>CM026068.1:19053239-24535739 GCA_014839685.1 Anableps anableps | reverse complement strand
CATTGAGTCATAGGCTTTCTTGTAATCAATCCAAGCCGTGCACAGGTTGGTGTGTCGGGTTTTGCAGTCTCGGGCGACTGTTTGGTCTACCAGGAGTTGATGTTTGGCTCCTCTGGTATTTATGCCGATGCCCTTCTGTGCTGTACTCATGTATTTATCCATGTGCCCACCTATCTTAGCTGCTATGATGCCTGACATGAGCTTCCATGTTGTAGAGAGACAGGTTATTGGCCGATAGTTGGATGGGACCGAACCCTTTGAGGGATCCTTCTGGATCAGGATTGTGCGCCCTTCAGTTAACCATTCAGGGTGAGTCCCACTTTGTAGCAGCTGGTTCATTTGAGCTGCCAGTCGCTCATGGAGGGCAGTGAGTTTCTTTAGCCAGTAGGCATGGATCATGTCAGGACCTGGTGCTGTCCAGTTTTTCATACCTGAGACTCTTTCTTGGACATCTGCCACTGTGATAGTTACTGGGGCTTGCTCAGGGAGGTTGCTGTGGTCATCTCGTAGAGAGATTAGCCACTGTGCATTGCTGTTGTGGGTCGCCTCCCTTTCCCATATGCCTTTCCAGTACTGTTGGGTCTCCAGCCTTGGTGGGTCTGCTCTGTTGTTATTACCCTGCCATTGAGAGTACACTTTAGCTGGTTGGGTGGAGAAGAGCCGGTTAATCCTCCTGGCTTCATTTTCTCTCGTGTACCTCTTTAGGCGACTGGCCAAGGCTTGGAGTTTTTGTTTGGCAGTTTCGAGCGCTTCAGGTATGGGCATCTGGCTGTACCGCTTGGGTACTGGTCTTTTGATTGCACCTCTTTGGAGCTCTGACAATTGGCTCACTTCCCTCCTTGTTACCTTGATTTTAGCCTCTAACCGTCTTTTCCATGGTGGGTATTGAATCTCATGGTTGCTCCTATAGCCGAGCATCTCAAGGATCACTGATGCTGAGTTGTACACCAGCTCATTGGTTTCCGTTATGGTGTTGGTAGGGATCGTTCTCAATGCTGCATTCACATCTTCAATGAGACTTTCTGATGGTACTTCACTCAGCCGTTGTAATTGGCATCGGGATTGCCTGGTGTTCATTCGGGCCATGATCCTACCTCTCAGGTCAGTTGCTGCCTCGTTCAGCTTTGATGGTTCGTTCATTATTGGGGCTGCATACCCAATCTCCGGGTGGGGAGTTGAAGCTAACTCCCCTCTGACCTGGCGTCCTGGCTCCCCCTTGCCGTAGCATTTGTGCTGTACCTCGTCTATCTGAAGTTGTAACAGCATTTGCCGTTTGCGGATGTTGGAACACTGAGCTACTAATAGAGGCATTTTTGTCTATATATATATATATATATATATATATATATATATATATATATATATATAGTGTGTGTGTGTTTTTTCCTGTTCCTTACCCTCATGTCCTGATAATGACAGTTTAATTAAAGAGCTTACATCTAGCCATTTTCCATGTTTTTTATCATGACTGTATGTAGGCAACCATAAAACAATGTACACCAGACAGATATACCTGCACACTGCTCACCTTTCAATGCCGTCACTGACTGGACTACAACGTTGTTGAATGTGCATCTGTGGATGTCAGGGTGCTGGGAAGAATGGCCTCCGACATGGTTGTCCAAGGCTTGCCATTCACTCAGCGACCTTGACAAACAAAATAACGCATTACTCGTTGCTCCATAGAGCTGCCACTGAATATTACAGTACCCTATGATGCTCAGAAAAGCCTGGACCCCATCATTGCACCTCTTGCTGGTATCTTCAGAGGACTCTGAGAGCTGCAATCGGAAGCGAACTTCAGCTGCCAATTCCTCTCATATTATGAATATCCAGGCAGTCGGCATATGTGTCTATGATAGCCGCTCACTGAAACACACATTCTGTCAGAGTGTCCACTCGAAAAATTATAAAATCAAGAGTTGAAGCATTGGGGTTTTTTCAAATAAAGGTGCTAAGTTTCAGCTCCCTGACTAACTGGTCGTAGGTCACCATCTTTGTTGTGACTGGTATCATGGAGATTTGACCTATGCAGTGGAATTCTAACCAACCAATAGGCGGAAGTTGAAGCCTTAAGGCACAGCCCCTCCTCATTTGTATGATGAGGCAGAAATTCATATGGTAAAGTAAAAAGACGAGAAGGAGAAATGTAAAAAGAACAAATGGAAAAAAAGGAGTTGTGGGGAGAAAAAAAGAATAAATAAATAATTTAATTATAGAGACAAAAGTGCTTCTATAAGGAAAAGGAAAAACTATATATACAGACAAAAATGCACCTTTAAGGAAAAGGAAAAATAAAAAATATATATTTCTACTTTTATTTTTAATTATGTCAGTTTTGGTCCTCCATAGTACGGAAGCTGACAGCGGTCGTACTCGCATGTTTATTTTCCCGATGGTTTTCTCAAGATAACAAGGTATTTATGTTATTATAATAACATAACGAATACCATTTTCTTGAGATAACGAGATAAGTATGTTGTTATCGCGAAATAACGATGATCTGTTTCTCGAGATAACGAAGTCCATTTTCATGAGATGATTTAATTTCTGGATGGTTTAATCATACGACCAACGACGTGGTGTCATTATGGTTTACCCTATCACTTATTCACAGAATTATTCACAGAATTACACAGGCATGCCATGACTTACAGTTATAAGTCCTCTCCTGCTGGTGTGGCATGCATTTGAATGATGGAATCAGGTTTAACACACACATCAATCATCTCGTGATCTCGAGAAAACAACAAATTAAGTCGTTATTTTGAGAAAACCATTGGAGCGCTGTTCAGTCTATGATATGAAAATGGAAAAGAGTATTGTGCAACCACAAATCTGCTAAGAGGTGCACATCTATCTGAACTGACCGAGCTTCAATTTGGCCTTATATTGAAAAGAAAAAAGACTTCTCTGTCATTTGCCACAATTTATGTAGGAAATCAACAAGCAAGTGAAAGATGGTTAATTTAATGGTGGTCTCATCTAAGAGCCAATCATATGAGACAAAAATTCCAACTCCCAAACCTTTTGATGTAGATTTAAACTGAGTGGAGGAAAACTAACCCTGCGCATCACTCTGAACACATCATCCTCACCATAAGACATGGCTGTGGCAGCATCATGGTGGTGGGATGCTTTTCTTCAGCAGGAATGGGGGAAGTTCACCAATCCTAAACATACAGCCAGAGCAACAGTGGAATGGTTTACTCCTATGCAAATCCATGTGCTAGAATGGTCCACTTAAAGTCCAAAATTATGCCCAACTAAGAATCTGTAGCAAGGCATGACAAATGGTGTTCACATTCACTATCCTTCAAATCTGACTGAGCTTGAGTCATTTTGCAAAGCTGGTAGAGACAAACTTCAAAGGCCTTCCAACTGTAATTTCAGCAAAAGGTGGTTCTTTAAAGTATTGTGTTGCGTTACAATCATTAGTTTACCATAGTTGTGACAGTTTCAATTTCCCCTTTTTTTTCTGCTACTTAACCCTGACTGTAAGTTCCCTATTCAGACATTTTGGGAATGTTTTGTTATACTCAGTCACAAAGCTTAGGCCTTGAACTGGTCAAGGAGCTGCTACTGCTTTTGTTTTATAAACAGAGAAGACTTCCTCTTTGTTTTTCTGTATGATTGTTTTGTACGTGGTCAAATAATTTTCTTATGATATCACTGAATGATAGCTCAATATTAAAATGGTTATAATGATAATTCTAATGTGTAAGGCATTTTGAAGTGTTTTGGAGGATTTTCACAAGCTCTTGTTTTTTAATGTCTTTGTCTTCTTGACAACTCATAAGCAAGCTCTTCTGACATGCATCTCACCACCGACAGACATGCCAGAAAATTTTAGGAAGTTAGGAGGGCTTTAAACATTGGATACTTTTAACATGTCAGATGAAAAATAATAACAAAGAACAAAAGACAAGAACTGAGAAGCTGACTGTTAGGCAGACAGCTACCGCTTGCTCACCTCCCTCAGAGATGACCCAGGCCAGTCATGGAGACAATAGCCAAAACCCCTTTTGAAAGAGAGAAAGAAAAAGATATGGCTGCTACCCACCATGCCTAAATAAAACCTGCAAGATCAGAGCTTAGCAATAGATGGGAATAATCTCTGTTATTTGGAACTGGATAAGAGCAGATGTGAAGGAGAGCGAAATTTAAATCCCTTTTCTTTCTTATTTTCTATTGGAGAAGATAGCAATTAGAAGACACTTTCATATAAAGTTTTTCAAAAGTCAAATGAAAAAAGTCCAATTTTAGCTTGTCCAGTAATTCTTGTAAGACATTTGAACATTCCTTCAATATTTCAGACACTTTTGATGCTTATCATTAAGTTGTAGTTTGTATGTTCTTTGTTGATTGATTAGGTTTATTAATCCTGTTTCTAATCAATAAATGTGTGTAGATACGTATTCGTTGATTAGTAATAGATTTAGGTTTTGATTTAGTTGGTAGCTCATTGTGATTCTGCACCTAGTCTTTGGATTACGTCTTCTTACCTCTGGTTGAAAAGAAGTCACAGTGCTGAAAATCAGATTGGACTTCTGGGCTTTTTAAAAGGTTTTTGTGGCACTAGTGGCCTTTATTTGCAGTATTTAGGCAGGAAACAGGCAGAAAGGGAAGAGGGGAAGACATGCAGGAAAGTTCAACAGGTGATATAAGGACTTAAACTTGTACAATATTCTGTGGTGTTTATTGTGATAACAATAAAAGTGACTGATTGCAGTCAGAACCTCACAAACACCAAAAGTGCTCTTAAAGATAAAACGGACCCAAATCAAATAGGCTACTTCAGCTTAGTTATTTCCGTTAAATGGTGCAATAGTATTATATGCTTGCATTTAATCACATTTGAAAATCCATTAATATTTATTGATGTAATAGAATCAATTGTGGTAAAAGTAGTAAAACTAACAATCCAATCCATATTGCTAGGTTTTGCTGTTTGCAAACATTGTCAGGTTGAGTTCATTGTTAGTATGCTAAATCAGAATTCTTATCACCATAAAAATAAAATTATCCTGGTAGTGAAAATAATAAGTTAATTGATTATCCATAGTGCACACCATAATTTTCACTTTTTTTATTTGTAAAAATATTTTTAAAACCATGGGCTGCAGTTAACAAGGCCTGGGTGTAGGTGTGGCTAATGAAATTTAACTCGTCTCTTCAAAAGATGTGGATAATCACAGATAATTCATGATTTAACAGCATGAGTGAGGGGCATTCACATAAGGAAGGCTATGGTAGTTTGGTTTGTTTGTTTTATTGCTTTTTTTCCCTTAATAAATGAAATCATCATTCACAAACTGCATTTGTATTTACTCTGATATCTGAGTCTGATATTATATTAAGCAGAAGAAGTCTGTAAGAAGACACACACTTTTAAAGCACTGTACGTCTTAGATGTAAATACTTAGATACAGTCGAGTTTCAGTGATGTCGTGATCTGCTGCCTGAAACTCCCTGAGCACTGTCGCTTTGATGTCTAATGTTTCATATCGTTCTGCAGTGGTGTGGCTGATTTTGGCCAGCTCTCATACTAGCACTAAGTTGTTAATATGATTCTTTTGAAACAAACCACACTCTTTGATGTTAGTCGCATGAATTTGCCTACATTTGTCTGAATCCTTTTGTGATTGCTTTTTCTTACAATCATTAATGGTCCTTTTATTGACACTTCATAGTACCCCACAGAGCAGTGCCTGTTTCCATAGTGTAACAAAGCTATTTTTAGGATTCAGCTTTTCTGAATAAGAGATGAAAGCCTGGGTTTTGATCACTTCTTCTAAAGAGAATAGGAATTAAACCCATTTTTCATGATGATAGCTGTGGGACATGCGCTTGTTTGCCAACTTCAGTTAAGAAGAATGCAGTTTGGCAGTTTGTCTTTGAAAGGCAAAGAAACGCCTCAATATTTGTGAAAATGCCTCAGGGAATTCTTTCAGCATGGTTTTTCATCATAGTAGCTGCTAGTCCAACTTTTTCAGTAATAAATATCTTAAAACCAAAAATAATCCTGCCCCTGAATTTAAATTCATGGAAGTCATTTTACATTATAAAGCTTCATTTGTGGGTTAAAAGTATACTTGAGGATTTGGACTCTGAAAAGATTGGTCCTTTTTCCATGCAGTCATGCGCAGTGCTTCCCCCCCTCCCTTTATATAGCAATTTAGAGTGGTGTGCTGGAGCACTGGTTGGATTATGCTGATTAGCACATTAAAAAATGTATGAAGAGGTGAAACATTTTTCACTTTTGTCAGGGTGTAATATCACCTTGCTTTGCTAAGTGTGTTATGTTAACACTTCCTTTCTTTCAGTCAGACTCTGGGTTATAAATGATTGCAACATTTCTCAGTTCTCGACATCAATTGGTTGGTGTTATAGTTTATATTGGAGACATAGATCTTTTATAAGGAGGACAAACATGAGTAAAAGTACCACAGGCATTTGATCACCTCTTCAAAACTAAAATACTTATAAACCTGAACTGATTAATTCTTCACTTAACAAAGATGTTTTAAAACATGGTTTAAGACTGTTTTAGATTAATGATACCCGTATTTTTGTTGCAAAAACACATTTGCAATTCTTTTTTGCCATTGAAATACATGGACTAGTGAAACCTCAATTATTTTACACTAGTCAGTATCTGGTCCGATACCAACGTCAAGTACTCGTACTCGTAAAAGCAAGCCGATACTTTAAACCAATACCACGTTTCTGTTGGATTTTCCTCCTGGGCTGCGCTGCGGTGCAACTCATTGGCTAAACTACACTTTATACTAGGTGGTGATGGTAATACACCAATAAGTTATTTGCTGATCCTCAGAACAAAACAAAGAAACAAACAAAAAATGGATGAAAATGGGAGAAGTTAGATGGCTGGAGGGGGTGAAAAGGTCTGTAGTTTGGAGCAGAGCTCTTGCTACACTTTTTCCGTTGTCTGTCATTTTGACTAACTGTGTCCAAAAAAGCCTCCTATTATCTATTTTTACACATCAATTTTTAAAATGATAAAAATTACATTAACGTTACGTTACGTTAACGTTAACTTCTTCAGTTAACATTCAGTTAACTTTTTTTTTTTTTTTTTTTTTTCAATCCACAGGGAGCTCATAAATAGCAGTGCCAGAAGTAAAGATGTGTGCCTCATTGTAATATTTGATTGAGCAATGTTTGGTTCCAATGCACCTATTATTGTGTAACAAATAAAGGATGCTAGAACAAATAACAATCAAGGATATTGTGCTTCATTAATATTTTCTTCCACTCCTGCTTAGCTGCATGGCAATTCCATACTGCCTCTGTTGATGTTCAGAATCCTAATATTGACAGACAACAAAAATGACACCTAGTGACATAAACATGTCACTGTTATTCAGGAATGGTAAACAGCTTGCTCCATTGTGAACTTAGCTTTCCTTCATGTCCTTCATGCAGTGTTATTGGCTTTTTTGTTCAGAATTCATTTGACTAATCTTTGCTGCATATTTTTATCCTGAGAGTTTGTTAATCACCATCAGCATTCCTCCGTAATCTGTCCACAGTCTTTGACATTCTGCTGACAGGGACATGGTGCTAAGAATAGAGATACAGGGAACAATAGCGGTGAACTTTGATTGCCAGTAATGACGCGTGAAAGGCAAGCAATCACATGGTTGTTCTGTTCTGTGTACAAGTCATTATAGAGATGGAAAACTGTGTTCTCTGTCTCAGCTGTAACAGCAGAGTCACTCTGTGGTAGGTCCATCTGTTGACTCCATTAATGAATGCATGACAAAGTGCACCCTACCCAAGATGTCCAGATGTTCTGGGCCATCCTGTTGCATCCTTTCTGATTTTTTTTTTTTTTTATCATTACATTTCGCAGGTGTATCAAAATGGTTTCCAGCTACAGCTGCATTTTTTCCCATTAAAAAGACGAGATAAATTCTCTAATCTATTTAATACACTAGGGACAGTAAAAAGCTGTAATTAGTGTCAGTGATTAGAAACAATTCTCTTTCAACAAAGTCACAGTCTTGCCCTTAAACTCAAAAAACAACTCCTCTCTTTGCTCTTGGATTAAGCCCAGCAAAACCAGAACTTGACCTGAGGCTGCTAATGTTGAAATGTGTCAAACTGTAACAGGAAACGTTGTCTTTTCATGATTAATCCATGATGTTCCACAGTCCAAGTCCTTGTGTCTGTGTGCAACGAGCTCACACTTCACACTGTATAGAATGACAGCTGGTATTTAATGACACTAGTTCCTCCTTTAACACTATGCTGTTTGTCCTTCACCAGCATATGATCTTTAATACAACAGATTGCATCAACTTAGTATTTATAACATAAAATGTAATATTTATTATGTGCCTGACCATTTTGGGCTAAAAGCATAAAACTTAATGCTTTTAGCCTAAGATTGTAACAGAGTGTTTTTTTTACTCACAGCTATGACAAAATTTCAGCAGAAGTCACATTAATTTAGCTTTTGGTGTGAGCAGTGCATACATGAACGTGATTAACAGTCCAAAGACACTCCTCCTGGCTTTGAGTGGCTGTTTCTGACTGGGAGTGGTGTATTTCTGCAGATGGCAGAAGGACCACAGAGAGGAGACAGAGGGGCTAAATTTTTTCACAATTTAACTGTCTCATACTGTAAGGACATAGTGACAGTTTTAACAAATATTTTTTTTTAAATTATAAAAGTTACCTACTGGAGCTTTAAAGGCTCAGAATAAATCATCATCTGTAATACATAGCCCAGACTGATGTAAAATTTGCTATACTGAAACCTTTTTACCAGAGTGCTCATATGGATGAGAGAGTAAATAAGAAAGAGAAAGCTGCTCTCCAGTCGCCTTTTGAAGTGCACCTAGGTGAGATACAGGCTGTTTTTCCCTTTGCATTCATTTATCTTTGGTGAGATGTCACAGTAAAACCTTTTTCGGCAGAAAGCAATTTTTTAGATGTGGAGCTTGCAGTCTTTCTGACAGTCTACCACAATGGTCCACCTGTGCTTTGTTGCACTTTTTAATCACACACTACAAACATCCTCCTCTAAGCTCTCACCGAGGTGTTGTTAAGATAAACAGCCCCAGAATATATATATATATATATATATATATATATATATATATATATATATATATATATATATATATATATATATATATATATATATATATATAAAATGACATCACCATTCCTTATTGGAAGCGTCATCTTTAAGACTTAATGTCAGCGCTTAGCTAATGTCGTCTATTGTTTTATTACAAGAAATCTACCTATGTGGAAGAATATACTGTATAAAAAATATGGTCTTAACTGTATTTCCCAAAATGAGAAACACAAGTGGATTTTTTTAATGGAGATGTTGAACTATGCCAGGAATATTTAACTACACAAAATCAGTATCTGTGGCAGATTTATGAAAGTATTTGTCAGTCTAGATGTTGGCAAGCCTGAGTTTGCGCATGCTTCTTATTCTGAAACAATTCACAGAGGCAGATCTGCCCCTGAAACATCTTCACCAAGCAAATGGAGTCTCTTTGAGCTGAGAGAATTTGCCCAAATTTAAATGAGATATGATGAATGTAATTAGGAAAAGAACCCCCTTGTTTATTTTTGTTTGTGTAAATGATCATTCTTATATACATACTCACAAGTTAGAGCAGCATATTTGTTTAAACTACATATAATTATTCTAAATTCTGATACACTTTTAACGACTATTCTTATCTGCTTTTTATCTCTGAATAAATCAGTTTAGTTTAAGCTATGTGTCCTCTGGAATATCAGGCTGTAACATCTCCAGTTGATGATAGAAGCACCATTCCAACATGATTCCTCCCTGAATCAGGTTCGCATCATGTTCTTAAAGTTTTAAGGTGACCTTCTTAAGTTAGGACCTGTATTTCTCTGTTTATTAAAGTAATATTAAAAATATATATCTCTTTGATCACTTCACTGCATGTTGTGTGTTTATGCTAGAGAACAACTTTGACTTATAAATTGCTACATTCTGCTTTAAAGGGGTGGTGACATCACTGTATAAACTATTTCATGTAGCTGATATTGCTGCATATGTCAATTCTCTAAAGAATTTCATTAAAAAAAACATCACCTTTTTGTAGGGGGTTGTTTTGGCAGGCTAGATTTCCCTCCTTGGTTAAAGGGTTGGGTACGATAATGATATGTGGCTCTACTTAGTTGACTTCACTCTGATTGGCTACAACCATGTTTGGGAAACTCTTCAGTAAAATGCGCTGAACATAGTCTCAAACTGGGGACATAATTCCATGGTACTTCCACATGAATGAACTTCAGCCACTCTTCTCTGGTTCTCTCATCCTTTGGGAGTAAGTGGAAACTTCCAGCCATTTTTGAGCACCCTCAGACATAACAGCTCCCATTTTTAGTAGCCATCCTCTTTTCAAGTGGAGTAGCCAGACATGCTAGCACAACTTAGCCCTTAAGTTAGCCGCCGTATCAGCTGTGGGGAGGAGGGAAAGGAAGGGGAAAGGCTGTTTGCTTGATGGTGTTCTCTAACTGGAGAATATGAATTATGTAGAAAGATAACCTACGTAGGAAGATAAATTGTTCTCTGATTCATCCGTTTTTGAGCAAAGAAACAAAGCGGTCCGTCTATGAGCAGGGATTTTGATACTAACTCTTGACATTCACATGGCATCAACAATGCACAACAGATCATATTATATCCCCAAAACCACATAAAAATGACATTTGTTTCATGATCCCTTTAAGTGATGGGCATATTTGTTTCTACATTTCTTTGGTGCAATCTGCTTTGTGAATCTAGTGTAGAAACAAAGCAAATACCACAAACAAAACAGTCACAAAATATAGAGGAGATTACACTGCTGTATGACTTCCCCCCACAGTTTAATGTAATTGTAAAAATCCAGCTCTTGGGACTGACCCGTCCTCCATATGAAATACTCTCAGCACGTTGTCAAAAATGATAAAGCAGATAAGCTGGCTGGCAAAGAGCTTGTAGGCAACTTGCTAAGCAGAACTGGGACATGCACACAGTCAAACATCACAGTGACTGATGTACATACTGAACAACTTATAGTACTTGGTACTTACTAATAATTAAGGCTATAAGATAAATGCAGTTTACTTATGTAGCATTCACAAGAAATGCAATCTATAGGTACCTAACAAGCCCGAACAGAGCTAGTTCATATCCGGTTACAGATAAGTCCAGAAATACTCATACCACTATCAGATTTAGATTTAAATCATAATTTTTTTTTTAAAATTCAGGCCTCAGAACCTCTGTGTCCTGAGCACACAGTGATTTGTTTTTCACATATAATGTTGTGCCTACAGGTACATCTATGAAAAACTTTTATATTGTGAACCAGTTCTGTAGTTTTGTCACTCATTTGTGGGGTTGCTCCGATCAGGTTTTATGTTGCTGATTACTGATCACCAATGAGTGTCTATCACTGCCAATTACTACCCAGCACTGCTGATCACCGATAATGAAATGGATTAGCTGTTAATTTTTTTGCGTTGGAGACAGAGGAACTTATATTTTTTTTTCACAGATTATCTGTGTCATGTTATGCTGTCACCACATAGTGACAGTTTTAATAAATATGTAAAACCCACATTTTTATAAAAGTTATATAGTGCAGCTTTAAGGAGAGGTTTGATGTGAAACTAGCATATACTGTCTGGTGGAGCTCAAAGATGCTGATAAGCCATTTGATTCAGGTATGTTGGAAAAGGGAGGCATCTAAAAGTTGCAGGATGGTAGCTCTTGAGGACTTGACTTGGGGCACCCCTGCATTACACAGAGGAAAATATTTCAATCCTTAATTTCTTGTAATTTTAATGATAATAGCTTACATAAAATGAAAACCCCAAATTCAGTGTCTCAGAAAACTAGAATATTACATAAGAGCAATAAAAACAATTTTTTATACAAACATGTCAGGCTTCAGATAAGTATATTCATTTCTATGCACATATACACTTAATACTTGGTTGGGTCTCCTTTTGCATAAATTACAACATCAATAGGGTGTGGCATGGAGGTGATCAACCGGAAATCAGCATCTCCATAAAGCCTGTCAGTAAAAGGAAGCCTTTTACTGCTCTGAAATGTCCTGGTAGACAGCTGCATTGACTGTGTACTTCAGAAAACACAGTGGACCAAGACCCCAAATTCCCCAAATCTGTGTTCACGTCTCACTGGACTTTAAGCAGTGTGGATTCTGTGTCTCTCCACTCTCCCTCCAGATTCTGAGATCTTGATTTCCAAATGAAATGCAAACTTTACTTTCATCTAAAAAGAGGACTTTGGACCAGTGAGCAACAGTCCAGTTCTTTTTCTTCTTATCCCAGATAAGATACTTCTGATGTCTGTAGTTAAGGAGTGGCTTGACACAAGGAATGTGACATTGGTAGCCTATGCATAGGATTCATCTGTGCATAGTGATTCTTGATGTGCTGAATCCATCCTCTGTCGACTCCTTGTGAAGCTTTCCCAAATTCTTGAATGGTTTTTGCTTGACAATCCTCTCAAGGCATCCCTGTTGCTGGAGCACCTTTTCCAACCAAACCTTTTCCTTCTGCTCAGCTTTCTATAAATACATATACATGTACAAAAGTATTTGCAACTTGTTCAAAGAAATGAAAAACAGCTTTTTTGGTGTGCACAAATGACACAATGATCTGAAGATTGAGCTAGTAGTTTTGAGAATTTCAATTCTGTTCTGAGAAATGCACCAAAGCGACTGAGAAAAACTGTAAGATTTGTCAGTGACAATGATCCATTAATGCTCTGTGTAATAATTTAAGGAAGCTTTCAAGAAAAGGGATTTTTTTTTTGAATAGTGGATTATCTGTTGCTGATGTAGAGCAAAAAAGGTAAACTAAACCAAACTAAAACCCTGATTCAAAACCATAAACCATCTCCGTCTCTCTTAAAAAATACAATCAGCTTGCTGATAGGGCTGAAAGAGTGTATTGATTTTCCTTGATTTTCCTTTGTCACATAAACCAGTTACCCCCCTGCCTTATTTCTAATGTTCACAATAGTCCATATGTCAACAAGTATCCCTAACTTGTTTGTACACCCTGACAGAAAGATTAAAGGTCTTGTATAGACAACGCTACGAAGGGTGTTAGGAAAATGGATAAACTTAGGCTGGTGCATGGTGGTGGGTGTGCGGTGTATGTTCTGAAGATCAGCTTGTTTACTGTGACTTATCTTGGTTTCTGCTTGTGTTTGTGTATGTTCCTGTACATAATGTTCTATCCCATTATCTGTCTGTGTGGCAGTTTGTGTATGGTGTGTGTGAGAGAATGTTTAACTCTATCATCCTGAGCCTTGCCTGTACCTTGCAGCCGCATCACCTCCCTCTAACCCGTAGGCGGTAACTTGGTGGAAACAGTGACGAGAAGGAGCACAGGATGGACCTCAACAACCAGAACAAGCAGAATTGAGACCAACTGTCTTCCTGTGCCCCAGGGATGACAAAATAAGAACCAAGTAAGAACAATACCCAAGTCTGAAGCACAGCATCAATATTCAAGGGCTGACATCTGGTGCCTTCGCCTTTAACATAAACAGGAGCAGCTAAGGTACCTACTCCTTCTCCTTGGACAGTAGCATAGCCAGTGTTTGTAACTTGGCCTGGCAGTCCCTGGGGAGGACCAGCAAAGGAGTTGTGTTACACTCCCTGACAGGCCTTATGCATGTTTCATCTGCTGCTCTCAGAACAGAAGCCCCTTTTGTTATCTAATCTAGCCCTCTTCTTCCCAGCCTGAGTGAATGAGTTTATTGCAACAACACAGTTCTTCACAGACTGTCAGCCAGACGCCAAGCTGATACATATTCAGCAGCTAAGGAGCACGAAGAGGACTTTGTCTGGCCTAAGATATCTGGACCTGCTTTATAATCACTGAATAGCACTTAGAACAGACTTAAAAATAGAAAAGGCTATGTGAGGTTTTAAAACAGATCTGGGTTGTGGTTTATCTAAAACTCAAATTTATAGCTACAGAACTAAACAATCCAGATCTCTTTAAAGAGAACTTTGGGGCTGTTTGGATTTTAGAAGATTTGGAGCAATGGGTGACACTCTGAGACCTCCTTCGCTGCAGGTGAGTGTTCCAAAAGACGCCCCAGCTTATTCTGATGGAGGGAACAATGCAGTATCAGATGGTTCTGTGCGATCCAGCTCCTCAACCCCAACTCTTCGTCGCAAGCGCTTCAAAATGCGACGCATGAGGAATGTGCCAAGTGAGAGAGAGAACACAAGAGCACAGCTGACCAACATACAGCTTACAGCCAGATCCCGGTCCAGTTCCAAGGAGTACCTCCAGTTGCCTTCCATTGAGATCACACCCTCCAGTGATGAAGATGCCGCATCTTCCTGGTCAAGCTGTTCCACCCCTAGTGCATCTCCACGCCGCAGGCGTTTCCTGTTGAGAAGGTGGCTGAAGGTCAGAGAGAAGAAGGAGCAAGGCAGTGAAAGCAGGTTGGTATGAGCCTGTTCTCCTCTTCCCATTCCTTTTTCTCCATTCATCTATTCTAACACCTTTATTTTGCTTTTACACTCTATCTCTCAGCTAATACAAAGTATTACTAACATAAAGAGAGTTATTTTGTTGCCATGGAACCAGTGATCAGTCAGTTTAAGAAATATAATCATTTTTTTTTACAATCTGAAAGTTCTGATCTGGTGTATATTTGAGTATGCTTGTCGAGGCACCCTGAATTGTACAGAAAACCACAAAGGTAAATCTTTGTGGTTTTCTGTTCTGGGGTTTCCTCTCATTCATACCTATAGACTTAACTCAGGTGCAGAGATTCACTATTTGCTACCTTTTTATGTATATTTTCAAAAAATGCTAATTTATCCCTTTTTTTAAAGGTCACAGTGTAGGTTCAGATCATACTCATAATAAATCAGTTGAAACAAAACTTGAGCTGCAAATGAAGGTCCTAATTGCGAAGTTTCTTAAAGTAAATTCTAGAGTTACCAGAATGAAGACCTCTTGGCCCAGGTCACCCCTTTTGACAGATTGTGGCCCTTGTAAAAATCCACACATCAGATATTTGTTGAAACAGGAGGGTCAAGGAGATACTCGTGGTTCAATTGCTTGAATCAAAGTCTGAGAGCTCTATAGAAAGGTAAAAAAAAATCAATAGATCCCTTGCTTTATGGTTGATGCCTCTGTGATTTACTCCAAGCTGAGATTAGTAATGGTTCCTCTTAAGTAAAGGTTATATCACTTGGACGTTCCCGCTGAAAGTTAAAATGTTTAAGTTGGTAAAAGTTACAATGATCCTCCATTTACACATCGAATGTAAATGTCCTTAATGATGATCATGCAATATGGTAAAGGTCATACGAAACTCTCCAGTATATCTAATCTTTCAGTATACTGTATGACATCCTTGAAAATCTTTGCTGTATCCTACCAAATCTATAATCCCACCAGCCTCCTCCAATTAGTTCCTCTGTTGCATCTAGATTAAGGGTATTTGTAAGATCAGATGTCCTAAATTTAAATAGATGAGTTCTGACTGTCATGTTTGCATTTGACAATGATTTAAGACATTGCTGTAAACTGAATTACTCATTTACCATTGCAAAGTTTACTGATATATCTCAATAAATTCAAATATCATCAAAACATTAATTTATTTCACCAGTTCCAATTAAAAAGTAAATACACATATTTATTACGCACAGAGTGATAAACAGTGCTGTTAAAAAGCAAGACAAAGACAACCAAATGAATAACAAAATGCAGTTGATAAAGATTACTTCATTCAATAAGGAAAAAAAGCTACCCAAATTAACCTGGCCCTATCCAAACATATAATGAACATGCAATTGTCCGCCTTGTATTACCTGTAATTAACCACATTTTCTTGGACAGCTGAGTTCAGTTTCACTACCCACACCTAGACCTGATTACTGACTGATCTACAGAATCAACAAATCCCTTAAACAGAACCTGTCTCACAACATGAAGTAGGTTTGAAGATCTAAAAAAGGAACAGATCATGCCTTTATCTAAAGTAATTTAAGAACAGCTAAGAAAGAAAGTCAGTGGTATCCATAAGTCTGGAAAGGGTTACAAAGCCATTTCTAAGGCTTTGACCACAGTGAGAGCCATTATTCACAAATGACAAAAACCAGGGACAGTGGTGACCGTCCCAGGAGAGGCTGACTGATAAAAATTACTCTAAGAGTGCTTATGGGTTGTTCTGTTTTTTTTTTTTGTTTGTTTTTTTGTTTTTTTTTGTGACCTCACTCATCCAGGAGGTCATGAAATAACCCAGACCAACATTTAAAGCACTACATGGAGTGAAAAGATCCCCTCATGTAATAATTTTAAAGAAACTGACTTAAAAACACAAAAAAACACAAATTTAAATAATCAGAAAATCAGAAACTTGTACAAACAATAACTCTTCTTAAGAAGTTTAACTTTATCTCATAAGCAGACCCCTTTGCTATATTATTTACTTTTATTTTTCTTTTTGTTGTTCTAACAGGCCCTTTATTATATGTGCTTGAATGTACTTTTGCACATTTGTTAATAAAATAATAATATTGTTTGTAAAGACTAAAAGGTACACATTATTATTTTAGTTTACCTGTTTAGGTATGAATTTATTTCACTTTTTAAACTTTATTTATTTTACTTTGTAGATTGCAAGACCTTTAAGTTATACCTATACTGCCAGTGTTTGTGGTTATTGCATATTATTTATATACTATTAGTAATCTGTTTATTATTTTTTGTTTAATGTAATCTAATATTACTGTACTTACTGTCTTGAAAATAAATAAATAAATAAATAAAATGACTTCCAGCAGCCCAGTCCTTCAAAATAAAAGTCATATAACCATGGAATTGGATATGTAAATACCTAAGTACCAAAAAGACCACAAAACATCCAGAAACAGAAGCCTCAGTTACACCATCATAAAGTCCAAAAACAGCTGTAGTAAACACTTTGTCCTCTTTGGAAAAAATAAAAAAACTTTTAAAGCACTACAAGCCTCACTGCCTCCGTTTAAGTCAGTGTTGATTATTCAATGATAAGAACTCCTATGTTATGGAACGCCATGGCAGTTCCATAGCCTAACCACTGCTGATCAAAAAGAACATAAAAGTCTGTCTCATACTACTAAAAAAAAAAATCTTGATTTCCAAAACTTTTGGAAAAATTATCTGCATCTTGATGAGACAAAAGTGGAACCTTTCGGGTGGCATGGGTTCCATTACCATGTAATATACCGGCTATCTTCTATCAGTGTCTGCTACCTGCTCTGCTACTTTTTAAGCAGTTTGAGCTGGTGACTGTCATTTTTACATGAGATTGTTGGTCACTTGAAGCCTGCAGTTTCCGCATATGATATTGCTCCTCCTCGATTTTTTAAAGAGGTCTTTACCCATCTAGGGCACTCTGTTCTTGCGATTGCTAACAGCAGTTTGTCCTGTTTCCTGTAAACCTAAAACATGCTGTTGTTCAACCTCTGATAGATCCCACAGTTTTTGCTAATTATAGGCCAATTTCTAAATTACCCTTCATTTCTAAAATGTTTGAGAAGGTGGTCTATAGGGTCAGTTGATGGCATTTCTGGAAGAACTTAAATTTTAGAGGTTTTCTAATCTGGTTTTAAAATTTTACACAGCACTGAATTGGCCTTTTTAAAAGTTTGTAATGAATCTACACCCATCCATTTTAGCTACAGACTCTGGGGACTGTGTTGTTCTTGTCCTTTTAGATTTAATTGCAGTGGACCACAAATCTACTTACTCTCTTATTTGGCACCATGGGTGGGCATCAGGGGTACAAGAGTGGACTGGTTTGAATCATACTTGGAAGATTAAACCTTTTGTGTTAGCCGAGGAGGTCATATGTCATCCTTTGCCCCGCTATCATGTGGGGTGCCACAGGGCTCAGTCTTAGCCCCCCCTTCTCTTTGCCTTGTATTTACTTCCATTTGGCTCCATATTATGGAAGCATAATAGTGGAAGAGAGTGCGCTTTCACTATTATACTGATGATAGTCAAATTTACATCCCATTTGAAAAGAAAGATGCAACCTGTGCTGATTCACTGCTAAAATGTCTTGATAACTTAAAGGCTTGGATGGCTCTCAACTTTTTAAAGTTCAAAAGGAGTAAGACAGAAGTCATTGTTTTTAATTGGTACAGCAGAGATTCCTCTTACTGAAATAGGTTATTTGGCCCATATAAAAAATCAGCCATTACTATTGTTGAGGTTAAAGTGGATGCTGACTTTAAACTTGATAGTCAGATAAGGGCAGTTGTGAAGTCTGGTTTTTAATCAGTTAAGGCAATTGGCCAATATAAAGCCAATTCTCTCCAGGAAGGACTTTGAGACAGTAATCCATGCTTTTATTACCACTCGGCTGGATTAACG
Organism: Anableps anableps; assembly: GCA_014839685.1. Lineage (NCBI taxonomy): Eukaryota > Metazoa > Chordata > Actinopteri > Cyprinodontiformes > Anablepidae > Anableps > Anableps anableps. Next base: position 24,517,289 of record CM026068.1, on the reverse strand, counting down.
TACTGCACTTTATGTACGGGCTAGTGGCTACTATTTTGCCCAACTATAGAGTACAAAATGCTGTGGTACGTCTTTTATCAGGAACACACAAATCTGAAGAACATTTCCCCCATTTTAGCTTCACTTCACTGGTTTCCCATACATTTTAGAATTAATTTATTTTATTGGTTTTTAAAGCTCTCAGTGGCATTGCCCCTTTCTTCCTGTCTGAACTGGTGAACTATTATACACCCTCCTGCTCACTTAGGTCAGCTGATCAGCTGCTCCTGAGTGTGCCTAAAATATAATTGAAGCTTAGGGGGTACCATGCCTTTGCTGTGGCAGGTCCTAAAATGTGGAATGAGTTACCATGCACATCAAACAGGCTACATCACTGTCTGTTTTTAAATCACTTCTTAAAAACAATTTTCTTTGCCTTGGCCTTTGAGATGTTGATATTAGTTTGTGGTTATTTTATTTGTCTTTTATTGCATGGCTGGTTGTGTATTTTTAAAGTGTTTTCTATTTTGGTATTCTATGTTTTTTGTGTGTTTATAATGACATTTGTAATGTTTTTAAAATAATTTATACCCTAGCACTTTGGACCCTCTGGTAATGTAAAGTGCTTTATAAATAAAGCTGGATTGGATTGGATTTCAGTGATATTTAACATTTAACAATCAAACATGATGGTGATAGTATGACAGTCTCATTGGCTTCATCAAGACATTGATGACTTACAAGAAGACTTGACTATGAGGAAAGAGAGGATATATCATTAAGAAAGGGGTCTATTACTCTGTGTAATCAATGTAAAAGAATATATAAGTTGTTTTTTTTAATTTCTTAGATAAGTCACTTAGTTGTAGTTTTTAAAAATATAATGTATACAGTTGAGTACCAATACATACTTTTATCTCATAATGCAATTTTCTGTGATGCCGCTCGTCACTTAGACACTGCTTCTCATTTTTAGATACCATTTACCCTACCCAAAAGGCCTGAGGCCCATTTACTGAATACCCAATTTATTTAAAATTAAATTCTGTAAGACAAACCCTAATTATATTGTTAGTTTTGTTTTCAAAACTGGCCAGTAGCCTCATGCAACTATTTTTATCAATAACGTAACTGATTGTAAGAATAAATAAGTTACAAAAAATGAAGTACTTGAGCTAGCTCCAAAGTTGTGTCTGTTTTGGGGGAAAATTAGTCAGTTTAGTGTTAAATTGGAGCTTTAACTTTGCAGGCTTTTAATATTCATAAAAAGGGCAAGGACAGGCTAGAACATAGGATAACATGCAATCTTCAAGCCTGTTTTAAGGTATTCAATAAGGTCATCAGATTTTTCAACAATGATATTGCTTCTTTGGAAAACTATGCAGCTGTAGGCTGAAATTTTGGCAGGTTCTCTTTTTGTTCTGTTTTTTTATTGTATCAGTTTTGAAAGCTGCCAGTTATAAGCGTTAACAGATGGCAAACAACTGGTTCCATTACACTTCATCAACATGTTGTCTTTCTCTGAGACTGATGTTATTTTCCCAGGGAACTCGAACGTCTAACTATAATAGTATTCCAGAAAATCTGTTTGAAAGTCATTTTTCACAAAAAGTGCTTCTCATCTTCATTCATTACGGTGGAGACATGATTCCTCATGTGCAGGGAGTTAAATAAAGATTTTATTTTTTAATTGCTGAAACAGAGCAAGCAGGTTGTAAAGGTCATGAAGTTCTTTTGTAAACTTTCTGCACAGATGTATATTTTCTATTTTGATAACAATACTGCCCCATCACCTACACTAAGGGGCTTGTATCTGCTTTTACTTCTAACTTTTGTTCCTGAGTTTTCATTGACCTTTAACTTGATGCAACTAATGCAACTTTTCCAGCATATCAACATTACAATATTTGATCACCATAATTATCTTTGAGCAAGCTGTCGACAATCAGCATACAAACATATTTATATTAAACACATTAGAAAAAGTCTGAAACTTCCATTGTCTTTTTGTTCCAGGCTTCACTTTGAGACAGTAATTATTTTAATATAAATTAATTTATAACAGATATTACTCTGATTGGTTGATAATTCAATTTTGGGAATATTTTGAAATCTGGATTTTTTTTTTCAGTTCTTATAACAAGCATTTCAATGAGTTTGCCTGGTACAATTTTAGTTTTATTATTTCTTTTTTTTTTTTTTTTAAATATTTTTGTTTTTAATCTGTACACTAAATATATCCATCCTTCCATCCATCCATCCACAGATATGGATGTTTGGTTGTTTGCCTTATGTGGATCCACATAAGATAAACAACAATTTCTACACAGACTCACTCCTCATTTAAATTTTCTTCAACTTGTGTGGTTTATTTTTTTTTTTTCATGACACTTGAGATAATAGCAGGATCAGGTGTCAGCTATGTAAACAGGAAGAGTTTGTGCCAATGCTTCAGCAGTTCCAAAAAGTTATGAAAACTATATTCTTCACCACAGTGATGGGTTGGTGATCAAGAGCAAAAAATCCAGTCCAATAATTTTGCCTCTTTATGGTTTCCCCTGAAGTGTATTCAGTTTGCTGGGTGAACTTGTATTTGTTTTAAAGTGCTGTGAAAAAAGTATTTGTCCCTTGAGATTTCTTTTGTTTTACATTTTTTGTCATATTTAAAGTTTTCAGAAATCATTATATCAGACAAAGATACCTATACTAAATACAGAAAAAAAATAATTATTTTTCTTATTAAGTGTGAATGGCTCCCTAAACCAAGCTGGCTTTACCTAAAAAAAGTAATTGCCTCTTTTGTTAAATCATAAATTAACTGTTTAGCCCTATTTTTTGAAAGCTGAGTTCAATTTCACTCCCTTCATCCAGGCTTGAATACAGCTGTACCTGGCAACATGAAAGCTGCATAAATATCTCAAAAAGCAACACAGTTATCTCAAATCTAAAAAAAAAAAAAAAAAAAAAAAAAAATCTAGATTAGATAAGAAACAAAGTCATTGGCATCTGTTAGTCTGTAAAGGGAACAAAGTAAATTCTAAGATAGCAAACCACGATGTGAGCCATTATCCAGAACTTTTAGGAAGCTGTGAATCATATTACATCTGGCATAAAAATAACAGCATTTCAAGGAAAGAGCATCATACCTGAGGTCAGACATAGTGGTAGTCGTGGGACGTCTGGGACTGCCTTGCTGTTTCAGGACTTGGATGACTTTCTATAATTGATTTTACCATGAATTCTATTCTCCAGAAAACCCTGAAGGAGGATGTCCTGTCATTGTTTTCTCCCAGCAATATTTTGGTCAACACAATGCAAATATAGATAAATAGTGACAAACAAAATGAACATAAAATTTTGATGTGTTTGGACAAAGATAAATATTTTAAAAACAGATGTTGAAAATGCTCATCCTTATTATGTATGGAAAATGATGTGGGATAACAGAACCCACTTTGTTGGCTCAGTGTGAGGTGTGAAGGAGTTGTGATTTTTTTTTTTTTTTTTTTTTTTCTCATTAGCAATCCACAAAAAACATAATTTTGCTTACTTGTTAGTTTTGTAGGAATAACAGAGTTTTGTTGGAACATTAAAGAATACACTTTGTGTTCTTGCCATAGACAGGAATTGAAATATTGTTTACCTATTTCTGTATTAGTTTTGTCTTTTTTTCTTGTTTTGTTTTGTTTTTGTTTTTAAACTATGGTGTGTGTGTTTTTCAATTGTGTATGGCAAGGTTGAAAATAACTGAAGATAAATAAAACAAAGAGCCAAAAGAGAAAAAAGACAGTCACATCAATATTTTAAAAAAGAGTGTAAATCTAAATTTCTCAAGCTTATCTGCATATGTAAAAATCTGTTGTATTGTTTTCACCACGAACATGAAGATGAAATGAATAAATGGACCATGTGACCATTTAGAATGAAAAAGCAGTGGTGTTGTTCTGTCCTCATAACTGCTGTGGCTAACAACATACCATTCAAGATGCGTTATCTCAAATTAGCTAACCCCTCATTTGAGCATACAACAGCATTAACTTTATTTTAATCGCTTCCGGTGAATCCGAAATAATCTTTGCAGTATTCTGACTGTAATTTTCCTCCTTGATATCTTTATGGATATCTTTAAGGCAATCCTGAAGCTGTGTCTGTTCTTAGAAAATATTTAAAGTGGATAAATTTTGAAGTTTAGATAATATATATAGAGCTTAATTTAGTTTAGGAAAAACACACTAAAGACAGATTTGTAATTGCAAATGTTAAAAGTGCTTAATTTTTACTTACAAGAAAATTTGCAGTACCCTCCGTGTAAATAATTCAAATCCCTTACAATTGTTCACATAGCTTTTTGTGAAACCCGCTGCGGAGTAATAGTCTTGTTAATAAACAAACGTTTGTGAAGGGTGAGGAACAGATTAAGATAGTCTTGTCCCCCCCTGTCTCTGTCTCACAGTGTTATGAATTCCAGAAGGTAACAGTGAACTGCAAATGGTAAAATTGTTCATCTGTGTAAAGTGCACATTTTTTCTCAACATTTTTCTTGTTCTGCAGTGTACAAGCATTGGTTGTCATTGGAAACACTGTGTAAAATTTGTTAGTATTTAGATATGCCTCCTTGCTGCCACTTTCAAAGAGCATTTTCCATCAAAACTAATGAATAATTCATGGAGGGCCTGTGTCAGGTCAATCTTCTTTTCTTGTCATTTCAAATGACTACATTGAAAAGGACAGAGGTCCAAGCATAAACACTTGCAAATCAAAAGTACACATTTTTATTTTATGCAAATACTGGACGTAATGCATAAGCAAAGTAAGTGGAGTAAACAGGTTTTTAAAAGTTACCACTGTCAAAAAGATGCATTTTCTGGTGGTAAATAGCTGGACAGAATTAAACTTAAATAAATAAGTTTTGTCAGAACTCTGACATAATTTTCTCTGAATAGAACCAAACTAATGATATACCCACCAAAATATGAGATTCATGCATTATATTAACCTTATGGCTTTGTCCAGCCCATAGCTTCTGTTTAAATTCATTTTGGCATTATGCTATACAGCCATGTGAAATAATGAAGAATTTTTACACCAGAATAGGTTCATTCTTAAATGTCAAAGCAAAATTTGATGACTTATATTTAAAATGTTAGATGTAAATCAGCGTAGTGAAACGTAACTGACCTTTTTCTGAGTGAAATATTTGTTCTTTTATAAAATTTTGGGGTAGCTGTATTTATGCCTCGCCAAACAGTGCTATCACCTAAACTGCTATTGTGTTATGTTTAATTGTGCTATGTCTATTTGCTAATATTTGTTTCCTGTTGTAAGTAATTACTGTGCTTTAACACTTTCACAGTAATAAAGCAAAAATGTAAAGCAGAAATGTACAACATGATCTAAAAAAATTCAAAACAGATAAAAACCACTTATATTTCCACTGCAAAAATAATACATTGATAATTATAGTAATATTATTATTGTTCAAGATAGATAGATAGATAGATAGATATTTTGAGGTCAATATCCAGACACATATGGAGATTCAAGTCAAGTTTATTTGTGTAACACATAACCTGTAGTGTTTTGGCTGTTTGTTTCAAATTAGTGGTGCTTAAAAACTGAATGCTGCTTCTCCATGTTTGATTCTGATTCTGGGGACTTGAACCAAAAGACCTGAGAGGTCTGGAAGGTTGATACAATGACAACTGATCTTTAATGTATTTTGGTGCTAAGCCATTCAGTGATTTATAAACTAAAAAAAGTATTTTAAAGTCTGTTCTCTGAGCCACAGGGAGCCAGAACAAGGACTTTAGAACTGAGGTGATTTGCTCTACTTTCCTAGTTTTAGTGAGAAGGTGAGCAGCAGCATTCTGGATAAGCTGCAGTTGTATGATTAAATTTTTAGGCAAACCTGTGAAGGCACTGTTGCAGTAATCAATGCGACTAAAGATAAATGCATGGATGAGTTTCTCTAGTTCTTGTTGGGACATCAGTCCTTTAATCCTGGAAATATTCTTCAGGTGATAGAAGGCCGACTTTGTGATTGTCTTCATGTGTCTCTAAAAGTTCAGGTCTGAGTCCATCACTACACCCAGATTTCGGGCCTAATCACTAGTCTCTTGCTGTTATAACTGAAGCTGCGTACTGTCTCTAGATCGTTCCTCTTTCGGTCCAAAGATGATAACTTCGGTTTTGTCTCTGTTCAGGTAGAGAAACATATGGCAGAGCCACACACTGATTTGTGCTAAGGATCTGTTCAGTGCTTGGATGGGTTCAGAATCACCTGGTAACATCGTAATGTAGAGCTGTGTATCATCTGCGTAGTTATGGTGGCTAATCTGGTTACTAGATATTAAATAGGATGGGTCCCAGGATTGACCCTTCGGGTACCCCACCTGTGAGAGTGAGTTTTTAAAATTACAGTCAACTGTTTCATATAATCTTGACTGATCTAAATGCATCAAAAAATCTAGAATTAAATTCTACTTCAGTTACAAATAGATACATTTATTACCAGTCAAGTTAATTTCAGCTAAAGTAGTAAATTGTTTTAAATGTGTGCAAAAAGTGGTGAAAGATTGAAGAAAAATAAGGAATAAATACTTCCTGAATGTAATAGAAGGTTTTAAATAAATGTGCTTCTTGAGCAGAATATGTTTGTTTTTTTGCCATTCTGCTCTTTATAGAGTAGTGCTGGAAGTCTAACAAGCTCATATTAGCACCTTAATTGACCTTGGGCTATAGCCTTGGTTGGCTAGTCTGCATTCTGCTGCTCTAGGGACATACCGCTCTAGCCTGTAAGCATGTCAACATTACTTTCAAAAGAGCATTTCCTTAATAATTGTGATGGACATTGTTCCTTCAGTTTCTATACCATGGCTTTCCAAACTGCAAACTTTTTGTCTTGTAAACAAGAGAAACATGTAGCAGACTGATGCTGAAACAGGTAAGGAAGGAGGGAAGGCTGAACAAGTCTGCTTGTACACTCAGAGTAAAAATAGCTCACCCTGGAACTATCCTTTGCATTTTATTAAAGGGACTTGAATCCGTAAGAATGACAAAAGTTTGTGGTTTTAAAACTGTACCTTTTAAAAATTGTATTATCTTGCCCAGTGTGCACCTGTTTCTGAACACATCGGAGCAGAACCCAGATGTTTGGGATACATAGAGCAGAGGAGAGTTGTAAATGCATAATCATGTAGAGACAAATAACATGCTGTTGTATGAATCAGATATTTATTATAAATCTATTTAGTTTGTTTGATAAAAGGAAAAAGCATTGACTTGTACTACACAAAACATTGTCTCATATTTGGATTAAAAACACAATCCCTGAGCTTACTTATCACAGAATTTCTGGGTACAGTGTACACACAGCAGCCGACACGGGGGGGTTGTGGATAATGACAAAATGGTTTGGTTGCCAACACAGCTTCTGACTTTGATTTCAGTAAGCCGCTCTGGTAGGCAACTGCCATCACTATAATATAAACAAACGGTACCACGACTTTCACCTGAGGAACACACCTTAAGATGCAGGTACAGCCTACCTTCAGACTACAGCTTGACCTCTCATCTTTGTGTCCTCTGGTCTCAAGGCATTAACAAACTCTGCAGTTTCTGTCAGAGACCTGTTGTGCATCTTTACTAGTGGAAGTTATAATTAGTATAGGTCCAAGAGGTAACAGTTGGAGGCAGATAAATGTTAGTGCACTGTGATGTTTTGTGATGTGCTTTAGATTTACATTGCTACCAGTAACTACTGGTATAAAATGAAGATACTGCTGTGCGACCTCAACTGCTAAAGGAAGGTTCGGCCCATGGCATTTGGAGCTCAGATCTGCCACACAAGCAGAAGCCTAAAATACAAAAAATTGGACTGCAGCATGTGCAGAAATTTTATTTAAATTATAATGCAAACTAATGTTAGTTGTCAATGGGAGGAAGGTCATTTCAAACTTGTTTTAAGGATGAAAATTTAAAAACCAAAGTATGGAGCAGAGAGGGGGGGTGGATAATGGAAGAGAAGAGTAAGGGAGAAGATTAATCCTGTTTTTAAATGGTAAATGTTCATAAATTTTCTATTAGTTACAGAATGCCGTGGGGCTCATCTAAGATTATCCAGTCCCACGCCCAGGCAAAGCTGTCAGCTGGCCTGAGTATACATCGCAGTTTATGTAGTAATGTATTCTCACTTAGTTTTTATTTACATATCTACTGTGTAACCCATCTTGCTTATCACCAAGAGATTTTAACTTTTGCATGACAGTGTCATATAGCCCCATCTAGTGTCATCACTGAATATGTGCATGGAAAGGACAGGAGCAAAATCTCAGTGTTGCTATAAATAGTGTTTCTTTTAGTGCCTGTATATGTTTGACAGATAATTAGTAGGAAAAGTTGACAGACTACATGATGTTTGACACATCTGCTGCCGAATGATAGCAGTATGACAAGCACTAACTAAACACAGATAAACACAACCAAGTTAAACACAATGAAGATTCAGTTGAAAACTGTGAAATACACTTGTTTCTCCAGATTCTGTTTGTTTTGTTTTGCATTTTAATAGTTTTATTTCTGTGGCTACAGCAGCTGCACTCTTTACATGACATTACATCTTGTTATTTTTTCTCCACCTTGCAGCAGTCAGCAAAGCAGTCAACAGAGCAGTCTGCAGAGCAGCCATGAAGATGACAGCACTCGCTTCTTGACACCGCAGATCCGAGAGGAGAGGTGTGTGGGTGGGTGTGTGTGTGTGTGTGTGTGTTTGTGTCTTGTGTATGTTTGTCTCTGCAAAGACCTTCTTTTCCTCTTGCAAAATAAAGCCCAAAACCTTGCTTTTAGAGAAATAAAGGAAAATGTTTGGTTTTAAAAAAAGGTGGTGAATTTAGAAAATGTATATCGAACCATGTCTACAATATATATTTCCATGTATTAACTATAACACAATTTGTTCAACTTAGGGCACATATAGTATAGCTTATGGCTCTCTACATCAATTTATAAGTTTGTCAAAGGAAAATAACCAAAAAGTAAATGTAGTTCATGATTATGTTTTTGCACATTTGTTTTTTTTTTATTGTCCACTAGAGGGCTGTTTGTCTTTTTGCTAGGGGTCAAACTCAGACTACAACAGGGGTTCTTAAACATTGTGCTCTATAGCTCAAATCCATTTTCTAGGTACAGTCAAGGGGGTGGAACAACTAATTATGAGTAAATCCCATTTGATAAATTTCTTTACAACTTCCAAGCTAAAGAAATCACAGTTTATGCCCACAGCTGTACGTTTGTGACCCCAAGTCTCTGTAATAAAATAATAATAGCAGTCAGTCTGATTTTATAAGAAAGTTTAAGTTAAACTTGATCAACTTTAATACTTTTCAAATCACAACAAATAAAATGATATTGCTTACACATAAGAATGATGAAAATACATAAATTGAACTTAAAGGGCAACATGACATTGTCATGTCAAAACAAGGAGAATCCATACCAACCTAGGGCGAAAAGAGATGCTATCTAAACATAGGACACCACTTTATTAATTTTTTTCCCCTCAGATTGTTTTTTTTTTTTTTTTTTTTTTTTTTTCAGAATTTCATGTTTACTAAAAACTAATTCCTTTAACTTTAAAAAGTACGTTATCCTATGACCAGTGTTTAAAATTTAAACAGTTAAATAGAAAATTTTAATTTGATTATTTTAGTAGTCATTTAAAATTTAAATAAATGTCTTAAAAATCTTTTTTTGCAATAAAAAGGATTTAAAACGTATGCATTTCAAATGATTCTATTTAATTATTTTGTGTTTATTTAAAAAAATCTTCAGATACAAAGTAAAATGCACATAGCAATCAATGTTGTGATTGTGTTCAGCCAAATCCACTCACCAACAACAATGTTCAGGATTCTTTGTTTCTTTCAGTGAGCAACTTTTATTCCCCCAGGAGTTTCTGGGCAGTATTCTCTGTCTGGGACTGGGTTAACGGGGTTGTAGAAAGCTTCTATGATGCTCTCACAGTGTTTTATTGTATTCATTAATGTTTGATATTACAGTATATCTGAAACTTTAGTTTGCTGCAGTCTGGACTAGGGCCTTCTAGTAAAAGAGCTTTATAATCTCAAAGAGTATTGCCAGCTTTAAAAAAAGGTGAAATGAAAATCCCTTTTCCTAAAACACACATAGCTTTTACATGTATTTTTAAACAACTATTTGCCCTGGTATATAAGGTAACAAAAAGTTTTCAGTAATTATTCCTCCCTGCTGAGGATCTTTGCACAGGGGGGTGCTTGCTGAGGTTTTAGGCCAACATTCGTTTGCTTCTTCTGTGTTTGATATGACTTCAATTTGTTGATAATTTGGCTTGTAACATGTTTTCTTCCTAATTAATCATGTGTGGATGACACACAAACTTAGAGAAGGGTTTGTTTTCCTGCATACTAAAGTAATTGCTTTGTTTTGAACATTGATTAATTTCTATAGCAGTTTGCTGTGTTTCATTCATGTCTTCCACACAGCTGTTGGTTAAGCACCAGCTTAGAGTGCCCTAAAAATATAATTTGGGCTGCAGGATTTCTTTCACAAAAATGTCTTTGCGATGCATACGCACTGACTGGGTGTGTGTTATGTATGTCTGTTACAACTACATGCACATTCAGTGATACAGTGGATTGAAAGTTCTCAGTTGTTGCTGGCAGTTCATAATAAGATAAGTTTTTGCGGCAAAATATTGGAGTGAAGGGGCAGCTATCAGCAGTTACAAGTTAAATTGAATTTAGATGTTGAACTGCACTGAACCGATAAAGGTGGAAAGGTCGACTAAATGTTCACACATATTTCAAAACAAAAATGACTCAAAAGTTAGTACCCAGTTCAGACTGCTCGTTAATTATTTGGTGTTTCAGGAATTCAAAAGACATTTGTTTTATTGCACATGACGAATACAAAAAAACCCCTAAAAAACCCAAATTGATTTATAGCAGTTGAATTTAAATATGTGAAAATATTTACATGAGAAAAACACAAAGAGGAAATGAGATACTAAAGAATGGAGTAAAACAGAAGAAAGCTAATTAAGTTACAAATATTTCAATATTGAGCCAGAAAAAAGAAGAGAATGGGGAAAAAGAAACAATAAAATAGCTAAATGCAATTTTGCATGATTTATTTGTGTGTGTGTGTGTGTGTGTGTGTGTGTGTGTGTGTATCTCTCTCTCTCTCTCTCTCTCTATATATATATATATATATATATATATATATATATATATATATATATATATATATATATATATATAGATAGATAGATAGATAGATAGATAGATAGATATATGTTCTTGTGTTTTTTTTAGATCTATGATACTTACTCGGGGATGCGCATAAAAATTCCATTGCACTTGTTTTTAACTTGCACATATGGCAATAAAATTATGTTCTATTCTATTCTATTGCCAGGTCCTGACCTGACCAGGCATTCCTAAAACATTAAGATCATCTGACTTGAATAAACATGTCAGAAAACCATCTTATATTCAATAAATGGTGCCCCATCTTTTATAAGGCAGTGGAATGATGTATTGCCTTAATAGCTTCCTCTACAGATAAAAAAAAATGAAAGAAATTGTATTTGATTGATACATTCATACCTGACAATAAAAACAAAAATAAATTATATAAAAACAATAATATTGCACAAAGTTAGTTTTAAGTTGGTGTGACTCAGATTAATTGCTCAACATCTGAGTGGGCTGTGAAGTGAGGTATTTTCTCCCTTTAATGTCCTGTGCCACTAGCCTAACAGTGGTTGGGAAAAATCTACTGTAGAAACGGGTCCTGTGAGTGCTATTGCTCACAGATCTGCAAAGTCTCAGGTTGTAGCCTGTGTTCATCCACTCAAATGGTGCATGGGATGGATAGTATATGTCCTTGATAATACTCTGGGCCTTCCTTCTGCTGCGCTGTGTGAAAATGATGTCCAATGAAGGGAGGTCAGAGCTGATGACCCTCTGGGCAGTTGTGATGACCCACTGCAGCTTCCACTTTTCAGCCAGGGTGGTGTTCCCATACCACACAGTAATCCTGCTGGTAAGGATGCTTTCCACAAATCCTCTAAAGGGGCTGGGTGAGGGTGTTTCTCTTCAGCAGGGACAGGGAAGATGGTCAGAGTTGATGGGAAGATGGAGGGAGCCAAATACAGGGCAATCTGGGAAGAAAACCTGTTGGAGTCTGTAAAAGACTTGAGACTGAGGCGGAGGTTCACCTTCCAGCAGGACAACGACCCTAAACATAAAGCCAGGGCTACAATGGAATGGTTTGAAACAAAACATATTCATGTGTTAGAATGGCCCAGTCAAAGTCCAGACCTAAACCCAGTCGAGAATCTGTGGCAAGATCTGAAAACTGCTGTTCACAGTCGCTCTCCATCTAATCTGACTGAGCTTGAGCTGTTTTCCAAAGAAGAATGGGCAAAAATTTCAGTCACTAGATGTGCAAAGCTGGTAGAGACAGACCCTAAAAGACTTGCAGCTGTAATAGCAGCCAAAGGTGGTTCCACAAAGTATTGACTCGGGGGGGGGGGGGGGGGGGGGGGGGGGGGGGTCGAATACTTTTGCACACTGCACTTTTCATTTTTTTATTTATAAAAATTGTTTTGAATCATGTATAATTTTCTTTCTACTTCACAATTGTATACCAATTTGTGTTGGTCTTTCACATAAAATTCCAATGAAGTATATTTATGTTTGTGGTTGTAATGTGACAAAATATGGAAAAGTTTAAAGGGTATGAATACTTTTGCAAGCCACTGTATATACTCCACATCCTCAGAGCATGAGTGTGATATTACCATGTTGTCGGGGCTCCAGGATTGCTTCATGAGGATAGGTACTCTTTCCCCTCATTCTTTACTTCATTCCTGAGCGCTGCAGTCAGCTCTTTAAACACTGTAACCTGCCGGTGTTATGGCTTTGTCTCGGGTCCTCTGTCCGAGCCATGTTTCACAGAAACATAAGTCAGAGCAATCCTAGATTTAACGCTGTATCCCGTATGGCTCAGTTCTCAGAGTTCTCGCTTTCATACCTGAGGCCAGCTCTCATGTACCGCACATGAAAAGACAGAAAAGTAACTGACAATACAAAGATTAAGTAAAATCTGACTCGGAGAACTACGCTCCTTTGCACACCAGGGAGCGCCATCATGAAAACCATAATATCATTTTAAAAATTACTGTTTGATCTAGGGATGTGCCGATCCGATCAAGTGATCGGAAATCGGGGGCAATCATGTGGCTTCAGACTCAGTCGGAATCAGGCAGCACATCCCGATCAGGGATCGGATATATGTCCATTTATTCATAATACAAATGGGAATAATAACAATTATTATCTCTACTGTTATGTGGTGGTACAGAATCAGGCTTGTCTTGAAACAACACTAGTGATGTTGTTGCTATATTTAATGAATTTTCAGACCCCTCCAGCGACTTTTTATCAAAAAACCGACAAGCAACAAATCTAGCAACTTTCTCTGGTTTACTGGAGACTTTGGCAGCTAAACTGGAAAGAACCGATAGTAGTCCTGCTACAACAAGCAGTGAGAGCTGCCGTGAGCCCCTCCCACCTCCGAAGCACTTGTAGGCGGTCAGTCTGACTGACCGCAGGCAGGTCATGCAGCTAATCCAGCCTGCAATAGAGCAGAGAGGAGACCCACTCCACTCCGTTTCCACATCGCAATGGAATCAAGCATACGCAAAGCTGCCCCTGATCCCACTCTGGATTACAGTAAATATAACTTAAGAATAGTTTTTCCTGTTGTCTTATGTTTTTTTTAACCAAAACGGTTGCACCAAAATTAATACTTTCATTTGATTCACATAGCCTCAGTCATTGATTCATCTCTTCCATTGTATGTGCCTCTGATAACTTTCTTTTGTTTAAATTTGATATTATACAAAACTGATTTATTTAGTGTAGGTTCAGGCAACGTATTTACTTTATTAAATTGAAATGATTAAATTATTTCATAAAGTTTATTTGTAATTCTAAATGCTTTGAGTATTTTAATCACTTTTGCATTGCAAGTGTTGATATTCCTGCCTGGATCACACATGACCAAATAAGTAAATTCGGCAATGGCGTATCGGACTGGGACTCGGTATCTGCCGATATTCAAAATCAAAGGACTCGGACTCAGACTCGGGGGCAAAAGAAACTGAGTGGGGCATCCCTAATTTGATCATTATTTATCAGTTGGCTAAACACAGGGCAGGTGTCTGTCCCCATTTTCTGTGCCCTTAAACAAAAAGAGGGATAAATGGCCTTTATCTGCTTGACTTGATGGGTATGTTTGCTCTTTCTTGTATTTAGTGCAGTCTGCTTCATTAGCTTTAGTTTACTACAGAAACAACACAAAATTCTTTTTATGAGCTCATATTTAATATTTTGTAAAAATGGAGTTGAGTTCTTTTTGCAAAAATGAAGTTCACTCTTTAAGTTCTGTTCATTTATCTTAAAATGTTTTGTTTGAACTTTTGTTCTTTTAACCAAGGATGTCCCGATGAGATACAATATGTCTTCTGCAGGTAGTACACATCAAGATGAGAAGCTGAAATTTCATACAGAAATACATCGACTGGAAAATGCACAGTTAAAAGCTATTTGTTTCTTCAATTTTTAATATTTTGTAAAGACAATAGAAATAATCATTTTAACACCTTTGTGATATCGATATATGATATAATGAACTTGAAATTTTGATATTTGTGCACGAAGGTAAGAAATTATCTATTGCCATCGGTTGAATTTCTGTAAATTTAAATATGAGCTTTTCAAATAAAAAGTTCCATGATTGTTTACTACCAAGTAGAATTTGATTTTCCTAAAAATGAGTTAAATACATCAAAAATGACTTGATCACCAGCAGCTGCAGTTTTCCCAAAATGCAATGTGGAAACATCATAATAAAAGTAGAGAATCTGTAGGGACATCTTCTGTGGGCTTTTGATAATTGTCGACTTCACCATCTTTGTCTGCATGAGCTGTGCTCTACACCTCCACTCTGTCTCTCTTTCCGATCACCAGCTCTCCCTGCCTCGTAGTGTCTTCTGGCTCAGTGTCTCCACTTGCTTGAATTAGGGACACTACCTGTCAAATCTATGGGATTTTCTGCTCGTTTTCTCTTTGCTGTGCTGGTGTTAGCTTGCGAGGGGCATCTGCAGCAGCTGCGAGGGGAGCAGCGTTCTGTAGCCAGCTTTAGAGGGCACGGAATGTCATGTCTCCTCTGCAGGTAAAGCCAGCTGCATTTCTGCATGGACGCTGCACTGCTGCCTGTCCCATACCGCACCTGTGCCACTGTCTTTATCTGTGTCATCCCTGCTTTTTTTTACCCTCTCCCTGCATCTGGCTATCTGTAGATTATGCTGCAGTTTACTCAGAGTGCATTTTTACTGAGCTGACAGCAGGCTCTCAGCTAATATGAGTCTCTAGCTGTAATATTTAGCTTCCTGTACCAGATATTAATTATATTTGTGGGGGCTTGGTAAAAAAAAGTGACGAATTGACGATATAAAAAAATGCTTCTTGCCCTACTTTTGGCTCATGTTTCTACTAAGTACAACTCCTCCATAATAACTGCAGATAGTGTTATATAATATCGTAATGTGACTTTGCGAAATGAGTGTAATGTGAGTCATCATTGAAGATGATGCAACACAAGATTGGGAGACACAGATCAACAATGTATCACCTGCCATCACTTTGTCAGTGTGTTATTTAAAGATAAAGCAATGTCTTAAACTATGTTGTGTTATAAATGGCATAGGATGGTCTAAGTATTTTTTCCTAGGAGGAATTGAATGGTATACGGCACAATAACTAGAAGTAGTTGGATTTCTGATGACTATAATTCGTGGATCCTGGTATTAATTACTGTGGAAAAATTTTCACACCCATTGAACTTTTTCACATTTTGTCATTATGCAGCCACAAGTGTCAGTGTATTTACATGGACTGTATGTGATCGATCAAAATAGTGTATAATTTGGATGAAATGAAAATTATACATTGCTTTTAGATTTCCTTTACAAATAAGCATACGAAAAATCTGTATTATTAT
This sequence comes from Anableps anableps, assembly GCA_014839685.1. Classification (NCBI taxonomy): domain Eukaryota; kingdom Metazoa; phylum Chordata; class Actinopteri; order Cyprinodontiformes; family Anablepidae; genus Anableps; species Anableps anableps. The sequence goes on along the minus strand of CM026068.1, from coordinate 24,501,203 downwards.
AATGCAGTACATAGTGGAACCACCTTTCATTACAGCCGGAAATTTCTGAGGAAATGTCTCCACCAACTTTGTACATCCATTAACTGAGTGGAGAGCATCTGGGAAGAGTAATTTTCAAGTCTTGGCAGGGATTCTCAGTAGGATTTAGGTCTGGACTTTAAGTGGGCCATTCTTACACATTAAAATGCTTTGAACTAAACTAATCCATTGCAGCTTTGGTTGAATGTTTAAACTTGCTGTCCTGGAAACTGAAAGTCCCTTGTCCCTGCTAAGAAAAACCCTCCCCAAGCATGATACTGCCACTACTATTGTTCACTCTGGGAATGGTGTGCTCAGGCTGAAGTGCAGTGTTAGTTTTCCAGCACACATTGTTTTACATATGTACGTCATAAAATCCCATTAAAATACATTAAACTTGTAGGAGCAGTGTGACAAAATGGAGAAAAGTGCAAAGGCTGTCAATGATTTTGGATGATACTGTATTTATATTGTGAATCTGGGGGAAGCTTTTTTGGCATTTTTGCTTCTTGCTTTTGCTTATTTACTATAAACTAGGGATGCTCTGATCAGGTTTTATGCTGCCGATCACCCATGAATGCCGATCACTGATATCGATCAAATGGATTGGCTGTTGATTTTTTGATTTGGTTATAAATACTGCCGCCACAGGGAGGAGGCAGAGGAGCTCAATTTTTTTCACAGATTATCTGTCTCATGTTATACTGTCACAACAAAGTGATAGTTTTAATAAATATATTTTTTTTAAAAAATCACATTTTTATAAAAGTTACATACTGCAGCTTTAAGGAGACATTCGATGTGAGAGTAGAGTATACTGTCTGGTGGAGCTCGAAATATTACGCCCCAGCAGCACATAGCGAGGGTCCAACAGTGGGAGCAGTCGGTGGAACCCAGTGTCTTAAACCCCTAAGAAAGGCTGGTCATCTAGCCGGATGAATTAAATTATTTTTCATGTTTTTGCTTAGCATTCTGACTGTCACACTCAAATGAGCGAGATTTGGCAATTGTGGGCTGCTTTAACTGCCGTCTGCAGTAAGCCTCGTTAACTTACCATATTCTGTAAAGTTCTCCTTTTTAAATGTCACATTAAATTCATTGCGTTGATGCATTTTGACATCCCCCCCACCTCCTCTGAGGTGTTTTTTCGTTGCATGTGTTGCAAACTTCACATCACTCTCACAGACAGTGCAAAAGTCCCACACGACATACATGTTTGCTTAGGATTTGCTGCTGCGCGAGCTTGTGCAGTTTGAAGGAAAGGGGGAGATACACTGAACACAGGGCCTCTGCAGGCTGCAAAGTATGAGGTACAGGTGATCGGGTTTTGTGATCGGCAACAAAAGGCATTGATCAACAAACACCGATCACATATTTTTTCACGAAAATCGACCGATAAGGATTGGTGGCCAATCGATCAGAACACCCAAATTTTTAAAGTGCATAGTTTCTTTTAATAAACAGTTAACAAGACTTTATTTTATTTTTTATCAAAAACCTTTTAACTTTTTCACTTAATATAACTGTTGCTGCTGTGAGGACATACAGGGTTTATCAGCAAAAGGCAAAAGGAGAGTGTATAAAAGCACAGATCATCTGAATCAATAAATATCTTGAAATATAAAAAAGACACATTGTAATTAGAATAAATAATGCTGTATCTGTTGCACAAAACTTTTTTGCAGTTACTGTTTCTGTTGCAGTTATATGTTTACATCTGTGTTTTTTTCACTAAACATAATACAATCATGTGCCTGGATGATGTCATCCAAATTTTCAATTACAACATAAATAGAGAAAAAATTAAAACATTATTCAGTGCCAAGTATCCCAGGATGCATTGATTCAAAACATATTAAAGCCATTCACCGTATTAATAAATCACTGTTGAACCAGAAAATTTGGTGTTTAGAGAGGTTCTTTCTGAGCCAGCTACCTGAAAACTGGAACAGGCTTGTTCTTAAATGGCCATAAATGTTATGGCCATGAGAAACAACATCTGTGCTGATTCACACTTCTCATAGTAAATTGCTGATGACTTTGTAATTTGCTGAGAGCAATTGTTTTGGTAGACCAGCACAGTTTACGAATCTCATCCGCAGAACAAAGCAAAGTGCTATTCATGGTTTTGGCTTAATCTTTGCATCCCCAAAATAAATCTGGACCTCTGTCTATGCTTCCTGTGTAATCTGGTTATTGCTGTTTTTTAGCTAGTCACTGGGACACTCTTTCCTATTTTGCTATATTAGCTTGCTAAATAGCTAATTACCTTGTAATTTGGAGAAAATAAACAGAAGAGGTCAGCAGCATATTTAACAGAATCATCTAATTAATGTCTTTGTGAAATATTATGAACATTTATATGGAGAAGGAACAGCTGAGGCTCAAAGAAATGGCATATTTTCACCTTTGTTTCTGTTTGATAAGGTTGACTATAGCCTTGCTTGAGCAGTCACAAAAATGTGTCTATGTTTCAGACAGTGTTACGCAGATGGCTGTATATCATAGTTACCGCCATTTTGTGATTAGAGTATTATGGATGACTAATGCATTTTTAACAGCTGGAGTGCTTGTTAAAATATTTATACAAGTTTTTTTAGGTTTTAAATCTCTGTGAAATTAAAAACAATCCAGTGATGATCATTTTTACCATTTTTAAATTAGTGCTGACACTAACAATTATTTTTTAATAAATCCATTAATTTTTTGGACTAATTGATTTCTTTACATGAGTATTTTTCTTAAAAGTTGTTTTTTAAATGAGAAATAAAAGGTAAACAAAGTTTTGCACTTCATGGTTGGATTTATATGTATTGCCACCTCAGGAAAGCAAGGTGTTTTTTTATTATTTATGAAATTACAATTAAAAAAAAAACCCTGAGTATATAGACATCTATCCATTCATCATCTACGCCCACTTATTCTTGCCAGCTCGCGTTTGGCTGCCTATACCTAGTGGTCCTTGGGCATGAGGCAGGGTACACCCAGGACAGGTTACAAACTCCTTGCAGAAAGCTCCCAGGCCTTCATTAAAACCCAAGAACTTTCTCTTGTAAGGCAACAGTGCTAACAAGTATTCCACCATGCAGCCCAGCCTGAGTTTTCAGAATATCAAAAATGATTAGATTAAACTGAAAATAAACAAATAGGTCTTATTCCAAGCAGAGTGCAACCCCAAAGGAAAAAAAAAAATATTTCCATTGCACCTTCAGTTCAAATATAATAATACTGATTGTAGTTTTTAAATGACTGGGACTTATTAAACCATAGTATTATTTAGGAATTAGTTAATTGAGATTAGTACTGATTGTCAGATTATCTACAGTTAAATGTGATTAAAACAGGATGAAGGAAGATAAATTTGGGGTTCTGCAAAAAGCCTGCTAATGAACTTTGGCCGGCTGCTAATTAGTTAAAGGTGCAGAAAAAAAACAGGAAAACATAGCAGACCGATAACTTGTTTGACCACAAACAGCATTCTGTTTCTTTAAAAAAAGATAACTTTCTCCAGTTTTTATTTTTTTAATCTTTTAACATAATTTTTTCTCATCTGGCTCATCAACAGCCCAAGCACCCATACCTTCAGCTTCTCATGAATGATGCTTTTACTGCTTTGACCCATAACGGATATTATAGCACATCCAAACCGTCATTTATCATTACCCGAAGTGCTTCCATACTTTAGACCAGTTTGATTGTCTTAAAGGAGAACGCACTTACACACACATGTACTGCAGCAGACGGTGGGGAGGGGACTCTGCACACACAGCAGTTTGGAGGAAAAACCTTATAACCTTTCATCATTAAAAAGTTTGATGTTGAAGGAATATTACAGTCAGTAACCTGCTATTGTTCAGCTGTTTTCAGCATAAGTATGACTGCATAAGACATTTTGTGATTTTAATTGAAATTTTGTGTATTTCTATAACCCCAACCAAAATGTTATATGTTGCGTCGTAAATGGATCAAAACATAGAGCATTGGAAGTGTCATGATGATAGATTTTAATAAAAAAAAAACAAAATGAAAAAACTTACAAAAACACAGGAAACCATGTGGGTTAAACAAGCAAAGGAAGCCCAGGGAGATGGGGGGGTCCAACAAAGAATGACTGAGAGTGAGCAGTATAAATACTGGAGAAATTGATTACTGAACAAAGAACAGATGGCTGATTAGAAACTGTTTGCAGCTGTGGCGAAATCAGGCAGGTAGGCTGGGGCTAAGAAAATGAAATAAAACACTAAACAAAGATAAAGAATGACTTAAATACCAAAAAATAAACTAACAGTAAAATTTAAGTAAATAAATAGCTAGGGAGGACTATCTAATCTAAATTAAAGCAAGGGAGGCAGAAGCTAAAAACAATGAATAACTTAGAATGAGCACAAATAATGAGAAACTGATCAAAAAATGCAAACCCAGGAGAAAACCAAAAACAACCCTAGATCCTGACACATTTCATTTTGACTGTTTTTTTTGTTTGTTTGTTTGATTTTTTTCAGATGTTTAACAGTGAAACACTGATGTATGTCTCTCTTCTTTAGGTCTGACAGTGCAACGGACAAAATCAGGTAAGCCTGCTTTCTGCTGCTCCTCTTTTACCTTTAGAGTGCTATTTCACAAAAGTAGTTTCCGAAATCCAGGATAAGAGATAAAGCTAGGCTTGACATAGCGCCATCTGTTCATCCTGGCTTCATCCATTTCACAAAGGCCAAACCAAGCTCAGGAGGTGTGGCTTTGTCAATTCAGGTGTAACTAATCTAGGTAAATGCACGTCCATAGATTTCTTCAAAAGACCATGAGATCGATCACAGATTCACTGATGCTACACTGTATAAGTTGGGCACACCATTGTCAAAGATGACACATGTTTGGAGGTACTTATGTAAATAACCCTAAATACATTTCTTTATTTGCTTGCATCCCTTTTTGGCACTTATTGCCATTACTTATTGTTAAATATGGTTAACTTTCTGTTTGAGATTTAATGCTATTATTTCGAAGGGACAACTTCCTGTTTAACTGTTAGCACAAATGAAGATTAACGGCAACCAAAACACAAATTGTAACGGAGCTTATAAAATGTATCTTGTTATTGGCAGCCCCCGTGATAGAGGCACAAGTTATGCTTATGATGTAAATATTCTGTGACTTAAACTGTGCATTTGTTTAATTATATGCTGAAACTAAATTTATTTGAAGTTGTAAACATTATTTTAAGTTAAGAGGGTTTATTATGGAGGACCGAAACTGACATAATTAAAAATAAAAGCAGAAATACATATATTTTGTTTTTCCTTATACATGCACTTTCATCAAGAAATGTGTGTATGTATGTATATATATATATATATATATATATATATATATATATATATATATATATATATATATATATATATATATATATATATAATATTGTTTTTCCTTGTACAAGTGTTGTGTTTTGTTTTTTTTGTTGTTGTTTTTTGTTTTTTTTCTGTTTACATTTCCTCATCTCCTCTTTTCACTTTACCGTAGGCATTAATGCCTCATCATGCAAATGAGGAGGGCTGCCTTCTTGGTCCAGCTCCTCTACTGTTGGCCAATAAACAGGAAGGAGCAGGATCATTGTGCAGATTGACTGTACATGCCTGCACCTTTGGCTTCAGTTTAGCAACCAAAGTATAGTTATGGAGGGAGCAGAAAGACGGTCCGTGTCAGGGTTGTTAAGGGAAGCTGCAAATAGACTGGACAAGTTGGAAGGTGGTAATTTTTCAGCTGACCAATAGTAGAGGAGCTGGACCAAGAAGGCACCCCTCCTCATTTGCATAATGAGGCAGAAATGCATACGGCAAAGTTAAGAAGAGGAGACAAGGAAATGTAAAAAGAACAAACACTTGTATAAGGAAAAGGCAAAAAAAAAAAAAAAAAAAAAAAAAAAATCATTTCTTGACGAAACCGGATGTATAAGGAAAACGAAAAAGAAAATATATACATTTCTTGACAAACGCATGTGTAAGAAAAAGGAAAAACAAAATATATCTATTTCTGCTTTTATTTTTAGTTATGTCAGTTTCGGCCCTCCATAGTTTATTGCCATTAAACTTAAATATTCATCAGTAAAGTGTCATCCTTCATTCTGAGCGAATGCTACAACTTATTTGGCCTGACTTTATTACAACTTTGCTTCTTGATCAGACATTTCTCTAATCCCCCTCCACACGGCAACAGTAGCTACTTAAGGCATTTCTGTCAAACATAAAACAGCGGTCTTCAGAAACATAATAGAACAGTAACAATCCCCACATGGATAATTATAACCATCATAATGTTAAAATAATAGTATATGATTGAATGTCAAAATGAATCGGTGGCGTTTTATTGTCGGCTGATTTTTTTTTTTTTTTTAAACGTCCAAAAAAGACAGATAAGAAACGGAATCATGTACAAAACAAACACGTTGGTTTCTGATCAGTGTGACCGCTGACGAAACAGGTAAGGCACCAGGCTTAACTAAGTCTGGCTGTTAGCCTGGTCGGGAAAAGGCTAGCTGCACAGGATAAATCGCCATGGTAATTTATGCACTACTGCTTTTGTGAAATAGAGTCCAGGCTTAATTGAGCCAGGATATTCGGAAAATCCTGGCTTAATCTGCTATCCTGGTTTTGTGAAATAGCCCTCAGAAGTGTGGAGCATTCCTTCATGCTGCTTGTTACATACACTGCAAATGGGCTCACTGTCACCCCATTTGTCCTGGCCTGCCCAGCCTGCATGTGACACAGATTTGTGGCTTTGTCTGCCAAACCAAGGTATCTGAATACGTTTTTGCACTCGGAGAAGCCAGTGGTGAATACAGTTGCAAGCCATGGAATGCTTTTGTTTGCTTTTGCGGGACAAACAACATCAGACACAAACAAGGCTTTGTGAGTTAGACACCATTGTGGAGCTTTTGGGCTTTCAGCTGGCCAGCCGATGGCATATCAGTGGTCACTGTGGACCCAAGTTGTCGGCAGATACTATACTGCTTTGGGTGTGAAAACGACATTGCCACATGAGACTCTGCGCCTGTTCTTAACCAACAAGGTTGAAGGCACACATTGGAAAGGGTGAGTGTGACTATACCTAGCATCTTAAGACTTTTAGGATGTGCATGAGATATGCTGGAACAAGAAAGTTCTAGTTATTAATAAAATTGGTGGAGAAAGTTTGATACACAAATTTTGTCTTAATCAAATTATGGGAAATTTTCTTTTCAGTCTCTTTCTCTTCATGGTTTTTTTTTTTTTAATCCATCTTGTCCAACATGATTTACATTTGAATTGTCACATTTCTTAAATGCGTCTGTCTTTTTCCTTGTTGCATATTTTGGCATTATGTTTGGTGTCCTTAATAGCTGAGGTGAATAACTGAAATGTGCTATTAAACATGATAATTTGCCTGTTTTTCTTGTATTAAAAAGGGCATGAAAGCTCTTTTCTTTTTGATATACATTTATATTTGTACAAATTTTGCAATGATCAGTCAAGAGAAGTGGTTGTTTGAGCTGTAGCTGTGTCTGTGAGGGGTGCTGTGGTTTGTGTATGCCTGGTTTGATTTGCTTTAAATGGTCAGTCATGCGTGCTGAGTGACTCTCCCACCGGCCTAGGATTAAACCACTAGGAGTCTCTGTAGTCCTGTCAGTCCAGCACAGTCTATTTAAAACAAGGAGTGTTCCTGTTGGTATAAAACATAATAAACAGCTTTCTATACATCCATAATGAACAGCAATCACTCATCTGTTGTTTCTTGTGCCTAAAATGAATATATGAACAACTGAATAATGTTTTTAGAAATGGCTGCAAACCCTTCCAGGACTCAACATAAACTACGCCATTCACATAAAAAAAAAACAAAAAAAAAAACAAGTAGATATACAAAGCTTATGAAAAGTAGACACACTTCACACCTAGTTTTGTAGTGTTAAAAAAAATTAAACCACGAAAGCTCATTTTACTTTAAAACTAAATTAAAATCTGCTGACAAAATCAACACTATTTTTTTATGACCTATCTAGCAAAATTCTGTTGGAAAAAATGTATGGGGGGAAAAAAGCTCACATAGATGGACACACCCTTAACTTTAAGATACTTGTCAGTATTCAGTCATAAAGAATCTGATTAACTGTCAATACAATTTAACTGACACAGTAGTGTTTCATTGAAATTTGCTTTTTTGCATCGTTTTGTTCTCGAGGAGGCTGCAAAGGATCAACATTATCTAATTATATAAAAAATACTAATCTATATTAGTTGGTAAATGTTAAATGGCCTATACTTGTAAAGTGCTTTATCAAGTCCAGAGGACCCCAAAGTGCTTCATACTTCATTCACCCATTCACGCACACTTTCACACGCTGATGGTAATAAGCTTCTACAGTGTAGCCACAGCTGCCCTGGGGCAGTCTAACAGAAGGGAGGCTACCATGCACAGGTGCCACCTTGGCCCTATGACCACCACCAGCAGTTCCTCTGTTTAATGAACATATCTGCCACTTATCCCCAACCTAGTACTGGAGTCAACTCAAAGCAAATCAATCAGAATAACAAACATTTCTTTTATTTTGTCAAAAGCAAAAAATTTTTCAAAAATTCACAGTTTAACTAAAAAAACAAATTGATTAATGTTAAGATAAAAGTTTTACAGGAGAGTTAATTGATGGAATTAAATTAGTATAATTTTTTTGTGGAAAGCTAACAGTAAGTTAATTCTTTCAGTATAATGTACTGTTATATGTGAAGCGCATAAAGATTTTTCTTTATGCTCTTTATTTATTTCCCAGTTCTGAGACACACAGGATGTGCAAGCTCAGTGTGTACTTATATGAGGTATAAATAATGTATGTAAAAAGGCCTTTGCCTTTATATAAGGAGCAAGGTACAACTGCAGTTTGAGACTTTTGACTCATAATTTTCACCAGTGTCAATAATTGTATGTGTTCTCTGCTTATATACTATGTCAGCAATACTCTTATGCCTTTTCCAGTTGCTGGATTATTGATCATTGTCTGTAGTTTGAGATATTACTCCCCAGTGATGTGGATCAGTATAATGTGATCCTACTCTTAACTTTGTGCTAACAGAAAAAAAAATGTGCAGAAAAAAACAGGGATCTAACATATTAGTTAAATGATATTCTGAAAATAAGTCAATTTCTGGGGCCAGGAATAGGTTTCAAATGAGGAAAGGATCAAAGAGATTTTTTTCAGCCGTTCTATGAAAAGAATGTTGTGAAGATAGTATTAATGTTTAATGTATCATTCATTTGTAATGAGCTAATTTTTAAACTGGGATGATGTTAGCTTTGTTTTAAAATCCTAGTTTTATTTTTAGTGTGTTTCTTATAGTTCCTCTTTAATGTGCTATAGCAAATCAACTCTGGCTAGATCTTTGCAAAACACAATGCTTTCCAACAAAGATTGTGATGATCAAGGAGATATTTTTGTTGTTGTTGTACAATTAAGTCATTGACTTTGCAGACATCATTATATCTGGAAGATGTTAATTTATTGTCCCTGACTCTTTTCCATATTTATGTGCATAATTGTAAATGTTCATGCCGCTGCTGAATTGCTGATGTGGCTCATCAGAGAGATGCTGGGATGCAGGAGCATGAAAACATGCCTGCAGCACATAGATATGAGGAGGAGGGATGGAGAGAGTGATAGGCAACGAGGTGGGGTGGGGTGAAGGGAAGACGTGAAGGACCACCCTCATCGAGCAGAGTCATTCTCAGGGAGCCTACCAAATTTCCCTTCCCACACACACACCACGGCTGACCAGCCAATCAGAACGCTCCCAACAGTGACCCATCCTCCCTCATACAACTGCTCATCCATGGCTCAGCAAAGCATCGTGTGAGGTGAAAGAGTAGGATGCACGCCTGTGCACCACCTGGACTGAAAGCAGAAAATTGCGTGTTCTTCATTTGTATGGAAAACCAACACTCTGACCACAGCTGGAATTATTAGTAAGGAAAAGAAGTTTATCATCCTTTCAGCCTAAACAAACTGTGCTTTGTGAGCAGAAATTTTGGCTTAACAGATGTGGTAATGAAAGTCTAAGATATTATTTCCCCCCTGACTCAATTGGGATGGACTGTATATCAGATCCACCTGGAAGATTTTGAGCCGCAGTGATTATGACAAAGCATGTGGAACAAATTATAGTTTGACGCTGAAACAGCGAGACAGTGATTGAAGAGGGACCATGAGAGCCAGGAGAGAGGCCAGGATGGTGTCTTCCTGTTCACCATGCACAAACATAAGGTCAGCTGCTTTTCTTAATTCAAAGAAAATAACATCTACCTTGCATGGCAGATAAGAAGGCATGAAATTAGTCACAAGTCAGTTTATGGCAATAATCTTCAATCACCAGAATATTACTGTTAACCTTTTGTTAATTGATTAAAAACAGAGTTTAAAGTAGGTTTGTAAAATAAGTTGCAAATTGTTGACTTATAGACCTGGTTGTCTCAAATTATTTATCTGCTGGCTTAGGTGATGTTAAAGCTTTAATATACCTTTCTTTAACCAGAGTTTTTGACCCACATGTTCTTATGTTACCCCGCTGTGGCCTTTTCTAGTTGACCTTTTTTATGAAAATGCTCTTCCTCTGTCTCTGTACACTGCAGCCTTTTAAATACCAATTTGATTTTTTTCTAAAGTTGCTTTAGCATTTAAATTACTAGATCAACCTTTTGCAAAGCTGGTTATTGCTATAATAGCATAATGCATTGTTTTTATTAGTCATATTTTGTGCAGAAAGCACTTGTTTACCATGAGTTTTAAATAGCTTTTTTTCAGCTTATGCTTCTATGTAATGGAAAAAATGAGTCAATCTGATTTAATAAATGCATCAGTCGTCTATAATCAGATGAATGCAGGGATGTCCTGCTCCAGTCTACGCCTTACACACATACGCATTTGTGCAGAGAGGATTTTCCAACTACCCTTTTAGTCCCTGATGTGCTCTCTGCTCCCAGGTTCCATTAAAGGCAATTCAGTTTGATTCACTGAGCCAGTCAAGGGAGATGGAGGGCAGCCCTAAGACTAATTTATTTTACCTTCAGGTAAATGTCTCTAAGCTCCTCAATAATAAATTCTAAATGATGGTTCTCATTGCTGAAGGAAGTGTCTAAACCTGAAGTTGTTTCAGATTTTTTATTTTATGGCTCAGGCAATAAGTACCTTTTTTTTTTTTTTTTTTTTTTTTTTGAAACAAAAAATAAAACTAATAGTACACTTCTGTCTGATTAGGCAAAACATGAAAATGTACCATTTTATTTATTCATTGGAATATCAGCAGCAACATGAACACGATTACATTAAAGAAATCAATTAAATGCTTGTAAAATTTTAAAAATATCTATCTGCTGTCTGGACATAGTTTCAAATGTAAACCATTTAGCCATTATTAACGCACTGTTAGTTACTTATCAGCTATTAAGTTGATAAGTATTAAATACACTATACATAAAACTACAAAAGGGAACGGTCACAGTGACTATTGGCATTTCCATTCCTTCATGATGTTTGCTAAGTGTATGGTCACAATCAGAAGTCTGTTATGTGAATATGATATGAATGTCATATTAATTTTGAAATGTTCTTCTTCAGGCTAGAAAAACCAGAAGGATGCAGATGTTTGAATTTGTTTTGTATTGTCTCGAAATAACACAGACTCAAATATGTGTGTACACCTTATCAATATCTGGTTAAATTCTGTTGCAGGTTGAGGATCCATTGTAGCCATTAACAAAGCCCTAGTGTAATTTCAGCTGGATATTTGTCCACTCTTAAGTCAGAATGGGTAGAACTTCATTTAACTGGTTTCATGAAATAGGCACAGCCTTTAGGCATACTCCAAATATTTTCAATGGGGATGAGGTTCCAAAAGCTTTATATTGGTCTGATTCATTCATCTTAAATAGTTTTGATGTTTGTTGCTAACTTCCACTTTGACCACATAAACAAGCTCCTCACACATGTGTGGCTTTGACCTCTCTTCTTGGCAGAAGTGGTAATGTTCTTTTAAATAGGCCTGCTTTCCTGTCACAGACCCAAATTTTAGGTACAGCCCACAAATTTACAGTAAGTCTGAAGTTGGGGGTTTGCAGAGGCCATTAAGGCTGCAGTAGGTCACTTTTATAAAAATGATTTTTTTTTTACATATTTGTTAAAACTTTCACTATGTCCTGTCATTATAATATGAGACTGATAATCTGTGAAAAAAAAAATTGAGCTCCCCTCCCTCCTCCCTTTGGTCCTTCTGCCATCTGCAGAAATACACCGCTCGGTCAGAAACAACCAGTCAGAGCCAGGAGGAATATCTTAACACTGTTAATCATACTCATGTACGCGCTGCTCAAAGAACGCTAAGAAAGTGATGAAAGTATTAAACTCTACCTGATGATGTTTGGAAACCATAAAAATTGGGATGGGTTATCCTTATTTATGCTAATTTTGCTGTGTTGGTTCCATGAGTGTCAATGCTTCCTTTATATTGTAAATAATGATTAAACACAATTATTGTATACTGTTTAGCAGTACCATTATGGGAGTAATGTATTGTTTTTTTTGTTTGTTTTTTTTGTTTTGTTTTTTTTGTTTTGTTTTGGGGGTTTTTGCCTTGCAACATGACAGTGTCACATTTAATTGCCTATACATCATTCCCAATATTCAGTTCATCTTTTATTTTACTTTGTAATTGTTTAACAAAACATTGAACAACAAAATATAACAATCTTTGAGCATTTCCACATATTTACAGATATCACTATTAGCACCAGATGTAAGAAAGTGGATTTCTAACTGTCCTCAAGAGATTATTAGATCCTCTATCTATTTACTCTTCTTTTCTAGGAACTGACTTAAATAATTTAAACCTTGTTTCTTTTTAGGATATTAATTTTATTTTGAAACTTTTTCTGCATGAGATTATAAACCCAAGTGGCAAATGTACTGTAACATCTCTGGCTTTATTGTGAAGCAGCTGTGTGAGCCACGGTGAAGGCGGTTCATTATGTACTCCTCTCTGTAGATGTGTCTGTCATTGGCACACCCACTTACTGCCTTTGTAAAGGGCTTGTTTTCATGCTGGGTGGACATCTGTCTCACTGCAGCACTACACAAGGAGATATGTGCCAGGCACATATGCCATTTAATGGTGTAAACACTAAATATAGACCATTCTTTGTGTTTCAGTTGCTCTGTCTACAGTCAGAGCTAAAGTTGATGGCAGATTTGTTATTTGTGCACAGGATTAACAATAGAATAAAAATGTAGGGGTTCTTGCAGACAAGTCATTAATCTGTCAGTTATTGCATAAAGTGCAAATTAAGGCATCTAAAATGCTGTACGTGGTCATTGCTGCAGAGACGGGTAACCAGACGTAATAAAGCTAATTATGCACAGTATGTCTGGATTATTCACGTCACTTTGAATAAAGTAAACTAGATCTGAGCGGGCTGTACTCAGCAGGCCACCAATGATGACTAACCATGGCGGTTCCGGTGACTCACCCTGTACAGCACATATGTTCATTTGCAAAAGATCTCACTGAATTTGTTGATGAGCACACCAACATTGCAATAGTATACCAAGTTGCAAAAATATTCATACTGGCTGAACTTTTTCACATCTCATCTCGTAACAACCACAAGCTTCAGTGTATTTTTATTCAGATTTTATGTGATAGACCAAGACAAAGGAGCATATATTGCAGTACAGTGGAATAAAAATTAAAGATGTTTTTTAAAGGAGTCATGACAGCAAATTTCATTTTTCTGTGGTTATGGGGGTATAATATGATTTGTTGTGCACTGATGAGGCTTTGTGAATTCTCCAATTAGAGCACACCATCAAGCAAACTGGGAGCTCAAAATGGCTGAAAGTTTCCACTTACTCCCAAAGGATGAAAGAATCAGAAAAGTGACTGAAGTTCATTTATGGGGAGGTACCACACAATTGTAACCTCAATTTGAGACTATCTTCAGCACATTTTACTGAAGAGTTTCCTAAATATGGTTGTAGCAAATCAGAGTGAAGTCAACTAGGAAGAGCCACATATGACCATACCCAACTCCAAATTAAAAGCTGGACCAAGAAGGCAGCCCTCCTCATTTGCATGAGGTAGAAATGCATACGGTAAAGTAAAAAGAGGAGACGAGGAAATGTATAAAGAACAATCGCATGTATTAGGAAAAGGTAAAACAAAACATATACATTTCTTGACGAAACGCATGTATAACAAAAACGAAAAAGAAAATATATACATTTCTTGACAAAAACGCATGTGTATGGAAAAAGAAAAAAAAAAAAAAAAAATATATATATATATATATATATATATATATATATATATATATATATATATATATATATATATATATATATATATATATATATTTCTTGATGAAAACGCATGTGTAAGGAAAAGGAAAAAAAATATTTCTGATTTTATTTTTCATTATGTCAGTTTCAGTCTTTCATAATTCTAAGGCCCCAGTGACACTTCTTGTTTCAGGTGCTGCCCTCATAGGTCACCATACTACTGTTTAAAAAAATAAAAATAAAAAAAATAAAAAATTTGGATACATATCCTTTTTTTTCTGTTTAAAAAAATAAATCTGCTTCTATGCTATTTGTGGGATTCCAATCAAAGACTGTGTAATACCAGTGATGAGCCAGCAGATAACTGTCTGACATTAACCACAGTTTAATGAAAAAGTAGATCCTGAGAATGGCTATAATTCTCTCAAAACCATTGGTGATACAGAAGCTGAGAGCAAAGAAAAAAGTCTTGTACACTGGAACTCCAAACTTTTATTTTCTTTTAAAAAAATAAAGAAATCAAACCAACCAGCTCCATTAAGCCCTGCGGCCTCATGCATAAAAGAGTGCACAGCTTTCATACTGAAAGTTTGCAATAGGGAGAAAATCTAAAACATGGATGCACAAAAAAATTCAGATGTATAAAACCATGTAGACAAACTTTAGGAAAGCTGGTCACAGGGACAGCTTTATTCATAAGTTCTCCAGGTTACACTTCGAAGGTTTTAAAAGTTCTTTCTCCATCCAACAGAATAGGAGGGGAACAGTTCATACATGTGTGTCTCTGTCAGAGGCTGGGCCTCCAAAGACAACTCTTATCTGTCCAGCTCCGGGTTTTATAGCGGAAGTCAGTTTCTTATCAGAGATGTCTCCAGCGTAATGATAGCTGGGAAATGTGGTCCCATTTATTTGTTTGAGTGGAATGGATGCCCAACAACATCAAGCAGTTCCAAAAGAATTATTAATACTTAAATGGATCCTCAGTTCCTCTGCAAGCTATAAATCTGCTTTATTTTTTCATTGAGAAAAATATGCAGCACTTTAAGTCCTTGCTTTTGTTTCAACTCCATTAAGCAGTAGCACTGGCATTACCTAATTGAACTTTACATTCAGCAGGTGATTCCTCACTTAATTTCTGTCAGTGAGAAAATATGAAATTTGATTAGCTCACCAAGCTCACTTCTCAACAGCTGCTGTGAAGCTCAGTCGGAGGGTGAAGGAGTGGGAAGAAATTGCTCTTACTGCAGAGGCCAATGCATTAACAGGTGCCACAGCCAAAATAAATTGATTGAATAGGCGGAGGAGTGGTTGAGAACTTCAGGGTCACAGTGATTCATGGCATATGTGGGTGCTCTGTGAGTCGCTAGAGACAATAGAAAGGGTACGACACCCAATGGTTTTTACATTTTACATTGTTTTTCCACTATATTAAAGCAGCTTTAAGCTTTACAAGTTGCAAAAGCTTTTTTGTTTGTTTTGTTTCCTCAGTTTTGAATTGGACTGTAGCAAATATTCCTATAAATTCACTCCAATTGAATTTTCCCATTTAAATTCAGATCTTTGATCTGCTGAAGCAAACATCTACCAAATAAAAGCTCCTCAACCTACAATAAGCTACAGAAGACAAGAAAAAAGTTGCTTTTTACTAGAGTTGCATTAAATATACTTTTTTGTTTTGTTTTCTTAGCTAATATCAATTTTCTGTTTTGTTGAAGATCTAATTATGCTAATTCTGACTTTAACAAGAGTGATTCTTAATACCAAAACAAAAATACATTTTCTAATATTTGGTTGAATGAAAATCCATCTTGACTAAAACATTTCTAAAGAAAAGTTTTTACATTTTCTCTAAAATGGCACCAACTTACAAAGCTTTCTCTCTATAACTGGAAATCTATAAATAAAGGCTTTCGGGTTAGCAGACAAGGGCATTTGTACAGATTAAACACAGGTAAAAAAAAAAAAAAAAAAAAAAAAAAAAAAAAGACCTACAGAACATTACCTTTATAAACCTGACAAAACTATTAATTTTACTGTGCATTAATTACATGTGTACAGTCTAGGCATGGACTGGTTATTGGTATCAAAGTATTCAAAGGTATTCAAATGTTATGGTTTCAAAATCTCAAAAATTTCACTGACACATCTGAAGTCCTTTTAAAAAAAATAATAATAATAATGCTAAAGAAAATTCCAGTGACCACAGTTCTTTTCTGGCTGCAACAGTGCAGAGCAGGGGTCCTCAACTCCAGTCCTCAAGGGCCAGCGTCCTCAGACTTTTAGATGTTTCTGTGCTTCAACACACCTGAGTCAAATAATCAGCTTACCAGCAGAACTCTGGATAACTTGACTACCTACTGAGGAGCTGATTCAGTCATTTGATTCAGGTTTGTTGGAGCAGGGACAAAGTTGCAGGAGACCGGCTCTTGAGGACTGGAGTTGCAGACCCCTGGTGTAGAGTAGAGGCTGTCCCATCCTCATCTGTTCCTATATACTGCTAATAAAATTTGATGTTTTTTGTTTATGTGTCTGTGAAAAATCATGTTACAGTGAAGTCATGATATTTTCACTCAAAGTTTTCATGCCATGGATCCAATTCTGGCTCAAACCTAGTTCAGAATAACAGTCATGCCATAGGTTCTACTCCATAGAAAAAGTAGACATACAGTCCATCCATAGAAAATGTAGGTTTCTTTCTCTACTTGCTTGCACCTCTTCATCTTCCTATGACCTGATTATTAAACACCTTAGATATGTAATAATACAATAGCAAACTCTTGCTCAGTGAGTTAAAACTTAGCATGTGATGTTATAGCTCGAACTTGTTGCTTTTTTTTCTCAACAAACAGAAAAAAGTTTTGTTTTTTCACAATTCTACAGCTAAGTCAGTCAACCTGAAAATCGTCTGATTGTAACCAATCGGTGCATACATTCATTATCGTTTCATAACTTGACATAATAGATTTTAAAACAATATTATCTCAAGACCAATAAAAGTGTTGTCATTATTTTTGCCATTTATTTAGATACATAAGTTTAAGTGTCGTCTTTAAGACAATCACATAATGAACAATTAAGGTAGGCAAGCCACTTATTTCCTTTTCTCTACCTTTACTGATAGGCCAAGCAAAAGAAGTGGAAGACAGTGATATGGAAACCTCAAAGGTAGGCTATAACTCAACAAGCATAAGACACTTCACAAAGCAGTGACATTTTAACTTGGTTGAATGTGCTGCATGAAACTAAAGATAATCATTGATACATATACTCTTACTTTCTACATTTACATTGAAAATTTGTTATTTTTCATGCAGTATAGAATGCCTTGGTATTGAGCCGTCTTTTATGAGAATGTATTTTTGATAGCCACTAAGAGAGTTAGTTGTTTTGGCATGGTACCTAGAAGAACCATCTGCCAATGCTTCTTCCTGGCCTCAGATTTCACTGAGCAAGACCCACGAAAAAAATCTGCTGATGCATCATTCACTGATACACTCTCAGCATTGTCCTTTGAAAGAGCACATCTGCATTAGGTGAATCTGAGATTGTTTTAGCTTCAGTTTGACTCCTAAATTGATGGAAATCTTAGCTAATGAAGCAGTGATTGGAATAATAACACTATGTACAGTATTTGATGTGTGGAGATAAAGCTACAAGATCTTTCTCTCTTGTGTGTAAGAAGCACACCTACTTTTCAGGGCACATCTGAGTAAAATTTGCATCTTTGCCCACTTTTAAAGTCATGAAATGTTATAGAAATTCATATTCTGTATCAAGTATGAAAAGACTAGTTTAAGGCTTTTTAAACAACTGCAGCAAGGTTGTTCGTAATTGTAAAGAACGGTGTACATGACAGTTTCTTTGTTTTATCAGTTACTGTCATTACTGTCCAGAAAGCCTTCTGCAATGCAAGGTACATGTGAGAATTTAAGAGTGCCACCAGAGGTTGAACACCTCTGAATGTAAAACTACTTGGCTGTTCTAGGAAATATAGAACTATTAAACATTTTTTTTTTTTTTTTTTTTTTTTTTTTTTTTTTTTTTTTTTTTTTTTTTACAACATTGCCATGATAAGGAAGGATTATGATGTGTAAAGCTGCTTCTTTACTTGAAATGTTGTATGTGTCTACATCTGTATGGTTGGATGTACTACACCATGAAAACATAGCCACGACATTCCAGTTTCTAAGTCAAGGTAGAAATTATTGTAAATTATTACAATGCAAAATTTGTTAAAAATACAATCTCTGCTAACAAAGAACACCAACAGAAACTAGTTTCACAACAGTGGTTATAATGGGCTGAGGACCCATTGTGAGGATGGGCCCTTAGCCATATCTAAGATTTGTAGTTACCTTCCTTTATTGTGCAGCAATGGTAAGAAAGCTGCAATGTTTCCTTGGAAAGTAAAAAAACAGACTGTTAAAATCTCCAGAAGCAGCAACTTTTCCCTTGCAGCTTGAAGCTTACCTAACCAATGCTTTTATTCAGTTTAATCCAAATGCACATATTGAGGATTAATAGGATAACATGTCCTATCTGTCAAGATCTATAAAATGGTGTTAGAAAGTGCTCTTTTTTTACTCACCAGTGCATATGTTAAATTAACTGAACTGTGCATAACTTTAAATGAGTTAGAGGTTCTTCACATAATTGGATGTTTCCAGAACAAGAAAAATGTGTAAGAAGCACACCTGCTTTTCAGGGCACATCTGAGTAAAATTTGCATCTTTGCCCACTTTTAAAACTAATCCAAATCCACATGTATCCATTTCATTCCCATCATTTCCCACTGTAGACAAATTGCTTTATACCAATGTACTTAAAATATTGTGTAGCACTTTTTATTTCTCTTGGTATGCTAGTATTTTTTTTTTTTTTTTGCTTAATTTTGAGATAAATAATAAAAAAATGAGACTATGATAAATCATTTCCAAAATATTTTTTCTGTATATAATGTGATATATATTGTTAACAGTTCAACTTAAATACAAGTACTCTCCAATAACCTTGTTGCTTAAGTCCAGACACCCTTAAACTAATACATTGTTGATTCAATTTTAGCACTTCTTTGTTAAGTGTCTATCAGCATACTACATCTTAGCTTGACAACATTTGCCTTACAAATGTTCTCCATATCTCTGAGTGTGAGCATATCTCTTATGCAGCTCTCTTCAGGTTACCTGTCTGTGATTTTGACTTCTAGAATTTGACTAGACCATTACATATCTTTAATTTTCTTCTGATGAAGCCATTCTTTTGTTGTTTTGGGTGTATGCTTTTAGTCACTGTGATGATAAAAAGTAAAATAAAAAAAATCTCCATCTTTAACTATCTGGGAGACATCTGAAGGTTTTGTGTCAAAACTGGTTTGGAACTGTTCATGATGTCATCCATGTTGATACAAGGTCCAGTTCAACATGAAAAAAGTAACCTAATTCCATGTTGCTGTCATTACCGCATTTCATTGCAGGAAGGGTGTTCTGTTGGTGAGGTGCTGTGCTGTTTTGGTGCCAAACTTATCTTTTGGAATTGTGGCCAAAAAACAAGGTTTTGAGAGATTTTAGACCTTTAGGCCTGGATGTTTTCTTTGGAAGAAAAAAATTCTTTCTTTCAACCCCACAACTTTGACCAAACATGTATAGAATACAGGAGATTGTTGTCAGATGTAGAACACACTCAATACTAAACATAATTTCAGCTCCTTACTCCCCTACTAGTAAAATATAAGAGAGTATCAGCCATGATCAAACCAAAGTAACTATAAGCTCTTTTTGTTGTTTGATATTGCTGATATATTCGAGCATGTCATGTTTTATTCACAGAGGTGACTTTGCTATCAAGAAAGCTAAAACAATGTAGAGTTTGTTACAATAGCATTTAGGGGGGACACGTGATGTGCTCGGCCTGAGAGGATCACTTCCAGCAGACTCCAGCTCCTTCAGCTGCTAAATAATATTTTAACAGATCAGACCTGATTCTTCTCTGACTACATTTACTTTAACAGCCCAAGGGAAGCTGAGGACTTTCTAAGCAAGAACATTTAACTACGAACTCGGAATAGGGATTACTCTGAGTGGAATAAAGGGTAGATTTCATCTATTGAGATGTATTTTCGCCCCAGTCTGCACTTCAGTCAAAAGAGACCTAAAACAAAAAGGACCTACCTCTATCCCTGCTTGGTCGTATTAACCTTATTAAAATGAATGTACTTCCCCGACTCTTATACCCTCTGCAAATCCTCCCTTTACAACAAATAAAGTTATTCTGGACTTGGAAAAGATATTGCCTAAATTTATCTGGAAAGGCAAAAAACCTTGGTTGAGGTTTAAGAATTTGCAATTACCTATAGACACAGGTGGCCTATCCGTGCCCAGTATGTTGTTCTATAACTAGTCCTGCCATGCTCGAGAACCTCTGGCTGGGTTTACACTTGTATATTAAAAAAAACAGACTTGTACTGAGTCCTGGGCATGTCACCCTTATACCCCATGTAGCCTAATTATATGGGAGGCAGCGAGAATAAACTCAGAGGTAAAACGTAATCCCCTCCTCTATAATAGTATTAAAGTATGGCATGATAAATCTAAATACCTGGGTTGAAGAAATGTGAAGTCATTACTGTCCCCAATTACCAAAAACTCTGACTTTACTGAAGGTATCAACTCATCTACGTTCTTCTGCTGGAGTGAAAATGGAGTTCATGTAATTGGTGACTTATTAAGAGATAATACCGTATTTTCCTTCCAGCAATTACAGGAAATAATCACTATTCCCAAACATCATTTCCTTGGATACTTACATGTCAGGCACTTTATATCCTCACAGCCCACTTTTCTCTCCATTAACAACTCTTACAATGTAACTGAGAGATTTCTTCTAATAAAAAACATGTTATCGCAGCATTTTATTCACTTTTTTGCTCCCATAATACATACCGCCTACCAGATATCCCTCATAAATAGGAAAGACACCTAAACAATTAATATATTGAGGATGATTGGAGGACTGCTATGTCTGATCAGGTCCACAGTTACCTGTAACCAACTAAGGGAAACTCGGTATAAGATACTTAACAGACTCCATCTTACGCCAGTTATTTTAAATAAAGTTGATCAACCCATTTCTTCTTTATGTATCAAATGCAACTTAGAAAGGTATTATTTTCATTACTTTTGGGAAAAAAACTGACTTCCAGATTTTGGACACTTGTTGGAAAAATAATCAATACATCAATAATGTTTAAAATAAAAATTAAGACCCTGGTTTTTCCTTCCAGGGACTTGCATCTCACTGCTTCATATTATACTGTCCTTGAAAAGCTCCTCCTGCTGGCCCAGAAGAGTATTCTGCTAAACTGGATGAAAACTCTCTTTCCCACTATTACCATTTGTTACTGGGAGATTTTTAACATCCTCCCTCATGAAAGGTTACAGGCTGTAGTAAAGGGCAGAGATGGGATATTCCTTAAAATTTTGGACATCCTTCTTGTAATATATACCTACAAATCTGAAACATTTGTTATTAATGGGTGGACAACTCTCAATGTGGAAAAGGACTCTCCTCATATAACTCTCCAACTGAAGGTCACAGAGTGCCTTGGTTGATGTTGATCGACTTCCCTCAACTATTGATTATTGACAGTAGACTGATAAAATACTAATATCTTTTTTTCCACCTATGTAGTTTATCTTTGTAACACGTGCTGTCTGGCAGGTTGGGAGGGGGGGTTGCTTCTGTTCTTATGTTGTGTGTTATGAATTGTTCTTGTGTTATTAAAAATTTATAACATATATTGGAGCAGAAATATCAGTTTACATCTGACATTGATAGGATGCTTTTTTCTCTCTCTCTTTTTCCTTTTTATAAATATTTGCTCGAAGTATTCTTAATTTTCGTTGTTATACTATGCTACGCCGTTACTGTCTACTCTCTCGATGTCTATCGGCTCCAGTTTTGGCATATAACAATTGTGATAGAGACAAAGTGAAATGTCCTTAAACAGTATTGTCATTTGGGGTTTTTTCTTTGTATTTATAAAGTCTCTGTACACACTGAATGGCAAATAAGAACTGGTAATGTCTATCTTTCAATAAAAATATATTAAAAATAAATAAATAAGACAATTATAATATTAAAAATAGAATAGGGATCGGTAACAATTAAATGTAAGGTCTGTGTCTGTTTCAAGGTTTGGAGTAGCATTGAGGCTTTATCTGCTAATGTTTTTGTCTGGCTGAAAACGGCATCAAAGAACCACGTGTCTGTGAAGCAGCAGGTCAGACTGCTCCTGACTTTGATGGTTGGAGCACCATCTCTGAGGCAACAGCTCTGACTTACTGGATGAAGGGGTCAATCAATATCTTTCCAACCATTCCCTCATCTCATCACTCTTCCTTAGCCAAACCTTTAATATAAAAGCTTTCCTCATTTGATCCTGAGGCTGAAAAGTCTTTGCTACCAATGTGCCACTGATAAATTTATTAACACAGAACTAAATGATAAGCTTTTTTTGGAAATACTCTTTACAGTTGACTAATTCTATTTACTACCAATACATTTAAGCATGTATTTAATTGTGGGTTTTAATGACATTGAATAAAGACATGGTTTTGTTTTGGGGTTTTTTTCATCCATGGTGGTTTGACTGTTGCCTATAATTAAAAACACCTCTGGCAACTATGCATCCTTATGTCTCATGCTCTCTGATTTTATTATCGTGTGGGAACAATGCTTTCTTTGTATACCAAAATGATAAGGAACAGTGAAAAAAAGATAAGGGGACAATACAGACTATACAGGCACAGCTAAAAAATTAGAATACGCTCAAAAGGTTAATGTTTTTCTGATTTAAAAAAAGTGAAGCTCCTATTACACAGATATGTATTTGAAGAATTTATATATGTTAATTTTGTTGATTAGGGCTTGTAGCAAAAGCCAACATTCAGTTTGTTGGAAAATTGGAATATTACAGTACATAAGAACAATGTCGGTATGTGTATGCAACCTTCATTTAGCCAGGAAATAAAACTCATTGAGATTAAACATCTTTTTTACAAGAGTGTCCGGGGCTACACAGCAGCAGAAAAACAAGACAAGACAATTTCAACCTTTAAAACATTCATAAAAACATTGAATCAAGGATTCTTAAAACAGACAGATCAGCTTACTAAAAAAACTGCAAACAACATAAAAGTTTCCCACATATGCAGTAGAGGATGTAATAACGTCACACATAGCGAGAGTGCTCAGTTCTCCGCATTATCATCCGCTACCGTTGTTTTTCTTCCTGTTTCCATGTATCAGGATGCAGAATAGTGACACCTGTCGAGTATAAATGGCATACAGGACGGATGAACGTGACCTGGCCATACAAACTCAGGACACATTTGAAAAGATCAGATATGTATCGGATTTAGGACCACATATCCAAGTAGCCTGGGTCGCATTTGTAAAAATCAGATCTGTGTTGTTCAGACTGCCATGAAAAAAATCAGATACAGGTCGCATGAGGGGGAAAAAAATGGATTTGGGTCACTTCAGGCTGTAGTGTAAACATAGCCTAAGTTTCCTGGTAGCTGGACCTCATTGTCACTGTGGACCTCATTCAACTTGAATTCTATATCTCTCCACCCTTCTTTCAGACTCAGGGAACTTGCTTTTCAAAACAAATGCAAAATTTTGTTTAATCAAAAAAGGACACCTTGGACCACTGCATGCAACATGTAGCTTATGTTCTGGAATAATCTGTGTGGGGTGGGTTTTAAAACTCCGCAGTCCATACCTTGAAAATCTCCACCAAACTGTTGAAATGACTTTCCAATCCTCTCAATACTGTGGTTATTCCTGTTGCTTGTGCACCTCTTTTTGCTACACCTTTTCCTTTCATTCAACTTTCCATTAATGTGCTTTGAAACTGTTCTCTTTGAACTGCCAGTGTCTTTAGCAATGACTTTTTGTGCCTTTCTAATAGGGGTGGTTGATATGAAAAAAAAAAATGTTATATCACATTCTTTTGTGTATTGGTAAAATCATGATCATGATTTTTTTTTCAAGATTTCTCTACATAAAATCATAGCTTAAAACAAAAACAACACATCATATCTTAGAGCAAAGAGCATTTCTAACCATACTTTAATCAGTTTGCACAACATTGCCAAGTTGTGTCAAACACAACTGACATTTAAAAATATGTTTTTGTTCTTAAGAAATGAAGGGCACTGCATTTCATACCATTTTGTCTAACTCAAAACAGCTTATTTTACTTTCAAAAGAAAACATCACTCATGTAAAGTTGACTCTTGTACCCTTATATGTATATAGCTGGAGGCATATTTTATATCATGGTTGAGCTCCAGCATCAATGTTAGCATATTTAGTAGTGTTGTAGTAGCTTTAATACTTGTTTCTAATTTCATCACACACTTACCAGCACAGTCAGAATGACATCTGTATCAAATTATATTGATCAGGTCTTCAGCCTGAATACACAATGCACCAAGCATTCAGACTGTTGTGTTTTTATTAGCAGTGAGGATGCTGTAAGTGGTTTCAATTAGCTATATGCTATTTGAAGTTCAGAATGCTTTATATCTGAATAAAGCTCTTATTGTGAAGGTTTTTCCTTATTGACAATATAAATATACATCATTGTATAATGATTTGTGTTGTTATGCCCAGTGTAATCCATCCTTTGGATATGATGCTGACAGGCAAATAAATCTAGCTGCTAACCAGTTAAACAGACAACCCAGACCATCCCTCTAGGATGCTAGTAGCAGCTAGGGGAGAGGACTGCTTCTGTAGTTTGCCTCTGCACATAGCAAGGACAAAACCTCTTCAAAAATCATTCCTTGTGAAGTTGTAAAGTCCAAAGTTCATCCACATCTAACAGTGGTGCTCTTTGGTGGTTTAAATAGACCTGCCTCACTTTCACTGCCTTCTGCTCGAGTCTGCTACAAGGCATCAGAGACTATGCATTAGACAGACAATGAAAAAAACTTTTTTAAGTGCAATCACAAAATAAGTTTTTAATTGTAATTTTATTTTTAACTACTATAGCAATGGTGTACTACTGTCATACTAAGCATTTAAACTAGTGACCATTTCATTCCAGTTACATTCATTTTTTAAGTTGAAGGGAAAGGAGGAAAATGAAAGTTATTCATCTAAACTAGAGCATAGAACTGCAATGCATAGACTGTGCCTTTTAGACAATCCCATATTTTCAAATCTTTCATGATCTGATATCATCATATCACCCATTTCTACATTCTGAGAAACTGCATTTGGGTTTTTATTAGTTTTGAGCCATAATTATAAAATAATAGAAATAAATTATCAAAATCCATCACTATCATGTAATAAATCTGTGTCATGTTTGAGTGTCAGTTTTATAAATTGATTAACTGAAATAAATTAACATTTTAATGACCTTCTAATTTATTGAGATGCGCCTGCAAATATTTTTAATGCAATTTCTATTTTATCACAGAAATATTTTTCAACCTCTCTATAGTTGTAAATTTATGATGACCATATTTATGAGGAGCTTCAGTATCAGACCATTTCATATTGAACAGTGAGCACAGGTAAAAGCTTCCCAAAAGCAACTCTGGCAAACAGGCTGTGTTACAGTGTGTCTGGCTGTAGAATTCTTGAAAGATCAGCGAAACCTGATCTCTGTGTCTCGCATCATTTTTCTGTTAAAGGCACCTGGGTACCACTTGAAAGCTCAGGGTCAGGGAGGCGATGAGTCATAATACATCACCATAGTCAATAATTGGAAGAAAAGTTGATTCCATGAGTTTTAACCTAAAAAAAAATAAATAAAATCAAATCAAATCCAAGTAAAAGCTTCAGCTTCTTCAATTAAATGCATTCTGCATGTATGCAAACCTTTGCATACATGAGCAGATACATAGAACAAATCAATGCATGGATGTGTCTTAACTTTCAGCTGAATAGAAACAAAACTGAAGCAATTATATTTGGACCTAAAGAAGAACAACACACAGTCAAGTCAGCACACAGCTTCAGCTATTACAGCAAGAAACTACTGATCAGGCACGAAATCTAGATGTAGTGATGCACTCAGACTTGAACCTTCAGAGACTCAGAAAATGTCAGTTTCTATGCTGTTTAGTAAGGATAGAAGTGTGCATTGGAGGTTTGCTGTTAAAGAAACACTGACCTAGTTTTGGGTTGCTTGCTGCAACAGAAACAGGAAGTAAGACTTTTTTTTAAGGCAGGCCTTTAATGTCAGCACGTCTTATGCTTTGCTTATTTTTTCATAGCACATGTGACAGACTAACAGTGGGCCATCTGCATTATACTTTATAATTTTTTTCTCGGGGGTAGTGTTTGTCAGCTTGAAATTAAAAATAATTGGCCCTTACAGCGTTGCTCTGTAAAGGCCCGATATATTAAATATCCATGTAATTGTGCTATCATTTATTATTCTTTCTTCTAGTCACCCTATCACCTCACTGCTTGTGATGCATGACTGCTCCTAATGTATCTTTGAAATACTATTAGATTTGCTAATTTTGCATCCAGAGCTGATTTGTGTTATATATCACTGTTTGATGTATGCGTCTGTTTATTCTTAATGGTACATGTCACATAATTGCCTGACTTATATGTTGGCTCCTAAAATCTTTTTTGTGTGAATGATTCTCTGTCCTTATGTGTCTCTGTATTTCCCTATGATGGACTGGCAACCTGTCCAGACTATACACTGCCTTTTGCTCTTTGATCACTGGAGATAGGCACCAGCCCTGCACTATAAGTATTAAGCAGACAAATGAATAGATTAATGTTTTTATTCTAAGATTAAGACAACAAAGAGCTGTTATCAGGTCAGATCACTGTGTTTTTTGCCTTTTTGATAGATGGTGCAAGCACTTGTCTTGTGCTCTTTGTGTTTTCTGTTATACTAAAGTTGCCAAATAGAACAGTAAAAAGATGTGTAATAAAATTAAATAATTGTTTATTCTTTAATGCTATACCTTTTGGAAACTAAGTCATCTTATCATTTTAAACATTTGCCTTTTTTTAAATGCTTGTTTTGATTTTCTTGTTTACATATTAATTAGGCCTGTCGCGATAAGCAATAAATCAATTAATTGCATGATTTATTAAAATGAGCTTGATAATTAAAATAAGGTAGATAATTTCCAGTTGCACGCTTATTTG
This sequence comes from Anableps anableps, assembly GCA_014839685.1. Taxonomy (NCBI): domain Eukaryota; kingdom Metazoa; phylum Chordata; class Actinopteri; order Cyprinodontiformes; family Anablepidae; genus Anableps; species Anableps anableps. The sequence continues at coordinate 24,473,638 of CM026068.1, read as the reverse complement.
TTTTCATCCAGTCTCTTTGGTAGAAAGAGACTGGATGACAAAAAGCTTTACTCCGGTGCATCGAGTTACTCCTCCTTCTCATTTCCTTAGAATGGGCTCGACATACTGGGAGCGATAAACAGCAGCGAAAAGCATCAGTTTTCTGCCACTTGGGGTGAACCCAACACACGGGATGCAATAGCAATGACAGCAACAAAAGTTGAACATTTTTCAGTTTTCTTGTTTAGTGTTGCTCGCCCGCATGTACACCTCTACATGTACGAGCTCAAAATTTCACATGCATGAATTTCGCCAGTTGCGTGGTTGGAGGAGAGCAAGCGATTGTCGCCACATCGCACAAGTTCCATAGGAAATGGATGAAGAGGGAGCGACATTGCCTCCCGTGTGTTGAGCCCATAAGGAGGAGTGAACTCAAGCATCAGTTACTTGCCAGGCTCATGGTCTCGTACCACAGAGTGTAGCATGAAAGCCCCGTTGGGAGGAGCGAGCCAGAGAAATGCTCGTTTAAAAGTCGAATGTAACAGCTGCGCTCTGGGAGCACTTTGAATTCAAACCAAATGACTGTGGTGAAACCTGTGGAGCCAGTATGTTGCATTTGTTGTGCAACATACCAGCACAACATACCGTGTTTAGTTGCTACTGTGAATACAATACAACAATACAACAAACAAAATCGTAATCATCGCCCAATGATTAAATATTTTGGATATTTAAATTTCTTCCAGTTCCAGTGTTAAATGTTGTTTAGAAATAAGTTTATTGATCTTTGAGAGGTGTACTTATATTTATGCAATTAGATAACAAAATGACAATATTATTGTTTATCGTAATAATTTCTGGGACAATTAATCACCCAACAAAATTTGTTATCATGACAGGCACTCTTCCCCTCTCTTATAGCCGTGACGTTGATAACCCATACTATCCAACATGGCCATTTTATCAATAATCAAGCTGCCTGCCAGCAACATGATCATCCATGCATTTCTTTGACAGCATGTGAAATATAATTCTTGTTTTTTTTAATGGAAAACAGCTGAAATTATAATCTTTGTTGTGTTAAAGAGCAAAGAATATCTACCAGGCAGAATGGGGGAGCCAAACTCCACCAGCCTGTCCAATCCCACAAAGCAGTGCAGAAGGATTATTCCAGATTATCTGCCAATGCTATTCTTGGACATGAATGAAAAATCTCTGGAGCGGACAAGAATTCAGGGAATGCTGAAGAAAAAGAAAAGAGAATTTGCGTGACTTTTGTGATACATAAATAATTTGTGTAACTGCACAGTCTCTGTCTTGCATATTTGACTTAAGCATAAAATCAGGAATATTTTTAAATGTGTAATTGTTTCCAAGTTCAAATGGTAATATAAATTACATTAAAGACTTCTGTATAGGTGCTATAGATGATTGCTTTGTCTGTTTACTGTATGTTGTATTGCTAAATTGTTTACAGTGTAAATGCTGATATGTTTGTTTGTTCTTTTTTAAATAAAATAAGCAGAATGAACATAATTTCAATTGAATTAGCTGCAGTTTCATGTACTTTTCATTTGGATAACTACAGAGTATCCTACATATACTCGTCTTTTACAAAAAAAAATAGACCATGTTATTATTTTAGCCAGCAGGTGGTATCATTGAGAATAAACAACTCACTGACTGTTGAACTTGACTCTGAAAGGAGCTGTCCATTCAGCACCATTCTGTAACAGGCTTCAGGATATAGCCCTGAGAAGGACTCGGGTATATAGATAAAAAAGCTAGGTAATTAGCAATGCATAAACATTTAGGTTATAAATTATAAATGAAGGTAATACATTTTCTCACATTTAGGTTAACTAAGATTCATTTAAAAGTCAGCCTGCAATTTAGACAAAAATCTACATTGTGCTTGCATTGTTTCTCACTACAATTAAATGTTTTCTTTAATTTATCAAAAAGTATTTTGTGTGAAACACATACATACATACATACATACATACATACATACATACATACAAGTGTATGTATGTATGTAATCAAATATTAGATAAAAACAACCTGCTTTCGAATTATGATTTTATTTTTTAAGGGGAAAAAAAACTACCTGGCCATTTTGAGTATGAATACTATGTTTAAGGTCATACTACAGTATGTCAATTGAACTTAAGTCTAGACATTGGTGGTGGCTCTCCAAAATTTCATTTTGACATTTTTGAGTCAGTCATATGTGGTCTTGTTACTGTACAAAGCTACTTTGTTACTGTGCAAAGCAGTTCCTCGCACTACTTACGCCATGTTTGACTGTTGGTAATAGAGATGGGAATTGATAAGAATTTATCTATATCAATTCCATTTATTGATCTCACTTATCGATTCAGTTCTTTATCAATTCTCATTGAGTTAGGAAATAAACGCTTTAATTCAAAATATGTCCCATGTTGTATTAGATTCAAACAAAATTAAAGCTGGCTTAAAAAATAAGAATCCCTCTGTCAAATTAACATTTTAACATTTTACATTAACATTCAACTTTATGCACATAAACAGTTTTTGTGCAGACAAATCTGCATGTTTGCCTTTTCAGGAAGGATCTTTCAAGACTTAAAGGTTGTTTTCAAAAGATGCTTTTAATCTGACAAACGAACCTCATCGGAACCCATATTCTAATTTATTGAACATGACTGTAAATGTTATTATGAGATGAAGGTTATTCATACAGCATGGCGCTAACATTAATACAATAACCAGGACGTGGAGGAGTTTAACATTATCTGGAACATTCATGGCAGGAGACGCTGTGCTGGAAGCCCCCCACCCCCCACAAGAGTCACCGCCGTCGCTAAGCAACGTATCAAACACTTTACCTTTGTACAAATCAGCTGCATGCTGTGTGGTCAGCTGTTTGAGGATGTTGGAGGTATTTCATCCATTTATTGTGATTAAAGCTCTGCACATGTTGCAACCAACCCTAGTATCATCTGTTTGTGAAATCTAATCATACTTTCGAACGCTTCTGCCGCGACGCCATCTTGGATATTTTCTAACTCAAAATGCGGAGCGTGTTCCATACATCATCATGCAAGTACATCACACGTCACTGGAACCGACAAGCAGAATTGTTAAGCAGGCAGGTTAACGATTCCAAGGAATTGAACTACTGATTCACCATCCCTAGTTGGTATGATGGGCTATTTCTAAAATGTGTTGGGTTTAAAAGACAAAAACCTTCCCAAATATTGTACTGTTGTCTTGTCAGCCCACAGATTATTTTCCCCAAATTCTTGAGGACGTTTTTTAGCAAATGTGAGACTGGACTTTATGTTAATTTTGTTCAGCAGTTAAATTGGCCCTGGAACTCTCCTATGGAGACCATTTTGCCCAGTCTCTTTCCTTACTGCTGAATCATGAACTCTGGCCTTACTTGAGGCAGTTAGGCTTGCACTGTTTTAAATGTCCTCCTGATTGAATCATCAATGTGCTCTTAGAGTAATTTTAGTCTGCTGGCCTCTCCTGGGAAGGTTCACCAATGTGGCATATTTCTGGGATTATGGGTCCAACTTTGTTTAGCTGGCATCCCAAAATCTTAGAAATGGCTTTGTAACCCCTTCCAGACAGATACGTCTTAGTCATTTTTGTTTTCTACTGATTTTAAATTTTTTAATTATGTGTTGCTTTTTTTTAGAACTTTCAGCTGTCAGAGAGGTAGTTTGTATAAGTTCAGCAGAGTTGCAGTTCCACCAGGTGTTTGCAAATTGCTGCTGCCACTAGTCTGGAGGAGCTGTGTGGGGAAGGTGCATTAGGGGTGCTTTGTGAGGCGGAAGCTCGGTTGGGAACTAGAGGTCCGAGGAGGAGTTTTGTGTAAATAGGCACCGCTTTGTGAGAGCAAACACTGAGGCACCCCCAAATGGTTGCCAAGGGAGATTCAAGGATTCCTCAAACATGCATGAAAGAATCAAAGCAACACTCCATGTATGTTTTTGATGAGGGAATAACATTATAACAACATATAAAGCTAAAAAAAAATCAGGTCATGTAATAATCAGGCCTTGGGTTTGACTTGTGAAGATGAGCCCAGCTCTCTAAAAAAAATCTGGTTCAATCACAGTTAATTCCTGATTTAACAAGGGGGGCAATTACTTTTTTTGTATGGAATATAGAATGAACAGAATGTCACAGTGACCGTTCCTTCTGTTTTATTTCATTTGTCTGTGGTAATAACATTGATAGAAATGAGTAGATCATGCCCCTTTTTGCATCAGACTCATTAGCTGAGAAAACTGGGTCAAGACATTCAGCTTTTATTGGGCCATGGTTTTAAACATGAACTTTGTAATCTCCTTGGATGTTCCTGGAAATCATGAGCACATAATTCATGCTGACAATTGTTGCATCTTGACTGGGAGTATTATTTGTGCTCTGTTTGTGAAATTCGTCTTTGTGAAATTCGTACTTGCTCAAAACTCGATGAGCACCAGACTGACTGTTTGAGATGACTTGCTGTCTTGTCGCTGTAATAAAGTACAGGCTATAGCTGCATCCTGGAAAGATATTAGGGTGACTTTTTACATCTTTCCTATTTTGGATCTCCCTTTATAAATAAATAAAGGACTGGGATCGAGAACTATTGTGGCACCATTTAACTTTTGTTTTGCAATTTCCCAGAGTACTGCTGTGATTATTTAAATTTAAAAATGTAACATATTTGCATGATTGGTCTGATTTAAAGCAGTAACGTGGAGGTGGAAAGCTGTGATATCAGCCGTTCATAAAATTAACCAAACGTGGGCATCCTGACTTGTAAAATGAAAACCTGAAATCTCAAGCCTAATTTGTCTTTCATAGGCCTCATTTTGTGTGTTCGTGTACAAGAGATGCACCAAACAGCATCAATAACTAGTTGACATTGACATAAGCTAATTAAATAGATCGTAAGTTGAATAAGTTATGAAAGTGCTGTAGGTTCTCTCACCTATGTGTTTCCTTGGCATTGTGAGCTGTGAGGTGAGGGGTGCAGGTCACCGCACAGAGTTACAGCTAGAGATTGCCACCATGTCTTTCATATTGGATCTGCCTGGTTTATCTTTGAGAGCAACAGAGAAAGGGAGCCATCTAGGGAAAAGGGCAGAGTGAACAGAAGGGAGGGAGGGAAGAAATCCTGCGCCTGCTCACTGTGAGCACAGCAAGTGCAGCTCTCATCCGCTGCGGAGGCTGAGGCTGATACAGACGGAGTTTGAGTGAGCAAAGAGAAGCTCGGAGGGACAGTGTGGAGCACGACCTGAAGGGAAACAGTCAGAAAGGATCAGGAACAAGTCATGTTTGCATTTATTTTCAATCCCTAAACCCTCCTTGCCTCTGCGGCATGCTGCAGTTTGTGCTGCAAATGTTGCAGTGCAGGTCACATCCTTATCTTTTGGGAAAACCAAAGAAGCCCAGGGAGGTGTGAGTTTCTGGCACAAGTGCTGAGCACTGCGGCACCTTGATTCAAGCAGAGGAATGTAGCAGACGGGCTGGAGGAAGCTCAGGATCATCTTTCCAGACCTCAATCCTCTACCGTCCATCAGTCTTTGCTTCCAGTTCTCTCTTCCTCCTCTGTGCATGTCTCTGGCTTTGTATGGGAGGTGAGGCACTGGCAGTCTGTCAGTCATCATGCGGCCGTGTGAACGGGCAGCCCTGTGCCCACAACGCGCTATGGACATCAGACAATCCTCACTGTACTAATGAAAGGCTTCAAGCTCGCCTGGTAAGAATAAACGGAGCAGAGGCAGATCTAATGTGTTGCTCTGATTGTGTTTTAAAAGTGCAAGCATTTTTGTGTGTAGCTTTAAGGTTGTCACGTATGCATAGCACAACTGAGCCAGGGGCAAGATGTCTTTTAATGTCTTTTCTGCCTAATGTCCATCGAATGCTACATATTCTTTAAACACAGTTAAATGCATTTGTGTAATTTTGCTTGTACTTTCATTATTAATGTCCAGAGAGCATACTGGTGTGTAATGAGGGCTAGATTAGGACCAGTAGACTGTGACCAGGCTGTACACATCCAGTGTGAGCTCCATGTAGCGTGCCTTTTTCCACTGTGACTCCAGCGACCCCACACTGCTCCCCTCTGGCTGCCTCAGTGTGAACAGAGCAGCTGAGGAAAAGCGCTCACGTGGCTGCCTGGAAAAAAGCTGGCACATGCTCTGTCTGTCTCTCCCTGGCATTCTCACTTGCATGTTCCCCTGTTTCCTCATCATATCACATGGACAAAGAAACCCACAACCAGGTGGACTTTGTTTCACTTTCTTTTTTGAATCTGTTTTGCCAAAGTGCTCTATCATCCCTCCTTTTATCTTCTCTGTTCTCCCTCTTGTGATTCTTCGTGCCCCTCCTCTTTTTCTAGCTTGATATTTTTAGAGACGAATTACAGAGCACTGCAAAAAAAGAAAAAAATAGATGGGGAGCAGTTTCAGCAACGTGCGTCCCGTTTCCTTTCTTCCATTTCAATTTCATGTGGACCTCTTCTTTTCCCACAGGAGCTTTGGTTTTCCCTAAAGCCTCTGTCTCTCTTTCATTATCTCTATATTTGTCCATGTCCTTCCTAATTTCACCCATCTGTCGTCTCCTCTTGTATTATGTTACACGTCTTAGAAATGAACTAATCTTGCCGTCACTGTTCTCCAGACCAGGCTCTGGGGTTGGATATTCTTTCTTAGTCCTTTAGGATGAATTAAAGGTCCTGAGCAAAGTGTAAGTTAGTTAGCTAGTGTATCTTCCTAATAATAAGTATTGGTGTTGCGTCTGCAATGGGCCGTAATTACTCTGTGATATAGAAACACTGTTAAACATGAGTCTATCCTTAGTTAATCTGTTTTCAAGTTACTTTATACTCAACAGCCATCTGTTGGCATCACATGATCCTTTACCTGGAAGGGTCTTGTCTTAGTGAAAGGCTGCATAAAGATAAAATTGTATAACTAACTGCCTGTGCATGTATTGTTTTTAATTTCAATACATTTAATAAATTCTGGCATAAAAATATTATTATTTTTATTTTAGTCAAAAGTCAAGTCATATACAGTTTTTATCTTGTTTAATTACGAGGGAGAGCAAGAAGGTGTGTAAGATACTGCTGCTCTAACAGGTGATGCATTGAATGTGCATATTTTATATTAAAAGGATGACCCTGAGTTGTTAGCCAGTGATATTCGTTGGCCATTGCCAATTAAGTGTTTACAACAAAATGTTCACATTAGTTGTTGCCTCAAAATAATGACCACATGGACGTGTCTCCAGTTTAATGCTGTATTAAGTTACCTAATTTCAGGAGAAAATTAACATAACTCACTTCCAACATCCTAATCTCTCACTATTAAGTTAGCAGTATCATTACAAAAGCACATTAATGTTCATTATAATCAAAGCTCCTCCTATGCTGCTCATTCAGAAGTTTGTTCTTTACATTGGGGCTCCAAAAAAATACGTTTGATTGTAGAGTCCCATGCGTGGTTGACTATAAATACAGAAAGAATAATTATGAGAAAATGTATACATATACATAGACTTAAAAAAAAGTGCTAATTTGTCAGACCATCAGCACTCAATTGGAGTATTTGTGCCAACATATCATTAGTGCTACTTGCTTTGTGAATAGGATGCTTAGCCAGAGCAGTTAATGATGTGAACATTTTAAGATGATAGTAGCTATTCTGCAACATCAGAGAATGTGTATCTTAGATGATAGCAATCTGTTTGTCATTATAAGTTTAGGCAAATCAGCATCTACTCTAATATACTCAAAATTGTGGGTTGTACTGCATTCCAAGGAGTGAATAAAAAGGAAATGAGGGAGGTCTGTTATTGGTTTCCTACTATTTGTGTGTATATGTAAAACAAATTTCATATATTTAGATAGTGTAATCGATTTGATTGAATGAAGTGTTATAATCTTGAGTAATATTTTCATTGTACTTTTTTAATAGTGAGACAGTAATAAGCAGTAAGTAATAAGCAGTATGGTTACTGTAATATGTAGGGTTATTTTCATACTATATACAGTAACATAATAATGAGTTGCTATAGTTGTTTTGGTGTTTATGGACAGATATACAAAGAAAGTTAGACAACACGTGATTATGTTGGCAGTCATAAGTCTTAATATTGCTTTTTTTTTTTTTTTTTTTTTAATCAGCAGGCCTTTTCAAATACCCAAGAAGTAGTGGAGAATTTTAAACCTTATATCCTTTAATAAATGTACACAGTGCAGGGTCAAAAGAGCAAAATTTCAATAAATGAATCAGTAAATAATTAACTGTAGTATAATTAACTACAAATGCATTCAATAAATCATTTATTATTACATTAATTTACCAGAATTTGGATTTATGTTGGCTGTGCTGCACACATGATGCGTACACATGATTACACATCATATTGTGATATGATGCATCTTTTTTTTTTTTTTTTTTAATGACAGTTAAAAGTGAACATAAAAAGGCTCACAGAATTCTGATGATAAATATCAGACTTTATTCGAGGTAATAAATACTAAATAAATACATAAATACTGCTACTGTAAATGATCATTACTACCTAAATTGCACGTTGATGCTGTAACTGAAATATAGTTTTATCATTAAAAATATATTTACACAGCTGTGATACAGGAGAGTGCTTTGTTATTTTTACATTATATATTTTTTAAGATTACAAAACAGAAGAAGAGAAGAGACCAGCTTGCACATGTTTGTCTGTGTGACACAAGGGGAGCGGGGAGATTTGTAAGGATTTGGCTAGGGTCCCAGTGTATGGATATTTGCTCTTGGTATGACATTTGGTGTGACTTAAATCTCCAGAAACACACACACACACACACACACACACACACACACACACACACACACACACACACACACACACACACACACATGCGCGTTCAGTCACAGATGTGCACTCACAGCCAGCAGCTGCAGCTGTAGCAACACCAAGGCCCTGACAGCAGGCTTGAGACAGATTTCTGGCTGCACGTGGTATGGTGAACGACCCTCTTCTTACTGCTGAACAGTTCGACAGACAAACTAAGCATGCATGCACATGACTCCACACATCTTAACCTCTTAATGAAATATTACTAAGGAGAATGCATAGTTTTTTCATGGTTTTTTCATAGACAACAGTGCAGGAATGGACTGTCCAGGGAGGTCTCCCATCAGTCCTTTTGTGGCACTTTGTCTGCACAGACCACAATGTCCTCAAACACACACATGCAGATTCAAGAAAGCAAAACATCAAAGACTATGGATCTCTAACAGGATTCCAGCAAAGATTCTGTGCACGGTCGTATCCTTGTGCATGAATCTAAGTGAAAACCCCATATTAAGCCACTTATGTCTCTCTGGGCTATTTTAAGATCATTTTAAAAATGCAGCTCCCAGGCCTCTGCAGCATGAATAATAATTTTCATATCTGAGTGATATTAAAGAGTTGAACGGTAAAAATCTTTCTTTTATTTGAATTATGGGGTTTTTAGCAGGTCCTCAAAAATATAAGGATATCAGATGTGATGATTAAATCCACAAAATGGCGAAAGCCAGAAATGAAATACAAGGTTTTGAACCCAAGTGCAGCCTTTGATGAATAAATATATATATGTAGGACTTAAATTCAAAGAAGGGTCTCTGCAGTCAGGAGAAATTGCGCCATTGTTTCCCTCATGGCCTCAGCTTATTAACTCTGTCTCTTCTTCTGTTCCATGCTGTTTTCGTAGTTTTTTTCTTTTTTCTTACTGCATCCTCCCCACAAGTGATTTGTCATCACTGATTATACTCTGTGCTGTTTTCCACTGCACTCTTCTGCTATATTTAATGTAACAAGCTTTTTTCAGTATTTCTTGTCCATTTATCTGCAGTGTGACTGAAAATAATATACCTTACATACCTGTAACTTGCACAGATCCATATAATCAGTGAAAAAACAGGCATTCTCACTGCACATAATCAACAGAGAATGAAGCCCAAAAAAATATTAGGGCTGATGCTACATAAAAAGACTACATAGGTTAGTCATGTACAATATGTACAATATCATTTACAACCAGTATAAATGCAGTGGCTTTCTGAAAATTTTGTTTTGCCATCATGTGAAACAAAAGCTGTAATCACAAAGTCTAAAGGCGAAGTCATACCTTTACCATCTGCAGGTTCGCACAGACTGCGTGAACTAATCTCGATTTACCCTCTGGGGTCTACTGGCACTTTTTACAGATATCTTTATGTAGCCCAGATTTTTGCAGACTGTGTGCACCAACACCCACATTAAAACTTACAATTAAAAGGAGGCCCTAGTCACACAAAAGACAAAGAAAACTGCAAGCCAGATCACTAGTTAAAATAAAAAACAGCAGTGACACTTGTTTTTAAGACTCTAAGATGGCATGTATGCCACATGTATCCTTCTCTGCTACAGAATCTACACAATTGCCTTCAAGTATAGCAATAACACTTTCAGAAATTATCCGATAAGTTTGCACAGTTCTATGGTATGTTATGCTGACGTACTGTCTTCACTGTTGCAGATTTACTCACCTCTGCATTTTGAATACTGAGTCACTTCCAGTTGATGTACTGGTACCTACTTTATGAGTAATGACTGGGCAAATTGTCATTTGACTGCTTGAAGACATGTATAGACAGTGTACAGGGCATTGAGTGTCATCTCTCGATCCTTAATCATGAACAAGAAAAAATGTTTCACAAAATATACTTATTATAATTTTCTCATGTTTAGACCCTTTCAAAAGATAATTATAGGCAAGCCAAAAATACATGACAAGGTAAGAAAGAGTGTGCATCTGCTCTGCGTTGTTCAAAGGTGGCATTGGCATTTGAGACAAACCATCACAAACTGGAAAAGTGGATTTTTGAATTTAAGTTAGTTATCCAGATGTTTTTCAAAAACAAAGACAGTGTTGGCTATTTAGGAATGACAAAAAAGAACGCTTTGCAGGTTTTTATTACAGTAAGTCCTGACACCAGGTTCTGCTGTGGAATTGTGTAAATTCAGGTGGCAAATAAAGGCTACGCCTCTGTGAAGAGTTTTCATGCTGAAAATTCAATTAAGCTTTTAGAGGAGCAATTTTCCTAGGACATCCATGCATTTTTCAAGAAGACAATGTGAAACTGCATTCAATGAACCTTACAAAGGCATGGTTTGGGACAAAAAGGTGAACTCCTCTGCCTGTTCAGTTCTGACCTGTCACCGATCAACATGTGTGCATAATTTCAAAACAATAAAAATTATATTTGTATGCACGCCTGCGTACAATTTGAAAATATAAAATCTGAAAAGTTTAACTTCTATTTTAGGTAGAGTTTAGATCAGTGGCCTGAACCTGACCCAAAATTTGAGCCAGGTTGGGCCAGAATTATTTGCTTGATTGTTAGGTCCAGGTCGGGTTCAGGGTTCTGTGGCACGTTTAATAAGTCTGCAATACATACAGCACAGAGAAAGCCAAACGAGAATGCACAATATACAGTTGTGTTAATCTACTTAATATAATGTAAATAGAGGAGTAGATAGTTTAACCTGTAGAGGAAATAAAGAAAGTAAGTAGGGTGTAGAGGTTAATAGGACTGTAACAAGTGCAGCACACTGCATGCGCAAGTGCCTCCGCCCTGCTCTGCTCGAGCAGCAGTGGAGATAAGATCCTTTCAATCACACATCCCAGATTTGCACTTGACTTACCCTGCGGTTACAACAAGCAACAAGATGGAGCTCGAAGATGTTAAACAAAAGCTAAAAATGGGATAAGTTACACTGTTTATTGAACGGTGGTCTAAAAGCGAAAGCAATAAAATCTTGATTAAAATAATATGTTGGGTTTATGTCGGGCTCAGGCCTATAATTAGTCGGGTCGGATCGGGCTCAAACACAATGCTTATGGGCTCAGGCCGGGTCAGGTTGAATTTTTTGGCCCCGATCTAAACTCTAATTTTAGGTGAGAAATTGCAACATTTCAGAGTAATAAACAGTTTACTATTACAACTATGTTCTGCGATGTGTTACAGGAATAAAATCTACATGTACTCAAAGTATTTTGCGCCCATGATCTCTTCTGTGATATGAAAGCCTAAGTAAATGTAAAAATCGTTACAGTTTTTGTTTGATTTTACTTATTTTATATTTCCATCACCATTCTAATTTTTTTTCTATTTCAGAAGGTTTAAAAGATGTACAATGGCTGCAATTTGAATAAGTGAGCTACAGTAAAGATTCATCTTACACTGATTATTAAACCTTGATAATGTCATGCTGTGAGAAGGAATATTTGCTCCTCTTGTTTTTTGTTGGCTTTGTTTTTAATTGACTGGAAGCTGCATTTGTGGACGGTAATGTGTGCATCTCTGTGAGAGATGTATGATTCTCACAATAACATTCCATGAACTTGTTTGATCTAAACAATAGAGCCATTTAGCCATTAAGCTTTTTGAAAAGAACACTCAGGACCTGCTCCCTCACCCTTTAAAAAATCCCTGACGTTGCAGTACACATAGGAAAGAGAGCTTTTTGTTGAGAAAAATCTGTTCAATTATGTCTGCCAAACCCACTGGACTTCTGCCCGTGTGGAAATGTTTGCGTTTACAATTAGAGGCACTGTTCACATCACGTGAACTGATGTGGAAATTATTTTGGCCTTTGCACAACTATTTTAGATTTTTAATCTTGTGTCTTCACACTCCATCAGCCCTCTGTGTTGTCCCCTTACACCTATATGACCCCTGCTGATGGCAGTGACCAAATGCCCCACAGTTGCTTAATACTGCTGCCAGTCTCCTGTTTCCTCCTGCTCCCTCTCTTGATCTTTTAAATCCGCTCACCACATTGACGTTGTTTTTGAATTTTAATCAGTGCGTTAAATTACATCTGCTTTAAAAACGGGTTTTGGCAGGCTTGGGTAGTAGGTCACAACTTTTATTATGAGTCCAAAAATTGTCACAGGTTTGCCAGTGTCAGGTCCTCTTAGACCGAGGATGAGTATTTTAATTTAGTCTGCACCTGTGAGACTAGATTTAAATAGAGGAAATAAAAGCCTTGACATACTTTATCTACGGTCCTCAGTTCTCTGTTTGCCAAGTAGTTTTTTTTCATATTCTTACAAGCTGTTACACAGCAAAGTACGCTTAAATTCTGTTGCTTTGTAGATGACTAATCGTGTGTGAGGATGTGTTATGCAGCAGCATCAGCCTCTTGCACACACACAAACACACTACTCCAGCTCTTTCGTCTTCCCTTTAGCTGAAAACAGTTTGAGTGCACATGACTGGCTTGACATGCTGTCATGGTAACTGCACGGCCCGCGCTGTCGGCCTGACAGATATTTCCGACCCAGCCAGGCATCACCATAATGGTGTTGCTGTGGCAACGCTGTAAACAAGGTAGAAATTTTCCTAAAAAGATGTGAAAAAAAGCAAATATTCTTTATCATTTGGGGGTGTGATCTGCTTGCATCTACACAAGAATGACTTGGAAAAAGGTCTTTGGTGGTTAACCTACGACTATGCTGGCATGCTTCTACTTTGCATTGCTATGCAAAAAGTATGGGCATGCCTTGAACTTTTTCACATCATGTCAAAGTTTATCCACATACTTAAAGGTATTTTATTGGGATTTCATGGGGAAAAAATAGTGCATAATTGCAAAGTAGAAGGATAACATATTTTTCAAAAGTTTTTTGTAAGTCTAAAAAGTGTGGTATGCTTGTGTATGTATCCCTCCCCTTAGTAAAAAGACTAATATTGTTTTTTTTGTTTGTTTGTTTTGCTTTTTTGGAAAAATAACTCAAGCTCAGTCAAATTTGACAAAATCATCTGTCAACCTCAATTATCAAGTCTTGCATCAGACCCCTAATTTGATTTAGCTCTGGACTTTGGAACTTTGGAACACTAGAATACCCTTTGATCCAAACCAGTCTGTTGCAGCTCTGAGTGTATGCTTCAAAATCAACTCTGACTCACTGCAAAAACACAAATCTTACCTAGTATTTTTGTTCCAGTTTCTAGTGCACATATCTTAAATAGACTTAAAATAAGACAAAACTAACTTAGAAGTAACTTTTCAGCATGATTTAGGAGCTTGTTTTAAGTCAGTAATTCCTTAATATTGACTAAAAAGTTGTAGTTATAACTGAAATAATCTGCCAATGGGACAAGACATTTTGGCTTATAATGTAGGAAATATATCTTGTCCCATTGGCAGATTATTTCACTTATAACTACAACTTTTTCATCAATATTAAGGAATTATTGACTTAAAACAAGTTCCTATAAATTTACTTGTAAGTTAGTTTTGTCTTATTTTAAGTGTATTAAGACATTAGCACAAGAGACTAGACCAAAAATACTTGGTAAGATTTTGTGTTTTTGCAGTGTAGCTTCCCTGTCTCTCCTAAAGAAAAGCATTCCTACCACATGATGCTGCCACTACCCTGTTTCACTGTGAGAATGGTGTGTTTGGTAGCATTAGTTTTTTTTTCAGCACATATCATGCTGTATGTAGACAAAAACGTTACATTTAGGTCTCAGTTAACCAGAGCATGTCTTTTACATGACCTGTCTGGTGTGTTATTTAGTATTCATCAGAGTGAAGGGGATTGAATACAGAAGCATTTCACACTTTTTAGATTTGTAAAAAAAAAAAAAGTTAAATGAATAAAACTATTATTTTTCTTCCATTTCACAACTATGCACTACTTTGTATTGTACAGTATATCATAAAACCCTAATAAAATAATCTGAGGTTTGTGGTTGTAATGCGAGAAAATGTAAACAATCACAAGAAGTATTCGTACTTGTGCAGGCACTGTACATTAAATGAGAATGAAGTTGTGGTCAGTTTGACCATTAGCGTGTCCCCCTTGTACAACAACAGTGAGAACAGAGGATCCTTAAGTAGGTCAGTTGCTTGTTTGAGGCTGGGCAGGCTTATCTGGGCACACAGTGGTCTGGCTCAGTGGACCAGCTCCCATTGTTCCACAGACGACTCCGCTGAGGACTCCCACAGAAGCGGCCAGCATCCTCACGGTCCTGGGGTCAAGCCTCAAAAGCAACACAGCTAAGAGTCCTTAGTGCTTCTTAAAAGATGTGAAGAGGTGTTTACTGTTTGTTATAATTGCTATGTTTGAACAGATGCGCATTTAAGATCAGCTGTAAGTTACCTTTTCTGGCAGGTTTGGAACCACTGGCTGTTGTTTTCTAGCTATTTTTAAAAAATGTGAAGACGTTTGGTCAGAACTGATTGTGTCAAAGCAACTTTTTGAGTAGTATATAGTAAGTTTCTGTCATTTTGACTTGTGTTAATTCTACTGATTCATCATTAATATGTTTGCCCAACTGACTTGTGGGCAAGTTTGTAAACTACCTGGTAACAGGATCCTACAAGTTAGCGCAGTTTGGTGCAACAAATTGTTCAAAACTATTTTTTAAATTAATAATTAACATTCATAACTATAAATTATGTGACGAGTCTGTTGTTTGTTCTTAGTCTAAGATCATTAAGCAGAAAGTACATAGTATTTGCTACTCACAAACAAAACTAAATGCCTTTCAGCAACTGTTATATGTCATGGATTAACACTGTCATGTCACTGACATTCTTTCTGTTCAGTTTTTTGAAAATTACATTAAAAAAATGAAAAAAAAAAAAACTGAAAAAAATTTGTTGGCATAAAGATTTTTGTTTTGCTTCCAAGCATTCCTTAATACTTTATTTCAGAATGTTTTTTGTCTGTTTTTCTGTTTTGTTCCAGCTGTATTGGAGGGAAAACTCATTTAAGTGGTAGCAAGATAACCCTGGGTCTCATCTAGCCTTGCTTGTTGTATTTTCAGAAATGTAAACACCTACATTATTGGCTTTTTTTTTTTTTTTTTTTTTTTTTTTTTTTTTTGTCTTCCCGACTTTGAAGAGTGGCTAAAAGAAATAGGCTTCTGTGCCACATCACATTTATGCTGCAGAGAAGGAGGAAATTGTGGGTTCATAATTAAAAGTTCAGACTATTTAAGTATAATCAGCTTTAAAAAGTTATTTTTCCTATGCTAAATACATGTGCACAAATAAATGGTTTGATCATGTTAAATTTTTCGACTGCAATGAAATATTTGTTTGAAACCAGTAACTGCAGGGGCACATTTATTTATGAACAGATGTTAGACTTTTACTCAACTTGAGAATGCAGCTAGATATTAATGATGTAATATCAGATTTCTAAAGACGAATTTTTGGTTAAATTAAATTTCTACTCTGTGTTTGTTGTTTGACAAATGACATGTGTCAAATATCCTGAGTTGTGCCCATTGTGTGTCTGTGTGAAACCATGAATTGTGTTTACCACAAAGACTTGGACCTTCTTTCAGTGTGATTTAGAACAAGCTTTGAATGTAAGGTGACCTGAATGCCGATGATGTCAGCCCCTCCATTCATGAAACGCATGAATAATTGAGGTAGCACAGCCTCGGTGTGCCGACTCAGAGTTGAGGTGGAATGCAAAGTGAAAGCCATCTCTTCCCTCATTTGTTCTGTCTGTGTCTCTCAGTCTCTCATTCTCCCTCCCTCTCTTTTTCTCTCTTACCTCATTTTGCACGTTGTCCCTCAGTCTCTTACTATATGCTGTCGCGTGCAGCCATGAATTCTTCGAAGCAGCAGCAGAAATCGGGGATCTGTTGGACACTAATGGGCAGCAGTTAGGAGGCAGAGGATCCAGCAGCTGGAGGAGCAAAGGAAGAAGAGATAGGAAAAGAAAACAAGAGCTCATTATGCCAGAATTAGACAAAGAAGAGTAAATGATATTATAAAAGGGAGAAACAGCGTCTGACGGAGCTTCAGCGGTTTGAGTCCATCTGTTGGGAAAATCTTCCTCTGATGTGTCCGCTTCCTTGTGCTTTTTTCTCTCATCCTTCTGGCATGCTCCGGAACTCGCCCATCATTCCTTTTTGCTCTCCCCTCCCTGTTCTACCCCCCATCTCCTCTTCTTCCTCCTGTGCATCATCCAATGCTCCTGCTGTATGAATGAAGCTGTTTGAAAGGAGCTTGTTGCTGCTGAGCGGCTCTCTACATGGCTACAAGCAGGTTAGTGCTGCCTGTTTACCTATCTGCAGTCAGCCTCAGTTACGCAGAGGCCGCTTCTGTATTGATTAGCTTCCCTGTTTGAAAAGATCAACACGTACTATTTAGGAAGCGAGTTTAGGGAGAGGAAGTGGGGGGTAGCTGCATCCCAGACCACCAGTGTCACTTCTTTGGCAGGTGGTGTTAAGGGCGATGTAAGCTGGTTATTAGGAGATCAGAGCTGGCCAGGGAAGATCAGTGGCTCTAAGCCTGCTGGAGAAAATCTCCCCGCCTTGCCTTTTCCAGCTCCGCTCTCTCCATTTATCTGTCCCACTACCTTTCTTCTTTTCTACATCCCGTGAAAAAAGACAGCGCGTGGTCCGTGGGATGATCCGCTGGGTGAACAGCTCATTACAGGGAGTTGTCTACGAGGACATGGTGGCGTTTGAGTGTGTGACGGTGGCTAACCAGGGCTGCTACAGCGAGGTTCTCAAAGACTGTGTTTTTCATCAGGGGTATGATGTTCTCTCTCGTGCTTGTATGAGGCTGCCTGCATGTGGGGAGAATGAATGGGTGGAGTGGGAAGGGTTTGGTTTGATCATTTGTTCTGTTCCGGCATTTATTTAAATGAAGAGGTGATTTAGTAATAATCCAGATGGTGTTGCTAATTTTATCCACTTACTGAGACAGAGTGAGCCATGATATGTTTCTGCACTATGTGGGCGTATATCTTCTGCATCCATGTTGATGTCTGCCCCCGTGCTGTATGATGCATTTATGTGTGTGCATGCTCATGGCGCTCCTCGTGGTTCTTTTCAAACTGGTGCAGAGCTGAACGATGAGTGCCAGATGGGTATTTTCCAGGATCAGCAAAACTGTGAAAACAACTGGGGGCCCTCAGAAAGGCCCGGAACTCTGTTCTATTGTGAAGCCGACCGTTTGGACAGACTGAGCCGACAGGATTTAGGGCTAGGGCTTTAGAGCCTATTTAATGAAAAGACTGTTACAAAGTGGAACATTGTTTTTCCTTTTTCCCCCCCATTTTGTTTGTTAGAACTTGACTGTTTTTTAATGACTCAGACATCCAGGATTCTTTCTGACTAAAAGCTTGAAGGTTTCTGTGTAGAAATATGGGTTTTGTACACAAGGTTTTAGAACCAAAGCCAGTCACACTGTGTTAAAGGACATGCTAGCAGCAGTGTGCCAGTTCACCCTTGACAAGAACTTGTTTACCCAGGTCAGGATAAATTAATATATATTCAAAGTTCACCACATAAACATTCTGAATTACGGTTTGGTTTTGCTCATATAGATTTTCAGTTGCGGTATTTGTAACCGAGGCTTTGCAATCTTGTTTATATGTTTAATTGTCAACTTTTTTTTGTTGTTGTTGTTCACTCAATCTGTATTTTATAATCAGAACTTCCTAAAACAGCTGCTCACATCCACATGTTAATGGTGTGTGTTTACTGTTGGAAATTAAAATGGCGTCAATTCTGACCAAAAATCAGTCTTTTTAGACAACACCTGTGATTGGTAAATGGACTGAATTTATATAGTGCTTTTTTAGTCATACTGATCACTCAAAGTACTTTACATCAGAGCCACATTTACCTATTCACACTCGCAAACCCACACAACTTGGGGATTGAGTGCTTTGCCCACATTAACATGTGGCAGGATGAAGCAGCATACAACCTACAACCTTCCAAATCCAACATGATTACTCTACCCACTGAGCCACAGTGGCCCAATTTTGGCGATAATTGTGGCACAGCAGCTGATGAAATCGTCACTCACGTAAATAAAGACACCTGGGCTATTATTCTGCCTCTATACAATTGCATAATTGAGAAAAAAGTAAGAAATAAAAGAATGCTTTAAGTTGCAGCTCCATTCCTTATTTGTATTTGCTGCAATCCCACCTGGAGACCCCTGCTCAGTTAAAAAAACAAAACAAAAAAAAAACAAACAGGTTAATCTATTATTTCTGATGATTAGGGAATAAGTGTAAATATTATGTTGTTGTCAGGTTAAAAGTGAGGGGACAGGCATTTGTTGTCATTATTAAGTTCCCACAATCACTGCCTGTGTGTGCTTTATAGTGTCTGTGGCCACACACAGATACGGAGCAGTCACCAGGCTCTCTCCCTGGAGTGGAAAAGTGGTGGCGCTTTTGAGTATGTAGTACCAAAGGTTTGCCTAGAAAAACACATCTTACATATTTAGCTCATCCCTGAATGAATGACCTTTTAGTGTTGCCAGGATGAGCTGCGCTCATTTCCAGGTTAATCCTCAAGCAACATTCATTTTAATGTTAATGCACAACACTACATAGCATGACAGGTACATTTTGAAAATTTATGTTACAAGGAAAAAATTTTGAATTGCTTTTGCTCTTCAAAATAATCTCATTTCATTTCAGTCAAATCAATTTCATATGTAAGCTTGAACACGCTGTAGTTTTAAAGTGCCATGAAATAACACACTTTGTTTTATCAGTGTTACATAGCTTTCTACTGACTTTTTTAGCACTTATCTCACTCACCAGGGAGAGTCTGGACACCACGGTCTCTCTTACCTGTTTTTCCTTGTAGCCAATTTTGCACACATGATGCAGTATGTTTTTCAAAGCTTGGGAGCTTATTAATGTGTAAATATGAACCAAGTCAGAGGGCACAACATAATCTCTGTGTTAAGACAGTTTCAGGAGCCACAGGGACAGGTGATTCAGTAGGAAGAGTATTCCTTAGGCAGTTAAAAGGTTATTGGTTAAGTTCCAGCTTTCCCCAACCACATGTTGAAGTGTCCATGGAAAATATACTGAATCCCAAGTTTCCTACAGTTCTCTGTATTGTGAGAATGGGCTAATGTGACTTGTACTGTAACATGAAGTTTGAGTAATTGGTATGACTAGAAAAGTAAGCTATTTAAGTTTTAATTTCTAGAAACTACACATTTTTATGAAGATTAAGTTTGATTCATTCATCTAGATATTTACCACTGTAATGTAAAATCTGTATCTATATTAATGCCATCAGTGCCATGTCATGGAACATCTGCTTTAGATCTGCAGAGCAACTACTACAGTCTCAGAAAAGCAAGGTTTAACAGCCTGTGTTAAACCACAGACCATTATTGACTTTGTGTGCAGGCTGGGTCATTTAGGTGAACTTGTGTTCACTCAAAGAAGTCCTGACAAGAGAAGAAGGCAACTGAAAGGTTTACAGCTTTACTAGACATTTCTGGGGGTCCCTTCACAGGTGGAGTTGTAGCTTACCTATTTTAATGTCTTCCTTTTTAGAAAAGTTTTGTAAAGTAAAGTTTTGAAGAACACATAAGTTGTAAGTAAAAGCATTGATATTTTTTTTGTATTGGAACATACTGCTTTAATGCTGCAATATTTTCTCCCATAAAGGCTTATTTAAGATCTGACTGTAACCAAATGCAGTTTTCATAATAAAGTATATATTTTCCATTTAAAAACCATCTGGACCCCCCTAAATTCTGAGGATGAATAAAGTATATGGCACTTGCATTTTATTTCCAAAGTCCCCTTGGACATTGAAATGGATATGCACAGTGCTTTGCCTTGAGGTTGGAGTTCAAACCATGGGGGAAGAGTGCATAGATTTTTGAGAGGTACTTGTTATCATGTGCAAGAAAATCCTATTAAGTGATAAGGCAGAATAGTAGAACATGCCAGCAGTGATTAAAGGGGTAAGGGTTCATAATATTTTCTGACTCTGGGGAAAGAGTTTGAAAGAGTTAAATGGGTGGTCAGTCTCTGCCTCGAGCACGATAGTCCAAGTGTCTTGGTGCCTTATTTATATATAATAGAGTAACCAAACATCTTCTTTTTCCCCAGATATGTCCATGTTTCACATTCTGTACGGGGCATCCGGGGAGGATTTCATTAAATTGATGAAAATGTCCAGGTTTTCAGAGTTTTTCAGGGGACCAATGGGCATGCTTAAAGTGACTGACATGGTGCAATGTATGGAATACGACAACCTTTCTTTTATTTGATGTCCTCCCGGAGCTCCTGTCTCGTGGGTGGTTCTGAGCGAATGGCGGACAAAGTGTGGGGCAGACTGGAGCTGAGACGCATGCAGATAGATGGAACAAACAGCGGGCTATGCAGCTTATGTTTACATAGCACAAGTGTAGCTTTATGGACGAAGTGCAAAATAAATTTCCTTCTTACCATCCCGGTCGCAACAAATGGGTGGCAGAGTGCAGCGTGCACATAACTGGCACATGCATTTCTATGTATGACGAAGGTGTGAAAGGTTCCTTAGGTCACATGGACACTAAAACTGTAAAAAGGCTATGCAAAGTGAGACTTGGTTCTAAGTGAGACATCTATTAAACTGACTGTGGAGGGTAAAGACGAAAACTAAAGACGAGTGTACACATTTTTTTATTGTTTTTATGCGACAACTGCTTTTTATTTTTATTATGTTGAATATAATTTCAAATTTTTGTGTAATTTTTGTCCATTATTATTGTTACTATTATTGTTACAGGTTAATTTTCTAAACTATAGAAGAGTAATTATTAGGGATTCACCAATATGAGAATTTGGTCCAATATTGATATCCAATATTAATACGGCTGTTATGACAGAATTTATCAATATCATATGTGATATGTTTCCCTATACTTTCGACACCATGTAAAAGTGACCACACCATCTACATTGTTTCTCTGCTTCAGCTGAACACCCCATAATCCTGTGATGCATCACTATCACTGTCACATGATGGAACAAATAGCACATAGCCAACCCCCTCCCCCTCCTGAAACACGTACACATACAGCTACAGGATAGAAATAAACATAGCTTGTTCATGTTGGCACAGTTTTACTTATCGCACCGATACCAGTATCTTAAAAATTAACATTGGCTGATACCAATGTTAGTATTCATATATCATGCATCCCTAGTAATAATTTCTGTTATTATTTATCTCCAGTGATTTTAAAGTCATTTTTGTACTTGTTGACTTTTAAATGTGCATCTTAAACTTGTTATTTAACTATTCTTTCTAACCACATAGAGAAGGCACACGCTAAATACATTAAGATCAAAAGTCTCCTTTAAGTAAACCAAGTATGACTGAATTATTTCAGGACTGGGCCAGGTGTCTTCTTTTATGGAAATCAAAATATGGTCACCTTAATATATAATAGTAGGATTGATAAAAGGTAATGTGGGTTTCTCCTGTTTGAAGTGGAAATGAAAGACCTAAATCATGAAGCAAACCTCTCAATTAACCTTTATGTATACGCTCTGACCCCCACTTATGGTCACAAGATATTAACCACGACTGAAAGAACAAGATCCCTGATACAAGTATATGCAATGAGCTTCCTCTGACGGGTGGACAGACTCCACATCAAAGATATGGTGCAGAGGGCACCATATCATCCATGGGGAGGCTGAAGTGAAGCCTCTGCTCCTCCTCATCACAGTAGTCAGTTGAGAGGGTTTGTGCATCTAATCCGGGTACCTCCTTTGAACCTCTCGTTGGACGTTTTCCAGGTTCCTTTAACTGGGAGGAAACCTCCAGAATAAACTGGAATGTCGCCAGGTAGAGGGACAGCTCTGTTTCCCTACTGCACCTGTTACCCCCACAACCTAGTGTCCGATAAACAGAAGACAATGTATGAATGGGTGGAGGTTAAAGAACTTTTTACTTGTTACACCTCTGTCTTTTAGTTTTATTAGTGTATTTAACATATTTCAGAAATCTACAATCAGTAGATTCCAGTTTGGTTTGTTTTGTTCTTTTTCACCTGGAGTTGTTGCTGTACAATTTTTTTTTTCACTGTGTGAGTTTGTGAAAATAGCCCTGGGGCAAAATAAAGGTCATCTGTGTTTTCACGTTTTGTATTGTATAGAAGAACCAGTCTAAAGCACATAAAATATTGTATATATCTACAGAATGAATCCCTTTTTATATTAATCTATCAGTAACAAGTAATAATAGAGCCCAATGAAGTTGTGAGCCATTGTCTATCACATTAACCCTCTCTTTTCTCCTAAGACAGCATCCATGAAAGTAAAGCAGCTAGAGTATTTTTAATCACAAACACTAAATATTTAAACTTCTATTCATCTATCTGTATATCTGTCGCCATAGTGATATCAATCAAAGTCTGAGCTTCATTTAGGCTTTGTGAACATGTGTTTCACACACTAAGTGATATTCAGTTGTTAAAACTATTTGCCAATTTCTTCAGGTCAATTAGTTATTGCACCTCCAGACCTCCAAAATACAGAGGAGTGGTGGTTAATATGTTTTCTAAGTGTCGCCTCTTTTAATTTTTCAGAAAGCACACAAGCAGTGACTTTTATGTCATATTTTTATTGTTATAGATGGGTGCTGCACTGTGGAAGCTATGTAGAGTTTTAGAGCTGAAGAACATCTTATTTTCATTTATTATTATTTCCCCCCAGTTCAGAGAAAAACCCCCAACAGGTACTCAGTGTTTTTGTTTCCTGTAGCAGCTCGTAACAAAGCCTTTGTGATAGATGCTTTTGTCTGCTCCGCTTCAGGCTAGCGTCAGCATCATGTTCGCTCTATCCACACTTACCATTCTGGTTCAAAAAGCAAACTGTTGTGTGAATGACTGATCGGGTTGAGTCATTCATATGCTGATGACGGATCCATGTTTCCATTGTTTGCTGCCATGTATCTGGAAAAGAGAGATGATCTGTAAATTTCTCTCCTGCTCAAAATCAAGTGGGTGTTTCTGTGCCAGATGACGCGTGTCTATCAGCATGAGAGGAAAGAATTCTGAGTGTTTTTCCTGTTTTGTTAGCTATAGCCCAAACTGCACAGTACAACCAGTAAATGGGTACTTTCATTATCACAATGATTTTTGATGTAGCTTGGTATTTTGTGTGTCTGATTTATGATAATAAGTGAAGATTAACTGTTAGTTGAATAATTAACCAGCATATGACAGCAAAGGTGACTCTTCTTGAAGTGAGGTGGGGGGGGGCTGTTGCCTTTCTCCAGCAGTGGTAGAATGATTATATAACATTGAATTTCATTGTTTTTTAAAACCAGAATTAGGTGCACAAGTTTGGATTTATAATGGCTCTTCTCTAATCTACATGAGGTTGACTATATCAATACTAACTCAAATATATAGTTAGGCACTAACAAACTGAAGCAAATGCAGTGTTTTAAAATAAATACAAAGTAAAACATACATCAAGGCAGAGACAATGCATTCATAGCAATAGCAAAGAATTGTTTTCTAATTTTATTAGTTTTAGTTAGCCAGAAATTGAGATATATATTTTTATTTTCATTTCATTGAAATTCAGAAGTTTATATACATTTCATTATTATTTGATAGAATTAGCTTTAAACTGTATGACTTGGGTCAAACATTTTTGATCTTTCCTCAAGCTTTTCAAAATGATTTACTATCATTTTGGCCCATTCCTTCTGCCAGAAGTGGTGTAACAAGGGTTGTAGGCTGCCTTGTTTGCACACCTTTTCAGCCTGTCCTGCAAGTTTTCTATGGTAGTGAGATCAGGGGTTTGTGATAGTCACTCCAAAACATTGATTTTGTTGTCTTGAAGCTACTTTGTAACTAATCTGGCAGCTAATTAGTCCTTGTCTATTTGGAAGACACATTTGTGTCCAAGTGTTAACCTCCTTGCTGAAGTCTTGGGATGTTGTTTCAGTAATTCCACAGAAAGTTCTTTCTTCATGATGACATCTGTTTAGGTCAGTGCACCAGTTCACCCCACAGCAAAACTTCCCCAAATGATGCTGCCTCCCCCATATTTCACAGTTGGCATGGTGTTCTCAGGCTTGAAAGCTTCCCCCTTTTTCCTCCTTAATGTAACAATGGTGTTTATGGTCACACACTTCAATTGCAGTTGCATCAGACCACATGTCTTTCTGTACAATACACGTACATTTTGCAAATATAATTCTGACATTTTATGTTCCTTTTTGAGCAATGTCCTCTTCCTGTCTGAGGGGCATTTCATCCCATGTTACTACAGTATTCATTTCACAGTGGATTATGGCAATTTCTCACAAGCTTCTTTTGTTCTCGGGTTGATCTCCATCCCTGAGAATCATCCCCGTTGATTTCCATTATGTGCATACTTGCAAGCAATTATTTGAAGAGATGAAGGTGGCACTTTCAGGTATCTAGAAATTGTACTTGAGGATGTCCCAGACCTGTGCTGGTTTACAGTTCTCTTCCTTATATGTTCTCTACCTGATCCTACCTGATTGTGTTTGAGGTGTAGCCTTGAAATATGTTGACAGCTGTGCTTCTGTTTAATTCAAATGTTGTGAATTAACCTGTTAGAAGCTCAAAAATAATCATCTTGGCTTTCCCAAATTGCTTAAAAACATAGTAATCTCAGTGTAAGTAAGCTCTCTCTCTGTCTCTCTCACTATCTCACACACACTATTTTGTCATTTTGCAAACTAAACTACTAACTTACAGGAAATCCTTATTTGGATTAAATGTAAGACAGTGAGGGGAAAAGATTACATGTCTTTTTATACAGTCTAGGTAAATATCTAGTATCAACTGTATTTACAGAATTCCTACAGCAAGGTGAATGCCACACATCAGGATCTATTAAACTTTATGAATATACTGTGTCCAAAGGATCAGTATCAGTAGTTTTGTCTTGCAGTTTTTAATTTTTGGATGAAGAGCACATTCCAAATAAGTATATCAAAATTGAAACCTGGTATTAGCCTTCAAAATTAACTTTCTGGGAAAGAAACTTTATAAATTAATTTACCAACCTTGGTGGTGTCAAGAGGTTCTCCATTACCAGGATGGAGAACAAGATGCAGTGCATATAGCCAGTGCTAAACTGAAACCTAGCTTGGACGTTTGAACTTACATATGCTCTGTATTTTTTGAAATTCCATTCAGTCTTCTGGCTGAGATAGCGATAATCTTGCATCAGAAATACAAACTCAACCAGGTCAAATCATCTTAGCAGTCAGTGTTTTGTTGTAGACATACATGCCACTTATGCAGAAGTTGTTGTAAGAAATTATTCCTATTTTCATTTTGTTAAGACAATATATCAACAAAATTTTGCACTCTGGGTTTGCTAATAACATGTGTCCTTAAGCTGCTCTCAGTAGTGACCTTTTGCAGGCATTATCAGTAGGAATTATTCATACAACTATTCTACAGTTCAAATCATCTTTGACTAAAAATCAGTAAGTTTGTTTCCAATAAGTAGATGTCAGAGATTTAATACATGTCTTATTACGCTCTGCTATGTCTTTGGTGTCTTCAAAGTCCACAAGCTGTCTGCAGACCCTGATAGTTGGACAGAAGGCATCAGCTCTGCTCCTCATGATTCATGGTTCTGAGCTGGACTAAAGTCGTGCAGATCAGTAATTCATGACCACTAACAACAGCCACTGGTCAACAGTGATGTAAGGGCTTGCATAATGCCATGTCAAGTAACTGGGCCTGGTAGGCCTGCTGTCACACAGATCACTTACAGAGCCTTTTGTTAGATTCTGTCTGGATGTGGAGGACTTCTTGCTGAGCTACAATTGTGTTTGAGCTTAAGTGTCTGTTAAAAGGAGAGATTCTTGATGAGAATTGCAAAGGCTAGTCTCTCAGTTCTGGGGGATCATAATTTGACTGCATGTCTTAAAACAAACATCTTAAAAGAGGTATTGAAGATCATCCCAAATCAAAATTTAGTAAGTTGTTGAGGTAAACCTTTCAAAATCACTTGCGACAATAATCATCTGTATCGGAACAATGCAGTATCTCTCGCTTAATCCAGAAGGGCTTCAAGTGTAACTCACAATTCAGTGGGGTAAAAAAGACCCAAAATAATTGCCAGACTTTGTATTTTATATGATTTGACTTAAACACAAACAAAATTGGATGTTGTCCCAACTTTTTTGATTAGTGAAGAACTTAAAAATACTCAGTTTCTCACATGCATCTGTAATAGTGAGAAAAATTCTTAGGTTTGTCTTTTTAATTTTTTTCTCAACTGCTTTCCTACTACAGCTGTTGTTGTTGACTTCTCTTTTCAGCTTAGAACTCATTAGCATGGTTAGCACACAGTGCCTCAACCCTGTTAAACCTAAAGTGATGTGTGGTAAGTCAAGTGAAAATAGTGTCTGTTTTAGATCTGATTTTGGGTGAGACATAGGTTTGATTCATTCTGATTTTTAGAGTCCTGATTTTGATGTGCAACTGGAGAAGATATCAGTCTGGTTAGGTATGTCTAACTTAGAACACCATTGTGACATTGATGGAATTTACAAGATCCATTCGTTCTTAGTTCTTATAGAATAATGCCTTGTTATTGTTCAGGCTACATGCCTGAATGATAGCAAGGCATTATTCTATAAGTTCATACATTTAACTGACACTGACTGAATTAATTTTAGTCAGGCATATTTTGTTCTACCTATACAGGGCCTTACAAAGGGTATGGTTGCCACCACCACATCTCGAGATGGTGTCTTCAGAGTGACTGACAGTGTTAATTTTCATGCACAGCTGATATTTTGCATCTAAGCCAAAAAGCTCAGTTTTGGTCAGACCGCCTACTTCCACATATTTAGTTTGTAGCAAACTTTAAATGGAACTTCTTACGGCTTTCCTTTAACAACAGCTTTCTTTTTGTCTCACATCCATAAAGCCCAGATTTGTGCACAGCTAATCACTGACCCTAGATTCTTATGCCTGAGCTGTGGATCTCTGCAGCTCCTCCAAAAATATTTTGGGCCTCTTGGCCTCTCTACTTCTCTGAGAAATGCTGTCCCTTTAAGTCATGTGAGTTTAAGTGGTTGTCTTAGTCTTGTTAGAATCATAGTCGTGCCCTCCTCTTTTCACTTTAAATTAAATCATGTATTATTTCTTTCACTTCCAATCGAGCTTTATTTATAAAGAACTTTACAGTGCCAGAGGGACCAAAAACAGAATACCTAAAAACATTTTTTAAGAATTTGAAATTCATAGTTATGTGCTACTTTGAGCTGGTTTGTGACATAAATGTTTGTAGTTGAGAATTGTGGAAAATTTATAAGGGTATGTATACTTTTGGTAGGCTCTGTAAATGTGTTACTCTTTGAAAAATGATTTTATATTAACAGATTTTTTTGTATATTTGTTTTTCAGCACTGCCAGTCACTCAAACAAGAGCTCGCCCACCTGCTCACCAGTCCTGCGTAAACGTTCGCGCTCTCCCACACCACAGAGCCAGGAGGGTGAGAACATGGTGGAGAAGGGTTCAGACCACTCCTCCGACAAGTCCCCCTCCACACCTGAGCAGGTCGTCCAGAGAACGTACTCTGTGCAGTCGGCGCGAAGTGGCGGAAAGAACTCAAAGGTGAGTTATGGGGACAGATTCCTGTTAATTTTAACACTTTTTCTCAATAGGTGAACATGTTAGAAATTTCTAAACTTTGGCCCTGTTTACAATGACCTCAACAGATCTTTGCATTTAAAGCAATAAACCCTCACAAAACTCATTGATAAAGTATGGATCAAACACTATAAGTCAGCTTTTTTTTTAAAAAGATTCCTACTAAAGAACCACTGTACAGACTTTTCTGCTTAGAATGCTTCTCAGAACCCTGTTGCTTCTCAGTTTGTTAGTCTGAACCTCTTGGTCCTTTTCGTTTGATCTGAGGTAATATTACAGATACAATATAGTACCTTTCATGGTCTGCTATTAAGACTACAAATTTGTCACTAACCTCAAGAGGTGACTTTGATTTGTACCTTTTTGAATAATATGATTGTTTCAAGGGTGCCCAAGTCCTGTCCTGGAGAGCTACTATCCTGCAACCTTAGATACATCCCTTCTCCAACACATCTGAATCTAATGGCTTAATTCGCTCTTCAGCATCCAGTCATTCAGCTCTGTGGAGGCCTGGTAGCGAGCCATTTGATTCAGGTCTGTTAGTAAAGGAATGCAACTAAAGGTTGCTGGATAGTAGCTCTCAAAAACTTGACATGGGAACCCCTGAATTATTTGGTAGGAAAAGATTTTTAATATTTTAGACATTCAAATGTATTAATTACAGTGTGTCAGTCTGTTGTCTCAACAATAAGAACATATCTACCTTGGCCGTAGGCTATACTGTCTATGCAGCAGCTGTCTTTCAGTTTAAGTATGAAGAGTGTTTAATATGTATTGTGTTTTGTTGTTTTTACTTTATATTACCAAAAGCCCTCCAAATCATTGTATTCAAGTGTTCTAATCACTTGTATGGCCACATGTGAATAAAATCCAACACCTTGGTATGCAGACTGCTTCTACAAGCATTTTTATAAAGAATGGGTCACTCCCAGGAGCTCTGTGAATTCCAGTGTGATACTGTTTGGCTGGAAACTGTGCAACAAGCCCAGCCATGAAATCTTCTCGCTACTAAATATTCCACAGTCAACTGTCTGCATTATTATAAGAAGCTAGAAGTGACGAGGAACAACATCAAATTAGCCACAAAGTGGCAGTCTACATTAGTCAACGGATGCTGAGGCTCATTGTGTGCAGAGGTGGTGAACTTTTTCCACAGTCAATAAATATAGACCTCTAAATTTCATGTGGCCTTTAGATTAGTTCAGGATCGCAGTGTAGAAAGCTTCATGGAAGGTCAAGCCGCTGCACTTAAGCATTACTTCACCAACTCCAATGCAAAGCGCTGGTTGCAGTGGTCTAAAACAAACCACCACTGGACTCGAGAGCAGTGGAGTATATGTGTAGAAATCCAATGCATGCGTCTGGGTTTGTCAGTTCCCAGGACAGCAGCACTTGTCTGACTGCATTTTGCCAAAGGTAAAGTTTGGTGCAGAGGGGATTATGGCATGGCCCTGCTTTTCAGGAGCTGGACTTAGACACTCAGGTGCAGTGAAAGAAACTCTTTATGCTTGAGCATACCAAGACATTTTGGACAAATTCATCCTCCTAACTTTGTGGGACCAGTTTGGGGGTGGCTCCTTCCTGTTCCATAATGATTGTGCGCCAACACACAATGCAAGGTCCATGAAGACATTAAAAAATAATTAGAGTTGAGTGGCTCATACAGGTTTTCTGTGATGTTTCTTTTTGTAATTTCTGTAATATTGTGATTTTACTGTAATGCTTGTGTTGTGGACCCCAAGAAGAATTGTCTCTACAATGGTAGTGACTAATGGGGATCCTTGAACAAACTAAACCTAAAAGAAAAACAGATCCTGATCTGAACTTTATGGAACACCTGTAGATGTTCAACATCAGTGTCTGACTTTTCACATGTGAAAGTCAGGAATCTGAGTCAAGTTACTGAAAAATCAGGATTTCTCAGTAACACACTCCTCAACCTTTTGGAAAGCCTATGCAAAATAATTGAAGCTGTTATAGATTCAAATGTGGGCAATCACATTGAACCCATGGATTAAGAATGGGATCCCACTCAAGTTCATATATGTGTGATAACTGAATACTCCAGGTAATATGGAGTATTGAAGGTATCCTCTTGTAGTGACCTGAGGCAGACAGTTGGACACAGATCGGTTAACCAGTCTTATAGCTAAACCTCAGTGGACTGTTGTTCTTATTCTATTTTGTGATTATGCTTTTGTTCAGTTTTGTTGTTTTTGAAATTGTATTTTTACAGATTTTAAATTTGAATATCTGAGCTCCGTTGACCTCATAGAACAATATGAAGCTATGATTTGGGGTTTAGTTAAATCGTAGAAAGGAAAAATCAACTGGTCTGGGTGTTGGACCAAATGAGTCTCATTTTAAAACTAAAACTAAAATATGCGCATCAAGAAAACTCCTGCAAACCTTTATTATTTGTCATAAACAGGCCCTATTCAAGATCAAGAGCAATAAAAAGCAAAGCAACTCAAGCTACAACTTTAAAACTATGGGCAGTGAAAATCAACATGTTTTAAATCAAACACTATAAAATATACTGTCAAGAACAAACCTTTTTGCAGTGACATAAATCTTGATTGATTCATTGATTCTTCTTATACCTGCTTAACAGAGGGCAGCTTTATAGAGGCTATTCTATATTTCAGCTCTCAAGGGTTGAGAGGCAGTGGAGTTTTGGTAAAGAAGGTTTTAAGATGTCTAAGAATGTCCAGCAAACACTTTCTCCTGAGGAGTATGATACAGAATTGTGCTGCCCCACAAGTGCAGAGCTTGCTCAGCATTTGCAGCTGGTAGAGTTTTCTAACAGTAAAATAAAGATTTTTGGACAAAATCCTTGTGACAAGTAGGACAGGAAGGACGACATTTTTTTGCAAGAAAAACAAGGTCAGGCTGAAATCCTCTAGGATTCGTGCAAAGTTATTGTCTCTCGGGAGTTATCCCTCAGATTGTTTGGTATCTGTGGAATCAAATGTCCTAAGAAGAAAGGTTGAGAGCTACCATCAACCCTTTGTGGTGCCAGCAGTGATGGATCTTGATGGAATATGTTTGGGAGGTTGGATTTCATCAAGAGGAGTTGGTTTTAGTCACAGCTCTACCCCAGAAAACACCATGAATGAAAAGTGATACCAAAGCATCCTTGAAGAGAACAAGTCCAAAAAGATAAGGAAAAAACGTAGACAATACAACATGACAATACATTTCTGGACACATATTCAGGAAATCTTAACCCCACTTCTCAAAGAAATCATCAGTATTTGTTTTGTCATTAAATTCATATCTGGGCATATCAGAAGCTGTAAAAGATGGGTCAACACTTCAGCCTTTGAAATGCATCAGATAGTGTGCCAAATGGACATTTAAAAAAAAAAAGAAGCTAAACCAACTTTTAGTCTAAAAGTGTTACTGAATAGTTTTATGGGTAGTTTCCATTTTTCGTCTAATTTACATGTCAAGTTACAAATGAATTGACATTCATGGTCATGCTGTATGTTTTCTCACTTTAGCTTTAAATTTTAAGCATAATTCATCAATCCCAACCTCATACATCACTGCTGTTAGAAATCACTCTGATTGTGTTTTCTTTAAATTGTTGTTGCCTCTTCAACACTATGTGCTTCTTCTCTCTTTGCTGCTCTGCTGCTCCCTGTCACATAACATGTTTCATCTGATAAATACTGCTCACCTCTTCTGTTGTTTCTTTGTGCTTTCTTCTTTTTTTGCTTTCATTTTTCTATCTGATTTTGCTTTGTTCTTCTCTTGTTTGCATGCTAGTCTCACAAGCGACTTTCCAAAGTAAGCATTACTCTTTTCTTTCTTTTCCATGTCCACGCCCACACCTTTTGTCTTGTAAGACAGCCTGTGGAAATGTTTACAGTGTTTCACCTTTTTACCTTTCCCCATGTTATAAATTCATACCCGTAGCAAAGAAACTTTTCATTTTCCTCTGTTTGATTATGTACTTTCCTTTCTTTACCCTTGTATTGATATTTAAAGCAGCTAATTGTCTTATTATATTATTTAATATCTCTTTAGTGCAAGTTTTTCGAGATCAGTTAGCTTTTTCTTTCAAATTACACATAAGACCAAAACAGATTGATATAACCAGTGAGTTTGTACAGAAAGTCCAATTTTAAAGACATTTTTAGATATATAAATTTGTCCAAATGGCTGTTCTCCTCCCACCTCTGTTTTACTTATGCATTTTTCCTTTGCTTCTCTTGACACACTTATATCACTGTTACTCTTTGGGTAATTAAGCTGCAGAACCAATCACCGTATTTATTAAGAACCCCAGAACTACATCGTTACTTGTGCAACCGGAATTTGCTTTGTTTTTAAAGCATTATCGTCCAATAATCTGTCTCCACTCTTGAAAAGGCACTAAAGACTGCTGTCATATTTAAGTGTTGGCTATGACATTAGTTTATCCTTCAGATTACAGTGTCTCACAAAATTTCTCATATGCCTTGAACTTTTTCCCATTTGATCATGCTACAACCATAAAATTTAGCATACTTTTAAAGGATCTTATGCAGCAGACCAAAACAAAGTAGTACATAACTGTGAAGTGTAAGGAAAAGGATACATGGTTGTTAAAGATTTTCGCTAATGCAAATCTGAAAGTTATGTAATGCATTGCTTTCATCTCCCTGGAGTCAATACTCTGTAAAGCCACTTTTTCTGCAATAAAAGCTACAACTCATTTAGGGTGTTTCTCTAGCTCAGTCAGATTAGACCAGAACCATCAGTGAATGACAATTTCCACAGATCCTCAATTGGATCCAGGTCTGTGGCTCATTCCAATCATACAACAGTTCCATTGTGGTTCAACTGTAGGCCAATGTCCAGCATGAAGGTGAAGCTCTACTCTAGTCTCGAGTCCCTTGGAGCTTCTGTCAGGTTTTCATAGAGGATTGGCGTTTATTTATCTCCATGCATTTTAACCAACCATGACCAGCTTCCATGTCCCTGCTAAAGAAGTGCATGCCATGCAGCCCATAGCATGATGCTGCCATGTTTTACAGCTGGAAGGATGTGTTTAGGTTTATGTGCAATGCTGCCTTGAAGGCCATGTCTTGGTAGGTGTGCAATGCCTTACTCTTTCCAATTTTAGATGATGTATTGAACAGGGGTCCATAATCTTTTCAAAGCTTGGGACTTTTGCTGGTCTTTAAGAAACCATTTGTTCACTCAACAAACCTCTGAGACTTTCACAGAACATTATCATATTTGTACTGAAATTAGGGAACTTCTAAAGGCAAGGTGTTGCATTGGAATTTATTAATGTGAATTAGAATAAAGGAGGTTAAATATACTTGTAGTTGTAAAAGGTTTTGAAAATCATGCATTATTTTCATATACCTCCACAATCATGCACTACTTTGTGTTGGTCTTTTACACAAAATCCCTATAAAATACATTCACCTTTGAAGTTGTAACATGAAAACATGTGAAAAAGGTTAAGGAGTATAAATACTTTTGCAAAGCTGTGAAGCTTTATTTTATGATTTTGTTCAACTCTTTATTGCAAAATCCCAAATTTATTTTCTGTGCTACAGTCAAAAGCTGTGCTGTTGTAGGACTCCAACAAAAACCTCTTTGGGCCACTGTGGTCACATGACACATAAAAACATGAGGTCATTCTGGCAACGTGAGCCCAATCATCCTAACCCTAATGCAATCCAAATGAGAATGCATTCAGCAGAAACAGACAGTCTGTGCCTCACCATGAGAATGGATTAATGATGACAGCAGTGACAGTGGTGCAGCAAAAATCAATCAGGTTTCTCATGTAACGCCACCAGCTACATGAACCATTGAATTTAGTCATGCACTGACATTTTTCCGCATCTGCCTGCACTTTTTTCTTTTAGAGTTGCATAAAAACTTTGGCTCTCACCTTTTCCTTTCCCATTTTCCATGTCTCTGTGTCCATGCTACTCACTGCCTTGGTTAACTTTTGGTTTTCTCTGTAATTTCCTTTCAGTATGACAGACTTAATCTGATTAAAGTAAGGATTTTTTTTTTCCTCCTGACCTTCTGACAAACCCTGCTGTCCCTTTAATAAATCCCTCTGCCCAACTCTTGCTTTGTTGTGTAGCCATTCCTACAAAGACTTCCCTTTGACAGTGTCACTCCCTTCTGTATTTTCCAGTGCTTCCTATCTCCTTTGAAATGTTAAAAAGTAGAAATGGCATTAGTACATTGTGGTTATCCATTTTTGTTTCCACACTTAAAGAAAAAAGCTACTTAACCAGGCCCCCCAAAAATTGGTGTAGGAAACAATGCGTATTAAGAGAAGATCAAAAACTACTTTTTGCTGTTTTAGTTATTTGAAATAGGATGTCTGTTTTAAACATTTTTAATATACATACCTGTAAGCTTTACTGGCACCTACTGCCAAGCAGCAGCAATGAAAATTGATTTTATTTTATTTTTTCATCAGCAGGTCTAAAAATAAGACAACAGAAAAAAGTTAAACTTTAGCAAAAACCAAATTTCCACATGTTCATGTTTGCACACAAGCCTGTTTTTACTGCCATACAGCTCGCTGATTGAGAAAGTTAGAATGATAACACTTAAATAATCCAGTAAGGCAGTACTTTAAAAGCAACATAAACACTAGTAATTCACCAAACTGGTTTTTCCTGGTCTGTACTAATTTCCAATTTCTTTGAGGACTGACCTGCTGATACCAATTATGACTGATTTTCATTTAATTTTCTAAAAACTCTAACACCTAAGATTAAAAAAAAAGGAACTACAAGTCCTTTGATCACGGTAATAGTTTTGACCTCATCTAAAGTAATTACTAAATTATCCCTACATGTGTATCCAAGCATATGCCCCTAACCTCTATCTTTTCTTTATTAAACACACAAAATGTGCATAAAAGTGCATACTGTTGATGTGTTTATACTGTAGAAAAAATGGTGGAAATTCTCAATTCTGATACATTTAATTAATGAAGAGAGATTTTTCAGTATTTAACTTTCCCATCACTAATCAAAGCTGATGAAGAAAAAAATATTGTGGTTTTCAGTCTCTGGCCGACAGACAGGTGCATTTCTACCAAGAACCCATAGGACTGTTAATACTCTATTCATTGATTTTTTTTTTTTTAATTATTATTATTATTATTATTATTATTATATATATATATATATATATATATATATATATATATATATATATATATATATATATATATATATATATATATATATTTTTTTTTTTTTTTTTTTTTTTTTTTTTTTTTATCTTTTATTTTTGGCCCCTGGAGGCCATTTAGGCCACTAATTATTGTAATGAATGTGTTCATTAATTACCATTGTTGGTGTTGCTTCCTGAGGATCTTGCTTTTATGTTGGTAATTAATAATCATCATAATGAAAGTTTGTCTTACTATGAGTCATCAAATGCCACAAAATAAAATCTATGTCCACTTCACCTTTTCTTTTTGTACAACTTTTCTAGGTCAACATGTTGTATTCAATGCAAAGAAATACACTGTTATTGTGTGGTCAATACATCAATAACAGGTATCTTTGTCACTTGCTGTAACTATTAGCAAATCCCACTGGTTTTCTTTCCCAAATAGCACATGTACAGGAAAGGATGGGCTGAGGGCTTACTTTTTATTGCAAAAATGTTTGCGTTTGAGCCACTCTGAAAAAAAGTCCACTTTCTTTTACTGAGTTTGTTTTTTTTTTTTTTAGCACTGTAATGCTAATTATTTTTTATTTAGTAGGAGAGATATTTTTTTATTTATTATCATTTTATTCCTTTAAAATGGCCCATTTATACTCCATCATAATATATCTATTCTCTCTTTGTAAAATAATACTCAGCAACACAAAGTCAAACAAACTACCTCTAACACACATGTAGATCTTATCCTGGCAGTGGGCTCCAAGTATTTCCACACTGGTGCCTCTGTCACCTTCAAATCAGATTAGCCCATATTATCTCTGTGATCGTCACAGTAAGGCCTCAGGCTTGAGGCTGCAGCTCATTCTTTCTGATGGCACAAACAGAAAATAACCAAAGCTTCATTTCAGTTGTTAGCCTTCCGCAGCTGGTAGTGCATGTTTGTAAGTCACATTAAGTAATAAGTCCAGTTTAAAACTTTAGCACAACATAGTATGTAACTTTGATCCTGCTGTAACAATTCCAGATATAGTTTGGGATGTTTCTGAAGCCAGGGAGAACCTTTTCCCTGAATTCAACATTTTGGAGAAGTAAACATAGTTATTACCAGTCCTCTGTCATGCAATTTTCCATCCTTTAATTCCTCTCCCCATGTACAGTCCTTTACATGCTTTCCTATCATCATGATCAGTTGAATGTATTTTTTTTTTTTTTTTTTGGACTTTTGTTTATTATAGTTATACTGCAAAGCTTCTATGTGTGATCTGTAACATGTAATCACATGTTCATTGTTAGAGATTCCTCTGCTGCCCTCTGCTGTTTAAAAAATATAACAAACTGAATGTTAAGAGGATAAAGTATAAGTGACTGGCAACTGAAGTGATGGCATCTAAACACTTCCATATTTCATTAAAGGCAAAGAACATACATTATAATTTATGTATTATGTGGTAGAATGTCATGTGATACTTGTAGCTTCAAAAGTTGTTTGGAGGATAACAGCTTTTTCACATTTTTTTAAAATCTTTTTTTATTTTCAAACCTTATTTTCACAAATACCAATTTAGCAATTTCTAAAAAAA
The DNA here is from genome assembly GCA_014839685.1 of Anableps anableps. Classification (NCBI taxonomy): domain Eukaryota; kingdom Metazoa; phylum Chordata; class Actinopteri; order Cyprinodontiformes; family Anablepidae; genus Anableps; species Anableps anableps. Next base: position 24,436,429 of record CM026068.1, on the reverse strand, counting down.
TAAATAAATAAAAATAAAAAAAAAATTTTAAAAAAATGCACATTTCAATATATACATTTTTAATAACAAGAAAGCCTAATTCTGCTGCAGTCTTAAGGCGTTTTTGAAGCAAAGCTATTTGATTTCTTCTATCCATGAAAGTTATCAAATTTACTCTCCGTGAGTAGTGGTACTTAAGTGAACCTTTAGTTTTCTGTAAATTCTGTCATCTTGTAACCTTGGATGAGATGAATGATACTGGACTTCATTATTAACTACAAGACCTTAAATCCTTCTTTTCTCTCTCTCTTTCCACAGAAGAGCCAAAGCTGGTACAATGTAAGTCATCTCTTGCTTTTTTTGTACACTTTTTACATATGTGTGTTCATCATTTAAGGTGTGTGTAAGTGTGTGTGGGTGGGTGTGTGTGTTTGTATTTGCGTCATCCATGTGGAGTGTTCCTTATAAAGATGAGAGGTTGTTGTGCTTAGTCCTGTTTAAGCACCAAACTACTACTGGCTTACTTGTCCTGAAGACAGGGATTAACGTGGCTTTAAAAAAAAGCTACAGGTGTCCTTTTAATGCAGGGTAACCATAACATGGAAAAGGCTGTTGGAGCACAGTAACTTAAACTTGTGTACCCTATTCTGTTATTCCTCTTGAAGAACAGAATAGATTTTATTAAAACGTTTTTATCCAAGTTTTGTTTTGCACCACTAGGTGGTGTGCTAAAGCTAGTTTTGAAACAGTCCCTGGTCATCCACTGATCAGCCACTTTTCACACTGCTGTAATTTTATATTCTGAAAAGATGACCATTACTTAAGTCTAGACAACATGCAGAACAGGAATGAGATTGATCAATTCATGTTCTGTCAATGTTACAGTGCTTCGCAAAAATATTCACACCTTTTACAACTTTTTGACATTTTGTCTTATTACAACCCCAAACCTTATTACATTTAAGTGACAGACCAGCATAAGGTAGAGTATGATTGCAAAATGGAAGAGAAATTATACCTTTTGACCTACATGTAAATCACTGTGTGGGCCAGAAACCTAATTTTTCACATCACCCTAAGCATACCTTCCCCACAATGAAATGTAGTGGTGGCAGCATCATGCTGTGAGGATGCTTTTCTTCAGCACGGACAGAAAACCTTTTCAGAGTTGATGTGACATTGGAGGGAGCTAAAACCAGAGGAACAATGGAAGAGAACCTGTTCACCTTTAAGCAGGAGAATGACCCAAGACATACTCCCAGAGCTACAATAACATGTTTTAGATCAAAGGATAGTCATGTGTTAGAATGACTCAGTCTAATTTAAATTAAACTTGGGGGACGTGCCTCACTTTTTGGATTTTATTTGTGCCAAAAAAATTCAAACCCATGTGTGAGCTTCTTTACACTATGCAATTATCCACTACTTTGTGCTGGTCTTTCACATAAATTCCCAGTAAAATACATTGTTTGGTTTTTAAAGTCACTGTAATGTGAGAAAATGTGTTGCAGGGGTGTGAAACATTTTAGGCAACATAAGTAATTCATTGTCCTGGAGTGTTCTTATTGCAATTTCTCCCCCTTTTTATTTTATTTATTTTTTATTCCTTGTGTGTACATTCTTCCTCTCTCTCCCAGCATGAAAGACAGCACATCATGAGAGTAAGCATGACTTGTATTCTTGTGCAACCCAGATATCTTTCTCTGTCTCTACTTTTTCAGCTGAGAGGAATTGTCATATCCCTACTTCCTGTTTCTCATTCCACTAAGTTTGCTTAGCGTTGTTACCACCAACTGCAAGCCACAGTATGGAGGAAGTTATTAAGATATGTTGGGAAAAAAACAAGTTTAAGCTATTTTCTACCAAAAGAAAATATTATGTATTATTGTGTATTAGTTACACAACTGCTTTTCTAATGGCTATATACAGTATATCAAATAGATTTGTTTTTAAAAGTCTTTTGGACTCATTTGAAGGTCCGTCCCAAAGCAAACTTCTGTTTGTGGCGTGCAACAGGTGGCAACAAACACACTGAGTCCTTGCTGTACTAAACAATTCTGCAAATTGAAGGAAGGGCTTCTAGGAGAGCCATCGGAATGGTGCATGGTGATTTGAGCTTAAGCTTGTTTCCATCCAGATTGGCTCGATTCAACAATGTTCTGCTAAGCATTTGGATCTTGGGACTTGGTGTGTTAAGAAAAGAATACAGAAGTCTTCCCATTGATAATTAGAAAGAGAACTCGACCTTTATCTGTTTTATTCACTCTTGGGAATATAGCATAGCAACTCACAATTTAGAGTAGATTTTGAATGGAATAAACTTTAGGAAAGCCGCACATCCTCTAACATTACACTGTAACTAGTATTAGCTCAAATTTTTCACATCATTAACTGCTCTGGCTAACGATCTTATTCACAAAACAAATAGCACTAATGATATGCTACTGCAAACACTCCAATCAAGTCCTGCGAGTCTGAAAAATTACAGTCATACTCCTTTTTTTTAAGTCTATGTATACTGTATGTATATGTGTACATTTTACCTTAATTACTCTGTCTGTATAAATTCAACTTCAGCTTCCGAATTTCAAGAAAGTAAAACCATTTTCTCACAAAAAAATCCTACTCAGTTCTGGCATTTAGCAAATAAATAGAAGTTTGTAATCCTAACTGACCTAAAACTGGAAAGGTTTAGTCCAGTGTAATATCAGTAAAAAAAAAAAAAAAAATCCATGTGTCTTTTTATACAGTGTATATAACTGTTTTCAATTTCTATCATATTCGTGGACGTTTTGCTTCGAGATCTTTAACTGATGTACTTTATTTGCATGTCAGCCTGTGTGTGCATGTTTGCAAGTGCACCACTTTTCAGCATTATTGGCATCCATTATCACTTTTACCCCTAGGATTAAAAAGCCATATGTTCCGAAATATAATATCATCCCATTTCTCTCCTCTAAAAGTGCCTGTTTGTTTGGTTTGCGTCTACACACGTCTGTTGCAGTGCTTCCTTGGTTACCAGGATGTTAGCATCAAGAGGGCACACACCAACAAGCAGTAAAACAAGTGAGACCAGAATTTAATGTTAATGAAAGCAGTTTCTATCTGCACTAATAAAATCAACAGACCTTATTCACTGACTAAAACACAGTCGCGTATTTTATTGAGATGAGCACACGATCCTCCAGTACACACCCTGGATTTCAGTACCAGTCTCCTGTATCCCGTACTGTTTGTTCAGCAGGTTAATAATAAACCAGATCAATACACACTATGTATCTCCAGCCATACGTCATCCCTCAGCTGATACAGTCACCTGAATTCTGGACACTGCATCGTTCACAATGGCTCCTTTCTTTGCCATGTTTATTGAAGAAGAGGAAAAGTAATGAGAAGTCAAGCGGCACCACAATTGATTTTGAGAATGAATCATCACTGCCAAATGTATCTAACACATAGAAGTTTAATCAGTCTTACAACTTTAAATTAGTTTTTCATTCCTTATATTGTCCACTTGAATGAGGGTGCTAAGAAGAAACCAGCAGTGCAGATATGGGTTATAAATTTGGTTCATCCTGCAGGAGGCACAGGAATTCAAACTGCTTGCTTTTCATTCTTTTTGTAATAGCCTCTGTGACCTACGGAGCAATTCAATAGCTTCCTGTCTTCTGAAAAGTTTCAAGTTTGTAAAAGTTGGGTGACATGTTCTTGGACTGTTTTGAAGGGATGCAAAAATTAGAAACAGTGAACTCCCTAGATCTTCTCAGAGGGGGTATCAAGTATCAGGAGAACAGGGAATGTTATCAATTCCAAGACAGGAAGATGCACTTTTATACCCCTTGCTGCCTTTGGCTTTGGTTTGAACTGAAGTAGCTTTGCATCTATGTGTACAGTACATAAAAAAGGTTAGCTTCACTGTGGGTCATGACCCCTGTCCAGACCCTGTTAAGATTGATGGTGTTGTTTTGCACATGGAGGTAACAGTAGGTTATGTTCACATCTGTTCTCAGTAACTCATCCTCTCTGAGCAGACACCAAAATGGGCTCGACACATACCATAACAGCCAGAAAAGATTATCCTTTTTGCCGACCCAGTTTCCTTCCTCTCAGCTTCTGTATGTCCAGCTGAATCTCTTCCTGAACAAGACCTCACCACAAAGTAAACTTTCATCATGCTTTGCTGCTTGTAAACAGTGATTACAGAGCACTCAAACCTGGACATTGCCACACACACACACACATACATACAGACACACATGCTCTACTCACACATTTACTAGGGAGAGTAGGCAGGAAAAAAAGGAAAACGCTCGCGGCATGATAATAAAGGACTTGTTGGCCGGGGTAACTAGAGGGCAACGGCCATAACTCCTCTCCCTGTGTGTGTGAAAGGAAGCGGGAGAGCTCCGCAGAACCACCGAGTAATATACAGATCATGTGGCTGGAGCTCTGAGCGTCCACTGCTCAGTGCTGACGGGGATCTGTTCTAAAAGGAAAAACTGGGGGAGCGTGCGGACACCCTAGCTTCTACAGCTGTAACTTACAGAGGAGACCCACAACTTTGTTACATTCAGACACCCAGAACAACTGAGCCGGTGCAATGAATGTGGAAACGGATGAGGATGGTACGATGTCGGAATGGGAGGCCATGCTGGAGCTGGATGAAGCGCTGGCAGGGTGGCTCCTGCAGGGTCCAGCTATAGGAGAGTGGGGCTGGGACTGGGGATGGGCTGCGTCGAACCTCCAGGACCCAGAGTGGGACGATGAGGATATTCCTGCTGTAAGTTGATCGCCACTTGTAAACAACAAGCAAAAATGTACCTTTTTCTTTTAGCATTAGCACTAAAGATCTAATAGTCACAGGAGATTAAGTCAGCAAACAAGCTTTGTCTTTACTTCTTTAAGCACAGCTCTGTGTACTAATTCCCAGGCACTAAATAAAACCTCTGGTTTGGTTATGAGTCATATCTGTTGGAATCCTGCTGGAGCTCAGAGGTCTGTTGTTAATAGACATCATCAGGTTGCTGTGTGGCCAACTTAATATTCCAACTGTGTTACAAGTGTTTGGTTGTTTTAGAGGCTGCAGAAAAGGTGGTGTACGAAGTTCATTAGACAGCCATCACTCACATTGTCAGAACAGTTTTTTACATTACTTCTTCTGAAAACTGAAACAGCAAAATAAATTACCAAAAATCATGTCTTCATTTCAGACTAAAGGGCTTGTGGAGCACCTCCTAAGAAGGAATTTATTTTTCTTTTGTTTGAGTAACCTTCTCCTTCCTCCATTGTCAGCGATGGTTTCCTGAGAATTTCCTGCCAATGGGAAGCCTCTGGCACATATTCCAAGAATCCTTACTATGGAGCACAATTTCACACAGGCTTGGAGTGAAGGACAGATTTCCTAGAAAGGAGGATAACTTTTTGTGCATTTTAGGCCACAATGTTTGGCTTTATGTGTCAACTGCCCACTGAATAAAAGCCTCATTCATGGAAGTTTGTTCTTTTTTATCAGAAATCGGATAATTTAACTGGCAAATTCTAAACTTTAGTCACTTGTGAAATGATCCTCACCCTGCTGAGTCTGTGCAGCCTGTCCATTATGTCGCCTTGTTCCTCAGCATCAAGAATCATGCAGCCTTGCAGATAGTTTGGGCTACATTCCTCCATTGTCATTCACTATCTTTCCATTTCCTCCACCTGTGAAAATCCCCCACAGAGAGTAAGTCAAGGCGTGACTAAATGAAAGCAGACATCCTCACAGAAGCTGTGGGTGGTTTTAACCAGGTTATCTCACACGCTTGTACTGCAGAAGCAAACAGCCATGTGTGACTGAGCATGAGGATAAGAGTGGGAGAGGTTGGGAAGCATTTAGATATGTGTCTGTGTGGTGTTTCTGGTGCTGCTGCAGGTGCTGAGCCCGACATACAAGCAGCGCAATGAGGACTTCAGGAAACTCTTCAAGCAGCTCCCTGACACAGAAAGGCTCATTGTGGGTGAGTGGACACCCCACACACTGAGGCCATCTGAGGACTGCCAGGGTGCACCCAGCCTGTTAGTAATTAAAACACAATTAATCCTCACTGCACAGACACATATTGCGTGATGTAAGGTTTTTATTTGACATGATTATGTAGTCATCTGGGATTCATTTGCATTTATTATTATGAGATAAACCAACACAATACACTGCATCAGTATGTAGTAGAAGAAAAAGGATATACTGTTTTACCCCCAAGTAAAATCTAGTGCAAGCAGTTTGGTTCAGAAGTCATCACATTATTAAATAGACTCCACCTGTATGTAGTTTAATCTCAGTATAGATACAGATGTGAGGGTCTCAGGGGTTTGTTGAAGACAATTATTGCATAAACAACATAATGGAGACCAAGGAACACAGCAGAGAGGTCAAGGATAAGGCTAAAATAGGGTTAGGTAATAAAACAATATCCAGTGCTTTAAAAATATCATGGAAAAAAGATTTTAAGAAACTGTCAAAAGTTGTAAAAGACATGAGCCTGGGGAACAGCCATCGTTATACATCCAGAGCTACAAAGGAATGTTTTAGATCAAAGTATCTTCATGTGTTAGAATGGCCCATCTAAAGTCTACACCTAAATCCAATTTAAAATCTGGGTCATAACTTGAAAATTAATGTTTAACAGATTTTCTTCATCCAAACTGACTGAGCTTGACATATTTTAAGAAAGAGGAATGGGAAAACATTCATTCTATACACATGCAAAGCTGGTAGAGACATACCCCAAAAGACATAAATCCATGCCACACAGTTAAAAAATGTTTACTTGTAAAAAAAAAAAAAAAAAAAAAAAAATGACAACCATGCATCAATTTCAATCTATTTTGCAAATTTTACACATCAGATCTCAATAAAATACATTGAAATTTGCAGATGTGATGTAAAAGAATTGGAAAAGGTTCACAGAGTATAAATAGTTTTGCAAGTCACAGTAAATGCTTTTAAATTACCTTCAGATAAATAATTCTGTGCTGCACATAATGTTGTAATTTTGCTTGATTTGTTATATAATGTGCATGTGGATATGTTGTATGCCATAAAAAGAAAAACTTAAACATTATTGTATGCAGCAAAGGAGGTTGCATTTACTAAACAAGATGTTCTGCACACGCCACAGCATATATGCTGAAACCAATCTGTTTACATACTTTTTCTTCCAATTTCGAAACGCAGATACCTCAGAATGTTTGCACGTCACAGACGAGCATTAGCTTAGAGCTTTTTTAGTATGCAGTACTTTAAAAAAATATATCTTCAGCCCTCAATCAGCTCAAAATGGCCACCTTTGTCTTTGATCACTATGCTGCCAACTAGAACCATTATGACAGATAATTGTTTCCCTTCAAACTCCTGTCTAATTTATTGAAACTCCCACAGAAGTTGTACATTTTTGCTTTGCATTTTTACTCTTTGGAGTCTTGAGGTTTAGTGCTTCTTCACATTTGTGTCAATAATAGCTCTTAGCATACTAGTCATCCAAGTCTGGAGTGGTGCTTGGGGTCTTTGTTTTGCCTTCTTTTAGAGCTGTGACCTAACACATGAGTCTTTGAAAGCAGAGCATCAGGCTGCATAATTAAGTGATATCTGCAACATACAGATTATAAAACCTGACTACGTTCTAAGCATTATCAATATAAATGTACTGAGAAGTCCAGATTACTGTAAAAGCTATCAGAAAACCTCTTAAATTGAAGTCTAGAAAACGATTTCTAATATGAAAAAATGGTAGTAATGACAAACAGATTAGCTTAAACCAAAATTATTTAACATCTTTTGAAGGCTGTCCTTTAGTTGGCTTTCAAGCAAGTGAGGATTCTCGGATGCCCTGTTTATTTCTCGATCTTCCCTGTTTGAAGCTATGAAAGTTGATTTTATCCTGGGAACTTTGGAGATGTTACCATTTTAGTCAGCTACCAATAAATCAAGCTGTAATGCATTGGTCACACAGACATTATGCTTAATAAAAATATATAATATGCTGTGGAAGTTACCTTGTTGTTATGTTTCCCTCAGCAAGGTGTTTGTCCTGTTTCCTTTGATAGTTACTTTTCAATAATTGGTTTTTTTTTTTTCTTTTAAACTGTTTTTGCAGTTTTTTCCAGTCTGACTATGAATATTTCTTTCAGTTTTTGAATAAAACCATCAAATCAAATCAAATCCTATATTTGATTTGATCAGAAACAGGAAATGTTATAAAGGCATTTTGAGGAAAAACAGAAGTTATGTTCAGCATTTAACAATAAGTCACTAAAACTGATTCAAACAAAAGCTGTGCCGTAAAGTTCGTGAAAATAAGAGTCTGAGCTTCTTGTGGACCTGCCTTTGTTGAATTGTGTGTAAAGTGTATATTGAATTTCAGCAACTTTTTCACTGAGAATTATCCTTCATGTTGGCTTTACATATGGATGACTTCTCTTTGACTGTGTGACTCTTGTGTGTGTGTTGCAGACTACTCCTGTGCTCTTCAGCGGGACATCCTCCTGCAGGGACGGCTCTACCTCTCCGAGAACTGGATCTGTTTTTATAGCAACATCTTCCGCTGGGAAACTCTCGTATGGCCGATCACTGTTTATGCATCTTTGTAGTTTTATTAGCAGTATTAGGACATGAGTGGGTGTATGCAGATGTATAATGTGTGTGTGTGTGTGTGTGTGTGTGTGTGTGTGTGTGTGTGTGTGTGTGTGTGTGTGTGTGTGTGTGTGTGTGTGTTCAGCTGACAGTACGGCTAAAAGACATCTGTTCAATGACAAAAGAGAAGACTGCTCGTCTTATTCCCAATGCCATCCAGGTCTGCACGGATAGCGAGAAGGTGAGGAATTTTTCATTCATACCTGTAACCATGGTAAATCCTGTCTGGATTGGTAACAAACACAATGATGTAAGCTTTGTCACCAGTAGGGGGGAGCATGTTCTTAACACTGATAGGTGCTTCTAGCAAGTCTAGAATACATTTCCACAAATGATGATTAAAACTTAAATTGATATGACAGGGGGATGGAAAATAATTTAACTGTTTTTCAGATTTTTCAATAACTTATGTCTTTAGAGAGAGTTCACAGTCTGTTTTTTTTTTTTTTTCTTCCTTACAGCACTTCTTTACCTCATTTGGAGCCAGAGACAGGACATACATGATGATGTTCAGACTCTGGCAAAATGCTCTGCTTGAAAAGGTAAGTATATCAGATCTTCATACAGGGCCTGGTAAAGAAATTACATCGGCCTGTGAACCCTAGAGGAGCTTCAGTCATTTTTTTGGTTGTTTGTTGTTTGATTTGATCACAAATGAAAATCACAGATATGACAAGAAAGAGCTGAACATCCAGGCTTTGTACAAAATGGCTTTAAAAAAAACTTAAATGGCATAAATGGTAAATCTCTTTTCAGATCAAGCAGATGAAAAGCAAAACTATGATCATTTTTTGAGAAAATTATATTCTTCATCAATCATTTTTCAATAGTTTCAAATAACAATTAACAGGTCAGAGCAGCAGGAATCTTTCTTCTTCCAGGTTTCTCCAGTCAGTTTGAGACTGTTTGCTGGCAGTGTCACTAAATGCTTTTTATGTTCTCAGCTTAGTGGATGGATGCACTATCATCCTGAAAAATGACTTATTGATGGAATGAGGAAAGTGTCTAAATCTACGGTGTCCACCTGTGTATTTCCTGTAGAGGTAATGACTGCCATCTGCACTGCTCCTGTACAGATTATGTAGCCTGATATCATCAGTGACTGTGAAAATTAACTTGTTCTCTACAGACAGTCATCGGTATATGTTTCTTAAGGATGGGATCAAACAAAGGTTCCAGCTTCATCTCACTGGTAAATGTAGATGGATTAATCCTCACTGAATCTTACTTTCATCCAATCAGTCCATGACTGCTTGTCTTAAGCCCACTTGGAGCTGAGTTTCCTCTGTTTAAGTGTTAATTATGGTTCTAGTTTGGCTTTTACATATAAAAATCCCACATACTTAAGATGATTCCGTTCAGTTCAGTCTCAAACATTCACTCAGCTTTCTGACTATTTGTGTTTAATTGTTTATGTCATTGATTTTCATTGTTTTATACATAGCTTTTTTGTTTCTGTCCTGATGCATTGACATATCTAACTGGATATTTTTCCTGTGCAAATGTCTTATTTCATATGCACTTGCTCCAGATTTGCAGACACAGCTTGTTTTACCACGTTTCGTGTCGATTTACCTTCTTAAAGGATTTTTATCATGCTTTCCATTGTTTCAGTTGACAGCTTTCTTGTTGGGGCCATGCTTCCTGTCAATCTGCCTAACGCAGGTATTTGTTTTAGACTTGCATATTATGCGGTGATTACATAAATTTTCCATCTACTTGATCTGAAAAAGATTTTGTTTTCTTTTTGGATGCTTTACAAACCAGTGTGTTTAGCAGTGAAATCATATGCTTAATGTTTTGTTTAGTGTTTTTTACTGTGAAGTGAGACAAATGACTGAAGATCCTCTGAAGGTAGTCATTTCACACTGTTTACCAGGGGTTCCAATATCTCAGTCATATACGTTTGGTCCTTTTAGATAAGTTACATTTTTTATTCCTAACATTTGTGCCAGACACTGCTTACACTGCTGTTTCTTACATGTGTTAGTATGAACTGACATCTACACATCACTTATTTGACTTTTTGCATCTTTACAGCCCCTGTGCCCTAAAGAACTTTGGCACTTTGTTCATCAGTGCTATGGAAACGAGCTAGGCCTAACCAGTGACGACGAGGACTATGTCCCTCCTGATGACGACTTCAACACCATGGGGTAAGTCTACATTAAAACAAGGATAACTATTGTCACCATTCCAAATATTTCCAGCTTACCTCACTCTCTGAAAGAGAAAAAATATTGAGCTTGCTGGGAGTCCTAAATGGCAATAAGGGGTGTAACATCACCCCTTATTTCACTGAATTCTGCCTTCCAGAAGGTGATTAGGCTGCTGTCAGCATTCCTTTATCTGGTGAAACAAGTTTAGGCTATTAGGAGTCTGGAAATGGAGGGGAGTGGTTTAAGCTTGATACTCTGTTGTTTCTATGTTTATGACCCTTTTTTTGAACTGAGGAAGGAAGTCGTCTTTTTAGTTAATATGCAGTTACAAAATCACTGAAGAATCCTCCACCACTTTCCCCTTTTTCATGTTGCCTTGTGTTGGTTACTTGGTTGAAAAAAGGCAGGTTGGAGTGACAGACAACATATTTGTGATTTGTGAGCACTGTGAGAATACTGTGACTGGGTTACCATTAGCTTGTAACAATGCTAAAGAAACAACTGAAATGCTAAGGCTTACCAAACCCTAACTGGATATTCAACATTGAACACAGATTTACTTAAACACAACTGGAGTGAAACTTTTGTTATTTTATAGAAATAAAATAGAAACTTTTATAGAAATCTGAATCTGAATCTGAATTTAGAAACCTTAGAATGAGACAAGCACAAAACCACATCTGGACAAGTTTAACGTGGACTGAAATAATCTACGCAGATTACAGGTTGTTTTAAAGAGTGAAACCTTTACTCCATCAGTGAAAACAAATATAATTTGAGATGACAAGTTTTTCCAAAAATACAGTTTTGTCTCATTTGAATGAATGGTTATACTCCAGCTAGCATTGTAATAAAAAAAAGGGTCATGGACCAGTATGAAATTATGTTGGTTTCAAGGTATCATAGTATTTACACAAGAATCTAAAGTCGCAATGTATACCATGACCTAAGCAATAAATATGTATCCAATTGAAATAATAAAAGCATCAATTTCTACAGTTGTAATAGTTGGTTGCATTACAAATATACCGCTTAAAGCTTGTCAACTTTAGTTTTAAAATACCTTTATCTTTCTAGGAGTGATGGGAGGTACTCCTTTTTTTTTTACACCATGATCATTTGGAAATATTTCCAAAAAGCCGATTATGTCTTCAATGTGAGTTAAAAGTATTATCGACTTCTTTTGGCTTGTTAACCAGCAGTAGGTTGCTTTTGGTAAGGGGCTACCCATACAGCCAGAGAAAACTCCTGTCACTCTGGCACTTTCCCTTGCGTCTCATAAGTAATAGAAATGTTATGACAGAAAACTCAGCAGTTTAAAACAGTAACCTTTTGGTATACCCTGAGACCACAAACTGGCTCATGCCTAAAACAAGTGTAAGAACTTACACCAACTGATCACTTTCTTCTGTAACACTTTACTCACATTTGTTGCTTTAAGAAGCGCAGACACCAACAAGTTTCTTTTTGCCATGTTGGTTTATCGAAGGGTTTGGATTCTTCCAAGCAGCTAGAGGAGACTTCTATAACACAAAAGAGATCTGTACACCCTGTCAGCCACCTACTGTCTATAAGATCACTAAAGCATGGGGTCTGGTGTAACTATCTATGCTTCATTTGTACTCCTCTGCACGGTCTTATCATATCAAACCCAACCCATTTTAAATAAACAGTGATGAATATTTTGGCACACACGAAGCTGAGTGGAGGACAAAAGCAGGGCCAGATGCTTTTAACTGGAGAAAATGAATCATGAATTCTGGGTCATTTCTGATGTGTGGGCTGAAACTGAGTTGTTTAGAACTGCTGATGGGATCTGAAAAACAGAGTTTTCAGAGCTCCTCATAAGTTGGTTCAGGCTTCTTGATTAGTGTCTGCAAAACAAGAGGTCTGTGAACAGCTTTGGACATGTTGTGGATTTTAAAAGAAGCTGATGTTTAGAAGATAAGGAAGTTAGTAAAGTAAATCACAGCTCTCTGGTGCCCTCAGGTTCAGCGAGGAGATTCCCAATGAAGAGAACGAGATAAACAATGACAACTTGACAAAGAACAGCGCAGACGCCAAGCCTGAGGGGAGTCCTCCTTCACTACACAAGAAAGTTATCCCAAATAACTCCCTCCCAAGTCCTGGAAACCATGACACAACAATCACTGTAAGTTACTGATTGGGTTAGACCACCAGCAAATACATTATTTTAAGCCTGGAAGATAATTTTTTTGATGAGCTCAAACATCTTTTTAGCTAAGAAAAAGTTTTTCTTCTTTTAGTTTGAAATTCCTGCAGAGGAATTTGCAGACTGCCTACCACACACTGAGCTTCTGACGGTGCCCCTGGTGGTAGAGGACAAGAACGACACCAGCGGGCCTGGTGGTCCCGTTCCCTCACCTTCATTGGACTTTAATGACAACGAAGACATCCCCACTGAGCTCAGTGACTCTTCAGAAACCCACGATGAGGGTGGGTACTGAACTGAACCTGATTTTCCCTTCAGCTAAAAGATGACAGAAAAATATGAGTATGGGTGTTTTGTGTTTCTTTGCTATGTAGGTGAGGTGCAGGCCTTCCATGAAGACTTGAATGGCAGGCAACATATCAACGAGGTGTACAAGTTCAGTGTGGATAAGCTCTATGACATCCTCTTCACAGAGTCTCAGTTTATGAGTGACTTCATGGAACAGAGGCGCTTCTCGGGTAACTACCCCTGATTTTAATTCTTCTGATCCACCTATTTTGGTTTATATTTATACTTTTATTTTGTCTGGGTCTAGATATCGTATACCACCCGTGGAAGAAGGAAGAGGCAGGAAACCAGACCAGAGTGATCATGTACACCATCTCTTTGTCTAACCCTTTGGCACCAAAAACCGCCACTGTCACAGAGACGCAGGTGGAGCGAGCTTCGCTGATGCAGAGATGTTTCCTCTTGATATTCAGTTTTTCTGCACGAAGGAAATGTAACCCACAAATTTCTGATTTTGTTAGACTCTGTACAAAGCTAGTCAGGAGAGTGAGTGCTACATCATTGACGCTGAAGTGATCACGCATGACGTGCCCTACCATGATTACTTCTACACGCTCAACCGCTACATGCTCACACGGGTGGCCAAGAATAAGTGTCGATTACGGTGAGCACTTTTGTTTGTTCTGGAGACTTTTAATCCTGCCCTGCTTCTACATTCCCATTTTATGATCATACGAATGCATTTCTGTCTGTCAGGGTTTCAACAGAGCTGCGGTACAGGAAGCAGCCATGGGGGCTGGTAAAAGGATTTATTGAGAAAAACTTCTGGAGTGGACTCGAAGAAAACTTCCGTCAACTCGGTAAAGCTTTGTAATTTCATTTTTGCTTTGTAGTTATTCATTCCCTAAGCATAGATTAATCAACTATAAAATGGTGATAGTAGTGGAAGAACCTTCTTAAATAATTTTATTGTAATATAATTAAATCAAAAGTCAAACAGTCTTAGCACAGATCAGATCCTTCAGTTATTTCTAAGGCCAAAATAGTTCAAGCTCCGCTAGATTAAATGGAAAGCATCTTCGAACATTAATTTTCAAGTCTTGCCACATATTTTCAATGAGATTTTGTTCTGGACTTTAACAGGATCATTTTAACATATCAAAATTCTTTGATCTAAACAAATCCACTGTAGGTCTGGCTGTAGGTTTAGTTTTAATGTCTTGCTAAAAATGTCACCCTCAGCCTCACCCTCAGGTTTTTTGCAGCCAGGTTTTCTTCCAATATTGCCTGAATTTAGCTCATCCATGCTCCCAAAACAAATTGAAATCTTTCCTCTATTGTGCTGAAGAAAAACATCCCCACACCATGATGCTGCTGTCACCATGTTTCACCATGAGGCTGGTGTGTTCAGGATGATATGCAGGGGTAGGGGCAAGTTGAACTTTTAGGCCATAAAGTTTAACTTTGGTCTCTTGGGACAAAAGCATCTTTTCTCACATATTTGTAGTGGATTCAAACTACTATTGAGGCTACATCTTAAATACAGAATTGCAACACACTTTTCAGATTTTTTTTTTTCATTTGTAAAACAATTACAAAAATATGTCTTATTTTCCTTTTAATTCTCGGTCATGTTCTGCTTAGTGTCAGTGCATCACATAAAATCCCCAAAAATGTATTGAAGTTTGTGGTTGAAACATGAAAAAGTTCAAGCGGTATGGATACTTTTGGAAGGCACTATATGAAGTGAAATAAGACATTCAAGCTTAATCAAAATAACAAAAGGTGATTTGAAACTAGGTAGATGCTTATTGCTTTATGAGTAAAAATTAGAAAAACAGTCAGAAAACTTAGAAAAACAGTGCCTGGACTTGGAAAAATCAAAGAAAAAAATCAACACAGTGACATGCATAAATGTCAATGTTCCAACTTCTTGCTTATATAACTAAAATTACCTTTGCCCTCATGTTGGGAAAAATACAGCCTTGCCTAATGTTGATATATTGACAAGCCTCTCTCTACTAACCTACAAGGCTAAATAAATCCAGATTTGATCTCAAATACAATAACTGTTTGAAACTGTTCATGTAATGCAGCAAATAAGCTTGAGTACAAGATTACAGAGAGACAGCGAGACAAATGCCCACCAGTGTGGGCAGAGCCACCAGAGGCACAAGCTGCAGACATTAAATCATTGCAAACAAATTAGCCACACATTTAAACACCATTTGCAGTTAATTGCAGGTTTGCTTGATTGGAGCAAAGAACTGCTCAACTGAGTAAGGCAGAAGTTGTAAGCACCAATCCATTATAATCACATGGAGTTATTCATTGATGATAGACACATGTTTCCATCTTGCTGCTAAATTTGACTGCAAAAAGAGTATAAAATCACAGAGAATCCATGCAAACAGCTCCTCTTGTCATGACAGATTTTCTTCTTCTCCTTAGAGGTGGAGCTGTCCAAGCTGGAGGAGCTACTGATGGAGACCCACCAGCTGTCTCCAAAGGCCAAGGTAGTGAAGAATGCTACGGTGAGGCGGAAGAAGAGGCCTTTGCCCCACATCCGCAGCCAACACCTGGATGAGGCCCTCAGTCCTGTTACCACGCCGACAGATGAGGAAGTGATTCAGAGAATCAAACATGTGGTGGGCTCCACACAGACGAGGCACCAAAGTCCAGAACACCATCACCTGCCTGGAGGCCTAGCTCTGTACAGCGTCTCCAAACTGCTGCTCATCATCAGCTTTGTGTATGCATCAAACACACACATACACTGTGTGCACAATTAGGCAAGTCTTATTTTAGTAATCACCAACTACAGTGCTCTCGGTCAGTCCAAAATGTTAATAAACCTCAAACATGAATATTTAAGAAAGTAAAAGTGAAGTTTTGGCTTTCTGAGGAGAATATCTATATGTGCCCAAGTATTAAGCAACTATTATTGTGCATAATTCTGATGCAACTAAATGAAAAGCACATTTTCCCCATCTCCCTTTTTTTATTTTCATCTGTTTAAATGAAATTATAAACAACTCAAAAGTTTCCAAGAAACGTTTCTGACATAAAAACAAAACAATTTTTTTTTTTTTTTTAAAAATCAGTGACCAGCATAGCCACCCTTCTTTTCAATAACAGTGATAAGCCTTCCATTCATGGAGTTTGTCAGATTCTCAATCTGTTGAAGATCAACTTTTGTGCATCAGCAACCACAGCCTCCCAGACATTGTTCAGAGAGGTGGACTGTTTAACAGGGAATTTAGAGTGAAGTAAAAGAACTGCCCACTAGTTCTCAATTGGGTTTAGGTCAGGTAAGGAAGAGGCCCATGTCATAAGTTTTTCATCTTTATCACCTTTACTGAGTAGCCATGCAGAGGAGTACTTAGATGGATGTGATAGAGCATTGACCTGCATAAAAATCATTGTCTTTTTGAAAGACTTTGTGTCTTCTAAAACCAGGCAGCAGGTTTGGGAATTTATATTGAGCCCATCTTCAACCTGGAAAGGTCCAACCAGCTCATCACCAATAACACCAGGCCATACCAGTACCCCACCTCCACCTTACTGGCGTCTGACTTGAAGGGGAGCTCTGATCCAGCCACGGGTTCATCCGTCTGGTTTGTCAGGAGTCACTCTCATTTCACCAGACCATAACACCTTTGAAAAATCTGTCTTCAGATTATTCTTGGCCCAGTTTAGACACTTTAGTTTATGTGTCTTGTTTAGTGGTGGTCGGGTTTCAGCCTTCCTTACCTCGGCCACGTCTCTGAGCTCTGAACATCTTGTACCTCTTGGTACTCCAGGTAGGTTCCAGTTATAGAATATGACAGAACTGGAACGTAATGGGTTCCTGGGAGCTTCATGCTTGAGTCTTATCAAATCCTTGGATGTTAATTTGTGCCTTTTTTTTCTCAACAAATGACAAAATGCTTGCTGGGTCTGTGATTATGCCCCAATATTTTAGCAGTTTCAAGACTGTTGCATCCTTCTGAGAGACTTTTGGTAATTTTTGACTTTTCAGAGTGAAATGTCTTTTATGGACCATTTTGACTAAAGAAAAGAAGCTACCTAATAATTATGCACACCTTGACATAGGGTATTGAGCTTCTTAGGCCACACCCTCCCTCATTACACAGATGCACATCATTTGCCATGCTTAAATCTATTAAGCATTCAAGTTCATCCAGCTTGGAGTTAAAAAAAAAATATGTTTAAAATTATGATGTGATCAAAATACTCACTTGCCTAATAATTGTGCACACAGTGTATATTCAAACAAAGGTTGTTAATGTAGAGGTGCTGCATACGATGTCTGCTATCATTATTTCCTTAAATGTAACTTCTCTCTCTTTTTCCTTCCACTGCCATCTGTAGGATCTGTGTCAGGTATATGTTTTGTTGTTTGCCAGGGCCTCATACAGTTTATACAATACTGTGCAAAAATGTTCAGACCAACTCTAGCTTCTTAATATTTTTGTTTCCAAAGATAGTGACCTTAAATACCCAGATCTGACCTTTCACACACATTTAACTATATCTTTCAAGTCCCTTGAAGATATCCTAAATGGACCTTTTAGATTCGTGATAACGACACCTTGTATGATTTTAAGTTCTGTCTGAATGTCTGCAAATATGTGCTAATCATCTGTCATGATACCCTATGTTGCCAATTCACAAATTCAGAAGAATGTATGTGTATGTTATCTTGTTGGAGTGTCTTTAAGGTCCGATTCCTTATTGGGACCTTACAATTGATCATAAGGCATAAAGAATGTGTGTAGATCACCCAAACAAAAGGATGATCTAAAAGCATCATGAGTTTAAACAATGTGGTAGAAAAATAATAGATGTAATTGACTGGCGGCGCAAGGGAACACTTTTCCAAAAGTCTTCTTCTGATTAATTGGTCAGGCTTTTGTGGTGTTTTCCACCGTGGAAGCTACTGGACGCTAAGAGCTGGACAGCTAAGTGATGACTTGGAGACAAAAACACAAACAGCAAGAAGTTTTTTTCCTGTAAGAACTGATGCTGATCATCTTGCCAGACTTCAGTTGTGATAAATAATTTAGTGTGCATCCTTGCCTTTATTGTTGTTGGCTTAATTCTGGGTAAAGTCCCTGCAAAGAGTTTGTTGTGTTTTCCTTCACATCTCCAATGTGCTTGGCATCACTCAGTGAAATTCTTTCAGTGTGTCACTTGGTTTTGAATCTAAAGTGAGAAGCCTCCAGGCATCCAAAAAGCCACGACCAGGACAGCTTAGCTGTACTTTTTACTGCGTTTTTAGGTGAGACGTAGAGGCAGAGTTGGAGCTCAAAGCTCACGTTCTCCTCAGTCAAGAGAGGGTTCTGAGATGGCAGAACAACAGAGCAGAAACCCAAGTGGTTCACAGAAAGTAAACTGCTCCATCTGACCCACAGTAGGCTCCGTCCTTTCCTGTACGACCCCTGATGTTCTGGTTTGGGTCGTCGCATTGCCAGGGGATTCAGAAGATTTGATTTCCTTCATACGTTTTTCCTTCAGGAGAAGCGTATGAAGGAGAGGGGATTGTTATGGGGGGGTTGTTATTTGTTTTATGACGCTATTGGTCTTTATTCAAGGTAATCAGATAAGAAAGGCAGAAAGAAGGGGGGACATGCCACCATACCATACTGCAGCCCTATTTTTTTAATGAAATAAATCATTAGGAAACATTTCTTCCTGTTTTAATTTAATCCTTGAATATGTGCAATAAATTTTAACTAAGAAATAAATTTTTAAATTTAAATTTAAATTCTTTGGAATGAAAATACAGAGAAACGAGAAATGATTTAAGACTTTTGCACAGAGCTATGATTTTTTTTTTTTTTTTTTTTTTTTTTTTTTTTTTTTTTTTTTTTTTTTCAGGAATTCACATGGCTTAGATCAGTGATTCAGCTCTTTTATAACACACTCAAATGAAACACAGACCTTATTGTTTTAACTGTGCTCCTCCCTTCTTCTTGTCCTCATTCAGCTTGGTCCTGCTGGTGTTCCTCAACATGATGCTGTTCTATAAGCTTTGGATGCTTGAGTACTCGGCACAGTCCTTAACAACATGGCAAAGTCTGAGGCTTCAGGAGAGGTACGTCAGTACAGATTCACCCTCTGCTCACGTTTATTATCTACACAGAAATCTTTTGTTAAAGTAGTGCAAAGTGATTAATGGCTTTCATGAAGATACACAAAACCCAGTCAGTGGAGAGGCTGAACAGAGTTCTGCTGTTGTTATTTGCACCAAAGGCTGCCACACATTCAAATACACATACACACACCCTCTCAGACATACAGACTAAACTATATCCATATGGCCATTCATGTGACAGGAAAACACTGTTTCTAAAATTACCCCTGAATAGCTTTGGGCTTACTGAAACAATTTACCGAACTGTTTATTGGCAGTCGCTCCAAATGGAAATCATGCTTCAGTGGCTTCACCCTCATGTTGCCTGTGTGTGTGTGTTTCCCAGTAAGCTGCCTCAGACCCAGATGGAGTGGGCACAGCTCCTGGAGGCGCAGCAGCGTTACCACGATGCCGAACTGCAGAAGTGGAGAGAAATCATAAAGTCATCAGTAGTGCTGCTAGACCAGGTACTGCAACACAAAGAGGGGGTTTCACAGGCTTCAAACCATGAGAAATGTCCAACGTTTGGCGCTGCTGTAATTTGACACAACTGGAGCTGAAGGGTTAAACAGCCCCTTCACCAAACATGAAGTCTCTATGGACCTGTGTTTGGTGAAGGAATATGAGACAGGAGGCCTGTTTTTACTTCTCCACTGCACCTTAAAGTAGAGAATCCTTTACTTTCTAAATGCTGCTGCAGCTCAGACTATCCATGGTGTAAAACACAAAGTTCAACAAGGATTGATGGCTAGCGTTTGAGTCTACTCTGCTGCAACTTATTAGACACACAGTAAACAAATTATGCTACATGTAAAAGGTGGAGAAGTTAAGAAATCATTTACCTTGCATAAAATTAAGGTAAAATTTCCATTTTTAAGCATTTTTAAGCTAACTCAAGCAATGTTAGGTTTATTCATAGAAAAAAATCATGTGCACATTTTTACTTAAACATCTCAGTTGCATGAAACTGAAAACATTTCTCTGCAGCTTGTTAATATTTGCCATTTCATGTTTACAAGAGTCTTAAAAAGTTCATTGAAGCTATATTTAAATTATAGTGTGTTGCAAAAGTATTTATATCCATTGAGCTTTCTCAATTTTTTTTCTTGTTACAACCTCGAACTTCTGAATAAATGAGCAAAGCAACCAAGAGGCCCATTGTAACTCTGGATGGGCTGCAGAGATCCACAGTGGGACAATGTATTGACAGGACAACATTCAGTCATGCACTCCACACATCTGACCTCGCTGAAAGAGCAGCAAGAAGAAAGCTGTTGTGGAATGAATAAGAAGTTCTCATTGCAATTTGCCACAAACCATATGGGCATGGGTGGGGGTGAGAGACCAAACATCAGATGAAATTAAAACTTCACTTTTTGGGCAATATGCAAAATGCTATACTTGGAAGAAAACTAACTCTGCACATCACCCTAAACAAAAAATCCTCACAGTGACACAAGGTGATAGCAGAATGACGCTGTGGGGAAACTGGTAAGATTCAATGGAAAGAATGGTTGGTTCTGAATATAAATGCCTCCCTGTGTCTACACTTATGAGATTATTTTGAAAAGATGTTTTGGAATCAAGTTTGTTTTCCTTGCACTTCACATTTATCCAATACTTTATGTAACTAACACAAACAAAGTTCCCGTTGAACACATCAAAGGTTCTGGACTGATTTTCTAGTTTATTTAGTTTATGGTTGTAATTTAACATTATGTGAATGACTTGAAAACTATTGAAAAGCATCATAATCTGTCTGCATTGAGACCTCAAAAGACAGTCATCCTGTCAATAATATCCATATATATCAAATCTGTTTAAATGCAAATGTTTGTTCGACTATCTTGTGTTTTCAAAGAGGTTTGTAGTTCATAATATTATTCCTGTCTTTAATACATTGGTGTTTTCATCTTCAGATGAAAGACTCATTGTTGAACCTCCAACGAGGCATTGGTTTGAGGGACTACAGCTCTGAGACCGAGGAGAAGAAAAGTCGCTATCACTGACACACCACCACAAGGCCATGAGGGCATGCTGTGCAATATAAGGACCTGTTTTGTTTGTCAAGCGGTATGGAGGAAGCAGCAGGGCAGAGAGGGAGGCGGGACCAATGGTGAGCAGGTCCAAAGACACAAAAGAATGGACAGTAGTTGTTTCCCGAGCACAGAAGTTAAAGTGCCCTGGAGAGGGGAGCACTGGAGATATTCTTAACATCTCTGAGACACCATGGGAAGTCGCGAGTCTTTCTCGTTCTTTACACCAGTGGGGAAACATTTGCATTCTGATCTTTTTATTTTCAAGTGCATCCTACTGTAAGCCATGTCAACAGGAGAGTTTTCAAGATAAAGAAGGAACTACTGCATGCATGTAGACAACAATAGTCCTCAGTCAGTGTCAGTATGGTCCAGTTCCTGTCTATGTATGTCAGAAAAAAAGAACAGAAAATGAGAGACCCAGTCAAAGGACATGGGTGTCTTTTGAGTCTTAAACTCTCCTGACTGTTCCAAAAACAAATAGTTTCCTTAAAGTCCACGCTCTAGCGTCCCTTTATCAAACCACCAGGTGATCCGAACAGAGGTTCAACAAAACTACTGGTATTATAGCCAGGAGATCAGCTTTACTGATCCTTCCCTGTCACCTTGTTTGAACTTGATCTATATGGTTCCTGTCAGGGCTGGCTCCCTGTCAGACCAACCTGTCAAAATGTTAAAAATCTGTGGATTGCTGAGACCCCAGTTTGTCTTTTCAGCATACATCACCAATCAGATGGTTACTTACCACTACTTTGAAGTACTTCTCCTCCTCCTGATGAAGTGGAATGTATTAGTCTATTTGGACTAAATCAGATTTTCAACACAACTTAACATTTAAAGTGCGGACTCTGCAGTCAGGCCAGTAGGGAGACCTGCATTCTTACATGTTTTATTACTAAACTGTGATGAAATCTCTTTACAGATATTTCAAATTGGAAAAAAATTCTATGAATATATTTGAAATATATAATATTTCATTATTTAATATATATATTTCAATATAAATATATATAAATACATGACCTATATTTATTGTTAATTTATGTACATACAGAAATTCTCAGAGCTCGAGACAAGTTAGAGTTTCTATTGAAAAGTGTTTTCTTCTAAGAAATGCATGCCAGATATGTCTGTGACATGTCCAGTGTGCAAGAATGATTCTGCATTCGCGCGATTATATTCGCGCTCCTATGTGTGTGAGTGTTTGTGTGTGTGTGTGTGTGTGTGTGTAAGAGAGTATGGGTTCTTGTGCGTGCTTACACGTGTGCTGGAAAGTGTGACATTTTTACCATTCCACACTCGTATGTTTCTTACTTTTTCTCCTCCTCTGGCTCTTTGCAGCCAGACTGCCTTTATTTTATTTTGAATGCTAACATGTTTTGGATGCCGCCTTTGCATTATAATCCCACTGGGGTCCAGTTTACACTAGAAGAGTTTTGTTCCAAAGTGATGTATCCAGAATTTAAAACAAAATGAACTCCTTATACAAACATGATTAGCTGTGCAAATTAACGCATTCTTTGAAGTATTTATTAGAAGAAGATCCCACTTAAGTGAAGAAGGTGATGATTTTCCTTGTTTAAATGGATACGTAATATTTTGGATGAAAACCCTTCATTTGTCCTCTGTAAGCAGCTCATTTAGTGGTGTCACCACTCCAGTGGCTCGACATTTCTTTTCTGAACAGGAATCTTTTGACATTTTGAGAAAAGCACTCGATGTTTTACACCACATCCTTGTCTAGAAATTCAAATAACTAGATAATAAACTGAAAAGAAAATCTGAAACTTTGAAACTCTTTAAATTTAAGTTCTAACTGATCAAAAACAATATACACTGCTCACAAAATTAAAGGGAACACTAAAATAACATCCTAGATCTCAATTAATTAAATATTCTCATTGAAAAACTTTAATATTAACACAGTGGAATCGACTGAGAAGAAAATAACACAAAAATTAACAATGTAAATCAAAATTGTTACACCATGGAGATCTGGATTTGGATTCATACTCAATATGAAAGTGGAAAATAACATGACAGGCTGATTCAACGTCAGTGAATATTCCTCTAGACAAGTCTAAATGAGGCTCAATAGTGTGTGTGGCCTCCACGTCCTGTATAACCTCCCGACAATGCCTGGGCATGCTTCTGATGAGACGGCAGATGTTCTCCTGAGGGATCTCTTCCCGGACCTGGATTAGAGCATCACTTAGCTCCTGAACAGTCTGTGGATTGTGGATCTTTCATAAAGACATCCTGTGGACGTGGCGTTGGTGGATTGACCGAAACATGATGTCCCAGATGTAGTCAATTGGATTCAGGTCTGGAGAACGGGCAGGCCAGTCCATAACATCAATGCCCTCATCATGCAGGAACTGCTGACACACTTCAGTCACATGAGGCCTAGCATTGTCATGCATAAGAAGGAACCCAGGACCCACTGCATCAGCGTATGGTCTCACAATGGGTCTGAGGATCTCATCCCGGTACCTTATGGCAGTCAGGGCACCTCTGGCTAGCATATGGAGGGCTGTGCGGCCATCCAAAGAAATGGCTCCCCACACCATGACTGACCCACCACCAAATCGGTCATGCTGGAAGATGTTGCAGGCAGCATAACATTCTCCACGGTGTCTCCAGACTCTGCCATGTCTGTCACACATTCTCAGTGTGAACCTGCATTTATCCGTGAAGAGCACAGGGCGCCAATGGCAGAGCTGCCAATTTTGGTGTTCCCGAGCAAACACCAGTCAACCTGCATGGTGTTGGGCTTTAAACAAAGGCCCTATATGTGGACGTCAGACACCCATACCACTCTCATGGTCTCTGTTTCTGACAGTTTGAGTAGAAACATGTACATTAGTAGCCTGCTGGAAGTCAGTTTGTAGGGCCCTGGCAGTGGACCTCTTGTTCCTCTTTGCATAAAGGAGGAACATAAAGGAGGAACAGGAGGTGCTGCTGCTGGGTTGTAGCCCTCCTACAGCTCCCTCCATGTCTCCTGGTGTACTGGCCTATCTCCTGGTATCTATTCCATGCTCTGGACACTGTGCTGAGGGACACAGCAAATCTTCTTGCCACCTCTCGCATTGATGTTCTGTCTTGGATTAGCTGCACGACTTGAGCAACTTCAGTGGGCTGTAAAAATGCCTCTATGCGTGACAGCACTGACAGAATGAAAAAGTGACTGAAAGTTCAACCAGAAAGAACGAGAACAGAGAAATGATCTGTGGTTACCGCCTGCAGAATCACTCTTTTATAGGGGTTGTCTTGCTAATTACTTCTCATTTCCACCTGTTGTATTTTCCACATGCACAGCAGCAGGTGAAATTGATTCACAATAAATGTTACTACCTAACTGGTGACATTGATTCCACAAAGGTGTGACTGATTTGGAGTTACATTGTTTTGTTTCGATGTTCCCTTTATTTTTATTTTTTATTTATTTATTTATTTATTTATTTTTTTTTTTTTTTTTTGGAGCAGTGTATGAATTTATGGTGACACTTAAAATGTCAAACTATCCCTTAAATCCAGATTATTGTAATTTCCTTCTTCCCATTTCAAGAGTCTGTTTTGAGTGCAATAAAAGCATGAAAATAAACTTTACGCAACTAAACTGAACCAAAAGTAAAGAGTAGAATTGTACCATCACAGTTTCTCACGTTGTTTTAAATGAAGTGTTCATCATGTATGTCATGTACTATATATATATATAAATATCTATATGTAAGAACGGAGATGCATTGTATAGCATCTTTTGAGAGTTTCTTAGCAAAGACCCCCATACAGCACTTCCAAGAATGAAGAAAGAAAAAATTTCCTCATAAATAAGTGAAGCACTTTAAGGCCTTTTCAGGTAGAGAATTTTTAAAATGGCTCAGTTTTGAGATGAATGTAGAGGAAATACCACACAGGTGATTTACAACTTCCAAACTCATTAGTCGTGTTTGTTGGAAACAGATCTTTCCTAAACACATCCTGAATATTAAAAAAAAAAAAATCAGATTTCTTCTCTGTTTTCAGGGCAAGGCAGGAGAAAGTCAGTTCTGGATGCCTGCTTTGTTTTTTAATGGTGGGCATGGTGAAACTAGCAGAAAAACTTCAGGACTGGATACCTGGTGTGTTTAATGTATTTTAAAAAAGGCACAGAGTAATAACAGAGAAAAATCTAGAAGTCTGATGGTGAAATGATGTTACTTAGGGTTCACTTTTAAAATCCTGATTACCACAGTTAACAGAGAAGCTGTGCTTCATATAAGTGATGGTGAAGGAATGTCATATTTTTCTAAATAAGAAATATGACTGAGATGCTTTAAAGGTTTGTTTTAAGGAGTATTCAAAATGTTCCTTTAACACAAGCAGGTGTTTTTCATTTAAAATATTGTCAGATAGGCATGGGCCGGGATGACTTTCTCATGGTGTCATAATGTCAATACCTCAGTATTACAGTATCATAGTATTAACACCAAAAAAATTAAAATGCTTTGCATGACATGATCTAATTTCTTTTATTTAAAACAGAAACGAACTGTCATTCCTACCACTACTAAAATAATATAGTTTATACAAATATAGTTGTAATCATTTATTATTTTGATAAATAGACTTGAGCAAAAATACAGAATAAACACCTACTAAACCCATTTATTGCCTAAAGCAGTTCTTTCTAAGGTTTTTTTTTGTTTTGTTTTGTTTTTGTTTTTTTGCTGCTGTGCTCTTTATAGAGCAACACAAATATAACAGAGTCTGATATTAAATGACCAGTCAGTGGAGCTGTCTGCTCCAGTAGGGCCTGCATTTGGTTGCTTAACAGAAACAGCATTTGTAGCTTGCTGATTGTAGCTTTTAAAACGTTACTGTAATAGGAATGATGAGTGGAGCCCTTTGAGTTTCCATACCGTGACTGAAATATTTCCAAGCAGTTAAATTATCCTTTGTTGTGAGTGAGCGAAAAGTGCACTACCTTTCTTTCAGCCACCTAACCAGCAATGTACAGCAACAGGTAGTGGAGCTGTGACACTGTTTTCTCCAAGCAGCTGGAGAAAATCTGGTTACCCCAGCAATTTCTCTGATATTTCCTAATTTTAAACTATAGTAATGATTTTATGGAAAGTTTTTAGCTAGTTTTAAAATCTTGGTACATCTTAATACCAGTAACCGGTCCATGCCTATTCTCAGAACTTGATTAAGATAAAACAAACTGTCATGAAGTATTTCTGACATATCCACAGTTATGCAAAATTTGACTTGCACAAATCTAAGCAACAATCAATCCCTGTTTGCTTTCAGTCTCTCTTTTTTAGCTTGCACTCGCACAGTTAACCTGTGTTAAATGAATGATTGTATGGTTGCTCCTGCTGCTGTGTAACACAGGTGTCCCACGTTGGGTTTTTTTTTTTTTCCTTTTTTAATTTCATCACTGATAACAGATTGCATGGTTCAATGACTGCACCCAGTTGGCCGTTGGTATGGCGAGGCTGCTATGCTAAACGTGCAGCACTGTGTTAACCCAACTGGAATCACTCACAACCTCCTGAATACGACCGCTGATCAAAACTCCTGGCAAACACTCTTCTACAAGTGTGTCTTGAGAAAACATGTTCTGCTGTATTTCTTTTTCAAAGCAATTCTACTGTTTTTTTTTTTTGTTTTTTTGTTTTTTTTTATTATTGCTCTAGAAGATGTTTTCATCTCTAGAATTTTAGTGAGATTTATACACAAGATGAATATACTCTTAAGTATATGTTGTGTATCTCTGCGGTGTGCACACAAACACACTGTCAAAAGAATCCGGCCTGCGCTGCGCGTGGGTTTTGATTTGCTGATGACTTTGCCTCATAGAAACGGAAAACAGAAGTGGCTTTCTGGTTCATGTGAAGTAGAGACTGGAAGTATGAATAAAGATTTTTAAAAATCCAAACAAACTTTGTTGCTGTGGTTTGTTTTTCTTTCTTTCTTTTTTTTTTTTTATTTAGAGCCCTTTAGATTACAGCACATTTAAAAGTGAATCTCAGATTTCCCCGATAGGCTGTACAGAAGGTGCACTGTGCATCACTGAGATCTACAAAGAGAAGAAAAGATTGATTGCATGACATATCAGTATGAAATATTCATCTGTCACGGCATTTTAGAATGAAAATGAATTGATAATTTATGTTATGTTCTGAAAGCACTGTTATTTTGGGAGTTGAAGCTTTTTATAACCTTCCCCAGTGAAGGTAGGTTTGCCGTTGTCACTTGTGAGACTGTGTTATAAATTAACTATTTATTACTATGTAAATGTCGTGCTGTTGAGGTTTTTTTTTTTTTTTTCCTATTTACAGATGCTGAGATAGAAACAAGCTCTCAAACAGTTTAGATGTATACAAGAACCACCCAGATGAGTGGTGGAAATGAACTAAAACTGTATATGTTGTAAAGTCGTGTGACCAGATGGTTATGCTTGTGTCAGATTAAATCCAAAATGACGTCAGGATGTCCTGAAAGGGGTTAGTTTTGGTCCCCATTATCAGCATCCTTTAATAATAGGCATTTGCCTAGTCTCATTTTGATACTTCATTAAAATCAGGGCCATATACAGTTATATTCAATTAATTAGAATATTTTTGAAAAGTGCATTTGTTTCAGTAACTCAATTCACTAAGCAAAACACATTATATAGCTTAAATACACACAGAATTGTGTTTTCAAGCCTTTATTAATTATGAGGATTTTCTGCCCACATCTGATGAAAACATGACTTTTAGGATTAGAATATTACATCATTAAAAAAAAAACATTTTAACACAGAAATGTGGGCTTAATTGAAGAAAAGTTTCTATCTGCTTAAAGGTTATTTTCAAAAGGCACTTTTCAGACAAAGGAGATTCATGAGAACACATATTCTAATTTACTGAATATAACTCATATGCTATAAAGTAATACTACGTTCCTTCAGAATTGTATATCAGTATTGTGAATGTGTTCCACTGCAGATTTGCTCACCAATGATGCAAATCTGCAGTCTCACCAATCTGTGTTTTCCTGACACCAACACATTTTACCTCAACAGGTATTTCTGCAGGACAGCCTCCATATGTTGCTTCCACATGGATTTAGTGGGTTGAGAAAGCTGAAATAATTTCTGATAACACATCACCTACAATTCTCATATAGTTTTATCACTTGTTTGTAAAGATAAGATATGTCTGACTCAACATATGTAGCTGCAGTCTTGCTTTTGTGGACACTAGGAGCACTTTGCTGAAGAGGTAATTAATATTAGTGTATTTTCTTTCTTTTAATATGACTCATTGATAATTTGGCACAAAACATATTTCAGTGATTTTCTAGTTCATTGTGTGTGTTTGATTTGTCATCAAATGTAATAACTAGAGTTCTTGCTGCTCTTTGGATAGCTCTCTCTTAACCCCTTAACTGTCAGGAGGACACCAGTATCACCATTAACTTACTATTTTGAGGATCATAGATAGATAGATAGATAGATAGATAGATAGATAGATAGATAGATAGATAGATAGATAGATAGATAGAGGGAGAGATGGAGGGAGGGACAGACAGACGGATGGATAGAAATTACAAAATGTTTCACACATGAAGCTGAAAGCCATAATACCTGGAAAAAAACTGATACCTGGTAACAGATCAGGACATCCCTGGTGTGTACCCATTCAAGCATGGATAAAAACAGGCATACATTGTTTGTATTCTTTCCTGCAGCAAACTGCCTCTTGGTGCTACAACTGGCAATGGGTCATAGTTCACATTTGATCTAATCCCAGACTGTTGCTACTTAATGCATCTTAAAGGCACCCTCTATGTCTGATGGCCTTCACTCACTGACTAGTGACTGGTGTTGAGGAAACTGGCTGATAATGCTATTACTTCCCATCGTCTGACATGTCAGCTATTTTCAAATTAAACAATCTACAGACCCATCACCGGCCTGCTTCTGGAGCAGTTTACTTCCCAATCACACCATTTTTTTTCTGGGTGCCTGACTTCTGGCACTGAGTGTAAATCTATTTTTGATATGATTATATTGTGAAGATTACCTGACTATAAGTCCATTATTTTATGTTTTCAGCCAGAAAATGAACTAAATGACATCCAGGATTCACTTGGAAATCTAGACATTCTTTCACTGAAATCTAAATGTGTTCCAATTTTCTTAAAAATATGGAGCAACAGAAGAGGGAATAGGCTTGAAAAATAATTCCTATTTCAGTCCAAATTATTCTGAATAATTTAGATGATATTATCCACTCAACATAAATCTGTCAAAACTGTTTTCTCTTTGATAGTGCAACTTGGCGCATCTCTTGCGTTGTTTCTGCTGCTTCTGTCTGTTTTACCTCCATGTGAACACAAGAAATATTTTTCAGATCCCAGTGTTTTAATCCTGGAAATATAACCATCCCCCTTGGAAGTACATTAGTCCTGGGATGGGTGAGGTCGACGCGTCACTGTAAGGAATCAAGGGGGATGGGACACTTGAGCTCAGCACCTCAGCCCAGCCTCCAGGATCCAATGACTGCTGAAAGTGATTTTACAAAAGTGGGTGGAGGGGGAGAAGGGAAGATGACTCCCCCAATTTCACTCCGTGGCCGCTCCGCCGAAGGCGGGGCTCCAAGGATGCGTTTGACAGCTGCAAGCCAAAAGAAAAAATGTGCAGCCTAGAAGGTCGGAGGAGCCATGCCGCTGCTCCAAGATAAACGCGCAATCACGAGGAATGGGATGGGGTTTGACCCTTTGTAGTCTGCGTTGCCCTCATAAATCTGGGCCAGCTAGAAATAAGAAAACAGCAGAAAACAAACCAGACACACTTAGATTCTCCGGCGTGTTATAGCGGATTTTCCTTTGGGTGGAGATGCAGCGTGCGCTCTCGTTTCCAGCAACCGTGGAGCGCAGTCGGACCAAGGAGCGCTTGGAGGCGAGTCTGGCCGGGCTGTGTGAGCTGGAGCTCCGAAGACAGAAGCAGGAGTGCCTGGTGCTGGGAGCGCTGGCTCTGGGAGAGCCTCTAGCCCAGGATGGCTCAAGAGGAGAGCTGGAATGCTTCAGCAGCTGGGGCCAGGAAAACTTGACGCTGAGGCGTCAGCTGGTAAGAAGTTTCTCCTGAGCGTCTTTTTTACTGCACGTTTGGATTCCCTTCGTCTCAAACACAAAAATTTCACCCCTCTTTAGTGATGTCATTTGTAGCGCTTACACACTTTTAAATATCTGAAAGCCTGCAGAGAATCTCCATTGTGATCTGTTTGACCGTTGGATGGACTCTGCTTTTGGCCCAGCGCCTTTTGTACTGAGATGACCTCTAACTGCAAAAAAGTTACCCAACATGATAAATAGGCTCTCTGTATGAAAGGCTGTAATGCGTTTCTGTGCTTTGGGTTGAGATTTATGCCTGTGGGTAGCGAAATCAGGGGGAGGAGCAGCCGCCGCTTGTGGCACAGACCCTCTATTTAATGGCCCTTTGTTCCCTCGTTGAAGACTTTTGTTGGTCTCACCCCTTAACAAGCTCTCATTTGTGCTTTCTGCACATCATAAAACAACGAAATTCGCGTCTAAACTCGTGAGCTGCTGAAAATGCATGTTCAGTTGTCCTTTAGAGTTTTCACTTTTTTGACGCACAGCTTTTGTAAAGTTGCGCCTATATGCTGCGCTGTTACGCGACAATGCCAGGATTATAGGAATAGGAAACTGGGTTCATCAAGACAAATAAAAGTTTAAGTACGAACAAAGAGTGTTTCCCACACGAGATTTTACGCACCACCAAACAGTCTCGTCTCTGTTTAATGTCTGCAATCTACACAAAGGAATTTTGTAGGGTTATTAAAGAGATTTTCCAGTGGTGCATTCTTTTCAATAACTAATGTACCCTGACAATGAAAAAAAACAGGGTAATGAAGTTTGTATTTCCACTGTAGGGTTTGAAATACTACAAAGTTTTTGTGTGTGGGGTGGGGAATTGCTGTTTATGTATAAGTAAATGAGTTCAGGAGAGGGAAAAATAATTATCTGGTGTCAGTAACCACTATGGCAAACAAGCAACCTTTGACAGATTTCAACATAGACTCCAAAGTGTTCGAGTTGTATATGAGCTGCAGAAGGTTCAAATATATGAGTCTGACTCTGATGAAACTTATGGAATGATGATTGCTGCCATGGATGACAAATAAGCAAAAGATGAATATGACAATGATCATATTCACAACTGTAACTGGTGTTAATCTGTCTACATTTTTCCATCTAATTGGTGTCTGTGCATATTTGCTACTCCTAAAATGAGCAAGACAGTACTATAGGTGCATGCATGGTGGGGCAAAGTTATAGAATAAGGCTCTGTCTAGTGCTGCTGTTCTGCAGGAAACGTCTGAAAAAGTCATCCTAATGGAATGCATTGACCTTATTGCAAGGCTTTTGCAAAAGCTTGACTCAAAATGATCCGTGAAGATCTTTGATAATGAATTCTGGCCATCCCAATCTACCCTGGTCCTCTTCACAAACTGTTTGCTTGTGTTGTATTATTGTCACACTCACATCGTTGTCACACTTTACATCATGAGAACATAAAAACATCATAATCACATCAAACAGTCACCGGCTGTGAAACCAGGAACAGACATTATATTTTATCAAGTGCCATCATTAAAAACATCAATAGACATCAAATATGTTGGTCAATGTTCCTGTTATTATGGGTCAAAAGCAGCTCTAAACAGGTGGGTTTTAGCCTTGATTTAAAGGAATCAGTGTTTCAGCTGTTTTGCAGTTTTCTGGAAGTTTGTTCCAAATTTGTGGAGCATAGAAGCTGAATGCTGCTTCTCCATGTTTGGTCCTGGTTCTGGGGATGCAGAGTAGACTAGAACAGAAAACCCGAGTGGCCTGGAAGGTTGATACAATGACAACAGCTCTTTAATGTATTTTAGTGCTAAGCCATTCAGTGATTTATAAACTAACAGAAGTATTTTAAAGTCTGTTCTCTGAGCTGCTGGGAGCCAGTGTAAGGATTTTAGAACTGGGGTGATGAGCTTTATCTTCCTGGTGTTAGTGAGTGATTTTAAGTGTTAATTTGAATAAAAACATCAAATTAAGATGAAAAAACAAGAGAAACAAAAATGGACATATTAAACCGAAATATGAGCAGTTACTCTCTGCCTTATGTGATGTCACAGTTTTTGTCTTTTAGAGTTAAGTGAGTTTCATTTAAGTCAGGGGTGTCCAAAGCCAGTCCTCAAGGGCCGGGATTCTGCATGTTTTCGTTCTCTCCCTGGTTTAACAAACCTGGATCATGTGATGACTCGTTAGAAGGCCTCTGCTAAACATTGACATGCTGAAGAGGTAGTTACTACCACTAGGGAGAGAACTAAAACATGTGGGAGGCTGGCTCTTGAGGACTGACTTTGGACAGCACTGATTTAAGTCATGTCTTGTGCCTCAATCATAAAGCAATTATTTTGTTCTTTTAAAAATGAAGAACAAACCATGTAACATATACACTGATTAAAAGGAATTCTGGATTGTAATATTTATTCGTTTTATGTGATGTCCAGCAGAGAACAGCGTAGATTCCTCAGAGTTGCCAACCTCTAAATGAAATTCGACGGGAAACACAATTATAGGTGGAGTTAGTGTTTAAAAAAAAGAGTGGGATGACACTGATACATATTTTTTAAATAAACAATAAAAAAATAAGCTTTGGTGTTATGAAAATATTTTAATACGTTGTGAAGGTATTGTTTTATGGAAACTAATACCATTACTAGATTACACATCTTTATTTGCTCTCTATCCCTAGAAGATAAGCATCTCCAGAGTCCAAGTTCAATTTATTTATAAAGTACATAAAAAACTAGTTTACTCGAAGTGCTATAAAAATAAGTTAATGTCAAAACCAAGAAATAAAAGAAAGATAAAAATTTCTAAAAATAGAGCCATTAAAAGGAGCATCTTAACTCACAATGGGCCTAAGGCTATTGGAAAAAGATGTCTGTAAAAGAGACTTAAAAACAGGAAGTGAAGATGCCTGTCTAATAATTAAAGGCATCGTGTTCCAAAGTTTGGAAGCCACAACAGAAAACCATGATCTCCTTTAAGTTTCTGCTTAGTTTTTGAGACAACTAAAAGCAGCTGGTCGGCTGATCTTAGGAAGACAGCGCTGGAGTAAATCAGTGGTAGCAAGGCCATTTAGGCATTTATAAACCACTATCAGGATTTCAAAATTAATTCTGTGGTTCGCAGGGAGCCAATGAGGAAAAGACAGAATATGTGAGATGTGCTCAAAGATGGGCAAAAAGACAGGTAGCAGCATTTTGAACTAGCTGAAGAAATGAAAGGGATGCCTGACTTACCCCAGCATTAAACACATTGCAGTTAATGCTGCGAGACAAACTGAGACAAAAGCATGTACTATTTTCTCCAAGTGATGCTCGAGAAAACTGGCTTAACTTTTTGTTATTTGTCTTAACTGGAGGAAACTTATTTTATACTTTTACTTTATTAAGTTAAAAATCCGGGTCCATGTTTAATACCAGATTTATTATATGCTATTAGATGCATGGCTCCAGGCAACCAAAATTAACAGCTTGTGTTAGGTACAACTTGGTCTGCATAAAATAGCCGTTGTTTTCCTTTCATTGAAACTCAGAAATGCCATAGCTGGCCAAGCCTTCAGCTCATCAAGACAATCTAATAAGGGTTGATGTAGCATGTCAGGGACAGGTAAATCTGGCAGTCATATGCTGAAATGATTTTTTCTAAGACCGGATCTCAAAGTGAGCAAAAAAAAAAGGCAGATCAGGACTTCATAGAAGGAGTCATCGAAATCCAACTACTGTGATTTAGAATGGTCGATCACAAGATGCAGTGCAGAAAAAGAGTTTTCCTTTTGGCGTAGGCACTCTCCTTATCTCAAGAGACATTTGACCAAGGAGAAAAAGAGGCAAATAAAAGAAACGCTTTAGTGAGAATTGGCAACCCTGTAGTTATATGGGTTATATTATGAATAAATTCACAATGCTGTGCAAAAAATGTTTGCCCTCTGTTAATTTTTTTATGTTTTAACTGTTTTGTCACACTTGAATGTGATGATTGAACAAATTTTAAAGGAAAAAAAAATAACCTGTGCAAGTACAGAGAGTAATATCAAATTAAGGTTTTATTTTTTCATGGGAAAACAGATATACAATTAACCTAAACCTTTGAAAAAAAAAAAAAAAAAAAAAAAAACAGGAATTGACCCCTAAACCTAAGTGTGCCACCCAACAGCTGCATTTAAGTGTTTGCAACATTTGATTAAAGTCTAGACTTTGACTAGGCCAATTTAAACCTCAATTTTGTGTTTTTTTTAAGATGTGCAAAGGTGGATTTGTTGGTATGCTTTGAATCTTTGTGCTGACACATAATTCAAGTGTGTTTGACCTTAAGGTTATGAACTGGTAGAAGGTATGTCTCCAGTATTTTCTACTAAAGAGCAGAATTCATGATTCCATCAATTTCAACAAGTTGTCCAGGTCCTCAGCAGCAAAGCAGTTCATCACACTGCAACCAACCTGTCCACTGTATTGTGATGTTCTTTTCTGAAATGCTATTTTAGTTTAATGCTAGATGTAATGAGGCAAACACCTTCAAGTTTGTCTCATCAGTTCACAGAATACCAGAAAATCTTGGGAATCATCAGGATGTTTTCTGGAAAATGTTAGATGGGCCTTTGCGTTGTTATTGGTCAGCAGTGATTTTGGTCCTGGAAGTCTTCTATGGATGTCACTGTTGCGCAATGTCATTATAGTTGGATGTTTTGAGTTGTTGTTCTGCGTTCTTTTGTGGCCTCCTGGATGAGTGGTTGATACTCCCTGGAGTAGTTTCAGTATGCTCTCCACTCCTGGAAAGGTTCTGCACTGTTTCATGTTGTCTCTATTTGTGGATAACTGTAGTTTCCTGGAGTCCAAAACTCTTGCAAATGACTTTGTAACCCTTTCCAGACTGATAGATGTGAAAGGGACTTTATTTCTCATCAGTTCTTATATCTTTTTTTTATTTTGGGGCATGATGTCTTGCTTTTGGGATGTTCCCAACCTTTTTTGAACCACAGACCAGTTTAATGTTAGACAATATTTTCACAGACTAGCCGTTAAGGCATGGCGGATAAATAAAACTAAATAAAAAGATACGACAGGCATAAAAACTATAATAATAAATGTAAATCCAATGTGTACTCACAACTTTATTAGTTGTGTCCCCAAACATCATGCAAACAGCAAAACATGAGTAACATATTCTCTACCCCATATGCTCTCTGGTCACTATGGTCATATTTAAACATATCTTTAAAGTAAGATATACCACAAAAACAAATATAAAGTGCATAAAAATTCAACTCACCATAACTCTAAATCAGTGGGAGCCCTATGCCTTTTTCTCTGTAGTGAGACAATCCTATCTAGGGCAGTTCTGAAGGCTTCATTGCCTTATTAGAAAGCCATTGCTACATATTATGCAGAGCAGGCTTGGTGAGTCGAAATAGCCTGTCGCAATAAATTCATATTTTAAGTAGGACTCCTAGTATTGTCTGTTAAATGTAGCTTTCTTTTTGTAGGCTCTTCTTTAGTGTTTTCACTGGAACTTTTCCCCTTCACAAAGAAACTTTGCAGACATCTTTGTTTTTTTACTCATCTTGCTAGCTTGTGGGTTTATTTTTAGCAGTGAGGTATCATGTGACCAAGACAAGTGTTTTAACATGCATCAAGAGTGAGTCATAGATGGATGTAACGTAGAGAATCTGGTCATTTTTCAAAATAAACATCATTCAGAGTGGAATAAGGAATATAATACTGTAAGTTCTTTATTCTTCCTGTTCGGCCCAGTACCAAATGACTCACAGACCAATACCCCTGCTTTATCCTGCTTCGGGTTGTCAGACAGGTTCTATTTGAGCAATCTCTTTGATTTTACAGGTCAGGTATTGTGACCTGGATGTTGCTCGTGAAATTACACTTGGCTCTCCAGAACGTGGTTATTCACAGAAAATTTATGAATTATCAAGGGGGCAATGGATTGGATTTTTTTTTTTTTTTTTTTTTTTTTACATGGGACCAGTTTGGTATGGATAGCTATTTTATCTTGATAAATTAAATCACCATTTAAAAATTCCTCTTTGTATTTGCTCTGACAATCTGTGTCTGATAATGAAATGTATTGGATGATCTGAAACACTTTTTAAAAAACAAACAAACAGAATAAATCTGTGAGGGGGCAAATACTTTTCACAATATTGTATAAACTTGTGAAAAATTAAGAACTGTGAGACTTGTTGTTGAGAAAGTTTCTGTGTTGGT
The DNA here is from genome assembly GCA_014839685.1 of Anableps anableps. Classification (NCBI taxonomy): domain Eukaryota; kingdom Metazoa; phylum Chordata; class Actinopteri; order Cyprinodontiformes; family Anablepidae; genus Anableps; species Anableps anableps. The sequence continues at coordinate 24,399,658 of CM026068.1, read as the reverse complement.
AAACGAATTTAAGCCTGTATCCAGCTTTAACTTGGTTAGTGATAGCACTAATGCTAAAGTCTAAATTTCTAGCACACTGAACTTCTTAACCCTGTGGTGGAACGTCTTAACTGTGGTTGTCAGTTAAAAGGTTTACATTACATCTTTTAAAACAGATTTTAAAAGTTTATTGCTATTTCAATAAAATTTTATGCCTTAATCAAACCCAATTTTTCTCCTTTTTAATATGAAGAACAAACAGGATGACTTTATTAAGGACAGTGAAGGTGCTTGTCCTGATTCTATACTGCCAATTGGGACCCAGCAGAGATACCTTTTTATTATCCTGTTACATTATTTATTTTGAACTGCTGATTGTGCAGATATATTGTTCATACTTCCATTTAGATCTTAAAGTGCATTCTGGCAAATATTACCTATTGTGTAATTTTTAAGTAAGTATAAAACAGATTAGAATCTAGATGCATGGAGTAAATGCGTTTTAAAAAGTGTATTTTAGCTATTAAGCTAACATAATTTCGACTGAAACCACTGATTCAAATGTAGCCAAATGAAGTGCAAATGCAAATTATCAAACCTGTTAGGTTCTAACAGTTAGCGTTTTTCACAGTGGCCTCTATTTCGGTGTTTTCTCTTTCGTTTTAGCTGCTGCACTTTCTCAGTTAATGCGCTGTCATAAAAATAAGACATTATAATAGAGGGTCTCATCTCCACACCTCCTTCCTCCCTACCCATGTCTCCTCCTCTGCTCCGCCAGTGGCCTAACAAAAGGCGCATATGGAGCAGAATACTAATCATGCCGATCTCAGTCAGATGACGAGGTGCGCATAAGCAGGCCTTGTATCCGGTGTCATGACGCTGTCTCTGAGGAGTGACTCTGCGTCCGAGTCAGAACTTTGTCCATTGCTCTGCCCAAAACAAGATTAGCACAAATTGAATTTTTAGAGATAGCTACATGACAGGCATGTGTTTCCAATGCCAGGATTTCTGCACCCCACCTCTGCGCAAAAACTAAAAAAATAAATAAATTTTTAAAAAGTCCACTCATCTCTTGATTGATTTTTATGAACTGTTCTGGTCATCCATGTGTGTTAATAATCAACTCGTAATTTCCTCTGAGGAAACCTCTGCTCGACTCTACTTTAATTGAAATCTCAGATTGAGACTTCATAAATATCAGATCACCATCTGTGTCCGAGACCCCCTCCTATCCCCAATCTCATCTTCTAAGTACAGATCCAAGCCAGTAAAGTGTGACACAAAAACATTTGATACTGGAGATGTTGTGTTTGTTGGTGCGTGCATGTTTCTGACTTGACTGTGGGTCCCAGGCCAGAGTGAGGGGGCCTTATTTTTCCTGGATCCAGTGTGTGTGGTGATGAAGGTGCTGACAGCTGCAGGACACCAGACAGCAGCTGAGAAAGCATGGAGCTCTGACCTGTCTCTGAGCAACCCTGCTGAGAGAGTTTGGAGAGGGTGGAAGGGATTATATGAATTTTGCATGAATGTGTGGCACACATGCATCAATTAGTGGATGAAAGCTTGATGTTTAAAGCCAAATGTGATATCCTTTAAATTAACTCAGTGGATCCAAGAGTTTAATCATTAAAATATGCATTTTAAATCATGAATGCAGAACTGTATGGCAGTCTATTGTAACATGTGATTAAACCAGACTTTTAAGTAAGCCGTTATTACACATGCTACTAATTTTTATGCTGAATTTACTTTTTTACTTTTAGGCTTAATATGAAGGGTATGCATGAAGGTGGTTTTACCATTTAAAAGGTTTTTTTGTTGGTTGGTGATCTTGATTTCAACAATGTTATATTAAATTGTGTTAATAACATGTGAAATGTTGTTTTATTCTGGACATCCAAAGTGAAACATATAACCAACAGACTGAAACTGGATAGCAACAAGAAGATTTCTTTATAATGAAAGTTTATCTTTGTCAGAAGAATGTTTGAAATTGGAAGAATGTTGCTGTTGATATATGGAGCTGAAGCACTAAACAAATGACTGGGAAGAAATGAATGATGGATATGTGCTTTGGAGATCCTGTTTTATTATTAGCCTATATGATAAATTTACTTGCCGTACTCTGTGGGATTGTGTGATCAGCCATCAAGCTGTGTGTGTTCTGGTGTTAAGACGGCAGCACATCAGTCATCAGTGACAGATCATTTGCATGTTTTGCTCTCTGGTTTCTGTTGCTTTTCTCTAGCGTTTAAACAGTTTCTTGTGTTATTTAGAATGCCTGCTTGGACTCAGACAATTATGCCACTGCAGAAAATATTCAGACCATGTATTCATTGAACAACTTTTAAGTGGAGTGTAAGTAGGCTTATAATCTCTCACTCACATAAACTAAGCCGGCTGCATGTCTGTTTAGGGATTCTTTCAACTCAAGCTGCTTCCTACAAACCACTGTAGGACAGAGTCAAGAGTGTACTCACAGACTGCTTATATAAACACTGCATGTGTTCAGAATAGCCCCTCTGTCAAACTGGAATGAAAGAATCTTAAAGAAACATTTATGCTGTTGAGATAAGGGATTTAAAGTACAATCATGGGCGCGTATGAAAATAAGAGATCAGGAGTAGAGTCAAGCAGTGAAATTGAGAGCAGGGTGTGTGTGCGTGTGTGTGTGTGTGTGTATGCGTGCATGTGAGAGGATCCAGTCTCCCACAGACTTCTCGGTGTGGATCCAGTCACAACATAGCTTTAATTACATAGGGTCAGGCATGTTGGCTGCATGCCTTGTCTCCCCTCTTCTCTACATTCTGAAAGTGTTCTTATTTCAGACCACTTTGTAGCTGTTCTATAACACAAATGAGCAGCCGTATACATTTAGCCAAAATATTTTATTGGATGGAAGGACAAAGTAGAAAGAGAAAGACATAACTTTTAAGACGCTTTACCACCTTAGGAGTCAAGTGACACTGCATTTACCTGTGTTTTTTTTAATATGCATTTTAAATTTGAATCATAACCAAAAAATCCATAAAAAAAATATACATAAAAAGCTGCAGACATTGCAACTGTGCTCCCTGAAATTCAACAAGTTGGCTTCTAAATCTCCTCAAATGTTTCTGTGTATCCTCTAATTCTAAAGGTCAGTCTGTTCCACTGTTCTTTTCATTTTTTTGTTTATTGAGTTCAGAGTTAAAACCACATCATTTTGGTCAGAAGTAATCTGTAATGTTACACATTATAGTAATTGTGGGACATAAGCAGTTCCCTACACAGAACAGCAACCTACGGATGCTTTGTCATTTTTGGATTTCTGAGCATGTCTTATGTCACTGGCAAGTTTTAGATGTGGACAAATATGGCTTTTATTATATATTTCTGGTGACATTTCAAAGCTTCCCCATTCTGTTAACTGATCAGATAGTTTTTCTAACAAATGCCCCATCATGTTTTTTTCTGACCTACACAAACTCTTGCATTTGACTGATTTCAGTATGCTTTCATGTTGCTGAAGCTAAAACAACAACTGTTTGGTCTTTAAACATTTTAGTCTTTATTTGTTTCTAAAACAAACTCCTTAATGGTTGTTGTTCAAATGTAATTACTTATCTTTTACTTCTGATATTATTCTGTTGTTAACCGGGCTCATTTATGAACCTATTCCATTTGAAATGTAAGTATCCCAGATGTTTTGTTTTCCTGCTTTGTAACAGCTCTGATTCTAAGACAGTCTGGCTTCAGTGCGGCCGCTGTTTCCCACATCCCCCACTGCTGTGGGACACAGGATGCAGTAAAACAGCAGTGCTACAGTGCACGCATTGTCAGCATGCCAGTGTGAGATCTGTCAGGTCTGAAAAAACAGACCATGTTTTAAGTATGAACTAAATAGTCTTCTCCTCCATTAAGATTAGTTTGTTTGTGCAGGATTATTATTTTCGAACCAGCATTAAAGTGTGTCAACATGAGTCTGTGTGTGTGTGTGTGTGTGTGTGTGTGTGTGTGTGTGTGTGTGTGTGTGTGTGTGTGTGTGTGTGTGTGTGTTTGTGTGTGTGTGCCTAAAGAGGTGGTGAGAGATTGATTGCATGAAAAAGAATCATTGATTAGTTGATTTCCAATGTTGTCCCCTCCTCCAGGGCATTTCTTTACCCAACCGCCCTACCAGCAGCCAAAACAAAGCTCTCCACTCAAAACATATAGATGCATCAATGCTGAGGCTTTGTGTACAGTAAGACAATAGGCAGCCTTGTCGACACAAAGAAAAGACAGTGTTTGAGATGAAGAGGTCATGTTGGAAGCATCGCTTGGGTTATTTGCCCTACAACAGCAGTTATTTGCATTATGCAAATAACTGCTGTTGTAGGGCAAATAACCCAATGGAACAAAACAGGGCAAAAAGACTTTAGAGTGCTCAGCTGAAGAGCAGACATATAGACATTTTTACAACTTTTCCTTTTCATCTATGTATGGATTTGTAGCTTGCAGTCCTCATATTCATTTTCATATCTCAAGTTGAGAAATATGTTAAGAAAGCAATGACAAGGCAGTTAAGAACAACGCAGCTGAAAGTTGTCAATTAACAATGACGCTACGTACAACACATCAAACATGGCCATCTGTGCATAATACATGTAGTCTGTCCTGAACGCAGTAGTGATAGCACAGACTCTTGCTCAAAAGTGAGTTCATAAGGTGAAGATTTTTATGGGACATTGTGTAGTGAGAAGGAGGAAGTCAGAAGAAATATTGTCTGCAGTAAGACCTAACAGACCGGCACCCTACTCAGGGTTTTAAAAGCATTCTGTAGTGAGTCAAGTCTGCCTGTACTTTACCACCCTGAAAAAAAAAATGTATCTAAAAACAAAACCTCTGACAGCATTCTAGTAGATGTTGTAATTTCTGCTTTAGTTCTGACCAACATTGTTACTCCGATGTCAATCAGTCAATCATATATTTATTCATATATCACTTTATACGACCACAGTGTAGAAGACAGAAGTGCTTTGCACACAGAACAAACAGAACAAACAAAATAAAACAATAATAAAACCATAAGTGTCACCACTCATTTAAGTATTAAAAGCCTGTCAGAATAAAAAAAAGTCTTAAGCTTTCTTTTAAAAGGGCCAAGTTCAGTTGTAGTCTGAAGATCTGAAGGGAGCTGATTTCACAGTCGAAATGCCCCCCAGTGTTTACATTTAGTCTGTGAACACTGAATAGGAACTGAACTGAAAGCATGAATAGCCTTCTCCAAGTCGCAATGATTTAAAAAAGGCTGTATGGGCATGCACAAACATATTTCTCCCAAGAACTGTCACATGGAGGTGTTATATTTTGGAGCTAAGCAGTGATTGTGTGAAACATAGCGATAGTGAATGGAAGCAGCTGAAAGTATCAGTTTCTCACTCTCTCACTACTAATCCATATACAGGTAGTTTTACAGTGACATTTTGCCCAAACATTATAGTGTGGTAAATGCATCATGACAAACTATTCATACGTAGTCTGTCACCGTGACAGCCGAATATTTGTAAGGAAACATGTAGAGGGTTCTTTTGAAGAGCATCTTTATTGATTTAATTTTGAATGTGGCTTTTGGACATCAGCAGGACACTTTTATACTGACATGGGACCTTTAAAGAGTAAAAGTCACTGAAAAACAAGCTATTTTCTTATCTTAGAAACTTTAGAATTGATGAGTGCTCTGGGTGGTTGGGGAGAAACCATTCCCTTTCATCAAGAGGAGGTTCTTGAAAATGAACCTCATCTACTTTGTGCAGTAGGATCTGTAAGAGTAAGTAAGAGTGCTCACTCCATCCTTTTTCTGTGTTACAAATAAGGAGCTACACATCCATGCCAGATTTTGCTGTGAGAAAGGATTTTTCTGTCTTGACTTCCAGATGACACAAAAGCATCCATATATGGTGGTAACTTTCCATTTTAGGGAAAAATACTGAATTGGACCAAACTCATCTAAAACATAGACATAAGAAACTGCAAGACCTTAATCAGTAATAATGTCTGTATGCAGGTTCATTAATAGGCTTAACAAAGAGAACAACTTTTATCCAGCAGTTGGGAATAAACTTTTTTGCTACCAGAAAAAGGGAAAATGGTTCTAAGAACATCAGTGTCTGTATGAATTTTCTGAAAATATGTCAAATTCAACAAGAGACAATCAGTCTGCTCAAAAATAGTGAAGTGTCTCTAAGTAAAAGGAAAAAACATGGTCCACCAGTGTGATTAATGAATTTTTCGGTGATATGTCATCAACTGCGCTGATCACTGTGTACATTCCTCACAGTAGTGTTTAATTTGGTGCTGGGAAACAAAGACAGTGACCAAAGAAGTTCAGGAGAGCGCTGGCAGCAGCAGGCGCTTCATTACAGAAGGTCCACAGTGTAAAAATAGTGTCACCTTGTCACGAGGGCATGCTCAATCTTCTGGAATTGAAGACCTGAGTGTCAGTGGAATTTTGTGTTTATATGTGTTTAAACATTTATGAGGTTTAGGTTTTACTCATGCTGTAAGACCCAAGTTTGTTTTTACAGTTGTATAGTATTGTTTCCCCCTCCCCCAAGCCCCCGCCCCTCCACCCCTCCATTTTGTGGGGACAAAAGGAAAGAGGTTAAAATCTTTGGATTTTTGAAGCCCTGGTAGGTTTTAAGGTTTTTAAGCAATTAGAGTAGAATTACAGCTTATTGCATTGTCTTCAGATGTAACAGATACACAACAGTGTTTGTTAACAAATCCAGACATGCTTGCATGCAATTGTCTACAGATGTTAGAGTGTGTGTCAGATGATGTCACCAATCTGACACAGCCAGCCTGGCAAAAACTGACAGGCTGACCAGAGTCTTTCTTTCTTTCTTTCTTTCTTTCTTTCTTTCTTTCTTTCTTTCTTTCTTTCTTTCTTTCAGAATTTTGATAAACACAAACACTGGAAAGGATACACATAAATTAAAGTACCTCAACAAAAAATAACTAATTAATTTATAAAAAAAAAAGAAAGAAAGAAAAAAGAAAAGAAAGAAAGAAAATTTGTCTACAGATCAATACCTCCTACATTACATACATATTCTCATACTATACAATAGCATCACTGTATTTTTATAATATAATTACATAGTCCAGATCAAGTTGAAGGTATTTAGTCTGAGGATGAGGAATTATTTCATCATTTGTCATTTGTTATCAGTATCAATTAATAACAATATTTGCATTTTTGTAGGGGTTTGCTGGCAATGAGCTGCAGTCCTAGACATACAGTCTATTGCCACAAAAGACTGCAATTGATTTTTGAATACTTCTTTATTATCACCTTTATTGTTACCACTAAATATCACAAAATATTCTCATAAACCTTCAAGTCCATATCACCCAACCCTAATTCTAACAAGAACATTTGTCTTTGTAAATGAATTTTCCATCATAAATTTATCTCTTATCATTCATCACATTTGTCTAACAGAATGTATCCTTATTTGTGCGTGTGTGTGTGTGTGTGTGTGTGTGTGTGTGTGTGTGTGTGTGTGTGTGTGTGTGCGTGAATGCCCCCAGCCAAGTTAAAGTACATCCCCCTACCCATCAGACTTCATTGAATTATTCATGTTCCAACTGACTCCTTTCCATTTGAGCCCTCTTGAATGTTGGAGCCCACCGTGTCAGATATTGCTGCTGCATGTGGATTCACTTCAGTAATGCACAGCAGTGAGTTGCAGTGATCATATTTGTGTTTTGGTAACGAGATACAAAAAATATACATGTGGGATGTGGTTCTATTTGTTTTGACATTTGGTCTTGATTCATTTTATCCATCTTCATTCTTTGTCATAAGATGAAAATAATCAACTCTAAATAATTTCATTAAGACCTTGTGTTTATCAGTTCATCCAACTTAAAAAAAAGATCATTTCTTTTATGTTTAATATATGTCAAATAAATGGACACATAAGTCATCTCTGCAGAAACACACTAGTAGAGATAAATGTAAAACAAAATAAGAGCTGTAGCTGGGGAAACAAGCAACAAAAATATACAGCTGTGCCTTTTCCAGGAACATAAGTATTTTTATTTCAAGAACTGATTTGATATCCAAATTGCCATATGTTGCTTCCTAATTCTGATAGGAAGATTACATATCAACAGTGCAGAAAAACACAGAGAGAGAGAGTAGTTAGACAATTTGCGTGTGTTTGTTTTGCAGAGCGCTCTCCACGGTGCTCCATGGGGCCTTATGCAGGCACTGGAACAGCAGGTAGGAGATCTGAAGATTGACATCAACCACGGCTGCTGTGAGGGAGCTCAAGGAGACGCCTGTGACAGTCGGCCGAGTTCTGGTAACTCCTGCTGTTTAAAAGTTTTTCTGTCCCCACAGATCTGTCAACCATGTAATTAAGAATTTTCTAAATCCAAAAGCTCTTTGTAATTGAATAATTTTCAATATTGCAACTAAGTATGGTTTTGTATAAACTCATTAACAAGCAAAACAATTTTCTTGAAACTATTCCAACAGTACTGATGAGTTTTCATTTCCTTCAGCTCGTCTTGTTTATTCACACTCTGGGAGCTTGTAAAAGAGTTTTGTGGTGTATTAGCAAAATATGGTTTGATATTGTCAACATCCAGCAGGATATTTTAGAGACTTATGGTTAACAGGGATGTATGATAAATAAGACATCTGCTTCCTGTTGGTCTGGTTCTAGGTTTCTATGATTCGAGTGAGGGTCAGTCACCAAAAGGAAAATCTTCTTCAGCTGAGCCCACTGAGCCTGTCTCCTCCTGGACTTACACTAATGACAGGCCTAAGTCTCTAGGTAAGAAAACTCAGAAGATGGTTAACCTAAAGGTAGCTTGGCACACTTCCATCCTGTGAAACATATATAATGACTATCTGATCAAATATTATAGCAGTTTAATTGAAGACTGTTTTTTGTTTTTTGTTTTTTTTTTTTGTTTGTTTTTTTTTTTTTATATTTTAACATTATCTTACTGTCAGAACCGCCTTTTGTTGTGAATACACAGCAGCAAGTCGAAGTATGTCTCTACCAGCTTTGTAAATTTAGACTGAATGTTAGTTTTCAGATGTATGACATATTTTCATGTAAACCAAACGGTTCGGCAACTTTTTCTGCATGTTTGTGTGTCCCCTACTTGGCTTTTAGCAATTTTAACTCTTCTTAGGACTTCTTTCAGCGATGATTTTTTTCTTGCCTCTCTTCCATAAAAAAACAGATTTGTAAAATACACAACTAATCATTTTCATATCAACAGATTCTCCCACCTGAACTGTAGATCTCTACAGCTCTTCCAGAGTTACTAAGAGCCTATTGAATGCTTGTCTGATCACTGCTCTCTTTTTGTCAGTCTTCAGCCATGTTTTGGTAGGTTTGCAGTTGTGCAAACCTCACAATTGTCTGAAATGTGTCTTTCCATTTTCAGATGATTGATAGAGCAGTGCAATGTGACAAATTCAAAGCTCTGGATATTGTTTTGAAATTTAACCCCTCTTTAAACCTCTCCACAACTTTATCCTTACCTGTCTCCTGTGTTCCTTGGTCTTCATGATGTTTCTTCACTAAAGTTCTATAACAAACCACTGAGAACTTCACAGAACAGCTGTATTATACTGAGATTATATTACACATAGGTTGATTCCATTTAATAACGTGATTTCTGAAGGAAGCTAGATGCATTGGATTTTATTTAGATTGTATAAGAGTTAAGGGGACCGAATGCAAATGCATGCCACACTTTTCACATTTATATTTGTAAATTTTAAATTAAAAAGTTAGCAAACTATTTGATGGTAAATGTTGAAAACAACTACCAGAAGTTGCTGCTGTTGTCTTGTCTTGGAGACTGAGACTGATATTCATAATTTAGCAAAGAACCTCTGTTTAACCTCTGCAAAGAGGTTAAGCTTAATTAGTCTTCCTATTGTTATAAATTGTTGCCATAGTTGGTGCTTGTCATAGTCATGACAAAATTTTAGCTTACTGCATTGTTTCTTTTTATAATTAGGAGACAGCTTCATGCTGAGTGGGGAGTTTGATGTACCAATTATTCGGCCCAACCTTCCTCGTTCTTTCTCTGCACCTCACCCACCACTGGAGGGCATTGTAGAGGAGGGTTCAGTTGGAGACTCTTGGCGGTGGGAGACTCGCATTGCCAGCCACACCTGGCAGCAGCAGCCTGCAGAGGATCACATCACAGAGGAGGACTACCAACAGGCTTTCAGAGTGGAGGGTTACATCCTGAGTCTCATTCAGCGTTACGCTCTTCTACCCCGGCCGTGTCAGCCTCGCACCACCTTGACTCCTGACCCCCCATACTGTGGTGCCTCTGGACACAGCTCCCAGCACAGGAGAACTCCCTCTTTAACCACAGAGCAACGCCTTCCTGACCCCCATCCTCAGCCCCATGTTGACCTATCGGCAAAACTTAAGAGTCAGGAATGGGGTTGTGACCTGCCAGAGGGGGAGGCCCGAAGGGCAGAGGCCCCATCTTTTGAGGAGGGTTGTTATTTGCCTCTCTCCTACCCCCAGCCCAGACCAAACCCCCTAACAGGGAGACTACCATCACCTCTGCCCTCCTTGGAGCCAAACTGTGGTGTTGGGAATCTTGACCTTTGTTGTGAACCTCCATCCCCCCAACATTATCTACATCCACAACCCTCTTTTTATCAGGTACACAATTTAGTAAGTGCTCAGTATATCCCAGGACAAGCCTGTCATGCTCCTGTACGGTCCCCCAGACACTACAAACCTGAACAGTCAAAGGCCAACCGAGCTACTGCCTCTCCTGATCAGCCCAATTCAAAATCCAGAGCTCCTAAAAAAAGTCACAATGATCGACAGAAATCCAAGAAGGCAAATAACAAAACCAACCGATCCCAGTCAGAAAACAGCCTCCCAGGACAGAAGGTGGTTCCTGACAGGAGGTACAGCACCACAGAAAGGCGCCCAGGACGAACCAATCCTGCCCAGAACCAAAGTCAGGTTGCCGCATCCCAGGTGGCCAGCAAGGGCCACAGTGGAAATCGACGCTGGTGCTCCAACCTGGAGCTCAGCCAGGATGAGGGTGAAATCCAGAATGCAGCGCAGGCGCATAAACGATCTCGAAAAGTTCGTCATGGTCACTCTTGCTCTCAGTCCCATTCCCACCAGCAGCACGCCCAGCGTTGGCACCAGGACTCTCAGGCCCGTGCCCCTCTGTGCCAGAGTGAGGAGGGCTATGCCGGGGCTGCCCCTGCAGAGTCCGAATCCAGCATGAGTGAAGTGTACTCCCCACCCTCCAGCTCGCTGTCCAGCGATTCAGATGAGAGTGGGGGGCTTGTGTGGCCCCAGCAGCTACCACCTCGCCTTGCTTCTACCTCTTCATCATCATCTGCATCTCCTCAAGCCACTGCCAGTGCCGCAACTCAGCCAAAAGCCTTTGTCAAGATCAAAGCCTCCCACGCTCTCAAAAAGAAGATCCTCAGATTCCGAACAGGGTCTCTTAAAGTCATGACCACTGTTTGAGTCTAGACACATATAACTTGTACCATGAAGGTAAAAACTATTGTGAACTTCGTGGCTGTATCTTTTGGTCACAAATCCTACACTAAATAATAAACCCTTTCATTAAGATAAACCTACCTCTTCTGTACCTTGATGAAATGCATCTACATTCACAAAAATCATTGAAAATGTAGCTCGACCTCCCCTTTCTGCCTGGTTGAAATAATCTCCAACTTGACAACCATCAGTTAATAAAATGATGGGCACCATCCTGTTCTCACTGATTCATGTTACACTGTGCTAACAGAGACAGCCATAAAACCAAGCAACTGAACTAGCTTTGTTTTTTTCTTTTTTATTGTTTCTGTTTATTGCCTATTAAATTAATTAAGTAAAGTTTTTTTTTCCAAACTCCTCTTTTCCTAACTCTGTGTCTTAAAACAATGAGAAAAAATTAAATATACAACAAAACTAATTTAATGAATATCTCATAACATTTTGGTTCATTTGACTCTTAATTCTGTCGCAAACAAAATTCATCCTCTCATTGGGCACAACACAACACATTTAGTTCACTATTTCATCTAGTTCACTTTCTTTAAGATAATCATCTGCACTCCATGACTGCTTCTTTGTAGCCCACTGTTGTCTTCTGGTTACATGATGATGGTTCCAGTTTCGCTTTTCATTATAAAAAATTTATGTCTTTCAGAACTTTTACAGGATGTCCCTGTTTTTATCCATATCCTTTTTTGTAATTGTGCATTTCTCTTCTCAAGACATTCTGCTTTGAGTTTTTCCTGTTCTGGTGCCTTCATGGCCTCCTTGGTCGACCTTGATGTTTCCCTTTTACAGTTTCTTCATTTTGCTTGGACTTGTAACAAAATTTCTGACAGTTATATTTCTTGGGGTTTTCCTTCAGTTCAACAGCTCCTTAAGGTATGCAAGCACTCACTAATTTGCTTCGTTAGACTTACAGTCTTCAGTTGTTTTTGTGTCATATCTGTGATTCTTTATGTTTTTCTGGGAGTATGTTTTTTTGGTACAGAGTAAACTAAATGATTAAACACCCTCCATGATTTCAGTTTGTTTGCCAGGGGTTGTGAGTCTTTTTTGTAATCATTCCTCTAAACCTTTTTCTTAAAGAAATATGAAATACATTAATTCATTGTCCATACATTCTTAATCTTTGCAGTGTCACAGGGAATGGTGGTTATCTCAAGTGGTGAATGGACCATAGCCAGGGTATACCCAAGACAGAGCTCCAGTATATCACAGGAACATATGAGACAAAAACTATTGATGCACACACTTAGACCTTAGAGCAATGCAGAGTCTTCAGTTTACCTAAAATGCATGATTTTAACCTGTGGGATATAACTGGAGTACCCAGAGAGAACCTATGTGTACACAGAGAAAACATGCAAACTCTACACAGAGAGTCCCTGGGCCAGAAGAGTTTGAACATAGAACTTTTTGCTATATGACATTACTTACCAGTGACTGTTGTGCTACCCTATCTTTAGCATGGTGGTAATCAAAATGAAGACAGGTATATCCATGGGATAATATTGTTTGCGAGACCTACCTAAATATTGTTTTAGAAGGTAACTTTTAAAATATTTTGGGGGCATTTGAAGGCCAATTCTGCAGCAACTAAAAGTCTTACCTGGGAATGAATACTAGTTTCCTATAAATCAACTCTTTTTAGAAGAATCATCGCAACCTTGTACTGTTCTAATAAGTATTTAACTCCCAAATAAAAGCGTTTTTTGAAAGGAGGGAAAGTATGTGATTATTAAACAGTTGAAATTAGCACAAATATTTAATCTTTGCTGCAAAGATGCATCACGGTGTACTGGCTGATGGTGAAACTCTGAACAGGAACTGAATGTGTGGAGCTTTATTTTTAGCTGCCCTTGTACTCAAATCTGCATCACTTTGGTTTAACTCTGACATGTACCGATATGTAGTGTCTACTACCACTTTGCTCCACTGATAAGCCCCAATGAAGGGAGCTATGAGTCACAGGGTCCAGTCGACCCCATGTTACCATAGCAGTATACGTATATGCATGTTTTTAAAGTATGTTTAAGTGCACAAGATCAATGAAAAACACAGGCAAAGGAACACACACTCTTGTATAAATGTTTGCTTTTGTATATATCATCACGTGGCCTTGTTTGCAATGAATGTAGTATGTAAATTGGAATTTTGTCTCAATTTGGTACCTTTTTTGTACACATTTTGTTGGTTTTGTTTAGTTTTTATGATGTAATAAATAATAATAAAAATTACCTTTTCAGGGCATGGAGTGATGCTCCATTTTTTTGACAAATTCGTCTAGTAATATCATCTGTTGTCTTTTTTCTTTTGGCATGTAGAGTCCCAGAGAAAACAAGGAAAACATTATGGTAAATTGTTGGAAGAATAAATATTACAGGATGTTTCTTTTTGCATAAGATTACAATTATTTAAATGTTTATATAGACCAATGACAGTGTCTTACAAAATATGTGCATATTTACATCATTTCCAAAACATTTAATGAAGCCATGAAAAGTTCCTGTTGAAAACTTCAGGAGAAAAAAATCTGCAAATATTTTCATTTGTCTAAGAAAAGAAAAGATTAAGCTACCCTTTCATTGTTTGGAAATAAATGTTTTAAATACAAGCAATATACATACATAATATACATCCTTGTTACTTTGGAAAACCTGCCCTGTAATTCTTATGAAATTGTGTCATTATGTAAATGTCAAACAAAAAAAAATGCAATATTTTAATAGAATGTTTGTTCTTATGTGTGTTTTCTGTTAAATGATATTTAATAAGAATCAGTTTGATCAATGCATTTTTTTTTTTTCAAAATAAAAAAAATCTTTTAATACAAGCTATGTACCGTTTTTCATCTTTACACGGTTAGAGAATGTCTCCCTCTTGTGGTCTTTAACTGGAACAGCAACAGAAATGCTAAAACTGTCCATTCTATAATCTCTACTAAGAAGTTTGTTATCAAGATAGAATATAATGTTTAAAAAAATACTCTGACAGCAGCATATGTGAAAGCAAGCTGAAGTAGAAAGAACCATGTGGCTTGCTTGTATTTGTATGAAAGAAGAAGTGGGCCAAATTTTCAACTTTTAAATACATGGGAAGGAACTGTTGAAACATCACAGATTGTGCAATACATCTTGATTTGCAGCAATGAGTCACCCAGCCAAACCCATCTGCCTTTGAAGAAGTCCAGCTGCACACATATTCAGAATAATGTCTTACAGGGTCTCTTTGAAAAACAAATGTGGGATAAATTTCAGAGTTGATTCCAAACTGAATTTCAGTTCAGGGCCAAAAAAGTTGCAGAGAGTTAACTCTTCTTATATATCTTCTCCACAGGAATTAAAGATTGGATTTTGGTTGTAAAAACAAGTCAATCAGATTTTGGTCATCTCCCTTCCATTGCTGGTGCTCTTGGTGTCATTTATACTCCCCTTTGACATTGGGTCCTCGGTGGCAAAGTGGAGGATGTGGCGCAGGGAGCGGTTCATGCTGTCTTTGAAGCTTTGCCCTATGCACACATAGATCAGAGGGTTGAGGCAGCTGTTGAAATATGCCAGGCAGAGGGTCAGCCCCTGAGCCAGGTAGATTCTTGGACTGTGGGAAGAACGCCGCTCGGTGGCCAAGTCGATAAAATCCACAATGTGCAAGGGGAGCCAGCACAAAAAGAAGCTCAGCACTACAGCGACAATGACCCTCAGGGTTCGTTTGGATCTGGCCCGACCACGTGACATTCCCCTCTGGGTGGTGCTGTACACCACCAGGTGACAGATGACGATGACAAAGAAGGGAAGGATGAATCCCATCACAGACCGAAGGGATGCAATGGGCCAGACACTTTCTCGAGGGTATGCTAATACACATTCTCTCTTATGTTCCCCAGACTCAATCTGCTGGGCATAGACAAACTGTGGAATGCTGCCAACCAGGGCCAGGCACCACACAGCCACACATGCCCAAGCAGCTTGCCTGGGTCGCCTGTTGTTCTGGCACCAGACAGCTCTTTTAACAAGCATCAGGCGATCCACACTGATCAGAACCAGCTGCAGAACACTACAGTACATCACCAAATAGAAGAAGCCTTTAACTAGAATACAAGCCAGTGGGCCAAAGTGCCAGTGGTCATCATGTGCCAGGGGCACCATGAGCAGAGGGAGAGAGAGGCAGCACAGAAGATCAGCCAGCGCCAGGTTCAGGAACCAGATAGAGGTGACAGAGCGTGTCATGCAGAAGCCAGTCACCCACAAAACCAGAGCATTACCAGGTACTCCAAGCAAAACCACTAGGCCGTAGAAAACCAGAGACACAATCTGAATGGGTTGAATCTCAGGACGCAAGTCGTCAGGAAATAAAGGCTCTGTAGAATTCTCTCCAAAGATGTCATTGAAGTCACCATATTCTTCAGAGAAGATGGTGTCAAAACTGTTGTTAACTTCGGAAGCCATGTTAAATTAAACCTGTAAGTTGAGACAACATTTACAATCACTAATTATTGCCTAATTTCATTTTAGAGAGACAAACATCTAAATCTAAAACAACATGAAAAGGAAATGTGTCACCTAAAACTGGTACAGTCAACATTCCCATAAGGGCATGTGGAATTAACTCCGAATAAACAAAAACGGACAAAAACCTGTTGGATTTAATAAACATGCCTACTTACGGTTGACTGGTCTGATGGAGTTCCCCTCTAACTCTTAACAGGACGTTATGAAGCTGTTGCTCTATATTTAAGAGTACCTTTTACAAGTACAACCCCCATAACACACATTCACAGATGTACACACCCATCAGTACAGTGGCACATTAGTCACTCCATAGTTCTGACCAATGACAGTTTAACGGAACAATTACACATAGAATTAATAAATGTGCACAGCTTGAACATTTTGCACAATGTTAAGTTTCCCCATTGTGAAAGTCTATGACACTATGGCAATATGTGACCTTTTTCATAATGTGATGTTTTATGCATGCTAATGAATATTTAGGAAATAGAAACAGTTAAATCACAGCAAAAGGTGTTAAAGTGTTCCTGTAAATGCTTATAAAGACATTTTTACTGGGAGCACAATGTAACAAATAAAAAGAATTCTTTTTAAATTTTTCATGTACATTTATCTTACCCATTTTTTGTCACACTTGTATCTGTTAAAACTTAAACCACAGACAAAAACCTTCACCACAATTGTCTTCACAAGAGTTAAATCGTTTTGAAAGTTTTTTTCCTCCTTTGTGAAGGATTATATTTGCACTTGGTCATCATCTGTACCATAATTCTGTTTTCTCTCACTTCTGTTGTGTCACTTCTGTTTCCTTCAAGCTGATTTTTATCATTTCCTGGACATATTTTAACTACAGGAACTTTTAGTTTTAGGTTACATATTTTGACCAGTTTCATATTTGTCATTATTATGTTTCACTTTTGAGAGTTGAAGTGTATTTTACTTGAGAATTTTGCTTAAAAAAAGAAGAAAAACTTGGTTGTCGTACAACTTAAAGCACATGTCCTGTGGAGGGATCTTAAATTCATTATCTAGCACAGGTGTCCTCCAGATCTTGAGGAACAGTGTTCTGCAACTTTTGCATGTATGTCTGCTTCAACACATCTAAATCAAATAACTGGGTCACCAGCAGGACTCTGGAGAACTGAGGAGATAATTCTGCCATTTGATTCAGGTGTGTTGGGCCACCGACACATCTATAAGTTGCAGGACACCGGCACTCAGAGAAAGCAGAGAATTGCGTGGTAAAATTTAAAACAGATGACAAACTTTTGTGCAAAATGTGTGACACACTCTCATAATAGGAAGAATTTTAATAATTAAAAATGACTACGAGTTGCGACATGTAAAACATAAGTGAAAATTATGCTTAGATTTCACATGTCAAAATGAAATCTGGCAGTAATATGGGTAACAGATGTGAAATTTATTCCATAAATATTGTCTCAAATGGGTTTTACACATTAAATTATACAGTGTTCAAAGAATTTTTTAAATATTGAAAGTACATAAGTTTTTACGATATTTAATTTTACTTTAGCTGTTTGCTCTCATTACTTGAGAAATGTGAAGTTCATGTTTGTTTAGATTAATGGGTGTATGGTATCTGGATCTTAGCCTTAAGTAGAAGAACTTTAACATTTAGAGTAAGAGAACAGGGGATATTTAAATTACTAAATGTGGCACAAACTTCATCTTTTCCATACAAGGAGAACAAATACTTTATTGTTAAAATTTAAAGCAATAATGTATGTTTATCCAAGTTTTCCACATTTATAAATCATTTCAGGGTTTAACCTGTTCAAACATTTATTTTATTTCAAAAACTGTTTGTTTTTTTGTTTTTTGTTTTTTTTTTTTTCGTTTTTTTGCTGCTGGAAGTAAACCTTCCCTTTGTAAAGAAAAACACATGTCAAAGTCCTGTGCCGTTCCAAGTTATATTAACTCTTTGCATGCAACTTGCTTTACAATGATTTACTACATCCTACATACTGGGGGAATAAGCATGTAAATGTTTTAACTAAATTACCCAGATGTATAAGGAAAAGGAGCAGAATTTGAATAAAAGTCAAAAATGTTGCAACATTAGGGTTTTTCCTTTCCACTTTCTCAACGCGTTTGTGGAAGGCTTTGAGAATGTGGACCATCTCAAACAAAATGAAACACAAACCTTTAATGTCAGCAAGATGTTGCCTTAAAATGACCTTTAAAAAAATAAATCTTTGGATTTATGTGCTTTGATGATCATGTTCCCAATCTGAAAATGTCAAAATCATTTCAGCTAAAGACACTGACCCAAAATGTCCTGGTTGTTTTTGTCACCTTTTTTAATCTAACACCTATCTATCATCACTTTAACCTGTTTGCTGCTTTGTAGTGTTTTTTTGTTTTGTTTTTTTCCTCTCAACAGTTATTGCCACAGTTCATCTCAGGATGTTTCCTCACAGGTTCAGCAGAGGCGATGAGCTCAGTGGAAGGCAGGGGCACTGTTGGGAGGAAGTGTTGGGGTATCATCTCTAAATGCATCAGACTGAAGGTCTGCAGAAAAAATAGAAACCAGGGTTTAGATTGAGATTAAAAGCATTGCAAATTTTTACACTGCAAGATTCAGAGAGTTTGCATGCTCTTCATAAGCTTGCATGGGTTCTCCCTCTGTGCCCTGGCTTCCTTCCACAGTCCATAAATATGCATGTTAGGTTCATTGAACTCTCTAAATTGACCTCAGGTTTGACCAAGGATGTAGCATTTGTTTGCAATAACTGGGTAACTTTGCAGCAATCCCTCATTCTGAGCATCAGAACTAGTTTCAAAAAATTACTGAAAGCAGAAAGTTAGGTATAGCTTATAATTTCACTTTATAAAAAGTGCCATCAGTTAGGAATTTGTTTATGCTGTATGTGTTTTTATTTTTAAAACCTATTTCTCAAACCAAATATCTAAATAAACAAGTAATAGTAAGCCCTTAAAAGTAATGTAAAAATGACACTTTAAAACATTTCACAGCTGTTTTTGAAAAATAAAAGCTTGTTTTGAATTTAATATGACATATGACGGATGGACTGATTCACTTTAGAGCTATCATACTGAAGCACATACAGAAAAGATCTGAGTTCACTTTTCTAATTATAAAAGATATGCAGTTTGTGTGATATTTCAGCTTACAAATGCTTGATGTTGTTCTGTCTGTGCATATTTGGTTTCTCAGTCTGTGTAAAACTGACCTTGTTACTTTATCAGAGCTTTTAGTTGTACGCAAGAAAAGTTCCTCATCTACACCGATTACCAAATGGCTACTGGAGGGAACATAAACTTTAAATTTGTTGACATTTTTAAAAATATATGAATTTTAATTAATGTACAATGCATATTTTCAATAATTTTCAAAAGAAAGTAATTACAATTTTATTTGTTTTTCCCTGTAGTATGAGGGCATCAGAAAAATCACAGAATAAAAAGTGTTACATGTACCACGAAGACCAATTTCAGCAATGTTTCGAGATGTGGTTGTGTGTAAATTTCCTATTCTTTTTATGCTTCGTTACAAAATATTACATAATTTTTTCTTAAGCGTGCAAGGGGACACTCAGATTTAAAAAAAAATGTTCCTAGACAATCAATGGAGATCAAATTTTTGCAACTATAAAAGGAAATCCAAAACTGAGGAAATGTTCACCAGCTCACCAAGGAGTGTCAGGCCTGGCTGCTGCTGCAGTATTATTGATGTCTCCTCCTCCTCCTCTTCTTCTCCCCAGTCAGCAATGTTGGCTGGAGGGATGCACTGCTCCAGGAACAGGTCCTCCTCATCATCTTCTGTTTCTATGTTCTCTGGAGGCCAGCGCAGCTCACCGCTTTCCACCTCACTCACTTCTGTTGGCTCCACAACGATGGAGGGGAGACGCTCTTTGTCCCGATCCGGACTGTTCAGAGAAGCCTCTGGGCCCAAGACAATCTCAATCGGATCTGGGAAAATCTGGTGGAATCATTGGTTAAGAATTGAGAAAATAAGCAATCCTGCACTTAAATCTAAGAGTACTGCTGTTGTCGTCTTTTAATGTTCAGTTTTTCGACATAAATATTACTGCAGATTAAGAAAAACAGCAAAATATAACATTATTATTATCGTTATCATTATTATATCATTATCATTCATCTCTAGTGTAACGTAATTCAGCTTTGATGGAGCTTGAAGGATTATCTAAAATTTTAATCTTGAAATTTGCACAATGAGGATTTCAGAACAAGAGTTGCTGATGTTCAGAATCTAGAAAATGGTAACCCATAAGGTTCTGTTTTAGGGTTTCTCTTGTGTTACCATCTTCTTCAGCTCCATTTAAACACTAGAATAAATCTTTTGCATCCTACATTACATTCAGCTGTAGATTTCTTTTAAGCCCCAAGAGATGTCTAATCAACATGTATTGCATAGGTGTTTAGACGTTATTAAATCTGGATGGCTGGAAACTTTCTACAACCAAATGAAGAGAAAACTGAAATCCTCATCTGTGCTCCAGAAACATTTGCACCAAAGGTCATGGTTCCTTTTTAATGTACTTTACAGCCTCAAATATAAATATTTCACTAAACTTTTACATTGGACGTACATGCCACACCTCTGGTTCACTCTTGCTTATATAGTCTTAGAAATAAGCTAAGTCATATTGTGTCACACTCTGAACTGCATCACATCATTTCATGTCTGGACACTTGCAATGCATTAGTAACTTGTCCCAACAAAACATTCATGGATGTCTACAGCTTGTTCAGAATCTTAAGGCTTCTGACTCTAAATGCATTTCTCTCTGCTGCTTTTCCAGTTAAACTGGCTCCCTGTAAATGTCCAAGTCCACCTGAAGGTCCAGGTTTTGACTTGCAGATCTTTGCATAAAAAGCACCAGCCTGTATTAAAGGTAATTTACATCCCTTGCAGATCCTTAAGGTGCCTGCTGGCTGAGCACCTTACCAAGCTGAAGAGAGAAAAAGAAGACTTTTGTAACTGTTGCCCCCACATTGCTGGACTCTCTACCATTGTGGAACCAGTGATCTGGGGGGGTTTTTTGTTTGCTTTTTTGAAAAAAGAGCTCAACGCTCATTTCTGTGAACTTTCTCTTTACATAATCTGTTTTTCTCTTTTTGCTTATTTTATTGTAACAGCTTGTGATTTTTATGCCAAAGAAATAAACTTTTACATGCTTTTTAAAACTTACTTACAAGAGAACTGACACTCCTACAGAGCTAATGAATGGCAGGATCAAATATAATGCAGCCATTGCTGCACAAAGGGACGAAACTCATGATCTTTAGTGAAAATAAATGCTCATTATTTAAATTTGGACTCTTTTCATTAAGTTGTATGAGACTGATTATATTCCATATCATAGCTATGTAAAATTCTGAACTATTCAAAAACATTGTACTAATATGATGACGACAGAGCCCACCTGGAATGGCAGTCTTTGGTCCTTCTTCTGCATATCTTCACAGTTTGGATTTTGACCACTCATCTTCTGCATACCCCTGCAGACAGAATAAAATTAAGGGAAATTTGAAGCTTGTGAGAAATATTTCTAATTTCTCTGCAACATGTGGAAAAAGTATTTACCTTAAAGGTTACCATGATGGTTTTTAAAATGTTTTTGCACAATAATGTAAATACAAATTCAGAATGATGGTTGCATTCACTTCAGTGTAACTCTCACTTCATGTTTTTATTTGATTTGTCTGCAGATATGAAATAGTTCCAGTTTCTTCAGTTCTGTTTATAAAACTGTGAAAGCTTGCAGAAAAAATGCTGATGTTTCAGGAGGAATTTGGGTAAAGTGTCTAATCACTTTACTCCACCGCATGAAAGAATCTGACGTTCCATGTGACCTCACCATTGCCACCACTTGCCTCAGCATTAAAGCTAAATCACACCAGAGTCACAGCGTCCAACGTCCCAGCATTTTGATGGGTTCATAGATTTTCTGTCCTACATCACTTTGTCCAATGCCGGTAAAGATGCGTGCAAACATGACTGCCCCACCCCCCACCCCAAACGCACACAAAGTGAAACACTCATTCTGCAGATTAATGCAGAGTTCAAACTGGGTTGGAAACGAAAATGGATTACAGTCTGTAGTTTTCCTTCCGTATTTGATTTTCTGGCTTGGAACCAGCCTGAACGAATGCCGTGTTTCAGTTTGGGCAGCCTATGCTCTCCCATCAATAGTAGGTTGGGTTTTCTTTTATCAGTGACATGGATGAATTTGTGCATGTCTTACCTGCAGAAAGCCTGACAGAAACTAGGAAGGATTGAGGAGCTATCTCTCAATCCTCTATTTATTCCTCTCTCCTGCTACGCTTCTTTTGTTCGCCCTGCTTCTAATTTGGTTTGTTCCCTACAAGAACCAATCAGGGTGTAATGCCAGGGGCAGTGACCCAATCTCCTAAGTCTTGCTCTTTAATTAAATTTCCACTTAAAAACTGATGAAATCTAAAGTTTTTCTAACTTATATTCTGGGCTCTATTAGCAAATCACAACAGCATTAAAGTCCTGTTAGTTAATCAAGCAATAGCAAAACCGTAAGATTTTTGGCTGAGAAAAGGAAGCTCTGAAAAAGGGAAGGTTGTTGTGTACTTATTTGTAGTACTTATAAGTACAGGACTTTGACCCATAAAAGCACATTTTGAGGGCTTGTTGACGAGGTGTTTTACCACTTCTATAGGTTGAATTTCAGTCAAGCTTTTATCTGGTTTAAATAACAGAAGTGTAAATGTTTGCTTAGGATTGAGACTGAAGTATTTCCAAAAAAGTAATTTGCAGAAACTGTAACAGAGTGATGGAAATTGATTTTAAAAACCTTTTGCATCATTTCAACAGAAATCACTCTTCTTATATTGTAGCCATATTTAAATAATGGCAAATATGTATACTCCCTTGCAAAAGTAATCATATCCCTTGAACCTTTTTACATTCTGACTTGTTATGACTACAAGCCACAAAGTGTTATTTTGTAAATGAAAGCCTCTGTGAATAGTAGCTGTAGCTGTATATTTAACCCCTTTACTGTCACCCTCAAAACACTTACATGTAAGTCAGTGGGTCCATGAGGACATAGGATTGTTATCCTGCTGTAAGGTGAACCTCAAGTCTTGTATGGCCTCTAAGGGGTTTTCTTCTAGAAATGCCAACTATTTATCTCTATCAATCTTGCCATTAGCTCAGACCAGCTTCCCGGTCTCTTCTAAGGCATCCCCACAGCATGATGCTGCCACCACTTTGTGTCATTGTGGTGACAGCATCTTCAGAGTAATGGTTCTTTTTTGCCACTCTTCCACAAAGCCTAGTTTTGTGCATTCACAGCTGAGATTTATCTTGTCAACAGATTCTCCCACCTGATGTGAGTGAATGATGGATTGAACATTACTAAGTGAAATGGTGAAAGCATGGGATAATGTTTTATAACTGAACCCTGCTTTAAACCCAGCCTGAAAAATAAAGCTAAACAGATTTTAGCTCTTGTTCAGTTTTTGATTTATAATGTGAGATTTCATATTTTGACTCTGTACAACTATGTTTATTGTTCGCTATAAGTAATACACAAACACTAAGCCAGTTTGCACAATGGGCAAAACGAGGACACCCTGTTCTCATCCAAACAGGATCGGCTTTGGGAGGATGCTATCATGTTTGACCCACTTGTGAACATGTGCAGTTTTGCAATTCAATTTCTGATACTGTGCTGTTGACAAGAGTTCCATGCTAAGCTGTTTGTGTGCCACCTGGGGTGGAAACTTTCAGCAGCTATTATGATGAAGGAGCTTAACCTCTGTGTAATCCCTTCCATGCATCATTGTTTTATCATTGATTCAGCTCAGTCAACAGTCACCCTCGTTTCTTTTTTTCCCTTGATGGATTTGCACTACATTTGACAGAATCCATCCACAAAATACGGTTGACTCATTTATGACAAACAAGAAAAATATACTAAATGGTAGATTTATGTTGTGAGGACAGAGAACAGTCAATATATAGCATGACTGAATGTCAACTCTACACCATGGTTCAGGTCAAAAAGTTCAGTTGTCAGAAGAGGATGGTATGAAATATAAAGAACAGTCACCACACCTCTGGCTTTTACATTTATGATGACAAACAAGGTTAAGAATGTATATCTACTTGTTCCTATCTCCACTTCACAATCAGATTTTTCTTATCACTTTCCAACATGCAGTACTTTTTTTTCCTGTGTATACAGTGCTGTGAAAAAAATATGCCCCTCAAGGATTTCTTCAGTTTTTGCTCTTTTTTCCACACTGAAATGTTTCAGATTGTCAACCATCCATGAATGAACAAGACATGGAACTGGTGTATAACCTTCCCAGAGTGGCTTGGCTATAAATATTTCAACAAGAGCACATCAACGACTCATCCAGTAGATCATAGAAGAACCCAGAACTAGAGTTAAAGCAATGCAGGCCTCAGTTAAGGTTAAAGTTCATGATTTAATAAGAAAGACACTGGCCTGCCTCACATTTCCCAAATGACATTTTTTCTAAGGACTGATTAGACAAAAGTAGAAGAGTGAATCCTGTTACATCTGGAATTAAACTAACACAGCATTTTAAAAAAGAGAGCATCTTTTGCTGTTCTACTTCAGGACCTTAAACATTTGCACACATCAATTACGCAGCAGGACAACAGTCCAAAGTGCTACAGCAGGTCTGCCTCTCAATAGCTAGAAACTGAAGGTTTATAAGTGGTCTAGTCAAAGTCTGGACTTAACTCCTATTGAGGTGCTTTTGCATGAGCTTAAACAGGCCATTCAAACATGAGATTCCTTCATTGAGGCTGTAAAAGGCTCAGCGCATGTCACTGCAAATGCATGATGGCACAACCAGTTATTATGTTGAGGGGGTGATTACTTTTTTATTTAGGGCTGGTTGGTTTGGGTTGCTCTTTTCCTAAATAAATGAAATTGTTATTTTAAAAAGCCTCCATTTTGTATTTAGTTAAGTTATATTTGTCTAATTTTAAAATTCGCTTGGTGATCTGAAATTATTGTGAAAGTAAAGCAAAACAGAAAAATAAACTCTGTCAAAAAGTAAAATCTGTCTCACACCTCTGTTTGTCTTGTCACTGTTATTTCCTCAACTGCTCTAAAACATCTGGGGAGACAAAGCAGACCACAACCTGATGAGGAACTCACATTTCTTTACAACACACTCTTGTTTTGCAACAGTGGAAATCTAGCTTTGAGAAAAGCTGGAGAAAAATGTAACAGTCCATCTCTCTGCTTCCTTTGGATTAATAGTATAGTATTTTAAACTTTTATGGAAGATTCTTCATGCTGGCCACATATATAACCTAAGGTTATGCCCAGCAAGTGGTCTGACAGAGCCAGATATTAACTTGTCAATATATTCACAAAATAGGAATCTTTAATGCATTTTTATTTGCGTGTTAATGTTCATATTATATATGCTGAGTAGTTTTAACCTAACATTGGTTCAAAAACTGGGACTCAGAGAAGAGACTAAAAGGAATCTCCTCATTCTTCACAGATTGTCATTTTTAACTAAACAGCAGCCCAATCAAACTTTACTGAGCGTCTTTCACAGGATAAAAAAAAAATGGTGAATTAAGCTGAATAATAATTCTAACAAAAAAGCAGAGGTAAAGACGTCAGTGTGACTTTTAGTTGACACTAGAAAACAACTTTGTTTTTACTGAAAATCAGTCTTTTACCAGCTACTGACCAAAGGATTGCTCATAAAGTCAGTATAGACAGAGAATATTTAATATTGTGTTATATACTGAGTTTGAATTTTGTCTAAAGTACTTTTTTTTCTTTTGCCTTTTTTCAATTAGTGATTGTGATCGGGTGAATGTGGCTCGAGTGTAAAGTGCTTTGAGTGGCTGATATGTTTGGAAAGGTGCTTCATAAGTTCAGTCCATTTACCATTTATCATTATGAGGTGTTTTTTTATGCTTGATTTTAGGGTCAATAACAAGCTTGGTTCATCAGGAACATTTTTCGAAAGCACAAACGCAAATTTTGTTTCAACCACAGGTACCGTTATTTATCCACTCTGACCTTTTTGTAGTGTTTTTCAGGGGTTTTTTTTTTTGAAGAGCACAATAGTTTTCACTGTGTTTTATGTTTGTCTGCGTTTCTTATATTGATTTTGCACTTGGTGGCTTTTTTCTCTAATACACAGGAAAGAAAAATGAGGGGAAAAAAGCCCTTGAAGTTGAACCTAATCTCTAGCACAGATAAGAATGATAGCAACTTTAACTGCCAAATATATCACCGCTATCAAAATATCTTACTATCTTAATATTTTACAAAACACCGGATGCTTGATTTGCTTCCCCTGCACTAACTTTAGACGGGACATTTCATAACCCATTCAACTTTAAATGAAACATGCATGTTCCCCAGTTTTTCTATGAAATATTTGTTAAATATCACGACTTTTAAATGTTAGACCAGGAACTTTATGGAGAGGGTTTCTTACATCAATGTCAGAAAAAATAGCTTTTTTTTTTAAAAAAAAAATTAGGTCAAATTTCTACATTTTTTTCAGATACAGATTTTTAAAAAGATCTGTCCTTTGCTAATTATTAAAGCATAAATTTTAAAAAAAATCCTGTATTGATTTATACCAGGTATTTTGACAGTGTTGAAGCTTTGAATATGAAACTTGAAAAGACAAAATGTAAAGATAGAAACTACATTAAGAAAAATTTGCAAGAAACTTTCAGTCTAAACTGTGCTGCATGGAGTTCTCTGATGTTTATCAGTTAGTCAAAAGTGGAAAAGCCCTGCGTCCCCCAAATATACTTTGCATCTCCAAAAAAAATGTAAAACTCCCACGTGAGACACTTCAGCATGATTTTATCAGCTAGTTTTTAGTTCCTACCATTGATGGAAACTCTTATTCTAGTGAAGCCTGTAGTTTTTCTTTTGTACTTCATGATCTTATCTTCATGGCTCTCCCTTTAATTTGAGAATTGTGATTATAATATTATGACAGCTAATTTTAGTCCCTTTTTACTGATTACAGCTTACTTGGTGTCTAAAACACTGTTGTCGCTTCCTACCCTTCTTTAGCAGTCAGGAGCATTTCTTGTCCATCTTGGCACAGTTCCACTGTCGTGAAGCTCGGCTCCTCCACGGTGAGCAAAGGTGACACCAGAGGGGGTGCATGAGGAGGTGAGCAGCTCCCACAGCATTCCCCCTCTGCTGTCCTTCCACAGGAACTTGTGGCCTCCAGGGCGAAGCCTGGAAGAACTTGGGCTTCCAAACCTTTAGAAATATCTAGAGCTTGATAGAAGATCAGGGAGTGGGTGCGTGTTTAGACTTCCTTGGTCAGTCAAGGCAGTCCTTTGCTTGTCTGGTCCAGGTCAACATGTCCTCCCATCTGCCCGCATGTGCTCTCCTCTCTCCTGTATCCAACTTCCCTTGGTGTCGTCTCTCTTTCTCTCTCTGTCTCTGGATGTTTCCCTTTTCCTCCCCACCAACTGCAAGGCTTTGGGGCAGAGAAGGATTAGCGTCTCTTTCGATTACAGAGGCTGATGGGTGACGTCAGTCTGGCTTGACCATCCCCTCTGATGAGTTGGCATACTGGGTCACTCGTACATCTGCAAAGTGAGGTCGCATAACAAAGTGCGGCTGCAGACAAACTCAACAGGAACAACAACAATAACAGTTTGGACACTTGGAGCTTTGAATAATTTATCACAAGTTTATGGGTCTTTCTTATCCATCTGTCCATCATCATCACGACTCTCTCTCACTGCGTTGTCAACTGTGCATCCTTCCATCTGTGGATTTAGATTTGGACAATTCATGGAATTAGCTCAGGGGATCAAGGGCTCAGGCATGGGGAGGGGATATGTATATATATAACAGGCAGCAATTGTTGCTAAACAGGCAGAGCACCACAAACTG
This sequence comes from Anableps anableps, assembly GCA_014839685.1. NCBI lineage: Eukaryota > Metazoa > Chordata > Actinopteri > Cyprinodontiformes > Anablepidae > Anableps > Anableps anableps. The sequence continues at coordinate 24,371,686 of CM026068.1, read as the reverse complement.
CAATGTGTAATCCCCTCTGTAGGCTAAGTCAGTGGACTGTATGGAACAAAGACACTGCAACATAAAAAGTGTTCTTTCACTGGTAACCTTTAATGACTTTTTAATTTGTGGAAAAACAGGTCAGGTGTCTTGCAGATAATATCTTGTGTCCACAGTTTTCAGTAGCTAAGCATTCAAGATTCCTTGAAAAGATGTTGCTGAATCTATGAGCACAGTAGAAAACCAAAGAGTTCATGGCTAAATTTTCCTGTTTTTCTTTGTCTTTTTGTTCATTTGCAAAACTTGCAGAATTTTTTCATACCAGTCATATTCAGTAAATTATGGGAATATGGGTTCTGATGAAGCTCATTTGTCAGATTAATGAAAATAACAACCTTTAAGCACAAACATTTTATTAAGCCCGCAATTCTTTATAATTTTTTTGTTTGTTTGTTTTATTGGTCTGATGTAATTTTCTAATCTTAGCGCTAAGCTAACGTAAAAAAAAAAAAAAAAAAAAAAAAAAAAAAAAGGTTTGAATAAAAGAAAGGTCTGAAAACAACAACCCGTATGTAATGAATCTATATAAGGTGTTTCACTTAGTAAATCGAGTCACTGAAAATAGGTTAACTTTTCAATATTATTAAAATTTACTGTATATAATACTGTATATAAGCAGTCCGATGTGCCACAAGTATTAGTACTGCTGCCTTGCAGCAACAAGGTTCTGGGTTTAAATACCTGCGGGATCCTTTCTGCGTGGAGTTACATGATCTCCCTGTGCATGCTCTGGATATCTGAAACCTCTTCCTATTGCAAGCCTTCTTAGATATATTTAGTGTAACAAAGCATATCTTGGACAACACATTCCTTGGGAAATATTTTACAAAACAATCACAAACACGTCGTATGATCCTCTTTAACTTAATTTTTATCGTCCTCCCTCCAGTGGGAGGCGCTGTTTATCAATGCAACATAACAGTCACCTTGCTTTACATGCTGTTTTTGAACTGGAGCGACTTTATTAAGAGACGTAGCGCATTTTATCGTGATTTTCGGGTTGTTTCTTTTAGTAAATCATTCTCAGATGGATTTAGAGGGTGGAACGTACGAGCCGGGATTTGTTGGGATACGGTTTTGTCAGGAATGGTGAGTCTCAGGCCAAAATACAGGAAATGGAATTAACATGCTAGCTACGTGAAGTGTTACCAAGTTGTTTTCTATATACCAACGTTCGTATTAACTAAATAAAAGCCTCTGTGACGTTGTTCATTTTCTCTTTCTCAGTAATAACATGTTGTACCCAAAGGAAGACAAAGAGAACCGCATCCTGCTGTATGCGGTAAGTATTTGGTCGGAAACTATCTGCTAATTTGTTAGCATACAGTTAGGAAAAGTAAAAACAGACTAACGCTTGTTAAGTTTCTAGTAGAATTGGCCGCTTTTGGAAATGGTAAACCCGAATAGGTTTTCTTTGGGGATATGGACAGGGAAGACGATCTGATGTGTTTAATGTTGTCCAGAAGAAAGGAGTTTCATCTTTTTAAGATTGAAATGACATGAATGCAATGAAACTTTTAACCACCTGTTAATAAAAAATGTTAATAAACATAGATGGGTCCTTTGAATCATTTTCTACTTGCAGTACGATTTTTTTTTTTTTTTTTTTGTTTGTTTGTTTGTTTGTATCACACGTTTTGCTTTCTTACTGAATCTGCAGTGTAGAAACTGTGATTATCAGCAGGAGGCTGACAACAGCTGCATCTACGTAAACAAGATCACCCACGAGGTTGAGTATGTAACATTTACGGTCTATCTTTAAATGTGTGGCCAGATCGGTCTTCTAAAATTTACAGTACTTCTGATTCGTTTATTTGAGTTTCTTGACGTTTCAGCTTGTTGTACTTGTTCTAGCAAAAAATAAAAACTCTCCTGATTTTGATCTATTAAAGCTGTCAAATAACAACCAGTGGAAAAGCGGTTTGTTCCATGAGAGTATCAGTATGAACGAGTTTGAAAAGTCACAGCCATATAGTTACCTAAAAAAGAAGTAATAATTAGGATATGGAGAAGATATCATGACAAAATTTTAGGTCTATATCGCCCACCCCAAGTACAGCAGATCTGGTATATAAAATATTATTTTAAAAATCGGCAAATGATTTCAAAATGCAAGTTCAACTGCGGAAAGTAGGGGTTTTTTCTATAACACAAATTTAACGACTGCACATTTAAAACAATTTTTCTCCAGTATTTTGCCACATCAAGTAGTATTTACATATGTACAAATCTCTTATTTGTGGTCTAAAATTATGGATTGCGCTGCCCCAAACTGTCTTGTGTTTTCTCTTCAGTGAACTCACACAAATCATCGCTGATGTAGCCCAGGATCCGACGCTGCCGAGAACAGAGGATCACCCCTGTCCAAAGTAAGTGATCTCCTTATTTACATCATCTTTCTGTGGAAATGTTGAGTTTACTTTTGAGCGTAATAAGTCACTAACTTTCCCACAAGAAATCTGAAAATTAAATGTATATACTCTATCAAAATATGCAGACAGCTGTTGTGAGAATTATCAAATACATGATCAAACACAATGGAAAAGAAACGACTGTAATAGCAATATTGATTGCAGTCACAAATAACATTTACTGACTAGAAATATCTGATATCTGAAAACCGCTAGACAATGATAAAGTGATATATCATATACATACATATAAACATGTCTATGAAAAGTAAAATGCAAGTTTTCTCCTTATATTTGCTGACTAACTGATAGAAAACAGCAAAGCCAGATCATCCAGATGCCTTTCTTTCCTAGTTGAACACCAATTAGGTTTTCTTCCACGTGTTGAGGAGTAACTCATATTTCAAGTTCCTTTGCTTTAATAATGAAAAAAATTATGTATTTGGCCTTGGTTTTCCTGTTGTGCAAAGAACAAGAATGATATACGGCCCCCGAAAGCCATCCTTATGTCACACTATCCCACTAAAACATGGAAGGCAAGCTTTTGGCAAAAGCAAGTGAATTTTATTGTGGTGGGATTTTAACATTTGCCTATTGCATTTCACTTCCCAGATGTGGTCACAAGGAGGCAGTGTTCTTCCAGTCTCACAGTATGAAGGCTGAGGTAAGAATTCCCCAAAAAGGAGGTATTTAAGACCTTTCTGTTGTTGTTCCTCAGTGGATACTGTTGATGTATTTTAACCTTTTATGGTTAGCAGCAATATTTACTGTAGAATTAATGTTTTTGCATGCCAAATTAGAAGGAAATCCTCCTGCCTTCAACAGCTTCACTGTTACAATTCAGAAAATTAGAATTTAGAGCTACAACACAAAGCTACTCTTCTTCAAACACCCATCAGAATCAGGGAAGAGATAATTCACTGAATAAATTTGCCAATTTACAGAACAGAAAAATTTCTATCTGTTTTTATAAAAATAATTATTAGTTTTCAAAGTGAGAAGTTAATATTAAATCTGATGAATGGAGGAGAAACCTATTTTAATTTTTACCCACGATATAAACACATTAACAACTCCAACATAGTTTTTCAGATTTTAATGAAGTGATCAATAATTAAAAGTATATGGTGAATATATTTTAAATAACTGTGTGTTTTGCCCTTTCCAGGATGCCATGCGTCTCTATTACGTCTGCACAGCCCCTCACTGTGGACACCGGTGGACAGAGTAGCGCCTGTGTAATCATGAAGAGGTCCATCATTTGTATCTGTGATATTGCTAATGGCAGGTTTTTTACGCTAGCATGTGAAAAAGTCCTAAACAGTCCAAGTAGGAGCCATGAGATGGATTTCTTTTCAATAGCAGACCTGCTTTTTGATATAATCGTGTTCTATTTGACAACCACTTTCTGAATAGAATGCATTCAGCAGTGGTCAGTTTCAGTTGTCTTGTTAGATTTGAAGAATCTGTTTTTAGGTTTTGTTTGTAATTAAATTTTTTTTATTGAAAGAGAAAAAAGTTTCAGCTTATTTTATTTTCTCACAATGCTCTCTTAGTTCATTTGTGTACATTCAAGACATTTTATTTCAAATATTAGACAATGCATTTCACTTCCCAGATGTGGTCACAAGGAGGCAGTGTTCTTCCAGGTTTGCTTATGTTCTGTATTGAAACTGTTTTTTGTGAGAAGAAGTAGGAAGATTTTCTCTAATCCACACAGGGTCGAATTTATACATGCAGGCTCAAAAATATGCATACACCCCACTGATATATGCAAAAGTGGTGCTTGAAGCTACACGATTTTTTTTTTTTTTTTTTTTTTTTTTTTTTTTAAGCCATCAACAAGCTTCTGGCATAATCCTGTGTAGATATTTGATTCTTCTTATTAATGGTAGAACTCATTTAAATTGGTTTAAGTGTAGTGCAAAAATATTTAGTATTCTAACTTTTACTTTGCATAAGTTTCAAACTGTTGATCTGAGAAGAAATTGAACATTTTAGTTATTCCATTATATGTATTAATCTGTCAACTTTGTGTACCACTGGTATCACAGATCTGCGTGATGCTGCCACCAATTTTTTTTTCTTACTTTTCCAAACCTCATCTTGACTTTGCTAAACATTATTCTTGTCACTTTAGTAAAATGATTTATTTTTGTCTTATTACATGTGGCCTGTCCAAGGTGGCAGCTGCAGATTCCAGTTGTATTTAAGGTGGTGATTATGGAGGAGCCGTTTCTTAGTTGGAGCCCTTACAGTCAATGGTGATTTAAGACTCCCTTCACTGTGGACATTAATATTGGTATTCCATCAGTTTCCAGGTTATGGTAGGTTTGAGACCTTAGTGGTTCCCATTTGGTTCCTGGACATTCTGTGTGGACACAGTTGGGTTTTCCACAAGGCCAAATGAACACAAACGAGTGGAGTTTCTGGGGTGACTCGCTCAAAGCTCTGTTAAAACGTTGTGGCTATGCCAGAAATCTCAAAGTAAAAATCACTTTCATACCTGTGACTGCATGAAAACTGCTGACAAGGACTTTTTGACCAATTAACAGTCAGTCCAGCTGTACAGTACAGTGGGGATCTACAGTGGCACTCTAATATCCTTGTATTTTCCTGTTCTTATGTTTACTGCTAGATCTTTGTGATAAACCTTTTCTGCACCATTCTAAATGATTTTAAAGTTAGAGACTTAGTAAAATAAATCACAAGTTAGTCACAAGTATCTGTTTACATACGGCTGTGTTTTATAAATCTAGACATCACACTTTATGTGATGGATTTTCCTAATCTCTGAATCATTGTGGGGGAAATTACACAGATTCAGTTGGATGAGCAATAAACAAACATAATCAAATATTCATGTGCTGCCTTCATTGAGAAATTTTTACCCTTTAGTTGGATGTCTTTTCCCAAGCTTACATTTGTTCCCATTCACTTTGTTTTACTAGTTTTAGATCTTGGTATAAAAAAAAAAAAAATAAAAAAAAAACTGATTTGTAACCAAACTGAAATTTCAGTTTAGTGGCACTTCCCACTGCACTGAATCCGTTGCTTAGATCGTAAATAAACAGATACAATGGTACGGGTAAAGTACACTTGATTTATAGCATTAAAATAGCATTCTACTTCCTGGTTTCTGTCAAAGTGACTTCTTCCAGTTTCACAGAAAAAAACCCTGGAGTCATGTATTTCTCGACATAAATTAAAATGCAGTACTTCACCTTGTTACTTATAAATGTATTTTCCAGTCTTTGGTCAGTTGCATACCATTTTGTATGGGAGTAAAATTACCAAAATAGTATTACAGTAACTAACTGAAGACAAATCACACCACCCAGAGCAGTGCACTCTCAAATACCTAATGACAGTATTTTTTATTTTATTTTATTTTTTTTGTTTGAATTTTAGATTTTCTGAAAGGCATTTTGAACACCTCTAGTCTGTTGTTGGTGTATCTGTTTAATATTTGGGCAATGTTTCCTGATTTCATGAAATAAACTTTTTTTTTTTTTTTTTTTTTTTTTTTAATCTTCAAACTCAATCCACAGGAGAAAAAAATGTATTAAGATTTCTAAAATGCAGCACAAAATGATACTTTGTAATGGGCACATTGAAAGAATGAATAATCATCTACATTAATATGGGAAGCCTACAATACAACCAAGGGAAGTTTGGAGCTCCAAACAAAGCACATGAAGCTTGTCAGGTATCATAAGATCACTGTGTAATTGAGCAGAATATTGCCAGATCTCATTTTGAAACTCAAAAATGTAGGACATGGGCATACCTAGCCTGCCTTGCACTGTCTTTCTATGAAAGTGTTTTCCCCGAATCACAAAAGTATTGTCTCCTTACTCTCGAAAAAGTCACACCACTTCCTGTCTGGTTTCCTACTTCGGGAAAAACAAACATATCAGTATTTCAAAATAGCCACCAATGATTTCCTGTCAAAACTCCAAGAACTTTTGCAATCCTATCTGATATGTGGGAACAAAACTGCCAGTTTTTCAGCCTACGTGAGCAATATTCTGCCAATGTTTGATTACACTTCCTCCTTTTTCCAGTATGTATATTCCTACCAGCTGGTTAGGCAATTGCATGACTATGACTTTGCCAGCTATACCTGTTGCATAATAATTTGTTTGCATGCAACAACAAAGAAGATGTGAGGTGTAGTTTCCATAACCACACCCTCGCAAACAAACTCTAATAAGGGAGGTGCGCAGTATGCTGCTTAGTAAGTCTTCATACCTACAAGCTGCTGTGTAGAGCCTCATGGAGCAAACAGGTATAGACACAGATACTGGTTGCCAGTAATATTTTTTTCTTTTAAATCAAAAACTAACCTATGATTTTAATTATTTCTTGATATTTAAATGGTTTTTCAGTGAACATAATTTCAAGGCAACAGTGGGGAGCAGCCACCCCAAAACAAAAGAAGAGTCTGGAAGGTCCAGCCCAGAGAGTTGTGATCCACCACACTGCATTCCAGAGCTGCAAAGGCCTGGCAGAGTGCAAGGAGCAGCTTCTGAGCATCCAGAGGCTTCACATGAAGGAAAGACACTTTGATGACATTGGGTATAAGTGAGTATCTTTTCCTTGTTCTTAAAGTTAAAGGAACATACTTTTTGATATTAAAATATAGGAGAGCAATGATTTGTTTTATTTTATTTTTTAAGTTTTCTGATTGGAGGAGATGGTAGTGTGTTTGAGGGCCGAGGCTGGGGTGTGATGGGGGCGCACACTCAAGGCTACAACAGTGTCTCCCTGGGCATTGCCTTCATGGGCAATTTCAACAGTAAGCATTTTTTTTTTTGACTACGGCATTTATCAGCAATGGAATAGAAAAGAGGTGTTAAAACACTGACTAATCTCTAAACCTTGTGGATAATAGAGCCTGCTTTCTTCTTGCTGTGCTTTCAGATGACACACCAAGCAAAGAGGAGATATTGTCAGGCAAACAGCTGCTGATGTCTGGAGTTTTACAAGGCTTCATACGACCAGAGTTTGTCTTGAATGGGCACAGAGATTTAGGAGCTACACAATGCCCTGGAGAAAATCTTTATGCTGCACTATCACAACTCAGGAGCTAAGCTTAAAGAAAACGTCTGTGGGAAACAGAGGAAAGGGAAGTTGAACTTTGAATTTCTTTCAACCCTTAATTAGTTCTTCCATAATCCTATTTACTGAACTTTATATTATGAAGGAAGAACTCGTTTTTTTTTTTGTTTTTTTTTTTTTTTCTTTTTTTTTTTTTTTTGTTTTTTTTTGTTGCTGTCAAAACACCCTGACCTTTTCACGGCAAGGATTCCAATAGACCCCAGACACCAAGATGTTAGCTGCTGATCCTTTCATGTAAGTCCTGTAAGTTGTGGGGTGGGCGTTCCATAGATTGGCCAAGACATCCCACAGGTCCTCAACTGAACTGAGATCAGAGAAATCTGGAGGCCAAGTCAACACCACAGGCTTGTTTTTTTGCTCCTCAAACTATTTCTGAACAACTTTTGTTTTGTGGCAGAGTGTATTTTCATAATAAAAGAGGCAGCAGCCAATAGGATATACTGTTTTCATGCACATGTGCTCACACCTTCTACCATTGCTCCATGGTCCAGTTCTGATACATTATCTTCTTCAGAAATTTGAGCAACAGTTGATGTTTTTGTTTGGTTGAGCCACACTAATCATATGGGGCAAGGATCATAAATACTTTAATTATATAAGTTACGACAACATTTAATTTACATTTTGGGATAAATAAAATTGAATTGAATTGAATTGAATGAGCCAGCTCTTGCTCCCCACCTGGTCATCACTATTCATAGATGATATCAATTGACTAGTGCAGACCTGGAACATCCCTTTTGGAGTTGTGGAGAGGCTTTGACCCAGCGATCTTGATATCATAACTTTGACTTTTTCCTCCTTCTGACACATCAAGTTTAAGGAAAAACATTCACTGGCTGCTTAAGATCTTCTTCCTACTAACAAGTACTGTGATGAAGAGACCATTTCTGTTATTCACGTTACCTGTGTCAGTCATAATGTAATGCCCGAATCATTATGTGAATCATACCTCAACCTGTTTGACGCCTGTAAGGTGTGTGTTTCTCCACCAGAGGGAGCCATGACAAAGGTTGAAACACAAAAAGAAGCACAACGTCTGCTCCATTGAAACCAATATTCTCAAGTGTTTTGAGCTGAGTGTGTTATACTGTTTTAACTCGACCAGTTACTTGAGTCTGTGCGCAATATGAGTATAAAGTGCAATTCATTTATTAATTTTAACATAATGGGAGCCTGCAAAAATGAATTTATTTCTGATGTGCTGTATTTTTTCAAGTAAAAACAAATATAAAAATTGTTATTGGATCATTGTTGGATCATTTGTTTCATTTTTATTTCTATTATTTTACTTTGCTCTACCCGAAGACTACATATATATATATATATATATATATATATATATATATATATATATATATATATATATATATATATATATATATATATATATACATATATATATACATAGATAGATAGATAGATAGATAGATAGATAGATAGATTTATTTTTTTATTTATTTATTTATTTTTTTAAGTTTTTAGAAAGAGCCATGTTGTTCTCAGGGTGTCACTGAGACATCATCCAAAACAAGACGTGAATGCATACGATAGACTGAGAAAGAACATCCAAGATGATTACAACTGCTGGAGCAACACTGTGCCTTTTCCGCAAGGTCAAAAGCATTCCCGACAAGTGCTCACTTGTGCTGTGCAGCGATTGTGCAGAGAGACCCCTGTTTCAACGTGACTAACAGCAGGAACAAATTGCATATGTAGTTACAAACGTTATATCTGCAGATGCATGGTTCAGGTAACTCAGACAGTGTTTCTGACTGGTGAAAACAAACAAGCAAAATTATATCCATTTTCGGTGTGGACGGATAAAAAATATATTTTTTATAAAATCCCAGGTTTTTTACTGTGTTTAGACCATAACGAATGATTTTGTTGTATTGTTCACATAATGAAAGTATTTGTTGTAGTTTATAATCTAGCCTGAATTTTTCAGCTCTGCAAAACTCTTTATTTCTTTGGTTCTTATTTGTCAGATATTTCACAGATAAGCCAGGCCAGGAGTTATTTGTCGTTTTGAAAAAAACACAAGCTTACCAAAAATAACTTTGTGAATAAAGAATGACACAACTGCGTGCAAAACTTAATTTAATCCAGGGATGCGTCTATAGGATTCTGAGATCGGGGCGAGAGCAGGTAGCTTAGCCCCCAGAGTCATACAAAGCCTGAACAGCACACCTAAACAGTTTTTATTAATTAAGTTATTATTAATTGTAGAGGGGGGGGGGGAAAGGAGGGTGCTTCCAGAAGGCAAAAATAAAAAACATATAACATTTTTTCAGGACTTTCCTTTAGCTGTTCTGGAATTTGAAAAGAAATCTTGGTCCTTCTAAGAATGACTTAATGTTCCGTAACTTTGTGTTTTCAAGAACCTATATCCCCAAACTCGTTGATCTGATACGTTAGAATAGGCTTTTAAGTAACTGCATAATATTAAAATTCTGCAATACCCCTAATTTTTTTTTAACCTAAATATGTGATCCTACTATCAATTATGGGTGGGACCAGGGGCGAGTTAGGGGCATACAAAATTAGACACTTCAAAGGACTAAAAAAGGCAAGCTTATTGAAGTATATATATATATATATATATATATATATATATATATATATATATATATATATATATATATATATATATATATATATATATATATATAAATAAAATGATGTTGAAACTCATCAAAGCTCATCCTTTTGTGCCTCAAATTTGAGCATTAATAATTATTTTGCATGTAAGACTGTCTGGACAGAAGAGACAGTTGGGATGCCAGCAAATGAATAGAAGTGCATATAAGGATCTCTTAACTGGTTAACTTTCTTTTTCTCCCTTTCTCTGGAAAACCTATCTTTCATCTCAGAATTATTTAGAATATGAACAGTTTAACTGTGAGCTAGTATTTAAAAATCTACATGTTGGGTTTGTTGTTCATGGAATTAAAGCTGCCCAAAAATATAGTCATGAGAAAAAATAAGTCCCAGTCTTTACATATCAGGGCATGAACAATTTGGTCTTTAGCGGATTCTAAAACTATTTAAATCTACCATCATATGTACAAAAGCACACCACAGATTAGATTAGATTACCAGAAAGATCAAAAATGAATAGCTGAATTCTGATGTACATAGATTAATGGAGTAGTAAAGAGAAGTAAGGAGAAGGTGAGTCCAGCCCAGAGGGAGAGGAGGGTATGAAGGGCTTGAGTTTCACCTTACCACGGAAGTTACAATTGCAACTAAGAGTTCACCAATCAGTCATGCAGATTGACAGCATGAACCTTTGTTTCTCTCCAGGTTGTAGTGTCTGGTGTAACACAGTTTGGGTGCAACTTGTGACAGGCATTGGGCTGGATTGTGTTATTTTTCATGTTGTTAATAAAGTAACTTTTGAATTTGTAAATTAAAATGATCAAACAGGTTTGCAAAAAATGCCACACACAGAGAAGAAGAAAGATCCAGTTTAATAAGTTGTTTTTGATGCATAATTTAGATATGTTTTGCATTACTAGAATGAATCCGTACTGTCTAAAGAGGCCACTTAAATGCACACAAATACTTTGTGAGATGAGTGCCTTTTGGATCAAGTGGCTATAATGCAAAGCTTTGCTGAGAAGGAACCCAGTACTCATAGCCGGCCAAAAGATTGATGGGGTCTTGATCGAGATTGGATCTGGGGGCCCCTCCAAGTTAGACCTATCACCTACTAGTCACCGGAGCAATTCTATTCTGTCATTTAAATTGACCACGCATTAACATCAGTGCATTTTGCGTTTAATCAGTGTTGCCACAGTTACTTTGAAAAAGTAATCTGATTACTGATTAATCCTTTAAAAAGTAACTTAGTTACTTTACTGATTACTTGATTTCAAAACTAACTAAGTTAGATTACAAGTTATTTCATTAGTTACATCCAGCAGCTGCTTACAACTAGCCTTCTAAGCCTAAAAATAACAACTGGTCTTCCCAATACTCCCTGGATTTGAAGTGCATTTTTAACAATGTCAACAATGTTTCTCCTGACATTTCAACTTTAACTTAAAAGCTGTTTCCTGAAGAAAATGCAGGTTTTTATTTAAAAAATAAATAAATGAACAAAAAACTGTCTTCCTTGAGTTAACATAACATAAATAGTTTGTTTTTATTAAAAACAAAAAACAAAACACTTACGGGTTTTGCACGAAAGTCCAGCTTTTGTTATTTGGGTGGTGGGAGACCTCCTCGTCGCAGCTCTCTGCTTCTCACTACAAAGTGGAACTTTCTCTCTAAGTTGACCGTGCCGTCCCGTGACTCAGAATGTTTCTTCAAATTTGACATCATGTTTTTTAAGCTAGATTAGACTTTGTCACCAACACAGAGTGAAAATGACAAACGTAGTAACACACAGTGATTTGGATAAATTTAATCTGATTACTGTTTTGGAAATAGTAACTCGTTAGATTACTCATTACTGAAAACCATGGTCATAATAAAGTTGTGTTAAATGCATCACTGCATTTAACACAACTTCTTTTACAGTTAACTAGTGAGACAAATGAATTAACAAATTCCTTAAACTAATCGTGAAACAAATTTCTTTTGCGTGATTATCCAGTCAGTTTCACATTGTGTGTGTGTGTGTGTTTCTTGCAATGGTGTGGCCTGTACAATTTGCTAGTCAGGAAGCAGGAGGTCAGGCTTAATCGGTTGTCCTTCAAAGCAAACCTCACTTATCAAAACCTGGAGTAGATGTGGGTGCATAACGTGTTGTGGAATATGCTCTAGCAGTGATTTATGAAAAATAAATACAGTAAATCTGAAGGTTCAAAACAGTCTTGATTTAAAATTTCACTAATATTTGTGTTACATTTTGGATGACCTCACCCACAGAATTTGTAACATTAATAAACAAAAGGTAGTAAAAATCCATTTCTCACATGTGAAAGCGGCAAGATCCCAACCTGCAACATTGTTTTGCATGTAAGAAAGTCTGCAAATGTGTAATATCCTACTAATTTAATCCCATTCTTCTCAGTATATAGGTATTTAAAAGTCACATAGTAGAAATGCTGATGAGTTTTGTTTATATCAATTCATTATGGCTGCAAATCATCAAATTAAAACCAACTGTCCAGCACAACATTGCACAAAACTGCACAGGCCAAAATGAGGTCACATATTTTCTTGGTCATGCACAGCAGGATTTCTCCATTTGATCCAAGGCTCACCCATCTCTTCTTCGGGACCCCAAAGTACCACTCCACATTGGTCTATGTCCGAATGTGAGCTTTCTGTTATCTCAAGAAAGATCACACTTCCAACAAACCCTGAAGTCTGGAGCACCTGGCCTTGAAGCGACAGCTCTTCCTCCTTCATACTGCTCTACATTTTTGTATAGTGCCATAATGACTTATGTTTGATATCAAAACCACTACAAAAAAAAAACTATTTGATCCAGGAAACCATTCATTTCTGTGTGCAATTACACACAAAGATCTGCAGCACAACGGTATAGATCTCTATTTAAACACAGCACTGTTTAGTGCTCAGTCAGCAATTTATCTCAAAGTCCTTAAACCAGTCATAACTTTGTTTCACGGAAAGGAAATCAGCTCAGTCAAAGCTGAAAAAGAAAATTTCTTATTTCAAAAGCTAAAAGTTATTTTTTATCAGCATCCACTCAAAAATTTCCACTCATGTCTCCAATAACATAAAGATTACTGCAATGAAACAATTTTACAGAAGCTACTGGAACATTTGCGTAACCACCCTCTCTGACTTTCAAATTCAGCTGATGAAATTAAATCATTAATCAAATAAAACCTACAATAAACATAAAAATATCTGGTTAACCATAATTTTTAAACTAGGATTGACTAATGCAGTGGTGTGAAAAACCATCCCCCCCCACCAAAAAAAAAAAGATTTCTTTGTGTTATGTTGTGTTGTTTTGTTTTGCTTTCTTGTCGGCCTTCAGATCATCAAACAATTTTAAGTCAGACAAAGATACCCTGAGTTAATACAAAATACAAGTTAAAACAGATTTGAGCACCTCTTTCTGAATGGCTGCCTTGTCTTTAAACCAATCTGACCCAATGCAACAAGTCTCCTCCTGAACCTTTAACTAGCTGTTCCACCCTTGGCAGCTGCAACAGCTACAATCAAACATTTGTGATAACTGGCAGTGGTACTACCTGTGGAGGACTTTTGGCCCACTCTTCTTTACAGAATTGTTTTAATTCTTAACTAGACTGTTCTCAAGCATGAACAATCTTTTTAAGGTCATGTCAATGCTGACATAAGTTTGGACTTTGACTAGACCACAAGCCTTCAATTTTTTGCCATTCAGAGGCAGACCTGCGGTTGTTCTGCTGTATGACCCAAGTGTTCAAGCTTATGGTCATGAACTGATAGGTGGACATTTTATTTCAGGATTTCCTGCTGGACAGAAGAATTTGAGGTTCCATGAATTGTTGAAAGTTGTCCAGGTCCTGAAGCATCACAACAGTCCCAGGCCAGTATACTGCTACCACCATATTTGACTGATATTCTTTTTCTAGAAATTGTTTTAGTTTTACACCAGACGTAACCTTCCAAAATGTTACAATTTTTGTCTTACAGTCCACATTTTCTTTCCCCCAAGTCTTCATGGATCATCAAATTTGAGACAGGCCTTTTAGGTCAGCAGTGGTGTCTGCACTTTTGCCAAGTTGAATCATGAAAACTGACTGAAACTGAGACAAGTGAGGCATGCAGTGCTTTAAATATTATGATTTCTTTGGGACCTCCAGAATGAGCTGTCAGTGCGCTCTTGGAGAACAGTAATTTTAGTAGGGGAAATTGCACCAGTCTTTCATGTCTTCTTCATTTATGAATTGCAATCAGTGTGACTGTGTAACCTTTTCCAAACTGATAGATGTCAATGACTTTGTTGCTCAGCTGTGAATTTCTTCATATAGGAGCACGATGTTGTTGCTTCTAGAGATGTTTTAGCCTTCTTTATGTTGCTAAGCAGGCTCTGTTTGTGATTTCTTGGTTCTGCAGGTCTGACCTTATCAGGTGTGGGTGTGGCTAGCAACAGTTAATCCATGAGTTGGAGGGGGGGGGCTATTAGTCAGGTTGACCTTTTTTCTCTTTATAAATAAAATCATCATTTGAAAAGGGATCTTTATGTTTCCTCTGGTTATGTCTGAAAATAAAATTGATTTCTAAACTAAAAGATTTAAGTAAGAAAAACAGAATAATTGTATAAGGGGGCAAATATCTTTTCACATCACTGTAATTCTGAGATGCATACAGTTTGATTTTCTCACCTGTAAAAGTTCACACAATCTGGGAGCATGCATGCCACTGAAACATATCCTCCATCCTGAAATGGACATTAACATGATCCTGTTTTGATAAATGTTTGATAAATGGAAACCATTTACCAGCTTTTATCTGTCAAACTATCGAGATTTCCCTTTAAACATGTGTCACCTTGTGTAATTTTTAAACATGTACATTTTGAATTTGAAAAGATTTGGGACATTTTCATAGAAAATTTTTAAAAAGAAGGCTCATAGTTGGTTAACAAAATCAATTTGATTGTGTTTGAGAATTGAAGCTCTTGGGGGCCATCTCTGCTTGTTCAGGGCTCTAAGTACATGCTTAGTTTACTTATACCTTGGCCCAGTTTTGCCTGAGCTGCTGCAATCATGCGCATGTGTTGGCAAGTTTTGGTCAGCGCGTCCTTAGCTCGTCACCACTTTGAATCCGCTCATCTTTGCTCTGTGCGCTCAGTGACGCGCCCACCTGCAGCTTATACAGCTTGACTATAGGCAGTGACTGCGCGCACAGATGGAGATGGAAGATTTAAAAACTCAGGAGCGATTATTCCAAAAGTCCGCTTTCAGCATCAGCAGTCTGCTGTGGAGAAGAGAAGGGATGGGTGACCAGGACTCTCCCGCTTCTCCTTCCCTCCATTCTGAGAAAACTTGTCAAGAGGAGAACTTTGGCAGCGTCAAAAGCAGCGAAAACTCCAAACTGAGCGTTAAGAAAGCAACCAAGCCACTAAAGCGAGAGGAAAATAAGAGGGAAGCAAAGAAAACAGGAGAAGAAGAAAGCCTCAAAGCTGAGAAACCTCCTTTTAGTTACAACGCGCTCATCATGATGGCGATCCGCCAAAGTCCAGAGCGACGGCTCACTCTCAACGGCATCTACGAGTTCATCATGAACAACTTTCCGTACTACCGACAGAACAGACAGGGATGGCAAAACTCAATCAGACACAACCTGAGTCTGAACAAGTGTTTTGTTAAGGTACCACGACACTACGATGACCCCGGTAAGGGCAACTACTGGATGCTGGACCCCTGCAGTGACGATGTGTTCATCGGCGGCACGTCTGGGAAACTCCGGCGCAGAGCCACCGCCAGTTCCAGGAGCAAACTTGGTTTGAAGAGAGGAGGAGGAGGTCGACTGATGCCCCCCAACACGGCAGCCAGCGTTACCTTAGCCGCAGCGAGCTCCTTTTACTGGCCGGTGCCGCCGTTCCTGCCTCTCCAAGCACCGGTACGCGCCCACCTCGGCTCGGGGACCTACCTGCGCGGCCAGCCGCGCCTGTCCAACCACGCTGCCTCGGTGGTTTCTCATCAGGCCCGGTTGAGTGCAAACACCGCAGACACAGACAGGTTCGTGCGGACGCGCCAGGAGATGTCCTACATCGGGGTCAGCTGCGCGCAGTCTCGTCGGCATCAGATCGGGTCTGCCTGCGCCTCCTTCTCCGCCACGTCCATCCCCGCATGCACCCTGCCACTGTCGGACCCGTGCTCATTTAACATGATCTCCGGACAGGCCAGCTACTTTTACTCCCACCAAATACCGTGCGCAGCAGCGTTTAGTTCGTGTCCGGAGGAGTGCGGCGCTTCTAAGACGGGACAACTTTCATCCAAGAGTGGCCACTCAGAACTGGGAGGATACTGTACTGACTTTCCAAATTACTGCCCTCAAGTCAGCTCAAGCCCTCCTTTTGGGATATAAAAAACAAGACTGTGTGGGAAGGCCAAAATAAGATCAATGTAGCATTTATGAAAAAAGAAATAGGAGAAATGAAAGGCCAACACAACCTAAACTGATAAGTGCATCTACTGAAAGCTCTGTTATGGACGAATACCCTGCTTTGATTTTACGTGTTATATAGTAAGATGGAAATGCAACTTGGAGATTATTAATGCCATGCAATTTGTTGTAAATAAAACAGGCTCCTGATGCTTACACTATACTTAAGTTGTGCCTCAGTAACTGATTTACGCATGCTTTTGTCTCCACAGTCTCCAACAAATGAGCAAAAATATATTTAGTATAAATGAGACAGAGAAATTATTATGACCTAACAACAGACAATTTTAAAGCATAACCAATGGTAGATCACTTTCTATGTGAAACAGTCATTGTTATCATCATTTATTGTATATTATTATTTTCCACGCATTCGCTAAGGCGTGTACGAAGTAAGTTTTGTTCGGACGTTAGGTGTGCAGATAGATGCCAAGTCATAACAAAAGGAACATCAATAAGGAAAATTTTCATTTGTGGTGATTCCTTTCTGCTCACCGATACATTTCAGGTATAAATGCTGTTTTTAAATCAGTACAGACTAAATGTAAATAATAGAAATAAATAAATATAAAAGGGAGAAAAGGCCTTATTTCAAAGAAAATAATTGAATCAGTTGAAATAGTCTTAATAATTGTACAATTAAAGATTACTGATTGTAAAAACATTATGAAATCAAAATTGTTCATTTGCTGCACTTATTCGGTTTCATCATCAATGCAACTAAAAAAACTATATTACATTCCTAGTTTAATTACTTTACATGTAATTAAACGATAAATAATGCATTTTAAATTGTGTTTTCTTCTCTCCTCATTAAAGCCTTATGCCGTTGTTGATTGTTCTTATTTGGCTGCGTTATTAAGCGTTTCACTCTGGAGATTTGAGCCCGCAAAAGGAAAATAGATGACTAAATTACACGTTTAGAATAGAAAATATATATTTATATATGAATAACAGCTTGTGAATGGAATGCTTGTCTATTATTATTATTATTATTATTATTATTATTATTATTATTATTATTATTATTATTATGTTAGATGTTTCTATGTTGCTGAAGCAGTGCGGAGACTGTGCTGTGACTTTATCAGACTTGATATTTCCAGTGGTGCAGATCGTCTTGATCAGTGTTGTGTTTGGCTCTGCGCTTTCATCGCCGCCTGTTAAACTTTCCCTCACCTTCCCTTCACCGCCGCTCCTCCACAAATTAATACAAAAAACCAAATGAGATCTTTGGGGAAACAGATTAGTGTACCTCTTTCTGGACGGCTGCCTCGCCTTTAAACAAAAGCTCTTTTATGTGGAAAGACATCAGCCCGTCAGTCACAGTCGCTCTGTGGTTAAGGCAGACGGGCCTGGATCAGGTAACTTCACAGTTGGCAAACTCGCTGTCTAGATAGATGCAGGTGAATATTTTCATTAGTGGTATGAGTAATTGTGGTGGCGGGGAAGAGATGAGGAGGACAGATGTGAGAATAGGCTTAAGCAGTGTTTTAATTGCATAAGCTGATGTAAGGAGATCTGGTTCTGTTGGAGTAAATCACCCCTCTGTGACAAGTCTCCTGATAAACATAAATACTGAGCTAATTATTGTTTTGCCATTTCATGGACAGAGCTTGGTGCTGATTTCTGTGCTTACAGTGAGCTGAAAATGGCAGAAATATCAAACTGTTGACACTTTAGAAAGTTGTATCTAGTTCTACTTGCACGGCAAAACAGAAAAAAAAAAAAAAAAAAAAAAAAAAAAGTTTATGCGCACTGAAGGCTGCGCACTACGACTGAGCGGGCTATGCTTCCTTCTACTTGCAAAAGTGCTCATAACCCTTTAACGTTTTTTTGTTTGTTTTTTTTTTGACGTTTTTTTTACGATAATACCGCCAACTTTAATGTTATATTACGATCTTTGTGAAGGGGAATGAAAAAAAATACACGATTTAATATTTAAAATGTTGTACAAACAAAAATGTAAAATTACGTCGCGCATAGTGTGTGTACGTATTTGGATAGTGAGAAGAAGCCGGAGTAGCCTACCCCAGAGAACATATGCACAGGGAGAACATATAACTCCATGCAGAAAGACCCTGGCCAGGATTCAAACCCAAGACCTTCTTGCTGCAAGGCAACATGACTAACTGCACCATGGTGCAGCCACTGAGAATCCAGTTTGCTCAAATTAAAATCAAATAAATCTCATTCAATCCAATTACATAAATTCTAACTTTATCCTATTGTAATAAAGCACAGTCAAATTCAGTTCATAGTAAAATTCCATTTGGTAAAAAAAAAAAAAAAAAAAAAAAAAAAAAAAAAAAAATCGTCTATTTAATTGAATGACTTTGCAGCAGTTCCCTAAGCATGTTGTGACAGTGAGGTTGCTGTATATTTAACCCAACCCCATGCTTAAGAAAGAAGTGCATCATGTTTCCTTTTTTTCTGCAGGAAACAAGTTTTGAAATGAATCGGAGATGATTTCCATGTTGTTTCAATGACAGCTCTGCTGAATAAATCTTTGTCTTGCCCATCTGATTTAATGCTTGTTGCTCTCTTAATTAGGCAGCTACAAAGTGTTTCCAGATTAGCTTTTGCTGTCCCATCAGCTGTAAGTTAACGCTGAGCTCTCCACATCTTAAGATTTTAGTGTCTTGGCTAAGGTGCGCTTCATAAAGGTATAGAACCTTGCACCCTGAAAATCAATCCCACACACTCACCTCTCTCAGCAACACACAGCCTGCCTTTATCTGCAGTAAGTGATTTCCTCAGGTAGATGTGTAACCTTTGGAACACGGTGGGTGGGTTGTGCACCCATAGGCGTCTGTCTGTCTCTTGCCAGAAAGCCAATCTCTTAGTGTCTCATTGCTGCACCGTAGCATACATCCCCATTTCTCTCACTCTCTCTAACAGACACACTCACATTCACGTTTTCCTGTTACTGTGTTAAAGAACATAACAAAGGCTTAACTGTTGGGTCTGCAGTATCAACCTAGCTGCTCCCTCATCCTTATTTATTTCCTGTGGTTTGTTCATAAGCAGAAAATGTTCATTCTGAAAGCAAGTCCTCACACTCTAAAATTACATCTCAACTAATAATGGAATAATAGGCCTAAGTCTTCTACCGATCTGAAACAAATCTGCATAGTAACTTTTGAATATAAAATCTAAAATAAATGTCACAAAGCTGAATTACCTTAAAGATTTCTGTAGGTATGTTTGGCATATCATATCAGCTGCAAATGCACAGTCGTACTATAATCATGTTTTACTGCATGAATTCTTCCTCAGAATCAGAAGAAGAAAACTTCTTACAGAATGTTTTTCACATAAAAATTAAAACCCATTGAAATTTTGTTATATCTCCGATTGTATGATGTAATACAAAGGTTGCTTATTTGTTTCACTCTGGATTGTTTTCAGTTTTTTCCCCAGATTTTGAGGTGAATTCCTGTCTAACTTTAAAGATCAGCATCAAACTCTGATTTGTGTTTTCTTACAATTTACTTTAAAAATACTTGTCACCTTTCATCAACATCCCTGTAAAAATGTCATAAATTCTTAAAATAAAACTTATCTTTTATTGCAGTTTCATAATCTTACACTGAAAAACAGAGAAATTTAACCATTGAACATTTGTTTAACATTTTTTTAACATAATGAGGCACGTTTACAGTGCATTGCAAAAGCATTCATACCCCTTAAGCTTTCATATGTTATTTCATGTTACAATAAGAAATATCAGTTACATTTTTTGTAATACACAAACAAAAATAGTGTATAATTATAGGAAGAAAGGAACATTCGGCCTGAATATGTATTCAGTCCTTTGTACTTTTATACCCTTAAATAAAATCCAGTCCCACCAGATCTCTTCAGACTAAAAAAGACCACCTTTGTGTAATTTAACTTCAGTATAAATCCAGCTGTTCTGTGATGTCCTTGGAGGTTTGTAAGAGAACATTTGTGAACAGCATCATGAAGACCAAGGAGCATGGCAGACTGGTCAGGGACAACGTTGTGGAGAAGTTTAAAGCAGGGTTAGGTTAGAAAACAATATTTCAAAGCTTTTAACATCTAATGGGTAATTGCTTAACCCATCATCTGAAAATTAAATACGTAAAGCACAAGTATGAACCTACCTGTCCACCTAAACTGACAGGCTAGAGAAGAGTGCAGTAATCCGACAGGTAACCAAGAGGTCCATGGTAACTATGGAGGAATTGTAGAGTTTCACAGCTCAGGTGGAAGAATCTTTTGACCAGACAACTATATCTGTGCACTCAACAAATTTGGCCTGTGTGGAAAAGTGGCAAAAAGAAAGCCATTATTCTCAAAAAGCTATTAAAAGTTATTTTTGTGGTTTGCCACAAGCCATGCAGGGAACACAATAACCTGGTGAAAAGAAGGTGCTCTTATCAGACAAAATTAGAATCCAACTTTTTGGCCTGTGTCAAACATAACGTGTGGCAGAGAAACAACAACTAGAACAATGATCCAGATCTGTTCTCTGAGGACGTAAATTTGTTTAACACTAATGAAACTTTAATTAAAACTGTGCTCTTTGTTAAAAAAAAAAAAGACTGAGATTGAATTTTTTTGACAATAAATACTCCAGGTGGGTTTGGTGTGAAATAAAGTTTGAATATGTGAACAAGCACCTCAGTTCCACTGATAAGTATGGTAGAGAATCTGTGACCCCGTTTCTCTTCCAAAGGCTCTGGGAACTTTTTTCAACTGTCTGACATTATGGACTCAATAAAATACAAGGCCAGTATTAATAAAAATCTAGTAAACTCTGTCAGACAACTGAACACAGGTCAGAGTAGGATCTTTAACCAGAATTATGATCTAAAACATATGGTCTCATCAAAACTAATGTTTACTAGACTCAAAAATAGGGCTGCATGATACCAAGAAACAATTGAGATACTATTATGGAAAATTGCGATAGTAATATCAATTATGATTAACCTACATTTTTCTGACCCTTTTTTTCCCTTACCATTACACGATGCCCACCATTGTCTGTGAGCTTTAGTATCTCAGCCACTAAAATCATAGATGAGGTGTGGGCATTAGGGTCAGTAAGGGTCTATCCAACCGGTCAAATATAGTTACACTTGAAAACATAGTATGCTACCAAATATTGTGTCCAATCAGTCCTTCAAAACTGTGCTATTACACACACTCATTGCAATGATGGAAGAGAGCATAAGGAGCATAAGAAAGGAGCCAGAAGTCTGAATGACACAGGCAGTGCCAAACAGAATAATGAAGGATTCTTCTTCCTTTTTGTTCAAGCCTTATGAAATGCCAAGCAGTGATTTGGTTTTAGAGAAGTTATTTGTTCACATTTCATTTTTTTATCTACTAAATAAATGTACTCACATTCAAGACTGATTTTTATTGAACCCTTCACCAAAGGATGCAATAAAGAATGCTTTTATATATCTTTCCCATGGGTCTTCAGTAATGTCCTCAACAAGAGAGTTCAAACTAAATTCACAGCTTTAGGAGAGCTAGTGTATATTTCTGGGAGGAGGGGGTCTTTTTTTTTTTTTTTTTTTTTTTTTACAAATTATTCAAATTATAAAAATCCAAGAATTGACATGTCAAGTACACTAATAAGTTAGTGAATTGGGGAGAGGGGGTCACTTTAACATTTGCATGTCTCCTCTGTTGTCCACTTTTGGAAACTCATTTGATAGCTGTTTGGTTTTAGTCTGTTTTGTCATCATCTCTGAGTAAAATATGTCCTGCAACTGTCCAGATATTGTTTCCGTTCTGAAAAACGTTTCAAAGTGGGTATTGGTGAGTCCTGATGTCTGCAGCAGTAAACATTTAATTAAAAACTGGTTTTCAAAGGGTTTAAATAATGAATAAAGCACTACACCTAAAAAATATTGTTCTAATTTTCAGTGAACAAAATTATTATTAGTAGTTGTTGTTGTTTTAGTAAAAGCACATTAAAAAGACACCAGTCGAAAAATATGTTTACATTCATCATGCGATAATGTTTAAAAACGCAATACCTATTATTTAATAGTTTAAAACGACCCGGTGTGTAAGACAAACGTCCACATCATTATTCAACATTATTTGCCGGGTCTCAGGGAGAAATACACTTAATAAAGTTTTTTTTAAATAGAGTACTGTGTTCTTGAATCAAAGGCCACCAGTTATAACCCGGTAGTTATACCAACAGCTTCAAGCGCGTATTAACTAACCCGGAAGTGACTTCGAGCACGCGAGTCTGGCTGAATCGTTGTCGTTACAAAGGCACCGGTGGAGATAAGCTCTGTATTAATTAGAGAAACTGACTCTATAGTCTAACAATCATGTAAGTATAATTTACAGCAAGTTGCCTTTAGTGAAATGTTGTTTTTTTCAAGAGCCATTGTTACGAGTAGTAACTTCTTACAGCTAGGCTAATGCTAACCAGGTTAGCCTTTACAGCACAGAGGCTACTTAGCTCGACTAAATGTTGGTTGTTTTGTAAGTCCTGTCCAAATTCTGTTGTTAGGCGAGCTAGATCGCATCTACGCTGCTATTACTGTAAAGGAAAATCAGTTAATCTTGTAAAATGGTTTTTATTTCATTATCGTTCTTTATCAGATTAAGATACATAGCAAATATATCAAAATGGAGCAATACAGTTCTATTCAACCAAGCTGTATTCGGCTCAGTTCATGCTAGAAAGGGAAAAGGACAGAGAAACGGTTTTTGCATGTTCTTCATACTAGGTTTGTTAGCAAAAATTTTAAGAGCCAAAACAAACCACTTTACCCGTAAAAGCAATTCAAACCATTTTAATTACATCAAAAATAATAATAATATCTGTACGTTGAACATTAAGAGCGTTTAAGCATTTTAAAGTCTAAATTCTGGGTTAATTTATGTTTTTCAGTTTACATTTTGTAAAATAATGCTATCCCAGTCCACATAAATTATTTGATAATATCATGAAAGGTTGTTTTTTTTTTTTTTGTTGTTGTTTTTTTGTTTTTTTTTTAAATATGGTCTTTGATTATTATTCTGCATTTGTAGTGATTAGAATAAGTGCTATGCAATTCATTAGTATTGGCCCATTCAGTCATGATTATTACGGTATTTCAGATTTTTAAATTTAAATTTAAAGCAGTTACTGAGAGCATTGCAACTTAAAACAAAATATGGATTCGGCTTATATTTTATTTCAAAATAAAAGTTATAGTTAAGTGCTGAAACTGAGTTAATAAAGTAGGACTGCATAATTTATAACAATTCTATTTTTATTGCAATATTGCTGTAGACAATATGCATATTTCCATATTTCAGAGAATTGCCTAAACAGCAGTAACTGTTGGCTAGTTGTATAAAAATACAAATACCATAAAAATACCATACCTGAGTGTATGGTATTTTTAGTACCATACACTCAGGCTTGCTTTTTTTTTTTTTTTTTTTTTTTTTTTTTTTTTTTTTTTTTTTTTTTTTTTTTTTTTTGGCCAAAACAACAATGTCCATCAGATGCAGCTTTTTCATGAAACCTTGTTCTTGAGATCGAATTACAGAATTTGATTTAATTTTTTTCTAGTAGCTAGATAGACTATAAATTATCTGGGGTCTGTGTCTGCTATGAACAGAGATTGTTTCTTTATCCCAAGTCATATTATCGTGACATTCACAGTTATTTTCGCATATGGCACATTTCCTAATATGGTGCCGCCCTATTTTCAAGTTTTAATGGTAACCAGACTTAGTTTGGTCAAGTTAAGCATGTGCTCTTGAATCAAATCAGATCATTCTTGATATTTAGATACATTATTAAACTTTTGGACTGATTTTAAGAACTCTGCTTGTCTTCAAGTAAATTTAACATAGTTTGTTGGACCCAGAACTTCAAAAGTAAGCCTTTGTTATATTACTTATGGTGATTAAAGTAGATTATGGAATAATAATTTGGGGCGTGTTTATTTTGTTATCACAAAATTTTGAAAATATTTTCAACCCTAAGCTGCAGTCGTCCTTGGCAACATTAACGAAACCTTCAAATAAAGAGGTTAAATGGGTACCTGGATAGGAAGTATTTTATCACAATTGCAGATAACTAAAAATAGGACAAATAAGAGTAAACATCATTTACAAAGTTTAAAACAGCATTTATATGAGTATATTAAACATAAAATTAGATACAGTAAAACGTGTTAGATGGGGAATTTTAATATAGAACCTAAGGACTGTAATCAAAAGAACAAAGGGTAATAACCTAAGACTGGACATCGCAATATCAGATTTTTCAGAAGTGTTTGAAATGCATTGTTTGTTGCCTGTTATGTTCTGAATGTTAGAAGTGCTGAGAATTTGGAAAATGATAATTAACCCATACTTATTCATCCTTTTGGGTAGAGTTTCACTTCAGTAGCAGATATCAAAACCAAACACAGATGACAGTGCCCTGAAGGCTAAAGGTTACAGAGAGAATTGGAACCATTGTAATGACAGATGATGGTCGGAGGAGTGAGGAAAACGTGGCTTTCTTGCC
Source organism: Anableps anableps (assembly GCA_014839685.1). Taxonomy (NCBI): domain Eukaryota; kingdom Metazoa; phylum Chordata; class Actinopteri; order Cyprinodontiformes; family Anablepidae; genus Anableps; species Anableps anableps. The sequence continues at coordinate 24,346,507 of CM026068.1, read as the reverse complement.
TGTGCAAATGACAACAGTATATACAGGGTTTACGATATCAAGGTCCTGTTTCTAGGTTCAAAACTTAGAGAATTAAAGCATTTTAAAATCATGGGGGACAAAGTGTCTTGGTGGCTAAAGGGTTCGGTATGGTCTGGCCGATGTGCCGCAATCAGTTCTTATTGTCGCCACTGCTTGACGAAAATTGCATCATTTAGTTCCCAGCCTCATGTGGTCCACCCCTTCTTGTCACAACCCCCTTGTGAAATTTTCACCCCCCTCTGCATGTGAAGCTGCTATGTGATTGGTCAGAATTTCGTGGGTGTATGTGCGAAAAACAGCCCCAACTACTCAACTTCCTGAAACTGGTTTTTCAGCCAGAGAACAGGATGGATTTGAGGAGCAGTTGTGCTAGGCCTTGAGAAAGTACGTACTGTAGGACCCAAACCCTGAACTCCCCCTGCTCGGTCCTGGTCTGATGCAGTGGGCGAGCATCTCACCAACTCCTGTACTTTTTTAGGTGCGAGCAGTGTAAGCCCTGCAAAGGGCTATTGTAATCGTAGTGTTTCTTATTGTTATGATTCTCAACACACAAGAAGTGCTCATTTGGAGGCCTAAACATACATGAAAACTCACCAAACTTCACCCAAAATTGTCCCCCGACTGAAATTTTAGTATTTTAATAGACTCAAAAGTGGCCGTGGCCAAACAACTCTACAGCGCCACCCTAAAGTGAGATAGGCCAACCGGTAAATCCTAGAGAGCTGAAACTTAGTACATAGGTAGATCAACCCAAAAAAAGAAGAAGAAAAAAAGTCTCTTGAAGGTACGCTCTAAATCCAACAGGAAGTTGACTATTTCGTGCCAAAGGGCCAATTTTGCCCATTTTTTCATACATGTTGAACTTTAATGAACTCCTCCAAGGGATTTTGAGCTATTGGCTTTAAACTTGGACACTATACCCTTAAGGTATTGACGATTGAAAGTCAAATCAAAATCTTGAGTTTTCATGCATGTTAAAGGAGCGGGGCCAGGCCTCAAAGTTGACCTATTTGCCATACATTTTGAAATGCTATAACTTTCACATTAAAAGGTTAATTTGCATGAAACTTGTTATGAGTCATCCATGTTGGATGCCCGATGACCGTATGTGGTCGTGTGCCGACATTATCTAAGCCCCTCCCCCTCAAAACAGAAAGTCACTTTTTTATTCCTTCGAAAGCTTCATCTGTGGCCCCCTTGACCAAATCAACATGATCTTGTGTCAGAAGACAGATAACAAGTTGGTCTCACTTGCTTTAAAGTAACAAATTTTTTGTGGAGGTTGTGGCCATGACAGTGTGGCAAAGTCAGACGTCATGTCATTGCCATACGTTTGGCTCTAAATTCTACATTTTTTAGCCGAGCTGCACTAAACTCACTATCATCAATCCTTATCCGCTCCCCGAACAGAAATGTAGTCCCATATTTGGTGGCCGTGGCCTAATTCCTCAACAGCGCCCCCTAGAAATCTTTAAAAAGTCAGCCCCAAGCCATCCTTTGACCTTTGACTGACAATCATATAATTCAGTACACATATATATTTTTACAGGACCTACAAAAAAGTCTCCCGGAGCCATGGTCCAAAAGGAAGTCGGCCATTTTGGATCACAGCTGCCATTTTTTCATGTTTACACCTGTTGTATCTGAGCAAACCCCTCCTTCAGCTTTTACCATGGAGTTTTCAGCATCGCTCAGCATAGTCTTGAGGCATTGAAGATCAAAAGTTATCAAAAGCTTTTTGATGCATCAAAGCATGTGGGCGTGGCCAAGGCTCAAAATCTGACCATTTGCAGTAAAACATCAAGGTGGAATAACTTCCATATACAAAGTCACAGCTGCATGAGACTTTCTGTGTGTCATAAGAGACTAGCACTAATCACATTCAGATGGTCAGTTGTTGACATCACCTTAGCTCCACCCCCTTCGATCAGGAAGTCACCTGTTTTGCTGCTGGTTGTATTCGTTTTACTCTTTCATTCATACAGATTTAAACCTGTGTCTGATTACAGTACAACATGATGCTGAATCCTTCTGTCAGCACTGGTTGGTGGCTGGGGCATGTTGCCGTGACACAATGGCGAACTCCAAACCCTCGCCCTTTGCATACGGTTGGCTCTAAATCGCACATACATCATCCGATTTGTAACCTCTGAAGAGGCCAATAGTATTATATTGGAATGTGACTCCAGTGCGCCCCCTAGATTATTCCAATAGCTATAGCTCCCTGATGCATCATCCTATCTGCACCAGATTTTTTTTTCATCATCAGGGAGCACTGCTTGACACACTGGTGTGGTAAACTGACATCACTCTTAATTTTTTTTGAAGGTCAGTCTTAGCAGCATAGCTGTACCAAGTTTTCTGAGTTGGTCTGAAATAACTATTACTGTGTGCTGTCCTTCGCAGGAGTCTGTTAACAAAGCCCAAATCAGAGATGACTCCTGAAGAGCTCCAAAAACGTGAGGAGGAGGAGTTCAACACCGGGCCACTGTCAGTTCTCACCCAGTCAGTGAAGAACAACACCCAGGTCCTCATCAACTGCCGCAACAACAAAAAGCTGCTTGGAAGAGTCAAAGCCTTTGACAGGTACCCAGTGACTCATAAAACAGGCTTCAGGGTAAAAACTGTGTCTGCTTAAAAATGTTTAAGGATTGTGTGAGAACTGCAGAACTTTAGGGATTAAGGCGTTTCAGGGTGAAGAATAGTCTTGTAAACATAAAGCCAGTTTTAAAAAGGAGAAAAGGCCATCAGTAAATAATTGGTGAAGACTTTGTTTTTGTCTATGTAATAACCTTAAGTAAAAATATGGTATCACTTTTTTAAAACAAAAATATGGAATATTATCTTATCACTAGTAGTTTAAAAGTGCTTATTGTGCAGAATGTTAGTTTTTTTTATTTTCTTGTTTTTTTGAAGATTATACAAAGTTTATATTAGCATGTTAATTAGTTAGGCTAGCTGCTCCTGTTGGAGGTTCAGCCAATTTATGAACATGCTGCTCCTACCTTACAAGGTGTAGTATAAAAAACGGGTGCCTTAGTACAAGTGGTAGATGGCATTCCTTTAATTTTACACCATAGCTTACCGGGGGTTCACGGCCATTGATATTACTTGTCAGCAATGGGAACATGTAGGAGCCTTCTTGTGCTATCTGATCAGTATAGCGCAGCAACAGATGGGGGAAGGGTAGCATGCTCTATGCAGCTGAAGAAAATATCAGATGCTGTTACTTTCTCCAGCATCTCAGCAAAGAGGCTTTATACTGTTGAAATGTCATGATGGACCATTTTAGCAGTTTAAAACCATAACTTTCTAAAACCCTGTCATACCTTGATGCTAATAATCAGCCCATGTTGGAGTTTAGGTAAATTTCTACTGCAGCGAACATGTAAAATGAAACTTTTTAAGGTGTTCATTTAATGTATTGACTCCTTTGTTTAAATCCCAAGAGGATATTTTTACACTCTGTATCTATACTGTTGTTTCAGGCATTGTAACATGGTCCTTGAGAACGTGAAAGAGATGTGGACAGAGGTTCCCAAAAGCGGGAAGGGAAAGAAGAAGTCAAAGCCCGTCAATAAGGACCGCTACATTTCTAAAATGTTCCTCAGAGGCGACTCTGTGATCGTTGTCCTAAGAAATCCTCTCATCACAGGAAAATGAACTTTTAAAGGGGTTCCACCTGTATCGCTAAAGGTATTGAAGGCAGGGGCTTGATGTATGTTCATCTTTTTTGTTTTTCATTTTGATGTTGGATTATTGCGGACACGGTTGAGACAGAAAAACAGTGTTGACAAAATGTTTCCACTCAATGTGTCTCAAGAGGTTAGGTGCAGCAGGTGCTGACTATTTTGATTTGACTTTTTCATTTTAATAATAAAAATGATTGATAAATGCTGAAGTTGTGTTGGTGTTTACTGTGTTTCTTCCCGCATTGAATTTAAATTTCACTCTGCTCTTTCAGAGTTCACAGCATCACATGTGGTAAAACAATAGAGAAAAGTTATTTTTTTCTCCCTCTAGGGCCCTTTCCAGCCTTCTCCTTCTCTCTTCCACTCTCCCCTGACAGCCTCTTGGGTGTCAGGCTTGATTTCAGTCTGCAGCGCTCAACATGCGACAAACTGCCGTTTAAAGGCCTGCTGCATTATTGATGAGACCAGATGTGCTGACTGTCACTTCACACCCTCACCTCTCCATTTCAGGCTGTTCTTCTGCCGCCTCGGCCCCTTCTGACCACTTTATTAATTGGCCTAATAGCTCAACAGCTAGTGTCGCTTTACTCCTCTGGCAGTTGGCGTCTAACCTCCACGCTTTGCTGCTCTCAGATTCAGTGGTTGAGTGTAAATAAATAAAGCACTTGTGTATTTTAAACCTTTCGAGCATTGATTGCAGAATTGGTCTTTATGTTGCTCCTGGTTTTATCTGCAGGCCTTTTATTTAGGATCTAACAACGTGTCTACAGTGTATTCGCTTGTAACAATTGCATCATTACTTTAAGCAGCCCTAACTTTTTTTTTCTTTCTTTTTTGTCTGTCAATCTCCTCTTTGGGTGAGCTCTTTGAGATACGCATTACTGGAGTGCCCATGAGGTTAGCACCTGTAAAGTGTTTGTGTGTGAGCAACATATCCTAGCTGATTTACAGCATCCAGGTGAGGCCTGCCAGAGGGAGGACTCCATCAGTAGAGCGAGTCTGGGCACTAGATTTAAATGCACTGAACCCACATGACTGACTGTCTGCTGAAGTTATGCTCACGGCAAGTCTTAGGCATTTTAAGAGATCATGTAGCAGGAGCTGGGAAACGGACATGTTGTTACATATGCTGCCAAAGAAAGGTCGGTTAATATGAGCCTGTAATGTGGATTTTTCACTAGTTTTTAGGAAGCCACAAAATAACCAATATTTATGATCAACAAATGCACTCATAACACTAGAGAACTAATGGTGGCTTGTTTTAAAGGGGCAGTATTGTGTATATTCCAGGCACATAGTGCCATTTTATACCACAATCAAGAAATAATGTTGCCTTCAGTTGATATGAAAATGCTGTATATATCAAAAACACCTTAAAATAAATATGATGCCTTGAAACTAGCCTCTTATCTCTTTAAGAAGCTCCTGCTCTTTCCAGCACTCAGCCTTTAGCACATCATCACAACAACGTTTCTCAATTTAGCCGTTTACAACTGTTCTTAGGCGCATTGGACTTAGAGGTAGTTTGTGTGATAACTGCAGCAGATGCGCAGTTCCACCAATTGTTTGCTAATTGCTGCTGCTGCTGCTAGTCTGGAGGAGCTTAGTGGGGAAGGCGTGGGGGGAGGGGTGCTCTGTGGGGCAGAAGCTCGGCTGGAGACTGCAGCTCCAAAGAGGAGCTTTGGGAGAGCAAGCATTTATGCATCCCCGAATGGCTGCCAGGGGAGGTGGAAGGATTCCTCAAACATGCATGAAAGAATCAAAACAACACTCCTGGTATGTTTTGGATGAGGGAAAATGATGTATGCTAAAAAAAAGAGTTGATTTTACATAATACCCCCTCAATATCAGTTATAAGATGGGGCTAAAGGATTTAATGTAACATCTTGAAAAACAATACTTAGCATTTTGGGATTTGTAACTGCACTTGGTAGTCTGGGGGAAAATCTAGCTATATTTTTCCTCTAATCTGAGCTTCCCCTACATGATGGAGCTCCTTAACATATAATTATGCCACCGTTCAGGAAGAAGCTCATTTCATTAATATGTACTCTGGATTTTGTTCCTGAAGTGGAGAGGGTCAAAATGTATGCCGGACCTGAGCAGTGCTCCTCATATTGCAGACAGGGCCCCAAATACTTGTTATATCTTGTATGCTTAGTTTGTGTTCATGTTTCAGCTTCAGCTTAATTAGATGACTAGCTACCACTTGCAGAAGTGATCATATAAAGCCCACTCATTCTGATCTTGTGTCTGGTATGTTTGGTGTTAGAGCTAGCTGTAAGATTCGTGAACAAGACACCAAGATATTTGAACTCCTCCCTTGAAGACCTCTCTACAGAATCACCACCTTAGCTTGTTTGAGGGGTTTGAGTAGCACAATGATCCTTGGGGCAACGTTGTCTGGGTTTTTGGCTCTTGGTAGGGTCTCAGATGACAAACTGTTCTGTGGGAAAAATAAGACTGAGATGGATTCCACGATCTCATCTCGATGATGGTTTACCATAGAGACCTATGAACTTCACCCAGATTAGGGACACTACCCACCCTCCTGGACCCAGGCTCAGAAGAGGAGCAAGATGGCAAATGCCTAGTGGTCAAAGGACTGGCTCCTGAAACTTTGACTAGGCCACTCCAAAACTTTTTCTTTTAGCTCTTCAGAGATGGAAGTGCTATTGTGCTTTAGACCATTGTCCTGTTGCATAAAATATGTATATTAGGTTAACTGGCCGCTCTGCATTTTGCTTCGAAGTGTGTGCATTCTTTTTTTGTCCTGTTCATCTCTGTGTTGCCCTGTGATGGACTGGTGACCTGTCCAAGATGTCCCCCACATCTTGTTCAGCAACCGCTGGAGACATGCAGCAGCTCCATGACCCTACATGGATAAGTAGCTATAGATGATAAATAATTTAACAAGGGGGGAAATTACTTTTTCACATACCAGGTTGATTTTGGGAGCTTATTTTTACTTAAAGGGGTGGTATTGTGTATTTTCCAGGCAGAGAGTGCCGTTTTATAGCACAGTCAAGAAACTATGTAACCTTCAGTTATAAAAATGCTGTATATATCAAACATGACTTAAAAGAAATTTGAATTCGTAATTTGACACCTTGAAATTGGAACTCTGCCTGAGGGCTGGTGTCCTGCAACTTTTAGATGTGTTTGTTTCAGTACACCTGAATCAAATAATGAGGTTCAGTAGCAGGACTCTGGAGAATGTGACTGCACAATGAGGAGGTAATTCAGCCATTTGATTCAGATGTGTTGGACTAGGAACACATCTAAAAGTTGCAGGACACCGACACTGGAGGACTGGAGTTGTAGACCCCTGATAGACATTCTTCTGCACAAAACAAAAGAAATCTGTAAGGGAGAAAACATTTTTTCACAGCACTGCATTTTACTGAATCATTGTAACAAGTAATTGAGGCTTTGTACCCTTTTCAGCATTTGTGTTTCTGGTATACATACAATAAATACATGTTTAGGTAGTTTCACTATGAATCCCCTTTTTTTCATCAAAGACCACATTTTTTTCTTATGGAAATCTTTTTTATGAAGCCTGGCCATTTTTATGTGCCACATATTCAGATCTCCAATATATTTAAGCTGTTCTTTAGTTATGAAAAATGCAAAATGATACATTAAAAGTCTGATGTTCCTAAAGAGAACATTTGAAAAAATTGACTATATGCATACCTTGTTGCTTCCAAACTAGGAAGTGTCCAAAAAACAGACCCAACACAACAAAACATAACAGATGGAAACAAGATCTAAGTAAAGGGCACTCATTGACTGAAAAGAATCATAAGCACAACACAATTAGTAATTAAAAAAAAAAAGAGAGAAATGAACACCAAGGAAAACGGAAGAACTTGACAGGATAGTCAGAGAAAAAAACAATCAGCAAATTTTTAAACGCAAAGAACACAAGTCTTCTTAAACATATGGACAATGATGGAGTTGTTTATTAAATACTTTTATTTAAATTTATTATGCTTTATGCATGCAGTCCAAATGTTGCCAGAGCTCAGTCCATGAGAGGCACTTTTTGAGTGACTTTATCAAAAACTGGACATCTAAAGGTTGTTTTGGGTCAAATGACACATCTCAACAATGAAACTTGAGGCTTCAGCATCCTGAGACAAACCCTGTCCAAAGCTGGTTGGGTCTATTTGGAGATGCTGGTGATAAAAACAACTTTGGGGACCTAATTTGTTGGGTATCAGTGTACACTTTCCTCAAGTTACCTCACTCATCTCAAAGACACTCAAAGAAGCCACCTTCCCTCCAGATTTTGAGGTGGTGGGTGAGCGATCCACAGGCAGGAAGGCAGATGTTTTATTCAGTAGGTAAGTGATAACAGAGGGGAAGTGTGATTATGATAGCGATCGGCCATGCAGCGATACTCATCCCTTCGAGCAACGCGACACCCGGTAGTGCATCGATCGGGCTTCTGTAACCAGAGCAGCCGTCACAGTTTGTTTTCAAGCAGAGCCACGGTCCGGGTGTCAGGGCCGACGGACCAGGTGGAGGGGCCGGGGGGAGAAGGAGGTGTCAGTTCTGTAAACACAAACACTGTGTTCATTCATCACAATAAAGTGCACAGATGCAGAGCAACAGAGTAAATGACAGGGAAGAGGGGCATGCACCCCCAGACCTCGTTTCCAAACAAACGTCCCTGAAACTGAGGAAGAGGATGAAACAAGAATCAGATCCTCTGTTCTTGTGTAATTGCTGGTTTCCTTCTTGCTGTTTGAGTAGTTAACTTTGTGTTACTTAGGATATTCCAGACCATGGACATAATCAACCAAGGCCCATGTGTGCATTAAATCCCAGTTTTAAGGAGAACAAATATTTGTAACCATGTACAACACAATATTTTGTAATAATAAAATAAAATAATAAATATAAATATTTTATATTTAATAAAATCACATTTTAGTACTTAAAATACTTGTATATCTCTGGTTCTTAGCACCACATGTTCCCAGTTTAAAACCTGTGTTGCATCTTTCTGTATGGAGTTTGCATGTTGTCCTCATGCATGCATGGGTTACTCTGGATACTCCAGCTTACTTTGCCCTATGATGGACTGAAGAGTTAGCCCCCCAACCTAATAGAAGTAAACAAATATATAAAATAAATGAACTGCAGTTAAGTTTTTTTTTTTTTACCTTTAATAATATAATATAATATAATATAATATAATATAATATAATATAATATAATATAATATAATATAATTAGTTATTAATATACGGTATAGTTCATCTATTTGAGGAATCTAAATCTTTGTTTCAAAATTCAAAATAGCACAATATCAGCCCAGTGAAGTAGCTTGGTTTTGGTCATACAGTCTACGCCTGTTAAACCTGAAGATGTTTTGCAGGAAATACACAGTAGATTCCCCAAATTATTTATTAATCGGGATTCAACATTCATTAAAGGTTATTGACTCATATTGTATCTATCTGTAGTATTATATGTGTTTTAAAAACATGACTTGTTATAAAGCTATAATGGTTATGATTTTTGTTAATGTTCATTTTATGTTATGAAGGGTTAACTTAATTATTCCATGCAAAATATTTAATGGATGAAGTACAGCTTCAGATTTCCAACATACATCTTTGTTTATTTAGTCCTAAATGTACTTTAGAGCTTGTTAGCATTTTCTAGACAAGAGCTCAAATTAAAAAAGGTATCCCAACCCTTAATCTAAATGTCAGGTGAAAACTAGAGAATACAGTCACATAAAGATGCCAGAGGAAGTCATTTATAGCCACAATGTCTTCAGCATGCTTTGTTTGTACATTAAGGCTATGGTACCACCTAGTGGAATGTAAATGTAATGTGCAGACCTCAACAAGACTCGCCTTTCGATGCACCCTTGTTAAGTGGAAGGAAGTTGGATCATACAAAAGCCTGAAAACTAACATGTGTTTGTATTCATCGTCCTTTACTCTTATGTATCTAAATAAAATCTGGTGCAACTTATCGTCTTCAGAATTCACCAAATTAGTAAACAAAGAAAACCGGTGTGTTTTGTGAAGGCTTCAGAGGTTTGTTAGAGAAGATTAGAGAACAAACAGTAGAATGAAGAGCAAGAAATGCAGCAGACAGATCAGGGTAATGTTGTGGAGAAACTTGAAGAAGGGTTAGGTTGTAAAACAAAGTCCCAGGTTTTCTCACAGAACACTGTTCGAACATCTGAAAATAAAAGAATATGGCCCAGCTGCAGACCAACCAAGATGTGGCCAAGAGGATGAGAGTGTCTTCTTCAGGAGGGAACGGAAATTCAGTGAGAGTTGATAGAAAGACTGACAGAGCCAAGTAGAAAACAATCCTGGAAAAACCCTGTATGAAGCTGCGAAAGATTTGAAACTGGGGTAGAGGATCATGTTCCAACAGGACAAAAACCCCTACAAATACAGCCAGAGCTACAGTCAAACCATTTACACAATGGTGCAGTAGATCAAAACATATTCGTGTAATAGAATAACCCAGTCAAAGTCCAGACCTAAATCCAATTGTGAATCTGAACATTTGAAAAGATCAAAGGATATTACAGCTTTTTCAAGGAAATACTAAAACTAGCCTGGTAAAAACCAGCCCCTTGTACTACACTTTGCTTTGTACAGAGGGGCTGGCTTCTCGGCTATTGAGAAACGATTGCTTCCTTGAAGCGTGGACTCTGTGGAGGTTTTAAATTTTACCCAATCGTTAGTGTTTGTCCGTGACGTATGTAATGTGCCAGTTCAATGCTATGAAGCTTACCAGAAATTGCCTGTGCTGTGAACAACCATCCTCCACTGCAAAGAGAGAGGTGCTGCTGATGGTAATTCAATATTCGGAAGCGTGGCCAACACGGACTGAACGGCTTCGTTCACTTCCTCCACTGCCATTGCTAAAACTACAGGCAGACTACAATCCTAAAACAGTGCAGGAATATGATGTCATCGCTGACAACTCCTCCTTCTGTTTGATGATTGGCCCGGTTGAAATTCTATTGTAAGAATCTAAGTAAATGGGAGAAAGTCCAAACAAAGCTGTAAGTGAGATTTGAATAGAGCGGAATAGCACAGCAAGGCAACAGCCAGGCTACTAAAACAGGAAACACTAATTTTGTGGGCTCATGCTGATTAATGCAGATCCAGACTGAGCTTTGTTTCTTTGATTGAAGTTCAGTTATTTGTATTTCTCTGTTAACACACTGCCTCAGGAAAGCACTGTACTCTCTAATGTAAGTTAAAGTGCAGTCTGTAACAGCCTTTCCAAAAAAATCAGATCAATAAAGATACACAGAGGTGAACTTTAGTAGCCGAGCTTTGATAAATTCTTAATGCACCGGTTTTGACCCCTTTACTCGTCATGTGCTACCATCCCTCCGGAGACGAAACTGACCAACTGACGTCAAGTCGTGGAAATAAAGCTGTGGCAAATGGGAGGAGCTCGGGAGAAACCTCAGTTTACTGTGTGACTGCTTCTGATTCTTTACAGGCCACTCTCCGGGAACAGAATCAACTTGTTGAGTCTAGGCAGCCACAAATCATGCAAGCACATCCACACATGGGAGCAGAGACTCACACAACTGCTGGGGGTTTGTTTGAAATTCTTGGCTCAACTAACAAGGGACACATGGCTTTTAAAAAAAACAAAAAAAACAAAAAAAACAGCAGTTGCTTAAGGTTGGATGTCTGAGAGTATGGCTGCAGTGAAACTGGGCATATTAGCTTTCAGGTTGTTTGCACATGCCACACACACGTAACGCATTCCTTTCACATCCTCTCTTCCACTTCTATTTACAACAGGCATTATCTCAGCCCTAAAGACTGGGCCATGAGAGCTGTCCTGTTTTATTCATTGCTGTTGACATCTGTTTTCAACATAATTTAAGATATTTAAAAACTTTTCAGTTTTTCTTACCACATTAGTCAAATTAAGGTAATCTTTTCATTTGATAATTAAACCTACCAGAAAACATTTCTGTCCAATATTTAAAAGCCACAGAAGATGAACTTGATGTTACACAAACAGCCAGCAGGGCGATGTACAGGGGTTATAATGGCCCCAGGTTCACATATAATGATGCCTTCATGTACTATTGGAATATGTGGGGGGGGTTGCCCATTCAGGCAGGAATTGTTCAGGAGAAATATATCTGGGTTGGGATTATAGATACTTTACTTGTGCTGTTACCTTTACTGTATTTGTAAATTAACATTATGATTTACAGTAAGCTTAAGGAATATTGACACAACTAGTTGAATCACTATGAAATAAAGTTCAGAAATATAATTTTTATGACCACTGTCTCAGTGAAGCAACTGAAAAATACTATAAAATAGTGCTGTTCAATAATGGTTACATTTTATTTGATGACAAAATCTAATTTCACCATAAATTCTAGAAATACTGACAGTCTTAACTATACTTAAACCAAAAATGTTATGTCTTCAAGGTTGGAAAATGTAAAGAACAACAAAGACTGAGTACTGTGCTGTTTTGAGATTGTTATGTCTGAGGCATTATTGCTCTCATTTTAAAACACAGTATTATGCAAAGCCAACACAAGACATAAGCAAACCAAGCAGCTGCTCAAGGGCCCAAAACCAGCAGCCTTCCTCCCTAGATTGCTAGAATTGTCACACAAGTCAAGTTATTTCTCTGTGGGGTACAGGATCTGGCACAGTGACCTCGTTGTCATTAAAGCGGGTATTATTTGCTACTTTTGACAGTGTGGGCATGCAAAGGTCTGCTAGAAAACGAAATCAGCATCTCTATAAAGCTTGTTAGTGGAGGAAAGCATGAAGTGTTCTAAAAATTCCCAGTAGATGGCTGTGTTGACTTTGGACTTCCTAAAATACAATGAACAAAACTGTCAGATGAATTGGTTTGCCGGATCCTCATAAACTGTGGAAACTTCGCATGACACTCAAGCAGCAGAAATTCCTTTATTACCTTACTCTGACTGTGGAGGGCGTCTGTCAGAAGTCTTTCCTTGATTCTGTAGGCTACAACATTTCTGTATTACAAAAATGTTTTTCATTGGTCTAACGTAATGTTTTAATTTTCTGAAAAATTACATTTGGGTTTTTTTTTTATTAGTTGTGAGTCATACAAAAAGTACACGTCTGTGTGTAATGAATCTTTATGAGCTTCACTTTTTTATTTCAATTGGTTAAATGAATTAATATTTCGGTGTCATTTTAATTTATTGAGATGCACCAGTATTAGACTGATTTCATAAATTAATTAGGTCTACCTCACCAACTAAACCCTAGTTCAATTTTACGAAGTACACTTGAATGCGTCGTGGGATTACTTTGAAGCTGGCGGGTTGGGCCAGACTCCACTGAATTCGCACTGCAGGACCGTGACCCGACAGCGTCACGGACCGAACGACGAAGAGTCCCGCGGAGGTATATCATTTGAACCCATCTTAGCGCAGCGACAAAAATAAAAACACCTGAAAGTGGAAGAAGAGGAAGCGAAGCTTTATGTAGTGCCGCTGTTTTCTCAGCTTCACTTTTTTTTTTTCTTGTAGAAACCCACTGTGGGAGAGTTATTGGAGTTGACAAGCCCGCTTCACTACTGTATCTACCCCCTCCTCCTCTTCCTCCTCCTCTCCCGCTCCACAGAACCAGGAAATCGTCGAGGTGTGCTTCTTTATCCCACTACCCCGTTTTTGGCTGTAGATGTGCTGTTTTACCCCCTCCTCCTCTCCGCTTTTGGACGGTGTAGTTTTTATTTCATCGCTGTGACCCCGTAAACGCTTCACCGCTGAAGTCAGCCGAAGTTGCCTTCGAGGAGAGGAGCTCCACTCTGGCCGAACAATGAGGTGCGTAAAGCGGCTCAAATCCCTTCGTGTTCATTGTGTTTCCAGGCGAGCATTTTCACTGCTTCTGTTGCTAGTTTTTCCTCAGGCGCGGCTGGTTAAAGAATCTGAGCCGCGTTTAATCTCGGCAGCGGTGCTTTCTAACGCGTTAAATTCCCGTTTCTCATTCAGAAACATACAGCCTGAGCTTTGGGTTGTTTTTGTTCTCAACTGAAACTGTGCAAGAAGTTTTTGCGACCGAGTAACTTTCCTGAAACTTCAGCTTCCTACCTGTTCAAAGTGCCCTGGTTGAGATTAAGCGGGTTGGTTCCCATCAACACGTTTTAGTTTTTATTTTCGAGATTATTTATAACGCTAAGATTTCCAACATCCTCATGACAAAAGCGTGCAAACAGCTCCTAGCTAAACAAAAGCCTGTTCCCAACTAAGAGGTCAACTTAATTTATAGGGCATAAAAAGGGATCCAGTGTGTCGCTAAGACCTAAAGCTGTAAAGGGGGTTGGCTTATTGAGCTGCAGAGTGGTCGCTTTCTTGTGGTGCTCTGCCAAGTGCATGTACTGTTTATATCATCATCATGCATTCCATTGACACACATTAAAACTACAACCCCTGATCTGCAGTTTGCCTCTGTGTGGGAGAAGCAGAGTTTGCACCAGCAACAAGACCCACAGGCACACGGCTCATGTCCGCAAATTCCATGTCCTGTCACAGCCTGCGCCTCCTGGCAATTACAAGCCTGAAAGTCTCCACTCCTGGGCTGGAACTGCTCTGATCTCACATTTAAACACCACCAGCACTTACTTTAATCTGCAGATCTGCAGCTTTTTGTCTTTTGCAAAGTTATCGACTTGAAAGTCAAGCTCAGGACCTGGAGTGTGGCAAGGATAACCTGAGTGACCAGTTTTCTTTCTTTCTGTCTGTCTGTATTTTTTTATTTATTTAATTTTTTTTGTCTCAATCCTTTCACAGTGCCCTTTCTGTAACAATATCTCTCATGGGCTGGTCCTGTGTTTTCTATTTGTTTTGCAGATATTGCAGTGAAAATGTCTGAGCAACCTAAGGCCGGAGGTTCTCAGTGAAAACAGTGTTTTGTAATCTTAAGAACTTATTTAGACTCATCTTTGATTTAAAACAATACAGACAGCGCAGCTGCTAAATTTAGTAGTAGTTTTCAACTGCTTTTTGTGCATAATATTATGCTGCTTTGCAGTTCTGCTATTTTTGCTATTTTTAGAGTAACATAAATATAGCTGGCTGGTATTAGCCTGGTAATTAGCTTTGGCAACTCATAGTTTGCCAAACAGGGTTAATAAGTGGTGGTGCTCTTGTTTTTAGTTGATATTTTTTTGGTATGTGTTTTTTTTTTTTTTTTTTTTTTTTTTTACAACCAGAAGTATTTTCAAATGGCCCAATTTGTCTTTGTTGTAAGAGAGAGAAAAGTATAAAAGTATTCTTTCTGCCAGCTGATGCCAGTGTGCAGAAGCGTGTGGGAGAGGGAAAGCACTGACATGTTGGGACACTTCAATATGTTCTTTGGTATCTCATAAAAAGGACTTCGTAGGAATAATATGATGGAACATTTCAGGCGTATGAAAACTGCAACTGTTTAAAACCTTCGTAAACCTTGACCGTGACAAGCCCATGGTCAGGGCTGTCCTTCTGTTTGTTTTGCACATATTTCTCCCTGGTAACTCAGATTGCTGTGAGAATGCTGGCACAGCCTGAAATCCTTGTATAGGGTTTCTTTAGATATGCACATTTAACATGGCTATTGCTTAAAATAATGCACAGTGATAAATATCACATAATAACATTGTGAAATGCTGGAAATTGTTTTTTTATATATACATCTGTGAGCATTATGCAGACATTATGGAGACACAGCTACATAACACGACAGCACACCGCTCTGGCCATGCGGTGTGTAATAAAGTTATTAACCATGGTGCAGTAAGATAAGCTAACTGCGTGATTGTTGAATTACTCTTCTGCAGCTAGAAGGGGGGATAGCCGTACTTCCCCAACCATAAACCATACCTGTGACTTTACCACACATGTCAAACATATTTGCTAACCTTAAGGCTCCTAAACATTGCGTTCGGAAGTTCCTGTTTAAGTTGGTGAATGGAGCGCTTCCTCTAAATGAGTACGGCTTTGACTGATCCCCCTCCCCGCTGCAGCCAGAGGGGTTCATGTCACCTTGCATAATGGGTAATGACTGGTATGCAGCTCCGCTTGCGCACATTGTGGCTGTGGAATGTAGATGTTGAAACACAAGTGCAGTCAGTTGGTCAATAGTTCAACCACTGACCCAGTTCTGAAACTGGTTCTGAACACCTTAGTTCCCTGTGATCAGACTTAGGAGCCATTGTTGTTGTTATCTTTGCATTATTGTCTCAGTGACCACCAACTTCTGTGTTCAGATCATTGCATCTGCCTTTCAGATTCCTATCCTGGGGGCTAGGTGGCCCAGGAAGTGCATCAGTTTGCATCGTGATTCACTCCTATAGTCAGAGAGGTGACTGTCCACTCCCACGCTGACTCGATGGATTGGTCTGTGTCTGAAAAGAGCGGTGCCGTCTAATACCATCACCACATCTGCCTCGGGCTCAAGAAATAATACACAGAAACAGGTGTAATGCATCTGCTTAACACATTGTTTTTCAGTCTGCTGAGCATCCTGAGGTCGGTTCAGAAGCTCTGCATGTGTGAAAGTGATGCCAGAGCGGGCTACTTGTCTGCTACCTTGCAAGAGCCTGTTATTGATCAGTCTTAAAAGCAGCTAGAAGAAGACACCCCCCTCCCCACCCTTACCCTGCCCTGCCCTGCCCTGTTGTTTCTTTTGTGTCTCGACACCACATTTCTCTGCTTTGGCAGCAGCTAGAAAGGAATGTGGCTCAAACTGTGACCTTAGCAGATTTGCTGTAATCGTCTTCCGCTTCTTCATGAGTCCATGTCCCAACAGGCCACTAGCTGTTATTTAAGAAATGTGGCAGTATTGTTGCGTTTTTGCCTTCGTAAGGACGGTGAAATGTAACTCATTAGGGTTGCAACAGCAGCATGTTCTTACCCTGTCGTTGTGAAATGTTTTTGTGTTGGTATTTCAAGTCTCCACTTGTTTGCCTCATGCCTTGCACCGTCAGATTGTTTTCTTTGATGTAAGCAGTACCAGCAAATTTCAGCCTGCCTGGTGTTTCTATTGTGCATTTCGTTTATTACCATAATTGGTCAATGCTGCTGATTTTGGGGAGAACACGTCTTTGCAAAGAACACCACCTGCTTTGGGACGTCCTGCAAAGTTCCTTTATGCCATCAGCCATTGTCTTTAGCAGATTCTTAATGCATTTAGAGAATTTTTGCTCATCTTTAAAAAAAAAAAAAAAAAAAAAAAAAAAAAAAAAAAAAAAAAAAAAAAAAAAAAAAAAAAAAAATCATTAGCAGACCTTTAACCTTTATTTTTTTGCCAAACACCTCTTCAAATTCTACACCCCAAAAACAATACCAATTTGAGGTAATTGGGGTGCACTTGTGGGAATTCTTATCTATTATGAAAAAAAAAAAGAATAATTGCTTCATTTCACGCATCATAAAGGAGCTGCATGGTGATGTTCCCTTCAATAGACCCCCTCAGTGTGTTGCTGTACAGTCGGTTTGACAGTGTGTCTAAAGGATCACTCTGCACACACTCTGTTATTTGAAATGGTCCTGCCAATGAGTGTTTGTTTCCCACAATGCCCAATCACCGCGACCCCCTTCTCTGAAACAATTCACCCCTCTTGGCCCTCCCACCTCTCATACTCATAAATAGGCCATTATGCTGGCCTGCTTCTTGGATTAGACGCTTTGCTACACAAGTTGCTCAATATACAAAATCCTTCATTGTCTGCTTTGTGACAAAGCCAGTTTCCTTGGTGGAAGCTGTTGTTTTGGTTTTGGGGTTGTGCCTGTAGGCTGCTGCATTCACTTTCCATGTCAATTTTATTTGTCCTCTGTTTAATATATTCTTTAAAGTTTGAGCTGTTTTTAAATAAACAGTTAATTGTTTTGTAGACCATTTCTCACCTGTATAAAATGCTTGTCTATTGAGCGTAGAGTTCAAAACCTTAACATTAGGTTTCAGTAAACAAATATTCCTACAGTCCTCTTAAACCAGGGAATTAAAAAGACAACCTGTCTTTAATCACAATTAGTATTTCATCTAAATCCCTGCATATAAGCTGTAGGATTTTGGTAAAGTATTTTAGTACTTAATAGTAAAGTCCGTTCTGCTGTAGATGTAAATGGAAAATAAACATTTATTTAAAGAGTAACTGATGCCCATGCACACATTAGCATGGCTACAAACAAAGGAAAGCACCTTTTTGTTATTCATTGTCAAACCCTGTTGTGTTTTTTATCTTTTGCCCAATCCAAACTAAAGTAGGGGTTCCAAAACTGGTGATTTTACAAACAATAAACAATATTTTCACACTTAGGAAATAAAAATAGAAGTAAGCACACATTAACCCTGAACCCAAACAAGTAATCAACAGAAAGTTCAGTTTTTATCATAGTGTTAAATAACTAGTGAGTTTTTACCTTTTTCATAGCTTAATATTTCGAGAGCTACATCTGCAGTGCCTTGCAAAAAAAAAATTTCAAACACACCACAAACTTAAGTGTTTTATGTGATACACCAATACAAAGTGGTGCAGAGGTGAGAGGAAAATGATGTATGCTTTTCAGAGTTATTTATAAATAAAAAGTGTAGAGTTTGTTTATATTTAGTCCTTTGGCTTTGCTTAAGCCAGTCTAACAACTGAATATGCTTTTATTTAAAGCACTCTATTGTAGCTCTGGCTGTATGTTTAGCGTAGTTGTCCTGTTTGAAGGCAAATATCCATTCCCGCCACTTGCAGGTTTCTTTTCAGCATTTTCCTTTATTTAGCTGGATCCATCTTCCCATCAACTCTGACCAGCTTCTCTAATCTTGCTAAAGAAAAGCATCCCCACAGCATGATGCCACCACCTCTGTGTTTCATAGTGGGGATAGTTTGTTTCTGATAAGGTTTTCAAAATAACTTATTTCGGAATAATCGGCATTAAAAAAAACTATTTAAAAGTACTTATTTGCATTTAAAAAAAAAAAAATTATCGATGCAAAGTCACCCATAGTCATGTGCCCAAATTGTGTGCAGTGCTGCAATAACAGAGACACTCAGCCCTTCCTGTCCCTGCAGTCGCTCACCTGACCAAAGCAATATGTATGCAACATATACGACAGTCTTAAGCCAACAAGGCAAATACAGAAGTGTTGTTCAGAGGTACTTTCCCTTTGAGGCAGAAAAAAAGACAGAATGATCCCACATGCTAGCTGTGCTAACGCTACAAGCAAACTAATGTTTTAGAGCAACTTAAAAAGGTCAGTAAGCCTCCTGTATCTTCTAAAGTGAAGTGGTGAACCTCCCTGACGACATAAGCTAACGCTCTCTGTTTAAATATTAGCTTCACGGACAGCCCAATGATCGCCAATGATGTTGTAAAGGCAATGGAGGCTGATGTGGTGGAGCCAGACCAAGGCAGACAGTTTGAGCAGAAAAAAGTAGGAGCCTGTAGCAACCCCCCCTGCTGTTGTAGTTTATCACTAAAGAAAATATTAAGCAAAGTTACCAGAAAGTCAGAAACTATACAGGGCTATGCTGAATACATTTTTATGGACTATATCCTTGTTTGCTTTGTAAAAAATGTGTTTTTTATGACTAGATCCATGTTTGTCTTGAAACATAAGTTTGAAATTCATTGAGTTTAAAATTTTAGTATCGTGGCAACCATAGTTTCTCGTGATGTGCAGCGTTAGTATTCAACTTGGAGTTTTTACATATAGACCAAAAAGTTACATTTTGGTCTATATGATCAAAATGTAACTGATCAAATGTATATGGTCTATACCTTCTTGTATATGTTTACTATAAAATAGTTCAGCGGGAAGAACACTTCACCAAGGTGCTGTGTCTTTAGCTTTTTTTCATATTCAGAGCTCCTGTGCCTTAGCCAGTCAAACTGAATTTAAAACTAGTTTTACAACTATTTACTTTGTTACAAAGAACAACTGATGTTTATGCTAGATAGGTTAGCTGTCTGAGGGAAAGAGATCAACGAAGAAACTTATGTGACAGAATTGTTTTGAGCTTATGTATTATTATATGGTGTGTTTTGTTGTTTTTTATCCTGCAGAATGAATTAATGTGATTCCAGTATCATCTGGGGTTTTATAAAGTAACTGGGTGATGACAAGCCAATGAATCACAAATCACAGCTTGGTAAATTCTTGAGAATTTGAATCATCAATTATTACAACTGAGATCATGTATATATGATGCTTTTTTAAAATTTATTTATTTTTATTTGTTTTTTGTTTTTTATTTGTTTATTCATTTTTTCTTTTCCATTCCTGACTCCTATTTTACATACTGCATGTGGTATGATTCCAGCACTGGTTTGATTCCAGCTTTCTGTTTAAATTTGTAAAATCCAAAATGTGATGAAATATCCTCTGCTGGTGCGTCAACCCCCTTTACAGCACAAGTTTCTCACATTAGTTCCTTCCAAAATTAATTATGTGGAAGTAATATTTTAATTGTCCAACCCGGTTAATTTTAAGAAAGCTACATAATGTACCTTTTTTTTGTTTGTTTTACTTTAAACTAGTTGAAAGGAACAAAAATGTTCACTCTTATGTTCTTATAAGATGTCATGATACACATTATATTCACAGTGTATTGTGAATATACCATCATTGCAATGTCATTGTATGGTACAGTATCACAAGTTCACACTGCATGTCAACAAGATATTCAGACAGCAGTAGATGATCAAACTCTGCACAGGTTACGGTACCCAGCATTGTTAAAGTCACAAGATAATTAAATTAGGTTTCAATCTCTGTTATGTTGCATCACAGGGCATCGTCAAAAGTTGTCCATTTACTGTCAGTTTAAACACAAACCGCATTTGTGCGCAGATACAGTAGTTAAGCACTGTGATCTATGGGGGAGGGGCGAGAAACAGATGTCTTTTTAGACTCTGGTCCTTTGTTGAAGTTCAGAAGAAACCAGCAAGACTTCAAATATGTTCATACATACACTGAACAAAAATAGTAACATAACACTTCTGTTTTTGCTCCCATTTTTCATGAGCTGAACTCTAAGATATAAAACATTTTCTGTAAACACAAAATAACCATTTCTCTCAAATATTATTCACAAATCTGTGACAGTGATCTGTTTGATAAAACAGCACATTTCAGAGTGGTCTTTTATTGTGGCCAGCCAAAAGCACACCCGTGCAATAATAATGCTTTCTAATCAGCATCTTGATATGCCACACCTGTGAGGTGGGATGGATTATCTCTGCAGAGGAGTGCTCACTATCACAGATTTGTGAACAAATTTGAGAGAAATGGTTATTTTGTGTACATAGAAAATGTTTCAGATCTTTGAGTTCAGCTCATGAAAAAAATAAGATGTAATACATCTTATTTGTAAAATAGATGTATTACATATTTTTGAGTTGCAACAATGTATCTAAACAGGTTTCAGTAGTTAGCATTTCACAGTGCTTAAAAATACATTTTAAATATACCCTCCAAAAACGGGTGGCACAGCCACATTTATTTCAAATCTACTGGACTTGATGATTGCGTTACCTGACTTTGGCAACTAATTTCAATTTGAACAGGCTTCTATTTGGACAACAGTAGTAGTATTTGCCTTTGCTAACAAGTTTAAATAGAATAAAATATGATTGTTGTACTACCTGACACAGAAGGTTTATCAACTAACAAATGATATGAGATCAAATTGAATTTTTCAGCATTTAAGAAAAAAACTCCAAACCTTTCTCTCAGCCATAAAGGTCAATCTCCAGTAGTTGTTCTAGATGATGCAATACCCTGTTATTATTTCTTCACGTCATCATAAAAGCCAATTTTTGATGGTTTTGCCAACGTGACATTTAACAACATTAAAACTGCTTGGCAAAAGTTTTTCAGTTATCTAAACAGCTTTACAACTAGTAGTATTTGTAAAATGTGGTTTGTCTGAAAGCTTTCATATAAATAAAATTTAAAATGGAATAAACCAGTCCAATGTTTTAGGTTCAATACCAATTAACAAGCATTCATAATCATCATCATTTTGACATCTTATAGTAGGACAATTTTGCCACCTAAATAGATTTTATAGAATATAAATTAGATGTGCCACAAAGTGATTAAATTATTTAACAAGGAAAGTATGTACTTATATAATATGCATTTCATGTCAATTAAACAACTTCTGACCAGAAGTGGTGTTTGTGTTTTCCAGTATTCAGCCGCTGCTTTGAGGTATCCCATCCAAAGGTCCTGGATGAGATGCTGTTTACCTGCCATTGATCTCTTTTTATCGTAGGAAGTTTTATTTGTCACCATTTTAAGCACCGCGTCTTAAACCGGGTCCTGATTCCCTTTTGTTGCACATTGATGTTATTAGATCAAACTGAGGTGTTAAAGGAGAACCTTTCTGATCTACTGACACTATGCTACACTGTACTATTCAAGTAGAAACAGAACTAAACTGGTGCGAGATTTGAGGTGGCATGTAAAGTACATAATTTCAAAGATGACTGTCACCCACTTGATTCCACTATGCCGTTTTTAGTACCTGTACAAACCTAGCCAGTGCAGCTTGGTGTTTCGTGTTAGTTACTAAAGGAGAAGTATTTCAGAAAGGTTTCTCTTTTTTTTTTTTTTTTTTTTTTTTTTTTTTTTTAAATTGAAACAAATGTGTGAAAAAGGTTTCTGTTCCTTCAAAAAAAGAAAAAAAATCTTGCACTTGCTATGTGTTAAGATAAGCACTGCATTGGAACTTTTGAAGAAGCAGTTTGCTGTATATTAGAAAAATGTGATAATATTGGTGAATATTGTGATAAACATGTTTAGCGCTAAACAAATAAATATTAATGTCTAGCAAACATTGACCCCAGATACAGAGTAGTCTATCCAGCTGCCTGAAACAAGGAAACAAAAATCAATATTTCCAAACAGTGTATAGCTGCTTCTCCGCTCGAGCGCCTCTAACCGGTTCTGCCTCAGTCCTCCCCGGCCTCAATCATCTCCATCAGCAGATCGAGTGTGACTCTTCTAAGTTTTTCGTACTCACCTCAGTGGTAGTACAAGGTGAGCCGAGCCGCGTATTGCGCAGAAGCGATTTGTTTGACAGCAGACCGCATTGGGTCATTGTTTTGGAGCAGAATGACTGTGATCTTGCAGCGCTGGAAGCAGCAGGTGTGTCTAAAGAACATGCAGCAATAAAGAAAAGGTGCAGCTCTGGTCAGCATTCTGTCAGAGCTGCAGTTTTGCGCCAGCAGTGTGAAACACCGGAACTACATAATATTAATTAGGTGTGATGTGCATTTTATTTTTTGTTTGGATGGGAAAAAAAAAAAAAAAAAAAAGTTCATGTGTGGACATTAGTTTACATCTTTTGACTGGATTACTGAAATCCCAAAGGTTGCACTTTAAAAAAAAAAATGAAGTGCCAGAATATAGATATATGTATAGCAAAATAATCAGCTGATCTCAGTACCATTAATGTATTGTACTTAACTGAGTTGACACTTTACTGAAGTCAAGACAGTTCTTGATATGCATATTGTGTACAGTGAATAGCAATAATAATAATAATAATAATAATAATAATACACTCGCAAAAGATGGTGCTACCCCACGCTGAACCCAACCTTGCACTTGGTGAAGTCTGCATTCATTTAAAACATTGATTATATGAAATGGTTGACAATATACTCCTTTTTTAATTTATCATAAGGACTACTTCGATGAAATATTTGGCAGGGTGTTAAAAAACTAAGTGGAATCATGCATTCAGGCTCAGTATATTAATACCATGTCTTTATTGTATAAAATCCAAGCGAAACTGAACAGCGTATTGTCATGTGAAGATAACTGCAGATATCTGAACCTTCTCTGCTGTAGATAAACTGGGGGAGCATCACCATCTGAGTTTGACTGAGTTTGACTCTAACATTGCAGTGAAACCAAAGCTTAACTCTGGGCGTAGATGTTCTGTATGGTCAGCACTGCTAATGGATATAAAGATCTAGAGGGTTCATCTGGGGTCCACTGCTTAATGGAACATAATGGACCCCGATTAGTATAGAAACAGCTTTATGCTGCCAGCCATTGTTAACATTCTTATCACTCAAGTTCTTAGATCATAGCCTCTCTTATCTGGGAAGATGGTGATTGCTGATGGACAGAGGCTGCATCAGAAAGTGCAGCCTCAGAGGAAGCCTCGCGCTAGCTTTAGACTCCTCTGCAGGCTTTCTTCGAGACTTTGACCTGGTGTTGACTCAAGGTCTGTTACCACACGGGAAAGGACATGCTTAACACAGGATTGTTTGTTTACTTGTTCTATTAAAAGATGAGCCATTTCTACATGTGGACAAATGTTGGTGCATCGACTGTGATATAAAAAACCTTGAATACTCATGCTATTTTTTTTTTTTTTTTTTTTTTTTTTTTTTTTTTTTTTTTTTTTAAGAGGATATTTATGTTTGCCACACGAACTTTTGATTAGCAGTTCTTTTTTTAAGACTGCATAAGTTCAGACTAGGGCTGGTTACTGATGTCAAGGTATTCTGAGGTCTTAAAAGGTTAGTTGCAAAGCTGCTAGAACCTTTTGTGATGCTGTTCCTGTGCTCTAAGGTCCACACGGTGTGCAAGAGAAAGTGTTGGAGTTAGGGAAATTCTTTCCAGCATTATGAAACGAACATAAAAGCAGCGCCAGCCCTTCTCTACCTGTTGCTGCACACTGCCAGTCAGCTGGCTAAATGAAGGCTGTTAACACAAAAAACATGGACAGTTGTGGCCTGCAAACTATAGAAGGACCACCCATCACTGTTATTAGTTAGGGCCACAGAATACCAGGATAATGGGATATTCTTTACTTTCTTTACCATTACACAATACCCGCATTATTCTCTGCGAGCTTTGACGACACAGCCACTGAATAACATAAATAGGCTGTTGGCCTTAAGCACAGTTAGTCCAGCCAACTGGTCAAATATATTATCAGTATGAAGTGTGAGAATACACAAACTCAAAATAAAGCATCCTACCACATATTGTATCCAAGTAGTCCTTTCTGATTGCAATATTAAACACACTGATGTTGTGTTGAGAACTATGATCTGATGTACTGTGCAATTCCAGATATTAAGGTTATGTTGTTTTTAAAACTACAATCAGCATGGTAGCTAGCTGGTGACAAGCTGATTCAAATGAATGCAATCAGATTGTGCTTTTTAAAATTTGTGTTACTGACGTGAAACCGTAGCATTTTTACTCTGGGTTATCATACAGTTAGAATCTCATATTGGCCAGTGCCTAATTTCCAGTTTCAAACCTTATACTATAATGTGGCCGACACCAACAGATTCAGACCTCCATGTTTGCAGGAAGCATGATTAAGTAGGAAAAGGAAAGGGGTGTGCAAGTCAGGGCAGCCTAAGACAGGGAGTTTTCTCTTGTTGATTCTTTTCTAAGAGGGAGCTCTCCTCCTCCTCCGTCTTGGCCTGGGTCGAGGAGGATGTGCTCCGACCTGTAAAAGGAATTGAGTTCAGCGCAGAGGACAGAGGTAACTTTATTCCAAATATGGGCATTGAGCGTGCCAGTCATGTTGCAGCCCCCCCCCCCTTCCCCCCACCACCACCACTGCATCAGAGGCAGGAAAGAATTCATCTCTTCTCTTGAAGTGGTCAAAAAACCAACTTGATGATCTTGACAAAACTTCTTTCAGTGTCTTGCTAATGAGTCAGCATTCAGGAAATGCTTTAAGGTTTTTTTTTGTTTTTAAATCAGGGAGGTCAAAAACTTCAGATTTGTTCAAAGATATTTGCGGTTTAAGAATAACTGAGATGGCCTGAATGCCTGTTTGCGTGGTTGATTCAGCAGCCTGCTGTAAAAGTGTGTCGGTGTTCATTTTTCAGCAAGCTACAACCTGTGTGAGATGACACAGACGTAAGGAAAATAGTATGACAGAGTGAACTTAAAATGGCATTAATACTGAAGGGGTTTGCAGAGATCTGTAGATTTTAAAAACCGTTAACCTTCTCTAGGAGGGCAGGATAATGCACGGAAATGACTTACATTTTTTAAAAATGAGATTCTTACTAAAGGTTATTGCAAAAAAAGCTGACTTCATCTTCAGATAAGTGAGTTCTGCTGTACTGTCTCTTTTTTTTTTTTTTCAATAAAAACAGCTGAATAAAACCAAAAAAACACCCTTCCTGTTTTGTTAAAACAGACAAGTTTAATCCATTAAATTTCCATTTGTCCTGTTACTTTCATGTGCCCGTTTGTGAGTGTAAATGAAAGACGAGAAGCTGCAGTGTCTAAACACTGAGCCTCAAACTAACACTATACAAGGCAGCTGTATCCCACAAAAAGCTTTATATTGCAGTTTAAAAACTTATCTCACAGCTCGGAGTTAATGAATTAATATGCATAGGGGACTGACAGCTGGAAACGTGGCCTGAAGGGAACTTGAGCATGGCGTAACGTCTGATGAATCAGCATAGTCAACCAGTGTTTGCATTTGACTTATGTACCCAGATCAGCATCAGAGAACAAGAACTTTACCACCATCGAGATGGTTTGCAGTCAGTTTCCCTCTTCTTGAGCCCGTTTTTGTGATGATTTCTTCCAACTTCAATTTTTTACCCAAAAATAAACCATTTCGGGAAGATGTACTTAACCAGTACAGATCTGTAGTTATGATTTAATTCTGTATTATTTTCTAAAGGCCTCATATTGCTTCAATTGATTGTGGTTCTGACTCCATATAGACCAGATAGCTGACTGAAGGATGGGAGCATCGTGGCAACTTATGAAAGCGAAATAAATGAGTTGACCTCACTGATAGAAATTATAAACATGAGTCATTTTTTTTCTTGCAGAAGTCTGAGTAGATTTTTAAAAAAAAAGTTACCTTATATAATTTGATGTTAAAGTAAGTACAAAATGTCCTCTAGGTGGTATTATAAAGCACTGTGATGTTTTTGATTAACTCATATTTTCCTCACCACTCAACTTTTTTTTTGTTTTGTTTTTTTTCACTGTCACAATGTTCCCTTATGATAATTATTGTGATGCAATATATTGTGGAGCTCTGTGATATACTAAAGACATTTTTCCATAAAATTCAGGTTGATTTGTAAAGCTTTTTGGTCTAATATTAAAAGTAGACTTACCCACTTAACTAATCTGTTGTAACTTTTATTCTAAAGTGGTTTAAATGGCCAAATAAAACCCTAAAATTGCAGTGTAAAAAGAATCTCCATTCAGTGTAGAATTTTCCAGTTCAAGTTCCACTAATTTAAGTATTTCAGATTTTGAAATAGTTTATCAATAATAGTTAAATAAAGCTGAAACGGCTCTCTGTTGAAGTAATTTCGAAGTGTTTTAAGATGCATGTTTTTCGTGTCATTATTTTCATTAACTGTAGAAATTTATGTTAATATAGAGACCGTGAGAAAGTGTTGTAAGACATGTACTGAGAACATGTACATGTACTGCGTGGAAATGAGAGACAGATTAAAATAGTCTTTGACTAACCACATCAATCTTGACAGATTAGTCCACCACCAAAATTTGTAGCATCTGTGACCTCAGTTCAGCGTGTTTTATGCCGAACATCAGAAGTATATCTGATTTCCTGTAATGGTATATGCACATTTACAATGAAGGGGTTCTGCATTTGCTTGTAATTAGACCAAAGAGGAAACATTTTCTTTGGTTGCACAGTCTAGGCTTTACACAAGGGCATTTATGTGCTGTGAAGTGCTGGATTTTCCCAAGTTGCTTCTTTTAGTATAGCACTTCCCTCTCTCACTTCTCTCTACACCCAAGAGTCTATCTCAAACGTGACTTAACTGGCATCAGCTGCTGCCAGCCCTTCAGGTGCTGTGGTGAAAAGTGAAAGTGCCTTCCCTTACATATTCATGAATGAGTGCTCACCCAGTAAACTTTACTATGTTATCCTGGTTTTCATTCTCAAATCGCCTGTTAGTCTTTCCAGCCTATTCGTACATAGAATGCATGAGTATCAATTCAGGACAACAAAGTTGATATTTAACAGCAAGCAGGATCAAGAGGAAATACTCTGATGGTTTCCACAACAAAAACCTATATAGTGACTTATTGTCTGTCTTTACTCTGGTATGAATGGGCTGTCTGATACTTGGCCAAGGAACAATGGATCACTGTTTCTCATCTAAGGTGTACCACAGCCACCTGAGATCTGCTCATTTAAATGTGTTTCATATCTTTTGTTTCTTCTTTTTGTCTGACTTGTGTATGAATGAATCGCCAGAGCTGTGAAAACAGACACAAAGCTGAATAGAAACAATTGTTGGAGGACTAGTCTGTTGGCTTAGGCCTTAAAGGAAAACTCAAATCTGAACAAAATTATGATAAAAGATAAGTCCCCTGTAGGCCAAACCCTAGGTATTCTTAGAAAGTGTTTATTACTATATGGTCAACAGAGGAGGCAGCTGCTTGTGAGAAGTTGATTGATTTATAGAGAGTACAGTGCCTTGCAAAAGTATGTGACACACAATGTGCCACATAATTTTGAAGTAGGAAAAAAGATGGGTTTTATTTAAAAATAAAAGTCTTAAAAGTGTGTACGCATGTAGCTGGAAGGTGAATTTCCACCCCAGTCTCGTGTTCTTTGCAGCCTCTAATAGGTTTTCTTTTAGGGTTGCCCTCTATTTAGCTCCATTCTCCTTCATATCATTGCTGACTAACTTTAATGCATGTGCTGAAGAAACTCATCCCCACAGCATAATCCTGCCACTACCATGTTTCACAGTGGGGATTTGCAGATTATTTCTACCTGATCTATCTTTTTACATATTGATCAAACAGTTCAGTTTAGTTGCCCTGTCAATTTTCCCACCTAAGCTATGGATTTCTGCAGCTCCTCCAGAGTTTTCTGACGAATGGTCTCCTTGCACGGCCGGTCAGTTGAATCAGACAGACGTGCTTCGGTCGGTTTTGCATACGGCTGCACAATATCAGTAAACATAAATGCAATATTATTGCTGAAGATTACAATGATGATATTGATCAAGCCATATTTTTCCCACTTTTCTTTCTTTTCCATCATCACCCTCCACTATTTTCCATGAGGTTATGCATCTGAGCCACTAAAATCTATATCTG
Source organism: Anableps anableps (assembly GCA_014839685.1). NCBI lineage: Eukaryota > Metazoa > Chordata > Actinopteri > Cyprinodontiformes > Anablepidae > Anableps > Anableps anableps. Next base: position 24,317,688 of record CM026068.1, on the reverse strand, counting down.
GAATTGGCATCAAGGACAGTAAATGGCTTAATGCCAACTGATGGCATGTAATGTCAGAAGCTATTTACTACATTCTGGCACTAAATAGCAGGTCAAGACATCAATGCCATGGAGCGTGTGATTGCATAGAACCAGATATATAATTCATAAATATTACATACAAGCAGTTTATGATTGTAATATTGCACAAATCAAAATTACAGTGTTGATTGCAATTAGATATATTATACATCTCCAGTTCTGCATATGTATCTTATATTTTCCATTTTAAGATGATGACTTGAATAGTCCTCTATAAGGTGTTTAAAGCTTGACATATTATATTATAGGTAAAAAGTAAAAAGATGAGGAAAGAAGAAACGGAGCCACTGGGCCTGACTGTACTTGCCAGCTCATTTGGAGAAAAGCTCTGACAGCACAGCCTTATAAAGACATTTTCTACAGGGCACGTGTTCCAGCAGTGCACCGTGGTTTCCTGTTAACCCCTCAGTAGCTAAAGGGACACGCTCTGGCTATGATTAAAAATCAGAGACAGACTAAGTTAAAAAAAGAACAGAACTTACATTTGTTTTCTGTAAACAAAACCTGTTTTTAAAATTGCTTTTAAAACTGGGTGTCTAAGATCACTCCTTCTCTCTGTGCTTATGAGTAGACCAACAACTTGAGTCAACTGTTCACTCTGTTTCACAGCTGCCCTCAGTCTTGGCTTAAGGAAGTACAAAAAATAGCGTGTTTATCACTTTGCCTGTGGTGATTTATTTGACTGCTAAAACAGATCCCTGTTTAGGCCAGTCAAGCCTCCCCTCCCCCCAGTCGACAGGATCAGCATGGACACACATGTTGGCAGGACGGCAGGTGTGAGGGTGTGCGCAAGTCCATGTCTTCATGCACGAGTGCCACTTGGCCTTTTAGAGTTTCAGTGTCCTTAGTTGTATCAATAATGCAGCTGGCCACTCAGTCTCGCTCCTGAGCCCATGCTTTCTCTGCCACTAAATATGCATCCATTTCCCAGTGTCTCTGTCCCCTCCCAGTTCACATATACCCTCTCTGTCCCTCCAACACAACAACATGCTGGATGCAACAGAGAAAAGAGGACATTAGAGTTTTCCTGTATGTTTCATGTAGGTTTTAGTCTGCAAAAGTTTTTCTGTTATAAAATCTGCCTGCCTGATGGATGAGATGTTCTCTGCTGAGGGAGTCAAAATCCCAGAAACTTCTTGGATAGTTTAAAATTTTTCCACCATTTTTCATACCTCCAGTTGAAAGAATGATTTTAAAAGATTTGTTAAATGTCTTTTGATTTGATTGTGCAGAGCCCACCTACAACATGGCAATAATCTATAAATAAATAAGGTAAAATAAAAAATTCAAGCAAAGGTTCAGATAATCAATTAATATCCAAGTAGACTGCAATTAATTTCTGTCATTCTCTAGAAATTCTCAGTTGACCACCGGTAAAGCAAATATCCTATCCTATCCTCAATGTGAACAAACAACACAACAACAGTGCCTATGCTGTTTATATTTGGATGTTAAAAACCTGGGATCATTGTCTGAGCACTGTTCATCAGGCTACAAAAAGGTCACGCAGTAGTATGTGTCAGTAATATGGAAGTGAGCTCCTTCAGAGATGTCAGCTAAAGGTAGAAGGAAGAGCTTCTGGTATGCATTATCATATTTCAATATACTGGTGCACTTCAAATATGGGTGCATGCAACTTAGCGAAGTAAAAGTTGCAGAGAACTTGACTGCAGTTTCTCATGATAATGCGCCAGCCTGAAAGCTAGAAAGGATGTGCTTGTGGTTGAGACAGGAAATGTGAGATTTTATAGCTGAGTGTCTGCCAAACGGTAAATTCCGATATTACTGAAACAATACAAAACTGTTGATGAATTAACTCTTCTCTACACAGTCTCTCATTTGCATTAATTAATTTTAAATCATTATCAAGGTTAAAATTGATCAATATTAAAAATATATCCCTCCTGCCCCCATCACCTACATGTATGTTCCACATAACATTCAAAGAAATCATGTAACATTACCAGCTTCATCATTATGTTAAAGCAGAAACATTTAGTTTCTTTTGTGATAATGTCTCCCACCTCCTTTAGACATGAAACTCTTTCCCCTAATTCCTGATGGTTTTAGGCAAAGAAACTCGTTTACTAGGTTGATTGCCAGCTCATCTAGAAAGCTGGGGAGCTAGGATTGAAGGAAAGAGTGTGCTTTTTGAATGGCTGCTCAAATTATGCTGGTGTCCTCCATATAAGAATATCTTAAAAGAGGATAACTCTTCTAAACCAAACTTGAAAAATGCTGTCTAACGTTTAAACTAGGAATAAGTAATTAGATTGTGTGAGGCTATAAACTGAGGAACAGCAAAGATGGAAATATTTCCTGACCTGACAGATTGTCTGATTACTTGAATGACTACAGGCTTATCAATAGACATATGAAGATAATAATAACCCGGTGTGTATGCGAGGGAAATGACTTAAGCTGAATATAGCTCGATATCCAGCCAAGTTTTAGAACTTGTCTCCACCCTGGGTTGTGACCAGTTGTTTAAGGAGTAGATATTTGCTAAAATTAGGTCTGTGCAAAATCAGAAAAATATGTAATTGTGTTACAGTTGCTTAATATTGTAATGACAATATTGAGTATGATTAACCAAAGGTTTCCTAACCCTTTACTTTTTTTTACATTACTCAAAGTTTCCACCATTCTCTGTGAGCTTAGTCACTAAAATATACATCAGGCTTGGGGCAGTGGAAAGTCCATCCAAATGGCACAATATTTTATCAATATGGAATATGTGAACACATGAAACTTGAAACATGGTATTCTACCAAATATTGCATCTAAATGTGAATTCAAGACTGCAGTGATATGGTGAAGAAAATTATGGTTCATTATGTTTCAGAGCTTTAGCTGTAATAGATATTCATGGGAAATAAGTTATTGGTGCTGAATTAATGTGGCCAAAGTTGTGTTTAAGGGTGACCATTCTGACATGTTCAGTTTGAAAAAGGTTATTTGGGAGATGTTTATACTTTTTTGTGATTGTGATTCCCAGATAGGTAAACTAGTCTTTCACAGTTTTAAAAGGTCAGATGGAACTAGCTTAAAGCTGCATTAGGTAACTTTCGTAAAAATGTTTTTTACATATTTGTTAAAACTGTCACTATGTTCTGACTGTATAATATGGGACAGATAATGTTTGGAAAAAATCAAGCTCCTCGGCCTCCTCCATGTGGTCCTACTGCCATCTGCAGTAATGCACCGCTCCCAGTCAGAAACAACCAATCAGAACCAGAAGGAATGTCTTAGCTCTGTCAATCACACTCATGTACGCGCTGCTTACACCCTCCCCCACACAGCACATAGAAGCTCAAGATTGGCCGTTTGCTGCAGCTGTGCTAATGGCGTATAAATAACCTAATGTTACAGGAAAACTGTTTATCTGCCATCATCGGTGGGCATGCTTACTAGCCTGCACATTCACGACAGGCTCCACTGTGGGGGAGGAACTGTAGCGCAGCTGAGAGCAAGGAGGAGGGTGTGATCAGCAAGTACACAAGTACTTAGACTGACAGTGCTAAGATGCTCTTCCTGGTGCTGATTGGATGTTTCTGACAACAAATCAGTACCAGGATTGGTGCAGATGGCAGTAGGACCAAAGGAGAAGGCAAAGAAGCTCAATTATTTTTGAAAAAAAAACTTCACAGATTATCTGTCTCATAGTGACAGTTTTAACAAATGTGTAAAAAACAAAACAAAAAAACACACATCTTTATAAAAGTGACCTACTGCAGCTTTAAGCACTTAATTTAAAATACAAAGCCCACTTATGTTCAAAGATAATTTATAACCTAAGAAGTAATCTGTCTGTGTAACTAATGATAACTCAAATGGTAGAGAAATATGGGGATTTGAATTAAAAGCAATGACTCATCGGCATAAAGAGAAACCTTCTTTATACTCCAAATGAACTCCCTGAAAGCACTAGAATTGTTGGAGGAATATTGCCATGTTTTGATAAGTATTTCAAATAAAAAAACAGCCTAAAGAGGCAGTTCTTTCTACCACTTTTTACCATGACAGACCATATTTGTGTCAAATTCTTAAAGTAAAAGTGTTAATGTTAAGCTTGAAAAAAGTTATTCTTCTACATTAGAGTGAAACCTTGACTGCAGCAACATAGGTGTAAATGTCCTAAGAAACTGCAGCACCATCCTGGTTGTCCTAATTGTGTAAATTGTCTCACAACAGTTGTTTTATGCCCCAAACAAAGATTAATAGATGGCAGTTGGAGAGCAGAGGCTTTAGCTGCAGCTCAAATGTTTTGATGAAATGTTCTCAGACTCTTTAGCCCCAAACTTAATGTTATTTTATTGAACTGATGCATTTAAAAACTGAAAATGGTGGTAATTCTTTGTTTTGATGCACTGGACTGGATGGAAGGTCTCCTCATTTGACCTGCCAAATGCCAAACAGGCTCGTTAAATGGAAAATTAGCCAATTCTGATCTCTGGCCAACTGGACTGGTGAATCTCTAAATACAAGAGTTAAGACAGCTCTCATTTTCATTCATTTAATCCAGAAATAACTCATTCAACAATATACTGCAGTTTCCATGGCTACAGGGTGCTTTAGGTCTGAGTAGGTTAAGACAGTCTGCTGGATTCCAATGAGCATCTGATAAGCAGGCAAATAAACCCATAGTTTCACTCGTGTTGTTATCGTGTACTGATTGATGTAACTCTGCCCATTTTCTAAGTTCACCCGCAGTTTGGTAACATTCTTGTCATATCTTCAAGGCATGCTTGAAGTATGCGATAACAGCCAGTGTTTCGTGTTACGCTGTTTCCTTCTGTCTTAAAGTAATTTAAAGTACATTTTAAAACGCAAAAGTGTGCCTTAGCAAACCTGAACAGGGAAGAGAAGGTTTCAGCACTCTGTATAGCTGTGGGCAATCTGTAAGGCAAGTGCCAAACATCACAATCACAGGAAGGGGCTTGATGTTTATACAATGCTCCTTTCTGAATAACAGCGAATCCAAAACTATCTGCTGTGTGTTCATCTTCTAAACCGATTTGAAAACTGTTGTTTGCTGAAACTTATGGGAGTAAGCATCTGAGCTGTTTCTGGCTTAGATTCAACACTTAGTGTTATAAAACTTCATAAAATCATAATTCTTGTGTGTGATTTAAATTTGCTGTTGGCAACAAAGCCCGATAGCCTTTATAAGTCACCACTGACTAGATTTATATTATTAACTTGTAGGGAAATGTAGCACCACTGTATTTCTGCAGGGATTGATTGCCTAGACTGGAGCAGTCCTTATTAGGCAGTGCAGGCAGCAGGAAGTGGGTTGTGTCTTTGGTGCTTTGTCACAGGAAGTAGCAGATTGTATCAAGGGTGGGACAGATGGAGGGAGAGGGGGAAGAGATGGATTAGGAGACTGTAGGGAGAAGCCTGGAAAGCAATCAAGGAGCTGAGGGGGAGGAATGATAGAAAATTGGAATGGACAGTCAGCTGCTGTTTGCTCCTCACTTTCAATCCTCATCCCCTCTTTCATGTTACAATTATTACCTAGTGCTTATTTTATTTAGGTTTATTGCAGAACTATCCTGGTTTCTGGTTGCCCTTAAATTGTAAATATAATTCAGAGCATATGACAAGACGTATTTTTCTTTAGTTTTTCCTATCTGACACAAAATATGTAGAGAAAACTGCAGTGGGAATGGATGATTTGTAACTGGATTCTGCCTGCAGAAAGCCATGCATAAATATTTTGCTGCCTATCCCAGTCACAAGCAGCTGTGTTCTCACCATCTTCAACGATGATGTAAAGCAGGTGGAAGATTCCAGCACCTTGTTTTGTTTGCCGGCACTCTGCACAGCTTCCTGTCTCTGTCATTTCCCTTTGTTGTCTCAACTACTCCTCTCGTTTCGAATCAAACCAAACGGTTTTTCCTGAAAAAATCAGCGCTTTGCAGCATTTTAGTTTAGTTTTTCTACACATACCACACTGGAGCTTAGGCATTCTACACCACGTGGATCATCTCATGATTATGCCATTTTGTTTTTGTTAGAACCTGGATTAACTGGCAGGAGGACTCTACTGGGGCATGATAGGGCAGGTGAAATATGAGGCCAGACTGGTCCTGACGGAAACTAGTTTTGTTTAGATCCCGTGTTTTTTCACTCGTTTGTCCATCCGGTGTCTCCAGTTTCCGTTCTCCCTCCCTTATGTGTTTACTTTTTCTGTTCCAGCCGCTTCTCAGAAGCGCTACATTTAGCATGAAGAATTTTAAAACAAAAGCTTGAAACTTTGATTTAAAAAAAGACATCCTGAAAGTCTACAGTACTACAAATCTTGAGAATAAAATAAATGAATGAATCAAAATAGACTGCTGAAATAGAGATTTTAAATAAACAAGCAGTTACATCTACAGAGGTCAGCCGTGACAAGTTTTTGTGTGTTTGGTGCTTTGCATCATTAGTTACAAGTAATAAAGATCATTGACACATCTTGAATGCTCACAATGCTTCTTCTGTTTACATAATAAATGGTACTTCTGAAATGTGTGATGTATCTGTTGGTCTTCATCCTGTTTTACAGTTAAACAGGATGAGGACCGCTGAATAACAACTTTATATGCAGTAGATGATAAGTTTATTTGTGTGGCACATTTCAACAACAAGGCAGTTCAAAGTGCTTCACATCATAAAAACCTCAATCAAGTATACAGCAAAATCATCAAAACCATCAAAAGCATCAAAATCATCAAGCAAATGCACATGAAAATCATGGGGAAAATATCAATGCATCAAAATCATAGGGATCATCAAGCAAATAGAGTTCAAAAAAGTAGGTTTGTATTAACAGTGGTTCACTTCTTTATTCGTTTATTGAAGTAATTTTCACACAATCATTGGAAATGCAGATGGTATACAACTATTTGATCCATGAGCTTTACTTGACTGTAAAGTTTTCTAGAAGTTTCCTTTACTTTTAGACTTGTTTTGTGTAGAATGGAGATGAAAAAGAATTTTGCCTTGAAGCTTGAGTTAAAAACCTACAACTCATCCTAAATTAAGTATTTGCGTTCTCGCTAAGAGCCTCGTTCTCCTAAGACTTGCATCCACTGTGCTGTATATTCATTCTGTGTCCTGTTTCCTCTTGTCCCCTGTTCTGCAGTGAGTCAAGTATTTGCCAGGCTCGGGCCACTGTGATGGTCTATGATGATGGCAGTAAAAAGTGGCTCCCAGCAGGTGCTGGACCCCAAGCCTTCAGCAGAGTTCAGATCTTTCACAACCCCACTAACAACGCCTTCCGGATAGTTGGACGCAAGATGCAGACGGACCAGCAGGTACAGTTTTCGGCTTCAGGTCTGACAAGCTTGACATGTTTGGGATGTATTTGTGTACAAATGTGTCTCTTTGAATGAGGTGTATGATTTACCTGTGTAAGCCATGAGGTCCTGCAGACATCAATGGTCCCATTGGGTTTCTAACTAAGTTGAAAATGTTTATTTTGTTCCCAGGCATCCATCAATTTCTGTTTACTAGTGCACACCAAGGCATTGGACTGATTTTTAGATGAAAAATGTTCACTGAACATAATGGAAATTATTATTATAATTGTCAACAGCTGAAAGATGCAGCAATCAGAGATTTTGAGCCCAATTTTTGATCACTGGTTTTGCTCTGATCAGCTGATTCTTGAAGAAGCCTTCCTGTTGTGATCGATCATTATTTATGGGATAACCAATATAGTGGGGTGTAGAAAATAAACTTTGCTTTCTAAATGATTTGCCTTCAATTTTGAACACGTTAGTGATACTGACAATGGCTAAACTGAGTGACAGTTTTGTCTTCACTCAGTAACTATTTCACACAGAAAAGTGGTGTTGTCAGTGCTCAGTTTTTAGTGCTTTGTTGTGGTGTGTTCACTGATCAGCAAAAAAAATAAAAACTTCTTTCTGACCGTCTGAACGTTGATCCGTAACAGGGAAGCAGAAAATTGTCCGATTCCAGTCACCAGACTATTTCTCAGTTCATTTCTACACATTTATATGTACAGAGGCAGAATGTCGGGAGTCAAAGTTGAAACATCGTAATTACTCCTAGAGCAGAGAACGGTCAGAGGGTAGAATGTTCAGCGTTTGTAAAAAAGAGCTAGCATTCTGGAGCATGCATCTCAAACTAGCATTGCTGCTGTCACTCAGCTGATTCTGCAATGCCAGCTTGGATGTGGCCTGGTTTGTTCCGTTTACTGTCAGAGGGGACCAACAGCAGGATAACAAGGACACATTTTTCACCACTTTGTAAGAAAAGGTAATAGCTTTTTATAATTCTGTAGGTCTGGAGATGAAATGCGGTACAGGTGTGATGACCTCAAGTGTTCTCAGTAATTTTTGTAAAATTTGCATACCGCAACCGGAGGAAAAAATAAACCATAACACCACGTAATAAAAACATTCGAATAAGCTACAGGACGCTCTTATAATTAATATGGAGACTTTTTAAAGGAAGCCAAAGGGAAAAAAATGTTCAACAAAAATACCAACATTTCTTCTTTATCAAATATTTTTTGTGTCCAAGTTCAAAGGTTGGGTATCTTGGACAAACAGTTTTCATCTTGAGCATGACGTAGTCCTTCAGACAAAGTTGGTTCAATGCCATTATCTCTGCACGTTGTAGCTCCCCTGCAGACAAAAGTGTTCCTAGTCGAAAAGCTCGGTGAAATTGACTTTGGGTGGGTCTATTCTTAACTTCAACCCCCTTTTTTTTTTTTTTTTTTTTTTTTTTTAATTCCCCTGCTGCAGCAAAGCCTCTCTCCTTCTTTAAACATTCAACATGCTGAAGTGTTCCCTGGAGACAAGTCTTAAAGTGGATGATGTTTCCTGTGAGATAGTTAGCCTGTTCAACCATTTCCTGTGACAATTTTTAAAAAAAGAGACTTGATACTCAGGAAGGTCTCTATATTTGTCTCTGTGGAGATGTTATTTTGCTTCCTCTGGTGATGAATAAAAACAGCAAGGGATAATTTTAAGACAGTTATTGCAGCTTTTTAATTGCCTTCTCTATTTTCCTTTGCAGTCGCATTTGTGGTTTCAGTCTGTCTCCTTAGAGTATTTCTTGCCTTCAGAACACAGAAGATGTCAAGGTCTCCTGACTGGCGTGCTCCTTGTCGCAGCCACTTTATGTTTTTGCGCTTTTAATAAGATTCGGAGCCGTGTTGAAAAATGCTACTGTCTGCAGTGGTGGCTGACCTTGCTGCCCTTTGTTTTTCACTGCATGCTGCCCCCAATGATGTTCACTCTGACAGGGTCTTGTCTCCTCCCCTCTGCTCACTGGAATTCAGCAGCTTTTAAACAAATACTGAAATGGCGTGTCAGCACATTCAAGCAACACTCTGAGCACAGAGCTTTTTTTTTTTTTTTTTTTTTTTTTCCAGACTAACGGGCTTCATGCCACTTGCTGAGTGGAATATAACCCAGAAGGATCCATTTAAAAAAAAAAAAAAAAAAAAAAAAGAGCATGCCATTATGTTAGGTGTTAGCAGGGATGTGGTTTCATGAAGCTTTCTTATAAAGGATGCAGCTCCCAGATGCTACCGGTTTTTAATATATTTTGTGCGTGTATTGTAAACATTCATATAATATGTCTGGACCTGGTTGTTTTTAAAGGGACTAGCTACTACTTCAAAACTTGGATATCTTTAGTGGATTTTTCACATCCAGGCATCACCATTTTTCACCTGCGAAGAACACAGCCTCGTGGAGGGTGTCGAGGGCAGACCACAAAATGTCTGGATTGAGACAAACTGCCTCTAAGTTTTCATTTGCCAATTACTGTTCTGGCTGAACGGAGCGAGGGTGGTAGCTCCTCGTGCGTAAACAACATGGCGACGTCTGTGTGACAACATTTTATTTAAATTTATAAAACCTAAACACCCTACAGTATTTTTACTGTATTGTTTTTACATCTGCAATAAATGTTTATCAAAATCTATTGTTACAACTAATCGTGGATCCCTTTTTAAAGGTGTGAAAAGTATCTTTGCCACAGTCACAGCTGTCCCTGAACTGTCTGTATTTCTTTGTTTAAAAAAAACTGATCAGTTCTAATTTGGCTCGTTCTTAATAACTAATCACTTGCTATCTATCTATCTATCTCAGGTGGTTATAAACTGTCCCATTGTAAGAGGGCTCAAATACAACCAAGCCACACCCAATTTTCACCAGTGGCGAGATGCCAGACAAGTTTGGGGGCTCAACTTTGGTAGCAAAGAAGATGCTACGCTGTTTGCCAATGGCATGGCCCACGCTCTGGAGGTCATCAACTCCATGGCAGATGCAGGTAAATCACTTCATATTCAACCCATTCTGGCTTGTTCAGAAAAAAGTATAATATATCTGTTCATACAAAAATGTGTATATATATGTCTGTCATTTATTTATTGGGTTTTACATTTATGTCTTGATTGAAGAAGATGACTATGCTTTTGTATAAACTGAATATGATTATCGAGGGAGTGCCCTCAACCCCCAGCCCCCCTCTTGGGGGCGCCATTGGCACCGAGACTGAAGATTATCCACAGCAGAAGATTCCACAGAAGCTGCTCAGCACCACAACATAGCTTAGTAAGCCCTTGAGACACTGCTGTAGAGCTTCTATTCATAGGGGATTGACCCTAGACATTTTATAATACAGTTATTGCAGTAAAATCAGCTCCAAAAAACTGTCAGAATAAACATCACTCTGCAGATGATTCATTCAAATTATGGATCTGATTGTTTAAAAGCAATGTCCACTATGTGTTAAATATTAAACAATTAGGTATGATAATAAACAGAATGACAAAAGGTTATAGCAGTTTTAAAACCACAATAAAAAAAAAACCATAAGTATACCTTGACACAGGGAATCAATCCATGCCTGGTTATTTTTGGTCTGACTTTTGTTTTATTTTTTTATCTTTAGCTTGGTATTAACATACGTTTCTGTGTCTGTACAATCCTCCCAATTTGTATTCTTATCAGAGAAACAGATATATATCCTGATGACCGCTTATAGCACTTGGTTTGTGCTGATAAATTTCTCACATGGCTAAGAAAGAACTAAGAATAGCCTTCCAAGAAACTGCATTTGACTTAGAGCTGAATATAACCTTGCCAGAAGGAAAGCAAGTTAGTCTTTTGAGAAAAAAAAAAAAAAAAATACACCGATGCTTTGGTCATGCCCATCCTGTTGTGTCGCCGTTAAAAAATACTTGTTTAGTCTTACAGAGAGCTGTGCTCACTCTGTTCAGGGTCTGAGTGTATTTTAGTTTTAGGAGGCTGATATCCACCCTCACCCCACTTAACTAGCTATGCAGTTTATGCTGCCACATTCAGTTCCTAGTTCATTAAGTGTTGTCAGTAGTAATGTCACTATATTACAAATCAATGTGTTGTAATTATAGAATTGGTACGCTTCACCCAGTCAGGGATGTTCACAGACTTTGGACTCTCTGTAGCAAACGTGTGTGCAGATAGAAAAAAAACATGGGTAGTATGATTATTGAAGTGCAATTAAGCTAGTTTATGACACCTACTGTATGAAAGCTATTTTTGAAAATACTTTAATGCACACTAAGAATATTTTCCTTCATGTTTTTGCAGGTTATGCAACCCTCCCCCGCCCAGTGTCAAATGGACCTTCTCCTGAGGAGCTAGAACAGCAACGGAGGTATCTTCAAACCTCTTCTGAACCAGTCCCTTCTTTACTTTACCTATCACAAAATAATATTTCAGCTGTGTTAGCCACTAAATGTATGTTTTCTCACTGAGATAAAGTGTGTGCCAATGATCTGAATAACCTACTGCCTTTTTTTTTTTTTTTTTTTTTTTTTTTTTTTTTTTTTTTTTTTTGTGTGTGTGTGTGCTAAAGATAAGGAGCAAGATTGTGTGGATATTATTTTATCAACTTGTTCCTCATAAGGGTGTTGTCCACTCAGGGACTGTTTCAGTCTGTTTCCTGACCGGAGCAAACCACTTTCTGGGTTTATAGTCAAGCTGGCTTGGCTTTGCAGTGGTCCAGTTGGCACAGTTTTGTGCACAGGCATATGTGGAGGATTTGCTGGCATTAAGCAGACACTGCTAAACCCTCAATCAACCCTTGAGTCAGGTTAAAGGTCAGGCAGATAGCAAGCCTCTCGCATCTCCCCCCTGAGAAACCTGTTGAGGTGACTTCATGCATGCCTGTATAGAATAGGCTTTAACCTTCTAATCCCGTTTAGCCCGAAAGGTGCACAGTGACCACAGGGAGTGTCTGTTAAATTAGTAGCTGTTCCATTTGCTGCTGGCATGTAGTGGCTTAGTGAGCTTTTTAAAACCTCTGACCTCCAACAGCAATGCAAGTGCTTGGAGGATTTTGATAAATGCTCATCATTTTAAATACCATTCACAGAATATGTTCTTTGTTAGAATGAAAAATGCTGTTTTAACACAAACTTTACAGCCTTAAATCACATAAGCCCTGATTGTCTGTGTCCATGTTTGCTCCTGTGCATTACAATTGTTTATAGATATTTTCTCCATTCTGTTCTATACACAGCTGGGATGCAGAGTGGCAGATGTGTTGGGGGGGGGGGGCAAATAATCTGAATCAGGCCACTTTACCCAGCTGAGGATTTTTTAGCAGCAGGCTAATGAAGGGTTGTGAACACCACGTTTATCACTTTTGTAATATCCTGTAAAGCAACCACAGACTCTGATGCTTCAGCTTGTGTTAAAGTGTGCTTTTAGCCAGAGGTGTTATAAAACAACACTTGTGCAACAATCGAAAGCAAGACTAACATGCTAATGAAAAATGACTAAACAACTCGTTCAGCAGAACATGTTCAAGTCCTGGACCTAAAACGTATTCTAAGCGGTAGTTTAACTAGATTTTATGTTGAACATCAATTTAAAATGGGGGAAAATGTCTTGTAAATGTACAAAAAAAAAAAAAAAAAAAAAAAAAAAAATTCTGAAAAAGTGCAGATTTAAAATCTGCACTTTTAGCTAAAGGTAAATAGCTGCTACCACTTGAGATGAAATGGTATGCTGTCTAAATTATCTAGTGAAATAAGGTCTATTGACCTGATTTGCTTAATAGCAGTTGAAAATACACTCGCCACTGAACTGACCTCTTGCAGTAGATTTGCCAACATCCTGTTCATATTTCATTTTATAATCCTGGAAGACTTCTTTTGTAAAAACTTCTCAAAAACAGTGTAACAAAATTAAAGATTGTGAACAGAATGCCCTTTCATGCTGTGACTACATGGCAAAAATATTCATATTGTTGTTGCAGTATTGCAGTTTGATCCATTACACCAGCTTGTAAACCTTAAAATCAAATTCTAAAGTCAAATTTGATCATTTGTTCAAGGAATGCATTTGTAACATCTCATAAGAGCACACTCATATATACTTACAGTATCTCTGATTCATTATCTAACAGCCTCTCCCTTCTAAGTAATTTAGCATATGTAAACTTGAACAGACTGGGATATACAATTTACTTAGATACCCAGTTTTGCTTTTTTTATCCTGAATCAGTGTGCTGTCCTAATGACAAATAATGCCTTGCACACAGATACTTACCCTTTGTACTTTTATCATGTCGTATTGGATTTTATGTGATAGGTCTTCAGAAACGGGGCACGACTGCATATCTGTAAAGCGAAAGTAATAGGATACATGAGCTTGAGTTTTTGTTTTTAATCTGAAAAATATGATATGAAGAAGCTTCTCTGGTCAGTAAGACCAAAACTTAATTTTGTGGCCCATGTTCTGTTCATTTTGTGTGTTGGGAAACTAACACTACACACCACACTTCACTAGAGCTGCACAATATATTAAATCGCAATTGTTATTGCAATTTCAATAGGTTCAATACTGCAATTGCAAAGGTCTTCTCAAGTCCAATATTTATATTTCAAGTGCCATGCATCAAAAATCTGCTTGGCACTATTATTTTGGCCTGTTAGATAACCTGAACTGGCCTCAAAGATTCCAGATCAATATTAATGCAAGCTAATTGTAAACATTTCAATTTTCTGCCCGGTCTGTTTAGACTCTCACAACTTAGCATAGCTTGATCCTAATAGTAGGTTTTATAGAAATTATGGTAACTTAAAAACAACTAATTTTAGTTCTGAGGATGACATGTATTTTACCAAAGGTGTGTGTTGACAGGTTGGAGCAACAGAGGCTTGAACAGCAGGAACGGGAACGACAGGAGAGAGAGCGGCAGGAAAGAGAACGTCAAGCCGCTGCAGGTCAGGAAACACCTGGTCTGCTGAAAATGATTCCATTTAACTGCAATAATCTTCAGTCTCTACAAGACTATTATTTTTATTTTTCCTTTTCTGTTTTCCAAACTTCTGATTTAAGGGCAACTGAAATATATAGTTTTAGCTGAGATGATGTCAGAAGAGTAACCTATCAAAGGCTCTGTTGCAACCATATACTGCAGGTGGTGAAAATAATTTTTTCCACTGTTGTCAGGTTTCCTTCTTTTGGAAACATGTGGGGGGTTTTTTTGGGTTTTTTTTCATTGGATCATCGTTGTTAGAAAGTTAGTAAACTGTTAGTGATGTCTCTGTCTCCTTCCAGTCCATGTCCCTCCAGCGCCACCAATGGCCCCTGGAGGTCCAGCTCCTCCTCCAGCTCCTCCACCACCTCCTGGGCCTCCTCCAGCTGCGGGCATCCCTCCTCCTCCTGGACCACCTCCCACAGGACCGCCGCCAGCTCCACCTCTCCCTGCTGCAGGTGGAGGCGGCGGCGGTGGAGGAGGTGGAGATGGCGGTGGAGGATTAGGAGGAGCTGGAGGTTTGGCGGCTGCTCTTGCAGGAGCTAAACTCCGCAAAGTATCCAAGGTTAGTATCAGATGTTGGAATGTCTATTATTTTTATTGAGTGAATTCAATTTCTGTTGTAACGAGGCAACATTTTGCTTTGAAACAGCTCTGGTTAAGTTACCAGGGCTATATTACAATATAAACCAGATGTTAACGTACACTGTATAAAAAAATGCTTAACTTCTTTTCCTCAATGTCCGACACTAAAATTATTTCTCATTTTTCAGAAGTTTCCATCCTTAGTATTGGGTAGAATTGCTGTTAAACTCTATGACTTGGATCCAACATTTTGGGTTTCCTTCCACAAGCTTCTAACAATAGTTTGCTGGAATTTTGACCCATTCCTCCAGACAGAACTGGTATAACTGAGTCAGGTTTGTAAGCCACCTTGTTTGCACACTTTTTTGCTGCTCAGCCCAAAAGTGTCATATGGGACTGAAATTAGGGCTTTATGATGGTCACTCCAAAATGGGGACTGTTCCCCTTAAGCCACTTTGTAACTAATTTGGCAGCATGACAGGAGTCATTGTCAATTTGGAAGACTCACTTTCTGGCTTATTGTCAAGTGCACCAGTCCCTCCTTCAGCAAAACACCCTCACAATATGACGTTAACATGCCCGTGCTTCACAGTTGGGATTGGATTCTTTCAAACTTCCTCCTGAAATATATATGTCACACACAGAAGCAGTGTGTTTAAGGTGTTGTCTTAAAATACAGAGGTGTGCCTCCATTTAAGTCAAATGTTGTGAATTTAGAAACTTTAAAAGGCCATGACCTCATCATCAGAATTTTCCTGAACTGTTTAAAGGAATGGTAATCTTTGTGTATATAAAATTCTGAATTTTGAGAAAGTGAATAAAAAAAATCAGAAAAAATTCTAAATATTCTGGCATTTAGCAAATAGAAACAATTTTGACAATTCTGCTTTAGCAGACACTTTTAATTTGATACAGTGGGGGGGAAATGTATGTTTGTTTTTATACAGTGTATATAATATTTGGTTTTAGTTGTATCAGAGTTGTCTTGGAGAACTGCGCTGATAATAGCCCTTAAGTTTTTGCTGTTTGCTGCCCTCAGCAGGAGGAGGGCGGGTCTGCAGCTCCACCAGCCAAAACCGAGTCTAACCGCATCAGCAATTCCTCCATGGGAGGAGGAGGAGGAGGAGGGGGAGGAGGAGGTGGGGGTTTGATGGGTGAAATGAGTGCCATTCTGGCACGCAGGTGGGTTTGGAATTGCATATAAAATCTAATGTTCACAAAGGTTTCATTTGCAGAAGTTCTTTGCTGTCCTCTCTGTTGATTTTCAAATCAAATAACGATCACAAAACAATATTCACACATCTCTCTGTAAACTGACTGTGTGTAACATAGCAAAGCAATTTTATTTAACTTTAGGAGAAAAGCTGCAGATACAGGAGAGAAGCCGCCTGTAAAGACACAAGATAATGTAAGAGTCCGCTCATTTGTTACATTATTTATGAGAAAGTGACAATATCAATTAAAATATGATAGTAAAAAAGTTCTGTGAAGATTGATAGCTTACAGCTTAGAAACAGCTAAGTGTGACTCAGTGTTTACAGAAGTTGCTGTCTTTTCTCCACAGGATGATTCAGAGCCTCAAGGTCAAAGTGGTGAGAACCAAACCGTTTTATTTATAGCATGCTGCCTACATTCTGTCCAATATTAACTAACAATTTTGGAAAGCTGAACTGAGGCTCGTGTTTCTATATGTTCTCCCTTTTAGATACACTAAGAAGACCTTGGGAGAAATCGTCCATGATTAGGTAATCTTGAATGAACTTATTTCAGTCCAAACACCATCAGTAAATCTGTGGCACACAGGTGTCTCATATTTGGAGTCACCTCAAAACTCGTCCTCCATCAATATGTGTGTGTCTGTTTACTGCTGGTTCTATGTTTACATCTTTCTTCAACGGTGTTTTTGTGTCGAAATGTCATTCATATTCATTCTAAGAGCAGAGTGTGTATGTGTCTGTTTCACTAACAGGAATAACTCCATCCCCAAGAGCATGGACACCTCTTCCTCATTGTCCCAAGCTCCAAGGTACACATACCTGTTCCCCTCCCTCAACACCTCTGCTCCATTCCTGCCTTCCCTATTCTTCTGACAGCAGGCCAGCTCTGCTGCAGCCTACACACTAAGGTAGCAGATTGTGCAGTTGACAGCACCATCTAATGGATCAGAGGACGGCACGCATGTGTACACCCAAGGGAGCTGTAGCTATTCCACCTTATCCTTTATATTTTTGCAAACCAAATGAGATGGAACCCTGATTGGATGGGATAATACTTATCATCTTCATTTTAGGCATTTAGACTGTTGTGTTCTGTTAAACTGTACCTTGTTTCTGAACACAGCTTTGTTATATATGGCACTTTACAAAGTACGATAAGGTATTTTTATGGGATTTTATAATAGGCCAACATAAAGTTGAGAGAGGAAACGGTTGCATGGGGTTTTTTTTCTTTTTTTTTTTTTTTTTAAAGCAGAGTTAGGTTATAAAACAATATTTAAAGCTCCCACAGAGCGTCACTGTGGAAATTGTGTTCTTCTGCTAGAAGAATGAGTGGGGTGAAATATAACTCTCCATCCAATTTAATTGAGCTTGAGTTATTAAGCAAAGATTTGGCCAGAGTTTGACTCTGTGAATATGCAAACCTGGTGCAGCCATACCCCATAAGTTCTACAGCTCCGATGGTAGTGAAAAATGATTTCACTAAGTAATGAATGGGCTGAATAAGGTACACTTTTTTTTATTTTTATTTATTTTTTTATTTTATTTTATTTATTCAAACATTTTAAAAACCACATATCCTTTTCTTCCACTTCCCAGTTATGCACTACTTTGTGTTGATCTAACACATGAAATCCCAATAAAATATATTTTGGTTTGTGATTGAAAACTTTGGCAAGGCACTGGATTGTGTCGATAAACTCCCAACGAATACAAAATACTATAGATATATACTAACCCTCACTGCATCTCGTCATGTTCCATCCACTGTCCTGTTATCCTTGTTGTACTATATTTCGTTCACCCCAACAATGAGTAACCTTATGAAATGCAGTTATTTAATATGCCGATTTTTCTGTTTCTCATCTTCTTACAGGGCGAAGAGTGCAGGCAGTAATAACGATGCAGGTGGAGCTGATGGCTCTGATTTAGACAACCTTAAACAGGTAAACTCTCTCTGACCGACGTTATCAGTTCTTCAGTAAAATTTGCTGGACATAAGACTGTGATTACATGCACTGAAGTTCGAATGGTGCTCCTGATATTAAACATCAGGTCTAGTGCTAAATTTGTGTTAATGCGCTCAAAGGTTATCTGCATTATTGGATCCGCTTTGGAAAGTGTGTAAAAAAATGATAAAGGAGAATTTAAAGAGAGCTTTGGATCTTTCTATGTTTTATCAGAAAGGAAAAACAAACAATTTTATGAGAAATAAATTAGGAAATTAGCACATTTTTATGATTTTATGTTAGTCTAACATATTAACAGAACTACATATGATTTTACAAGCCTCCACAGATTCAGTGGTGTAGCTTTTTTTTTTTTTTTTTTTTTTTTTTTTTTTTTTTTTTTTTTTTAAAGCGTAGATTAACTATCAATAGTTTATTTCCCAGAGTAACTCACTGTAAAGTTGTAACGGTTTTGATGGATCCTGACTGGCTCATGTTGCTTTTTGTAGGTTTAGATGCAACCAACCAAGAGAGAGACTGGCTCTAAAACATGTTTATCTTCTAAACAGTTAATCAGTGTTATCCATCAGTAAAATACTAAAAGTGTATTTCACCAACAAACCAAATTTAGTAAGTTTGGAAAAGTATGGAATTTGATTTGAGTATTTTACAGAGCTGGATATGCACTGAAAAAAAATTGATGACTATTCCATATCTCCTCGTCTAAATGGTCTGTCTGGCTGTCCTTCCATACATGTATTTGTCCATCCATTCGAGAGTCCATCTATCATATGTCAGTTTGTGTCCATCCATCCATTTGTTTGTCCATTCATTCATCCAATCATACATCTGCTCATTGGTCCGTTCATCCATCCATCTGTCTATCTTAAGTCTATCCAATTGTCCATCTGACAATCCATTCATCTATCTATATATGTCAGCCTATGCATCTTATACATCCATCTTTACAGTCTTTGGTATTGCAAGTTCCACATTTAAAGCCTGGCCGCTGTATAAGTATTTACCATAAACTCACTGAATTTTTATATATATATGCTCTTAAAAAGGACTGAGAACCTTAGAAATTTGAGTCCCAGAAAGCTTGGAAATCGGAACCCACTGTTGAATTGCATTTCAAAAATGCTTAGTCTCTGAACAATAACCGTGTCAGCATGATGTGTTTACCTTACAGGAGATCTTGGAGGAGGTGCGGAAAGAATTACAAAAAGTCAAGGAGGAAATTATTGGAGGTAAGTCTATATCAGCACAGCACCGGGACATTTTTCACATATTGTTACATAAGAACCTCGAAATCCAGTGCATTTTGTGTGATAGACCAACAAGAATTAGTTGGTCAACCACACAGAAATATTGAAGCTGCAGAGAAAAGCATACATGGTTTCAAAACTTCTTACAAATAAAAATCCGAAAAGGGTTAATACAATGTTAAACCACCTTTGACTGCAGTCACAGCTCATTCGAATTGAATTAAGTTTGTAAGCATCATTTTTTTTCAAATCCTGCCACAGATTGTTGAGTCTGGACTTTGACTAGATCATTCTAACACGAGCTTATGCTTTGAGCTAAACCGTTACAGTGTAGCTCTGTTTAGGGTCTTTGTCCTGTCCCAGTCTCGAGTCTTGCAGCCTCCAACAGATTTCTTCCAACATTGCCCTGCATTTAGCTCCATCTACCAGCTTTGACCAACTACGCTGTCCATGCTGAAGAAAAGTGTTACCTTCGTGTCCCCACACAGTGCTTTGCATGTATGCCAGAGATTTCAGTTTTGGTCCCGTATGATCAGAGCACCTTCTTCAGTCAGATTTGCAGAGTGCACCACATGTCCTGTTGACAGATTCTCCCACCGGAGCTGTGGATCTCTGCAGCTCCTGCAGTTACCATGTGCCTATTTGGAACTTCTTAGATTAATGCTGTTCTTGTCAGTTTATTATAAACATGTCCAAAGTGTGGTCCTTGGAATGACTTTGTGTGGCCCTCAACTACAACTCCACAATGGTAAAAATTTGTGGACTGTAGCAAAAGGTATTCTGGGTAAAAACAACCAAAACAAACAGGCGTCTAGTGCTAGCAGGAGAAAAGGCTTATGGTCTTTTGCCAAAGACAAAAGAGAAATTCTACAACTGCTAATACAGTTGCTCAAAGGGTTTGGTACGTTTGACACAGTGCAGTGTGAACGTGAACCCCACCAGCTGAAAATGTAACAAATGTTACCATTTTGTTCCCGAGTCGAACTGAGTCTACCAGACTATCAGGTGTGAAAACGCCCTAAAAAAGTAGGCTGAGATTTTTACTAGCAAAACAAAAATGTTCTTATAATTTGTTAGGTCCAACACAAAGAATTAGTCTTCTAAAAACCACGCTTTTTGCTTTTATTTTAATGTCATTGTAAATAGGACTACAAATATCCAGCCACTTACTCAAAAGCAAACCTGGACAGACCCATTTATGAAACTTGGCTAAACCTAGCAAGTGATTTTGAAAAAAAAGAGTAACCTGAATCCTGCTTTTGTTGCTAAGGATAGGCCAACAATCATTTTTTAACTTGGAACAAAAATTGAACAAGAAACACAATTTTTTTTTTTTTTTTTTTTTTTTTTTTTTCCTCCACGTGAATAGATCAACAGCTGTGCCCAACAATTTTCATTGAGAAATTCAAAGCATTTCATACTGTTTCATAACCTAACCCTGCTTTAAACCTCTCCAAAACAATATCCCTGACCTGTCAGGTGAGTTCCTTGGTCTTCATGATGATGTTTGTTCACTAATGTTCTCTGACAAACATTTGAGGCCTTCATAGAAAAGATTAAATCACATAACACCCTAAACCCTTTTCCTTCCACTTCAGCATTTGGTGCTACTTAGTGTTGGTATGTCACAAAAAATCCAAATCAAACTGAGATTTGTTTGTGTTTGTAATGTGACAAAAAGTGAAAATGTTTAAGGGATACTACTTTTGGCATTGTAAAAATATTTAATTAAAATGATTGTATTTATTTTTCTGTTTTTCTTCTTTCTTGTTTTACAGCCTTTATTCAGGAACTTCAAAAGAGAAGCACATAGTTCTGCTGAGCTGTCCGGTTCAACCGAGGGGTGTGATGCACAGAGGCGGCTTAGGTGCATCTTTCACCAACCCCTCTCCTGTAGCCCAGGGATTTCTCCTTCTCCTACACCTTTTCTCTTTTTCTCTATCAATCTTAAACACAAGAGCATTGTTGCTTATTTGTACAACAAACATATTCATTTCATGTTAAATATAACCCAGGGACTTCCTCACGTCACCATCTAGCACTTCGGGTGATGCTACTTGTGTCCACTCCCTTATGCTGTCAGATGCATCGTTACTGATAGAGCACTCTTCAGTATTCAGGGAAAGTTTTACTTAATTAGTTGGGTTTTTTGTTGTTTGATTTTTTTTTTTTTTTTTTTTTTTTTTTTTTTTTTTTTTTCCCTTCACTGTAATAGCGGATCATTTTTGCAAAAAAAAGTTATGGTTAGTCAAAGTAGTTTAGGTTGGAATTGCTGAATTCAAGGATGGATCTAGATATCAAACTCTCATCTCCTTCAAGACTTTGACCTTCCAGGAAGGATGCAACTCAAAACCCTTCACTGCTGCAACAAACAGATGCTTGAGGAAGAGGAGGCGAGCAAAAGGGAATCTATTGGACGAGACGAGTGCTGTGAAAGAGGAGTGTATTGTAGTTTTATAATTTGTGGGAACTTTATTTCTCTTTGCATTGCACTTGTTCTGAAGGAGGTGTGTTTGTACGCCACACTGACTTGATAGACAATTCCCTCTCACTTAAAAGGAGACCTTATCTGTCGGCCAATGCAGTGGTCCTACTGTATATTGGGCTTCTGCCAGTTGTTTTTCTTTCATTACAGATGTTTTTGTTTTTTGTTTTTTTAATTTTGAAACCTGAAAAATGGCCATAATGAGGTCAAGTAATTTGGCCGTGACCAACTGCCTTGAAAATAAATCTATAAATATATATATCTATATATAAGGAAATATATATATTTGTTTTGAGGGAAAATGTTAGCAAAAATGAAATGGTGTTTCTATTTTAATTAATGACTGGTGAGTGGGGATTTGTGTTTCTCTTTTTTTCAATGATTTGATTTTTTTCTTATGAAATGTTATTTTTGGGGTTTTCCCCTTTTTTTTCTAATAGTCTAGGCTTTTTACACTGAAATATTTAAAAAAAAAAAAAAAAAAAACAGCTTAGAGACACTGGACTAGAAATGCCTTTATAGTCAAATACAGCTGCTTCATAAAATGCATCACTTTGTGTTGAGTGATTCTTTTCTATTGAAATATTTTCATTTAGAAACTCAACATTTTTATTTAGTATGAGCTGTACCAAAAATATTTTGGTGTCATCCAGGTTGAGGTGTAATGAAAGGAATGATTTAGCTTTAATGTCTTCGATTGATGGAATATAGAAAAATAATTTGACACTTTCGAGTCACAAATTTTACACTTGGTTCAAATGCCAAATTTCCCTAAAGAGTACAGTCCTCTAAGTGTAGTGTTTTCCACCATGTTTAGCTTCTAACCAACAAAATAACCCATCACTCACTGGGTGAAGTATACAAACATTACTAAGCAAAATAAAGAATTACATAGCCATGCTGTTTCCATGTATTCATAGCCATTTACTGTTTAAAATTCAAACTATGCTATAAGCAGTTATTTAAAAACCAATTTAATTTCTGGAGACGATCTTGATACAAGTATCAAGATGGTGTGTTGAGACCCCTGACTTTGAAAGTCAGTTATTTAGTCTGTCTTAAAACTTTTTAGTATTTTCTAAAGTCTTACTTAAAAAGAGCAGAAAAGGTGTAAGCCAGCTACACAGCAGTGTGCAGCAACAGGTGAGAGTGTTCTGTAGTTAACACAGATAAAACTCTGGTGCCGTATCTGGTACCTCATCAAAACGACTCCCAAGCCAAAAGAATGAGATGATATGAAAATGTTATTGGTTTTTGAAACTATTGAATACTCTTACTAACCCAATATGCCCATGGTGGGATTGGGGGGTGGGGGGCTTATATTTGACAGTAAATATGATTCCTAGTTTAAAAAAAAAACCCTGAGGTTTATGTTTCTTGTGAAAACATTTTAAAAGGCATTTTCTGGCAGTTGGACAACCTTTGATAAAACTGCAAAAAACCATGTTATGCTGCGTTATTGCACAGGGATTATAAATGATTTAAATAGCTACAAAGAGCAATCATCTATCTTGTATTTCAGAAAATTTGATTCTTATTCAAGTAAAATGAAAATCAAAATGCATCCTACCAAATTTATGTAAACATTATTCAAGCAGATTAAATATCACAAAGCATACACCTGTTCCAGTGTTTATCTTGTTGTTCATAGTGTCTGAAAAGTTGAATCATCAAAAGGTTTTCTGCAGAAAGACTTTGGAGGGGAAGTGTGTGTGTTAGGTGGGGTGGCATAGAGGGGCTCCCTTAAGACCCCATTCATTAAAAGAACCCCCACTGCGTATTACCTCTGATCAATTAGGCCAATTTATAACCAGGAAAGTAAAGTGTAAAAAAGATCACTATGAAAGTACAAATGTGCAGACTTTGTCCATGGCATCAAGTTAAAGAATTATTTTAATTTATGTTTGTCTTGTCTGCATTATCTGAATTGTAAAAATAAATGAAGGGGGTTTTAAATCAAAATAAAATAAAGGCATGATTTTAACATGTAATAAAGGTCAAGATCATCTGTATAGCACATTTTAGCAACAAGGCAGTTCAAAATGATTTACACCATAGCATAACACGTTAACCAACTATGGAATAAACATTAACGATAAACATTAAATTTTGTCAAGTGCCATCATCAAGCAAATATACAAATATATTAATCAGTGTTCCAGTTATTATGAACAATTATTTAAAAACATTCTTAAACTAACGGAAATGGCTGAAGCACAACAGGGCTTTATGGAGTGAAAGTTAATAAAAACAGGAATGAAACTGGTTAAATCTCAAAAGCAGAGATTTCTCACACAGGAAAGAGCCAGTGTCCTTTCAGAGCTCCCTGGATGCTTCCGGAGAGGGAACACTGAGCCGTTTCCGCCGCCATTGCGGATTTCAGAGAGAAGATCAGCCGTAGCTGCCGCTATCCATCGATGCTGTGCAGAAAGCATACACAAAAGGAAGACAAATTTAACATTTTCACGAGTATCAGATTTCGGAAACACAACTGAAAACACGTCATATTGATTCTCTTTCTCGCCGTGCAGCCGTTTTCACTGACTGGCTCCGACCTACACTCTCAGTGAAGAGGTCGTAGCTAGCGCGGTGCTAACTGCCTAGCTAGCGCGGTGCTAACTGCCTAGCTAGCTAGCTGTACGGCTAGAATTTCAGGACTCCGGAGAAGCTCAAGAAACCACCATGGCTCAAATCCTGCCTATCCGCTTCCAGGAGCACCTGCAGGTATGCGAAGAAACGTTGCAGCTTTGTAATTCCCTGCGTTTTCGTTACTTGTCTGTTTCTATGCATAACAACCGTTTGACAGTTTGAGAGTAAAGCTAACGTCAATACCCGCAGAAAATGAATGACCTCCCCTCCCCCGTTTAGCCAACTGCTCTCTTCATTCATGTCTCTTATGCCTGTGAACTCGAGTTAAACCGCATTTCTCCACCAGAAACATTTCTTTCTGCCGCTCGTTTCTAGGAATGTTACACAATTCATTTTTTTCTATAATGGTTACCGCACGAGCAGCTTAATTGGTTTAGCTGCTAGCTTTGCATTAGTGCCTAAACCGTTACAGTTAGCGGGTCGTAAGATATGTTGGGGGTAATTTAATTATAATGGTGCTGGAGTCTTTAAGCTAACGTTCAGGCACCATCACACAGTGTGCTTTGAAAAGCTGTCAAAATACAGCTTAGATGTTGCAGTCACACGGGCCTTCGGATGAAGAGAAGCGGGGTGTTAAAGCCCGATCAGCTGCAGTTTGACAGGACCTATTGCCATATAACGTCATACACAGAGCGTTGTGTCACGACAATCCATTTGCATTGCACGTTGTATTTATTTGACGTTTCTGACTAAATGTGATCTCCCCGATCCGTCGTCTGGGGTAAAACATCTCCTCCATCATCAATGAGGGATCCGATTTTTACTCAGCCATTCAGATTTTCTGAAGCTCCGTAGATATGACTGCAGTAAAATTCAATCACTTCCCATCTTCTGGCTCTGCTGGATTATTGAATTTGCATTTGAACTCCCTCGCCGAATGTGGCTGTGATTAAATTTTTTTTTTTTTTTTTTTTTCTTTTTTTTTTTTTTCATCTCTACACATCTAAATTTATTTTGGTTTTAAAAACCTTGATTTACATTTTGTCTTTTTAGTCAACATATGGTGCGTAATTTTCTCTTAATTGTTAACATTATGGTTTCTCACATTCTCTGGTATTATGGCAGCGGTATAAGAACATTTGTCACACCTATATGTGTGTTACAGGGGTTCTCAAACCTTATGGTCAAAAGTCCAAATTTGATTTCTAGATGAGGAACAACTAGTGATTACTAAATCCCTTTTAACTAATTCACATAACACTTTGTGTCAAAGCATACGTTGTATAAAAACTGCCTACAACTATTGGTAGCTCAAAATTTTGACAGTACAGCATAATGAGCACAAATTTTAGAATGTTAATTTTCTTCGTTAATCCAAAGCAAGAAAAAAATAAACAGAACATCAAAATAAATGAGTTTTAATTTAAAGATCCCCACAGATATTTACAATATATGGCGGCAGCCTAGTGTATAAAATGGCAATGTCTGTTATTGTTGAACAGCCTAAATGTTTTGGGGGGGGGTTTAAATTCCATGTTTTTCCTAAATTCATTTTTTTGTTCAGTTATTTAATTTTCAGAGTTATGCACTTAAAAAAATAACCATCCTTTCAGCTAAACATGTAATGTATAGTTATTGTATAAAATATTTAGAGCTCAATGAGAAATACTACCAAATTATTGGAATTTAATGTTTTAGTAAAGCTCCTTAAAAGCTACCGGTCAGTTATCTCAAAGTAGCTTTATTTAAAAAATAAATGGCATATTGTTTATGTAAAATAAAAGAATACTTTTTAAAAGATAAAAAAAAAATATGAACAAAATTTGCGCTAAATTTCATCAATATTAATGTGATTGTGATCATGTTCTTACTAATTTTGTCATAAACAACAAGGTTATTGGTTATTTATTTTTTTTGCATACAGTGACCAATATTCTTGCTAGCATTGCTAGAGTGTCCAGATTTTCAGAATCCCTGGTATAGAATCTAGTGAACATAATTAGCCACTTTTTACTTCATCAGATTTGACTTGTGATCACAAGTCCTAATATAAAAAAATATCAACAAATAGCTCCAGCTCTGGTCCTCAGGGAACACTCTCCTGCATTTTCAGCTCTTTCCTCAATATGCTTGATTCAGTTATATGAATTACATCAACAGCTTGTCAACAAGTAGACCATAGGCCTGCCAATCACTGACCAATTTGAGTCAGGTTTGTTGTAGCAGGAAAGCATTTCGCCTTGAGTGACAGTTGAGAACTGCTGCTGTAATGCACTTCATTCTGAGTTTATTCAAAATGAGAAAGGAGTATGTGCTTTGATGCATCAATTGTTAGTATTATATTGTTAATATTGTAATTAGTGATGAACCAATCAGTCTTTTCCTGGCTGATACGATTTTCTGTTTTCTTTGAGGCCAACTCAGATTTTAACATTGACACATTTTCTTTCTGAAGACGCAAGCAGACAAAGCAGATTTTCCTAACCTTTATCCTTTTTTTTTTTTTTTTTTTTTTTTCCTCAAAAACTTGTTCGGATAGTGGGAATTAGTTTTGATAAATGTACTAATTGTTCTGACAATGAACCATCGTATTTCTCCTTTCCTGGGTTATTGTTTATTAATGTTAGCTGTTGCAGCGTAGTTTACACAACTATTGAAGCATAGTTTACACAAATGAGTTTTAACATGTTAAAGTTCTTCAGAAGAAAATTAGATTGGATAAATCGGACCATAAAGGAAACCATAATTCTGTATTTTCCAGTTAAAGCCTGATAGGTGCAGCTCTAATATAATCAGAAACCTTCAGGGCTCTAATAATGTTAGTTCTTATTTCCATGCCAGATATGCCCAAACCTTTGACCATTACCCATAGTTTTGAATTGACAATTTTTAACATAATTCTAAGTTCTTTTAAATATATATTTAAAATAAAAATATATTTGTTTTTCAACCTTGATTTATTCAATTAAGGACTAATTGAGGTCAGAAATCTCTTTTGCAAAAGAATCCTGGCCACCAAAAAAAAGACTGCTGGGTTTGATTGTTAGCTTTAGATGCATGTACCAAAAAAGAAACATTAAACCACTCACAGTGAGGATAGTTAATTATAAGTAAAAAGAAAAAAATGCTTGAACATTATGTGTGTGTGTGTGTGTGTTTATTTTTATTTAGATAGATAGATAGAGGGGGTATTTTTGGATTTTTTTTTTTTTTTTTTTTAACTTTTTTTAACATTTTTTTTTTCTTTTTTTAAAATGTATTTATCATTATATAAATGATAAATGTCCATAATGTGGGTCTTGCACCTCATGGGTGATCTTTTACATCTCTTGCTATGGACTGTGTAGGCAATGCTGCTGAAACAGTTTTCGTGTTTCTGTGACAGCTCCAGAACTTGGGGATCAACCCAGCCAACATTGGCTTCAGCACTCTAACCATGGAGTCTGACAAGTTCATCTGCGTAAGGGAGAAAGTGGGTGAGCAGGCCCAGGTTGTCATCATTGACATGGCTGATCCTAACAATCCCATCCGCCGCCCCATCTCTGCTGACAGCGCCATCATGAACCCCGCCAGCAAAGTTATTGCCCTTAAAGGTAAGCAGTAGCTTAAATCCATGTAGCATGGTTAGGACATAGAGAGTGTGTTAGTTTTTTTTTTTGTTTTTTTTTTTTTTTTGTTTTGTTTTTTTTTTACATAGTCCAAAAATTAAAAGTTAAGTTAAAATTTGGCCTGTTAAATTTCTTGCTATTTTCTTGTCTAAGTTATGGGATCATTTGTGTAAATTAACTTTGTGTTGTCAATTATGTAGCTTTCACATTCTGCTTTTCATTTTGATGTTCATAAGTAGATCATTTCCATCTTTGTCAACAACTGCAGTGTAGTGTTTTACAAATTCAAATGTAAAGTACTATTAGGAAAAGTAGCCGTAGCAATAGTAAAGTCATGCTGTCATAAATGCTTTGTCTGTTTTGCTTGTTTTTGCTCTTTTTTTCATTTCTTACTGCTCTCTTATGTTTGCAGACGGTGAGTTGAATTTTACATATCCTGAGTTGTCAAAGTGTTCCTGTATGCACTGTCTTAAAATGTTTGCACATTGCTGATTGTAATTTAATCCAGTGCTTGAGATTTAAAAAGAAAAACTGCAGAAGCAGAGCATAGCAAAATGACTGTAGCTTTAAAGTTGCCATCCTCTTTTTTTTTTTTTTTTTTTTTTTTTTTTTTGTAATGTGTGTTTGTACATTTGATATAATGTACATATTTTATTCCACATCTTATTTTCCACAACATACTGTACAGCATATTTATAAGTCTTCTGTTTTTGTAACCTGGGTACAGTATGTAAATACACATTTTAGGGTTTATTTAAACCTTTTAAAGATTGCTAAATATTTTGCCTGCATGGAATCTTGAGTTCATTTATTGGATGTGTAATAGAAATCTTCGAGTAACTGCATCTGGGCTGGTGTTGAAAATGTTAGTTGCTTTACAGATAGGAAAACTCCAGGTATATCTGCCAATTGCCTGCATCCTTGATGGAAAACAAAATGAGCTGTAGAATTCAGTAAAGTTGTTCCTGTTTGCAATCAGTTGCAACTAAAATGATGCTTTCTTTTCAAAGCATGACCCTGTAATTGCAGATGTTAAACCATTCAAGTAACAATAGCATTGGTTAAAAGCAAACCCTTGTTACAGTCAATTAAATCCTCCGTCCCTGCTTTGAGAAATGTAATAGTGAACCGCTGTAAATTGCAATTGAAATAGTAATGTATTATGTTAACCATTTGTTACTAGTAGAGAGAAAATAGTGATTCAAGCAGTAGGAAAATGATGCGAATGATGGCATTTGAGCGTGACTTAACCAAGTTGCCTCTGTCCTAACTAGTACTTTCTTTAATCAGCTTATAACAGTTGCTTAAGTTTGAAATTTATCTTTGGCCAGATTTTATTTATGAACTAATACATCTTTCCACATCTGTGACCCTAGTTCACCTGTCCAAGAAAAGGTTTTTGGGTTAAGCTGGGTTAGTATTTAACTATCACACAAATAAGGGCAGGGCCTCCCAAGATGGCTGCAACCTCTGTCACCTGTCAACCTTGAACGGGCTGTATTGAAAAAGTATAATTTCCCCCATGGGACTAATAAGGGTATTGAACATTAAAAAAAAAAAAAAAAAAAAAAAAAAAAAAAAAAATACTTAGGCTATAGAAGACACAGATG
This sequence comes from Anableps anableps, assembly GCA_014839685.1. Lineage (NCBI taxonomy): Eukaryota > Metazoa > Chordata > Actinopteri > Cyprinodontiformes > Anablepidae > Anableps > Anableps anableps. The sequence continues at coordinate 24,288,016 of CM026068.1, read as the reverse complement.
CATGTTATGAGTCTGTTATTGTTATACTTGACGGTATAGTGTAGCGATGTCCTGATCTGGAATTTTTTCTTTCCAATAGTATTTTGTCCAATAGGCTATTAAAATTAAAACCAATGAATATGCAGAAAAAACTACTATGTTCCACTATTACATGAGCTACACTAGTATTGTGATTTTAGCACCACTAGACTCACTCAATGACGTTCGAGGCACTGCAGTCTCGCTTATTAGTTCTTTCTGTCAGCAAGAGATTATTTTCCTAAAGAGTTTCTGCAGTTCAGCCTAAATTGGGGATGGGTGAAATGGTGAAATTCCTTGTTTTTATTATTACAAATTTAAAATGTTCTGCAGTAGATCGTAAGCTTCTGACTGTGTGTCACTGCATATGGACCCCCAGAAACACAAATACTGCTCTTAAAAAATAAAATTAACACTGACACTGTTTTCATCCATGTTAGTTTGCTTAAGTGATAAGCTAACGTTATGTTCTTTGTTTTAAACGACAAATTAACAATTGGCTTAAAAAAAAAATTTCGATTCTGTTTCAGTTAATTTTGCGCAGACAAAATTTTAAAAAGTCATTCTGGTTCTTTACAACAGCACTCTGTTTTGAACGTCATAAAATTCATCAACTAGTGTTTCAGCTGCTCTCTCCTTCACAACCTTGGTCATAGTGGAACTAGGGACCCAACAGGTGAGATGGCACAGGCAAGATGGGAGCTGCAGCCGGCGCTCTTTCATGAGCTTTATCGTAAAGGAGGGAACTATGAAGATAAAAGGAAATCCTAGGTCCATTAGCGGAACAAAATATTGTACACAGACTATGATAAAACTTTGCAAGCTGGGAACACCAAAATTGGCCATGATCTTAAAAAAAAAAAATGGTAATGAGTTTTATGTCAGCACTGCTCATTGGAAGCGAGGCTGACAGACAAATTATAAGTTTATAATGTTTCTACTTCATTATCCTTTTTTAATGACTTATTTAGGACAACCACAGCTAACATCAGATGCTCCCTAAAGTTCAGTACTCACAGTTTCACCAAAATATCCAGGAAATATCTTTATATTCACAGACATAGTGTATTGTTAAATATACATTTAAGAGCAGTCTTTTTTTTCCCACCAAGACTGAACTGGAGGAAATAAAAATGGGTTTGACTGCATCTGTCCAGCATCCTCCTCATTATCACATCTGTTTGTCTTTGTGCTTTTTCCTAATCTGCATTCACACCCAGCCTAAATGAATCCACTCTTTGTTTCAAAATTCAGCCTAAATGCTTTTGAAGCTATAGCAACATGCCCAAAGGTTCATTCTTCTGGGTGATGATGGAAGTTGAAGATTTGACACTGTTTAAGTCTTCAATTTGACTTCCAGTGGCCATCGTGTTTATTTCTGGAGACAGCATTTTTTTTTTTTTTTTTTTTTTTTTTTTTTTTTTTTTTTTTTTTTTTTTTTTTTTTTTTTCCTCTCTCAAATCTATCTGGGTTTGCATGAAAAGATCAGAAAGAAAAACCTTAGCAATGTGTCTGCCACAGAATTAAAAAAATGTTTCACTTACATCAGTACACATTGGGTACAAATTTAAAAAAAGAGTTTGTCTAAAAAAGTGAAAAAGATACACCAACTGAAGCACTATTATGAGACTGAAGCTTCATAAGAACAGACAGTCATGTGGTAAACTTATTTTATTACTTGTAATGAATGCAAGTACATCATTAACAAAAGGATCCACCTGGGTTATATCATATGTCCTCATTTTACAGCACAGTTTTGCTGTTGTGGTAACAGTCGCTCTATATTTCAGCTTTGTTGCGGTCCCCCTTATAGTGTTCCAACATAGTAAAGTCATAAAGAAATATAACATGGGGCTGCTTTTAAGAGCAGAACCTCATTTTAGGCAGAGCAGTTAATTGTGGCTTGAACAAATGAATTTGACATTTAAAGGTTGTGGCATCTAGTGTGATTGAATGCAGATCCATGTTAGTGGTTGCCCCTGTTTTGGCCTTTTTGTTTTAATGCTGTTTCTGGCTTTCTTTTTTTTTTTTTTAATGGCCCAGTTTGTAAGTCAAATGCCTGATTTCCAGCATTTATCCCACAGCTGGAGTAGGTATGCCTCAATGGTAGGTTCAATCCAAAAGTTTGCTTTGGCTTGTGCGTTGTTGTACCTTTTAGTCATAGCCCTTATTTGAAGTAAATATTTTAAAGGGTGAAGGACGATCATGGGGTTCACTTCTGTCACTGTATGTTAACCTTGGCTCTTGATGTTTTCAGCTGCAAAGACCCTGCAGATCTTTAACATTGAGATGAAAAGCAAGATGAAGGCTCACACCATGACAGATGACGTGACTTTCTGGAAGTGGATCTCTCTCAACACCGTTGCCCTGGTCACAGACAACGCCGTGTACCATTGGAGCATGGAAGGCGATTCTCAACCAATCAAAGTATTTGACCGTCATTCCAGCCTGGCAGGCTGCCAGATCATCAACTACCGTACTGATGCCAAACAGAAGTGGTTGCTTCTCATTGGTATCTCAGCACAGGTAAAGGGAAAAATACTTTAATATTAAGAATAAATCAGTCAGAATGCTACAGTGAGATGTATCATTTTTCTTCCTGGAGTCTAAAATGGTTGTTTTTTTCTTTCTTCTTCAGCAAAACCGTGTTGTAGGGGCCATGCAGTTGTACTCTGTGGATAGGAAGGTCTCTCAGCCCATTGAAGGCCATGCTGCTGGCTTTGCACAATTTAAGATGGAAGGCAACACTGAAGAATCAACTCTGTTCTGCTTTGCTGTGCGGGGACAAGCGGGAGGAAAGGTAAGATTCAGCAGCCCTATAAAGGCTCTAGCTCACAGCTGCATAGATAAGGAGATCCCAGCTGACTAGATTCCTATTCAAGTTTACTTCATTGAAAACCTGCAGCTTAACAGAAACCCACATTGGCTGACTTTGTCTTCTTTTGCCTTAATGTCGTTTTGACTTCTAGCTTCATATTATTGAAGTTGGAACCCCGCCAAGTGGAAACCAACCATTTCCCAAAAAAGCTGTGGATGTTTTCTTTCCTCCGGAGGCTCAGAATGACTTCCCTGTTGCTATGCAGGTACAATTCTTACATATGGTGGTAGTTTTAGTCAGTCTATTTATAAAGCAAAACAAATCTTAAGGCACCGATGTGGTTCGAATTTGTACAGCCCTTTTCACTCCAAATTTTAAAACAGTGCAGTTCATTTCAGGTCATCATATAATGCCAATTATAAAGGAAATCCAGCCTCTGTGTTTCCAAGTCGTCGTTCTTTTGGATCACCTTAGGAACAAGCCATTCCAAGCTACCTCTAGGTGTCTGACTTCCAGCTGATGGTTGCTCGTTCTACTTGAACTTTCATATTTAAAACTGAGCTGCAGGTTTGACCCTTTTTCTCTTTCTGCACATTCAGATCAGTTCCAAACAAGATGTAGTTTTTCTCATCACAAAGTATGGCTACATCCACCTGTATGATCTGGAGACAGGAACTTGCATCTACATGAACAGGATCAGCGGGGAGACCATTTTCGTCACTGCCCCACATGAACCCACTGCTGGGATCATTGGCGTTAACAGGAAAGGACAGGTACATTTATTTTATATGGGTTTATCGAGGCAGGACCTGAGATTAAGCATTAAATCAAACTCCAAAGCTAGATGTTAAAACAGTTACATCACAGACTTCTTCCTCAGTGCCTTTTAATCCACACTTCTTCAAAACAGGCTTCTCTTGTACATACTGGTTAATTTTTAAATCAACCCTTGTCTCAGGCTTGACATGCATGCATGAGCTACATTCTTGTGTGTGTGTGTGTGTGTGTGTGTGTGTGTGTGTGTGTGTGTGTTACTGCTGACATTTGTTGGTGATTCACTATCCCTGTGGCTTGTCAGCTTACTCCCCCCTATCAGCTCGGGTCCCTGGGTGTGACCTTGAGTGAGGAAATCTATGTGAAACTATGGTGCTGCGGCAGTGTTTTTACTTTAGGGCAGCATGTGACCGCTACAGCAGGGAGGCTAAGCTTGGCGAGGCAGCCTGCACAGCCTAATCCTGTTGTTTGTCTTGGCTCGCACCTGCAGGTCCAACAATTTGTTGCACATGCATGCAGTGATAGAAATTTTAACACTGTACATAAAGACAAGATCATGTTACTGACTTGAGCTTTATATGGAGCAGCTTTGTTTTTTTTTTTTTTTTCCTTTTTTTTTTCCTTTTTTTCAAAAGAAAATGTCTGGTTTAGGTCATTAAATAAGGTTCAGTAATTAAGTGTACCATTGATTGATTACTTTTTTTGGGGGGGTGCTGGTTGACATATTTTTATATGTTCTTTCATTTTGTGGTTTGATATTTTTGAATGTGAACATATTATATTGCAAAAGTCATAACGTCTTCAACTCACGTCACGTTACACACACATTCTTTTACATCCCAATTTGAAAAAGCTCAAGAGGTATAGAAGCTTTTGACACTGTGTGTCTTTGTTTCATAAAATATCCGCTGTTTTGTATAAAGTGTGTTCATGTTTTTTTTGTTTTGTTTTTCAGGTGCTATCAGTGTGCGTGGAGGAGGAAAACATAATTCCCTACATTACCAACGTGCTCCAGAACCCAGACTTGGCTCTGCGTATGGCTGTACGCAACAACCTTGCTGGTGCTGAGGAGCTTTTCGCTCGCAAGTTTAACACCTTGTTTGCAGCAGGGAATTACTCAGAAGCAGCCAAGGTGGCAGCTAATGCACCTAAGGTACTGCTGGCATGCCAGTATGCGCCCACATATCACACAAAAGCTCAGCTTATGATTAGATTTCTTATACAAACAAGAGAATATTTGTAACCAGGCTGAAAGTGCTCAGCGAAATATAGTGAAATTATTTTTAAAAATATATATTTTTAGCATTTGAAAATGAGGATGATTACTTGTCCATTTTCGACTTCAGGGCATCCTGCGGACTCCAGACACCATTCGTAGGTTCCAAAGTGTTCCAGCACAACCAGGCCAGACGTCTCCTTTGCTCCAGTACTTCGGCATTCTGCTGGACCAAGGCCAGCTGAATAAGTTTGAGTCTCTGGAGTTATGCAGGCCTGTTCTTCAGCAGGGCCGAAAGCAGCTCCTGGAAAAATGGCTAAAGGAGGACAAGGTAAATGAACAAAAATTTGGTGCTCATCAGTTTTCCTTACTGGCAGTCAAACTATTCTCAAAATATCATTAAAAGTCAATCGTCACTAGTTTGTTCCCTCACTGTAAGTATTTCGTTAGATGTGTCTCACTATCAGCTAAGTTCATTTATTTTATTTTACTTTTTTTAATATTATTAATTAAGCTTTAAAAACCAAATTGCTGCTGTTTTCTTTCAAATGTAACCACTTTAGGGCTCATATATTTGAAATCATTTCCAAAGTCTGATTCGCTAAATCAGATGTGATAATGACTTTGTGCTGAAGTCACGTGTCATGTGACTTTGTTGTTTAAATACTCTGTTGGTTTCCAGCTGGAATGTTCAGAGGAGCTCGGAGACCTGGTGAAGTCTGTGGATCCCACTCTTGCCCTCAGTGTGTATCTCAGAGCAAACGTCCCCAATAAAGTCATTCAGTGCTTCGCAGAGACTGGGCAGTTTCAGAAGATTGTTCTTTACGCCAAGAAGGTGTGCGACGGATCATTTATGTATTCCAAGTTTGTTGTTAATGCAGAAAAACATCTCGAGGAGTTGGATTTTAACTTGCGTTAACTAATGTTCAGATGAAGGAATAGTTGATTAAACCATATGAATAATCTATCGATTGTGTAGGTGGGCTACACACCAGACTGGATCTTCTTGCTGAGGAACGTCATGCGGATCAGTCCAGAGCAAGGTCTCCAGTTCTCCCAGATGCTGGTTCAGGATGAGGAACCTCTTGCTGATATCACACAGGTAAAACATTAGTGTTCCACTGTGTGCAGCTGTGAAGGTCTAAAGTCAAAGGATGGATCCAGTGACTAGAAAGCTGCCTATTTAAAAAGCACAGTTATGTGGACTTAGTATTATTAACTAAAACAAACTTTTAAGAAGATGATTTAACATGCAAATGATTTTATTTCTCCAGATTGTTGACGTATTCATGGAGTACAACCTGATCCAGCAGTGCACGTCATTCTTACTAGATGCTCTGAAAAACAACAGACCCATGGAAGGGCCGCTGCAGACACGTTTGCTGGAAATGAACTTGGTTCATGCACCACAGGTAGCTTCATAGATCCAGATGTTTGATCTAAACATTCCACTGATTGGGGGACAAGCGTTTGGGTGGTCTAATCTCAGAATCAAAGCCTGAGATAGATCAGTTTTATTTTAAAAACAAATCCTCACATTTTCAGTGAATATGAATCGTAACATTTCATTCTGTTTGGACAGTTGTTAATTAAAGTTACTATGCCCTGTATTTAGACCTTTAATTTCCAAGGGAAAGCCTCATTGGGATGAAAAATCTCTTTTACAAGAGTGTTCTAGCCAAGACGGCAGCACAAAATTAAACATTTTACAGAAATAGCAACACACATTCAGACAGAAATTATATGAAATTCAGCTCTGAAAATCTGGTAAAACATCTGCGAACAGATGTGTCTGACTCAGTATTATCCTGAAAAACTCCATTGAGATAGTTTAAAGTCCTTTTGCAGTCCGTTCCAGGCAACGGGAGCAGCATATATGAAACTTTTTCTCCCCTTCTCAGTTCATACTGTTTGAACTGAGAATAAAAACATAGTTCTCTGAACGAAGGCTGTAAGGCCCTAGACACTTAAGATGGAGGAAATTTGAGAAGTAAGATTAAAGTAGACTAAGGACCGCTTTGTAAACGAGACTATGCCAGTGTCTTAGCATCCAACATGTTGACATAGTGAACAATGATGGGTAAGTGATGTAAAATCAGTGATGAACTTCAAAGCCCCATGAGTTACAACCCTGTAGATGCTGAGAAAGGTAGCAGGAACCAACCTGTTTTGAAAAAATTCAAATGATGTTTTATTGTTTTCTGTCATGTCCTGTAGGTTGCAGATGCCATCCTTGGCAATCAGATGTTCACCCACTATGACCGCGCCCATGTGGCACAGCTGTGTGAGAAGGCTGGCCTCCTGCAGAGGGCACTAGAGCATTATACAGATTTATATGACATAAAGCGAGCTGTGGTGCACACACACCTTCTCAACCCAGAGGTATCAAAACAGAAATAAACTCCTAACATTACAACTAAAACACCTGACTGACAAGTAATTTACGCAGCTTGAGAGGAGTGTAATTGTATCGGCTGCATGTTTCCTGATTATCTTCGCAGTGGTTGGTGAATTTCTTCGGCTCCCTCTCAGTAGAGGACTCTCTGGAGTGTCTGAGAGCCATGCTATCAGCCAACATCCGCCAGAACCTACAGATCTGTGTGCAGGTTGCTTCCAAGTATCACGAACAGCTTACAACTCAGTCCCTCACTGAGCTGTTTGAGTCATTTAAGAGCTTTGAAGGTGAGTTTCAAATATGTAAGGGTCTGTATGAACTCTGAAAGTGGACAGTACTTGAAGAAAATTGTTTTACCTTTCCAAAGTGTTTGTGAAAAAAAAAAAAGTTTGTAGCTTTTTCTTTTTTCCTCTCTCTCTTCTTTCAGGATTATTCTACTTCTTGGGTTCTATTGTGAACTTCAGTCAGGATCCAGAGGTCCACTTTAAATATATTCAAGCTGCTTGCAAAACCGGCCAGATTAAAGAGGTGGAGAGAATCTGTAGGGAAAGTAACTGCTACGACCCGGAGCGGGTGAAGAACTTCCTGAAGGTAGTAAATAGGGAGTGCAGAACATTTCCCCAAGCATAAAGTTTACTGCAGTTATCTCATATTTTACTTGAATACATGCCAGAGGTTTTTTAGGGGGGGTTTTTGTCTAATAATGTTTCTATGTTTTTGCCCGACAGGAGGCTAAACTTACTGACCAACTACCTTTAATCATTGTATGTGACCGCTTTGATTTTGTCCATGACCTGGTCCTGTACCTGTATCGCAACAGCCTTCAGAAATACATTGAGATCTACGTTCAGAAGGTACAGTTCCTCATTCACAGATCAAATGGTATTGTGGTTGTGCATTTGTTCTGTTTTAGTAAACATCATGGTTTCTTAATTCTTTGTTCCAGGTGAACCCAAGCCGTCTGCCAGTGGTCATTGGAGGTTTGTTGGACGTGGACTGTGCTGAGGATGTGATTAAGAACCTGATCATGGTGGTTAGGGGGCAGTTTTCCACAGATGAACTTGTTGCGGAAGTAGAGAAAAGGAATCGGTAAGAACAAAACGACCACAAAAGTGAAATGTCATACATACCAGTGAGATGGTTGGTTGTACCTCAAAATGTATTTGTTGTGTTCATAAATCTGTGTTCAATTCCCTCTCCAGTCTGAAGTTGCTGCTGCCCTGGTTGGAGGCTCGTATTCATGAAGGTTGCGAGGAGCCTGCCACCCACAACGCTTTGGCCAAGATCTACATCGACAGCAACAATAACCCTGAACGCTTTTTAAGGGAGAACCCTTTCTATGACAGCCGTGTTGTGGGCAAATATTGTGAGAAAAGAGACCCCCACCTGGCCTGTGTGGCTTACGAGAGAGGACAGTGTGACCAGGAACTCATTCATGTAAGCTCCAAATAAGAAGCTGTTATGGAATAAATTGAAGGCCTTACAGCCATTTCTTTAGGGTCATAAATGTGGAATCCTTTCATGTTTCCATGATTTTTCGTCTTACTTCATCTACTTTTGGATGATGTGTTTCAGGTGTGCAATGAAAACTCGCTATTCAAGAGTCTGTCCCGCTACCTTGTTCGACGCAAGAACCCTGAGCTATGGGCGAGTGTCCTGCTAGAGACCAACAACTACAGAAGACCACTCATCGACCAGGTCTGACAAGCTTCAAGTCTCTGATACCAAATTCTACCAGGAAAGCGAGATTAAACTAATAAGAATGCAAAATATTACAAGCTTTAATTTTAATACAGTCTTGTGCAGTCTTAATTTACAAACACAACCACAGCCATCCTATTTGAATAAGTAGGGGCTTAACAACACATTCAGTTCACGACACAAAACAGAATCTACATTGAAAAGAAAGTGACAAAATGAGATTATTAAAATATTTTGTAAAAACTGAAAATCCCCATTTTGTGTTGTTTTTTTTTTGTTTGTTTTTGTTTTTGTTTTTTTAAAGAATCAGTAATCAGTGAAAGATAAGTTAGGCCAGGCATGCTTAAGTTTATGTATTTCAGCTGTCATTCTTTTCTCAATCTAATGCCAGAAGAGCACTGGAAATGCCTTTTTCCAGTAGAATTAATGTTTTAGAAATATCAAACTGTGTTCAGATCTGATTGGTCTAAACATTTTAGATTTTTTTTTCTTTATTATTATTACTGAAGATCAAATACATTCAAAGTCCAGGCTCATTAAAAAAAAACTTGAAATACACCGTTGATTCAAATCCAATAGGAAGCTCTGAAACAGTTGCTACCTTTAGCGCCTTTATCTTCCCTGCATGGTGTATCATGAAACGGCTTCTTCTTTTAACCACCTTCTGAAAAAAAGGCAAATTGGGCAGCTTAATCTGCTCTGATGCAGTTTGGACTAATGACCAATAGTGTTTCAGTCATCTCTAGGTGTTACAACCATAGCCAAAAGGATACATTCTTTTAATTTCTGTATTAGCACAACCGACTGGCCAAGGGAACATCAGCTGTTGTGGCTAAAGCGTGTTGCTGTTCTGCTGTAGGTGGTCCAGACAGCGTTATCGGAGACTCAGGATCCAGAGGAAGTGTCTGTCACAGTCAAAGCTTTCATGACGGCCGACTTGCCCAATGAGCTCATTGAGCTTCTGGAAAAGATTGTGCTGGACAATTCTGTCTTCAGTGAGCACAGGTGATGCACCCATCTCCTAATAACCTAACAAACCCCAGTCTGTCTTTTGTTTCTTTTCGTGTGTATGTTACACATCTGGTTTTTTTTGCTTCCTCTATGAGCTGCCCTAATTCATATTAGTTTTGTCATTTCAGAAAATAAACAGTGGGATTATGTAACCTGTTAAATGTGTGTGATTTCAGAAACCTCCAGAACCTGCTCATTCTGACGGCCATTAAAGCTGACCGAACTCGTGTTATGGAGTACATTAATCGCCTTGACAACTACGATGCCCCAGACATTGCAAATATTGCCATCAGTAATGAGCTGTTTGAGGAGGCCTTTGCAATTTTCAGAAAGTTTGATGTCAACACCTCTGCTGTTCAGGTGAGTGCCATGTGCTCTACTGTCTACTGTTAAGTGCTTTAAATTTACACACTTTACTGTGTTTATTTTAATTTTGTCTTTGTGTTAACAGCCATGTGTTACAATTTTTTTTTTTTTTTTTTTTTTTTTTTTTTTTATTTATTTATTTATTTATTTATTTTGTTCTTCCTCTCCAGGTTCTGATCGAGCACATTGGGAACTTGGACAGAGCATATGAATTTGCAGAGCGTTGCAATGAGCCTCCAGTGTGGAGTCAGCTGGCAAAGGCCCAGCTTCAGAAGGGGATGGTGAAAGAAGCCATCGACTCCTACATCAAGGCTGATGACCCATCCGCTTACATGGAGGTGGGACAGGCTGCAGCCCAAAGTGGTGAGACGACCTCCATCATATAATTTCTCTCATTTAAAAACCCTAACCCTGTTTTATTTAAAAATCCTGTTTGGTAAATGTGCAAATGATGGGTGCGTGCAGGAAACTGGGAGGACTTGGTAAAGTTCTTGCAGATGGCTCGTAAGAAGGCCCGCGAGTCGTATGTTGAGACTGAGCTGATCTTTGCGTTGGCCAAAACCAATCGCCTGGCAGAGCTGGAAGAGTTCATCAATGGTCCCAATAATGCCCACATTCAACAAGTAGGTTCTGGGAAGCTTACTCGTATATGGATCAGCAGGAACCGAACACGTTCTTTCTGGGTTAACCTCCTTTTTATCTTCGTTAAGGTCGGCGATCGTTGTTATGATGACAAGATGTACGAAGCTGCCAAACTGCTTTACAACAACGTGTCCAACTTTGGCCGTCTGGCTTCCACGTTGGTCCACTTGGGAGAATACCAGGCAGCTGTAGACGGAGCGCGCAAAGCTAACAGCACCCGCACCTGGAAAGAGGTGATGAAGCTGATTTTCTGCTAAAAATAACGCCCTCTGACTTTAGAGCTATGAGCCTTCCAACATTACAATGTAATACTCACTTATGTATATGGAGTATTTTTTTTTTTATTTATTTATTTTTTTTATTTTTTTATTTTTTTTTTTTCTGCTCTTCCAGGTTTGTTTTGCCTGTGTGGATGGGAAGGAGTTCCGTCTTGCCCAAATGTGCGGTCTGCACATTGTCGTCCATGCCGATGAGCTGGAAGAACTGATCAACTACTACCAGGTATGTGGTATGGCTTAAGCAAAATGATTTTAATTTCGATGTGTGACTTCTGAAGGTAAGCAGATATTAGTTATAGGGGAATAAAAATTACAAGGGCCTTTTCATCGGAGCTATAAAGACAAAATATATCTGTTATGAGAGCAAATGGCAAGTCTAATTTTTTTGTCTCAATGCGAGTCCTTGGTCGGTGTCCTTAAGTCCCTCCGTGTCTCCTGCAGGACCGCGGTTACTTTGAGGAGCTGATCACCATGCTTGAGGCCGCTCTGGGCCTGGAACGGGCACACATGGGTATGTTCACTGAGCTGGCCATCCTTTATTCCAAGTTTAAACCCCAGAAGATGAGGGAACACCTGGAGCTCTTCTGGTCCCGTGTCAACATTCCAAAAGTAGGTGTTTGATTTATTATCAGCCACACACTCAGTAAAAACAATTCTACTGAAGTTGAATATAAAGGAAAATAAAAGTAATGAAGTAATATTTGTGTGTGTGTGTGTGTTTCAGGTTCTCAGGGCAGCTGAACAAGCCCACCTCTGGGCTGAGCTGGTGTTCCTCTATGACAAGTATGAGGAGTATGACAACGCCATCATCACCATGATGAACCATCCAGCTGACGCCTGGAAGGAGGGTCAGTTCAAAGACATCGTCACCAAGGTAATGAGAAAAGAAGAATCCGTGGCAACAACAGAGCAAAAACCTAATCCTGCCCAGTTTTACAGAGAGAAAACGATCTATGACGAACTGAATGCCTGCTTCTCGCTACAGGTGGCAAATGTAGAGCTGTACTACAAGGCCATCCAGTTTTATCTGGAATTCAAACCGTTGTTACTGAATGACCTGCTCATCGTGCTCTCTCCAAGGCTGGACCACACTCGTGCTGTGAACTTCTTCAGCAAGGTGAAATAAAATCAAGTCATCAGATTGACAGCTATAGAAGATAATTTGAGGAGTTGCACATTTTTTATTTTTATTTTTTTAAATCTGGTTCTTTGTTTAGATGAAACAGCTGCCTCTGGTTAAACCTTACCTGAGGTCGGTCCAGAATCACAACAACAAGGCGGTGAATGAGGCGCTCAACAACCTCTTCATTAATGAGGAAGATTATGCGGTATGATATGATCAGTTTCATCGTCTATCCTTTCATGTGCTGTAAGTTTCAACTTTTTAAATGTCTTGACGTTTAATGACGGGTTAAAAAAAAAAAAAAAAAAAAAAAGTTGTACTAATTCCTGAACTGCATTTAAGTTAATTTTAAACTTTACCCCCCACCCTTTGTTTTTGTCTTTCAGGCTCTGCGAACATCCATTGACGCGTATGATAACTTCGACAACATCTCACTGGCTCAGAGCCTGGAGAAGCACGAGCTGATTGAATTCAGGAGAATTGCAGCCTACCTTTTCAAGGGCAACAACCGCTGGAAACAGAGCGTCGAGCTCTGCAAGAAGGACAAGCTCTACAAGGTGCAGCGCCATTTAGTCGTAGCAGATCCTAAACCTGTGCTCACACCAGCAGCTGTGCTGAAACGCAGCATGTCAGATGCGCCCCCTTTCCTAAATGCAGTTTACAGATGTGGCTTTGTGATGTCCCACAGGATGCCATGCAGTATGCATCCGAGTCCAAAGACACAGAGCTGGCAGAGGAGCTTCTAGCTTGGTTCCTGAACGAAGACAAGAAGGAGTGTTTCGCCGCCTGCCTGTTCACCTGCTACGACCTGCTGCGGCCAGACGTGGTGCTGGAAACCGCCTGGCGACACAACATCATGGACTTCTCCATGCCATACTTCATCCAGGTTATGAGGGAGTACCTCTCAAAGGTGGGTTTGCTAGAACTTGACGAGTATGGGCTGTCTCGCGCTAAGATCTTGTTTTAATTACTAAGACAGAAACGCAGTAAAAGATGAGTGACGATAATCAACTCTCTCAAGAGAAGCTACATATTGAAATGTTTTTATCTCTTGCTTAGAGAGGTTTTTGCAAACTTGCACCATTCCTTCCTTTCTATGAAGACCAGGAAGCTAAAATGTGTTTGCAAATTACTATTTGACAGTAAAGTTTTCTCTCCAGTTTCAAAGATCGAGTTCCTCAATATTAGCAGCTCTCTCCTCTGTTCTTACTCCTCTTCATCTGCTTCTGTTTGTCATTGTGTGCCATCATTGATGTTTGCGTTTTGTTTTTCCATCCATTCGAGCTGCTTTTCCATACAAATGTTTTGCAGAGGAGATTCATAACTACTTCATAGCTCTGTTACATGGCAGAAATACAGACTGTGTTGTTTTCACAACAGGTAGCAGACCTAAGGGAAGAATTTCTGAAAAACTTTGAGCCAAAGTGTCTTAGTTGTAATTTTTTTATTTTACACAAATTAAGGTTAAGACTAATTTTGTAGTATTAATAGATTATCTGCTGCCCTTTGCAGTTAATACTTATACATGTATTTTGCATTTGCTTAAAATATGAAGTGAGAAATTTCAGCACCGTAAAAATCTCAAGTCTGCATTTGTATCAAAAGTGGCGTTAATTACCCGCATCACTCGGAGGGTTTTTGTGGTTCCTTTAGTGACGAGCCCTCTGTTTGCTCTTTTTCTCTTCTGTCAATTTCTGTTTTCGGGAGACTCCTGTTTGTTTTTTTTCCCTCCTTAAGTTGCCTCTCTGAATTTCCTTTCCAGGTTGATGCGATAAAGGAAAAGGTGAAAGTCGAATCCATTTTCTAATCATTCTTTTTGACCCCCCTCGCCCCCTCCTCCCCCGTCATGTCCAGTAGTCTTTAGTTTGCGGGAGTACAATTAGCAAAAACTGCATGCTCCCTCCTCCTTTCATGTCACTCTGCTGCTTCTGACTGTAATCTCCACTAGACAACCGACCAACCCACTATTGTCCTGAGTGGGGCTCTTCACAGCCAGCCTCTAAGGCTCTGTTTAGAATGCTGGTGTGAATGGTTGCTCAGACTTTCCTAATTCAGAGACGAAGTGAGAATGTTGCATTGCTGTTAAATAAGATTAAAAGCAAGACATTGTGAGGAATCGTCTTAGTAATATATTTGTCAAAATATCCATTATTAATTATCTTCATAGAATTTACACCTGTTTGCAAAACTATTCAAGGCCTTGATCTTTTTCACATTTTGTTACATCACAGCCACAAACTTTAAACCTGCATTTTATTGGTGGGTGACCAACACAAAGTAGTGCATATTAGTGAAGTGGATGCAGACAAGAGGCCCGTTGGCAAAGTGAAAGAGCTGCACAGATCCACAGCTTACATGGGAGAATATGTGCACAGGATCGCTGTGGGTCAAGTACTCCACAAATCTACCTTTTTATGGAAGAGTGACGAGAAGAACTGAAAGAGAGCCATGAAACTTTGGTTTAACGTTTCCTATAAGCCAGATTGATCTGGTCAAAATGCTGTGTGTTGGTAAAGACACTGCACGTAATCTTGAACGTATACCCCCAACATCATACTGTGGGAAGTTGGCGGGTGGAGCTCCATGCAGGACGGTCCTGAAAGAAAACCTGTTGGAGGCAGCACAAGACTTGGGCAGAGGTTCGCCTTCCAGCAGGAGGACGAGCCGAAACATACAGCTATAATGGAACGGTTAGGACTGAAACATATTGCTGTGTGAAAATTGGCCTAGTCAAAGTCCAGACCAAATCTAAGATGATCTATGGCGGGATTTAGGAGGGCTAATCACAGACCTGCTGTGCTTTTGCTGTTTCAGAAAAAAAAAAAAAAAAATGGGTCAAAGGTTCAGTTCTCAAAATGCAAAGCTGGTACAGAGAAGCCCTGAGAGACTTGCTGCTGTAATTGCAGCAACAGCTGGTTCTACAGAGGATTGACTTAGCAGCCCAGAATACAAGTGGATCTCCACACTTGTTCTGATTTTTCATCAGTTATATGAAAGTCATATCTTTAAATTCTACTTTTACAGTTATGAACAACTTTGTGTTGGTAAAACTGGTACGATCGCAGTAGGACACATCGCGTTTTGTGGTTTTAATGTGACTGATGTAAAAAAAAATGTCAAGGGGTGTGAAGGTTTGTACAAGGCACTGCATATAATAGAACAGGTATTGGTATTTAAATGTTAGATGTTAGGAAGACTGCATGATGCTGTCAGTTCATATTTTATAAGATATGTAATTGATAATCTCAGTATCAGCCCAATTTGATTTGACTTTTTTAACGGCTGGTGTGTTTGGCCCATCAAATAAAAAGTGTAAAAGCCTCAGTTTCATTTAGCTGCCAGAAGCTGAGGTGAGCCACACGCTCTCCTCAGAATTCTTTGGTTTTTGTCCGTTGAGCTCACAGAGACACACTAATCAAAGATGTTACAGATTGGCAGCCACACCGGGAGACGGCTTTCCAAACAGCTTTCCTTAGCTGAGTGTGAAGAGTGCCTCTCTGGTTAGATCCCTGTCCTGCTGTCGTCAGGTCCTCTCACACAGAGTTACAGATGGATTCGCTGACTTGTTAACCCCACTCAGCTGCAGTCTGCTGTTAGCATCCTTAATTAGTTCATTATAACTTCACACAGATCTTTTTCCTCCTTGTTCATGTTAAAGGTTATTTCTTGCCTGCATACAGTTATTTGGAATGGGCGGGGCTAATATATGGCTTAATATAATATTTGGGTTAGACTGCAGCTAAGTGCAAGCCTAATTTCCACATTAGAGCAGCCACTAAGCCTATTTTTTCCAGAGATTTGTTTTCCTGTAGTATGTGGACTGCCTAATTTCTCTGTGCTAATAAACAAATGATATTAAATCCAACATAAATGGGTTAAAAGCTTCAAAAAAGTACTTTTTTTTTTTTTTTTTTTTTGAAAGAATATATCCGTGTACAGTACATCTCTTCAAATGACAGTTTAAATGTATGATGGCAAGAAAACATGTAATTTGAGGCTGTTGGTTGGGGACAGAAAAGTAGAACAAGCATGCACCCTCTGTAGCCGTCAGCAGCGCTCAGACCAGGCTAAAAGATGTCGCCGTTGGCTGCTCCTGCTTCTGGAAACCTTGAATTGGCTGAACAGAGTCATCCCCCCTCCACCCTCTTTCACTCTCCTCCCACTGTAGCTCGCTTTCCTTCTGTCTCTTTCATGCACCCTCAAAGAAGAAAAGAACTAAACTGCTGCTTCAGCATGTTTTTCAACCCTTCTCTTGTCAAATGAAACTGCAGCCTGTATTTTCTCAGCGTAGCCTGCTTAACCAGATCGGCCGTAGTTGTTTGTGTCGCCGTATGTAGAGAACTGAACCCAAACCCGTTGTAAGAGGCTCCCTGGGGCGTTTCACTTGCAGCTTTGTTCTCGCTTTCTTTTGTCCCTTCCCTGCTCGTCTGCTTCTGAACTTTTTTAAAGGAACTACTTCAGCAAAAATAATGAATCAGCTTGCCTAAACAAATTGTTTTTATCAACTTTTTATAGCTGTTTTTGTTTTTTTTTGTTTTTCACATTGACTTGGAACATAAACAGGAAACCATATCTTTGATTTTTACTTTTAACAAAAGGTGAAATAATTTAAAAAAATATTCTGTTTTTATGTTACAATATTAATCAGTGACCTTGTTATTAATTGGAGTTTGGACTGTCTTTATTTTATAGTAAGTTGAATATTTCAGTCATCCTCTAGCAGAAAATTGGAGGGGAGGGGGACACATTCATGTTTCCCTTAATTAAGTGTGCTAAGGAGTTGGTTCTCTACATACTCATACATGTTCTGGGTGGCTGGATGGTGGGACCATTATTGCCCAGTAGCTATTTGTCTTTGTCTTTCCTCCTAATTCCCAGCTGTTACCATTAATAGGTGATCGTCCATCTGATAGACGCCTGTAGCCAAGCTTGATTAGAGTAGCCAGTAGCTCTTTAACTGCAGTTAATCCTCAAGCCTTATGGAGGGTCTCCAACATGAGCAAGGTCTGCCTCCGGCAGCCTGGTTTTTTTTTTTTTTAATTATTTAAATCTGGTGATCTTGATCTTCGCCTGTCAGGAATGGTCCCATCCGTCAGCCAGTGAAATAACCCTGAGGTCAGTTTTTGTTTTGTTTTATTCAAACGTGGCGTCTCTGCCTGCGCTCTTCAGGAGCCGATCGCCGACTGTTTAGCTGAGCTCTGACTCGGTAATGTTTCCCCGCAGGTGGACAAACTCGAAGCCTCTGAGTCTCTGAGGAAACAGGAGGAGCAGGCCACGGAGTCTCAACCCATTGTTTACGGTAATAACAGCTTTAACACTTTGAGTCATACGGAGTCTCCAAATTCAGGGACCGCATTCTTCGAAGGCCGCATTTAAAGGCCGAATGTGTCACGGCGGTGCAACGAAGGCTGTCCAAATTTGAAGGCTCATCCAAATGCGCCCCACAGACGCGCGCTGCTTTTCCCAGGTTTTGACGAACAGGTCGGGTGTGTCCTTCACAGCCCACCCGATCTCAAGGTTTGTTGTGGGCTGAATGGGAGATTTTGGTTCTTGTACCAATGGCAGACAAAGCAGGTGCTAGAGTGGGAGAGGAGTAAAGTTTTAAATATATTAAAATCTGGCAGTACAAATTACAATTTAAAAAAAACAAAAAAACAAAAAAACAACTTATATTAATCTAATATTAATTAAGGGATTATGAAATAAATAACAAAGCTCACCGAGATTTTGAGCTCCATTTTTACCAGCTTATTTCATGCAGTTACAGTTGCTAGGCAACAGGACATACACCAAGGTAAGGGAGGGAATAAATCTGAAGGCTCGACCGTCCGAATTCACAGCCGATCGCTTCCATTCCTGGCGCCCAGCGAGCGACCCCGGCCTACATCGACGGGGAAGGGCGTGGGCAGACCCTGAATTTGGACACAGCCGTAGTGACGTCATAACGTTGACAGTAGATTCTGAGTTCCTTTGCAGACTTGGACACTTGGGAGGGGAAGTGAGGAATTTGATTGAAGTATTTTCCATCATCTTTCCATGCACAGCCATTCGGACTTTAATTGGTTATTTTGATGATTTGCAGGCACACCCCAGCTGATGCTAACCGCAGGGCCCAACATGGCCGTGCCTCCTCAGCAGGCCTACGGCTACGGCTACACAGCTGCACCAGCCTACGGCCAGCCGCCACAGCCCAGCTTTGGTTACGGCATGTGAACACCCAACCTCTTATCCAACACAATCCAACCTCCCATCTGTCCTATCTTTGTGTTCCTCACCAGCTTCCCATGGTCTTCTACTCACTGCAAGGGCCACAAGCAAGCAACAGCCCACAGCTGTTCTGAGTATTATTATCCCCCCCCCCCCACTTTTTTTTTTTTTTTTTTTTTTTTCTTTTTAGATCATACTGTTACAGAAGAAAATATTCTACAGCACTGAAGGACTTTTATTTGTATTGTTTGAAAATTGTTGGACCACGTGTTTTTTCACATTCCATATTTATAACAACTTATTTAGACTTTTTGTTTTTATGTTTTTGTTTTGGAGGTTTTTTTGAATTGGTTTGTGCAGAAGTGGACTTGCTAAAGCTCAGCATTGAACCTTTGAAGTAGGTGGAGGAACATTGGATTTTGCACTCATGAAGAAATTAATGTAGACAAGCTCTTACTTTTGATGTACTGAACATGTGAACAGCCTCCATTGTCTTGTCTGTAAATGCATTTCATTATTGTATATTCTGAGGAGAAAAAAAGGTTACATATAATATTAAATATAGCAACACTAAGTAATGATAGTATATTCTGCACAGGCGTGTAGCTTTATGGAGTTTTAAATGCATACAGACGTATGTCACTGTGTGACCGAGAGAGTGTGAGTGTGTGTGTGTGTCTGACCTGAGGGTCTGAACAATAATTTTAAGCCTCCTCCTAGCCTGTACAGGCCTGTTCACTCCATCCTCCTAGATGTTGGCTCTTCTTTGGCTCCATATATTGAGGTGACCTCTTGTGCCGTGTACAGTGCTTGTGTGAGACTGTGTCTGTGTATGTGCAAGGACGAGACCACGGCCACCAACCCCAGGGTCCATAACTGTACAGTGTGTGTGTGTGTGTGTATTTACTCTGAACCCTCCTCTTACTGAGGTCTGTGTATGCCAGGTGTTGTGCTGTTTCCCTCGGTCACCGTTACCTCTTTTTTGCTTTTTTTTTGTTTTTGTTTTTGTTTTTGTTTTTTTTGTTTTTGTTTTTTTTTGCGTGTGCAGATGTGAACATGACGAACTGAAAACTTCTGGCTGGAGACTCTACCTATTCGTCCCCCACCCGCTCTTCCCTTTTTAGTCTTTATGGCAAAAATAAAGGAGGAGGAGATGAAGGTGGGCGGGCGGACCCCGCGGTGGTCTTTTGACGGTTTAATGAAGATCCGCGACACTCCTGTAGGTTGTGTGTTTAGATTTAAGATGAAGAGAAAAAAAAATGGCTCTTTGTCATGAAGGTTGAGGAGTCGGAGCCTGTTATCACCCTCAATGTACTGAACTTCCTTCCATGCTTTAAGCTGTGTGTAAAGTGTCATCCTAACCCGAACATAAGTTTGATTCCTTTCTGTTGTCATGCATAATAGTAGTTAAGGGGATCTGTCGTTGATACGTGGAAGATTATGACCTAACTGAAAGGGAAGTACTATCCTGAATAAAAATGGAAATTAGACTTCAGTTTCCTGTGTGGCATGAAGTAGCAGTGTGTCGACTTTTTCTGGTGAATGGTAAATGTTACATTAAGAGATGCACCAATCAGGTTTTTCTCGGCCAAATCCAATTTTCGATCTTTCTTTCTGCAGGTTTCAATTTTCTTTTCACATAGTCATTTGTGTAAACTTTGTTTCAACTCAATAAAGTAAATGTAACAGAAGAAAGGTGCTGCAGCTTTGAAAAGTTGTAGGTTTTAATCCAACAGAAATTCCTTGGAGTCAGTTACTTGTTTAAAACGCTTGAAGCAACAAAGGCTGACCGAATTGCTTCACAATTTAGCCAAACACAAAAATAACCACAAAATAAAAGAACTGGTACAATCATACTTGTCAAAGAAAATGAGGCTAACAGATGTTTCAGTCAGCATCTCCACATTTTAGTTCGGATCACAGAGCGTCCAGAAGGAAATGAATCTTTAAGGCGTGTTGGTGGTGAGGGCATTCCACAAATAAAACTGGGCCAGACCATTTGAAATTTTTAAAGGAACCGTGTGTGTTAGGTTGTGACATGGAATTGCAAAGAGGCTACAGAGGTGAGGAAAGTAGGAGCCCTGGAGGATTCAGCGCCCAAGACCAGCAAGGGGCAGGCAGCCTCATCTCCCTGAGGCCACAGCAGCCCCAGGCAGGCAGACACCCCACATCCCCGGGTCAAGCCCACACAAAATCAGTGCCGGTAAGACGAGCTTCTTGGTTCTGAGCGGTTTGTGAACTCTCCAGGGAGAACTGATCTTCCCCTAAATACAGAGCATAACGATTCAAAACAGGAATAACCTCAAGAAAATGAAGGAATTATGAGTTTCCAAATCATCTCGAAGCTTTTTCTGTTTTGTTTTTGTTTTTTTCACTAGACTTTACTGAAGTGCTTTAAAGAGTGTCTGCTCTAGTTGTGTTCACTGACCAAAAAACTGAACGTTTGTGTTTTAATAAACCAGAAAGGATGTGGATTTTTCAGCATTTGACCTGCTAATAATCTGTCAAATCTGATAAAGTGCAACAACCATCTTTGTCGCTGTTTTCTGCATTGCTATAGTCCAGGTACAGCTCAGCAATTTAGAATATTCTCAAAAAGTAATTTTAATTCAAAAAGTTACATCCATAGATTGAGCTCACGTTGTGATATAAAGAATTAATTTCTGTTAATTTCAAGGATTTTTGCCTGCAACTAATGAAAACCCTAAATTTTGTTTCTGAGGAAATCTGAATATTACACAACACAAGTAATGGGATTTTTACTCCAGAAAAGTATGTCCCTCAACTGTGTGGTATATGAACTCTATTTTTGGGTTTGCATGAATTTGTTAATGTGGTGTAAGATGGCAGTGAATCAGTATGTGACACTGCTGAGGTGTTGAGGAAGATCAGGTTGTTTTATTAGCATTGCAGGGTCTAGTATCTCAGTTTCCTTTTTACATTACTCCATAGATTATCTGTGAGGTTTAGTTAAAATTGTTTGGCCAATGAAGAACAGTGATACCATTGTCCACACCTTGTGAATCTCCTATAGTCTATTGAATGGGTTAGTGTTAGTTTTTCCTTCCACTAAACTTTAGTGGCTTATCCTGCTTGTGGAAGAAGTAACTTAGTTTAATGTAATCAATTTTTTTTGAGAAACTGAATTTTTTTTTTTTTTTTTTGGGGGGGGTGCTGTGAGCCATAATCATTAAAAATAATAGAAAACTATCACTGTGTTATAAATCTATATATTTTACTTGTGTATTGCAAATTGACAGAAATAAATGAACTTTTCAAAGTTTAGATTAAGGATGCAGCTGTCCATGCTTAAAAGAAAAAAATTCCATAACAGGAATGTGTATTTGACATTCATCCAAACTTTTAAATTGTAAGTATTGCTCAGAAATGCTTTGTATTTGAAAATGTTTATTTGTTCTAAACTGACTATGGATGGACCTCAGACCTTCACAGCACTTCATGAGCAATCCATGAGTGTTTTCCGGATCTTTCGTTCCACCTCAGTGCAGTATTTTTCGGAGATCCCTGTAGCCCTGCACACAATCACGGGAACATCAGATCTAGTAAACAGATACGCAGTCGGAGAAGCAAGATATGACCCATGAGAGGAAACAGTGTCCAAGACAAACTCACCTGAGTTCCTGGAGTTTCTTTTCTTTGACTTCAATGAGCCGCATACGTCTCTGTCGGTCTTCCTCAATCATCTGATCAGCCTCCGAGAATTTTTCTCTCCGCTTGGCGAGAGCTGAGAGCTCACGTTGCTTCATCTGCTGTTGGAGGGCCTCTGCGTGACGCAACGCTTTCTGAAGCTTCTTCTCCTTCAGCTCCGCATCCTTGGCTATTGCTTCCTTCTGAGTTCTGGGCGGGGGGGGAAGCATAGCAGCAACTTAGGAACATTCAAAGAGTACTTTTTAACTTGGGGGGGGGGGGGAGAAAAAAAAAAATCATCTGACTTACTTTAGCACCGTCTCAAGCAAAACCTTCTCCCGGTTGGCCTCTATCATCATACAGTGCTCCTTGTTTTTAACCTGCTCCAAGCGAGCTGCCTTCATAGTGGCATGGTCACGGGCTTTCTTTGCAGCCAGCTCTTTTTGCTTTATCCTCCATTGTCTGTCACTGATTTCCTGGTTCCTTCGAGCACGGATCTCGTTCTTCCAAATCCCAAAAAAAAAAAAAAAAAAAAAAAAGTGTTTTAAAGAGATGCGTGCAGCATTAAACGCTGCTGGGTGTTTACAGTGTGCAGGTCCCACATCTGACCCTAACATACCCGCTCAGCCTTGTGGTCTGCTGCTTTTTCTTGCTGGGCCCTCAACTGAGCAGTCTCCATCTCCTTCTCCTTCTTGATCCGTTGCTGCTCTGCCTCATGTGCTGCCTCCCGCTCCTGTCGTGAAAACGTTGATGCAGAACGAAGCACATGTAGTGTAAAAAGACATATGTTATGAATATTTTTGCAGAAATAGTCAGTTTGCTGTTAACCTGTTTCTTTTTCTGGTATTCAATGGTTTGCATGTCAGCCAGCTTCTCGTCTTCTTTCCGCTTCTCTTTGGCCCGCACAACCTGAGCATTGATGCGCGCGATCTCCTTCTGCAAGAGCTGCAGCTCCGTCTTCTTCTTCTCCTTGGCCTGGAAGAAGACGAGCATTTTGGTTGCATAACTTATCCGAGCTTCACGTGCTTCAGTAAGATGGCCCTCTGTCTCATATCGTCAGCACCTTGAGTTCTTCCTGGTTCTTTCTCTCCTGGTCCTTCTTCACCTGTTCTTTCTCAACCTCTTTCATCATGTCTTCATTTAGTTTGTCCTCTGTGCGTTTTTTGATCTGGTTTTGAATTTCCTCATGTCCTCTGAAATATTGAATACAAGCATTAGAAGTTTCGTCTGGTCAAACTAAATTGTATAGCTGTTCTCTCCCTAGAATAAAAAAAAAAAAAAAAAAAAAAAAAAAAAAGAATGTAATGTGGTTAAAATCTGAATTTTGTTTTTGCAGTTTTTCCTTGCGAATGCAGTACCTTGCAGAAGTATTCACACCTCTTAGACTGTTTTTTTTTTTTTTTTTACTTCAGAAGCAAAACTTTTGAATATTTCATTGAAATTTTGTTTTACACGAGAAGTTAAAAAAATAAAACTAACTTGCATAGGTATTTGATCCCCTGAGTCAAAATTTGGTAAAATCACCTTTCACTGCAAGAGGTATTTCTCTTCCTGCTTTGGACATGTAAAGACTGAACTTTTTTCCGAATCGTCTTTGCAAAAATTACTTAATCTTCCAAGCTGGAGGGTTTCTCATCAAACCCCACCATAAAACTCAATATTGCTACCATGAGTTAAAAATTCCGATAGCTACAGTAAAAATTGTTTTTTAATTTGTCTTGGCTTGTATTTAGCTCCATCCATCTACCCTTCAAATATGAGCACCCTTCCTTTTCCTGTTGAAGAAAAGCATCCACGCAACATGATGCTGCCACCACTATGTTTTACAGTGTGGGTGGTGATTTGCAGAAGTAGTCAACGTAATGCTCTGCATGTAGGCCAAAAAAAAATCAGTTTTGGTATCATCTGACCATAGAACTTTTCTTTAACATGCTGGTTGGTTCCTCTGCATGGGGCCTCTTTAAATCACACCTGTGCATTACTTTGTGTTGGCCTATCACGTAAAAGCCCAATAAAATATGTTGAAATTTGTGGTTTTCTGCATGACATAATATGAAAAAGTGAATATTTTTAAAAGGTACTGTTTATGTTGCAAAGAAAAACCTAATGGTCTGTGTATATGTGTGTGTGTGTGTGTGTGTGTGTGTGTGTGTGTGTGTGTGTGTGTGCTCCATTTTACTTGATCCTCTGCTGTCTGCGCATCTCATCAAATTGATCTAAAGTCTCTAAAACTTTGCGGCGCTCCATCTCCATCATGGTGTCCAGGCGCTTCTCCTCTTCCTTCAGCTGGGCCTGGATCTCTTTCTTTTCCTGAACCTGATCGTCCCATGTGGCTTGACACTGAGCACCGAGAATCAACTAAACAGCGCACAAACAGAAGTACTGATGACAACCAGGAAGCTTTCATTTCATTTATCTTTTGACATCCGTGAGTCTATGCCTGCCTACTTGATTTATCTTTTTAACCTCCTCCTCTTGCTCCATCTTTAGTTCTTTGGCCCGATCAGTGATGAGCTCTGCCTTCTTCTGGGCCTGCAGCTGCATGTCTGTTAATTCTGGGATTTGTTTTCGAGTCTGTTCTATATCCAGGAGTTGATTCTTTCTTACTTCAGCAGCTTTCTAAGATCAGAACAAGATAGGAAAACCCGTAAAGTGCTAAACTTTAACTGGAATGTCTTTTTGAATGAAATTGATGTTTCTTACAATTTTTTCCTCTTTCTCCTTTTTATAAGCTTTCTTTAAAGCTTCTCTCTCTTCCTTGGCACCAGTCTTAGATTCTGAGAGGATAGATTGAAACCCAGATGATGGAAGAACAATGGATTCTCTTATACAGTTTGTCCGTGGAATCCTGGAAGTATCAGGGAAATTTGTGTAAATTTTTGTATAAATTATATGTCACTACACGTTTTTCATGGCTTTACCTGCAACATACACTAAACCCACTTCAAACTTCAAGCTAGCCAAATGTTAGAGACCTTTCAAGACCTGACCTGAGAGTCCGGATTAAGTCTTTGGAGATGATCTGAATGGTCTTTTGCTCTTGGTTCATCTGGGGTACTCGCTTTTCTTGGCAGTTCTGCTCATTCAACTGTGAAAAGCAACGAACAAATATTCAGTAGCAGCAACTCGTAAAACTACACAGAGATAATTGGATCTCTCCACCTTTCCAACTGTGGACTTATTTTGAAAAGGCTTGAAATGGTATTTAAAATAGCCATAGAAACAGAATGCCGGCATCTGGAAATCACTCAGATTCCGTTTCCATTTAAAGTATTTTTAAAAACGTCCCAACTAAGTACAGATATACAAATTAATCAACCAGAGATTGGAATCGGGCAATTTTTCTTTGATTGGCAGTTCAAACACTAAAAAAAAAACCTCTTTCCTCCCTATGTATGACATTCACCAAGAATTTCACTCTATAAATGCATCATCTGATAGCTTGATGCACTTTGTGAGTTTAAAAAAAATCAGATAAAGGTAAGGGACATGTACTTTGGTGCATCAATGGGAATAATCCTATATTTTTAAAATATTTTTATTGGTTTCGAAACTATTACCTCTATCAAAAAACATACCACACCTTTTTATCCTTCATTTGCTATAGTCCTTAACTAAAAAACTGGAATCAACCAAAAATAATAATAAATAAATTTAGAATGAAAGAAAACCAAAAATTGGTATCACCCCAGAAAAGCCTGATCAGGGGATGGAATTAGGGCTGTAAAGATTCATCAAATGAGTACCTCGATCATTAAAACACCTCGAGGCAAATTATCTGTGTGGAAGCTTCGTTAAGTTCTGTTTTACTATTTAGCGCCGTGTACTTCTGCCAGATATTTATCTCTGTTGCGCAACGCTCTCACTTCCATCAGTGAGTTGTTGATGAAAGCAAAGTGCTATTAGCGCAACAAAGGGTGACCAAACGTCCTCTTTTCCCCGGACACGTCCGTGTTTTCATTGTTTTTCGGGGGACCAATAGGCCTCCTTAAATTGACTGGCGCGATGCACGGAATACAACAGCCCTCGCGAACGGCGGCGAAGTGGAGGCGGGTGTGTGTTTACAGGTGGAGGGACAAGCATGCAGCTGCAGCGCAGCCCAAGTTACAGGTTAATTATCTAAGCTACAGAAAAGTAATTGTTAGGAATGAACAGATATGAACATTTGGGTGGATACTGACATCCAATAATAATACTGCTGTTATAGCAGAATTTAGCGATATTTTATTTTATCAATTTTTTTTTTTAATTCGATTACACGATTAATCGTCAGAATAAATGATACATTACTAATTACTAAAATAATCGTTTACAACAGCCCTAGAGTGAATATAAAATATTTAATGTTATCTGTGCTTGCAAGCATGTATTTGAGTATCCATATTTACCACAAATTAAATAAGAAACAAAATCAATCTGTGTTCTATCCCAGATGTGTTTTTGTCTTTTTCTCCTATTATTTCAAGCCGTGCTGCCTTCACTGTACCTTAAACATTTAAAAAGACTGCAATGCATGCTTCCGGATATTTTCCTGAATGCAGTGATATATAAACGCTTAAAGTTTTGATTCAGTAATGACCTGAAATTAAAAACTCCAGATAATGCTGCAGGCTGACCTTCGGTAGATCAACGTGGCACTTACCAGTTTGTGGATGTCACACAGGCACTCCTCCACTTGGGTTATGGGGACCAACATGCAGCACCTGCAAGGATGAGATCTCGACCCAGAGGATCTGGAGCTGGACGCGAGTTTCTGTGAGGATCAACAATAACGCGAGAAAACAAAACAAAACAAAAAACTATAAGGATTTGCTTTAATTGCGGAGGTATGGACTCGGTAGCTTCTGTAACTTAAAAAGTAAGGGTGACAAATTAAGGGGAACAAATATATATGTTGCTGCAGAACTTACCATAACTGCGAGAGTTTATATTCTCTGTTTCCTAGCCAAAATACACATGTAAAATACAGCGATACAAGCTTCTGGATATCTTGAGGACAATCCAGTATGTATGTTTGTTGTCGGTTGCTATGGAAATAAAATGCAGTTACTAAAAGGGGAGGAGCAAGCTGCCGGACCTCGGCTTTCTGGGAGGATGGTCATTCTTAGCTGTCAGGAATCCTTATTTGTCAGAATTCTCTTTAAAAAATGTTATTTGTTCATGTGGGTTAAAACGATTTGAACCTGACTTCCCAGTTCTTGGCAAGTTTTCAGTTATTATTGTTATTAGTTGTTGTTTATGTTTTTTTTTTATTCATATAAACCAGACGTTTGGTTGTTTCACCATACATCCATTGCCACGACGCTGAATCCGAAAAAGAAAATGTTCAGACAAGAAAAGAAAGCGCCAATAAATTCTATGTTGGACATTTTAGTTTATCAATCTTCTAAGAGCTAAATTCTACTTAGAAGAAACAGGAAGCAGTTCACGCAACTCATTTAAAAGCAAATACTAGCAATGGTGACATATTTCATTAGCCCTGTTTATAAAAGTGCAAAACATAGCTTCATATTGCATTGATCGAAACTGGAAACTAGCGAGAGATTTCATAAAATATGAATGTTCGCTGAAATATAACATCAATTGATAACGTTATAATTTGTTTTTGTCGCCACCTGCTGGTTACTAGAAACACAGCGCGAAGGTTTATTGGTTGTGGTAATTTCAATAGATAACGGTTTACTTTAAATATGTTAAATTAATACTGACAAAATAACACTTAAAAAAAAAACCTACTACTACTAATAATAAAATTTTCAAAAACTGTGAAGGAATAAATCTAAGTTCTATCAACATAAGTTTCAAGTATATATACACCAACACACACTTCCAGCGCAGTTTCCTTCCAGGGTTCCTCTTTAGTTGCAGCCAACCTCTCAGCAGGTGCACAACTTAGCTAGAAGTACTTCTGAACAGGCCTCGTCTCCTTTATGGCAACAGCAGCGTGTTGGGTGCATGACTTCCAGCATCATGCACCGTGTGGGACATGCCAGG
This sequence comes from Anableps anableps, assembly GCA_014839685.1. Taxonomy (NCBI): domain Eukaryota; kingdom Metazoa; phylum Chordata; class Actinopteri; order Cyprinodontiformes; family Anablepidae; genus Anableps; species Anableps anableps. The sequence continues at coordinate 24,259,825 of CM026068.1, read as the reverse complement.
AACCCAGCCGTCACCCTGCAAAGTGCCTCCATTACGGTTGTGTCAGCATTTCTAGAAAACCTAGAGGTTAAGTAGTTTAGAAAAAAAATGCTGTGGTGCATGTATGCTGAAGATTCATTTCACATAAAAATAAAAGTTGCTTCTAAAAATTCTTTTATTTCAGCATTTATTTCATTCATTTTTTTTTTCAAGGTCTGGTGTTGACCGTCTGCGATTGTTGACTTCCTAATGTGTTGCATCACACTGAGTACATCTATCCACCGATTCATCAGCCACAGTAGTTTGCGATGCAGTCTCTGTGTTGTCGTTTTCATCTCATCCAAGACTTTTTATTCTGTTGGCCATCCGCAAGTATCTACTTCTCTCTGACTGAACACTGTCCGGTGTTGGAGTGTGTGAGACATCAAAGATGGTTGGTACATATTCAGGATCCTCATGATCATCTGGTTTTGAACCTGTAAGAAAATAAAAAAAAACAACCAGCATATCATAGATTACGGATGTTGGTAAAATACTAACACTGCACAGGTAAAAAGGAACTCCCTGCGACATAACAGGTTAGTTGGAAGGGCAGAAATTTTATTATAGATATTTATCAGTAAATTAAATTTCAATCATCGAGCTACTTTGTTTTTAAGCTTGCCAGCCGTAATAAAACAGACACCAGTGACGTTTAATCTCTAAGTGTGCCACTTCAATAAAATTGAACAATGTAACGCAAAATAAAAGGGAACGTCTGATGCTATAACCATTAAGATAAACAGACACTGATATTCAAATAATGATCTAGACTTCGTTTTAATATAAAAGACGGGAGCCAAAAATAATGTGTAAATATTTCAGTATTGGTAAAACAGAGAAACGTCATAAAGTGAGGTCTAACTTTAAAAATAATAATAATTTAAAAAAAAAAAAAAAAAGATCACACAGTATTGTGAGCTTTAATATTTTGTAAGTATACAAAATATTGCGTGCCTGTGATATGTTTATGTTGAAGCTGGTTCAATGAATTAACTCCGTATAATGGTGTTCATGTGCATTTATTAATAAATCGACAGGTGCAGCGCCCACCTGAGATAAAGTGTCCACTAAATCCGTACATGTGGTTCTTCAGGACAAACTCTCCGGATGTTTCTGATCCAAGAATCACGTTGTAGTCATGAGTTGGAATCCTGTAGAACCGCACAACAACTAACGGGCATTTTGCCGTTTTATGCGATTGTTATCGTTACTCTCCCAGGAGCACATTGTCGTCAGAATAGCATACGGAAGTCCACAGAGGTGGAGGTGTTCTGTCAGTTTGGAATACACCGTCAGAATACTACTTTATCAAAACAGCATACCGATGTTTGTGAATGGGGTATGCTGTTTTGATGAGTGTTACATTGAACCAGCATACGCAGTCTATCTCACTGAAACGTAATAATAATAAACAACAAATTATTAACAATTTATTGTTTACAGAATGGTTGGTTACCTGGGCCAGTTAGTTTGGAATAATTTGAGGAGTGCGTAGAGGAAATAAAAGACGTCAAGTCCTGTATCTAAACAACTGAACAATAACTTATACTTGCTAAATAAAACCACCAATTTGAAGTACAAGCTTGAAAATACGTTATATTGACGAAAACGCTTTTATTTTGAAGGTAATCGCTATGCACATCCTGCTAGCTGTTCGCTAACTTGAGTGAAGTGGCGAACCGAGAAAGCGAGGCTTTTTGTTTTAAAGCAGTTTAACTATTACTTCATTATACTTCCGACTACGATTTTTTGTGTATTATATCACGCATTTATCACAGAACAAACATCAGTATGCTGTTTTGAGAAAGTAGCCTAGTTGACTTCCGGTATGCTATTCTGACGGTGTATGCCAAACTGACAGCACACCGGCGAGTTGTTTTGCCATACAAAAAATGGCGGCTCGCTTTTGTTCACCGGAAATACGTCATCGTGATTTTTGCTATTGGCTCTTCGACGGTGGGCGGCGCCTTTTGATGCGGAAACTACACGTTTCAGCTTTTTGCAACGTCGCTGTGAACAAATTAGGACAGTTATTTAGTTAACTCTGCACACCGTAATATTCCTATACAGCAAGATGGACCTCTATAAAGGTTGGCCTTTAAGCCTTTTAAAGGCACTTTCAACACGATGAGCCTCTTTTTTACGTAAACTGTAACAGTTCGCCTTCAGTTTATCTTCAGCATATCACATAGAATCTGAGCTGATGGTTCCCAGAGCAAAACAACCCCTCACATGGATGGGAACCTCCTCCTCCTGTGCTGGGACTATTGGACTCTGGTAAATTATTACACACACCAGTCTGAGGACTCCTTCCAAAACACCATCACATGGACAGACTGCTTCAGAGGACAAGCACAGCAGTGTCACTGGTGAAAGGACTTTGCTGCAACGACTTGGCAGGGCAAATATAGAGTTGATGTCTCATTCAGATGGTTTCCTGGCCCGAGCAGCACGCACGGTGACTGCCCAGATTCAATTAGCCTCAGGGTAGAGAAGTTGACCATTAACCTCACCGCACTGATTGCAAACAGCTCCTGGTTGAAGCAGCTGTTCTTGCACCCTGGATACCTAAGCAAAGTTCAGTCACAGGCAGCACATGTCTGTGAAAAGGCAGCAGTTTGGTCCCCTCTTAGGATCCTCTCTGTTTTTTCAGATTCTGTAAGGAGTGGAACTGCGACCATGGCTGCAACAGGTTATGGATACTACAGAGCCACAATATTTCTGGCCATGTTTGTGGGCTACACGCTGTATTACTTTAACAGAAAGACTTTCTCTTTTGTGATGCCTTCTGTAATGCAAGAAATTAAGCTGGATAAAGATGATCTGGGTATGAGACTGTTTTCTATACACCTAAAAGTTTTTTTTGTTTGTTTTTTTTTTACGTCTTTCATGACACAACTTTGTTGCTTTTGCAGGACTTTTGTAGGAATATTTAAAGCTGCTGCTCTGTGTATCCACTGTTTCTCTGTTCAGGCATGATCACCAGCAGCCAGTCTTTGGCCTATGCTATCAGTAAGTTCATCAGCGGCGTGCTTTCGGACCAGATCAGCGCTCGCTGGCTCTTCTCCATCGGTTTGTTTGTGGTGGGAGGCATCAACGTGGTCTTCTCCTGGTCTTCGACTGTGGCCGTGTTCTCTGCTCTGTGGTTTATTAACGGCCTGGGGCAGGGGCTGGGCTGGCCTCCATGTGGCAGAGTGCTCCGTAAGGTACTCGGCAGCATCCCTGGACATCAAAGCAATCACATTTGAGTTCTTGACGATGTTTTTTTTTTTTTTTTTTACCACCACAATAAAACTATACATAACTTTAGTCTAACACACAAAGATATGACATTTTAGCAGAACCTAATTAGAAAGACACATATGGAAAGGTTCGTACTGAATCCCCGCAATAAATCGCATCCTAGTATCAATGTGTCATCGCAAATAACTGCCTGCATGCAGTATTTGGAAGGCTGCAGAACTTCAAATGCTGTGCTTTAAAACTCTGCTCTCCAGTAATATAGCTGGCAAAAAAAGGCCTGCATACTTTTATGACCACAATATGAAAGCTTTGGGAAAATGACAGGTGGAAAAGGAAGACTAGGAAAAAAATGTGGGTTAAGAGTGATGAGAATCTTCATTATCAACAATATCGCAATGTCATGTTTTCCTAAAATCGTGCATTCCAAGTCTGTCCAGGATACAGTCAAAACCATTTTGAAAAATTTAAAATAAATCTACTTACCACAATGGAAATTAATAGTATTAAAATACTAATGTAATATCTTCATGTTGTTTTGATTTTAAAAAAGGCTTAAAAGCAGGAGATGCTTTTTTAAAAAAAATTGTTGTCGCAGTCAACCAATGCTGAGTAACAAGGCAGGAGAATATCTTCTGTAGCATTTTAAAAACTCAAAAACCCAAACCTTCCATTACAAATACCACCTCAGTTCGTACTCCAAGTACCACTATGCTGACAAAGATGCTAAAACATTACTCTAAAATGAATTTGACCTTTTCAGTTTTCTTGTCATAGAAACAAATTTTAAAATAGGATTTTATTGTTTTAGGTAAATATTGATGAAATTCTAAACTACACCCTGGAAAATATAGACCAGAAAGTCCACCCGAAGTCAGAATTTCAACCATCTCGACCCTGACCTTAAAAATCCAACATGGCTGCCATGTGTTTAATATTTCTGACAATTTGTTTGTAATTGAAAATGATACACGAGTACTGCACAATATTAGCAAAAGATGCGATAATGTCAATGAATGTCACGATTAGTGGTCATTGTGATGATTGTTTGATCCCAAGGTGACATATTTTGCAACAGTTCTCTTTCTTACCTCCCTTACCATCCTTCTCACTGTTGTTCCATTACATTTATTTAATAAAATACTTTGTCTATACCATGGCAGCCCAAAAATTGTGTAGGTTTTTGTACTTCTTCTTCTGTCATCATTCATTCCTTATTGTATACTAAGCACAGCCTCCTGACCCTTTGGTTGTTTCAGTGGTTTGAGCCCTCTCAGTTCGGGACGTGGTGGGCTGTTCTCTCCTGCAGCATGAACCTGGCTGGCAGCTTGGGCCCTATCATTGCCACGGTGCTGGCTCAGACTTACAGCTGGAGGACGATATTGTCCGTCTCTGGGATGATCTGCCTGGCTGTCTCCTTTGCGTGCCTGCTGGTGATCAAGAACGAGCCCAAGGACGTAGGGCTGCCTAACATAGAAGCGACAACCAAAAAAGGCAAAAGTGGTGAGACTGATTCTGAGCGAGCATTTAGAAACAAGTTACAGACAGATTCAACTGTTTCGACTAAGGCTTGTCTTAGATAACAAATGCTTGTCTGTTGTGTCAGGTGGGTCTGTTGTCATGTGTGTTTGTAGTGCTGTGGCTAAAGGTCGGTAACTGGATGAACTTTACTCCTTCACAGACTCCATGAGAACACACAGTGTTCTCATGGAGTCTGTGTCTCATAGGTGTTTATATTTCTGTGTGAACCTCATACGTCACAATCTCAGGGAGAATCGTCATATCAAGTGGAGGCTTTTATCCATTTACTTTCTTCTCAGCTGCCTCCAGAGATGACAGTACCCTCTCGGAGTTCCTGCTGTCGCCCTACCTATGGCTGCTGTCCGTCTCCTACCTGGTGGTGTTCGGGGTGAAGACGGCCTGCACCGACTGGGGGCAGTTGTTCCTCATCCAAGACAAGGGCCAGTCCACGCTGATGGGTACTGAAGATGGATAGGGCATACAGACACCTCCAGGGTCTGGAGAGAAATGGGCAGAGAGTTCGGTGGATGACATCTGGTAAATCAGTTTTCTTCTTCACAGGTAGCTCATACATGAGTGCCCTGGAGGTTGGAGGCTTGTTGGGCAGTCTGGCAGCAGGTTACATCTCTGACAGGGCTGTCGCCAAAGTAAGGCTGATTGAATTTTATACTCTTCTGCTGAAAAGATGGTTAAAAAAGTTGCTTCTTACAGGCTGCACAGTAAAAACCCATTACCTAAACCTTCAGAAGAAGAAATATTGACACATGAGAGGCTACAACCAAACAAAATGAGTACAAATGTTAGTTTCAAATCAAATGCGTTTATTTCATTGTATACTAAATAGCACACAACTAAACAAGACAGTGTTGCTCTTTAATGAACATATTGATAAATAATGCATAATACAACAAGTAATGGCTAAAAAAGTATGAATAAATAAGATACAAGTGGGCTAAAACACAGACATATTAAAACTCTACCTAAATAATAAATATTTAAAGATGGATTATAGAAAACAAAGAAAAACATATAAAGCAAGTGCAATAATGTAAAGTACATCATCTTAGCAGCAGTTTAGGGTTTCAGCAGGTTCAGGCAGAAAGCTGATGAAACACATCCTGGAAAGAAGGTCCAAACACTCCAAAGACACATTCAGTTCCTTTCACTGTCTTCTGCAGGGCCCTCTTTGTCTGTCATATTAGCACATGCAGCCGGAGTGCCACGTTGGGATGCGACATGCTGAAAAACCAACTTGCGTATACACTCCTTTCATGCAACGTGAAAGATTTAAACACACAGTCGCTCCTCTTTATTACTCCTGTAAATTCAAACGTTTGTGAAGCTGAAAGGGCTCAAGACTTTACCAAAGACTTCATAAACCTAGCAAGTTTCACATATTCCATCCTGTTGTTTTGCCTCTGTTTTATACAGCAAGGGATAAGAATCCACGGCCATCCCCGTCACTTCATCCTGATCTGTATGATGGCTGGAATGTTTGTTTCCATGTACCTGTTCAGAGTCACAGTGACTGGTGACAGCTCAAAGGTAACACTGAGACTCTAATGGATAGAACCTGATCACTGTAAGCCTTTAATGGTCGTAATAATTCACAAAGGAGGAGGCTGGACAATCACCGACCATCGCCCTCTTTGTACCTTCAGGTTTGGATACTCAGCTTGGGTGCTGCTTTTGGCTTCTCCTCATATGGACCAATAGCATTGTTTGGAATATTAGCCAATGAAACTGCTCCTTCCAACTACTGTGGGACATCTCATGCCATAGTTGCCCTGATGGCGAATAGTAAGTGTACCTTTATTCCTCTTGAACTTTTTAAGATTCTGTGACACTACAACCACAACCCTCAGTGAGGTTTATCAAGATTTTAGGTAATGAGCCAATAAAAATGTTCACATATCTGTGATGTGGTTGAAAATGGTGCATGGTTTTTAGAAATTTTCACAAGAACATCTCAACAGTGTGGTGTGGATTTGCAAACAGCCCTCTTTCCTTTGATACCCCTAAACACAAGGCCTCTGCAAGTTTCAGCACGCCACATTGAAGACTTTTTAGGACTTTTATGATTTAAATTTAGGAGCTAAATTAATTATAAAAAATAACCTGTTACATTACTTTAGTAACTTACAATTACATGATAGCATAAGCTATCTATGCTGTTAAATGTTACATTGCCAAGTCAAATTGATGTTTTTCAGCTCTGCTGACTGGTTTACACCTAAACTACATAATTTTAACAATTTTCGAGTCAACTATTAAAATCCTTGTTTTCAAAGCACTTCTCATTAAAGTATACTTTTTTCCCCATGATGAAGGAGCTGATAGTCAATAACATAAAAAGAACATTTGAACTTTAGATTCCTAACCATACAATAAACCATTTCCAGGAGCTTGTGTTTTTTTCACAGGTTTGCAGGGAAGGTTGAATTTTCTCGGGTGTTTTCCTTTCTTACTGCTGTCCTGTATTATGGAGTTTGTATTTTTGTCACAGTGCAAAAAAACCCCCCAAATTCCTCTGACAGAGATATAAATTATGGAAGAAACAAATGCTACCTTACATTTCTTTAAAAAAAAAAAAAAAGTCAGTGGAAGCAACTTGCTAGATATGATTTAAGACCTACAATAGATAAATCTTCGTCTATTTGTGAGTTTTTCAGCCTATATTCAAGATAATTAAATGTTAGACTTTTTAAGACCTTGCAGAAATTCTTTAAATAAAATCCAGGGCAACCAGATGGTTTCAAAAGTTACATAGAGTCCATCTGTAATCTCAGTAGCAATCCAGCTGTTCTATGAAGGCCTTCAAGGTTTGCTAGGGAACATTATTGAACAAACAATAACAAGAAGACCAATGAATTAAGCACATAAGTCAGACATAAAGCGATGGAGAAATTGAAAGCAACGTTTAAGCAAAATCTCACAGCACTGCTGTGTAGAGGACATAGCAAACATGTATGAAAAGGTTCAATTAAAGTTTTAGCTCCAGATGCGGTATGTGAGGGGGCAGAAAACTAACACTACACATCATCCCAAACATACCATCTTCATAGTGAAGCATGGTTGTGGCAGCAGTATGCTGTGGGAATGCTTGACTAAGCTTGAGCAAATTTTCTGTGAAGATTTCTCAAAAATTCATGTCAATGCATGTCTGGGAGACATACAATACTCCAAGAGGCTTGCAACTGCAATGACATCGAAAGGTAGTTTTACCAAGTATTTGACTTAAGGCGACTGAATACAAATGCACGCCACACTTATCAGATTTTTTTTTTTTTTTTTTTGGTAAAACATTTTGAACCATACATCTTTTGGTCTGATCAGCTCACAATTATGCTACTCTGTAGTCTGTTGTATAAAATCAATTTACAATACATTAAAGATTGTGACCGTAACATTAACAGTTATGGAAAAATCTCCAGATGTAGGAATTCAGTTGCATGCACCATTAGTGCTGATATGCCTGTTAAATTACATGTCATCATAAGATAATAGGTCTTTAACATATGTTTCATGTTCATCCATTGTCTTCCCCCTTCAGTTGGTGGCTTCCTGTCTGGATTACCCTTCAGCACCATCGCCAAGCACCATGGCTGGGAAATGGCTTTCTGGGTAGCAGAGATCATCTGCTTGGTCACCGCTGTTGGATACTTCCTGCTGCGGAACATCCGAACCAAGATGGGACGCGTGCCCAAGAAGGAAGACTAATGTCGTACCTCAACCTCTCCGACAACAGCCGTTGCTGTATTTTTCAGATATTTTTATATGAAAGTACTTCTGCTATCAATCCTACAGGACATTAAAATGGATTACACTCAGATTTTCTTTGTGCTAGTTGCTTCTTGGTATGCAACGATGACTGTGTTTTCACGCCATCAAATCTATATGTTGTTTCATTTTTATAAAATGTGCCAAATGCACAAGTGGATTAGTTTCCTATTGAAAAACTACAGTTGTACTTCATAACCGGATCCAAATTGGACATTTAAAGTTGTAGTACTAACCAGGTGGAAAGGCCAATAAAAACAAAGTGTGTTCTCCATTAAAAAAAACAGTGAAATTACTGGTCATTTTCACAGCTGAGGCTCAATGGGTCGATGTCCAAGAGGCTCATTCTACAATAATCCACATTAAACACATGCAGACAGAAACAACTAAACATTTACATATTCTTTAGGATTTATTGTGTCAACTATTTACAAAGCATTATGTATATACAGCCCTAATTAGAAACGAGAAAGAAAAGTCGAGTTTCACACAGGAGTAACAAAATTTTAAAAATGCTCTTATTTCCTTCCAGTAAGAGATTTATTTTGTATACACATACTATGATGAGGAATTAGCTCCACTCTGGTGTTTAGGACCCAGCTCCAAAGTTTCCAGCTTTTTCTGCAACCTCCAGTGCACTCTTCAGATTCTGATCAAACAGTTCACACCTGGATCCAAACACAGGAAAAAAAAAAAAAAAAAACAATAGAACATAAACACTTGATGCTAACAGGTAACGTTGCCATGATAAATATAAAAATCGGTAAGAACTGAGCTCAAGGCAACACAGTCCTGTTACTATCCAGGTACCTGATGGGCATTTCCAGAGAATAGAACGGGTTCTTCAGAGCAAAATCTGAGTAGATCTCGTAAATCTTCTTCAACAAGGCGTCGATACCAGCCTGTCGAGGGTCTGCCAGCACAATAAACTTTATCCCTGGAAGAGCAAAAATGGAACAGCAATAAGAAACAAGCTTAAAAGCAGAGACCATGAGCTTTGACAGTTATGACACACAGTTTCAGCAGAACAACCTCACCGCACCGCAAAATGTATGCACTCTGCTCTGTGTTTACCAGACAGTACAATACCATGTGAAAAAAACAGATTCTGCATAAAGTAATGTGCAAAATGTATGTTTATGTTTTTTTATTTAAATGTCATTGTGAAGAGTGACTAAGAGAAACAGGCCTCTGTGCCATGTCATACTGATAACCCAGAGCAACACAAGTCATTAATGACTTAAAGTTTCTAAATATTCTAAGTCGCCCAATAATGTAAAGTATAAATTACAAAAATGACGATTAAAAACAGTTATTCTTACTGGTGGAAAAGTGCTTAAATAAAAATTCAAATTTTCAGCAGTTTTTAGTTTAGATCATGTTACTGCAATAAAAGATTGTTTTATCTACACATCCATACCAGAGGTAAGGGAGGGTGCTGTGTCAAGGTTTTTCCTTGGATATTAGCTGGTTTTCACTTAACTATTATCCAGTCCTTGTACTTTATCCATATTAGTTAAATTCGATCTTATTTGCTTTATTAACCTTGACAAAGGCATTGGTCAGAGCACCAAAAAGTAAATGTAGCAATGGTCTTCCAGAAGGAGAAGATCTCTTTATGTAGTGTTGGAAATCTTGTCAAAAACTGATGAAATTACAAACTTGGGCCAGTATCAGATTTTGATGCACAATGCATGGATAACTGGGATGCATCTGATTGTTAGCTGTTTCATTTAAAAACAAAAAATATATATATCTAAATAAAAATGTTAAAAAAACAACCTGTGCCCACATGTTTGTCTTGGATTGACCTCAACAGGGCCAGGACGACATAACTGAAGGAGGAAATCGTCTTAATCATGCCCTCAAAAAAAATAACACCCAGCAAGAAAACTGTTTTGCCTTATAAGTTCAATGAATTAGTTTGCGTGATAAGAAAAAGTCACACTTGCCGCATATTAATGTCAATATAATGTTAAGAATGTATCCGACTGCTTTATGAGGTACCAACCTGTTAGAGTCTGAAAGCAGTGGAGTTTGAACACATCTGTTTCCAGCATCTCGATGCCTGAACTGCCGACTTCAGGAGACAACTGTGAACCTATGGCAAATAACCTAGAGCGAAATCCCACACGTAGGCAGGTAAGTGTTAACATCAGAGGCAGAGTTCATTAATATTCAAATAAGGCAACAAATGTAAAAAAAGAAAAAACGTATTGATAACACTACAGAAAGTTTTAAGACCACACATAAGAAGGAAAAGAGTACTTCATTTAAAATAATAGGCTCTGTTAGTCCTAACAGCTCTACAAATTCATGGTAAATACTGAGGACAACTTTGATTTAAACTTTTACAAACCAAGATAAAAAAAAAAAAAAAAAAAGAGAGAGAGAGAGCTTCAGATGAACAAAGACAAAGACACTAGACGTATTACACTGAATCAATATTCAACAAAAACTGCAGGAGGTCAGTTGTAAGTCTTTAGGGGATCTCTCTACCAACCTCACAGATCTAGTGCGACCCATCCTTGTTAACTCAGTCAAATTACATGCTGAGCATCTGTGGACTTTAATTTCAAGTGTTGAGGAAAATTCCCAATTGGACTTAGGTCAGAACTTTTACTGGGTCATTCTAACACACCACTATGCTTCAATCTAAACCATTCCATTCTAGCTCTGGGTGTATTCAGCTTATCCTGGTGGAAGCTGAATCTCCGCCCCAGCTCCGAATCTTTAGCAGCTCCAGACACCTTCCCATCAACTCTGACCAGCTTTCCTGTTCTGTTAAAGAAAAGCATCCCCAAAGAATGATCCTGCCACCATGTTTCACTGTGGGAATAGTGCATTCAGGGTGACCTGAATCAAATCAATAGCTTATCTGCAGGCCTCAGAAAAATTTGAAGAGATGCACAGAAGGTAATTTATTCATTTGATTTCTGTATGTTGGTGCAGGGATGCATCTAAAAGTTGCAGGATAATGGCTCCCAGGGACTAGAGATCCCTGTGTTAGTCTTTCACATAAATCCAAAATAAAATACATCGAGATTTGTGGTTGCAAAGTCAAAAAGTGTGAGAAAATGTAAGATGTATGAATATTTTCTGTTTCCAGAACCCTTAATATCTGAAAGCAGCATCTGCCGGCTGCTACCACCTAGGACCCAGTAGCTATACACACACTTTACTTCCTTATTTTGCGTGATTTTGTTAGGTTTTTTTTTTTTTTTTTTTTTTTTCTTCAAATAAATAATGGCATCTTGTGCATGACAGCACCAAGCAACCGTTCAGTCCCAGAGTGACTTACGAGTGAAACATGGACGCCAACATCAGCTTCTCATTAGAGCTGAGGCGAGCCCGTCCGAAGCGGATCGACACCGGATAATTTGCTGGGTCCTTTAAATATTCAAGGATGTCCTTTCCATCGGCTGTATTTTTTCCGAGCACATCCACGCCATTAATGGACAGCACTGCGTGTCCCACTGAAAGACAATTGCTTCAGTTACAAATATAACTGCTTCACAAACTTCACTTGAAGGCTTCATTGGGCTGGCTTGGAGCCGCGAACATTACCTTTAATTCCGTCCCTCTGTCCAAACGATACGACAACTTTTTCATCATGATGTTTTAGCACCAGGTCTAAAGGGTAGCTGAAAGTCTTCTCCACCTCAGTTCTGGGTACATAGTTGTCATACTGGTAAATTAAACCCCCAGCTTTATTCACTACATAAACACTGAAAATCACCATCTTTCCAAGGTCCTACTTCCTCCCACTAGTCACGTGACGTCAACACGTACCTTTTTACGATAAAAGGTTATTATTTATTTTTACGGCAAATATTTATTATTTATCTGCACTTGATTTGAAGTAAACACAATTCCACAGTCACTTCAAACGTACTATTTTATCTCTACTACAGTGTCTGATAATAAAAATTACATTTTTAAAAAGACTACAAAACATGAGAAAACTCACACTCCCACAATTCCTTATATCACTTCCGAGCATACGGGTTGTCTAAGGGACAGTTGCACGGGTGGACTTCCTTTCGCTCCGACATCTTGACGAGGAAACATGGTGAGGCTACGGATTACACGTTTTATTTGGGAAAATGAAGCGTTTACGTGACGTTATATTGTGTGGTTGGGTCCCCAATTATTCGGAATGACTCCCTGGATCAATGTAGGTTCTTTGTTTCGACAAAAGTGGGAGAAGAATGAATGTTTATAACTAAGATTTCAGATACTGAGCAGCGGGCTAGCTAGTTTGCTAGTCCTACCATGCTTTCAGCTGCAGGGAGCCTACAGAAAGTAAGCAGAAGGAGATTTACACCAATCATAACTCTTTTTTTAAATATTGAAACTTTTGGAAATCATTACGAGCATTAATTAAAGCATTGTTTAGGAGACGTAACAGGGGAAAATGACAACCTTAGTGGTTGTCCAGTCAGTGGAAGACAAGGCCGTGATACCAGACTCTGCGACCCATCTTATTTCTGCTCTGATCTAGATGATCAACAGTCTCCAATGTTTATCCTAATCTCCGATAAACCTAAATATTGGACACAAGTCTCAAATAAGATGCTACAAGTTTATTTTTACGTTTTGCTTTCTTAGACCGGATTTAAATTGAGTGTTAATTAACGAGCCTCTGCATTGTGTTGAGATCATTTTGGTATTCAGACAAGTTTATAGTCGATTCATGATTTTATGCCTTTTCATTTCCATATGAAATTGTCATCCTGCTGACAAGTGAAATGTATACATTTGGCTAATGAAAGCTGTTGGTACAATATGGTTTCTTTGTCAAAGAGTAGTGTTTATATCCTCTGTGTGTGTGTTACCAAAGCCCCATTAAATCCATGTTTTTCCCCCAAATCAGTTTTATTTTTTAAAATCCATTCAAAAAATAAAACTAAACTTGAAAACATCCAAGTATTTTGCCAAGATTACGATTTAAAATTTTAACAGGTTAATATAAACAGTTGTAATATTTCATCATATATCTTGGCTTAGATTGATATTGTGACCAAATCCACTTAAAATACCTTTCATAGATGATAATCCAGTTGCTGCCAGTGAGTTTTGTTTCGTAATGGTGGCTGGTAATTTTAACCCTCACAGGGGTTTCTGTAGGAGAGGCTTTTCTGTTCCTACACAACATTAACTGTGTTTTTGAGATCAGTGGTGTGTTCTAATTAGGTTTCACTTAAACACAAGTCACATTATCATTTATTACTAAAAGATTGCCTGATTCAGCACAAATAGATCTAAAAAAAAATATATATATCAATGAACGCATGTAATTTCTGGTGGCGATCTTTGCAAACCAGATTCATTCGTAATTCGGTTCCTGACTTTTTTTCCCTGTTGGTTCATGGTAGTCGTGAATAAAATCGAGTTGTTGCTTCATGAACTAAGTTCTTTGCTTTGAACCCAATAATCATAATAATAAACATGAAAGAAATCATAGGGGCTTACAGACATGTAGCATAGGGAGAGCATGAAGTCAGTATCAAGTGCTTTAATTTGATGCCTTTTGTTTCCAGCCTCCTAAGCAGGACAAGAAGAAGGACGCTGGGAAGTCCAAGAAGGACAAGGACCCAGTCAACAAGTCTGGAGGCAAAGCCAAGAAGAAGGTGGGCGGTGGTCAGCTTTTCTTTAAACCTCGAACAAATTCCAAATGTTCCTCTCTAACACAGTTTCTTTGCTCCTGAGCAGAAGTGGTCCAAAGGAAAAGTGAGGGACAAGCTCAACAATTTGGTCCTCTTTGACAAGGCAACCTATGACAAGTTGTACAAAGAAGTTCCCAACTACAAGCTCATCACCCCCGCTGTTGTGTCGGAAAGGCTGAAGATCCGTGGCTCCCTCGCCAGGAATGCCCTCCAGGAGCTGCTCGCCAAAGGTAAACTCCACCTTTCAATTCAGGGCTCTGTGCAAGTCCATTTAGAACAAACAGGACTGCATCTGAAGTGGATTTGCATCCTGGCAATTTGCTTGATTGCTGGTTAATCACTTATTGTAAGAGGGAAAAGCAACCTTTCTAGACTTGTTAACAGAGAAGGACATCAATACTGGAATTAGTCAGTTTGTAGAAGGTATTATAACAACTACCAACTTTCTAAATTGTCTTTAAAAGTCCCAAAATGTTAGATTTAACAGTTTCAAGTTTAGGCCTTAAATATGTCTAAATTTCCATGCCAAGTCTGAAATGATATTTAATTGTGTCTTTAAATGTGCAAGTCTGATCCTCCACTTAATCTTCTCCAGAAGCTGCGTATTGCCTTTTTAGACAGTTAAACCAAAACATTCCTTTACCTTCATCACCCAAAAGCCTTTTCAACCTATGAAAGTTTATTTAAGAGGATTTGGTGTGAGACAGATTTTCTTAATATTGGAAAACAGTACATAGTATTGTGTGCTACAAGAAAAATGATTAAGTTGGGTAACCTGAAGTCCCATGCCAGAGTTGAACTACCAAGTTAAGGTGATGGTTACATCTGCGTTGGTATTCAGTAAGTTCAGCATGATTCTTGGAGTAATTAGGGTAACTTGATTTTTGTAGTTCTTGCTGGGTTTGAAAGGTTTTAAGTGTAACTTGCAGAAACCCTGTTATGAATGTCGGTGAGTCAGCGTGTCTTCACCTATCCTATCAGGGAAAGCTCATTCAGGATTTATGTCCTTATTGTGATGCACAGAGACAAAGATGGCGCCAAATTAAATTTACTAAGAGGCAATAAAAGCTCTTGCAAGCTAAAATATTATAAGACAGCTTTAAGTGAGCAGTCATCAGTGCTGCTTGCCAGCTGTGTCATGTCTTTTAATATTTTATTCTTCATGTTTCAAATTACATTTATTCCTTTGGAGACATTTTGACTTTTTAAAATATAGAAGGCTTGAGGGAAGCAGGTTTTACATAGAAAATGAGACTAAAACATGTATTTATGTGTTGTATCACTTTTTGTTTCTAATCATTTTTAATACTCTAACAAGATCAGTATATCAGTTTGCTACATTTAATAAGCATCTGTCTTTGTCTTTTAATGACATGCATATTTAGCTTTTTATGGCCAAGAGAAACAGTGGTCACATTGACCTGCAGACACTTGCTATGAGCAACTTTATGACTCATTTAAATCTGACACCTTAAAACTTCAGGGTCACACTGACTGACTGGAGCAATGCAGCCTGTTTGGATATTTTATATGAATGCGTCAGCTGTTGCTGCCGTCACCCAGACATTTTCATACTTCAATGTGAGTTGACTACAGAGGGAACGTGACAATATAAAGAGGATGTTCTGAAGAGTTTCTACTTTTGTTTTGCAGGCATGATTAAACTGGTGTCCAAACATAGAGCTCAGCTCATTTACACACGTAACACCAAGGGTGGAGATGAGGAGGCAGCTGCAGAGAAAGCATAATCAGGTACAGCAGGAGACTACTTCTCCACAGATCTTAGCATACAGTGTGTTTTGGTGTCGAGTCTAACCTGCTTTCTTTCTTCCTTTCACAGGTTCTCCTGTGTGTTTCCTTTGAGCTGTTTGTTATGAAAGGTGTAATAAAATTGTAAAGACAAAACAAGGTGGTTTGTGTTTCATAAACTAGATTAGATTTGCTCATTCTCACTGTCTCCAAAGTTACCTGATGAGTCTTTGGCTACTTTTACACAGTAGGCAAATTCAACCCAAATGTGTTTTTTTTGTTGTTTTTTTTCCCCCATATCCAACTTTTACATGGCAGTCTGAATGGCCCAATTCTGATCTTTTCATCCCCCCCAAAAATCCAATTTGTGCCACTTCCATATGTGGTACTAAAGCACATTACTTGGCTGATAGTTTTCAGAGCATCTGCAGTCTAAACGGTCATGTTGCATGTTATCTGACATTCATGTGATTGATGAGAAATACGCCATAATTCGGCACCAGAAGAAGCCAGATGCTCTAAGTCTGGATGTAAATGGAGATGTTCCATCAGTCTGACAGCATTGATAGTGTGACAGATGTGCAAAAAAAAAAAAAAAAAGTAAATCATAAGGAGGTGAATAGTTTTTCATACCACCACCATATATAAAGCAGCTGGCTTTGGAGGTTTATGGTTTGTTGATAAAGGCATGAAAAGAAACTCAAATGTTTGCTTAGGGCAACTAATGTGAAGGACTTTGGTGATGGATGTCATTAACCCTCCCTTTGTCACCACGCAGTGTGACCCCCGAGCAGCAACAGCTAAACAAACCGCAGGCTTTATGCCTCTGACATAAATGCAACATCCATCAGGTCCTCCAACATTCAGCCTGTAAAGAAAACAAACACAGAGATGCATTTATCTTTTTCACTCTGGCTGTCCACATTTTAAAATGAATTTTAACATTCACAGTGGCTCGCAAAAGTCTACACACTGCTGTTAGAATGCCAGGTTTTTGTGATGTGAAAAAATGAGACTCAGGACTTTTTACAGATGTTTTATTCCAAGTTAAAATATTAGGAAAAGAATCATAAACATTCCTTTGGTGGTAGCATTTGTGTGCAACCCCTTAAACCAATTCTTTATTGAAGCAACTTTTGGTTCCGTTTCAGTATTTAATCTTCATGTGTTCACACCTGCCATCAATTGTAGAAAGTCTGATAAACCAGAAAGAAGGTTCAACTGTCCTAGTCTTGGTATTTATGTATTTGCATCCTTTAGGTAAGCAAATTTTTCCAGCGGTCTCAAGGTGTGAAAGGTATCGCTCAGTAGAATAGAAGATTAGAAATATCCTTTATTGTCCCACGATGGGAAATTTCTGTGCAACTGCAGCAAAGTGGCAGTGACAGGCAATAACAGAAATCCGACTCACACAAAGAATATAAAATATACATAGAAAACTGAAGAATTTTATAAAAAATACTGTACAGTAAGGCAAAGTTTCAACATGAATACTCTTTAGTTGTAAAAAATACTCCAGTCCAGAAGAATGAACAACTGAGTTGGTTAATTAAAAATGTACAAGATGTGCATGTCTCTGAGCATTAAAAATACAAACTATTTATAGTTAGTGACAGTAGAAAAACAGTAAAGTTGTACAGGTACTAGCATGGATATAAACACTTGTTAATCTTGTTGGGAGCAGTGATGGTTATAGAGTCAAACAGCTGCTGGGAGGAAGGATCTCCTATAATGCTCCTTAGTGCACCAAGGATGCAGCAGTTTGTCACTGAAGGAGCTCTCCACCTCAGCAACAGCTTCATGCTTGGGGTGGGAGAATTTGTCCATCAGTGATGTTAATTTAACTAGAGTCCTTCTATCTCCCACCACCTGCACCGGGTCAAGGGGGCATCCCAGCACAGAGTTGGCCTTGCTGATGGGCTTATCTAACCACTTTCTTTCAGCTGTAGATAAGCTGCTGCTCCAACATACAGTCCCATAGAAGATGGCTGATGGCACCACGGAGTCAAAGAAGGTCTTTAGGAGTGCCCCCTGCACCCCAAACAACCTTAGCCTCCTCAGCAGGTAGAGTCTGCTCTGACCCTTCCTGTAAAGCGCATCAGTGTTATGAATACAGTCCAGTTTATTGTTCAGGTGAACACCCAGGTATAAGAGTCCACGATCTCAATGTCCACTTCCTGGATGTTCACTGGTGTTAGTGAGGTGGGTCTGCACCTGCGGAAATCCACTAACAGCTCCTTAGTTTTAGCAGCACCAATCAGGAGGTGGTTCTCCTGGCACCAGTCCACAAAGTCCTGAGTCCACTGTCTGTATCCTGAATCATCCTCACCTGTGACAGCATGGAGAAATCTGCAGTGTAGAGGGTGAAGAGGGACGGTGCAGGCACGGTTCCCTGGGGTATTATGTAAAATCTACTTTTTTGAGCTTTACATCATGTTATAATGTTATTCCCTCATTAAAAACATACTTGGAGTGTTGTTTTGATTCTCTCATTTATGTTTGAGAAATCCTTGACTCCCCATGGCAGCTATTCGGGAAACAAAGCGTTGCTTATTTATACAAAGCTCTTCCTCGTTCCAGCTGAGCTTCCACCTCACAGAGCACCCCTCCCCTGTGCCTCCCCCACTCAGCTCCTCCAGACCAGTGGCAGCAACAATTATTAAGCACCTGGTGGAACTGCGTGTCTACTGAGCTTGTCATTTGAACTACCTCAGTCCAATGCTCCTAAGAATGGTTGTAAACCTCATAATGGAGAGAAATGTGATGAGGTGCTGAAGGGGGAGTGTCGAAAGAGTGGAAGCTTCTTAAAGAGACAGAGGCCAATTTCAAGGTGTTAAATAGCGAAGTCAAATTTCTTTTAAGTTATGTTTAATATATACAGCCGTTTTTATAACAACTGAAGGTAACAGCATTACTTGATTGTGTCATTTTATAGCACAAAATTCCTGGAAAATACATAATACCGCCTCTTTACCTGAAATAAAAGTAGAATTATTTCAAGATGACACTTAAGTAGAAGTAAAAAAGTAGTCATTCAAGCAATGATTTGAGGAAAAATAAATGCAGTTATATTCAATAAATTAAAATTAAAAATGTCAATAACTCAATTCACTAAGTAAAGCACATTATATGGATTTATTACATATTGATGTTTCCAAGCTTTTATTAATTTATTAATTATAATGTTTTCCCACGTACAGCTAATGGAAACACGACATTTGAGATTCAAATATTGCATCAGACCATTAATATCAACATTTTTTAAACAGAAATGTGGGCCTAATGAAGAGGATGTTTACAACCTGCTTAGAGATTGCTATTTTCAAAAGGTACTCTTACAAATTAGCCTCATAGAAGCACATATTTTGATTTATTGAATATGACTGTATGTGAAAGACAGAGTAATTGTAATGTTGTTATTTTTTTAGACAAAAATCTTATTAGGAAAAAATAAGTGTGTGCCACTGATATGAGGTGAATAGAGTATCCAAAAAATGTTTCTTGAGTAGCTTTATTTCATAATAATATTGGTCAAGTAAAAGTACTTTCAGAATAAAAAAAAAAAAGACTAAAGTTAATGTAACTTTTACCAACGTCTCTTTGGGACAAGGGTACAAGACAGTTCCATAGCAGCAAAAACAGCGAAAGGCACTTAATAATAATATGAGAAGAGAATCTGGAGCAACAGGGACATTGAAATAACTTGATATTTGTCCTAAATTTATTAAAAGACAGCAGCAACAATGAACGAACAGCAGGAATTTCCAACAAGTGCTGGATATGTCGTATATGTGACAACAATTTCTTGTATCCCTTATATATGTGGAGTATGGAGGAGAGCACTGTGCTTTTATTCTAAAGAAACCTACAGGGCTGGCTAATATTTCCTAAAACCTTACAGGGGAATGTTTTTAACTTTAACTTTTGAGCCCAAACTCCAAATGGTATGTTTGGCTCATAAATAATGCTGCTTATCAGTGGTGAAACATCACATCCAGAATGAAAGATGATGGTGGCAGTATCATTCTCTGGGCTTGCTTTTTTAAAAACCTGACTGCTTCTAAATAGCAGTCAGGTTTGTCCCAAAACCCTCAGTTCAGTCTTCTAGAAAGAGGAAGCTGAAGAGGTCCTTTCAGCCTCTCTGTGACTAAAAGTCTGACATCCGAATCAGCAAAACTTGACCTGGGGTGAGCAAAGCAAAAGTTTTTGAGTGCTCTTGCTTAAATCTAGCAGAAAAACCATAAGGTCACCTGAACAGGGCTGTAGATGAGAGATGTCCTCACAGTCAGATGGATTCACCAAAGATGACTGAGTGCACACTTATGGAACTGGTTTATTGGAGATTATTGTGATATTTCGTATCTTCTGACAGATTTATTGGTCCAGTTGATTTGTACATGATGAAAGATTTGAAAAGATTCTTCATGGTCTAGTTTTTTAACCTCACAAAAACCTGGCATTTTGTACATAATGTTCCACTTTTCCTTTATTTTATCTCCTTTAAAGTTTATACATTTATAATGTCTGCACACTGTGAGCGCTTGAAACTGAAGTCAGATGTCTTGTTTGTGCGCACAATCTTGGCCAATAAATACTGGTTCTGGTTTTAACAGGAGTGAGAGCCACTGTACTTCTAAATGTTGGCAGCAACTAGAAGAAAATTCAATTTCTGAAAATAAATGTGCCAAGTTTATGTGTTACTATCTGAAAGCTTGCTGCGTGTAGCATTGGAAGAATAGGCCAAGAAGACACTAATGGTCTTCACTGTGCTTTATTGTCTGTTTTCATATGGTAAAGCAGCAATAAAGTTAAATTCTTTTTAGAATTTATCAAAGCAGCTTCTATCTGTGAAATGAGCTGAAGCTTATTTCTAGTTTAGTTTGACTGAGCTTTGATACCCATCACTGCTGCTGCTTTACAAAAAGCACAAGAGGAAGCAAATTAATGAGGACTAAACCAGTTAGCTGCCTCACTTTTAAGAACCTGGTGCTGCACACGTCGGCTATGGCTAAGAAGACAAATGAACCCAATAACAACAATAATTACACAAGGAAAATCCCTGACAGGCGATTTCACAGTCCAGATCTGCGCTTTTCATCTCCACAGGGTAGCACGTTAATCCTGTGTGTAAAAAGCTTTATCATAATTTCATCTTTAAGGGCTATTAAAAAAAAAACAACAACAAAACTTATAATTAAAACACAATAATTTCCTGGACAACAACAAAAAAAAAAAAATCCAATGTTAATACATAACTGTTTTGTTAACAAAATCACATATGCCACAATTATTGGTCCTCCTGCTAGACTTTAAAAAGCAACCTTTTGCCAGAAGGACAGCAATTTGTGTTCTCCTGTAACATTACAGAAGACCGGAGCACACAGAGGGAGGAATCTTTGATATTTACTGTCTGCAGTCTCTCTAGCACATCCAGAGTCCTTGCTCCTCTCTATGCTCTCTTCTCTTCAGCTCATCCCACACTTACTCTACATGATTTCCATCTCTGGATTGAGATGGCCATGAATCTGATAGAGGCCATCCGATTTTTGTTTAAAATCTTCCGGTGTTTAAAGAGTTCATAATGCTTAGCACACAAACAACATTTCCAGGGCCTTTGAAAGACAAACAGGCCCATAGGATCACAGATCCTCCACCTTACTTAACAGTGGGCATGAGGGGCTTTTCCTGTATATTCATACTTTGTGTCATGCTAGACCCATCTAGAGTATTTGTTGCTGAAAAGCTTAACTTTATTCTCATCTGACCAAACTCCACATCTTTACATTTGTGATGGTAGGACATCCTTCTGAGGTTCTTTTGTCCAGTGGTTAATAGAAACAGGAATAATGTCACATTTATGCCCCAGAAAAACAGAAAGCAATGAATTACTAATTATTAGTTCCTAGAAACTCTGACCTACTTAAAATCAAGTATGCATTATAAACTAATTTAGAATTGGTTGAAAGAGATTTTTAGGAGTACCAACAATTGTGCAGCTGCAGATTTCTCTCGACTGATTAAATGCGCTTCTGTTAAAGGTTCATATTTTTCTCATGTTTTCATTGTAAAAATTCTTCTCCTGCATTATTAAAGTTAGATTTATTTAAGCCGTTTTACCTACAAGAGGTGCCAATAAATGTGTCTGTAATTGTCACTGCGTTACTTTTATTCAGTCATATTTAATCTGCTCTTACCAACACTAGATCTGAGGGGGCTTCAAATGTAGATCAATAGCTCTGTAAGAATTTCAATTTCAATAACCAAATTTCTCATTTGTGCTCGGTAACCCACACTTCCCAGTGACTGTCACCCAGCAGAGCAGTCTGAAAGCCCAGCTTCATGTTGAGAGCCACGACTGAAATCTCAGATTAGAGGGTATTTGATCAGGCTCTGGACTGGCAGTGAAAGTGACCCAGTGCATGAAAAACAGCTGCCTTTGTTCATTGCGAATGGCTCAATGTGGGTGTGTGTGTGTGTGTGTGTGTGTGTGTGTGTGTGTGTGTGTGTGTGTTTGTGTGTGAGTGACTGAAACTCTCGTCTGTCCTCCTTTTTCCATTTCTGTCTCTCCCTCTCTCACTCAGACCCCTACTGATGGTGATGCTTAAATATCTGGAGGACAGAGTCAGAGTGGGAGCGCCGTCTCGTGGTGATCAGCCTGGATACATCTCCCAGCTCTGGATTTATGGCACGCAGCTGTTGAGCGGCTGACAGACGAGTGAGGAGCTCGAGCGCTGCTGCCTCTCAAGCTGCTGGGAGCAGCTCAGGATCTGCTCGCTGCTGCCTTGGAAAGAGGACTGCTCTGCCTCAACACGCAACCGTGAGTAGCTTGGATTGTTTCTTTTCCCCCCTTCATTTGTCATGGGTGTCTCCTCTTAAGATGAACTTTAAAGTGCTTTACAGTGCTGACCTTTAACCTAATAAGCACAGTGTGAAGTTTTCATCCACCTTAGTGTTTTATTTGTTGCGCTGTGATAACTTTCCATTCCACAGAAGGGTTTCCTGGGATTTGGAAAGTATGTTTTTAGTGAGCCGGCTGTAAGCAGTTTGACCATACATGGCAAACAGAAGTAAAACACAAAAATAACTCTTAAAGAACTGCACTGTAAGACCTTATATTAGTCTTGTAAGCAATAGTTTTACACTGCTTGGTTAATAGCAGGTAAAGCTTCTGAGTCTGTAGACCATGATGCTTTTTTTAAATAGAGTTCATAACACTTGTGTCCTATTTTTAGAAATGAAGGCATCATAGGACAGTACTGAGACTTGAGACCGGCCATTCACTATACACACAGAGTGAACTTCAGCCCAGCGCTCAGAGATCCTCTAAGTATTTTCTTTCCTAAATGCATTTAATAGTTCTTAACCAGCCAAAACCTCTAGTGCATGATTTATTCAAATTTTAGCTAATTTGGAAACCTGGATCACGGCCCGGTCCTGTGGATTTGGAGTGATCCCATCAGCTCAGCTCCTCAGTCTCACCCAGAGGCCAGAAATCATCAGGGACACTCATTTTGGGCCATCCAGACAATGCATTAGAGCACTGGTTCTCAGTTGTTTTACAGCAAGTAAAAATTAAAGTTTACAAGTACCACCATACAAACAGACATTTTAACTAAAAAAAAAAAAGGACATAGACTTTTTCAGCTTAGGTTTTTTCCTATCTAAAACAGAAGAAATTGTCATCTATCGGCACTGCATGTGTTTTATATTTGAGCTTGAAACTAGAAGATTAACTTAAAAATGGTCAGATTATGTACTAAACACTGTACACACTAAGCATTCCTGGCAGTCTGGCAGCGTGGCTCTTCAGGGAGTGTTTATTTGGGTTGCTATGGAGGGATCAGCCTGTGGTTTAAAGACTGGTGGCAGGACTGAAAGTGGAGCTGAAAGGCACATCAAAAGGATCCAACCTTTAAGATCCCTCCTCGTTTTTTCCAGCAGTTGAAGGTAAAGAGACCTCTTAATGTGTTCATTTAAAGTAATTACACTGGATTACGGCAAAATTCATTAACCATCATAATGAACAAAGCAAGAGCTCATTCGCTTAAATTTCCTGATCTGATCAAGGTGTGAGCACACCAAGGCTGGTGGTGTTAATAGATGTAGCACAGGGATATTGGAATGGGTTTAATTGGGAAAGCTTTCTTCTCTTTCAGGCCTCAGTGGAGATCGCTGCAAATGGCAAACATTTAAACGTGAATCGATCCTTGTTCTCAAAATCAGCAGATGATAGGCTAACTGGCTGTTTTGCCTGCAGCTCTGCTGTGATACACCCTCTAAGCCTAAATCATTCACACAGATATGATTAAAAAAAATATAAATGAGGTGAGATACATGCAAGGAAAAAAACGAGCATTCCCACATAACTTATTCCTTATCTAGAGCCCTGCGCGCATCCCCTCTGAGAAGATAACTCAGTCATTTTTTTCCTCCTATTTGCAGGCAACATTCATTTATTTGTTCATGAAAGTGGGGCTATTCATCACTGCTAAGCTCGCAGCGCAAGTGACAGGTCCTGTGGAGATGCAGATTTGGTCATAGAAACACTTTCAGCCTTTTATGCCTTTAACGCGCCCTCTCCCAGTGTTTACTGCAGGCAGAGAGAAACAAGCTGCCCCTCAGAGAGCTTGGAGCCAGCTCCTTAGCTTTTATCTGTCAGCCCTCACTGTGCAGCTGGAAAAAGATGTTTACCTTCATTATTTGCAGAAACTTATTTTAGACTGTTTGTACAGTTTGGCACTGCATGTTAATTCGGCTTCTGCCCGTATTATCGTTGGCCCATGGGGCCCACAGAAAGACGATGTGCTCAGTTGAGCATCTGTTCCTGTCGGGGAAGAATTACTTTTTGGTTTGAGAAGTGTTGGTTTTAACATGATGGAGAGCACCTTGTCTGTGACAGTAAGATCCAACATCTGTCCTGTATGTAAATCAGTGTAGCTGTGTTTAGAAACACAGCTAAGACAAGACGTCTTTGTTCAGAAACAGTGACTCCGAGGAAAGGCTGAAAATCTAATCTTTATTTTCTACCTGTTCTGGGTGGTTTAGCTGACTTAGAATAACCCAAATCCGACAGTGTTTCCCCCACAGCTTTCCTCCTCAGTGACATCAATGTTCTCTGGAGCTATTTTTTGGTTATTATTACGGATCTATCAATAGAAACTGACAGAGTTCCTCTTTCACTGCAGTTCTGTTGGGCTTTCGGCTACTTAGACACACACTTGCCTTGTCTTAGTGAAATCTTCCCCCGAGGTTCCCTGTTGTCACTGTGTCAGATGGTCCTAATGTGCCGACCGAGATCTCACCCAGAGGGCCTGTAGTGTGAGCCTGATCTGACCTCATGTGACCTGAACACAGAAAACCAGTCTTGTGTTGCAACTTAAACTTCACTGTGATTCAAGACACAGCGTCTTGCTGCACTACAGTCATCCGCCTACTCTTTTTCACTTTCTTACATTACAACAAAGTCATGTTTTTCACTGGGATTTTATGTGATAGACCAACAAAAAGTAGTGCATAATTGTGAAGTGGAAGAAAAATGAACACGGTTCCATGGTTACATGGAGTTTTAGCAAAATAACTCAAGCTAAGTCAGAGTGAAGAGCAGCAGTGAGGATCAAATTTCAAATACTGCCATAGATTCTCAGCTGAATTTAGGTCCGCACTTTGACTGGGCCATTCTAAGATGTGCTTTGATCGGAACCATTTGTGGCTCTGGTTGTATGTATATGGTCACTTTCCTGCTGGAAGGTGTCCCCAGTTTTAAGTCTAAAAAGTTTTTTTGTCCAGAATTCCCCAGTATTTAGCTCTTTCAATTTTCTTATCAAATCTTGCCAGGTTCCCTTTCCCTGCTGAAGAAATTAATTCCCACAGCACGATACTCTCACTTCTGTTTCACACTATAGGTGACATTTCATAGATGATGTACATTAAGTTTTCCGCCACGTTTTATTTTGCATGTAGATCGAAAAGTTTGATTTTGGTTCCACCAGGCCAGAGCACCTTTTTCCTCATGTTTGCTATGATCCCTACATGGCTTGTGGGAAACTGTAGTCGAATCAAGTCAATTTATTTAGAAAGCACATCTAAAAATGACAAGAGTTGGCCAAAAGGCTGTACAACTTGTAGAATATGAAATGTGAGTGGGACCTAAGAGTACAAAACTAATAGTTGTGCTGTCAACAGATTCTCCCACCTGAGCTGTGGATCTCTGCAGCTCCTCCAGAGTTACCATAGGTCTCTTGGCTGCTTCTCTGTTTTATGCTTACCCTTCCTGGTATGCCCATTTAGGTGGACAGCCATGTCTTGGGTAGGTTTGCCATTGTGCCATATTCTTTCCTTTTCCAGGTAAGGGATTGAGCAGTGCACTGGGATGTTCAAAGCTCGGAATATTGTTTTAAAAACTGCTCTAAGCTTTTCCACAACTTTCTCCCCGAATTTCCTGGTGTGTTCAGCAATTTTAAAACCTTGCATAATTATCATTCCTTCAAGTAGTCATGCTCTACTTTGTGTTGGTCTATCAAATAAAATCCTAATAACATATGTTTAGGTTTGTGGTTGTAATGTTACAAAATCAATGCTAATGTAAAAAGTTCAATGTGTGTGAATACTTTTCAAAGGCTCTGTGCATTGACACTTATCAAGCTGATACTTTGTAAGCAGAAACTACTGCTTATGTTCTGTATTAAGTTCCCATTGCCTTTGCCTTTTTCAAAAGGTGCTGGAAATTCTGTAAAGTTCTGTGTTAGCACCACCCATATAAAGCCATGGTGCCTGAGCTTTGGGCTTATGAATCACAGACTGCACGCTGTGTGAGTAAAGCATTATGTGGCTGTGTCATTAGGAGGGGTGCATTTATAAAGCCAAGCTGAAAGGCTGGAAAGTATATTGGATATAAACATTGTGTGCTTAAATTCTGCAGTAATGGAAACTCAGTGTCAAAGATGAAAATTCACCAAAATTACTGTATTCAGTAACTCAAGACCACAACCAAACCACAGGAAAGATGATGCACATTTCTTCACAGATTCTATCTTTCATCAATCTCTCTAATGCTTGTTGTTTTTCTTTTATGTGTAAACTCTAGTTTTAGTGATAGAGATGGCAGTAAATTTATTATTTATTATTAAAACCCACCTATTATATCAGCAATTTCAACCAAAGATCTGATGCGATAACTTTCTAAAGAGAAATTCCAGTGGGAGCTGAGAATGAACTTTCAGAGAAGTTCATTCTGGCATGATTTAAAGTCTAACCTTCTCCTCTCCTTCCATCTTGCTCTTCCTGAAGCTTCAATGCAAGGTGCTGCACATAATGTTGTCCTAAATCACCTAACTTTAATGGAAAGTTTTGAGAGTATACTTCAAGTGAACCACCTTGGGTCAGTCAGCTTGGCCACCATCATGCCGCCAAAATAAAACTGGTTCAAAATAAGACTGCTGTGTCTCCTCTCTGCAGATTTCTGTGTGTTTCTGATACATGTGTCAGATGTGGTCGTCAAACAGGCCAGGTGGGTCAGGCACCTGGCCTGTTCTAGTTTCCATACTTCAAACAAATTGTAAAAAAGTCATCTTGATGGACATGCGTGGTTTCACCTCTACCACAAGTGAGTGAAGGGAAATCAAATCAGGCTTGCTGGAACTCCAATGGAGACAAATCAGAAAAACAAAAAGAAAGCAGAACAAAAGCGAATCCTAAATAAGATAATGAGGCTTGATATCCAAACTTCTTTGATGGTTTGAGTGTTTCTTTCTCTGTGAGCCCATCACTCCCTGCACTCCAAACTCAGCCAGAGGCTCTCCCTGTAGTCATTACGTAATCAGGCCCTAATAGACCCACAAGAATAGAAGTTGGTAAAGCATTTGTCATGTTGCATCGGATAGCTACAAAGAAAAAGAAATGGTTTGATTATTGTTACATTTCAATGGAGAGACTGTTCTAAAAGTTCTTCTGACTGAAACCAGCATTGTTATTCATGGTTTAAGTAGCCTGGTAAAAACCTGTTCTTTGCTTCGTACAGAGGGTCTGGGTTCTCGGCTATTGAGGAATGATTGCTTCCTGGAGGCGTGGACTCTGTTGAAGTTTTAAATGACTGGATATGATTTTATCCAATCGCTGATGTTTGGCCGTGACGTATGTAGTGCGCCAGCTCGGCCATAAGAGTAACCGGAAGTTATGTGTGCCGTAAACAACCATCCCTCACTGTGAAGAGAGTCATGCCGTGCCAATGCCAGCTGCTGATGTTAATTCAATATCTGGAAGCGTGGCCAACACGGGCTGAACGGCTTCGTTCACTTCCTCCACTGCCATTGCTAAAACTACAGGCAGACTATAATTCTAACACAGTCCAGAAAAATGATGTCATCATTCACAACTCCTCCTTTTGTTCGCTGATTGGCCCGGTTGAAATTCTACCAGAGAATCCAAGTAAATGGGAGAAATCCCAGACTGAGCTGTAAGTGATATTTAATCGAGCAGAATTGTGCAGGAAGGCAATGGCCAAGCTGTGTTCTAATGTGTACCTTGTTACTTTCTGAGCAGAAAAAACCAAGAATGCATTCAAAGTACATATGGTAATTCCTTTTAAAAAGGAATATCTAATCATGAAATAATAATGGGTCACTTCAAGGACCCCATTGGACATTGAAAGTCATCGAAGCAAACAGTTTGTGATCACAATCTTTGCATGCTCTGATAATCTCAGGCACATCATCTGCTGAATAAAATATTGTTTTAGTTCATCATGATAAAGGCCTTCTGCAAAAGTCTTGCCACAGAGTAAAATTTCTGCAAAAGGTCACATTTTTGTGTACAAATTGTCAGTAGCATATAGAAAAAATACCTTTGTGTGCTCATATTATTGATTTATGCAGTGCAGTCTGTGAAGTCTCTGTCCATTGACATCAGTGTGTTCTTCAAAAGAACTCATATCTTTGCACTTTGTTTAGTTGTTGCATTTTTAAAAGTCTTATTGAAATTATTTACGAATTTTAAAACAAAAGAAAATTATGTCTCACAGCTGTACATTACTGCAGCAAGTTGCCATCTACTTTGCTAAATGATCTCTTTTAGCTTCTGTCTGTTTAGATGTTTCCACCTGAGATGTCCCATTTTCCTAACTCATCACTTAAAGTCATCTCACTGCAAAAAAACCCCCCCTGAACAGCAGCTACGATGTTTCTAAGAACCCAAAGCCAGAAACTTCTATAGTGGGAATTATTATGATCAGTGTGAAATTTGTAATCCTTGTAATGCTGCAGAGAGAGGGGAAAGTATAGACTACTTTTTTCAAAGATTTTGTGGCTCTATGGGGCCTTTTTTTCCACAATATTCAGACAGGAAACAGGCAGAAAGACATGAAGCAAATGTCCCACAGTTGGGAATCAAACCTCAGCCTGAATCTACGACTAATAGTCTCTGCATATGAGGCACCTGCTCTGCACTAAACCATGGTACCTCCCCACAACCACTTTAATCAAGCTAAAAAAAAAAAAAAAAAAAAGTTTAATCCAAAAATTTCAGTTAAAATTTCAAAGATTTGATAACATCTGTTATTTGAAGCTCACCGAATCTTTTAGGCCTGGTTTAAAGTTTTGCCGGACCAATTTTTTAAATAATTTTGATAGAGTTGGTCCAACTGGTTCTGAATAATTGTTTCATTTTAATGACTGTTGACAGGTTTGTTTGACTTCATAATTCATGACACTTTAGTTAAACTGCTCAGAGATACAAAAACTGAGTCTTTTTGTATGAACAAAAATTTTTGTTTTTATGGAAAGTAAAGTCTGCTATTTGTTTACTATATGATATGATGGCTTCAGTCGTCCCCATAAACAAATGCCATTGTATTGAAATCTGTGCTGATAAGCCAAAAATCAACTGCATCTGGCCAAGATGCTGTCAAATTCTGGTAAATACTCAACCTCATGAGATTTTTGATCAATGTTTAAAACACAAATCAACCAACTTGTTTTTCATCTGTCAATATTTTAACTATGTCACTATGTCTGGGTGTATGAGTAAAATCAGATCACCCTAAAACAACAAAATGTTACCATTAAATGTAGAGAAAGACATTCTCTTAAATTGGACAGTTAAGTTAAAATGTGTTTAATTAAATTCACAACGTGGAAAAGACTTTTGCTGAGTTTTGATGCTCAGTCAGTCCCAGTACTGTATATTATGTTGATCCAGTCCATACATGTTAAATTACTTTGTGAAGAAATCCATACAGTTCTGGACTATAAATTGTTAAATCAGATGATATGCGACCATCTGACTCAGCACTTCATAAAGCCACCTTTTGCTGTAGTTACAGCTGCAGGCCTTTAGGGGTATGTCTTCACCAGCTTTGCACATCTAGAGGCTAAATGTTTGCCTGTTTTCTTATCGAAACAAGTCAGTCTGCCAAATCAAAAGTGGTACTGAATGTGAATATCAGTTTTCAAGTGATGCTACTAATTATCATTAGGTTTAGGTCTGGACTTTGACTAGACCATTCTAGCACACCAGTGTTGTTTCATATAAATCACTGAACTGCAGCTCCAGCTGTACGCTTTGGGGTGATCTCCAGCAGGATGGTGATTCTCCACCACATTCTCAAGTCTTTTTCATCCTCTGGCAAGTTTTTTTTTTTTTTTTCCATGAATGGAGTGTTTTTAGCTTCATCAGTCTTCCCATTATGATGCTGCCCACCACTCCATTCTCACCATTTTCATAGCCTCCAACATTTCTTCCTTCAGGATTGTCCTGTATTTAGTTTCATCTACCTTCCCACTAACTCTGACAGGCATCCCTGTCCCTGTTGAAGAAAAGCATCTCCATAGCATGATGCTGCCACCAACCTGTGTTGTGATGTTGATGCCGTGTTCAGGCTGATGTAGAATGCTAGTTTTGTGCTATACACAGCTCTTTGCAAGCCAGCCAAAATGTTACATTTTGGTCTCATCAAACCAAAGGACATTCTACCACATTTTTTCTGTCTTTGTTACATGGCTTGTGGTGAACATTAAAAGGGACTTCTTATGGTTTTCTTTTAGTGGTGGCTTTCTTCTTGACACTCTTTATAAAGACCAGATTCATGGAGTGTATGACTAATACTTGTCTTCTTGACAGAGTTACCACGGGCCTGTGTCTGCTTCTCTCATTATTGTTTTCCTTACCCAAACCTGTCAGTTTAGGTGGACAGCCATGTCTTGGTTGGTTTGCAGTGGTGCCACACTCTTTCCATCTCAGATGATGGATTAAATAGAGCTCTGTGAGAGCTTGAAAGCCTCAGATATTGTTTTATAACTTAACTCTGCTTTAATTGTCTCCACAACCTTATCCCTTGGCCTGTTTGTTGTGTTCCTGTTCCTGTTCCTCGGTCTCTGTGTTGCTGTTTGTTTTTTTAATGTTCTCTAACAAACCTCAGAGACCTTCACTGTATTCATTCATTATTATTATTTATTTTTTTAGAGTATTGTGTTTTGTTGAGGTAGATAAAGTTTCTCCCCACCATGGCCTGTTCACTTTTGTATCCCTGACTGATGCCATGGCATGCCATGTTCATTCTGAGTGAAAAGCATCTGTTTTTCTTGCCTGTGTACCTGTCAGCATGTGTTGCCCTCATCCAACAGATGGTTCGGGAGCAGTATGTCAGCACCACCCAGGGCATTAGCTCTCCCCGGCCTGAGTCCGACCACGTCTACAAGATCGGCATCTACGGCTGGAGGAAGCGTTGCCTCTACCTGTTCGTACTGCTCCTCATCGTCATCCTGGTGGTCAACTTTGCCCTCACCATATGGATCGTCCGGGTGATGTGGTTCAACGCGGTGCGCACTTTTCCATTACTTTCACTGCTTCTCTAGAATACACTTTAAATTATCTCTGTTATTTCCTTCACATAGTCCACAAACATTACATACACATAGCAGCAAAGGCATTTTCACCATTAGCTGGTACTTGGCTGTTTAAAGAGGACAGTGGAACTGCTATTTCAGGGAGTGTTTTCAGCTTTTTGTCTCAAGTCCAGATGGCAACTCTGGCTTTATGAAGAAACAGAGATGCATCAAGCAGGCTCACACACATACTCGTATATTTATAGACATGCTATTTATTTAAGAGCCTGCCCATGAGCCCAGCACAGCTCTTTTGTTACAGGCCCGAAGTCTTACAAGAAATATCACAATGATTAAAGCAGTAAATGTGAATATTTAAACTCAGCTGAAGCCTATTTTGTGTTATTTTATTTATTAAAACTCATTTATTTTAGGAAGGGATGGGACTCCTACAAGTGCATTCTGATGGAGTAAAGCTGGAAGAGGGCGAGTCTGAGTTTCTTTTCCCGGTCTATGCTCAGGAGATTCACTCCAGAGAAGTAAGATCATCATAAACACTCACTTTATCTCCCTCTTCTTCCCACATTCCTCCTCGTTGTCTGGTCTCTCTCTTCTCTCCCCTTCTACCTTCTGTTTTCCAATTAATCGTCAAACTGCTGTTTGCTCAGCCTAGCAGCCCGACAGCCTGCCCATTATTTCATCCTGTTTACCAAACGTTAAACTTGAGTGTGAGTTGGAAATGTGTGCAGATTGCATATGCTGTTATCATCTGAATCTGCAGAAACTCGTGCAGATATTGTCTAGCTGTAGCCAGGGTGCTGCATATTTCTCACTGCAGTTCTGTTTTTTGTGGGGGGAACGTGTCAGAACAAACTGGATTTGGCAGTCCCACGCAGTGCACATGGTGAAGCGCTCAGCTCCCCATTAACCTCAGGGATATTTGTGGTGGGGAGTAGTTTATGGCCTGCCTCCTAGCAGCAGATGGGAACACTTTGCTGCAGTTGTTTGCATGTTATGGCTTTTCTTGCTCATAACAGCAATTTTTAAAGCGTTTTTTTTTATTTCATGACTCTCATTAAAGAGGCAATACATCCCTCATTTATGGATGGGCACATTCTCTAATGTATTATATGGCTATCTAATGAGACTCAGTGATTCATGTCGTCGTCCTTCGTCTTTTGTATGAAAAGTTTGTTTCTTGGATCATTTTTATAAAACCGTCTTCCTCGCAGCACAGAAACAGAAGTGATTTAAAGCTGGGCAGCTTTATGTTCATAAAAGCTCATATTTTCTGTCTGCTGATACAAATTACTGGCTGCGTTTGGTCTCCTTGTGCAAATATTGTTGTAAAATAGTAAGAAGCAAATTGAAAAAGAAACTATCTCTGAGTTTATATGTCATAGCTGTAATGTTAGCCAATTCATTAAATGTTTGACATGTTAATGAACTCTTCTATGTGGATACCAAAGAATCAGTCAGTATTAAATAGTCAAAGTGTTTTTTCAGTTGTAGAAAATGATAATTTAGTTCATAAAGAAACAATGAATGATTCTAGATAAAGTGCCAAAACAATTTGTGCCAATTATGAAGCCAGACTGCAAACATAAACAGAAGTTTCAGCCCATACTCATATTAGTGTAAGATCAAAAGGTCTTTGAGGATTTTAAAACTCTTTTAAAGTGGGTTATTATGTGAAATCAACTTTTTTGAGCTTTATATCATGTTATAGTGTCATTTCTTGCTGGAAATCTCTATCAAAAGAAAATGAAAATAGTTCCTCAAAGAAAACATTTGTAAACTCTATTGTACCATGTTGCCCTTATAACAAAGGCTAATATGGCTATTTTTTGACCTGTCATATCTATACAATGCATAGCCTTGAATGAGTCAATACTGTAAAAAAGAGGGAAGACCCCAGGAAACCAAAAGCATTGCTTACATTTATCAAATGACTTTCAGGGAGCCTTTTTTGCATATTTCCCTTTTCAAAGGGAACTGTGTTGCTACACCTGATATTTTCTAAATAGTACAATAAATGAATTTATTAAATGTATGTTTTTGTTGTATAGAAGCTGAAAACTTCAGGAACAGCTTTAGTGGACACTTTAAATATAAGCCTTATGGTGACAGACGAGGGAAAGCCAGTGGACCTAATAAATCACAAGCAGCATGTGGGACTCATTTTTGATTTAAAAAAAAGCTTTTTAGTCTTTTCCGTCATATATGTGCATTCCGGTTATAAATGTGTTTATTTTATTTTCTTCTGTTTGCACTGGAAGCTATAAAGCATATTTTTTCTCTGCCTTCAGGACTCTTCCCTGGTTGTGCATTCATCAGAAAACGTCTCCCTTAATGCCCGCGACGAGAATGGAAATGTTACGGGGAGGACATCTGTGGGTAAGAGGACGCATGTCCACAAAGAGACAATCCAGCGCTCACACCTCACATCCGCATGATGTATGGGGACGATAGTAAAGTCACTCATGTACTTGTCCTGCAGGGATTCCTCATCCTACATTAGACGTGACAAGAGGCCATCTGTCAATTTATAATCTCTTAGATTTCCATTTAAAAGCCATTACAGGCAGTGTTCCTGTCTCTGACCATGCTTCTGGATCATTCTGTCTTCCATGGAGGGCTTGGGGCCCGTGGAGGGTCATATTTGTACATCTTTTATAGTCCTCCGATGGCCACGTTAGGATGCTTTGTCATGATTAAAAGGCCAGCAAATGACCCAACTAATTACTGTGTTCCACGATGCCATTACGTGTCCTTGATCGTTAAGTCGTAAACTGCATAGCCTGCATGCTCACAGTCCTGGGAGCATAAAACTGAAATGCTTGTTAGAGAAGATTGTGTGTCGGTTCACAGTTGTAGACACAAACGCTGGGTTAACTATCTCACTGAGGGATCCACCTGCAGTAGATTTTACTCTCACAGGGCTGTAAACAGAGATGTAGTCAAGGGCAAAGAGACTGACCTGTGATGAGGCACCATTCAGTAAAAACCTAATGGGATTACTTGTTTCCCTCTTGGAGTTACACTGGTTGAACTAATCCTCTTTTTATCAATACATCACCTCAGCATCTCTACAGAGCTAGAAAATGTCCCAAATTTTCCATGAAAGTCTATTAAGACTCCCAGTGAAAGGATGAGGTAAATTTGATTCATATTCACTGCCAAACCCCTCCAGGTATTTCCTGTTATTGTTACAGGTCCAAAAGAGGCTCAGGGACACACTCAGAACATGCTCATCAACTCCCACAATGACAACATGCTGTTCAGTGCAGATGGCGAGCAGACTGTGATTGGACCGGACAAACTCCGAGTCACAGGTATGCGGGCCGATGCCTATGCGTGCTGTTTTCTTATACGCAGCACACACCTGTTGGCTGGAACTGTTTGGAAAAAGATAACACGGACAGCAGATGTGATATCAACATGAGTGGTTGGGTTTGAAGGCAAAATGCTGGGCAGCAACCAACAAACCAAGGACAAACACAAAGTGATCGCTTTTCATGGTCTTTTGCTGTAGATGTCAGAGTTCCATTAAACTGATAATTGTTGTGACAAAGGTTGGAGTTTAAGCAAAGTTAAAGTGCAGAATGTTTGAATTTTACCTCAGTTTTAACCTGTTTAATCTGCCCCAACAACTTTTGATCTGCATTAGAAAACAGTGTTACGGGAGCTTCGCTGTATGGAAAACTTGATTTTGGTGCAAGTTCTCTTTCTTTGACTGGTAAATAATGATGCAAAACTAATAGAAAACAGTGACTCCTGTCTGAAACCTGAAACAATTTCCTGTCAGCCACCAGTTACCATCTGAATTTTGTTCAAAGTTTGCTAAAGTTTCTACGCCTCCTTGTTGCTTGTATACAGGAAAACATTTGTTGACTCCTCCAGTAAAGGTATGTAGAAAGATGAGCAAATTAGCAATTTTACCTCTAATTTGAGTATATTTCATAGTAATTAATGGTGGAAAAATCTAAAGTTATGAGACATCTGTTTATCAAAACACCAGCACCATAATTTGTGCTCACCAATAAATTTCTATAAAACAGATCATCAACTGAATGTTTTTTTAACCATCTGATAAGAACTGTTAGTAATTGTTAATATCTTCAGTCAAAGCGATAATCAAAAAGCTTAAAACAACTGGAACAGTTCCAAACAAGGCTTGACGAGGACCCAAGTTTATCTTGGCACCAAGAACAGTGAGGAGGATGGTGGGAAAGATCCAAAATTTTTTTTCCAAAGTTCCCTCCAATAAAGACCGGCATCTTGAGTTCATCACATTTCATAATAACCTTTAGACACTATTTACTATTTACATCTCAAATGTTAACATAAGGAATGTGTTAAATTCTACTAAGTCTCGTGGTTTTCTCAAATAAGACTGTTTGTTTCTTCTCCAAAATCCCTGGGAACCTTGTTAGAGTGAAATATAACTTTAAATGAAAAATATTGTGGATTCTTCCAGCACTCTGGAAATTCATTGTTTCAACAGTTTAATTATCCAAATCATTTGGCCAAATTGACTTACGGATGGTTCACCTAACCCTTCTTACATGGCCATTTCAGTCCCTAAACGTAAACCCTTTAAAAGCCTGTGGGGTGAGCTGAGGAGAAGCTCCAAACGTGCAACATGTTGCAGGAGACTAAAAGTTGTGCTATTGGTGAACAGGTATGGTTGTTCCTATTTGCCTCCTCAAATCTCCATGAAAATTTCAAGAAATTTCATTTTAAATTCTAAATTACTCAGATTACAAAGTTTTGTTCAGACAGATCTATTTTAGAATTTTAATCTATACGGTTAAAAGCCTTCAGTTCAACTGAATTAGTATGCAGAAATGCATTAATACCATCGAGAATATGATCTATCATGTGCACAGTAAAAGTGTGGATCAAATAAGCTGTATCATAAAACCACACAGAGAATCTTTTTACATAGCAAAGAGCTGGAGGGTAACTATTTTCATATATTTCCATCCTGCATTCTGAATGTCTTGGTGTTCAGTGTTGATGTTGGTGTGTGCCACTGACCACAAACTGTGATGACTGATTAAACAGAGAGGCAGCTGATGGCTTCATTTTGCCTGGGGTCAGTTTGAGCTCACAGTGTCATCTGTCTCTTCGTGTTGCTTTGCCCAATTTACAGAGTCAAAGTGAGCCGACAGACTGCTTCTCCTTTTTAAAGTCAAGCTCAGCAACTCTGCAGATAGGATGGTACTTTAAAATCAGCTGGCGTCCTTCCTCAAAGATCACAAGTGTTAACAAATTTTGATTACCAAAAAAAAAAAAAAAAAAAAAAATCGATTCAATAAAGTTTAAACTCTTAGGAATGTTCTGCATATGTTTGCAGGGTCCGTCGGAAAGAGGCTTCGCCTGCAGTACACCTCCACATCCTTTGATGAATTGTTTGTAACTGTTCGTTTACTCAGGTCCTGAGGGAGCTCTGTTCCAGCATTCTGTGGAGGTGCCACTGCTGAAGTCAGAACTTTTAAAAGACCTGAAGTGAGCACTGCAGCTAGAACATATATTGCTTGATAACAGGTCACATACAAGCAATTGTTGGAGATATTTAGAGCTCTCTTTATTGTCTGATTCAGTGTTCATGAGAGCACACTGATCTCTTTCTAAAGCTCAGCTGTCTTTCTGTAGGTTGGAGTGCCCGACCCGCTCTGTGACAATGGACGCACCAAAGGGAGTTCATCTCAAGGCGCTGGCTGGAAACATAGAAGCTGCTTCCAACATGGATGTCATCCTGCAGTCGACTTCAGGGCTGGTAAGAAAACTGCTTTACACTTCCTGCTGTCTGCTCCTCCTCATCTTTCTTTAGATCATCTGGGGAATGCATACACAGCATGCTTTTGGTGGGGAACATGCAGCTTTATGTGTCCATAATCTCACTTGGCCACACTCGGGAGCTCCAGCACGGTTTGACAGGAGCTCGGCTCTTTCAGGTCACTGAACATTTATGTCTGAAGTACCTTAGATACTACCCACAGAGAGCTTGTTTCACCACTTTCACCTCATGCTGTAACTTACAAAGTACTCAAGGACTCTTTGAACTTTTCCACTTTTTGCCATGTTAAAATAACAAACCTCACAAATAGGGCAAAATTATGAAGTGGAAGGAAACGGATACACAATTTTCAAAAATTGTAAGAAATAAAAATTTGAAAAGTGTGGTGTGCAGCTGCATTCAGTTGACCTCAGTTATTACTTTGTAGAACCACCTTTTACTGCAAAGACTGAAATCTTCGCCAATTTTCTTCGCAAAACTGCTTTGACTTAAGCAGATTGAACAGATAGCATCTGTGAACATCAGTTTTCAAGTCTTCACATTCAGATTTAGGTGTGAGCTTTCACTGGGCCATGTCCCAGTTGGTTTGTCGTGTCCTTGATGTGTTCCTTGATCTTGATAAAGTAATTTGTTCAGGAATGTTCTCTAACAAACCTCTGAGGCCTTCACAGAACAGTAGGATTATACTGACATCAAATCACACACAAGTAGACTAATTTTCTGATCGGCTGACTTCTGATGACAGTTGCACTGGATTTTCTTAAGGAGTATAGGAGTAAATGGGGCTGTACTCTTTAAGACTTTTCTTTGTTAAACATCTTGAAAAACGTACAATTTTCCCTCCACATTTATGTGCTGCTTTGTGTTGGTCTATGAAAAAAATGCCTTTAAAATAGTCAGATGTTTGTGATTGTAGCAGGGACAAAATGTGAACGATTTCCTGCAGTGATAATGCTTTTGCAAGGCATTGTATGCTCGTACCTTTCAACCAGTTGTATTCTGTTTTTATTTTCCCACAAAGGAGCATCTATTCTCTCATCTGTAGGCTTCAGAGGGTTCATTCCGTTTAGAGCCAACCTAACCTGGGTTTGTTCTCTGTTGTGGTTTGGTTGTTGGTGGGTTTTGATTCTGGCTGAATCAAGGCTAGTTAATCTCTATGGTCCAGCTAACTGGCTAAACTACATCAAGTATTTGTACCACAGATATTTATCTGATCATTATGAATTCATTCACAAAACAATACACCACAATGAAAATCAGGTTTTATGGTTGAATATTTCCCTTATGGTTATTTTATTTATTCTTGCAAGTGGAAAGAACACATTTTGATAACCCAGACTGAATAATTCAAGTTATTTGAATTGAATCGTATTTTTCTTGATTTTTTTTCCCTCCACATTCTATTTATTCTAACTTCCCCAAGGAACAGCTTTGGCATAAAATCTCCTAACTTCATCACATTTAATACTTGTGCATGTGTCTTGTCCTCTGACTGAATGAAATATTACTGCTGACCTATGGAAACTTGTTCTCTTCATGGTGCAGCTGGTGCTGGATGCGGAGACGGTGCGCATGCCTAGTCTGCCGTTGAGCAAGGGAGGCATCTCTGGAAATACTCAGGGTCTGTATGAGGTCTGTGTCTGTCCCAGTGGAAAGCTCTTCCTGTCCAAGGCTGGGAGAACTTCCACTTGCAGTGAAAATCAGGACTGCTAGACAGACTCTGACAAGGTCATCGACTTTCCATCTCTCAGTAGATGCATCTTCTGGGAGACAACAAGCACAACAGTTTATATGGGGCTCAAGTTTGCTTCCTTTCTTGTTTTTTTTAATGCTCAGACCCAAGTGGAGCTGCGATTTTCCTACTTTCACATAAAGCTGTGCAAAAATAAAAAATTAATTCTGGCACACCTGACACAGTTCCCCCCAAAATGCACCCCCTTGCAGTTGAATTAATGTTGATCAAACTGTTGAAATGATGCAAATTTGCTTTTCAGCTTAAAAATGTGTGCATCACAGGTTTATGAGAATGTTTTTACACATGCAGTATCATGGCTGGGCAATGAGGAGCTGGTAACAGCTTACATCCTATGCAATATTATCTTGTGGTGCAATAAATTTAATTAATGCATATCAAGGGCCTTGGAAAACTGGGAATTAAATTGTAATAGATTTTTTTTATTCTCGAAATATTTATTTTAGTGAATGATGCCTTCATCCAAAACTCCAAGCCCTTGGTATGTGGACTTTTTGTTTTAGAATTTAGTGTGACTTTATTTAACTACGGGGGTGGAGGGATTGGAAATGGTGATACATTTTAAGTTGGCTATGGACAATTTGGACACTAGAGAGGTTTTTTATCTTCTTTTAAGTCAATTTTTAACACAGTAATCGGAAGTGACTCCATTGTTGTTTTGCTGCAGTTGCGAATTTTAAATAAAAAGAACTACATGTCAATACGATAAGTTCAGTGTCACATATAATACATCTTTCTCATGGTATGTGTTGCCCATCTTATTTTAGAGCTCCTTATATAACTATGGAACCACAAAAAAGTTTCTTAAGCTGGCCTGTTTGTTCATTAGTCTAATTTATAGTCGAAGGTCAGCTGGAAACATGAGCTTTTACCACAGCAACGTGGAAGCAGAAACAAAACAAATGTAACTAAAGTTAGTCAGGGATATTTGAAGGAATTGAATTGAAGAGGAAATGATTGTTTATAACTGCATCAGTGCTTTGCATCAGATGTGTGTTCTTTTACGCAGAACAGGAGCTCAACATTTGCCTTCACTGTATGGATGGAGGTTTCCGAAATATTTTCTAAGGGTAAATTTTTTTGTAACGACAGTTTTGGTGAGTGATGCGTTGGTGTATTTTACATGCCTGTTTTTAATCAGCTATGTTGTATTGATTGTGCTGTGTTGGCATTGTGATATGAAAGTAAAAGATAAT
The DNA here is from genome assembly GCA_014839685.1 of Anableps anableps. NCBI lineage: Eukaryota > Metazoa > Chordata > Actinopteri > Cyprinodontiformes > Anablepidae > Anableps > Anableps anableps. Next base: position 24,219,275 of record CM026068.1, on the reverse strand, counting down.
AAAGGTAATATGCAGTTCTCACCTCAGGTCTGTCATATTTGAATAAATGTAATTTTTATTTATTCATTCTGTATGTTAAATAAATGTTGGTTTGCGTTTCTTTTTTTCTGTCATTGCAATTAATCTACATTCTCTTTTCTAAAGTGTGTTTTGGATCAAATGAGTTACTTTTTGCTATACGTTTGATTCAGTGGCAAACAAAGATACAGCAGCAATGTGATCTGTCATAATCTTGGCTGTTTATGTTTACTGGTGCACTCTGCTGGAGAAGATCTGCAGTTGCACAAAATCGTTTCTATTTAAGGAACCATCTTGATTCAGATCTTTAGCTACTGAGTGTATTTATACGCAGACATACAGTAAAGGCCAAAATTATTCATACCCTCAACCGACTGAGATTTAAGATTATGCAACCAAGAAGTTTGCTTCTGATTGGATTTGAGACATGCATCTGTCAAAATATAACCAAACAATGTAAAGGAGTATGAATTTGGGAAAAAACTCTGACTTTATTAAGATTTTATTAAAATTGTGTACACCCATCTCAATATTCAACTGAATATTTCTATTGGCATTAAAGCAGTTAAACCGTTTTCATATTCACTGAGCAGTTTTTGCATGTTTCCACTGGTATTTTTGATTATTTATCTTTGGAGTCTTTGAGGTTGGAAGGTTTATTGCCATCACCCTAATCTTCAGCTCCTTCCGCACATTCTTCATCAGATTCAAGTCTGGACTTGGGCGGGGCCACACTCCAAAACGTTACCATTACTTCCAGTCAAAAGATCCATGTTAGTAAAACTAAAAGACTACTTTATGAGTCATATGGGGTTTAACTGTATATGTCAACCTATCATCAGGTGGAGTCAGATGATGTGCCTCTGAATACATACATTTTTTAATTAGAATTCAAATCACTAATCAGGCAAATGAATAACACCGGGCCCAGGGGCAATAAACAAAACAGTAATTTTCAGCTATATTTCTTCAGGCTTTCTGCAGATCTTTTAAATATTTTATTTAGATTTTAGTTGCTTTTTAAAGTCATTTTTAGTCCAGTAGATGGCCATTTTCAGTAGTGTTTTGCTGTTTGAAAAGTTGCTAAGCTCTGATCTATTAATTACTCTAGTGTAAAAAGATGATCAAAAATATGCATTGTGGCAAAATGTTGCAGTAATGAGACAGGAAACCCAAGCTTGGTTTATTTTTTTTATTATAAAAAAGGGAAAAAAATGTGACCAGAAGCTTGCTCTTCTGCAGCCTTGAGGAGCAAGTAAGACACAAATATCAGATGACACTGACAGTGTTTTAAGTGCCCTGTTACCACATGGTTCTCTTATCAAATGCTTTGAAGTGCCCAGCTGTCTTGTTAGATCACAACACAGTCCCATATTTAAGTAACATACATTATTATCAGCATGTTATTTCACTGAAGTACAGCATCTAAATCCTACTTTTTTCCAACAATATTTAAAAACTTCAGAGTCTAAGCAGAATGTGTCCTTGTGCCCCTTTTTATGACGACTGTAACAAACAACATTGCAAATACCCAAACAGAAAATGGATCTTTAGGGCCTTAGATACCAGAGGCCTATCACAGAGATGCAAATTCTAATTTTTAAACAAAATCTATGAAAAATGGAGAAGGTACTTCAGTTAAAACAAGGAACAGCATTTTAGCACCAACAGGAATCCAAAAGCTGAAAACTTGATGCATCTTTCAGTTCCTGTGATAGGTCTTTGCTGAATTTTTTTTCTTAAAGACAAGATTATTTTGATCTGATGTAAATACAATGCTTTGCACTTCACATGCCTTTACCTTTTTCACATTTTCTCACATTACAACCACAAAACCTTTATGTATCTTATCGTGATTAGATGTAATAGACTAACACAAGGTTATGCATAATTTAAAAAAAATGTATAAATCTGAAAGGTGTGGTGTGCACCAGTCAGCCCCCTTAACTCTGATTACCCTAAATAATGTGCAATCAGCTGCCTTCATATTTCAGTTAATTAATAAACAGAGTACAACTGTTAATGATATAATTTCAGTATAAATACAGCTGATTTGTGAAGACCTCAGAGGTTTGCTAGAAAACATTTGTGAACAAACAGCATCATGACGAAGGAATACAGCAGACAGGTCAGGGAGAAAGTTGTGGATTAAGTTTAAAGCAGGGTTAGGTTATTAAACATATCGGAGGTTTTTACCATCTGATTGAGCAAATGTTCAGTCCATAATCTAAAATGCCAGCTGCAAACTTACCATGACATGGCTGTCCACCTAAACTGACAAGCTGGGCAAGAACAGCAATAATCATAGAAGCAGTCACACGCCAGGGAAGAAGGATGAAATTAAATGCAGGACAATCCTGAAGAAACTGTTGAAAGCTACAAAAAAAATTGAGAATGGGATGGAAGTATACCTTCCAGCAGGGCGGCACCCATATGTACAATAGATCAACCGATAAGCAGTTTAAGATCAACAAATATTCAAGCATTAGACCAAGTCAAAGTCTATACCTAAATCCAACACTGGCAAGATTTGAACACTGATCTTCACTCTCTACCCAATCTGACTGAGCTTTTAATTACTTGATGTGCAAAGCTGGTAGAAACACACCCAAAAATACATGCAGTTGTAACTGTAACAAACGGTGATTTTACAAAATGTTGACTCATGGGGTCTTAACAGATATAGCACACCTTTTAGGACATATTTACAGAAAACTTTGAAAACCATGTATTTTTTCCATCCAATTAACAATTATTTGCTGCCTTGTGTTTGTCTATAGCATAATATCTGATTAAAAAACATTGAAGTTTCTGGTTGTAATTTGAAAAAAATGTACATACCTGAAAGGTATAGCCGCTTTTTTAGATCCACTTTCCCTTGCTTTTTTAAGCAATGCACAATATACGGTCATTCACCGTATGTTGTGAATGACCTTGTACCTGAAGTGTACAAAAACTGTACAATAAATAAATCACCCAAGATCAAAGAAAATCTTGCATTATCTTCTGAAAGTCTGGGGAAAACTTGATCAAGAGGGAAAACAGTCAAAATGATTGGAAGCAAAATTTAAAGAAATTAGAGAGGACTTAATTACAATAATTTCAGTATTTTGGAAAATATGACTAATCTCAATGCAGGAACACACATTTTTAATGGAAATTTATTAGGGCTCACTGTGGCACAGAATACATTAACATGTATGATCCTTAAGGTTCATTCACTGCAATGATCTCATCGGAGTTACCTGAAGTTTGATATGAAATAAGAGAACAGATGACAAGAAGCACATTTTAGATCATACTTCATTGCAAATGATCTACAAACTATGTGGCCAGTATAGAGCACATTTGTAAAATCAAAATCAAATCAGATTGGCAGAAAATGCATACAAGCACAGTGTGTACTGGTGCTGTAATGTTCCTTAAACCAGAACAGTTCTCATCACAAATATATATAGACAGGGTTGTGAATTAGCAAATATTACATGTTGCATTTGGGCCCACATCATAACACTTAATTTATATGGCTCTTTGACACAGCACTAAAGTGTTCAAACATTTGCTCTCCAGCTTTGAAAATAGGTACATGAAGTACACATGATGGAAAACATATCATTGATTTAAAGAAAAAAACAACAATACACGACTGTTATTGTTCGAATTAATATAAAGTGTTACTTTTCACAGTTAGATTCTCCCAACTTGCCCCAAGCACTGGTGCTACAAGAGTGAAGATGCAGGTGAGTTTCAAAAAAGTGCTTCGTCCATAAACAAGTGACTGGCTATGTTACAGGAAATGTACAACCTTTACAGAAATTATATGAAAACAACCTGGAAAGTACAAAAACAGAACAATTACAAACATGATTGTATTTTCTGGGCTAGTAGAGCTTTTGAAAGTAGGACATGCTATATGAGAGCAGTCATTGTATTTAACAGAGTATATATACTTTCTGATAAGCGCATCCATGAAGTATACTCAGTTTGTTTTCTGTAGCAAGAAAATATATTCTTTTGATTTTTATAAAAGATAAAAGTAAAAAAGCTGCATATTTTTAAATCTAACAGAGCAAATATAGTCAGCGTGGGGACTTTGGTAAACAAAACATATTGCTGAGGCATATCTATGTACAGCCTATGCACATATATGCGCCAACAAGTTATGGGAGCCATGTATTTATTTACTGTGCATGGGCCACTGTCCCACTTTCACAGATAGAAACTGCAGATGTAGCAGAAGCTGCCAGTGGATTCTTTGTGATCTCTTTTGCATACAGCCATATGAGTTCTTGATTCCACTGAGAATTTTTGCAGACTTTTATTAAGCAATCATATTTTTTGCTGCACAAATGTTTCAAGCTTTATGATTATCCTTGCAGTACATTCCATAACCCTCATTGCCACCTCAGATGTGTATCTGTCATTGGGGATCTGTGGGAATGGCAGGAGATCGGGGTAGCGGGTTCTCAGGCTGTCTACACCATATCCCTCCAATATCTGAACATCACTTGCAAGCCCCTTCAATTGGGAGCTGTACTCCTCCACTTTCTGAGCAAGAGCAGTTGGCTTAACATCTTTGTCAGACTTTCCTCTGACTGCGTAGTCAGCAGCTATCAGGGCAAGCTTTGTGGCCAGGTAGCACTTGAAACAAACCCACTCATTAGCATTTTTATGAAGATCATTGCGAGCGGCAGAGTAGTTTGCTCTGGCCTGCCTCAGCCACCTGCGGGCCTCCACAGGGTTTCCAACTGTTTTGAAGGTTGGAGGTACAAAGAAACGGTGCGAGTGTGAAGACCCTGCATAGTTAGAGTAATGTTCCCTGAACTGTTGCCTTTCAGACTTGTGACTAGTTGCTTCCTGGTTCCATGATGAATAAAACCTTTGATATGAGAACTTCTCTGATTGAAAGCGGGTTGCAGATGTAGAGAAGGTTCTCCTGGAAGTTCTGTCTGCATTTTGGTGGTCAGCCACAGACTGTTTCTCCATCCGATTGATTTCATTTTGCAGGTGCTTAAACACTTCTGTGGCAATGTCCAGGTTCTCTGCATTTTTGTCTGGATGCCACTTGAGGTATAATCGACGGATTATCTTTTTTCTCTCTGTCTCCGGAAGCTTCCAGGCTTGTTCGACGACTGAGGTCACCTCTTTCAAAATCTCAGGTAAGGCATGAAGCTTAATCTTTTTGGGAGACTGTTTCTGAGGAGGTGGTCTGAGGTTTTCTTTCCCAGAAAAGACAGGAGGCATCATTCGTAGACCAGAGGATCGACTCTCTGGGCTTGTAGGGGTTTGTGGAGAATTAGTATCTCGGATATGGGTGCTTTCATCTTGTCTTGAAAACTTGTACAAGTCAAGGGAACTGACTATTTTGTACTCACTGTAACCAATATCAATCTGGAAGCATTTTCCAAGGAAACCTGTGTTTTCTTCCTCCTCTCTTTCTACCTCTTGAACGATGATGGCATAGGTATAGGTGGGCTGATAGGCCCCATATATGTCTCCTCCCTCAGAGTCAACAAGGTAGCCCACATATTCCCCTGGATAGAATACATTCATTGGATCCATGAGAAGTGTGTGGTGTATCTCAGCAGGAATTGGGGTTCCAGGGAGAGGTAGCTCAAGTTTTGAGGGCTCTGTTGAGTCATACTTGACACCAAGATTGTCTAGTTTCTCTGTGATTCTGTAGATGTCATTGCAGCCCAGCATGGCAATCAGATAGGATGTGTCAGAGATCAAATTGTCTGTTGCAGACTTTAGTGTCATAGCTAGTGCCAGAAGAAAGTTTATGTCTTTACTGTCTGAATGCTGGATGTAGAGATGAATCACAGATGTCCCATACCTCTTCAAGAAAGCAAGTGTTTCACTGCGACTGTGTGGGATGGGACTGCATCCTTTCACTCTTAAAGTTGTCTGCAGTTTTTCAAAACAGGACACTTTCAGTCCCTCACAAAGTGCTTTGCACAGACGTATGGCTTTTTCTTCATTCACAAGGTATGCATTATCATTCTCATGTTTCATTATCCTGATCAAACCAGTGATGAACTGCTCTGAGGACAGCAGAAGCTGAAGGCGACCTTGCAGGGAACAAAGAGCTCCAAACTGACACATTTTTGGAGAATCCTCATCAAGCTGCTCCTCAAGAATGCTACTGAGTAGTCTAGGTCTTAGTTTTTGTGGCAGTAGCATAATAAGTTTTGTATGGAAAGCATGATCTTTCCCAAGATAACATTGACTCATGTCCACAAGCATCTGAACCCCAACATTACCCTGAATTCTGCTTTTGTAGTGTGGGGCATCATCAAACACTAGGGTATTGGATTTTGCAAGTCTCCCATCATGGCTTGGCAGATAAAATATCAAATCTCTGAGGCTCTCGAGATCCTTGCGAATTTCCTGCGGATCATTGTGAAGGGACTTGAACAACCCTGAGACCACCCTTTTCACAGTTCTCATTTCATTTGGGTCAAGCTGCTTTCCCTCTGAACTCCTGTAAATTCTCCACAGCACCTCAACGTATTGTTTGGTTGACACGATGTCCTCTGTGCCAAGAAGCTTGAACAGCTGATGAAAGGTGCCAAGTTCCAAAGGTAATTTATATAAGTACGGCTTGAAGTCAGATTCATTATCTAAATTGATGACCACTTCCTCAGGTTTCAGTAGTTTCCAGCCATCTTCAACCATGACAAATGTCACCCCACGGAGCAGGTAACGGAAATCTCGTTTGTCTGCACTGAGGAATTCATATGTGGACCTCAAAACTTTGTTCCTCGTTTTCACCATGTCATCATCTGGGTTGGATATGTTGCAGATGTTCTTGCAGTTGCTAATGACTTTCTCCAGAGGTGGATCCGAGTTGACGCCCAACATGTTCAGCACTTGGTCAAGCTGTTCCTGTCCACTGAGAGCACTGTCATCCTGTTCCTTTATGCTTGAAGGTGTAGCTTTTTCTGGTAGGATTGGGCAGGATGTCCACAGCAAGTGTATAATATCTGTTTGTTTGAACTTTGGGTTTACTTGGGACCCACTGAAACGAATCAAAGGCAGTGTGCCACTCATCTCTTGATACTGAGTATGAAGCTTGATGAGTTCTTTGGGAGCTCTTTCAGGGCACAGAAATGGTATCATTGACAACTCCTTCAGAAAGGTACCCTGAAATAGGTCTATCCTTTCGTTAAAGATATGGTTCAAAAGCACATCAACAACGACTTGCACTTTTTCTTTGGTCCAACTTTCAGTTTGGGCTTTAATGCTGACCTCTTTTGCAAACTGGAGAACTTGTTGCTGTGAGACCTCATGCTTCAGACCAATATTTCTTAGAAATGTTATCCATGAAGTCAACGACAGTGCACCGTTCTTGGGTTTTGTCACTTGCTCTACTTTCTTAAAGAAGTCACTTGGAATGAAAGACTTTGCAGGTAACATAACTTCAAACACCTTCAGGGTCTGATCATAGAAAAATTTGGCTGGTCTCAGTCTGTTTGAATAGTCATAAATGAACAACAGCCCCTCTAATTTCTCATAAAGCTGATCCTTAGTTTCACAACCTTCTTCAATAGCCATAAGTCTCTCCTTCAAATAGACTATGTGTTCAACTTTGGCATCATAGGACAAGCTGTCAAACTTTGGCAGAAGATGATGAAGGTAAATTTCAAGGTCATCAATTGACATGCAGCCAAGGAAGGTATACAGCTCCTTAAGCTGTGGACTGTCAGCAAGAAAGGCAAATGAAGGTGTTTGAGCCCATTTGTCTATGTCTGCACTTGGTATGTTTTTTTCAAGAACATAATTTGCACCATAGTTTGCAATACTGATGTATCTCCCACTAACTGACTTAAAACATGGGAGCAGTTTCAAGCTCTGTGCATCTTGCTGAGAAAGGTTAGGTAGGTGGCAGTTAAAATACAACAGAAGAGCTTCAAAATCCTTGTCAGTCAGGTTTGCTGTTTTGAATGCAGATGTCTGAATCATGTACTCCAGAGCCTTCAGAATGCTTGAGGGGTTTTCAATGTTAGCTGTGTGTTGTGCCAGAAAAGGAATGATTTGATTCTCTTTGACACAGATTTTGTTCAGTGCAAGCTGGATGCATCCTGCTTTCATTAGAGTATGAAAGACTTTGTCATTTTGGCCCTGTGGAAATATGGCAATGTTTATCAGACTTAGAGGCAGGAGTGCATCATGATCTGGGACAACAAGCTTCTCTCTGGCCATGAATTTGATTCCAGGTAGCAAAGCCCAGTCCTTTAGAATGTCAAGCACTGTTTCAAAGCTGTGTTTGATGTCCATCTGATCTTCCTTAACAGCTACATTCTCACTGATGAAGCTCCATACATTCTTTAGCCATGATTCACTTGGAAAGGTGTCTTTCCATTTTACAGGGATCTTTGTTCGATACTCTCTTGGTAGAACAGACCCCAGCAGGTCACTAAAGCAGCTGATGTCAAAGGGTTTTGCAACTCCTGCTTTCAATAGGATGCTGCTGTACCTCATGTACAATGTATTCATAAACATATCTTTCCTAGATGGTATGAGTTCATGGTGAGTTGTCAGAAACTTTGGTCTCTTAGAGTCAAACACTTGAAGAATATTATCCATTGTTATCAACAGCGGCAAACCATCAATTTTGACCTCATCCACTTCTATGTCTTTGAAACAGTAGTCAACCAGGAGCTTCAGGTTATGAATCAGCTTGAAGGTAGACTGTGGGAGGCGGCAGGGGAGTTTTCCAACATGGCAAGATGTGTCAGGTGACAAGAAAGTGTGCAGAAAGTAACGAACATCACTTGGTGTTACATATGTGACTGGAATCCCTGCATCGTCAAGACAGAGGTAGAGGTTTGCTGTTTCATCACAACTGTGAACCAGGTTGAAACCAATGTCAAGAAGCAAGGTTTTCAGCCTGTAGACATTTTCAGCCACAGACTTCCTTGACGTTATGTTGTACTCTGTGTTTTTCAAGTGTTGAAGCTCATCCTGAAGCAGATTGTCAAAGAAGGCTCTGCCTTTGTTTGCAGTGGATGTATTCACCCATGAGATGTAAATGACAGAGTGCATTTCTGAGTTGTCCATCTGGGCTGCTCTGACGACAGGAAGCAAGCGCTTTAGATCAGCATGGATGCAGTTGTACACTGCTTTAACCAAGCAATACCAGTCTGGCTGAACGTCAAGTCTGTTGGCTGGGAAGAAAAAGAGGTATTTCCGCAGTGTGTCCTTAACAACATGAAGAGGTGTTCCTTGTAATATAGTCATGGTGGGATCAGGACCAGGAAAATATCGACGTTTCAGCTGAATCAGCAGCTCAACATATGCGGGGGCTATAAGTGATGTCATCAAATTGTTATTCCAATCACTCCTTACCCCTACTCCATTGTCATCTCTCCATAAGTTTCTTCTAGCTGAGTCTAGTGCAAAATGTCCATTGACATGAAAAGGCAACCCAGTCTCCAGTGAAAGGGGCAGGAAGCAGAAGGCTCTGTGTGGTTTTTTGTAGTTGTGGCTCACACACGCTGCCACACCTCCACGTGGAAACAAAGTTATGTCTTCATTTTTGTGTGCTGAAACCACACTTTTGGAGACATTTTCAATGTCTGGGAAGCCAGATCTGTTGCAGATCATCCATGAGGTCATATTTCCATCAGTGTCCTCTGTGTCCATTGAGTAGGTTATCTGTTGGACTGGAATAGCAGCAAGTTGTTTCTTTTTGGTGACACTGTCAACGACAGAGGCATGAAATTGTTTGCGTTTTAGTCGATCACCATCTGTTATTTTGGCTGTGACAGAATAGAGCACTTTAAGTTCACCAGATACATGATCTATTTCACAAACTGATATTTTCTCCATGTGGTTGAGAAACATAAGAAGCTCTGCACCATCTGTTTTCAGCTTGTCTAGAAGGTTTTGCACCATTCTGTCAGATGCAGGAACAGAGCTGATCTCTGATGTTTTTGCCATCTCTGTGGATCGGATGGGGAATCGGAACATTGTGCTCCGTTCTAACTTGAAATGAGCTCCCAAGTACAGATTCAGAACATCCGAAAACTGGGATCTGAAGTCAGAGTCCAAATCTCTGAACATCCTTCCAGGACTTACAGATGTAGCTCCTGGTGCATACTGTGCATGTGGATCAAAGATGCAGAGAATGTCATTGTTTGAGATAAAGGACGGGCAGTCAGTTATGTGATAGACGGAGTTGAATCCAATACCATATTGACCAGTTTTGCCTGGATTGGCCTCTTTTGTTCCTCTTCCAAGGTTCTGAATACCCCGGACATCATCCTCTGTGAATGGTTGATTGTTGTATACACAGAGGGCAGGGCCTTGCATTGGGATCCATTTATCATCAAATATTCTGTCAGTCGGGTGTGTCCTTGGATCAAATACAAAGTAGATTTCTGTGGCTTTGGCATCATCTGCATTTTGAAGTAGCTCTTTCAGCATTTCTTTCTCTGATGGATAGGCATTGAGAATGCTTTTAATCCTGCTTGTGAGTTTTTCTTTCTGTCCAAACTCACTGCCAAGTGGATTGAAGCATACGTTTGAGGCATATCGCTCCAGTGCTTTGTGGCGTTTTGGGATTGCACCAAGCTTCACAGCAACCTCTCTTGGAATGTCAGCATGACAGTATTTCACAGAGGAATCTCTAACTTTGATCCAAGGGCAGTCATTGTAACATAGTGATTTTGATGGTTGCAGCATTAGATTGCAGTCTGGCAACAAAATCCCACCATAATTTGCTTGACAAAACTCCTGGTTTTTGTCACGAATTAAGCTCCAGATTCCTTCACTTATGATTCTGCGGCATAACTGGAAGTTTTCCTCTGTTAGTGTCCTTCGTCCACACTCTTGACGCACTATTTCAAGAACAGCAGAGAAATCTTCAACCATAAAGCTGGGCTGCACACCAACATTTTCAAAAAGTTCTCGACAGCTGTTTCTGTATTTGTTTGGAAGCTGATAAAGATGGGGAGCTGCATCAAAATTCAAGTGGAATGCAACTTTGGAAGGACTGACATATGTGTTCTCCACCAAAATTGAGTTAAATGCTTTCAGTTCTCCACTTATTTGACCTTTTACATTTTCATCTTGTAGCATTTCCTCATGAAGATATTTGTAACAGGCATTTGTTATATTTTCCTGATACAAAGTGACACCATCAAAAGACTGAGAAAGTTCCCTTAGTTGACTGATGACCAGCTCAACTGGGGGCTTCCTTATTAGACCAAGACCATCTTTCACAGCCAACGACATTGCACCACAACCTTTGAAGGATGGTGAATTCTCATTTAGAATTGGCTTCATCAGGCACACTGTATCCTGATGTTCAGTTGTGTAGAGCTCTCTAGGAGAGAACATTGTGGTTGGGGAAAACCTGTTCCCATGCCATGGTAAAGAGAAGCCTGCAGGTCTTGTCAGAAATGGAAGGAACTTGATGTCTTGTAGATTCTCCAGGTACTCAGCTGCAACTGGATCTCTCATCCTCAGTTTCTCGTCAATGAGACTTAGTAGTATGCTGCTACGAAAGCATGCAGCTGTGTGATCATTTTCATTAAGCTCAATGACAGAATGAGCACGCTCAGTGAGGTCCTCCCAGCACAGATCATCTTTTACCATGCCCAACTGCACTAGTTTAACTAAGCAGACTGGATTTACGTAGTCTTTGGACATTCCTTCAGGAAATCTTCCATCATCAGCACTGTAGAGCTTAGCAACTCTTCCCTCTGGATGGATGAGTTTGGAGGGTAAAACTAGTTCCCTTTTGGGGCCAGAGCAAGGTATGCAAGGAGTGACTCTAAGAATCGATTCAAAATCTTCTATTTTCTCATTTAGGACATAATGCATCAGGGGATCTCGGAGTTCTTTGTCAATTTCCTGAATGTGAGGAAAAAATACATCTGAAAAGAACTGCTTCTCTGTCAGGGTGTTTTCCATTAACTTCCCTCTACATCCAGCATCATCAAATCCTTCTTTTACCCAATCAGGAAGCTCAACAGCACAGAGGTTTTGTGAGCCACTCTTCCTGAGGTATTTTAGGAATATCTTGAAAGCAGCAGGGCCAATGTCCGGCCTACAGAGTAAGGCATCATCAAGGAATCTGACATATTTGATTGACACCCATGTTTTTCCATCTGAAAAAACCTTGGCTTGATCGCTGTCACCTCCTTTGGCTATTTCTTGGTAAATTCCCTGACTGATCAGAACAAAGTCATCATGTACCTGACTTGGATCTGGCCATGCTGAATAGTAGCTGTACTCAAGAAGTTCCCCACTTTCAGCAAGTGAACGCAGCATTGATAGTGCTGCTAAGTAGGCCTGGACAATGACGTGCCTCATGAACACAGAGTTCCATTGTCCTTTGGTGTCGGTCTTCCAGATCTCTTTGCGGTTGGAAGTGACAGCAAAGCAGCCATTGATGTGAACTGGCAGGCCTGTTTTGATTCTGAGAGGTAAGTAACAAAACACCTCTCCAATTGGTGTTGCATTTGTCTTCACAGTCCATTTGCGATTCTCTTCCTCTGAGAGAAGAACAGCAACCCCTCCACAAGGCACTAGCCCAAGTCTTTTTCCACTATCACTGAGGGAAAACTTCAAGGCCTCATTCACATCCATGCATGAACAGATGAGCCAGTTGGTGACCTCGACTGCTTTTTGGGGCATTTCGTCTGTCAGTCTCCGTGTCTGGACACCTTTAGCTGCCATCTCAAAGTACTGGTTGGGATCTTCCTCTGGACCTCGGAACAGTGGAGAGTGGAGGTCCACAATGCGCTTGAACACATTGTGAAACTCCTCCACCACAACACGAATGATGCAGCCAGATTTAGGAACATCAGCAGGAACCCTGTTGGTGCTTGCTACTTTCTTCATAACCTTTGCTGCAGATTTTAGGATGCTCAAGGGTCCATATGAGGCTTTGCTTGACCACACACTTTTGTTAATGGCCACAACATCTTGTGCTGCTGCTGGGTTTGGTTCCTCAAATTTTAAGTATTTCAAGACCATGCATCCAACATGCTGAGTGAACAGAATGAACCTATGGCCACATATGCTGAACTCATCAACCAGGGAATAGATATCTGTGGTGCTGTAGTACAGACTACTGATTTCACTGGTTGAGGCCTCCTGCTCTGTTCTGAATGGAAGTCTAAAAAGAGTACCATTGTATTTGTATGGTGAGTCTTGAGCTAAAGGCAGCTGGCAGTTAAAAACGTTAATGAACGGTTTGAACTGATTGGGAAATTTTCTCAGCCTCTTTTGTTGTTTGCTCCAATTGATTTTAATCCCTGGATTGGACCTGTCTCGAATGTGTTTGCTAATATGATTGATATTTGGATCAAACATGATCATGAACTCCCTGCTCATTATGATGGGGATATCAGTGATGTGATAAACTGAGTTAAAACCCAAGCCAAACTTGCCAACTTTATCTGCTTCACATCTCTTCACTGACCCACCGAGCCGTGTGATGTTTAGAAAGTCTGTGTCTGTAAATACAGCGTTGTTGAAAGACCACAGAGAGGGTCCATGGCAAACAATCATGCCAGGGTCAAGGAGATTTTCTCGAATGTCATTGTTTTTTCTCATGTCGATGAGAAAACTGCACTCTGTTGCACTGGCATCATCAGCATTCTGGAGGAGCTCCTTAAAAATGTCTGCTACAGATGGATATTCCTCCAAGATGTTTTTTATTCTCACTGTTAGAGGTTCTTGCTGGCCTGATTGTTCAAAGCCAAGATTCTCTGGGTTTATCAACCTTGTGCTCAAACATGGCACCTTCAACCATTCAGCAGTTTTCATTGGGATATCATCATGCACCAATATAATAGGTTCTGAGGCATCTTCAAGTAAGTCATTTAAATCATCAACCTTGATGTCACAGTAGGTGCATTCATGAATGGGTTTCATTGCTAATTTGTTTGGGTTCTTGTAGCAAAGAATAGGCACTTGCATATTAGTGTCCACTGGGATCTGATTGTTGTTCAGCCATCTGAGGATGTTGATCAAGAGTAAAATATTGTGTTTACTTCCCTCTTTGCTTATCTCTCCTTCACATCTTTTTTGGATTGTGGCAATGACGTCAAACACATGGCTTGGGACAACCTCTTCAACTGAACCACAGAACTTGAAAAGCTTGTGAAATTTTCTCATTGTCTTTGGTAGAGAGTAGAGGTAAGGCTGCAGGTCTAGATCAGGGAGAGGTTTTAAGACGGTTTGGCCTGGTGATGAGAATGTCTTTCCAGTCCACACCCAATCAAAAGGCAAGGATTTCATTGCTTCTCTTGCATCCTCAAGATGAGCTTGCATAAATCCATAAATCTCAAATAGGATCTGCTGAAACTGGTACCAATCCTCAGTGGTGAATGCTTGGGATTTATGCCAGTCATTCACAGCTTTCAAGTGCTGCAATACCTGATCCACTTGTGGCTCTATTGCAAGTTTCAGAGCCTTTTTTAAACCTGCAGAGGTGTGTTCAACCAGTGCTACTGAAGATCCCACTAGCACTGCATGGGATAATTCACACATCTCAGATAAAGAGCTGATTTTGAGAGTATCTCCAACCCAAGCAAGGGACTTTGGGTAAGTTAGAGGCCTTTCTTTACAGACAGGTACCCATTTTAGTTGAAGCAGTGATGCCTGAATATCTGCTGATTTTATCAACTTGGTTTGTTTATTAAGAATTTGCAAGAGTGTTTTTGCCTTTTTGATTATTAAGTCCCATTCAGGCTCCTCGCTGCTTTGCAACTCCTCTATCTTTTTTGCCACTTTAAGGACATCTTTTTCACTGACCTGCACCTCATTTCTAAGCCCCAGTTGTCGAAGTGAATGTAGAATATCAGGAGATTTTGTAAATGTACTTGTGGGAAACCGTGTTTTCTCTTCCTTGTAGAACAAATGCTGTAAAATCTCTAATTCGGGGTCAAAAAGATCCGAGGCTTTTACAGATCTTCCACAGGGCAACTCAATAAATTTAAGAGCAGAAAGCCATCCAATTACAGATGAGTTTTCGTTCTTTAAAAACCCCAGATGTTTAAGAGCCCAAAGCATGATCTGTGTAGTTTCATCCTTTGAGTAGAACCCCTTGTCGATGTCCTGAACAATCATCTTCAGACATTCTGTTGTTTTTACTTGTTCCACGTTGAGCATCTTGATGAGACGGATTGATTCCTCATCATGGCAAGCCACAAGATTTTCTGATAGTTTTACATCTGGTGGATACTTAGCTCTGTGATGTAAAGCTTTTGCACCTCTCACTGATGTAAATGCTGAGGTTCCTTCAGCACAGGCCCCCACTTTTTCAAAGATAGAGAGATCAAGCAATGTATGTTTTTCCTTCTCTGTGATGTCAGTAAGCCCTGCAAGAAATTTTCTGAGAACAATTTTCTCTTTCACTGAGAAAGATGAGACTTGGCAAGACAACCGCTGTGTTGGTAGTCTATTCAGAATTTGCAAAAACATACCAGGAGAGCAAGGGTGGACGTAGCACTTAAGCTGAGGGTGCTGCAAACATGAGTCCAGCTTTTTTATGACAACAACTCCAAGCTTTTCCAGAATATCAAGGAGGCTTTCAGAAACTGGTGCCTCTTCATCATCTACGTGAATTATGGGTGAGGGGGTTTTGAGACGAAGAAGCTTAGTTGTGCTCATGCTTTCCTCAAGGGGCACAAGAGGGATCAAAGGCATATCTTCAAATGTGTTTAAGTCTTCAGCAAAATTGATATAGAGATGCTTCCAAACCATTTTTAGCCAGGAAACCGTGGGATGCTTTAGATCTTTGTTTCCAGGTTCCCAATCGACACTGAAGTCTCTTGCTGGCCAGGCTGTGGAGAGGATCTCCTTGATGAGTCGAGCTGATCGTTCTGGGTTCAACACTTGTAACTGTGTACAGGGTCTTCCTGTAAAAATGACAACAAAGGTGTATTCAATATCAAATATTACTTTAGATAATGCTCATTGTCAAAAAGGTTTACAAGTTAGGTTTGATGTTCTGATGCAAAGATTGCAGAAAGTTTAGCCATTGGTCAAATTAAACATAGGCAAAATTGTTCTGATCAAAATCTGATCTTGTTTTCCTATATTTATTGTACAGTAAAAAAGTGTTTTTTTCGTAACACAGACAACTGGTTAGTTTCTAAAAACGAGCAACACTTGAAAACCACATTCACAATAAAAATCATTTTAATTAGAAATATGAACACACAACATTTAATAAGATTCTCTAATAATAATGTGAGTCATGCAAACAAGATTCCACAATTCTCCTTATATTAGCATCCTGTCCATCTGAGCTCAAACTGACTTATAACATGCAAATCACGACACCAATGTTGAAATAAAGTAATACAGGAATCATAGTGGTCTAATTGATAATAAAAAACGTTTTGACTGGAGAAAAAAAGTCAACAGAATCTAAACGTGAGTTGTTTATTTTTTTTTTTTCATCATATCTGTGAGTTCATTGTCTGCAGCCACGTATTAGGTTTGGTTAATGATTAAAAAAAATATATTTAGCACCCTTTGTAATACCTACCTGAACACCCCCAAAGAAACTGTTGCACTGTAATTCAAATGACAAATTATTGGAAAATGAACATAACTCTGTTTCACTGGAAGAAAAAATATCTTTCAAAGTTATGTGAATTATATGTGTAATTTATGAATTGATATGCTTCATTCATGGCCAATATGAGATTCTCACAGTGTGATAACCATTAGAAAGAATACCACTGCTTCAAAGTTTTACACAAAAATTAAAAACAAGTATATTTAAAATGATTCCATTTTTTTCTTTAATACAGAAAAACAAGGACTATTCCTACAGCTGCTAAAATAATGCAAATATTGATTATAAATGAATACAGAACAGACATCTGCTAAATTTAGTTATTTTGTTTTCATTTTAAAGTATTTATGGGGCAGAACACTATCCCTTTTTGCTGTTCTGTCCCTTAAATAGTAACACCACAGGTATAAAAAGCTGATACTATCTAGAGAATTAGTTTGGCTATATGTTTGGGTAGCAAAAGAAAAATGTAAAAGCCTTTTTTCAACAAGCTGTCAGGCAGTGTGCAGCAACAGGTGGGGGAGAGGAAATGTTCCAGTTGCTGCATGCCTAATGCTCACTTGCTGTTCCCTTTACTGTCATCTCCTCCTAAATTATCTCCAGCAGTGTACCAGATTTAATGCATTGCTGGCACAGCTGAAGAGTAAGATAAAAATGCCCTAATAAACATCATCTCTATAACCACATAAATCACACAGAATCATTACAGAATAGTCCAAGTAGAGTCTGAGTACAAAGCTATGAATCAAAATAACCCAGCCACCACTGGATTAAGGATGGATGTATATAAACATAAAATATTTACTGTATGTTAACTTGTAAAATAAATTTTGGAATGTTTTACTACCTCTGCTTTTGGCAGCCTTCTTTAAACTGTCCATCACTGAAGGTTTCATAGTTTCCAGTAAAAAACGATGCTCGAGTCCTGGATAGAGAGACCTTAGAATAAAGCAAATAGGCAAAATGTAGTAAAACAAGTAGAAGTAATCAATACCACTTTCAGTAAAACTCTTTGCTGGTTTGTACATACATGAGAACAGTGAACAAATTTAACCATGTTTTCTTACTGCCTAACATTAAATCAGATTAATTTTTACTGTTTTAGGTCAGTTAGGATTTTCAAAATTATTTCATATTTGTTGAATGCCAGAACAATGAACTAAACATATGTTAAGATTAGTAAGTCTTTAAAACAATTTGAGAAATCCCAGATTATAATATCATGACTTTGCATGCTTCTAATGGGTTAATTCAAAACATTTGAGTTAAACAGAGGAAAATCTGTGGAAGTATTTTAGGGAAACATCTCAAACACACCGATATCTTGTTTGACATTAAAAAAAAAATAAATAAATAAAAATCTAATGAAATCAGCAAAGTAGAGAATTGTGGACCTCTGCAAATCTGGATTATTACTGGGTACAATTTCCAGATGCCTACAGGTGCCACATTCATCTCCTCAAGCAATAATATGCAAGTTTAAACATTATGGGATTTTCCAAAAATCAAATTGTCCAGGAAGGACATGGGTCTGTGTCCAAGAGATGAACACATTTCGGTGTGAAATGTGTGTATCGACCTCAGAACAAATAGCAAAGACCTTGTGAAGATGCTGCTGAAGCTGATAACAGTGTCATTATCCACAGTGAAACATGTCCTATACCGACAGGGGCTGAAAGGCCACTCAGCGAGGAAGAAGCCTTTACTTCAAAAGAAACATAAAAGGCCAGATTGCAGTTTGCAAATACACACAGAGTCAAAGACTTTATTTTTTACACCTGAAGTTCAAGAGGGATTGTATGATTATGTGTGTATCGTGTCAGAGGGACTAGTGTGCTTTACTAAAAAATAGATGGTATCATGAGAAAACATTAGGAAAAAAGTAATGATTATAACATCTTAAGACATTAACCAGGAAGTTAAGGCTTTGGCATATATACGTCAATGCTTTGGAGTGGTCATCACAAAGCCCTGATCTCAGTCATGGAAAATCTGTGGGCAGAGCTGAAAAGGTGTGTGTGAGTGAAGTTGCCAACAAACCTGACTCAGTTACACCAGTTCTGCCAGAAGGAATGGGCTAGAATTCCAGCAAACTCTCGTGAGAAGCTTGTTTAAAGTTACAAAAAGTTTGACCCAAATCACACAATTTAAAGGCAGTTCTACCAGATATTGAGAAGATGTATGTAAACTTTTGGATCTGAAGATAAAACAAATGTTATCTGTCATTATTCTGGCACTTATCGAATAGAAATTAATTGGGTACTGCAAATTGAACTAAATGTGAAAGGCTTAGTCTGATTTAATGTCAGACATTAAGAAGTCAGTCTTTTAATACAGTGTACAGTATGTAAACAGTAGGTCCAACTGTCAGGAGTAAGGTACAATGAATGAGAATCTATAACCATCTGTAAAACCTGTCGTGGTTTGTGAATCTTGTAATTTATGCTATCAATACAGTTAAGCATTATCAAATAAAAAACCCTGACTAATTTGTGTTACACCTATTGCCTGTTATTGCCTGTCACTGTCACTTTGCTGCTATTACACAGAAATTTCCCCATTGTGGGACAATAAAGGATATTTCTATTCAATTCTATTCTTTTCTATTTTCTGACAAAATATGTATTTTTGCCTTTTTCATTGTATTCAAGCAGGTTAAAGCCCCTAATATAGAGTATTAGATGTTTATGCAAAAGTTTTACCTGGGGAATGCTTCAGATGCAATGTAAATGGCGTCTTTTTCACTGACAAAAGATGAAAATGATGTAAATGTCTCGTCCTGGAGTGGCAGAAGCTCGAGTCCTATAAGATCACTGTAATTAGCATCACTGAGAGCAAACTCCAGCAGCAGCAGCTTTTCCTGTGAGGGACCTTTGTGTTTGCTCTTCCTGATAGTCTGCCGCAGTAAAGAAGGAGTAACTTTCTTCACCTCGGTAGACTCGGTCATGTAGGAAGCCAAGACAAAATCCACTGCAGCCGGCACCTTTGCTACCTGCATTCCTGAGCTTTGGAGGTAGTTGATGACCGTCTCTGAAATATCATCGTCTGTGTCGAGCTCTGAGAAAGCAGCCTGGTCCACTCCGACCCAGCTCTCACTGAGGGAATAGATGACTTGATGCTGCAGTAGTTCGTGAAAGAGCGGCTGGAGAATGGGCGTCCAACGAGACTTGACCTGTTTAGGGTCTGGCCATGCCCTGTATGTCCCTGCTGGGGACAAAGGAAAGTCTTGGTCCTTTTTTGTCTGCACCCTCTTTATAGCCTCCACTATGAGGGTAAAATAAGCCTTAGGGATGACAGTTATTATAAGAAGCTCATTCCACAAGGCAGCTGGATCCCTCCACTGGTCCACTTCTCGCCACTTGATGCTCCTGCGGTTGTCAGTAAGGCCGAAGAAGCCGCTGACATGAACCGGAAGCCCTGTCTCACTCTCCTCGCCTGGTGGAAGAGGGAGGAAACAGAAGGCTCGTCCTGAGAAACCAGATGTGGCACCTCTGTCCTCTTTGTTTATGACAGTTAAAGGCAAGGCGATGCCAATTGTTGGCATGAATTTCAAATCGTCTGCCAGAGAGTCCAACTCAGCACACATCCCTCTGCCCCCAACTCCATTACAAACCAGCCATGTGGTCTTCTGAGTCTCTTTAGATGTTTCATCCTGAGTCTCTATGTGAAGTTGGTAAGTGACACATGTGACGAAGGAGCTGGGAACCCCATTACTGTAGCTGTCCACCGCTTGACACAGTGTCTTCAGTGCATTTGGCCTTTCTAGTTTATCATCAGGATTTTCTGTTGCTGTAACCTCAAACAACACTCGTTCTGTACCATCACACTCTCGCACATGTAATGAGATCTTCTGAACACTCTTCAGGAAGATGAGCACTGTGTCTGCATCAGCTTTGAAAGATTCAAACAGCTCCAAAACTTTTTCTTTGTTGTAAATGTTCCCACTGAGCTGGGAAGGTTTGACACGAAGTGGGAAGCGGAAAAGAGTTCCTGGAAAGCTGCCATCCCGCATGGTTTTCTCAGAAATCCCAAATATCTGAGTGTAAGGTGCAAACTGATCACTAAGCTCTGTGATCTCCTTAATGTCCGTCTTCAGGTTCCAACACTGCCCAGATTCGTGCACCCCAAAAAGGGTCTGATGGGGGTCCAGCATGGCAATCTGGTCTCCACTAAATATACTGGGAACATCTGGAACATAAGAATAAACAACAAACTTAGAAAAAATGGAAAGTATATATTTGGAACTTTATAAATGAGATCTCACTTTAACATGATCAAAATATGTAAAAAGAAGGATTTAACTTCTGACATTATTTGCTTTGCCAAACCAATGTATTTCATTTGAACATGCGAGAGATGAACACAAAGTTGTGCATAATTGTGAAGTAGAAGGGAATGGCTACATGGCTTTAATTTGCTTTTTAAAAAATAAAATACTTCCAAGTGTGGCATGCATTTGTATTCAACAAAGGTGTAGAACCACCTTTTGCTCCAATTACAGCTGAAAGTCTTTTGGGGTATGTCTCCACTTACTTTACACATTTATGTCCACCCTTGTTTGCAAAATAACTCAAGCTAGGTCAGATTGGATACAGAGCACCTGTGAACAGCAATACATAACTATTATGTAAGGTTCTCAACTGGAGTTAGATCTGGACTTGACTGGGTCATTCAAACACATGAATATATTATGATACAAACTATTTCATTATAGCTCTAGCTGTAAGTTTAGGGTTATTTCTGTACTAAAAGGGGAAACCCCAGCCAAGTTTCAAGTCCTTGGCAGCCTCTAACAGACCTAATCCATCTTCCCATCAACTATGACAAGCTTCCCAATAGTTACTGAAAAAAAAAAAAAAAGCCTTCCCACAGCATGATGCTGCCACCACCATATTTCACCAGTAGGATGGCATGTCCAACATGATGTGAGATTAGTTTTCCTCCACAGATAGCATTTTACATGTAGAACAGAAAATACAATTTTGACCTCATTTGACCAGACTATTCTCTTCCACATGTTTGTTATGCCCTTCACATGGCTTAAAGGAAGCTTTAAATGGGACTTCTTATGACTCTCTTTCAACAGTGGCTTTTTTTCTTGTCTGTTCAATGAAGGCCTGATATGTGGAGTGGGGGAGTAATAGTTTCAACAGATTCTCCCACCTGAGGGAGCTTCTCATCTGCCTCTGGTGCTTCTTTATTTAATGCTATCCTTGCCCAGCCTGTCACTTTAAGTAGTAGATGGCCATGCTTTGGTAGGCTTACAGTTCCATAATCTTTCCATTTTCAGATGATGGATTGAACAGTTCTCCTTGAGATGTTCCAAGCTTGGCATATTGTTTTATTATATAACCCTGCTTTAAACTTCTCCACAGGTCGACATCCCTGACCAGTCTGGTGTGATCCTTGGGCTTTATGGTGCTTTTTCTTCACTAATGTTCACTACCAAGCCTCTCAGGCCTTCATCAAGATAAATTGAAGTAAGTTACACACAGGTAGATTCTATTCACTCATTAGGGAGCCTCTCAAGGCAACTGATTGTGCTGGATTTTATCACAGTAAAAATGGACTGAACAGAAAGAGCACATGACACTGAAAAAAATTTTTGTTAGTAAAAACTTATGAAAACTATTCATAATTTTTCTTCCACTTTACAATTAGAGCTACTTTTTTTATTGGTCTTTCACGTAAGATTCCAGCAAAATATGTAGTTGTAAAGTAACAACATTTGAAGAAGTTTAAAGGATGTTGGGACTTCTGCAAAGCATTGTAATTGATGTTCTTTTCTTGACTGAATGAACATCCAAATAATGTCATATTTACCATTGTCCATTTTTGACATGGAAATTTCTGCTCTCTGCCTCTGTTCTGTTTATTAACCAAATTTATTGTTTCGGTACTGACTGTTAGCTAAACATCCTACAAGGAAATGTAAGCAAAATATATTAATTTACCTAAGAAAACTGTGGAGACTTTTGATTTTTCAAAACTTATTTTGTTGATACAAAAAAACTAACATTTGAAAATATAAGTTGTATTCTTTAATTTCCAGACAAAATCTCACCTGTAATATGATACACAGAATTGAAGCCAATACCAAATCGTCCAACTTTCAGTGGGTCATCTCTCTTTCTGCTTCTTGCAATCTCCTGAATCCCGTTCCAGTCCTCCACAGTGAACACAGCATCATTGTAGACATACAGCGCCGTCCCTGCAGGTCACACCATAAACACACTCCGGAGATTTAGAAATAGGTAAACAATAAATGTGTGAATACGTTTGCATTGAACTATTTTAAAAGTAAGAAAAAATGTCACTTTATTAGTTCACGGTGAGATCACTGAAGTGGATTGGCTACAAAAACAGTATCACTCTGCTGCCCTGCTCACTTCACTAACAACTGCTAACCTTGATGTTGAGCCATGTCAGGTGACCACAGTGACTCCACTCCATACTCTGTCTCATCATATAAGAACTTCACTTCTGTGGCTCCAGCATCCTCTGCATTTTGAATCAGCTCCTTCAAAATGAAGCAGAGAAGCAGTGAGAATTATTGAACAAAGGACCATTAGAGAGAAATGAAATAAACGCATCAACTTATTTAGCACTGCTTTTATCCAAAAAGCTATGCAGCTGAAAAAAAAACAAATAATTAGAGTGGATGGTTCCATTTTGGACATTAAGCCTTAATTTTTGGTAATGTTACTATATTTTACAAGAAAGCTTGCAGAAAGAAATTAAAGCCAAACAAGAACATTGCTCCTTCTTTTTGCCCAAGATTGACTGTTCTTCTCATTACAAATCCCAAAACTACTTTGTATGCTGCCTGTGTCAACTAGAAGTCGTCTCTACAATAGATGTCTATTTGGGGAGCTTAAAAGAATCCCTCACTTTATTAAATATTATCTAATTATATTGCAGGTTTAATAAGTGAATCTTTAGATGAGAAACCAGCATCCTTTTGAGCTAAAGACCAAATAAACCAGCATATACTCACAAAAAAAATTACACAAATTCAACCTTTATTTTGAGTACATTTCTTTACAATACATCTTTTTTTATTTTTTTTAATTTACACTTTACTTTTTAAAGTTTATCAAGGTGACAGAGAGCTTTTAAGTAGTAATCTGTGACTTCTTTCTTTTCTGGTGTATAAATATGATGTGACACGGAGGCCCATTTCTCCTAGCCACGCTTTAAAATCGAAAAGAGAACAGGCCACTTAAGTGAAGCAAATGTATGTTGATCTTCATTATTCAGGAAATGGTTAGAAGTGTTTATCTGTTTGCCAATATCTACAGTCCAAGGACAGCTTAAAAGCTTTAAAACACCTGGAACTGACTGACCAGGTTAAATGAGGATCCACATTTATTTATCTCCACAATGAAGGTTATGGCACAGTGCCTTGTAAAAGTGTTCAAATGCCTTTACATGTTATGTAAGAACTTCAAACTTTGTTTATTGGGATTTTATGTGATAGACCATCACAAAGTAGTGCATGACTGTAGTAGTGCATTCTCACCAGCTTTGCACAGCTAGAAACTAAAAGTCTTGCCACAGATTCTCCATTAGATTTAGGTCAGGACATTAACTGTGCCATTTAACGCAATCAATACGTTTGTAACCAAATTATTCCATTGTATTTGTGGCTGTATGTTTAGGGTCTTTGTCCTGCTAAAAGGTAAACCTCCATCCCAGTCTCATGTCTTCTGTAGCCTCTAATGGTTTTTTCCCCCAAGAGGATTGCCCTGTGCCTAATTAATTAATCTCTCCATTAACTCTGATTAACTTCCCTGTCCCTGCTGAAGAAAAGTTGCCTCACAGCATGATGATGCCACCACCATGTTCACATACTTGTTTTTGTGGACATGGGAAAATGGGAAATGGTACTTTTCATAGATTTCTGTTCATCTTTTTCCTCCTGCCACTCTTGCATAAAGGTCAGATTTGTGTAGTGCCAGCCTAATTGTTGCCCTGTAAACTGATACACTTTTTTTCCAGGGACACCAACAAGTGTAAAAAATGCTGTAAATATCAGAAGTAACTCAAATAGTTAGAAAAAAACCCAAAAAAACCCCAACACACTTACCTTCAGAATCTGCCCCCCTTCAGGGTATCTTCTGAGAATGTCCTTCAAAAACTCCACCAGTGGAGGGGTAGTCTGTCCGAATCTCCCTGTAACAGACCAGACTTTGTAGGCTGTACTAATATAATGGGTGGCTTATGGCAGTGCTAAAAATATTTTAATTTTACCTCCTCCTTTAAGGCCCCTTCCCTCCAGGGTCATAGATACTTCTGGGCTTCCTGTAGGGACCAAGCTGCCAATTTGCACGCTATCATCCAGCTATAGGAGATGCAGGTAAAAACAGAGCAACTTTAATTTACACAAAAGATACAACTAAAATGCTGGAAGAGAATTCTAGAGTGTGAAGTCTGATATAACGTCTAAAATATATTGTAGAAAACAATGGCAACTTAATGTAACAATACGGAATTTAGATCAAACTGACTTCTTTAAACACAAAGAAATAACACAGAGTGACAATCAAATAATTTACTGTAAGGCTGATTAATACTTTGACAGCTAAAGAAATACTAGGCCACAGCTACAGATAAATCATTCCTAGTGATTTTTGCAAACTGGGTGATAAACAATCTTTTCCCGATGCATGTTTCAGAATCAATGTGGCAGCATGGCAGAAAGTCAGCATCAGGGCCCGATGCTGCTGCCGAGCGTGGCTGTTCAAGGTGACACTGCGAGCCGCTGCACTCAGCACTCTTTAGCTGTAATGGGCTGTAAGGAAAACCCAGCTGCACACAAGAGAAGTCCTCCGTCATCACCCTCATCATGGTGACCACATGCGAGAATAATTACTGTATAATTCAGGACAAAGTCAGACAAATATTTAAAACGGGTCCAGTGTAAAGTGCTTACAGTAAATGCATTGTTTAGAGGCTGATGGATAATGGTTATATTGAGCATGCAAATGACTGGGAGAGGCTTAGCTATAATGTGTTCAGAAGTTATTTTCTTCTTAGCAATGTCCCCCTAGTTTAAAACTAATAAAGAAGCATTTAATTAGAAGTACAGATAGTCCTCGCAGATATAATGAGAAAAAATTATAATTTACATCCTGTTGTGAACCATAAATTCTGGCCCTTACAGTACCTTGGATAAAGATTTATTTATGCTTCTTAAAAGTTTCAACATTTTGTCACATTACAACAAACTTCATGGTATTTTATCTGGATTTCATGTGAAACATCAAGAAAAACTGCATAATTGTGATGTGGATGGATAAAAATATATGCTTTTTTTAAACTTTTAAAATGTAAAAAGCATGGTGTGGATATGTAGTCAGTCCCCTTTATTCTGAACAAACTGTCTTGAGAATTCAGCAGGTTAGTAAATGGACCCAATCTCTGTGTAATTTATTCCCAGTATAAATTTTGATGTTCTGTGAAGGTCTCAGAGAAGAACAAACAGCATCATGAAAACCAAGGAACACAGCAGACACGTCAGACAGAAAGCTGTGGAGACGCTCAAAGCAGGATTGTTCTACAGAGGACTGACTCAGGAGGGCTAAATTCAAATGTATGGCATACTTTTCAGATTTTATTTCTAAAATCTTTAAAAACAAGGCTTCCATTCCTTCCATATCCCAAATATCTGCTACTTTATGTTGTGTAATACTTGAGATCCTATTAAAATACATCAAAGTTTATGGTGGTGATGTGATAAACTGTGAAAAAATTAAATGAATGCTTTGGAGCCACCTAAAGTATTTATACTTCTTTTTAACTGTCTTTCAAATATTTGGCAAATAAAAAAAGATCATCCACAGAGGGCCATATGGGATGAAGAATGCCTCCTTTTAGTATCTTCTAAATAGAAAATCCCTCTTCAGTTAAGTACAGCTTCTGGCACCATATCCCCTCCATTAGACATCCCAATTTTTAATGACGTTAGCAGAAACAGCAAAGCAACATAAAATACAGACTTATATCTAGTTGGCAAAACATCCTTATTTTGTTATAAGGAATGCTTATCATGAAACCACAGATAGGAAGCAATTTGGTAAAGAATGAGACATAAATTTTATTTTAAAACTGCCCTATTGTGAGCCTGGTTGTAGCTGGTAGGCAGGGGTTGAAGATTTTCTTTTTGTGAATTAGACAAGGGGAATGAGGGACGGGGCTGCAAAGCACCAACTCCCACCTGGTGTTTTCCATCAGTCAAACTGGAGGTCAGCTGCTGTTATAGCAGGCCATTCATTGAGTGAGCTAACACAAATGTCATCAGCAGAGTACCACAAAAAAAAAAAAAAAAAAAAAAAAAAAGCCATTTAAAAAAAGCAACAGTTTTATAAAATCAGCTGCATTCACTTGTGGAATTGGACAAATCTAATTTGTGTGTATTTTGTATTGTGTTTTGTACAGCACATACATTTCTGCTCCTCATGCTCCAAATTCAGCAGATCGCTCAATCAACAGCTGGCAATCGATCAATAGATAACGATACATGCTGACCTTTGTCATGCTCAGGTCAGTCATGACATCAATAACACTAAAAGAACTCGATTAGTGGTCAAAAGAAACAACAAATCATACCTTGGGGGAAATCTCAAGATACTTCTTACAATGGAAGAGCTGTTTGCACAGATGCTGTGACGTATGCAAACGTCACAGCATCTGTGCTGCAGTTACAGCATGGGCATGGAAAACAGCATGGAAAACAGAACCTTTTAAAAAAAAAACCATGATTTTAATGATTCATCTTGGAGAATAAAACCCACAGTTCTTCTTCTGGTTGTTTTATAATATTATTAGTAAAGTGTGACAGGATCAACAAACTAATATATAATTTTTTTTTAAAAAAAACTGTTAAAATGAAAGCTTTGTGTCCTGAATGTTGCAACAGTCTTTTTACAATAATGTGACCCAAGCAGAAACAACGGCACTCACCATCCTCCCATTGTGAAGCAGTCGCTGCTCTTTGACCGGCAGGTTCGTTTCCTCGTACAGCATCTGTTTGACATCTTGGACGGATGTGAAGGGGGACACCTGGTAGGACCTCGGGCCGATGCACTCATGACTAACTGTCACCCATGGCGTCCTGGACATAACAAACATACATAACTTAGATAAAAGCCCCTGAAATTATTAAAAGGTTTTGATTTATTGGAACTAATTTTGACTTGAATCCTGTCCATGAAGTAGATGATGAACTGGATGTCAAAAACAGAGCAAAATGAGTTGCCTAATCTGATCCCCACAGGAGAGGATACCAGAGTCTTAGCTACAATCCGTATTGATTAAACCTAAATGGTTGGAAGAAACATGAGCATAGTACCCAACAAACACATCTGTTACTGGCATTTCTAGTGTTTCTATATGGTGTACACTGCAAAAGTATTCACCCTCTCAAAAGTTCTTCACATTTTGTCATAAAAAACATTATTGT
Organism: Anableps anableps; assembly: GCA_014839685.1. Lineage (NCBI taxonomy): Eukaryota > Metazoa > Chordata > Actinopteri > Cyprinodontiformes > Anablepidae > Anableps > Anableps anableps. Next base: position 24,191,244 of record CM026068.1, on the reverse strand, counting down.
TTTTGACAGGCCAATACAGTATTGCATAAAAGTGAAGCGACATTAAATGATATGCAGTTTTAAAATGTTCTAACAAATAAAAATTTGAAAAGTGTGGCATGGATTTATTTTCAGCCCCCTTTACCCTGAGATCTCTAATAAAAATCAAATGCAACTAATTGCCCTCAGAACGCCCCTAATTAGTACAAAGAGAGTGGAATTGAACCTCATTATAACTCCAGCTGATCTGTGAAGCCCTCACAGGTTTGCTAGAGAACATTAGTGAACAAATAACACAATACATAATCCACAATGAGTGGAGCAAAACTGAGTGGTGCAAAACTATTAGTTGCCATCACCCTGAACAACATCATCTCCACAATGAAACATGGTGGTGGCAGCATCATGCTGTGGCAGGCTTCAGCAGGGTCAGGGAGAATAGTCAGTGTGTATGGAAAAAAGAGACAGGACAAAATATGGAGCAATCTTGGATCAAAACCTGTGAGAGGCTGCAAAAGACTTAAGATAGGGGTGGAGCTTCACCTCCCAGCAGGACAGTGACCCCAAACATAAAGCCAGATATACAATGGAATGGTTAGGGCTGCACAATATCAGCAAAACATGCAATGGCAATGCTATTGCTGAATATTGCAATAGAGATTTTGATAATTTAACCCACATTTTCCTGACTTTTTTCTTTCTTTTTTATCATTCCAGTCATTGCAATTTATCCCTACTGCTTCTGTCGGCTTAAGCATCTCAACATCTGGTGTGGGCTTCAAGGGCAGTTAGAGACCATTCAACAGCCTAAATATAGAATTGGCATGCAAAGTGTCCATGCATGGTGCTTGAATTGTGATATTCAATCAAGGTAGTCATTTGTGATAGGAATATTATTAACACTGATCTTGTGATGACAATTGTAATTCAATATATTGTGCAGCACTATTTAAGACCAAAGCACATGTATGTGTTAGAATGACCTAGTCAAAGCCCAGACTTTAATCCAGTGCAGAATCTGTGGAAACCGCTGCTTACAGATAATCTCCATCCAATCTAACTGAGTTTAAGTCATTTCCTAAAGAAAAATGTGCAAACATTTCAGCCTTTAGATGTACAAACTTAGTAGAGACATACCCCAAAAGATTAGACGCTGTAATTGCAGTTGAAAGGTGGTTCTACAAAGAAGTAAGTCAGTCGGTGGAATACCAACCTGAACGTTTCAGTTTTTATGTGTAAAACATTTTTAAAATCTAGCAGTGAATTTTGTTTAGGGGTGCCAGAAAAAAGGGGTTGGAAAACCATATATCATTGTCCTTCTGAGTCACAATTATGCACTAGGTACAGCTGGTCCATCACATACAATCAAAATAAAATACATCAACATTTGTGGGTGTAACGTGACAAAATGTGAAACAGTTCAAGGGGTGGGAATACTTTTATAAGGCACTGTAGGAAAGTTGTTTCTGAACACACAGGTCCTATGATTTATTTTCCACTTTTTTTCTGTTTATGCTAAACTATTATGCTCTAAAAGAGTATGTTATCTATGCACAGTTGGTATATTATGTAAGGAAGGGTGCTTCATTTACATATGACAAACCTAGAAGTTTGGAACAGCAATAAAAGTAAATATTCTTGCTTATCCAGCAGCAGGCTACAGGACCCATGCAGGCAAGTGCACAATGGTGCATTCACCCAAGGAGGGTGGGTGTGGCAGCTCCTTCAGCAGAGGATGGTTCACATCCTCCTAGGCTTACATTAAACCCCCTGAACATTGAGTGGACTGCAGAACCGATAAAACCACACAGGAACGATTAAAAAAACAAACAAACAAACAAACAAACAAACAAACAAAAAAAAGAAACAAAGATAAAAATACTGACACGCCATCAACCTGCTAGTCATGTTCAGAGCATCCACTACGTGCAGTATGTTTTATAACGGCAGGAATATTTTTTCGTGAACTCACCACGGGTCTGGACAGCTTGCCATGTCGCCGCTGTTTTATGTCCCAGCTCAGACACTTTCATTGGACTATCTTCTCCGCCGGGCGCAGGGATACAGCACCGGGAAAACGGCTGCAGTGAGGCGAGAAAACCGTTATTTACCTCAACAAGGCTCTCCATTCAAAACAACACTGTGAAAAAACACATGACAGCTTTCTTTAGAGATGCTTTTTTTTCATTAAAAGGACGCTTATAAAGCATTCAACGTTCGGAAACATGGAGTTGTTTATCAGCGGCATAACGCCGGTGTTGTGTTTAGCCCCTCTTTATCCCAACAAACCCCACTCACTTGTTTCTGTCCTGTGAGCGCGGTTTGCGGTCCTTCCCCCCGAACTGCTCACACGACTTCCTAGAAACAATAACAATAGAAGGCGACATAGTTAATTCCCCTTCTGCAACACCGCAACTCCTTCAAAGGCCATGTTCTAATAATAATGAATTACACAGCGAGGCTGAGAACAGAAACGCCGGAGATGAAGCAAGAGGATTCACCCCCCAGTCACTTCCGCATCGTCTTAAATCCTCTCAGGTTCATTAGGATGTTACCTCTTAACTGAGTTTGATTCATTTCTCTGAGCCTTTTCTGTGCTCCTTATTTGGTTGCCTACAAGATAAATTACATTTAATGATCAATATTTATTTTCCTATTTCTTTAAATGACTGGATAATGGCAGCATCCTACTTTTTTAACACCCACCTGTCCTTCTCCCTCCCAGTTTCACCCTAAACAAGGTAACTATGAAGATAATTTGTGGCCAAATGTTGCAAAAAATAAAGGTTTTGCCAAGTCAACAGAGATTTGAGAGCTCCCACCTTGGCTTTTATTTTATGATGGGGCTGACATGACATAGTGTGCTTCCACACAATCTGTCATGTGGGGCTCTAGATACTGTAAATGGATGGATGGAAATTCAAATTGGTTTGTTGTCAGTTAGTTATACAGTAGTTTGAAAAATCAACAAATAGATAAAATCACAAAGCAAATAAGATATTAGAAAATAAGTATGAAAAGTACACAGTCCTAACAGGTTTTGGCCAAAAGTTGTGTAATACGGTTCTGCTCTTTATGTTGTGTCATCCCGTTTTGGCAGCTGTTCAAGGATGTGAGGAAGCTCTGAAAATGGTCCGAACTCCATTTCTCTGTTACAGATCCTGGACAGAGCATAGAGACACTCCAGTGACACTGTAAGCTCCCCTCGCTGTCTTCAGCAGGGCACTCTTGGGTACCACATCGGAAATGGAGTGCCAAGCTGAGATGCAGCATCAGCTCACTTATTTCACACCCCTTGTAGAATACTGGGAGGATAGTCTTATGGATGCAGGCTTGTTTTAGATGCAAACACAGACAGAATACACAATGGACTGTAGGTGTAGCTGCTAAAAACTGAAAGCCAAAAGCAGATAACAAAGTAATAAACTCCAACTTAATCTACTGATTAATGTGTAAATGTTTTTTAATATAACTGTTTCCCAACCTATAATGCCGAGTCACCTCAAATAACATAACATTTCAAATTCAGTCCTAAAAGTTCCTCAGTTGAGCAGTCCCTCGCAAACAATAAAACATGGGGGCCACTTGGAGTTTCGAGCCCGATTTTGGGATCCACTGTCATAATCATCATGATTTCATCATTAAGGGCCAACACTCCTGGCTCAGAGTGTTGGATGGGTAAAAGGACATATGTCTCCTCTCTGAATATAACAGCCAGCATCACTGTTTAAATTTTTTTTTGATTATGTTGCAAGTAAAAATCCAGATATGTGTGTTATGTCTATGAAAATGTAAATGTAAAGATGTAAAGGAGAGAAAGCTAATATTAGAGTAAAGATATGAATCCCTCCTGTATAATCTGAGAATTAATACCCAGATTTGCTACTGCTGCTGCTTTATCAGTCATTTAATACCCAGAGTATCATGGAAGCCGTCTAAAGCAGGGGGGAAATGATGAGATGGGGGAAACTATATGTTAGGAAACTAACCAAAAATTGTTTTATTTCAAAAGTTTTAAGCTGAAGTTTCTCCGATTTCCCCCCTTTTACTGTAAGTTCTATTATACTTTGAAATCTAAATGGGTTTCATTTATGCAAAGTAATACACAGTAGCCGAAATATTTCATGTTGTTGCATGCTGGGAGTTGTAGGCAAAAAAAGAAGGTTCGTTCGCCAGAGCACTGCAGTCAAGAAGATGCGCACATCTACTCTGTAACTGAGTGAGAGGTGTGCCTGTCTCTATCATGATGCATTTTTAAACTAAGAAGTGAGTCAAATTTCTCTTTTTATTATCAACACTGTGCGTCACATAAACACAAAATCCATATATTTTTCTTTAGCTTGGTAGTTGATCGGTGAGATCCATAAGGTAGTTACTGATATACACTGACAGTGCTCCTAGATGTTTTTAATATATATAAAATGTAAACACACAACAGAAATATAATGAATAAAATCGTCAGATCCGCAATAGAAAAGTGGCATTATCAAATGAAAGTCAAGGACTCAGCATCCAGCATCTAAACACCAGTCTGCTCACAATGATATCAAGTAGTTTTCCAGAGGACACGCACCCAGTCCACTGCATATTTGGTGCCAAACACAGCTATGCTTTTCAAAATACTGCAGCATAAATGGGATGTAGTAAAATAGCCTACGTCAAACTTACCAGAGTGCAGGATTTCAGTCTCCAGGGTATATTCTGGAGGACCCTCCCCAATACGCAGACGTATTTACCATTAATTATTGACAATATATCTTGCTGTTTGATCTGGAAATATCCTGAGCTAAGTCACATCATCTGGTGTCCTATACACCCAGCTGATCTTGGTGCCGCATTGGAAAGAGAGATGGATACTCACAGCTGGGAAGACAGCAGCATCAGCACCGCATCTCTGTCCTGCTTCCTGCACCACAGATGAGGTCACGAGTTCCTACTAATGACCGCATGGAGCGCTCGGTATCTGACCCGAACCTGGCAGAGATCCTAGTTTAAAATGCGATTTCCAGGAGTCGTGGACACAATATGATCGTTTCACACTGCAGGTTTTAGCTCACAGGTCCCTTAAAGAGACAGCTTCTGATAAAGCTCCGGTGGGACACGCCACGCCAGCGAATGGCTGATTAATAGTTCTTGAAAAGATTAGACAGAGTGCAAACTGATGTTGAATTAAACAAAACAAAGAAGAACAATTACTGATCTAACAGCAAAATTTTTAAACATAATTGTTAAACACAGCGGGGCTGGTAGTAGGATTCATTTGTTATTTTATCATCACTTATTAACATTTTTAGCAGTCTGCTACTTTCCACAGGACATTCTATTTTTTTTAATACAAATAACTTATTTATTACGATATGATGAAAATATTTTTAAAGAAAACTGTGGTACAGGGCTGCATTTACACATTAACACTGGTAGATGGCGACAAAAGGAAAGCAGTTATCTTCTGACGCATGTCCTAAAAGTTTGATTGTAGTACTTCTCTATCAGCGCTAGGTGGCTCATGTCACTGCATCCATAACCACTCTACAAATTAAACCCCAACACATGAATAAATTCAGTACAAACATGTACAAAACATTATTTATTCTTTCTTATAAACTACAGAGAAATGTAACTGTTTCATGTAATTCCCTGTGACTGAATTAAGTCAATTAAGTTGTAGCACAGTCATGAGCTCAAAGTAATTCACAAAAAACTTAGAAACAGCAACAAATTATATCCTGCATTATCCATAAAATAAATAAAATGTACCTTCTTATGAATTTGAAGCACAGCTTATTACATTAAATGTGAGTATACACTGATTTCTTGGGATTATTGTTGCCCATGACATGTCCAGGCTTGTACTGTATAATTGGCCACTTTACTGCAGGCCTGAACTTTTGTCCTTTGTGTCTTTGCCTTGGTTGACACTCACACATACATAGGGGCATGCACGCGCATGTATGCACAAGTTTTTGCCTCAATGTGAGTTTAAGCTTTTGCATTTCTTTTATTGCTATACCGTTTAGATTTTAATAGCTGAAGCCATGAATAAACTATCATATCAGGAACTTTAAAAAGGGTATTAAGGAGTACCCTTTTTAAAGGGACTTTGGTAGAGAAAAGAATACTTTAAAAATGGCTTTAAAAATGCCTGCATTAACACGCTAACTGACCACTTTGTTGAGTACATCACAGTAGTACTGGTTTGGACCCTCTGTTGCTTTCAGAACTGCCTTCATTCTTTGTTGCACTGATTTAACAGGGTGTTGGAAAAATTCCTCTGAGCTTACAATCCATGATGTGAATCTCCTGCTCCACCACATCCCAAAGGTGCTCTACTGGATTGAAATCTACTGGATTTCAATCCAGTAGAGGCCACTGTGGAGACCAGTGGAGTGCAGTTGAACTCATTATCATGTTTAGGAAACTGGTGTTGAGCTCAGTTATTTGAGCTTTATGACATGGTGCCGTATCCTGCTGGAAGTAGCCATTAGAAGATGGGTACACTGTGGTTATAAAGGGATGGACATGGTCAGACTCAATACTTAGGAAGACTGTGGCTTTGAAATAATGCTCAACTGGGATCCAAAGTGTGCTGAAATATCAAAAAAAAAAAAAAAAAAAAAAAAAAAAAAGTCCTCCGCACCAGCTGACCTGTGCCATGCAGGTATGACAGATCCATGCCTTCCTATTGTCTATGCAAAATTCATATCCATCGTTTTCCAATCTTTGTGAATCTGTGTGAACTGTAGCCTCAGTTTCCTGTTCTTAGATGACAGCAGTGGTACCCAGTGTGGTCTTCTGCTGTTTTAGCACGTCTGCTTGATGTGTTACGCATTCATTCTGAGTTTTCTGCATAGCTACGTAGAAGCAAGTGGGTATTTGGACTCCTGACAGACCTGCATGTTTTATCCCTACATGGGCAGTGTTGGATTCAGAGCCATGGGAAAAGCAAAAGAATTAGCTATGGAAGGATATGTGAGAGAAGGTAGCTGAACGTTATAAAACAGGAAAAAGATATAAAAAATGTTTTTATATCGAAATTGGGAATGCTAATAAGCAGTATTCAAACTCAAAATAAGTAGTGGCTGAATCCAAGTCACAATTAGGTAAAACAACAAAAACAAAACTGCCTGGAAAGAAGTTGTGCTTCATCCACAACTACCGTAAAATGCGTCAAGCTGTCATTGACGTTAAAGAGGCAAATAGCTATAGGAAATAGATGATGCAAACTTTTGATTGGTGTCAGTTAAGTGAAAGAAAGGTTTTTATGTTATCATTCATATTCTCCCAAAAAATTCCAAAAGGAAAAAAAATCTGCTCGAAGAAAAAGCGACACAAGTGGTGGTTGGTGTCTCAACATTTATTAAATTTAATATTTGCTTTCATCGATCTGATACTGAAGACACTGGGCTAAAAAGACTGATCACTCAATGAATTTTATACCTCTGTGTGTGTGTGTGTGTGTGTGTGTGTGTGTGTGTGTGTGTGTGTGTGTGTGTGTGTGTGTGTGTGTGTGTGCATTTCTCTCGGTGTCTCCGTTTCTCTGTGTGAAAGCGTGTCTTTGATGTAGGCTGGCTGATCACAGATCAGATCCATAAAGCCGGCCCCCTCTACCCGCCTTTGATCTGCGCCTGAGCTGCTGCTGCTGCAGCTCAGAGCAGAGCAGAGAGCCGTGCGGTGCCGTGCGGTGCAGGGGCTGCGGCGCTGACATGGTGAGCAGACCGGTGCGGGAAAGACACCTTTCTTCGGTCTGCTGTCCACTTTTTGGGATCTTTAACTAACAGTCTGCTGTTTCTTTTAATCAGGTAAGAAACGCGCTGAGTTCAGCTTTGCACTTTCATGTGTCGTTCACTGACGGATCAAAAGAGTCGGATTTTAGCAGATCACACCAAAAGACACCATAACAAACCTACACTGCTTATCCCGCTGAAATCAGTCGTCTTGTTTGTTTTCTATGACTACATTTTTGAGCTGCTGTTTAGGAATTGTTGATTAAATTTGGATTGGCAGCTTTAGAACAAAACCATGCAGACTGAGATTCGTATTTTGGTTTATTCAGTGCAAATTTGCACAAAATGAAGGGGTGCCTTTGCATGTATATTCTTTTTTCTTCGGGTTCTATCGAACTATTATACATGTAAGGTGAGGAACAAACCCTATAATATGGCAGGTTTTCTTCGATTGTTTTTATTATTTCCTTTATTGAAAACATCAACATTCTCCTGGCCAGATCTTTTTTGTGTATGTATTTGTAGTGAGGGCCGGGCAACTATGTTGACTTATTTTGCCTAAATTGCTGAACATTTTTTGTGCAACTAAAATATGACCCCACTGCTATCCGGACTGTAAAAAATCTAATTAAGAAGGCCTTATGCTTTGGAAACTACTCTTATTTTATTACTGAATGATCATTTAAGTCGGGGGAGAATTTTCTTTTCCAAAAATGAAATAAACAGATGCTGCCACTGATGTATAAAAATACATCAATTTAGGATATAGCACACAGAAATGTGGCTTTAATAAACATTCAGTCTTATTTCAGGTTTGATGTCCCCCTCTTTTCTTTTTAAAGGCCTGCTATGTTTCATTCATTCCACCTTTGGAAACAATAACCAGAATAACCAAAGCCCTTTTGATGAATTATGACCCCAGATTTCAGTCATGTGCATCATCTCCATGTATTCTTAAAATTTAAATTCAGGTGTTTGTCCTTTCAAAGAAATTGACAGCAAAGTCCTTCTTACATATTTGATTTTTATTTATAGCAAACCCTACACATTTAATTTAAGATTACCAACCCTCAAAGTGGTAATTTATAGAAAATTAGAAATTTATAGCTGTATTTTGATGGAAACTGTCAAATCATTTGTTATTTTTTAATCTCAAGATTTTCCCAACCAAATATGCCTTTGCTTCTTAACAGGAGAACATAAAGATTCGACTGTTGTGAGCTTCCTTTCAACTCGAAGCATTAAGTGACCCATCAAGATGTTTTGGAGGCTTCAACACAGCCTGTCACTACTGCTAACTGCTCATGTCATCTACTCAGCTTTGGTAGGAATGCTTTTATTTGTATGGATATTTTTGTTTAGGTGTGAGTCAGTATGAGTTTCTCAAGGTAGGTTAACCTAGAGTAAAAATAACAGTGCTTCATGGTACCATCACAAATATTTAAAACAGAAATTTGAGCTAATTCTTTTCATTTAAATCAGAAAAGCAATGGTTGGTTTTGCAGCAAAAATTCTATATAGTATATATGGATTATTAAAGTTAATATGATGTTATCTGTAACATATGCATGAATATTTTATTTATGAGAAATAGAATTAGGCAAAAATGAATTAGCTGGGCTATTTTCTCAGGTAGCTAGCCTGCAGTCTACTGCCTAACAGTCAAGATGATGGAGCTTCAACAGCTTTACTTGAACAAGAGCAATGGGTGCTGCTCTTTTTGTTTTCCAGCACCAGAATTTGTCTTTCTTCAAAGCAAGGGAAAAATGTAGTAGCCTTCTTTAAGCCAGCTGACCAGTGCACAGAAACATTTGTGGGAGGGTTGTGGGGGGTGGCAGGGTGATGGGTGGCACTCCTTTGGTACGACAGCTGTTTTTCATTCCTGGAAACATTTCTAAAAACTGTTTTTCTTGTAAGCAAGGAAAAAGTAAAATATCCTTCTTCCAGCTAGCCACAGCAACAGGTGCGGTGGGTAGGCAACACGTTACTGTATAATTAAAACTTTCTCTGACATGCCATTACAAGCACTTCAGACAGAAGAAAATCATGGACACTTCTGAAATCAGTGTGCATGACTTTTTAAATTAGCTTTCATAAACTGTAGATGCTGACTTGAAATTTGTCTCCTCCAGTGTTGAAAAGGAGACTGAGAATTCCCGTCTGGGTGCACACTGTCATTTTTTTTTCTTCCCCCTATCCACTGCACTTTATGGTTACATCTACCTTCCAGACTCCCTGTTTTTCTGTGATCTCTTTGTTGTTGCCAGCTATACAATTTCCCACAGGGCTCAATATGGTTTGATCTCATCACATTCCATCTGTTTCAGATGTTAGTATCAAAAGGAATTCATTGTAATGAGTTAGACCCCCTTAAAGTATTATGAGACAAAGCGATGTGTTCCTGTGGAAGGGTTTTGTTTAATCTGCCGTGGATAGAAGTGGTGATGAAATGCAGGAATCTCTAACTTTCACCAAATGTCTGTTTCTCTTCAGATTGGCGTGGGAGCCATGGAGGGGAGCAGAGAGTGCAGAGAGCAGGAGTACAAGGACCACTTCGGGAACTGCAAACCCTGCAAACAGTGTGACGCAGGACAGGAGCTTTCTAAGGTCGGAACACGACTGTTTTGAAATATGTTTCTGCTTTTTAATCGTCTCTTTTGTCAGACAGATTTGTCCAAAACACTGTGTCCATAAGGACAGCTAACACAAGGTCTATATCAGTTCTTTGGAATCGAATCAAAAAGAGTTTGAGAAAACTGCTGGGGAAAACAACCAGCATTATTTATTGCTTCCTCCCTTTCATGCAGAGAGCAGCCAAACCGTTATTAACTTCTGTCCAACAGTGCCGGGCCTTCTTTAATCAGTCACACCCATGCTTTTGACCTCCTCCAGTTGAATGGCTTCCATTGTCTTTCACCATCGTGCCCGGTCCAACTCATTGTCTTCACCCTCTGAAGCAAGCCATGCCTAAGCTTGCAGCTTTCTCAACAGGGAATAAAGCCTTTTCCACCCCCTGAGCTGCAGCTTTCTGTGAGCTTTGTACAAACAGGCCTCTGTAGTGTCAGTTAGGGCTGGTGAGCAAAAAGCCTTTTTCCTCTCTAGCAGCACCAACCCACCTTTACAAGTGGAGGGAGTGATGGGAAGGCAAATAAACAGGATTTAGAATAATCTAAATCCCCCCAAACCTTTTAACTTTTTGTGACATTACAGTCACAGATGGCAGTTTATTTTATGGGTTAGACCACCACAAAGTAGTGTACAATTGTTAAGTGAAAGAACAGGGACCCCTGCTTCTCTTTTTTTCGAAATATAAGCCTGAAAAGTATGGCATGATGTTGTATCATGACACCTTTACCCTGATACACCTTAAGAAGTCCAGTCCATTTGTTTTCAGAAGGCAATTGGTTAGGAAATAGAGTCTACCTGTGTGTAATTTAATCAGTGTAATTGTTATATGAAAGTTGTTATAGCCCCATCTTAAAACATAGTGGTGGCAGCATCATGCTATGGGGATGCTTTTCTTCAACAGATTGGGAAGCTGGTCAGAATTGGGGGAAAGATTGATGAAATTAAATACAGGAGCAATGGAAGAAAAGCAAATAGTCTGCGAAAAGATTTAGACTGAGCTGGAGTTTACATTCTAGCAGGAAAGCAACCCTAAACATACATCTGATTTGGCAAAACCGGAAAACTGAAGTTCACACACACTCTTCCTCCGACCTGACAGAGATCTGCTTTGAAAAGAAATATAAACATAAATTTTAGTTTCTAGATGTGCAAAGCAGGTGAGACATGTCCCAAAGACTTGCAGTGAAAGATTGTTCTAAAGGGTATTGACTCAGAGGGACTGCAAAAAAAAAAAAAAAAAAAAAAAAGCACTCCACACTTTTCAGATTTTTATTTGTAAAATCTTAAAAAAAACAAAAACATAGAAACTTTCCTTCCACTTTGCAATTAGAAACTATTTGTGTCCGGCTATACCACAAAGTCCAGATGAAATGCATTGAATTATGTGGTAGTAATGAAACAAAATGTGAAGTTCAAGGTACTTGTCCAATGCAATTTTAACTAGTGGCAAAGATCAAGAACTCCTCATTAAAAAAAAAAAAAAAAAAAAAATCTTTTAGCAAAAGTATATTTCCAAACCTTACATGTGCACTTTCTCTGATTTTGATTTTCTGAAGCGTTTATTTAAAACAGATGCCTGATATCAGCAGCAGTGCATGACATTAGATAAATAAAAAGGCTCTAAAATGAACTTAAAGACAAAATGGGCATTAGAACCCTATGTCACTTTATAATCTGCAGCGTTAGTGTATGGTTGTATACTCGGGAAGGTGTTTGTTTATTACAAGAATATATTAGCAGCGGGCAAATTACAGGTGAAAACACTCTCTACCCCCAGTTTTACATCTGTTGAACACATTTAAGCCCTGTCGCCTTTAATCTGTGAGCACACAAACATGCACTGTGTGCTTAGTAACATGCTTCCGTGCTCCTCCAATTCTCTGCCTGCTCAACAGGCGTGAGTGCTGCCCCCGCCACCCTGGGTCCTGGTTAATAATTGGCCGCTTCACTCTTTCTCTGAAGGTAGCGGGACGCCGGCTCAAAGAGAAGACCAGAGTCTGGGACTGGGGGAATGACTCCCAGAGTTAAAGAAGCTTGTGATCAGAGATCTGAGTAACCCTAAAAAATGATGGGGGTGTGACCCGGTGGGGAAGGAAGCAGACTTCTGGAGTCCCTCTGTGCAGCTGCTATAGAGATTTCAGAGGAATGTGGCTCAGTTTGCTCTTGAAGTTCACCTCTGGAAGCTGCTTTGACAAACTTCAATTAGCACCACCATGCTAACTGTTGCTTGAGGAACCACCCACACATAGGTCCATTATAACCAGTTACTGTCTCTCCCCGACACATATGTCATTCCAGCTTTCATTCGGAGCCTGTTACTCTGCTGGTTTTGGTAGAAGAAAGGCTTAAAAGCCTTCAGGTGCATTCTAGAAAAATGCCAGTGGCAAAGAAAAAAAAAAAAAAGTCAGGAACACGTGTTTTTGATGTGTGAACAAAAGGCGTGTAAAAAGAGGATAATTTTTCCTCCAACAACAATCCCAAGATAAAGAACCACTGAGTGTTGCTGGCTGACAAGCCGTCACAGACATGTCCATATCCAACAGGAGGGTTAAATTTACTGTCCGTCCATCTGGTGCAGAATTCTCATGTCTGAAGATGTTTGAAGAAGTCTTTGGGGTCTTCCCAAACAAAAAGGCTTGAGTGTATTATGAGCTGAACAGAACCTTGCTCCATCTGACTTGGCAGTGTTTTCAGATTTGTTTCATCACAGGCTCATATGACTGCCACCCCCTCCTCCTGTGATTCCCTCTTAATCTCAGAAATATCTGTGCGTCTGAACACGCATCGGGTCCCAGCCAGCTCGGCCCCTCATTCCCCCCACCCCACGGCTGTTATGCTTGGCAGTCTCAGCCAAACAAGATCAGGAGATAGAACAAGCAAGGGAACGTGATGTCAAGCATCTCCTTATTTTATTCTGTTTTCACGGATTTGAGGGAATGTAATGCGATTTCTAAGTAGGAGATGAATACTGAGGGTTGTTTCCATCAGTGTCTGTTGATTGTTGGCAAATGTTGGACACATCATTTGATACATTGTATATAGACTTCTTCACTAGTGCCCTTTTTTCAAATTGAGAAGATTAAAGAGAATAATGAAATTAATAAAATCCATGTGACATTTTTTTTTGTTTTTTTTAATGTTGGCCTTTAATCTGCAGAGGCTCTGTGCTCCTCTGTCTACTTCAGCTGCTGATTTGGCCAAAATAGAGTGACTTTCTCAAAATAATGAGCTGGTTTCTCAAAGTAATGTTTAGAACCTTCAAATTATTATGCTGCTATTTTGTTTATGCTAAAGCCATCTGTACCTGCATCTAAGTCTCTTATATGGGGCAGAGATAGTTAACCATCTTATTTCCAAACTGGGTTTTTAATAAGCTGTGAGTCTGGTTAAATTTGGAAATTCTAGTTGTTTAATGTAGCCAGTATATGCTACAGCTATAAAAGCTTTTTACATTTTATGTTTACATGCAATTGTAGTTTTTAATATTCGCTGCATTGACCTTTTATCTGATATTAGCAATGGGTCGGTATTTGCTATCAAGGTACGCCAAGGTTTTAAGAAGTTACAGTTTCAAAACTCCCCAAATTTTCCCTCATACTGGCCCTACGGTTCAACGTCTGTTCGTTAAATGCCAGAGAATGTGAAAGAGTAATCAAAGTTTTTGGGGGTTTTTTTGTTTTGTTTTTTTTTTTTTTGTCAGGGTTTTTGGAGCATTGAGTAATGCAATGTTGCTTCTATCACACCTTTTGCCATTTACTGCCAGTCAGCTGGCTGAAAAGGGGCTCCTGCTCTTTAAATCTCACAAAAGACAAATCCAGGAGTTTTGATGTATTTCTGGATAAGAGAAACGAGCAGAGTCATAGCACAGAAACTAAAAGAGCTCCACTCATCACTTTTATTAAGGTAATGCTGTTTTAAAACTGAAGTTGAGATGCTACAAGCAGAATGTCTGTAACGCAATCAACTGCAGGCTAGCTAGCTGGGCAGATAACCTGACTAACTAATCAGCAAATATCAGCTTGTTATACTCTCTGTTTTTCTCTATAAAGGGCAAAACAGCAAAAATTGATATTTTTGCACAATAAGCAAGTTTACTTAAAAACAACTAAATTTAGTGTTTTCTAAATTTCAGCTTAAATCTATTAATCAAAATATGCTATTTTATGCTATTTTAGCAGATATATGAATAATTGATGCTCTTCTGTCCAAAAGAAGCAGTTCCATCTTTTCACACCTTTTACTTAAGATTTATATGTAAATAGAGTGCTATAAGGAAAATGTTTTTACTGAAGTGAACATATTGTGAGCCTCTCATACCGGCCCATGCCTGTGTCAGAGTGGGGTGTCAGCTCTGCTGTGCATTGTTTCCAGCAATAAAAGAAGAAGACATTGCTCCTTAGCAATCTGTGCTGTCCGCACATGAGGAACAGGACTTGGCTTCGTTTCTTTTTGTTTCAGTGCTCTGACCTGCTTGTGTCTACGTAGCATCAGCCCATGCTGCCATGTGGTGCCCCATGAGCAGTACTTGTGCCAATACTGGGCCTAGAGGGATTGAATCATCCTGAGGCCCCATTCCTTCATGTGGAAACGGGTCACCAGGCCCTATCCTGCTGTCACTCCTCTGCTTTCTTTCAAGTCATTTTCAATTGACTGACTGTCTTGAGAAAAATCAAGATTATGAGATGCAAATATGAGTCATATTCATTCCTCTTTTCCCTACCTCATAAGCCATCCCTTCTCTCTCCCTTCTTTGGTGCCCTACTCTGCCCTGCTGCATTGGAAGGCCTTATATGGAGAGCTCAGAGGAACAGCTGCAATGGGCCGAACCAAGTCGGGCCACCTGGCCAAGCACGCCTCAAGGTTTCAATGTCAGGCTCACATGTGTTTGGCTGGAAGGACCGACTTTCTAATCCTCCCTTGCAGTGCCCTAGCAAGATCACAATTTTGCCTCCGACCTCAATTTTTATTTCCCCCAAACCCTACCCCCCTGTATCAAACTCTTCTACCCACATTCCAGCCAGAGTGCATGGCAGGCCAGTGAAATGGGACACGGGCGACGAGAGAAGTCCTTTTTGAAGTTGATCTCCACTTTAATGATATATGTATGTCCTCCAGGATTTGGATAGCGGTGTGGTGATCCTGGATTACAGGAGTACAGCTGTCACAGAGCTGATAATGAATGAACAATGTGTGATATCATTTCTGCAGGGTATTTTCATTCTGTGTAATGTACAGTAATATCAGCTGTCATGTAAATGTTTAACTGTTATCAAAGGCACCAGGTTTTCAACAAGTTTTAGAGATATGCATATTTTGGAAGAGAGATGCACAGCGACCGGATTGTAATCTTATCTTCAAAGTGCCACATATTAATTCCCAACCACTTCCTGTTCAATGTCTCAGGTTGATGCAATAAATAAGTTTAGTCTCAGAAAGTGGAACCCCAGTAAATCTATACCATAAACAAATCATCTTTGACCTTTTTGTCTTGGCACAATCTCTCTAGACTCTTAGGTATTATTTCCCTCCTCTTGTTTCTCACTCACAACATACAAGTTTTCTTGAGGATTTAGGTCTGAGGACCAATGGCTGTGTTTTCTAGTATCTCAAAGAATTTCCGATGTTGTACACTCTAACCAGGTTTCAAAAGTCTTTGGAAAAGAAACTGGCCCACAGCATCACAGATCCTCTACAGTTGTAATAAGGTGCTTTTCTACATATTCATTCTGTTTTTTTAAACTAACAAACCAACCCGGAGTGATTTTGATGCTGTAAAGCTCAGTTGTATACTGTTGTAAAACCTAGGTGTATCTGCATTTTATTTTATGGCATAGGAAGACACAATGCCATAGGTACAAGCACTTATATCACCTCACTACACATGTGATACTGCAGCACAAATAGATCACAGGCTAAGTCAGTCTGCCACATGTCCAGATTTTTGGACATATTGAAAAGTTCCTCAGTAAGAAAAACGATTCACTTACCTCAGTGTGTTGGATGCTGGAAAGTAAAAGTTTAAGTGGTGGTTTGCCCTATATTCAGATTTAATCAAGAAATAATTAAGATAATTGAAATTCCATTCCCAGATTATCCTTAGTTATGAGAAGTAATTCTGCTGTCTTGAAACATCTCTGATCCCTCTATACATGCGCTACTCAAACAGAAGCTCATCGCAAGCAATACATTTGTGACAAGACTTGATGTTCCACATGATCCCCTTCAATTCTTCACACAGACTAATGTAGCCTCTTAGGGGACAATAATGTGCTGGTTTATACACTGTCTACTTAGAAAGGGATTCTAGGGTTCTAAAGGATTAGAACCCTAGAGCCTTATTGCTGCAAGGCAACAGTATATATAGATGTAAGTTTTCCTTTATTTATTTATTTTTTTTAAACATCTTTATTAGCATTGCAAAAAAAGTGTGGAGGGTGCTGTATTCTATACGTTAAATGTTTGCTGAGGTGAATTAATGCAGAAGAGGGTTTCACATTAGATCATTCACATATGCAAGAGAAACTGGCTTTTATACCTGCACCTGTAATTGTTGAGCACAAAACAAGTATTCATGTGCTTCCCCCCCCTCATCTACTTCTTTATAATTATAATCCCTGCCTTCTTCCTGAAGCATTTCCTTTGCTAGCTAGCCTCTCAATCAATGGGACCCTCACTGAGTCAGCTCAGAGTGGGAGTAGTTTAAAAAACACAGCAATAAACCTGCGATAATACAACAGTGGGTGTCCTCCATAGGCTTTATTATTTAAATGCATGGCCCCTCTGGGTCTTGCAGCGGAAGGCGACTCATTCATACTAAGAGAGTCAGGAAGATTATTGCCTGTGTAAGATGGACTCTCAAAAGAGGCAGGCCATTGTTAGCCTCTAACCCAGCAGGCTAAGATCATTCTTTAATTTCAGGACCCCCAGCAGTCTGCATTCAAACTCCCCTTTTCACCATCTGCACATCAGCCCAAATCAACCCTCCCACCCCCCTCCCCGCCTCTTACTTGGTGTATTTTTCTCTGTTAATCCCCCCAGGAATGTGGCTTTGGTTATGGAGAGGATGCCCGGTGCGTGCCTTGCCGGAGCAGCCGCTTTAAAGAGGACCGGAGCCTGCAGAAGTGCAAACCCTGTCTGGACTGTGGCCTCATCAACCGCTTCCAGAAGGGCAACTGCTCCACCACCAGCAACGCCGTGTGTGGTGACTGTCTCCTGGGGTGAGAGAGAGCTGCAACACCCATCTGTCTAATTTTATAGTAAAAAGAGGTCGTTTTGTTTACTAAACTTGTAACCTTGTGTCTGCACCAGATTTTATAGGAAAACAAAACTAAGTGGATTCCAGGACATGGAGTGCATACCTTGTGGGGACCCTCCGCCTCCATACGAGCCCAATTGTAAGCACTTTTGAATCATTTGACCTCTCCTAACAGTTGGCCTAACATGTTCCCATAAAACAGACTCCCCAAACCACAGCAGGAGATGTTTGAACATGAAACAACAGGGATACAAAAGTCTGAACGCAAACATCATCATCACAAGCACACTGCTCAGCTTCTTGCCAAATGCTAGTGGAACCAAAATCCAGAGCCACAACAAAGCCAACACAGAGACACAGACTCAACATGCCAGCACAAGGTTCTCAGGAGTAACCAGAACCACAACTTTCTAAGGGTGGAGCGAGCCGTGTTTGACTCACGTGGATAAATAAATGCTGGGATTTAAAAGCTGGGAAGTTGAAGAGCTGAAATGGATGCTGCTAAAACAATGTAAAATTTGCCAGCACTGGATTATACTGGATTATAACATGCCACTCATTTTCAGTGCTCAGTTTGGGCTAAATGAGAAAACTTGCAGAAGTACTCACTTCCCTTGAGCTTTGTCACATTTTGTAGCATCAGAGCCACAAACTTAAAAGTTTTCTGTCCTATAATATGAAGTGAAAGGAAAATGGCACATGGTTTTCAACTGGTTTTTACAAAAAAAAAACAAAAAAAAAACAAACAAAAAAAAAAACTGAAAAGGGTGCATTTATATTAAACCCCACTTTTCCGACACCCCCAAATAAAATCCAGTGCAACCAACTACCTTCAGAAGTCACCTAATTAGAAAATAAGGAAAGTGATTAATTTTCAGTTTGAATCCAGCTGTTCTGTAAAGCCCTCAGAGCTTTGTTAGAAAATGTCAGTGAACAATCAGCATCATGAAGACCAATGACCACAGCAGACAGGTCTGGGAGAAAGTGGTGGAGACATTTAGAACAGAATAGAAATATCCTTTATTGTCCCACAATGGGGGACAATTTAAAGCAGGGTTAGGTTATAAGGCAATATTCCACGCTTTGAACATAATAACTCTGTTCAACGCTGTTTATGAAGAGTGTCAAGAACAAAGCTGTTGTTGAAAGAAAGCCATAGGAAGTCCTGTTTGCAGTTTGCTAAAAACTATGGAGGGGAGATAGCAAACAAGTGGAAGAAGGTGTTTGGGTGAGATGAGACCCAAAATTGAATTTCTGGCCTACATTCAAAACAATCTGTATACAGGAAAACTAATACTGCAGCTCAAACTAAACACACATGAGCAGCATCATAGGTATAACATTTTTCAGCAAGGACAGAAAAGCTGGTGCGAGTTGATGGGAAGATGCATGGAGCTAAATACGGGCCAGAATCCTTGCAGAAAACCTGTTAGACTTGAGAATGGGGTGGAAGTTCACCTTGGCAGCAGGACAGCAACCCTAAACATACAGCCTGAGCCACACTTGAATGGCGTAGATCAAATCATATCATGTGCTAGAATGGCCCAGTCAAAGTTCAGACATCAGTTCAATTCAGAATTTGTGGAAAGAGCTGGAAATCCCTATCCCTTCTGACTGGGTTGAGCATTTTTGAAAAGAAGAATGGGCAGAAATGTCTCCAGATGTGCAAAACTGTTAGAGACATACCTCAAAAGATTTCCCTAAGTCAGTACTCTCTGCCACACCTTTTCCTGCAGGTACAGTGAAAGGTGTTCTAGAGAGTACTGACTCAGGGGGTGAATACAAATGCATACCACATTTCACAGATTTTTATTAGTAAAACACATTTTGAACCATGTGCCATTTTTCTTTGACTTCAGTTATGGAACCCCTATTTGTTGCTTCAGCACGTTTATGGTTGAAATATGACAAAACAGTCCAAAGGTTCAAGGGGTGTGAAAACTTTTGTAAGGCAATGTAGATGGCTCTTGATTGAAAAAAAAAAAAAAAAATGCTTCATGTCTCCTTTGTTTTTGATCCAACACCAATTGCAACAATTCAGTGAGGTTTCCAAATAAAACCAACAAGCAAATGAACTTCTACTTTTGGTAATTGAGTGTGACTTCCTGCTGGCAACAGACACAGCAGCTGTTTCTGAGGAGCTTTTGCTGGCAATGTGAGCGTTGGAGGCAGGGGAAATATCATCTAAACATTTGCAGTCTTTGCACAGAAAGAACGGAGGCGTCATTGGACCGGCCGCTCTTGGGTTTTGTTCTTTAATCTTGCCTCTTTATTGATGTGGATGAGAAAAAGAAAACCTGGATGTGTACACTGACCTTGAGACAACAGGCCTCCCTCTGTCTGCTCATTTGTCCATCTGTGCCGCTTCCCGTTTTGATACTGGAGGAGGCCTGTGAAACAAAATGGCCATTGTGTGTGGGAACATAGCCGGTGGTTAGCTCCTACAGGGACTCTCAGTGGAGTATTTCCAAATGTTTGAAAGTCATGCCACCACCCACCCCCACCCCCACCCACGGCTGTTATCTTGAGGAGGATGGTGAAAACTTAAAGGGCAGATCATTCTAATAGGCCACGCTGGCCCAGGGCAGCGGTGCAGCTGTGCAGGGGGAGTGCAGTTGTAGTCTGGGGTGGACTGTAAATCTTAACCCCCCCCCACTCGTCATCCTTCTTTCTCTCTCTTCGCTTTCCCCCAGTGGCTTTTTAGAGCAGAGTTAAAATGAGGTTGTGTTTTATGGATTTCTTCAGCCTCTGTAATGCGTTTCATCTGCTGAAATAGTTCACTGTCCCGGTGGAGTTGGACCCATGTGTGTGCTCTGGTAGCTTCTTCCTGTTCTGATTTTATTACAATGGGCATCAAAAAAACCAATGGGCTTCCTAAATTAGCCAGTCAGGAGTTTTAAATGTTTTTTTTTAGTAGTTTAGATGTTTAAATTCAGCCAATAAACATGACTAATGCAACCCTAAATCAAAAAGTTGGGAAAAAAAAAAAAAAAAAAAAAAAAAAAAGTTGAATAATTTGTGGAAAGGTTAGTGACCTTATCTAAACCTTCATTCCTTAGAATGAGATAAATGGTTTGTTAATTTTTTTTTTTTTACCTAAAAAAAAAAAAAAAAAAAAAAAAAAAAAAGGACCGAGCTGGTGCCAGTTAACCAAATGATTTGTGAAAGTTTAATTTTTGTTATCCAGTAGATACAATATTAGTATGGCCTTTTATACTATACACCTTGATTCCTACACATTCTAACATTCCTACTTTTGGACACTTAGATTTCTTAGTTTTTTGTAAATTTTTTTTAATAAGATTCTGAACATTTAACCAATCATTTACCCATATAGTTTGATTTTTAGCATTGCACCAATTAGTCAGACAGATTGGAATCAGCCAGTTCTCCCTGGATCGGTAGTAATTAGTTATTAATTAGTTATCTGTAGTTTGAATACTGGAAAATTAGTTTTTGTTCTTGGTTTGAATAAAAATCAGATGCAGGTCATGGAGGTATGTCAAAGTAATTCCTTCAGTTTCTGTTGGATTCAAAACCACTCCCTCTGTCAGGGAACCTGGAGCACCTTTAGCTTTTTTATGTTTTAGTCTTTAAAATAAAACATCAAAATTGGAAGTGGCAGGTCAGCCTTGATCAGGATACCTTTGTTAATCACTGCTCAAGTTAGCTTCTAGTTCAGGAGAGTTTAAAGGACTATTTCCCAAGTTTTTCACAAGATCCTAGTGTTCAAAAGGCTTTACTAACGTTCAAAACACATCTCAAAAATCCTTTAGCATGGTGGTTATATTCAAGTTCATAAAGTCAGATCCCAGAAAAATGGAAAGCTCCAGCCTACCAGTAGTTTAAAGCAGCATTTCCAATGTTTAAACCCACACTCACTGAAGCCACTTAGATGCAGGCGTGTGGGATCATGATAGCTGCAGATCACAGAACACTTTGTCCTGACTGCTGTCTTAGTCAAGCTATAAGAAAACTGTCAAAGCACCACCTCACAGCGATAATCATGCTTGGTGTTCCTGGAAAAGAGATTAATATGTGCACCCAAATCAAGTCAGCTTTGACAAGGGAGCAGAAAGTTCAAATTGAGATGCAGAGAAAGTTTTTTGTTGTTCTTGTTGTTTATAAGTTGCCATCAAGTTCAACAACAGTCATGTCACTCAATCAAGTCAATATAGAAAATTTATTAATAGGTAAAAATGGCGTTGAAAGCCCTAATTATTACAACCAGCGCTATATATATATATATATATATATATATATATATATATATATATATATATATATATATATATATATATATATATATATATATATATATATCTCTACCTCCTCGAACGAAAAAGACTCGTGGCTATAAATTATATCTGGTGTCATATAGAGAGCCGCCCATAAAAGACAAAAAAAAACCCCCCAAAACCCAACAAAAAATAAAGGTAGTTAGTCCACCCTCAGAAGACACGCTCCCAAGTCTTCTGGTCTACAGGCCATGCAAGGCCGGGAGGAGTCAAAAAACAATTTATTCAACTAAACTCAAAAAGGATGGTAGGTCACATTGCATCTGAAACTATAAAAACATAAAAGTCAAATTAACAACTAGACACTTCAGTGTACAATTTATTTAGCATACCTTTAATAATCATCATATTGGATTATTTTAGCAGCAGTTGGACTAATTGTTGCTGTGCTTTTCAAGAAAAAAGATCATACTATACATTTTTGGGGTATTTTTACTTAAGATTATCATACTGTGAGAATCTCATACCATGTATGCCCATTGTCACTGTCTGAAGACTTCTAAATAACCAAATTCATCTTTCTTGTAAGTGAGGGGAAAAGTGTAGTAGCTTTGTGTCAGCCAGCTGTCAGCAGTGTGCAGCAACAGGTGGGTGAGGGGGCCTGCTGTGTTACTCTTTTAAAACAATGTCTGACTGAATTTTTGTCATTTTGAATCTGTGACTCTGGATGTTGTTCAACACACCATGTCGAATTGAGTAAATTATATTTTCTACCGTACTGAAACTTTATCCTAATATATGAACCAAATATATCTAATGTTTAAGTATAAATGACAACTCTTGTCTGTACCAAAGGGAACTAGCTCTCTAATTCAGAGATCAGGCTAAAACAGTGCTCTGGCCCTATTAAAGAAAGCTCTTAGAAGCATTCATACAGACACAAGTCAAAGATCCCTCCAAGGTGCAAAGAAGTGCTGCTTTTGTTTGAACTATAAGTGCCGTTCCATAAAGTGAGTACAGGCAGGGGAGTCTGTGAAAGGCTGTGGTTTATTGGTCTGGTTTGTGTGGAGATAATATCAGCAGGTGAGGTCTGTTCAATGGAGCAGTGTTTATCTGTGTGTGCTGCAGCTGCCGGCGCTCCGATAACAGAGTGCCTTTGTGTTGATGCTCACCTCGGATGAGCTGGATCTGACCTTCACAATGAAGGCCAAGTTTAAACACCATGGTCAGATGTCAGACACCACACAGGCATCCTGAGCTGGTTAAGAGTCTGGAAAACTGAACGCTAACACTAACATAGTGGGAAACAACGGTATTTAGCTGTAGCAGAACATTTTAGATTCTACATTTTAATACTTTAGGCTGAAGGAAATTTTGAACTGATTTACTGTGATTGAATGTTTTTTGCCACTGTGGTTTATACTTTAGTCTTCAGTTTGACCAGAAGGATTGAGAGCAAACAAGAACTTATCAGCTTCACTGCAGCCAAAGCCTTTTAATACAAACATGCCTGTATAAACAGGAACTAATATAAACCAGCATGGTTTAAGCTGTGCCATGATGCCTCGGGAATGTTCTATAAATCCGACATCATGTACATTTCCTTGTTCATATCAAACTGATCCTTTGCTTTCCCTTCTCAGAGATTTGAAGCTCTGCTTTGAGTGTTTCATCATATTTTTTCATCTGAAGGAATGTTAAAATACCCTTATCCCCTATCTGTCTGAAAGAAGAGAGGAAAAAAAAAAAAACTGGCCAGCACTAAAGCAATGTTTACACTGCAAAACAAAGAGCTCTTGAATGTGAAAAGGCTGATACTGGTTGCCTTTATGATTAATATGCTGAAAAGTAAATAGTGAAGCTGACTAGAAAAAAGATCTCCTCAAACAGCAACTCATTTATTCTGGCTGCCATTCTCACTGGTAACGGCTCGATCTGCTTCACATCACTGCACGCTCCCTGTCCCTGTTTGCTCTGTATTAACCCATGCCCTGAATATCATACGCACATAGACCAGGGCAAACTGTATTTGATTTCTCTAACAGATCAGAGTTAATTGTGTGGAGCTATTTGTACATGGCCTCTCAATAATTTTGAGACTTTAGGCTGCTTTATTTGACTTTTTGCGTCAAAACATGATAATATGCTATGACAACGATTAGTGGAGAAGGGCTTTGAAATTATGTGCAAATTTGGAATAGTCATAAACTTACTGATATGTGGACTGTGTACCAGCAAGACTAAAAGATTTCAAGGTGTCTCTATCTTGTCTATAGCCTTCATACTTTCTCTAATAATGGTAGATAATGAACAAAGAGTTGCTGCTGGGGATTGGCAATGTAAAGTCTTATACTTTTATTGTGATGTTGTGTGGTAATTATTACAATGATGATAAAAGCGACAATAAAAAGTATTAAAAGATGTGTATATTTTTGCTCTAAACCTATAACTATAAGGGAAGAAAGTACTTACTTTCCTACTTCAAAATATCAAACATTCATAACAAACAAACAAACAAAAGTAGAGAAGCTTAAAGCCTACAAATTCAAATCTGGGCTCATAATAATTGATTACACTTACAGAAAATCACAAGTTCAAAGCAGCTCTGTTGCACTGAGAAATATTTGAGAAATATTGTGGTGTCTTAAGATCGAGAGATTTTGTAAACCAGATGTCATTATACATGTAACCATCAATCTGAGTTTATTGTTCCTACTACAGAATGGCTCATTCAATCACGGTAAATGTTTTTCCTGGTGTGTGATGTTATGATATTCATATCCCTAATTGCTACCTACTTTACTGAGCAAAGAGGACTGCTTTTATTGGATCATATTTAGCTGATTACTGTTGGCTTGTTGGCTGGCAACGAGCTAGGTCTTTTCAGTTTGTATTACAGTATTTCACCAGCCTGCATGACTTATTTCAGCACCATGAAGGTATGCAACATACCACAGCTAACATTTACATATGGGGTTCATATGGGTAGAAAATGGGCTGAACAATGAGCATGTCCTTGGACCATAAATATACATTTTCTATACAGGGTTGATTTACGACCACTCGGAGGGAAAAGGGGGAACTACATTAAATTAGCTGTGGTATTTGCGCATCTGCCTTCATAGTCATATGAAATTGAGTGACATCCCATTCCTAATCCATAGGGTTCAGTATGATGTTGGCATAACTCTTAAGCTTAAACAGCCTAAACTTCTTAGGAAGGCTTTCCACAAGATTCAGGAGCGTGTTTATGGAAATATTTGACCATTCTTCAAGAAGCACATTTGTGAGGTCAGGCACTAATGTAGGATGAGATGACCTAGCTCACAGTCTCTAGTCTAACTCATTCCAAAAGGTGTTTGATTGGGTTGAGGTCCTGATTTTATGCCGGCCTGAGAAGTTCCTCTACTCCAACCTTACTCATCCATGTCTTCATGGATCTTACTTAGTGGACTCCTGCACAATCATGATGAAACAGGAAGTGGTCTTGCCCAAACTGTTTCCACAAAGTTGGAAATATGGCTGCAGTTGCCTGGCCAGGGAAACCCATTACATGAAGCTTTCTACTCACTGTTTTTGAGCTAATCTGGGTCACAGGAAGCTTTGAGTTTTGTAGCTATTCAATCTGCAGAAGGTTAGCAACCAAGTGCTATTAGCTTTAGCATCCACTGACCTCGCTCTGTCATTTTACATAGTCTTCCACTTTGTGGCTGATTTGTTATTGTTCTAAATTGCCTCCATTTTGTTGTAATACCACAAATAGTTGACTGATGAAATGCAACCTGTGCAATTTAATTTCCTTTCTACTAAGTATTGTCCAGAGTACCAAGCTGGGACTCAGTGAGCCCCTGAAAAACAAACATTTGTAGAAGCAGTCTGCTTGCCTAGGTTCTGGATTTTATGTACCTGTGGCCATAGAAGTGATTAGAACACTTAAATTTAATGATTTAGAGGAGTGAATCTATATTTTGCCAGTACAGTGTATATAGAAACTAGTGTTGCCACTATGAGTTGTGTTTAGTCAACCGTAGTGGATCTTATACAAGAAGCCCTTTGTGGGTCATGGCCCATATAGTACCCCTCCAGCTTCAGCAAAAGTCACATGGGGCCCTCATGCGTATGGAGCCTGGATAACTTTTAGGGTATTCCCTTTACATGAGTATTTCTAGACTAGCTCTTCTTCTCATCTCAGTCCATTTCCTCTCATCATAAAAAAAGCTGGACCATAGAGAACAACAGATAATCCTAACCTGTACAGCTTTATTAGAAAATTGGCACTGCAATAACTGCACTTTTGTCAGCCACCTGACAGCAGTGTGCAGCAACTCCACATTTTGGCTGGGTAATTTTTGAGCTAAATTAAACCACATTAACTTTGTTAAAAATGTGCAAAAAATATCTCCCATCTTTAACGTCCTCCTTTTATGGAAAATATGTCAGTTTCTATAAAGTTTAGGCTGAGCTAAAGCTAACTGAGTAACAATCCTACCAGCAAATTACAGCTTAAAATGACTGACAAAATAGCTCTGTTGTCACAGCACGCTAACAGTTGCTTAGCGGATTTCTTTCTTAAAAAGTAGTTTTCTGGCATCTTTAGAAATTATATATATATATATATATATATATATATATATATATATATATATATATATATATATATATATATATATATATATATATATATATATATATATATAAAATCTTCAGTCATCATCTTTAGGTTTTAAATAATCCAAAAGGTCCACAGATTTCAATTTGCCACTCACCAGTAAAAATGTATCGTGTAGTTGTTTTTACGATCAGACACAGCAGTCATTTCCATCAAAAATTCAGGTTTCAGCTTGTTGGGATCTTTTTACTAATGGTGAACTAAATTAACGAGGATCTTAAATGGGCTTTGATTGTCTTTTTGCCAGTAAATTATATCTGTGACCAGTGTTGGTCCAGTTGCCAATTGATCTCTCTCTTAGATGAATTAGTATCTCAAAACCCAAAAGCAAACCTGAAACACAACAGGTTGATAAACTCTGTTTTCTCCTTTCACTACAAATAAAGTCATTGTGTGAAACGTGAAAAGAGATGCACACAATGATCTCCCCACCATTAATTATCACCTGGTTATTCAAAACACAGCTGCACAGTGTTTTGGTGATCCTTAGCTCTCTGCTTTTATTTAGCGTTTGCTTAAATCTCTGCACTTTCATCTGAAAACTGAAAGAAGAGTTAATAGTGAAACTTACTCTGAATAAGTTCTTGTGATGTGGCGCTCTGTGATCTTTGCTTAAACTAACAACAGTCTCAGAAAACATTTACAAGAATCCACAAATGGGTCACCTGCTGTAACTGTGTGGAGAATTTCATTTGATTAAAGGATGATTACATGCAACAGAAGCAATTTTTCTTTTAAAAACAGCTTCATCGGTTTTACATTGTGATGTTTAGCCTTAAGCCACATTAAGCCCCGATGCTCCGAAGCTGTGCGAACATGTAAAATGAGCTGCATTCTTCGAGGCTTTATATGAATGTGTGTTAAGGGTCCCGATGGTAGGAGCAAACGCAGACATTGTGTTTCCTCTCAGGTTGGATGAGAGATGCAACGGAGCCTCGTTATCAAATCTGTACAACATACAAGTCTAGATTGACTATATTTTCTAAATTTATTCCGTACATAAAGCAATTTGAGGATTTTTTTTTTTTTTTTTTAAAAAAAGCTTTCCCAGCTTGCCCTCATTTTGTGAGGGTGGGGGGGGTTGGTAGGTAGAGCAATGTGTGTAAATCATCATCTGTTGAAAACCAGACAGAGGTAGCTAAAGAGAGAATCCACCACAGGGGTTTTCTCTTTGAACTCCTCTGCTTATTTCATTAGGCTTTAGCAAAACGGTAACTGACCTAAGGAACAAAGCGACAATTAATCTCCTGTTTCCACGCTGCCTGGGGAGCATTGCACTAGATAATATACGTGTGTGGCCCTGTGCTGTATTTATCCCCATTCCTGTGGACAGCTGTCTTATTTTAAGTCCGCAGCACTTTAGTTCTCTCGTCTCATTCCCCGTGCGATCTCCTTGCAGGTAGTGGGCGTGTGAACCTGGTGCCTCTACCCTCCGTGGTGACCAGTCCTCGTGACGTGGCCCTGGCCGCAGTC
The DNA here is from genome assembly GCA_014839685.1 of Anableps anableps. Taxonomy (NCBI): domain Eukaryota; kingdom Metazoa; phylum Chordata; class Actinopteri; order Cyprinodontiformes; family Anablepidae; genus Anableps; species Anableps anableps. Next base: position 24,163,278 of record CM026068.1, on the reverse strand, counting down.
ATCTGCAGCGCTCTGGCTACGGTCCTGCTGGCGCTGCTGGTTCTGTGCGTCATCTACTGCAAGAGGCAGCTGTTGGAGAAGAAGCCCAGCGGTCAGTCAGGATGTTGACATGTGTATATTTTCCTTACTCCACAAAGAAACCTTTTGACATTTTTATTAGTAATTTCTTTTTTATGAGTGTAGCTTTGAGAAACTGCATGGGTACGCCTGGTGTAGAAAGTCGTCTTTTATTAAAGAGACTCGAGAATTGGAGTATTTTGAGCTATATCTCACTTTTTAATGTTGAGATACAGAGTTTTCATGATTTCATGCTTCCACACAAATATCTATCAGATAAGACTTGAATCACTTTTGCACATTTCTGTGAAATCTTTGTGGGTCTGTTAAGACAGAGTAGTTGGTGACATTTCAGTGCAAGATGGTTTTGTCAAGACGTCCAAAATAAAGCTCATATGCATTCTAAAACCTACCTTTAAATAATTATCCTGGCTTCAGAGATATTAAGTTGGCACATCGACACCTTAAATGTATTTTTAAAAAAGGAACTGTTAAGGCCTGGAAATGAGGCTTCACTGCTGTCTGAACTTGACTTCATTTCGCCTTAACTTCCCAAACCGGGTGCTGAACTAAGCTTTATTAAACGACGCTGCATATTTGTGGAAACTTGTTTAATGAGCTGCATTCGTGAGCCTAGAAGTGATTAAGCCTGTGAAAAGTCCCGGGGCGACAAATTAATGACATCATGTGTCCCCGGTGAGCATGTCGGGAACAAAGAGTAGTAGCAGAAGTTATCAAGGCGTTACCAGTCACTTTTTTTTTCCACCTTGCAAAAAATTGCTTCAGTTAAGCACTTTGTCAGTAATTTCCCTCTGCTAAAATATGCACAACGCCCTTTACCGGAGTTGGCACAAGATGTTAACTGTTGTAATTTCGAATTGTACAAAGGAGTTATTATCAGCCTCAGAAACATGATGCTGGTTAGGCCTGTCAGTTAAATCTGATTATACTCCAACTTTGTTCTGTGGATAGAATGATTACAGATTTAGATGTTGGAACAAATTAATTAGGTAATTTATTTATTATCAATTTATTAGTCGATCATTTCCTGATGCATTATAGATCAGTTGGTAGTAATTTACACCTGAAGTCCATTGGAGTGTAGGGGTGTTTACTGAACAGTTTGAGAGGTTTGCAGCTGATTTCTGTTGTACCTGGTGATAGAAGATCACCATGTTGTTGCTTTTTTTTCAGCTGCCTCTCTGAGGTCTCAGGACTGTCCCTACGGTGGGGCAGAGCTCTCCTGTCTGGACGCCCGCTGGCTCCACGACTTCCCCCAGAGAACCTGCTGTCAGTGTCACCTGGACTCCGGACATCACTGCGGTGCGTTTCGGTTCAGTTGATGGCGTCTGTAAGCAATGAAGTGACTCCATGCGATGCATTTTTGGCTTTGTTAATGAATTTAGTTTGGATTTTCACCAAAAGGTGAATGATACAGATGCCTGTCCTGAAACTCATGTTATATAAAGCTGTATTTGTGTGTGTGTGGGTTGCTTAGGTCCAGTACACCTAAACGCCTCTTTGTGCTGTGATGAGAGCTGCAGTTTGAGCCGCATCCAGAACATCAGTCCTTTCCAGTCACAGATGAGCCTCAGTGATGATGAGTAAGTGGAGCTTCAACATTCGCTTTGAAAGATTGAATAGAAATGGTATTTCTGCGTGGTGAATAACTTACCAGCTGGTGTATGAGAGTGATCAAAGATCACAGTGGAGTGATATTCAGCGAGATTCTCTCTAAGTACTGTAACAGTTAAGCAAAGCTATTGACAATAAGCCTCCTGCAATGTCCCATTCATCTTAAAAACCTGAGATTTCTGTTGTATCAATGGGGTCGATCATCTCTCCATAACATGAAGGGCTAAATTTTTCACAAAATTCTGACTTTAATAAAAGAAGCACGTCATTATTTTTAAACAATTTTTTTTGTGTCAGCTGCATTAAATACTGACTGGATAAACAGAAAATTGTGGTTTGCTTACATTATTAAACTTAAACATATTTATAAAACATAACACAACAGGGGCCTTTTCGGTTGCTGAATAGAAAACTAAAAGATGAAAAGAATAAAATATGTGAAACACTTAATCCCCCATGAAGAGTGATGTTCATACAGAAGTACTCTCAATGAGGAGGGCTGCAGACTTTACTTGCCACTCCGTGTCAAAGAAGTGGAAAGAAACCAGTATTTTAAAGGATATATAGAAATAATAGTTGAATAACAGCTGATTTGTACAACAGGTAAAGATGCACCAATCACAGTTTTAGGGCTAATTTCTCATCTCCGGCTTGATAAAGTCAGAGTTGGAATGCTGGTTAGCATTCTGTATTAATGATTACAATGATTAGCATCAGTATCTGTAAATAATGGCAGCATTACTTTAAAATGTTCGGCCTTCCTTCCTGTTATCTGCAGCGTCTCGCTCCCTGTTTGACAGAAGCAGCCTGAAGAAACAACAGATATTTCATTGTGGAAAATTCATTTATCATTTGAATAACTTCAAACAGCTTTTGTGCTTCTGCCTTCATTTTTGAACTCTTCGCTGGCTCTGAAAAGAGCTGAGTCTTATTCCTTCAGTAACAACTTCTACACTTAAGAGTTTGTTTTTCCACAGAAATGCACATCTGCATGAAGAAGATACTCCAATGTGGCTGGAAGGCCACACAGAGCCTGAGTGTGTGGGAGAGAAGGGAAAGACAGGAAGTGTTGAGTCTCCTGAATATTTTGAGCTTCCTCTCTGTGGGGTTGACCCAGCAGAAGGAAGTGAGGAGGGAGGAGAGGAAGGAGGGGGATTGAGGGAGTATTCGTGTGAAAGGAGGAGTGAGGACTGCGGTGACGCTGTGACTGATGCACTTCTTCCTAAACAACAAGGGCAAACGCAGGAAGGTGAGCAGCCATTTTTTCTCTCTCACAGCTGAAGATGACGGAAAGAGATCCTCCAGATTTATTTCACCCTTAAAATAAATATTTTTTTGTACATTCACAGCATACAGTTCCCTCTAAAAGTACAACGTTGATGTGGTTGTGTATAAATCCTTGAAATAAATTAACATTTACTTCCACCTTTGGCAAAAAGGTATGACTTAATGTAGAATATTTATGACCCTGCTCGACATACCAGAACATTTTAACTTATAACAATAATTCACCAAAGAGAACTGCGAGGAGTGGAAATTAATGGATCAGTTATGAAGGTGCATAGACACATGAACAACGCCAGTGTAGCATTTACAAAACAAAAGGGACGGAGAGAAGGTTTAAAGGTTAGACAGCTGACCCCATTCTCCCAATCAGGTCTGATGCTGTGGCATAGATCTAGATGATACAGAAATTAATAGGAGTGGTGGTGTAATAAACTTGGGTTCTTGTCTGCCTTATTTGCCACACTTCCTGTTATTTGAGCTGCAGATCTGAACAAGTTTAGGTGTATAGCTATTTTATTAGACCTTTACACATCGTCTTTACTGGAATGGCATGTTCTCAGGTGATTCCCATTTTGAGGAGTTGCTAAGAGAAACAGGCCTATATGTATATTTCTATTCCAGGAAAACAAGAAGTCAGGGATGTCAAACTTAAAGCTTCTAAACTCTCTGATATACCTAAAAAAAGTCAAGTTATTTTAAAGGAGTTGTTAAGGATACTGATAACTGTGGTACAGATAATCAGACAAAAACAATTATTTTCCAACGGAGGGAGTTTTCCCCACTAAACTAATATACTCCAGGTAAAGGCTGGACTTTTCTGTTTTCCTTTTATTGTGAGATTAAACTACTACAATAAAGGATGAATTTATCTAAAGGCATCTTTACCAGGGGAGCTTTTAATTAAAGTGAGCACTGTAATAAGAATCACCATCATCATCCTAAGGGCCATTTATTTTCAGAAAACACACTGGATGCAGAAGATAAATACCTTAATCCCTCATATATTATGTGGACACACGTGTCTCTGTCGAGTCTTTTAATAAACTGATATCCAGCTCTGAGTGTGTGTGTGTTCATGATGAGCAGCCAGTAAAAGAAACTGGAGACAGCTCTGGCTCTTGGACGTAGTCAACAGGATCCTGCTTTAAATCAGCTCACTGCCGTCTCGTTACTAATCGCCGCGTGTGCGCTCTCTTCTTCCTGCTCTCCACCCAGGGTGATATGGACTTCTCTGGCTTGAACCACCTCAGACTCGACAACAGCCGCGGCCGGATTCAGCGTCTGATTCCTACCCAGTCTCCCCGCACGCACAGACACTCAAAAACACAGACACCTGTGCGGTCGGTCGTACCGTCTTCTTGAAATGCCTTCTCAATGACCTCACAGCCCTCCGTCAGATGGTCCAAACAGAACGCGTACATGCATCCCCACAGGAGCGCTGCCGCAGATGGATTTAAAAAAAAAAAAACACACTGAGAATGTGAACTCTATGGCCCCCAGGGTTCGACCATATGAAGTTGAAACGTTGTGACTTATAACAGTGAAGCAAAGTGAATCCTGAGAATGTCTCGCATCTTCACATGTAGGAGAATCTAAATTGTACCGCTCGTCTAGAAGCAGATGTTATGAAGCTTTTGTGTGTAAAAGTTTGAGGAAATGTGTCAAAAGTGAAAAAGTTGCACATCGAAGACAATCTTGATCGTACGGAACAGGTTGGGGCGGGGAATGTGTAAGTGCTAAACGCCCTGTAGATACTGTAAAATACTTAATAGGTCGATATTTTTGTTACGGACTGTAGACTTGATGACAGCATGTTTGCCTTTCTCAGCTCTGTTATAGTGTTGGTTGTGAAGCTTCACGTCCATGTGTCTTTGTAAATAAACCTCTTAAACAAGATGACTTTTCATTGTATTGTTTTTTTTTTTTTTTTTAAAGACATAAAGCATGGAGATGAGCAATTTTTACCTGTGAATTTACTAAGTATAATCAAAACTTCACCTTCAACTTCTGAGCACTTTCAAGGTGATGCCCCAAAGAAGCTTTTTTTTTTTTTTTTTTTTTTTTTTTTTTTTTTAATCTCATGCAAAAATCCCACCAATAACACCCATTTACAGTGTGGGTTAGAAATCTATATACACTCATTGGCCTGCCATGTTAAATTGGGACTTTTTAATTTTGCATTTGAACAAACAGAGCTTCTGGATTGGCCCTGATATCAACCGTATTGCAAATTACTGGGTGTGTATGTATATATTTGAGCCAATATTTATAATTTTGCCCTCATTTAGATTGATCAACACACCCTTTTAAAAAAAAAAAAAAAAGAAAAGAATGGCTTAAATAAATCATTTAAAGTCCAAAATTACTGGCTGCACTTCCGCTTTCTGCTGATATGTGCTTTGATTTAAACTGGAAGTCGATGATAGAGCGGCGTTCTGTGCGGTGGGAGCCACCCAGCTCGCTCATTTTCTCTGATGGCGTGCTCACACTTTCTGCAACCGTGAGGACCTTCTCCTCAGGCCCAGGTGTGAGGCAGGCAAGCAGAGACAATGTTAAAGGGAGCAGCTGCAGCTTAGTGTGATTCCTGTCTGGGACGGACGCGACGCACACATTGAGTCAAAATCACGAAAGCCTTTATTTTACAGTCTGCGCTCCCTATCATTTAATTTCAAATACATAAAACTTTTTTTTTTTTTTTTGCTGGAATACAGCGACCAATTACGTCCTTCCACGGCAGCTGTCAATGTGACTGGACATGCCCCAAAAGTTTCCAGTTGTGTAGTTCATATTAGACTAAACTGTGTGAGCCAAAGCTCTGTTTGCCCCCCACCCCCGAATCTCCTGACAGACAAAACAGATGGAGCGGCATTAATTCAAAGCCTAAACAATGAGCACATGACAGGAAGAGCGGATTAAGTATTCTTCCTCATGCTGATTTAAGCAGGAAAAAACAATGTTGGGCTATCCTGTGAGCAGAGAACTGCTGTTTGACGAGGCTGTAGCTCAAGAATGATTGAGAACAGAAGCAAAGAGAAAAGACAAAAGTGTGCAGAAACCCAAAACATTACAACTTTCAGCGTGTGGTTAGTGTTACAGGACACAATCGGACTCCTTGCCTTTAAAGTTCTCAACTCTTTAATTAGTACTGAGTTATGTCAAGAGGAGACTGGGACAGGTACATTAAATAAGTCAATATGACTCCATGTGTTACAGTAGAAAACATGTTGACAATGAATTTACAGTTGAAGATGTGGCCAGGAAACATCTCTGGGTCTTCACTCTCTGGAAGCTTGTTTCCATCAGCTTTCAGAGTCCATGAGGAAGGTCTCAAAGTTGGGGTTGAGCTCAGACACCAACGCGTCCACAAAGTCCTCGATGCTGGGCCGTCTCTGCAGCATGCCTGTCTCACACAGAAAACACGACGACTGGTTTTTAAAAGGGAGTGAGCCAAAGCTTTTGGATGGCACTGGTTTGAGCCCCACTCAGATTTTCATTTCCACATAAAAGCCTTAAAAACAAAGTAAGAGGATACAGCGCCTTGCAAAAAATATTTCAAACCCACCTTTTAACATTTTATCATATTACAGCAACAAACCTTAATGGATTTAAAGTTGTATCTGAAAAGTGTGGCGTGCATTTGTATTCAGACATTTTTTTATGATACCCCTAAATAAAATCCAGCACAATCAATTGACTTCAGCACTCGCCCAATTCATAAATAGCAGAAACCTGTGTGCATTGATTATGCTTTGGTCTATACCACTCCACTGCAGCTCTGGCTGTATGTTAGCAGCTTCCATGTTCACTAAAGAAAAACATCCCTGCAACATGATACTGCCACCACCATGTTTCAGCAGGGGGATAGAGCCTTCAGGGTGATATGCAATGTCAGCATTTTGCATGTAGGACAAAAAAGTTCAAATTTTTCACCTCTTTTGCATGTTTACTGTGTTCTTACTTAACTTGAGGCAAACTTCAAACATGAGTTCTTTATGAATTGGTTGCACTGGATTTCATTTAGGGGTAAACTGCTCTGAAAACAAGTCTGCACCACACTTTTCAGATTTTGATCTGTAAAAAAAAAATTCTTTTCATTACAAGTCTGCACTACTATGTACATTTTTTGACTATCCCTCCATAATGATAAAGACTCCTCTAAAGTATAACAAGTGTGGTGGAGTATATATAACTGTGGAGGCGAGAGCGAGCTCTAAGAGTGTCTGTGTGATTTCAGAGCCCGTCTGCCAGCTCATGCGTAGAGGACTCACTCGCTTTACAATTCAGCTGCACACTTGCTTTGAAGTCAGTTCATTTCCCCTTGTGCAGCTGCCAATGTAAATAACAACCCCCCTCCTCTTTCCTGCATGGGTCACCTCCACTGAGCGCACACACACATCCTAACACACCAGCATATCTGCCCTGACACGCATGACTGGAAATGAACTGAACATACAGACGCACCGACACTCACAGACACTGTGGGGAGTTTAAGCTGCTGCCACCTTGAAACAGAGACAGCAGGTACAAACTACTCATCTTGCATGAGAACATTAGGGGGGGAAAAAAAAAAAAAAAAAAAAAAAAAAAATGGATGGGGGATTATCCTCTCCTCTTACCCACCCGTCACACCCTCCCCCCTGGCTACAAGATGATACCAACGGCACAGAGGTCTATAGCACTGAGCGACCGCAGGGTTCCTGGATCCCTGGGAACGAGACAGCCACATGAAAGCAGCGATAACCCTAAATCACAGCTGTGGCCATGGCTGAGGACAACGGCTTTATGACCGCTTTAAACTGGAGACCAATCTGGCGAGAACAACTGGATGTTTTAAAGACTAAAGTTACACATAAAGTGAGACTGCTGGGAGATATAACAAGCTTTACAAACCTGTAACCTATTTACAGCATGGAGCACATTACGAATATCTAACACTTAGACGCAGCTTCAACAAAGTCTCTGGCTAAAAAGATGAGCAACTTTTGAAAGGCACAGGGGTTAAACTTAACTACTAAAAATGTTGCTCACAATTCTTTCTCTATTTTCATATAAAAATATTTGGCTGCTTGGTGTCTTTAAGCTCCACTTTTGGGGATTTTGGTCCTTCCTGTTTTCTGTGGGTGTCTGGCTGTTGTACTTACTCTGCTCTTTTGTTAATCCACGGGTTTTTGCTGATGTTCATGCTGAGGTGAATCCTTCAGCCTCTAAGCCTTGAATCAAAGCAACAGCAGCTTGTTAATTTTCCTTTTTTCCTCCTTCCCCGCTGCACGTGGTTTGCTTTTAGATGAGACTGGTGAGTTAAGCTTTTGTTTTATACCAAATTTAATTTGACTCCTAGATGACAGACCTACCCATGCGTTCCTTATGGCTGGTAAATGAAAAACTGGGGATTCTTTTGTGTGTGTGAATAGTTTGTCCCTGATTAGCACTTGATTATTAAGGGGCTTCATTTGTTTTAAAATTATATAAATGTTTCCAGTGTGCGAATATAATGGAATGCAGCAAAGGCATCTTAATTGTCTCCTTTACAATAATAACAATATACTGGTGTGCTCTGTATGAAAATGTGAATTGTCTTGTAAAATTATATAAGAAATTTCCAGTAAAGCTGCACTACATATACTATGTGCTGTTCATTGCATGCATTCGCACATTTATTGGTCAACCATGTCATATGTACTAGAAAATTGGCATTATCTACGTCTATTCAGTCATTTTCACATTAAACTGTCTCCCTTACTACCTTTTGAGGGTCTGAAGAAAACTTGCAGTATTTTGGCCTTGTCCTTTTATACAACTCAGATTTTTAAAATAGAATTTATGTATTTATGTCACCAAATATAAACTTCTTTACAGAAAGAAGTATTTTACTTAACAAAAGCATTCTCTGAAACTCAAGAACTTTTCACATTGTCACAACCACAAAGTTAATTGAATTTTTTTAGTATTTTGTGGCACAGACTCAAAAAAGGAGATAAAAAAATATTATATAAGGTAAGAATGGCCTACCGTGTCTTTGTATTCAGCCACCTTTACTCTGATACCACAAATTAAATCCAGTTCCACCAATTGTGTTCCAAAGGAACCTAATTAGTACGTAGAGGCCACCAGAGTGTAGTATAAATACAGTTGTTCTGTAAAGACTTCAAATGTTTGTTAAATGAGACCAAAAATGAAACCGTCAGGTCAACATTAAACTTGGTGGCCAGAAACTAGCACTGGAAACCACCCTCAAATGATCAACCCACCGATGAAACCTGGTGGTGGCAGCATCATGCTGTGGGGAAACTGGTGTGCTGCTTTACGTTAGTGTATCACATACAATGTAAGTAAAACACACCGGCATTTGTGCCCACCATGAGACAAAGTATAACAAAGGTCTAAGGGTGTGAATATTTACTGTATTTTATTGAATTATTAGTGCAGGCAAACCATTGTTTCTGTCTGAAGCAATCAGCCTCTCTTTTTCTGATCAGTTGGAGCCTTTTTGATAACTAGATTATCCAAATAATTTCAGATTGCCTTCCGAATGAAAGAGAAAACAGTACTGAGTAATTTTTGTCTATTCTGGCTCAAACACCATCTGAAATCAGCAGATTCAGTCTGTCATCCATCCAGCTACCTCTGCTTTCCACCAGCAGCTGAAGTCCAGATAATCTGACAGTCTTTTAGCATGCTTGATAGTGTTTCAGTTGGCAGAAGTTTATACTAACTCTTGGCCAGGCACCGAGGAAAGACCAGAGCCAAACTAAACATAATCTGTGCTTTGTGTCCATTGTTGCGAAAGCTTTAGGACGGAGGCCTTGCCATGTGAGTCATCTCGTATTTAAGAGTTTCCATTTCCATTCATAATGGCTCTGACGCAGCCATTGATGAAGGGGGCTTCTACCCGTTACAGTCATCCAAGGGCCAGCATCGTACGCCAACTTGGCTGATGGAGTCTGGGTAAACCAGCAGGTGTTAAAGGACACATGAGGAACCGGGGTCTCTCTGGAGAAACTACCAGTGCAGTTCTTTTCTTCAGAATACTTTTAAAAGTTCTTTCTGAGTGAGAACTGCAATAATAACCGTTTTCCTACACAATGTGCAAAACCTGGTGTGACAGCATTCAAATTACTGTCTCTCTTCTGAATTTAACTACAAATATCTCTTCCTCGATGTGAAAAAAGTGCCGACAAATGGAAAGCATTGTACGATCTGCTAAGACTTATCTAAATGTGTCAACAATTGTAATCTCATGGTTTTCAAACGGTGGAACAAGTACCAATGGCAGTACTTGGGCTGTCTTTAGTAACACACATTACATATCCTGCAAATTAATTATTTGCATGCTAAATGCAAACAAACCAATGTGATGTAGAGCAAATAAGCATCAACGGCCAAAAATGTGAACTGATAAAGCACAAAAATCTCTATATAATCAGGAACTAATCAAAAGAGAAGTTCAGCAGAGAAAATTTTAAGACCTGCTTATTGGAACTGAAGTGCCAGACTGGGAACCAGGAAACAAGTGCTGGTGGTTGTTTATGCTGCACTCCATTTACCGCTGAAGTTGGAACTTTGATCTCGGAATGACATTAAGCCCAACTAAACCATGTCCAAGATCAAACACCCATGGGATGTGCTAATATCCTCAACCAGGCTAAATAATAGTAGCAATACTAGCTAATAATGCATTTCTCTGCATTTTGTACTTTCAAACACTGCAGCAACATGTTGACTAAAGGAGGTTTAAAAGGGTTGTTTATTTGAAAGACTCACTGAGATACAAATAGAACAAGCTTTTCCAATGAGGCTATCTCTCAGTTCTGAATGCAGGGATTAATTAGACGATGATTTTGAAGGCGAGGGTTGGTGAGAAATCTCCAACTTTTCCATTCACAAGTCCTTCTTCAGACTTAGAAATTTCAGATTTTGAGTAAAAAAACAAAACAAAAAAGACACGAGACATGATGCATAGGTTTAAAACCTTTTCCACAAGTGATGACTTACAGTTAAGCAAAAAATATTTCTATCCCTGGCAAATTTAGATTTAAATTATTTTCATTCACCAATAAGTTAGTTTCTGATAGGACGCTTTCAGTTTAGAAAACCATGACTTACCTGTTTTTATTTACATTTTACGAATGAATGGTATGTTCAAAATTAGTTTTACTCCTCTCAATAATCAACACAAAAATATTTACTGGGATTAAACAATAAAACCTTTCTTGTAATTGCTGACCAGACATTTCCTCAGATTCTCCAGTGAATTCAAGACTGGATGCTGGCTTAATATCACATCCAGTCAAAAGAAACATGATGGTAAAATTAAAAGATTATTTTAGACTCACTTTGATGTTGATAATAGAAATCCCTCTCCATCATCAGACATCTGAAGGTTTCAGACCAAAATTAACTGGTATTAGAAACTATTCGTAGCATCACCCACCTTGAGAAAAACCTCCATCTGAATAAAAAGCAACCCCCTGAGTATGATGCTGCCACCCCCAGATTTCACTGTGGGTATGCTGTTCTGTTGGTGATGTGTTGTTTCAGTGCCAAACGTACCATTTGGAAATATAGTTCCAAAGTCCACATTTGGTTGGATTATAACACATTCTCCCAAACGTTTTGGAAGATTATAGCCAGGCCTGATGTTTACCTTGGGATTAAATGCTCTGTCTTGAAAACCTACTCCTTAGTCCAGATATATGGAGAATACAGGAGATTGTGGTCAAATGTAAAACACAACATGTCTGTGTTTCCCTGCAGCTCCCTTAGTGTTACCATCAGGCTCTATTCAGAGCTTCCACACCAGTTTCTATCTAGTCTTTTCATCAACTGTGGAGAAAAATCCAGGTTTAGTAATGGCACTGCTGTCCCATATGTATAAACAAATATTAGGATCTACCTTCATTGGACTATGTTCCATATGTACAGCTGAGAAATTATTCTGTACTTTTGATTGATACCTTTTTACAATGAGATCATTTTGATGCTTTGTAGCTTCTCTGCAAAGTATGGCTTAACCAAAAGAATATTTATCTATCTATCTATAATAGAGTCAAGAAATTCCTACTAGGACAGCTGAACATTATTTTCAGGTTAATCAGAATTGATGGCAGCTCTAAAGTGAAGAAGACTGAATGCTCAATCAAAAGTGTTAATTTAAGGGTGTGCACCTTTATGCCACAACCTTATTTCTGATTTTTATTTTTTAGTAATATATTTGTTTTTTTAAAACATGAATTGCACATGCTAATTGTTACATTATATGTAAAAAAAAAAAAAAAAGAAAAAAAAGAAAAAAAAAAAGTGATATAATTATTTATCTAAGTCTCATTTTTACATTTAAAAAACCTGACATTTTATTAGGGTTTGTAAGGATGACACTGGTCATTACACTACAAACTGAAAAAGTCTAAGTGTTGTTGCATTACTTTTTGTGTGAAACTGTATATCTGCTACTGATGTTACACCTGAATTTCCCCTTTGTGGGACAATAAAGGCTGTTTCTATTCTATTACTGTTCATAAATATGTGTCAAGATAGCAGTACTTGGAAAACATGGCATTTACTGAAGTGGAACTCACTATAAATGTTTGAGAACCACAGCTCTGTTTAGAAAATTACAAACTAAAGTAAGACAGAGTGGATAGCACAATCTTGTCCTAATGTAACCTTTGAAGCTACGCTCTGCTAAACTTACACTACAATCTAAAAGCATGTTTATTTAGAGAAAGGGTGGTGGGACGATGGCTATCAAGAAAATGAAGAACTTTGTAGCCTCGAGCAGCCCGGAGTCTGGTAATAGCAGCTCTGGGGACAAAAATTCAATCAAAATGCTTCAAAATTGCTGTTCTCAGTGCAGCTACTGCTGGTTAAACTCATCAAACCTCTCAGTTACGCCTAGAAAATGTTATACCACTATAGGTAAAGTTAGTAGAAGTTTAATGATCTACATTCTTAAACAAGAGTAACAAACAATTTTATATTTATAGTTACATGATAGCCTTAATTGAACATCTAGAAAAAAAACCCTCATAAAAAAAGTTTAACAAATGCTATAGAGCTTATCATATCTTAAATTTAATTTCTTAAATTAGCTCATCCCAGCTGCAAAGGCTTGGTTTTCATGATTTACTGGTTTCTTTACTAGGTCATTTAAACTCACAACTTGGAGCAGTCATAATGTTACATTTCTGCTTTAACATGTGAATAAACCTGCAGCAAGCAATAACTTGGCACATCGCCTAAAGTCCTCTGCGGTATCATCTTCCCTGTAATTGTATTATCCACATTTTCAAGGTTACTAAGATCTGACAGGATTATATGATCCCACACTTCAAAACACATTGCTGGCTGCTTCAGTGGCTGCTGTGGCTATAGTCAGTTGAAAACATGTCAAGGTGCGAAAAGCAGTTACCTCTGTCAGGCCTGGAGGCAAACCAAAGGGCCACTGACTCTGTAATTACAGCTTTGAAGTTCAGGAAGTGCTTCCTCCAAATGCTCACTTCAGATGGGTCCAGAAAACAAGCAAGACAAAGGTGATGACAAACACTGCACAGGAAAGCTCTTTGTTTGGGATATGGCCTTACTCAAAGTAAAAAAAAAAATAAATAAATAAATAAATAAAAAAAAAAAAAAGGAAAAAAAATGTAAAAAAAAGTTTGTTAGCGAAGATAAACCATTTAAATTCAGAAAACTAAACTCTGCATTCATGACACAATGCTTTGGCAGAGGGAAATGTGTTTTGACTGGCTCAAACCGTTGTGCCAACATCATTTTAATCTACCCAGATCATCGGCACAAGTAAAGCTGTTAAAGAGCACAGCTATAATCGCTCTAATTAGAAGACTAATTACTATAAAAATAGGAGCAGATGTGCTTGAAATGATTGTGTTAGCATCAGTTACCTCCAAAGAAGAGTTGGTCCTTGAGTCATTGCCAGAATTTTTGGCATGACTCTAAGAAAGGAAATGAAAATAGAAAGTTCATTAAATTATTTTAACGTATTGTGGCCAAAATTTGGGTTAAACAGTACTCCATGAACTGAATAACACGTCCAACATTTTTAGCTTTCCAAAAGTCACATCTGTCAGTCTGCTGCCACGCCAACCACTTCAAACTTGGTTTATGTTTGCCATAGTTTACGAACAGAAAACAAACATCAAACAACGTACTTCCTATAGATTCATCTTATGCCAGCACTTGATGGAGAGACAGATTTTCAATGCAGAGAAAGCTGCAGTGAGCATAATTCACCTGAGGACGCAGTATAAATCCAACGGCAACAATTGCATACAGTCTTTGACATTAAAGTTGGGAGGTTTTCTGCAGGTTTCTGAGCATTCCCACAAATGGTTTTTAAAATAGTCTCATCGACCAAAATAAAACATTTTATTGATCAGCATCATAAGTAGCAAAACTAATCAACTCTAGAGTGCCTATGTCTTGCTCCAAGTGTCTAAAACTAGACGGAAACAATATCTCAAAGTACAAATCGTTTATATTTGTGGTAGCTTGGTGGCAGAAAAGTTTCAAACAACTATCAGAACAGGGAATCAATCTTCCTTCAAGAATCCCGCTAAAACTCAACTTTTCAGATAATATCGTAGCTCCCAACACTTTACACAATCTAATTTGACACTTAAAATTAACTTACTGTACCCGTTTCACCAGTACTGTCATTTAGATACAATAAGCAATCAAAGCATCACTTGCTGAGTTGGAGCCTGAAAGCTGCTTGAAAACAACCGTTTCACAAAATGATTGTAGTAATAAACTAGCTATTCCTGTGGTGTTTGTTGAAAGTCAAAGTTTCCGCCTATGCTGCTTGCTAAACAAGAAGATCACAGTCAAAGAAAGCTTATTGCCAGCCTCCCATGTGAAGTCTGGACTTCAGACTGAATGTAATCTGTTGGAAGCAAAATATTTCATTCTTAAAAACAATGTAATATTCACAAAGGAATTTAAAATAGGGTGTAATGCAACAAATTTTTGGTATAAACCTCAAAATAAATAAAAACACAAAAGAAAAGAACATACAACGAGCAACGAGGTCCTGGGACTACCAAGCCTCAGCAGATCCATTTCCAGTGTTCATCATTTGAAGCAATAGAAACAATCTGGACCATGAAAGCCCTCTCTGTAGCAGGACGTCAGGTTCAATTCAGGTAGTCGATCACCTTTCACCCCCTCCTTCCCTTTTTCTTTTCTTCCCCTCTTACTCGCTCTGTCCTGAAGCCTCTGCTGTGGATTTAATAAATGGGTTTCCATTTCAGCATCTTCTTTCCTGGGAAACACGCAGTTCTGGGGCAGGGAGGCATCCACACACAGAGTAGCCTTTGGGTCCTCCTGCTAGGTGTGCGACGGTTCCCCGGGAGCATTTGTGCCCCCTTCTATCCCCTCACTGATGAAAACTGGGAAACGTTACTCACCTCTGTGTAGGAGAGCATTTGTTTGGAAGGATTATGTATATCAGTTACTGTTCCTTTCTCTCTTCTAACCCTAATACTGCTTAAAAAGTAATTCATAAATAAAATCATAACCAAGAAAGCTTTTTTACCCATTCCTCAGCAATGTTTCAAATGTACTTAAAAAAAAAACTAAAACAGGGTTCCAACAGTCAATGACTGGATGTATGGGCAAATAGGTGTATACATCTATTAGAGAATGAGTTTGGGAATAAAATATGGAAATATACATATTCTACTGTATTCTGTTGCCTTTTTAATACCTATCCAGATCTAAACAATACTTAGATTAAATTGTATATTTTTCCAGACTGTGTGCGACCCTGTGAACAATAAAAATGGAAACATTTCAGCACATGCATTAAATTTTATATAACACTGACTTCAGCTTTCAAGATGATGTGAACTCAAGAAGCTTTATACCATGTGAGAATAGTCTGATGGCTCAATGAGAAATGCAGGGAAATGTTGCTTTAGGTTTATCGTTTTTACAGACAAGAATAATAGAAAAAATGTATTACTTTTTGGTTTGAGGGACACAAAACACCTGAATCTGGATTCATCATCTAGCAAATCTAATGTCCTTTAATATCTTTTAGATTCTGTTGCTAAATTTTTAAAATGTTTTTACCATATAATTATTTCCACTGCAGACATTTTTTACAGTCTTGCTTTTACAATGATTTGTGGAAAGGAAAGTCAGCCAGAGGATTCAAAATGGCAATTTAGCTATGGTGCACACAGGTTGTTGACCCATATGTAGAGCAGCTCTCACTTCAGAAGAGGCCTATAAAAATAAATGAGTTAAACAAAAGTTCATTAGTTGAAGTAATAAGGATCTAATTACTTGGTGGCTGAGATTTTGGGGGTAGGGAGGGGTGACCACAGGGGTTCTTCAACTGTATACCCCTAGTGACCTCAGGACATTTGAGCATGTGCAGGAAGCATCCTTTCACTGTTGTTGTTTGGGAGGTTAATAAATTCATTCCACCTCAAATTTAACAAGATTACTGAAATGTTCAAACTTAAACTTCTATTCTTAGCTGCATTGTGGAAACTCGGCAATAAGTAGCCTAAGCTCAGATGTTGCAGTAAATTCTCCAACCTGTTTTCAGATTCCATCTTGAGTTTGGTCTTGGTCACTGCTTCACTTAAATGTGGCTCTAGCTTTGGGCTGAGCTCCCACCACAGAGGAGCTAACATGGAGCGCTGCCTTGAGCTCAACATGCCTGCCCCAACCAGTCGATAATAAAACTGCTCATTGCAAAGTTATATATGTGACCGTTCATTCCCTCCAATTAACCCCCGTATGTTGATATATTGTTAAACAGCTGTGCGTTCAACAGAGCTTTCAGCTACCCAACATTGTGGGCCTTGTAATTTGATCACATCAGTTACAGCAGCCAGAACTACAAAACATGGAACAACTGACTGCAGTAAGAAAAAAAAAAAAAAAGGTGATGGCGGAGGCATGACAAACAAACAAACAAAAAAAAGTATGATCTAACTAAATGTAATTTAAAACCAACTATGGAAAACCAAACGTTTTTCGTCGTACGCTTTTTAAATGGTAAATGGCCTGTACTTGTATAGTGCTTTATCTAGTCCAGAGGAACCCAAAACGCTTTACACTGAATCAGTCATTCATGAATGGGTATTCATGCACAGATTCGCATGCTGATAATGGCAAGTTACTGGATTATAGCCACAGCTGCCCTGGGGCAGACTGACATGCACCAGCACCACTGGGCCCTCTGATCACCACCAGCAGGCAAGGCGGGTGAAGTATCTTGCCCAAGGCCAAAATGAAAGAGACGGACTAACGGAGCAGGGGATCGAACTAGCAACCCACCAATTATGGCGCAAAGTTCTACTACCGTCGCCCCGACAACCCACTTTCTGTCACTGTCTGTTCTGCTTAAACAGGTCAAAGGAAGAAAAGAAAATGGGACAACAGAAGCAGGAAGTCAATCATAAATGACATCTACACCAAAGGCTGGGGCACCAATTTTATCTTCAAATGTTTAGCCTCTTTCACAAAACGTGTTTTGTAAAAGGATCAACGCGGCAAGAGGGACTGATGGCAGTCCACCTCCATTATACCCTTGACTCGACAGCATCGGCTGACTTCTAGACGGGCGTGCCAGCTTCACGGGTTGAGGGATAGAGTTTGATATCGTTTCTTTCTCCAGGTTTGCACAATTTTCTGAAATGTTCATGAAATGCTTTTCACCTGTGTGCTCTCCAAATACACTAGTAATGCAGCACAACAGCTAATTCTCCGCCCTGTTTTTCTTCTGTGCAGCTGATTTTTGGGGGCACCAGGTTCCCTCTCCCTCCGTCTACCAGGCATTCAACTTTAAGAAAGTCCATACATACCTTGGATTCATAAAATAATGAAGACTGCGATTGTTGCATGAGACTTATCCCATGGTACTCAACCTTAGAGATAACAGCTGCACACACAGTCAACTCAACTCAGACTAAAGTGACAAATAGCTTGTAGGAGCGAGTGATATGGACTTAAAAGTTTTATAACGATATTTTGTGGCACTATTGTAATAATGATAAAAGTGACAATAAGAACTATTCATTACTTCTTTTTCAGGTAACTGTATGGCTGTGACTGCATAACACAGCAATCATAGCCCCACAAACACAAATACTGCTCTTGAAAAACATTCCCATTTGTAATACACTTCTTTAGGACACCAGTCACATAAAGAAGTGTGATTTGTATCGCTAAACCACACACACCAACTGCAATTAATCATTTTTCTAATTTACTGATATGCTCATTGAACAAACAGTGGAGAAACTAGTAAAACTAACAATCCCGACAATATGAACAGTTTTGGGAGGTTTTAAAAGTAATTTATTGTGACAATGATAAATGATATAATAAATGTCCAACCCTACTTGACTAGCAGGTTTATTCTTTAAAACTGGCATTTTAAGCATATCTGGATTCACAGGTCATAGAACCAATAGGTTCTATATTCAGAGGAGGCACCTCCAGTGGTGCCCAAGCTTAGTGACGATGATTAGAGATTTAGTGAGTTTCATCAGTCCGGCTGTCTAAGAAACATACTAGCATAACATACAATGAGAAGGAGAAAGGAAGAAAAAAAAAAAGAAGGTAAGCCGCGACTTGAAGGAAAAACGTTCAGTGTCAGAGTTTGTTGATTATAGGATTGCTATCTGCTGTGCCTGATGACTGACCACTTTAATCTCTTAAAGTGAGCAACAAAAAGAAACCTGTAAGCTTGTTAGAGAGATCTGAAAGAGAAAAATAAATCAACCTCAAGATTCAGAGCCTCAGTCTGATCAACTGATATGTGCACAAACACACAGATACATTGGGCTTTCAGTAAGAGAGACTGGAGCTCAGAGGTACTGTCAGAGGTCTGTAGTAAAGCTTAAATCCTGCACTTTAATTGTTGCATTTGCTGCGTAGTCTGGGAGTTTATGTGGCTGCAGCCCCTCATTACTGTGCATGAAGTCTGGCTTTTATGTCAATGGAGGGTTAATCATCCCTCTATTAGGCATGGTCTAGCCTTGAAAACAATGAGAAAACTGGAAATTCCCAACTTTTGAGTGGGATAAAAACACTTTAGAGAATGCTATTAATAATTTACACTTCCTAAAACAAAAAACTAGTGGGGCATTACTATCCTGTTTGTAAGTTGGGTCAAAAGCAAAAACGTGAATTTTAAGCTATGGTAATATAAGACACTTCTTTGACTCCCTTACTGAATGATATATGTTTTTCATCTCGGTGCCCTCAGCCAAACAGGACATTTTAGAGAATGCAATGCAGTATCTTGGCAGGACAGAAACTTAAATCCCAGTAAAATATTGTTCACATATAAATGTAGTTAATCTAAAGTCAAACACTCAGTTCAGCTACTGTGTTTTCAGTTATATTTCATCTTATGATCAGCAGTTTCCACCTCTCCTTCCCCTTCTGCTTTGGTCTATGGACAAATACAGACGGCTGGAAGACAGAGAGAACAGACTTTATATTCAATATCACAGAGAAGTGATGGCTTTGTCTCTGGGACAACAAAGCTCTTGTAAACAAAGATAAGAACCCATGTGGGGTGTGTTTAACGCTTAAATATATGCCACAGAGGAACAGACTGGTAAACCACAACAGCTGTGGACGCCTGAAAAGACTGCAGCTGGATGAGTTGCCTCTATGCTTTCAAGGACGTTTTTCTGCATTAAACAAGAGGAAACAAAGCAAGAAACCCAAAGAGCTTCCCGATTAGTTTGTCTGGAACAATGAAACTAATTCACCGGCATACTGGTGAAGTAATTAGACAGGCCTTAGAGGGGAGGTATTATATATTTACCAGGCACAAAGTGCCATTTTAGTTGTTATAAAAATGCTGTATATATCAAACATAACCTAAAAGAAATTTGACTTCGGAATTTGACGCCTTGATATTAGCCTCTGTCTCTTTAAGAAGCTCCTACTCTTTCTGACAATCCACCTTCAGCATGTCATCACAACAATGCTCCTCCATTAAGCCCTTATCATTGTTCTTAGGAGCGTTGCACTGAGAACTAGTTTATATAATTAGATCAGCAGATGCGCAGTTCCACCAGATGTTTGTTAATTGCTGCTGTTGCTAGTCTGGAGGAGCTGCGTAGGGGAGGTGCAGAGGAGGGGTGCTCTGTGAGGTGGAAACTTGGCTGGAGACCGCAGCTTCAAGGAGGAGCTTTGTGGAAATAGGTACCGCTTTGTGAGAGCAAGAGTTTAGGCACCCCTGAATGGCTGCCAGGAGAGACTCAAGGATTTCTCAAACATGCATGAAAGAATCAAAGCAAGATTCCAGGCATGTTTTTGATGAAGAAATAACATGATAACATGATCTAAAGCTAAAATAAATAAATAAATAAATAACTAAATAAATTTTACATAATGCCTCCCCCCCTTTAATATTTTACTCTTGCCACAAGAAGCTAATATAATAAGAAATTAATTTCTGACAACATAAAGTCCAGTGGAATGACTTTTCTGAAACACTGCAGAAGCCTAAATATGTGTTTGTTGTGATTGAAACACTTCTCGCAGTAAAAAAGGGACTCACTTCTCCAGGATTTATGTGGGGAAAAAAAAAAATTGAACTTGCCTTCCACCATCAACATGGGCTCTTTAGCTCCTCCGTGGGCCAGCATCTCGCGTCGGTAACGTTCACCCATATCCCTGAGAGAGACACAGAGGGACAGAGAAAGACAAGAAGGAGAAACAGTTAGATGTAGCTTCATTCTCCCATCTCAGCACCTTAGGATGGCGACTTCTTTACCACTGCTGTTGCAGCCCAAGCCTAAAGTCCCATTACAGTCCTGTTAAAGACAAAAATGTGATAGAAAACAGAGCTGCCACGGCAGGTGAAACAAAAACAAACTTAGGAAAATGTAGAAAAAAAAGACTGGAGAGACATCTGAGGGTCTGAATTTCAAAGAAAGCTGTGCTTTGTCTAGGTTTATCTCTTTGTGTTATTACAGGATGTGGTGTGGATTCAGGTGTGGATTTGTGAATCACAGCAGACACCTGCTGGTTCCAGTTTCATGTTCTTCATGTCACATTCAGCATCAGGTTGAGACTTAAATAGTGTCCAGAGGAGGCGGCCTGTCAGGCCGGTCAGTTTCAGAGCTGCAGACCTCACACAGCTCAACACCATGTCTGCAGCCATCACTTCACTTTCTCCAACACTAGAAGTTTTAAAAAGAGTTCTGAGCACAAATTAACTAAAATGCCCATCACACCTCTAAATGCAGCAGCTGAAAAAATTCTTTAACGGTACAAAAAAAAACCCCATAATGGATCACATTTAAAAAAAAAAAAATAAAATCACGCAGAAGGTGTCTTATGTTGGTAATGTGCATCTTTTTAGTGCAATTTTCCAACAACACTCCCCTTATAAATAATTCCTAATAAACTAGTTATTAACATTATAAAGACTTTATAAACTAATGCTCAACATCTATGGTACATTGAAGGGCAACAGAGCAGTTAAAAGTGAAGAGTTTTTTTTTTTTTGCCAAATGTTGATTCCGCATCAATTAATGAAAAGTGTGTTTAGCCTTGATAACTACATACAAATAGGTGGTATAACCCCCCCACCCCCATAGTAATACTGCCAGTAGGATACATTTTTAATTTAACACTTCTTCCAATTGCTAAGTTCCATCCCTAATACCCTGTGAAAATATTAAAACACTCACCACCCACAAAGGGTCTTCCAACTGATAATCATGAAGAATTAGGCTCACCTGTTTACAGGATCCTGAACGAAGCACTGCTTCCACACCATGGAGGCCACGGCCCGCGACATGAGGTACGAGTAGTACTTGGCCCCATAGCCAATCAGGTGGCTGAATCTGAGCTGCCAGGCCTAAAACAGAGCAGCCAAAATAAAACTTTACATAATTTCTGTTATGGATTTTACAGGCAAGATAAACTGCTTATGAACATTGGCCTTCAGGCACAAACAGGTTGATTAGCATACATGAGGTCACAACAATTGTTGATCTCAAGGGAAAAAAGATCAAGTATGCCTACATGTCATCTTAACAAAAAATATCCAGATCTAAAATAAAGATAAAATGTTGTTTGGCACTTTACGTTCGAAAGTGATTTACAAGAAGTGTTTATACATTATAAAGATAATGTATTATTTCTTTTACTCACCATATTCATACAGTTTTAACTCAATCTGAATTGCATAAACGAGTTACCAAAAGGACCATATATAAAAAACTGAATCCCCTGTGGGAGATGTAATCCTGTAGGTGGAGATGATAAATGTGAGCTTGTTAAAAAGAATAAATGTACCACACATCATGCCCGTAAGGGAGCAATTAAACAGAGTACAGTTGTGTTTGAAAAGATTTCAGTCAGTGCCTGACTCATAGCTGTTGGCAGCCTCCAGTTTCAATGCAATGCACAATTCTGTTATCCTCAAAAAATAAATAGAATTTTTAAAAAAGCATTCAATGCAAACAAACAAGCAAAAAGCATTAAATAAATCAATGTTTTATCACAGGAGTATAATCTTACCCTGATATTTGGAGAAAAATATAACCTTGAGTTTCAGTACATTTAGTCATTAGGGGAGAAAATTAAGATTAATAATTTTTTTTCTGTGGTTTTTTCTACACCAAAGACACCTGTTGATACCCTAAAACAATTCCTGTTCTTTAACTTGTGCTTTAATATTTAAGTTGATTAGTGTCTAGGGAACTTTTAATTTGTTATACATTGCTTGTTTTTCGGGGGTACAAATATGACATCATCAATTTCCTTTAGTTTCTCTTTACAATGGGAAAGACAAGAGAACATGACATTAGAGCAAGGCAGATATGTGCTGATCTTCATCAGAAAATAGCTTTTCATGTAAATGTTCCAATAGCTATATAGCACGCATGAAAATGTTTGGTATGATAAACAAGGCTGGAGGAAAGATTAATTTATTATATGTTTTTTCCACATCTTTACAAGTGTTGCTCATAAATACGGCACATGCAGTATCGTCCAAAGTTTAATACAACAATGCAACCCGATTAGGCTGCAGTTGTATTGCACTACCTATATGGATCAGTTTAAAATGACAGCTAAGCTGTAGCTGATTTATCTCACTGTGTTTCATTTTACCACAGATAAACTACAAGTGGGAAAAAACCGACACCAGATACAGGCAGAAAACACAAGAACATCTTAAATTTGTCTGAAGCGACTGTCGAACACTGAGACTATATAACTTCCGCTAAACATAAAACCGTCGCCATGAACTTAAAGGGTGAAATTAAATATGACAGATGTTCATTTAGTTTGAAAAGCTTCACGTACTAATATGTCATGTGTTATTAAATAAAAATAAATGCAAAAAAGTCCTTTCATATAATAAATGCTTCATATTTAAGATCCAGTCCACTTGAGTTATTCATATCATAAGGAGGAAGGTACATAAAAAAGAAAAATTAATTACAGCTTACAAGGTCCTTCTTCTATTTAAAAAGGACAAACACGGAAATTCCTAAATGCCAGGAAGCCCCGTTCTCCTCCTTTCTGGATCCCCCCTGTGGATGCCTGAAGGGGCCCCTCACCATATCTATAAAGGAAAGTTTTTTATGATCTCTGCACTCTGGGGAATTCAGCTGGCAAACATTCAAAGATCCAGCAAGACACGTTTACTGCTACAGTTCGTACAATGATATCAGACTGCACGCTTTTGTAATAAAAGCTGATCGTTCTTTGGGATTTATATTCTATGATCATTCTATGACTGCCCAGCTAACTAATGATTTCAATATGAGAGTATAGAAACCATAACAAAGATGACAGAGAAATGTTATTCTTTTCTCAGTAAATTTGTGGTTCTGTGTAGCTTATTCAGTCATTTCAATGATTTGAGAAATACAAAAAAAAAAAAAACCAAGATTTTTTGTTATTTAACTTTATCTTCAAGACTTTGAAACAAACTTAGAGAAATAATTTTGGCATAGTCGACAGACATATTAAAATGATGACTTGAATGGGATTAGTGATTTTAGTCCCCAAATCTTTGATATAATGAAGAAATAAACGCTCATAAAACATACATTATATGAACTCACATGGGGAAATACAGAAATTTAAGAAAAAAAAATCTTAGAGGCACTGATTGTGAAGTTGTGGGCCAAGATGGATGCTCCAAATAAACAACTGTCCAATGGCTGATGGCAACATTTTTCAGATTTCTGTCCATTAGGCATGGGCCAGATACTGGTATCATGGTATACATAGCTTTAAAAAGCTAATGTTTCAAAACTTAAAAAAAAAAAGTTTCTGCTACAATGTTCCTGCAGCTTAATGGCAGAGAAAAGTGTTGTGGTGACCGTTGCTTTTTCCAGCTATAAGGAGTATAGAATAAAAATGCTGCCGGTCCACCACCAGTTCCTGCACACTGCCAGTAAGCTGGGGGAAAAAAAGGCTCCTATACTTTTCCTTTACTTTCCACAATGACAATTAGACTGGCAATTTTTCAGCTGTGAAAAACCTGAATAGTCAGAGTGGAAACTCTTGGTGCACCATACATCACTTTTATTAAGGTAACACTGTTTTAAATTTACAATTATGCTATGAGCAGCATATCTGTGAAGCATGCAACCACAGATACTAATTAGCCAGCTAATGTCAGCTTGGCATACTCACTTTATTCTAAAGCAGAATGGCAAAAACTATAAAAGCTATAAGCACTAAACAACTACGGTGAAGTTTAATGAGTTTTCAATCTATATTGTTGCTCAAGTTTATGTATCAAAATCACAATAATATAAAAAGTTTTTGATAACATTTTAGCTACAATGTTGAACATACTATGTTATTATTTTGTGACAGTAGCAGGTATAACTGTTAAACAAGAAAGAAAAATGTAAACTTTGAAAAAGAAACAGTATTTACTTCCTTTTACATCGCCCTTTTTTTGTGAAACTTTTGTGAAAGATAGTTTGAGGGTAATAAACGATCTTAACTGATTGCAGTGTTTGCCATATCTGTGAAAACGGAAATAAAAACTGTCCTCAGCTATGAAACAGCTGTTTGAGAGTTTAAACCAAAGTGTTGGCCAATCCTCTCCAACTGTGGTTAAACAGCTTTGAAGCTTCATCTTCTCTGAGCGATATAGCTCAGAGAAGCTATATCGCAGGAAAATACTCGGACTATAAAGTGTCACGCTGACATGACTCTTGTGGGCTGAGGGGACTTTAATAAGAGGAAAGTGCACTCTTGAGAGAAGTCATGGCTCACAAAACTTTGTAGCAAGGAAAAGTTTGCTATAAAAACAGATATACAGCAGATTGGATCACAGAGATTAGGAAGTCTGTTGAAGCTGTTTGACATCTAATTCATATGAAATGGAAAATGTACAGCGCTTTGCAAAAATATTCATATCCTCTGAACTTCTTCTCATTTTGTTGAGTTCCAGGGACGAATTTGTATTTGTAATCTATTTTGTATCACAGAAAAACACATAGGAGCACATAATTGTGAAGCAGATAAAAAATTATACACTTATTGCATTCAGCTCTTGTCAATAGGAGGTATATATGAATATGGTTTGATACATTCCCTTGCAGTTCTGGCTGTATGTTAGGGTTGTTATTCTGCTGGAAGGAGAAGCTCTGCTCCAACTAACAGGTTACGACAGGTTTTCTTTCAGGATTACGATGTTTAGTTGCATTCATCTTCCTGTCAACCCTGAACAGCTTCCACATCAATATTGAAGCAAAGCATCCCCACAGCATGATACTGTCACCACCATGTTTCACTGTGGTGCTTTTCAGGCCAATATACAGTGTTAGTATTCCGCCACATGCGCAGCATTTTGCAGGTAGGTAAAGAAACTGCAAACCGGTGTGCTAAGGCTTCCTTTCAACAATGGTTTTCTTCTCTTCAAAATAGACAAGAGTTTTGGAGAGCCAGGTAATAGTGTCCTGTTGACAGATTCTCCCACCTAAGCAAACCTCTGAGGGCTTCACAGAACCACTGTACTTACAGTGCATCTGGAAAATATCCACAGCGCTTCACTTTTTCCACGTTGTGTTACAGCCTTATGCCAAACTGTATTAAATTAATCTCTCTCCTCAAAATTCTACACACAAATACCCCGTTATGACGATGTGGAACATTTTGAGCTCAGTGGCCTCCATCATTTGTAAATGGAAGAGACTCTTCCTAGAGCTGCCGGCTGTATAAACTGAGTGACTGGTGGAGGGGGAGGTCCGTAGTAAGGTAGGTGACCAAGAACCAGATGCTCACTCTGTCAGAGCTCCAGCGTTCCTCAGTGGAGAGAGGAGAACGTTCCAGAAGGACAACCGTCTCTGTATCAATCCACACACCGGGCCTGTATCAAGAGTGGCCAGACAACAGCCACTCATTAATAAAAAGGGACATGGCAGCTCATCTGGAGTTTGCCAAAAGGCAGCTGAAGGACTCTCAGACCATGAGAAACAAAAATCTCTGGTCTAATGAGACAAAGACTGAACTACTTGCTGTAAATGCCAGGCGTCATGTTGGGAGGAAACCAGGCATGGATCATCACCAGGTCAATACCATCCCTACAGTGAAGCATGGTGGTGGCAGCATCATCAAAGGTGGATCAAAAAAGCACTAAGGAAAGGTCGTGAATACTTATATAAAGGTGATTTCTCGCTTTTCTATCTTTAATAAATTTGCAAAACATCTGCACTGTACACTTAGATTAAATTACACATAGATGGAGTACACAAATGGCAATTGATTCCACTGGAGTTTATGATGCGGCATTGAAGTAAAGGTGGCTGAAGACAACTACATGCCACACTTCTCAGATTTTACTGAAAATAAACATTGAAACCATGAATCATTTTCTTTCAACTTCACAATTACACTCTATATTGTGCTGGCCTCCCAAATAAAGTTTCAATAAAACGCACAGAAGTTTGTGGTTGTATCATGCCTAACTGTGAAAAAGTTCAAAAGCATGAATGCTTTTGCAAGGCACCGTTGGACAGATGTGTTGATGAATAAAATAATAAAGAAATAAAAATAAAATTGACCGACACTGAAAAAAACATACTACACTGCTGCTTACTTTAATGTATGTTTAAAAACAGCACAACCAATTTTTTCTTGCAATTGGTGGCGACACATCTGAGTGAGCAATAAGCTGCAATTGAAGAGCTACTCACTAAAATTTCTAAGTGTTTTTGAAGATCCTTTAAGCACACATCACACTATCCTTCCAAATGATATTTAGACTCCTAAACTTCTCTTTTGTTTTTAAATCCCTGTGCCTCAAATCGGATGATTAACATCAACATCTCTAAGAAATCGCATGTGGGTGATGCGTCAGCAAGATATCCTTCTGATCCTTTCAAAAGACCCAAACTAACTGCAGGCATTTCACTTCTTGTACGGGAGATAAAAGACACGTTATGCTCTTTCCACGCTCAACTTGTGTTTTCTTCATCATGCTACACTACAGCTCCGTAACTCTACAAAAGAAGGTGCAAGACATGAGCTGTTGAGTAATTAATGCTTTTAAAAACAGAGGATCATCGTTGAAAAGAGGAGGAAACACACAAAGAACCACCAAAGAAGCGTCTTGCTTTCTGCTAGTCGTTTTCCCCCAAACATCGTTGATAATTGATCGTAAAATTGAGTATGTGGTCTGTGTTACTCGCAGCTGATCCTGTTTCTTAGTACACAGCTGGAACCAAGTACCTTATTACTGACCCGCATCAAAGGTAGCTTAATGTTTAGATCAAAAAGAAGCTGGAAAAAAAAAATAAAAAAAGGTTTAACAAAAACTAAATCAAGTTGAAAAGAATCATTGGAGAGTGTAAATAAATCCACGTTCTCTAAAGCTGAAGAAGAGATGCCGCAGCATGAATTATGATCCAGCTCTGCACAAAGTTTCTCATTATGGTTTGGAAAATTAAAAAGTAACCCAGCAATTGAAAAACTACTGCGAGGGCGCTGTAGAGTGACAAATCAAGGAGTGCTGTGAAGAGAACTGCAGGCCCGGACACTGACGTTATGAGGCAATATTCAGCTTTTCTGCAATCTCTTTTCCTGATGGCACCCCACATAATTATAGCTCCAAGGGAATTCTGAATGAAGACTATTGCAAGCTGAAATACGACTTTTATTTTATTCCATTTTGCCTCTTGGCTTCGTCCCTTCACCCGCAGCTGCAGAAGTGGGGGAAATTGGGCGCTTTTTTTTTTCATTAAAAGGCTGGGAGGAAGAGTTTCAAATATTTCCCATAGGAGAGCTCATAGAAAGACTGAGTGTGCTCTGTTATTTCAGCAGAGCTTTAAACGGGACT
The DNA here is from genome assembly GCA_014839685.1 of Anableps anableps. Classification (NCBI taxonomy): domain Eukaryota; kingdom Metazoa; phylum Chordata; class Actinopteri; order Cyprinodontiformes; family Anablepidae; genus Anableps; species Anableps anableps. The sequence continues at coordinate 24,134,978 of CM026068.1, read as the reverse complement.
TTAATCCTTTAACTGCCTCTGTGTCTGACTACAACACAAAAAATGAGACAAAGTAGAGAAGGAAAGGAAAAAGCTTTGGTGTTCCAGTCAAATAAATGATCTTAAGAACTATTTTTAAAGACACTGATTAAAAGAATCCAAGTTACAGTAAATGTGAGAAAAAGCTTAATGATTGAGATGTACCGTGTTGGGTATATAAGGCAACCCATAGAACTTCTCCTGCATGTCCTTGAGGATTTCTGTTGTGGAGCGGTTCTGCGGTTTGCCATGGTAGATCTGGTCCAAGACAGCATAGAAAACCTGACAAAAAAAAACAAAAAAAAACAGAGAAAACCCAACAACAACAACAACAGAATGAGACATGTTAAACACAGGCAAAAAGAAAACATATAATAACTCAAGAAGAAGCTTAGCTGTGGCTTCAGACACAAAAAGTCAAAAAGATAAAAGCTGCACCCTCTTTCCTTACAAGGCTCAGGGCTTTCCCACACACAGGAATGTAAATTACTGCAAGAGCTGGCTGCCTGTTTTTGTAACTTTCACATTTGCAGCATTCTTTGAAAAAGTAGCTCCATCAGATTCATGAAATTTAGATTTTAGTTTTTTTTCTAATAAACTATAATGACAATCCAGTGTGCAATTCAGTTAATTTTATAATACATGCTAAAATAAACCAAAGGATTTGAACCACCACTGTATTCCACTGTATGCACTGCAGTCCAGCAATGTCTGGATATAATTTTAACAATTGGAATCATTTTTTAATGATTTTATGTAATCAGTACCTCCTGTAAACAATGTGGCAGTTTAAACACAATCACAGCCAAATTATGTATGCACAACTTGTGAAATAGTACACTAGCATAGGTCGTGTATATTTTTATCTAACAAATTGGGACTTGTAAGTTGTTTTTCCACCCAAGTGTTTTTCAACATTTAAAAAAAAAAAAAGAGAGAGAGAGAAAGACGGTACTGGCTGCTTCATAGCCCTGTCAGTGTCATGTGACCTGCTATGTAAGGTGGGAGTAAAGATGCAAAGAGCCCAGCTGAAACACCTGCCATTACATTTTATGGCATTCAAACCAAATGTGGAAAAAAAAAAAAAAAAAAACACAGAGCGCACACACACTAGAATTAGCCTTACAATTCACCAAACTGCTCCTCATGAACGTATTGCCAGCTGTAGCAAGACGTGAGTTTAATGAAGACTCTGGCTGTAAGTGTCAACAAATACGGCACACGAATGATAAAACCAGAAATGTTTTGGGTCGTGCATTTTCAGAACAATGTTGTAGACTGTTGGAGCAGTCGAGAGAGGCTGAACTGCAGAAACTCCTTTTAAGACAAAACATCTGCAAGTGTCAAGAATAAACCGATAGTGCAGTATTGTGAATACGGGTAGAGTATTACACAATCATATTAATGTCGACAATGTAATACTTTCATATTATTAGTTTATTTAAAACAGGGACAATGTGCAAAAAAAAAAAAAAAACATTAATAAAAGATGCTTTGCACCAGATTTAGCTTAAGCTTAACTGCATTCAAACTTTTGTGATCAAATCATGTAACAACCCTCCGGAGGCGGTCCAGTTAGATTTCCAGAGATTGGTGATGTTACCTGCAGCTGGGTGTCTGCCGCTCCACACACCTTCTTGGACTCACAGAGACGAGCCACCATGCTCTCAGGCAGAGGCTGATCAAACACAGACAGCGTAAACCTATCAGCAAGCTTGTCTTTAAAAGCATTATCCTCTTCATTCTGCGGTGTCAGTCATACCTGTCCAGTTTCATAATGACGGGCAAACTGGCTGATTACTCGATAATCTGTGGCAAAGTACTCCATGAGGATGGAGGGGACTTCAGCAAAATCAGTCGCGCACCTGGTTCCTTGAAGAGCAACATGAAAACTTATGAACTTTGGCTTTTCATGAGAAAAGGTGAAAAACGTAAAAAAAAAAGAAAAAAAAAAAAAAAGAAAAAAAAAAAGAGGGTGTATCAACGGGGATGGGGGTTTGTAGCATTAGATTACAAATTAGGCCGATTTGATGAACAACTTAGATTTCAGAGACAAGCTTGAACACATTCAAACAAGGCAACCACTAAAGCAGCAACTACAACTTTAGTTAATACAGTCACACGGCTAATGATCTCTTAAATTACTTGGCATTTTTCAGCATCATCTGACACTGGAAATGGTGTCGAGCGTCATGTAAACCTTCCCTCGGGGCTTACACTTGATCAGACTTACTTTCCATTTTAAATTCACCACGGTGTAACAAAAACCCGTCAGGTCTGTGTCAAATAACGTAATTCTAGCTTGTGACATTTGGAACTACACACAGTCATCATTTACAGACGGAGCTCATAAAGCTCATAAAATGTCAAATGGAGTTCGCCTTGTGCTCTGCTGGATTGTTATTACTTCACTAAGTCCTGTCTCACTTTCCAAAGTAGACTTTAATTCAAATAAGCCCTTTAAGCTTTGCATGGTTACAGTTTTTGATTTGCTCACAGGGCGTGTGCGTCCGCTCTCACTGCACCTGTCACGTGTTGGTAGCGAGTCCTTCCCAGCATGGAGTGCATGGCGTGGCCCATCTCGTGGAAGAGGTTCTCCATCATGCCCGGGGTGAGCAGAGTGGGGGCGCTCTTGGTGGGGTGGGGGAGGCTCAGCATCAGCACGACAACTGGCAGCTGGTACTGATCCGTTTCCTGGCACCAGCGTCCACCTCGGATGGTGAAGTGACAGTCCTGGAAAGACAAGCATACAGTAATATCCAATAAATGAGAATGTTATTGAACAGTTCATTTATTTCAGTAACTCAAGTGAAACATTATTTTAATTAATTACACACAGATGGATGTTTCATACAGAAATGTGGGTTTGATGAAAAGTATCTTTATTACCTGCTTTAGGGTTATTTTCAAGTTGTATTTTTTTTTTTTCTAACGGACTAATTTATTAAATATGACTGTGGTGACTGTTGGTGAGATTTCTGCAAATGTATGACCTAAAAAATAACCTAATTTTCATATAAGACCTAAAAATGAATAAAAGAAATCCAACATTGGTACAAAAATAATCACCTTATTTTTTTAAATTAAGATCAACCCTGTCATATTTGTAGTTAAAGGGAAAAAAAATAGCCTCCAATTTGAAGCTGAGTCAACGGTCTAGTATTTGTAACAACAATGACTGTCAGGTTCTTCACAAAGCAATCTAAACAGCATGTTTTTGGAAGTACAACATGGCACAAACAGAAAAGGTTTCTGATCATCTCTAAATTAAGAGTTATTGGTGCTCATCAGGCCTGACCAGCTGAATTTCAGCCATTTGTTAGCAGTCTGAGTTTTCATTTTCACGTCAAGTTTGTGTTTTATAAATCAGAACCTTTGCGTGGAAAGTGGCCTATGCAAGTTTCAGGCCCCATTTTGTGCGTACACAAGCTTTATAAATGAGATAATTATATCCCAGTATCCCACCTGGGGTGTTCATTGACCAACAATCCAAGAGCTGAGCATCTAAGAAGTTACAAAGCTAAACCTCTAAGAGACTAGAGGCCTTTCTTGTATTGGCTTCAGTGTCAGAAAAACAAACAACAACAAAGAAAAAATACCAAACAAGGAAGTGAATGGAGGAACTCCAAAGAGAGTCGCTGCTCTTCATAAATATCATGTGAACAAACCAGATGGCTGCAGGAAAATGTTTTGAGGCAAAGTGAGACCAAACAGAACCTAAAGGGCCAGCTTCTAGGACAGAAAACTGCTTTCCACAACATGATTTTTTTTTATCAGTGAAACATAATAGTCGTAATGTTCCGTAACTATGGGGATTTTTTTTTTTTTTTTTTCAGAGACTTAACTGAACTTTCGTTTCAAAAAACAATTGCTGAATTTAAACTGGATCAAAAACATTGGTAAAGTGTCTAGACATTCTGTCTGATGAATGTTTATCATTGAATGTTTTTAAGCAAATCTATTGATTTTGAAACATTTTAATACAAATTTTAGTCTCTGACCAGCAGCACAAATAAACACGTAGTTCCACTTATTGTTGACAAATGAGACCAGATAAGAAACTTGAAGTAAAGATTACCATAACTCTGTTAGTCACAGGACCAAAACAGAAGACCAAGTACATACACTATGTACACTTATTATGCACTTATTTTTATGTTGTCTTTACATTTGCTGCACAAATTCCTACTCACTAAAACATTGCTTACTTTCATTTCATTTATGTTCTAGGTTATATCGGATGATCACTGTTTTATGCCCTTATTAAACTTTTTTGTAGAAGCTGCAAGAAAGAGTAAGACTTTTAACAGATAACAGGAAGGCTTTTAAGTTTTCCTTTTGTGCTTTGTCTGATATGGAACATACTGGATATAGAAATCATGGCTAGAGTGCACTTTTTCTTTAATATACAGAACCACTGCTGTTTTAGTAATGCTAGTCATTCTAACCGCTAATCTAAAAAGCTAACACCAGTTTAAAAGGACATTTCTTTAAACATTGTCTTTGCTTTAAATGAAGAAACCACTGCCCTCTCACACACAGCATATCGTTGCCTCTGCTCCGCATTTAACTAATTGCTGACTGCCAACACAGGAAAGCAAAAAAATACTTTAAATACTGGTAAATCATATATTAGAAATCTTAAAGAGAAATTTAAATAATTAAAAAATAGGTTCTGACAAAGCTTTACGAAAAACTGAATTTGTTGTTTGGCTACAAATTTTGATCTGTGCTTTTCTTTGTAACCCATTAAGATCTATTTTAGACCTGATGTGAACTGTGTGTTAACTTACCTGATGAGGTTTATCTCGTCGGTGGAAAAAGTCACAGTAGATATATCCCAACAACCCTTCAGTTTCATGCACCACAGCCTAGCACACACACACACGTAAACCTTATAATCATAGCACAAGTTAAAAATATATATTAAAAAAAAAACCTGACATATAAAGAAGAGGTGTGATTTAAAAAGAACCAACGACAATTTGCATCGCCACAGAAGATTTCAATCACCAGTTTGCGGACGTCCTCGCTCCATACTTCTCCAGCGCCGGGATGTTCAGACATGAGGGAAACGCCATATAGCTGGGAGAAAAGGTTGTTCAAACCCTCCATACAAGCACCAAGAGACAGGTAAGGACTGTACAGGCTTGGCTCAATGTTGTATCTGGAAAGAGCAAAAGGAAAATCCAGTTACTGAAAAGGAAAACAAAAAAGCTATAATTCAAAAAAATCCTCATCCAAATATAAGACAGATTCTGCCATACTTTTGCTATTAAGTAACCTTCAGGATAAAAATCAAACCCTCAGCCTCACTTATCCATGTATATTTCTTCTCAAAAAAAAAAAAACAAAAACAAAACACAAACGTGATGAACATTATTAGGCATATCAATTTATTTTGCAGCACTGTCAGACAAATACATTAACTTAAAATAGTGGTTTCTCCTCTGCTGGGACTCTCAATGTTTTACATATTTTTCCCCACTAAACCCAAATGGTTTTTTATCTCCAAAATTTCATCCATGTATTATCAGTGATTAATAAGTGAACTTTTTAAATCTGATGCAGATGAGGGAATTCAGCCATTAGGTTCAGGTGTGTTGGAGAAGACATGCATTTATAGTAAACATTATCAGGATAGTGGCTCTCGTGAACTCTCGTTGACTGGGCATCCCTGCTCTAGGACAACAGGTAATCAGAGATTACATATTAAAACATTTAACACTTTAATAAAGAAAAGCATTAATTACATCAATGCTTCAGCGAAATTTATTTTAAAAGAATTGTTTGGCCTGTCTCAAAATGTGGTACCAGTAATTTCACTCAAAAAAAATGTTTTTTCTTAACAAAATAAATGCACTCAAATAAAATGTTGAGTTTATTTGACTTCTTTTAGTTTTACATAATGCTACTGCAACAAAATGCTTTTTACACATATTTAATTGGGTGTCAATAATTGTAGGCACTTTACATAAAGGCATCTAGGTATTATGAAAAAAGAAAGATATATTAAAAAAAAAAAAAAAAAAAAAAAAAAAAAAAGATATTCTTTTAAGTTTTCTCTGGTAGGAGATGGAGACACCACTGAAGCAGCTCCCATGCTTCTCCCATATCACCCTTTGTAACAAGTGATACCTGAGGCAGAGTTTGGTTGCACAAACCGAGAGAATGGAAATATGACCGTCAAAGTTCATCACGAAAAGACAGCTTAACCTGATTTTTATCAAATGACAACGAGCTGCAAAACAAGTTAAGGTTTCCACCTTTCAGCACGCAGGACACCACTGAGGAATGGATGATCCCAGGGCATTAACTCCTGTGGGAAAACAAGCAGTTAGACATTGTTACTGAAGCTTGAAATAATGTGCAATAATTAAAGTATCAGAGTAGAACTGTGTCATAAAGGAACATAGTCTTGCTTGTAATGAAAAACAACAACCAAAAAAAACAAAACAAAAAAAACCCCCAAAAAAACCACCTACAGCATTACGAGGGTTGAGCTTCTTCTTCATGTCTCTCATCATCTGAAAATCTTTTGCTGTTCTGAGAGATGAAAAGATAAAAGTAACAAGTTATGAGCTAACTGTCTGCAGGCATTAATTCCTGGCTGTACGCACCTCTTTCTGCACAGGGTCAATGGGGGCCAGAGCCTATCACAGCATGTATTTGGCTGAAGGCAGGGGAACACCCTGGACAAGCTGCCAGGCTAACAAGCTCACAATCATTCCTGTGGGTAATTTAGAGCACTCTGGTCCACCTGACATGCAGAATTTTTTGGACTGTTTGAGTAATTCGCTGTGCACAGAATACAGTTGCATAAAATAGGGAACACAAAAAGCCAGAGGCTTTTGAGGATAACAAAATCTATTTGTCAAGGTCTTCAATACATACAAAGCCCACAATGTTATTGTAATCTATCAAGGCAGATATTAAATGTTTAACAAAGTAGCAAAAATTACTGAAAAGAAGGTCATACCTCTGTGACAGTTTGTCTGTTAACAACTGGAGAAAACTCATCACCGTTTCTACAAAACGTGAGAAGGATTAAGTTTAAACTTTTTATAAGCTGCACTGGTGCTCCATTAGACGAAAATATTTTGAAGTAAACTTTTTCTACAGCTTTTTAAATGAGTTACCTGGATTTTTGGCCATGGTTCCCTTTAGTGCTCTGTGTCCATAGGAGTCATAGCCGACCAGTTTGGCCAGTTTATACCTGCACTTCAGGAGCTCTTCCAGGCATTCCATAAGGTCAGCATTAGGATAGAGGTAGATCCTGTATGCGATCTCTCGTAGCTAGATGTTGGAGAAAAACAACAGAATCAAGGGAGATATATATATATATATATATATATATATATATATATATATATATATATATATATATATATATATATATATATATATATATATATATGAAATATTCTCATTGAAAAACTATCAATGTAAATCAAAATTACTGCACCACGGAGATTTGGATTCATACTTAATATGAAAGTGGAAAATAACATGACAGGCTGATTCAACGTCAGTGAATATTCCTCAAGAGAAGTCTAAATGAGGCTCAATAGTGTGTGTGACCTCCACGTCCTGTATAACCTCCTGACAACGCCTGGGAATGCTCCTGATGAGATGGCGGATGTTCTCCTGAGGGATCTCTTCCCAGCTCCTGAACAGTCTGTGGTGCGACGTGGTGTTGGTGGATTGACCGAAACATGATGTCCCAGATGTAGTCAATTGGATTCAGGTCTGGAGAACGGGCAGGACAGTCCATAACATCAATGCCCTCATCATGCAGGAACTGCTGACACACTTCAGCCACATGAGGCCTAGCATTGTCATGCATAAGAAGGAACCCAGGACCCACTGCACCAGCATATGGTCTCACAATGGGTCTGAGGATCTCATCCAGGTACCTTATGGCAGTCAGGGCACCTCTGGCTAGCACATGGAGGGCTGTGCGGCCATCCAAAGTAATGCCTCCCCACACCATGGCTGACCCACCACCAAACTGGTCATGATGGAGGATGTTGCAGGCAGCATAACGTTCTCCACGGTGTCTCCAGACTTTGTCATGTCTGTTACATGTGCTCAGGGTGAACCTCCTTTCATCTGTGAAGAGCATAAGGTGAATCTGCCAATGTTGGTGTTCCCTAGCAAACGCAAACGTGGGGCCCTCATACCACCCTCATGGAGTCTGTTTCTGACAGTGTGAGTAGAAATATGCACACTAGTGGCCTGCTGGAGGTCATTTTGTGGGGCCCTGGCAGTGGATCTCCTGTTCCTCCTTGCACAAAGGACGAGGTAGCGGTCCTGCTGCTGAGTTGTGGCCCTCCTATGGCTCCCTCCATGTCTCCTGGTGTACTGGCCTATGTCCTGGTACCTATTCCATGCTATGGACACTGTGCTGAGAGACACAGCAAATCTTGCCACCTCTCGCATTGATGTTCCGTCTTGGATTAGCTGCACTACTTGAGCAACTTCAGTGGGCTGTAAAAACCGCCTCATGAAGTCTCTATGCGTGACAGCACTGACAAAATGAAAAAGTGACTAAAAGTTCAACCAGAAAGGACGAGAACAGAGAAATGATCTGTGGTCACCACTTGCAGAATCACTCTTTTATAGGGGTTGTCTTGCAAATTGCCTCTCATTTCCACCTGTTGTATGTTCCATTTGCACAGCAGCAGATGAAATTGATTCACAATAAGTGTTACTACCTAACTGGTGACATTGATTCCACAAAGGTGTGACTGATTTGGAGTTACATTGTTTTGTTTCGATGTTCCCTTTATTTTCTTGAACAGTGTATTTTTTATACACACACACACACATATATATATATATATATATATATATATATATATATATATATATATATATATATATATATATATATATATATATAATAGATGAGTTTCACTTTCTGAAATGTGTGACAAAAAATATATTACATTTTTTATGATGTTCTATTTTTTTAAGATGAACCTTTATTAGCCAAAACTAAAGTTGTATCACTTAGAAAAACTGGAATGCCAGAACCATTCCTAAGACAACAAAATATAATAAAAAGAATTTCAATCTTGTCAAAGAAAATATCAAGTATAGCACTGGATGGACTAACATCAGGAACTTCACATGAACAAAGCCTCACTGTGGTTTAAACTGTGGCAATGGCGCCACCTGTTGAACAACGAGGGAACTGTATCAGTGCTTCAGACTACAAACATACCAAGTCATCAGAGGAATCTGCATGTAATCCTCCAATTTGAACGAAGCTTCCCTCACTTGCAAAATGGACCTGCAGATGTTTGGGAATCGCAGACTTTGCGATTCTATTGGGCACATGCGAGCCAATCAGAAACTCGTTGTTTAGATCCAAGAGCTTAACGTGAAGAGCAACAGCCTCTTTTCTCTGCAGAAAAGACAGAAAGGATAAGTGGAGACATCCTTAACAGAATCAGTATGTCAATAATAGTATATAAAGAAAACACTCACTAGTTTGTCATCCAGATGAATTCCACTGATTTCAAAGTCAAACATGAATAACTCTGCCACTCGCCTAAAAATAAAAACAAATATGTAAAGCTTGACCACCACTGGATACTTCCCCCTTATAGCAAAGTCAAAAACTCAAAAGAATTCTGATAAATTTACTTTGTGTCAGAGTCCAGCTCTGCCGCAACTTTTGGGTCGTCCAGTAAATTCTTCAGGCTCTTGCATAACTCAACATTAGTGTTCAGCCTGTAACATAAATTCAGCAATATGTATACATGAATACTTTATAGTTGACCAGCTCTCTCCCACTGTAAGTCATGTAACTTTGTAAAGACACAAGCTTCTTACTTCTCCACGACCGTGCCAACCTCTATGCAGGTCTTCTCTGCAGCTTCACGGTATGCCGGGTCTGGATGGGCCACTTTTATAAAGTCTGCCTGCAAATAAATTAGACAATGAAACTTGGAGGGGAAACCATTTCTTTCTGTTGCTTTCTTTGAACATTATTAACCATAACTTTATTTTCATGTTCCAGAGTCGACAATTTTTTCGATTGAAAGTGTAGAAACAAACAGAAGTTGATCGAAAACACAATAAAAACCAAGAACAATGCGGGGGGGATGGGGGGATAAAGGTAGGAGACCCACCACCATTTTACTGGCTTACTCTGAGATTAGGAACTGATTAGAATAGTAAACTTTGGTTTTAAAGCTTCACATGTTGTGAAATAGTCCTGATAAAATGTCCTCAATCTTGGCATGTTGGTAAAATTGTTGCCTTGCTTTGTTGTACCAGCCACATGTCCGAATGTTTAGTCACGCCGTTAAGCCCTTTATATTTTAAATCTCTCCAAACAGCTCCCCTTGATTTCATTGATCTTAGTTTCTTTAGATACACAAGACAGAATAATGCCAATCTTGAAAAAGATTAATTCATTTCGTGATATGAGAATGAGCAGGTGTTTGTTCTGTATTTTGATTTAAATTACAACAAATAAAGTTTTAGATTTAACGTTTTTTTCAACAGCCAATTAGCAGCAGCAGAAATTATTGTTGCTTTTCCGTTTTTAAAAAAGCTGCTATAACGCCTTATACGTTTTCTTTTTTTAATGGAGAAACCAGTATGCAGTCATGGTAATTTTTCTCAAAGATTTTATACAAAAAAAAAATTCCCCATTACAAAAACAAATTATGAGGAAGAATTTAATTCTTAAAACAAGAAACACAGAGGGTTATCATAGAGGTGACCAGAGGGGCAACAGTCACTCCTGTAAAAACAGCAGCCCCACCACTGGTCTTTTATTTATCTTTATTATGAAATTTAAAAAGACCTTTGAAAACTCTCCTGGAGCCACCCTTGTTAAGAATCTTATACCAGCCCATGCCTACTGGTGGATATAAATGTGCTTCATCCTTTAAGCCCAACAGATATCCCATTGTACCACATCCCTAAATACACCCGCCCATTTGGATACAAAACTGATGGTCTCTCTGCCCAGTTTCTTCTCTCCACAGCTAACTGCTTCTCTTCCCCTGAACCTAAGTAAATCACAAAGCTTATAAAACATCTGACAACAATTAAAGGGGGTGAACTCACCAGATCGGCCACTTTGCACAACCCATCTGAGAGCTGGTCAAAACACTCAACTGTCTCCACACCTGGAGAGGAGGAGCAGGCTTTGTGCAGCAGGAGCTCAGTTTTTTTCAGGGTTGTCTCTGTCGCTGCCTGGAAGCCTGCAGGACAGCTGAGCTCTGGCACTCCAAACAAACCCTGCAAACCCAGGTCACACAAACACACAATGACTGGAAATATCATTATTATTACCAACAAACTGCAGCTTTTATTGATTCCTCCACCAAAACTACCACACTAGTAACACAGTAGGTCAGTGTATGAGAAATGTCATACAAACCACGTTTTTCTCAAACAGGTCCAGCCTCCTGAGAGGTTTGGCATTGAAAGCAGCTCCAACAGGAGACCATGTGGTGACTTTTCTCCGTACATGGGTCCACAGACTCTTGTACTTTACCAGGTGAAGCAGCCTTTGTGAAGCAGACATCGTCAACTAAATCTGCTGGAACTCGTGTCCTAAAGAGCAGGAAGCTCTACTGCAGGGTTAACTGCTGATACTGATAGAAAGTGACAGAGGGCATGCTAAATTTTAGCCTTTACGTTAATCTGTCTGCCAAGTCCAAAAATAAAATTTGTCTCTTTAAATAACGCGAATTCATTAGAAAACTTTTCTCCTTGGGGTAATTAAATGATATTTATCTGTAATTACACATTTAAAGAGGACCTGTTCGACTGCCAGCAAAACTGCTAGCATGTTAACTCACTGCCTAATCGGCGCAAATATAAGCTTTTGTACTCTCTCGCAGTTTCGAAAAAAAAAAAAAATTAAATAAAAATAAAAGTCCTTTGAGGATAAAGTAAACAGGTCTGACTATGTCTCATTATGTATCTTAGGAGTTTTTAATATAACGTATCCTGCGTGAATGTATCGAGCAGATATCGGTGTTTGCACAAATGAGTTCTGTCGAAAGTGCGAACAGTCATCGAAGTCTGTCGTCACACTGGACCTTCATATTAAAAGCAGATAATAAAATAAAATACTGTCGCTTAAACGGCCATACTTCTTGAATATGTTCAACTTTTTTCCATGTTACACCCACAAACTTCCGTGTATTTTATTGAAAATTGATGTGATCAACCAACACAAAGTAGTGCATTACTTTGACATACACAAAAATGAGATGCCCTCACAAGAATATTCATAACAGAGATTATCCTTGAAAATGAACTTTCAAGTCTGCCCACAGGTTCTCAATTGTATTTACAGTATACTTAGATTATATTAGGCACATATTGACTTTCATTTCCATCAAGGTGACATATGAAGATAATTGTTTTCTATAGATTTTATTAAGGTGCATCACATAAATATACGCCAAACTTTTCAGATTGGTAAAAAAAAACAAAAACATGTTTCTTAAATTTTGGTTATGTACAGTGCCATCTATTTACATTATTAGCTCTTACAAGGACCTTTTTCCTTCATTTGAATGCAGAATAAATGTTCAACTTTAATGTATTTAATTCTGTCATCTGGTTTTTTCCCCCCAGCAACATAAGTTTGTTTTGGGTTTTCCCCCCCCCTTTTTTTGCATAACTGGCAAAGAACTACTAAAACTACACAACCCAATAAATGGAAATCATAATATATTTTAAAATTTACAATTCGTAATTATTTTCTCATTTATGGCCATGTTCTTCAGCAAGTCATAACTATTTGATTTTTCTGCTTTACAAATCAAAATCACTCAGCAGAAATAAAAATTATAGAAAAGGTAATTGTCTGGCAGCTGAGCTGATGTGCAGGTTAACCAGTCAGTTTATTTAGTGAGAAACAGTAGCAGTTTAAATGACTTCATGATGTGCTGTAGCACAGGAAATGAGAATATGATTGTGATTTTACCATATAAATGATTCAGATTTTAATTGCATTTCTCGTATCGTTACTTAGAGCGACAAATTGAGGCCGTTAAAATTTACAGTTGACTGTAATGATTTCTTTAATGTATCAATTCAAAGTTTGGATTTATGTCACAGCTTTCTATGTCAGGAATATCATAAATTTCAACCATGTCTTTAAATGGCAGATATTTAACAATTTTCAGTGACAGGATGCCTTGGGTGGGGGCCCCATCTAAGCTTGCAAGATGTCCTGCTCCTAGTCTCTGTTTTTAATTTCCTTTCCATTATCCATCCATATAATTCTTTTACAAATTGTTAATAGATCCATGAGACACCCTCTCTTGTCTTGTGGAGGAATAAAATGAAAATAGGATTAGAATGGGAATTTAATCAGCCACTAATGGTTACTCATATTTTATACAAATAATTAACTCCGATCTACAAGGAAAGAAAATGTATTAAAGTTACATGAGTCTGGTTGTCCCTTATTTGAGGACAAATTGAGTCAGACACAGAATACACCTTTATGTCTTTATTTACGGGAGGAATAATTCATTCATTGCACTCCACGACCACATTTCATTAACAGTTTCACTGTGAAATCTATTTATTAAAGGTGTAGTACGAAAAACGTTGAGCAAAAGGTCATCAAGCGACTGTATTTGGAAACGTCCTCATAAACAAAAACATGGCCGGCAAAATATTTAAAGTCAACTCTGCAAAAAGAATTTAATACTGAAAGTAGGTAACACAGAACAATGATAAAAGATCTTCCCAATATGAGAAATTACAGCATCTTGCTTTAAGTACTTTTGGTTATTTGTACTTGGCAAAAAAAAAAAAAAAAAAAAAAAAAAAAAAAAAAAAAAAAAAAAAAAAAAAAAAAAAAAAAAAAAAAAAAAATATAATAATAATAATATATATAAAAAAAAAAAAAAAAAAAAAAAAAAAAAAAAAAAAAAAAAAAGTACCAACTTGTGACACATGGCAAGAAAATGCAGTTAAATGTAAAGAAAACAAGAAGACAACTCCAGTCAGATTTAAATAAGCGCTTTGCTAGCAACTAATTGTTAAATCTCAATCATGTATTTACATCTATTCACTACAATACAAAACAAAATAAAATTTAAAAAAAAAAAAAAAAAAAAATGTGGGGAAGAGTTCATTTGGCTCACCTCACAATACAGTCAAGCTTTAGGTGCGTGGATTTACAAAGGAGTGCTGAAGTCAAAAATCTAGGCGTGGATTTATTGGATCCAGTTGATGTGCTCAGACATCTGCCTAATCTGGAGTCATTTATCATCCTTAGCTTAGCTAAAAAAAAACCAAAACAAAAAAAAAATAAACCCAACTGCATCTCTCCAGACTACAGTAAACTTAGTTGACCCCTGAGTTTCTAATGCAAAACTAGTGTATGAAATACCTCATTACAGTGTTTCTTAGTGCAAGCCAGCAATATGCTCGATTAAACAGAGGTATATTAGGATAGCACCCAAGCTGACGAGATTCCCCAGAAACGGTTATTCTGTCAAATCACAACAACCACCACAGCAGGTGATGTTTTTCCTGTGTCCTTGTGAAAACCAGCAGTTCAAATGCTTGAATTTGTATTACATCTATAAACATGTTTTTCATAGAAAATATAAATAATATCCCTGAATGAAACAGATTCACAGCATTTTATTCTTGAGGACTCCAGTGCTACTACCATGACTTGGCCATCGAGTGTCCCCAACCCGTCCAGTAAATGTCTGTCTTCCCTGTAAAGCTTGCAGCTCCAGCCGCTCTTTCATTCGCTGTCTCGATAGCTAACGGTCCGCTTGCCTCGGTTCCGAGTGTTCACGCGTCTCATCCTCTGCGGGTCGCTGTCCTCCTCGGAGACGCGTTGATGGCGGCGCAGCCTGAGCTGGCGGCTCGCAGGCCTTTCGGTCCGCGTGCGGCTTCTCCTCTTTGGACTGCTGTGGGACCCTGAGCTGGAAAAGGAGCTTTCAGAGGCTGAAAACATCTGCTCGCTTTCTGAGTCTGAACTGTGTTTACTGCTGCTGCAGCAGCTTTCCTTCCGTTTAGGCTTTGGCTGCCTCAGGTTCTTCCTCCTCCTGTTTAAATGAACACCCTCTTCCTCCTTCCTGGAATCAGAGTGAGATGAAGTGTCACTCTCTTTGCCATCATGCGGCTCTTGCTTGGATTCCCTTTTAGAGCTCCTGGAGGAGCCCGACCTGCTGTTACTATTGCTCTTGTTTAGAGGCTCCTTCTGCCCATCTTCTTCCTCGTCCTCGGAGTCTGAGGTGTAAATCCGTTTCCTCTTGGAAGTGACCTGATTCCTTCCTTCACTGGGAGATGTCCTCTTGGACACTCTTGTGTTATACCCCTCTTCCCTTGACTCTAAGTCTTTCCTGTTGCCATTTCTTTGCCTACGCTGGTTTTCTCCAGTCACATCCTCCTCAGAAAGAGAGTTGTCAACTATGTATTTCTTTTTCGGTAGAGCTCGAAGTCTCAGCCGTCTCTTTGACGCGTCATCGAAATGTTCCGACTCTTCGTCCGACGATCCAGTGGAGCGTTTCCTCCTCGACTTCCTCCGGGGTTTGTACTCCTGCTCAGAACTCTCTGAAGCTGACGAGGTGTGAGGCCTTTTGCTTTTGTTTCTCGCTGATCTCCTCATTTCAAGGTCCGATCCGTTGCTGGAGGGACTTCTTTCCACGTCTGCTTTCTTCGTCCCTTTCTTCTGTGGGCTGGATCGTTTTGGAGGAGAATCGCTGAGTTCATCGGATTCGGCACCATCCAGTACTTTAGTTGAGGCAGATTTTTGTTTGTCTTGGCTTCTTGATGCTGAGACTTTACTTTTTTTCTTAGAGTCTCTTTGGATTGATTCTTTTTCGTTCCTTCCATTTTGTTGTGTCCGTTTCTTGACACAGTACTCTTCATCTGAACTTACAGGAGCTTTATTCCGTGTGGTTTGGCGTTCATTCACCTCCTCACTTGCAATCCTACTTCTTCCAGCAGTGCTTCTAGACGGTTTGTGAGACAGGGGTGGCTGATCTTCCTCCTCCTTTGCAGTTTCTTCTTGCTCAGAGTTGCTCTCAAATCTATGTTTTCCGCTGTGTCCGTTCACTTGGGACAAAGAATCTGTAAGAGGAAAAAACAAAAAGTTGTGAAGCTGATTACAAAAACATGAAGCAAAGTAACAAAAAAAAAAAAAAGAAGTCATCTCACCGTTTTCCCTTGTTTTGGCGGTGTGTTTTGTTTTCCTCTGTTTGATGGACCTGTTAACTCCATTCTGTTTAATCTGGGAGGAGGATGAAACATCACTCCCAGAGGCATCTTCCTCACCCATGGATTCACTGTCAGATTCCTGGGTATTCTGGGAACCTAGAAATGTTTTAAGAAGACAGAACAATAAAGCTCTATCCCTACTTAGCACAAAACACGAAAAGTCAAAAGTCTTTCCTTACCTTCAGTCGACAACTCTCCGTCCGACTCAGAGCTGCTCTGGATTACCGCAGAGCGTTTGCCGACATGGGCTGTGTGGCGGAGCCGGCTGCTGCTTCTTCTTGTTGGCCTACTCTCTTCCTCTTCATAGTCTTCATCGGATGCCTCCAGGAGTTTTATCTTACTGACAGCAGCCCTCGCCGTCTTTCTCTTGAGAAACCTGGGAACGGTCACCTCCTCTTTCCTGTCTGAGTCACGGGAGGATTCTCCGTCAGAGTTGCGGTGATGGCGCCTTTCTCGACGAGACGCCCTGCTGCTGTGGCCGTTCATTTCTGCTCTGGCTTCTGAAAATAAGTCATTCAGAATATTAAAGGGCATATTTTATATTTTAGCACTCTTTCGCAATTCAAAATCTGCCATTCCATGTTTTTTTCAGAGCAGAGAAGTAATATTTAAATGCAATTTTCTGACACAATCAGAGCTTTTGGAGACAGGCCTTCATAAAATCAAGCATGCACTACCATAAATGGAGTGATGGGGTGTCATCTGGAACAACAGTGTTAACACCGCACAGATATAAATATTAAAAAAAAAAAAAAAAAAAAAAACAGATCCCACAAGAGGAAACTTTTATGGGCCTTTTTAAAAAAAAAAAAAACAAAAAAACAAAAAAAAAAAAAACCACAACCCGTCTTCAGGCTGCGTTATGAAATAATTCCATACCCTTCAAACTTTCCTTCTCCACCATTATAACTACGATAATTAGCTGCTGTCAGATTGTATCAGTATTTTAATTTTTCCTTCAAACTACCTCATGGGTATTATTAGCTTCAAGTGATGTTTTAGGGTCAGACAGAATGTTGTGAGAAAACTAACTGTAGAGGTTTTAGTGGCGAGACAGTCCTTGAAATAATGTATTGACAGTTGTAGCACAGTTAAACCATCATGAGTAGAACTGATCATGTGGAAAAAAATGTGACTTTCAGCTGCTTCCATTCACTTAGCGACTGCTGTATGGTTTGCTAACGTAAAGAGGTCTGGCGACATTGTTTTTGAGATAAGTTTTAGGAAGGATCCTGGTCTGGTATATCTCCAAATCCCCACATAAAACTTCACCTTCTAAACTCACCAACATTGCCACCAAGCCTGTCATTTGGGTCCCCGCTGTGTTAGTCATTGATGCTTTAGTTCAGTGTTTTGTACGCGTTGGCAGGTTCGGTTTGTTCTTAATTTTCTTCATGCTTTGTTACATATATATTTGTCAACCTCAGACATGCAAGAGGATAACAATCAATAACTAAAGGTCTGACGTTAACTGGAAAGGTGAAGAAATCATGACACATGCCCTTTATTCTGGCTGCTGATTTGTTATGTTGCACTGACTGTGAGAACAAAGTGTTTCACCTGCTCTCGTTCTGTCTTGAGCAGCTCTGTTTCTGGTCTGCCGTGTGCTCCTGCTGGGATAGTGATGGTCTGAAGACTTGGAGGAAACATTTCCATCTTCTTCCTCCTCGCCTTCACTCTCACTTTCCTCCTCATCATCTTCACTGTCACTCTTAGCAGCTAGCCACAATAAAATGTTCAAAGTTAATTTGTTTAATACATGACTTAAGGATGACACTTGTTCATTTTTTTGTTATCTGGGTGAAATTTATTTCTGACCTTTTTTCTTCTTGGAAGTTTTGCTTCTTGTAACTCTGGCTTTGTGTCTGCTTTGATGACGCTTTGAAGAAGCCGGGCGCGTCTCCTCGTCATCTGAATCACTCTGTTCATTCTCGCTTTCAGACTCTGGGAGAAAAAAAAAAAAAAAAGAAAAAAAAAAAAAACTTGCCTCAAGTTATCAGAATTAAGCAGCATAAACGAGTTAAGCTACAAGGAAATAAAATGTTCTTATATGTGAAAAATGCTGGTTTTGGTTTGTATTTGTAAATCTACAGTAAGAGTAAGACTCTTGCTCTTTGCTTTGTTTAGCTGTGCATTAATAAGTGTACAGATGACTCCACTGACTTCCCCATCAAAGTGAAGGAAAAAAAACAAAAAACAAAAAAAAAAAAACAAACAAAAAAAAAAAAAACACGACTTGTGGTCATTAGAAAGTGTTTTTCAAACTGCACTTCTACTTTGCATTCTAGAAGCACCAAGAGTAGAAAATGATGCTAAACTGCTCTGACATTGTTTTTGGTGAACAGTGAAGGTCACATTGGTCTCAGGCAGTACACAAACACACTCACACACACACACACAAGTGTTCACTCAAAAATACGTTTATAAATACAACCACAAAAATACAATCTATATTTCAGCTGCTATTATAAAACCTACGAGAAAGCTAAGTTTGCTTGTACCTTGCGTCGATGAGGCAGCTTTGGAGCCGGAGTCATCCTCTGAGGAGCCTCGACCTGAGCTTCTGCCTCGACTCCGCCTTGCTCTCTCGGGAACGGACACTTTGGCTGAGGTAGATTTTGTTACGGACACTGATTCCAATTTTTCCTGAGTTTTAACAGCGGACTTTTTTTGACTGGTGGGGGAAAAGGGAGGGGAAGACCTTCAATAGTTTGACATTTGACTGTTACAGTAACCACAATACGAGCAATAAATATCTGAAAACAACTGCTCTCTTTACTAATGCTTAAAACTAACGTTGGCATGGGAAATCCTGTGCTTGTTTTTACAGTAGGACTTTGTACTATAAGTCTAAATCGCTGCAAACTTTGATTCTGACTTCTGTCTTTGTATCAGCTCTTCACCTTTTTCATCATATAAAAGACTACACTTTTATTTGTTTACAGTCTACTTCCCATTTATATTTTTACCTCATTTTTTATGCATTCAAAATACGATTTTTTCGGGGTGTGACGATACACATTTGTTCCGAAAATCAGCCCTTTTAGTTGGGCACGCATATGTACCAAACAAATACAGCATTGTTTTTAAATAGCTGAACACATGCAGAATGTTTATGAGTAGGGTACAGTGCTACATTCAATAGCTTAACTTTTAAAAGTGACACCAAAACAAAACAGAAAGGACTCCCAGCTCTCACTAAACTCTGCTACTGGGAACAATAAGGTTTCTAATGCAGCTACACTGGAGAAATAAAAGGTGGACTGAACCAAAACTTTGTCAGCGTATGTATTTTTCAACAGAAACAGAGAACATAGTTTACTCTGAACAACATCAAACTGAATGTAAACATCACTGGTACTGGAGAATGATCAGCTAAACTCCAAATCCAGCCGCTTGCATCGTTCAACCAGTTTAAAACGCTGCACAGTATATGAGATGGGACAACAGACTGGTACTGTTGAAGCCAATCAAATAATGTACCCAAACTGTGGCTTAGAAATGAAAGTGATATTTACATATAATGCAATGTTTTTGTTTTTCAAACGTGATCTAGATGGCTGTTGAAAATGGGCTATATAAAAAGAAAATGGCTGATTGAGGGAGGACTCAACAAAAAAGAGAACAGGTTGAACTAAAGCCAGACTGAAACGCACGGAGTTCAGAATCCATAGCGTATCATATAAAATTTGTTAAACAGCTAACCACAGACGAGGCAAGACAAACCTTGTTGTGGCTGAGGACTGATCCTGCTGCTGCATTTTCTTGCGAAACCTCTGACTGCGGCGGAGCCTGTCACTGCTTTTGACAGCAGTTTTGTACTCGGATATGATTGTTCTGATCTGCTCCTCGAAGAAGGCAGAGAGTCGCAAGGTCATGCTGTAAATCTGAAAGGAAGCAAAGAGTGCATCGAGTTAAAAAAGAAAAATCACTGATGACTCAGTAAAGTTATCTTAAATTTGATCCCAGATGAGAATAACACTCCCTCCTCAAACAGCAAATATCCCCTACCTTAGAGCGTTTGTTGGGTGTGTAAGCCTTAGCATTGGCAAATATTAAGCGCGTGTCTTTGCACAGCTCTATAGGGTTTTCATAGCGATCTTCCTCCAGGGTCCTTTTCACTGTGCCAAAGTCCATTGGAGTATCAATGATGTCAAGATAATCCTGCGAACACAAGCAAGACTTGTCTTAGAGCTCCATGGTTGGCGTTCACAGCTTAAAATAAAACTCGAATCTGTTTTGAGTTGCAGTTTCAGCTGATGTGTTCACTTACAGGATAGTTCTCAGGATCCACAGGCTGTCTGAATGGTTCTGAGTCTTCACAATCAAATATGTAGTTGACCAGATGCCTACAATGTTCCTTCCAGGCATCTCGGTCTGGCAACACCTCCACTGAGTGCTGCAGAGACAAAAAAAAACAAAAACAAAAACAAAAAAACAAAAAACAGAGAATGTCATGGACTTCATTTTATTTCTTTTTTTCCAAGAGATTCCCTGTGAAATTAGCTATGTTCCCAGAATCAGTCGATTTTATCCTTGACCCTCTCAAAATGGTCTTCAGCCAGCTCAGAAACTTAAAAATGTATCTCTCTGATCAGTGAACACACTAAACAAAGAACTACTGGGTCAAACTGATCACTATACTCCTCAGATTGGAAAATGACTCAAAGTGAGCTTCCTGATACTGAGAGAGCTATTTCAGAACGAAGTCACAAGAAGCACAAAAGATGCAAGAAGCTACTTAAAACTATTTTCTACAAAGGCAGGCCAGCTATTAATTTGTTACTATTAAAATATTTGTGAGACAAATAGGAGAACTGAACTGATCAGTCATGAAAAAGGCTGGATTGCCAAGAAATATTAGCCTTTTGGAAAACCTTCAGTTAAGGGAAGACACAGTCTACGCTACATGAAATAAATAGCAATGCTAAGAGTGCTAATTATGCCAATAGCAAATATCCTAAGTTTGAGTTTTAGTGGTGTGTCCAAAATGGAAATTTTAACAATTATGTCTTTGTTTCAAAATATATGTGAACTCTGTTTAAGAGCTGTGGAAAGTCAACTGCTCTCTCTCTCTCTCTCTCTCTCTCTCTCTCAGACACAGAGTAACTTGGACTCCAAATGATCGATCGCGCCGGAAGGGTTCTTAAGGCTCTTTTATAGCTACATTAAATGATTCAGCAATTTAACACATAACCATAAATCAGAGCTTTTTCCTCTAAAGTATTAACCTGGACAGTACAGGGATTTATTCTGAATGGAGCATGAAGAGAAGTTACCATTGTGTGCGTTCTGAGGTGTGAAAAAAGGTCTGTATTTTACAATAAATATTTTGTTATTAAGGTAGTTAAATTTTCAATGTATTCAGAAAGTTGGGGGGAAAAAAAAAAAAAAAAAAAAAAGTATTTTGTTACTTAAACAGAGATTGTTAGAATTAACTAAAATCTGTATATCAGGGTCAGGGTTTTTAAAAAAGAAAAGGATCAGAAACCAGAGCCAAAATCTCTGATCAGTGCATCAATGTATCGATGTCTGTTCTGTATGGTTCCAGTGTTAATGTTTGTTCTTTTGTTCTCATTTACCTGACGCAGTCTGTGTCCAGAGGAAGTGCCTGGTGCTTCCGTTTCTTCTTCCTGGAGAGAGCAAAATTTATTAATATACTCAATGACAATAATACGGTCAAATTTCAAGATCAAAAATAATATGGAAAACAAGCCAAGAACAAATAAAAAAAGTGATTCAGTTTCAATACAATGTCTTGCACTCAGTGAGGAATCAGCAAGCAAAGCTGCTGCAACTCTAAGTGAAGCTGGCTCTTTTATCTCGTGTGTGCCAGAACATTCATATAAACAGTAGTTAAAGGTCATTTCTCTTTTATTTCTGCTTCCAGGGAAGCTAATGTAATTTTGCAAGGTACTTTTATGAGAAAGATTGACTCTGAAAACACATGAAATGTAAAAAACTGCTCAGGTGACCACAGTGTCCCAAACAACCAACTCTTTTTAATTAGGACATTTATTGAACATTTATTCTTGCTTATCATTCTTTGAAGACTTGCCTCATCATCATCATCCATTTCCTCTACAGCACTGTAAATCTCCAGGATATCTGTGCAGCTTGGATTACTAGAGAAACAAAACAAGAAAATATGCAGAATATATAAAGCCTATAATTTCCATAGTACTACACAATGTATGACTTGTTACAATTTAAAAAAAAAAACCCACTAACTTTGAAGAACATGCAACAAATCTTACTTGACAAATTTCTGGAGGACACTTGAGATGATTTTTGCAGAGTGGGCAATCTTGCTTCTTGGCTCATTGAAAGTGCGGGCATTATGTGCAATATACCTGGCTTCCCAAACTAATGCAGAGAGGCGCCTGTGAAGCACAGAGGGTGGGTGTATCCAACTTAGTACAAATCCTAATTTGTTCAGATTTCAACAGACAAACAGAATAAAACTCAGTACCAACCTTTGTTGATTATGAGGTGGATGGCGTGAAAAACAACTGGAGGAACCTACCTGTAGAATCGGTTGATGAGCCGTAGTCTGATTGTGCCCAGATCTGTGGGATAGGCAATCACGGTGCAGTAGGTGGGATACTGGACTAAGTCTACTGGACCAGAAAATGGAGCTGCGATCTCTGCATTAAAAACACAAAGGAAAGCAGATTAATGCAACTACTAAGAAGGTAGTTTAATAAGTCAACAAAAGTACAGATATTTCATCTTCTTTGGCATACACACCGAGAGTAATGAGCTGTTCAATGCCAGCGATGATGCGTTCGCACTCCTCGTCCCTGCTCCTCTCTCCCCACTCCCCTGGTACAGGCTTATACATCAGTTCTTTCATCTCTTCAGCTGTCGCAGGGATACCTCCTCCATCCGTGTCTGGGGGCTGGGCTGCAAAGAAAAAGCAGATCACTTCGCCATCAGGGCCCACAAGCAAAGTCGTGTGAACAGACGACTTTCTCAAAATACTTGAGCTGGTATTACCATCCTCCTGAATAGGTTCCACGTCCCAGGGACTGAGTTTTTCACTTTCTCCATTGTCCCATCTATTGAAAACAAAAGCATCAATGCAGAAATTAACATCATTTAGCAGCATTTAAAAAAAAAAAAAAAAAAAGTAAAACTTCCAAACCTCCTGCCATAAGGCCACAGAGTGTTGGACAAATACTTTTCCTAGTTTCTGCCACTTAAGAGAATAATTACACACAATAGTATGACAGGGTCATCTTTAATTAGTAGGGTGAAAATAAAAAAAAAAAAAAAAAAAAAAAATCTTAAAGCCCAGGTTTTTCTGGGCTTGAATCTGATTTAAAAACTGGATTTTTAACTCTCATAAATAAATAAAATGCATTTATAAATTAAAAATAAATAAGAAAAATCACAGTAAAATTCAATTCAGATAAAAATCGTAAGTGTGGCTGCAAAGGTACCACCATCACACCACAAAAACTATTTGTTTACAAAAACGAATAATTACTACTACTACTGATTATCACTAATAATTACTACTAGTACTACTGATTATCACTATAACCACTACTTAATTAAAAATTTCAAATAATAAATTAGTATTAATTTATTACGCTTTGATTTGACAGCACGTATTGTTCCCACCTGACTTTGAAGCACTGAAAGAGGCTATCTGGGTATTCAGGCTGGTAGGGCTCTTGACAGACGATAGTCCCAAACCACCAGGCATCGTCTATCACTGAGCGAAACCTGTCATCTACCACAGAAAAAGAAGAGGAAGAAAAAACACAAGAGTGAAAAGTCTGACCGTATTGTCTACATTTTATAATTAAACAGTTATAGGCATACTGAAATACATGAACCTCCTAATGTGTGTTATACTTTAACTTCATTACTGGATTAAGTTCAACAAAACTCAATCGATTTAGAGAAGTAAAAAGCAGGACTTGCTTGGTTGCCAGTTTCGACGGAGCGCCTCGTCATAGCTTTGCCTCAACACAAGAAAATCGATCACATCTGGCATATCATGGTACCTGCAGAAAAAAAGGTTTATCAGTAAAATAAACAGAGACAGAATTTAGACATTTAAAGGTGTTATCTTGTCATCACATTAATCTTTACAACGTGTTCATGAAATTAAACATGCTTAAGCTGCCTACTTTATAGAAAACGACTTGTCTGTGATTTTCTTGGTTCCGTGGTCAATAAGAGTCAGCTTCAGACAGCAGAGCGTTGGAGGGCAAACTTCATATTTAATTCCAGTGATCTTCACAAACTCTTGGTCCTAGGAAACATAAAGGGTTTTTATTTATTCTGCAGTTAATCAGTTCTTTTTAACAAGAACTTCAGGGACTTTAGTAAGACATGGACACAATTGGTGACTTTTTCGACATTGCTCTGAACACAATTTCTTAAGGGTTATACCCGCAGCTCCATTTTTTTCCACGGTTGCTTCTCGAGGTTGATGGGATAAAGATCACTTCGGCTCACGGCCTCGACGTAGGCCTCATGGCCCTGACGGAAGTAGATCACCTGGAAGAAACAGAAGACAAAAAAAGTCCAGATTAAATACATTAAGATTTAGGGTTGTAACATGACAAAATGGGAGGGGGGGAGTAATTTTGCAAGGCACCGTATGTCTTCCAATCCAATTTTATTTCTAAAGCACTTAAAAAAAAAAAAAAAAAAAAAAAACCCACAGAGGATGAAAGTGCTGTACGGAAAAGTAAAAAAAAACCAAAACAAAAAACAAACCCACAAAAGAAAATAAAATCCAAAAACATTAAAAGACATACAACAGCTATGCAATTACAAAAATTAAGAACAATTAAAGGAGATTCAAATAAATAACAGTAATACGTTCAACATCTCACATGTCAAAAGCCTGGGAAAACAGAGGAGTTTTAAGATGGGATTTAAAAACAGACAGTGAGGAAGCCTGTCTAATGTGGAGAATCTTAAAAAAATGTCAATTTATGCAAGGAACAATATTTACTTTCTTTTTAAAACAGTAACAAACTATTCAATAAACAAACACCATATTATATCAGTATATAATATTTTGTGGCAAACTGCGAAACTGGACATCATAAAAAGGTACAAATAATATTGAAAAGTGTCTTAAAGGTCACATACCTCATCACCCATCTGCGGAACAAAAGGAGACTTCCTGGGAATGACATCGGTGATCCATGCGGACGGCCTGAACTCATTTGACACTTCTCTGTTAATAGATGGTCTGGGCTTTGGACGCTGATTGGAGCACAACAGATAAACCATTTAGATATTTGAAGATCCTGTTTTATCCAAGACTAAATCTAAAACACCATCGATGCAAATATTAACTTCTTTAGACCCCAGCAGAAGCATTGATAAACTCACCCGGGGTGACTTGGCTTTGGCTTTCTTAGCTTTCTCTTTGCTTTTCTTCACAGGTTTTTCCTCCTCTTCACTTTGCTGCTTCTCCTCCTCTTCCTCATTTTCTTCTTCCTCCTCTTCCTCGGAGCTGCTGAGTCTGCGTCTCACTCGTTTACGTGACGACAGCGGGGTGGAGGGCTGCAGGTTTATGCCAGCATCTGCTGTCCAATCAGAGTACTCGCTGGATGTATGGCTGCCCAGTCAGAACATTTAAAACACAGTTTAAATTAGCAACACTGACCAGAGTGCTATCAGATATGACAATGGTTGAAAACAAAATGAATTAAGAGAAAAATATACTCCTAGCAGTTGCTACAAATGAGTACAAAGACTCATACTTCGAGCTGTCACTGTTCCACTCTTCCTCATCATTGGAGGAATCCAGTTCACTGCCATCCAAATCATTGTCCTGGAAAAATGGAAAACAGCTCAAAATAAAGTGGAACCACACAGATGCGCATGCCCCATCGATACAAATTCACAAGCAGAGTGCACAGTGAATTACCTCAGAGTGTATATCTGAACTAGCTGTCTCCTCGCCTTCTTCACACGAGAACTCAATAAATTCTGTGGAACCTCTGCGGCCATGAACTCGCTTTGCAGTGGAGGGTTCCTCGTCTGAATCATCCTGAGAACAGATGGGGCCGAGTCAGTATCAGTACCATGAGAAGTTAACAGATGAACTGTTGCAAAGCATAAAATCAAATGTACCACAATTGCATCTCATTGATTTTGATCATTATGGCTTATGGTAACTCAAAATTCAGGTTCTCAGAAAATGTTAATATTACGAAAGATAAATATTACCAAAAAACATGTCTAAATACACAAATGTTAGGTTATGTCTTAACTTACAAAAGGTAACTGCTGAAGAAGCTAGCTGTTCACAGAGGGCTGTATCCAAGTATATTAACAGAATGTTGAGCGGAAGGAAAATATGTGAGAAAAAGGTGCTCAAGCAAGCCTTAGCTGGATGCTGAAGCAAAGTACGTTCAAGAGATTTATTTAACAAATAATGCATTTCAGTCTGTATGTAATAAATCTTCATTTATTTTTGAAATTTAATAATAAAATTACTAAGCTGCTCTTCTTCACAAATGGCCAAAACCGAGACCAAAGCACATGTTTAGCAACCTACCCGACAGCTGCCATAGATAATTCGTCTCTTCTTTGTGTTGTATAGGAGAACCTCCTCATCTCCTCTGGCTGCGCGAACATCCTCCTGGTTCCTGAAACATTTTCCATATCGTTTAGTTTGAGAAACAGAATGAAGTAGGTAACAGAAACTGATATTAAATACCATAAAAATACTAACTCCAACTGATGGATATTTTTTAATATTAATAAAAATGATCTGCTTATGTTGATACTATTTACTCTACACAGGTATTGAGTCAAAATACTGAGTGTTGAAAATCAGGCAAAATTCTAATTTTCTTAAAATCTATTTTCAAATAAAATACTATAAAATATGTATCCTTGACTTAAGTGGGAGTCCTCTGCGTTTCAAATTGTAGCTGTTCTGAGACACAAAGAAGACCTATTATAAAGTAGTGTTTGAAGCACTCCCACAGTCCCATAAAGTCTAAGTCTGGAAGTATTTTAGGTAGACATGTAGTACCTGTAGTTGCTGGCTGCCAGTTCAGGTACCACCACCCTGCGTCTCCAGGCCTGCAGGTCTCTTTCTGTGGCCATCTGACTACGAGGAGCGTTTTGGTGCATCTGCCTTACACCCTCCACTTGTCCACTTCGTCTCAGACCCACATTAGGTGGTGACTGCACGTCTGCTCGGTCATTCACAGACACTGGATGAAGAGGGGGGGAGAGAAAAGAAAAATACATGAACAAAATTCAATGACATTGTGATATAAAAATGCAGTGGAATATGGTTGCTACCTCTGCGTGGAGTACTTGGTGCTGGTGCCAACACTGGGCCTTCTGGTCTAGGTTCAGGACCTGGTGCTGCCTCTGACCCAAGCTGGTTCTGTCGGTCCTGTTGTTCCTGCAGCTGTCGGATGGCCTCGTCGAGAAGGCTGCTGCGTCTCACTGAAACCTCCTCGGGTTCTGCAGTCTGCTGGCTGATCACCTGCTCCACCACTTCTCCATCACCTAAAGAGAAGATGCAGAAGGATCAAGAACCTGTGGAAATCATACGGGTGCCCTCATATGAAGCTTACTTGTATTATTGGAAGTTTATTACTCAATGAAAAATAAAATCCATGTTTCAATATAATGTTTTCTGTAAAGATTAGTAAAGCTTCCGATTGTTAAACTACAGCCTTACTGGTGGCTACATATCCCAGCTGAGGAACCAGGTGCTCGGCAGCGATGTTCTCCCTCCCTGGGACAAGACGCTGGTATCTGGAAACAAGTCAAATTTGAAGTTTTGTGGAGAAAGAAAAAACAATTGGTACCAGCAAAAATTCTCAAAATTTTTAATGGGATACACTAGGGAAATAAAAGCTAAATATGGAAAAAATACTGCTATTTGCAATCATGGCATACGGAACACCAGGCCTAAAACGTAAAGATGAAGCAACAGAAGTCCTTGGTGTATCCATCAGCAACTTTGATTGTCTGGAGACAGGGACTGGACATTTTTCAGCTTTTCCAGCCCTGGCCAGTAGGAAAAAAAAAAAAAAAAAAGGAATAATGCGATGCTTTCCTGATCAGTGAACATACAATACTAAGTGCTACTAGGCTGCACTGACAACACTCTTCAGTGTGGATGCTGTTACTGACTGAAGACTACACAAAGTTAGAAAAGTTCAGAATCACAGAAGTGTTTAAAATAAAGTAATGAGTATAAGAAGCTTTTTAAAAGCAAACTACTTTCTACAACATATTTGCAGTTCATTCAGGCTGTGGGTGAAGGAGAGAGAGAAAGTCTTTCAGCAGATACCGGAAGGGCTAATAGGAGTACAAAAATGTTTATGTCTTAACATCTGGAGCTTTCAATCGCTGCCATAGAATATACTGGATCTGGAAAAACAAGCAGGATCTAAAACAGGGATGTGCAACCTTTATAATCCAAAGAGCCATTCTTGCCCCAAGTCTACCAAATTAAAACTCGTTTAGAGCTGCAAATGTTACCTAAGTCTGAAAAAAAAACAAAAACAAAAAAAAAAACAACTAATATTTTTGGTGTCATTCTGTTTTGGCAATTCAATTCATTGCAATTATTCCATGACAAAAATTGAACTGCTAAAACTTGCATTTGTTTTTATATTTAAAAACATTAGTTTGTTCTAGTTAATAGGAGCCATTGTGGAAGGTCCAAAGAGCCACTTACCGCAGGCTGCAGACCCCTGATTTAAATTCTCTAGAGAAGACCAATGAAGACTACTTTTTTAACAACGCTAGCAGCACCAACAATTATTAGAAAGTGCAAAAGCTACTTAAGCATTGACAACTTATTCAACTGTTCTTTGTTTTTAACTTTTTGTAAAATTCTGTTTCACAGCGATTTTCTTATGCTCCTTTGTCCTAATTAATAAACGCTCAAAGTAAGAAGGTTAGAAATCGTCAATGCTGCTCATATATTAGTTTTTAAAGAGAAATTGGAATTGGCTAAAAGTATTAGTACAAAATCTGAGATCTGAAATTGGTAACAAATTTCTCAACTCAACATGCCACACATCTTCATGCTAAAAAAAAAACAACCCCCTACAGGGACAAAAATATGAGTCCCAAATCACAGTCTCCAGAGTAAAGAAAGAGCTGACAGTAGAGACGTTAGATCTGAAGTTCTTAGAAGTAAAGGGTATCACAAGCCAATCCCAGCAAAGTTGTGTATTTGTCCTTCATAGTCTTAATTACCTGGGTGGATGGGGGTTTCCATCTACATCTACCAAGAACGGAGGGGGCATCAGATGGGGTGCTTGCTGTGTCTGCTCATCCAACACAAAGCCATTGGCATCTCGGATCAGCGGCCTGTAATCTGTGTGGAAGAACACTTGGTCTGGAAGCTGTGGAAACCAAAGGAAGGATTATTTTCACATACAGCTTCACATTTCAGTTCCTATCTTTTCAGCTTAATGAGCATTAGACTTTTCTCGATCTGTTTTTCTTGCCTTTTCATAGGGTTTGGAGCTGCCAAAGCCAAAGACGAGCAGATGGCCATGCGAGTCTGTGCAGGCAAACCGCTGACCATCAGGAGTGAATTTGCAGTCGAATACGGCTCCATGACCCTGACCTTCAATCTGGAATAAGAAAAAACAAAGTACTTGCTAGGAAATCACTATAAGTGTATTTTCTATCTTTGTTTAAAAAAAATTAAAAAATGTGTAACTAAAATTGATTGAAAAACAACACCACACTGATGTTTACGGTTGAAAGCACCAACAAATTATCTACTAAATCAAGTGCTTGCCTCTCACCCTGCCATCAGTTGTCACGATTAGCTTCATGGTAAATTCTAAACAACCGAATTGCACTGCATTATTGTTCTGTTTCCCATTCTGTAAACATGCTATTCTGCTTCTGCAAAGAGTGTGTGTACCATGTTGAAGTAATGCCGGGTGTTTTTTCCTCGCTGCAGATCCCAGATGAAGACGTTCCCGTCGTGGCCAGCAGACAGGATGATCCTGGGATCAAAGGGGTGAGGTTCGAGGACAAACACCTCAGCCTCATGGCCCTGAAAACAACATCAATGGTATTTATTCGTTTCATTTGAGAATGGAAATGGGAATAAACAGTCTTGTGTGTCTTCACTAAGCAAGAAACTAATCTTGTGCACACTTACTTTTAGGATATGTAGCAGCTGTCCTGTGTAGGAGTTCCACACTTTGAGGAGATGGTTGTTAACAGCCGTGACGACTGTATTGTCATGGCGATCCCACGCAACCATGGTAACTTTGGGTTTAAAGTAGCTTTCCTCTTCGCTTGTCGGTTCAGCACTAATACATAAAAAGAAATAAACCAAAAACAGTAAGGCTCATACCAGTTCAACTTATTAACACAATATCACTTCCAGCTTGCATCTAAAGGTAATTTCCAAGTCATTTAAGATGAGTTTCCCCAAAAAGATTGCTGCAATATGCATGCTGGGACCTGTTGTTTAACCAAAATACTTCTTCCACTTTGCTCAACATCAGTATTTAGTTGGTCAGCTCTCCTTGGCTGTAACAGAGACATCCTTCCTTCATTGTGGCAGAAAACAATCTAGCATAGTTACATTGTGACTGTTGAGCCACTTCAGCTCTGTACATATTGGAAGACACCAATCAATCAGCAAGAGATCACAATTATTCAGCTCTGTCTTGATTGGCTCTGATTGCTGGGTCAAATACAGGAAAATCTGATTTGTCTCCATTACCTGCTAACATAAGCAAGGATGAAGACCATGAAGTTTGATGCAAATTTTGAGTTTAATTAAAATCGATTTAAGTTTGAAAACGTGTTCTGATGCAAGAATGGGTATATTCTTGTAATTCCTCTATTTTCTTCTGGATTTAAAACTACTGCTTCCATCAGCTAACCTGCAGGAGCAGCGCATTTTCCATCTTATATATTACAGTTCTTAGTGAACAAAATCTGAATCATCCAGTCGAATCAAAGAAAAACAAACATAGGTATTTCCAAGAAAAGCTTAATCAGTGAAACTCTAATTCTCCTGGTAATTATGTTTAGCATTTTATTTATTTTTTTTGCTTTGATGCTACCAAGTTGTAGGAACCAGTTAAATTTAAATAAGCATGTGCGACATTACAACTGGCCATTCACACAGGAAATGCATGGAGCGAAACCATCAAAAGCCAGTGACAAGTTAGTTGGAAGAGCTGGAGTAACTGAAGTTTTAAAAAGTAATAAACAAAATAATGCCCCCCTTTACACCATTTTCCATCACTTCTAGTAAATCCAAGTGTTCTTTTGTCTTTCCCGGTGATGTACAACCTTCACATCTTGGAAGCAACGGTTTGTCCAACAGATGACAGAGCCATCTGACCAAATATATTTGGACAAAGGAATATTCAGTGTATACCACAATCTTATTACACAATCAGTAAGCAAGAGTCAAAATGCCACAAAGAGAAATAAACGTTTTGAGCCCACACCAGTTGAGAACTAAATCAGCCCTTACCCAGGAAGAGTTGCAGACATGTTGAGTAAGATGCACCTCCAGCGCTGACGCTGATGGAGCTTCCAGATTCGAGCCGTTCCATCTCGACTTCCACTTACAAACCTGAGACAGAACATAGCTTGCTTGGTAAGATTCTACTCAGTACTAACTTACTACAATTAGACATAATGCAATAGTAAATACACATACCTTTCACCTGAGTGGGAAAACTGGATGCTGTCCACTTTATCCTAAAAAAGTAGATATATAGACAGTGGCTATAAGTTAAAATGTTACATGTAAATGTCATTACAAGAAAATGTCTGCTAGAAAAGTTAGGTAACCGTGTGCTCATGGAGCTCTGATATCTTCTCTGGACCCCCGCTTCCCAGGTAGTATATTCTAATGACATCGTCTGTGCTTCCTGTTGCTAAGAACATCCCACCTGAAAATAAAATAATTTAGAGATACATTTAAAGTCTTCAATCTCACATTTATAAAAGCTAATGAGCTGCCACTTCGATAACTGTTCCACAACACTCAGTGTTCAACACTTTAAACATCTGTTCATGCATCAGGAGTGTCAACCAAGAAGGATCATCACCTGGACTGAATGAGGAGCACACAGTCTGGACCCCCGGCCTTGGCCGCTCTGTAAACTTGTGTGGCCGATCGCTTTCGGGAGAGCAGACAAAATGTTGGTTATTTTACATGAACAGTGACAGCTAACTTTTACTGACAAGGAAAAGCTGGATTTTTCCACTTATTATTATTATTATTATTTTTTATTTTTTTTTAAGTTAAACAGCTTCACTGTTCCCACAAACCAAGATCCTTAAGTACTGTTTTGCAATACAAGTTTTTTCTTATTTTTCTTTGGAAAAAAAAAGCAATTGACAACATTTTGTTTTCCCTTGTTAAAAATAGCCTGGTGTGGATGTGTTTCAGTAAATTACATTAAAATTGTTTGGTCAACGTAATAATAAAAAAAACATTTAAATATAAAATGCATGATTTAACTCTTGCATAACCGTCCACATTATGTGGTTTTCAATGTTAAAAACAGTAGTTTCTTTTTTTTCCTTCTACTTTCAGAGACCTTTTCTTATAAACAAAAAAAGGAAGACTATATTAATCTTAGCAGTCATTTCTAAAATATACAACAGAATTTTTCTTTCTAAACAAATTTTCACCTCAATCATCTTAAAAAAAAGCCGTGCTGACCTGAAGTTGATGTTGTTGACATCCCACTGCCAGAAGCAGACAGTAGCATCCGTTCCAGTGGACAGCATGTAACGTTTGGAGCCCTTGGCAAATGGTGAAAACTAAAAAGAAGAAGAAATAGATGTCAGAACAGTGAATTACTCATGCTATTTTATGCAGAAAAACTTTCTCAACAAAGAGGGTTGAATATTAATGTCCCATAAAGCTCTGCTCAGAAGAACAAGAAAAAAACAAAAACTGAACAATCTGGTTTCATGTCATCAGAGATGAGAACAAAGTTCAATTTGCTTTCTGGTGTGTCTAAAAAGTGACAAGCATCTCATCTCATGACACTGCTGGACCTGACAAGAATCATTTCACCCACCTACCTAAAACCTATACCATTTCACTTCAGAATTTGGTTCAGAAACACAAACAAAAGACTTCCTTTTCTCATGAAATATTTGGATTGGTGCTTATGCACTTGGTTAAGCTGTTACAGCAATAAAACCAGAGGAAGTGAAAGCTGAGGGGAGAGATTTTTCAAACAAAACAAGATCTCAACTGACCTGCTGGTTTCATTCAGGAAACATATGAGTGACATGCTAAAAAGCCTGTATTCTGAGATTAAGTTAAAAAGCAGCCAAAAAGGGGTAAAATAAATCTCAGTGTACATGAAGTCTATCGGCGTGTTTAGCATTATGTGTTGAGCATTTGTTGACTTTTTATTACTGCAAAGAATGATTAAAAAAGGTTTTTCACAGGTTACAGACAAAAAAAGCAAAACAAACAAAGTTCAGAAATTTTAATCCAATGAAACACATGAGCTCTATGTCTTAAAATAACTCCAAGTACTATAACTGAACTGAATAGTGGTGTTAGGCTAAAAACAAAACATGGTACAAAAATTTTTATATTTGTCTTCACTAAATAAACAGCAGCACTATGAATGTAGAAAGTTGTAGAAAGTCAAAGGCATTATTTGTAATGCTCTATGAAGCTGAGATAACACCAGTGTTATTTGTGCAAGATCTTTTCATTTTGTAATGCGTGTTAACACATCGCTCATAATACAAGCAAAGCTGTAGCTTATTTATCTGGTTGCAGTTTCCAGAAAAATACCCATCTAATATATCTGGTAAATACCAGATTCACTCACAAAGGTTTGCTTTAGCAATATGTCAAAAAATAATACAGTAAGAAGAACCTGCTACAATTTAGGTAAGGTACTAAGGAAAGATGCACAAAAAGAAAAAAAAAGGTAAGGTGCACTCTTGCTACAAAGTTTATGAAGCTAAAGGATAAGGTAGAAAAAGAAACTGATACGTCTGTGCAAAGACCTTGGATAAAAAAATAAAATAAAATAAAAAAAACAAAACAAAACAAAAAAAAACACCTGGACAGAAACTGACGTATAGATGAAATCACGATCTCTCTGCTTTGGCAGAATGTCAGCAAGTTCTAATCTTTACAATTTAATACAGCGATATCGCCTACCCTGACCTGGTAAAAAAAAAAAAAAAAAAAAAAAAAAAAAAAAAAAAAAAAAAGACACTGCGTAGGTTCGCTGCAGTAGTGCTGCAAGAGAACAGTCAGAGATGCAACTAAATACACCCGACCAATAAAAAAAAGTTTAGCAAAGCACCAACATAAAATAAACGTCAACTTGTTGAAAATGCAATTATTTACCTTGTCTGTCTTGAAACACATGAAACGTCTTGCCTAGCACTGCCTGCACACCTGTTGGTGAAATGTGTGAGTGTTTTCCAACTTTTGCTTATTTGAGAATCCCATCTAAAGAAACCAAATGTTTACTAGAAGAATGCCCAGCATGTAGTGACCAGGCTCCACTCTTCTGATATGAGAAAGAACAAGCAGCGACACAACAGCTGACAAAGCCTGGACTGAGTGCAATAATAAAGGCATTCTGCCATGTCTTATGTAACCATGAATAATGTAAACAGAAATATGCACTCTCAGTCTAAATCACAGTAGTATCTTAAAACACAAAACAAACCTTAAACCCTGAAAACATAAAAAAAAATAAAATAAAATAAATAAATAAATAAATAAAAAATAAGAAAAACAACTTAAAATGGCTGAGCCTTATATCCTTGGATATTGTTTAGAGCAACATATGAGGCAAGCAGTTTCTTCTCAGTTTTAGGACTCCACTTTAGCCTAAACAACAAACTGACCTGAAGTAAGTTTCAATGAATCGTCATAGGGCGTTTTGTACTTATAAAAAGGCTCTGACCCATTTTTTTTCTTGCTCTTCTTCAGCTTTCAAGGCTAAGCCCATTCTCTAAAGAAGCACAACTATTTCCATGGCACAATGCTTCAGGTAAGCTTGTACAATTTCTATCAACAAGCAAACCGATGAGAATAAACCAAGCTTTCTAACTGTAAAGGAACAGTTCTAATAAGGTAAAAGTTTCAAAAGCATTACAAAACAACAAGACATTAAAAAAAGATTAGAAGTATCTAACCCACCCTGCTGTTATCTTTACAACAGGAGAAAGTCCCATTGATATATTGATAAATAACAGCATATTTTTATTGCTATCAATTTCTTTACCTGAAGGGAGGTAATGGATCCACTGTGCCCCTGCAGCACAGCCATAGGGGCACAGGTACGAAGGCACCACACACGGATGGTCTTGTCACAGCTTCCTGCAGCAATTAGTGTGTTTTCATAGTTGACAGCCAAGTCTGTGATTTCTGCAGAATGTCCTCTCAACGTCGAATGAAGCCGCCCATCAAATGAAGACCAAATCTTCACCAAACAATCATCTGAACCCTTAATTAAAAAAAAAAGATTATTTTTACTTTAAGACACACTGTAAGAGAGATCAGGTAGAAAAAGATTTTAGCAGCACACCACAATATACATTAGGGATGTCCTGAGGAAAGCCTTTTTAAATGGTCGATATCAGAGTCCCACTTCCAATACCTGTTGTTGGAACACCACAGCGCTAATTCCAGACATGTGCTTCATACAAAACTAGGTTTTCCTTCACAATTTACTTTTTTTTTATTCATTATAGTGACCTTCATAGTGAAATAGAGACTATATTGGCTGTTTCAGGTCTATCTGTCATCTAAGCTTCTATGTTCGAATATCTCTCAACAGGGAAGGCACGTGGTGTAGAGGTAGAGCGGGTACCCCATATACAGAGGCTATTAGTCCTCGATGTTGCAGTCTGGGGTTCGATTCCCGACCTTGGGACCTTTGCTACATGTCTTCCCCCTTTTCTCTGTCCCTTTTCTGTCTAAATACTGAAAATAAGGATCATTAATACCACAAAACCTTCAAAACACTATTTAATCCATCAACAATTTTCTGTTTGTGACTGAGTTGCATAGACAGCAGCCGAAACAAAGTAAATTAAATTTTAAGGATGTTTAAAGCAAAACCCTACGTTTATAAAGATGGAAAATTGCTTTTGCTGTGCATCTGTTCACGCATAATCAACTGGAATCTGGTTAAAATGTTACGAGTCAAATCATCAAAACGTCATATCAAAACATGCTCGCAAATAGCCTAGCTCTTCAAACTGCTCTGTATTAAAGCATTGTGTAAAGAAAGACAAGAGTTCATTAAAAGCTGCAGCTGTACATGGAGCCAGATACTATTAAAAACATTAGGAAGTCCAACAAAAACTCCAGCTGGGTCAAAATATCTTTTGCTGTCAAGAACAACAGGTAGATATAGAAGCAACAGTATCAGCTACTGAGTTTTCTTCTACATGCAACTGAAATTTAATACAGAATGAGACGGTTATTTGTATCTGCTAACAACCATTCCCCCTTTATCAGAGAGGAAAAAAAATATCCAGATAGGGACATCCCTATATAGCACAGTCAGGCCTACAATATTTTTTTTTTCAGTTGTGACATGTGCTGAGTGGTCCCATCTTACTGTGAAGATCCTGAGACCAGTGCGATCAAATGCGATACAATACACTGCGGATAGATGTCCCAGGATCCGCCTATGCAGACGCATGTGCTCATATGTGCTGACAGGACTGATGGAGCTGAAGCGCTGCACTCCAGTCAGCTCCCTCCCTCGATGTACCTTCACTGTTAACAATAAAACACACCAGAACACAGAGATAGAAACTGTAAGATTTGAATGGCAAGTGCTGAGACCATAAGATGCATTTAATGTGAGCTAGGGTGGAGATTATCAGAAGATAAAATTAGAAATAACAATAAACGACAGTCTTCTTAGTCAAACAAGTAGTTTGCCAGATAAAAATGCCAATCAGTTCTGCAAACATTGGATACATCTGTTGTTGTGTTGAGTTATTAAATGAGTAAGAACTTCCACACAACTGATGATCCACCACCTTAGGATTTGCACTGACTGCATAGACAGAAGACATTCCCAATGCAAGACTACATCATAGAGTAACAAAACATCAGTAGCAGCAATTTGCAGTTTTACAATAGATCCTGAAAGTAGCATATTATGCTTGCAAGCCAAACACATCTTCATAGTCCTAATAAATGAACAAAATTCTGTTTACTTACATAGTAAAATTGCATTGCTGACAAACAAAAAGGCTTCTGTTGTTATGAATTATCAAGGTATGCCTCAGGCTTCAAGTTTTTAACCAAACACACTGTGGGCCTGATGAATGTTACAATAAGGTGTCCTAACAAATAAACAACAAGCAAACCCTTTTCATTTATACCCATTTGTATTTGCCTCAGAAAAATGTAATTTTCCTTCACAAACAAGCGTTTTTAAAGCAATCACAACAAATGGAATATCTGCATTAGGAAATGCAGAGGGCAACCACACATAGGTTGTTTAAGGATAATTTGATCCAGCAGAGTTACCATTAAACAGCAGAGGGCTGTTTAATGGTAACTCCATATCTGTACAACTGCCCAAATATCCTAGAGCCAAATATATGCATTGCTTTTCTCACAGCAGGACAGAATTCAGATAAGAAGCACTGCTATAAACAGGTTTGACAAGAATCAATGTGACACTGTACACAAGATAATTCCCTGAACAATTCACTGAACAATGAAACAGGAAAGATTAGAAACTTGATAACATCAGGCAGCTCCATGAAACAAATTAAAAAATAAAAACACAGAATAGCACTAAAATGAAGACATAATCAAAAATATTCAAAAACTCCTAAGTACCACCAATCAAATGTATTACTCACAATATCACAGTAGGTAAACATAATACCTCTAAGCCAACATGCTGGTTTTATTTTATTTCCTACAACACAGGGACCTACCCTGATGTGGAGGATGCTTCTGGTTCAAAGGCCTCTCTGGTGGTCTGCCCCGATGAAGGGCTGCATATGAGGAAGCTTTGAGCTGCACACTGTCGCAGTCTGAAAATCAGAAACAAAGAATTCACAAAGTGTACCTGCTGCCTGCCAGATGAATGAGTGGGACAGATGTGTCAGTATCATCCCTGACAGTTGCACAAATGAAAAAGAACTAATGAACAATCTCTCTGTTTAAATAAATGTCTTATGGAAACAAATTGAACTACTCATGCAGTCTAAAGTAACAAAAACCCATCTCACATTCCTGAACATAAAAATACATAAGGACCGTACCTTTTGCAGTACGCAGCATGGACTGCTTTCCAGACCCCAGGAGAGAGTGCACACCTGGGACACATGATGGCACCTCTTTGTCGAGGAGTGGTCCAATTTGCTTACATATCTGTAGCAAATGGTCAGGTGCAACATGTCTGTTGGCAGCAACCTGTCAGGGCAAACAAAACAAGAGCAGTGACTTTTCTAGTACAAGCATATTTTCATAATTCTGTTGAATTTTAGTGTAAACTCGATGAGTAAGCCCCACACTATATGTGTTGCGAACAGTGTGTAACATTTGTATTTGCCGTTATACAGCTAACAGCTGTAACCTTGACTGATCTGTGAACAGGCCACCTTTCCAGAGTACACCGAGTTGGCTCGTGTTTTATTAAGTTATCAATTAACTGTGTGTGCAGTTAATTGATTAAATAAGACATAAAAATATTTGCTCAGCTCCTCTTTAGAGCAACCCTTTTTTTACAGTTGCCAATATTACCATCAGTAACTATTTCCATTACCAAGCTGTATATAGCTTACAAAGCTTTACCCATTCTAGGCTATGGCTACACATCTTTGTGAGTTGCAACAATAGTTCAAGTGCTGTTTTTCATGAATCAGTTCTTATTTACATTGTACCGATTCATAACTGTCATCCCAAGGCACTACACAATGCAAAATAAATCCAATTTCTATTTTAAAAAAAATCAAATATAATCCATCCAATACAAATCCAATCATACAGACAGATATAATTAATTACAATTAATTTACATGTTATATTCAATTTTGGTTATAATGGACTAAAATTGAACTTGTGTTAAAAAAGTGATCTAACAGAAGCCAGCCGATTACAATAACTTGATCAAATGCCTGCTATCCATCAGTAAATGTGCTTTCAAAGACTATCTCGAGTACACTGATCAAGAAAATAAAGGGAACACCTAAACAAAACAATGTAAATCCATATCAATCACACCTTTGTGGAATCAATGTCACCAGTTAGGTAGTAACACTTATTATGAATCAATTTCATCTGCTGCTGTGCAAATGGAACATACAACAGGTGGAAATGAGAGGCAATTTGCAAGACAACCCCCATAAAAGAGTGATTCTGCAAGTGGTGACCACAGATCATTTCTCTGTTCTCATCCTCTCTGGTTGAACTTTTAGTCACTTTTTCATTTTGTCAGTGCTGTCACGCATAGAGGCGTCATGAGGCGGTTTTTGCAGCCCACTGAAGTTGCTCAAGTAGTGCAGCTAATCCAAGACGGAACATCAATGCAAGAGGTGGCAAGAAAATTTGCTGTGTCTCTCAGCACAGTGTCCATAGCATGGAATAGGTACCAGGAGATAGGCCAATACACCAGGAGACATAGAGGGGGCCATAGGAGCAGGACCGCTACCTCGTCCTTTGTGCAAGGAGGAACAGGAGATCCACTGCCAGGGCCCTATAAAATGACCTCCAGCAGGCCACTAATGTGCATGTTTCTACTCAAAGTGTCAGAAACAGACTCCATGAGGGTGGTATGAAGGCCCGACGTCCACATATAGGGCTTGTGCTTACAGCCCAACAAGGTGCAGGACGATTGGCGTTTGCTAGGGAACACCAAAATTGGCAGATTCACCACTGGCGCCTTATGCTCTTCACAGATGAAAGCAGGTTCACACTAAGCACATGTGACAGACATGACAGAGTCTGGAGACACTGTGAAGAATGTTATGCTGCCTGCAACCATAAGGTACCGGGATGAGATCCTCAGGCCCATTGTGAGACCATATGCTGGTGCAGTGAGCCCTGGGTTCCTTCTTATGCATGACAATGCTAGGCCTCATGTGGCTAAAGTGTGTCAGCAGTTCTTGCATGATGAGGGCATTGATGTTATGGACTGGCTTGCCGGTTCCCCAGACCTCAATCCAATTGAGCACATCTGGGACATCATGTTTCGGTCAATCCACCAACTCCACGTCGTACCACAGACTGTTCAGGAGCTAAGTGATGCTCTAATCCAGGTCCGGGAAGAGATCCCTCAGGAGAACATCCGCTGTCTCATCAGGAGCATACCCAGGCATTGTCGGAAAGTTATAAAGGCACGTGGAAGCCACACACACTATTGAGCCTCATTTAGACTTGTCTAGAGAAATATTCACTGATGTTGAATCAGCCCATCAAGTTATTTTCCACTTTCATGATGAGTATGAATCCAAATCCAGATGTCCATGGTGTAATAATTTTGATTTACATTGATAATTTTTGTGTTATTTTCTTCTCAGTCAATTCCACTGTGTTAACAATAAAGTTTTTCAATGAGAATATTTCATTAATTGAGATCTAGGATGTATTATTTTAGTGTTCCCTTTAATTTTATGAGCAGTGTATTTACTGTTTTGAGTTTAGACCTGGCATCATTCAGTTCAAAAAGAATTTATTATTCCCAAAGCGAAATTAATTAAAATCCTGAATAAATTTAATATAAATTTATCACTAAATTATTGAAAAGCAATGATACCTACATGCATTATTTATTCTTACTACATTGTTCATTGTTTACCAACAGTTTTAGCAGATCTGGAAAACTTGTCAATGTCAAATATCCCAACAGAACAAACAAAATTTAAGACTGTATTGCCTGCTTTTTAATAATCCAGAAGGTTTCTGCAGCATTATAAACCTTTAATTTGTACCTGGGGTCTGTGTTATAACAAGTTAGGTGTCAGACAAAGTTGTTTTTTTAATGCACTTCTCACCCCTTGTTCTTTAAGGCGTGGTTTGTATGCAAATTTTTTCTTTCTTTAAAGAACCAATCACAGAGCAGGTCACATGCAAAATAACGCAGAAACAAAGAAACTCGGCTTGTGATTGGCTGAGATAGCCGTCTCAGCAAAGCGACAAGCCGAACAACCCACCCTAACTGCAATACGACAGCTGGTACAAAAAACATTAAACTCCCATCCAAATGCGGGTTTTTGCTCGACCATTCAAAAGTTAAGTATAAACAGTTCAGTTATTAGAAACAAGTTTTGCTTTATGGTTCATTAAAAGTTAATGGTCTACATCAGCGGTCCAGATGGAAACAGAACAAAGACCGTAAACAAGCACAGAGCGTGCAGCCCCCTGTCACAAGACAATAACAAGCATCGGTAATGAACTTAAAAACACAAAGTTAAATCTTACCACATCTTCGTATGTTCTGGGGTGTTCGTTTCCCAGCCAGTCCAATCTCCCGGGTAAGAGCTGCAGAAAACAATTTAGTAAAGCGAAGTTACTTTTAAAAATGAAGCAGTTAAACGCATATCTTGAAACCGGATGATGTCAAATGAGTGGGACGTAACGGGATATTAAAAAGTCCAAAGAGTTCACCAAGTTTATATGCACAGAGTCAGCCTACAGCGAAGCAGCTAGTTAGCAGTTACCTAGCAAGCAAAGATAACCAGAATACAGACCTGATATTCCTCGAGTTCACTTGCTAGGACCTGGAGAGGAATTAAAATTAAATCCAGATTAGGGTGCCTGTCTATTAACTAATATCAAGTGCTCGTCAACTATGTCGAAATACAACAAAGTGTGCCAGTCGAAGCACGCCAGCTCACCTCAGCCGCTCTCCTACACGGACCCGTTGTTAGGAAGCGAGAAATCAAGTAATAGAGCTCTGAAACGGAACAGTGAGTACATTAATGGCCAAGAAATCCGTCTCAAGATTCAATTAGCACGCGCGATCCTGATGTAAATCAAGCCATCAATTGGGGTTTACTTCTGCGGCTTACCCGACTCAAGGAGCGAAATGTTCCGACTTTTGGCCATGGAAACGGCCGTGATTTGGAGAGGTGGACTAATCTTCAGACTAACTTTATGGCTAAAGAAAAATCAGATATATTTATTTAATTTCGGCTACACGTCGCTGACCCCCCTCCACGGTTGCTCCCGCTTTCTATTCAGCCTGTTTGCAGTCGCCATTGGAAGGATGAGGCCTCGGCGATACAACTTACTTCCGCCACGGCGGTGTAACACAGGAAAAAGGGGGCAGGGAGGGAGGAGCACTCCGGCAACAAAAGACACCACCACACGTTAGCTTGGTGGCTAGCTACACTTATTACATCGCTGTAAAAATATAAAAGTATATTCGACTAATTATCTATCTATATCCAAATAACAACACACATTTTAAAATGCATAAACACAACTGCAAATGTTACGCCCTCCCCCTTTTCTGCTTGCAAGGTCGTGAGTTTTGCACGTGACGTCACCTATAACGGCTGCCAGCTCACTTCATCAATAGAGCAATTTTTTGTTAAACCAGTGAACTTGAGAGACTTAATATGAACAACTAAAGCATGAATACAAGTTTTTTCCAAAATATAAGAATAAAACAGAGTTTAGTATGCTGCAAGTTCTTCATTTTTATCATTAGCTTTGCATTTCAAAACTCAAGTTTATGTATTTTTTTTTTACAAATTTATTGGTGAACTACTTGTTCGTACAGGTACACCTGCATGTAAATTAGTTAATTTAATTGAGTAACTAAAAGTCATACGTGATATTTATTTTGATGATTATGGCTTGCAGCAAAAACAATTACCATTAAGTTAAAAAGAAATTTGGAATTTTACATCAGACCAATTTAAAAATAATTTTTGAACAGAAAATATATTTTACGTCAAGTTATGTACTACACAAGCATGCAGGCTGCTTACTTAACAGTTGTCCAACAGATAGTCAGACACCCTCCAAGCCTTCACTTGGAGGACAAGTTTGTACCAAACAAACATGAGTGCTCAGAGTTCTGTATGCAGGGAAATAACTAATGGAAAGTTGAGTGGAAGGAAAAATAGAAAAGGGTGTACAATCTGCAGTGACAACTGCAGCCTTGGGAGGATTTTAAGGGAAACTCCATACTCTCTAAGGACTGCAGCTAAAGTCATTGCTTCATATGCATATTTATCCATTGATGCGGGATGTAACTGTCATATTCTTTGTGTTAAGCCACTGGTGAACAAAGAAAACATCATCGCTGTCTTCATGGGTTAAAGAGAAAAATAACTGGAGTGTTTTCCAATGATTTAAAGTCCTTTTTCAGGTTCAGGATTCAAATTTTGCATGTTATTCAGGAATCAAGGTCTCAGTCAGGAGGAAGAATGGAGAGTCACAGAATCCAGGTTGCCTGCAACATGACGTTTCCACAGTCAGTAATGATTTGGGGAGCCATGGTATTTGCTTGGTTTTGGGCCATTATTTTCCCAAGTCGAAAGTCAACACAACCATCTACCAAGAAATTTTAGAGCATTTCATGCTCACAAACTTTATGAAGACACTGATTTTAATTTTTCAGGTGGAATTAGCATCTGAACTTGCTGCCAAAAGCAGCTGCTTTAATGACCAGGGTGTCACTGTCCGAGATCAACCAGCAAACTGGCCTGACACCAAACCCAGTAGAGAAAGTATGGAGTTTTGTCAAGAGGAAGATAAAAGACATTAGAGCCAACAGTGTAGTCAAGCTGAAGGCTGCTGCTAAAGGGCCCTCTTTAGCACCTGAGCAGAGTTACAGTCTGATTGCCTTGATGTACGCCACAGTGACATTGTAGTTCATGTTGAAGGAGCACCAACCAAATACTGAGTAAATACAGAGTACATGGTCATGTTGTTTTACATTTCTGTAATATTATTTTTTGTTGTTGTTCTTAACTAATAATCTTCTGCAAAATAAGTGTTTTTATTAGCTGCAAGCCATATTCATCAAAGCAAATAGAAATCGATGCTTGCAAATGCTGTTTAAAATAAATCTGTATCATCTGAATTGAATTAGTGAAATAAATAGTTTTTGAAGATGGTCTAATTTTGTGAGATACTTTCATGTAGCTTAATATTGCTGACTTTTCTTTCTTTTGAACACTATTCAAATGAATTTGATTAAATTGGACTTTTGTCTCTTTTGGTAAATGAAAACACTTCTGTTCAGAATTAGTGCCACACAAATAAACTCAACTGGATATTCAATTTAAGTCAGGGCACCTTCTGTATTCAAACCAAATTATGTATTTTCTTGGTTAGTTTGTTGGTGGTCTGCACTGATAAAAATCATCAGAAACTAGTTCATCCATTAAAAGGTAATCTTAGTCAAGGGTTCTGTAGAAAAATCCTATTTCACCATGATCACTTTTTTGTGTTACTGAATACAATAGAGGATTTTGTAATTAATTGTGCTATTTTAATAAATTGAACTGATTTGGACAAAAAAAAAAAAAAAAAAAAAACCTGTGCAAAACTGAGGCAATTACATTTTTTTTCCCTCAAAGGACACCTTTAGTCAGTTTTAGTTAAGTTTGTTATATATCTATAT
The DNA here is from genome assembly GCA_014839685.1 of Anableps anableps. Classification (NCBI taxonomy): domain Eukaryota; kingdom Metazoa; phylum Chordata; class Actinopteri; order Cyprinodontiformes; family Anablepidae; genus Anableps; species Anableps anableps. Next base: position 24,090,141 of record CM026068.1, on the reverse strand, counting down.
ACCCAATGTAAGGGCACTATGGAAAACTAAAGCAAATTTCTGTAAATGGTACATTCAGTATAATTAATTCCAGTGTAGTCCAGTTCAATGCAATTATAATTCAGTCCAATAAAGTAATTTTCAGTCCATTTTAATCCAGTTCAATCAAATTGAGGTACATTTCAGTAATCAGTATGTTGTTTTCATAAGCTATCAAAATCATCAAAAGGCTTGAAAAATTACAGACTGAAATTATGTAATGTTGACTGAATTGAATTACTGAAATAAATGAACTTTTCAATAATATTCTAATTTATTGAATATGACCATTTCCTATTGCCATCAAGTAACATTACTATAGACAATACTGGTTGGAAATTTCCATACACTCATGACCATGTATGTTACATTTATTCATTTGAGTTTTTATGATGCAGGTTGAAGTGTTTTCAACTCTGAAATTACTACACAAAAATTTTTTTTTAAAAATTTTTATTTTAAAAATCAGTCACAGAATGCAGTACACAAGGATTAAAGACAAATTTTACAGAAATAACCCTTTTAATTGGCATTTTATACCATCCATAACATAAGTGTATTTGAAAAAGAGAAAATCCCCAAACCACAAAGACATCCTAAAAAGGATAAACTATGTAAGATGTGTCTCACAAATTGTTCACTACTGTACCAGAAAATTTAAGACATTCGTTTCTCATGAAAGAAAAATATATATGAAAGTGAAAGCTGAGCACCAATGTTCACAAACACAAAATAATGGTTTAGCTTCCAGAGCATTATCCCTCTCACAGCATATTGAGAATCCATAATGGTATCGGTGATAAGGTCCCTCTAAATAAAACTCTTCCACTCCTGAAACATGCACGATGCCACAAAATACAATCAACACGACAACAGAAAAGGTTCCCTTCACAAAAGCTTTGGAAATTCAACAGATATTAAAGTATTTTAAAAATGCAATCACATCCTTAAAAACAATGCCGTCTTAAGAAAATAGCTGATAAAAATATTCTCTGCATTTTACAACAAAAAGGAGTACAGGGAACCATCTCCACTACTCTGCTGCTTTCTCCTTGTCTTCAGCCTTGTCTTCCTTTTCATCTGCCTGATCTGCTGCAGCAGCCTGTTGACGAACAAAGCAAACATGTTTAGCAGTTTGTTCTTGTTGTGAAACTGGACCCATTAGGTACCAGTGGTAACATACCTCCTCAGCTTTGGCCTCGCCGTTTTCTGCAGGAACTTCTTTCTCTGCCTGGTTTTCTTCTTTCTTCTCCTCAGCCTTGGCCTTTGCTGCCTCCTTTACCTTCTTGGTCTTCGGAGGGGCCTGTCATTAACATCAGTGCAAAGCATGAAAATGTTAAAGCTTTAGGGGGAAGCCCCCCCCCCCCAATGTTTTTCAGTCAAACAGCTATAAATTGTTCTCTCTGTTACAAGGACTGCTTCTTTCAATATGACGCAGCCATTAGAACCAGGCTCTTGTGTTGCTGGCCACTGGTCAGTGCAACGGCATCACAAGCACTAATGTTTACCAAAATCCATGGGTGGCTTCAGGAGCTACAGTTTGCTTCCACGTGCAGGATTTCAGGACTACAGAGGTAAGTGGCAGAGGTAAAATGCCACGTTAAAGTGCAGCAGATTGTATCTCATCTCAGAAATTAAGAGAGCAACAGCAAAAAACACCTGCAAGCAACTTTATCCTCAGTTAAATTTTGTTTTTTTTCAGTGAAGACACAACTGAGATAAAAATATAGCTTTTACCTTGATGCCCAAATAACAGTAAATCAATTAGGTCGATATCTGCTTTAAATATCAGACACTGGGTCTTGCCTGAACACACTCAGGGGGGTCTGTGTAAGCCATAAAACTGAGACGTCACACTACAGCCTCCTGTCTGCCTTTCCTGAGACCCACCAAAGGACCACCCATTAATCTGATGCAACACCATCACTGGTACCCTAATGGGTACCCACCCAGTGGTACTCATTAGGGTACCGGTGATGGCGTTACATTGGCTGGGTTATTCGGCTTTTAGACCATAAGCACCATGTGCTGTTCTCACCGTGGGGGTCAGAGGTGAAAGCTTTTGTAGAATAGAGTATAAGAGCTGGACATTTGAAATCAAACAGTAGATAATAGGCATGTAGAAAGCTGCAGTGCCTTGCATTTTCTTACGTTAAAGCAAAAAAAAAAAAAAAAAAAAAAAAAAAAAAAATTTAAAGCGACAGACCAACTTAGGAGCAAAGTGGAATGAAATGTCACATTTCTCTCTTTTTAAGAAAACAAATTAAAGATGTGTGAAGTGTGGGTGTTCAGCTGGAAAGTGAACTTATTCTAAAGTATTTTGTGTAACAGGTTTTGCTCCTGGATTGCTCACTTTTCAGTCCCATCTGGCTTCCCTATCCCTGCTGAAAAGCATCCCCATAGCATGATGCTGCCACAACCTCATTTCACCATGGCAGTGGAGTGTTCATGCATTGTTACTTTTCCAGCATACATAATGTTTTGCATAAAGACCAAAAAATTTTTTATTGCTCCCCAATTAGGGAACTTCTAAATGCAATTAGGTTTGCTGGATTTTATTTAAGGGAATCTGAGAAAAAAAAAAAAAAGAAAAAAAAAAAAAAGGGAGGCTAAATATAAGTGCACACCACACTACAGATTAATAGGAGTAAAAATAATGTGATTTGCTCTGTGAAGAACAAAGAAGACAAAACCACTGCTGGACAGACCATACACTACAAATGAAAGAGAGTACAGGACAACCAGCATCACTTTTGGTCTTTAAGCCTCTTTGTGACCAGGATGTCTCATAAGAAAGATTTGTATCAGGTAAACTTACAAAAGTGGCTCGCTTGAAAAAGCTGAACCCCAGCTGTGTTAATATGTGAACATTTTTTTGGCAGTCAGCACATTACATTCTAACCCCGGTAGACCTACTGATGGTGCTTTGTAGAGCTGAAATGGATTAACCGTAATTAATCGATGATTAAAATAAGAGTAAATTAAATGTACCATCCTATTAAGCATCTTTTGCTATCCATTTATTAAATGTTAAGTCAAGCAGGAAGGTCTGAAGTTTTCACATGCTGATGTTAGAACTTTTTTTTTTTTTTTTAGGTTTAGACGCAACAAATGACCAACAGTACATAAACGGAATGCTAGGTTATTGCATTTTAGGCAATAAAATATTTATTTTCCCATTTAAAAAAGGAATGGAATTATTTGGGGTTTTTTCATGCATTTCTAATATTGTATAAAAAGCTTAAGTGAAAAATCTGCAGAATGTGCCACTTTTTTAGCCAATTAAATGCCAGAACAATCTATTACTAAAATAATTGTTAGTTGCAGCCCTAGTGCAATGCTTCTTGGCTGTGTTTATTTGCATGGAAACTGGACAACTGTGATCTGAACACTAAGAATCACTAAGAATGGATTTAAGAGGCTGGTGTAAATCATCTGAATTACTTCGATGCATGTTGATACAAGGTCAGAAAAGGGCCAAAGAGATTCATGAACTTATACTGACCACAGTTCTGGTAGTGTTATTAAAAAAAAAATAAATAAATAAATAAAAAAAAAGTTAATCAGTATTGGAAAGCTGTGTCTTTCTACCTTTGTCTTCTCTGGCTGTGGCTTTTCCTGGGTCTCTTTCTGCAATACACAGAATTTAACATGAGATAAACTGCATTGTAATAGCAGAGCATGAACTGGGTTGCAGTCTCAAAAGGGTTTGTGAAGCTCACCTCTGACAACCTTTGAGACTTTCGTCTTGGCTGAAATCAAACAAAGATTCTGAGTTAATTAAAATATTGATGAGTTGGGGGGGGGGATCAGAAAGTTCATTAAAAGTCAGCAAACATTTCTCCTACCCACAAACAAAAATTAGGATCAAAGAGGTTAAGACATTAATAAATTTCATCATGTATTAAAAACTATTGTTTGAAACTCATCTCTTTCCTGACAAAAAGTTTAAATTAGGGCTGAAACGATTGACCGATTACTGAAATAGTCAACTAATTTAGTCATAAATTAATTAACTGGCATATATAGACAAAAAAAAAAACAAAACAGCCATTTGCTGAAACAACATACTCAGAACAGTAATTAAACCAAAACTGTACACAATATATATATATATATATATATATATATATATATATATATATATATATATATATATATATATATATATATATATGCACATTTTGCAATTAAGATGAAAATAAAAACCCTGTAAATATGTTCTACCAAGAACTCCTCAAGTGGCATAGTTTTAGCTTCACCGAGTTCAAATTCTGTACAAAAACTACAAATTGCTACCCAATTATCAAGAGGTTATTCAAAAATAAACAGATCAGCCCTGCACTGTATTGATGTTAAGTCCAGCAGAAAGGGCTGAACTCTTCACAGGTTGCTGTTAGAAGTAATTGTTTTGCTGCAGATGCATCCTTTGCTACAAATGATCAAGTGTACATTAAATAAATGCCATGTTATTGCATTTTAGGAAATAAATTGTTGCTTTTCTTATTTAAAAAAAAAAAAGGAATTGAATAATTTGCATCTTTTAATATTTCTAATATTATATATAAAAGGCTTGAGTGGTTAAATGAAAAATCAGCAGTATGTGCCATGTTTTTAATCCAATTAATCATCAGAATAATTGGTTGCTAAAAATCACTGGTTGCAGCCCTAGTCAAATCGTTTATCTACAAAAAAAAAATAAAAGAAAAAAGAAAGAAAAAAAAAAAATACAATCGCCTTAAAACACACAAAACATGTTCCTTGCATTTTCTTTAACCTCTATAAATCAGTCAGTACGGAAGCCTTAAAGTACATAGACCCCCTGGCTATTGTTTGTGTGCATTTTTACTAGCCTCTTGGGGACAAAGATCAAAATGTTGCCCTGTACAGTTCAGTTTATGAAGCCACCTGAACAAAAAATGAAGTCTTTAACGCCACAAAGCATCAGATGCAGGATTTAAACAAAAGTCCTATACAAATCCATTGTGTCACCACTTAAGTGTTTTAAGACATACTCACCTCTGCAGCTGCATCTGCATTGGAAGTTCCCTGTGTATGTCAGAGAGGTGGAGAAGGGGGAAAAAAAAAAAAAAAATTAACAAGCATTGAACAACCACCATTCATGAGTGAGCTAAAGTGGGTGTGTGATGGAAAGGGGGATGGGCACCTCTCCCTCCCGCTAAATGATCAACAGCTTATGCAATCTGTAGGATGTGTGACAAGGGCTCCTAGAGATTTCTGACTCCGATTGCGGTAAAGCATTTCGTAGCATCATTAATGGTAGCCTACAAACACATATTAAAAAGGTAAACCAAATATGGTTTTGCACCATGAGGGTTCAGATCCAATCGGCCAGCTGTGTCGCTGTTTTCTTGGACACATCAGCTGCCATGATGATCCATAAAGAAAAGACAGTGCGCCTCGGGAGTGACGTGCACCATCTTAATAGTGAGCACAGTCAAAGGTTAATATCCAAACAATGCAGGCGGTAAAAACGAAGAAAACACGCGACGTTTCATCGCTGCAACATTAACCTAAATAAGCACAAGTAAAGCTTAAAATGCCGAGTGTTTCACGACTTCGCAACCTGTATGCTTCCTCGACGCTGGTTACACCCCTTTGTTTAATCCCAACACACATATTGGACTTTTATGTAGTTAAGCAGTTTAGAAACCTGCCTGAGCGTGTATCGCTATCAGAAAATGTGGCTGCGGGTGCTAAACTTATTTGGCTGTACAGGCGTGTTATCCCTGAACTGAGTAAAATAAAAATAAAAAAAAGGCGCCACTTCCCCGTGTGAACACGGTAGACTTGAGCACATCCGACGTGGATTCCATATAAACCCATTAGACACTGAGGACATTTGTCCTGGTACATTCCAGCTTCAAATACAAACTGCCTCTACAATGTTTACAGCTAAAACCCTTCAGACATATTTATACACAATAGCCACACATTTAAGCTTACCTTTTTCCGTCCCATTCTCGTTTTGGCGAGACAGCTACAGGATGGGGAGGGGGGGAGATTAACCTTTTTGTTCTGATACAACTAGAAAACTGCAAGTCAGACGCTCACCTCAACCCTATACTTCCAAGAAAGTCTGTCAACGTTATATTTAAGGTCCAACCAGTACCAACACTAGCTTTAACCGGATTGGATCCCTCGCTCCTTATGTATTTTATCCCTTGTCCTACCAACCTCGCAGGAAGAGTGAATCTCCGCCCAATGTTCCCAGTGATTGGTTTTAAGGTTCAGGCAACATATATTTGAAACACAACATCTTTACCTGTGTGGGCAAGACGGTGTGCCAATCAACTATCACTGTTTAACCATGAGGAGAGCTCGAAGGGTGTGTACAGTTGGAAAAAAAAAAAAAAAAGCTGTGAAACAGGCATGAAACTACAGGCCTCAATGATTAGATAACATGATCAGCACATCCTAAAGATTTGTCTCAAACCTGCAACAACACATGTATGCATATAAATCACTCTCAATGGGGAAATGTGCCACATCATTTTGTTAGCATTTATCACGGATGTGATTTTCTTATGTTGAAAAGAACATTTCTCTTTGTGGTTTTATATAAGCAATCCAGCAGCTCCACCTGTAACAGTAAGCTGGATAGCTGTGGGAGTAACACTGGGGGGAAGATGGCGACAGGCTGCGCATGGTTCCTGGTGCTGGGCTCCGTGTTTCTTTGCAATCTCATGAAAATACTTCTGCCTAACATTTCCTCTTTCGTAAGTGCGGAGTTTTAGCTTGTCTTTGTTAGCTAAGGATGTAAACACTTTTTTTTTGTGTTTATATAGTAATGTTTTTCAAACAGAAGGCTAAGCTAGCCGCTGCTATCTTGACCTAGCTTAGCCTTTAACAAAGCTAATATCGTTAGCTTGCTGTGCTAAACAAAATTAGGTTTATCTGGCTTGAGGCCGGGTGGGGGTTTTCACCACAACCCGATGAAGTCACGATCCAGCCGTGACATAAATGTAGTCCCTCGTCATTACATTTAGGAAGCTAGCTGTTTTGTATAATCATTTGTATTTAGCTTTAGCCACTCTACAAACCACAGTTAACCAAATGAAACATTTTCAGAACTGTTCCCTGGATTATATTGTTACATTATGTGACATTACATACGCTACACCTTTTTAGTGTTACGTCTGTAAATTTATGTGGTCTATTCCAATTAATTCTTATCCAGTGACTTAAAAAATCTTAATAGTTTGCGTTGTCCTGGTGACACATGAGCTTCCTGCTTATCACAAATTTCCTATTGATTATCATGAAAGAACAGTGTAAGACTTTACAAGCCTCTAAACCCATGGTTCCCTAACTGTGGTACAGATACCGTTGCTAGTACTTGGGGTGCCTTTAGTCGCTAATACACAGAGGTGATGTATGTAGCCGAACAAGTGCTGGTGGCAGTTGTTCCATTTATCTGTCAAAGTCAAAACTAGGATATAAGAATGACATCCAACTCCACTTAACAGCGCTCCAGTTCTAAGATGAAACAACAATGGGATTTGCTAATTGATATTCTCAGTGATTAGGCAACTAAGTTTTTTTTTATTATTATTATTTTATTTTATTTTTACTGCACCTGTGGCCAGGCAAGTTTGATTTACCTGAATGAGTAGTAGTTTTTTTTTTTTAATAAGCCAACTTGTCTGTTTTCATGTACCCATATTTGAAACATAAGCATTGTTTTCTTTGACTCACTATTCTATAACAAAATGTTTTATATGTAACACAGCCATATTGAAGTTTGATTCCAGAATTGCTGACAAACCTTCCACTTCCTTACCCAGAAGTCCAGCCTTTAGGGCCTTTTTTTAATTTTAGATATTTCAACCCCTTAAATAAAATGTAACTCATAATAACACATCCTTCCTGCATTCTAGCTGTTCCAACACATCAAAACATTTTTTTATTTACATTCTATAACAGAATAAATTGAACAAAGCTGCCAAACTGGCGGCACATGGAAAAACTTGGTATGTATCGAGGTTGTTATAAAAAGTTTCAGAACCATTATCCTATATTGCCATTCATGAATTACTCCCCCCACAGTAAAAGCCAGACCTTTTGTGTGCTCAGTAATGCTGTTTTTATTTTCCTTTCAGCTGACAAAGATGGTGCAGAAAGATGCTGAGCAGGAGAGTGAGATGAGGACTGAAATCCAACAGATGAAGAAAGAGCAGTCCTCCATCAGCATGATGGATGAGTTTGCAAGATACGCCAGGCTGGAGCGCAAAATTAACAAAACCACAGATAAGCTTAAAACACATGGTAAGATGAAAACTAACACACATGTTCACCAAATCAAGAAGTACATCATACTGCTGAATAGCAAGACTGCCTTTTAGAAGCTAGCAAAATGTAGCACATCTGCTATATATTTATTAGAATCAGTATAGCTTAGGTTGGAAATTTTTTTTGACAGAACAACCGTTTGTTGTACAATCCACAAAAGTTGGGAGTCATTTAGCAAAGAAGAATAGGCAGAACTTTCATTCTCTGGATGTGCAAAGCTGTCAGGGACATTTAAAAAAATGCAACTAATTGCTGTGAAAAGTCATCCTACAAAGCCTTGAGTCTGATTATAAATTTTTTGGATGTTTATTAGCTAAAACATCTATGAATCTATTTTCATCCACTTCACTGTAATTCGTAAGTGCACCAATTTGTGCTGATTTATCTCAAAAATCCAAATGAGTAACTTTTTGGTTATAAAATGACATGAAACATACCAGGGGGTGTGAATAATTTTGTGAGGCAATGCACTTAAACCTTTGAAGGATTTCAGTTTTTCTCCATTTGGAAACACAGAGAACAAGCATATTTTCAGACGGTATTACTTTGACTCAAAGTGGGACGTGTTCGGTATTTTACAGCTGTTTAGATCTGCCGCACCAGACGGAATTCAGCAACTGCAGGAAGTGGCTGGAGGTTTGATGTTTACAAAGTGGTTGCTGGGAGCAACAGCTGCCTGTTGTCCTTTACAGAAAACCTCAGAAACATCTAATAAACAAACTAGAAATGAACATTTGTCTGGCCAAATACGTAATATTTGTAGTACAACTAAATTAATGAGCGTGTAGTGTTGTGATATAATGGATATGTTTTTACTTACAAGAGTGTTTGCCTGCATAGATGCTCTCTATTTACTCTCTGATTGTCTGAAATACATTGTTTGGCCATTTCAGACAAAAGGCACCTATAGTGGTGTTAGGTCACTACCTACATATTAATGTTAATTTGTTCTAATACTGAACATAGATGGATATGAATAATGCAGATGCTTGGATGTTTGTTTTGCTTTTGCAGTGCAGTCCAGAACGGCTCAACAAGCCAAAATGAAATGGGTTGTGAACATTGTCTTTTACATACTGCAGGTAGGTGGACAATACAAACAGAAATACAAATATATCTGTAAGTTATATAAAACCTGTAACACTCCAGCTGCTCTGGGCCACTTGTAAGATCTAAACTTACAGACTTTGCTAGAAAATAAATTAAATAAACTATTATGAGAAGCTGTATATAGTAGCAATGGATTTATAATTTCAAATGTGTATTACTTTCTGTCTACAGGCTGCTCTAATGGTCTCATTGATATGGAAGTACTACTCTGATCCAGTGACTGTGGTCCCCAGTAAATGGATTGCCCCCGTGGAGCGACTAGTGGCTTTCCCAACAGGAGTGGCAGGTAGTCAGTCTGCTTTTCTTATTGTATCCAATATTAAGAGAATCCAAAAAAACACAGGGTACAGTCTTATTCATGATGTACACGTCTAGACGACAAGTTATGGCAGCTATATCACTTTAACTAGTGAATTACCATACTCAGTGCAAGGGACAGGATATGAACCCTGCAAATGAAAGGTTTTAACATTAGCCACAAAAAAACATGTGAAACAGACAACATGGTCAAGTTCAATTTTTTGATTAAGCCAACAGTTACCAAGAACGCTCCTACGTTGTTTAGAGTGTCAGGTGTTCTCCAAAGTTACAATATCCAAATATGCTGACTGTTTCTGATACATTTGAGATAATCTGATGGTACTCTCAAGATTGGCTTCCATTAAATGCTCAACGTTACAATGGAATTCATATTTAAATGATGTCTTCGTGGATATAATGGCACATTCTTCGTATTTCCGACCAAATCAGCTGCTCAGCTGGGGCAAACTCAGTTCTGAACTACAGGAACTTAGACTCACAGAGCTGTTCTTTTCCTACAGGTGGCGTGGGAATCACTTGCTGGCTGGTGGTTTGCAACAAAGTAATCACACTGGGCCTCAATGCCATCAGCTAGAGAACTGTGCTGCGATTCAGGAACCTTTGCTCGTCTTCTTGAAAATGAATGCTCCGTTTGGTGGTTAACTCGAGGAAAAGGCTGCTCTGCAACTGCAGTATTAATTTATTGTTATTGTAACTTTGTGTTTTCGATTTTTGTTAAATTAATGTTTTGATTTCTTACCAATTGGATGAAAATGTGTGTTAAATTGTGACATTTTCTTTTTAATAAAATATTAAGAAGGAATTTTGTATTTTTATTTTACCTTTTCCAAATAGGGAAATATCCAGCAAAAGCAACTCAGGTAGTTTTTGTTTAGTTATTATAAAAAACATCGGTCTGAACAGCTTTTTTTTTTTTTTTTTTTTTTTTTTTTTTTTTTTTAAGTCAGAACAAAGCAAGGCATTAATTCTGATATTTGTGCCATTTATTAAAACCAATGTTTTCATAACCACAAGAAGATTTTATTTACAAAAATGGCAGCAAGATGCTATAGACAGTCTGTTCAAAGATTCTTAATCTCACTGCTGATGATTTGTGTCCTTCAGTGCTCATGGTGCTGAGATGTCATTGTATCTGCTCTGTAGTAGCTATTTATTTCACTATGCAAGTTCTGAACTGACTGCTTAGAAGTGTGCATTCAATTTTCTTTTGACATTGTTGCATTCAGAGTTGTTTCCAAATAGTTGGCCCCTCTAATTTCATCTTCTGTTTCCCTTTTCTCTTAACAGCTGTAAAGCTTCCAAAGCCTCGGCTTGTTTGTCGCTCTCAGCCTTCTTGGCTCTGTTCTGGGGTCTCCTCTGGGTTTTCTTCCAAATAGCTTTTCTCATTGATATTTTCTTTGAAAAACACCTAAGAAGACATGTTTTTACATCAACTGTTAATATCTGTTTCACTTCTGTTTTCTTTACTACCCCGTTTACAACCTGCACCATGCTTACCTCTAAATGACTCGTCCTTTTGGTGATCATCTTCTAATGCAGCGCTTTCAGAAATGTTTCTGTCTGAACTTTCAATAAGCACGAGTCTTGCACTTGATGGTTATAATGATGAAATGACAGTCAACAGGGCTTGGATGATCAGGGAAACTTTAAATAAGCACAGCAGCTACCTAAAATATATAATTACCTTGATAACATTCAGCATAAATCAACAAATTAGATCAAACTTAGTGTAACGTACCTGAGCAGATGCAAAAGTTGATACTCAATTCACAGTCTTCCTGGTGTTCAAGGATGTCCTTGTCAAAATATCTCTTTTAAAGACCTGGTGGTGTATGGACGAATCCATCTGTCTGTACCATCTTACTCTCTCTAGCTGGAATCATAATGAGTCGCAGGCAGCTAAAATGCATGACTATCCTTTGCCAAATAGTTTGGGGTTTTTTTGCACGTTACCTTTTTTGCTGGGTCCTTTAATAATCCTGTGGTAGTAAATATTATGTTTCTGCACTTCTTTTTCTCTGAGCTATTTCAGAAAAAAACAAAACAAAAGATGTGTATTACACATCTGCAGTCGTTGAGACTAGATACAGGGACATCTTGACAAACAGAATCAGAAAGTTATTTCAGTAATTTAATTAAAAAAAAAACTCATACAGAGTTGTATTGAGTTTTTATGTCTGTTAATTTTAATACTTATGACTTACAGCTATTGAAAGTACATTTCAGGTTCTCAGAAAGTTGGAATATTACATAATACTAAATAAAAAATAAGAAAAAAGGTTCCTATGGCCATCACAATCTGCTGACTTGACAGTTGTCCAGCAGTTACTGAATTCCTCCACAAGGGGGTTAAGCAACAAAAGGTGATTGCTAAAGAAGCAGGGTGTTCAAAATGATGTGTGTAACCATATTAAAGGAAAGTTCATTAGAATTGAAATGGGTGCACAAACAACAGGGATAACCTCTTGAGAAGATTGTGAAGTTAAAAGATTCGGGGAGATTCATAAGGACTGAAGCTGGAGTCACTGCTTCAAGAACCACCACACTGACTGATCCAAGTAATTAGCTATACCTTTTGAATCCATGTGTTAAGCCTCTCTTGAACCAGATGCAACGTCAGAAGCTTCAGAAGGAGTGGACAGGCACAGAATCCATGTTGCCTGAGGTCCAGAGTGAAGTTGCCACAGTCAGTGATAGTTTGGGGAGCCATGTTATCTCATTGAGTTGGTCCACTGTGCTTGTCAAGTCCAAAGTTCTAAATCTACCAGAAGATTTTAGAACACAATGCTTCCTTCTGCTGAAAAGCTTTATAGAGATGCTGGTTTCATTTTCCAGTAGCACTCGGTACCTGCCCACACCACCAAAGTTGCCAACACCTGCTTTAATGACCACGGTATCACTGTGATTGGTCAGCAAACTCACCTGAATTGAACCTCATAGAGAAAACATGAGTGATACCCAGCAGTTGTTTCATTCTTACCCGGAGCTCCCTAATTAGCTGATGGATGTGCTCTTGCAGACAAATGGATGTGTATCTTGCCTCTCTGATCTTCCTTTGTTCCGAGTCTATTTGGCGTTTGAATGATTCCTGGAACAACTCGAGGGTTCTCTCCATGTTCTTAAATATGAGGACAAGAAAAAAAATGCAATGCTGTACAAAATAAAAGGGTTAAGCTTTAGCACTTAAAAAAATAGGGCTTCATCATGCATACTAACTTCACCTTTGCAGCAGACTATATCCCAGCAACTCACTCAAGCCTCCATACCATGCCCCTTCACACCTGTATCCTCATGTTCTTGTCCTCCAGCTGTGTGGTGACCCTGGCCAGCCTCAGGGTAAGCTCCTCCCTCTCTAGCAGACTCTGGTCCTGGCTGAGCTGCTGCAGGTGTTGCAGGGTGTCCTTCGTGTTGAGCAGCTTTCTTTCTGTGGCCTGCAGTTGCCTGGCCAGGTTGTCACGGCATACGCGGGTTTCACGGAGCAAATACTGCAGAGCTTTGGTTTCATTGTTGTGCTTGGCTGAAATCTGGAAGCAAGTGAAGAATCAACATGGTTTCACCATGACATTGGTTGTTCTGGTGATGCAGGAATACTCTTTGGAATTGGAATCGTGTTTGAGTAGAAAATGTTTACTGTCCGTCTCCAGATCTAGATAGGGCATACTTAACTGATAGTAATGGAAGTGTTACAGCAGAAACCTGATGAGATGAAATTATCATCCAACCTGCTTGATGGTTTCTTCTGGGTCTCTGAAGTGCTGCTGCGCCACCATGTGGCGATGCTGGGCTTTCTTCAGCAGTTTGTTCTCAGTCCTGGCTTCACTGAGCTGCTGCTGCAGATCCCAAACCTGGCTCTTCAGCGCCCAGATGAGGTTCATGTTGGCAGACTGGTTCCTTGGCTTTGAACCTTGCGGGGGCCTGATTGGAGGCAGCTTCAGGATTTCATGCCTCATCTTCTGCTTCTGGGGCCCTTGGGCTTTGGTATCTAAAGGGAAAAGTAAATTCATTGGGTTATGACAGAGTGGGTTACATCTAAAACATTTCTATCTGTAGCCAATTACATCCTGCATTGCCTTTATTGTATCCAGATTGCTTTGATCCTTGCAGTTTGACTGAGGGCTGATCATATGGAGTCCTGTCAGCTCCCTCCTCACGGTCAGACACATACACAGGGCCATCAGAACCACAGCAGGGACTGGGCCACCTGGAGGTGTCGGTGCTGCAACTCACTGTATCACGATCACCCTGGTCCATATTACTTTAAGAAAAATTTGGCATCATACTTTATACAATGTCAAGTGGGAGGATTTTTTCTCTGTGAAAACCAGAAACACAACTCATCTTAGTGAAGCAGTCTGTGCTAATTAAATATCTTTGTCATCTTATTATCTTATCTAAATGTTTAATGCCAAACAGGACTTTTAAAGATTGAAAAACGCGGTTGTCATGGCACCGGCCACGGAACTCATAACGATGCTGAAGTTAGCATGTGATTCGAAACTTGATTGAAAGGCTACTCCGCAACATTTATGACTTCAGGCTACCTTTAATCCCTCCTAGTTTAAAATATAAAATAGTTCAAATGGTAAAACATGACCTGGATTATTTTCCACTTATTACAAATTGCATAAAAAGGTATGATCTGTGAATGTTATTACATTTATAAAAACAGAGAAATAGACCACGTTAAGACTTTTTATTTTTTGCTTCATCACCACAATACAAAGTACAATAGTCAGATCAAACCTGGACAAAATTAATTCTCAGTGGTAACGGACTGGTTACTGCTATAAAGGTATAGCTGTTGTGTTTGGGCTTCTAGCTTAAGTTGTTTTCTGTTTGTTTTCTTATATCTTGCCATTTTAGTTTATTCCTTGTGTTAGTTCAGTTATTCTCATGGTTTGTTTTGTTAGATTAGTATTTATTTCTGCTTTCTCTTCAGGTTTTCTTTTCCCCTTTAATTTTCTTTGTTTCTGTTTATTTTCCCCTCATCTCTGCTTCCATTCTGCTCCCTGTCCCAACTGCCAATCATTTCCTCATTATCTGCTACCTCCCCCAGTTGCATCTGCTTACCTGCAATCAGTTCTCTTGGTTCTTTTATCATTTCCACTCTCTCCTCTGTATATATAAGCTCTCTGGTTTCTTTTTCTCCGTTGGCTCCCTCCGCGATCATCTCCCTCTCTGGTCCAAGTTTTGTGCTTTTGTAAGTTCACCTTCTGTTTCTTATATTAAATTATCATCTTTGCATCGAACTTACCGCCTCCTCGTGTCTGCATTTTGGTCCCACATAATCAGCATTTTGACAATAGCAAGGTTTTAAAAAGTTATTGTTTCCAAAATGGGGGGGGGGGAAATTCAGTCATATCATAAACATTTGAACTACTTTTAATAATATGTGAGGGGAAATGCTCTCTTGCTGCTGCACACTGCTTGTCAGCTGGCCAAAAGAACTCTACTACATTTATCCCTCGTATACAAGAAAGGAAGACATTGGCTGTTTAGAAATATTTCTGGTCAGGAATAAAGAGCAGACAGTCATGGTGTGAAACTGAAGGGTCACCAATTATTCTTACCGAAGTAACACTGTTTTAATGCTATAAATGGCAAACTTGAACAGACAGATCTGAACTATAAACCACCTAATATCACTTTATTATTTTTGACCAATAATGAGCTGAATATCAAAAAGCTGTAATACTGTTCACAATAAGCACGTAAACAAAAAAATTAACTAAATTTTGAAATTACTTGTCTCTATTCTAAATTGGACCAGATCTAAATACACTATCAAATCAAAAACAAACAAATGTATGTGGCAGACATTTATGTAACTGTAATCTGTTTTAAAAGCAATGGGAGTAGTTTCTTTAAATAAATGCAGTTACATAATGGTATGAATTTTTGTTTTAAACATTTGTGTAAATTCACTGAAACATATTTTACTCAAGTTTATCATACCATGGGTTAGCCCCACGTCTTTTCTAGACTGACAGGTTTCACTACAACAACGAAAAATGACCTAAAATACTTTCCCAGACACAGTGACTGTCTTTGCTTCACCTTTCAAGGTATCCATACATTAAATAATCTATCTTTTATATAGAATACTTCTGTCTAGGTTTGACGACCTGGGTCTTGTTTCCAGCATAGGTGTTGAAAAGCCAGAATCTCTTGCAACTACAGTAGTTTGGAGTTTCCCCACACAGAATAAAAAAAACTGTGCTTTAAGGCAGGGGTCTTCAACTCCAGTCCTTGAGGGCCGCTGTCCTGCAGCTTTTAGATGTGTCTCTGCTTCAACACCTGAGTCAAATAATTAGGTCAGCAGCAGCACTCTGGAGAACTTGACTGCATGTTGAGGATGTGATTCAGCCATTTGATTCTGGTGTGTTGGACCAGAGATGCATCTAAAAGTTGAAAGTGATGAGGCCAAACAGGTTTGGAAATCACCTATTTTAATTTTCACAATCTGAATAAAAAAATTCACAAACTGCATTTTATATAATCTCTCATCAGTGTAGAATAACTTTGTTGAGATTTGACCTGTCTAAACTGTGGGGCAGTTTTCAAGATGCACCCCATATATGGTAAGTAAGAAGCCAAAACAAAAAAAACCTCACAAAGTTTTAAAAACTTTGCTTTTGTTATCATTAAATAATTCTTTCTAGGTTTGAACAGTCTTGCTAAAGTATAAAAATTGCATTTTTTTTTTCAGTCATCACAAACTAAAGGTTTTACAAACCAAAACTGTGTTTGTGAATATAAAATAACCCAGGGGAAGACAGGCCAGAGTCGTCAAATGCAGCGGAATAGCCCTTTAATGAAATTCCGAATTAAATACTAACTTCAGCGTCGTGAAATTTAATCCTTTTTTTAATATATCGTTTAGCAACAAAATAAAACGACTTAAACCTAAATTAAAATTCACAAATTTTATGTAGGTCACACTAACTTTGGGGTCAACATTTACCCTTTAGTTTTGTATTCTTGTGCTTTCAAAAAAAAAAAAAAAAAAAAAAAAAAAAAAAAAAAAAAAAAAAAAAAAAAAAAAAAAAAAAAAATTAATCAGTTTAATGTTAATTTTACGTTTTAAAAAAGATTTGATTGTCTATAAAGTTTAATAAATAGTATCTCTAAAACAAAAAACCCCAAATAATTTCATGGTGAAAAAGAGCACTCCCACTCCCACAGTGCTGGTCACAGCTATTTATGTCCTTCTCAGCATGGACTTACAAACCAACTTGCCTTTCTTTTCCTGCAGCGACAGACAGCTGAAGCTGCCAATCACTATGCGGCACTGCGCCCCAAGGGGCCAACTAACCAATCCGTCTCTAATGAAACCCGGGGACAAAAATACCTCCAGCAATGTGTGTCTCTCTGTGTGTGAGAGATCTCACTGTTATTTCCCTGTCCGGGGTGCGCTCTAATAATAGAGCAGGCAGACTGCTCCTTTAAGGCCCTTCTTGTTGCACTCTACAACATAGTTTGCAGTAAAAATGGTAATTAAAGTATTCCTCGCCTCTTCCTCTGGATCGACAGCGGTAAGTTTTCTCTCAGCATGACTGGTCTTAACTTTAGGTCGAGCTTTGCAGGTTGTATTCACTAAACCAAACAAGTGCGTCTTTCAGTCTGACTTTAATGAGTTAAATATATACATTAATGCTACTTGCTTTACCGTATGACTGTTTGCTTTTTCAGCTAGTTAAACTGGCTTGACTTATCAGAATTATTTCTGATGAGTGAGCTTGTATACTTATCAAGTAGATGTGATTTAACAGGCGGAGCCTTCCAGAGCAGGGGCTCCCTAACCTTTTCATCTCAGAGCCTGTGGATTTCTCTTCCAGACCCCAGAAATCCTCCCAGTGAGGGTTTTGAGACCCTTTTTGGCCTGTGTTTGATGCCTTATGTCTTCAAATCACTACTTATGTACTATTTGGGGTGATTACTTATTAGAGGAGGGAACATTTGTTATCTAGATCTTCTCTTGGCCAGGCCAACTGAGCAGTTTGAGGGCTTTTACGCACAACTAGCCCAGTTCTCTTTACAATAGTTTAGAAAAAAAAAAAAAAAAAAAAAAAAAAATATTATTTTTCCATCAAACTTGTTTTCTTGTCCAAAATTGTACCATAGATGACGCCTTAAGGCTATCCTCACTACCTACCTAAAGTCATATTCCTTTATGTCCTCATCCCTTTATATTACATTATTTTACCTGTAAAAATATTGTAGACAGCCCCATTCCTGGTAAATCAACCAGCATCGATGTTCTCCCTATTTCTTATAGATCAAAACTCATGATCAAATACTTTGTAAATTGTTGTGTGACTTGAATTAGTTATAAACATGTCAATTAACACTTTTAAAATGGTAAATTTTCTAGATGGAAGAAAAAATGAAAACACTACACCTTAACTTTTGCACATTTTGTCCCATTTGAACCACAAACTTCAGTGTATTTTGTTGGGACATTTTGTGATAAACCAACACAAAGGAGTGCATAAATTTAAAGTGGAAGGAAAAAGTTGCATGCTTTTTAAATGCTTTATGAATATCAATCTGAAAAGTGTGGCATGCATTTGTATTTACATCCCCCCCGAGTCAATACCTTGTCGAACTGCATGTTTGTTCTCTGCTGGAAATTAAACCTCTACCCCACTCTCAAATAATTTGCAGCTTCTACAGGTTTTCTTCCAGTATTGCCCTGTGTTTAGTTCCATCTATCTTCCCATCAACTCTGATCAGCTTCTTTCTCTCTGCAAAAGAAAAGCGCCCTCACAGCATGACGCTGCCACCACCATGTTGTATGATAGGGATGATGTGTCCAGGTGGTGTTCCCTGTTAGTTTCCTGACACAGTTACCATTTTGGGTCCAGACCAAATAGTTATTCTTGCTATATGAGTCTAAGACTTCTGTAGCTTCTGCAGAGTTGCCATGATGTTCTTGGTTGCTTCTCTGAATAATGCCAGACCTGTCAGTTTATGTGAACGGCCATGTCTTGTTAGGTTGGCAGTAGTGCTATCCTTTTTAAATTTTCAGATAATGAAGTAAATGGTGCTCTGAGATTTTCAGATCTTGGGATATTGTTTTATAAGCCAACTCTGATTTAAACCTCCACAGCTTTATCCCTGACTTTGGTATTCATGATGCTGTTTGTTTACTAATTTTCTCTGAGACCTTCACAGAGCTGCTGTATTCATACCAAGACTAAATTAGACACAAGTAGATGTTATTTATTAGGTGACTTCTGAAGGTAATTTGTTGCACTAGATCTTAGTGGGGTACCCCATCCTTACTTTGATATAGGGTATCAAAGAAAGGGTTGGGGTGAAAAATGCAGTTGATGTTTCAGATTTTCATTTTTATGTTATCATCTGGTTTCAGCTGCATACACTCTTCACAGTTAAACACCACACCTGTGTCCCCACAGGTGGTGCCATTGGTGGGAATTTCTGAAAATGGTGAAGAGTAGGATCCAAATGAAGGGAAGAGGCAGACGACAGGCAGCTTAAAACAATTTTACTTAAAGGAAATTCAAAAACTGAAGTGCAGACAGAACCTAAAATACTAAATCACAAGAGGAACACAATAAAGCAGGCTGGTGGTAATAACACGATCAAGAGCTAACCAAGAAATATTTAAGATGGAGAGTTGATTATTGAACAAGGAGCAGGTGGTTGATTAGAAACAGGGTGGAGCTGTGAAGGAAGGCAAGTAACTGAAGTTGAACTGGGGAAATGGCTGACAGAACACAGAGGAAATTATGGAACAGAATATGAATGCATGTGAAATACTATTGTACAGAACAAAAGCATGAGAAATATTAAAACTAAGGAATGAACTGAACATGACAAGTAAAGCTTAACACAAAACCAAAGCCCCAAAGGTTATGACAGAAACTCCCTCTTAAGGACCAATTCCAGAAGCCCAATTTGTCCACAAACAAAAATTAATCCTATGGGGCCTCGGAACAAGAGGCAATAAAAAAAGGCAAATCAGTTCTGGAGGGTGACTACCAGAATTCACGAATCGCTCATCTGGATTGGTATCATGTGGCTGGAGGAAGTCACAAACAAGCTCTGTCGGTAGGTCTGGAGGCTGCAGAAACCCACAGAGGAGTCCTAGAGAGTGTGTTAGGGCTGCTGAAACCCATGGAGAGAAGCCCTGGAGTGTGGCGCGGGCTTTTGTTGAACCCACGGAAGCGCTCTGGGGTGTGCTGTGGATGGAGGAAGAACCCTCGGAGGAGAACAAGAGGCCAGTCAGGTGGCTGCAGAGGCCAATGCAGAGACGGGCCTGATGACCAATGGTCTGGAGCTTGAAAACTTGAAATCAAGAACTCTAGGTAGGTTGTCCACGACCCTCATGAAGAACGTGGGAATAGGATCTTGAGATGGTGACTGACAGGGTCGTGATTAAGGCTAGGAGTGGGCTCTGGTGCTCTAAGGCAACAAAGGTAAGAGGAGGCGGTGGCCAGATCCTGGAGGAGGAATGGAGGTGTTCTGGCAATGATGTCCACAGAGAGTGAGGCTGCTGGTACTGAGGCCAAAGAGCAACACAGCTGGGACCACACCCTCTGGGAGCCATTTCTAGTCTGGTGTCCCTGTTTGGGGAACATAGCTCCAGGTAGCCCTCAGAACATTTCATGTTCTTTGCCGCCTCTCGGCAAAAATACTCGGGTATCATTTCTCCTGGTGCTGGTTCTATAGTGGTCAGATCATTCTCCTATGAAAGGGTGAAGAGCAGGACCCAAATACAGGGAAAATGCAAAATTAAATGATTTTAATTTAAAAAGGAAATTCAAAAGTATACAAAAACAAATGTCCAGGGGGAAATACAAAATGATAATAAGAGGAACAGGCTTGTGGCAATAACAGAATGATCTAACCAAGAGCTGACTCAGAAATATTTAAGCTGGAGAGTTGACCACTGAACAAGGAGCAAGTTGATTAGAAGCTGGGTGCAGCTGTAAGGTAATTGGAGAAAATGTCTGATAGAACACACAGGGAACCAGGGAGCAGAATATATGTAAAGACATCTTAAATACTAAAGTACAGAACAAAAGCATGAGAAATCTTAGAACTAAGAAATGAACAGAATATGAAAAGCAAAGGGTGAAACTTCCAATAATAAAGCAAAACAAACCAAAGTCCCAAAGGTTCTGACTCATGGTCTGTTCCTTTTTCTTCCTTTCAGATCAAAAAGAAGCAGCAAGATGTGGTTGCCTTCCTGGAGGCTCTGAAAGTGGACTACACTGAGCTGGACATCGCCTGCAGTGAGCAGAACCGCATGTGGATGAGGCAAAACGTCCCAGAGGAGAAGAAGCCCTCCAACGGCATCCCACTCCCTCCACAGATTTTCAATGAGGAGAGCTACTGTGGGGTAAGCAAAGATGGATTCATAACAAGGATTCCTGTTTTACTCATAACGTGGGGCATAAATTATTTTAGCAAATGTAGCATCACAGAAAAATATCTGTAACTTAATTGTGTAATTGCTCAACAGAAAAAAGTTTTAAAATGCTTCTCTTTCCTGCAGGATTATGACACATTCTTTGATGCCAAGGAGGACAACACGGTATATGCCTTCCTAGGGTTGCCACCTCCTCCTGGCTCAAAGGTTAGACCTGTTTTAAGATTTTATGTCCATACTTTACAAAGTTCCTTCCAGATTCCTCTGCCAAGTTAATACTCGCATTGTTTACTTAATTGTATGCTTACTTTTGTGTTATTAAGCTTCATGTGATCTGAATTTTCTGCCGTAAATCATATTCATTACTATTTCCAGAGAGTATTTAAGATTTTCTACAAGATTTTGAGAACAAGAACAAACCAACAAATTCAGCTGTCAGCCTGTAATAAAATATTTACAGTATAAGCACCAAAGAGAGCTAGAATCGGAAATTATGGTGATGCAAGTTTTGTTACTGCAGTCTGTCTATTGGCTGTGTGATTTATAACACATTAGGAGAAAAATAATAGATAAAACAATAAAAGAAAATGTGTCATAATGGGTGTCGATGAAGTGGATCAAAATGCAAGCCAGAAACCAGGAGGTAAAGATAAAAAGGGTTTTAATCAAAATACAAAAAACAGTGTGGAGAACGTAGGGAACAAACAGAGTCCAGGAACATGAGGCAAAGGGAGTAGACTGGGTAGAACCAGTGAGGAGTGTGAGAGAGAGAGGTGGTTAAATACTGGGAGTGTTTGGTGGAACAATGGACTGGGGCTGATTACTAATTGAGTGCAGCTGTGAGGGGAGAGCAGAAGTAGGCTGAGAAAGAGAAATGGCACAGGGGAGCTCAGAAACAAATCTAAGTGACATAAATAGTAACTAGGCACAAGAAATTAACATGATCTTACTAAAATAACTAAAACAGACTGAACAGAAACAAGGTTGATCTAATCAAAGAACAACTAAGGAGAACAGATAACAAATAAACCAAACTACAAACCCAGAAAAATCCAAAATAACTCAAGATTGAAAGAAAAAAAACAGTGCTACCCCGTCGGTAAAGAATCCATATTTTCACAAGTTAGTGCTGTTGAAAGTGCTATCAGTTTTTAATAGGACCACAACGTGGACTGTGTTTGTAACAGCATTCAAAATGAAAAATAATTAAAAAAAAAAAAAATGCATACAATAAACAAAAAATACATCCTTTTTTCCAATAAAGCTGGACATCTGCAGCAATTTTTCAGTCATTTTAAATAAGCTATTTATTCCATAGATACTACAGTTACAACATAATGTGTAAAGCTCAATATCTTCATATAGTTTCACTAATTCTATAACAATATTCTACATCTACATTTCTTCCATTATTTAAAAACTGTTTGGAAACAGGTGGAAATAGTTCTTTAATTTGCTTCATATAAAAATAAATTTAACTGTTCAACAAATTGGGCTGTTATTATTGTATTTTTCAGGTTTTGTTCTTGTAAGGCATTGATTGTTTTCATTAGACAATTGGCCTGAACTGCAGAGAGGCATTCTGAGGACTGTGACTGTTTCATAAGAAGCAGCACTGCAGAATTTAAAAAAAAAAATTTAATGTCTTGCTGCAGTATGTAAGTACTTCTCTATAAAAGAGAAATCTCTCTCTCTTTCTCTTTCTCTCTCTTGTAATTTTGCTTGATTCCTGTAAAGTGTCTGAGTTTTCAGAAAAGTGCTATTTAAATGAAATGTATTATTATTATTATTATTATTATTATTATTATTATTATAAAGAAAAAAGAGACATAGTTTTCAAAAATATTCACAAATAAGTCTGAAAAGTGCAATGTGGATATGTATTCGGTCCCCTTTAATTGGATACCCCGAAATCATACCCAGTGCTACCAATTTCCTTCTGAAGTCCCCACATCACAGCACATCAACTCATCCAGGAGGTCACAAAAGAATCCAGAACAGATTTGCAATAACTAATGGAACTGGGAATTTTGCTCTCTAGCAGAAAACCCAAGGAAAATCTCTAGCCATTTATTTATGACTTTAGGCACAAGTGCTCTCAGGTAATGCAGCAGGACAATGAAGCAAGTTGACTTACATCTGGGTGAGATGCTGTGTCATGGCATACTGCATTTTCAAAAACCATCCAACGTGGTTGAATAAAACAATTCTGCAAAAAGAGTGGGCCAAAATTCCTCCACAGAGATATAGAAGACTGACTGCCATTTATCACAAATGCAATTGGGGGCAATACTTCTTTCAGACAGGGCCAAGTTGATTTGGGTAGCTTTACTCCCGTGATAAATTAAATCAATATTTGAACAGTTTTTTTTGCGTTTTCTCAGATTATCTTTGACAGTAAAATTTATCTAATGATCTGAAACATTTAAGTGTGACAGAAAAGCAAAACAACAAGAAGAAGAAGAATGAAGTTGGGTGGAGTTAAATACAGAACAATCCTGGAGGAAAACCTGTTAGAGGCTACACAAGACTTGAGAGAGGGGCAGTGGTTCACTTTCCACCTGAGATCAAAACATATTCATGTGTTACAATGGCCTAGTCAAAGTGCAGACCTAAATCCAACTGAGAACCTGTGGCAAAAATTGCTGTTCATAAATGCTCCCCATCCAGTCTGTGACTCAGCTTGAGCTACTTTGCAAAGAACTGGCAAAAATTTGTGTTATACTTCAGACTGCAGCTGTATTTGTAGTGAAAAATGGTGATACAAGAAATTGACCTAAGGAGGCCTGAATACAAATGCTTGCTGCACTTTTCAGAGTTTTATTTATAGAAAATTTTGCCTTTCAGCTCATTAGTCACATCTTGCACTCTTAAGCTGCTTTTGATACCAGAACAAAACAGATCACAATTGTTGTATTTCCATTCTGTCATTATATGTAGAACTGGATGCTATAATTTTATGAAAACCTTGATGTTTGAAATCTGTTGTTTTTGATTCACTATGATCAATTTGTGTTAAACCTCCCTGATTTAGGAAGCATTGCAGGCTGAAAAGGAGCACATTATGCAAAATGGAACCCATGGAGAGGAAAACCCCGACGCCTCAGTAGTAAAGCCGGCAACACATTTCCATTTCCCCATCATGCTTTTTTTATCTAACTGTGCCACACCTCCTCGTCCTCCTTATTTGATATAACGTAATAACTTCCCTTCCATCCGTAACTGATGACTTGAACAGGATCTTAATCCCTCCATGGCTTCCCACCCATGACATCAGCTAATCTTAGTATTGCATGAAACTTTAGGACATTGTAACACAAAATTGTTCTTTTTTTCAACTCTGATTTGTTTCTATCTCATTGAAACAATCCCTTCCCTCTTCCTAATGGATTGCTGGATGCCTTTTTGCAAGACTAACCTCTCTATCTGTGGAGTGTGCCATTTTAATCCTGTTAAAACTGTCTTTTTTTTTTTTTTTCCTATTCCCTGTGTTTATATATTTATTTTTGATTATATATGTTGTTTTCCTTGATTACTTATTTTACCTCTTTGAAGCATAATGGGGATGCACAAGGAGAGGAGGAGGGACAGGCAGGTGATGAGAAAGAAGGAGAGGATGGAGGAGCAGATGATAAAGCCACCGAACTAGAAACATCAAGGGGAGAAGACCTGGCAGAGGAGGGGGAGGCAGTGGAAGAAACAGACGAGGTCACAGAAGAGACAGTAATTGCCACATAACTCAAGTCCAGCCCCTCATCAGTTTTCCACCTCCATAACCCTGGAGTGTTTGAATCCCCTCTCTTTCCTGTGCCTTCTTGTCATTCCTAGAATGCTCCATTTTATGTTGACATTAACGTCCTCTTTTTATTTAACATTTACTGACCATCCTCATTGTATTTTACGGCACCTGATCCTTAAGTCTCTCCCTCCACTAACCACAATAATGTGGGCTTAAATCTCTCTACAGCATCAATGGACTCCTAATGCCTGCAGTACTGCTTGTCCTTCTCTTACATTTAAAGGTTTCTTTTTGTGCTATTTTTTTTTTTTTTTTTTTTTTGATTTCATGCTACATGTTAGCTTGATGTTACAGTTCATAATAACCTGCAAAATCATCCACCATTCACTGTTCTGGTTAAGCTGCATCAGGAAAATCTCAAACCCAGCCCACACTAACTTATTTCATGATGTTAATCTATGGATGCTGATGTTTCTAAGTACTGATGCATATTTTGCACACTATGTGAAAACTCAGAGATCTCTTCCTGTCTCTTGTTTGTTTTAGGAGGCACAAGAAGAAGAGGATGAAGAGCAAGTAAGTTTTTAAAATTATTTACGGGAAAGTACAGTTTATGCTTACAAAGGTACGGTTTGGGGTTTTGTAAAATATACATTTTTTGTTTGGCTTTCTTGGCTCTTTAGAAGTGATTTATATATTTTAATTATGCTTGCATCATAATTTTATTTCTTCCTGAACTCTGTGGTATCAGGGCCTGTGGTTTATTCTTTATTTGAAGCATGGCAAACTACAGCCAGGTATCATTTACAGTTAATACATTATGTAACTGAAGAAATACACTTCAGTAATGTAAAAAGTAATTTCTTCTGTGTGGTAAAGTAAGTAGACAACAGTAAAAAACTGTTTCAGCTTGGCATTTTGTCTAAAATTGTCAGATATTCTATGCTCTCAATTTTTATTGAAGGGTTTTATTTGAGGTTATGCACACAGTGTCTCTTTATAACTTCGATGCTTCATGAAGTGTTTTCATTCTTAGCAGTTGTTGCTGGTTTTGAACCTGTGTTCTTACCCGTCATCCCCTCTCCACCTGTCACTGTGAAAGTAGTAATTAAATGGTAACTAACATGAGCTGCACAGGTGGGTTTTCTGGTCATTTTGATTAGCAAACACATAGATGTTATTTGTCACCTCCAAGCTTTTTCAGAGTAACAGTAGTGTTCTGTCAGCATCCTCTTTTGATAACACAGGGCTTGGCCCCCACTTTGCCTTCAGACCTGTCTTAGTTCTTTGTGGCATACGTTCAACAAGCTGTTGGAAACTTTCCCGAGAGATTTTGGTCCATATTGACATCATAGCATCACACATAGCTGCAGATTTGACTGCTAATGCAAATCTCTTGTTACAACAAATCCCAAAGGGGCTTTATTAGATTGAGATCTGGTGACTGATGAGACCATTGGAGTACAGTGACCTCATTGTCATATTCAAGAAACCAGAAACCAAGCCAGAGATGACTTTAGCTTTGAGTTGGTGGACTGTGGTCATAAAGGAACAGACATGGTCAGCCACAATACTCAGGGAGGCTGTGCTTTTTAAATGATGCTCAACTGGTACTAAGTGTTCCAGAGTATCCAGTGAAACTATCCCCCACACCATTAAAGTACCACTCCCAGGCTTGACTGTAGATAGAAAGCAGGATGGATCCATGCTTTAAAACTCCAATACTACCACCTGAATGCTGCAGCAGAAGGCAAGACTCATTTGACCAGGGGACATTTTTGAATCTGTTATTGTCCAGCTTTGGTGACACCTAGTGTGGTTTTCTGCTGCTGTAGCCCATCTGCTTCAAAGTTTGACATGTTGTGCATTCAGAGATGGTATTCCATATTCCCTGGTTGTAATGGGTGGTTATTTTAGCTCCTGTTCCCTTTCTATCCTCTCAAACCAGTCTCCTCATTGTCCTCTAACCTCTCATATCAACAAGCCATTTTCGTCCACTGGCCACTGGATGGGGGGTTTTTTTTTTTGTTTTTTTTTTTTTTTTTTGGGACCATTCACTGTAAACTCCAGAGATGGTTGTGCATGAATATCAGCAGTTTCTGAAATACTCAGACCAGCCCATCTGTCACTAACAACCATGCTATGTTCAGAGTCATTTAAATCCTCTTTTTTCACATTCTGATGCTATGTTTGAACTTCAAGAAGTTGTCTTCACCTCCAAAAATTAGTATCTGTTCTTGGATCTTTTGGTAGAAAAATATTTCACGGTTGTTAATGAGCAACAGCCTGACTTGTGGGAGTGTTTCTCCACAGTTGTGTGACATCCATCCACTGTCCATAATCTCTTAGCAGGATGAGGGATTGCGGCGAACTCAAAATCCAGTGGAGTCAGCTTCCTTACAAGCAAAACCCTCCTTAATTTGCATCTTATAATGAAATAAATCTGCCTATAGTGCCTTGTAACTAAATCAACTGTGATCTGGGTTATTTGAATCAGATTGAAATACATTATTGGAGTGAAATTGAACTGAGTTAGACTGCATATAAATTGGACATGTTTATCTTGTGAAGTGCCTTGAAACAATTGTGCTACATGAATAAATTGATTGGACTGAACTAAATTAAGGGGGTCTTAGTGAAGGATCGGTTAGTTTTAATGTGAGGAACATGGTAACGCATTAAGACTGAATGGCTTGGAGATTTTGGTTTTACTCAGATCCAGTTGTTACTTTTACCTATTCAAACATATGTTTTGTGTGCATTAGTTGACTA
Source organism: Anableps anableps (assembly GCA_014839685.1). Taxonomy (NCBI): domain Eukaryota; kingdom Metazoa; phylum Chordata; class Actinopteri; order Cyprinodontiformes; family Anablepidae; genus Anableps; species Anableps anableps. The sequence continues at coordinate 24,062,467 of CM026068.1, read as the reverse complement.
ACTGATTACATCCAACATTTCAGAGCAGAGATGTTCCAGTTCATCCGTCAACTGCCTGATATCACACATTTAATGCATTATCTGTCCCTGACCCTACCATTGTATTGCTCATGCACATGAATGCTGTAAGGCTTTTGACTGCTTCTTTGCTTTATTGTCCATCTTCTGTTGGTTTGCTCCCTATAGGAGGAAGAGGATTTGCATTCGCAGGTAACTGTGCTACAGTGATCTTCTGCGGTTTGGTAGCTCATCCACGGTTCCTCCGTGTAGCCATCAGCATTGTCTGATGGCGTTCAGATGAGACAATTCTACATTGTTGAGTGTGAGGGATGTTATTTTGCTGCTCCTACTCATCCATAAACTCTTCAGTTTCCTCACTTCAACTCATCTGTCAACGAGTTCCCTTTCAGCTTACATCTTCATTTCCTCCTAGCTAGAGCTGCATCCTGATACCCTCAAATGTTCCCTTTAGTTTTCTTTCCCACAGACGTCCTTGTAGTGCATGCATGTGCTACTTTTGCTCCCCACACAGCTTGCTGACCTGCTATGTTATGTCTTTTAGGAGGAAGAAGAGCTACAACAGCTTGAGGTAGATTCATATATATTTATATATATATTTTTTTACCTTTCTCTAGCCTACCTGAATCTCTCCCTTGTCTTTTTATCTTCTCATCCTTGTTGTCATTTTATTGCATCCCCTGACACCTCCTCCTACAGCAGCCTGTGCATTTATCAGCACCCCTGATGAAGATGTGTAGAAAGCCTTGGAATAAATTTTTCTTTTATAACAGTAGCATAATCTCACATATTTAGGTATCTTTGTGTAACTAAATTAACAGTGATACACTTATTGGCACCCATGCTGTTAAATATACACCTCTTTTGCCAAAAGCACACTACCTTTACTTGTGTAACATTTAGCAAGGCTGGAGCATACAGAGAGAGGGGTCTTCGATCATTCCTCTTTCCATAGTCTCTCTAGATCATCTAGAGTTCTGGGTTCTCTCTTATTCTCTCCTCTCTTCAGCTCACACCACAGGTTTTCTATAGGATTTTGGATTCCAGAAACTGAGATGCCCACAGAGAAAGGCAACCTTTATGTCTGGGCAACCTTTTCTGTGTTGATTTTGATCTATGTTTTGAATCATTATGCAACTGAAAGATGGAGTGATGACCCATTTTCAACCTTCTAAGGAGTCCACCAGATTTTTATTTAAAATTTGGTATTTCAAAGGGTTCATAATGCCACCCCAACAAGGTTTCCTGGGCCTTTTGGAAGAGAAACAAGCCCACAGAATCACAGATCCATCTTCATGTTTAACAGTGGGTATAAGGTGCTTTTATAGGCCTTTTAAACAACTTTTTATTATGTAGATAGCATCTAAAGGTTTTTATGGAGACTCAGTGACCTCAGGGTGACACTGTTTGCTACAGTTTTCTAACAGGTTCAGAGACTATTCCATTATCATCTTCTTGTCTGTGCATAGTGGCAAGGTAAATATAAATGGATGTTCAACCTTGTGGTCAGTGGCTAAAAGAAATGGGTCTGTGTCATGTCATAATTATACCCCAGGTAAATAAAAACATAGATTACTAGTTTGAAGTTTCTAGCGACTCTGATTGAGAAAAATAAAGTATAAATAAATCAAATATTTTATTTGCTTTTATTTTATAGGAATTATTGGGGGTCCCAGTACTGGTGACTTTGTTGAAAACAATTATTTATTAATGTTGGATTCCCCCCCCACTGAATAAATATTCTCAAATTAAATGCCGTATTTTTCCAAAAAATTCTGTCCCAATTTTTGGCACCGCAGAAAAAGACAAAATTAGTTCAAGGCTTTCCATACATCTTAACTGGGGATACCAATAAATGTGTAGAATGCAGTATATGATGCATTTCTTCATGGTAGCTTATTAAAAGCATTCTGATAAAGTTCACTGTTCAAAATGAGCCTATTAAATAGTTTGTGAAGCAGCGTAACATCCATCACAATACAGTGAAGAGTTAGAATCAGGTTAATGATACAGCAACAGTTCTACTTTTAGCTACAGCATAAAGATTTCCATTGTTTTGCCATTTTGCTTATTTAAATGGGAATTGTTAAAATGTCATTTTTAGCCACTCTTATAAACTACCAATAAAGGATTTTGCATCATTATGTGATAATGGACGACACTTGATAGTATATCACATTTATATTCACACTCTTGTGTCTGCAGTGCCTTACATTTAGAATGATTTTCAGATTCCCGTCACTACACACTTCAATGTGTTTTATTAGTATTTTCTAATAGACCAACGCAGAGTAGCACATGATTGTAAGGTGGAAGGAGAAGGATACATGATTTTCAACATTTTTTTTTAACACAAATTTAAAAACTGATACCCCTAAATAAACTACAGCACAACCAATTACCTTCAGAAGTTATCCTTACTAAAATCCATTTCCTTTTATCTCACATTTACTGCATGTGCTACTTTGTCGGTCTATGATATAAAATCTCAAAATATATTAGTCTATGGCTGTAAAATGAAATAATGTTAAAGGGGTATGACAACTTTTGCAAGGCTCTGTAGGTTCCAGATGACTATAGGCTTTCATGATCTTTTAATACAGTTCCTTTCAGGGAATATTTCTTAACATTGTTGGGTAATCAGGAGTTTTTGTTGTGGGTCCAGAACAATGAGCTTTGAGAAGCAGCAGTTTGTTACAGGCTTCTTTTCAACCATGGTTTTGTCTTGTCAGGCTACATATGGGAAGACCCCCTACTCAAAGGTTTAATGCTGCATTCCAAATGGGAAAATCTGTATGAACTGAATATTCTTGTGGGGACAGACAGAAATGTAACCAATACGTTATTACTTCAGCCATTATCAGAGTCCGTGCTCGAGACAGCAGTGTCAAGTTAAGATTGGTGTGAAATCTTTGACTTTGAGTCAAAATATAGACTTAAGCAGGTGTTTCAGTGGCTTTTTCTTGGAGCCTGTGACTACAAATATGATGTACTGTAAGTCAGTCTATAGTGACTTCCCAACACATTTCCGAACTTGAACAGAGAACTGAGACTCAGACAGTAAAGTATATTCTACATCATTTTAGAATGGAACGCTGTCCAATGTCTGTTGCTGGGCAACAGTTTAGTACATAAAGATTTCATCGGTCAAAATGCCAGGCGCTTTACTTCGACATTCCAGCCTGAGCTTCACCGCTATGCATTCTCTGCTTCTTCCTTTCTGTCTTTGTCTCACCTTCCCTGCAGGACCAAGACGAACGAAGCAGTGAGGTAGTCTTGCTGTGTTTTGTGGTGTCACACCTTTTAGACTCTGGAGACCTTAGTATTTCCTCTCTTGTCTTTCTTTATGTATTTGTGTGCTGCATGCTACTTTTATCATAGTTTTCAATGGAGGTGTCTAGTGGTTTGCTGCATAATTCATGAATTTGCCTTAATCCTTAAAATGGAATTAGTATAATGATGGAAAGAGCAATGCTATGTGGATCAATATTTCCTTGCTTATTGAGATTTCAAAATTTAATTTGTCTTGATTTCATCTTCTGTAGGAAGAAGAAGAAGAGGCAGAGTTGGAAGAGGTATATGTTTGGATTATTTCTCTCCCTGCTTGGCACGGTGTGAATCATACTTGAGATTGAGAGTTTTCTGCATGATCGGATCACAAACAAAACTAAAACTATTGTTTCTCCCCAAGTCAGCTGTATGTCATACAGTTCGGTACACAAAGCAAAAACATGGAGTGTTGCAGCAGGTTGTTACTTATGAGCAATACTTCAAGAACGACAAGACAATATTTGCTCAGTGATGCAGAAACTTGTAAAAATATCCACAGAGGCACTTTCTCTAGTCTGCCAGGATATTTTACCTTCTTGTTTTTATGAACAAATTGGGCATTTTTAAATGTCCCTTGCATCAGCCTGAGTGCAAAAGAGAATGACTAATATGTTGTTTTTTTTTGTTTGTTTTTTTTTTTTTTTTTTTTGGTTGGCTGCACCGACTTAAAGGATTTTCTTTTTTGTAAGAAGTCATGACCTCCTCTTATCTTTGCCAAGAGCTATCTATCCAAACATCCAAACAAAGTGAGTACAAAGTGGATGTGACAGGTTTCACAGAAGATTGAGCGCATAGTGTTACTGCACAATGTTTGGAGGACAGCTAAGAGGAAAACTTTATGCTGAATAACCCATGGGATGCCAACTGCTGTCTAACACACTTTCCCTTTGATCAGAACTGTTTTTATAGTTAAATCCTTGTCAGTAACACCGAAGAGTATCTTCTTTCTTCACCCTGCCGTCACCGCTAAGTACTGCACGTCTCTTGGGTTATGTCTTCACCACTTTTAACCCTCTGACTCTGCAACCACTAACAAGTGAAGGCCCCTCACCCTCCTCCCTACTGGATCAGGATGTCACTGTACCCCCCAACCCCCATTGTTCTTCTTAATGTGTCAAAATGGAGAGGAAGAAGAGTTGGAAGAAACCCAGGTGGTATTGCTGATGATTTCCACATCTGAAAACTGGCTTATGTTTGCAAAAAATATTTTAAGAGAAAGATATACTATCATGAGAGCTTTTCCAATTAAATGGGAATTACGAATGTGAGTGGAGAGTCTGAATAAGAGATAATTGGATCCCCCCTTTTTTTTTTTTTTGAAGCTGAGCCACTACTGCTTTTTTTTTTTTTTTTTTATCTGAAAAAACATTAACTGTAATGTTTCCTCTTTGAGCAGTATAGCACCTGGCAAAGACATTCATACTTCTTGAACTTTTGCAGATCTTATCACTTTACAGCTGCAAACCTTGATGTATTTTATTTGGATTTTATTGGATGGGTCAGCACAAAGTAGTGTATTTGTATTCAACCCTCTTACACAGACGTCCCTAAATAAAATTCAGGGTAAACAAATTGCCTATAAAAGTCACCTTACTAGTAGATAGAGTCCGTCTGTGTGTTATTTAATCTCAGTATGAGTACAGTTGATCTGTGAAGGCCTTAGAGGTTTGCTAGAGAACATTAGAGAGCAAACATCATCATGAAGACCAAAGAACACAGCGGACAGATCAAGGATAAAGTTGTGTAGAGAAGTTTAGTGTATAAAACAATGTCCCAAGCTTTGAACATTTCACAGAGCACTATTCTATCCATCCAGAAATGGAGAGACTATAACACTACTGTAAACCTACTAAGACATTGCTTCCCAACTAAACCGATATGTCTCGCAAATAGAACATTATTCAAAAAAAAAAAAAAAAACAAAAAAACCTCAAAGAGAACCATGGGAGCGCTGGAGGAGCCACAAAGTGTTACTGCTCAGGTGGGAGAATTAATTTTTTAGTCATCCACTTAAACTGACAGTCTGGGAAAGGACAGCATTAAACATAGAAGTGCCAAGAGGCCCATGGTAACTCCAAAGGAGCTGCAGAGATCTATAGCTTGGGTGAGAAAAGCTGTTGACAGGACAACTATAAGTTATGCACGCTGCGAATCTGTACTTTATGAAAGAGTGAAGGAAGCCAGAAAAAGTGTAAAGTTTGCCAAAAGTCATGAAAAGGACACAGGAAACATGTTGAAGAAGGTGCTCTGGTCAGATAAGACCAATATTGAGCTTTTTGTTCGACATGTAAAAAGCTGGTGGGACAACACCATGAACACATGATCCCCATAGTGAAATGTGGTGGCAGCATCGTGCTATGGGAATGCTTCTCTTCTGCTCACACAGAAAGCTTGTAAGAGTTCTGCTAGTGGTGGCAAAAACTTGAGACTTTACAAAGAACTGTTGAGTAAAAGATAATTTTTAAAGGGCCAACCTGGTAGAAATATTCCCCAAGAGTCTTGCAGCTGTAACTGCAGAAAAATGTGGTTCAACAAAGTATTGACATAGAGGAGGTTAATACAAATGCATTCCACACCTTTTAGATATTTATTTGTAAAATATCTTAAATACCAGAATTACTTTTCTTTTCACTATTTTGTATTAGTCCATGACAAAAAATGAGGGTTGTGGTTGTAATGTGATAAAGTTTAAGTGGCATTCATATGTTTGCGAGGCACTGTATCTCCCTAGGGAAGGGTTAACTCTTGCAACTGCAGTAGAGTCGCCAAAAAGAAAAGACTGTGTTGCCAGGACTGTTTGAGTCTCCTATAAATATGTCATTTTAAAAATATTTGGAAAACGCTTATATATTTTCACAGAATTACCATGTTTTCGGGGAGTATTTTAGTACACATTCTCTTGCCATCTTTCACTGATTTGTGTTCATGTTGCATACCAACACTATATTTTTTTTTTTTGTTTGTTTTCACCAGGCAGAAGAGAAGGCCGAGTAGTTACAGTGATGTGAGGATGAAGACCATCTACTGTCGAGGTAAAGCACTTTACCATCTTTTACTGATTCATTTTAGAGGCAGTGTCCCACCACTGGAGGGCAGTACAACATTGTAGGAATTGATGAACCAGTTCACTGCTTTTCATTTCAGTGCACTACTTTATCATTTGGCATTTATTTTAACCACATTAAATAAATCCACAAACCTTTATTTAGAAGCTTGTTTTCCCTTTTTGACCCTGCTCTTGAAAAAGGGCAAAAGCAAAATTACACCTATAAATCAATCTGCCACAGTTGTAGCAACACATAAGGTCTCTGCAGTGCTGTGGCATGTTTTACTATTAAAATGTTTCTGACTTTACATTAAAACTTAGAAACTTACATTTGCCTAATTGTCTCAGTGCAGTTAATGCTTAGCTCTAAATTGCCTCAGTACTTATAGAATTTTAAAGACTGGATCCAAAGCAATGTAGCAGCCTATTAAGAGTGGACTGCTACAACTGGCTCCATCTGTATTCAGCTTCAGTGATCATACTATGCCTGCTTGGAGATGAGACAGAGCCACAACAAAAACAACTCACACTTCCTGTTTTTATTCTCTGAGGGAGTGATAAAGAGCAAGATGATCATGATGGTTGTAGTGATAATCATCAGAATCTTTAAACCATGTCTTCTGCTTCCACTCTGCATGTTTGGGCTGCAGGAAAAGCTAAGGAACAGGCAGTTGGTCTCCCGTCTCTCCTGTCTTTGGCTGTCTCTCCACCCCTGCGAGCCCCCTGTCGCGCCTTGTTAGAAGAAGCTGCTAAGTGAGCTTTCAGATGTGGCCCTGGAGGAATGGGCATACAGGGTGGCCCAGGCTTAGAGGTGGTGGCGTGGTCAGACCACTGGAAAATGTGACCTTGTTTTTCTTTCATCTGTTTGTTTTATTTACCAGCCTGAAGGAGCTCCCTGTTCCATCTCTGCCTAACCCTTGACGTTTGTCCCACCCTCCCGTAATACCTGTCGGACAGCAACCCCACCTACCAATGCTGCACTGGACTCTTCTGGAAACCATCAGTCATGTGCTTGACCCATGCACTACCCAAAACTTTTTTTTTTGACTGGAATTTTGACTTAATTTTTATATTTCGTATATAAAAACATGTCATAATAAAATTGTGCAGAAGAGCAGAATGGTGTTTATAATTAGCAGCATTTGTAAAATGCAGATTTCTTCAGCTTAACCACATTTCTCGTATTTTACTTTTAGCAATTCTACTTCTGACCTTAGAAGGAAGCAACCTTTTCAAAAAACTTGGCTCCCTGCCTCTCTCTTGTAAATGTTCTGCTGTTTTATTCCAGCATTGTGCCTTACTTTCTCCTTTTATCGGCTGAATGTTTTAAGAGACTTTTAATGCTCCCACAAGGAAAAACAAATGCTGCAACATTCAGACCATCTACCATTTTTACAAGTACCTCTACCCATACTGCTGACTAATCAATGCACTTTGTTGAACAAAGAGTAAAACATGTAACTATGACATGGACACAACAGAAAAAATAAACTATTTTAGACTGATAAAAGCCTCTTGTTTTACTCTGAGTTCATGAATCAGCGATTCTCAGTCTTTTTATACCACTTCACTAAATACTATGTTTTCAGAGTACCACTGTAAATGAGACTCTTTCAACAATGACTTTCTTCTTGCCACTCTTCCATCAAGGGGAGATTTGTGGAGTACACAACTAAAAGTTGTCCAGATTTCCCATCTGAGTTGCAGACCTGTGCAGCTCCTCTTTGGCTGCTGTAGCCTTTCCATCTTCAGATGATTTTATTTTATTTTTTTTAAACGTGTACTGTCCGGTCAGTGTGGCACTCAGATTTGTTGTCTGAGTGTCGAGGTAAGGCCCAACAGATTTGCTTTCACAAGTTGAGCATTACGGCTTTTGCCATGATGCTCCACTTCATGTGTATATATATATGAAGCTTTATTGGAAATTGCTTTTGGTTCATTTCAAATATAATGGACACAGAGACGAGAAAGGTGGGGGAAAAGGTTTAAAGGGAACGAATGAGGAGTAGAGGAGAGAAAGAAGCATAGAACACAAGTCAACACCCTTGAAGTCTGCCTTTAGACCTGCGGAAAGAGAAAATAACAAAACCAAGAAACCACAACAACAAACATGCATATTTAATAATGACAGTTATAACATCATTGGGAAGTACACGGTACAAGGTAATACAAGATGTATTTAATGGCAACCACAGCCCAACTGAGATACACTCTGTGTATCTGACAAACACCTGAATCTGTGTGTCTATAAGGTTTCTCCATAAGAATATTCAATAGTAGGTGTGGGGACTCACAGACCTGCCCCCAGGACTTGAGGAAGACCTGAGCCACAGACACTAAGTGGCCCCCCAAACACAGATGTATAATTTATTCTTAGCTAATCAGTTATTAACGTTGCTGTGGTTTATATGATTCTTATGTAGCTCTGGTTAGCATAATGCTCATGTTGCTCTGGATAAATGTTAAGATTTTTTTTAATCTGTTAATGATGATGCTCCTGTTGCCTTTTTGCTACTGTTATGTTAATGTTTAGTTGATATGATGTTTGCTGGGTCAGATGGCCATTCTTATGTGGTGTTGTACAGGAGGAGCTGAAGTGCTGTTTACTGATCAGTGTTCATATCTGTCAGGTTTTGCTGATCGTCTGATTGTTAGATAAATCCAGCGGGATTGCTTGGTGTTGTGACCCCAGCACAACCTGGTTAAGTCCTTTGGATTTCCGGGTTAATTTTATGTTAGAGTCCTAGACCAGTGTGTCTTAGTTTAGCTTGAAATATGTGCCTCACTGTTGAACTGCTCTTGATGTGAAAAGTTTGTCTATTGTCATGATCTGCGGTAGGTTGTAGTGAACCCAAATGCAGATAGGCAGCAAGTAGTTTCTTAGAAGATTTAATAAAAATGATGAAACAACAAAAAACTTACAAAAGCTGCAGGGAGCCAAAGCAGAACAAAAACAGGTCTTCAAGGAGTGAAAACCAGCTGAATACGCCAGCTAAGAAACAGGGAAACAACAGGAGCCAGCGAGGAGTGAGAGCAAGAAAGGAGCTTAAATACTGGGGGTATGGAATGCTGGAACAATCGACTGGGGCTGATTGGCTAACAGTTTGCAGGTATGGGGAAGGAGAGCTGATGGGAGACTGAGGAGAATGGCAGCAGGGGGTGAGGGAGCGTAAACAAGGGAGTAAAGAAAATGAATCTCACAATAACAGAGGATAACTAGAGACAGGAATAAATAAATATATTTAAACTAAAATAACTAAAAAAAGACTGTACTAAAGTTAAACAGAAACAAGGCTGATCTAATCAACATAAGAAACACAGGATAACAATGATCAAAAACTAGAGTCAGAAGAATAAACCTCAAAACAACCCCAAACCACCTAGGTTCTGACATCTATACTGATACCAGTGGCAGCTAATGGAGTTTTCTCCAGGAGGGGCTATAACTCCAAAATAGACATATACCAAAACATATACTAAGGTATCACACCAGTGTATTTACATGAATGAAAACAACAAAAAAGCAACATTATAATGTTATGTAGTGTCCTACTTTTTGCACATAAATTTTGCCCTTCTATCTTTGAGAGAAGCAAATTTCTCAGTGATACGGTCTTTCATTTTTGAAAGAATGAGCTTGTTTTTGTCAACCTCCTCATTATGCTTACTGATCCCTACCCTTTTGCCTTCATGAAACTGAGATGAAACTTTTATTTTCCCAAATATGGTTAGTCAGTGCATTTTTCGTGTGGATAGGAAATTGTTGATGCTTCTTTGCTTTTTCTAAAAAAGTGCTTTAAATCAGCTCTAGCTGTCTTAATCCATGTTGGGTCAGATCCAGATGTTTGAAAAAGTAGGCAAGGAAAGCAGAATAAAGCATTATTCTCACTGCATGCAGTTAGCCAAGCTTGTTGTTAAACCAGGTCCTGGAATAAGACCGAGTGTACTGTCTCTCTCTGCCTTTGGACTGCTGATTAATTGTGATGTTTGCCTGATCAGGTCTGAGCTCTTTCACCTCTTGTTTCTCTTGATATGTTCTTCTCTCAAAAGGTATTGTTTGAAGTGACTTCACTGAATTGTTAATTCACATCTCTGTCTGATCGTCTCCAACTCCCATGGCTCGACCTGTCAATCAGACGGCTGTGAGGTCAGCCCCGACGTTGGCCCCATGGCGGGAGTGTGCAAATTAAACTGCATTCAGCTCTGGGTGCAGGAGAGGTGCACCCCAGAATGGTCCTATCTCTTGTACTGAAGAGGAGCTACTGCACATGTACAACTTTTAACGAGAGTCTATGGGCAAAGATTTTTACACCCCAGGGTGGAAATACATCACCAATCAAACGTTGATGAACAAAAAAACTTTACTTATCATTAACGATAAAATATTTATTTTACACAACTAAAAAAAATACTTATATTTCAAAGTAGTTTTATTTTATTATTTGATTATTATTATTATTATTATTATTATTATTATTATTATTATTATTATTATTATTATTATTCATGTCTTAGTCATGGGTAATGTGGCGAGTGGTGGGACACCGCCCATGCGCCCTCTATTGGCCAGCCACCACTGACTGAGACTAATGGGGTAAAGTTCACAGTGTTCTGCTGTTTCATGACTGGGTACATTACTTTTCTTCCTATTAAAGGTTCAACTAAACATGAAATGAATTTTCAGTGATCTATGAGTGCCATCGAGGGGTAGGGTGATTATTAGCCAAACACAAAATTTAAGATGCAGCTGCGTTTTTTTTTCCTGTAGTGATGAGGCATGGTTTTCCTCAGTGTATTATAAGCATAATGGGCTGCCAGGCTTTACTAGCCCCCGTCAGGCTAAGCATTGCTTGTTTCATTTTAGATAGGTTTTTGTCACCAGTAACAGTGATAGCAAAGACGGGTTTATAGTTGATGCATTGAACTGGGTGCGATGCCGGGGAGCGTGCACTAATCGCACCATCCGCGCCTCTGTGCATGCACCTCTGAAGTTTTGCACCTCGGTATGGATCGCGAGCACCACCTTTCACTCAAACTGAATGATTTGGAGGGTGCTTGTGCAGAGCAGGTTCACCTGTACCAGCATTTGTATGAACCTTCTGTGAGGGCTCATTTTCGGAGAATACCGCACCAAGGTAGGCGTCAAAAATAAAAGCAACACCGCTTGCTCGGCTCACACAAGCTCAGTGCGAACCCTAATATAATTTAACATAAAGTCGCACTTTTAGAGGTCCGCATTGGCTGCGCAGTGAAATGTGAGCACATATATCTTTGACAACAAAGTATAATGTGTAGTGTGTGTGTTTACACCTCACACAGATTCACTCAATATATGTTCTAGCGCTTGGCTCTGCGTCTACTCTGCAACTTGATAAAGTTAATGTAAATGAATCACTCCACCAGAGAATCACAAACAAGTCATTTTCAGAGTATTTCTTGTAAATACCTCATTCACTTGGATAAATAACAACCAATTACAACCAGCAAAGCATAATACTGCACCAAGCTGCAGACATTGCTAGACAAAGAAAACTTAATACAAGAAATACTTGAACTTTGTACCCCAAGTATATTTAGTTAAGCATACAAATATAAATCATGGTCAGTTTTAGGTTATTTATCTTTTAATTTATTTTACTTTAAAATGTGACCAGGGCTTTGCCAAGATTTTATGGAGCTTTAAGCAGAGCATAATTTAGGCCCCCCCCTCTTCCTGTTAGATTGTCACCACCACTAACAGCATTTCAATAGAGATTTGGTGCATCTGGGAGAGAGGGCCAAGTTTAACTGGCCAAGCTTAAAAGCAATCAATGATAACTGGTTATTATTTTCTGGGATGTATTTGTGAACAAACCAAGCTCAAATACAAAGATTAAACTCATAGCATTATTATTATTATTTTATTTTTTTACACTTTTACAAAAGTAAACTTTACCAACTCTAAATCTTAAATTTAAATGTTAAACAATTTAAAATCTTTTAATTTATTTATGCTGAAACCATTAAATCAGATTTAATAGCATTGTCATTCTCAATAAACAAATGTTAAAATTCTGGATGTTTTAAAATCATTTATGGGGCCCCTGAAGGTCTGAGGTGGCTCTAAGCAGGTGTTCAGTCCACTTATGCCTTAGGGGGGCTCTGAATGTAACTAGTATTATATAGCTTGTTTTAAGACCAAGCCAATAGTTGATTACTTAATTATGATTTAAGTGAAGTGCAAAAATGTATATAATTTATATTAATTACATTTTTTGTTTGCTTTTTTAAAGACGCATTTAATGTGGACTGCACCAGTGCCCCTACCACTGGACTTAGCAAGTTTTCTGAGGGAATCCCTGATGAAGCATAAGATCTGTTTTGGGTAAAAGTATAAAAAACGTAGAATAAGTGTGACAAAAAAGTAAAATAGAGCCAATCTGTAGATGTGTTTCCATCAAGGTATTTTTATGCGCATTTTACAGAATTACATTGGAAAAGGTTAATGGAACAGCAAAATAATAATAAAAAACTTACTCAATTTTGCAAAAAAATTGTTGGGCTCACTTGAGGTGTTTTTTGGCGTTAATGTGCAAAAGAGGAGGTCGAAACACATTTGCCGAATAAGCTCTGATGTACCAAACTTTCCCACATCTGTTCCATCTGGTCTGTGCACGAAACTTGGAAAAATGTCAAAGTCCACAACTCCAGCATGAAAGGGAGGACTGTCAGCCTGGGGTGGCTGGTGAGAGGCACTCCAGGCTGGCATGGAAGTGGTGGAGCCACACCTGACTAGTTGATGTGGACGCGCAGACATTTTCAACAGTGCGCACAAAGTACGTTGCGGGGGTAACAAAATCAGTCAATCAATCAATCAATCAATCAATAATAATAATAATAATAATAATAATAATAATAATAATACCATTTAAGTATCACCTCTTACCTGGACTCTGAACTAAATGCATCGCTATCCGGGAGCTGACATCGCATTGAAGAGTTATGGACAGGACGCTTTGGAGCACGTCTGTTGCAGAAGGAGCAGATTCTCCCTCGTTCAGAGTCCTGCCAACTTCTGATCGCTTCAATTTGAGAGATGTTCTCTGATTTCAAAATTTTGGCTAAAGTGCTGCTTGTAATTCCAGTCTCCAGTGCGGCTGCAGAGAGTGGATTTAGCCTTCAGATCAATATCAAACGGAAAAAGTATAGCGCAACCTCTAGGTGGGACGCACTCATGGTGTATTTGTGCCTTACTATAGGGCATGAAACTCTATATTTGTATATCATGGTTTTTTTAAATTTATTTTTATAGCCATGTGTAAATTCAATACCAGACAAAATTACGCTTTGCGTGGCCTGGTCGAGTCACTTCAAACCAATAGATGGAACCCTGCCTAATTCACATTTTCTGTTTTGCAACATTTTAGAAATTTGCACAATATTCGGATGACAGTCGAATGGAAACATGGCTCCTAAGTATACAAACAGGGACATTTGACATCACAATACCATATGCCAAAATGACATTCTGACTGATTAAAATTCAAGTTATATAAAAAAGTTTCCAACTAATAAACTATACCATGCTGTTGTGGTTATATGCAGTGTCTTGCAAAAGTATTCATACAACATAAACTTCACAGTTTGTCACATTACAGCCACAAATTTGAAAAGGACCAACACAGTGAAAAAATATGAACTGAGAGAAATATCATAAGCGGTTTTGTTAATAAGGTTGTGTGGATCCGAGCTGGCAGCAATCGCTTCAGAGTGTTGGATCAGAACACTTATAATGTTCAGATGACTGTGGAACAAAAGAAGGCGGAGTCCAAGAATAAAGTTTTATTCTTTATATTGAAAGTTGAGAAATTTGCCTAAGTGTGTGTGGCTTCTGTAGACAAAGCATAATAATACAAACTATAATTAAAACCCAAATTACACCATAAACACGAAGATATAGCCAAGCTGTACTTACATACACTACATAGCTAAATATGGTGGGATATTTCTTCAGATTGGTTATATAAACTTAGTCATACATTATGAATTAACACAGCATACAGCTTTATAGCGAAGGCACTTTCACTCTCTTTATCATCCATTACACAGAACATTTAACAGCAACACAGTAACAACAAACCTATCTGCTAGACACAAGTTCGTAATCAAATCTTTTATGCTAGCAAACTGCCACTTATGCATAACCTCATTTAAACAGAAGCAGGAAAAAAGCTCCTGATAAATTAACAAAATACACTCATGGCTAAACAGAAACATGACTGAGTGCATCACATCAAACTTACAGTTTCATGAACGCACACACTGTCAGTCATTCTGTTGCTGTTTTCCTCTGAGCCAAGGGTGTCAGACATGCACACCTGGTTTTCTTTTTTTTAAACCATTAAAAATATGCAAAGCTTGGTGTTCATTTGTATTTACCCAGAAATTTCAGTCAAAGCTGGTACAGACCATCCCAAAAGATTTGCAGGTATAACTGCAGCAAAAGCTGGTTGTATGAAGTATTTATGACATATATATTTCCTATTCCTGCCATTCCTCAAATATCTAATACTTTGTATTGGTCTGTCACATAAAATCCCTGAATAATATATGCTTAAATAACAACTAAGACAAATTAAGTCTAAAAGTCAACTAAAGCAATTTTTAGGATAAAACAAATTTAAAGGGGCAGTATTATGTATTTTCCAGGCACATAGTGCCTCTTTAAGAAGCTCCTGCCCTTTCCAACACTCTGCCTTCAGTACGTCATCACAACAACACTCCTCCATTAAGCCTTTTACATTGTTCTTAGGAGCATTGCACTGAGAAGTAGTTTGTATGATAAGCTCAGCAGATGTGCAGTTCCACCAGGTATTTGCTTATTGCTGCTGGTGCTTGTCTGAAGGAGCTGAGTGTGGGGGAGGGGTGTTCTGTGAGGTCGGAGCTCGGCTTGGAGACTGCAGCTCTGAGGAGGAGCTGTGTGGAAAAGGTGGCGCTCAGTGAGACCAAGTATTTAGGCACCCCTGAATGACTGCCCTGGGAGATTAAAGGATTTCTCAAACATTCATGAAAGAATCAAAGCAACACTCTAGGTATGTTTTTGATGAGGGAATAATATTATAATATGACGCAAAGCTCATGCTCCTTTAACAAAAAAATGGCATGTATATTATAAAACTGGCCAGTTTAACATTTAATGGCAAAATTCTTCCTATTCTAAATAACTTCACATATGCAGCTATGTTTTATTTCTTTCTGCTATCTGATATCTCAAACATCCTTCCTGTTACAAATAGTTTAATTTTTTAAATTTGTCTGTTTGATTTTTTAAGCTACTTTAGACAAAAAATTTTGCACAAACAGCAAAAGCTCAGTCATCCCATTAACATATTCCTAACAGAGCAAACAAAAAATTAAGATCCACAATTTTATTATTAGGAATTAAATGGGACATCTGATTACTCTGGAGTCCAAGCAAATGCCAACCTTTGCAAGTTTGCAAAGTCTATCTCTGGTATAGGCACTTTCACGCAAACATCTAAATCAGCTAACTTGAAACCAAGTACCAACAGTGGATATTGTTTGCAGAGTCTCTATGTGTGTCTGAGTTTGTGTGTGTGTGTGTGTATCATGGGACAAAGTTCCCAAGCTCGGTAATATTTAACAGATCAGTTCTGGATGATATCGCTGAACACCTGGTATGAAGAAGAAACATCATGGTTGAAATGCATCTACTTTGTGTGTTATGCACAGGAACACCAGACTGAGGTAAGACAAAGGAAAGAAGCAGAGTTTATGGATGTTTATTGTGCACTTATACCCTAATTTTATTGTGGAAATTTAGCTTTTAGCCCAGTGGGAAATAACTTAAAAACACAGATGCAGGGCATAGAATTGCTATGGAGCTTGATGGTTTTGTTTTGGTTAAATTGTACATTTTTCAGTGTGTAATATTACTGTGACTTGCATTTAAAGTAACTGTAACTGCTACAGGTTCACTGACCAATGTTACAAATGGTGCATTCCACTGGTGAAGCAATTTGACAGGAAAAGATTGTTTGAATAGCCTGGTTATCAACAGGCACAGAGGAGAGAATAATGCAGTAGAGAGTGCAGAAAAGTTTGTTCCTAGGTTTCACATAACATTCTTTTAGGAAACAAGATGATATGGTATTATTTCTTTTTATGGCATTGTAATATACATTTGTAAAAGGGCAAATTTACAATAGTTAAAGTCAAGTAAAAGTAAATTTAAAGCAATATATTTAGTAAAGCAAATTGTGCAAAAAAATGGAAGATATAAATTTTTTATTCAACATAGAGGTAATTTATATAGAGCCTGTCCACAATAAAGAGTAAATACATGTGTTGTATTAATGTGCATCTGAAACTGATGAGATATTCTCACATTTACTGTATGAAATATTTGTTCATCAACATGATTCAGAAAATGATTCAGTCGAAAAACATTTTTAGTTTTTAAAACATTTTATATCAATAACATGTTTTTGTAGTCCTATAAAGGTGTTTATACTTGTTTATACATAAAACTATGTTTGTTCAAAAATATCCAAATGAAGATCAGAATACTTTTAAACTGTCCAATTACTTTCTGCAGCACATATCTCATTGTGGTCTTTGGATGTTACCGAAAAGAAGTGACAAAAACAACCAGGCCATCAGACAAATTATTATTTTACTTTATTAACTTTTTGATTACAGCTTTGATTGCAGGAATGGACAAGTTTAGTGAGTAGCTATTGTAGCCATTTCCTGACTTCTGAAGGTCCACACACATCTACCTCAACTGAATGACTTGTTCTGTTGTCCTTCCCTGTTTTGAAGAGTGGCTAAGATAAATGAGTTGCTGTGTGACATCACATTCTCTAGGGAAACAGGAAGCTAGTTAAAAGTTACCATACACTGACTGATCATTGAGTTTAAAAGAATATATTACAAAAAGGCTTCCGTTACATACTATGAGCACTTATAGAGATGCCAACAAGTGTGAGACCAAAAACTAGTAAATCAGTATTGCACAATAGTCGATCAATTTCTTTTAAACCTTTTTCCACATCTTTACCAGGGGTGTAAAAAGAAGGGTGAAGGGTGCTGTAACCACTTCGTTCAAAATGTTAGCATGCTAAGTCTTATGCAGACTAGTGCAAGTTGCAGTGTGGACCAATAGAAATATTATTGGTTTGGTGTTGATATTTTGTTCACATTATGCTCAGTTTTGACCCAAACATGGCCACTGACATGAAATAAAAATGCCTCATTTAAATTAAGGAGTTTTTGGTATAAATTTGCATGCTTTAACAGTCAGTAACTAAACATTTTTTATGCGTTGTTGTAACTCATGATGTGAATGTTGGATTTGAATTCTTGTCCCCTAAATGATTGCTATACACCTGCGACATCAGTTGTTCACCATGTCTGTAATGCTATTTTTTGTTTGTTTTTGTTTGTTAGCAAAATCTACAGCCAGATTCTCCAATGTGGAGCTTTAAGAGCACTCGTATTGGGTTACTTAACAATTTGATGTCTGGTTCAATAAAAAAAGAGAAATGTCTTTGTCAGTGTTTCATGCTACTCGGTCTCCCAAATGGGCAAGCTTATGAATTTCATGATACCTGTGTATCATCAGGTTTGCTTTAGATCAAATGGTCGCTATCTGCAGAAATCCCCACCTCTTAACCTCTTGTATTTAAATCAGTCGGGCTTCAGAAGTTATTTTTATTTTTCATTTATTTTGCAGTAAAAATGTAACCAGAGCCTGGAAACCTCAGATGCACTGCAAAAAGGTGTTGGGAGATATGATAATGAATATGGAAATTACCCTGGAGTTTACATTGCCACAGTGTTGTCATCTATTATATCAAAACACCAGTCATATAATCTTCTTCAGAAGCAATTTAAAAAGAAAGTTTAAACAAAGTGTTGAAGAAATTCAAAACTCAAGCAGTGTGTGATGATCCCTTTCCCTGCTGAAAGGGATCATCTCAAAAATTAGTCATGAAGAATCTGACTGCCAACAGGTACAATTTCAAAGAGCCTAAACAACATTCCTGAAAAAAGTCATTATAATTAAAGGGAAACTGAGCAATAGCAACAGACTTTCATGCTAATTAGAAATACTTTAATGAGACTGAATCACTTTACTGATTAAACATGTGCCAAATGCATCACTAAAACATATATTTTAAATAGCTAAATAGAAGGCAATGTAGAAAGAGCTAACCCATGAAGGAAGCTCTCGATTTGCTGGTTTATTTGCATTCTGACACTCATCTATAGTCTTGATATATGGACCCTAATAACCAAAAGAATGAGAACCCAGGTTCAAGTACCTGAAATCAGCTTCCTCTGTAGAGTCAGTGGATTAATAAAGACTCTCCCATACTTCATTCAAAGCCGAACAGTCGACGCGCGGTCATGTGGTTGCCGGATCTTCGTATTCTCACACATCTTTCATACACGAACCAGACCACCTGGGGACTCCCCTCCCACTTCAGTATACATCACGCCTTAAACATATACTGTAGGTAAACATGGAGAGACCAAATGTTTTGGTTTTAAGTGAAACACAGGTTTTTAAATCTAAAAACATTAAGATGTATGTCTACGGTAAAAATCTGATGGATAGAAATCTGTTCTTCTCTGATATATTTAGTCACTTTGGATAGGTGTACAAGAGGAAGTCAAGTGCAATTTTGTTTTCCTGCAGATGCTGATGTAATGAGTAGACATTTTAAGGGACTGTAATGGTACTACTAATCCCTGATGTTGCTTTTGTCTTCAAGAGCACTGAGACTCCTTTCATGAAAGCCCTACTGGCACAGATTAGTTAAAAACAGTGAAGTGTGAAGCAGCTGCTCATTGTTTACTTGTGACTGTGCCAAACTCAGCTACTGTAGAGGCATTATGCAAATATGGTTCCTGCAGATGTAAACAAGTAAGGCAAGAAAGACTGGACTGTCAAGAAGGCATTCAGTCATTTTAAGAGCAGCTTCGACTGTGTGAACCTCTGTTGGTGATTTTTTTTGTAACTCTTCTGACTCCAAGATACTAGAGGGGAAAAAAAAGAATCGAAATACATTTAATGGCCCTAAAGTTTTTATCTACATTATTCTGATAATTTATATATCAGATTATATACATTAATCTGATAGTTACTGATGGGACATTCAATGACCTGATCTGACAGATGATTTGTGATGGTTCCTTCTTCTATCTAGTTTTATGATGCCTCTCAACTCAGAAGAAGTAATGGCTGAACTAAATATTATAGTATGAATTGATGCTTTTAAAGGTTTGGGAGCAGATTTCACCCCACTGGAGCTTTCATTGCTGCAACCTATGAGATTATACCCGATGCTATTGTGCTGTAAAAAAAAACAAACTATAAACTACCTTATAGTTTTCTTCTGTTTTTTGCTTTTTGTTACACTTGAAATGTTTCAGATTTAAAAATAAAATGAATGTCAGACAAAGATAACCTGAGTAAACATAAAAAGCAGTTTTCAAATGATGAATTTATTTTTTAATGAAAAAAGCTGTCCAAACCAACCCGGTTGTTTGTAAAATATATTTTCAGCCTTTGTTAAAAAATATTTAAAAAATACGATAAACAATGGTTTACATCAATTTTATTAGCCACACCCAGGCCTGATTACTGCCTGACCTGTAGAGTGAGACATCACTTAAATAGGTGCTTTCTAACAGGACGTAGGCCAAAGCATTTAATAAACAATTGCCTCATGCCCCTCTCTAAGTAAATACAAGAACAGATGAGAAGTTATTTATATGTGGTGCATACATTTAGTGACTGTTTTTTTTTTTTTTCTAGGTTTATCTGCCATTTAGCAATTGACTGGGTGGACTGATATGATAAACATGGACATTCTTCCTCTGTTAGTGCTTGTTCTTTCATGGGTGACTGAAGGTAAGGTGCAGACAAACACTTCTTCTTATTTAATTAGAGAAATTCCACAGAAGTCAGTTAATTATACTGATGTTACCACAACTTTAACACTGTGGCATCCATAATTTGATCACCAGCTAAGCCAGGTTGTCATTGTTTTTTTCTGCCCGTATAGTAGTAGTGGCTCTTATATGGCATGTATCTAGCAGATGTGCAACTGTGACTTAATTATTGTGGGATTAACCCAATAATAACATTACTTAATCTCATGCTATGCTGTCTGAACTGATGAAGATTCATTTACATGCTCTTCTGCTCTTACACATAATTAAAATCTCATTCACAAATGGTCAGTTGATCCTTAAAATTAAAAAGTGACTGTAAGGCTACAGCAAAAGGAACATGCCCTTTATTGACGAGACAGAAGACTGGCAATTCCACACACTTGATCTCAAAATACATGCACTATTCAGTACAGGAGAGCATCAAAAGCCTGACACATAGGTACCTTGAAGATGTGACAGGGCTTGATATTGGACAAAGTCCACTTAATTTCCACACCTGGAGATCTATGTAGCTCAGGTGTTAATTTCCCAGCACACATGAAATGTTTGAAAATAGTCAAATGTTCCAGTTATCTTCCAGTTCACTAACCCAACCTCTGAGCAAATGCTGCTTCTCCATGTTTGGTTCTAGTTCTGGGTGTCACATATGCTAACCTAAACATCCCCAAGACCAACTTTCTCAAAGAATCAGATTATTTACAGCTCTGTAAGCAGGATGTAGGAGGTAGTGCAGTTAGCTCTCTCCATGCAATCTGCTGCTTAATTTATGATCACGAAGGGTCGTCACTGAGACATATTACTTTGTGTTCTTCAGGTGAAATAAAATGTAAAATACAGTAGCTAGATTGCTTTGAAGTGTAAATAAAAAGCTATACCAATACCTAGAGCTAACTTTTCCATTTATCTCTAAGCAAGATGTCAGGTTTTTTTTTTTTTTTTTTTGTAAAATAGTAGATAGTTTTAATATCTTCAGATGTTATAAATAAAATAATGCATGTAAAATAATAAAATAATGCATGTAAAATAACATTGCATTGCTCATGATCTTGATCATATCTTTAGCAGTCAGAACGCAGATGGAGCTGACCCCAGCAAGCCTGACGGTTGTCCGAGGAGACGAGGCCAAATTCAGGTGCAGCACCTCCAACACTGCTTGGACTGTTATGACATGGCTGCTGGGGGGTAGAGCAGTAGTGTCTATCTCTAAACAGAATGGTGTTCTGCCTTCTGTCGACCCTAACGTGACAGCTGTAAAATGCTCCAACTCAAAGACAGACTGCTGGGAGTTTACCCTGAGACGCACAGAGAGGAACAGCCAAGGACAAGTTGCTTGTGATCTGCAGCTTATTGATAAAAGGACAGCAGAGCTGTTTGTTCAAGGTGGGCACATTCATCTGTGTGTATGTTTGTGTCAGGGTAAACACAATGAAATGTCACATTCTTGACAGGATTTTAAGCATACACTTATTTCTCAAAATAGAGAAAGATTTAAAATCGAAATCACTGACATTTTTAGACCAACAAAAGTAGCATATAAATATGAATTGAAAATGTAAAAATGACACTTTGTTTTCAAACTTGTTTATTTTTTCTGTTTTTCTACAAATAGAAAGTCTATATAGAAAGCATGCGTGAAGATCAATTTTCAACCTTGTCTTGAATTCTCAATTGGATTTTGTTCTGAGCTTGGATTCGGCCATTCAAACACACAAATGTGTTTTGATTAAAACCACTCAAATGTAGATCTGGCTGTATGTTTAGAGTTGTCCTTGCACATAGGTTAGAAACGACAGTTCCAGTCTCATCCTACCATCATCTTTATGTTTGCTGTGTCCCCTATGTTGCTTTTGGCACTAAGTCTGTAAATCATTTATCATTTTCCTTCTGCTTCACACTTTACATTAGTTGATCACAGAAAATCCCAATAAAACCCATTGATTTTTGTGACTGTAACATGATAAAATGTGAAAAACGTCAAGGGTATGAACACTTACAGGCACTGTATTTCTGTATGTGTTCTGTATATCTGGAGCATCGCCATCTTTATGCTGCAGAAAATTTAAGTGTTTTTATTTATTTATTTATTTTTGCTTCTCCCAAGGATATTCTGGCAAACAAAACTGTGTGCACAAACACACAGGCACACACGCCATCCAGCCAAATAAAACAAGCAGATGGCAAGTTGTCTAAAAAAAAAAAAAAAAAAAAAAAAAAAAAAAAAAAAAAAAAAAAAAAAAAAAAAAAAAAATCGCTCCATGAGAGAGTGCAGAAACACACTGAATTTAACCTTGATGGGTAAAAACAGAGGTAAAAGAAGGGAAACAGCAGAAGTTGTGCAGCAGTTTTAATTCTGCCCGCCCACACACTCCCTGCTTCAATAAAAGACAAAAGAAGCAGTATAGCATTCAACTTGCACTTAAGTCTCTTTCTTTGAACTTATGATGACGCTTGGAAGCTTTTAGTTTTCTGAGAAGGCAGCTGAACATGCATGCAAAGGATCAATCATCAAGTGTAGGGGGAATTATTAGGGCTTGTGTGGTGGAGTGAAGTTGGCCTGACATGTTTGATGGTTTCTGTGACAACGGCTTAATGGCAGCGTGGGTGGGGGCAGGGAATTGATTGGACTGCCGTTATAAATACAAGTTAGAAATGGATAGACTCCATGCCAGTCGGAAGAAGCAGCAGAGCAGGATTTACAGCCTGCACCTGCAGCCAATCTCCTCTCCTCTCTCTTCTTCATTTTGTGGATCTTATACAAACGTTGAGCTAGAGATTGTGAGATAATTTAAGATTCAGGAGATGATGAGGACTGCTAGTCTCTAACATTCAGAAGTTGGAGAATGCTGCAGTAAAATCCTGACTTGTGTGAGAATCTCTCATTTATCATACGTCTACTTATTGCAGACACTGAAAGAAACGGACCAGGTAGAAATGTTACTGGATGGAGAGGAGCTGAGAACAGGATAGGTTTTTCTTTTTTTGACAGGAGAGATTATACTATCTCATTTGGGAACTAGTTCAGGAATGTTACACTTTTTTGTCATCCTACTTTTAGGTTTTTAGTTAACAAACAGTCATAAATGATGCTGACAACCCGAACAAAATGTTAAAACTAAGAAGCACAGAACACAGTTATATGAAAGGTTAAGCAGGCTCTAGGTAAAGTCACCCTTTTCTCATTAATTTACACCCCCATTTTGTGGCTAACCATTGCCATTTCGATCTATTCTTTCATTTCATATTCTTAAACAAACCATTTCCTCCTCATGTACCTACATCAATGCACAGTGGTGCATTTCTCATTGTAGTTAGGTATTTTTACAAATAGTCATAAAAATGCTCAAATCTCATGCTTAATTAAATGTACATTATTTTATGAAAACTTTATATTGCAACTTATTTCTGTATATTTTCTGATCTCTGGGTTATTTAATACTTATGAAATATCACAGATTGTGATTGCTGATCAAACAAAATGACTAAGTTTTTTTTTTACAATGATTTCACTATGAGTACAATATGGAAAAGTTATTTTTATTTTAAGTGCTTTAAAATGTCCCCCTG
Organism: Anableps anableps; assembly: GCA_014839685.1. NCBI lineage: Eukaryota > Metazoa > Chordata > Actinopteri > Cyprinodontiformes > Anablepidae > Anableps > Anableps anableps. Next base: position 24,038,541 of record CM026068.1, on the reverse strand, counting down.
GTGGGTGTAAATGAATGCATGTTTTTCCTGTTAGCACAGCCATTAAGTGATATGGCCATTTTTTTGATTTGGGCAGCATGGCTCATTGCCCAAGGTGACATTGTGTCAGGTAGTAGCATTCATTCATACATACATCCAATATCTAGACCATCATATTCTGGCAGGATCAGGCGCCTATCTCCAGAGCTCAGTGGCACAAGCAGTCTGGGGAAAAAAAGCCATGCTGGTTGCACCTAAACAAGTAATACATTGCTTGTTCGCATTCCTTGGTAAATAGGGACTAAATTCCCCCCCTTCGTGTTGTGTACAGCTTAGGAAGTGTAAAATGTACTGGCCTACACATCAGATAGCTGATTAAGCTGAAGTTGTCTGATTTGTTTTTTGCAGTATTTTGGGGGCTTGATCATACACACAAAAAACACAGAAGCACTGATCAAGGAGTACTTTCTATGTTAAAGAAAAGCAAAAAATGAATTGTAGTAACAGCTCTTAAGTGGCCTCATCTAATAGAGAAACACAGCTAAGCATAAAAGCCAGTGGTCTCCAAGCCTAGTTCTTGAGAGCTACTGCCCTGCAACTTTTAGATGCACCCCTGCTCCAGCATAGCTGAATCAAATGACTGAATTACCTCTTCAGCATGCCATCAAGTTTGGCAAAGGTCTGGTAACAAGCCATTTATTTGATTCAGGTGTGTTGGAGCAAGATGCATCTAAGACCTGTAGGGCAGTTGCTCTCAAGGACTAAGGTTGGAGACCCCTGATATAAGCTCTTAGCCAGTTTTTAAGTCTGTCACAGGGGTCTTCAACTCCAGTCCTTAAGGGCCAGTATCCTGCAACTTTTAGATGTGTCCCTGGTCCAACACATCTGAATCAAATGACTGAATTACCTCCTCAGGATACAGTCAAGTTCTCCAGAGTCCTGCTAATGACCTCATTATTTGACTCAGATGTATTGAAGCAGACACATTTAAAAGTTGCACAACATTGGCTCTCGAGGCCTGGAGTTGATGACCCCTGGTCTATCAAATGATAGAGAGCACATTCAGTTAGTCAGTCAATATCTATGTCTTGGAGAGAGCAGGGTTAAACACTAAAACATAAGGCCAATGAACCACTTTTTTCTAAACAGTATGTTTTTGATTAATGCATATGTCACATACAAAGTATGCATTTTAAATACATGAAAGTAGATTTGTTTTTCATGAGTCTATATTTGGTCTTTTATTTTTGTTCTTTTTTTAACAAGCCTGAAAATGATAGAATGTTGATATCTGTTTCAGAATCAATAAATGTTTACATGACATAAATTACCATATTAAGCCACTTGTGTTTACTAAGTAGGAATCATGAAACTGATGATATGTCAGCCTCTCAAAGGAGTGCCCTATTCTTTAGCTTGATATTTTACTACTACCAGAATTAGGTGCTAAGGGACAGGAGCAGGGGTAGGGATACCCTGAAAAAGAGATTCAGCCTTAGATTAGGAAAACCGTGTAAACTGTAATGGGTAAAATCTGGAATTATTTGTTCTATGTTGGTTACAAATTTTTGTTATATCTGAATTGAGGCTGGTAGGGGGACACACCCAGGGTGGCATTTGCACAAGAACCACTGACTACATCAATTAAATGATGGCTTGATACTTAAGTCTGCAGTGTTTGTTTGGATCAGTTGTTCTTTTATCATTAAGTATATTTCCATTTACAGTAATTGCATTTAAAATGAGTGCCCAAGAAAAAAAAACATGGAATCATCCCCTGCACTGAGTCAAGAAAAAAAAAAAAACAATGACCCACTGCTTCCAATATATTACAAAGAGAACTCCCACTGCTGCCAGTGCCACAAATCCCCACTGACATGTGCAGCCATTAACAGTAGTGTATGGTGAATCAACCCCCTCCCCAATCTGGTTACAGAAGATCGCTATGGCTTGACATAGCCTTTGAATTAATCGTGCACACTGGCACTGCAAGTTAACAGTCAGCAACTTTGCTCTTGATTTGTTTACTGCAGACTCAAATGTACAGAACAAGTTGAGCCACAAATTTCCAGTGAGCTCCACTGACTCTGTGTACTCTTCTCCACCACTCTGCTTTAATTGTTCTGTTTGAAAATTATGTAAACGTGACTGCATACTGGCTGCTATGTGTCTGTTTGCTCTCTCAATCACAAATGCAGTATATCAACACAAACTCCTCACTTGAGCAGATCAATATGACTCTATGTGTTGTTGACTACAAGTAGGAGATCTCTGATATAAATCAGAGAAGATAGAACCTCCCTGAGGTAATATGGCTTATAGAGGTTTGGTAGATACACAAGCTGAAATAAACTCTTACCCACACAAGTGTATACAAAACAGGTGATGTGCACAGTTAATTTAACACTAATACAGTCACATACAAACTAACTCTACATTTATCTTGCAAAAGTTTAAATACCCCTTGATATTTTTTACCTTTTGTCATTGTGTTTTATTTTGATATTATGTGTCAGACCGACACAAAGTAGCACACATTTTACAAATACCAAATGAAAGTGTGGTGTGCAAATGTATTCACTCCACTTTATTTTGATACCCCTAAATAAAGTCTAGTGCAACCAACTGTCTTCAGAAGTCATAAAATTAGTAAATGTTGTTCACTTGTGTGTAATTCAATCTCAGCATAAAGCAAGCTGTTCTGTGAAGGTTTGTTAGAGAACATTAGTGAACAAACAGCATTATGAAGACCAAGAAGCACAGCAGATATGATGAGGTTAATGTTGTGGAAAAATCAATTCAATTCAATTCAGTTTATTTACATAGTGCCAATTCACAAGAAATGTTGTCTTGAGGCACTTTACAAAAAAAAGAAAAAAAGAAAAAAAAAAAGAAAAATCATTTCAATTCAATCATAAATACATTCCAATTGATTCGAGTTATCAAACAGTACACTAAGCTCAATTAATTATTCAAAGTAGTTCAAAAAGTTTCTAAGGAAACCCGCAGATTGCATCGAGTCATTGACTAGCAGAATTCACTCCTGGATGAGCCCGTAGTGACCCCAGACAATCGCTTGCGTTATGTCGTTGACTTTACAACAATCCCTCATACCGAGCATGCATGTAGTGACAGTGGAGAGAAAAAACTCCCTCCTTAACAGGAAGAAACCTCCAGCAGGACCTGGCTTAGGACGAGCGGCAATCTGCTACGACCGACTGGGGGTTTGAGAAGACAGAGCAAATGCACAAGAAAAACAGATGAATCTAAACCAGGGTTAGGTTTAAAGAAAAAAAATCCCAATTTTTTTTTAACATGAGCACTGCTTAAGTAATCATTTGAAACTAGAATGAATAGGGAAAAATCACCAACATATGATGCCATGGTCATGACAGACCAGCCAATGGAAATATTAATTAGAAAAGAAGCCAAAAGACACATGATAACTGTGGAGAAGCTGCAGAGACCCACAGCTCAGGTGGTGGAATCTTTTAACAGGCCAGCTGTCAGTCGTCCACTCCACAAATCTGGTCTTTATGGAAGAGTGCCAAGAAAAAAAAACAATGTGCAAAGAAAGCCATGAGAAATTCTGCTTTTAGTTTGGCTCTAGTCATGAAGGGGATGTAGCAAATGAGTAGAAGGAGGTGCTCCAGTTGGATGAGCCATACATACCTACATGCAAAATACTGTCTGTGTTGGAGAACAAACGCTTTATCATCCTGAATACATCATGGTGGTGGTAGTGTCATGCTGTGGGGATGCTTTTCTTTAACAGGGATATAGAGAAAATGGTCAGTGTTGATAGCAAGATAGATGGAGCTAAATACAGGGTTTCCCTGGAGTAAAAACAGGGGGAGGTTCACCTAAACATAAATAGGTACAATGGAATTGATTAGATCAAATTGATTAGGCTGAATACTCAATAATTAATTAATCCCTTTATAAAGCATTGTAGATGTACATAATTATAAATTTAATCTCAGAGGATTAGACAGATCTGATTAGTACACCACTATTTCTGTTTAGACACACCAGCTGTCAGAAATCACCCAGATCCCTCCATTATATGGTGCTAATTAGACTGCTGGTTCCACGCCGACTGTTATTCTCCGGTGTCTAAGTTTATGTTAGAGCAGCTAAAGTTCCATGATCTGAACCAGTCGGTCAACACACAAGTTTATACAACATCCATGACAAGAAATCAGCCCATCAAATTAAAGCATGTGGGTTAAAAGCACAGCAATGATTCATACAAAACATCTGAGGATTAAACCTAATCAATACAGACATGTCATGCAGAGACAAACTACCGAAGCTCCAATTATCTGTCTGTCTATAGGAATTATCTATTACATCAACAGCCCTTCATTTCACCAGACATCAGACTTCACAGAGATACTGTTTCTCTCAGGGAGCTAAATTGCTCATCTGGCTGGCAGAGAAGGAGATGAAGGAGAATAAAAGGAGAGGCTTTCTTCAGCCAGCTGAGACTCAGAGACCACAATAGTCACTCAGAATGAATGAAATCTATCTTTTTTAAGGGATTGGGCCAAGCAAAGCAGTGATTCTCAGTTTTAAGTCAAGAAAGTGTTAACACAAAATAGGGTATATCCAAATAAAAACGAAGCGCACACAAAAGAACTGTACTTTATTCAAGCATGTGAGTACACTTATTTTTCATACTGCAGAAAAGGGCAACGTGAGGGTCTTTGGAGAGAACCGGTTGGCATTTAAAGGGGAGTTGGTCTTGTTTCAGTGTCAAGCAGCAGGATGGTTCCCTACGCCCACTCTGCAATGGCAGGTGCATGACAAAAAGGTAAATACCCAACACACATATTCTTTTCTTAGTTTGCTGTCTGGTTATGATATTTTCAATCATTATAAAAATGTTTGCTGCATTTAGGGTATCTTAGTTAAATGTGAAATAGCATGTTAACTTTGTAAGAATACATTAGATATTTTTTTTTGTCTTTATTTGCTCTAAATTAAGATTATTGATTATTGTAACAGCAGTTAGTCAGAGAAGGGCCAAGACCAAAACAGACTGCTACTGCTTTAAAACAACTCAATTCTCAAAAATGTCTTGTGGCTAAAGCAAACACTGTTGTATGAACCTTTCAACCAGTGATTCTCAGATTCTCTGAATTAGACCAAAGAGAAAGTCAATCAGGTTCCACTCCCCAGGTTACTTTTAGGGCCAGTTCACCTGAAGTTCACCAGACAGCTGTGTGGACCTAAGAGCAGGGCAACACAATGCTTTAAAGCAAAGTGCTTAATTTTTTAAGTCAGAGAACAACTATTTCTTCAAGTTTTGAGCACATTTGATTAATTGGAAACAAAAAGAAAACATGTTAAGAGCCAAATGATCAAGGAGTCATATCAAAACAGAGAGGAAGCTAGCTAACTTTAGCCTAGCACCTTAGTAAACATGTCTTTGCAAAGAATGTAACAAATCAGATGTGCATCTACTGAAGACTTCATAGTGTACAAACTCAGAAAATTGTTTGGAAAAAGGATAAAACTGCATGGATGTGTTTATTTGAGATGTCAGAACATTCCAGCAGGTTTCTCAAAACCAGAAAACCGTGGAGCTGAGAATATAATTCAGAAACTTCAGGGGGACAAAATATTGGTCCCTTTGAAAAAAAAAAATCAATACATATATATGTTTCCTTTTTTTTAAATTACAAAAATACTTAGATATAACAAACAAGTAGATTTTCAAGAGCTTTAAAAAATATATTAAATGAATCCCAAAAAATTTGAGTTTTTTTTTTCTATTAAACTGTTGAAATTTTAGACATTTACCACATGATTAGATACTTTTACAGAATAAAGAATGTGTTTCCTTTGTATAACATGGAAATATGAAACCTGAAACTGGAAAAGATGGAACTTTGGACAGAAAATACAATGGAATTTGGACAAAGATAAATCTAATTTCTTAGTGCTCTAGGTTTCAGCAGATATTTAAGGCTGTGCTCAGTACATGTTTTCACACAGGAAGGTTGATGGTGCAACCTACCTTAGCTTTCCATATAAATAATCATCAACCTCTTTGTGAATAACTGCTCAGTAAAAAGATGAAAATACCCTAATGGTTCATGAAATATCTTCACCATAAACTGCTGAGATGTTTTTGAGACTGGAGATCTTTTAAAATGGAAGAATTCTGCTTTGGTCTTGGCCCGTCAGACAACCTCTTAGTTTCAGTGTTTAGCACCAACTAAGCTGGATTTATACTAATTGAAGATGCAACAAGAATTATATACTGCAGGTAGGATGTTATATGCTTAAAGCCTTTTAACATAAACTCACTTAAAGAATCCTGATCAGTCCCTTTAATGTACTACAGATTTGGGAAATCTTTGCTGTAGTTTAGAGAGAAAAACAAACTGTGGGGGAGGTAGGCTTTCTTCTACTCCATTATATAAATCACTGCATTAAATTTTCAGTAAGTGGACTGGACCATGGCCTGAATGAGATGAGTCTTGATTTATGTGTCTGAACCTGAAGAAAGAGAATACTCTGGACTCACCATGTTAATGTTAGCAAGAAATGAATCATCAAAAATGCCAGTGTACTACTTTCGTTGGCATTCTGGCATGTCCCAGGAATTATTAAAGTACTGCAGCCTTCACCAGTGTTTTTTTTTTTCTGCACCCTCTGGAATCATTTTCATAGAGGTAGAAATTAATTTCATCAGCTCATTTTGAGATTTAAGATTTGGTAACCCTCTAAGTTTGCTGTCAGTTCCTCTAGCATCACCATGAATTAAATGTTATTTCTAACTCACTTTTACTTTGTTGATACAAATGCCATAAAATTTGACCTAGTTCTGTATTTTGAGGTGAACTTCAATTTCTTCTTTTTTTCCTTTTTGTTTTTCTTTAAGCCTTTCACATGGATTTTGAACTAAACAGAGCAATCTTGGCACATTTGGCATTTTTTGTGCCATTGGCATCCATTCAAAATGTGTTTTTAAAATATACTGCTAGTACATTCCTTCCTGTTAAAATCCCTTCAGATTTCATGTTTTGTTAAGATGCATGTAATTTTTTTATCTACTGTAAATGTATTTTTTAATTTTTTTTTTTTTTTTTGTTACAGTTCCAGGCATTTTCAGATTTTTATTTGTTGAAAAAGTTTGATTTTCCATCCACTTCACAATAATGTGCTACTTTGTGTTGATCCCACAAAAAAATAATTTGAATTTGTGTTTGTAAAATAACAGATGCAAAAAAGTTCAGGTGAAATGAATACTTTTTTAAGGCACTATAATAACGTTTTTCTGAGAATGTGACTATGTGAAAAACAAGTCTCAGTAAACTGCTTTTAGGGGATTAAAAAGCTGATTTGATTGAGCATCTATCCCAATGTAATTATTTTTGGTTAATAATCAATTTATCCTACCTGAACCATTTTCCTAAATTATGCTGGGAACTGATTATTAAAATGGAGGTTGGCTTTTTTATGACAAAATCACCACAAGCTGCTGAAAGCTATTACTTTTGCAGGTGTCTGATCATTTTTTGTGTATTTGTCAAATAATATGCTGATATTAATTTATTGTCATTGGATATTTGCATGTAGCCCAGATATACCTGGGATTAGCTTGGAAAAGGTCATGAGCATATAAATCATTGTTTTTCAGAACATAATCTCCTCAACTGATGGGACAAATCACTCAGCAGAAAACCATTGTCTATTATCTAATTGCCTAAATTTTTGCAGTAAAGATGGAAAATATCTGAAAGGTATTTATCTGAGTCAAAACATCCTGTCCTCTATGTATCACTTCAGTGTAAGGAAGATTTATTGCAATATTAAAATAAAGCCGACTCCTTGAAGGGAGCAGATTTGCTTTATCATATATTAACTAAAATGCTTTCATGTGACTAGGCAGTTTTACTTGTGCTACAAATATACAGAAGTGTTTGTCCTGTGGGTTCTCTAAAAAGAGCTCTACTATGAAATCATTGTTAGACTGTAAAGCATGCGGTACCCTACTTTGCGAAAATATTCATACCTCTTAAATCTTTTTATATTTTGTCACCTTAGACTACAAACTTTATCATATTTTATCAAGATTTTATGTGACAGACAAAGTAATGGATTATTGTGACATAAAAAGAAAAGAATATTTGGTGTCTTTATGCCCTTTACTCTGACACTCCTAAAAAAAAATCTAGAGCGGCCAATGTCCTTCAGAAGTCATCTAATTAGTAAAAAGAGTCGAACTGTAATTTAATCTCAGTATAATTCCAGCTGGCCTGTGAAGGCCTCAGAGGTTTGTTAGAGAGGATTAGTGAAAAGGATGGAAATAACTTATTCATGCATCAGAATGGCGCAGCTCAAGTCCAGACCAAAATCTAACTGAGAATCTGTGGTTGTACATGAAAACTGATGTTAGCAGAGTCTCCAAATGAACTGGTCTGTTTTGCAAAGTAGAATGGATAAAATTTCAGTCTATAAATATGCTTAGGAGATACTCAAAAATACTTTCAGCTATAATTTCAGTGAAAAGTGGTTCTTCAAAGTATTGACCCTGGAAGATTAATACAAATAGACACTGCACTTTTAACATTGCGTGTTTTTTTTTTTTTTTTTTTTTGTAAAACAATGAGAAAACAATGTATCTGGTTGGCTGTATGTTAGACAGATTTGTGTTTAAATGCAACACAGATCTGTCTGGGTTGTTTATTTGCTTATAGACAAATTCATTTTGATATTAAAATATTGATAAGTCACAGTACGTTTGATAAATAACACTTTTCTCTCTGGTTGACGGGGTTGAGGTGAGTCAGGATGAATACAACATCAGCACAGAGGAGAAGGAGAACCTCTTCACTGTTTCCAGCAACCTCAGCATCCCGGCAGGGAGGAGCTCTGTGGTTGGCTGTCTGGTCTCAGTGTCTGCCCTCAAAACACCTCTGGAGAGCAGTGTCAGTCTAACAGTGGGTGAGAAGAAATTAAAAAAAAATATTTTTTCTGCACCTTAAAAGATTTGTTGTCCCTATTGCAAAGGTTTAGGTTATAATGTTTTTTAAGTGGTGTTGTGTGAAGTAGTTAGTAGCATTCATTTTCACTCTGACTGTCATCACTCTTAATAATATGCTAACTAATCATAATTCTCAGCACAATCCCACAAATTAAATACAAATAAAGAATGCTAAATAAATTGTCTCTTCAAGGAGAGAAGGTTGAGCCTAAAAAAGTCCCAGTTTAGTTGTTGAACAGTCCTTGAGCAATCTATTTCATGCATAACCACATTTTGCCCGCTTTCATCCTAATCAGTTATGGTAGGTATGCCTAGCTAACGTTAGATGAATTTAATACAACATATGTTTGCATATTAGAACCATTTCTTGAATTTCTTTTTTTCCCCCAGAGATTTTATGTCCTTGTTTGTTTTGTTTTAATCTGTTACAGTTTTCCTTCCTATTCTGTTTTGGGAAGCATGTGAATCATCACAGTGCAGCTGTTATGAAAGAGGAGTGGAGAAAAGAACGGGTTATGAAACTGAAACAGCATGAGTTTGAATCATAGCGGTGCACAGGTTGAAAACAGCTGAAAGGGCCACGGCTTTGAAAACTCATTTTTTAAAATCTATTTTCTTTTTTTTTCTCCACAAACCCTCATGACTGAAATACAGATCTTTCTCTGATATCCCTGCTTTTTGTCTGAATATCTGTTACTGAATTTCAGAGCATTTCCATTGCTTCAACACTCTGTAATAAAACAATGATGTGACCTTCTCTATTCAGTCGCTGAGGTGTTGGAAGAAGAGGATGACTGCACAGTCCTGGTGGCAGTAACTGCCTCTCTAGCCGCTCTTCTGCTACTTGTGCTGCTCTCCATCTGCACTGCCCTCTGCTACAGACATAGAAGAACAGCAAGTAGGCACTTTTCTTCTTCCTTAAATTGCACTAAGTGAACAAATGCCAGCTTGGCCCACAATTTTCCAGCTCAGAAACTGTGATTAAAGTATAATAAAGCACAGAGGTGGCTGGCTGCATGCTGTGACAGCACTGTTGTAGCCTTCAACAAATACATGCAGTATCTTTTCTGACAAACACAGAACATTAGCTATCAATAGAACACTGTACATTCCAGTAAGAGGCAACTAAAAAGGTTAGAGAGGTTTGTAGAAGTGTGGAACAATAAAAAAGGTGGAGAGTAGGTAGGAAGAAAGAACACAATTTATGCTTTTAGTTACAATAAACTCTTTTAGAATGATTGATGTATAATTACTCTGATGATACAGAGCGTGACTTTTAATGTTAATTTTTCTGTGGTCATTTCTATTTCTTTAAATTTAATTTTCCAATGTTAACACATGCTTCTGAATAGCAAAAACCAAACAGGTAACACTTTAAATGAAGGCTGAAAACCCACCTGTTTAGAGTTGCCATTGGTTAGCAATAACTGGAACACTGATCTATGTATATTCACTTGATGATTTTGTTGATGGCATTTGACAAAATATAATGTTTGGTGCTTGTTTAGTAACTGGTTGTTGTGTCATGTTTTATCATGTAAAGCACTTTGAACTGCTTTGTTGCTGAAATGTGCCATACAAAAAAACTTGACTTGACTTAAAACAACAGCAAAAATACAGAAATAAAAACAAACAAACAAACAAACAAACAAACAAAACCCATTTGGCAGCCTCACTAAAACCAGTTTCAGGATTCTGGAAGTTCCCAAACTTTTGCATGTTGTAGTTTCGGTAAAACAAAGACTCATTATCCTGACTTTACTCTGTGGGAAGGTAGTAACCTTGGACAGGTTATCAGTCTACTTGCAAACAGGGTGCCTTTAGGAACATGAGGTCACGCTCGGTTTCTGCTGGATGAGTCAGTATATTTGAATGGCTACAGTCTACTGTAATACATGGCTGCATCGAGAGCACACAAATTATTCTGGATATTGGAATAGTTAAGTATTTTAGGAAATGTAGTAATTAGCTTTGTTGCTGATAATGATAATGAAAATAGTTATCTGCTCCTACACCTAAAGCCAAAGCAATAATAAAATAAAATTTGTCATGTTATTTTAATTATTGGGTAAAGGTACATTGAAGTGAAAATGAGATGTAAATAGGACATATTTATCCTTGAAGTTATAGTTTGTCTCTCATCTACAAGGCCATAAGTTTAGCTTAGGTTCAAATGAAAAAAAGAACAATTAATGAATAACTAATGGACAGATAAGCATTAAATACCAGAACAAATTGCAATGCTATATTAAGGACTGCTGTTGCCTTGCAGTAAGAAGGGTTCGAATCTCTACTAAGGGTCTTTCTGCATGAAGCTTGCACATTTTCTCCATGCATGCATGGGTTATCTCCGGGTACTCTGGATGTTAAAAGTTGCAAAGTGGGCCCTGGCTCCTTCCCTCCCCCGTTACCATAACATATTTTCATCTAGAGTAATTTCTTAGGGAATAATTAATTGAGTTGTGACTTTGTTTTTTACTCACTTTGTATTTAACTAAATTAATTATTAGCTGCTTAAAAAGATGCAACAATGAATTAGGTAATGTGTAATTAAAAAGCAACAAATGCAAATAATTTCACTTTTGTTACAAAATATCTAATAAAATGAAACATTTTCCTTGTTCAGAAGATACTGATGAAGACAAATCTTCCTTTGAATGTAGGAGATCAAACAGCACTTGAGAGGGAGCTGCATCTTCAATGTCTTTACAGCCAAACGGTGGGGGACACAGTGCTAGTTTCTGATATGGGGGGATATTGCTCACTGTTACGGGCGTTACGGGCTAGAGAACACCACAAGCTTGTCAAAAATAATTTGTCAGTTGTCAAACAAGTTTTCTTTTGCTTATTTGCATAGGCAGTGAATGGGTAGTAGGTGTCACACTGTGTTGTGCACAATGTGCTGAGGGACTTGCTCAGGTACCATTTATGTAAAAACTGTCACTGCTGGGACATGCTTGACCAATCAGTTTGGCTCCTTGGTGTTCCTTTGGAGGTTTTAACTTGGATGTTCACCTTACCATCACAGTAGAAGTTCTACAGGGAGACCAAATTATTTTTCATCTGGATTCAGAAACACTGATATGGAGCCAGTCAAAAACAAAAACACAACAGTCTCTAATTTGTGGATGTTCTTGCTGTCTCTATACATGAAATTGAAAACCATACATCTTGTTCTCCAAGAATGAGAGATTGGTGGAAAAAAGATAGTGGTGTAGTTGTGTCATACAGTCAGCTCTAATGCCCAACCTTGGTCTTCAAGCACAGCACATCTCCATGCATCCTCTCTTGGTCAGTCTGGTCAGTCAGTTGCTGTCTTCACAGTAATATAACATCTCCTCAACAAGCCATTTATCTTTCTTACGTTACTGAAGATTATCATTGTTGAAAACCACAAAGAAACCCTGCATTATAAAAATAAGGGACTAAAATAAAGGTACGCTTCTTGGAGAGGCCATGCCTAAAGTGCACCACCATTCTTGAATAGATTAGAAAAGTCGATTAGTTGATTCATAGTGTCGATTAGTTGACACTATGACTCAAGGGCAGTTTTGTGGCCCCTTTTGTTCACACATGAATGGTAATACCTCCTGTACTCTCATAATGCTACAATCAGTCTTAATATTGTATCATTAGGAATAATGCCATTTAGCATAATTAAGGCCTATAGCAGTGATAAAGGCTGGGATTCTCGTTCTGGAAGAGGGAAGGATGCATGTTTTTGTGGGATAAAAAAAAAAATTCAGGCATTTTAAGTCATTGTAATCCACCTGCACAAATTCTGGACCACTGCTAAACATGGCTCTGGTTTGGACCTAAGGGATTAGCCTAAAGCAGGTGTGACCTTTCAGTACCTAAAACATCTCATGCCTCCATCACTACTGTCCTTGGTTCAGTCATGAAAGTTTGAAGGAATATGCCTTAGTAATTTACATGAAATTCATTGAATGTTTCACATGTCAGAGGAAGCTGCATGCTTCCAGGATACAAAACACGGTTATCTGTAATCTCTATCACTGAGGTGTGATGCATGCTTTCAAATGAGAAAGGAGAATAGATCTAAAATAAGAATATAGCTAATGACAGCACTGACTTAATAGCAATGATAGGTGTGTTTCTCCTTCAGTAAAGGGAAGAGTTTAGATCCCTCCTGAGGAAAGATCCATCTGCAGCTTTGTAATATTGCAGCCCTTTTGCCATGACCATGGGCACCTTTGGCAAATGCACCCCATAAAGCCATGTTACAAAAATCATAAATGCTCAGCTGCAGCTTTTACTGTTGAGTTACAAATCAACTGGAGGCAATGATATTAGTGCTGGGCCCAAAGCAAATAAACAGCAGGACATTTACAGCTTTCTTATTGTTGTACTGTAGATGGACTGAGGAAACTGAATGGTTCTGTGGACAGTGCTGTCATAGTACTGCAGTCAGTACCTAATATATCTGAACTTGATCATACTTTTTTATGTTACAGAAAGAAATCCACAGGAGGTAATAAGGTAAGACTTAAAGGTGGTTCTTTTACTTTGCTTTATGCAGCAAATATTTAAACAATGATATGATGAAAATTAGCTTCCTTTCAAGATGTTGAGCTTTCATTAATCAGAGACATACAGCATCTTCTCTTGCTGTACTGTTCATTTATATTTAAGCTAATGTGAAGACTCAGCATGAATCATTGTCTAAACAAATGTTTGAGAATGAAAAGGCTGTTATTGATCCTCATTATGAAAGAAAATTAAAGACATGAATTTGAAATGACATTGTTTAAATAGTCTTTTATAATTTATAACAACTTCATTAAGACTATTATTGTCAATGCTAATGCATTAAGCATTTTATTTGTCAGCATTTTTCATTGAAATGAAATTCACAGCCACAGCTGAGGAACTTTGGCTAGCTCTAATAAAACTGAGTGAAAAAAGATGATGATGCTCATTTTTTTATCTGTCAGTGCACTTTATGCTGGGAACAATACAGGGTCCCTTTGATATACTGCTGCTCTGTAGGACTAGAAATTGTCTGTTCACAGCTGCATTGCTTCTGACAATGTGACTCTGCTGTTTCTCAGCTAAAGGTTATCTCTTTCATTGGACCGTCCTCAATGGCTTTTTGCAGGTCCATCCAATCAGTGTTTGGGGAAAGCTCGGTTGCTGAGGCGACAGGCGGGAATGTCAACCAGGGGTTTTCCAGTGAGGGCTCAACAGGTGGGAACGTGTAAAACAGAGATAGACAATTTTTGTACATAAATGATTCATTGCTAATTGTTTTAATAATTATTTGATAAGCCCCATTTTACATACATTTTAAAACATATCAGCTAAACAGAGCAGCATCAAGTGTATTAATTTATCACTTCTAGAATGTCTCTGCTCTCTGTCCTATTAGAGTATACAGTACACTCCTGATCAAAAATTTGAGACCAATTGAAAAATGGCAAGAATTTACATTTTGCACTGTTGGATCTTAAAAAGTTTATAAGCAGAGCTGCAAAATGCAAAAAGAAAAAATGTAAGACAAAAAAACAAAAAACAAAAAACAATCTGAGTAAGCATTTTATTCCAAACAACCATTAAGCTGAAATAGCCTGATCAAAAGTTTAAGAAGAAAGATATCTAAAAAAAAAAAACAAAACAAAACCTAAACCCTCTAAAATAGAAATAAAAGTTTTAAAAAAGGACTCAGTAATGAGTATCTGCACCAATCTTGTTAATCACCTCAGATATTCATTTTGGCATGCATGCTTGATGCTAGTGTTTCCAGGAGGCTAGAAGGAATGTTGCTCCAAGTGGTGAAGATGGCTTCATAGAGGACATCCAATGTCTGGAACTGGTGCCCATTTCTGTAAACTTCCCTTGCCATCCAACCTCAAATGTTCTCAACAGGATTTAGATTATGGGAACACACAGGATGGTCCAAAAGAGTGATGTTATTTCTCTTGAAGAAGTCCTGAAGCTGAAGATCCATTGTTCCTCATCTCAGGTGGGATCTCCTTGTCATGTCAGTAACGTTGGAAGCCATCAGGACCGTCAAGGTTAATTTTTTTCTCATCAGAGAATAAAACTTTCTTCCACCTTTCAGTGTCCCATGTTTGATGCTTTGGTGCAAACTCCAAATGGGAGATGTGGCCTCTGAAGACATTTTTTGTTCTTAAACCCCTTTCTCTCGCAGATGCCATCTGATGGTTATGGGACTGCAGTTGGTACCAGTAACAAGCTTAATTTGGGCCGAGGATCATCCCGTGTCTTAATGGACATCCTATTGGAACCTCTAGCTCAGGGCCAGTGAAATTTTTTGGGGTCTTCCACTTGACTTGTTTTGCTCCATAACCCTCAGGATCTTTTAAGAAGTTTAAAATGACTTTCTTACTGTGTCCAACCTCAGCAGCAATGGCTCGCTGCGAGAGGCCTTGATTACACAACTCAGCAATCCAACCACGTTCAAAGAAAGAAAGCTTTTTTGCCTTTGCTATCAGGAGGTCATGACAGTGTAGATACCTGACAGAAAATGACTCTGAATCCACATTTTTGCAAAGTTTTGGGCTTTTAAATACTGTGGTCTTAAACTTTTGATCAGCTGATGAACAGCCTATTTCAGTTTAATGTCAAAGTTGGTGGTGGTGGAATTGGACCTAAATGCAGAGAGGCAAGTAGATGATTAATGTTTAATGAAAAAATTATGGACAAAAAACGTACAAAATCCACAGGGAACACAGAGAGCCAGAGCAGAGCAAAAACTCTGGAACCGGGTATGCGGAAACAGCAGGATGAAATGGGAAAGTAACGGGAGGAACCAGCAAGAAGTGAGAGGAGAAAAAGGGTTAAATACTGTGAAAATGAATGTTGGAATAATAGACCGGGGCTGATGGGTTGCAGGTGTGAGGGGAGTGAGAGCAGAAGGCAGGCTGAGGAGAGAGAGAAAGAATGGCAGCAGGGGGAGAGGGAGAGCAAACATGGGAACCAGGAAAATGAATCTAACAGTATCAATGAATAACTAGACACGAGGAATACATAAACATAATTAAACTAGAATAACTAAGAGACGACTGAACTAAAGTAAAACAGAAACAAGCATGATCTAATCAAATGATAAGAGACTAAGGCAAAGTCAGAACAGTAATCAAAAATAGAAACAATCAAACCCAAAAACAACCCAGGACTTGACATTTAATGGTTGTTTGCAATAAAATGCATAGTTAGATTTTTGTCTTTTCTCTACTTACAACCTTGAGATCCAACAGTGAAAATGTTATTTCTTGCCATTTTTCCACTGGTCTTAAAATTTTGACCAGGAGTGTATTACCTGTTGGTTTGTTCTGTACCATAACAGATTAGCTAATGAAATACAGCTACTTTCCATTCTGGTTCATTTGAATGCAGGGTACAAGCGATCTTGTTTGTGCAGTTTTTTTTTTTTTTTTTTTTACATTAAATAAAATAGGAAATACAAACAGAATGCAACATGAGGTGTCAATTTTGATAGAAATTGGAAAATAGTCAGTATGAAAACATTTCAGGTCAATCTCAATAAAGCAGAATATCATTGAAAAGTTAACTGATTTCAGATGCTTAACAGCTAAAGTCCTTATATGTTTTGTTTTATTGTTTCAAAAAATCCTTATGTTTTCACTCAGTGTGGTCTTGCTAAAAAACAAAAAAAGCACTGCCTTTGCTCAAAGACGTATTCTGGGAGAGTCATGCCCCTCCACAGTTCTGCAGCTTGTCATGTAAACTGCACCACCGTAGCATCACTCATTATGACTACTTTTGAGACCTTCCTTCCCCAGTTGAGTCCTGATAATGCAGTGTCCTAGATTTCCAGAAATAATTTAACATTTTGATCCTTCAGATGACAGTTTTCCACTGCAGCTTCTTAAGCAAGCTTGGGCCAAACGAAGAAAGTGGTTTCTGTATCTTTTTAAATATTTCTTTCCTCTCATATCATGTTTATCCCTAATTTTTGTTTCCAGAAACAAATTACTAATGATGTTGGTTTACACATGCAGCAAATTCCCCCCCAAATTGACCTTTGTTCAATGTTTCAAAGAAAAACAATATTTTTTTGACATGGAATTAAAATTCATCACTATTGCTACAAAAAAAAAAAAAAGAGTTTCGTCATTTGTGTTTGCCTGATACCTCTAAACATAAGTTTTCTGAAATCCTTTCATGCCACCTGGATCTACCTTAAATCTAGATTGAGGTGTAAAGCAGTTGTTTACTTGAACAGTCCAGGAAAAAGAAACTGTTTTTCAATCTGCAGATGTGGACAGCAGTGAGATTATCATCGGAACTCGTAGCCAGATGAGCTTTGACACCTTCCACAAGGTAAGATACAGGAGGTAAAGGTGGTTTGAAACGAGCCAGACAACTCAAATACTGAAAGAGAGAGAGAAAGGATAGAAAGTGAGCAATTGAAAGTGATAAATGGAGTCAGTTAACTATTCGGTAGCTGCAACAAGCTACCAAGACATTAGGAAGCTGCATTGATCTGCACCTGTGTCTCTCATCACACAGTTGTAGAATAGATATCATGAAGTCAATCGATTATGAATTCACTTGAAATGGACAAAAACTGTGTGGAAATAATTCAATTCACTTCAAATGTCACCGAAGGCAGTTAACTAGACAAACAGGTCCAGTTTATATTCCATTATAGAGAATCTGCAGCCACTTTTAACCCTCTTATTAACATTGTCAGAGCGGGATTTTTTTCCCCCCTTTAGCCTGTGACTGGGTAGAAAACCCAGAGTAATAGTGAAAAATGCCCATACATTGAAAGTTGAAGTTGTCTTTGTCAATAGCACTCACTCGTTGCACTTTTATATTGCTCTACTGCTTTAATGTCAAAGTAACTTCAGGTCGTCAATGTAAAATTTTGATCATAAGGGAATCAAACGATGTTCTTATTCATAAAATCCTAATTCTGTTTAACAACATTAGCTGACAAAATCTTCAGTCATGTAAGGTAAGCACATATCTTCTTCAATTCTTCAGTTACTTACTAGCAGGATGATTGGACAGCAGAGTTCAAAGTTTCAGCTTTGTTCTTAAACTAACAGAGATTAAACAACAAAAACCCCTTAGTGCAACCTTAAAGTTTTACGCATTGGAGCTGTAGCCTTCCGATAATATTTTGATGTATAAAGCAATGCTGAAGGCGGTATAGTCAAGTTTAAATTAAGAGGAGATGCAAAGGCCTGAATTACCAAGATAGGTCCTTACAAAGCTGAACTGTGACACATGTTCATGAGTGGGACATTCATTTGAACGTATTCATACACAACATTGTTCACACAAATTTGGTGCAAGTGAAATGTGTGAAAACTGTAGATCTGATAAAGCTTCTTCTCCCAATTGCCTCTGACATGGAACAGCTCTCCATGAGGTCTCATCCTCTGTTTGGATTCATAAATTCAGACGAACTGACCTGTGCTTTAGCTGTTATGCTTCAATGACATGGTCTCTCACATCAATGTTGAACTCAGTTTGTTTCCAGAAAACTTGCAGACCTTGAATCCCAGTTTTTATTTGCTTATCTGTTGTGTATGTACTCTAAAGAATTAAAGGAATTGAAGTTTTGCTAATGTTTGGTTTATATAACTCAAAAGCTGATAATATTCTCCAGGTTCCTGATGTTGCACACTCCAGCAGCCTCTCTTTGCACACTGAGGGCCAAACCACAGAGTTTCAAGACGACAACGTTTACAGCATTGTCAGAAGAATCACCACAGTTTAACCACTTTTATTTTGTATTATTTACTAGTGATGTTTTATATGTTTCAAAGCTCTAGGATAACATGATATTGAGCCTGATGTTTTTCAATAAATAATTATTTTGCATGCTCTGATAGTCTCTACTCATTTTTGAATTATCCATGCAGGCCAAAGTGATTCATCATTCATAGAACATTTTTGTTATATAAATATGTTCTTATCAGTGTTGACTCATCAGTGATGTTTTGACAGAGGTTGTACAATGGGAAAATAAATATTTGAAAGTCCTGCAGAATGTCTGAGAACTTTAATACTTCATGTCATATGTTTCACTGACATCAAAAGAATTGGCTTTCACATACTCCTAAGAAAGCTAAACTAATTCTGAGGAGACTTAAAAAGGCAAAAAGGAAAGCATTTAATTATCATTTCTGCTCCTTTTTTTTAAGCGTACACCTGTCAGTTTTTGCTTACAGTTCCTAGAGAACTTCATCATCAACCCCCATTTTCTGTTGATTGTTAATGTTCGTCCTGGCAGATTTGTTTGAAACACAAATTCAACAGCAAAGACTCAAGAGAAAATTGGCATTGTCAGCGGTGCTGATATCACAGTGCTGTTGTGGCAATGCATGCAATCCCAGATTTATCTCTGTGTATGGTGCTAGATTAAATATTTGTATTTCTTAACAGTGTAAGGGGAATGGCTTGGTAGAGATTGAGATTTATGCATCTGCTAGACACTATAGAGTGTCTGGCACTTTAATTGTCTTGCTGGCCATGATTTTTTGTCATATTTCAAAAACCAGACTAACTGCAAGTGGAATGATTCAAAGTCAATAACATAGTTCACGCTATAATATCATTAAAATCTTAACTGCATTATAACCTTAGACATTTATTAAATAATTCTCTCAGCCTTTAAAAGACAGTTGTGAATGATAATTATTTATCAACCACAAGTGCAAACAACAGGGGAGTTTATGTCATGCTGAATAAAAAAACATTCATTTAATTTAATTAAGGGATTTAGTGCAATTTATCTTATTGTTTAAAGGACAAGTCTGGTGTGAATTTGTTCTAATTATTTATAGACTCAGCTTTGATTTACTTCTGCTTGCACCCTTGATTGGTCAACATATTGGTAACATTAGCCAACAACAGAGTGGTCTACTATAGACAGAAGCTCAAATAACTATTTGTTACAACCAAAGTATGTGGGATACCATCTGTGAATGCAAAACAGGTCAAACCTTGAAGCTGATGGGCTATCACAGTAGAAGACCACACTGGATGCACCTGCTGTCTGTTCTGAACAGGAAACTGAGCCTATAAGTTGCACAGCCTCAACAAAATTGGACAAAATGTCTGAAATATTCAGATTTAAGCTCCAATGGTAAGGTCAAACAAAGTTAAACCATGGATTTATCCTGCCTTGTATCACCAGCTCAGGGAGCTGGTGGTGGAATAATAGTCATCAGCTGATCTTTTGGGCAAGATAAGAATTTATCAATCGCATCAGGAGGTGGGTTCTAAAAGGTAAATGGACTGAATTTATGTAGGGTTTTTCTAATGCTACAGTCCACTGAAAGCACTTTACACTACAGTCACACTCACCCAGTCGCACTCACTAATGCACTAACTTTCATACACCGATATGTATATTGGGAGTCAACTTGGGGCTAGGTGACTTGCCCAGGGCCACATCAACATCTGGCAGGAGGAAGATGGAATCAAACTCACAACTTTTGATTTTGGTTACCATACAAATACAAAGCAGAGAAAACTCCTGATTTTTGTGTGTCAAACTGACAACTTTAGAAAGCTTTAGGGTATGACTTGGTGGGAAACCCTGGAGCCAACCACACCATACATTTCGATCTGTACCGTCACCCACAGAAAGTCACATGTTCATATTTTTTTTTTTAAATGGGTAAGTGTTCAAGCTTCCTGCACTTTAACTGCTTTAGATTTCAGTGATGTTTGCCTACCAACAAGATATTTTTGTCCATATAACTGCTGGTAACTGGATGTTTTCTTTTTTTTCCAGATCATTCTCTATAAAATCCCAGCAGATCAAAAGCTTTAAAAATACTCAGATTATCCTGTCAGGCACCAACAACTGTCACATTTAGAGTCACTTAAATCCCCTTTCTTCCTCAATGTGATGCACAGTTTGAATTTCTGGAAGTTGTCAGTATGACTAGATGTTTAAATTTGGATTCAGTTTTGTGTTGACAACCAATTGAACAGGTGTATCTAAAGAAGTGGCTGTTGAGAGTAGATCTCTCATCTGAAATTGGTGGCATGGGCTTATATGTTTGTGTTGATGAAAGACATTAATAAGTCTATAGTAAAAATGTTTTTAGCAAAAAGGCACATAGCTGAGACTGTGTGAAGTCTTGGTCATTGTATCAGGGGATCAAGATTTACATACTTAATACACAAAAACTTCAGTTTGAGAAAATCTCCTCTTCAGTTGTCAGTTTTGTAGTGACAGCATGCATGCCTGCATTATTGAAAGTAGCATGGTGACATAGTTCCCTGCTATTCTCCATCACCAGATGGCTGACACAGATCCTTAGTTTGGAAATCACATCTTGCCAGTGAACGTGAAGAAAGCGTTTCTCCCCTCTCTCCCATAGCCAAGCTTTCATCGTCTGTTTTCTCGCACCAAACGCCTGGCACTGAGGCAACAGGCTATTAAATAAATTAAGCTTTTTTAGCGTGCCTGACAGTGTCAGTGGTTAAATTATATGTGTATTACATGGCCCGCTTTTACTGTTTTGGTTTCAGACTAGAACTTATTTTTTCTCGAAGCTTACTTGGGGTCCTCCCTTGGCACAATTACACTCCACCAAGTGTATTTATGTAACTTAAAGGCTCATCAAGTGATCCTGGCTAGTGGTGAACACTATCTTTCCAGGACTGAGGACCTTATAAGGTACTTACCTTTCACTTCTTATAACAGTAGCTGTGTTCTGGTCTGTTAAAAGCTGATCTCCTTCTTGCGTGATATTGCTGGGCAGCACATCCTCAGTCTCCAGTGCCTCTCTGGCAACTACACTCTTACATCACCATGCTAACTTTAGAGTGCAGGGACAGCCTGACTGTTAAGGAGGTATCTACATCCTCCTTGCATGTATCACAGGAAATTATTGAGCAGAGCAAAACCATTGGGGACAAATTGGGAAAAGTGTGCTGCTAAAGTGCATCTCCTCGGTTACCTTTACAGTGTTCTGTATGTAATTAGTAAGAAGTCACTGCTGTCACTTTTTTTGGTATATGAATAAAACAAGTGGAAACTTTGCTTAATGGCTCTCTGGAGAGCAGCATGATGTCTCCAGTGGCTTGTTATGCTTTTCTTTCTACTTCCTGTTCGCCAAGGTCCATTGAAGTGCTGCTAGGAGAATGGAGCATGTTAAAGCTGCACACTCACAGGAATCTGTCTTACTGTTTTAAAGAACAAGGTGAGGAAAGTGAAGTCATTCTTCTTATTAGTCATGTATAAAGCAACACTAAGAATGGCAAGGAGTGCTTTTGGTGAAGGCTATTTTTAGCTGTGAATACTCATACAATGAATTGTCATACTGGCACATCATGCCCATGTTCATAACAGAGAAAGTGCAATGCAGAGCTGAGAAAAACTATTTTAAAGTAAGTCATACAAATATTTGTGAATCTGTTGGTATTCAGATAAATGTAAATTATGTAAAGATTGCATAGACATAGAAACAAAAAATTGAATAAGAGTTAACATGGATTTCAGTGAACTAAAAAGGAGAATCTCTGAACTTCACATTCTGGGCACCGCAAGATGTGAGTTTCAATCAACATTATCTACCTTGAGAAGTTGCCTCAGTTATTCTGGTATTTTTATTTTGTGCATGTATATTACCCAGGGCCCCTTGTTGAAACTGAATGTGATGTTAACAGCTCAGTTGTTGCTGGGCTGCAAAACCAACAACTTGATTAAAAGGATTTGTTCAAAGCAAATGCAAAAAATACATTTAGTTGCTTTTGAACTTCTATTTTTTCATTGCAGCACACAAAAACTACTGGGTTGTTTCTTTAGCTTGTTGGGTTAGAGAAGATGTTTGAAAGAGCTTCATCATCCCTAACAGACCACCATTTTAAATTATGCGACTGCTGGATCAGACTTTACTGAACCTCGTCCATAGGATGAAATAAGAAATGGTAAGATGGTAAAATAATACTTCATAATAATGTTAATGCCACAGGCTGGTTTTAATTACTTAACTTCAATCTCGATAAGTTTATTCAGTCAACATAGCATTAGTCTATCTGCTAAGTGGTTAGTTCAAGCTAGCGCTAGCTCTACGCTCACACTTTGAACATAGAAATTGTTATAGAGGCAATATAGAAATGTAATATTTTATCTATACTTTTAATCCAAACTAGTGCCTTTCTGTGTGGCACTATGTTATATCCCTGCATACATGGGATCTCTATGTGTTCCTGCATGTTAGGTTAATTGGCCACTTTAAATTGCTTTAAGGTGTGAGTACATGGTTATCTTGCCCACTGCTCTCCCGTGGTGAATTGCTGAGTGGTCCGGGTCTACCTGTCTTTCACCCATCGAACATTAGAGATAAACACCAGTCTAAAAAATGGATGGATGGACAAAAATAATAAATTTAATCCCAAATCTCGCTTGTTATGGGGTTTTCTTTCCAATCCACTCTTTGATGTCCTATGTCAGACATAAATCATTTTAGCCCTTTTTTTTTTAAATATATGCTGGGTCAAACTCATATCAAAATCCTTATTTTAAATCATTTCAGGCCTGAAAGAATTCTTATTTGACCAATGGGTGAGTTAGGAAAAAGACTAAAATAGGGTTAATTTTTACTCAGAAATTTTAAGAATTCTCCTCTTCAATTTTACTGCCATAAGGACTGGATGATATTTAGGGCAAGTAGAATAAAATATCAGTGTAGATTTACTTTGAGGATTAATAAAGAAGCACTCAATCCAATCTTTACCCTTTTAGATGTTAACTCAAGCACAACAGCAGTGGCGGCTATTGAAAAAAAAATTCTTGGTGGGGCTGATGTGCTAATAGATTTCCCAAGCTTGTCCTGTATAAGGGTTCAAATGAATGATAGAAAAATGACTACAATCCCACAATAATATAACATTCTTCATACAGCAAAATAACATGAATGGCTAAATTAGATAAAAGTAAGGTCTGTTCAGTGATTTCATTATGTACAGTATATAATCATTAAATCAGTGTCAACAGCTAACTCTGAATCAGACTCAAAATTGTGAAAAATGCCAAACAATGTATGATTGCCTAGAAGTTTACCTCTGAACAAACAACAGGCTAAATTCTATTTAAATTGAACTTTTGAGAATGACACCAAGCAGCAGGGGCCTTCCTACCTAAAAAAACTAAAACACACTGGTATAGGATGGAATAATCATGGCTGCTAACATAAAATTAACCCAGAAATCCATAGGACTTAACCAGGTTGTACTTGGACCACAACACAACATTTAGCTAACTTTCAGACACTCAGCAAAATGTAACAAATACGAAGGCTGATCTGAGTCAGCAAACAGCACTTCAGCTCCTCCTCGTACAACACCACATAAGAATGGTCATCTGACCCAGCAAACATTATGATATCAACCAAACATTAACATTATAACAACAGCAAAAATGCAACAGGAGCATCATCATTAGTAACAATTTAAAAAATAAAATCTTAACAACATTTATCTAGTATCTAGAGCAACATTGGCATTACGCTAACCAGAGCTACATAAGCACCATATAAACCACAGCAACATTAATAACTGATTGTCAGCAAACAGCATATTATAGCAGCTAATTAACAGAAAATCTAAACAGCGAAAAAGAGCAGTGCAATATTGTAGCTAAAACTAATAAAACATGCTAAGCAACAGCAGCTGTAGCTTACCTGTCATCTGGAAAATCCTCTGCATTGTCATTCAAAGTTGAGAATTTGGTCTGACCTTACCCTTGACTGTCAACGTAACTTTATTACCATAGCAATCCAAAACTTGTGCATTTTCTATGGCAAGGGAGACATTCTGAGCGCCCCAAAGACATTAAATTCAGTGATTCTTATCGGCCAAATGTTTTTTTGTTTTTTTTTTTTTTTTACTAGCAACCACACATGATTGGCTATTTAGCTCCACTTCTGGGCAAAATGACAGGAGTCTGTCAGGGAAAATTCACTGTTGAATGAGTCAGCTGGAGGAAATGTTGTGTTAATAATTCAGATTACATTTAGCCACACACAATTAAGGAAAACTGGCATTGATTACAATTTTTTAATCATATATATTTACATATATTTACATTTTAGTTATCAGGCTCATCTCCTGTGGAACCAGCTCCCAGTTTTCTATTTCTGTAGCTATGCTGCCATAGGCTTAGGCTACTGGAGGACAAACTGACCACTTTTTCTCACTTTCTTCTTCTACTACTCTCCAATTTGGATTATTTGGTATTATTTCAACTGTTAACTTTTTGTTTTCTCTCAGTTAATTTTCTCTCCATAGAAGCTACCCCTGGTCTGGTGTTCTGTTTGGCTGTGATGCCTTCCTGGAGGAGGGCTTCAGCTGAGATAATGCTGCCATCAACTAATTATTCTCCTTCTCCTGCTATTAACGTTTTACTTTCATGAACATCAAAAATAATCCTACAGTTCATCTGTTTCTTCTTGTGCATTCTGCTCTGTCTTCTCAAACCCCCAGTCAGTCATGGCAAATAGCTACTTGTACTGAGCCAGGTCCTGCTGGAGGTTACTTCCTATTAAGGAGGGAGTTTTTTCTCTCCACTGTCGGTACATGCATGCTTAGTATAAGGGATTGCTGTAAAGTGAATGACACAATGCCATACGGTCATTGTTCTAAATTCAGGAGGAGTGAATACTGCTAGTCAATGACTCGATGCAATCTGCTGGGTTTCCTTAGAAATATTTTGAACTACTTTGAATAATTAATTGAGCTTACTGTACTGTTTGATAACTAGGATCAACTGGAATGTATTTATGATTGAATTGATTTTTTTTGTGTGTGTGTGTGTGTGTGTGTGTAAAGTGCCTTGAGACGACATTTGTTGTGAATTGGCACTATATAAATAAACTGAATTGAACTGAATTTACATTTTTAAAATTTTTTTCCCCTCTCCGGGAGGGCGGCACACCAGCGCCCCCCTATGGACCAGCAGCCACTGCATAGTGGGGACATAGAAAAGCATTGCTGCCTCAAAATGCTGCTGTGTTGATTGACTTAATTAAATGGAAACTCTTGGCTCTGGTCACGACAAATTAGACAGTAGATGTTTTGTTGTAGCTCTCAGGAGGGAAGCACTAGTATAGCACTCCTGTGATAAATAACTTAGAAATGCACTCATTAGTAAAGGCCTGTGCTTTTAAGTGTATCGTGGCAAAGAGCTTCTCATTAAAATCCTTCAGAAGTTGCTCAGTGTAATTGTACTATGAGCCCACAGCCATTATCTGCAATTGAGGTCAGAATTCTTTACATGACCTTGTTTGTAAAGAGAACTTAAATGTAGCTTAGTAAGTAGTTTTGCTGGTTGCTCCACAAAGTGAATGAGTACTGAATGTAGTAATGTAATTCAAAACTTTGACTCAACATGTTCAATGGCCGACACATAATCGAGGACACACTCTAGATTTGATTTTCAGCAAGGGTGTAAATGTCTCCAAGGTCTCTGTAATTGATGTTGCCCTGCCTGATCATTTTTCTGTTGTTTTTGAGAGCAGAATCTCTGTTGACTCGCTTAGTAAAACAGATATTATTTCAAAACATTCTTTTACAGACAATACAGCTGAAACTTTTAATTAAATCTACTCCTATCCCTCACTTCCATGATGTAAACCAGTAGAACTGGTATGAACTGGTATATAGCTTCTGTTCTAAAATTTCAGACATCACTGATTCCATTGCTCCTGTTAAAGTGAAGATTGTAGGAAAAGAGCTCAGTGGATAAGAAACTTGTAAGAAACGAAAGAAGTCTTTGTTGAAGAGCTGAATGTAAATGGCATAGAACTCAACTTCACGTTTACCATGAAATCAACAAAGAAAGGCTGCGAAGCTATCACACAACACTAAAACATGCAAGGATAACATTTTTTTTGTAGAAATTATAAACAAAAACATCAATAATGCTTCTGCCTTGTTTGCCACAGTTGACAAGAAGACAAACCCTCCTGTGACTGTAACACCTGAACGCCGCTCTACCAGGGCCTGCAATGAATTTGACAACTTTTTTACAGAGAAAATTTAAAAAATTAGAAGGTTAACCTGCACATCCACACCAAATCCAATAACAATGCTATGCTCAAACATAACAAATGTAGAGAAAATGGCTGAATTTCACCAACTCAACCATGAAAACTTGCTGAAACAATTAAGCCCATCCTACTGCTGTCTTGATATCCTACCCTACCTACAACCTTCCTTAAGAAAGTTGTGCACACACAAAAAATGCTGATCCACGTGTGCTCAACATTCCAGTCATCGGCCCCATCCACCATCCACAACACTGCGGCTCTGCAACCTCAAGTCCTTCACATCCATTTGCAGTCTGTCCATCTGTGTCATCAAATGCGCCACAGCATCGAGGAGCACCCAAATTGCATTAGCATTGAGGTCAACATCCGAAAGCGCAGCAGCCATAGCTGGATGAGGTGACGAGCAGGCGCCATTTTGTGTGCTTGTGTTTGTGCTCGAACATTACCCCAACGTAAGTGAATTGGGTGCAGTCCATCTTTTTGTTTTTAATCTTAGCCTTTTCACACTGGGCTGTAAACTGCTGCACACTGAAGGGCATAGCTTGAAGATGCCAACAGAACTACACCATCTGCAAAAAACAAAGAGGAGACACTGAGTTTCCCAAATCAGACACCCTTCTTTCCAGGAGGACAGCATAAAACTCTGAACATAACAAACAGGAGCAGAGAAAAGAGATAGCCTTGGAGGAGTCCAGCCAGCACTGTCAAACTTTTTTTTTTTTTTTTTTTTTTTTTTTTTTTTTTTTTTTTTTTTTATGCTATAGGTACTTTATGTCTACCTTTAAAATTACCTCTGATTTGTGACCTAAGACAATAGCTGCAGTTTTTTCATATATATAATTTTGTTGTAAAATCACAGCTTTATTTTACGAATGGTTCAATTTCTATTACTTTATTTTTGGTGAGTTTTTCTCCTGCTCACTCTGTTTTACTTTAACGGTCACTGATACTTTGTCTGTCTTCTAAAATGATTCTGGCTGCTAAAACTGCCCAAACTTTTGGGCCATTTTTGCCCATGAGTCTCTACCTGCCCATCGATCACAGCTCAAACGGCAACAACTCTGCCAGGGGATGGGACTGATGTCCAGTCCGTCAGCACTTCTTCCAACCACATCCCTTGACAGTTCCCTCCTGATAAATGATATCCAACTGTCACAAAATGGGAACCTGAAGAAGACTTATGTACTAACTATCTTTTGACAAAGAATACGTTTTGTAAGATTCATTGCTGATTTGTCCAGTTTAATGACCTAAACAACAGAGAAGCAAGGCAATAAGGAAACATATGGGGGTTCCTCTCTCTCATGAACTGGGCATCACTGGAATAATCAGCTAAAACCGAAGCAATACTGGAACATAGAGACATGGTTGAGCAAACATGGAGTGCAAATGTGCATGAGTGCAGATTAAGCCACAGGGATTACTGAATGGATTAAACTTAATTATAACCCTGATTTAGTCGCCTGCAACTCATTTTTGTGACAGGTTGACTTTTTGCTTTTAAATTGGTTGTTAAGCCTTTTTATTGGAGAGTCAGTGCAGTTTGTTTGTTGTCAGAACTGCACCAAACCAAATATTACAATAATTAGTATCAAAATGATAAATACTGTTTTTCAGATAAACACCTAACTTCAGTCTAAAAATGTTATAGTGGTTCATGAAACAGCTACTTTACAAGCCGTAAAATATGTTTCTTTTAGATGGTTAGTAAGGAAGTCTACAAAGCCCATGGCCGGTCACAGTCTTTTATTTATATATCATCAATTCACAACAAATGTCCTCTTAAAGCATGTCACGAGACAAATTATTCAGTTTTATATCAAATTATATATAATTAGCATTCGTCCAAATTCAATTCAAATCAATCTGGTTCATTCCAATACATTTCAATCTTTTTATTCTAATTATATTAATGCATTAGAGCCAAATTCAGCCGATCTTTTAATGGCAACTGTACAAGATCATTTATCTAAAGAAGCACAACCAACTACATGAAATCATTGACTTTGCAACGAAGTCTCATCTTGGGCAAGTCTGTGGCAACAGTGGAAAGGAACAACTCTTTTTTGCATGAAGAAACCTCGAGCAGAACCTGTTTAGCATGAATGGCCATCTGCTCAACTGACTGAGGGTCAGAAAGGATAAGAAGGGTAGAGAGAAGAAGCAGAGAGTCAGGACCACTTTCTGGATGGGAAAGAAAAGCAAAGAGAATACGTGAGGCTAATGGCAGCAATAGCTGTGTCACTGTCTCTGTCCAGGGGTAAAGGCAAGGTTAGAAAAACTAAGCCAGAGTTCTTTCACTGGGAAATAAAAAACAGGGAGTTCACAAAGTTAATGCTAGCAATAGCTCTGTAAGTGGTTCTGTCCAGGGAAGAAAATGAGCTAAACGCAGAAATACTAAGGGAGAAGTACTTTTAATAGGAAAGAAAAACAGAGTATAGATAACAGCAGTTTCAGTTCAAGTGAGTTGGGTTTTCAAAACATTTTTTGCATATACTCATCTTGTTGAACAAGGTGTACACTGACCAGATGACTACAGGATTTTTCCAATTTGTAGTACATGTTTGACATGGGAAAGACATTGTTATGGACAGTGACCATCCATGGAAATGTAATTTACGCCCAAGTGCATATTACCACATATTTCTTGTTCAATAATAATCCAAGCACATGTGACAATTATTTAAATTCATATAACATAGGTTTTGCTTGAACTGTCATGACTTTTTAGAGACATCAAAGAAGTCTGCTGTTATGCTGGCCCCTCTCTGTCAAGCTTTCAGCAGGGTAACTAATTTCTGTTTTAAGAGAGAGTGTTATTAGCTGTAGGTAAAAACACAGAGATAAACAGGACTGTATATGCAGTCGTGTTTAATAAATTTGAATTTTAGTAACTCAATTCATTAAGTGAAGCAGTATGTTAACTACACATAGACTGATGTTTTCAAGTCTTTATTTCTGTTCATTAAGATGATTTTCCCATTCACAGCTAATGAAAAAAATATTGCATCAAACCAACAAAAAACACTTTTATAACAGAAATGTGAGCTTGATGAAAAGTATGTTTAATACCTGCTTGAAGATTGTTATTTTTTGAAAGGTCATTTAAATCTGACAAACAAGCCTCACTGGAAGACATATTCTAATTTATTGAATATGACTGTTTATATATTTAATATATTAAGAGCTGAAAAATGTTCAGTCCTCTTTTTATTTGCAAGCTATTCTTCCCACTGAGGCCACTGTATGAAATCAATCTATCTACTGCAGATGAAAATATTGAGCACCATTTAGCCTTTAACTTTTTTCCTTTGGCAAGTAAAACAGCTTCATGAGAAGACAAAGTATTCAGTATAAATAAAGACAAAACAGCTAAATAATCTGGTGTCCTGTATGATCAGACCAGAATAAACTTTTTTTTCATTTCTGGTACAGTGCATTAATGCATTATGAATGAAAAAGGTTAGTTTTTGAGCTGCTTTTCAGAAGAAGTACAAGATGTTGGAGGCCCTTGGAGTAAGCTGATTTTAACAAAAAAAGCAGCTACTTCAAAAGTCGCACATTATGCTGTCAATGCACTGGTTGTGTCACTGCCATTTATTTGTGTGTTTTAGTTTAATGGAGTGAACTGCCTCTGTTACAGCCCAGAGGACATGTCGGTAAATATAGGTAGTGATTTGATCAGTTAGAGACTTCTAAGTATTACATAAATGAAAATGAGAAAATGTGCTTTGATTCCAGTTCAAATAAGATTTGACTTTACACATGACTTGTGTAAAGTCAAATTTATTACTTATTTCATTGAGGTAATCTTAGAAATACAACAAAGCTGACCTGCCATGTATCGCTTTCTTGTGTGCTGTAAGAAAAAAGAGAGTAAAACGTATATCCTTTCACAAAGACTTGCATATTAAATTTGGAACAACTTGTAAAAACATTTCAACAGCATCAGTGTTTGGAAATGGTTACCTTTTTGTCAACTTTGACTGTGGAAATTAGGCATTTTAGAAAGAGGTTTCCAGAAGGAGGACATGTAAGAAGATCACCCAGAAAAGGCAGCTGTGGCTCTTGATAATATGCCACAGTACACTAAGCTGTTCAGCACTTTGCAATGAGGTGAAAGCCTCTTACAGAACCAACTACAATCTCTATATACACTTTTTCACCCAACACAGCAGTTCAAGAGAAATATATGAATTACTTTTATAGGACAATCACAAACCACACATTTTCTATATATTCATTTTATATATATATATATATATATATATATATATATATATATATATATATATATATATATATATATATATATATATATGAACCTTTCCACTTTCCACTGTTTAAGGTGTTGTAGCAGATGAAGTGTGTGGTTTTACTCCCCTGAGGTTGATCTGTCTCATATGCACAATGTAGTAAAACATCCTTCATCTTCCACCATGATGATTAAACACTCTTCTCTCACATAAAAATAGAAAGAAAGTTAAGAGCTAAATATAAACAGATGTGGAATACCTTGATAGAAGAGTACAGATTTATCCAATGGCACTTTTGGAGAGGCTTTGCATATTAATGAAGCTCTCTAAGCTCCCTTCAAGGTGTGCTGCAGGCAAGGAGCGGAGACAATGGATTTCCCCTGTTGTTTTTTTTTTTTTTTTTTTTTTTTTAGATAGGGTATGTTGTCCAAATGCACTTCTGCAATCAATAATATATTCCTGAAGTTATTTTGGAAGAGATGCTCAGTGTTTTATAGTCTCAAAGCCACAATAGGCTAAGACCTCTATGAAGGATTTACACATGTTTTATGGTGACATCTTCTCCTATCCCCCAAAACCATTTTTCTTACATGTTAGAAACATCTGTTTCTTGCACATAATTGCCCAAAACATAAAAGAACTTCCCTGGTAATTTCAGTCAGTTT
Organism: Anableps anableps; assembly: GCA_014839685.1. Lineage (NCBI taxonomy): Eukaryota > Metazoa > Chordata > Actinopteri > Cyprinodontiformes > Anablepidae > Anableps > Anableps anableps. Next base: position 24,006,608 of record CM026068.1, on the reverse strand, counting down.
TGGTATGATACAAGGTCTGGAACTGAACCAAGAAATGTAGCCTCAAACTATGGCGTAAGTGCTCTCCCAGTAAGGAATGCAGTGCCCCTTAATTTTTGGTTTAAAAAAAAGATAGACTTAATGTGCCTTAGTTTTGCAGAAAGGGAGATTCTATTAAATAGAGACTCTTATGGGGAAGGCCTGATCAGAAAACAGATAGCAGAGCATCATCTATAGATTGCAAAGGTTGGAAGGATCTGTGATTAATTTTGGTGCAGGGCTATTTGGGGGTTTAAGGTGAGAAGTAAGATTTTAAAATCAATGCAGAATCTAATGAAGAGCCAATGTGGCAAGTACGGGTAAATGCTTTTGTGCTTGTTAATCCTAGTAATGAGACTAGCTGCAGCATTTTGAGCCACCTGAAGCAGACAGAGGAAGCTCTGACTAATACCTGACTAAAGAATGTGAAAGAGGAAAAGATAGTATAGGGCTTGCATTGTCTTAGGTCAGCAGTTGGAGGAAATGCATTATTTTAAAAAACATCCTCAGTTAAAAAAAAACAATGACTGAACAGTATTTTAAAGTTTGGGATCAAAGCTGAAGATGTCAAACAATATCAATGGATTTGTAGCTAATGTGAATAGACAGACTGCCAAGATTAAAATGGGGAATTTTAACTTATAGTCATTGAATTCTGGAAAAGTCTGGGTTACCCAGGATCTTATATGAGAAAGACTGCATGTCATGTACATACATTTTAAATCTAAACGTAAACATGTTAATTGGAAAGGCTTCAATAAATCAGGTGGTGATTAAATTTGGCTGATTTTCAAATGTTTTCCAGTCCTTTTCTGGTCACTGAACACATTGTACAAGGGGTTTCCAAAGTGTGGCCCAGGGGCCATTTGCAGCCCTATGAATGTTTTTGTGCCGTTATAATTCCAGAATACAGCATATAATGATTAAAAAAAACAAACTTGGACACAATATTAAGCATTTTTCATATATTAACTAGATACCTGCATTAATCTTAGTTGCAATAAATACTGTATTAAATAGAACCACAAACATCCAGCAACCTTTACTCAAAAACAGACTTGAGTGCCCCACCCATTGTTTAATATAACAAGTGCTTTAGAAGATTGAGTGCCCTGTGCTCCATTCTTGTTGCTGAGCTTAGTCTAAGCAATTTTTCTACTCAAAAAATAAAAAAATCACCCTGAGAAATTGTAGCTCTGTCTTATAATAACGCAGTCATGTCAGATCATTTTTATGTTTGGGATCTGCAATGATTTATGGATCCATTTCCAACAATCCATTTTCGATTCAATAAAATGTTGTACGTTTTAGTTTATAAATGTGCAGATAAAATAAAAACAGACATAATAAATTTATAATAATAAATGTTTTTGCCCCAAAAGGTGTTTTCACCTGATTTTGGTGATTTTGAAAGTTTGGACACTGCTGCACTATAAAGTGTTAACAGGTCACGCAAACAACACTCTTCAGATTGGAAGTTGTAATTGATGGGTGACTCAAAGTTAGCTGCCTTCATTATTCTTGAGGCAGAAGGAAACCAGAGGGAGCACAAAGGCTGGACAAAGCTGTTTTAAAAGGAAAATACTTTCTAAGAAAAACTGCCTGTTGTGCTTTCAGGCTTGCTTTTAAACAAGGAGTGAAACATTACAGAACAACAGGACAACTGAATGGAGAACAATAAAGTTGCTTTGTTTTAGCCTTTGGAGCTTTAAACCGTCATCTGTTAGACTGGATTCAGGAATGTTGACAGCCTTCAGTAAATCTCACTGTTCATGGAAATGTCTACATTTTAGGGAACATATACACGGAGCCTGCTGGTTACAGTTAATAATGCTAATTATACAAAGCGCTAACATAAGATCCCAAAGATCCTAAAATGTCAACTCCATAATCATTTTGTTCATTTTAAAGTATTTGTAAAACTAAATACAGCGGCTGCTCACTTAGCTCACTTACATGGTATAATGATGCCTTTGCTCCCAATATAAACAATGAGTGTCTGCTGATGGCCCAAGAGCTAGAAATAATATTTAGAATGATTTAACTTTCATACATCTGAAAACTAAATCTTATTCAGTTAAAACAGGTTTCAGCAGCTCACTGCTTTACAAACCAGGACAATGGAATCATCTCAGTTCCTTCATACAGGTTGCATCTCAAAAGTGAGCAATGTACGAGCTGAATCTAGATGAATTGGCTTTAAGGTGAATCCTGATCCTGCTGACTCATCTCTGATTAGGTGCTGGAGGTGCAGGTGAGAGAAATGCTGCAGAGTGAGCCAATCTGATTGGATGAAAAGATAAAGGTCAGGAAGCGAATTGAAGAAAGAAAAAATGTTTCTCATGGGCACTTAGATAAAGGTGACTTCAGCCTTTTGTTGTAACTTTGTAGAGATCTAATAAAAGCACATTATCCATAGACAAACCAAAGTAGGTGAGTGGTAAGGTTAAATTGTGGAAGTATTTTCAACTTATTACCAACCTCATTAATGCTAATGCATAAGTTTAACAACTTTTTGGCACTGTTAGGACTATAGAAAGTGTCAAAGATATGCACATGTGCTTCCCATGTGAGTGTGTGTCTGCCTTTTGTCCTCTCTCATCTGATGTCGCTGGGTAAACAAAAAGTAATTAACAGCTTTTCAAACTAATGAGTATTGATCATCTATAGGTAATGGCCCTACACATTCAGCCATTGCCTTTTGTGCTATCTTGTTTAAGAAGCCTTTTGCTATCTTCAGCACTTTCATCCCTATTAAATGTATTTTTTGTAGCTTGTCTTTTATGTATGCTCTATGTGCCCCTTTAACCCCCTGGGAAAAATAAAGTTTTTGGAGTTTAAATGATTTGAATTGAATAAGTTTGTATACATTTGTATACATTTGTATAAATCTTCAGAATCAGTTGCTATTGTCATTTGCAACATTTGTGGAAACCAGAGTGCTTTTGTTGGGCATTAATTAGGCAGTGACTCATGGCTGCATCAGCCTTGCCTGATTCTTCTGTCTCTCACAAAAAAAGCTTTTCTGTTTCACTGGAATAATTTGTTACTCAGTTAATGGCATAATCTACATTCTTTCTTTCTCCCAGCAGAGCTAAGGACAGAGTGAAACAATATAATTGCAAACCTCCCTCAGTGTGGACTTGTTTGAGGATGCTCTTCATTTAACACCCTTGCTTTGGAGGAGCTGGAAAGCAGAGCATCATCCTGTATCTGAGAAACCTACTGTGTCTCAGTTGTTATTTTTTTGTGTGTCCTCCAGCAGCAAAACAGTGCTGAGGCAAACTGAATATTTGTTTACCTCTGAATAAAACTTGACATGTCACTGCACACTGTCTGATGTTAGCTGACCATGCCTGTTTTTGTTATACAGTTGTTCCAAGGTTAAGACTATCAGTTTTTGCTTGCATTGGCCTAACTTTCTGCATCCATTGAAACGTATCTGATACAGAGATTTTTTTAAATTCGATACAAAAATGTATTAGTTTCAACAAAATTAATGTAATAATCTTATTATTGGTTAATAATTCTATGGTCAACAAGCTTATAGAAAGAGTTAAAAAAAACTGCATCTCAACAAATTACAACATCACAGAAAAGTAACAATTTAAAAAGTAAAACTATACACTACACGGAGTAATATTTTAATTTCTGTTCATTTGAATGATTATGGCTTTCTCTTCTGGTTGGTGGGTGAGGCTCCAGTCATTCTTTTTAAAACCTGTTCTATTCAGTGTTGACACTTCCGATTCCTGTCTCAGCACACCTTTACACAACCCATCTAATGTATGTTAAAGTTGCCAATTTATGCATGTTAACTGATGAGATGCTGCCAATGTACTCTCCGATTCAGCCAACAAAGGTAATTGCTAAAAATCCTGGCTTTTACATGGAGTGTTGGGTGAATGGAAAAAGGTGGTAGAAAAAGGTGCAAAAGCAACAAAGACAAACCAAGAAGATGGTGAAGCAACACCTATTTTAAAGATTGAGCAAGATTCACGAGACATGAGTCAGGACTTTAAGAGCCACCAGACACAGTTGCATTCCTTATGTTAAGCCACTCCTAAACCAGAGACAACATTAGAAGTGTCTTACCTGGGCTAGGAAGAAAAAGTGACTGAAGTGTTGATCACTGGTCCTGAGTCCTCTTTTCAGATTAAAGTACATTTTTCATTTCAGAGTGGAGAGACCTGAAATGCAAGTGTTTTTGGGTCCATTGTGAAGTTTCCACATTAAGTGATGATTTTCGGGAGCTATGTTATCTACTGGTGTTGGTCCACTGTGTTTAATGAAGTCCTAAAATCGGTACAGATGTCTAACAGTTTAGAACACCTTCTCTTTGCTCCTTGCTCCAAACTCACCTGAACCGAACCCCATAAAGAATCTGTGGGATATTTTCAGGAAGATGAGAGATGCCAGAGCAACAATGCAGGTGAGCTTAGGGTGACACTTCTACAGTCCCCCAGAAAGATTGCATCCACGCTACGCTGCATTGATGCAGTAATTCATGCCAGAGGAGCCCCGACCAAGTATGGAGGGCATAACCTTGAAAAAACTGTAAGCTATGGTCATCAATAGAACATAAATAAACACTAAGCAGAACATCACTCTCTATGTAATAAATCTGGTCAATAAATTTCAGGTTTTGAACTGAATTGTTGAGAAAAGTTAAACTTTCACAAGCATTCTAATTTACATTGCAGATCCACTCCAGTCACGGTTCTCATGCTGAGTTAAAAATTAGGATGTAAACCCAAATACTACTGATAGGTTTATGTAATTACTTTAAATAGATATAGCATTTCAATGAGCTATCTCTGCTCAGAATCAAATGAGTGAAAAGTTAACATCCTAAAGATACAAAACTGGCATAATTATTCTCCAAACTGGAAGGTTTTCTTTGGATGTGCTATATAGAATTGGGTGGTATAAATGTGTCTAATGCATGGTGTTCTATAATTATATTACATTTTCCAGAATGTGATGTCCTTATCTGGTCATTTGCAAGGAAAAAGACTTTCAAAATGTCATTAAATTTTCTTTCCACTTACTTTACAGTTCTTTTATATTTTCTCAAATACGGCTTTTCCAGGCTCCCAAACCTCAAATCGACTTTGCAGTCAAATAGGAATACAGTTACCTCTAATTTGCCATTAATATGATGATTGCTTGAAGATGGATTCATTTACTATTAATGTGATTCTCCCTAATATGAAAAAGTGGTGGCACTGTCAATATTCCAACACACCCATCCATCCGTATGCAGGTGCTGACTCTGCACATCGTTCTGGCTCTGTTCCATGTGTAAGACAATTGATATTGATCAGCAGCACAGAGAGACCAACACAAACCGAGTCTGGACCTTACATGAAGGCAAAGCCCTCCCCCGGGTATCAGGCTGCTTGCATAGACCTGAAATTAGTGTGTGGCATGTAAATAGCTGATCATAATCTATTTTAAAATTGCTAATGTTCCTATTGATTAAGATTGCAAAGCTAAGACATGAAATGAACAGTATGCATTCTCTGCTGAAAAACTGTGCAGGTTCAGATCAACATGTCAGAAAGGTTTGAGGGTAGAAATAAAATTACATAAGATAAGAATGGAGTAGTATGTGCAGCTATGATTGTTTATTTTTATTTTAGAATACCTTCTTCTGTTTCCTCCTACAGAAAAAAATCTTAAATTAAATAATCCTTTAAAAAATATAGATTTTTAAAGTTAGTTGGTACATGTTAAAAATAATTACCTGCTTTATTTTGACTTTGGAGTTTTTCAGTTGATGATTCCATGTCCTATTTTATTTTGAAGTATTTTGTCTACTTGCACCCGTACAGTGGTTCCCCTCAAAAGTGTACACACCCCTGTTAAGAAAGAGAAATAAATAATTTCTAAATAGTTTATATTTTGCACAGTTCAACTTAAGAAGAAACTAATCAGATTGAGAATGCACACCAAATATAAAAAAGAAGCAATGACCTGTTTACATAAATGTGTACACCCTTAATTTAATACTTTGTTGAAGCACTCTTTAATTTAATTTCAGTATTAAGTCTTCTTTGATAGGAATCTCTGCATCTTATAGCTTGACTAGACAATATTTGTCAACTCAGCCTTGCAAATGTTCTCCAAATTGATCAGATCTGAACATCTTTTGCTGAAGAGAATTCAAACATTTGTGATTCAGAGAAATTTCTAAATCTTTCCCTCATTGGAGAAGTTAAGTGGAATCCCCCTTTTTGCAACTGTTTTGCTCTTGTTGTTTCCTTTATTTTTGGAATGGTTTCACAAAGCTGTTAGCACTAAATACATCCAGGAGTAAAACCCAGGAGATGGTGCAAAAGCAGTCACAAATTGCAACATTGTCACTTTGCATCCAGAAAGAGACAAATTGTTGGGGTGAGAGTTTTCTCCCATTCTTTACACTACATTAAACTTGGTACTTGTTCCAAAATTGCATACACTTCCATTGTACTTGCAGTTATGCAACTACCTAAACTAACACAAGCAGAACATGGTTCTTATGAATGGTGAACAACACGGTACCTAAACCAATCATAAGGAAGATCATAGACAAGAATATCGTTAGATTCATACCAGATTGCGTTCCAGGCACAATAACTGCCCTCGTCTCCATTCGGTCCAACTTTGCCACCCACTGCAGAGCCCATCAAGGTGTGGGGATTATTTTAGTCTCAGTTAGGCTCAAATATGTAAAGTTTGAACTATTCACAAGTCAAGCTCCCCACTTATATTTATCCTACTGTTATTTTTCTGAGTTATATTCCTTTAGGGGAAAAGTCTGACAGTCTATATGAAAACACTTCAAAATCTACATTGGAATCTGAAAAATGTCCTTCTGCCACAGAGTTTAGAAAAGCCGGTAGATTACCTCTAAACCACATGCACTATGTATGTGAAGAATGCCAGGGTTTTTTCATCGTGTGTTTTCAAAACCTTGAAATTTTATGAAATCTTGCAGTGGAAATTCAGATTTCATTATCCAGATGTTTTCTTTAATTATATCTGAAAAAATATTATTGAATAAAAAACATCCCATCTAAAAGTATTAAAGCATTCAGATTATCTCCAACACACAAAATTAGCAGAAAGTTCTGGTGCTACTTGCTGGTGGTTGTGTTTCTGCGTAATACATCAGGGTTTTAAAAGAAAGATCAACACCTAAAATGATAAAGAAGACAGTATCTGTAACTTAATGATTTTAAAGCAGCATAGCACAGATACATGAACAGTACAACGTCATTTTTGAACATAAAACATTTTTAAAGATGAGGAGGAGTGTTTTTGCACACAAGGATTAAACTGTAGAAGAAGACAGTTATCAGGAGACAGATCCAGCACATCCCAGGAATGCACAATATTGTGCTGTCTGACAGCAGCTTTGTAGTGGAGGGGAAATGACATAAAGAAGACATAAAACAGCACCGAAGTAAAGCGAGACAATAGCTTTCGATGACACAATAGTTTCCATCAGGCTGAGCTTTAAAAGCTTTCTCCGTGAAAGTTTATTATGCAGCTGTCACTGGTAGATCTGCTCGAAGGATCACAGCAAGTTGCCAACACAGATGTGAAGAAAATTATAAAGTTTCAAGTCTGTTTCTGTTTTGTTAAAAAGTTGCAAGGATGTGAATATACTCACAAAAAACCAGTAACTGTGGGCAATCTGTGCGTACAGTTCCTGTTTCCATCTAATAGCACTGGTCTCATCTGAGTATGCATTTAACATGCTGACAGCTGCATGATGCAAAAGAAAAATTCAACTGCACATAAATAAAAAAGGTTTCATCTTTAAAAAGCTTTGAGCATCGACTAAATATCTAAAGATGAATGTTTGAACTTTTCTGCAGATTTTCACTACTTATCTAAGCCTGAGTCACTTTTGAGCTTACCTTTTCTAGATTCCTCATCTGCACTTGCTGCCTCTTTTCTCCCCACTGTCCTTTCTCAGGCAGCTTTTTTTTTACTACGTTTTCCTCGAGCTCTCCTTCAGAACATCATAATTATATTTCCATTCCTTCTTGCTCTATACCAGCTTGGTCTCTCCTCATAGTTGATATATGCACACCCTGTTCAAGATGCCATTTTTCACAGCTGGCTGTTTTAGGTGTTTTTGCACTTTATTCTGGCCCCGTTAGGAATTTTCTGTGGATAAGAAACATTTTATTTCCTTCACCAGATGTCTGGATCGAGCCCTAGCTGTTTCCACCCAAATAATTATCTGAAAAGTGTTGTTTTTGTGTTCAGCCTATGGGAGTTTGAACTTTGTGAAATCTATGTAGTTACAGCTGCAAGTCTTTTGGGACAAGTCTCTACCAGCTTTACACATCTGGAGACTGAAATTTTCTCATCCTTCCAAGTCATATTGGATAGAAAGCATCTGTGAACTTTATCTCTCAAGTCTAGGCCACTCTAACACATGAATGTGGTTTGATCTAAGCCAGGGGACTCCAACTCTAATCCTCAAGACTTACTGTCCTGCAGGTTTTAGATTCAATCCTTAACACAGTTGAATCAAATGAATGGCTCGTTACCAGTCCTTTCCCAAACTTGATGGCATGCTGTTGAAGTAGTACATCTAAAACCTGCAGGACAGTAGATCACAAGGACTAGTGTTGAAGACGCCTGGTCTAAAGCATTCCACTATAGCTCTGGCTACAGTGGAATGCTTAAGGTTGTTGTCCCTTGTTAGGGACCAAGCCGGTCAAGCATGAAGACACAGTCGTAGTTTTCAAGAAAAATGGGATTTATTCCCCAAAATAAAAAAAATTCAAACAGCTGTTATAGGGCCCTTAAAAGAGGTCAAAGGAGGAAACTAAACTCAAGGCTAAAATCATGATTTAACACAAACCCTCAAACTAACTGCTCAAACAAAACAACAAACAAAGGGGACTTAAATACTGGCTGATCAGACCAGATTGAAACACTGAAGAAGAGGGAAGGGGAACATCTACTCACAAACTGAATTAACAAAAAGTAACTAAACACACAGAAGAATTAACTTAATAACTAAACAAAGTAAACAAAATAAGCAGATCACAAAAACAACAAAAAAAAAAACTTATGCAAAAATTTGAATAAACACTACATGTCTTCTCCCATGGTGGAACTCCACATGGTATCAATCAGTCAGTCAATCTGGGATTAGAGTGTGCCACCCAGAGTCCATTGTTTCAACCCTGTTCAAGGTACTTCCCAACAGCACCAGCAAAAGAAAGCACAACAAATATTAAGTGTTTGAAAGAATTAAATATACAAAAGTTAACTAAATATGTGCACTACAATTTGAACTAATGTATTTTAATATTGTCAAACAAATGAAAATATAAATAAAAACCTATGGATTTGTGCTGCAGTGAATGTGGTATGTATATGAAAACTCAAAGTGAAAAAGTGTTGATGCGTGGGGTTATCGACTGTGTGGCTGCAGGTGTGGCCATCGCATAGTCTCAGGATTACCCTGTATTTACCTCCATCCATCTTCCCTTCAACTTCAGCTTTCCTGTACCTGCTGAAGAAAAGCAGCCCACAGCATGATGCTGCCACCACCATGTCTCTTTGAGCGTCTTTACTCAAAGATTACATTGAGGCCTCTGGGCTACTTCTTGGATTGATGTCAGTTTAAGTGGATGGCCATATCATAGGTTTGAACAGTGGTATTTGAAAGGTTCAAATTTTGGGATTTTGTTTTATAAACTAACCCTGATTTAAACCTTAGCACAACTTCATCTCTGATCTGCCTGGTAAGGCCCTTGGTCTTCATTAATGTTCTCTAACAATCCTCTGAGGTCTTCACAGACAGCTGCAGTTATACTGAGATTAAATTACACACACCCTAGAAGCAAATATGTCTATTTACTTATATGATAACTTCTGAAGGCAGTTGTTTGCAAAGGGCTTTGATTAGGGTATTAGAATAAAGAGCAAAACACACAAATACATGTCACACTTAGTTTTTAATTTGTAATAACAATTGAAAACCATGTTTCCTTCTCATTCCACTTCATAATACACTACTTTGCAGTGGTCTGTTGCACAAAATCCCAATAAAACACATTGAAGTTTGTTGTTACTAGAGGCAATCTGTTAAAAATGTTAAGGAGTGTAAATACGCTTGCAAGACACTTAATATCAAGTTCAATTTCATATCCATTACAAGGTCACATTTTATTGATAATGTAATCACCTGTGCAAACTAAACCTCTAATCTGATGGCAACAGGAACATCATTAATAAGAAACAGAGGATATGTCTGGTAAAGTGTTCTGTTTCTACTCTATACAAGGTTAAAATAATAAAGAATTGCATTCAAGGCAAAGAAAAGTGGAAGTCACAGACCTGTTCTTCATGGCATTAGTGAAACGTGAGGTGAATTTAACTGTCTGCAGAGGTCTCTGAGGTCTCTGTGGGGTTTAAAATTAAACAATGATAAAGATAAATCATTTCTCTCATCAGATAAACTCATATTATTGTAAGGCGCTCTGTGTTGGAACATTTAATCCTGAATACTGCTGCAGGGCACCTGACTGTGCATGTGAAGATAGAGTTTGAACTGTGTTCTCAGCTGTGTATCATATATCTGGTGATGTCCCCTGCAGAGCACAATGACTGTGAATTATACTTTACACTTAGCTCCTGCTGCTCAGGCTACGTGCTCTGTGAAACTGTGAGCAGCCAACAAGTCTACAAGAGTGTTACTAAGCTGAATCTGTGTGTGTCTGTTGTAATCTTCACATAAATCCTATAAGACTGGAAAAAAATAAATACAAAAGAGCACATTAATGATCCTTAAATATGACAATATTTTCTCTTAAAGTGTCCTTTCTTCCTTAAATCCAGACGACCTGCCCACAAACTTTGAAGTTCTGCAAGATTCTGTTCTGTAAATCAGTGAATGCACAATGAAAAGCATTTCATAATAATGATCAACATTAATATTGACAGAATTGGATAATGTGGTACCCACAGTGGACACACCCATCACACACAATGAAAACAAAATCACAAAATAAAAGCAGCTCATTAATGTACTGGAAGTCAATTGATTGATTTATCTTGATGAAATTTAAATGGGGAAATGTCCCAGCCTAGCCTGGTAAAAACCTGCCCCTTGTTCTACACTTTGCTTTGTACACAAAGCAAACTGAATTTAGGTCCAAAGTGGTCAACTGTTTTTTTACATTGTAGAGAAATTGGAAAAAAAAAAATTAAAACACAGACATCAGCATTAGATAAATACAGCTGAAATCAGATTTTTACATACACTGAATAAAGGCTTTTTTTTTTCTCACTATAAAGACGATAAATGAGACCAAACTACACTTTGCTGTGTACACAGCAAAGTGTAGAACATGGGGCAGGTTTTTACACAGGGTCTGGACCCTCGCGTATTGAGAAACGATTGTTTGCTGGAGATGTGGACTCTGTTGAAGTTTTAAATGAGTGGATCTGTTTTTAACCAATCGGTAACGTTTGGCTATGATGTATATAATGGGCCATCTCGACCATGAAGGAAGCTAAGCTATGAAGCTTACCCGAAATCTCGTGCACTGTAAACAACCATCCTCCACTGCGAAGAGAGAAATCTCGAACTGAACGACATCTTTGCCAGCATTAAAATGTCTCAAACATTCCTCTTGCTCCAACTTTAATTGCTCTGTATTTGGAAGCGTGGCCAATATGGACTGAATGGCTTTGTTCACTTCCTCCGCTGCCATTGCCAAACTACAGACAGACTACAATTCTAAAACAGCGCAGAAAATCAACGTAATCCTTCACAACTTCTCCTTCTGTTCACTGATTAGCCCGATTTAAATCAAGCTCAATGGAAGAAATCCCAGATGGAGCACTGAAGGGAGATGAGAATTGAGCGGAACTGTGTAGGAAGGCAATGGCCAGGCTAGTCCCAAACTCGTTCAGTTTAAAAAAAAAAAAAAAAAAAAAAAAAAAAAAAAAAGTTTTTTTTGTTTTTTGTTTTTTTTGTTTTTTGTTTTTTACATAGATTTGTTAAGCTTGTTAAGCTCATCACATCAGCATAGAACACAGTACACTATGTACACAATCTTGATATAGTCACATGTTTTGCATCCTTTTGATCAAACTGTCCCTTGAATTATGAAAAGGTTTTCATGTCATGTTCTCCTCATTCCTCTTGCTCCAACTTTAATGACTAGACTTTAATGACCAACCCATGTTTTTGGAGCTCACCTGAATTGTACCTAAATAAATATCTGTGAAAACATTTTTATTTGTTTTGATGTTGTAATCAGATCTTGATTAAAAATTGATTAAGATACATGTGTGTGTTCTTAATAGTCATATCTAGAGAGTTCTTTCTACTAATGGTTCCCAACCCTCAAGTACCCCTGCCTGCATGTTAAGGTGTATCCTTGCTTCCACACACCTGACTTAAATGAATGGGTGATTAACAGGCTCCTGCAGCACTTGATGGCTGCAGAAGAGGTCATGCAATCATTTGAATCAGGTGTGCTGGAACAGAGACACATCTAAAACATGCAGGACAACTGTACTTGAGGGCCAGGGTTAGGAACCACTGCTTTATGCTACACAACTTTTTGACAACTTCCAGATACTGCTGAAATATTAATGGGCTTCCCCAATGGCCAATGTCCAGTATGCCTAAGTGAACTGCAGAAGTCTTGACAAAAAACATTTTAAATATTGACATTCAAACTCAGAAAAGTTTAAAGAACCTCTCAATGTGTCTAAAAATATTTCATATTTTATTCACTATATTAACAATCAAATTTGTCATGATAAAAGTGATATGGTTCACACTGGATCTTTCTTATCTTCACTTGTATAACTTCAAGAGGAACCGTCAGGGTGTTTATTTTTATCCAGCAGCCTCAACCTGCAGCAAGAAGAGCACTGAGGTCAGTCTTTGTTCCCACGAACCAGCCTGCTGGGCTCAGATTTGCTTCATCACTTTGAGACAGATAAAAAGAAACACTGCAGGTGAAACGCTTCCCTCACTCTTCCTTAATGACATTCTGCAAAGAGAGAGAGAGGACACTGAATGCTTTGTTGAGGAAGAGTAACATGGTGAAATACACAGAAACGAAACAAAACAGAAACTTAGTTCTGCTCTTTTAGAAATCTTTGCTAAAGGTCTTGTTAACATACATTTACATGAATGGTTTAAATGAATGGGCAAGCAGGATGTAGAGAGAAAAGTAGGCAACATGCATCTGTCTTTGAGGTTAATATCTACATAAAATAAAGCAAATAAGAAAAGAAATTAATTGAAAATTCAAAGAACTGTTTTTTCAATAATAACAATAATAATAAAAACAAAATCATGTTTGTCAGAGTACATGATGCAGAGAAAAAGTGAACAATATTTAAAAAACAATCGGTTTTTGTATTTGAACAAAAACATTAACATTGTGAAACAGAGCTTTTACTTTTCTTCTTTTTAGAGTTGGCTTGAGGTCACTCAAATGAATAGGAGGAACCCAATTAGACTGTCCCTGTCAAGCCCCATTCACCCTGCTCTGACGTGTCTTTGTTAAGTTTCTGACCTGCTTCCACCCCTGCAGCAGCTTCCCTCTCAGAGTACACATGACTTTGCCATATGCACACGAAACATTGTAACTCAGTTGACAGCTGCCAAAATTATGTATAAAATGCATCATATACTGTCATGATTCATGTTTCTGAACTGTTCATGTCATGCTTTGATTGTTTCTTTGAAGGGTATTCCATTTCTCACTGCACTCCTTAGGCCCAAAACACACGACTTTTCACGCTCCGATCAGATTTTTACCTGGCACACAGGCTCCAACTTGACAGTCTGTCAAAAAAAAACCCAACAAAAAACAAAAAACAAATAAACAAACAAAAAACTTGACGGTCTGTCAGCGCACCACTGGACTTGCGAGAGTGATTGTTCATGCAAGAGTACGTACTAGAAATCCCGCCAGTATACACACAAGCCGGTCTGGCAGAAAGTTGCAGTTGCTTCTCGAACAAGATCACTATTTCACTCTTTCATTTTTTTCTGTACTTCTGAGGTCCTATCATGGCTAACCACACTACTTTTTTGCGGGTAAAAAATTTTAGTCTGTATTTTCCTCCAGAGCAGATAGATGTGTTTTACTTTGCCACTGTGGCTCATTTCTGTCTCACTCATGACATTCCCATCAAAATGTTGCGTAGCTCTGAACAAAATAGATCTCAGGTTTATCTTGGTTGGACAGTCAGAGACGTAGTCGCAGGGAATCGCGAGCGGTCTGCAAAGCCCCATTGACTTTAACGTGTTCTAATTACTGCACACATCAATGCCGGAATCCGGCCCGGTTTCCGTCAGATTGGATGCCTAAATGGATCCAGTGTGTTTTGGGCCTTACCCTCAACTGGTTAAGTGATTGCACTTAACCCTGCTCACCTGTGCCTGCCAATTTATCTCCACCTGTGCTCTCTAGCCACAACACTAGCGCCTAAATATCAGAAGCTACATACAGATGAAATCCAGTCTTTTCAAACCTAGCCAAGATTCTGTGAACTTGACCCTTTTTCTGCCATTTGTATCCCTGCTTTCCTAGCTCCTTGCCTGACTAGTTTCTGCTATCTGATACAACCGTTTGATCCTTGCCTGACTTTTTGACTCTTCTCTGCCTGACTTTTCCCATATCACCATTACCTGAACCATTACTTCAACCATGCTTTCTCTGGGATTTCTCCATCACATCTGCAATAACCCCAAGGCATTTGTCAAATCCTATTCTCAGCGAGATTGTGCTAAATTGTCAAACTTCAGCCACTCACCCACCTCACTCTGCTTCAGATCTGCAAACGGTTCCTGCATTCCAGTATTCAGAGCTGTAAAAGTCCTTTTTAATGAAGACTGCTGAACACTTCATTCTGTGTTGGCAGTGTTCTTGGGCGGAAAGTATCCCAACTCTTTCATATATCGAAAGAAACACAATTGTTTTGAATCATACAGTTCAAACAAGACAGTTGCACAAGCTGTGCAAAAAGGCCACCAAAATTATCTCTATTTGCTTAATAGAAGAATGAGGGTTTTTTTTTTTTTTTTTTTTTTTTTTTTTTAGATTGTTTTTAAAACCTTCAAATTCAGAAGTTTACATTTTTGTTTGTTTTATTTGTTAAATGCAATCGGGGTTATTTTGTTCAATATGGACAGATGACTTCTTCATTTCTGAGTGGCCTTTTAGGTTATGCTTGTACAGGAATTGTTTTACTGTGAACAATAACAATTTCTTACCAGTTTCAGCTCATATCTTTCCAAACTCTGTTGCATTTGTTCTATGTTTGACACATTTTGCGCCAAAACAAGTTCATCTCTGGGACACAGAACCCATCTCTTTACTAAGCAGTGTGATGGTTGTACACTCCCATGACATTTATATTTGTAATTGTTTAAACAGATGAATATGGCACCTTCAGCCATCTGGAAATTATACCCAAGGATGAACCAGACTTGTGGATGTCCACATTTCTTTTCCTTCCTTGTCTTGGCTGTTTTCCTTTGGTTTTTCATGATGTAAAAGGATGCAGTGGGTTTAAGGTGCTACCTTAAAATACATCTATAAGTGTGCCTCCTTTTGCCTCAAATGTTGTAAATTAACCTTTTAGAAGTTTCCAAAAGCCACAACATAATCTAATCCAAACTGTTTATAGACATATCAACATAATACAAATGTATCGCCTTCATTATCTTCATTTAACAAAGCTAAATATTTGTGGCAGTCCTGACTGACCTGAAATAGAAAATGTTTAGTCTGACAATAAATCAGACTGAACATTAAATTTGACAGACAACAAAAATGTTTAATCTGTCTTTTTATACAATGTATGTTAATGTCTGACATAATCTAGAAATAAGTTCAGCATTTTCACATTTTTTTCAAATAAAGTGTATGTCAACAAAATTCGTAGGAAACAAATGCATTTTTTATTTTGGGTCCACAAGTTTTTCACTTGGCATTTGACTTTAAAATGGGAGTTTTGAACATCCAGACATTAAGCTGTATAGCTGTGATGCTACATTGCGGGTGGCTCCAGATTGTGCAGTGTCTCGCTAACTTTCATAAGCTTCCACTAAAATCCCAACACCATCTGGTATGTTTGGCAAAAGAAAAATTACTCCCTCTTACCCTAAAATATCCTATGCAGAGAAATTTAGCAAACTATTCTTGCAGACCACAGACCCCACAAGCAAGTTTCAGCCAGTTCCAGTTTTCACAGTTTCTGACAGTTATAGAGACACAGACAGGTCAGGTCAGAGCAACAGAGGTGATTTATGTGTAATCGCTTTCCTCTTTTTCCATCCATCAGAACTCCACTGGGACTTCATGGGATTCTAGTAGCAGTCCATGCAAACGGTACAACCTTTCAAGCGGCAAAACCTTCCAACTACATCACAGTTTTATGAAAACATTGGTCCCGTCTGAATCAATATCCATTTACATGTATGGTTCATAAATCAAACAAAGGTTACCTTATGGACTAAATCTTAAGTTATGTTTTAATGTTTGTCTTTGATACAATCAAAGTCATTTCAGGACAGATATTTACTGATATTGAGTCCAATACTTCCAAGTAAAACTGGAACACAGAGTTCCATACCAACCAACCTTTTTTTTAAAGTTTGTTTTTATTCAGTATCACTGTTCCCTCTGCAAAAATCTGTTGTGTTTTCATGTTTAATTCGGAGAATGAATGAACACAATGCTCAGTCATTACTGATTCAGTAAATTCAGGATGTTGTTTTGGAAAACTCAATGAGCTTATTAAAATCTAGTAAACTTTAATGGACAAAATTATTCTCTTGTAAATGTGGAAATGTCAAGCAATCAACACCACATTGCAATGCATTCATTTTCCTAGAACTTTGTTTACATTTAGACAATACAACCATGAACAACAATGTATAGGTTTTGATATGACTGACCAGCACAAAGTAGCATATAATTGTGAGGTCGAAGGAAAATGATACATTGTTTTAAGTTTTTTTGTTTGTTTTTTTACAAATAAAAAGAGAAAAAGTGTGACATTTGTATTTAGCTTTCTCTACTCTTACACCCTCAAATAAAATCCAGTGTAACCAACTGCCTTCAGAAAATCCCCTACCTAGTAAATAAAGTTCACCTGAGTGTGATCTAATCTCAGTATACAGTGCCTATAAAAAGTTTTCACCCCCTGGATATTTGACCCCTTTTTTTGCTCTTACAAATCAGTTATGATCAACAATGATCTTTTTGTCAGACAAGCCACATTTTGTTAATCGTGACTTATTTGTCAAAGCAATAAAACGGGTAAAGCATGCAAGGGGGTGAATAATATAGGGACTGTAAACACAGCTGTTCTGTGAAGGCCTCAGGGGTTTAGTAGAGAACATCAGTGATCAAACAGCATCATGAAGACCAAGTTAGAAAGTCATAACCTTTGAACATCTCCATCCAATTTATCATCTGAAAATGAAAAGAGTTTTGCACAGTTACAAACCTACCAAGACATGGCTGTTCAGGACAGCTTATAGTCATGCTTTCCACAAATCTGGCCTTTGTAGAAGAGAGCCAAGAAAAAAAGTCCCTGTTGAAAGAAAACCATAAGAAGTTCTGTTTAGAGTTGACCAAAGACCCTGCAAACATCTAGAAGAAAGAAGGTTAAATGAGACCCAAACAAAGTTTTTGACATGGTTAGTGGTGATGATGGACCCAAATGCAGAGGCAGAGGCAGTGAGTAGATTTGAATGTTTAATAAAAATGATGAACAAAAACTTGCAAAAACCACAGGGAATGCAGGGAGCCAGAGTAGAACAAAAACACAAGAATCCACAGGTGATAACAGCAGAGTTTGACAAATAAGACACAGGTAGGTAACAGGATGAACCAGTAAGGAGTGAGAGCAGGAGAGGGGTTCAAATACTGTGAGTGTGCATGCTGGAACAATAGACTGGGGCTGACTGGCTAACGGGTTGCAGGTGTGAGGGGAGAGAGCAGAAAGCAGGCTGAAGAGAGAGAGAGGGGGGTGGCAACAGAGGGGGAGGGAGAGCAACATAGTTTAGGCTGGAGCAGATGGTTACCTTCAATAGGGACAGCTGTAAACACACAGCCAGAGCTACAGTGGTTTAGATTAAAGCATAACTGATGTGGTAGAATGACCCAGTCAAAGTCCAAATTTAATTTCAATCACCTATCCTTTTTTATTTTTACTTCACAATTATGTACTACTTTGTGGTAATCTGTCATATACTGTTTGAGGGTTGTGCTTTGCACAAGAAAATTATTATTGAATGCAGATGATCAAAATAAACAATGATGTGAAACAAAGCATTATGTCCCGTTCCTCATAATAAGACATGACACAATTCCTGTGTTCACATCCACGCACTTAAGCACAGGCACAGGTGGGAATGACAGTACTACACCTCTCTTTGTGAGATTAGAGTTTGTACTGATGACATGGCGCCTGGTGCATGAAATGCCTCGCAGGAGTGAGAGGCTGTTCATCAGCAGCGCAGAGCCGCTCTATTTGGCTGATCATGAAAAAAAGAGCTTATACAGCAACGCTCGAAGAAGTTGGGTGGTGACTTGGGAGACACATTTGCCCACGGCGTTCCTATTGGTTTATTAATGACGTGATGACACAGAGGAGTTGGGTTTAACACTTTATAAGCTGCTCCGACCGCGGCGAACCGCTCTTTTAATAAAGACCACTGAGCCTGAAACTCCTTCTCCATCCCGCCTACTGGAAGCAAGCAAAAACCTCTGCGATACTTTACACCATGAGTGAGGTAGGACTGTTTTTTGTTTTAAAACAAAGAGGCGTAAGAAGGTTATCCAAAATACGCGCGAACGTAAAGGCAGGGCGCGCAAAGAGAAACAATATGTAAGACAAATTAGATGGTCAGGAAGGTTTTTAAGAGCCAAGAATTTGTTTTACATGATGAGATTTCACATGATTTAGTGTTACATGGCTGGTAAAAGTTACTGAGTGCTCGATGGAGCGCAGCAGATTCAGGATGGAAGAGCGGGGCGCAGCAATGCTGTGTGGGTTACTGTCCCTATAGAATCACACATTTTGCCACTGTATGTGTTGCGTGATGCACAGCACAAGGGAAAGTCCAACACCATGTTAACAGGTGCAAAAGTTATTAGCTCTTTCCCTGGCACTCCTGGATCTCACACATTTAGGAAATCTGACAAACTATGATGCGTCTTCAGCAGAGCAGATGGACGGGGATTGTACCTGCTCTGATGTGGATTTATCTGGGTGGTAGAAGTCAAACGTAATAAATACCTGCTAGACTTACCCACAACACACTTTTCATTCATCCAATTCAAAGTGGAAGAGGAAAAAAATATTAACATTTTGCACAATGCCACCTTTAATGTTTTAGGTATTACAGGCAATTGGTTATATTGTATTTCTAGATTGCTCAACCTAAAAAAAAACCCTGTGAAATTAGTACTCTGTGACTGGTGAACCTCTAACCATTATCTATTAACATTTTTTAAATTTTTCTGCATTCTAACGATTCCTTCAGTTTTTTATAAGGTCTGCACTTAACAGATTGTAGAAAATCAAAGTCAGGGCAGAAATAACTCATATGCTGGTCAACTGATAATGAAAGCTATGTGGTGTAGTTTTTTTTTTTTTTTTTTTTTTTTTTTTTTTTTTACATTAAACAAAAGTAAGAAACCATAAATTATGAAAGTCATAGTCTCTTCTTGTTTTATTAGCCAGAAAGTGTGATTTGTGTTTGAAATGGATGCAAAGAACATTTAAATTATAGTTACACTATTGCACTTGAACACATATGTTTCTTGATACTCATTTAAGTATTTTTCTTTTCACTTCTTACATGTAAAAAATTTGTGCTTAATCTCCAATTTGTGCTTAAATTTCGGGAGGACAAAGACGGAAATGTTTTTAGGCAAAGGAAAATTTGCATGAAGGTTGTCCAACTTGTTCTGCCTCTCTGTGTGTTCAACATGAACTCTTTGCATGCTTGATTTTGTTGCTGTGAATTTAGAGTAAATTCTCACTAAAGGAACATCTATAGAAGGCTGTAAGTCCTTCAGAGTTTATCTTTAGAAATACAGCTTGTTTTCGTCTTTAAATAGATGTACTACAGGTATCAGCTTCCTCCCTTTGACAGGCTGCATATTAACATGTTTTTCACTGCTTCAAAGCAAGATGAGTTCAGGGTGTATAAATAAAAGAAACTGTGACAGCAGGGAGATAACTTATTGCTCTGCCAGGAGTGAAATCTCTTCTGTCTGTTTTGTGTGGTGACACGCAAATGAAGCTGTACTCTTTAATTAATAATGTTTATTTTAAGGGACAACAGCAGCCAAGAGAAAACGTGAAGAAGACAATGATATACAGGTTGTCTGGAGTAATATTTATGCTCAGTTTAGCTTTTGTGGCATACCGTGCAAAGTGAAGTTGTTCTCAGTTGAAGTTAAGGGTGTAATCAGTCTTCATAGTTGACTTAACTGAAGCTGGAGCAGTTTAACGTGTTCTGGATGGATGAGTCTGCAGTGGTCAGCATTGCAGTGCTCGCTCCATCATTGCCGCTCTGCACTCTTTGCCCTTAGACATCTTTTCTTCCTTCAAATCTCCTGCTCAGAGGTATAATACTAAAAAAAACAAAAAAAAAAAAAAAAAAAAAAAACTTACTTTGCTCTATTGTAGCACAGGCTACAGATGTTAATCCACTTTCATATTAACTCAGTTCCAGTATAAGCACCTGAAACTATAACGATAGCTAATATGCATAATAGTTATAACTAGCCAGACTTTGCAATCACTCAGACCTGTATAGTTCTCTATCTGCAAAGCAGCTGGAGACCGTTTTAGGAATTGTTTCACTATTTTAAGGGTAAATTGGGATTTAACAAACCAACTACTGGACTCTGGGCATATGATTTAGAGACGTCATAGTCAGTGTTAGTCTAGAGAACCAAGTGTTGCTCAGTACTGTACATCTAAAGTGCTAAAACTATGGGAGCTAAAACGGAGGTCAGTCAGGGAATTACATGGATGTGAACTTCTGTCTCACATTTTGAACCCAAAGCTAAGAAGCATTGGGCTATACTCAAAAAGCAGAGCAGAGCTACACAAGACTAAACTGTTTTGCATTTGATGATGTATTGAACTGGATTAATCAGTGGCAATAAGAGCTTTAATTAACTCTGAGGCAAAGACTGGATCACAAAACCAAAAAACAAAGATATCTTCAAAGGAAGGGTTGTCTCATGAAGTGCCATCCAGTTGTTCTTATCATGTGTCTTTTTGTGGTGAAATAAGTGTGTGGTATAATTATGAGCTTTTGGTTTTAAGGTGAGTACGCTAAGCTGGACACCTCATTTCTATGTTTAAGACTGAATTTGAAACAAGAAATGAAGTCATTCGTTTGAATTGCCCTTTTGTGTTGACAGAGTTGATCAATAAACATTAGAGATACAATATAAAATAGGCCAATTTCCAGCTTGACCGACCCTGAACAGTGATCGGCCGGTCTGAAATGCTGGCTCATCTTTTTTGGAGCTAAGTTCTATATTTGCAATACCAGTGAGATGTTTAAAAAGGAAGTCCAAATAAGCACAGAGAAGTAAGCTAATTAAAAGGTAACTGTATTTTGTGACGTGTGGGTAATTCCGATGTGAGAGAGAGCAAGACCTCCAGCAGATAATAAGAAGGCTAAACAGAGTATGTTAAAGTTGCTCTGTTTTATTGTTTTGAGCTGGTATGTTATGGAATATGCTGGAAGTGTTTACAGCGTTTTTGAAATCTCACTGTTACGATAAGGTTATTTCTTTAGGGAATTCATATGGATGATTTAGTACTGCTGTAATTATTACTGATACAAGATGCTATCTCAGAATGCAGACTTTCTAATCATGTTGTCTTTGTTTTAAAATATTCAGCAAAATCCAATTTACAGTGATTGTTTTCTCACACAGAGCAATGTGATGGCACATCGGCTTCTAAGATATATAATTAATGAATGCTCTTAACAAGAAGGCCAGAAAAAATATATTTCATGCTGTTTTAATGTCTTTTTATATTATAAAGACAAAGTGGAATCAGCTTAAAGTGGTTATCAGTAGGACAAAGTTTTGCGAAAAAAAAAAAAAAAAAAAACAGTGCTTGAAATTTGGTCTCCAGATGGCTGGCCAAAAGTCAAGTTATTTCTAGCAAAGGTAAAAATTAAACAATTTAAAACACCAAACAAACCCAAATCAATTTGGTACCTGCTAAAAATATCTTTCTGGTAATCCAGTAGTCATTTGTCCACTGTCAGTGTTGCCTTTGGACAAACCCCCTCCTTCTGTTTGAAGACTGATTGGGTGTAGTAAAGCTCCACAGCTTTCTAAAATGTTGTGGTTTGTGAAAAGTCATCCTGGTTCTTACACTTAATAGAAACATGTCTCAGTGACATTGTCACAATGGATTAGTAGCATCTAACAAAGTAAGCAAGATTATAAAGAATTCTTAAACTGGTGATTAGACAAGTGTAATTAGCATTGCATGAAGTCATTAGGAGATGGCTTGAAGGTCAAGGGGAGTGGAAGTGTGTGGTTTGCAGAGATGGTGGTGGTACAAGTCAGATAAAATTTTAAGACTATGATGTGTAAAATATTAAAGGAAATGTGAATGAACTGCTCTCTACATAACCAATAGTAACATTGTCATTTAAATTAGGGATGCTTTGCATGAGGCAAGCCATATTATTATTTTATTATTTTTATTTTATTTATTTTGTTTTATGGTGTTTTATTATTGATATTATTGCAATATCAATACCAATATTCTGACTAATCCATCATCCATCATCCATCTCTGTTGTTTTCATGGTTCCAACATCCTCATCCCTCTTCGCATCCCTTATACTATTTGGATGCAGAGTTTGAATGCATGGAATTTGAAATATGCTAGCCGACCAAATAGGGCTGCAAAGTGGCATTAGTAGCATTGTTGGCTTGCAGTTTGAAGTGGGGAGTTTGCATGTTCTCCTCTGTACATGCATTGGTTCTCTCCAGGTACTCCTGCTTCATCCCCCGAGTCCAAAAACATGACTGTTAGGTTAATTGGTCTCTCTAATTTGTCCTTAGGTATGAGTTTGTGTGTGCATGGTTGTTTGTCCGGTGTGTCTCTGTGTTGCCCAGTGATAGACTGGCGACCTGTCCAAGGTGTACCCTGCCTAATGAACGCTGGATATAGACACCAGCCCCCCTGCTACCCTGCATGGATAAGCGAGTATAGACAATAGATGCATGGATGGTCAACCAAATATTGCATCCAAGGAGTTCCTTGGGTTTGCGCCACCACACAGAATGATATTGTGATGATGACTGCAATTCAGTATATTTGGGGAAACCAATTGAAATCCTGACTTACTTTGATTAATTGGACATACATTGAAGTGAAAGAGTTTTAAAGCCTCACAAGTTGAACTGCATAGTGATCAAATCTTAATATTCATCACTATATCAGAATGTGCAATACTGCAAATGGCAGCTTGGATGTAATATTTGATTGGATAGTATAATTCCTATGCATATTTAATTAATATGCTATTTGGCCAGTTGTATGGACTTCAGCACCCCTTAATTTCCATACCACCCCATACCCGGGTTAATGCTGATCAGTATGTCATTACAAATTCCAGCAATAGTATCAAAATTAGATATTTTCCTGATATAAGCAGAATACAGTGTTTTAAGCTTTATCTTCATCTTCAAATCCCTCATACTTCTACATAATGTGTTAAAAAAAATGTTAAATAATGAGATGCCGTCTTTATGTGATAATTTGACCTGTGTAAGGAGGGTGGAAGTGAACTCAATGTTGTTGCACTTCTGAGCTATGAAGAGAGATAGTCAAAGAGCCAAGTTCATGATTAGGCATAAAGTAGGCTATGTCAGTGCACTGCTCCATTGCTCCATTTTAGCCAATAAAGCTGGTGCCACTCGCTGGTTCCATGATGCCATCATCATTTGGTTATAGAGATGGCTGGCTCCAGTAGTCGATCTTTAAAAGCTTAAGCAAAAGTGCTTTCTTGTGTTATATTGCAGAATCATCCTGTGAAAAGGCCTTCATTTTTTTGTTTGATCTAAATGTTCTTACACTGAAGAAAATGGCCTGAAATAAACATGCAACCACTGCGGTGCCATCATGTTACTAAGGCAACAAGGTTGCAGAGTTGTGCCAGAGACTATGCTTGCATTCTTGCATTACACTGATATCAAAGTGATACACACAACTAATATGTAGCACATTGGTTGAATATTCTTCACGAAAATAGCCTTTTATTTCAAAATATTACAATTAGGCCAAAATATGAAATCAGGGCTTCTGAAGGTTCCTCTCACATCTTTTGATTTAGTACAATACCTTTTACAGTCAGCTGGTTTACGCTCTGTAAAACAGCTGACAAATTAGCTTTACAGGATGGAGTCCTGTCATGGACCATTTCTTTCAATTTACATTGTATGTTTTCAGTGAGATTGATCCCCTCTGTTTCCTGTTTGTGCATTGAGCTGAAATGTGTTTCCTGATGAAGCGTTACACCATCTTCCTGACAGGGAACCACCAAATACACAATAAACAAAAGGAATTACAAAAGTGCTCAAAACTCTGTTGTCCACCAGTTATTTTACTGTTCAAGTAATGAGCTGTCTGCTCGGGTACAATACATATTGCTTATTGCTTGCCAGTTGTGATTTTATGATGCCATTAGCTTAGTAGGAGTGATGGATGGTGCAACTTGACTTTATGTGTTTTTCACAACTGTAAATATTTCAAAATGACAGAACTTCTGTAGTATCCCTCTTTTAGTCAGCTGTCCAGCAGCATTCAGCAAAATGTGGGGAAGTTGAACGACAGTAACGTAGTTAATAAATATAGGGTGTCGGCGGGGTTGTAAAAGGTATTTAATCATATTAGCAAAAATTAAGGCCATTTAAAAGTAATGAGCATCATTTGATGAGGTATTTACTTTAGGAACAAGCACCTAACTGTACGTTTTTTTTTTCCAAGTACAGGTCTATCTCCTAAAAATCCCGTGAATATATCTAATCTAATTTTATATGTGTGAGTAGGACCTAAGCTGTGTCAGTTAAGTCATGACATCAGTCAGTGTGCGTTTGTGCCTCTGTTGCCATTAGTGCTTTAAAGCCACAGTATGTAACTTGTACTGTTACCGTCTAAAGAAATGCGCCGCTCCCGACCGAAAAACAAGCAATCAGAGCCAGGAGGGAAGTCTTAGCTCTGTCAATCACCCTTGTGTAGCACTGCTGAATGTGCTAATGGTGGAGAAAGAACTTACTGTTCCAGGAAAACTGTTTATCCATCGTCATTGGTGGCCATGCTAACTACCCTTAGTATTTGAGTCAGGCTATGTTTTTATGATCCAGCTGTAGCATAGCAGACAACAAGGGGGAGTATGTTAGCAGCACATACATGAGGATTATTTCTGCAGTTAGTACTGGGAGCACTGAGTGAAAGCAGAGGAGCTTGATTTTTTTCACAGATTATCTGTCTTATACTGTCACAACATAATGATCATTGTAACAAATATGTAAAAAACATATTTTCATAAATGTTACATACTGCAATTTTAAGTAGAGCGGTATGCACCGGCATGCAGTTATAGGACTTTTAAGTTTTATTCCTCAGCGTACCAGGACTTTTTTCCAGCGTTCGGTGTGTATTGGACCTTTTTCCAGTGCTGTAACAGGTGTTATGTCAGTCTACGTTTCCTCATCAATATGTTCCCCCTACAGGCTGCACAAAACCGCATATGCTCGCTCCCAGCCTGTAACCAGCCCATAAAAGCTCACGCACAGAGGCACTACGGCAACCTGTCAAGTTTTGTGGTGAGACACGGCCAATGTGCATATAGCCACTGATGAGAGGTATTATTGAGAAATTTAATAAGCACAACCCAGGAAGAGAAATAACTGAAATGAGGGAAAAACATTAGATCACTAAAATAAATATTCAGGAATTTTAAAGATAATATGGCAAAAGTGGCATGGGTTTGTTGAGGTCAAACCTAATACTGAGAAGAAATATGTTTTTCAGACCATAATAGTAATTGTCTTATTGAATTCACTAATCACTACTTTATGTTTTCAAGGAGCTTTTATTTTATATCTTTATTTTTTCTATTTTTCATGCCCATGTTAATGCCATGAGGCTTCTTCTTTTGTTCTTTGTAATTTCTTTAATATAAAACTATTGATCTATAGATCAATAGACAGATCTATATAAAATATTACCCATGTTTCTGTCCCATATTTGTGTACATTAAGGGGAGTACTGGTACTTATTTTTTCCACTTAAAGCACTGCTCTTACTGGATACCCTTACGGTTTGATTACTGCCAAAACTGTCGCGGGGAAATGTAAATTTTTGGACATCTGGTAAGAGGATGTGAAATTCAAAGACTGGCCAGTGATTAGCAACAGCCGAGAGCCTTTTTGCCATGTAATAAAATGACACGAAAATATTACCTTATAATTAGTTTCCCCGAACTAAAGTTCAACAAGTTGCCGCCACAGTTGCAGCTCGAAGTCATGTTGGTATTAAAAAAATATTGTGATGGTATTAAAAAAATCTTAAATTTAACTTAAGAATTTCCATTTCTTAGAGCTGAGTCACAAAAGTGATCTCCTGTCTTTACCTATATATTTGTCTTTTCCTGTAAGTTCTGTCTTTTTAAGCTATATCAAACTCAGTTGTCCGTTTTGGTGTGTATCCTTTTTACATCATTTACATATTGTTTCTTTTTACAGCTGACAGCTGTATTGTCGGGATCACGCTTCTCTTTAGCCACATGCATCATTGCAATTTCATTTGTCTCGAGTGTTGAAGTTGAAAGTTGAGGATAATGACTTATCAGAGGAAAATGCATTCTAGCTTCAAATCAGAAAACCAGTAGGATTTGCTAACTGCTGTGCTCAGTGACCAGACTACCTGCTATCATTAATACGAGTTTATAATAAATTTCTCTCTTTTCTATGCATTCAAACATCAGATAAACATGCTAACATGTAGTGATTTCAAGTAAATGTTCCCAAAGCTAACAAAAAAAAAAAAAAAAAAAAAAAAAAACAACTTCAAGATAAACTTACTGCCACAAAAATGCATGTACAGACAGTAATAGATTCAACCATACATTTTTTGTGATGCCTGTTTTGATTTGAATACATGGATGATTTCAGAAAAATCAACTGGAGCACTAAGTCTGCTAAAAAACCCCTCATGCCTTAGTTTTGGCTTGGAAGGAGACATAGATGACATAAACTGCTGTTTAATCCACTTTAAGCCTGAAGAGTAATTTCTTGCTCTACTTAGACTGAAAAATCCTAAACCACAACATCAATAGCCAACACAAATTAAGTTTCTTTAAATTCTTCCTCAACTTTAGAAATATAGGAAATTCTGCTTCACATTTTTCCTTCAGTTTTACTACTGTCCTTCAAATGACACTTATGGGGCTGTTTCAGCATAGAAGGCAGCTTTAAAAGACAATAATCTTCAGAGTTTATAGACACCAACTCCCACTTGTGATTTGTTCCCTTTAATGCTGGACTTACATCTTTAATTACCACCACCGTTATCGGATTAAATCATTTTGTGCCCAACATTGAGCTTTGGGTAGGAATTAGACAAAATGTAATTGTTCCATTGTACAAATACTTACCCATTTTTAGTTTAGGTCATTATCCTAGCTAGATGTGAGCTCTATCTATCTATCTATCTATCTGTCTGTCTGTCTGTCTGTCTGTCTGTCTGTCTGTCTGTCCAATGGTTGGATTTGTGAAAAATCATTATAATTACTCATAATAACAACATATTTAAATAAAAATGTGTGAAGCGTGTTATTAGATATAAGCAGGGCTGGTTGATAAATTGATTTTATTGATTAATCACATTTTCTGTTTTTGAAAATTTATTTTTTTGAAAATCTGGATTTTTTTTTTCACCAGTGCACTCCTTGGGTTTCCATAGTTCAGAGTGATTGTTGGCCTGCCCAAGGCTTAGCATCTTGTTTCACAAGTGTGTTTTACAGCTTCTATTTATTTGGACTTTGAATAGAAGTCAACTCACATAAGGGATGATTGAGATAAAAAAAACAGTTTTTGAAATTATTTTATGTCATTTATAATTTCTTTTTAAGAAAAGAAAGCGAGTGAAAAAAGAATCAAATAAAATTGGAAATTGAATTCATATGTGTGTACTGTGTTTCAAGTTTATTGATTGAAACACAATAGGGTTTACCATCTACATTTAGATATTAAGCAGCGTTTGAGCTTGTTCTCCTGCATTAGGGGCTTTCTTTTCTTTGTTTGGGATTGTGTGTAGAATTGACATTTTGCTGCCTCCTTTGCTGGCCATATTTTCCTGTAATGGTTGTAAGGCAGATTTTCATAGGTATTGTTTTTTATCCTAATGGGTATATGGCTACACGATATTGGACAGAACTGACATTGTTGTTATTGCCAACTATTTTATATCCCTAAACTTTGTTTTATCTCCTCAAAAGTTATAATGTGAGAAATAAATGCTGTTGAGTGGAAAATTGAAAAAAAAAAAAAAATAGAGAAAAAATGTCTGTATTACTGCATTTCAACCATTTACTACAGCATTTATATACACCTATCATTTAACTTATAACTTTAAACGAAAATAAAAAGGTTTGTTTTGGCATTTTATTTTTTTAAAGCTCCAAAACTTTATTTTACATTTAATTTAAATGTATAATTTTCTTGCTGATCTCAGCCAACCAGCTAATACTCTTTTTATGTGTTTTTGATTGAACCAGGTTTAGATTCCCCCAGTGGGTGTGATCACCAAACACTTCATCAACAACACAATCTTGATCCTCAGCAAAGAAGATATGAATAGCAATTTACCCACTCATGCCCTTATAAATCACTCGGACTGGTGCTGAATGAACACAGAAGCTATTACACATCGGGTGGTTAAGTGCCTGGGATGAAAACAGTTTCTGCAGTACATGTGTAGCTGTCTTCTGATTATCATACAGTCATAAATTCACCAACTGTGCACACAGGGTTGATGGGCTCTAGTGTCCCAGTTTAATTTTGCACAGCCAATACTATATAAAGTGAATCAATAAAATAAAATGACATCTCTATTTGGCCTGTTGCACTGGAATTTTTTTTTTTGTTGCAGCTTTATGTGGTGTGTGATGGATGAGTCGCTGATAAACTACATTTTTGCAAATAATTTTAAAAAATGCTTTATTGAAGTTTGCCTTTGATCAATAGTTCTGACCTTTGGAACTATTGATGAAATACATTTAGGTGTAGGTCTTAGCAATAACAATATGGTAGCTTTCACTGCTCAGATAGTAGCACAACAGACTGGAAAGTGAAAGGACATTTTGATAACCACAAAATGTGTTAATGTATGGTCATAGTTGGTATTAATGTGTGAAAAAAGGACTACAGTCATCTCTGAGCTCACCTGGGTCATGTAAATCAAACATTTCTGCCGTCTCTGCCACATGTGGGCGTTATGTGGGTAACGCCTTGTCTGGATTTTAGTCGTTCATCTTATGAGTTCAGTATGTGCGGAGGGGCTAAATTAATAGAGCACCATGGAATGCCGTTACTGCTGCAAGCTGCAAATTTACCTCCCACAAAAATCATTACTGCACCACTCTGCAGATTCAAAATGGAGAGGAACACTTCTGGGACTGAAGTGACTGGAAGGCAAACTAATAAGTAAGCGTGCCACTGAAATAGGTTTGTGACTGTGGGGGTCCCTGATTCAGATATTTAGACTAATGCTGATGAGAGGCACTTAAACATGTTGGGTGTATTACTTTCTCAGTCATCACTATTAATGTGCTAATAAACAGGGTGATTAAATTTTAAATGGAGGATTTCCCTCGCTGTATGCTTTCTCAGACTTTACACCCTGTAATTGGTGCATTCATAATTAAATTTAAGCCACATTATTTATTTATTTTGCTCTACAAAAAGTAGAGGAGTTATGATTAAAGATGGCAGAATGTAGTGACAAAAGGCAACAGATCTGCTTGTTCAGGGAAAAAATGGTCACAGTTTGGCCTCTTTGTTGAATTTCTTGTTTCACAGTAACAGCAAATGAGAAAGTAGCATGTTTTTAAATCAGCATTTTGTGATTTGAATGAATTGATGGGAAAATGAATTGATGGAAATGAGAAGTGAATCCTAAACATTTGCCTTAATTGTATTTGATAGCTCAGCTGTTCTTTGGCCAGAGGTAAGCACAACTGGAGATAAGGCAGTTGTTGCTGGACTATAATATGGACCAAGTTGGATTATAAGGACCTGAATTATTTAGCAGTGAGAGCCTGTATTTTAGAATCCTTTCAAGAAGTAAATTATTTGTGTTTGACCAGCCCCATGATGATCTCCATATTATTTTTGTGGCACTGGATGCTATGTGTAATATCTAACAACAGGTTTTGGTTTGATTCTTAATAACTCTAAATCTTAAAATGTGAAACTTAAAAACTATTTTTGCTGAATACAGCATAACAAGCTCATAAAACCAGAGAATACATGATATGTTCAAAATGAATTGTGGGAGATTTTAGCAACGTATTTGGAAAAAGCTAGTATCCTCCTATTTGTTTACACAAATAAAATAAAGGTTTACAATCCAAAGGCTGTGATCAGTCCAGGATAATTCAGTTCAGTCCATGTATGTCACTGTTTTTAAGCTTGTATAAACCTATGGTGGCGCTAATGACAAGAAAACCTCTGAAAATACACATTTTTTTTCTGAAATGGGGTACAAGTTTTGTAAAATTCAATATCAAGATCAATATGAGGATAACCATTATCATTCCCAGGGTGCAATTTGTTTTTCAGCCAGCAGCGAATCAATGTACAAAACTAAATACAATTGACATCAGTGCGAAAACAACAACATTCAGGAAACAATTGGGGACAAACCTCTACAGTTCATATTAGGTCTATCAGGTCAAATTAGTAATGATGCTGACAAACAAATTAACATTTGTACCTTTTTGAATTGCCTTTTAGTGCCATGTATCTGTGAGCAGATGGCAGCAACTCATAACTGCGATAAAGAAGATGGTTTGGGACAGCAAGGATGTCAGTAATATGACCTTAAAATAATAAAGATTTTTCCAGAAGTTCAGAACAGCCTTTTTTCAGTGGCTTTATTACAGCAGTTCCTTCTTAGCTTGAGTTGATCCATTTTTTAAATCTCTTTATAATCCTTGGTGTCTGCATTTTTCCAACCAAGAGGTGTTTAAAAAGGCAGTTTGTCCTTGTGTTATTTTTTCTGGAGTTTTCTATGGCCTATTTCAGCTTTTTTTAAAATTTTAATGTTTATTGGGTGGGAGATGGGAACTCTTGGACTAAACAAATTGCCAAGTCTGAAAATAAACACAGAGACAAAGATAACATGGCTATTCCCTTTCCCTGCCAAATTTTTCTCTTTAATTTTGAACCAACCCACAGCTTTGTTTGTTATAGCTGAGCAGTGCACTTCAAAATGTGCTGTACTTTGTCTTCTGGCCATTGAGAGAACATCTTAAGATCTCAGTCAAACAGTTTGAGCTGAGTCTTCACATTATTATCACATTAAATCACTTTGCTGGAAGATGTTCTGTGGGACGTTTCCACTCAAAGGTGCCTGGTGGGACAGCATGAGCGGAGGACAGATCCATCATTTGACATAATTAGAGGCTTAATTTGAACATCTTGCTCTTCCAAGTTCATTTTGAAAGCTACTCTCAAGCTGCCTGGCCCACAAAGGCAGACTGAAGTGCTATCTGGGTTACCTGGGGACATGGTGTGCACCTGCTATGACACGTGGACACAATCTGACTGCTAATTGGACCTGGAATCTGATCAGAAAGACAGAGCTGGTTTCTGCCAAAAGGCTGATCAATCTGTAAACCAACTGATCCATTCTGGGTTTACAACTTTACTTAAAAATGTAAAATAATTATAACTTAAAGTAATCATTACTGAGTCACATGAATCAGCTGATGCCCCCATGTTAATTGCATAGTTGTTTAATTATAGAGTTATTTTCAAGAAATTTGAATATTATTGAAAAGTTAATTTATTACCGTAACTCCATCACCAAGTGAAACACATCATATATAGTAATTACACACAGACTGATGTTTTCAAGCCTTTATTTCTGCTATGATGAACTTCTAGAGTTTTCACGAACCCTGCTTTCTGAAATGGGGCCCTGGTGTGGTGCATTCACTCTTCTCTGTTGTCAGTCTGGGTCAGTTAGGTGTAGTGTCAGCTGGTTCCACTCAACAGACAACATCTTGGTGCATCTCTAGTATAATGTGCTTTTACAGATATCAAGTTCTAATCTAAATACATCAGAAACAGCAGGAGACTTTCACAGCATGTGTAATCATATGAAGAACAAAGATTAGGCACAGTTGTATGCTCCAGGATTATTTGTAACACTTTGTACTCCATGCAAGGCACAAATGTAAGATTTAGTGGTAGTATAAGCAGTCTTAATGTCTCTCAAGATAGAATTTGGTGACTGAACAATTAAAACTCATAACATAAAACTCATTACAACACATAAACTGTATAATCAAGTGAATGTAGGAAAAGCGTCAGGATTTATTATGAAAATCAGCCATATTTATGGAAAATGGGCTATTTTAAAAAATCCTGGAAGGTGTTCTGCTGAAGTAAAAGTAAAAAAGAAAATTAAAGCTGAACCAGACAACAGATCTGTGTGGGTGCAACAATAAAGATATTGGAAAACCAGTCAAGTCAATGCAACTAAACAAGATAGTACAGCACTGTGGCAGCAAAGACCAGCTTCTTTTTAAGCTGTTTTGTCTTTATACAAGTTAACTAGTTGAGCCAGCCATGTCCTGTAATGGGTGGCACCAGGGACGTGACATGAGATACTTGAACATTAAAACACCACAATATTTCTCATGGAAGTAAAGTGTGTCTCTTGAAGCACTGTTCTATTGCTGTCAGCATATATGTTTGTCTGTCAGATGGTTCTTAGGAGCCCTGAATATGAAGAGGAGTGATTTTAGCTTGAAACCCCATTGTATCTATGTTTCAGACTTTTTTTTGAACTAAGACAGCGAATACTTCTTGCTCTGCTGCATTGTACTGATATATTCTGTTCACACTACTCAGTGCTGGAAGCTCTTGTCACAAAGTCACTGTAGAAGCGCCTAAGTCCCATTAGTTTTAAGTAGTTTTGCTGCATTTTTGGAACCTTTTAGAAAAAAGAAAGTGTTGAAGTGACAGAGAGGATATGTAGCAGTCTGAGAGGAGTATTACCAGCCAACCTCCCAGTGACGCTGAAGGTGGTATTGAAGTGTATTGGCCTTACATTGAAGAATTATTTGACAGTTTTTTATTGAGATAGGACTGCAATTAATGGTTTGATCAAAAATATGGACTCTTACCCAAGTTAACCTCAGTAGTTTTACACTGAAAAGACTCATCAAAACACATCTTGTTCTGTTTGTGCAAACAGAAAAAGGAGCAATTTCAAGGCTCTTCTGCCATTAGAGCTACCTTAGAATTAGAGCATAAGAACTTTAATGCACAGACATGTTAAAACAGGACTGAAATATTTTTCACTCATTTTGGATTCTTTAAAACACAGATTGTGAACATTATTTATTTGAAAAAAAGGATTCTTTGTTTTCCCCCCAAAATTGCTTAAATCTTTTGTCTTCTTCTTCTTATGAACCAAATATTGTGTATCATCCTGATACACACCCATACACACCCATGGTGAGTGGTGATAATAGTGAAGCTCTGATCCAGTGACAGACTGCAGTCCTAATGATAATGAAACACCACTTAGACCACTATTTAGACCCTCACATCACACCTACTTAAGAATTTGACTGTGAAAATATTCCAAGGATTACTCGATGGTGGGTCAGGTTCAACTCTTCATTCTGTCTCAATTCTTAATAATAGGAAAGAGTTGGCTTGAAACATTTCTTCTTGAAATACAAAGAAAAAGAAAATTAACTCTGCAGTCCTAACTTAAATCCATAAGACATAAAAGAGAAGGATAATTAAGCAAAGAAAAATAAGACTACTGTGTAACAGCTGCTCGCAATGTCAAATCAATCACAATCACGATTTAGCACTCAAAACAAAATAAAAGAACAACCTGGTCGCTTAAGAAACTGCAAACAAACTCCCATTACAATAAAAGGTTTGTGTATTTGTGCAACCATCTTGATTTGATTTTTAGCAATATACTGCAAAAGCACAAGTTATCAAA
This sequence comes from Anableps anableps, assembly GCA_014839685.1. Taxonomy (NCBI): domain Eukaryota; kingdom Metazoa; phylum Chordata; class Actinopteri; order Cyprinodontiformes; family Anablepidae; genus Anableps; species Anableps anableps. Next base: position 23,972,258 of record CM026068.1, on the reverse strand, counting down.
ACAAAACACATTCATTACAGTAGATTTACAACTAACAGAGCAACACTAATAAGCAATAACAGTGCATCAAATAATAGGTTTTGACATATCACCATGAATAAATTCAACACATTTACCAAGCAAATAACGTATAATTGACCAAAAAACTGGTCTGATGCACAGCTAATTACGTTCCCTCTTTGTCTAAGTTTATGGTTAAAAATAAGGCATTGTGTATGATATTTGAACTTCTCCATACACATTTGGGAGTATTCTAAAATTCTATTAGATCTACTTAAATTTTAAATTTTTCTCTGAACAAGAAGCATTGCTGAGAAAACAAGTGTTGATTTCCTAGTGATTCAGGTGAAAAGCACATTTGCTCTCCGTAGCTGCAGAGCTTTATTAAATGAGCTTGATGATTGAATCCAACTTCCAGTTGATCGGAGCGAACAACCTCATTTATTTACTGGCTTACTGGTTAGTTTATTGCAGCTTTCATCAATGAAGTGCACTCTGTGTTAAATCCCAAGGTGAGGAAACCAGTCCACTGAGATTAGTGACACCCAATCTAATGAAAGAAACACACCAATTTCTTGGCTCATTAAGTTGCATCAAAGACAAAAGTCACAAAAAACAGTCCAATGCCAAGTTGGATTTTTCCCCTCCCTTTTCACTCTGTCTTTTGCTCAAGCACAGCAGCAACCCTATTAAAATAAAAGTATTATTTTCCAGAGGTGTTTTGATGTTTGGAGGTTTCATGATTTTCCTTTAAGGGCTGCAAACATGTTTTGCATATTGCTCTTTATCAAATACACTTAGGCAGTGGTAGGTTTCACAGCTGCAAAGCAAAAACACTCCTAAATAATATTAGATTTATAAAAATAATTAAAAGACCTTTGTAGAAGATGTTCTACCTAAGAGGTCTTTTTTTAGGGAAAAAAAGCTGTCCTGCCTTTTGCTTAGATTCATAATTTTAGCAGAAGCTTCCCTCATCTCATCCATGAAAGGAGAGAAAACATGTAAATGTGTTTCTTAAAGGGTTAGCAGATATGGGCACTGAGCTGTGGCAACCTGACAATGGCAGCAGTCGTGAAACTGTGAAGCAGTTGCTCATTGTTAAATGTGGACATTGTAAATGTTCTGAAAGATGTAAGGGGATGTGTGTTGCTGGCTTTTAGTGTTTAGCATTGGCGCAGAGTAGAATTTTTTTCATTTTTGGTAGCCACAGTAGTGGTGTGACAAATAAAAGTTACACTGCCACCAGAATTTTACAAGGCTGATGACACCATCCACAGTTAAATGTGCAGGAGTGTGAGGGGTATAAAAGCGCACCTTTTCTGAGCTCTGGGGTTTTGGAAAAGGGGTTAGGAGCCAGCGCCAGAGCGGGTAGCCACTGTCCCCTGCAGGTTACAGTAGATGAGTGCATTAGTATGTCAGCCCAGAATAGTTCAAATTTCCCTCCCGTTTCTCCCAATTCTCCCAAGGTCTTCCAGCAGTTCCAATGCGTCCATCTTTATGCACGAGTATCACCACTATTTATATGCTGATTGCCTCACACCTTGTCACATTTTATGTGTTAATCTGTGGTACACATCGCCCTGGTGATCATCCAGGAGAGAGGAATGTGATGGTGAGAAGACTATGATGAAATGTTGTGTGAACTTTGATTTAAGTTGGCTTAGAGGGTTTTTTTTATTTGAAAGATCCTTATGTATAGTTATGGCCCACCAGTGAAAGCATAAATAACACTGCTGTTTTGAATGCTTATGATAAAGTCGATCTATGATTGAAGTTTGATTATGGAGTGAAATTATATGTCTGAAAGGAATAATGATGCAATGTGGCTTTAATTCCCCACCTCACCATTTGCGTTGGCAGTTTCCCCTGTCTCCAGAACTAGCGTACGTATAAGTCAGTATGTGTGAGGGATTGCACATTCTCCCATCCAGTTTGTTTTTTATAGATCACAACCTTTGCATGGAAAGTGAGGTACGCCAGCGTCAGGTCCCATTTTGTGCGTACTCCACCTGTACAAATGAGACCCCTGGTCTTCAAGAACTCATCGCCATTTGCTTTGACTGTAAGCTATTTAAACATACAAGTAGACATTCCCCTAAGTGCATGCAAATGCGGGTGAACTATGTCAGTGCAGAGACACTGTTTGCTTAGTAAGTAAAAGTAAAAAATTAAAAATTAAAATTTACTTGTTTAGGGAAAAAAGTCATGGAAGTTTATAACTTCTGCACTTTACCTTGGAGATGTCTGGCATTGTACTGTTACAAGACTCATTTCCTACTAAAACTAATTACAAAGATGGCTTCCACAATGCAAATAGAGGGGTTTTTTATTTTGTCCTATCTCTAATTTTAATCTAAGAATGTTTTGATTTGAAAAAAAGTTCTGAAAAAAACAGCTGTATGTGGTCATGGTGAGGGTAGAAAATAGACTGAAACCAATTCTTTTGGCAACAACGATGGAAACACCTACATTCCATCTATTTAAAGCATCAAGGCTATTATCTAGTAACATTTCTGGAGATAAAGCCGTCTTACCAACCTCCAATATTTGCTTTGCACACAATCCTAATCTATACAGTGCATCAAGAAGGCATTCACAGCACTTCACTTTTTCAACATTTTTTAGTGCCATCCATCCATCCATTATCTAGCACGTTTATCCTTGCAGGATCATGAGGGGGGCTGGTGCCTATCTACAGTGGTCATCGGGCGAGAGGCAGGGATCACCCTGGACAGGTTGCCAGTCCATTGCAGGGAACATTTTTTAATGTTACAGCCTTATTTCAAATTGTATTAAATTAATCTCTTCCCTCAAAATTCTACACCATAATGACAATATGGAAATATTTTTTGAGTGTTTTGCAAACTTATTAAAAACAGAAAACAAAGAAATCACATTTACGCAAGTATTCACAGCCTTTGCTTAATATTTTGTTGATCCACCTTTGGCAGCAAAGTCTGTGCACAGCCATTTCAGATCTCTCAAGAGATGTCCAATCAGATTCAAGTGCTGGACTCTGGTTTGGCCACTGCAGGACATTCACAGAGTGGTCCTAAAGACACTCCTTTCAGATCTTGGACATGTGCTTCAGGTTGTTGTCCTGCTGAAAAATGAACCGTTGTCCCAGTCTGAGGTCAAGAGCGCTCTGCAAAACAGGTTTTCATCCAAGATGCCTCTCTACATTGCTGCATTCATCTTTCCCTCTATCTTGAGTAGTCTGCCAGTTCCTGCTGCTGCAGGACCTGGCATCCCCATAGCATGATGCTGCCACCACCATGCTTCACTGTAGGGATGGTATTGACCTGGTGATGATCCATGCCTGGTTTCCTCCAAACATGACACCTGGCATTCACAGCAAATAGTTCAATCTTTGTCTCATTAGACCAGAGAATTTTGTTTCTCATGGTCTGAGAGTCCTTCAGCTGCCTTTTGGCAAATTCCAGATGATCTGCCATGTCCCTTTTATTAAGGTGTGGCTTTCATCTGGCCACTCTTGATACAGGCCTGGTGTGTGGATTGATGCAGAGATGGTTGTTCTTCTGAAAGGTTCTCCTCTCTCCACAGAGGAACGCTGGAGCTCTGACAGAGGGACCATCAGGTTCTTGGTCACCTCCCTGACTAAACCCCTTCTCCCCTGATCGCTCAGTTTAGATGGCTGACCAACTCTAGGAAGAGTTTGGTGGTGTCAAACTTCTTCCATTTACAAATCATGGAGGCCACTGAGCTCATTGGGACCTTCAAAGCAGCAGAATTTATTTTGTATCCTTCCCCAGATTTGTGCCTCCAGACACTCATGGTCTACAGACAATTCCTTTGATTTCTTGCTTGGTGTTTGCACTCTTACATTCGCTGTCAACTGTGGGAGCTCATGTAGATAGATGTGTGCCTTTCCAAATCAAGTCTAATCAGCTGAATTTACCCCAGGTGGACTCCATTTAAGTTGTAGAAACATCTCAAGGATGATCAGTGGAAACAGCTCAGTTTTGAATTTCATCAACAAAGTATTAAGCAAAGGTTAATGTAAATGGGATTTTTTTGGTTTTCTATTTTTAATCAATTTGCAAAACACTCAAAAACATTGTCATAATGGAGTATTTGTGTGTAGAATTTTGAGGAAAGAGATCACTTTAATACAATTTCGAATAAGGCTGTAACATAAAATGTTGAAAAAGTGAAGTGAAGTGTATTTCTTCAACAACAGTTGCAGTTTCTGAGCCATTTTTACAGTCTCGGTTTTTGCTTTTTGTTGTGGTTGCACTTTCTCTCTCTGGATTTGTCTACAGCCAAACAACCAACAATCATTGTATTTATGACTGAACCCTTCAATGCTGGATTGTGATAGGATAATTTTCCTGTATTAATTATGAATGAAATTTTCAGATTAGAAAAAAATTGCTCTAAATTATTTATTTTATCCTTCAGTGGTAGAATTTGATTATTTTTAAATATATGCTTTTCTTGCAGGCTTTTATGTTATTCATCAAAATCTCTTTGTTCTAATTACTGTGCCTAAAGTCTGTTTTCAGCTCCCCTGAAACCTCTAGATTTAATGGCAATTATTGACCTCAGTGCCGCACTGCATGAGTTAGAAACCACCCACTTTCTCCTTATTTCTGTCTAGATGTGCACTAGCTTCCCAACAAAAAAAAAGAAAATTCAAAAAAATCTGCAACGGGGAGTTATTGACCCAGCACTGATTTGGCAATGCTTCAGAATGCCCTGTAGCCCTTATGACAGTATGCTTTATGTAACTGCCAGTGGAGCTCATACAGATGAGTGGTCTGTAACACACACACACACACACACACACACACACACACACACACACACACACACACACACACACACACACACATCAGTTGTAGTAAAGAGCATAGAGTACACACACACACTCCCACTGGCTGCACTGTGAGGATAGGGGACTGATTTTGAGGAGGTGAAGAGATAGGAGAGGAGGGAGGGTAGACAATCAACAGAGAAACTGTGTTCAGGCTTTCAGTAGAACAGCTTCACCTGAACAAAACCTTGAAGATGATATTTGTGGATCATGTGAACATGTTACTGTCATAGAAACATAGCTACCCATTCAAACTCTCCCCATTATTATCAGCTTTCCACCTGTTAAACACAGAGGGGCAAACTTACAAAGCTATGCAATTTTTTTCCTTTTTTACACGTTTTGTTTCTACTCTTCATTACAAAGCAGATTGTGCTAAATACATGCAGATGTAAACATGCCAGAGAAGTCCAGCAAGTTTTGCCCTTTTAAATGTTAGATTATAGTTGTCGTCTGTTCTGAAATACACTAGGCCCAGCAGGGATCGGTAAGATAGAGAAAAAATATTTTCTCACCACAACCTCTAGGTGCTGACGAGCTCAAGGCACTCCTCAAAACTTTAAAACTGTCTGAATTCAGGGAGGAAACCTAGTTAGAATGGCCTTTCTAAATCATTTATGATGGGGATATTTTTGATACAGATTATAGAAAGCAATATCATTTTTCATTCCTTTTACAAATTTATAGATAAAAAACATAATTGAAGTTAAAATGTGTCAGACTGTAAAATTATCACATGTATGAATAAAAAAGAAATGCTTTTGCTCTTCTCACTGTGAATGCATCCTATTACTGATATTTCATACATAAAAAAGGGCTTTTGGTTTGTATCTGTCTTAGCACTATGGCACCTATAATCCTCCTTATTTCCACTCTTGGGGGTACATCCAATCAGCGACAAGGAAAATAAATGGCACTCCTGGATTGGTTGCTGTGCAATCGCCAACCAATAGCGTGTGATGTAGCATTGAAGCTAAGTATTTCAGCCTCCCAAGCTGTATTTTCTTTAGAATATTTTAGATATATACAGAAAAATCTGTGACTTGGTGGATTTTCCATGAATAATTTAGAGTTAAGTTCCACAGAAAGATCTGTAAATAGGAATAGGTGAATCCATGAATACAAAAAGCCGGGGGTCCAGTGTATTTGTTTTATTATAGGTATTAAGTGAGTTAGCTTAATGGGAATATTTTTGAGACAATTAAAATAGAAGTCCAGATAACCTATGCTATCAGATAATATTTTTGGGCTGACTATTTGTTTTATCTTGATGAATTGTTTTTTTTTGTTTTTTTTTGTTTTTTCCGTAATAATGACGTTAACTCAACAAAACAAGCTTCTTTTGCTATGATCATTACACGATTATTGTGCGATGAGTGGCTTTTTTATTAAACCCAATTTTATGGTCCAGCATGAGATAATCAACGAAAAGCAGTTAAGTGATGAGCTGGATGTTGCTTAAAATCTACAGAAGAGACAAAGTTACTTAAGAATTTTTCACAAATCCTGACAAAGTTTATTAGCAACGCTGTTATTATACTATTTTGGTGTACTCAAGTTATTGTACAGTATTTGAACCTCTTATAAAATAGGACCCCATGAATATGCTAATCATTTCATTTTGTCAGAAGTTGATATTGTTCATTGTTGCTAGGCAGATTTTAGACCGAAACACTGTTTCCATTCCAAGCTGGGGTAATAGGCCGCTGACTGTTCATTTATTATAGATGGCATTAAAGCTGTATCAGTCTTCTACAGTTCTCCACATGACAGCCAATAAGCACATTTGTTAAAATGAAGATTTATTTGCTCCATTAAACTCTGAACTCCCCTCATGAGTTGTAGGATTGTGGCAGTGAAAATTGCAGGATAAACACATTAGAGCTCCATATTTGTCTGGATCTGTTTTATTTAAATCGAATGAAGATCAAATTTGACCCCATTTTAGGTTTTTGGGGAATTGCACACATATTAATCCTCTCCATCCAAGCAACTGGGAGTTTAATAAGTTTCTTTTCTACCAAATCACATGCTCAAAAGTTGGGTGGAAAACAACAGAATGAATTCTGGCTCAAATGTAGGAGAGTAAAGACATGCTTTCTTCAGTAGGAAAGCAGATGGATATTTACGTGGATTCTCAAGGAAAATCTTGCTCCTTTCCCACTCTTTAGACTAACACATATTGATATTTCTGTGATTTGGAAAGGGCCTCACAATAAAGGCACATTGAATCTATGGTTTCATTGCTCTGCTTGTTTTGAGGGAGAATATGTTTGTGTGACTTTATTATCTCTGCATTATGTATGTTTTTTTTATAGCTTCTCCTTATAGTATTCCAGCTGAAAGCCCAGTAGAATCAATTCTGTTGCAGCCACAGGCAGTATTCTACAGTGGTCATTTTTAAAGGCACACAAAACACAAAAAACATTGCTAACTGACCCTGTGTACCTCTGTTAATAATTAAAAGGAGCTGCAATTGGTATCTTTGCTTTTGATCTTATCCTTCAGGTTCATATAATCAGTGTTTTTTCAGCTTTGGTGACTTCTCATGTACTTGTTTCTCCTCCAAGCAGCATTAGGTTGTGTCCATAGCTGTACTGACTTGTTCACTGGTGTGAGCATGTTTTTGTTTATCTGCACAATGAGGTGAGGTTATAGTCCCTTACCTCCTCGGTAATTGAGCCACTGTTATTGCAATTTACACTTGGCTCAGCTCCATAGCTGCCCAGCAGTTGTTGGGCCGCTTTCCTCTCCACTCGGGAGGGTGATAGCTCCTCATCACTTCTGTGCTGAGCAGAGCATTCTCTCTATAAACCAAAGGACCTCAGGGCATACCTTGGATTTAAGACAAATTATAACCCATTTAACCCCCCACCCCCCTCTCAGTACAACATGATTACCATGGTTAGAGAGCTGACATCTACTGCAGCATCATCTCAGGAGAGATTAGGTAGATAGGTGTAATAGAGTGTCAAATGTTCATAACTGCAAATTTATTTCTCATTATGTGTTTGCTCCCATAAGCTTTAAGAAGTTATCAACTAAACCGCTTAGGAAAACAAAAACAAACTTAAACTATTTCAATTCAAGTCAATTCAGTGTATTTACATAAAGCCAATTCACAACACGTCATTTCAAGGCACTTTACAAAAAAAGTAATTTCAGTCCAATCATTCAAACATTGTAACTGAACTTAGTATTCTAACTGTGCATTAAGTTCAGTTTATTATTCAAATTAACTAAAAAAAAAAAAAAAAAAAAAAATCTAAGGAAACCTAGCAGATTGCATCAAGTTATTGACTTGCAGCTTTTACTACTGGATGAGATTGTAGTAAAAGTAGGTAATTTCTTGCATTGTGTCATTGACTTTACAGCAATCCCTCATACTGAGCATGCATGTAGCGACACTGGAGAGGAACAACCCCCCTTTTAACAGGAAGAAACCTCCAGCAGAACCTGGCTCAGTGCGAGCAGCCATCTGCCACGACAAACTGGGGGTTTGAGAAGACAGAGCAGATACACACAAAACCACAAAAAAACCCAGAAGAACTGATGTAGGAGTATGTTCATAAACTACTCAGCTTCTTCTGAAACATTTACTACATTACCAGGTTGTAGCATTTTGCAAAGTATAATGTGTCTGGAAACGTACTGAATGATTGGAGGTTAAAATGGGACCTCGAGTCTCAGTGTAACTCATCTGCATAAATAAAGGTTATAAATGAATCAGCTTTTTTACGGATTGTTGGTTTCTGCAGATGCCAACTCATACTGAGCCTGGTTCTGCCATAGCTTTCTCTTCATAAAAGGGAATTGTTCCTTTCCTCTTATGCTACATGTCTGGTCAATATAAAGAATTTCTGTAAAGTTAATGACTTAACGCAGCCAACTGTACAGTGCAGCAAGTTGCTTGCTCAGGAGAAGAGGCTGGCACAAATGCAATGACTCAATTCAAGCTGTGCTTCCGTAGAGGGATTAGTTTTTACCAAAAGGCATCAGAAACTGAATTTGACTGCTTTGCATTAGGCTGCTTCCACCTAGCAGGAGGTGGGCGCTGCACTGAGCTAAGTGTCGCAGCGCTGCGCAGCTGCCAGGCATACTGCCCTCCATGTTTTAGGATCCAATGACAGATCATTGAACTATGATGGTATTAAGAAAAATATGTTAAAGTAATGTTGAATCTGGGTAGTGAAAAATATCATTTCTTATAGAACTTATTTGTAGGAACACCTAAAATTAAAATGAAAGGAATCCATTATGTTTATTTCATAACTCAAATGGGTTGTTTGAATTAACATGAGGGAGCACAATGCTGGAAATTACTGATATTTGGAACGTCAGTAGATTTTTCCTTATATCGTTCAACTATCTGGATAGACACTAGTTTTTCTTCTAGTGTAACCAACAAATTTTTATGCCAAAATTGAGACATTCAAATGCATTTTGCAACTTGACAAAAAAGAAAAAAAAGTGTTTGTGATGATGAATTTGGAAAAACAAATATGATTCAGTTACACCAGTATATTTTGACCCATTCCTTGAGGAATGGGTCAAAATTCCAGCAAAGAAGCTTGTGAAAGAATACCCAATACATCTGGTTCAAGTCATGCATTCAGTTTAGAATGCAATTCCATGAAATGCTAAATAAATTTCTGCAAACTTCTGACCCACAGGTTAAAACAATTCTGTAAAAACGTTCCATCACTCATTACTCTGGCATTTAGCAAATAAGAATGATGGTTCTGCATCTTTTCATATGGTGTAGCTATGGAAACACCATGTATGTCTGTAAGGCTTAAATTAAGTTGTCCATGCTTGTAAATCCTATTATAGGCCAATCAGAAGGCTTCTATAACATAAAAATAAACAGCTATCCAGCCCTTGTAATTAATCTTGTTCAACAAAGCTGCAATCAACATAAAAGGTCTACAAGCAAACATGAATGCAAATGAGCTGGAGGGCTGCATTCTTGCAGGTACTACTGATACAGTGGAGCAAGGTTGGATTGGTTTTGTGTTGCTCCCTCAGCTTGTGCTCCAGCAGGTTTTTTGGAAACAAATTGGTGCTTTGCAAAGAAGCATTTACCATAGCCTCTGCAGTTAATTTCAAGGGTATTAGAGAGGGCTGCTGGAAAGACTTGATTGCTGTCTTTTAACTTGGATTAGTGGTTTGGAAAAACAATACGAAAGCTGAAGGCTGTCAGGAGGGAGGTTCAGCTGAGTTGCTGTAATATGACACGACACAGAGAAATGTGATAAGTTGTCCCCCTTCAGAGTATTCCTGACAAACATATAAAAAACTATTAGGTATCATTCTGATGAGTATAACAAGTAAACATCCTCTGCAGTTTTGCATGCATATACAGTATTTCACACAGTTTGAGTGATGAGTTTTCAGAAACTCAGAAGTGCATCAAAGAGCTGCCCCAATTTAGATGCTTCTTCTCAAAAGAAGTGAGTGTTGTGCTCTGAACTAACAAGCATGCCTCATACTCTCTCACCACACATGCCTCTCCACACACGGCATCAAAGCGTAGCTCACACTGTTTGAAATTCATTGAAAGCATTGGATTAATAATGCAGAGAGGGAAGCTCAGAAAAGAAGACACATAACACGATGCCTTTTCGACTCCTCCACCATTAAAGCATGCAAAACCCTTCTGACACGACCAAATTGGAAACCTTTGAACAAGGAAGTGAATAGCTGTGAGAGGGTTGTGATGAAAGTTACTGGAGCTAAATCCCCCAGGAGGTAGACAGATACACGCTGGCTAAATGAAACAATTTCCTGTCTCTCTTTTAGTGTGTCTTGTTCCTGCTGCCTCCTCCTGGGTTTGTTCAAAGAAGATTAGAAAAAAATAATGAAAAGGTGTAATAGAATTAAGTACAAAATTGCACAATGGGTCTTCTGGATTTTTTTCCTGACCAGGTGGTGAGCATAACAAATGGACAAAAAAAAAAGACATTGTGATGGCATGCTATGTGGGGCAGATGGATTTGGTCAGATGGTGCTGTATTCTAAAGATGTATACTCATTTAGTTTTTTTGGTCATTCAGCCTAGTCTATTTTTTTATCCAAGTAGAAACCTTTGTTAGCACTGTGATTTGTAAATGTGTGTAAGAAACGCTCAGATTTTCACATTTCTGTGCAAAACATCCACATTCTGTCAATTGGCTGAAAAGGGCAGTAATATGTAACATGCGAACTGTTCCCAGTGTTTAATTTTCTGTGATTTTATTTCTTTCATATACAGTGGTTTGCAATAGTATTCATACTCCTTTAACTTTTTCATGTTTTGTCACATTACAACCAACAACTTCAATGCATTGTACTGGGATTTTATAGATCTGTTTTAGGACTTTTTTTTTTTTTTTTTTACACACACACACACACACACACACACACACACACACACACACACACACACACACACACACACACACACACACACACAAAACAAAAACCCGATAGTGTGAAGTCCCTTTGTATTCTTCCCATTTTTATTCTGACACACCTAAGTAAAATCCAACACATTATTAAACAAACTGTATCATAGAGACTGAGGAAAACAGTCGACACATTTCTCTATTTCAAACCAAACCACAAGGATTTCTAAATCCTCACCAAATTGCTTGCACATCTAAAAAAAAATCAGAGGAAACCTACTGTGCATCTGGAAAGTATTCATAGTCTTGTTATGTTGAATGTTACAGCTGACATTGTATTAAATTAATCTTTTCCCTCAAAATTCTACACACAAATACTGCTTTATGACAATGGGGCAAAAAATCTGTGTGTGTTTTGCAAATTTATTAAAAACAGAAAACCAAGAAATCACATTTCTGTAAGTATTCACAGCTTTTGTTTAAAACTTTGCTGATCCACCTTTGGCAGCAATTACAGCTTTAAATCCTTTTAAAAATGATGCCACAAGCTTAGCACATCTATCTTAAGGCAGTTTATTTGCAGTACCACTCAAGCTCCAGCCGGTTAGATGGGAGACAACTGTCAGCCATTTTCAGATCTCTCCAGAGATGTTCAATCGGATTCAAGTGCTGGACTCTGGTTTGGCCACTCCAGGACATTCACAGAGTTGTTCTGAAGCCACTCCTTTGAGATCTTGGACATGTGCTTCGGGTTGTTGTCCTGCTGAAAAATGAATCATCGTCCCAGTGTGAGGTCAAGAGTGCTCTGCAGGAGGTTTTCATCCAAGATACCTCTGTACATTGTTGCATTCATCTTTCCCTCTATTTGGACTTGTCTGCCAGTTCCTGCTGCTGCAAAGCATCACCATAGCATGATGCTGTCACCACCATGCTTCACTGTAGGGATGGTATTGGCCTGGTGATGAGCCATGCCTGGTTTCCTCCAAACATGATGCCTGGCATTCACAGTAAAGTGTTCAATCTTTGTCTCATTAGACCAGAGAAATTTGTTTCTCATGGTCTGAGAGTCCTTCAGGTGCCATGTCCTTTTATTAAGGATTAGCTTTCATCTAGCTGCTCCACAATGCAGGCTTGGTTGGAGGATTGCTGCAGAGATGGTTGTCCTTCGAGACGGTTCTCCTCTCTCCACATAGGAACGCTGGAGGTCTGACAGAGTGACCATCAGGTTCTTGGTCACCTCCCTGAATAAAGCCCTTCTCCCCTGATTGCTCAGTTTAAACTCAACTATAATCCTAGATGTATGCATCAAGTATAAAAGCCACACCACTTGCAGCATTAACGCTGCACGGCGGCACCTCTTTACCACCATTTGGCAAAATTAGAACCGATCCTATTTTTGCCGGATGTTGGAGCAAGTGCAGAGTCAATCTAAAACCTCACATCACACCAACAGGAAAATGAACAGGCACACAATCTGCATTTTTAAAACAATTTATTAAAGACTGTTATGTTTTTCTCAAAATCCTAACTATATTAATAAATATATGGCTGTATTTATACATGCTGTCAAAATTGATCATTTATGGGTATGCATACACACATAATACAAACAAAATGTGAATTTTATTCTGAAAACTATTGTCTTTTTGCTCAAGTCGTAGTAGGAGCATCAGTCAAGGGAGACGAAGTGAGAGAGCAAATGACAAAGAAAGATTAATTTTATATGACACCACTCATTGTTATCACTGGCTTTATTGTGCGATCTTACATTTCCCATGCATGCTTCTCAGTGCACCTCGAGGTTTTGCAGCGTAGTGTAAATCAGGGTGGTCACGAATGCCAGCAAAGTGCGCGGCAGAGCAGAGCTGCAGGCAGTGTAGAGACGCACTGATCAGAATGTAAACTCCTGTTTTTATAAACGTTTGACCTACTGATTCTGATTTTAGCACTGAGATATGCTGTGTTCTTTTGTTGAATAAAGATTTAAGTTTTTAGTTTCTTTTATTGGTCAATGATCAAGGCCAAGGTCTGGTATAATTTCTGTAATGTCTGGTACCACTCACACAACCTAATCTTTTTGTTTGTTTAAGTGACTAAATGATAATAAAATAATTGTGTTCTGTCTCAAATGTGAAACAATAATTTTTGAGAACACAGAATGACAACCTACACAGAAAACACAAGGCAACAAGCATGCCCACATTTGTCCAGCCAAACTCTCCCTCCATTCTTCATTTTCTTGGCTTTTTTTTAACCAGACCAGAGAATGTAGTCAAAGAATTAATTCTGATCCTTCATCTTCCTGCTGCAGCCATTTTTTTTATTAAACATCTTAACTGCAGGGGGTTGTAATGATCCTTCTCTGCTGTCTTCACCCTCCTCCTCAGTAGAAAGCTCCCACCCAGGCTGTGTATATAAACGGAAGCTAAAAATGATCTACCAGATGGTAATAAAACATGTTCATGATTTGGGGACTCAGACAATTCTGACTTAATTTTAAAGCACACAAATTTTTCCAGCACTATCACAGCCAAGCTGAGATCCCATCACACTGGTTGCAAAGAGTCTGTCGCCATAGACAACAGTCTGCATCATTCAGAAGTAAATCAGTCTGTAAAATGTCTTTTGAAATATTCTTTTTTAAATCACATTACTATTAACTACAGAAGAGGATTAGAGCAAATAAAAAAAGAATCTATCTATCTATCTGCTTTATACTGTGCTTTTTTTTGTAATGCACTCTTGAATGCTTTTCTCATTTCATGACTATTTGACTATTGTGCTAAGTGTACCCTTGTAAATCCAAAATATGTGGACAAATATATCCAATACTTTAATGTCATGTAAAAATATATAAATGTCTTAATAGTTTAAAACAAGGAATATTTTTCATCAAAGAGAAACATTTTTATGATAATAATTTTGTATATTAATATATTAGGCGTCAGACTAGATATTTCACCGTTCCTGCTTTTTTGTACTTATTGTACTTTTGTTTTAAATACACACTGACAAAAACCCTATTTCACACTTCTTAAAAGAAGCAGGCACTACATAGATTTACACAGCTAGTCTGTGTTATTTCTCTGGAGATTGGCTTCCCATTTGCAGTTTAATAAACAAAAAGCAGAGCGAGAGAGCTTGGAACACAGGTAATGTGCTAGGGTAAATAAATGGCCATCGAACAATGGAAGATGACATTTAGATAAATGCTGTGGCTTTAGAATATAAACATATAATGATTATACCTTGTAACAGTGAACATGTACTATTATTCAGCATCACAACTGTATATTTGTTGAGGAAGTGAGTACACACTATAGCTGACTATGTCCTTAAGGCTACATAGACAGCATGTTTTGTGGTTTTCCTGTTCATAACCAACAGTCCATTTCACACCCCATTATCTTATGATGTAAATGAAATTTTAATGAGTGTAATCAATATCTCGTGACCATGTAGTAACAGACCTTTATAAGCAGTATAAATCTTCACACGTACAAACTCATAACCACACAGATTACTGGGTTTTGGCCCTCGGACAACTTTTTGCAACATCTTAATAAGAAAGATTGTTTCTTTCTTATTCAAAGAAACAATCAATACATTCATCTCACACTATGTGTGTTGCATAAATGCACTCTAAAATATCAACAATACAATGAAACATTTAGTATTAAAAGCATGGATGTTGCTCATGATTCTGCTTTGTGCCAGTTAGGAAGTAATCAAGTCATTTGTTTATGTCGGTGCTCTTCTAAGCTTGGTCGTGTCACTGTGCCAGGTCAGGGCAAGGGACAAAACCTCTGGTGCTCTGTCACTTCTGGTTACTGTACAGTATTTAGAAACTATGCCTTTTTACTGTTAAACAACCCGGAGCCTGCAGGATCTCCTCTGCCCAGCCAGCATGGTAGGAACAAAGCCCCTATCAGCTGAACAGCAGCTCAGTCTGTAGTAGGTGTCAGAACAATGATGAGGTTGAAGCCTAATTACTGCATAGCAAAGAGCCAGGGCACGTCAACTCCTGGTTTTGATAAGCTTAATACACCCATCAAACTATTCCATATCTGTCTTTCATTTCAATGATGTAGAAAGTAACAAAGCCCTAGGGAAAAAAAAAAAACACTCATGTATAATCTTGTTATACATTTAACACTGCATTATAAACAACTTGATCACCAGATAATCTCGGCTGTCATGGATTTTTTTGGACAGGTCAAAATGTTTAGCAACACTGTGATTCTTGCACACACTGTATGCTGCTCATTTGTGCCACTGGTACTAATTTGACTGCAGCTAAAATATTTAGCAATAACCAAGTAATATAATTTAATCTCACAAATCACATGCTTTTGAGATGCTTTACTCACTTCGGCATGCATAAAGCTTGAAACTTGAACTGAAGATACTACTTTCTTAAGACATCCCCTAATACTTTTCCAGCCATTTTAGGGGTCCTCACAGAGTATTGAAATGTAATTTGCTAGATTGTCAATTAATTATTTAATATGAAGACATTTTTTTTTTTACCAAGACTGTAATGTCCTTTAATGTACCCAATCCAGATTCAGCAGAACATGATCCTAATACACATGTACTACTCAGAATGGAATCACTTGATGTCCCAAACTTGCCTTTATTTGACCCACATGACATGTTTTTTAATTCACCATCATACAAGGCAAGGCAGGAAGCATTGTGACAGCAGCTTAAGGAAATATATTTGGATGTTTTTCAGAATGTGATGGATATGAATGCTCTGTTGTAACTTATCTTTTTTGTTTTATGTTGCAGAGACAAGGATCTGGGCCAGCTGCTGGCAACAAGAAGACCACTGGGGCAAAAGGTAAAAAAAAGTCACAAACTGACACTTTTTAGTCTTTTTTCATTCAGCAACAAAAAAAATGAACAATGGTATGCCTTAAAACAGTAGAGAGAAAGCAAAAAGAATAACCAAAGCAGCAGTAAGTAGACTGGGGTTCACTGTATGTCGCAGCACATATATCTGATACGAGCTTTAAAAGACTCATGACAAATGACTGACGGTAACTGGGGCTGAAGTACACATAAACACAATCCTACCTCAGGACTTCCTGTCAGATCCACACACTGTGTTACAAGATTTTGAGATGTATGATTTTTAAATGAAATTGAGAACATACATTAAACACAGCAATCAAATTTACAGATGAAATTATCACGACTAGCTAGTTCTTATATAAGCATGCAGTTACCAGACTGGACATAAAAATGTCTGGAGTAAATATGCAGCATTAATGAGGAATTTCCCCATCAGGAGTTCTGATTCCCTGTTTTGACTCCCATAGTACATGTGGAAATTCTCTTACTTTCACTATTAAACATAACCCTGAGTTCTGCTGTTGTTTTTCATCGGTTTGATTTCACCAAACGCTTTAGTAATTGCTGTTCATAATCATTCAATTTTATTTGTATAGCACATTTCAGCAGCAAGGCAGTTCAAAGTGCTTTACATTGTAAAAACATCGATCAAGTATATATCAAATTCCTCAAAATCATCAAGTAAATATCAATGTATCAAAATCATAAAGATCATCAAGCAATTATCATCAAGCAAATATAATTTGTAAATATTGATCAATGTTCCACTTACTACTAATCAAAGGCAGCTCTAAACAGGTGGGTTTTTAGCCTTGATTTAAAGGAACAAAGTCTGTTGGCTGTTTTGCAGTTTTTTGGAAGTTTGTTCCAGATTCGTGGAGGATGAGTTGACCTACAACAGGTCCACTGTTACACTATTACACTGTTACACACATTATTAAAAAAAAACTGAATTAGGACTGCCTGAGCTGCTTAAATTATGTTTTGGGCACAATATTACTAAGTCAAGCTAATCACATCGATCCTCACTCTTACCTGCTGATTCTTGTGTTTTATCATTGATCTGATTTCACATAATTAGGAGGGTCGTTTTTGCACTCTTACATGTATTTTTTAAAATCCTGTGGTGGAAACCTTACTTTATTACCATGCTGTGTTTTTATTATTCGTGTACACTTATTAGTAAAAACAAATCCACTACTGGCCAGTACCATTACAAGACATTATTTGTATTTTTTCCAGTTACTGCCCTAGTTTTCATAGCTGAAATCTGTGGTGACACCTTTAATTTGGCTGTTTTGTAGACTTTGTCTGGTATGTTTGATCCCAACAAATTCTTGCAACAGTGCAATGTCAAAACTTGTATTGGCTATGCATAAAATCTCTAAAAATCCATAAAAGCGTACTTTCTTGGCTCTTCACAATACAGCTGCTAAATTCATATTTTAATTCTGAGACTGGAGACACCAGGAGACAAAGTTCTAATGGCCATCAACTTCTCTGATCACATAGCTCTGATGATTGCCTTACCTCCCTCCACAGAGATAGACAGCCGATGTCAGTTTGGTCCTGGGGGAAATAAAGATCTGCTTCATGTGCCAAGTGCGTTGCAAATCATGTTTATTCTTGAGCCTCTGTCATTAAACCTATCACAGCAAAGCAAATAAAGGCTTCAACAAGAAAAGTAATATCCTCTCTGCTTTCATCTCCGTTAAATCATGACTGTAATTTGATGTGTCGCCCTGACTCAGCAATACTTCACGGTTCTATATGGATGCAAGCAGAATAGTGGAAGAATGAGGGTTTTCTGGCCATGTAAAGGTAGCATTGGGTTAGGGATATGGACAAGGTAATAAAAACTTACTATAAAAATTCAGTAGACAGGACAATTGTGAGTTCACAGCTACAAGAGTTTTAGTTCATTTAAAGTGGCTACATTTGCTGTTTTTTTAAGGTTATGGACAATAGATTTTGCAAAGTTAGGGGTAGGGTTAGGGTCAGGGACAAAAAAGAAACCCATGTAAAATCAGAAAAATTCCTAAAAATTATATATATTTTTAAACTAGACCCATATTTTAGGATCTACTGTAGTTCAGTTAAGCTTTTGAAATTCTATTATCTTCCCCTGTAGGGGGGGACTCTGTCTTGGCCCTGGTTCAGACAGGCAGCCTAAAAGACCCTACAAAAAGAGCCTGGTTCTTGGAAAATGTTTTTGCAATTAAAACATACCTTTAAGTTGTTTCGAATGTTCTTGTAAATAAAACTGATCTGATATTAAACACAACTTATGATTCAGTCCAAATTTAAAATATGCACATTATTTTTACAAAAAATAACTGAATTAGGACTGCCTGAGCTTTTTAAATTATTTTAGTTTATTTTACGACTAACACTAGTTTTGTTGATGAAAATATTTCTGCACAAAGTTAAAAAAATTATGGACAATACTGAATAAAAAGATGACAAGTGTGTGTGGACTTGTTCTGCAACTAACCATGTTTAAACAATGTCACCCTATTAAAGAGTCACCACCCTGCTGCGTTTTCACCAAAAACAATTAATTGGATCCACATTATCATAAGAGGTTCAGGTGCTAGGATGCAGGAAATCAATTTTTCCATGACTACAAAATGCAGGTCTCTTTTTCTGCTCACTTAATACAGAAAAATAAAGGGAGGTGCGTACCTTGCTGTACACTCACAGAAACACAAAGTATTTCTCTATGGTGTGACCTTGAAAATTAATCTGTAGCCTGTAAAAAGTGCTTTCCCAGAGATACACAAAGCACACACTCTGAAAGTGAGGGAGGTGGGAAAAACTCGGCTATTGACGTTCGCCCACTCTGCATCCCTGAGCACCAAGC
This sequence comes from Anableps anableps, assembly GCA_014839685.1. Taxonomy (NCBI): domain Eukaryota; kingdom Metazoa; phylum Chordata; class Actinopteri; order Cyprinodontiformes; family Anablepidae; genus Anableps; species Anableps anableps. Next base: position 23,953,312 of record CM026068.1, on the reverse strand, counting down.
ACAAAACAGTCTTCAGAGAAAAGCTCTCTCTTGCTCAAGGACGATTACAAACAAATGTGTCCATATTCATAGGAACTCATTTTGAACTGGATAAATACAAATGCACACAGCAGTGCTTCTCAGTGATGCAGCAAAGGCTTTTCTCCTGATATCAGCAGTAGCAGGGAAGCTGGATAAAACAGGGAGGAGGAGAACTGTTTTTTGTAAAAAATAATAGAACATGTACAAATGTGTAGCAAGTTCATGGAATTGGAAGAAACCTTTTATTTACTTTGCTGCTTTTCCTTACCCGAAGACAAAATGCAAAATTTACAAAACAATCTGAGACAGAACCGGGCAACAGCACATCCTTATGTCTTGCATTATAACACCAAAATAGCATCTTTTTTCAAATGCTGTTTGGATGCTAAATTGTAAAGAACTGTAAATTATTCATTTATAGGATAATTTCTAACAATCTAATGATTCTGAACATTTATTTAGCACTTTTGTTTTGGTAAGATCATTTCTTCATGTGTTACTCACTGTTTCAGACTTAGTTTTATTGTTTCGGTTTAATTAAAATAAAGTGCAAAGTAGAAATTTTGAAATATTTCTTGTATATCTTTATACTAGGAATTTTGCTAATCACTGCTTTATCTCTGTCACTTTGCCTTTTTCACCATATTGTCAACCTGTTAGCAATGAAATACAAAACTTTTTGTATTTGAATATAAAACTACATGTTTTCATTACTGAACCTACCCTGTAGACCTCTAAATAACAGCAAACTGACCAGAGCAGCAAGGGTGTCACAATACATCCAGCTCACAACTTGAATTGATAGCCAGATTTATAACCCCCTTCAAAAAGAGTGCTACAGTTTTACATATCACAAATTGTTTTTGAAAGATCTGTGATCACTACAGAATAATCCAGTCCAACTTTGACCATATAGAGTATACTTCAGTGTTTGTCCTAATCTAAGGTGATCTTATGCAAATAAAAACATTGAAAATACTCCTGTTTTGTGTTTTCACAAATTACAAAAAAGATTTCTTGTTACTCTATTTTAAAGAATATTTGTTCCTTGTTGAATAATCCATTCCAGATATTGTCAGCCTGACACAAATACATTCCATACTCAGAAGGTTTACAAATTGCACTGGACGTTGTCACCATTTCAATTTTTTTACAAGTTACACAAGATGTGACCACTCAAATGATTTTAAACTGGAAGAGACCTTTTGATTTCTTTAGTTACCAAAAGTTATAAGCCGAATTGACGAGACATCTTACTTAGTTGATACTTGACAACACAATAAGGAAACTCAAAAACTACTTCCTTTCTTTTATGCCATCATGCTATTGCCAATTTTTCTTTGATTTCAATGTTGATCACAATTCCATAGGGGCATTTTGGCATTGACTTACTATGCATTTGACACTATCATACACAATTGGATTACCACTCAAGCCAGGCTGTCACGAGCAGCCCTCACATGTCATACAACGTAGCAGCAACTTAATTATCATAGCAGTGACTCATTCATAACATTACTTAATCTCACACTATACTTTGCAGATGTTCCACTTACGTTGACATGCAGGATGTTTGAAACTGAAAATAAAACTGACAGGGATGATTTCTTTTTCCTGATTATTAAATATCAGAGTAACTGAACACACTTGTAGAACATTAAAAAAAAAAAAGAAAATCTAAAAGACATGCACCATTGAGAATGAAGGGCATCAGACATTACATCCATACTTTAAAGAAGTGATAGGAATTCTCCTTCATTTCCCTGTGTATAGACCCACATAACATGTTTTTTAATATGTCAGCATACATGGCAGGATTGGAAACAGTATGACAGTAGCTTTACTTGAAATTTAGTGTCGAACACAGATAGTGTCAAGCTGAGAGTACTCTCTTTCATATCCGGTCTCATACTAATAACTTTTTTATTGCACCAGACGAGGGCACATCCTGACAGCATTTGGATAGCGCTTCTTAGACAGAGTTTAGGTAGAGTAGATTTGTTGTTGTGTTTAAATTTTGTGGGAGTTTGTTTGAAAAAATGCTTTTCTCCCCCACCCCACCAAATAGTGTTCACAGTCAGGGACTATTTTAGCAGATTACAGGTACTGGCAGCCTTAAAGTAATGATTTGTAAAAGTTTAAAATATAAACTTTTACAAATCATTACTTTAAGCTGGTTATATGTGATAGAGTATAAAGCTTTAAATCAATAAGAACAAAAACACATTGAATACAACATTGAATGTCAAAATTGAATTCTGGCCTTTTTCTGAACAATTTACTTGTACATGTGGGATACTAAATATACAGAACAATATAGAAAGTGCTACATCAACACCTCCTCCCACATAATTTCAAAAGACAAAGGCATAATTTCAAATAGGCTCACCTCAGAGATCAAAGTCATCTTTCTTAATTAGCATTAGACAAGCTCCCAAAGTGACAATGACCTATTTTCTTTACAGTTTTTAATTAGCCTTGCTGTTCCAAATTATTGCAAGAGTGAATTATTCTTATTTTGTCAGTTTTGTCAGTATTGTGAGTAAATTATTTCTGTATTAGGCCTTTAAAATGCTGTAGAGAGCAGAAAGCACATATTCCCTCTGCAGGTCTTTAAACCTCCCACGTTTCCTTGTTTCTTTTTTAGTTTTACGATTTCATCCTCAAGTAGGTTACACTTACACGTTCTTGCCAAAACTCAATGAAAGTTGACCTAAAAACCAAACTCACTGTGCCAATCAATACACAACCAGCCCCTCATGTGTGTTTGTGTATTGATCACAGTGGTTTCCCTTGTGTTTTGACTCCCCTCTTGGCCTTGGGGCTGATGAAATTTCCTTTCACACCGGCATTCAGCTGGAGACAGAAATATGCCAGCAGGCGCATTGCATGAAAGCAGACAAACACACCTTTTGTGAATATACTCTCTGTCAATAGACATAAGTTTGCATCTCTAGAACCCTCTGCACATATAGGCAGCCACTGTAATGAGGATCTCACATTTAAAATTGTAGAAAATCTGATCTTTATTGTTCAATAATGTTCTCAATCAAACCTGTGAGACCTATCAGAACAATTCTATTAATGTTGAGAATAAATTACACACAGATGGACTCTATTTACCCACAGCATTATGTGCATTTTAATATCAGTTTATTGCACTAGATTTTATTTAGAGGGTATCAGATTAAAGGAGGCAAGATACAAATGCATCAAATTCTTATTTGTAAAATAATTTGAAAACCATGCATCCTTATGTTTAATTTACAGTTTCCCTCAATTTACACTGCTTGTGTTTCTGTTCCGTTACGGAACGGACTTTGCAATAATTATGCAATAGGCCCTTTTGCACTCCAAGACCCGACCCCGTAATGACCTTTTTCACAGTATTCTAATTTCCTGAGACAGTGAATTTTGGGTTTTCATTATCTGTAGGCCATAATCATCAAAATTACTAAAAAGCAAAGGCTTGGAATATATCTCTATGTGTGATGATTCTATATAGTATATGAGTTTCACTTTCTGAGATGACTGGCAAGAAATATTGCACTTGTACATAATATTCTAATATTTTGAGACGTACCTGTATACGTTCCGGCCACAGCAGATGAATAGCTCATAATTTAAGTGCAATCCTTTAATTTCATTATTTATATGTAGTTACTGGGGCCACAGTTAATGGTTTTTGTCACTGCAGAGAAAAAGTTACATGTATTTATCTGCTGGATGTGTGATGATACGATGTGGATTTCCCGCTCAGCTTGTTTAATATTAATTAAACCGAATGAAAATTAAATGCAATTGAATGTGTTAGTTTTATCATTTTAAAACTGACGGGTAAAAATACATTATGATAGGAATTTTTTGATGCCATTTGTCAAAATGACGGACATCGAGAAAATATAACGCGATCTCTGACTGAGATATCTGGAAGATGACTCGTCTCTGCAGCCAATGAACCAGTCGACGGCTGACTTCAAACTAGCCCCATCTGGCCAGCCTGAATGGAACCACAGCTCTAGAGGTTCCAACAATCGGGGTGGGACCGAGTTCTAAGTGCTAATGCAAAAATGCCAGACCAAGGTTTGAGCCCAGGCCAGGCTGTGCCTGACCCTGAAGTGCAGAGGGGCCTAATGAGAGCATTTACACTTCTTCTGCAGAGCGGTGCACAGCAGCTGCAGTGTGCTACACCTCTGCATTGCCATCCGGTAAAATTAGAATCGAGTCTATTTTTGCCAGGCACCGGAGCAAGTGCAGAGTCAGTGTACAAAGATCACACAACAGGAAAGTCAACGAGTACAACATCCGTATTTTCATAATAAATCACCAAAGATTTTCTAGAAATTCTTTCTAAACACATGGTCATATTTATACATATATCCTGTCAAAATATATTGTTTATGGCTATGCATACTCACATAAAACAAACAGAACATGGACTTAATTTGAAACCTATTAAGTCATGTCCTTTCACTCAAGTCGTAGTAGAAGCATCAGTCAAGGCAGACGAAGTGAGAGAGCAAGAAAGATTAATTTTGGAAGTTGAGGTCTACAGTATTTTATATGGCATCACTAATCCCTTTCATGACTATCTTAATTGGGTGATCATGCATTTCCCATGCATCTCTGAGGACCTCTGGGCTTTGCAGCAGAGCGGAGCTGCATGTAGTGTAACAGTAATGTGATAAAATTCAAGGGAAATTAATATTTTTGCAAGTCATTGTACTTGCCTAAACGTGCCCATCTAGAAAATAAATGCAATATTTTAAACATTTGAAACACGGAACCAAAATTATGGTGGGGTGATTAAAAAAATCTTCAAGGCTAATTGTTAGAGAAATACAGCAAGGAGTGGATCTTGAGGCCTTGAAAGCCAACCAACCAATAAAAGAAAGAAAAACAGATTATTAATTAAAATCTATTTTTCTCTCATTTTATTTTTTAAAGTGGAAAAAATTCTGTCTATTTTGGTCATTCCTGAAAGGCAAGTAAAAAAAGGGAGCTTGGTTATTTGCTGTTTTGTTATTTTGCAGTTTTGCTCTTGAGACACCAAATTTTTTTGGCCCTAAAAGGCATTGTCTGCCGAGCAACTTTTTATACTGACTAATTCATATCCTCTCCTGTTGTTTGAATTACCATTCTATAATTTATTAGAACTTAAATGTAAGATTGTGGTTATGTAACTATAAATAGGTATTATACACCCAAAAGAGGTCTATGATAGGTATTTTGGTTTGATCAGGGGTCATAATCTCAAAATTCAAAAATAAGTGTCCCCTAGTTTATGTGAGGTTTAGAACCACTTTCAAAGAAAACAGGTTGTAATGTAAAGACTTTGGAAAATAATTGGCAATTGAACTTAAATGTATTCAGTATTAGAGCATTTGTTTTGATTATTTATCACTGCAATTCATTAAATACCCAATTACTAAGAAAAAAAAAACCTAATACACAACGGTTAACTACGTGGATGGTAAATGGAACTAGGTTGGGATGAAAATGGCAATGCTTGTGTATGAAATGGGGGTAACAATTACCAAAAAGCAAAGCCAAAAGAACAGATGTCACATTACATGACTCATGGGTACACAATGTAACAGTAAGCGATCAAATCATTTTTTAAAAGAAGTCAATTTCCTTAGCAAACTTTTAATTCTAAAGGCAGAACACTATAAATTATTTTTGTCCTTCTCTGAAAGCACAGACAAGATGATCTGCTCTAAAACCTCTGCAGCAGCTATTGCACACATTTGTTTAAGTCACACTGAAAGTGCTGTCAGAGGTAATAGGCCTGATAATTCATTGTGTTTGTGCATGATGAGGAGGCAAATCCTCAAACTAAGAATCATCCATCATTGTCACATTCAGTTTCTGCACTCAGACTTAAAAAGGGATGAAAATCTTCCCATAGGTCTGAAAGATTTTATTCAAGATAATGGTAGCCAGATTCTTGCCTGAATCCTAAAAGAATGACCTCATTAGTTTGTAGTGATTATACAAACACACACAGCACAAACATAAACACTGGTAATATGAATTTAATCTGTAAACCTAACAGCAAATAAGTCAACAAGGTGTTTTTATTTTACTAATAAAACTGTGACAAAAACCAGAATTAAAAAAGATTTTTACTGTGAACATTCTTTTTTATATACATAATTTGTTAAGCAGTTGCTAATTGAAAAAAGAAATGCTGAAGAAAGTGGCCTGTAACTATGCAAAAGCGACTTTTCCAGATTGTTATTTTTCAGCAGTGACTTGACAACTGCTGTTTGATGGGAGAATCTGCTGACAAATTAACTGATAGTCTTGTACTTCACAAATCTCTGGGAGTAAAAACTGACACTGCACATTACACTGAACACACAATCCCCATAGTGACACATGGTGTTGGCATCATCATACTGTGGGGATCGTATTTTTTTCAGAAGGGATAGAGAAGCTGCTCAGGGTTGATGTGAAGATGGATCAAACTGGAAGAGTCCTGGAAAAAATTCTGTTAGAGGCTGCAAAAGACTTTACATTGGACTGTAGCCTGTTTTAATTAATTATAGTAATCTTTCAACATCTTTGACCATAGTGTTTGCTCTCCACTATGACAAACTTTGAAGTTTAAAATCAACAATTTATCAAATAAATGTTAAGAGCATGACTGCATTTGACACTGCAGACAGCAAAGGGCACAGCCCAGCAGCTAGAACTGCTGGGATGAAAACAGCAGGCATTAGAGCATTGGAAAATTCAATATCAATTAATGCAGGATTCAAAGCCTGCCTTGACACAGCAGTTAGTGTTTCCTCCTTTAGCTGTATGAGAGGTACTCAGACTCAGCCCCCAGAGAACCTTCAGATTAGCTGCATAGTCAATACATGAGTCTCCTTTCTGCTTTTGGTCTCGCGTGTCATGTAGTTGTCTACGGTAAGATCTGCACATCAGACTCCATGTAATCAATATTTTGTTGTAGGCATAGAAAGAAAAAAATAAAACAGGCAAAACCCCCAATTCTGTGTTGAGAAATAATTTGTTATTCTGCAAAGACAAAAAATTGCATGATTGTATGACTTAATAGCAGCACATGGATTGCAGTTTTCAGGATAGGAAGCAAGTTAATTTTGCAAAGCACAGGCCACTGTTCCCTGAGTCACAGTGGAACTGTCTAAAGTCAATCTTGCCATGGTCTCTCAGAGTACTGACCTACCCTGCTTCATTACCATAAAAAGAGCTGAAGTCTGCCTTTCAGGAGCAGGTTTCTGAGCTACGCTGATTACATTTCTGACATGGTGACAGTAATAACACCACTACACTACAGTCTCATCTCATTTATAAAGCTTGCGTACATACAAAATGGGGCCTGGAACTTGCATACAATACTTTCCATGTAAAGGTTCAGATTTATAAAACACAAACTTGATGTGAAAATGTGCGGCCCCTCACACCAACGCTGACCCATGTGTATCATATATGCTTGTTTTGGAAACGGGGTGAAGTGGCAGCACAGATGGTGAGGTGTGGAATCACTCGAAAATTTACTTTTTTTTTTTTTTTTTCAACCCCCTCCAGATGAATCCAAGGCGGACATCCCAGAGGATTTTGACATTGACATGGATGCCCCAGAGACCGAAAAGGCAGCGGTCACCATCCAGTCCCAGTTCAGGAAGTTCCAGAAGAAGAAGCGCGATGAGAAATCCTAGTGAGCGTCATATTGATCTGTCGCCATGTGGTTACGACGGCACTTTGACGCCGGTGTGACATTTGCATGTAAACAAATTCTTCATACCTGTTGAAACTGAAGGGGTTGTGAAAGGGTCGGGTGGGGAAGGGAATGCAATAGCCTGTTAATCTTATGACTATGTCAGTGAATTCTCATTACCCTGTCATTATGATTGCTATTATTTATTATTTTGACTGCCGTATCAATGGATACGAGAAGAGGATTAAAGATTTAGGTTTCTGTCCTGCCATATATGTTCCATATATCATAATTTCTCTATGTTTTTGTACTTATCCCTGTAGTTTTACCTATGCTTGCCAATCCTGTACTGTACCTAGGACTGTTTCCTGAGCTAATGTTAAAGCTTGCTCTTAGGAAACCTGGCCAGGAACTTTTCATTTCACCCGGAAGCATTTTTCTTACCTGCATGGTTCTGTCAAAGCTCTCTGTCAGTGTACATTGAATAAATAAAAACTGTGTGGAAAATGTGTCTGTGCATAAAAACACTGCAATCTCTCACATCAGACTGCATGTGCTGCTTCAGTATGCTGCATGCACTGTACTATTATGATCAAACTAAAAATAGAAAGCTGTCTGAATGAGCCTGGTTGAGTCTATTCACTTCTCAGCTTGATGACCTTCTGCTTGTAAAGCCAAGCTTTGCAACCAACAGGTTCCCACTGAGCTTCTTCTCAGCTTTTAGCACCCAACCACTTTGACTCAGTCAATCTTTGTGTTTAGTTCAGGATTGGAAAGTCACATTTTATCACTGGGAGGAGATTCATTAGAAAATCTGCCTCAACTCAAATTGAAATGAATGTGAGTTTTAAGAAAAAAAGCAGAATAGATTAATTTAAGGGAGGTTTATAATCTGATTATTGTCTCTGTGCTGTTAAAATTATTTGATGCCCAAGATTTTGGGTCAGTATGTTTTAGAAGAATACAAAACAAATGGTTACTTAATTTTTATTTCAAAATGCAACATGTTAAATAAAAAACAATTAGTTTTTCTTTTTGTGGTCAAAAGACACTGTGCAGAAATTTAAACGAGGTTTGATTTCCTTTTCATATCTCACATAATAGTACATGAAAATACTAACAAAAAAAATATGAAAAATATGCTCCTTTTTTCCCCACATTCAAGCACCTAATTCTGTGAACAAATTGTATGGTGACTGTAGGAGGCACTTTTTCTTACACAACCACCACAAAACTAACATGAACAAGACAAAAGCATAAATTTTTGGTTCGTTTGGATGTGGATGTGCATATTTGTCTGATTTTTATTTGCAAAGATGGGAAGTGACATCACAAGGTGAATACAATATTTTTCAAGCAAAATTTTAAGGACAACATATAAGAAAGTTGGCCTACTTTCACTTCTCTTTGCCAATGATTTAATGTTTTCATCAGTTCAAATAAAATCAAACCAAGTAAAAGTTTTTAACTCCCCTCAAAAAAGAAAAATCTAGAAATTGCTTTCCATTCTTACTCATAACTGATTTCTGATACAAAAATCCAATCACCAAAACATGCCTAGAAAGTCTTACCACACGCACAGTTTGCCATAAACAAGTAATATTTCTTCTAGTCTTACTCGTGTAAGTCGTTCAGAGAATCATACAAAGGTTTTTTAATCATTTATATGGCTTTGGAAAAAAATGTGCCAAAGAAAAATATAAGGAAAATAGTGTATGAAATGGTCTGATTCCCTACTGACTACAGTTTGTATTGCGACAACAAATAAAGATTTGCTTAGTTTCTAATTGATTTAAATAGTAGAAATATGGTTTTGTTTTCTAGCTGGTCACCTGAACTAGAGTCTCAAAAAGTGGAGATATTTGAAATGCAGTCCCTTCTGAGAAGACAGCTGCATAACCAGTGACAAGAAGCACAACTGAAGATGATGATATAATTAAGATAAACCAGGTGGGTAAATTAGCAAATAAGGACATGGTGTGTCAGAGTGAGCAGAAAACATCCAACGTAGGCATGGAACTCCAGGGCCCCATTTCAGAAAGCAGGGTTAACAAGCTCTGAACAGAAGGCAGATACTCTGAATAAACCTACATGGCTCTGATACCCAGAATTTTCGGTTTCAGAACAGGAGATATCAACAAGGTAATTTAATTCTGAGTCTAGTTACCCCTGAGTTAAGCATGTGCACGAGAATATAAAAAGCCCTCATCAGTGGAAGGCAGATAACGCGATTCACTATGGCAACAGCAGGAAATAAGAAGTATCAAAGTGCACATTTCTCGCCACTGGAATTAGAAATGTTAATAACGCCATAAGGAGAAAATCAAAACATATTTATTTTAAAAAGCAATACTTTTTCTGCCGTAAAATAGCGTGAGTTAGATTGACACCAAGTTAATGCGTAAGTGTGATTTGACAGAGTTAAAGTCTGAACATACTGTGTGGTCATCAAAAAGGGATACTCAGATTAAACAACTAGCACAGTCAGGTGACACTGATGACTGCATCAATGTAAACACTTGTTGAGCAGATTAAAAAGTGTGCAATAGAATATTAAAAATAAAACAATCTCCTTTATTTAGTGAAAGAGCAGTGAATGTGACTGTACCATCTATGCAGCCTGGAAACCTAAAAATATATGAATAGATAATGCTTTAAGTCTCAAAATGTAGCTCAAATTCCATAAACATTGCGAAAATTAAAATTACAAAAATAAATTCGCTTTATGAAACACATCATATTCGAAAAAAATTATCCTTTTTCGAGAAAAAGTTTTGGCGCAAGGATGAGGTGGTTTTCTGGCCGTATCGAAATTGCTTTATTTCGCAAAACTGAACAAACACTTTTTTTCGCATCACACGTGCTACATGATCAACAACCGGAAGTTGCCACTGGTGTAAAGCATGAAGAAGATGACAACAGGAAGTAGTTGGAGGATCATGGCGCGTTTTTGATGACTTATCGTGTGAACAAGCTTATTCACGTGTGATTTTAAATTAATCGACAACGATTAGCGCACCTCTGTAATGGAAACGCAACTACAGAATACATTATTGCTTTCACTGATATCTGCAATTCTGTGGAGTCCTTTTATTAGTCTTGTGACTGTAGGGATCCACACTAAACTGTACAGCAGGGTGCCTACGGTTTTCAGATTGAGATCTACTCATGAATGTCTAAGTCACATGATCTGTGCGGCGGTGGAAGGGCTCTTGTCTAAAAAGCTCCATTATAAAATAAAATTTACCGAAAACTAAGCTATTTGTGCTTAAAACCAATAAAAAGGGAATATAAAAAAATATAAAAGGGAAACAAAAGCTTTAGTTATGAACTCCTGCCGGGGATTAAACCTAAGTGCTCAGCATGAGAGGTGAAGACACGCAGCATTCTGCCACAGTGATAGATTCACATCCACCTCATAGGCTCCTCTGTTGCGCAGTAACATTTTAAGTGTCACAGTAACAATCATGACAGCATCCCGTTGGCATTAAAGCAAAGTGCAGCATAAAGAATGTCCTCTTTGTGTCATATGAGGGATGTGCGGGCTGAGATTTTATTTAAATAAATTACTAACTGTGGTGAAAGACGGCAACGCTCGCAGATATATAAGACATCTAATCGCGGTCTGATCACCCTCTCCCGACAAAGATTTCTGCAGAGTATTTACTCTCCAACATCTACAGGCTTTTCTAGAAAAGGACACGCCAGTTCTGATACTTTCCTTGTGCCAGGTCTCAGAAGAACAGTAGGACAAACTCGGGATTAGGTCAAACAATCCTGCTACCGAGCAGGGTTGGTTCACGGAGTAAGGATATGTCGCGTTGTGAAACCGAAAACCCAGAATATGCACATAGTTGCCCCTGAACTTATTTAGGATTTTCACTTATCCCGCTTTCTGAAATGGGGCCTTGGAGTTGGATGTTTTCTGCTCACTCTGACACACCATGTCCTTATTTGCTTATTTAAGGACATGAGCTGGTGATCCATAATGTTAACTTCGTTGGTCTGAAACCCAGATGCTGTTCACTTACTGGTAGGTTTTGGGTTGTTTACTTGTTGAAACACCCATTTCAGGGGCAATTCCTCTTCCACTTAAATTGACATAACTTCTTTAGGTATTTTGATGTATTTAAACTTATCGATGATCCTTGAAATTTATGAAATTGCCATAGGATGAGCACTATCCCCATAAAATGAGGGCTGCACCACCATTTTTAGCAGTGTATTGTGGCTTAAATTCAGTGTCAGGGGATCTGAACAACTATCTGTGTCCCCTAGACCCTAAAAGACCATCAGTTCTCAAACTGTTGCACAGCTTCTCTCCAGGCCCATCAGTGTGTTCTTTGGCAAACTTTAGCACACAGTTTTTTCTCCAACACTTTGCATTACGTTCTTATCAGTAGAGATTGTTACAGTACTCACTGCTAAATATTGACCTTTGATCAAGAGCTGAGCATTGGCTGAGTCTTTGGCTTTTTGGCTATTTTTTTAAATTATTTTTTTATTGACCTTCATTTAATCAGGTAAAGAACCCATTGAGACCAAGCTCTCTTTTACATGGATGATATGGCCAAGAGGTCAACAGCACACTCTTCAGAAACACAAATAACTAATAATTGATCCATTGGAATGATAGTTTTGATTTTATTTGGGATCTGTTTGATTTTGGTCTCCAGATTAAGGAATAGGAGTTTACCATCTATTGCAATTCCCTATACGCCTTTTCCTCTCCAATCAGCTTCTTAATCCAGGTACCCTGTTTGTATGAACAGTGTTTAGAGCAATTCACCCTCACTAACTGAACTCCACACAAATGTGCCCCTTTCAATTAATGTTTCAGTTACACAGAAATAGCATGGATCTGTTGGTTCTCTATTAGTCCACTACACCTTCTGGTGAATCATTTGACCTGTAGAAATATAATCTCAACCAAAAGCAGGGACTTATCTAGTTTTTGATGTTGGAGAGTGGGTAATTGGAACATAACTGTATTTACCTGCCAACAAACCAACTCAAAGCTGGCTTTGTAACACAATCTTTCGCCTTTAAATGCATCCATGTCTTTGAACTTTTACTCAAGGTCTCCTATAAGAGGCTGTCTCAGTAGAGTTTCTTGTTTGTTTACTTGGCTGCTTTGTTTTCACCAACTAATTATTATTGAAAAGCCTCCTGGCAAGTCTCAGTGTCCATAGAGGATAGTATTACTCCCAAAGGCACGACGGACTCCTCTTTTTGTAACTATGTCAGTGTCCTCCACTAGAATCATTACATTAACACATGGAGATTTTGTTCTGGTCCTGCATCATAATAAGCTCCTCTTCTCTGCTCTCCTCTCAGGCACGATGAGAAGACGACAGTCCATTGTGTCTACATAAGTGTTTGTCTGGTGTTCTTCTCACATCAAAACAAACTTTTTGGAGTTTGGGTTCTGAAGTCAACAGAGGCACCTTTGTTCATTCTGAGATCACATGTAGCAGAGATGTGGTGTGAAGGCCATTGTGCCGATAATAACATGGTGATGCATGCACTGTAAGTATATTTCCACATGCACTGAGAACAGACCTGTGAAAGTCTCTGTGTGCCGTCTGTGCTGCCTATGGAGATGAATTTCTCCCCTGCAGTTGGCAGAGTAAATCTTTAATATCCTGAGGTAGTGGGTGAAACAGCTACTCATAATCTGGATGTATTTTAGTTATACTCTCGCTCGTCTGATTTCTGTCTGAATCCACTGTGCATTAGTGAGGAAAAATGAATCCTGTTTTTTTGTGATATGTTACTGTTTTATTTGGTTGTGTCCTGACAGTTACAGAAATTAATTTCACACTGCGTGGACACAGATAATAATTATTCATCCGTGTTCTTAAGAAAACAACATTTTCATCATTGGGTCACACACAAATGTTTTGCAAATATATATCATCGAAAGCATGTATCTACTCAAATCCCTTGTTTTCTCTAAAAAATATAACGATGTAAATGGTTTTTACAGAATCACATCTCAGCCTAACCCAACATTATTTTTATTCTACGGACGTATTGTTTGGAGATATGCCTTTTCTGAGCTTTGGTCTAATGGTTCCATTAGATTTAAAGATAGATGACTCTTCGAGGTTTGATTCATTAAAATTGCATTAGTCATTAGTAACCTGTCACTCAAATAGCAGCATGGATTTGTTCTAAATAAGTGTAAGCCTGTGAGCGCAATATGAGGGATTTCATTGTCAAAAATAACAGCCTGTTGGGTGCACGTCTGACTGATACTGCCACTGAAATCAGTATAATTAGACTCCTCACCTCTTACACTCTACTTTATTAATGCACAACATCAGGATCTTCCCTCTATATTTTCTTTTGAAAATTATTTCTCTTGAAACCAATATTTTTCCAGTGAAATATCCCAAGAAATGAGCAGACAGGAATATCAACACTGATTGATGATATAAAACAGTAATCAGTAGCAGATCAAAGCAATAAACTCACCCTGAGTCAAGAAACTGATTAAAAGTTTCGGTTTAGATCTTTGTTGTCAGGAAGCTCCCTGGCCAAATATTAATAAAATACAGCTATCTTTGTGTTTTCAAATATATTGGTGTTTTGGGATCTCAAGTTATTAAAAAAGAATCAAAAGACTTATCTAGCACAGATCAACTTTAATTATGCTTCAACCAATCAGCAACAACAACATGTTTTGCAGTGACTTTTTAAGGAATATATGAGTTAAAGATACAGATTGATCAAACAAATTTGCCTTAAAGCAAAATTGTATTTTTATTGACTAAGTTAACATTTAAGCAAATGTGAGGGACTGAAATAAAGTTTATGAAGTAAATTCCTTAGAGTTACAATAAATTCAGTTTATTTATAGAGCACCAATTCACAACAAATGTTGTCTCCAGGCACTACACAAGAAAAAAAAAATTCATTCATGCATACATTCTGATACAACTGATCCTAGTTATCAAACAGTACAGTAAGGTCAATTAATTATTCAATGTAGTTCAAAAAGTTTCAAAGGAAACCCAGCAGATTGCATCGAATAAACCACAAGGTCTGCAAGAAATATTACAAAAAAAGTGCCCAAGCAAATGATTAAGTAGTATCCTGGCTCTGAATAAAACAAAGCCACTTTGTTCATCAGAAATAACATTGCACACTCTATTGTCTATTGTTTGGGAATGTTCCCATAAATAAGTTATTGTGATGAGGCACCAGGCTATATATATATATATATATATATATATATATATATATATATATATATATATATATATATATATATAGAGAGAGAGAGAGAGAGAGAGAGAGAGAGAGAGAGAGAGAGATAGAGATAGATAGATAGCACCTGCAGTAGACATATCTATCTATCTATCTATCTATCTATCTATCTATCTATCTATCTAGATAGATAGATAGATATATGAGGTATGGTGCTTTGTAAATTTATTTCTTCTGATTTGGATGTTATGTTAAAGAACACAGCAAAAAAGTGCATAACTGTGAGGTGTGAGATGATAATAAAATGACCCTCTAAATAAAATCCAGTACAACTTTTGTTGTATTGGATGTTGTACTTTTTTTGTTGAAAAATTAAAGAGTGGCAATAAGAAATTATTTTATAAATCTTTTGCAAAACAAGAAAACTGATGTTTTCAGATGCTCATTATCCTACCTGACTGAGCTTGGTCATTTTAAAAAGAATGGACAATTTTTTTCTAGTTGAGACATATTTCTACAGACATGCAGCTGGTGGTTCTACAAGTTATTTGTTTATCACACTATCTTCAGATTTTATTTTTAATTGTTGAAAACCATACATTTTTTCCTCATTTCACAAATATTCACAGATTTGTATCGGTCTATCACATAAATCCCCATTGCATTCAACAAGATTTTTAGTTGTAATTTGCTTTGCAAAGCACTGACATTCCAACACCTTTAGTATAAACCTCAGTTCAGTCAATCCTAATCAACAGACAATATGAAACGGTTTTAAAGGTTGTTCATTTTGGTAATATCAGCTTTGAGTCTGGGAAAATGTTTTAATAATAATTTTATTTTTTCAGATTACTATCAAAGCATCCAGAGCTATAATTTTTTTTCTCTGCAGTCTTGTTGTCTCTTAACTGACTGCAGTATTGTGTTCATCCAAGCAATGGTTTTCACTTGACTCTGAAAGAACTATATCATTTCTTCAATGATCCTCTAATATGTACAATGTTGAGTTGAAGAAGTGTCTTCTTTTGACAGTAAACATCAGTTTTAAAGTATAACCTAAGAAAAGGCATTGTTATAACACATGCAGGTAATCCCTTAGAGTTAGTTTAGGCAGTCAACTCTCAAAACTCAAATTTTTACTATATTGGCTGACGCAGATTAATTCCATCTGAATTACAAATATTGATCACAGGAAAAGGGCCAATTCACTATTATTTAACAGTGTGTGATGCAAAAACACTTCATGACAAAATTATATTTAATATTGGCAGGCCATACCGTTTTTCATATATTAGTTGTTTTTTTCCACAAATAAGGCTTCCTAAGAAAGCTGATATTTATTGCATTCATTACTGATAGAAAAGTAATAATACAGATGTGTCATAGTAGACCACTGATGTAGAGATTATCTTCACTAATTATTAATTGATTTTAGCTTTGTTTTTAACAATAAAGGGATTTAGTATGTTAAAAAGTTTTACAAAAACTCACTGTAAGGCTAACATTCAGAGGTTTTTGTTTGCCCCCACCTAAACTATAATACTGTACATGGACTATAACTGCTGAAGCAGCACAACATCACCCAACAGTGTAAGGTCTAAGATGATAATGAACAGAACAGTAAAAATATAGATCTTGGCCTCCTTATTGTTTATCTGAATTCATTAATTGTATCTGTCAGAATCAGCATTAAAACCAAAGTCTAAACCACTGTTTTAGAACAAGAAGATGGTGAATTTCTCACTCCTCCTGTCTCTAATTTCTGCCATCTCAGTTTCTCTCACCAAGCAAGAAAGAGCCTGATTTTTCATCTTAAAATCTGAACAAAGACCTAGAAACCCTACCCTCCCACAGCGTTGCTGCTCCACTGACCTTGTGATTGTGAATCCACCTCAGAAACTAGGTGCTATTTTTACCACATTCCCCTCCTTTATGAACACAACTGCAGATTTTACAGCTGCAAAACCGAACCCAGTGGAGTGTTTAGCTTTCGGTGTATTTGCTATGACTTAATGTGTAATGCCATATATAACCTCTAAGAAAAATCAATTAAAAAAAGAACGAATATAGACCTACAAATTTGTGCTCAACTTTACATGTAAACAGCTGGTTACAGTGTGTAAAAAAAGACTGTCAGGTGATTCAAAGCAAAATAATCAGAATGTTCAACTCAAAAAGCAATATCACCAACCTTATCTAGTGGTAATCTGCTCATGTGTGACAGGTTGTGCAAATGGTCTTAATATCCAACCTATGAAGTACCCCCCCCACCCCCCAAACACACACACACACACACACACACACACACACACACACACACACACACACACACACACACACACACACACACACAATCTCCAATGTACATCCCACCATTCCATCCCAGTGAACACTGCAGATAAGTAGCTATGGTGCCAGTTAGAAGAGTACAATCATCCCTGAATGTAACATTCAGACTCAAAAATATACCTACAAGTGTAAACAGCCTTGTTATTTCTGTGATGTAAAAAATGAGACCATGATAAATACTTTCAAATCTTTTTGCACATATATTGTGATATTATAATTCAACTAATAAACTAAGTATATTATGTGAGAGCGAATATAGAAAAATAAAAACAGTGGTTGCATAAATGTGCACATGCTTAAAGTAATAAAACTAATAATACTCTTAGCACCTTCTGATTTAGTTTTTAGCATTCAGTCTGCTTGAGTTCAAACCTGATTAACATAAAATAAACCTCAGTGGTAAAAAAAAAAAAAAAATACTTTTTTTTCTTTTTACAAAAATCAAAAACAAAACAAAAAGAACAAATACAACACTGAGCGTGTCTAGATATGCATATGGTGAAACATAGTGGAAGCAGCATCATGTTTTGTGCTTACTTTTTGTTTTGGATGGAACTTGGTTGTTTGTCAAAGTGGATGAAATTATGAACAGTTCCAAATGCCAATCAATTCTGACCCAAAACCTTCAGATATCTTCTCAAAAGCTAAGGTTGAAGATGAATCTCATTTATCGGCATTAAAATATGTCAGAGCATACATCCAAATGAACATGAGAATAACTTTATGAGAGAAATGTTTAAATTTTGGTATGACCTAGTCAGAACTTAACATAAAATCTGTGGGCTCATCTGAAGAGTGTGTGGACAAGAGATGTCCTCACAATCTGATAGGTCTGAAAAGACTTTGGAAGGTAGAGTGGGCAAATATTGTCATCTTCTCTTGAAAGGCTTTATGATCAGAAAAGACAAAGTTTTAGCTTCTCAGCCACAATGTGAAGAAGAAGGCTGGGAGAATCAAGGTGATGTTCTCAAATCTAAGAAGAAATTACCAACTGTAAAGCATGGCAGTGCTACCACTGCCATGCTAGGTGAATTATAATATGTAATGCTGACTGTTTTACAGTCATGAGTGCTGGAAGTATGTCCAAGAATACATTTAACAATATCTACTTCTTGATTATTTAATTTCACCCCCAAATCAACAACTAAATCATTGAAATTTGGACAACAGTTTCAAAACTGGTTTTGTAATGGACTTGGCAGACTGATGTTAGGCTTCTGGAATAGCCTCAACCCTAGAGAGAATTGCTGAACTATTCTTAAAAGTCAAGTTTGTACCATGAAACTAAACAGCATAAATGAACCCTATCAGTTCTGCCAAGTGGAGTTGTCAAATCTCTAGTCAAAATTACAGTATGTGATTAGCTTATCAATGGGTACAAAAAATGAGTTGTTTTTCTTCAACTTCAGGAACATTTACCAACATATTAATGGGGGTGCATGTAGATATTTGAGCCTATGAGTATATTTTGCCTATGTGTGTGTCAGAAAAAAAATGTATCATCATTCCAGCCTGACAATTGACAAGTTCAAATGAATCAAGAAAAGTCTAAAATAAATATGTCCATGTCAATGAAACTTATGATCAACTACTCATCACTTCATAACCCGATCTACTCCTAATTCCCATAGAGTCTTTGTATCATCATCATCTTGTCAGGGTAACTTCACTAACTGTAGGATATCTATTTTAACCCAGAAGAGTTTGTCAGGCATTGTAGAAATGATCTGATCATGACTGAACGAAAACTCCATGGAGAAAAGGCATCTATTTCCTAAATAACTCATTCTATCATGGAATGATAAAAGTGGATGCAAATCTGGTGCCTTGAATTTATTAATGGCAGAATATAGCAACTTTTTTTTTATGACTGATAAGTAATTTAGAAACACACTGAGATAGAAACGTTCAGTAGCTAGACTAGTGCAAATATTATCATCTAAAAAACATTTCAAAAAACAAAAGAAACGAATGAAAAAGATTATTCCTTACCTGAGTGAAATGCTTAGGTAAAATCAGTGATTCACAAATGTTTTAGCTTCGAAAGCAGAAAATAATGCTATCACAGACTTAAAACCCTGACTAATGCTCCTGTACAAATAAAACCAATAACCCAACTGGACAACAGGATACGGTATAGATGGCATCATGAGGAAAGTGTGAACGAGATGGCCTACAAACCTGACTCTGTAACAACAGTTCTGTCAGGAGGAATGGGCAAACTTGTGAGAATCGTGTTGAAGAATGCTCAAAATATCTGACAAATATTGAAAAGTTTAAAAAGCAATAATGCAAAATGCTAAGGAAATGTTTGTAAACTTTTGAATTTAGTTTGCAGTTTAAAAAATGGTTTGAAGTTAAAAATAAGACTAGACAATTTTCTTGCTCCTTCTGGTATTTAGCAAATTAAAACAATGTTGGTAATCTTAACTGACCTAGAACCTAAAACAGGAACCTTTTTTGACTGATGTGATGTCAGACACCAAGAAAAAATGTATTTTAATCAGTGCATGTAAATATCTGATTTGATCTGGTTTCAACTGTATCTCCTTAACATATCTACAAATCAAGCATCAAGTGGAAACGTATCAAGTATCAAACTGAAAGTTAACAAATTTCTTTGCAACCAAAAACTGAAATAAACCTAAATTTTATTTAATTTTTTTGTCTGTTTGTTTTATCCAAGTGTTGTTGCATTGTAAAAACCAAACAGGAACGTATAAATGGTAAAATTAACTGAAAATCTGACAAAACAGTTCCAGCAAGCATCATTGTGTTAACCCAGTAGCTACTGTGAAAATTCATTTTTGCTTGGCTTGCAAGTGTAAACCCATAGGAAACAATTTTCTTGTCATCAACACAGTATCCTATGGTCTTTATAGCTCACTGTGGGCAACAATGTTGATGCTGATGGATCAGTAGAGAGATCTGGGACAAAAAAAAGCTGAAGGGTACGTGAGGTGAGGAAAAAATATTGGATCTGAATAGGAGATAAACATGATGAGTGCATTGTCAAGAAAACAAAGTACATCAGCTCCTGGGAGGCCACAGAGAGAGTTGAAGGTGTGCCTGATTAGGGAAGTGTTGCATGAACTCATGGGGAAAGTTCTTCCGTTTCATTCTCTGTAAGTTACAGCTCTGCGTCCTGGCTTCTCTTCAGGCACCTCATTATGAAATACAGTTGGGACGCCATCAATCTTTTCCTCTTCACACTGTGGTATCCACCCTTCAGCAGTTAGAAGAAAAATCTGAAGGAGTTCTTCCAGATTCAATCATTTATACCTTGCTCATATCCAATAATATAAACTTCCTGGTTACTGCAGTTAGTGGTGAATAAGGATGTATTGTGTTGTAAACAAATAGCAAGTAAAAATTGGTAATTAAAAATATAAAAATCACAGTATTACTAAATATATTATAGTGAAACAGCTATAAGACATGAATGCAACCCACATTTTCATTTTTAAAAAATGAGAAGAAAGACTGAATAATATTGAAGAGAAAGATGTTGCTCTAAGTAAATAAAGCTGGCTGAAAAAAAGACTGCTTCAAAATATTTTACAGTTGAATAGGTCAGCAACAATTCATCCTCCCTCCAAAACTGCATAGCTACTCTTATCGGCTGCACAAATTCAACTGAGTTAACAAGTACGGACAGCAAACCGAAAACATGTATTTATGTATTCTAATATAACTGTGAGTTGCATCAAAAACTAAATCAAAAACAAAAAAACTTGAGCCTGGCAGCCCCTCCCAGCTGCAGTCAGAACATAACATGTTTCCCTCCTATAGCATCCATTACAATCAAGGCATATGAAGTTGGCAACACTGTCATGGTCCATGGGACCTATTGCTCTGCTACTTCAAATGTCTGTTCTCTATCCCATCTGATTCAAATTATCTAAATTTCTCCTTAACCTGTCACCAAGGTTAGCAGAAGAGTATTCGTGACTCTTTAATTATACCAGCTGTGTTGTTGCTGGAAAATATCCAAATTATGCACAATAGTGCATCCATTGTACCAGGAAACAATCTCCAAGTTTAACAGGTAAAGTAGTAAAAATGCAGGATTTCAGACTACCTAAAAAATGGAACAAAAACTTTACTGAAATGACCTTAAACCTGTTGATATGCTTGTCTTGAATTAAAAGCGATATTCTGTAAACATCTGAAATTTCCTCTAAGTAGAAGGAAACTTAAAGAAACTCCACTGTTAATAGTTTGGTTGCTCAAAAAGTTGTGACATATTTCACAACCTCTATAATCAGTAGAAGTTAATTTAAATGACCTTTCTGAAATCCAGTCTGGCATTTTAAAGGGCAGATTTATATTTATAATAAAAGAAGCAAAAACTAGTAACATTTAAAGAGAAACTTTCAAGTTCCCATTCTGTCTGCTCAGCACATTGGGTGGTGTGATAATGGCTTGCAGTCAGAAGGCGAGTCACAAATTAACAGTCCAGTTCCATCTCTTCCTAATGTGTAAGGCCCAGTGGGCAACAGCAATATATTTTCAGTGTCCAGGTGGGCTATCCATCTTCATTAAAGCACCATACACCAACGAGGGGAGTCCACAGATTTAAAAAGAAACTGCAATTGTTTCCACCCACGGTAAGTTGTATTTCTCCTCCCACTGTTTCCATAAAACAGTTTGCAATAAGTGCATATAGTGTTATTGTTGAATCAAGCAGCTGGCTGCTGGTTTCAAACACATGCAGGAACTTTTTGTTGCATTGCATGCACACTCTACACAAGGCTGAATAAAACATGCTGCTTATTATTATTGTTTTGTGTCATGAACCAGTCTGGGGAAAAACTAATATTTGCATACATTTCCCTGAAGAAAGAGATGGCTTGTGTTCGTTTCAGAGTGGATGTAGTCTCATTCAAATTTTTGGGCGCCACGGGGATCACCATGCCTGTGTAAACCTGATCGAGGTCCCAGTGTAAGCTCTGGCATGAATAATTCACCTTATTCAACACGGGGTGTAACTGCAAGCGGCAGGCTCATGATGAAACAGACTGCTGAGTTGCTCCTGATGTTTCTATCCATGCCGTCACATAGATTTTTCTTGCTGAACCATCTTTTTCCACCTCTTGAAAGTCAGCACCGTCATCACTCAGGAAGCTGTCTCATTTCAGTGGCTGTACACTGCCATCTGTTGATCAAAGCTTACATATTGCACATAGATCTGTGTGCTTTTCAAAGTCACTCTTCATAGCCAAAAATTCCTACTAAAATGTGTTTTATAAACATTTACTTCAAGATAAAGGAATCATGAAATTGTTTTCTTCTGTCAAAATTGAAATAATCTGCTTAAATTTACTTAAGTAATCACGTCTGCAGCTTTTTGGTTGAAGAACAAGGTGATGCATAATTTAAACAAATTAATTTTAGAAGAGCATTTATACACCAGAAACAAGACTAGACCCAAGTTTAGTCCTGCAGAGCAACTGTCCTGGAATGTTTAGATGCAACACACCTCCAACACACCTGAATCAAATAAATGGGCCGTTTCCAAGCCTCTGCAGGTTTGAATGAAGTGCTGATGAGGGAATTCATGCATTAGGTTCAGGTGTGCTGGAGAAGACCTGCATCTACAGGAAAAGTTGGACACCCCTGATTCAATCTCTGTCCTCAGTGATACAGGAACAACTTTAACTGAATGAGTTTATTATCAAAACAAAATTATTAGCATTATAACAAAAATGTGCTTTGTTTTATTGGCTGCATAGGGATTTGATGAAATTTAAAATAGTAGCAATATTTATTTCTTTTATTGACCATAGTTATACTTTTATCATCAAAACAGAAAAAGATTTGTGCTGTGATTGTTAAAGTTTATGAAACATATTTCACCCAAGTCTCATAATTTTTAGTGTTTCAATAAACTACTTGAGCTGTTACTGCTGAAAATCTGAATAAGTTGAATAAGCCTCATCATTTTGCTTTTCATGTGTACAGGTTGTGTAAAAGTGGAAGAGACTGGGAAGAACACCAACTCACCCAAGAAGTTGTAGGCCACAAAAATAAGTTAAGTGACGCTGAGGGATATATTATGCAGACAGGTACAAGTTTGGTGCAGAGAAGACTATGTTGTGCCTCTGCTTTTCAGGACTTAGGCTCGGCTCCTTGGTGCCAGTGAAAGAAACTCATACTGCTGCAACATACCAAGACATTTTAGAAAATTCCCAGACTTTGTGGAAACAGTTTGGGGATGGTCATTTCCTGTTCCATAATGATGAGCTGGTGAGCAAGGAAATGTCCACAAAGACATAAGTAATCAAGTTTGGTTTCGAAGAACTTGACTGGCCTAGACAGAGTCCTAACCTCAACCCAACAGAACACATTTTGGATGAATTAGAGGGGAGACTGTGAGCCAGGCCTTTTTGTCCAGCATCAGTGTCTGACCCCATAAATATTTCCTGGACAAATGGTTAAATATTGCCATAAAAAAACCTTGTGGAAACGTAAATCAAACTCAGATGTGTGCAAACAAGACTAAGGACTTTATTAACCAAATCATTTTCCCCATAATATCCACAAATAAAAGTGTTCTCTTTATATATATTCACATTGTATAATTTCTCAGAGTGACAAAATTATTCTTTTTTTTTTTTTTTTTTTGGATTTCCAGCCATTCCTAGTAATTGTCATTTGATCAGTCGCCATGCAAGTTGTCAGAAAGTCTGAAAAACATTACGATTGGTCAGCATTGGCGGTCCTGTCTGGCATCATTCTTCCTCTTCCTCTGTAGGCTCTTCGCTGTGTTAAAATCTCCATTGTTTACCCAATCACATATTTCATTACACTGCAACAATGAAAAATAAAAATAAATTAAGAAAGCAACGTTCTCCTGCAGAGTGCTTCAGAGTCCTCTTCAGTTTCCCTTTCATATTTTTTTTTTTTAGATATTTTCTGTTTTTATACAATATTAATAATAATAATGACTATAATTGTCCTTAATATAAATTCAATATTATTTTTTTTTTATCTTTCTCAAATTTTAAATAAATCATTTTGGCAATCCTCTTATTTTGTCACTTTAGAATAAAAGAATACTCAAGTAGAAAATAAGAACTGTGAGAGAAAACCTTTCTGAAGAGGAGCAAGTTGTGAGAGAAAGAAACGTGTGAAAGCATCAGTGAAGAGCAAGAGAGGACAGAAAGAAAAGAGTCAAAGAAAGAAAGACAGACTCAAAGAAAAGCATCCACTTTAGACGCATGTCAGAAACAGCTCTATGTACAACAGCTTCTGTTGTGGTAATCTGTCCTTCCTGTGCCGGTCGTCTGTCTTTTGTTCTTCCTCTCAGATTGTGTCTGCAGCAGTCCTGTTTGTCTGAAGCAGTCCCGTGTGTCCCAGTGTTATACCAGAGTGTAAGACTTGGCATAAGGGTTGTTGCTCTGTTTCAGGTGTCCTCTGGAATCCAGCAGTGACTCCTGTGAGGTGCTGAGCTTGGCAGCCTGTGCTTGGGCTAAATCTCCTGAAGAGGGGGCCTCTCCTCGGACTTCACCTCGGGCCTCCCCCCTCTCCCGGACATCCCTGTGTGGAAGAGTAGAGGCAGTTCCTGGCTGCCACTGTTGCACCTCCCTGGGAGAGGGCACTTCCATGGGTGTGGGCTCCATTGGAGGAGGCCTCTTTAGGGTACGGCTCCTCTGTGGTTCAAGGCAGGCCTGGCCCATAGCTCCTCCACCTCCTCTTGATTCCCCTGCAGGACCAGCACCACCTCCACTTGCTCCTGCAGCTCCTGCACCGCCTCCCCCACTGCTACTGCTGCCACTACTGCTGCTGACCCCCCCCCCCTCGGGCTGGCAGAGGCACACCACGGTTCAACAGGAAGTCCATACGGAGGTAGGGCGGTAAGTGGACCAACTCTCCTCCTGAGAGAAAACACACAGAGAAGCAGGAAGCAGCTTTAGAAATGATTATTATGCTATTTAAGAAAACTGAAAATACTACAAAGCGACAGCATATAAACATCAACGGGGTTGAGATAAATTTTTTGATCCTCGTAAAAGGTTAATTACTGGTCCAGAGGCTGAAGCTAACAGCTGACTTCAGGGGTCAAGACCAAAACATACTTCTATCTGAAAAATATAATGGGGAAATCATTATTTTATGACCTTTTGAATTGTTATTCATTTACATGGAGTGGGAATTTGTACAGAGCCCCCAAGGAGACACAAAGGAAATTTTTTCTTTTGAGTTAATTTGCAAAGGTATTGCATTCCCTCACAAAAGTATTGCATTCCCATGCAACACTTTTGCTTCACCTCAAAAAGGTGTTGCGTTCTCTCGCAATAATGTACTAGTCAGTTCATGCAGCTTCTTGAATACTGAAAGTCTTTGTGGTACAATATAAGGGTTTTGTAAGGCCTTTACATGTATGTTAATATCTCGTTTATGAGATATTAACATACATCTCATATGTGCAAATTGCAAAAGCAAAACAATATGAGCAATATGAGCTTTCCATCTTTCTACGACATAAACAGAAACTTTCTGTAAGAAGGAAGGAATGAAAGAAAGAATACATCCAAATTATTTGAACTATTTTTCAGTTATTTTCACAGGGTAATAAAATCATCTGACAGTTTTGATTGAGTCTTTCTCGTGTTAGTAGTCTAAATAGTTAATAAAGTGCCACTTTCGTGTGCAGTCCTATCCTCACCGAAAGATATTACACAAACAAACATGAACAAACATGAACAAACATGAAATTAATAGATCAATTTCCAACCAGTTTTCGGCACCAAACAGTTAAGGTTGTATAAACAAGTTTTCACTGAGGCTCTTTAAAGGTGTACATATGTACAGTTTTAAATTGATATTTGTTATCACTGTGACTGTATACAAAATAGACTAGGGTATATTTGCAAA
Source organism: Anableps anableps (assembly GCA_014839685.1). Classification (NCBI taxonomy): domain Eukaryota; kingdom Metazoa; phylum Chordata; class Actinopteri; order Cyprinodontiformes; family Anablepidae; genus Anableps; species Anableps anableps. Next base: position 23,927,157 of record CM026068.1, on the reverse strand, counting down.
TTCAGCGTGAGGGAATGCAATAATTTTGCGAGGTAATGCGAAAGAAAAAATTTCCCCCTAGGGGGCTCCGTAAATTTGAACTGAAGCTGATGATTATCTTCATTGAAAATGGAGGTTAGAGGTGGTGCACCATCAATGAGCTTCACGTCTGAAACTTACTGAGAACAAAACATGTAAAGCGACGCTGGTCAGAGAAACTGACTCAGACAATTAAGGCAGGGTAGACATCTTTAAAATAGCATTCACTTAAATCCAAAGTTTTTGGGATTATTAATTTACCTTTACCTCCACCCTGATAAAAGGCCTAGCCAAGGGCAGGTGCTGTGATACCACCAGTTTATTGAAACCCGAGTGAAAAAAACCCATTATTTACTTTAAACAGGTATGGATGTTTCACATAGACACAATTTATTTTATTCCTACAAATTCAGCTGTGACACTTTCTTGTAGTCACTGTAATTGTTATAACAGAATAACAAGCAAGACCTAATGAAAAACTGAATTTATGAAGTTATTTTTTCTGTAAATATCAGAAACTGATCTAGCCATGAAAGTTAATGTTTCGGATTAGAATGGGGCACAGTAACTGAGCTTCTTTCTGATATAAATCAATGTGTACAACTTACAGACTTCATTGGGTTAAGTGTAACCTTTTTTTTAAAACAACAACTGTCACATGTCAAGCATGATCAACTAGGTCAGATTTAAAATGTGTGTCAAATCGAGATTAATTAAAAAAAAAAACAATTTAGATAAGTTAACAGAAAGGAGGATGAGCAGACTTTACATCTAGCAGATTACTTCTCCTAAATGTATTCCTTCTGTATTTAAGACAGCACAAATAACTCCTCAAAATATAATTCTAGATGTCCAGATCTATAAGATCACTTGAAGCTCTCTGTAACATCTGAACAGCTCCAACAGAATCAACATTTTACCATTTCATAGCTGCAGAGATCAGCACATAATTAGAGCAACATCATTCACTTCTAAAGTTGCTCTTAATGCACACATGCAGACCCTCACATACACAGCCCACACATGTACTAATATAACGTAGGTGTGCTATATGTGCACACTCACAGTCCCTGCCAGAATTTCTGCAATAATGCAAGCTCAGACAAGGTCGCCTCTGCACATTCAGTGGTGTTTGTGACCTCAGGGGATGTTTTCCAGGGTTCACAGGAAGAATGAATAAATTACTCTGGTTATGGATAAGCCCCATTAGTGCCAGCAAACATGATGAATGGCTTGAAGTGTTAATTGAATTAAATATAGATTCAAGTGTTTCCTTGGGAGCTCATTAGAAATGAAGTTTGAAAATTAATCAGTTAGTAAACTGTGGATGGTACAGCAATGAGACACCAAGTGCATCATCTAAACAGCATTTAGTGTCTGCAAATCATTTATCTATAGAAATCTCTGATGTGTTGATCGGTTGTTCTTATGTTTGAAAGATATAAACATTTTATACCAACATTTGTATGTCATACAACACATTTCCAGGGCTGTCTAAATATGACACCTTCATCTGTTATGCTGTAGAGGGAACTAATATTGAACACAGATGCAGAGAGAAACTAAATCTATAGAGTGTCCATCTCATAAAAGCTCAGTCAGGTCAACCTTTTTGCCTCAGGCAGTGTTCCTGCATCTGGCTGATACAACATGGTATACAGGTGGTGTAAGTTTAGATCACTCAGTAATGAAATAGAGATAAAAATAAAGCTGAAGGAGTATCATTCATTTCATGTAAAGTACACCAGCTGCTCTGCTGGCTCTGGGTTTTACACTGCAGTACACCCAGTTAGGCCCCTGTAGTTGTGATATTTGCATATTTGAGTCAATTCACCCCTTCACCATTTCTACATTATACTTACTCTCATTTTGTCTTCACAAGTTTTCATTTCACAACTTCTTACCTATATTTCATTCCTGTGAACAGTTTTGTATCAAAATACCTATGCTATTGCATTATATCAATTCAATTTTATTTCTAGTTAAGTATTTTCATATGTATTCATATATTATTGATGGATAGTCCAAAGCTAAAATCTCACATATAATTTTATTTAACTGTATACTCCTTCCTATTTTTCTTTGGTTCTGGTTCCAGTCTGAGTAAGTAGACTCTTTAAATGTGAGACTATGACCCCAAATCAAACCAACATAACTCTAAGCCAAGGGTGTTCAAACTTTTGCCAAAATGGACAAGTTCAAAGTACTATTGAGCCACAAAAATTTGATTTTTAGAAAGAAAGGGGAAAACAGAAAGGAAGGCAGGTGGGGAAAAAGTTAAAAGAGAAAGAGGGAGATAAAAATATAGGAGAGTAAGAAGAATGGAGACAGTACAAAAGAACACACTAAGAGTCTGCTTCTATACCTGCTGTTCACATAAATTTTACAAATGATTTTGTATATAATTATGTAAAATTGAGCAATTATCCAAAGTAAACAAGTGTTCATGTGGAAGTCCTCAAAAAGTTTTTTTTTTTTCTCGTAATACTTCATTCATTAAGACCACAAAAATGGAACAGCTAATTAACATCCTAAATCTCTGCACTGTATTCCCAGTGTAAGTGACACCTCAGTCTTTGCACTGAGAGCCGCCACTCTGGTCTGATAAGCAAAGAGTCTGTTGTTACCCTGATAGGTCTCCCCTTTATCAGCAAAGTGCTGTTTTGTACTCAGTTACAATACTTTGAGATCGGGTTGACAGATAGCCTTTAGCTGTCCTCTCTTTGCTAGACATGTCTGCTGTCCTGTGGACAGTACTTCATAATATAATGAGACCTGAAACTTGAGGAGGAGATCTGATGTCTTCGGCTGCTGTCTGACGGGGAACCTCCGGGACAATTTGCAGACCTAAAGTACTTTTCTGCTCCTCGTAAGAGGAGACCTCCAGCACCGCTAATTATCAGAGGTCCCAGACAGACCATTACATGAGAGCAGGTCAGATGATGGACGAGCTGTCCACATGTGTCAGAGAGCACAGTGTTTTTCAGTTTGGGCCATCTGCGCATGGTGTGTGGTTAATGGCTGTCTCTGTGGGGCTGCCGGATCAAGTAACTGATGGGTTAACGGAGAGGAGCTAAGGTTCATCTAAGGTAACCTTGCAACCACACTGCATATGCACAATAATAAATGGCTTTTGAGACAAAGTTTTTAATGTGTAGTTATAAAACAGGAACAATTTCTTGCAACAAGTTCCCTTACATTAAAACATATGGCAGGGGTGCTGTAAGAAAACCTCAAGTCCTAATGATCATTTTCTGATGTCTGATAGGCCTAGTTTCTCTGTTAGGGGGAAAAGCTACAGATAAACAAGGCAACTAAAGGCACAGAAAACTCTTCTAATATATATTGAGTGGTGGTTAATGAGACTCTACCTGACTTTCTTGCAGAAGTCTGAAGACTAATGAGACACACAGCAGAATGCAAAGCTAAACCAAGCGCAATTACAAGGGGCGCTGGGCAGAAGTTAATTAAGGGGCCTTCACAGACACACTGTTAACTAGCTAATAGAATGTGTTGCCATCTATTTTCTTTCTTTAAAAGAACTGTAAACAAATTATGGAGGATCACTATGCAAAAAGATGTATAACATAAGCTTATTGTCAAACTGTTTAGATAAATATACTTATGAATGGTTAAACTGTTTGATGATTACATGCTTCTGTCAAAAGGCTTGATTTTTAGCTCAAAATATACTTGATTTAACTCAATCTGACTTGAACTTGAACGTCTAAAAGGGCACCAGATTTTGGCTTTGTGTAGGCTTACCAGCAGCAGAGATGCATTTTTTTTTTCATTCCAGCTGATGGCAAAAGAACTTCTCAAAAAAAGGTTTAATATCAAAAGATGTTCAGCTACGAGTGTGTTGCAATGTATCTGTAACAGTTGGACACAACTTGATGCCGAAATTTTTGGATCGATGCCACTGATTTTCAATTGGACTTAGGTTGAGTCTTTAACTGGGCCACTCTGACACATGCTAAACCATTCCATTGGAACCCTTGCTTATGCTTAGTGTTGTTGTCCAAACTTCACTTCCTCACCTGGTCTGTGTGCCTTGGGCACGGCCATGTTCATGACCCTGCTAACATCCTGAGGTTTGGGCGGGGAAGCGGTAAAGCGGCAGATGCCCGACTCTGATGGTGTGCTGGAGGTCAAGCTGTCAGTGTAGTCGTTGGTCCCTGCGGTCATCTGCTCGGAGGACGTGTCAGAGATGAAGCACTCTGTAATGGTGAACTTTGCATGACGGAGCTGCTCCTCCATCTTGGCGTGCTCATAGGCTCTGGCCAGCTCTTCGTAGGTTGAAGATGCACTCTCTGTGGAGACCATACTGCTCCGTGCACGATCTAATAATAAGAAGGAGCACATTGTGAATAAAAAGGTTTTAGATAGAAAAGTATACTATCTTGTACAGAATTACTTTTCTTTAGAATTATGGGTTAATTTTGATTTAACATTGTGCTGATATTGCATGTTTTTAAAAGGGATTCTTGATTTGTTTTGACCAGTGCAGCAAAACAGTTTAGGAAAAGTAAAAATAAATGGAATGTGTTTATGACAGATTTAAAAGGTAAAAATATTAGGGATTAATGGGCTACACCATTGGAGTTTAAAAGATAAAAGTACTAAGTCTATTTGTTACTGGTTTTATAACCGGTGACTGATGTGTTTATGAAGTTCTTATGTTTTCATGATGTAAAACACTTTGAACTGCCTTGTTGCTGAAATGTGCTATACAAATAAACTTGACTTGATTAAACTTGACTAAGTCAACATTTTTTAAAAACACACAAATATCAGAGCAGTTTTTTTTCTACTAACATATTCAATCTCATAAAAGCAATACAAGTTCTGTCACATTCCCTGTACACTTAAGTTTTAAAAACAGGTAAAGGACTCTACCTGTGTCCTGTGAGGGGCTGACACTGTAGCTGTCACTCTCTTTGTCCACAGATCCAGTGGCACGCGGTGTGGGGAGTCTCCAGTCAGTGGTCAGGGTGTGTGAGGAGCTGGTTGGATGCGGCCGGTTCAGAGTCCACTGGCTGGCGTAGCGGCTCCGTGCTGCAGCAGGACCAGCTTTGGCAGTGCGTCTGGCAGTGGGATCTGGCATTGATTAGGGGGATGAAAAGAAAGGTTAGCACTTATCAGCTGAAAATAATCATACATCAACACTTGACAAATAAACAGTCATTTAATAGGCAAAGGTTTTGCACAAATTTAACCAGTCAGGAATTTAAAAAGTGCTTTGCAATGGACATTTTGAGAGGGAGAAACCCCAACTATACAAATACCTTTAAATATATGTCATAAAAGTAAATGTGAGTCAAATTTATAAAATCTATTTTATAAATTTGTCTTGGCAAATCATGATTAAAATTAATGAGTAATAGATTAACTTCTCAATTCCTCTATCACCATCACTATCTCCTCATTCGTCCAGGTACAAACAAACACAAAATTCAACCCAAAAGGGACAAGTGTTCCCACTCAGACACAGTCACTCGTGTGGCAACTTCGTTCACATTTCTCCAACAGCTAGTTACACTCAGTGTAATTTTACATAAAAGGTTAAAAAGGAATATGTGCACCTACCAGTGGAGCACTGACATTAAAACCTATCAAATATATGAGTTTTAGAAATTTGTTCTGTTGATATTTATACTTCTATTCTAGGACAATTTACAAAGTAAACCCCAGAGGCATTAATTTGCCTGGACTTCTGTTTGGAGAAGTCAAGAAAAAGTGTGAAGAAGTCTGATGCATATTTTACTCCTAACGCATGTTGGCCTGCTTGCCTTACAGGCTTAAAAATAAAATTAACTGAGCACTACATGACGTGCCACATGGGTACAGTTGCAGGACAGTTAATATGTTTTGTGAGTACACTTTACGTTTTGGGGGCAACTTTAAAAGTTAGGTCATGATTTATTGGAAGTTAATTTTTGCTGCTTTTGAGCAAAATCCTTGAATCTCCATTTTTGATCATTTTCATTTTCTTGTCAGAATTAACTCACATTCATCTTTGATGCATTTGGTGAATTAAAAACCCAACAACAATCTACAAAATATTCTACATTTGACATTGTGTTTTTTATTTCTACTGATTCACAATGCAAAAGGAGCCCACCAACTTTTCTGAACCTCTATTCTATAAAGATATAAGAACTATTAACAGTAGATACCAACTAGTTCATAGTTTCCAAAACTTTACTTGGTCCTGGATTCCATCTGTTTCAATAAAAAAAGCAATGAGTTTGCTCTTCTTCTTTTACTAAATTTGTAACAGGATAACCTTTACTGTTTTCTGAACATATTTGTGCAGTTGATTTGGCAGCATGTCTACCAAAGTCCCTGTGTTGTCAAGAAGCTGTTTGTAAAGACTGCAGCTAGTAGGTCAGGGTATCTTGCAACTTCTTCACCTTCACAAGCAGAATATTCATGAAACACTGATTACATGCAATATTTAAGTGGAACGATACCTTGGTTAATCTGTTGAGATACAGTTCTTCCTTCTTGCTTATTTTTCTATACTTTTACCACTCTCAAAGTCCAGAAACCTAAAACCTTTGTCTCATTCAGCTTTACCTAAACATGCTGCAGGTGGCCTTTCCGCTGCAGGAGCTGATGATAATAAAACCATTTAGAAAAGTCTGAGGCCAGATCCATGCAAAGAGAAGAATAAAGCTGGTAACAGTAGTCAGCAGAGATGGAGGGATGAAATGACAGAAACAAAGAAAGCTCTGAGTCAGCAATGTGAGTTCACATCACCATGGTCAGGTTAAATAAATCAGTCATGTGCCTCTTTGCTTGATGTTGAGTATATTAATTGTGCCAGTGTTTGTGTGTCTATTTAAGATAAAAACATGTTTTGTGCCTCCTATGTGTTCATATTTGTTTATATAAAGGTAAACTGGTAGATCACCTATAAAGCTTTAATAGAAAAATAATGAAAACCTAAATGTTTTAAATCAGTTAGCAGAACTTATTGTTTACCTAAATGTGCACCTTATACTTTTTTGAACAAAATGCTTTGGGGCATTAGTAGAATTATGTGAAATCTAGTCTGCATGTTTTCAGTCCCAGCTGAGAAGAAGCTTTTTTTCAGAGAGAGGATGGAAGAACTCTTCATCAGTTTGGCTTCAGTGTAGCTTAAAGACCAGAAACCACTTTTTCATTGTCAGACAGCTCACTTTATCAAGGCCATTTCAAATAAAATAGGTGGAACAGCTTATTGCCTTGCATATATTTCAGATGAAAGTGCAATAAAACTTTATCACCTGTGTGTAATTTGTGTAGCTGAGCCAGGTTTCTCCAGCAGTAAAATCTGCAAAAGTGTATTTACATTTTGTTGTAAAAGCATTTATACACCTTGGGGTTTTGTCACAAACTTATGTGTGTTTTATTTGGATTTTTCTCACAGACCAACTCAAAATAATGCATATCTGTGAAGTGGAAGGAAAGGCAAAGTTTTCAAAATCTTTTATAAATAAGAAGTTAAATGGATTGGAGTACATATTTATTCATGCTCCCCAAGTCAATAATTTGCAGAAGCACCTTACATTGCAGTTCTTTTGCTGTATGTCTCTACCAGCTTTGGATATCAGGAGACATTTTTACTCTAGCTCAGTCAGATTGGATGTTAGCACAAAATCAGGTTTAGGTTCTGAACATTGACTGGGCCAGGTTAACACATAAATATGCTTTAATCCAAATAATTCACTTGTAGCTCTGGCTGAATATTTAGGATCATTGTCCAGTTGGAAGGGGGACCTCCACCGTAGTGCCAAGTCTTTTCCAGCCTCTAACAGGTTTTCTTGCAGGATTGACTTGTATTTAACTCCGTCTGTCTTTCCATTACCTCTGACCAGCTTCTCTGTCCTGGCTGAAGAAAAGCTTTCTGAAAGCACAATGCTGCTGCCACTATGTAAGGATGATAATGTGTTATGGGTTATTTGCAGTGGCAGTTTTCCACTGCAGATTGTGTTTTGCATATACATAGGCCAAAATGCTAAAGTTTGGTCTCATCTGATCAGAACACTTTCTTTTAGATGTTTGTTGCATCACCTACATGGCTTATGGCAAACTGTAAACTGGACTTCTTCTGTCTTCTTTTCAACATTTTTTTGCCACTATTTCACATAGGTCAGGTTTACGAAGTGTATGCTCTTCCTCGCCAGTCTTATAGCCTAAATCAACTTTAAACAGCTCAATAACTCTCTACCTAACTCATTTGATGTGTTCTTGTGTCTACATGATGAAGTTTGTACACTAATATGTTCTAATAAACTTTCGAAGCCTTCGGACTAAAATATACTAATAAGACTAATAAGACATACTTATAATAACATGAAGTTACACACTGGTGGACACTATTTACTAATTAAGTGGCTCCTGAAGGCAACTACTTGGACTGGCTTTTATTTAGGATTGTCAGAGTAAAGTGGCTGGAATGCAAATGTGAATCACACTTTTAAGATTTGTTTAAAAACATTTGTTTGTTTTTCAAACCAAATTACTATTATATCTTATTTTTTATTAAGTCCATTTTGTGTTCGTCTTCACATAAAATTCCAGCAAAATACATTGAAGGTTGTGACTGCAACATGACAAAATGTGAAATAATTTAAGGAAGGTAAATACTTTTGCAAGTTACTGTATGCTAGATTCATAGCTGCACAACAACAAAATAAAACAAAATCATTGCATTACCCATACAACAGTTTTGTTATTGTCACTAACACACAACAACACATTGTTAGTAGTAAAGAAAATAAATGTTGAGCACTGACGGTGGTGGGACTCACTGGTTCCAGGCCTGGCATCAGATACGTCCACCAGGGGCCCAGTGGCCTGGGACAGAGACTGGTAGTGGACTGTGTGGGTCACTGTGGAAGACTTCTGCTTATTGGTCTCCCCAAAATCATTGTCTGTCAGCAGCACAGTGGATCTGTCATCTAAGAGAGAAGAAGCAGGATTTAGGAAACAGTGAGTGTGAAGCATATGGCTACTCATAAGAGCAGGTTTCACCCGAGCATTTTTACCGATTGTTTCCATTGTGTCCCGCTCTTCGATGAGAAGCTGAGCTCTGGGGATGTCAATGTGCATTCTCAGTGTCTGCTGCTGCTTGTTCACCGTGTCTGGTGTCCGTGTGTTCTTACTGTGGAGAAAAAACCCCCAGCTAATCTCTTCAGTTGTTTGACTTTTGTGTTGCAGAAATGCAAATTTGGTTCCACTTAAGCTGATAAGAAGTTGAATGAAGGTGAAAGGACAGCACCAACACAATATATTTGATTTTTACTGAAAGGGGCTGTAACTCTGGCTTGCAGTGAGATTTATGTTCTGTCTGAAAGCAAATGAGCATGCACAAATCAGAATTAGGAATACATACCTCATCAGCATTTCTGCCAGGCTTTTGGCATCTGTGAAGTCAGCAAAGAGGTGGTTAATACCATATATAGCCCCGTCAGAGTTGTGAAGGTACAGAACTGGGAATACTTTACAAGCATTGATGATTCCTTTTACTGAAAGGTAGTTTAAATCTATTAGAGCCTTGCACAACACACACAAAAACACATTCAAACTTTCTTAACAATACAAACTTACTTTAGCATCATTTTTGCCTTTATTGCAGCTGTTCTCATAAGCTTGAGTAATGAGAAGATTTTAACAACATGACATTCTGTATGTCTCTCATTTTCTCTGCAGTTCTTGTTATTCAGGGTTCACACACAATTTCCATTCGAAAATTAAAGACTTTTCCAGATTCAAATGCAAAAGAATTTCTGGAGACTTTAGTCCCCCCCCAAAAAACTTTTTTTGGTTTTATTATGTGCATTTTCTACAAACAAGCTAGCTCCTGATCCAGCAGTGTGGTAAAGTGCACTGGTTTATGCAATTTTTATTTTTGTCAAATTAAACCAGCTCTTCAACATTTAGATTTTCAAATCTGGACATTCTAAACATTAGAGCATAGTTTGTATTTTTAATTTCAATATTCTGTTTGTAAAAGCTTAAAAAGATGGAGTAAATTGCAACAAAATGTATACTTTTCCAGGTGTTTATTGGTGTATAGTAAATATTTACCTCTGAGTCTTTTAAGTCTTTGCTCCCTCCTTCTCCTCTTTAGCACCATTAGCATTATAAAAACCAGCACAGCCACCACAAGAACAGAGGTGATGGTCACCACCATCTTCAGACCTCCGCTTCCTGACATGTTGTCTGAGATGGGATCTCCTGTCTTCAGCAGAGGAGGGATGGTACCTTGGCAGAAATGAACGCCGTTAAACATTTTCAGTGTAATTCAAACTATTCACCTGAGTGCTGACTTTAAAACCTCTGCCTAGATTTCTTTTTAGGCAAGTCATTTTAAACTAGAAAAGAGGAATAGTTTTGATGTATTAAAGTAAAGGATCATAAGGATGAGAAATTCCTGGGAAATAAATTTTGATTAGCAGTTTTCCATATCCATAATTTTTATGTGCACTTTTAAAGGTAATCCTCCCTGGATCTTAAAATATTGTCTGTTCTTTATTACACTCTTGCAGATACTATTGAGTTCTCCCCTAGTTCATTATACAGTACAGTGCACTGTGTAGTATGCAGCAGTAGTATGTAGATGTCCAAGATTTGAATTACTGCATTAAAACCAATGTGCATCAAACACAGTAAAACTTTCCCCAATCTCTGCCACCGTCATATTAACTCTTAGTATGTAATTTATGAATATTAAATAAATTCATTACGAAAGCTACATTCTCATTTTACTTGTCTTCATAGATACCTAAATGCATTGAGTTGCCAGCATATGATTGGCTGAATTGCAATTTGCATTAGCATACAATTTAGCAGATGTTCCTACTAAGTGGCTGGTTGATGTGTGTCTTTGTAGTTATAACAGAAAATAGTTAAGACACAATGTTTGTAGGAGAATGCAGAGACCGTGTTAGCCTGAGAAGCAGAGCTATTGATTAACTGTAAATGTGACAACAGCATCCACATATACTCCGTAACCTGGAGACACAAGCACATACTCTTGACAAAACTGACAGCATACATAGCTCTGAAAAAACCCAGAAACAAGCACAGGGTCTTGAGTGCACCTCTGAGGCTTCACCAGCTTCTTTCATTCCTGACAGGTTTTAGCTCTTTCTTGCCAAGCTATCAAAAAATGTGGTCCTGAAAGGCAACCCAATGGCTTGCAAAGAACCTTAGGGCCACCCAAGTTTTCTTTATATACTTTGAAGTCTGGTTGCAGGAAGAACTGCAGAGAGGTTTGCTATACAATAACTCTGAGCCTGTCATTGATCTATAAATTAGAATCAAATAGACCACGTAGATTCATTTTGGCTGCTCGGTTCCAAAGAACCCTTTCAGGTTAACTTTAGGACGGCTAATGCCTCATTCTAAACTTTATGTTTAATATCAGATTGAGAGTGGTTTTCCCTAACAATGCTATGCTGTATCATGAGTTGTTTTTGCTACCTGTCTACCGCTGTTTTTAATGAATTTGTGTCAGTATCAATAATATTTAGAATTATATTTCTTTACTGCCTTTTCCAAATTGTTTTTACAAAAGAAAATTTTTCTTAAAAGTTTTTTTTCTTGTTCTTCTCAAATGAATATTGTCTCCTCCAGCTGGACAGGGGTTACACTTTTTACTTTCCCATATTCCTGCTCTATATCATCATTTTACTCTATATTTATTTTCCTAGCTTTTTCCTAACCAATAATCCTACATTCACATTTTATGAGTGTTGTACAACAAAACAATTAATACTTCAATTGTTGTTCACTGGTTCAGAGAAGAATGATCTTGAACCACAGTCATAAACTTTACTCCTAACTCACTTCCATCAGCATTTAGAGTAGCGAAGGTGACCCGTTTCTCCGCTGAACCGGCGCTGTTGGTGACCTTCATCTGCAGCTCGTACCATGTCGCCTCCTGAAGGTCGTACAGGATGTAGCTCTTAGTGAGTGAGGTGCGCTGGGCTGTTGTCCATGTGGCTGAATCCACTGCTCGGTACTCCAGTATGAAGGAGGTGATTGGACAGCCGCCATTGTTCCAGCCAGCCAGGTTGAGCCTGGCCCTGGTGGAGTTGATGCTGGTGAAGATTTCATGTTCTTTGGCAAATTGTGGTTCTGAGAAAAAAAACAAAAACAAACCAGAAAGCGTAACCTGTTTTAAATCTCTCAGGTTTTTGGCAAAATGCTTTATTTATGATTTAACTAATGTTTAATGATAATATTGTTGTACAGTATTACATTAAATTAAAATGTTTTAAAATCTATTATAATAGATGAGAAAAACAAAATGTTCTCAAATCTTTAAGTTGTACTCTCAAAAAGCTTAAATGATTATTTTAGCAATTCGGTTAAAATGGAGGTTAAAAACTAAGAAAAAAAACAGTGAGAACTACACTGTTCACCTTTGCCGTGGGTCTTTGCTTCAATGATCTCACTGATGCGTCCTGGACCCACAGCGTTCTGGGCCGTCAGGGTGAATTTGTACCATGTGCCACACTTCAGATTCTCCAGACGGTATGACCGCTCACTGGGGCTGATGGGAAAACTGCCCCACTGTTCGCTGTTGTCTTCTGAGTACTGCAAAATGTAACCTGAAAAAAGGGAAGTGTGAAATAAAAAGAAGGAAATTGAAAAATATCCATATTTGGTTCAAAATAAATATAATATGCCTTTTTTTTACTAATTTAAATGTGAAACAGTCTCATTGTGTTAGCAGAAATCTGCAGAAAACAATGAAGTGAAAAAGCATAATAAAACATCTATCTACAGATGCTTGAAGCATAAAAAATGGAGAGACAACTTTACAGTTTTATGGAAAATATAAATCAGAAATAGTTTGTGAGGTGTCTCTTGTTTCTAAAAGATAACCTGTCTTCTCTGTTACAGATTACACATTCAACTAGAGCTGCATAGCAGTTGCCATCACAATATCACTGTGTGCAATATTTCAATCGCAAAGGACAACTTGGATACAATATTTGGTGAGCTATCATATTTCAGGTGCATTGCATTGAATTCTACAAGCAAGTGATGTATTTGACAACCTGTACGGACTTTTAATGCCTACATATAGATCTTTGTAACCAAGAGATTGGTGAAGAGAGTAGTAAGGAAAATGAGGGTTATATTCAAACAACCATAACTTCATCCCCTATATTCAGCAGGGCTATATATAGACGCTCTGGTGAGTGTGTTCTGGTGATGGATGATGTTATGAGGAGGCAAGCAAAGCAAATATAACAGAGAAAGTATCTTGAGCAGCTTCTATGGTGACTACAACACAAAAGATGGGGGCAGTTTGATTAGGAACAATGATAAATCACCACAAATAGTATTGTTGTGATTGCACTGTAAGAGATGGAACGCTTTAATCTTCCTCTAAAAAGAACCTAATCTTTTCTCCTGCTTTTTTAATCTACCTCTTAGAACTTAACTGCTGTGCTGTACCATTCATAGAACAGAGTCAGACCAAAGTAGAAGAGGAAGGGACAAAGGCTATCACAAAATGCAGAAAGGAGCTGATTGTTTCCTTATTCATTGCGGTGTCCGTCACATTCAGTTGCAACAAAGTTTCCATTTTGCTTCAGTTGTTGTAAACGAATATGTATGAGTTTGTGCAAGGGTGACACCCTCACCTCTAATGGAGCTCCCTCCATTGTCTCCAGGTATCCATGACAACGTGATTGATGTGGTGGTAGTCTTGGTAACCGTGAGACGTGGCTGGTCAGGGGGTACTGTGGATGGTAGGTCAGCATACTGATTATGTTTTGTGTTATCATGCTTTTTTTCACCAGTTTGTGGTTTTGTTTTAATAAAAAACAACCTGCATACAACATTTCCTATGAACAGTAATCTTAAAAAGAATATACATGACCTTTAAATTCTAGTATTTCAGATATTTTGAATGTATGGGAGATTTTTGTTGTGTAATATTTCTTCACAAACTTTTCCATTTTGGCTTTATGTTTGTTTAACAAATGATATTGTGCAGTCAGTAATTTGTCGTTTCACTTGAACACACCTTTTATATGTTCAAAGCCTAGAACTGATAGAGGACAAACTTTCTTTTTATCCTGACTGTAGATATTATAACAATGATATTGTTCTAGTTTTTCAAAGACAAGCGGGCTTATGAAGACAGACAACAGAGGGCTTATGGCTGGGAAAACTATCATCATTGTGGTCGTTAACTGCCAATATTAAAGCAACACCAGTACAAAGCAGCACAAAATAATGCAATATCTGTCTATGGAAGTTGATGCTAAATGAACAGAAGCATTAGGTGAATCATAAGCAATCCCAAAACTTTTAAGTGAATGCCTAACAGCAGTTTTTAACTGCTACTTTTCTAACTTATAGCAAACATCAGCAACAATTAGATAAAGTTTAAACTTATAAAAGTGCTACTGCTAAGAATATTTTTATTAGCATCTCCCCACAAAATAAAAATGTTTGTTGTTGACTTAGATTATTGTGACCTTTTGTCACCACAACGAGGCATCTGAAGAGTGTGACCGCTATTAGACAATTGCCATGAAAATGCTGCAAGCTCCTTACAGCCTTAACAATGTCCAAATGTCTGCTGAGGCATATTTTACAAATAGCAAGAATCGTATTGACTTTGTTGCCATCCAGTAGTTACAGCATCAAGGTTATGATTTTACAGGATAAACCTATATTTGAAATACTGTGATAATGAACCAAAAGAGAATGTACAGAAACTTAATATTGTAATTCATTTCAAAGAGCCTGTTCAACAATAGCAGCAGCAATGTCTCAAATGTTCTAATGTCTAATGTTTCAAATTTGCAACATACCTTAATTTATATCCATATATATATATATATATATATATATATATATATATATATATATATATATATATATATATATATATATATATATCTTCAAATGAACAATTCAGTGTCTGACTGACAGTAAAAGCAGTGTTTTTTTTTTCATACAACTGTAGAAAAAACCATACAACAAAGGGTTGAAATGATATTGGAAGATCAACAGAATTTGTTTTGAATCCCCTGATATTTATGTTGTCATTGAATTGTTTTGAGCCCAACAGTCAGCTCTGTAAAAGAGTGGATAATTCACTGTGAACAACTCAATGTTTCATAGCTGGGACTTTTGGAAGAAAAACCTGATGGGATTTCTGCCTTAGCTTCCATGTTTTATTCAGGCTTAGTTTATTTCCTGCTCCTTTTTTGTTGCATAGCTATTTATATTAAAAAAAAGTTCTTCATATTGTTTTTGTCTTTGGAAATGTTAAAAAATCATTTTGTATTAATCTATCTCAATACATTAATTTTTACTAATGTGGCACAAACTATCTAAAAAAAAATCTGACCACTAAAGCATCTGTTCCTTTGACCACTTGCCTTGGACTTGCAGGTTCAGCGTAATTTCATCTGACCCCCAGTTGTTGCTGGCCACACAGCTGTAGTTCCCAGAGTCCTCTGCTTTCACTGTACGAATAATGAAGCTCCCGTTCCCCTGGATGCTACGACGACCATCCACGATAACAGGCGTAGGTGTCCCATTTGTGCTGAAATAAACATGAAAATTTCACATTCCAGGAATATCTTGGATTCTGGCTTTAATACGACACATGAAGGCTCATGACTTACTTCCCCTTGAGCCATTTGATGGTGGGAGGAGGGTCCCCCACAGCTTTGCAAGGTAAAACAATGTCCTTCATCCAGGGAGTGGTGACTGTGCCATTAAATGTCAGAATTCTAGCTGGAGCTGAGAACAATGCAGGCACAAACAGTAACATATTAGAAAGGCCAAGATACTCACTAAAAACCATTAAATCAAACACATGGTTTGTTAGATCTTCAAACTGTTGCTTGTCAGCAAAAAGTTTGGTGAACTCTTTAAAGACCAATTCAGTGGAAATTTCAGTCTTTTGAAAACATCCAGGCAGTATATTGAACAGATATTATCTGTGGAGGATCAGGTACCTTTGGCCAGAGGCTCCACTGTGATCTTCTCACTGTTGTTGCCATGCCCTGCAGCAGTCACAGCCACCACCCATACACTGTACTGTCTGTTTCGAGCCAAATTTGGGATCCTATAAAAATATGCATCTGGAGATGCCTCAAACTCACTCATCACCTGTGAACCCAAGAGAGGACAAAGGATAATGTAACACAAGGCTGCAGCAATATTTAGCTCTTAGGGAATTTGGCTTCATTGGCTTGGAGTCAGTATAGCTAAAAGACAAAAGAAGATCATGAAAATCTCATGGTATACAAATGCTAATACCATCGGATGCAGGTTGGAGCAGAAGACAATGTATTTTCTAATGATGCCATTAAGTTTAAGTGGAGGCAGCCAAGAGACAAACACAGCTGAGCTGCTGGAGGCTGCAGCCTTCACTCCTGCTGGTGGACCAGGAACTAGGGAAAAACACACAGCCATATAAATATTATCAACTCCCCAATAGCAAGCAAACTATGATAACTTCCAGTAAATATAAATTTTCCTCTTACCATCTTCTTTGGTACGAACATAGATCTGTTCACTGCGGACTCCATCTCCAGCATTAGTGAAGGCTAAGACCTGGATGCTGTAGTTGGTGTACTTCTCCAAACCATCCAGCTCCAGAGATGGCTGTCCAGTTGTCACATTCCTAATTTCACCCAGTTCTGACACAGAAGAAGGAGATACATAAATAGGTATAAGGTACAGATTTGGTGCTGCTTCATAGTGTTACCTGTAAATTTTAACAGAAACAGTTTAGTTCGACTCGTTTCGTATGATGAAGACCTAAAATATGAAACCAGTTCAAAAAAGGAACAACTGGAAAATAAATTATTGTAAACATTAAGCTGTAGTATGTAATGTAACTTGTTATTACTATCTCATCACCTCCCTTTATTACTGTTATGTCCTTTCCCTCAAAAATTAAGCAAACATTGCAACAGACAGATAGACTCAATCATATAACATTATGACAAATTCACAGCTTTCAGGATTTAGCTTAATCATTCCTTCATTAAATGCATGTAAACTATGTTCCTCAAGTCAAAGTGATTATCTGTGTGTGAAAGTCAGTACCTCCATCAGGCAGGTTAGCCCAGTAGATTACTCTGTAGCCCTGCAGGTTCCCATTGAGAGCTTCTCTGGGCAAGGGCATCCAGGAGAGTGAAATCACCTCTGGAGACTTGGCCACTGCTAAGACATTTTCAGGAGGTCGAGAGGGTACTATCAAGGATAAAACAGGAAAAGTTTAGGTCTAACTGTTCCGGATTTTTAAAAGACAGTTTTAGTCAATGGCTAGAATCTGATATGGGAAATTCAATGAGAACTAAACAATAAGTTACACAAACAATTACTGATGAAAGACACAGGTGGGAGTTTCTGTTTCAAACGTGAGCATTTTTTGCAGCAGTCGTCTAGGACAAGGAGTTGGTAACAATGGTTGAAAAAAAAAAATGGATTCTGTCATCTTAGCTCTGAGCAATTCCTTGAAGTCTGTGTGATCATAGCTATTTGATCCAATGGGGACTCGTTAAGTAAGTCGGAATACCCGAACTGCTGTTTGCATTAGATCAGATCAAACACATTAAGTGACTCACACCATCTGGGAGATTGAGAGAACAACATGATTCTCCAAGGCTAACTACTTACTTTTTAACCAGTGGTTTCCTACCTTGCAATACCTTGAAAAAAAATCCCTTATTGTTGATAAATTGCAAGTTTCTACAAAATTTAATTGCACATCAGTTTAAATCTCTGTTAAATTTATGGTGTTTTTTGTTGTATTTTATTTTACAAGATTTACAAGCACAACTGATGTGATCTGTCATTGCATATAATCTTCACTCAGATTGTTTCCAGCATAGCACAAAAAAGGCAATACCTTACGTAAAATCAGAAATATTTTGACATGTAGGACAAGAGAGCAGCAAAGACATAGAACTGTGAAAACTTCACTTCAGTTCAAAATGTATCCAGTAGATGGAGTCCTTATACAACAATCTATATAACTCCTTGGCTACACCACATAATAGGCATGGATAGGATGAGACTGGCTGCATTGGATTTAAAAAAAAAAAGTGTCTACACTTTTTGATCTTCTCACATTCACATTAAATCTGTTTTATTAGGACTTTATGTGATAGACCAACAAAAACTAACTTGAATGTGAAGGGAATAGGGTACGTGGCTTTCATTTTTTTTTTTTTTGATCACATACAAATCTGAAAAGAGAGCCTACCTTAGCTCTGGAAGAGCAGCAGATCTCTGCAGCTCTTCCAGAGCTACCATGGGCCTCTTGACAGCTTTTCTCATTAATGCTATCCCTGTCCTGTCAGTCAGTTTAGGTAGAGGATTATGTCTTAGTAGGTTTAGAGTCGTGCCACCATCTTGCTCCTCAATTTTTTGGACTAAACAGTGCTCAAGGAGATGTTCAAAGTCTGGTATACTGTTTTGACCTATCTGCTGAGTTCCTTGGTCCTCATAAAGCTGTTTGTTCACAGATGTCCTAAACAAATCTATGAGGCCTTCACAGAACAGTTGGATTTATACTGAGATTAAATCACACACAGATGTATTCTATTTACCAAGTTTTGAAGGTGACTGGCTGCATTAAATTTTATTTGTAACCCCCCCCAAAAAAAAACAAAAAACAAAACAAAAGACCCCTAAAAAACTAGAAAGCCTTGAATCATTTTCCTTCCATATCACAATAATTCACAACTTTCTGTTGATCAGTTGGTCAAAATCCTAAAGAAATGAACGTCTTGGTGGCCATGTGACAAAATGTGAAAACAAACAGCATAAATACTTTTTAAAGGAACAATAGTCTACATTTATTCACCACATGTAAGGACCCCCCCCCATTTCCCAGCTCACCATCCTCCAAGGTCTTTGTTACCACCTGCTGTGAAGAAGGTCCTGTCCCAGCTCTGTTTGCAGCCTGGACGACCACACTGTACTGAGTGAACTTCTTTAGATTGTCTAACACGATGCTCTCTGTGGTGTCTCCTGTTGAATCCACACTGATAATAGTAAACTGGTGACTCCCACCAGGACTGTACTCCCTGTAGCCCACCTGGTAGCCACGGATCACACCATTTTGAAGATGCTTCTGAGGGGGCTGTGGGTGAGGATGACATGAGATGAGATAAGGAAACACTGAGAGGTGAGCTTCACATCTGACTATATATTTTTTTCATTCTACCTGTTTTCAATGTTAAGTAGTGGAAAATATTGTTAAGATGATTACTTTTGCAATAAAAATATGTTGTACGTTTTGTCATTTTCACACAGCTATGTTAAACTAAGACTATACAATTCCAACCCAAACTCCTACTGACAAAATAAGACATTAACTTATGAGTGTACCTTCCAGGAAACTTTAATGCTCTGTGGGGATGTTGGCTCCAGAATGACATCTTGTGGAGGGCCATCAGGAGCTGTGAATGAGGTATATTATTTACCATTACCACAACTCTGCACTGAAAATAGGAAAGAAAACAAAAACACAATTTTTCACTAGATGGTGTTGTTGAGCTAAGAATCCCTTCACGGTCTTACTCAATAATAAACATTAAAGCTTTCATTGCACATCAGTAATGATTAAAAAAAATCTAACATCTTCAATTTACCACTTAAATAATGAGACAAAACTGATAATACAAGCTCTTTATAACATTATTTTAGTTATTAATTAAGTCAAATTTGCTATTGCAGCAAGCTATAATGCCCAGGAGGAATCATTATAAGCCATAGAGGATAAGTGAACACTTACAGGACCAACTAAGAGTAGTGGTGAACAGCTCTATTTCTCATTTTTATGGAATTCCAGTCTCAACAGCTATTCAGTTATTTTTAAGATGATTATAATTCCTTGGAAATTTGTCATGTTAAACATCCATCTAAATGTTGTCAAAAACTGAACCAAACTTTTAATTAGAGAAAGAAAATTAACTTTGTCCAGCAATTAAAAAAAAAAAAAAATAAAAAATAAAAAAAAATACTTCTGTTTTTCTCTAATGTAAAAATTAAAAGAAGTCAGTACCACACAAACAAAATAGTGTTTTTTTTTGTTTGTTTTTTTTTTTTTTTTTTTGGGGGGGGGGGGAAGTTACCTTTTTTTCATGTCATTTTTACTTTATCACAGGGGCATATTTTGAAATTACCACTGGCAAACTAATAAGTGATGTAAGTAAACGTATATTAAAATGTATCTAATGCATTGTGTTTTATGTGACTCCTTTCTTGCATCCACATGCACTTTTGTCTTTCCACCAGTGTATATTTAGGCTGTAAGTGAGTGTGTAACCACCGGTTTCTGTATTACTAGGAGATGATTCCTCCTTTGTAAGATAATGTAGTACTACCATCACACCTGCCATACTTCAAGTCTCACTCCCAGACTGCTAGTGCACTCTGTGATGACCGTCCTGTACAAATTTTAATAAACTACAGAAAGGGATATTGACGCTACATCATTTCTTTGAGGTTTGTGGTAAATTCTAAAAAAAAAAAAAATTCCTCCACAGTGTCACGAATAAAATATTTTTGTGATTACATTTTTTTTACTTGGTATTAATGGTCTTTTTTAGTTAATTACACTGGTTTTCAGACACATATATGTGTGGTATTTCGTCAGTGGGTGTGAAATGTTATACTCCAATGAAGCTAACAAACCTGCTTCATCAGTAGTGATGGTGAGTTCATTGCTGGGGTTGCTGTTGCCAATAATGTTCTTGGCAACCATGCGGATGTTATAAGTGGAGGAAGGGTGGAGGTCAATAATAGTGGCTTGGTTAAGCTGTGGTGACACATCTTTGGTTACCTGGGCTGATAGCCATGAAGCTGGAAAAAACAAAATGAGAAATTGTGAACATACAATTAAGTTCAGTATAATTTTCTATTTAATCTCCATTTCCTCTGTACCTGATTTGTTTTTGCACTCAATGTCATATCCTGTGATAGGACTGTTGCCATCAAACCCCATGGTCCAGCGGAGAGCAATGGTTCGATCTTTAACCTCCCGGATCTCCACCTCTGGAGGATCAGGTGGTTCTGAGGAAATTTAAACAAAGCAGTACATTGAGAGAGAGACAGGTAGATATAAGCAAATATCCTCAAACAGACATATATAGAAGAAAGACAAGTCCTATGGATCAATTTCCATTGGAATATTACCAGTGAGATCATATAAATACCAGAACTTATGGCTTAAACGTTAATAAAAAACAATAAAGAAAACCTAAAGTACTCCGAGACAAGATTTTATTCCACATCCCCTAAAAACAACCTTCTTGAGCTTAAAGGAGACAAAATCCTACCTTGTACTGTTAGCTGTATGATGCCTCTGTCCTCGCCAAAGGAGTTGATGGCATGACAGGAGAAGAACCCTGAGTCCTCACGAACAGTCGGCATGATCTACAGAGAAATGCACCACACTCTGGATTTTCAAAAAGGCACAGCTGGACTACCACTTCTAAATATTAAACTAGTTCATTCTAGTCACTGAATCGTGTGATTTTCCACTGCACTTTCCTGTTTTACTGTGAGATAAAGCAAAAGTCTTCCATTTGAAACTAAGAAGGAGAATTAAAACTAAATTATTTCTAAACAAGTATATGTTGAACTCCAAAAATCAGACATAGTGCTGTGACCTGATTACAAGTTTCTTCTGTTTTTGCTTTTTTTTTTCCACTCTGGAAGGTTTCAAATCATTAAACAAATTTTAATGTTAAACAGAGAAAACAGAGTAAATACATTAAGCACCTTCCAAAAGATGTTTTCATTAATTAAGACAAAAAAACTAACCAAACCAACTTGGCATGTGTGAAAAAGTAACTTAACACTTTACAGTGTAAAACTAACAGCACTAAAAAAAAACCAACAAAAAAACAACTTAATTTCGATAGTCTAACATGATCTGCTCCTTCTTTACTGCTTTAAGATCTTAATGACTGGCCTTTATTGATTAAACCTTCTATTCTGCTCTATGAAAACAATCTTGAAGTATTATATTAGGTCATCAGTTTGTGACTTTAAACCCATGCTCATTTCAGCTATGCAGGGTAGTGCTCTAAAGCACATCAACAAGACCACCTCTAACTGTGTAAAAAAAAATGAAAAAAGAAAGATATAAAGAAAATTAAGATTTGGGAATCCAGAAATAAATCTGTTTGAGATACTGTGGCATGAACTCAAACAGGCTGTTCATACTTGAAAACCCACTAATTTGGCTGTGTTAAAACAGTTCTGTAAAAAAAGTGGCCGAAAATTCTCTTTGCCAAGTCTCACATAAGTTTGATGGCACTTGTTGCCACCAATCGTGGAACAGGCAGTTATTAGGTTTAGGGGGCAATTAGTTTTTCACATAAGGTGCATTTGTTTTACATAGCTTTTTCCCCTTTAATTAATGAAATCATCATTTGAAAAGAGTTATTTGTATTTACTCTGGTTATTTTTACTCTGGTTGTCTTTGTCTAACATTAAATTAGTTTGATGATCTGAAATTTTTAAAGTGTAACAAAAAAGGAAAATCAGAATAACTCTGTAGTAGGTCAAATAGTTTTTCACAGTGCTGTACTGTCACCCTAACTTAGTGGTTTTTCCAACTCTATCCCTACTCCCCTTACTCTTTTTCAACTTAAAGCAACATCACTCCCCTCACATTCAGTTAGATTTACAATCACACTGATTGCTCACCACCAGTGTCGAGATGACTTCGTCGGCCACCTCTTTGACAGTAACCACATATCGGCTGGTCTCAGGGTTGATGATTCGCTCCTCTTTCTCCCAGCGCACCATGATGGGTTTCTCCCCATGAGCGATGCAGCTCATCCTCTTCTCCTCGCCTTGCGTGGCCAGAGTGGTGTTTGGGTAGGAGGTGATCATGGCTGGTACTGGGGAGCAGAAGGTAATGAGATAACATTAGAAAGAAGCAGTGAATACCACAACTGACTCACTAGAGTGGACATATTTTTACACAAAATTAAAAACAAGATAAATTTGTATATAACACTTAACATTTACATCTTGATTTGAGCAGAAAATAAATTACTTTTTCTTTTCACTTTTTTGAGATAATCAAGACAACCATTAAAACATCTTAAGGACCATCATGAAGTCATGTTTGAGTCTGCCTGTCTCCCTCAATACTTAGAGATTTGAAAGGAGCCCTTAAGGTGAACCTGTGCCTGCTTTGATAACGACAGCAAACAGTAACATGCTGCTTTTCTGAAGATGAGGCAGAGGGATGGGGAAAAAAAGCTTCGACTCCTGTGTGAACTCCCATCAGTCTGAGAGTGGAGCCAGTCTGGCTCTACGCCGTAACCACACACCGAGCTCATTAGCAGCAGATCTAGTCAGTGTGTGAGTGTGTGTTGATCAGTGGCATGAATGTATGCTGTGAACGTCTCACCTTCCTAGAGTTTGAAATCACTAAACACTGATTCACATGCATACTTCCTTTTATTTAATCTTTTTTTTCTTTTTGAAGATGACTTCTGATCATAACACCGAGACTGCTGGGTAATGCCTTCAGTTTTTTTTTATCTTAAAATACTCAGTTGGATTTATGTTGTATGACGGTATGGAGATTGATGAATATAAAAGATTTACTTTCTTCATCTTACCATATTTTGTTAACTTTTAGCCAAAAATGTTATCACTCAGATTTCAATCTGTTCACAAAGAATATTTAAATCATTATATAGCATACAAAACATTTGATTTGAGATACTTCATTTTTTTTCTGCTTGACAAGTTTGACTTAGAGCAACACAGATATAAGTGATGTTTGTCACTAGTTGTAATGCACTTTGAACATTCACAATTATTTTTTAAGATCCAATTCCATTGAGAAATGGAAACATTCTATTGCATCTTTGTTACTTTTAGAACTATTTTTTGCTGCACTTACAGCTGCAAGTGTTTTATAGTATGTCTCGTCCAGCTTTGCACTTCTACAGACTTAAATTTTTACAAATTTGTCACTGCAAAGAAGGTCAAGCTTGGATGAAAAGCATCTGTCAACAGTAATTTTTAAGTCTTGCTAAAGGTCTTCAGTTGGATTTATGTCTGTACTAGATCATGACTAGATCATTCTAACACATAATTATGCTTTGATCTACATCATTTCAATGTTAGCTCTGACTGTATGTCTAGGGTGGTAAGTCTTCTGCCACCACAAAAAAATCTTCCAGGATTTCCCTGTACTTAGCTCCTTCCATCTTCCAACCCACTGGGATCAGCTTTCCCGTCTCTGCTGAAGAAAATGATCCCTAGAGCATGATGCTGCCACTACCATGTTTCACGATGTTGAGAGTGCTTTCAGGGTGATGTGAAGTTTTTTTTTTTGTTAAGTTTGTTTTTGCCACACAACATTTTGCATTAAACTAAAATAGTCAGATTGTTGTTATATCTGACCAGACCATTTTTTCCCCATGGTTGGTATATCTTACATGGTTAATGCTAAGCTGCATATAAATCTTCTTTCTACTCTTCCATAGAGATCAAATTAGTTGTTGAATTCCAATCAACAAGTTCTCCCACCTGAGCTGTGGATCTCTGCAGTTCTTACAGAGTTACTGTGGCTGTTTGACTGCCTCTCAGATTAATGAAGTCTCTGACCAGCCATTAAACCTAATCCTGCTTCAAACTTCTCCACAACATTGCCCTTGACTTCTCTGGTGTTTTCCTTTGTCTTCAAATTGCCCTTGCTTTCTAATGTTCACTAACAAACATCTAAAGTCTTCACAGAACAGCTGGATTTATCGTTTTTTGAATAAATTACACATATGTGGATTTCCTTTAACAATTGGGTGATCTCTGAAGGCATTCAGTTCCACATGGTTTTATCTAGAGGCATCAGAGTATAAATACATGCAACACTTTTGAACAAAAACCCTTTAATCATTTCCTTTTCACTTCCCAACTATGCACGTCAACCTGACTAGTCAAATGGATAATGAGTAACTGCGTCTAATTCATTGCTCTGTCTTAGTCTTCATGATGAGTTAAAATGTTGCTCATCATGTCAGACAAATCATTAGATATTAGCTCAGCAAAACATTTGTACCTCGTTGCTTATAACACCACTAATAGTTTTTGTCTCTGTGAAATCCAGATGTGCACAAGCTTCTGCAGAGAAAATGTATGAAACTCATTTGACCTCCAGCTGATGTGATACAGCAACAGTTTAAATAGTCTTTCCCCCCCATTTGGACTACTGTGTTCATGGTATAAAAAAATAAATTGGTGCTTTAATTGGTTAGAGAATCTTCAAAAAACAAGCTGCACAACTGTTGGACAATTTCAGGGTGTTTTCTCTTTGGATCAAGCTTAATTTTTAGCAGATCCCAAAATATAAGTATGAAAATTTAGGTGGAGTGTTCTCTACAATACTGCTGAGATTTGTTGCTTAATAAAAAAAACCATATCGATTAATCAGTATAACAAGTTTATAGATTGTATAAATCTATTTAACACTTAGGGTATTCTCAGTTTATGATAACTGTCTGTAATTTGTATCACATTTCACGTAATAACTTAAGTCATGGCTCATCTAATTTTAAGAAAGGCTCCAGCCAAGATCGTTGTTCTTTGATGTGTATTTGTAAAAGACAGTCTGATAAATCATATTTATAACTTGGTATTCATTTTCATGTTTGTGGTATCTGTGGAGCTAGCATGATGTAGAGAACACTATGTCACTGAACAGAACAGTAATGTCAGCTGCATGTAGCAGATCCTTGTGCAGCACTGGTTAGAGGTCTTTGCTTCCTAGAAAAGATGCAGTTTGTGTGTCTGAGTCAGTGTGTGAATGTCTGTACACTCTTGAATAACATATCAGTGAGCGGGAGTGCTTCACTATGTGTGCATATGCACGAGCGAGTGTGTGTGCGCATTTGAGCGGCTGTGTCTGGGGGAGCTAAGTGGGCGAGCAAAGGGAGCAGAAAAGACTTGTGCTCATGACACATCTCAGCCTCGGTACACGATGGAGAAGAGGGAGAGAGCATGTACCCCTACAGCGTTAACTATGATCCCTCACTCACTCCCTCTATCTCCCTCCTTAGGCTCCCACCAGGACAGCCATGATTTAATGATGAGAGAGACCACTTTGATTATTCGTACACAGCAGACTAGTCCGCTGGTCGCGCTGTTGCCTCTCACAAGCACAAACACAGATATGCACGCATGGAGACAAGCAGATACATTCGCATTCAGAAACACACAATGACAAACAAAGACTTCCTGGTCTGCTCTGCACTGTGAATGTGTAAGCAATGATAAAAAAAGAATGCATGTAAGTAAAAAAAATGGAACAGTAGTAGAGACATGCACGTACAGCAGAAGACACATGCTGTACAGGGCTTTCATGGATCAAACTGCATTTTATTTTGACTTCACAGATGAACTGCAGTGAAGTGTCAGGAAGGTTACATAGTTACAAAAATGATTAAAATTTAATTCTGAATTTCCTTGCCTGATGTAACATCCTTCATTAGGTAAATAAATGCTGTGGAATATTTCAGTGGTGCTACAGTAAACTCAGTTTACAAAAAAAAACTCAGTTTTAAAAGATTCTTCACTAATATTTTAAACTAAGATTGTAATTTTATTCCATAGTTACACACAAAAGAGCTGGGGTTAGTTCTTTAATTTAAATGTTGGGTATATGATGTCAGGACTGAAGCTGGATAGTTTTAATCAAACATTTATCCAAAAATTTAATTAATTAAGGGGAACAGAAGGAGCCCCATTGTTCTTCTCAGGCAGCCATTTTGGACTGGGCAACAGCCTGATCAGACTTCACTGAACCTCTTCCACAGGAGAAAATGAGAAGCTATTAAATGGTAAAATTATGCTTTACAATAATTAAAATCTCTTAGTGACTTTAGTTCACACTAAATAAAAAGTTGGTTGAATTAGGATAACGTTAGCGTTAACGTTGGTCAAAAATAATTTATCATCCAAATTCAGCTGTTTGACAAAAACACATTATAAAGTGTTTGTCATAATTTCTAAACTGTTCGTTTTAATGCACAATTTAGCAAAAAACAGAAATCATTCATGTTAACCCAAATACTGTTTAGGGTATGGGTTATTCTTTTTGACACACTCTTGGCCCTTTTCCACTAGTGCCTACTCAGCACAGCACGACTTGGCTCTGCATGTTTCCACTGGTAACGGTTAGCCTACATGGTACCAGCCCCTATTTTAGAACCTTCTTTGCTGGGGATCCAAGCATGTCGAGTCGGGCTAAAATTGCAGTTTCAGTCACTGATGGGCAAGGCGGAGAGTTACTGGTTGCATCACATATAGTTCATGTCATGCTACTTTTTATTCTGGGACCACCCAGCTATATGACAACCCCACCCACTAGAGCTGTTACTTAACTGCAATGGAAAGCCACCCAAACTGTGTAGAGCAGAGTTAAGTCGAGTCGAGTCGAGCTGTGCTACACTGCTGGGTGCTAAAGTTGTTAGACCAAGCCCAGAATTTTTTGTGTTAAATCAACTAAAGGCCTGGTTCAGTCTATATATTATTCAAAATTCAGTTGTTCTTAAGCCTTTTGTTTGAAAAACCAAAGGGCGAAACAGCTAGAGAGTGATCAGCCAACACTGTTTGGTTCTTTCCATACATTTCAATTTATTTTTTGAATATTGAATATTTTTGAATATTGTTTTGAAAATTTGTATTCAGTGATTTCACAGTTCACTTCAAATGGTTTATCCATCATTTTTTTAATTTCCAAATATGTTTTTGTCCCACTTTTGATTCTTATTCTTTTAATTTTTCCAATCTTTGTCCTTCTTCTTTCATATATGTCACTGGATAAAAAGATCTAGTTGCATTTATGGGATTTTGCAGCTCTGACTTATTCTACAAAAGTTTAGATCAGCTCCTGATCTAAAATTGCTGTGCTAAAATTAATGTAGCACAACAATTATAACATCTATTCAATTTCTTCAAGTTTCAGGATTGAAGGAGAGCTGTTGCACATCTCAAGTGACCAATGACTGATATGCCTTCTACACATCATGGAGGAAACACTAAGACATACAGGCTTAGAGTTCTTCAAGAAAAAAACACTCATATGTGAGGAAAACATGCAAACACTACACAGCAGTTCCTTGACTTGACCACAATAAATGGATTGATGCCTGTACATAAAAAGTTATTAATACCAGTGAAATGTAACAGTTGGTCTGTATTTTGTAAGCTAAACTCAGATCAACAGTTTGGAACCACATGCTGCATACACACAAGCACACATCCTACGCACAACATCCACCCACACAAACAATCACACAGATCTGCTGAACACATTTGCCTTTGTTTTCACATGGTACCTTTCCATGGTAGAAGGAGAGAAAAAAAAATCAAACAGTTGTGCTGCTTTCATGTGTTTATACGTACACGTGAGGTGCTTGTATGTCAGTGTGGCTTTGTGTGTGTCAGACTTGGGACTGCCTATGTTTAAACCTCATTTCTTATTCCAAACCAGCCCCGCCCTCTCCTACAATCCCCATGCCATCATTGCCTTACTCACTGCCCCCGCCAAGGAAGCTGTTGATTTATTTTGCATAGCCACTATGAATTTTAAGTGAGTCCTATAACTGTAGTTTCCTCTGCCCCTTCTCTAAATATTATCGCTCCTTAATGGGAACTTATTTCCCCATCTAAATCTAAGACCTTGGCAAAACAAGTTAACATCAGTGAGTATCATGTTTGCTCATTTAAGCAATTTTAAAAAGAGCACCCATGAAAATATTTAGTGTTTTACTGCCAACATGGATACAGTGTGAATGTATGAATTCATCTGTGCACTAACAGCCATTTCAGTCTCTCTTTGACCTTGTATCAGTATGTTTTGCATGTGTGAATGAAACAAATATAACATGTTCTCTGATCTTTACTGATCTTGGTTGTGCTTCAGTGCCTCATGCTAAGGTGAGGCTTTCTCATCCTCTTATCTAATCTCCCTGCATCTACCAGGCAGCAATCACATTGCCCTAGGCTAAATGCATTCTTTTAGATAGTCTGTAATTGCTCTGTTGATGTATATTTTTAAAAATGCAGTGATATTACACGGTTCTGGTAATAAAAAACAGATGGGAAGAAGAAGTGTGAGTGGGAAGATGAGGGAAAGAGTGAAAGCTGGGGGGTTAAACATAAGAGGGATGTAAATGAAGCAAGACCATAGTGCAGAGAGGTATCTAAATTGGTATGGAGAGATCAGGCTGGAAGAGAAATTGGGGATGGGGATGGGTGTTGATCTCCTTTGACCGCACAGTCACCTCATGGTGTCAGACATTGCACTTTTTTATGTAGTACAATGGGAAAGCAAAAGTTTGAATCATTCGTTTAATACAAAAACCGCTCAACCATTTAAACAGGAAACCACCAATTTTACAGCATAATTATTTATCTTGATCTTTAAAACAAGTCAATTTTTCACTTGTTTTCTTTTACAATGGGTTATAATAACAGTTTGATCAGTGTTACATCTCCAATGTGAATGTTTGTTTTACGCTAAGTAATGCCTTGTGTTTTGTTCTAGGTTCCACCTCCTCCTTTGAGATTGCCTGCTGCTCTTGGGTCTCAAGCCAATCATCAATTACCAGTGCCTTATTTAATGGCTGTGAAGCTACACTTCTGGGCCTTTTGGCTATTTGACTGCCATACGCCCTTGTTTGTTTTGCACGCTTAAATGCCCCTTTTGTACTTTGGGATATTGTAAATGTGGTAAGAATGTCTTGGTAGTGGAGAGCTGCCTTTTATTTAATCTCAGTTTTCTACTGTTAATATGCTTGTTAGGTAAGTTATTTTCCTGGTTTGTATATTTTGTTTTGTATTGGAGTTAGGAAAATTTACCTTTTATTTTCTTCTAGGGTTGTTTTGTTTGTTATATTGGCCTGAGCTCACCCTGGAGCTAATTATCAGTCTGTTCAGAAAAGAGCTAAAATGTGGCAGAAAATAAACATCTTAAATGCCATTTTGTTTCCTCATCCATTGTCAAGATTTATGTTAGTCCCTTATATCCCCTATATCAAGCCAGGGGATGTAACAGTCAGCTTTATACATGGTTTCTTACAGATATGTTTGTCTTCCAATAAAAAATGGATTTCACAGCTAAATTAGATATGAAAATGCAAAATGTAAATTACACAATCCTCTACACCAGCCTGAGGCACACCTGTGCAATAATCATGCTGTCTAATCAGCATCTTGATATGCCACACCTGCGAGGTGGGATGGATTATCTCTGCAAAGGAGAAGTGCTCACTATCACAGACTTGGACAGATTTGTGAGCAATATTTGAAAGAAATGGTAATTTTGTGGACATTGAAAATGTTTTAGATCTAAAATATAACATCATTAAAATGAAGTTTAGCTTTGTGTCTCAAAATTACAAAAAAACTGGTGATTTAAAAAAGCCCTGACCAGGGACTTGTGATCAGATTGCTGTTCCGATCAGAGACTGTGAGAAAACACATCTCTGAACACCTTTGATTTGAGCACTCTTTGATTTTGTCAGAGGTACCCCTGGCAAACTGTGTGACCACACTGAAACAAAAGTTCTTCTTGGACGAGCTTCAGCGTTGCTGGGCAGATCCTAGATGCTTCTTTTACCATGGTAGGGATGTGAGGATCCTGGCATCTATGCACAATCCTGGGGCTCATGGTCTGGACTGCATGCAACTCTGTGGATCACCGCATTGCCTCACTGGTTCTTTCCCCAGATGAGGCACTGAAAGAAAAGGCTCGCTGTCCAAGCACCCAATGCCGGGTGATTGACGAGTTTCTGTGCCGAGCCTATGACATTGCTGCTTGCTTGGCACATATTGGCAATTCACTTTCTGTTCTTCTGCTAGCCCAGTCCCAGATGCTGCAGGTGGGTTTGGCAGGGGCAGCACTTGGTGACAGGAATGATGCAGCCCTTCAGGCCTTGGGACTTATGTCCAGGGAACTTGGTCAGTTGGTATCCACGCTGGTGGTCTCCCATTGTCATATTTGGTTGGCACAAGCTCTGATCTCTATTGACTGTGGGCAGAACTTGCAGAGGTTGCCGGTGGTGATGGGCCAGCTGTTTGGGCCAGAGGCCTGGAGGGCACTGGAAGACCGTCGGCAGTCTAGTCAGGATTCAGAAGCTTGGGGTGGAAGAAGTGGGGCCATGGGACCCCCAGCTCTGCAACCGAGGAGATGTGATGTGAGGGATCCAAGGCGTCAATTTCAGACTGCCACCCCCCACAGTTTGAGCAGCAGAGCTGAGCTGTGGCGGGTGCCTGGCGTCAGACCAATGTGGAACAGACTCCACCTCGTGGAACTCTGGTGGGGCCTGAGCAGAGCTGTCACCCCCACCCCAGAGACTGGAGCAGGCATCAGGCCTGAAGGCTGCAGGCCGATGGTGGGGAGGTTTACATCAGCTCCTGGCCTTTTGGGAAGCCAATTGCAGAGATGCATGGGTATTAAGAACTATGTCCCAAGGGTACAGGGTGTAGTTTTGCTGTTGATCCAACCATATCACAACAACTGGCTCATCTGTGCTCTCTTGTTTCAAGAAGCAGGTCTGGTGACATCCAGGGTCCTGGCCTATGTCATTGGCCAGGACCCTGGATCCTGACCAATGACAGGATCTAGGGTCCTGTCATCTGATGGTTCATCGCCATCAGATGAACCATCAGAAGAGTTCTCTGAACCCAGCTCAGTGGGCGACCTTTATTGGCATATCCCTGGATTTGGTGGCCATCCTGGCTTTGCTGACCATGGAGAGGGTGGACAGGATTTAGAGGGGCTGGGGACGATTTATTTAGTGCTGAGGCACTTCTTGCCTTTTTTCGAGGGTAAACATGTTACAAACATGAACTTTTTCCCAGCGAGAAGATCCCAGAAGACCAAATGTAGCTTTCTACTTTCAGTGGTAGTTTTCGCAACCACTGAATATGACATGGATCTTTATTAGGTACCAAAAATTCTGATGAGGGAAGCCTACTAAAATTCCTGAAGAACTGACACATCATTGACTATGTCGATGCTACACAGAAAGAGGATTAACAGCAAAGTAATCGTTACTTAATTTAAAACATGTCACAATTAATCACTGTGTACTTAATTTTATATACTGTTAGCACAGTGATCCAAAATGTAGTTTTATAGATATGAATATCACCATCAAAAACAAACCTTAAAGCACATTTATTATTTTTTTCAAGTAAAGCAAATAATGTGTTGTTTCACCTTTGAATCTGTCTCTGCCAGATGGTGGTGTATAAACAGAGAAAGACAGAGTGCAAATAAAGCAGAGAAACATGCAGACTTCTCTTCCCTTGAGCCCCATGGCGGCTTCTAATTGAGGTATTGACTGATTTAAATGAGGCAGAAATGCACTCAAGAGTTCAATCGTCTCACACAGACATTCACAACTGCACACGTTGCATGCAGCCAGAATGCACAGATTGCAGCATGCATGGCTAGACCAACACCCTCACAACAAAACTCACCCTCAGTATGTATAAACACTAAAATATGCTTACAAATGACAAATAATATTTAGTTAAACATGCAAACAGAAAATGTTGAGCTGCAGACGTAATAGTGTTGGTGCACAGAAATACAGTAATGTTTTTTTTAATGGAAAAAAAGAAAGAAATACAGTAATGTAATATATCTTATATTAATTAGTACTGTGTGCTTTCCCATGACGTTGTTGTTGTTACATATGCATATGTTGTTTGTTGTTATAGTTTCCCATCTCTTTGTTTTTTTTCTCTTTCTGCAGGTGTAGAAGCATACTTCTAAGGTGTTTTCTTGTCTTCTCTTCATTCTTCTTTTTCTCCTCTGTTCTTATCTCCCTCTTTCCCCCATAGCTTTTTGCCCCATGTCTCCTCCTTTCTTTTTTCTCTCTTTCACCCTCTTTTCCATCTCTGTGTCCATTGCCTTTGAAATGAACCCCCAAAGCAATTTCTAATAAAGTTATAAACACACACACCCACACACACACACACACACACACACACACACACACACACACACACACACACACACACAGAGACGTTTAAATACACAGAATAAAAAGGACACATCCACCTTATATTCTCACTGTCTGAAGTTTATTCAGACCAACCTTTTCTTGTTTTATGTTAGTTAGAATTACCAAAACTATTGTTATTTACTAAATACCAGAAAACTTAACAATAACATTTTTTTAAAATTTTTTTGTAACCACCATAGAGTTCAGAAGTTTACATACAAAATGATTACTGTCCTTTCAAACAATCAGCGAAAGCCCAGATGATGATGTCATGGATTTGGGAACCTCTGATAGGTTAACTGACACATTTGAGTTAATTGGAGACCCACCTCTGGATGTATTTTAAGGTCACACCTGGAACACACTGCTTTCTTGTTTGACAAGATTGGAAAGTCAAAAGAAATCAGCCAAGATATCAGGAGGAGAATTGTGGAGCTGCACAAGTCTGGTTCATCCTTAAGGATAATTTCCAGATGCTTGAAGGTGCCTCATTCATCTGTTCAAACATATGCAAGTATAGACATCATGGGAATGTCCAACCATCATACCACTCAGGAAGGAGACAGGTTCTGGACTGAAATGTGCATATTGACCCCAGAACAAAAGCCAAAGACCTTGTGAAGTTGCCAGCTGAAGCAGGTAACACAGTGTTATAAGCTACAGTGAAATGTGTCCAATACTGACATGGGCTGAAAGGCCTTTCAGCGAGGAAGAAGCATTTACTTCAAAAGAAACATAAAAAGCCACATTGCAGTTTACAAATGCACACAGGGACATGTCCTCTGGTCTGATGAAACTAAAGTAGAACTGTTTGGCCAAAATGACCATTGTTACATTTGGAGGAAAAATGGGGACGGTTGTACCATCCTAACTGTGAAGCAAGGAGGTGGCAGCATAATGTTGTGAGACTGTTTTGTTGCAGGAGGAACTGGTGCACTTCATAAAATAGATGGTATTATGAAGAAAGAACATTATGTGACCCTAAGCATACAGCTAAAGGGGTTATAAAGTGGCTTAAGGACAACAAAGTCAATGTTCTGGCATGGCCATCAGAAAGCCCAGATCTCAATCCTATGGAGAAATTGTGGGTAGATTTGAACGGGTAAGGTGGCAGATAAACCTGACTGAGTTACACCAGTTCTGTCAGGAGAAATGGGCCAGAACTCCACCAAACTATTGTGAGACGCTTGTGGAAGGAAACCCAAAATGTTTGACCTAAGTCATACAGTTCAAAACAGAATTATCCCTGAATTCAAAGAAAAATGTTTTCACTAAAATTCTGGCATTTAGCAATAAAAATCATCTCACAAGAGACATTTGGTCTGAGTTAACTTCAGATGGTGAGAAAAAAAACGTGCATGTGTCTTTTTATTTTGTATATATAAACATCTAAATATCTGGTTTCAAATATATATATATATATATATATATATATATATATATATATATATATATATATATATGTATATATATATGTATATATGTATATATATATATATATGTATATATATATGTATATATATATATATATATATATATATATATATATATATATATATATATATATACTGAATTATAGCAAAAGCTGTAATGCTCCACTTGTGAACGTAAGTCTGTTGGGCTTCTCCTTGGCACTCAGACAATAATTCTGAGTGCTACACTGCTGGACAGGACACAAGGAAAAAAAAATACAGTAATGGTCTCCACTTTTCAAACCACTCATGTGAGTAAGTACTCCTTTATTGAAAGCATCTTGAATACGTAAGTACATTTTGGGAATTGAAATGTGAAATGTGATCTGCTGATGAGTGAAAAGAGTAGGGTTGAGCCAGCATGTAATGGCTACAGCAGCCAATGGCAGCAAGGTTAGAATAGCACATACAGTATTATCTCATAAATAAGACTGCTTTGGAGCTAAACTAAATAATATACAACGTTGTAATGTTGCAAAAAATATATCATTCAGGTTTAAATGGAGAGTATACATTGGAACTATGCATACATTTTATTAAACTCAATAATTTATTTTTATGTGTGGTTATAAGATGGTTTTAGCTTTGTATCTGTAAGCACAATTATTGTAAAAAAACAAAAAATTTTAGTAGACATGAACTGAAATCAGTAATTAAAATAGCATCAGCTCCATATGAGCAAGCAATAGCATTTAGTAAAGGTAAGAGCAAAAATGTTATTAAAAGTTATGAATTAATGTAATAAAAGATGAAGGGTGCATTCATTTCAATCATATATTATTGAAGGAACACTAAAGAATCTAAATAAGCACAGTCAATGTTAATATAACTATACAATATACAGCCCTGAAGCTGTCCATATCCCCTTGATAAAGCCAAAAACAACATAGAAACTGAAGCCAGCAGCTATAGCAAAGTGCATTTAAATCTTTTACTGCTGTTTAGTGATGTGTAGATAACATAAATTGCACTAGGATCAGAGAGGTTTAAGCTTAAAGCAGCTGTAACACAGTTTTTTTTTTTTTTTTTTTTCATTAAAGCATGTACTGTATGTTGACCAATCTAAAATCTAAAAAGTGTGTTTTACATGGGTCTAAAAGTAAAGAAATTAGGGACATTTTGTGTAAGTCTTGTCACATAGATAAAGTATGTGTATCATTTGTAGTGTAGACCCATTAAATTCTATATAAGGACATTGTAAGTTACCTCTTGCCGAGGAATCACTATTTTGTTTTTTATACGTTTTCCCTAAAGATTGCCTAACCATCTTGGGATGGAAGCTCAGTGCTTTATAAACAGTTTCCAAGTGCTGCCAACGCTTCACCTAATTATTAGCTGAATTAATCAGTGTAATTTGCATGTTTTCCTCATGCTTGAACATACTGATGTGGTATGGGAGTTAAGGGGAATTAATTAAAGCTTCAGTATGTAACTTTTGCAAAAAATATGTTTTTTACATATTTGTTAAAACTGTCACCATGTTGTGACAGTATGTTGTGAGACAGATAATCTGTGAAAAGATCAATCTCCTCGATCTCCTCCTCCTTAGCGTTGTCACTCAACCTCATTTATTCGCTGCTAAATGTGCTAATGGTGGAGAAACAACTTACCGTTCCAGGAAAATTGTTTATCCGCCGTCATCAGTGGCCGTATAAACTAGCCTAGCCTCTGCAAGCTGCAGAGTAGCAGAGAGGAATGGGGGAGGGAGAGAGGGGATGAACAGCGCCAAGACCCGCCTCCTGCCTCTGATTGGTTGTTTCTAGATAGCACTGAGAACACCGGGAGAAGGAGGAGCTTGATTTTTTTTCACAGATTATTTGTCTCATACCATACTATCACGACATAGTGACAGTTTCAGTGTAGAATAAAATTTTTTTTTTTTTATAAAAGTTACAAACTGCAGCTTTAACACTAGAAAATTTCTGAAGAAATTTAAAAGGGGCCTGCCAAAGTGTGCGTGTCAACATACTGTCTTCACTTCTGAACACAGCACAGATGTATCTACAAACTGAGTGTTGAATGGCATTTGTAGGAGAAACTATGATGACAGTAAATCCTCAAAAATAGTGTTTTTTTTAGGATGTCTTCAGGACCTCGTTCCATTGATTTTGTATGGGGTAGTTTTTAATTACGTCACCATGGTAACGCGAAACAAAAAGTTGAGTAATAGCACACATGTCGATAACGAGCCGGAATTTTTGATATATATATATATTGTGGGAGTGCAAGCTACGGTTCGGGCCGCATTAATTGCATGGGAGGCAGTGCATTGCACTGCTCTCCTATGCATTGCTATGGCAGGCCCCAATAATAATTAGATTATGGCTAAAAATTTCTCGTTCTTTATACATAAGGTTCCATAGCAGTAGTATATATATGCAGCTTCTCTTAGTGGTGATGCTTATGCCATCAAATGTTTAGACTAGGGCCAGGAATTTCACATTAATCTCGATGAATTAATTTGATATATTTTAATGCGTTAAAAATTTTAATGCAATTAATTGCATATTTTATTTTACATACAAAAGTCCCAAACCGGAACCTTTGTATTGCGTTTCAGGTATGTCCATAAATCTGACACACAAGCAGCATCCCCAAACAACAACAATGGACGACAAAGCCACATTTCTTGGCCCACTGGACACTAATATTTGCTTCAAAAAACATCTGTTGGGATGCTGGAAAAGACTAATTGTTGTGTGCAAGTTGTGCAAAAAGGAGTTGACCTATCACTGAAGCTACACCATCTCAATGCAAAACATGTGGCAGTAAGTACAGACATCCCCAACGGTAATGTCAGTGTCCACAGTTCACATTTGTTAATAAGTATTTTTTCAAAGAAGTTACTTGAATGATCAGGGGTTCCTGAAACACTTGAAAACTGAGTGGGAATAATAGCACTTTGCATCAATCTGATGGTTGAATAATCTAAATAACGGATTAAAAACTATAATTAATATATTTACTGTTGAGCTCATATGTCTATTTATTCAGTAATTTAGCAGCAAAAGAGTTTTTGAATTGAAAATGTTGCTTATTTTTGTCAATATATGGTTTTTCATTAAAATATGATTAATTAATTACAGGCCCAGCAACTAATTTGATTAAAAATTTTAATCGAGTCCCACCAGTAGTTTAGACAAATGATCTAATGCAGCTTGGCTTAAGTAGAAGTAACATTATATACTACAAAATAATTATGCATAGATATGCAGTGCTGTATTGTCATTTTCTTAAATACAAAATGCTGGACTGTGGTCCAAACCTGAACCAAAATTACATTTTATCTGAACCCATATCAACACTGATTGAATATCTTTTAACAACACGTTTTACCACATATGTGTCGATCAATTTTATGAGCAAATTCTTTCACAATTTGTGGTACTTACAGTAATATGGCAGGAGTGGAGAAGCAGTGGTAGATAGAGTACGTCCAAGAATATAAGTTAAAGAAGAACATGGCTTGCATGGCTTTTTCTTAAAAGAAAAGAACTAAAGGGGGTCAGAAAAGTTTTTTTCTGTTGGGCACCCTCCTACATGTTCTTTTGTTGTATGTAGTTTAAAATGTGTTTATGGTATATAGAAAGCCAACAAACCCCTGTAAAAGGCTAGGCTTTTGAGATGTAACAAAAATGAGGTCATAATACAACATTTAAAAACTTTGTCCAACATTAATATGAACTATATTATGTATTATTCAACAGAAAAACAAATAAATTTGTTAAAGGAAAAAAAATCTAAAGACTGTAGCAATCCAGTTGCACAAGTGTCCACACCCTTAAACTAATATTTTGTTGAACCATCTTTTGATTTCATTTAAGCATTCAGTCTTCTCAGGTACACACACCTGCCAGGAGCAGTTGAGAGATTTTTTTTCAATGGTACTGGTGGTGTTCCACATGTGACTATAATCTGTTGGACTCCTCACAAGTATGAATTTAGGAGAGGGGCTGAAAGACAGAAGCCCTGTCTTCCAAAGAAAACATCCAGGCCTGGTAAAACTCTCTCAAAACTTTGTGAGGAAAAAGCTTTTAAATTCTTTATAATGCCCTATTTTTATAACACAGAAACCTGGCACCTTAATGGGGATGTTTCAACATTTATATCCACTGTATGTAAGAGACAAAAGAGTACTAAACTGTCAATGTAAAAAATGTACAGCATGATTAAACACAAATTACTTAAGGAATCATACCCACCTAAATCTTAATGTAAAGAACAGAATATTAATGATCTGTCATTTGAAACAAACACAATTTGTGTTCTGTTTTTTCTAAAAGCAGATATTTAACATTTAAAATTCTAGTCCATAGCCTTTTATTTTAATGTATTTATTTATATATTGAATCTTCTTTAATGCTGATAATATGTGAATATATATTCTGAAGCCTTGTTGTGAGAAAAATTATTTGAGTGGACAATAAGAATTTAATTGAAGATCCCTACTGAAGGTTTTATTCAATGTATTACAATGCTGTTGAAATACAAAAACCCTAACAGCACTTTTTGTTACTGTTTAGACCCTCAAAACAGATAACTCTACATAAATGCAGGGACAGACACATTTCTCAGCAGATATGCTGTGTAAAGGCAATGGAGCAGGGTGAGATAAACATACTGCCACATCCATCTTACTTACATGTGTGTTAACTATATGTGTAAACAACAGGAGGCAAATGATACCAGTCTGAATAAGCTCATGAAAAAACTAATGTGCTATTCTGCTACTGACATCCTCCATCCATCCCACATCATGAAAACCAACCATCTGCCAATAAGATTCGGACTATGTAACCATTACAGGTGCATTTTGTAATCACAGTGTTTAACAGATGTGGCATATAGATAGACAGACAGATAGACAGACAGATAGACAGACAGACAGACAGATAGATAGATAGATAGATAGATAGATAGATAGATAGATAGATAGATAGATAGATAGATAGATAGATAGATAGATAGATAGACATTGATATGCATCTATTGATATGCATCTACAAGTCGAGCCTACAGCAGCTTCAACCACAATTTTTTTCTCTCGGTGGGGTAGAAAGCAGAGAAGTAAGTTTAGTACAGCTTTAGGTCAGCCTGCTGCATAGCAACTGGATGCCACAGTCAGAAAACTGACCTATGAAAACACAGTATGTTTGTCTCTGAGTGGGCTTCTGCAGTGCTGACAGCTTCTCAGCCTTGAACACTGGGAGACCTAATCACAGTGACACATAGGCATCCATGGCATGTCAACTGATATTACTGATATAAAAATGTGGATTTACCGATGAGGAAAGTTCCAAACATACTCTTTCCTTTTAGAGTGGCTAAGCACCAGGGTCAGACCAAAAACCTCTTTTTAAATAGATCAAATCTCTTCTATTGTGGTCATGATTTGCAAAATGTATGCATTTCCATATATCAGACAACTGAGAGGAGAAGGAGACAGAGAGAAGGATAAAACAGAGACAGGACTGCCCGTCAGCAG
Source organism: Anableps anableps (assembly GCA_014839685.1). Taxonomy (NCBI): domain Eukaryota; kingdom Metazoa; phylum Chordata; class Actinopteri; order Cyprinodontiformes; family Anablepidae; genus Anableps; species Anableps anableps. The sequence goes on along the minus strand of CM026068.1, from coordinate 23,887,132 downwards.
GGAGGCTCGTACTCCGGTTTGATGACTGGAGCAAGTGAAAATAAGCTCCCCTCACATCTAAGCACCATAAAAATGTGGAGCCATTCCTAGCGCTGCAGCAAGGGCTTGGGGGATACAAGCTGATGCGAAGTAGAGGTTATTACTTTACCACAAAAACTAGTGAAGAAAGAATTGCTGCATATGCATGCTCTTGTTAAATTGATAGTTTCTCAACAGCCTAAATATGTAAATATGTCTGTAATGATCATTATCTAGTGATTTAAATTCAATCCATGTCATCAGAATCCCATTAATTATGTGCATTTATAATATTTGTCTTAGACTTAATACTCATCGCTAACAATTGCATCACATTACAACACTGCATTTTCTCAGCATCACTAAGGCTGCTTCTCCATTGTCAAGTCTCACTCTAACTGGTTACTGTCTGGTTTGGTTCTACCCCGGTCATGAGCGTCTCCATTACGATCTCTTCCTCACTATTGTGGCCGCCAATATAGGCAGGAACATGAGCATGCAGGAGCTGTAGTCGATGCCACAATTATGTTTTTGCAGTGACACTCAGCGTTGGAGAACCTTGAGGTTGTGGTTTTGATGGATTCAAATAAACTCAGATATTTCATTTTGTCTTATGGAAATTCATTGCTGGGAAAAACATAGTGAAAACAATTCTGATTAGGTGATTATTTTGCTATGCAAACAAATCTATCTATATTGTGGCACTTTATTTTCATTTTTTTTTAAATGTGCAGCCTTTTGGATTTAGATAATGCAGTCAAAAGATGTAAATATTATGTAGTTCCAGTGTTTCACATTGCAAAACTGTAACTCCGACAGAACGCTGACCAGAGCTGCACAGTTTCTCACTTCTTCATTGCATGCCCAATCTTCTGAGAGAAAGATGTATTTTGTATGATTAGCTCAGCAGACGCACAGTTCCACCAGGTGTTTGCTAATTGCTGCTGCTGCTAGTCTGGTGGGGCTGTGTGGAGGATGTGTGGGGAGGAGGGGTGCTCTGTGAGACTGGAGCTCAGCTGGAGATTGAAGCTCCAAGGTGGTGCTTTGGGTAAATAGCCAGCACTTTGTATGAGCATGAGTTAAGGCACACCCCAATGGTTGCCATGGGAGATTCAAGGATTTCTCAAATATAATACATGAATTAGTCAAAGCAAAACTTCTGGTATGTGTTTGATGAGGGAATGTTATAATCATAATAATATGATATAAAGTTCCAAATGTTGATTTTGTATAATACAATCCCTTTAAGTGCTTTTCCAAATTCTGAATCCAAAATAAAGAACCAAAAATCCAGCTGAGACTAGTACAGTACTGCCCAGTTCAGAGTAACCTCTGACAGCTCCATAGGACAATGGTATAATATGGTTATAGTGGAGCTACTGGCATCACACAACACAGTCCATTAATCGGAGAATAGAAAAACGTCACTGCTTGCGACAAGCACGAGACATACTAGTGCATCAGGTTTGTCAATACAACAGTATGATGCCACATTAGGCATTTGGGTTTAACCCCACCTGCCCAACTGGCAGTAGAAATGCTCTCCTGAATGCGCTGGATCATAAAATAGCGTACGGAAGCGCAGCGACATGTGCTGTACCGCTCAGTAGAAATGAGACATAGAACACTCTTTTCCTCTTCTACCTTAGCAGTCCTGGTGCTGAAGTTGATTTTGAAACATAATCATCTCCTTTTCAAGGGTAACATTGAGATTAGACTGAAAGTTAGGTTGTAAAACCCCTTTCTCCTGCATCCTAAATGAAAGATTAACTATAACCAGTTCGAGTATTTTGAATGTTCATTCCTAAGTCATTAAATTGCCCCTTACAGCCTGAAATAGCAGAGCAAAATTAGCTTCACAATCTTTGCTGTTAATCAATAATTTATGAACACTAATATAGTCTAACATGGCTTACTCAAACTATACCATGCAATCAAATTTTGCCACGTGGGGTGTGATGATTATTGTGGGCTTTATGAAAAAGAAAAAAAGACAGATCATCATTAAACACCAGTTCTTACTTTTGACGGTGAGGTACATAGACTTGCTGACATCAGCTCCAACGTCGTTGCTGACCTTACACAGGTAGAAGCCACTGTCATCCTCCAGCACGTGTTTAATAAGCAGTGAACCATTGCTCAGCAGCTGGATTCGAGAGCCGCTGTTCAGAAGGATGGGCTGAAACTGGGGGACGCCGGCACCTGATTCAAGAAGATTAGGCAGAAAAATATTTGTTTGAGAAAAGTAGATTTGGGTAGTTCATACAGCACACCAAACACATTTTATAGATTTTTTTGTGTTCGGTTTGTTGTCACACTTAAAAGTTTCAGATCATCAAACAATTTTTGATGCAATACAAGTATAAATACAAAAAGCAGTTGTCAAATGATGATTTAAATTATTAAGGGAAAAGACTATCCAAACCCTATGACCCTACGTGAAAAAGTATTTGCCCTCTAAACCTAATAACTGGTTGTGCCACTTTTGGCAGCAACAGTTGCAATCAAGTATTGCATGCAAATTGGATTTAAGTCCAGACGTTGACTAGGCCACTCCTAAACCTTCATTTTGTTTTATGTAACCATTCAGAGGTGGAATTCCTGGTGTGTTTAAGATCATTATCATAACCCAAATACATTTTAGTTGAAGCTCATAAATTGATGGCCTCATGTTCTCACTCATTATGTCCCTGTAAAGAGTAGGATTCAAGATTTCATAAGTTATGCCACATCATCCAGCTTTTTTCAAGACGACATATCATGCAAAATCCACTTCTTTAAATACAATTTATTGTGTACGTGGAGTCTCTTGGAGTTGAATTTAGTCTCCCTGTGCTGCATAGGTATATTTGTATTCTGCTCAGGTAACATTTTTCAGTCCATTTAGTTTTCTCTATTCTCTGTTATGTTTTTTGAACTATTATGTCACAGTATTTGCTGTGAAACTGCTAAACAAGGTCATGGACTCCTGGCTATCCAATTTTGCGAATCCGCCATTTTTATTTCTCGGAGCAATTTTGTAGTCCAAGTTCAAGGATGCCGAAGCTGTAAGTCAAAATAAGTCAAAATGTTCAGTTGTTGGGTGTATTAACCCACACAATTCATTACACCGTCCCCCAGCATCAGAACCCCTTTGAAGTGCCTTTTTATTTTTCTTGGAAATGTACCCACATCAGTGAGGAAAGTCCTCTTTTTTTAAGCACTTCAAGGACAAGTGCTCCAGCCACCTGCGACAGTACCAAGAGGGATTTGCCGAAAGACTTAATCTGATTAAGGGGTCAGTTCCTTCTGTCTATGGAAACAATGGAGACAGAAAAGCAGTAAGTTGCAAATAATGCTAAAATGACAACAAACTGTATTTTAGACATGAATTTATTGTGTTGATATCATGTCTTGTCCATTGTTTTGATTGCAGTCGCACGTGCCTTCCACTTTTGTTAGTGCTGTGTGCTCACTTTTAGCTAATTGAAGACATAACTCTACTGCGTGATTTGAATAGTATCAATACATTAACAGTTTTGTATTGTTTTTGTCATTTTTGTCTTGGTGAACACATGATCCAAATGCATTCAGTGACGTTCTTCATGCTAGCGTTAGTTAACTCATCAACTATGTTGAGGCCTTGTTTACAAGACGTGTTCATTCATGTGGTGGAAACACTTTCTGTCTCAAGTCTTTCGTTGTTGACATCATTTTAATCAATTTGGGGAATAAAAGGTTTTTGTGCCACTAGATAATTGTTTCTCTGCTATCAAACTACAAAAATGGCTGAATGGCGTGAAGTGGAACACTCTGCAACCTGGAGGGGGGCAGGGTGTGCAGTGCCACAGTTTCATTTAAAGAGACCACACCAAAAAATGAGTTGCTCTCAGATGCACCTCAGAACAGGCGTAAAAGAGGGGCCTGCGGAGCTACAATAACGAGGAATTCTGACCAAAGAATTGCAGTTCCATTTTAGATAGACCATAAGTGAATGATTTAGTAGTACAAAGGAAGAATTTAAAAGTATGATATGTCTGCTATAAGGCTGAATCATGACCACTTAACTGAAGCAAGTGAGGTCTGCAGAGCTTTATGTGTTGTCCTGGGTTGTTTTGTGATCTACTGGATGAGTCATTGATGTGCTCAAGGAATAATTCGGTGGACCAGCCACTGCTGGGAACATCCACCACTTTGCTTTTCAAATTTAACTTTGTTTACTTAAAACTTTTTTACTGTTCTCCATTTGTAAGTAATGGTCCTCACTTTGTTTTTTCTGGAGTCCCAAAGCCTTAGAATTTACTTTGGAAATTTTTCCAGATTGAAAAATGTTTGTGACATTGTTTTTCCTATCTGTTCTTGAATTTCTTTTCACTGGGGCACAGTGTGGTAAATTTTGAGAACTGTTAGTCTCCAGCAGGTTCTATTTAAGTGATTTCTTGATACTTCGAGTCAAGTAATAATCTGGCCTGGGTAGGGCAACTGTAAGTTAGTCAACATTAGGGTTAATTACTTTTAATTCATAATTTACCCACATAGGGGTAGGCTAACTTACATAGCCTATTTACCAGAAATGAAATCATTTGAGAAAAACATTGTTTATTTACTCAGGATACATTTTTCTCCATTGTTTGAAGATCTAAAGCATTTCAGAAAAAATTAGCAAAAATGGAAGGGAAACGCTTTTTCACAATACTGTATGTGCATTGCTGATATGTTTATCTGTCCATATAGAAACACAAACCAAGTTGCACCTTGCACCAAAATATGGTGACCTGTTCTATTCTGATCTGTGTGTTCTCCAATATATTAAAGAACTTAAAATCTATTTTAAAAAATATGATAGATGCCCCTAAGACCACAAAACTAAAACCTGCCACCTGGTTAACTTCGTGACTTCCCTACAGATCTGTAAAACTTATTTTAAACACAACAAATGAGTGTACACACTCAGAGCTCGGTCAGATCCATTCAATCAGTGTGATACAGAGTAATACAGAATTAATCAGGTTTGCATCTCATACGTTCACACAGACACTATCAAAGACAGAAAAGCACATATGATTCTTTTATTCCTTTGATCATTGAGGCTGACTGGCATACACACACACACACACACACACACACACACGCACACGCACTCATACAAAGTCACTCTACTCTTCTGTTGTCCTTCTTTCATCCCAGGTTATATGAATGATGAAGCAAACATCTGGGCCCCCTCTTCATCTGCACTGCTCAAGTGGCTGAATGCACCTGCTGCCCTGCTGTTTCCCACTCCATCTGTTTCAGTCAACCCGTGTCTCTCCCTGATTTTCTCATGATTAAGGTGGAGACTCTGCAAACCCTCAAATCATCTGTGCTTAATATACCTTTGGAGTGTTCCCAAACAATAGTCGGTGGTGGATAGCCTTCAGCAGAGCAGTTAAGGGTCACAGTTTTCCCATAGATCCCATCTTGATCCTCAGGCTGAACCACAAACTGAGGTGGAACTATGCACACACAAACAAACGAAGAACAGTTTATTGTTATGCACAATACATTTGATGTCTTCAACATAGGAACAGTGTTTTTTAGGTATTTATCATAGAAAGGAACTTTCACACACACACACACACACACACACACACACACACACACACACACAGATATATATATATATATATATATATATATATATATATATATATTATATATATATATATATATATATATATATATGTATGTATGTATGTATGTATGTGTGTGTGTGTGTGTGTGTGTGTGTGAAAGTCCCTTTCACACACACACACGATTTAAAAAGTACTCAGACTTTCACACACACACACACACACACACACACACACACACACACACACATCTATCGATCTATCTATCTATCTATCTATCTATCTATATATATATATATATATATATATATATATATATATATATATATATATATATATATATATATATATATATATTCACACACACACACACACACACAGACTCTCGGGACTGTAATTTTGTTTTCACAAGTGACCAACAGGTCAGAAACTCAAAATTACAATCTATTTCTGTTTTTAGTATTCGAGGGGTATTTACAAATTAAGTCAAAGGGACCACAGAGATGTCGGAACCTATTTAAAAGAAAACAACTTTCTATAACATGCATACATCTCTGAAGTCCAGTCTGTCTATGTATGAGCAAAAGAATGCAAGACTTTTAGCAGACAACAGAAAGCCTAAACATATTTACTGGAAAGCAGCTCTTTTTGATCCTTTAGAGCTTTAAATCTGCTAAGAAAGGAGTGTGACACAACCTCTGCTTCTAATATAAATGATTAATTATCACTCTTAGACTAAAAAATATTTCCAATTGTCTGCAAAAGCTTTACAAAACTGGAGATCAGAAATCAGCTATAAAACTCTCATTGGTGAATCTCTAATGAAAGCCTTCAGGCATACTGCTGAAGGTCACATCAAGATTAAAGTTAGTTTGCTTTCTTACCTCGAACAATAAGCTGACTCTGATGCTCCACAACGGCAGCTTCATTGCGGGCGATGCAGGTATAGTTGCCGTTGTGGTCAGGTGTCAGGTTGTTGATTCTCAGCGAGCTGGTGAAGTCAATGTTGTCCACCGTCACACCCAGGCTGGCAGGGATTGGCCGCCCATCTTTCTGCCAGGTGATGTCCAACGGCCGGTCGCCTGACATGACCACGCAAGGTATGAACACACGCTGACCAATAGTGAAACGCTGAAACTCAAAGGGCTGGATGTAGGGAGGGACTGCAGACAAGTGGAAAATGAAAACACCAATGCCATTTTTTTAAGTGTTTACATACTGTTATTGTAGAAACAATGTTAAGCAGGTCATTAATTTTTTGGCCATTAGAGATCAGGTCATTTTGGCATACAATTGTGAATTCATAATTGTTAAGTGGAATGAAAATTATACATTGTTTTATTTTTTATTTAAATATGAAGTGTGGTGGACAATGCTTATTAAGAAATTTGACAACTGTTGAACTATGCTTTTTTGACAGCTCTCACTGGAAACACAGCTTCCCATGAAGCACTAAAACATTGAAGAACTGTTTTTTGCATATATTTCGTTTGTTCATTCATCATACAGTAACCGAGTTTAATGTAACTGTAAAAAATGGTCTCATCTCAGTGCATATAATCAAGCCTTATAAATACAGGCATATTCCCAAAATGACTCCACTGCTGAGTGGGTCAGGAAACTGAGTCTGCCTGCAGAATCACACAGTCATATGATAATAATATATTCAAATTGCTTGCTCTGGATTCTCTGGGAAATCTCGAACCATCGCACAAGTCATCAGCTAGTGTGTCCAAGTGAGTTCAAACAGCACTGAAATACGCAGCACTTTAGCAGCTTATTTAATTCAAAACAAAGTGGAGATAATGGACTCCAGGGATTCCCCCAAAACACTTCCACATTTTAAGCATGAGCAGAGTAAATTAACAAATGCACTTGCTTGCTACAGCACCGCTGGGAAGGCTTGCCTTATATCATCACTTTCTCCTATGCTATCAGTCTCTTTTTGCCCTGGTTTCCTTTGCTCCATGGGAAAGTGTTTTATAGTGACAACAAGGCACCTTAATGGAGGCATAATGGGGAAGCCCTTTTTAGTATTACCTATTACAGTTGTAAGATCTCAGAGGAGATCAGTCATTCAGTCTAGTAATATCATGAATGAATCATACAGCTTTATAAGCATTGATGTAGTGACTTGACTTGCCTAATAAAGTGAACTTCTTCCCCTGGGATTTTTATCCCATAGATTTTAATTTACAAAGCCAATCATCTCTGTTTATTGCATGTAGTTGTCTTTGAGAGTAGAAAGACTCAAGAGCAATGACACATGCTCATCATAAAGCTCTATCATTTAAAGTAAGTGACTTTGATGGAAACATGTTATCATACCTGCTTTAACAATTTATTCAAGTTGTTGGAATGCATTAGGGTTAGCTTACTGCTGTGCTCAGTGATCAGGCTAACATTACCAATATAGGCAAAAACAAACTATTTCTCAGCATTTCTGGTTATGCTGTGGGACCCTCCACCATTGCTTAATGACAACAGTGTAGTTCAAAAGAAACAAACAAACAAAAAAACCAAGTTGGATGTTAGAACAAAACCAACAGACAGGAGACGATGCCAGATAGGGGAATTGTTTCCTTTTAAACTCAATTAATTATATTTTGACTAAAAACAAAACACTTTAGAAGCTCACCAGTGCTTTAATGCACAAATGTGAAATATAGAAGCCTAGTAACAGAATTACTTTCAGAAGATGTTATACCTTCAGTAACATTTTTTTCAAAGATTTGGGGTTTCATGCAAAAAAATACATAAACAAAAAGTATAATTAAAAAAGAAAATCCATAGTCGCCATGTTCAGTTAGCATTAGTAGATAAACTTTATACAGTTCTTCGTCTTTGGAGGAAATAGTGGCTGTCAGCTCCCATTACCAGGCACTGTTAACGCCCATTTATGCTCTCAAATGTATGTAAATAGGTTCACCCATTTCTAGCCTCAAGCCACGCTCCAGTGGAGAATAACTATTTGAACACAAAGCAGCAACAAAATCATTGACACAGGTTGCATGTTTGCAACTGAGCAATATAAGTACAATTAAACACTTAAGTACTGAAGCTATTTCTATGTTTTATATGTCCCAATTTATTTTTTCATCTTGGGACTACTGACTTTAAGCATGATTTTTCATTGAATACCTTTATTTATTGTACTAAATTTCCTTTGAGGACATTGTTTTCAGTACTGGTAAAGTAGTAAGTGGCAATAGACTTGGAGCTTGGAGATGTAAAAGTTTAAACTTTCACTTTTTTCAACATCCCATTCTTTAAATGCCACAAAACTTTCCAGCTTTTGCTCAAACATCAATTTGAGCAAAAACTGATATTTTGAGACCTTTTTGCATTTTTTCCATTTTCTTACTTTTTACATCTGAAAAGCTCTGCTGCAAAAAGCAGAAGTCTGTTTGTGCCAAAGTAAAAAAAAAGAAAAAAAGATCTAATTTTAAAAGTAATCCCAACTGTGGAAAAAGAGCTATAATTGTTCTTTGTGTAGCTAGTAGCACTGACTGCAGGTCGTGCTGCCTCTTTGTTGACTTAAAGTTAAGGTTAAAAGTGAAGTTTATTATGAGCTAGCTGTTGGTTCACAGAGTTTAAAAGGTTTTGATTTAAAAAGTACTCAGACTTTCAATATTGTTTCCACGTTTTAAAGTCCTGACCAGCACTTTTACTGGCTGTGTGGAGCATAGAGTGGTAGGGAGCAATGCCCTCATCTAACTTGCTGCACACTGCAGGTCAGCTGGCTGAAGAAAGACCCATCCAGGCCTTTACCTTGTTTAAAAGAAAGACGTGCTCAGTTTCTTGGAGATATTTCCAGTTGCAAAAAACACAGAATCATAGTGTGAAAATTAAATGAGTGAAACCCATCACTTTTGTTAAGTTAGTTGTGTTAACAGTTGGCAAGCTATGAGCAGCATAACTGATTAGAGTCTGTCAACCAGAGAAAATAGCCTGGCTACACTATAAAGTGTAGAACTAAAAAAGGAATAAGGCTCTGTGCAATAAGCGGTTCTCATAGTTACATAAGAAATTAAAACCAAAAAATTATAGGTGACATCATTATAACTGTTCTATTTGTGTTATTTTAGCAGCAGAAATTAAAAAAAAAAAAAGATTATTCAGTTTTTAATAAAAGCAGTTAGATCACACTGTTTTATTTTAAAGTAAATACTGTGCACACCATGAAGCCGTGGTTCTTTTTTACTGACATTTACCACACTGAAGAATACAAGAAAATCTAACTTCAGCTAATGCCTAGTAGTTCACAAATTAATTTAATTTGCTCAAGAAATAGATAACAAGGCAAAGCTCTCCTCAGCTTTACATATGTATACAAAATGGTATGTGCAACAGAAAAAAAACAAGGGTAACATTTTGGGGTTTTTTTAAAAGTTAGATCCAAAAAGATCAAAATACTAATTTGTGTGTTTCACGAACACTGACTAGTATCACATTAGACCTCAAATGGCCACAAAACACATGCACAAACTATTTAATTAGACTTTAAAGGTAATAATAGATTAAGTAAATGGATTAAAACATTTTAATGATAAAATTTGAGGTGCTTGCAGACATAGTTACCTTTTGCGGGTGGGGCTAGCAATTTGAGACAGTTGCATTAAAAACTTTTATTTTATAAGGAGCATTACACTAAAGCTTCCTACATTAACACAAAACACCATCTACAGTTTGGACAAATCTTATAACTGGACAAACCCTTTCCCCTGTAGCCTAAAGTACTTACCTCTGACCCGAACATGGACACTTTGGGATTCCATCTTGTTGGGCTGCACCATCACCTTGCAGTTATACTCCCCAGCATCTACCTGCTGCACGTTGCTCAACTTCAAGGTACCGTTATTCTCAAAAGCTCGCTGTCTGTGGTTGAATGGAAGCAGGACTGAGTTTTTGTACCACTTTATGGAGTAGTAAGGGTAGCCAATCACTCTGCAGTGAACAAAGGCATCCCGTCCTGCAATTGCTGTGATGTTTTTCATTGGACGGATGCTTGCACGACCTACAAAACAACAGAGATTGAGAATTGGTTCTCAGTTCAAAAATGCTAAAAGAGACTGGAGTATTAATATCACATACAACTAGCTGCAAAGTATGTTTACTTTGTCATTTTGTGAATAACTATGCTGTGAAAAAGTAATTGGCCCACTTACAGTTTTGTCACACTAATATGTTTCAAATCATCAAAAGAATCTAATATCAGACAAAAATAATCTGATTAAATACAAAATTCAGTTTTTGAAATGTTTTATTTTTTGAACAAAAAAAATCATTATCAACATCAACATGCCCCTATTTGAAAAAGTTACTTACCCTCCTGATACATCATGAATTAACTGTAATTAACCATATTTTTTTATTCAGTTTAACTACTCACACGTAGGCTTTCTTACTATTCGGCCTATAATATCAGCAAACCACTTAACTGAAACATGACTGACAACATGAAGTAGACTGTAAGTTCATAAGATGATACCTAAAGAAAATCAAGATCAGATGAGAAAAAAGGCATTGATATCAGTCAGTCTGGAACATGTTACAATGCTTTGGGACTCCAGTGACCCACAGTGAAAACCATTGTCAACAAATGGAGAAAACATAGAATAGTGGTGAACCAACCCCGGAGTGGCCAGCCTACCATAATGACTTCAAGAGCACATTAATGACTCATCCACAAGGTCACAGAAGAACCCAGAACAACATCGAAGTCATGGCAGACCTCAACCCCCTCAGCTAAGTTCATGATTGAACAATAAAACAGTGGGAGAGTTCCAAGGCCATAACCACAGCTAACCAAAAAAAACAAACAAAGTCATTCCAAAAATCATCTTGATGATCCCCAGGATTATTGGGAAAATATTTTTTAGACCGATGAGTCAAAAGTGAAACCTTTTGAAGGGGGTTGCATCCTATTACATTTGGTATAAAACTAAAACAGCATTTCAAAAAAGAACATCGTACTGACAGTCAAACTTGGTGGTTATAATGTGAAAGTCTGGGCTTTGCTGATTCATGATCTGGACGACTTGCCATAATGGATGGAGCCATGACTACGTATGTCTACCAGGTAAAATCATGTTGTATGATATAGGATACCAGATAAGGTCTTATTGTGGCATGACCCTAAACAGGCCATTTATGGTTGAAAACTATTCGATGGGACTGAATTAAAACAATTCTTCAAAGAAGAGTGGGCCAAAATTACTTCACAACAATGTCAAAGATTTATTAGTTATCCCAAATATTTACTATGGTTGGTTTCGTCTGATAGAAAAATATGTTTGATGATCAGAAACATTTAACTATGAAAGAAATCTAAAACAATAAATCTGTAGGTGGGAAAATACCTTTTCATATCACAGTATAATTTCTGTCTAGCTTCAGTTTTTTACCTGCCACTAAATATACTGTAAATCTTCTGTGTTAAGCTGCTGTTGTTGCTGTTGCACAAGCTCTAAGTGTTACTATGCATAAGGCAGTGAAATGACAAGCAGATTAAAGTACACTAATGATCTGAAGGAAATGTAACATTTAAATAACTCTCGCTCTTATGACTCGACTGTAATATACTAAGCGTCTAATAAAATGTAATGAATTCAGTCTCATCCTGTATCTATTAAAATGGAAACAGAGTAATCTCTTTAACAACTGTTACAGAAAAGCTGGGCTGGCTGCTTGAGTAAATACATGCAGACGCAGACACACATGAATAGTCGTACTCACAACCACACTGCAGATGAATGTATTCAGACAGAGGAAATGCATTTGTCTTCTGGCTATTTACAAACCATATTCAGATAAATTTATGAGCTAAAAACCCAGATAATTATGCTAACTTATGAATACAGCTATGATCATACTGCAATAATTCAAAGAGACAATAATATTGTGCATTATTCAAGACTGAAAGAAACAGAAAGAGGCAAACTCCAGCCTTTGAGACAAGCCTTAAAGGGAACACCCATGTGATAAGATTTAAAAAAGCAAATAGGATTACTGAGTAAAATTTAGATGTAAACAAACATCAAGAAACCTTCAGACAAGTGCACTGGAAATTAGAGAACATTAACAAGCAACAGCATTTGTTCATTCACTGCAGACACACACAAAGACACGCACAGTTTGTGTATTGTTGTTCTTGGAGGAGCTGATTTGACAAGCACCTCTTACGTTTATTCGAGCCTGGTGGTACACGACCCCGGCTGAGTTGCTGCACGTGCACCGATACAACCCGCCATCCGGCACCTGAGTGTGGGTCACGTTGAGCTGGCTAACAACGTGGCCTTCATGGGTCTCATAATGGCCCAGGTGGTGATGAGCATCTTTGATGACGGGGTCATCATCCAGCGACCAGCTGCACCTGGGAGGTGGCGTTCCCTTCACATTGCAGACTAGGAACAGGGGTTCATTGGGGTTCACCACCTTCTCACTAAAAGAGGATAAGATTTTTGGGGTCCCGTCTGTGTTGAGGGATGAGGCAGAGCACAGTGGGGAATGAAACAGAAGGTTAGTCATTCAAAGCACTGTGTTAGGCATCTTTCTTTCGACTTGTCTTCAGATTGTACAGAATCTTTTGACTTGAACAGTTTGAGTCACAAAATTCTTTCTCGATCATTCTGTATGTTTAAACCATACAAGTACCTGTAAAATTTAGACATTCCTAGATACAAGCTAAAAAGACCAAAAATACCCTGACTGTTGAACTTCATTTCATTTTAAGGGAGTTTAAATAATTTAACACGTTTTTATTATTTTAGCAAATTCCTTTTTGCAAACAAAGTATTGTGATTGTTTAACAACTCAAGTAAATCAAAAGCAAATACCAGCAACCTGGTTTGTCAAGTCAGCTTTACTATCTCCAGTTGTATTGCCTGAATAAGCCAGAAAGTCATTTTTCTGAAAATGGGAGATAGAAATACAACTTTGGAGATATTGTAAAATTTAAAAGATAAAATAAAATTAATAAGTCATTATGAAAGAAAAGTATGAATTAATTCATATTTGACTATCTTTTAAAGTGAATTCAAGTAGGTTTTTATGAGTTTAACTGGTTTAATAAATGGATGAGATTGTCATGTTGGAACACCTAATTGAGTCCAAGTTCCAACCATGTGACCCGAACTGTCACTATTTGATGAAAGGAAATTGATCTGTCTAATTTTCATAAGCTGAAAAGAGTCACTGTCTGCAAAGAAATGTTTAACAGCAATATCAACTGAGAAGATGCTAACCTAGAAAAAAGCTCCTGCTCCAAAATCAATAATCACGTTCAAATGAAATTTGCAGCTGCCCACATGAACAAGAAAAATGTCTTCTAGAGAAAAATTTTATGATCAGATGAGTCTAGGTGAGGCTTTCTAACCTAAGAACACTACTAACTCTGGTGTTAGCATTCTGCTGAAAGTACTGCTCCTGGTAGAACTGTTGCACTGAACGGACCCAACCTCTATTGACTGGATTTGATCAAGTCTAGGAAAACAACCAGTTTAAATAATTTCTACCAGTTCTTTATGCTAGCTGCTCAGCGATGGCTAAAAAAGGATGGGCTTCCTATGCAACTTGCTAAGGGATATTTAACTAAATATTTTTGGTGGTGTTTGCATAGGGCTATTAAAAAGTATTTGCACTCTACTGTTTTTGCTATTTTGTCACAATTTACTTTTTTCAGCTCATCTAACAAATGTTATCAGAAAAAGCGAAAAGCATCTTTCAAATAGTTACTTCATATATACAGGGAAGTATGCTTACAGTTTAAATAAATCATTAAAATCCCCAAATTAATACGATTTTCATATCAATGATGAGTGTATGTGAACTTCTGAGCATTATCTTTTGTCAGAAGACATGAAACAACTTTTCATTGTGGATCTAATTGTGAGATTAGTAGTTAACACACAGATTCTCTCCTCTTCACTGTCTGAACACCTCAGTGGACAAAAACCCCCAGACTTTTATTCAGTCAAAACTCCCTGTTTCTTTTGTATATCATAAGTACTGTTCCAGGAGCTTTCCTCTCAGACATGCAGTGTGGCTGGCTTTTGAAAGCTCTCTGCCTGCCTGCAGTTTCTCTCTGATAATCTAGGTTTGTTCCATGTGATTATAGCTTATCAATATCTTCTTCTTATGCCTCCCTGACCACAGAGGACAGTTGCCTAAGCAACGCTGCTAAGGTTGGACATAAGTATGCAAGTACATGTGCTTTTGTATGCATTTGTGTTAAGTCTAGTATGATCATACTTGTGGTGGCTTAAACTCACTACTGAATAACCTCAAGTTAATATCTCATAACTCATTGATTATGCATAATGCAGCTGCTAATTCATCTGCAAACATGGCTTTTTGATTAAAGGGGTATTTTACCTTCGAGGATAACCTGTACAAAGTCTTGTGCAGACATCTTGCCCTTCCTGGAGAAACACTGATAAGCTCCGCCATCACTTTTCGTCATTCCCTCAATGATTAGGTTCTCCCGGTTAAGCCCTGTGAAGCGAACATTGTTTCCAGGGTAGATGATCTCTCCGTTGCGATACCATGACAGCTCATATTCATCGGAACCACTCACACTACAAGACAGAGACACCTTGCTACCCACACTGCCTTTCACCTTTCGAGGACTGACCACTGCCTTCAAGGGTTCTGCAGATACAGAAAACAGAATTATTGTTGTAGAGAAGTGGTTTTCTATTATTTTGATGTTTAAAAAAGTTAGGAAGGATTGTCAATACTTACGGTTAACATACAAGCGTCCCATGACCTCTGCGTTGCCATAACTGTTCCAAACTTCACATACATAAGTTCCCGAGTCACTGGGCTGTGCATTCTCTATGAGCAACCCTGAGATGGTCTGCCGAAAACGACTGTCTGGCTCCAAGGGGCTGTTGTCCTTTAGCCAGCGGTATTTGGGTGTTGGGAAGCCTGAGGCCTTACAGGGCAACTCAACTCGGTGGTTAATCTTCACCTCTTTGTGGTCAAAGCCATCTAAAATGGATGGCTCAGCGTTGGTGGGGTCTGACAGAGCAGAGAAATTTTGGGATAATTAGTTATGAGCATCGCCAGATCAGAATACTGGACATTATAAGCCAATACTAATAGTTGGGACCAATATTTACTTCTGTAAACTAAATATTTTTCTGGGGCTCTATTTCAAGAGTCATCATTATGTGTGGTGCCTTGCAAAAGTATATATACCACCTGATTTTTTTCACATCTTATCATATTACAACCATTTATTTCAATGTATTTGATCAAGATTTTTAACACACAGCAAATAATTGTGGAAATTGATACATGGTTTGTATCTGAGAAGCATAATGTGGTTATGTTTTCAGCAACCTTTACTCTTATACACCTAAATAAAATCAAGTGAAATTAATTCCCTTCTATTAAATTGTGTTCACCTGTGGACAACAATTAGCTGTGATAGAAGTCCCGTTTAAGGTTTGTCACAAACCATGTAGTGGACACAACCAACATGTCAAAGCATGCTCTCTGGTCAGATGAGACCAAAATTGAACTTCTATTAATAATAATTTAGATCAAGTATGTTCATGCTTTAGAATGACCAAGTTAAAATCCAAAGCTAACTCAGACTGATGAGACTTGAAAAGCTTTGTTCACAGATGTTCTTTCCAACTGAGCTTTAGCTATTAAAGAAAGAAAGGTAAAAATGTGAGTTTATTGATGGACAAAGCTGATATATCCATCTATACATTTTCTTCTTCTTATCCAAGGTCAGGTCACGGTGGTAGCAGCCTAAGCAGGGAGACCCAGATTTCCCTCTTCCCAGCCGCTTGGGCTAGCTCCTCCAGGGGAATCCCAAGGTGTTCCCAGGCCAGTTCAGAAAGCTGTTCTTCCTCTGGGTCTTCTCCTGGTGGGACTTGCCCAGAACACCTCACCTGATGCCTATCTGGTCCAGACGGCATCCTAACCAGATGCCTGAGCCACCTCAACTGGCTCCTCTCAACGTGGAGAAACAGCAGCTCTACTCTGAGTTGCTCCCGGATGACCGACCTTCTCAACCTATCCTATCTCTAAGGGAAAGCCCAGACACCCTGTGGAGGAATCTGCTTGTGTCCACGATCTCATTCTTTCAGTCATGACCCAAAGCTCATGACCATAGAAGGGGGTAGGAACGTGGATCGACCGGTAAATTGAAGGCTTCATCTTTTGACTCAGCTCTCTCTTCACCACGACAGATTGGTACTGCGCCCACATCACTGTAGATGCAGCACCAATCCACCTATTGATCTCCTACTCCATTTTTCCCTCATTTATGAACAAGACCCCAAGATACTTGAACTCCTTCATTTGAGGCAGGACCTCCTCCCTGACCCAGAGAAGGCACTCTACCCTTTTCTGGCTCAAGACCAGAAAAGGGTAGAGTGGCAAATCCAAATCCACCAGCATGTCTTCCACTGAAACAGTGGAGCATGGGGACCTTGGGTTTGGCCTTCCAAATCCAAAGCCTTGGATTTGGAGGTACTGATTATCATCCAGGCCGCTTCGTATTTGGCTGGGAACTGCTCCAGTGAAAGTTTTAGATCACAACCTGATGAAGCCAACAGGTCCATATCATCCGCAAAAACAGAGACACAATCCTAAGTCCACCAAAATGGATCCCCTCAACACCTTGGCTGTGCCCAGAAATTCTGTCCATAAAAGTTATGAACAGAATCAGTGACAAAGGGCAACCTTAGCGGAGTCCAACTCTTACCGGAAATGAGCCCGACTTATAACACGGACCAACACGGACCAAGCTCTGACACCAGTCATTCTGGGACCTAATAGCCCATATCAAAGGGCCTGGTACCCCATATTCCCAGAGTACACCCCACAGGATTCCCTGAAGGACATTGTCGAACACCTTCTCAAAGTCCACAATGCACATGTAGACTGGTTAGAGGAACTCCCATGCACCCTCCAGGACCCTGCTAAGGGTGTAGAGCTGGTACAGCGTTCCATGAAAACCACACTGCTCTTCCTGAATCCGAGGTTCGACTATCTAACGGACCCTCCTCTCCACAATCCCTGAATAGACCTCATAAGGGAGGCTTAGTTGGAACACACTCTGCGGTCCCCCTTTTTGAATAGGGGGACCACCACCCCAGTCTGCCAATCCAGTGGAACTTCCCCTGATGTCCATGTGATATCGCAGAGTCATGTAAGCCAGAACAACCCCACAACATCCTGGGGCCTTGCCAATGAGTAGCTTTTTAACCACCTCAGTGACATTGGCAACAGAGATTGGAGAGCCAAACCCAAGGTCCTCATGCTCCACTGTTTCAGTGGAAGACATGCTGGTGGGATTGAGGAGCTCTTCAAAGAACTCTGCCCACCGACCCACAACATCCCAAGTTAAGGTCAACAGTGTTGGTGATGCAGTGCTCTGTAGTAGTGATGTGACAAAATGTTCAAGGGGTATGAAGACTTTATCAAGGCACAGTATGTATAAGTGATAAAACCATGGATGGATCAGTTTCAATCTGATAATAAATTGCACTAAAACACATTTCAACTTATTTTTGGTCAATCTGACTGAAGTGTGAAATCAGCATACTGACCTGACACAATGAGCCGTGCGCTGTTGCTCTGGCGTGTCTCCCCGGTGTACTGGTGGCGTGTTGTGCAGCGGTAGTTATTTAGGCCATCCTCAGGCAGGACGTCCACAATGTACAAGGCTCCCGTAGATGTGATGAGATATCTTTGTCCTGGAGCAGATAGGAGAACAAGGTGAGAGACATGCAGGGCAGCAGTTGTAAGACTGTTACACAATATCAAAACAACTTTTTACACATCATAAAACATTCATTCACTCAGAAATATCTCAAGGATTTCTTTCTCTATGGGATACCAGTTAGGAATAAATCTCAAAGCAAACAAAACTGTTAGGAAGCTTCTTTGAAGACAAAAAGAGTTTGTTATGTACATATTTAAACCAGTAATGTTAGCTGTGTTGAAACAAAAAACACAAACTCTATAGTGGACCAGCAGTGTCAGAGTAATGAATTCAGATTTGCATATCTCACACATCTCTGATCTTTAATAGCTTTCATTGTCTTTGTGTTCCTGCTTACAGTGTAACCTCCCCAGTGTCATTGTTTGATACAGAAAGCCAGTTTTTCTTTTGCTGTCACTGCCAGTTCCTTAAGTGTAGTAACATTATGTTAATTCAACAGATCAAACCAGACGGAGTGGGGTTGTCAACAGCCATGAGGAAATAAACCTTCCTCTGCAGCATCAAATGGATCCTCACATTCCCATGGGAGCAGACTGATGTCAGAACTGATTGAAAAATGCAATTTAAAGGAGAATGTCAGTCCTGTGTAATGGTGGGTGTTCTAAGACAGAGACTGCAAAGGCCTTCTAGGCCAGAGGAGGGATAGTTTTAGAAACTTTGATAACAACAGAGAAAGTGACAGATTAAAGTTGTAGCACATTTTTATTCTTCTGCCTGTTTTTTCACTTATACTGCCATAAAAATTTTAAATGTTTAAACATTTTTTGGTATTTAAGTATCAAGTTTGAAATAAAGAAATCACTCAAATAGCAGCATTTTCTGATTATATTTTTTGGTTCAAACTTTTTTGGAGCATTTCATATCAACAGCATATCTGTTCTTTCTCATCCAATGATTTACTAATAAAGTAATTTAAGTAATTTTCTATAATCTACTCAAAGCCCATTGTAAGTTAATGTGGTTATATGCCCCCAATAAACAATCAACATCTACCTGCAACAAGTTATTCAGTCATTTAAGTTTGATCAGAAGTCATAATCTGTCATATTTAGGAGGAGTTAACTGTCCCAAAAGAGGACCAGAAATATAATTAATTAAAACACTGTTCAATAAAAAGTCTTTGGTCAATTACTATTAATGAGAGTAAAATATGCTGATATCTAAGCATTTTTATGATTATTTTCCTTATCCAGTCATTTTTAAATTAGTTAACTGAAAAAGAGAAATAAACTTTCACACCGTGATTAAAATACATGGTTGGAAAATGTGATTTTTACAGATAAAAATGAAAGTAAGTAAAAAATCAGGGTACGACTTGGTAAAGGAGACAAATTGACCATGAACCCTTTATTGTAGCTGATTCAAAAGACGCCACTAAAATAACTAAGGTGCTCATCATAGGAAGAATGAGGAAGCTTTTAGACAGATCCATTTATTCCACATATATGAACCCTATTAAGGTGAAACAAAAATTCTTTTCATTCCTTCCTGAAATTATGTACTAAAAAAAAGACTAACACTTTCAAATAATCTTCAAAAACAATTGGTGACAAATTGTTATAGTAACAGTTATTGTTGCATTAAAGCAGGTCAAGTTTACACATACAGCTTAAGCATTCGTTTTGAACAGAAAAAATGGAGGTATACTGTACATCCAGCTTTTTGCACACCTGCAGAAATATATTTAAAATAAAACCAAATGCACATCTTGTAAAGTTCTCCACAAATTAAGATCACATGTTCTGCATCATTCCAGAACTTCAAATATTTTAGGCTAGTAAAAAAAAAATACCATTTTTTTCATTCTGATTACACTCCAGTTAAATTAAGAAAGGATGGAAATTAGACAGTATTAAAGCAGCTAAATCAGATTTGTTTTGGATAATTAATTTTATTTTTCAGTGTTATTTCCAACTAGACACAACATTTATTGCTCCAATCTTTTTTTTTGCAAATGTAAAAAAAAAACAAAAAAAAAAAAACAGCATTTTCCAAACAGACATGAACAAACAAGTAGATGGTAATCTTGTCTCTCTGTGGGTGACCAAATTACATACAGCCTTATTTAGGCCTTGTAACATCATTCCCTATAGATCAGACCATATGTCAGGCTGTAATTACAGTCTTTCTCTATGTTTCATGTTTCTGTGGCAGGCTGCTGTACTGCGCTGTATTACAGCATTTCAGGATGGAAATGTCAAATTATGACATAGTTCAGACCAATTTGCTGAAATGAGAAAAAATAAATAAAAATTCCAGATAAAATTTTTCACCTATTTTAATAAACCATGCTGTGTTTTAATATTCATATGTACAAAACAAGCAAAACATGTTGAATTTGCTTGCATTTTATGTGCATTTTTTTGATGTTTACACAGGCAAAATGAAATCAACCTCGTGGGGTTCAACAAAGTGGGGGTTTGGGTGGTTGGAGTGGGGGGTACACAGAGGCGGGAGAAGCGAGACGAAACAGCTCAGCTATTGTAAGCACTGACCTAGATAGAACCAACAATGGGTTCCATGGATATGATGTCCTAAAGGGGTTTCACAGGTTTTACATACCGGGCTGTTAGACGGGTAACCAGCGAGTGAAATCTATAAACAGAGAGAGGGAGGGTGTGTGTGTGTGTGTGTGTGTGTGTGTGTGTGTGTGTGTGTGTGTGTGTGTGTGTGTGTGTGTGTGTGTGTGTGTGTGTATGCAGCTGTGTGCCCAGCAGCCATGTATGCATACCAGAAATCAAGACAATCAGTAAAAGGAGTCATTTTTGCTGCTTAAGAAGGCCTGTTTTTAATCATTATTTTGACATTTTGTTTTATTCCCACTGCTTCCTACATGTCTGCTCTAATATGGGTTGCTATAATTTTACATTTTTGTTAAGGGTTGCATAATCAGTGGTTAGTTGAAGCCTAACACTGTAAAAAAATAACTTTATATCTTGAAAGAGTGAAAACCCTAAAAACTATGCATTGTGATGTAGAAGCAAAACCAAAATTTAGGCATCTCCTGCAAATCTATCCCCATCTATGCCTCACTTCTCTTCCTCACTTCTGGCTTCTCCATTTTGATTCAGTACTGGCCCTCTGAAATCTCACTGTGGAATCCATCTTGAGTGAGACAAAATGGTATTTCACTCCAGCCGCTGTGAGCTGCAGCAATTTTCTCCTCAAGCACCCCTATGCTCCTGCAATACCTTTTAAGACATCAGAGCTCAGTTATTGTGTTATGACAAAATAAAGTGCAGGCAGAAGGGACACTGCAGCAGGGAAGACATTCAAAATGTGTGCTGTTGTGCTCCTCTTCTTTAATTTCCTTGCTCTTTCACCTGCTTACAGCATCAGCTTTTAGGAGTTTTTTCCACATAGGAGTAGATGTTGGGAAAAGGTATAAGGTAACTTAAACACCTGAATGCAAGAAAAAAAACAGCACAGTAATGCTGTGCAGTGTTTAAACTGCTTTGGATTAACCAACGAGGTAATAGAAGTCTAAATTCCCAGATGCATTAAAAATCCTCTTAGAAGATATTTTGATGCTATTGTCAGACAGTGGAGTCCCTCTCTCCATTCATTCACAGCAGCGCCGCTGCAAAGTGAAAAAGTGCTCCACTGCACCAGACACACTTTATCTAATCATCTCCACTTTGCCAGAGACAGGATCTAATACAAACAGCGGGCTCTTCTTCTCAGCAGGCTAAATAAGCCCGGACATACAGATGAACTGGTGTCACACTGCCAATATGCACTCTGATGTCTCTGTGATTCAAATGAATGTCTAGCTGGTTTGATCTCAGCTGACAATTTTAAGACTGAATTAGACAAACTACCAACATTTTTACCCTAATTGGCTATGGAGTTTGCATTTGTTGCTCTGCATGACCAGAGGTGATTCATAAGTCTGCCAAAGTGCCCCAAAATAAACATATTTTTAGTGTTTATCCTGGCTTTAAAAAACAGCTTGGTGGGATGTGAAAAGATATTTACTTGAACAAATATTAATATTAAAATCATTCTTCAAGTCTTTTTACAGTGCCTCATAAAAGTATTCCTACCCACTTTAATATTTCACATTTTGTCACATTACAACCACAAACTCCAATGTATTTTATTGCAGTTTTATGTGATAGACCAATACAAAGTGTTGCATAGCTGTAAAGGGGAAGAAGGATAGGTTTAAAAGGTGTTTTACACATAAAAGTCTTAAAAGTGTGGCATGCATTTGTATTCAGCTGCCTGACATCAATACCTTGTAGAACGACCTTTCAACGCAATTACAACTGCATTTTTATTGTTTTGTTTTTTCTTAATGGGGGGGGGGTTCACTTTGCAATAACCAGAAACTAAAGTTTTTACCCATTTCTTTGCAAAATAATTTATGCTGAGTCAGATTGGATAGAGAAGATCAATGGTTTTAAATTTGAGGTCTTGTCAAGGTTTTGCAATTGGATTTAGGTCTGGACTTGGGATCATTCTTATACATGAAGGGGATTTGATCTAAACCAGTCAGTAGCTCTGGCTGTATGTTTAGTGTCATTGTGTCACTGGAAGGTGAACCACAACACCAGTTTCAAGTCTTTTGCACCTTTTAACAAGTTTTTTCTTTCATTGTTGCATGGGGTTTAGGTCCATCCATCTTCCCTTCAACTCTGGGAAGATGGATGGATTTTTAGTTCTTACAACAAAAAAAAAGAGCATCCCAATAGCACTTTGCTGCACACCAACACATTTCACCTATATGGTTATGTTTATGGTGATGTGCAGAGTTAGTTTTTGCCACATATAGCATATTTCATAAAAGGACAAAAAGCTCTATTTTGGTCCCATCTGGCCAGAACAGGTTCTTCCACATGATTGCTTTGTCCCCTTCATGACTTGTAGCAAATTTTAAACTGGACTTCTTATGGATTTGTTTCAACAATTGCTTCTTTTTTGCTGCTCATCCATAAACACCAGGTTTTTAAGTGCATGACAAACAGTTGTCAAGTCGAAAGACTCTCCAAACTGAGCTGAGGATTTCTGCAACTTCCCCAGAGTTACATGGGTCTATTGGTTGCTTTTTTGATTAATCCTCATCTTCCAATAATTATTGAATAATGCTGGTCTATTAGTTAAAGTGGATGGAAAGGACTTGATAGGTTTCATATTTTTAAAAGATGTACTGAACAATGCTCTGTAAGCAGTGAAAAGCTTTAGACCTTGTTATATAAACTAACCATGCTTTAAACTTCTGCACAACTTTATGCCTGCCTGTCTGTTTCTTGTTCTTTATGATGAGGTTTGTTCTCCATTGTTCTCAAACAAACAAATGAGGCCTTCACAGAACAGTTGTACTCATACAGAGATTAGCACAAGTGGATACCATTTATTCATTACATCACTTCTGAAGACAACTGGTTGCAGTGGATTTTATTTCAGCTATCAGGTTACAGAGGGCTTAAAAATCTCAATTAAAGACATGAATGTATGTGGTTGTAATGTGATAAAATTCAAGAGATATGAATATCTTTTCAAGGCAGTGTACATAAATCAATACAAATTTTACACCACAAAAACAAGACTCTATAGCAGGGGTTTGCAACTCCAGTCCTCAAGGGTCAGTTTCCTACAACTTTTAGATGTATCCTTGGTCCAACACACCTGAATCAAAAGGCATAACTACCTCCTCAGTAAGCAGCCGAGTTCTCCAGAGTCTTTCTAATGATCTCATTATTTGACTCAGGTGTGTTGAAGCAGAGACACACCTAAAAGTTGTAGGACCCTGGCCCTTGAGGATTGGAGTTGAAGACACCTGATCTATAGG
The DNA here is from genome assembly GCA_014839685.1 of Anableps anableps. NCBI lineage: Eukaryota > Metazoa > Chordata > Actinopteri > Cyprinodontiformes > Anablepidae > Anableps > Anableps anableps. The sequence goes on along the minus strand of CM026068.1, from coordinate 23,862,981 downwards.
TTAACACAGTGTGCAAGTAACAGGTCTAAAAAGTTTAAGAAGAGGAATTCACTTCTGTAAAGGTTGACTTGATGAGTTATTGGTATTGTTTAAAGACAAAGGTAGCTTTGGTTGTCAGTGTACTGTGTACATGACACAGTGAGGAGGGGCCCAGTTCTAGTCGGGTCAGCAAAGCCACAGAGATGATGAATGGGCTTATGAATGTACTAGGTCTGTGCAGCTCCTACTTTAGCCCATTTCAACTTTTCAGTGTCCCTTTGGAGAAAACACTTATTAACAAATAGCTGTCACTGGCTCTCATCAAGCATTGAAGATGTTAGAAATATCCACCTATTTTAGTCTCTGATGTTACTCCTTTTAAAAAGCAGCAGAGGGGATACACTGCTTTGAAGAAAACAGTTCTTTAATTTCTGCCTGCTCTGAGTTACATCGTGAAACAGGTCACAGGGGGGCTACAAGTCAGATCCCAGCTTTAATCTGCTCTGATTGAGGTCAGATCCCTGGACTGAACTCTCCATCTTAGAGCTCCTCTGGGCTGATGCATAGCTGCATGCAAAGAAAGTGAAATCACTACAATAACTATTCTGCAGGCAGCACAGCTAATCTTAAAGCCTGACTTTAAATATCCAGAAGCAAGTCATGTAGATGTCTTCACAGAGGTAAAAGTTATATTATGAGTTATATTCTTAGTACTCAACATTCTTTTGTCCAAGGAATTAGTCATAAAGTCAGTATAGAAATGCAATAATTTCACTTCCTATAGAGTATGAATTTAAATGTAGCTATTTGCATGCTCCATAATTCCTTCTTTATTTTTGTTTTATTTCAGTGGCTATGTAACTTTGGCACTTACAGACCAGGTTATAACCTTTTGGTAAATTTTGGTGTGAATAATGACATTTCTTTATATGATGACAATTTTAAAGGAACAAAAACAAAAGTTGCTCTAGAACTACTCTATTATCACATGAACATGGCATATAAATCTTACAATTGATATGTATCCAACTATTGTTCCATTGTAGTTTTTATTCATAAAAGAAGTTTGCATGAGTGAGGCTTGAAGAGCAGTTCTCATCCAGAGGTCTAAGGTCTCTTAAATCTGGCCATATTGACAAGGTGTGTGTGGTTTTTTTTGTTTGTTTGTTTGTTTTACCTATATGTGTATGTGTTTGTCTGCTTTCAGGTCTTGTTCGTGTATCTTTTTAACTTGCTACATAATAGGTAATTATGACTAAAGTGAAGTTAAACTTAAATTATTACATAGCCCTGCACCACCGAGCATAGTAGTTTGAAATGCTTTCCCACCTTTTACCTTTTCATTCAGTTCTTTTTATGGAACTCCTGGTTTTGCCAATAGACTGGCTGACCTTTCCAGGATGTACTCCACTCCCACCCAATGACTGCTGGAGGTAGACACCAGTCCTCCTGTGACTCTGCAAGGTTTAGTGGTTATGGATGATGAAGAACTAGAGACAGAGCATACCCTAAACAGGTTGCCAGACCTTCACAGGGTAACACAAAGACACACAGGACAAATGACCATGCACATACTCACTCACACCTAAGGGCAATTTAAAGTAACTAGTTAACTTAACACTCATTTTTTACATGTTTTTTGTGTAACCAATGTTCCAACTTTTGGAACTTTTTAACAATCCCATCCATGGAAATCTGAAAAGCCCAACCTTTCTGAAAAACTGTGCCAAAGAATACAGGACATACCTAAGGCATTCGCTGTGAACAGTTTACCAATAATTTATTTGCACATGCACAAAGTAACACTTCAGGTACTGCATCATCAAATATCTGAGTGAAACATGATATGAATCGGTTGCCTCTGTTTTAAATAGAGATACCTTAGAGAAGTAAATATGCCTTTTCTTACAATTGCAGATAAAGTCAAACAAATGCAATGTATACTTTGAATGAACATTAAATAAACAATAATTAATAATGTGGATAAAGTTAAAATACAAATTAGTCTGCAAAAATCAGCACCTGTAAGTCATCTGAAAATTTTCTTTTTATCAATGCACCTGCACTGTGAATAGATGTTCAAAATACAAGTAAATGACAGAGCTGCCATTGAAGGCCGAATGAAGAAGGCATCCTTGATTCAGCGAAAGTTTTGGCATCAGAGCTGGAATGCAAAGAGACTCTCTGTCAGCCTCAAAACAACTCTGTGTTCCTGTTTGGCTCATTTTACTTCCTTCTCCTGTGCTCTCTTTCTCTCTCTCTTTCTCCCCCTCCCCATCTCTCCCTCTGTGTGCAGAATCCTAAAACAGTGGCTGGCAGTCTGAGAACACTGCAATGAAATCTTGCAGTCTCAAAAGTCCTGCATGGAACAATTACCTTTTGACCAAAACAAGATAATAATAATCAGGCTACCAATAAGCAATGTTGTCTAATATTTTTCTATTTAAACAGTAACTATTAAATATTGATAGTTTAGAATTTAAATACATTATCTTATTTTATTTTAAATAGTACTTTATTGTGGTATTTTTTATTTTATATATATGGAGTCCCTAAATAAAACATAAACTACACTTGCTAATAAAATACAGGATATGAACAGTTTTTATAAATATCTCTAAATAAAATATGTGCTAAAGTACGACATTCACAATCTCTCTGACCACAGTCCATATTATGACAAGGCCTAAGCTTTCAAAATTGGCTCATGAAAATATAAAACAAATATATGTCTAAAAGGAGCACATTTTTGTCCATATTTAGCTGACATTCTTCTTGCTATTTAATATGCAGTTGCTTTCAAACTGTACACCTAAATCCAGGAACATAAATTGACTTTTTTTCAGATTTGTAAAGAACATGATCTCTATTTTGTAGGTCATTTGATGTCATATTCACAATGTAACGGATTACTCACTTTATACTATTCAAATCATATGACTTAAATTAAACTTAAACTAAGGTATTTTCCTCTAATTTTAGGAAGAACAATTTTCAGAAAGGTGAAATGCACTAAATAGTGTTTTAAGACCACTGTATTCAGAATTTAATCCTTCATTTTTCATTTTTAATGAATAATTTGTGCTTTATAATTCATGCAAAAATGTCCAACTGTCATGAGAAGAACAATTAATTTTTAACAAAGAACAAAAACAAGTGAAAGATGCCATTTTAATAAATAATGCCTTACACTCCCTCATTTGGTAAATGCATCTGAGGTTGAGGAGGTGGAGGCTGTTGATCGAAAACAAAGAGTCATAGCTTCAGTGGCTGGAGTAAATCTGAATATTAAAGGGTTCTTAGGCAAAATAGACAAAGTAAACAAATACCTTATTGTTCTGTAAATCTGTTATGGTTATCTGTTATGTGCAATAAAGAAATAAACAATTCTGCCTATAAATCAACTTTGTGAAGGTTTTACTGGGTTAATTCATTTTTTTGTTTTCATTCTTTTTCAAGTGGGATTGCATTGGCTAGTTATAAACAGATATTATCTTACCTGCAGTAGACAGCAAACAAAGTAATCTTTGTTTGGAGTATCTAGAGAAGGTCTCATGAACTACTCAAATCAGGGCCTATTCAGAAATGTCAGTCATCTAAAACATGACAGACTTTAACCTTTTTAATCAAATGTCATGTTATGTGTTTTTCTGAGTCACTATTGCATTACAAAAGGTTTCTCAACTGAGCAACATCTATGTTGCTACTCTGTCTGTCTCAGTGCTTTAAGTGGGCTGGTTTGCAGCAGTACGCAGTACCACCACTTCTAATTTTTACTCCTCAGTATACCAGGACTTTTTTTCAGCACTCGGTTGTGCCTGGACCTTTTCTGGTTCTGTGACAGGTGTTACGTTAGTCTGTGTTTCCCCATCAATAGGCTCCCTGTACATATAGTGCTTCACCACACAGGCTGCAAGAAAAAAAAGGAAGGAAAAAAAGGAGTGTGCGTGCTTGCTCTGGACCCGTAATCGTGTGCTCTTCTCGCACACAGAGGGACTAAACTTAGAAACAGAAAACGGGACACAGCACATTTGTGATGTGAAAAAGCATATGACAGAACACAAAATGGCGCTGAACAGCAAAAAAATCAAAAGCTTGAGTGGCAGATCAACTTAAACATGGGGATGATGAGGCATCAAAGTTGTATGGGACGAGGGATTACTGGTGAGAATGAATACAATAAAAATGGAAAGCAGATTAATAACACGAGAGAAACTAAAGATGACAACGAACCAAGAAAGACTAACACTAAACTAAGATTTTTTTTTTTTTTTTTTTTTTTTTTTTTTTTTTTTTTTTTAAGCTAAGAAAGTTTAATAGAATGCACAAAGAACAAACTGCAAGAATAAACTACGAAACTAAATATAACGGAAAAAACCTATTTGGCAAGACCTTTTGATCAATTAATACAGGGCACTGAACAGAATATGGCAAGATTATAACTGAAATAAAACCACACTAGATTATGATAGGAAAAAATATTCAGGAACAGGAACAAAACAATAAACTATGAAAATAGACCTCAAGGAAAGAATGTATATGGCAGAAACTATGAAACATGAATTACCCACGAACAGAAGTGGGTAGAGTACACAAAAACTGTACTCAAGTAAGAATAGTACTACTTCAACATATCTTTACTCAAGAAAAAGTAAGCAGTATCCATCCAAGAAATTACTCAAGTAAGACTAAAAAACTAAAAAAGTGACCAGAACATCTGATTTAATGTTTAAAAATGATTTCATTAAATAGACAAAAAGTATAAAGTTATGTGCAAATTTGGTATTTGAAAGACTAAAATGGAAAAAATACAAATAAATAACATGATTACAAAATAACAAATGAAGACAAAAGAAACACATCCAGTGACAATATATAGTGTTTACTATATCTTTTGGACCTACAAATGTCTCAGTAGGCTCAGCAGATAGAAACTAATATCAGATCAACAAAGCTGGTGTTCAAACAAGAACTCTCACATCAACATAACTGTAGCTGTGTCAGTATCTGGAGCATTTTTGGTTAAAAAATTTTTGTTCTTCATTCAGTGAAGTTACTCACAGCAGGTAGAGTATCTAGAAGTTTTACTCAAGTAAGAGTAGTGATACGTCATAGTAATATTACACAAGTAAAAGTAAAAAGTATGATATAGTAAAACTACTCCTAAAATAATTTTTTTCAGAATGTTACTCAAGTAAATCTAACTGGGTAAAAGTGATTAGTTACTATGTGCTCAAAGACACTTTAAATTTGACTTATGTGGATTTGATTTAGAACTGGCTTTGTTCTTTGTCATTTTTGTGCATTAAAACTATTGATCTATAGATCAGTAGACAGCTCTATATAAAAATATTGCATATGTTTCTGTCCCATATTTTTATGATATTAAGGGGAGTACCGACATTTATTTTTTTCCAGTGAAAGCACTGATCTGCGTCAGAAAAATCTGCAGTGATAATAAAAAACTTTACAAATAGCAACTGTACATGAATTAAGTGACTATGAAACCACAACAAGATACATTGTCTAACAGATATTTACAGTCAGGATATACAGCAAAAAAACTGGTTGGATATTTGATCATAAAAACAATGATCTTCAGCTAAAGAAAATACTGATAACAAAAAATGTCTCTTAGAACAGTGACAGGTGCTTGATGACACCGAAAAGAAAGTTTAGATTTTGTGTTTTTTTTTTAACAGAGATTGTTTAGATCAGTGGTGTCCAAAGTTGGTCCTCAAGGGCCAGCATCCTGCATGTTTTAGGACACCATGACTTTGGACACCACTGGTTTAGGTTGCTGTCTAATGCCGGTTAAAAGCTGATTGCTCATACGTACTCCATATGACCCTACTCAAAAACTGTTCTCAGAAGCACAATGAATGCTTAACAAACAGGGCTTCCAGGGGCACTATCATAAAGATCAAAGAAAAAATTTAATCATGTAGAACCAAATAATATTTATAATGCTACATATATGTAATAACCAGACATAATATGTTTCCATTATGAATTCTGTAAAAATGCTAATGCAGGTGCTAAACAGCCAGTTTGAAGCCCAAAGTTGTCTAAGAAATCAATGTCATATCAAATTTAAAGGTAGCTCAGAGAGGTTGGCTTAACAGTTGATTAATATGTTTCAGAGACATAAGCTTCAGCATACTACAATGAGGAAGCTAAAGAAAAAGCAACACACTGCAAATAAATTAAGCTCTTTCTGTTCACAGTGGGAGGGCACCTTTGTACAGGACCACATGGTGAGAGGATTAATTTTACATTAACGTATAGCAGCTTGCTGAGGTAGGCTGCAGGCGTTCACCTGCACACACATACAGTACATCGCAAGAACTGCTGAAAAACAGAGTCAGGTCTCCAAGGTTAAAGAGACTGGGGGTGCTGATGTCTTTGATGAGGTTAGCAATCCAGTAATGTCTGCTGAAGCCCAGAGCCATTAAACAGCATGTTGATGAGCACGTTGGCACATTAAAGAACATTAGGACAGGTGCATTAAAATAGCAGCACGACTTAGAGCAGTTTTTTTAGCAGGACAGAAGAAGCTTTCAGACAGTAAAGTAATGTTAAAGTGTATAAAAAATGTTGTATGGAACTGTGTAAGTCTTTCAGTGTGTTTGTTTTAGCATTGTGTTAACATAAAGTCAGTGATTCAATGCAATCTATTGGGTTTACTTAGATAAAAATCCTTTTACCAATTACCTAATAAATTTGAGCATGATTGGATTGAATTGAATTAACTATATATATTTCTGTATATAAACTGTGTCTGTTTGTCTTATGAAGTACCTTGAGACAACAATTGTTGGGAATCTATGCAATATGTGTAAAGTCAATTGAACTGAATTAATGTTTAATGCAACGAAACCTATTAATTGTAAAAAACAACAACAACAACAAAAAAAACAAAACTGCAGAGGTCCAGTGTAGTTCTGTACAAGCTGAGTTTGAAAACAGCTCACCGAAACAACACATTTACTCCAAGTCTGACACTGTTGGAGTTCCACTAATAAAGTAAGATTACTAATTGGAGGAGGGAGGCACGCAGCTAAAGTAGATCCACTTCTACCACCCTGTCTTTGTTCCTATAAACCTCAAGAAGGGGGGATTACCAAAGCCCTTATTACACCAACTTTTATCCTCTTGCATCTGTGCTTTGTCTTTATCATCTTATTAGAGCAATATTTAACAGCCAAATGACCAGATGACTAATCTAATAATTTGTCATGTCTTATTTTATGACAAAATATGTTACAAGAATAAAAATCTCCCTAAGCCACAGCAGAGAAGTTGGTGCACTCTGTGTTGACTTTATGTCTGGAGAATTATTATACTCACAGATGGATGATAAAATGATTAATTAAATATAGTTTCCTATTTCCACTATACTGCAGTGGGACTGTTGGCTTCAGGCTGATTGGGTGCACATTCACCCAATAAGGCAAGTGTTATACGTGTAGTTGCGTGCATGTGTGCATGCACATGCAACATGTGTAGCAGTCTGCCATCATAACCTAATTATTGTAGCGGCTTAACAACAGCAATTAGCACATTTCCATCAGACGACACTAATTTGTGAATTCCATTTCAGCGCCATTTAGGACAAGCAGAGTGCGAGAGGGAGAGACTTAATTCACTGCTGAGCTAAAGGCAAATCCATATCTATAGAGCTGTGAAAATTGCTTATGGTAATTCCAGTTATTGTAAAACTAGGCTGACGCTTTAATGAAATTTCAAATTTTAATCATTTGTTTTTTTTTTGTGTAGTCTACATAGTTTGTCCCCTTTGGGAACCAATGTTTCTTCAACCCAACATGATTCCTCTCCTGACATCTCTCAAAAACAAATTAAATTCATCAAACAATCAAACAAATATTTCCTCTCTGAGGGAGTGGAGAATCTAATTTTTGAAACATCTTAAGTGAACCATTTTATAATGCATATTCTTATAACAGATCACAAGAAATAAATTATCACTAGTGCTACACAGTATCAGCAAAACACCCAATGGGATATTATTATTGATGGCACGATCAACTAGATCATTTTCCTCCTTTTTCTCTATTTTCCCATCATGATTATGTCCACACTACCATGCATGAGTATGAGACTCTTTGTTGCCAAAATCTGTACTGACCCCTTTCTGTCTGTAGAGATAGTGGCCAGCCATCAGCTGCTGATTGGGACCACATAAGTCCAAAGCTCCCAATGGTCTATTCAAACCTGTCTGCTATCCATACCCTTTGTTGTTCTTGCTCCCCAGAAAGCAGGCAGCTCCAGAGTTTTGGCTTGGTTCTAGTTTTCCTCTTAGTCTACATCTGGTTTGGAATTGATTATGTTTTACTTGACACAATACTTGAACATTTATGCTTTCTTGGACATCTACACCCTACAACACTGATTTACCAATGCACACATTCTATGCTTTCATCATTTTTGGTTTATTATGTTTGGTTAGATTTAATCTATTAAAAAATATTTAACTGGCTGTTGAAACTGATGAGTCAGTTTTTTGTGTCATTACCATGAGCCAGGTTGTGACATTGTAAAAATTCATCAAATTGGTGTATCAAATCTTCTTTCCAAGCAGCCATTTGTGTTTGTGATCTAGCAGACACTGATAATGCAACAACTTTAATTTAATGTGTCCTGTAGTTCTAAAATAGGATCATGATTGTCACTATAATACCAACAACAAGCAAGCTTAAAATAAGAACAATATTTGAAATCAACTTCTCTGTCTGATGACAGAAAATTCTCTTTGTTTGTTTGTTTGTTTCTTTCTTTCTCACTCATCTGTAGCAAACAGAATATGATCTCCACCTCAGTCAGTCTGCCACCAATTTTATGAACATGTAAAAGATGTGGCATGATCTTAACAATTTACAGACACAAGATATACCAGACATGGGGCCACTACTTTAAAATAAATGTAAATGCTATTTAAATATTGCAACAGTTACCCAGTATTTAACATTTAATATTTTGCTGCACTGTGAAATGACAAAGATTTACTCACTTCAGAAAGCTGAAAGTTTGAAATTGCTCCAACAGCAAGGAAGCTCGCCCTGTTTTCTTAATATTCAGGTAATAATCATTTCACCACTTGGGGACACTCAGAGGTCATGTATAGAGCATTGAACTTTCAGCCAAAAATGGTCAGATTGTCAATAACAATAAAAAAACACCCTTCATCCCAATATACATGTGATACACAAAATGTGGTTGGATCCATAACGGCACACAATTGGTAAATGTTATCGAACTTGATTTTTCACAAAATGTGATGAACTTTTCTTTTATTTTTGGACTCAAATGTGATTTTTTTATATAAATATGCAAACATACATGGCAAGATAAGAAATAATGTGACAGCAACTTGAAAGTGGAATGCTGCAGTAATCTTTGTGCACACCAGTGAATCAGAAAAAACATCCCCTGCTTATTTTTATCCCCTTAATTTCCTCCTCCCCCTGCCTCTATCTCTGCCCTGTCACCCTGCATCCCTTACTTCTTACGCAGAGATGCATGTTGAGTGATAGGCCTGCGGATGAGTCTGGACAGTGTGTCTGAAGCCCTGGTTTTTAATAGGGTTCTGTTCCCAGTAATTATGCTGACACAATTTGATCAGTGCAGGGCTAAGTATCTTCATCTGAGGGAGATCGGGGGGAATTAATGCTGATGTAATAAGGACAATTTGTCACTATTAAGACGGAGGTGTTGACAGGCACTGGTGTTGTCAGGGCAACTGATGGTGCTCCCCTGCTACAGTATGCATTCTGCTGCATCCAGCGGGCAGAGTTGTCAGCCCCCCCCTCACTAATCGATTCTTTAGGTTGCCTTGAATGGGAAAATACACACATTCTGGGACAAAATGAAATACACATGGAATATAATAAAGACAGACTGTACCTGGAAGTGATCCAGTCCACTATGACATGTGAGCCCACACTACAAAACATTCAAGGCTCAACCCACCTACACACATGTGTACACAAAAACTACAACAAAGCACAAAGAAAGAAATGTTCTGCCCAACAGATCCAGCAAATTAATCTAACAACTGTGAGTCTTCTTCACCTCCAGCACTCAGTCTGTGGACGCTTACAGAGCTCGATCTTACTAAAGAACCACAGAGAATCATTAGTCTGCAAGAGTGCCGAGTGGGGGGGGGTAAAAAATTTACTAACGAGACACAAGTTCAGACCTTACTCATTGCCGAGGGGGCCAACCAATACCAAGATCTTCTCACCTTAATTTATCTTCTGAGCCATTTTTGGAATTGAATCCACCATGCAGGGAGGAGCAAACGATGATGCTCCAACATGCTTTAGGCTTTTAACTTCTAAAGCATCTTGAGTCAATGTTTATAATGTACTCAACACAATTAAAACATTTTTCACACCCAACTTCTTCATTACTGGATAAACTCAGACCTTCCCCTGCACTTATTTCAGTCTGTTTATTGATTGTTTCCCTGAGAAAAGCTAGACTGTTGCACATATTGACCACATTTGTTCATAATATAGGCCCAGATAGGAAAATATATAATCAATGAAGACTAACCTTTCAAAACACCAGCAGGTCTGCTGTGTTCAAAGACTACAATATGTGATACAAGAAGACAAAAAAATAACACTAGCCCCACAACTTGCATGTCTCTGTTTTGCATTTCTTTTGAAACCGGCAAATTTATGAGTGAATTTTTAAGTTGGGATTTTGTTTGAAGAAACTGAATTTAGCGTTGCTCTCTCTAATGAATTTCAAAGACATGCTCTTTGATAATGAACAACTGCTGTAATATGAGACACTTTTAGGATGCATCTTAGATGTTTATCTTGAAGAAATTCACCTATATTTCTAAATTATTCAGTGTTTGCCTGTGTAAATTGAACTTGGAGCTGCTTAAGTTTAAACTCTGCTGTTCTTTTCTTGTGCAAGTGCTGTATTACTGCTGTATTATCTGAATACTGTGTCCTGAACAGACTTTTTGGAGCTGAATGCTAGTTTGACGTCTATGACTGCCAACAGGGAAGTCTGTGCTTATGCTTTTTTAGCAATAGAAATGACAACCGTATAGGTTTTATAATAATCACATTAATCTTTACCACAAATATCTTAATCTGGTACATCAAAGGTCCTTAAAAGTTGCTGCAAATGGATTGTTGTTGACAGATAAATTTAGTTTAGAACAGGTTATAGGCATCTAGGGAAGAGGGGGAGCATGACAGAAGTTGGTCTATTTTCTGCATCTTAAGTAACGCTAACTAAAGTCCTTATTCACAGAGATTTGACAATAACAGAAATATTAGTGATAAAAACTAAATAATCATAAAAAAGGAGCAGAACTATCATAGCTACTCAGATGAGATGCAATGAGAAACACAAACTGTAGTCTCAGGAATGTTTTCTTCATTAAATGCCCCACACAGTATCATATCCAGAATATACCCTCTAAGCAAAATAATGAGCATAAAAGGGTTTCAGTCTTATGTAAATAATACAATGCTCACTATGTTCATTAGAGATCTTTCTGACACATCTAATAAATTGGTTTTACTCATTTCTCGAAGTATAGCGCCACAATATCTCTAGCTAAAACAAAGTCTGTCCTGTAAAATGCTACCTAGTATGTTTATCAGCATGTCTTCAAGGGTGGACTGGCATACGGGGCTACCGGGGAAATCCCCGGTGGGCCGCTGGCTTAGTGGGCTGAACCACCATCCCACCAGGGCAAGTGCGACAGCAAGTATGGAAGAGGCAACAGGATCTGGAGCGCTGATATTTTGGTGGGCCATTGTGCCCCAAACTATGCCATATCAAATGGCTTCTCTACCTCTCCTCTGCTCCAGTCACCAGATTGCAGAGCTGATCTGTAACACATGAACAAGCGCTGCAGTGCCGGCCAGCTGAGCTGATAATGAAGAGCGGAGATCAGAAAAACCCGTCCCAGTAAGCCTGGGCTACTAAAACAAACAGTGGTGCTTATTAAAAACTAAACATTCACAAAATAAGAAATGTCTTGTCCCTATTAGTACCACATAAATTAAATCTCCATTTGTCTCTGGCATCCAGCAGAGAGATGCGCAGCGGCACGAGTTCATAATTTCATTCCTCCGCGGGACATTACCTGTCAACCGCTGTCACTATAAGCAACATTAAATAACTCCGCATTAGCCGCGAAGATGGAGCAGTGAAAGAAAAGTACAAAGCATAAAGGTTGGGCTGAAAAGATGAGAGAGAGTAAAAGAAAGTCCTGCAGGAGAACGCTTCAACGAATATAAAAAACTTCTGACCTGTTTGGTGGGCCTTCCCATAGTTCTGGGTCTGGTTTCTCCACCAGACATGAAAGGTCAGATGACACTGCCTGCAGCAGCTTAAATGAGGTTAGCATATATTTCTTACTTGAAAATATTTTTGTTGATATGGCATGTTTTTTCCATAGCCCTTTACATATTAACAATACTAATTTCTTGCATAGACTGTGGCTGAGGATGACCCCGTTGAGCCAATAGAAAGCCAGAGGAACCAAAAGAAAAGGAGAAGAGCTGCCTGAAGAGCATTTACAAGAACAAAGGCAAAGCACTATGGTTAGAATAACAATAATCTTTACTCAATAAGTCATGTACTAAAACCAAACAGTCAAACTCAATAAATTAGAATATTGTTGAAAAGAAAAATATTATATTGAAGTGAAGAAAAACTTGATTCACCAAGTGAAATACATAAAATAGATTAATTACTCAGACTGATATTTTCAGCCTTTTTATGTGATGATTTTCTGCTTATGGTAATGAAAACATGATATTTAAGGTTAGAATGTCCCCAGTCCACCCCTCCATGTCTTCATCTGCTGATTTGAGCCTTAGGCAGGTTTGTACTTTAAGCTTGGCACTCTTTCAAGTCTGTGTTTGAGACTCTTATTTTGACACACAACAAGACAGCAGTTCTTGAGTTAACTTGTTGTGTTGACAGAGTGGGCTAATAAAGATGGCTTCTTTGGCTGGGTGACCACATTCAAAAGAGTTCAAGACGCCATTTTCACTCTTAAATAGTTTGTGTGGAAGCATTTTGGATCCCTTGATACGAACAACTTTTAAGCATTTAAGAAAATTATTTCTTCATGTTAATAACAAGATTTTGTAAAAAAAAAAAAATAATAAAAATGTACCAATTCATAAAACAAAAACTTAATCTGTCACAACTAATGTCATGTTCTCTGTTAAGAGTAAGTCACACTGCAATGCAATCACAGACAATCACAACATATTTTCTTTCATGCATGCTGTGTGTCATAGCAGGGGATTCATACAAAATATGATCTCACATTTTCTCATGTTGTAACCACAAAATTAGTTGTGAAGTGAAAAGAAAATGATGCACCATTTATTTTTATCACACTGAGAGTATTTATGTTTTCCCAGTCACAATGTAATTGAGAATCTGTACAAAAGTGGTTTTACAAAGTACTGAGAAGGCCTGAGTACAAATGGCCATCACACTGTACAGATTCTTATTTTTAAACAAAAAAATAGGGCTGGGAATTTAACTTGTTAATTTCAATTAATTATTTACATAGATTTTAATACATTAACAATTTTACGCAACTAACTGCTTTTTTTTTTTTTTTTACACACCAAAGTCCCGAGCCAGAACCTTTGTATTCACGTGTTTATGATATTCCTGCAAATCTGCTGCACAAGCGACATTCGCAATAAATAGCGATGGATGACAAAGTCACTTCTCTTGACCCACTGGGGGTTAATTTTTGCTTCAAAAAACAATCTGATGTTTTTTGAAGACTATTGTTGTGTGCAAGTTGCGAAAAAAGGAGTTGGCCTATCACCGAAGCTATTCAAACCTAAAATGCCATCTTAATGCAAAACGTTGCAGCAGCACAAATGTCCCCAACGCTAATGTCACCATCCACAGTCCACATTTCGAAAGAAGTATTCTTTCAAAGAAGTTATGTGAATGATCAGGGGTTCCTGAAACACATGAACGCTGAGTATGGGTACATATATATAACTTAAATAACAGATTTTAAAAATTAAATATCTTTGTTGTTGAACTTATGTGTCTATTTATTCAATAATTTAGGAGCAAAAAGGTTGTTTTCAATTGAAAATTTTTATTTTGTTGATATTTGGTTTTCAATTAAAATGCATTTAATTTTGATTTATTAATTACACACCCTGCAATTAACTTGTCCCATCACTACAAAAAACAAACTTCAAAACTATGTACCCTTTTCCTTTCACCTCATGTTTATGTGCTTCTTTGTCTTCTTCTATAACATAAAATCTCAGTAAAATACATTGAAGTTTGAGACTGTAATGTGATAAAATGTGAAAATGTTCAATGGGTATGAACACATTGTAAGGCAATGTATATTAACACTGAAGTTAATAGAGGAGAAAATAATTTCATCTGTCTACAGAGCAGAACCAGTGTTGAACAATATCACATCTTCACTTCCACCCATTCAGCTCCCCCTGGGGTTTTTTCCTTTTGGTGTTAAGATTCAATATTTCAATACAGTGGTTTTGGCTTTCTTTAAACTTTGTTTAAAGAGGTTGGTACCGCGTAGATTCAAGTCTACCTACAGAAGATACACATCCAAAAACAACAAAAAAGTGCAAATTCAGATCAATGTGTGGTCAAATATGAGTCAGTTAAACCTGAATACTAACCTATGTTAAAACTTTAAGCCAGTCAACACTTACAGCATGATTACAGTATAATAATACAAGTAATTACTGCTTTGTGTGTAGGACTTCCCTTCTATAATAAAAAAAGAGTCACAGGGAAAATTAGTGTTGCCCTGCAGCTACTCTGAATTATCATCTCTGTGAAGGAGACACACTGGAGTCAAAGATTTCTGTCAAGTCACGTTGTCATGGGGAATGAGATAAAAGTCTGTGACATGTGACATTAACCAGAGGTCACATGTAGACTACTGCCACAGTGGGAGAGGCTCTTGAGTCTTACAGTGATCCATGCAATCTTCCAATAGTATGGCGACTTTCGTAGCCAAACAGGAAGTGAGCTGTGTTGCTCCATTTCTCAGCTGGGCGCTGTTGTGACATAATCGCCTCTGGCAACTCAAATCTGGATTTGGACAGCGAGCGCTCACGATGATGAAAAATGTTAGGTTGCTTTATTTGACAGGGGGCTTGTTAGCAGTCGGAAAGCCATGTTCATCTGGGAATGTGACAAGAGAAAGATACTGTGGACTGCAGAAGATAGGGAGCAATGGCCTGGATAAGGACTGGGCTCTCATTGGTTGCTATCAGCTAGGGCATCTGTTATTTTGGAGTCTGAGACATATACACACTCACATACACACACACAAACACGCACACACACACACACACACACACACACACACACATTTGCTTGATATGCTGTGATGTACAATATTCAGGCATTGTCTTGGCAGGCATTTTCTCCTTGTGTGTGTGTGTGTGTGTTTGTGTGTGTGTGTGTGTATGTCTGAGGCTCAGTCAGCACTTCCACAGTTTGCTGTCCAGCTGACGTCAGGACGGTAATAGCTACTGTACCAAACAGCCAGGCAACCTCCATCTGCAGTCCCGTGAAGGCTTTGTGTCTATGCACCCATATGGTCACGTCCTTCTGTTTTTGTCTCAGTTCTCTGATATGAGTTGTTATGTTCTTCTATTTTATTCCTACATCATTTCTGCCACCACAACAGTTTTATCTTCCACATTTTTGTCCTTTAATGTCCTCTTTTTTTTAATGGAACATACTCTCTCTGTGCTTTTGTCTTTTACCTCTTGTTATTCTCTCCCTAAGTCTTCCTCTTTCACTCTGTCTCTCCTCATATGTCTCCATCCCTCACCCTCCTCACAGCAAGCATCCTTTCCTCTCTCCTTCCTCCCATTTTCAAAGCGAACACTGCCTCTCCTTGTCTACAGTCAAAGACTCTCCTCTGTCCTCTATGCACTGTGTTGGAAAGCCACTGCAGGCCTGCCACTCAGTATGCATGGTGGCCACGTGGCCTGACAATGGCTCATTTCAACCTCAATTTCCCCTGAAATGAATGGGAGTGCACCCCCATGCATGCAGCGTGCCTTTTAATTGGCCCAAGTTAGATTCAAACCATTAAACCACTGATGTCAACACATCAGTGGCCGCACCCATTGCCCTCCCCCCCACAAACACACACCTCTACAGCCCAATTCTCTGTCTCTCTCTCTCTCTCTCTCTCTCTCTCTCTCTCTCTCTCTCTCTCTCACACACACACACACACACACACACACACACACACACACACACACACACACACACACACACACACTCCTTCCCTCTTTGGCTGCCAGAACATAAACGTCTTATCTCTTGGCCCTAACCGAACACAGACACCGTGAATATTCAGCAGTTCCCATCTCCGTTTCAGCAGACAACAGTAGGCACATGCACACAACTGTCAGTACACACACAAACACACCAACACACATGGGTAAAAGCACAAAAATACATAAATACACACCTGCATATACACAAATAGGGCCTTTCTTTTGCACCCACTTTCAAAATGGGTATTGTTTACACTTTGCTGAGTTTGGCTCATTTGTCTCTTTACCTTCATTTTCTCTGGTAAGAACAATGTATTTCTGAGGGTTATTGATTAAAATCCAAGGTGGGTCCATAGATGCAGTTCACACATTGTATAGTTATCAAGCTTGTTATATGGGCTGGCAATGGACTTATTTTCATTTTATAATATCTGTGAATCTTACCTGCATCCATCAGAAGAAAGCATGAAACAAGGAGAGAGGAAAAGTTTAGATGTAGAGTTTCAGTATCAGAGCACAACATGATTATATAATGTTAGCAGCAAGGCACATGATAACCCTTTGTTAAAGTGCATATACCCTTTGAACTTTTTTTTTTTTTTTTTTTTTTTTTTTTTTTTTTTTTTTTTTTTTTACAATTTTTGACCTGAAAGCCACAAGCTTTAACTTATTTTACTGGTATTTGATGTGATGGATCAACAGAAAGAAGTGCACAACTCTGAAGTGGAAGGAAAAGCATGCATGGTTTAAATTTTTTCTGCAGATGCTTGTAGTCTACATTTATGTTCACTCACCCAGAGTTTACACTTTCTTGAACCAACATTTGCTGCAATTACAGCTGCAAGTCTTTTGGGATATCTCTCAAGCTTCATACATCTAAACACTGAAATTCTTGCTCATTCCTTTACGCATGTCACAAAAGCTCAGTCAGATATCATGAGAAGCATCTATGAACACCAATTTTAAATTATTTCCATAGATTCCTAACTGGATTTAGGTCTGGACTTGTATTATACATTGTAACACATTAACATGCTTTGCTCCAAAGCTTTCTACTACAACTCTGGCAAGTCTTCTTCAAATATTCCTGTTTTTTTTTTTCTTTCATCCATCCACTCATCAACTCTTTCATCCATCCACTCCCAGTCCTGACTGAAGAAATTCATCACCACAGCATGATGCTGCCTAACTTGTTTTACCATGGAAATGGAGTGTTCAGGTTAATGTGCAGTGTCAGTTTCTTGCCAAACATTTGTGGAGTGAAGGACTAACAGTTATTCTTTCATCTGATTTTGCCACCTAAGATGTGAATCTCTGCATCTCCCCCACTCAGGTTTGGCCGTTGTACCATACTCTGTATTTTCAGATGATGCTTTGAAAAGTGCTCCAAGATGTTCAGTGCTCGGGACATTATTTTAAAACCTAACCCTGCTTCAAATTTCTCTACAACATTCTCTCTGATCTATTACATTCTCACTAAATGTGCTAGGAAAATAAAGCACATCACCTCAGTTCTAAACTCCTTACACAGGCTCCCTGTAGCTCAGAACATTGACTTTAAAATGTTTTTGTTAGTTTATAAATAACTAAATGGGTAAGCATAAAAAAAAAACAGTAAGGATCTTTTGTTGCTGTATCAACCTTCTAGACCACTCTGGCCTTCTGGTTCAAGTCTACTCTGCATCCCCAGAACCAGAACCAAACATGGAGAAGCAGCTTTCAGTTTCTATGGTCCACTAATCTTGAACAAACCTCCAGAAATCTGCAAAACAGCCAAAACACTGAGTTCCTTTAGAGCTGCCTTTGATTAATAACAACTGGAACATTGATTAATTCTAGTCTTCATTTCAAAATTTTATGATGATTTTTGATCATTTGGATACTGACATATGACAAAATGTAAGATTTGTTGCTTCTTTGCTGTTTTATGTTCTTATCATATAAAGCACCCTGAATTGCCTGTTGCTGAAATGTGCTGTACAAATAAACTCGCCTCGCCTGTCTGCTGTTATCCTTTGTCTTCATGATGCTGTTTGTTCAAAAATGTTCTCTAACAAACTTCTGAGGCCTTCACAGAACAGCTGGATTAATTCTGTGATACATTTACACAACAATGTTTAATAACTGAGGACTGAACTTAAATGCCAGTCCCATATTTTAGATTTATTTTTTTGTATTTTTTTTTTTGTAAGTTTGAAAACTATTAATCTTTTTCCATCTCCTTCACAAATTCACATTTTGTATATATCACATGGTAAGTAAAATACATTGAAGATTGTGGTGTTAATGTGACAAAATGTAAAACAGTTCAATATTTGACACTGTATATATTAATATACAAATGTTATCTCATAAAAAGAAAACATTGTGATCAAAATCATTGCTTAGAAATTAATCTTTTCATTCAACCTTTCGCTGTATCCACTGATCACAAACCAGACTAAAACAAAGAGTCTTAATTATATCCTGAAACAACATGAACTAATAAGAAAGGCTAATCTAATTAACAAAGAAAGATTCAGTGAAAAATAGAATGGTCGGTCTTTTAAGCTTTGCCAGATAGAAACCCGTTTAAAGAATACTATCAGTTAGAAGTTAAATTAGGAACAGATTAATCAGTCAGGGCCTGTGGCATTGGGGGACAAACCGTGGTCTCATCCAGAAAACGGATGGGAACCAGGTGTGTTTCATCTCACAACCTGAACCCAACCAAAAGAAGCCCAGCTGGAGCTCTGCGCTAGCACCTCTTTGAAATATTTCACTCCAAATTCACAATAGCCCAATCTCCCCATGGATGTTGTCAGAGATGAAAGAGGTAGCATGCACTGGTGCTCTGTCCGCACCACTCTGTTTTTCTCTCTCTGCTCATTCTCTCTGGAACAGAGAGAAAAAACCAAAAGTGAATACTCAAGTAGCTCCTGCACTCTTCAACTCCACCTGCTTTGATCTCCTTACAGCATGCTGCAGTCATAGTAACGGATCAAAATCTCAGAACCTTCATATCAGAAGCTTTTCTCCCTCTTTTGCCATTAGTTTGACTCGTACACATTTATTTGCTTGTCTAAACCATCCCTCAACTCTCCCCTTCTCCCTCTGTGTGTCTGTACTTCTCTCAGCCTCCAGTTGCTGGGAGGGTTTTCCTCCTCGTTTGGCTCGTTAGTGCGAGGCAGCCGGCAGGATCAATTACGGGGGAATGTGAGCTCGCATCTCTGTATCATTACCCAGCAAAAACTATATTAGTTCAGTCTGAGGGGAACACATGGGCAGAAGACAGTCGGATTATTATACCAGCCTGCTGCTGTTTCTGCTCTTAAGGCAGTATCTACATCAGATCACCAGCCAGTATTTCCCTACTTCAATCCTCTGTTAACTTCTCAGGCAGAGAGAGTAAAATGCTCACTTTAATCAGAATCAAAAATTCCTTCAACTGATATACTCAAGGCAAGGAAATCTTCCAGGTGACAGAATAGAAATTGGAACAATCTGGGGGTTATTTTCCGGTCAGAATATTGCATCTGATCATTTTCAGAGGAATGTTCAGATTTGTTTTTGTTTCTCTATAAACTGCCCAAGCATAGACATGTTACCCAAACTTAAGAGATGAACTAAAGTAGTGTCTTTGTTGTGCTATTTGTATTTACAGTCTTCTGCAAATATTTATTTTTACCCAATCCTTAGTTAACTATATGTAAAATTTTAAAATTGACACACTTGATGTGAAACACATCTGTTTTATCAGTCTGACTCTTAAAGAGATCCTTTTATTTATTATACTTTACTAAAAAATTGTAACGATCATCAGAACTGACTCTGGATGCAATTACCATCATTTTATACCCGTAACAACTGTGGGTTGAGAAAAAAAAATCATTTGTTAATTTTCTTTTCTTTTAAAGATGTAAATAAATGTTTAAAAATGCTGATGTCACCATCAAGCTGTTGTGCTTCTGCCTTGCTTTAAGTAAATAATGCTCCAGCATATTTCTGCGCATTTGATACTGTGGCATACATAATGCGATCTGCAGCTAAGACAGGTTGCCACAGATATTTTGAACATGTCAAAAATTCTCTGGCATGAACCTCAAACCTAGACAGGCAAGATGTACTGCACCTATGCAGCAGTACTGTAAAATCTACATCAATGCTACATAAATGTCATGGGAACAACCTAATAATAATGTTGCCTAATCTACTGTAATACTACATAATGCACATGCTCTGTCTGCACTGATGAAGATTGACTCTCCTGACATCTCAGCATCCCATATACTTGTAGAGGCTGCCATGCCTGGGCTGTCCGAACACTATTCATTGTTTTTGCTAATCATGTGATCATTGAACTTTCATTCCAAGATGGTCCAGGAATCATTATTGGGGTTTTTATAAAACCATTCCTTACATTTTTAACTTCATTTTTAACTTATTTTTTTATAAAGGGAGGTGGCCTTTGAATATTTTTTTGGTCCTATTATGTTTTTGCTGATCTGCAAGCTCTCCCCTAAATTTTCTCAAGTTTTAGCAGAGCATATTGCACATCATGCTGACTCATAGACTAGTATTAAAATGTGCATAAATGCAGAACATATTGTTTACACATTTCAAAGACCTTCAAAAAGCCTGTTAAAAGTTAACAAGAAGATCAAGCTTGTTAAAGGTAACATAAGAAAATTATGTGTATACAATTCTCAAAAAAGAGGGGAGTTTTAGTTTTGTTTTCAGGGCTCAACAAGGAACTTCTGTCAATCCATTGAGTTTTATGTACTTGCCTCATTCACCGAACTTTAAGTTAAAGACAACAAAGGAAAACTTAAGCAACATAACATAACATTTTTTTATTTCAATAGTACACACAGAAGACTTTCCAGTTTTTCATCCCACTCAGTCCATCATGTCTGTCTGATACTTCTTATCCATCTCATCAATTTCTATCTGTATTTTTTTTTTGTTTGTTTTGTTTTAAAGTGTTTTATTTACCTTCAGTAGTCTCTGTCTGTGTAGTTTTTTTTTTTTTTTTTTTTTTTTCATTTTCACAGCTCGGTCTGCATTTTCATCTCTTTCTTTCCTTTGAGCTTTATTCTTTTACCTCTTGCCTTTCTCTGAAACGTCAGGCTCTGGGGAGTAATCCAGTCTTCCAGACAGCTCCACATCAACATCTGTCTGAAAAAGCTGCACAATCTCCCCATTTTCCTCCATCTGCCTCCTCTCCGCCGCCTTTGTCTTCCATTTCTCTGCTTCTCTAGGCTCATCTGAATTTAAAGAGTGGGCACCGGATGATGTGGTCTGTCACTGATGTCAGATTGTGGCACAAATTACCTCTATTTGATGGGTAATGGGAGCTATTTAGTGTCAACTAATGCCTGACTGCTGCACAAGAAAAGAGTGGTTTTACTTAAGAACAAACTACTGTAAAATCTCACTGAAAGAAGATTTAACACATCCTCATGCCACAACCAAAGTGTTTCTTTAGCTGTAGCAAAAATAATTAGTAGAAAACCTTTTTAAATTAAGTTGTAATGCTTCTTCATTAAATTATATGGGAGACATATAATCAAGGAGAGAGGTTGCTTTATTTACTCCAGTCTTTGTAACTATGGCAAGAGGAGGCCATTAATTTGGGGTAATATTTCAAGTAATGAATATGACTAACCAAACTAAAAGAAAAAATACATTTATCCATAAAATCAGCATGCATGGCTGCTGATCTCAGTATTTCTTCAGCTCTATTTGCTGACTGTTTAGTTTATAAAGATTTGTGGTGGATGAGAGGCACTCTCAGCAGGCATAGCGGATTAGAGGCGTAGTACATCCTGAACATCTTTGTTCAGTCAAATAGCGAAAACAGATTTTCGTCTTTCATGTCTTGTTTTACATTTTAACCCATAACACATACAGTGAACACAAAACTATTGATGCTCGCAATCAATTTTGTGCAGTTTGCTACATTGACCATCAAGCACTCTCTTCTTATTTTAGAAAATATTGGGTTTTAGATAAAGAGGTAGTTCTTAACTAATTAGAAAATCACTGAAAGTTTAATTTATGTCAGTAATTTATACCAAAATGCAAAATCATGTTGTGTTTGTTGAGACGCATTGCACAGAGTGGTATATTTCAAGCAATTATTTTAACAAATATTCAATAAATATCTAAATACAGTTTACATAAAAAACTTGGTTCACAAAAAGTGAAGGTATAAACTTAATTCTCTACATCAGAATTCTCTTGAAAAAATGGGCAATCGAAGTTGTACGTGAGCCTTAAGCAACAATAAGTCATTGCAAAGACGCTGACTGTTCACATAGTGAGTGCTGCATCTAAGCCAAGGGTGTCCAGCTCGAGTCCCCAACAGTGGCGCCCCCAGAAAATTTTTATAGGGGTGTCCAGACCAGGCCTGAATTATTGCATTATTATATTAATGCATTTTTAATTTTAGAAATTTATTTCCTGGGTTTTAAGTTTATGTCTTGATTGAAGACTATGTATGTCTGGGGGGCAAGAGGGGTCAACATTGTGGCCATGGCCACTGATTGGTCTCCTGCCAGTTTTAGCGCCAACATAGTTGATTCAAATGGTCCAACTACCTCTTCAATATGTCAAAGTTCTGTAGAGGATCTGAAAATGAACCTTCATTTGATTCAGGTGTGTTGAACCAAGGAAATAATTAAAACATGCAGGACACTGGCCCTTGAGAACTGACTTTGGGCACCCCTGATCTAAGCATATTGAAGAAGTTGAGTGGAACGAAACAGGGTGGTAAAAAAAAAAAAAAAAAAGGTGCACAAATAACAGGAATACCAGCAGCCTTTAGAGAATTATGGAGCAAGAGTTTGGAGGAGATTCACCGGGTGTGGAGTCAGATCTTCAAGAGCCACCACACAGAGACTTGTCAGAGACATGGGGTGCAACTGTTGCTTTTCTTGTGTTAAACCACTCCTGAACCGGAGATCAGAAACGTTTTGACTGGGCCAAGGATAAAAATGCCTGGACCTTAGCATTGTGGTTAAAAGTCTTCTTTTCAGAAAAAAAAGAATTTTATTTAGAATTTAATTAGGAAAATAACCCCAAGGACCAAGTACTGCACTGACTGTTTATACACATAGACACACTTTTCACTACGCTGAGATTCCTTATAAACAAATTCGTTTATAAATTCATTTATTTTCATATTTGTTTTTAAACTTTAAAACTTTCTGAAAAACCTTTTTTGGTTCTTTATTGATGAATGCAATATTCATTAAAGTTGACAGATTTATAAAACCCTCATTGTGTAAGAATTCTATGGGAGATTTACTTTTTGAATTAAATTATTTAGGATCATAAAGATTTGGATTATGTAATTTATTGTGGACTTGTAAATGTTAACTGGCTTCTCATCTTAGCTTACTTTAAAAGACACAGAACTGTTTGCCACATGGTCTGTTTTACCTCTGCTCCCTGATATTGTTTTATGTGGTTGGTGGGTTGCTTGGGGGACTAATGAGTGGTACCTTGGATAATAAATTGGATTGTGTCTGTTTTCTGTTATCTGCATACACATATTCTTAAAAGACTGAGCAAAGTGAAGTGAGACAGTGTTCCTCACTGTATCTTTGGTGCTATATGTCAGCACAGAAACACTGCTAACCTTCTGCTGAATTTTGTGCAGCTGGCCACATAATGCATTATTCAATGTTGGGGATCATCTGGGGTATAAAGCAAACAATGGCCAGTTGTTTCTATAGAGGGCCACACATAAAATAATAACTTAAAAAACTGCCAGAAGTCAAGAAATAAAATATATGTTTTCGCATAAAGCACATGATTAACACTTGATACAAAATTTGTATATCAATAAATCATTAGTACTAAAAGCTTAAGTTGTTTTTTCAGGCAATGAACCTTTATATGTTATTTTTTTAATTAGGTACACAATAACTGAAACCATGTTCGCTTTCTTTATCAAGTATCTCAATTTGAGATTACATCATGTCAGTAAAAAAAAAAAAAAAAAAAAAAAAAAAAAAAAAAAAAAGCAATTACTAGGAATCAAGACTGACAGGAAACAAAAAGATATAGTTGATATAATTCAAAAAGAAGCCTATTAATATGCAGTACAACATGGCAAGGAACAATCACAATAGCAACAGTCCTTCCCAGATTCAGTTCTACAGTCTGATGGGAACACAAGGTTAACAGATTTGTCACATGTGTGGGGGTAAAGAACTGAAGAGTAGGGTGAGAGGTTAGGGGACTGTGGCTTATACCTTGGCTGAAATCTTAATGATGGCAGTGATGGGACACAAGGTTGAGACCGATGAGAGCATCACACCTACAACAAGGTCAGTGCATGTGTTTGCTTTTAGGAATTTACAATTAGAGGTTCCTTACTCTGGTGGAGCAAATGACGCAAAGGTCAGTTTGCACTGTTGCAATGATCTCGATTTACATTTTATGATTCACATTTAGATAACTAACTTCTCTAGAGAAAAAAAACAAAATAAAATAGTTTATTTAAAACTTTGATTATTTTAAATTTGTTTTCATTGAATGTGATTTATTTCTGCTAAGTATATACCAATAATAAATCACAAATGCTTCAATTAACGTTATGTCCAAATACTAAATAAAATTTCCAAATATCCCAGTTTCTACCAGCACGGAACATCATTATACGTTTATTGTTTTTCCTTACTGTTTTAAGAAATACTATTGATTCATTCTAATGTCTAAATGCATATAGCAGCTGGTTATAATAAAATTCTCACATTTCCAAAACAGCTTCAAATCAAAATCTAACTAAGTACTTTATTATTATCAGTTACTAAAGTAGATGTCTGAGCAGCCAATGTTTAAAGATAAATTGATAGCTCTAATGAGTAATAAATATTAAGACTGTTTTCTTAAAGTGATATTTATACAGCATAGCTGCACATTTTTTCCCCAACATCTATACCAGCCACTGTGCATTGACATAGTGCCCAATGCATTATTCTATTTTAAAGTTTTATTTAAATTCTTCCCAAAAGGGTTTACCAACACCCTTGCTGTTCACAAATGTATAAAATATAGTTAAATGAGGGGATAAATATTACTTTTACACAAGTCAAAAAGTTCTGTAAATCTCATTAAAAACAGTAATTTCTCACACCTCACTTAGCTAATCGATCTGAGTATCTTTATGAATCATGATGGAAACCATTTCAATAAAAACACACCCACAATGCTTACTGCATTTTAATATTTTGTTGGAAACATTTCCTTTGTTTGATTTCATTACTTTGATATTTGAATGTCCAGCTGAAACTCGATGTTTACATTCACTGTATAAAAACAGAAACATGTTTACTATTCCCTATTTTCCATGATGGAAGGAAGAACACTTCTTCCACAAGGAAGAAATGTGTTTGAGATGTTGTTGGATTAATGTATCCACAAGTGTACTTCCATTTAACTCAAATGTTGTCAACCTGTCAACCATGACATTATCATCTCGACTTTTTGAAATTGTTTTGTCATATTTTTTTAAAAATAAACTTGAACTTGTTTAAAGGCATTCGATACTCTGTGTATGTAAACATCTGACTTTGATAGAAAATTATTTTTTTTTTTTAAAAATCTCTCTCTAATTATTCTGGCATTTAGTAAATATAAATCGTTTGGTAATTCTAACTGATCCAAAACATGAAAAAAATCGACAGAGAAAAAGGGTTATGTGTCTTTTTATACAGTGCAGGTAAGTATCTGGTTTCAACTTTATGCGATGTTAACAACTCTAATTGTTAACTACTAGTATGCAGGGTGTGAATAATTTCCACAGGACTTTCCAAACATAGTAAAGCTTTGCTTTTTTGCTTCCAAAATAAGAGCTGATTCATTCTTTGATTGTACTCTAACATGCGCACACACACATGTATGCACACACGGTGGACATTAGTCACTTCTCTCTGGGAACTTAAACAGTCAACCACTTAACCAGCCTATTAGGGGTGATTTCCAGAGTAAGATTTCATTTAGCAACTGATGACAAGCCTTATGTGCGTCTTCCCAACAGAAATCAGGGAGATAGAGACATTGTTGCCACAGAGACCTGGAACAAGACACTTGCATTTGCATAGAGCTTAATTTGATCTACTTGAGATTGCAACCTCCTTCTACTTGATGTAATTAAACCAAGAGATGTGACTAATTAGGCCGATGGTGAGAAACGAGAGCGAGTCAAAGACAGCAGATGTAACAGCAGAGGCAGATGACAGTAAATATTGACAGAGGAAGTTGATTGGGAGCGAACACTATGACAGGGTGAAGACTGTAAGAGCTGGAACAGTGTCAGGATAATCAGCTTTCATCACTGGTAAAAAGGGTGTCTATGTTGTATTTGAGTACATACGGTGTTGGGCCCAGAAGCATGAAAATTCAATGCTGCAGAGGTGAAGAAACAATGATCTAAACTCAGATATGAATTTTTAATGCATGAAGTGACAAAATTACAAAACAATGATAAAATTGCAAAAAAAAAAAAAAATTCTGGTACTGAACTCAGCATGTTATCTAACATTTTATTTCTGAGGACCATAAGTATAGCATTGATGCTCATTTTTTAGAGACAAACCATCTGCAGTTTTCATGACCAAATTTGATTTCCAATTTTTTTGTAAACTGATGTGCCAGCTTATAGAGTGCCACAGGTTACTGAACAGGGCATTTATACAAACCAAATCCATCTAAAAATCTGTATCACTGTAAAACCGTTTTTATGTTTTTTTTTTTCCTTCCAACACCTCAAAAGATAAAAGTGTACCAGATAAGAGGAAAAACAGGTTTTTAACATGCCCTTAGTCTAAAACAAATTGCATCAGCCTCCAATGTAATATCTGAAGGCAAAAACTCAAACTCAGCTTATTTTATTGTAGCAACGCATATGCTGCAGGTTTGCAATAACAACTGTTAAGCAATTAAGTATTTACATTTGTCTGAGGGTCCTACAAAATAAACTGTTATTACATCACCTGTGATATTAAGTGGTGGCCGCCTCAACCTGCTTGCTACAGAGCTGCAAAGTGAGAAATATGTAAGTATACTTTATGGAATTTCATTTTATACCCCTTTTAAATAAAACAAATAGATAATTTTAAGCATTCCTGACTTAGTAAAAAGCTCCCCAAACAAAATGTCTTGTTGTTTTATCAGAATGCACTGGGGCTATTTTTACCTTCCTGTGTTTCCACTGTAAAACAGGTTACAAATCTACCCCATATGAAGGTCATACTTTTTCATTAACCAAGAACTTTTCAATGGAATTTTGCGGAGGAAGGAGGTTAAACTCTTTACATTGGCTAAATTCTTGTGTTTGAATCTCTGTCTTTCCTCATCTTTTGCATTAAAAGCAAAAAAGCATGAAAGATACCTTTAAAATTCATATAATACATTTCTATGAACTTTGAAAGGCTATATAAATTCTACAGTGTTATCTTTGTTAATCATCGGGTCTCAATTCAATACAGAAAATTAGGACTTTCATTTTCAACATGGGAGCCTCTCAACCACACTCAGCTGACGAACCAGACAATGGACAACACTTCTGCAGTGGAAGGAGCTACCTGCTCAGCATCTGTAGATGCTGTGGCTTTGCTTTGACTTCACAGTGGAAACGCTTAGAAAAATGGGTGAAAGTAAATATAAATTGTGGGAATGTAAGTCATTGGGGAGTGGGAAGAGGGGGGTACCGATCCGATAGGTTAAATGTTATTTATTGTCAGGTGTGGTTTTTTTTTTTTTTTTTTTAGACTGTTGCTTCTCGTTATAGATTTTCATATAGTTTTGTGAACGTTTACTTTAGTAGCCATACATATTTGTTCTCCATAATCTGATTTTGAGTTCATTTATTGAGATTAAGGTTATTGTTCTTGTATCCATTAAATCTTCTTAAGATGATTTAGTAATCATGTCACAGTGGTCTATGAACTGAAAAACTGTGGATCGAAGAAATTTGATTTACATTTGAGTCTTACTGACTAGCCCTGACTGGCGATCAGAATCTAAAGATCTCATTTTTAAAATCAGTGAGTGCCCCATACCTAAGCAGTAACAAGTCATGCTGAGATCAACAGCTTTCTACGTGAGAGTTGTTACTGAAAGAAGAAGATTCAGTTACCTATTTTAAATTGAAGCATTTAACAATGAAGTCAGGGGGAAGCACAAAAATCTTCTAGAAAGGAAACTGTAATTTATACATAGGCATGTTGGTTGTTCCTTCAGCAACAGGAGCGTAAACATATCAAATCAAAGTTGTTACATTTTATCATCAATCAATATCAATTCTTTCTTTTAAGATGTACAGAAAAAGAAAAAGTTAGCATGCTTTTATTAGTTTTGCTCTGGTGTTATTTTTAATAGTTTTCATTTGTACAGATAGCTTTTTCCGATACCATGCTGCATTTCAGTATTTTTCTGTAATATAGAGCGACAGCCGTGCAACTTTGGGCTGTTTTTTTTAAATAATATTTTATTTTACAAGAAACCATTTACTTAG
Source organism: Anableps anableps (assembly GCA_014839685.1). Taxonomy (NCBI): domain Eukaryota; kingdom Metazoa; phylum Chordata; class Actinopteri; order Cyprinodontiformes; family Anablepidae; genus Anableps; species Anableps anableps. The sequence continues at coordinate 23,834,163 of CM026068.1, read as the reverse complement.
ATATTTAAATATGCAATGTATCTAAAAAGTAGAAATGTATTTTGTTGTAAATAGCACTTGGAATAAATCTAAATTGAAATTGGCCAGTAAGAGATTTTCAAAATCTGTGATTACAGATTGGTCAGTGCACCTGTATTTATGTAAAATCCAGGAAAGACACATTTAGAACAAATTTCTGGTCATTTTTAGTCCTCTTTTTTAAAAGTCACAGGCCACACATTGTTAAATTTGATACGGTGTTTTAGTTAGCCAGTTGTTTTACATTCTACAATATTTAGAAGGCTATCTGTATGGGTCAGGTAATGTTATGCATTATGATTTGCCAAATGATATAAAGTCATAATAAAAAAACCGATGCTAAAGCTGCAGACCCTTGCATCTCATTTAATATCTGCAAATTAAAAAATGTCTGGTTTTGAAAAATAGTACATCATGGTTAACTCTAAACTACATATTTTCAAAGCTTCTGTCTTAAGGAAGCTTCTTCTCTGTCACTCAGCAAATTGTCCCTGACACAAAAAGTTATGTGTCAGTGTAAATGGGCCTTAATTGTACCAGCAAAAAATGATATAAACATCTAGTAAAATGTAACCAATAATGTATATCAATACACAGCTTTTAAGTACATGACTTTACTAGAAAGGCTTTAAACCTGTTGCTCACACTAATAGACCAAATAGCTTGCCAGGTAACATCTGGTAGTTGAGTTTCTTAATATGAAATAGTCAACTCTGAATCAGTAGAGGGTAATTGGCTCCCTGTTCCACACCCAGAGGACTCATTAACTCCTTTTAAGGTTTTTATAGTAACATAGCAGCTGGAGAGACTTTAAATGTACATAAAGGAACAGATGTCTATGTAATTCTGGTTGTCTGCTCTGGCTTGCTCTTTTTTCTTTGCGTCTGAATGCTATATGCATCTGTATCTATGTTTCTGTGGTTGTGATCACAGTTATCCTAATGAGATTAACAAGTATTCTAATGCAGCTGTCACTGAATGGACATATTTATTCTTGTTAAGGTGGTTTAAAACTTGCTATTGTGGCCATTAGGGAAAAAACAGCTAAAATAGCAATTAATTTGGTCGATTCTCTTGTTCTACTTTGAACGCTTAAATTGCTTCTCAGCAGCCTCAGGAAAACATAGATCTGATGGATGCTATTTCCCCATTCTAAACTGTCAAAGATAGTTAAGACCAATCAGCCTGGATCCAGCTCCACGATTATCATTTTACACAGGTATGAAAAAAAAGAGATACATTAAAACATGTAAGGAGTGACCAAAAGGCTGAGGTGTGAAAATAACTAAAAGATGGCAGAAACACACGTAAACTCAGCAACAACAGTTACAACTATGTGACTGCAAATGGAGCTTAAGTGTAAATTCAAACTGGAAGCCTCTTCCCAGCTTCACCTGCATCATCCAGTCGCCACGTAATGCACCTCAGCTGCAGCCCATCAGCTTTGGACTATGCCTTGTTGTAGCCAATCATCATGCTAGTCTTTGCTTATAAAGCTCTCCATCCATGGTTCCATCTGCTCCTAGTTGAGCTACGGTTGTAACTCACCAAGAATGTGCCTCCACCCCTTCTCCACCCTTGTTTTCTCATGGCTCCATCAGGCTTCCTTCAGCCTCCACTCCACCAGTGTCTGAGTCTGGGGCAAAAACGTCTCTAATTCTAGAGCTAAAAGTTCATCCATGTTTCACAATGTATATGTCTTCTGTCGGAGTCCGAGAACCAAAAAACCTTTATTCATTCATGTCAATAAAACTTTTTAATTGATGCTCTGTTTTTGTGTGGGTCTCTCCAGGTTGAAATGCTGTTTAAATTCAGAGTGAATCTCTTTAGCAGGGCTATATAATAAGAGTGGCAAAGACATGGGTTATTTTACTTGTAGAGATACTGGATGAACAGGATGAAAAAATGTAATTAAAATACAACACGATAGAAGTGCCTCTCTTTTGCAGTGCTGAAAAATAGACAGCTCCAAGGCCATCCTTTACAGTTTTTTTCTGTTACCGTTCTTGTTGCATTCTTTACAGAAAGTGTAGATAAAAAACAAATCAAATAGATTACTTTATTAGTATCAGTTTAATTTGGCATTTGTAACTAACACTGCTGTAAACCAATGCAAATTTGTCAGACACACTTAATCTTTCTTAGCGAAATGGTGCCATTTACAGAATAGTTAAATTTAACATAATGCTAAAAAGTAAACTTAATGAACAGTTAACTCAATTAGGGGCCTTCATTTTGGAAGACCACAATTTTGGAATCATGTTTTGGAATCATGCTAACATAACCTGTTATATTTCTAAAAAGTCCACATATGTTTTCATACTTCAAATTCTCCACAGTTAAGTCAGACCAGTTTGCATGGGCCCATGTCATGGATGCGCTGCCACTATTGTCAGCACACTCCACCACACTCCAACCAAAACAGTGATACACTGCCACAACAATCATAAAAAACCTCCATCGCAAGACTTTGCGATGGAGGTTTTTTGCTTCATCAACACATAAAAAAACTGTTGTGCTCTATCATGCCTCATGGAAAGCTCATTGTATTCTCTATACACCAGAAAAGATCTCACCAAGAATGTGCAAAAGACAATACCAGTGGTAGCAGTTGTGTCAGAACAGAAGATACAAGTGTTTTCAAGGAAAATACTAAATTTCTGGTCACTGAAGTTGTTTGCAAATTTTGAACTAAGGCATAAAACCGAAAAAATACATAATTGTACATAATATATATACATACATAATATATATATATTATATTATATATTATGTATTATATATAATACATAATATATATGTACAATGAATTTTAAAGCACATTCTTCCTTCGAAGTTAAAATAATCCCTTCACTGTTCTTTGCTGCAAATAACACAACCCCCTGCTGAGAATGATGATGAGTCTGAAATTAGACACGTTGAATCTGACTGCTAAAAAGAGATAAGCAACCAGAAAAAACAGGAAGGTAAATATAAACTGTTCCATTTTAATGAAAATGTGTATGCACACAATTCAGCAATGGCTTTTGTTAAAATGTTTAAATTTTGACATTTAGATTTAAAATTAATAAACAACAGAAGTGTTTACGATTATTAGAATAAGCCTATTCCAATGAGTTCTGGTTGCACTTTTGCGTTTATAATTTAAATATTTAAATTTGTAAGATGTTGTGTATAAAGTGTAAGATGTTGAAGTGTATTAATCCTTATTTTATTAACTCACTTAAGTGTCAGTGAAAAAGACTTCTCTCTAACAAAGCCTATAGAGAACATGTTAAAAAGCTCGCTGACTCAGGAGCACTTAGAGGCCTTAATGCTAATGTGCACTCAAAAGAAAACCCTCAGAATCACTGATAATGAGACAGAAAACAACAAAGCTGCAGAAAGTGTTGTGACTGAGGTGTTGGCATAAGTCTTTTGTAAACATTTTAATCTCTTTTTCAATTTATTTGATTTCACTCTCCTCACAAAAGAAGTTCACTAGTCTTGAACTTCCATGCTGAAAATTGGTTGCTCTCTGGCCTTGGCCTTATTACAGGCTCGTGCATCAGATATAATTGCTGAATGTGATTCATTGAGTTTAATAGGAGCCACTCAGCAAAGCAGAGCTGGCAGCACCCACACTCACTTTTACCTTTAATTGAATTTTAATCTCTATTTGCAGTCACAAACCATGTAGCGTGGAGTAATTATCTATTAACGATGCTATTGGATTTATATGGAAATGCCCAGGCAGCAAACTGTGGTGTGATCAGGAGCAGACAGTGTAATCAGCAAATGTTGGCTGGCAGGATGGCGACTTTTGTTTCTAGAATGATCCTGGCTGTTTGATGGAGAGCGAAGCTCGTGTGCAAAGAGCAGATACAAGATGATGGTGATTCTGCCTGCATGCTGCTTATCTTCCCAGTGATATATCTCTGCTTTGCCATGTGCCTGTTTCACTCTTCCACCCCCTTGCTTCTCTTGCTGTCCTCCAGTGGTCTCATTCGGCGGGACTGCAAGGGGAAGGTGAGATGGTTACTGTGACAACAGCAGGGAATGATGGGCAAGTGGAGCGTATGTGTGTGTTTGTGAGCAGATGGATTTGAGTGATCACAAAAGCATGTTTTTTTTACTATTTGTATTACACGTTAGGAGATTTGGATATGTGCTGCAGCTCAGCTCTGAATTTTGCACATATTTTCTAAAAAAAAAAAAAACTGTAAAAAAAGAACAGAGTAGAGGTGAGCATTATAGAGTGCCACAGCAAGAAAGATGCAAGACAACAAAACACAGTTGCATAATTGAGTAGGCCATCCATTAAAGTCCTTATCTGTTTCAGGGGAATTAGGCACACTGGATCTGCTCACTACTGCACAGTGCCAGGAAATGATGGGCAGCACTGAGGGACAGAGCTAAGATTAGACCCCAGTGATTGACAAGTTGATAGAGCCAACTGGAAACCTGCCATTCCTCTCTTAAGATAGTCTCCTTACAGTAATGAAGCAGAGTGCACCAGCCCTACACAAGGGCATAAGCAGCGAAGAAGATAATGACAAAGTTGGGGACATTTTATGCAATCCTTCGTCTTAGTCTGTTAGACTTGCTCTGTGTCTCAAGGATGGCAGTAAACAAGATGAAATGTCATTTAGCTATGCTGTCTACCTGTGACCTCTATTGATTCTTTTCACAAAGGAAACAGATAAAAAAAAAAAAAAAAAAAAAAAAAAAAAAAAAAAAAAAAAAAAAACAGAGACAGAGATTCTAGGGGCCTGAGTGGTGCTGAAGAGATAGGGCACTGTGGCAAGTTTCTTTCTACTGCTTCCTATGGTGTGGATGACCTTTGCAGCCCCATAAAACTGCAAGACTCTGATAAGACCAGCTGGGTGGTGACAAAATGCCCTTGTGGGAGACACAATACCCACACAGGAGACTGAGACAGAGGTAAACACACAGGGGGCAACCAGCTGGCCTGGAAATATAGTCTGACTGAGGTCAATGGTTCATGTTCGGTTTCTGACAGTCGGATGTATTTACAGTCACACATGGCAGCAGGGACTGGGCTGGAAGAAGATTTGTGATGCCCTGCAACCATGACAAGTTATGAAAGGTGCTTTAAAGAGGTTCATCTTTAAATGAGGTCCTGTTAAAAGGTTAAAAGTAATTAATATCAACTAATCGAGATAAGTTTGTTCTGAAGACGGAAACTTATAGCTAGTCGGAGTGATGGGGGGGTGAAGTCATACAATACATACTAACATTATAAATCCTTAAAATTGTAATACTCCTGAGGTATATGTTACTGGTCAATGCATCAGCTGTTTTGGGGTGGATTGCTTGACTCAGTTACTATTTCACTGTACTAAATATACATCGAAATACTGTAATTCTGTTAATGCCTAAGTTACACCCTAATCTACCGACAGAAATTTATTTTGATTAGGATTTAACATTCATGCTTGATATAATTTAAATCTATTATTATTATATATTGACTGTTGTAAACAGTTCATGTTTACAATAATCAAACAGAGAAGTTTGGTCTGATTCATCTTCAGATAGTGAAAAAAAGTAGATGTGTCATTTTGTTTAGTGTAAACATCTGATTTCAACTGTATAAAGAACACATAATAAATGTGACATCATTGCTTGTTTCCCATAGGAAGGTCACTGGTGGTACACAGCCTCCTACCTCCATTGGCCATGTAAATGATGATCAGCTAAGGTGTAAATGACTGTTCCATGCAATCCTGATGATGGTTTTGATTTCATAAAATAGCAACCTGCCACTGATTTTTTGAGAGTGGGGTTATTTTAAGAAGGTACTTTTTGGTTTTGGTCCTTCTTGGAAAAGCTGTCCAACGCTGACCAGAGCTTCAACCTCCCAGACCAAGTACTCTGGATGTACAGTATACTAAATGAATACACTATGAGAGTTATCCAGTGCAGGTTAGATATTATAAACTATTAACTTAACTTGATTTCAAAAGTCCTAAGCAATTTCTTGAAGACAGAACACATAATAAAATGAGCAGAATAACATACAGTGAAATGTATGAATTTACCAATCCCCACAGTAAAAAATATATTTAGAGTTTGTTATCAAGAACTCAATTATCTCTTTTTGAGATAATTGAGTTCAGCCAATGATCTGCCCCACAACAGAAATCATTGTTGCTCATGTAATCTTTTGAGAAAATTAACTGTCAAGCACTGGTTTAAGAGGTAAAACTGGACAAATGATGATTCTTTAAGAATGGATTCTAAAAAAAAAATATGATGACCACAGCAGTAAAAAAGGAAAAAGCAGCTGCACATGCAGATCAAAAAATGTCAGTATATTTTAACTGACTGACACAAATACCTAACACAGCAGTAAAAACTGAAAGGACAGAACATTAAAAATATCCAAGTTAATTTTTGTAAAATCTGAATCTGGATGTGATAAGATGGCCTCAGGGGAAAGAGAACACATTTCAAGGACTTTGCTGAAAAAAAAAAAAGTCTTTTTCATCATTAATTAGGTTTTGGGAATTCTACAAGAGTCGGGGAGTGAGAGGAGGAATGTAGAAAATTAAAGATGAAAGAAAAAGATGAGAAGGCCTCTGTGTCTGCAACAAATGGAGCAGAACATGTAAAAGCACAGCTTGTGTGACACACTGACATGCTACGCTTCCTTTTAAGCTCTGCTGTTCTGATTCAGATACCTCCTGTGAACCGACCTGCAGCCACAAACATCTAACAAACATGCGCACAGACACATGAGCACTGGCAACGTCATTAAAAGAACAGAGAAGGAAACAGGATCAGACTGAGTGACTGTGGCCACGTAGACAGACCCACCACACAGACAAAGTCAAATTGAAGCAGTGGTAATTTGATTATGTAGCAGCTGTCACAGATGGCCTCCACAGCCGTGCTTTATGAGTCACTACACACGATAATAGCCACAGAAACATAGACAAGCATGTGTCTTAATCATCATCTCAATCCATATTTGAAAAATAACGATTACGCAAACAGGATTAAACATAAACAAGGTGAAAAAAGTATAGGGATGTCCCAAACCTATCCCAAGAAGCTTTAATTGATCGTACTGATAGTCCCTCATTAAATTCACTCCCAGACTCTTGTTGATGTACAGCCTGTGATGTCTGTCAGTCACACATCCAGTCTGCCCCACACATCTGCCTGTTTTCCTGTAATATGTGACATATGGGCTGCATGACATCAAGGAAATCTGTAAAATAGGTACTATTTAAGAAAATTAACAATATCAAAATTTCTCTGACTCTTTTCTTTCTTTACCATAACACAACATACCCACTACTATCTATGGGTTTTAGCAGCCACTGAAGATCTACATCAGGTGTGGGGATAAAAGGTAGCTTGAGTCCTACCAACTGGTTAGATATATTATCAATACTTAGAGTATGAATGCATGAGACTCAAAATATAATATCCTTCTAAGTACTGGTTGATCCTGCCAGTTGCATATGCTTGTCTCAAAGATTAACCCATACAAGTCTAAGTACACACGGCCGGTACAATGAAACTGCGAATGGCTCATTAAATCAGGAGAGTGGCTGATTGAAATGAAGATGAGTTTAAAAATCAATACAATGACGTTCACCTGAATTTAAAGATTTTTGCTTTTGACACTTCTTCACATTTATATCAGAGAATTACTCTGACACAAAAAGCTTTAAACATTTGATTCTCCGTAAATATTAAATACGGGAACGTCATTACTTGCGCAATGCTTATGTAGTTATGTATTTATACAGTGAGCTGGATGAATCTCTTTCAAAATCTGTAATTGTTGACATTTGCACACATTTGTAGTGCAATGTCAACTGTGATTTGATATACTTGGGATATTGTGTAGCATATATATATATATATATATATATATATATATATATATATATATATATATATATATACATATATATATATATATATATATATATATATATATATATATATATATATAAAATTTTTTTTTTATTTATTTTTTTAATAGATAGATAGATAGATAGATAGATAGATAGATAGATAGATAGATAGATAGATAGATAGATAGATAGATACAATTTTATTTTTTACTATCTGTAATTTTGCATCTTACTGCATCTTCCTGGGTGAAAAATCTACTGCAAACGGAAAATTTAAAGCATTTCCTCTCAGAGTAGCTGTCTGATTGAAGTTAAGATGAGTGTAATAATCAATACCATGATGTTCACCTGAATTTAAAGATTTTTGCTTTTGACACTTCTTCACATTTACATCAGAGTATTACTCTGTCACAAAAAGCTTTAAACATTTGATTCTCCATAAAAATTTAATACAGGAACATCATTACTTGTAAATATATATACTTATATATTTATATTGTGAAATATATGAAGCTTCAATAGTTCAGAAGACTGCGCTCAGATAAACTCTTATGACTATTAATTTTTAGGGTTAGAGTTTTTTAAGACTCTCCCAGGCTCAGCAATTGGCTTTAGCCTCTAGGAACAATTAGTCTGGATTTTTACTAAATAAAGACACCGTGATGGTTGTCTACTGTGGTTTAGATAATAGGGTGTTTACAACATGCTTATAACATTTTAAGAAACAGAAAATATCATTTTAATATAAAATCTTCCAGCAATAGTTTATTGATGCTATTTAAGGTTGCCCATTATTGATTTTTTTTTTTTTTTTGCCCCTATGTCCTGTCCAAATATAACCTAAATAAAGATGCTGGAAGTCGGACTTGGTTAGTACATTTGATCAATCCCAACTACCTGCCAACTACTTTTCAATATCAACAAGCATCTTTCCCCGGACATTGTTTAGACAGAAGGCCACGCCTTCCTTTCTATGTGTGTTTTACAAAAAAATACTTTGAAAGAAATCTTTGAGTTACTACAGAGTAAAGAGAGAACAATAGATATAGTTATGTATGCTGCAGCTAGGTGAATCTCTTTCAAAATCTGTAATTGTAAGTATCAGTAGGTTAAATTAAAATGAAAATTTAACAAAATAACCATCTGCAAAGACTTAAAAAGAAAATACACAATGTAAAGCCAACTAGTAGGAAGAAACTGAACGTGCAAATCAGACAGCAGTTCAATATCAGCAACTTGCTCCAAATCCCCTTTACACTGATTGCACATTAAAGACAAATGCAACAGAGCTAGACAGAACTCTGTCAATACAGATGAAACTGACTGCAAGATTGGAGTCTTCTTTTCAAATAAACACACACCAACAAAGTGGCAGAGCAACCAGTGCCAGACACATTTCATATCTCATCATTTCTTCACTTTACTTTCCATATCAGACTTAATGGGAAAAAATGGAAATGGGTCCATCACTCTGACATTCCTACTGATGCGAGGAGCAAGGCTTCCCTCATAAACATGATAAAAACATATCTAGTGATAGATGAGTCAGAGAGACAGTCACTTGGTCAGTCTGCAGATAGTAGGTCAATCAGTCAGTCAGGAGAGAGCCAGGACTTTAGTAGGTCACTCAGTTAATTAGTGAGTCAGTAAACCAGGCATGTGGCTGTGTTAGTTATTAAGCAGGCCAGCCAGCCAGTGAGTAAGTCTGTGCTTGAGTCTGTCATTTAGACGTCCAGCCAGACAGTTAATTAGAGTCAATATGTTAATCAGTGACTGCCGTCAGTCAGCCAGTCGACATGATGAACCAGCAGCTCATGAAGGGTAATGACAGAAGGATCTCACAGCCAGATGTTTCTTTAGATCTTCTATTCCAGTCTGACATCTGAACAGCTCAAGCCTACTGAACTGTCAACTGGAAATAAAGATGTTCAAAATCTACAGTGAGGGTAGAAAGGAAAGCTGAGCCTGAAGCTGGAGGTGAAAGACAATATTTCCCTGGAAAACACCTGTTAGCCATACTATAAAGATCAAGAATTAGCAACCACCTGGGAACCGTTTCTTTTTGTCTACTGCGAGTGCGCTTCGATTCGACTGGGAGGTGGGACAGATAGCATTATGCTGAGAAAGAGAGACAGAGAGAGAAGAGTGGTGATGCGAAGCCTTTCTGATCACATCGACATAGCACATCAAAAATCAGAGGCAAAAAAAGCTCACTTTCATCATCTGAGAGTCGTTTGCTGAGGGGAATAGCAGTTTGTCGTTTTCTTTGACTGTGACTGAAAAATTGTCTGTGGTGTGTGTGTGTGTGTTCGTCTGCATGCGAGTGCTCCTGAATGTAGGTGTGTGTCTGTGTCAGTGTCTGTGCGTGAGTGTGTATTTAAGATGACACAGGAGGTGGTCGTGCTTACAAAAAGAATGGCATATGGTGCTTTGCTTTTTGGCAATCACGAATGACAAGTGAGCAGAGCAGGGGGATCACTTGTGAACGCAGGGTGTGTTGCTGGGTCGGGGGTAGCAATAGGAGGGCTATGCTTAACGATCTCATCTGCGTGTGTCTATTTGCCTGAGCATGAATGTGTGATTGTGCGGATTTTCCCACCCCAAGGCAATACAGCGCTGCTTTATGTAGATGAATGTGGAACAAGTATTGCCATTAAGCAGCATTATATAAATACATTAAAACAATACTGAGCACAGGCTCAGCAAAGAGCAGCTCTGTACGCAATGTCAACAGCTACCTCGGGGCACATTTTTCTTTCTTAATACATTCAGATTGCAAGATAAAAATATTTCCCACCAAGTCTCACCAAACCCCTCCACCCACCACTATCACCCTGACATCCAAGCATCCTCCTTCTTCCAGTGCTAATTGTGAGGCCTTTAAATCATGAGGATGAGTAGCTTTCAGTGGTTTTCCAATTTGTTGGAAAGGATGTTTTAGGTTTAGAAACAACTAACTATGCCCTCGGGCAGCCAGATTACAATTTCAACTTGTTATATGTGTGTTTATTTAATATATAAGATATTTCCAGGAAATATTGTTTAAAAGGATATGTGCATGTAAATATGAATGTGTGTGGGATTTTTTAAAAGAAAATATAAAACTGCCTTCTTATTGCAGTTTACTATGCCTACTATTCTATAATCAAATAACTTTGGGAACTGCCAGCATTTTCTTAAGTACTTAAATTTTCCTTCAAGCTTCAAAGTTGAAAGAAAACAAAGAAAACTACATTTCCAGATTTTTATGTAAATATTGTGAACAATTTTTAACAAACAAAAAAGAAAGAATGAATGAACAGAACAGCAAACATGGTTTTTGTGATAAGCTGAAAGTGCCTTTGGAATAACACAGCAAGCTTATCAGTGAGAAAATGTGAAAGGTAAGGTTAGTTTATTTTCTTCTAAAATGACACAAGGTCCAATAAAGACTGCCACATACTTCATCCAAAGTGCTGAAATCGGTTTTCAGACGTGTGACCAAAATTGCGTCATTTTGTTCGCAGAGAGCCATCTGCCTGCCGAACTCGACACCAGGCCCGGGTCCAACTATTTCGACAGAGCTCTGTCCGAAGTGTTGTTTTATTGGTCAGAAGTTTGTTGAAATGTTTTATGCAGAAATGCACTCAGACAGCAGTGTTGATATTTCTCTTCAACTAGTCTGCTTCCACTATCTGGTTTTTGTATCTCCAGGAGACATGAATAATTCTGAGGAATGTTTATCTGACGCGATGAGGAATTATATGCATTTGTACGATTCTTCACTAAATAACTACCATAATAATAAGATTGGCAAATGGTTAATAACTCCTGGATGGAAACTGTAATACTGTTGTCCACGGAGGAGGCAACAGCTGTCTCATTCAATCTTAAGGCCTTTCACCCAACAGGTCTTTGATATGGATGCAAAGAGAATCGTATCTTTCAGCCCACCTCAGTCTTTCACAAGTCAACCCCCAGTTGGTCACATCCCCCAACAATCTTAACATCAGTAAAGCTTTGTAGAGCAACGTTTTGTTATAATGTGGCACTGCTTGTGCAGCCCACCACTTCATACCTATTCACCAACTTGGCTGTATTACAGCCTTTCTTGGTGTAACAGTGGTGGGTTAATTTAAACCAAAAGCTTTGAACTGCCTCTTAAGACTTGATTCATGGCTCAGAGTGTCTTTCACAGACCTCCTAACTACAAGGCTTGATGAAAACATATGTCATCTTCTACACTCACACATGAGGTTCCACTAGGTTTATGCTGATTGTGTGTGCCAGAGATGTATGTCCATCACCTATTAAAATGGTTGCACCAAATACACAAAAAAAGAGGATTGTGAGTAAAATCATAAGGAAGATAAGACAAAAACAAAGACTTACTCTGAGAAAAAGGCTGTGGGAGGTTACTTTGGTGCAACCAAAATATGGTATGAATATGGTGCATGCATAGGACCCATTGGGTTGTTCACATCGATGTATAAAAAAATCAAATATATCAAATGCTAAAGGGTTCCAGGTGTGCCCCATTTGCAGTTACAGGTTAATCCCATTATTTTAACTGAAATTAGGAGCTACACTATAGGCCAAAAATACCAGCTTTATTTCTGTTTACAAGGCCTTTCTTAAGAGCTAGTATTATGGATTTTTGGATATATTTAACACACCATCAAAATTTGCTTTTATCAATTTTCAACATTTCTCAATTCACAATTAAGCATTTGTTGATGTTACCAGACCATTGCTGAATAAGGGTTAAAAAAATTCATAACTTAAGTGCAAAAGTTAAAAAATAGATCACTGCATATCATTAATATTTTAAGCTCTTAAGTTATGGGAGCAAAACCTAAACTAGAAAATTTTACAGTTAGTGACCTTTTATCACACTCATGATTATTTTGTGCAAAATACAGAAATAAAACAATAAATGAGCAGTAAAGAGAGATGTTTTTATGCAATTTTAGCCTGGTAAAAAAAAAAAAAAACAACCCCTTGTACTACACTTTGCTTCATACAGAGGGTCTGGCCTCTCGGCTATTGAGAAACGATTGCTTCCTGGAGGTGTGGACTCTGTTGAGGTATTAAATTTTACCCAATCGCCAACGTTTGCCCGTGACATATGTAATGCCCCAGTTCAAAATTGCCTGTGCTGTGAACAACCATCTTCCACTGTGAAGAGGGAGGTGAGGCTGATGTTAATTCAGTATTTGGAAGCGTGGCCAACACGGACTGAACGGCTTTGTTCACTTCCTTCGCTGCCATTGCTAAAACTACAGGCAGACTACAATCCTAAAACAGTGCAGAAAAATGACATCATTGTTCGTAACTTCTCCTTCTATTTGCTGATTGGCTCAGTTGAAATTCTACTGGAGGGTCCAAGTAAATGCCAGAATCTCCAGACTAAGCTGTAAGCGAGATTTGAATCAAGCAGAAGAGCACAGAAGGCAACGGCCAGGCTAATACAATTTAGATATAGCTTCCAAAAATTTTGGCTTGTGGTGTAAGTACAGAATAATCTGTTGCAACAATAATGAATAAAGACGCAACAATAGTAAGAAGAAATGTAGTTTCAAAGTTTCTTTGATCCCGTGAAGTTGCAAAAGCTTTAGGGCAATTTGACAGAAAAACCCTGGCTTAGCCTTGGAAGCATTGTCAAGCAGGACCAATAACCAGCATAACTACAGAATGAAGGAAATGCTCTTTTCTTTATTTGATGAATCTAGATTAGTCCAGTAACCTTTTTAGTACAAACATGGGCCTTTTTACCTGTGGTTGGCAGTAAACCAGCTAACAAACTGCTCTATCTCTGTAGTGGTGTTCGTCTCCTAGTTCCAGACACCTAAGACTCAGCATATCAACACTGCACCGAAGTGTCAGCTCTGATAGAGACAAAAGACAGGTACAATAAATGTAACATTTGTGAGGTATTTCTGACTACCTAGGAGAGACAAGACCTTTAAGACCTTTAATTAGCCTGGCTTACAACCTCATGTCCCTTTTGCTGAGGCTTTGAGTCATTCATAGAGAATTACATTAGCTAGCGTTAGCAGAATGATGGCTATTGTGAATCTTCATGTGCATTACCACTATGCTGATAGCTGCCTCACTGTATATGACCAAGGCCTATTGGACAATAAGAGACTATTTTTAGATAGAGAACAGAGAGAGAACAGGAGGTGAGACAGAAAGGAAGATTGCATTGAAAATCATGCAATACTGTAGTAGCAGAGGAAAGACAGGAAAATGTTATGGGCAACCAAGCAACTAATAAGCTTGAACCTCAGCACTCTGCATAATGCGACAGCTCATTACCGCCCAATTAGGCATTACAATGCCTTGCTTACTGAGGTTTATTGATGCAAATCAACCAGGAAAAGATACCCTGGTGCCAAAGAAAACAGAAGGTGAAATTGGATGAGAATTTGTCGAAAGTACAGGCTCTGTAGCAGTTCAATCAATTTACAAAGTCTCTGTGGGGAAGGTTATCCAAATTAGTGTGTGATTTTGCAATATGGAGCTGATTTTTTTTTTTATCAGCTCCTTATCAAGCATTTGAGGTTTCCTCTCATATTATTATGATGACCATTTTGCAGGGTGATCTGTATCTAGTGATGTCATTAATTATACCATCTGTCTAATACTCTTATATTCGAAATGCACCATCCTGCTTTACTACTCTGTTATCCTTATTACAGATTAAATACATGAATGCTTGGATGTACATAAAGAAAATGTATCACCACTATAATCACATGCACAGATGTACTCAGACACACAGAGTGAACCACTGGAAAGTCACAGAAAAGCATAATATTCAATCCACCAGAACAGTTTAATTTCTTAATTTTTTTCTGAACTTTTAATTTACCTCCTTCCATATGCTGACTATACAGATTACCACAGGCTACTAAACAAAGTCCAAATAAGGCCTGAGGCAATGACAAAATACGTAGCACTGTGCATATGTAGGCTACATCAAGTGTGAGGTTGTCTGAACAGCTGCATCAGTTTTATTTTTATCGAGCTGGTTACATTCAGTTTAATTTAAAAAGAATTCAGTGGTAGAAAAGCACAATATTTTCTATCTTAGATTAGTTCTTGTAATTTTTTGACAAGTTTTCATAAGACTGTCAAAGGTATAATGCTTATCATAGCTCAGAGGCTATACAAAATAAAGAAGCTGACATAGATCAAGTCTTCAGCTGATGATGCAGTGCTTCGTAATCAGATCTTTAGCTGAGTTTTATGAATCCTTGATGGAAAATGTAAGATACACTGCCAGGTTTTCCCTCGTATGTTTTCATTCAAATTCACCCAAAAACATTCTTAAATATTTAAATTGGACAATGGTCTATAAGGCTCAGAGCACAGTAGAGTAATCAAGTAGGAAAGTATAAATTTTGTTCCGTTCCAGTTATTACTGATACATTCAGCAGTGAGCTGTTTATATTGTTCATAGCTGTGAGCAGCAATTTTTAAATAAAGACCATCAGTGCTGCAATGCTGATGTGTGGCCACAACACTATTTGCAGTTGTTTCAGCATAAATATTTTAACAACTAATTACTCTCACCATACAGTTTATCTGGGGGTGTAGTACAGGTATTTAAAACAATCAGTCATTCTCAGTTTCCCCAAAGCTACTCGTAGAGGGATCTGAGTTTCTTCGCTACATCATTTTGAGCTGAGGGAGACAAAAGAAGAAAAAAACAGTCTCCATTTTGTTTTTTTTTTCCCAAGGACAGGGAGGAGAGAAGACACTTGCAGACAGCTTCTCCCCTTGTATGTCCAATTCACTGAGAGATTTTGCCAGTCAGTCACACTCATACACAGACACAGTGCACAGAAGCAGTATTCAACACAGATATTCAATATACACAGAGGTAATAAGAGGACACACACACACACACACACACACACACACAGTGACAAACACACCCTCAGCCTAGGTCGAGCAAATATTCACTCGTGTCAGCTGGAGCGGTCCATTCAGTCTGGGCACAGGGGTGCATGGAAGCAGGTTCTCTCTGGTTTCTTTTGATGGAGAGGTGGTGTAGTCCGATAAAGGGCAGCCATCTATCTGTACCCACCCAATCAACTCTGACACTGTTTCCAAGGAAACGCCACCCATGGGAGTCAGAAGGGGAGGGTGGGACCTTGAGGGTGCATATTCTCCTGTGCTGTCAGTGCCAGGAGGAAGGAGAACAGGGATAGAGTGATTGAAGGGTGCAGGAGCAGAGGGTGGGGGTAAAAAGAAAAAGAGAAAAGAATGGTGGATACAGAGGAGGAGTGCACCAGCCCCTTCACAGGGGTTAACTTTAATCAGACATGACACAGACCCCAGGAAAAAAGAGGAACAATTGCAACCAGAATCTCATATTTTCATAGATACACTTGCACAGGGAGAGGCTGGTTGTTCTATACACACAAATGACACACAACAGAAACATTATGTGTGCATACACATGTGCATCTGGATGTGCAGAAAACAAACAAACAAAAAAAAACATTAAGTATAATTAATTTGGGATCACTTTTTAAACTTCACCAAAAACTGTGAGACATAAACTGAGCAGATGAGTTTGTGATGAATTCCCAGCATTGTCCCTATCACACTTTCCTCAGCAGTATTATCATACATTAACAACTTTATCATTCATCATATAGCTAGTGTCAGATGTTTGTCCAGCCTGATTCATTTTTTGAAGCACAGTGCACCAGATGTTTTATGTTTACAGAGACAGTTCATGTGGATGTGCTCAGTATTCAGCAAGAGAAAGTTGAAAACATTTACAAATCTACAGTGGTATCGTAACCCACCAAATCTGACCTAATTCAACGGAACACAAAAACTACAATTATAGACAAATACCTTAATAAATTAATGCATATCCCCACAAAACACAAAAGCAACACAAATAATAAAAAAACAATTAACTCAGGTAATTATTGATACATGAGATATGGCATAAATTTAGTGAAACAGAATATTGTTGAGTGTTGCAACAATAAGAATTGCTCAGTTCTGTTTCTATTAAAGTTAGTCATTTTTTCATTCAGTGTAGAGGGACCCAGTAGTTTTTAAGACACACTGAGGAAAAGTCTTTTGACTGAAACTTAATTAGTATTGTTCTGTTTGCCGGGTCTAATTTTTGCATTCAGTATTACATAAATGTATATACAGTTATCAGTTGTCTTCAGATAAGTGTTGAATGTAAATAAAGGTCATAACATTAAATATGTATCACATTCCCCCTAAACATGCATTTGGTATGTTTAATTTGGTTTTTAAATAATAATAATAATTCTGACATCCTCTTTTTTTGCATTATTTCCCAACCACATACATTTCATATGCTTTAGTTCACCTTACGGCCACACAACAAACACACCATTCTAAAGCCATCATCATCATTACCACTAACTCACAATGCATAAGAACATGTCTACGCAGCATTAAACTACAGTGAACCACTCCGTCCCACAGCCACTAGCACCAATTAGAAGGTGTAATCTCTGCACATCTATCTACCAGGAGCCCTGAGCACAAATGCTGAGCAAAGAGAGAGCAGGAGGAGAAAATAACCATAATTATTAGCAGGCAGGGCTCTCTGTTCTGAAGCCCTGATCACCTTCTTTGCACAAGCTCAGTTTGTCTGACACACACATACAGACAAAAAACTCCTGTCTTCCCTTATAATTTTGACTTCATAGTGACAACTATCAGCAGCAGCGGAGCTTTTGTTGTCGTCTGTAATTGGGAAGTTGTAAAACCGAAGGATTTCTCGTCTGTCCATGTTTTAATGCTGTCATCTTCCTTCTGCTCAGCAGCTGATTACAGTCTGTGTACTGTCTTGCTCTGTGACACTGACTTAATGTTATTTCATTCGAGCAGATGCATCGCAGAGACCCAGATGTCCACATACTATAATCTAATCTAAAATGATTCTGGTTCTGGATTGGCTAATCCAACACCAGTCTCTCCCTAATCTGATGTCTAATAGGCGACATCTGGACAAGATGACACAAAAACACAAAACAAGGAGACAATCTTTTACTGGTTTGGGAACAATCATCTTGTCTGTTTAATTCATGTATGCATTACTTTATGTTTATGTTTACAAAGTAATAACATGGACAACATTTTTATAGACAATGCTTACAAGAACTAAAAGCAAATACCAAGTCTTGATCATCAAACATTTTTTTTGTTTCACACAAAGATAGCCTGAATCAATAAGAAATTCAGTTTTTAAGTGATGATTTCAGTTTATGAAGGGAAAAAAAGACTATCCAAACCAAAAAATGCCCAAGGTGAGAAAGCAATTGCCCTCAAAACCTATTAACTGGTTTTGATTGCAGCAACTGCAATCAAGTGTTGGTGATAACAGACAATGAGTCTTTTACATTACTGTAGAGGAATTCAGCTACATTCAAGGTTTTGTAGCATGAACATCCTGTTTAAGGTCATATCACAGCCTCTCAATTAGATTTATGTCCATACTCTGACTAGGCTACAACAAAAAACTTTATTTATGTATTATTATTATTATTATTATTATTATTATTATTATTATTATTATTATTATTATTTATTTTTATTTATTTATTTATTTATTTTTATTTTTATTTTTTTTTACCAATTACAAGGGGGAATTGAAGATGTGCTTCGGGTTCATTGTCCTGCCTGAGCTCAAAATTGAAAATATCTGAACATTCTTTTTCTGCATTTTCTGGTAACGAGTGAAACTCATGGTTCCATTAGTTATGGCAAATCCTTGAAATCATAAAGAAGCAAAGCGACTCCATACCATCACACTACCACCACCAGTTTTGATTTGATTGTCAGTATGATGTACTTTTTCTGAAATGCTGTTTTAGTTTTATGATAAATATAACAGGAAGCACTACCAGTTTGTAGAATATTTTCTTAAAAGTGTTTGGGATCATCAAGATGTATTTTGGGGAAATGTGAGATGGACCTTTTTGTTCTCTTTCCTCAGAAGTGGTTTGGACATCAGAACTTGACCGTAGGTCCCATTTTGCCCGCCCACTTTCTTATTTTTGAATCATAAACACTGACTTTGCTGAGGCAAGTGAGGCCTACAGTGATTTAGAAGTTCTGGATTTTTTTTTTTTTTAACTTCCCAGGTGAGTTGTTGATGTATGATTTTGGAGCAATTTTGGTAGACCAGCCAGTTCTGGGATGCTTCACCACTGTTCCAAGTTTTCTCCATTTGTGGTTAATGGCTCTCACTTTTTGTTCACTGGAATACCGAAGACTTATAAATGGTTTTGTAACCCTTTCATGACTAATAAATGCCACAGACATTGTTTCTCCTATGCTTGAATTTCTTTAGCTTTTGGCTTGATTTTGATGTGATCTATTGCCTTTGAAGTCTTTTTGCCCACAAATCATAATTTAGAAAACTGCTCTTAGTTTTAATTTAGCATATAAACAATAAGAAAAGGTAATAAGTTGTTAAAACTTATTCCTAATGTATACCTATTCTTTTCCCAGACAGCTTGGGACTCTGCATTCACACCTTTGTCAAAACAGAAATGAAAATGTGCGGTCTATTTCTGCTGGTGTCAACACGTTGCTTTAATGGTATAATGGACCAAATCATCAATAAACAATTGAATGTGTGGGGCTTTAGAGGCACCTTGCCTCATTTTGGTTGCTCCATTTTTGTTTCCTCCATCCTGGAGGTGTGACATGAACCCTGAGTGTTAAGTTCTGTCAGCTTCAAGCTGCAGGAGTCCTTCTCAGAGAGCATAGCAACAGACCTGTCTCCCCTGTCAAAATAGGATTGGCTTCTGTGAAGTCAACTCAACGCCACAGATACAATACACATTTCGCTTCATTGATTATGCGCCTGAGCCCCCTAAGAGTCCAGGTTTACAAGGGATGTCTTCCCATCTTTGCCTTACTCATTCTCCTCATAGTTCCCATTTTCCTCCTTGGACTCAGATTTTGAGTCATTTACCAGCTACTTCATAAATATTTAAGCCTCAATGGATGTAGAGAACACCATTTTTTTTTATATTTTTCTATTGTTCCTCCTTCTAAAGTTAATGTTACATGGACATGGGAGATTTACTGAATCCACAAGACAGCCAAGGCAAAAACCAAGACAACTAAGATGTTTTTCTAGGGGTAGTTCTTTTTATGGAGCAAAAACCATGAGTTGAGAGTTACTTGTCTTGTCTAATATTGGTTAATAGCTATAGCACATACAAAGGTCATGTTATAGCATGAAACAGCTGTTATCTTCAGCAACATAGCATTTCAGCTGAAGAAAAAGACTGGGGTTAGTGTTGTTTTATCTTCATCAAGATCAAGAAAATAGCACAACCCTGTCTTGTTCCAATGTCTCTTAGAGAAGAAGTGCTTTTCAAAATCTTCAAAAACGGTTTTATTTTTTATCTTATATGTTTATGTTTTTAAAAGTTAGGCACCTACCATTAAGTCCATCATTATCTACTTGAAAATGTTTTTTTTTTTTTATTTTTGACATATATATCTTAAGTTGAATAAAAATGTAAGTAGGACCAGATCCACCGCAACACAGAGCAGGAGATCCTTCCTGTCCACAGTTACACACTTCAAACTATGTTCACAGTTAGAAGAAACTTACGAAAGTCACTACAACATCTGATTTTCCTTATAACTGTAGTAATAAAAAAATGCTGTAATACACTAGCAGCAGTTTCATGTAAGAGCAATTCAACAAATTCAACATGTCACTGACAGGCAGATTTTGTTACTGACCCTGACACCAATGTGCTCATTAAGAGAAAAAAATAGGAATGTTTCAGACAAAGTCAGTCCTAAACCCTGCTAAGGTATATTTAATCTACTAAGGGGCTGATTGCATTAAAGTCCCCCTCAACCCACCCACAACTAACAGTTGCTGAATGAGCAGCATTGAAAGGCCAAAAACCAACATGACAATAGGATGCAGAAGATAAGTGATGTTATTTAGCTGATGACTTCATGCAGCTATACAAAATAGCGAATGTTTTCAATTCAATAATCAAGTCCTATATTTCTCACCATCTACTGTCAACATCAATCTTCTTATGGACTCTTCTGATTTAGGTTTAAGTGGGTCACACACTTGAGGAAATATTTTTAAGTCTTTAAGTATGTAAAGCTGATGTGGTGGATCTAAACTGCAGAAAATGCTGATAGCAAGGCTGTGCCAATAAAGGGGAAAATTTACCAGTTTATCCTTCAGCTTTGTTATCACA
Source organism: Anableps anableps (assembly GCA_014839685.1). NCBI lineage: Eukaryota > Metazoa > Chordata > Actinopteri > Cyprinodontiformes > Anablepidae > Anableps > Anableps anableps. The sequence continues at coordinate 23,813,024 of CM026068.1, read as the reverse complement.
TCCCACATCCTTTAGATGTGAGAGCTCTGTGGATTAGACAACATGGGGTCCACACACTGTAGCATGCAGGCAGTATTTCTTTCAGCAGCTGTCTATTACTGTCCAATAACACTTTGGCATGGCTGTAAAATGCCAGTACCAGGGCAGAGGAGTCTAAGGAAACAAATACCCTAAAAGGTATGGAGTGAAGGGATGGAGGTATTGAAAGCTGTTGAGTGATGTGGGTGGGTTCCTTAATGCTATGAACACTTTTGGCTGAGACACAAGGAAAGAAGAATATCAAGCAGACAGAAAGGAGAGATGCTAAAGTAAGAAAAAAAATCATTTCAGCCCTCATATGGCTTTTATTCCTGCTGTGTTGACTAACAATATACATAGACTTTTGTTTATGGGCTATTAGAACAGAAAAACTGTGTCCATGAAGATGGCATTCAGCAGCATGTGTCTGAACAAAGCATATCAAGACCGATCTCTGATTTCAGATTTGCTGAAATGCTTGGATATTTTTAGAAACAGCGTGCTCTCATTAATGGTTCCTCGCCACATCTACTCCAGTGTGATTTCAAACTACCCAGATTATGGGTTATCCTGGATTATGCAAAGGACCCTGTGCGCAAATACTTATCAGTTTCATTTCTTTGTCCTCCCAATGATATTCATGCCAAATCCCACAGTGCGGTATCTTTGCTCACAGCTGGCAAGTGTAACTAAAGGATTATGCAAGCAGCTTCTACAAGCAAATAGATTTCTCCGTACTTCAGAGGAGAACTGCTGGTTATGCAGCGCCTATCTATCCGCCAGGCATGCACAGAAACATGTCTCCTCCTTTTATAAATTTTCTTACTTGTTTCAACATTGCGCTTCAGAGAGAGCTGGAAAAGAAAGCGAGGAAACAGGAAACGTCACAAAACATGCACCAAACCAAGTGGCCTTTAGGTGTGTGGATACTGCCAGTCTGTGTCTTTCAACAAATAATCTGAGCACTTCTGCATCCAGGTGTTGTGGTGTTTTTGTAGAAAATGGTTGAACTTTTGGTGACCTGGCTTGGAATTGAAGATCATGATTGTAAAAAGACACTATCACAACTAAGCCAAATACTATTCAGACAGTAACCACATGAACATTATTTGTCCAATCAGAATCTGAACCTAAGTTTATAAATAATATGCTGTAAGAAACACATGACACAGACTATTTACTTCCTGTATGGTCATATTTTGAAATATGTCTTCTGGTATATGCAGTAAATGCCAGATTTATTACTGCCTCTAATGGTATCTCTGATTTTCAATGTAGCTTCTTCACTGTCCCTGAGGGATTTGTGTATTAATTAGCATTGATCTGGCACCAGAAAACAAGGAGCAGACTGGTGCAGGTCCAAGGCTATCACAGATGCAAGAGCTTACTTTAAACACAGCATGGGATCCATTTTACACTTAAGGGAACGAACTGATATCTTTAATCAGACTATTACAAAAATGCAAGACAGTCCAAATAAATATTACTTTATATTTTTCTGTGTTACTTTATATCAAGGAAATTAGTCTGATTTTCTCTTTCAAGCATCCTGTCTTTAACTCATGGTCCCTGAATCGGTGTATAGTTTGCTCTTTGGTTTTACCATTTCAAAATAAAATCGCAAAAATAAAATAACTATGTTGTTGGGATAGAAATACCATCTACTCTTCTCTGTCGAAAAAAAGCACTTTCATATTCATGAGTGCTGCAGTTTGTTAAAGCAATTATTTCCATTTTCAAAAGAAAGACTTTTGTTAATAATGTGATTAAAAGTATGCACTATCATTACCATGTGGCAAATTTGAGCATATGCACCTGACATTCAAGGCGTGTACGAAGAGAGAATGGAAAGTGACGAACACCCCCATGGTCCCCCCACCTCAAAATTGAGTCTATCACTGCTGATAATGAGATTTTGGTTGTTTCTAAATTGCTAGGTGAAAACGGAATGCAGCAGAAGTTCAGGCCATGATTTCCAGGTTTCTGTCAGAAGATCCTGTATGGTGCACTAACAAAAAAAAAAAGTTCGTCTTTGCTTTAACCATAAAACTAAAAAAAAAAAAAAAGTAAAAACGTAGCCTTTTTTGTTTTTGCAGTTGTCATTTTTCTCATTTAGATATGCATCTATACTTCCTGAGCTGGGGCAGCTTTACCAAACCATTATGCTTAAATTTGCTATAAATGGTTTTTGTATGGTAGGGTCGCATTTTATTTCTGAATGTAATGAAACATCTTATCATGTTCCATAGTTAATATTTATTACAGGTCGAGCAGATCTTTGTGATACTAAAATTGATATTAAGAGTTGTGGCGTTATGATAAGAATAAATTTGTGACATATTGCATAGCCCTACTCAGTGTTTAGTTGCCTCCTCTTCCCCAGCATCTTCTCTTATGTGTCTATTCCAGGGATGTTTGGATTTCTTTAACTTATTAATTGACAGAAAATAACTGAATATGTGCAAAATACAAAATGTTTTCCAGCCATAAATCAATACAGACTGATAATTCCTAAATTACACTGCTAAAAAAAAACAAAGGGAACACATAAACAAAACAATGTAACTCCAAATCAGTCACTCCTTTGAGGAACCAATGTCACTAGTTAGGTAGTAACCCTTATTGTGAATCAATTTCACCTGCTGCTGTGCAAATGGAGCATACAACAGGTGGAAATGAGAGGCAATTAGCAAGACAACCCCTATAAAAGAGTGATTCTGCAGGTGGTAACCACAGATCATTTCTCTGTTCTCATCCTTTCTGGTTGAACTTTTAGTCACTTTTTCATTTTGTCAGTGCTGTCACGCATAGAGGCTTCATGAGGCAGTTTTTACAGCCCACTGAAGTTGCTCAAGTAGTGCAGCTAATCCAAGACGGAACATCAATGCGAGTGGTGGCAAGAAGATTTGCTGTGTCTCTCAGCACAGTGTCCAGAGCATGGAATAGGTACCAGGAGATAGGCCAGTACACCAGGAGACATGGAGGGGACCATAGGAGGGATACAACCCAGCAGCAGCACCTCCTGTTCCTCCTTGCACAAAGGAGGAACAGGAGGTCTGCTGCCAGGGCCCTACAAAATTACCTCCAGCAGGCCACTAATGTGCATGTTTCTACTCAAACTGTCAGAAACAGATTCCATGAGGGTGGTATGAGGGCCCAACGTCCACATATAGGGCCTTTGCTTACAGCCCAACACCAGGACTATTGCCATTTGCTAGGGAACACCAAAATTGACAGATCTGCCATTGGCGCCCTGTGCTCTTCACGGATGAATTCAGGTTCACATTGAGAACATGTGACAGACGTGACAGAGTCTGGAGACACCATGGAGAACGTTATGCTGCCTGCAACATCCTCCAGCATGACCGGCTTGGTGGTGGGTCAGTCATGGTGTGGGGAGGCATTACTTTGGATGGCCGCACAGCCCTCCATATGCTAGTCAGAGGTGCCCTGATTGCCATAAGGTACTGGGATGAGATCCTCAGACCCATTGTGAGACCATACGCTGATGCAGTGGGTTCCTTCTTATGCATGACAATGCTTGACCTCATGTGGCTGAAGTGTGTCAGCAGTTCCTGCATGATGAGGGCATTGATGTTATGGACTGGCCTGCCCATTCCCCAGACCTGAATCCAACTGAGCACATCTGGGACATCATGTTTCAGTCAATCCACCAACACCACATTGCACCGCAGACTGTTCAGGAGCTAACTGATGCTTTAATCCAGGTCTGGGAAGAGATGCCTCAGGAGAACATCCGCCGTCTCATCAGGAGCATGCCCAGGTGTTGTCAGGAGGTTATACAGGCACGTGGAGGCCAAACACACTACTGAGCCTCATTTAGATTTGACTAGAGAAATATTTACTGATGTTGTCATGTTATTTTCCACTTTCATGTCGAGTATTATTCCAGATCTCCATGGTGTAGTAATTTTAATTTACATTGATAATTTTTGATATTTTCTTCTCAATCAATTCCATTTTCAGTGAGAATATATCATTAATTGAGATCAAGGATGTTATTTTAGTGTTCTCTTTAATTTTGTGAGCAGTGTATTTTCAAATTCTGTGCAGTCTAGATTAATTCAGTTTCTTTATATGTACAACAAATGTTATCTCAATTCACCTTACAAGACAAACAATTCTAATTCAGTTATCTTAATACAAATTCAGTTCATTTTGATACAGTACAATAATATAATCCCATTTTTGCTTAAGTGCATACAGCCCAATGCAATTGTAGTAATAGCACAGCACAATTAAAAACAGTAACAACTGGCAAAGCATTTTCAGTATAAGGAAGCCCAAATGATTGCACTGAGCCTTTAACTTTGTCACAAACACACTTTCTAAACAAGCATATTGAGACAATGAGAAGGAAGAACTCCTTTTTAACCAAAAGAAACCTGCAGCAGAGCCAGGATCAGTATGAGCAGTTATCTGCTTATAATGTTGTTAAATTGCAAAAGAGTAATGTTGCACATGTCAAACGTTATTCATCCACCATTATAACAAATTGGACAAACTATGGTATGCTCAGACCTTGATACTGAATAAATACAGAATTCTGCAGTAAAAAAATTTAAATTTTTAAAATAACACAAAAAATTATTTCAATCTGATCAATTAGGGATTTTTATTCAAATAAATCAACTGTAATGGTAAATTTTAAATGGCCTGTACTTGTATCATGCTTTATGAAATCCAGAGGATCCCAAAGCACTTCACACTACATTCAGTCATTCACCCATTCACACACACATTTACACGCTGATTGTGGTAAGCTACTGGATTGTAGCCACAGCTGCCCTGGGGCAGACTGACAGAAGTGAGGCTGCCATGCACCAGCCCCACCAAGCCCTTTGACCACCAGCAGAAGGCAAGGCGGGTGAAATGTCTTGCCCATAGACAGGACAACGGAGACGAATGGAGGGAGCGTATAATCGAACCGGCAGCCCGGTAGGATTGGGATGAACTCCTTCTGCTATAGGCCCAAAATGGCCACAAAATGGGCCTGTTTGCAAAGTTCCTTGGGATGAAATCTGTTGTAATTTGGTGCAGTACAAATCAACTAAATTTAACAAGAAAAACATACAAATATACATATTCAACTCTGATAAAATCCCTTACGTAAATAAATAAAAAAAATGCCATTTATGCATTTTTACTCATATCATACACCTTATAATAGCTATTGGTGTGGATATGCAAAAAAAAAGCCAATTCTATTTGCTCAGTTTCTAAACCAAATAAAGAAAGGAAAGGAAAAGGATAAGAAAAGGAAAGGAAAGGAAAAGAAAGGAAAGGAAAGGAAAGGAAAGGAAAGGAAAGGGAGCTTGCCTGGGAGAAATAGACAACAATTACACTTGCCCTAGGAGGCCGAGGGAACCTGACCATGTTGCTATGGAAACTCAAGTACAGCAGAAAGTAACACAAAAATCAATTCAGATCGAGCTTATCTCTCCCTCTTTCTCGCTCTCTTCTCATTTCACAAGGGCTATGAAGCATGCTTCCACTCTAAATCACATTTTGACTATTGCAGGACTTTTGCAGCTCTAAATACAACAAAAACAAAACTTTTTCTTTTTATTAATACTAAATTACAAATGTGAATTGTGCCATTTAGTAAATAGGCTTCAAATCTGCTTCTTAGCGAGAGGTGCTGTTTCGACTGTTCAACAACAGAACATAAATCAGCCTCTGTCTTGGATGCACCATTCATTCTTATTCTTTTCTCCATCCCCTTCACTTGCTTACTTGCTCACTCAGAGAGGCAGCAGCAGCTGTATGCAGGTGATAAGCGTGTGCAGTGATGGGTACTTGGCTCTGATTGGCCAGCTCGACTCCTACGCTGATGGGAAGATTGCAGGCTGTGTCTGTCAAAAGGCCACATGGCTGTCACCTCATGACGTCACTGCCGCAAACAGTCACCTGGCTACAGTCCCACTACAAACACTGTGATTTAAATCTTTTTGCCATTTACATGCTTATATTTATGAACCTAATATAGAAACAACGCATGGAGGTCTTGTCATGATAAATTCAGTGTAAAAAAAACACAAAAACAATTATGAAGATCTCAGACAAATAGGCTTGCCTACTTACAAAGGAACAAAGCAGCTCTGAACACTAACATAAGGACAAGGCAGAAACTGACTCCCTGTTGCCCATCCAGCTCTGTTGATTTCACCACAGCCACTTAGCAGCGGTCTGCTGGGAGTTCTGGTGTTTGGATCTAAGTCGCTGAATGTGTGATGGGAAGGTAAGGTCAAAGGCAGGCTCCAAGAATGCCCAGTGTGTGGGACTGGCTCTGTGTGAGAGTGTCTATGCCAAAGAAAAGGTATGAAGAAAGAAATGGTGTGTTGATGAAAAATAATGATGCTTTGTGCCTTCTGCATTAAGGATAATATGGAGGGTCACCTTGCAGTGAGTTTAGCTGGTCAGTTGCCTGGTAAAAGATTCAATTTGAAGAAGAATTTGTTGAAAACATAAGCAAAGTCTACTGGAACCTGCTGACAGAGCAAGATTTTAATATTTTAGACTCTAACGATAGAGAAATGCTCATGTTTTCTTACCAAATAACATTTGCTGAGTACAATAAGTGTTTATATCCATGCTGGTATCTGTACAACTCTACCATTTTACTATTGTCATTAACTGTAAATAGTTTGTATTTTTAATGCTCAGAGACATGCACATCTGGTACATTGTTAATTAATCAACTCATCTGTGGATTCCTCTGGACAGGAGTATTTTTACAACTACACAATATTCATGTAGAAATTTTGTCATACTGTACAGTATTTCTTTCTGTTTTTATTCTTTATTCTGTTTTTTATACACATTTTTATATTCTCTATGTGAACCTGTTTTTCTATTATTGCCTGCCACTGCCACTTTGCTGCTGTTGCACAGAAATTTCCCCGTCATGGGATAATAAAGGATATTTTTTTTCTATTCTATTCTATTCTATTCTATTCTATTCTATTCTAAAAGGTTCCTTTGCTATAATTTTGTCAACAGTTTGACGCCAAACCAGACCCAAAGAGAAGGTAATTGCAGTGCCTCACAGAAGTATTCATAGCCTTTTCATATTTTGTCATACATAGCACAAACCGCAACATATTTTGCTGGAGTTAATGTGACAGATCAACATGAAGTCGCACACAACTGTCAAGTGAAAAGAAAATGAAAAAATGTTTTTCAAACATTTTGCCAAAAAAAAAATCAAAAAAGGGTGGTGGGCATTATATTGAACATCTCAGAAGGCTTTTCTTGTGCAATTTTTCAAAAATGGAGAGTGTACGCAACAGCTGCAAACTCACCAAGACATGGCCATCCACCTAAATTTGAGAAGCTTGACAAGCACAGTGCTAGAAAAGCAGCAAAGACGCCTATGATAAATCTGGAGGACCTGAAGAGAGCCCCAAGCAAAACCTAAACATACAGGCAGATAAACAATTAAATGGTTTATTTTAATTATCTTTGAGAACGGTTCAGTTAAACCTAAATGTATTTGAGAATTAGTGACTCAAAAATTAATGTTCACAGAAGAATATGAAACAACTTGTTTACAATATAGTTCAGGTCACCAAAAAATATTTTAGGTTTCAGGCTGTGTTGCTAAAAAACACAGCCTGAGACAAAATGGTTAAAATTACACATCTTGATCAATTTGCTTCTGATTTACAGGAAAAATTAGGCTGGATTATAAATGTTATCACAAGTAAATAAGATGTCCAACTATAAATGTAATATGAGCTGATCTATCTGACTGTTCTGTATAAAGACACCCAATTATATCTCCTCCTCTGATTGGTGTCCAGCAGGTGTTCTAAAACTATGCTCATGTCTAATCAGTGTTACAGATGCTTAGCATGGGGCCGTCGGCTCCGAGGCTCAGTGTGAAAGTTTAAAGAGGCTCAGTGTGATTTACTGTATTTTTCCAGATTTACCACCCTGGGAGCGCAATAAAAGCACGTATTAATCCTTGATTGGATAGACGATGACAGGAAAAAAAGCAGTGAAAAATCCTTATTAGGGTCAGCAGGGTGATTTCAGTTATTAAGTGCCTTTTTTTACTCTAATCAGGCACATTTAAGATGGGATCAGACGTTGTCGCATTATCGCATGTGACTAAGTCCACCAGTATGTCTCCATTCATCCCACTTATTCAGATGGGAACATATGGACCTAAACCCCACCACCTGTCACAAATTAAAATCTACATACAGGAGATCTTATATTGAAGGTTCTGGGTGTAATTAGCTCACACTATGCATATTACTGATCTGATGCCAGGATGGTTCTGGCCTGGTTCCAGTTGACAGCAACCCTTAAACTCTGGCAGACCCTTCACTATAACTGAGCTTTACTCCTGATATAAATCCCCATTTCAACCTTTCTTTGAGCACATTTCACAAATTACTCTTCATCATTTCTTTAATATAAAGTATAAAAGTTTAAATCTAATTCTCTTGATAATTTTACACTGATTTAATTTAGTCCTCATATTCTTCAGCTCATTTTAGTAAATCTCACTTGTCTGCATCCTATAAATTTACAACATTACCATAAACCAGATTACTGCAGCGCACTCCTCCAAAACAGTGCTCATTTGAGCTGCGTTTATTCCAAGTCAAAAACAAAGAGCCATCCTTCACAGCCAAATTGCCTATTAAAGATGAGAGTGTGTTCAGTCTCCCATTGCGCCCAGCTATCACCACCCTAATCATTCCCTGCCTAAACAACCTAATGGCTGCCATATTGCCACTGTTTATTAGTAAACACTGATGGAAGGATGCCCGACTCAACAGTTGTTGATTTTGTCTATCCGTATGGAGTATCAGCTGGGAATCACAGCCACCATGCCAGAATGTTGTCTGCTGTTCAGTCTCCCGTCACTAAACAGATTGCCTTATTGTTTCATGTGCGTGATGGTTGTAAGTGAATGAGTCAGAACACATAAACCTTAGATAAAACATCAAATAAATCTGAAGACTAACAACAAGCTGGTGTCTTGTAAAAAAAAAAAACAAAAAAAAAAAAAAAAAAAAAAAAAACAAACACACACACACAAGGATGTGAAACCAAGACCTACAATTTGCATTGCATTTCAATAAAATTTACAAGTCTGTGGCTCTGCTGCTGAGCCAGAAAGATGCTCTGAATATCACCTTTGCTTTAAGATGCTTTTGGGAAGCCCAGTCCAAGATCGATTTCCCTCCATCTCAGTCTCAGTAACCCTGCAATCGATCCTTATCAAATATGTATCACGTCCTCAAACCCTCAGCCTGGCTGAGATGGAGACTTCAAACACCAGCGGCTCAAAGAGAAAGTCAGGAGAGACCAAGATTTACTTCTTTTCCAAAAAGAAAACCTCATTACTGAGTAAAGATGAGAAACTGAAAGATAATGTTAAAGGAAAAAAGGTAAGCCACATTATCAAGAAAACACTGCTTATTGGAAAGGTTTTATAGTTAAAATGTAAGCTGTAACATCAAAGCCTTTAAAATAAGATCAAATAAATGTGAGCAGTGAGCTTTGGAAATTACAATGGATTTAACGTCACTATTGCAAACACCAAAAAAGCACCACACAACTACTATCTCCGTTTTAATGTCGCTTCTTGCTAAAAGGGTCTTGTCCTTCTATTCCCCAAACTCCTGTTCACATGGCACTCCTATGTTGTAAATGCACAAAATGCATCCTTCAGCTCACGTTTCCATAATTCTCTGTGGCAGCAGCGTGATTAATGCACACAACTATTGATTTTTTTTTTTTTTTTTTTTTTTTTTTTTTTGTGGATTCTTTTTCCCTTTCTTTTCTAGAACTGACCCCATCCCCCAAACCCCAAAACACTTCCTATTTGTGCAGCTGCGGATTATGGATTTAAACGAAAATAAATGCAAAAATGTCAACTTTGGAAGAAAACACAGAGAATGAGCTTCCTACTCCCTTAAGCTTTAAGGCAGCTCTGTGTGTGTGTGTGTGGCCTTGTATTTGATACACTTTAAGGACCGTTTTCCAAACACATACTACATTGTGGGGACCAACTGCTCCTTATGGGGCTTAAAGCCCGGCCCCATAAGAAGAAGTGCTGTTTTTGGGTTAGGGTCAGGGTTAGATGGTAGAGATGAATGAAAAATGAATGGAGGTCAATGCAAAATCCTTTTGAAGACAGATATACATACATTGTATGCGTGCGTGCGTGCGTGTGTGGGTGTGTGTGGGTGTGGGTGTGTGTGTGGACTGGGAGAAGGGATGCAGTGAAAGACAAGGGTCAGCATTTCACTAACTGCTGATCTGTGTGGGTGGAGGAGGATAGCGGGGGAAGTGAAATGATATGCTGTGTTGTTTTCATAAGGTTTCACTGCAGGAAGGGTGGAGTAGTCTGTAAAAAAAACACTAACATACACTCAGAAACCTATATGTATGGTACACACACACACAGCAATACCCAGATCCGTCGCCAACTAGTATTTATTTACATGCAGAGATCAGCCATTTCTGCTTGAGCCATGACCCAATTTTCAGCCTCCGAACAGCAAGATCAACAAACCACAATTTGAGTGAACAGGACAAACTGAAATCTGTGAGTGATGCGGAAAAGAAGAAAGCAATTCATGTGGTTAACGCAAGACAGTTTACCAAACAACAACCCTCTGTACCTTGTGAGTCTTTTCCTTTTCATGTTTCCTCAATCTGCCCTCTCCTTCTCTAAATTTCATAGCTTGTTCCCACCACCTTGCCTCCTTTCAAGGTTGGCCTGACTTTGGGCATGTTGAATTTACAGCCCTATCCCTGTCTGCCTCCCGGTGCCCTCACTGTCAATCTCAGTAAAAAAATGGAGGCGGTGGCACATCACTGGTATGATAAATCCCTGCCCAAACAGTAACGCCTCGAGCCGAAGCACCCCCAGCCGCTCCTCTGATGACAACTTTTAACAATCCTACAACTCGGCTTGTGGATGGTTATGACTGTGATTCTATTAGCAAGCAAACTGTTTAATTAGCCTCTATAAGCACTAGCACAAACCCATGAGGGAGGAGTGTGCAGAATGCATGAGAGTTGAAGCAAAATGAATGTGACTGAAAAATGTTAGCAGATTTATTCATTTTTTTCACTGAATGCTTTATGTATTGGATTGACTTATTTGCATAAAACAAATAAAATCCAGCATTTTTCTATGCAGCTAGAAACTGACTAGGGAACTGTGCCAAACAGGTTATGTAAGGAGATGTGAGGAAAAACAGAGAATGACCAACATTCAAGGCCAGAGAAGAAGGATGGAGAGGAGTAAGAACCTAAGAATGAAATGAAACACACAATACAAAAAAAGGCCAAAAGGCAAGGTTCATCATTTCTCGCCAACAGTTTAAAGTTTCATTTCACATAAAATGTGAAGATACTAGCTTTAATGTTATACTACAACATAACATCTCTGGAATCAGACCTTTGATGTCAGAACATTGTATAATGCTCCTAAATTAGTTCTTGAAAAATAATTTATTGTGTTTCAACTTGCAGGAACTTGTCTCAAAGGAAACTTTTGCCACGAAGAGGTGTTTGTTGTACATAACAACACTAAAACTAGGAGAACCAGAGTAAAAACAGAAATCAATGAATCTGCCAATCACAAGACAGTAACTCAGAGTATTTAGGCATCTACACGTGGAGGGGACAACTTGATAGATTTCAAAGTGAGCATAGGAAAGAGGAAGGATAAGGATTTAAGTTACTTTGAATGTTGGGTGATTGTTGGGGCCAGGATTTTTCCGACTGCAGTTCTGCAATATTTACGCACAGCCATCTCTAAGGTTCACAAAGAATGGTTCAAAAAAACAGAAACTATCCAGTGGGTCACAGTTGTGTGGACACAAATGCCTTGTTGATGTAAGAGAATCATGGGCTTACTGATTAGAAATAACAGAAAAGAAACAGCAGCTCAAAAAAAGAACTTGTTAAAAGCAAGGTAAGCAGAATATCATCTCCAAACACACTACATGTTAAACTTCAAGGCATATGGGCTTAAGGTTAAACTACTTCTGTCTGGTAAAAACAGGAATTTAAGGTTACAATTCACCAAAACTGGACAGTAGCAGATTGGAAAAACACTGCTCTGTCCAGTGAGTCTCATTTTCTGATTACACATTCAGATGGCTTGGTCAGATATTGTAAACATCATGGAAGCATAAATCCACCCGACTAAATGGTTCAGGCTGCTGGTGGCAGTGTAAACTGTGGGGGATATTTTCTCGCTACACTTCAGCCACCTTAGTACCAACAGAATATCACCTAAATGCTACAGCCTACCTTACTACATTTTCTTACCACATCCATTCCTTTATGACTACAGTGTATCTGTTTTCTGATAGCCACTTCCAGCAGGATAATGCACAGTGTGAGATGCCGTCATTTCAATGTGGACAAAAGTCTATGAGAAATGTTCCTGACAGAATCTGTGCCACAAAGAATTAAAGCAGTTCAGAAAACCATATGTCCATGCCAGGTGTACCTAATAAAGTGGCCAGAGAGTGCACAGTTAATCGATTTTGAACAAAAACATGGATACAAAAAGAGTTCATATAAAGTAATTTTGGAAAGCTTTCATAAGAAATTATGGAATGGTTTAACAGACCTCGAAAGAGAAAGACAAACCTTTCTTCTCTTTTCTCTTGTTTTAAGCTTTCTTCTTAGCAGCATAAACCTTTCTGTCCACTACTAGAGGCCAAATCACCAGCATGTAAAGCTGAAAGGCCAACATGTTAATTCAAAGAGGAGACCTGTGAAAAAAAGAAAACTTCACTTCCGTGTCATGCAGAGGTAAGATGAAGATGGTTTCAGCCTTGTAAAATTAATCATGCCATCGTATCATCCTTATCATACGGTTGGTCTATTTTAATTCCTCAGCCTGTCATGTTATAGTCAGGTTATTGGTTGTGCATGAAATATGTGCAGAGTACCTCAGGTGATGGTGTGTCTTTTTCAGATAACAAACGAAGGAAATTTATGATCACAGGTAATACAACACATATGTAGAGTGGGTTAAGAAGAAAGCCTTAGTTAATAACATGTATTTATTTCCATTATATATTCCTTGCCATATCTTTATTTATGCAAAAACTTTCAGCAAAAAATTAAAAATAAATAAAGAGAGATATTTTTTTGTGGTTTTTTAAAAAATGACATTGAAATAAAAATAAACCTGCTTTCTGTGATAATGCATAAAGACTTACAGAATGTGGTAGATTGCCTCACAAATGTAATCATACTCTGTGAACTTTTCCATATTTTGCCATGCAACAGTAATGTTATTTGATTTAATTCATCTTTCTAACCAGTTTTTCTTTTGCTGCTGAAGAAAAGCACCCCCACAACATGACACTGCCACTATTATGTTTCACCTTGGGGGATGGTGTGTTTCGTGGTACAAGCAATTTTAGGTGTTTGTATATAGTTCAACTTTGATCTCACCAACAAACCTATAGATTTCCTTGGTCTTGTTCACTCACATTCTCTAACAAATCTCTGAGGCCTTCACAGAAGAGCTTGATTTATGCTGAGCTTAAATTGTATACAGATGACTGTTGACTGATTAGGAGACTTTTGAACGCAGTTAGTTGCATTATGTTTGATTTCAGGGTTTCAGAGTCTCAACACTGCCCCAAATTACACTTTTCTGTGTTGCCTTCACTGTACATTATAAATCATACAAGTATTAGTACCCAAGTCTGAGCAGTTTAAAAATCATTACTGATATAAGTGTGTGATATAATTGCAGATGTCCTGTTGACTTTTTCCAAATCTTCCAACTTAAGTTTAAGTCCATGAAATCTTTGATTAACAATACTAAATCAATCACTGGTCTGATAGATTACAGTGTCCATCAGGAGGACTCAAATATTTAGGATGCTGCTGCAATCATGCACCTAATTTATGCTTCATTTGCACAACATTTACAAGTAGCACAAGGTTCCTGCAGCAACTTGAGTTTGCATCTCATTCTGCATCTGAGCTCTTGTGTGCACCCAAGGCCACCAAACTCATTACTCCTGTCTTGTATCATGAATGATGAGAGACAAAGGGAAGTAGATGGTAAACACAAAAATACACACTGTGCCAGCTCCATCCCTTTTCAAAAGCAAAGACACTTCACATACAAAACACACAAGGGCATACGAACAAAAGCAACCTGCACAGACACAAACATGCACATGAGCTGTCTAGGTCGGCCATATAAAATCCTGGCAGGAACACAGTAGGATAGCGCCCCCTCCTTTCCCCCTACTCTGCTTTCTTTGTCTTTTTCAATTCCCCCTTTCATGTCTCTATTAGCTCTGTCAATTGTTTATTAAAAGCGGCGAGGAGGCGATTGGAGCCGGGCACTTGAAAAGCTCGTGCAGAGAGATGCGCTTTAAAATTCATGACGGGTTAATGGTATGTTAGTGGCAACATTAGGACCCGGTGAGCCTGCATCGTGCTCATTTACATTGAAGCAGGCCGCTTCAAATGACTACTAAGCAGTCCTCATACTGAAAGGTAATTCATATTGTAATTAACTTTTCAATCACAGCTGATTAATTAAGACAAGCCCTGGTCTGTAATTATGCATCTATTTTTACTTCTAATGTGAATCACTTGTTAGTCCAAGATTTTAGCAGCCGTGGTTTAAAGCCAGTTTCATTTTTTATAAGTTAGTGAGTCACAGACTTCACACAAACACACATTTTCAGCTCATAATAATACAGTGGTAACCTAAAGTTTAGTTGTTTTAGAGCATCTGCTCTTATTTTCATTTTATTTGAGCAACATCTCCAGACCTGTTTTTGCTCTTTTTCTGATGAACAATGCAAGGGTAGAGGAGTGCACTTGATGCTACTATTCCCAACAAAAAACCCAGATTAATAATTTAGTGCATCTGTGGGATAGCTTTATTTTGTTCCCACTGAGACTGAATCTTCTTTTATGAAAAGAAAAAAGGGGCTTAAAAAAGTCAGAAAACTAGGATGGGTCAAATTGCATGCAGCTGCCATTGTCAAGTTTCTTCATGATGTGTCTTTTTCTAGTTCTTTGTTCACACACATACATAGACACACACACACACACTCCTTGAGTCAACATACCCTCTCCATAACAGTGTGAGGTGAATCCGCTCATGCATCAGAATCTCCCATCAAATATTTATCACCGAGCAGCAGTGATTTTGACCGTGTGCTCATGCTTTTGACAGCACTCGCCTGCTGCGGCACTTATTGGAGTAAACACGGACAATCCAATATTGTTGTTCTCTTGTACACTCCCGGACAAAACCAAAAGCGCAAGAGGAATACAGTACGGTCTTTTGAAACTTCTCTGCATATGAAATGAAAAGAATACATCATTAGAGGGGGCTGATTTAATTGGTAACAAATGAATTTCAAAATACAGAAACAGTCTTCTTTGTGTTTAATTTAACAGACCACCACAAACTAGTGCATAATCCTGAAGTGGAGGAGAAAATGATATATGGTTTTCCAAATTTTTCACACAGAAAAAAATCATAACAGCGTAGCATGCATTTGCATTCAGCCCTCTTGAGTCAATACTTTGTAGAGCCAACGTTCGCTCCAACTACAGTTGCAAGTATTTCAGGGTATGTCTCGACAATCTTTGCACATTTAGAGTAAATATTATGCCTATTTGTCATTCCAAAATATCTTTTGACTCAGACTGGTTGAGAAGCATCTGTGAACATCAGATGTCAAGTCTTGATACAGGTTCTAGCTTTAGCTGTGTGTTTAGGGTTGTTGTCATGTCATAAAGTGAGTCTACGTCCCAATCTCAAGTTTTTCTGCTTCAAACAGGCTTTCACCCAGAATTGTTTTTTATTTAGCTCTGTTCTGTAGGGATGATGTGTTCAGGGTGATGCGCAGTGTTAGTTTTTCTTCACATGCAGCATTTTGCATGAAAGCCAACAAGTTTAATTTGGGTCTCAACTTACCACAGTACCTTTGTTATGTCCACTACAAGGCTTGTGGAAAACTGCAGTCTTTAAGGCTTTCTTTCAACAACAGCCACTGTTCTTTGCAAGCCAAATTTTTGAAGTGCAAAACTAATAGCTGTCCTGTCAACAGACTATGGGGCTCTTGGATATCTGAAGCTCTTTCAGAGTTACTATCTGCCTCTTGGTTGCTGATTAGTTTTTTCTTTGCTTGGCATATCAGTTTAGATGGACACTCATGTCTTGGTAGTTTTGGAAGTAAGCCATCTCATATGACACATATTCCCGACCTGCCTGCAGTGTTCCTTGGTCTTCATGACACTATTTGCTCACTAATCTTCTCCAACAAACCTCAGAGACCTTCACAGCTGGATTCATACCAAGATTAAAGTACACAATGGTAGACTCTATTCGCTGACTTGGTGACTAGAGGAAGTAATTGTTTTCACTGTATTTTATTTAGTGGTATAAATGTAAAGAGGGCTGAACACAACTAATTTTCAAATTTGTATAATTTTCTTTTCAAATCACAATTTGGCACTTCTTAGTATTTGTTCTATTAAAAACACCAATAAAACACATAGTGGTTTGTGGTTTCAAGGCAAAAATAAATTGAAAAATGTTCAGAGGGTATGAATATATTTGCAAGGTACTGTAAGTTGTCAAATTATTAACAAACTCTTGTTGTTTTTAAAGAACTGAAACACAATTTTGTATTCCACAGCTTGACCCTGGACAGTTTTTTTCACATACAGCAGAGCACTACATGAAAACCTTGTCTACATGATTTATTTCATTTGCAGAGCATAATCATATCTGCATGCTGCATATTTGCTCAATCTCCATGACATCAGGCGTTGTCTTCAACCTGCAGCTCTCAGTGAACAGCTCGGGAAACCTCAAGTAAATAAGTCTTCAGCATGGATCAGAAGACACATCTTCATGCTTGAGCAGACGCATTTAAAATGCCACCAAAACGCTGTCCCAGATTCTGCCCTCAGTCAAATGACATCAAGGGCTCACTTACAGGTCCCCGAACGCCTCGGTATGGAGCAGGAATAAGCCAGCGGGCGGCACATGGAGCAATCAAAGAGATACGCATCCCATTTACGATGAGTAAAAATTCAACCAGCTGAACGTTCTAGTGCCTTGTGTTATCATGCTGTTTTGCTAGATTCAAGCAAAGAAGGTAACTAGGTCAATGTAACGTAACGCTATGTAAATTGAGCCACTTCACCCCCTTGCTGGACTCAAAATGGAGTTGGCTGAGAGGAGAGTGTGTACAGGAGAGAGAAAGCCAGTGATTCAAACTGACAGTTATCAACATCCTCTGGCTAGTGCTGAGACTGAGCTGTAGAGCCTGCAGAGCCCCAGCACAACAACAACAACCAGGTAAGAAGATGACTTTCAGCAGATATTGCTCAAATAGTTGAGACCAATGAGAGATAAGTCGGCTATTCCTTTGTCAAACATTTAATACCATGTATAAAAGTTTATATTTTGCCCCATTTTATATAAAATGCTCTTCAAAATTTACAAGATTTTGCTGCCATGTTACCTATTTTTTACCTTCAGATTTTGTGGATTACAATCAGCTTTATTCTGCCTGTCACCACAGGCAGTTTGGATGCAGTTACAGAAGTATAACTTGTCATACCTGAGCTGAGTGAAACTGTGTCTTTCTCCCATGATACGACGGAGACGTAGGCCTCCACAGAAGCGGGGATAATGCACTTGAAGACGGCCACACTGCCACGCATAGCCTTCTGGTCAGCCACTCTGACTGTGTAGGGTTCCCGCGAAACTAATGAGCAAGAAAAGATACAAAAATCATGTTGAGTAACTTATTGATCATTTAAGTGCTGTTTAAGTGCACTATGATAATGATGTATTATTAAAGATTTCATGTAATCACTTATCCTTATTTCATGTAATCACTTATCCTTCATAGTAAGACAACAGTTTACAAACTAGCACTTTATAACTGCACTGATTGTGACTTTTTTTCTCACAGTTTGCTTTATTGCTACATTTTTATTTGATGAGGAATTGAGATTCCTTGGCAGAGCTAAAATTATAATAATCAATGCAATACAAAGCAAATAAAATAGATACACAAAATCTAAATTAAAAATCACAAATTTCCTTTTAAAAACTGTCAGGGTAATTAGCCCAAATTAAGTATGTTATGGAGATCTTTCCCTATATATATATATATATATATATATATATATATATATATATATATATATATATATATATATATATATATATATATATATATATATATATTGACATGAATGTGGATAAAATGTCTTCTTAGACAAAAAATGAAGATGTAATAAGATACATACATATCTATCTATCTATCTATCTATCTATCTATCTATCTATCTATATATATATATAGATAGATAGATAGATAGATAGATAGATAGATAGATAGATAGATAGATAGATAGATAGATAGATAGATAGATAGATAGATAGATATGTATGTATGTATCTTATTACATCTTCATTTTTGTCTAAGAAGACATTTTATCCACATTCATGTAAATGATATCTCCATAGACTAAAACTGATCTGTTGTTGGTGCAAAAAGAATAAAATTTTTAAATAGAATAAACCTAACTGGGGTCTAAGATTTGTCATCAATCAATATACTTAACAATCAAAGTACAACTACATCATAACTCTCTCCATGTTAGTGCCATATAAGTTAGTAACAGCTTTGTTTCTATTTAATGAGCTGGAGCAATTGAAAACTATACATTTACCATATTTTCCAGACTATAAGTCACACTTTTTTCATAGTTTGGCTGTTCCTGCATCTTTTAGTCAGAAGTGACTTATATATGTTTTTTTCCTCTTCATGATGCATTTTTTGACTGATACGTTAAATATTAATTCATACTGATGGACATGAACCAAGGACTAAACATTACTGTCTGCAGCCACAAGGAACCCTAATTGCTAGATGGCCAGAGGTGGAGGAACGACTCCACAGTTGGATATATAAGAGTGTGCTGCCGGTGTTCTGCCAATCTGTGCTACCTCATCAGAGTTTCCTACCATAGCGCATCTAGATAGCTATGTCTATCTGTCGGGACTTCCTTTCGAAACTGCTGGAACACCTGTTGAGGCTTGTGAGTGGTGTGGTTACGTCTCTGCGCCCTGGTAGTTGCCAAGGAGATGAATATACATGACTTGTAGGCAAGCCTTCTTGGTGTTACCGCTTAATGCAACTCAACCGCCTCTCTAACACCCTGTATTGATTGCACGTGTCTCCGCTGCACACTTCGCTGGTGCAACAGTCATTCCTCATCACCCTGATTTAGAGCAAGGTCATCGGTGTGTCAGAAACTACCAGCAGAATTCCAAGCCAAAGTCAGCAGTTTCTGTGACTTTGTTGAGAAGCAACTGAACACAATGAGTCACAGGATCATACCATTAACATGGACAAGTTTCTTCTAACATTTAACAATTTCTAAATAACTGTGACTTATACTCTGGAGCATCTTAAATATGTTTTTTCCTCTTCATTTCGCTTTTTTTGACAAATGCAACTTATACTCTGGAGCGACGTGTAGGCCAGAAAATGTTTTGGCATTAAATACTAATTTTGAACTTTAGAAAAGGCTATACACACATTACAGGTTTCCTCTCATAAAGATGATTCCACCAAATAAATAACTGTATCATCCTTAAAGAAGTGAACCACAGCTGGATCTAAACAAGAGGTTTCCTAAAGTTTTCCCATAGGGGCCAAAACTGTCAAGTAGCAAGTTGTTGCAGGCCACAAAAATTACAAACTTCTTTTAAATAAGACATTTTTTAAACAATTTTATTGTAACATTTTTCATTTTCATTTCATGCTCAGCAGTAATCTAAATAGACAATATTTTAACAAGACAAAGTAGCCCAGTCTGACTAGAAAATGGATCTGTAAATCATTGCAAATCTAAAACATAAGAACGGTCTCACATGTTGGCCCTGTTTTAAAAAAAGGGACTTCATCTACATTTTTGTGGATATCCTTAGTAACAAGAGAAGGATATAGGTCATGCTTCCTTCAAAAACTTTTGCTTTATTAAGAAAAGTATAATAGATGGGTGTGCCCCGGTCTGTTCTGAGTAAAAGTCAGTGGATATTTAATGTCTTATTTACTGTAAAATTAAACTGAGAGCAAAATTTGGTTAGTGAGGAAGATTTAAATTTGTCTACATGTTATTTGAAAGGCCTGCCCTCAGTAAAAACTTCACTCTGATTTTTTTTTTTTTTTTTTTTTTTTTTTTTTTTTTTTTTTTTTTTTTTTTTTTAAAGTGTATCAATATCAACTGCCTGAGTGGATGAATCAAAACTGTGCCACTCCTGAACTGTGGTCCAGAAGCTGCATAAAATCCTTCTGAGGACAGCAAATGCCCCCCCAACACCCCTGACACAGACCTTTCCCAGTATTATTTAGAAAATAAAAATGTTCCCAATATTAGCCTTGAGGAACACTAATCATCCTGCAACCCAACAAAATCTGGTATGGATGATGGATGGATGGAACACTAATCTATCTTCATCTTTACAATTGCAGAGTTATAATTTATCAATTGACACATATAGTGTTCTCTCAGATAGTTAATCCGAAAACCAGGTAAATACAGTCTCTTTGTAGGACAAGGCCAATTTACCATCCTGGGATCTTTCGTAGCTTGACCACTGTCATTTAGATCAATTGTGTGTGATCTGGACTATCCAACTGGCCAAATTCATTATTGCATTTAAAATATAACATACAAACATCAGCCAGTCTTTGTGAGCTTGTATCTGGTGTAACCATATTAATAAATTAATATATTAAAGTCAAATCAACCATTAACTAAAATCCTGATGCAAAACTGTTAATAATCTGAAGTTTCTCTTCAGATTACTTTAAGATTTTGGTCATATACCTTATTCATTTGGACAACCACAAGGACTAATTACTCTAATTACTTTAGTACTAGTAATACTGCAACCATAAGAAGATTTACTGTATGCATGTTTTTAAATCTGCAATTTCTACTCTGTTATCACTGTTCATTTATCCAACCCTTGTGAAAACTGCCCTCTGTCACATCTCCTCAGGAGACTCACCGGCTTTGATGTGGACATCCTGACTCCTGATCTTGCCAGAAGGGTTCTCGGCAGTGCAGTAGTATGTGTTGTCATGGATCAGCTTGCTGAAGCTGGATGGCAGGAAGTTGAAGATTTGGAGGGTTCCATTAGGATGGACATGGCGGATGCCTGGAACATCATAGATCTCCTCACCGGTAGCCAAATACCATCGCAGCGAAGCAGGTGGAGCGCCCCCAGCAGGACAGGGAACCGAAGTCCCCGTTGTGCTGGCAAATACTACCTCTTGCAGAGATGCATTGACAAAGTATAGGCTGGAATGCAGATCTTCACCGAAAACTGGAAGGAAAGAGAGAAGAGACAAAATGTTCATCATTAAACCAAGATGTTTTTACCACTTTTAGGATGTTGTAACTTTATTTGCTAATGCTTGCATGTATTTCGTTATTTGTATTTCTTTTTACGTTGATTATGTCTTAATTTTGTTTTCCACAAAACAAAATTTGAAAGCACCAATCTAAAATAAGGTGCAATCCCATAAATTTTAAGTATTTTCCTTTAAATCAGATTGACTTAGGACACATTTGCTTATAAATTAGGATGCTTGATTTTTAAGAAGTAATTTACTGCGTGGTCATCTATTTAGACCACTAAATTAACAAAAACTACTATGAATTATGTATATAAGTTTCAATTTAACCCTGCATCAGAGTAAAGTGAATGTTACTAAATGCAGGACTATTCTCTAGAGGAAAGGAGGGTGATAAATGTCAATGTTGGGCCAATTAACTTTATAGAAATCTACAGCTGTTTGATTTTAGCATGAAAAGCCAGGGCAGCAGATATGAAAGGCTGAGTTTGTTTGCATTTCAGGCAAAAGCACAGTAACTGTGTGCATCACGCTTGCTATCTCAGCTTGGTGACGAGGCTCTGCACTAAACGGCTCACAGTGGCACTAGCAGCTGGCTTGGCTCTCAGGGGAGAAAGCATTTTAGCACTTCATAAATTCCTAACAAGGTTTCAAATTGCAGACGTTTCCATCCTTTTCTCTGCTCGAGCAGCTCTGTACTAGCAATGAGACACTGAAGCGACCTATTCGTGTAAGCAGGCATGTCCACACTACTTTTATATGTTGTACAGATTAGAAAGGATCATTTAAAATTATTACCATGCTCCTGATCAATCCACCAATATATTCTTCTTAAAAAAGTGGTTGACTTATTACTGCTATAGAAATTTAGACATCTAAAATGGAAACAGCACTTTTAAAAAGCTGATATGTGCATTAATAAAGAAATACATTTTCAAGTAATGTGAACAAATTTATGGGACTGAAAGCATAAGACAACATCTGCAATGATTAGCATTGGAAATAGCTGCTGCCCAGGGTGCAGTGCCCTTTCTGGTGGCTGAAGTAGGTGTTAGAGGATCTAATAGCTTAACAGTAAATCCCCACAATTTTTTCCATTTTGGCTTCATTTTAAATAAATTAATACTAAGAAGGTAAAACCTGTGGTGTGTACTTTTCTACACTTGAGGTCAGCTTTAAATGTGTTTGGAGCCTGAGAAGGAGCAGTAAACTATTATTGTAAACTATTTTAAACTGACATGACTAAATTAAAATGTTGAAAGAAATTAAACCACTTCAAAGTGCTATCATTTTAGAAAACTCCATCCAGAAGCTTTGGTGAAAAATTAAGAAGTAATATCTTCCTATCAGGGCCTTTTTCTGGGGTAAGTTTGTACTCATATAAACAGTGCAAATGCAGGAAGGTAATAATGGCCCAAGAAAACTAAGTCTGGTACCCGGAAAAGTTTCCTTTTGTGGAACGTGCCTATATAAGCTAGTTTTAACACTGCACCACATCTAGATGCTACAGAAATATAATCTTGTAACATGTTATGGCATGTAAACACTTGTTTTATATGGGCTTAAATTTGAAGAAATGATTGAATATATTGAGAAAAGTAATTCCTGTAAATGAAGCAACATGATATGTTTGATTTGCCTCCAGTTTGTAAAATGTGCATTAGGATGACCATGTAAGGACACTAGGACTGAGTTAGTTACTTTTTGCCAGAATGCCACCAGGTCATTTGTTTCATTTGTTTCATTTTCCATATTTAATAACTGCCTGACCACTTTGAGATGAAAGTTTAATCCTCTTGAGATGGTCAAGGAGTGTCCTCAAGGGATTGTATAATTATTAATGAATAAATTTGAACATAAGGTCACGTCCCTTGCCATCCCACCAACTCCAAGCATTTGGCATGCTGAGGTGAGTGAATCTTCATTAGTGTAGACTAAAAGTTTGCTTACCATTGCATAAGATTAAGTAAGATTGCTCTCAGGTCATTGCCAGGACATTTAGGTAGCATATGCATCAATTTTGTAACAGCGGTGTCTATATGAAGTTTGTTATATATGACACTAATGCTGCAGAATTTTCCATCTGTGGCAAATCAAATATGTGTGGGATCAGAGGTAGACTAACACAGCTGGATTAGAAATTCTGTGTTATAGTATAAGAGGATGAAATGTTTTTTTGAAAAAAACCATGTATTTCTACATGCCTCTAAAAGTCAAAGCAGATGGGCAACAGAGTGATGGAGGTATTAGAAAAGTAGCAGTTTAAAAGTCCCATGGGCCATTGATTTGAAAGTTGTGGGACCTTTTCTGATCCTTTTCTTGATTTTCACTTTCTAGTAACCGTTGAGGTGGGCATCTACTGTAGTGAAAATGTTTAAATTGCTGCTGCTGATGACACTGGCTTAGTATTACCTAAGACTCACCATGCTAAAATATTTTTCCTCATTAAGTGATATGACGTCAGAGGAAACAAGCTCATAAATATGATAGAAGTTAAACCTTAGTTTCCCTTGTGATATACAAAAAGGATGTCAGGATGCTTTCATTTTGAAGAGAAGTAATGTCAAATATCCCCCAGAACAAATTCTTGCCTGTTTGTCTATAACCAAAAAAGAAGAAAGAACTTATTTAATTACAACTGTTTAGACAAGTATTGAAAAAACTTTTTTTTACTTTCTTTGCTGTTTATATATAAATGTTCAGAGTAATCTTGATTTTAAAAAATGTAAGAAATAAAACAAAAAATCTATTCACATCTGAAACATACAATTAGCAACAACCCTAATTATTAAATAACAATTCAGAGACAGCTGAGTTCTCTCAAATAAATGAATTGGGGCTGATGTCAGAATATCACCATCCTAAATTAATGTAGACAACTTAATGAATAAGGATTGCATATTTATTGGCTGAGACTCTGTTGTGACATTTTTCAAAGCATGTGCACTCAAGAACAATAATTTGAATATGTCACCATCTTGTCAGATTTGCATGTTTGAGTCAGTCTGAAGCAGTCTCCAACGCAAGCCCTTGAAAGCAACTGATCTGCATTTTTTTTTATGCATCCCTGGTCCAACACACCTGAATCAAATAAACGGCTTATTAGCAGAATGCTGAGGATGTAACTTAGTTATTCGATGCATGAATGCATGAAAAAGTTGCAGTACAGTGGCTGCTGAGGACTCAAGTTAGATGCTCCTAATTTAAAGAAATTCTAGGCAAGAAATTGAACATCTACAGCCCATAAGTCTGTTTTTTGGATGTGTTGTGCATTTCTCCCAGAAAAAGAGAAGCACAAATGCTGTGTAATATTTTTAGGTAAAATTCTGTGGTTGGAAAATAATCACCCTCCTTAACATGTCAGCTGTGACTCAGCCTGCAGGTCACCCTGCAAGGGTCCTGTAACAGGGTGCTCTGATTGAATATATATATATATATATATATATATATATATATATATATACACACTGAATGTCCATATGTATGTGCATCCTTCATAGTATTTTGAGGATAAAGGGTAAGGATAAACAATAAATTTGTTGTTCTATGGATATTTTGCAACAGATTTAGCCTCTTGGAAACATATGATACAATTTGCCATTTTTATTTGATAGTGCTTAAAAAATTTAGATGCCAGCATTCTGACTGTCTTGGAAATGCTGAAGGCATGCAAAGAGTCCTTTGGCAAAACTCAGAGCAATCTAATTATTACAGCACTTTTATGTTTTAACTTGTGACTGGCATTTTGGCTATTATCATCACAGGTAACATGATAGAGAATATCATGAAAGCACAGCGGTGTAATATGGTTCAAATACCTGAGTAAAACCCACTGTGTCCTTACTAGTAAAGGTTGGATCGCTACCATGAAATTATTTGAATAAGAGCAGAATACTCAGAGTGGTGGAAGTTAATGTATACAGTCCTGTCTCCAGTCTCTTAAATCAAAAAAGTTTTTGCCAGTGTGAACAGTTTAAAATGCAGCAGGATGGTGTTAAGGGTTCTCAGCGGGCCTGTGGCACTGGCCAAGATGAAAATAATACATCAAAGTCATATTAAATTCAGATTCATTCTCTTTTTTTTCCATAAGCCTGAGGGAGTATCAATCTTCTCCATGCTGCGTAGATAACACAGACTGGAGGTGGGAGGGGTTGGAGGGTCAAAACTGTACCGGTTGATGAATGGTACTCAAGATGAGTATGAAGGACAGTACATTTGAAGAGAGTCAGATTTAAAATATACTAGTTTACTTGTTTGTTTAAAGAACACATTTTTTGTGTATGCAATATTGTATTTTGTCATTACTTCAAACCTTACCACAGATTCTCAGTTAAATTTCGGTTTGGACTTTGACTGAGTCATTCTAAGACATGAATGTGTCTGGCTACTGCTGGAAGGTGAACCTATGCCTAAGTCTTTCATGGCCTCTAACAGGTTTTTTTTTTTCTATTATTGCCATAATTAGCTTCTTCCATCTTCCCATTAACTCCGTCCAGATTTTCTGTTTGTGCTGAATAAAAATATTTCTAATGCATTATGCTGCCACTGCCATCTGTCATAATAGGGATTGTATTTTCAGGGGGACATTTAATGGTCCCCCTGACAAAAAGTTATTTTTGGTCTCATCTAACAAGAGCACTTATTTCACACCTTTACTGGGTCTTCTGTGGATTGTATTGAAATGCACAACTAATTTGTTTTCCTAACCACAGAATTTCCCATCTGGGCTCTGGATCTCTGCAGCTCCTCCAGAGTTACCATGGGCCTCTTAGGTTGCTTTTCTGATCCATGTTCTCCTTGCCTTTTTGTCAGCTCAGATAGAAAGCCATGTCTTGGAAGGTTTTTGCAGTTGTGACGGTTAATATTTCCATTTCTGGATAATGGCTGGAACAATGCTATGTGAGATGTTCAAAACTTGAGAAATTTTTCTGTAACACATATAAGTGTTAAAACAACTGTACCCCTGACCTGACTGCTGTGTTTGTTGGCCAACATGATGCTTTTTATTCATTAATCTTCTCTAACAAACCTTTGAGCCTTCACAGAATTTCTGGATTTATAAAGAGACTGAATAACACACAAGTAGACTCCATTCAGTATTTTGGAGATGTCTAAAGGCAATTGGTTCCACTGAATTTTATTTAAAGACATAGGAGTAAAAACGACTGGATACAAATGTATGCCACTTTTGAAAAATGTATTATTTCTCTCACACTTCTGGATAAACATAAAACACGGATTTATTTTTATATATCATTGTTTCTTAGTGAATATGTACTTTACATATAGGATACGACTTCAGAGGAGCAAAGGTCACAGAACTGTGTGGTTGCTCAGAGATCTTTTTAAAAAGTATGGAGAAACTGGGCCAGGATTAATGCAACAGCAGTTTAAATATGGACCTATGCCACATATGAAAAAGAACATGAGAGCAACTCAATTTAGACTGACTGAGTGATAGCACGATTGATTTAATTAAAAAAGAAATGGACTCTGGTGGAAGGAAGCAAATCAGTTCACTACCCAATTTCCTAATTGACAAAGCCCAGAAGCCAGAGAGCAAATGTTCTGATGACGAAGGTACATCACTCCCTCCAACCTCACAGAAAGCACCATGTCATGCCCCAACAAATGACCTCGGGGTCCAACCACTTACTACATTGCCTGAGAGAAAATCAGTAATTGACATCATTTTTCATGAGCTCAGCTGTAAAGGTGAAATAAACGACACTGTTCAATAATGCATCATATGCATGTATACCTGACTGGGATTTTTTCTAAATCAGGATATACTCAGGGCAGGAAAAAAAGCTGCTTCATGTAAACGTTGACCAGAAAATGTGTCAAGATGCCTTTTTTAACTGTTCTGGTTAAAAAATTGTTTTATTGTACTGTTTTTGTGTTTATTTCTCTTGGAAAATGCTTGTACTTTGGAAATGTACTTGAAAATATTTTCTTGGGGAGTGCTCGTTAATAGGTTTTCATTGCTAAAATTACATGTGTTCTAGTAACAACAATAAATAGTTTAAAAATACTTTTTTTTTTAAATAATTACTCTTTTGAGAGTGCAGAATGACTCATAGTATTATATTAAGCAATTTCTATCAAAATCAGCATACAAATGGGAAAAAAAACAACTACCTCACAACATATGCATGTAAAATGAAAAGATAAAAGACTGCATGATAAAAGAGCAGCATGATAGTAATTCATCAAAGATGGCTGTTATGGAGCAACTCAATTAATGTATTTATCTTCTCAGCAAAACTTTTCATTTGGGATAATTTAAGTGTAAGAATCATTCTCCTTTTTGCTCTGCTTTGTTATCCACCAACCTTCAAGAGAAGCATCTTCTCCCCAGCATCAAAATGTTTAGTTAGTAGAGCTGTGGCAGAAATTATCAGCTATCTTTTGTTGAACTATGCAGGATTTTTATTGTGTTGTTTATTTAATGCTTCTTAGTTTGTTTTGTTTTTTAGTTTGTTGATATTAAAAACACCCATTTCATGATGTGTACAAAAGATGATTCTGTCTTTTCATACATAACTGGCATCAGACAAGATGTAATAGGGGGAAAAAAATGAAGCTATTTTTCCAATGTAAAATTTTAATTACAATATCCTCCCACACATCTTTGACTTGGTAAAAATTTGGTCAACTGCCTGACCATGACGTTGGCAGTCCTTTGACACACAGTTAGCCTCTATTACACAACAGTTCTGTGAAATAGTTGCACAGAAGAGCCGCTCTTTCAGCTTCCTCTTGCCATTCACAAACCATGAATCAAGTCCCATGGATATGTAAGCTTTCAAAAGCTAAGCTGGCATCACGGAACTAAAGGATGTGTGGAGTGGATATTAATAGGTTGACGCAGAGTGTTATGCATAAAAATACGTGGAAATTTCCCACTCTAAAGGGTTAAAGACAACTGTGGGGTATGTTGCCTTTTTTGTTTTCTTCTATTTTCATGCATCTCAGCTACCGAAGAAGCTGATAACCATTTGATTAAAAAAAATCACTTCACAATGCCATGAATAACCTTGGTGTTTCACTTCAGAACATGGGCATGGAGTGTTCTTTCCCCTTGATACCACTAATTGAGGTGGTGAAGAACCTAGATTCATGGCTGAATATGATATAATTACTATCATCTCCATGCCTTCCAGTACATACAATAAAACTGGTCCAGTTTCCCAATCATGTGTCTCATGTGTTTCGTCTCCTATTTATACTATCATTTAACAAAAAACTAGTGCCACCTAAAGATATAGTTAGCAGCCTGTAAAACAAACAATACAATACTTGCTTCTCAGCTATGGTATATATGACACACTAGAAGTGTACACGTTAATGCAACCAGATATTTGCCACTTGTTTTATTATATACATGTTTCTCCTAAACAGACCTAATCAAAGCAGAAGTTCAGATTTATATTGGTCTGTTTTGCATTTTTACATCACAAATATTTTGAATTTTAACAGGGCTGTAAACACTTTATATACTGTATAGTCAGTAACTAATCAGTAGTGTGACAAACTACAAACATTTTATTATCCTGGACCTAATTTGATACGCTAGAAATCAGTGCTGCAGAAAAAAATGGTTGCAAAAGAACTTTTAACAATGTCCCATGTTTGAACCTGGATTCACAGTTTTTATAATTATTTTTAAGTAACTGAGTATCCAAAAATGCCAAAGTCACTTGAGGCTTGCATGATTTCTAACCCATACATGTGCCGTGACCATATTTCCTTCTCCCATGGCACTGCCAACTTTTAAAAAAGGGACTAGCAAGGGACTAGCAAACAAAAAGAGGCAAAAAAAAAAAAAAAAAAAAAATCAAAGAGACAGTGGGACTGATTCAGCCTGAAATAATTCAGAGAATGCATGTATTGCATCTGTACAGCAAGCAGATCCATTGTCTGAGTTGTCATTGCCACCTCGGTACGGGGACTCGGCACTTCTTGGTAGGGTGGCACTGGGTGCCTTGTGGTGACAGGGTGACAGCAGGATTCTTGGGTAATTAAAGCAGCTCTCTGTTTCATACCCGTAGGGCAAGTCTGCCTGGGAAGTGGAGATCATACCTGCCCTACTCTCACTTAGCAGAAGCTGAGGCAATTTTCAACCTCAACAAATATTCTTTCCCCCTGTGCATTATTGGATAACAGCATTAGTGTGATATATGCAGTGCATGTGTTGAAGCTGTGTTCCCAGCAGCTAAAAATAGAAATGACCTGCATATGACCCAAATTTAAAATACAGGCTACACACAAAGAAACACCTTCTATAAAATGCTTGAAAACTGAAACTTATGTTTCACCAAAACAAATATAATTTTAAGTGAAAGTCAATTAAAGTGAAAGTAATTGAATAGCTTGAAATTCTGAAAACGGCAAATGATAACTAGTTGGGGCCACAGAGTGCAGAATGAGTAAGCATTCCCACTGAACTGATCTGCCCAGAGGCAATACACCATGCACGCAAGTTAAATGACAGTCTACCAATTTGCTCTCATGAATATTAAGCAGGGCTGTGACAGTAGAAAGGGCTGGCTGTGCGCAAGCTGCTGATCCACACCGACAGATCTGTCCTCTGATGTCTTGGAGGGGCGGGCAACAGTAAAACGAGGCCCCCACGCCAGATGAGCCTCCTCCTCCTCCTCCTTCCTCAGGATCAGAGTGACTGCCCATCTCATCAAGAGGGGAAGCTAGAGACCCTGGACTGTTTCTTAGTGAAACTGAGCAATAAAGACACTGATGTGTAAATTATGCTCCAGCAGCTGATGATGATGATAAGTGCAGAAGATTGGATCTGATGAGGGATTATATTGTAGCAAATTATAGCAGCTCCCTCTGCTGCTGATGATGATGAATAAAAACCTCCACCAGTGGAAATCTAATATTGCTGTGTGATGTAAGAAAGTCGCTGAAAGGTGGAGGGAAATCCGTGGCTGTGATAGAGTAAATAAAGCAAATATTACATTCAAGCTGCTACTGCAATGATTCCCTGCATATTTACTCTGGGTTGGATTTCTGCCTGAAAGAAAAGGCTGCTACTGAACTGCAGCAGCTAGTGCAATGAGAAGAACCTAGTTCAAATGATTTACGTTTGCCAAACATGCAGTTTTTCCTGTTAATTGGAATATATTTCTAATTTTACCAAGAAATTAGAAGAGAAACATGTATTATTACCTCAATGTAACCTACTTAATGAGAATAAAGCCTATTTACAGAGAGCTCATCCTTTTTAGAGAAACAGGCAAACACATATTTATAGAGGTGTTCTATGCCTGATTTATTCATGTGAGGTATAAACAATATATTTAGTGACCGCTAGGGCTGGGCGATAAAATGATAATGATATCTATCGCAATAGACATGTGATCGATATCAATAGAAAATACGTCTGATTGAATGTCCAATAATTTCACTGAACTCTGATCCAGAACCACACAGCATTCTGGGGAATGTAGGCAGAGGAAAGGCTTTAGTCGCTCAGCCTCTCAGGGCCCAGCTAACAAAGGTTGGTGGCATCAACTAACTCGCTCTGTGGTTATGTACCAACAACGTTAACATGCACACCAGCAGTTTCGTGTTGCCCCCAACATACTCCAGCCTGCTTCACTTGGAGGTCCGCATGTAGCTACTCGAGGCAGAACAATGCAGAGTCAAAATAGACGTCCACTGGACACGTATGTACAAAGGTAAATTTTTACAACCGTGGCACGAAACAGTGTTCACATCGATTGTTTTGTAAGCAACACCGAGATAATGTTGAGAGTCAATAGGACATACAGCGCGTCTGTCACTCTCTTTGCTGCACCATCAGGTGAGCGGTGGCTGCTCTGGTGGAGAAGAAACCAACCAGCTCATCAAACTTGCTAATTTCCATTCGGTTTGTGAGAAATGAAGAGATTTGTCACAAGAAATGTAAGCAATCTGTACACTTAAGTATGAAATCTCAACCGTCCACGGACAGTGTGTGCGGTGTCTGCGCGGTTCACAGAATACACACAGCAGGGGTTGCGTTAACGGAATATTTTCTGTCTATAACCGGTTTTTTAAAACGGTGACAAAAAAATCTAAAGGACATCCGTGACAGATTACAATTCACACAGGACCACTTGGTGCAGACGCAACTTTATGCACAGAAAACATCGCGGAGGTCAGTAAATCAAACAATAATAAAAAAAGAAATCCTATCTGATATTGTCTCTAATCTGGACAATGAACTAAATGCATCTCCCGCATTTAATGCACTAAATACAGCTTCATCTCACTTTTTAAACTTTATTTATTTATTTATTATGCTTCTTCAACTGGGACCTGAGTCCAAATTTCGTACCATAAATATGCAGATGTGAACTAGAAGGTCAATAGGAATCCTTGAATCTTGCAATTCGGGAGCTGACGGTGCATTGAAGAGTTATGGACAGGAGGCTTTGGATCGCATCTGGTGCAGGAGCGCATTCTGGGAGATTTCCTCCTGCTACCCCTTGTTTAGAGAGTTATACCGACTCCTGATTGCTTCAAATGGAGAAAGGATTCCCTGATTTTAAAACTTTGGCTGAAGTGGTGTTTGTAATTTCAGTTTATAGTTCAGCAGCAGAGCTCATATTCAGCCTGCAGATCAACATCAGAACCCTGAGACATTTGATCACGCACAATCTGGAGCGCAATTCATGTCCATGTTCATAAATAAGTGCGATAGTTTCATTCTCATTGTTATATGTAGTCACTGGTTCCACAGTCACTGGGGTTTTGTCACTGTGGAGAAAAAGTTACATGTATTTATCTGCTTGATGTGTGATGGCACAATGTGGATTTTCCATTCAGCTTGTTGAATACTAATTAAACCGAATTAAACTTAAATGCAATTGAATTTGTCATGATTATTATTTACAATCTGATGGGAAAAAAAATAGATTATGACGGGATTTTTTGTGATGCCATCCGTCAAAATGACTGACATCAAGAAATTCTAGCGCAACCTCTGACACAGTATGCCTGAGTATGTGGGAGCAGTTTCATGTTTGCCACCATTCCCCATAACTGCTTAAAAACAAAAAAGAATAGGGTGGAGGGAAAGGAGGAAATGAGTGCAACAGCTCAAGAAGACATTGTGAATAAAAAAGGAAAGGTCATGTCACCAGTTTGGCAGTATTTTGGATATTAAAAAACCTAATCAATAATTATCGATATCGACTGATATGAAATGCTTATATCGTGATATGTTTTTTAGCCTTATCACCCAACCCTAGTGACCACTTACACCTTGTAAATCTGATTGTGATTATCAGAAAAAACAATCCTGAAGTTATTTAAGTAAAGATTACAGCATCTTTAATTCATTATATAAAATATTTCTTAGTATTTGAGCAACTTAAGAATTGACTGCTGTGTAAGAGATGAAACTGTGTACAGAATAAGAGAATGCTCACTTTCATTGTGCACCAATTTAAGCAATAAAAATACATGGATTTTCATATGAAAAACATGCAGAAATGCTAGAAAATCTGTAGTCTTTATTTCTGATGCAGCGCGCACATGCACTGCCTTGCAAAAGTATTTATAATTGTTAATTCAAAGAAAAAAATGCCTATGAGAACTGTGGTGTGCATTTGTATTCAGCCCCTCTAAGTCAATATTTTGTCAAATGACCTTTAGCTCCAAGTCTGCTGGGGTCTATCACTTCCTGCTTTGCACATTTAGAAATGGAATTTTGGCCCACTCTTCTTTGAAGAAGTGTTCAAGCTCCATCAAATTGGATGGAGAATGTCTGTGAACATCAATTTTAAGGTCTTTCCACAGATTCTGAATTTGCTTTAAGTTGGGGCATGGACCTGGCTATTCTAACATATGACATGCTTATTATAGTTATTTTCCTGCTGGAAGGTAAACCTTTGCCCCAGTCTGAAATCTTTAGATACAACCTCTTCTCTTTGCAGATTGCTCTGTAATTAGCTCCAGTCTACCAGATCTCAGGAAAGAAAAGCACTCCTATACCATGATGCTGCCACCACTTTCATTGTGGAATTGCTGTCTGCTTTTCTCTCTTACATAAAGAGCAGTTCTAAAGTGCACAACTAATAATGTCCTGTCAACAGATTCTCTCACCTGAGCTGTGGATCTCTGCACTTCCTCCAGAGATACCAGGGGGTCCTTGGCTGCTTGTGTGACTATTGCTTTCCCAGACTGTTTTATATGGAAAGCCGTGCCTTGGTAGTTTTGGAGTTATATCACACTCTTTCTGATTTCAGGTGATGATTTTGAACAGTACTATCCCAAAAAATAAATTGACGTTTGTGTTTGCAACATGACAAATGTGGTATGAAAACCTTTGCAATGCAGTGTACAGCTCATTAAAAATCACTGCTGGTGTCCCAATTTAGTCTGTAAATGAAGAGCAAAAGAGTTGTACATGCAGTAGTACACTGTATTACTACATTTAAACAAGTCTGATGGAGACATGAGTACCTGTATATAATTAAATTGCCTCAAAAATAATCTAATGGTCAGTTTGCACTGCCTACATTTATAATATGATTAGACTGCAACATTCTTACTGAACAGATAGCTCTTAGCAGAGGCAGTCCTTTGGTTTGACATGTCACATACCAAATGATCAACCTTATCATGTCACCAGACATCGGGTTAAGGGCCATCAGAGATGCTGCAGTCGTGGGTGTCTGCTGAACACCTGCACGTTACAAAAGGTAAGAACATCTCCACTGAGGTTTCTAAGAGAATGACCTAACTCAGACAAAAATCCTTTTAGTCTAGTGATATTTGCACCTATTTCTTTATGGAGAAATGCAGCAAAGAGAACTTTTACTGTGCTTGCTTGTAGGCTGAAGTGATTTCTTCCTTTGAAAGTAGAACTGGGAGCTAAATGAAGCAATTGAGTCACTTCACACAATTTACTGCTTTAAACAAGCCTCTGTCATGTTAAAGGGCAGAGGCAGTTCTTCCATGAATGCTGCCCTGGGCAAGTCCCTTCTTCAGTGCCCCCAGCCTCACTCCCTCAGTGAACACCTTCCAAAAAAATAAAAAACTATGTTTTTTTTATATGCAACTTACTACAACTGAAAATATGTTTTCACCTACAACTCTTTTGATTAAAGGAAACACATTGTTGAAATACTGCAAATGGGATAACAAGGCCAGCTAGGAGTGCACAAACTGCAGACCTTGAATTGTGAGCTTAGGAAATTAAGCAGTGGCAATCCAGAACTGTAGCTAAAGCAAGAAAAAGGTTAGAGTTTTTAGTTAAATGTAAAATGAACATAACAGTTTTGAAGATAACCATAACATTGACTCAGAAGACAATTTTATAATTTTATCATCACTAAGAGGTTAAAAATGAACAGCCATGGATTTGATGTCACATTTCTGCTTTTTTCCTATTTGGTAAATTAAGCGCATTTTTTTTTTTTTTTTTTTTTTTTTTTTATGTTATCCAATTTTTTTTTTTTTCCAGTTCTCTACAAATCAGCCTGACATGATTGATCAGCTGCTCAGATAAAAATATTATTTTTGATTCCACTTAGTAATCGTCCACAGTTCTATGAAAACAATCAAAGCTTTCAGAGAGTTGTCACAACAAACACACCCCCAGAGCATGACTACAAGCATTTTATTGTAAAGATTCCTATAAATGTTGGTTAAAGGTGGGGTAATATGTATTTTTCAGGCACATAGTGCCATTTTATAGCACAATCAAATAACTATTCATAAAAATGCTATATCAAAAATAAAAGAAATTTGACTTCACATCATAGCTGTGTCTGATGCCTTAAATTTGGACTCTGTCTCTTTAAGAAACTCATGCCTTTTCTGACATTTCCCCTTCAGCACATCATCACAACAGTGCTTTTCTGTGATGCCGTTTGCAACTGTTTTTGGGAACATTGTAGTTTGTATGTTCAGCTCAGCAGATGCACAGTTCCACCAGTTGTTTAATAATTGCTGCTGCCACTAGTCTGGTGGAGGTGTGAGGGGGGAGGCACAGGGGGAGGGGTCCTCTGTAGGGTAGGAGCTCAGCTGGGGACTGCAGCTCCAAGGCAGAGTGTTAGGTAAACAGGCTGTGCATTGTATCAGCAAGCGTTAAAGCTGCAGTAAGTAACTTTTATAAAAATATATTTTTTACATCTTTTTTGAAACTGTCACTATGTCATAACAGTATTAATATGACACAGATAATCTGTAAAAAATGTGAGCTCCTCTGTCTTCTCCCTGTGTCCTACGTCTGCAGAAATATATGTTCCCCCACTGCAGGCTAGTTAGCATGGCCACCATGATGGTGGATAAACAGTTTTCTGTAATGTTGAGGTTGTTTCTCCGCCACTTAGCACAGCTGCAGCAAACTGGCAATCTTGAGCTTGTACTCACTGTTGCAGGGGGGAGTATGAGCAGCGTGTACAGGAGTGTGATTGACCAGCGCTAAGTACAATCCAAAGCCAGGAGGCTCTGATTGATTGTTTCTGACTGGGAGCGGTATATTTCTGCAGATGGCAGCAGGACCACAGGGATAAAGAAGAGGAGCTCAATTTTTTCACAGATTATTTTAGTGACAGTTAGTGACATAGTGACAGTTTTAACAAATATGTAAAAAATATGTATTTTTTTTTTTATCATAGTTACCTACTGCATCGTTAAAGCACCCCTGAATGGCTGCCACGGGAGATTCAAAGATTTCTCAAATATGCATGAAAGAATAAAGCAATACTCCAGGTGTGTTTTAATGAGGGAATTACATTATAGCATGATATAAAGCTAAAAAAAAGTTGATTTTTCATTAAAATCCCCCCTTTGATTATGTTGTTGATGCAGTTGTATAGAAGGTGTGACCAACGTTTAAATGCATTATTTCCCATCAACATCATCATCATCATCAAAAATGTAATGCCACCCAGTTTTTGTATTCCAAATCAATCAGACATCCAGTGAAACAAACTCAAGTTCTTTTCTCACATTATAAATAACATACAAGTTGGAGAGAAAAATAATGAAATTTGGGGAGAATCAGTACAAAAACTGCAGGAAGGAAAGGATAGTTATGAGGTGCTACATCCATCTGGTTTTTTTTTTATCCCAGAAACAGGTGAATATATGCCATCTTTTCAAAGTACATCATGTATTTTCAATAATAGTTGGGAATTTTATGCATCCAAATGACTAAAATAAGACTCCACCTTTAAAGACATAAAGACATAAGGGGCAAAAATAAAGCTGTGAGAGGCCATCCCTATAAACCACTACTGGATTTGACCTTATCAGCATAAGATTTTATTACAGGGATCAACCAGAAGGTTTTATTTAATTTGTCAAGTTGCAAATTACATCAATTTTCCTTTGAAGCAGAATACATAGATTTTATTAAATTCAAATATGGATATGCTTTTATTGCCGTGTGAAACTGCAAAAAATAAACAAAAGCATGTGAACAATAATAAACTAGGGATATCTTTTTCTGTTGTTGCTTCCTTGATAGGACACTCAAAGTGCAGGAAGTTTGCAGGAAAAGTGGTCCCTCACTTAGTTTTCTGTCAACAATGTGAACACATTTTTTTTCATATAGGTTGTAATTTTAGAGCTCAGAGCAAAAGCTCAATATTTCTGCATCCACTGGAAGCTGATATTGAATTTGGACTCCACAGCACTGCATCCCCTCTAAATACTTAAGAATTTCTCCTCCTTCAGTTTATTTTAAAATACATTTTGAATAAACATTTTGGAAGAGAGTCATCCATCAATCCATCCTCTATAACTGCTTATTCTTGTAAGGTGACTGGTGCCTATCTCCAGCAATCACTGGACAAGAAGTGTACGTCACATTACCAGTGCATCACAGGGCACAACTTCATTAAACTTTAAAGGACTAATTAGGAGGTTTGGCTGAGCCAGAAGCACATGGATTTAGTGAAGAATAAACATTTTAGCTTGCTAATCTGTACAAAGACAGAATGCTACCATTTCAATTTTATATTTATATGTTAACTAAGACACTCCCAATGTAATTTCTTCTTTAGATTTAGTGAATTACAGTTGGATACCAAGCAAATATGTTATGTCCATTGCCAAAATTTGCAAAAATAGTTTGCTTACGTTACAGTAATACCCAGCACACTACTGAAAATCTGCTTTGTGTTTTGTGATGTACACACTTTAAGAAAATACATATCCAGCAGTTTTCTATTCCTTAAGGGTGAAACAGCATTTATAATTGAATTTTTTTTAGTACAACCCTTTTGGTTTGGCACACACGTTCAGATGCAGATTTTTCATGTGGATTGTAGAATTCTACATTCAAACATAAAACTGTTAAAAGCTGCACCAAAAGGCAGAAGAATATGACTCCATCTTATCACTTCTGTCTAGTATTTGGGAACATTGGTTTTCTTATTCAGCAACAATGACAATGGAGAAAGAAAGGTGGACCGAAACCAGAGCTTTATGTCTGTGCTTTTAATAGCAGTAAGATATGTCGCTTTGCTCTACACGGAACTTAATTACTCATCTTAAAGGAATTCAAACTAAAACATCACTGGTATGGAGAAAAATCAGCTAAAGTCCCAAATTTAGCATATTAAATGGCAGTCCAATCATTTTTTAAAATCCTTACACAAGTGGTTTTTATTGCTGTATAATGATTTTTTAACTGACCAAAATAAAAACCACATTTCCGCTCTGTTTTACAGGCTCCGTTTTGAAATGCTAGAACATACAATGACGGTTACATACATTTATACAGTTTTGTTTGTTTGTCTTGATTGAAACATAATAGCAGGGTAACAAACTTCACCACAGCCAGTGCTTGTAGTGGCTGAGATGGCCAGGGAGTTATCCTGTTGTTAATAACTACATGACCATTTGGGAGAACTTTAGGTGTGTTTATAGAGCACTAAACCTTTAGCCTGAGATGGTTAAGTAATCAAAAAGCATAAAGTTTATTTTAGACTTTTCATCACACACAGACAGTATTTGTAAACCATAAGCACTTTTGCAGAATGTGCTAAATGTCTTCACATTTGGACCAATGTAAAACATTTGTAAGCATTGCTGTAAAAAATTTTATTTTTAATCCTGCCATTGAAAAAGATACTTTTCTTCTTTGTTATTGCTAGGTGTACATCATTCTTTGCAAACTGCTGTGAACGTTCATCGGAAAATTATAGCAAAAAA
The DNA here is from genome assembly GCA_014839685.1 of Anableps anableps. Taxonomy (NCBI): domain Eukaryota; kingdom Metazoa; phylum Chordata; class Actinopteri; order Cyprinodontiformes; family Anablepidae; genus Anableps; species Anableps anableps. The sequence goes on along the minus strand of CM026068.1, from coordinate 23,774,361 downwards.
CGGAAAAGCATCTCATTTCAGACAACTATATAACTAAATGATCCTCTATTTCTTTTCATAAAAAAGTGTTCCGGCCATTGCACATTGGAAGTTTATAACCCTGCGCAGAAAACAAAGAGAATCCCCAGACATTTCTGAAGACACCACTGACTTATAGACAATGCTGTAAAAAGTATTCATTTGCTCCTCTAAATCATTGAATTCAGGTGTTCCAATTACTTTCATGGCCACAGGTGTATAAAAACTAAGTACATAGGCATGCAGGACTGTTTCTTGCAAACATTAGTGAATGAATGGGTCCCTCTTTGGAGCTCAGTGAATTTGACTAGGAAAGGATGTTACCTATTGAATCATGAAAACTTCCTCTTTACTAAATTTTCCATTGTTTGTGCTATTATAACAAAGTGCAAGAGATAGGAACAACTCAGCCACAACGGGATACTATGTCCACATAAATTCGCCAGAAGCAAGGTCAGTGGACATTGAGGCATATAGTGTCCAGAGTCCCCAGCTTTCTGTAAAGACATCAGCTACAGACCTCTAAACTTCATGTGGCCTTCATATAGAGAACTGCATGGAATGAGCTTTCATGCTAAGCAGCTGCTATGTAACGTTTGGGACAAAGAAGATTGTGATGTGGGCCTGTTTTTCAGGATTTGGGCCTTGACCTCTTAGATCCAGTGAAAAAATTCTTACTGTTTCAGCATCCCTTGCCTTCATTTCAACATCAGAGGCTAACTCACAAATGAGCTTTAGAAAGACTGTCATAAATTGCCAAAATCACACACCTAAACCTCATGAAAGTACTCCGAGAATAGTTAAAGCTGCAAAGAACCTTATCAAGTAAGGATGGGAGTGGTATCTTGTATTACATTTTTCTGCTCATACATCCATTGAAACTGTTTTTTGAGTAGTTTATCAGTTCGAGCCTTGTTTTCCTTTAGGTTTTTTGCTGGTACCATTCTGTAATTTTTGCTGCATTCTGGAGTCTGTTACAAACTATCTGTTCTCAGTCCCAAATATTGCTCAGGTAATAATAGAATTTACAGGTTCGCTGTGACCATTTGACAATTCAGGCTCCCTGATTTATCAGGAACTGTGCACCATATGCAGCTGGTCGGGTTGTGTTTGATGTCACAGCAGCTGGCTTCTCTCATCCTGTTAGCTCTGCCTGCATTATTGGCCCCCCGCCCCTTCACTCGCTCTTTGCTTGTGTAACTGCCGCTGTGTTGTGCCATGCTCATTTTAATAGTCCAGGACTCATTTTACCGTCTTTATGGACTTATCATATTAAACATTTATCGCTGCAATTTCGCTTAAACCAAGCATGTTTATTCAACACTTAAGGGACCACAGCACGGCTCCTTTAGCACCCCCTCCCCTTCCCCAGCGTAAGGCGCTCTTATTTTCTCCTTTTCCTCCTTTCTCTCTCTGGTCCTTGCTCCCTCAGTCCCTGCAGCTTGCTTAATATAAACCCCATCTTCTTTACGTGACACTGCCTGAATAAAAAAGATATTTATGTACAGTTTCTGTCCTCTCATTTCCGGTCATCTTTTCAGTCTGTGACTAGGCCACCAAGGGACTAATGCCATATGAAGCTTGGCAGTGAAATCAGACATAAATGTATTCAGGGCATTTAGTGCTTTAGATAAATTGGGTTTCAGTTTAATCATCTGATCAAACACTTATTAGCATAATCACTTTTGGGAATGGATGGTCCAGATAAAGAGACCCATGAAAGACCTCATCTATGTGTTGCCAAGTGTCCTGTCAACACTTAGCAACACAGACAATGTACATCATTGTTACATGATTCAAGGGACCCCTGCAGGGCCTTGTCTGAATTACCTTTTTCTGTACAAACAATAGCACCGGTTCTCTATTTTTGTCAACAGCACAGGAACAACAAAATGATCTTTTCACTGCTAGATTACCCAGCAATCAAACATACTGCTGCCGAACCCCATGCCCTTTTATTTGATCTTGCACAAGATGGCTTACTGCAGCATTGCACCTTGCAGAGGCGGTCTGGGAATCTAGGAATACCACAAAGTGCTAAGATTATTGACATGCACTCAGTCTCACACTGGGCTGAGGGATCGATGGGTGGCTGGAAGGGCATAAATCAGACTCCTGTGGCTCCATTGATGTCACACCCTCACCCACCCGTCTAGCTCCCCAATTAAAGCTTACGTTTACAGCAGCATGTACACACAAGAACATACACTTCACAATATACAGTTAAAAAATGTGTTTGGAGATTCACATAAACAGCAGCAAATACACAAGTAAGCACTTAATTACACTTCTTATACACACACACACACACACACACACACACACACACAAATCCACACATCCTCACACCTTACCAACAAGATGACAGCACTTTAAAAATGGCGGGCTAAAAATAACCATCACCAACTTGGTCTTAAATCTTAGCATCTGTGCCAGGTTTAAAATAAGAGCAGTGTCGAGAGAAACCAAGCTGGACCCATTTGTCTTTCTGTCACACTGTCTATCCAGCTTTGCCTCTTCCATTATCCCTTAGCCTACTTTAATATCTGGAAGCTGGGCAGACATGATGGTGAAATGTCCACAGGAAACTCAGCCCTGAGTATTAGGATGACAATAGCAGCAATAATACAATGAATGCAAACTTGCTGTGAAGTTAAAGAGAAATGGACATTTGAACACAATGTTTGTGGTGTGTAGAAAGGCTCCCTTAAATTACTGTTGGAGATCCTGGTTTGCAGAACCTCCATCATGCATCATGCTCAGGTAGGAGTGGCAGATATCAATTCTGCCTTTAGGGCGCTGAGTTCCAAAGCCTGGTCGTGCTATGTGGAGGACTGGATAAGAGGCTTGTTATTTATGAGGTTGCAACGTGAATGTTTGTATAGGTTATAGATAGGCAACTAACAATACCTCCACCCAATGTCCTTCACAATGATGAAAAGTTCGGATTAGGGGTTGCACAAGTAGTCGACTTTTAAACCAGTAGATTCTTTGCTCTGCAATGAGTTTTTATGTGTTATGTCAACTAGTCGCAATTCACGTGACAAACTGATTTTTCCAAGAAGATGAAAAATTAGAAACTAGGTGAGTTCATCAGATAGTTTGAATTGTTGTAAATATAAAGTCCTTTATCAAAGGGGGTACTGTTAAACTCCAGCAAAGGCTATTGGAATATGTGCGGGATGTTACAAGTCAGGCTCTTTTTAATCCATTCAACTGATCGGCGTCATCCTGCGTGTTTCAAACTTCTAATGTGGCAGATTTACGCTCTTATAAAAACACTGACAAAATCTGGGAAACATAGATTAAGCTGCATTCCAAGGATCTGACAGAGTCTATCCCTAAGTCAGAGAGCTGTTGCCTGGAGTTACCAGAGCAGCCTGCTGTGCATCGAGGCAGAGCTGCCTGCAGCAGGTGGGTGCGTTGAATTGAGCTGTAATCAAAGATGATCAGTTTATATTAAGTTTAGTTTATAATCTTCTAACATGCACAATTGTGGTCAATGTAATAATTTGACTCCTACGTGGAGCTGTCCAAGATGACAATATACCCAGTCATCAGTAGCTACCAGCCAGTGTTCGGGGCTGCGCAACTTTTTGAACCACAGTTGACAGAAGATCATTGCTCTGCTCTGCTGCTACCTAATAAGGAAAGTGTTATGTTTTTTTATTCTTTTTATACTCCATTTTGTCTAAGCTATCTTTTATCAGTATTTGCCATGAATATAGCGAAGAAAGCCTGTAAGTTTCTGTGATGCACTTTCTCCTGCATTGCTATGACGTCACAGAGACTAGTTGAAATCGACTCGACTTTCATCATGTTGACCTTGACTTTAATAAATATGAGGTCATGTTGGTCAGCCTGGTTCAGATGTGACACAGCAGCAATAAAATAGTGGACCACTAACAACACAACAGAAGACAGGATGCATATGTGAATATTAAGACAATGTTCTGGCCAGAGCATTACCTCTCCAAGCAACCTTGGAATAGGGACTAATATCTTTGCTTTTCATGGTGAAAAGTAGGGGTATGATCAGAGATCTTGCCATATTAAAATGTCAAGAGATTTCTCATCAAAGTGAAGTCAGTCTTGAATGCTATCCAGTTGCTGTTAGTCTGTGTGCTTTTTCCAAAATATATTTACAATCTTTTTAATCAATTTTGTGCAACATTTTTTGCACTCCATGTGCACATATCAGCCATTAAATAAATAAACCATTTGAATAACATATAGCCTAAATAAATAAATAATAATAATAATAATAATAATAATAATAATAATAATAATAATAATAATAATGACAGCAGTTTTAACAGTGGTGACAAAATTATGGTGTATTTAGTAAAAAATTGTTTGCCCTTAGATTTCTTTTGTACGGAAGCCGATAGCCAACGTACTCACATGTTTATTTCCCCGATGGTTAACTCGAGGTAACAAGTTATTCATGTCATTATAACGACATAACGAATACCGTTTTCTCCAGATAACGAGATAATTATGACGTAATCACGAAATAACGATGGCCGTTTTCTTGAGATAACGAGTTAATTTCCCGATGGTTTAATCATATGGCTAACGACGTTGTGTCATTATGGTTTACCTATCCTATCACTTATTCACAGAATTATTCACAGAATTACACATGCATGCCATGACTTACACTTATAAGTCCTCTCCTGCTGGTGTGTCATGCATTTGAAGGATGGAATCACACACAGCAATCATCTCGTGATCTCGAGAAAACAAAGTTTGTTTTCTCGAAATTAAGTCCTTATCTCGAGAAAACCATTGGGATAACTTGTTATCTCGAGAAAACCATCAGAAAAAAGTTTATGCATTACACATCTGCTCTCGACTTCCATACTTTTGTTTGTTTGTTTTTCTTTTTGTTTTCTTTTGTCCAACCGGTTGAATCAAGAAATCACCTAATCAATATCAAAGAAAGTGAAAAATTAACATTTTGTAATGGCCTACTCAAAGTCTGGACCGAGTTGAAATGCTGTGCTATGACCTTAAAAGGCCATCCATCCTTGAAAAGCCTGCAGTGTGACTGAATTAAAGCCACTCTGCAAAGAAGATTGGGCAAAACAGCAATGTAAACACTATTAGGTTATATTCCAGGCATACATAGTTCATTTAAGGCAACAGTATCATTAAGCTTTTACATTTTTCAAATTGTATTCAAAATTTATTCCTCTTTATAGATTCCCATATGGAGTAAGGTACCTTTATATCCAAACGTTTACAAGAGACATCTGGAGTAGGAGTCAATAGCATGCGAGTTTGTTAGCTGTGGTGAAAGTAAGATAAGTAAAACAAGACAGTAAATGCTATCAGTGAAACTGCACCTGCTGTTTTGTTGTAGTTGCTGGATTTGGGATCCCCTCAAAAGTTGCTTTCTGATTTAATTAAAAACAGGTATTAAAAATTCCTGCTGATTATTTAGATACACTCATGAATTTATTTATCTTTTTACTAATTTACTGTTCTACTAATTTACAAGATTTCTTTAGGATGTCTGACCATTAATCTAATTAACAATCACAAATTCTGGGTTGCTACAACGCATTCTGTTTAATTTTTCCTATTTTATTGATGAGGGGGGGATTTTGGGGGGGGATCACAGGATTGTAATTTTAGAACCTTTAGATTGTTTATTATTATTAAAGATTATTTCCGTACAAATAATTATTTTCTTTGTTCAGGAGTTCTTCAAAATGCATAAACATAATTTTCATAGGAATAAATTAAAAAATGTAGAAATCAAGCCAATTTTTATAATTTATATACTGTTTAGGATCTCAATTATTCAACAGTGGGACATAAATTACCACAGAACACCGGATTTCATAATGTAATTTTTTAAAAATCTGAACTTAAGTTCAAGCTCTGGGTATTAGAGTCTGAGCTGCATTTGATTATCTTGAGGTGAAAATCTAAAATATTGATCAAAACTGAACTGGATAATTCTACACTGAATAGAGATTCTTTAAAGAGATTGTTTGAGATATCCAAAATATTTTTTGTCTCTGTAAGAAAAAAAAACAAAATAAGCATTTTTATTAATTTTTTGGAATTAGAACCAGATTAGAATTAGACAAGCATGATAATCTCAATATTTAAACAATGCAAACCTCGACTAGAATATTCTACACTAATTTACATATTCTTTAAAAAGGTTTGTAATTGGTGAAACTTTCACTGTGTTTGTGAAAATTGAATGGAGTTTAACACTTCCCATAAAATATTACTGAAATCTTCTAAAACCATTGTTTCTATTGTCTCATCACATGAGGTGAATATATTACTCCACTCCAAGTTAATGGTCAAGAGATCAAATTTCTTAGCAATGCCATATTTATAGTATCACTTTGTTTCAGCTATTTTTTGGAAAGGAAGTACTTTTATTTCCGTAATTTTATTCAATGGCAGCACTCTCTTTCAGTGAGTAACTACTTTTGCAAACATTGTATTGTCACGGTAGACAACATTGTGTTTGAGATTTTATTTATTATTATTTCAATAAAAATATTAATAAAAAAACAAGGAAGCAAAGCAACAAAAGTAAAAATAATTTTTATTCAACTGAAACTCAGAAAAATGTAACTTGGCACATGGTAGAGAAAATTTGAGGGAAAATAACTGCCAAAACTGATGATTCTTAAATGAAGCTGAAAATAAAAGCAGACTCTGGTCATTTCAACTTGTCATCATTTTATACCTTTGTAGAGTGTGATGCCGCTTTTATACCAACTCTGCATCAGTTTGTACCCACTAAAGTTATGTTTTGTACCTCCTTTGACAACTTAGGATTTAAAGTAATTTTGTATAATCTACAGTAAGAAATTGTGATTTCTTACTGATTAAACAACTCCAGTCAATAGTATCTCCCAACAGGTCAGTCACAGTTAGTTTGGGGGTCATAATCTGTCATAAGAGTCAGTATTGCAAACTAGGATCTGAATAACAATCGATGGAAAACATTTGTTGGAAAATTCTAAAATATAGTAGACTTAAGCATTTTAAGGCTATTTATCTCTATAATTCATGAAAATACCAAACTCCAAAAAAAAAAACAAAAAAAAAAAACAAAAAAAAAAAAACTTGTTTGTTTACTGGTACAAAACAGATGGAAAGGATAAAATAGCATTGTGTGTGTACAAAATAGTGGTACAAATTGTCAGACGGACAACTTGCACCAGAGCTCATTAAAGTAGGATAGACCGACCTAAGAGGACAGGCACAGACATTAAGCAAAACTGGGATGGATTAAATCAGGACAATAGGCCAGAACAAACAAAACTATGTTAGTCTGTGACATTTGTACACAGAAGTCATAATTGCTGAATTTCAAGTTGGAACAATCAGCTGGAAAGTCTCCTGAAATCAGAGGTCCTTGCCCAGCACCAACCTCAAATCCCAATATGGTTACCATGGATTCAAAACATAGTGATGTCTGTGCCAACATGATTATTTTCATTTCTTATGTTAAGTTTCTCATTAAAGTCATAATACAACCTCTGTTAGCAAGAGTGTTGCTGCAGTATTCAAATGTACAAAAATCGAAATATTATTGTCATTCCCTTAAACTGCTAAACTTAGTTAGCCTGGTCACTGACCACAACTATTAGCACATTTTACTGGTTTACCAACTTGCAGCTAGAACATGATTAAGTTGAGTACAACATCATTCAAAGATCTGACTTCTGACTTCTAATTGAAATACATAACACCTGTAAGTGTGCTAAAGAACTGAAACCAGCCTTCCTTCAAATTGTCCACTAGTTCCACATATAGTACACTACACAGGGTTTAGTAGCTTTTGACTCTGCCGAGCTTTAGCAGCTTTTCTTCTTACTCTGAGTTGGAGGATTTGCAAGATTATTTGTACTGAACATGTAATGCAAACCTTTGTTACAAAGATGTGTCTGAAACAGGAAGCGACCTTAACCAAACAGAACAATTAATAAAATAAAACATCAAGGAAAGTAGAAGATGACCAAATGAAATAACTAGAACTTAGGAACACAACATATAAATATCAAAAACATGATAACTGACATAATAACAGACACACTTAAGAAACTTTAACACTTCGAAACTGACAACCCAAGGAGGGTCAAATTTAACCATTTCTGGGCGTCTATGCACAATACAACACAATACTATATGATATGATCTGAGTATAAGCTCTGGAGAATGTTAACAACCAATATGTGTAGATGCATCTTGTAATTTTAAGCACAAGAAGTGATTGTGGTGCAATAAACACTGCTCTTGTGAAATATAGAACTACAAATAAAATTGTATTTTATTAATCTTTATTATTTACTTTTCAACTTTCTATTCTGCTTGTTGTTCATTTGAATTATTACTGTATTTTGTATTTAATGTCCCTTTTGTGCCTTACAAGTGTGGTTTTAACATAAGCAATAAATATACATTGTTAACCTGTCAAAGAAAATCATTCTGTATGTTAAAAATTAAAATAAAAACTAAATAAAAAGTATGTTTTCAGTAATGTGTGTTTGTGTGCATCAAAAAGTAAAAGAAAGAGCCAAACATGAGTAGCAGTGTCCATTAACCATAGGTTATAGTGCAGACATAATAGGCATACCAGTAACCAGTAAAAATCTTACTCTTTGCATTGGGCTGTTTTAAGATTATTCGAAAATATATCAAAAAGCACTTCAGCACTAAAGAGAAGCAGTACGTCTTTCTTGATCTGGACTGTTCCTACCTGTCAGATGATGCTTTTTACCAGATCCTCCACTACAGTACCTGTGCAGCTCAGCACAATAATATAACATGTCACTTTGACAGGTGCTGAGTGAATTAAAAACATCTTTTCTGCTGAGGAACCCTGTCAGAGAGGGAAACCCACGCCAGATGTACTACAACCTCACTTTGCACGCATGATCAAACACCTACATCTGGCTGCCGAGGGCTTTGCCGCTCTTCCCCGCAGATGCTAAATGATATCGTTAACATTTTAATGCAAGAGACATTTACACACGGGCTTGTGCAATTACACTTCTGATTCAGTGAAATCCAGATAGACACAGTGTGATCAGCAATTAGATTTTACATTGGGTGAAACATACACACACATGCACAGATGAACACACACAGACCCACCAAAGCTTGCTCCTAATTGGAGAGCTAGACAGACTCAAGGAGGCATGGTACAGTAGAGTAGCCCTCATTATAGAGCTAAGATGTATGAACTGGGGGATATCTATTATGATCACACATCAGGGTGTCCATTACCCAACATTAGCAGCTCTTTCAACTGGAACCATGCAACGTAACCCAACAAACTATCGTTTAACTCATTCAAGTGAGCAAGAGGTAAGTGGGTTTGTAAACCTAATTTAGTCCATTAGATATTCATATCAGAGTGAGACTGCACAACTTGACTGTACCTTGTTTGTTTTAATGGGTAAATTTAATTTTAATGGGCCATTATATTCTTGCACAACTAAAGTCCAACTGTTAATTACTTGGCAAACAGACTAATGATTGTGAGTGCAGCTCTAAAGCTGGTCAGATTTCTTTGCAGTAGACTATGGACACTACATATCACTGTGCATCTTCGCACCTTTTAACTCCAACAAATGGGCTCTTATAAGTACACTGCCTTCATTGCCCTTATGCAGATTAATCACCTTACAATTCCAGCTCGCTCGTTCTATTTGTGGCCAGATTTAATCCATCTATCCCACCCAGTCCCTCCAACATCTCCATCCAGAGTTTCAGGTTGCTAATAATGTGGGGTCATGTAAAATTGGCAAGCTAACTGAGGCTGGCAGCTATTTAGCATGCTGCAGGCTGAACAGGACTGGATGTTCTGGAAGAGCTCCCTTAGTTCAGAGTGTATGTGTGTATGTGTGTGTGTCTAAAGGTCATTGCTAATTGAGATCAAAATTTGATTGCATGATTTCATGACCTCTGCATAAATGCTCATTTATTGACAGCAAAGGAGATAAGTCCTTTTTAAACCACGCGCAGCGGACTGAAACACCATGTATGTCTACAAATCATCACAGCCTTTGTGGAGGCTCTGTGAAACGCCCTGTCTCATTATAGCTTTCCAATGAGGATCTGAATAGGCCAGTTTAGATTTCTGTGCTTTTGCCTAGAGGCAGCTTTCAGGCAGCTATTTCATGTTTTTTTTTTCTTCTGTGCTGATGACTAAATTTATAGACTCAACTTTGGTGAGGGCAGGCAACAGTAGAAGTAAAAAGTCTTAAAGAAATAGAAAAAATAGCTGCAGAATGTGACATATTGTGAGTGTTGTCAGATAAAACTCAAGCCTCAAAGCTGTCTTTTGATTCACTTTTTAATAAATCACAAACTATTAGAGTCAACAAAAAGTTGAAAAAAGAATGGGCAGGTTCCAAGTATCAATGTGTTTAAAATCCTTTTTAATGAGTCACCAGAGATGGTGTGGATTGACCAAGGTTTTTTCCTGGCTGTATGTAGCATAGATTGGTGCACCATTGCCCCCTGCCCCACTTGTTTGCTGCAGGCTCCATCTTAACTGGATACTTTATCTTTTCTGTGCTCAAGATAGAGATGGCTGTTTGGAAATATTTCCAGTCCCTGCAAACTCTGATGCTCATCATGCAGAAACTAAAGGAGCACCACTCATCATTCTTATTAAGGTATAAATGTTTTAAAACTACTGATGCCAAGCTACGTGTGGCACAGCTTTACAGCAGACAGTTGTAGTCTAGATACAGGAGCAGATAACCTGACTAATTACCCAGCCTATATAAGCTTGTCACACTTTGCTTACTCTATGCAGCAGAGAATGGTAAAAGGGATAATGTTTGGTACGTTCAGCAGTAGAGAACTACTACTAAATTTGGTGGGTGTCTATATATCAAAATAACAACCAATTAAAGTCACAAATCAATGTTGTGTTAGTTTAGCAAAATTAAAAATAATAATTGTTTTTCTGTTTTATTATAAGCGATTAGGTCATGTACATTTAAGAAAAAATCCATTCTAATACAATGACAAAGTTAAACAACTGCTTCATAGGGACCCATGCCTATTTATGAGCAGTGTGCATGTATTTAATTTTTTTTTTTAAATTTTTTTTTTTTTGATTGATTGATTAAACTTAATTTCCTAAATTAAGAGAAGCGGCACACAAATATTCCTTTGTAGGTAACATGGGGCACATATGGAGTAAAAGTGGGGATTTGTCAGATTAACACCACAATCACAGGTTAACAATGATGTCCACTCAGCTCTGTATATTTTTGTTCCAAATAAGCATTTCTATGGATAGGCCTTCTCTGAAGTTAACTTTCTTTAGAATCCAGCTTGCTCTATTTCCTCCGCTTTGATGGTTGCTGCACTAGTCATGGATTATTGCAGTTTATTGATTTGGTTTATGTAAATCACAAAATTCTGTCACTAAACGTTCTTTTACAGAATTTTATCAGGTTATTAAAAACCAGGTTAATGCAAGAATTTACTAAAGCATTGGTCATGGTGCGAACCAGTTATGATATTGACATAACAGAGTTACAGCACCTGCGTTTAAAAACAGTACATTCTGGGGCTATTTATCCTTTAAACAATAGGCTATGACGTGGGTAAAACAGCTAAACACCATAACTTTGTCTGTAATTGGCCAACATTAAATTCAACTGCAGTATTCCAAGCAGTGCTGCTGCAATTTCCAGATAGCGGGGAATACACAGTGACTATATTACAACCCTGCCTACTCATTGAGCAATAGACCTGATTTAAATGTTGAGGCTACATATAGACCTCATTTAGACATGAGTCACAGTTAACTCTACACATAACCCAGATTTAGCAGGAGATATTTTGTTCACATTTAGACCAAGTATTTAAATATCCTGAACAACCAATTAAAAATCCACAAAATAAAGTTTATCAATCATATCGAAATGCTAGATTTCATCTCGTAATATTGCGGCAGTAACGTCAAAGTGTGTGAACAATTATTCCTTTGAAAAGTAAAAAAGTGGGTAAACAATTGTATAAATGAAGACATATTTTAAGACATGTTCTGTACTATCAAAGAAACAACAACATGCTTTCTTATCTGAATTGTCGATATAGATACATATAAGCTGAACAGGCTTTACGCTGACAAGATGCTTTTTAGGCATCATCAGAGAGGAAGTTGAGTAACCTGTTGTTTTTTTCCAAGCCAGAACTACTGCACTCTCATATGCCAGCAGCTTTAATGTTAACTCACCATGTTTCCCTCATAATACAGAGATGATGCTGTGCTGATAATATGTCTCTAAATAGATGAAGACCAGCGCTTAATATTTATTTATTAAACAGAGTAAGTCAAATGTACAGGAATGATGACAAAACAATGGAGACACATGAAATATCCTGGTTGTATTTCTTTGCTGTGGTTTATTGACTGTGTAGTTGAGTAAGACGCCTGGTTAAAACAATGTGCTTGCATTTTCAGTCTCTTTAAAATGTGTGTAGACTTAAATTGGAATTTATTTGGTCTAAAAGTCAAAGTTTATAAGATGTCTAAACATGTTTTTTAGACATGTATTAGTGGTCTGAATGTAGATGAGCAAAGGAAACAATTACGTGCTGGGATCAAAGTCAGAACCTCTTGGTTGCAAGAACACGGTCTTAACCTAATGAGTTACATGCCTGCGCAAGTATTGATGCATAACAAATATACAAGTCCAGAACTTTTCATGTGTTTCTGGCATTGTTTTGTTGTCTTCCTGCATGATTGCCTAACTTTTTTTAATACGTAAAACTGAAACTTCCATCCCTAGTTGCCTAAGAGACATCCTGTCAGAGATGCATCTTCTCTGTGTAATGAGGGCAATTTAGGGAGATAACTTCAGTGGTTGATAGGACTGTAATCGTTCTGGTTGGAAATTATGGTTCACACTGAACAAATCAGGGTTTGCTATGGAAAATGAACTCAACATCTTCTCAAATGATATCCAGAAATCCTTTCATCAATGCAAAGCCTGTACAGCTCAAGTTTTAATTAGAAAATATGTCTCAATTCCACCTGCCATTACATACAGATATCTAAATGTCTTTATATTCACTATTATTCATTATAATCCATGATTCTCTCAATTTTTTGTTCTAATATAAACAAAATTCAGCATCAGTTTCACATTTTTCAAACAAAACATTTAATTAGTTAGTTTCACTTTGTGCTTCCTGACATTTCTCTATGGTTTAAAGGACTTCTTCATGGTTTTCATGAATATTTTTTCATAGTGTGGGATATTTAGATGAACCTGTAACGAAGCACAACTGCCTGGTCTAACAAAATATCTAAGATATTTTGTTTGAAACACCACCTGTATTTATTTATTTTTATTGTATCATAACTGATACATTAGCAATTTATGGTAACATATTTACCAAAATTGCCACAGCAAAATTATCAATTCAGTATACTTAAAAAAACACATGGCACACTTTAATAAGGTTTCCAAATGTACATACAGTACATCAGAATTTTTGAGGAAAGTACAATTTTTTTTCCCAGAAAAACATATCAAAAACAATATGCTTGCCGTTATATAGGTAAAACAGGAGCGGTCAGCCTTCTTGGCTGCCATTTGCCTGATTACACACTTAATGCAATAGTGTATTCTATGATTCTTAGAGTTGCAGCCCAATCTTCTTTGCAGGTATCTGATTAAGGAGTTGTTCCTTTGCCTTCCCCGCTTTGTTCTGGTTCTGCCATTTTGTTGTGGTACCCAACTTGTGAAGAGCTTTGATCCAGCCAAGCACTGACTAAAGCATCCCATGAGTAAGTATCACCAAATGCACAACAACATATAGGTTTCTACACTGTATTGTAGGTATAGAATTAAGGGGGGGGGGGCTCCCAACACCCATTGCACAGGTTACCATAGAGACAGGCCAGTGAGAGCAGGCCCAACTAGGAAACAGCAAGAATTGTCTGGAATTCAATCTCTGTGCTGGCTTCAATCTACAAGGTCATTCATTCATTCTGACAATGACTGCTCAGCCGATGAACACCTCATTCTCATGATAATCAACAAAACATCCAGCTGCAGAGGACAAAGTCTTACAGCCAGGCTCTGCAACAGTGATGGAGAAATAAAGTGAAAGCAATGGATGGAGGCGTGCTTTATACAACATCTTAGGAGACATTAGCACTGGAAAAGTACGACGGCTGCCACTGAACACTGTCTGCGGCTTAATCCCTATCAGTTATTTGCCACAGGCCCCTTCAATAATCCCTTACGCAATAAATGGACACAATCTTGCATGGTGGTTGATCTAATGTCAGAGCCAGATGATTATGATTAATGAGGATTCCTTATTGTTCCTTTATGAGTTTCAGCACAAGCTGGGCTCAGGGAGATACCATTTTATATGGAGTCAGTGTCAATAAACAGCGCCAACCGAGGGGTGCCTCGGCTCCGAAAAAAAAAAACAGTCGACACAGAAACAAAAATCAATTTCGAAGCCATATTTTATCATTCCGGCTAGAGGGGAAAATCCATTTTGGGGGGGACACATATTGCAGCCCCTTGATGCGGTTAAACATATTCATACCTGTAAATCTCAAATTTGCCAATTTTTGATTCAGAAATTCATCGTTTCATTTTAGCCCTTTTTTCATCCAAAGCCAGCCAACCATTGGCTGGTTCTCTTTCGGTACGTGAACGAACCCCAAGATGTCGCCATGGTGTGTTTTCTTATGGACGTGTTTCCATTTTCTTTCCCTTCTCCCTTCTCCTTCATCTAACACTCCCTTTGCTTTCCCCCTGTTTTCGTACACACCCAGGCAGCCATAATCCCTCCCTGTAGAAGCCACTCTGGCCAGTACGTGAATGCAATAAACTGTATCAATTTTCCACCATTGATTATGGATACACTAGATAGGTGCAAAACAATTCTGTGCTTAGTAACAGCAGTGTGTAGCGATGCACAAAAATGCAAAAAGAGCACATAAGATGTTAAAAATGACACATTATTTGAAGGGTAAAAGAAAAGCTGTTCCAAACATTTATTTCTGTAGGATCTACTTTAACATTGTGCTTTTGTAATTTCTAAATTAAATAGACTGTCTTAATTATCCTTAACTAGTATCTTTAAACTGCGTTTCAGAATTAATAAAACTGATCAAATTAATGGGAAAATGTGTTGTAGAAAGGATGCATTAAGAGTGATGAATGAAAATAATGAAAATAATCTTAATGCAAAGAGGAAATGTATGCACTAAATTTGCCATTTGATCACCTTTTCATTCATTCAAGCCAACATGAACTTGAAAAATAGGTTCACAGTGGGGGAGGGGGAAAGGGTTAAACCAAATGTCCATTATATTAAAGACGTCACTTATTACTAAGGGCCACAGTGGAAGTAAGCTGTGACAGGATGAGAATTGTTTGACATTAAAATGAAAAACATTAATTGAATGCAATTTAATTAATTAAAACTTTAAATAAAACACCAAATTTATCAATGCATTTACATTTTTATCAATGACATAAACCCCAACAAATAATATTGTGGTTTCATTTGGCTCAGGATGTGCCTCTGAAGGCCATAAAATGTGTATTTTTGCAGGAGAGCTTGAGGGGTTTATCAGTTCAAGCCTCGCCCGTCTCTCCCTCTCCATCAGGGGTGTCAAGCCTTTTGACAACCGTATAAAATCCGTTCCATGTGGGTCACAGGTGACCTTCCATACTCCATCCTTCAGTTATTTAGCAGTCTGACACTAATTTATTTTTTGTTTTGTTTCTGTTTCTGCATAAGGTAATAGACATTTAAGTGGCAGGTTAAAAACTTACCATTCAAGATGCTCTGGAGGAAGATAAAAGCCAATATCCACATGCCCTGCTCCTTTCAATCCCCCCAAAGCTATGCTTTCTCGTCTTCCTCCGACCGGTGCCTCCCTGGGTTTCTCTTCAGTGCGCCTGGTGTAAGGTTAAACATTTGCGTGTGTCTTGAAGCGAACCAGTCCGAGTCTCTATGCTTTTTTAATTTTTTTAAAATCTCCTTCCTACTTTTGTTTCGCGTCGCTGACCTATGTCTTTGCTTTTATTTTTTGCGCTCGGACAAAATGAGGTTCTGTGATTGTCTTGGGGAGAGCGCTGCGCGCAGACTCTCCTCTTGTGCTCCGCGTCTTGCTGCTTCTCTCTGTTATTCAAAGGGGATGCTGAAGTGGTAAAGCCCAGGTGTGTGTGATGCTGAGTCAGAGTCGGGTCCTGGTGCCAGAAATAATTTCTCAAATTAGCCAAAAACTTAATCTCCAAAACAAATCAGAAGAAAAAGAAAAAAATCAGAAGATTCGATTTTCTACTTTAAGCAAAAACTCTCGGTTCATCCTTGAAAAAAATAGTTTCAGAAAATTAAAAATAGGCCAACTAATAGAGCAATGAATTAAAAAAGTGGAGAGAGAAAGCGAAAAAGAAAAAAGGCGCTATTATTTTCAGACTCCAAAGTCATACCATCTTCATCGCCTCTTTGCGTCCAGCAAGAAGCGAGCAAGCGCATCTTCCCCGCTGTCGTTCTGTAATCGCAGCCTCACCGACTCTCTGAGCATTACACAGAATAACCCTCTTCCCCTGCCCCTGCAGACGCTTTAATTCCTCATTGCCTTAAAGGAGCAGAGGCGGCGGTCCGTCTTGAGGGCAGGACACCAGGAGGAGGAGGTGTGAGAGAACGCACCGAGCGGGACATTTGCATTAAGGAAATAAGGCACCTGACGCACCGAGGATTTTTACGCACGGGGTTATAACAGCTCATAGAGAAGGCGGTGTCTGTTTATGCCCAGGTACACTCAGCATCCAGATCTGGCTTTGATTGATCCAACATTCCGGTTTGTTTGTTTGTTTGCTTGTTTGTTTGTTTGTCCCAAGGGCGTCTCCATAAAATTTTACAAGGGGCATCCAGATGGTAGACACCAATAATCAGATGTTGCACAAAATGTTGTGTTTCTATGCTGAAACTTAAATTTATCTTCAATTATAAAAAATGAAGAAAATAAAACATCCTCCCAATGATTTTTTTTTTTTAAATAACCTAATAGTCTCCAGGATCATGTCTGCAACAAAAGTCAGCCAGTTTGATAACTTGGGCATCCCCATAAACTAAGTTCTGGAGAGCTACAATCAAGAGGGTTTCAGATGCATTCCTTCTCCAGCACACCTGAATCACATGAATGGCTAGTTACCAGGCCTCTGCAAAGCTGAATGACATGTGGATGAGGGAATTCTGCGATTTGATTCAGGGTCGTTGAAGATGAAATGCATGTAAAAATATCAAGATAAATATCAGATATCAGTCGCTAAAGGACTGGACTTGGCACCCCTGTTTTAGGACATGCATTTTTAGCTGTTGTCAGTGATATAAATGTTTTAAGTAGAGAAACGCACAAAAAACAAGCACAGGAACCAGGTCAAGAGCAACAGCAGAATCCAGCAAGGAACAAATGAAAACCAGGAGCTTAAATAGTGAAAGCAGGGGTGGAAAATGACAAAGGACCTAGATGAACAAATCAGAACAGATGTGATACAGCTGTGGCAGGACAGCAGGGAAGCTAAGAGAGATGGACTAAAGAACACAAAAAGAAGGTTCAACAGGAACTTCAAACCAAGGGAAAGAGACAAACACTGATCTAAGAGAAATAAATCCAAATGCAC
This sequence comes from Anableps anableps, assembly GCA_014839685.1. NCBI lineage: Eukaryota > Metazoa > Chordata > Actinopteri > Cyprinodontiformes > Anablepidae > Anableps > Anableps anableps. The sequence goes on along the minus strand of CM026068.1, from coordinate 23,756,662 downwards.
AAAGAACAGATCAAAAAAATAAACTAAGAAACTAAACACAAAGGAATGAACTAATATGGCAACAGATTACAAACAATAATAAACACAGAGAAATGAAAAAATCAGAATTTAATTTCAGTTTTATTATTTTAATATTTAATCTGCTGATCCTCAGTCAGAGCCAATTAATGGAAAACTGACTGATTTTGCTCTCTTACCCATACGTTGATACATCTCAAACTGTCCAAATTTTTACCTCAAGATGTGATCCTGGTACAGTTTGAGACTGGGACTGAGACTGGGACCAATAGAGTGTCAGACCATCAAAAAGAGCACTATAAATGTCAGAAATGTATATCAATATAAATAAATAAATATATTTTAGTACTCTTCAATGCTTGTTCTTTTGTTGCTTAATTTCATGGATTGAAATTATCCTCCATATGAGACTTTTTAGACAGTGGAAAAGCCATCAAAATATAGAGGTGAACACTGAAATTCAACCCCCATCCCCTTCTTGCTGCTAGTTTTAGCCTTACAGTAGAAGTCTAACAGTGCACATATTTGTACCGAAAATATCTGGTACATTCCTGTCGATTCGGTGTACCAAACAAATACAGTGTTGGTTTAGATCTGAACACAAGTAGAATGCTTAGAACTAAATGAGTAATGTAACGTTTTGTAGCACAACTTTAAAAAGTGACACCAGAACAAAAGAGAAGACTCCTGGCTATCATCAAGCTCTCCTGTTTGGGAACATTAAAGTTTCTTATGCAGCTACAGTGTAAAAGAAAAGGAAACAAATCAAAACTTTGTGTCAGTGTAAAAAATTTTCAAACAGCAATGAGGCATGTTGCTTGCCCTGCACTTAATTTAATTACTCATTTGAAACAATATCAGACTGAATGTAAACATCACTGGAACTGGAAAAAATATCTAAACCCCAAATCCAGCTGCCTGTAGCATTCAACCAGTCCAACCCCTGAACAGCATATGAGATGGGACAATGACCTGGTCCTGTTCTGAAGTCCATCTGACCAGAAAGGGTTTCCTGGCAGCTGCACTTTTATGTTGCATTCAAGTACATCTGGAAAACTGTATTGTCTAAATATCAAAACAACATTTCACATCTTTTCAGTTGAGACTCAATGAAATTGGGAAGAAGGGCAAATTTGGAGCAAATTTCAAAGTTAACATTAAACAACAGCAACAAAACACGTTCTGAAATGAGCACTGTGTAAGAAATGAATGGAGCCTGGCTAGCTAGAAGGCCGTGATCAGCAGCTTCGTTCACCTGTTCTTCAGGCTGGCTCACCAACACCCTCTGTGGAAATGCAAACCTTCAAAAACAATTGAGGCATGTTTTTGTGAAACTAAAAGACAAAAAATAGGCATGTTTCTTTCTTTTATTTCATTCAGCCTCACTTAAATAATTCTGAGGAAAACAAAAAAATGTGGTGTTCACTCAGGGCCTGAAGAAAAGTGGGTTAACAAACAGTATTGGCAGCCCTAAAGGCGCCTACACATACGCACTCTGCACATCGCCTCCCTGAACCCCATAATCCAACCCGCCACCACCCCTCCATTTTAATGCCTGCCTTGAAGTCAAGGGTATTGCTGTGGAAGGCTGCAGAAGCCTTGTGGGCCTGTCCACACAGCCGGGTTACACTGAATGTGATTTAACCAGCAGCACAGTCTGCAGCTCAGTCCCTATCCCACATGACAGAACGCTACTGAGAGTGAAATCTCCAGGCTACTCGTTTTATTTATGTGCTTATATCTGATCTGAGAGGACGGTATTTTGTTGGGGGGTATTTTTGTTTGTTTTTTGCAGTTCTGAATGTGATCAAACAAGAGAAAGATAAAGATCTATAATGGTGACGCTGTTAGATTTTACACAGGTCAGTCAAAGGGCTAATGCGTATGTTTGCTGCAGATGCTGGATAAATTCTGTGGTTGTGTGAGTGCAGGTGTTGTGCTCAGTGCATTTTCCTGTTTAGTTGGGGCTTCTTGTCTACAATATCTGCCCACTTGTCTGCCTGACTCTCTTCTCTCCGGTGCAACAGACAAACAGGAGTGCCGCTCTGCATTTGCTGATTTCTGTACCAGAACACACTGTTCCAGCTTGCCTCAAATGCTTTTTCTTTGTTGTTTTTCTTATATTTGATTTATTCAGCAGATGTTCAAATAAGACATTTCTTTTATTTAAAAAAAAAAGAAAACACAGTTGGATTTTTTTTTTTCGCTATTGTTGCTCCAGAATGCATGTTTAATTGAGTAAGAGGATAAAGTAACTTGCTTATTTGCCTAAGCTGTACGATAAATCCAAGTAAGTTTAAGTCTCTGTGGTGCTAAGGAGAAAACACTGGTGAATCAGGGCAGTGGGTCAGAGATCCTGCCTCAGTCAGTTAACAGGGGGATTAGCAGGAAAGTGCTGCTGCTTTGCTCTAAATTGTCTGCATAAAATATACAAGTAAGTTTATCAGGAGATGCAAAAATTTGAATTGGACATATTTGGATGTTTAAATATCAAAATTCACTGTCAGTGTTGCTGAATTGCTCCTTTTCATAAAATAATGACTAATTAACTAACTAAATAAATAAATAAAAAGCTCTTGCTTCCAATAGGAGCTTTTACCCAGGGAAAATTACCAAAGGGCCTCAGTGTTCCTAATTTTTCTGTTAAGGATTACATGTATATGATGCATAAAAAAGGATGTTAGAATCACAAGTGTGACACATTTTTCCATTGTTCACCCTTCAGCAGTGTTAGAAGAATTAAATTTTGTTTTCTTTTCAACTAAAGGTGACATTCACAGCCTGTGAAGGCAAACAAGCTCAAAAGATGGAAGAAGAAAAAGATCTGAATGCTGGTTCAAGGGATTGACTGAAGGATCCATGGCATTAGAGCATGCCATCTGACATTTTCGGAGAAATTAAGCATCAGCGTAATATACTCAGCAAACAGGATTTTATGGGAAGCTGAAATGAATAAATTTGGAGGAATAAATAAAGCAATGCAAATAAAAAAGGCTATGTTTGTTTACACAAGACTGTAAAACTAATGCTATAAGGCATGGAGTCACACAGCCAAGTTAACATTTGCAAGGGGTTATGTGTTGTGTGTACAGTATATACAGTCTCCCACCACTGTACACATGCATCAAGCATAGGAGTTGCTCCAGTATAAGCACAGTTTCAGAGTGTGTTTGACAGCAAACAATCAGGTGGTGACATCAACACTGATCAAATGACCTTACAGATGAGAGCAGGTGTATCCAAAGAACTCTGATGGTATTTACTGAAAATCATTAGCTAATAATACTATACTATCAATGTCTATTTTCCCAATGATTATTGTATTAGTTGAGGTATGAGCCATGGCTGAAGCTTCAGTAATCTTTTATATTTGATTAGGTCAGCTAGATGCCCTATCGCATGTTAAAAACATAATTAGCAAATGTGTTCTGCTGCTCTGTTTTGTTACATTAGGATCCTGATTTTAATATGATATTCACCAAGGTGCAAACTATTACATGTAAGAATATTTAAAGTTACAACAACAAATATATTCTGCTGTTTAAATCTGCAACAAAAAATTAACCACACATGTACACTGAATTGGCTTTTTCACATGTAAACCAACAGTAAGTAGGCTCTTGTTGTGTAGTGGAAGGAAAAGGGTTCTACAGCTCAAGTGGGAGAATATGTTGATATGACAATCTTTAGCCATGCATTTAGACATACAGAAATTTGGCCGGTATGGAAGAGTGGCAAGAAGAAAGCCACCATTGAAAGATATTCATAAGAAGTTCTGTTTAAAGTTTGTCACGTGCAGGGTGTTTGCTGTGTTCCTCATGTAGGGGACACAGCAAATATGCGGAAGATTGTGTCCTGGTCAGATGAGCCCCAAATGGGGTTTTTTGGCCTACAAGCAAAATCCTAAAAGTGTTGGAAACTACCACTGGAGATAACCCTGAAAACACCATCCCCACGTTGAAACACTGTGGTGGCAGTATTGTGCTGTTAGGATGGTTTTCTTCAGCAGGGTTAGAGTTGGTGGGAGGATGAATGAAGCAAAATGCAAGGCCATTATTGAAGAAAACCAGTTACAGGCTGCAAAAGACAGGGCTGGGGTGGAGGTTGCCGTATACCAGGACAATGACCAAAACATACAGCCAGAGCTACAAAGAAAAGGAATCTAATCACATTCATGTGTTAGAATGGCCCAGTCAAAGTCAAGACCTAAACCAAGTAAGAACCAAGTAAGACTTGAAAATGTATGCTCACAGATGTTCGCGATCTATTTCTGCTGAACTTGAGCTATTTTACAAAGTTGAATGGACAACATTTTCCATTTCTGAGGCAAAAAGCTGGTAGAGACACAAAATACAAATGCACACCACAATCCTCAGATTATCAATGTAAAAAAATTAATCTATGTGCTAGTTTCTTATAACAATGCACAAATTGGTGTTGATCTTTTACATGAAATCCCAATAAAATAAATTAAAGTTTGTGGTTTCTGTGTGACAAAATGTGAAAAAATTCAAGTGGTAGGAAAAAATTCGCAAAGTACTGTAGTTTTGTTTTGAAGATTGTATTTAACATGTTAGAACTTCTTGAAGATCAAATGTTTCTGTAGGAGGAACATCTTGCAAGAGAACAGGTGCTCAAGTTTATCACTTACAACAGTCTAACAGCTGGACAACTGATGTGAAAGACAATACGTTAATTTTCACTCTGAAGGCAAGAGCCATGACCTTGTGGCCAATAAGCTGAGGTATTCATCCGTGAACCCTAACCCAATTATACTCAGGCACAGCTGAGAAGGCATAGACAATGTAACATCTCCAAAAAAGATAAGATGCAGCAAAAGTACACAGCATGTGGTAAAATGGTAAGCAGTTCCTTTCGGTTCTCTGCCCCACCCTGCTCCTACTATGATGCCTAAACAGTGGTAAGTAAATGTGACAATGGGGCCCCTGGGCTGCAGCAGACAGTACTGGCCTTGCTGTGTGGCCATGTGTGTATGCATGTGTGTGTGTGCTAATAGACAGACGGAAGACAAAAGAGCACATATGAGACACTTGATAAGCCAAGGCCATCACTCACACATTGAATCTATTGGTCTTCTTTGTCTTAATTCCCACTGTTACTCTGAATGATGAAATTATATCAAAGGTATTTGTTGTGGTGGTTTTACCAGTTCCTCTTATATTGTTCATCTATTCATCCCATGCAGACAAAGAACTGCATATTGTTTTGTTTTTTGTTGAATAAGAGAAAAAGTGAACAACTAAGTTGCAAGTGGCTGAGATGTGGGCTGTGCAAATCAAATATACATATTTGGCTTACTTGAGTGAGGGGTGCTCAAGTCCAGTCCTCAACAGCTAATATCCTGCAACTTTTAGATCCATCCCTTCTCCTAAAGACCTGAATCAAATGAATGGCTTGTTCTCAGGCCTCTCCAGGGCTGAATGATGTGCTGATGAAGAAATTTATCCATTTGATTTTGGTGTGTTGGAGAAAGGATGCATCTAAAAGTTGCAGGATACTGGATTACCGTAAAGAAACCATCCATCCACAGGGAGAACATAGAAACACAACATACCCTCACCTGCAGGCATTTAACTCCGAGTACAGCACCAGTGTCTGCCCAAGTTATATGTCAGGGAGTAGCTTAAATGTTAGTGTGTGAAATCCAGTACACTTTTGCTGCTTCTGTAGGACTTTAGATGTGAATTTGCAGTCAAGTGCTGCTAAATAAATTAAATTGATTAACTGATGATCAGCAAGTTAGCACCTCTGTTAAATCAGAAAGGCTGGATGTTTGCTGGTTTGGAGCAATTTAGAGTATGTTAACACAATGCCAGAGAGAAAAGATATCAGTAATGATCTTTGAAAAGCAACTTTTGTAGATGATCAATATGTCAAGGGTTATGTGGACTAATCCTTTTTTTCTTCTTTACCAGTGGAAATAACTGAAGATATGTCAGTCTGTTCAGGAGATATCTGGACGAGTTCCCCCTTAGCTCAGACAATGACTAGACAGTCCTCACTTACATGTTAATAATAAATATTAGTGTTGATTAAAGAACAATTGGGTCATTATTTTACCTGCAAAAAAAGCAATTTAATCGACATAAATATTTACTCTACTTTCACACAAATATCCATTTGAGTGATATGATGTTTATTGTGATGTTGACCTGCCCTTTGCAGCTATAACTGCTTCAGCTCTTCAGCAAAGGCTTTCCACAAGGTTCAGGAGTGTGTTTATTGGAATTTTTGACCATTCTTCTAGAAGCATATTTGTAAGGCAAGACACTGTTGTTGGACAAGGAAAGCAGGCTCCCATTTTCCACTGTAGTTTATTCACATGTGTTCTGTCAGGTTGAGGTCAGGACTCTGTGCAGAGCAGTCAATTTCTTCCACATCTATTTCAATCATCCATGCTTTGTGCATTGGTGCACCATTATGTTGGAACAGAAAATGCCCCCAAACTGTTCTCTCAAAGTTGGAAACAGGAATGTCCAAATTTCTAAGTAAGGTTTGAACTTAGGGGCTGAGCCCAATTCCTGAAAAACAGCTACACACCATAATTTCATCTGTACCTAACTTTACACTGGCAAGCACTGTTCTGCTGGCAAAATCCCAAACTTAGACTCATACATTGGATTGCTAGATAGAGAGATATGATTTGTTCTCTCCAGAGAACCTGTCTTCACCGCACTAGAGTATAAAGGTTGCAGGCTTTACACTACAGCAATCCTTTTCATTTCACTTGGTGCCACATGAAGTTTAGAGATCTGTAGTTGCTAACTCTGCAGAAAGTTGCCAACCTGACCCCACTCTGTGATTTTATCAGACCATAACATTGTGGCTGAGTCGCTGTTGTTCCTAATCTCTTCCGAGATGTGTTAATACCACTAATAGTTGACTGGAATTTTTAGTAGCAAGGTAATTTCACCACTGAACGTTTTGTACAGGTGGCATCCTATGATGGTATTGCAATGAAATTAAGAGAGCTCATGAGAACAACTTTCATAAGTCTCTCACAAATGTTTGTAAATGCAGTCTGCATGCCTACCTGCTACCATTTATGCACCTGTAGTCATGGAAGTGATTGGAACACTTACATTCAATGATCTGGATGATTCTTTTCCTATGTTCTCTTTTGTCCAATCACACCTAGTTTTCTTTAGGCAATTGGCACCTGGATGGGTTTTTTTTTAATCATTAGTTTTGTTCAGTATATACTATTTATCTTTCCAAGTCTATTAATGTTCAACCTGCTTTAACAACATCCTTGATATTGAAATGTAATAAAGAATTTTGAAATTCAGCCCCCCACACACACACACATACTTCTTGTCCCTAAATTAGTGTCCACAGGCTTTTTAAAGAGAACTGTCTTTTTTTCACATGTTCAGGCATACCAAATGAAGAAGATGTTTGCCTGCATATGCCAGGCTAGCTTTGCTCTAAATAATAATAATAATAATAATAATAATAATAATAATAATAATAAGAAGAAGAAGAAGAAGAAGAAGAAGAAGAAGAAGAAGAAGAAGAAAAAGAAGCAATTGTACAATTCAAAAGTGAATGTGGTTCAAAGGTTTAGAAAAAATGGAACAATCATGATTTTTTTGTGCTATGTACCACTCCAAGTTTTTCTTTTTCCAATATCAAGTCCCAGATTTGTGTGATTGTACCTATGTAACTATGTAACTAACTTTGACTTAACACATGCAGCTACAGTCTTCAAAAAATACACATCTTGCTCGTGTTGATAAGGTTGTCAGGATCTGACAAAGAGCTAAAAATTTCAGGGAGTTGTGTTTAGGGAGGCATGATTAGAGAATAGGAACAAGGTGGGTGATTAACTGATGCAGTGCAGCTGCTGTAAGGCAGGAATCTAAAGCCCCACAAATCATAACAAGATTTTCAGTGGTGTCACCAACTAAGTGACCTTGATGCTATATTTAATAAGTATTCAGTCACCTCTTATGGCTCTTTTTGAGAAGAGTGACTGGCAAAGAATCTCATGACATTTTTTCTGTTACTGGAGACTTTTGTTGACAAGCATGAAGTATATATGGTTTGACCCTACTCAATGAAAAGCTGGTGCGAGCATAGGCCCCTCCCCCAATTCCAAAGCCCTCACAGGCAGCCCAGTCATTATATAGTATTGTCCCCCAGCTACAGAAAATATTCATATCTCTGCATCAAGAGCCATGTTAGTGAAACAAATATTTTATTTGTCTCTTTTTATGCCATGTATTGGCTTGGTATCACAGGTTGTACCCCAAAGAATGGCTAAAATGCTATGATTAAAAAGATTCATTTTTGCAGACTTGTTGCAGGCTACTATGTGGGCCATTAGGTTTAAAAGCAGACTAATGTAAGCTAAATTTAAACACTAAAATAATTCATTACAAATGTTTCTAAAACAGACTAGGCAATTCGGTCAGAGTGCTTCTTTTGGGTCAGTTTTGCTGTTTCTCAAGCCAAGATAAAGGAGATGTGTTGGAATTCATTTTTTTTAAATGGACAAAGCAAGAAAGATGAATGAAAGTACTTTTTTTTGTTCTAAACACATTTAGGGTGTTTTTTTAATGTGTTTTGTTCTCCCACAGCAATATTCCTCTATCCAACAGCTTTCATTACCCTTATATCCGCAAGGCTTATTACGCAAATTAGTTGATCTGGTATCGTAGTGACTTTTCAGAAATCCAATTGCTACTTTCCTTACTGAGGAGTTGGCAACATGATTGTTACATCAACAAAACTGTCTATGCCCTAAAGAACTATTTTGCAGGCTGTGCACAAAAAAATTGCTCATTGCATCCCAGGTAAAGTGGACAAATGTGTAAACTCTATTCAACTGCTCCAGAGAATTAATTTATAATGCAATTAGACTGAAACTTTGGGTCTGCTCACTGATTTGTTGTGTGATATTTTGAAAAAGCAAAACACATTTGGCTTCTTTCGATAGTCATTTACTTGTTGTATTAGCTGAGTGAAATGCAGCTCTTCTGTCTCATTGTTGATTAGGTGAAACATAAACCAAACAAGCTGGTATGTATTATAAAAATCTGTAATTTGTCTCATTGATAAAGCACATTCTCCTTCAGCTGTGGATTCTTCCATCCTGCATTCTCTTCCCCGCAGGTCACACCCTTGCCACACCTGCTTATACACACATACATTCCTCCCTCCATGCACTTCCCACAGGTCGACTCTTATTTTACTGGCATGTGTGCAGGCGGGTGGGGTAATCCCTAAGGATGGGGCCACTTGTTTTGACAACTCCTGTGAAGACCAGTGTCTCTCACAACAAAACATAGACTGGCCAAACACCAGCAAAATGTCTGCCCCCAGCTCACTCCTCCACCACCCAGAGGGGGATCAGGTTGCCTTTACAATATGCGGCCCATTAACTCAGAATAGAAACATCCTATGCACAGCTATGATGATCCCTTTTGTTTGCTAAGACAATGACATTGATAAAAGACAAGCAACACTTGTGGCTCCTGATACAAGTGAGTGTAGGGTTACAAGTTACCCAGTCTAGAGTGATGGGGCCCCTAAACAGACTTCTGTGTGGTATAGCTTTACATTACACAGTCCCCTAGGGATGAAAAGACACCTGCAGGTCAATCAGCATTAGGACACATGCACGCTCTTTAAATTACAACTGAAAGGGTGCCAACTGCGTCAAAGGAATAGGAGCTTCTGAAGTCATCATACCACAAGAACTTCTGATAAAATGTTGAAAATGAGTGTTTTCATCTCCATGTAAAGAGAATATAAAGGGGTCCTTAGTGTGGTTATATCATCTGGTAAAATCAAAAGGATCAAGTGTATTTTCTGGGAAAGGATCATGCAACTGCTCGATGCTGCATACAGAATAATGTTATGGTATATATACTGCTATAGCAGAGAATTTTACAAGACATTACATTACTATGAAAATTTAGAAAATGTATTTTATAAAAATAAGTTCAATCATCATTTTGTGGAGTGAGACAAGTCTCTGGTAACAGAATTACCCTAAAAAGTCTTTTTGTGTGGCATTTATTAATAGAATTAATAATAAAAAGCAAATACAGAATATTATACATGTGTAAATCATGAAATAAACCCAGAAGTTGATAAAGAGAGCTGAAACTAATCAAACTACAGAAACATTTAACTGACAGAGCTTAGAAATAAATTCTGGAGCACTTTCTCGTTATAACAAGATACAAAACTCGTTATAATGAGATTTATATCTCATTAAAAATTAAATATCTGAGGCGGTGTGTGGTGTATAGGTACAGCGGCTGCCCCCGTATAGGGAGGCAATTAGTGCTTGATCCAGCCGTCCGCAGTTCGATTCCTGATTCCTGGGATATTTGCTGCATGTTCCCCCCCCCCCATCTCTCTTTACCACGTTTCTTGTCTAATCTGCTAGAAATAAAGGCCTCTAGTGCCAGAAAAGCCTTTAAAACTAAATATCTTATCGTTTAAATAAGAAAGGTTGTAACAGTGAAACAGCAATACCTCTTGGGATGTTCAAGTGTTGTCTAGAAAGAACAAGGTGACGAGAAGGAGAGTCAGAGAGAGCCCGTTTATGCCTTTTTAAAAAGTTGTGTTCTGTCAGAGGAACGTATTTTTATATCTCGTTATAGCAAAAAAGTTTCTCAAGATATAAGATATAAAACTTAATTCATTAAACTGAGAAACTAGCAATAAACTTTTGGCAAACATAAAACTCATGTCATTACAATGAAAAGCTTTCTCATTTTAAGAAGTTTTGCATCTTGTTTTAACAAGCTTTATATCTCGTTATAACGTGAAAGTTTCTCATTATAACAAGATACTGCTCCTGAATTTACAGCAGGCAAAATAAGTATTGAACACATCACAATTTTTCATAGTAAACATATTTCTAAAAGTGCTATTGACATGAGATGTTCACCAGATGTTGATAGCAACCCAGGTAATCAATACATAGAAGGAAACCAAAACAAACATGTTCAGAAATTAAGTTATGTGTAATAATGAGAAATGGCACAGGGAAAAAGTATTGACACCAGCTGAAATCTATCAGTGATCAAAAAGCCATCCTGCCTCTTGTCAGTGCAAATGAATATCAGCTGGTTTCGTCCCATCTGACGGCTTATAAAAACGTGTGTCATTACCAACGTGTCACAAAGGAACATCTCATGATGGGTAAAAGCAAAGAACTCTCTCAAGACTTTCACAACCTTATTCTTGCAAAACATTCTGATGGGATTGGTTACAAAAGGATTTCTAAACTTCTGAATGTTCCAGTGACCATTGTTGGGGTCATTTTCCCAAAGTGGAAAGAACATCATTCGAACAGGAATACCCCATGATGGGTAAAAGCAATCAACTCTCTCCATAAACCGGCCTAAACCAGGTGCTCCTCGCAAGATTTCTGACAGAGGAGTGAAAAGAATTATCAGAAGAGTTGTCCAAGAGCCAAGGACCACTTGTAGAGAGCTTTGGACAGAGTCAAGACTCCATTTCTGAAGGAAAAGCATGTTGAAGCTCGTTTAAAGTCTGTTGCACAACATTTGGACAAGCCTGTAAAATACTGGAAGAATAAAGTCTGGTCACATGAGAGCAAAATTGAACTCTTTGGATGCCATAACACACACCATGTTTGGAGGACAAAATGTACTGCACATCACCCCAAAAATACCATACCTACTGTGACGTTTGGAGGTGGGAACATCATGGTGTGAGGCTGTTTTTCTGCATATGGTACTGGTAAACTTCATATAATTGAAGGGAGGATGAATGGAAAAATGTACCGAGACATTCTTGAGAAAAATCTGCTGCCATATACCAGAATGATGAAGATGAAATGACATCATGATTAATCCGACTAATCGTTTCAGTCCTACAATGAAGCTACCTTAAAATATGAGCACTTTAGTGTCAAATTAACTAGCAGGATGGTAAAGACAACAAATAAACAGATGCTGACAGCTCCTTCCTCATTTAAAAAGGAATTTGATTGACACAAACTTAGATTGCATGGTGGCACAGTTGTTAGCACTGTTGCATTGCGGCAAGAAGGTGCTGCTCAAATCCTGGCCTTGGGTCTTGCTGAATTGAGTTTTCTTGTTGTCTCTGTGTGCTCTTTCCATCCAGTTAATCTAACCTGTCCAGGGTGTACCCTACCTCTTGGTTGAAGAAATAAACTCACCTTTAGTTCTTGTAAGAACTGGAAATCTACATAGAAAGCTTTCATATGTGTTTTGTCAATCTTTAAGATGAACCAAGTAATGGTACAGAGATCAGGATGAACAAAGAATATCACAACTGGCAAGACTTTAGTTGCCCAGTATTTTTTTGGACAATGTCAAATTGTAGGAAACCAAAGTCTTTGACAGCCTAGGTATTGGATAAATTGAATGCAATTTGAATGCAACTTCAAAAGTAGACCCCCTTTTAAAATACAACCTAATATGAACCTCCTTTTGCACAAAATTGTGGTTTTAAATAAAAAAGTGTAACACTTTTAAAATGAAAAGAAATGAGTCATGACATAAATTCCCCTGAAAACCTTTAGGGAGAGCTAAAGTCATCACTAGTATATGAGGAATTCCAACTAAAATGGCTTGAGACATTGTAGAGTGTAATTGCAGATGTACTTTCAATAATTCCGCTAAATCACCATGTACAGAAATGACAGAATATAAAACATATATTGGTCTAAACATATATTGCTCAGACTATATTTCATACATTAATGTTACTAATTTATTGCACATTTGAGGAATATACAGTTTTATTTCACAATGACCAGCATGGTGTAGCTTTCTCTGTGTTGTGCTATCGAGTAGATACAATGCTTCTAATGTCATATCAGCTTTAATACTAAGTTATCTAACAGTTAAATCATTTTCACATGAGTGTGTGTGTGGGGGTGGTGGTGGTGGGGTTGCTACCACATGTATTATTTGCGCTTTCCGCTTACCTCCATGTGTTTTCCCTGTCAGTATTTCAGACCAGATCAGGAGTCCTCCAACAGCTTTCATAGGCTCGGCCAGATGATTATGTCTTGTTCATATAATGTGTGAAGCACTACATAGGGCTGTTTGTATTTGGTGTATAATTTTTAAAGCATCAATAAACATAACTGCAACCAGACTAATTAATGAAACAAAACTGTGAATAGTAATTTTATGCAATCTTAAATGTAACTAAATCTTAAATCTTTGTAACTAATTAAATACCATTTAACGCTGGTCTATCTTGTAGGAGAACCTCATTATAAAGCTTGGAGGAGAAGCTTTATGCTTCCAGTTTGGATGTTCAGATGTAGATCATACTAGAGCGCTATACCAAGGAGGTTTAGTGGTGATTTTATATATTGTTGATTTCAGTTGTGTTTGTGTTATTTAAAGATGCTGAATAATTTTTTCTTTCTGCAGATTTCAGTTTTTGTAAACATATACAGCAGGTAAAATAAGTATTAAACATAGCAACATTTTTCTTTGTTTAAATATTTCTAATGGCGCCACTGACATAAAATTAACACAGGTTGTCAGGAACAACCCAAGAACACAAATGTAGACATAGCAAAAAATGGAAATGACACAGGGAATAAGTACGGGACCCACTTACAGAAATGTATTAGTTACTTTGTGGAAAAGCCTTTCTTGATAATTACAACTTCAAGACATCTCCTGAATGGAGAAACTAAACTCATATGATGGTCAGGATTCAATTTTGACTCATTCTTCCTCACAAACTGTCTTCAAATTTTGAAGGTTCTGGTCATCCTTTTTATGTGCTATAATCTTCAGTTCTTTCTATAGTTTTTCAATTATACAGAAGTGACTGACTTGTTATAGTAGTTTTACTTTCTTTCCTGTTTTGGGGATTATTGTCTTGCTTGAAAATCCTCACTCGCTTCATCTCCAGATTCTTGTTTCTTGGGGTGATGTGGGATTTGATGTGATATTTTTCTTCCAAACATAGTGTGTCCAAGGACATCCAAAAAGTTCAGCTTTGGCCTCATCTGACCAAACTATTTCTACTAGTTTCTCACTGTCTTTTCCAAATCTGAAGAGAACTATAAACAAGCTATAACCTACTTTTCTTCTGTAGTGGAGTCTTGTACAATAAGTGCACATAGAAGCCATTGTGGATGAGTGCATGACTTATTGTTTTCATGGAAAATACTGCTATTGTTTGTCAGTGAATGTAAATATCTTATTTCAACTGTATTTTAAATTGTGCAAGTAATGAATCACATTAAAATGTTTCCAACAAAACACTAAAATGTAATAAACAGGATGGAATGGGTTTTTATTGCTACAGTTGCCATCATAACTCATTAAAGTATTCATATTGTTATGTGTGGTGTGAAAACTTAAGTAAAAATGCATGTTTTTGTCATTTGTTTTAGCCATATCTTTACAGATATCCCATATATAAACTTACATATATAAACTGTCAACATGATGCAGTCTGAAAGATTAAACTTCCAGCCTGAGGAATGGACCACAGACCCTGCAATCCAGTAACCTTTCCCATCTCCCACTCAGTTCCTGCAAGTAACACCCCAGCCAACTCAAGCAACCCAAGCCAGTTTCCCATTGGTTAGCCCCAAGGCACAGAGGAGCATATCTGTAGCCAACCTTGACGTGCTAAACTAGGACGCTGAAGGGGACAGAAATGGGAGGAGAAGAGTGCAGGGGAGCGAGAGCGAGAGCGTATGGAGGAGGGAGAGAGTTTGGGTAATGAAAAGCTGCTGAAGGTGTGGCAGGAATAAGGAACTGAGGCTGATGGAGGAGTGGGGGCAGAGAAAGGGGGAAAGGGGGAGTGAAGGGGGAAACCAAATGTAGATAGGAAAAAGAAGTACAGGGAGGGAGAAAATAGAGTGGATTTTGGTCATTTGTACTCTAGCTCCATCTGCGCCTGGGCTCTGTCTCCTCCTTTTCTCTGTTCAAAAAACAGGAAAAATCAATACGCCCACAGTCTGATATATCCCCACATGAACTGAATCATTAAAAATATATAATCAAACTCCTTTATCATCATTTTTCATCAACATTACTATCATCATGAACGTCAACTGGCATGGACATCAGTATATCCTGAACATGGCTATAACATAATAACCCAATCAATGACCTTCTAATTATACCAGTGTCACAGTCAATTGTCGAGCTAAAGCAGTTCTTCATACTTGACTCACAGAGCACACATGGAGGCAGACAGCTTGCTGTCAAATGCACAGAGCACAACTGAAGCGGGGCTGTTGTAAGTAGAATATCTGACTTCTCAGCTTCACAACTCAATCCAACTCAGGGTCGCTGTGTTGCCTAGTAACGATGGCACACCACTGACCTTATCTATGTGGTCATAAAAATGTATGAAGGAGCCCCTCCTGGCCCCCCACCACATTGCCGTCCAACCTCCTCCTTTCCTCCTATCGTTCAGGCCTTTCTACAACCACATTACCTCCTCCCCCCCCCCACACACACATCACCCTTTCCTTCCCACATCCCTCCTCACATAGTCCAAATACTACAGATACTACAGCCCTGGCGGGTGGGTGGTGGGAGGCTGAGATGATGCAGATTGCATACTATGAAACTGATAGATAGCTGTAAGAATAGAAGGACACAGTCAAGCGCAAAGGAGACTCAAGAGCGCTCTGCAAGGTGAGCTGGTGCACCAGCCCTCATCGCAATATTCATTCAGTGTGGAGTGTCTTTTCAGAGAAACAGAACTGAGTATGAGAAAATGAGGGAACAATGGAATAATGTAGATATCCTGCAAATGTTGTATGGTAAGTGTGTGAGAGCAATTTGCTGGTGAGAGATGAGGTGTACCTGATCTCCATTCACTCATGGGAACAAAGAGCCAGGTTCAGCGTTTCTAATTGGGAAAACCTTGGAGATGCCCATCCTAATGAGGGAGCAAACTCCAGGTGTCGCATCGGATACAACCTCTGGGAGTCACACTGGGAATATGACACACACACCTGCTCCATCTGTCGATCCTGTGTTAGATACAAGCAACTCCAGCAATTCTCTTCAAAAAGAAATACAAAGAAATAGATTGAGAATTTAACTTCATTAGCGAGGTTTGGAGTTAAAAGACAAAGTATTCCTGCCACTAGTTCAACACAATGTAGCACGTAATTAGGACATGAAAAGTATATAATAGGTAGTGTACAAAATATCTCAGCATGTATTGATATTAACCCCTATGAGTAAATAATTGTTAGAATCACCTTTCACTGTAAATACAGCTTTAAGTATTTTAGGGTACAATATGTCTCTTCCAGCTGGATACATCTAGAGACTGAACCTTTTTTCCATTCATTTTCACAAAGTAGCTTAAGCTCACTCATTGGATGGAGGGTATCTGTGAACAGCAATTCTTAAGCCTTGTTACAGATGCTCAATTAGATTTAAGTATGGACTTTGACTGAGCCATTCTAACACATGAATAAACTTTGATCCAAACCATTTAATTGTAGCTCTGGCTACATGTTTAGGGTCATTGTCTTGTTGCCCCAGTCTCAAGCCTTTTGCAGCCACTAACAGGTTTTCTTCCAGGGTTGGTTGGTTTATTTGTATAAAATATTCTTTAGTAAACAATAGCATGTATTCAAGGTTATGAAATACCTAAATAAATTGTGTAAAATCTAACACCTATCAGTACATTATGAACTAGATAATGAAATATTTTGTAAGACCACACTAAAATGTAAATGGCTTGCATTGAATAGCACTTTATCAAGTCCAAGGACTCCAAAGTGCTTTACACAACAAGCTGTCATTTACCCATTCATGCACACATTCACATACTGATAGTTGAAAGCTTCATTTTAGCCACATCTGCCCTGGGGAAGACTGACAGAAATCCTCTGACCACCAGCAGGCAAGGCAGTTGAAGTTTCTT
The DNA here is from genome assembly GCA_014839685.1 of Anableps anableps. Lineage (NCBI taxonomy): Eukaryota > Metazoa > Chordata > Actinopteri > Cyprinodontiformes > Anablepidae > Anableps > Anableps anableps. Next base: position 23,739,733 of record CM026068.1, on the reverse strand, counting down.
GCCCAAGGACACAATGACTAAACCAGATGGAGCTGGGTTTGAACTGGCAACCCACTGGTTACAGCACAAGCTCCTACCCCTGAGTCCCCCCCAGTCTTATAGTCTTTCATTTTACAGCAATGAAAATATTTGCAACGTATATCCTAAACAACTATGGATGAGATACATCCACCACTGTTGCTCTGTTTAGCCTGGCAGGGAGGGACGTCACAAACTCTGTTACTCTAGGAGCTGAGTAGGATCTTTTTACCCCACTTAGAGGCAGTTAAGCTTTTTAGAATTAAATTTAGGGGAACATGCCATTCCACCCAGCCAATTTCACTCCAGTTATTAGACAGTAAAAGAATCAACATGGCGCCACTTGTCAATTCAAATTTTCGGCCTCGGGCATGCATCCTACATAACACAGAAGTACGCTATGTATAACATTTGTGAAATATTTTATATTTAATAAACTGACATTTGCACAGGAAAATAATTAACAGGAATATCAGTTAGCCTTCAGTCCTATTGAGCCTCAGCAGACATCTTAGCTAAGGCTCAGATCGTAGCATGGTTCATGCTGAGTGAAAAGATCTGTTCCACGTCATTATCTGACACATGTGCACACTGTGGTCCAGAACAAATGCAGTTTGGGTAAACTGGATTATATTTTTCTCTGTAGCTGTTCTCATAGTTAACAGTTGGGTAGTGTGGGTATAATTTGCCCATTAATTTACATTTAACTCACTGACTAATAAAATAATGTTTATTTTAAGCAATTTTAATGTATCATATTTATCACTTCTCTTAATCATTTTTTACAGTGCATATATGAACTTCATTCTAACCTCATCCTAATATTTCTTTATTGCCTTTCAATTTTTTTATAATTTCATTTATTTTATTTTGTTAATTGAGAATGTACTGTTTTTAACAGATTTTTTTCTGTTCTTGGCGTACCTTACTAAAATTTAGTAGCATAATCTGACTAGAACACCTAGATAGGACATCTCATGAGTTTCTTCCAACAATGCCTTCCTTCTTGCCTCTCTTCGAGAAAGTTCAGATTTGTGAAGTGTACAACTAATAATTATTCTGTTGACTGATTCTCCAACTTGAGCTGTGGATCTGTGCAGCTCCTCCAGAGTTAACATAGGCCTCTTAGCCACTTCTTTGTTTCATAGTCTCATTTCCAAACTCATTAGTTCAGCTTTTTGGCCATGTCTTAGTAGATCTGCAATGGTTCAGCATCCATACTGTATATTTTTGATGATGGATTTAATTTTTATTTTAAGTGCTTTATGAGATTTATGTAGCTTGAGATATTTTTTTAATCACCTAACCTTGTGCAATTCGTTATACTGGATGTTATGTTGGGATATTAGAGTAAAAGGACTGAATACAAATGCAAGCCACACTTTTCAGATTTGTATCTATGCGATAATTCCAGCAGTGTATTATTTTCCTTTCATTTCACAATGGTGGACGATTTGTACTACTCATCTGTCACATAAAATCCCAACAGAATACATTAACGTTTGTGGTTGTATCATGACAAGAATGTGACCCCGATCAAGAAATGTGAATACTTTTGCTGGGCACTATTTTTACATCTTAGTTTTAGCTAAATCTAAGACCAATTTCTCCTCCACAATGGACATCTGTGTGTATACCTAAATCCCTCTAGTGGATGTAGACTGATTTCTACTACGTAGGTTTTCACAGGTTCCATGTGGGCCTCGGTGTGAATGATTACAGGACCACTTCATTAAACATATCCCACTCGAGAGCAGTGCCCTAACAGCAACTCGGTAATGAGGATGTCCACAGCCTATCACCGCTCTCCCGCCCACAGCTACAGCAACATCTGCTCTGTTGCACCCAGAGCATCAGGTGGGATCCATGGTTTTTGAACAAACACAGAAGGCCCATGTGTGTCTCTGTTTGCGTGTGCAAGCTGTGGAGTAACTAGGGAGACTGGTGTGGGTATGACTAGTGCCTTGAGGAGCGCAAAGATGGGAGAGTATCTAACTCCCATCACAGCCGTTTTAGACACTAGCCTATATGACTCACATATGTGTCAGTAAGGCTTTTCCTATGAAGGAAAAAACATATACAGATATCCTGCAGAGGCTAAACTACCACCACAGGGGAAAGAGTAAGTGTGAATAGCCTATGAGAAAGTGCTATCTTCTTCATCATGCTGCTTTCTGCCTATGACTGAGTGCATGCATTCATTTAAAAGTAACAATCTTAAAAGACACAGTCAAAATCATCCAGTCTTCAAAAAGCTGGAAACATGCAGTGAGAGTGTTTCCATTAACTTACTGTCTGGTTAGGCCATTTAAATCTCATCCACACTCGTGTTCTCTTGTAGAATCATATGTGGGTACGAACACCTTGTTACAGAGCAGACAGGTCAGGGAGGGAAAAAAAGAGAAGAAGTTTGTTATGAAAAGCAGGCTAACTAAAACATGTAAAAAATAATCTCAAATACACCAAAGAAATAAACAACGGGTGTTAATTAAAATATGAAAGTGTTAAAAAAAAGTTTTTATCATAGTCTCAGTTTTTAAATCAATTAGTGAAGCAAGCTAAAGCTACATTTATCTGTTTAAACATTTGAATAAACTGCTGTAAAAGCTAATTGACCCCATCCGCTCTGCTAATAAAACAGTATGTTAGATTGGATCCGAAATGAGATTTGCCTCAGAAACATGTGGACAATCTGCCCCACTGTGATCCCCATTTACTGCTCATCCAGCTCTATCATGTCTGTGCTGTAATTACGCTGCATCTTAAATGGCAGCAGATTCAGCAAATCTCTCATCGGCATTATAGACTTACAATGATTGGGCTACGGAGCTGATTATCGTGAGGCTCAGAGATGCTAAAAAGATGTGGAGGTGGGGTGGATTGCTGCTGTTACAATACTGTTTCCATAGTCAGTCAAATTAGTGCTTACATACCTCGTTTTTAATCATTCCGTCTCTTCAACATAAAAAATACTTAAACCATTGGTTTAAAAACTTAATCTAAAGCCAAATAATGTTGATGATCTAACATGCACATTTTACAATGAAATTCTGTTTCCAGCACGTAATTTTTTTTTTTATTTTTTATTTTTTTTTTTTATGCCATTGATGTCTGAAGTAAACATGAAAGACATCAGTTTCCTGCAAAAGTATTAATACTCATTGAATTTTTTTCACATTCTGTCATGTTAAAATCACAACCTGTAGTGTATTTTATTTCCATTCATTGTGATAGACCAAAATTACAGTCTGGCAAGACTGAGAAGTGGAAGGAAAATGATTTGTGGTTTTGAACATTCATTTTCAAACAAAAATCTGAAAAGTATGGGGAGAATTTGTGTTTAGGTTCCTTTAATCTGATGCCCCTAAATAAAATCCAGTGAAACCATTTGCCTTCTAGTGTCAACTAATTGGCAAATAGAGTCCCCCTGTGCATAATTTCATTTCTATATAAATCCAGCTGTTTGGTGAAGGCTGTATAAGGAGAGCATTAATTTGTTAAGTTTTGACTCAGAGGGCCGATTACAAATTCATGCCACACTTTTCATATTTTAATTTGTAGAAAGTTCACAAAATCATATAGCATTTCTTTCCTCTTCACAATTATGCACTGATTTGTATTGGTCTATCACATAAAATCCTAATAAAACACACTGAAGTCAGGGATTGTAGCACAATTAAATCTAAAAAGTTCAAGGGGTGTACTTTCGATTATGTATGATTATGTATGACCTACGCTTTACCTCAGAAACATGGATCAATCCATATTTAGTGAGTAAAAACCTGGGAGGGGATCTTATGATGTTAATATTAGTCTTCGTATGTTAGTTTAAACATAAACAGAGGCCTGATTAATAATCACAGTTGTAAATAGCTTCAACGTTAAACCAAAAAGGTTTGCATCTGCGTATACATGGTATAGACAAGAAAAGAGGGTAGTGGGAACATATGAGAGCATGTAGAGTGCTCTCCTCCTCTCATCAGCTGTAATGATCAGAGCTGTGAGGATTAGGTACCAGTGTCCCAGTAAAGAAGCTTTGTGATGCCAAATGTAGGACCACTGGCTCCCTTAATCTCCCTTATTTGTTCAACCACAGACGCTTCAGATCCTTCAGATTGGATTAAACGCGCTAGAACGGTGTGGAGCGCCTTTCTGTGGCTGAAATAGGAACTGCATGGAAGACGTTGGGTAGAAACATAGCAAAGAATACCAGATAAAAGACAAATAAATATCAATATAAAATAGAGCACCGCATCAAATGTTCTATGAATTAGAGTCATAAGGCAAAGCTGTGACAAAATTCATATTGGTTGAAAAATTAATTTGAATCATCATCAAACAATGACAAGAATTTGATTCATGAAAATTTTACTCACTTACATCAGGCTTTAAAAACCAACTGTGGATAATCAAAATATCATTTCCTTCTGGTGAAAGTCATTTTATAGGTTTGGTATGTTGTACAATGCAATAATGTATTTGAAGTCAGACATGTGTAAGCATGAGAATCAATTTTACAAAGCAACTTTCACAATCTTTCCTGACAAAGAAAAAAAATCTGAGGTTTGATTCTTACTGTCACCTACAAAGGAGGTCAAGAGACAAAAAGAATGGAGAAATCTTGTCACCACAGGATACACTGCACACATGATCACCCACAAGATTCACGGTGCTTCCCCTGTTTTTATACTCTCAGGCTATGGAACTAACTCGGTCAAAGGGATGAAGAAATAGGAATTGTACTTAATTGGGTCATTCACAAGACCCAGTGCATGACAGCTGAAGCACCGGAAACCTATCTGTCACAGCCTCTCCCCACATTATGCAAGTTATCCAAACTGTAGGGATTAACTTCAATAAGACAAGTTGAAATCATGTGGCAGTGTATCCAGAGACTCATGCGGCTATCAGTGTGAGACACTGTTGTCTCTGTGTTAAACAGGCAGCATGGAGAAGGCCTGTAACATTGATCTTGCCTTACCACTGGAATCCTCTTTCTCTGAACTGTTAGCGTGGGAAATGAGACTGTCCTAACTAAAGGGGAAGGAAAGAATGTCTTTCCTTCTCAACACATTAAAAAAAAAAAACAGTTTGTTATTGTCCATATTAAATTGAGCTGATGTTGAAGAATGCTCCTAAAGGAGATGCATTTAATTAGTGTGTTATGCTGTGTTATATGCAGTTATTAATTCTTGGATTTTATTTAAATTTGCATTTTATGTAACTGGCACATGCCATATTTCCATGGTTTGTTGTGAGAAATCAATAAGATATGAAATATACATGTTGTTTTTGTTGTAAAGCTTGTGAGTGTTTTATGTTTTCAATACAACAGTAAAACATAAAGAGCAAAAACTGGTGTATATTTTTATTTTCTCAAATAACAAGTATGTAAATATTTCCGTTAAAAAACACACTATAGTAAAAAGGTTAAAAAGCACCTATTATGCCTTGCAAAAGAGAGCTTTTTCACATTTTGTTATCTTACATCTACATACCTTAATGTATTTTAATGATATGCAACAGACCAATACAAAGAATTGTACAGTTGTGAAGTGGATGGAAAGGGATACACAGTTTTTTTTTCTTTTCAAAAAGAAAATTCTTTAATGTGAGAAGTTATTGCACCTTTAACTACAGCAACAGCTTCTTTGTCACAATAGAAGACAGCTTCCCCACACCATGATGCTGCCACCATGTCTCACTGTGGGACGTGGAGTGTTCAGGGGGATGTGCACTGTCAGTGCTGAAAAGTTCAATTTCTGTCTCATCTGACCAGACAACCTGCTAGATAGCTTGTGGCAAACTGCAAATAATACTTTTTATGACTTTCTTTCAACAGTGGCTTCTTTTAGGTTAGATTCAGTTTCCAGCAGCAGTGTACCAATAGAAACAAAACTTTCTATTCTTCTGTAAATACCATTATTGTGAACTGGATGACTAATAGTTAACTTTTCATCAGATTCTCCCATTTGATCTGGGGTACTCCTCAGCTTCTCCAGAGTTAACTTGGGCTTCTGGCCTTCATTTCTGATTAATATTCTCTTTGCCCAGGTTCAGAGTTTAGGTGGGCAGCCATTTCTTGGTAGGTTTAAGTTGTGTTGTACTTTTTCCATGTTTGGTTGATATACTGATATAAACTGTAAAGCTTTGGATATTTTTCAATACCCTAAACCTGTTTTAAACTTCTCTGCAATTTTCTCCCTGACCTCTCTGCTGTGTTCCTTGATCTTTATTATGCTGTTAGTTCAATAATGTCTTCTGACAAACCTCTAAGGGCCTTCATAAAAGAGCAATAATTAAACTGAGATTAGATTAGACACAGGTGGACTCTGTTTTGCTAAACAGATTACTCCTAAAGGCATTTGGTTGCAGTGGATTTAATTTAGGAGTATCAGAGTAAAGTGGGCTGAAAACAAATGCACATCACTCTTTTCAGATACTGTTTATAATTTTTTTAAAGCATTAATTATTTTCCCTCCACTTTACAATTACACATTACTCTGTGTTGGTCTATTATATAAACTATATAAATATAATTTAATTCAACGCATTTTCAAAATTACATTATGTAAATTTGCATATTAAAAATGCAGACAGGAATCTCATAAGTTGTTGCTTTGTTGGATTGTTCTAGAATAGGTTTTAAACAGTTCTCCAGACATTCTGATGGTCTTTTGCAGTGTTTCTTTGGACTGTTGCTGCTTTATTGTTTGTGTGACCACCTAACACTGACCTATTAATCATTTGTGCACAAAGAACTTCTTCCCTCAAGGGAGAACAAACGATAACATATAACAGGCGAGTTAGAATTATAACCAATTTTTTACTGAATCATCAGTCATTTTGTTAGAATGTTAAAAATCCATGATTTAATCCTTTTCTATTTGTTTAATCTTATCAATAACCAAGATAAGGCAGTTTGATAGACAGAAAATTAGATTTTAACCATAGCAATCTCAGTCTCACTAACAGCTTTTTGCTATAAACTTGACATATCAATATAACCCTTGTGTGGATGATACATCAATTAGGTCTTATGTCCAGTTTTGGCTGATTTTTTCCCCATCATTTCTCATTGACACAACCAGGAAATACTTTGCACCTACAAATGTATTTTAGGCTCAACACTTATTCTTTTATCACCCACATTCCTCAGTGCCCATTATGCATGATATGCTGTCATCATCTGGAAAAAGAACTGGCTAAATGGCTAAATACAGAGTGAACATTTAAAGCAAAACTTCATTTCACATTCAGATATTTACCACATAATTACTGATGTCATAATCTGAAAGTAATAAAAGATAGTGATACCTTATTTTATCTTAAAGTTTTTTGGGTTTTTTTACTGAAATCCTTCATGCCTTTGATACAACCAAAGAGTCAGAGTATCTTTGATGGGCAATATTTTCTGTCAAGCTAAGTTGTAAAAATCAAGAGTATTCATGCACCAACACCTTGGGCTTTCATTTAATAAAGAGATTGTTATTTTAGGAAGTTTTAAGGATGAAAAACTAATGCAAGAGTATAAAGTGTGACCAAAAACTCGAGTCCAACCCCCATGTGTGAGTGAAAGGTTTGCTGTAATACAAATTGTCAAAAGTGCAAATAAACGGTTTTTATGCAGCTGTTGCTAAGCTTAATTTGCAAGGCAGTCATATTGGATTTTCAGTTCAGAGCTGTTGAGAAACTTCATACTTTCCAACGCTGAAGTCCGAATTTCAGGTAACTTTTCAGTTCATTTTTATCATCTTGCAACTTGGGAATGTATCCTGACTAGAAATTGAACACATAATAATGTGAAACATTCAACCAATCACACAGTGTCTATGTAAGGCAACATGTTTTTATAAGTATATTTTTCTTTCTTTCTTTTTCAAGACACAATAACGGAACGACAACGTTCAAGTCCTTTTCTACTTTTAAAAACTGTTTTTAAATGTTTTTAATGTGTTTAGTGGTTGTTATAAAATACAGAACCACCGCGCAAGGCAAAAAATCAGAACATTAGATATTAGTTTACCTTTTCCTAAAACAACCTAAATTAGTTTGTTGAAATAATCTGTCACCAATCTCGCAGGAAGTGGTGAAAACAATGGGATCAAGACTATAAAAATGCGATAAACGGTTCATTTAGTTACCTTTCAAAATAAGAACCTATGATACTATTTTTAGATACCTAAACAAAGTGCGAATAAAGTAGCGGTACAATTTTAATATTATAAGTGCACGCATGTGTGTGTTAGATTTGTCAAATCAGAATTAATATTCTCAAAGTTATTTTTTACCCATAACGTAACAATGAGCTAATCTTGCAGGACAAGCGTTGCGTTACTTTTACTTTGAAAGTAAAAAGCGGAGCCACGTCTTCTGTAGCGTCAGACTTAACGCGGTTGGAGGTGTGGATGGAGGCGAAACTTGGAGAAAAGTAGCGACAGGGAAAAGTTTCTCTTTCTTTTTATTGGCAATCATAACCTGTTGCCTTGAGAGCATGTTCGGCGTGTTTATGACGAAGCGAAGGCTGCGTTTCCATGATGGCGACAATAACACAGCTGCTGTTCCCATGACATGACAGCAGAGTCGAAAACTTCAGGAGCAAGTTTGAACAATAACTTCGTCGTAACTATTTCAGTTATTAACGTTACAGGGAGAAAAAAAAAAAAAACGGCCGCAACAATGCTAAACATTGCTTTGTTCTCGATTTGGGCATTTGGTTTTAGTCTCTACTTCGGAGCGACGGATTGTCACTTTTCAATACCGCTGAAAATTTATCCGGGGAAGTATAACTTATCCACTGAGGCGAAACTGTCATCTGTCCGGGTGGTAGCGCTAAAATCAGATGGAGACGGTCTCTCTCTGGCGTCTGATCCCAGCGGTACGGTCAACTTTCTGGACATGGTCAACAACCTTCAAGGGTACTCCGGAAGAGGCTACTACATAGAGATGTCTATTGGCACTCCTGGCCAAAAGGTTCTGTATTACCGTTCACAAAGTCTGTCTCATTTACATTGACTGTTGTAGTTGTTTTTATTTAACTTATATATGCTATGACTTGTACTTTGCTTTTAACAACATTGTTTTTGCTCTTAAGTCCATCCACTATCTAAAATAATACCGAGTTTTATCGAATACGCTTGAGTTATGATTTCAGTGTGTAACATGAAGGGAAAGAATAGTCTATGAGAAGATAAGAATGACTAGTTTATTCTGACACTTTGTTAGCCTTTAAAATCAGCTGTTAATTTTCAAGCACCGTTAAGATAGGATTGAACTGGAGCTGGCTGAGGTAGACTAAAGCTTCCCGCTCACATGCGCTCACATGATGCTGCCTGCGAGGACGAGTGTTTCTTTCCAGGCAGCTGACTGGGATTATGGGGCTCCCATGGAGCAAAGAGCAGCACCAGACTTGTACAAAACAACAGTTCTCCTCCTGTTTAAAACATACTTGTTGCTTGGATGATATGCTGGTAAAATTAAAAAAAAAAAAAAAAAAAAAAAAAAAAAAAAAAAAAAAAAAAAAAAAAAAAAATTTAAAGTGTGGGTGTCAAAACATACAAATTCATCTGAAAGGGCAGTAAAAAAAACTTTTTTTTTTTTCTTTTAAATGATACCAAGATCATTTCTGTAGGTTATAAATCAGGAATGTTGCAGAATTGTATTGCAAAAATTCTGAGGTAGTTGATATTTCTCAGTTTACATTGAAAGCTGTTGGAAGTTTATGACCCAAAGTCATAACATGTGCCTAATTTCAAGATTTATTTCAGGTTTTGCCTTTGGATATTCAACAAATGATCTTTGATCATGTTATGCCTTTTTGGTGATTAGAATAAACGTTCACTGACTTCAATTTATTAAGCTACATTTGTTGTTGTAGAATATAGTTTCACCATTATAAACAGCAACAGAGGATATGTTGCCTTAAAACAAAAACACATCCAGCTTGCTTTTTTTCCCCTTCAAAGTAAACAGTATAGTTAACTCCTGAAAATAAGACATAACATTTTTCTAACCCTTTTTTTAGATTCTGGACCTTACACAGGCTAAATAACTATGCCCTCACATAACAAATCAGCTGACTTTGTGTGTATTGGTATTTGGTACTGCTACTATTGGTACGAACTGAGTATTTAGTTGATTTCTGAAAAAAATCAATCAAACTTTGGACCAAAAATTAAGCGATATGCTCCTGCTCTGTTGCATATTGGAATGAGGAATTCAAGATAGGTTTACTTTACCTTATTATTGGACATTTTTTGAACTGCAAACCAAAGCAGCAAATAAAAGCAGTTTTTCTGGTGACAGTGCAGCCATTAGGGTAATCAACAATCCTAAACACTGATAGTCACATACCTACTGCCAGGTATGGGTGATATGGACTTAAAATCTTAGCACAGTAACTTGTGTTTTGTTTTTGTTTATCGAGTAACAATAAAAGCAATGTTAAAATGTGAAATGTTCTAAAAATAAATTAATAAAAAGAATTAATCTCTGATTTTTAGCTGTTAAACTGTTGCAACCTAAGGGTGGAGTCCCACAAAAACACAGCATTGCCAAAAAGCACCCTTCACTGCAACATGTATATTCAGTAGTTGCTACTGTGCTGCTAAACAGTAACTGTATTCAGGAATATTTTGAAAAATAAACAGTTCTCAATAACAGGGCTGAAGCAATTGATTGGATTAATTGTGATGAATTGATTATTGAAATAATTGTCAACTAATTTGGTAATTGATTCATTGTTAACTAGAGTATACAGACTCTATTAAAAAGGCATTTTGCTGAAAAACCCAACATACTCAGAGTAGAAATGAACACAAAACTCTACAAAATATATATATATACATTTTGCATTTAAGATGAAAGCATCTTTGTCTGTAAATATGTTTAACACAAAACTCCTCAAATGGCTTCATCCAGTTCAAATTCACTAAAGTAATACTATGTTATTGCATTTTAGGCAATAAAATGTTTATTTTCTTCTTTAAGAAATGAATTGAATTGTTTATTTGCATCTTTTAATGTATTTCTAATATTGAACAAAAAAGGCTTGAGTGGTTAAATTAAAAATCTTTAGAATGTGCCATTTTTTTTTATCCAATTAATTTATTAGTCATCAGAATAATCCATAAAATAATCGATTATTAAAATAATCGTTAGTTGCAGCGCTACTCGTGTTTATTTACAGTATTTACTATATACTATATTTACTATATTTATTGTTATTATCACAGCACTGCTAATGCTAATCATGATTGCTTTTTCTCTTCAGTACCAATAAACTGTATGATAATTAGCCATCCCTACCTCCTGCTCCATTTCTTTGAGTTCCAAGGAAATTATGCCAGGAGTAATCTGTCATCATTTTATTCATCTTGTAATGTAAAGTGCCTAACAAGATCATGTTAATGATTAAGAGGGGTTAAATATGCGCGAGTGGGGAATTAAGAATACATGAGGCCTTAGGGGTGGCAGCAATTTGCCATTGTGCTCTGAGTGGAAGCGTTTGAAGCAGAGCTTAAACCAAAGGTGAATTATCTCATTACTAAGTTGACCTGTTGCCCCCAGGCCTCTCAAGTTAAACAGATCAGAGCTTTTAAGACTCCTGTGGTGAAGCTTAGTTTCTCAGATTCGTGGAGGCTTATCAGTTCTCCATGCTATGGGGCTGCGGAGAATATGACACAGAAATCAAAACTGTCCCTTCAGAAAATATGAGGAACGTCACAGTTTTGAGCATATTTGTGAATGTACGAAACATCCATAATTTAGTTTTTGCTGAAATTATAATTTATCAAAACCAACACTGGATTCCTGGAGGGCTTCTTAGAGTGGATGAAAAGCAAAAGGGTTCTCTAGTTGAATTACTAAAAGACAAGAGAGTAGTTATTTATAAACAGTTAGCAGATAGATGGAAAACAGACTTACAGTAATGTCATGTGACTCTTTCATAAGAAATCCCGAAGTGTTCCTCATAGTTTCACATTGCACTTCATGGGCAGCCACTGCAATAGATACAGATCCAGATATTTAAAGCATAATCCTGTGCGTAGGCATGGGTTGGTATGAGTTACTCATTGTATGACAACCTTGAATTAAAAACACCATAACTTCATGGTATTACACCATTTCCACAGAAATGTAAAGCCAACAGATTTAACATGCTGTTATTGCTTGTATTTGAAACAGAACAGCACCAGTTATTTTGTCTTCTGCTAAAATAGTAAAAGTGTTAAACAGTGTAACCTTAATAAGAGTGATAGGTGGCACTCCTTTAGCTTCCACAAAATGACTCTGTGTGTCACAAACCGAAACGATTCCAGGCCGCCAAAGGAATATAGTTGCTGGCTGACCAACAGTACTCACCATCAGCTGTGAGAGAGGCCACAGTGCATTACTTTATGTGGAGCACTTTCTCTAGAATCTGATTTAAAAAAAATTTGAACTGCAGGAAAAGTGTGACAGAGAGGTTTGCAGTTTTGTAACCATAACTTGTTAAAATCTTGCTTTATTTTGATAGCAGCCCATATGACAGTTGTATTATTTATACGGCTAACTCATGCTTTGTCATAACAAAATGACATAAATAATTTGATTTTTAAAAAAGCATAACAGTCATCTATATTATGGCGTCATAAGAGTTAAAGATTTCTTCTGGAAATGCAGCAATTAATGAAATGGGGATTAAAATTAACCAGCAGAACATGCCAGTGATAGACATGTCTTAGCACTGAAAAATCCGATTTTGTTATGGAATATTTCTATTGATTTAAAATACATTTTCTCTGATGTTATGCACGTTTATATTTTGAGCATAGCTGAAAGTGAGATGCAGGTTTGGGACATCAACAGGGATAATCTTGTAATTTCTTCAATTTGTCTTTAATGAAAGTGCGGGATTAAAAAAAATCTCAGTGAGGGAACCTGCAGCCCAGTTTCTCTCCTTGTAGTCAAAGATTGTTATATTTAATAGAAGAAGTAAAACAAAAGACCCCACATATTAGTTTCTTTGTCTCACTGTGGTTAAAAAAAATCTAGAATCATCAGATCATACTGGGGCCCTATAAAATAAAATAAGTTTTTTGGGGGGTTTTTTGCTAATTACATTGGCAATTTAGCCAGTTCACCTATGTGGAGACTAGTCAGTGATGTCAGTAGTTACACCTATGTGTTTTCAGATATGACAGGTGCACAAACACCTGGTTGAGGCCTGTTTCAGGTTTACTTCCTCTGTACACAAACTGAAGGAACAGAGTGAAAAGTAAACACCGCTCTGACAGTTTTAGTAAATGAACGCACATTAATGCTTGGATTGTGTTGTATAGCATTACAGTGTCTTGGATTTGTTGCTAACCTTCCAGTTTTGGAAAAGTATTAAGAAAGGGGGGAAAGCAGTTCCTGCTCAGATAAGCTGGCCATTAAACTTTGCTTCTCTGGGCATAATTATAGCAAGTCCGTTACATCAGTTATTCACGCCAGCGGAGCTCAATCCACTTTGGTTTAAATTGGTTATTTGTTGCCAGAATGTCCTGTAATTCAATACGATTGGGTCACACTCTCACTATTATACTAACTAAATCATGATGTGATTACAGGGCAGCGGTGTTAAACGAGGCAGTATTCAAATCAGTCTCTAATTGCTGCATCTGTTAACATGTGGCACAGCCAGGCTGAGAGAGGCTGCGGAGAGCCTCACATCTGCTAATTGGTACAAACAGGTAGCAGATGCACGTTGCCACCACGGAGTCGCTGCCAATTAGGCAGCGAGCGCTCAACTGCAGGCTGCCGCGATGTGAGAGAGAGAGAGAGAAATAGAGATTTGCCTCAGGCTTGGGAGCTAGACTAGAAAAATGTGGGACATGGAGACGAGGAAAAATGCCCCTACTGTCCATCCCCATGAGATTTAAGTATTTTCCTGTTTGGCTTGTTTAGGCAACAGATCGCTGTCATGAACAAGGTGATGGTGGGGAGTTTTATGGCATGGTGACTGTGATGGGACCAGAGCCAGCCCAATAAAGAGAAACCCACAGCCCTAAACAGAGCCTTACAAGAACAACTTAATAAATCATGATTGATTGTTTAGCCATTGTTTCATAATGGCGAATGCACACCTTAGCTTAACAGTAAGGGAGTATTTATGAAACAAGTTTAGGAGCAAAGCATGAGGAAGTTATTTTTGGTATGACTCCGCAGTTTTAAGTTGCTTCCTGCTCGTCCACTCTTTTGACAGTAAAAGAAGACTGATCTTAATTAGATTGCGTCTGTTTACTGCTGATTGAAGAACTAAAGTTTCCACAGCCCCTGGGGATCGATGAAGATGTGTTAGATGTTGGAGCAAACAGGTGGTTGAGGGGGCTTGTCATAGCAAGGAATGCTTTTCAGTGACTGTGGATTTGGCCTCTGCTTTAGTCGAGTGACAGAACTCCACTGGCTAATTAGTTCATCCTCGCTGACTTGATGCCTGGAAGACAGAATTATATCCACTGCTGCTCGCCATTCCCCACATGACACATACCCAAACGGCTGGCTGGGTCATACGGTCATGTCAGGCGCTTGAGGCTGTCATGTTCATCTCCCGGATAGCACATTAGAGAGTAATTATGTCACAGTCCGTGTGGAGTCTTAACAGCAGTTTGTGTGATTGTGGAGTCTGCGGGAACAGTTATGTGGCAACTTGATCTTTTTTTTTTTTTTTTTTTTTTTTTTTTTTTTTTTTTTTTTTTTTTTTTTCCGCTCAACTTAAAAAAAAAAGTCACATTTCCAGTATACACTAAGACAGGGTTTTTTTTTCTGTGTTTATGCCTCTAAATAAAATATGTCATTTAAAATGCTTAGCAGTATGATTGACTGCTGTCATTTTTAGTGTTATTTTATGAGTTATTTATGTAAGGATAGGTAGCTGATATCTTTGGTTGTTAAAGCAAACTCTTCCTTATGTATTTCAGCTCAACATCCTGGTGGATACAGGTAGCAGTAACTTTGCTGTGGCTGCCGCGCCACACCCGTTCATTACTCGCTACTTCAACACTGCACTGTGAGTGGCATGGACGCCTTGTGTGGGAAAATTCTCATACTACTGAAAATAACATGACTTCTACAGTTGTAAATCATCATAGTAGGATTTGGCACTAATATGTTAGAGAGTTTTCACAAAAATGATACATGTGCTTCTTATTAAAGCAAAATAAAGTTAATTTATTTTGGTAATTCAGTGGAAATTATTTTCTTTATTGATTCATTACGCATATAGTGATATATTTCCAGTTTCTGTTCATTTTGATGATTATGGCTTACAGCTAAAAAGAATAAAGAATGAATCAAACCAATAAAAATCATTTTTGATGCAGAAATGTTATGTGGTGTCCATTTACGGCACCAATCATGGTGAAGAAGGACTTGACAATAGTTGAACAAGTCATTATTGACTCCCTCCAGGAGGAGGGTAAGCCACAAAAGAACATAATTAAAGAAGCTGGCTGCTCAGAGTACTCTATCCAAGCATATAAGTGGAAAGTTGAGTAAAAGGAAAAAGTGTAATAAAAAAGTAGACAAGTAACTGGGATAACAATAGCCTTGACAAGTGTGGACTGCAGCTGGAGTCACTACTTAAAGGGCCACCACACAGATGTATGCAGGACATGGGCTACAACTGTTGCATTCATCGTGTTAAGCCACTACTGAACCAGAGATTTTGGAAACGTCATCTAGGCTAAGGGAAAAAGAAAGATTGGACTCAGTGGAGCAAATTCCTCCTTTCAGATTTTATTTAATTTTGCATTTCATTTGTAAATCATGGTTGTAGTGTCTGGAAGCAGACTGGAGAATCCAAGTTGGTTGAGATCAAGCGTTCAGTTTCCAGTCACTGATGATTTTGTATGGTATGTCTTCTGCTCGTGTTGGTTCACCACCAGGACATGTTGGAGCACTTCATGGTTCCTTCTGCTGACGAGCTTTATGGAGATGTGATTTCATTCTCCCAATCCTTGCTTTAATAACCTTGGTATCAATGTGTTTAACTCCTGACCTAAACCCCATAGAGAAAACTGTGGTGTATTGTGATGAGGAAATTGAGACACCAGAGCTACAAGCTGATTGGCTGCATTCAATGGCACATTGATTTAGAATTCATTCTCAGATCAAGTATTGCATATTCATACTGTATAGTACATGGGCATGTATTTCAGTTGGAATAATCCCTTTTTTTGTTAGTTGTTATACTGAAATTTTCCAAGAAACTAAATTTTGGGCTTTAATGAGCTGTAAACTGTAATCATCAAAATGAACAGAGATAAAAACACTGCACATGCAATGAATCTATAGATTCAATTCTTTAATAAAATTGCTGAAAAACTTTTTGATGACATTCTAATTTCTTGAGATGCAGCTGTAATCTTTGCTCTTTATCTTTTGTTTTCCATTGTCTTAATGTTTTGGTTTTTTCCTAAATTGACACTGTATTTTAATTCACATTGTTTGGCTTCTTCCTCTCTCCAGCTCTAGTACCTACCAGTCAACTGGTCGCTCGGTAGCTGTCAGGTACACACAAGGCAACTGGGACGGCGACCTGGGAACTGACCTCATCTCCATCCCCAAGGGCCCAAATGGAAGCGTCGCTGTTAATATTGCTGCCATCCAGTCATCTGACGGCTTCTTCTTGCCTGACATCAACTGGCAAGGCATCCTGGGGCTGGCCTATCCAATGCTGGCACAGGTGAGATGCAGGCTCTTTAATTTTAACCTATTAAGACCTTTTAAAAAAATGTCTCCAACAGGGACATAAACAGCAGTCAGATTGCAACAAGCTTAAGCATATTGATGTCCCATTAGGCTACGTCCTCCCTGCTAGGAAGACACAGTGTTGAATTGGATAGTAAATGGTCAGAACAAATTAAATTGGGTAGTGCAGCTATTCTGAAAAAATGTTTTTATGTCAAATATGACTGTGTTCTGATCCAATACTACATTAAAGTTATTAAAATCAGTGATATGTTTATGCTTGAAAACCCAGAAGCCTTAAAGTGCAGCGAAATAATTCTCTATATTTCATTAGTAGTACATTGTCTTCATTAATATTGCGATTGTGTCCAACTTAACTCACTTACAGGGGGTGTTCTGCACGTTGCGATCTCTGTCAGTTTCTTTTGACAGCGAGAGATACTTTGTCCAGAATTTAATTTCTGCAGAACAGTTTTAGTATGCTCCTCCAATATAAGTTAAATAGGTTAGGAAAGATGCTATTGCTCCTGACAATCCATGAAATAGGTTGAAAAAACAGATGGCCAATGTAACAATAAAAGGCTCTGCAAAGGAAGACGATTTGCTGGATATTATGTTTTGTCTGCCTTTCCGTACTGCGTAAGATCCTGCTCTGCATATCTTTTAAAGTTCCGCATAACTTTCAGTCTGAGATCTTATCTAAATCTAGTCGCTGATGTTTCACATGACAACAGAATGGTTACATTTTCAGCAGCCTGCAGTGTGATGCTCTTCTTTGTTCTCTTTAAATTGCTTTTTTTATTTGATTAATCTCATTTCCTCTATATCTGTACGTATTTTCTGAGTGGATTTGATTCAGATAATTCACTTCCTTTGATGAGACTTTAAAGAGCATCCCATATGCATACAGAGCTGTTAAAATATTTACCCGCTCACAGAGTTCCTCTGTTTTTACTTTATTGTCCCACTTAAATGTTTCAGGTCATCAAACAAATATTAATGTCAGACAACAATAACCTGTGTTAAAACAAAAAGGAATTTTTGAATGATGATTTAATTTGTTAAAAGAAGAAAAGAAACTATCCAAACTAACCTGCCTTCTTGTGAAAAGCATGCCTGAAACCTAATAACTGGTTGTTCCACCCATGGGAGCAACAGCTGCTATCAAATGCTTGTGATAACCAGTAATGAGTTGTTTACATCACTGTAAACAACTCAGTTTTGGCCTGCTCTGCTTTACAGAATTGTTTAATTCAGCGACATAGGAGGGTTTTCTAGCATGAACTGCCTGTTTAAGGTCATTTCACAGCATCTCAGTTAGTTTTAAGTCTATACTTTGATGGACCCTCTTCCAAACCTTTATTGTATTTCTTTTGACGGTGGAAGTGTTGAAGTGATTTGGATCATTGTTTTGCTGCAGAACCCAAATGAGCTTGAGCTTAAGGTCTCAATCTGCTGGTCAGACATTCTTCTTCTATGTTTTTTTTTTTACTAGAGAGCAGAATTCATGGTTACATCAGTTACACCAAGTTGATAAGGTCCTAAAGCAGCTCCAGATCATCACACTACCACTGCCATGTTTGACTATAGGTATGATGAACTTTCTCTGCAATACTGTTAGTTTAACATCATGTGTAGCAGGACGTACACTTTCTAGAAGGTTCCACTTTTGTCTCATCAGTCTGCAGAATATTGTCTTGGAAATAATCAGTGTGTTTTTTGATAAATGTGAAATGGGTTTTTGTGTTCTTGTGGTTCAGCAGCAGTTTGGCACTTAGACTCACCTATGTATGTATGCCATTTTTGCTATATGTATGAGTCATCATTGCACTCTAGGAGTAATTTTGGGAGGCAGTGGACCACAATCAAGTTAATACTGAACCAACAAATTCTGGTTAATAACAGCTAATTGATGATTTAACAAAGGTGGGATGAAATTCCTTTTTCACATTAGGTCAGGTTGGTTTGCCTAACTTTTCTTCCTATTATCATTTGAAAACTGCTTTTTGTTTTTACCCAGGTTGTCTTTGTCTGATATTAGTGCTTGTTTGGTGATCTGAAACTTAAGTGGGACAAAAAAAAAAAAAAAAAAAAAAAAAAAGCAAAAACAGAGGAAAAGTTTTAAGGGGTAAATACTTTTCACAGCACTGTAAGTGTAAAATATAACAAACTCCAAATAGCTTGACCTGGTGTTGGCTTTCTTCAACATGATAATTTAGTCGGGACCAACACAAGAGATTCTTTCTTCCTGAGCTGACTGTAGTAACCTTTGGGATCAAATGTCAGCGACTAAAGAGCAGATATGCTCACACTGACCACTTTGTGCTGTTGTTGTCTCTGAAAAGATCAGGTTCAACTTGCCTGAGAACTATTAGTCATGCTTGACATAACACAGAACTAACATGAACAGCTTTGTCACAAAAAGAGAACATTGCTTGGTCAAAGAGCATAAGACTGCTTTGGACCTGCCGTTCATGCACATACTGTAGTTTTTATTTTTGGTCAGAACTAAAATTCATTTTATTAGATGATGTCTGTGCACAGTGTTCTGCTATTGACAGCTACACTTTTCTGAATATCTATTCTACCAGAGAAAAAACGTGGCCTGTTCTTATTTTTTTCCTTTTTTACACAACTACACTTAAACTGTTTTATTGTTCTGTGCTGGTGTAGAGAACATTTAAGCAGAATCCATCTATTTGTTTATGATGGGATTTTTTTTTTTTTTTTTTTTTTTTTTTTTTTTTTTTTTTTTTTTTTTTTTTTTTTTTTTAATGCTGTAATGAAAAGCAAATAAAGTTGCAATTCTGCACATTACAGGGCCTTACAAAAATATTCATTCCTCTTGAAAATTTTTAAATGTTTTCACATTATAACTATGAGCTGCAATATTTTGGGGATTTTATGTGAAGGACAGATAAAAAATAATGCATAAATTTGAAGTGTAAAGGAAAGGATCATGCTGTATTCGCTCCATCTCACACATATTCCCACCCGTGTTTCACCATGAGGATGGTGTGTTCAGTGTTATGTACCGTGTTCATTTTTTACAATTGCTTTTGGTTAGTTATTTGGATGTGCTGATGTTTAATGTTTTTAATTCTCTTCTGTACTTCTCAACACTTTGTGATCTATGTATTGAAAAGTGCTACATAAATCAAGTTTCACTGAGTCACTCACTCACTTCCACAACATAAACATTTTGTGTGTGGGCCAAAGTTTTAGTTTTGGTCACATCTGACCAGACCTTCTTTTAAGTGTTCGTTGTGTCCACCACATTCTTAGGACAAACTTTATATTGCTCTTCTTCTGGCTCTATTTCAACAATATCTTTCTTCCTGGCACTCCTCTTTCATAGGGGTTGGATTTGTGGAGTCCACAACAAATAGTAGTCAGTGGATTCTCCCACGTGAGCTGTTGGTCCCTGCATCTCCTCCAAAGTTACTGTGGGGGTCTTGGATAGATCTCTGATTAATGCTTTAATGTTGCCTGTGAGGTCTCTGATGCCTTATTGTGTATATGACTTCTGAGGGAAATCAATTGCACTAGATCTTATTTTATGGTATCAGATTAAAAGGGACAGACACATACACTTTTCCTTCTTTTCAGTTTTATAGGTTAGATTGAAATAACTTTAAACATCTCCACAACTTTCTCTTTTCACTTTCACTTTTATTTTCCTTCTATTTCACCATTAACTGAAATGCTAATTAGTGTATCACATAAAACCCCAATAAAATACATTTGGGTTGGGTTTGCCACGTGAAATAAATGCACAAGTTTAAGGGATATGAATAACCTCAAACAATGTAAACACTTAAATTCCACTATTTAAATAAACAGATGGTTGTTGATTATGCATTTCCTGTCTGTTGTTCAGCCTGACTCCTCCGTGGAGCCGTTCTTCAAGTCTGTGGTGAAGCAGCTGGGAATTCCCAACACATTTTCTCTGCAAATGTGCGGGGCTACACTGTCAGCCAGCAGCACAGTCGACCCTCCTGCTGGCAGTTTTGTAAGTATCCAATATAGCCCCAGAGAAGTCTGCCTTAATCCGTCCATTATACACTAATCGATTTAAAAATCGAATCACTTTATAAAATATCGCTTGATATCAGCTTTGGGTTTGCAGCTTTGTTGAAGTTTGAGTCTGTGATCTTTTATTTTTTTTTATGTTATTTTATTTTTTTTAACGTTTGTTTTGGGTGCCAGTGTCCTTTCTTCCATTTTTTTTCAGACAGTAACAGCAATGCTGAAACGCTGAAATGTTGTTCAGCAGTTTCTACTCACATGATTAAACACTAATTGATCAGAGCAGCCAAGTGCATTTTAAAGACATAATAGTTGATGTCGTGTGTGTCAGCATAATTTCCCTTTGGATGCCCACTCCGGTTAGAGAGGAGCTAATTAAACTAAGATAGCTTCCTGCTGAGAGCAGGTCTGTCTCTGTTGCACACACAACCTTGGCACCTCACACGCTGCATCTCCATCATGTGACCCTCTGATGCTGACAGATGGATTAGATGGCAGGAGGCCCCTGTGTGTTTATGTACTGTGCTGTGCCAGAGTGAGAGCAGATGGATAAACCTTTGCTTTTTTTGTAGATATTGGGTGGGGTTGAACCATCTCTGTATCGAGGGTCGATCTGGTACACCCCTATCGTAAAGGAGTGGTACTACCAAGTGGAAGTTTTGAAGCTGGAAGTTGGAGACCAAAATCTGAATCTGGATTGTAAAGAGGTAAACATCAAACTCCATATTGATGCTCTGACTGTGCTGTCTCTGATTTTAATATAAAGTGATGCCCTTTATTGGCACTGCTGGTAAAGATGTGGTAAAAGCCTTATAAAAAGCCATCTTTTGTTCTAGCAGCATGATGTCACACTGAAAAAAAATCTGAAAAATCCCAAATTTATTTTCATATATCTATATATATATATATATATATATATATATATATATATATATATATATATATATATATATATATATATATATATATATATATATATATATATATATATATATATATATATTTAATCATTGGGATAAAAATCTGTGTTGACAAATAATAATTTTTAATAAAATCACAATGCTCTCTTCTCCATTGGATATATTCTCCTTTGGAAGGATGCTCTTATTTTGTATTGCCTGACAAATCAGGTGCCTTCTGTTTGGTCAAAATAGCTTTTAGTATTAGTAATAATGTGTTTTCTGTGTTCTTTGTAATGTATTTGTTACTTATTTATTTTGTAGGATTTTTTTTTTTATTCTATTGTGGATTGTGTAATTAATTTTAAATCCAGCATTTTTTTTTACCTCATGCTGTGGAAGCACACTCTCTTGCTGATAAATGTTTGTTTATTTTTTACATAATACCCCATATTTGGGTAAATACTATGAGATTCATTATCAAATACTCTATTATGCAAGTGTAAATAATAATAATTGGGATTTCAATATGTACCATAACAACCATAACTATAACTTTTTTAAAATTAAGCAGCCCCACTAATGAGTTATTGGTAGAGAAACAGGCCCACATCGTCATAGGTCCTTTACCATACTTAATAGTGAGCATGAGGTGCTTTTCTTAATGTTAATCTTTGGTTTCACATTACACCCACCTGGAACATTAGTTGCTGAAAGACACAATATTAGTCTCACCTGTCCAAAGCACACAGTTTTCAGTAGAGTTCAACAACCTCCACATATTTATGTTTGAGATGGCAGAATAGAAAATATTTCTTCACTGTCATCACCCTCAAGCCAGTGGTTGGCATTTAGATGGTGTCTAATGACTGTTATGAAGACTTGGGACTCCCAAAATTGCAGCTTAAATGTAAAAAAAAAAAAAAAAAAAAAAAAAAAATATGGATTAGTATATTTCTTTTTCTTCTCTTTTTTTATCCACTAAATAAAGCTCAAATTAATTGTTGGATTTTTCAAAAGTTTTTAGTTTGAGGGTATGCTATGGCCATAGAAGATTTAACTTACTTTAAGGTTTTTTTTACACATCTTTACTTCAACATGTGATGCCAGTACAGTAATTGTCCATGAGCAGCAAAGAAACTGTGTGTTTACATCTAAAATACAAGAGATGCTCTAGTTGGACAATGTTAAAAGTCATTTTCAGTCTCAATAGACCAATTGTAAATGTAGCTGACTTGCAGTACTGAACTGGTGTTGGCTTATAAATATACATCCTTGTATTTTATTCTGCTTTTTCAAGGCATTTCAGAGAAGCCGGTTGAACTGAGAAAAAAAAACACTGTTCGCCTCTTTCTTTCAGTATAACGCAGATAAAGCCATAGTTGACAGCGGGACGACACTGCTGAGACTTCCTGTCAATGTCTTCAATGCGGTGGTAGAAGCCATCACACGCAGCTCTCGGGTACACTGCCTTCTTCTCACAGACAATGATGAAACATGTTGTCAGAGCAAAGGGATGCCAAGGAGAATAGTACACACTCGCTGTTTAAGGATGCAGTAGTTGTAGGTGGATGGGTTTATGATTTTTCTGCTAGGAAAATAAGTATCTTACCTCCATGCAGCTGTTTATTCATAGTTCTTTGTGCATTTCTCACCTTTTGAAACTGCACTCAAGATCAATTTGAACAATTTTTCTTAATGTACCCTCATTCCTGCAAAGCTGACAAATGAAAGACAACATCAAAACCTACTTTGGTGCTTTACTGAACTTCTGTTTCTCTTCTTTTATCTTTCACCCTGCCTGTCTTCCTCTGTTTCACTTTTTTTTTTTTTCTCTCTGTGATTTAGATCGAGAATTTTTCTTCAGGGTTCTGGGATGGCACCAAGGTTGCATGCTGGGTGAAGGGTAAGAACCCCTGGGAGTTTTTCCCAAAGCTCTCAATTTACCTGAGAGCCACCAACACCAGTCAGTCTTTCCGCATTACCATCCTGCCTCAGGTAGACAGAAATTTAAATCACAGCTTCACCTTTCTCCAGAGGTCCTATATCAGTTTCAAACTGACGAATAGGTCGGTTTTTGTTTTGCCATTTTGCAGCTTTATATCCAGCCAATCACAGACGTGGACGGAAAACTGGATTGCTTCCGTTTTGGTGTGTCGTCATCAGCTAATGGCCTGGTGATTGGCGCCACTGTTATGGAAGGTTTCTATGTGGTGTTTGACCGCACCCAGAAGAAACTGGGCTTCGCACTCAGCAGCTGTGCAGGTAAGAGAATTATGCCTTTAAGACTTCCACTCATTATAAATAGAATCAGAACTTATTATAAGAAGTTTATTTCAGGATTGTTTAATTTAGATTTGAGAATGCCAATTCTTAGCAGATATGTCTATGATAATCATTCACCAGTGAACTAATTCACGTGGTATACTATTTTTTTTTTTTTTTATTTTTTTTTTTTATTGTTCATGTATAGTGTGATACATTTCAAAATCAGTATAGACATATCTGGCCTCTGAAAGAGTTTGAGTCATGTCAAGCATTTTAATATCATCAGAACAAGTTACTATGCCTTGAATACACTGTCGAAATTATTCAACTTCAATGTTTCTTTTCTATTTCATTTCATGTACGAAGTGTGTTTTAAACGAAAATTTCAGTTCAGCTTAATAAGTAGCAACATGTCAAGAAATGGCTCAACATCAGCCTGATGATGCTTCTTGGTGTTGAACAGAGCGGAACATTTCTGCACAGAATTCCCTCACAGTGGCCTTAAACTTTCTCCTCTTATGTCTCATCAGAGCATCAAACTTGAATGTATTTTATAGTGATTTTATGCTACAGACCAACACAAATTAGTCTATAACTGTGAAATGGAAACATAAAAGAATAGTTCTCAGCATTTGCTATAAATAAGTGTTTCGTGCATTTGTATTTAGCCCCCTTTACTCGGTTACCCCAAATGGCATTTAATGCATACAGTTGCATTCAGATGTCACGTAACCACTAAATTAAGTCCACCTGTGTCCAAGTTGATCTAAAGAAACCATATGAAGTCCAGTTAAAATACTACAACAAACTATGCAGTGGGCAAAGCAAATGAGAGAGATGTTCTCGTCAGAGGAGCTAAAAATGTAACTTTTTGGCATACATGGAAAATGCTATGTGTGATAGTAAACTTGCACTGCATAGTGCTCTGAGCATATCCTCCTTACTGCAGTACATGGTGGTGAAGGCAGCTTCAAATACAAAAGCAAGTCACACTTTTCTACGGAGCCCCCTAAGGGACACAGGATTTTTTTCTTACTGCGTTCCCTCGTGATAAATTTGCAAATACACCCTGGTCTATTTTGTATACTGTCACGGTGATAACAAGTGTCAATTCAAAATTGCACATATGTTCACCCATGAAAATCCTCAGTGAAAACGTGTTTATACATTCTTAATTGTTTGGCACAGAAAACTGGTTCAAAATCAATCTGTTAACTGGTGTTCATGTCTCTTTGTGCAATATCTTTCGTTGGACAAATAACTAATGGCAGGAGATTGATGGTGCACATGAAAATGGGTCCTTTACTAACCAGTCAGACCACCAACACGAAAAAGACTCCTCAACCAAAACTGTTAGCAAATGGCAGTATTACCCTGGACATTTAATTCAAAATAGTCCAAATAGTTTGGATGTCTTTTTTCTTTCTTTCTTTCCTTCTTAAAGAAAGCTTCTGTCATGTTTATGTTTTAGAGTAGGGACGTAAAGCCCATGTTTGACCTGTTTTCCCTTCAGCATTTTGCACATAAGTTTGTGGTGCGTTTGTATCCCAAAGAAAAAGGGATAAAACTTCATATTTCACAAATGAGATATTAACGTACAGGTAAAAGCCTTACAAAAACCTTATTGTAGGAGGAATATTTTCAGTATTCAAGGTGCCGCATTAACTTACATTACTGCAAGGGAATGTAAAATTTATACTCCGTAACTGTGAACAATTTTTTAAAAATTAAATGTCGTTTTCCTTCCACCTCACAACTGACACAATGGAGAAAGTTTAAGGGATATGAACACTTTTTAAAGGCACGGTATAACCTTGGATTAATTAATAACCAGACCACAAGCAGACTCTAAAGTTCAGGTTCACAGGTCAACACATTATTATATTTTGCTGACCTGAAACCACTCAACCAAAGTTAAACCTTATCCCATGTGCAGAATCCACCTCAGGTGTTTTTGGTAAGTTATGCTCATGTGCTGCATCAGGTATTAGATAAGTTGAATAGTTTGGTTTTGTGTTTGTATGAGTTTTGGAAAGGGTTCCTGTTCACATCATAAAGTACAAAGATTTGCTTGTTTATACTAAGCAAACGTACTTCAAGCTGATGTTGGCTTAAGGCTGAGGATGCAGGCTTGTGACATTTAGGTGCCGACTTTCCTCTCTGTTCTGGCACAAAGACAAATGGGTCCATTGATGAGTTTCTGTGAAACCAGGAATGTCAGTTTTAGACATGAACCTGAGGATATTACCCTCTAGATGACAGCTTTATTTAAGAAGCTGCAATAGGTAATTTCCGTTGGCTTTGTTTCAAATTAATTTTGTTTATCACAATAATGTTCTAAATCACCGAAATATCACAGTTTGCAATGGATGTATAAGACCATCTCAATGGCTTTTACTTTGTTTTTAAAAGGTTCCTTTTCTGTCCGATCAACAGATTTCTGATTTTTATTCATCAGTTGCTATGATGTATGTCTAACATACAGTGCCTTGCAAAAGCTGTCATACCCCTTGAACTATTTCTACATTTTGCTACATTACAACCACAAACTTATATATATTTTATTAGGATTTTGTGATAGACCAACTCAAAGTAGTGCACAATTGTTCTGAATAAAAATCTGAAGAGTGCGATGTCAACAATTTGTTAAACCTCTTACAGCGTCAAGTCTTTTGGAGTTTGTCTTTATCAGCCTTGCACATCTAAAGTGTGAAATTATTGCCTATTATTCTTTCCAGAATAATCCAAACCCAGAGTGGATGGAGAGAATCTGAAGACATCAATTTTCAAAAGCTTTCTAAAGATTCTGAGATGGACTTCCTCATTCTAACACATGAATGTAAACTCTTATCTATCTGGAGTTGTTGTTCAGCTGGAACATGAACCTCTGTCCCAGTTTCAGATTTTTTGATTAATCTCCATCATCCCAACAACTCCGACCAGCTGTCTGTTCCTGCTAAAGAGCCCCCACTGCATGATTCTGTCAACACCATGTTTTATGTTGGGGAGAGTGTGTTCAGGGTGATGAGGTGCATTGATTTTCCTCCTGAAAAAGTTACATATTGGTCTCTTTGATATATTGATATAAACATATTCTTCCATGTTTGCGGTGTCCCCTACGTAGCATGTGGCAAAATGCAAATGGGGACTTCTTATGGCTTTCTTTATTCAACTCCTCCATAAAAGGCCGAATATGTGGACCACACCCCTTATAGTTGTCCTGTCAACATATGCTCACACTTCAGCTGTGGATCTCTGCAGCTCCTCCTGAATTACCATGGGGCTCTTTACTGCTTCTGATTAATATTCTCCTACCAGCTTATCCGTTACATGGGCCGCTATGTCTTAGGAGGTCGGTTGTTTAGCTGTCCTCGTTCCATTTTTGGAAGATGGGTTGAACAGTGCTCTGTAAGATGTTGAAAGCCTGGGATTTAGTTGGGGGCTGTTGCTGTTTCTTTTTTTTTTTTTTTTTTTTTTTTTTTAACCTAACCTTTCTTTAACTTCATCCCTGACATGTTTGCTGTGTTCTTTGGTCTTTATCATGCTGAAAATCTCTGAGGCCTTCACAATACAGCTGTATTTATAGTGAGTTTAAATTACTAACATTCAGACTATTTTCTGATAAGGTGACTTTTGATGGCATTTGGTTGCACTAGATTTTATTTAAGGATATATAATTAATTGGGGCTCAGTACAAACACACACCACGCTTTTCAGAGTTTTATTAGAATAGAACAGAATTTCTTATTACAATTTAGAATAGAATTTTAGAAAAAAAAAATTTAAATTTAGAATTTATTTATTATTAGTAAAAGAAACTTGAAAACCATGTACCATTTCTGTTCCATTTAGAATTATACATTATACTTAGTGTTGGTTGAACACAAAATCCAGATAAAATACATTGAAATTTGGGGTCGTTACATGACAAAAGTGTTTAAGTGTGCATTTTTATGGTTTGCATTACATTTATATGTAAATGTATTACCATAACCTCTTTTCACAAGTGACAGTAGGGTGTCCTGCTTCTGAGCTGTTTTGTCTCGTTTGCAGTGAGCAATGGAGAGCCTCTTTCGGAGATCACAGGACCTTTTTCAGCAGCAGACGTGGCAGCAGACTGCTCCGGTGGCATGCTGAAGGAGCCTGTCCTGTGGGTGATCTCCTACACCCTGGTGGCAATCTGCGCCCTGGTCCTCATCGGTCTGCTGCTGCTGCTGCTCCTGCCCTGCAGGCATGGTGACCGCGGGGAGATCACAGATGAGTCTTCACTGGTGCGACACCGCATCAAGTGACTGCGGCGAAACGGACGGGCGAGCACGGTCAAAGGGCTGGGGGACAGCAGACAGAGCCCGTCCACAGCTGTGGAGTAGGGGGTGGAGGTCAGTCTGCACTGATCAGCCATGCTTAATATCAGACTGAATTTAGACTGGACTCATCAGCTTGGCCCATGGAGGTAGACAGACAATTGAGCTGCCTCTTAAAGGGAAATTCCACCCAAAAACACCTCCAAAAAACTTCCTAAAACAGCTGCTAGAGCTGAATGTGCACTCCAGCTTTTTCCTCAGTGGTTTTATTTTTCTTACTCCCACTTCTATGTAAACAAGGTGAACAGTGTCTACAGATGGCTGCACTGATTATAACTTTTATGAACTTTAATGCACTAAAGCCTTGTGGTTATGGTTGTGGCTCGTTTTTTTTCCCTAATGGGAAGATGAATACACTAAGATTTTATTCTCACTTTCTACATCTCACTTGGACCAAGTTATTTGACAAAATGTAGGTCATAAAATATGAAGCTCCGCCAAACTATAAAAGTCACAAATTATCTTGTCTCTTTGCTGCATATCACCCCAGCTATGAGTATTATTAGACAAAGGTAAGGAGATGAGGAGCACTTTTAGACCTATATATTATTTTTCAAGGGGCATATATTTTAAAAATCAGTTTTGATTATCTTTAACAGATCTTTTCTTTTTTGCAGTTCACAACACTTATGCCAATTCTTTGATTTGATTGTTGTGACTTTGTGTATTCTGGCGCTCAACTCTTAAGTGGGGCAAAAAGACCATGTGTAAAAGGAAGTTTGTGGGATTAAAGCTGCTCAAATTGGTAATACTATTAGTACTTTAAAAAGACCTGTACTGTAGAGCCTGTAGTGCCTTTGTTTCTTAGCTCTCTGATCAGACAAACTGATGAACCATATCAGCAGGTTGAAATTTACTCTGCTGAAGTGCACTTTGTTTCCAAAGTTGATCAATAATATGATACAAAGCGACAGATCAATCTCTGTTATGCAATTTTTTTTGTATTATTGTAGTTTGTATAAATCTATACATGTTCAGATTTATATATTTGAGTTTCAGTGACTGTTGTGCTATTATTTCTAATCCTGTAGCCTAATATCCAAGACTATTTCTATACAGCACCTTCTGTTTCACAAAGCAAACACTGTATGTGAAGGATTCTTACTCATTCTGGGTAAGACTACAATTAGCATTCTTGCAAATCTAACTGACTTGATGGCTACTACATAAAAAGTCTTTGCACATCACGGTGACACAGGAGACAACTTCTGTTGTAAAGCCAAATGAATGCTACACAAGAAGTCGCTCCGCTAAAACTGTGGAGGGAAAAACTGTGTGGAATAACGTAGATTTAAACTTCAGTGAGTTGTCCTAAGCTGCACACTCATACTGTCTTACTAATGTGGCCCAAAGTCTGAACATGTAAAACCTTATTTGGTAGTACACATGAATATTTAACTGTTCATTTAACTGTGTATGTTTTCAGTGCCAAACATTGTAACTGTGCTGTAAATAAAATAATTTGGAACAAATCAGGCATTTTAAATTAAAAAAATATTTTGGGAGCCAAAGAGAAAGAATCCTTATGTGTTGTTCTTTTTTCTTTTGTAGTTTTCCTCTCTTATACTTTCATCCCACCTTTTCCAGCTCACTTGGGGTTTAATTGCATATGAAAATACCAGTTTGAGGTTTTTTTTGCTAAGTTTATATAAATGCTGCACAAGTGCAGTAGCAACAACATTATTAACAATATTTAATTTCATGCTATACTATGCAGATGCTCTATCTGCACTGATGAAGAGTTGTTTACCTTGGCATGATGAATGCTTGCAGTAGCTGTCAAGGCAGGGGAATTGTGGTTAGTTTCATATTAAGCAAATAATTAGATGACAACTTGGGGGCATCAAAGACTGTGAACTGTAAAGGCAGTAATTAGGTGTGGGGGAAAAAAAGAGCAAAATATGTGACAATGACACCACAGCAATGATAACATTATGTATTTCATTGCAGTAGCAAAACATTCCAAAACGCACAATGTACAAAATAAGTGTGTCATAATCAACAGACATATTGCATATATTTCACAAGGTTGTATGCCTTCTTTCTTTATGTCCCATCGAAAAAAAAAAAAAAAGGTTACAAAGTGCGCCTTATGGGTTTGTTCTGTGTTTATTTTGTCATAAATGTTTAACATCAAACAAATATGAAAGTAAGGCAATCTAAGGGAAAAATGCCATTTTCAATTGATTATTTAATATATAAAGGGGAAAAGATTATCCAAACAAACCTGGCTCTTTGTCAAAAAAGTAATCATCCCATCTTTATAAATCATGAGTAAACTGTGATTGGCAGTATCGTTTTTAGAAAGCTGAGTTCATTCACTGGCCACACTCGGGCCTGATTAATGTTTGACCTTTAGAATGAAGAAATCACTTAACTAGAACCTGTCTGACAATATGAAGTAGGCCAAAACATCTTTTAAAAGCAATCCCGATCTAAAAATGTCATTTCTAAGTACTCCAGCAGAACACAATATCCCCAAATCAAGAAAGCATTGAACAGTATTGAACCTATCCAGGAGTTGGCGTTCCAAAATTATTCCTAAGAGGTCATAGATAATTCATTAAGGAGGGCACAAAAGAACCCAGATCAACATCCTAAGCACGATAAGAAAGAGACTGGGCAGAAATGGCATCCATGAGAGGGTTCATCAAAGGCCAAAAAGGGATTTATTGTCAAAAACAGCCTTGATCAAAAATACTTGATAAATAATATCATCCAAGTATCTTCAAAACATCATCGTGGATGGTGAAGCTGTAGGCAGAAAGGATCTCTGGTAGCAGTCAGTCTTCCAACAAATCTGAAGAGGCCTCTGAATAAAAGCTACCACAACATTTCAGAAAAAGAACATTATATTGAATCTCAAACATGGTGGTGGTAGTGTGATGGCCTGGGGCTGTTTTGCTTCTTCAGGAACTGGAAAACTTATTGTAATTCATAGAACCACAAATCCTTCCCTTTAAAAATCCCAAAGAAGAAAGCCTGGCTGTTAGTTTGTCATTTTAAGCTCAAGAGCTCTTGGGTTATATAGCAACTCACCACCAGTAAGTCCACTCAAACAGCTCAAACAATAAAAAAGACCTTAGGAGTGGCCAAGTCAAAGTCCAGATTTAAATCCAATTAGGATGCTGTGCCATTAACCTTAAACGGTCTGCTCAAACTGTTGCAGCTGTTGCTGCAAAGAGTGGCACAACTAGTTTCAGTAAGCAATTTGTTTTTTAAGAAAAAAAAAAAAGTCATTAATGCAATGATTATTAGAAAGCTCCATTATATACTTACTCTTTGACATTAAAATGAGTTTGATCAGAAACTTTTAAATGTGACAAAAAGCAAAAAACATGAAGTTTGTAAGGGGGCACATACTTTTTCAGAGAGACAATAGCCTAATACTTTCAGATAATTCATAGCTTCATCATTTTATATTGGGTTTTTTTATTGTTTCCTGTGAAAATCCTTATGCTGTTAAAAGAGCTCTGACTGATAGACTGTTGGACTCTAGAGATGTGTCTAAGCAGGGTACCCAGATGAGGAGTTAATAATGTGACTGATCTGTTTTTAGAGGCTATGAAAACATTTTTTATTTCATGTAAGGAAATCAAAAAAACAATCAGTAATACACAGGATTATAGGGAAACATTATTAAAAGCTAAAGTGAAAACTGTTATAACGCAGATAACTCCTCCCAGGCTGATCATTTTTGGTCCTGTCGTCGGGCGTCTTGATGCTTCTGTAAACACAATAGACATCACTCTGAATGTGGTTCCATGTTGTTTGCAAAGTGGACTAAAAAGACCATTTTCTATTATTTTCCCTTACAAATAACTTCCAAACAACATTTCAAGAAAGCATCAGATCAGCAGGCAAAGATTGCAAGATATTTATCACATTACTCATTACAGCCACAACAATGGCTACATTTTTGTTTCTTCTTCTACACTATAGCCACACACTTGTCAAACACTTGAATAAATGAGATTAAGAACACCCAACAATATAAAAAATCTTGTATGACAGATTTTTACCTGCATCTGTTGGTAGATCCAGTTTAGATGGTGTTTGATGTTGGTATAGACACCTGGTTTATTCTGTCCATTGCAGTGTTCCCCCCAAACACCATCACCTATGAGCCACCACAGTCCATCCATCTGGGACACGAGAGGACCGCCGCTGTCAGGCTGAGGCACAGTTCAGGACAAATACAGCAGACAGTAGTCAATTACAGATTCAAGCAAATCATAAAAAGTCACTGTGATCCTGAGCTGCAACAGACAGACTCAGACTGATTTGGTTTAAAAATTATGTTTTAGGGATTTCTTTTATCAATGAAAAGGGCTGAATAGTTTCAGTACTGTGACATCATGGTCAGCTGCCTCATCTGAGCTCTAACTGAACATGCCTTATAGGGTTTGCTATATAAATGGTTGTTATAAGTCACAACAATTTCTTTATTTTAATCTGTTGCCATGTGTGCTGGATAATGCAGGTCTTGTCCAACTGCGCCTTAAAGCAAGTTACATAAAAATGCTTTAAATTCTTTCCTGAACAGATACCGATCTGTCTGTGGTTGAAAACCCAGGCAGTCATTTGTGAGTGCTCTCTTAAACAGCATCAGATGAGTTTATATCGATACAATCTCAGCAGATGCACAACTGATGCCTGAACACAATGCAGTGACTGTCCGACTATGCTCGGGGCAAAGCTGTGCAGCAAATCTGTCAGCTGTTTGTGATACATGTGCATCATGTTACTGGTGTGTATTAGCCTTACATGGCATATACTGGCTCCTGTTTCTAACTTTGTGGCACAGAGCATATCCTGGGATATCTTGCCGCTGTACGCCTTGGAGCTGTTGCACTCTGCAGAGTGGATGAGTGACACCGGAGCCTCCATCAGGTACAGAGAACCAGAGTCTAAAAGACAGATCAAACAGGGTGAATTACTTATCAATGCCTTTCCTCTCTCAGCATCTCGCTTCTCAGAGATTTTACAACAGTTTTATTTATGTCCTGGGCATTGGCGCCATCTAGTGAACAGATTTGAACAACGATACCAGGAAATTACACTTGTCTCAACATTTTTGATGATAGGCAATGCTGGGGTTGTTCGCACCACAATACAAGAGTCTCTGTCTAACCTCCGTTTGTTGTGGAGCCAAAGTATGTCACCCAGCTCTTCTCAGGATCAGTGATGTTTAGATCAGCATTAGGGAGGCACACGGGTCTGATTTTACTGGAAGCTGCAACACGAACATGCTCTGTATTAGGTTTACTAGAGAAAACATCAATGCTGTATTCATCAGAGTAATTAATTTCTTGTAGGCTTCCTGAAATGTAAAAATAAATTTAAAATGCTCTGTGTGGATTCTCATTTCAACCACAAATGTTAATTTATCTCATAGATTTATTGACAGACAAACACAAAGTGATACATAGCTGGAAAGAAAGAGATATATGGTTTTCAAAATTTTAACAATTTAAAAGTATGGCATGCCCAGCATCCATACCTTGAAGAACCACCTTTCAGTGCAAGCAAGCTACAAGCCTTTCAGGTATGGTTAGGCATGGCTGGAAGGTGAACTTCTGCCTAAGTCTCTCATGTTTTCTGAGGCCTCTAAGATGTTCTTTGTTTGTTTGTTTGTTTGTTTGTTTTTCCTAGGATTGTCTTGGATTTTCTGTTGATTCTGACCACCTTCCATGTCCAGTCACAGCAGGGATACGTTCTTTCCACAACAGACAACATTTTGCATGTCTCCCAGAACGTTTAGTGTTGGTCTCATCTGACCAGAGCATCTTTCTCTACATGTTTGCTGTGTTCCCAGTGTGTCTTGTGGTGAACTGCAAAAATAACTTCTTTTGCCTTATACTTTCTTCATGAAACTTTTCCACAAAGGTTAGATTAGTGGAGTGCAACTGTACAGCTCCTGCAGAGTTACTATGGGCCTCTTGGCTGGATCTGCCAGTTTAGGTAAATGGCCATGTCTTGGTATATTTGGAGATATGTCATATTTCTCCCATTTCCAGTTTTGAGATGATGGGTTAAACAGTGCTCCATGAGATTTAAAAGCTTGTGATATTGTTTTATAACCCAGCCCTTTTTGGAATCTCTCCACAACTTTATATATTATCTATCTGCTGATTTCCTTGTTCTTCATGATGCTGTTTGTTCAATAATGTCATCTAACTGGCAGCTTCATCGAACAGCTGGATTTAAGTTACATATATGTGTGCTATTAACTAATTAAGTAACTCCTGAAGGATTTTATTTACGGGTATCAGATTAATGCAGCTGAATTCCACATATTTATTTTTGTTCTTTCATAAAAAAATATTAAAAACCACGTATTTGATTCCTTCTACTTCACAATAAGGTGCTACTTTGTGTCACTCTATCTGGAAAAAAAAACACCACACTGATGTTTTTGGTTGTACCTTGATGAAATAAAAAAGAAAAAACTGAAGTTGTACCTTTGCGAACCACTGTATGTGTTAGTACCTGTGGTGTCCAAAGGTTCAGAGAGCTTCATGAGAGCGACATCATTCTGCAGAGTCTGGCTGTTATATTCCTCATGTGCTATTACTCGACTCACAGCATAGGCAGGATTAAACAGAGGGCCTAATGGGTCCACTATTTCAGCATACACTGAAAAGTCTTCAGGACTCAGGGTCCTGTAGAGGGAGAAAAACCAGCAGAGTCAGTGTGGATCAGACTTCAACCTCAACTTTAAAGAGAGTGCTGAAGAAACACCTACCCGCTTACACAGTGTGCTGCGGTGACGATCCAGTGTGAAGAAATGATCGCTCCTCCACAACGGTGAGAGCCAGCAACATGGAGACTGACCTGCCAGGGCCAGGACCCCACAGAGGCCAGGTGGGGTCCAGGGGCCTCACTGGAGTTATCCCTGTTCCCACAGTCTGAAAACACAGACTGCAGTCAGATTGGGTAGATTCCACAATCATAGGAATTTACATGCAAGGTAGCAAGGAGGTGATGGTGTGTAAGAAGAATGATTAACACACCTGTACACTGTAGCGTCACCACACTGTTGCTGCTGCATGAATTGCTAAAATAGGAGAGGAAAAAATGGGATCAAGAAGTTTTAAGTTTGAGTTTTCTACAACATTTTTATTCTGTTCTCCAGCTCTGACCTGAGGGTGAGCTGTCTTAGTACAGATGTCTGATGGTCCGAGCTTCGCTTTACTGATAAAAATCCACCATTAGAGTTAGTCCTTTGCTGTCCTGATTTAAAATATGTGTCCCTGTCAACGCACACATTCAGATATACAGATTAAACTAAAAACAAAATCTCTCATCTCTTCCACAAATGTATTCCTTTAGATTCTATCAACAGTACCTGCTGTATCCAATGTCCTGACAGCTTGCTTTACCCTGTTGCTCACTGAAGCCCTCAGAACAAACTGGCCTCCAGTCTTTAGTCTGAGTCCAGTAAACCTCTAGCAGGAAGCTTGAGCCGTGCACCCTCACTGAGAACAAAGAAATCCACATGAAGATTTTATTTGAGTGTCTGGGTAGGATCTCCAGATCAGAGTCAAGACACATACTCAGAAAATATGAAAAAAAAAAAAAAAAAAAAAAGCCTGAAATTCATTTGGAAAGAAAACTGAAACCTTTAGGTATCAGGATTTGTGGGGGTACTCTCCCTGCTTAGGAAAGGCATCTCCACAGCGTAATGCAGCTGCCACCATGTTTCACAGTGGGGATGGTGTGTTCAGTGTAAGGTACAAATTGGTTTTCAATATTTTTATTTGATAATCTTGAACTCAAATGTAAAGCCAGAATAATTTTATTTTTATTTATTTTTTTTTTTTTTACCACAGTTAGCTTCATCCTGGCCAGCAGGACAGTCTTTAACCCCGTCACACCACTGGGATTCCCACACACAGTTCCCATCCCCACACTGCATCCCATGTAGACAGGACGAGGAATCTGGAAGATGTGACCCAACCAAAACAAGAAATCTTTATTAAGATACACATTTATCTGTGAAAGCTGTCCAAAGATATGCTTTTAATGGTCCAGGTAAATTATGCTCTCACAGTAATAACCCAGGAGGATTCCAGCCATCAGCAAGATGAGCAGCAGCGAGATCACAGTAGTCACTGCGAACTTCACACATCTCTCTTTGACATCTGACAAAACAACAGCACAGTGAGTGGAAGCCCCTCTGTGTCCATCCCCACAATTTAAAGCTGTTGCTTCAGATTTCAATATATTTGTGCCAAAATTTCACATGAACTACAAATTAGCATTTTCTTCTCTGTAAAGACTAACTCAAACTCTGAGGTACAGGTGGGTTTTTTTTCATCAACAACTTTGGGGTTAAAGGACTGTTACGCATAGGACAGTTTAATTTTTTTTACGCAATCTAACTCCACCCATCTTCCCACCAGCTCTGACCAGCTTGCTTCTCCTTGATGAAAACAATCATGTCCACAGCCTGATACTGCCATCCCCAGGTTTCATGACGGACATGGTGGGTTCAGGGTGTACGGGCTTATTTTTCTGTCAAACATAGCGTTTTGCCTGTCGGCCAACTACATTAGTTTTGGTCTCTTCTGACCAGACCACCTTGTTCCACATGTCTAATGTGTACGTACAAGCTTGTGGCCAACTTTAAACAGGACTTCTGGTGGCTTTATTTTTGGCATTTCTTCATAAATGCCAGATTTGTGGGGTGTACAACTAATAAACAACAGATTCTCCCAGTTACGCTGACCTGAGTTAAGTGTTGGTCTCATCTGACCAGAGCACCTTCTTCTACATGTTTGCAGTATTTCCTACAATGGCTTCTGGCAAACAGGAAACTGAATCTCTCCAGCTTTGGTTAATGTTTTATAACCTGACCCTGCTTCAAACTTCTCCAGAACAGTAATCTGCGTTAAAAATTAATCAGTACTTAATCATTATTTAAAGCTGATTATTACAATGAAACCTCTGAGGCCTTTACAGAACAGCTGAATTTACGCTGAAATTAAATTATATACAGGTGCCTAATTACTTATTAGGTGAAATCTGAAGGCTTTGTTAGGGGTACCAGAGTAGTAGGGGACTAAAGGCATATATTTTTCAGTTTTAAATTAGCAAAATATATTTAAATTCTTTTCCTTTCATTTTAAAGTTACGCACTACTTTGTTTCACAGAAAATCCCAATAAAACACAGAAGTTTGTGGTTTCAAATCAAATGAATAATTTTGCAATGAACTGTAAATCATGAAGATTTTTATGTGGAATTTAAAAATAAATAGAAATCTGTTCTATTAATTTAAACCCAATCCATGATACTATCAATATCAATCTGGACAAGTTTCTTAAGCCTACATGTTGTGTTTCTCATTAAATGTAAAGCTTCTTATTCAGAATCAAGGTAAAAAAAAAAAAAAAAAAAAAAAATTCCGATAGTCCTTTTGTTACTCCATAAGTCCAGCTTTGTACGCTTTTGTCCAATATTTCTTAATGGTGTTTCCAGAACATTATTCATTGTGAAAGGGCTTTTGTTTCTTTGAGAGCTTGCTAACAAACACACGAGTGATGTTTGTTAAATGTCTTAGTGGAGAATAATAATTGTGTTAGATTTCTAATAGTAGCTATTAATCCAATTTCTAAGGACAGATTTTTGTTTTATTAGATTTTTTAACCCCTTACAGCCTGTAACAACAATTAATAAAGAGGTTTTCCAAAATCAGTTTTCTGTATCTTAATGCGCATTCACAATATTTTTATGTGTGTTGCAGCTGGATTAAAAGGACAGTTTTGGATAAAGTTGATCCAAATTTACCTTTTTTGGGGGGGGTGGAGTGGCTGATCTCTGGTGGGGGGTTTGGGGCCACATGGTGAACATACTGGGGTTTAACATCTGATCTATTCAGTAGCGTAAATTTCCTTTTGTCATCCTCAAAGGTAAAAGATGGAGCTGTGTTGAGATACTGTTGGTAAAGAATGTAAATCAAATCTGAAAAATAACTTTAATACACATTCAACATCCAGTGCTTTAATTAAATATTCACTACTGTTTAAAAACAGAAATATTTTCCATCTTAGTGTGACATTAAAGGTACAGCTTCATGGTAAACAGAAGGTTTACTCTGTAAAGTTTGAAAGTATAATCTGAGGTAGATGGGTTGCAAAAGTATAGAACTCTAACCTTAAGTGCACAAAAAACGAGAAACAACCTAGATTTCCCAATGTAACTTCTTTTAAGCAAAAATGAAGCCAAAAACAGTGTTTGTAATACAAACAAACGCAAAACAAATGTGAGCGCTTACGATATATGTTTCAAGAAATTAAGTTGGATAAAAAAACTTACTGGATTGGTGATCATCTTCTGTTAATCCAGCAATAATCTCTTGTTAGTAAAGTCTCTTCCAGTGATCATTCAACTATTATTTCCCATCCACATGCTCAGACTTGGTGTTGACTGTGAAGGTGAAAAACTCTGACCAGATTAAGACCTTCTAAGTTCTGCTGCATTGTCACAGTGCAAATAATCAAATAAAACAGTTTGTATAAACATCTGAAAGGCCACTCCTGCACTTCACATGCAGTCACTTTTAAGTTTCCCAAATGAGCACACAGCAAGCAGAACAAAGGCTAGTAAAACACACTGAATGTCTCTTTGGAGTTTCACACAAGAATGCAGGTAAACAATCAGTTCAGCCAATTATCGAAAATATGGTGAATTTTTTACTCTGCAGGAAAATTTGCTGTTTTGGAGGTTTTTAGAGATTCACAATTCACAATTTGCTGCATCAGTGATGTTACATCTGTCAGTCAGATGTTTCTGCGGCATACTATAACTCCTATAACAGATATTTCATATGATTCCAAAGCTTTTACAGAGAAACACATCAATTCTCCCCCCACCCCAACACTTTTGTAATTTCACCCAGCATTCTGAATATCAACTTCTGGGCTAAATCCTGAATGATGGTGACCTGTTCTTGCTTTAGTTTTTGTCAACTCACCTATTTGATAACTAAACTGCAGTTTCGCTATGGGATTAAGAACTGATAAATACTACTGCTACAGACCTCAAATTATAATGTTCTGACCCCTGTGTCATTTGGTGATTAGTTTTGGGTTGTAATATGATGCTCCATTGTGCTGGAAAAAGCATTGTTCATAACCAAATCACTCCTGGATCGTTGGACAAAGTTGACCTTGGATGATGATGTAACACCTTTCTTTATTTGTGGCAAAACTGTCAGTGAGCCCACACATGAATTGGTCTCAGGATGCTTTACTGTCAGTATGACACAGGACGCCTGGTAACGTTCACTTTTTCTTCCCTGGAAAATTATTTTTCCAAATATCTCTAACAGCCTGAAGGGGGTTTCAGCAGAGTAAAAACCGTCTTGCCAGCCTTCTGCAGTCCAATCCTGGTTCTTCCTAGAACGTCAGTATGTCCAGGATGCTTTTCTTGGATATAAGTGGCTTCTTTTCCACCCTTCCAGACACCAAGGCAGCATTCAGTCTCACTGAGTAAGCAAAAACACTCACCCCTGCCATTCCTGAGTAAGCTCTGCACTGGTGGCAACCCCATCCTTCTTAGAATCATCTTGAGGAAACTGTCAAAGCACTTGTTTGAGTTTCTTAGACATCCTGACACGTTCACAGCTGCTGAACCTCTCCTTAAAGTTGTTGTGAAATCTGATAAATGGTAGATTTGAATGCAATCTTCCTAGCAGCAGTATCCTTGCCTGTAAAGCTGCTTAGATGCAAAACTATGATAATAGCTCGTTTTTGCTTGAAGGTAGCCCTGTCTGTCTAAATAAGGATTTCAAGCATCAGTGCCCGTTAAAGCAACCATTCTGCTTTTCTGATTCAGGCAGAATGACAATATGTACTGCCATTTCTTTATTTCAACACGTTCCCCAAAACTAACAGGCTAGCAGATCTTTTTAAGGTTGGGCTAAAACACAGGAAGAATTAATTATCAAGTTCACTTCATTGTAAATAAGTGAACCTCATCATTCATCATGGCAATCTAGACTCACAATCATTACAATTCACAAAGCAGTGAAGAGCAAAAGAGAAGATTTCAGCGAGTTTCAAAATCTTTTGCCATAACTGTGGGGATAAAAGGATATAAAGCTTGTTATATAATTATAATTTTTGATATTCGTAGGGTTCCTGGTCATTTCCATGTTACATCATTGTGTTCCATACTTTTCCATGCTCCAGTTTTCCCAGAGTTTTAGTCATTTTTGCCTCTTTTCTAAATTTATGGCAGATCTGAAGTAGTCAAGTGACCTGGAAAACGGAACGGAAAGTGAGTGAGTGAGCACTCAAAGACAATTCCAGACTGTCAGGGAACTCAGCATTCAAAGATCTGCAAACCATAACTTTCTTCTAAAACAGTTATAAACAAGAAAAGGAGCTTTTGATATTGGTTAAAGTAGTTCTTCTGAAAGACAAACTGTATGCAGATGACATTTTTCTGTTCTATTTAATAACTCTATGCTCTGAGAAATAAAACATTCAGTAATCTAATGAAGTAGGAGGGAAAAAAGCAGAAGTGAATAAAAATTCCACTAAATAAGGAATAAATGAATTCCATGAGCCAAAAATGTTTCATACATTCATAAAGGCTGTTGTTCTGACAGTCAGTGGCATCAGTCTCATCATCATACATCATCTTTCAGTCAACAGTAAAAAAAACTTTCACATCGAATCGGGTCAAACACAAGGAAAGACCATCATTTACAAACAAAAACAGATCTTCTACAGAACATTCATCTGTTCCACTTCTTCAAGCTACATATGATCCACAACTTGGTAATAAAGTGCAACAGTCTACAGAGACTGATTTACAAAGCAAATACAGTACTGATAAGCTGAATCTGAGTCTTGTTGATTTCGCTCTGTGAAAGCAGGAGCACGACCAGTCTCAATGACAGCCTTTCTCTCAGGGTTTACACCCAGGCCTGCCATCCTGGAAACAGTCTGCTGAGGTTTTTGGGGTCCATGGCTTGTTGAATGAGCAGATTGACCTGCCCCCCCACGCTAAGCACCGTTCCCTCCTCCACCCCTTTCAGCTTCTCCTGCAGCCGCAGCAGCACCCGCTCCGCCACCTTGTTGAAGCTCTGACTGTCACTGCAGGAGGAAGAGAGAAGAGAAAAAAATACAAATGTTTAAAAATGGTTCTGAAATTAAAGGCTTCATTTCAACCCGAGCAGCTTTAATTTTCCTCCACTTGATCACCTGGATTTACGATGGTTGTCGAGGTCGTCTCCTCCCATTGTGGAGCTCAGGGTGGCGTTGAGCTCCTGCTGTTCGTCGTGCTGCAGGTAAAAGGCCTTCAGAGGGTTCATGGTCCAGTCAAACAGAGGGTCATACAGCAGCACCTATTGGCACATAAGACAAACATTAGTTTTATATAAAAGGCAAAAAGAGAGGAGCTTTGTTCACCGCTTC
This sequence comes from Anableps anableps, assembly GCA_014839685.1. NCBI lineage: Eukaryota > Metazoa > Chordata > Actinopteri > Cyprinodontiformes > Anablepidae > Anableps > Anableps anableps. Next base: position 23,698,010 of record CM026068.1, on the reverse strand, counting down.
TCTTACCTCGACAATCGTCAACAGAGCTTCCTGGGAGCTCCTCATCACCTCCATTGTCTTTTCACAGCATCTGAGCACAGAATCAGGTCGGGGTCAGCTCATGTTCTGTCTCTATAGTACCTTTCAGAAGTTTTTAGCTTTTTCATTTTTTATTTAGCACAAACAGCAATGCCCCATAGACCCAGAGTGTGACATGCATTTGTATTAATTTACTCTGATACCCCAAAATAAAATCAAACCTACTCTGATGTCCCTAAATTAAAAACACCAGATGAAGACCAAGGAACACAGCAGACAGGTCAGAGGTTAAGTTGCAGCAGCATTCACTCCTCCTGAACGAGTATGTAGTGACAATGAATAGTTGCTTGCACTCGGGTGTTAATTTCCCAGCAATTCCTCATACTGAGTATGCATGCAGCGGCAGCGGAAAGGAGAACTCTCTCATTCTAACAGTAAAAGCTGTCTGCCTGACGGACTAAAACCGGGAGCTGGTTCCACAGGAGATGAGCCTGATAACTAACTTTTTGGCCCAAGTGCAAAACATCATGTGTGCCAGGATAGGAGAGTTGGTTGAAGTTGATGGGACAGTGGATGGAGCCAAATATAGGGCAGTCTTGGAGAGAAAACCAGTGAAAGGCTGCATGAGACTTGAAGTTGTGACTAAGGTTCAGCTTTCAGCACAACAGCAACCGAACTGAACTGACACATGCATCAGTTTGTTTTCACTTCACAACTACGCTCTGCTTTGTATCACATAAAACCCCAATTAAACAGATTTCACTTTGTGTTTGTAGCTTGACAAAATGTAGCAACGTTGAAGAGGGACGAATACTTCTGCAAGGCAGCAGACAGCCAACATACACCGACATCAATGTGAGAACATAAAGAGATTCTTTACCTCCTAAAGACCCCCTCTACTCCAGTGATCCCCATCCCATCCACTATGTCTCTGGAGAGTCTGAAGGGGACAGTTTCGGGGGTGGGGAGGATCTTCCCCTGCTCGAAGGCCACACCTTCAAACACCAAATATCAGCTAAGTTACACATTTATGTAATGTACTTGTTTGCATGAATCGAAGAGATGAAAACAACGAATACCTAAGTCAATGTGAACAAGTTCAGCGGTCTGTTCATCAATCAGGATATTCTGGATGTGTCTGTCGCCCAGGCCAACAATGTAGCCAACTATGGGTGAAAAACAATAAAAAAAATAATCATCACAAAACCCAGGTATGTGTAGATGTCCCCTTTTGCTGCTTTACTACTGAACTCCATCTGAACCAGCAGCACTGCAGCGCAATGATACCTATGGAGGATGTGGCCACACTTCGTGTGTAAGCCAGCCGCTTCTCCATCCATACTGCAGGATCCAGGAATCTCTCCATGCAGAAGTACCTAAAGACCGGTCTAAACTTCTTGCACACCTCAATGTAGACCTCCAGCTTCTCATCAAAACCCTGCTTCTGAGCGTCCTGCAGACAGCCAAGAAACAGAGACAGAAGTTGGATACTTTTTCCAACCATTACCAAAAACTTTATTGGATCTGCTATGCAGTGCATGTAATTCATGTTTTTAACAGCTGTTCTCTTCAACATGTTCACAACCATCATCTTCTTTCTGCAGGCCAGGCTGGTCCAATCCAGAGGCCGGAAGCGTTTGTGAGCTCCTTTGTTGGGATCCACCAGGAACTCTCCGATGGGCACCGTGCCCGAGCACCACTCCAACACGCCGCTGCGTTGAGAGAACGGAACCACCTGAGATCCAAGAGAGACAATTAAAAGTTATTCAAAAACACTGCAGACCGTAATCACACATTCATGCAGCTCTGAAAGCCACATATTCCTGACCTTTTCCCTCCCTTGAAGTGAAACATAGTGGTCACCTTGTATCGCCTGATGTTCAGCTTCCTTTTCCGAGTGTCTGTGTTGCGCTGCAGCAGCATGGAGCACATGCTGAAGACTTGTTGCATTACTGCATCCTGCCGTAGGTCGTCCTGCCCCTGTTCACAAAGACGGGTTACTCTGCCCTCAGTCACATCAAGCTTTTTAACATTGTTTAGGTTCAACAAATCTCTATATAGTTACATTGTCATGAGAAGCTAATAAACAATGCTCACAGTTATTCTATAGCTTGTTTTACCTTGGTAATTTACAAATATTGCAATGGCATTATAGGTAAAGTTTTAAAGAAATCAATTTCAACTCTAAATATATTTTGGAAGCTTTTTAGTTCTAGTGAACCATTTCTGTGTTGATTTGGCTAAATGTTTCAGACCATTATTGCATGGAAAGACCAGATGATGACAAATTTACAGGAGTCCAGCAGACTTCTAGATTGACTTTCCTGGTATTTTAAAGAGAGTTTATGTTGCCATGCACTCTGATGAGGTTCCCGAGGTCTTTGGAAGAGAAGCAGTCCCTCAGCATCACACATCCTCCACCGTCCCGAACAATGGGCATGAGAAGCTTGTCCACATTTTTATCTTCATTCATTCCCAAAAGCATCGAGCAAACGCCACAATTTTACACTTGTGATGGTAGGAAAAAAACAACTTTTTCCTGGCAAGCTTTCAAAACAACTGGTTTGCATAATAAATCATGTTTAAATGTTGTTATGGCAACTTGGTAATCCCAAAGTGGTCGCACTTTGCTTTGGGTCTCTATAAGCGAGTTTTGGGGACATTTTTAAGGTAGGAAAGATAAACTTGTTTCTACTTGTTCAGTCTTATAGTCAGAGTTTCAGTTGTGTGAAGTTTTTTAAAAATATTTCTCTGACTGTACATATGAGCAACCTTAGGGGAGTAACTATTTTCTTGTAGCCACTTCTTACTTAAACAGCGTGTTCTCTTGTTCTTACGGTTTTGTGCTGTAAGTATACATTCCAGGAAGATTACAGCACTGCGCAACAGTTAGTGGAGTGTTTTTTTCACTGATCCTGGAAGAGATTAAAGAAACACTGCACCATAGGAAGCAACAAGTTCAATGTCTTTAATAATTCAATTTATTTATCAAGTCAATATTTTTCATATTTCAAGCATCCTCCGTGCCAAATGTGCTGAAATTTTGAGGTCCTTTTTAAATGTTGCTTCAATAAGCAAGATTCTTTTTGAAATAAATGCCAGTTGTTGTAAAACAAGAAAAAAAAATACAAACACTTATCACGTATTTCATCTCAGTGTGTCGGCATTAGAAGGGTCTGCTCCTCATTGGTTCTGCCCTCATTTAACAGTCCAGTTTAATGGACATTCCGCAGCCAACAATGAAGTACGCATGTGTTGAGATAAAATTCTTTTAAGTATCTTGTTGGTGTCAATGTTCAACTAAAATGATTTACATTTTGATATAATGAACATCTTGTTCTTTCTTTTAATATTTTTTTCTTGTGAAGCTGGTCCTTATTAGGGAAAAACATTATCTCAGCATGACGCTAACCGCCGGTAAATCATTAGCCTTTAAGTGTCTTTCAAATGTTTCTGGAAACACAAATAGACGTTCACACACATGTAATCCAAACCACCTTCCCTGCGCTCTCTCTCTCTTTGAGGAGTGTCTCTAATATGAAGGTGTGAGAGCCTGTTTGTTCTGGTATAAAAACTTGATTAATTATTACCTGAAGCCAAACCTAATGGAAAATAACCAAAGCTTGAAGTGACCAGCTTCCCCTCAGAGAGCTTGTACTTGCTTAGCTGAGAACATATATGTATCAGTTTTTGTGCAGGTCACCCTTTTGCATCAACCAAGTGCTTCAAAAGTGAATTTTTAACACGTCACATGTTGAACACCATAAAAAAAAACACACGAGCCTACTTTGACCAGTTGTCTCCGGCTCTTCCCGTCAGAGCCCACACAGTCGATGATCTTTGGCAGGTTGACTCCTCCAGCGAGGTGATAGTGGGGCAGGAAGGATCTAACAGTCACTAGGTTTTCATAGCCACCAGACGGATCAACCTGTTTACAATACAAACAATTGATTTTTTTTTTTTTTAATTTATCCAGCTAATGTCATAAAAGTTGAACTCAAATGTTTGGTAGGTCAGTAAAGATTAATCAAGGTTGTTTGTTTAGCTCAGTGCTCCAAATCTATTAACCTTTATCTCCATGGTGGGGATGACCACCTCGTCCAGGTCTTTGAGCTGCATGATGGGCTGATCGGCAGGGATGGGAATGGCCTCTGATGTGAAAGATGGACGCAGAGATTTAACACACATCTATATATGTAAAGCAATTTTAAATGTCTGACATTAAACATCAAATACCAATAATAAAAAGATAAAATTAAAATATACTCAACTTTGCCTCCAAGAAGCCAGACTTTTTTCTAATCTATTCATGTGGATTTAGTCAGCATATGTCCAGGATTTCTAAAACTTATCAATGCTTCTAAGACCAGAAATGGAGGGAATTAAATGTTTCTTACCTTACTGATCTGTTATGTGTATGAATATTTATATCTAGATGATTCATAGCTTAGATTTAACCAGCGTAACAAATGAAAACCATCCCTATGAAAGTGGTAAAGCACTACAATGAAAATAAAAAATTAAAATGTCAAAGAAAACTTCAAAGGATGTTCAGGAAACCCCGAGAACTACAAACTAACTAAGGATGTTTTAAAATATTACATTAAAGTCCGGCTCTTCGGAAGCAAAACATAAATGAAAATACACGATGGATGATTTAGGACTTCTGCACAATACAGTAGATCATTCCTCACTCTTCTCAGTTTTGTGCCTGCTCGCATCCATGTAAGCCAGAGTGATGTAGGCGTCGCACAGACGCTCGATCCCTCGGATCATCCCGCTTCGCTTCTTCCTGATTACAGCGATGATCTTGCGAGCCACATCTGAGCGCTCCTGCGTGAGTTTGAAAAACAAAGAGGATGTTGTACAAAGAGCTTTGCTGTAAATTCCTATATAAAAAAAAAATAGGTCTGATGCTGACTGTGAAGAACTTGGCTTGATTTATTGTTTCAAATCCAACCAGAGCAGCACAGATTACTGAAGGTCAGAATCAGACTTTTTTTTTTTTTTTTTTTTTTTTTTTTTAGGGAGAGCTGTTTTGATTCTAAAACAGTTTGGACCAGAAACAGCCATTTTGAAGCTGATCTATTATTCTGATGTCCAGTGATGAAGTTCAATATGCTGGGGTGGGACATTTCCAGTTATAGCCAGAAAGGACATTCACAATGACTTTTTAATTTAAAATGAGTCCAAGAAGCTTTTGGCAATAATTTTGTGTCCATCTTGTTTTCTACTTTCCCTTAAAATTAAAAAAAAAAATCATCAAGTTGCTACAAGAAATACATAGAAATTTCCTAAAGGATGTATATAACTCATTACTCAAAGTCCCACCAGATCAAACTGCGATGTCTGCCGCGGAGCGCTCTTTGATGGCCGTGTTCTGCAGAAGCTCTCGTCTTTGTTGGCGTTCACCAGGGCGAAGATGATGAAGAGCGTGTGGTGAGGATGTTCCAAAGACGCCTTGCAGATGAGCTGAGGGGGGAAATGGAGATCATTCATATGAGTCTTCACCTGTGTAATAAATTAAATGGGCACAGTTTGACAGCTGAGGAGTAACACTGGTGGAATGAGAAATTTAATCTGGATGTTTAGCTGTATATGACCATCAAACTCATCATATAGTTTTGAAACCAGATATTTGGATTGAAAACCAAATCTAAAAACCAAACCATGTGTTTTTTCCAGCTACTTCAGTTATTCAGTACTTTGTGTTGACAGATCAAATATAGACTGTGTGAAAGACACATTTTTGGAATTGCCCATTTTTTTTCTACTTGCTTAAATACAAATTAAGGAGAGGTTTTCTAAACTTTCCCCAAATTCAGAAGTTTACATGCACTAAGATTACTATGCCTTTAAACAATCTGGTAAAGCCCGGATGATAATATCTGTGGGTGTATTTTTAGCTACGCCTCAAACACACTGTTTCTGTGTCATATCATGCAAAAACCAAAAGAAACCAGCCAAGATATCAGGAATAGAAAGATGGACCTCCATGAATGTGGTTCATCCTTCCAGGTGGCTGAAGGCGCTGCGTTTATGATTTCAATCATTCAGGCATTTAACAAATAGAAATGTCTTTGCTAACACTAACTGACTGGTTTCAACTGTACAGGTGGTGTTTAGTGCAGAAAAGACAGATGAAATTCTAAGTTACGTCATGAAGGACTTCATGGAATCCTGGGTTCTCAGAGACGCCGGCCGCCATCTTGGTTCCCATGCGGGCAGCCAACTGATACATAAGTGGCAAAAACTTGTAGGATGGGATCTGCTTCACTCCCCTCTGAAAAGCAAGTCAGCAATAACATTTACAAACATCTGACCTCCTACTTCATCAAAAAAAATGCTATGACTGCTGAAATTTCGATGTTAACTAACCTTCATCATGTTGTTGACATCTTTAATGTCAGCGTTCTCCAGCCAGAGCGAAGCCAGTCTGAACACCCAGGTGTCATGCTCCTCACCTTGCTCCAGACACTGGATGTAATTCTCTACCGCCTTGCATAGAAAGCGCTGTCGGTCCGTTCGCAGGTTGGACAAGGCCTTTTCATCCAACTCTAGCTCTCTTTGCACCTTTATTGTGTACCTGTGAAGTCAATTCATCTGTTAAAGATAATTGTGACCTACCATCGTGGTTTCTTCTGCACACACGAGAAAACTGAAGGTGGAAAACAACCTGTTGGTGGTCACTTTACGCTCCCTCATCAGGTCCACTTCCTCCTTGGCCTTCTCCAACAGAGCCTGCTTGTTTTCAAACTCGGACGAGTTCATGTACTTGTCGATGCCCTGGTACTGAGCGTCAGAGAAGCGAGCCAGAGATAAGAAAGCCTCGGTCCGCTGGCTCTGGAGCCTGGGGTCCCGGGCCCCCGAGTCCCCCTCTATCACCTCCACTGCCTGAAGAGAGAACAGCATGGAAGAGACTTTGACAGATCTGACAGGTTATCGGCTATTATCACCTCACAGAAATTATGGTTAAAGTAACGGAGCATCTGGGAAAAGAGTCGGAAAGTAAGCAATGGGGAAAAAAAAATCCCCCAAAAAACAAAACAAAACAAAAGCGGCAGAAGCACCACATCCTCACTGTGGGGCCTGAGACACACAAACGTATGAATTATTCCATTTGGTTTATATGAATCTGCAACAGCCAAAGGACATGAACCATGAACTTCCAGAAATGTAATATTTATGCCATCGCCTTCTTTTGATTTATCTAGACATAAGTAAATGATTCGTGTGTGAGCGTGTATATTATTGCCTGACTGATGGGTAATGAGTCATTCATTTCTCTCAGGGAGGCCTGCTGTTACTTTAGTGGGGGCGGAGGGTAACACACCTTGGACTTGAGAGCTGTCTGGTTTCATGTTTACATTTTTTCTTGTGTTTACACACAAGAAAGACTGATGTTTTTGATTATTCTGAGTCTACAAAGACAAATATCCTAGAGGAAAATACTGTAGCTCTGCAGTGATGCCTGGTTATTCCATGATGATGTTTAAGAAAATGATTAACTGATCATGAAGGAAGGAAGGAAGGAACATTTAGATAATGAAAAAAAGAATAAAGATATATAATTATTTTTGTCACGCTGCTTCTTACCCTCTCCAGGTACTTTTCCAGGATAACTCCAGGACTTTCCAGGCAGGTCTCAGCCAGCCAGTTCCCGCAAAGCCTGAGGCACTCAGTGTAGAGCGGAGCCAGAGCTGGATTAAAATCAACCTGGTCGACATACATTCATGACAATATTTTAATTCCCTCTTAACATGTTGGCTCTTCCTTCATACAGAATTGAACAAAGTTTATATTAAGGGAATATTTCATAATTCATCTATGTAAAGCTGTTGCTACAACAATGGTTGAAGTGCATCTTCGTCAGTAGATGTGTTTGACCTTTTCCTCTAGACTGTGAATCATCTGTCTCAGCAGGCCCAGAGCCAAACCCTGCTCTCCCTTTGCCCAGAACACCTGGGCCTCCTCCAGCTGCCATGATAGAACAGGTGAAGACACCCAGGTCCCTCCATCGCTGTGCTGCTTCATCTGATAGACTCCACGCTCTGCAAGCTTGACAGCGGTTACAACACTACTATTAGGACACATAACTTGAATGTTCAAACATATGGAAAAAGTTCAATTTGCAAAAGTATCCATAACCCTTTAACCTTTTCACATTTTGCACCAATTCCCTATCCCCGCTGAAAAAAAGCATCCCGACAGCATAATTCTGCCACCACCATGTTTCACAATGGGAATGGCGTGCCGAACTGCAAACTTTTAACCAATTATTCTTGCCACTCTTTCTTAGTGTCTAGATTTTATTTGGTAATAAAAAAAATAATAAAAAAAAAAGAAGAAAAAAAATAATTTAAAACTCCAATAAAATACACCAAAATTAGTGGTTGTAATGTAACAAAATATGAAAAAGGTTTTATGAATACTTTTACGAGGCAGTGTAGGAGGCAACCTGTGTATTCCCAGCTTTGCGAGCCAAACGACAGAGCTCCATAAGTTGGTCTGTGAGCACAGATCTGAGGCAAAGGTTGTTTTCTGGGTCTTCCATTCTGGATAACAGGGTGTGCTGGGCTACAGAGCGCAAAGCCAGAATAGGCTCCACCACATTAAAGTCACTGTCTACAAGCAGCTGGGAGTGCTGCCGCCACTGGCTGCAAACTTCCCTCAGAGTCACATCTGAGAAGGATCTGAGAGGAAAATGCACAAAATAGCTTAGCAAAATTAATCTGATTCAACTTGTTTACTGCTGCTGATGAAGGTGAAATCACCTAACGAAAAGCTGTTTGACGCTCTCCAGCTCCCTGATGCTCTGCAGGTTCCTCAGGGCCGGATACAGAGAAGACACAGCCTCTAAAGTGCCTCTGCACAGCTCCTCCACCTCAGCCGCCCTGTACAGGTGGACATTGATGAGTAAATAATAACATTTAGACCAAACTTTGACATTTCAGGAGTCCACCTTACCTGGCACGTTTCAGGGTGTCATCAAATATGGAGAACTCTTTGTCCCTCAGTGCTTGCAGGGCACAAAACACAGATTCATGGAAGCCGGGGTTGGATTTATCACTTCTGAGCGAAATAAAAGTCTGGCTGAAAGATGCTTTCAAACACAACAGATGCAACTTTTTTTTGCTCAGGTGACATGCCTGTTCCTCACCTCTCCCACAGCTCACAGTCCCACTGCGTGTTCCTCCAGGCGGCCTGAAAGCGGCGCTCTCGCAGCTCAGCTCCCCACTCCACACCTTCACTCTCCAATCCCCTCATGTAGGTAGCGAGGATGCTGCTCAGACCAAAGTTCTGCATTCCCTGTTCGGATAAGGGTGAAAAATTACTAAAAATATTCTCAGATTAATTTGCAGGCATTTTCACCCTAGTACAAGAGATTATTTTCAATTAGATCAAACTGAAAAAAAAAAATCTCATCAAAACTTGTTCCCTGGTTTCCTAGCATTTGTACATTATAATAAATTGCATCAATTTGAGCAGCTTGAACCATTTTACCTCCACAATCCCTACAAGTCGGGTAACTTCAGGTAGAGTAGAATGAAGGTCGTATGAGGTCAGGGCCTTCCCCCACATAGCTTCATGTTCATATGTTCGTATCCTGCACCAACAGTGCAACAAAACAGAAACTGTAGTCTGCACGGTAATGTCTGCATACTACTGGGAAGATACAGTGCTTTGCAAAAGTATTTATACCCCCAGAACTTTACCACATTTTGTCACCTTGCAGGCCCAAATTTCAATGCACTTTTTATGTGATATAGCAAGACAAAGAAATGCATGAGGGTGAAGTAGTTGGAAAATGATGCATGGTTTCCGCAGTTTTTACAATAAAAATCTCAAAAGTGTGGCATGCATTTATACTCAGTCATCCTTGAGTTCCATTCTTTGTTACTAAATGTTTCAAGGTTAGTCACAGTGGATGAGGGAGAGTCTATAAGCATCATTTTTTGCGATTCAAGTTTTGACCTAAACGTTTCTGTGGTTCCTATGGTTGTATGTTCAGGTTCGGTTCAACTTCCGATCACAAGTCTTCGGCGGCCTCTGACAGGTTTTCTTCCAGGATTGCCCTGTATTTAGCGTCATCCATCCATCAACTAGCTAGCTTCCTTGTCCCTGGAGAAGAAAAATATCCCCACAGCATGATGCTGCAACTACCATGCTACAATGTGTGAATGTATGTATGATGTTTCATGCACCCAGAGTGTTCTGTATGCAGACCAAAAACTTTAAATGCAGTTTCTTTGATTGGAACATCTTCTTCCACATGTTTGCTGTGCCTCCTAGATGGCTTGTGGCAAACTGAAAATAAGACTTCTGCCTATCTTCTTGCTAGTCTTCCAGAAAGGTGATATTTATGGAGAGCCTAACTAAAAGTTGTTCAGTCAACAGTTACACACTTTATGTCGGTCTGTCATATAAAGTCCCAACAAAAACACACATAAATTTGTGGTTCTAACGTGGCAATATATGAAAAAGTATAGTGGGGATGAACACTTTACAAAACACTGCATATTAGTGGAGAAAAAAAAAAAACAAACAAAAAAAACAGATTTGTACCTGGTGAGTGGACTGGTCATTGTTTCTCCTCCACAGCCATAAAGACTGTCAGGCTCCCCAATACTGCGATACACCTCAATCAACAGCTCCTACAAACACACCGAATATCCTCATTATGTTTCAGTGGAAATTATTTCAGATAAATGGTGTACAAAATCAAGTTAAATAAAAAAATAGCCAAAAAGAAATTTAAAACAAAATTTTAGACTAAAGTAAATCAGACATGCAGAGCAGACCTGGAGGCTGATGTTGTTGTCTTCCATACTCTTCTCAGTCAGACTGGAGATGGTGAAGTTCTGGCTGTTCTCCTCGAAATTGATCCTGCGTGTGGCTTTTGACTTAGTACTGCACATTTTTTCAAGACAGACAACTTCGTAAGTTGTTAAATTAATCTTTAGCTTATACAAATTCCATTCTAAAAACAAAAGTCTTCAGGCAAACCTGCTGTTCTCCTCCATGTTGGCTCTGATCTTGTCCACATAGATCTCTGTGTATAACAGAGCTGTGAAGTGAGCCGAGCAGGACTGAGCGGCTCTGGCCACCTCCAGGTAGTTCAGCTCCAGCCAGAAGTTGGAGTCGCACACGGTGCCGCAGGAGTTACTGCAAGTCAGCAGGTATCATTTTAAACACACTGCAGACACGATGGATCATTTATGTAAGATGAAGGGTTGATGCACATTTACATTTTTCCCAACATTGCAAAAAAATATGAAGAATCTTTTCTTTTTTTAAGGCACCATGAGTTATTACAGGACATTCTTCCATTCTATACCTAAATGAGCAAGAAGAGGCAGATTGAGACATAAGCAGCTTGATGAATAGATGGATATTATATTACAAACCTATCAGATTGCACAGGTCTCTGCTGGTGTCTCAAATAGTCAATAACAGCCAGCATGGTTCGGAGGGAGGTCTTATCGTACAAACCCTGGCTTGCAGAGTCTGACTCTGTGAGAAATGATAAACACTTCATCACAAAATATTAAACAAGGCGCACTGTGCCGCCTTGTTACGGATTCAAATTTACCAGAGTCGGAGTTGAGAGGTGTTGAGGATCGACTGGCGGCCTGAGCGCTCCTGGAACAGAAGCTGAAGAAGTCCTGAATGTGGGAGGAGAGCAGCTCCCTCCAGGAACCGTTGGGGTCGTCCAGAAGGATAGAGTGAATGATGAGGGGCAGCAGCGTCTGGCAGCAGTCCACCATCACCTGGACGTGGACGGAGGAAGTGGGGAAGAGTTTTAGTCTCGAATTAGGGATCAGTAAATCATTTCTAACTTTCATGTAATGGAGAGTTTAAGACAAAGCAACACTGAAAGTTGACAGAAGAACTGAAGAACAAGTTTAAGAAGCTACTGAAGCTGCTCTGTAAGAGCAAAATGACTTTAAAACTATACAGAAACTCAACGAGCTCACCAGACACAGAGGTTGTGACAGCAGCAGAGCCTCGCTCTTCACTCCTCCACTTCCTAGCAGTGCTGTGCACAGAGCCTTCAGCCAGGCCTTGTGGCCCCCCGCCTGCGGGATCCAAAACTCCTGGCTCTCCAGCTTCCTTTTGGCCTCTGAACTCTCTTCAGCACTCACAGCAGCCACCTGGTGAAAGATGCCAACATGAAAACAAATAATCTTTGACCTTAAAGGGAAAGCTGCGGTAAACAGTAATGTTTTCAGTCCTGATTTAAAGGAACCAACAGTTTCAGCACATCTTAGGTTTTCAAAGAGTTTGATCCAGAGCTGAGAAGCACTGAAAATAAGTGATGCCTCACTTGTTTATTAGTCATCCTGGGAACATTAGCAGAACATGTCTGTCAGGTTTACATGGTTTATAACTGAGTAGCGACTCTATTTCAGCCCAAGACTGTTAACAACATTTTAAATTATGTCCTTTTACAAACAGGAAGTCAATGCATTGGGACTGGTGTGATATCATCTATTTTCTGGTGTTGGTCAGGACTCTAGCTACAGCGTTTTGGATGAGCTGCAGCTGCCTGCCTTTTTTTTTTTTCCAAAGAACTGTATACACACACCATTACACTAATTTAACCTACTGAAAATAAAAGCACGTGCAGTCTGTTATAATAGTAAATGTTTGATTCTGGAAAGGCTTTTAAGATCGTTGTAGGCTGATTTCGTAATAGCCTTGGTTGCTAAAATGGAGGTCTCAGTCAATGTTGACATGATTATTTGCATGCTCAACAATGACTTCTGTCTTTCTTGCAATGAGCGGGAGGAAATTTTAACCCATCCACTCAGAGATATTCTTGACACACTGACTCTGTGTGACTCGGAGAGGGCTATAGTGAAGCGATGACGCAGAAAAAGTTATATGACATTAACAAATATATAGTAAAATATGTTGTAATAATCCATAGTCTGATCTCAGGGTATCATGTAGATCAGTGGTTCTTCGGGGCCCACTGTCCTGCATGTTTTAGATGTTTTCCCACTCCAGCACAACTGACTCAGGTGATTCTATTACCTCCTTAGCATGTTGCCAATTGCTGCAGAAGTCTGTTAATCACCCATTCATTCAAGACAGGTGGCCAGTAACAGGGAAACACCTAAAACAAGCAGGACAGTGGGCCCTAAGGACCAGGGTTGGGGACCTCTGATGTATAGGTTTAATATAACCAGCCCGAGACTGGAGCCTTGAGGAACCCCAAGTCGAATCTTCGTTTGCTCAGATTTCTAATCCCCAAATGACACAAAACAGTCTTGGTATGCCAAAAGTTCTGAGCAAGTTTTTAATGCATCGCTGTTTAGACACATTCATTTCAAAACGTTGAGTAACGCAGGTTGAGGGCTGTGGTGTGGTCAAAAACCTGACTAGAAAGAGATTATTCATTATCAAAAAGGAGCAAATTAGTTGATAAATCACCTTTTCTATATCAGGTTATATGCAGAGGACAGGCTCTTGCTGTGACATGAAAATGTCTTTAATTCACCTTGTTTTTGGCTGTTCTAAATGGATTGAGGTAAGCCAGCATGGGGTCCCTGTTGTCTTTATGTTGGTCCCAGAAGTCGACGCCAGATTGAGTGGCCAGGATGTTCTTCATACACTGAGCTGCAGCTCGCCTCACCTCAATACTGACAGATAAGAGTGAACACTATCAGCACCCAGACATCTCCTGCAGCACAAACTGATCACAAAGCTAGGTGACTTATTATACCGCTGCTGTGTGAGAGCATCGTTCATGCAGCTGAGGATGATGTAAAGATGTTGCAACTCGTTGGAGGTGAAGAGAGATGCAGCTCTCTCATAAAGGGGGTCTCTACCGTGAAGGAGGGCGATGGTGGAGAAGTCAACTGGACCCAGTTCGCCAAGACAGGTGCCAGTAGCCTCTGCAGCAAAAGATCCCACATGAATAAAAGAAATTGTCCAACAGTGTGGTACCGATATCACAGCAGAGGAAATTGCTGGATTTTATTTTACCTAGAATGTCGATTCCTCCGGGGTGACTGACAGCTAGTTTGCAGAGCTGCAGCAGACTGAGGACCAGCTTCACCAGAACGCTGTCAGTGGGGTTAGCTGCCCCCAAAGAGAGACAATATTTAAACAACGATTCTTATATCCACATTGTTTAAGCAAAGCCTGTTTTGCAGAATCACACCATGGCACTCTTTGAGCAGCTCTCGGATCTGGTCTTTGTTGCGATGCAGCTGACGAGTCAGCTCCTTTAATCCCTCGAGTCTGGTCAGAGGTAAACAGTCACACGACGACGCTGACAGGAAATGAGTTATTTCCTATAAAAAGATAAAGGACATGCAGTGCCTTAAATATGTAATCACAACATGGAAGGAACAAAAGGATGGCTTTCAAATAATTTTACAAAACAACTTTATTTTGAAGGGATGTTTTGCCTTAATATATAATGACACTGAGATGTTGTTCCATGCATGTACCTGTCTCAGTGTGAAGCTGCCGCTGTTATATTTGAGTTTGTGCTGCACTAAGCGCAGCTCCCTGAACTCAGGGATGTCAGGAAAAGGCTCCAACCTGCTGATGGCTCCTTTTAGTTTCTGCTGACTCTCTATTATGAGGAACTGCAGTAGACTAAGCACCTTGGGGAAAAAACAATTCAAAACTATAACATGCACAAACTATAAAGGGGCAACAAATAATACTACCTCACATATGAGCATTTGATTTGGCACATCCTGATTTGATTATTAGGTTCAAACTGTAGCTTTGGGAATTGATTACTCCTTTTAATCTGTGAATTTTATGCTTACTCTTTCAGTACTTTACTTATTTTTCAATATATAAAATAATGCAAGAGTTTTAAAAACATACTCATACGCTCCATCAAATTTAAGAGTGTTAAATAGCTACAGATTTAGAAAATAATGTATGACCTACCTGCTGAGAAATAAAAGGCTGACTGGTCACCTGAGCAGTAAGAGTTCCCACAATGACCTGAAGGTGGCAGTCAAGAGCATCATCACAGAACTGCAGTGCTGCCTGACACACAGAGGAGAGCAGGTCGCAGCACAGAGAGAGGCTCCTGTTGGAAACCTCGTCACAGTGAAGTGGTCTGTGGTTCAGGAGGAACATAAAGCTGTTGACTTTGTTGGTTTTAGAAATATAAATGATATCGCCCCCTGTACAAGTGTTCACTAACCTCCTGTTGATATGGTGAATGAGAGTGTAGATGATGTCTCTGAGGACGAAGGCCCAGGCTCCTCCCAGACCATCCTTCACCTCCCTGAGCAGCAGGCTAACAAACAAATGGTACATGAGGAGGATGCGGTGGCGCTCGTAGCCGTTGATCGTCTCTGCTGCTTTTTCACACACCGCCAGCAAGATCTTCTGGATGGAAATCTGCAGCCCATAGACAGAGGAAAGGATTAACTTTCTTTTATTTATATATATATATATATATATATATATATATATATATATATATATATATATATATATATATATATATATATATATATATATATATATATATATATATATATGTAGACAACTACATCTGACTGATAGAGTAAATTAGCCTCTGTACCGGGGTTTTAGACAGAATGGCCACCAGAGACTTATGGTTGGCGCTGTGGCATTTGCTGAGGTAGCCCAGGGTAGCTTTGATGACATATGAGCTGAAGTATGGTGGATTAGGTGCAGGATCCAACTCTCTGTGGGGCATAAAACTAATTTTGTTCAGGTGCCATTCCAATAAATGACCAGACTAAGAAAGAAATGAAATGGCAGAGAAAAACAATGGGGAAGTGTGTTAAAATATCATTACCCAGTAAAGCGTTTCAGGTCTGCTGTGTCTCCATCTGCTGCGCAGCCCTCATACAGAGTCATCAGCAGCTCCACTACAATGTCCGCCAAGTTACTGTGAATCAGGCTGTCGATTTGCTGTGGGGAAGTTTCCAAATGTGAGGAGAGTTCATAGTCCATAAAGGTTTTTGCAAAGACCTTTCTGATTAGTATCTGATTTTTACATGGAAAATACTATAACTGTATCAGATCATGCCAATTCTACTGTATAGACCATCAATAGTCTGGAAGCGATTAACTGCCAGAGCTTGGAAATACATTCAGGAGCAGTGTTTCATTTAAATGAGAAAATGTTCTCGTTTTAACGATATAAAAAAAAAAAAAAAAAAAAAACAACCTCATTATAACATTTATATCTTAAAAAAATAAAAATATTTTCTCTTTTAAATAAGAAGGGTTGTAACAGTAAACCAGCAACACCTCTTGGGATTTTTGAATGTAGTCTAGAGGAAAGAGTGAGAAGGAGGAGAGTCATAGTGAGTCCCTTTAGGCCTTTTTAACAAGTCGTGGTCTATTAGAGGAGCGAATTTTTATATCTCGTTAAAACGAGAAACTTTCTCGTTATAGCGAGATATAAAACTCGTCTTGTTATAACGGAATACCATTCCTGAATTTATTTCCAAGCTCTCTCATTTTAACGCTTTTATACAATAGAAACAGTTTGTGCTTTTTAGTGGGTTTTTTTTTTTTTTTTTTTTTTTTTTTTTTTTTTTTTTTTACACAACATACCCTTCCAATTTATTAAATTGAGCTATTTCAATCATTTCATAACCACAGGCATGTAAAATCTTTCACCTAGGTATGCAGACTGCTTCTACAATCATTTGTGAATTCCAGTGTGGTACTGTAATAGGATGTCATCGGTGCAAAAAGTCCAATTTCTTCTCCACTAAATATTCCGCAGTCAACTGGTTTTAAAACAAAGTGGAAGGAATTGGGAACAAAATCAACTCAGCCACAGAGTGGTAGGCCATGTAAAATGACAGCGCGAGATCAGTGGATGCTGAAGCTCATAGTGCACAGAGGTTGCCAACTTTCTGCAGTCAGTAGCTGCAGACTTCCAAACTTTATGTGGCCTTCAGATTAGCTCAAGAACAGTTTGTGGGCATAAAAGCAATAGAAAACGTATTCAAAGCCTGACTGACAGTTTAGCTATAACATATTATTTATCTCATTCTCATATGTCCCCCTTTCTATTACCACCCGGGGCAACTGCCCACATCACTTTCTGTTTGGCCAGTTTGAGAATTATCCCTTCTTGTGTTCGAAGTGACTGTGCACCATTCCACAATGCAAGGTCCAGAAGGACATGAATGAGCAATTTGTCATGGTAGAACTTCACAGCGTCTTGACCCAAACCTGACAGAACCCCTTTGGAATGAAATAGTGCAGAGACTGTAAGCCCAGCCCTTCTCATCCAACATCAGCGTCTAACCTCACAAATGTACTTTTCAACGAAAGCTCAACAATTCCCATAAACAGAATCTTAAAACTTGTGGTAAGCCTTCCCAAAACACATGAAGCTCTTAAAATTGCAAAGAGTGGTTCATAATCACATTAAACCCAATCGATTAAGAATGTGATCCCATTTATAATCAGATGTGGCAGATGAGAAAATAGACTACATTACAATATTTTGGATGTTGTAAAGTGCTATATAAATAAATGCTGAATGATGGTGTAATTTAATGAGATGCACTTGTATTTGACCCAGTGATAATTTCTCAGAGAAAACAAGGGGAAAATTGGCTAATTTTGATTCCTGGATGACTGATTAGTGAAAACTAATTTAAAATAATTACTAACTCAGAAACGATTCATTAAGGGTAAACCTGGTATTACTTGCTCCTTAGTCATAAATCTACAAGAAATTTTAGTTTAAATTAGGAAGTCAAGAAAGTTATTTCTGCTTAAGAATCTGTGGTGTGTGTAAATCTAAACATTACATTAAAAAAAGACTTAACTTTCTGTTTTACACTCAACTTTACCTGTTTGCCCAGACAGCTGGCATTTTTGAGGAGGTCATACACTCGGTGGGCCTTCTCCCTCTGCTGTGTGACCTGGGAGTCCTGGCCTTTTAAGGCGAAGTATGGCAGGATGTTCACCATGATCTTGGGGAAACAGTCAGCTAATAGCTGTCTCCAGTCCCTCTCGAGGCACCGGCCGATAGACCTCACCTGCTCAAAGTCATCCAGGAAGACCAGGTGGGGGATCAGCACCTGGTAATAAGAGCTGAAAACATAGATGACGAGGTAATTGTAGGAAAATTTTGTGTGTTTAAATCGACATTTGAGGAAAAAAAAAAATTTTTTTCTGACTTATAGAAATCTTTGACTGTGTTATGGTCCAGCAGGCTGTAAGGGAAAGATCCAAGAGTGTAGCGGTCGTCTGACTGCCTCTGTGCCAACCACTCCGCTACCAGATAGTACAGGTGAGAAGTGATGAATGTTTTCACACTCCTGTAGCTCTGCACTTTGGACACACTGCACAACATCTGCAACAGAAAAATAAACACAGCAGCAGCTCCTCTCGGTTATAATTAAGGCAAGAAGGAAAAAAAATGATTGGAGGTGATTTATCTCAATGTGGCGTGAAGATCTGTTACCTTCTTGATAAGCTCTTCTTCAACATTGTTCTCTTTGTAGGACTGAAAGAGAGCGAACAGACACTGTTTCTCACAAATGGGGCTACAGCACAGCACCACAGACAGACTCCTCAGCAGGGTGGCTTTGCGATTCAACGCTTCATCTGGCTGGTCCTCTGAGGAGCTGCCCCTCTGTGTGATCACGATCACCCATAATAGAAGGAGAGAATGAGAGAAGTTCACATTAAGTAACAAAAATGCAGTTCTTGATGCGAGGCAACGCTGCATGATCTCACCGGGAGCCTCATCCCCTCCTGAGCCTTCAGGTAGATGTTCTCAAATGCTGCCTGTTGGTGTTTTAGTGGCAACATCTTCCTCTTATCTGACCGATTTGGTCTTAAATCAAGGAACAGCCTGGATAAAGAGCAGAAAATGTCAAAGATCACATAAAAATCAGATCTTAGAACAGTTTGAATATTCTATACAGTCTTGTGATGACAACAAACCCATTAATGTGGGCTAATGAAAAATAAATACAGGATGATTATGATGGGTTTTTTTTACAGACATTTCCAGTAAGAATGTTTAGAAAGCTTTAAAATATTCTTTTATCACAGAAGCATTATTCTACACTTAAAATCTTAGAAAAGTCCTACCTTACATATAAGTAGATATGCTCAGTGGGGAAGAATTCCCAAAATAATTGTTTTCAACACAATCAGCAGTGCCACAATTATTGTCCTGATTTTTAAAAAAAAATGTTAAATTATGCATTTTTTCTATTTATAATTTACTTTTCAAGTTGATCAGTGTTTAGAAATGCTTTATTAGTTATGCATGACTTCCTGTTTCCCCGGAGTTTGACACAGAGACCAATTTCTCTTAGCCACCCTTCAGAATGGAAAAGACAGGAGAACATGCCATCGAAAGCATATATGTCCAAAAAATGACCACAAGATAATAGCTACTCACCTGAACTTGCCCATATCAACAGTCACAGCAGTAATTTAAACAAATTACAACTGGAACTGTGCCAAAATAAGGTGGGACAAGGACCTACGTGTATCTTGCCACTACACAGAGTGGGGAGGATGGTAAGGGAAGTAATAAAAATCTACAAAGCTCACTAAGAAATTGATCAAGGGTATAAAATATTACTTTAATAATAATAATAATAATAATAATAATAATAATAATAATAATAATAATACTTCTCATCTTTATCTTTTCTATGGGTGCCAATATTTGCAGAGGGTTCTGTATACAACTGGAAACCGAATATGATTGGTTGAGACAAAAGGGACTCATCTTTGGTGATGTCATAAAAGTTAAACTTGCATAATTAGACTTTTATCATTTATTAGTGCATGTTTTCAACTCACTCGTCCCAAATCTCTTAATAGCTTAAGCTGATCAGTTATTCAGATTTGTCATTAGGAGAGACCATGTTCATGTAGCTGAAGTATACCTCTCCACAGACAGAGCTACCAGCATGCGGACTTGGTGGTGGGCATCTGTGAGATGAGATGGAAGAACAGACGATACAGGAGAGTCCTGCTCTGTTTCGGCCCCTCTGAGAGTTAGAATAGCCCAGCGACACTGAGGGTCAGCCTAAGTGTGAGATGAAGTAAAAATATAACTCTTCAGCCTCTTTCATATGTCTTGTACTAATGTGTAGGTAAAAGAACATATTTGGCTGCAATGTTTGGAGAACTTTGAAGAGAATGACAGCAAAATAAACTCATCTTGAAGGTGATATGTTTTAAACTTTACCTCCAGCAAGGCAACGAGACACTGAACTAAAGCACCTCGAACCGTCGCCACACATTTCTCCATCTGGCTCAAGAAACTAAAAAACAACAAAGTTGTAGCAGAGAGAAAAAAATATTAAGGACTCATATCTACAGCATTCAATACATTATCTTTTAAAAAAAAAAAAAACTAATAAAAAAAGCTTTAAATGACAAAATTCATGTGTTTGTGATTCATAAAAAGAGGCTTCTTACCAGAAGCCAGACAAAACTTGTAGAAGAGATCCCTGTACATGTTTCATCTCCTCGGGCATGTGACGGGTCTTCCCCAGGCTCTGTATGGAGGGTAACAAACTGAGTAGCACAGCAGCACAGATCTCCTGGTCCTGACGATACAAAGAACACAAGTCCCTGTGGACAGAAAAAGATATACAGCTTATCAAAACTGGGCTGGGACACAAATGCTGTTCACATCAAGTCTGAAACTACACAAAAAAATGCATTTATGTTTTGGTGCGGAAACATTTCCCTACGCAAGAGGACGGAGCAGGGCATCAAACTCCTCAGGAGACAACGAGTCCTCAGCAGGCAGCTTCTTCAACAGGACGAGATACTGAAACAGAAGCACAGTTTAGCTAAAGTCTGTAAAATTTATCGTCCAGGCTGACTGTTACTCACCATGTTGAGGTGCAGAGCTTTGCTAAAGTCAACGTGATCCAGCAAGAGCAGCAGCCTGCGGCGCACCTCCTGAGGTTTAAAAAGGAGGCCATGGAGGGGCTGGGCAGAGCTGCACTCACACAGGAACTCCAAGACTGCAAGGACAGCCAGGTCCTGTTTTCCCAGATAGTCCTCTGTTAGCAGGCTTTTGGCACCTGTTCGAGTTAGAGCAATCAATTATGCACCTGAGACTTTCATTTTATCAAAGTTTTACCACCTGAACAAAATATTGTGCCTTTTTTTCCTCATTTTGTCTTTTCCCAAAACAGAAAAGAGGATCGCACAAAAGCAAACCTACCAGGGAAACATGAGGCAAATTATAGCCGTGCACTCAATAAATTTGGCTGCTATAGAAGAGTGGAAAGGAGAAATCCACAGGATGTCCTGAGTACAGTTTGTCACAAGACATGTAGGAAGACAGCAAACATGTTGAAGAAAGTTCTCTGCTCAGGGGAGATCAAAATTGAACGTTTTTGTCCTGCATGCAAAACAATGCACATCATCCTGAACACACCATCCCACAGTGAAACATGGTGATGGCAGCATCCAGCTGTGGGGATATAGACTTGAGACTTCAGCAGGAACAGGGAAGCTGGTCCAAGTTAATTACAGGGCAAATCGAGAAGAAAACCTGCTACAGTTTGAAGAAGACTCGCTGTAGACCTTCGTTTACCTGTAAAGTTCTGACTAAAGATCAGATCTTCTCTTACCTGGGCCACAGGAGGAGTCAGTGTTTTCCTCTTTCTGTCTGTGGCTCCCATTGGTGCTGCTGTGGGCCTCCTCACCATCTTCAAACAGGTCGATGTTGTTATCAGCTTGAGGCTGTTTGGTCATTTCCCACTCATCATCCACTTGTTCGTCATCATCCGCGACACTGACTCGTTTAGAAACATTGTTCAACTGAAGCGGGAGAGAGGAAAAAATTCACAAATCCAGTTCCAGTTTGTGAAATCCATGTGTCAAGATCATTTCAACGCAGACACATACCACATGCAGTTTGCAGATCTCTGCCAGCTCATTAAGTAGGCTGGCAGGAAGAGTCATTAAAAATAAACCAGAGGAGATGGATCCAACTTTGTCCTGCAGAACAAATGATCCGTTTACTCATTAAAACCACTAAAACTATGCATTTAATGAACTTTTGATCAGAAACATATAAATGGCGGGTGAGATCACCGTAGCTTTTCTGTTGGTACACTGTGTGCAAAGCTTCATAAGTGATCTGAGCACGGACATGGTTCCCTCCTCGTTCATTTTCACTTTGACACTGGAAACAAACTCACCGAGGTCCTGGGCCACAGCCTGGTAGCAAGAGCAACATTAAAACCTTCATGTTAATATTTAATTGTACTGTTTAAGGAGCACTGAGGGAAATCACTTGAGACTGGACTGGATTTTCCAAACTGAAGGGAGTTTGAATAGACCTTTGCTTTGGTGAAAAGCTGTGAGCGGCAGGCCTCCTCCTTGGTCAAAAGTCCTGCTGAGATGAAACCTGCCAGCACGCCTGTCAGCTGGCTGAAACAGCGCACCAGACACTCAGGAGGGGGGGACTGAGACTTCTGAAGACCAGTTGGAACAAGTATTAGTTTGAAACAACAGGGTAACCACCGAAAGACAAGTCAACCTCTACTCACATCAGGAGAGTAGCAGTTGAGCAGGCTGTCGGCCATGGAGAGCAGGTTCCTCTCCAGCTTGTTTCTGAGGGCAGGGACGGCGGCCAACTGAACGTCAGCTGACGCCGTCTTCACCGACTCATCATCTGTCGCTCTGATCTCTGACGGCAGTGTATTAAAGCTGAACAGCTGGTACAAAGTCTCAATGTCTTCCAACTTGTCTTTGGTATCGAATGAAACATCTTGAAAAAAGGCACTAAAAATAAAGCAGTGAGTTCAAATGGAGTTAAAGCTTCATGGCAGGTACAGGTTGTTTGTAGACTGATTATGAGATTACAATCCACATGGAAAAACTAAGATTTTCTCTTTTGTTTTACCTTTTTATCCCTTCAGCACCCAGCAGAAACTTCAACCCAGCACTGGTGTCTTTGAGGGTCAGCGAGACCAGGATGGTTGCAATAAGATTTTGTGGAAAGTCTCTGCAAATAAGAACACAACAACCCACAAATACTTTTAAACACAACAAAAAATAAGAATTTTACAGACAAAAAAAAAAAACAAACAAAAAAAAACATCTGAACACATACAATAATAAAAGTCAATCAGCTAAAGTACACATTAGCAAAAGCTTTAGTGTCTTTCAAAAGTGTTAATATCCATTAAACGTTTTCACATCTTGTCATGTTATTATTACCACTCAATGTAGTTTATAGAGATTTTATGTGTGATACCCTTAAGTAAAAGAAAAACGTGAACGTGTGAATTTTTAAGCAGGATTAGGTTATAAAACAATATCCTAAGTATACTGTTATGTCCAAAGCTCCATGCTTTATATGTTCAGCTCAGCCGATCATCTTGATATGACACAACTGCAAGACAGTTGTGTCATATCAACACACCATGGACCTGGCACCAGGTCCATGGTGGCGCCAGAGTCACCACTGTAACTCTGGAGAAGCCACAGAGATTCACAGCTCAGAGAATCGGCTAACAAAACAGCTACTGGTATTGGACTGTGCAAATCTGACTTTTAGGAAAATCGAGCAGGAGAAAAGTCCCAGTGGAAAGAAAAAAAAATGGTTCTGTTTAAAGTCATTTTGGAGTACATGCAAATCACTATGTGAGGAAGAAAGCTATCATTCCACATCACAATGAACACACTGTCCTCAATGTGAAACAAGGGGGTGGCAGCATTGCTATTTGGAGATTTTCTTTTTTAGCAGGAACATAGAGTTGATGGGAAGATGGATGGAGCTACGTACGGATCAATCCACGAAGCAGACAAGTTAGGGGCTGCAAAAGACTTCAAACTACAGGGAAGGTACACCTTCAAGCACAAACACAACCCTGAGTCTAGTGTGAAGTGAGCTTAAAAAAAATAAATAAATAAAAATCCCAATTAAACAGAAGATTATGGTTGTAGCATGACAAAATGATTAAACCTGAAGAGGTATAAACATTTTTGCAAGGCACCATACTTACTTTTTAAATGTTAAAGTAGGCTGTTTTACAGTGTAACAGTTCAAATACTTACATTGGAATACAATGAATACACAAGGTGAGAACCAAACAAATGATATAAAAAGCAACCTGCAGATAATGGGGTGAGGTGTGCAGCTGTCCTCCATTTCATCATTCTGGTCACTCATCAGCAGCCAGGCTATGAGGCTCTCCTTCAAGTTAGCTGAGGTATTCCCCTCTGTGGTTACCATGGAGTCAAAACCTGAACTTGATGCAGCACTCTTTGGGACTGGGCATGTTAGCATGGCCTGGGCGAGACAGAGTGCAGCACTCCTACAATAAGAGGAAGTAACAAAAAAGACATAAGATAAACATACAGATAATCAATTAATCTAAATATAAAGTATAAATCATGATTGACTGTAGCATTAAACAGAGAAACAACACTGTGACTCACTGGGTCGGTTTGCATGCAGATGCACGGAAGAGTTTCCAGAACTCCCTGTCCATATTGATCAGCCCCCTGTGGACTATGGAAGCCAGCAGGTCCAGACTGAGGGACTCGGTCTGAGGTGAACTGACCCCACGCAACGCAAGGGGCCATATCCGAACCCAAAGCCTGCCCAGCTCCGCCCTGTGGGCCTGAGCTCTCTGAGGGATGCAGGCCTGGCAATCAGCCATCTCCCTGAGGCAGCGCAGCACGTATGGCCCCCTTTCCCCTCTCCGCTGCTCTGCCAGGAGCTGACACAACACCGAGAGCAGCTGGACCAGCTCCTTATCGGGCACCATAGATGGGTACTTAGAGGCAAGCACTGCTGTGATCTGCAGCCTGAGAGAAGAAAGCATAAGCTTGAAATTGTACATATGACATAACTTTTATTAACTGCCTTCTTATTTTCATACCATGGAATGACATTAAAATCACTAAGCTGTGGTTGCAGATGGTCATGAAGCACGTCCCAGCCCATTTCTATACGCCGTCGCTTACTGGATGCTCCATGGGTGGGACTACCCATCTGGGTGGCTCTGATGGAGGCCTGAGTGACCTCCAGCACATGGGCATCACTGTCATCACTGAACAGCTATGCAAAAGCCCCACAAGATTAGAGGATATTATATATATAATGGACTCCAACTTGAAATCCAAATCTGATCTACTGTTTGCTTAGATAAAATGTTGAGAGACAAGACATGATGTTTCTTACCTGGTGACATATGTCAGCTGTGAGTTCAATGAGGTTGTCTTTCACAGCTATGTGTCTGGTCCCTGTGACATACTTCCCTCTGCTGCCGATGTGGCTGATCTCTCTGACCAAAGCATCGTACAGGCTGTACAGCAGACTGTGCCACCTGGTCCAGTCCTCTGCATGAGCACCTAAAAAAACAAAACAAAGATGACCCATCATTTAATTTGTAGTTGTGTGATGACTTACAAGTTTCAGTTCTTTTAAATCACATTCCCATTGCTGTCAAACACAACTTTAATGCAAATCCCAGAGTCAGGATATCGTTTTTGATAACTCAGCTTGATAAACAGAGATTCTCCAAACCAATCCTGTCAGAGTTTAGACATTTAAAACATCTGCTAATAAGTTGCTGGTATTTTTCTGCTGTTAAATCTAGACCACAAACTGTTGAGAGGGAGGGGGTGGAGAAATGGACTTGAAGTAATGAAGCTGCAGCTGTTGACTCTGTGGCTTTTTTGCCATGTAAAAAGTTGGTACAGTGTATCCGGAGAGTATTCACAGTGCTTCAGTTTTTCCACATTTTGTTATGTTACACCCTTATTCCAAATTGTATTAAATTAATCTTTTTCCTCAAAATTCTATGCACAAATACCCCAAAATGACAGTGTGAAAAATCTTCTTTGAGTGTTTTGCAAATTTAATTTAGTACAATTTGGAATAAGGCTGTAACATAAAATGTGGAAAAAGTGAAGCACTGTGAACAACTACATGTAAGGAAAAAGACTTCTTGAGACATTTTCTTGATCGGGATTTCACAAACCAGGATTCATCTGGGTCATTGTTCCTCAAGGCTCTGTTTTTGGATCACTTTTTTCCAGCATCAATATGCTTGCTAACACTATTTATTGGCTCAAATTATGGAGTACTACAGCTTGTCTTACCATGTGTATGCTGATGACACACAACTTCATATTTCTGTATCACCATATGACCATAGTCCACTACAGTCACTAAGTCAGAGTGTTAAAAATATAAGTGATTGTATGAGTTAGAATTTCCTCCAGCTTACTGCAGAAAAGACAGAAGTCATTGTTTTTGGAGCCAGAAACACAAGAGTATAAATCTGCTCTCAGCTCAAGTAAGGGCTAAATATCATGGAGCACCAAAAGTCTACCACTCAATCAGCCTATGACAATCTTCATAAAATTGTCATAATGAAGTGATTCAGCTTTTAAAATCTTGTTAATGGTCTTCAAATCACTGAATGTTCTTGGGCTTAAATACATTTCCACCAGTCACATATGACCCATGTAGACCCCTCAGTGTTCACAGGACCAGAAATAAACAAGGGGACACAGAATTTAGTTTCTCGTTCTAGAACCTTTGCTTCTGTAAATCAGGACTGAAAACATTACGGTTTACTGCAGCATTCCAATAAAGTTCAAATATTACTTTATTAGTATTTTTTTTTTTTTTGACGCCTTAGCTATTTATTTGTTTTAAATTTGCTTTTTTATATTTCTTTCTTTTGTGAGGCTTAATTTTTACTGTTATTCTTTTATTGTATTTCTTGTTTTAATGTAACTTTCTTCACCCATATTGCTTTTTCTTGAAATAAAATACCTTTAGTGTGAATGATGCTAGACAATTAAACTTGCCCTGATTTGCCTAAATGGTGCAATTTAACTATAAAGATCAACGGAAATGAAAGGACAACACAATAACCCTGTGGTACCCCACTGACCCTTAATGCTAAAGTTTTAACTTCGCTGGAAAGTCGTCTCTTCCCTTTTAAAATGAAACATCACTGAACCTGTGTCTTGTGTCTTGGCTCCCTTCGGATGATGAACACGGATCTGCAGGTTGAAGAACTCCACGATCTCCTCCTTGAGGTTCGCACTCGGCCTCATGTCTGCCCAGACATTCAGTAAAGAGGGAACTAGCTCCTCTCCGAGACGACACACTCTCATCCGACAGTTCATGGCTGCAGATCTCAGGAAGATGTTCAGAGCAGAGACGAGATGCTCCAGGACACTGAGGTGTTTCTCCTGCCTGAAAGGTGCATGAGGTTTACCACAGTTTAGAACGGAACATAACCAAAACAATATTTATCAGACAATGCATATTATGATCAAGGTTTTTACCTGGCGTCAAGCATTGCTTTAGAGAAGAAGCTGAACAAACTGTCATTAAATCCATCAGTCTGAGTGCAGCAGCCCTTCACTACGGCGTAGATGACTCTGCTCAGCAGCACACGGTTGATGGATTTAGATGAAGAGCTGAACAAGCCGCAGTACAACTCCAAAAGACCTTTAGATCAAAAAGTAAAAAGACAAATAGACCCTAGTTTTTAATCAATGTTTTACACTGAAAATGATAAAAAAAAAAAAAGAAAATTTAACTGATGAAAACTTAAGGTCCACACCAGGAAGTAGGTTCAGCATATCCAGGGTATTTTTAAGTGAATCCCAGAAATTAAGAAAATATCACGTCTAAACATAAAGCTGCTCTCAGATCAGCTAAGTGAGTCCAACAAGGTGATTGGACAACTTATAGTCACAATACTGTTAAAAGTAACCAGCTTGGTAAATGACCAGTCACATTTGCTGATATGAGGTCTCATATGGCCATTCACCAATAGTTCTGAACTTTATGAATTGTATGGAGATATATTAGTATTTTTAAAGTCAAAAATGTGCACTGAATTATTTACAAATGTGTACATCAATTTGTGCACAAGTCTGGGTCTGTGCATGAGCATGTTATAATGCATGTAAATGTCCTGCAGTCAGAACACATACAGGGGAACTTTACAAATACCACTGACTACACAAAAACTACTGTAGATGCAAACATTTCAGATTCAGGCTCAGAGATACAAAAGTTTCCACACTTATAGAGCTTTCGGCACTAATGCTAAAATACGTGTAAAAGTAAAGCTAAGCTAGAAATTATTCATACCCCTGGAAGATTTAGCTAAAATCTAATCTTTGGATTTGACTAACATGTTCTTTTGCACTGGAATTAATATAAAATGCTCAGCCAGAGTCCCAGCTTAAATCCAACAGAGAACCTACAGAGGAAGTTAAAGATTATGGTGATAGCAAGGAGTCCTTCCAGCCTCAAAGACTTAGAGCTCAACACCAAAGACAAATCATCAAAATACCAGGAAACATCCAAAAAGCTACTCAGCAATTATAAGCAGGTTTGTTTGCTGTAATACATAGAAGGAATTTTCTACTAGTTGTTGAGAAGTGTATAAATATTTTTTTGACATGCAATTTTTCAATTAAATATAAAAAAATTTATTTTTTTCCCTCTACTGGATACTCCTTTTACCTTGTTTTATCATCTTTTGAGATATGCTGTCTCATTTCCCATCAGAAACAAACTTCTTGGTTGAAAAAAAAAAAAGATTTTAAATTTAAATCTAGCGGTAGTATGAATAATTTTGATCTCAACTGTATGGCTTATTAAGAAGATGATGGTTTTAGGACTCTCTTCATAGCCACAGTTCTGCTGAGAGGCAATAAAGCATCTTTCAATAAAGTGGTGGTAGAAATCTTATTCCTCTAGCTTTTTGTCAGATTAGTAACATCCATTTATGAGACATTAGTATATGAGACCAATATTTCTGATAAAATTTTAATCTTAATATTAGTAAAATACTGAAAGCAACAAAGCTGCAACATTTAAAACAGAAAGTGATGTAATAAGATCCATCTTTAAAAAAAAAAAAAAACACTAGTAAATCTGATCATTTAAGACTGTTTATTTTATTAACTTAATGCACGATACTGGAAGTGCATATATGAGATTTGTGACAAAGTTTAAGTTGTTTTCACATCACATGCAAGCAAGAGACTTCTAACCTTTACACTTCCAACATTTTATAAAAGGAGGTTAGGAAATGAATATGAATGCATGAGACTGGGCACGCATACGTTGTGTGCTCATCTGGGAAAACTGCAGTAGTTTCACATTTTATTATTGAGAGAAAATCAAATCTGCTGTGCATTTTATAAGGTCAACAGAAACTAGCTTTAGAGCGATCAGGTTTAGAGTTTTATATTAAGATGAAGAAAGTTGGTAACTGAATAGACCCATGACGCAAGCATGACTCAAGCAGTTTTGACAATCTTTAAGTTTTAAGAGTTTTCTCACATTTTTCATAAACATTTAGTGAAAAGAAATCAGCTTTGTGATGCTAAAAACCCAATGCTGATCTTGATGTTTTGACCTGGAACCAGTCCTGTCTCTTAATATGGGCCCCCACAATAAATGATATATTTTTTGAGTTTTCACACCTTTAGACCGATTAGCCACTTACTCTGCCACTGCTGCCGAGGGATGTCGCACCAGTACTTGCGGACAGAGAGGATGTCCTTTAAAAGGAGGCTGCTGTAATTCTCTCCATATGCTGAACAGCAGTATGAACTCTGCAGCACCTCCATCACGTGTTTCAGCAGCTCACTGCATTTCAGACGAGGCCCACCTGCAGCCAAAAGAAGCCTTGGATATAGAGCCCACATTGTATCCTCAAAGATTTTTGTCTTACAGTGCCTTGATAAAGTAATCATTCCCAATGAATTCTTTGACAGTTTGTGACTTAACACCCAAAAACTTCAGTGTATTTTATAGATTTTATGTGGCAGAAGTAGTAAAGAGTTTTAAAGTTAAAGAAAAACAATACATGATCAGAAAAAAAAATAATTTTTTTAAAAATACTTTGGCCTACATGCAAGCATGTGTGTCAGAAAACTAATTCCGCACACACACACTCCACAGTGAAATATGGTAGTGGCAGCATCATGCTGTAGGAATGTGTTGTTTCAGCAGGGACAGGAAAGCTGGTCAGAGTTGATGAAAAGATTAATGGAGTTAAACACAGCACAACCCTGTACGTAGGTTAAGCAATGAAATATTGTTTTTACGCATGCATCAAACATTTTCCACGAAGATCATTTTATCTAAACTTGCATTTTCTAACCTACAACCAGACAAGCCAAAGACCTTGCCCTTACGTTTGTTTGCATAGCGAATGAAAAATTTGACCAAGCTGCACGTTTCAGCCATCTTCTTCTGTCGTGTGGCCAGCGTAGTCGCTGTAACATTGGATTTACTCGACTGCATGCTCTCAGTCTCCTTCTGGACAAAACGCTGCAGGAATCTGATGAGGATGAAAAAACTGGACTGAGCAAAACAAAAATGAAGGCTTTAATTTTATAAAGAATTTTCCTAGAGTAGATTATGAAATGTAATTTAAAGCAATGCCAAGCTGAAAAAGACAGAAGCAGAAAGATGATTTGATTTAAAAAATGTAATCACAGTGCCTTAGAAGGAGAGTATTAAAAGAAAAACAGGACGAAAGTTTAACACAGTGTGCAAAAAAATTTTTTTAATACCAATATATTATCTAGCATAGACAAACATTTAATATCTGTAGCAAGTTACCTGAAAACAGCATCCCAAGTGAGCTGACTGGAGCCTTTAGTTTTAGTTCCAGACGTGCGATCCAATTCCTGGATGACTTCTTTGGATCGAATGAGTCTTCTGAAGCGTTCAGTTTCTTTCTGGTTCCACAAATGAAGAAACAAAATAAGTGATAAATTGCCTGATACTAAAGGAAAAATAAACTCAGATGTCTTTTTTATTTTTAACGTTTGTTTACCTTCCTATCTGTAGCCTTGTCATTTTCCAACCCTCTGCAGCAGGCCAGGAGATCATGAAGAACCAGACTCATTGTGACATCAGTTTATAGCTTGTTGTACCTGCAGGGAAAGCTGGATAAACAATACCAACACTCTTACAACTAATATACTCAAGAACCAAAACCCCACCTCTACTATGTAAAACAGACCACACCTAAGCATGTTGCTGCAATTGAAAGCTGACCTGTTTCCATAGAGACAGAGAAGAGGAGGAAACAGAGAGAGTAAACATGTATCATTGCTAACTACAGATTGGTGTGTGCTCTGTAACAGCGTAAGGAAAACATCAGAAATTTTGCGAACTGACAGGTGAGGAGTCCCAGAGTCCTACACTCTTGTGATTAGGTCAGGGGAAAGTGTTATGAAGGACAGAGAAGCTGATATCCCTCTGGTCTTCTAACTTCATTAGAAGAGCAGAACAGTTTAAAAGGAAGCAGTGCTATGGTAATAAACGAGTATTTTAAACAACCACTCAGGTGAGCAGACCTTGTATGAGTCATTTATTAACCTGAACACAGGGAGAACACACACAAACATCTGTATTCTGAGGTTGCAGAATGTGTCAAAAAATAGCAGGGGGGATGGATCCTTGATCCTCAGGGCTACTCCTTCTGTTTCGCTCTTGCACCTAAAACTTTACCTCTTTAACATCAACCACAAACCCTCCTTTCTAAACCAAAGGAAAAAGGCAAGACCATCTTGTGTTGAGCTCCATAAAATCCATGGTGCATAACAGTCCACAATCAAACAACTCAATCAATCCTTTGATAGGAAACATACAAATAACAGCTTTGTATTATATTTTCCCATTACATGTGCTTGAAGCCATCCTTTAATCAGCCATGGCTGCCTCCAAGGAACATATGCTTATAAGCATCAAAAGGGGGTCAACGTTAGGGATATTGATGCCAGTAAGAAATCAATCACTTGTCAAATCCTCAAAAACTTAAACGGGATTAGATGTTATGAAACTGTATATCTGATAAAAATCATTCAGAATGTAGACCACAGAAACATCTAACAAAACTGACCCAGGAAAGTTTGTGATAAACGATATTTCTGTCAGTCCCAACACCTTTGGACAGGACTGTATAAAACTAATGTAAATATAATAGTTTTAAAGTTCTTCGTTACAATTCAAATCCCTATTCTGAGGGGGAAACATCTGATAGGTGTCAGAATCCACACAAACCCAGAAAGTCCCAAGTAAGAAAGTTGTAATTGAGCACAACATTCTGTGCTAAATGACTGAACAGACCGGAGTTATAATATGTGTGAGCACCTCAGATCTGTCATTAGGATGCCACAAAGCCTCAATAAATCTGTAGTAAAATGGGTACAATCTGCTGTGGCCTTTTTAAGTGGAAAGAATCACGGCCTGAGATGGACAATCTCATCATAATTATTTAGTAGGGAATAAGTATCAGCATTATCCTCTAATTAACTAATTAACTAATGTCAAAGCATTTAAATACGCATAACTTCCAATAAAAAATATCTGCACATGTAATCTGACCAAGCATGCAGACAAACGAAAATCGAAACTAGCTCTGGAGCTGATTTACAGAGCTCCATTTAAACTTTCACTCTCTCAGCATGCTCACCGATCTCACTGGTCGGCACTGACTGAAAGTCCTCAAGCTGTTGCAGGATCCGGTGCAGAAGATAGAGAAGCTTTTATAGTTCATCCCAATACAACTTTACCATCTTGACGTGCAATGAAACTCACGCACACTCACGCAGGCCACGCAGGAATATTCCCGCCCCGGGATGAATGCGGTGACACTCCTTTCACTTCCTGGTCGTTAGCAAGAGGAAAATGAGTTTATATTTGGCTGTCAACGTAAAAAAAAAACCAGATTAAATGTTACTTTGAGTACAAAACAGTTCAGAAATTTGTTTTGGTATTTTATTACGTTGCAGCACATCAGTTGTATATATGTTCATGTAGCACAATATAGCATATTTTTAGGTTATTAGATTCGGAATGGACTACAATTATCAGAAGTCTTAGCTGAAGCTTAACTTGCTACTTCCGGGTGTTCGAGTTCCCCGCCGTTTGAGAAAGCAGGAGAGTAGTCAGGATGTCGCCCTCATAATAACACCAATGACGTCCTCTAATGTGGGGCTATGTAACGACCTTTAGTCGCATTTTGTCGAACATGTAGCTGTTTATTCACTCTTTATTTTAATTTATTACACCGAATGCCGTCATGTTGCTCCCTTCTGACGTCGCTCGGCTTGTTTTGGGTAAGCCGGACATAAAGCTACAGTTGCTTGTAGCTTTAGCTGGTAGCCGTAATGAAGTTACAATGAGAACAGGGCAGCTTTATTGTGCCACAATTTTCCCTCCATGAGTGATAACTTGTTTAATGTTTGCCTTTCTTACTTTCTGCAGGGTACCTCCAGGAAGAGGGGCTGTCAGCTACAAGCCAAGCCTTCATCCATGAGAGCCCAAACCTGAAGGAGTATGCCGAGCACACCACAGGAGACGGGACGATCCCTGCCTGTGTTTTTGTGAGTCTAAAGGCTGTCCACTCATCTTCCTGTCTTTAATTGTTATATGACTGTCATGCTAAGATATTAAACTAACTCTTCCCCCACACATGCACAGTCTGTCTTTGGGAAGGGATTAACAGCCATTTTAAATGAGTATGTGGCTGCGAAAGCAAAAGGTAAAAGTGACTTAAATGTTTTACAGTATGTTTATATGTATGTGTTCTCTTTAAGCAGATTGCAATAACTGTATTGTTGGTTTCTTAAAGACTCTGGACATGAAGTCCCTCTTGTGATGACATCATTGTGGAAAAAGCTGGATTTTACCCTCAACCAAATCAAGTAATAATTGACTAATTTAAATATTCAAATCTGTTAATGTTTTGAGATTATCTATGTTGATCTGACATTTATCGGTTCTATTCTAGATCTTTGCAGAATTCCCCTGCTATATCTGCAAGTCAGAGGAGTAAGTTGTTTTTTGTCATTAGATTATCTCTTTTATCATTAAATAGTACAGAATAGACATAGATAAGTTACCGGTGTAAAGGTATATTGAGATTAGTTAAGTTTTCAGACCCCTCCATCATACTGTTCCTGAGATTTAAACTGTTTAATGAAAGTCTAAAGTAAGATACTGCTACCTATTCCCCAGCTGTTATTGTGCATCCCTAGTTAGCTGGCTGAAACAAGGCTATATTTCTTTTGTGCTTGCAGAAGAGACAAATTCGACTGTTAGAATATATTTATAAGTTTTTAAAAAAACAAAAAAACATTGTGGATCCAAAATGACTGCTGCCCGTTACTCTTATTAAAGCTGCAGTATGTAACTTTTACAAAAATATGTTGTTTTTTTTTTTGAGTATTTGTTAAAACCGTCACCATGTGACAGTATGTTGTGAGACAGATAATCTGTGAAAAGATCAAGCTCCTCCACCTCCTCACTGAGCTGGTATTGCCATCAAAAGAAATGCAACGCTCCCAACCAAAAACAACCAATCAGAGCCAGGAGGACGGTATTAGTGCTGTCAATAACCCTCATGTACGCGCCGCTAAATGTGCAGATAGTGAAGAAACAACTCACCGTTGCAGGAATACTGTTTATCTGCCATCATCTGTGGCCATGCTAACTAGCCTTAGCATTAGTGGCAGGCTATGTTGTGGGAAACCAGCTGTCACGTTGCAGAGAGCAAGGGGGAGTCTGTCAGTGGGGCATACATAATGGTGATTAACAGCACTAAGACCCTCCTCCTGGCTCTGATTGGTTGTTTCTGACTGAGAGGTGTATTTCTGCAATTAGCACTGGGAGAATTAGAAGAAGGCAGAGGAGCTTGATTTTTTTCCCCACAGATTATCTGTCTTATACTGTCATGACATAATGATTATTTTAACAAATATGTAAAAAAAAAAAACCTGTTTTTTTTTTTTAATTTTTTATAGAAGTTATATACTGCAGCTTTAAGGCTAGATAACATGCTACAAGCTGGTTGGCGAGCTATTTCAACTAAAAGTAATATGATCATGTCATACAGTTTTTGTTTTACATTTTTACTCAAGTTTAACTCACCGTGAGAATTTAATGCTCTGCTTAATACCAGTTATAAGCTTTATGTGTTTTCTATTGAGTAATTGAAAATTTAGTTCAGTTTAGAAGGTAAAAGCATCAAATGTTATTAATTTCTTGAAAATACTAGTTTTTAAGAAATGAAAATCGAGTATGTTCTGAAATCAGGCTGATGGTTGGGGGGTGGTTTAATTGCAGTTATTTTGTTCAATATCTGTGACCTAATAGCATGCACTGATCTAAGAGTCACATAATGGTTTTCAAGCAAAGCGGCTGTAATAAAGCATTTTGTGTTTGGTCCACATTTGTGTACTTTCCACCTATTTACCAGCCTCTATCCATTCCAGTACGTTCTCGCATCGGGGTGGCAAACATGGCGAGGCAGCGGGTCCTGACAGTGGCATCTCCAAGCGGTGTGGTCTGCTCCTCTGTTTCTGAAACCAGCTCCTTCATCAGCCCTGCGCACACCTCCCACAGCATGCTAGGTCACTCCACTCCTGTGAGCTACACCGGCCCTCAGAGCAGACCAGTACCCAGCAGTGGAGCACAACAGCCAGTCCACGATGGGAGCCGATCACTAAATACACCCCGTCAGTATCACTATGGATTTGTTTGGATGTGTTTTAATATTGTGCATTTTGATTTAGAACCACTTTGTTTGGGTTGAGCTCTGTTAGCTTGTGTTTTTGTTATTGAATCAGTAGCTCTAGCAGAACTTTTAAATTCTATTATTGTATTTCACAGGAGATTCCCCAGTACAAGTCATTGTTTCAGAGCACCGCCTCACTTCAGGCCCAGTTTCTCCTGGTCGAAGGAAATGGTAAGGATGGGAAAGAACGATTACAAAATAGAGTTGTTGACAGTAAATTATTAAGCAACTGCTAAAAGCCCATTTTTGTTTTTCTTCTTAATTTGTACTATGTTCACTATGTCCAGAAATTGATTTTTATATATATATATATATATATATATATATATATATATATATATATATATATATATATATATATATATATATATATATATATATATCTTCTCTAAGGAATGCAAATAAGAGAAATACAAAAAACAATATTTTTTCACACAACTAATGAATTATAGACCGTGGTAAAAAGTGCAACCTATCTTGTGCATTCAGGGACACTCCCAGGAAGAGAAGTGGTCTCACCGGGTCAGGTGGTCCCAGCAAATCTCCCATGACTGCCAGTAATGTAACTGCAGACGCCCAGCCTGAGGAGGTTGTCAATGAAAATTTTCCAGTGAGTTCTTGTCTGGCAGCTTGCTTGTCTTTTTCTTTTCTTAAACTATCAATAACTCACTCATCCTCATTAATTGTGCTGCCTTGTTTTTCATAGATAATAAGCAATAAGTCTTTGACACAGAGAGTTCCTACTTTAAAAGTATCTGTAAAAGTGTGGAATTTGAGTATATTTCGTATTTGAAAGTCTGAATAAGCATGGAAAATATAATAAAGTAGGAAAAATATTTGTATTTTTAGACTTTAGTCCCTGTTACATTGTCTAAATGTTTGTCCTTCTATTCTTTCCTTTCTCTCTGTCTCTTTCATGTCCTACTCTGTCTTCCTCTCTCCCTTTTGCCTTTCTTCTGGCCTTCTTTCCTTCCCTCTTGCCTTTCTTTATTCCTTCTGGCCTGTCTTCCTTTCCTGTGTCCTCCCTCCATTTGTTCCTTGCATGCTTCTTGTATTCTTCTTTCATTCATCCTTTCCTTCCTTCTTTTCTTCTGTCCAATGTAAAGCCTAACCGCCGTAGAAATATGTGCCATAAATTTCTAGGGTATGTTTGCATTTTATACATTTTATGTTTTAAAATGAAGATAAATGAGTGAAAACTCTAGAAAAAGCATGGAAAAAGAATGCAAGTAGGAGAAATTAAATGTGTGTAGGAACATTGGACACAAAACTTTAGGAAAGTTTGAGATGCTTTCTGCACCATATCATATAAAACATTTATATATTGCATCTTTTTCCTGTATACTAAAGCTCCAGTTGAAACAACATACTTTGATCTCTCCTAAAGGTTTCAAAGATACGCTGTCTAACTTTTCTAAACATTTAAATCTTCACAGCAACTCGTGATACAAAATGCACGTGACAAGATTTTGGGGGACAGAGCACTGCAAGAGAAGCTTGCTGAAAACATCAATAAAATCCTGGCCAGGTATGTCGAGAACCTGTATTCAGCATTTGTACAAAGCTGATAGTGATAAGAATGTCGAATAACCAAGCTTACCATAATATTGCGGTACTAAAAATGTTTTTTATATTTCTGATGTCAGTGATGCAGTACCCCAAACATCCAAGGCTTCTTCAAGTGCAGTGGAGCCAGACCAGTCTATAGATGAGATCCTAGGATTGGAGGTACTAATAAAACTAATAGAACAGTACTGGTTCATATAAATAACCTAAGTTCGTGTTGTCTTGATGAATTTTCTGCATATTATTGTTTTCAGGGAGAAATTCATATGAGCGATGATGCCATCCATGATATTTTGGAGCAAACGGAGTCTGACCCGGCTTTTCAGGCCCTCTTTGACCTCTTTGATTACCGTAACTATTCACTACATTGTTGTTTTTTAGAATGTGTCAGAGTTGTTAAATGTAAATGAAAGTCCCATTGAGAATTGTTTCATATGTTTTTTCAGATAAAACTAAAGCTTCTGATGGAGATGCAGGGGATGGCAGTAATACTTGTATTGCAGAAGAGAACGAGACAGCCGGACCCTCGTCTACTGTCCAGGTCCTTCTAAGTACTGACCCAGGTATTTATTTAGTCTCTTTCAGCTCTGATCAAATGAGATGTGGGTCGGTGTTAATCCTTTCAAAACCCTACTTATCAATAATTATGTTATTGTTAAAAGTAGAATCTGAAAGATGGGCAGCAGTTGTGTTTTTAACACATTTTTCAACATTACCTGTGAATATTCTGTGTCAAATCTTCACTGTTAATTATGGAATAATATTAATTAGTCCTTTTTAGAGGCTCACAGAAGCTTCAATGCTTCTGGCAGAATTACTTTTAGTTCTTTTGAGTACACTCATTTATATTTAGTTTTTTACTTTATTTGCATGTGTTCTGTAAATTCATAGGACGCTTTCACACCAGAGCAGTTTGGTCCGCTTTAACAGACTAGAGTTTGTTTCTACTGATAATCTACTTCATTGGGCAAGTTTGAAAACTTGTCAAACTCTGCTACAGACCAAGCCAGCAGACTCTGCTCTTGCTTAAATCACAGATCCTTGATCACTTGTACTGAACCCTGGTTTGGTGCCAAGTGGGAAAGCTAATGGGCTGTCCTGTGAGCCAAAGAAAGGAAGTTACGTCTCTTATATGTATGATTTATGGACCTTTATTTGCTCTCAATATTTAAAGTCCTCATTCGGCATTTTATGACCTGGACAGCTACCCATTTTTACATTTAATAGTTACGGAGGATCTTTACACAAAATATCCAAAAATCAATCATTTCTAGTAAAAACTTACATTTTAGTAGCATGTTTGCACTACATTCATGCTGGTCATACTTGGAAGCTTTTTGCGATAGCCCCCTAATAAGCATTTGTCATAAATGTTGGACATTGTTTAATTGTTTTTGTCCAGGTTCAGTGTAAAAGTGAACCAAACCAAATGAAGGTCTGAAATATTTCAGAATTCCTCACCCCAAATGAACAAAGTCCCTTGGACTTCAGCTCGAAAAGGACCCTAATGGTGTTTAGTTGTATTCTTTATGGCTTAACCAAAACATGCATCTCAAATGTTTTGTTGTACAGATGCAGCCAAACAATCTGAGCCTTGTGCGAGAGCAGTGCATATATTTGTGAAAAAAATTTGGTGTCAATAAAACACATGGAACCGCACCAGGGCAGACTGGAATCCCCGGTTTTCATCATCAAAGATCGTTACCAATCATTTTGAGTTCAGTTGTTATAAAAAACCATGTGGTTTGGTCAATGAGTTCCTTTTAGGACTATGGGTGTCCAGCTTTAGCCCTTAAGGGCCAGAGATGAGTCTCTGCTTCAACACAGCTGATTCAAATGGTCCAACCACCTCCTCAGCATGTCAAAGTTCTGCAAACGTTCTGCTAATGAACCATCATTTGATTCAGATGTGTTGAACCAGGGAAAGAACTAAAACATGCAGGATACCGGCCCTTGAGAACTGACTTTGGACACCCCTGTTTTACTATTTTTTCCAACAAACTGCTGAACTGTTGCACAATTCGCTAAGTCTGCTGCAAATCATTCTCAGGCATGCAACTTTATAATGAGCCCAACGCTACCAGTAAGCCCCACTATGCATGTTCCTCCAGTCCACTACAGCCTTTACCATTGACATTTTTCCAGCCAACACCGGAGGGTAGAAGTCAGCAAGAAAATCCCATTGCTTGGCAGTCTGAAAGAGAGAAGTTGTTCAAGTAAGCCAAAGCAACGTGAATTCAGACTGCGTGCAGAGCCAGTGTACTGGCTTATCATGGATACAGACAGATGAGTTTATGAGTGGCAGTTGGGCACTGAAACCAACCAGATGAAAAAAAAAAAATGTAAATAGAGTCTAAATAAGTTAGTGTCAGTTAGCATAAGGAGGGGATCATTGATGAGAACATGGATAATGGTCGGGTTTGTTTTACTTTTCAGGTCCTGCCCAAAGAGATGCAAATGCTTTAGATACAACACCAGGGACGCTGAAGATGAGACCCACGCAGGAGCGCAAAACCAGGAAGCCTACTGCGTCCACCTTGTTAAGAAAAACTATTTTGGACTCGAGCGGCAGAGCTTCCAGAATTGAGAACAGTTCAGCCAGACTGTTAGTAAGCCACGTGGAGCAGAGAGGCAAATCATCTGCTGCTGGGGGCCCCGCCAGGAAAGAAAGCCCCTCAACTAACAGTGGCAGTGTAACACAAATGGACACTGATGAACCACTAAATACGCCGCCCCCACCTGTGGACAGTTTACCCACTCAGGAACTTCCCTCAAAGGAAAACACACGCACCCCAATGGCACTGTCCCGATCAGATACGGGGCCTTTATTGAAAGACCCAGCTCCGCTTGGTGCAGAAAGCTCAGCCTCACATGTTGACAAAAACCATGAACATCAACAGCGAACAGGATCAAACAAGCAAGCTGACCAAGCTCCCCCAGCAGCTGTTGGGGATCAGCATGAGGTTCAGTTCTCTGTGGAAGTTCAGGTTAACAGCACTGCCCCCAGCCAACAGGATGTTTTTGTTTCTGGCGGAGACAGTCTAGCGGTGCCTCCTCCCTCTGTTCCATCTACTACCTTAGCATCTGTTTCTGCAGCTGCTGCAGTCACAGCTGCTTCCACTCCTGTTTCTTCCTCAGCCACATCTAGAGCTCCCGCTGCTACAGCTTCCTCTCCTGCATCCTCCTCCTCTTGTGCTCCAGTTACAGTAACACATAGTCCTGCTACTACCACCATCCCTGCTACCCTATGCAAGGCTGGGGAATTGAGCAACATCATGTCTTTAGAGATTATCGTAAGTGATAGCCAGGATGGGGATTCTTTGAGAGATGCAGCCTTAAATCAGGCGGTTTCAAGTATTTCTGGAGACAAGATACCCACCATCTACCTTTCCTCACCAGCAAAATCAGTTGGATGTCCTGCTACTCCAAAGGCCAGCTTCGATGAAGCAGCACAGGCAGTGAGTGGCTTACAAAGGTCAGAGGGATGTGGTAGCCCTCTCATCTGTAAAGCTGGAGGAGTAAACACATCTCCAATAAGTGCAACATCACAGGCTCAACAGAGATACATATTTCAACCCCCTGTGGATGCCACCAACCCCAGCCTCCAAGGACCTGCTGCCAGCTATTTCTTAGTGGTCCCAACTCCAGATGTTCAAGCCAGGCCGATGCTGCTTCCTGCTGGAGTCCCAAACGGACAGCCTTTACCCACCAACCAGCTTGGAGTCACTGCACCAAGCTACTCCACAGGTAAGATGGAAAAGATTGTGTCTACATGGGCTGCATGGCAGTAGAATATCTGGCCTATGTTGCATGTTTTTGCTCCTTGCTGTACAGTCTGTTCTAAGTTTCTATTTTTAATCTTTGTGTGAATCTACACGCTTTGACTTGCCTGTCACTTTGCAGCTGGGACACCTGAATTTCCCCACTGACGGACAATAAAGGATTATTTTATTTTCTTTGGCTACATTTTGCAAACCGTCTTATGCAACCTTGGAAAACTGTTAAAATTGATTAGATCAATATTTGAAGCCTGGATAAGTGTAAAAAAGAAATTAGCATAGCAAGTGGTTTGTTTCCAGACTCCATTCTTTGTTCCATTATTGAAAAGACAGAAGTTTAAATATGAATTTCTAAAAAATCTGAAACTTTTTACATTGACTTTTTATGACTCTGCCCTTTCTTTGCTTTGCTTCATCTCAGCTTAACTCTGTTTTAGTTTTTTTGTTTCGTTTTGATTTTTTTAAGGATTTTATATTGATTTTTGTATGCAGATTATGACCTGTGCCTTCCACTTGCAATATTGCTTTTTATTTTTTTTTGTTAAGTCTTTAAATGTTTTGTTTTATAAAATATTGACAGAACCAATAGATAACTGCACATTAAATCAAAAATAAAAGCACAATTCCACCACTTTTTGGACTTTAGACCTTCTCAAATCAGTGTTGCAACCATAACTATGTGTCTGTTTTTCTTTCTTGGTTGTTCTTAAACATGACCAGCATCTTGGTTAGATCCCAAAGCATTGACAGTCAAATTCTTTTTACCCTTTGCATGAAGGTATAACAAATGACAAACTGTGATGTAAGAATCTGTATTTAGTGTGTTTGGATTTTCCAGTCCTAGGTTTTGAAATGTGATGGAAGTGGCTTAGATACCAACACAGTAGTGAACATAGCCCTTTACCACAAGCTAACAAGGCAATTTTGTGATTTGTGAAAACATACAGATGGCAAAACTGAACTAAGTAAATCTTTTTATACTCAAATTTGCAACATGTTAAAAACAATAACGTCAAAGTTTAAGTCTGGAAACATGGAGTTTTAAATTGGAAAGTTAGCAGGAATTCTGAAGGCAAGATTGATGTGTTTTCTTTTTCTAGCTCAGGGGACAGCAATATTTACAATCCAAAGAGCCATTTATGCCCCTTCTGCTACAAAATAACATTTGTCTGGAGCTAGCAAACTGGTCAAGAACCTTCGAAAAAGAAAATATTTATACTTTCTATATAAAATCTACTTATTTTAGGAACTAACTTTTAAATTTAAAAAAATGTTCCAACTTTCACAATGAAAGAATGAAAACATTTCCTTAAATGGAATGCCCCTTGTTTGTGAAACATTAAAAAAAAATGTGCAATTACTGATGCACTTCTCAGTGCTACATCATCATTGGCTCAGGTTTTTAGAAGGACCTAAAGCATCACAGGTTGCAGACTCCTCATGTAGCTCATTCATCTTTGTTGATCGTTGTTATTAAAACCCTAAATCTGTGTTCATTCTTTGCAGGGCCAGCCCTTCTATTACCATCACCTGTAAAGCCTGTTGTGCTTCCTGTTTCTGTTTTGGGACAGAATACAATGGGAAGTATCCAAGTGGTTTCCAATCAGGTAACTGCTGAATTATTTTACCATTTCATCAGATATATATATGTATAAACTAGAATATTCTGATTATTCTTGATTCTCATTAAGAATATTAATACTTGGAATCATATATTTACAGCTAGTTGACATAACAAACCCCAAACCTGTCCAGCCAACAGAAAAAGTCAAGCCCAAGCCCACATCGATGGCACCTAAACAGTCAACAAAAGCAGGTAAGTTACAGCTATAAGTTCAGTTGTGCTTTCTGGAAGAATGGCCTTAAGTTTTAGTGTTTCGTTGTCTGTCTTCTCTAATGGGTTTTTTTTTTTTTTTTTTTTTTTTTTTTTTTTTTTTTTTTTTTTTAATCTGAATTCTAGGAACTGTGAAAAATGTGACAACTGCAGTTGTTGAGCCTAAACCTCCTGGCCAGAAGGATGCAGCTAAAGGATCCAGTCACAGGAGGATTTTATGCTTTGACTCTTCATCAGCAGAGGTTCAATCCCAAACTACCAGAACAACTGGGACTCCAACACATGTTGCCTCAAACACATCACAACATATCCAGCAGATAGAGAGGGATAATAGACGAGCAGTCGGTCGAACAAAACCTGCTATCTTAGGTAGCAGCAAACCTAAGAGGAGAGTGGAGACTGTCAGATGTTCAGCAGACCCTCAGGTTGGAGTGAGCTCACTGAAACCAGCTGTTTCTTTACAAAAGCAGCAGAAAGATTCTGTTAAAAAGACGCCTCGGAAACAGATGCATATTATTCATGATAAAGAGCCTGAAAATGGAAGTATAAACAGTGCTTCACAGCCTGGAGCTGAGGAAAAGTCACAATCAGGGGAGGTGTCCTTTGATGGATTACACAGCCCTAATGATGATGGATCAAAAGCTAAAGATGCTTGTAGCTCCGGGTCACTGTCATCTGATTCCTCATTCAGATCAGGAACCAGGAAGGACGAGATCAGCAAGAAAGAGGCTGGAGAGAGGGCTTCTTTGAAATCACGTGAGGGACGAACAGAGAAGAGGACTTCCTCTCAGGAGAATCCAAATGTGAGAGCAAACAAGGAGAATGAAATGAAAAGTAGCTCGGAAGATAGAAAACAGCAGACAACAACACCTTCATCCACAGCATCAAGAGACTTTAGCCCACCAGCTGCCCCACAGGCCAAGCCTGCAAAGGCCGCATCAAAAACGAGTTCTCTGGCCAAACAGGCAGCTGAAATGCTGCAAGACCTTCAAGGCCTCAGCTCTCCTCCTCCTCCTCCTCCTCCTCTTCCTCCTCTTCCAGTCAGAAAGGCTGGAGTTAGCAGTTCAGACCATACGCTTTCTGGGACTGATCATATCCATGAAGCACCTACTGATTGTCAGAGGACTCCTTCCCGTCAGAAAAAGGCTAAAAATGCAGAGGGGACTCCAAAGCAGCTCTTGCCTCCCAACACCCCAGATGTGCCAACCAGCAGCCCTGCCAGCGAAACTGGGAGTGAAAATAGCATTAACATGGCTGCACACACCCTCATGATTCTTTCTCGCGCTGCCATCGCCAGGACGGGCACTCCGCTGAAAGACAGCCTGCGCCAGGAGGAAGTGGGAGAAAAATCACCATCGAGCTCCAAGAGTAAAAAACGCAAGCAGTCTCCAGTCGGAGAGAGCCCTCCCTCCAAGAGAGAACGTAAACGATCTCCCAGCAGCAAGAAAGACAAAGTAAGTAAAACATGATTTCTTTTTTTTTTTTTTTTTTTGTCATTTACTACCAATACATTTGAGATGTATCTGACTTTATATGATGTTTAAATGTAGATTTAGCAACCGTTGGTGCCTTGCACAAGTATTATCACTTCAGCTTTTTCAGATTTTATATCATTACAACCGCACAATTCAGTTTATCTTGTATATGACAGACCAACACAGAGTGGTGCATAAGGAGGAAAAGGATACAAGGTATCCGTTATTTTGTAGAAACGAAAAACTTGAAAAGAGCGACCTGGATGTTTTTAGCCACCCAAGTCAGTGTTTCGTCATCATCTTCTGCTAACACTACAGCTGCTACTCATTTGAGGATTGTTTCCATAGGTTTTCGCATCTGAAGACTGACATTTTTCAAATAAAATAGCTCAAGTTCT
This sequence comes from Anableps anableps, assembly GCA_014839685.1. Taxonomy (NCBI): domain Eukaryota; kingdom Metazoa; phylum Chordata; class Actinopteri; order Cyprinodontiformes; family Anablepidae; genus Anableps; species Anableps anableps. Next base: position 23,653,358 of record CM026068.1, on the reverse strand, counting down.
GCATGTTTAGATGTTGCCCTGATTCAACATGTCTGAAACAAAACAAATCTTTAAGATGTCTCTGCAGAGCTAGGCAACAGGCTGAGCAGGTAATTCAGCCTTTTAAATCAGTTGTGTTGGGGCAAGAACACCCATAAAACCACTGCGGCTCGATGACTTATGTTTAACTCTCCTGTCTTGGTACACTCTTCAGGATTTTACTTGTTAAAAATAAAATAAACTCATGTTTGTTCTGTTTCACAGTTATCCTCTACTTGGTCCTGGTCTGTCACAGTTTACAGGTTTTTGGTTGCAATGTGAAAAAAATGTGGAAAACTTTGAAGGATATGAATATTTTTTTCAAGGAACTGTGCACTTTGTTTGAATATACCTTTTTGTTGGTTTTAGTCCCATTGTAGTTTTAGTGTACTTGGAGTGTAACAGGTCAATGTAGTATTCCTAGCTGATTCTGAAATAGTTTTTTCACCCACTTGGATTCACCATGTGATGCGTATTGACTAATTGACAAGACCACAAAATCAGTTTCTCAAAAAAAGTTTTATTTTTTAAAATTTTGCTGTATATTTTGTAACAGCATATCCCTTTCCATCCACCCCAGAAGAATGGTGCATTGTATAATATTTTGTTGTGTAACCCTGATCTTGTCTCTCTCTTTTTTTTTTTTTTTTTTTTTCCAGGAAAGAAAGAAACTTATTGACTGTTTCCCCCACGATTTGGATGTGGATAAGTTCCTTTCCTCTCTTCATTATGATGAATGAAAGTGGGCACATACCGGAGGAGAACGAACATATTACTACCAACTCAGGCTGCTGTCCAGGAGAAGAACAAGCCATCTGATCAGCCAGTGTTTATGGTTCCTATTCCTTTCTATGCCTTAGGACTTTTAAGCAGCAGTAAGGCATTGCACTTTTTATTGTTTGTTTTAATCATCAACACTTTTTGCAGTTGCATAGCATTTTAGGGGGAGGGCATTTTGACATAGTTGATACTTTTTGTTATTGAATAACTCAAAACATGTCTTTGGTCAATATTTGACTTTATTTGATCGATCCAGTTAGCAGTGAGCAACAAATTTGTTTGTCAAAGTATATTTTTGAAAAATGTATGTACCAATAATTTAAGAGTATTGAATTATTGTTTTTCATTTCATTTTGTTTTCTCCAAGGTCTAGATACTTAATAAAAATAAAGATGTACATACAAAATTCACATTTTTTGTTTATAATTTAGTACAGTAACTTTGTCTATCCTTGTTTGTTGAATCAAACGCAACTGCATCTATCTGAATAAAATGTTATGGTATTGGAGTAAATGAGATTGAATTGAAGCGTCAGTACTAGGAATATGTGTTGGTCAAACATCTAAAACCCAAATAAAAATACATTGACGTTTTAGGTTATAATGTAACAAAATACATGCCTGTCAAGTTTTGGGTTTAAAAATCAGGGAAATTTTCCGCGGCCCGCTGTGACCCCGCACAGCACAACCAAGGTTTAGTATCCCTTACATTTTAAGACAGGTTTACAAGAAATCTAAAATAACCACCTGTCAACCACTTACAAACTACAATTACGTGATCAGAATCCAATACGCCTACCTGTATTGACACTGAAATGCTGTGCCCCATCCTGCTCATCTTTAGAAAACTATATTCGCTGTCCCATTTTACAAGATATTTACACGAAGTTTAAACATTTTTGGCAGAAACGCCTCTCTCGTTACGTCCATCCATCTCTCTGATTTGTAGTTTCAGGGTTGCTCCCGCTGTCGGCACTAACCTCGCGAGAACCGCCACCCAGGCTGCTGCAGGTGGTGGTTCTCGCGAGGCTAGTGACGTTTAAGTTTGGAGAGGCACAGGAATGGTTTTTTAAAATAATACGGGAAAATACTAATATGGGACGACTGCGGGAAAGAGGGGTAAAATACGGTGGTTTCCGGGCCAAAACGGGATACTTGACAGGTATGCAAAATGTTAAAACCTGCCCGTCAAAAATCTGTAGCTGAATGAATTATATATATATATATATATATATATATATATATATATATATATATATATATATATATATATATATATATATATATATATATATATATAGGCTGAAAAATATTTAACTGAGGTCTTACTGTTGTACTGCCGATGCTTTTAGAGTTAAAAAAAAATTGCGCAAGTAGGGGCATATACCAGTTACAACCTGTGGTAAGCGAAACATTTCGTTGCCATGGTTACAGTATCTCCACTGTAAATTTGGCAGCTTCTTATTGGACAGCAAAACGCTTATAAAGGAAACACGTCTATTGTTTATTTCGTGTTACAAGTTATTAATTTGCAATTTCAAGCAAAAATGCTGCGCCTGAAAAGATGTTTGAAACATAACATGATTTGATTCTTTGTTTTTCTAACTAAACATCAAGTATTTAACTGGAAGAGAAGCAACATAGTTTTATTTTGACACGTCCAGGCTTTGTGTTTCCGGGTGAAGAAGACAGGAAAGAGGTACGATGGTGCTGTTTTATTTAGCAAAATATCGTTAGTTATCTCCGCTTTTAGCTTTTATTTTTCTTGATATTATGGTAACGTATACGCTTAGATATTTCTCTACAAACAAGGGAAAAGTAATTAATTTTATAGCTCCTATTTATGTGTAAAGGCTTCCGGTGTCCCTGTTGGCTAGCCGGTTAGCATGTGTAGGGTTGAGGTGTGAGCGCATTTGACTTCGTATCCTGTTACTGACTGACCTACAAACAGACATATCTTTCCCTTTGCTTCATTCGTTATTTTCGTAAGTCTGCCGGTAATATTTTCCCATTGTCTTTATTTGTGTGATGCCTCTTTACTCTTTTTCGCCACGAACAGAAACGTGAGCTACCCGGTGTGTTTGACACTTTGACAGGGTTATTGCTCCAAAGCCGCTAATTCGGATCTTACTCCTCCACGAAGTCCTATTCACAATCTGTCCCTTTTTCTTCCTTGGACAGTTGGAAGCGAATGGACACAAAGAGGGCCCTGTTGAATACAAAACTAACAGCTTTGTGTTCGTTTTTTTTCTTCTTGTAGACTGCCTGAGCAGCTAGAAACTGTGACAGTGAGATGGCAGCCAATGGAGCAAGCTGTGAGCAGCCTCAGAAACGAGCAGGACCCAAAGATAAACAGAACGGCAAGTCCACAGGTTAGTATGAAAGGTTTAAGAGTTGAAGTCTACCTAAAAGGCTCAGCTCATTTTACCGCTTCTGACTTTATTGGCAACAACAACCTCATGTCATAGTCATAAAATTGCTCCAGCAGTTTTATTTCAGGTTACTTTCAGTTTTAACCTGTGTTGACAACTTGCCGCATGACAGGAAACAAGACAGACCCGTGGCTACCGCCTTTACTATGTATTTGGCATTATCAGTTCCACAGGATGTAATAGTTAATGAGCCTATTAGTTGTACAAAAACTCAAAATGATCCCAGCTCTGTTTGTCCTTCAGACCAGTCATTGAGAGAGAGGAGACAGAAAGATAAAGAGGAGCATCTGTCTCTGGTGTTGTGGAGGAGGCCGGTTGTCACTCTACATTATTTTCTTCTGGAGACCTTCATAAAGCTAAAGGAATGGACTTTTGAGTAAGCTGTTAAACAGGTTTTCTACTGGATCTTTGTTTTTGCACTGTTCTGTTGAGGTTATGCAGATATGTATTTATAGCTGTGACCTATTTGTTTGTTTTTCAAACAACTTAGCAGTTTCCTGTTGGTAAATCAGTCACAGCTACTGGAAACTTGTGCTCTTTTCATATTTTACCATACAGAGAGCTCAAAGATATTTATTTTTGTGAGCTAAAAAGTAATTTAATTTAGCTTCATTCTGACTCTTTTTTTAAATCTAATGTCTTAGAACAATATTTAATAGAGATTGGTTATGTTTTATCTGTTTGCATGTTTGGAAGTGTCTTAACTGATCATGTTGCTTCCTTGTTTTTACACCCAGGCTTTGGCACCGGCGAGGCACAGTGTTTATATTTTTGTTGTTATGCTTTCTGTTTTCTATCACATACTCCACTGATGGATCACACCAAACGGTGAGAATTTACTTTGTTTTTTTAGCAACATAAATAATGAACACCATGGCCTCATTGAAAACTGTGCAAAGGTTAATGTTAATTCCGTTTTTATCATCTTAAGCTTTGGTTACAGACACCTTCTGTTGATTGATTATGCACTGTTGGCAAGTAACCCTTGACCACTTTAAGCTGGCTGGAAGTTTTGTTTACAGATTTATCAGTGCTGCTCGCTGTCAAGGTTCAATTAAGGCACAGAAGTGCTGGATAGAATTTCTGACTGAAGTTAAAATGAATAAAAATCAAGCAGTTGACAAGAGAGTATAAACTTACATCCAGCAAATTAATTTCATAGGACTCTAAAGCGAGGTCTTGCAGTAATATAATTATATGCTGTGAATGACAGCAATGTTTCTTACCATGGATTGCACATAGTATGCCCATGATTTAGCTGCTTGTAAAACCAGCTTTTTTTCCCAATAACTTGGAAGTTTTTTCCTGTATGTCTTTTATCAGTTTCTCACATCTTTGTTGAGAATATTTAGCCCATTCCAAGACTGGAATAATTTGACATACAGAGGAGTTTAACTGCCAAAGTCCCTTTCACAAAACAGTTCTGTCATTAATCTGCATAGAAAACTCTTTCTATGTGCTGCTCACTTGTGAATTTTCATAAATCTAGCTAGCATTATAGAACCACAGGAGGAATGTAGTGGAACTTTGAAGGACACAAATTCTTGTCGTACATCTCCCAGTTCTAAAGAGTTAAAACTCATCGATGGGCTGTAACACCTTATTAGTTTTGTTTTCTTTCCAAGCATCATGACCACTGAAGACACGACCATTTCATGAGGTGCAGTGATCTTTTCTGTCTTAGGGAACTTCAGCACCATTCAGTGTGTGTTAATGGCAAGAAAGCACCTTGGGTGAGGTGTGTTTTTGCTGTAAACCCCCAAGCTAGCTGATCATTCTGGTCCCCTGTCATTATATCACAATTGAGCCACAAAGCCAGTTTCACTCATACATAAGTAAATTGATAAAGGGCTGTGATGACTTCACTCGGTGTCTCAGAGGTGTAATAGCAGTGTGTTGACTTGGACCCTCCCAGGTCTTTTTAGAAAGCACTCAGCTCTGGCAATAAGACATCCAAGTGTTTTGTGCAAGATGCTAGTGACTAGAAAGTGCCCGGCTCCTGTAGTTGAAGATTATCATTCATCCTCCACCAGGCTTGACAGTTAGTGTGAGGTGCGTTTATAAGAACATGGTATATGTTATGATTTAACATTTCTGTTTCTGCCTCACCTGTCCTACAGACATTGTTTCAAGGTTCTTGTAGTTCATCCAGATCAAACTTTGCAAACCTAAATTGTGCTAACTTTTGAGGGTGAAAATGCTTTCTCTTGAGAACCTTTAAGAAAAGCTATAGATGTTCAGTCTCTTTTGAATTGTACTGTCACGAACAACATTATGCATGTGGAGTTTGAAATGCAGCTCCTGGAATTGTTTTTGCAGTTTCTCTGACCATTGGCTTCCTTACCTTGGGTGAATTTGTTGGGTACCCCACTTGAGGGAACACTGGGAAATGTGTTGAATGTCATCTTCTTATAATCTTTCTTATTGTAAATGGACTTCATATGGCTTGAAATGGCTTTTTACCCTTTAGCAGATTAATCAGGTAACAGCTGTTTCTCTAAGGTCTTTGCTGACGTCTTTAAGCCTTGACATTATGTTAACGCATACCTATGTTAAGAACTGACACTTCCTGTTTTCAAATAGGTTCACAAACTTGTTGATTGGTTAATCAGATGCGTTTGGTTCTTAAATCTCACAGAAGCAGCAATTGTACATTTAGTTTTACACATGACTCTGTTAACATCCATGGAAGCTTTCTTTAACCATGGATGGTATCTTGTTTTGTCTATTTTTTTTTTTTTTTTTAATTTATTTATTTATATTTTTTTTTTTCAAACAGGAACACTACAGTTGTGTCCATCTTTAAAAATAAGCATTTATTTCTATTTTTAGCTAAAGCAAACTTTATCATTGAGTAAATAAATCTATATAAATCTATATAAATCAAATTATAGTAAATCTTAAATGTGTTACTTCAAAATCTTATGTTAAACTGACTTTTCTGCTTCCTGTCTTGGTCACAAATGTTAATTTTTCATTTTATTAACAGTATGTTCAATACCTGGAGAAGAAGTTCCTGTGGTGTGCCTACTGGGTCGGCCTTGGTATTCTGTCCTCAGTGGGACTGGGGACAGGTCTGCACACTTTCCTCCTTTATCTGGTAAGAGAACATGAACAGCATGTGTTTGTATATGCAAAACATTTTAACAGAAGTTAGCTCCGAAGAAAAATGTGCTTTTCCTTCCAATTTGAATGCATGTGTAAAGATAACTGAAGTCGATTGGGCTTTTCTGATATCAGTTTACACCTTAAAGTACATAAAATCCAATTATACAATGATATGAAACATGAAAAGAGAAATAGGAGATCTTTGGTAAATTTCATATTTCCCAGCTGTGGGTGACTGATGGAAAAAGTGAAATCAACTTGAACTGTAGAATAACATTTCTCTGTTTTGATGTGCAAATTTGAGTATGATTGAAGAGCATTGTAATGTTATCCTGAAGGTCAATAAAAAAAAAGAGAACATTGACAACAGCTGTAGAGTTTTTCCAGCAACTAATCTTAAACCTAACAATATTGACACAGTAGTGTATATAACAGCCATTAGTATCAATTCAGTGTTTGTGAAACAAATCAGCCTACGTGATAAATGGAGGAAGGTTAATTTGGTTGGCTCTACTTTTCTACCAACTACTTACTAGTGGCTTTATTTTTGGACAGAAATGACACTACAAGGTAACAAACCTGGAGATACATGAGTATTTGAGATCAACTAAAACTACTACTCTTATAAGTCTGTCCCTGTTGTTGCCAGATGATGGCGCCATCCTCCTTGCCCAGAAATAGCTCATTGTCTTGTTAAACATTGAGTCAAAATGCCCATCAACCCAAGGTTAACCAGGAGTGAGCTTTAGTTTCCCCCGCTGATGCTTGTCTGAGAGTGACTACATTAACAGAGTCACTGAAAATGTCCGTCATTTCTCTTACATGTGGTGAAAAGCAGATTTTAGTTTAATTAAAGGGGGGAAGAAAGTCACCAGTGCTTGTCCACTTTGTGGTGTTCTGGAGAACTTTTTCACATGTGGGCCTGTTGAATCAGATATTTCCACTGCAACAAAAATAATAAGAAATGTATATGGTTGACCTTTCTGTTTTTAGAAATATTCTAGACTTGGGTCTTTCCTGGTCAGTATCTATATTTGTTAGAATTGGTTTCACTCTCTTCTGCTGTATTGTTTTACTTGTTCTCATAATACAAGTAAAACAATACAGCAGAATACTGTATCTCACAGTTTTGTTTTGTTTTTGGATTTTTTTTTGTCTGCTTTTGTTTCTTCAGCTGTTGAATAACACAAAGGAAGTGTGACCTTTCTCCTTATTTTTGTTTTCAGTAAACATATTGTCATCTCATACATTTGCACCAATTTGACACCAGTTAACTTATTTTATATTAATTATTAGGTTTTACCACAAAAATACACAATATTAAAAGATCACATTTTTTGACATGGTTTTGCCCATCACTAAACATCTAAAGAGTAGCATTGTTTTATGAATATGTTTGGAATGGCACAGCTCACCAAATCTTTAAGGATGTTTTCTAGAAATAACATTACTGTTTTTTTTTTTTTTTTTTTTTTTTGTTTTGCTTTTTTTTTTTTTTTTTTTTTTTTTTTTTTTTTTTTTTTTTTTTTTTTTTTTTTTTTGTTTTGTTTTTTTTCTTGAGGGGGGTTGGATGTAATTTCGTTATTAAAACTTCTCATGCAACATCCTGTCAATGCTCTATCTATCTGTCAATGTCTCTTCTGCTCTGAGTCTTTCTCATGATACATATGAACATAGATATTTTCTTTTGCTGCTGAGGCACCCAAAGCAGAGCATACTGTGAGAATCAATTGGATACACAATATAATCAGTTAAACTGCATGTCAAAGAGGTTGAGTACTTGGTTCAGTATAAAAAAGGAAAAAAATGGCTTCATCTTGGGGGGGGGTTTTGTTTTGTTTTTTTTTTGTGTTTTTTTTTTCTGTGCAGTTCTTTTTCATTTCTGTACATTAAAACATAAATTTGTTTTTCATTTTTGTTTTATTGGAGTCTCAGCTTTTTGATACTTTTATTTTTGGTAGAAAAAAAAAAGCTTGAATTAGGAAGGCTTCTGAGCTTAAGCTCTCTTTTTTTGTTTTTATTATGGAGTTGGAAAAGTAGCACTTTTGTTTGGAAACGGTGTTATTTGAAAGGTCATGTACGGACAAACTGATTTGATCCATTCTAATGATTCTCACTGTAAATCCTGATCTGTTACACTGAGACTCTCTTCTTTATAGAAGTGTCCCTAAATTACTGCAACTGTTTTAATCCTTCACTGAAAAGCTGAAACTTTGTCATGATACAAAGTTGCTTCTCATGAAGAGACTGGTTCCAGTTTTTCCTTGTACTAAAATTACTTCATTTTCACAATGCATCATCTCATTGTTGTTTCATTTGATTATTGTGATGATAAACCACACAGTTTCTATGGATTTAACTCAATCCTGGAGCTTTAAGTGCCCCATAGAGGATTAGATCATGCTGCTTATGGGATTCAGTCACCACAGTGATTCATTATGTTTCAAAGTGCTGATCCTCTAGTTTCAATTTTGTTCTTAAACTGAACATCTTGTCATATTTAACTTATCAATGTTTGTATTGCAGTCATTTAAACAGAAAAATTACTATGTAAATGTTATTTCTGTTCAAAATACAGCATCTTGTTTGTTCCTGTCGGCTTCTTACACGAGTTTGATTGGTATATTGTCAGATTATAACAGAAAAAAATGACATACTTTTTTTTTTTTTTTTTAAATTCAAAATATTCAAGGTAGGTAGAAGATATTCACTAATAAAACAAGAGTTTTAATTCTTGTTTATTTTTACTATGCTGGTGTAGATTCTCAGTCTTTCAGGGCATGACCAACCAAAGTGTTGAAGTACCTTCCAGCAGGCCTTTGACTGAAGCACCTACCATCTGACATCCGTTATATTGACTTTCTTCCCCTCTTTAAATCCGACTCAAAACTCACCTGTTCTGGACAGCATGCTCTCTGTAATTACTATGTTCATTTTCACTATATTTATTTCTACTACGTTTGTTTCTTCAGTTGTTTGTTGTATTTGGTTTTATTGTAAAGTGACCTTGGGTGTCCTGAAAGGCACTTATAAATAATTCTAAGATAATTATAAAGTAATTCTGCTTCTGAAGCTAGCTAATTCTTTTTTTTTTTTTTTTTTTTTTTTTTTTTTTAAATATCAGAAGTTCTTGTTACCTTAAACCGCTCCTTTGTCAGAGTGTGTGTGTGTGATCAAGCTTCATATCTGTTAATAACAGATATGAAGCTGACAGTTTCCACATCTCAAAGCCATAAAACACTGCATACTAAGTGTTAAACCTGTGGACGTGCATGTCAGAGTCAAGAACACAAGAGGATAGTTAACTATGTTTTTCAAGTAAATAGAAGATGCAAGTTATTAAGGTAATTGCAAATCATAGTAGGTCTTAAACTGTAATTAGAATGGGGTTAAGAAGTCCTACATTTAACTTTCTGAAATTTGCAGAAACTCTCTATGTGGGGGAATTATTGCATCCAGGACCTAATATTTGAATGTAATCTCTTTTTGGATGTTTTAAAGGGATTCCTTTGTATTGAGGTGTTTTTGTCTTGTCAGATGGCTGTATTCAACATTTGAATCATAGTGCAGGTTCTTGTGTGTGTCAAACACTGGGTGGTTGTGTCATTAAAGCCAGTGTTAAATGAAGTTCTTAGCTCTAACACCACGCTTTTTCAAACTAAGAATCATCTTCTGTACCTAAAGTTAGAGTAAAGAAGTTTTGGGGGTTTTTTTTTCGTTGAAGTTGACGTCAGCTCTGACTTATGATCTGTCTATTGGTTGTCAGTGTTGGTGGCATAAAGGATTATCTGTGTTTTAGTTTCAGGTGGGCCAGCTGTTAGCAAGGCCAGGTGGCCATGTGTAATCAGAAATCTTTAGAGATAAACGATGATCTGCCTGTCAGAGACACATTGTATGACTCTGCTTCAGTCTGTGTGTCTCTGTGGAAGGGTGTATATTGTATTAGTTTTCCAGTTCAAAAAAGGATCAAGCAAAATTACATTTAATGGTGGTAAGCTGCAAATTGAATGCACTTCATTCCAGTGAAATTCAGCATCGCTGTTGATGTCAGTCCAAAAATGATCATAAAGCTTGAGTAAAGCGATTTACTGAAAAGGCTTAAAGAGAATCAGAATGTTGAATTCTCCAAGGAAGGAGATTTGAGAGACTTTTCATAAGAATTGCAGAGAAAAAAGAGCCAAGCAAGCTGGGAATATTTCTACTAGTTATATTGCCCTCTTCATTTTTTGATGGATAGTTTTGAAGTACAATATATTCAGATTCAGTTTTCAATAAAAAAAAATATATATATATATATATATACACACTGCTCACAAAATTAAAGGGAACACTAAAATAACACATCCTAGATCTCAATTAATGAAATATTCTCATTGAAGAACTTTATTATTAACACAGTGGAATTGATTGAGAAGAAAATAACACAAAAATTGTGAATGTAAATCAAAATTATTACACCCTGGAGATCTGGTTTTGGATTCATACTCAATATGAAAGTGGAAAATAACATGACAGGCTGATTCAACATCAGTGAATATTTCTCAAGAGAAGTCTAAATGAGGCTCAGTAGTGTGTGTGGCCTCCACGTGCCTATATAACCTCCCGACAATGCCTGGGCATGCTCCTGATGAGATGGCGGATGTTCTCCTGAGGGATCTCTTCCCAGACCTGGATTAGAGCATCACTTAGCTCCTGAACAGTCTGTGGTGCGACGTGGCGTTGGTGGATTGACCGAAACATGATGCCCCAGATGTGCTCAATTGGATTCAGATCTGAGGAATGGGCAGGCAAGTCCATAACATTCCCTCATCATGCAGGAACTGCTGACACACTTCAGCCACATGAGGCCTAGCATTGTCATGTATAAGAAGGAACCCAGGACCCACTGCATCAGCATATGGTCTCACAATGGGTCTGAGGATCTCATCCAGGTACCTTATGGCAGTCAGGGCACCTCTGGCTATCACATGGAGGGCTGTGCGGCCTTCCAAAGTAATGCCTCCCCACACCATGGCTGACCCACCACCAAACTTGTCATGCTGGAGGATGTTGCAGGCAGCATAACGTTCTCCACGGTGTCTCCAGACTCTGTCACGACTGTCACGTGCTCAGGGTGAACCTCCTTTCATCTGTGAAGAGCATAGGGCGCCAATGGTGAATCTGCCAATTTTGGTGTTCCCTAGCAAACAGCAATAGTCCTGCACAGTGTTGGGCTGTAAGCACAGGCCCTATATGTGGACGTGGGGCCCTCATACCACCCTCATGGAGTCTGTTTCTGACAGTTTGAGTAGAAATATGCACATTAGTGGCTTGCTGGAGGTCATTTTGTAGGGCCCTGGCAGCAGACCTCCTGTTCCTCCTTGCACAAAGGACGAGGTAGTGGTCCTGCTGCTGAGCTGTAGCCCTCCTACGGCTACATGTCTCCTGGTGTATTGGCCTATCTCCTGGTACCTATTCCATGCTCTGGACACTGTGCTGAGAGACACAGCAAATCTTGCCACCGCTCGCATTGATGTTCCGTCTTGGATTAGCTGCACTACTTGAGCAACTTCAGTGGGCTGTAAAAACCGCCTCATGACACCTCTATGCGTGACAGCACTGACAAAATGAAAAAGTGACTAAAAGTTCAACCAGAAAGGACGAGAACAGAGAAATGATCTGTGGTCCCGCCTGCAGAATCACTCTTTTATAGGGGTTGTCTTGCTAATTGCCTCTCATTTCCACCTGTTGTATGCTCCATTTGTACAGCAGCAGGTGAAATTGATTCACAATAAGTTTTACTACCTAACTGGTGACATTGGTTCCATAAAGGTGTGACTGATTTGGAGTTACATTGTTTTGTTTAGGTGTTCAAGCTGAACTTGCTTAGTCATTTTGTTAGCAAACCTATTGCATTTTTTGCACTTAAATTATGAATACGCTTGCAAATAAACTTTGACCTTTTTTTGCCGATTTTAATTGTTTTTGAACCCAAAATCAAACCTTAAAATAAATCGTATTATTTGTGCAGCCATATTTAAGCCTTTCATATTTCATGACTAACGCACGGAAAATATTTGACTTGTATCTAGAAGTCATGATCTCATGTTTTTTTTTTGGGGGGGGGTTTCTTTCTCATTTTCTCCATCACTCTCTCAGGGTCCTCACATAGCTTCAGTCACCCTGGCAGCTTATGAATGTGGATCCACAGACTTCCCAGAGCCTCCATATCCAGACCAGATCATCTGTCCCGAAGATGAAGCGGTGCAAGCCAGCATCTCCATCTTCTCAATCATGTCCAAAGTCCGCCTGGAAGCTTGCATGTGGGTGAGTGGTGGAAACAACAAGAATATCTGGTGCAGACAACTGCAGATTTAACAGTTTCAGTGGTCAAATATGTGAACTAATTAGAAAAATGTGAGCCTATAATAACTGCAGCGGTATCTGTTTAGGGTGCAGGGACGGCCATCGGAGAGCTGCCTCCATATTTTATGGCCAGAGCGGCTCGTCAGTCAGGAACTGATCCAGACGATGAAGATTATGAGGAGTTTGAGGAGATGCTGGAGCAAGCAGAAGGTGCACAGGTCAGAAATGTAAACACATATGTTTATAAATTGGTTATATGATTGTATAATTAACAAATACTCCCTTTAAGAATATTATCTACATTGCTGAACAATATTAATATTTTGAATGTTGTCTTGTGGTAATTGCTCCCCAAAAAGTATCAATTTAACATTTAAGTGGATACATTTTTTTTTTCTTACTCAAATAAATGTAGATTTTAAAACAGCCAATGGTTTTACTCTGTTTACTTTTGTTTCTTGGTGCCGTCTTTAGCCTAAATTTAAAAATCACTGTAACCAAACTGATGTTTAAGTTTGACCTTTGTGGCTTCACCCCATAATAGTTATTTACTCATTGCTCATCACCTCAATAAGATATGATTCTTATTTAATTTACCCTAATTTTCAAAATGAACAATGGAGCATGGAGCCTAAGGGCCTGTGATTGGTCCTGAACAAGCATGTGACTTCGGTGCAGCCCCTCCCTCCACGTACTTCCAGTAAATCTGTGTGTTTGTGGGTGAGTCACCCCAAGCTCAGTTCCCTCTTTAATCATCCCTCGGGCTTCGCTCTCGCTGCCTCCCTCCATCTCTCTCTTTCTCTCTTCTCACCGGCCTCTAATTTGAATGACAGACAGCGCTGTCAGGAACGGAGTTCACATGACTGGAGACTGCTTAGATCAGATGCTGAGTCAGCAGGACAGAGATTATCAAAAACTGGAGACATTGTCTCCATCACTTAGTCCCACTTCACTGGTTATAAGGATCTCTGCACCTGCATTTTCTCTGTCTCCTTTTCAGGGTAACATGTCAGAAGTGAACAGCTGGTTAATTAACTTCTGTTGAGTAAAATTACAGAATGAATGTAGTGGAAAATTTGTGCTCCCTTTGTGGAAAAAAAAACAAAAAAAACTTATTCTTTAATTAGAAAATTAAAAATGAAAGCACAGGGAAGTTGGTAACTGCATATTTACCATACTTACCAAATTATGGCAGAAAGTTTTTATTTTTATTTTTAAAAAACAAATTTGTGAATTGACCTAATTTAAGATTTATCTTGCTGTGTAATTGTATAAAGATGTGTATTTAGTATAAAACTGAGAAAAAGCTAAAACTTGTTTTTCTAAATTGTTTAATTATGCCAGGTTTTCAAACAGCCTCTTAATTCCCTTCCTGCTTTGGCTGTGATCTTTACCATAAAACCACAGAGTTTTACCCCCCTGCAGGAATACAGATGCAATCAGAAGAGCTCTGGCACTTTTATACCACACAGATCTGAGTAAAAAGCCACAAGATTTACTAAACACAAGAGGGAAAAGTAAAAATTGCAGTGCTCCAAAATAGCAGATAGTTTACCACAGTGTTCTTACCAAGGCTCTTGTTTCTCATTCTGCTGTTACAGTAAAACAGTGTAATAAAAACCACAAGAAAGTGGATTTATTTAAACAAAAAAAGAAGTGACTATGTTTTAGAAGATCTGAAATTATATGTAAAATTTATGTGACTGAATATAATGAAGATTTAAAATAACATGGGTTGTGAAAGTCTTACAAATTTCTCCAGTCATGTCTGACTGCAATCATACTTTGAAATTCATTTTATATATATATATATATATATATATATATATATATATATATATATATATATATATATATATATATATATATATATATAATTTTTATTTTTTTTTTTTTTTTTTGCAGGATTTTGTTACAAGAGCAAAACTGGGAGTTCAGCACATGGTGCAAAAAGTGGGATTCTTTGGGATCTTGGCTTGTGCTTCTGTAAGTAGACATGTTTGTTCCTATTTTAGTTAACCTACAGTGACTTTAAGTATTTAAACCCTTGCAACCGCTTCACATTTTGTCGCATCATAACCAAAACCTACCAGCAACAAGCAGCAAAATTAACACATAATTGTATAGTGGAAGGAAGATGATGCGATCATCTCCTGTTCTGTTTTTTTTTTAATTTGTTTATTTTAAACTCATAAAAATATGAAAACTGTGGTGTGAATTTATATTCACTCCCTATGACTCAATGGTCACTACAACCACCTTTCCCAGAAATTGCAGCTGCAAGTCTTTCAGAGTATGTCTCCCCCAGCTTTGCACATCTACAGACTGAAATTTATGTCCATTTTCATTCACAAACTCGCTCAAGCTCAGTCAAATTGAATGAAATACGTCTGAACATCCAGTTTTAAGCTTCGCTCCAGATTCTTAATTGGATATAAGTCTGAAATTTCACTGGGCCGGTCTAGCACATCAAATGCGTTGACCTAAAGCAGTACTTCTTGCTCTGGGTGTATGTTTAGGGGGATTCACCTGATAGAAGGTGAACCTCCACCCTCGTCTTGTCTTCTGAAGCCTCTAACAGGTTTTCTTCCAAGTTTGCTCTGTATTGGTCTCCATCCAGCTTACCATCAACTCTGACCGGCTTCCATGTCCCTGTGGAAGAAAAGTGTCTCCGCAGCATGATGCTGTCACTACCTTTGAGAAATTTTGAGATATTGTTTTGTAACCTAACTCTGCTTTAAACTTCACAACTTTATCCCTAATGCTATGTTCTTTTGTCTTCATAATGCTGTTTGTTCGCTAATGTTCTCTTACAAACCTCTGAGTCCTTCACAGAACATCTGCATTTATTCTGAGATTGTACAGAGGCGGACTTTTACTGATTGACTTCTGAGGGTAATTGGTTGCAATAGATTATATTTCAGGGTGTCACAGTACAGATGAGACTGAATATAAATGCATGCCACACTTTCAGATTTTTTTTTTTGGAGTTTTTGCTTCATACAATTATGCATTACTTTGTGTTGATTTGTCTCAAAAAATCAGAATAAACTACATTAAAGCTTTTGGTTGTAAATGGCAAAATGTGAAAAACTTCACTCATTTCTTTTTATCATGCCACTCTTACTGAGCTAATTTCATTGATATGAAGGAAATCCCTATCCTTGTGCATTTTTTTTATTTATTTATTTTTTTTAGATTCCCAATCCTCTCTTTGACTTGGCGGGAATAACCTGTGGGCATTTCCTGGTTCCCTTCTGGACTTTCTTTGGAGCAACTCTGATCGGGAAAGCCATCATCAAGATGCATATACAGGTCAGTGGCACAGATAAAAGGGTCGTCTGAAGTGGTTCAAAGCTCAGGTTCTCCTATCATGGTTTGTTCAGTTTTTCTTAAGAAATGAAACAGCCGCATGCCCAAAACTTCATAACCTCTTCTGATATGATTCAGAAAGATGAATCATATCATCTCAGTCGTCTAACCACAGCGTAATTCAGCATATCAGAAATTACACTTTAGCAGAAAAGGATTCCTTGCTGACTGATGAACTTTGATGAATCTCCAGAGCCTCAAAGCGTTGTGGGAAAGCTCAAGCCATGTGCTGAGATCATGAGTTGGTTACTATGAAACTCCCAATTGTGCACTTCTGGTTGACTCTCACTGATGGTTAATCTGTTCCTTTGGGTTTTTCCTTCTTCTTGTTTTAGCAAGTTTCCAGACCTCTTAAAGAGGCTCCAAGATGAAAGGAGGAAACCTTTCGAAGAAGTTTTTAACAAGGGTTTTGCAATAACACATAGAAGCCCATCAGAAAATAAAATCTTTAATTATCCAGGGTGGAGTTGAGACTCTTTATACCAGTGACTAATATAAACCCATGACAATGAGGGGCTGTCTGTTTTCTAAGTGACTCGCCAACCTAACTGAACAAATCCATCTCTTGGAGGTACCAGTCAGTGATCTCACCTCGAGTGCTCAGAGAAGGTCGCCTCTTCCTGCAGGGGGGTTATGGGCCATATTGGGTGGACATGAGAAGGTAGAAGGAAATGGAGCAGACTTTAAAAGCTGCAGGGGAGACCCATTTCTGTACCTTGAACTTCTCAGACATCACATGATGTATCCTGTCTGATCTTGTCCAGGGGGGCTATGTGTCATGCTGTTTAAAGCTGATCAGCTTCAGAACCGGAGGGAAAAAATAATGTGGTTTTGGGCCCCCCACCCTTCTGCTTTGGTCCTTGCAAACCACACAAACCCCCTCACAGCCCGAAACTTTGCTTTAGTGCCAGGTTTGAGTTTTCTAATTAGTGTCTGTGAGCCTCAATGCCCCACAGCTGTGTAACAGTAGTTCTGTCAAAAGTTTCTTTGACACTCCTAAATTGATTTTTAGCATTTTAACAATTTTTAAGCAGTGAATTTCTTTTGTATAAATCTTTGTGAGCTGTCAGTCAAAAAATGCTAATTAATCTCTCTTGTTTCTCCACAGAAACTTTTTGTTATCATTACCTTCAGCAAGCATATAGTGGAGCAAATGGTGTTACTTATCGGGTAAGTGTGTGAGAAAGGCCGAGAAAATCCATTTCTTTGTAAAGTCGAGGTTTTTTTGGTTTGGTATTTGCGGCTGCGTTCGGCAACATTTTCCCATGCATTTTTGACTGCTGATGGGGGAACCTGTATGAATAAATGCTTTCACTGTGTGGGAGTAAATGTAAAGGTATTACCCCCACACACACACACGCAATCCATCTCTGTTGCAGTTAGCCAAAAGTGTGAGGTCACATTCAAACAGGGTGATCTGACTCACTGTGTTCAACTCTGACTGATAGGATGGCCCCAACAAGGCAGGAAGCACAAGCACAGACTTGAACAACTTGCCTGTAACTTAGCTGAACTTATCCCAGGCCTTCCAGCTGTATGTGCAACAGAATTAATACAGCTGCTAGGATCAGTTAGGATTTTTTTTTTTTTTTTAAAGAAAAATAAAAACATAAGTTAATAATTTCAGAAAGTTCTTTTTATTGAGCAGATTTCTTTCATATAACTTTCAAACTGTGATCCAATGTTCTGTTTTAAGAGAAAAAGTGCTTTGCAACCCTTGACCTTTCCTGAATGTTGTCTCATTATAGTTGCAAACTTTGATGTATTTTGTTGGGATTATGTATAATAGAGCAACACAAAGTGTTGCTGTATTATGAAGAGGAAGAAAGGTTTGTAAATTTGTTAACAAATAAAAATCAAAAAAGTGTATTTAATCTTCCTAAATTAATACTTTATCCAACCACATTTTGATGCAGTTACATCTGCAAATATTGGTGGGCATGTCACTAGTAGCTTTACACTTCTATATTTTTAACTTTTGTCTTTTTTTTTTTTTTTTTTTTTTCTTTCTTTGCAAAAAAGCTCAGTCTCAGTCAGGTTGTATGAAGAGCAACTATGAACATTCATTTTGAAGTCTTGCCACATTTGGACTTTAACTAGTCTAAACCATCCCATTACCTGGCATTATGCTTAGTGTTGATGTCCTGCTGGAAGGTGAGTCTTTAGCCTAGTCTCAAGTCTTTTGCAGCCTCTAAGAGGTTTGCTTTCAGGATTGCCCTGTTATGAGCTACATCTACCTTCCATCAATTCTAACCAGTTTCCATGTTCCTACTGGAAAACGGATCCCCACAGCATGATGGTGCTACTGCCATGTTTCCCATTTGGGATGGTGTGTTCAGAGTCATGTGCACTGCCGCTTGTAGCAATTTGCATGTAAGGCAAAAGCTGACCAGAGCACCTTCTTCCACATGTTTGCTGTCCCCCCTAAATGGCTTGTAGCAAACAGGACTTCTAGTGGCTTTTGTTCAACAGTGGCTCTCTTTTTTTGCCAGTCTTCCATGAAGGACAGATTTGTGGGGTGCACAACTAACAGAAATTTCCACCTGAGCTGATTGGCAGCTCCTTCAGAGTTACTATGGGCCTCTGGTCTGCATCGTTGACTATTGCTTTCCTTTCCCGGCTGGTCAGCTTAAATGAACAGCTCCTATCCGTACCAGACTCCATCTTTGGATAATGGAATTGAACAGTGCCCTATGAGACGCTTAAAGCTTGGACTATTGTTTTTATATCTGAATACATTTGCGTAATGTTTCATTTTCTGTTTACTTCCAAATTATAAACTTTGTTAGTACATATACACCATATACAGTCCTCAATGCATTTGTCCCAGTTCAGTTCCCAGCCCCGGGACATTTGCTGCATGTCTTCTCCTTCGCTCTCTGCCCTTCCACCTGTCGAGCTACTGTTGAATAAAGGCCACTAGTGCCATAAAAATCCTTGAAAAAAAATTACACTGGAGCTATGTGAATATAACGTGAGATCACTTAATTCACAGAATAGTGGTCACTAATATGAATCACCAAGCAAGTAACTTTGACCATATTTAGACAAAGACATTTTATTTCCTGATTCAGTAACATTCAAGGTGCTTTCCCACGAAGATTGCCTTTGGTGACTCGCTATGGTTTGTACAAATTAAGCTGACATAATTTTTTTTTTCTGTCTAAATTCATGTTTGTGTGTTTGGTTGGAGAGATAACCCTGAGTCACTCAAAATTTAGCAGCAGAATTTACCCTTTCTCCATTTGGTACTTGTTATCTCTCTTCCTGTTGCTTCATCTAGCCAAGTCTAGACAACTTGTTTACATCCTGACTGACTGAATTCAGGATGATTGTGTCAACAGCCTGCAGTATTTTTTTTTAATTTTTTTATTTTTTTTCATTGTAATTATAAGTTGGACATTATGGTAGATGTTCCATTCAAGCTCTACTTCTCTTTACCAATATGTAAAGCCACGGCAACAAAGCCCATCTCTGACTTGAGAACCGTTAAAGTGGTATTCGTTATGACTCGCCCCCAGTGAGTGCTTCCACTCCTGCCTAATAGGGAAATTAGCAGACACTGATTGGCTGTCTTTCCATCATGAAAGCAGCAGCAGTGGTGGTAAAGGTGATGACATCATGTCGACTCACTTCCTGGTTGAATGGGGCTGACACAGACTCTTATAGGGAGCTTAAGAATATAAAAGGAGGACAGAGGAGTTTGTGCTTCATTCCTCTCTGCTGCCTACTCCTTCTCACAGTAACAATTAGAGGTGGTGGCAGCTGCAGCACTGGCCCCATATGTAAGATGGGGCCTTGGATGCTGCTGGTTGGCCTGGTGGATCAGTGTTTGGAGACAGATGGGACTTTATTTCCAGCTTCCAAAGCTTTTATTGAAACTTCTTGATTGGTGAGTTATAAATCTTATCATTTCCCCCCACCTTTGTTTTGCTCTTTCAGGTCTGTTCCTAAAATAGGACCATCACTCCAGAAGCCCTTCAGTCAGTACCTGGATGCCCAGAAGAACAAGCTGCACCATGTTGGAAAGAGTGGACCAGCAGTAAGAACATTTGGTTTTATTTTCACAACCTTTTCATTTTTTTTCCCTCCATCTATCTGTTAATCTGTGAAACCTGAGGATGCTTGCAGAGCTTTACAAAGATGTAAGCAGTTGACAAATTTTAGGACATGATACTATGTCAGAATTTAGAAATGTCCATTGCAAATATTTTTTAAAAGATTTAAAAAAAAAAAAAAAAGACAATTTATAATGCAGTTTCTGATCCTAAACATATCGCCCTCTGGTGGGCAAATAATATAACTCAAACTTTTTAACAACAAGCCATATTTTAAACATTTTTCCTGTATTTCAGCATCCTGTTTAATAGAAATAGTGCATTGATTATAACTTTCTTGTTAGAAGCTACAAACACATAATTTCACTGGGCTAGCCTTATAGACGTACTTAAGTCATCATTTAAACTTGTTTTTCCCCAAGTTACTGTGGAGTACAACACTAGCTGGTCTTGGCTATTCATAAGATAGAAGAATAGAATCTAAACTTACTTTATTATCCCACGATGGTGAAATTTCTATGCAACAGCAGCAAAGTGGCAGTGACAGGCAATAACAGGAAACAGACTCGCACAAAGAATATAAAATGTATATAAAAAAAACAGTCCAGAGGAATCATAATCTAGAGAATTAGAATTCATAATCTAAATAGTTTGCAGGAATGCATATAATTTATTCCATATCCATGTTCATTTGGGGTTTTCCAGGATGAGAACTGGCTGTCGTGGGTGTTTGAGAAGGTGGTGCTGGTCATGGTTTGCTACTTTGTCATCTCCATCATCAACTCCATGGCTCAGAGCTACGCCAAGCGACTGCAGCAGCTGAGGCACTCTGAAGAGAAGAGCAAGTGATGGCGAAACAAAGCACCATATGCATCCAAGTGACTGTGTTTTTGCAGCTGCTGCTCACAACTTACCAACAAACCTCACCATCTTCATTTCTCAGAGGCTGAAGGGATTAAAAATGAAAAAGAGGCATTTAATGCCTGTATGTGTGAGTCTGCGCATGTGCTATTAAGGATGTATGTGCTGTGTTATTTCTGTCCTCAAGTTTTATAGTTCTTCTCATCTCACTCTGCGTGTGTGTAGCGTGACTGACTCCTGCTAGCGGTCTTAACTTGTTACTTTTATCTTTAAATTAATCCATTCATTAACCTCAGAAGTAAAGCGGTGATTTGATGGTCGCTGCTGTGCTGAGGGCAGCACCCATCAGATGCTATGCCTTATGCAAGTTGGGAATGCCTGAATTCCCTTGAATATAGCTCTTGACTTATGGACTTGATTTTTATTTAATTATGTAACAAATATGTATGGATGGAAGTTGACTTGATTTTGCATTGTGCTGCCAAGATAACTGCAAATGATAATGTTTCTTTTCAGGGTCATGTTTTTCTCCTAGTAAATAGTAGGACATTTGTCTTTTTATTTCCAGTACTGTCAACTTAAAGTGATTGGGAGGGGGAAAAAAAGCAATATCAACTTATAAAAGTGGGGTATTAATGGTTTGCACATTGTGTAAATATGTTTTTTGACTGTATGATCAGATGTATTTCTATTCCAGTCGTTCCTGTGAACAAGAACCAAAATACAAAAGAGAGAACGAGAGAAGGTGGTAACATCATTGTAATCTCAGCAAATGGTCCCATTTCTATTCTGTACATTTTGGTCAGATCATATATAAAATGTAGAATCGACATTTTTTTCAGTCTGAGTCTTATTTTTTGATGTTTACACTTAAATGTTCATCCTGAAAAATTGCTTTATTCCTGTCATGATTTTATTGTATAATTTCCTCTAAGAAATGAGCATCTACAAGGTAAGTAAACAGATCAATTTTTAGTTAGATGTTTAAGTAAAATGACTGAAACATTTCCTTCATACTGTCAGCCTGATTTGGCTCTTGGTACTAATTAATCAGATAAATGATCTTCAGTTTATGCCAGCTGTTTCTGACTCGATGCATGAAATCAGTTGTTCCTATTTAAGATGCTCTGTAACTATCCCCCTTTGCCCACACTGTTTTCCCACACCGTCAGCTAGCTTATCAGACTGGTGTTGGCAGTTAAATTTGCATGGCAACAGCGGTCTGTAAGCTGGCTGAAGCTGTGGGCCTTTCAGCTTCTCAGTTGTTTCTCAACCCATGTTGAGACGACACATCCACTTGTAGGACGTGTGGGGATCTGCCTGTCATATTGTTCCTCTGCTTTCATGTCAGCCTGGTTCTATTGTGTAAAAATCTACTAAGTGAATAATAAAGTGAGTTACCAAACATCCTGGCTATTTGGTTTCTGTCCACTTTTGTCTTTCAGGTTTTTCAGTAATTTTAGGTCTCCACATTTATGAACTTGTTCAACAAACCTTGGCAATTTAAAACTGGAAAACCTGTTGTCAGAACTGAAGGAGTGATCCAGCTCTTTAAGCGCTGATTGGGAGTACTAACATTAACTAAAGTATGACTTCTGGCTCTTTGCAGTTGGTCACATCCTATTCATTCTGCTTTCTACTTATGGACTTCTGCATTTCATCAAATATTGCACTGATCCTGTTAAGAGTTGCCAGTTACTCCTAATTTGAAAAATCAGTGTATTCACAATCATCCCCTTGTTTTCATTACCAGAAATTGGCAGTAATTCTAAGTTCTATAAGTGGTAGAAAAGGGTTGTTGTAAAGTGATAAATAGTAATTTAAGGATATTCAGAATTTAACACCAAAGGGAAAAGTTGCTTCTTTCATAGTTTCTTACCAATTGTTCCTGAAATCATTCTTAATTCACCCCTGCAAGGCAAGCTGAAAATGGCTCTTTGCACGTTCTAACACTGGCTCCTAAGAACTTTGGCTAAAGATGATAGAGAACCTAACATTTTTAAATATGGATGTAATGACAAAAGCAGGTTTTATCTTTTTTTTTTTTTTTTTTTTAATGAAACGATTGCATTGGATTTCCACAACAGAATGACACAAAGTACCAATAATATTTTTTTAAACATTTTTCCTTGTCATTATGTTGAAAACTGCTTTATTTCACATCATTTCCACAAATATCAACATATCCTATAGAAGAAAACATCCATCCTCTTTTTTTCTATATTTTAAAACCCAATGATAGAAATAATAGTGACTAAAAATCAAAAATGACAATTTAAAAAAAAATGTATTTTTAAAAATGTTTAAGTTAACATCACATTTGCAGCTCTAACGTTTTATTTCGCTAGATTGAAGACATAAATACCGGTAGCTCTTTGGGTTGCAAAGGTTGCAGATCCCTGCTCCAAGAACACATGCTGTCATCACTTTGCATCAAAAGTCCATCAAAGGCAAAGATACCACTGCTAGTAAGATTGTACCCAAAATCAGCCATTTAACAAATCATTAAGATTTTCAAAGTGAGGGTGGCAAAGAAGTGACTTTTCTCCAAGAAAGCCATCAGTTGTCTGGCCTGCAGACAACTGATGGAAATGTATTATTTTACATAGTGAGGCTCCTGAAAATTCAGAAGTCTTGGAAATTAAAGGTCAAAGTTTTAAATACTGAAAAATTAAATTAACTTGATGTGTTTCTTAATAAACAATATTCATAAGAAGTTTGTGAATGTCAGTATATCACAGAAACATCTGACAAAACATCCAACAATTCAGAACCAGTAAAGATTGTGAAAAGCAAACATTTCAGTCAGTCTCAAAACCTTTAACCATGACTGATGAAATGATTCCAGCAGTGTTCCTACTGAAAAATTATTTTATTTACAGTTTTACAAAGCTGAAGCATCAACCAAAATAAATTACAGCTGAAATCAGTCCATTGTGGTGCTTGGTAGAATCTCTCACTGCTAACACTGAAGCTGAGTGTAGCTGGAGATCACTTGCTCAAGACATGTAAAGCTATCTAGGAAATCCTCCTCTGATATCCCAAATTTAACATACTGATGGATGTAGGCCCTGCAAGAAAAACAAAACCAATCCAGATTAAATAGTTAAACCACTTAGAAACTATACAACTGTTGACCTGAACAGAAATAATGACGCTCATGTATACTGGCTCTAAACATGTTTATGTTCATACAGAACTTTTTGTTTCGTCAAGACTGTTCAAGAACCACTTTTTTTTTTTTTTTTTAACAGTTTTTCTCAGTCGCTTCTTGAATCATCCTCAACATTTGCAAAACAGGAAGTGCATTTCTCAAAACAGTTCATACGAACAGCAGAACACCATGGATTACCAGCCTCTGTCTCAAAACCCTTAATTCATCTGTCAGAGTTAAATATCTGTGTCAGTGAACATGTCAGTGCCTCAGAATGACAAGTCCCTGTTTCAATGTTTACGGATAAGACGGTCAAATTGATTAGTCATGTCAGCACAGCAGTGTACTCTTGAGGGATGTTCTGTTGTAAACTACTGGACAATATTCACATTTACTGTAATTTGTTGACTCAGAAAGGAAAAGACAGCACTGAGAAAAACTGTACAACAGAAACCTGTAGGAGTGACTCACCTGGAAGCAAACATATTCCAGGCTTTTCTCACCATGTCATCCAAAGGTCTGAGCAGAGCCTGGCTGTTACTAATCAGCGTAGCAGACTTCTCGTACTTATTGAAGGGAACGGGGGATTTCCACAAGCTAAACGCTTCATTTGGTGGGAGCCATGATGTGTAAATGGCTGAGTCTTCAAAGCCACCTGGACATAAAAAAACAAATTCACAGAGATTTTCTTGTACCAGTACTCAGAGACACTTCTCGACACAGAGCTGTGCAAATGTGTTCATACCTCCTAACTTTTCATCCGTTTACAGTTACAAACGTCAATGGATTTTATATGATAGACCAACACAAAGTGGGCACTGTGTTCTTTAAGCCCCTTTTACTCTGATACCCTCAAAACTGGGGTCTACAATCTGTGAATTCAAAGCCACTTGCCCAGTGGTCCTTAATAATTTGGATTAAAAATATAAAAATGACGCAACAGGAGAAGCTAGTTCAAACAGCACATTATTTGTTTTTTATACTACATGTTTTGAAATTTTGTTGCAATTTATGCATTCAATCTCCACAAACTGATGACTCAAATTTTAAGGCCTTTAAAGTGACTACACTGCAAATGAATCTGGGTAATTAAGTTGGCTCATTTATATTCATATGTAATATGAATAACGGAAAGACTTGCGTAACCTCAATCTACTTAAGAGTGTATGTTTTCACTCTTTTTTTTTTTTTTTGTCCACCAGAACCTTATATTTTCCTTTATTTTGAAACAACCAAGAGATAAAATGAAAATGCATTGGAGTTTCTAAAATTTTACAAGAATAAAAATGTACATATTACATACAGCACTTTTAAAACTTGTTTTCTTTGTTTTTAGGGTCAAGAAGGTTGGCAGCTAGAGAGAAACCTTATTTATCAGGAAGGAAAGGAAAGTGATTGTTAGATTGTTAAGGTTGCTGATCCCTGCCATAAATGAAATCCAGTGCAAATCATGGTCTTATTTTTAGTCTTTGGGTGATTTCTCTTCAGGCATTGCACATCTAGACCAATATTTTTACCTATTCTTCTTCGCCTGAATGTAAAGTGTCTATGAACATCAATTTTTAAATTTACCAGATTCTCAATTACATTTATGTTTGGACTTTGACTAGACTATTTCAGCATAGGAAAATGCACCATACTGTTGTAGCTCTGGCTGTATGTTTAGAGTCGTGTTCCTACTGGAAGGTCCCACCATCATTTTTGGAGATAGGCTGCTCAAAGGGTATGTGCAATGTTAGCTTTCCATCACTTAGACCATTTTTGCATTTTGGCAAAGAAGTTGAATTGTGGTCTCATCTGACCACAGGGCTCTCTTTCAACCATGGCTCTCACAAAGATGGGCTGTTTTTAAAACTAAGATGACTTCTGAAGCGAGTTGTTGCACTGGATTGCATCTTGGAGTGTCTGGGTAAACTGGGCTCAATACATAGACATCACACGTTTCAGATTTCCATAAGTACAAACGTGTAGAAAACCAGAAATGATTTTTCCTTTCACTTTATATTTCTGAAGGCTTTATGCTGGTATATTACATACAATCCCTTAAAAAACAAACAAACATTGAAGCTTGTGGTTATAATGTGACCGAGTTTGAAAGTTCAAAGTGTATCAATTCTTTTGCAAAGCACGGAATAGGGTCCGATACAAAATTATTTACAGTCCGTTTATTTTTAAATCGCATGAAATTCAGCCGTGTCCTCTGACCTGTCTCTGCACTGTAAACATCCTTCCCTCTCAGTATGAGCAGGTTGGCCAGGGAGGTGTTGAAGCTGCCAGCGGTGAGAGTCCTGGACCGCCCCACTGAGGCTGGAGGCGGACAGACCTGCCAGTCTATACCTAACACAACACAAGCTTCCTACTCAATAATTACTGCCGTTTCTTTTTTTTTTCTTTTTTTTTTTTTTTTTTTTTAACTAAAAACTTGCCTTCTTCCATCTTGCTGTTGGAGATGAGCATCTGTCGCAGGTGCTTGAGCAGCGCCGGCCAGCTGAACGTGCTGAAGGCTATGGAGGAGCTGGCCATCTGGGGGATGTTGCACACACTGAGCAACTTGTACTCTGGGTGGCAAGCAAGAGCGCTCACCAACTCACCTGAGAAACAACAATCGCAGAGAGTTACAAGAAGATTACGGAACAATTTACACAGGATTTAAACATTAATCAGTAGAATTATTTTAATTTTGTAGAACTACAACTGAGAAACGTTTACAGGGCTCTTAAAACATTATTCAGGTACAATTCCTTACTTTTCCGGACTTAACTCTGTACAGTTCTCGGTGTTTGACATTCATTTTAAAATATAAAAATACAAGAGTTGATCGTGAATTTAGAGCACACATGTTTACGAGACTAGATTTATTTAGATCCGCAAAAAAGAAGAAGAGACCAGAGAGATGGATGGATGAGAAGTAAGACATGAGAAATGGAGGTAGGATACAAGGAAACACGACGACTGGAAGAAAGAAGAGATAGAAACATTGACAGCAAGTGAAGGAAGGAAGATACTGAAATCAAATTCTAAACCATTTCCGAGCGCGTATGAACCCTGAACGTTCTGCTCTTACCAAGAGGATTCCTACTGAAGGCTCCACAGGAATCGGGGGTGAGAGTGGGCTGCAGAACGCCACCCAGCTGGTGAGCAATGACCCTGTTGATGTCACTGAAAGAGATCTGCTTGATCTTCAGCAGCTGACTGCAGATCTTGTGCACTGTGTCGTTCTCGTGCACCAGCATGGCATCTGACAGCTGGTAGAGGTGTGCAAGAGTCAGCACCGAGTTATAGTTCTGCACAATCACCTGAAAGGATGGGGTGCAGAGAGATGACTTCATGAAAGGCACTACAATGGATGAACGTAGATGGATACGGACGTACACGTTACGATTTCAATTTCCCGTTTATTTCCAGTTTGTATTCTCATTTATTGTAAAGTTTTTTTTAGAAGTGTGTATCTGTCTGCATCTTTTACCTGTCCCACTGGAAATTTCCCCACTCAGGGAGAAATAAATGCTTCTATTCTATTCTGAAATCATCGTGTTTTGCAAACTTTGCATTATATTTAACACGGTTTCAGATTATTGTGAAAAGTGATCAGATGCAGAGTAACGCAGTGCAAAGAGGTCTAACCCTCGTTCTTCTACATGAACGGAACAAGTAAAATAATCTGGACATACTTCCCCAGTCCCATATGGCCAGGTGAGGTGGTTAAGCACAAACGATGATGGGTAGACGTCTCTGAGACACTGAGTGACAAAGGTACCGACTCCTGACCCTGTCCCCCCCGCAACACTCATGATGGGAATAAACCCTGCCAGCATGTCACAGTGCTCCACCTCCCTCCTCACCAGCTCCTCCACCGCGTCTCTGTGACGAGGGCCATGGACGCAATACCTGGATGGATCATAATAAGCATATAAGAAAACTTCCTCTTGACTCAGAATGAAGGTCCAACTATGATGCCTTGCAAAAGTACCTGTACCCATGAAATGTTTTCAATTTTTTCCACATGTGACCACAAACACAACTGTATTTTGAAGGGATGCTATATGATATACTGACACTTAACTAGTGCATTGTTTTGATATGGAAAGAAAAACAAAAACAAACAAACAAAAAAAAAAAACAAATCACACAAGGTTTTCAAAATCTTTACAAATACAATCTGAAAAGTGTGGTGTGCATTTGTATACAGCCGCCTTTATTCTGATACACCTGAATAAAACACACAGCCAGAGCTACAATGAAATAGCTTACATCAAAGCATATCCATGTGTTAGAATGGCCTAGTCAAAGTCTAGAGCCAAATGCAGTTGGAATCCGGTCAAATTTGAAAACTGATGTTTACAGATGCTCTCCATCCAACCTAACTGAGCATGAGCTAGTTTGCAAAGAATCAGTGAGGGTGGTTCTGCAAGGCACTGATTCTGCGGGGCTGAATACAAATGCACACCTCACTTTTCCAACGTTGTAAATGAAAACCATTCATCATTTTCACTCCATTTCACAATTATGCACTACTTTGTAATGGTCTATCACAAGATTCCAGTAATTACATTGAAATTTGTGTTTTGAACCTGGAAACGGGGAAGTGTTGAAGAGGGTGTGATTTTTTTTTAAATTTTTTTTTTTAAATTTTATTTTGCAATGTACTGTATGATATTTTAGTCTATGTAGTGGGTTAAAATCTCACCCATTGGCCCAGTTGTTTCCAGAGCCCTGTTTCTGGCTGAAGTGGGAAGTTTCTCCATACCTCCACCTGCCATTCTTCGCAGCCTTGCTCATGCTGTGGTTGATCACCTTGGGCTCCATATCGATCAGCACCGCCCTGGCTTCAAAGTCTGGGACACACAAACGGTGTTAAAAACGCGCCCACATTACTGCCATCATTCATATTAATCGTCCAGCCTTATTGTTACCTCCTTGTGTGGTCTGGCGGAAGAAGCGCTCGCAGCTGACCGAGCTGTACGCTTTTCTCTGGGCGTCCTGAACATCGCTCCACACGATGTCAAACAGCTCCTGTCCCACCTGGTTACCGCACTGGCCGAGCTGAACTGTCACCACAGACATGGCCGACGATCACACCTGTGAGATGTCCACGTCACTTAATCAGGCCATTTTTGGCTCCGTTTGCAAACTTTGTGTTGTCTTTTGGAAGCGGCGCTCGAAGTTATGGCGTCATTTCCGGCTAAAAACTGTCAAATCTTTCAAAATAAAATTCACACTCATTTATATCCCTTTTAAGTACGCACTCGGCGTTTTTGTGTATTTTAACATTTTGCTTTTTGGCATAAAAACGCATGACATGACTAAGTTGCTGCGTGTTTGATTGAAAAAAAAAAATCATATTATCAAGTACGTGCTCAACATTTAACCAATCTCCTTTTTGTTTCTTTTTTGACAAATTATCATTCCGTGTTCCTTATAAAGAAACAGAAAGGATTCCGTGGAAGAAAAAATATATAATTCTTTGACTAAATGTGGAATGTAAACCTATCATTTAATCAAGGCCAATATCCATATTTCAAACATCTGTAGTCAAAATTAGTATTGTCCAGAGATGCTTTCTTCATGCTTATAATAAATATTATCTCTATTCTTAATGGAAATTTGTAAATGTTTATAGTTATATCTGATCATATTTTTAATTATTTGTGTGAATGCAATGAATTAAATTCCTGCCAGGAACGATGGCTTTCCGATGTCTATCTAAACATACTATGCCTTTGACACTTTTTATAACTTTTTTTTAAGGTATTTAAGATATCTCAAATATAAGTTGGAATTAAGAAAATACAGTTTCGGTTAGTTAGTTTCCTTAATCTTTTCTAATGAAACTTTTCAATTCAATTTAAATTCAAAAATACTTTATTGATCCCAAAGGGAAATTAAATGTTGACGTAACTTATTCAGTTAAGGAGTTAGTATAGATTGCGATGGCTGTGGGCAGGAAAGATCTCCTGTAGTGGTTTGTTTTACAACCAGTCTGAAGAAGCCTCTGACTGAAGAGACTCTGTTTTCCAATGACAGTCTCATGAAGAGGATAGTCAGGGTTGTTCATAATTTTCTTGATTTTATACAAACTTTTTCTTTGCATCATCATCTCCAGAGGTTCCACAGTTGTCCCCAGAACAGAACCAGCCTTCTTTATCAGGTTATTAAGCCTTTTTAGGTCTCTGGCTCTGATGCTGCGGTCCCAACAGATGATATCAGAGGAGATGGCACTCTCAACAACAGACTTATAGACTTGCAACATCTTGTTGCAAACCTTGAAGGATCTTAGCTTCCTCAAGAAGTACAGTCTGTTCTGTCCTTTCTTGTAGACGGTTTCACTGTTGAGTCTCCAGTCTAGTTTGTTGTCTACAGTGAAGCCATCTACAAGAAGGGACAGAGCAGACTGTACCTCCTTTCTAGTTTTTATACACTTCTATCTTAGCCACATTGTTGCTCCCATTTGGAAATCCCTTGCTTGCTAAATAATGTGACTAATTCAAAAACAATTTCAGTGCACCATGGTGTTTTACAACGGAGTAACTTTTATTTCTCTTCAGATTCAGACCATTTTTTCTTTCTAGGTGACAATTATTAGAATGTGGAACCATAACCTTTATAACAAGCTAAAGCTTCAATTACACAGGTAGTAAATGATGGTGATGCTTTATGGTATGGTATGATTTTGAAATCTAATACTCTTAAAATCCCAATGGCATAATACCTCTTTGCCATGACAGTTTTCACGTTTTGCTACTGTTTAATGTTAAAAGGCTGATTTTTCCCTTCATTCTGTGAAACACATCTCCTATTTTGATCAAGTAAGATGATGTGGCTTTACAAATCCAATACATTAAGACACCATCTGGTACAGTATGCGTAGACTGCTATACAACATCTCCTGTTGCTGAAGTGTTATGAACATTTAGGAAAGAAAGCTTTTCCTATCCGACAAGTAAGAGACACATCAGAGAAATGAAAAATAATATTGCCCCCTGACTCAGGACCAGACTGATCACCAGGTCCTGTTGTTTGGAGAAAACCCTATTCTTTGTCAGTTCTGTCTGTTTACTGTTACAAAAAGGAATTTGTACTAGGGGGAAATGTACTCTTTCTAAAAACAAATTTTATTGAACATAGGTATAAACAAAACAAAGCCACATAGTTTTTACCATTATGTCTGAACAAAAAAAGCAACAAAAAAATTACACAGAGTGAAGAGATATAAATACAGAATACAGAATAAACACAAAAAGGAGAAGCAAACACACTAAAGGGGAACAATTCTACATGTATAGGTACGAATATATATGGGGCCAAAGAAAAAATTTAGATTACTGAAACATTTTCAAACAGTAAAAATAATTTGCTGAATGATTCTTCACCAGCTTAAGGTAATTTGTAGATCGTTTTTCCAATATGTAAAATTCGCCTTAGTTTAAAAAAAAAAAATCTACATTTGTGAATAAAAAAATTCCCATTAAATTTAAATTATTTATCAGAAATTCTCCAAACTAAATTCTATAAACTGATGTTTATTCAAAATAAAAGCACTAAATTAATAATTTTAGCGTCAAAGGGTGCAGATCGATTTCCTTGAATTACAGCCAGCTCTTCATTCCTGAACGAAAATTTAAATATTTCACACCCATTAAATCTATTAGTTACCCGAAAACGTGACTCATGGAGTGTTCAGTTTATACTTGGAAATTGGAATTTCAAAGTTCTACCTCCCTACCAAAGTGTTTTTCTTTAGTAAAGTTCTACCATGGTAATTTTACCCTGGCAACTGCAGCAGAAACACAGAGGGGTCCTAGAAAACTACACTGACTCCTTAGGTTTCCTAAATAGAACGCAGTTTTGGGTGCGGGGTGATTAAATGCTACAACACCCTACCATATCTGATTGATTTACAGACCGATTGAGTCAAAGCACTACGATAACAAAAACAGTAATTCCCTACTAACAAATGCAAGGTTAGTCACGATATTTTACTAGTTTAATAATGTTTTATTATGAACAGATTTTTTTTTTATGTTTATAAACAAAAAATAATGATAACAAAACAGACATTACTGTCATGTATTTAGTGCAGGGTGCTTCTCTCATTGCCTCTGTTTATAAGACAACAAGTTCCCGCCCCCTTGTGGAGAGTCGCAATGCGCCTGCTCGGTGTAGTAGCCGGTTATGGCGGCCGTGCGTGTTTGTCCATGAGGTGGGGGACGCCTGCTGTACCCGCGGTCTGTGACAGAGCAACCCGAGCGACTCACTGCGATGGCTGGAGTGTTTGACATTGATCTGGACCAGCCGGAGGAAAATGTCTCCGACGACGAGAACGATGAGGTACTTTACAAGAAGCTGTCAGAGCAGAAACTCGCCGCCGCACGGTTGCTAGCTGCGTTAGCCTGGTAGTCTGCCAGCAGCCACCGCAGGCCTCCAGGCTGCAGCAGCCGGAGCTGTCAGGGCCTCACAAACTGTTACTATTAGCATGACCGCGAAACACAACAGAACAATCGCCTTTTATTTTTTATTTAATCCCAACCCGGTTCTGGAGTGGGTTTTATGCGTTGTTGAAGCTGTCAGCGTCGCTGTCATGCAGGGGTTGTGCAAACCATCCTTACTTGGCCAAAGGTGCAGCAGTGATAAATGTGGCTCCATGTGCAACAGTTTATTTTGGCAAAATGTGACAGAGTGGAGCTGTGTGGGCTGAGGACTGGCTGCCCAGTTGCTTCTGCTTATACAGGGATGGGAAAACAACTATTACATAGCTTCAGAGCACAAATGAATATGAATTTAAATGGTCAGTCATGTTTTGTTTAGCCATAATAACCCAAAAAGTGATTGGAGTCGTGAAAGCTGCTAAATGTCATGTTTATTTTTTTATTAAGATGAAAATAAGGCCAAAGTTTAGCATTTTGTATGTTTACATAGTATGTAGTGCATCACAGAAGCTCCTGTTTTTGAGCTTCTATATGGGGAAAATAATCAAAATGGGTTAGTGTTCGACACTTAAAATCAAGATGTAAATAAGATGCTATGACAACTTTTTTTGCTTCACATAAAAACATTTTTCCTAAATATTTTTCTGAAAAAAAAAAAATCTGTGCTATGACAGACCAAAATAATTACTTAACAGTAAGACTACATACAAAAACCAGCTAATTTTCCACATAGAAGTTTTTAAAACGCCTTAATGGTCATATTGTACAGAAGTTATTAAATATCAGAGTCAATATTCATTTTTGCCCAAATGACTATTCTATGCTTGCTTTTGTGATCAGTTTTCTGCTCTTCCTACAAGGCTCAGAACAGTGATATCATGGATCAGTGCAGTGGGTTTGAGTTGTAAGTATTCAGAGTTATGTCACCATGTTTAAAACATTTCATATCCAAAAAGAAGGTGAAAAGGAAATGTAATTCTTATATTTCTCTCTACAGCAATATGGATGACTGTGAGAAGATCGAGATCTCTGAGGATAACGTCAATCAGGGGACAGAGAACATCAGACCAGAGTGCTTCGAGCTGCTGCGGGTGCTCGGAAAAGGTGGCTATGGAAAGGTATAAAGTACAGTGAACATGCTGTTTGTCTGAGAAGCTCGTGTGGTGAATTATTTTGCCTCGATGACATTATGCTGACCCATGTTTTTCCCAAAACTGCCTGTGTGATTATTTCGAATACTTAATATTTTTTTTCTTTTCCTTGCTCTGCAGGTTTTCCAGGTTCGGAAAGTTGTCGGAGCTGCAGCAGGCAAAATATTTGCCATGAAAGTTTTAAAAAAGGTATTTCATGTTTTCTTTTTTGAGTTTGTCTCTGTCTGAGTTGTATTTTTAGCAAAAGCACAGATGCCGTTTTTGTCATACAAACATGTTGCATGCTTTACAAACTAACATTATGTTGCTTCTGTCTGCACATATGGGCTGCTGCTGAAGTCAGTGGTGGGGTAAGATTTCACTGCTAGTTGGTAGACTGCCAGCTGCGCTGCTCTGCTGCAGCCTCAGCTCTTTAAACACTCTGCCTGAACTCATTAGGTTCAGCTTCATGTTGGGAGCCGCTTCAGACCTGATTGCCTTGCACGGCCTTGGTGAGACATTGAAGAACTGCTACATTACAATTGGATGTTTTTAATGGCAAAACTTTGCAGTGGAAGGAATAAACGGCTTGCTCAGTAAAGATCTGGTAGAGGCTTACAAACATGGAGCGTCTGAAATTTTTAGTTTGTCTCAACTTGCCCAAAAACCTTAAGTCACTGCTGAATTTATAGAAGTCGATCTTCTAAACTGAGGTGCTTAATAGCATTCAGGAGAGTTTCCCAGCTTTTATCACCAGCTTAGTGTTGATTAAAATGTAGCTGTGTAGTAAAAATAAGAACTTTGATTCAGTACTCTCTGGGTATGTATGTATTTTGTGAATAGGCTGAAAATTTAGAGTGAGAGAGCATAAACCCTAATTTGCCCGCCACCACAGCTCTGAACACTCAGCGCTGAGACGACAGAGCTGTTGACAGGCAGCTCTTTAGCTGTCAGACAGAAGTGTTTAGTAAACAGAAGTGAGGAAAGCAGCAGAGTGGAGAAGCTGTCGACAGATGAAAAATCAGGGCACTCTGGACTTGCATTTAACCAAAAAAAGACAGTTGTGCAGAGGCATGGTTAGAAGCCATTCAGGTGTGTTGAAACCAGGATGCATCTAAAAGATGATCCCTGGCCAAGCCACAGTTACACAACTTATTTTTTGGAATGGGAAGTGTTCTTCTGAGTTTTGGGAAAAAATCTGCCTCAGTCTCTGGTGTCTTCATCAACAATGCTGTAATACCTGTGCCGTCCTCATAAGGTGATTCTAACAAAGACCGTGAGGATGGCTAAAGCAGTGACAGGTCAAAGGTTACCCTAAAACAGTTGTAGGTCATATTTTCCTTGTTCAGTCTTTAGCTCACATTTGAAATTTATATGGAACGGTCAGAATAACGATTAAAAAAAAGGTGGGAGCACTCCATAGAGGAGCATGTGCAAACTGGACATCATCATCATCATCTGCATCCCCAAATGGAGTTGGAAAAAAATGATCACTTTGCTATGAGTTCTTAAAAATGTGTTTTGTTGTTTTTCACAACAAAACTTTACATGTGGATGGGATGTACTAACACAGAACAAGCCTCTGGGGGAAAAATGTTTTAGCTCTCCTTACACTGGTAAATAATTGAAATTGTCCAGTTGCCATGGTAATGCTGCAATCTGTGTATATCATCTTACATTTTTTATTTTTTGATGGTTTTTTTTTCTTATTTTCCCGTGCTTCTGGCCACCAGGCTATGATTGTACGTAACGCTAAGGACACAGCCCATACCAAGGCCGAGAGGAACATTCTGGAGGAAGTGAAGCATCCCTTCATTGTCGATCTCATCTACGCCTTCCAGACAGGAGGAAAGCTGTATCTCATCTTGGAGTACCTAAGTGGTCTGTAACAATAAAAAAACAGCCCACCAGACCTGCTTTTTTTTTTTTTTTTTTACACTACAGTAAATACTGTAACATTTTATTCTTCTATATGAGACTAAGCTAGGATAAGTGTATTAATATTGTTTCTGAGATCAGTATTTTGTTTTCAGTTTCTATGTTTTAATTTAGAAAATATAAAGCATCAGAAGTAGTCGGAGTACGTATTGTTGCAGGGCGATGTCTTACGCTGTCCCTTTAAATGGCAGATTAATGCAGCGTAAATTAATGATGAGATTCATAGTGGAAGATGCCTTCGCAGCTCATAGGTTGGGTTTTGTTTTGTTTCCTTAGAAACACTCTACTTTTTTGGATCGTCCTGAGAGCTTCTTGTATGTTTCCTGTGTTAGATACATAAACACGTGTTCTCCTGTGCAGGAGGAGAGCTCTTCATGCAGCTGGAAAGAGAGGGCATCTTCATGGAAGACACAGCCTGGTGAGGATTGTTTGGCATCATATTTCAGTCATTAACTGCTGACATCATTATTGATTTTTTTTGTTTTGTTTTGTTTAGCATCATCTAACAGGAAGTTGCCTTTTAAGATACTTATAGTTCAAACAAGTGTCAAGGGGATGTTTTAATCCAACTTTTTATTGCAGTAGCACAATGTCTCACTGGAAAATTTAAACAAAATAAATTTGAGGACACTTATTCAATATATAATTTCACATTTTATGAATAATTACTAAGTGGTTGTGTTAATACGTCAGGAAAGAGTCATGCTCATGAACTCCTTGAAACAGGAAGACATTTTATAGTCTGTAAAAAGGATTATGACACGAAACATGACTAAATCGGATATGGTTCAGCAGAAACAAAATCAACTTTCTTCTATGACGAACCCATTTCTCAGAGCTGAAGTCCATAGAAAACGTGAGGTGAGCTGGAGAGAAGAGAGCACTTTAGATGACCTGCAGCGATTGTGCAAAGATAACCGGTCAAAGATCGCTCTGTCTTTATGCTGCAGTCTGGTGAAATGAGAAGTCTGATGCCTTGTTTCCACTGAGCAGCGTTTTCCCCCTCTATTTATTTAAATGACTCAACTTAAACATTTTATTTTTCAGATTTTTTTTTTTTTTTTTTTTTTTTTTTTTTTTTTTTTTTTTTTTTTTTGTGATATGCTGCTGCAGTAAAATGTGACGTTAAGGCTTCTTTTATACATCTTTTTCAAGAATGCTAATAAGTGTGGCAGATGCTGTACATTAAATATACAATTATAAAGCTAGAACAGTGGTTAAAGCTCTGCTTGCTTTAATATCACATTGATGAGATGTTTAATGCAGTATTAGTAGCTACGAAGCCTCATTTCCTTTGATTTTGCTTTTTGTTGCTTCTAGTTTTTACCTCGCAGAGATCTCCATGGCTCTGGGTCACCTGCACCAAAAAGGCATCATCTACAGAGACCTGAAGCCTGAGAACATCATGCTCAACAGCCAAGGTCAGTCAGTCCTGGATGATGTGCATATTTGGTGAATTTCAAAGTATGCCTAGTCAAAGTCCAGACATAAGTTAATTTTAAAAAATCTGTGTCAAGTGCTAAAGATTTGCTCGAGATCCTCTCCATTGAATCAGACTGAGCCTGAACGACCTTGCAAAGAATGGGCTAAAAGTCTCTAGTTGTGTTAAAGTATTCATTCCCTAGGGTTGAATACATATGCAAGCTACACTAAAAAAAATTATGAAAGCCATGTCTGTCTGTTTTTTGTCTAACACTTCAAATTTTGGTAAATTAAACTTACATTTTTGGTTGTTACAAAAAAAAAATGTGGCAAAGTTCAAGGGGTGTGAATACTTTTCAGATTAACGTTTTTATTTAACACTGAACTTACTATGACTGAATTCATGGCCACCAGCAGGTGGTGCAGTACATGTAAATGTTTGTGTCTAAATATGTCTTGGTTTTCCTCCAGGTCACGTAAAACTGACCGACTTCGGTCTTTGTAAAGAATCCATTCACGATGGGACCGTCACTCACACTTTCTGTGGAACCATCGAATACATGTACGTTCTTTCATGTTCTTCGTCCTCTGATCCAGTTGCTCTCTTTACGTCACTCACTAATGGCCTGAGGTCTGTAATGCTGTGGGCTCGCTGTGTTTCAGGGCTCCAGAGATCTTGATGCGGAGCGGGCACAACAGAGCAGTGGACTGGTGGAGCCTGGGCGCTCTCATGTACGACATGCTCACAGGAGCGGTCAGTAAAACACGCTCAGTTTCATTATCGGTTTGAATCCACATTTGGATCGTGTCAGTAACCCTCGTCTTTCCTCTCTAATTGCAGCCCCCGTTCACAGGCGAGAACCGAAAAAAGACCATTGATAAAATCCTGAAGTGCAAGCTCAGCCTCCCGCCCTACCTCACACAAGAAGCAAGGGATCTCCTGAAACGGGTACTTCACTTGAAGCCTTCATGTGATTATTTGCCCTGCTGGTATTCTCTTAACGTCTGACTGCTGGTTGAACAGTTGCTGAAGAGAAATGCTTCGTCGCGGCTGGGAGCAGGACCAGGAGATGCCACAGAGGTGCAGGTGAGGACAACAGCAGCAAAACAATAAAGCATTTTGCAGAGTCCAGCCTTAAATAAACGGTTATAGAATTTGTGAGCGACTGTTGTTTTAAGATGAAATTAACCATTTCCATCTTATTTTGTTTGCATTCAATAGGCTCATCCTTTCTTTCGACACATCAACTGGGAAGATCTGCTGGCCCGAAAAGTGGAGCCTCCCTTTAAGCCTGTCCTTGTAAGTAAAACCATGAACGGACACTCGTTACTTTTTAGTATTTGGTGGGACGTTTTGCTAATGTGCCTAAATAGCGCTAAGCTAGAGGCTAAGGTTCGGGAAAACGGCCAAGCCATCTACTGTTCCGGATCATCTCCTGCTTGCTTCGACTGAAACATCTCATGTTGCTGTAATCCCAAACCTGTGTGTCCTCTCATATCTGGCCAGCAATCAGCGGATGACGTGAGTCAGTTTGACTCGAAGTTCACCAGCCAGACTCCGGTCGACAGCCCAGATGACTCTACCCTCAGTGAGAGCGCAAATCAAGCCTTCCTGGTAATTCTGAAAGACACGTCCCTTCACTTTGACCTTGTTTAATCACAGGTTTAATTTGAACTTGTTATTTGTAGATGCAGTGATCAGGCTTTTTCTGGCTGATGCAGACTTCTAATTTATTCAAATTGAAGTTTTTCACATGTTGTCACATTACAAACACAAACTCCTATTGTTTTTATACTGGGGTTTTACTGGATAGAAAGAAAAGGATGCATGGTAAGTGTGACAAGTATATGTAGTCTGATTCAGTAATTCTTAATCAATCAGAAAGCAGAAAGAGTTTGGCACACCTGCAAACCCACCAAACATGGCCCACCACCAAAACTAAAGCTCAGGTGGGAGAGTGTCAATATTCCAACTGCGACTCGGTTTGAACATGTTGACCTAAATGCAAAAGACTTAATACACACGTGGGTGGAAAAACTAGCAATGCGCATCACACCATTCCCCTGTAAACGCTGTATAGTTGGGTTTAGATTAAACCTAGACTTTTCAAAAGAAAAGTGTGAAATTTTTTTTGAAGAAATTTTTTTTTTTTTTTTTTTTTTGGGGGGGGGACTTGTATTAAAAATAACTCCCTAATTAAAAGGTGCATCCCTTGTTTTCTTCCTTCAGGGTTTTACGTATGTTGCTCCGTCAGTCCTGGAAAACATCAAAGAGAAGTTCTCATTCGAGCCAAAAATCCGCTCCCCTCGTCGGATCATGGACAGCCCAAGGACTCTTCTCAGGTGTGTCGGCTGGTTTGCAGCAGCTCTGATCTTGTCAAATTATCGATGTGGCTAATATTGAACTGAAGCGTCTAACCTGTAATTTCTACTGCCCTCTCAGCCCGGGCTGGTCTCGCAGCCCCCTCATCCCCGGCGTAGGACCGAGCGTCCTTCCTTCTCCTCTGGAGCAGGCCATGGAT
Organism: Anableps anableps; assembly: GCA_014839685.1. Lineage (NCBI taxonomy): Eukaryota > Metazoa > Chordata > Actinopteri > Cyprinodontiformes > Anablepidae > Anableps > Anableps anableps. The sequence continues at coordinate 23,613,793 of CM026068.1, read as the reverse complement.
CTGTCCACCACAGAGCAGATGGACATCACGAGCAGCTCCGAGGCTTCAGCCCCTCTCCCCATCCGGCAACCTGTTGGGGTCAATCTCGCCCAGATGAAGCATCAAGCCTACCCCGTCGTGGCCAAACGGCCTGAGCATCTACGTATGAACCTATGACCCCTGACTTTATTCCTTTTTCTCCCTCTGGTTTGGTGATATTTTTTTTAAAGGCAAAGAAACGGGAACGGATGCTAGAGACAATGAAAATCCAAACTTCTTGCACATCTGCACAAACACATGTACTGTCACAACCGGGAGTGTGTGCTTGGGCCTGGCACTCCAGCAGACTACAGTTAAGTGCTAAAGGTGACATCACACCCTCTCCTTGGACACCTCAGGTCTGTCGACCTTTTGTCTCCAGCGATCATTTATCACACTACGGTATGCTTGGAACTGAGATGCAGTCAGTCTGCTGTACTTTAAGGTATCCAAAGTGCTTTGATCTCTTTTAGTCGATGCCAGTAAACTCTACTGGATGGATTATTGGCAAAATAGTTCCTGGTTCTGGATTGTGATCTGAATTAGGAATAATGTAAAAACAACATGGATTGTGATGAGCGGACAAAAAGAGGCTCTATAAATGAAAAGTTTTGCTTTGTTTTATGAAGTCTTACCAAGTGGATCCATTTAATGTGCTGTGCATCTACTCAGAGAGCCTCTGTTAAATTAAAAAAAAAACAAAAAAAAAAAAAAAAAAAACAATCAGTTCTTTCAGCATTTGTGTTGTGAAATGACATGTATCATGTGGGATTCATACTTGAGTTATCACTCTGTCATAATTCAGCTCTGTGCTGCTTTATCTTTTCACCAACGTCTAACTCATCTCAGTGCTGATTGCGTTCTCCCACCTCCCACTCTCCTCTTCAGGCTGCTCAGAGACACTGAGACTCAGCAGCTCAGGGCATCACACCCTGGAGCAGATCCATGTCTCAAACTCCAGAACCAGTTGATCTGGTCTCACTGTCTGCAACTCTGGGAGGTTCAGAGCTCCAAAGACCTGGAGATGCAATTACAGCCTCCTGCATCAGCATTAACTTGTTCAGGAACACAATTTTACAACTCCTGACAAGCAAAAGAAATTATAAATAAACTGTAAAAAAAAAAAACAAAGAGTGCACTATGTCTCTTTTTTTTCCCCTCCAACATTCCCAGTAGAAGAAATGCAAACCTGATGAAATCCATGTTTTTAATTATAAATATTTATTGAGCTCTCACCATTCAATCACTCTTAACCATCCTTTTCCTTAAACAGGGTTCCTTTGCAGTCTTGTTAAACATGGGATTCACTTTGAATTCTGTTCACTTTTTTTTTTTTTTTTTTTAAATATAGTGCCATTTCACACATTAAAGTTTGTCTCAAGGCACTTTACAGAACAAACGGGTCCGCCTGCTATCCAGAAGGATGTGATCAAATGAACCCAACCATAAAGACTGATTCAATTGCATACATTCCAGTTTGTTCCTAGTTTTAATACAATGCAGTCAAATTCATTCTACAATGCCATTGACACTATAGAGCCATGGACTGTGCAGCAATCCCCCCTCCAGAGCGAGCATGTGGCGACAGTGGAAGGAAGTAACCTCAAGCAGAACAAGGTTCAGTTTGGGTGGCCTGAGAGGCTAGGGCAGACACAAAAACTCAGAAGGTATACAGAGTATTTATCAGGATAAGTATGGAAAAACAGTTGCAAATTTAGACATGTTCCAACTTGAAAAAAAATTTAAAAAAATAAAAATTTCTAAACTGAATATCATTTTGTCCCATCCAAACGAAATTAAGCCTTGGGCCCAAAGTTTTAGCATTGAGAACCCACAGTGGTCATTCCTCAGGTGATGATTGGGTTTTATTTGGACTGTTAAAGAGATTGTCTTGGTCTTTGGAACGTAAAAATAAACTAGAAACATTTTAATAAAAACAATTCAGTAAATGTTTTAATTCAGGTCCCTAAAATGATCCAATTATTTGCTGAGAAGTTCATAACTTTCAGGCTTTGGCTTCATTAAGCAGATTTAAAAAAAAAAAAAAAAAAAAAAAAAAAAAAAAAAAAAAAAAAAAAGATTATGCTGTTTGTAAAAAATATATCCCAATACACAAACTGAAATTCTGACAAAAACAAATATTTGTAAAGATCTAAATTCAAGGCCCTCTCAAAGACAAATAATTCAAAGCAGTGTTGGACAAAGGATTCTTCAAAAATGGTTTCCTCTTGTTTACTAACTTGTTCATCACATATCTGATGTTTAATGTCGGGATAAAAGGAGACGTATGTGGAAACGCTCATAACTTCACTGCTGAGCAGAAAGCAATAGTGAGTATGGACAAAGTAAGCCACTACTTCATCAATTACAATTTTTGTCTGGTCTATGTCAACAATCCTACGGAAACCGAGAGCGGTTTCCGTAGGATTATTGTGTTACGCATAAACTTTTTTCTGATGGTTTTCTCAAGATAACGAGTTAATTTCGAAAAAACAAACTTTGTTTTCTCGAGATCACAAGATCATTGGTGTGTGTGTTAAACCTGATTCCATCATTCAAGTGCATGCCACACCAGCGGGAGAGGACTTATAAGCGCAAGTCATGGCATGCATGTGTAATTCTGTGAATAATTCTGTGAATAAGTGATAGGATAGGTAAACCATAATGACACGTCGTCATTGGTCGTATGATTAAACCATCGGGAAATTAACTCGTTATCTCGAGAAAACGGCCATCGTTATTTCGAGATAACGAGATAATTATCTCGTTATCTCGAGAAAACGGTATTTGTTATGTCGTTATATCTCGTTATCTCGAGTTAACCGTCGGGAAAATAAACATGCGAGTACGACCGCTCTCGGCTTCCGTACAATAAACACGAAACAAAGTGTAAAAAATAAATTAATTAATTAAATAAATCACCCTTTTAATTTAAATTTATTTCACCAAAAACTGGGTGATTGTGTGGACGAGTGGTGCAACCACAGAACAAGAACAAAATATCATATGTAAGTACGCTGCACATGTAGACGGGACCGGGTATGGAAAAGTTTGGGAGTTTAAAACAGAAAACGGCCAGGAATCCTGTTTAAATGACAGGTGAATTGGAATCGCTGTAAACAAAAGGTGTGCAATAGCACATTATATATATATATATATATATATATATATATATATATATATATATATATATATATATATATATATATATAAGATAAAGAATCAAATAATATAACAAATAATTCGCTAAGCTCAAAGTAGTTGCCCACCACCTGAAACACACCAACAATCAAAGTAAATCAACAGTGTTAGTGACAAAAATATCACAATGGATGATGAAATGCAACAAGCAAATATGAAAAGTTCTCATAATAATATTGTGAGTGGAGTTTAATGTCCGATATAAAAGGACAGCTGCACATTTAAAAAGACATTTAGATGTTATTTAGACGTATTTCATGTTACCCCTTCCAAAACAGTTCAAGGGCACACTGAATCTCTGACATTTGATTGAGATGTAGATTTTGTTTGCATTTATTTTAAACAACAGTAGGTACCAAATCCCCAAATCCATATATTTTAAGTATTTCATAACCCCACAGTTACTCTCACCAAATGTTTTCACCAAGGAATTTTGGTAACTACCATTCAGACAAAATTATAATCACAATAATCTTTCCTAATGGCTGGTGTTTACATGATACAAAGGTATCCATGATAAAATCTACTTATCTAAAGAGACTAGAGATGTTAAATGTTTCCTGCATTTATGCACTGCAGTAATATTAACCTGTACAGTATATGTAGTTATAATACGTCCAATAAACTGGAGAGAGTTGCATAAATGGAAACCAAAGAGAAAATTTTCTGAAATTTCATGTACCCCAAATGTCCTAAACCAATATACTGACCAACATTTGTAATTGCTCAACGAAGTTTTGTATTATGTTAAAAAGCAACGCAACATAATTTAGATATCTCCATTCATTTAACCGGAGATGACGACAGTTTTTAGACTACAAAGTGCAAATCGGATTCTTTAAGGAACACACTCTCCCACTGATGCACAGAAACAACTGATGCTGCAGTGTGTTGTGAAACCTAATGAACTTCATTGTATTCACTCTTTATGGATAATAGTATAAACACAAGTATCTTTAAGTACTACTTCTCTGCCACGTGATGGCAGTATAACCTAACTTCATTTTCCAATTACAGATTGACCATGCTGAGCCCTTAGTGTTGACTCTTAACCGACTTGGAAACAATAAACAAGGCACAGTATAAACAAATTAAAACAACCATAACAGAAATGATAAGAAAGGTCGAAGATCTGAGTCGATCAAATCATGAATGAAGGTGGGTTTACCCACTGGCTGAACTTTGGAGTTGGGCAACATACTATGAAGCAGGGTTAGGTTTATCCTGCTCTACATTACTTCATTGTCATATCTCACAACACTGTCACTACTTTAACGTCCTGAGTTGGGATTACAACACCATTCACCATCATGATTCTAGTTTTACAGTAACATGAAATCAAAGTAATATTTTAAACAGGCTGAAAGCAACGCAGTCAAAAGAAATAAAATATGCTGATTATATCTATGAAAACTATTGCGCTTGCTATTGTTAATATGCAGCTACATGATTAAAGCAGCTGCAGATCTGATTGTTTGCAGTTGATTTTATTTTAATGCATGTGTCTAGAGGTCAGTTTCAATCTTATTCAGTTGGATGCAACATTAGCTGCTTTAATCTATGTCCATCAGACAGAAAACAAAAATTATAAAAATTGTAAACAGTCATTGTCTCTATTGTAAATGTCTAAATTCGGGCTCCACAATATGTCATGAATATATCGCCATGGTAATAATAATATCACACATAATATCACATGTTTGGAATGCAGCAACTGTTGCGAATGTATTTCAAGTCTGACGTTTTTGATGGTAATACGTATTCAGCTTGTTGGATGGAGCTTTAGTGCAGCAGAGCTCCACGCCTGACACAGATTACAGAGGCCTGGATGCAAAAGCTCCCAGAGTACATGAAGGAAAAAGAAGAGTGGAGTATATGTAGATTTATTGCAACCAATATGGGCATCGCTATCTTTACCAACATTATCATTGCATGATTTTCTAATATCATGCCTTCCAAGCCTAAGTTCATTTCCTACCACCTAGGATTTAAAAATTTTAGAGATGTGCCCATCAAATGCCCAAAGATTATAATCTGACAATTTCCCCTTGATCGGCAGGTTGAAAAAATGCTGAAAAAAAGAAATAATCAGGACATTTCTGTGCTATTATTAGGCCATAAACACATTAACCAACAGCACATGCTTTGATGCATCTTTTAATTATAAATCAGCTCAAGTTTATGCATCAATAGCGATAATCTTATAATTCTTTCATCTTCTTTTGGATTCAAAACTACAACACCTATCAAAGAACTTGCAGCACCTGTTTTTCCCTTTTATGCGTTACAGTAAGAGGAAAAACAAAAACTGACAGGTCAAACCTCAAAGACAACCAGAACTGGTGCAACTCTAACTTATTAGACTGATACAAAAATACAAAGAAATTTTGATTTAATGCAGCACACTTTTACACTGTAGGAGACAAGGATTATTTTATTCCTTTGTATGGATTTGAATTAAAATAAAGATCAACTGTTATAAATATTGAAGAAATAGGCAACTAAGATGTCTCCCAAAATGTGCTCCTTAGCCAATCTTAAACATTTGACAGAGGGACTATGAAGGGAAGATATTTCCACATACTGTACACAGTCTTGTTTTCCATTTTCTTTTTAAAACATTGACATGTAACCATATCTTATTTCTCTGTTTTTTTTAATAACATTCTTAATATAGTCAAAGTTTCCCTCTGAACTTCGCTCACTGAGGCTCTAGTCCTGCTTCATAGTACAAGCCCATGATCTGAGAACCATAGTACCTGAAAAGAAATCTTCACATGTGCTTTGAGATAGGATTAGTGCATCTGTTCTGTGAATATTTCTTTCATATAAGGTAGATGGTGGAAAGAAAGGTAGATAAGTTACAACATGAAGTGCTAAAACTCATAAAACGTCTTTTAAAAACTTAATTCAAAGAACCTTTCGAGTGGAAAAACAAAATAAATTCAATGTGTTCTTTGACCCCAGCCCCTGTTTGGTTTAGTTTAAGCAGCACAACATGGTAAAAAAAAAAAAAAAAATCTACCAGGACACTTTAAAAGATGGTGATAATAGTGATAAAAGCTTTAAAAAAAAAAAAAAAAAAAAAAAAAAAAAAAAAAAAAAAAAAAAGAAGACGTGGCTTGCTTTATATGTGTGTACATTACAGTGGCATGTTTAATGGTAAATGTCTCCACAATCTGGCAGCTATCTGGGGGGTGACGGTGAGTCCAGCTGGTTTTAGAGCAGAGTATGAAGGTGCATCTCACTACCAAAGTGTCTGTAGGATTCATGTCACTGGTTCATCCTACATCTCCACGCAGCAGGGCTCTGCTCCTGCAGCCGCCTCATCTTCTTCCCCAGCCACACCCACCAGAGTAAACCGATCACGACGCACACCACAGACTCTACGTAGTAGCCGTCCAGCGTCGTCACACAAACGCCTCCTTCCTTAACGCACAACTGGAGAAGGAAAAAAGAAAATGGGGGGTTACTTTCGAAATAAAAACACACTGTGATCCCCCCCCCCCCTCACGTTCCACTCACCCCAGCCTCTAGTGACGAGCTGCAGTTCTGTCCGACAGCCCCCTGGCATTCCTTGGAGGTCAGGGGGTCAACCATCCACAGAGCCACGGTGGAGGGCCAGTTTCCTCCCAGGTTAGTGACCGTGTTCAGCAGCGTCATGTAGGTCCCACCTATGAGGGGGTCACTCACTTTGGCATGGAAGGCCATGCAGGCCACATACATGCTATACAGCGCCACCTGGGGACACAACATTGGGGCTTGTTTTCATCAGACATTTAAAGGTAGCCACAGTCCAACAAGCAGTTTGTTTTACTGTCAGGAGTTGAAAGTTTGCATACACTCATCATCGTGTTGATCTGTGGCTTGTACCTCTAGAAGTACCACCACTGTGCTTGACAGGTGGTAACGTGCTCTGAGGTTTAAAAGTCTCTTTTATCATCCTTCAAATGTTCCTCTTTTTACCGTTGCCAAATATCTCCTTCTCGGTCTCTGACCATAAAACATTCCTTGAGAAACCCTTAGCTTATCCATGTGGGCGCTGTAAACTTCTGTCACGACTGAAGATATTGATTCCAAAACAAGCTTTTTTGTTCAGGAGCCTCTCAATACATGTTGATGCAAAACCCACTTTATACGTTGGTATTTCACCAGCAGATTTAAATGAGACCTACCATTTCTGGTAGAAGACCGATCAAATATCCAGACGCAATTATGCCAGAAACTTGATCGCTACAAAAAGTGTCTAATTTCTCTGTAATGTCAGGTGCATGTATATCTGAGCATGTGCTGATTAGATAAAATGGACCATTTACAAGTTAAAACCCTACATAAACACAATGAAGGAGACAACAGAAAAGTGAAAAAGAAATTTGTTTTCTTTTGAAATAAAATTTATAAAACTGTGAAACCACACAACATTTAAGGGATAAGACAAGAAGTTAGAGAAGATGGATGGATGAAGTCTAAATCAGCATACATGGATTCAGATGTACCCAACTCAGAAGTTGCAAATAAAAAGCAAAATGTTCCCTGAATGAGACTGTAAAAAAACTGGTTTCAGAAAGTCCAATTGGATTTAATGGCTGTGATGTTCAGAACCAAAAAGCAGGACATCTTGTGGTCTGAACTGGAACCAAAAGCCAAGGGATAACAACCAAAATGACAAAAAACAGAAAACACCAAACCTGATGCAATGCATAGCTGAGCAGGACTATGGCATAGTAGTAAAGTGGGAATCCTCCTTCTTGTTTCACGCTGGGGGTCCACCATACTAGCAAAGCATACTCAAGCCCAATAAGCAACCTGCACAACAGAACAGGACTCTGCTAGCTTCTTGCTTGCAGCATACGAACACAAAGTGAGTTCATTTCTGTGTCTGTGTGAGCCCCTACCGGAACGGGAACGCTTTGTAAAAGACGTCAAGGGGTCGGGGCCCTGCTGTGTATCTGCTGATGATCACTGGCAAAAGGATCTGCAGAGGCACCATGGGCACCGCCAGGAGTGCCAGCTGCTCTTTGGGGACTCCAGCTTCAACCAGTTTCAGACCTGTAACAGCATCTGCTGCAGAGAAACCGATCTAAAGAAAAAAAAAACAACAAAAAAACAATTAGATATTTTGGACAAGAATTTTCTTCAGATACAGACAACACCAATCATGTTGCTATTAACAGGTATGTACTTTAGCTGTGAGTAGCAGGGAACAAAAGGTGAAGACTGTGGGCATCTTGACGATCAAGAACAGGAGCTTGTAGGTTTCCATGACACCCTGAGTCTCTTCAGGGACGTTCCTCCTCCCTCTACCGTGATCATTCTCCTTCTTAAAGATGGCCACCAGGGTGGTGGAAACTAGAAACATCATCCCCCAAAAAAACAAAAAATCTGCAGCAGAAGAACAAAAAGACTCACTTTAATCAACTCCACAAATCTACAGAAATAACAAAAACGTTCATCCTTTTCATCCAAAGACACCAGTCACCAGTAGGGGTATATTACATCACCACATCTTGACTTGGTAACATTTGCCCACTTTGCCTGGCAAAGGTTTTCCAAACCTCTCAGATTTAGACGTATGCTTGGCACAAAAACAGAAGTTTGATTTCTTCAGATCATGACACATTCTCCCGCAAGGTTCTGGAATATTGTAGCTAGGCCGGGATGTTTTCTTTAGAAGAAAAGGTTTCCGTCTTCAACCCTACTTTCTTATTCCATTCTTCTATAACCAGAAATCCCTGCAGCCTCTTGTGTGTTGCTGTTGGCCTCTAAACTGCTTCCATGGCCAACATTTACCTTATCATCAATTTTGGAGAGACATTCAAGTTTAATAATGGCACCATTTCTATGCGTTCTTTCTAATTATTGGTATCTGCTTTGCCTGTGTCAGATAGTCTGACACCTTTGTACATCAAGATCCTTTTTCAGCTTTTGTAACTTCTCTGCAAACTAGGGCTTGAGATAAAAGATGCAAAAGAAGAACTGGGCAGCTGAGGTTTATTTCAATGAAATCTGATTTGCCATAATTGATGACAGGTGTGTACCAACAAAGACTAAACGTTGAAACTGAGTCAAAAAGTGGTTCAAAGATGTATTAGTGTAAGGGTGTGCCCCCTTATGCAGCTTTGTTAAATCTCCCCTAACAGATTTGTTTGATTTTCATTTGAATTATACAGAAAAAGTGAAAGAGAAACACTTAGAAATCGTTTATCATGGTTTAATTTTTTTTTTACATCACACCTAGGAATGTAACAGAGGTCTGTACACGTATGAGGTCCACTGTACCTGGCAGGGTGACGATGCCTGTGTCTTTGGGCACTAATCTGAGGTACTTGTTGCAAAATTCAGGAGACTCCAGAGCCAGAAAGAGCACATTCCCCAGGAAATAGCCAGCCGTCTGGCCTACGGAGTTGCAGGTAGATGCATAACCCACATTTTCTCTGGATAACATAGTCAGAGCCCAGCCATCCACAGCTATATCCTAGCATACAGAGAGAGAGTGAGGAATTAGAAGTTGTGGGTGGATTTGTCGAAGTATGTACTTATACAAATTTCACTGCATTCATTCCACATCTTTTTTTTTTTTTTTTCATTTGATTGATTTTGTTACAGACTACACAAAGTTACACATTATTTCCTTTTCATTCCACTTCATAATTATGTACTATTTTGCGTTGGTTCATCTATATGGTGAAAAAGTTCTAGGGCTATGAATACTTTTGCAAAGTACTGTATATGTGTGCTTATTAATGGTTACCTGTGTGGCTGCCAGGAAGGCAAGCATGAAGAAGACTGCAGTGAGCATTACCACATTGGGTCCCTTCTCACTCTGCAGCAGCGAGGTGACTGTTACAGAAAGGTAGAGCATGAACAGGCCCAGCAGGTACTGAGTGGGCACCAGCCACGACTTCCTGCAGAAACACATGAAAGATGGGCAACAGCATAGAGACAAAAACAAAAATACAACAGGCAGATATATCAGTATTATCCTTACTTGGATTTCTTTCTTACCTTCTCCCAAACCTGCTGAAGTACAGGGCATCCACCAACGGTGCCCAGAAAAGCTTCAGACTGAACGGCCAAAAGACAAAGCTGAAGAAGGCTTGGTCTTTGTAGCTGACACTCTTGCTCTGTAAGATCAGGGGGATGCTGCCAGCCAGTCCCAAGGGAATCCCCTGCAGCACATAGAGGAACAGGAGAAGTAATATATTCCCCAATTCGCCACGGATCCCCGGCCGGACCCGGTGACGCCTCCTGTCCTCTGAGTCTGAGCTCCTTATGAGGCTATCTGCCTCCTCTTCCATCTCTGACTCAGGAGAGCTTGTCTCCCCTCTGTCCATGGACCCGGTGTGCTCAGGCAGGGTGGAGGCACCTGGTACTTTCCTCTGCCGCCCATTCCTGCGTGTGGTCAAATCTGAGGGCTCCATGAAGGAGCAGAGGGCATCAAACCTGGTGTGCCCACAAGAAATCTGCAGGAAGAAAGTAGAAATACCAGTGAAACGTCTAAATGGAGTGTCAATGAAGTCTGGTCTCTGTTTTTTCCTTTAGGGCTTCTTTGTAAATCAGCTATGTCTTCCCCGAATACGTCATGGTCGGAAAGGGAAATGTGAGCAAATTATTGAATTCCATTGAAAAACTGTGGTAAGCAAAAAAAAAAAAAAAAAAAAAAAAAAAAATATATATATATATATATATATATATATATAAAAAAAAAATATATATATATATATATATATATATATATATATATATATATATATATATATATATATGTATATATGTATATATTTAGAAGCAGCTGTGATTTTAAGTTTTCCAAAAATCATTAAAAAGCGTCATAGTATGAAAAATGTCAAGAATACATCCATTGATCTCTAACAGGAAGTATAATTATAAGCTAAGTCAGTGAAAAATTAACATGTCTTATTTGCTGTTGTCACACTTTAGTGTCCTTTAAAAGTAAACAATACTGTACACTAATATACAACCAGAATAAACTCACAAACACGCAAAAATCATGCATGAAAGGAAAAACGAAAAGCTATAGATGGATTCATGAATACCTGGTGATGACAGCATGCCAAAGCAGAGACAAACACACACAATCAGCGTAATAAGTGAGACAATCAGCGGCTTGTTTCACAAGACTATTCGGCTAAAAGACGGTAACATCCTAACAGAGGAAATGGACAGGAGAAACAATGAGACTACCGTTTAACTTAAAAACACATCGGTGGACAAAAACACAGGGCAACCAAGAAGAACGCTGTGTGCAGCAAGGAAATGTGTCCGGGTACTTTCAGCTGACGTGTCTGAAAAGGTCATTGCACCAAGTTCCTCCTCAGAAGAACTGAAAGAGAAAGACGGAAGAATTTTTACAATGGAAGGAAACATAAATCCAATGCCTCACGTCCGAGAATGTAAAAAAAGAGAAGATACTTAATAAACAATTTTAAAAATTAAGTCAATAAATAAATCAGTAATCTGCAGACACCGTTGCGGAAACTAACTCATGATCACCACAGACTGCAAACTCAAACTGCTGTTTAAAGTTTTGACTAATAGTTTGATTTGAAGTAATAATAATAATAATAATAATAATAATAATAATAATAATAATAATAATAATAATAATAATAATAATAATAAGAAGAAGAAGAAGAAGAAGAAGAAGAAGAAGAAGAAGAACGGTAAAGGCAAGAAAGAAATGGGAAGGATAAAACAAAAAGAAAAATCTAAACTTTTCACTTGATTATTTTTAGTTTGACTGTTATACTCATTTTATAATTATTTTTAATCAATATTTTTTGTCTTATAAAAAAAATCCAGATGATATATGAGAAGAGTATTTATTTGCTAAAGCTGATGCTTCAGTATTCACCATTGATCATTCACCATTTTGAACTCTATTTATCTTGGCTTATTAGGATTTTTCAGATTTGTCCTGTTGTATTTATTGACTACTATCATCATTACTGTAACTTATTTTGATTATTTATCTTTGCATTTATATTGTTCCACTCCAAAATAAATAAAGACAGAAAAAAATAAATGGCTTTGCAGAGAAAAAAAATGAAAGAAAAACAAATTAAGCACAAAAACAAAATACCAAATCCTGTAATAAAATACAATTGGCTCACAGCCACAATAAACAGATATGTGCAGTAAGTATTGGTTGGAAGAGCAGGGAATTTTAAAGCCAAAAATAAAGCTTAACTACAGTAAAAATACAATCCAATTAAATGCAACAATAAAATGTTAGTTTTATGGGTTTGTGAGTTTTAAAGCCTCCAGTATGGTTTATCAGGGTTTTGGGCAGTAATAACTACACATTCTTTACATAGTAGCAAATTCACTGATTGGTGGAGGGTTGTTTGTTTAATATGCTGGTTAAATTAAAATAGAACAGGAATGTATGCGCCTGCAGACATGATCCTGATGAAGACCAAACCTGGTCAAAAATCATTTATGGCGATTTTGTTGAAATTGCTATGTAAAATGCAATTGAAATAGTTTTCCCCCTTATTCATATTGTGCTTTTGGCCACACTGTTCATTTTAGATTAGAATGTTTTCTTTGAGAGCATAAATCCTACTAAATTGCAAGCAAGGACAAATGAAGAGAACCCATGTGAGACTATAAAAAGAACCCATTCCTTGTCTTCCCACATTAGTTAGATGTAACTCTACTTCATTAAAACTAAAAAACAATTACTTCACAATTGATCTCATTGTGTTCAAATGTAACATTGTTTGAAACTATTTTTTGATTTGTCTAGTTATTACAGGGGCATAGTGATTAAATACTATTTTGTGATTTAATGCTTAGCAATCTGAATGTCCTCCTATCTTAGTTAGGGTTATGATGCACCCATGACCCTGCATTAAATTAAGATGTAATGAACAACGACATGCTCTGCCTTGTGGGTTGATGTGAGCCCATGTGAAGTTGCTTATCCCAGCAGCAAACATGTGACAACACACAGGCATATTTTAATGCCACAGCAAGTGATGAAAGGACCACCGCAAAGCTGCCATTACAACCAATGATTGAGATATATGACAGTTTCTATGAAGAAAGAATGTTATTGCAAGACAGCAGTGCACCATATTTTCACCCCACATGACTATGTTATTTCACAAGACTTCTTGATAAACCCTACCTAAAATAGTGTATATTTAGGGTTTTTTTTTTTTCACCTATCTATCTATTATCTGTTTACCTGGTGTATCCACCACTCTGTAGACATTTTAGGAGCTATCAGAGCCTGCAACAAAATGCAACAAAAACTTAAATCTTTATTTTTTAAAAGTGGTTTGGATTAAAATTTTAAAGACTGATTCAACAAATTCCAACCCACAAATGTTGCTTGAACAAACATGTATATAATAATAGAAAGATAACTAACTGAAGGTATTCGAACAGCCATTTTGCAAACAGATTCAATGAATCTGGGGAAGTCCTGAACCTCAGAGGCCAGTATTAGAAACCATTTGGCCTTCAGGTGGGACTTTGTTTGGTACCATCCTTCCACTTGGATGATATACCTATATGACTTTAAGGAATACCTTGTAAATGGTAAATGGCCTGTACTTGTATAGCACTTTACCAAAGAAAACTCACCCATCAGTCATTAACAACTATAGACCTGTTGCCCTGATATCCCACATCATGAAGGTCCTGGAGAGACCTGTAGTGCCTTACAAAACTGCTCATCCTCCATGAACGACAAACTTCAGTCATTTTATTGTATTTTTATGTGACAGATCAAAAAAGCTCTGCATAACTGTCAAGTGTTTTTCCAAAATGTGAAAATATAACTAGCATTCATTTGTATTATAGTCAAACAAATTTTCTTGCAGGATTAACCTGTATTTGACTCCACCCATCTTCCCATTAAGTCTGATCAGCCACAATGTCTCTGCTGAAGAAAAACATCACCATAACATGTGACGATGGTTTATTCAAGGTGATGTTTAGTGTTGTATTCTGCCCGATTTGTTTAGTGCAAGAATTTCTACCCACCCGAGATGTGTATCTCTCCAGCTCCTCCAGAGTTACTATGTGTTTTTTTTGGCTATTTCTCTGATTCATGCCACCATGGACTGGCCTGTTAAGTTAGCATGACAGCCATGAGTTGGTACTGAGCAATGCTCCTGAAGATGTTCGAAACTTTGGATATTGTTTGAAAACATAAATCTGTTTTAAACATTTTCACAATTGTATCCCTGATTTTTCTACTGTGGTCCTTGGTCTTCATGATGCTTTTTGTTCACTAATATTCTCTAACAAACATGAGGCCTTCACAAAACAGCACAGGTACATCTCAACAAATTTGAATATCATGAAAAAGTTCAATATTTTTTGTCACTCATTTCAGAAAGTAAAACTCATACATTCATTAAACACAGAGTGAAATATTTCAAGCCTTTATTTGTTGTAACTTTGTTGATTATGGCTTACAGATAATGAAAACCCATAATTCAGTTTCTCAGAAAAATTAGAATATTGCATAATACCAATAAAAAAAAAGGAGATTGTTGACAAAAATGTCAGGCTTCTGATAAGTATGTTCATTTTCATGCACTCAATTCTTGGCTGGGCCTCATTTTGCATGAATTACAGTCTCAGTGCAGCGTGGCATAGAGGCAATCAGTCTGTGGCACTGCTGAGGTGTAATGGACGCCCAGGTTGCTTTGATAGCTGTCTTGAGGTCATCTACATTGTTGGGTCTGGTTTCTCTCATCTTCCTCCTGACCCTGTAGGTATAGGGTTTGAGAGCACAGTAACAACATGGTGATTGAATTTTTTTTTTTTTTTTTACTTTCTCATGATATTCAAATTGTTTTAGATGTACTTGTACACTGAGTTTTAATTACTCACAGATGAACTCCAATTACTCATATAAACTCAATAATATAAAAAAAAAATCATGCATGTTAGATTATGTGATCTCTCTAAATTTCCATTTAGGACTGAATGGGCATATGCAGGGTTGTTGTCTGTCTCTCTGTGTTGCTCTATGATGGATTGGTGACATGCTCAGGGCGTACCTCATATAGACGATGGATGGATGGAGAGTTAAAAGTTAAAAGTCTAGCCTGAGTGCATATGTGCTTTTAGGCTTATTTACTGAAAAAAAGCAAAAACCATGTCCTTTTCCTGCAACTTAAAATAATGCAGTGCTTTGAATTGGTCTTTCACACGAAATCCTAATAAAATGCGTTGAGGTTGCTATATGGAAAATGTAAAACATTTCAGTGGGTATGGATACCTTTTCAGGACATATTCATTCTATACGGGTAGTAATCCAAGCCAAAGAATATTTATCTAATAGTTTAAAAATCTAAATGCAAAATATTTCTTTTTGCTCCAACTTTAGAGGGGAAAAAATGAAGCTAAAAAAGATCCCAATATCTTGACCTCTACATTCACAGTTTTACTTCTTTTTAGGAGGTAGGGGGTGGAGGTAAGATGAAGAGTTCTCTCTTTTTTGTGCTGCAGGGCAGTAAATATTAAGGAATGTAAATGCAAATTAATTCATGAGACTGTTACACAACATCAGTGTCTTCAGACAGAGGCTTCAACAGTGTAGATGTAATCCAGACCACTACAGGACATCATTTCTGCCCGCAGCCATCACCACAACTCTTTGGATAAACTTTAGATAACATGAGTTACTACATCTAATTTCCATTTGTGATTAAAACTGTTTTTTGAATTGAATCAAAAGATAAAGCATCTATAGGCTACACACTGTAAACTATTCATAACTGTGTTTAAACTCCATGTATATATATAAAACCTCCCAGCCTTACTTTCTATTCACAGAATAGAAATGTAGGCATGTCGCCCCCAGAATTATTATATTATTATAAAAAGGACTAGCTCTAGTCGTAGTAGGCTGGGGTCTCAGCCAACAACGAATAGAGACAGTCCTACTATCTGTTGAATCTCACTTTGCGCTCCACCCATGAGACACTGTTTGCGAAAATTCATTCCCCATCCGGAGGAGAAAGAGGAGCTTCACTCGACCCACAGCACAGTCTGCCTCTCCAACAGTAGTCGGCGTGCCGATCCAGGAGCTAACCAGCAGCCCTCTTTCAGTGTGAGACCTGGGACAGCGAGGCGAAGGGGAGAGCATTCGACACTGAATACAGCGGCAGTCCCCATGGCTCTGTGCAACGGAGACAGCAAGGTCAGTGGATAGGATACTCCGCGCCGCGGCTCTAGTACCGAGTGGCCCAGGTGACTTGATGTCGGAAGCCGTAGTACCCGCGCTTCAGAAACGGCCTCTGTGCACCTCAAGGGGGGGAAAGTTAGTCAGCATGTTATCAACAGCCCCGTGGAGAAGCTGGTTGTCCGCTGTGCGCCTGTTGCAGTTTCACATTTACATGTTGCTCATAGCTGCTAACCAGCTACACGTCATATATCATATCTGACATAAAGGACGACTGTCACATATTTCCCCACCACTTGCGTCTTCGTCGAGTGGGTGCCTGCAACCCTAGGCGCGACGTGGGTTTTAGCATAGCTCTGTGAACGTGCTGCTAACAAGCTAACGCTCCTTACTGTGATTCTTCGCTCGCTAGCACGCTACATTGGTGCTTTGCTAGCAAGCTTTAGCCGGGTTGAATCTATTAGGACACCACCGTTAACAGTGCAATAATGGGATAATATTTATTTTAGCTACGGGATCGGCTTAGAAACTAAAACGTTAACATGTGTCGGACTCGTTTACTTTGCAAGGCTACTGTCATTCAGTTTGAGCTAAAATAGCGTCGGTTAAGTGCCAGTCTGCTAACAATCTGGCGAGGCTAGTTTGAGCAAACTTACAACTGACACACTGCCTTCTGCTGCGATGTTAGCTGGTAGTCTGGTTAGTCCTTTCCTATATATCCTTGCATAATACTTCTTTCTGCTCCATCTTTAGACAGTAAAACAGCATATTGTGTATTTAGAAACAACGAAAATAAGCTTTCACTTTCCACGTGGGTCATAGTTCTAGTCTTGCCGCTCTTCATGAGTTTGTTTTGTTGTTGGAGATTAGTTGGTTTGTACTTCCATCTCTGTAAGTCCTCAACTAAAGTGTGTTTGTCACTCAAGTATATGCCAAAAAAAGAAATGGTCAAAAAAATCCCCTAACACGTGTCAAGATTCTAGTGGGAAACATGACATGGGCGACTTTAACAGCTTACTACCTCTTTAAGTAGTAACCCTTGTACTTTTTCCCATGTTGTTAAGTTATAACTACAAACGGGTGTATTTCACTTGAAAATTTCATGTGATACACTAACACAAACTCTGACTAAATAAATGGTCCAGCTCTTACAATAAAGGCCTCCCACAGCATGATGCTGCCACCACCATGTTTCATAGAGCTATGGTGTTTTCAGATTGATGTCCGGTGTTTGTTTCCTAGGACCTAGCGTTTTGTATGCAGGCTAAAAAGTTTGGGGGTCATCTCACCAGAGCACCTTGTTCCATAAATTTGCTGTTTCCTCTACATGGCTTGTGTCAAACTTTAAGTGGGACCCCTCGTGGCATTCTTTCAACTGTAACCTCCCTTGTGAGCTGTGTTATCTCTGCAGCTCCTCCAGAGTTACTATAGGCCTCTTGAATACTTCTCAGATTGCCAAGCCTTCCAGTTTAAATGGAAATGTCCAGCTAGATTAGCTGTTCTTCCATAATCTTTCCTTTTTTAGATGACACATAGAACAATGCTCTGTGGGATGTTTAAAGCTTTGGATATTGTTTCATTACCAGAATTGTAATACAGTATGTGGAGGCTTTTCTGGATTTTTTATTTTTATTTATTTATTTATTTATTTTTTTGGTGTGTCATTTTGTTTATTTCTATGGTAATTTTCTATCTCGCTAGCAACATCCCAGCATGAAATCCTAGTTTTGGGGTAAAATCTTATCTCCTGTCCCTCTTTTGTCTCCCTCTTCACAGGACTAAAATGTCCACTTAGGAAGTTGATCAAGCTAATAACCCTTGACTAGCTTGAGGTTTCATGTGATTTTTCTGAATGGCTGCAGCACGTTTTAAAAGAGTCCCTGTCTGTCTATGTTGTAGCTCACATGTTCTTAATCATGTTACGTCTATTATTGGGTCACATTTTCCGCAAGGAGGTCAAAGATGGAGCACAGGAAAGTTTTGGAGAAATTGGCTTCCTTGTGCTGACTCTCATGAGAAACCACCGACTTATTATTGACACCTCAGTTTTATGTTGGTATTTTTATAACTTGCTTATGCTTCTTTTACTGAAGACATGAAAGCAGATGAACATTTTTCAGTATGGCAATGTG
Organism: Anableps anableps; assembly: GCA_014839685.1. Taxonomy (NCBI): domain Eukaryota; kingdom Metazoa; phylum Chordata; class Actinopteri; order Cyprinodontiformes; family Anablepidae; genus Anableps; species Anableps anableps. The sequence goes on along the minus strand of CM026068.1, from coordinate 23,595,268 downwards.
TGTGTTTGACTGCATCCACAGCTGGAGATCAGCACCTCAGAGCAGAATGGATCATATGAGGGGGCGGTTGCGATCCTGGATGCAGGAGCACAATATGGGAAGGTGATTGACAGAAGAGTGCGGGAGCTGTGTGTCCGCTCAGAGATTCTACCTTTAGAGACCCCAGCCTTTGCCATCAGAGAACAGGGTTACAGGTGAGAAAGGGGAAAAAAAAATGGCTGTATTTTATAGCTTTTTTTCCCCCTTTTTGTATGTTCTTTAAATTAAATTGTGAAGGTGGTTCTGTGGGGTCTGATTGTTTCTCTCTCTTTCATTCTTCAGAGCGATTATCATTTCAGGAGGTCCAGCTTCTGTGTATGCAGAAGATGCTCCCTGGTTCGACCCAGCCATATTCACCATAGGAAAGCCAGTCCTTGGGATTTGCTATGGGATGCAGGTGCCTATAACCATGCTTCACATTTTAAGCTGCTGTTTGCCTCTTAAGAAAGGGACCAGGAATATTACTTCTACTCTCTTGGATGATTTACTGTATTTGAAGCACATTTTTTCTGTCAGCAGAGTTTGTTCCATCAATTTAGTCACACCATAACTAAGTCTGTGTATATTTATTAACTCTGATGTTTGTCTGTGTGTTTGCTATAGATGATGAATAAAGTTTTTGGTGGTACAGTCCACAAAAAGAGCGTAAGGGAGGATGGAGTGTTTAACATTGCGCTGGACAACACATGCTCTGTTTTCAGGTATTGTGGGAACTTTTTTAAATGTATTGTCTGAAGTACACATTTAGGATTTGATTGATTCCATATATACATCATGCTTTGTGGAAATGGACAAAACCTACAGAAATAATTATTGCAAAAATAATCATATAAATCCAGTAATAATATCTACTATTAAAATAACTATTATTGTCAGTGTGCTCTCACCTAGTCCAACCCAGAAATATTGAATAGATTAAATTAAAAGGGTTGTATTTGTTACTCGGTTAATACTGCACACAATGTAACTTCTACCTAATTCTTCCAGATGATATGTGGATAGTATAACAATTTAGTCGTATTGGGAGGGAGCATAACACTTGAGCAGACATATTTAAATGTTGACAAATTTTTCACCCTAAGATGACAAAAATGTCTCATTCATTGCTATACTCCTGCTGCAAACACTGGTAGTACACATTAGCTATTGCACAACAGATCAGTAAACATGAACTGTCTTCCTATGACACTTGTGTGTCTTTCTTATCAGAGGCCTTCAGAAGGAGGAACTGGTGCTGCTGACCCATGGTGACAGTGTGGATAAAGTGGCTGATGGCTTTAAAGTGGTGGCCCAATCAGGGAACATCATTGCTGGTGAGGAGAACCAAAGATGACCTTTGCCCAGAGTTTACACGATCTAACATTGTATTGTTATCACAGAACCTATATGCATGCATAAATTCCTGTACTGTTTACAAACACTATGCTATGTATTTCTGCATATTAGAGTAGTTATATCCAAATGTGCAAATAACACGTTTGGTCATGACTTTTAAACAACGAAGTTTTACCTTCCAGGGATCGCTAATGAACAGAAGAAGCTGTATGGGACGCAGTTTCACCCTGAGGTTGACCTAACAGAACGAGGGATGGAGATGCTGCGAAACTTTGTGTTTGAGATTGCGGGTTGTACAAGTAACTTTACCGTGCACAACCGGCAACAGGTTTGCATCAATGAAATCCGAGAAAAAGTGGGCACATCTAAAGTTTTGGTGAGTGAAACTGCCTAAAGTTGTTGGGGGGCAAAAAAAATGTTTCTCTCTAATTTCTCTCTGAAAAAAAAATTCTCAACTGTAGAACTTAAGTATGAAGTGCTGTAACTGATTAGGAGCTGGTTGCAGTAGTTTGTAGATAGATGCTGCTTGGCCTGTCTCTGGAAAGAAACGTCTTAGAGAGCTTTCAAACCACACCTTATCACAGCGTACTAGGCGGTTTTCAGCCTGCTAACCAAATGTGTCGCTAGTCAATGTTAAGCCGTAATGATTTGTCGTGTAAGATAACAAACTGAAGTGTTGATCTTGGTCCAACACATAATAATGTAGTCTTTTAAAGATACAGATAAAGATCCTCTGGTATCCACAGGTGCTACTGAGTGGTGGAGTCGACTCAACAGTTTGCACTGCCCTCCTGAACAAAGCTCTAAACCAGGAGCAGGTGATAGCGGTTCACATCGACAACGGCTTTATGAGGAAGAGAGAGAGTCTGAGTGTGGAGGAGGCCCTAACTAAGCTGGGTATTAAACTCAAAGGTAGGAAACAAGTTCTTGGTTGTTTTGTAGATTCTGCAGAAGTATTTTTATCTGAAGCATCTGAACATTTTGCTGATCATTTTTGTTTTTAAAAAATGTTAAGTAGTTACAATAAATGTGAAAGATCACTTGTTTCGATTATTCAATTAAAAAGTGAAGCTTCTGTATATTTTTAGACATAGTGATTTAGTTCAAGCATTTTGTTTCTGTTTATTTTTATGATTATGACTGAAAGTTAAAATAAACCCCAAAATGAGGTTTGTTTTTTTTTTTTTTTTTTTTTTTTTTTTTTTTTCCTAATATAGAAAATAAATAGAAAAGCAATAATAAATTAGACCAAAAAAGGATTTTTGATACAGAAATGTTGGGTTACTGAAAACTAAGTACATACTCTGTATAATATATGCACTCAACACTTGGTGTTAAGGAGATCCAGGTGCCTTTTAATAGTGACCTTCAGCTATTTATATACCATATAACTTACACTTTCAATTGATTTACTGGAAAAACCATTGCTCTAATTTATTGAGTTGCACATGTAAAATATATAAACACAATACTGTTCAATATATCAATTGTAACGATCAGCATGTTCTTTTTTTGTAGTGGTAAATGCAGCTCACACCTTTTACAACGGGACAACAACTCTTCCCATCTCTGAGGAGGACAGGACGCCACGGAAACGCATCAGCAAGACCTTAAATATGACCACCAATCCGGAGGAGAAAAGGAAGATTATTGGAGACACATTTGTCAAAGTGAGCAGCAGCTTTTTGATAGTTCTCTGTTTAAAACTGCTATTTACATTTTTGCTGATACAGTTATAAAACAGCTGTTTATAGAGTAGAAATTCTCTTTATTGTCCTGCAATGGGGAAATTCAGGTGTAACAGCAGAAAAGTGACAGATACATAAAAATCTAATATATATATATATATATATATATATATATATATATATATATATATATATATATATATATATAAATAAAAATCTAATATGTGTGTGTGTGTGTGTGTGTGTGTGTGTGTGTGTGTGTATATATATATATATATATATATATATATATATAAATCCAGAATAATATACTGTACACAGATAAAATCACAATATAAAATATTGTGCAGTTATCAAAAATCGCAGACTCCAATCCAAAAATGTGCAACTGAGTAGAATATATATATATATATATATATATATATATATATATATATATATATATATATATATATATATTTATTGATTTATTTTTTTAAATGTGCAGATGTATTTGTGCATTAAAAGAAAGACTATTTTTTTTTTTTTTTTTTTTTTTTTTTTTTTTTTTAACAATATGTGAAAAATAAAACTGTGCAAACAGGAATGTGTAAATACCAGCAGGAATGTAAACACTTAGAGTTTGTCTCATGACTTATTTCGTTACCATTGCTTTTAATCTATCAGCTCACTCTGTGATCCTTTGTGTCACTTCACAGGTGGCTAATGAAGTACTTGGAGAAATGAACCTTAACCCAGAAGAGGTTTTCTTGGCGCAGGGCACCCTGCGGCCTGATCTCATTGAGAGTGCCTCTCATATTGCCAGCGGAAAGGCAGAGGTCATCAAAACTCACCACAACGACACCGAGCTCATCCGCAAACTCAGAGATGAGGTACTTGCTCAAACAAACTCTTAGCCTGACCTTCTGGCGTGTATGTTCTTGTTATCTACTGAATGCAAGTTGGATTTCATAAACTAAAAAGAAAACCAAGCTAGTAAACAATTTGTAACTCATTCAGAGATAGTATTTCAGAGAATATCTTGCCTGCTCTCATACATGCTTAATCAGCACAATATGAGTAAACATACAAGTTCTGCTGGTTATTTTGCAGATATAGATACATTTTGTAGATCTTTACTGATTTTGCTTTTGTATTAGTTTGTCCTGCTAAACCCTTTTGCATAAATCCACAACTATGTGAGAAAGCTGAACCCATTTGTTACTTTCCAGGGAAAAGTAATTGAACCTTTGAAAGATTTCCATAAAGATGAGGTGAGAGCGCTGGGGAGAGAATTAGGCCTGCCAGAGGAGATTGTCTCTCGGCATCCTTTTCCTGGTAAGTAAATATACGCACGTGCCTTCACTGTCACTATATATGCAGTTTTTTTTTAATCAAAACAGTGCTCGCTGATAAAGTATTTTTATCCTTTCAGTTACTGTTGGCTTGTTTTGTTTCTTTCAATCATGGCAACAACTACTGATTATATAAGTCTCAAAGCTGGCCCTTGTGTTAAACACTACTATTGTTTTTTTTGGTTTTTTTTGTTTTTCTGTAGGGCCTGGTTTGTCCATCAGAGTGATTTGTGCTGAGGAGCCTTATATTTGTAAGGATTTTGCTGAAACAAACAACATTCTCAAAATCATCACAGACTTTTCTGCAAGTGTCAAAAAGGTCAGTGAGGAATTCAGAGATGACTGTTTTCTTGTCTGATGGTCTTTTTGTTTGTAATGCATGGAAATATAACAACTATCACTCAGTTTTATAGGACAGTTTGCTCTAAAATGTGCACATTCTGTCTAAAATCAACCATTAATCCGCTTGACTCAACCAAATGATGTCTGATAACTCGAGTCCTTTTATGATTCTGATCAAGCATCTCAAGCCATGGCTGCGAAAAGGTGGCCATTGAAGTTTGCTGGAACATTCGTAGTGTTCCAGCTCATTTCTTACTATGCAGTCTGATCACAACTCCCTGTTGCTGACCACCCGCAGTACTATTTGTCAGACGGAAGTTCATAAGAAGAACAAACTGGGGGAAAATGCAGCATGTAGTAATTTTCGTGAAAACAAAACTTGTGCAGGGAACAGCTTCGAACACACCAAGAGTGAAGACTTTAGTGGCTGTTTTTATCTGGGTGCTTTTGAAATAATAATGAGATGCTTCTGCTGGTTGATTAGTCACACTAGAAATATCGTCCTCAAAGTCTAGTTTTTCATTTTGCCCTGAAAATATAGAATTTACCCCAAAAATATTATTAGAGACATTTAAGCATTTTAAGTTTGCTGATAAGATGATCTTTGAAGTGATTGTTCAGAGGCGGCTTGATTTCCTGTTTGTTGGCACAAAGCCGGTTGGTGTCTCTGCATTTCGTCATGTTCAACCTTCTTGTGTTTCCTTCCCTTCCAGCCCCATGCCTTGCTCCAGAGAGTTAAGTCATGCATATCAGATGAGGAGGAGGAAAAGCTCATGCAGATCACCAGCCGTCATTCACTTAATGCCTTCCTGCTGCCCATCAAAACTGTTGGTGTCCAGGTACCAGAACTTCAAAGATATTCAAATTCTTTCTTCAGTTTTTAATAACTGAAGGATTTAAATCAGGTATTGAATCCGGGACCTACAGTGGTCTACACTTTTATTTATCATAATTGTTACAACTTTTCATTTTCAGTTAAATACATTTTTTTACCTGGCAAAAAACAGCTTGTGAAGTTACCTTGATGGTCTGACTGCTGATTCTGGCAGAGCCATGGCATGATCTGAATTGTGTACATGTCCCTCAGCTTAGAGTTTTTCTTTCCCTTAAATCCAATATTCCAACTGTTTTATAATCATGAGGCCAAAAATGTTTCCAACAGAGAGGACGGTGAGGAGAAGTCTGTCCTCTTCACCTGTTTACTTTCACAAACTCCCTCTTTGGAGCAAGTCCTTAGTCCATCCTTTTCTGTATTGCCAGTAAGGTCCATATTCCCATATCAAGTTCTTTTTTTTTTTTGTCAATAAAACAATCTTTTTTTTTTTTTTTTTTAACTTATAGCAATTAACTGTCATTCTCTGAAGCTCCAGACACTACACTATCATCCAAAAGGATGGTTCTTTTTTGTTTTAGTAAAGACTGCTTGTGATTTAAGGTTTTCTGGTTCTAAAACATGTTTCAACTTTTTAAACATCAAAAATTATCCATGAATGGTTTGCGCAGGCCAGATGACTAAATGACCTCAAGACCGATGTTGCCGAAATCTTTAATGCTTGTTGGTTTGGGAAGTATCAGCAGTTGCACATATGTGGCAGAAGTAAAATCTTTTCAGAGACGGAGCGTCTCTGACACAGTGTCTGTCGCCAGCTGTTTGTCTCTCGTTGGGCAGGAATGGTAATTTTGTTGTCAACCACAAGATACACCCACACAAAACCACCACATTTTTTCTTTACTTTTATTCCTCTCCTGTTGTGAAGAATGTGTTCAGAGCTGGCTAATGGTTAAAACTAAGCGTTTGCACTCGAGATGAGTGCCTCTAAATTCTTACAAACATTGCCAAAGTCAGTCAGTGACAGAGCGTTTGCTGTACGTGTGCCCTGTGACTGCCTGTTGGAGACTGGAGGTTTAAATTTAACTCAGACCTCAATCTTTGAGCCAGACAGGACACCGTAGCTAAACATAGGCAGCTTTCTTTGCCTGGGCTGAAAATGAAAACAGGATTTTATTAATCTGGAATGCGTATTTATTACAAAAGTGTCCAGGAGATTACTCCTAGGACTTTTCTTCCCATTTATTTGATTTATGTGATTATTTTTCATGATAAAACAATATATTTTTTCTCTGTTTTAGGGAGATTGTCGGTCTTACAGTTATGTATGTGGTGTCACAAGTAAAGAATCTCCTCACTGGGAATCACTGATGTTCCTGGCCAGACTCATCCCTCGCATGTGCCATACCATCAACAGGTAACTCAAAAAAATCACAACTTCTCTTCAGTCATCAGAAACATTTAGAGTTCATTGTTTTTAAGGACCTTACCAAAACTCTCAGCTCTATGACTCATGTTTTTCCAGAGTTGTGTATATATTTGGGTCTCACGTAAAGGAGCCGCCAACAGACATTACTCCAACTTTCCTGACCACCGGTGTTCTGAGCACGCTCAGACAGGCCGACTTTGTTGCTCATTCTATTCTTAGAGAGTCTGGTAAGTTTCTGTGACGTTAAACATTTAAAGGACTCTTGCAAGGATTTTTGAGATGCATTTTTTTCAGTTTAATAAACATTGTAGTTGGTGCCATGAGTGAACTGAATCTATCCTTTTTCTTTTAAAGGTAAGCAGTAGAGATCTTTAAAAATCTGCAGAGCCTTATGTTATGTTTTAACTTAAGTGTGTGCAAATAGATTGATCTCAGCTGATAGGTTTTTAAAATCTTTTTTTTCCCCTCATGAAAAGTATTTGCTTAGGACACATTGGCTAAGATCAGCATTATGTTTTCATAATATAAAGAATTGTTAATTTGGTCACTGTGATTTTGATTGTCCCATTCATCCTGAGGGTTTGAAGGAAGTCTTTGTTGCTTTAACGCTGGGATCTGGTTTTTCTCCCTCTTGACCCACTGAGATACACCTGTATGTTACTTTTACTGCATGTTTTTCGTGTTTGCTTCATACATTTAAAAAAAAAAAAAAAAAATGGATTAAAAACAGATGTCGGGGGGTAGTGGGTCGAGTGGGCACCTCATATGTGAAGGCTATAGTCCTCGTTGCAGTTGTCCCGGGTTCAACTCCTGACCTTGGTACCTTTGCCGCATGTCTTCCCTCCTTCTCTCTACTCTCTTCCCTGTCAACCTACTGTCAGAAAATGGGGGAAAAAGCCCACTAGCGCCAGCCAAAAACAGATCATAAAAAAATTAGATCTGTCTCTTCTGAACCACTGATCTGTTTCTGCCCTGTCATGCTACAACATTAATTAGGATTCTCTTTGACAGCATCAGTTAGAAAGGAAATTGATTGACAATAAGAAAAGCTAATTTTGGCAAGTTCCCTGTTGTAACCAGTCGAAAACTGTTATTATAATGTGACAGTAGATGTTTTTTGAAACTAACCAGAAAACATTTGGTTTACCTTGGATTCTCTTTGTTTTCTTGTTAGGTTATTCAAGCAAGATCAGCCAGATGCCGATCATCCTCACTCCCCTGCATTTTGACCGTGACCCCCTGCAGAAGCAGCCGTCCTGTCGGCGCTCTGTCGTGGTCCGCACTTTCATCACCAGCGACTTTATGACGGGCATTGCTGCCATGCCTGGTAACCATATCCCGGAGGAGGTATCATAACCCATTTAATCTGATGCAATTTGCCACGTTATGTACTTTCAAATTAGTACCTGAAAACTCTCAGGATTTTACAGATTGTCAAAATGTTTTAATAGTAAACATGAGACAGGACTTTGTGCTGTTTTTGGTCAGCAGCAGTGGTTTCTACCTTGAAATTTTCCCAGTTTCTTTCTTATTGTTAAATCATGAACACTGACCTTAACTGAAGCAAGTGAGGCTTCAGTGCTTTAGATGTTGTCCTGGGTTCTTCTGGGACATCATGGACAAGATGTTGATGTGCTCTTGAGAGTGGTTTTAGTATGTACTCCTGACAAGGTTCTTCATTTGTGTATAACGGGTCTCACTGTGGTTCCCTGGAGTTCCAAAACCATAGAAATATCCAGACTGATAAATATCAATTTGTTGAAATCAAGGCATAATTTGTTGCTTCTTGCGATCCTTTAGCTTGTATCATGTTGTCAGACAAGCTATTTTTAGTGATGATTAATAATTGTACAGACTAGATTGTAATAGGTCTTTGGTGTGGCTTGACAAGCCACACCAAACTCAGGAACTCAGCTGATCAAAACTTGTAACTGGGCAGTTCATGTCGAATGAAGGGGGTGACTACTTTTTCTCATTGGCCCAAGTTGGTTTGGAGAGCTTATTATTATTATTATTATTATTTTTAACTGCCAGTCAAATGGTTTGATGACCTCAAACGTGTAGGTGTGACAAAACCCCCCCCAGATAAAAACAACACAGTGCGATGATTATACAGTTGTCTGTAATTCAGACTCTTATGATGTAATTTTGTTTTGCTTGTTCCACCAGGTGGTGCTAAAGATGGTAAATGAGATCAAGAAAATCCCTGGCATCTCCAGAGTGATGTACGACCTGACTTCCAAGCCACCCGGCACCACTGAGTGGGAATAGAGCCACAACATGACTATATATCAACAGGACACACATTCACATACAGTGCACAAACACTCTCTGCAGATACAGGAGGGCCGGTGAACCGCTTTCTCTCTGTCCTTCCTCCCTCATCCCCTCTTTACCTCCTCCTTTCTCTTCAACATTCCCATGGAAGGCAGACCGTACTGTGACGATGCCCCTCCGTTCTGCGCTCCCCACCACTCCTACCCCGTCTTAATTTTTTTTTTTTTTCTTTTCTTTGACAATGGGGATACAGTAGTGTTGGTTATGGTTAATATATTGTCATTTTTAATTCATGTACATGTTCTGGCTATTATACAAAGGTAAATCGCTGCTTCCTTTTATGAGCTTAACCTTTAAAGGCAAGCAGTAAGAAGCTGTGATGGTTAAGTTGACTCGATGTTGTGCCTAAAGATTAATTGTGGGTTGGATAAAATATGAAAAGCAAACAGTGTTGTCATGAAAGAAAATGCAGTAGTTGGTTGGGGATGAAACTCTTCAGCTGTTTTTTTCTTTTCTTTTTTTCTTGTAGTACAGAATGTTTTTAGCCTCAGACTATCTTCTCTGTTTGTACACTCTCCCTCAGCCTCCATACTGTGTTACAACTTAGGTTGTCTGACTCAGCAGCCTACGTGACCAATCAATTTTTAAACTCTTTTTTTTTTTTTTTTTTTTTTTTTTTTTTTTTTTTTTTTTTTTTTTTTTTTTGCCAAAAGTAGAATATGCTGTGGTGTTGAATATTGTGGACTCCTCAGATTTGTTGACGAGAGCTGGTGGATTGTTTCTGCATCCTTCCTGGACAGCAGTCCACCGAACAGTAGCTTCAGAGTGATGACTCCTGTGAAGGAGGCCAATACCGTTGGTAACTTTGTACGTGCCTGTTCTGTGTTTTCACGTATGTTTGTTTTTCTTTGTGTTTTTTTTCTCTGGTGTGAAATGACTTGGACTTGACCTGTCCAGAGAGGAGGAGTCTGTTCTCCTCATGCTGCAGTATGTGTGCTTTTTTTATGAAGAAGATTATAAAAGCAAAAGGACTAATATCAAACCTATAAGTACAGTAGTAAGAGCTTTTAACCACATTGTGTCACTTGCTGTTGTTTGACGATTTGGCTGCTCCTGCATTGTGCAGAGGCACGTTTTTGCACATTTTTCACTCATGAAGCCTCGGTGCTACATCAGCATAAACATCAAGTAGGAAGTTTGTCTTCACTGTGTCCCTTTTTAGTGTTAAAGGTCCATTTAAGGGAGCTGGTTCCTTCACCTGTCTCATTTCACTTTGTCGCAGAAAGGCACTGCCGCTCCTTGTATTCATGTTCACTTTCACAGCAGTCAACGCATCATTTCCGGTCTCCAGTCTTGTCATTTAGACCTCAGTGAATACAGTGCTCAGGTTTAACTGAGTTTTTAAAGGCGTGTAGTATCCTGTTAGCGATATTTACCTTGGATGTGATGCCTCCATTTGTTTTGTGCCTCTCATTCTTCTGTTGACTGAGCTTTTTGGTGACAAAATGGCTTTTCCTAACCTTAACTGCTGTTGTGATTGTCCTTCTGTTTTGCCTTTTTAAGCGTGTCTTTTATGTTACACAAGTCCCCATAAAACAGCTAAAGTGGCTTTTCTTTTTCAAATCTCAATAAGATTAAGTTATGCAATACAGTCTTTAATTTTTTTTCTTTCAAGTTTGCTCAGCGATGTTCATTTTCCTTAGTAACGTGCCTCAAATCAAGCCACTGCATGCAGTTTCAACTATGACATTTGTACAATGAAAAACTGAGCTTTAATAAAGATCTCAATGTTAAAACTTCTGTTATTGGTCATTCTTCATTTGTTCCAAAAATGGATATATACACTGATCAGGCATAACATTATGACCACTGATAGCCTAAGTCAACAACTCAGATATTAAATCAGATTAAACTTTCCCTGTTTTAGGTCAGGTTTACCAAAAGTTCTGTTTGCTACGTACTAGAATGATATTTTTGTTATTTTATTTTCATCAAATTCAGAACTTTTACATAGTTTTTTAGTATTTAGTAAAATAGGGTTGTTGTTTTTTTTTTTGTTTGTTTGTTTTTTTGGTTTTTTTGTATTCCACAAGTTTTTCACATAAGCTTGCTGGAATTTCGGCCCATTTCTTCTGACAGAACTGGTATTAATGGGTCTGGTTTGTAGGCTGCCCACTCCCACAATCCTTTTTAGCTCCCCTTACAAATGTTTTTTTTTCTTTTTTTGTGTGTTTTGCAATCAGGAAGTGGTGGGTGTGATTCCAGTTTCCTCTCCACCCACATGTACCTTTGGGCAAGGCACTTGACGCCAAATTGCCTCTAGAACTGTGTGTCACTGAGTATGTGCAATTTAGTGAGTGTAGCTCGATGAATGTGGCTCTAGTGTAAAAGCATCAGAAATGACCTTAGAGAATTGTTGCTTCCCATCAAGCTGGGAGGAATAATCTATGCTTAGGGCAGTTGTCAATCAGACTTGGAGTGGGAGACCCAGTACATTCACCACAAGGTCCGACTGCTGAAGGGTACTTAAAGAAACCCTCTACTCTCAAAAGAGCATTTGAGCATGACTTAGGTTACATCTCAATGAACCAAAATACTTTCTGAACCACATCCTTTAAATGAAACCAAAGTTGAGATGGTCCAACCTTGGTCTGGAGAAAGTTAAATGCAACATTAAGCCCAAAGAGCTCATACCAACTGTCAGACATGGTGGAAGGCTGATGGTTTTGGCTTGTTTTGCAGCCACAGAACCTGTTAAGCTCACAGCAGTTGAACCCACCTCCCTACACCACAATATTCTAGAGTCAAATGTGAGGCTTCAACCTGATTGAAATCCTGTAAAACAAGGAGGAAGGTGGGCCAAAATTCAGCCACAGTGATGAGAGACTGATGAAGTCATCCAGAAAACAATTTGAATTAATGCTGCTAAATTTGGCACCGCTAAATCATGGGGAGAAATTGTTTTTTCCATTGACTGTGTTGACTTGTCATGGCAAGACGAAGTGTTGAAGAGGTCAAAGATGTTGTGGATTTGTACAGTTGAGAAGGTTGCCCTACATTCCCTTTAACCTCATGTTTCTGTTCAAGTCTCTGTTCAACTTATAAATTAAACAAGCTGTTATTTGGAGAAAATATCTCTATTTCATGTCTGTAATAAATCGCAAAAGCTAAAAACACCCTCACACAAACAGCACAAAAGTAGTTAATTGTACCTTAAGTTCATGTAAAAGCTTTCTGGGTAAAAGTATCATACATCATATTGTTGTTGGATGTAATAGTTTAAAACATTCAACAGATGTAGCTTTGTCTGCTGAAGGTTCAGGTGTGTGTAGCTCCCCCCAGACTGAGAGACAAGAGCAAACAGGTCCATCACACTGCCAACCAGTACTCTTGGGACAAGGGCCAATCTCGGAACAGTTGGTGAAATGTAACATTGCATGTAACTAACAAGTCACCACACGCATCTGACAATTAACTTGTAGCCTGTGGCAGTTTGTACAGAACAATGAAGCATATTTACAGGAGACAAAGGTTAGGAGACCAAGAGATGAAGTGTAGGTGTATTATGTTGTATCTTGGAAATGGTTGAACACTGAAGTGTGCATCTATGTTAATTCTCCTTAAAGTCCAGGATTTAGTTTGTATCTATCAAAAGGATATGAATGTATTGGGACATTCTATGATTTATGGTGATGGGACTTAAAAAAAAATGTCAGAAGTTCTACTTTTTGAGTCCCAACAACTAAAGATAAATGACTCATCAGTTATCTGCTGTCTCTGTGCTTTGGTTTCACTCCGTTAAATCTGTTAGGCTACCTTTGCTGCTCTTCTCCCCAGAGGACAGATGAGACACCTGTCACAAGGCGCTGCTCACTTCTCTGTCTGGTGTAGAGAGAGAGAGAGAAAGAAAGCTTTCCTGACTGTTCAGCTTTGACAAAGCATGAAAATGAGAGGCTTCTTGCTTGGATTATTTTGCTTTTTCTGTATGTACAACTTTCTTTGGGCTCAACCTACTTGCAAGCTGAAGGCCAAGTTCAACCTCAGCGGCTACAAGAATGTAGAGAAGAAGAGGGTCGTCATTGGGGGGATGTTCCCCGTTCACATGCGTGTTGCTTCCAGTGATGGCAACACTTCAAACCTGCCTGTCTCCTCGGGGTGTGCTGGGTGAGTGGGATCACTTTAAACCTCTTCACTGTTCACTTGCTTTAAGATCAAGTTGAAAATTTTAACAATATTCTGGATCTGTCAGAGTTAATAACATTAATAGGCTAATTACTAGTAGGTAATATGACTTTATTCCTGGACACAACTCCCACAGTCATCAGGACCTCTGGGGCCAATTAGCTGCAGTAGCCATCCTATTAAGAAAACAAGCCTTTATAGTGTAAGATGCAACAATAATCAAGTCTGTGAACTCTTAATTAGAATGATGCTGCAGAAGAATCAAACTAGGAACAGTCCATAGCAGTGTGGGGCTCTAAACAGAATTTGATTTGGGGGGATTCCAATTACCACCAGTCACTACAGCTCAACAAATACCCTCTTTATATCATCCATCCCTAAACATTTATTCAGTATACATCTGACATAGCCAATGCTAACAGTTTACAATTAAAAAGTAGTACAAATCACATAATTGAATCAAATTCACTTAACACAATTTAGGTATGATAGCACTTGGAATAATATTTGCATGTTTAAAAATATTAAAATATATATATTTAAATTTTGTTCGAAATTCTGTGGTGGTCACCAGAGCTCAGGAGCTAATAACATCTGAGCAGAGGGTGGGCATCATGTAACAGAGGGCATCTTGATTTTACACATTTTTCAGGTTTTTGCTCTTCTGTCACACTTATATTTAAGCCCAAAAAATATTCACATCTCTGGCAGATTTATATTTTAAAAACTTTGTGTCAGATAGGAAATGAGACATGTATCTCTGAAAATGTAATAAAATAATGTAAAAGAAAAGAAGGGCATTGGATTGATTTTTTTTTTTTTGTTGTTGATTTATTTTAATAGGGAAAAAAGCGATGCAAACAAACTTGACCCTATATGAAAAAATAATGTCACCAGCTGACCTCAGACAGAAATGATAACTGAGTTTTGGCCCACTCTTCTTTTTAGAATGGCTTCAATTCAGCCACCTGAATGTGAGTGACCTGTTTCAATTCATACCACAGCACCTTGATCAGATTCAAGGCAAGACTTTGACTAGGCCACTCCCAAACGTGCGTGAGCTTAAAGTCCCAAACCAATGGTTGGACATTCTTTTTCAGGATCTTTTGGCTTAGAGCTGAATTCATAGCGCCATCTATCACAGCAAGTTATTCATGTCCTGAAGCGGCAAAGCAGCCCCAGATGATCATACTTGCAACACCATGTTTGATTGTATGATTATTTTTTTTTTTTCTGAAAAACTGTGCTAGTTTTATGTCAGATCAGTCAGGACCCACACCTTACAAACAGTTCCACTTTTGTCCCGTTAGCCTTTGGGTACTTTTTGGTCAACTGTGGTTTTTACCTTAGAACTCTGCCATGGATGCCATTTTTGCCTAGTTTCTTTCTTATTGCTGAATTGGCAACACTGACCTTAACTGTGGCAAGTGAGGCCAACAGGGCTTTGAATGTTGTTTTGGATTCTTTTTCAAAAATGTGGTTAATCACGGTTGATTCATGATTTAACAAGAGAGTGATTAAGTCAAGTCGAAGGCAAAGTATTCTATAGTTTCCCATAGGAGACATTTGTGTTGGACAAAAGGCAGTGCTGCAACACAGTACAAAAAAACACCTATATTAATTATAAGGATAAATAGTTGTGCAAATATGTACATGTGTTTCCACAATGGGCCAGGTTGGTTTGAATAGTTTTTCCCTCTGACAAATGACGTGATCATTTGAAACTGCATTTTGTATTTATTCTAACTTTTATCTTATTTTAAAATGTGTTTGATGATTTGAAACAATTAAATGTGACAAAAAAAAGCAAAACGAGAAGAACTCTGAAGGGGAAAATACATTTTAAGAGATGTACATGTAGGATTTAAAATGTCAATGTAACACTAGTAAAAAAACAAATTAAAGGTCATCAGTAGCTTTGATACCTAACAGACCAGCACCTCAAGTATAGAGATTCAAATGCTCCCCATTTGTAAAACAATGTAATAGCTTATTGTCATTTAATTATGATTCATACTGTCAGCTCTAAACCGTGATAACATTTGCCCTTCACATATGGAAGCCAAACTTGTATAATGATTTTAGTGCTCCTGGGTTTGATTGTTGGTTTGTGAAACCTAAGCATTAACTTTTATATGCCTTGGGCTGACCCTCTCAATAAATCTGTTACTTCCTTATCATTCTTTCTTGATTCTCCAGATTTAATTTTCGTACCTTCCGCTGGACACAGACCATGCTGTTCGCTATCAATGAAATTAACCAGAGGGAAGACCTGCTCCCCAACACTGACCTGGGCTACGTTATCTATGACTCATGCTTCACCATCTCCAAGGCCGTGGAGGGAACCCTGACCTACTTGACGGGACAAGATGAAGCAGTACCCAACTACCGCTGTGGCAATGGGCCACCTCTTGCCTCTCTAGTGGGTGCTGGGGGTTCTGATCTGTCCATTGCTACAGCTAGGATACTGGGGCTTTATCATTTTCCACAGGTAGGCTACTGATGACTATCAGAACAATAGATGAAGATGGAATGAACGAAGGGATAACAAGTTCTTACTGTTCATTTCTTTAGGTCAGCTACTCCTCAACATGTTCTGCACTGAATAATAAGTTCCAGTTCCCCACCTTCTTAAGGACGATTCCTAACGACCTGCACCAGTCCACCGCTATGGCCCAACTGGTTCTGCACTTTGGCTGGACTTGGGTAGGCACCATTGCAGCTGATGATGATTATGGCAAATACGGAATCAAGGACTTCAAGGAGCAGGTGGAGGAAGCTGGAGTCTGCATCTCCTTCTCTGAAAGTCTGCCTAAGGTAGACTGTATTCCTTTACATCATCAGATACTTCACCCCCCAAACCCTTCGGTTAGATCAGTGTGGTGTCCTGAAATCAATTCTGTGTGGAAAATTTAGGTGAGCTCACCAGAGGCCATCCAGAGCATCGTTCAAACTGTAGTTGAGTCCACAGCCAAGATCATTGTGGTCTTCTCGTCAGATGTGGACCTTAGTCCTCTCATCGGTGAACTTCTCCGCCACAATGTGACGAACCGCACCTGGATTGCCAGTGAGGCCTGGGTCACCTCTGCCCTCATCAATCAGCCTGGGGTAGGACCTTAGTCTCTTGGGGATATCACGTTGAAGCTTAATTTGATTGTCAGGGATAGAACAGAATTTTTAAGGTGAGGTTCTGTTGAAAGGTTAGAAGCAGTTAATATCCTACCTCCAGATAGATATATAACACATGGTGTCTTCATTTAGGATTCAGATTAGCTAGTCGTGGAGGATGAAGCTAACAGCTTGTTCTAAATGGGTCCAAGAGCAAAACAGACTTCTGTCGCCTTTAAATAACCTCAATCTCAATATGTCATAGCTGTTTATACAAATACTATCTGGTATTTAGTAGTTATTTACACAGAAGCTGATGGTTTCTACACAGGAAATGAAGCTAGGAGGTGATGAACCACCAATGATCCTCCTGTATGAAACATAGACTGAAAAAAAAACATGTAGAGTGTTAGCTGTCAGAGTAGCTGTCTTATATGAAAGTAAAGTGATGTAAAAAGCAAAAATATTATAGTGGTCTAAGTGAACATCTATTTTAATGATTTTTTACTACACTTTAAATTGGTTTACAAAGTGACTCTGACCGCTAGCTCTTTATGTATTCAGCTCTCAGGATGTTTTTCACAGTCAAGTTTATAAGTATTGCACATTTCAAGTTTACATGACAAAAACTTAACACGACAAACAAAAAACATTACATTAAGGTGGCAAAATAAAGAGAAGAAAAGAAAAGTTGCTATCCAGACTAATGACTAATGATGTCCAAGTTATTATTAATCAAAGGCAACTCTGAACACATGGGTTTTAGTCTTGATTTAAAGGGGCAGTATTATGTGTTTTCAGGGCACATAGAATAATTTTATAGCACTATCAAATAACTATGTTACCTTCAGTTGTTGCAAAAATGCTGTATATATCAAATATGACCTAAAAGAAATTTGACTTCATAATATAACACCTTGAAATTGGGCCTCTGTCTCTTTAAGAAAGTCCTGATCTTTCTGAAACTCCGCCCCCAGGAAGTCACCACAACAGCTAACCCTTTAACAACGTTTTTTTTTTTTTTTTTTTTTTTTTACCAACTTTCACTGAGAAGTAGCAAATATAATGAGCTTCGTAGATGTGGAGTTCCACCAGGTGTTTGCTAATTGCTGCTGGCGAGTCTGAAGAAGCTGAGCGGGGAAGTTGCGGGGAGGGGTGCTCTGTGAGGCAGAAGCTCAGAAGCTTAGAAACTGAAGCTCAGAGGAGGAGCTGGGTCTCAAAGGCAGTGCTAGGTCCATCAAGGCATTTTGCACAGGTGAATGGTTGCCACGGGAGATTAAAGGATTTCTCAAACATGCTTGAAAGAATCAAGGCAACACTCCAGGTATATTTTTATGGAGGGAATAAGATTATAACCTGAGTGGTCTGGAAGGTTCATACAATGACAATAGATCCTTAATGCTAATGCTGGTTTATAAATCACTGAATTTATAAACCAGCAAAAGTATTTTTATGTCTATTTTCTGAGCTACAGGGAGCCAGTGTAAGGACCTTAAAACCAGGGTGATGTGCTGTATTGTCCTGGTTTTAGTGAGAACACGAGCAGCAGCGTTCTGGATCAGCTGCAGCTGTCTGATTGACTTTTTAGGCAGACCTGTGAAGACATTGTTGCAGTATCAATTCGACTAAAGATAAACGCACAGATGAGTTTCTCTAGATCTTGTTGGGACATTAGTCCTTTATTCCTAAAAATGTTCTTCAGGTGATAGAAGGCCAATTTTGTAACTGTCTTTATGTGTCTCTGAAGGTTCAAGTTTGAGTCCATCGCTACACCTAGATTTCGGGCCTGACCTGTAGTTTCTAGCAGTAATGGCTGAAGCTGTGTGCTGAATCTTGATCAGTACACATTGCTCTTTTGGTCCAAAAATAATTACTTCAGTTTTGTTTCTATTCAGCTGAAGAACACAGGAATATCATTGGTGGTGAATGGTCTCCTAACTTTATTTCCTGCGTAAATAATCCTCGACTTCTCTAAGTAACTGCCCAATGAAAACAATAAAATTGCTTAAAACAGAAATGTAAAACAATCCTGAATGTTTTAGATGTTCGATACATTTCAATCAAATGAATTAATTACCTGGCCTCTGCCAAACTTGACATGCTAAAGAGGTAATTCAGTAATTTGAATCATCTTTAGATTAGCATTTGTCTAAATTACTCTGACATTTATGAGATTGGAGTTGTTGTAAGATAGTAGAAATCTGCTTTGGGCTTTTTCTCTCTCTCGCCATTAGCTTTAGCCTCTATGACCAACCAATCGTAACTTATCCTGAATGAAGACAACAATAGAGTGTACTGCTGGCAAGATATGAACTGATTAAAACAGCCTCACTTAAAAAATCATGATCTATCCCTTAAATGTGCATGCTGGTTTTCTTTTTCCAGGTGAATTCACTCCTGTCTGGTACCATAGGCTTTGGGGTGAAAAAGGCTGACATCCCTGGTCTTCAACGCCATCTACTGGATCTGGATCCGTATGCAGACGCCCTCACAGAGGAATTCTGGGAGACGGTGTGTTTAAGTGAATTTGACCAAAGAAACTCGAAAACGTGCCACACATTAAATAGAAATTTAGAGGATGTAAATGTTGTGAATTTATTTGTCTTTTAGCTGTTTAACTGCACACTGGACTATGGCAAAGCGCTGAGAATAGCCAAAGAGAGAGCCAAGGAGGTGAATGGCACATTGTCCAGAACAGTGAGGGGGTTACCAGATGGTCTGTGTACTGGCAGTGAGTCTGTGGCTCAGCTCAATAACACCTATTCTGATGTCTCTCAGCTACGACTCACTTACAGGTCAGTAACCACAGCTCAAACAACCATTAATGAAGTCAGTGATGCTTGTAATGTCCTCACTCCATCTTTTTACTGCTGCAGCTCGGACAACTACTTACACATTATCTAACCTTTTATACAACCATTGTTGGGAACCTATGAGTAACACTATTTCAGGCACAGTTAACCATAATTATTGTATATGTTAACATTTTTTTGAGTTGAGAACAATAATGACATCGCTAAGATGAAAGTGGTTTTCATAGTGTTTATAAAGCAGTGTATGCTGTGGCTCATGCCTTGCACAACCTGGAGCACTGTGAAGAAGGAAAGGGCCCCTTTGTTGGAGGCAGCTGTGCCAACATCTCTAATTTTGAGCCTTGGCAGGTAGGCATATATAGATTTTAGAGATCTTCTCATTTGTTTGTGGCACTCATTGTTCTCATAGCTCCTCGACTATGTCTTCCATAGCTGATGTATTATGTGAAGAACGTGCGTTACAAAATGCCCAACACTGGGGAGGAGATCTACTTTGAAGATGGTGACATAGAGGGTTTCTATGACATCATTAACTGGCAAGTCAGTGATAATGGAGAGATATCTTATGTCACTGTGGGACACTACAATGGATCTGCAGCTGCAGAAGAGAGGATGCACATAAGGAATGACTCCATTGTTTGGAACAATGAAGAACTGGAGGTCAGTTAGATATTGGCTAGGATAGCAATATTTATGTCATGTTACAGTGTCTAAAGTTATCTCCTGTATGTGTCCAAGCCTCCTCGGTCAGTGTGCAGTGAGAACTGTCAGCCGGGCACAAGGAAGGGGATCCGGCAGGGGGAGCCAGTCTGTTGTTTTGACTGCCTCCCATGTGCTGATGGAGAAATCAGTAACACCACAAGTCAGTATACAGCTTTCCCATTTTCTTTACCATTTTAGGTATCTGAAAGTGTTACATACTAGTTGAAATAGATAAACATACCCCAACTAATATTTGGTTAAATATCCCTTAGCTATTGACAAGCTGCTGGCATAGTCCTGGCATGATATACTCTGCTTGACAGACATTGTAGTATATTCAAACTGGTTGGTTTCCTGGCAAAGACTCAGCTTTTAAATGTAGTCCATATATTTTTAATAAGTTGAAGTTAGAGTTAAGTGAATGCCATTTAGGTAGATTAATGTTAGCTTCATTCATTCTAAAGCTGGTTTTGATGCATGTTTGGGATCATCTTCCTGCATGAACAGCTCAGCGTTTTTCTCATCTCATAAGCAAACCTTTGCCCTACTTGAAATTAATGTTGGAGCAGGGCTTCGTTTCAAAGTAACTACCCTTTCAATCCATGGGGATGTACATCTTGCATGTTTGAAACCCACTATTTCAAACATGCACACCAATTTTTTGTTATTAAAAATCTATATCATTGAACAGTGTATAGCCATTCCAGCTTGGAACAAGAGCAGTTCAAATAAATAACTAAACCCAACAAATTGTAGGGTGACCATATTAGATTTATGTTAACTTCTAACCAGTATCCTATCAACAGGCATTTATGTCTTATTACAGTTGTTTTATGTTTTTAGTGTTTCTTTTAAAGGTCTTTATTACTTCATTATAAAGTTCTGAAAACAGTTTTTTAGAATAATTGTGATTTATTTTGTCTGAAAATAGTGCCTGTGGTTCTCTTTATTTAAGATAAAAGCAGTAAAAACACAAGGAGATAAGAATAAATTCACATGTAAGTATAGAGGAGTATACAATATATCACTTTCATTTGACAGTATAAGTTAGATTACTCTAATGAACCTAATCTTATTAAACATATTTCCCTGCTGCAATGTTACTTTTTAACTGTCCCGTTCTCCCTCTTTGACAGACGCCCGTGAATGCATCCTGTGTACTGGAGATGATTGGTCGAATGATGCCCATGATGCCTGTGTGCCCAAAATCATTGAGTTCCTGGCCTTCGGAGAGCCGCTGGGAATCACTCTGATTGTCATCTCTGCCTTTGGTGCTTTAGTAACCATAGCTGTTGGGGTGAGATTCATGTAACAACAAAAGAAAAACTATCTACAGTTAAAAGTTTCCATGCACTGTAAAAAGTCTTGTTATGAAGGGTTTTTTAAAAATAAAATTTATTCTCACCATCTTACATTCAATCAGACTAAAACTTTCACATTTTAGGTCAGTTAGGATTCCCCTGTTGACTAACCACCAGAATAATGTAGAGAAAATTTATGTTTATAATTTAAAATTTTTCCTTACTTTCTTCAAATTCAGAAGTTTACCTACATTTCCTTACCATTTGGTAGATTGTCTTGAAACTGTATGACTTATGTTGAGAACTTTGGGTTTCCTTCCACTAGTTTCCTACAATAGTTGCTGGAATTTTGGCCCAAACAGAACTGGCGTAACAGAGTCTGGTGTGTAAGCTGCCTTGGTCACACACACCTTTTCAGCTCTGTCCACATTCTCTATGAGACTGAGACCACTTTGTAACTTACTTCGCGGTATGCTATGGATCATTGTCCATGAGAATACCCTTTAGTGCTCAAGCTTTAACTTCCTGGCTGATATCTGGAGATGATATTTCAATATTTCCAGATAATGCTCTTTCCTCATGATTCCATCTATTTGATATGTTTAGATTTTTTGATTAAATACACCCACAGGTTTTCCTCCAGTTAAATTAAATGTTGTTAATTAACCTATCAGAAGCTCACAAAGGCATGACATCATCATCTTGGCCTTCGGAGGTTGTTCAAAGCCCTAGTAATCTTAGTGTATGTAAACTTCTGGATTTACGGAAAATAATAAAAGCTCTCCAAAATTCTCTCCCCCATCATTCATTTTGCAAAACGAAAATAATAATAGTAATCCTAACTGAACTAAAACAACTTAGTCTGACTTAATTCATCCAGTGAGGGGAAAAAAAAGTTATGTCTTTTTATCATGTATGTAACCACTGAATACCACATACAGCTAAAATATCAGGTGTTGTATTTTTTCTTTTTCTAGGTGGTGCTTGTTATGTACATTGGCACCCCTCTGGTCAAAGCCAATGATGCCCTGTTGAGTTTCTTGCTGCTCTTGTCTCTCGTTGTAACCTTCCTCTGCTCCATCGTCTTCCTCGGAGAGCCACAAAACTGGAGCTGCATGACCAGCCAAGTAGCTTTAGCTCTTGGCTTTGCTCTGTGCCTTTCCTGCATTATGGGTTAGTAAACATTAGAAATCGAAATGATCTTCTTATCTTAGGATACCCTTGTACCTTGACCTTTTTGGTTACCCCAGGTAAGGCAGCTGTGCTGATGCTCAGAGCTCGAGCTCTAAAAAAGGCCAGAACCAAAACCAAGGCAGCGGCCAAAGCTGCAAAAGCCGCAGCCGAAGCAGCAGCTAACAGTGGTAGTCCGGATGTGATCGTAACCAGCTCGAACATCAACGATACCGGGGCTTTGGATAAGCCCGAAGTTGACATTCTTACCTTTGGCCACCAGAGGGCAATAGCTGCTGTGGCGACATTAATACAGGTGAGAAATGTGAAGAAAAAACAGAACAAAAATAAACTCGCGACGTGAAATCAAAACAGGTGTAAAAACCACAAAAGTAAATTGTGACAGAAAATTCTCTGATCTGTGGAAACAACCATCTCTCTGTCTAGGCTGTAGCATGCACTGTTTGGCTCATCATCCTCCCTCCACACCCGGTCAAGAACACCGCTGCCCAGAATGTAAAGATTATTCTTGAGTGTGATGAAGGTTCTGTGGTCTTCATCTGTTGCATCTTCGCCTATGACATCCTGCTGGCTCTGCTGGCTTTCATCTTTGCCTTTATAGCCCGCAAACTGGAAGACCACTTCAGGTATGTAACACAGTGCTTGATAGTGAACAGATCAACATTTAACCAGCAGAGGTAAAAATAAAGGGCCTTGGAAAAGCATGCGCACCCCTTTAACCTTTCCACTTTTTCTGATGACTACAACTTGCTATACATTTTAATTGGATTTTATGTAAAAGACCAACACAAAGAAATGCATTGTGAAGTGGCAGAAAAAACATGCATAGCTGAAGTTTTTTTCCTACTATTTATTATTATTATTTTTTTTTTTACAAATAAACTTCGAAAGTGTGGCTTTCATTTGTATTCATTCCTCAATACCAGTGAATAAAATCTAATGAAACCTGAAGTGAAGGCTTCAGAGGTTAATGAAGACTGAGAAACGAAGCACACAGGTCAGGGATAAAGTTGTGGAGAAATTTAAATACAATATCCCACAACTCAGGTAGGAGAATCTTTGGAAGGGAAATATTTTGGTGCACACCACACAAATCTGCCCTTTATGCAAGAGTGGCAAGAAAAAAAAAAGCCATGAGAAGTACCATGAAAAGTTTGCGTCAGGTCACGTAGCGGACATGGCAAACAGGTGGAAGAAGGTCAAACGTGAAACATTATGGTGGCAGCATCATGCTTTGGTAAGAATTTCATCAGTGCAGAGAATAAAACTGTTCAGAGCTGATGGAAGGATGGCTGGAGATAAATATGGCACTGAAAGAAAACCTGTTAAAAGCTGCAAAAGACTTGTGACTGAGGCAGAGGTTCACCTTCCAGCCAGTGGTGGAGCTAGGCTACAATGGAATAATTTCAATTAAAACATATTGCTGTACTACAATAATGTTCAAAAACACCATGCATCCAATCTGACTGAATTTGAGGTTCTTTGCATAGAAGAATGAACAAAAGGTCAATCTCTTAATGTCGAAAGTTGGGCAGGATGTACCCCAAGAGACCTGCAGCTGTAATTGCAGCAAAGGCTGGTTCAGCAAACTATTGACTCATGCCACTGCATGCCACTTTTATGATTTTTAGTTGTAAAAATATTTGAAAATGATAGGCTTTTGCTTCCACTTCACAATTTTACTTTGTGTTGATTTTTTGATATAAAATTTCAGTGAAGTACATTATGGTTTGTGGTTGTTACAAGAGAAAATGAGAAAACATTTGAAGGAGGTTGAGCCTCCTGTTCTTCTTTGAAATTTCAGTCCGGTATGTATTTTTAAATTTATCTTGTAGTGAAGCCAAGTCTATGACCTTCGGCATGCTGGTCTTCTTCATTGTCTGGATCTCCTTTGTCCCGGCTTACCTCAGCACACGAGGAAAGTTCATGGTTGCTGTCCAGATTTTTGCCATTCTGGCCTCCAGCTTTGGCCTTCTCACCTGCATCTTTCTCCCCAAGTGCTACATCCTTCTTGTCAAACCAGAGCGCAACAAAGAGGAGCTGATGAAGCCCAGGCCCAAGCCCAAAGATGGATCCTCCACTGGGACGTCGGCATCTCTTGCTACAGCTGCTACTGATGTCAATGCATCATTCGCATCCACGGCTATTGATGATCAGCCTGAAAACTAAAATGATCCAGAAAAAAAATTGAAAAAAATAATAGATTGGTCTTCCTATTCTAGTTGTGTAGGTTTTTAATTAGTCAAGAATATTCTTAACTTATATTGCACACTGACTGTATATTTATCTGTTTTACAAAGAAAACTGTTTACTTGGGCAACAAAAAAACATGCAACATGTTCATTCTCCTTTTGTTGAAATGTAGCATATTTAAAATTGATGCAATGTTTATCTACCATTTTATTTTTAAAATTACGTTTTAGCGCAAAAATAATTTTTAAATTAAATTCATATGCTTTAGTTCATATTTTAAAATATGGAGAAAATATTTTCACTAAAAAGTTTGTCATTATGTTAACTCAACAACCTCTATGTTTTACAGCTTTGCACAGCTGTCAGCATGACATAGTAACTTATAATGTAATAAATTGTATTCATAATAATTGTAATATGTGTTTTTCATGTAAAGCAATAAATATTTTTTCCCTTATTCTTTAAATCTGAAACTAACTACATGTACAACTTATTAAAGTTATGTTAAAGTCATTTTAGACACAGTAGTGTATTTTGTTTTTAGCAGAATTAATATTTGTAGTTTAGGTTATATTTTTTTAAAAAAAGAACCTTTCCAATCTATATAATGGAGTTTAATTAGTTAAAGAATCACATTTTGTGAAAATAAAGTATATATAAAAGGAGAGACTACATGAATAATAATCATTAGATTTCAGAAAGGCCAACAGATTTCTCTATATCGCTATATTTTCCATGAGGGTCTACTGGTGGTGCTATTGTTAGCATTGTTGCCTCGTAGCAAGACAGGCCTGGGGCCTTCCTATGTGGAGTTTATATATTTTCATCCTGTGCAAATGTGGGATTTCTCTGGGTACTCCAGCTTGTCCACCAAAAACATGCATGTTATGTTAATTCACTTAAACGGCCTCTTTGTGCAAATGTGTGTACATGGCTGTCTGTCTATCCATCTCTGTGTTGCTGTCGTGGATTGACACCCTGTCTAAGGTATACCTGGCCTTTCACATAAAGACCACGTGAATTAGGCAATAAATTTTCCATCCACCCCTCCCCTCGTACCAAGATTCTGCATGGATAAATAGGGTACAAATAATAAATAATTTCATTGCAAAGACATTTTCCTCCCCAAAAGCTAAAAAGCTTTCTCCCTCAGGGTTAGATCAAATCAGATTAAATCAGAGACAGGGCTACTGTCTCTGATTTGATTATTCCTTGAATGTTTCCTTAATAGTAATTTTCCTAACACATGGATTCATACATGGATGGGTGGATGGCTGCATCAGTGGATGGAATAAATAGGCTGCTGTTTAAATGTATCAAAAACCATATTTCCAGAAAGAAAGTGTGTTGCAAAATTTTCAGTCCAGCAGAGGGAGCCAGAGGAAACTGAGTTGCGAGCATGTTTTGGTGATAATGCATTTTTACTGTGGTGGAAAACCTAAAAGTATGTTCAGAGAAGGTTTTAATATAGTTACAAATATTAAGTCAAACATTTGCCGTTACTTATAGTGAAATTTAGAGATGCTAATTGTTTTGGAATCCAAATGAGGGATGACAAAGAGTTCAGTTTTCTCAACCAGTTGTGTTGGGTGTTGCACGGTTGGTCGGTCTGTGTTTTCTGTCAGGAACATGTGACTTTGGAACGATCCGTGAAGCCGTAAAGCTGTATCCAGTCAAATCTGTCTCGGTGGACAATAATAAATTCTCCCGGTGACAGAGGGGTGAAGGTATGTGTTTATAATTTAATGCCAGCTGACCAGGCCAGGGAGGACAGGAACACTTGAGCTAAATTGAGACAAAATGTGCACATGTGCATGTCTGCGTGTTCTTTTTACTTTGCATTTGTCTCAGTGAGCTAGTGTTTACATAATGGCGTTATTTTAAGTTAGAAGATTTATTTTAATAGTGTCTCAAGTCTGAAGACTTTGTTTAAAGTTTATATGACCTGTGTTTTAATAAATACACCTTCAGTAAAACAGATCTCAGTAACATTTCTAATACAAAGTGTAGTATAATGCAAAACTAAACGAGCATTTTGCACAAAAAAATAAAAATAGTTGAAAATCAATAAAGACAAAAAAGTGTACCATGGTTAAAATAAAAAAAAAAAAAAAAAAAAAAAAAAAAAAAAAATATATATATATATATATATATATATATATATATATATATATATATATATATATATATATATATATATATCTGAAAACTCAATAATAATTTTTAGTCATTACTAACAAAGTAAGTAAGTAAGTAAACAAAGAAATTGTATTTTCTTTTTTAGGGACTGCTTTGCTTTTTTTGTTACACTTGAATGTTTCAAACTATGAAACAAATTTCAATGTCAGAGAAAGATGACCCGAGTAAGCAGAAATTGCAATTAAATTGATGTATTTAAGAAAGCTATGTAACACAACCTAGCCCTATGTGGGGGAACCATTGATGCATATTCTCAGATAGATTTAAGTCCACACTTTGACTAGGCTACTATAAATCCGTTATTTTTGCTTGTTTGTTTATTTGTTTGTTATTCACCATTCAGAGGTGGACTTTCCGGTGTGCTTTGGATTGTTCTCCTCCTCTATAATCCAAGTGTGCTTGAACTTAAAATCACAAACAGGTTTTTTTTTTTTTTTTGCTTTTTTTTTTTTGGAGAACACATCAAGTTGGTCAGGTCCTCAAGCACCAAAGCAGCCCGAGACCATTACACTACCACCATGTTTGACTGCAGGTATGATGTTCATTTTCTAAAATGCCTAGTTAGTTTTATCATTAAGCTCAAACAAAATAACTGTTGTAAATGAGTAAGCAATTAATAAGGCTTTGTAAGAAATTTGATCTGTATGGCATCAGGTTAGGGATGCCATTTTAAAATGTTCCCCTCTCGTTGACCTTCCACATATTATCATGGTTGTGTAAGTTTTTAGTGATTGTTTTAGTGGTATTACTAAGTGCTTGAACAGAAAGCAACAAAATAATGTCTGTTTTTCTGGTAGATATTTCAATGCTAATGCAAAAATTATTTAAATTTACTTATGAGCAGTTCAAAGCTTATGGGCCTCAGCATGTGGAGTGTCTCGAGTTGATTTAATCTTTGATTTGATATGAAGCTAACAGGTGTTTCAGAGTAAATGATTGTAAAGCTGCCTTAAGAGGAGAATCATAACTGCATTAAAAATTTTAGATTGGCAACACCTATGGTCAGTGTTGAAAAAATGAACAGTTTTTTTTAGTTTAAAAGTAATATACTTAATGAGACAGAGTACAGGTACAAGAGGAAGAGCGGAGCACATTGCATGTTTAACGCTTATTTCATATGCAAATATAACATGGCATTATCTGAACTGTCCACTGCCTTCACGTAAGTGGTAAGTACGGGGAAAGGGGGAGCAGATAAATGGCCTGTCAAAGTGGGCTCCAAGCAATTATCCTAACTGAACCCTAAAGGAGGGTTGATTTTCTTGGATTTTGTATCGCTATGATCTCACCTTATTGAAGTAATGTTACTGCAGTGCTAAATAAAATTGCTCTAATTAGTTGTAAGTGAAAATGAGACCAATGGGATGTCCAAAGGCTTAGGTTTACTTTGCTTAATTTAAAACTGGGAGAACAGCTGTTCCAGTTTGTTTCATATAGTTTGTTGCCTGGGTGGGTTTTCACACACATATCAATGTATGTGTCTTTAATTTCAAAACCTTCTCAGTATGTCTGACAACTCTTTCCCATTTCTCTCCTAAATCTCATCTTGAAGATGATAAACAATGGCTTGCAAAAATATTGAAAGTGTTCCATGTGCTGTCATGTTACAGACACAAACATTCTATTGGCAACTTATGTGTTTGACCAACACAAAGTAGTTTGTAGTTATATATATATATATATATATATATATATATATATATATATATATATATATATATATATATATATATATATATATATAAACAAATAATCAGAAAAGTGTAAGCTTCATTTGAATTTTTGCCCACTTGAGTCAATACTTTGTAAATCTATTGTAATTATGGCTGTTAGTGTTTCGGGGGGTATGTAGCTACCAGCTTTGCACACTGGCTTTCAAGTAGGCTATTTCTTAACTGGTTGTAGGAGATTTTATTTAAACATTAATAATCCAAAGATGCATTACACTTTTTAGATTTGTATTTAAAAAAATAATAAAACCAACTTCTATGGTCAATCATGTAAAATTGTAACAAAATACATTAAAGTATGTGATTGTATGAACAGTTTTGCAGGTAGTATAGTATGGGTTTATGGCAAACTTGTTTGTTGAAGTTCAAGAAACTCTCATTGGATATTGCACTGATTCATAATAGTACTGTTAGATCAATTCTATGAGAGAAAATAAGGACATTTTAATTATGGGGGGGTTTACAATTGTAGTAATAGCTTCCTATGAGTGAAAGAAAAAGCATTTAAATTAACTTTCCTCTCAGTAGTGTCACTGGAAATGTTTTCTCATCACATGAAACATGCAAGAATTTTCAGTGAAAATCAAAGGTTTGTACACCTTAACTTTGGGGATTGCTAATCATCTAACAATAACTTGGCTCCTTAAAAGGAGATGAAGCACTTTAGACTGACCGAACAAAATTATTTTCGCTCTATAAACATAATGAATTTACCCTGAGTCTATGTGTCAGAGCACACAGAGTGTATGTTTGCAGAGTGCACTGTATCAGTTTGCGTCTCAGCGGAGTTTCAGGATAAAGACCTTAGATGACGGATTGTGTTTACGGTAGGATTTCCCACTAAGTGATGAAGAAGTAACAGAGAGGTCAGATCAGATAAACTTTGTGTTAGGAATCCTCTGAGCCAGCGACCTTGGAAAGCAGCAGTTCTTCCAGCTAATGTGTTTTGTATAAGGCTGTGTGAGTCGAGTGAAAATGTGTCAGCTATCATTTTACTCAAAACATCCACACTAATAAATATAAATGTAGAACAGTAAGATAAATAAATAAAGCTGAATATTTAGTTTTTGGGTGTAATTTTTTAATTGATTAGAGTGTCTAGCAAGTGTTAATTTGCAATCAGTGTCTTTCTGTTTCTCTGTGGTATAATTATAAGACACATTTCTCTTAGCCACTCATCAAAATGGGAAAGACAAGCATTATAATCAGACAGATGTTTCTTGATCTTCAGAAGTCAAAAAATGTTTACCAAAAAACACACCTAAACCAGCACATGTGTACAGTTAGAGTAGATGTGACAAACAAGGCTAGATGAGGACCCATGTCTATCTTTCCATCATGTATAGTGAGCAAGATATTAAGGGAAGAAAGACAAAAATCCCAAAGCTCACTCTTAGGGAACCACAGGGAAAAGTGGCTTCTTGGGGGTCACAAAGTCTCCAGAACAATTTCTATATTTAAAGTTATTATGCCTATCTTTACTAGATGTTTAGGGTACTTGAAGTAACTTTATAGCGAGTGAGCAGTCTATGTAGTGTTACCCAAAGGTCACATAGACTTAAAGATCACAACTACACACTTCACAACCATGAAGCTAAAGACAAAATTCTGGCAGGTTTTCAATCCAAATGATCTGGAAGCTACCTGGGCAGTCAGCACTGATCCCAACCTTTTCCCCATCCCCCTTTGATACTGGATGTCCAGTTTGTCCAGTCTGTTTGGATCTCATTACTGGGTTAAATAATTTAAAGCTGATGCTTCATCCCTGATCTATTCACTTGACCTCAGAAGAGTCAAATCTCTAAGTATCTGGTTGGATATCTTGGGGACTTTCAGTCCAGAGCTTGACCACAGGGAGCTGTTAAATGCCTGAGTGCACTCACCTGTCCATGTTTGTTAGCGGGTTTATTAACCAGCTAACAATACCAGTCCATGCGTGATTTCATGCGATACTCATGTTTACCTCTAACTCATCCCTACTTTACAGTTTAAATGCTGTTTCTTTTGTCTGTTTTTCCCATCCCTCTTTGCAAAATAGCTCAAGCTGTGTGAGAGTGGATGGAAGAGGTCTATGAACATCACTCCTCAAGTCCTTCTCAATTTGATTTGCATTCGGACTTTGACTCCCACACATGAATTTTCTTTGATGTAAACCATTACATTGTAGATCTGGCTACTTGTCAGGGATTGTTGTCTTGCTGGAAGGTGGATGTCCATCTTAGCCTCAAGCAGTTTGTGGTGTTTAACAGGTTTTCAGGATTGCCCTATATTAAGCTCCATCCATCTTCCCATCAGCTCAGAAAAGCCTCCCCTGCTTTTCTTTGGAAGAAAAGGATTCCCACAGCATGATGCTTCCACCATAGTTTGGGGCAAGCTATAAATAGGAGTTCCTGTGGCTCTTTTTAAATTAGCACATCTTGTGGTTTTCTTCCAGCAATATAGTTGCCACTCTTCCATAAAGGGCAGATTTGTGGAGTATAAGATTACTCCTGCTGACAGATTCTCCCATCTGAGCTGTGAATCTCACAACTTTCTTCCTGACCTGTCTGCTGTGTTTCATGATGCTGTTTATTTACTAAAACTCTAATAAATTTCCTTTGCAGAATAACTACATATGACTGTCCTCAGTAATTAGGGGAATTAATGCAATTACTTGCTCTGGATTTTATTTAGGAGTATCGGAGTAAAAGGGGTTAAGTATACATAGCACTATTCAGGTTTTTATTTGGAAAAAAACACCCCAAAACAATAGTCTTTCAAATTAAGTTCCATTTTCCTTCCACTTCACAATTATGGACTACTTTGTATTAATATGTCTCATAAAATGTACTAAAGTTTGCTGAGGTAATGTGATAAAATGTGAAAAAGTTTTAAGGGATGTGAATATTTTTGCACAATACTGTATTTCATGGTTGTCTAGTATAAGTCTGTTCAACACTGAAACAGTAAATATAAGTTAATTGTTTATTGAGAGACGGCATGGTGCTACGTGAACTATCAGATTCCAAGTCTATGACTTAAAATAAGTAATGCTAATGAAATGGAATAATTAAATGTACTTTCAACAAAGAAATAAACTAGAAGTACTAGAAATATCTGATTATTGTGTCTGTTCATACTTTAAGCAGAGTGTCTAGACTTTTAGATTGCTATGGTTGACCAAAGTGTAAATTAGAGTTTCTCCCACACCAGCCTCGTGTCCTATGACAAAAAATGATGTTAAGACCCTGAAGTGGTCTAGGAGAAGTGTAAATATAGAGCCGTTACAGATGCTGATGACACATGTGTGTGGCTATGTTACATTTGTGTGTCTTAATAGTATCTATGCTTCTGGTCTCGCAGTATTAAACACATATTGAAAATGGAGATGACTTTATTTGCTCTTTGTGGTCACTTTTTACCATCTGAGTCCATCTGGGTTTATGCACTTTATTTGTGGCAATAATACTTTTTCTTCTGTTTCTGTGTCATTTTAGCTTTTGTACTTATTGTGCACAGGTATCATGTATGCAGTCTATGTGAGTGAGTAAGTGCATGCATGCATTGTTGACACCCTGGCATGTTTGGCTGCTTCCTTTTAGGTCAGAGCAGGCTGTGACGAGACAAGGAAACCAGGATCTAGTTTCAGGCTGGATGAGGCTATAAAAGAACAGAGAGAACGCTACACAGACAAAAAGACAGACAGTCAAAAGGCTCTGAGTAAAATTCAGATCCAACAGACTTTAAAGACAGGAGAGGGTTGAAGAAGATAGCTGACTACTCCATCACTGGACAGTCTGAAAACTGGCAGACAAACAGAGAACACAATCCACAAAAGTGTCATTTCAACAGAAGAGGAAGAAGGTTAAAACCACTGGAAATCTAGAGTTTCGTCTGGTTCACTTGAACCCTCCCCAAGAAGGGAAGGGTCAACCTTCGGGGTCATGCTAGCAGCACGGAGCAGCGGAGGGGGCGTTGGGGGGCCTGCTGGTGGACACCAGCCCCCGAATGTGCACCGAAAACAGTCGGTAGCTTCTCTCAGTGGGTCCAAAACCCACCGAAGCAACTCCCAAGATGCTAAGCGCAATTCTTTCTCCGGAAAGAAGGTGGCGCAGCAGAGGCATAAAGCAGCGCTGATCAGAGAGTTGGAGACCAGCTGGTACCTGCGAATGTTTGGACTGGGCAAAGAAGAAACTGTTGCAAATAAGACTGGCATGCCCTACAGGTCAGTTAAATCTTGTGAGTGTGTGAACAGAAGCTGTAGCCACATTGAGGTGTGCTTTCCTTCTCTGGACAGAATTAATACTGCAATCAGTAAGATTGTGTGTGCAGTTAACAATATTTGGGCTGGACCAAGAGTGTTATCTGATGACATGTGCTTCCCTACCCTTCTGTCCAATCATCCATTTGGGTGTTGACCAAGTCATGCCGGTCATAGTGACCTCCAGATTACACTGGTGTCACCTGATCTTGCTATAATGTTATTAGCCTGCATCTGTCTTGCTGGATTTGGCTGTGTTGACATCTTGGACCACCATGGTGACAAAACATGTTGAGACTGAAGCGACTGTTTTGATTCTTGAGTGAGACTGACTGAGCACAGATTAAATGCTCAATGTTGAATCACATGTTGGTAATAGTTTTTCCTCTCTCTTCCTTATGTTGTTTGGTTGAATAATTTTTACTTATACAAACAGTTTTAGTTCTGGGTTTCCCTTGTCTGACTCCCTGGCTTTGTCTCATTTCTTTTTTCTTTTTTTCTTTTTGCGGATTTAAATGCCTCGTTTGTTTTTGTCCAATTATTCAAGCCTAAAGGCAAAAGTCATCCATTTGTCACCTCGCCTGTTCCCCTTTCTCTTTCCTTTTCCACTTTGTTTACTCATCTCTCTTGGTTTGGGCTTTGTCTGGTTTAATTTAAAAAAAGGAACCAGATCTTGCAGTTCCAGGATACAGAAAAAATAAAATGTGTTATTATCCAATAAAAAATAATTGATTGAGGGTCACAGAATCATCAGTTCTGTTACTGGAGCAAAACACTGTAATTTTATGTTGCTAGAAACCACACATGCAGATAATCTCAATATTTCTCTGTTAAAAGAGGCCCCATAGCCTCAATACAAAGTGAGTCCTTATGGGACGAATCAACAGCTTGTAAAGGACTGAATTTTGTAATAAACTGTTATTTTCCAACAATTACATTACTTCAGAGCTTAAAAATTTTTTTTTGTCAACCAATTTAAAAGACAAGTTGAAACTTGTGAGTGGGATTAATGTAGAGTAAACTTACACCATCCATCCATCCGTCCGTCCATCCGTCCGTCCGTCCATCCGGAGATGTAACAGGGCCATCAGGGAAAGCCACCCCCTCTCTCCAGCAACATTCTCTAGGCTCATTCTGAAGTGTCTGGTGGGGGTTCGAGGTGAAAAGGGATTTAAAGTCACCCAAGGGATCTCTTGGTCTGTCTGATGTACTTTCTGTCGGTTCTACAAAGTGAGGCATTCAAACCCCTGAGTTGACTCCTCTTGTTCTATTAATGAAAAGAGATCTAAGAGTTCATTTTAAATTTAAAAAAGTTAAATAAATTTGAAAGAAAATCCAAAGTCATTAATGTCAACACCAAGCAAAACTAAGTACGCCCTCTTTACACAAGGTTTTCAAATGTTATCTAAGAGTCCTGCTGACATGTTTGTGGCTACACACTTCTCATAATCTTTATTTACAGGCTCATAAAAGGCTCATATGTTAAGAGCTTCTCATGACAGGTGCAGGAGGAGTGTGAAGATGGTGTGATTATCTTTAGAGGCTATGCTTTAAAAGTGATGAGCTTAATGGACCACCAATAAAAAGAACTTCACAGTGTGAACCACAACTAGATTAGAAGACTTTTGCATTCCTATTTGTACTCCGTTACACACACTAAACTCCTGTCAGTTTTTATAAGTTTATTTCGTCCGAACCCCATGATTCTGGTTAAGATTCTGTCTTCTTAATGAAACATCTGATAACTGGTCAGGACCAGGAAAATTATGAGCTGAATCTTTCCAAAAACCTCTGTTCTTGCAAGTCAGACATTCACACATTTGCAAAGATGTCTGCCAGCGCTCCTCTCTGAGACTGACATGGATGCCAAACGACAGCTGATGGCTGGGTTTTCTCTGTCATTAAGTCAGAGCAATTTATTCAATTTTTGGCTCTCCAGTGATTCTGCATAAAAACTGGGGCAGAGTGTAACCAGAGAAATCCCTGGGATTGTGTAACTCCCTCATAAATAGCACTTTCCCTCTATTTAAATATACATCACCCCCCTCCTCCTTTTCTAATTTAGAGAATGCCCAAGTACTTTTGACATAGGTTGAATATTTACCTATGAATTATCTCTAATTCATATTCACCATTAGGAAATATCATCATCATATTCTGCTGAAACAGATTAACTAGTGTGGGAAATTCTCTTTTGCTATGTGAGTTTTTATGAGGTTTGGTAGCAGATCATTGATTTGCAATGTCATATATTTTTCTGAGGTTCTGTTTAGTTATCATTAATTGATCCCTTATTCATAATAGAAAGATGTCATATACCCAGCAAGGTTTTTAACAGTATAAATAAGCTTTCATAGTGGGAAACCAACAGCTAGTCAGATGTACACTGTCTGTTTTAACTGACTTCAGCATTTTAAAACAACTGAACATGTTCATACCAGTGGGATCGAAGGCTATTGGTTTAGCTCGACTTTTAAGGATAATTCACAAATTCTCAACAATGTTAAAGCAGGGACTATTTCAGAAACCTAATGTTAGCCTGCTTTATCCATTCCAAACCCAGTTTTGATGAGTGTTTTAAATCACTGACCTGATGAGTCTACGTTTCAACTGTCTTGCTGCTGATTTGAGGTGAAGTAAAGACATTTGATTGCATTTCTTTATATATTTTTTTCTGTTCAATTTGTGCAATGCAACAGTACCTCTGGTGGCAAAACACACCGTCAGCATGATGCAAGCACCACCGCGCTTTAAAGTTTTTGCAGGCCTTCAAACACTTCATCAGTTTGGCCAAGTATCTCAGTCTTTGGTGCTTTGGTTGTTCGTTGTCAACAGATGCAAATTTCAGTTGAAGTAGACGGTGTTTATTTTTGAACGACGCCTCTTTCTTAGCTAGCTCCCTCTACGAAAGATGTTAATGTAAAACTCACTTCATTGTGACAGGGACCCCTTTGTAGTTTCTCATCAGGGTTGGACTTTAGCAGGGGGATTTTTTTATTTTTTTTTTTTTATTTTTTTTTTTTAAGAAATAATGTTTTAAAAACTTTGCATTTTCAAGTTTCTGAAGAAGTTAAAGAAACTGTTTGAAAACATTACACTCATACGACTACCTCTAACCTAACCCTGGACCCCAAAATGAAAGCTTGTGTGCATAGTGGACCTAAAGTTGCTCTGGCCCAGGGGCCCAGATCATCTAAAAACCATCCCTGGTTCCCAGGTTAGTTTTAAACATCTTAAACAATCTTCTTTCCTCTGAGAAGAGCAACTTTGGTCAAATGGTTAAACTTGGACACAGTTGTGTGTTACAAACGGTGTAATGATCCCAAACACACATAAAGGCAGGTGTTGGAAGGTTAACATGAAGCTTCCTGAAAGGCTCCACCAAACCACCCACCCTCAGTATTAAAAGTTGTGTACTACTAAAAGGTGGATCTATTCTCTAAACATGTGATTTCCCTGTAACTTGGTAATGGATATTTCACCAAATATATTTATTCTTGCACTGTGTGGGCTCCAGAAAATCCACAGTAAACATTCTTGTTCATAAAAATCACAGAAGCTCTACCTTCTATTTTCGAAAGAAAGAATGACACTCATGCCAGTGAGTGTATGCAAACTTCTAACCAGAACTGCGTACAGGTGTTGTTTATTTTTATTTTCTTGACATACATGTTCTGAGTGGTTAAAAAAGGCTGTTGATAGCTGGATTTTCTGGCATTTGTCCAATTTCAAGTTGGCCAGTCCGTCACTGGAGCCAGTAATATCGCTCACCTCCACTGACAAGGCAGTGGGATTATGTTTCCTAATACCATTGGCATCAGGTGTGACAATGCTGTGGAAACATGACTCTCTGTACAGAGAACAGCCACGTGTTCCTATAGAACTTGATGCATGGAGCTGGTGCCAAGATTGGCACGTTTAACTCGTGCAACAGCTTTGTTTCCAGACTGCTGAGATTCATAACTAGATTAACGTAATTTTTGTTCTGACGAAACAACAAATTATTACAGTAAGATTCCTGAACACCTCCTAAATGGAAGTCATATTCATTCTGGTCTCAGTGTTTGGTTCCCAAATGGTTTTTAGCTTGATAATGCTGACTTTGCTGTACTCTCACTCATCTTCATTAAGATTTTGACTTTCAATAAACAATGGGATTTAATGGATAATGTAGGCCAACACACTGGTGTTAAACAGGAGCAGGACAGTCCCTCAGGGCTGGAGACTGATTGTTGCCATAATTATTGCAGCCATGGAGTCAGATGGCATGGAGAAAAGCTTTGTTATTCAAGTAAACAATGCAGACACATATTCACATGTCCTGCAGTTAACAACAATCTCTTGTAAAACATCCTAAGTTTAATTTTTTTCTCAAAAAGATATCAAGAGGAACAATTTTCTGTTCTGCTTGTTCTATTTCTGTCCCACTGTGGACACTAGATAATTGTCATGGAGCACAATGATTATAACAGGGATTCATTTGGGGGAGAGAGCTATGAGGAGGAGGAGGGGAGAAATGAAAGATAGAAAATGACAGCTAATTAGTCTCAAGGAGCATGAAGCTGATTGTAAAAGCTCAGAGAGGAAATGTGTGGAACAATAAGCAAAGACGGAGACAAAGGAGACAGAAACCTGGCTGTTCTAAAGCTGTGAAGCAGTGTTCAGTTTGTTTCTGGATGGTCCTCCTCATGGCCTCCCCCTCTGCTTCTCTGCTCTGCCTTTTTTGGTGTTCTTGTCAGCAGCTCACCTATACACATGATGAGCAGCTTGAAGGCAAACACCGGGAGTCATAACAAAAGTGAGGCAAAACCCCCCCCAAAACAATGAACGAGTCAGAAAAAGAGCAACAAACCATCAACATTCACCAAATTCAATTTCTTTTCTTATAATACAAACTTTAGTTTTGTTATTGAACACGTGACCATGCAAAGCCTCCATCTGTATGGATCCCATGTCTATAAATACATGCTAAACACACTTAGGCGCTGCATAAACTCAGCTGACATTCCTGATGCCTGGCTGGATCAGTTTTTCCATCGACCCTGCTGGACAACAGACGCAGCTGCCCCCCCGCCCCCACTACCTCCACTACCTCCACTGACCTCTCTGCCTAATTCTGTGTGCTCAGATGTGCATGAACTCGCTTTCACCTTGGCAATGCTGAAAACCTTTTTTAGTTTATAAATATCTCTGTTGCAGAAAAAATGGAGGCTGTAAGGCATAATGGGGGTCATGACTGAATAAGTGCAAACCACTTTTATTGCTGAGAAGGTCAAAGACCTGAAATGTGAAACATTTTGGGTCCCAGTGAGAGAGTACCTACACATTTTTCATCACATGATTCCACACTTCTTCAACACTGACTATGAATTTATAACGAATATCAACGGTAATCAGACTTTAAAAATGGATGGATGATGGACTGCATTGGAGCCCTGTATTTTGGCAAATGTAAACTTTCTTGCAGTTTTTAGTTTTAAGGTTGGATGCAAAGCTTAAGGGGGCAGTATTATGTAAAAAATCAACTTTTTTGAGCTTTATATCATGTTATAATGTTATTCCCTCCATAAAAACATACCTGGAGTGTTGCCTTGATTCTTTCATGCATGATTGAGAAATCCTTTAATCTCCCGTGGCAACCATTCACCTGTGCAAAATGCCTGGATGGACCTAGAGCCGCCTTTGAGACCCAGCTCCTCCTCTGAGCTGCAGTTTCTAAGCTTCCAAGCTTCTGACTCAAAGAGCACCCTTCCCCCACAACTTCCCCACTGAGCCCCTTCAGACTCGCCAGCAATAATTAGCAAACACCTGGTGGAACTGCGCATCTGCTGGGCTCATTATATGAGCTACTTCTCAGTGCAACGCTGGTAAAAACGTTGTTAAAGGGTTAGCTGTTGTGACGGCTTCCTGAAGGCGGAGTTCCAGAAAGAGCAGGACTTTCTTAAAGAGACAGAGGCCCAATTTCAAGGTGTTAAATTATGAAGTCAAATTTCTTTTAAGTCATATTTGATATATACAGCATTTTTGTAACAATGGAAGATAACATAATTACTTGATTGTGCTATGAAAGGATTCTATGTGCCTGGAAAACACATAATGCTGCCCCTTTAAGAAAACCTGTGGAAAAACCAGTGACCTAAGAAACCAAAGAATAAATGTTGATTTATACTGAAACAGAGCTCGAATAAAAGCATCCATCATCTGTCTGTATATGTGGATTTGTAGGAAGAGTGACAGAGTGTATCTGAACACAGATTTCCTGATATGGGAGGACATTTGTCTTCATTCCTAAAATCCACTGGAGGACCAGACATGATGTCACTGAATGTTCTCATGAGAGGACCAAAAGTGTGTGTGTGTGTGCCTGTGTGTGTAAGCAAAGAGAAAAAAGCAGCTCCCATTCTTTATTTTGGAGGTTCACCTTGTTAAAAACATGTCCTCCAACAGGGTGAAATTGTGCATAACATGCTCCTGGCTGTGTACGACCGTATGTTTGAGAGTTTTTTTATTTCATGGACAAAACTCCAGTACAGTTTGTTAAGAACTGGACAGAGAAGGAGAAGAAATTGTAGGAAATGGAATACAAAATAGGAATAAAAACAAATTATTAT
The DNA here is from genome assembly GCA_014839685.1 of Anableps anableps. Classification (NCBI taxonomy): domain Eukaryota; kingdom Metazoa; phylum Chordata; class Actinopteri; order Cyprinodontiformes; family Anablepidae; genus Anableps; species Anableps anableps. The sequence goes on along the minus strand of CM026068.1, from coordinate 23,555,725 downwards.
GTGTTCAAGAAAACTTCTAATAGTAGCTTTGTAACATTAAAACATTTGAAAAAAGCAAAGAGTACAAGAGAAATGTTAAGAGAGAGATGGAGAAACAAAAGGAAACCAGGAGTTGGGAAAGAGCTTGTGATGTAGGGAATACTGGGAGACAAAGGAAGGATGATGAGAAAAATGAGAATGGAAAAACAGATAAAAGGGAGTTGGGGGAGGCTAAAAGGAACGAGAGAGTAAAAGAAACCAATGGAGAGAGAGAACGGCAGAGAGCGAGAGGGGGAAGTGGAGGGAGGGAGAAAAATAACGTCCCAGATTCCCAGGCCATTTAATAGGGAGCAAAACCAAACTGAGCTTATAATGTAGTCTGACTGAGCAGAGGGCAAAGTGACAGCATGAGTGCATGTTTTGTGTGTGTGAGAGCGATAAGAGGGGGGGAAGAGTCAGGGTTATCTGTGAGTGCATGTTGCCACTCTGTGTCTACATGTGGGGTTCGTATGCAGACAACATATGTGGCCCAGAGCAGCGAGATGTACATGTAAGGAAAAAAACTGTTTTCACTGAATGGACTTGCTGCAGCATGCACGTTGACTGGACTCCATTGATTTTGTTGCTTTTTTTCATCCTTGGATTATTTTAAACTTCTTTTTCTCTTTTTTTAAGTGAGAATTCAAAACATAATTTTGTGTTTTGTTTGGAGACATATCTTGTTCTGTTAGGTTTTTCATCAAAAGCTGATGTACACCCCCTCCTGAGCTCCATGTAGCACTGAGTGGGCGAAGGGCCTACCTGGATTACTGGAATTTAGATGTTTGTGGGGCACACAAACAAGAGCAAAGAGAGACTGAAACAGAAGATAAAGTGGCAAAGAAAGCTTGAAGATGTACCTGTACAAAGCAACGTGCCCGGAGATCCCCAACCCAAAGCAGAAGAATTCCAGGGGTCAAGGTGGCGTTGGGGTCCAGACCCAGGGCCTGGGTCAAGGGAGGCTGATCAAGCAGGTGTCCATGGGCCCAGGGTCACAGTCTTATGCCCCTGTGATGCTGTGGGCTACAAACAAAGCCAACAGTGCAGGGCAGCTCAAACAGCTGGAGGAGTTCCTCAACTTCCATTCGTTGTCTTTGCACGACACTGTGAGGAGTCAGACTGGCATGGTCTACAGGTAACCCTCCCAGATGTTTTTTAATCTGCTGTCTATTATACCTGAACTCAAGTGTGTGTATGTTAGGACCAAAGACTTTGTAAGATTTCCTCTCTCTAAACAAATTTTAATAATTATTGAAGTAATTAGGAAATTTGAGTCTGAAGCATTTTTAGAGCTTTCAAAACTATTGCAAAGAGAAATCTGCAGGTGTTCCTGCTTTGGTTTTATGCATTTTAATGACCTTTCAACACTTTAACATGCCATGCATCCATAGTGCATCGCATAGACAATTGATCTCCCTGTAAAACCAGATGGCTGTACATTCGTACTTTAATCTTTTTTTGCTTGATGGTTTTTAAAAAAGAACCTTTTTATAGAAAGAAAATATATTTTTGATTGTTTTTCTGGACTGAGCTACATACATTTAAGTTCACACAAATTAAAACTTAAAATGCAAATAAAAAATAGTAAACTACTTGCTTTTTCTATAATACATAAATGTAAATTTATATTTTTTATGAAATGTCCCCTACATTTTCAAATTTTACATTAAGTTTAGCAGCTCTGTATTGTGGATACACAATAGAAGCATTTCTGTAATCATAATAGCCACAATCTGGTTCAAGTCTGCATTTTAAAAGCCAGTTTTATGGGCTTCATTATCGACTGTAATCAGAACCTATACACTCTGGACAGATAACAGGATTAAATCATCTTCCTAATAACTAAGGTTTATTATTAAATGACTGTTTTGAAGGTAATCCAGTTTCTGTTTTTATGGTGCTAGTGAAAACGGATGTTTGGTGCTTGTCGTTCAGAGAGTTTGTCATATCTGTGAGCAGGGATCATGGCAGGGAGTGTTTGAGTGAGTATGACTGGAACACTGTGGATCGCTGCTCGGCCCTGAGGGAAGGAAGCAGCATGTAGTTTTCTTGCACACTGAATTGTTTTTTTAAAGGATGGAAAAGAAGTTGTGCAGAAAGAGTGATTTTATCTTTTATGTTGTTCATTTTATGGCTTATTCAGTCTAGATCATAACATTTCAAAAATGACAGCAGCACAAGAACTGATAACATACTTTTTTAAAATCTACTTGCAGAAACAGTGTGCTTGCATTTATATGGAGCTGTGCTCTGTGGTTTTATAAAGTGTGTGTATTAGGGTTTTATATTTGGAGAGGCTGCTGGTTTAACTTTTCCATGAATGACTGTATGCTTTGGTCACTTGAACAGTCCGTTTATCCCCCAGGGCTTTTCCCAGTTCTCTGCTAAATTCTGCCAACATGCTTGAATGTATTACAGTCAGTGTAATAATAACGTGACCCAAACTTACACTATAGTTGTGCTGGCCTGAAAAAACTGGCAGCTGTTTCTATTAAAATGAGCAAAAAAAGAAGAATGTCTTGTACTGGATCAGCCTGGTCGTGGGAGCCCATGCTTTCCAGATTTTCCTGTAATAACTCACAAAATATGTCCATGAACTATATGCCTAGATATTTGGGATTATTACTATAGGAGCCTAACAAATTGTCTGTCATAAATAAGTTAGGATCAGTAGTACAGACCCCTGTGAAAATCAAAGTCACTAAAAAGAAACATTTAAATGCAATTGCATCACTTTCTTTTTCAGAGATAAAAAAATAAGATTAACATAAAAATGTAAAAATTTCTTAATAAAGAACAAAATTTTTAATATGGTTTCCTTCTTTTTTACATGTATGTATACAGTGCCTATAAAAAGTATTTACCCCTTTGGAAGTTTGACCCTTTTATTGCTTTTATAAATCAATGATGAGCAACATAATTGGGCTTTTTTGACAAAAAAAATTACAAAAAACCCCTTTAATGTAAAAGTGAAAACTGATTTCTACAAAATAATGACAATTAAATAAAAATAACACAAGTGATTGCATAAATATCACCCCCTTCAAGTCAGTATTTAGTAGATGCACCTTGCCTGTAGTCACAGCACAGAGTCTGAGTGGATTGGTCTCAATCAGGCTTGCACATTTGGATGCTTCAATTTTACTCTCTTTTTCCTTGCAAAACTGTTCAAGTTCTGTCAGGTTGCACGGGGAATGGCTGTGAACAGCCATTTTCAAGTCCTGCCTCTAATTCTCTGTCAGATTGAGGTCTGGTAACATCATTTGAATACGAGTGATATCACCCAGGTCCCAGTGACAGCTGGTGAATAAAAATTCTTGGTGGGGCTGATGTGCCAATAGACTTCCCTTCCTAGTCCAGGATATATATAAGAATTCAAATGAACAGCAGGAAAAAGACTACAGTTCCACAATAATATAATGTTCTTAATACAGCAAACTAACATAAAAGGTTAACTTAGCTAAGAGTAAAAGGTCTGTTCAATAACTTGCGAAATACAAAGAATTTAATTATTAAATTAGTGTCAACAGCTCAGACTCAAAACTGTTAAAAACATCAAACTAATGTATGATTGCCTGGAAGTATAAGTTTGAACAAATAACAGGCTAAATTATATTAAAACTGAAGAGACTCAACTAATGACACTAAGCAGCAAAAAAATAAATCTTAACATTTATCCAGAGCAGAATTAGCATCATGCAAACCAGAGCAACATTGGCATAAAAAATCGCAGCAATGTTAATAACTGATTATCAGAAAAGAACAAATGATGGCAGTTGATGAACAGAAAAAGTAAAGAACGAAAAAGGGCACAGAAATATGGTTGCTAAAACTAAGAAAATACACCAAGGAACAGCAGCTGTAGCTTACAAGCCATATGTAAAATCCTCTGGTGTTGTCGCCATTATCAACTTTGTCACCATAGTGACGCAAAACTTTATGGCATCATCTATGGCAGGGGCGAGATTCTGAGCACCCCAAAGATATTAAATTCAACGATGCTGATTGGCTAAACGTTTATTATTTTTCTCTAGCAACCACACACGATTGGCTATTTAGCTCCACTTCTGAAATGACAGGACTCTGTCGGGGGAAATTCACTGTTGAATGAGAGTCAGTTGGTAGAAATGTTGTAGAAATACTTCAGATTACATTTAGGCACACAGTACTAAGGAAAACAGGTTAATACAATTTTTAAATCATTTAACAATTTTTAAATTATGGTTATAGATCATTTTTAGATTCCCCCCCCTTCCACATCAGGGAGGGCACCGCACCCTATGGACCAGCTGCCATTGCCAGGTCCTAAGGGAGATGTCCACTTTGTTACAACCAGAAAAACTGCCATATTTCCATTATTTGTCTTTCTTATAAGCAAGGGAAAATATTTAGCCTTCTTTCAGCCAGGAGATAGTAGTACCCAACAAAAGATGTGTACCTAAAACAAAACAAAAGCTTAGCGGGGATCGTGCCTTTGCAGGGATTGGTCCTAAAATGTGGAATGAGCTACTACTGAACAGCAGACAGGCTGTCTGATTTTAAATCCCTTCTTAAAACTCATTTCTTTGGCTTGGCCTTTGACACCACGTGAGATGTTGATTTTAGCCTCTGCTTATTTGATTAGTCTTTTGTTGCATGGCTGGTAATGTATTGTTAAACTATTTTTATTTCTGTATTTTATGTTTTTGTGTCCTTATATTAGCATTTGTAATGTTTTTAGATGGTTTTATTTATTCTGTACAGCACTTAGGTCCCTTTGATAGTTTAAAGTTCTTTTTTAAAAAAAAGCTGGATTGGATTGAATTGGAAAAGACGAGGGAGGGGGAAATGACGCTTCTCTTCAAGTAGCCAGAGCTTTCAATTTGACATTTTTTTTTCTTCTTAAAAGGATTTCAAAGAGTAGAAACTGTAACAAACTGTAACTTTTAAAAACCAAACTCCTCACCAGCCGATACCTCCTTTTTTATTTTTACCTAAATCCCATTGTAAAATCCTTGATACTGTATGTTAAAAACTTCTTTCAGATGTAAAGGGCTTCACTTTTTGTTTTCTTGAAACCTATTTTTTTTGCAGAAACAGAATAAAACAGGAGCACAAGAAGTAATCATAATCAAAATTTGTGCCATTTTCTCACATTTTTAATCAACTCAATTACACAGATGCTTCTCTTTCTAAGTGTTTCAGTTGTGAAAGTGCCCCCTTGTTTTCAAGCAAAGAAATGCTGCATTTCTGCATGCACACATTCAGTTTATTGTTAGTGTTGATGCTATAAGCTGTGGTGACAGTTGGCTGTTGTTCAGTTCAGAGCATATGCATTAAACATTTCCTCCAGGCTGACGCGGTCAGCGTTAACACTAATTATCTAATGATGAGGACCAGATACTGTTGCTGTGTGCAATACTTTGTGAAGCATGATAGGAAAGCTTTTTTCACAGAAAGCATATACATACTAAAATAAAATCTTTAGAAATGGATTTTGACAGCCAACCTCTGCACTTGTTGTTCCTGAACACTCAGCAAATATTCACTCTGCTCCTTCACTTTGTCTGTATTCTCATTTTCTTTCTCTGTATAAAATTAGATGCAGCGGTTACAGTTTCCTGTGACATTTTATTAGAATACTTTTGCGTTTATAAACTTGTAAAATACACCATAATACCGGATGTACTTTTTTGTGATATTATTAAGCTGGGAAAAAAAAACAGACTTTCTACTGTAATAAAAGACAAAAAGCAAAAACCTTGCACATCCCCTTTTAACCTAAATGCCACTGAAGCAAAAGCACTCTTCTGATTTTTGATTACTTTCAGTGAATTAAAGGGCATCAATTCAATCAGCCAAGTGGAAAGATTAATCAAAAGGGCATGATATTGTTGGATAAAGGGGAGTGCAGGGTTGAGGGAGGAAGTGAAGTGGCATATAAGCCTCTAGGGGGCAGACAGACATATTATGAGACATATGCTATGTGCTTTTGGTTGTTTTAAAGTTGTGGGAGCTGTGAACACACACTGTGAGGTGCTGTAAAATGAGTATACTGTAAATCATAAAATTTAATGCCAAAACTTAATTTGATAGGAACTAAAATCCAATTAAATATCCTCAGTGAAATGATTGTGTGTGTGTGTGTGATTCTCCGACCCTCTGGATGCTTCTCAATCCCTCTGATTAAATGAGCTAAGCCTTCTTCCAGACAGCAATTTAAAGGTGATGGAGTTAATTCCCTCACAGTTGCTTCCTCACTCTGCTGTCCCTCATTTTGCGTGCTTACTTTCTTTTCTGAAATGTGCAGCATTATTGTGCTTACAACTATTTTTGACCTCATAAAGTTTAGGTTTATGAAAATACAATTTTATTAACTTATCTTGTTGAAGAAGTAACAGTTAAGATATGATAAGAATTCTTTGTAAAATGCTGTCAGCGTGTCCTTTTTTTCCTTAGGTATTAATTTCAGTCTTACTTTTTTAATAAAAACCTTCAGATGTATTTTCATTTTCACTTACAGACATATAACAAACCAGTTCTCACTCAAATTAACATCGGCCTGTTACTACTCAAGTTACCCACCTATTCATGGTTCAGTATTCATGGATTCACCAGTTTGCTGATTTTTCTGTGAAGTGTAACTCCAAATTATTCATGGAAAATGTGCCTATTTGAGGATTTTTTGTAGCATATATCTAAAACATTTGAAAGACAAGCTCTGACCTAGGCACAATACTACTTAACACGAGTATGAGCAATTGTGGTATGTAAGAATGTGATTGCCCCGCACAGAGTCCTGACTTCAACCCAACAGAACCTCTTTGGGATGAATTGGAGCTAAGACTTTCTTGACCAACATCAGTGTTTGACCTTACAAATGGGGTTCCTTGGAACATACAAATGGAACCTCCTGGAAAGCCTTCCCTGGATGGTTGAAGCTATCATAACTGCAAAGGGTGGGCTGACATCAGATTAAAAATGGGACTTTCACTCAATTTGCTATGTGTGTGAAGGTAAATGAGCAAATACTTTTGGCAGTGTAGTCTATATATTTTACATATTTGGCCAGCCTATAGTGATTAGCAACAAGCAGACCTAATCTTTCCAACTATGTTGTGTGACATGTATGTGCCTGTAAGTTTATTTTTGTTTGAAGTTGTTTTATAGGTGTGTGAGCATGTTTTACATTGTTCCTTGAAGGCTATGATGGGTGTCAAAATACAGTTGGCATATTTCTGAAGGACAGAGAAAGAGCACGAGTGAGCACACACTGACACAACTGGGACGCTTGTGGTTGGACGCGCAAACCTACACATGCAGATAAATGCGTCATTTGCTCATCCTTTATTCATCTTGGAAAACAAGTGAATATTTAACAGAAGAGCTGGTGTCCTTTTTGAATACTTAATTGCTCAGATGGACACAGAAACCTACATTTGAGTTGTACGTGTGTGTGTGTAGATTGGCGTCAAGTTGCACATTACATAAACTTTAGCCATTAGAGAATTTATGCTGAATTCTTATTAATTTGTTCTGATCACTGAGACTGAATTACACAATTATTCAAACTACAAACATATTTAATGGCTTTTGGCTAAGAAAAAAAACCCCTAAAGGCTTCTCTGTGTGTATTTCATCTGAATACAAATGTAAGGAATGTAAAGAAGTGGGTTGTGCTGAAAGTACTTGGTGTAGAGTGATGTCTTGTATAAATGCAGGTGGGTGTGTTAAACCGTGAAGGGCTTTACACAAAGGCCATTAGATCAACCAAGATCCTGTGACACCTGTGGCTTGAATGCAACAAGTGATAAATTACTCAGGACAAAGAGACAGAGAGCACCGCCTTCTGCTTTGTAACTAGGAAAGTTGTTACAGTGGCTCTATGTACGTTATTCTGATGATTTTATATTTTATGTGTCAAGTGTTTAAGAAGGAATTTGAAAACCTGTACTGTTGCCATTTTTCACACAGTTTTCCTTCTGGTCTGTAAAAAGATAATTGCTGAACTTTAATTACTTTTGTTCCACTTCTGTTATTTTAGATGTGAACAATCATGCACTAAGCTTATAATGTTTGAATCAATTACATGGATAAAGTTGGTGGTTACAGCTAATATGACTGTGTCTATCAAAATGACCAAACTGAACAAAGAGACATGAAGAATAAGTTGGGATATGGAATGTGTTTGACACACATTTATTTTACCTTTAAAAAATAAAATGCAACAAAAAACCTCCCAGATTGTTTTACTAATAGTAGCTAGCTTGTCACTGAACCCAGAAATTGATATTTAACTGGTTGTTCAACTTGCCACTGAATAAGGGCTGGGTTTTGTGTAATTCCACATCCATGTTCCAACTTCAGAGGGAAACAAATAACCTCCAGCACTTGTTTTTGGTTTGGTTTTCTTCCTCTGAGAGTTCTCTGAAATTTCTTCTATGGATTTCTGTTGTATTTTCCATATGAAGCAAAGATCAGTGTTCTTAGAAACTCATCCTTTGAATATTTCTGCATATTGGCTCCACATAGCTCATAGCTCCACACAGCAGGTTATGTTTACCTTGTATAGGGTAGATAACTGACAGAATGAAAATCGATGCGACAGGGTTTTTGTTTTGTCACACGTGTACCAAACAAATACAGAGTTGTTTTAAACATGTACACATGCAGAAATAAAGTTCAGAATTCAACGTTCTGGTGCACAACTTTAAAAAGCTGCAACACAACAAAGCAGAATATGAGAACTCCACACTAAAGACTGCTATTTTTGGAACATTGTGGTTTCCCATTCAGCTACAGTGAAGATGGAGAAGGAAAGATGGTCCAAACCAAAGCAATAGCGGTTTTCAACAGCAAAAGGATACATAACTTACTGTATCTTGAACTTAATAACTTGATTACGAAAACAGTGAAAAATAGGCTAAAGTACAAATCTCAGCAGCAACATACATGCGATCACACAGCTGTACTGTGTCCTTGAAAAACAAACATCACTTAGAAATCAGCCTGCAGGCCTTAGAGTTAAAGTTAAAGTTGCCAGGTTTGTGTTCTTTACCAGCATGAATCCAAGGCAGATGAGAATGAGTATCAGTTCTAGAAATTCCTTTTACTGTAATTGATTTTTTTTCTAACTTTCTTATTCTCTGATTTTATTTTGGTTTACATTTACAGTATTTTCTGTAATATGTACAGTATTTCAGTTTTTTAGTCACAGTTTGAAAAGAAATGTTATGCAATCAATAAAATTTGCATCAAAACATTTATGATTCTGGATAAAAAGAAAGATAAGAAGAAAGATAACAAATGTTACTCACATGAAAGCGATGTAATGGGCTACACCAGGGCTTTTCAAAGTGTGGGGCGTGCCTAAAGCTACAGAGAGTAAGGAGACAGAGTCTGCCAAGCAAAAAAAAGAAGGAAATATGACCATGATTATTTAAAGTTTGGATTTTCATGGGCTGGATCTGAAGATGCTCCTCTGCCACAATGTTGTCTGCAAAGCTCTGGGAGGTTTTAACAGGAGGCTAAATGACCTGCAGTCACAGTAGAAAGTAGTTCACTGTAAATGACAAGGCAGCTGAAGTGTCCTATCATGTGGCGCTATGCATAGCTGAAGCATGTAGACCCCACAAGATCAGCGAAACATATATGAATGAAACATCAACAGCAAGAAGTTATGGAAATAATAGCAAAAATGTAATTTGGGGGTGGGGGGGCTATCTCTCACTTTGAAAAACCCGGGCTACACTGACAAGCAACAAGTGCTGTATTTTGTTGTCTGTTATTTAGTGATTGATTGGAAGAGTTCATACACTTGGTTGCCAGTTGTGCTGTTTGAAAGCAATATTTGATTTTGTTTCATTTTTTAAAGGTTGTGGCACAGTTATTGTCTTTTGCAAACAAAATGTGTCACTTCGACCATGAGTGCCACTGTTTGTTACCCACAGTATGTTAATTGTTTTGAAAACATGGAGTCTGAGTTGACAACTGCATCAAAGCAATAAAGAAAAACTGTAATAAAATCAAGTGATTGTCAGCAAGGTTTACTATTTTTTGTTTGCTTTTGGATAATTTTAAAAAATACAGTTTGTTTAGATTAAGAAACTATTGATTCAAATAACTCCAAGCCTAAGATTTTTTTTTTTTTTTTTTTTTTTTTTTTTTTTTACCAAACCAAGACTTAAACAAGTGGTGTTTGTAAGTCTAAGTAAACCGGATAATAAGGCAAAACAAGAATATTTAACTTCCAGCAAAAAAGACATAAATCAGGTATGGATCATTGTGAATATAAAACAAATCAACAGTGGTGTAAGAATGAAAATGTGGCTGTGGTTAGATGTTCTCTTTTTGTCACCATGACTAAATTGCAATATCTCACATATGTGCCCTCACTTCAAAAAACAAAAAAGAAAATCTTTTCAAATTTAAGACTTTATCAATGAAAAAATTTTTAAAGTTCAACAAGCTCCATAGAAGTTTATCATTAATAAAATGCACACAAAAACAAGCCTCACTGGGGACCCAACAATGAAAACTGTCATTTGCATAAAATTTAGACTATAACACAGTAAATTGTTCAATAAAAAAGAATAAAGTTGATTCTCTCCAGCAGTTCTTCATACTGTTGTGATAGTAGAACATAAAGATTTGCCCCACAGAACTCAAACATCTCAGGTTCATTAGATACCAAGTGGACTAATTTGCGTTCTTTTACAGGATTCCAGTCTATAGATTGGCTTTACAGTTAAAAAAAAAAAAAAAATTATTAAACTCTTAACACTATCAGCTACTTTTCCCAGTCCAGCACACACACATGGCTTTGGTGTTTCACATATGTCAGCACTAGCTGGTTGAGTGAATCAATAGGACATCAGATTGCCCTATTGACATGTTCATTCAGGAATAGTGCCAGGAGGCTGTCAGTATGTATCATTGCTTGGTTTACCAGTCTCCGATGCTTTCCCAGCTTATCAAAGGTGTTTTGTTTTCAAGTGTGAGAAACCTAAACCAGGACGCAGATAATCAGAATATAACCGTATAAGTAAACGAGACAATTTTTATTGTCAGCGTAGTGGAGTGAGTGCTGGTTGATCAGTTACCCAAATTGAAGTTCATTTTGGTTCTTTCTTTCTAGTCTGGTCTTGACGTACCACTGCTTGCCCCTCCCTTGTCTTAGTATTTGTCCATTATTGATGAGGACTGATAAAGAGTTCTTTAGGAGGTAGATCTCTCCTGAGTCTCATTGAGGTTGTATAAGGATAACACTCCTGCAGAGCTTCACCTTACTCTCCCACACATTGAAGGAGAAGGCACCTGGCCAACTTCATCTTGAGATCATTGCTCTCCAAGACAGACAGACACACACACACACACACACACACACATCATTTTTGGCTGAGCTAAAATACCGCACGCACACACACACACACACACACACACACACACACACACACACACACACACACACACACACTTAATTTTTGGCTGAGCTAAAATACCACAGCTCTGAATGACACCTTGTAATATCAGACATATAAGACATTCATACCAATAGGTGTGTGCTTAAGGTGAGTGTAAGACCCAAATGTTTTCTGTTTAATAATATTTTTACAACATGTTATTAAGAATATAGCTGCCATAAAACACCTCATTTGTTATGTCGAAAACAGAATGGGTAACCGTGTGGGTGTGCATTCAAACCCTTGGGAGGAACTGGAGACTCTGTGGATCAGTAAGGTACAATTATAGGAAATTGAAGAACGCAAATGAGAGTCCTTAGAGACTGGAACGGAGATCAAAAGAGAGAAGCAAAGAGAAACCCAGAGGTGTTCTTCATAACATGTTTTGCGGTGTTCATTCTTCATGTTGCCACAAGGGGGAGCTGTGCACCCGCTGAATTTGCCAGCTTTTGACTTATTTGTGTGAATTAATGAGCATTTGTTCAAAGTAGTTTGAAAATGTGAACATTTACTCCCGGCACCTTGATGCAAACTGATGAAAAAAAAAAAAAAAAAAAAAAAGAAGCTGAAGCTACATATGTTTACAGGAGTTGCATCACGGTGTCCAATGTTTTATTTATGTGTGTCATAATTGCTGTCTCTGTCTGAGACGCTTAAAGTCAATTATTCATGTGTGCCATGAAATATCCCCATGTAGTCTGTGCTTTGTTTTCCAAGACATGAGGGAATGTTTTGACCAAAGTGAGGTCCTGTGGTGCTTTTGCAAAGGTGGAATAGGTCGTACCGTCACCTGCTGTGCATGAAAAAAAAAAAACTTTCAAACTGAGCTCAATTACATTAAGCAGAGTACCTTTAGAAAAGTGAAATGAATACATGTTCTTTTTTCCATAATGCTGTATACTGTGTTCCCCTTTGTTTCAAATAAACCCACTGCTTCCCACATGGCTCCTCAGCTTCCTGCTGTTATCACTTTGCTTCTTTTTTTTTTACTCATCCCTGATACCTGTTTAGTCTTGTCTTTTATTTTTGCTCCTTATTTTTCCCATTTAAGATTTTTCATTCATTAGTTTTACTAACTTATGTATGTTTTTGGGCAGTCATACCTACAATAAATACCTTCTGCTGACTTCTTACCTCTAATCCAGGCAAAGTTAGTTTTTTTTTCCAGATCAACACTTTTTTCCCCCTTCTTTTGTGTGCATGGTAATGTATTCTGAGATTTAACTATAAATTAGTGGAGCTTGAACCACAGAGAGAGAAATGAGAAGGTGAAAATACAGAGGGCCAATTGTGGACCTTTCTTGTAAACACACAGACACATGGATCATGGATAAAATTGTCTCTGTAGGGTCACAGCTGTCAGTGAGGCTGTATGTTTGTTTTTATACATCCTTCTAAACGTCTGAGCCGTCCTCCAGAATATGGTTTTGCACCTTTGTGTTACAATATGTTATAAGGTCAATCTTCATTGCTGGTCAGAGGTTTACATATTGTCATCTTTGACAAGAATGCAGAATTATTTTGAACTTTTAGTTATGAATTTGAACTGTGTTTTCCATGGTGGAATGATCATAGAACAAAAAACAGCGGGGCTATTTAAAAACAAGAATTGAAAGCATATGGTTTTGAATTTATTGTGGATGTTCTCTAATCCTCAGGGGTCAAACATTTATACAAAGTTCAAATTATATTTAGTTAAATGTCTTTTAGCAAATTGCAGAGCAACAACACACTCTTTTTTGTCCTCAACAAGGTTCTGTTCTGACCCATCACAGAAACTCAATGCCAGTCTGCTTTTTCCATTCCAAAACCACTTCAGAAGTTTTTCATTCCAAATTATTACATTGTTTCCAAATTAGCGGTTGATTCATTTGGTGGTCGTCTTCTTTCTTCATCATTCAGTTTACTTTCTGTTCATAACATGATACTGCCACCACCATGCTTGACAGGTGCCAAAGTGTTCTTAGGTTTGAAAGCCTCACCTCGACTCCTCCAAAGATACTATTATCACTGTGGCCAAACAACTCAGTTTTTGTCTCTTCCACGTGGGCAACTGCAGATTTCCATCAATCTTTTTCTTCTCTCTGTCGGCACATTCTCAGTCTCTGCTCATGTTAAACTTGCTTCATGCTATACAGTGATACTGGTGTAAACGGTTTGCAGTTTGTGGCGAGCTTGAGCCTGGGTGGTTCCTGGGTTGGTCCTGAACATTCTTACCAAGTTCTTTTCATCCCAGGGTGAAAGTTTGGGTCAGAATTATGTTTTCACAGAACTGCATTAAGGGATTATTTCATGTTTTCCAGGTTCTGTTACTTTGTTATTACATGATACATATTGATTTTTTTCCCCCCAGTCAAAACATACAGTTCTGAAAGCAATCTTTATTGTTTCTAAACAGACACGTTTAATAAATCCTACGTGATCAGTTGCATGTGCACAGAAAATAATTTTTTTTTGGAATGTGGTGCAGAAAGCAGCTAAACACAAGACTGCATCAGAAGATTAGATTTACAGAGCAACCTTATGGTTTGCAAAATAAAACATCATTTACACTTAATCCCAGAACTATTCATATCCCTCGATTCCAGATTTAGGTTTGAATTTTACTTAAACGTTTCTTTGAACTGGAAGTACTATTAATATTTTGGAGTGGCCCAGTCAGAGTCCAAACTTAATCCAATAGAGAGTCTGTGGAGGGTGCTAAAGATAAGGGTGATGAAAAGGAGGCCTTTCAACCTCAAAGATTTGGATCTCATTGCCAAAAAAAAACAACAACAACAAAAAACAAATCGTTCAAATACCAGTGGAAACATACAAAATGCTTCTCAACGATTAGAAAAAAAAGATAAAAGGTTTGATTGCTGAAACACCAGTAAATGTTTTTCATTCATTATCGAGAACAGCATAAGCAATTTCTGACATAACATTTTTTTAGAAATGTAAATAAAAACTGTTAAAATACCTTTTCTAAAACTGCTGCTCATTTTACAGTGTTTACATTTATTATCTTAATATTTGTCTCATTTTCTATCAGAAACAATTTTATTTGAAATTAAAATCATTTTAAATCTAAATCAACCAAGAGTATGAATTATTTTTGGTATAACGCCAAGTGCAGTTTTTATGTTAACATTCATTCAACACACTTTCATTTTAGTGATTATTAAAGCCACATTAAAGTCCCTATTAGTGAAGTTAAGTGGTTTGCTGAGATGTAACAGCTCTCCTCCTCATTACTGTTTCCGCTTCCTATTATCTTTAAGTGAATTCATATGAACACTTCTTGATTTAAGTACTAAAGACAATAATTATTTCCTCCAAACAGTGTTAGGGAATTAATTCAACTGCAGACTCAATATTTAAAAACACTGTCACCAAAAAGTATGCTACACAAAAAGTCAGTATGACATAGCAAGGCTGTTATGGGTCCATTTAAATTTTGAGTGCTAAATATAACATAGTCTTAAATAATTAATCAGCCAAAAACTGCAGAATAAGCAAGTTGTTTTTTTTTTTGTTTTTTTTTTTTTGTTTTTTGTTGTTTTTTTTTTAAAAACCTCACAATAAAGCAGCTTTTTTGACAGTTTTTGAGAAAATTAAAATAAGTTCAACAAATAAAGGCACACATTCAGTTACTCTCCAACTACTTTAAATGTGTTCATGTTGGACAAACTGAACAAACCACAAAGTAGAATCAATTGCCTGTAATAAATGCAGGACAAGAACAAAAACTGCATAATGTGTCTTGTATAATCCAGTCAACTAAATACTACCCAAAGCAGAGCTGTTAAATGAAGAACATGCTTTATGTTCTTTTTTCTGTCTCTGAAATGTTGTGCCTCTGTCTCTCTGTACATGAAATGAGACGGCATTATTTCAAGCCTTCACACAAAGCAATCCGTTTTAAGTCAGAGCAAGAACTGAACTGAATGAGCTGCATAAAGAATAAGATCTATATAAATAAATAACCATATTTCTTCTTCTATTTTATCCTTTTCCTTATTCTTCCATAGGCTTTATTGATTTATTTGCTTCTGTAAGGGTTCTGGACTGTTATTTAAATTATATACAACTACTCAACCATTCAGGAGTTATGTTTTATTTAGTGGTTGTTATACTTCAATTGGACCAATAATTAAGTCTACAAATTCAGGTCTAGTTTTAGAGTAGTTTTTATGTTTGAAGTCCATTTAAAGGCACTGTACAGAATATAAAAAACGCTGTTTGCTTTGGGTTCCTGTGCTGAAATTGTACTCCTTTAATGAGCTCAATCACATGATTTCAAGAATTCTTGTTAGTCACAACATGCTTGTTGATTATTCTCTGCACTGATTTATAATGCATTGCTCAGTGATATGTATAAACACACTGTATATAAAGTCACATAAACAACACAAATGCAAAGCATTAAACTTAATCTCAAACTTCCTGTATTCATTTTTGTACCTACAGTGAAGCTCATAATTGTTCATATTTATTCATTATTCAACTATACAAACAAAAACCTGAAATTTGTTGCACTCCTTTGTATTCGTCCCCCTTAGTTAATACTTTGTAGAACCACCTTCCGCTGGAATTACAGCCTCATGTTTTTTGGGTTGTCTCCAACAGCTTTCCTTGGTGTTTGTCTCTACCACTTTTCTCTAAAGACTGAAATCATAGGTCATTTTTCTTTGCTCAAGCTCAGTCAGATTGGATAGAGAGCATCTGTGAACAGTCATTTTCAAGTCTTGCCACAGATTACCAGTTGGGTTTAGTTCTAGACTTTAACTAGGCTGTTCTATCACATGAATATGCTTTGATCTAAACCATTCCTTTTTACTTGTGGATGTATGTTTAGGGTTATTGTTGTCTAGTCAGTTTTCTTTTCAGATTGGCCTGTTTCTTTATCCATTTTCCTATGAACTCTTATGAGCTTTGCTGTCTTCACTGAGGAAATCCCTCCCAAAGCATGATGCTGCCACCATCCTTTTTCACTGTGGCTGGTGTTGTTTGTCCTAGTTTTTAGGATGTATACCAGTGAGAGAAATTTTGATCCCATCTTACTAAAGAACTTTCTTCCACATGTTTGCTGAGTGAAAGCAATTTGTTACGCTGGGTTTTATTTAGAGGTTTTAGAGTAAGGAAAGCTGAATACTTGCATGCCACACTTTTCAGATTTAAGTTTGTAAAAAAAATGAAAAAGAAAAAAAAAAAATTTGGATCATTTTCCTTCCATTTTACAATCATGTACACATTGTTTGGGTCTGTCACATAAAATCCTAACAATAAATATTGTAGTTCGAGGGATGTGAATACATTTGCAAAGCATTGCATGTTTCTTGACTAAAATATAATTTAGGTTGTCTTGATTTTAGAGTTAAGCATTCAGTAAAATTACAGTGCAGATATAGCAGCTGCAGCAAAGGCAAAACAGTGTGTATTTAAAACATGTTGATCACAAACAAAATGTAAAAGGAGATTAAGGCAGGGCCAGGTTTTGCTTTTCTCTTTTTCTTTTCTTTCATCTACTCAGCCATGCAAAACTTATTTCCAACAATGAAAAAAAATCAGTGGATATGCTTGAAACAGTCTTTTTGTTTCCCTTTATCAGATAAAATTGTCCTCTTTACATTTTTACTTCTCCCTGAATTACCTACATGAAAAATATATTTTTAAAAGCCATAATTACCACTGACTTAAAAAAAAAAAAAAAAAAAAAAAAAAAAAAAAAAAAAAAAAAAAAAAAAAAAAAAAAAAAAAAAAAAAGAATACACTTTTAATTCTCTCAAGCAACCTGCGTTTTCCCCTGGTTACTAAAAACCTTCATCTCCACAGTAACCGCTGTGCATCGTTTATTTCTACAGATGCTGCCTGGTTGCATTCTGGCACCTTTATTCTTTCCCCGAGTTTTTTTTTTTTATTGCTGCTTTTTCCCACACACATAACGCCTCCATACTGTTTCCATAGCAATGCTATTATCGAGATGACGACTTTCTCTCGTTGTTACCACTCTTGACTATCAAGTGTCCATATCCGGAGACTCTCTGGCAGTTAGGAATGCAGGTCTCTGCCACAAACAGTTAATTGTGTTGCAGGTGTAGGCGTTTGGGCCAATGGGGCGCAAGGTGGAGAACAACTTGTGTCATCCGTCATGGTGCAGTGGACAACTTTACAAAGAACTTCCTTTTTGCACTTGCTGTGACAAGAATTGTATCTAAATTGCAGTCTGCAAACTTGTATGATTTAAAAACCTAACCATACAGAGCAAAAGAGAGTACACATTTCATTACTCACTGCTTTCTCTGAGCATATTTACAACAGTGACCCTGGATGGAAACAGCTCTGATCTGAGACGAAGTGAGAGGAAGTGTTAATAAACACTTGCACACACGGAGGCAGATGGACATTTTTTTACCATTAGTACACCACAGCACAGCTGAGGCTCACCTGCAAAAGTATGTGTACACAGAAAGAATCCATTTGTCTTCTGTTGAAATGCATAATTTTCATTCAGGCACCTTATATGGCTCCGTGCACCAATATTACCATGGTGACCAACTTGGGAACTGAAACATTCTGAAAATTAAAGCTCAGAGATTATTGAACATGTTCAGCTGATAATGATATGGTAGACTGATTAGTTGCACAATATGTTTAGCTTTTTTTTTTTATAGCTATTTATGTCTTTATTTTAACTTGTTTTCTTGTTGTTTTAATAGACCTCTGAATAATCCCAGCTCCCTGGTACCTGTTGCTTTGTACTTTCTATGATTTTATGTATGCTCCACCACTCAGCGAGCTGTGCAGCTGCAGTTTCTGTAGCCAAATTTGAAAAATCCCAACCCATTTAATGTGAATGGTTTGTAAACCTAACATAAGATCTCACATCTTATTTTGTTAACCTAATGAATCTGACTTTTTCCTAACAATCTAGTTTTTCACGATGTCATTTACACTGAAAGAGATGCTGGCTAGGCTGCGGTGGTTCCTGTCCATGATCTGCTTTGCATACTGTTCCCAGAAATTGTTTTAAACTTCAGCTTTGTTAAGACATTATTTAGGGCACTGAGATGAGGGCTCTGTGATGGCCTCTCCAAATCACTGATTATACTGTCTTTAAGCCACTTTTTAACTAATCTAGCAGGATGCTTAGGGTCAATCCCCATTTAGAAGATCCATTTGTT
Organism: Anableps anableps; assembly: GCA_014839685.1. NCBI lineage: Eukaryota > Metazoa > Chordata > Actinopteri > Cyprinodontiformes > Anablepidae > Anableps > Anableps anableps. The sequence continues at coordinate 23,537,100 of CM026068.1, read as the reverse complement.
CCCATTCACCCGCAGAGCACCATGCTTGTTTCAGATCATAGAAACCTATCATCATTCTCGCACAACATGTGAAGCAGTTATAAGTTGATAGCTTTGTTTTGTGGACATTTTTTCTTCCATCTTTACACTAGACTGTTTTATGTAATGTCACTGGACATTTCTTTAATCCATAGTGGCCCATCAAATATAAAATGAAGTCAAAGTGGAAATTGGTGTGTCTATTCTGTGAGCATACATAGCTCTGCCAGGGGGACTAGATGGAGGAGAGCATCCAAATGAAGCCTTTTCACAGAACTATAGTCTGAAGTTGACTTGTTGTTGATCTTGAGGCCAAGGCATATCACTACAATACGCTTACAGCTGTAGTATCATAGGCCTGTGGTCTGCCCCAGTGTCCTGAAACTCATGGTTTAATGTCACAAATGATCATGTTATAAATACCCAGGAGAAATGGATGACATTCAACTGGTTTCTTGGACTTACTTCCCAGAATCCCCCTCTAATCTTAAAAGATTGCACAGAGGATAAAATCCTCATAGCTGGTGACAAATACGCTCCTTCAAAAAAACAATTTTATGTCCCAGTGCTTGTTCGTATTTTAATATCATATAAGTAAATAAACTCATTATGTAAACACAGTAATTCATGTATAATAACAATATGGCCTACATTAAACAAAACATATAAGGAAAAAGACGAATAAAGTATAACTTATCCAGTAGTAGACACTGATAATATTCTTATTGTGTTCTAAGGTAGGATTTTAATGTCTCAATCTTGTTTTTGCAGCAGATTTAGGACACAGCTTTTATCTTTGCTCTTCAAACCTTCCTGGAGCCATTTTTGCAATATTATAAAGTGCACCATCACACTAAAAGAATTCATCGCCATCAGGAAAATACACAATAAGGCATACCGTTATGACCACCTGCCTGATAGTGTGTTGATCCCCTGTCTGGTGCCATAACAGCCCTGACCCCTCATGGACTCCACTAGACCCCCGAACGTGAGCTGTACTTCCTGGCAGTAAAATGTTTGCAGCTGATCTTTTGAGTTCTGTAAGTTGCAACAAGGGGCCTCCATGATTCGGACTTGCTCATCACACAGATGTTGGCCAGTTTTTCCTATGACTTTTAGGACAAAATGTTCACTTGCGGCCTAATGTCTCTCACCCACTTCACCTGTTAGTTGTCATAATTTTAACCCTGATCAGTTCATGTTGCCATAATTTGGAGCTACAGTGCATGTATAATGCATAGGGAAGAGTTTCTCAGTAACAAACTCATGTTAACCCAAGAATCTGTTCTCTAAGCACCCCATTGCACATTCTGGTTGTTCTCTGTAGGATTAGGCCAGCCTTTGTTTCTGAAATCCATTACCCCAGGCACTGAATTACATGTTTTAGTGGATACCAACCACTGCATACTGGAAACACCCTGCAAGACCCGCTGTTTTTAAATAACTGTCATTTTTTCCCCTGCTTCCATTTTTCTCTCAGCTTCAAGAACAGATACGTTATTGCTACAGGACAGTCTGTGGAATACTCTTTACTTGTCCATGGTTTTATACTGGAGTCTGGAATTGTGTAATGTTTCAAAGATACTGTATATGTGATATTTGTATTGTAGTAAAAGCAAAGCATGCACAGTTTGTTTTGACAGGACCAAAAATAATCTAGCATTTTAACCACCGTCGTGTTTTCTTGGCAGCAGCGTTTACAGAGGTGTTACTGCTTCATGGCATATTCTGCACTGAGAACTAGATCTGTCACAGGGTGGAAAATGAGATGCTGTTTTTTGAATCCCTGGTATGTTTTTTTTCTTTCCATTCTCATACATTTTTTCCTTTAATCTTCAGCCTGTTTCACGCCTGGAGAATCTCTAAAACATTTCATGACAACAGCACTTTGTGTTTGTACTGTGTGTGTGTGTGTGTGTGTGTGTGTGTGTGTGTGTGTGTGTTTAGGCCATTGTAATTTCCCAGATATGTCAGTTTGAATTTAAGCCATCGTTGCTTTTTGGCTGAGTGAAAAGTTTTAATTTGATGTTTTGGATCAACTCTGAAGTTTTTATAGTTGTATCAAACATAGTAAAAATCAGGATTTGTTTTTTTTTTTTTTTGTAAAATAATTTATACTGATATATTAATATTTTCTGTGAGGACAATTTGTTTCTTAAATTGCATCCAAATACAGTATATGAACATACCACAGGACCTGATCATGCATAGTTTCAAGTGTGACCTTTTTTTGAACTGGCACGCCAGTATGTGTGACTCAGTCCTTTGCTAGGTCTTATATTTGTGGTGACACTTCTGCAAGAAACAAACTTTAAGGGTACATCCATAATAATCCTAAATTCAAGTATGATGAAAAATAATGACTTAAAGTCCACAAAGGAACTTGGATGCATTAATCTTGTTCCAAAAAAGGAACTTGGCTCTTAAACATCTGTGAAACTCAACTCAACTCAAAGGAAGCCAAGAATTTTAGCCAGCAAAGCCATTTCTGTCTAATTATCTTGAGAAATGAAACTTTCAAAACAAATTTTATTTACAACATTAGATCAAAACAGAGAGAAGTAATAGCTGGGCATGCTGAAATATTGTCATCATGATAAACTCCTTATGTTTGTTTTATGATTTAAAAATGAGTATTTTTTTGGGTAATTTGAGTTTTTTTTTGCATTTGTCAGCAAGTGAGACAGTCAGAGCATTTGGTAGGTGCATATCACTTCAAACTGTGCATTAGCTGGATCATAGCCTTGGTGCCTTGTTCAGATTCGCCTTGAAACCATATCAGAGTTGTCTTGGATAATAAATACTGTAAGTAAACTTGTATAATATGATGAATACCACACTGAGCAGTACCAGGAGGTGATCCCTAGTGATTTACATGTCATTATTACTTGTTTACACTGTCAGAAGTCAATGAGAAAATTAATTCAGAAAGATTTTTTCTTGCCAGCAAATACTTTTACCCCCATTTGAGAGAAAATGTCCCACTCTGCTTCTACACAGGTCATCCCCCAGCTGACTGTTAAAAACTGCTCCAAACTATCTGACTGTCTGCACTGACCTGCTAGGACACTTGTTTTTATTCAATAATGCCCCTCCCAGCAGCTATACTCATAGGTTTCTTCTTTTCATTATCAGAACCTGATGTTTTCATCCTGTATCTTTTCTTCTTTGGTCTTTCTTCCCAGTTTGTTTCTGGAGTTTTGGAGTTTTATTTTCCATTAAAATATTGATCAGGCTCCTGCCTGACTGCATTTGGTCTCTTCCTTAGTCAGCTACATATGACTGATATCAACAAATACAAAACTGAAAACAGAAGACACTCATGAACAAGACAAGAAACGATGTGCTGAACTGGCCAAGAACAATAGAAAATGGTAACTGTGTATACTTACAGTTATTCATACCCCTGGTAGATTTAGGTTTAAAGTGATCTTTCAGTTTTAACAACATGTTTACTGATCTCCAGGTTTCTGCTGGTCCTGGTAGATAGCATTGTTCGTACTGATCTGGATTTTATCCTGTGAATTTAAATCAGTGCTCTTTTGAAGTCTCACCCACAGAACAAGAAAGTCTTACAGACAGTGATTCTAAATGGCAACCAGAAGCTAATTTGTTCCTGATTAATCTTATTTTTCCACCTATGGTACAGACATTTTAATGCTGCAAACCTTTATTTTCAGTTCTGTATAGTTTATTTAATCTTCCCTACTAGTTTTCTATTGTTTGTTCTGTGTTCCACTTCCTCTAATGCTGCAATAGCCTGGATATTTTTCCAAAGTACCGAGTCAGCCTCTGCATTATTTTATTTTAAAACATTGCACAGTGTTTCACTGTTGGGTTTTATATATAGTACATAGAGAAAAGAATACAGTAACTCTGTATTTTTAGGGGAATCTTGGGACTTTTCACTATGTGCATTTTTAAACCTTTCTCTACTTGGTGAAAAACAGTTTTCAGTGTTTCTGAAGTACTTGGTGAACTTTCTTTTTGATAAAACGCTCCAAAAAATAATAGTGATGTTAAGTCAAGTCAAGTTTATTTGTATAGCACATTTCAACAACAAGGCAGTTCAAAGTACTTTACAACATACAGCAACCAATTATTATTTACCTCTTTTTAAATATAACTTAAACATTTAGAACAAAAGAATACTTTGTTTGCTGTTTAAGTGCAACTTTTAGGAAGCAAACTAGTTTGATGCAATGTTAGCTGTCCCCTGTAGAAACTCAGTGCTTCAGTTGATGATTTTGGGGACAACTCTGTCCTTTAAGCAGGAGGAAAAACAACTCTGATGCTGTCCTTTTAACTTACATCATTACACTCAGAGTGATACTGTAAACAAAGGGCAAAAAAATACTGTGCGGTACATACTACACAGCTCTTGTTGCCTCATATGCAAAAAAATCTTAAAACCTTACTGTTATGAAAAATAACCACAAATGTGAATAAGAACTGACACCAGAGCACAGTAACAATCTCATAAAACAAGAACAATTTTCCTTGTGTTTTTTTCTTTTTTAGTAAAGATTTGGCCTCCAGTTCACATTCACAGGCCATCTCAGCTACATGACTCGTTCAAGGTTCAGTTACGGATGTTAATAATGCTCATAGTGCTTTGTCACATGAAAATGTTTCAAATCATCAAATAAATACTAATACCAGACAGAGATATGCAATTTCCCCCCTGGGGGACTAATAAAGGCATTCTGATAATCAGAGTAAACACAAAATATTGTTTTCAAATGATCATTTCATTAACTGAGGGAAAAAAGCTTTCCCAACCAACCAGGGGTGTGTGAAAAAGTATTTACCCTCTAACACTAACCTAATCCCCAACCTTCATTTTTTCTTTTATCCATTCAATGAGGTACTTTCTGTTTATTGCCCTGTTGTATAACCAAATGTGCTTGAGCTTAACTCACAAACCGATGACCAGATATTCTCCTAGTGTGCCTGAAATTCATGGTTCCATAATTAATGCCAAGTTATCCAGATCTGCTGTATGTTTGATGCTCTATTTCTAAAATACTGTGTTAGTTTTATGCCAGATGACCCTTTTCAGAAACTTCTCCTTGTGTCTCTTCAGTCCACAAAATATTTGTTAAGAGGCCTTGAGGATCATTAAGATCCAAATGTGAAGTGGTGCTGGGTAGCTCAGTTGGTAAAGCCGGTGAACCATATGCAGAGACTATAGTCCTTGACACAGATGTCGTGGGTTCGAGTCCCAGTTTTGGGTCATTTGCTGCATGCCTTCCTCTTCAGTCTACTGTTCAATAAAGGCCACTTGTGCCAAAAACATCTTTGAAAAAAGAGATGCACATGTGAAACAGGTTTTTGGTCATCAGTGGCTTTGATCTTGAAACTCTCCCAAAAGAATGCCATTTGTTCCCAGTCTCTTTCTTATTGTTGAATCATGATCTCTGACTTTAACTGAGACAGTGAGGCCTCCAGTGTGTCAGATGTGGATTTGGATGATTCTGCAACCTTCTGGATGAGTCACTGATGCACTCTTGGAGTAATTTTGGTAGGCTTGCCACGCCTAAGAGGGATCTGCATTGTTCCTTGTTTTCACCATTCGTGCATAATGGCTCTCATGGTGGTTCTTTGAAATCCTAAAGCCTTAAGAATGGCTTTGTTACCATTTTGCAAACTGACTGATCTAAATCACTTTATTTCTTACCCATCATTGAATTTCTTTAGATTGAGGAATGATGTGTTGCTCTTTTCAGATCTTTTAGTCTACTTCATGTTGAAAGCCAGCAGTAATCGGGTCTTGGTGTGACTAGTGAAACTGAACTCATCTTTTCAAAAGATGTGGGCAATTGTTATTTGTATTTTGTATTGTATTTTTTTTTTTTTTTTTTTGTATTTTTTGTTTAAGACGTTGACATTTTATTATAAAGATATATTTGTTTGATGGTCTGAGACATTTAGGTGACACTATGACAACATACACCAGCTATGTATGACTGGCAATGCATGAGTGCTCTGTAAATTAGAGGAGTTTTAGGGCCTTGCACAATCTTGAAATAGTCTATTGTAGATTTGTGACAATTGTTTTAATCTGTTTCTTTCTGGTTTTTGCATGTCTTTTGTTTAGGTTGTAATTGATGTGCAGGTTTTCACAAACAAAGGACATATAATAATACTCTCTCTAGTTTCCACTGACAGTCTCGACAAACCATTAAAATAGCTAAATTGTGCCACCAAGACTCAGTTCTAACAAAAGGAATCTCAATGGGAATTTACTAAGTTGTAAGCAGACTTTTGCTGACCAAGCTCAGCATGAATTCAACGTGCACACGCAGCTGCTAAAATAGGACACAGGCAGAGCTTTGCACTCAGAGTTATGAGAGTTATCACTTTCTCACTTTCTGGATACAGGTCAGTTGCAGTGGCACAAAAACAAAACGAAGATGGCAATCAGGAGGAGGGGGAAGAAGGCTTGAGGCTAGAATCAAACTGGAATAAAAGATCAAAACGACAAAAATGTATTTTATTCTCACATGAGATGCTCTTTGGTAAGCAAGACAGTTAGCTAAAAAATATTTTTGATACAAACCTACAGTGCACGAACTGTGATGGGACACAGCTGCACGACTCCTTCAAGCTGACTGATGAATCAGGTTGGGTTTAACTCAACTGGAAGAGCAGAGGCGAATATCACAGGCTGCAATGAGTCAGTTTACTGCAGGACAGATGTAGAGAATCCCACTAAATATTTTTTCTCATTACATCTGAAGCACACTCATATTAACATGCAAAGGGAGCAAAGACAGCATAAGCTGTCATGGTAAGGGAAACATTTACTAAACTGATCATTTTATGAGGTGAGAGCTGCAGTGATATGCAAAAACTACCCTTAATATGTTCACAAAAAACAGTAAGTCAATTCCTTTGAGGTGACAGTCTCTTCTGACCTCTCTGTCCCAATGGATGTAATTCATATGTTTGTAAAGGGAGGAAATACATTTTATGACTTTAAGAATCTGACGTTAAAACTTTGAGATCATGTTTGTGTCTGGTGGACAGTTTGAGGCAGCATAAGTTGACTTTCGCTGCTACATCTCTCAAACACAAGGGCTCTCAATTTAAGTCATGGACTAACACCTTTAACACTGCACTAAATCAGTGTTCTCTATTGAGAACAATTTGTTTTGGAGTTCACTTAAAGTAGTTTGGTGACTGTGTTTTCAAAGTAGTGTGCCTGATTCTTTTGGAAATGTATGGAAAACAATTTTTAGCCACAATCCTTTAATCACTCAGCACATTTCACTCATTAGAGAAAGAAGCCCACTTTGTTTTCTTGTCTGAATCTGTTTGGAAATCTGTGGATCCATTCCCCTTGGAGAAAACAGATATTGATTTTGAATTAACTACTTTTCCATTTAGTCTGAGACTGGTCTTGAGCTGTAAGTAAGGTTCAATAAGGTGAAGGATGCCACAGAGGTACAGATAGAAAAAGTGTGCAGAATGTGAGAGCGTCTCTTCTCCATGTTTCTCAGAGTTCCTTCAAACTGCACTGAAACTGCTCCTTTAATGCAAAAAGAATTGAATTAGAAATACCTCAGCAAAACAAAAGCCTGTATTGCCTTAAACAGAAGCCGATTCTGTCTTCTCTAAGACTTGTTCTTAACACTTAAAGCTGCAGCATGTAACTTTTGTAAACAATATAGTTTTTTTGTTTTTACATATTTGTTAAAACATCTGTGGCCATGCTTACTGGCCTGTACATTCATGGCAGGCTCTGGTGTGGGGAACCAGCTGTAGTGTAGCAGAGAGCAAAGGGGAGTGTGTGAGCAGTGTGTACACGAGTGTGATTGACAGCGTTTAAGACCCTCCTCCTGGGTCTGATTGGTTGTTTCTGACCAAGCGGTGTATTTCTAGAGATGGCAGTAGGACCACAAGGAGGAGGCAGAGGAGCTCAATTTTTTCACAAATCATTTCTCTCATGTTATACTGTCATGGTATGGTGACAGTTTTAACAAATATGGAAAAAAACATGTTTATAAATGTTATATACTGCAGCTTTAAAGATCAGGGACTCATACACAACAAACTAATTGGATCTGCACACTGCACTTCACATGGATGTTTTAAAAAGTTAAAATATAAACAGTGGATGAATAAAAATATATTTTTTAGAGCTTTGTTCTTATTTACTGTAAAAGGTGTTAAGCCAATACACATTATTAACTGCTCTGCTCCTAACAAATTTATGTATATATATATATATATATATATATATATATATATATATATATATATATATATATATATATATATATCTACACACACACACACACACACACACACACACACACACACACACACATACAAATACTAAAACAATTTCACAGATGCTGACTTGGGCTATCAGTGTTTAATGGTACCACAGAATGCATCAGGACTGGTGAACAATAACGTCAAGAGGTGACAACAGGAGCAGCTTATTGAATACAGAAGAGAAATAGCTTATACACGTGACAACAATTATCAAAGGACGCTGAGCAGAGAGACCTTGCAGGAAAATGCTCCAGTTACCTCAATTTGACACCCTTGTAGAGGCAATGGAAAGTACATAAAATTCACACCAAAACATCAGCAACATGCATCACCATTCATACAAATGCACACTCTTGGAAGTGTAATCAAACACACAGATGCCGAAATTCGTTCTCCGCCCAGCTCTGCATTGCCTCAGTCCACATCTTTTGCTCCCTCTTGATTCATGTATAAGCACCTCCCCCAATCTTAACCATCCTTTTTTCCTTCTATCTTTGATATAAAGCTGCCTTTAGGAGTTGTATGCACAGTCTGTTATATGATTTTGGGAAAAAGTTACTTTGTGTCAGCAAATATTTCCCAGACTACAATATTATGAAACTTCTGTAGGATTTGCATGTATCTGAATATGCAGACAACATGTTGGTTTCAGGGAAAGACAGATCCTAGTGTTTGCAACATAAATCAAACAAGAAGTCACTGTTCAGAATTTTACAGCCAATATGTGATCCATGGATTTTGTAAAGACGGACCTGTTGCTACAGAATTTTGTTTTGATTTCTGTTTAAAAAAATCTGACATGACAAACAAGGTGCTTGTTTCTATCTTCTTTGTTGACACCAGACACATAACTATCATAATGTGCGATTTTAGGTGAGACCCAAGTGCCGACAACCAGAGGCAGCAAGTGTGTTGAGCAGTGTTGAAGCTTTATTGATAAATCGAAAAGAGACTTACAGCAAGGCATGGGAAACCAGCATGAAGACAACTGGAGAACTCACTGAAAACTGACATGACACAGAAAGACAAAGGGGAAGGAATAACAGAAGATATTGCAGATAATTACACATTGGAGGGAGCCATTGGAGAATAGTAAAGAAAGGAAGCTATATATACGGAGGAAGGAGTGGAGAAAGACATGAGCATCAGAAGAGCTACTCAGGGGTGAGTAGGACAGCTGAGGAAGAGAGCTGGCAGAGGGAAATTAGGAGATGTGTAACAGCTGTGCTGAGAGACAGGCAGAGGGAAAGAGAAAAATAATCAGGGTGGGAGGAAGGGAAAAATAGTACTAAACAAAGGGAAAATCCTGAAACTAACATAAACAGTAACAGAAAAAAAAATATTAATCAAATGAACCTAAATCAAAATGCATAATAAACTATAAACCAAGAAGCAAACACACTGAGGAATAAACAAAGACAAAATCTAAGTAAAAGAACAGCAAGGAAATGTTTAAAACAGAAACATAAACGAAAGCCAAAGCTCTAATACCATGGGATCATAACTATATGTGTCTAAAATTGCATTCTACGTAGAATTGTTCCTCTCATGGTGGCAGGGTGTTAGTGTAGCTCTGACATGTTAGTTCTGATTTGTTCTTTTTGTAGATTTTTGTTCATAAGATTTTGACTGAGGCGTTGCATGTTCCCTTTTGAGAGCAGTTGATCAGCTTCTGAAAAGCTCAGTTAATACCAGAAATATGACCCCAAATCCCAGAGGAGTTGAAAAGGAGGTTTCATGGATGCAGAGCAGGACAAAAGAGCGGAAAGAGAAGGAGGAAGTTCAAATCATCTCTTCCAGCAATCCTAATGGGCAAGACTCATATACCCGACTCCATCGTCTCTCTACTTGGGTTTCTAACCATATGCCCAGACATTTAAAGAGGAACGACAAAAGCAAATGAGGAGCATTAGCAGTGCTTACCAACAATTGATGGTGTCATCCAGGACATGTTACTTTAAAATATTATCTCTGCTACTCAGAAATTGAGCTGTTAGCATGTCATGATGGTCATGAGACTGTCATACATTGGAATGGGACTTGATAAGAATTTATCGATATCAATTCCATTATCGATCTCACTTATCGATTCATTTCCTTATTGATTCTCTTATCGATTCTCATTGAGTTAGGAAATAAACTCTTATTCAAAATATGCACCATGTTTTATTTGAGTCAAATTAAAGCTGGCTTAAAAAATAAGAATCCCTCTGTCAAATTAACATTTTAACATGAAATGCAACTTTTTGCACATCAACAGTTTTTGTGCAGACAAATCTTCATGTTTGCTTTTTCAGGAAGGATCTTTCAAGACTTAAAGGTTGTTTTCAAAAGATGCTTTTAATCTGACAAACAAACCTTATTGGAACCCATATTCTAATTTATTGAACATGACTGTAAATTTTATTATGAAATGGAGATTATTCATACCGCATGGCGCTAACATTAACACAGTAACCGGAACGTGGAGGAGTTTAACATTATCTGGGACATTCATGCTGGAAGCTCCACTCCTTTAAGGGTCACCGACATCGATAAGCAACGTATCAAACACTTTACCTTTGTACACATCATCTGCATGCTGTGTGGTCAGCTGTTTGAGGTATTTCATCTGTTTATTGTGATTAAAGCTCTGCACATGTTGCAACCACCCTTAGTATTGTCCTTTTTTGTAAAATGTAACCAGACTTTGGAGCGCTTCTGCCACAACGCCATCTTGGATATTTTCGTCACATAATACTAGAACTGACGAGCAGAATCGTTAAGCAGGCAGGTTATCGATTCCAAAGAATTGAACTACTGAGAACTGGTTCTCGACAAGAACCGGTTCATGATTCCCATCCCTAGTCATACAGCAACAGTCTTCAGTCAAAGTGCTCTTCAGATTCACTGCAAGACTGACTGCCACCAGATATCCTTCCTGCCCGCAGCACCACCTTTCATGCCTCTTTGAAGATGCTTGGATGAAAAGAGTTATGCCGACATTTAATTTCCTGTTGGTATAAATTATTTTTGAATTGAGTTGAATTTGAACTTCTTCTCTTCATGTCTGACATTTAATCTGACTAAAAATACCCAAATTATTTCTATCTGTTAAATGCTAGAATGATGAAAGGAAGATTTTTAAACTGTCTTTAAATTAATAAATTTACTTGAAGAGAAACTTAAATTCCTAAATTGTACATCTTGGGTCAAATGTCTTAGTTTTCTTACTTACACTTCTAATACAGTTTGCTGGAATTTTGCACCATTCCTCCAGAGAGAAATGCTTTAACTGAGTCAGGGTTGTAGGCTGCCTTGCTTTTTCAGGTCTGCCCACAAATCTTCTTTGGGACTGTGATCAGGGCTTTGTGATGGTGTTGTTCTTAAGCCACTCTGTCAGTAATTTGGCTCTATCCTTAAGGTCAATATCCATCCATATGGAAGACCCATTAGTGCATATGCTTTAATGTCCTTTTTGATGTCTTGAGATGTTGCTTCAAGAGTTCCAAATAATATCTTTTTCTTATGATACCATCTATTTAGGGAAATGCACCAGTCCCTCCTGCAGCAAAACACCCACACAACATGATACTCCCATGCCATACTTTACAATTGAATGGTATTCAATTGGCTTTCAAGCTTCTCCCTTAACCCTCCAAATGTAACAATGGTCTGTCCTGTGATTTTTTTAGACCACAAAACATCTTAGAATTGTTGGAGTGGTTCGAGCCAGGTGTGAAGGATGAAAATCAGTACCTCCAAATCCAAGAAGACCAAGGTCTTCAGCCGGAAAACAGATCTCTTGGTCTCTAGATCGGGGATGAGCTCCTGCCCAAAGTGGAGGAAGGGTTAGGAAGATTTAAATATCTCAGGGTCTTATTCACAAATGAGGGAAAAATGGAGTGGGAGATTAACAGCCGGATTGATTCGCTGTCTGCAGTGATACAAGTTCTGTACCGATCTGTTGTGGTAAAGAGAGAGCTGAGCCAAAAGGTGAAGCTCTCAATTTACCGCTTGATCTACATTCGTACCCTCATCTATGCTCTTGAGCTCTGGGTAGTGACAGAAAGAATGAGATACAAGTAGCCGAAATGAGTTTCCTCTGCAGGTTGTCCGGACTCTCTCTTAAGGCTCCCACATATTTCATCTGAAGCCAAACAGACGACACACAGTCTCATGGTTTCAGGACAGACTTATTCGCACACACCTTTCATGCAACAGTGCAGACCACCTGGAGGACAGGTGGTCTGCACCTGTCCTGCTTCAGTATACGTCACTCCCCTGCCCACTGGGGTTCCCTCTCCCTCCCTGCATCCTGTTTTGCTTTTACAAATTGTTTATAGAGAGAGCACCACACTTTTCTATAGACAGCCTCCTCTGTGAATGATGAATGATTTCTGCATAAAAACACGGCAACAAACTTCTGACCAATCAGACAACACTTTGCACAGACCTCTGTCAAAATAGTTCAACCCGGGATGTCGAGTTTGACTGATTGAGTGATCTTTGTGCAGTATGCAGAATGATCAGTTCATCAATTGCGTAAAATTAGATTGATATAATGCTTTTATATGAAAACTCCCAGGAGTTTGCAATCCTATAATTGTCCTAAAAAGCTTTACAGAAATTAGGCGAAAAGGGAAAGATAAATGAACAACAATTAAAGCATACTGTTCAGTGTTCAGATAGAATAAAAGGTTTGCTGTGTGGGAAAATAAAAGAGAAAATAGGAAGAAACCCGTCAAACACTGATGGGGTATGTAACAATGAGAGGAGGAGGAAGACAGGTAGAGTGGCAGCCAAACACACAGGGAGAACAAGTAGGAGGGAATAATGAAGAGAAACAGTGTGAAGCTCTACATCTCTCTCTCCTCGCTGCCTGTGATGGAGCTGCCCTGCTGAAAGAATCAACAACAGAAATGGGACGTCAAAAAGAGCTGAGCACCCAAACACTGAGTGCAAGCAGAGATCAAACAGAGAGCGTGTCTGAGGAGAAGAGAGGGGCAAAGCGCGGGGAAACTGGGGCACACACATTAGTGAAACTCAGTGAATTTTAGGAAGCATGTAAGAAGTAAGAAGACAGAAAAAGTGCTGATGGCAGAAGTGTGCGGGTGTACCCTCCCAGGACCTGAGTGTGGACCTCCCCCCATCACTCCACCTCCTCCTTGCTTCATCTGTGCCCTGTCTCCTTCTCCATGCTCTGACCCTATCCCCTCCTCCTTCACCCTCCTCTCCCTTTTTTCTCACATGCCATCCCTCGCGCACTGTTTCCCACAGTCAGACCAGGGAGAGTGCAGTGCCTGGATCGCATCTCTGCCTCTCTCTACTACCCTTTTTCTTCCTCTACCAACCCTCTGCAAGCACTCTCTCTCCATCTCTCTCTGATTTTCTCTCTGCAGCTAAAATCCCTCAGCTCGGCATCAGAGGCAAGACGCAAGAGAAGAGAAAACCAAAGAGGAACTAAATTGAGGACCCAGAGAAGAACTGAGGAATCCTTGTTCTTCTCAGGATTCTGATGATTGACCTGCTCTGCAGTCAGTCTTCTGAGAGGAAAGACTGAAGATGGGAAGCTCAATCTGAGCACAGAAGGAAGGAGAAAAGGGTTATTTTGCCTTAAAGAACAAAGTGATGAAGACGAAGCTTCTGCAAGTGAACAAATGAAGACTTAATCCATACACAGGAAAACTGCAAAGAACTTCAGAAGTAACAGGACTGAATCTGAACAAAAAAAGGAAAGAGACTCCAACTCAACATATTTTAGAAGATCTGCCTGAGATAATTAATCTCCTGTCAGTTTTCCTTTTTCCTCCTCACCTGTTTTTCTACAAGTTCTCCTGAAGCTCAGCCATGCAGGTGTCCATCGCCTGTACGGATCACAATCTGAAGAGGGGGAATGGGGACCACAGCAAGCAAAGCGCCACCAGCCCCAACGTGGTGAACCAGGCCAGGGCCAAGTTCCGCACCGTGGCCATCATCGCCCGCAGCTTCGGCTCCTTCACTCCCCGACACATCTCCCTGAAGGAGTCGACTGGCAAACACACAGGCATGAAGTACAGGTGTGTGAGTCAGAGACGCGAGTGTGTGCTGGATTCACTGGCTTAGAGAACATTTTTAACTTTAGTCTATATTTCTTTTTTTGTTTGTATTCTTAAGTTTTTAAAATCATAATTGCCAAGTTATATCTCAAAAGTGATTTGATCTTGCTCCTCGTTTATACTTCAATACTTGACACGAAGAGTTTGAGTTTAAGAAAGTTTACTGAAGTAAAAAGATCATCTAACATCATATTTTTTCTCCAAAGTTTGATTTTCTGTCATTATTTTATTAATAAGCTCTCAGGTGAATTCTTACAGAAGACAGCATGACAATTAAGGATCCAGTTTTGGTTTACATGTGCCTTGCATGAAACCAGTCAGTGAAAATAATAACCATTAAATCTACAACCAGTTTTACGTTTCTCGTGGCTAAACATTTTGGGGGTAAATATCAATACCTAAATAATAGTTTTTAGCAATACCGCACATAATTTATCCATCCTTGATGATCAGTTAGCATATTTTTAACTTCGTCTTTCTGCCTTTAAACAAAAAAGTGTTCTCTTTGGATGAATTCACTTTGTGCCATTTCATACAGCTTCTTCCAGCACCTTCTTCTGGAGTACTACACATTTTAAACTTGATCTAGAGTCTTTACCCTCATACTTGCAGTTAATCAGGAGGTTTCAGATGTTTCCTACAAACCTGGTTTTTGTTCAGTGCTTTGGCTTCTTACTTTGGCTCATATACTCCTATGCTTGTTGTCCTGCACAGACTTCTCTGTCTGTCCTCACATGCACTAAAACAAACTGTATTTTCAGAATGGAAGAGCGCTCTTTCCCCTCTGCTTCTCTCCCACACACCTAAACATTTCTCTACCTGTGTGGCTTGGAGAGACAGCTCTGCAGTGTGGGCAGAGTGTCTGAGTTGGATTTGACCTCCGTGGTACTTCGGCTCAGCGGAGTTCTGCTTTCCTATCGCTTGGGCCTCAAGACTTAAAATCTTTTTCTGTTATAAACTTTTTTTACAAGCTCCAAACAGAGCTATCAAATCCGACTTGAGTGTGAAAACCTACTCTATTAGACCGCTATTAGCAGTTGTCGTTTATGAGGTACAAATCAAATTGTTTTTACAATAGTTAATCAGAAATCTAGAAATGATAAAATGTGGAAATTTTAACATGTACCAAATAAATTAGTGAGTCAATTTCTTTTCCCCATAATTCAACATGAAAGTTGGCCAAATGAATAAATGTTGATGTCCATCATGTTCTTACAATTATTTTCAAGCAGGAACATGTCATTTAAGACTTCTTAGAATGAGTGACTTTAAACAACTAAGAACCATATAGTTCACTTTTGTTTCCCCTTAGCAACAAATCAAAATAAAGACAAATATGTATAAGTTTATAGTGCTTTTCCAAGACTGCTATGATGAACGGTATCTTGCCTACCTTGGCTGGGCTTAGTGTGTAGCTGTTATGGACAGGACTTATATTACACATTGTCTGAACTCTCAGGCAGTCCAGACAGTGTGTAATGTGAGTGAGCTGTGATACTGCCTGAGGTGTAATGAGAGCAGGCAGACGACTGAGCATCGACCCGGCTGTAGCTCAGTGCTCGTCACTTTATATTGGTAATAATATATCAATATTATAAGAACAGTATAAGAGCATGACGATTTTTATCGTAAAAACACATGCAGCACGAAACTTATTCAATTGCCAAATACGGGCTGTAACATGCACTGTTTTGCACAATTGATTAAAGTGGATATTTACTGTGCAAAATTTGTTAAAACAGTTTTTTCATCTATTAGCACAATTTTTTTTTTGTTGTTGTTCAGTGGAGATACTCTGATTCTGGTTTCTTAGGTTCTGATTTGATCTCTTTATCTGTTTTTACATTTTAATAACTGACTAGTCATAATCTATAATAAAATAGTCTGAAGAATGAATCCTATAACTTTCCAGGGAGAGACCTTTATTACACACTGAAAGAAGAATCAGGAGATTTTGGCATAATTCTCAGCTCTATAATTTACTTTGAAACTAAAGTTTATAAGAAAAATCAAGAATATCTACTCTGTAATGAACTAACCAAAATAAGGTCAGAAACAGACAAATAAAAGGACAAACAAGGATGAAAAATATTAACTTATCTATAAACTACTAACTAACAATTTCAGAACCAGGAAACAAAGTGTTGAAATACAATTATCTAAATTGATGAACACCTAAAATATATGAAGACTTTATCAGCCCCCCCAAAACACAAAGGAAATATCTTATGGTCTTGCTCATGATAGCCACTGTAAATTCATTTCAGGATTGATCTTTGTGTAAAAAATTGTTTAAAATTCCTACTGAAAAAATGTAACACCTGGACAAAGTCTCTGCATATTAAGATACAGTATTTTGTGAATTTTTTTTTTAGAGAATATGGAGCCTTACATTGCAGTTAGACATTTTTATAGCATGACAATTTTCAAAAGACTGAAGGTGAAAAGTACACTAAAAGATTTATAATAACAGTTTAATGTTCAGACTTGTGGCAAATCCACTCTATGCTGACTTAATTATAATAAGAGTGTTATAAGTAACTGCGGTAACACACATAATTTCCATGGAGCACCATTCCGTTAGAACTTAAGAATCATTTTGTTTCATGACAATAAAAACCTAGAAATATTTGAATGAGACCAGCTGTTTTGGAAATTCAGCTGTTAAGATTACAGTTTATGTGAGCAAAAGTAATTAGTAGAGAATAAAACAGATGCCAGGGAATGGGATTATCCAAAGAAATACATACATTTAAACTTTATCTCAGATAAATTATGAGTAATGAATGAAAATAATTTCATGTTGGAGCTGGGAACTTTGTTCTGAATATTTAGGGAGGTGATCTATGAACATGAATTAATTCATTTTAATCTGGCTGAACTGAATTTAGAACTAGCACTTGTTAAGGATGAACTGGCACTACACTATCAGATTCTGTTGCCAGCTATAGCTCAGTTGTTCTTTCAAACTCTCATTAAAAGTTCAGTAGGCAGATGATGCTGAAAACTGCTGGTGATGATGGATGATGATAGGCTAGAGGCTCTGCTCTGTGTTATGTGTGTAACTAAAAGCAAGAAAATACAGACAGAAGAAAGACAGATGGGACAGGAAGAGACGATACCACAGAGTGCTCTAATCTTTCTGTGCCGCGTTCTCTTCTGCTGACAATAATACTCTGAGAAAATCTGTTTGCGACGAGTCACTACTATCCTGTCCTTCATCACTCTCTGCTCTTTTTTTTCCCAATGCCAGTCTTCCTTTTAGTTTCAGGAAGTTAATTCAGGTTTGCGTTGCATCTTCCTTTTACAAAAACACATAGACATTATACAAAGGGGCAGAGGCTAAACATCAGTGTATCTAAATATATCAGGATGTTGGAGAACACATGCTCTGCTTCTGTTTATCACTTTAAACAGCTGCTAACCTCTGGCCGCAGAAAACTGTCAGACATCTGTAATGACAAAGTGCTGACATGCTGGAATTGGATGTTCTGTACAGAACATGTCCTACAATGTGGACAGCACTGTAATAGTTTCCAGTCTTAATTTGTTAACTTATGTAATATTTGTTGTTACAGTCATTGAAATTTTTATAGAGTAGAGGTTGTGCTCTAACAGACTACAGTAGCATAGTAAAGTGGTTACTATGCTTGTGCAGAATGATTAACTGTATATTCTAGACTTTTTAACTTAAATTTTTACCTTTGATTAATTTATTATTATTTACATTTTTTTTTTATTTTGAAAACATTATTTAAATAGATATTTGTAATGGTGTTAATAATCTCTTAATTTCATCTATTTGCAACACAATAACCTTTAGTGTTTTACATTTTGAATCAGAAAAATGTACATTTAATGATTTTGATTCCTTTTCAACAAAAATTAGACACTAAAATCTTGCATGTTTAATATATAATTAAGCAGACACAAATAAAAAAGTCACAGGAAAATTAGTTCCCCCCCCCTTTTTTTTTTTTTTAAAAAAAGATCATTTTTTGTGGCCTATGAGTGCTCTTAACCAGACAATTTTGGCCCTCATGGCAGAAAAGTTTGAGCACCACTGAATTAAACTATTACACATTGCTGTTACAACAGCATTGCAGTGCAAAGTCTTTAACATCACATATTTCTGAAATTCAGTTGAAAATTTAACATGTACAACAATTTGTGTGTAAGTGCTAAGAAAGCCTTGCAAAACATGAACACGTCTTGAAGTTTTCTATGTTTTCTCACATTACAACTGCAGACTTGTATGTGTTTTACTGGAAACAAGAAAGTGCATAACTCTACAGTGGAAGAAATAGAATGGATAGTTGTCATTTTTTTTCACAAATAAAAATCTGCAAAGTGTACTGTATATTTATATTCATCCCCACTTTACTTTGATGCCCCTAATCAAAATTCTGTCCCAGCAATTATCTTCAGATGTCACCTAATTACTAAATAATGTCTACCTGACTGTGCAATTTAATCTTAGGAGGAATATAGCTGATTTGTGAAGGCCTCAGAAGTTTGTTAGAGAACATTAGTGAACAAACAGCACCAGGAAGACCAAGAAACACAGCAGATAGGTCCGGGATAAAGATGTAAAGACGTTTAAAGATGAGGTTATAAACAATAACCCAAGCTTCAAACATCTCACTGGGCAATGTTTAATTCAAGCCATGTCACTGTTACCTAAACTGTCAAGGCTGACATGAAGAGCAATAATCAGAGAAGCAGCAAATAGCTTGTCATCAGCCATATACAGGACACAGCAAACAAGAAGATAAGCAAAGGCCTCAGAGGTTCACTCTCTATCAGGACAACAACCCTAGTCATACACCTAAAATTGTAAATTAAATGGTTTAAAGTAAATCATGTTCAATAGTTAGATGAATAGACTTGCAAAGTCTAGACCTAAACCAACTGAAGAGTCTATATAGAGATTGAGCTGTTTTGCAAAGAAAAATGGGTTTAATTTTCACTGTCTTTAGATCTCCAAAGCTGGTAGAAACATACAAAGATTGGAAAGTGGTGGCTCATTCCAAACCTAAAATATTGACTCAGTGGGTACAAATACAAATGCATGTCAAAATTTTCCATTTTTATTTGTCGAAAATTTAAAATCATGGATGCTTTCCCTCCAACTTCACAGTTATGTCCAACTTATGATGGTCTATCACATAAAATCCCAAACAGACTGCAAAAGTCAACGGGAAAATTCACTCTAGCACAACAAAGCACTGAAAAGTCATGTCTAAATACATTATTAATGTAACTTAAGTTTGCTATATAGTTGGTTAAAAGCTGCAGAAATCCCCTGAAATAAATTTGTCTTCATTTTACACCTTTGTTCTGCACTTTGCTGACTAACACCTTTGCTCCGCTGCTTTTTACAGACTGACAGAATCTACTCTACTTTTAGCAACAACTCACTGTTGTGTTAAATTGAAATACTGTACAAATTTTGAATTTGCTGCATAAAAAGCACATTATGTTGTGAGAATAGCACAGCATTGGATTTAGTTTAGTTACACAACTAATCAAATGTGAAGAAAGACATTCTTAACTTTTACTTGGAATCTCTAAAAATTCTGGGTCCAATTTGGTTCTTTCGATACTTCAGGCCGTGCTAATTTCCAAACACACAAGCAGATGCTGTGATTTTGTTTTTGCAATAGCAAGCTTTTTAATGTGGTCTACATTATGCAGATACTCGAGGTGCATGTGGCCCATTCACAGCAGCTGGCAATGTTTTCTCAGGTCACTGCACACATTGAGAACATGATGGCTCTCTGCTGTATGCTAAAAGGTAGACTACTACCCACCTGTAAATGCATTAGCATATATGCTTATAGATTTATGTAAAACGCACAAACATGTATTAATCAAAGTGTTCCCCACTTTAACATTTTTGCCAAAGTATTCATACTCCTTAAACTTTTTTAGACAGCATGGGCAGTTGCCCAGGGAGGTGGTGGGGTGGGGCACACAAGCACCAGATGCAAATGTCTACATTGTCAGTTGTGCCTTAAAGTTTTCTATTAGTTGTATGCATGTGCAATCAGTGAAGAGTTGGTTCCCCCTGCCGGCAGTGTTTTTTTGAGTCACCACTTTTTAATTGTTTGGGGGGTGGGAGAAGGAGGACTCGCCCATGGCACCATTCATGCAGGAACTGCCACTGTTTTCAGACTTAGAAGACATGAAAAATACTGTTTCTAAAGTTCATTAATGCCTAACTTAAGTCAGGAGTTTGTCAATCTGTCAGAAGTCTAAATGGAATTTTGTATGGCCTTGTTTTGAGTTTAGAACATTAATAAATCTAAAAGAGGGGGATAAGATTTAGAATGAGCCTTTGTGCATCAACTTTTAGCACCAGAGCTGCGGCAGTAGAGAACTACAAAATGCCTTACTTGTTCAACACACTTGTTTAACTTTCATAGAATCAGGTTAACTCTCTGCTCCAACTGCAGGTCTGCTTATAAAACATCTCTCTAAAGCTAACAGGTAGACTGTCTCTTCTAGCGCTGGGAGTGGGATTCCTGGAGGATCTTTTAGGATCTCGGTGGGAGCTTTTGGATTCCATTACTAGTATTATTGCCAAAAAGCACCTCTATATAAGTTCACTGGGTTATGCAGACAGAGCCTCCCATGTGTGGATGGAAGAAAAACACAGCAAAATCCTCTAGCAACTTTGCACAATAAATATATATGCAACACAGTGTAAAATGGGAAAAAAAACATATTTAGTGCAGCTTAAAAAGGTGATTGGTTTTTCTGCCTTGGTTGTGCAAGTCCTGTTCTTGTTGGATACTAAAATTCTGTCTGAATCTTGAAACTCGTCGGAGTCATCACAAGAAAGTGATGAACCAATCAAAAGTAGACTTGGAAAGACATGAGAGCTGTGTCATGATAAATTGATACTATCTATTTTAACACCTTTAGATATCAGAGAGACTCCTCTGGGTTTCAAAAATGTCAACAAAAAATGTAAACAATCTATTACTTTTGATTTACTTTTAACTATTTCATGACTGAACAGTTTAACACAACAGCAATCAGAATCAAAATTTTGAGCAAGCTCATGAAATTTTTTGAAAACAAACAAACAGTAAGCGATGGAATGAAAGGTTGTTTTCACTGAATCCAAAGCCCAGCAAAGCCATTCAAGGTGAAGAAGATTTCTCTTTTTTTTCCAGAGTTGAAAGGTCATATCCGAGGAGAGTGTGTACTCTACAAGGTGACAAAATATGAAAAGATTCAAGGGGTGTGAATACTTGTGCAAGGCACTGTTTTTCAGTTAAAAAAGAAAACACAGGAGATGCAAGAAAAGAGAAAAAAAACTCCAGAGATGGAGTTTTTATTCATCATTTGATGAATCTTGAAGTAAAAACAGCAAAACGTTTTACAAGAGTTTAAGCTCTGCTGGAGCCAGAGCATGTGCTGTGATGTAAAACCCTGATTGCTTTGTGAAAACCAGGCAAGCTTTTGGATGAACTAATTCACACATAGTTTTTTTGGCGGATGATTGTTGGTGTCCTCTCCGTACGTCGCCTGGCGAGAGCTCTCGCAGTACAGTGGTGTGAAATGGCCAGATTAGCAACTGTTGCCACTGTTTCTATAAAATGTGCCACACATTGGAAGAGCTGTGAAATGAGAGGGATGATAATGAATAAAAGAGGAAATTATTGCTGTTGGTTGGGCTCCAAACCACCAAACAACAAACGCTCCATAATGGCCTAAACTGACACATTAAAATATGCTTGTTGCCATGGTAATCGTGTGCTTGGCTTTGTAACATTTTTATAGCGACCTACGCAGAGGCTTGTTTAACTATCTTTATGGGGACTTTAGAAAGAGTCTAAGAGCAAACTATTTAAACTGAAAGCCTAACCCAAAATGTTCCCATTCCCTGACTCTTAATTTAAAACACACCTTTAATCTTAATAGAATCTTTTGTCAGCACACACATATTAGGAAACTGTATGATAAGAGAAACTGAGTGTGTGCTTTCTTGATGTGATGAAAGCAGAATGAAAAGTGAGATTTTCAAGCGAGGCTTTCAAACAGATTCATTGTAAATTAACTTGTCAGCACTCCTAATTTAACCTCAGACACAGTTAACGGGTCTGGGGGGTGGGGTTATACCTAAATTTCTCTTAAAAGTGAAGAAAACCAGTCAAAGTTCAGCAAGTTTTCCAGATAAGTGATTAAACAATGCTAAAGTTTTATGTTTAATTCAGTTATGTGAGAATGGAGAGGTTAAAATAATGCAAAAATAATTATCAAGATTATCAGCTTGTCACCATGAAATTGGAGCTACAGAAATATACATGTTGTACCAGAGGATCTTGCTGTTTTCTGTTTAGATAACAATGGTCGTCTTCAGAACTTGTATGCATGAGCTTCCATTGCATATAGAATTCTTCCATCTGATTGGCTTACATGTATAATTGCCACTCCTGTAAGACTTACATAGATGTAAGTCCTTGGTACCTCCTAGTCCACTGTCTTTTCCCTTCACCAAAGAAGTATACGTGTCATAAATTTCCTCATCTGTACTAAGATCCACAATAACTCTCTGTGAACTGTAATGTGTAGCCCAGGTTTTTGTGCATGTCAGTGGGGACAATAATATTCTCGTTTAAAGGGTGGTGCCAAAAACATAGCTAATAAATAAAACAACCACAAGCCGAAGAGTAAAAGAACAGTGCTTATTTTTAAGAAACATGGTGAGGAAAGATTAGCTGTTTTACTTATTTGGATAATTCATGTCTTAGAAACACAAAACCGTATTGCTTTTCTGCTGAAAAAAAAGCAATTTGAAACAATGTTTAAAAAAATTTGAATCTTTCATTTTAGTTGAGTTCTTTCTTCACCTCTGAGTAGTAAAAACTTAAACCACTGCATTATTGCCCCTCAAAGTGCTGCAGTGTAGCACTGTGTATCTCTGAGAAGATCAACTAAGATAAAAACTATATGATGTGAGTCAAGCAGCTCACAGACAGGAGGAGGTATGTTCATATCTTTATTAGTAAATGCTGTTATGCTTGAGTTATCTTAAATAACTGGATGATTTGCCAGAACAGTGGCACTGCATGTGACCCCACACTAATACGTTAACTTACCCACAGAGCTCTTTCTGACTACCAAAGTGATGATTTTTCTCACTGCTTTTCTCTGTCAATAACAACAATAATGACAATATAGGTTCTACTGCGGGTGCGCGCATAGTGGGGCCAACTATGGGGATCGTTTCGGCAGAAGTAGTGAGTGATACAGTGGTACTTGGATAAAACATTGTTGGCACATAAAAGATTATGTTATTACCAGACTGTATGGTTTTTGTACCATCTCAGCCAGGGCCGGAGTGGGACTCATTTTCAGCCCTGGAGTTTCATGCCTCAGACCGGCCCACTTTAGGTGACGACATAATATTAATAAAATCATGTAATTATTATTTTACATGTTAATAATGTGCTGTTTTGTAAAGTCTTGCAATTCAGTGTATTTTTCTAAAATATGTCCTATTCAGTGCTGGTAAGAGTTACTTCACAATGTAGATTTACTTCATCACGAGAGCACATCTCAAGCAATATTCTTTACAAGACATCATTTTCAACAATATCAGAATCTATATTTTGTTCAAATGAGATTTTTTTTCAGAGCTATCAGAACCTTGAAAATGAAATAAAAGAGTAAATAAGCAAATTAAATATCAAATTTTTAAAAACAATAAAATGTGTTGTGTTTTATAACACTATCATCTCTTTTTCAAGGAAACAGTTCCATCACAACTTATATTTCGCAAATATGAAAACATGAGTTAAAGGGCAAATCCCCAAAGCTATTCTTTACAACATCAGAATTTCCTTTTCTGCAATATCAAATATCAAACAAACAAGTGTTCACAGTGTTCTGATCCTTATAATTAAAAAATAAAAAAAATATTGCATGGTTCTCTGCAAGTTTGTTATTCACAGTAAGGCACAACTTTCTAACTACCCGATTATCTTTTTTTCCGCTCTTCCTAAGAGTAATTTAAAAGAAACAATCCTAAAACATTAATATATGCCTGAGTAGTGGACTGGTCTCTGTGACTTTGTTTATTACAGGATCATTGTCTAAAGACATGAGAATTTCTTTCTCACCTCCTGGCTCTGCTTCTGACACTAAATCACATTTTAAAAATAGTCATAATTCTCAACAGAAATCTCCCAATGAGTAATCCTACCTGACCACTCTGGACGTGTGGGCTCATGGCTGCTTGGTGGTGGATCTTTTTCTGACAAAAGGACAGTTATGGGGCGACACGTCATAAAAATATTTAAATCAAGCTTAACATGTTATAGAGGCCAGGATCAACTAGTCATCATTTAGCTAACTTTATTTGCATCCAGCAGCACTACTCAACTTAAAAACTCAACTTGGAAAAAGCAAGTTGTGAAAGCTTGTTTTTTGGAGGGTAGAATTTATCTTGATTTCATAATAAAAGCAAGTAGAAAAACCAACCAAACTATGATTTATATCCAAACTACAAACTATATATCAAGTGAGTTGGACATTTTCCATATTTTTAAAGCTAGCAGCTTTAAAATTGAGTGTATATTCTTTGAAAGGGGTACAGGAACAGCTAAGACAAAGAAATCAAAGAAAACTGTAATTGCCACTTGTAACTGCTTTTTTTCTAAAGTAGTTGGCCAGTCGGTAAAACTAGAATGAAGTTAAAACCTTTTTTCTTATGAAACAGTTCTTCAGTGCATGAGAACACAAAGAAGACATCTGACTCAGCGGAAGCTGACTTTCCTTTTGATTCTTCTTCTGATTTTTTTCCCTAACAGCACACTAGACACCTCTAATTTTAGTTGTCATCCCATTCACTGAACTCACTTTTGCTCTCAAGCTCAAGAAAGTGCCAGAATAGTTAGTCAGATTGTTCTTAGGTGTAGAAGAAGAGTAATTGGAGTGAAGACTGGTAACACTGATGGAGACATTAATGAGGAGCAAAGAGAATGAGCAAAAGGGGTGATGTATTGATGTGAAAAAAAGGTCAATGTAACCATGTTATTACTCATGATGGGTATTGAGGGGATGAGCTTTTTAAATAGTAGTCCTTTTATTCTAACACAAAAATCCTGTCCTCCCAGTAAACATTAAAGACTCCCCAAAGCTTTCAATAGTCAGTAATTAGTCCTTCATTACTGGGTTCTCGGTTATTAGCACAAGCAAGCACATCTCTAATGAGTCTTTAGAAGAATCTATTTCTGATTTGCAACTTTGCACTTGTTGGTTCGGTTGATTCTAGCAGAGAACTATTAAAATAAGAAGAAATAACCAGTTTCTTATATAAAAATTTAGATCAATTTAAAAAATGATCAGTTAGATTGGAGTCTGATGCAGAATCTGCCTCTTGACTTCTGCTAAATATTACAAAAGTAAAGCGATTTTAACATCTAAAATATAGCATTCTTACCAGAATGTCAGTTTTTAAAAAAGCCCATCTGAGGTCTGTTTCTGTGTGATCACATCTATTAAGACTTTTACTGGAATAACCAAAATCAACTGGTGCTTCTCCTGTTGTTCAAGAAGCTGCAGGTTTTATATTAGGACCAGATACCTTGAAATCTTAGTGACCTATTTGTGTTAAATTGCTGCTTCATGCAGTAATAAATCAAACAGTGAAAACTCGCCTCCCATATTAATCAAACCCAATGCATAAAAACGACTGCTGACATTTCAGCTTGCACTTTAAAATTTACAAAGGCTCCACTGAAAATAGGTGCATCATGAGTCACTTGGATCCACCCAGCACTCCTCCTTTTCACCTAAGACACATCTTTTAAGGTTATTTTCACATTCTGAAAATGTGAATTTTAATGTACCTAAAATTCTTTTTAATTAAAATAAAAGCCCAGGGTTCCTTTTAGACCCCCACAGAGAAATGTTTGCTTTTGAATAATATCTCCCCACTGCAGTCTCTCACAGATATCACTATAGCAAATTTTATTTCAAGCGGGAAAAAAAAATTGATTCCTCAAAGAGTGGCATCCTTTCAACCTCACTAGTTTGCAGTAATTTGTTTCTCTTTTGAAACTATGAAACTTTGTGTACCTCGGTATGTCAAACGGATGGTCTAGATTCTGTTCAGATGGGTCTTATGAAGTGATTATTAGTATTTTGGAAACAAAATGCCCCAAGAAATCAACAAAAGGCAAGTGATTTACAGGTCTATAAGCCCTGATTGGTGACTGATTGATTGGAAATGTCATCTATTTCAGGTCAATGATATATAGACTGAATCACAACCTGGTTTGACTGAAACCAACAAACTCTTCAGTGTGGATGTTGTTATTAAGGGAAGTAGACGAAAGTCAGAGGAAGAGCAGAGATCTAAGAAGTATTTTAAGATGAACCTATATTTTCTGCAACATGTTGAGGTATGTCTGATGTTTATTTAGGCCTCAAGAATGAAGCAAGACTTCAGCAAAGTTGCTTTGTTTATCCTTCTTAGCTATGAAGCTCTGTCTGCCATGAATGATGCTGGATTGGAAAATGTCAACAGCTCATGGAAATCTAAGAGTTAAGACAGGGATTTACATGTTTTAAGGAAAACACTCATTGACTGGGGTTTTAGTAATGTTAATCATGTTAACCATAATTGCTAACAAGAGGTGTTAAAGGCAGTTTTAAAAGTCAGCTCCATATTCATTTTGCTGAGATGTTGCCTTTTCTCCTAGCAGAAATATGTAAAGAGCAGACAGGGAGGGGAGAACAAATATTTTAGTGCAGTTTTTATATCTTTTGGCTCTTCAAGAGAAATTAGAATCAGCTAAAATTAGTATCTACAGATAAAATCTTTATTAGAACTTGAAATCGGAAGTAGGCCATGAAATTCTGATCTGTGCATCTAGTACTTCAGTAGTTGGTACATTGGTTGCAGTTGTCAGAAGTTAAAGCAAACTGCATTTCAGTTACATAAAACTACTGAAACCCAAACATTTCACACCAGTCTAGTAAAGCATGTTTTTAACTGACTTGGTCAAACCTGATATGCGAAATTATGTGTACTGAGGCTACTGGTTACATTAGTCTGCTTGATCAGCGAAGACTCTAACCCCTAACCCTCTATTAAGATAGTTTCAAACTAACAATAAAACAAACACAAAAAAAAATTAATGAAATGGCTTTTTTCTGGGGAGATAATATCTTTCAGAATACACAGAGGAAGAACCATTCAGAGAGAGCAGAGACTGGGACAGTTTTCATATGGAAAGTCCAGAGACAACATGATGCAATTGCTGGTGCATTTGCAATAATTGCGTGCCTCTTCAGTCACATCTCAGGTGGGGAGGTCAGTGATTTGCAGTCAGCCACCCAAAGTGTAGAGTTTTCAGCATTCCTAACTTCTGGGGTTTAAAGAACCTTTCAAAGATGGATTATGAAAAACATCTAAGAATTTGTCCTCATTATATTATTTTCTGGGCTGGGAATGCTTTGGAATGCCTTGGACTAGCTCCCAGCTGCTGCTTCCTCAACCATACCCCGGATAAGTGAAATATAATGTGTGAATGGATGTATTTTCTTATTAAGCTCCAAGTTGTAAACATTATTCCTACAATTTAAAGGTATTTCATTTGGTACATTGTAAATATTTGTCATTTCACTTGATAATTTAATAATGAAAGAAAAACAAATAAAGCATTTGACATTTTTGTAAGCTTGCAGAACAGAATTGCAGCACTCTTCAGCAAGCCCTCCTTTTTTAATCACACTTTGCCCTACATGATCCTCTTCTGTGACATGAGCATTGCAAATGCTGAGGTGCCTCACTGCAGTCTGGTCACGTGTCGACACCTCACCCCAGCGCAATGATCCTTATTATTCAGAAAAAAAAAAAGAAGTCAGCGTCAAGTAAATGGATTTGTTGAAATCAATACGGTGACCTGGGTTTTTCTTTGTTAGAGGAGCCTTGAAGCTCAATATGGGAACATAATGGAATGTTATTGGAATATCATCTTAGTTTCTTAATTTGCTAAAATCATCTTGGACTTGACTCAGCATAGAGTTAGTCAGTGGACTAACAAAGTCAGCAGTCTGAACAAAGAGATCGGCTGGGTTCTCGTATCAAGGTATGACAGTTTTAGAAAATTATGGTCTCCAAATGGCCAACATATTTAATCCTACAGCTTCTTCGGTTCAAAGCCCCTTTAGTAAAAAGTCCAAAAAACTGCTGGAGTAACCAGTATTTTCTCTAGGTGTATCTACCAGAGTGTACACAACTACCTCTCCCCTACTTCTTGCTGCTTACCGCCAGTCGGCAGGCTTAAAGAAGGCTAATGTACTTTTCCCTCACAAGAAAGACTTATTCAGCTGATTCTGAAAAAAAACCCTAGAGTCAAACTAGGGAAAAAATGAAGCGCCATGTATTAAGGTGACAAAGTTTTAAAGCTACAGTTGGAAAGCCATGAGCTGGATGTCTCTTAAGATGTGGATGCAGGCTGGATAGACAAACAGATTAGCTGACTAATTAACAAGCTGATACCAGCATGTTAGACTCCCAGTGTTGCTCCATGAAGAGCAGAATGGCAAAAAAAAAAACATGGTATTGCTGGGTTGCAGATGACGTAGTGTCGACATCACGAAATGCAAATGGGGGGCAGGAAGTAAATGCAGTCGTACACAACCCTGTCCCCTTCTGTTGATTCAGCATTAAAATGCCTAATTTCTGTGTGGTGCTGGACACGTTTCATTGTAGAAAATGACACTGTATTACCAGCTTCAGCCAGCATCTTAACAAGGTCTTTTGCTTTTGTTCTGTGGTCAGTTTGCACATTTCAGACCAAAAGATGTTAATTTTGGGACACAGAACCCATTTCCTTTCTGAGTTGTATGATGGTTAGACATTCCCGTCATGTTTATATTTGCATATTAACAGAAATTGTTCCCAAGGATGAACCAGACTTGTGGAGCGCCACAATTCTCTTCCTGATATCTTAGCTGGTTTTTTACAATTCAGCTCAGTTTATTTATATACTGTAGAGCCAATTCACAACAAATGTCTCAAGGCACTTTACAAAAAAAAAAAAAAAAAAAAAAAAAAAAAAAAAAAAAAAAAAAAAAAAAAGTAATTTCAATTCAATCACACATACATTCCTATTGATCCTAGTTATCAAACAGTACATTAAGCTCAGGTTATTCAAATTAGTTTAAAAAGTTTCTATCTAAGGAAACCCATCAGATTGCATCACGTCATTGACTTGCAGCATTCATTCCTCCTGGACGAACATGTAGCAACAACAGACACCCTCATTGTGTCATTGACTTTAAAGCTATCCCTCATACCAAGCATGCCTGTAGTGACAGTGGAGAGGAAAAACTCCCCTTTAGTGGGAAGAAACCTCCAGCAGAACCTGGCTCAGTACGAGCGGCCATCTGCCACAACCGACTTGGGGTTTGAGAAGACAGAGCAGATACACAAAAAGAAACATAAGAGCTGCTGTAGGATTATTTTCTATGTTCATGAAAAGTAAAAAGTTAATAGAAGGGGGGAACGATTAGTTGATGGCAGCATTACCTCAGCTGATGCCTCCCTCCAGGAAGGTATCACAGCCAAACGGAATGCCAGACCTGGAGACAAAAAAAAAGTTAGAGAAAACTAAAAATTAATGGCTGAAGTCTTTAGACTTTCCAATCATGTCAAACAAGAAAGCAGCGTGTCCCAGTTTTGGCCTTAAAACACATCCGCAGATTTGCCTCCAATTAACTCAAATGTGTCAGTTAAATTATCAGAGGTTTCCAAAGCCATGACATCATCATCTGGGCTTTCGTTTTTTATTTAAAGAGATATAAAAGAAGAATAAATAAATATCTGACATAATCTCGCTCATTACTTTGGCAAGTAGAAGAAGAAACACTTTTATAAATTGAAAGCTCACTTTAAACCTAAATCTGCAAGGGGTATGAATAATTTTGGACTTAGATGTATTAGATATATTTCTTTTATCATCTAAGGGGGTATGAATAATTTTGGACTTAGATGTATTTCTTTTATCATTGAGGCAAAGTCAAGCAAGTTACTGCAAGGAGCCACACAAAGTTAAGAAGCTGACAAGGCATTAAATTCCCACTGCTGCTGCTTATACAGTTGTTTGCTCCTGGCTGCATTGCAGTCTATGAAATGTGCATTTATGAAAGTACTTAAATACTTTTTTAAGGGCAAGTTTATGAGTATGTCTTCACAATTTCCCACAGGTTTCTTTCAACAATGCAGGGAAAAAGTTAATAATGGAAAGTATAATGTTCTTTTATGCCGTTATTATTGTAAGATCTTTACTGTGTAATTTAAATCAGCATGAGTTTCTCTACTCTCTGAAACAATTAAAAATTAAAAATGTTTAGCTGCTGATATCTTCTCTTTAGCCTTCTTGTTTCCTATCTTTATTTAACAGAACTTAACAGCACATAAGGAATTATAGTAAATCCTTCAGTTTCCATTTAGGATTGGAAGCTATATAACGAGGTTTCAAATATTTCAAATATTTTTTTACACCCAAGAAAACCCTTTTACCTGCAATGTCCAAACGCTAGATTGCTGAAAATCTGTCAAATACCACAAACTGAAGAATCCATCTTAGACATACACACAGAAAGTTGATTTGAATGCAGATGTTCCTTTTAAATCTTACTTTGCTTTCTTTTGCCTGTAGATTACACCCTTTCCCTCTCCTTTCCTGTTTTCCATTCCTCCTTCAGCCCTCTCTTTCTTTTACAGTTCCTTTTTTCCTTTGCCTAGAGCATTAACATACTATGCACACTATATAGGTGTCACAGTGCAATGCCTGCTTAGCTCAGTGCATTTCATCCTTTCTTGTTTTCTTTATAAAGTGCTGAAACCTGAAAAGTCGATATAATGTGCAATCAGATATAAAAGGCAGGTATGTTCATGTGAACACATTTCACCCATGTTTTAGCTTTTTTGCTTATCTGCAAAGTGCACAGGAAAATGTTTTGGTACACTAACACTATCAAACACACTTCAGATGTAGAATGTATCATTAATAAGTAGAGCTGATAAATATTAAATATATAAAAGACAAAAAAGAATGTTTTTTTAAGCTAGTTATATAATTTTATATTTTCAAAAAATTGGTAATTGGATTAATAAGAACCATAATACAAAACTCTTTAAAATGCTTCATCATCACAAATTTTAAAGCTTCAGTCAGAAGCTGGTTCAGTTTGAAACTAGCACAGTGATCACATAGTCATTATGTTAAAGACTCCTCTTGTCTAGCTAAAGTGTGAACCTGCAATGTCTTTTTAATGATGAACATTAAATACACATTGTGCACATTACATACCTGAAAAACTCACTGGCAATAAACAATGAACAATCATCTTATTTATGAATAATAGTTCTGACTGCTTGAGTCCTGGTGAAAATGGGTTAAGTTTGTATCTATATGATGGCTGTGCGATGTAATTGAGTTCTGCCTCCTTGGAGATATAAATGACTGCTGAAGCTGCAAGTACCATCATCTGCTGTGTCTGTTTTACTGGGTGAAAGCTTTTTATGACAGTAGATTTTGCAGTGTGAATTCTGTTCAACGTTGTGAAAGTTCATCCTTAGCATGAGCTAGTTCCAAGTTTAGTTCACATAGGTTAAAACTTAATTAATTAACCTTCATAGTTCACCAACTAAATAATTAAATTTCCAGACCCTACATGAATAAGTTAACGTTCATTTGCCATATGTTTATGAAATAAAGTTTGAGGGTTATATATAGATCATGACAGTGAGGACTTCCTGTAGTGTTTTGAACATGTCATTTGGGGTTATCAACAGATAGTGGATACGGTTTCAATCTTATATCACACACAGAGGAAAAGCTGGAGAAGTGACCCAATAATCCTCAGTGTTTTATCTGAGTGGCCAGAGCTTGAGTCATGTCATTAATGTACCACACCAATGTGTCAAGCAGTGCCTCCTGATGATGCACAAAAAAATCTTGTGCAGATCGGATGATGTATCATGGAGATATAACTATTGAAATAATCTAGGGGACGCACTGGAGTCAAATTCCAATGTAATCCTATTGGCCTCTTTAGAAGTTAACAAAGATCCTTATGTCCAGTTTGGTGCAAATGGAATGATGCATATGTGATTTACAGCCAACTGTATGCAAACGGAGAGGGATTGAAATTTACCATTCTGCCATTCCCACATGGTCTGGTCACCAGGCAGTGTTGAGAGGATTCATTATCATGTTGTTCTGTGTCATCAGACACAGGTTCAAATTTGTATGAATTAAAGAGTAAGACGTCCAGAAGCAAAATGGGTCATTTCCTTTTCAAAGGGGGCGGGGCTAAGGTGATGTCACCATCTGACCATGTGAATGTGATGAGTGCTGGTCTGTTATGGCACACAGAAAGTGTAATGCAGCTGTGACCTTGTATGTGGAAGTTATTCAACCTTGATGTTTTATGGCGAATGGTCAGATTTTGAGGCTTGGCCACACTCACATGGTTTAATGCAGCCAAAACCTTTTGATGGCTTTTGATCTTCAATGCCTCAAGACTGTGCTGAATGATTCTGAAGTCTACATGTCAAAACCTGTAGGAGGAATTTTCTCAGATACAACATATGTAAGATACAAAATGGCTGCTTTGATCCAAAACGGTCAAATCCTTGTTGGGTTTAAACCATGGCACCAAGAGACTTTTTTGTAGGTCTTTACAAGTTACACATGTGTACCAAATTTCATAATTCTTGGTCAAAGCATGGCTTGGGGCTGATTTTTTAAAACATTCTAGGAGGTGCTGTGGATGAATTAGGTAATGCCCACAAAATAGTGGACTGCGTTCCTGTTGGGGGGTGGATAGGGATCGATTATAACGAGTTTGGTGAAGCTTGTCTCAAATCTGTGGAATTTAGAGCCAAACATATGGCAACAGCATGACGTCTGACTTTGCCATGCTCCCATGCCCACATCCTCCACCGAAAACTGTCACTGCTGGAGGCCAAGTTACACCAACATGTCTTCTGTCACTGGACACACTGTCATGTTATTCGGTCATAGGGGTCAGATGTTGACCTTTCAAAGTAAACCATTACACTTTCTATTTTCAGGGGATGTGGCTTAAATAATGTCATGATTTGACCATTTAGTATTGTAGGGGACTGAATGTGGATCAGTCCCAAAAGGCTTGGTGTCTCAGTGAGTTTTTGTGTAGGAGATATAAGATTTTTGTGTTTTGTGGCGAGATATCAAATTTTGAGGTATGGCCACTTCAACATGCTCGAAAACTCATCATTTTGATAACTTTAGATCCACCATGACTTATGAGCAAACTGAACAAATGTCAAGTTGATTGATCGAAGTCTGATGAATTAGATCGAATAAGGATGCTGTAAACGGCCAAAATGGGGTAAAAATCTGACCTTCAATCCAACATGGCAAACTTCCTGTTTGGTGTAGAGCATAGGTGCTGGAGAGTTTTCTGTAGGTCTTTGGGAGTTGTACAAGTTCACCAAATTTTATGCCTCTACAATAAAGTAAGGTCAATGCGGAGGGTATTTTGAAAGTTGCCGAGGGTACTGTTGAGCTGTTTCTGTTGTGACTTTTGCAAAACCCTTAAAATACATAATTTTCACACAGGCCTGGTGCGTCCGCCAAGGCCTGTGTGAGTTTTTGGTGAATTTTTGTATATGTTTAGGCCTCTAAAAAAGCCAATTCATTTGACAGAAGAATAAGAAACACTATGATTACAATAGGCCTTCACAGCACTTTCGCTGCTCATGCCTAAATATTCCTGATAAGAGAGCAGTAATGAATTAAAAGAGGATAATGATGTAAAGATTGTGAGTGGGTTGAGAGCTGTTAAAGACAGGGTGAGTCAACTTAGGGAGTGATGAGTGAAACAGGATGAGATGAGCTACTTGTGGAAGGGAAGGATATCTCCTGACAGGTATTCAATCATATACTGAATATGAAACTCCCTCAACTCATTCTTTAATTTGACTAAGATGGATGTGTTCTCCCTCTGTTTCTCTTTTTCTCACATTATACTTTCCAAGTGGTGGCAGCAAATTGGGCAGATTTATTATCTCCCAATCTCTTGTATTTACTATCCTAATCTTTGCATTTGCAGGTTGATCTCAAAGGGTTAGACCACAAAGTGCAGCTAAAGGCTCATTTTAAATGTCATGTAAGCATTTACAAAGTCAGTATGGGTACCAAAGATGTCAGTTTAAAAAGAACTGGATAGTATTACTTGAGTTTTTTGGTAGCCTGGTAAAAACCAGTCTCTTGTACTACACTTTGCTTCATATGGAGGGTCTGGACCCTAAGCTATTGAGAAACGATTGCTTCCTGCAGGCGTGGACTCTATTGAGGTTTTAAATTTTATCCAATCGCTAACGTCCATTGAATATTGAGTATTGTAGTGTATTGTGCGAGTTAAACACTATGAAGCTTACTGGAAATTGCCTGCACTGTAAACAACCATCCTCCACTGCAAAGAGAGAAGTACCGGGCCGTATGAGGTGGCTGCTGATGTTAATTCAATATCTGGAAGTGTGGCCAACATGGACTGAACGGCTTCATTCACTTCCTCCGCTGCCATTGCTAAAACTACAGGCAGACTACAATCCTAACACAGTGCAGAAAATTGACGTCATCGTTCACAACTTCTTCAGTTTGCTGACTGGCCCTGTTGAAATTCTACTGGAGGAATCAAGTAAATGGGAGAAAGCCCAGACTGAGCTGTAACCGATATTTGAATTCAATGGAATAGCGCGGGAAGGCCATGGCCAGGCTAGTTTTTTGGGGGCATTTTTTCACTTTTTGTTGGCAGATGTTTACAGGGCAAATTTGATCATAGAGCAAGAAAACCTCCAAAAACATGACTTCTTTTAAGCAGATTAGCTATATTAAAAGCCTCACCTCTCTAAAACAACATCAGCAGCAGAGTGCAACTGGATATTTTCTGTAAATAGAAAACTGATTGTTTTGTTGACAAAAATATTTTTTGCTAAAATAGATGTGTAGTTGCTTATTGGTAACACATAAAAGGATGGCATCAGCACTCCTCCTGTGTACAGGAAAAGTGGCTGAGCTTGGTCAAAGGTAAATGGATGAAGAGGGTGGATTTCTCCTCACCCACCAACATAGTGTCCCTGTTCAAACATTTTTTGCCCCAGCGCTATGAGGGTGATGACTTAATCCATTTT
This sequence comes from Anableps anableps, assembly GCA_014839685.1. NCBI lineage: Eukaryota > Metazoa > Chordata > Actinopteri > Cyprinodontiformes > Anablepidae > Anableps > Anableps anableps. The sequence goes on along the minus strand of CM026068.1, from coordinate 23,501,502 downwards.
TATTACTTAGCAAAAAATAACTCAAGTCTGAGTCTTGGGAACACAAGACATATAAGAGTGACAACAGATGGCCAGTAATATAGCCAGGTAGTCACAAATTTAAATCAATAACAGCTCTTGTTAAATGTTTCTCTTGCAGGTTTATCCTTGTAATTAGCTGCAGCAGGGATTTGTGTTTTCTTCTTGTAGTGTCTACACCCAGGATTAGCTTGAAGTGACATTTTAGGGCCAAACAAGAAAGTGTTGTAGGGAAACTAACTGTAGAATGACTTACAGAAGTGGAGTGGAGTGGCGTGACAGTGTCCTTGTTCTAAAAGCTACACGAACTGATTATGTGCATAAAAGTGAGACTTCCATCTGCCTCCATTTAATGGTCTTATGTTTAACACAACCATTGTACAACCCACCAATATAAAGAATTCTGGTAACATAGTTTCTGAGAGAAATAGGTGTCTCAACCTACACAGAGAAACAAATATTGGTCAGAACAGAAAAGTAATGAGCTGAGACTGAAAATTATTTGAATTCCAATTTTTGTCACTTTTTGTCATTCACCATTATGACAAATAACAGGTAAAGTACACATGCCACAGAGCACTTTTAATTTTCTGGGTCATTAATTAATGTTCTTAGACAAAAAAAAACTCTCTTGACTTCCTCATCCTCACGAGATAAATCAGAATGTACATTTCACCCTTTTGAGCTAAAATAAAAGTTGGAGACTGTGCCGTCATTAATTTTGGCTTGGGTCGTCACTGTGTTGTCAATGCCTAAATTAAGGTTTCTATATGTAATATCATCTGTTTCCGGCAACTTTTAGTAGCACTCTCTGCCACCTTCTGCTTCATTTCTTCTTTGAATATTTCTAACTATGGACATGAAAAAAAATACAATTACGATAAAATACCAGCCAAAAAAAAAAAATCTGTCTGTCTGTCTGTCAGTTCCACAAAAAAAAAAAAAATCAGTGAATAGGTGAATCTGCAAATGTAGAACCATGGATAGACAGAGGTCCACTGTAAAAAAAAAAAAAAAGTCAACCATTTTCCAAACGGTTCCGATGGACAGCTTCAGTGTAGCAAACCAGCCATCCTGTTTGGTTAGCTCTGGACAGCAGGAAGCAACTGTAATTTCAACTTTGGTACACCATCATCATGAAAACTGACTCCTTATTATCAGTGCATTAAAGGTAGTGCTTCATGTCAGACTTGTTTCTTGCAGTAATAAAAGAGAGCTCTTCCTGTCATTGACTCAGCAACAACATAAATCTGTAAAGCTGAAGGTTTGCAGTGGTGGGAGACATAAAGACACTAATGAGAAGTCTGGGAAATGTAACCAACCCTATAAGCTCATTACTATGATGAGACATAAGGCTCATGTTCAGATTTTTTTGGAAGTTCTGCTTAGTTTTCAAATACTAGATTCCAATCTGTTTTCACTGCTTTACTTAAAGACACATCTCTTGGTTAAAACTGTGCATAAGTATTATAAGAATGTGTTCCATTCATTGTTCATTCTGACTATACATGTTCATTAAACTAAAGGAAAAGGCTTTTTTTCAACCTTTATATGTCCGCGGGATCAGCCAGCTTTATTTGCAGTTTTTGTTTTTCCTGCAGACCTGTCAGTATTTGTCCACTTCATTATATCTCCATCAGGCTTCATCTCTAGCTCTGTGTGTTATTGAGTTATTGAGTATGCAAGATGTGCGGTTTGTTTCCTTTTTATTGAGCATGTAATTAGTTGTGCATATATGTGGAGTTCAATGGATGGGTACTCTAATTGTGGGCTTAGTGTATGATCTTTATTCATCTCCCCTCTTTGTTGTCCTCTGTAATGATCTGTTTTTTCTCTCAATCCATTTTTTCTTATTTGCTGTTGCTTTTTGGAGGTTAATGTTTATTGTGTAGGCTGTGCAGACATATACAAAATAGTGATATGTGCACAATAAGTCCACCAACTTTTTGTTAAAGAAAAAAACTATACCTGAAACAAATCAATATTATTGTGACATTTAAACATTGTTAGTTTACTTGGGGAAAAAGTAATTTTGAGTTCATCAGTGCTCAAATAGCTGCACAGTATCATTCTGTTTGTATCACTTTGCAAGCATTTTGTACCTGGGGTCTAATTTATTGCTAAAAAACCTAATAAAGCTCAGCCATGAGCATGTGGCTGATACAAACACACCTTGGGACCTCAGTTCACAAAAACCTCACACTGTGTGCAGTGGTGCCTATTGCTGTCTCAACTAAATTTACTGCTGGCCTGTAATTAAGCTACAGTCCCAGTTCTTCCTGGGCTGGAGCAGGTGCAGTTGGATGCAGTGGCAAAAATTGATTCAGTGAACTTCTGCAGAGAGATTATGAAAAATTATTGTATGATAAGCACAAAACTTGAATGTGTGTACCATAAGAGACCGTTGAGTTAATGCTTTTGTATTACCCAGCAAAAAGTTAATGAGCAACACAGGGATTTTTCAAAATGTTTTTTATGAAAATTAATTGCATGCAGTTATGACTGAAATTAAAAACAAGACCAAATTATTTTTTATGTTTTAAGAACACCAAGATGTAGGCTATGTGAAAATGATAATAAAACACTGTAATTCTGTGAAATAGTAATGTTGACTGATCAAAAACTGACTAAACCCAACTCTGTGGTTTATAACCTCAATGGAATCAAGAACCTCTTCGTGTTTATATTCTGTTTCTTACATGGCAGATGAGGACATTCTACAAAGGTGAATGGAGTTAACTTTTCTAAAATAAATAGAGTTGCTATACAGCCGTTTGCTGTATTCATGACTAAGTCAGCAGCACTCCACATTTGTGAAGGCTCCTGGTTGCTTTTCTCCTTCGCCACTTGGGCTCTCATGTCCTAAATGTTACTATTTCATCCTGATTTACTTCCATCATTGCGGCTTCTGGAGGTTTTCAGTAAACTAAATTTAAGAGTTCTTATAAAACCTTTTCTAGACAATTATAATTGTTTTATTTTTTTATAATTACTGACTAGTTGATAGCTAAAGCAGGTTAAATACAACTTTATCAGCTTACATCGGGGTTTTCTGCTGTGCGTGACTCTAGTATGTTTATGCCTAGGTGACTTAACATCAGTGCTTTTCTGTTAGGTATTTGACAGTTACCTTTATCAAAGTACACCAAGATACATATAGAAAATGCAGCACTGCCCCTTCCCCACCCGTTGCTATGCACTGATCTCTCCTGTATTTTTTTCTTACCTTACAAGCAAGACAAACTGCTTGAGTGGAAATATCTCCATAACCTATAATAGTGTAGAAACTAAAGGAACACCACCCATCACTCTTTTTAAGGTAACACTGATTTAAAACAATAGTTGATAAGCTACTGTCGGCATGTCTGTAAACAGCTGAATGCAGGCTAGTTACCTGAGCAGATAGTCAGACTAATTAACAAGCTAATATCCTCGTGTTAAAGATTCTGTTCTACAATCACTAGTAAAGCTAATCCAATATCAACACAAGGGAAAATAGCAATGAAAACATTTTTGTTTTTAATTTCTCTTACAACACTTATTTTTGCTGAAAATGGTCATACTTTTAGTAGCTATTTGTTGTAGGATTTCTGTTTTTATAGTTTGCTTTGGTTTAATTTCACAATTAACTTGGGCATCAAAGGACACAGTTTTCCAAAATAACATACTATATTAATGATGCACACTGGAAAGCAATGCTAAAGGGTCTTTTACTATGTGATGCAATGGCATATGTACATTGATTTTTCACAAAAAATCCCAATGAAACACATTGAAGTTGTGGGTGTGACAAAGAGGCAGCAGGCTATGTGATGTCTTACACAAGATGACTCACTGTCAAACACTGTGTGTGACACATATACAGCCTGCTTCTGCTCACATGCATCCAGATACACATGGGAGAATTTTACAAGGACAGCTTCTTATGTAACACAGCATGTTGTGTTTTCAGTTACTTGTGTATATAGAATGACGCTATACATGGTTAATAAATCAAGGCTAAGGGTATAGAGCACTGCATGTCTCCTTATAATATCAGGCTTTTTTATTTTCACCTGCTTCCATTTTTGTGAGCTCTTTATTTGCCTTGCTAAACCTGGAGGTTTATTACAAATCCATTTGTACATTAGCAAAGGTCATGTCATAAAAATGATTTAGATGATTTACAACATCAAACTTCAATGTATTTCATTGGGATTTTGTGTGATAAATCAACATATGTATGTCTTCAGCCCCTCTGATATCGCTGAATATGATCCAAAGAAACAAAGTGTCTTGAGAAATCAACCGATTAGTAAAAAAGGTTCATATGTATGTAACGGACATGGTAGAAAGAAAGCCATTGTTGAGAGAAATCCATAAGAAAAAATCATGTAGGGGATATATCATACATATTGAAGAAGGGGCTCTGGTCAAATAAAACTAAACCGGACAGATTTTCTTAGCCAACATGTAAAATGCAGACCATGGATCTTTTTCCTTCCCCTTCACAATATTGTATTATCTGTGTTATGTCTATCCCTTAAAACCCCAATAAAAACACGATTTTGTGGTTGTAGCATGAAAAAAGTTCAACAGACATGAATCCTATGGAAAGGCACTGTTTTGTCAAATAATGAGCCTTCACATCAGTACTTTGATTATTGGTTCAGTTTTAATGTAAGACAGTAACTATGCTTTTTTATGTTGTAAATCTATATTCAAGAAGCAGAAAATAGCACCTCTTAAAACATAGATTTTATATGATCATTAGAGAATTATCTAGATGCCAAATGCATCTTATTTTATGATTCTTAAGTGTGTTCAATTGGCACCTTAAAACTATACCAACAATACTAAAACAGCAATAAGAAACGATGAAGACTGCATAAAACTGTCCACTGGCAGACCTATTGCTAGTATATTACAGATTTTATGTCCCACAGCAGTTTTGTGACATTCATTAAACCGTTCATTTTAACTGAGTTTGCACTTTAAGTACAGTATGCCGTTTCTGTTGGGAATGCATATCAGTCTGCACACTGTTTACATACTGTACATTTTTAGGTATGTGTGTATGTACCTGAATCTATCCTAGTGGTGTGTGTGTGAGTGCAGTCAAGTCTAAAAGCAGTAACTTAAAGGAAATCTATTGGAGCGTTTCTTGTCCACAGTTTCTGCAGGATTCATCGACTTTGTTCCCTTTCCTGCAGCTCCACAGCACACACTCTAAAAGCCTAAAAAATGTGCTGGCTTTGACTTTTCTTGATATTCTAGGGTCAGATTTAATTTTATCACTTCTGTTGTGCTTGCAAATGTGTATCTCGATGCAACTTCTGCATTTATGTGTATTTTTTTCCCCTGAATTCTTATTATTGATCTAAAAGCAAATTTACCAATATTAATCTAGCTTTCTAGCTGTAATATTTTAAATATCTATGTTTTTCAACCAATCAGTTTTTTGCTTCTATGTGTACATATATCTGCATTTAGATTATACAGGTCAACCTTAGTCTTATGAAGTTTCAGTTTAGATATGACAGCCCACTTAAACAACATCAAAGCCTGCATATATTTTCCATCAGTCTGACTCACATGTAAATGTTAATATGCTACCTTATCCCTGTTTGTAGTTTTAGGGAAAAATAAAGGTATTTAAAAAAAACAAAAAAAAAACAAAACTATAATACTCTTTTCACAGAGTGAGAATGAAGGATGTAAAACTCCAACTCTGTACAGTGCATGTTTACTTGAGGTTGCAACAAATATATTCCCTGTGATAAATATCGCTTGTGTTTTAGGTCAAGGATATCTTGTGCTTCTCAGCTGAATTGTGGAGACATTACTCTTTCAATTCGATTTCATTCTGCAGGATTTAGTGCTGCAAAGTGTAACCCTTGAGCTGACTCTGCTCTGTTGTAAGAATACGCTTTCACGATCAAGTGACCAATAAAATGCTGTGCTTTTATGAATGTGTGTTCCTTCATGAATCTAAGGGGAGAAGGAGTTGCTGCTGACTGTGAAGTTCAGTTATAATCACAACATTACAGCAATGCTTTCTATTCAACAAAAGGTGGATGCCCTCAGTTTCACCAAATGTTTGGGGGTAGATTAGAAGTTAGTTTAAGTGTCACAATTTGCCTCTTATAAATGTAAAATAAAACTTTAAAAATGATTAAAAACACATTTCTGCACTATTTTTGATAAGATTATTGCAAGAGATGTAATGATATGAAAGTTTTGTATCATGAATATTATGTGCAAGTTCATCAAAGTTTTGAAATAATCATAGCTTTGTTAAAATATGCCAAATGTATAACAATCTTATATTATTGTATTAATCTGTTTTCCTGCAGCATAAACATACTACAATGTACTAATAATAGTATTGATGAAAAGGATATTTCATGCTGTCTCACTTTAATTTCTGCTTCCTGCTGAGATACTACAAATGATAGACAATCAAAAAAGTTTTTATCAGTGCAGTCACCAAAATCAATTTTAATCCTAATCTCATTTGTTTACTTTGTTTCAAATGGCAATATTCAATTGCAACAATTTCAGCTCTTACATTTCAAACTGCTCCTATGAACAAAGCAATCCAGACTGTAACAGACTCAAAGCACACCTCTTACCTGGCAGATTCAGTCAACAGCAGCTTATTCAAAAATAAAAATTGTTCCAAGTTACAAAGCTGGGACACTGTAAAAAACAGAGACCAAATCAATACATAAGGATATATATAAAAAATGATATATAAAAAAAAACAAACAAAACAAATCAAAACAAACTAGAGGAGATACGCAACGGGAGCACTTGTCACTAGTAGCAAAGATCAGGAGAAAGCACAAACACACTCATAGGATGAGAACAGGGCTAAGCACAGGTGGGACTTATCAGATCAACATGACTGGAAACCAGTGAGGCAGAAAAGAAAGGCAAGCATACATAAAACCAGCCAGATGAGTAATTGGTCAACTGGGATACTGCTGATCAATGTCCACTGCAGGTGAGCTGCTGAGTATTCATACTGTAAGTCCTTCACAAAACCCTCCTTTGAAAGACAACTGGGCCTTTAAAAACAGTATTATATAAATGTTTGAGAGTGCCTCAAGCACCTCAACCAGGTATCTTATATGAATCAATTATTATGTATTCATTTGATGCAAACTTTACCTGTTCAATTTACCATCCCCTCAAAAGCTTTTAGCTGCTGAAAACACAAGTTAATTAATAATTAATTATTAATAATCTATCCTAACTTAAATATCTACAAGCCAAATTCTGAAACGTTTATTATTTAAGACATTAAAGCATATAAATCAAGCCATAAAATAGGTTTCTTTTCAAACTGAAAGTAGTGTTCATAGTTGAAAGGTAAATAAGAAATTACATTGTCTTTAGCATGCATGCAGGTTTATATTTACTGAACTTCTTTCGCAGAACAATCAATGTCTCTGAATTAAGTGGTTCTGTTGTCTGTCCATGGCTGACTTTGTTTCAACACAGGTCAACCTTGGGGGCCCTTCTGCATCAAAAGAAATGTCCAGGTAGCAGTGGCAGGCAGACATATTTCTAGATATCAATCAGAAACTCCAGCTCTGTTTTTATTTTCCTGTCATTGGCCTGTCACAGTAATATTTACCATTCCCCTATTTTATAAATGTAATCATGTACGACGCAGACTCATCACTAAGTGCCTGACTTCTAGTCTGTCTGCATTAAAGTGATGTCCTTACTCACTGTTGGCAGAGCTCCTCTATGTATTCTGCTGGTCATGCACATTACGCAGGGAATGAATCAAGCTTATGTGTGAGGGCGGATGTTTGAGTCTACTTCTTTGTGTCCTATTTTCATATAACTTTTTCTACGCCACATTTTAAAGCTTTACTTTTTAACGAAGGCCGGTAATTCTTAAATCTTAAACTTTAGGCAGAATGACATTCTAATATCCATTTAAACTGGATTAGTGTTTTACTGAGTCTGATGAGAAGGGATGCTGCAAGAAGCATCTTCAGTTTTAATCCAAAGGGAATCCACTGCGGCTGTATTATTTATTTTATATTTTTCCAAATCCAGTGAAGTAATTGTGACAGGAAGTACCAACTCAATGCACATGAAGTAATACATCACATTCTGTCATTTCCCACTGAACATTAAGTGGAAAAACAGATGAGATTATCTGGAGATATACCGCGAGGGCTGTATTGTTAGGCTAAACTCAGGAGACGATGCACAATATTGGATTACTAAGACAAGACTATGATGTTTATCAATATTTTTGCAAACCCTGACAATCCTCATGTTTGTTTTTACAAATAGAGCAAAAGTTTAACAAACCATAGACTAGAAAGTAAGGTGAGGTTTTATATTTTTTCCATTTTTATGCAAGTCTCAATTTAAATTGGTAAATCTTGATTGGTCAAAAAGCACTAAAATGCACATTTTTGTGATTTTACACATAGAACAAAGGCTTCAACAATCTTATTTTGCTGTAAAGAATCTCTGTAAACGGTAGACCTATACAGTTCAGCTTTGATTAAATGCAGATAATCAAATGCAGTCCAAACACATGATCATTCATTAGCAGTGAGACAGTCACAGTATTCTTTAAGATTTGTAAGATTCTCTAAGATCTTACAAATAATCTTTTGTGTGCTCTACTGAATACTCAAAGTGCTTCTAGACATTTTTTTTTAATGGTGAAGGTTTTTTTTTTTCAATGCTTTAGAAACTGAGTGTGGTCAGCCAGTCTGTTGAAAAGCCTCTGTTAGTCTCATTTGTCAACAATACAGGGCAACTCAAGAACTACTTCTTTTCTTCCTTTTACACATATCAACACCCAAACCAAGGTTGGTCAGTGACACCATTTTATTTTCATATTGAGTACTTCACATCTACTTTCTGTGGATCTGAACAGACTTCAGCTTTCTGAACCTGCTTAAACTGATCTTATTTTTATTTTTCAAGTCTTGTTGGTTGTCACATTTATAGAAACTGGTTTATGTACTCTTAAAATTAAAAATTCCCATTTTCTATTGTATAAACACAATCAATGTCTGTGATATAGTGGCTCTGAAAATTTAAATAAACTGATTTACATATTTCTAAGAGGCAGCTTGAGAAACTTTGTGTAATGATGTACATAGAAAGTGGTTTAGATGTTGCAACAGAGAGCAAAGAGGAAAAATGATGAGTACAGCTGAGGAAATACTGTTATGTATCCAGGTTAGTTTAAATTGCTTTCATCTTGTTTTTCTGGGCTCACACAGCTTTGGAAAGCAGTCAGGCTCTGCAGCCAAGTGGGATGGCCTCTCAGCAGCAAATATTAGATGCTATAGCTTGATGGGGTGATTTAGGTCTGAAATGTGAGGATCTTTTGCCCACGCAGCCTCCCTGAGTCACTGCACACACCACTGGGGGTGTGCTTGGTTTTGGTCCTAATGTGCCGGCAACATTCAATCACAAATAATGATCTCTGCTTATTATTTGCACGTGTGACTCCTTTAACAAAATTCTCTGTTTATAATTCCTGTCTTTGCCTCTATGACACCATCAGCATGTTTGCAAATACTCTGTGAGCAGGGAGCAATTAGCATTTTGAGCACCCATCTTAATGCAGATTTGCCTCTGGATAGAAATCAAGAGGTACGGTATATGTATATTTGTCATAATAAGGGGACCACAAGGACAACAACCATGTTAAAACGGAGCTAATAAGATAAAGGTGGCTACAAGATGATCCATTACAGCTGTTATCACTATGGGTTACCGTGGGGGTTTAATTACAGCACTCTGCATCTGCATGATATTTTCTATAAACCAATGCTTGTGTCCACGTTGACTTTCAAAGAAATAATCTCAGTTTTTAGTTTGCTTTTCAGATGAACTAGAGTTGATTTTTATTTCTACTGTTGTTAAGTATAAGAAAGGTCAAAATGATTGTTTTAAATAGTTTTTACATTTATGTCTCAAACATTTCTTGGAGCTGTGAAATTGTTTTTACCTTCTTATAGATGTCTTCTATAAGAAGGTAAAAAAGTATTCTATCCTTATCATACTTAAAATAATGTCAGACCAAGATTGATTTCTTTTTCTGATATTAAAGTTTGTTCGAGGAAATGAAATATTAAAGTATGCAAAAAAAGAAAAAAAAACAATAAAGAAGAAATCTATAAGGTGGCAAATACTTTGTACAGCACTCTAAGCATGACTTCACCACTGCATGTAGCATTTATAATTTCACTTTGTGCAAAGACTGTGTATTATTAATTCAAGCTTCGTCTTTTTGCATGATCCAAAACAAAATCATATACACACGTTGATATGTACACACAGAGTACTGGAAATCTCCACAGACTTTCCATTACTGTTCTTGTCACAGTATATGTTTCAGCTGTAACTGTGAAGGACAAAAGACGAATTGTGCTATCCTGTCAGTCCCATTTTCCTACTTGGCATGCTGGGTGACGGCTTTTATATTTCTAGAATATTGCTCAGAGTGGAAGTAGGCATCACTTTCCACTCAATAAATGTTAAGACTGATAGCCATGAAATAGAAAAGAGAACCAGTGCTGAAATTGCCCCTTACTTTACAGACACAGCACATCTTATACATGACATATTACCATATACATGCCCAACATTCAAGGAAATACTTATATAATAATGGTCTGCTCATGTTTTAGCTCTTTAAACCAATCATCACTGTCCCATTGACATTAACTGAGTCAGTTACAAAGTGCTGGATAATTAGTCAACAAAGAATGACAATTATACATAGATTTCTCTCTTTAATTGAATTGATTTACATTGCAGTAATTTGCTGCAACTAACTATGAATATATATGTCACAGAGACTCAAGTATATATATATATATATATATATATATATATATATATATATATATATATATATATATATATATATGCATGCACATTTTTTCTTAATCGTTTACAAAAATATGCCGTGCTTGTCTCCATGTGTGCAGGGCCCTAGAGCCTGAAGCCACCATCTGACTGAAATACTCAGCAGCAGCACCACAGCTCAAGTTTACATTGATATTAGAATCCAAGAAATGAGAAGAAATGAGAGAAGAGGAACTTGTGAGCCAGACAGATGTGCAGCCTCTGCAAGGCATGACTCATTATTTCTGCATTTAAGGAGGTATATTTCCACATAGTGGCATTTTATAGTACAATCAAGTAACTATATTACCTTCGTATTACCTATGCTTGTCCAAGCGTATTCCTGTGTAAAACATGTCACTAACTTCTGACCAATCACACAACACTCTGTGGGAAAATAGTTTGACCTGGTCCTGGTGTCGAGAAGAGGAGGTGGAAGTCTCCCTGCAAACAAAATGACTCAATTTTCATCATGCAACTACATCAGTGGTCTCAAGCTGCATTCCTTGAGGGCAAGAGTCCTGCAACTTCTAGATATCTCTCTGCTTCAGCACACCTGGCTCCAATATTAGCTCATTAACAGTGCTCTTTGGAGCTTGACTGCATGCCAGTGAGGCAGTTTCACCATGCTATTCAAGTGTGTAGGACAAGGGACACATCTAAAAGTTGCAGGACTCTGGCCCTCGAGGAATGCAGTTTGAGACCACTGCACTACATCAGTGAAAGCTGATTTTAGCAGTTCGGATGAAGTAAGGGAGAGGCTTAAATCTTAAAATGCACATTTTCGTCACAAGATATACCAACCTCTATTTTGCAATAAAGTTATTTGTTGATTTGAGTAATTTGTGGAAGTCTTTTGAGGTATTTTTTGACAAGCTTTACCCAAAATAGCCAAAGCTCAGTCAGGTTGGATGGAGAGCATCTGTGTCCATTGGTTTTGTTTCTTATCACAGATTCTCAATTGGATTTAGGATTCGTGTTACCTTCTGACCACCTAAAGCTTTTTGGATCTAATGTGACCAGAGCACCTTCTTCCACATCTTTCTGGTATCCCTACATGACCTGTGGCAAACTACAAACAGGATTCCTGATGGCATTCATTCAACTTCTTGGCACTCTACTATAAAGGCCACATGTGAAGGATGTGACTAGTAGTTATTCTTTCCACAGATTCTCCCACCTGAGCTGTGGGTCTCTGCTGCTCCTCCAGAGTTACTGTAGGCCTCTTTGTTGCTTGTCTGTTTAATGTCCTCCTTCCATATCTGGTCAGCTTAGTTGGCCTGCCATGTCTATGTATGTTTAAGTTGTGCCATACACTCTTTTCCTTTCTCTGGACTGAACAGTAGTCTGTAGGATGTTCAGTACCTGAGATTTTGTTTGATAACCTAACCCAGCTTTAAGCTTCTCCACAACTTTGTCCCCAACCTGTCTGCTGTGTTCCTAGATCTGCTTGATGCCGTTTGTTCATTAATGTTCTCTAACAAGCCTCTGAGGCCTTCACAGATTTAATTTTAGATGGACCCTTTTTACTAATAAGGGGACTTGTTGCCATACATTTCAATTACACACTACAGTTATGCACTTCTTCATGTTAGTTGATCTCTTAAAATTTCAAAAAATTACAATAAAGTTTTGTGGTTGTAATGTAACATATGTTGAAAATGTTCATGGAGTTGGGATGCTTTTCCAAAATACTTTGAGGATGAAAGACGAAATAAAATATTCAAGCTTCATGATATAGGCACAAGCTCTGAAAAGCCTCATAACAACAGCCTGTGTTTGGTTTCCAATAAAGTTGAAAAACACTAAGTGACTGCTCACATAGTTTAATGCCTCATCCAACAAACATTTTAATCTCACGACAACATTAATTATAAACTAAAGTGTTGGCCGTCGCCTTATCCCTTAACATTGAATCCTGTTATCTAATTTGGAGCCTTCCCTCTGAGCTTCTGGGTAGGTTTCTGTCATCTGTCGACCAAAATTTAATCTGGTTAAAATGCAAACTGAAGGCATTGCCTTTGTTTGCTTCATTTTTTCTTTTTAAATACTGTCAAAGGGGAACTAATGGGCGAATCAGTTTCAGATCTCTGGTGACGACTGCAGAGATGCAGGATAGAATGAGGGAGAGAGTTGGGATGAGTGTTTTGTCAGATGAAAAGAGAAGATGATATTGCCACAGTGCTGGGGGTATTAGTGAAAGTCATTACTGTCCATCATCAGGCAAACGAAGACATGTTTAAGAGGAGATGAATGGCCTCATTGTTGGTCTCTTTGGAAAGGAAGCTATTGGGGTTTCATATTTCAGTTAATATTTGATGTATAAGGATGGTTGTATTAGTGTGTGAGTTTAGTGGTGATGGACAAGTTAAATAAATCTTGCTTTATTCATTTGAATATTTAAGTCTTTTTAAAAGGTTTTGATATGAAGAGGAGCATTACGTTTGCATTTCATCTTCCAAATGGAGGAATCCTATTTTATTCCTTAAATTATCTTCTCCATCTACTCAGTTATCCTTCTCTTTGCTGTCTCCTCTTTTAACACAGAATCTACTCTTCTCCGTGTTGAATGAGAGAACCCATTGCTCAGCAGGATGCAGAGTAACCAAGCTGATCAGAGAAGAGTCATTTGTTTTTCTGCTTCAATGCACCTTGAGTTTATATTTAAATTTTACTTTGCATTAACTTTTTTGTTTACAGCGAAATATTTGACAGTGATGTTAATGTATTTCGTGTGAAGTTAATGAGAAAACACACTTATCAATGATTTACAAAGTCTGGAGTAATGTTTTTCAAATCATATTATCAGTCATTTGTAAATTGTTAAAAGGGAGTTATTGAAGTAATTTTCAAGTCATTAAAAGAGTTACAACATTACCTTTGAAAGTGTGACTACATGTGGCAGAGCATTTTTAAAATTTAGCAAGTTTTGAATTTAGCATTAACTCAGGTTTACATGTTGAACTAAAGTTCATGTACAAAGCTCTCCACATTTGTTCAAGTACATGTATACCACATTTTTCAGAGTCACTAGTGGCACGATAATTGACAACCCAAAAGTTCTGTATAAGGTAAATGTCACTAAAGCATTTTATGCATAATTTGCTTAAATTTCCTGGAGCATTGAGGAGTAATTTGTGACTTCCTGATAAATGCAATGTAAATGTGACAGACATTAATTTCTTCAAGCCAATCCTTATAATGTGGAAGACCAAGAAACATATCTTTAAAGAGAGTTAGATGTATGTTTATCTTCATAACTCAGATGATTGTGACAAAAAATAGCTACTTGTCTTTGTCTACAGTAAAATAGGACTTGTCTATCCCTTGCCATCACACAAAAATCTCTGAAGCGCAGTGTTAGAGAATGGCAAAGATCTGTGACAGGTTTGTCTTGTAACCGGTGGTTTGCAGGTTTGAAAACCCTCTCTGTCCTTTTTGACTTTGCCACGGTGTCCTTAAGCAAGACATTTCACCTGCTTTGCCTACTACTGGTGGTGCAGATTTAATGGCCGCTTCACTTCTACCAGGGCAGCCATGGATGTAATGTAGCTTCCCACCATCCAAGTACAGACTATTTACCATCAGGCTTCAAAAATAAAAGATGTATTTATTTTGAGGCATTTTACAAATCTTTACAAGTGATGCAAATAAAAGTGGAGGGTGTGGTATGTATTTTCACTTCATTTATATAATATTATTTATATAAAAATGTAAAAAGTTGAATTTTGCCAACTTCCAAACACCATCCTGGTGTGAACATAAAGAATCATATCTTGTGACTAATGTCACTGGTTATACCACTGCAGTGATTCAATGTTTTTTTTTTTTTAGAAGGAATAGTTGTCTTTATTCTACTATCTCATTTGAGCATCATTGTTTTGCCCTTTGTTTGCATGCTTATTTCCTGATCTATTTGCGAATACAACATTTTAGTTAAGTTGCTCAAGTCAAATATCAGATTAGCAACTCATTCACAACATAGACAGAACTGAAGTTAATCACAGTCTGGATGAGAACAGAAGACTGTTTGGCACTATCAGTGACTCAAAACTTCCAGTAACTGTCACACTGCTTTTGGAAATGAACCACTTATGTAAACAGACATGTCTGCATATATTAGACTAGAGCACTCGGTCAATGACCTAAGATTTTCTAACCCCAGAAAGAGCAGAACATGGAGCCATTCCAGTGGTAAACAGGGATTTCAAATGTCTGGAAACTTAAGTTTTCAGGCTGTTTAATTGACAGATGAGCTTACATCAACACATCACTTTGACACCAGTTGCAGAGTTTCTCCCCTTAATGTGGCCTCTTAGGTCCTCCAAAATACTCACAAAATGCAGCTAAAAATAAATTAACTCTTCTTCAGTCTTTTAGCACTTGTAAACTGCTAAGCCTCAGCAAAAAAAACTAATACTTTCAACATGAAAACTGCATTTTATTGAAAAGAAAGGCCAATGAAGACAATCTGAAATAAATTACTTTCAAAGACTAAACTCGTAAATTATACAAATAAAAACCTACAAATATTCGGAAAAAATGCTATCAAAGACTGGAAACATTTTTACAGCTTTTTCTTTTTTTTATTTGGTTCACACCTGTAGTTCAGATAGCTATATTCATTTCTATGTCCAAAGCTATGAAAATATATCACAAAGTCTGAACAAAAGCATGAGCCCAAAGTTACCAAGGTGTTATAAGGTTTCATTTGGAATGCTGAACTTGGTATGGGTAATTTGAGTATGCAATGCAATTGTCACCCAAGATTGATGCAATGATCGCAAAATCCTTAAAGTGTATGAATTTAAGATTTATATTGGGATTTGTCCAGTGAGGAGGTGGAAGTGAGTAGAAATGTTGTCTAAGAGACAGTTATTTAGGAACTGAACAGACCAGCATCCTGTCCAAGGATTTACTAAAACTCTGTGGTATGCCTGGTCTGCCTGTTTGCTGCAGTAATGAATGAATGTTTGCGACAAAAAAGTAGTTTGAAAACATAAAATTCATTCAAGTAGCCATATTTTTTTGCTCCAGTTCTGACATCCACCCTTACTTTGTCATGTCCTTGCATTTCCAGTTTCTCCAAACATCTGGATATTTTAAAAAAAGTGAGCTGCACAATCAATAGTTGTATAAAATATAGCAGCAGTGAATGAAAACAGCTGGAAGTTCTTTGAATTCATAAATACTTTGAAGATTTCTATCCTTTTTTGCTTTAAGGCATTATATATGCCCTTTTAAAGAGCATGATGTTTGTATAGGAAAAAAGTCACATCTCTGCATAAATACTTTCTGTTTGGTGTTATTGTGTTTAGTGGCATGAATTGCCCTGGCAATATTTTTATTCAGTGCAGATATTTTTCCAAGGGTGTTTTGATTTTTAAGATGACCATTATAGTATCGAAGTTGCATCAGCACTACAGCTAGATAATTTAGTCTTAAATTTGCATTTTGATTAAGGAGCAAAACAATTTGAGAATCCTGGCAGCTGTGGATAAAGTACTGCTCAATCATTAAACCAGGTGATTGCATATGATGGTTAAGTGAAGGCCAATCGTGTGTATAACTGCAGTTTTAGATTTTAAAAAATTGTTTCCTGTTGACATAGAGAATAACGAAAATGTGACTTTTAACACCTCTAACTAATTCTTTAGTAGCATCTGTCAATATGTCCATCAAGATTAAATACATTATCTCTGAACAGAATTGTAGCAGTACTTTACACTGTTTTGTGTTGAGCTCTAAAAATGTAACGTGTTTTCTTTTACAGATAAAATGTAAATTCTGTAGTCATTTTTAAATGAACATTTATGGTGTGTATTTCTTACTCTAATTTTGTGCAATGTTCTAAAAATATAGGTTCAGTCCTAAAATAATAGGTGAATAAATAAACTTTTGTCCCATGAGTACTACCGACAGGTTGATGAATTAGACCAGGGATTTTAGCTTTGCACCTGTTTGAATCATATAGGTCTGTATTACAGGTGTGCATGTGTGTCCACGTGCTCCATCATTAGAACTGTGGTCCATATGGGGAGTGAAGCTCACTTCTAACAAAGCAACACATGGGGCACAATACAAACATGTTGAACCACTTCTTTATCTGCTGCGAAGAAACCAAAGTCAGTAGGCTTGCACAGACATTTCAGTGGCTGCTAAGGGTTTCTGTAGGTCTTGTTGGAATATTGGCTGCTTTTTCACTGATTTTTAGGCCATTCCTTGAACATTTTCAAGTGAATATCTATGTATTTATTACTGACCTATTAATCATCCTTTTTTTTTAAACAGCACCTACTTCAGTAAATAACATATTTTTTCTGCAGTTCACTGTTTTACTATCCAGACTGTTCTATTATTATTGTTCAGGGTGCTGGTATGAGTTCTAGTCTCCACCTGCAATCCTGCAGGACAGAGTAGGTATGGAATAAATGGATGGTTGAAAGACTGCTTTGATAAAATCATAAATGCCTCAATACCTTTGAACAGGAGCTTTGGGTGGAGTAACTGATAAGATTTAAAGATGGGTTCAGATTAAGGTCATGTTTTTAACTGAGTATTGTGTTACTCTGTCCTCCATTAATGGAAGCTGAAGTACTCCTCTAATAGGGATTCCTGCATGAACCTGTGTGTGTTTGCGTGCTATCTGCCCAGTGGACAGAGTGGAGAGCAAACTGATGTGACAGGACAATAAATATTCCTGAGGCTTGATTGCAGATGACTTGGATAGCTACAGACTATGGGAACAGATGAGAAGGACAACCTCTTGTGGAAAAACTCATCAGAGTGGTGCGGTACCAAGTACATTTCCCAAAGGGCTGTGTTAGCAACAAAAGAGGAAAACTAAATGTACTAACCATTTTCAAAAGTAAATACATTCCAAAATAACGTGAAGTCTCGCTCTCATTTATAAAGACACTCACAGACTGCTACAGCATAGTTTTCTTACCTTGGAAAGCTGAAAAGAGCATGAAACACAAGTGGTGCTCTTATCAATAGCTGCAATGTTACAAATGAATATACAAGTACCATACACCTTCTGCATTTAGTTAGGTACATAATTTGCAAAGAAAATTGTGGAGTTGACACTGATTCTGCTCACAAACTATGATTTGTTACTGACCAGTCACTGATCTTCTCTGTTTAAAATGGTACATGCCTGAAAATGCCTGTGTCTGAGTCTCAGTTTGCAGGGTCAATAAAGTGACAGTGAACTTCTTGTCAAAAATAACTAAAACACAAATATATGTTTTAAGACTGTCATGATAATTGGAATCAATGTCATATCCTGTCTCTTATGAAAATAAGAAACCTGTTGGTTATTCTGTTGCCTATCAGACTTTATTGCATCAGTTTTGTGATTTGAAATGTCTTACAGAATGCTACGTGCTGCAAAATATCTACATGAGCAAATACAAATCTAATGACCAATCTGACTTTTGTAGCTATGCAGAACTTGATTTTTTTTTTCTGTTCACACAGGAACCTTGGGAAGTCTGGGCTTAGAGTTTCATGCTTGGGACTAGGTGAGTCCTCTCTGCCTACGTTTTTTATACACCCTGCATCCATGTCTTCCTGTTCTCTGATCAGCCTGTCAGAAATTCTGCTGATATGATTGTGTTTGTATCTAGGTCATGTAGCAAAGTTCAAACTATAGTAACTTACAATAATCTTCCTAAATTATTCACTTTTACAACAACTGGAGAATAAGATAAATTCAAGGCTTTGTCTAAATCTATGATCACTTTGGATGGCGAGGCCATCTAAAGTGTTTTCCAGAAAGGCAGATCTGCAAGTTAAAGTTAACATCGGAGATGGATGTACCTCATTAGAGTTGCTGGTAAAAGTTTTTTCCCTTATCACACAGGAAAGTCTAAGCCATCACTCCCATCTTAGCTTCAATGTTTAGCATTACTGTGGGAAGAAGACAACAAACACACACAAATAGTCCCTTGAGTAGTATTCCTATTTCTGTTATCAGGAAGAGATTTCAAAAACAACAGTTGAGGGATATGTGGCTACAGAAAAATAAGCAAAAATCTCCCGTTTACTGAGAGAGTTCTTGGGTATGATGCTCAAACTGAGAAAATGAAATGCAACAGATGTCATGAATGATGTAGGCACTAGAACATTTATCCCACAATCAATATATTTCTTATCATGGGTCTAAATGTAATTTTATGAGCAGTACAAGAGAAAAGATTATTTTAAGTCTAAATTCTAAGGATCAACACTATGTTCAGTCCATTGCGGCCATGAAACCTTTATTAGGTCACAGTTTTAACAGGAAACTCTTTGGGCCTACACTGAGGGCTTGATCTTTAAAAGGTTTGCGTGTATGAAAGCAGGTGCAAACATGATAGCATGCACAAAACTGTCAAAATATTTAGATTTAAAAAGTATGAAACAAAAATCATAAAAATAAGTGAGAATTATCCTCCAGCAATGCCAGTTTTGAGCTGCAGAATTACTTAATAATTCTGGAGCACCATTCTGGCGTAGCATAACAGGGCATCTATAAAGCCTATCTATCTATAAAGAAAAGGTGATGCAGATTATATTTGTCAGCTGCATTTTCCACAAATTGTGTGAGTAAAAGATGTCTGTGTGGGACATATTAACGCAGCAGGACTGTTGACAAAATTTTTACAATTAAACCAAAATGAAAAAAACCATGACTAAACTAAAATATTGTGCCTTGTTATTTAACCACCAAAACTGAACACTAACAGCCACAAGAGACCAGAAAACTATCATGGAATCAAAGGAACACTGAGGGTAAAACAAAAATAATTGTTCTACTTGTGTCCGACTTGTGCACAAGAGTTTTTTTTTTTTTTTTTAAGTTTGTTTATGGGCTCCGTATGAAGCATATTCATGGCTATAATAAATTAATATGGGCTTACTTTGGATTGCAATGTTTGGATCAAGTGAATAATATCCCTTAATTCCAAATTTTCACAGAAAGGGTAAGATTGGGCTGATGAGATGGAGAGCATGCACCGAGAGGGGCTGGATAGGTTGCGGAGTTAAATACAGTGGTTTAGAGCTTTTTTTTTTTTTTTTTTGATTGATTTTTAAATATTTTTACTGTTGTGTTGGATCACTTTGAGATAAATGTATTATTATTATTATTATTATTATTATTATTATTATTATTATTATTATTATTATTATACCTCCAGTTCAGTAGTTTTCAACTTGATCTTTCTTTTATAGACTTATAGACCCTCTGCTCTCCAACACTCCAACACATGATGACAGCCAGTAGCACATGCAAAATCCTCATTTAAATAGGGCGGTCTGCACCATTTTTGCGGGTTTAATCAATTGCCTGTACAAGCTTTCTAAATCGCCCTTAACATACCCACTAATTGCACATGCATTTTTTTTTTGGTTTGTTTTGTTTTTTGCATAAGCAATTTAACGCTCCTTATTTGGAATTTTTTAAGATCATAGTGGTTTAATCTTTGTGCCTTTCATTCAACTGATGAATAAGTATGTTTGTTTTAATAAAATGGTAAAATAGACCGATTTTTTTGAAGTGCCTTTCCAGTCACATTCACCCATTCGACTCACATACACACACACATTCATACACTGATACGTTGATCAGTAGGCAACTTGGGGTTAAGTGCTTTGCCCAGGGGCATATTGACAAATGACAGGAGGAAGCTGGAAGTGAACCTACAGCCTGTATCTATCATTACAGTATCCTTATCTTATCCCCCAAAAATCTCCAACACTGATCTTGCTCAATATGCATGGTGGAAACACAAACTTGAGTCCTCACCCAGCCTTGTTTGTCACAGCTTCAGTTGTTTAAAAATTTTTAATTATTGCTCTGACTATAGATATTGGTCGGTTTAGATGGTTTTCCTGACTTATACGAAATTGTAAGAGATTTTCTGGTCATGAGCTTGAATTTTGTTTCGTTAAACAGATGCTAATTTAGCACCCTCATCATCAAAAATAACCAACAATTACCAAGTGTGGTGTCAAAAATGTTGGTTTATATTTTCTGACTTTTTATTCATTTATTTATTTTTTACAGAGCATGGGAAAAGGGCACAGTAAGGGCTGCACATTGTTGCTATTATTTTCTACAATTTTTTTTTCTCTTTGTTTTTGAATCGTCACAGTAGCGTCTTCAGCAGTTTATGCCCTAGGCTTATGCCAAGAACCAGCCCTTTTTCATTGTTGCTTTGGATTGTTTTATTTTCTTTTTTGCATCCAAGAAACCTTCATTTGAAAGTCAAAGTGTAGGCAGCATTTCAGTGTCAGACCTGCCAGGACCCATGAAGATCTGAATTTAACCCACATCCCACGGATCAGAACAAAACTATGCCTGCTCATTGGACTCATGTTTTAGCTCCCTTAGACTGGCTGACATTCAGCAGATGCTGCAGTCAGAATCTTCCTAAACTGCTCAGACGCTCCTTTTTCTCCATAGTACGCTCTTGTCCCTGTCTAAAATGTTGTTTTCAGTAATTATTAATAAGGGAATCCAAACGGCTGCTGCAAATAAATAAGCAAAAATAATGCTCCTATTATCGAGCTGCCTTCTGTTTTCTCAGGAGCTCGTGTTGATTCCATATGTAGGAATCCTCAGATTAGTTTAACATAGCTCACTACAAGTCTTTAAACTATGAAAGCAAACAGCATATTAGTTTATCTTGTATTGAACAGGTTAAAAAATGGAAGATTTTCTTTATTCAATACTGAAATAAAACAAATTACTACGCTAAATTAGTTTTACCAAATGTGGTTTTATTTCAGCAGAAATTCAAATATTCCCAAGCTGTCTGAATGTATTGTTAAAGTCAAGCCCTTCGATTGGATGCTGAAGGTCTTTTTTCCCTGTGTGTCTGTTAGGTTGCCTCCAAAGAGACTATCTGGTGCTATTCAGCATGTTTATTTTGTCAGAGTATACTGTTGGGCTCCAACGACATCTCTGAGCACTGACACCTCAGGCGATTCGTCTGAGAGGTCTGGTTGGAGCTGCTCAGTGCAGAAAAGGTCAGCCTGATGCCTGCAAGCTGCCACATGCTGTGCCTTGGCCAGACATGATGCTGGCAGGGGAGATGAAGTTAGAGGGCAAAGAGTATGATGCTAAATAGTGTTTCATTGTGTCTGCGGAAGGAGACATGCCGAGATGGATCGGATTATTTGTCTACTATGTGTGTGTCATGAGTGCAGAGTTTCTTTGCCACCAAGGCTAAAGGGTTTTTTTTTCTGGTTTTCTGTCTTTTTTCCTAAATATTTGCTGTAAATTGTTTTTGGGTTCCCGAGAGAGCCGCTTCATATTGAAAATTAATTTTAAAGTGTTGGTTTAGCGTTCTGTGAAGCCTACATCTCCACAATCAGCCAACTTAACTGGACTGATTCCTCTGACATAAAAAAGTTCATATTGAAAGTGTAGTGTATATTTATTGTCCAATTACTATTATGATGAATGGTATTGTTCCTACTCTCCACACCCCCTTTGAACTCATTTGAAGTCTTGGCAGAAGACTCTCAGCCTACAGTCTTTCCTGTTCCACAGTGTCAAACCTACACACATAAACCAGACTTGCATATGAGCCAAGAGTCCTATTAAAATATTCTGACTTTGACAATCAACTTTTTTATAGCTGCTCAATGTTTGAATTGTTTTGGGAATTTTTGCATTTGGTTTGAAAAACTTTTTTTGTTCTGTTTTTTTTTTCTGTTAAAATTATTACACTTGAAATAAGTGCCTTGCAAAAGTATTCACACTCCTTGAAGTTGTTCCCATTTTGTGAGGTTACAGCAACAACATTCAATGTGTATTATTGGGGTCTTATGTAATATACTTATTCAGCATAGTCCATACTTGGGAAGGAAAGTGATATAGCCAGTTTTCTGATTTTGTTTTTACAAATAAAATCCTGAAAAGTGTTACATTTCGATGCAGACCCCATGTCAATACTTTGTATAAAGTTTTCCTACAGTGATAGGTGCAAGTTCTTTGGGCTATGGCTTAACTCGCTTAAAACATCTAGAAACTGAGAATTTTGTTCGTTCACTCTTTACCTAAACTTGCACAAGTTCGCCCAAGAAAAGCATTCCCACAGCATCATATGGTCTCCTCTATGTTACATGATGCTCGCGGTGGGGATGTTGTGTTTGGAGTGGTGTTCAACGAGATGTTCCTGCCAAACAGCATTCTACATGATGAACAACAAGTTCAACCTGCCACTCATCTAAAAAGAGCACCTTGTAGCACATGTTTGCTGTTTCCCCGACGTGGGTTGTCGTAAACTGCAAATGTGAGGGTTTTTTGGATGTATTTCAACAATGGCTTTCTTCTTGCCTTTCTTCTGTAATGTTTTATGGAGTTTGGGAATAATAATTCTCCTGTCAACAGACTGTTTCACATGAGGTGTGGATCTCTACAGCTCCTCCAAGGTTATTATGGCTCTCTGATTACTGTTTTCCTATTCAGGCCTGTCAGTTTAGGTGAATGGCCTTGTCTTGGTACATCTGCAGTTGTGCCATACTCTTTCCATATTCAGGGTAATCAGTGCTCTGGTTGATGTTCAAAGCTTGGGATACTGTTTTATAACCTAACTGTGCTTTAAACTTCTCCACCAATTTACCATTGGCCTGTTGTGTTTCCTAGTTTTCATGATGTTGATGGTGGAATAATGTTTTCTAACAAGCCTCTGAGGCTTTTACATATCTCCTGTATTAATTAGATTTAATTACACACAGACTGACTTTATTTACTAGGTAAGTGACTACTGAAAGCCTTTGTTTGCACAAGTTTTGTTGTGGGGTATCTGAGAAAACGGGGCTTTGTGTGTATTATGTATGCTTCCACTTTGCAAAATACGCACTACCTTTTGTTGACCCATCCCATAAAATCTGAATAAAATACACTGAGGGTTTTATTCTAATGTGACAAAATGTGAAAATGTTCTAGGAGTACTAATAAACTTGCAATATATTGCAAAATAGGAGTGATTCCAGGACTGACACTGAGAATGTGTCATCGAAACATTTCGATGGAAAAATGCACTCAGAGGCACTCATCAAGTAATGAGCCACACATTCAGTGCTGTTAAATCATGACTCAGCAATCTGTTTCTTATTCTCACTAGTTATGTGAATGACAACGAGAGGATGTAACTGTCGACTGAGTTGCACATTTTTTTTAGGAACCAAACCACAGCTGTATGATGATGCTTTGAAAGATACACTCAGCAGCTTCATTTACATAAGACCTCTTTCGCTCAGAAAATCTCCTCTCATTGCTACTCAGAATTCTTTCAGCTGCTTTCCTCTCACTATTCAGCAACACAGCTGAATGCAGCCATTAATCCTGATATTCCGTTTCTTTTTAATATAGTTAATAAGCCTGGATTTCAAAACTTTCTTTAAAAGTTAATATGCAAAGGTTATTGGACAGTAACACAATAAACTGGCATTATTGAGTAGTTGGAGGTTGGTAAAACCTGTATGCAGAAAGAGCTCAAAGTAACAGGGAAATAAGAAAAAATATTTTAAACAGTTACAGGTAAGGACATTATAGTAACACTCCAATGAACCCAACAACACAAAGAAATCTGTCTGCCTGTCTTCAAGGCTATCATGAGGTCTTAGGTCGTCAGGAGATTGCTGGAAAATATAGAGCTGTGTAGTATCAACTTAGCCTAATAGAAATTTAAATTGATTTTTTTATTACCCTTAAAGAAATACAGATGCCAATCTCTCTGAGTCTGTCTAGGAGGGTGGCGTGGTCAGCATTATCAAAAGTACTGTCAAGCAACACCAGTAAAGACAGAAGCATGAGATGGAGCATGAGAACCATAGTGGTATTGTAGCTATGATGTGAGAGGCACACACACCAGTACTGACTGCCTATTGAAAATCTGAAGGACTGGCCGGTCTGGGCTCATATCAATGCTGCAGCTTCATTACACATACAACAGACTGGCAGTGCTACAAGTACCTTCCAACTAAACCTGGCTCCAATCAAAACGATCTCACCAGAAAGCAATCCCTAACTCCACGCCAACAAAACTGTGCCAGCAGTAAGAGAAAGAAGAAAAAGTCCCGTTATAATTTACCAAGAGTTGCAAGTGTACTGAAAAAATAAAAACCAACCTTAGGCTTCAGAGAGTTGGTGTGATTAACTGACAGTGATCAGTACAGAATATTTTGGATCCTTTGTGGATGATTCCTTCTTACTAAACTTGCCAGGAAAATAAAGCAACATGGTTGGCGAGTACAAAGAGTTTTGAAGCATTATCACCTTCACATAGAAGATTTTCCTAATTTTCCGTGATCCAACTATATTTTAATTGCAGAGGGATATTCATCAAGAATTAATGGGGCCAAAGCTGGAATTACTGTGTCCAAGGAACACTTCCAGAATGCTCCTTAAAAAGGTTGAAAATATGAAACTTTTATCATTTATTATTTTCCAAGAAAACTCAAGATGATAGTCATTCTCATAGTTTTTTCTATTGCAGGAGATGAACAAATATCTCCAGGATTTATAGAGAAGATTTTGCTTTTATTACTCTGTACAATGGGCTACAAATTTTAAAGACATTTGCAGTGTTTGAATGTTAGATAAAACATGTGCAGACACTGAAAATATGTTAATATTACCCATACACTCATTATGCTAAGCACAAAATACAGTAAGGGTCTGATCTTCTAAAGGTTTGCATGTATAAAAACAGGTAGAAACTTGATATGTGCAAACCTGATCTACAAACAACACGCAAACAGGATTGCGTGGCAAAATGAGGAGAATTGCAGGTGCAATAAATTTAACATGTCCACCTTCACGAATACACGGAACATATTCTGATCATCAGAAAGCGCAAAATACTGGGAGTAATATTTGCAAATGTAATGACTTACCACCTGCAATGCAATTTACTAAGCCTGAACCAAATTGCTAGGTGCTGTTTTTGCATCTATATTTAGCACGTTTGAAAAACAGGTGTAAACCGGTATACAAAGATGTGTGCAGTCACTGTGGTGAGCAGGAGGCATAGATACAATGACATAAGTCATAGCTTGTTAAATATTTGGAACATTTAAAGAACATAAAATAAAAATAATCAAAAATAGCTTAGAAATATCCTTCAGCAATGCTGATTTTGAGCTCCAGGATTACTTAACAATTTCAGCGCATCATCACTTTATGGCAGCATAACACAGTTATGTCTTGATGCTCTGCAGGAGCACATCTATAAAGTCCAGAATAGGTGACGCAGATTATATTTGTCTGCTTCATGTTCCACAAATTGTGCGTGCAAAATATGTCTGTGTGGGACAGATTAATGCCGCCGGACAGCTGACGATAATCATCCAATTAATCCAAAATGAAAAACATCATGACTAAACTTAAATAATGGACCATGTTACTTAAAGCTGCAGTATGTAACTTTTACAAAAATATGTTTTTTACATATTTGTTAAAACTGTCACCATGTTGTGACAATATGTTATGAGATAGATAATCTGTGAAAAGATCAATCTCCTCCACCTCCTCCCTGAGCTTCTTTTACCGTCTGAATAATGCACCGCTCCCAACCAAAACCAGCCAATCAGAGCCAAGAGGAAGGTCTTAGTGCTGTCAGTCAACCTCATTTACTCGCTGCTAAATGTGCTAATGGCGGAAAAACACCTTACTGTTCCAGGAAAACCATTTATCCGTCTTCATCAGTGGCCATTCTAACTAGCCTAGCCTTGGCTCGCTGCAGCGCAACAGAGAGTGAGGGGGGGATGAAAAATGCCACAGGCATGGTGATTGACAGCGCTAAGACCCACCTCCTGGCTCTGATTGATTGGTTCTAGAAAGCACTGGGAGAAGGCAGAGGAGCTTGATTTTTTTCACAGATTATCTGTCTCATACCATAATGTCACAACATAGTGAAATATGAAATATCTACAAAAAATATTTTTAATAAAAGTTATTTACTGCAGCTTTAAACAAACCTGAATATTAACAACCACCAGAGACCAGAAAACCATCACATAGCCAAACATTGAAGACAAAACAAATAAGAAGCAATGTCCTGTGTGCAAGAGTTTCCCCCTTAAAGTTCCTTTGCAGGATTGTATGAAGCATATTCATGCTATATTAATTATTATGGACTTACCTTGGTTTGCATTGCTTGGGTCAAGTAAGTAATGTCCCTTAATTCAAAATTGTCTCAGAAGAATTGGAGCATGCACCAGTGGGGAGCAGAGGGGAGTTGCAGAGTTAAATACAGCAATTTAGAGCTTTATTTTGATTGATCTTTAATTGTTAGTTCTGTTGTGTTGTATCATGTTGTATACTAATTTAAATGAATTTTACTATTATTATTATTATTATTATTATGATACCTCCAGGATAATGACTTTGTACTTCACTTTTCTTTGATGCCCACTCCACTCTGACAGTCTCCATGATGACAGCAAAATCCTCATTTAAATATGGCGGTCTGCACCACTGTTGCTCCTTTAATCAACTGCGCAGTCAATCTTTGCAGATCATGTGCAACACGCCCACTTACAGCGCATACATTTTTTTCCCCTCACGCAATTTACTGCTCCCTATTTGAAATCTTTGTAGATACGAATACTGATGAAACAATTAAGCAAAGAAAATATATCAAAACGAGTTGTTCATCTCTCCTACCTCATCTAATTCCTCTCCAAACACATGCAGATTGTAAAAAAACATTAAATCCAACAGAACATTTTAAGACTTTTTTTTTAACAACTAATCTGCACACTGTAGCAACACTGAAGCGCCAGAACCATCTAAAACTCATTTTCTAGTGCGGCAGCATGCTCAAACACATGGGCTGAGTAAGAAAATGATCACAGGAATTCCAGGAGCAGATGGTGAGGCCTCCACAGAGCTCTGAATTCATGAAGCCAGACCAAAATAATGTGAAGAAACTGAAATGCACAAAAGGACTATGGGAAGTTCTCCAAGATGCTGACAAAATACTTCCAAAACAGGGTAAAAACAAGGATTAGTGATGTAATGAAAGGTTTGTCAATATAAATATTAATTTAAGGATTTCCAGGCCTTCTGGAAATACAATTTAGTGCTCAACTAAACTTTATTGCATTTTAAATTTGACTCACTCTGTTCCCTAATTAGTTAGGTTGTTCAACATCTGGCCTGCTTTAGGCTTTTACAGATTTTCTCAGTCGCTTTGGTGCATTTCTCGAATTGTTTTTGGCATTTGCAAAACTGTAAGTGCATTTCTCAAAAAAAATTCACTAAACAACTGCAAAATCCAGTCTCTTTCTCAAAATCCTTAGTTCATCTCTCAAAATTAAATATCTGTGTCAATGAACATGTCAGTGCCTCAGAATGACAAGTCCTTGTTTCAGTTTGTATGGATATGACAGTCATATTGATTAGTCATGTTGTCAATTTAGCAGTGACTATGAAGTGATCAGAGTCTGAAGGGATCAGAGTCTGAAGGGATCAGAGTCACTGATCCCAATCAAATTTTGATTACAAGTATTGTAAAGTGTAATTGTGGGAGATCAATGTCAAGGATTGGACAAGATTCACATTTATGCTTTTACTGTAATTTGACAGACAATGTCATTATGATACAGAAAAGAAAATACAGCACTGGAGAGCACAAAGGAAAAAAAAGTAGAAATGGAAACATATGACAATCTCCTTAAGGAAAACTGTACATGCAGTTCTGTAGGAATTACAGTGCAATCTTCCTACATCTCCTCATGCTCATGTTTGTGCCACAAACTTTCATCCACATCACAACCAATGTCTTTTCTGGCGATGGAGCGTGGAAAGAATCTTATAGGAATGAGGAGTAAGGTGAGAGGAACTCCATCAGCATCATGTTGAAGGCCACACACCATACCCTGATGATGTTGGAGTGATGGAAACTCAGTATCTTCTGCCTCTTCCTCTGTTTTGTCTCCTAACTCCTCTGCAACAGCCTCACTCTTTTTCCTCTCCTTCTCTTTGGGTGTTGACACTGTCCAAATCCTTGTCCTTCCATTGTCAGAAATGTAACATTGTGTTGTGTTCCAGCTATGTACACTATATTCTTGCCAGTTGGTTGTTCATGGCATCTTTGAGCTATTTCAGAAAACGGGTTGATCTAATGCTTCACACATTTACCTAAACTCAGGATTCACTTGGGAGCAATTTATCAGTTCAGGACAGATTTAGAAAAAAGTTCCATGGAAATGTATAGAAATATGCTGACATATTATGACAACTTGTTTAACCATTTTGCATGTTAAGACATATGTTGAACTTATGCTTAAATGTTGTAGAGGTTGAAACTATTCAACAGACCCATATAATTAATTTTGATCAACAAGACAAATGCAATTGTAAATGTGGAAAAAAGCTGAGAATTGCACATAATCACTTGTATGATGTACAAATGCATTTGCAACTTGCTCAATGGAATCAGAAACTGCTTTTTTGATGTGTGCACAAGTGACACAATGATTTTAAGACTGAACAAGTAGTTTTGAGAATTTCAATTTTGTTTTGAGAAATGCACCAAAGTGACTGAAGAAAAACTAAAAACATGTCTTGTCTTAAAAATGATCACATCTCTCATCATTTAACGAAGTAATTTTTCTCATAGAGAAAGATGTTACACTAAAAGAGATACTAGATATCATGGAACAAATGTTTTTTTGCATATTTGCACAAATCTTCAAATTTATTTCACATTACTAATGATATATTTAGACTTCATTATTTCTATTTCCCACCAGTGCAAACGCATAAACAGTCACGTGTTCTACTGTTATTGTTTTCAAATCAGGTGTGTATAATTTCTCAAAATTTGGGTTTCTGGGATATTTTAAACCAGTCCTTGCTACAACACTATGGTTTAAAATAGATTAATAATCCCGATGAATTGTGTCCAAATTCAGCAGGATCTTAAAAACTCAACTATGGTCATATTCTGAAGAGTCAGACATGCCTGATTTAAGTTTAAATTAGCTGATCTTTTTCAGGTTCTATAAATATTTATATCTATGCTTAAATGTGCAAAACCACACACACTACATATTTCACCAAGTTATAATTTATTAAAGGAATGAGACTTCAGATTTATTTCAGCTCATGCTTGCATACATCATATTACATGTTATAAATTAATGCAACATAAATACAAATCAACAAGTTATGTAGACAATAAATACGCATTACCCACACCATTGTGAACATATGTACATAAAGATGTACATGTACACACACACACACACACACACACACACACACACACACACACACACACACACACACACACACACACGCACACATACATGCTAATCTCTATTCATCCAGTGAAGAACTACTCCTCTTATACTGTAGCACTCCTGTTTCTTGATTAATATTTCATGATTAATTGTATCAAATTCTTTTTTGAATCAATGAATACACCAATTGTAAATTTCTTTTTGTCTAAAAAGCAGGTAACATCCTCTAATAATTCAAGAACTACCATTGCTGGGGATCTTTGTGACCTAAATCCATATTGATTCTCAGAGAGTAGTTGATGTTCATTGATAAATCTAAACATTTTGGAGAACTGAGGAAGTAAAGAAATAGTCCTATAATTTGTAAAATTGTGTCTGTTCCCAGATTTATATAGTGGGGCTTTTGTCATTTTCAGTGTACCAATTTTAATTGACAGATTGCAGATGTATGTCAGTGGTTTGATGATTTCCACAATCACCTTCTTTATTATTACCATATCAATGCTATCACAGTCAATTGACCTTTTAATATTGCATTTATTAAGAATGTCTGTAATTTCTCTTTCTTCCACTGCTGTGAGAAACATTTAATATGGATTTCTACTAATTAATGTTTCATTCATTGTTTCAGCTATGGTAGGTTCCTGATTTTTTCTGACAATTTAGGTCTCTCACTAAGAAAGTATTAATTAAAATTATGAACTACATGTTGTCAAAGTTATCATCGTTGTTTGTAAAATACTGAGGAAAACTAGTATGCCTGGAGATGAATAGAGGTGAAGTTTATAAAAAACAGAGTACATGTTCTTATTTTGTACATTTTACATTTAAAAGTGGACTAATTGCCTTGTTTTGAGCTTTCAAAAATAATTTCTGGGGGTGAACAACCTGGCAAATATAGAGTTCATTCACATAGAAAAATATTTAAAGAACTACTTTGTATCTAATATTGCCTTTTCATGTTGCCTTTTCATTCCTAGGGAAAAAGTTGTAAGAAATCTTCTTCTCTGTTTAGACCAGGATAGCTTTTACAAACTAACATACATGCAGATATCAGCATTAAAGTGGTAAGAACATAATACATGGTTTTCAGTTTACAAAAACAAAACATGTAAAGAGTGCATTTGTGTTCAGTCTCTCTGAGTCCATACTTTGTAAAAACCATATCTCACTGCAATCAAAGCTGCAAGTCTTTGAGGGATGTTTCTACCGGGTTTGCACATCTAGAGACTCAAAATTTTGTCAATTTGTCTTTGGAAAATCGCCCAAACGAAGTATGAATGGATGGAGACCACTTGTCAACATCAATTTTCAGGTCTTGTCAAAATTTCTCATTTGAATTTAGGTCCCGACTTTGTCTGGGCCTCTCTTTGATTTCATTGTAGTTCCAGCTGTCTGTTTAGGGTCATTGTTCTGTTGAAAGGTGAACCTCCATCCCATGTCAAGTCACCAACTGGCTGCAACATGGTTTCTGCCATTAATTTGGCTCAATCCATTGCATCATTATCTCTGACAATAATTATGGTCTGTCACATAAAATCACAATAAAACACATTTAAGTTTGTGGTTGTGGACAACTGTGTGTAGCATGTTAGGGGTGTTAAAAGTTTTGCAAGGCACTATGTATGTACTGTATTGTAATGTGTTATATGAAGAAGCGCTGTCTATGGCCTCATTTCAGAACAGGAGACATTTTAAAATATAATTCAGAAACTGACTGCACATTTGCTTAAAATTCATTTTCTCACGATGATCAGGAAGCAATTTAATCTCTGCTCACGTTCATCTAAGCAAAACATAATATAATTACACCTCAATTTACATCTCTTTGTAGATGTAAATTGACTCTATAAAATCAGTGTATGCTTGAAACTGAATCAGTTAAGCAAAGACTATTCAGAGAGAGGAACTTGGAGGATGGACTGATTGATAGGCTATTAACAAATTCATGAGAACTTTAGAGCAGGGGCAGCCTGCAGCCACAGATAACCCACTTTTTCTGCCAACATACTGACCACTGACTTTGCAGTGGCATACTGTCAGCACACACACACACACACACACACACACACACACACACACACACACACACACACACACACACACACTTAGTAATTGGTTGGAATTATGGAGAGACTGTAGGAAAGTTTGTTTTTAATGTAAAAGCACATTTTAGGTTGCTGGTGATGCTAACATAAAAAAGCTCATACAGAATTCATGAGCAGCATTATCTAAACTTTTTTTTATTGTTTTCTCACACACTCATAGCACATTATTCAGCCCCAGATCTTCTTCACTGGATTCTTGCTGCACTGATGCGGCACTAATAATGTATTCTTAGAAAGTTCCCTGGAAAAATCCTGCAGTCCAGCAGTATGCAAGACAGCTGGATGGAGTATGTCACTGTGCTATGTCTCAAGGAGAGAAACACCATAGGCCACTGTCCCCACAACTTTGTTTTCTACTGCATATTATCAGTTGCATGAGCATATTGACCGGGGATTTAATTCTTTAGACTTTCAGTAACAAAGCAATCTGATATGTTTAATGCTTTTTAAAACACTTTTATTAATTTAAACAGTTCTTAAAATCTACTTTATTTGTTTTCCTGTATCCTTTACCACAGACCAGAGATCAGAAAATTAGATTTTATTCAAATTGTTCATCAATTAAATTACATTTTGTAAATGTATTTTGTTGTTTGGATATCTACAGTTGATATAAAAGTCTAGTCTGCCAGGTTTTTGTGACGTGAGAAAATGAGACCAGGAAAAATCCTCTCTAAACTTTTCCCAACTTTATCATGAAATACATCCTGTATTATACAAATGACAAACAAGTCTGTCACAGGGACAGATATAAAATAAGAAATACTGCAACAACTTGGTTGCATAAAAATGCAGGTCCTCAACTTCAGCTTTGTTCAAGAACCTTTTGTCTCAATTTTAGCATTCACTCCTCTCTAACAGGAGTTTATTAGTGTTGTACATCTTTAACTGACAATATTTGCTCACTCTTTCGTGCAGAAGTTATCCAAATCTATCAGATTGTGGGTCCATGTTTTGTCCACAGTTCTCTTCAGGTGACACCCATAGGTTTTCTAACAGATTTATCTCTGGACTCTGACTAGGCCATTCAAAAACCCTAATTTTCTGCCAGTGAACATATTCTGTTTTTTACTTTGAGGTTGACTGGATTCACAGTGATCCTGAATTCCTTCTGTTTTCTAACAGACACCTGAAGATTTGGGGACCAAACTGATTGGTATTTAGATTTGTTGATGATTTTATCCACCATGACAAAACGTCTAGTTCCATCAGAAGAAAGATAACCTCAGAGCATGATGCTGCCACCACCAAATTTCACTGTGGGTCTGGCAGGTGTGTACCCAAGAAGAGTCAATGCTGGAATATATGAAAAGGTGGTTCATCTAAGCATTACCCTCTTTCAGATCATCATTTAGTTCAATGGTCTACGTTTGATCATTACAACCCACAATCAACTTAAAGGTCCAGCCACAGAATGGGGGGTTGAAGGGTGCGCACAGAGAGAAAAAATCATATGGTCTTCTTCTGACTCCTGATCTGAGAAAAACCTAGATCAACACAATCTGATGCTGACAGTAATACACTGAGGATGATGTGTAAAAGCATTGATTTTGCTTAAAGCACTTAATGCATTTACACTACCTGTGTAAGGATTGTGATACAGGACTGAACCCTTGGAAAATCCCCTGCAGAAGATTGCTGTGAGTTGTAAGGCAAGCTAATTTGATTCTTCAGTCCCACCTGAATAATTGGAAAGGTCACATGGCCCGTGAGCTCGGACTTCTATGATGTGGAAGGACAACGTGATCCATAACTAGGGCTTCATAAATGTGTGTCTATCGCAGAACTATGATCGGAAAGGGGCTATTGTTTAAGAGTGTCCACCACAGGAGGGGTAACTGCTTTTTTATATTTTACCTTTTATCCTCTAACAATGTTTATTGTTACTCAGTTGAATTGCAACACTAAAAGTTTTGAAATTATTTATCATGATTGAATGAGGATAATGTGGATGATTTATCATCATCTCTTGCTCACAGGGGTTTAAAGACTATTTTGTACACTGTATGTGCAATAACTGAAGGCAGAAACTATGTTTTGATGTACAAACTGGTCTTAATCATGGGAATCAACACAACACCTATCCAACTTTGGACATGATTTCCTATAAAGTTATTGCTCTGAATATGAATATAAAAGATTCTGAATCTGGTTTTTTATGCATCTGGCAGCTGTGGTGACCAGTCTCTAGATGTGCCAAGGTTACTGTACAACAAGATATGTTTTTAAAACCACAAAAAAAAATATGCCATCATACCATTCATTCCTGTGGTTTAAAGGCATATTAATGACATCCCAGACAAAAAAAAAACAAACCTAACCCTTACTTACGGGAAAAACAGATTTAGTGGTTTGAAAATATTTCCATTTGCACAAACACATGGACAGTCATGGTGTGGAAACGAAAGGGAGCACCACCCACCCTTCATTATTAAAGTATGTTAGTTTTAAAGCGACAGTTAGCATCCTACATCAGTACGTTTTCCTAAGCAGCTGACTGCTTACATGTACATTTTGTGCAATAAGATCTTGAAACTGAATGAACATGTTCATGCTGTATTTTTGCATAAATCTGTATATCAAAATAAAACAACAATAAATAAATGTTGCAGATAATATGACAATAACATTTTAATATTTTAACACCATTAGGAATAACTGTAAAGCCTTTTTTCCCCAACCATTACAAACCTAATGAACATGAGTGACTGTTGATTCTGCCCTTCTGTTTTCAGCTTATGGCTTATGATACCACATCTAGTTATCAAGGGTAGTTTATGAACTTTTTTCAGTTTATTTTTGAAAAATGTGGGAAAAAGACCAGAATGATATAACAGCAGAAATGCATAAGGAAATCAGTAAGGCTTGAAAAATAGCACAGACAGGATAAAGTGATGCAAGTGAACTGAAAGTAAGTGTATAGGTGAGGATACAAAGGATACAAAAAAGATATTCAGGGTGAACTTCATGTGCTGGATGAAGACTTATTTTGATGTATATTTCTAATGCTTTGAGATCAAAAAGAACTTTGTTCAAGTCTTGAAGATTTTTACACACATTTCCTGAATATATTCTGGTTTTGTTTGTGTTTTTTGTGTTCTGTATGTCTGTTACTGAGTTTGATCTACTTTGCTTCATGGATGTCCTCAGTAACCTGTGTCTTGTCTACCACCTGTGACTAATCTCACTCACTTCCACTCACTTATTCACTTCTACCATTACAAATAGCCCTCATTAATTACTGTCACATCCTCTGCTCAGCATCAGCCACAATATCAAGTTTCTTGCCTCTTTAGACTTTTGTTTTATCCTGCTGAACTTGCTGCTCCTTTATCACCTTAAGTTTATTTAATGAAGATTTTTTAATTTTTCCTGTACTGGATTTTTCCAGCTATTAATCATGACGAGCATAAAGAAGGCTCAAAGGTAATTCAAAGGATCTGTACCAAACCACAAAAAATTCTAGGTAACTGGCCAGAAAGCTTAAGAAATGTTTTAGGAAAAAAAGAAACCAAAGACTCTCCTCCAATAGTTTAAAAAAAACAGGTTTGTCATGTAGATTCATATATTTGCAATATGCATTGCAACTTCACTCATAACCCATAATGATTTTCACATTTTATCATATTATAACCACAAACTTCAATGTGTTTATAGGGATTTTTTGTGATAGACCAGCACCAGCATTAAATTGTGAAGCAGAAGGAATTATTTTCAAACTTCTTTATAAACAAATATCTAAAAAGTGTAACAATCATTTGCATTTAGATCTCCTCACTCTGAAACCCACAAGTAAAATCCAGTATAACAAATTGCCTTTAGATGGCACCTAATGAAGACCGCTCATGTCTAATGTAAGCTTGGTACAAGCAGCTGTTCTGTGAAGGCCTCAGAGGTTTGTTAGAGAACATCAGTAAGCAAACAACTTTAGAAGGATGATAAAACAACAGGCAGGTCAGGGATAAAGTTGTGGAGAAAGTTAAAGGAGAGTTAGGTTATAAAATCTGTCTGCAGGGTCTGTATTAATCATGCACTCCACAAATCTGCTCTTTATGGACAACTTACTAACAGAATACCATCACTGACAGAAAGTCATTGGAAATTTGAAACAAGCCGTATAGGGGACACAGAATATGCTGAAGAAAATGTTTTGGTCAGATGAGACCAAAATCAAACTTGTTGGCCTAAATGCAAAACCGTATGTGTGGCTAGAAATCCTGAATACACCAGCTCCATGATAAAACATGGGAGTGGTAGCTTCATGGTGTGAGGACGTTTGTCTTCAGCACTGAGAGGGAAGCTATTCAGAGTTGATTGGAAGATGGAAGGAGCTAAATACAGAACAATCCTAGAACAAAACCTGTTGGGGGCTGCAAAAGACTTGACACATGGAGGGTGGAGGTTCACCTTCTAGCATGTCAACAACCCAAAATATACCGCAAAAGCTACAGTGGAAAAGGTTAAATCAAAACTTACAAGTATTAAATTCTTCTGTTGAAGTCCAGACCTAAAGCCAATTAAGAATCTGTGACAAGACAGTTATCCACAAACACTCTACATCCATTTTGATAAAGCTTGAGCTGTTTCCTAATGAATAATTGGGAAATATTTCTGTCTTTTGATGTCCAAAGTTAGTAGAGACATTCCCAAAAGACTTATTCCTGTAATTGCAGTGAAACAAGCTTTTACAAAGTATTGACTCAGGGGAGCTGAATACAAATGCACTCCCCACTCTGTTCAGATATCTGTTTGTAAGATAGTTTGAAAACCATGTGTCATTTTCTTTTTACTTCAGTCACAGTTACTTTGGCAAGCCACTCCATTATAGACAGAATACAGCTGGCTGCTTTTCCCCTAAATAGTTCTTACATGGTTTGGAGCTATTCTTTGGGTCATTGTCTTGTTGTCAGACAAAATTGGCTCAGATCAAGTGCTGTCCACAGGATATGACATGGTGTTGCAAAATGGAGTGATAGCCATCCTTATTCAATATTGCTTTTACCCTGTACAAATCTCCCATTTCACCACACCAAAGCATCCCCAGACCACCCCGTTTTTTCCTCCATGCTTGACAAATCGCGTCAAACACTCCTCTAGCATCTTTTGATTTCTTCTGTGTCTCACAAAATGTCCTCTCTGTGATTCAAACAGCTTAAACCTAGATTCATCTGTCCATAACATATTTTCCCAATCTTCCTCTGTCCAGTGTTTGTGTTCTTTTGCCCATCTTAATCTTTTCCTTTTGTTGGCTAGTTTCAGTCATGGCTTTTTCTTTGCTACTCTGCCTAGAAGGACAGCACCCTGGATTTGCCTCTTCACTGCTGACGTTGAGACTGATGTTTTGCGGATACCATTTAATGAAGCTGCCAGTTGATGACTTGTGAGACGTCGTTTTCTCAAACTAGAGACTCTGGTGTGCTTCTCCTCTTGCTTAGTTGTGCACCAGAGCCTCCCACTTCTCCTCCTATTCTGGTTAGAGCCAGTTTCCGCTGTTCTTTGAAGGAAGTGGTACACACTGTTGCATGAAATCTTCAGTTTCTTGGCAATTTCTGTCTTGGAAGAGCCTTCATTTCTCAGAACAAGAATAAACTGACAAGTTTCAGTAGAAAGTTCTTTTTTTCTGGCCATTTTTAGACTATGATCGAATGCACAAATGCTGATGCTCCATATACTCAACTAGCCAAACAAAGACCAATTTTATTACATCTGTTATTTTGTACAACAGTTTTCAGCTGTGCTAACTTGACTGGACAAGTTTTTTCAAATGATCAATTATTAATTTAACATGATAAACTTGGACTGGCTAACAGGATGTGCCATTGGAACACAGGAGTGATGGTTGCTGAAAATGGGCCTCGATATGTAGATATCCCAATAAAAAACAGCCATCTCCTGCTTTAACATTCATTTACCATGTTAACAATGTCTAGACTGTATTTTTAAAGAGGTTAATGTTATTTTAATTGAAGAATTTGATGCTTTTTATGAAAACATAAGGACATTTCAAAGTGACTCCAAACTTTTGAGCCCCATGTATCAAACTTTTGAGATATATATATATATATATATATATATATATATATATATATATATATATATATATATATATATATATATATATATATATATATATATATATATACATACACCCCTCCCCCACCTTCTGCATGTGCCTGGAAACGTGAGGCTATATTTGGACATGATTTTACTATAAACATGATATGTTAATTGCAGCTTGGTTGAGCTAAACTCATCACAGTTTCAACTAAAGACGGTAAAAGGTCATTATATTAACTAAAGCTCCAAAGCAATGTCAAGTGTGACACCTTCAGCATTTTCCATCTTTAGCTTGATGTAATCAAGGCTTTAGCTTCCATCAAACAGAAGGCCAAACTGGGTTGAGAGGAGCGGCAGC
Organism: Anableps anableps; assembly: GCA_014839685.1. Classification (NCBI taxonomy): domain Eukaryota; kingdom Metazoa; phylum Chordata; class Actinopteri; order Cyprinodontiformes; family Anablepidae; genus Anableps; species Anableps anableps. The sequence goes on along the minus strand of CM026068.1, from coordinate 23,462,820 downwards.
CTTGACATTAGAGCTCTACAGGCTTGTCATCCCACGCTGAGTCTCAAACAGAAAGCCCAGAGCTGCGACTGGACTCTGTCAGCAGTGGTTACGTTTCCACCACTCTGGCATCAGCTTAGAGGGATGATTGAGCACTCGCATACATGTAAAAAACTTGTGTGTGAAATGTGTTTAAAGGTAGCAGCATGTATAATGAAGCTGCACTGCAGTATTATCAGGCCGTGGTGTACTGGCTCTGCTTCAAGCTGCATTTGAGGATAACGAAAGCTGCCATGGTTACTGGCGTTAACAATGTCCTGAAGACACTTTTCTTTCAGGCGCTGGCATTGCTTCAGCTAGCCGCCTATCACTCCTCTGGTGAACAAAACTGTGATTGCCATTCTGCTGGTGATACATGTCAAGATTCAGAACTTTCTGCTCCTTATTAGATTGCAGTCATACATTATGGCACATTAGATCCAGTGTGTCTTTAGGGTACCATCTGTACAGAATAATGAGCGCCGCTGTATCATTACATCTCCTCTGGTGGGATGCACAAATGGGTTTTGGGTTTTTCTTCCTTTGTTTTATAAAAGTTTAGAAGTGAAGGTCAATAAAATGTAAAGTTTTTAGCACTGGGGCTCTTGCAGGGTGAGAGAATGTCAGATGACAGATTCAGCAGGAAAATGAAATTGAAACCAAAACAAATGTGTAGTTGATTCTTTTGAGCTAATGGGTGGGCATACATATTCAAAAGCAGTCAATAATTTGTTATTGTTGCTGTTTTGTGTTGTGCAATCTTTTAAATATAAAGACACTACTACAGTAATAGTGAATGACCCTGATCAAATGCTCAAACCAGCTCTACTGACTCCCTTCAGTGCAGTGGCTTTACTCCAAGCTCTTGCCAAATGACGAAACTCTTCAACCTGTCTTTAAAGGTCAAAACATCCTCTACATTCTCCTCTGCCCTGGTTTGGGAGTTCTTGCAGTTTCTTCTTGACCCATATTTGAACGTTTTTTAAGTGTGGTGTGATTAGTCAGAAATGTGAAGTAGGTGTGGTTACTTCCCTGACAAATGCTGTAGTGGGAGGCGTGTATGAGGACTTTACAGAAGTTCTCCACTTCATTTCTTGTAAGGTATGAGATTTCCTTGTCAAACAGACAGAACTTTGTTCTTGTTCTCACTACCTCAAGAAAAAGCAAACCTATGTGATCCTGCAGAGAATATGCAGACCTTAAGGATGTGCACAGCCCCACTACAGAGGAGGCTAATTTCAGATGCTTCTTTGGTCACAATTTGGATCTCATCAGTGTAGTTAAGGATGAAAACATGGATGGACGGGTAAATCAAGATCTTTGCTTTTGGGCTCATCTCTTCCTTCAGTACAACAGGCCAGAGCCATATCCATATTACTGCAGACAAGGCTTCAATCCATCCTACTAAGATTAGTTTTTTAAAAAGTTACACTTGGTTCGGAGGTGGTGTAAAAAGTATCTTGAAGGAGAACATGGCTGCAAGCTGGGGAAGCAGTTTGCATTGTTACTTCTCATCAAGAAGGTTGCCAATTGAACTTTCTGTCAGCACTTTTCTATGTTGAAACAACTGAGAACATAGAGAAAATAGATGTTTGTAGAACATGATGTATAAATAATTCATTATCATGAAAACAGACTAATGCTGACTTAAAAGAGTTTGAATATTTATAGACAATGTCGGATCTTGAAATGTTCAGGAACGTAATAGTAAAAGATTTGTTCAAAATGGTTGAAACTAATTTAATAGACTTTGAAAGCCAAAAACCTATAAATAATAGTCTTCCTTGGAACAGCAAGGAGCCATTTATGTTCCATAATCATTATCTATCATATATCATTATTATTGCCAGCACAGTCCATTTTTATGTGAGCTTCTTTATCAAAGTTTCTATTCAGGTAGCATAAATATTTTTACAGTTCCTAATGCAAACATGAGCTGTGATGCTTTGAAAGTTTTAAAAATGCATATTTTTGTGAATCACAATGCGTTTCTCTCTGTCAAGGAGGTTTAGACAGCTTTCAGATCGCTAAAACTGTTCTGACATGAGCTGAATAGGAAGCATTTTCTTCTAGGTACGTATTCACCAAGGAACTGTGCGCTGAGGATTTACTGTCTCCTATGAAAGTGGAGGATTGGCCTTTTGTCTGGCTTTTCTGTTTGTCTGCAAGGCCATTGGGAATCTTTTGTACTGATGTGCACTCATCACACACAGATAGACACATGGTCGGAAAAATGCACATAAGGACAGGGAAGAAAAGGTCCTCTAAATATGCATGACAGTGTCAAACAGAAACACCCATAAAGACAAAGTGGCTAACGGGCACTCACACAAGGTGATCCCTCAGCACTGAGGGGCAGCTCTGAACAGGACAGTTTTTTCTCTCAGGAGCCTGACTGAATCCATCAGCTGGTGTGACAATGCAGGGATTAGCTGTGTTTACTGCAGGATGTCAGACACAAACACAGAGAAGCACTGACAAAAAAGACTCACAGTAGAGAAATGGTGATGAAATTCCCAACTGACGAGAAGTCTTTGTTTTTCCTTTTCTCCTGCAGGTACATGGGTGACATTTGGAGGACAGATAACAGACGAGGTACGAAAAACATTCCCACATTTTAGGCGTGTTTGATTGTGTTTTTTTTCTTTAAGTATAGTCATGATTAACTAAGCATGCACTGATGAGTTTAAAAAATGCTAATATTGAGCAAGTAATTCAAACAATTAATAAAAAATAAGGACCACTTTGTTCAAATGATATTAAAATATATGAAATACAAGGCATCTCTAAAGTGTATGCCCTCCTCCAGGAAGGAGACAGAACCTGTCTCCTTCTTGGATTGTATGGTGACTGGACACTGGTGCTTATTTTTTCAAAATAATTGTTTGAATACATGAACATGGCGCCTTCAGACATCTTGAAATTGCACCCAAGGATGAACCAGACATGTCTCTCCATGATTTTCTTCCTGGTGTCTTGGCAGATTTCTTTTGAACTTCACCATGATATCTCACAAGGAAGCAACATGTTTGAGATGATGCCTTAAATGTGGATGCCTTAAAGGCATCCACAGGTGTGCCTCCATTTAACTCAAATGTTGTGAACTAACCTACCAGAAGCTTACCAAACTGTGATCTTACCATCTGCTCTTTCCCAGATTGTGTAAAGGCATAGAGATCAAAAAGATCTCTGTGTATCATTATTTTGAAATTGAGCAAATAGGAGTAATCATGGTCATCCAAACTGACCTAAAACATGAAAGATTTATTCTGATTTAATGTCTGACTGTGAAAATAACTGGTGACAGCTGAACATTAATCCATATTAATCAGATTCTGTATATCTGATGGCAGGTATGGACTCAAGACGACTGAATAGCTAAATTGAATCAAGGGTGCTTTAACAAAACTATTTGTTTAAGGATGTTCACACCTATGTCCCAGGTTATTCCAACATTGTACAGCATCATTGTACAGCATATACTGAATTATATCGGATGTGAATGTCATTATAAAAATGGAAAGGTCCACAATTGGATGTGGAAGAGATGATGTGTTAATCAGCAAGAAGAAACTCTTAAAGTTCAGTACCTAATTTAAGTATATAAGTGCTAGCTTTCCATATGAGTCTACAATTGTTTGATCTCTAATTTTTATATCTTTGTAGTTGATGCTTTGCTCTGCTTAGGCAATTAAGTGCTTTGTTAGAGTCTCTTTGGGGAAGCCCATTGTTCTTTGCTCTTTCAGTTGCTCTTTGGTAAAGTTTGGAAATGGACTCCAAGAAAATATAGAAGCCTGCGATGTGATCATTATTCCTCTGGATCAAGATTTTTTTATTGAGAAATGCATGTATTTAAAGTCAAATTTAGGTGATTATATAGCAAAAACTTTCAAAACACCACTGTGCTTTCAGAAGCACACATTATGTGTTCATATGTGAACACAGGTCCCCTTCACGCTCTTGCTGATTAACATTAATATTTTTTGATGCTGGGTTCAGGGTCCTGGCCCTGGTCATCAGATCCTCATGTACACAAAGTGACAGAAAAGAGAGCAGAGCTGATCCCAGAGGACAGAGAAAGAAAATGCTTATGTAACAGAGTAATTTTTCTTGCCTAAGGGCTAAGTGCCATCGAGTTACATGTTGCCCCCTCCCCCCTCCCCCCCGGAACACTTCACCCTTTTTCACTTCATTATTCTGTATGTCCCTGGTGCCAACACCAATGTTACTCATATTTTTCAGTCACTTCAGGCAATTTGAACAGCAGAGAGTTATGAGGGAAAAGCTTGTTAACTCACACAGAATCAGTTTTAATATTACATGACTAACCCAGTGCTAAATCTCTCAGAGAAAACATCTTGAAAAAATCACAATAAAGATTCCCAGAATTTTTTTAGTGCGGCTGACAGAAGATCTTTGCAGATATGTAGGTAAACAGTGCCAAACACATTTATTGACAACCTTAGTACAGATGTGTAACCAGCCCTAAAATAAATAAATTTCTATTAGAGTAACTTTAGATCTCTCTGAAAAAACAAATTCAGTCCACATTTAGTTACACCTGCACTATAGGTTACCGGACCATTTCTAGTCATTGTTGTAAGTAAAAACTTACAACAGTGACTGTGCATATTTGCAGATTTTAAGGACAATGGCAGATTGAGAGTAATGTTCAATATAGCTTCTATGTCCTCCATTGTTGTGTCGTGTTTGTTTTTGTGTCACATACATATCACGTTGCACTACTTTTCAGGCTCTGGGACCGCCCAACTATATGATGACCTCACCCACGACAGCTATTACTCAATTGTAATTGAAAACCACCCAAACTGCGTAGAGTGGAATTGAGCTGAGCTGTGCTGCTGGGTGTTAGTGGAAAAGGGCCATTATTCTTCTCTCTAGATCACCTGGAGTCCAAGGTCTTCCGTCAGTCTGTCTTTTCTTTAACTCAAACCCTCATGTTTTACATAGGATGAAGGTTTGGGGAATGATTTATTATCTTCCTGTTGAATGACCAAAAGACAACCCATTTAGAGTTTTTTGAGGGATGCCAGTAAATTCTTATTTAGAATCTTCTGGTATTTTAAAGTGTCAGTGAGGATGCATGGTCTATCAAGGTTACCTTTGAAAGAGAAACAGACCCATAGCATCACAAAGCCTCCACCAAACTTAACAGTAGGCTTGAGGTGCTTTTCCACTTTGTATCTCACAAACAGCTCAATCTTATGATCAAATGCATAGTTCTAGTACAAATCCCAGTAGCATGTAGCAAATTCTGCAGGTCTACTTTTGTGAAGCAAGGCAGGACAGCAGAAGGTTTTGCCTGTCTTCCCTTTTAAACAACCGATTTCCACGTCAATGTTATCTGATAGCTGTTAGATTGACTTAGACACCCTAAGATGTCCCTCTTTGCTGCAGTTCTCTTAATAAAGAGCTTTGGAGACTTTTTAATACCACCCTTGCCATTCTAACCACTGTGCATTCTGACAAGTAAATAAAAAGTTCTTGTACAGCCTAGTGACTATTGGCACAGAAAAAGTGGCCTCTGTGTCATGTCAAATGTAAACCCCAGTAAAATAGGAAGTCATGGATTACTCACTACGAGTTTTTAGAAACTCTGATCAACCTAAAACAACTATAAATTTTAAAAGAGGCAATCAATGTGATTGTTTGTGTAAGACTTGAAAAAATCCAAAGAAGAACTGCATGACATTTTGTTGGGTTATGTAGCCCTGTCTTGCTATGTCCCACAAGTTATACTAAATGTCATGAGCAGGGTCTATAGCGCATGTCCTCATTAATGTATACATGTCGTTTGTTTGGTTTTTGTAAATAAATAAATAATTTGCATTTAGGATTTAAACAGTACTTCTCCTAAAAGGCATTAGTCATAGTTTTTAAAGTCCTTTTTTGTGTCCGTATTGAAGTATGGTTCTATTTTAATATACCTGGTTTTCAGACAGAAAGTTCACATGAGTGTGTGGGTAAGCACGTATACATTGCTTATTCATTCAAAAAGGTCAAAACCACATCCATAAATCGGATAGTGAGATATAGAAAGCCTTGTTGTTACACCACTGATTCTGATGCAGTTTGGAGTTTGGAGGTGAGGAATCAGTGCAGTCATAAAGTCCTTTCTCAACGCTGTGTGGGTAGGATGTGGGAAGATGTAGCGGCCTTGAATCTGGGGTTGTGAGAGAGGAAAAATGTTGGTTTTCATTGTTGTCCTTCTGTCTGCCAAACTTTTGTTTTCTATCAGCCTTTGCAGACCAGGAAAAACAAGAAGCCTGAGGTGTTGCCACTATAATATTTCTGAAACTTTCATGACTCATTTGTTTATCGATGAGAGTGGAAAGGCAGGGCTGTTCAGTTTATGCATTTATTTATGAGCTTGACTTTCTAAATCAGTTTGTACAAAATGGTAAACAAAATACATTACCAATAGTCAAATCCTTCTGGCTTTCCAGACACAATTTTTAGCAGTTTTTACAGTGTTTGGCCTTTTTAGTTGTATAAAAGACAGGTTGCCCTTTGGAGACTGATTCTGGTCCTTGTCTCAGCCTTTCTTTCTTAATTCTTCTCCACAACTCTCACCTCCACATTTATCAAGTTGACACAGGTTTAATGCCTTTTTGTTTCTTGCTTATTTCTTACTTTTGTTTCTTTCATTCAACTTCCATCATCTCGCTAACTTTTAAATTACTCTCTAACATTGGATCTTTGCATATAGAAGAGCTTGGTGTTTCTTCACAATAGTAAAAGATGCAAGTTTTGACAGAGAGAATGGATGAGGTGCAGCCCCATGTGGGACATGCTGAAGACGTGACAATGAAGCTGACCAAAGCATTGGTCATGAGTGTTGAATGACAAAAGTCTATTCAAAGCAAACTGACTGATCTTGAATCCTGATCCAGAAGGAACAATATTCGACTGTTTAGAGAGGATGAAGGAGAGGAAGGGAAGTCTGTGACTTAATTCATTATGAACCTTCTCAAACGGGACAAGGTTTTAATTTAAAAGTCCTACCAATAAATGTGAATGTCCTTGACAACCCGATTAAAAATAAGCAGAATGCTCACAAAACTCAAACGAGAAAAGGCACATGTGATGTTTATGCAAGAAACCCATATGTCCAAATGTGAACATGAAAAATGTAAAAGTTTTGGTTACTTAAATTCTTTCTCCAGCACCTACAAAAACAGCAGGAGAAGAGGAGTAATTACTCCATATCACATTTTGTTAACTTTGATAGTGATAGTAATAAATAAAGGGAGGGCTGATAGTAATATTGTGAGATTAGTCAATGCCTATCCAGCCCCGGAAGGCAACCAAAAATTCCTTAAACTAATATTTGAAAAGATCAACTGTATGAGTGAGGGGATATTGATTTGTAGGAGTAATTGGAACACAATTATAAATTACACGAGAACACAAGTATTAAAAAAATATAAAAATAAATCTAGGGATTTCAATATTCTAATTAAGGAAGCAGGTCTGTGTGACAAATGGAGAAAGTTCCACCCATTTAAAAGCAATCACACCCAATATTCAGCTCACAAGGTGCTTTCTAGATTAGACTTTTTTCACTGAATAACACAGACCAACACAGAGTAAGAGACTGCAATATAGGAACAGCAGACATATCAAACCATAATATCATAAACTAACCATAAATCTACCAAAATAGAAAATTAGTGCCAGCATATTTAAAAATGAAACATTAATAAAAGAAATAAGAACAGAAATAAGTGATTGAATTAATAATATTAGGGATGACCAAATTGAGCCAACAATAATATGGGAAACAGTTAAAGGAGTGATGCAAGGGAATCTTAAATAAAGGACAGCTTTTCTTAATAAAAAGCAAAAACTTACACAGACAAATTGAGAACCATAGTTCAGAAACTTAGAAAAAAGCAACATACAAATAAAAGTAGTGATTTGGCAGACAGTATTAAAAAAGTAAAAGAACAGTTATCTAATTTAGCCACGGTGGAGAATGAAAGGAAATTAAGATTCACTAAACAGACCTTTTATGAATCAGACCATAAAGCAACTAAAATCTTGAGAAAACGCCTCCGGTCACAACAAATGAGAAATTCAATACTCAAAATTAGGGACCCAATTAACAAGGACATTAACAATAAACCTGAAAAAAACAACATATTTATAGAATACTTTAAAACTCTGTACTCCCAACCTGAAGTGGTGGACATAAAGGTTATTAAATATTACCTAGCAAAATTAGAACTTCTATTCCATTAGAACTTCTCAGAATGAGATCTTAATGTTACCAATTACCAAAAATGAACTTGATAAAGTCATTAGTAGACTAAAAGCAAATAAAAGTCCAGGCAGTGATGGTTTCCCAAATGAATAGTACAAGATCTTTAGAGAAGAACTTGGTCCTGTAATATTAGATTCATTTAATTCAACTTTTAAAAATTTCTGTCCTACCAAAAGAAAGTAAAAATATGGAGTATTGTGAATCTGACAGGCCAATCTCTATCTTGACCATCGACCAGATTAGAAGCTTTTCTTCCCGACCGGAGAGATGAAGACCAAACAGGTTTTATAAAGGGCCATCAAATGCAAGATAACATACACTGGAAATTATACATCAGAAATGAAGTTAAAAAACAAAATATCCCCAGCCTAGACATGGACAAACAATGTATTGGTCTCTTTGCAGATGATATTATAACCTTCAAAATCCAAATTATACATTTCCCAAACTCCTAGCAATCCTAAAAGATTTTGGAGGAAAATCTGTATATAAATTAAATATCAAAGAGCCAATTATTTTGTTTGAAATATAAACCTGATGACCCAATGAGACAGAAAGATAAACTTAAATGGAAAATGACGTTTTGTCTGAGATTGAAAGCAGACCAAATCAATAGTAAACAATGGAAGAAATGGACTCTTTTCACCAACCACTCAACAACAATTCAGAAGGACAATTTTGATTTTACCTGTAAGTCATAACACACTAGTAGTTCTTTTGTATTATTATTGATGCTTCTCATTGCAATTTTAAAATGCACAAATAAAAAGTAAAAATTAAATAAATAAATAAATAAAAAACCCATCCCCGTATTCAGATTTATCCCACAAGCCTAAAATGAAGACCATTGAGCTAACTAGTTTCGATAAAATGATGGATTCTTGACAGGATTTGTGGGAGCCCTTCTCCTCACTAACTAAATGGATAATGTTTTTTTCATAATTCTGCCAAAAACCTAATATTTTACTTCAGTTAATGCAGTAGAAATGATATACAGTAAATACCTCATCCTTTATCATCATACTAGGCCAGTAGGGGCTCTAGAAAAGTGGCTGTCCTGACAACTTCAAAAATCTACTTTATAACACACACTGTCTGTTCAGCTTATACAGACCAGCAGGACTAAAGAAAAAATTCAGTACAGCTGCTGGGATTTTGCACCCTTATCTTTTGTTATCAGCTATCAATTTAATTCAATTTAAAAATACTTTATTTATCCCAAAAGTAAGTTAAATGTTGTCATAACTTATATTCAGTATTTTCAACAGTCGTTGTGGATGGTAAGGTCACAACGACTGGCCAGGAAGGATCTCCAGTAACAGTCAATCTTACAACAACTCTGAAGAAGCCTCTGACTGAAGACTGTTGCTGTATAACTGTCTCATGACTGTCATGATATGCAAACAGCTCAATATCCAGGGATAGAGACGGCATTCCACAGTAACATGTCCTGGATGACAAGATCAGTTGTTGGCAAGCACTGCTAATCCACCTCATTTGCTGTTGCTGCTCGTCTGTCTGTCTGGTTTGAAAGCTGAGCAGAGAGATATTGGAGTTCAGGATATCCTTGCCCATTATGATTGATGGAAGAAATGGTTTGAACTTCCTCCTTCTCTCTCTGCTCTTTGGTCCTACTCTGCATCCATGAAGCCTCTTTCTCAGCTCATGGCATTGCCATGGTTACGCATCATAACAACTGTCCAAAAGCAAAATAGTAAGACCTAAAAACCTTCCAGCTGCATAAAACCCAAAACCGGGGTGAATAATTGTCCAAACATGCAATGCCTCAACCAAAAAAAATTATGAACAAAAGCCTACAAAAAGAAAAAATCAGAACAAACATAACAGAGCTACTCCAACATGTTACCACAATAAGCGGCACAATTCTAGAAATTACAACTAAGTCTATAATTTTTCATATCCACGAAAAATGTTGCTTTTTTGTTATAACTTGATCTTTGGTAAAACAGGATCTTCCCAAAAAACTTTCTAAGTTTATGGTCTTAATTCAAATTATTAGAGGGGAGATTGTAAAATTACTAAATGCACAGCAGCAACTTACAACACTGTGGATGCTTAAAACACATCTTATTTAAACATGTAAACATAATTACTTACATTTTGGGGGGGAAAAAATAAAGTTTCCATAACTGTCAACAGTATTAGAAAGAGCAAAGTACACTTTCCTGCTTCCAAAAGATTTAAGACGGAAAGTAGCAGCTGATATTGCTGATCAAAAATTAGTTTCACTATATTATTGATTGTCAACAATTTATCCTATCTGTTTAAAATTAGAGATTTAAACAGATGTTGGGCTGGGGCAAATAGATGTGGATTAGCACAATGACAAGGAAGAAAAACATCAGCAATGACCATCAATCTACAAAGCGTTATAAGGCCTTTTTGTTCACAAGTACAAAACATTAGCAGTAGCAAACCCACCCTAAATTAAGACCATGCATTGCTCAGAGAAAGTGTAAAAAGCAAACAAAAAAACAACAGCTCTACAATCTTATTTAAGGTATAAGTTCATGATAGTACAATTTGAAAGGACACTTGGCAAAGAACACTTGCCAGGTGAAAGGGTATCCTCCTTTAAAAGAGCATGGAAGCCTTAACAAATTGCTAAAGATGCATCTGATTAAACCACAACATTTTTGGAACAATGTGCTTTGAAAATAATGAGACCAAAGAGTAAATGGTTGACCGTAATGTACTTATAGCACCATGGTTTTTTTCCGCAAAAACAAAACAGCATATTAGTACAAACACATCATACCAACTGTCAAGCATGTTGGTGGAAGTGTGATGATTTGGGCTTGTTTTACAGTCATGAGACCTTGTCACTTTACAGTCATGGAGTCGACAATAAATTTCAACTAAGCTGGATCGTCAGCAGAACAGTGATCCTACACACAACAGAATGGCTGGCATGTGGTGAGATCATTTAAAAGGAATGCCTATCAAACCAGTTGATTTGAAGTGATGTAAAAAGGAGTGGATCAAAATTCATCCACAGCAAAGCGAGAGAATGAAAAATTTCTACATAAAACAACTACATTAGTTTATTGTTGCTATAAGTATTTTTAAAACCTGTTAAAACATTTGGTATTTAACTTTCTTTTGTTACACTATTAATAGTGTTGACAACTTTCTATTTTCCATGACCGATTTTTTTTTTTCATGTTTATTAAGTCAATTGAATTTATATTGCAGTAACTTCACAAGTTGTGCAACAAGCAGTAAACAAGCATGAGCAGGTTTTACACCCATATTATAGTTCTGTCTGATAAATCATTATTTCCTGAAAAAGACCATGCATTTTCAGTTGCTGCTGAGAGGGTGAAGCTCTGCTACTAAACTCTGTATTTGTGCTAAGGATCGCTTCTATAAAAATAAGTTACATAAATGAGTTACTTTAAATAATATTCATGCCCTGAGGAAGCTTTTCAGCTTAAATGCATCACTAATGATGTTTAGATAAAATCTGTCATGCTTTTATTGGTTGTCCTATTTTTCAAGTTTTTATCAATGTTTTAATTCACTCTCTGGACATTTTTACATTAAGAAAAATCCAAAATAATTAAACAAAAGATTAAAAGATGTCAAAATATTTATTCTCTTTTTCCACTCTGTGTGATCTGATGTCTTTGCAGGTTGCAGAGCAGCTAATGACCATCGCCTATGAGAGTGGAGTCAACTTGTTTGACACAGCTGAGGTTTACGCAGGCGGCAGGTAGGTGTTGTATAAATCTTGGAGTATGAATGAAACTGACCAAGCTACAATTATTTTTTTACATACTGATGCGTGACTGTGGACTGCAAGTTATCTTTTATTTTAATTTGAAATTGGCTTATAGGTTTAAAAACTCACTTACCACAACTTGTGCCATGCATGTTTGAGAGTTTCTAATTTCTGAGCTAAAAAAGCATGTTATTTAGGATCATCCAATCCTGCTTACAACGTACTTAGGTGGCTTTCTGTTCCTTGTGAAGTGTTTATTTCCAATCATTTTAACTTTGGCTGGTTGATAGTTTAAGTAAGGCTATCATTTCATCTTGAAGCATTTAGACAAGTAAAATTACTTTTGGTCAAAAAATGGAAAATTATCATATTTTGCCACACATATTTATCTACAATAAAATATGTTTACACTGAAATGTACACAGTTCAGATGGACCAAGACAACCAAGACAAATGTTACAGCATGTTACTTACAGCCCCTTCTAAACTTTTTTACATACTGTCACATTCCAACCATAAACTTCAATGTATCTTATTAGGATTTTACATCAAAAACCAGCACAAAGTACTTCACAACTGTGAAGGAAATTTAGACATGGATTGAAGAATGATGTGAAGAAAACCATTGTTCAAAGAAAGTCATAATACATACTGTTTACAGTATGAATCCCATAATGTAGAGGATCCATTAACCATGTGGAAGAAGGTGCTCAGGTTTGAAAAGACCAAAATTAAACTTTTGGGCCTAAATATAAAACCCTGTGTTAGGAGAAAAACTAGCCCTCTATCCTGAACACACCATCCCCCATAGTAAAACATATTGGTGGCAGCGTCATGCTGTGGGGATGTTTTTTCTTCAGCAGGGACAGCTGGTCAGAGTTGATAGGAAGATGGATGTAGCTAAATACAAGACATTTCCAGAAGAAAACCTGTTAAAGGCTGCAAAAGTTCACCTTCTAGCAGAACAACAATGAAATGGTTTAGATCAAAGCACATTCAGTGTTTTGTTGACCCAAGTAGAATCCAGAACTAAATCAATTGAGAATCTGTTGAGAAAACTGATGTTCCCATATGGTATCCACCCAGTCTGCTGAAGCTTGAGCTATTTAGTAAAGAAGAATGGGAATGTTTCACTTTACAATAATGTACTATGTTGTGTTGGACTTTCAGTACAATCCCGTTTAAATACTAATAAATAATGTTTGTTACTGTAACACGACAAACTTTGAAAAAATTAAAGGGGTATGAAGCATTAAGGGCATCATGTGAAAATTGTTGCCCTGTTCAGTTTAACAGCAGTGGATTGCATTGTTGATGTTGTGATCGAAATGATTCTGACTTTAAAATGCACTTTAATAGACCCACCTCATTTGTGTTGCCTTGCAGGGCTGAAATCATTCTAGGAAACATCATCAAGAAGAAATGCTGGAGGTAATGAAGACATTAATGTGTCAGACTGAGTAAACACTTCAGTGTGTAAAGAGATGCATGTAGAGAAAGATAACATACATGAGGTTTTAGCTGTTAGACGTGAACATTCAGTGTATAGCAAACATGATCCTTGCTATGCTTTTGCGTTGCCATTGAAAGCTAAATCTCAAATCTCCCACGTATTCACATATACACAGATACATTATATCAAAACTGCAGCATAAAATATTCATCGTATGAGAATTCACCTGCAGGCATTTTCATTTTCTATCATTTTCAAATATTCATTTTAGGGAGTTATTTAAGCATGCCTGGTTATTTTTATTATTGATCAACTCTGTTAGAGGCTGGAAAGAGGAAGTTATACAAGTTTATGGATTGACATGTGACATATTTGGGATCACCACCTAAGTTAGAATAACTGAATCTTTATTCAAGGTGATATTATGCATAATATAGATTTGTTCAAATTACACAAAAGCAAATAATTATGGATGTATAAGCAGAATTACATTTTTCACATTGTTTCATTGTTGGTCATTGCATTCAGAAAACAAGTGTTTCTCTGTGTAACATATATTGCTGGACACAAATGCTGCAGTAAATGTGGGAACATTTAGCTGCTGCCACTTTGTTCTGGCTCCATCATTATGCCGCTCACAGTGGTGTCATGTACTGGGCTGACTACATTACACTGGTGGGCGTTTTGATGTGGCTACAGTTAAGACTCACTGAACCTGACATTTAAGACTGAGTGTCCTCATGAATGTGCAGAGAGGAGATTCAGTGGTGCAGGAAAGAACAAGCAGCTGAGTAAGGCCATTATCAACTTATGTGACGTTTCTGTCAATAACATAACACAGAGCTGTAATAGGTGCAGCCATATTTTGATTTGTCCCATGATGCTGAAGTTTGTGCCCTTAAATATTTATATCAATGCAAAAATTATGATATGATAAAAATGATTCACTATGCATACTAAAAAACACTTCACATGTATGGAAGAAAGGTGAATAAAACTAAAGAAACAGATTGAAACTCCAACATAGTGTAAAACATCCAACAAGGATTTGTTTACGAACTGGACAAACTTCCTGACCAACAATTTTTAACAGTTATAAAATAGAAACTGACTTTGACTGTCCAACAAGGGAAAATAAAAAGCCATGAGATATTCAAATATATATATATATATATATATATATATATATATATATATATATATATATATATATATATATATATATATATATATATATATATATATATATATATATATATATATAGCAAAACTGCATGTTAAAAATTATTTACAACCTCCTCTGTAGTCAATGGAAAATCCTTTACTGACATTACAGCAGTCAAACCTGCCTGATGATTGCTGAAAAGCTTGTTGCGTGTCTCTTCTCCACTCTTATTTTTGAACATTCACCTTTTGCCATGATGTCCAAGTCCATGAGGTTGGAGGGTCTCTCTGTCATCACTCTCATCTGTAGCTCCCTGTCTATATTAAATTCAAGTTGGGACTCTTGCTGTGCCACTCCAAAACATTAATATTACTTCCAGTCAGAAGAAACATTTTGATAAAATTAAAAGATTAGTGTAAATCTGAACCTCCCAAATGTATTAATTTTGGGCTTAACTGTTTTGTAAATATTAGAATTCATTTAAATATACATTTTTTTCCCCTCCAACAGTTTGTTGCACACACATAGCCTTTTTGAAAATGAAGTCAAAATAAATAAATAAAAGTTCATCTTTGAAATTGCAGCAATTAATCTTCATTGGTAGTTTCACCAGTGTGTAGAGGTTGTGTTCTGAAACAAACAGCTGTCATATCTTCCACAGTGATTAAAAGCACAGCCATGGTGCAAAGTCATTATCAACATCCCAGCCTCTCTCTTAATCAGATATTGTGGATCTTTGCAGAAACACTTGAGATTATCATTTTGCCTTAAAAAAAGGAACAGTCAAATCAATAATCCGAAAAAGTTGATTTGTTCTGCGATGTAAAACAAAACCTATAGGCTTGTAGGGGTCCAAGTTAAGAAGATGACCTTACATGGATATTTAACAATAAAAAAAAAAACTGTTTTAAAAGTACACAGATTTTTAATTTCCTGGAAAGTTGTTCAGATGTTTATGTAAATGCCAAAAATGAAAGCCTGAATCTGAATCCTGAATAATGGTTCTATTCTAGAAGACTTTGAGAAAAGTATTTCTGTGAAATGAGAAACATCCCTAAAGCTTATTGAAACTTAAAAAAAAAAAAGAGCATTCCTCATTTCCACAAACACCTCCATACTCTCTAGATATGCATAATCTTTATTCTAAGCAGCAAATAACCCCACATTGATGACTGGTTAGCAGGATATGTTCATAATGTTGGACAAGTGAACCTCTCAATCACTCAGGGCCATGTGAAGAAACTGCAGCAGAGTCCCTTTTGTCTAAATCGAGAACACATTTACCACTCTAGTGCAGTATGTGTCCCTCCGGTCATGTTGTTTCTCTTCTCTCTGTTTCTTTGCCTCCATAATTTTAGGCGGTCTAGCTTGGTGATCACAACTAAGCTTTACTGGGGAGGAAAGTAAGTAAGAAAATACATTTTTCATCAGTTAAATATCTCTGATTGATTCTTATTGGAAAACCATAATATTTTGTGCATAAATTATTTGTAAAATATATTATTTTTGTCATTGTAAGATCAAATCAAGCATGTTTTATAATAATAAATAAGTTGTGTTTGTCACCAAGGACTATTAAAAATAGCATGTTCTTTTGAATATGTACGACGCAACAAATGAGGACGTTCCCGTGGATCCTGTGTTTCATTTGGCTTAGAAGTCAGAATTCAAATATGGCAATGCCTTAAAATGAAAGCTGAACAAGCACCATCCATCACTATTTTGAACTAATATTATATTTAAGATGCAGTTAGAAAGCTATGAACAGCATGTCTGTTAAGCAGTTAACTGAGGGCTGGCTGCCTGGGTACTTACTTTCCCAGCAAGTACCAAATTGTTTGATATCGGTTACTAAATGAAAAGCAGGAGGGGGAAACCTTATGTTATGCACAGTAGGGACAATACTTTTTTGTTCCACTGTTTTGCTTATGTAATTTTATTATAATTGAAATATTTTTTAAAAAGTGATAAAATGATTCAATAGGTTGTATAATTTTGGCAGCAGCTGGGATAGTTGTTGTGTTTCTGTTTTATTGAACTGAAATTAATCAGGTAATGTATTTTTGTCTAGATACTGTAAAACTGTTTTTTTTACCGAAAGTTTTTGTAACCTGAGAATCTCATGCTAGCTCATTCTCAGCTGCACAACATCAAAGGCTGTACAGCATTAGGCGAGTACCAGATTTAATAATTAAATTGCTTTTTTTGGAAGCTATCACCACTTTGTTTTATTTCATAGTTGGAACCTGTTCAGTCTTATCGTCATTAAACCTTCATAGGGGTGGTCAAGTTGATTTTTTTTCCTCAGTGTTGAAGGTTAAAAACATGTTTTTCTTCTTCAGATGGAACTTGTGATTGCAGATTTCTCATGATATGTAGAAGACAATTGCTGAACAAAAACTGTTATTAAATGAAGGGAAACCTCACTGGCAGGTTCATTTACAAGCTGGTGATCGAGATGATGAAAAAGGGGATTATGCCATATTGTTTTGATCAGTGTGTAATGCCTTTGTGAATTTCAGTGATGAGTTTAGCTTTTGATGTTAATCTGTAGTTTTTCTCTGGTGACAATCTGAAACCAAGTTGAAGAGAGAAGATAAAGAAGCCTGTTTTCCAGCACTCACAGACACACAAACACCAACACTCAGACAGAGGATGTCAGGCTGCGTGGAAGACCCTGTCCAACTGGGTCTGGTGATAAGCAGGAAATTACTTTCAAGTTGTTGAAGAGCATTTTTTTTTTTTTTTTTCACATTCCTTCAGGGAAGATTTCAACCTTCATCTATTCCTGCTGAGTTTGGATGCCCTATGATGTTAACACACACTAAACCATTTACATAAAACATTCTGAAAAGTACATTGTCATCGCTACAGCTCTGAGTCAGCCACATCATTGACAGAAGAAATTTAAGTTTTTGGAAAATAAGAAACTTTCCTACCAAAAAATGGGTCTGCTAAAAAACCCACAATCCACTGAAAGTTTTGTTTCTATTCCTGTTGATTTTAGCTTTCTTAGACTTATAGATACATTTCTTTTAAAGCTGATGACTGTTTTGTTTTGTTTTGTTTGCTTTGGTTTGCTTTATCAGAGCCGAGACAGAAAGAGGATTATCAAGGAAACACATTATAGAAGGTGAAACTTTAATTTTGGTTACCTTGAGGTTATTATAAGCTTAAAAACCAAATTCTCTGCTAAACATACTTTAAGACCTTCCATTCAGTTTTATTTTTTTATTTGTCTCTCAGGTCTGAAAGGTTCTCTACAAAGGATGCAGATGGAGTATGTCGATGTAGTTTTTGCCAACCGCCCAGACAGCAATACTCCCATGGAGGGTGAGTCATCTTATCCATATTCATCTATCCAGCCAAATAAAATCATAAAAATTCAGTTTTGCAATGAAACACTGTGTAACCTCAGCTCTTCTGTTGTGCAGACCATGATTGGCCTCTGGTTCTATTAAAATAGTAGCTCTGAAGATTTCTGCTGATCATAATGTTCTTGTTACAAATTGATACACAGCTGCATAATTCTGAGCTAGTTTTACACAAAGAAAAAAAGGAGCCAGAACAGTGATGAAAAACTGTTCTTAAACTGTCTTTCTTTTCCCTTACCAAAATAGTTCAATAAAGTCACTGAAGTACAGAAATGGCAGCGTTTCAAGGAGTCTCCGATTGCAGATGAAAATAATCAGGAAGAAATGGATTAAAGTCTTGTTTTTATGTAGAGTTGATATGTTTTTTAGTTTCGACTTAAAAATTGAAGGTTAGCAGTTGCTGTCTCTATTAATTCTGGTATTTCTTTCCTTTTTTGATAGCAAGAGCAAATCCAGAACTTTTTCCTGATCTCCAATAAGACCATGTATGTGTGCTTACAGCATTGAAAAGGACCATATCTTTTGTCAGATGGACAGCAGTTGGTGTTCTCATGTAACATTTACCAGGGTTGGTGCATACAGAAGGAGAAATCTTTGACCATTCCTCTTTGCACATCTTCTCCAGGTTGTTCAGAGTTCTGGGTATTCTCTAATGCTCTCTTAGCTCAAAGCAAATGTTTTCTAAAGGGTTTAGGTCTGGGGACTGAGATGGCCATGAAAGAAGGTTGATTTTGTGCCTGGTGAAACCATGTATCTAATGATTTGGCTGTCTGTTTTAGATCATTATCCTTCTGAAAAACCTAAAGTCAATCTATTTTAAATTTACTGGCATATTTCCCCAGATTTTGATTTAAAATGTTCTGGCATTTCATAATCTCTGTGACACTAATCACTCTTACAAGTTCTCAGGGTCATTGGAAGAGAAACGGGCAAATAGAAATACAGAACCTCCTCCATATTTAACAGTTGCCATTAAGTGTTTTTACATTCATCCTTTGTTTCATGCCATACACACCTGGAAATATTGTTGCCTGTGTGTCATGTCACATTCATACCACAGGGAAACAGGAGATCATGGATTACTAACAAAAAGTCTGCAGACACTCTGATAAACTTTAATGAAGTAAAGTGTATATTAAAAATGTTCCAGCTATATTAACCGTATAGGACTTGCTAGGGATGCCCACAATTGTGGCAACAATAATTATTGAAGCAAATTTGCTGAAAGTGTATTTTTCTTCAATATGAATAAATATACTCAACTCTGAGGTTGGATTTTTCCAAATTCTTTCCAGGGTGAGATTTTACTACTTCAGTAAAAATCGGATAATTTCAGGAATTTTTAAAGCTGTACCAAGATTTGTGGTGGGTGTGTATATGCCCAGTATCTGCTGTAACAGAGGAAAAAAAAAAGTAAAATGTGGTATTTTTTTAAAAATGCTTCACTGTGGCTTTAAAGCGAGGAAAGAGTAATATCAGTAGTTAAGTTTTAGCATCTCTCACAAATATATTTCACCAAGCAGTAAAACTAAATTCAGGATAATATTATAGACCCTTAAATTTATATTTATAAAGTTCTTTTTCAGAAAGTCCTCTTTGGTAGAGCTTAGGAGGAGACAGGGATGCTACTTTAACCACCTGTCTGTTGCTGTCTTGCACGTAGAAGTTACAATGTTCCTTCAGTAACTAATTGATCCTTCCCCCAACAGATGTAGTTCATGTCAAAAAGTTTATTTTTTGACTCTTTCTGAATAATAAAAGCAGATCACATTAGTCTGTAGAAAGACCTCAAATTTCTTTCTCATCAAAATAATGTTAAAAATGAATTAGTTTGCATACATGCGGTTTACAGACAATCATAAAAGTAAGGTTTTCATGACTGTATTCAAACATTACCAATTGTTAAATTAGGTTGAAATAGAAGGATCTGAGTGATACTTACTGAACATCCATAATCGGGTCAAAAGTACTCGATCTTTGTTTAAAGGTGGACCCCTCCTTGCTGTAGGGCAGTATAAAACATTTCCTGATAGATTCAGCTGATAATAATTTGACCATTAGGGGTGTGCTACAGGCTTTACATACAGGAGAGCATTTATACTCCATTCTCGGGTGGTCAGGTGATCCTTATATATTAAACAAGAAAGAAATCAAGGCAGTGAAATCACAGCCATTGTAACCCTGTACATTTTCCACCCTTCATCCCAATGATTCACATGCTGTATATAGAGGACAGGGCTTCATATTTCACAAACTGTGCTTATTTATTCACAGTTTGACCCACATAAATTAGGTTTTTAAAGAGGGCATCATACAGTACATGACTAAATAAGAACAAGAGTGACAGCAGCTTTAATAACTGACTTATCACTTGCTGATGAATTTAACTCCATTCCTTGTTTGTTCCATTTCAAACTTTAAGAGGTATAAAATGTAGTTTTGTTTTTGTGTGGTAGTCTAAATGTGAGTAATGGTATAAAATTTATTTGAAAATGTGCTGGAAATTGATAGCGTTTGGGTCTAAACACCTGATTGTGAAAACCTTGTTTTCTTTTTGTGGTTTAGCTGTTTGAACTGTGGAACTGAAAAAAAAAAAAACCCCAAAGACTTCTCCCTTTTCTTATCCTAAGGGCTTTTTATTGATTGCTTTTGTCCTGCACGTTCCCCCCACTATGAACTCCCACTGGTCACTTCCTCCTTCAAACATCAGAACTGTTGTCCTGCTTTCCACAGACTAGTTTTGCACTCCCTCCACCTACATCGTCCGGAAATTGTGGCAGGCTGCATTTAAATATGAACTCCGCATGCTTACAAAACAAAGAGAAAATGTCAGGAGGGGAGGATGAAGGTTGGAAACAAACAGCTGGAGCACAGAAACTGACACGTTGTTGTTTTATTGTAGCATGTTATTTCCTTTGCCAGGATGCAGTTCAGAAAGGCAAGTTAATTATCTCTTGCTGAATGAAAACGAAAAAGAAAAACCTTTCTTTAAGACCTTGTGGATATTTTTGACTTTGCTTTTGTGCTAGTCAGCTTTTAAACTTCCTTTTCTCCCCTAGAATTATGTTGCCGTTATTTGTTTTTTCATTATTTGTTTTATTGCTCCACATTATCTGCTGTCTTGCCAAGAAGCACTTGTGTGAAGTGAAAAAACAAGAGTCCTGCCACAGTGACGGATGGTGCTATAATTGGAGTGAGTGCATTGTGATGATGAACAACCATAATGACAGTCCTAATTTGAGTTTTTGTTGGCCCTGACTGCTCCGGGCTTGCCCAGTCAGCAGTGTTGGAGCTCTAATTGCTCCGGTAAAAACGCAGCAGATTGAATGTGATCACAGGGGCTTTAAGTACATGAGTTTGTTAGTTTACCCTCTGGTTTTAATGGCTTGGGATAAACCATTTGCAGGTAGTTGTATTTTTCTTCATTTTGACAGATTTTACCTTTTCTCAGTTACTGTGCTCTGTTTTCAATCATTTATTCTAGACTGGAAAGCTTGCACATGTAAAACGCCTCCTCTATCATGATTTCATGGGTTTCATTAATTTCTGTTTGGCTCTGTCTCATGGTGTCTGATGGCTATCACTTATTAAGAATATGTTGCCAGCCTGCAGACAGGTAACATGTGCCCTGAAGATATTTTTCTCCTTTCTATATTCTTTGGGAAGAAAAGTACACAAACCAAATATATGATGGTCATAGAACTGGCAAATGTTACTATTTTAATATTATGACTGGTGCTCATTTGAAGTGACTATTTGATGTGTTTTTAATCTCAAAAAAGGATTGATAGTGTGTAACGTATTTATTAACATCGTGATGACCCAGAAAGAATGTTCTGTTGCTCACACTTTATTTAGTGAATCAAATCAATGACCTGCTGACTGATATCATTTAGAAGGTGCTCTTTCTGCAGAAATTGTTCGAGCAATGACCTATGTGATAAACCAAGGCATGGCCATGTATTGGGGGACATCTCGGTGGACAGCTATGGAGATCATGGTAAGTAGCTCTAAGCTTCTTCTTAAATCTCTTCAGAGCATTCTTTTGGAGTAACTAAAATAACAAAGTGAAAAACATCTGATATATTTCAACACAGTGTGGAACATTTTAGGAAAACAAAATCAGTACATGTCAGTGTTAAAGTTTACATTTTTAGTTTAAACCTGTTCTGTGGTAGTGGTAACCCAGTATTATTAAAATGTAATGCTGCTTTTACACCTCTACTTGAATGATTGAAACAAGGTTTATTCTGTGTAAGACTGAGATCCTTGTCCAGGATTACAATGATTTGTAAGGTCCCAGCTACAATACTTAGGATATTTTTTTTTTTAAACATGCATTTTTTTTTCCTGGCTCTCTGTTCACTTTTGAGTACAATATGCTATCATGGTTGTTACTTTAAAAGCCTTTAAAAGCATCAAATGGATGAGCACAAGCAAACATCTCAGAACTTTTAAATCTGTATGTCCTGAGCAGGTCTCTTGGGTCCTGTGAAAAGGACCAGCTGGTTGTGCCACATAAGAGGCTAAAGGTTTATGGTGACAGAGCTTTTTCAACCATATCCCCAGGAGTCTTGAACTCTCTCCCGTTGTGTTTAATGAACTCTGGGCTTTAATTTTTTTCTTTTAAAAAGAAGCTAACTGCCTAACTTTTTAAAACAGTTTTTCCTTTACTATTATATTGATGTTATTTATGTATTGTAAGTTGTATTTACTTGTTTGACTTACTGAGTTATTGATCACATAACTGGTACAAGGTTGTTACATGCTCTGGGCCCAAACAGATTACAAGATAACTTAGTGTACATTACCACTGCAGGCAAAAAAAAAAAAACAACCTAAATCCAACTTTGTTTCCAAGTTGCAACGAATTGTGACAGTGTGAACAGTATACTTTTTTTCCTACCAAATCTGACCCAGGCCACTTTCATGAGCTGTCCTAAAAAAATTAAATTTCCACAGCAACATCAGTCTGAACAGTCACATTGCCTTTTGGACAACTTTGACATCAGACCCATAATGTTGCATGGGAAGAGCTGAGCAGCAGGGAGATCTAATATAAACAATGGAAAAACTAATCACAGCAGTTAATGTGACTACTGCTGTATGTAAAAACTGCTTGCTCACACCATTGTCCACATTCAAGGGTTACAGCTCTTTAGTCACGGTCCATGCTGAACAATGCTACTTACACAGTAGTTACAACAAGCTGCCACTTCCTGTTAATAAAAGTCAATCTCCTGTGAAATGTTATGCAAATCATTATTGCTAATATTACAGCAGGCATTGTTGATGCAGTTAGTCAGCTCTGATTGTACAACTTCAGAACTGACACACACATACTGATATGTACCAATCACATTTACTTCAGTAAACACAATGTGCTGCATGTGATGTTATGTCTTTTTCCACACATGCAGGTTACCTTAGGGTCATTGACTGCTTACATTAGAGTCTGATGGCAGTCACATTTAAATTATAATGTAATCAGGTGCTGGGTGGTTCAGATGGTAGAGCATGTGCACCATGTGCAGAGGCTGTGGTCCTCGATGCGGTTGTCCTGAGTTCAAGCCGGTCTCAGGCCATTTGCTGCATGGCTTCCCCTTCTCTCTCCTCCTGGTTTCCTGTTGATGTACTGTTTAATAAAGGCCACTAGAGCCTAAAAAAATCCTAAAAAAATAAAAAAATAAAAAAAATTATAATGTAAGCGACCACACAAAAAAAATCAGATAGACCAAAAAATTTAAATTGGACATTAAGACTGACTATGTGAACACATTCTAAACTCTCCTTACTTCTGAGGAAATTGAAGAAAACAGATCGCTTTCTCCAGAGAGAGAGTCCTAATTCCATCCCATCAATTATTGAGGAACCAGTTTTTCACCTGGAAAAGGTCATCAACAGAACTTTGAAGAACAGCACCAAATGTCAGGAAACAAAGACTTAAAAACTTGGCATAGTTGTGGACAGACTCGGGACTGGATTTATGAGTATGGCATCATGCCATGAGTCCTCAGGCTTACTGCTTTTTTACCATGTCCTCCTAAATATTGTCAAGTATTTCAATAGCAAAATTGGGCACTTCCTTCACAGTTTGGGGGGCCTTCCTCATAGCCCAAGCATAATCACTTTTTTAGAAGTTAAAACATCTCTTTGGCAGAATTGTTGGAGACATTTCTTGGTTCTTGGGCAAGAAAAATGTTGCAATAATGAGATTCTGGCTTTTGTTGCTGACATCAATATAAAGGCTACAGGAAGTGGAACAACAGGCCTCATGACCCACAGAAGTAGCTTCTATCCAAAGACTTTAATGCATGTAGGGAGAGGGAAAGACAAAAGCCAACAGGTTGAAGAAAAAGCCAAGATGCAAGATTATTTGGATGCAGCAGCAAGGAAGAGATTGTTTGAGCCTTTGGTTATTGTTGATCACACTCTACCTCTGGCTGCCCTAGATCAGTCTGGAGAGAAAGATGATGATATCTGGTAATGTTGCGGTGTGAAATCCAGGTCTGTTGTGGTTCAGTGTCATCAAGCTATATAGTCCAGCTGTGTGAACAGCAGTTTGACAGAAGATCTGTTACTTCATTAGGGGCAGCTAAGGATCCATCACTCAGATGTTCGACAGAATTCACAAGCTATAGTGGGTCAGGGGATCCCTTTGAAAGAGAGCCACCAAGAATGATCACTGATATTGCTGTGAAGGTATCAACACAGTTTTGAATCAAAAAGGGTGATCCAAAGGTGACAAGACACAAGTTGGGGACTGGTCACCCTTAATTCAGACGTTCAGGTAAAGACTGTTTGATACTGAAGGAAATAAAACAACCAGTGACCCCAGGGTACGTAACTGATGATATGCCTGTGTGACCTTGTAATTAGGGGTAAGACAATCCTGTGTTTTTCTGAAGATCTGAGATTGGGAGCACAAAGTAACAGTGATGAACAAAATACCCATCTTATATTCTCTTCTTCACGCCCTCTGTAGACATGCTGCAATCTGTTTACATCCTCTCTCCCTGTGATCTCGCTGAAAGGGAGTTTATTTCTTTGACTAGTTCGACCCCCGATGACAGCTCTGTTATTTCGACAGCATCAGGAACGAAGGGGGTTAAAATGGGCGTAAAAGTGTACGTGATAAGGCAGCTCTTCACTATATTTGTGAACCTGCCCACATGATCAGGCTGGAGCCACATGTCACAGACTGCAGTACATAAGGGTAAGTGGTAATTGTTAGGCTGGATGAGGGCAGGAGACAAGCAAATAAAAGGTAGTTTAAATAATCAACCATTTTATTGTGAGTGTTTGGAGCGGGGGGGGCTGGTGGGGTTGTTTATCTAGCTTTCTGGTGTCTAAAGGTTGGGATATCACTGAAAGCTGCAAACTTTAAGGTTTTACAAGGTTTTCAGAGTTATAACTGAGTTAATATCAGTGTTAAGAATGCAGTTGTGAGACTTTATAGCAAGACATTGTAAAGATAGAAGAATGTAGAACTGTGTAATTGGATGTTTGCTCCAGTATTTTGATCTTAAAAGACACAGGAAAGAATAGATATGATTAAACACTTATAGGTATATAAGGAGCTTTAAGTATGATGTCTCAGAGAACCGATATGGAAGACTGATTATCTTAAACTGAGCTGTGCATTATAATTTTGGCTTTGCTCTCGCAAGCATATATATCAGTCCTAATCTGTTCCTGTACATTTTTCCCTTCATTTTCTGAAGCCTGGTCTGTGTGCTTGTTTCTATTCCCCCCTTACCTAAAGAAGAATGATACAGCATGAAAAATCACTTTATATTTAGATTACAGTATTACAATAACTTTCGATTTTCTTTTTTTTTCTACTCTTAAATCACCAGGAGGCGTATTCGGTGGCACGGCAGTTTAATTTGATCCCTCCGGTGTGTGAACAGGCAGAATATCACCTCTTTCAGAGGGAGAAAGTAGAGGTGCAACTACCTGAACTTTATCATAAGATAGGCAAGTATTCTTTCTGTTAATGTACATTATAAATGTCTTTTTGCTAAAATGACCAATCCCAGATAAGACTGCTGATAAAAAGACAATTTTTCATCCACTTTTGGAAAAATACTGAATGTACACCGGCACCTAAAAGTTATTTCCTGAACCTTAATCTGTTTTGTCCACTATGAGTTTCTGCAGGACAACCTAAAAATGCTGCTCCAATACAACCTTCACCTGGTTAAGAAATCTACTGTAATGTTCTGACATGTTACCTAAAACATACAGACCTTCAACATTTCTTGCTATAGATGCCGTGGTGAGAAAAGGTCCCTTATAGATGTCTTTGGTTTTTACTTTTTTGTCTCACTTAAATGTTTCAGATCATATTAATTTTAATACCAGATAAAGATAACCTAGGTTAATACAAACTGTGGTTTTCAA
Source organism: Anableps anableps (assembly GCA_014839685.1). Lineage (NCBI taxonomy): Eukaryota > Metazoa > Chordata > Actinopteri > Cyprinodontiformes > Anablepidae > Anableps > Anableps anableps. Next base: position 23,436,372 of record CM026068.1, on the reverse strand, counting down.
ATGATGATTTCCTTTAAAAGAAAAAAGATATCAGATTTTTTATGTTCTCCTATGTTAGAATATTGGAAAAACATGTGAAAACCCCTTTGTTAAATCATAAATGAAATCTGATTGACTATGTTTTTTGAACAGTTAAATTCAGCTTCACTTGCCACACCAAGGGTATGATAGACCTTAGGAAAGTAGAATCTCCTTGAGAACTTGAAGTAGGCAAAAGAGTCTTAAAAAGTGACACACCCTGATCTAAAGAAATCTAATAACAGATGAGAAACAAAGTCAGCAACATCCTTCAGTCTAGAAAGGGCCACAAAAGCCATTTTTTAGACTTTAGGACTCAAATGAACCACAGTGGGAGGCATTAGCCACAAATGGGAAAAACATGGAGCAATGGAGAAACTTCTCACAAGTAGTCAACCTACCAAAAGCTCATCAAGAACTCTTTCAGGAAGTTACAAATAAAGTCAGTGTCCATGGGAGAGTTCCAAGGCCAAAATCACAGCTGATCAAAAAAAACACAAAGGTCCACGTCACATTTGCTATAAAACATCTTAATGATCCTCTTGGGTGATTATTTTTAAAAGTTATTCATCCTCTTAAATCTGGCAGAAAACTAATACCACATTTAAAAAAAATGCTTTTTTTATGCTTCATCTTAAGACAGTTGTTTTATCAGAATTCCTCCTGTTTAATTCCCATTTTGAATTCCATCATCACAGGAGTCGGAGCAATGACTTGGTCACCACTAGCGTGTGGCATCATTACAGGAAAATATGAAAATGGCATCCCTGAATCGTCAAGGGCCTCAATGAAGGTAAGCCCAAAGGTCATCTGCTCTGTTCTGCAAGGCAATGATCCTTAACTTATGCACACCATTTACTAGAGCAAGAGGAAGAATTTAAATATAGCCTTTGTTGTATGGATGCCTAAAGCGTGTAGCTCTATAACTGAAACTGCTGAGGTTGCTGGTATTTTGTAATTTTGGATCAAATATAAAAAGACCTTCCAGTTACAACAGCTTTGAACTTGGCAGCTATGATGACTTGGTGTTTGCTCCTCAATGAGTCCACAGCGTTTGGGTATGTTCTTCATACCTCGGTCTTCTATGTAATCAGTCGAGCCTCAAGTAAAGCATAATAATAGAACAATGATATATATTAAGAAGAATAACTGTAGCCAGTTTGATTTGCAATGACTCACTCTGTAAAAGAAAGTAAATAGAGGAGAAAGTTTTAGGCAATGATCTGCTTTTTCTACCCCCCCCCTTTCCTTGTGTTTAGTCTTTTTCGTTCTCACTTTGATACTGTCTCTGGAAATGCCTTCCTGTTCTACTGATCATTCATTCTGTCTGTCTCGTCTCTTCTGTCAGTCGTATCAGTGGCTGAAGGAGAAAATAGTGAGTGAGGATGGAAGAAAGCAGCAAGCTAAGCTGAAAGAGCTCAACCACATTGCAGAGAAGCTGGGCTGCACCCTGCCTCAGCTGGCTGTGGGTAAGACTATGTGACACATTCTGCTGAAGGAGCATCTTACACTGCATCTTAACAGTGACTTTAACCTTTAAAAGACATAATCAAAATGCATTTTAACTTGCTGACAACAACTGCCTGTTCAACTAAAGCAAAGACATTTTAAATTCATTTTTGTTTTGGACAGCATTATTATGTAACAATAAAGTTGCAGGGTTACCCCTTTTAAAAACAAAACTAACTCCACTGAGATAGATGAATCTAGTTTAAGAACAGACTGAATGTTCACCTTTATCAAAATAATAATATTCAGTGCTTAGTCATCAACAAGGAGGTATTTATTTATGATTTCCTACAGCATGGTGTTTAAGAAATGAGGGAGTGAGCTCAGTCCTTCTGGGAACATCCAACCCTGAGCAGCTTACAGAGAACCTCGGGGCCATACAGGTAGAGACCCACAGAAACACAAACCCACTTCACTGTTTTCATTTGTATTGTTTCATATGCATCATGGGGTTAATGTCATACCATGTTCAATTCAAATTCATTATTAATTAGTGAATTGTTTTTTTGTAATTATTTTATTTATGCACCACTGGTGAGTTCGAAAACCACAGTGACTGATTTTACTGTGGATGGATATAATCCACCATGTTCAGAATAATTTTCAGAGGATGTGCATCAGGTTCAGTAAACCAGCCAGAAGGGGTCCAACAAATCTTTTGTTACAAATTCATAGTTTTCCAGAGTCACATATCTAGAGTTTTTCTTATTATTTTTGTTGTTTTTGCTACTTTTTAAAGTGCAGATACAAAATTTCACTATAAATGGATGGATGGATGGAAATTGCCATTTTTGCATCTTTAAATATTTTGACAAACTCATGTTTTCTTTTGATTTCTTAGTCAAACACCTGCCTGTAATATTCTAACCTTTGCCTCTGTTTGTCTCACTTTATTTCCTGCTTCCAGCCTCATGTAAAAGTTCTCTGTTTTGTCCAGGTCCTTCCTAAGATGACCTCTCACATTGTGTCAGACATTGACCACATCCTTGGCAACAGACCATACAGTAAGAAGGACTACCGCTCTTAGACTGGGCTGATGGACCAACAAGAGGTCTCCTGATGACTACCTAACTACATCTCTACCTTGAACCTCCTTGGTTCTGAGTTCAGATCCACAGCTCTCTCCTTGGATGTGCCTAACCAGCCATAAACCACTCCAGTCGGAAATGGACAACCTTGCTTTGTCCAAGCATTGCATTCTGTAACTATCTTCAGTCAAGACTTGTGGTCTGATCAGCTCTACCAGGTTCATCTCAGGTGCAGTCCAGCTTAGCCAAGAAAAGCGTAGACTTTCCATGGCCTCAACCGCAGCTTAGTAGATCAAAACTTTCTACCACCAATCAAAGGCATTTGCTAGTCAGTTAGCACGCACGGATACAGTAGTATAACTATGCAGATGTTAGAGTAGCTCAGATTAAATAGCATTCTTACATTATTGAAACACTTGATCTGCTGTTAGAGAAGATTGAAGTTCCGATATTCAATTAAGTCAAGATTTTAATATGTCCACAGCTACAGCTTATTTCTAGAGATATTAGACTCCACATCAACTCCAGCTGGTTCATGAATACAAATAGGTATTGCAAAATTATTTAAAATTAAAGTGCCTTTTTTAAGTGCACCTTGATTATTCATCAAAAAACATACAAGCCACTGCAGTCAAAAACTTTCTCATTAATATTCCTGGCTTGTATTCACAATTCATTTAAGCATAAAATTCATATTGGAAACATGTTTTATTTTGTTCCACAGGTAGAATACACTAGTAGTGGCACCTTATATATAGAAATTAGACAGATGAGTCGACAGGTAGAGGCCTCAGTTGCATGCTGAACAAATCCCTTCTTCAGACCTTTCATTAATATGCCAAACAGCATAACAAAATAAATTACCATAAACGCTTCAAACTCTCAACTTCTTTGTCAGAGGTGCCTGCTCTTCTCCTGGGATGAAATATCTTCCTTTGAAACCCTATCTTTACCAACAGCAAGGTGACCCACTCACGTATTGCGTAGATATTACTGGCTGCAGATCCCTGAGTATATAGCAACAACCAGATGCATGTTTCTCTGCTACAGTGTGCCTCCTTCTTCTTTTTGATAAGTTTTTGATCAGAAATGCTGCAAGCTTGCCTGCTGTGTGACTCTGGTAAAGCAAGAGGACTGTGGTACCAGAACAAGAAGAAGAAGAAAAAAAAAACTGGACTCGAGTGGAAAAGGGCAATCGTGAAACATGTCGCCCTCGTGTGGAAATTTTAAGGAACTGCAATCATCCTTCACAAAACGGAGATAAGAAAAAAAAGTGGATTGCTCAGTTTAAAGTCACAAAAAAAAAGTTTTTTCTTGTGAACTGAAGCAGCATCACTAATTTCTTCAAAGAACATTGACTGTATTGATGAAAGCTTATATTTAATATATATGAAAAAAGACTGGTTTAAAATTGCTTGGTAGTGGACACAATATGACAGAAAAGGCTTGTCAGGTGTGGAAAATATTTGTCCTAAACTGCTCATACAATTTAAAAATATATTTTGACATTTGAAAAAAATCGCTTGATCGAGGATGTTACATGTATATAAAGGCTAATCTTGTAACATAAGCAAACTACTTAGAAGCCTATCTTGCATATGAGGGCTTTCCTGTACTGTATGACAAATCTATTAATAAGATGTAAATAGATATTTTATTGCTCCTTTTGCAGTGTCACTGCACATGTCGCAGAGAATCCATCATCCTCCCACAGAGTGACTCAACAACCTCAAAGTCTTCATTTTTATCTCCTGAAGGACATCTAAACAGTGCGAAGAGCAAAGATCATTGTCATCGTTCCCCAATTGTGAAGTTAACTATGAACTGACCTTAATTAGCTTTTATTTAGAGATATGTAACAGGCTTAATGATGCACACCAAATTCCTACCTTAATCATTCATTTTCTGACTTTCAGTAGTTTGTGGCAGTTGCCTTTATGTGTTCCTTTTGTTCTCCTTCATCTGGAAAATAAGCCATCATTGAGGCAGTAGAGAGAGATGTTGGCCAGGTTTCAGCTGAGTCACTGTCTTGTCCTTGGTGTGCATGTGTTGACTTGCAGCACAGTCAGCCTTTAAATCTCAGTAGCAAACCATTTTTGTGCTTGTCAGATGGTTTTACACTTTGAAGTGAAATGAAAAGCAGCTTTTGTCTTACAGCTGACTTTAAAACATGTCTCAGAACAATGACAAGACTTGGATCTTGCAAATATTTCAAATCTAAGCAGTTTTTGGAAGAAAAGAACTGGGAATTTACAAAAAAAAAAAAAGTACAATGTTATTTGTTATGTGGGAACAGTAACTGGCATGAATATCTTGTCCATTTGATGATATAATTGTGTACAAGGCATGGGCTGGCTACTGGTTTAAAGAAAAGTATAATGAGGTTTCAAAGGTTCAAACATTTTCAAAACCTCTAAAAATATTTTTTTGTCATACTTCTTCTGTGGTTTAAAGTGTTTTTAATGGGATCCCACAGAAAAAGATAGAGTGACAAGAATTAACCCGATGTTACGCCTCCCCCACTTGTTGGTGGTTAGTTGGCTGAATGAAAGACATTGCATTTTCCCTAATTTACATGAAAGATAAATTTAGCTGTTCTAAAATAGTCATGGTGTAGAAACTTAAGTAAAATCTCTTACCAGCCCATGTCTGTGTATTAACATCTACCAAACACTAAAAATGTTTGAAGGCATCCCTCACTTCTTTACATTTCTCTTCCAAAGAGAAAGACTTTCTGGTAATCTTTATACTGGTCTTGATTAATATCTGATTGGATTTTCTACACGCCTTCCAAAGTTTTCTTTTGACTTTGGCTGCTTTTCTACACATTTTCAGTCCAGTACCTGCAACTGAACTCTGACCTGTAGAGCATTATAACATAAAAAAAAAAATCCTAAACTCAAGATAAGGACTAGTTTTGTCGACACATTTGATCAAATTGGACAAACTAAATCTTTAGGTCTTTCACTGGTTTCCATTTTATTTGGATCAATAAAAGATACCACTGATAAAGTAGTTTGGCGCACAGAAAACAGCACTTTTAGTCCCAACAAGGTAATTCCCACTGAGCTGGTAAAACTTCTTATACAGTAGATGATCAGCTAAAGGATGATGCAGCTCTTAAGAACTGTGTTAAATCTGCTGGAAATAGTTTTTTTTCCTCTTAGTCTTATCTGTTTGTCCTCTACCTTTCCATTTTCATTTTTGATCACACACACAAGTATTTATGCTTTCATTGTCAGAGGAAAGGACTGGACACGAAACGTGAAAAGAAAACATCCCAAGTCTAAGAAAAAATTGAAAGATCTTCAAAAAATTTGAAGATCTCTTGATTAACACTATGACAGAGTACAAGAAAGTCTGCATCATTGGAATTAAATTAGAAAGAAATTATGGCTAGTGTTGAATGTCTGTATAGTACTGTATTTAGTCTGTGTTCAAGTCATCACAAGGCTCATCAGTTTGTTAGACTATGGCCGCCTGGTTGAGTGCCTTCACTCAGATCCTAATAAAGAAATACATTCAGGGATGCCTTTCATTTTAGACTGGTATATGGTGTTTAGGTGTTGATCTAAAACACCATGTTGGAAAAGATGAACATTCACGCATATTATGCTGACATGTTTATATTATTAAATGAGGTTTGTTATTTCAGCAAAAAATTGTCTGAAGACTGAGAACCAAAACTGTAGTTCTAAGGCAAGAAGTCTCTCAAAGCTGATTAACGGTATACCTTAGCTTAAATGTGGTTCATTAACATAGCAGAAAATGGTCGCCTGAGTTTTTAATTTCAACCTAAAGGGATGTTTATTGTCTCTGAGCTCCACATTGTTGGAGTAGAAGTGAAGTTGAGTGGACAGTTTATTGGAATATACATGGTGCAAGGAAAATACAAAAATAAAAGAAGGTAAGATTGATTAAGATGAGAGATAATGTAACTGGTACACATATGGCTTGGGGGGAAAATGCCCCTAAACCACCTATTTGACGTAGAAAACAGTTTATTAGCCATCAAAAAGAAAAGAAAACCTAGTTCCAAAGACTGCAGCAAACTGGATTTCAAAGTAGTAAAGCCATATAAAAAAGCTAATATGGGCAATATAACAGGTAGACTCACTGCCTGTTGGCTGCAAGAGCAAAATATTTCATGTCAGCAACTATGCAACAACAAAAAACTAACAAAAAGTCAAAATGGAAAAAATTGATCCAATTATCTTCAATTCTAATTTAGTAAAATTTTAACACAAAAATCCCTCAATACTGTTCCAATCATTGTTTTTCAAATGTAACGTTCTAAGCAAGTGTAGTGTCTCTTTGCTGAAGAGAGCTCTCTCTGTAAATACTCTATATGAATGTGTGATAATAAATACATGCATTGCCAATGAAAACAGTGTCTTTGCTTATGTTAAACAAGATGAAACAACCATGGGAAAAATTCAATACTTTTGATAGTCATGGGAATAAATAAATACATGATTCAAACTCTTGTGGAACCAATTTCAGTACTTTTTTGTGATTCATTCTCCCCCATTATTGAAGGCTGGAGCTTAACTGGATTAATGAAACACTTCGATTCTTTTATTTTGTAGTCGTTCTGTTTTACTATTTTGTAGTTTGCTTGGCATCACTGTCATATTGACGAACCAACATCGAGCAAGCTTCAGCTGTTGGACAGATGGCTTACCATTTGACTCCAGAATACTTGGGTACACAGAGGAAGGAGTTTATGGTCGTCCAATAGCTCGTTTCACTCCATGTTTATTGCATGACCATGACCTGAAAGGGGCAAACAACTACAAAGTGCCAAGGTACTGTGGCTTGTGTTGATATACCATCTTGTATTTTTTGTTTGACACCTCTAACTGCTGAGGTAATTTTTTTCATTCAGGTATCTTGAAGCAGAAAGAACATCTAAAGGTTAGAGGACCCCAGCCCTCGAAGATGAGAGTTGACTCGTGCTTTACAAGGGATTACAGTCCCCCCTTCAATCCTGTATATGCAGCAAAGGTGTACTTAGTTTTTCCCCATGAGGGTTTTGACAACTCTCCTCTACAGAATGAAAGGTGCAAACACACAAACAAGTATAGCTGGTTGCTTTATTTGTTACAAAAACGATTTCATGGAAGTGAACTGTGGTATTCTGCGTCCCCACCTATACCACATTGCTAACCTGTAAAAAATTAGATCCTGTGTCCTTTTTAACCTCCCTCCTCACCAAATCCCACCCCATCAAACATCATTCCTCCAACTTCTTGTCCACTTTTCGTCTTTGTTTATTTTGAGCCAGTGGACAGAAGAGCAATGAGTCCTGAGGAGGCACTGATGGACAGAATGTAGTTGCTAGGAAACAAAAGGTTAAGGAGAAATAAAATGCACCTTTTCAAAACAACCATATTTTTTGTTTACAATGCCCTTACCTCCGGATACAAGGAAAGTCAAATTAAAGAACACTATCTACAACTTAGACCAAGTAGATGCTGAGAATGGATGAATGAAATTTCAGTTCAACAAAACCTAAACAAGTAGTTATAAAGATTGAATCTTGCATGTTAAGCAAACAAATTATTAAAAAGTTGTGCAGTGTATTTTAATTCATATACACAACACTGTAAAGTAATCTGAGTGAAAGGATACACAGTGGGGTTGAAGTTCTTGAGCAAGAAGAAGGAAGCAACAATGACGAGCACCAGGAAGAGTGTGTTGTTATAAAAAATTGAGAAGGTGGTGGCTTCATAGTCAGCGACCTCGTTCTTCTTCCACAGGATCCTGGAGAAAGGAGGGAAAAACTGAGTCAATCTCCTTCATCCCTTTGTACAGTCAATGAATGACCGATTCAATGATGGTGTTTAGTTAAAATATAGTACTGCTTTAGGTTTAGTTCCATTTTAAAAAGACAGTTAAAACACAATTTTATAAATGTGTTTTAAAACAATTATAAAAAACAATATTCAGTTTGGTTTGATATATAAACTTTTTTTTTAAAAAGAGGAAAAAAAAAAAAAAAAAAAAAAAAAAAAAGTCTCGCTTCACCTCTCATCCTTCTCTTTGCGTGACATCTTGCGGTTGTCTGCTTCAGACAACTTCCTGGTTACCTCCTTGGAAACAGCATCTTCACGTTTCTGGGCGACTCTGAAGGAAAAAGAAGTAAAGAAAACAACAAATTCACTTATAACAGTATTTTGAAGCAGATAAGGGAAAAAAAAAAAAATCAGGTGACAGTGCAAATTTACAGATAACTTTTTTCCAACATTTCCCTATACTGTTAATATGATCGACCAAGCTGTTCTGTTCAGCCTTCTTACTTGTGTTTGAGTACAAACTTGACGTTCTTGTAGGCAAACGCTACCAGGTATGTGCTGACCAGAGTCATAACAGCGTACAGAACCGCAGACTGGACAAGGTCCATATGCCAGATCCTCCAGAACAACCCTGTGAAGACACACATTTAAAGAAAACAAAGATCAGAATACAGCTTTAATGTGCCAATCTCACACCTTGTCTAAAAATTGCCTGTGTGGACTTAAGTGAACCATTTGTCACTGCTTTACCACAAATTGTATTGAAGAAGCACAAACAAAACTGGACCATGAAAATAACTTTAAAATGTTGTTTCTTCACCAAATCATACTCAGCTGCATGATAAACACTGTATTGGGAGCATAACATTTCACATACAATGCCCTGAAAAAGTTTTATTACAACCATGAACTTCAGTGCATTACAACAGTAGCTTATATGCGACTAACACAAAGTAGATTGTATATGTTTTATTGTATGTTTACAATTATTGCGACTCTGTGCTGTAACTAAGATTTTTTTCTTTGTATGCTGCCAATCTTGGCCATGTCTCTCTTGTAAAATCTTTTGATTTCAAAGGGACAAACCTGGTTAAATAAAGGTTATTATTATTATTATTATTATTATTATTATTAAAGTATAACAGCAGACAGGAAGAACAATTCTAATTGTCTTCTCAGGTTTTACAAACAAAAATGTAAAAAATATGTTGTATGCACTTGCATTGGTTTCCCCTGAATTAGCAACTTTGAAGAGCCATCTTTCGAGCCAATTACTGTTTCAAGTCTTTTAGGGTATATCTCTACCTGCTGCACATCTAGAGGGACATACTCACCAGTTCTTTACAAAACATCTCAAGCTTAACCAGGTTAGATGGAGGGCATCTAAACATCAGTGTTCCAGATTTGAGACATGTTGGATTTAGGTCTGGACTTTGACTGAGCCATTCTGAACCGTGAATATGCTTTCATTTAAACCATTTAACAGCCTCGAACAGCTTGGTCCTTTATTTAGTTCCACCCATCATCCAGTCAGATCAGAGCAGCTTGTCTGATGCTGCCACCGTGTTTCACCATTGTGATGATAAGCTCAGGAAGATTTTTAGTTAGTTTCTAGCCACACATAACGTCTTGCAGAGCACCTTCAACGTGTCTGCTGTGTCCCTGACATGGCTCGTGGTAAACTGCAGCTATAACTTTCTTTTAACAATGGCTTTTCTCTTGCCACTCTCATTAAAGCAACACAAATTGTTATCCTGTCAACAGATTCTCCCACCTGAGCTATGGATCCTTATACAGTTACCATAGCATACCATTCCACTTAACAACTGTGCACAACTTTGTGCTGGTTTATCACAACAGACCAACATAAAAAAAATAAAATATGTAGTATGTGGTTGAAAGGAATGTGGGAAACTTAAAGGTGAATGAACACAATGTCCTTTGTCACTCGCTCAGTCGAGTTCACATCAAACGTCGCACAACTTTCCGTAGCCATTTTCAATCATTACTGTTGATTTCTGCACTTTAAGTCTTTAAATCATTACGTGGCGTTACATTTCTTTAAAAAGAAAAAAAAAAAACGTCATTTAGTGTTTGTTTATACTTTTCTTGTCCTTCAGTGTTAGCTGAAACAGCTAGCAGTAGCTGTTTTTTCTTTTACTCACAGATGGGGATGGCTGAAACGATGAGGGCATTCCCGTAAAACAAAGCCGTTGACTTTGCCGACAGATTTCTGCTGAAGTCCTGCAGGAGAAGGTCCTCTTCGGACTGCTGCTTGTTGCTGCCTTTCGGGGGCATTTTTCTAGCAGAGAGGCCGGTATGTTAGCAACTCTGAGGCACACTGATGAGGACTGACACGTCGGTGAATGAGAGGAAGAGGGACGCGTCAGCACAAACCTGGAACCACATCGCCTCATTTCCTCTGTGAGACAAGGACGTGTTGCTGAGTGCTGCCCCCTGCTGGAAGACAAAGACTACGAATCTGTATCGTTGCACTATCTGCTGTGGTTCGCTGAAGGTAAGTCATTTTGGTCCAGCTTTCTTATATGTAAATAGTCTCTCAGAAAGCAACCACAGATTAAAAATGTGGGAATATCAACGTTTTCTGTAAGTGGGATACTGCAATCATGGCTGAATCTTCATTTTTCAGCAATGAGTATGATATGGACAATATGATGGTTCACTGTCCAGGGTGGCCTCCTGTCATGGGTGGCACCGCTGCTGCAAAAGAAAAAAAAAGTTGTCAGGTGTGCCCCAGTCATGCTTTTTGTTGTTTATTTGTATCCTCAACCAATGTGAACTTGGTATCAACCCATTGTTATGCACAGTTCTGTGCTAAAATAATAGGCAAGTTGATTCATTGTCCATTTAGGCATGGCAGTGCACTACTCTTCTTGAAGGGGTACCCTCAAGAAGTGTGTCTGCATGAGCAGCATCCTCATGCAGAGAAATAGTTCTTGGATTAATTATCTCATTCACCTAGTGTGGACTTGTTACAGTACCATCCAAAAGATGTAGGAGAAGTTTTGTATTGACTAGATCAGGGGTTTCCAAACCCAGTCCTCAAGGAATGATGTCCTGCAACATTTAGATGTGTCCCTGGTCCAACACACCTGAATCAAATTGCTGCATTACCTCTTCAGTATGCAGTCAAGTTCTGTAGAATCCTGCTAATGACCTAATTATTTGACTCAGGTATGTTGAAGCAGAGACTCATCTAAAAGTTGTAGGAAACCATCCCCTGAGGACTGGAGTCGAAAACCCCTGGACTCGACCAATCTGCCCATATTTAAAAACCACCAGCTCCAAAGGCTAGTCCAGTGACAACAGAGGCTGACGTATTGCTTGTACCTTCATGTTTCTAACTGCAATGGCAGCCATCCTTTCTGTTCACCATCAATCTACTTTCAACAGTAAGCAGTAATGAGGCCTGCTGGTTCCTTGTCCACCACAAATGCTCCCTGGCCCATTCAAGATGATGATGTCTGTGCCTGGTGGTGAAGTCAAGCACCCCTGCATGTATCCTATCCTGCAGACCATGCCAATGTACGCAGTTTTGAATAATCTGACATGACACTCACTTCCCTTACATCTGTCTTTACATGTGCATTTACCATTCGGTTCTGCAGGGGATGGTCCATAATGAAGAGGTCACCTGCATGCGATGTGGTCAAAGGATGTCCACTAGTTTGCCTTGCTATGACTCTTCCAGTCTCTCAATGTTTCCATTGACAACAGATGATCCCAGTCTGTGACAATTTGTCCATTTAATTGTTAGTTATTTTGTTATAATCAATATTTCCTTCTGCACTTTTAGTTTCCATAACTCTTTAAATATAGTTTTTACCCTGTAGTATTTTCTTGGTTAAATGAGAAACAGTCACAGTTTTTATGCTGTAAGGTTCACACTTTGGCCACTAGAGGTCAACATCTACTCATACTTGCATGTTATTATGTTCCTGCAAATGTGTTGGCGGTTTTACTGTGAGTGCATTACCATATCATAAAGTTCTGACTAGCTAGATATAGAAGCTGTGTATTCACCTGCAAATCAGGAGAACACTATCATTCAAAGGGCTGCTTTGATATATTCAATACTGACTGAAATACCAGGTTTAAAGCAGAAAATTGGGTTGACTTTTTTTTGAGATACAAGTGGAAAAGTAAATCACAACCCCTCCAATAAAATGATAAAAAGTAAAGTCTCTGGTAAATAAAGTCTGTTTTATTTTAATCCAACAGGTTTCAGTAGAGGGTACACATGTTCAATGTACTTTTTAAAAGTTCCCCCCAACTTATTCTCATCTGACAAGGATGTCACATTCCATGGTGTATGTCTGATTGTGACCATGGCGTCATAAAAGCTAATTTAATAATGATGAGCATCCTCAAAGTCCCTTCAATTCCTTATCTAATCATCAAAGTCTGCCACATGCTTGCCACTGGGAATGTTTCAGGACTGTGAAAGGAAAACAATAAAGAAACAGACAGAAATGTGTTCTGCTGCTGTGGCTGACACACTGCTTAACTCCCCACTGAGTTATTTTCCTCTTGCTTCTATGAGAGCAAGCTGCATGCATGTGTAATTGAGTGAGTGCATTTGTGTGAGTGGCAGAGTGCATTGCAGAGAGGGCAGGTTTGCGTGATGTGCCTGTCTTTAAATGGGGATAGGGCTTAGGGATTATCTGTTCACTTCAGGGGTGCAGGAAGGAGGCAAAGCGGTGGAGCAAGGGAGGGGCAGGGGATGAGGGAGATGCCAAAGGCAGTGCCAACACTCTGGCAAGAGTGGCGATCCCTTTTTCCTCATGTTTGTCTGCCTGATTGCTTTGGCTTTGGTGACACCACAAACATCATCACCAAAGGGCAAAAAAGCCACACATATTGCCCAGACCAAATTGCAGGAAACAAGGAGAAAACATACATTCAAGTCTGGTTTTACAGACCAGCCAGCCTGGTAGCAGTTCTATTATTGTTTCTCCAGATGAATTTGTGACATATCACCTGTCAGAGAAATGAATCACTTTGGAGTTATTCTTTGAATACCTAAAGCTAACAGGGGCTGTATATTTTATACAGTAGTACTTAATAGTTAGAGAAAAGAAAATGATACATGTTCTTTTAACGCAATTTTAAACATACATTTTTAAAAAAAAAATCTTCAAATGAAATCTGAAAAGTGGGGCTTGCCTTTGTTTTCACCTATTTTGTAAACCACCTTCCACTCAAGTTACAGCTGCAAGCTCTTTGGGGTTATGTCTCTACCAGCATTGCACATCAACAGACAAAAAAGAAATAACACAAGCTCACCCAGATCAGATGGAGAGTGTTTGTGGACATCAACATTCAACTCTTACCAGAGATCGTAAATGGGATTTGGCTCTAAACTTTGACTGGGCCTTTCCAACAAATGATAGTTCTTTGACTTAAACCACTTCCTTGTAGCTCTGGCTCTATGTTTAGGGTCACTGCCCTGCTGGAAGATGAACCTTTGGCTCAGTCTCAAGTCTTTTGCTGCATCTAACAGGTTTTCTTTCAGATTTGCCATCTATTTAGCTCCATCCTTGTCCCTGCAGTATAATAAAAGCATGATACTTGCATAATTTTTCTCAGTCAGGGCGATGGTGTCTTCTGGGTATAGGTTCTCCACCACAGGTTGCATTTTGCATGTAGTATAAGAAGTTACATTTTTACTTCACCTGACAAACGCAACTTCTTCCACATGATTGCTGAGTCACCTGCATGGCATATGGCAAAATTTAAACAGCACTTCTTATTGCTTTCTTTCAACAATACCTTTCTTCTTGGGACTCATTACAAAGGCCATATTTGTGGAGTGCATGACCAAAAGTTTGACAGAATTTCTAATCTGAGCTATGGATCTCTGCAGCTCCTATTACAATGGCTATCTTGGCTGCTTCTCTGATTAATTATCTTCTTCCCTTTCGGTCAGTTTAAGTGGAGGATAATTTGTTTGAAGATGTGCAGTTGTCCCATACTCATTCCCTTTCTGGATGATGGATTGAACATCATCATTGTTTGTTCTGTGAGATGTTCCAAAGCTTCAGAAATAGTTTTAGAATGTAGCCCTACTTGTTTGGTGTGTTCTTTGGTGCTCATTATGCTAATTTTCACAATTGTTCTACAATCAACCTCTGGGGCCTTCACAGAACAACTGTATTTAAACTGAGATTGAATTACACACAGGTTGACTGTATTTACTAATTCTGTGTTCGTTGAAGGTAATTGGTTTCACTTGATTTCATCAGTGTAGAGGGGGCTGAATACAGATGCGTGCCACACTTTTCAGGTTATTATTTGTAAAGGAAATTCCTTCCATTTTACCATTATGTGTTGCTTTGTGTTGGTCTATCACATAAAATCCAAAAAATAGAGACTGACGTTTATGGTTGGAACATGACAAAACAAACAAACAAACAAACAAACAAACAAAAATAAAATAAATATATATATATATATATATATATATATATATATATATATATATATATATATATATTTCTATATATACAAGACGGAATTGGGCGAGAGGTGAAAACTTGGATCTGTTGGAATGCTACTACTCAAGTAACCCTAGTCAGAGGGGTTACATGCAAAGAATGCGGGAGGAATGGTTACGTCGACATCCCCATTCAACACTAACTGCCAAACAACTAGTAGCTCAGTGTTCCAACATCCGCAAACGGCAAATGCTGTCACAACTTGAGATAGACGAGGTACAACACAAATGCTACGGCAAGGGGGAGCCAGGACGCCAGGTCAGAGGGGAGTTAGCTTCAACTCCCCACCCGGAGATTGGGTATGCAGCCCCAATAATGAACGAACCATCACAGCTGAACGAGGCAGCAACTTACCTAAGAGGTAGGATCGTGGCCCGAACGAACACCAGGCAATCCCGATGCCAATTACAACGGCTGAGTGAAGTACCATCAGAAAGTCTCATTGAAGATGTGAATGCAGCATTGAGAACGATCCCTACCAACACCATAACGGAAACCAATGAGCTGGTGTACAACTCAGCATCAGTGATCCTTGAGATGCTCGGCTATAGGAGCAACCATGAGATTCAATACCCACCATGGAAAAGACGGTTAGAGGCTAAAATCAAGGTAACAAGGAGGGAAGTGATCCAATTGTCAGAGCTCCAAAGAGGTGCAATCAAAAGACCGGTACCCAAGCGGTACAGCCAGATGCCCATACCTGAAGCGCTCGAAACTGCCAAACAAAGGCTCCAAGCCTTGGCCAGTCGCCTAAAGAGGTACACGAGAGAAAATGAAGCCAGGAGGATTAACCGGCTCTTCTCCACCCAACCAGCTAAAGTGTACTCTCAATGGCAGGGTAATAACAACAGAGCAGACCCACCAAGGCTGGAGACCCAACAGTACTGGAAAGGCATATGGGAAAGGGAGGCGACCCACAACAGCAATGCACAGTGGCTAATCTCTCTACGAGATGACCACAGCAACCTCCCTGAGCAAGCCCCAGTAACTATCACAGTGGCAGATGTCCAAGAAAGAGTCTCAGGTATGAAAAACTGGACAGCACCAGGTCCTGACATGATCCATGCCTACTGGCTAAAGAAACTCACTGCCCTCCATGAGCGACTGGCAGCTCAAATGAACCAGCTGCTACAAAGTGGGACTCACCCTGAATGGTTAACTGAAGGGCGCACAATCCTGATCCAGAAGGATCCCTCAAAGGGTTCGGTCCCATCCAACTATCGGCCAATAACCTGTCTCTCTACAACATGGAAGCTCATGTCAGGCATCATAGCAGCTAAGATAGGTGGGCACATGGATAAATACATGAGTACAGCACAGAAGGGCATCGGCATAAATACCAGAGGAGCCAAACACCAACTCCTGGTAGACCAAACAGTCGCCCGAGACTGCAAAACCCGACACACCAACCTGTGCACGGCTTGGATTGATTACATGACTCAATGCCACACACTTGGATCATTGAATGCTTAGAGATGTACAACATCAACAGGACTCTAAGAGCCTTCATTGCAGCCTCAATGGGGATGTGGAAAACCACCCTTGAAGCCAACTACAAGCCAATTGCACAAGTGTCCATCAAATGTGGCATATACCAAGGAGACGCTCTGTCCCCACTGCTGTTCTGCATAGGTCTGAACCCCCTCAGCCAAGTCATCAACAAGACTGGCTACGGATACCGACTCAAGAACGGAGCCACCATCAGTCACCTCCTCTACATGGATGACATCAAGCTGTACGCTAAGAGCAAACGAGACATCGACTCACTGATCCACACCACCAGGATCTACAGCACTGACATTGGGATGTCATTCGGACTAGAGAAGTGTGGTCAGATGGTTACACAGAGAGGGAAGGTCATCCACACAGAAGGGGTCTCACTCCCAGAGGGAACAATAGCAGACATTGAGGACAGTTACAAGTACCTGGGAATACCACAAGCAAATGGCAGCCTCGATGAGGTAACAAGGAAAGGAGCCACAGCCAAATACCTCCAACGAGTAAGGCAAGTCCTGAGAAGCCAGCTCAATGGCAAGAACAAGATCCGTGCGATAAACAGCTATGCCTTGCCAGTAATCAGATACCCTGCAGGAATAATAAGCTGGCCAAAGGAAGAGATAAAGACCATGGATGTTAAAACTCGGAAACTACTAACCATGCATGGAGGGTTCCACCCTAAATCCAGCATCCTGAGACTATACGCGAGCCGTAAGGACGGAGGCAGAGGACTAGCGAGTGTGAGAGCCACTGTCCAGGATGAAACATCCAAGATCCATAAATACATCAAGGTCAAAGCCTCAACCGACGATGTGCTCAGCGAATGTCTCAAACAATGGGGACCAGAGGATGAGGTGCTGGAGGAACCGTCATGGGAGGATAAGCCCCTACATGGGATGTACCACCGACAAATAACTGAAGTGGCTGATATCAGGAAATCCTACCAATGGCTGGAAAAAGCTGGACTCAAGGACAGCACAGAGGCACTCATCCTGGCTGCACAGGAACAGGCCCTAAACACCAGAGCAATAGAGGCTCAGATCTACCACACCAGACAAGATCCAAGGTGTAGATTGTGCAAGGAGGCCCCTGAGACAGTCCAACACATAACAGCAGGGTGCAAGATGCTGGCAGGGAAAGCGTACATGGAACGTCATAACCAAGTGGCGGGCATAGTGTACAGAAACATCTGTGCAGGATATGGACTGGAAGCCCCGAGATCAAAGTGGGGCACACCCCCAAAGGTGGTGGAGAATGACCGAGCTAAGATCCTGTGGGACTTCCAGATCCAGACAGACAAAATGGTAATGGCGAACCAACCGGACATCGTGGTGGTGGATAAACAACAGAGGAAAGCCGTTGTGGTGGATGTAGCAATACCAAGCGATTGCAACATCAGGAAAAAGGAACACGAGAAACTGAAGAAATACCAGGGCCTCAGAGAGGAACTGGAGAAGGCCTGGAAGGTGAAGACCACAGTGATGCCTGTGGTCATCGGGGCCCTCGGGGCAGTCACCCCCAAGCTGGAGCAGTGGCTAAAACAGATCCCAGGAACAACATCAGACATCTCAGTCCAGAAATGCGCAGTTCTCGGCACAGCCAAGATACTACGTAGAACCCTCAAGCTCCCAGGCCTCTGGTAGAGGACCTGAGCTCAGAGGTTGAGAAAGACCACCCGTGGAGGGTGAGAAGGGAATTATTATATATGACCTGTGTCATTTTATATATCTAATCCATATTATTTGGCTCAGGTTAGTTGCAGCTATTCAGATTAAACAAATGGTAGAACAACAATGCAATTTGACACCAAAACAGAAAGAAATGTGAAAAAAATTTAATGAGTATGACCAATAGGTTTAAAATATTAAAGAGTGATGCTACTTAATATGAAAAGCTAATTACTTTTTCAAAGCTTTGGATATCATGACAGTTCCCTGCAAGGACCATATAACAAACAGTAAACAGCATTTATGAGCCGGCGTGTGGTCAGACAACATCCTCTGGCTTCTGAGGGATAAAACAGGAAGAAAAGCTTTTGAATCTTTTATCACAAACATATGTCATTAAAGGTCTCAAGTAGAAAGGTTTTTTTTTCAAAATTCTCAGAAGCTTTGGCTATGAAGTTGCTTAGTTCCCGAGTTTGGCATGCCGTTCAGGAGATTATTTTATATATATATATATATATATATATATATATATATATATATATATATATATATAAAATTTAATTCCAACAACAAAATTAGGTCTTTTGTTGTCAGAATGGAATGATGAAAGCATGGACTTATGAGCATGGAGTTTGTTATGGGTTTTCAAAAAATTGATGAGAAAGAAAATATTTGATGGTTACAAGGATAAAAAACTTTAAATTGTGTTAATCTGTTTTGATCTTGGATTGTTTTCTTTCCTTTTATATTCCTGTTTAGTGATTTATATACAACAAGTGATATGTTTTTGGATTTTCATATACTGTAATGATTTATGACGGGGTAATTTTGCTTTACTTGATGTGTAGGATAGGTGTAAATATAAGCCTTGTGCTTCTGCCTGTACCTTTTTGGTCAGGTTCTGCAATTGTGGCAGTTTTTTGAAGTAAAGATAAGTACTTGGTGACTGACTGAATAAATAAAAAAGAACAATCAAATTAGTAAGAAAATATTCTTTTGGTATTTCACTTAATGATAAAATACTTTGACTTTTACTTGTAGATAAAATTAAAAAAAAAAAATCTTGAATTACCTGACTACCTGGAGCTTAATTCTGCCTATTAGTCTGAATAAGCAACTAAGGCTTGGCAGAAACGATTACAAATGTTCAAGGAGTATTACATTTTGCATCGATTATTACATAATGCAGTTTTAGTGTTGCATTGTCCTTTGAAGACAGATTTTGTTATATTGTTATATACTGAGGTGATATTAAAAAATGCAGTGTTACACAACACCTTATATATTTCAACATGTCCATGTGGTCAAATAATTTTTCTAGAGGTACCATGATTTTTGTCCAACCCTGTTTTATTAGTGTTTTTGTAATAATTCTGTTGAACTACATTTCAAAATTTTCACTTTGAATTGTGGTTCAACAACCACAGTAAACAAGTTAATCTATGAAAATTTTCTAAATTTCATGGGTAATTTCCAGTAATTTTTTTAAAATTCCTTATTACTTTAGTTAGTTTCAACTTATTTCAGTGACCATTTTTGGTTTTTCAGTCATTAAAAGAGGGCAAGGGTACCAACAATTATATGCACTAATAAACAAATTATGAACACACTCATTATGAACAAACTCATTTCTGATATGTATATATCACAAACAGAAAAATAATTTTTAGTAAAAAAATATTTATTAGAACAACAACAAAAAAGGCAATCAGTCAGGAAGTAGCTATACAAGGAATTAATAACTTGTTGCTGTCTAATCATCAGCAAATAATTAACTGATATAAAAGAATATGAGGAAAAAGAGTAGACAATGTCAATACATGAGAGTGAAGAGGATCACTGGGACCTGGCAAACTGCATTCAAACTTGATCTCTCCTCCTGCAGAACTATCTGCCTAACGGGAAATAATCAAGAATTCACACACCACGAAGTTAGGCTGAAATTAAGTCATTTGGGGTTTTTTATTTTATCTACAAGTAAAAGTCATACTGTTTTATCATTAAGTGAAACTCCAAAAGAATATTTTCTTACTAATTTGAGCCAAAATATTTGGGAAGATAAATAATGGCGCAAATTATGAAATATGTAATTTAAGTAAAATATTTAAAGATTTAGGAAGAAAATCAGATGTAGAAGAAGAAATTAAATGAAATGACATCAGACTTATATGGCGCTTTATTAGGACACTCAAAGGCGCTTTACAATGAAATCAGTCTTTCCCCTTCACGCACACATTCACATGCCACAAGAAGTCAAAATTTGCCACAAAGCATGTAAGAGGACTATTTTGTAAAGAATAATTGCCGAAGCGTTCATCTAAAAAGTATTGACTTAGGGAGATTTATTGTAAATCCACTTCACAAATTTTACTATTGTAATCAATCAAATCAAATCCCAATAAAATTAATTGAAGTCTGTGCTTGTAACATAATGAAATGTGAAAAAGCTCAAGGGGTATGAATACTTTTGAAAGACACTCTATGATCAAAGAATATGCTACGTTCTTTTTGTTAATGTAAGTCATGTCATGATATAATCAGTTTCCTGTAGAAACATTCTTTTTAAAGTTTCCGTTAAACAGAAATACAAAAAATTATAGAAAAATATGTGAAACATTTTATAAAACATGTTAGACAACCAGTCTATAAACTTTGCAGTTCCTGTTCTTAAGAGAAATGTTATGACCTACCTAAAAGTTTACTTTATTGTATTGTATGTATTGTTTTTTTTTAGTAACTTCACTCTGTCACTTTCTGGTGTGTCATAGCTTTGATTGTTTATTAGGACCTAGAAAACATCCACCCACTCATTCAAATATGGCCGGCAGCCCAGCACCCACCCATATGTCTCTCTTCTCACGGACATTCACTGAGACACAGTTCCATGTGATGCTTCTTGGCTTCTATTTTATGCTTTCCCCTTTGGGTCAAAAGCAAAGAATTATATGTCTTGTGGTGGAAGTGGGCATAGAAGGTGGAGCGCAAACAGGGAGGTGAGCAGTTGGGATTCTTCTTAAGAGTAGAGAGGAGGATAAAATGGAGCGAAACATTTGTCTTTTCAAAGGATGCCAGACATGTGTTTACACTTTCTGCACACTTTCACCATAAATAGTTTCCTAAGCCTTGGGGTTGTGTGCTTGCATATTAACCTTCATGTGACTGGGTGATTGAGACAAAAGGAGGGTGGAAAATCTGGTGGGTTGACCAATTTTAAGATTTTTTTATTAATGAAGATTATTTTTGATGTAAAGATTTTTTGCTTAATAAAAATGCACTGACACACAACAAAGTAGAAATAGACACCATATGTCATTTATTATCCATTAAGGAGAGTCTTGATAAAAAAAATACTGTTTTCTATAAATAATCATGAAATCATCATTAAACATCTGTCAGATGTGTTTGTTTCCATGCAGCCATTGCCTCTCTGAAAATCCTTTCTGGATCTGCTTTAATCTTTTATTACTGAAGCCAATTTCTGGAAAATTGTTGGAATCCACAGAGCACCAGAGGCAGACTCATTTATGCATTTTAAGCATCAAAGTTAGAATTTTTCTCGGGGTGACTGCATTTATCATTTGCTCTGTTTATAAGATGATAAGAGGAGTGATGACTTGTGCGTAGTATTGTAGGTGTTGAAGTGCAGCTGGAGTCAGATAGACAATTATTTATCAGGTCAGCTAGACCCAGGCACAAAGATTCAAAGCTATCTGGACTGGGATGACTTTTCCTTCAAGAACTGGTAGAGTTATGGTGACCCTTTCAGGCAAAGCTCAGACCCAAAATAAATGCTCACATGCTTCAATGTCTTCACTCTTAATATGGCCCAGATTTTACAGTGTACCCATAGAGAAACGTGCAGATAAAAGTGCACTGCTGTACTTTGATGTGTGGACACACACAGTGGGAGTGCAGTGTGTCCCAGTACTTGTCTTTTTACAACACTGTTTGTTTTTGACTAAATGACATAGGAATTTATAGCCCCAAATAAAAAAAAAAAAGCGAACACTTTGCCCAGAACAGTGTGAGCATATATGGTGAGCCCATGTGGAAAGACACAAAGGCTAACCTGCTGCCAGCTTGGTTGCTCTAAGAAGCAGAGTGAGTGCAGAAGATGTTGACATTTTCTCAGTGGAGGGAATCTGCTGCTCCATCTGCATCTGAAAGGTCACTGCAGCGCGTTTTAGAGCGCAGTGTGTGTCCAACTGCATGTATGTGTGCCTCTATGACCGCCAAAAGCGAGGCGCTTAATGTGGCTGCCTTTCTCATCAATTCCATGTGAAAAGAGCAGAGGAGGACTACAAGCAAAAGATCCTGGAAGTATTGGGCATAGCACAAACAGAATAGCAGGAATCCACCCCCTCACCACCATCATCACCGCGCTCACCAAACACACACATGACATTCACACATTCTTGCTTTGAGGGTGTTTATAGGACCTATGAAGGGAATAAGCTGGCAGCATTTTTTGGCTAACTGGAACTAAACAGATACTGCTGATTTTTCTCTTGGATAGAAAGGATTAACACCTGCCTCTTGATACAATGAACAGAGACCAATCAGTTCATATAGTTCATATATTCCCATATTATTTGTATGTACTCACTTTGGTTTTGTTTCAAAACAAGTGAAATTTTAGTTAAAAGCTTTAATATGTCAAAGTGCTGCTTGCTGTTACTTTTACCTGTATTTAGCAGAACATGCAGCACAAGCAAACAGTAAACATGTTTTGGCCTGCATACAAAATACTGAGTGTGGCGAAAAATTAACACTAGACATTACCCCGAACATTCCATACCCATGATGACACAAGGCTGTGGGAGTATCATGTTCCGGGGATACTTTTCTTCAGAGACAGCTAAGTACTTAGCAAGCTTGGAGGAAAACCTGTAAATGCTGCACAAGACTTGAGACCATGTTAGAGGTTTACTGTCAAGCAGTACAATGTCACTAAACCTACAACTACAAGGAAATGGTTTAAAACGAAGCAAATTCATGGGCTAGAATTGTGTTATTCCACCATATATATATATATATATATATATATATATATATATATATATATATATATATATATATATATATATATATATATATATATATATACATACAGAGAGCAAATATGTGCTAGACTACATCAAATTAGACACTATAGCTGCTCCTTTGACACTATTCTTACTGAAAACAACAAGAAAAAACACAAAAAATGCTCTTTGCTAGCACAACCAATTCTTGCCCCTTCATTTGAAGTGTGTACTCCTCCACATACAATCTAAACCGAGGTGATGTGGCACAAGGGCTGAAAAGACATGCATCCCAAGGCCTAACTCTAAAGAATTTACTGTTATGACAAGGTGAAATCGGGATGAATTTTTCACTGTGAAGAGCAACTGGACTATACCAGTTGGGAACAAGGTCCTTATGAGATATGCTTCAGAAAAATTTAGTTAGTCATCTACAGCCTTCTGTTCAAAAATGATTGAACCAAGTATTCTCCTTATATCTATATATAACATCTTAACAAAATTAACTCTGTTTTAGCTTTCAGCTTGACACAAATTTAAAGCAACTAATAGCTAATGTACAAACAACAAATTTAAATACCATGGGCTAAGCAAACAGACATGTTTTACTTTCATGGCTGTCCAACACAGTTGTGAGGTGAACTGATGGTAGGTTGGAATCAAATGTTAGGGTTGAAGGATAAATCTGCTGTTAGGATTTTAGGAATGCCTGATTCAAATGTATTCTTTGTTTTTGCAAGGTAAGGCTGCCAAGAAATCTTGATAGATGATCTAGTGTTGTGGAAGCAGCTAAGATAAGCAGCATCCAAAACACATTACTTCCCACTCATAGTGGCTTCTGTCCTAGTCTATAGTTAAATAAGCACTCTGCAGCCTGGTAGTTAGACAGCTCCTATGATCTAGATCAAGAACAAAGCCTCATTTATTGTAATAGACTTGGATTCCACCCTAATGATATCACAATGCACAAGCTTTTCACAGTTTCAAAGATAATACACGAATAAACAGAGCTCAGCTCGTGCTGTCACCATGTTTTATTGATCTGTAAAAGACAAATGTACTGAAACATGTTTGAAGTGTGGAAACCATAAGTTCAATCTGACTTTATAGACTTGGTGTAAGACAGATCCTGGCTTCAAGTCAAGCTCTTTCAAACCAGAGGTCAGTAGTTTATGATGCTCCTGGACAAGATGTAAAAAAATACATTGGAATATTTCAGTTGTACAAAGAAGACCCTGACCTTTTCTTCTCACTGAAAACATTTGCCTTGAAGTTGGTAATGATGAGGTCCATTTCTAGAAAGGTCACATGAAGGTGGAATCCATGAAACAAATATAGAGAGGTGGAGTTGTGTCTACAAGGTAAAGAGTTTTCGTTTTTAGGTTGTTTTTGTTTTTTAGGGTTTTTTTTTTGTTTGTTTTGTTTTTTTTTTTATTAAGCCCTTGAAGAAAGAAAAAGGCACCCAGTAAACATGCAACTCTGTGGCTGCATAGATCTTTGACACGAAACACACATCTTGTGGAGAATATCTCTAATGTGTTTGTGCACAGCACACCAGAGCATAAATGATTGGGCATGTGGCTGCAAAACATGTGTTGAGATAACAAGAATTCCTCCTGGACTGACTGTGTGTTACATATTAAAATCCAGGATCAAAGCTGTGCAGTTTTTCTGTTGCCACACATCACGCTCCTGAATCTATGAAACATGCCACCGATTTTAGCTCTCTTGATATAAGTTTTTTTTTTCTTAAAAATAAATAAGGCATAAAGTTCCATTACAAAATAATTAAGATTTTTTTTAGTAGACATTATCAGCAGTTAGAATCAAAGCATCTGAGTTCTTGAAAAGATTAGTTTGACCTCAGCCTGGAATCAGATCGCTCATCATTAGAACTAGACCACAGCTAACTGATTAAACCTGAATTACTTCATGTTCATTGTTCAGCATCTTCTATTAATATAAAATGTCCTGTTGTATTTTAACAGCTCCCAACATGAACTAGTTCATGTTCACTTTTCAGATTTTCATTAGATAAAGTCATTGAAATGTTGATGAATTCAGGCATAAATTTACAAATCAATAATACTCGTTTAGCATTTGCAATCTTAGCCAGTACACATCATTTGTATAATACTCTCCTGTTTGCTTTGGTTACGTAAATTGTGCCTATCTGACAGAATTCTTAATAAAGTTTCTCTCATTTACATATTAATCCTCAGTCATCAGAAATTAAAACTGGTCCAAAACTGTGGTTGAAAAGTGAACCATTAAGACTACGTTTTTAATGGCAGCCACTCTTAAAAAACTATAAAGGTAGTGTTCTTTGAAAAAAATGAAGTTCTATTTGCACATTTTGTCTGAAAAAACATCATGTCACTGCTTTAAAGAGGAAGACTGAGGACACACTGGAGGGACCATGTTTCTTGGCTGGTCTGGGAATGCCTTGGGATTGGCACAGAAGAGCTGACCCAAGAGATCTCTAATTAAACTGGTGCTCCCGCAACCAGATCCCAGATTAAGCAGAAGATAAAGGATGGATGGAGGATGGATGACACTTTAAAGACATCCATCCATCATCTACTGTATATCTACTTGTTGCCAGTCTATTACAATGTAACACAGAGACACACAGGACAAACAACCAAGCATGCACACAATCAGATAGGTAACTATACAGTCATGTTTTTGGACTTTGGGAGAAAGCCACACTTCATACCTGAAGAGAACCCACATATGCGCAGGGAAAACATGCAAACTCCATACAGTAATAGTCTAAGGACTTTTTGCTGCAAGGCAATAGTTCCACCAACTTTATTTCTGTGTCAGTTCCCCAAGCAATCATCCCTCAGTGCCTCAGCTTCCTGCTGTTAACATGTTATTCATGACTTAACAGTGTAAATATCCTGTATTTCTGAGTAAAATTCAATAACAGAATTGGCAAAAATTAAATATTTATGGCTTCAAAGTAGATGTTTTAAGGCTGCAAAAATCTGTTTATGTAACTTGCAGTACCCTGACTAGAGCCAAGCTAACAAATTAGCTTAGCTCTAAAGTTAAAATATTCGCTGTGCTGGACAAGACACAATTTTTTAAAACATTTGTAAGGATGTAAAACTATGAGCATAGAATTACAGTTTGTTACTGATGTTCCGCTTCGATTATACAATGTGTGTGTGAATCCATGTCAATGTCCATTTTTGTGTGAAATGTTTTTGTGAGCTTTTAGCTGAGACAGGAACTAAAGGTCTCATGAAGAGTGCTGTGCGTGCCTGTATGTGAGCGTGCAGGAGCAAACGTGTTACTGAATCAGATACTAAATGAAGAACGGACGAGGCAGGCAAGTGTGTGAGATGTATGCATGCTTCCAACTGGAGCTCTAATGAAATGTGAAAACCCTTCAAGTCACCTCTGCCAACTCATATCTGTAGTGAATCATGTTGTTTGTCCTTTCTCCTATTGTCTCACACAGTTTCCCCCCTTACATATGTGTAAACACACATGCATGGTGTGTTGGCGTGTAAAAGAGGCAGGTCAGAACTCCTCTTTGTCTCCTCTGTCCTGCGAGTCAGGCTTTCCTTTGGTATGTTGATAATACAGCTGGCAATCCAGGAGCTTCCAGACACTCACACAGGCATGCATGCAGACAAAGGCATGCTAGGCATGAGGTCATGAAGCTGCTGGTGTGAGGGGGAGACACCAGGGCCTCACACCAGAACAACAGAACCTCCATGACATGCACCAGGAAGTAGTATCAGGATAACAATGGCGTGCCTCAGTGTGACTGTGCGTGTGAATATGCTTAGGAAAATGTTGTGCATAAGCTCACTTTATGCTCTGACTAAGTGAAACTGGGTATCAGTAGATGAAGAAAGCAAATCGTTTTTGGAAGTGACATCTTATCCAGACGGATACAAATACATTTTCTGGTTTAAAATACGTAACTTCTTCTGAATTCATTCATCATGCATCAGTTCCAGTAACCCATATAAAAACATGGAATTATTTCTCAGAGGACACAGAGACGTTCGCTTTGTGCTTTTGGGTTTTATCCCACACTTTTCATGTTTTGACCTGATTGTTATGGACCTTTTTCTGCTGATCCCTTTCAAGAAGAAAATACAGACATCATCAGCAGTGATTAATTCAACATGAATACTGACTCTCAGGCATTGCTGACCTTGATGTCCATGTTCGCAGCTGCTGTTCAGTTAACGTCTGGCTTTTATCATAATAACCCTACTTTTACACAAGTCTGCTTTTTTTTCTTTTTTTTTTCAAAACAACCATTTTCAACTCTGAACAGTTTTCTTGTTCCTGCTGAAGACAAGTTGATAAAAACATTCTCACGGCATGATCCTGCCACCATCACACGTTTGTTGTGTCTCCTACACATCTTTGGGGCAAAAAGCAAACATGACTTCTTCTGGCTTTCTATCAACTATGTGTTTTTTTTCTTGTTCCTCCTCCATAAAGGCCAGATTTGGAGGACTAATAACTGTTTTTTCCTCAGATTCTCCTATCTGACCGTGGATCTCTGTAGCTCCTTCAGAGATGCCATGTGCCTCTTGGCTGCTTCTGTGATTAATCTTGGAGTCTTGAGATGCTTGCAGTTGTGCCAAACTCTTTCCATTTTTTTAGATGATTAAGATGCTCAGTGAAATGTTCAGTACTTAGGATATTATTTAATAACCTAACCCTGCTTTAAATGTCTCTTCAACTTTAACCTTGAGCTGTCTGCTGTATTCTTTGGTCTTGCTGCAAAATTAAAGACTCGGTGCAATCAACTGTTCTCCGTTGCTAAATGCTCATTCAGGGGTAGTGGTTAAAATTGTCTGAATTTCATTTGATAAAAAACAAACTGAACCTTGCTGGATTGTTTTGTAACTAGGTTCAAATTGAAATGCAAGGAATTGACTTTGAATCTATCTATTAAATTAAATGGACAATGTATTTTTATATATACATAAATTAGATTTCTTTTTTGTAAAATACTTTGAGATGACATTTTTTGTGAATTGGAGGTATATCCTGAATGTAAACTGAATTGAATAAATGTTCTCTACACATAACTGTATTTATACTAGAGATGCACATTATAATGTTGAATATTATATTTGCAATATCTCAGTTGTCGCAAATATAACTGGGATATATTTGTAATAAATCCCAGTTATAACTGAGAAGCTTACACTAACAAACAAAAGTCTCATCATAACCTAATATAATCTCTCATTTAATCTCATACTGAGATTGAATTACACATGGACTACATTTAAAAAATAACTGCCTTTCAGAGTAAAGAAGGATTAGCACATTGGTGGCAACACCTTGAAACCGTTTTCTTCCACAAGGTGAAGAAACAGAAGGTGAAAGGGTTCAGTTGGTATTAATACTTTTGGCACTGTGGATTTTTTTGTTCCTCCAACTTCCAGTTCTTGACATATTACTGAATAGAACTTTGAAACCTTTTATTTAATCACATCTGCCCTTCTCTTCTGTCTCTCATTTCAGTTTCAGCCTCTCCTTTATCTGCCATCACCTCCACTCCTGCTTTTCCCTCTGTCTTCCCTCCTTTTGGTTCCCCTTTCTTCCTCTTACGCTGTCATGTCCTCCGTGCTTGTTCACCTGTGTCACCGAATATCCATCAATAGTGGAGGCAAGTACACAAAGACATCACAGTGGTGGAGAAGCACAGAAAAATGATCAGAAAGACAGGACTAGAGTGGATGGTTTGAGATGACATTTCACCTGTACTGACTAAACAGCCGGTAGGAGTGGTGGCGGGTGACAGAATGACGCTTTCCTGCCTGAAAAAACAGCTTGGGAAAAAGGTCGGTCAGACAAACACATGCATAGATATAACAACGTTGATAGAAAAACAGCTTGTTGCCAGGATGGATTATTCATTTATGGCTTCCTCTCTGTCTCTGTAACACAAGGCATAAAACCATCCACACATGCTTTCTTCTCTGCATTGTTCTGATGTGTGTTTGTTTGCATGGCAACCACAGCAGGTATTCAAAAAAGCAGCAATATGTTATACATAAAACGAGAGGAGACGGCGCTAGAAGTGAAAGCTTGAGTGTGTGTTTATGCACATGTGGACATGTTTTCAAGGGAGCATGCTGAACATGTTTCACCCACAGCTTATTTGTGTGTTTGTTGGAAAGCTGACTCACAGAGTGCCTGAACTTTATCCCCTGTAGATTCTGCACAGGAAGCATGTGCACAGCCGTTGCCTTTGTTTTGAAGCAGGGTTTGAAACCAAATCAATCAGCTCATTTCCTGGTAAGAGGACAGGGTGGCAGAAGAGCAGAGAGGACAGGAGGACCACCAGGGTACACAACAGAAGGGGGAGCAGGGGGCTGTTGGTAATCTTTTCATGACAGAGTGCGGTAAATGTGGGTGGCAGAATGGTCTAATGAACAACACACTGTCCTTAGTCGCGCAGTTCATGACCTTCTAAGGATAAACACACTCCCTGCTGAAGTGTCCTTGGGTAAAGCAGTAATTCCCACCTGCTCTCTGGATGTGGTGTTTTGTGTTTTAAATCTAAACTCCAGCTGCTCTTTTAGAGGAAGCAAAATAAGTTGTTTTTACTTCTCCACAGGAAGCCAGTTACGACCTCATTCATTTGATTTAGATTGATTTGTGTTATTACCGTCCTAACTTTACGACTTTAGCGTTTCCTCATACTCTGTTGTTTTCACATCCACTGTATGTGTCTGGAACCAAAAAGTTATCTTTCAATTACTGTTCAGCAGGGATCAATATATTTAAACTCCTTCCAAAAATCTATGCCATGAAGCTGTTAAGCACCAACAGTGCTCTGGTCAGACCTGGAATCTCCTAAAAACCAATAGCTGTTGTAAAAACAACCTCAATAAAGGGCCACCCATATTACCAGAATATGTGAAACATTCTAGAAAGTGTCAAATTGACACCTACACACATTTAGTTGGAAGGATCTCTTATCTAGACAGAAATGTAGATTTATTGTGAAAACAATCAATTCCAGTTAATGATTTCTGAAAACCTGAAAACTGAAAGTATTGTCAGGATTGTTTCTTTTACTATTTTCTTCACTATTGGTTACATTACAGCGTCAATAAATATTGATGGAAAATATTCGAAAATATTATTAAATGCAGTGACTGTGTGAGGTTATGTGACATAAATCACCTTTTTTTTTAAGTAAGCGGTGTCCTGAATAAGTCTATTTCAAAACTGGAGCACTTTTTTATTGTTTGCTATATGGTTTTTACATAAATACCACAAAATACTGTAAGAATAACATATTAAGTCCATATCATCCATCCAATTCACATGCTCTGAAATCCTCCTGGACATCCTGACAGCAAACTCATATTGAAGGAACTGTTCAGGTTCAGTCTATCAGTTTTCTGTCAGCAGAATGCGCACCAGTTCGATCAATCAGGAATTTTGTGGGACGTTTGTGCTTTTTCATCCCTCTGCTCCATGGCGCTATGGAAGAGTCACAACAAAACTCCAGAAGTCATTTCTCTCAGTCTGGTTATTGTTTTTAAAGAGCATGCTGTTCAACTCAATGGCAACAATTAGGAAACTGTATGTCTGAATGTATACTTATGGAAATTATGAGTCAGGGACAACAGCCACTGCTCCAAAGAGAATATCAGCAGGCTAACGTAGAACCTTTCGATTTTAAGTTAAAAAGTAACTGCTAGTGACTTTTCTCTACAGCTTAGAACATGTCATCTCACATCAGGGGAGACAGCACAAGGAAACACCTTTCTACAAAAAGTGATAAGTTTCATGGGGGAGTTCCCTCCCCCGCTTGGAGCAATCTGACCCTCTTTTATTGTATTATACTCCATACCCACCCTTTATCAATGGTGTCATGGCAGCAACAGACAGTGAACATAGCCAGAGAAATCCTTAGATCTAATAGGCAACCTCTTCTGTCAACACCTCTTCTTCCTCTTCACCTCTGACATCTACAGTCTTCCAAGACACTCACTTCATCATCTGCGTAGCACACAGCACCAGTAAACTAGATCACAGCTTGGTGCAAAAGCAACCCTCTTCAACATGTAAGTCAAGAAAATCCACAGCTGATTTTGTCTAAGCCCCCGTCCACACAGGAATGTTTTTTTCTAAATTGGGTTGTTTTTTTCAGAAATGTTTTTATCCATACAGCAACACATAGAAAGGCCCAAAATGCTACTTTTACTCCACCAGACCATTTACAGGTCTGGTGGAGACATGGACTATGGGACATACGCATAAAGCCTCCAAACGAGGTTAGCAGTAAACACAACAAGAAAAGAAGAATAGCAAAAACAAAGAGCATGTGGAGTCTTTTGCAGAACTTCTTGCAGCTACTGCATAACATGTAAGCCGTCGTTATTATGTATGACACATTTGGGGTTATAGGTCACGTTAGAGGATGGGATGATATGTCAACATTTTCACAAAAGATGTGTTTTCGCCGTCTACACAAATACGCAAGAGAGAAATATTCACTCTAGAACACGTTTGAAAAAAAAAAGTGTTTTGGGTTCCCAGGACCTTCCAGTCTGCATAAGGGAGGTGGGAATACATCAGCTTTTTGTGTTGTTGTTTTTTCCAAAGAAAAAACAAGACTTTAATTGCCAAAAGTGGAGATTTAAGGGGATGGAAAGTAGGAAAATGTAATAAGTATGAATTGTAAAAACAAAACAAAACAAAAAAATATAAAGTACTATTATGTAACACTTTTACATAGATGTTTGTTTGTCAATAATGGACAAATTGTGTTTGTAGTATAATTTTGTAATTTGTGTGTTTGTTCTTTAAATAAATATTACCATTAAAAATTACCCCTAAAAATAAAAATAAAAATTACTCTTTGAAACTTAATGGAATTGCTACAAGTTCATCTTCAGAAGAATACATTTTCTGGATAAGCTTTCAAACTGATCTGACTTTGATTACCAGTGAGATTGGTTGAGTTTTAGACATCAAAGTCATTCAAAGTAGTTGTTGACTGATGCAGGAGTACTCCTGCAACAGAGTAGTGTGCTGGAACAGCTCCTGCCTTCGTGCAATGGTAAAGTATTTGTAGAATTCACTAGAGAGCTGCAGCCCATATGTAACACAGCTGCAAGTGCACATGATGTGTGTCGTACATCTCTGTAGATGTGCATGCTGTGAAAAGGTACCACTGGCTGAAAAACACTGGAGCTTTTTAAGGATTGGAAGCGTTTTTCCCCTACCAGACCATTCAAAATAGGAAAAGCGAGCAGAAAGTACACGTTTCATTTGCATGTAGGGTACAAAAATGAAAAGAGGAAAAATAATCCCTAAATATTGCCTGTGTTCTAATGTAAAATAGTGGAAGCTGCTCTGACATTTTAAATTACTGATATTCTGGACCTAATATGGAAACCTATTATTTAACCTATTTATTTCCACATTCAGTGCTGTACAGGGTTCTTATACATTTTCAATCTTTGTGGACATTTTAATACCAAATAATTGTCTGGTAAGATTTTATAATCTGTGACTGTATAACAGCAACAACAATCAATCATAACACAACAGAAGCTATATATACTACATATATGTGACACTTTACAGAAAAAGTGTGATTCATATGTTACAGCAATTGCCCAATGATAACATTGCCTAATCTCGCACAATCCTATGTAGACTTTTTGTCTGCACTGATGAAGATTCACTCACAGTAAGCAAGTTGTTGCTGGGCTCCATCTGACACATTTGAATCTAGGTTCTTGTTAATTCAGCTAAAAACTATTTAATTACTTGGAGCCACTCATAGACTGTGTTTAGGTCATTGAATGAGACAGGACTTGTTTCAAAAAATGTGCATCATAACTTCAAACAGAGACCCACACAAAATGCCTTTTGAGATAGTCTAACATACATGACAAGATAAGAAACAGTGTGTCAGCAGATCATGAAAAGTAAGCATGACTTGTTTACACTTTTAAAAAAGATGTTGCACAGTGACTATATAACTACATAAATTACACTTACCAGACACTTTATTAGGTACCCCTTGCTAATGTAAAGTTGGACTCCGTTTACTTTTAGAACTCCCTTAATCCTTCATTAAATTGATTTGATGAGGTGTCATTCAACAAGCAACAATACACAAGTGTTTAAGTAATGTTTAGTTGGTCAGGGTTCAAAGTTTGCCAAGAAAATAGCCCTGACACCACTACACCACCAGCAGCCTGAGACGCTAATACAAAGCAGGGTGGATCCATGCTTTCATGTTGTTCACACCAAATTCAGACCCTGCAACCTGAATATTGCAGCTGAAATCGAAATTCATGACAAGGCAAAGTTTTCCTAGATAGCTGCTGCCCATGTGCAACACAGCTGAAAGTGTACATGATGTGTATGGTACATCTTTGTAGATGTGCATGCACAAACAGTGATACTTGTGCACGCTAGACACAGGAGAGAAAGCCAACGGCTGAAAAACATTGCAGCTTTCTAAGGATTGGAAGCACTTTTTTTCCCATCTCACAACTTTCCATGTTATTGTCCATTTTTGCTGATCCTGTGTGAATTGTCGCTTCGGTTTTTCTGTTGTGGTCTTCTGGTCCTGATGCCTATTTGCTTCAAGGTTTGATGTGCTCTGCATGTAGAGAGCGTGTTCCACATACATTGGTTGCAACAAGTAGTTATTTGAGCTACTGTTGCCTTTCTAACATTTTGAACCAGTCTGTCCATTCTCCACTGACATTTGCCAGGTATTTTCATCCAAACAATTGCTGTTCACTGGATATTTTTCTTGTTTTTTAGAACAATCTCCATAGACACAAGATAAGGTTCTACAGAAAAATACCACCAGCAACAATAATTTACATCTTAGCAAGATAATCCTGGGGACTAGTGTTTACAGTACAATTTACAGGATGGTGTTAGAGGTGATGCCAAATTATCTAAACCCAAGTATTCAGAAAGCTTGTGTAACCTGCTGTGGCTTTATCTTATACCTAAGCAGAGTCAGAGAATGAAACCAAAACAGCATCTCTCCACTCACCCCATCGCTAACCCCACGTAAACAAACACACTCACCGGACACGTGCACAATGCCACTGCAGTCAACTCTGCCAGGAAAAGTACAGCCTGACAGTCTGTCATTTAGTGTTTAGAATGAGGAAGGCATGATGCAGGGACTGACTGGGAAAGGAAAACAGCAGAGTCACACCACAGGAGAGGAAGGGTTACTGTCAAGTGAGGCACTTTACGCAAAGGGAAAGGAAAGGAAAACACATGGGCTCTCGTAAACAGAAACTTTAAGGAATCATCAACTGTCTTTTATAGATGTGAAGAAGCAGGAATTTGGGGATTTGATGCCACATGAAAGCCACGTACAAGGAAGCAGAACTATAAAAAGTAACAGTTTAAATACAGCATAAAGGATAAAAGGTGTGTGAGGTAATTTATGTTCCCTGTAAATGATATGAGGGATAAGCAGAGAGGGTTCGAGAAGTGGCGGTGGTGGCGGTGGGTTGGGGGGTCCGCTTCTCCAGTGTGAGGAGGAGGTGGCGGAGGAGTACCAGGGAGGTGCTTGCGACATTCCACCCCTCCAGACCTGCTGGGCTGGTTTCTGGGTCATTAAAATTCCTCCTCTCCTCTCCAGTACCATGGTTTCTGCCCCAAGCGACATGCTGGCTCATGTCCACCTCTCTCTTGTTTACCTTCGCTCTCCACGTCTCTTATCTCCCAACTGCAGAGTACGCCTCTGTCTCTTTGAATCCAGAAGATTAACTTCTCTAAAACTTTCCCCTGGATTTCTTTCAGGCTGCATTGTTTCTGTCCAAGTCATTTCTCCCCTTCATTTATATTTTGTGTGCACAGATTTGACCCAATTCATTCTTGACAGCATACATCCAGACAGTCATCCCTTGTTTTTGTCTTCTTGTCTTTAAACTACTTTTTCCTTCAGCTCACTTTCCTCTCCCCCTGCATTCCCTCTCTTTCCCAGCAGATCCTGCTTGGCAGCGTCCTCAGGAGTGTCACTTCTGTTCAAATCAGAGATTATGAGGCAAACAAGGTAAACGTCAAACCTGGTTTAACTCCTCACCTCTTGTTAAGTTTGTTTTGCCTACAACAATAACCACAACAAAAACAGTCATGACTGTAAATAGAGACAGGTCTTCAGTTTCAACTGTCACCCACACAGTAATTATTCTAAAAACAGCTGAGCCACATAAAGTGGGTTTAAATGGCAAGATACCTGCTCTTTCCAAAGGTGACTGTAAATACTGATTGAGGACTGTCATCTTTCTGTTGCTACACATGAGCAAGTTGGGCCTTAATTGTCAAAGAGAAAGAAAACTACCATGTTTACTCTGATTTCCCTTCAATAAAATCCTGCACAGCTAGTTGCTTTCAGTAAATGGTAAACAGAGTCTAGCTGTGCACAATTTAACATCAGCATAAATCTAGCTGTTCTGTAAAGGCCTCAGAGAACATAAAACAATATCAACAAACAAACAGGATCAAAAAGACCAAACAACGCATGCAGACGTGTGGTAAGTTGCAGAGAAGTTTAAAGTTTAAAGTAGGGTTATAAATACTGTTAAAGCGACATCCTGACATCTCAAAAGATCTTTGGAAATCTTAAGCAGCACTTTTGACTTCATCATCTGAAAACGGGAAGAGGATGCCACAACTGCAAACTTACCAAGACATGGTTGCCCACCTAAACTGGGGGAAAAGAGCAAAAATGAGATAAGCAGCCAAGAGGAAACTCTGAAGGACCTGCAGAGATGCATAGCTCAGGTGAGAGACTGTTAATATACGTCTTTTGCCCAAAGATGTCCACTTTTCACATCCTAGCCGAGGTCATTTCATTGACTGATGAAAATGTCCAGGTTTTCATTGTTTTTCAGGGGACCAATAGGCATATTTAAATTGAGTGGTGCGATGTTTGCAATACAACAACCTTTCATTCATATGAAGTCCTCCCAGTCCCAAGTTGCTGCCTAGTGGGTGGTTCTTATCAGTTCATAGACAGAATAGACAGAGGGCTGCACAGCTGATGTTTACAAAGTGTAAGTGTTGCTTTATGAACAAACTGTAAAATACAATTCCTTCATACCGTCCCGGTCAACAACAACTGGCAAAATGTACAACGTGAGAGTTCATCTATTAAATTGATTGAGGAGTAGGATGATGTGAAAACTAAAAACTGGAGTATACACTTTTTTAAAGTGTGAACTGAGGCTTTTTATTTTTATTATTACACTGAATATAATTTCAGATTTTTGTGTAATTTTTATCCAGGTTGACTTAAAAAGTAAGCCTTTGTAGTTCCAGATTAATTTGCTAAGATACAGAAGAGTAATTATTAGGGATGCACCGATATGAAAATTTGGGCCGGTGTTGATATTCGATATTAATACTGCTGTTATGGTAGTATTTACTGATATTTACTAATCTCATATATGTTATATACTACTTCCCTACACTTTTAACACCATGTAAAAGTGACCACATTGCCTAGATTGCTTCTCTGCTTAAATTGAAAACCCCATAATCCTGTGCTGCATCACTATCACTGCCACATGATTGAACAAATACCACAAGGCCAACCCCATCACCGTCCCCTCCTGAAACACAAATGGCAACAAGATGGAAATAAATAAAGGTTGTTCATATCGGCACAGTTTTACTTATCAGGCCAATACTGATGTTGATACAGATATATCGTACATCCCTAGTAATTACTTCTGTTATTATTTATTTCCAGAGAAATTGAACTTGTGAAGTTTGGTATTTAACTATTCTTTCCAACCACAAACTGAGTCTTCTTTAAGTAAACAGAGTGTGATTGAAGTATGTCAGGACCAGGCCAAGTTTCCTCTTTTTTGGAAATCAATACATAGTCTCCTTAGTTAACAGAATAATTAGTTGTGCACAAATCTGGCCTTTAAGAAAGAGTGGCAACTATTTTTTATTCAACCCTTTTTTGTCAGTTCTTTCCATTACACCCTGAGCTTTGTACTTATCTCCTTGTTACTCTTCCTCAATTCTGGGGTTTGCTTGTTTGTTTCCTGATGCACTCATTATCTTGGGTTTTGTCATCATATGATTGTTTCCTTATGGTTTCGTTAAATATTTATTAGACCATGATCCTACTGTGCTATTTATCTTCCTTTATTTAAGACACACGATTCATATTCAAAAAACCATATCACTAACCAAACAGAAAAAAAAATCATCCAAGAAAATCTCTACATTTAATTATATAACATGTCAAAAGGTTTTATAAATGGACTTTCTGCTGTTCCAGTTGGTTTGTTTCTAAAAGGTAGCATGCATTGCCTTATGCTTCCAAGTTTGAAATGCACAGTGAAAAAATCATGTTTTTAAAGACAGTCAACAAACAGTCCCTGTCCGGTTTTGCATGGGTCCATTTTGGTGCTAAAATAATCTCAGGGTCTCCTGTAGTTTCTAGGACGAGAATACTCTGAATACTATTGTGTTGTTGAGAGGAAGGTTGTGTCCATTAGAGAGCAACGTAGCGGGCTTGATGTGCAGCGGGTGTTCAGTTCTCATTAACATTCCTTTCTGGACACTTAGAAGTTCATGAAATTTATAAAACCTAAAACAGTCCTCCAACATTGTTTTTACACTCCCTGCTTGGGTTGATTTTGATATTTTACAAAGTGACTTAAGGTAGTTGGACAAACTAAAATAGGTCAGTCACATGAAAAATCACCTGTTTTTGCTTTTGCAATAAGATAAACATGCAACATAAATATCTTCAAGAGGCCTATTTTAAATTCTTTAATTCAAAGACAAAGTTGATAACTTTGGATTGATTAACCCTAAAAAACTGGCAGATCAGAGTTAAACACCAGTTACGGTAAATATGCAACTGTATCTATCTTCAACTAAAGCTTTTAGAAAGAGACATGGGTAATCATAGATATGACCTGCTGTTCTAAGGCATTCATGAATGGGAGGCTTTGGTGAAATAACCCAAGACCCACTGACCCACAGCACACACACAAACACACACATGACTCCTAACTCATGTGGCTAATCTCCCACATTGCTCCCCCACCTCAGAATAGAGTCTGCCTTTGATCAAAATGCATTGTCAAGGCACACTGGGTGACTTGTGTGCCTGTGAGCATGTATGTGTGAGGGGGAGAGCCTGAAGACTGTTGGGGGTGTGAGGTCCTAACCTGAAGTGCCGGATATTGTTCCTCTACTTCCTGCCCTCTAAGCCCTGACCCAGAGAACTGCAGCCAAAAGAGCCTTTTGTTTGACTGACCCTCAGCCTCTCCTCTGCCCCTCCCTGTCTCCCCTTCCTCCCCCTTTTTTCTTTATTTTTTCTTGTCCTTTATTCCTCTTTCTCCTTGAACCTCAAACATACACTAATGCCAAACTCTTGGGACTGATCATCAAAGCAACCACCAGAACACACACTCACACAAACACTTAAACACACACATGCATTCCTGCTTTTTGGCAGCAGATAACCCTGAAACCATGTTTGAACCTATGAGAAAGAAAGTTATTCTCACCTTAAGAGGATTCACACAGATTAAATGTAACCTCGAAACAATTCTTTGACACTTTTAGTTTTATATCTCTGTGGAGGTTGAGAGTCTTGCAAAATATTCATGCAAGACAACTTGAACTTTTTTTTCTCCATTTTTTCATGTTACAGCCACAAACTTTAATGTATTTTACTATGTACATTTGTATCGAGACCCCTTTACACTGATATACCTGACTAAAATCCAGTGCAACCAACTGCTATTAGAAAACATGTACTGGGTAGATGTGCAAGTCACTACTTGTTGAATAGAAAGTTTAATCCCAGTGTAAATCCAATTATTCTTTGAAGGACTCTGATTTTTTTCTGGAGAGCATTAGTGCACAAACAGAATCATGGAGACTAAGGAACATAGCAGACAGGTCACGTATACAGTCTGCTTTGGAGAGGTTCAAACTAGAGTTAGATTATAAAACTCTTTCAAGCTTTCAGTAACTTACAGGTCTCTGTTCAGTCCATTGTCTTAAAAGTAGAAACCCATCAAGACATGACAATCCAACTTATCTGAGAGGCAGGGTAAGGAGAGCATTAGCAGCTAAGAGGCCCACGGACACTGTAGAGGAGCTGCAGAGATGCACAAATCAAATTTTTGACAACAAGGACAACAGGACAAATATTAGTCATGCAATCCACAAATATGGCCTTTATGGAAGAGTTTCAAGAAAAAAAGTTGTTAAAAGAAAAACATCAGAAATCCAGTTTTGAGTTTGCCACCATACATAAAAGACCTCAGAACATTTATGGAACAAGAAACCAAAGTTAAACTTTTTGCTGGAGGTGGGTAATAACTAGTTACATTCACTCAGTTACTTGAGTAACCTTTTAAAAATGACTTCTAGGAGTTTTACTGCATCATACTTTCTACTACTATTTAAGTGATATGAGCTGGGCGTAACACTCTTTCTTGAGTACAATTTCTATCTACTCTGTAGCTCAAATTATTGTACTATGTAAAGAATAAGCTTGTTTGAACCAAAAATGTGAGACTTGTGGTTTGTAAACAAGCTTCATTGTGCTAATGTTATTTTCTATCTGCTGAGCATGTTGTGCCATTTGGGAGTCAAGTGAGCATACAGTAAACGGTAGATATGGTCAGTTTAAGTACTTTGCACTGTTCTACCATGTATACATCACCTACTGTAAATATTGACTGCAAAAAGGTTTTATGTTGTGGAAAATGGAGATTTGGAAATGTATGTTTCTTCTGCCTAAATTTGATATTTTGTAATGGTGTTTACTTTTTACTCATTTTATCTTATTATTCTCAGTACCAGAACCTACACATAATTCTATATTTTTTCCTGTATGATTACATCATTTATACTACACATCATCCTGAACACACACTAACCAAGATGAAGCATAGTGGTGGGAGCTTTTCTTCAGCTGAGAAAGAGAAGAAGCAGAGTTGATAAGAAGTTGAATAGAGCTAAATGCAAGGAAATACCAGATCAAAATGTATTGGATGCTGCAAAATAATTGAGATGGGGGAGAAAGTTCACTTTACAGCAAAACAAAAACCCTAAGCATATAACCAGAGCAACAGAAAGGTTGTTCTACACAGCTTTGACTCAGGGGGGGATGAACACAAATGTATCCAACTCTTTTCAGATGGTTATTTAAAAAGAAGTTAAAAACAATTTTCCTTCCACCTTACATTCATGCAGTACTTTGTGTTGCTGTAGCTCCTAAAATCATGGTAAAATACATAAGATTTAAGCTTTAACATGATATGTGAAAAGGTTTGACTGGCATTAATACTTTTGCAAGATTTTGTTTCAAAAGCTAAACATTATTTCACTTTTGGTACTGAGATTTTATTCAGCTTGAAATCAAACGACCCAGAGTTTTGACCAACTCAGAATATTTAAATAATTAGATGCAAAACCGACATTTATTATACAATGAAGAACTGTTGCACTTATTTCATTTGGAGATCACTAAAATTAATTATCTGGCTAAACCTTTAATTGCCTTTGCTGTGGCTTTTTTAAAAATTCCCCACTTGATGAAAGAAAAAACAAAACTGTTTGTGATTATTTTTTTCCCATCCAGTGCATACTCAGACTTAAAACCAAATTCCAACAGCAAAAGAAAAAAAAAAGGAAATACATGCTACCACATGTAACCAAGCTCTCAGAATGTTTAGGTGCACACAGCTTGCTGTGCAAGAGTCACTTCACACAGGAATGTATGTACAAAACTAATTACCCACACATACACACACACACACAAAATAAACTTTATAAGTACAGATGGTATTTTAGGATTTCACTAAGTCCACTTAAAGGTGAGTTCATTGCCCTGCAAGTTATTTTAGGTTACATGCTGCAGTACTGTCATAAACAAAGAGTGTGAAATATTTAAAGCTAACCTGACCGCTGGCGTCACATGGAACATTATGCTTTCTGTTTAAGAGTGAGGTATGTGTAATACAATTAGTGTGAGGAATGATCTTGAACCACGCTGAAAGGTGCCTCAGCAGATGAGAGAAATTCCTGATGTCACTGAGCTCCATCAGGGAAGGAAACACTATAATGTGTCACAGCACCTGTGTTCCCTTGAGCACTTTTGGGTCATCAACAGCTGAATGAACTGTTTGTACTTATTGAGCCATTATGTGACTTGTTAATTTCTCTCCGTTTTCCAGTTTGTCAGCAATTAATTTATTAAGATCTAAGGTTATCTTATATACAATTTCAGTGTCACTGATTGAAAAAAAACCCTAGTTAACTATCCACATTAACTGAAAGTGGTCAATGAAGAACCTGGAGAGACATTATGGCAAGGATCTGAACTTCAGAAGACCCTAAATGCTTCATGATAAATACAGACTTGAGATTTCTCAAATCAGAGATCAAAGGTCCATTGCTGCATTCCCTGCCATACAAATGTGAGAATGAGATTTCATGAGCATTGTAGCAACTTTGATCCACAAATAAAGCCGCCGCCGGCTGAGCCATTTTTGTTTCCGTAGTGCCTCTCCAATGAGTCCCAGTTGTGTTTTGGATATTTATTTTAAAACAAAAACAATGAATTTTTGGTTTCAATCAAAACAAGTAGTGAGTTTATTAACTTACATTGCTTGTAATTAGGACTGAAAAATGACATTCAAAAATGACAATCAACAGAAAAATTTGCAAAAAAAAAAAAAAACAACTACCTGTTGGGGATGCCAGTATCAGGTAAGTATCGTGTAACCACACCCCCATGTAATCACCTGAGGTGTAGGACCAATCTGAACTCCTGTGCCACCATAACAAATGAACACAACATAAAGGTTCACTTGGGCTCTTACAATCATTTACTACGAAAGTCAGGAATCTGGACATGAAGTCACATCCCATTTAACCATGTTCCACTTTGAAAACCAGTATGATTTGCTATTGTTCTACGTAGCCATACTATTTTTAGTATGCATTTTAAGCATTCAGATACAATTTACTACCACATGTGTGACTTAAACAATGAGTTCAACATGACAGAGGTCAAATAAATAGTTTAGTTTTTATATTTTAAGTGTGATGCTGGTAAATATTCAGGCTTGTATGAGAATCTGTGATTTTTGTAAGGGTTTCTATTTTTTTATTTTCTGGAACTCAGAAAATTCAAATTCTTTGTTTTGACTTGATGTCAAAGACTTACAATCAACAGCCCCTTTAAGATCTCTTTTTTTCAGTTCACAATCTGAACATATTATTTACGCTTCCCCAACTGCTTAAAGGTCCAAATCAAAATAGGGGGCTAAGGTTGAACCCGCAATGTTAGGGTTCTGACCTTACCTCAGAATGTAATCATAGCCCCATAATCACTATAAGTTGTATCTTCATGCATTTCGAGAAAAAAAAGATGTCAAGAAATTTGTCCTCTTATTAAACAGCAGGTAGAATGAGTTTTATGTAATGATATGATAAAAAGCAAAGACAACAGCACACTCTGCATTAGACGATCCCTGACATCCATCTAAATGTCAGAAATGCATTTAATCTAATACAGATAACACATTGGGGATAACAGCTACTTTGCCAGTATGTAGGGAAAATGTAGGGAAATTGCCAGACACACACCATATGCATAATGTTCAGAAGGGGTTAAGGAACACGCACCAACCTGCACACAGCCCTGTGGATATGACATCAGAAGAATACATCGAGTTTTAGGTGACGCCCCTTTGACTCCACAATCCCAGCTGCATGATTTGAAAGAAAACATTGGCAAGGATTTTACCCAATAGGCTTGCATGCTATGAATGGCAATACTGATCCAAATAGGAGGGTTTGTGGTTATTGTTGAAGGGTGATCTGAAATCTGTAAACTTTCCAACCTAATCCCCTCTAATGATTGCTTGCTCTGACAGACCAGGAGATAAAATATCTTCCCTCTTGGAGTGGAAAGTGGGTGGTTGAATGAGGACCCAAATGCAGGACACAAGAGGCAAGAAATAAAAAAGAGCCAAAGACTTTAATGAAACTGGGAAGTTGCTCCAAAACTGAGGCACAACTTCAAGACATGACAGGCAGGAAAAAAATATATGCTATCAATGTGGGAAGGGAGAACAGGAACTATAAATACACATCAGGGCTGACAACATGCAAGCTACAGGTGAAAACGATCAGACAATTACAGGGCAGGCTACCAGCGAAGGCAAACAAGACTCAACATGCAGGGGCAAAATAAGGACAGGAACTAACAAAAGGCTAAGAGATTGCAACTAAAACCAGAAAACCAAGACTGGCTGTTACTATAGCTACACAAAAAAAAGATCAAATACAGTTTTACATAATTGCTTCCATATTACCTCTGGATGTATTCATATAAATAAAGGTTCTCTGTAAGGAAATTTTTCTCTGTTGTCTTAATAAAAATACACAGGTTTGTTTGAAATGCTAAAGAGAAGTGTTCCTACTGTGCTCTACTTGCGTTCAAAAGCCATTACTTTTTACTGTGTGTATTTGAGTTGTAGATATAGCGTACACTGTAAACTGCAAAATAAATAAGACTTAGGATACTCAGGAGCACAAGGAAGCAGTCTAAGAAATATATTTCTGTGAATGGTTTCTAATTGTTATCTTA
Organism: Anableps anableps; assembly: GCA_014839685.1. Taxonomy (NCBI): domain Eukaryota; kingdom Metazoa; phylum Chordata; class Actinopteri; order Cyprinodontiformes; family Anablepidae; genus Anableps; species Anableps anableps. The sequence goes on along the minus strand of CM026068.1, from coordinate 23,392,660 downwards.
AAGACATAATGAATTTTAAATCTCTACAATTCTTGCTGGTAAATATAATGTTTCCATCTAGTCAAGAGCTTTTATTTTCACTTTTATTCTACATAAAGAAAAAAAACGATTAGACATATAAAAAAGTCATTCCTGATCTAAAAGCAGGTTTAAAAGACACACAGAAGCAGTTTCAGTCTAACAGAATTATACAAGCTGAATCACAAAGCAGCACACCTGCTCTGGGCGTTGGAGCTTACACATATCTGGAACATTAGTCATAAAAAGCAAACAGTCTCAGGTCACAGTGTTTTCTGTCATACCATTAAAGCTTCACAGTGATTAAAGAATTATTCAGATCTTTTGTATCTTTAAAACAGTCAGAAAATACCCCCACTCACCAAACTGTGATTTTGCTCTAAATAACACACAGAGTGACAGAATAAAGGGTGCATTCTGCTCATTGTAGAATAACAGAAGTATACCAAGCTAATATTAGCTGTTTAATTAGTCAGCCATCTCCCAGGGAAGCATGCCTTTCCCAACGCTGGTTTTAACTGATGCTTAATAAGACTGTGCCTGTCCTTGTTTTTCAAGACCTGCAGTATCTCCAAACAGCCAAGTCTCGTTATCTTCTTTCAGTCACTTGGCTGGCAGTCCACAGCAACACGTGGGAGAAGTTCAGCTCTGAGATAGCTTAAGCCACACAAAACTTTGGTCACTCCACCCTTTGTTGGGCATCTCACTAAAAGAACTTTAAACCTTAGGAATGGCATGACAGAATATTTTTGTGGCCCATATCTACAACCAAAAACTATGGTAACACAATGTAATTTATCCTGGCTGATTATTTTCAAACTTTCTTTATTTATTTAAATTGACAACTTTATTAATTCTAATTCTAGCTCATGTATGAAGCCTTTGTGAAGATATTTAACTACAATAAAACTTTGACATTTGCAGCTGTGTTAAGGCAACTATTTCCCTTTTTCAATGTTACTAAAAATCCTCATAAAAGTACTTATGAGCCTTTAAATGCTAAACAAAATAGGTGATTATATGCTCCTGGTACCACAGATATTGATGAAATGGCCATCGCCTTCTCTGTAATGTCTATCTGGTTAGCTGAGGTACATGGTGTACTGAAACTATTTGTCAGAGGTACAGAAAGTACCAGGCTTCAACAGAGGATATTGATGTGGTAACAAGTGTTCTGACTGCCAGGCAGTGATGACAAAGCACTCATCTGATTGACAACTGCTAATATTTTCCATGCATACTTGTTTACCTGACAGCCCAAACTGTGATCTTCACCCAAGCCTTACCAAGAAACTTGTACAGAAAGTGACATATTTTCACCTGATGCCAAATGAACCAGGAAATTAGCCACAGTCTTATAAGGGGCTTACATTTCTGCCATTTGAAAAACTTTTCCATCATGGATTTTATGGTACTTCTGCCATATCCGTTCTACAACAAAACAGGTGTCCATACTGACAAAAATGTAACTTGACCTTACATTATTAGTATTAAATACTTATAATGTCTGAAGGGTTAATATGTTGTTAAACTGCCATTTAAAACAGGTTGTATGTTTTTCATAAATCCATAAAAAATATCACAGATGAGTCAAAGTGGCAACAATTGGACAGCAAGCCTTTAGTCATTATTCATAACATATTCTGTACTTCCAGAACCAATTAGATCCATAAAGATGTGCACTTATGTTTCCTTGCCAAGGACTGGTTTTGTAAGACAGGCGTGTCGAGGCTGAAGGTCTGTCATTGATCTGCCTGCAGTAATCCTATAATGTTCGGACTTATAAACAGATAAGACTCAAAGGGTCCTTTAGAAGTGCTTCACAGTCAAATTTGTTCGGGTTTCTAAATGAAAAAATACCCTGGTTTGTATTTCTGAATGTGATCACGCTCACGTGCCTGTCGACCTTTCACCTCCTTCTTTTAAAGGAAGCAAGAGATTTACCTGCAGAGACCGGTTTAGCCCGAATGCAAGTGTCTTAGCAAGGGAATGACAGTGAATGTGTGTGTATAACTGAGCTTTGGCAAATAGATCTTTTCATTGTGCTCCCAGATCTCTAAAGCACATTACATTTCTTGTTTCATCTCGAATGATATAATAGTCTTGTAATGTTTCATTGGGTTACAGCTTTATACCAGCTTTAATTAGGGCACTCCTTCTCACATGGATTAAAGGATCTTCACAGTGCTTGTTGTTTCATGTGCTGCCATCCCGTACAATGAGACAACAAACTAGCTGGAGTTGGCAGACAGGTCTCCCTTTCTAAAGGGCGTCCTCTGAAGCTAGTCATGACTTGAACAATAGGACGTCGTTTTGCTTGTCAGGCTGGGAGGAATGCTCACGACTCATCGGTATGCAATCAGGCAATTATTCTCACATACGTCAGCAGCCAAGTGTTTTAGTAGCAAACCTGGAAGGTACCAGTAAATGAATATCATTGGAACTGCTTTGTTGGCTTCAATGTTTGTCAAAAAGGTGTTGTCAATTTTCTGCAAAATGAGTCATGCAGGAATCCTGAAGGGAATGGCTAAAATGTCTAAAATTTCCTGGCAATTTATGGTCAGCAACAATAGCAAAGTTTAAGGAACAGGCATACTGATCATCAATTCCTGATAACATCCCCAAGCTGAAAATAAAGAATTTATCTTGCAAATATGGTGTGGATTTCATAATAACATACCAACCCTGTAAGAAAAGTCCACTATTCAGAAACTGGAAACTGTTGAGCACGCTCAAAAGATGATACTGTGGCCGGAAGCTGGTGCAGCACAGCAGGTTCCCAAAAAAGTACTTTTGGTAAAACAAGCAGGCGAGAAAGGCTGACTCACACAGTAAGAAGTTCACTCCCCTATGGAAATGAGGCAGAACAGCTCCACTGAAGCAATATCAGGTTTCTGAAACTCTTAATCAATAATACCCAGTTTGCTTAGGTTAATATTGTGTTTCAGTAAGTTTCATGTTTACTTTCATGCAAAACGCTCCTGAGTAATAACACATTCAAATGGTTTCAACTCCTTTTAAGAAATGTTATGAAACCCACTGGTTAAACAAGGCTTTTTTATAAGAAGATTAATTAGAACTCAGTACATCTGCTTGGTGTACATAAGATATTTGCAAAACATCTGTAGTTATCTTTAATGCAAGTATAATGCACTGTTTGCACTACTAGATAGTACTTAAAAGGCATTGTCTAGTCACCAGTATTAAACCAAGGTTAATTTTTTAAAAACAGAAAAAATAATATTTTCATACCTTTCATGGAGTTTAAAATCAGTTTAAAATCAGTTTAATGAAATATTGTACAGAGAAGGTACAGGACTTTGTAGTGTACAGGGTTCCAGCACACTCCTCCCGCACCTGTTGCTACACAGTTCTGTCATTGGGTTTTAAAATATAAAAAAACTCACGCATGGTAATGCTGTTTTACACCCCCCTCTCCCTCCAAAAACCAGTTAATTTGCCAGGTCTTTATTCATTTTTGTTCCTTAATTCTGCATATGAAAACTGAAATGTCTGACAAATGTTGATATAACTGTAATAATTAGTATGCTATGTATGGTAGCAACAGTAAAAATAATCACTGCTATTCTGTTTTAGGAGTAGTTAGATTGTATACATTTTCATATTAAATATATGTAAATACTATGATGCCATGAAATTATTGTATCTTTACTTAAGGTTATTATTTTGTAATGCTAGTTTCTGAACCTTAGAATATCCCATGCTTAGTACTTACACAATAATTTTTTCCACAACTTGATAGCATCTTAATCAATATTTATGCTTTTACTAAATATGAGGTTGTTGTTAGTTTGTTGCTTGATGATTTTCAATCAGTTAAAGTTGCACTCAATAATTATCATTGATTAAAAATCTACTAAAATCTACTCCCCAGGTTTGAAAGGTTTGTCCAATGTTGTGCCATCTACGAACTAGTGTTTGCTACACCCACTGACTAATACTTTATATCTCTGAGGAACAAAACTGTCATCATGAAAAAAAAAAATCCTACATCATAATCCCTCCATCCATCTGTACCCACTTATCTGTGCAGGGTCGCAGGTGCCTATATCCAGAAGACATTGGGGGAGGGGTGGATTACACCTTGGGCAGGTTGCCAGTCCATCACAGGATATCGATGTCCACAGTTTGCAGGACATGCAAACTCCATGCATGTAGGTCAGTTCTTCCAACTGCTCCACTGTGCAGCCCCTATCTCTCTCTGTCTCTGTATATATATATATATATATATATATATATATATATATATATATATATATATATATATATATATATATATATATATATATATATGAATTTTTGATCGTTTATAAATTTGCTGCATTATGACATTGGAATTTATTGCCCCCCACACACACTCTGTTTGCAGCTTCTATCTGTGGCCACCAGACGACTCAGTGTTCGTGCGTTTGAAGCGAAGCTCCGCCCCTGGCAGGTTAGAGGGCGGAGCCTGGCGGTGAGGAGCCGGGGCAGCCAGGCAGAGAGTCTCTCGCTGCGGCTGTGCTCACTTCTTTTGTCGGTTGGCTTGCTCCTCTGCGCTTTGCTGTCCTGCACAAGGATACAAAGAGAGGAGATAAAGGCAGAGTATGAGAGCGACGAGGGAAAAAGCAGAGGAATACCAGCGACCCAGGTCTGGGCACGGATACTACTTCTGGTACTAGCTTGTTTTATCTGGACTGGTTCCCGAGCTTCGCCCGATGTACACACTGGATTTTGACCACGAAAGAAAGAGCCGCAAACGAGGGGTGAGGGGTGGATTTTATCGTGCAGGTAGGATTTTATTCGTTTAAGAGTCGGAGAATCGATAAATATCGCTTGTGGGAACGCTAGTGAATAGGGGATTTAAATACCAGCCGCTGTGCTTCTCATCTGTTTCCCCCTTTTTATTGTTATCCTTGCGCCTGTTAAGCTGATAGTTCTTCTCCAGAAAGAAAGTTGTTATTCGGCCTGTGGAGTAAAATCTCCTCGGTGTTTAGTGTTTGGTCTCTGCGCTGCAGTGGCAGTCTTCCTTGTGTGTGTGTGTGTGTGTGTGTGTGTGTGTGTGGCTGTGTCAGCTGGAGCCTACGTGCGAACTTGCTCGGGCAGTGATGTAAAGCGGCACGTAGTCGGCAGGGCCAGCGTATCGGACTCCCGTGATCAAAATATAGTCCCGGGGGAAAGAGTGGGGGTTTTGTTACACTCCTGATTTTATCGCTCCTGTGCGGATACGCAGCTGTAATTTGCAGGCATGACGTTAGCTGGAGACTAAAAAGACTTCACGGGATAAAAAAAAAAAAAAAAAAAAAAAAAAGGGACGTGTTCTCGTTTGACATGATTAATCTGAGGCTCAGTTTCCCTGCAGCGAGATTAGGTAATATTTTTCCACTTCGATTGACCAACCTTTCCTGCTTCCCCAACGAGAATCGGTGTAACAGGCTGTTTTGGAGGGGCGGTGTGTTATGCGGCTTCTCTGGTGGTGTTCTTGATTTTAATATGCGGGGGTCAATCTGGGATCATTTTCTGTCGGAATGGGGTTTCGATTCACCATATAGACGGAGGTTTTCCTTCCCAGGAAAGGAAAGCCTGGGAGTGTTTGGCATAATAACTCGCCCAAGCAGCATATTAATCTGTGCGATGACTTCACCTTGGAAACTGAAATTATAGGATTATGGTTGTTATCTTTGATGACTACCTCATTCTCTCTTTCTCTTTCAGGACTGTCCGGGTTTAGCAGCAGGACATGGATAAAACTTTGCACATTCTCCAGAAATCCGCAGACCGTGTGCCGGCTGGGATCTCTCTGGATGTGAGTTTAAACATGGACGAAGGGGGGGATTTCGCGGAACAGCCGATCGTTGGGCTTTCGGACAAAATACCTCTGGTGAAACCCTATTTTAGGAAGAAACAGAGGAAATTGGACCCCAAATGCATCCAACGCGCCCTGGACCCGATACTAACCAGCTTGCTGAGCACGGATACTCTGGTGTCCGGGGATGGGGTGTTTGTTCCCCGCAGCCAGCCGGGCAGGACTCCGGGCACTCTGTGCGCGGCGGCGGTGGTGAAGCAGAGCTGCGTGGGGCAGGTGTGTCTCAAAGATCCGGGAGCCGCCGAGAATGCAACGCCTGTGACTGGAGTCCAGGGCTTGATGAACCGGGAAGTCGATGTGGAGATAGCCGATACTACTGCGGAGCTAGAGGAGACAGAGCGACCCCAGCTGAAACCTGGCCTCCGAGCTGCTGAGAGCACAGAGACAATCACAGCCTCAGAAAGGGATATACCTCCCATAGTCACACCCCAGGTTCCTCACCAGGAGGGGAGCATCATCAAAAGCAAAGACCTCCTAACCTCTGGCGCTAAAAATGTGTCAGTGAAAGACTCCTCTGCAATCCAGGACCCTCACTCCCAGCCCCTGCAGCCAGACAAAGGGGTGCTGTTTCAGAATAAAAGCGAAGAGGCCTCCCTGGACCTGGTGTTTGAGCTGCTCACTCAGCTCCAGTATCACACGCACCAGTCGGACTCGGTGGACATTTGTGTGGATTTCCTCCAGGGACGGTGTGTTTTTGGGAACGACTGCGCCCACCACCACACCGTGCTGCCCTACCACTGGCAGATCCGCAGGAGCAACACTCAGACATGGCAGAGCATAGCAGACGATGCCCAGGAGCAGCTGGAGAGACTGTACTGCAACCCAGACCAGGAGCAAGTTAGACTCAAGTATCAGTAAGTATCTGCACAGGAACCTTAAGACTATATTATTTTATGCTGTGTATCATGGATTGTCCAGAAATTAGACACATGCAGGTATTACACAAAGTATTGGCTAAAAAAAACCCCCCAAAAAAAACAAAACAAAACAAAAAAAACAGTTTCTCGGATGGATCATATTCATATTGCAATTTTTTTTAAGACCAGTGTAACGTTATACATCTGAAAGAAACCCACTTGCTATTGGAGTGTGCAGTAATATGGAATATATCCCCTGGTGGTAACGATAAATAGGTATTTGTGACATGGCAACAGCATTGCGGAAAGCTCATAGGCTGCCTGTAAATTGTCAGCCTTTTCAGGCTTGTTGGAAACAGTAAACCTCAGCCTCAGTTCCGTCTTCGGTTTCACCGCCAGCACCAAACTGAAAGCATCAGCTCCCCAGCTGTTGTGCTGACGACCAAGTAAACGTTACTTTGAATATAAGTGTGTTATAGTTTACATTTTGTCCTCTTGTGTCCTCTGGTTGACATGCACCCTGTTGCTGCACTTTATTTGAGCAGATATCATGGCCTGGCACTCTTGTCTCTCTGCCCTGATAATCTGCTATCTGTTTCCTGCACTTCTCTGCTCACAAACCCTGCCCTGTGATTGGCCAGGGCTCCGGCCCAAGCAGAATTTACTGCCCTCATGAACTTTCCTGACCCCCACCACTCCCACCCGTCAGATGTGCTGTGTGGTCAGTGACACAGTCTCTCTTGGCAGCTTGTCCCTCCCTGTGCACAATAGTGTACATTTGCACTCATGCACACATGCACTTTGGCGTGCAGACGCTCGCACGAACCGACTGCATGGGTAAACTGAGTGGCGTGCATTGCTCACATGCACGCACGCCTTTTTAGTAGAGAGAGAGATAAACCTACCTTTTACTCTCTCACACTCAGTGGATGGACACACTTTAATGCAAGCACTTGGCAATCCCCAGCAGGGTGACATAAAGGAGCATGTGCTTCCTGTGAAATCGTGCTGCACACAAGCAAACAATGGGGCCGCTCAGCAAGACTCTGACCTTATTCTAAACACAAGCTTCTTTATTATCTGTGTGTTCCCATTTACAGGGATGTTTCTCCAAATGGAGCCCAGTTTTTTTTTTTGTTTTTTTTTTTTAGTTTTTTTTTTTTTTTTTTTTTTTTTTTGTTTAACATGTTTGAGTACTGTATTAGCATGTTCAGTGACACATTATCTCACCATTGTCTCCTCAGTCTTTCGGCTGCTATGCACATTTAATTCATTGAGGCAGCTCTCCGTGCTTGTTGTTGTTTTTGGCTTAAAGGTATTCACCCATTTGCCTCTTCATCCATTAGTTTGACTTGTTGGTTCATGTTTCCAGCTGAAACTATATTCAAAGTGCACTCTGTGTCACAGACAGGATATGCACCTGGTGGAGTCAACCTAGGGTTTTTTTTTTTTTGTTTGTTTAGTTTTTTTTGGTTTTTTGTGACCTTTTTAGTTTATCAACCTCTCACACAATCACACAGGACCATCTGGCTTGCTCAACTGCAACAAAAAAAATGTCCCTATATTTGTTGTTTATTTGTTGTTGTTGTTATAAACAGGGATGAAAAACATGGATTAATAATGTTATAATATTTTGCGGTGTATATAGTGTCATATCTATAAAAATGGTGATTAAAAAGGATTTAAAGGTCCATCAGTCTTTCCGGCAATCTATCCGTCTCTAATTATAATCAGAATCCTGCAAACACTGCTCGGAAAATAAAACGTACCTGTTATCAAATAGGCTTCATGATGCTTTCTCTGACTTCTCATTTAAACAATAGGAATGATATGACTGTAAATTTCAGTGGTTTTGAAATTGCAATTTATTAAAATCTAGGAATGCTTTGACTCTGGTAAGCAGCCCCTTGCGTATTGGGTATCAAACTCATGATTGGCTGCAGGATTTCTATATTTCTTTTCAACCCTGAGCTACGGCTAGGCAATAAATCAGTAACAGTATCTATTGCGATAGACACGTGATCAGTATCAATAGAAAATAGGTCTGATAGAATGTTCAAGAATATTCACTGAACTCCGTTCCAGAACCGCACAGCATTCTGGGGGATGTAGGCAGAGGAAAGGCTTTAGCCGTTCAACCTCTCACGGCCAACTAATCAAGGTGAGCGGCATCAACTAACTCACTCACTCGAAACAACCTGTTGAGTAACTTGTGCAGCAGCAGTTTCAGGTTTTGCCACCGTTGCTCATAACTGCTTAAAAAAAAAACAAAAAACAACAGCATGGAGTAAAGTGAGAAAATGAGCACAACAGCTCAAGATGAAACTGGATAAAACAGGAAAGGTCATGTCACCAGTCTGGCATTATTTCAGACATTTAAAACAAAAAAACAAATCAATAATTATCGATCTCGACTGATATGAAACCCTTATGTTGTGATACGTTTTTCAGCCATATCGCCCAGCCCTGCCCTGAGCCTAAAACAGGTTGGATTGTTTGTGAAAGGTAGAGTGACAACTTGGAGCATTTATTATTATGTGCAGCATTTTCATTCCCAGACCACATAACATCTCTGCTGCTAATCTACCCCACGTTCAGAGGGTGTAAGGTTTCACTTGTTCAGCTGTTTCGTCCGCTGTAAACAGATACGTTTTTTTAAAACTAGTATTTTGTCAGTTTTAATTGTCCATTGTTAGGAGTGTAGAACGGTGGTGAGATTCTCCCTGCTGGATGCCAGTGGGACTCTTCTTTTGAGGAATTTGACAGCGAGTTTCTAAATTTACTGTAGATTTTAGGCTGAGGGTCAAACTCAGAGTTAACTTTGTCATGTTAACTCTGATAAAATTTTATGTGTTGTTCTGGGTGTGTGTGAACCCCCAGGATAATGTTCCTTTATCACACAGCCCAGACTGTCTTTTCATGCACGCAGCACTACAAATGCAGCACGAAGTTATCTCCAAGTGATAACATCATTAGTGATATGAAGGAGAGCAGATGACTCAAGAAGCTTCCCTGTCGGTATGGCAACCAAGGCCTCTTTTTGCCTTCTTATACTGTGCAGCCACGCGAGAAGAGTGGGCAAGGGAAAAAAAAAAAGAAATGTGGATCTGCATCTGGTTAAGTGCTGCATTGTTGCGCGTACGCTACAGCGTGCGTCCTGCCCTGAGTCTTTTCCGTGTGTGTGTGTGGTGTGTGCGCTTGTGTGTGTGAGCCATAGAGCATATAATCCCATCCATATGATGAGCTGGAGTGGAAGTTTGACTAATCCATGTTAGGCGTGAACTCAGCAGGAAGTAAGAATGTCACCCTCGGTCCTCTGTTGTGCGCTCACTTTATCTCCTATTTGCTGATTTAAGTGATTTATGTCACATTTTATTTTCAGCAGTGTATAAACCCTCCAGCACATCTCCCATAACTAGTCTGGTTTATTGAAATAAAACCGGTCCACAGTCAACAGAAGCTTGACAGTAGGAGAATACATGAGGCTGAGTTTTACATAGCCGCATTCATAGGTGTGTTTGTGTGTGAGTGAGTGTTGGAGACAGATTCTTTTGTCAGCCATGTGATAAAAGCCTTGCTTGTCGTTAACTGACATAAAGAGTCACTGAGCACCAAGGGCAGAGCGACCTGACACCGAGGTGTGTGCGCGAGTGTGTCTTTGTGTTTATATCGCTGGGGGTTTTCCATGATACATTGTTACTTTGAATAAAATGAAATGAAATTAAAAAAAAAAAAAAAAAAAAAAAAAAAAAATCACAGATTACCATGTTGTATATGAGCTGGTTTGTGAGAAAAAAGGCATTGTTGAAAATGATCAGCCTGGGCAAATGGAATTTGTGTGTTTTTGCGTCTATAATGTGTCAGATAGATCATGGCGTGAATCAGAGAGGCGAGGTCTGGGTCGTCCTGCTTCTTATTAGTCAGACTGCCTCAATCCCTCTAGCCGTTCCTTTTGTCTGGGTTTGAGAATTCAGAAGTTGCAGTCCTTGTTGTGTACATCTTTAGCATTTTGCTCCTGTTCAGGACTTTCTTCCCACGTTGTCTTTCGACATTTTAAGTCGATTAAAGAAATATGAAAAAAAGTAAAAGTAAGTCAGTAAGCCATTTGTATTTCTCCTTCTATCTAAGCTTTATTATGCTTACAAAAATCTATTCCAGGCAGCTGTGAGATTTTGTAACAGCAACGTCAATAAAGGATACCCTAAACTATGAGCTCTGTGATGTGACGACTGACTGAGGCAGGAACAATCCAGGAGACGTCCGAAACTGCGCTCTGTCCCATTCAGATTGCTTGACATAAAAGTGCATTGGTCCAGCAAGAGGAAGTAACACAAGCTCGTGACATCAGTATGGTGGTGTGTTTGTATGGGTGTGTGTGTGCGTGTTGGGGAAGACTTCGTCAGCAGATTTGGTTGACTGACTGACTTATCTAGGCGTGACTGGATGGAGTTTGCATGTGTGTACTTGAACCTATCTAAAGAATGTGTGTGTTGGAAAAGAGTGCTCATATTTTTTTCTAGTTTGTGACAATCACAAGGGCATAACTAATGGGGGTGTGCAGGTACTTGTGTGTGTAGCTGTGAGAAAGTTGAACTAAATGTAAGCGTCTTGTGTTTTGACAAGTAGGAGCCATTTTGACGGTGCAGTAAGTTCTAATCATTATTTATCCCAAGATAGGCATTGCTTTGCACCTTTTTTCCCCGTTTCCCACATCACTATCTTGTCATTCACTAAATCAGATTTAGAAGCTGCTGTTTGAATTTCAACGCTTTCTTCGTTGACCTACATGGGATGCACTTTTGCATGAACTTGGAGAAGTCTGACATTTCCAGCGCGTTTGGCCTCGGCATCAACAGCCCGGGATCTGAGTGCACTGGATTTAACCGGTGGAATTTTATTTTTAGTGCGGTACAAACTGGTCTCGCAGCGAAGGAGGGAGCAGGACTCAACGGAAAGCTTTGAAAATCATTGTCTGACCTCTCTGGAGAGCTGTCTTTGTTTGACTGCGTGTCACTGAAAGAGAGTATGGGAGTGTGAGAAACGAATCTAATCAGTACAGTAGGCAGGTTGCCTGTAAATGTGAAAAAGTTCACTTCCTCATAGCGAAACTTGAACATTTATTCATTCACACACACTCGTTCACGCCTGTGTGGATGCTGCATCCGTGTGAGCTCGGCATGGTGCCGGTAATAATAACCTTGTGTAAAACAGCTTCGGTGTTTGCATCGTTTTATTTAAACAAAACTTAAAGTGTATATGAACCATGATATTAATTGGTTTTATTTAATAGTGGAAAAAAAAACATTTGTGAGTACAGCTGCTCAATAACTTGACATTTAGTTATTTATAACATTTATTTGATATTTTGATTTGGAATAGTAAACTAATTTTAAGGTATGAACTAAAATTTAGTTTTTAAGAGCTTGTTATTTATATTATTACACCTGTTCTGCTCCTCGTAGGTTAGTAGGACAATGTGGTACATACACACCTCATATAACATGCCAGCTGTAGTTTTAAAACAGCCTTTGCTTTATCAGAGCAATAGGTGGTACTCCTTTAGTTTCTATGTCATGCCTGTCCTTCAGATATTCCAAACTACTAAATCTGTTTCTTTTAAGCAAAGGGAGACTAATAGTCTCTTTTTAGACAGCTGAGCAGCAGTGCACAGCAAAAGACAACTCTGCACTCCATACATTTGTCAAAAATCTCTTGACACTTTTTTTTGTGCATCTCCCTTAAAGAACTTTAAAGCAGAGATGCACCAATTAGGATCACATCTCTGTATAAGAACAAACACACTCATGCATCCTGTCATCAAACGCACTGGAGCTGGTAGAAACTGTTCTGCACTGAGAGAGAAGTCCACACAGGTGCCTCTACCTTCCTGAAAAACAGAACAGCGATGGTCTGAAGAGACCAAGAGAGCAGCAAAATGGGGAACATTCTGAGGTGTAGACAGGGCAGAACGGAGAGAGAAATAATTAAGAAAACAAAACAACCGGGAGAGAATGAGCTGACCTAAGGCGAAGCAGAAGGTGTACTGTTTTTTTTTTTGCTTTCCCCCCCCCCCAACTTAACTTGTCAGTGCCACAATTGGCCACCTCACTTTTATCTGCCAGTACTTTCTTGCTGCACCCGTTACCGTAATCCTGTCTCTTCTGCTTCTCCCTTCTGGTTCTGTATTCAGTATTCAAATGAACCGCTGTATTTGTTTTTCCCATGAAACTGAAACACCCTTTAGCTTGTTGAATGCTGAAAACAGAGTTCATACACAGAACAGAGAATCACACATCTGCATTATCTCTCTTATTTTCTGGCACTGCTGATCTGATGATCTGTAACTCTGTTTTCAGTCAGTTTTTTTGTTTCTACACGTGCTCATTAAGTGCCGTGCTCTTTCACTTCCTCTTACGGACACACAGTCAACTTATGACTTAGCAGAAATGCAGCCTATGATAACAGTACGTTGCTACTATTTATAAATATATTTCTGTAAGAGTGTATTTGTAAGGTTTTGGAAACTAACTCAGGCTGTGTGGTTGTGACAGAAAGCAGTGTTTGTGTGAGCGCCTGTAACCTCACTGACCAGTAATTACACTGACAGGAAGGAGAACTTAATTCATGTTTACTGCCTACCTGTAATAACACAAGGTTTCACAGCTTCAGGTGCTGGATTAATAAACAGGTTTACACACTCCTCCTCAGGTGATATAAACGGAAAACGTCTCTGACAGACAACCCCCTGACATTAGTTCCACTTATTTTCTTGTAAAATGTTAAACGAGAGCAGTCAGGCTGCTGGGTTAGGTGCTTATTTACTCTCTGTGTTCAGCTCTGACTTGGATATCTACGTGTGCATGACTGTAAATATGCAGTGCTGTAAATATGATTGCTTTCTTTTTCGCAACACGGCAGACATGCGACACATACAAAAAGTATTCAACCCTTTTGGGTGCTGTATCCTTTTTTTAGTGCTTTTGTAAATGAAATAAAAATCAGTATAATTTTTGAAAATTTAAGAAAAACATTTCAATAATTAAAATCTTTTATGTCAAAATGAAAACAGATTTTAACAAACATAATTCAATTAATAAAAAAAAAAAAAAATTAGGTGAAGTAAACGTATAAGTCTTCCTAATTGGTGCCAGTGGTGTCCCAGTTAGTGAAATGGAGATTGCCTGAGAGCAGCTGGTTGGTGTTAACTAATTTAAGTATAAAAACAGCTGGGTGATCAGTCTTCCTGCCACAGCTGCAACATGAAAACAAAACATTTGGCTTCTAAGAAAAAAGGTCACTAAACAGTCTGGAGAGGACAGTAAAAAGATTTCCAACACACCGGACTTCTCGTGGGGTTTAGATAAATCTATCATTGAGAAATGGATTGTTTCAATCTGCCTCTAGCTAGCTGTCCTGATGAGCCGAATGGCCAGACCAGATGAAGACTGGTGAGGCCACCAAGACCCCTACAACCTCAAGGAAAAGGTTCAAAGACAACAAGTTGAATGTTTTGGACTCGCCAAATTGAAGCCCAGATCTCAGTTCTATTGAGAATTTGTGGTTGACCATGAAATGAGCTGCTCACACCTGGTCTCTGAGCAACCTGACAGAACTGACTCGACGATTGATGCAGCCAAAGGTGCAACCACTAAATACTGACCTGAAGGGGTGAGGTCATTAACTTACTTTAATTAAAATGATCTTGTTTTTTACATTAGTTTTTTTTTTTTTTTTTTTTTTTTTAATTTAGATTCTCATGCTCAGTTGGGTTTCAAACCCATACATGTCAAGGCAGAGAGGGATCAAAGGAGTATGTATGCATATGATAACATTGAGTGTTGCCTCTTAGTGTTTACATTGGACAAGGTGAGTGTTTCACTGAGTTCAGTAGTTAATAATTGTTGGTTTTCACATTTTGTCATGTGACAACCACAAACTTCAATGCTTTTTTGGGGGATCGCATGTGATGGAGAACCACTAATCCATAATATGGAAGTGGAAGGAAAACTATGCGACTAAATAGCTCAAAACTTTGTCATGCAATTGTGTTCTCCCCCCTTTAATTATGGATATCGTTAAATAAAATTTTGTGCAACCTGTAGCTTAGATGTGACGCATAATTAATAATTGGAGTTTAATTTAACCTCAGTGTGATTACAGCTGGTCTGTGAAGGCCTAACATCTTTGTTAACAAAAGTGAACAAACCGCATCATGAACATCAAGGAGCACAACGGTACAGGAAACATGAATAAAGGTGCTCTTAGTTAAATCACATAAAATTACACTTTTTGGCTTGTGGTCGTCAAGTGACAAAATGTTGAAAATGAAAAGACATATAAATATTTGCGAGTCACATTAGGTCTCCTAACATTCTATTTAAGTTTTCATGGAGTCTTTAGAGCCACTTGTGTGTTTTTTAGGGATATGTCTCAGCCATCTTTCTCTCGTGTCGTCCTGTTCCCTCCTCACACATCGCTGTCACCCACCCTGTGTGACTCACTCTGTTTGAGTAACCAAAGGTTCGGTCGCCTCGCTCCAGGGCACATGGCTTGCATTAGCGGCCACATGTTTGGTCACATGGCAGCTGATTGAAATATAAATCAGGACCATTTAACAGCAAGGTCACCGAGCCGCATCTGTGCGGGTGATTGGCATTTTTTTTTACTTGTTTGTTTGTTTTTTCTGTCCATCAAGGACTGCTGCACCCCTGGTTGCTGCTTCATTTTAAACAATTAAATATTTGCCTTTTCAGGGGCCGGGTGTTTCTGCTGGAGTTTGCGACGATGCGAGTGTGTGATCTGGAGTTCGACTGCGTCCGGCGGCTGACCACTCCCCCCTGCCCTCTTCCCGTTCCTGCGGCGAACCCTAACTCCACCCCGAGCTGTCACACAGTGTGGAAGTACTACTGCAGAGACAACTTTGGTTGGAGGGAGTACTCTGAGGTGAGCCACTCTCTGCCTATTTCTGTTTGTGTTTATTTTAATGCACGCTCTGTGAACACAAGGCCAGACACATTAACTGTGCTCGCACCAATCAATCCTCTAGCTGCTGTGATTGGATCAATTTAAAAACACACACCCGAAGACTATATATGTAAAACATCTATCCCAGCGACTTTCAATTATCTCCCATCATCCATGTTTGAGTTTGTTTTTATTTCGAAACTCCTCGCTTTAACCTCTGCTGGCTCTGTTTAACTAGCTGGACAATGAAACTGCTCAGTCTCACTTCTTCACGGTCCCCTTCTGGTGTTCTCCTCCCCTGCAGCCGGTGGTGAAGCTCATTGAAGAGGCAAGTTCGAGGGGTCTTAAGGAGGTGCGATTCATCACGCTACAGAACCAGTATATCCTCAACATCAAGGAGGGCTTCCAGCAGAACGCCGTCTTCGGCTTCAGACGGCAGATCAAGAAGCGACCCATGTTCATGTCTTCTGTGATCCTCACTCCGCACCTCCAGTAAATATCACAATTTAGCCCTGATCCAGTTATTCCTGTTTAGGTTTAGAAGGCGAGATGAGCTTTAAAACAGAGTGGTTGCAGTCGGCCTGTCAGAGTTCAGATTTTTCTGCATCTTTCTTTAAAGGCCCGAAGTTTAGGACTTAGTTCCTGTCTGAGGCTGCTTCCACCAAACTGGTTCCATGAGCTCGCTGTCGCTTATCCTCCCAATATTTTGATATGAACCCTTATGTACAGTAGTTTTAAAGAGGTCGGTGTTCCACGTAGACCTGGAATTACAGGCCGTATTTTTAGCCAAATGCATAAACAGTGCTTCTGACGCTGTTGGTTTGCTAATTTGGTCACAGTGTTTATAAATCCTGTTTGAAACTGTGTGTGTAACTGCTGCTTGCAGTTTTAACACTTGCTTCCGTTTTCAAACAGCATTAATAAAGACGATGATACTGGTCCATCTGTTTTTAGGGATACAGAGATAAATAATATGATTCATCTTATTAAAACTTTTATTTGTCTGTTTCCATTTGTGATCCTCCACAGAAATTCAGAACAGAGGGAGGATCAGATCTTTACTGAATTAGACATTTATAGTAAAGTAATGACATGGCCCCAAGATGTCTCTGTGGAAAACCAGTTCGATTGTCTTTCTAGCTGCAGTCCTCGTTAATCTCTCGAAATACTTTAGGTGGAAAAAAAAAAAATCCCCTCTTTATACTTTATTACTAAAGTCTTACAAAACAAATCCTAATCATTTTTAGTTGGTGTGTCAAACTTTTTGTTTGCCAATCAGCATTTTTACCTGTCACTTCTAGCAGCATCATACTGCATAAATGCCCAAAAGTCTCAGTATATGTAGAAATGTTGCTTGTTTTTATTTGAGGTGAAATCAAAATGTGGGAACAGTGATGCTGCAGCTCATCTGTGGAAATGTGGAAATATTTGTGCTGCAAGCCCCAGTTTTACACAAGGCCGATCCAGGGAACAGCATGGAAGACATTCATGTGATTATTTTCGATGAGACGGTTACAGTAATTGCAGCTGGGCTGTTAGGTATCAGTTATTATCGGTCTCAGTCTCACATAACTCATCTTCATCTGTTGCATGTATCAGACACCGAAAAGATATATGTTGAGCAGAGAAAAGCAGGTTGTACACAAACCTGAAGTTATAAAACTGATGCTCATAAATGAGGGAGAGTGGTCAGTCCTCAGTGGAGAGGTGAAGCTTAATCATTTTACTGATGGCTTCCTGCCTGTTGTTTTGTTCTCACTTCTGCTTTCCATTTTACTCTCTGGCAGATCAGCTCAGTAATTTGTCTCTTACTACTCAGTGTTGTCAGAGAACACTGAGCTTTTGAGGTTTTAAGAAGAAAAAATGTGGCGCCTGGCAGCACTGCTGTTATTCTCACTGTTGGCTTTCTGATGTGTAACACTCTGTCTCCTCGTGGCTCTCTGTGTTCCCCGGGCGTCCTAACTCTGTGTTTAGGGACACGCAGGCACACACAGGCCAAGGCCAGTACACAATGCCAATGTCACAGTCAGGGTTGAATGCTCAAAAGGCTCTGAACGCCTCGTCCATTTTTGATCCATTTCAGAGCGCTTCGACAGCCACAGCTGAACCAACACTTACCCCAGCTCAGATTTTTGGCAAGTCAGACGCGGTCACCAGGACACGGGAGCTGTCCTGTGCAGAGTAAAGCACGCATGGAGCAGACAAGACGGGAAATGAGATAATGAAGCAAATGAAAACAGATGAGAAGGAGAGGGAGGAACATGGAGACAAAGAAATTAATGCTCTCAGTGTTGTGAACCCCCCTTGAAGAGATTAAATTTGTTCTCACGCTCATTTTCTCAAGCTCAGCTTCCCGTCTTTATAGCGGTGAAGAGATGTGCCTGCAGTACTCTCCTCCGTCTCACTTTGGAAACAAGTAATACCTGATTAGAAACAAGTGGAGCCATTTCAGCCCGTTTGCAGATTCTTCTGGTGAAGAGCAGGTTTCCCAGAAGAAGCTGTGCCCACCGGGCCAGGACAGTCAAGAGAGAGCTGGAGAAAAGGAAAAAAATAACAGACTGGTGAAGGCAAGAGCCAGACAGAGTGAAGAAGAAGAGACACGGAGGCAGAGAGGGTGAAAGGGAGCGCAGCCAGGGAGGATCTAAATGGGGTCCAGACTCAGAGCACAGGAGAATCTGGCTGATGAGCGAGAGAGTGTGAAGCGTTACTGCAGGGAGCTTCAGATCGAGGGCTCCATAGTTCAGCTGTTGCTTGCATTTGTCCATCAATAAATTGAGATAGTTGCACTCAGTCACATGCAAGTGCATCTCAGTTAATTACTTATTTCTGCTCATTTTAATGAGTATGGATTACGGTTAATGAACACCCAAAGTTCAGTTTCTCAGAATAATAGAACATCTCATAAGCCCTAAAAGATTGGATTTATAATAATATGTGTTGATAATAATATGTAAAGTCACAGAGAAGGTTGTTGACATTGTTCAGTAGTCAGTCATTCACACTCCCTGCAAGTATGTCGAGCCAAAAAAGGTCCTTTGTAATGAAGCTGGTGGTTTCAATGGAGTGCTTTAAGCAAGTAAATAAATGGAAAGTTGAATGGAAGAAAAAAGTGTGGTCAAAAAATGTTCACAAAGTCCATTGAAGAGTTCTGTCTGCTGAAACGGAGACACGCATCTTACCTGGGCTAAAGAGAAGAAAGACTAGACTACTGCTTGGTCCGTGGTACACATTTAGAAAATAAGGTCTGGATGAGGAGTGGAGAAGCTCAGAATCCAAGTTGCTTGATGGGTGTGAAGTTTCAGTGTCAGTGATTTGGGATGTCATCCTCCGGTGTCAGTCCACTATGTTTTATCAAGGCCAAGTCAACGCAGGTGTCTACCAGGAAATTTTAGAGCATTTCATGTGGCCCTCTGCTAACAGACATTATGGAAATGCTGATTTTTTCCAGCATGACTTGGCACTTTAATCACCATGGTGTCACTGTGCTTGACTGGCCAGCAACTCCCCTATCCAAAACCCCATAGGGAATTTATATGATGACACGAAAGAAGAAAATAGTGACACTAAAGACACTGTTAGAGTTTTAGTGGCGACAGAAAGCCCCAATAATTGCCAGCAAGGGAATTATCACTTCTCAAATTATTGTTGAATGAATTCAAGCCACCAAATTTGCCTTTTCAGTGACCTAAACATAGAAAGTTCTCCCCTCTTCCTGTCCTGCTCTTACTTCCATCTCCCCCCATGCGTTTGCCATCCATTCTTATCTCTCCTCCTCCTTTCTCTCTCTCTCTCTCGCTCTCATTCTTGCCTGCCTCCATCATTCTTTAGGCGTCTGTCCCTTTTCATTTCACACTTGTTTTCTGCAGCAGCCTGTCTGTGATCTCCTCAAAGCGCACAGGGAATAGAGACATCGATTGCAGAGGAGGGAATGAGGGAGGTGGTGGGTGTCTAAGACCAGACTGACAAGATAAGAGACAGTGGGAGAAAAGAGACGAGAATAACTGTCACACTACCTCAGAGCCTCTTGATAACACACACACGCTTTCGTATGGTTGATAGAACTAACAGCATTTACACTTAGAGGGTGATAACTTGACAGGAAAACTACTGTTACTGACTCAAATGCCAGACATGGTGGAGGATTTTTTCTTTTTCTGTCACTGCGATGACAGCTCTACAATTGGCATTTTCTTCTCTACCTTCTCTCTCTTTTTTTTGTCTTTCTTTCCTATTCTTTCACACACCCCCCTCCAGCCCTCCTTGTTCTCATCTTCTCTTGTTTGGTGTCTGGGTTTCATTTTCGCACAGTCCTGTTATGTCGTTTGGTGGCTGACGGTTGACGTGCAGCGGCGCCGCCCTACAGTACGGGGCTGTCACGGTTGACAGTCGGAGGGATATGATTTCGCCGCAGATGGAGGCTTTTAGAAACGGTTATGATTGGAAACAAATGGGAGCGGAGCTGCTGAGCAGCGGAGGGATACAGTTGCAGATGGAGGATCTCGTGCAGACATCATAGCAATGAGCGTCACGTTGGCTTTAGGCTTTTAGTAATGACTGCAAACTGCTGCTTCTTCTCCTTGTAGAGACAGCCTGGAACAGTTCCTCCTGTCGGGTTAAAATGTGAGAGCTGATCAGTGAAAGACCCTGTTCTGCTTTGACTTTCATCTCAGCTCAGACTGAAAGCTGTGGTAGCTGGATTATATATCATGCACCTAATTCTGTGTTTAATGAAGCAGCTCCAGAATGCTGCAGAAGGGGTTTTAATAAGGTAACATAACAGAGTAGAGTAATCATTCCTGATCTTGCCTCTGTTGGTTTTTCGTGTAAATTCTCTGCTGGCAAATTTGCAGAGATTTACGAGCGATGTTCATGGATAACAGAAAAAAGGAAACTTTAATAAGTTTTTAAAAATCTGTTTTGTCTATTCACATGCTCATTTCTCTGTAAAACAACAACAACAAAAAACAGATCATACCCTTGCAAATAGGGTAATATGCTCCTGTACATTACAACCACAAATTATATTACCTCTTATTTTACTTTATTGGGATTTTATGTGATGGCTCAGCACAAAGTCTGTCACATAAAATCTGTTATTTCCTTACTTATTGCCGTCTTTTTTTTTACACTAACTCTGATTCAGAGGCTCAGAAATGTTTCAGTATGTTACTGAAAGCTGCAACAAGATGCTGTGAAAACTCTTCATATGACATAACTTTGTAATGAACGCAAAATATATGACAGAAACTTGAATACTATGTGCAGTAAGTTCCTTGTTTGTTATTGTATTGGGGGTTAAGGTGATAATAAAAGGCTATTTAGAAGAAGAAAACCACAACATCTGGACTGTGTTGCAGGTAGTGCAACATGGAGATTAGGATGGTCTAAATTAGTAGAGGTATTCTGGGTATTGCTTGGTGTGTTCAGTTTCTGTGGTTTCCTTATTTCATGTTCTTCATTTTTTAAATAAACAACAAACTCATTTCTCAGTTGTTTGTTCTACATTAAATGTAGCAGCTCCTAACTTGCACTACAGCTATCAGGCCTAACAGTGACACTCAGTTTGTTTTTTTTCACTAAAACTCCTAATGTTGCCTGCTGTTCTTTCTCTCTCAAGGACTTTGGGCGGCCTCTCTTTACCCGCTCTCCCCTCCACGTCCGCGCCTGCAGCGACGCCGATGGACGTCTCCTCGTCGCATCCCCTCTCGCCGACGTCAGCCAACCCACCTAGCCTTTTCCCAGAGACCTGGCTGCCAATGCCGATGAGCCAGGACTTCTTGCGGGTGCCCGTGTCCCGCGAAGACCGCAGCTACAGGACGGTGTACAGCCTGTTTCACAAGACGGTGTCAGAAACCAAGTTCAGGATCATCAAGATCCAGCGTGTCCAGAACCCCTTCCTTTGGGAGAAGTATAAGAGGTGAGCGTTTTTAAATCAAGCAAAAGATCATTTAGAAATGTATATCTGCCACAGAGGCATAAGGTTGGAAATGTTTTTTCATGCCTCATCTAAAAGGTTTTCCAGTCTCTGAAAGTTTTTAGAAATGTGCCACTAAAAACCCACTCAGAGGCCAAAGTTTGTGCTTTTTTTGGAACTCACAAACGTTGATTTTACATGTTCAGAACCTTCCATGCACTTATAAAATCAGGTCATAATCTGATCTAAAGCTAAATGTGAGAAGAATCAAAAAGAAATAGGCCAAATGGTCCCAGCTGTGTGGGACTTCGTGAGAACGAGTTGACAGTGGTGTGTGAACACAGCAGATGGGGAGATGTTGGGCGATGATGATGTTCCTGTTGTGAAGGCAGCGGGCTAACCGCTGTGGTCGGAGCAGGCCATCTCCTATCAGCTGCGACAGTTAAACCCTCCCACACCAACCAGTACCACACAGTTTCACAATGACTGCCGGTGTGTGTTTGTGTGTGTCTGCCTAACCACCTCTGAAAGCGATGCCCCCCTCACTGGTTCTCTCGTTTTCCTTTTCCCACAGTCTGCCTCCTGCAGTGAAACCATAACTTCTTGTTTGCGCAAGTTCATCTGCATGCGATAGCTGCGCGGTGCTAACTAAATTGGGGTAGTAGGAAATCAGGAGCGTGCGAGTGCAGCACTTTGCGTGCAGTGTCATGTCGCAAGCTGTGGCATTGTGTGAGTTCATGTGTGGGTCACAGCCTCAGTGACTCACCTTGCTTTCTTCTGTGTTTCTTATTGATGTGCTTAGTACAGAGGTGTTGCATACATGTAGTGCTTGTTGCTAAAGAAAGATGAGCTCATATATATATATATATATATATATATATATATATATATATATATATATATATATATATATATATATATATACCACATATATATATATATATATATATATATATATATATATATCTATAGCTATCTATATATATATATATATATATAGATAGATAGATAGATAGATAGATAGATAGATAGATATATCGAGAGAGAGAGAGCTGCATTGACTTAGAACTTGATAAAACAGAGTGCACCAACAGAAGACACTGCTCCCCAAATTCTTACATATTGTGGAAGCAATGAACTTACACACGATCTAGATGGATCTTTGTGTAGTGACTCTTGAAGCACTGCCTCCAGCTGCTCCTTTTGTTGGGAATCTACACAAACTTCTGAATGGGACTATCTTCGCAATCCTCTCACGGCTGCTGTTATCTCTGTTGCTTGTGCAGATTTTTTTTTTTTTTTTTTTTTTTTTTTTTTAACCACAGTTTTTCCTTCCACTTTCCATTACTATGATTGGATACGATGCGCTGTTGAGCTGAGCTTTTTTATGACCTTTTGTGAGTTACTCTTCTTGTTGAGGGTGTGGATGATCATCTGCTGGACAACTAACAAGCAAACAGGATTGTGAAGACCATAATGCAACAATTCATTATTTAAAAAATTGATCTTATATTTAAATTTTCTGAAAACAAAAAAACAAAAAAAACAAAAAAAGCAATGTCTTAGTCTGTGTGTAATGAATTTATATCATTGAAGACTTTCACTTTTTGAAATGAATGATTAAAATAAATAAGCCTTTTTAACAGTGCTCTAATTTGAGATGCAACTCTATAGTATTTGTGCAAATGGTTAGTTTCGTTCACATTGGGGAAAAAATAACACTTTTTGATTACATTTAATGATCAAATCAAATCCTAAGTGTCTGCCTCTGTGTTCTCCGACAGGAAGAAGGAGTACATGTCACGCCGCATGTCGGAGATGGACCGGCTGCTGAGCGAGCGTCACCTCTTCCACGGCACCTCAGCCGACGTTGTGGACGGCATCTGCAAGCACAACTTTGACCCGCGGGTCTGTGGCAAGCACGCCACCATGTTTGGCCAGGGCTCCTACTTCGCTCGCAGGGCCTTCTACTCACACAACTTCTCCAAGCGCTCGCCCAAAGGAGTCCACTGCATGTTTTTGGCCAAGGTCCTCACTGGCAGGTGTGTGTGTTTGTTTATTCCACTGCACAAGATGGTTTCAATTTCTAAAAAGTATCACTTTCTCCCACTGGTGGCATTTCATTGTTTAACTCTCTACCTTTTTACCAGACTTTGCTTTGAAGGGAACTGGATACATCATAGTTTATTAAATGCTAAATCAATGCCTTATGTATCTGGGGTTTATTGGGGTTTGCATGGTTTTAGTGTCATTAATAAGCAGTTTGGTGTGCTTGACACTTTAGTACCCTTCGGGACATACCTCTTTCCAAACAGCTTTCCTTTTTTGACCCCAAACCCTCCCTCCTCTTAACTTTACAGAACACATCAACATTAATTTGGATCAGGAAAATCTTGAGGTTCTTTTCCATAAACCATCTTTCAGCCGAGCCGTGCTACTCCCATTCCTTCAAACAAAAGTCAAATCCACAGGCGCACATGTAAAACAGCTGATTTGGCTGGGCCCATCATACATCACCACCTTTGTTATGCCGAGGCAGACAGTCCGTGGCGCGTCCAGGGGATTGTGCAGTGGTTTGGAAACCACCCGCCTCCCTTCCTTCAATCAAGCACACACACAGGAAAACACACTCTTACTCTAAGTCTGGGTTCAATCTGTTCCACATAACAGGCAAAGACTTTGCTTTGATACATCTCTACTCTCAGCCTTTGTCTGTAACTAAGTCTTTTTACTTTAATAAGCTTTTTTTTTTTTTTTTTTTGTGAGAACTGGTTCTAAGGCAAGAACTTACAATGCATTGCTTCACTTCATGCGTTTACTTAGAGAGCATATATCAGAATTTTTACAACTTTTGCTTTTCAGTCACGTTTAAGCTTGAAGCTCATATTTGTCATTCATTTCCATGCGCTAATTCAAGAAATAGGAAAAAAATTGTGAAAAACAGAAAGTGAGAGCAAGACAGATAAAAGCAGTAGGTACACATGTGGAAAATTGAACTTGATCTGACGCATAGCACAATGGCTGCTGAAAAAGAATGTAGTAATAGCAAAGTCTCCAACTGAAACATGAGTATATAAGATGTAGACTTGCATCACGATTTCTCCAGTGAGGATGAAATCAGGACAGGCATTAGCTTAGCTACCAAGAGATTTAAAAGCCCACTCTGCCTGTAATTTGTTACAGTAGTGAATGACCGCCAAGGATAAAACTTTGTCAAAGAGCTGAAACTCTACAGCGTTCCAATAGAAGATCTTTAAAACAAAGTAAAAGTGGATGGAAGCAGCTGAAAAACTCCCTTCTCTACACATCATCTCCCTGTGTTCAATTTCTAAGGGATACACTCCAGTACAGTAATGCATCTGTCAAATGTTTCCCCTGAGAACATCATGGAGCATAGCACTCAAACTCTTTAACTCTACAAAATCCTGGCTGAAAAACCCTTTCCCTGAAACTTGGACCAACACCCATGGTTGCCTCGGTGGTCTGACTCTGTCACAGCTTTGGGTTGTTCCTTCCTCTAGACCCTTGGTTCTAGTTTCATAATCCTGTGACAAAAAGATTTAAAATGAAGAGACAGTTCTTAAAAGAAATCCTTCCTCCTGGCTATTTACTTTCATGAATCTCACCCCGTTTCCTGCGTAAAGGATCTTTAGGTAAAGTAAAAGGGCTCACCGCTCATGTTTTATTGTGTTGCCTAAACACAGACACAGATCCTTTCAACACGGTTCTCTTTCAAAAGGTCTTTTTTTTGTCAAGGAACTAATCCACGTTTTTGTTTACACCAATAGACTGTAAGGTTCTGCGGTTACATGCACTTTTAAGTCTTCAGTGGAATTATGCTTTATGCTCTGGTTTCAAGATCCCAAAGTTTTATGGCTTTAGAATATATTTTCACTTTAAAGAACAAAGAGTGTAAATTTTAGATTTAGAAAAATCTTAATTTTTTTAGAAGTTTATCCTTACTTGCCTTCAGCAGCACCTTTTCATCCTTTCAGTCTTGCAGGGTTCTTGTAGCACGACTAATATTTTCCCTGCTCTGTCTTTGTTTTTGCTTCTTCAGGTTCACCGTAGGAAACTCCTCCATGCGCAGACCTCCACCCATCAACCCCCGGGACCCCTCCAGTGACCTGTATGACTCCTGTGTGGACAACTGGGTGGACCCCCAGATTTATGTCATTTTTAACGACGACCAGAGCTACCCTTACTTTATTATTCACTACGAGGAGGTACCCAATACAGTCGCCATATAAGTCCTGCATCAGAACTTTTGGCGTCTGCACTTGCAAATGCTTTCGAGTCGCAGTCTGCACGTGCCCTGTTAAGGTAATAGATGGACTGGGGTTTTTATGAAGTTTTTATAAGGACCAATTAAAACCAAATGATCCAACCAACTCTTTTGGAGTAATGCAGTCCAGTGCCACCCATCTGGTACTTTAAACACGTGAAAGCAGACTAAGAGATGCTTGCAGATGTTTGGCGATTTGCAACAGCTATCAACTGGATTCAGACAGACTGGACTTTGTTAGACCAGATTAAACTGGACTAAACTGGATAAGCAAAGGACAGCTTCACTTGGTGTTCAGACTTGAATGGACTTACCACATCTAATGAATCAGGATCCCATGGATGTTCATCACTGAGCCAAAGCAGATTTGATTTGTTTTTTGCTTTGGAGCAGACACAGGGGAAAAAAACAAAAAAACAAAAACTGTCCCTTTTTATTATTTAGGATTAATGTGTACATGAACTTGTTTAGAGGACAAACACTGTCGGAGACGGTTAAAATCCTGCCTGTACTGTGAATGACCAGCTAGTGAAATTACAACTTTAAGGAATCAGAACTCAGCCAATCAGAGGCCTCCGTAGATTAATCATAGTTACTTTCACCCAGCTTCCTGCCCAGACATGTTTTATTTAAACTCTGTGCTGCGTGTTTGAACCTCTTAACCTAGTAGAGATTGATCTTGTGGCCTGTTCATCCAGACAATGGAGATGAGTCTCACTGTAAACCTCCTGGAAGAGGATTCCCATGAAGCTGCTCCCAGTCGCTCGTCCTTTTTTCACTCCCCGCTACATTCTGGTTCCTGTCAGCAGGGTGACTGAAGAGTGTACGGTTAATGCCTGGACAACATGCTGCTGCAGTTGGGCTGTGCTGTAGCTTTTTGTCAACAAATCAGCTGAAGCTCATCTCTCTTAGACCGCTCTCTCACTCAGAGACAGTAGACCATTTTGTTTGTTGTCTTTTTTTTGTTTGTTTTGTTTTTTGTTTTTTTTTTAGACAAACTGTACAGGTGTCCCTTTTTGTTTATATTTGAACTGTGTGCCTTTTGTTCATAAAAAATGTTTATTTATGTTAGTTTAATGTAACATTGATTAAATAAAGAAATTAAAAGAGCAAATGACCAAATACCCGACTCGTGCTTTGTTCAGATCAAGCTAATTCAGAGAATTAGTATTTATTTTATGCTAACTTTGCGAAAATTGTGTCAGTATGTTTTCATCGAAACCTGAAAGTGTTTATGTGAAGAAATTTGTCAGAGAATCTGGTTTATGAGTCAGATAAGGGTACCCCATTGTTACTCCTCCACAAAGTAAATTATAGTTGTTTTCAAAAAAACCTCCAAATTCTTATAATAGCTTTTGTTACAATACACACAAATGCGTTGGGAATACTGCACATTCTTTCAAAAGGAAGAAAAAAATTTCAAAAATCACATTTATCTCTACAACAAGTAAGGGGAAATAATTTAAAGCTGTTTTTAAAAAATAACAGTCTTCCTGCATTTTTCTTTAAACTGAAAAATTTTAAAAGTTTTCTAGTAGATTAAGATCCCTGGATTGGTGTTGACTACTCCATGAAGTTTATCTTGTTGGCTGGAATCAAGATCTTTCTTACTGACGGGCCTATTTGGGGTCAGTGTTTTGCTGAAACACCCATCTCAAGGCTACCTCTGCCGCATAAAGCAATAGGACCTCTTCAAGTATTCTGATGTGTTCAAACTGACCCATGATTTCTGATATACAATAAATAACCACGACACTAGTATGAGAATAACATGATGCTGCCACCACCGTGCTTCAGATTGTACTGTAACTTGAGTATTTCTGCTAACAGACTTTCTGCAGCCCCCAGACCCAGAACAGTCTTTCCATTAAATGTTGCACCCTTTCTCTTCAGGCCAGTCAGTGTTCTCAGCCCATGTTGGGTTTTTTTTTTTTTTTTTTTTTTTTTTTTTTTTTTTTTTTTTTTTTTTTTTTTTTATCAGTGGGACTTCCTGTCAATAATTTGGCTTCACAAGTGTCTTCTAATTGTTACAGTACTTCCAGATAACTGCACACCTTCGTCTCTGCCTTTTAGGCTTTTTGGTTTATTCAAAAAGTTGTTTTCTCTTTTCTTCCAGTCTGGTTTAGGTTTATGTTTTAAAGCATTTGAGATCATTTTCCCAGAACAGTCTTATTTTGCTTAGTTTTTGCACCCCCCCCCCTTTTAATCAACTTGTTAATCAAAGTCCGCTGATCTTCCGAGATGAGTGCGCTACAACCAGCGTGCACAACGTTGCCCCTGTCAATGAATGACTTCACTGACTGAACTCCACATGCCCGTTATTTATATCTCCTCTCTATTATAAGATGTAATTTTTAATTAAAACTTTATTTACACAGAATCAGCAGCATTCATCCCGTGACCCTTGGGTCTGTTGGTTTTCTCTTAATCTGTTACACCTACTAGAAAATGGCTTACAATGTAGGAATATTAGTTCTTTCTTAAACAGTGATTGATCTGAATACTGATATGGAATGGTTTTATTTTGAACAAAACTGTCCAGGGAAACCTTTTATTGTTCTGTAGTTTTCCCTTCTTTGTTCTCTGCTGAGAGTAATATCAACATCGTTCAATGTTCCAGCATCATAAACTGCTGAATGAAATTAAAAACAAAATCTTACGTTTACCTGATCATTGTCTTCAGTCTTATACAAAATGGGCATTCTTTCCCTGCAGCAGGATCAGTCAGCGTTCATGCTGTGTATACTGACGAGTCCAGGAAGCAGACTCAGGAACCTTCTGCTGTTGCAGTAAAGATTGAAATGAACACTTTCACATCACACTGAGTAGACATCATGAAGTAGATTTCAGGCTAGAGAGTGCAAAGTACTTAAGCTAGGAAGCCAGCTGGATGTGGATCTGAAAAGTTAAAACTGTTTACGATGGGTTTTGCTGGAACAGACAGCCAAATTAGTAAATATTTCCATGAAATAAAAAAAAAAAAAAAAAAAAAGCTTTTTAAAATTCTCTTATTGCATAGATATGTTTGGCTTTGCATTAAGTCATAATGTTTGTATAAGTTTTATCTTGATCAGGCAGAGCAAGGCTGTTTCTTCCTGTTTCAACACATTCAGGTGGCATGACTCTAATCCTGATCATTTGGCAAGACAGCATATGAACAATAGACGTACTAACCAGTACCTCTGCTTTAAAAAAAGGGAGAAGCCTTACAGAAGGAGTGATTCGGGTATAGTTGCACTATCTGAGCATTTATTCTTGGTTCAAAATGGAAAAAGGAAGGTTGACCATGAGTAGGGCATGTCTCCATGATCTACCATGTCACTCAACAATATCTTTTCATTAAAGTGCTATGGCTAATGGGTCACAGAGGGAAGCTGGCTGAATCAGTTTAGGATTACACATCCTCAACTTCTTCCATGTAATTCGCTTCCCCTTTCTAAGAGAAACACCTCCCATCTGTTATATCTTTCATCTTATCTGCTGACTAAATCTCCTCATCAGCTTTTCATTCTTTCAACCTGGCTTGTTGTTCTGGCTAATGCCTCATGTGCTTCTCTAAGGCTGACCTGCTTGGCTTTTTTATTATTATTTCAAGATCTTAAAAAGGGATGAGGTCTAAAAAAAAAAACTTAAATGCAGGCCAAATTAAAAGAGTTACATATTTGTAAGAAAGAAACTCATGTTTATCACAGAGTAACCACACACCTTTGTAGCAATGAACAAGTTCCTGTCATAATAGTTGCTGCGTATTTGACCACTCTTTGTATCAGAACAGGAAGAGCTCATTTAAATTGGTTTGTTTCCTGGCATAGACCTCACTTGTAGCACACAAAGTTGCTACAGGTTTGAGGCTGGGACTATTCCAGAAGCTTGAAATTAGCCATGTGTGCTTGGGTTTATTATATTCGTGGAATGCTCAACGGTGTACAGATTTCTGAATGCTGATTTAAGGCAAAGTAGAAAATTCTGATGGTCCTCCTTCCATATTATTCTATGTAATTTTGGGCAGAGCACCAGTATGACTAAATGCAAAAATCACACCCTCAGTGTGATTCTGCTTCCACTATGCTTGACAGTTTGTGCTCTTAACACTAGAACGACCATTTGAAAGTTTCACCTTGACTTCCTTTAAACATGTTATCATTGTGGCCAACGAGCTTAATAGCTGTCTCCTCTGACCATAACTTGCTCCTCCAGAACTTTTCTTGCTTGTAAGGAGGATTAAAGCTGTATAATTAGTCCAGCCTTAAAAAATTAACGCAATTTATACCATTGATTACTGCTTGCTACCTTCTGACTGATTAAATGATCTGATCAAATGATTATACCTTAGTATAATCATTTGAAACCATTTGTCGGCCTGCCTTCTCTCCTGCTGTTGTGTGACCTCCTGACATCCACTCTATCTGTTTTCTGGACATGATTTGTCTTGATCAGCAGCTTATCAAATCAGTCAGCAGGCTAAAGGAGAGAAACGCCTTGATTGCCTCAGTTACGAAGCCAACACACAGGCGCATGAAACAAATCCCTGCGTTTTTAAGATCTATTTCGAAATATCAGTCATCCTAACATGCCTCCTCTCAAACTGTGAGAGGAATCTGGAAAAAAATGCTAATTCTATATATGAAGTTGTGCAGAGTCGAGATTTGAACCAGACACTTTTGTGCAGTGAGGCTACAGTACAGGCTTGACATCCACTATGGACATAATTCTGAATTTTGCAAGACAGAAAATCTAAATTACATTGTATACCTTCTAATATTTTACAAATCTTGAAGAAAATTCAGGAATTCTACTTTTTTATGCGTGACCTGATCATGAGAACCACATCTAAAAAAGACAAACACTTCTTTAATGTAATAGTTCCCACCATTTCTAAGAGTCCATCTGTAATTTTTCACTGCTCTTTGCACTCTTTTTCTCTTTTGTTATTCCCTTTGTCCATGGATGTTCTGCTCTGTGTTATCGCCTCCTAACCCCAGTCTGTCCTCGGCAGTACTGAGCTTTGCTCTGACAGATGAGAGGAGGAGTTACAGTCTTCTCTTCGTGCCTCCTCCCTGAGCTGCGTGCCTTTCTACTTGTCTCGTGTGCATGCAAGCTTGCACAGGTTGCCCTATGGTTACCCCTCCTATCTTTGTCTCGCTTTCCGTCTCTCCCTGCGTTTCCTCCTAATCTCTCTTACAGCCTCACCTGCTCTTTGTCCTTTGTTTTATCAGTGTCCTTCTCCAATTTGCACCCTCGCTTTGTCTCCTAACAACCTTAAACCTTTTCTGTCTTCCCGTCTTTGATGATTCTACCCCTTCCCCTTCTCACACTTGGCATCTGTATGATGGTGAGTCATGCAGCAAGCGCTGGCTCGGTTTGTTTGCCTGATTGCCCTCCAGGAATTGCCACTGACATGCTGACAGCACTGCTTGACCTGGTGGCTGATGTTAGGAGAGGTGAGACACACTAGAAGAGCATTAGATGATGTAGAGGAGACTCATGAGACAGGGTACAGACGCAGAGAGAAGATGAGCTTGCATAAAAACACAGACTGTCTGGGAGGTAAAGATAAAGTACAGCCATCACACTTTGAATTATTCAGAGACGTGTTGTTTGATGTAGCTGCTTGTGTGCAATCATATCTTCACCAAATGTTTTCTCATTTGAAGGAACAACTAATTGGAGACCAAGACTGTAATGTAGATGTAGATCAGATTAAAAAATAATTTATAATTCATTTGGGTTTCATTGTGATTCCAGATGAGAAATGGACTACACAAACAAGCACACAGACATCAGAAGTAATTGTTGTAATTAAACTTTCCAATTTAGATTATGTGCTTGAAAAGGGTTTTTAATCTGCAGAGAAAAGAGGCAGTTTGACACAACACTGATTTGTTATAGGCGTTTCAGAGCTGCTTTTGCCAAATAGGCTTATTGTGCTTTCTTACAGATAATCCTGAACCGTGCAGCCTGTAAAGGGACAGTTTTAATTTTTTGAAGTGGGGTTCTGTGGAGTTTTTATTTGAAACTATCTTATTATGGAGGCCCAACTGAGAGAATAAAAAAACCTGGATCATTGTGTGTCATTATGACTTTTGAACTCATTTTTATGAATTTTGAAGTCATAAGCTTAACTTGGTATCACATAGCTTTGAGTCATAATTTTGACTTTGAAAGTTATAATTGTGAGATTTAAAGAAACTGTATCAAGATAAAGACAAACAGTACACACCATGGTCATTAAAGCAGTTACTGGTACTTTTGACCATGCAGGCCATGTACTTCAGTAGTATGGGGTACCAGGCCCCTTGATATGAGCCATTAGGTCAGGCTTGTTACCAGTGAGAATCAGCCCCTCCAAATTCAACACCATGGTCTTGAGTCGAAAAACGATAGAGAGCCTTTTCTGGGACAAGGTACTGCATTTTATTTACTATGCTGTACTTACTGTATGTAACTTTGCATTAGAGCAGAGGTGTCCAAAGTGTGGTTCGTGGGTCCTCAGAACAATTTTTAGTGAACCCCGACCCCAATTGCAGAATGGTACAAATTTGATTCATCAGCAACTGAGACAGGTTGGTCACTTCAAGGGCAAGATTTTCACTGACAAATTGAAAACCAACAAAACAAAAAAAACCCCCAGAAATTTAGGATGCTTTTCAAAGCAAGCATGGAAGACCTGTTTAATGCTTTGGGTCTACAACGATTTTCAGATCCTTTTTCTTTTTCCACTGCATTAGAGGGCTTTTACACTAAAGACCAGGTTGGTCTGCACAGCCTCTCAGTTTGCCCAAACTGAAACAATTCTGGGCACCATCTACTGCTAGTAAGATGCTGACTGCTTATGACAACACCATAAAACCCTACCAAAAAAAATAAAAATAAATAAATAAATCCAACAGTTAACCAGATAAGTCACAGTTAGCATGAGATAAATGTAACAATATTTCTCGAGAAAACACAGCTTCAGCACCATCTTTATCTTTTCTTTTACATCCTATACAAAAACATTTCTATACCCTGTGCTTGATAGCTGTTTTTGTACGCCTGAAAAAAAAATGAACAGCTGCTATTCATTCATTGTCATTTTGAACAATTAGCTGATCCCTACTATGCATTTCCTGTTCAACATTGATGTAAAACAAAAATACTAACAAATAAAAATCCTGATTTCCTGTCGTGAAGTGACTGTCTTGTAAAAACTGTTGAGAGGTTTTGCATACATGCGCTTGTTTTTCTTATACACGTAGCCACACGTGCACATGTATCTGAAAATGTCCAGGCTTTGGTCTGCCTTAACCCAAAAACTCATAACTCCTCTCTCACACGCATGCACCCGTGTAAACACCAGGCATGCGTGCACTCCCACACACGCGGCGATACAGAGAAACACACCCACTTCCTGCATTAAGCCCCAGTCCGTATTCTCCCAACCATGCCCAGCTGCATCCAATGAACATTCCCGGTGCTGTTTGTCTTCCCTCCTCCCTCTGTATCATTTCAAATTTCGGCTCTGAGCCTTAAAGAGTGCGAGCAGCCAAATATGGTCTGGCTTGTGTCATGAACTCTACATGACCCCTCTAAAGCTGCGAGGAGAACTGTGACCTTCGAGACCCCGCCCGAGGCTGAGCTTTGGGCGCACTTTTGCATGATCAGGAAAGGAAAGGCAATATGCATGCATGCTGTTGCAGAAAGGTCCAAGAGAGTTCATGACCTGTGTGGTGCTAAATATTACAATAAACAAGGTCAGTTGGCTGGTTTTGCATCCATTTTTATAGCTTCCTGATTATCTCAGTCACAGAGCTGCTTGTCCTCTTTTTCTGTCTGTTAGACTTTATGACTTCCTATTAATGCTGTAAAACATTTAAAAAGGGGAACTGCTCAGCATGGACTTTCAACCTGTTATCTCTCATAACCTTGAGCAGCAAGGGTTTATGACAATGGGGCCGCCTGGAGCAACAACAGGATGGAATTCGGTAGTTTCCCAGAGGACAACAATGGATCTACACATGGTTTTTGACACCAGTATAGCTAAGAAAATACCAACTAACACAGCTGCCTAGATGGGACTCGTGATATGAAAATCATTTTGATATTAAAAGCATGCTTGAGCAGTTGTTGTGCAATGTTGCAGAGTCATGCTGACGCTTGGAAGCAGGACACATAGAAAACAGCGAACTCGTGCACTTGACCTGAGCCGTTAGAAACTCAAGGCCCTCTCTGGCATCTGGCTCCTGCTTGCTCTCTCTTATTCATTATGCATCCCGCTGACTGCACTCCACCACCCCTGCTGTCAGCTCCTGTTTACCTAATTGGGGTTCAGAAGAAGTGCGTCCAACAGGGCAGGGAAACAGAGGACAGACAAGCGTGAGGTGATAGAGTGAGACAAAAGGGGGTTTCAGTAAAAAAAAGCCTGTTGTGAGCAGAGGCAGGTGGAAACCCTTCTGCATTTAAAGTAAACAAATCTTATGCTGCAGTGCTGCTTGCACTGTTTAGGAGATCAAAAGACAGAGGATGTTCTGCAGTGTCAAAAAACCCATCTTATGTTAATTTGCAGGGTCACATTGTTTCTATTTTAAGGGTCTAGAAAAGGAGTGCCATCTGTTTTAGTTTTTAGACATAATATTCATGTTGTACAGTGTTGCTGCCTTT
Source organism: Anableps anableps (assembly GCA_014839685.1). NCBI lineage: Eukaryota > Metazoa > Chordata > Actinopteri > Cyprinodontiformes > Anablepidae > Anableps > Anableps anableps. Next base: position 23,358,116 of record CM026068.1, on the reverse strand, counting down.
CTGTTTATCTGATGTCTGAAATGCCTCTTTTTCAGCTTTAATTTCTCGGAAGACCCTTCTTGTTCTTTATTTTAAGTGTGTTTCATGGTGATGTAAAAACGAGGCACAGAAGTCCTTGGGATACTTAAGCATGAATCAGAGGAACTTCTCAAGTCACACTTTTTTAAGTTCTCAAAAGTATCTCTGCTGTCAACATGTCACGACTTATGAATCTTTATATTTTTAAAATTAGCACATATCCGCAGGCAGAGGTGGAGCATGGAGCAGCTGCATGAGTTTGGTTTGCATGGTTTAAATGCTGAAAAAGAGAACAACACATGAATTACCTGGATCTATTTCATTGCAAAAGTAAACGCACCACCATGTGTCAGTGAATTTGTGTGTAATCTAGTGGAACTGACATTATTTGCAAAAATAACCTCAGTCATAAACTCCTTGAAAGCCAGAACAAAAATCTGACTTGTTTGTATTATGATATAAAGTTGGTAAAGCTATATTTGAGAATGTGTGTTGCTGTATGAAAACTCAGGCAGGAGGTTTTGGTCACTTTGACCATCACCAACAGGCTTGAATTGTTCAAAGGGATCCTATTTGGTGCACCTCTGTACTTTGAAGATGAATTCAAAGCTGAGGAAATAGAGTTTATTTGCCATTCCCAAACATAAAGCAGCACTTTACTTTTCAAGTGGCGTGTGCAGTAGCACTATTTAAAAGCATAACAGAATTGGGTTGCATCTTTTACTCACTTGCCATGGATAATGTAGCCTTTTAAAGGAAGACAGACAGGAAAAGTGACTGCAGATCTTTAACTGCTTTGTTCTTTTCTGTGGATTCAATAACACTGTTTAATCAAATTCTGAGGGTGTTTATTTGTATGTGTGTAGTTTCTGTCTGTCTGAAGGACAAAACTTAGATTTGATTGTATGGGGTGTGTGGGCATTTGCAAGTGGAATTTCAGAGCATATCCATCATTAAAAACCAGTGCCTAGCAAGCACTTATCCTGACACACAGTCTTATATGTAAAAGTATTTTTTCCAAGATTTTTCATGCTACACGGGAAACCAGTATTCCACATGAAGTGTTCAGTTTCAGTAGTTATCATTTTAAACTGAGGTTTAAATCCTGATTTTGTTTTGAGTTACATTCATTTTTTTAACACATCCTTACTTGTCATAACAATTCTGCACCCAAAAAACAGAAAGACACAAAAACACACCTGCCCAGTCATCTATGAATCACAGTGAATGAACACCATCAGTCTAATCTCAAAGTAGTTAGGAAAATCAGCAAGAAGGTGTAATGATTCTGACTACTTTGAAAAGCTGGGAGGCCAACACTGCTGCCAAATTTTGGGTATCTGATTTTGATCCGCATGGGATTCCATCTTGAGTAATGTTGTACTCTGTCTGTATAAAGCCTGGCTCACAGTGAGTCATGAATCTGCAGGACAAGAGCCAGATTCAAAGGGATTTCAACATGAGTAATATTGGTAATGGCATTTCAGCTCTCTGTATTGCTCTATTTAGTACTTTGCTGGATTATATGAGTGCACTATGTATCATATTCATTTAATAACTAAGTGGAAGGAAAAGGATATATAGTTTTAAAATATTTTTATAAATATTTTTTAGAAATAAATATCTGAAAAGTGTGGCACGCATTTGTATTGGGCCCTTTTATTCTGAGGCCTAAATAATATCCAGTAAGTCACCTAATCAGCAAATAGAGTTCGCCTGTGTATGGTGACAATTAGTCAAAAAATCTGGCCCTATGCAAGAGCAGGAAGAGAAATCTCATTAACAGTTTGACACAAAAACCATGTAGGGAAAAGGGGATATATATGGGAGAATGTACTATGGTCAGATGACACCAAAACTGAGCTTCTGACTTACAAACTAAACACGATGTGTGCTGGAGAAGTAACCATGTGTGCATAACCTTGAACACATCATCCACAAAGTAAAACATGGCAGCTGCACCATCTTACTGTGCAGAGGCTTCTTTTCAGCTGACAGGAAAGCTTGTCAGTGGGAAGAAGGTTTACCTTGAGGCAGGACAACAACCCCAAACACACATCCAGAGTTTTAATAGAATGGTTTAAATGAAAGCATATTTATGTGTTAAAGCGACCCAGCCAAATTCCCGGCCTAATGCCAAGAATCTGAGGCAAGACTTTAAAACTGCCATTCATATATGCTCTCCATCCAATCTGGCTGGGCTTGCAAAGAAGAATAGCCAATGGTTTTACTCTCTAGCTATCTAAAGCTCATAGAAACATAAAACAAAAGACTTTTACTTCTACTTGTAGCAAAAGAGGTTAAAACATATTGACTTGGGTGGGCTGCATTCAAATTCTTTTAGATTTCTTTTAAAAAGATTCTTTGGAAAAAACACACATAATTTTTATTCCACTTCACAAATATGCACTACTTTGTGTTGGTCTATCACATAAAATCCCATTAAAAAACATTAAAGTTTATGGTGTTGCTTTCCAGAGATTTAAATGTAGAACAAAGGATAAGATATTTAACTGGAACACCAGACGTTTACCATTACTTTGGGATTTTCTCAAACCATATCATAGGATGTTTATTAACTAATATTTCATGATTCATAGTTTTACTTTTAGGAAATATAAAAGTTCAATAAATTCTTTCCTAATAATTTACATTTATTTAATTTTCTCTGATAAAAGTTGCAAATGTAAAGCTACAGGTCTTAAAATATCCCACTCCACTGTAGTGGACAGCTTTTTTTAAATCTAACCCGGCTCTGCCTTTCATTAAGGGTTGCATTGCATTATAACCATGCATTATGCTGTGTTCATACGAATGTGTACAAACAGAAAACCACGATCCAAAAGCTTGCAGCTGGCAGCACTTCAGCTTTGCCCGGCCCCTACACACAGCAGCAGCTTTCATTCCCATGGCAACATTATCAAGAGTTCAGCAGCCATGTGGCAGCTGTCTGATGTGTTCCACTGAAATTGCCATTTAACATCACCAATTTGAATAAAGATGCTCGTCTCGGGCATTAACAGGAGAACATGTGGAGTTGAGGGTGAGAACATGGTGTGCAAAGAAGAACAGTGTGCAACAGAAGAGATCACCCTGGTCGCTCTGGGTGTTTGGATAGCCTATGGGGATTTAGAGTTAGGGAGGAGCAGATAGAGGGAGGAGGCCGGAAGGGTGAGAGTCAGCGTGGGCTCATTCTGAGTGTATACAGGTGGAATTAATAGGAGGCAACAGCGAAAGACAAAGTGAATGTGCACCTTCCTGAGGCCTCATGGATTAGGGCACACAAGCTTCTGACTAATAGCCATAGTACACCTCTTCTATCTCATATATGGTGCAGTTTAGTTCAAATAAACATCTAGGTTTTCATGCCCCACACCCAGAACCCTTTATATCTTCTCCACCCTTCACGTAATCAGACATGTGTACACTTTTAATAATTAAACAAGACTGTGACCAAATACTGGCAGCTGCTGTTTGATGACTGTGAATCAGCTCATCCATTTCATGTTTATGCTTTGTCCTGATGTGCTTCTTCATATAATGGCTTGCTCAGGCTGTTTCAGACAACACAAGTGGTCTTTAAGAAAAGAACAGCTTGATCTCTGCAGTGAACTGGAAAATACAGGACAAAGCAGTTTTTTGTTCCCTCCAGCACTGGTGAGTCCTGAAACTGCTTCAGTTTATCCCTCAGCTTTTTTTTTATAAGGCAAGTGACAAAATGAAATAAAAAATTAGAGCACATGTAGCTCAACAACACAACAAGTCTAAGTTTTTTGAACTGTCTTTTACTGTCTCAAGATGGTGAACTACTATTCCAGATACTGTCCAGAGAGGGGATTCGATTTAATTCAATTTAATTTAAAAAAATACTTTAATTTATCCCAAAGGGAAATTAAATGTTGCTGTAACTCATATCATTCAAGTATCTTCAAAGAGTTGTTGTGATTGGTCATGCTGTAGGCAGGAAGGCTCTACGGAAGAAATCGGATTCGTCTTGCAACGAATCTGAAGAGGCCTCTGACTGAAGACTATTGCTGTATGACAGTCTTATGACTGTCAGGACATGGTCAGGATGATAATCCACAGTAACATGTCTTTGATGACACTATTAGTTGTTGGCAAGGACAGCTAATCCACCTCATTTGCTTTTGCCACTCCTCTTTAAATATCTGTCGGTCTGTATAATTAGAAACACGAGCAGAGAGACACTGGAGTCGGGGATATGATCATTGTCCATTATGATCAATAGAAAAGATGGTTTAAACTTTCTCTTCTTCTCTCTGCTCTTTGGTCCTGCTCTGTATCCATGAAGCTTAATTTTCAATTCCTCTGGGATTTGGGTTGTACTTCAGGTATTATTTGAGCTTTTGAGTTGCTAATCAGTGATTAGATCAGTGATCAGATTGTTAAAAACAAAACAAACAAAAAAAAAAAACCACAACAAAACCCAAAACACTTTGTTGCCATGGTTACGTATGACAACAACAGTCCAAAAGTAAAAGAAGTAAGACCAAAAATCCTTCCAGCTCAACATCAAAAAGAAGAGGGAATAATTGTCCCAAAAAGCAATGCCTCAGCCCGAGAATTATGAACAAATATGTACAAAAATAAATCAGAACAAATGTAACAGAGCTACTCCATCATGCTGCCACCATGAGCGGCGCATTTCTAGAGAAAAGATATGAAGAGGACAGACAGTCTGAGGTAAGTCATGGTTAAAAATCACAAGTTTGGTTTTGCTTTATTTAAAAGAAGGTGACGCTTGGAGAAGGCAAGTTGAAAACTACTAAAGCTTCCCTTTAAAGAGGTCAAGGCATCATTTAGATTTGGATCATATGTGTACAGAATGGTGTCATCATATAAAAGGCATGGGAGACTTAGAAGGATGTTGTTTACTCATCACGTTAGGTAGTACTGTATGCTGGTTTTAAGTAAATACGGGCTTCCTTTCAGACAAAAAAGAAAGAAAGAAAGAAAGAAAGAAAGAAAGAAAGAAAGAAAGAAAGAAAGAAAGAAAGAAAAAAGAAAGGGAGGTCATTGTTTCAGGGGAGGGGGCTGTGACTGTTTGTGTACGTGCAGGCCTCTCTGTGAGCTCTGGTGGAGGTGGAGACGAAGGAACAGGATGCACAGCCCTTGAGGAATGTGTGCAGCTTGGTGGCACGTCTGTGAAACATAGAAGGAAAGGAGGGAAAGATGTTCCCTCCTTTCCTTCTATGCTTTTTTCTCTCTTTCTTGTCTTTGCACAGTCCTCTCTTTGCTGTCCTCTCTGTACAGGACATGAGTCACATAGGCACCAGGGAGGAGATGTGTAGACTGAGATAGTGAATAAAATTAAAGCGGAGGAGATGGTGATGGGCAGAAGTGTTTTTTTTTTTTTTTTTAAAGATGTGGGATATTAGAAAAAGATGACAGAGATTACTTTCCAAAGGAATGATGATGAACCAGGGAGAGATGGAAACTGAACGGGACAGAATGTGTGATCCCGTTATCACTCTCTGCCCTCAAACCTCCACTGCAGCGGTTCAGTGCTGGCATTTCTATGTTCCTTGCTTCACGTCTTGCTGCTGTTGCATGAGTCATATTTACCCAAAAGTATCAAGGGAGCTCTGAGTGACAAATTGAGACTCACGACTTGAGACATGGTGGCTTCTTTGTTGTCACAGGCGATTATCTTTCCATCCTCTGCACACAGAGGAATCCCTGAAAAGAAAAGCTCTGAGATTTTGTTTCTATCAGTTAGATCTTCAATCTTAATCACATCAGCTCAGCAGCACCAAAAGAATCTTTTTTTAATATTTCTGATGCAGCCTTGAGCACGTTCTCTTCCTATTCATTTCATCCACATTCTTTTCCCATGTTAAAATGCTGCCTTCTTTATTTTGCCCTCACACACCCCTTCCTCTTCCCTCTGTGTCTCCTCACCGCCACCCCCAGTTACAAAAAAAGCAGCTGCTCTCCATTTGTCCTGATTATTCTGGAAACCATAACAAAACAAACCATGTAACAGAACAGCACAGACTGCACTCCATGCACTGCATGCTGCGTACTGTAGCTCTGCATGGCGAACCAGCCTCAGCAGGCCCGCATTCCTTTAGCCATTAGCCGTCAGCCTGCTCTGTGCCATGCAGCCGTTTCGAAAATCGCTTCACCTTTTTGGGTTTTCCATCCGGTGATGTAGTGGACTCGCTGGCAAGTATTTATTTTTATCAGTAAGACAGGAAAAAATTTAAAATAGGGTTTTAGTTTCAAATGTGAAAGTGTTAACTTCATAAGTGAGATTTTAAGCCTCCATTGTAGATGTTCCCCATGATCTCTTGATTTCTGATTGTTCCTTCTTGTTCTTTCTTAAAAATGACCAGAGCATGATGTCCCTTAGTAATATTTGGCAGTTCTATTCAATCTGTTAATCTTTCACATCCTGTTTTTTAATTAAGAGATCTGTAAAAACAGATTTTTTTTGTTCTAGTTTGTAATGAAAGCTTGGTCGACATGTTTAAAGAAACACAAGGTCTTAAAATACGAATTTACAATTGAGTTCAACACAAAGACAGCAAAATAAAGTAACAATATGTTGAGACTTGCAATTTATTGATGCCACTTGAACTTTTTCACATTTTGTCACATTATAAAATGCTTCTGGGGTTTATTTGGAGTTTAGCTAATAGATCCAGTGAGACCAACACAAAGTAATGCAGAATTGTGAGGTTTAGTGAACATGATACATAGTTTTCAAAGGTTTTTACAAATAAAATGTGACAAGTGGGATTTGCACTTGTATTCACCCCTCAGCATTGACATGCTGAGGGGTGAATACACACGCAGTTTTTACTAGTTTGTATTTGAAAGCTGCTCAAGCCCCATAAAACTGGAAGAAGAGCATCTGTAATCATCAATTTTCAATGTTTACAGTACAATTTTCAATTCTCTCTGTTGGATTTAGGTTTCTACTCTGACAGCGCCACACTAACCCATGAATATGCTTTGATCTAAAAATCCCATTGTAGCTCTGCATTTATGTTTAGTATCATTGTCCTCCTGGAAGGTGAGCCTCCACCCCAGTTTCAAGTCCCCTCAGCCTCTAACAGGTTTTCTTCTGGTAGTGCCTGTATTTACCTCCATGCATCTTTCTATCACCTCTGACCAGCTTCTCTGGTCCTGCTGAAGAGCAACTCCACAGCATGATGCATGTTTTACCATTGGGGCGGCATGTTTTACCATTGGGGCGGCATGTTCAGCAATTGGCAGGTGATGTGCAGTGTTAGTGTCAGTGCACAAATAGCGTTAATTTTGGTCTAATTTCACCATCACCAACTCCCACATGTGTCTCTTGTCCTTTTCATGTGGCAAACTGCAAATAGGATTTTTTTTTAAACTTTCCTTTAACAATGGTTTTCTGTCTACCTTAGGGAGCGCAAAGCAAACGATTGTCCTCTCATGAGATTGTTCGAGTGTTTTTCAGTCCTGGTCCTCAAGGCACTGTGCCCTGTATGTTTCAGATGTTTCCCTGTTTCAGCACACTTTATTCAATTGATAGTAGATTGATTCATCATATTTAGCAGAAGATTTTCATTTTAAGGCAAAGGTCACAAGAGTCTGAAAAATCTGAAGACTACATTGAAAATGTAACTATTTAATTATGTTAAATTGGTTTCCAAGAAGTGGTCAATGACAAAATAAATCATCAACACCTTTTATAAACTAATCTAAAACGTTACAAGATTTCAGAGTAATTGGTAAATTTTCCAGCTTTCAAAATGTGCGCTTTTCAGAGAAAGAAGGGCAGAAATATGCAAGCTGGTCATTTGTCTGTTGTGCAGTTGGTAAATGTTTGTTGTCTGATTTCTGGTAACGTTGGCAACCAGCCTCAGGGGCTTCACAGTTCCCAATCATCTGATTCTGTTTTAGCAGTCACGATGCCTTGATTGAACAGCACACATTAAACCGGCTCGTTGAACTGCACACACGTGCACACATACTACAGTTTGACAAGGTACTAAAGGCGGGGGGGGGAGGGTTCCAGGATACTGGTCTGTTCACACAGCTTCAGTGTCTGGTAAACATCCCACACACTCCCAAAACATGTAGGGGAAGGAATGCCAGGAGCCAAAAGAGACAGATCTCCCTATTCACTCAGGGGGAGGGTGTATGGTTTACCTGTTTTGTCCCACTTTTATTCCAAATGATTACTTCATTATGATGTGCAGGAATGCACTGGTTTGGAGTTGGTTTCAATGATTTTGCCAAAGCTTTTTGAGCTTTCAATCCAACTGCTGCAACATTTCCTGTGAAATGCAGATGAGAGAAGAATTTGTGAAGAAACCACCACAAGTGACAACATAGGTCTTATACTTGTCTTGCTCACATTATAAAACTGTTAAAGTTTTGTCATCTTGTTTGTTTCTGAAGTATGTTTAGATTTACATTGTATGTTGTTTTTTCATTTATTTATTTTTTTTTACTAAGGTGACACAAATGCTCAATGTTAAGTTTTCACAAATTTGCCCATTTGGGACAATGTACCTTTTCTATTACGAAATGAATTTGATATAAATAATGGTCAGTTTAAGGTGAATTTGACACACTGATGTGAATAAATGCTGATTTTAAATATAGTGTTGTCAGCAAATGCTTTGTCAAAGCTATGCTCAGGTTATGAACATATTACAAAATTTCCTACTTTGCACTTCTAATCATGATTTCTATATTTACTTGAGGTCATTCTGGAAGCACTATTAACAAAAAAAAAAACAAAAGATAATCTAAGAAATATATAATTATATAAATGTAATACAAATTCTGTGGCTTATTTGGCTGGTAACCTATCCAGGGTGGACCCAACATCTTGCCTGTTGACCTCTGGATTTAGGCACTAGCTGGATATGGCCCTGCAGCTGCTGAGGGAGCTAAAAAATTGCACTGTGCTTTGACAGAGGCTAGCTACCACTTTTCCTGTCAAACTTTCCCACTTACATAACAAGATGCATTATTTAGCTACAAATAGGACACTGCAGGAATCCTAGTGTAGTACTACTGACAGCTTCTTGATGGACACATCAAGAAGTCAAAATGATGGGCCTATTGAGAAACCTGCATCCTGATGCTGTAGTGCATAGAACACAACGCCACAATGAAAGTAGTAGGGACTACCACCACCCATAAGCCAATGCAATGGTTCATTACCTTGGAGACTGGGAGTAGAGTGGTGGACAGTCATTACTGAACAAGGAGTCCCACTGATTTCTGAGGCAGGTCATTCTGCTGCTTAGGGATCAAGAGGTGGCAGGTGCAAGTCCCAAGTGCTGTTTAATCTTCCACATCAAAAGGAAAAAACCCATCTTAACTGACATCATCCTGACAAGGAAAATGCAATTCTGATTTTTATATATTTTATGTTTATGAAATGACAACTAAAATATTGGATAATTGCTAAAACCTCAATATTTCCAAGTCATACAAATAACAATCTCCATTCTCTATCTTATCCTGAGAATTACATCTTGGATCCTTACAGTCAGTTTTTATCTTTCTGATATTTAAAAGCAGGATTTGATTGCCCCAAATAGAGGAGTTCAAGTATCTCAGGGTCTTGTTCACAATGAGGGAAAAGTGGAGCGGGAGATCGGTAGGTGAATTGGTACTGCATCTGCAGTGATGCGGGTGCTGCACTGATCTGCTGTGGTAAAGAGAGAGCTGAGTCAAAAGGTGAAGCTCTTGATTTACCAGCCAATCTACGTTCCTACTCTCATCTGTGGTCATGAACTTTGGGTCATGACTGAAAGAACGAGATCATAGATACAAATGGCCAAAATGAGTTTCCTCTGCAGGGTGTCTGGGCTCTCCCTTAGAGATAGGGTGAGAAGTTCAGTCATCTTGGAGGGACTCAGAGTAGAGCCACTGCTTCACTACATTGAGGGGAGCCAGTTGAGGTGGTTCATCCATCTGGTTAGGACACCTCCTGGACACCTCCCTGGTGAGGTGTTCCAGGCATGTCCCACCGGGAGGAGACCCAGGGCATGCTGGAGGGGCTATGTTTCTCAGCTGGCCTGGGAACACCTTGGGATTCCCCCGGAGGAGCTGGCCCAAATGGCTGGGGAGAGGGAAGTCTGGGTCTCCCTGCTTAGGCTGCTGCCCCGTGACCCAACCCCAAATAAGTAGAAGATAATGGATGAATGGATGGATGGAGAATTTGATCTCCTTTTATATACAACAAACAGGTATAACATACCAATGACCAATATGCTTAAACTGTGTCAATCTTCCTTTTGCTGCCAAAACAACCCTTGCCCATCAAGGTACTATCTGCACTAGACCTCTCTCCCCTGACCTCAAAGGTTCACACTGTGTTCATTGTTTTGCCTTCGTTGCATAGTGGAGCCTGGTGCCACATGTTCCTTAGGTAAGCAGCGGACATGCACCTGGCCATTAGTCAGACCAGGACACTTCTTCCACTTCAACATTGTCCAATCCTGATGTTCATGGGCTCTTTTAATGGTGGATAGAGATTCAGCATGGGCACTCTGAATACTCAACCGCTATGCAGCTCCCAGAGTAACAACATAAAGCAATTTATGTGTTCTAACACCTTTCTCACAGAACCATCATTAACTTCAGCAATTTGATTTAGAGTCAATCATCTGATAGGTCAAACCACAGGGGCCATTCATTGTTCTCCATGCATCAGTGAACCTTGGCTGTTTCCAGTTCCTTTTGGTTCCTTCTTTGGCCCCCTTATTGGGATAGATACTGACAACAATGCCCCACAAGTGCAGTAGTTTTGAAGATGCTTTGACCTAACTGACTAACCATCATCACATTCTGATCCTTGTCAAACTCACTTATTGCTTGGTCATTTTACCTGCTTGTAACACAGAAACTTTTTGGACAAAATGTTCACTTGCTGCTTGATACATCCCCCCCAATTTAGTGCTTTGTTGTCTGTTGTCATAAGGCTGTGTGCAATAAGGCTTCTGTAGAACCTGCTGAAGAAAAAATTTAATGTTTCAGCAGAGGCAGAGATGATAAGCATAAATCAGGCATCACACTTTCTGACAAACTGGCTTGGTGGAGCACTCTAACAGTCCTTTAATATGAAGAGTTTCACACAGACTGTGGCTAAATCGCACTAAGGTCACCATGAAAAAACAATGAAGCCAACTAATCTCCTGAAATAACTGCAGACATGTCGGTACCATCAGCGTCTATTTGCTGGCTGACAGGTAAAAGCTGGTGGGAGAGCTGTGGGTGTCTTTTGCTCTGGAGTTCAAATGATAACGCTCCGGTCCATTGTCCTTCTCTGCCCTTTCTGTTGTCCTGATTCCCGCCTCTGCGTTGGTGTGAGTCCGCTATTGGATCCTAGGGCGAACAAAAAGGGAAACTGCAGCAGGTTGTCAAGGCAACACAGGAGACCCCTCTGCCATCCACCCCCTCAAACATGCACTCACACAGGTACAACGTATAATTTGCAGACGTGTATTACAAATACGTCATTGCGCACATTTGCAGCGTGAGGGAACATCGTGGGATGGAGCTGAGGAACCTTTCACGACTTCAGCAGATGAGTGGGCAACTCCAGCTGACAGTGTCACGAGTTTTATTTATGCAGGCTTCAGTGGCCGTGTCCTATTTTAACACAACACTGAGTGATGATGTATTAGTCACAGATCACGGAGTATCCATCTTTAAGTTTGCAGGAAGCTTCTTAGCTCTGCTTTCTAATAAGAAATTCATCATTAGATTGCTCCTCCTCTTAACCCCGCATGTGTTTTTCCTACACCGTCTGCCTGTCTCATGTGTCATTCATGTGTTCTCTCAAAGAGCCTCGACACAGTTTTAATAGCTGGGCGTGCCCACGCTTCTCATGCAAATGTGGGTAATAGCAACTACAAGGCAAAATCAAGACAAACATTCAAAACAAATGCCTAATTAGTAGCTAGGGGATTCAAATGGAGCCAACAGCACCACGGTGATGGGAGTCAAGTCACTGGAGGGAGGGAGTGACATAAATGTCAGGTTTTAAAGATGTGTTAATGTGCACTTTGTGGTACAGAAGAGGCAATAGTGGCAGGCTCAGGCGGCTTTGTGTATGTGCTCACATCAGTGACAGTACATGAGTGCAGTGTCAGCTATTCCGGAGCTTTATATGTCTGTAAGTGTTAATTAACTACAAAATGAAGCAAGCATTATCAACTGGAGAAACGAATGAGGAGCTGCTAAAGTGCAAACACCTTGCCCAGTCATGCAAAAAGATCAGACTGACGCTGTCGAATTTTGCTCTCAATGGTGGAATTAATGATCAAAGGATTATTATATGATGTCGGATCGCAGCCCAGGGTGAATTAAAAATTAACGTGCCAGATGTTACCAATGAAGACCGGATTAGTGAGGAAGTGCAAGGCATATATACAGGAAACAAGCTGACCCTGAGCCTTTTTCAAGTCTAACTGCAGAAGTTTTTATTCCACACTTGATATGTCTGCATTTGGTGAGGAACTTCTCTGAGTATGTGTTGGCAGCTTTTATTGTTCACTCTGTACCAGATAAAATAACATGCATAGGAGAATGAAAATGGGAATGTTTGTACACAAGCAGAAAAGGCTACATCCTGGTAAGCACTGCAAGATTCCAATACTAATTAACTCTCCCCTGGTTCCTGCCAAGTGTAATTTACTCACCCTGCATGTGTGTCCTCACAGAATGATCTTGATTAAGACACACACCCTTTCAGAGGGCCACACCAATGTCTTATCCTGATGACATGGAAGCGAGGAAGGAACCACTGACGCTGACACAAGGGGTGGGTCAGAATGCAACAGGAGTTGGCTATGTTTTGGTTTGGGTAATTTCCCATCTGAAGTCCTGGGTTTTGAAGTGGTCACAGATTATTACATTTCTTCAAACTTGATGAGAAAGGATTCACCCAGGATGGACTCTGGGTGCAAGATCCAATGACAAATAAAAACATTGACTGTTACACATCCAGCACAAAATGCAATGTATTAAAGGTGTGTTCAATATGGACACTTGTAAAAATTTTCAAACCCATTATATTTTCTCACATTACAACCTAAAATTTCAATGTATTTTATTGGATTTTATAAAATAGACAAACATACAGAGTGCATAATTGTGAACTGAAAAGAAACTATGCATGTTTTCAACATTTTTAAAATAAAATGCATGCATTTGTGTTAAGATCATTTTTTCTCTGATACCCCTAAATCAAATTTAGAGCAACTAATTTGCTTCAGAAGTCAACTAACTGGTAAATGAAATCCATCTGTGTGTATTTTAACCTTTGTCTAAATGCAGCTGTTCTGTGAAAGCCTCAGAGGTTTGTGAGGTGAACAAACAGCATCATAAAGATCATGGAACAAGCAGTGCAGGTTAGGAATAATGTTTTGGGGAGTTTTAAAGTAGGGTTAGGTTATAAAACTACATCCCAAGATCTGAACATGTCACAGCATGATGTCCAATACATCATCTGAACTCCAAAATATGACAGAATTGAAAACCTACCAAAACATGGTATAGAGGAGTATTAATCTGTGAAAACAACCAAGAGTTCCATGTGAACTCTGGACAAGTTGCAGAGATCCACAACTGAGATGGGAAAATCTGTTCACAGCTGCTATTAGAGGTGCACTTCAGAAATTTGGCATTTGTGGAAGAGTTGCAAGAAAGAAAGTAATTCTAAAAAGATGTCCCTGGGAAGTCTTGTTTAGATTTTACCACAAAGATCCAAAAGTTTCTGGCACAACTTCAAGTTACTCAGTTCAGTTATTACATCTAGAAACTAGTGATCAGGCCCAAAATCTGGGTGTAGTGATGGACTCAGACCTGAATCTTCAGCTACACATAAAGACAGTTACAAAATCAGCCTTCTATCACCTGAAGAACATTTCCCAGGATTAAAGGACTAATGTCTCAACAAGATCCAGAGAAACTCATCCATGCGTTTATCTTTAGTCACACTGATTACTGCAACAGGTCTGCCTAAAAAGTCAATTAGACAGCTGCAGCTGATCCAGAACGCTGCTGCTCGTGTTCTCACTAAGACCCGGAAGAGAGTACATCACCCCAGTTCTAAAATTCTTACACTGGCTCCCTGTAGCTTAGAGAATAGACTTTAAAATACTTCTGTTAGTTTATAAATCACTGAACAGCTTTGAACCAAAACACATTAAAGACCTGTTGTCATTGTATTTACCTTCCAAACCACTCAGGTCTTCTGGTTCTGGTCTACTCTGCATCCCCAGAACCAGAACCAAACATGGAGAAGCAGCTTTCAGTTTTTATGCACCACAAATCTGGAACAAACTTCCAGAAAACTGCAAAACAGTCAACACACTGAGTTCCTTTAAATCAAGGCTAAAAATTCAAATGTTTAGAACTGCTTTTGATTAGCAGTAGTGGAACATTGATCAATATTTTCAAGTTATATTTGCTTGATGATATTTGCTTGATGATAATCTTGATTTTGATGCATCTCTATTTGCTTGATGATTTTGATGATTTTCATGTATGATGATCCTCATGATTTTTCTGTATTGATGTTTTTATGATGTGAAGCACTTTGAACTGCCTTGCTACTGAAATGTGCTATACAAATAAACTTGAACTTGACTTGACTTGACTCCTAAGACACATGTAGAGGGACAAAGATCTGGTGAGAGGGAGATTGCAAAAACTTTATAAGCAGACCAACATGTTTCAACTTGTGGTGGTCTAAATGAGTGCTAGTATTTCAAGTTTTGCTCGTCTTCATTTCAGCTGCATTTTACCACACTTTAGGAAAGCCATAAGCAAACACAGGTGCTCTGGTGAAACAATAACAAAATTAATATTTTTGACCGACATGCAAAGTGCCAAGTGTGGCAGTGCACACCATTCCCACAGTGAAAAATGATAGTGCCAGCATCATGCTGTGGAGATGCTTTCTTCAATGGAGACAGAGGAGCTGGTCAGAGTTAATTAGCGCAGGCATACAACTAAAAATAGATATCCCGGAAGAAAGTCAGTTACAACGTCAAACAGAAAGAAATTAAAACGACTGATATAAACATCTCCTAGATTCATAATTTTTCCCCACTAGACACCTGTTAAGGATATCTGAAAGGCTAAGGAGTGAAGAAAATGATACAAAATGTGCAAAAATAATGGAGTAAAGAAGAACACATAAAAGGAAGACATCTTGTGCACATGTTCAAAATACAACTAGAATTATTGGTGCAGCTGTGTTTGCACTCCTCTTTCCTTCTTCAGTGGTGGTCCTGTGGCTAGATAACCCCAATCAGACAGCTATGCACGATAGAGATCAGAGATAACAGACTTGGGTACTTTCCACACACACACACACACACACACACACACACACACACACACACACACACACACACACACACACACACACAACCAAACAAACATGTTAAGTTCAGACTTATATTCAGATGACCAAAATTGTGAGAACATTCACATTGTTGCACTCTACTCTTGAACACTCAACAGGCTAAAACTTGGAAAAGGAGCAAGCCAATTAAGATTCTCACTAATTTGACTTACTGTTTACAACATTTAGATAACAGTGATGCAAATTTAGAAAGAAAACAGCACAGACAGTTAACAAAATGTCTCTGAAGGAGTACTAAAGAGGGATGCTCTCTAAATAACAAATTGTGTGAGTCGCTGTATCTCAATTATCGGTTATTATGCTGAATATCTAGTGTCAGCGTTAAGCTTATTATAGCCAATTACCTTGTTTACTGCTGTGATCTGCAACAAGGAGAAGTCACTGTTAGTTAATTGACTGGAACTGCACAATAAAATTAAAAGGCCAATTTTCCAAGACCACTTTACCAACTGAGCATCGGGTAATCAGATGACTCTTGGTTCACTTTATGTATAACAATAAACGACTACAATGGAACTATAAAAGTATCCTGGTTTTTAAATGCTGACTGAGAACAGCCCCATGAAGTGCACCATAATCAACCAGAACAATCTCTTGCTTTGGCTCTTAATACATTTAAAAATCATGGGTTCAGTCTCTGTTTGTCTTCACTCTGGGTTGCTTTCAGTTCATTCCTTTAGGATTACTTACAGATATTCCAATACAGGGACCATCATTCCTGATGTGCCATGAACAAAACATTTATTTATTAAGAAAGGTCAAAATAAATCTCTAAAGCTCGCTGTAAGAGAACTACAGCAAAGAGTGTCATCAGGGGTCACCAGGCCTCCATAACAACCATTATATGTTGTCCACATGCCAACTGGCTGTTTGAAAGTGATACTAGAAAAAAAATAACTGTACTTGCACTGCAATTGGAAACATGTGGAGATGGCTTTACTCTACTTTAACTGGAATTGTGTGCTTTGGTCAGATGAGATGAAGATTGATTCTTCAGCAACTAACATTCAAGGTGGGTTTGGCGCAAAACATGGCATAGATATGTAGATAATCACCTCATGCCCTCTGTTAAGTAAGGTAGAAGGTCTGTGATGCTGTGGGCCTATTGTGGTTCCAAAGGCCCTGGGAACTGTGTTAAATGCATGGTATCATAAAATCTTTCAAATACTGGAACATTTTCGATGAAAATTCAGTGGCATCTACAATTAAATTCAAAATGCCATCCTTTTAGCAGAAGGAGGTTGTACAAAGACTTAACAGCAAGGGTAGCAACATTTGTACCAGTGTAAATATTTCTTATCACGGGATTCCCCCCCCCAATTGAATAAATGTATCGTACTGATTCAATGTTCATGCTATAGCAATAAAAGAATAATTCACATTAAAGTTTTGTTTTTTCACACATCTTTACCTGGAGGACCATGGATGTGACCTGAAAATACATACTACAATTAACAGTAAGTCACTATTTTCCTTTGAGCTGTTTTGAAAAAAAAGTCACAGGGTGTTGCATGCCTACAGCGGCATCTTTATTTTTAATCTGTGTATAAGCAGTGCTTTTGTGAAACAGCCTCCAGATGTTCAGAGCTGACATAATGACATATTGCACCCTCAGCTGGTCATGTGACTGTCAAACTGAATTTACAAGGCGACGGATTCACAGACTCAACTGAACACCAAAGAAGAGCTCCACCATATGTTCAGTGGTCTACCATTGATGGGGGACAGGTGGGCTTTGTCCTGTCACTCATCACAGTGGCCTAGTCGAGTCTTTGCTCCATAGATGTGATCCATCTTGGAGTTCCTTTGGGGTTAATGTTCAGACCGGAGTGTTGATGGAGACAAACATGGAGCTCAGTTTGGAATTTACGAGCTGCAGATGAATGTGCAGAGACACAGTATTTTTTGCCCTTTAACTCCACCTTTCCGTGAGGATTGCCTCCATCTGTGTGTGATGTGTGGGCTCCTCACCTTCCCAGAGGTCGTTGTCTCTGGATCCAGACGGCTCCCACTCAGGTACTCAGTGTGGCTTCACTAATCTTCTGTAATTATGTCTCTCAGCTGACTCACTCCTATTCGCACACATGTATTGACTCCCCCTCTCTCTCCTCTATCTCCCTCTGCCTTTTCTTCCTTTTTTTAATTCTTCTCAGAGGATCAGAGTCGTAGGCGCCTCAAGGTATCAGGCTGTTCATGTGTGACACGAAGTTACACATGCAATGGGACATTAACCGCACTAACATAAAGCTCCAAGGACTACCTCCTAATGATTCAGGGTGGAAAGAAACGCCTTCTTGACTCACCTTAAAGTGAAAGGGTTTCCCAGTGCAATAAACACACACGTCCTGCTCGTCATGCAGCTGTGACGCATAGATTGCACATGTCATCAGCCATCTCGGCTAAGGGGAAGTGTAGTGATAAAGTACTTCAACTGACAAAGTAAATGCATACCTGACTCGTTAAATATGAGATTAGTACAAGTGGATGTTTGCAGAAATGTTTGGTAAACACTGGTCCAAATTTAATCCCCACATTAATAGAAATGATCAAAAAGAGCTCAGATTTTTTTTTTAAACTAAAGACATACTTATAGCATCTGTGCCAACAGAAATATCTTGTGCAGTTTGTGAAATCTGTAGACTGTATGAAGGATGGATAAACCAGAATATAGCTAATTATTTAACAGAATATCAAAGCTTTAAATTTCTCATCTTGTCAGATGTTTCCTCTATTTCACTCAATTTAATTGAGAAAACCCATAAACTAAATAAATGTATCAGCTAAACACACGGGTTCGGATAGATTAAATTTGCTTTTTGAACAATTCTTGTAAGGCTTTTACAAACATTAGTTTTTGCAAAAAAAAAAAAAAAGTATCATCAAACTTTGCACCAGGAGTGGGTGTTCGGGGTTTTGGCCCCATTTTACGGCCCAATTACTTTCAGCATTAATTTCTGCATTTTTGTTTTATTTATACCAATTACATTCTTTGACAAAGCAGGCCAATTTTGAATGCCTGTCACTCCTTTGCCTAATCTTCCAATGTGCAATGACAGCATCATTAAACTTCTGAAATTTTACCATGGCTTTTGGTTTTAGGGTGCCATTCATCAGCAGTCCCAATCTGGCTATCCCTTTGAAAATTCTCTGGAAGCGCCCCTGATCTGACATTGTGTGAACGACTTAGTTTTTCCACAGACTGTGAGTCACCATTGAGTCTCGTTATTATGTCACTTAAATCTCATGACCATAACCCCTGTTACATTTAATCCCCTCTGTCATATTCTGAATTTATATAGAGGACCACAGTGCAGGGAAACATATTACCTTCACAGATCCTGGTGTTTAGCCCCTTTTACAAAACAAGCCAGGACTTAGACACTTTCTGGTCATCTGTTCTATTCTATATCTTTCGTATTTTCGTACAAATTCTAACATATCCTCTCTAAACTTCTCAAACACAAAGCGAGAGACAACCCATCATGGGTGACACACCTATTAGTTTGAGTTTGTCATATTTATTTTGCTTTTTTCATTGTGTAATAAAGCTTTATCTTATGAAGGTTGCATTATCTCCTGTTCAGTGCATGCCACCTATTATGCAGGAGGAAATCAAAGTCTATTCCAGGAAACGATTACTCGTAAACATGTGACCTTTTGAATCTTATTGTGTTATATAAGGTTTTGGAGGAAGTTCATAAAATACAGTACATTTACATACTATAAAATGAGAAGTGAGCATGTCTTCATGCAGTAATTTTGGAAAACGTGGTTGTGCCTCACAAAAAAGATGTGAGAAGAAAATGAAAAAATAAAAAGCAATTATCTGTCATAAAACAATCCAAAAGTACCTTAATTACCGCTAACTTCTACATGTTCATTTCTATTTTCTAATTATAGAATATTTTAGTGGTAGGTATATGTGTGAACTTTGTTTCACCTCAGGACAGTTTCTATTTATGAAAAAGGCAGGTTGGTCTTACAGGACAAACCTGTTCTTTTCCAAAAAAATTTAAAAAAAATAACCTCTCTGTGGAGCGTCTGGCCTCCATGTCAATGCGTGTGAACCCTGCTGAGCTCATTAAACTGTTAATATTTCTGTCTTCCTCCTCCCAGAACCTCAAACCTCACAAGATATTGCATGCTCACTGACTCAAACACACAGTCCTCCCCTCACACATGCAGACACTCATTCAAACGCACATACAAAGCCCTGCAAAGCTTCCCTGACCAAAAGCATGCCTGACTGACTGCTTACACACACACATACTAACATAGCCACACACACACACACACACACACACACACACACACACACACACACACACACACACACACACACATAGGACTGCTGCACAGCACTCTTATTTAAACTGATGTGAGTGCTGTCACGACATCCGACTAGTCCTATTTGTTCCACAGAAGCCTTGGCGTGAGAGAGCAGGGTCACCCCACTGGCTCTCATGCAAATCCATTCAGCACACACAAGTAATACACACACTCTCTCAGAAACACACACACACACACACACACACACACACACACACACAGATGCACAAGCATTTAATAGTCCTTCAGATAAGCAAGAAGACAGAAAAGCATATGTGTAAGCATTCTGCAGTGTCCTAGCAAAACAAACAAACAAAAAATGTCCTCAATTCCAGGACAAAATAAAACCCCTGAGAAGAAATAGAAAGGTCAAACAATACACAGGCTCAGAGTCACACTTATAGAAACTGTCAAACACATCGTGGTAGATTTCATTTCTGCTGCACAGCACATAATAACTAAAAAACAGTCTCATGATTTTTATGCTCCTGAAAATTATGCTGCTCACTACTGGCCTCAGATGGTAGCAGAAGGTACTGTAGATAGGTAAATATTGCAAATCATTAAGTTTATTTTATTTTATTTTACTTTATTTTAGCTAAGTATAAAATCTCAGTAACTGGTACAAGCTTTGTGATGCTGAGAACTCACAAATTTACATGATTAATTTTTATTGAACAACAGGAAAAGTGTTTCTTTGGTATAACTGATCAGCACTGACAAGAAAAAAAAAATATTGTCATAATTTTCCCCTTCCCACTGAACAGGAGAGAAACTGTATAAATGATTTGATAAATGTACAAAGAAATGCCAAATTGAGTCTGAGATGTTTGGCAAGAAAACCTTCAGAAGCAGAAACATGAAAGACATGTTCTCTATTTTACTTTAGTCCTCATAAAAGAACAAGACTTTCAAATTGTAATTCTGTTCAATTTCAATTCAAAAAAACATTATTCATACCCAAAGGGCAATTAAAAAGACACAGAGAGCAGCAGTACATACAAAAACAGACATATAACCACTTAAAACAACTTAAGAAAGTACATCAGCAAGTAATGCTAAAAAGAATTATAATTTTTTAAATTGACATGAAGAAGAACAGTTTTAGGTAAGGACGGATCTGAGTTCAGGAGATCCACTGCTCTGGGGACCAATGTGCCTTTCCTTCTCTGAGTTCTGCATCTTGAACATCTCAGTCTGAATCCTGATGGAACCCACTCAAACACTGAGTGCAGAGGGTGGGAAGGATCCTTTAAAATCCTACAGGAGGCTTTCATTGTCTGGTGATCACAAAAAGTCAGACAAAAAGTCAGACAGCGTGTAAGAGGAGTTCTTAGACAGTACAGTCAACAACTGAGAGGATTTGAAGAGGGAGTTTTTAAAAATTACTTTAAACTGCTCCATTTTCCACCTGTAAACTGTGGATGGACTTCAAAGACTCCATTGTTCTGTTGGAGGCCTTAGAGACTAATGACTGCAGTTATTTAAATGGTGAGACTATGTGGGCCAATTTCCAAATTGAAATGCTGGTCACCTTTATTTTTGACAGACTTCTGTGCTGGGATGGTTAGTCTAAAACCACATCTATGTTCGAACCCATGGTGGTTTACAAGTGCACATGGTACAAACCCAGCTAGGGCAAGACTCAGTAATAAGGTCTAAAGTTTGATCAGATCTTGTTCTCCAACTGGGGCTTCAGCACAGACAACCATATGGACTTAAAAGAGCTAAAGATAAAGGGTGATGGAAAAAAATGAAAAAGGACACTGTCTGAAAAACAATGTTTCAATCTCAACTATGGAGGGTCTTGATAATTAATTCTTAGTACCAGAAACCCCTCCTTGAGTCTTAGAGTATTGGATGATTTTCATCAACTTTGTTTTTGTAAGTAAGTAAGAAAACAGAGAATAAAAACACATAGGACCCACCGTGTGGGATTTGAAACAGGCAATGATCTCTTTTTAATGGGGCAGATACTGTCTAAAACAGAGAGGAAATGTTCATTAAAATGATCAGTCAGAGAATCACTAAAGAGAGATAAGAAAGGGTTCAAATCTGCAGAAAGCGTTCTGCTGTTAATGAATCTAAAAAGCGTGAGCTGACCTCAAGGCGAGCTGAAAGCTGTAAAACAGTTTGAGACAAATTAACATGAATACAGCAATGGTCTGAGATAAAAATGTCCTCAGAGCACATACAATCAAGTAAAAATAGGGTAAAAGGTATGTCCTTTAGAGTGAATAGATCCTAACACATGCTGAATAAAGTTAAGAGTCCATGATGCAAATGAAGTTCTTAGCAAATGGTCAGCGTCATCATCAACGTAGTTTTGTTACTTTCCACTGTGATTGGCTCAGGAGGAGCAAGTTCATGTCAATCCAGTTGATTAGGCTTTCTTAGACAGATAACCTTTTTTTTTTTTTTTTACAGCTGCCTTTAAATGATCCACTGAATTTGACTGCATTGCATTATAATCTAGATTTATTTGGACTTATTTGAATTTATCACTGAATATAATTGGAATGGACTGATGTAAACCTTGAGTTTAAACCAAGCTAGGTTTAATCTAATGAGATTTTTCAAATCTATTTGTCTTATAAAGTGCACTAAGATGACATTAGTTTTGAATTAGTGTTAAACTATTCTGCAGATATGTAACCTTATTTCTATTTTTCCTCAATTACACCAACATTTCCTGTGGATGGGCTTGTAACAGGCCCACAGATTGTGCCATTGTTTCATGACCTCTCAGAGGCGTGAGTAGCAGCAGTTGTTTTCAATAGTAGCTGAAGAGGTGGGTCCATTGGTAAGGTGGTCTTGTGAGAACAAATAACACAATTCCAAATGAAGACACTAACAGCTCTGTTTGAGGAATCGTGATTTTGGGAAGTTTACTGTGCATGAATGTGTCCCTCTGGGCCCAAATATGTCAAGCATAACAACATTACTCATTTCGTGCCAAAAAAGATTTATGGGTCATATATATCCCTACTCCCCTAAATCTGGGCATGCACATGCACATGTGAACACACACACACACACACACACACACACACACACACACACACACACACCCTATTGACTGTCACCCTTCCCCCTCCTTCTCCTTTTCCCCTTCTAGCAGATACATGCACGCAAGCTCACACTCAGCGCTCTTCATTATGCACTTGCCCACACAGCATAGCGTGCCGGAAACAGACTCAATACTTGCCAAGCTCCTGGTCCCCACAGGCTCAGTGCTCCTAAAACACTGGATGCACCTTCCTAAATTAGGTTAATTTGCTTTGGCCATGGACACTGTGCAAAACAGTTTAGTGTTTTGACAAAAAAAAATCATAACCAGGAACTAATTACATTGTCTTTTTCAAAATGGCATCTTTCAGAAATGATCTTGACTGGATTCCACAACAGGAAAAGTTGTTCTGAATCTGACTGTTTTTAATAGATTTGGCAAAAAAAAAAAAAAAAAAAAAAAAAAAAGGCATTCTGATAGACCTCACCATCCACACAATGAAAAGACTATTCCTCATTTTATAATTTACTTTTTGTTATATATGATGTTTCAGTATCTAATCAGTTTTGACATGCATGAGGAATAATAAAACAGAAGTGTGTGAGAGGAGTTCTTTCTCTCATTTCAGCACATAGGGTGGAATTTTTATGGTTGGTAATTGAGCAATTTTTTTTCCATCTCTTGTCACGTTCGTGAATGAGTTTCTGCTGCTGATGAAGGACAAACAAAGACAGAAGGGAAGGTGGGCTTGATTTGAGTGGGTGCAATTTCCATGAAAGAGACTGCGTCTGCACGATTCATTGATTGGTCCATAAATAGTCTACTAGTCCCAAATGAAGTAATACAAAGACATATCTCTCACAAAAAACAAATAGAGCAATAATAATAAGAGGCAAAAAACAACACCTGCAGAAAAATTAGATCATGCTATCATAAAATAATACAAAGACCTCTTTGTAGATGGAAAATATTAACTACTAATAATACATAAATGCCAAAATTGTTTGTCAAAGGACATTTGTTAGGCTTCTAGTTCCATGAATCAGTTTGCCCTGAAACAGCCCCTACAGGAATGTCTGGCTGCTCTTTCACATTACTTCTGAGGGAATGAATTAAATGCACATCTCAAACAGACCATGCAAGCATTTTCAGGTCACATAGTATGACTTCATGGCATTGCCTGTTACCTGGAAAGCTCAGGCAATCTGGAGACCTGTTTGCATGAGATCATATAATGATAGATGAAATTATTCGTGTGACCTTTCTTTACTTGTTTGATATCCTCCTTCATCTTATTTGTTAGATACACTGTCACTTTACCATGCTGGGCTGCATCCCTTCAGTGTCTATTAAGGTTCATGTGAAGCCTCCAGCTGCCAAGGCATAAAATTGAAGTAATGAACCAACTGAGGCTTCCATCCCCTGACAATGAAGCAGTTGTTTGAGGGTTAACTGTTGCTCAAGAGGTTAATGTGAGCAGCTTCCACACCAATTGCAGAGTGGAGTATGAGATGATTTTACTCTTATTTTTTTCATTTTGAATAAATGGAATATGTGGGCATGCCCAATTATGGGTACATGCCAAAGGAAAACTCAGATGACCTAAGAAAACTAGTAATAGTGAATGCCTTTGAATATTTTTCTTTTAGAATCAAGATTGCTATAAACTGATTAGAAATATAAATAATGGAATTCAAACTATAAAAGTATTGCTATTAAAAGATAAATACAATAAATAAATTAATGCATTTTAGGCTTCCAAAAAACATTGAATTGCTGCTTTGACATTAATATTTGTCCTTATTGGGTGGTTTATTAAAATGTTAGAAACAAGAGCAGATTTGTACAACTTTAATTTTAAAATGTCAAACAGGCAAGAGTTTTATAACCTCGGTGTTCTCCTCATTTTGTCTTTCATATGGACCACTTGGACATACAAAAATAGTATCTTATAGGTTACCAGATTTGAACAGATTGTTCAAAATAATAATAACAAAAAAATGTTATTTGGGGATGACCATATAAAAAGTCATTAAAAATAAATTGCTTCACCTAGGTCCCTTGACCATTTAAAAAATTGCATTTTCAAGATTACTATGAAAATATTTTGTGTCAGTGTGTTGTTTTCCAATTTCCTTTTATGAATTCCTTTGCTAACTTCAGTCACCAAATAGCCATGATTTTTTCAAAAATTCTAACTTTCCAAATGCCCAATTGTGTGAGCGCAATCTCCTTGTTTTCTGTTGTTTTTTTCTTTTAAAGAAACACAAAAACATTATTTTTTTATAATCCAATATGCACAAATTGCAATTTTATTGGGGGGTGATATCTGAGTCTGGGAGGATCAAAAACTGACAGAAAGCCAGATTTGGATTAATTTTTATTTTTGTGTATAGTTGTATGTAAATAAAGTACTCTATTTGGGTACAAATAATGCTCTTTTGAAGATTGCCATAGAATTATTTTTTATTAGTTTTTTGTTTTTTTCATTTTCTACATTTTTAAAATAAATGACAAATAAATGAAATTTCAGTCCTTATTATGTCATGCATATTAATTAAATGTGTCTAAAATGCCAGTTTTGGCAACAAAATATATTTGTTTTGTTTGTCTTCTTTTAAAAAACTACACTCATAAGAACATTTTTTTCCCCATTACATACATGCAGATTTGTAAATTTACAATTCATGAAAAAAAAAAAAAAAAAAAAAAGAATCCCAGTGGAAAATTATAAAACATTAAAGTCTGAAGGGATTTCTAAAAGAAATAGATGAATAGATTAAATAAATTGTCAAAAATGCATTTTGACTGGGGGACAAATGTCCAAGTGATCTAGTTTGAATGGCATATGCAAGTACCTAAGAAAATAAACAAATCACAAAAAATCTAACGAGCCTGGTCTTACTTCACGGTATTTATATCAACACAGGTAACGGTATGCAGGAAAAAAGGCCTATAAATCACTGTAAGATTTTTTACCTGTCAGCGTCGTTTCCAACAGTGCTTTACAGTTTTGAATACTCATAATAACAAGCTCATTACTGGAGTCATACACAGAAAACACAACACACCAAAGAACAAGTGATCAGCAACTATTAACCAGTTCACAACCGACAGGACTGTCAGTATTGTTGCATGTTTTCCCTGAGCTCTGAACATCAAATAAACATTTGTCAATTAAACATACGCTGAAAATCCACCTTTAGGAACGGTCCTAGCTTAAAAAAAAACGCGTTATGTCAAAGTTCCGTGAACAAACCCGATACTGGTTGGTTTAATTTTGGTTAAATCGTAACATCCAGCGCTTACGTGGCTTATAGTCGCACACTTGTCTTCTCTAAGTTGTGGCGTAGAGCTGCGTCGTAGCCATAGCAACGGAGCAGGGAAACCTTCCTGGCTGTTGAGCTTTCTGAGATCTTGTTGGTGTTTTTTGCGTCTTTCTCGAGAGGACTGACAATAATAATGGGTAGGTCGACATTTTTTTGTATATGGAGAGAAAACAAACCAACACTACTACTCCGGTCTCCTTATGGTGGCAAAGAAAAATGTGTTTTTTAGCGAGCGCACTGATTTATTTAATCAAAACTTTTAGCGTCAGTTCATTACCTGTTGACCTAGTTTTCTCCGCGCTTTTTTATACTTGGTGTCTTATTTTATTAACAGGGTGAACATTCATCAAAACACTCTGCATTTTGGACATTAGTCAACTCAAGTTAATTTAATAATTGTATAGCATTCTAATTATTTGTATAACATTCAGATTTGTGCTGTTTCCTGTGCAATTAAGGAAATTTAATGGCAACATCTTGAAAGCATTTTCTCAAAACAGTACTTTGAAATAACCACACCTACAATCTGTTTGAATAATCAGTCAATCAATCAATCAATCAATCAATCAATAAAATAAATCAATAAATCAATTTTAGGTGTAGTTTTTTCAGAGTGCTGTTTTTAGTACATGCTTTCTGGATGATGACATGAAATTTAATTTACTGCACAATAAATAATGATGGAAAGACAAAACTTTGAGAAGTGTGGCGTGTGTTTGTATTCAGGCCCAAAATCTATAACTTTGCACATCCAGAGACTAATTTCTCAAAAATAGCTGATGTTTACTCAGATTGGATCAAGAATGTCTCTAAACAGCCATTTTTATGTCTTATCACAGATTCTCAGTCGGATTTAAGTCTTGACTTTTACTGGGTCATTCTAATACGTGGATATGTTTTGCTCTAAATCATTTCATTGTAGTTCTGGCTGTGTGTTTAGGTTTGTTTTTTTTTTTTTTTTTTCCCTGCTGGAGGGTCAACCTTTTCCCCAGTTTTAATCATTTTGCAGGCTCAGGTTTTATTCTAAAATTGCCCTGTAGTTTGATCCACCTAATCAATTACTTCTTGTCTCTTTCACTGTCCTTGCTAAATTGGAGCGTCCCAAATGGCCTGATGACCACCAGCATGCTTTAAAGTGGACCTGGTACATGTAAAGTCATGAGATTTAATAGCTTTCTGCTACATAAAACATTTTGTATGTGAGCAAACAAGCTTAGTTTTGGTATTTTTTGGCCAGAGTCGCTGTGTTTGCTTTATTTCCTGTATGGCTCGTGGTAATCATTAAACAGGGCCTCTTGAAGATTTCTTTGATCAATGATTTTCTTCTTGCCACTCTTACATAAAGTCCTGATTTGTACGCCACATGATTAATAGCTGACTTAATGACTAGTACTTCCACCTGAGCTGAGGATCTCTGCAGTTCCTCCAGAGTTACCATGGGCCTCTGAATCAGCTTGTCTGAACAGTCCTTTCTTGTCCTGTTGATTTAGGTTGACTAGATGGCCTTGTCTTGGCAAGTTTGCAGTTATGCCATATTTGCTCCTTTTTCAAATGAGGATGGTTCACTTTTTGAGATTTTCAAAGCTTTGGATATTGTTACAACCTAAGTGTGCTCTAAGCTCCTCTACAACTTAATTCCTGACCTGTACTGTAGCAAAAACTAATGTTCTTTCTATGCTTTGTTATTTGGTCCTCATAATGCCAACCTTCACAGAACTCTACTCGATATATGTGTTTGCCACACATTTCAAGTTTGTGTTGGTATAAGAAAGTGAAAATATGCATTATTTTCTATCCTTTTCAGAATAATGCACAACTTTGCGTTGGTCAGTCACATAAAATCCCAATGAAATACATTGAAGTTTGTGGACATAGAGTGACAAAGCATAAAAAAAGTTCATGGGTGTGAATACTTTTGCAAGTCACTTTGAATTTCAAGTGTTATGTTCATGAGTAAATTGAATCATACATCTCAGGCAGGAGCTTGTTGTGGACATTTCTTCTTGTGCACTTATCCTAGGCATCTAAATGATTTCTGCCCCTCCGTGCCTGTCTTTGTGGCTCCAGGCCAAACTGCAGACCCTCAAGTTGTATATTCATGTGTGCATCTGTGCAGAATAGATGAGTTTATGTACCAACTTGCCCCTTTCTTTCTTTCTTTAGACTGATTAATGGTTCAATCAAGCCTATAACAGACAATATCACAGGGGAACAGTTGTCTTGCAAAATCAGCCCTTCAAATCTGAATCCATCTAAAATGACAGGTCGGCTTACTGCTGTCACAAAGCATTACTAATTTATCAGTGCTGTGTGAGCCAGCAGTTGAGAATCTAAGCCATGCTTTAAATGTGAAGCCTAGAGACAGCAGGGGGCCCAATCAGGATATTAGAGCGCGGTCCATGAAGGCTCTTCCTGATTGGGCTTGTTTTGTGAAAGCAGAGCAGTTTGTGCAGTACTGCGCAGGCATGTGAATGTAGAAGACACTAATGCAGTAGCCATTCTTGATACATCCTAATGTGTCACTGTGCATATCAAAGTGAACCTACATTTGCTTAAGTGAGTACTTTTTTTGGGATTGTCTGTCCTGCGTGCTCTCTGCTGCTAACCGCATTATTTGCATATATGTACATTTCAGCAATGTTGTCTTACTCTATTTCCATCTGATGTTTAGTGAGTGCCTTTCCATTCACTAAAAGTGCTGATGGATAAATAACCTGAGAATGTGCACAACCAGATTGACAGAAATAGGCCAGACTCAACTTACGAAAGTTTTCCTTTCATGACTTCTTGCTCTTGTAGTCACATTTCTAACCACGCTTATATCCATTGTTATATAAAACGATTACACAAATACTTTTTGTAAAGTAAGTTTTCTGTGTACAGTAACAAAAACTAATGCAATTTTAAATAAGATATAACAACTTGCAATTTACTGTTAAAGCAAAAAGTCATTTTCATGTCCAGTGGATGTGCACAATCATTTCTCTTTGTTTTGTAAAAAATTCAGCTCTTTTGTTTCTATAGAATTTGGGGGCTTTCCGCAGTAAAGGACATGTTAGTATTTCTCTGGATTAAAAAAAATATGTGAAAAGCCAAACTATCATGTTCAGAATGTATTGTAACATGGAGCCTAGGCATAAATTCAACCTGGAAGACTCTTCTCAGCCTCATTTGCATCATCCAATCACCGTGTGATGCGCCTCAGCTGCAGTCCGTCAGCTCCAAATCACGCCGCATCGTAGCCAATCATTGTGAAAGTCTCATCCATAGCTCTATTTGCTCCCCTGTTGAGCAACAACCCACCTCCACCCTCGTTCTCTCACGGCTCCACCAGGCTACCTTCCTTCCTTTGGCCTCCACTCCACCACCAGTGTCCAGGCCCTGGAGGGAAGACATCCCATGTTCATTGCAATTCACAGCGTTTTCGTCCCAAAACTTTATTCATTCATGTCAATAAAACTTTCTAATTGCTGCTATGTCTTTGTGTGAGTCTCTTCAGGTTGATATGCAATATACCAAAATGACTAAAATGTAACTGGTTTAATGGGAGGACCATTATTCGTTCCACCTGACACTAGAATTATTAAACTGATAATTTAAACCTTTTCGAAATGGATTTCTCTAAGGAGTAAATGAGCAGTCAATATACCCCCTTCTCCATGGGCATGGCTTTAACCCGTTCTGCCCCAGTCTGGCACAGCCAGATTTGACTCCATTAGCAGATCCTGCTTGTTTCTTCCCCATTTTTTGGAACCACCTTGGGGGTAGTACAAGGTACGCCGAGCTGTGTAAGCAATTTGATTGACAGCAGACTGCATTCGTTGATTGGTCTGTGATTTACGTCACTGCATGAGCAAAGGCAGAACCTTGCAAATTCCAAACAACAACATCTCAACCACCACAGAGGACCAGTGGACATGGCGTCTGCTATCAGAGCTGCTCAGTGTGGATGAGCGTAATCATGAGCAGCGCAAGGAGCACATGCATCAACTTTTGGAGCAGAATGACCATGATTTTGCAGCCCTGCAAGCAGCACTTCTCTCTGAAGAATGGGCACACAAAGAAGAAGTGAGAAACAGCACAGCTTTGGTCAACATTCTATATGAGTTACAATTTTGTGCCAGCCAGTGTGAAACACTGGAACTACATAACATTAGTTTGGTGTGATGTGCATTTTATTCTTTGTTTGGGTTTTTCTTTTCAATAAAGTTCATGTGTGTTCATTGGTGTTCATCTTTTGACTGCATTACCTAAATCCAAAGGTTGCACATGTTTAGAAAAATTATAAAAAATTTATGAGATGCAACATTGTTTTAGGCTGTAATCTCAACTACTTGACACTTTTAGCTGTTTGTATTTAAGACAAAAATAAATATCTGGGTTTATTTGAGTCCATAAAAACCACAATCTCAAGCTTCTCTGTTGCTGAGTACAAATGATTTGGAGCATCGACCATTGCTCCTACTCGCTCACATCCAAGTTCCTGCCCATATTTATGCCCACAATAGTGAGGAACATACTGCAATGGAGACACACCTAACTTGGCTAGACCCAAACCAGAGATTAACTGGCCAGAGTGAGTCTTCACAATGGAGAAGGGGCTTATCTTATCTGCAGGTGTTAACTCTATAAGTACCTTCACTTTGTTTAAACAGCAACCAGTTTTCCAGTCAACAGCTACTCAGAGGAGGGCAAAAACAAAAGTACATGTTTATGATCCAAAACAGTCTGGGTCAGAAATTAAATTATGTATCAAAATAAGGACTGCACAATATATCATGATTAAATCCTTGTCGCAGTAGCCATGTCCACAAGATTAATATCGCAAAGGACTGTTTAGAATGCAATGATTGCTCATATTTTCCAAGTATCATAAGTTCATGCTTTTCTTGTAATATTTAGCCTGTTGGATGGAGTCTCACTGCAGCAGACCCTACTACTGACAAATGTGAGAGTCCCCAAGACTCGAAAGGCCACAGGGTATGCTGGAGGTACAGATGTGAAAAATAAGAAAATGGGGATTAACTATAGTTGATTTTGTTAATGATTACCAATAATAATGTATTCACATAATTTTCTAAAGATTAGGGTGGTCAGGAGGATTTCAACCTCATCCTGGTCCCCAAAAAACACACCTTCATGGGATTAAATGACTGCCGACCTGTCGTCCTGATGTCTGTGGTTATGAAATCCTTTGAGCGACTGTTATGGAAGCATCTGAAGGACATCACAGGCCCAGTGCAGGACCCCATGCAGTTAGCTAACTGGACAAACAGGTTGGCAGATGATGCAGTCTCCTTGGGATTAAACTTCATCCTGCACCACCTTGTCCACCCAGGGATGTATCCCAGGATCTGTTTTGTGCTACTACAGCTTGGCCTTCAACACCATGAGCTCAGATATTCTCCACCAGAAGCTCACATTGCCAGCCTTTACCTGTCAGGGGATCACCACCTTTCTCACTGACTGGCAGCAGCAAATCAGGCTGGGTAGCATCTTCTCCCACACAAGAACTGTCAGCACAGGCACACCCCAGGGATTTGTTCCCTCCCCACTCCTCTTCTCTTTGTATACAAATGACTGCACCTCAGCAGACCCACCTATGAAACTCCTGAAGTTCCAAGATCATACCACTGTTATTGATCTAGGACAGTGATGAATCTGCATACAGCCAGGAGGTGGAGCTGGTAAAGTGGTGCAGTTCGAACCACCTGGAGTTTAACCTGCCCCCCCCACAAAAAAAAAAAAAAAAAAAAAAAAAAAAAAAAAAAAATTGCTGGCCACTCTATTGGCCACCCTAGAGAAGACCCCACTCTCTTTACCACTAGAATGGCCGTGGCGGTCTTTTTGACCATTTTGCTATTTGCATGTTTAACTACTTTATCAAATTACAACAAAAGGCCTTGCTGGTTCTGACTTTCCTAACAATGTGTGCATTTTTATAAAAAAAAAAAATGGATTTCATATTTAGTGTGCTACAGCTAAGGACAAATGAATGATGCCAACAAGGAAGCCAGCCAACTGGTGTCTTTTCCAACAGTGTTGTTGGAAAATAAAGGATGGGACTGTGTGGATAGCTGTTGAGCCTGCTGAACATCTAGGGAGATGGCAGAATCAAATTGTCTTTATTGAAGCTGCAGGCCCCATATCTTATGCAAAGTGCAACATCAATGTGGTGCTCATAGCTTTCCTGTGCATTATTGACCCAGGCATGCTAAAGCACATCAGAGAATGCACTGTGGCTGAGGAGCATCAACATCATCGAAAACTCATGGGACATGAAGGTGGCTGAGCTGAAGGCCTTCATCGTCCTTCTTCTTCTTATATATCTGTATAGATGTTGCTTCAATATTTCTATATAATGTTCTCTCCTCATGATGTCATCTATTTTACAAAGTGCACCAGTTCCTCCTGCAGCAAAACAACCCCACAATATGATGTTGCCACCCCCATACTTCACAATTAGGATGGTACAAGCATCTGACAGTTATTTGCATCCATTTTCTGCCAAATATAACGATGGTCATTATGACCAAACAGTTCCACCTCTGCACAACCTGAAGCTATTGTACCATTGAAGGAAAAAGCCTCCCAGATCATGATGGCACCCCCTCCACTGTGCCTTGTAGAAAACAACTCAGGTGGGATCTCTTTGTCATGCCAGTAATGTTAGAAGCCATCAGGACCGTCAAGGTTAATTTTTTTTCTCATCAGAGAATAAAACTTTCTTCCACCTTTCAATGTCCCATGTTTGATGCTTTTGTGCAAACTCCAAACACGTAATTTTGTGCTGTTGAAGGAAATGAGGCCTTTGAAGATGTTTTTTGTTCTTAAACCCCTTCTCTTGCAGATGCCATCTGATGTTTATGGGACTGCAGTTGGCACCAGTGACAGGCTTAATTTGGGCTGACAATTGTCCCGTGTCTTAACGGACATCCTATTGGATCCTCTAGCTCAGGGCCAGTGAAATATTTTGGGGTCTACCACTTGACTTTTTTGTTCCATAACCCTCAGGATCTTTTAGGAAGTTTAAAATAACTGTCAGCAGCAATGGGACACTGTGAGAGGCCTTGATTATGCAACTCAACAATCCAACCACATTCAAAAAGAGAAAGCTTTTTTACCTTTGCCATCAGGAGGTCATGACAGTGTGGACACCGAAAATGCCTCTGAATCCACATTTTTGCAAAGATTTGGGCTTTTACATACTGTGGTCTTAAACTTTTGATCAGCTGATTAGCCTATTTCAGTTTAATGGTTGTTTGCAAAAAATGCTTACTCAACTATTTTTGGTCTTACTCCCATTTTTTTCTTTTTGCATTTTGAATCTCTACTTAGAACCTTCTTAAGCTCCAACAGTCCAAAATGTGAATTCTTGCCATTTTTCAACTGGTCTTGAACTTTTGATCAGGAGTGTATAAGTAATAAGGGTGTAAGTAATCAAAAAATAAATTATCAAAAAATGTTTTTTACACAAACTGTTATTCTCACTATAGTAGATAGTGTCTGTATAAATTTAGGCAACAAGGAAAGTGTACAATATAACTCCTGCACTGGTAACTTCCTTTTTATGATATATAATCTGTTATATAGTCAGCATGTATTGATTATTAATGGTAGATTAGATGAAGTAGATTATTTCATGAAACTAATCTGCTTCTTCTAGGAGACAAAAAAGAGTCCATGGAGCCAAACTATGCTTTGGAAGAGCAAATGAAAACCCTTCTTTATTCTTCTCCGGTTTATCCACTGCCTGAAGAGATAAAAAAGGTGAGCATTGTTTAAAACAGGAGATTTCTTTTGAAAGAGATTCTTCAATACAGTGAAACTGTTTTCAATTGTACTTAGCTGAGGACTTACAATGTATTCCCTTTCAAAGCAGACCACACTAACACAACATACGTTCTTCAAAAACTGTTTATTTTGTACAAGTGGGAAAAATAAATGTGCTGAGTGTTTCCACACCAGACCAATTTTATATACAGTAATCCAAATGATTTGAGTAAAAAACGGGATGATGTCCCCTCTTTTAAGCCTCCATCTGTTGTAAGACAAAGCACACGCAAAGTATCATAGCAACAATGACATGTTTCTTTCTATCCTTGCCAATCTCAGGTGGTAGTTGAATATTCCCATATGCTATGCCATATGGTATGTGTCTAATTTTCCAGGAGTATTTCTTGGTTTTCCTTTTGAACTGGTCTTCTAGCTAAATATCTCACTGGTAATAAAATGTCCACTGACCAAGTTTTCCAGAAACAAACAGCTGAATAAATTTGAATTTCTACATCAAAAAAATAAAAAACAAACACAAAAAAACAACCAATCTATAACCGCTCTCTTATCCAGAGTATTTAAACAAAGAAATGTTCTTGGTGAATCAAGATAAATGGCAGATTATGTCTTCATCGTGTTCTGACAAAATAAAGCAGCATTGTTTACCTTTCATGTCGCCAAAGTAAGTTGATTTTCCTTGCCGGTTGGAAACTAACCTCAAATAAGCGGAAAAAGTATTGTTTGTTTGTATGAACAATCTCCTTCACACTATAATTCAGAGTATGCAGCTGGTGCAGGCTAATGAGAAATACATTTTCCACCATTACCTTTAGTTTTCATAAAAACCTAAAGTTGATATGTGATTCTTCTGTTAGTCTTCCCTACTTTTTGTGGTAATAGTCAGACCATGTGACCATAAAATCATAGCAATGCAAAGTATTTTATAGCAACACTTCTAGCAACTGAGACTGACTTACAGCAACTGGCGGTTTGTGTGTTTTATAACCTACAAATACTTATTTTAATAATATCTTTTAAATCTTACTTATCTTTTCAATTTTACCAGAATATGCAATGAATATAAAATGTCATCAGGTTTTATATCACTTCAGATAGATTACTTTAAAACTTGTTTAAATTCCTTTTGTTCTCCTTTCACATTTAATGTGTTCTGTAACTTGTACTACAGCACAGAAAAACAAACCAATATCTTAAAGAGGGAAGAATGACTGTATACTGGTATACACCCTCTTATAAACTGGAATGTTTGATGAAATGTTAATCTTAGTTAAATAGAAGTCACTCTACACTTGTCATCGTTTAAAGTGCCTCTGATTAACCCCAAATGACATTCAGCTGTTCCAGGAAGCTATTCGTGACATTTTCAGCAGAGGGCTTCCAACGCATCAGAGGAATCTAACTGTCTTAAGATATTAGTCAGGAGAAAAGTTCAAACTATTTTCATAGGCATCAGATATACCATGGAACACAGTCAAAACAGTCATAAACAACTGGAGAAAATATGACACAATAGAGTTATCTACAAGGACTGAACAAACTTCCAGTAGTGATGAAAAGACAATAAGGAAGCTGCCCTCCCAAAAGCATACGTTAAAATGTTCTGTGGTCTAATGAAACCAAGATTGAAGATTTAGGCCATAATTCCAAACAATATATTTGATGTAAACGAACATAGCACATGACTTAAAGAACTAGATACCCCCAGTGAAGCATGGTGGTGACAGCATCATGCTTTTGAGCTGTTTTTCTCCAGCTAGATATAGGGCTACAGTTAAGGTTTAGGAAATTCTGAACAGTTTCCAATAACAGTCAATATTGGCCCAAGGCCTTTAAGCTTCTGTAAGAAAGCCAAAGATGAATATGAAAATAAATTGCTGCATCTACAGGTTGCAAGTTTTTCATAGTTGACCTTATTGATTACGTTGACAGACTGATCTTTACTGGCCCAGTGGGCATGAGATACTTTCCGTCATATGCACTCTTGTTTTCCAACAAACCTATCTGGATTTTTTTTTTTTGCCAAAAGTTTAATCCTCCTTAGTAAAGTGCTTCCAGCCAGGACTTAGATGCCATCTCGTTGGCGTGTAAGCTATTGACCTATGTAAGGGTTAGCTGACTTTGTGGTTCAAGAAGGTTATATGTGGCAATGACAGATAGTCTATACAACAAACTGGCACACAGATTTGAGGCAAATGCACATAATTTCTTGAAATTAGCACACATTATTAGGTTTCCTTTTTAAAAGCTCACGTTTGTGCAGGACATCGCACAAGGCAGGTTCTTGTCTTTCCGGTTCTATGATGAAATTGTTTTGTAAAAGAAGCTTTACTCTCCTTTGACCAATGCACAATGATCCACTTAAGGTCCCAGGAATGTGTAGCACATTCCACATGTTAATATTGCAATTGCAAGGGTCATAACTATTGTACAGAAATGTATTACTATCATATTTTTTCGTCTAAAACAACGTCTTTAAAATGTTTTTTATCATGTGAGATTTTGCTTCTGCGATAAAGAATGAATTTATGAAATCTTTTTACAGATCTCTACCAGTTGGGCCAATAAGGGTGGAGGGTGCTATAATGACGGCCCTCCTCTAATAGTTACCTCAATAGAGCAATCTATGGCATCTGAAGCTTCTTGGCTGTTATTTTGGAGCAGAAATATTATCAAGTTAACCTTTTTGTGACTTGCAGTTACTGACTTTGCCAACATCAAAGTGGGTTCTTCACTAAAACATAGCATGGCATGACTGGAGAGCTGGATAGAATGAAACTGTTCCCATTTATTCTGTTCTCAGCACTCTTTTTCCTGTCCTACTTCCTCTGTCTGATTCTCTCCAGTAATCTCTGGAATTTCTCATTGATGCCAGTAGATGGCTGGGAACAATACAGGGGCTTTTATTATGCAACAATAGTAATTCTAACCCTGTAGACACACAAATACTTCCTAGTAGTTTCTGTAGTTGCCATACACACGCAGTGAACAGACAAAAACATTCAGGGTTTGTTCTGTTATCCATCCTTACATCTTTCATCCTGCTGTTGTGTAACAATTTCACGCAATTTTGGAAGTGGCATTTCTGTGCCATGCATCTATCTAAATTTTGTGTACTTGTGTTTAGCTTTTATATATATATATATATATATATATATATATATATATATATATATATATATATATATATATATATATATATATATATAATTTCAGAAAGAAAGAAAGCTCACAGATCTTGTGGTTAAGTCTCAGGATCTTATTTACCTCCCTCTGTCATCTACTCAGATTCCAGTAGATACTAAACTGAGGATGTTCAGAACTTAGCCTCCTGCTGAGTGCACTTCAACATCATTTATTGGAGGAGGTTCAGGTGGCTGGGGTCGAGCAGAGAACTCAAAACACCAAAGGAAGGTGGAATTGTGAGCTCAGCGCTGTGGGCAGCATAGCACACTGGTCGGTGTGGGAGGCAAAGAGGAGATGGTGGTGTACTAACAGGCCCATTTAAGTGCTGTTAATCCTGGTGGGCTGGGAGAGGGCTGGCACTGAAGTTTAATGGTGGGCTGCTGAGAGGGAGTGCTGCGGTTACAGACACACACCATGCCTTCCACCCACACAGCCAGGCACTGACTCAAGCACATATATTTCCACTGAACTTTCATGCCAGTTGGACTACAGTGTACTCCTTCCGGGATTTGACCCAAATACATACAATACACACATGCACACATTAAAACAGTGATTTGACAACCGCATCAATGCAGGTCTAAATGTCAAATATGTTCTCTCCTGCATTACCACTATCTATAGCCTGCTGAATTGGAAGTAATGCAAACTCGAGTCTTCAGCAAGAACAATGTGTAGAGGGAAGTAGCTTCTGTTTTTCGATTTTATTTATCAGAATTTCTCTGTAAATGTTATTGTTGTAAAACAAACTGTTCCCATGCTAAGGTATCAAAGAAAGATTTGTTTTTGCTACCGCAGCAATATTTGTAATGTCATTTAGCTTAAATGTGTTGATTCATCATGAAAGGATCGCCAGTTTCTGTTTCTCAAGGGGAAATTAGCAATTACAGTCAAGCAACTGGAGAATATGATTGGCCTCTGCCATGGACTATAAAATTTATGTGCTGCTTCAGGGGTAATGTTGATCTTAACATGGTATGATTCTCTTATATTGAGGACCTTCACCAAAATAGGGGTGTAACAAAACACAAGCATCAAGGCTTGTTACGTACCTTGGTGTTTAAGTCATGGTTTAGTAGGTTTTAAATATGAAATCATAGTGAAGAAAACTCATCTTGTTCTGTTTACTTCATTCAACATAGAACAAGGTATAGATTAAATAACTATTTTATAAAATAAAAACCTTCTATATAAGGATTTTTTCTTTACAGTGAAAGTTAAAAAAATAAAATATATAACTGTTAAACTGTTAACTGTACCTGACCTATTCTGTTCTTGTTTTCAGATTATAAATACAGCAGTTCTTGAGGGTAATAGCAAAACATTTGGTCATGTTGTAGAAAACTGTAGCCAGAATTTACTTAAATAAAACTAGCATCATTTGTTGGCTAAAATGCTGATGAGAGGGAGATTCATGGCTCTATTACTCTCAGCTTGTGTCAGTTCACCCCTTGTAATTCTGCACCCTCATTTCATATCCATGCATTGCTATTTTGTTCATCCTTATTCCATTTCATATCCACAAAAAAAAATCAATTTCCTGTCCATGCACTTAACCATTGTATTCTAGTTCTTACAGTAGACAATGAGCATCTCACAGAAAATTGCTTTAAAGCATTCATTTTTCAGAGCACATATAAAATGTACCCCTGGCAGGAACAAATTGGCACACAGTTGACCAGCACTATTTTGAAATCAGTGTTTTTGACAAGAGGGTGGGGTCGCATGTTTTCTGCTATATAGATTTGCATTGTTGCTGTACAACAGAAACCTAATAAAAAGCTACCTTTTACTAAATGAAAAAACAAAATAAAACAAAAAAACATTTAGCTATATAAATTCAAACTTGTGGATCAAAGTCACTCTTTTGTACATCTTAAATATTTATTGATGAAACCACATACAGATGTGAAGAAGGAATCAATCGGCTTGACTCTTACAAGAAAACAAAAACGAGTAAAAATAAAGATGCAAGGTTTGTGTCCCACAGTGATACTATGCTATTTGTTATGGCTGGTCTTAATTGTTCATGTGGGGCGGTTTGAATGCTATATGTTAGCTGGGTCTGCAATTTAGCTTTTTTTCCTCAAAGTCTCAAAACACCCAAAACCCATCAGCTTTCCACACCAGACTCACCCCTAAAGAAAGATTTTAACCCCTTACCATGTCTAAAATCGTGTTGTCTTACTCATGGGCCTTGCTAATTACAAAGTTTTGGAATAGACACCTGTTGTTTTTGGCCTTTTGGTTACTCCAAGACTGGGAAATGTCAATTATGGCCTAGAAAGTTGCATGTTTTGGCGTTTCTTACTTTGGAAAATGTTCTTTAAGAAGGTTACTAAGAGAAACTGGAATCTTGTACAGCTTTACACAAACATAAACACGTGTAGCATAGCTTATGATGGCAACAAAAACATTTAGTGCAACTGAATCTGAAAGGGTGATTTCAGTACTAGCTCTGACTCAGTTGGAATTCAGCTCATACTCATGACAGGCTTTGCTTCTGGGACAGAAGATGTCAAGAGGGCTAATCAGCCAATCAGAAACATGCTTTGGGTAATGAGAGAGCTGTCACATTAGACTGCCAATTAAAAAAGGGCTACTATTTTTCTAAACCATATCAATTGTAACTGTATACTTATGTATTTATTAGTCCTGGGATTGTTTTCACATCAAGGTCTAACACATTAGTCAATATTTAAAAGGAATGATAAATTATAGATTATTTCAAAATTGTCTGAATTTCCAAGTAGCAAAGACAACTCAAAAACAAGAAATTTAAGACAAATTGACAGTCATTCATACAAAACTCAGATAAGATCATCAAAAATATCCTTAATTTGGAGAATCTTGAACATCATCTGCATGGTTAGTTTGGCTTGACTAAATAGTGTGGTGAGAAATTTTGAAAGTAACCTGAAAAAAGCAGTTATACTGCACATGCATGTCAAACTAAAAGGCCCGTACCGAAGATTTTTGGCACAAATACATGTATCTTTACACCTGTACCACAAACAATTTTTCTCTAAGTTGTCAAAGCGAGATTTAAACTTGGAAGACCTTTGCCTGTCTCCTTGAACAGTTTTCCAGTCCAAATGTGGCCGATGGGTTAGGTATTTTTATTGGGAACACCAAGCACAGTACACCATAGGCCTTTCTTACACATCTCTAGTTCTTAATACGTTATTGTCACTATCTATTCACTACTTAAGTGTCAAAAACTTACAGGACTTCAAACACATTTTGTAACAGAACAAGACGTACACTTCAGAAAGAGAAAGGCAAGCTCTGTGTGAATGAGCCAGAGAAGAAGGAAAAAAAGCAATTGGAAAATGAAGCAGCACTTATTTTTGTTAATTTTGAAATGTGACCTGTGAAGAGCTCTGAAACACAGTGTAACTGAACAAGATGCTCACAGTTAAGCAAAATCAGATAGTAAGTCTGTAGCCACAAACACAGAGAGACCTCAGAGAGTGTCCCACAGAGTTTGGAATAGGTGAGAGATTCCACTGAAGTTGTGCTTCACAATCCAATGACAAAGTTATTGCTTGTAATTGACTGAAGTCGCCTGGAAAAATCATTTGGAAACATAACATTTAAATATGTTCAGATCACAGCAGACATACTGTATTTTATCATACCTTTAACAAGTAAAACCTTAAAATTTGGGTTAGAATTGACAAATTTTTGCTCTGTTGAGTACTTTTTTAGATCTATGAAAAACCGCTGTACTAAAGAAGTGTTTCATAATTATTGAGTATTATATCTAGAAGGGTTTTTTGGAGGTTATCCTAACAGTCGACAATCTTGTGCATTTTGTTACATTTAAATTATTTTGCAGGGTTAGTACAAACTGGAAATTGTAGGAAGGTCAGCTAAATGGTAGGATGCCTTAAGAGATCATGGATGTTACATTCCTTGTATATATGTACATATAAATATTTTTATGACTTTCTTAGTCCATTTCTATTGTTTTCTATTGGATGTCTTTCTTATCTAGTCTGATGAACTTTTTCTCCAAGAAATATAGCTCAAATGGTGTGAAATACAAATAAGATCAGACACAGGGAACATTCCAGCTGCAGGATGTTCAAACTTGTATGATCTAGCCAGAATAGGTCTTTTTAGATTTGCAAGAAGTGATGGATGCTAAGCTGAATACCAAGGCTGAAGCAAACAGTCGTGAGGATATTATTTATTTTAAGAACATAAGAACAAACAAATCTCATTATATCCTTTAGTGAAGTTTTAATAGTTCTGCCTTAATAGTCAGAGTGCTTTAGATCATTTTTGATGTGCCGTCATGGCAGCAGTGGCCGGTCCATAGGGGGCCCTGGGGTGCAGCCCTCCTTGATGTGGAAGGGGGAAAAAAAAAAAAAAATCTAAAAATGATCTATAAAGATTATTTAAAAAATTATATTAGCCTGTTTTTCTTAATACTGTGCGCCTAAATGTAATCTGGATTATTTCCACAACATTTCCAGTCTAAATTTTTCACACAAGCCAAAGCCAAAGGTTACAGTTTAACAAATTGCATCAAAACTGCAAAACACAGACACATATTACCATTGGCTTCTCAAATATCAAAGACAGTGAAGGAGTCCCACAGCATGATAATACTTTCACCATGTTTTATTGAACAACAGGGAGTCTTTCCCCCTAAAAAGTTTAATTTTGGTGTCCATAAATCAAAGGATGTGCTGCCCTGTCAAAGACTGCTTTTTTCCACAGTTATTAGTTGTCTCACAGAAGTCATGACAGGTGTCTTATCATTGATATAATTAGTTTTTTTTTTGTGCTTATCACACTATTGATGGCAAGAATATGACCACTCCACTGCATTAGGTGTCCTTTTCCTTTTGATCATCAATTTGTAATGATCTTCTTGAGAAAAGAAGGAGAGGAGACCCAAGCCTTCTGTCCTTGTAAATTATACCTTAGTAACCAGCTCTCTTTTCTTCATCTGTCTCATCTTTTCCTTTTCCTATATTCCCTCAGTTGACCTATTTTTAAATAATAGATATCTTCACTTCTAAATCATTCTTCCCTTTTCCAGTTATTCAATGGGGTCTCGGGGTATTGGCAGCTTGTGTGTGAAGTCTGTTGTCGTAGACTTGCTCCTTTTCTTTCCCTCTTTCATTAACATCTGTCTCCTCCTTTGCCTTCTTCTTACTGCTCCATCATTTTTAGTTTTTTTTCCCCCTAACTCTGAAGCGAAATGAGAACAAATTGGGTGAGGTTTATAAGATGATCTATTGTAAGAACTTAGAGGCAGCAGGGGGATTATTGTACAATATTGTAACAGGTGTTGTCTGGGACTGGGTAATACACAATGACAGTAATGCATGATGGTTCATAGGTCATTGCAGGATCACCCTTGGTTTTATGAGACAGCTGCTAAGCTTGTCAGGATAACTATTTTGTTTGGATGATGTGCTGCCATTACTCAGTGACCTTCTGAGGTAATATTGCGGGGAAAGATGAGAAGAAACAGCACGACTGATTCTTATCTGAAAACATCAGTTATTTTTGCAGAAAAAAACATCAGGAAATAGCAGCCTGACCATTGTCTTCCTAGGTAATTCTTTTCAATTTTCATCTCCCTTCAGTGCTCCGTCTGGGATTTCTTCCATTAAGCTAGATTTCTCAGGGTGAATTTCATCCGGGCCGATCAGCGAACAGAAGTTGTGAATGATGACATAAATTTTCTGTGCTGTTTTTGAATTGTAGTCTACCTATGGTTGTAGTTTGACAATGGCAGTGGAGGAACGAAGTTATTCAGTCTGTGTTGGCCACGCTTCCAGATATTGATCAGTTAAAGTCGGAGCAAGAGGAATGTTTAAGACATTTTATTGCTGACAAAGATGTCGTGGCCCCTTTCATTAACAGCCATTTCGTTTCTTTCTGCACTTTTTTTTTTATCGCATTCCTATCTATGCCTGCCTAGACTGGCCATTGTCTTTCTGTGCTATTCCACTCAATTTAAATATCCCTTACAGCTTAGTCTGGACTTTCTCTCATTTACGTGGATTCCTTCAGTAGAATTTCAACTGGGCCAGTCAGCAAACAGAAGAAGTTGTGAATGATGACGTTGATTTTCTGCGCTGTTTTAGAATTGTAGTCTGCATGTAGTTTTAGCAGTGGCAGCGGAGAAAGTGAACAACTTGAATTAACATCAGCAGCCATCTCACTTGGCCCAGAAATTCTCTCTTCACCGTGGAGGACGGTTATTTACAATGCAGGCAATTTCCAGTAAGCTTCATAGTGTTGAACTGGCACATTGCATACATCATGGACAAATGTTAGCGATTGGGTAAAATTTAAAACCTCACACCTCCAGGAAGCAAATGTTTCTCGATAGCCAAGAGGCAAGACCTTCTGTACGAAGCAAAGTGTAGTACAAGGTTTTTCACCAGGCTAATACCTGCCTTCAATTTCTACATTGTCACCTCTGACATAGCCTGACTTATGGTTTTCCTTCTAATTAGCTGCATTATTATATACTCATTTGAAAGTTGCTTTAAATAAAAGTGTCTGCTGAATGCATAAACATAAACACCAGCAGTTAAATGTCTGTCACCAGAGAGCTTGTAGGGAGCAGCGGGACTATTATAACTATTTTATATAACATTACTATGACTTGTGCTTTGAGTTAATGGTGAAACAAGATTGAAAAAAATGTATCTAATTAATTAGATGCTTTGAAGTTAATTATTCATTAAGTACTATAAAATTAATTTCTCAACCAGCAATATTTGACACATTAAACAAAGGTTTTCAATTCCAAGAAATGTTGGTTGATGACTGAATTAATCAATAGACATGTAAAATGTATAATATGATGATATACATAAATTTCTACCTTAATTTAGTGTAAACTAGAATGTTGATGTTTTCGTATAGTTCATCCAACCATAGCAGTTCAAATGTCTTGCAGCAAGTAAACCAGAAAAAGCACTCTTCATTCAATTCTAAAACATGTTACAGAAGAGTTTCTGTCATTTAGTTCTTTATCAGTGTTTAACCTCTCTGTTTATAAAGGTGAAAACTAGATTTTTTTTATATCCCCCACATGAAAATGAATTTTTCTTAATGCCTCAACCTCCCAATCTGAGTGCAACATATTAACTAAAGGGAAATAGCATAAAAAGAGAAAAACCTTTTGGATTGAAAGCATGTTGGCATTGAAACACTAACACGTGTTTAGCAGTTTTTTCCCTTTTTTGATTGTCTCATTCAAACACCAATATTCATCGACTTTAGATTTTATATGTTGGGCCACTGTAGTAATATTCATCTTTGGTAAAAAGAAATGCTCATTTTTGCAGTTTACCTGTAATTAAATTACTTTTTCCCCAGAGATTAATTAAAAAAAGACCAGACATCAATTTGTAAACATTTCTTTTTTTCTTTTCTTTCTTTTTTTTGGAAAGATATAAATATTTGATGGGGTGTCTTAATTTCTTCAAATGGCCTATAGCCTAAAAGCACACTCTGTGGAAAATGACATTAGAGAAGTTTTTTTAGAAATTAATTTGTAGCTGGCAATTTATTAAGTAAATTGTCTAAAATTTGGCTGGAATTTCAATACTTTAGGTTAATTAGAAGTTGCATTTTACAGAAATTGTTCAATAATCCT
Organism: Anableps anableps; assembly: GCA_014839685.1. Classification (NCBI taxonomy): domain Eukaryota; kingdom Metazoa; phylum Chordata; class Actinopteri; order Cyprinodontiformes; family Anablepidae; genus Anableps; species Anableps anableps. The sequence goes on along the minus strand of CM026068.1, from coordinate 23,313,405 downwards.
GCAGAGGGACTGTCAGGGAGGAAGAATTTGCTCCTTCATGCTTTTGATGAACCATTATTTATTTATATTTTGTTGCTAGGACATTTTTTCTTTATCTGGTGTTAATAAATATCACAGTTCAATTGTGTATTTCTTCTTTAGCCACATTGCCTTACACATTTAAATTTTTTTATAGCTATTAGGTTGTGAAAGAACTTTTAGTGTGCAATTCACATATAAGGATGATGTTTAGATAAATGCCCATTTTTTTAACCTATCTTTAAAATGGAAAAAATAAAAACATGCCCTCTGATGGACTAGCGACCTTTCCAGGGTGTACCCTGCCTCTCTCCCAATGAGCACTGGAGATAGGCACCAGCACCCTACAATCTTGCCAGGGGGCTGGTGATACATTATGATATCAACCAAATATTAACATTATAACAGCAGCAGAAACTCAAAAAAGGCAACAGGAGCATCATTATTAGCAATAATAATTAAAAAAAAGAAATCTTAATATTTATCCAGAGCAGCATTAGCATCATGCAAACCAGAGCAACATAAGCATAAAAAACACAGCAGCGTTAATAACTGATTATCAGCAAAGAACAAATGACAGCAGCTGATGAACAGAAAAAGTAAACAACGAAAAATAGCACTGCAATATGGTTGCTAAAACTAATAAAACACATTGAGGAACAGCAGCTGTAGCTTTCTGGCCATCTCTAAAATTATCTGCATTGTCATTCAAGGTAGAGATTTTGGTCTAAGCTTTCCCTCAACTGCCGTTGTCACCACTATCAACTTTGTCACCGTAACGATGCAAAAGCTCTATGGCAGAGGCGAGATTCTGAGCACCCCAAAGACATTGAATTTAGCAACACTGATTGGTCATATCTTTATTATTTTCCCCTGTAACCACACACAATTGGCTATTTAGCTCCACTTCTGGGAGAAGGGAAATGACAGGACTCTGTTGGGGGAAATTCACTGTTGAATGAGAATCGGTGGAAATGTTGTGGGGAATAATTCAGATTACATTTAAGCATACAGTATTAAAGAAAACAGGCTAGTAGATTTTTTTTAAAATCATGTTTATAGATCATTGTTGGATTTTTTTTTTTTTTTTTTTCCCCTTCCACATCAAGGAGGGCCCCAGCGCCCCCTATGGACCGGCCGCCACTGGGTCCCTGCATCTCTCAGCTTTAAAAGTTGTTCCTTCTATGTTCTGCGGTTGCCTGAAAAACATCAGTAACCAAAGTACTTCAAAGGGTCTTCAGATGATCAGTTTACTCCAACTTGTTCAGTCTTAAGGCTACATTTTGGATTTTAAACTTCTGTTAGTTAGAAGTTAAAAGCTAAGTTTTCATTGCCTCAGAAGGTTTAAAAATGGAAAACACAGTGCAAGAGAAAAGCAGACAGACAAACACAGCTCAGATACCCTTATCTCTCCATGGCTCTCAAGTTGGTGTGCCATGCCGTGCAGAGCCATGTGTTGTGATGCATGGTCTAGTGGGGCCAGTGAAAGCACATGTGTTATCTGCTAAGTCTGATTAATGTAACAGACTACATCCCCCTTGTCTTTTTGGTTTCTTCTGTTTTTCACTGGCTGCCTTGCTGTCCTTACTTCACCTCTTTAGTCTGGACTATGTCTGGCTTTTTCAATCCTGAGATTATTTTGTATAATGTATACAACATGCTGATGTTTATGAAATACATAATGTTAAAGTCCAGTTTCTGCACTCTTTATAGTTTTTTAAATTATAAATCTGTAGATTGCTTGCCTGTGCTGTATTACTCTTATTATTAGCTGTTTAGAAGTATTTGTGTAACCTTCAATTAGAGCGTATCAGCAATGCTAACAGTACTAACAGAAAGTCAAGAAAACATCATAAGCCAAATTTCATATTACTTTATTTGAACAACTCATGGAACAGGCTGCTAATTTTATTTTGCTGTTCTGTTTTGATCAACTACCCTAAAGGCAGAACTGATTGTAGTCATGGGGAAGTTTGAGATTCTGACAGTATGATATTTGTTAGAAAAGTTACCATGGTTTTCAAGCAAGTAAAGGCATGGTTATTTACATAGCACAGTTTTTACACTGATAATTCAAAGTGTTTTCAAGAAAGAAAAAAAACTTTCAACAAAAGGAACAAAACTGACAAGAAATTCAAATATTAAGGGGCAGAAAATGTTAAGCATTTCATAGTAGGAAGAAACTGTATAAGGTCAATTTGAAACAAATAAATAGTTAAAATATGATCAAATAAATCCTGGGGAGCCACCCACTCAGTCAATGTAACATGGTGACATTACCAGAAATATAATTTGACTCACTATGAAATATCTTTGGACTCTGTGGTGGCATCAGCCATCTTCTATGGTGAAATTTGTTGGACTAACAGCTTATCTACTGCTACAAGGAACCAGTTAGATAAGCTAATCAAGAAGGCCATTTCTGTCCTATGATGCCACCCCGACTCTGTGCAGGTGATGGAAGAAAGAAGGACTCAAGTTAAAATAACATCACTGTTGGACAATGTATCCCCACCCCCACATGCATAACGCTGTTGCAGAACTGGAGAGCTCCTTAGTGACAGACAACTACATTGGAGTGTTGGAGTGTTACAAGTCTAGTCTGAAGTAGACATTCAGTTACAACTAAAAAGGTTAATTGTTCTCTCTAAGTTGTCCATAGTGTGTATGTGTGTGCATGGTTGTTGGTAATGTGTCTTTATGTTGCCCTATGATGGACTGGTGACCTGTCCAGGATGTTCCCGGCTCTCACTCAATGACAATGGATTGTATAGATAATGGATGGATGGTTAATTTGTCAAGTTATTTGTCTTTCCCAGTAGAAAACCTGCAGTGTGCTGTTTGTTTTGCAGACTGGCATGCTACCTCCTGAAGTTTTTGCCAGCATGTGTTTCAAAGCAGCATAACACTGAAAAGAGTAAGAGTCAGAATTTAAGCCATGGCTGTATTGCTTTTCATGACCTCTGTGTGAAACATTTTTAAACATTTATTTTAAGTTTTTAATTCAGGTTAGAGAAATCCTTTCTCCCTCCAATCAGTTGACTGTGAGTGAGAGCAACAGGTATTGTAGGGAGAACATTACTGTATGCTGGTCACTTCAGCCATTTTCTTGACATCTCCTTAAAAGGATTTTCTTCTGCAGGAATATTATGGCATAAAGTTTAGCTATTTTGAAATACTGACCTTTTAAAACCAAATTATACCTTAAACCAGGAAATGGCCTTCACCTACTTGATAGTTACAGTGCAGATTACACATGCTTTATAGCAGTTGTTTCTATATTAGTGATCTTAAGAGTGTTACCTATTATTTTTTGGTATATAGTACCTCTTAAGTAGATGCAGTTGCCTCCTAGGCTGACCTAAAAGTGTGTAATTTGATTGTAAATTAGTAAGCTAGGAAAACAATGTCCTACTGTATAAAATACACTATATATGTAAACCATTAAACAGACTGACTAAAATGTGACCAAGGGTTCCTAAACCCCCCACCCATGAAAGGCACCAACATAATGGTGATGGATAGACCCTCAACCACCAGGTATTTGTTATCATTTGTGCCATCTAATGCCATGCATTGCCTTGTCATTGTATGTGAGGTGGTGCATTGCCAAGGCTGCCATAGGTGATTCTTTCCCTACCACTGCCCTTTTCTTCTTCAGGGCCAATAAACAGTGTGAGATGGGCTAACAGGACAAAAGAAAGAATGGCAAAGAATGAGGTAGTATCCTAACAGATGGGGACCCAATCACATTTGCAAATATAGTGCAATTAATGGATATTTCACTTAATGCTGATTCGTACTTTTTCTTTAAAACCCCACTGGCCCTGTAACCTCCTTTGCATATGTTCCAAACCTCAACATTTTTCCTTTCTCTGTTATGCTGATACTGTCGTGACTCATTTCTGTTAGTCTCCGATATTTTCGGCATCTGCTGTCTGGAAACTCCAATCTTTGGGCCTGTTTGAATGACAAACAGCAAATTGCACAGCATTGTTTGAAGGACTAATAGTATAAAACTGGTCTAGTTCACAGTGTACTTGAATTCAGTCACTTCGCAGGCCCATGAGCTGTCTGCTTACTCTCTAGAAATTAAAAAGCCTCTCCTCTCCCCTCTTTTACCTCCATCTATCCCTTGTGACTTTTACCCCCATTTTTCTTTCCCTAATCCACTTACAGCCACATACACAAGCACATTTACCACTTGATTTACAAGTGTAAAAGCCTATTCATTCATACAAACATGCACTTTGCAATTCTGAAGGAAGTTACTTGCATATGCATGCATGCATGCACTTCCAAATACACTGACATTCTTGTCATATGATGTGTGTTGCACCATGGGGTCCAGAGGAGTGGAATCTCGGCATGGCTCCCGCTTCACTGAGCACCGTAGGGGGTGGGGAGCATCGCAAAATGCAACAAAGCTATGGTCACGAAAGACTATCTTGTTTGTGCACACAGTCCAAACAATACAAATGCATAAACATGTACACTCACCTACAACAGATGAAGATACATACTAAAAAGAAAAGGCTTGACAATGTTGTCTGTGAAATACATCTCTACAAGCTCTCTCACATTGTTACATTGTGTAAAAAGGAAATTTGTTTCAGCAAAATAGGGATAAAAACAGAGATTAGTCCTTTAACTACTCAATCCCTTCTTAACTGGTTGCATGATCATGTCTGTGTTTTAACATACAGAAAGTGAAACAGGATGAAATGCCAGATTAGCAGATGAAAAAGAGCAGACAATGTTAGATTGAAAAGGGGGGAAATGAAACTATAAGGATGCAATTATGATGTGAGGGAGCTCCAATTTCCAGAACAAACTTCCAGAAAACTGCAAAAAAGCTGAAACACTGAGTTCCTTTAAATCAAGGCTAAAAACCCACCTTTCCACAGGTGTCTTTCAACCTGTTTGAGTTGCTTTTGAACCATAATACCATTGATCAACATAGTTAATGTATATCGATGTTTTTAATGATGGCACTTGATATAATGTGATGTTTCCTACTGGTTTCATCGGTGACAGTTTGATGTGTTTATGATGTTTTTATGTTTTCATGATGTAAAGCACTTTGAACTACCTTGTTGCTGAAATGTGATATACAAATAAGCTTGACTTGACTTGACACACGAGCAGCTCCGAGTTCAATGCGTTAGCTATAAACCTAGTTTAATCTGTCTTTGCTATCACTGTTACTGGTGTATAACCCCCCCCCCAAAAAAAAAAAAAACTCTTTGAAATAAATAAACAAATGACGCTTAGCCTGGTGGTCTGCTATGTTTATATTGATGTTTTTTATTACAAACAGCTGTTGAATAACACTAAGCATGTTTTTGGTATATTTCTACACTGCAAAATGTCATGAAATCACTTAGTTTTAAATTAAAAAATTTAAGCCTAAAAATGCGGAAGTGTCTATATGTCTTTTATGTCTTTCTGTATGTCTTTCCAGGCTTGTACATATGCCAGTGTGTGCACAGGTTGGTGACTGAAGTTAAAATGGGCCGCCTGCTTGTTAGATCAATATTGGTGTTTGAGTGGTGCATTTGGACTTGGGGGTGGGGTGTGTGATCTGTATTCATGTGTGTATATGTGTGTGTGTTTGGTGGCTGAATGTATGTCCGTGCAACATCAAGGATATGTGTTCGTGACAGTGACCCACTTCTGGTGTTTTCGGTGAGCCAGATGGGTCACGGCAGCTGGGGCTGAAGAGGCGGAGGTGGAAGAAGGAAAAGAGCAGGATGATGAGGAAGAGAGAGGGAAAAGGCACATGTTAGGAGGAGGGGGGCCGGAGGGGCTGCTACAAAAAGACAAAGAGGAGGAAATGGGATGCTATAAGGAAATTGAACATCAGGGAAACAATTAAGAAGGACTGAATACGGATTATTGTAAACTTGTTTGTAAAAATGAGAAAATTGTATTAGATATTTTCATTCTTTGTCTCCATAACAGTTTCGCTCTACCTTCAGTATATGAAGCAATAATTGCAAATCTTTGAACACATACACACACTGAAAATCACTTCATAAATTAGTTATGTTTCTCATCCTATCAGGACACCAACCATCCATGCCCCTTCACCCCCTCCTACTTTACTCTACTCCTCCTTCTAAATGTTTCAGGCAAGAAGTAATAGCCCCTCATGTTAAATTCATGAAGCAGAAATACATTGTGGAGACTGCGCGGACTGTTGCCTAGCACAAATACCACGACACTGAATAGACTGTGTACCTGTTTGGTGTTGAATCATAATGTGGATGATTGACTGTTTGATTTGAAAACGCATGCATTCATGCTAGAGGTATATTTACTGTGTACCAAATTTTCTTGCAACTATAGTTGTATATGAGTCTTAGATCTGGCACTTTCTTGTCCTTGGGGGAACTGTAACTCTATTTTTCATCATGACTGTATTACTTACAAAAAGATCCTCCACACCACATGTTATTTCTCAAACACACATAATTTTTTTTCTGCCTTTTTGCCTAGAAACCAAGAGCACATCTGTGCAGTAAACACCAAAATCCCCTGAGCCCCAGTTCCAAATATTCCTCACTCTTTCACGCACTTATCCTCTCTAATACTCATATGAATGCATGCAGAGAAACCCTCTTGTGGCAACACATAGCCTTATGTTAACCTGTTGAGGACAATCTAATACACAAAGACATTTATTTCTCTTTCTGTCAGTCTTCTTTCTTTCATTTTTTTAATGTCTTTTATTTTAAAAAACGTCTTCGTGCCAATGCTTGACAATAACAAGATCTAAATGCCACAAAATCTAAATACCACAATCCTTGGGTGTTTTAATTTTGTTTTTTGTTTTTTCTTTGGTTTATGTTTTGATCATTTCCTTGTGGTTTATTTATGTTCTATAGGTCTTGCCATATTCAGGTCATTTCTCTGTTTTCGTTATTGTTACAAAGCTGTTGCCTTTTCTTTGTCTTTAGTTTCTTAGTCTATTCTGTGCTCTGTTTGTTGTACATTCCAAATTTATTTTCTTAAATTCTTGTCATGTTTTTCTTTTGGGTTCTAGATCCTTTAAGTCTTAGCTCAGCTCTCTCTGTGTAATTAGTCTCACCCCTCAGTTTCCCTGCTTTCTCCCCTAACCAGCTGTACTCCATATCTCTGATTCCCTTCATTGGGTCTTTTCTCACTTTCACACCCCCTGCCTAAGTATTTAAGTTCATGATTTTCATTGTTAATTGCTAGATTCTTCTGTTCTGTTGCCTGCTTATCGCTGCTTACTTCATTACCTGTTATCTCTGTGCAAAGACCTGTATGTTTTTTGTGTATGTCTGAGATTCTTCTTCCTTTTTAAAAGAAAAAAAAGAGAGTCTTCTTCCTGTCATTTTGTCAATTTATGATTGGTGTAAGACAGACTGCTACTGTCTTAGAGACAGGAGACAGACATACTGGGACCTACATTTCCTGATGTGGATTGGCAAGTTGCTAACAGTAGATGTGAATAAGCATTTCAATAGATGATGGAGGAAGTAAATGTGATTAGTAAAGAGATGGAATGAGTGCTTATCTTGGTGTCACCTGTCCTCAGTTGTCATGTCTAAGGCATTTCTAGTCATGTGTTTATAGTATGTGTTTTGACTTCTAATCTGTCCAACCTGAGACTTTTTTTTTACTACGAAAGATGAAATATGCATGAAAGTCAGAGGTAGACAAAGTAGTCTCACACTTATTACTTAGAGGCATACACATTAAAGAACAATGAATCTGCTATAGCCGTTAAGAATAGTGTATACACTAGTTTTTATTGGTTTTTATTTTCATTGATACAAGTTTCCTGACAAATGTTCAGAGCCACAACTGCTCTTTGAAAACAAATTATCTGCTTATTTTTTTTCTGAAGCATTTCTGAGCTTTGTTTGTAAGTTTATTTTCACTGTGTTTACATCATGTAGCTGTCTTGGAACATTCTGACATAGAAGCGGTCGGTACGGTCAACCACACGTCAACTGCCTCTGCGCCACGTACTGTATCAACCTGAAGATGAAAGCTGAAGGAAAAAGATTTGTTCTTTGAAATCCTGAAAGAAGTGACAGGTCCTTGGAGAGAGTACATTGACACACACAGAGAATGATAAATCATTTGAGGTAACAGACGGAGCGACAACAATATGTGAAGTCGGGATTAGAGGATTTATGTTTTGAACTGCTGACAGTAAGATGTTGTTTTTGACAACAGCTGGAACAGATTTCAGTGGATAACAGGACCTTTGGTTGCATATATACATAAATATATATTTGGGCTGTCAACATTAACGTGTTAACTCATGCGATTAATCTAAACATTTTAACGCATTAATATTATATAATGCGGATTAATCGCATTACCTATTTTGATCAAAAAGCCTCTCTCTCGCAGAGGGTTACTTAGCTCAGCGCAGCATGTTACAGTCTTGTCCTGCGTTCAACAATGCAGAGTTCCAAATGTGAGTGAAAAGATGGGCGAGGACAGCCAGATTGGTGTGCTCAGTGCTTTCTTTGCTTTAAAAACACAACGATTAGAGCGGGCGCCCCGTATACAGAGGCTATAGACCTGGATGCGGCCGTCCTGAGTTCCAATCCAGTCCTTGGTTACTTTCTCTGTGCCCCCTTCCTTTTAGATTAGTGTCCAATAAAGGCCATTAATGCCAGAAAAATTCTTAGAAAAAACCCCCAAAAATCACCGCGATGTACATTTATATAAAACTGAGGTAGTATGTATCAATGTATCAAATTCAAAAATATTGTATTAATCCCAAAGGGAAATTAAATGTTCTTGTAACTCATACAATTTTCTTCAAAGTGTTGTTGAAGATGCTGTCTGTATGCGGTCTGCATTACAGTGGCTCTGATGAAGCCTCTGACTAAAGACACTCTATTGTTGTATAACAGTCACATGGAGAGGATGCTGAGGATTCTCTGTAATTTTATTGATTTTATGAAGAATCCTTCTTTGTACAATAATCTACAGATGTTCCAGAACCCCAGAACAAAGCCACCTTTCTTCATCAGTTTTTAAAGCCAACTGATTGCTGTTGCTTGTTGTCTTTGTTTTCTCGTTGTTGGTTGATAAGGATGTTTTTGTTGCTCATAAAATAATTAATTCCAATATATCCATTCCACTTTTTTCCCCAAACATTGTCGATGTTTTTCTTTCTTCCTTATGGCCAAACATTTGCTTTTTGTTGTCCAATCAAAAGCCTCCATATTTCATAGCCTGGGGTTCTCTAAATCACAGGTTTTAAAAAAGAAACTTAAAAATGGGTGAGCTTAACTGAGAATGATAAGATCTTCAGGATGGAACAACTATAGAAAGACTAATAGCAATTCTTGTGAAACAGTTGTTCAGACACATACTGTTTTATACCATACTATGCACTCACTGGCCACTTTATTAGTTACATATCACTGGTAGCAGGTTAGATCCCATTTACCTTCAGAACTGTGTTAATTCATCTTGATTCCACAATCTTTCAGAAATATTCTTCTGAGATTTTGGTCTAAATTGAGATTATAGCATCCACGGTTATTACAGATTTGTCAGCTGCTTTTTTCATGATGTGAATCCCAGTTTTTCAACATCCAAAATGTGCTCTGTTGGACTGACATCTGACAACTGTGGGGGCAACTGGAGTACAATGAACTCACCTTCATGTCATCTGAAACCAGTTTAAGATGAAATGAGCTTTGTGATATAATGCATTATCCTTCTGGAAGGCGTAATCAGAAGAGGGGTAAACTGTGGTAATGAAAGGATGAACAAGGCCAGCAGCAATAGTCATGTAAGCTGTGGTGTTTAAATTATATAAATATCCTCCACACTGTTATACCAGCACAACTTGCCTGAACTGTTGATACAAGGCAGGATGGATCAATGCTTTCATATTGTTTCTGCAAAATTCTGACCCCACCATCTGAATGTTGGTGTTGAAATTGAGACTCATCAGACCAGACAATGTTTTTTTCCAATCTGTCATCGTCCAATTTTGATGAGCTAGCGCAGATGGAAAACTCAATAAGCCACAACAATTCCTGTCCATATTTAGCCTGAACAGCGACGTTGAGAGTCAGGCTGGTTTAGCCCATTTTATCAACCACAACCACCTTTCAAGGGCATTTCTGCACCAGCAGATATCCCACAGTGCACATCTGTTCAGTTTTCAGTTCTCAATCACAATTTCACATTGTTTAGACCTCAGTGTCTTTTCTGTCAGTTAAAAAATATTTGCTCAGAGGCATATGTGTGGTCTTGATAAGTTAACCATCTTTTAGCCACACTACATATAAATTATGTGTATTACTATAGCAAATGAAAACTTAAAAATGATACCTAACAAGTTGTATTTTTTTCCTCAGATGGAGCGCAGTGAGACAGTGTGCCGTTACTGTGGTGTTAGCTACCTGGTTTTCCATGAGTTTCATCAGCTCCGCACTCAGCTGGCTCAGTTAGAGGCTGAGCTCCAGGAACTGAAAGAGACTGCCCAGAGGGAGAAGGCCCAGCATGAGGCTCTGGAGTTGAACAGGCTGGAGTGGGAGAGGGAGCTTCAGCTGCAGATGCAGACCCAAGCTGATGTCAGGGAGAAAATCACCAGAGAAGAGCTGGAAAAAAGGAACCAGGACATGACGAAAACTCTAAGAGAGGAGTTTGAAGCAAAATGTGAGAGAATGAGGAATAAGATGGAAGAGGACTATCAGAAAATCATCGAAGAGAGGGAGAGACAGCTTAGAAGGGAGTTGGGAGACTTGGCAGTGGAGGAACTAAGAACGCAGAGGGAAGAGCTGGGGAAGAGCGCTGAGGAGAGAGAAACTGTTCTGAGTGCTAGCCTTCAGAAGGCCAAAAAAAAATTCAGAGGACCTGAGAAAAAACCTTCATCAACTCAAAAATAGGTGAGTTTTGTTGGCATTTCCTTACCACTGTCACCTAAATGATCACCTATGCCAGACTTCATAAGCACAGTCACCATGTTTTAGTGATCAAACCGAAACTCTTAGAACAGCCAGTAATCTTACTGACTCTTGACTTAATGTGTCTTTTTGATGCAAACTTTGTTTTCTGTTTGTAGATTCTGCTGCAATTTTCCACTCCCTAATCAGCACCAAAAATGGGAGAAGGAACGTTTGTAGAATTTCAGTTTAAAACCTTTTTATGCCTGACATAATCAGTGAAACTGATTGAGTTTCATTGAAACTCAATCAGTTTTTTTCTATTTTTGCCTAAAGTCGAAAACAGCTTTTCTGTATATAATAACAAACATATACAAAGATACTGGCAGTGTCTAACTTACATTTGGGAAGAAGGTTCTAAAAAACCTCTGGTTTCATTTTATCAATACATTTTTTCCCTTTATTTAGTTTAAGGGTAAAGAAAATATGCATCTTTAGAGCTTTGCAGACTGAATCAGTTGGCTGCTTTCACAAACATTTTAAGTCAGGTATGAGATATCTTCTGTATTTATCAGTATTACAGTTTGATGTAGTAATGGCAGCCAGTCAGCCACAGGGCTGGAAATTTTAAATAGTTATTACAAGTTCACTTTTATAAAGAACCAGTTCCAAGTTCCGTTCACATTGTTAAAACTGAATTTCTTCTTGTTCCATTGTTTAGCAGTTAGCATTGTGACATGTGATATAAGTCACAACAGGGCTAGGATAAACCAAAAATTAATGGATACCGAAATGTATGACGATGGGGCGATGGTGGTAGGATAGTTCATTCTGTAATCGGCGGGTTACTGGTTTGATCCCTGCCCTGTCTGTCTCCATTGTTGCATCGGGCAAGACACTTTGCCTAAAAGGCAGTGCCTCCCAAGATGGCTCCATCCTCAGACACCTATCTACCTTGGACGGGCTTTACTGAAAAATTTAATTTCCCCCCTGGGGGATTAATAAAGGTATAAAATATGAAAAAAGATGACCAATGTTATTTTGTCCATGTTGGAATTTTTGGTATGTTAAAAAAGTGAAAAGAAAAGTTGTTTTTATCTTTTTTGGCTGTGTATAGGTAGGCTATGCTCATGTCCCTTTAAGATGCTGCACTATGTGTACAGTCTGTTCTCATATGACTCCACCCCATTCAGTCTGCAACAGAAAGTAAAAGAGTGAGGTTGAGAAAATGGAGCATATTACTATATATTTCTCAATTGTTCAGTTGTGCTTGTTTGTTCAATAACTCTTAACAACTAAAAGTAGATTTTCCTCATTTATTAGAAAACCCTCAAGTTTTAAAGTCCATTAAGTGGCAATAAAAATTATTGGGGCCCAGGGGAATCAATACCATCAATTTAAACTGGCTGTGAATTATTTAAGCTGGCCTATCACATTATTTATTTATATTTTTAAAAATTTTATGGGGCGTGCTGTTTATCATTATTGAGGGTGATCTGCTCAATTTATCATAATATTGATTTAGGCCATATTGCTCAGCCCTAGTTCACAGTACCGATACGAGCTAGTTTTCATTCATTTATCAATCTTTGTAGGAAATAAGGGCATGACCATTAAGCATCCTGATTATATCACTGGGAGCAAATTGAGTGTAAAATTTTGATAGAAAAGAAACTCATTCATCTATGTTTTTATTATCCACAACTTTAATGTTCTGTTTTGTCAAAATCCTGATTCTATTTCAGCATGACACTGTTGCTTTGCAGCAAGAAGATCCTTGGTTGCAATCCCAGCCTTTTCTGCATGGTGTTTGCATGACCACCCCATGCATGTGTGGGGTTTTCTCTGAATACTCCAACTTCCTCCATGGTCCAAATACTTGAACGAATTGTTTTCTCTCAATTGGCCTTAGCCTTAGAGTGTGTGCATACATAGTTGTTTGTCCTGTGTGTATCTATGTTGCTCTGATAGAATGGTGACCAGGGTGCACCATGCCTCTCACCCCAATGATCTCTGGAGATAGACACCAGACCCCTATACCTTTCAAGGATAAGTGGGTATAGACAATGGATAGGTGGATGTTATAGGACGTCAACTAACATAATCTTCACTTACAAAATTTAAAAGCAAAAAAAATCAGTTCTGGTTATTTAACCAATTCTTTCTTCTTCAAAGATGGTAAGAAGTGACTCCAATAAGCTGTAACCTCCCTCCACTATTTGTCTCTGCTGTACCTGCAAACTCTCAGTCCTTGTCTACATCAGAATCTGAAACAGGACTGCCCAAATGATGCCCAGCCCCTACCCAAGGCCATCCACTCAGACCCCACCCAAGAAGAAAAGCTACACCCACCGTAACATTCTGACAGCTTTCAGAAACATAAGACACCCAGTCTGAGTTTTACTCTCATGAACCAGCCTCCGCCAGCAGAATGCCCCCCATAAAGGAGAGAGAACCTGTAATGAGATGGTATAAAAACCTCCCCGTCAGCTTAAGATGCCCCAAGGACCACCAATGCATCGAAGGCCCCCAGCCCAGGGCCGGGCACCGGTGTATGCACCAGCCCAAAACCCTGGCAACATACCCACCCGGACCCAAATCCCCCTGGTTCACCAAGACCCCCCCGTGGGTGACACACCCCTAGAACACAGAGTCCACCCCCAACCCAATGATCCAACAAAAGGTCTTTAAGCTAGTTAATACTCAGAGTATTTTTATTTTTCCTTTCATGAGTATAGTTTTCTTTGTAATACATAAGGCAGTAAGAATCATGTGACATGTGTTTGTCTCCAAGGTGACATCATCTAAGTGGGCCAATAAGCAAACTGACGGAGAGTGTGGAATATTACATTTCAGATATTTTGATAACTCTTCACATATCTGGCACCAGAACCTCTGAAAAGGTGGACAGAACCAGTCAAGTTTAAATTAAGAGGAAGATAGACACTCACACAAACATAAGAACACAGCACTCACCAAGCTCTTACCTTTGAGGGTTAATGTCACAGTGATTTTCTATATAAAGAAGTTGAAATTTATCCTAAAAGCTTCTCATTTTGCATCTTTGTTCACTTCTGAATAGTGCATTACTTTAGAGGGAGAGGGAAAGCTGAACTCTGTAAAAAACAAATCATTAATCCAAAATTTTCTAAAATGTTCATGCCTCTGACTAAAACACCTAGATGCCACACAGATATACAATATATCCTTTACTTCTTCATAAAAGAAAGAAACCGCAAGAAGATTGCAACTCAGCGTTCATCCTCTATTACTGCTTTAGAAACAATAGTATACAAGAGATGTCTGACATGAGTTTTAAGTAGTTTTTCTGAAATGCTGTGTAAGTCTTATGCAAGATGTAACAAAATGCACACCTTCCAAAAGGTTCTATGTTTGCCTTGTCAGTCTCTAAAATATATTTCCTAGTGTCTTTTGGATCACAAAGATTTTGCTTGGGAAATGTTTTTGGTCAGTAGTGATTTTAGCCTTGGAACTCCCCTGTTAATTGATTGGTCCATTGTGAGGAGCCAGAGAGGCTTGTCTTTGTTGGCACATCACAGAGACATTTTCCCAGTAAATCTAGACTGTATATAAGGGATGAGGAGGCATATTTTTTAAAGAACTGTGGAGGTGTTTAGTGTAATTATTTAATATTTCTTTATTTTTTTATTTGTATTTGCAAAACTGAACTTGCTTTAATGTGGATTAGGTACATGAAGAAGGTCCAGTACAAAACTGGGATTGTTTTTAGTTAAATACCCTAGTTTTAATCAGAAATGTTGTCATATTTGTTGTCATATATAACTTCTCATAAGTCCTGAAAAGGCATTCTTCAAGTGTCACCTAAAATACCACAGATTATTACTTCTACCATGACCTTTAGTCTTTTTCAAACTCTCCTGCCCACACCCATTTTAGCAGGAAGATTTTCTCTATGTGCTCTGTTTAGTGCCAAACTTGAGTATGTGTGGCAACTGGATGTGAATGGAAATGTCAGAAAAAAAGAAAATCATCTCTTTCATAACATTTTTACTTGGGTTATTCCTTTATAACTATAATTAACTGTTTGATTTTCTTCTTTGGATTTTACATCACTATAAAGTAGTGAATGGAAACTATTGTGAGTCTCGGCTGGTTAACTTGTTTCCTTCAAAAGATTTTCTCTCTTCTCAAAGATAGAACATACAGTGGCTGGAAATAAAGTGTGAGCATTGGGAGTGGGTGAGATTTTACCATAGGTCACATCAGCTGCAACCCTAACTAACAGCAGGCCTACAGGGATTTTCCTATTGTTGTGTGACATTGCTATGAAAATTAAAATTAATCTCCTGGATCTTCTGGTCTTTACTCTTAAGAGTGCTCTAAATAGATTTTGGCATGCTGTGTTTGCAGCAGAGACATTTTTTTGTTTTGCATAATTAGGGGTTTGCAGAACAGGCTCTGAGCAGTTTGTCTCACTGTGACGTAAACTTTGTGTGCTCTAATATCCCAGTTAGTTGGAAATCTGAATATCTCATTCATAACAGACAAAGTACGAGATCTGCTTATTCTCATATTTTTTGGCTTCATAGGGACAATAAGCAACTTGTAATCATGTTTAAAATGCGCTAAAACAGATTTTTAAATGATATACTGCAATTAAATCACTGTCTGGCCATTGTCTTTAGGAATCATAATTTTTTGAACTGTATTAGTTCACATCAGGCTAATCTCTTCTTAAATTGTTTTAATTCCCCACCTACGAAAGTAATGTAAGAACTACATTTTAAACATTCTCCTGGTGCTGTTGACAGCCATAGAAGACATGGCGAGGAAGGGCAGGGTATGCCATTGACTGCCCACCTCTGTTTAGACAAAACTGAGGCAAGCGAAGTTTTAACTTTTGCTTCTAAGGTTTAGGAGGCACTCACTTTGTTAGTTACCTGGATGGTTAGTCGGCCCGTCACCAGGGCAGGGCTCTATCCTACGGCGCAAGAGAGGAGAGAAGACACGCAGCGCACCTTTGTGTCCACCTGTACGTTTTGCACGCAGCGCATTCTCGTTGAGACAGGCACGCATGGCGGTGCACATCACATGTGTGTGTTTGGAGGACAGAAGGAGGGTGTAGTTTTGTCGAGCAAAATTACAAGAATGTGGAGCACTAGTAACTTTTAAGTTCAGAAATGCTACCTGGGGTTACACACTATACACTGAAAAAAACAAAAGATTTCAAAAAGGGGACTTTTTTTCCCCTTGAGGGAAAAGGCCAGGTGCTCTAGCACCACCTAGTGTCTATCTGTGTATTCCCAGTGTACAGCACAAGTCCAAAATCTGGACTCAGCTTATAACTAAAGAAGGAAGGAAAAGCATAACCAGACTTGTGATCGATACTTTGTGTACAACCAAAGTAGAAAAATTCCTTATTAATTAGACCATCATATATTTTAAGTCAAGTTGTGTGATTTATAAATGCTAACAGTCATAATTTCTAAACAGATCACAATGGCTGATGCGTGCATCTGTGTTTATGTGTGTATGTGTGTGTGCGTATGTGTGTGTGTCTACAGATGATATATGACCCAAAGTGGGAAATACCAACATACACAAGCACAAAGGAAGTTATCCTATTCATTAGATGTCAAATTTCTGGTGAAAATATCTAAAAACCTTGTTGCAAAAAATGAAAAGTTAATACGCTGGGAATAAATGACCATCTTCACACACACACACACACACACACACACACACACACACACACGACACATGAATAGGTTTTGAAGATTCCTTTAATGTTTCTTACTTCAGCATTTGTCAAGTGTTAGTAATCAAATAGCAGATGTTTGTGCACAAACAGCCATCAAAGGCAGTTTAGGTACAGGGAAAAATGCAGGAAATGTTTGCGCGCCATGACTCACAGAAATGCTATGAATGGCAGAAGTAATCTAAAGTCTCAAACTGTGACTCGTTTCTGCAGGCTTTGTCACACAGATTAATGAAGCAACTCCTGGACACAAACCAGCATTTTCACACAAAATGGAGTCATGAATAATAATTGTCACAGTATATTGAAGAAAAGATTAAAAAATTTAAAGTAAAAATGAGTAATTTCTGTAAATATGAAATTTCTCTTCAGAAAATTATGTGGAGGGCTTGTCAGCCATTGGAGCTGCCTGGCAGGAATCCATTTTCAGTCACATGCCCCCAACAGTTGAAACACACACACACACACACAGCTTGAGACACAAAACTGCTACATGTGGAACTACACGGGCTCAGCTTTTTTTGCTCTTTCAGGGTTAAGGGATTGAACTTGTAATAAAATTTCTGGAAAAAAAAATGCATTACTGCTTCTTCCAATTGGACACATGCAATTGTA
The DNA here is from genome assembly GCA_014839685.1 of Anableps anableps. NCBI lineage: Eukaryota > Metazoa > Chordata > Actinopteri > Cyprinodontiformes > Anablepidae > Anableps > Anableps anableps. Next base: position 23,296,134 of record CM026068.1, on the reverse strand, counting down.
TTAAACTGTCTGCAGCAGGTCTGGTCTGAGTCTACCTGAAGCAGGTAGACTCAGACCAGAGAGGAGACTTGAAGTTGAGGGGTGTCTCTGACTTAGTAACAATGATATTCCCAGTATCAAATATGGCATTTGCTGTAAATTTTACTGTAAATGTACTGTAATATGAAAGTGCTTGCAATGTGAAACACACTGCTCTAATCAATACTTTTGCTGCTTTACTGATTGCATGAAGCAGATTTACTAATTGTGGCACAATTAGTGCCACAATTAGTGGCACAGCCTCGTTAACAAATTAAAAGAATCACAGCCTCGTTAACAAATTTTAAGTTTAAGAGAAACATAGCAACTACTGCCAATGTGTTTCTTTGTGTGCAACAGTCTTTTGCAACATATCCACCTTAATTTATTTATTTAGCAAGGTGGAATGTTGTACATTTCCATTGAAGTAATTTTTGAAAAAAAAAATCATCTGTTTTCATTGTAAATTATCAGATTGTATTCATAGCTGGAGCTCCTGTTCATGTCACTCTGTGTGAATGTGAAAGTCTGCTTCTGTGAAATTCATGAAAAGCTCCTTATAATGACACCTTTACATATGTTATAGGGTGAATCCACTGTGAATAAATTATTGAATATAGTTTCCTATTGCTTCTTTGGCAAAGCAATAGAAAAATGCACTGTAACCCTTAGGCTACAAAGTGTATGTCTCCTCAGTTAATTAAAGTTGCACAAAGGATCATGTTTAAATATTTTTGCAAACAATAGTAAGTCTTTCTATGGTATAACTGAAATTTCAAGTGTTGATGTTACTGCTTGCAGCAACAGTGATGTACACAGTAGCAATAAGAGGAGCAAGACTCTGAGTCAGTGGACATAATTTAAATAAACAGCAGGGTTTGGTATGGTAGTGAAAATGCACATAACAAACAGGTCAAGAAAAATGTATATGACCAGGCAAGTGACGTTTGTTATGTGTCTTGTCCCCTTCTTTCCTGCCCATGTTCTGTCTGATTACTGTAAATAAAATTTACTAATGCCACAAAATCTTTTTGAGAAAGTGTTTTGTTTCCAGGCCGCAAATATATTTTTGTCGTATTTCCTATTTAGTTTGAATGGATAAGCATATACAGATGGTAAAGTCTCAAGGAGAAGATTTGAATGTGTTACAAACTTGTTTTACAAGCTAAAGTTTGAAACCTTAGCAGACTCACCCTACTGGCTATTGTATAGAAGGCAGTTATAAACTGCCTTCTATTGTATAGAATAGAATAGGCCATTAGTTTCATTTTTCAAACGATTTAAGCTTTTTATAATGTATGTGCACAGCTGCAAAACTAAATATTTGCAAAATTATAATTTATTTGCAATAACAAAACTTAGGCCTGTTAAATAATTTTTTCTATCCATTTTTATTTTATTCCTCTCCAAATACCACAGAAACACTCACATTTAGCTGAATATTTAGTATAGTTTGGTTCATTATGGATATTCAGTCTTCATTTTTAAAGTGTTCTTATGAGTGAGTGCCACAGCTGGTGTGGTCTTACACTCAGCTAGACGTATGTAATTATGTGTATACAGTAAACTGGTGAGCCGGTCCGCTCTGGCCTAATGTAAGCTGATTATCTCTGCCTGAAATCTTGTACCTCCTGTGCCCAATGAAAACAAACAGATAAACAAGCACAGTGGTAACAGTGGTACTCAGGCCCATAAGGCTTGGTTTGAGTCAGGGGGTCAAAGTTCAGGCAGAGATAATAGTGATGCATGAGAGGTCTGTGTAAAATTACAACAAAAGATGCTTACTGTCTATTACAGCCTTTTTTCTTTTTGTGTTCATCATTGTTTTTTTAGAATTTGGCAGTACTTTGTTTTAATATGTTTTCATATGATAAACAATATGTCTGTTTTCTTATCTATCATGTCATATACAATGAAATCACATTTGCTTTGATTAATTAAATGTTTGCTTGTTTTAAATACACAAACATTCTTAACCTTCTGATATTATTTTTCTGAAACAGGTTTAACATATCTACTTCTCCCAAACATATCTTTGCTTATTTCTAATTTTCAAGTTTGAGCCCGTGTTATTCCAGCAGGTTGAGAAAAGGGACTTTGACATGTTTGAATGTGTGGATGTTGTTGAAGAACCTGACTGGTTGCTCTATAGCAACACACCTTCCTCATAAACCAGACCTCAATAAAAATTTACCTATCAGTCTGTGTGTGTGAGTGTGTGTGTGTGGGTGTGTCTGTGGGTGCACACACACACCTCGAGTACTTGAACGTGTGTGTCTATGAAGAGTGTGGAGCAGAAGAAAGTAAACTGAGAAAGAAAGTAATATTCAGAGCATATTTAAACTTGATTTTCAAATGTCACCTGCTTGACAAGTTCAAACACATACTAGCCAGAGACATTTTAATCTATCCATGAGAACAGAAGATGGAGGTATGAGAAGGTGGAGGTGGATAATACATATGTGTTTATATAATATTTAAATATCCTTAGTCTGAATCTCCTTTTTTTACTGTACATAATTCTTAACTAAGTGCCTATATTACTATTTTTGGTTACCTATTCAGAGATCATATGGACACTCAGATTAGTTCTTGTTCCATGACTGAAATAAAAAATAAAAAATAACTATTCATAACTATTTATGTCAAAAAGATGATGCCGCCACAGCCACTTTAATTTGTTTGTCCCAAACAATTGGAATAACTAACCTCCACAGCTTTGGACTCTGGTGAATATCTACAAATGACGAAATTTTGTTAATAGAGGCTTCTCATCGATCAAACAGTATATGGCATATTTGCTTTTAAAGCAGGTTAATCCACGATTTAATGTAGTTCAAAATAAAAAAAAAACATAAATTAGTAAAAAAAAAAAAAAAAAAAAAAAACAATAGGCACTGAACAGTTTAACTTGACAACAAAGTGCACAATTATCAAACAATAATTTAAACAAGGATAAATTCATGTAAATAGAAAGATAAAGTAGCTTCTTTGCTGTCTCTTGCTGCAGAATACATTGACATTTTTACTAAAAAGAATTTTAATTGTAAGAATTACATGTTGACCCTTACAAAGTCCACTGACATTTGGAAAATCTACTTTTTATTTGAAGTAATTTAAACACATGCCATATCGTGTTTTATGAGATTTTTTTCTGTTTTTTGGTTTTTTTTTTTTTCTAGTTCAGTGAGAACAATGGAGTGGAAACAAAGCTGATCCCTTGAAACAGAATTAAGAAGGAACTCTGTGTTAAGCATCCATGCATATCAATATTTAATGCTTATCAGCTTACTAGTTAAGCCTCTTGACTCCTAGTTCTATTTGGAGCAAGTGAGTCAGCAAAGGCAAATTCACACAGATTCACACAGACAGTTTTAATATGTTTTGCAAGTCCTTTTGAAATCTGTAACAATTTGTTCAAGACAGAATTAAAATTTTGAACATTTCAAAGAAGGGAAAGGTAATTCTGCCACAAATGAATAAAATTGAGAAACAACTCTGGATAATTAGCCTCCCGAGTATGTTCCCCCAGTTTCATTCCTTTGAAGACTTACACAATATTTTCATTGATTATGGTTTTTATTCACATCTGGGCCACTTGACTCTAGAAATATGAAATGACATCAGATTTATATAGCGCTTTTCAGAACCCTCAAAGACGCTTTACAATGAAATCAATCATTCTCATTCACACACTGATGATGGCAAGCTACTGGATTGTAGCCACACCTGCCCTGGGGCAGTCTGACAGAAGTGAGGGTGCTATATTGTGCCATCGGCCCTGCTGACCACAAGGTAAGTGAAGTGTCTTGCCCAAGGACACAACAACCGAGACAGACGGAGCAGGGGCTCAAACCGGCTGCCCACCAATTGGGGTCTGGGCTGTGGATGGGCTTCGGGCCTTGGGGTATGATTAGGGGCGGGGGCCGACTTTCTGGCTCTCCCGGGATCATTCAGATTTTTTTTTGCGGTGGCCGGCCCTATGGTTAGGGTGGCTGCCAGGTTCCGGCGGGTGGTCAGCTGTGTGCCTGGTATGTGTGGCAGTGGTCAGGGCCGTGGCTTTGCTTTGATGGGGGAACTGGCTGGTCAGCCTGGTGTGGCGTTCACAATGGGTGTGTGCTGTGTGGGGAGGGTGCCGGCAAGCTTCGACACCTCAGGGTCCATGGTGTAGTGTTGATGGGATGCCTGGTTTTTGGTATGATGGGCCGGCCTTCCTCTGCTTCTCCCTGTTGCTCTGGTCCCCAGCCTAGGACCGGCCTGCAGTCAACGTCAGATGGGTGGGGCGGTGGAGTCCACCCTATGGCAGAGCTGTGATGGCTGGTGGATTGTGATTGGACTGGAGTGGTGGGTCAGCTTGGGTGCAGGTTCCTGGCTGGCGTGTTGTTTCATGGATGAGCAGGCTAAGGTTGCTGGTGTTAGCCAGGTGGCTTTGGAGACTCCCTGGTTTCCTGCCCTGTTCATCACTCTACAGGGGAGATGTCAGCCCTGCTGGTGTGGTGTGGGGGGATTGTTCCCCTTTTCAGGTGTGGGGCCGCTGACATTTTGGTTGGTTGTGTGGTGATGATGGAACTGGGCTTAGTGATGGTTGTCCCTGGGTTGACGTTGCAGTGACGGTGACATGGGTTTGATTGCATAGTTGCAGGGGCATGATGCAGGCCGATGGCTCTGGGTGCGGGCCGCCTGCTGGGGGTTTTGATCCTGTCCTTGTATTGGGTCAGGGGGCTTGGTGTTGTTCCGTGGCTCGGTGGCATCTGCTCTGTTGCATTTGCGTACAGGGGCTGCGGTCGTGTCTTATGGAGCAATTGCCATACCTTGCAGCATGCTATATGGTGAGGGTGAGATCTGGCAGGAGTGGGGGTTTTCACACAGAGTTAAATTGGTTAGGACTGACATTTGAGGCTTGTCTTATTCACTTGGTGCTTGAGTTTGGAGTTATCTAGTTTTATTGTGTGAGTAGGGAAGTAAGAACAAGATGGAGAAATGGGAAGATGGCTTTCCTCTTAAAAGGCATTTGGGTAAAAAAAAAAAAAAGATCAAGGGGTAGAATCACTCTTACAAATATGAAAAGAACTGATAGTATATGGGGAGACAGCTTCTCTAACTGATGACAGGCTGAAACATATCACGTAACTTGGAAGCATGCTTGTGGCGTTGAGAGAAGCCTCAGGGAATTTGACACGCTTCACTTATTTCCCTGCGGCTGGCTGGTCACATTCTTGTATCCAACATCATGTCTTGGTGTGAGTCTGTATATGACTTCATATGACTCTGTGGCTATTTCTGTGAGTGTGTGTTTGGAAGCATGCTTGCATACACCTACATGCACCTGCAGTTGGTAGGATAATTATCCCTGGGCACAGAATCAATCAAAATCAGGCTTGGCAGGTATAAAAGAAGCTGTCATAAAAATGTGCGAGAGAACCCACAGAGAGAAACACACACACCTGGGTTCAGGACGGCAATGCTGATAAGACAACTCACAGGTGGGAGGGCAGGAGTGGAGGAGAAACCAAATGATAGATGACAAACTGAGGGGCATCTATTTGTAACAAGGAAGAACTCAGAGGGAAGCTGTACTTGTGGTTTTATTCCAATTTCCAGTTTCCACTAGCAACCTAACAAACAATGATCCAGTCACTACAATGTTAATTCCCCTCTGTTTGTGTATGTGTTAGGTAATATGTCATGTCTGCTAGGAACTGAGTCGAGCAGCCGTCACAGCCTGCTTGTGAGGTATCAGCAGAAATCCAACTTCAAGTTTATGTTACCGCATTGAACAAACACAGACTCTCTCTCTGTATCACACACACACACACACACACACACACACACACACACACACACACACACACAATCTGACTTGTGTGTGTGCAATAAACATTACTGCATGAATGGAGAGCTCTCCTTGATGGTGGACCACTGATGGCTCTAATGGCTCCAGTTCATAGTGTGGGTCATGACAACACAATAAACTGAAACATTTGTGCATCTGAATTTCTGTGTACATGTGATTAAATAGTCTCTTTTAAACTCAGTCTCACATACAGTAGTTCACACACACTCAGTAAGATATCCTATTTGGTAATCAGCAATTATTTGATGAAAGAGTAGCATAGCAACCCACACATACGAATGAAACACAAATCAACATGTTGTGATTCAGAATTTTAATAAAGAATGACAAGCTGGAAGGCAAATGCATTCTCTGACCCCTCGGCTAATTTGGTTAGCTGTTATATGATATTACCCTATGTACCTCATATTTTGTGTTTCTTTGTATGTGTGTGGGAGTGTTTGTGGGTGTGTGTGTATGGTTGTTGTTTTGATTGTCGTTGTTATGGCATCCCTGGCATGGTTACTAGATAACCCAAAAACAAAAGTTACAAAAGCAGGTGTCACTGTGAACAACCTCACACACCAAACACATTATCTTGAAAGCATTGCATGATCTAACAGCAGAACAATAATGTTATAAAAGGCCCGAAATATGTTTGAATCTACACTTACTGTGTGTACTTGTACATATGTACATACCTCTCTGTGTTTGCATTGTATGTTTTGTGTTTTGTGTTGTTCAACTGAAGCATTCTTCCAAGATGTTGAGCAAAAACATCCTTAAACCACATGTGTTGACATTTTAATTTCAGAAGCTTTAATTTTACTTTTGATGATGACAGAAAATAACATTGCAAACGAATAGGAATTTGAGATTCCGACTCAAGTTATACAATGGGACTCTTGACTTGACTTTTACCTGTGCTCTAAAGAATGACTCAAACTTCAGATCTAGAAAGTTGATACTTGACATAGACTAATACACTGAAGACTTGAGGATTCACTTGAACTCAGCCTAAAGACCTACTGTTGACAGAAAATATGAACACAAGCAGAAACATCACCGATACAGTCTCAAATCTGAAGCATGTACTTGAGCTGTATAAAGACTTTAGACTTACTCAGACAACTTGAGACTTCACTCAGATCCATGAACTAAAGGCTTAGGACTTGACTCTTAACTCTTGCTCTAGTTTTGAGACTTGACTTGGATTTGTGCTCTAATAACATTACTTAGACTTGTATTTTAAGAAGTCAAGTTTATTTGTATTGCACATTTCAGCAGCAAGGCAGTTCATTGTCCAACCCAGCTCTCCAGTCGCTTTAATAATGTATCATGGTTAACATTGTCAAATGCTGCACTGAAGTCCAACAGAACCAACCCTGTGGTTCTTCCACAGACTGCATTTGTGTGGATATCATTGAACACTTTGACGAGGGCAGTCTCAGTGCTCTGGTGAGCATGGAAACTGGACTGAAAGACATCAAAGCAGTTTGTCATTGTTAGGAAGCTGTTTAACTGTTGAAACACAGCTTTTTCAATAATTTTGCTGATGAATGGAAGGTTAGAGATTGGCCTGTAATTCTGCAACAGTGATTTATCTAAATTGCTCTTTCTTAACAGTGGTTTGATAACTGCTGTTTTTAGAACCCGGGAGAAAACATATGATGAGAGGGATGAGTTTACTATTTAAATTAGGTCAGATGCAATGACAGGCAGAACTTTCTTAAGGAAGGTGGTTGGTAGGATATCAAGACAGCAGGAGGAGGAGTTTAATTGATTTAAAGATTCTTCTAAGTTTTCATGGTTGAGTTGGTGAAATTCAGCCATTTTCTCTGCATTTGTTTTGGTTTGGCGTAGCATCGTTATTGGATTTGGTGTGGATGTGCAGATTGACCCTCTAATTTTTTGAATTTTCTCTGTAAAAAAGTTGGCAGATTCATTGCAGGCCCTGGTAGAGTGGAGTTCAGGTGGTAAAATCACAGGAGGGTTTGTCAACCTGTCAACTGTGGCAAACAAGGCACGAGCGTTGATGCTTTTGTGTATGATTTCTGCAAAAATAGTTTCCCTTGCATGTTTTAGGGTTAAGTGATAACTTCACAGCCTTTCTTTGTAGATTTCATAGTAAACGTGAAGTCGAGTTTTACGCCATTTACGTTCAGCCCTTCGACAAAGGCTTCTTTTGCTTCTTACAAGTGGAGCAATTATCCACGGATATTTCTTCCTACCAGACACAGTCTTCACTTTAACAGGGGCAATGAAATCAATGATGTCTGAAATTTTAGAGAACAAGTTATATACCAGTTCATCAACTGTTTTACAGCATGGAACTGAGGTATAAGAGTAGACTTGATTAAAAAGGCAGTATTATGTGTTTTCCAGCCACCAAGAATAATTTTTATAGCACAATCAAGTAATGTTACCTTCAGTTGTTACAAAAATGCTGTATATATCAAATATGACTTAAAAGAAGAAATTGGGCCTCTGTCTTTTAAAAATTCCTGCTCTTTCTGAAACTCTACCTTCCAGAAGTCATCACAACAGCGCTCCTCTATTAACCCTTTAACAACGTTTTTATCAACATTTCACTGAGAAGTAGCTGGTATAACGAGCTCAGCATATGCGCAGTTCAACCAGGTGTTTGGTAATTGCTGCTGGCTCGTCTGAAGGAGTACAGTGGAGAAGTTGCGGGGGAGGGGTGCCCTGTGTGGCGGAAGGTCAGAAGCCTAGAAACTGTAGCTTTGAGGAGGAGCTGCACTTCAAAGGTGGGGCTGTATCAACCCAGGTGTTTTGGACAGCTGAATGGATGCCACTGGAGATTAAAAGATTTCTCAAACATGCATGAAAGAATCAAGGCAACACTCCAGGTATGTTTTTATGAGGGAACAACATCATAATGTGATGTAAAGCTCAAAAAGGTTAATTTTACATAATACTGCCCTTTTAAAGAATTCAGACTTGACTCAGACCTTTAGCCAAGATAAATGGAACATATCTGATTAGATAACATTAGTTTCATTTGAAATCTGAATTGAAACATGGAGTACACTGAAAATAGACTTACAAACATCTCTCACACACATAATGTGCGACCACATTATTACTGCCATATGATACATGCCCACTTAATTCTGTATTTTAGAGCCCAATAATTGAAGCAAAAATCTGTTTTCTAAACAGGGAGTAGGAACCTAATGTAACAAATGTGTCCCCTGAAACATTAAATATCAAATAAAAACAAATAATTGACATGCAGTGCACAGTTAGTCATCAGAAAAAATGGGGCTAAAATAGGCAGAAAGATTTATCACATCATGAGGCCTTTATTGAGATTAATATAAAAGAACATAACATGGAACATTTTGTGCTCACTTGTTGGAAATAAACTTGCTGAATGATGTTAGGTTTGACTTTGTAATGCTGACCTTTCTCCCAAACCTTTGAAAATATGAAAGAATAAAAAAAAAAAAAACCTAAGACACATACACCTGGAAAAACAAAAAAATATTTGATTTAGTAGGTCATGATAACACTGAGGCAGAGATTAGCATTGTTGATGCGAGCTCCTGTCTGTTTGTGTGTGCGTGAGTGTTTATGATGTGTCCTGATGGGGCAGCAGACTTGGGCTTCTGGTAGGGGGTACTTCAATCTGACATGCACTCACTGGATATGCCCTACCTAGTTATTCCACTGACAGCCACTGCCTGGGGAATAGGAGCTGCAGCTCATGCACGCAAAGCACACACAGATTCATCTGTAAAACACAGACACGTAAAATTCGCCTGTACACATGCAAGGGGGACATGGTTGTTTTCATGCAAGCACTCCCTCTGAAGGCAGTGTTCTTTCTGATTTTGCTTTGAGCCTGGCTTGTACAGAAGGGTGAACAGTGGGAGTCTTGTCTGTTGTCACTGGAAGAGCAAAGACATGCCCTCCCATAGACACACTTTCTGTAGGCAAAGGATCAGAAAGTGTCAAAGACTGAGCCCTTAATAAGAATCACAAAGAATATCACTCTCATTGATGCACACACAGTGAAGCTATAATCTATTATTAATTGAAATTGGTTGTTACTTTTAAACATACTTTCTAGCTGCTTCAAATACACACACACCCACAGGGCTAACAAGTGCTCTTCTGCTCATGCAAATCCTAAAAAGAAAATATTTAACAAATAAAGAAAAAAATATTTATTTGATAAATTTAATGAAAAGATTAAAAAAAAAATGACATCAACAAAGAAAGAGGCAATAAGTTATAAGTAAGAAGACACCAAAATACACTCAGTCATAAAAAACAATATAAATGCATATTATTATACAGTGTTGATCTTTTGAGAGATGAATGAATAGCAGAATTACATGTATTTATCTGAAGGTACAGTGCCATGATGAAGCATTTGCCCCCTTGCAGATTTCTTCTGTTATTGCTTTTTTGTCACTTAAACGTTGCAGAACAACAAACACATTTTTATATTAGATAAAGATACAAGTAAATACAAAATGCAGTTTTCAAATAATTTTATTTGTTAAGGAAAAGTAGTAAATAGACAAACATTTTCTCACAGTACTGTATGTAGTTCAGTTCTGGCACATATATGGCACATATTACATCAGCAGCACTTAAGCTGAAAGCCCTGCAAGGTAGATCCAAATCTAGCTTGGATCTTCATATTGTCAAAAAGGCTGGTTTATTGTTACAGAACCAGAACATGGACTTTCAGTAAGGTCATATCATTACTTAACTCGTGTGGTCATAAATAGCTGCTGAAAGTTACTGCTTCATTAGTAAATGGACCTTTAAGCTATAATTCTCTCTGTTCGTGCTTTTTGTTCTCTCTATAGCTGCAGTGTGCAGATTAGAACGTCCTAACCCAGGTAGTTCCCCCCTTCCATGTGCACATGGATCTCTGTTAACTTTCTCCATGTCCTTGACAGAACAGGCTGTGGAACTGATGTTGTTATTTCAGCCTGGTGAGCAGGACAACACCATCTGTTTTGCTCTATAGATTGCCCACCATGTATCTGGCAGTTTGCATCAATAGGTTAAATATAAGCATTTTGTTGCTAAACACTGCCTTACAGCTCAGAACTGCAATACATACAGCAACTTGTACAGAGGTCACACTGCACTTTTCCTCACATTGTTCACCTTGTGGTAATACTTATATATCTGTTCTTCATATCATTAGTGCTTTATTCATTTTAGAGAATACAGATTAAAAGTACATTAAATGGATATCCCATGCCTCAGTATTAATTCAAACAAATATCCCTCATTATAAAGTCACTTTTTTTACAATCTCCCTGGCATATGAGTGCATGTTATAATTCTGATTCTCTCATCCTTTGGGAGTAAGTGGAAACTTCCAGCCATTTTTGAGCACCCTCAGACATAGTAGCCATTTTAGTAAACATCCTCTTCTCAAGTGGAGTAGCCAGACATGCTAGTGTGACTTAGCCCTTAAATTAGCTGTGGGGAGGAGAATAGGGAAGGGGAAGGACTGTTTGCTGATGATGTGCTCTAATTGGAGAATATGAATTACGTAGAAAGATATCCTACATAGAAAGATAAACTGTTCTATGATTTGTCTGTTTTTGAGCAAAGAAACAAAGCTGACCTGCTATGAGCAGGGCTGTTGATACCAACTCTTGACATTCACAAGGCCTCATCAGTGCACAATAGATCATATTACACAACCAAAACCACAGAAAAATTAAATTTGTTGTCATGATCCCTTTAAAATAATCCATATAAAATCTCAGGATTTTTACCAACTGAGATTTTTTGATCTTCAAACAAAGTATGAAAAAAGACATTGGCTCACTTAATGTTGGTGTATTCATCAAGTTTAGTTCAGTTTTTGGATGCTTATAAGATGAGGTAAGGTTTTTTAGACCCAAATAAACTCTAGTGAGCTCTAACACTTTTGTAAGAAATAATTTCAGACACCTATATTTGACCCATCAGGCCCTAGATTTCTTATCATTGTAATAGGTCAAATAAGGTTTTCCCATGTGGCTTACCCGTAGATTTATGTTGCAGACGGTTTGATGAGGCTGCAGTTTGATGATGAGAATGATGTTCGGAATAAGCAGAAAATCCCTTGCCAAGGTTAATATGTCCTTCCAATTGTACTTCCCAACTGAACTTCACTATTATTATCTTTCTAGCCTCTATTTGTCTAGCCTGCTTTGCGTAAGCTGTGCTGCTTATTATGTTTATTCTTTATTTCCTTCTTGCTGTCAGAACTTATTTTGTGGCCTCATATGAAGGAACAGAACGTGCTGTTGCAGGTCCAGGTCATACAGTTTCACTTTGTCTTGTAAAACTGCTTTGCAGCAATCTGTAAGATTTGAAAGGTCCCGTCTCTAAAAAGGGATATTAAAGCTGATAGATTATCATATTTTAATTCAATTCGATTCAGTTTATTTATATAGAGACAATTCACAACAAATGTAGTTTTAAGGTATTTTACAAACAAGTCATTTCCATCCAGTCATCCATACATTACAATTGATCCTCATTATTCAAAATAGTTTAAAAAGTTTTCTTTCTAAGGAAACCCAGCAGATTGCATCAAGTCCTTGACCTGCACCATCCACTCCTCCTGGATGACCATGTAGCAACAATAGACAACCACACTTGTTGTGTCGTTGACTTTATAACAATCCCTCATATCGAGCATGTATGTAGCGACACGAAAAACTCCGCTTTTACAGGAAGAAACCTCCAGCAGAACCTGACTCAGTACAAACGGCCATCTGCTACAGCCGACTGGGGATTTGAGAAGACAGAGCAAATACACAAACAAGAAACAGAAGAGCTGATGTAGGAGTACTTTTTTATGTCAATGAAAGGTATAAAGTTAATAGCAGGAGAGGGAGAGAGTTTAGTTGTTGGCAGCATTATTTCAGCCGATGCCTCCCTCCAAGGAAGATATCACAGCCAAACAGAATGCCAGACTAGGTGTAGCTTCTGTGAAGAGAAAAAAAAACTAAGAGAAAACATAAAGTTGACTCTAGAGGGTTACATTGAAAGCTATGGCGGGTCAGATTTGGCCCCCAGATCTTGAGTTTGACACATGTGACCTAACCCCTTAGAATGAGGCATAAGAGAGGCAGAGCCAGGTAGAACTGTGTTTCTGGACTGTGTCCCCCCCCCCTCCGCTGGACTGGGCCATACACTCTACCTCCACCTACTCCCCCACTCAACTGGGAAAATATTACTCTGTTTTTAACTATAAGCTTTATCAAAAAAAAAAAAAAAAAAGTTTTAAGTCTAGTCTTAAAAGTAGAAAGGGTGTCTACCTCATGGACTAAAATATGGGAGCTGGTTCCACAGGAGAGGAGCCTGATAATCCCATTCTACTTTTAGAAATTCTAGGAACCACCATTAAACCTGCAGTCTGAGAGCAAAGTGCTCTGTTAAGAACATGGAACAACTAGAAAATTTCTGGAGAAATTTAAACTGGGGCTGCCAAAGTGTATGTGGTTCTCAGATTCAAATCAGATGCTGTGATGCTGAATTAGGTCCAGTGGGCCTCAGGTTTGAGCATTAAAGCCTAAGAAGTCTTAAACAAAAGATTTGTGGTTTGCATCTGCCATGTCATGGTTCTATGTCATGAAAATGTCCAAAAACGGTGTTCATGTTTAGAAGGGGGCTAATGTTAAGAAGCTAATGTTTCATGCTTAACTGATACTATTAATATGTGGGCTATCACTAACATGTTGACTACCAATTGCTCCATTCAGTATGCAAACATTAGTGTGTTATTAAAAATTGGCTAAAATGCTAATATTAGCTTAACTATTTATGCTACCATTATTATGTGGACTATCACTAAGATGTTGACTAACATTGACTTACTCCATTCAGTATTCAGTCATTAGTGCATTAGCTAAAATTAACTGAAATGCTAAGGTGAGCTAAACTGCTATGAACAGTATGTGTGCTATCACGAGCACGTTGACTAACATGAGTTACTCCATTCAGTGTGTTAGTTGGTTAAAAGCCAAACTAATCTTATGTGTAACAGTGGTTAGGATAAACCATGTAAAGGCCAAAGCTGAAACCATCTGCTGTGTGAAATATGAAGGCTTTTATTTTGTAGAGTATGTGTAGGTCTTGTTTTGAAAGTCCAGCTGGGTTGTCAGTTAAAGCTTGTTTAATCTAAGTCGACCTATGTAACCTTCTTCTTATACTAATTTGCTCTTTTCTTAAAATGTAGAGTAGGTATGGAATAGTGAGGCTTTTATTTAGAAATTTTCAGTAAGCTTGATTTTTAAAGACCAAACTAGTCAGAAGGCAACTAAAGCTGGTATAGTGGTATTAGTGATATGGAGCTTACTTCCTCTTTCCTCTTGTCAGCTTGCGTCGAAGGAGTTTTTTTTACCAGCTCTGCATATAAAATCCCTCTTCACCACACATTTTTCTCTGTGTGGGACAATGTCTCTGGGTGAGAGACACACTACTTTTTGTCTGTGTCACAGTGTATCTGAATAAGTCTCATGTGCTGATAGGTTCATGCTTGTTGGCCAAACAGGAGCCTTTATAATTATGAACAACTCTAGCCTGTGTTCTGTTGCTATGGTAATTAATGAGTGCCTATCAAAAGCTCTGAGTGTGACAGCAGTTGCAGTTTGTTTCTCCCCCTTAGAGCATGCAAAATTGACTCAAAGAAAGGCTCCGAACAATTAGCTCCCATTCTAATACCATGAATTATATCGGAAATATTTTCAAAACATGAGCGAGGGCTGTCTTTCATCTACAATTGTGGCATATCTCACAGCTATACCTCTCTCACAATGAAAGCACAGATGAGAAAGAAATGGTGTAGATAGGCTGCTCAGATCATGAAACTCTCAGTAAAATGAGTGGCCGAAGATTCCATTTTCCTTCCAACTTCAGTGCACTCTGAAGCACTTTGACAGAAAACCATCAGCCCTAGAGCAATTCTGAAAAAGTTTTATGAAAGCCGATGAATGGGATTATAATATGGCTGAATATCATGAGAGTAGAGTGAAATTTGTAGCTTGTCTTCAACACCATAACTAATGAGTTCCACTCTAGTTTGAGACTTTCCCTAAAACTTTGGGGCGCTTAGAGGCAAGTTGTGGAAAAACCATAGGCGATATCAACATACCATCTTCACTTCTGAACAGAGCACATACTTCTCTATAAACTGAAAGTTAAATGGCATTTCTAGCTGAAACTATGACACACCAAATCCTCAAAAATAGGGGATTTTTTTCAAGACCTGACTCCATTCATTATTATGGAGTTTTGGGGATGTGGTTTTTGGCTAATTACTTCGCCTTGGTAACCCCAATTGCCAATAAAAATAACAGCACACATCTTGAGATTGAGCTGCATGTTTTGATATATATAGTTGAAATAACACCAAATAAAAAGACATACTCATTTTTTTCTCACTTTCTGAAGATAAATCAGACCAAACTTCTGCTTTAGGTTAGTTAGAATGAACAAAATCTTTTCTATTTGCTAAATGCCAGAAAACTTAATGAGAATTTTTTAGACATTTTTTTTTCTGACTTTTCTTTGAATTCAAAAGTTTACATACATTTGGTAAGCATCAAGGATAATTGTCTTTTAAACTTCCACAAGCTTCTCACAATAGTGTGCTGGTGTTCTGACCTATTTCTCCTGACAGAACCGGAGAAACTGAGTCAAGTTTGTAGTCCACCTCACTTTCACAAGCATTTTTAAATCTACCCACAGGTATTCTACAGGACTGAGATTTGAAGGCTTTGTGATGGCCACGCCAAAACATTGACTTTGTTGCCCTTAAGTCATTTTGTCACCACCTTGGCTGTATGCTTAGGGTTATTGTCCATCTGGAAGACCAATATACATCCAAGCTTTAACTTCCCAGATGATGTCTTTAGATGTTGCTTCAATATTACATCTACATAATGTTTTCTCCTCATGATGTCATCTATTTTATGAAGTGGACCAGTTCTTCCTGCAGCAAAACAACCTCACAAGATGATGTTGCCACCCCTATACTTCACTGTTAGGATGGTACAAGCATTCCCATTTACCTCTAAATCTAATGATGGTAATTATGACCAAACAGTTCCACTTTAGTTTAATCAGACCAGAGGACATCTCTCCAAAAATAAAGGTCTCTGTTCTTGTGTGCATTTTTGTAAAATGCAATCTGGCTTTGTTATGTTTCATTTGAAGTAAAGGCTTCTTCCTCACTGAATGGCCTTTCAGCCCATTTCAGTACAAGACACACCTCACTGTGTATATTGACACTGTCTTACCAGATTCAGCCAGCATCTTCACACGGTCTTTGGCTTTTGCTCTGGGAACAATCTGCACATTTTGGACTCTGGGAGCATCTCTGGGACACAGAATCCATTTCCTTCCTGAGCGGTTAGATGGTTGGACAATCACATCATGTCTATACTTGCGTTGAATTGTTTGAGCAGATGAATGTGGCACTTTCAATCATCTGGACATTGTTGCCAAAGATGAACCATACTTGTGCAGCTCCACAATTCTTCTCCTAATATCTTGGCTGATTTCTTTTGAACCCTGTGGTACTCCACAAGTAATCCTGGAGTGTGAAGATTTATCATTCAAAGGAACAAAGTGGAATATGTCTGACATATAAGATTTAGACCAGCCTAGTGCTGTTCCTTTGATACCTACAACATGTTCAAGACTTTTTAAGAGAATATTGTGAACAACTGTGTCAAAAGCAGCACTGAGATCTAGCAAAACCAGAACAGACACAAGTCCATTATCTGAGGCCAAGAGAATGTCATTTGTAACTTTCACAAGTGCTGTTTCAGTGCTATGATGAACTCTGAAACTCTTCAAACAGGTCATTACTTTTTAGATGCTCACACACTTGATTAGCAACAATTTTCTCAAGGATTTTAGATAAGAAAGGAAGATTAGATATAGGTCTGTAATTTATTAAGTCTTCTTAATCGAGAGGAGGTTTCTTAAATAAAGATTTAACTTCAGCTACCTTAAGTAACCACTGCCTTGGAAGGAGGAATATCTTATCCTGCTCTTTCTCGTCCTAATTTGGTAGTTTTACTGGTTAAATTATTTAATATAGCTATATTTTTTTATAGTTACTCTTACATTGTATACCCTCATAACTGGATTATTTCAGATTTAAGGACTGTGGGAATTTTAATTTTACTTTACTTTGTGGCCTATTTTTTCTACCTCCAAGATAAGCAATGAGCAACACCGGGAACATTAGTAGTAATATACAAAGACTTCAATTGATATAACTGAGGGTTTCTCAGCTGGAGGTAAATATAGAGATCAATGCAGATTCTGGAAATTACACAATTCTACCAATGTCTCAAAACAACAGCCTCTGAGCACCTCAGCAAGCTGCTCACCCACCTGGAACTGTCTTGGAGATAAGCTGAAAAATAAATCTCATCTTTGGATCTTAATAGACATCTAATGGGACAGACCCCTCACCTAAAAGTAGATGTAGATATACAGACTATGGAAGAACCACAGTGCTGGCTCTTGTTGGACCTCAGCGCAGTATTTAACACTGTTGACCATGATATTTTACAAAAGTGACTGGAGAGCTGGGTTGGATTCTCTGGTACAGTACTCAGTTGGTTTGAATCCTACCTAAAGAGCAGGGATTTCTTTGTGTCAATAGGCAACTTCTCATCGGCGCGGACAAAAATCACATGTGGAGTACCCCAAGGTTCAATCCTGGGACCCCTCCTATTTAATATCTACATGCTCCAACTAGCACAGGTTATAACAAGATAAGATTAGTTACCATAACTACACAGATGATACACAGCTCTACATTACGATGTCACTAGGTGACTCTGAACCCATCCAAGCACTGAAAAGATGCTTAGAACAAATCAATGCATGGATGTGCCAAAACTTTCTCCAGCTGAACAGAAATAAAACTGAAGTTAATATCTTTGGACCTAAAGAGGAACGATCTAGAGTCAGTGCGCAGCTTCAGCTATTACAACTACAAACTAGTGATCAGGCCCGGAATTTGACTAAGACCAGGAAGATAGTACACATCACCCCAGTTCTAAAATCCTTACACTGGCTCCCTGTTGCTCAAAGGATAGGCTTTAAAATACTTCTGTTAGTTTATAAATCACTGAATGACTTAGCACCAAATTACATTAAAGACCTGTTATTGCTGTATCAACCTTCCAGACCACCCAGGTCTTCTGGTTCTGGTCTGCTCGGCATCCCCAGAACCAGAACCAAAACCAGAACCAAAGCTTCTATGTTCCACAAATCTGGAACAAACTTCTAGAAAATTGCAAAGCAGCTGAAACACTGATTTCTTTAAATCAAGGCTAAAACCCCACCTGTTTAGAGTTGCTTTTGGCCTATAATAACTGGAACATTGACCAACATATTTGATGTGTATTGATGGGACTTGAAAAAATTTAATGTTTGTTACTGGTTTCATAACCAGTGACTGTTTGATGTGATTTGATTTGTTTGAATTGATTTAATTTCCTTTTGGGATAAATAAAGTATTTTTGAATTTGAATTGAATTGTGTTTATGATGTTTTTATGTTTTTATGATATAAAGCACTCTGAACTGCCTTGTTGCTGAAATGTGCTATACAAATAAACTTGACTTGACCTTAAAAGTCTGTGGTATGTGTCCATTTACTAAGAATAGATTATTCATATCTAAAATGACGACAGCAATCAAAGGGAGCACTTCTTTAAATAATTTGGTTGGGACAGGGTCCAACATGCAAGTCAAAGGTTTAGAAGAAGCTAATATCTTTGATAACTCAGAAAGCTCAACTGACTCACAACAGTCCAAGGTTCTATAGTTATATTCACTGTTGGCTCACTTACTGAGAATGCAGTAATTACATTTGGGAGAATGCCAACAATTTTATTTTTAATACAATCGATTTTATTTAAGAAGAATCTCATAAAGTTATTACTGCTGAAAGCTGGGGGATTTGATGGCTCTCCAGAGCTATGACTCTGTGTAAGTTTGGCAATTGTACTAAAAAGAATCCTAGGATTATTCTTATTCTCCTCTATTAATGCTGAAAAATACAATGTTCTAGCTTGGAGAAGGGTCTTTTTATACAGCAGTAGACTATTTTTCCAGGTTAAATAGGACTCCTCTAAATGCGTAGAGCGCCATTTTCTCTCCAATTTCCTAGTATTCTGCTTTAAAGTACACAGCTCTGAATTAAACCAGGGAACCAACCTTCTATGAAACATCAATTTGTTAATTGCTAAAGATTAAATTGCTGCCATCTACTGTTACACCTAGAAGACCTGAAAAATGTGAAAGTATGAAGTATAAGGAAATCATGATTGTCCATTCTTTTGGTTTTTAAAATGAATAAGTAATTTTAAAATGGCCTTCTTTTAAAACAAAAGAGCCTTCTGAGTCATAACCCTACTGGGTATTTCCTCTGTAATTACAGACTAGACTGTGACCTTGACAAAAAAAAAAAAACACCCAAACCTTTTAACAAGAATATTTCCGATGGATGCATGACCACTCCTTGGCAATAGGAAATGGATGTTGTGAGTACTTTTGCTGTAAAGATCATTTGAGCAGGGACCTTGGGTGGACTCAGTGGAAATTAGAACAGGTAGCGAGAATCAATTTCTCCTCACCCATCACAAATAGTTACACCAGTTAGTTAGTTTGAAACACTTTTTGCTCCAGGACTATAAAAGAGTTGGAAAACTGTGATTTAAGTAAAGGAACTACTCAAAGCTTAAGGACAAATACACAGCACAGTTTCTTCTATGGCTACAACTATTGACTGGAGCAGATTCAACAGCCAGACCATCAAGGTGACTGTCGGTGCTGTTTATGACCATGAAGTTTTGTCATGTTAGAAAGTGATTTCTACAACCAATAACTATCTGTAGCAGCATTGTTTTTTCTGTCTCTAAACCAAATGGAGCTAATATTTCACTGAAAATGCCTTCTGAATTTTTATTTTACTTTCAACCACCAAATGTGTAACATTATTTTGAAGAGACCTTTTCAGGCCAAACATCTGTTTGAAAGCAAACTATCTGTAGATAGACTGACAAACAGGGTCATGGGAATAGCATTTTGACTGCAAGGTTTTGGTGGCAAAACTGTTTGGTGAACAGCTGGGCTGATGCCCATGAATGTCACAAACATTGTTGGTCAGAACCAAGAAAAAAATTACATCATCTGCCAAAATGCTGCCAGAATTTTTGTTCTTCAAAATACAGTTTTTGTCCCAATTGGTTATTCCTGGCATTGGTGAATTACACGCAGAGTAAGGCTGCCACAGAGACCATTGAAATCCCTGGGTAGGGTAGGATGGCAGTTTCTGAGGTTTCCAAGTTAGTGTTGTCAGAGAACTGTCCTAACATTCTCCTCCTTCCTGAATAAACACAGAATAAATATTTCATTTATGAACTCAAACTCCATCTTGAGACTTTCAGTTCACTTTGCTATCATTACTTTGGTGGGCATTGTGTTGGGCATTGATTGGTGTTTCAAACGTAACACCATTGCTCTTCGGCAGCTGTCAGTCATACCTTTAAAGAAGATTTGTTTTCACTCTCGATGGGCTTTTAAGTTGCCGAGGCCATGACCTTTTACTAATATTTTTATGCATGAATTATTGCTGACCATAAAACCAGCTAATAGGATGGATTACTAATAATAGCTATATCAGTTTTATGAAGTGGACCCAATGGTTTACAACCTTTGCACATATGCAAATGTGTAAATGTCCTAATTTCCCAATTTTGCAAGAGTGAGTATAGAAGCACATTTTTTCTATCTCCATCATGGTTTACCAACCCCCCCAACACACACACACACACACACACACACACACACACACACACACACACACAAACACACAATATATAAGGTGGGGAGGGAAGCCCATCGCTTCATATCAGTCACTTATGAGGAACAATTTCATTTTTATTCTCTCTCCATTTTGCCAACATCATCCTTCCATCTGGATCATTAAGATAAATAGCCTATTTCCCCCTTGTGAGAGTTAAGTGGTGTTAAGTTCAGCTGAGGTTCTCTAATGAGAATACATTGCTGCTGACACTTCACGTTCACTTCCTCGCTTTTCTCTTGTTTTGTTCCTTGACAGGCTGGCAACGGCAGCTGACATGAAGGATGAGGCAGAAGAGAAACTTGGAAAAGAGAAGCAGAATGTTGAAACACTCAGGTGAAGATAGTACATAAAAATGCAAGAATGACAGTGCAATCTAAAGACATGAGGTTGAGAGCATAATGATCTATGAAAATATTTTGTAAACAAAGTAAAAACAACTGAAAATGTCCATCACTTTTAAAACCAGCACATAAAAGAAGAAGAAAACTCTACTTGGTTATCTGCATAGTTAACATATACTGCACATGGCAGGGTGAGATGGTCTGATGGGTACAAACTGAGACAAATGATACATGGAAACAATAAAAGAGACAGTGACAAAAACAGAGAAGAGAACATTAATTCATTTCACCTATGGGTTAATTCCTGAACATGGGGAGAGAGCCTGAAAAAGACATGAGCGGACGACAGGATGGTGGCAGAGGTCAAGTGAGTAGGAGACAAGAGATGGGATGTCAAAGAAATAATGCTTTTTATTCACCCTGCTGACGTTGAATAATCCTACAAGAGTAAATCATCAGGGGTCAAATACATGCAGTCTCTCTGTGTCTCTGCTTTTCACTCTTAACTCAATCTCAAATGTCATATCTGGCTTATATCTGTTCCTCCATTTGGTGCTGTCAGCCTTATGATTTATGTCATCTGACATTATAAAACTGACTCTCATGACAAACAGTGCCCATGCTCTTCATCCACTCAGCTCACACCAATGCAAAAAGGCCCAATAAACCAGCTCGAAGACTGCCATCTCACCCTGTTTTTTGAACAAATTTCAGCTGATTTCAAACCTCAAATAAGAAAAATAACAACCCTGCACCTCCATGTGTCACAATCACGGTATTTGTAAAGAAATAGCCTTTCTTTCTTTCTTTTTTTTTTTTTTTTTTTTTTACAGAAAAAGAGTTCAGCATGTTTTCATCCACATGGTCCCTTAGAAATGTTTTTGGAGTAGTAAAATGTTCTTTTCCAACATTCTAGTTTTACACACTTTGTGGCTTGTTTGTGGCTTGACGGCAGGCACGTTTGTATTTGTGTGGATAAATGTAAAAGTGTTATAAAAAGTGTGCCTTCTTTTAAAGGTACCATTGTTAAATTCATGTTACTTTAACTTTTTAAAATCCTATTTAGATTTTTTTCATGATACAAGTGACTGTGTTAATCTTCAATGGTAGAATATTTTTCATTAATGATCTAAATCACCTCTTACTACCTTGCAATTGCAAAATTATACCCAATCATACACTGGATATAAAAATGTTAGATTTTTGTGGCCAAGATAAATAATTTGTGACAGGCCACTGCGAAAATAGGAACAAGTCGGCAGAACAGAAACCGAGAAAGAAAACATCATCTAACATGTTATAATTATTATTTTCTTCCACTTATTTGAGGGAATCCTAAGCCATTCCTTGGCCAGTTGAGAAATCCTCCAGCATGTAGGCATTGTTTAATTCCACAAGAGCTCAGGGTTCACAGACTCTATAAGAAAGACTAACAAGACAGAAGCTCATAGCCTTGTTTAATAATGGAACAATGGTTGGATATATTTCTAACTAGATAAGCCACATCATACCTGTTGAGAGTATTGATGTGTTGTTCATGAGCGATTCGATTCTTTTGAATGGCTCTTTGCCATGAACAATAGAACTGGAGTCTGTTTTGTTTTATGACTTAGCTTTCTTATAATGCTATGCACGCACATCAACAGCTATTATTATTTTTATTTAATTTAAAATTATTTAATCGGTGAATAAATACAACAGATAAATACAGTTGATTGAAATGAGTGGATAATTTTTATGGTTAATGGTGCAGAAGAGGATTTTTGTTTCTGCCAAAGTAACTCAAGTCTATTTCGCTTTTATGCTTCTAAATTACAAATAGCCCTAAAATGTTATTAATGCACACAACACTTGTCATAAAGAACTACATTTATATTTTAAAATGTATTTTAAGAAAATACATAATTTTTTCTGCAAGAACATACTGTGGTTGTATCTTTTAACATTTGAACAAATATTATTTTATTTACTACAAATTATTCTACTTTTTGTGAACTTCAAAAACTGTATTAGGGATTAAATGGCTTGTTCTTAGAAAAAGTGTAAATGTTCAAAAATAGATCTTTTTACTGACACTTTAAAGTGAAATGATCCTTAAGATTTGGTTCTCGTCAAAGAGCCATAAGTCCTATCGTTAGTTAACAGTCAATGCTGGGGGGGGGGTTATTGCAAATTAATGTAAATGAAAACCCTTTGTTAACTAGGGGAGAAACTTTCAGAGCTGATTTCTATGAAATCTCATTTTCTGAGTGCCACCATTCAAATGGCCATATCTTTGTAATTGCTTCTTTGATTTCTATGTGTTTAACATCATTAGAAAGCTTAGAATCCACAGAGTCTGCAGTTAACTCAAAACACCACGGAGTAGACTTGTTAATGCTTTTGCCGTGGCCAGTCACATTTCTAAACGTTTTGCACCTTACTTTTTGACCTATAAAAGTAACTCCAAAAAACAAACTTAAATCTTTTAGGGGAAAAATGAAAAACAACAATAAAGTTGTTGCACAGGTTTTCAAAAGATCTTGTAACTCTCAGATATGGCTGTGTTCAGATTTACCACCATATTCAAGGTTTATGATTAAGTCAGTGCCACCTTGCCATTATGTAAAATGCCACTTTCAGATCCCTAATTGATGGATCTCAAAAGATACAATAATCTTTAACTTGTGTATTTTTGTGTTTCAGAGGTGTGTGTGTGAAGCAGCAGCAGATCCTCCGAACAACTCTGACCTTGCTCCGCTTCTGTGGCAGTGGGTTCACAGATTTGCAGAGTTTCCTTTGTCAGCTGACTGGGGCTTGGCAGACTTTCAGGTCTCAGATTTTGCTGCATTGCACACAGGCCTTTTCAGGTAACACTTACTCATCAACACACACATATATTAAGAAGAAATCTGAAACTATTAGGCTGTTTTATAAGGCACAGTAGAGAGTGTATTTTAATGCAAAATGTCAACTGAGCAGAAAGTGACATGAAGGAAAAGAGGAACGAAGATGAACAAATAATCTCTCAGCAGGACTAAATATTAGTTTAACTGTTGTACAGACTGTTAGGGATTAATGGTGTGTCACTGTGGGTTTAAACTTAATACACAAACTCCTATTTAGTAAAATGGAATATGTTTTCATGGGTACATTTATGTAATAACTGCAAAGAAGGAAATTCATTAAGGATTCTAGTTAAAAGAGTGTGGCTGCAGTGTGTGTTTGTGTTTAACTCTGACAGTAAATGCCTCAAGGAGTGCTAACCTCCAGCTCACCCCATGGGTGGGTCTCTTTCTCTCTGCTGCATGCACTAAACAGCTGCCAAATGTGTGTATGTGTGCGTGTGTGTGTGTGTGCTTATGTGTGCATGCTCACATGTTTGTATGTGTGCACATACACGCGAGAGAAAAAAAGGAAAGATGGCTTGAAAGAGGAAGAGGAACATAAAGTTAGTAGTCCACTGTTTGTATTGATGCCATGTAAGTATGTGTTTGCCCTGTGACATGATCATTAAAGCAGCTGTTGCACATACCAACGGATACAATAAAATACACACTGAGGATTGAGTACACGTGCAAACACACACACTAACATCCATTTAAATACATGGTGGATCTGGTCATAGAAACCAAGTCTGTTTGCAAAAAACCTCCCAAAAACGTACAGTTTGGGCTACCAAGTTGAACTACCATCTCAGCTTTATATGAACGTTGTTTAGAGAATTTGAAATATTAATTCATAACTTTGTAGCAAGGGGGAGAACAAAAGTACCCAATAAGCACTATAAAGCAAAGATTTTAAACACATTCTAAGTAGTTTATTCTTTGATAGTAGGACTTTTTATAGCCTTTTAAAATGGTCTTGTAACAGTTGTAACAGTAACAGTTCTCTTGGCTTTTTGAGGGTGTTTCAAAGTTTTTGGTATTAAATAGAAGGGCTGGATGATAAGGACTAAACCTTTCTTACAACATTTGTAGTATTCATTACAACAATAATGTAAGTCATGATATAATGTGTTGTATTTAACACAATATTTTGGGCATTAAAAATTTTTAAAACAGCATATATACTGCATAAAAAGACACAGAACTCTTTTTCTTCACTTTCTAACATTAAATCAGACTAAGCTTTTACTGTTTTCATTCAAGATTACTAAAGTAATTTGTCTCTAATCCTAGTGCGAAGCTGTTCATCCAAGTTTATAGCAATTCACAGCATCCACGTCTTCTGCCGGGGTCCGAGGGGCAAAGAACTTTTACTTACTAATGTCTAACAAAACTTTCTAATTGCTACTTTCTCTCTGTGTGAGTCTCTCCAGGTTGAAACAGTATTTCGTGGAACTATCCTTTAAACTGTGTCACTTTGCTCAGACATTTTGGGTATTCTTCCTCAAGCTTCTCACAGATGTTTGCTGGATTTTTGTTCCATTCCTGCTGATAGAACTGGAGTAGATGAGTCAGGTTTGAAGGCTGTCTTGTTAGCACACACCTTTTCAGCTCTGTCCAATAATTTTTCTGTGTGACTGAGATCAGATCTTGGTTATGGCCACCCAAAAATATTCACTTGGTTGTCCTTAAGTCATTTTGTAACTAATTTGGTTTAGGTAACTGTCTATTTGGACAACCCAGTTGTGCCAGAGTTTAAACTTCTTAGCTGATGTTGTGAGATGTTACATATATATTTCCACAAAATGTTCTTTCCTCATCTATTTTGTGATCTGCACCAGTGTCTCCTGCAGCAAAGCGCCCCTACAGCATAATGCTGCCACCTGGGTACTTCACAGCTGGTATGGTGCTTCTTTTTCTTCCAAATTTAGCAATGCTCATTTTGACCCAACAGTTCAATTTATCTTTGTCCCTGTGTGTATTTTCAAACTAATGTGGTTTTAATGTGGTTTTTTATGGTGGTTTTAGAGTAATGGCTTCTTAATCTCTGAGTGGCTTTCAACCCTTCCCATTATATGACTTAGTTTTTGTTCTGGGGATGAGACATTTTACACCAACCTGTCTCCTTTCTGTATGGTACAATGAGTGGACATTCCCATGATGTTTATATTTGCATAAAAGTGTTCGAACAGATGACCCTGACACATTCAAGCATTTGGATGTTGTACCCAAGAAGGAAGAAAACTTGTGAAGAGCAAAAGATCTCTACATATGTGCCTCTAACTTGTCTCAAATGTTGCAAAACCTAGCAAAATCTTACAAAGTCATGATGAGATTTTTTCAAATTTTTAAACGCATAGTAAATCTTAGTGTATGTAAACTTAAGTAATAAAAAAATCTCTAAACGATTCCCTGGTTATAGTATCATTTAGCAAACAGAAAAAAAAGTTGTCTAAACCAAGAAAACTTTAGTCTGGTTTAATGTCAAGCAGTGAGAAACATATGCTGTCTTTTTATACACTATATGTAAATATTTGATTTTAACTGTTTATAGCATAGAGTAAACAGTTGATCCTCTCAAACATTTAAATTGCTCTAAAACAACAAAGATACTATTTATTTGATTGGGTATTTTATTTCACACTGAGTAGTGGACATGTGCAGCTAAATGTTACACAAATATTAATTGCATTCAGTAATATTTTAATACAAAAATGCAGCATTTCAAAATGCTTTCCTAGAGTTTACTGTGAGTTTAAACAGCAGTAGAATCCCTATTGTAGAATCTTTTTTTTTTTTTTTTTTGAGACCTGCAAATTGAAATCATTTTTTACTTTATCTTTACTTATTGCTTCTCTATTTCCTGCCAAAATATGATTCGAACAGCCTCAGTAGAAAGGGAAAAAGAAGTAAAATAAGGTAACAGGTATTGACTCAAGTGACTCAAAAGCCTCTATGATTTGTTCACCTAAAAGTCCTCCTCTCAGTCAGAGGAACTTTGTGATCCTTTATGATGAAACAAAGCAAAAGAAAAAAAGCATTCTGTAAGGCAAAGTTTGAGATTTCTGGCTTAGAATGAACAAGCAATAAAATATTCACATTAATTCGACACATACTTTAATTCACTGTGAAACAAAAATCCCTGTCTTTAATTTAAAAAATAACCACAAACAATGTGCCTGCAGACTGATTCGGGAATTGGTTTGCTGCTAAACAGTGCTGTCTGGCAGTGTCCTACTGTTTTACTCAAGCAACAGTTAGAGGAAGTAGGGAAGGAAAAATAGGCTGTAATGAGCATAAAGATGTTAGCTAATATGCACGGTTGAATGTGGTTTATGATTAGATGGGGAAGAACAGGAAGGAGATGACAGATCTAGCTTGAGGGCTGTGGAATTTTACACTGAACAAGACAAAGACAGCCAATGAGATGACAGCGAAATGAAGACACAATCTGAGTTTATTCTGTGCAGTTGTCAGCAAACAAGTTGTGCAGATTGACATTGAAGTGGCTTTCAAAGAGGTTTGACAGTGTGGGAGTTTTTTTTTTTTTTTACATTTTGCTAAATGGGGGAAAGGTTAAAGCAAATACAGTTTCTAAGCTGAATTAAGGGTGTGCAGGATTCTGTGTGAGTGTGTGTGCGTGTGTGTGTCTGCGTGTGTGTGTTTGCATTTAAGTGTGTTTGACCGATCCATGAACCAGAGATATCTGCCAACACGTAGGGCTATCCAAAGACTACTGTATAAGGTATCTATTTCCTTGGGAGCCAGTCTTGTGCATGTGTGAGTTTATGGTCACAAAATAAAAATGTCACATATATCCTCACAGTCAGAGGGCAGTGAAGTGAGACATTTCTCATTGCATCGCCTCCATGTACTGGGCTTCTTTCAGTTGCTTCAGCCATATATAGAAGATGTCAGTCTAGATTTGACAAATACGTAATTTAATTTTATGTGTGTAATATAAACATTATAGTTCCTGGCTAAGGCTAATTAAGCAAATGCAGTCTTTAGGCTGAGACAGTTACACTCCAGAATTCAGGTCTCTACTATGGTGATATTATTTAACATATTTCCACAAACTACTGTGGTACAATAGCTGGTGTACTTTTACAACACATAATAAACTATGCAGACACCCAAAAAAGGCTGTGGTACCTACAAACCTGAGAATGTGATATTATAGTAATCCTCATAAAAATTCCAGGGTGCAACTGTATGTATGTGTGCTTGTGTTTATAGGTATCTGTAAAGGTAGTAGCTTGTTGTCTGTCTATGTAAATTACTGTTATTCACTGTGCACTCTCCTTATAGCTCTGCATTGGTATAAGACGATGAGAATGTCTGTCACACATTCAGTACTTTGTGGAAAAGCCTTTCATCCATCCATCCATTGTCTACCTTTTATCCAGGACTGGGTCAAGGGGGCAGCAGCCTAAGCAAGGAGACCCCAGCTTCCCTCTCCCCAGCCACTTAGACCAACTCCTCCTGGGGAATTCCAAGGCGTTCCCAGGACACTCAGGAAACATAGTCCCTCCAGCGTGTCCTGGGTCTTTCTCTGGGTCTCCTCCTGGTGGGACATGCCCTGATCAACCCACCATACAAATTGCTCACATATGATTCAGACCTATTTTTCCATACTGTCTTCAGTTTTTAAAAGTTCTAGTCATTTTATTCTTTTTTATGCTCTCTGATCTTCATTTCTTTCCATTCATTAATTGGATGCTATTCAGCTAAATGACTGGGCCATTGTAGCAGTTGTAATTTCTTTCCCTGAAAGCAATTAAGAGTTTCCTTATCTAACCAGACTGTTATCTCCCAGTATTTTACTGGCTTGTCTACATCTTCTCCAGCGTACTTTAAACAACCTTCAGCATGCTTTTTCTTCAGTAGTGGAGTCTTGTGCAGTGAATATTCATAGAACCCATTGCAGTTGAGTGCATTGGTTATTATGTTCATGGGAATGTCATGATCTGTTTCTGTTGGACTTTTGCTTCTGTTATTTCTCTGTATTGATGTCTTATTTTCCCACATTCTAGTTTATTTCTTGTTTGTCCAGTCTTTAGTTGAGTATTCAATTAGTTTTAGACTACGTTTATTATTCCATGTTGTTTTGTTTATTTCAGTCTTTTCTTAGTTATTCTAATTATTTCCTTACGTCTAGTTATTCTCAGTTATGTTTAAATTCTTTTCCTTGTTGCTCTCCCTCGCCCCCTGTTGCCATTCTCTCTCTCCTCAGCTCCCCCCAGTTAATTCTCCACACCTGCTATCATATCATTTAGTCATCAGCCCCAGCCTTTGTTCCAGCATTCACTTCCACAGTATTTAAGATCCTCTCCTTCTCCCATTCCTCACTGGTTCCTTCTGTTTGCTTCATGCCATTCTTCCAGTTATGCAGCCTGTGGTGTCCTGGTTTCTTCCTGTTGTGCTCCTCTTTGGTCCCTGGATTTATGTTTTTGGTAAAACTCTGGCTCCCTTCATCCTTCAGTGGTTTTTTTTGTAAGTTTTTGGTCATTGTTTTCATTGAATCTTCAACAATTACTTGCTGCCTCTGCCTCTCTGCATTTGGGTCCTCAACAACCACCACGAAACATGACAAAAGGAACCAGTGATTTGGACCCAGCAGAGTTCACCCTAGAGGAAGGCTTGAGAAACACAAGAACATACAGAAGTTTAGACATGCAGCTGTAACTATTTCATTCAGTAGGTTTGTAACAAGATTGATTTATTTATTTATTTTTGTGAAAGTCTCTTTACTGTATCACTTCCAGTTGTACCATCTGTGCAGTACTTTGGTAATGGGAAACCTTTTTATAGCCCATCGGTTAGTATTAAATCAGGTGGTACTGATTTGTACATACCAAAAAATGCTTAGTAAACAATGACAGATTTCAGTTGGTTTCTTGGTTTTTCAGTCTTTTCCATAACTTTTTTTTTTATATAATAAATGTATTCAATACTTATTCCCACTCATTACACTTATTTTTAGACTGATTTAATTGGCTTTGTGTGAATTGTTTGTCAATAGCACCATGATAATTTCTCAGTTAAAATACTTATAAATTAATTTTGATACACTAAATTGCATATCTTGCTTGAGAGGCAGGTAAACTCTATTGGCATCAGATGCAAACCTGACAGGATCCAGTAAAAACTTCTTTCTGCAACTCTTTA
Source organism: Anableps anableps (assembly GCA_014839685.1). Taxonomy (NCBI): domain Eukaryota; kingdom Metazoa; phylum Chordata; class Actinopteri; order Cyprinodontiformes; family Anablepidae; genus Anableps; species Anableps anableps. Next base: position 23,266,012 of record CM026068.1, on the reverse strand, counting down.
ACTGAAGCATGAGAGTCGAATGTATGGAGAAAATGTGAAGCTTCAATAGCCTTACGCAGCATGACTTCAAATGCTGGAGAATACAGCAGGCAATTAAACCGTCAGTCACAGCTGTCACTCAGTGGCAACATCCGAGCTTTTCACAGGCCCTTTAATGGTATTTAATCCTATTAATGAACCAATCATTTTTAAAGTGACCATCAAAAGTTTGTTGACGCTTATTTTTTTGAAACCATTACGTAACAGCTGTTGGTAAAAATGTAGTGAAGCAGTTTTTCCACACCTTCAGATCCAGCAATTAGTTTATTTGTACATTTGTTCTAAGGTCAACAATAAGCAATTTTGTCTCCTAACAGAACAGGTATTGTTGCACATTCACATTTGTCGTCTACCCAATGTTTTTGTTTGTTTGTAAATTATTGGCACCTGTTGATGGTTCACCGGTGGGGGTGGGGTGGAGCTATCTGAAACTTTTAGATTGGGCTGGTGACACACTGGAGGTTAAAGGGGCAGTATTATGTATTTTCCAGGCACATGGTGCCATTTTATAGAACAATCTAGTAACTATATTACCTTCAGTTGTTACAACTAAATGATAAAATGCTGTATATATCACATATGACTTAAAAGAAATTTGACTTCATAATTTAACACCTTGAAATTGGGCCTCTGTGTCTTTAAAAACTCCCGCTCTTTCTGAAACTCCGCCTTCAGCAAGTCATAACAGCGGTCCTCTGTTAACGCTTTAACAATGTTTTCATCAGCATTCCACTGAGAAGTAGCTGGTATAATGAGCTCAGCAAATGCGCAATTCCACCCATTGATTGCTAATTGCTGCCGTGAATGTGAAGGAGCAGAGTGGAGAAATCGCATAGGAGGGGTACTCTGTGTGGCGGAAGCTCAGAAGCTTAGAAACTGCAGCTCTGAGGAGGAGTTGTACCCTGAAGGTGGAGCTAGGTCCACCCAGGCGTTTTGCACAGCTGAATGGTTGCCACAGTAGATTAAAGGATTTGTCAAACATGCATGAAAGAATCAAGGCAACACTTCAGGTGTGGTTTTGATGAGGGAATAACATTACATGATGTAAAGCTCAGTCGATTTTAGATAACAAATACATACTGCCCCTTTAATGAGAGTGATGCATGGCGTGTGTGGAGCTGCTGCAGCAGAGTTTTGTCAAGAAGAAAAACAAAACAAACTACGGTGCAGGAAGGCTTCAAGAATAGGAACCTTCTCCTTGGGATGGATCAACCCAGGTGGGAACATCAGGCCAGGTTGAAGTATGTCTTTTTTGTTTTGTTTTTGGGAAAAAGCCAGCTGGATGCTTTGTTGCACGGGAGACTTTACATGCCTGCTACTGCAAACTACTATGGAAATCACATTTGGTGCGTTTTTAGGAAAGGAGGTGAAAAAAACTAAGGAACTAATGTACTGAGCATCTGACAGACGATAGACTGTGCAGGCTGGCCCTTCTCAACGGAATGTCAGGTTCTCAAGGAACTCTGAACCAACACTGAAGGTAGGCCCCACCTCACTGCGTGTTCCGTCAGATGCTCGTTTTGGTTTTTTCTTTTCTCTTTTTCCTTCATATACCAATATACTCACCAACTGTTGCGGCTCTACTCCTGGAACCAGTCAAAGTTGAAAGACGTAAATAAATGATCTAGGGTGAGAGTAATAGGACCATAACAATATGGTGATGCAAAGAAACGGCTACAGTCATGGTAAAAAAAAGTGCAAGTCTGTTTTTATTTATACTTGTACTAGGGCCAGGATATTAATGTGTTAATTTCAATTAATTTTTTTACATAGATTTTAACGTGTTAAAAAATTTAATGCAATAATCACATGATTTTTCTTTTTTTACATACAAAAATTCCAAGCTGGAACCTTTATATTGTGTTTCTGGTACTCCCGTAAATCTGATGCACAAGCGACATCTAAAAACGAAAGCGATGGACAACAAAGCCAATTTTCTTGGCCCGCTGGGGGTTCATTTTTGCTTTAAAAAACAATCTGATAGGACACTGGAAACGACAACTGTTGTCTGCAAGTTGTGCAAGAAGGAGTTGGTCTATCACCGAAACTATTCAAGGCTAAAATACCATCTCAATGCAAAACTTGTTGCGGCAAGCACAGACATCTCCAACGCTAACGTCAGCATCCACAGTCCACATTTCTAAAGAAGTTTTTTTTTTTTTAAAAGAAGTTACATGAATGATCAGGGGTTCCTAAAACACTTAAAGCTGAATGTGTGTAATAGCACTTTGCCACAAACTGATGATTCAATAACCTAAATTACAGATTAAAAAACTATAAATATCTTTGTTGTTGCGCTCATGAGTCTATAAAATAATTCAGCAGCAAAAAAAGAGTTTTTGAATTGCAAATGTTGCTTATTTTGTCGATGTATGGTTTTCAATTAAAATGTGATTAATTAATTACAGATCCTGGAATTGACTTGATTAAAAATTTCAATCAAGTCCCACCTCTAAATTGGACAAGTCACATGATTCTGCAGCCTGTGTGTTACATGTCTGAAATCGTGTTGTGAAGCACATAGGCTGTTAATCTTCATAAGTAATATTCAAATATTGCAGCAATGGCCATTAAAAGCATTACTTAATCTTATGCTACACTTTGCAGAACCTCTGTCCTGATGAAGATTCATTTTCATTAATTGACCTCTCTCTCAACAACACATTCAGAATGTCCTGTTTTATATTATACCTGACAAGCCCAACAACATCCCGAACACATGATGCACCCACCAGTCCGATGTTTGCAAGAGGATGGTGTTAACTGCTTTAATTGTCTAAGGACCCAGGACCCTGGGAGTTTTTCATGTCAATGTTTTTGCCTGTGATAATAATAATAATAATAATAATAATAATAATAATGGAATGGGATTGGGAATGGGATTTCCTGAGGTTAAGGGTTTGGATTAAGGTTAAAAACAGCCACCTCACTACTGATGGCATCTTCACAATTCAAAAGTTAAACTTTTCACCCATTGATAGCTATTAAAATGTCATTTTTTGGATGTGTGGCACTCAAAATTGTTGTCTGAGTTTCAAAGTAATGCCCAATAGCTTTACTTTCTCAAGAAGAGCAGAGAAAGCAGGATATACTTTAATCTAGCCATCACACAAGATGGTACCGTTTTTGACCTGGCCCTGTGGGTAAAATGACACTTTTTTTAAATATACATCAGTGCAAAGAAATGTAAGATATTATCCCATCTCCTAATTGTCTGGATAAACTACACAATAGAAGTCGCTATTTTTGTCTCTCAATCTATCTGTCAATCCGTCCATCCTGAGAGATAACCAGAGGGGGGATATATATATATATATATATATATATATATATATATATATATATATATATATATATATATATATATATAAATAATATCTCATTTGTGAAGTTTAGCCAGACAATTGTGACTAACTCATTTTTTAATTTGAAGGTCAAGAAGGAAAAGAAAACTGATGTTTATTAAAAGAAAAACAATATATGTGACATCACAACAAATGTAGCCCATCACTAACACTTTAAATTTTTCCATACTTCATCCCAAAAGAAGTAACAAGTACTTCACCTAATTTCTTCAAACCGAGATCCACAGAAGATAGATATGTAGATCGAACACAGAACGTGACGTAACAGAGGCTTTAGGTTTTTACATGTTTTGTACAAATCAAAGGGGTTGGGGTTCTTTTTTAATATTGGTTTAATAGTAGGATAGTGAAATCTGAGGTGTATGTTTTTGTGCACTTGAGGTTTGATTTAAATAATCAATGTAGAATCTGCTAAAGACCCAACCATTTAGCCAAATAATGGAAGTGACAGATGGTGTACTTTCTTTTTACGATGGCTGTAATTATGGTTGTAATTTTGGTAATCAGTAGTGTGCATTTTCATTTTTTCTTCCCTTTGCATCTTCTACCTAGTATTTTGGTTTGAAATATTCCATTAATATGTCTGAGAGGAGTGTTTGGTATATATAACTGCGAAATAGCAACTGTTGCAGTGTAAACATCAATTTCAAAGCTGTCACATTAAATTAGTTGCTGTCAGCCTGTTAGTTGCAGTAAATGTTACTTCAGTGAAGTTGCCTTTTGTGTTACCGTTTATCACCGAGAGGCACAGCAGAATTTCAGGCTGGGTTGCTGTAATTTCAAACCCTATTTCATCCCTCAACTATTCCCACAAGTTCTGCTGTTTGGGCATGTCTGTACAGTGTGTACTTGTGTGCATCCACAAGTGTTGTCGTCATAGTCCACAGAGGGATTTTTTTTTTTCATTCATTCTTGTGTTTTTGATTCTTGTGTGTCTGAGTTTGAGTGAGTGAGTGAGCATGATGCTTTACCCTGGTTGGACCTTGTCATGTCACGGTGACCGGAAAGTGGTTATCGTTGCATTGCCAGTTTGAGTAGGACCTCCTACATTCCACTCTTCCTGCAGAGAGAAATAAAGTGAGTGAAAGGTAAGATGAGAAAGCCAAGAGAGAGGGTGAGACAGAAAGAAAAACGAGCCAAAGAAAGAACTGATTATGAAAGACGGCCTCAGAGAGGAAAGAAGAGTAAAAACCCCAATGAGAGCGAGCAAGCAAAACAAAGACTTGGAGGGAGAGAATGTCAGGCTGACATTGCTGGATCGTTTGAGAGCTCTCCAGGACCCCAGCCACTATGCTGCGCTGCACCTCTCAGGAGTTGCAATTCTTCCAATGTACTCCAGACACACACACACACACACACACACACACGTTTGCAAACACAAACACATACTTCTACAGTTTCCAGTACTGTTTCCATACTTTCACTTTTGGCTGGAAGTGGTTTTTTTTAAAAAAAAAAGACTACGTCCCAATTACATTTATGGTAATGCAATCCATTTATTTTAGCATTGCACCCTAATTAGATTGTCAGTTAAAACTATAATGTTAAACATAATACCATGGATAGTATACACTTAAATATTAGGTTATTAATAATACTGAGCCTTGAAAAATTATTCATACCACTTGACCACAATTTGTCCCACTACAACCAGAAGCTTACAGTATCTGACCGACCAACACAGTGTATGATGGCATATATAATTTGACACTGGTTGGAGTGTCACAATTTTTTTTTTGTTTGTTTGTTTGTTTTGTTTTTTTTGCATAAAATCAAGAAAATTATGGACAACCCTGAACATCCTCTTCATGAGAGTGTCATTGGAAAACAGTCTCTTCAAAGGCTTCTTCAGGTTGATTGTAAAACGGACCGCTATAGGAGATCTTTCCTACTCACAGCCATCACCATCTATAATAACTCCTTGACTAAATGAGTTACATCAACATTTAATTTCCCTTTGGGACAAATAAAGTATTTTTGAATTGAACTGAATTTGAATAAAGCAGGACAAAAACCCCAATTATATAGTCATATCTGCAATGGAGTACTATAGATCAAAGCAAATTCATGTGGTGCAACAGCTCTGTCAAAGTACACAGCTAAATATAACTTCTATTGTAATCTGTTATAAAACTTGAAAATTGCTGTTTAGAGAGACTTCTCAACTAATCTGACTGAGCTTGAGCTATTTTGCAAAGATAAATGGGCAAACGTTTGTCGAGATATACAAAGCCAACAGAGACATACCCCAAGAGACATGCAGTAGTAACTGCAGCCAACTGTGACTCTTTAAAGTAATGACTCAGAAGGGCTAAAATTAAATGAGACCAAACTTTAAAAAAAAGTTCAAGGAGTATGAATATTTTTGTAAGGCACTGCATTTGTCTGTATGTTATTTTATGACCTTTTGTTATGACCTTTTTAAAATGCTTTATTTGAGACTAATGTATGTAAGTATGTTTATTTATTTAGTACTTTTCTCATAAAAATCCCAAGTTCTTCTCAAACATGTAGAATAAAAAATAAAACTAATTAAATAATGTAGAGATGCAAAGTGTTAAATTTTTTTGACTTCAGAAAAATTTGAATAAAGAGCTGATTTCAATTAAAGGCTGTCGATGTTCAATGTTTTATTCAAGAAAAAAACATTTTTGAGAGGCTAATTTGAATTGAACTGCAATCTAAGCAAATTACTATTATGTTGTTGAGATTAAGAAAAATAATGGGGCGGGGGCGGGGGGTGTTACTGACTATGTAAATCATTAAATGAGGAATCGGGCCAGTAAGTAAGTTTGCTCTGCAGATGATATTATCCAGGAGGATTGTGGTGTGTCTCAAATTATTCACTGTGCAGATTATGAACTCCAGTGCTATTTCTCAGATGATATCCAAGTCTGCCTGGAGCTGTGGGAAGTTCAGCACCACAGTCTGACAAGCTGCTGGCATCATTTAAATTTGAACTATAACATCAGAGCATTTCTTGCAGGACTGCTGTTTCAACACATGTGCTTGCTGGCCTGGAAAGCAGCTATATTAATAAAACTCAGATTCAACTACCAGGGAAAGTTGTCAGGGATCATGTTGTCCTCTCATTGTCCAATTAGTTTTAATATATGTTTATTCTCATTTCTGTCTGTCGTTTACTTTATCAGCTTTCTGTATTTCCTGAATTTTTTTTTTTCTGTTTTCTGTCTGCCCGCTGTCATGACTATAAGTAAAGTAAAAAACCAAGAAGCCATAGCAGAGTAAAAAGTATTTATATCCTTACAGATTTCTTCTGCTTTTGCTTTTTAGTTACACTGACATGTACATCTCAGTAAGTTGGAACATGCGTTCCAATGTGGTTCTTTTGTCAGATTAAAAGTAACTGAAAAGAACCTTTAAACAGATAACAAACATACTTTTCATTAAGCTGGACCAGAGCATCACATTATCTTATCTAAATTGTTTTAATTAATAAATGTGCAAGTCTAAGGAAATTAATGACAGAAAACTCTGCCTTTATATTCTCTCTCATATGTATCTCTTTTTGTGTTATGGCCTCTGGTGAGGATCTTGACATCATTTCAGCCGTGAATTGCTTTTCATCATGTTGAGTAAACTCAAATCTGTGGGTATTTCTCTTTGTGTGTGAACAGCACTGAGGGAGGAGTTGCAGCATTCCACTGTGGAGCTTCAGAAAATGAAAGAAGAGAAAGAACACCTAATTCAGCAGCTGATGTAAGTCTCTACCTAATGTGGTAAAGCAAACATCACTCTTGCAGAAACATGAAAACACATGCTTAAATGGAGACACAGGTGGATGGTGGTATTTGAACAATGCTGGGTAAAGAACAGGTCACTGCTAGGCTCAGTTCTCTTTGTAATTTCCCTCAACCAATCAGAACCATCTGTAGAGCCTTGCTGACACCACCCAAACCAGGAAATGCTCGCGTTCCTCACACTGGAGCAGCTAGGCTACAACAACAGAGGATTTGACGTATATACACACTCACACAAAGGTCTAGTCAGGGATTTAAGGCATCAGAACAAATACACCCCTGTGGCTCTTACATACGAAACTGATAAAAGCCCATTGGTTAAAAGATTTTTTTACCTGCTTTGAGCTCTTTTATCCCTAAATACAGTGGTCTTTAGATAATAGTAAGCACAGCTGAATAACTAAAAAGGTCATACTTTCAACAGAGAACTGTAAATGTAACCAGCAGTTCACTAAATCAGCTCATTTTCCATTACCTACATTCTTATTTGTGAATTTAAATTTGCATATACATCAGCCACTGACTGGTCAAGCAGACAACATCATAGTGATTCTTCTATGTCCTGCTACATGGCCTGCTGTGAGTAATCTTGTCATTCATGCTCTTGATACTTTGGTCTTTGCTGTCTAAATTTTACTTCTGTTGCAATAGACTGCAGTAAAGTGGACCCTCTTAATGCAAACACATCTAAATACAAATTCTTATGAATACAAATGGCATCTGAACATCCAAAGCTCAAATTTGTCCTCCTCACACAAATGTACTAGATGGCACCTCTCACCACCCTGACTTTTTTTTGTCAGTAGCCTCCACTTGTTGCTGCTATAGCCACACTCCATCTTCCATATATTTTCTCAGCTTTTCCTCAAAATGCTATGATGCTGGTAATGAAGTTGATAATGGCTGAGAGGAACTCTCTTCTAGAGCCATCAAAGAGATGTGTGCAATGTGGGACAAAAATGCAAACCTATGGTGCGCACTAGCATCAGCCAAGCAAATCTGTTGTCTCCTACTAAATAACTTTGTACAGTAACAATGTTATAGTACTTGTTTAAAGCACAGGCTTCTAAACACAGTGACATTAGGAGCCCCAACACTGCCAAAATTTGTGGGTGCTATATTGGGTGATGGGCCTAATGCAAAGTGCCTTAGGATGAAGAGAACTCTGTGATGTCCTCCCTTAAGTACCAATGATTTTCTTTACAAAAAGTGGTATTTTTCTTTCCAAAAAAAAAAAAAAAGCACCTGTTAGTATGCTGAAATAATTATGGAAGTTTGAAAATGTTTTCCATATCAAACTTGTGGAAATCTCTGAGAGAATCTGGTTTTATTTAAAACAGTAACATTCCTGTAGTTCACAGAACTGTTAGATCACCTTAAACATTTATGGTCAGAATAACCTCAGATGTGGATTATGACCCTCCTCAGATACAAATGTATTCCTTGAACAGGTCATGCTTGGAAGACTGCTTTCCACTAAAGTGCCATCTTTTGCAATTATAAAAAACCTTTGAAGCACAAAGCAATTATTTGTGTTTTGGTGTTGATAATAGGTCTAACTGTAAGATGAATTAAAGCCCTCTTTTAGTACCTTTCTTGTTCCAGAGGGTTCCCTTTTGATACAGATTGACACGTTTCTTATTTGCTTTCATAATTTTCTTTGTGATAACCTCAACGTTTATCTGGTGTTCAAATAACCCCTCAGTTGTAAAGTCAGAGTAAGAAAAATGTTCTGTAATTGACCTTAAATGTCAAAGATACCCTCTATATTTAACCATTTCAGACAGTAGAGGCTTCTTAATATCCTGATATAAAACAGTAAAGCACAGCAGAGTGAATACATTTTATTGCTAATCTTTGACTTGGGAAGAGTTAGAAAGAGACAAAAAAAAAGCAACTATTACAACAACTAGCTTTTCTTGGGGGGTTTATCAGTGCTGGTATAATAATACTGGTTCTGGGAGGTAAAGCATCCTTTCTCCAAATGTTTATTTTTGTGCCTGAGTTATAGTTTTATTTTTATGCAGCAGCAAATCCTTCAAACCTTGTCTTGATGACATCATTTATAACATTTGAAAAATGAACCTTTTCGAAATTGTGCGCACAGAGTTAGGAGGATACATAAACACTCCCTGACACATGAAGGGGAGTAAATGTTGAGTGATGAGTCTTCCTGATAACCAACACTTTAAAGATCTTCATGACCTGCGAGCAAACAGATGAGCATTTTTTCATGTAACATTTCCTCATTTTCCATAGAGTATTACTGGTCTGGAAAAAATGTAAAACGGTGTTTGTACTTAGCATTTGCAAGGAATCATAATCAGTCATGGCATGTAATCCAGTCGGCATAACTTTCTTATGTTGTGTAAATTCTCATAACCTTTCACTTGTTCAGCCCAAGAGCTGTTCAAAACAGGAAAGGAGGATGGTATAAACTGGCAATTTAGGAACATAGATACCTTGTTGTACATAAAGACATTTAGATCCTCAGTAACCAGGTTATTGCAGCTCTATTAATTAAAAAAAGCCTTGAAAATTTTGTTTTATTTTTTAGTTGAATAATACAGCATTAATGGCTCATTAAAGATGGAAAAATATCTGAAATGATTTATTTGTCTCTGTTTCTTTTGTAACTTGCAAGAACCTGGCATTTTTATAGGGATTGCTTAGACTTTTAAGATCCACTGAATGATCCTCAAAAGTGCTTATGTCTACTTTATCACAAGTTCTTCTGATCTACTTGCTATACTTTTAAACTTGCTTTTTTGTGTTGGTTGTTTTATTTTTAATCTAATTAAGTAGATTTGAATCAAAAAGTAGGTTACAGTCTCCACAGAACTGACCTCCTGGCCGTTTGCGTGACACAGTTTGTACTGTTTTTCTGACACAAATGTAGTTTCTTGCAAACTGCTGTGGAACCTGAACATCCATCTAGCACAGGGATCAGTGCTGAGACAGGGAGGATGGAAGGGATGCTTGTAATCTCACACGACCCACGCAGCCATATGGACAAACGTATACTTTGGGGAGAGTATGCCGGGAGGCCAAGTTCCATGATGAGTTCTATGTGGAGGAGGAGACACATGACCTCAAGTCTTAGACTTCCTTAAATGATAAAAAGTGACAAGCAAGATGTTATCTGCAGTTGATGGGGGGGGATGTAAAATGTAAGGGTGTGAAGGACAAAAAGTACAGTAACTTACATATAATGCTGATGGCATAAACAAAATTGGGTAATTTGAAATTTACCAAAGATATATCATTGAATTAATTCTGCCATTAAAAACTGACTGAGATTTTTCTTCAGGCCCAGTGCACGGAAAGTATGAGATGCATAATGGTTGGTCTACATAAAAAGAGGGACTGTATTGGCAGCTGCAACTTCCTGGCTGTCTATGTCATGTGACTTGTTTTCAGGCAGCTGGAACACTAGTCATTGATTTTTATACAACCTATAAAACAAAGCACAGAGTTTATGAAGCAGGATGACAACTTTTTTCTGTGTGCTTTGGTCCTACCATGATTAAGTGGAACAATACTACAATTTATTATGAGACAAATTATCAATAAGTCATATCAAAATAGAGAATGCTAGCATTAGTCTTGCATCTGTTTGTGTTGGGTCATGTATCTTTTTAAGAACAAATTGTTTTTGTTTTTTCTGTATTAGTTGAAGTGTTTTTATGCCATTGTTTCTACTTTCTTAACCCGATTAACCCCAAGTTGGAGCAGACTATGAAGGGCTTATTTTAAGTTCCATCAAAGGTCTTTTCATAGCCAAATCTGCCTGTTGTTCATTAGTATTTAAGTGCAGTGGCAACTACATAAAATATATATTTAGTAATATTTTACTAAAGTATATAAAATTACATCAGACTTATATAGCACTTTTCAGGACACTCAAAGACCTTTTACATGAAATCAGTCATTCCCATTCATGTACACATTCACAAGCTGATGATGGTAAATTACTGAATTGTAGCCACTGCTGCCCTGGAGCACACTGAATGAAGCGAGGCTGCTATATCGCGCCATCGGCCGTTCTCACCACCACCAGCAGGCAAGGTGCATGAAATGTCTTCCCCAAGGACACGACAGAGACAGATGGGGCTAAAACTGGCGACTCCACCGATTGAAAGGCGAACTCCTACCTCCGTTGCCACCATCGCCCTAAAATGTCCCCTCTTCTGATTGGCTGAATGTTTAAACACCCACAGCGTTTTTCATGTGTATGTGTGTGTGAGTCTGCATATTCTGTTTCTTTTTATTCTCCCTGTGCACCATATCAGCTGCAGAACATTCCAAGCCTTGGATTCTTTGGTTTGACATTCATGAACAAAAAGTTTGTGTCCAAGAATTGTTGCCATAACAGCTTCCCAATCTTTAATCCCACCCCTCACCCACCACCTCAATTGATTGAGTGTTCAGCACCTGTTGTGTTTTTGTGGCGCCAATCCGTTGCTTTGGAAACCTGCACAAACACACACACACACACACACACACACACACAAAGACATTTCCGCCGTGGAGAGGACAGAGCAAGGCTGTGGAATTTATCTGATCTAAGCACGCTGTTTAAGGGATGTTCAAGGGCAGACTATTCACACACACATCCACTTACACACTCCTCGAGATTTTGGTGTACAGTTTCTTTTGTCAATTTTCAAGATTTATTTGAGAAGTCTTGTATACTTACAAGAGCTTTTAAGACTTGAAGTATGTCTCATATCACTGGTAGAATTTTGCAGGCCTGATGGGCAATTATGAATGTTCCCAGAGGGCACCTTGACAGGAGAGTCCCATAGGAGCTTTCCAGACCTGTAACGTCTGGATGACGTGTGTTAATGGTGATAGGAAGGTTCCTGCTGCGCTCTGATTGGCAGGAACGACTGAGCAGATCCTTTCATCACTGGATGAACACATGGCAGACGTAGGCCCAGTTTAAAGGATGGATTAGAGGCAAGGGAGGAATAGATGAAAGACAGGATAGATGCACTGAACAAGGGAGGACGGATGAAAGAGTGTGTGGTGGAATGATTGAAGGTCAAGAGAGAAAGAGCAAAGGATAGATGTGATTGATGTGAAACGGCTTGTTTTCATAAGCCCGCTGCACACTGACTCTATCTTTCATTGTGTGTGTGTGTGTGTGTGTGTGTGTGTGTGTGTGTGTGTGTGTGTGTGTGTGTGCGTGCGCATGAACATGTACACATTAAAGTGAGTGTGTGACTATCTGCAGTAATTTACCTATTGATCTCAGGGTGTATTTGAGGGCCTTTTCTCCTCCTTATCTTCTCTGCCTGACACACACACACACACACACACACACAGAAAGACACCTATTTTTTTTCTATCCTTCATGGCTGTTTATCTCAGTTAGATTTAATCAGTCACAGCCTTTCAAGAAATTCTTTTTTTAGCCCTTTTTTTTGTATTGGATTCAAAGAAAATCAAAACCGTCTTGTTTCTCTTTATCTATCATAAAGTAAACACAAACAACTCAAAGAAATTACATTTTGATGAGAAGATTTTTTTTCCCCGTTCATGTGGCTTTTTTTTGTATTTTGTTGACCGTATACTGAAAGAGGATACATGATTTGCCACAGTTTTAAACAACACTGACACCTGAATTTTCTCCCCTCCAGAATCAGCAAAGGCACATCACCCACATGTCTGTTTTAATTTTACGGTGCATTCTTTGACTGACTGATACATCTATTTACACTAAAAACAAATATGTTGCCAAGACTACAGAAAGACGAGTAATAGTTCCTTTTAGCATCTGTCATCAACAACAGCTGGAGATTTCCTTTAAAGCCGGCTGAATGCTGTGTGTGTTCATTTTTTTGACAGTCTGTAACTTTGACATTCTGGCTTGTCAAGCTCCAGGAACACATCCCAAACCTGTTGCAGTTAGCTTCACTGAATTATGCACAATCCATAAATTGGATTGCATTTGCAAGAGAGAGTATTTTTTCCAATTTTTTTTTTTTTTTTTCAAAAAATTATCAGGAACCTGGTTATTGTTACTTTAATGGGCCCTGAATAATTGGTAAGGGCTGATAGTTGATTCTCCCTGGCTTTTCAGTTCACTGGATCCACTACATACTTGCAGCCACAGAAATACTGACAGTAGCCCTACAGTCTTTGAACACTTTTTGCCCTTGACTGCACTTTGAACTCAACATAAGTTGTGCTCTTTTACTCTGAGGAGAGCACAAGAAGAGCAGAAATAATAGCAGAAATGCTGTTAGAGAATTTTTGTTTGACTTAAAACAATACAAATGATAGTGAGTCAAAAAAAAGAAGAAATTGATATTATCCATTTTCATACACATTATACTGCAGTAGAGGTGTAATGGTACACAAAAAAAAAATCATGGTTCAGTACCTTGGCTTTAAAGTTATGCATTAGTATGCTTTTGATATGTTTCTATCTCAAATATTTATACTTTTTTTTACTTAATTCAGCAACAATGAAAATGCAAAGACATATTTTTCAGACAATAATTAGATTTTATCTACCTTCTAGTGTTCAAAAAATAGCCAGAATAAAACAGACTGGAGAGCTGGTTTGATTTTGTCAAATAATAAAAGACAAAAAGGTATAAACAATGGATGGATAGATGAATTATGCAACAATAAAACCACCTTTCTTTCTTCATCATCACTCCACCTAAATGAGAAACATTAATGTTCCCAAATAGCATATTTTAGCTGGGAGACTTTCTGCTTCGTTTTGGTGCCGCTTTTTAAAGTTGCACAGTGGAACTTAGATCGCCACACTTTTAGTTCCACATATAAACATTCTGCATGTGTACAGGTTTAAAACAGCTGTATTTTTTCGGTACAGGTGTGTACCAAACCGAAAAGTCTGTACTGAAAATGTTCGGTATAAATACACCCATCAAGTTCAATCAATCAAGTTTATTTGTATAGCACATTTCAGCAATGAGGCAGTTCAAAGTGCTTTACATCATAAAAACATCATGCAGTCACCAATTATAGAACAATAAACATTACATTTTGGCAAATGCCAGCATCAAAATCATCAAGCAAATACACATCAAATAGATGTGTTGTAAAATGTAAAATGAACCTGTACCAATATAGAGTAGTACCGTCTGCCCAAAAATGCTTTTGAGTTTGCTTTCCAGTGTTTTAAATATTGCTAATATATTTTCAAGCTTACTTTCTTAGATTAAACATACAAGATTCATATTTTACATACATTGCTTCCACATCATGAAAAAAAGGATTTAAGCAATTATAAATGATGATATAAATAAAGCATGTTACAAAGTTTCCAGTTTTCTGATCTGGAGATGATAGAAACACTTCTTTGTGGAACACAGCCTGACTACAATACCCAGTCAGCTCTGCTTTTGCTTGTTCTCCCATTGCGTGTCACACCACCGCAGACCTATCATAAGAGACTGCCTGACATTATGGTGTTTTAGGTTCTAGTTTGGTTCTTCTTTTTAGCCCTTGATTCCTGCTGCAATATCATTAGATGTTACAAAAGAAACAAAAACAGTGATTTCTTAGATCTGACTTGGAAGAATTACAAAAATTCTGTCTGTAAAAGATTGTGTTAAATCATGTTATCAGCTTGTAAAATGAACAGTTTAATGCCGGAATATACTTGCAGCTTGATACTCAAGTGCACAAGTTTTGCTTCAAATGTGCCACACTCCCTGCATACTGCATCTCATTCATGTTATGACCATATTATTGCTCAGTACTGTGTTGGAAGTATTTTGGTATTACATTAACACCACAGTCCAAATTATAAACAGCTGTGTGAGGAATGGAGAAAAAGAAGTACAAAAAAGAATAAAACAGCAAGAACCAGTTAGCAGAGAAACAAGACACCTCATTTTATACATCTGATTACACTCCCCTTCCTTTCTTCTTTTGTTAAATTACATATACTTTTCAATGTCTTCTATATGACAGTGTTGCTTTTAGTATTTATCAATTGAAGATTGTTGTTGAACTGCCAACTTTATAAAATATAAGCTTGGTAGTTGAAATATAGATTGTTGTCTCATCATATCTCATGACATAAGATATTAAGGTGCTGCATTATTTATCATCAAAGTGAACTCTGTCTCAAACTGTTATCAGGTACTGTCAGTATACAACTTCATGTGGTGAGGTAAGTAAGATTATTATACGCACCAGATATGAAGATGAGTTATTTAATATTGATACATTGTTTCAATGTTTGAGGTATATTTTGAAGAAGGAGATGATGTAGGTCTTGAGTGGTTGTGTTAAAAACCTTGACAAATGAAGATGTCTTTTAATGCTGGCTGACAACAACAGCTGGAGTGGAAGCATTTTGGGTATGTGATAGAAAAAAGAAACAGTCAGAGACTGACAAGATTTGCAAGCTCTGGGACAACATTACAGCTGGCCAACCATTAGCTTAGCTAAATTTAGCATCTGCTGTAAAGCTTCTGATTAATTCTAAGCTAAAGGACTATTTAAATTTTTTTTTTTTAAAGATTTGTAAAAACCTTTAACTGTGAAAAGGGGGAGTCTAAGTTTCCTGAAAACATACTTAAAATCATGTCTCTTCTAATGAGCTGCATGTTTTTACATTTCTAACATCAAATAAAGTCAATCATAAACTGTTCTCGCAGTTTAACTGAATCCACCAAAAACTGAACACAGTTATCAGAAAAATCTGTGAAATTGGAAGTGAAAACAAGCTGTCTGCCTGTGAGCTTAGACATGCTGGCCCTCTCACTCTGTATCCTCATCGCGTGCGGCTCCAAGGTCACAGGGCTAGACAGCCAGTAACACACACACACACACACACACACACACACGTGCGCGCACGCACACACGCACATTAACTGATCATGCCGCCAGAGAGGGAATTAGGTTGAGATGCTGACAGGGTTAGTAGGGTTAGGGTAAAGTGTGTTAGTGGGGGTGTATGTCTGGGAACATATGTGGCACTGTTTGTATGCAGATCTGAACTTATAAATGATTTTCAGTGTCCCTTCTGAAGAGTCTGTGTGCAGATATACAAAGAAAAAAAAATCTGATCTTAAACAAAGAAGTTTTAAAAATAAAGTGAAAATGACTTATTGAAAGTGCAAAACAACTTGAAAAACTGTCCAATCTGGTCGTCAGAAAACAGCCAATAGCATTTTTTAAGCGTGAGGAGTTAGGATACACAGGAAGCTATCGTGAACTTTTGCTGAGCCCTGTGGGAGGATCCATTGTTAAGACTGGCTTCTTCCACACGAGGATACAAGTGTGGGAGTTGTCAGGACACCATTTAGATGGATTTGGTATCTGGCTGGGCGACACTTCACATTATAAAAACAAGCTCAGGGATTAAATGTGTGTCCTTCTGCCTCAATATGACATATGGGTCAAGCAAATTTAAATTTCAGGAAAGGAGGAAAATATCATATCTGTTTGTCACTATCTGGTTAATGCATGTACTTAGTCAACACAAGGTGAAAACTAATCAACCATGTTATTTTTTGCACTGTATGTCTCCAGGGAGCAGAAGAGACAGAGGGATGAGCAGCTGTCTCAACAGGAAGACACTGAGAAGGAACACAGACGGAAACTGCTCAGGTTTTTCGACCTTTCTCTCTTTTTGTGTTTCCCACACACCAAGCAATAAATTCCCTTAACTTCTCCCACACAATCCCTTTACTCATCTCAGTCATTCTCCAAACAGTCATCTTCTTCCTGTGCTCCCATGCACTTCCAGATCTTCTGCCTCCCTGGGAGAGGTGGGTACGTTAGCATCTCTTAAATTAGTTGGGAAGATCTTAGATTCCGTTAAGTGCTTCTGATGCTGCAGAGTCTCGTGTGAGGCTGGTGCAACAGATGGAAGCACTTCTTATCTGGCATGGAGTCGTGTTTCTCACATACTCCCATCAGTGCCCAGAAGCATGTACATTGCTGTAGATATGCTTTGATTAGGGAGCATCACACTGATATACAGGCAGGCACATGTGTGTCACATATTGCCAGTCCACATGTCTACGCCCAAAGCCAGACATATATAAGCGCAGAGGCCCTGTCATCTTCCACTTGCAGGTGTTAGATGCATGCAGGGCGTATATTTTTTCACATGCTATGTGCTGGTATTCCCTTTCTAGACTGCTGGCAGCTTGGTGTGTTCAGTTACACCGTCAATTTATTTCCCATCCCACACAGCAGTCTCTGATCTAACCCCATAGCACCTATAAAGCTCAACCTATAATAGTAACCGGAGGTGGATGCTATTTCAGACATGAGGGTGAGAAGACAACAATTTCCCAATTCCCTAAGAATGGTGACCGTAGGTGTCTGAACACAGTGTTAATTTGGTCAAGCCTCCACATCTATCCTCTTTTATTCTGCAAAGAATTGTTTATTGGAAATAAATTGTTTAAAAGCCTTATGCTTGTTTTGCAGAGAAGACTGACCAAGCCCTCAAATTCAGATCCTTTGTTAATAAGTAATCTATTTAGTAGAAAATATGACATCATTACTACATGGTCAACAAAACAAACAAACAAAAAATCAAATTAGAAAGTTACTATAATGACCGGAGAAGTTGGTGGTGACCAAAAGTTTTGAGACTGAAAATTTGTTCTTTACAAACTTCCCTGTTTCACTGTTGTTATATTTTTCTGAGATTTGTCTAAGATTTAATAATGAATATTATTTATGTACTAAAGGCTTTTAATCAGAATATAGGTCAAATTTATGCATAGCAATATTTAGTGTAAGGAGCTTGCGAGGTTGTTAATTTTTTAAATTTTATTTTCATTTTTTAAGTCTCTTTTTAAAAATCAGAGAAGAGAGACAGAGGGAATCAAAGAGGATGAATGGCAGAACAGGAACTCAACACAGATCATAAACTAATAAGCAGTACACAAACAGAACAACTCTAGATATATAATAAAGATGCAAAATATGGAGGAGACTGGGAAACTCAGAACCTGTAGGAAAACAGGAAGGAGAACACAGAACAGGAAGGGCTAGACGAACAAAAATAAAACAGGAAGCTGCTAATAAGAAACCAAAGAAAACTAAACGCAATAAACTTAACTATCCAAAAATGATAAAGTTCAACACATGGTTGCCCAAAGAATATTTTTTCACCACCACTACCTTTTAAAGTAACCATTATGTTTTCTTCATTTATTCATAAAGATGGGGTGATATCTACTGCCCTATCCTGATTCACACTTGGTTTTACCCCGATGTAATAAAGCTGGCCTTTATCAGTTACCTGTTGACCTGTCAGTGCAGAATTATGATGCACCTGCAGGTGTGCATGCATGGGTGGTTGTTCAGAACAGGCGCAAACATGTCTTGTTTGAATACAGATGAAAAGGACACTTCCTCCCAGAATATTGTGATACAGACATGTTTGTGCAACTCTCAGCCTTTGTGTCTTTATCAACAGATTAACAGTGGAACTGGAGGAGAAAAATAAGAAGTGGTTGTTATGTCAACAAAGGTGTGATGCCATGCGGCAGCAGCTGTTGTCATGGGAGCAGAGAGAGGAACAATTAAACCAGAAGTGGCGTGCAGCTGGAGAGGAAGTAATGCAAACCAGGAAAATCCTGGACAAGATTCAGCAGGAAAAGGAGGAGCTAATCAAAGAAAGGTCGTTGATTCTTGATTCTTCTGCTTTAATGTTGCTTCTCCTTGGTGCTTCAAACCATCACTTTCCATTCTGTTTTAATCTGTGCATTTGTACTTTAAAGTTCATTATGAAGATAATCATAATTTTTAATGGAAGTTCACCTCTTTTTCAGTTGCTTATGCCAAAACTATTAAAATAAGTAACTAATGAACTGTCTGTAATCCTGTCACAAGTATCCACATTGTAATTTACTACAATGGATTTTGACTGGTTTTGTGGACAGAACTGCTTCAGTATGTGTGTGCTGGCCTTTTCGCAAAAGTCTGATGAATTGGGACGGCCTAAGTTAGGAAATAGGTCAGTAAATATTTACAACTTAGTTCTGCCCGAGAGGACAGATTGGAGCTTGGAACAGCACAACGAATCAGTGCAAGCGGCAAAGGGTCAAAACTTTGCGTAGATCTTGGATTGAAGAGTTGTATCCTGATGTTTACATTTGGCTAACGCCACTTTAACAACACTCACTGTTCAATAACCTTGTATTTATAGTTTATTATCTGTGTCACAAGTTTATCTAGTGTTTTTCATTACATTGACTAAATGTTCCTGAGATCACAGTTCAGATTACTTTAAACCATGAATGTCCAGCTCCAGTCCTCAAGGACCAGTGTCCTGCCAGTTTCAGACGATTCAAATGGTCCAACCACCTCCCATACCGGCCCTTTAGGACTGACTTTGGAAGAAGTAAAACCTTAATTTTATTATTATAAATAGAAGGAATCAGTTTTATATTTGCTGGATTTCTATCGACAAATTCGGAGACTTGTTCATTAATATTTTAAAGCAGCTGTTAGGAATAGCCATCTGTCAGCTGTATCCGCAGTATCTTGTGAAGGGTCATAAAGGAAGCCTATGTCCAGCTGCCACTGTGTTAAAGGTTTGGATGAGTCAATTTATCAGCTTATCACAAGGCTAACAAAGAGATAACATCACTTTAAAATGCATAGGATCTGTTTTCACCAATGACTGTTTCCCTCATCGATTTTTATTTATCTTAAATTAGCAAAAAGTGCCTCCCTACATGTGATCACATGTGCACCACATCTGATCAGGTTGTTTTTCATGTTAAGATCATGTGATTGTGCTCAATGTGTCATCCTCTTCGGAAAAATCCCATGAATTTCAAATATAAAAATCTTATGTGAAAACCATGTACCAAATGAAAATGCCCATGTGGTACACACAAATTTTTGCATGTGAATGATGGTAGTCACATGAAAAACCACATGTATACATGTGGATTTGGAACATTTCATGGTACAAAACCACGTGATTCCCAAGTTTTTGATCAGCACCCATGGCCTTGAAGACTAAATGAATAAATTGTAGTACAGTCTAAAAGGTCTACGAATTTGGTCAAAGTTTTAAGCAGTTCTGTGCTGCTGCATTAGATAGAGCATTTACTACCTGTTCTGATTAAAGACCAAAGACACTATCTCCCTTAGGAATTGTACCACTAAACTTCTATCAGTGATTAAAACCAAGCAGGACTCACTGAGAGGTATAGCAGTAGAGTATTTGCTTCATATACAGCTTGTAGCCCATAATATAGCCATCCAGGATTCACTTCCCAACCTCAAGACCCTTGCTGAATGTCTTCCTCCCTACCCTCTTTTCCCTTTTATTGTGTGAACACTGTCAATAAAGGCTACTGGGACCACAAAATTTCTTTAACAAACAAGCAGAATCCTAACCTCTAAATAAAATACAATTAAAAAAAATCATTTTTACTTGAGCAGGAGTCCTCTAAAATATCCTGACAGTATTTTGGTCATTCTGTTACCATACTGTTTTGCAAACCTTGTACACAAAAACAGGCCTTCTTTTTAAATGGCTGAGCAAATCACAGCCACATGTCTTACTGGTCTTGTGGCTCACAGACAGTGCATCCGGAGCTAAGTTTAGGCAGGGACTTTGATATCAATATATAAAAATTGCCTTGATTAGACCCCAAATCCAGTATTTGGATTTGGACAGTTAGCACGTGGTTTTAACACTTTAGTAAAGCTGTTGGTCTCTTAGATTAATAATTTCCTCAGTTGTCCCCAAAATAACAAATCATCTGAGCTCCAAGTTAAGAAAATGCATAGGGTTTACAGAACCTCCCCTGGCATTTTGAGCATGGCTGCAGTAAACAGAGGATGTCAACAAAGATCCTGAAATGCAGACTCTAGACTAGGGCTTTTTCTACCATCGAAAAAACATCAGAATGCTATAAATATTTTTAGTCCTGTGGTTCAAGAATGTTTTCATGTTTTTTTTATGGCTTGTGAGCCTTTTTGAAGTGGATTACCGTGCTCCGATTCACTAAGAGATGCTTCATAATAAGAACGACCTAGACAGTGTGACATTTAAATGGAATATAAATAATAGATAGGAGAAACGAAACACTGTAAAATATATCTACACATAAATTTTTCCTTGACTTTTTAGCAGCTTACCCCATAGACTATGAAGTATAAAGGACTGTAAAGTAATGGAAACCGAGGCTGAGTAGGTTAAGTTCACTTTAGAAACATTAGAAACAGCTTCTTGCATGAGAGGATTTCTCTTTCCTTCCCCAGGATCACAAACAATTTAAAAAAGGCATAGATCTTCCTCTGTTATTCTCTGCATGCAAACTTCAAGTTTAAGACTCCATATTAACTTCAAAAACACGAATTTGTGTGATTGAATAGCAGTATAGTAGGACTGCGCCATAATTCCACATAAGATTGAGACAGCTATGAAGTTTTAAATGTTAAATAGCTACATGTGTTCATACTTCAAAAGATTGGTAACCTTTCAGACAAACACTTCTAGATTCAGTGAAAACATTCATGTGTAGTGTAGATAATGCGTTCCTGAAGCTGGAGCTTTCCCGTATGTATCTGTATGCTTCAATAAATAGTGTTTTAAATCATCACAGATGTGGTCTGGAATACAGTCATTAGTTTTATGTTCTGTGTTATAATAGTTATATCATGATCCCTATGACATTTGGTTTTGTGGAAGAAGAGATCTCATATGATATGTAAAGTCACTTGCAAAGTTCCAACCTTCAAGGGGAATATTTGCACAATGTCTGAGCTCATTGCTTCAGTAGGGTTGTAACAGTACAAATAAGTTATGGTTTAATATGTACATCAGCTTCAAGTCACGGTTAGGATGAGTATACCACAACAGCAAAAAGAAACAAATGCAAATGCCAAATGTGAGATTTTTTTTTTTTTTTTATTCTTGCAAACAGAAAATAACTCTTTTAGAAAAAACAGTGGAAAATAATCCACCTTTGTTAGTAATGGGGCTCTGACAGAGGATTTGTACCACAAGGCAGGATTTGAGTACTGGTAAAATTGCTTAAAAAATCTTAAACAGTAAATTATATATTGTGTGTTAGCATATTAACTGTATTTAATTAACACTATTAAAAATGGAAAAGCATTGGGTAGTCCACAAACTAGAAGGTAAGAATAACATCTGATATTAAGGAAAAAGAATAAATATTCAAATTGATTGCTATAAGTGTACCATCATATACATCCATTGTTCATATTTCACTGCTGCTACAAGTTACATGAGACCTCAAGTTTTTCCACGCTGTTGATTGAAATCAGTTAGGTAGGTCTTAAACTTCTTCCATGTCATCCTTTTCAGCTATTCTTGCATTCTTGAATGGAGTGCTTTTGTAGCTTAATCTACTCATTTTCTCTTTTGGATGAAAGTCTTTGTCTCACTGGATGTCCCTACAAGTGATGTGTGTGCCATGACGATTTTGAATGTTTTCAGTGGTTAATTCTCCTGAATTATTATTTCTCGGAAAATTTTTGCAAAGATTCTGAGTCAAGCACAGAAATGAAAAAAAAAAGTCATCCCTCTGCACCACACATTGCATTATAAGCTCCAATCTGTAATTACATAAAAACACACATCATGCTTGGTATAAACACAGTAAGTTTAAACTGTTGCTATTTTTCACTGTACTTCTGCTTTTTAAGAGATGATAAATATTTAAATAAAGATCCTAGATGTTTTATATGGAGTTAAAGAAACTAATTGTGGCAATGTTGTGCGATATAATGAACCAGTTGGAGTTGGAGCACTTGATTAAGTTTTTTTCAGCACGGCCAAAAAAAAATGTCATTATTACGTCTATGAAAATTGTCCCGCACTCTCTGAAACCATCAATAGCAGTCTGAGGGTAATAAATCCTGACATTTTCACCTTAGAGTATTAGCAATATCAACATTTTGGCATAGTTGACCTATGAAAAGTTTTTAAACTAGACCAATGGAAACAACCCTGAAATGTGCTGGCGTTGCTTCCACAGTCTGTGCCCCCAGCCTTAGGCATGATGAGTTTATCAGACATTGTTAAGCTACTCTTCTTAACTTGGTAATCTAATAAGGTTCAGTACCTAATATTAACTAGTGATGTATATCAAGATGTTTTTGTCCCTTTTTTAAATTTAAATTAAGTATTTGCCAATACCAACTAACTGGTTTTGGCCTTGGAAACCTTCCATCAATGCCACTTTTGTCTGGTCTCTTTCTTGTTGTTAAATCCTGAACTTTGACCCTAACTGACACAAGCTTTTTGATTTTTACATTTTGCTTCAAATTAAACCAAGCTTATAACTAAATTACTGCTGGTAAAAATAGTCCTTTATTTACAGTAACAAAGATAATAGTTCCTCCTCATCTGTTGTTCTGTATGCCACTATAGTTATGAGTCTTAATGAGGAAACTGTTGATGAGAATTACTTATGAAGTGACTGTGAAAAGACAACCTTAGAAACTACCAGGTCACCCTTCCCTCAGGCTAGTGAAAGATTGAGGGGTGATAAAATAGAAAACCTGATGAGAGACATGGAACACAACCATGATGGACAGTTGGATGATAAGATGAAGCAGGAAAGGAGAGACGATAGAAAGGAGGCCAGAATGAGGAAGGTGGGCCTTGACTGGTTTGAGATGTTACATCACCAGATCTTGCATGAAAAGCATGCGACACTGGTGCCGCACACGTTCTACATGCAAACATGTGAGACGTCTCAGCATGCCCTGGATTCAATGAAAGTGACAGAGTTGAAAACAGAGGGACAGGGTGAGAGAGGGCAAGAGCTGGGAGAGGAAGAAAAACCAATGAAAGCCACAATAAATTGAAAGAGTAAAAGATTTAAAAGTCAAGAGAGGTCAGAAGTTTCTTTGCCTACTCATCCATCTTTTAAATGTGAGAGGACTTGTTTCAAGTGGTTTCAGGCAGCCGCGTTTTCGTGACTGAAATTATGTCCCTCAGAAGCTCTCCAGGCCATCCACCCTTCCACAGAAACGTGGTTTAATGCCTTGGGCACAAGATAACGCCTTCATCTATGTTTACTTCACACTTTTTCTGCCCTTCAAGTTCTCTCCCTTTTTGCTCTTGTGGAAAGTATTATATCATTCTTGTCTGGACTTTTATTATGGCTCTCAGTCCTTTTTTTATTCACACATCATAAATTGCTATTGCTATAAAATGGGGTCCAAGTTATTTTTTTTACAAGGCAGTACGTTTCTGCTTTGAAATTCTGGGTTAGTGGGAGAAAATGCCTCATTCTGGAATCAAAATCAGCTTTCCAGGTGAAGAGCTCTGTCCCTAAGAATAAAACCTGGAGGATGTATGATGTCAGCAGAGACTCCTATTTACTCCCAATCTTCATTGTTGATTCACTGACAGTAAGTAAAAAGCTATTTAAAACTGCCCTTGAGCTGGGCCGTCTTTTGTCTGCATGTGCACACACAGATGCTATCAGCATGCAGAGCAGAAAGAAGGAATGTGCTTTTTTGAAGAGGCATCAGACGCTCACACATATTCTCTCTGCCTGCATACACACTCGCCAGTCCTTAAAAGCAGCCTGGCGTGTGAGCAAATGAAAGAGTGTTCCCAGATTTTCCCATCATTCCTCCCTATAATCCCCCCAGACCTCCTTCTGAGGGCTAAAGTTGCACGCACGCTCACACTCCCTGGGGTTGGTGGGGGTGTCTCACACATATACACACATAGGCTCAAAGTTGATCCTAAAACTGCTGGTACACTTATCTTTCCTGAGATCTCCAGTTTTTGATAGTCAAAGGAGAGTCATATCTGACAGGACACGTACACACTCAAGCACTCCAACCCACCCACATGCAGACATGGAGAGATATTGTATGCATCAGCAGTTTGATACATATTAAAAAGGCTTCGACTTCATAAATCTGTCAAATCCTCACATCCTGGGGGTTTTTTGCTAGGAAGGACTTAACTATAAAATCCCTGATGGCTCTGTGCTTTGAACACACACATATACACACACAATGTATTATCTCAGAGCAGTGTAAACTTCACAGTAGCCACGTCAAACATATCTAAAATAACATTTTACACTCCGGTGGATGGTTTCACAGTGATGGCTTCTCTTCTGCTTCTGTCTCCTCTCACATCTCTTGTCTCCCCTTAATGAGGACTGAGAAACATTTGAAAGGGAGTCAAGCCTTGGCATCAAACTTGCAACTCTCTAGGAGCGTTCATGCAGAAACTTCTGGCTGCATCTATTTTTGCGCTTCTCCCTGTGTGTGCATGTGCATGCGTGCAGTCAGAAGGCTGATGTGATTAGCCAGAGCCAGTGGAGTGAATAATATTATGTCTGCCCTGACTAGGAAGAGAGGGAATTTGGAGGCAGCTCTTTATTATGTTGCAGGTTATGTATTGCATTATCAGATATATGCACAGTGTGAGGTGTCCACACATATACACACAAATATGTCATCACACACACACTTTTTTTTTAATAAAGTGGATCCTCTTTGACAAACATTGTGGCACAAAGCAGTACCAGAGATAGCTTTTCCCTTTGACTTTTTTTTTTTTTTTTTTTTTTTTTTTTTTACATTTTATCGCATTACAACTGAACTTTAATATATTTTAGAGAGATTTTATGTAAAGAACAAAACCGTGACAAATTGTGAAAAAGTGGAAGGTTTTCAAAGGTTTTCAGACATATAAATTCAGCTCCCCTGTGTCAACATGTTGAAAAATCACCTTTTTCTGGTATTCTACCACATGGATATGGTTTGATCTAAACCATTCCATTGTAGTTCTAGCTGTATGTTTAGTGTTGTCGTCCTGCTGAGAGGTGAGTCCCCATCTCAAGTCTTTCACAACCCCTAACAGATTTTTATCCAGTATTACCCTGTAGTTAACTCCTTCTATCACCTATGACCAGCGTGCATGTCCCTGCTGAAGAAACCCATATCCACACCATGATGTTCCCACTGTCGTGTTTCCCTCAGGGTGCATTCAGGGTGGATCGTTTTCATATAAGTGGTTGTGCATGGGATTTATTTTGGAGGTATCAGAATAGAGGGGATTGAATGCAAATGAACACAATGAATTTATATTTGTCAAAAAATGTTGAAGTTGAAATGACAATTGTGCAACATGCTTTGTAGGTGTGTGCCATAAAATCTTGATAAAATATGCTGAATTAAGTTGTTGTAATGTGATAACATTTTAAAAAGTTTAAGGAGTATGAATACTTTTGCAAGGCACTATGTATATTCCCTCCAACAATGTTCACACATAACTTTGCTAAGATACATGACGGATACGTATTTGATGTAGTGATTGTTTCAGCAAAATGTTCAGTTGTCCCATATATTATTTGGCAGCTTGCTTGAAAAGTATTTTCCATCAAAACTGACTGTCTAAACATTTCCTAAAAGCAGCCAGCTCCTCTGTTTGTCCTCTGAGATTCCTTCACATCTTATCAGCCAGACCAGCTGCTGAAATGACACATTATATTTGTGCAGAAGATCAACAATTCAATAAGGTTTATTCTCTCTGGCTATCTCCAGCTCATGTCCCACAGTTCACTTTGTTCTCGCTTTCTGACTTTTATTTAATTTTTCTCATATGCTCACCACTTTTTTCTGTGCACCCTGGATGTCCGGATCAAGATTTTTTTTTCCCCTGATAATCTGACTCATTAGGCACATGGATGCTACATTAACGTTAATTAAATCATTACTATGGATATGCATGCAAGCTCTGTATCTTTAAAGTGCAGTAAAGTCGCACACTATATCCTCAATATTGTATGCTCTATATGATGTTCAGTGACATTCATGGTATTTAGTACCTGTTTTTCTGGAAAGGAACTGATATTTTGCCCCAGCAGGAGTTTTTGGCAGGATATACTAAAACACCTATCTCAGCACAATATGCAGAGTGAGTCACATGACACAGACAGGAAGCTCCAGCAGCTGACACCGTCTCTCTTTCACAATGAACGTCATAAACAGTGAAATGCACTTACATTTTAGGGAAAATCCAGATTGATCAAATCAACAAAAGGATGTTCTCAACCAACACTCACCAACCACTTTAATATTCACATTTACCCAATTGGTTTTAAGACAAACAGCTGATCCATCGCATGCCAGCAAACAGATGCATTAAGGCATCTAGACGTGATGAAGACGACTTGCTGAAGTTCAGAGTGAGTCATTACAAATAAAAACTACCATATCTGTACCAACAACATGTCAAACCTTGAAGCAGATGAGGAACAGCAGCAGAGAACTTAGCAAAGAATAGGATGCTGAAGCTATCATCCGAACAGGCCCACCTACTGAAAACTAGACAATAATCGGATGGAAAAATGTTGCCTGGATCAATGAGTGGTGATTTCAACAGCAAGTTTCTAATGGTAGAAGTGGGTGTAAACAAATTGAACCATGGATCCATCCTGCTTTATACCATTATCTCCAGCTAATGGTAGTAGTGTAATAGTAAGTGTGATATTTTCTTGGCACTCTTTGAGTATGTTGTTATCACTTAAGCATAGCTTATATTCCACAGCTTGCATTAATACTGATCAAGTCCATCATTTTATGACCACAGTGCACCCATCTTCTGACGCCTACCTCCACTGGCATCAAATCTTAGATGTAATAGCAAGATGTACCTATTGAATTAGTTTTGCAAGCCACACACACAAAAATAGGCTGACTTTTAAAAATTAGCCATGCAAAATTCAACCACATGACTCACTGGTGGTGTAGCTAACATACTGTAAAGTCACTGGAGATACAGCAACAGCAGGTATACCTGGGTTTTGATTCCAGTCACTGAAAGATTCTTTTATCGTGTCCTGCAATAACTTATAATCAGGATGGTATATCTTCATTTACAGTCAAAGTAAAAGCAAAATACACCTTGTTTTAATTAGACTGTTTTACATATTCGCGTGTATCTAAGCTTCTTCGGGTGTACATAGTTTAAAAACTTTTCACTTTTTAATTCATCTTTGTTTAATAAATAATGACATGGTTGGGTGTAATTTTGAACTCATGAGGTTAATATCAAATAAGTTGGAAGCTGGTAAAGACCAGAACATTCATACACTAAAAACCTACAACTGACAAAGGGTGTCCCTTTTTTACCATGACAGTTCACTTTTGTATTAGACAGCTAATTCACTGTTGTCTTGTAATATTTTTTTTCTTTCTGCTTGTGCTTTAATCACTATTTAAACCTACAGCTCCAGGAGTCTGTAAAGAAACAGAGTAAAAAGCTTATAGTTACAGTGAATGTTTTATTTTGTCCTCCATCTGGCTATAGAAACAGATGGCTATGTACTTCTGCCATATCAATGGGGCTATGAGTTATTTATCCCCGGGACATGTGCTATTTAAACATGGATTCAAATGTTGTTGTCAACATTTATATTCCCCTAACAATTTGTTCAGCGTAGACGTTTCATTTAGATAATTGAGAGATGTGTAGGTTCTACAGACATTTAGTAATTTCTGTTGCAACAAATGACACTTTATTTTAATGATGTAACACTGCATTATGTGTGTATTTGCAGAGATATTTTGATTGGGTCTCACGATCGAGCAATAACCAGCATGAAGTACAACCACACCAAAGAACTTGCCTTAAAGGTGAGGGTCATAACCATTTTAAGAACAAGTGTACTTAGTCTGTAAAAAGTTAAAAAAAAAATGTCCCAGTTTGTTCCCATACAGCCATGATTTGTCCATCTATTCTGCTACAAATTGGCTGGACTGTTTGGGGAAAACAAATCATAGAGAACACATAAACACAGCACCAGATGCTCTGTCGGAAAATACAGAAGAATAAGAACCTTGGAAGGATGGAAACTGGTAACTGATTAAAGGTCGTCGTATGTGATCTTATTGTGGAGATGTAATGTCTATGATGCAATGTTCTAACGTATGAAGAACTGTAACGAACCAGAGCTGAAAGCTGTGACTGGGGTGTCTCAGTTTACACTGATGTAAACAGACATTTAGGAAGGCGTCCAAGTCATTGTCCCACTTCAGAAGAGTTTAAATAGGGAGAATCCCAAGACAAAATGTGGATGAGATTATGGGGCTCTGAGACCAGCAGTCTGTTGAATGTAGACAAATATGAGCACATGCTCACACACTGACAATTAAGCAACAGTGTCGTAGTGTTTTGTGCTGTCTGGCAGCTAGAGGCACTGAGATTTAATTTTACATCACTGCACAGAGGATGTTTTTCAACAAGACAAACAGTCTGCTGTCCAAACATCTTAAGTCATCACTCACTGGTTTATGTTTGAAAGAAGGAAACAAACATTTTTTTGTAATGTTTCAAAGATGATCAGTTTTTGATTAGGTTCTCTAAAGGACTTTGAGATTTTTCTTTGGACTTTGCCTGCTTTTTACCCCATTTCAATTTGGGTATCCTACAAAAGAGATTTTTGTTTCCTTAAGACACTTATCTCTGAGTTATGAATCATTCAGACATAAAAGAAGTTCTACTCTTAGGGGATGAACCAGTGTTTTGTCTACACATGACAGAAAACTTAGGTTGTGTCTTTAAGCAGTGTCTTAGAAGGTGTTCTCATTCGTTGTATCAATGAAAAATAACAAAAGCAGCACAATTTCACCCCTTAAAAAAAAATCACGTCAGTTTCCTAAGCGCTGTTTGTTCAATGTTTTACATACCACAGATGATCTACTATAAAGGGTGGTCCATTTTTCCTACATCCTAAAAACATGACTAAAGATTTTATTAGGCCTGACACATTCCCCACTTGTCCACTTTTCTTAATATTAAGCATATACTGTGCAATATGCTGCTGTGCTAAGATACAGGGATATGACAGAAAATGAGCAAATAAGCAGTCAAGCATTAAAGAACAATTTTGAAAGAATCTGACAAACAAAGTAAGCTGGGGAGAGAGGTAAATGGAAATATTTCCAATCAACAGAATCTGGGTTTCTTTTAAGTGAGGAAGAAGCGTAGTTGATTTCTTTCAGCCAGATGAAAGGCAGTGCACAGCAAAATATGGGGATGGGTCAACGTTGTTTTACTCAATGCCTCAAACAGCCTGAGAAAACTAAGATCACGATGGCACTTAAAGGATGAATGAAATAACATTTGTGGTTTTCAAACCCACACATAAGAAAAGCATTGAAAAGTTCATTCATTTCAGTAATTTAGTTCCAAAAGCAAAACTCTAACCTAACTTTAACCTACACGGTCATGCAAAAGGCTGAAGACTTGATGGTTGCACAAGCAATGTGATCACCACAACCTTGAGGGGATTGTGAATCAAAGTCCATTTAAGGAGAATGCAGTAGACTCAGAATGCAAGAATTTCAGCTGGAAATGAAAGTCTCAGAAGTTCCATTTGAAGTTTCCACCATCAGTGATGACTGGAGCACCGTCATCTGCTGGTGTTGGTCCACTGTGTTTTAAAAGTCCAAAGCCAGAGCAGCTTTCTACCAGTGGATTTTAGAGCACTTCATTCTTCCATCTCCTGTCAAACTTTTTGGAGATGCTGATTTAATTTCCCAGCAGGACATTGCACCAGCCCACAATGCCAAAATTACCAATCTCTGTTTAAATGATTATGATATCACTGCTTGATTGATCAGCGAATTGGCCTGCCCTAAACCCTACATAGAATCTTTGGATTATTGTCAAAAAGAAGATGAAAGACACCAGACCTAACGCAGCAGATAAGCTGAAGGCAAGCAACCTGGGTTTAAGACCTCATCACTCCCACAGGCTGATCACCCCTATTCCACACCACGTTGATGCAGTAATTCATGTAAAAGAAACAAGTTTTGAGTGCATATACTGTGCAGTACATGAATTTACTTTTCAGTACACTAACATTTATGTATCAAAAAATATTTTTAATGGTATAATGTAATCAAACTTTCTGAGGAACCCAAAGTTATCAAAATTAAAAGGAATAAACAGTTACAATATATCCCTCTGTGTGTGATGAATAAATAAGTTTTACTTTTTGAATTCAATTACTGAAATAAATAAATTTCAATAATATTCTAAATTATTGAGGTTTAACTGATCCTTTCTGCAGGTAACGGCACCATACTTCCAGGACATAGAGAACTCATACACTTGAAGGAAAGAGTTGTGTTCAGTCATCATAAGCACAATGAATAGATTCAGAAAGTATACTGTATAGTTGAAACCTGAGATTTACACATATATTATAAATAGACACATACCGTCACATTTCTTCTTAACGTCTGAGCTCAAACTAAATGTTCCTGTTTTTGGTCACTTTGGATTACCAAAATGATTTCTATTTGCTAAATGCCAGAACAATGAGAGAGACGAATTGTTGGAGATTTTTTTTTTTTTTTTTTCAATCATTCCTCAAGCTTCTCATAATAACTTGCTGGAATTTTGCCCCATTACTCCAGACAGAACGGGTTTAAATGAGGCGGGTTTTTAGGCCACTTTGCTCACACACCTTTTTAGCTCTGCCTGCAGGTTTCCTGTGGGACTGATATCAGGGGTCTGTGATTGCTGCTCCAAAATGTTGACTTTGTTGTCCTCAATCGATTTTGTATAGGGTCATTGTCCATTTAGCTAAATTCCTCATTCCGTTTCACAAAGGCCAAACCAGGCTCAGGAGGTGTGGCTATGTCAAGCCAGGTTTAGTTACATGACAGCTTTCTTGAACAGACAATGAGTTCGGTCACAGATTCACTGATGCTACAATGGATAAATTGGTTACGTCATTCTAAAGGATAACACGTGTTTGGAGATACTTATGTAAATAACCCTAAATACAGTACATTTCTTTATTTGCTTGCCTGCCTTTTTGGAGCTTATTGCCTTTGTTTAGTTTTAAATATGGTTAATTTCCTGTATGAGCTTTGATGCTTTTATTTCGAAAGGACAACTTCCTGTTTAACTGTTAGCACAAAAGAAGCTTAAAGGCAATCAAAAGACAAGTTGTAATGGACCTTATAAAATGTATTTTGTTATTAGCAGCCCCCTTGACTTATTTATGATGTAAATAAGTACTTGTTTTAAATAATGTGACTTAAACTGTGTATTTGTCTAATTATATGCCAAAACAAAATATATTTTACATTGTAAACATTATTTTAAGTTAAGAGGGTTTATTGCCATTAAACCTAAAAATTCTTCAGTAAAGTGTCATCCTTCATTCTGGGGGTATGCCACAACTTATATGGCCTGACTTGATTACAACGCCTTTGCTTCTTTATCAACAATTTCTCTAATCCTGTCAACGCATGCAATAGTCTTTTAAGTTTATTAGTTTATTAAGTCTATTACACAATCAAACAGTAAATGCCCACATGGATAATTATAAAATTGTTAATGGTATATTTTAACATCATAATGTTAAAATAATAATAGTATTGACTGAAAACCAAAATGAATCAGTGGTATTTTAATGCAAGCTGATTAAAAAAAGACTAAAACAGACAGATAAGCAAATGGAATCACTGACAAAACACATTGGTTTCTGATCAGCATGACCGTTGATTGAACAGATAAGGCACCAGGATTAACTAAGCCTTACTGTTAGCCTGGTCTGGAGCAGGCTAGCTGCACAGCATAAATCACCATGGTAACTTATGTGCTGCTGCTCTTGTGAAACCGAGTCCAGGCTTAAGTAAGCCAAGATATCCAGAAAAATCCCAACTTAATCAGCTAACCTGGTTTTGTGAAACAGTCCTCTGGCCGATGTCTTCAGATGTTGCTGCAATATTTTCACATTATGCTCTTTCCTCACAATGCAATTTACTATAATTGCACAGTCCCTCCTGCAGCAAAAAACCCACACATGTTGTCACCCCCATAATTCACAGTTGAAGTCCTCCTCCAAATATAACTATGGTCATTCTGGTCAAACCCTTCAATTTTAGTTTTATAGGAAAACAGTGCATCTCCAAATGTTGATGTCTTTGACCCTGTATGCAAACTGTAACCTGATTTTTTTGTGTTGCTGTTGCAGTGTAATAGCACCTTCTTCTCTGTGTGACCATTCAGATAAAGATCGTACAGGAGTCAGTTCATTATGAATAATGAAACTCTCTTACCAGCTTCAGCCAGACTGGGGTTGATTTGCACCTGTTGCATCAAAACATGTTACCCCGTGGGACACAGAACCCGTCAACTTCCTCTGTTGTGTACCGGCTGAACATCCCTGTGTTGTTTATACTTGCATATAATTGATAGAGCAGATGAATGTCCCTTAAGGCATCTGGAAGTTGTACCCAAGGGTGAACCAGACTTTTGGAGGTCCACCGTTTTCACCCTGACATTTTGCTTGATTTCCTGTCACACAAAGAAGCAGTTTTTGAAGTATTGTCTTAACACACATCCAGTGTGGTGCCTCCACTGCACTCAAATGCTGTGAATTATCA
Source organism: Anableps anableps (assembly GCA_014839685.1). NCBI lineage: Eukaryota > Metazoa > Chordata > Actinopteri > Cyprinodontiformes > Anablepidae > Anableps > Anableps anableps. The sequence continues at coordinate 23,232,447 of CM026068.1, read as the reverse complement.
AAGCTTACAAAGCCATTCCATCATCATGACTTTCCCAAATTGTTTATTTGGCATAGACGAAAGTAATTAAGAAAATGATCTAATTATTTTGGCATTTAGCAATAGAAACACATTTGGTCATCCTAATTAACCTTAAGCAGAAAAAGTTTAGTATGATTTAATATCAGGCAGTGAGAGAGAAAAAAAAAAGGTTAATGTGTCTTTTGATACAGATAAATATCTGGTTTCAGCTGTTAGTACTTGTATGTGGAGAGATTTTCACTGAGCTGCCTGGAGAGGAAAATAGACTGTAAGCTAAAGAAACCAAGGAGGGCAGTGCATACGTGTAGACTAAACGATATACATGAAGCTTCTGAGTCAGTGTGAAACTTATTTAACTCTTTTTGCAGCGTCACACACTTCTTATATTTAGACCAAGTCAGACTTGTTTGGTTTGCTAAAAACTTTCCCATCTAGATGTTAAAATGTCACTGACAAATACACCAACACATATACGTATGAAGACTGATGCTGACACAGAAAATGCTTCAAAACATCTCCCACACTGATAGACATCCAAGCAGGTTGTTTCTCATCATGGGCTTCCTGACTTCATTTGGGTGTATAACCCATGAAAAGGAAGTGGCCACTCTGCTGCTCTTTTCAAATACAAACTGCAGCTGTGTACATACACGCACAGGGTTTACGCACACAAACCATCCATGCTCCTCACACGTACATTTCACCCAGCAAAAAGGAAGTGGTGTTTTCTCATTTCATCCAACACACGCAATCTTAGTCTCTCATACAGCTTCTCAAACCCAAACCATAACACGCATGCACGCACAGGGTCAAATATACACATTTTCACACGCCACTCTGTTTTATTTTTTTTCCTCTGACACCCACATCCACTATTTTTTTTCACACTTGCAGGCATAAGTGCATGCAAACACACACACAGAGATTAACACAATCACAGTGGTGTTAGCCTGTGGCGCTGACATAGAGTTTCTTTGATCTTCTATACTGGTGGGGAAAAACAAGGTGGCCTTGGTTGAGCCTGAGTAAAAATATACCACACAGAGCTAGCTGCCTGGAGACAAAAGTGGTGTCTTATGTAGCAAAAAATGTATTTTAATTTGGCAAAGTCCAATGACAAGAACTCACATTCTGAGGACTTGCATTGTTAAAGCGTAAACACATTTTCATCATTATTCACAGACTTTGAGTAGATTAGTTGGAGCGTTTTGAGGTTGGCATTGATTTGCTTTGAAAGGTCAGCATCTTCAAAGTTTTTCTTCAGATTTATGTACAGCTCCAGTCACAGGTTGGTTTTCTAGCATAAACTCAATTTTAAAGCTAGTCTATAAATTTTAACAGAATTGAGGTCAGGGCCAGTCCAGAAGCTTAACGTTAGCCTGCACTTTGCATTCTAAAACCAGTGTTTTAGATAAACAACTCTGTCCAAATTTCACCAATCTTACTTAAAAAGCTCAAATTAAAGAAAATGAATTAGAAAGTTCAAGAACATTCCAGGAAGCACAATTTTCTTAAGCTCTCTTAAACCTATCATATACTGGAATACCAGTCTCACTATCCATGTTGAAGCCAGTTTAACATCAACATAAATGGAGAGGAGGGCAACCAAGAAAAAAGCTACTGTTTCTGTACCAAACACAGTACCAACTGTCAAGCATAGTGGTGTTAGTATCATGCTGAGGGCTTGTTTCACTACCAGTGTTATTGTTGCATTACTCAAAGTGAGCAGAACAAAGAAGAAGGAAGACTCCTTCCAAATTTTACAAATTCATCCAAAGTCAATAGCTGGGTTGTTAAACCTTTAACACATTTGGGCGTTTTTAAAACAAATGATCCCAAAAATAAATTCCAATTTGGTTTTTTAAATAAATAAACCAGACTGAGACTAAGCTTTTAGAACTATCCTGTTCTCAACCCCATCGAACATTCATAAAGTATGCTTAAAAGTTGGGTCCATGCTCAGAAACAAACCAATCTAAATTAATCCTATAAAAAGTATTCACCCCCTTGGATGTTTTACCCTTTTTATTGTTTTTACAAATCAGTCATGATCAGCAAAATTTGGATATTTTGACAAAAAGACAAAAAAGTCTGTCAAAGTGAAAACTGATTTCTACAAAAAAATTTACAATTAAATCAAAATCTTTAACATAAAATAAGTGATTGCAAAGATATGCACCCCGTGTAAAGAGACCAATTGATGATAGTAGTCTGGAATAAAAATCATCCGAGTGCAGTGACTATGACGAGTGATCAAGTGATTGTAGTATAAACACACCTGTGTTTGGAAGGTCTATTCACTGGTTCATCAGTATTCCTGGCCACCATTACAGCATGAAGACAAAAGAACACTCTGGGCAAATCAGAAAAAAGATTATTGAAAAGTATAAGTCAGGGGATGGATACAAAAAAAATCTCTAAGGCACTGAACATCAGTGGAGTTCAGTTAAATCCATCATCAAACAATGAAATGAATATGGCTCATGTGTAAATCTGCCTAGATCAGGTCATCCTCACAAACTGAGAGAGTGTGCAAGAATGAGACTAGTGAGAGAGGCCACCAGGACACCTATGACTACGCTAAAGGAATTAAAAGCTTAAGCAGCTGAGATGGGAGAGACTTTGCATACACCAACTGTTGCTTGGGTTCTTCATCAGTCAAAGTTTTATGGTAGACTGGGAATGAGAAAGCCACTGTTGGAGAAAACTCAACTAGAGTTTGCCAAAAGGCATGTGGGACACTCCATGATCAAGTGGAAGAAAGTTCTTTGGTCAGATGAGACCAAAATGGAGCTTTTTGGCCATCAGACAAGACGCTGTGTTTGGCAGACATCAAACACTGCACATCACCACAAACACACTATCCCCACTGTGAAGCATAGTGGTGGCAGCATTGTGCTGTGGGGATGCCTCTTGGCAGCAGGCCCTGGAGAGCTTGTAAACGTAAAATATGAAATGAATGTAGTAAAATATGGGGAAATCCTGAAGGTCAATTTGTTTCCGACCCAAATGATACATCCAGCTAAAGCTACACAGAAATGGTTTCAAGACAACAAGGTGGATGTTCTAGAGTGGCCTCGTCAAAGCCCAGACATCACTCTGATAGAGAATTTGTGGCAAGACTTGAAAAGGACTGTTCACAGCCAATCCCCACACAACCGGACAGAACTTGGACAGTTTTGCAAGAAAGAATGGAGTAAAATTGCAGCATTCAAATATGCAAGCCTGACTGAGACCTATCCACATAGACTCTGTGCTGTGATTGGAGCCAAAGCTGCACCTAACTTTGACATTAAAGGGATTTTTTTGTATTTCTACTTTTCTACCAAAATTCCAAATTATGTTGCACATGATTGATTTCTAAAAGCAAGAAGAAGGGTCAAACATCCAGGTGATGAATACTTTTTATAGGCACTGTAACATCTCTGATAAGATTAGTCAAATATCCAACCAGCATAATCCCAGGTCCTTTTCATTGGCTACCATAAAATGTGCTCAAGGTATAACATGCAAAAGAATATTTATTCAAATATTAGTGGATATATTTAAACCTCTATGGTTATTTGACTCTTTGTGAAACAGAGAAAATGTCTGCACCAAATTTACTATTTTAAAACTCCATCCATCCATCCATTATCTAGCACGCGTATCCTTGAAGGGTTGTGAAGGGAGCTGGTGCCTATTGCCAGCGGTAATCGGGCGAGGTTTTAAAACTCATTGAAATTAATGTTTTTCTAGACCTTTATTTACATTACTGAACTGCTTCTTAACTAATTCATTTGCAGGATCTACAGATAACTATCATTTCTTTTTTTGTCAATTTGTAACATTACCTTAAAGCTTCTGTATTGTAAATGTGGTTTAGAAACGTAAACATTTGCTCATAAAATGTACTCCTACTGAACCCATGTTTTTGGGGGGGTTTTTTGTCGATATTTTTGCAGCTGGCTTCTGCTCTGGAAGAACAAAGTTGTCAGAGTGCTTTGCACCTACAGGAGAAGTTGGAAGAGCTTCATACGGAGGCTGAGCTACAGCTGAAGACAGAAAAGGAGAAGAGTCAGACGTTGCTTTCTCAGTGTCAACAAGAAAATTCACAGCTTCACCTAAAGGTGCATAGTTGAGTTCACATTTAAAATACTCAAAAATGCAACATGCACAATCCCATTTGGAACATACTGCTCTTTTTGTTAACTCACAAAATCTTGAGCTGGGTATCAACTTTTCAGATGTTCCATCTGAAAGCACCTATAAACTTGAAAAGTTTAGGAAATCTGCTTTAACTGCGTAAGTTCATAACAGTTCTGTTTATATTACCAACAAGTCTGAACTAAGAAACAGCTGTTCTAGTTTCGCCCCAACAGCTTCCCTCATCATTTGCCTTCATTGCTGTCCTCAAACCTGCCTGTGTGGTTATTTACCTTGCATGCCTTTTAGCGTTCTTGTAGCACATGCACTTGCATGCAGACAGCATGATTAATTTCGTGGTTTGCAAGAGGTTTTAAATCCACACAGCAGAGATGAGACTACAGAAAGAAACACACAAACAGCCCTCCTACATCCTCAAATAAATTTCCACCCACAATATGAATGTATGAGTAACAAGGAATCACACTGAAGTTTTAGAACAGGATCAGTAATTTCCAGTTTGTAGATAAATCCTAAATTCCTCCTGTTCTTGCTGTGTTTGTCACTGCAGATTTCCTCATGTCCACTTCCTGTGCAAAGACTAATCATGTTCACAAAAACACCAAACCTCATGTGATTTCAATTTTACTTTTATCCTCAAATAATATTTCAATAAGTATGAAAAGAGCAGCAAAAAACAGATATTCCTCTGAAATGTAGTGAAGATGAGGGTTAACTGTTTAAATGTACAATCTGAAATCAACCCTTTCTTAGCTGGAGGAGGAAAGGCTCGAGGTACAGCACCTGAGAGGGGAGCTTCAGCAGCAGAGGAGATGCAGAGAGGATGAGAGGAAGACACAAGAGCCAGCGAGGGAGAGGAGAGAGGAGGAGGTACACCGACAGGAGGCACAAGAGCTGAGCCAAGCTAAATCTGAACTAGCTCTGATGGCTGAGAAGAACGCTGCACTTAACGACGAGGTGGGTGTACAGTGCTTTTCAAAAGTATTTATACCTAAACTTCTCACATCTTGTCGCATCACAACCAAAAACTTCAGTCTACCTTGACAATTTTATGTAACAGATCAACAAAAAGTAGTGTATAATTATGAAGTGAAAGAAAAAGAGAAAGTTTCAATTCTTTTATAAATAAATATCTGAAAAACATGCCTTGCATTTGTATTTAGCCTCCTCGTATTTTAAGACCGCAAAGAGCTAAGTAGGGGACATAGCAACTGTGTGGAAGAAGGTGCCCTGATCAGAAGGGACCAAAACTGAGCTTTTGGCCTACATGCAAAATGCTGTGTGGATGAAGCCTAACTAACACTGTACATCAACCCGAGAGAAATATTGTGGTGGCAGCATTGGTGTATGGATCTATTTCCACAGATGGGACAAGGGCGTTGCGAAAATGAATGGAACTAGATACACAGCATTAACTGTTAGTGGCTGGAAAGATCTGCGACTGGGACAGAGGCTCATCTGATAGCAAGTTGACTCAGAGCCACGCTGGAATAGTTTAGATCAAAGCATATTAATATGCTAGAATAACCTAGTTAAAGTCTAGACTTAAATCCATATGAGACTTGACTTGAAAATAGCAGTTTACATCTCATCTGACTGAACTTGATCTGTTACTCTAAGAAAAATGGGGAAATACTTAATTTTCAAGATGTACAAAGCTAATAGAGACCCAGAAAGATATGAAAATTACCAACAGCTTAATGTAATTCTACATCCTCAGTGGGGGATGAATTAAAATGTTTACTGCAATATGCAGAATTTTAACTATGAAGCATTTTTTCCTTCCTCTTCAAAATTATGATCGACTCTATTTTTGTCTTCTGAAATCCCAATAAAATACATTGAAGTTTGTTCCCAAAAGTGGGACAAAATGTGAAAAAGAGGGTATAAAAAAAACTATCAAGACACAGCATGTCATTGTCATGTGTGCAAGTGTGTCACCAATGATTCTCCAAAGCTTGTTCCAATTGCTTAAGAAGTCGTTGACAAGTGACATTTTCAGTTGCTTAATATTTCCCACAAGTGTGTTTCTGTGCCAACAGCAGTCACACAACACTTGGAATAAATTTAGCCACTGTGTATTTATAAGAGTGTGACTGCAGACCAACAAAGTGAGCGACTTTTAAATGGACAGAATGAGCGACAGCGCTGGAGACAGAGTTCATATTTGTCCCAGCAGCGGAGTGTGTAGATGCATCTCTGTGCCAGCACTGTCCACATGCAGCTTGTTTTGAGCTAAGAGATAAAATGTGAAAAGATGGAAGGACATGAAAGGAAGCAAGATGTGATGTTCATATAAATGGTTTGTAGGGAGGATAGAATGAGGGACACCTACTGTGCATGTATACATGTGAGGGAATGTGTGAAAAGGTGTGGGAGGAAATTGTATAAAAGTACAACAAAATCAGGAATTTAAGTACAGCTTCCTAAACTGAGAAGCAGCATTAAATCCGGAAGACCTGTACAGTGAATGTATTAGCTGTGTTTGATGTGTAAGGAGGAATGTGAGGCTGCAGTTAAGACATGCATCAGCTGTCTAAATACATACACACAATGCCAAGCAAACAGGCAACCATCTCATTTTTTAGGCCTGCTTCCTTTTCTGAGTTTTAGCCTGGCTTTCTGTCTTTTGTTTATAAATTATCTACCAAAACAAATCTCTGAAACTGAAATCTCGCTTTTATACATATGCACCAGAAACTTTACCACATTCCTGCTGGAAGTGAAAATTAAACAGTCACTTCAAGTACAGTCACCTGCCTTCCTATGCTTTCCATAGCAATGCATAGGAAGGCAGTGCATTCCATTGCGAAGCATCACATTTCGAATTTCCTCTACGACTGAAGGTTTACTGTCGGAGTACTTCAGTGTGAACTGTCGTCGGAGGATAAGGGGGACCTTGGCCATTAATTTTCCTCTCAGTTTCATGATCTGACCACCTTTCGCACACCATCTTTCTCTCACCCTTGCTTTCACTGTGAATGAGGTACAGATGTGAATTGCAGGACTATCAAACACGAAAGACGGCCCTCGTTTATGCTTCAAGAATTTTTCCGATACCTCTTATGGTTCCTGAATGGGAAGGAGCTGTTCAGAAAGGTTTTTTGAGTCTAACTGGGTTGCCTCTAACAGCAGGTGTTTGTGTATCACTGACATGTCAGTTGGCAGGACATTAATCACCATAGTAACAAAACACTTATGCTGCGTTCAGACAGAACGTGTTTCGCATGTCAAAAACTCGTCCAACCGTGCAAGTTGGACACTTGTGCACTTTAAAGTTAGAGGTTTGACACCAGTCCGAAGCAGCCCCTATACTTGACTGCTTCACATTGACTCTTCCACCTACTGCACATTTCCTCTGAATAAATACATTAATTCTTCAGTGTAAAACTAGTAGTGGCAGACAGATTTGGCTAGCTCAAATGGGGGGAAATGTTTACTCTGGTTTTGACCCAAGATCCTGACTACTCGCTAATCCTCCTCCAGGCAAGGTTCCTTCTATTCCAGTCTCTGTAGTGATAACTTGACTGGTCATATATGGGCTCTTGGTCCTTCCGTCCCGTCAGAAAATGTGCCACTATGTCACATAGCAGAGTCTCTTTGATTGGTTGACGCTCCGCGTCCAGCGGCAAAAGTTCAGATTTTCCTACTTCAGCGTCTGCTGCACTGGACGGGCGTCGAACGCTTGAAACGTTTCCAAACGCGCCGCACTAGACACGCGAAACGTGCCACAAGACTTGTCGACGCACCTAGACACGCGTCCACCATAGACTTTACATGTAAACAAGATGTTATGACACTGAAATCGCGTTCAGTGTGAACGCAGCATTAGTGGGCCAGCTAGGACTTTGGTCTATGTCATAGATTCTACGAGGACTAAGGTCCTGTCTATAGGCAAGATGGCCAAAGACCAAAGGAACTTAGTTGACTAGACTCATGAGACATGACCAGCCTTAACTGACAATCACACTGGACTTTCAAAATAACGACGACACACACACACACACACACACACACACACACACTTGCACGTACACAAATCCACACTAAGCTGATCATATCAGCTTAAAGCTGATATGATCAGGCACTGAGTAGACAGTTTTACATATTGGAATAGTTTGGCCATTTAAAATGAATTAAGTTCAATATGAACAATGATACTTGACCCCCCTAAACTGACAACCACACTGGACTTTCAAAATAAGATGTACAATGTACACATACCCTACAAAATAAAAGCCTTCATATTTTATACAACAGGTAATTATAGCTTTGGGCTTTATATAACTGGTTTAAGCCAATCATTGTTACACATGGGATTGGTTTGGCTTTTTAAAATGAAGCTGACTGAAAATTTCAAAATAAAAGCCTCATAGTTCCTTCCCTACACTACATTTTAGGCTGAGAAAAGAGTACATTGTGATGTTGGCCTCAGATGAAGGATCCATACGCGTGATAGCCCTTATTCTTATGATAGTGTCAAGATCCTAGTAGGTCAACATGCTAGTAATAGCCCACCGACTAATGGTAGCATTTAAGCTAACATTAGCGTTTTAGCTTAGTTTCATATAAAAGTATAATCTTTACATGATAAATGAAACAAGTCAAGGTTTGTGAACATACTGGTGATAACCCACACTGTACTGGTAGAATCAACATGCCAGTTACTCAACATAATAGTGATAGCCTTCATGCTAACGTTAGCCCTAAAGCTAAAATAAGCATTTTAGCTTTTTTTTTTTTTAAATAATAGTTACATTTACCATGACAAATGGCTAAAATAAGCACTTTAGCTTATTTTTTAAATAATAACTAAGTTTAGGATACTGAATAGAGTAAATTATTGTAAATCAGCATGATGGTGACAGCCAACATGCTACTGATAGCATTTTAGCTAACATTAGCATTTTAGCTAATTTTAGCTTATACACCAATGTTTGCATATTACATGGAATAAGCCCATGTTAGTCAACATCATTTAATAACCTGGATCCTACTGGTAGTGTCAACATGCTAGTCGCTCTACATGCTAGTGATATCCCTCATGCTAACATTAGCCTTATAGCTAAAATAAGCACTTTAGCTTATTTTTTAAATAATAGCTAGGTTTAGCATACTGAATAGAGTAAATCAATGTCAATCAACATGGTGGTCACAACCCACATACTACTGATAGCATCTTAGCTAGCATTAGCATTTTAGCTAATTTTACTTTGTACACCAGTGTTGGCATATGAAATGAAATAAATCCATGTTAGTCAACATCAAAGTGATAACTGGTAGAAATACTGGTAGTGTCAACATGCCAGTCACTCTACATGCTAGTGATAGCCCTCATGCTAATGTTAGCCTTACAGCTAAAATAAGCATCGTAGCTCATGTTTGATGTATTAGCTACATTTAGCATAATGAATGGAGTAAGTCAATGGAGGTCGGCATGCTAGTGATACCCCACATGCTACTGACAGGATTTAGGCTAACCCTAGCATTTTAGCTAATTTTAGCCTATACACCAATATTTGCAAATTAAATGGGATAAGTCCATGTCATTCAAAATGCTAGAGATACCCCATATGCTACTGGCTACATTTTAGCTAATCTTAGCATTGTTGCTTGATGATGATCAAACCTAAAGCCTAATGCATATAGACAAAAAGTCGGGCACAGCACCTTTGACTAGGATCTCAGAAACACGCACACTTTGACAGGCCCCTTTTGAATTTCTTCAGAAATTTTCTAGTTTTGATACTCAAGTTTGCGGTTTTTCAATGACAAAGAAAACAAGAAAAATCTCATCTATCTAAAGCTGACTGAGAATAGATTCCTGGGAGGTTAGCATTTTATTGTTTTTTTTTTTTGTTTTTTTTTTGTCAACTTGATTGCACTTTTTACACATGCCGCTCTTGTGTTTCTCCGAAACCTGGCGAAAGTATTTTGAATGTTTGCTCTCTTCAGGTCTGTTTTGCTGACTAAGAACAGCTACATGCTGTGGCTTCAGAAAAGGGTTGTTGAGAGCTGTGGGACTAACTAAACCTCTGAAGTTGCAAAAGATAAAAGTAAAACCAAAACAGTTTGCTTTGAGCTCTAATCATGTCTACTGGGACAAGTGCAGATTAGATGATTTTTCTGTTTGATGAACACCTCACATTTCAAGATGTACATTTTTACTGTATATTTATTTAAAATTTGATGAGAAAATGTGAATCAATACAAAACAAAAATCATAGTCAAATCAAACAATGCATGGATAAACAGAACGTCTTCTATAAAAACATGTAAATCGGTTCATTTGTAAAACGTGGAATTATTCACGAGGAACAGGAAATCTTTCAGAAAATTAGATTTTACTCTCGTTCTTCAATGGATTTTACCTACTACCAAAAACTCAAGTTCCAAATCACTTATAAATTTACACATACTGGCACCCTGATAAAGCTATCTTAAAAGTCTTAACACAAATGTGTGTTTTATTCCAATAGCATGATTTCAAGCTGATTAATTGTTAAAAAATCCAAACTTTAATTTCAGTACATTTATTAAGTAAAGGGAAAAACTCCCTCCATTGCCTAATATTTTTGCAGGGCTGTGGGAGGCTATATACTGTGATCATTGGGCGAGGGATGGGCAGATCGTCAGTCCATCACAAGGATATGCGGGGACACACAGGACAAACAACTATACACCCACATACTCATTTTAAAGAGCAAATCAGAGAGGCCAAATAACCTAACATACACAGTTTAACACTGTGGAGGAAGCTGGAATACCCAGAGAGAACCCATACCAGCACAGGAGGATCATGCAAACTCAAAGCAGAAAAGCCCCCAAGTCACAATTCAAACACACACCACAAGGCAACAGTTCTAACAACAGTTTCACACTGCTGCCTGAAGAAAAGAAAAATACTCTTTCAGATTTTTTCTTTTCCCAAATTGTTTCTGCTGCATTTATTTGTTGTTAGGACTGCAGATAGTCTTTACCTGTAATGTTTCAGGGTTAGAGCAAACAGAGAGAGGGATCTTTGACTATACCATCTTTGCAGAATCTCTTGGTTTTTCCAGAGTCCTAACGTGTGTCTTGTGTTCTCTTCTCTTCAACCCACACCCAAGGTTTTGTACTGAATTTTAGTCTTGGATCTGTCATGGGCCTAAAAGAATGTTAATCTAGTGTGGGCTGAACCATATATTTGTGTATTTGGCTAAATGTTTTGGATCTTTATCCCACAGAAAGACTCAAAGAAAACCTTACAGATATATATATATATATATAAAAAAAAAAAAAAAAAAAAAATTCCCTTCTCACCCTCCACGGGTGGTCTTTCTCAACCTCTGAGCTCGGGTCCTCTACCAGAGGCCTGGGAGCTTGAGGGTTCTGCGTAGTATCTTGGCTGTGCCGAGAACTGCGCATTTCTGGACTGAGATGTCTGACGTTGTTCCTGGGATCTGTTTTAGCCACTGCTCCAGCTTGGGGGTGACTGCCCCGAGGGCCCCGATGACCACAGGCACCACTGTGGTCTTCACCTTCCAGGCCTTCTCCAGTTCCTCTCTGAGGCCCTGGTATTTCTCCAGTTTCTCGTGTTCCTTTTTCCTGATGTTGCAATCGCTTGGTATTGCTACATCCACCACAACGGCTTTCCTCTGTTGTTTATCCACCACCACGATGTCCGGTTGGTTCGCCATTACCATTTTGTCTGTCTGGATCTGGAAGTCCCACAGGATCTTAGCTCGGTCATTCTCCACCACCTTTGGGGGTGTGCCCCACTTTGATCTCGGGGCTTCCAGTCCATATCCTGCACAGATGTTTCTGTACACTATGCCCGCTACTTGGTTATGACGTTCCATGTACGCTTTCCCTGCCAGCATCTTGCACCCTGCTGTTATGTGTTGGACTGTCTCAGGGGCCTCCTTGCACAATCTACACCTTGGATCTTGTCTGGTGTGGTAGATCTGAGCCTCTATTGCTCTGGTGTTTAGGGCCTGTTCCTGTGCAGCCAGGATGAGTGCCTCTGTGCTGTCCTTGAGTCCAGCTTTTTCCAGCCATTGGTAGGATTTCCTGATATCAGCCACTTCAGTTATTTGTCGGTGGTACATCCCATGTAGGGGCTTATCCTCCCATGATGGTTCCTCCAGCACCTCATCCTCTGGTCCCCATTGTTTGAGACATTCGCTGAGCACATCGTCGGTTGAGGCTTTGACCTTGATGTATTGATGGATCTTGGATGTTTCATCCTGGACAGTGGCTCTCACACTCGCTAGTCCTCTGCCTCCGTCCTTACGGCTCGCGTATAGTCTCAGGATGCTGGATTTAGGGTGGAACCCTCCATGCATGGTTAGTAGTTTCCGAGTTTTAACATCCATGGTCTTTATCTCTTCCTTTGGCCAGCTTATTATTCCTGCAGGGTATCTGATTACTGGCAAGGCATAGCTGTTTATCGCACGGATCTTGTTCTTGCCATTGAGCTGGCTTCTCAGGACTTGCCTTACTCGTTGGAGGTATTTGGCTGTGGCTCCTTTCCTTGTGACCTCATCGAGGCTGCCATTTGCTTGTGGTATTCCCAGGTACTTGTAACTGTCCTCAATGTCTGCTATTGCTCCCTCTGGGAGTGAGACCCCTTCTGTGTGGATGACCTTCCCTCTATGTGTAACCATCCGACCACACTTCTCTAGTCCGAATGACATCCCAATGTCAGTGTTGTAGATCCTGGTGGTGTGGATCAGTGAGTCGATGTCTCGTTTGCTCTTAGCGTACAGCTTGATGTCATCCATGTAGAGGAGGTGACTGATGGTGGCTCCGTTCTTGAGTCGGTATCCGTAGCCAGTCTTGTTGATGACTTGGCTGAGGGGGTTCAGACCTATGCAGAACAGCAGTGGGGACAGAGCGTCTCCTTGGTATATGCCACATTTGATGGACACTTGTGCAATTGGCTTGTAGTTGGCTTCAAGGGTGGTTTTCCACATCCCCATCGAGGCTGCAATGAAGGCTCTTAGAGTCCTGTTGATGTTGTACATCTCTAAGCATTCAATGATCCAAGTGTGTGGCATTGAGTCATAGGCTTTCTTGTAATCAATCCAAGCCGTGCACAGGTTGGTGTGTCGGGTTTTGCAGTCTCGGGCGACTGTTTGGTCTACCAGGAGTTGGTGTTTGGCTCCTCTGGTATTTATGCCGATGCCCTTCTGTGCTGTACTCATGTATTTATCCATGTGCCCACTTATCTTAGCTGCTATGATGCCTGACATGAGCTTCCATGTTGTAGAGAGACAGGTTATTGGCCGATAGTTGGATGGGACCGAACCCTTTGAGGGATCCTTCTGGATCAGGATTGTGCGCCCTTCAGTTAACCATTCAGGGTGAGTCCCACTTTGTAGCAGCTGGTTCATTTGAGCTGCCAGTCGCTCATGGAGGGCAGTGAGTTTCTTTAGCCAGTAGGCATGGATCATGTCAGGACCTGGTGCTGTCCAGTTTTTCATACCTGAGACTCTTTCTTGGACATCTGCCACTGTGATAGTTACTGGGGCTTGCTCAGGGAGGTTGCTGTGGTCATCTCGTAGAGAGATTAGCCACTGTGCATTGCTGTTGTGGGTCGCCTCCCTTTCCCATATGCCTTTCCAGTACTGTTGGGTCTCCAGCCTTGGTGGGTCTGCTCTGTTGTTATTACCCTGCCATTGAGAGTACACTTTAGCTGGTTGGGTGGAGAAGAGCCGGTTAATCCTCCTGGCTTCATTTTCTCTCGTGTACCTCTTTAGGCGACTGGCCAAGGCTTGGAGCCTTTGTTTGGCAGTTTCGAGCGCTTCAGGTATGGGCATCTGGCTGTACCGCTTGGGTACTGGTCTTTTGATCGCACCTCTTTGGAGCTCTGACAATTGGCTCACTTCCCTCCTTGTTACCTTGATTTTAGCCTCTAACCGTCTTTTCCATGGTGGGTATTGAATCTCATGGTTGCTCCTATAGCCGCGCATCTCAAGGATCACTGATGCTGAGTTGTACACCAGCTCATTGGTTTCCGTTATGGTGTTGGTAGGGATCGTTCTCAATGCTGCATTCACATCTTCAATGAGACTTTCTGATGGTACTTCACTCAGCCGTTGTAATTGGCATCGGGATTGCCTGGTGTTCATTCGGGCCACGATCCTACCTCTCAGGTCAGTTGCTGCCTCGTTCAGCTGTGATGGTTCGTTCATTATTGGGGCTGCATACCCAATCTGCGGGTGGGGAGTTGAAGCTAACTCCCCTCTGACCTGGCGTCCTGGCTCCCCCTTGCCGTAGCATTTGTGTTGTACCTCGTCTATCTCAAGTTGTGACAGCATTCGCCGTTTGCGGATGTTGGAACACTGAGCTACTAATTGTTTGGCAGTTAGTGTTGAATGGGGATGTCGACGTAACCATTCCTCCCGCATTCTTTGCATGTAACCCCTCTGACTAGGGTTACTTGAGTAGTAGCATTCCAACAGATCCAAGTTTTCACCTCTCGCCCAATTCCGTCTTGTTCCAGTAACCCATTTTTCGTGAAGGTGCCCTGGTTCCCCAGCACCTGACGCAGACCTTGTTTGACCGGGCGACGTCTGAGCCGGTATGGCGTGTATTCCTTTGTCACTCATCATGAGGTAGGCAGTAGCGCGAAGGATCTTGCCTAAGGACCCACACTGGATATCTCAACCAAGCGACCATGGCCTGGATTCGAACCCCGGTCTCCCGGGTGAAGGTCGGGTGACTTACCCATTGAGCTACCCAGCCGCTATATATATATATATATATATATATATATATATATATATATATATATATATATATATATATATATATATATTTTCCCGCTATATATATATATATATATATATATATATATATATATATATATATATATATATATATATATATATATAGCGGCTGATGATATATATATATGCTGAATCTACTTAAATTATTTATTATGTTGCCTGTAGACATGTGTAATACAAAGGGCATGTTTTCTTGTCTTTCCCATTTTAAAAAGTGTTTAAGACAAAAAGGCTTCTGTGTCAGGTTATTGTCTAAGGAAACAGGAAGTCTTGGATCACTAATTAAAAGTTCCTTGACACTGAGCTCAACTTAAAAAAAACCCTTCAGTTGCATTTAATGTATGGGCAAGGCACGTTTATTTGTATTTTAAACCTTGATTTAAAGGAACTCAGTGTTTTGGCTGTTTTGAAGTTTTCTGAAAGTTTGTTCCAGATTAGTGGAGCATCAAAACTGCATGCTGTCTGATTGATTTTTTAGGCAGACTTGTGAAGACATGGTTGCAGTAATCAATGCAACTACAGATAAAGACATGGATGAGTTTCTCTCGATCTTGTTGGGACATTAGTCCTTTGATCCTGGAAATGTTCTTCAGGTGATAGAAAGCTGACTTTGTAATTGTCTTTATGTGTCTCTGAAGTTTCAAGTCTGGGTCCATCACAACACCTAGATTTTGGGCCAGATCAGTAGTTTCTATCTGTAATAACTGAAGCTGCATGGTGACTCAAGATCGTTCCTCTTTAGGTCCAAAAATAATTTCTTCAGTTTTGTTTCTATTCAGCTGAAGAAAGTTATGGCACATCCACGCATTGATTTGTTCTATGCATCTGCTTACCACTTGAAGGGGTTCGTAGTCACCTGGTGACATTGTGATATAGATCTGTGTATCATCTGCATGTTCATTGTTACTTATGTTGTTATTTGTTATCATCTGAGCTAATGGGAGCATGTAGATATTAAATAGGAAGGCCCCCAAGATTGAACTTTGGGGTACTCCACGTGTGATTTTTGTTAACTGCGATGACATGTTAACGATTGACACAAAAAAGTCCCTTTCCTTTAGGTAAGACTTGAACCAGTCAAGTACTGCACCAGAGAGTCCAACCCAGCTCTCCAGTCATGTCAACATTACATCATGGTCAACAGTGTTGAATGATGCACTGAGGTCCAACAGTACCAGCACTGTGGTTCTTCCAAAGTCTGCATTTATGCAGATGTCATTAAAGCCTTTGACAAGGGCATTCTCAGTGCTGTGGTGAGCACGGAAACTGGACTGAAAGATGTCAAAGCAATTGACCATTGTTCAGAAGGTGTTTAATTGTTGAAACAAAGCTTCCTCAATAACCTTACAGATGAATGGAAGATTGGAGATTGGCCTGTAATTTTGCAAAAACAATTTGTCCAGTTTGTACATTTATGGTTGTCATACCAGGGATTTTGATTAAAAATATATATATTTTTTTCTATTTTCCCGGAACTGAACACCATTATTCAAACTACAGGTTGGATTTTTCTAGTTTTTCAGAGAATACTTCTGTCAGTGCAGTTAAAAATGAGCTTACATCTTTCTCAGGGATACCAATAAGGGTGCCACAGAGAGCAAAGTTAAGTTTCTGACATAGGTTCTTTCTTTACACAACACATGCTAATCTTTGGATTGAACCACAGAAGTGGCATCATTCCATACTAGCCTGTAAAGGTTATTACGTCCCATATTTGCCTCTTATCATCTTGTCATCATTTGATCGTCATAGTACATCACCCTTCCTCCTTCCTCTCATATTTATGTAGCTGAGCTTCGTAGTGTTGTCGTCTGACAGCCTTCTAACAGCCCTCACTCTCTGCTTTCCATCCAGCCTCTTTAACTGCCTTCCTTTCAGAGTGCCTGTCCAGAAATGTTCAGCCAGTTCAAGGTGCCCTGATGCCAATTTCACAGCTGACATGCTCCTTTATGTCAGTCGTAGACCTTCAGCTTAACAGTTTCCCTACCACCATTCTCATCTTTCTCATCCCATTTAAACAGCCTGTTTCTTTTACCATGCAATGACAGATCTGTTAGCATAATCTCTTCAAATAATCTTTCCTTCTTTCACTCTTTTTATTTCTATTCCTTCTGTTTTGTTGTTTTTAACCACATCATTAATGATCTATCCCAGCTTGTATCTGGTTCATCTCTTTTATTGCATTTTTTTCCTCAGAAGTATTGATCTGTGAAGGTGTGTGTGTGTGTGTGTGTGTGTGTGTTGGTTAGAGATAACTTGGTTTTGATCATGACCTTGTGATATCAGCTGCTAAGCTACTGTGTCAAAATCTCAGCATTTTCCTCAACTGCTAAAGGACATCAGTGACCTTTCACTCATCTGTTGTTCCAAACAATATAATGATCATTCTCTTGGGAACTATGCGTCACTCGAAGACTGAACAAAAAAAAATCAGGTCAAAACCAATTTTCATCATTCAGCATAGGGGCCACAGTTGTGTTTATGGATTTGTGTCCACAAGATTGAACCTCTTGTAAATTGTAAATTGCACATGGGAATATTTCTGGAACATCAGTTTTGGGTCTAATGTAGACTCGTGTTCCATTCATTGAATTTAATGTTTATCTCACATTACATTATGTGTGAATGTGTTTTCAAACCCTGCTAACAGTTCTGGTTTTGTTTGCTTACTTGATAAAAAATGAGTTAATCAAGTAGTTTATCATATTTCTAAATTCTAAATGGGAATTTCTCCACTGTGGATGGCTATAATTGGGTAAGGCGTATTGCGTCACGTCCTGTTGTCGCTGTTGCACTTTGTGGAGCTGTTTGTGTTTGAGACTCTTGATTTAATCTAATTTCTCTGTCCTGAGACCTTACTGATTTATTCTAATACATAAGCACGTTAAAGCACATTTTTTTCTGTTGCTACACTTTACGTTTTGGGAACTCTTCATGTTTCACTCGGTTTTTTCGGTGTAGTAACGGCTCGTTAGCATAGTCTAGCGCTAGCTTACCATCAGCGCCGCTATGGCTACTCCTGTTGTCTCTACTTCTCTGAGTCTCCTCCTCTCTCTTGCTCTCTGTCTCAGATGTTTAGCTACTCATCTGCCTCCTTTAGTGATAATGGTACATGTAATAAATGTAGTATTTTTAGAGCTTTGGAGGCGAGGGTGTCGGAATTGGAAGCCCAGGTCCGCGCTGTTGAAAAATCAGCAGATAGCCGAGGCCCCTTACCCAGCCTGGGGCCTGCAAGAATAGATTCTCTGCTTAGCGGTCTTTCAGTAGAACCCGTGCAGCCGGGACCTCAGGGCGGCTGGGTGACGGTTTGTAGGAAGCATAGTTCCAGAGCCAAGCCCACGAGTCACCACCAGCCCGTCCGCGTTTCTAACATATTTTCCACACTTTTAGCGACACACCCGCTGAGAAGCCGACTCTGGTAATTGGCAGCTCCATAGTCAGAAACGTGGCAATAGAGACACTGCCGACCATAGTCAAATGCTTGCCAAGGGCCAGAACGGGGGACATCAAATCATACCTGAAACTGCTGGCGAAGGATAAGCGTAAATACAGTAAGACTGTTATTCACGCTGGCGGTAATGACACCCGGTTACGCAAATCGGAGGTCACTAAAGTTAGTGTTGCTTCAGTGTGTAAGTTTACCAAAACAATGTCGGACTCTGTAGTTTTTTTGTTTTTTTTTTTCTGGTCCCCTGCCTGATCATTCAACCGCTGGTTGTCTAGGTGGTGTCCTGAAAAAGATGTGGGTTACACTGATAATTGACATACATTTTGGGGAAAACCCAGTTTGATCCGGAGAGACAGCATTCATCCCACTTTGGACAGAGCAGCTCTTATTTCTAGAAATCTGGCCAAATTTATTAGTCCTCCAAAACACTGAGAACCCTGGGTCCAGACCAGGGAGCAGAGTCACAGTTTAACTCACCTCGCTGCAGCTTCTGTACTCTCACCAACCCATTACTCTATTAAGATAGTGTCTTGCCCATGGCCAAAATCAAATTGATTAAAGACTAACCTAAAAAGAGAAAATCATGAAAATCTCATAAAGATAAATATGACTAACTGAACAGAAAAATAATACAATTAAATGTGGTTTATTGAACATAAGATCTCTCTCTTCAAAGACTTTGCTAGTTAATGACTTGATTTGTGATAATCAGATTGATTTATGTCTCCCAGAAACCTGGCTACAGCAAGAGGATTATGTTAGTATAAATGAGTCACCCTGTTCTACTTATTTATATTTTCACATTCCTCGAAGTACAGGGCGAGGTGGAGGAATAGCAACTATTTTTCATTCAGATATATTAATTAATCCTATGCCTATTAATAGCTACAATTCTTTTGAATATCTAACCCTTAGTTTTCGTCATCCTAGTTGCAAAGGAGTAAAACCACTTTTGTTTGTTGTTTTGTATCGTTCACCAGGCCCTTACTCACAATTTTTAGATAATTTCTCATTTTTTATCTGATTTATTGTTAAATACTGATAAGATCATTATAGTGGGAGATTTTAACATTCATGTTGACATTGAGGGTGATAGCCTAAATGTATTCTTTAATGCTATCTTGGACTCAATTGGCTTTACTCAAAGAATTCACAGTCCTACCCACTCGTGTTATCATACTTTAGACCTCATGCTGACATATGGCATTAAGTGTGAAGAAATAACAGTAATTCTCCACACCCATGTGCTGTTTGACCATTTTTAATAACCTTTGACTTTATTTTAACTGAGTATTCCAAACCTGAGAGAAAATTTCATTATAGAAGAGCTTTATCAGACAATGCTGTAAAAATGTTTAAAGAATCTGTTCCATGTTTAATTTCCTCAGAATCTCAGATAAACACAGTAGAAGGCAGTAGTTTAATCTCCAGCCCTTCTCAAATTGATGTTCTTGTTCATAGAGTTACTTCCTCATTGAGTGTGGCATTAGACAATGTAGCCCCCTTAAAAAATAAGGTAATTATCCATAGGAGGTTGGCTCCTTGGTTAAATTCAGAGCTGCGTATTTTGAAGCAGAACACTAGGAAATTTGAGAGAAAGTGGCACTCTGCACATCTAGAGGAGTCCTACTTAACTTGGAAAAATAGTCCACTGCTGTACAAAAAGACCCTTCACCAAGCTAGAACATTGTATTTTTCATCATTAATAGAGGAGAATAGGAATAATCCTAGGTCTCTTTTTAGTACAACTGCCAAACTTCCACAGAGTCACAGCTCTGTTGAGCCATCAATTCCCCCAGCTCTCAGCAGTAATGACTTAATGGAATTCTTCTTAAATAAAATTGATTCTATTAGAAATAATATTGTTGGTATCCTCCCAAATGTGATTACTTCACCTCAGTAAGTGAGGCAGCACTGAATATAACGCTAGAACCTGATATGAGTTTGGACTGTTTTGAGTCAGTTGAGCTTTCTGAGTTATCAAAAATATTTGCTTCTTTCAAACCTTCGACTTGTCTGTTGGACCCCATCCCAACCAAATTATTTAAAGAGGTGTTCCCTTTGATTACTGCCTCGATTTTAGATATGATTAATCTCCTCCTAGTAAATGGACATGTTCCATAGGCTTTTAAGGTAGCTGTAATTAAACCTTTACTTAAGAAACCTTCTCTAAATCAAGATGACTTAATAAATTACAGACCTATATATAATCTTCCTTTCTTATCTAAAATCCTTGAGAAAATTGGTGCTAATCAAGTGTGTGAGCATCTAAAAAGTAATGACCTGTTTGAAGAGTTTCAGTCAGGTTTCAGAGCTCATCACAGCACTGAAACAGCACTTGTGAAAGTTGCAAATAACGTTCTCTTGGCCTCAAATAATGGACTTGTGTCTGTTCTGGTTTTGCTTGATCTCAGTGCTGCTGCTTTTGATACATTGGACCATAATATTCTCTTAAGGCTTGAACATGTGGATATCAAAGGAATAGCACTAGGCTGGTTTAAATCTTATTTGTCAGACAGATTCCAGTTTGTTCATGTGAATGATAAATCTTCTTCTCACTCTAGGGTTACTTGTGGAGTACCACAGGGCTCTGTGCTTGGACCAATTCTTTTTACTACATATATATGCTTCCACTTGGAAAAATCATCAGATAGCATGGGATAAATTTTCACCGTTATGCTGATGATACTCAGCTATATCTATCCATAAATCCCGATGAATCCAATCCGTTAGGTAGACTACAGGCATGTCTTGAGGACATTAAAACCTGGGTGACACTAAATTTTCTTCTTTTAAATTCTAACAAGACAGAAGTGGTTGTTTTTGGATCAGAACCTCTGAAAGAGACTCTGCTCACTTGATCTGGATGGCATTAAATTGGCCCCAGATAATAAAGTAAAGAACCTCTGTGTTATTTTTGACCAGGACATGTCATTTAAGTCCCATATTAAACATGTTTCTAGAATTTCCTTCTTTCATCTCTGGAATATTGCAAAATTTAGAACTATTCTGTCCAGGAGTGATGCTGAAAAATTAGTCCATGCATTTGTTACTTCAAGGCTGGACTACTGTAATTCTTTACTATCAGAAAGTCCACAGAAGGTAGTTAAAAGCCTTCAGCTGATCCAAAATGCTGCAGGAAGAGTTTTGATGAAAATTAAAAAGAGAGATCATATATCTCCCATTTTGGCTCCCTGTTAAATCCAGAATAGAATTTCAGATTCTCCTTCTCATATATAAAGCCCTTAATAATCAAGCTCCATCATACATCAGAGATCTGATCAATCCATATGTTCCTAACAGAGCACTTTGCTCTCAGACTGCAGGTTTACTGGTGGTTCCTAGAACTTCTAAAAGTAGAATTGGAGGCAGATCCTTGAGTTATCAGGCTCCTCTCCTGTGGAACCAGCTCCCAGTTTTAGTCTGTGAGGCAGACACACTGTCTACTTTTCAGACTAGGCTTAAAATTTTCCTTTTTGATAAAGCTAATTGCAGTGTAAACATGGCGATGTCCATGTGACAATATTTTATTTAATTTTATTAAAACTAAACAGCCAACAGTATATTTACTGTATTGTTTTTATATCTGAAATAAATGTTTCTCAAATAAAGTCTATTATTACAACTAATCGTGGCTCCCTTTAAGTTAGCCTTCTTCCTTATGATTTTGTAGGCCGTAACATTGGTAATAACACAATAATCTGTATTAAAAATTATTTTAATTTAATCATTTAAACCTATTTTATGTATTGCTAATTTTCTGAGAAAATGAATCAGTGGGTTTTCATAAGCTTTTAGCCATATTCATCAAAATAACAAAAATAAATGCATGTACTTCTACTTGGCTTAGGAAAAAAGTGTGACATTGTTCAAATGGCTATAAATAGGAACACACACACAAATACCCACAGGTTTTGTTTTTTTGTTTTGTTTTGTTTTTTTATTCAGAGTAAGTTTCTTGGCTTGCTGATTTTTTTTTTTTTTTTTTTTTTTTTTTTTTTTTTATTTAGTATTTTTCCTTTTTCTTTCCAGTCAGATTCTGCATGTCTGTCTGAAGTCCCACCACTAAAACCCACCCACCCCACCACCGGTCTTCGTGGTCCTCTTGCCTCTGTCTGTTGCATTGTTGCTGTTGAGCAGGACAACAGAAAAAGGTCAGAGTGTCTGGAGGAAAAGACACCTGTCTGCCCCCTAACCTCTCGCTAAAGACTGGGGTTATATAAAACACAAACTAGGACAAAAATGTGTGTGTGCGTTAGTGTGTATGTGTTCCCAGTGGAATTTGGTTCAGAGTGATATATTAAAAGCAGGAGCTCTGTAAGTTCGTGTGTGACATCCATCTAATGGCCTTGTAATCTTGCTCTCACTGCGGGCCCCTAATGGTAGCTGCATCTCCACACTTAAACTGGCATGCGCATTGTCACACTAGTGCAGACACACATGCAAATGGTCGAACACTTATCAGTATATAAAATAGCAGGAAGGAGGCTCACACTGCACGTCTTTCATACACACGTCTATTTGAGATAGCCTAAAAATAATGCGTTAAAATTTGTCTCAAATGTCACAATAACAACATATGAGAGTGTAAGGTTTGACACATGGAATATGATTATTTATGTACATAATCAAAAAATAATGACTAATATAGTGTCCTCATAACTTTAGAGATGTTTAAAATCCGACCTGGGTTCCAACAATTTATTTGCTTTATTTTCTACCTTTGCAATGTTGTGGCATTGGCTCTGAGTTTTATGTCAGTTATTAATGTAGTTGTAGAAAGAGATTTACCAATCAGAGACTTGTGGCAATTTAATAAATGGAATTCAAAATATTTTTATTCCAGCCTTCCTGTCATAAGAACTATAGAGTATTTATATTAGGATCAGAGGTGACGTCCCACCACCTGTGTGAGAGCTGTCAATATAAAACAGGGTTTCAAATGAAAACAAAATGATTTTGCACTTGCTATTTTTAGCAGTATCATAAATTACCAATAATAAATATTTTCTGTGTGTTTTCTTTAGAGAACGTAGACCCATATCTTAACACTGAGAGTTCCAAATTCTGCCAACATTTCCAAATCCAGCATGTTCCATGACAGAGGTAAAAGCATAAAAAAAGATCAATTTTATAGTAGGAAGACTGGTTTACACCTCCTGAAGTCGACAATCGGTTCCTTCGACTTGGAAGTGTTCAAAATGAGGTTGCTGGTGGTGCACCAGACAGACAGTCGTTCCACCTCCACTCTGTACGCGGCCTCATCTTCTCCAGAGATGATCCCCACCACCATGGTATCATCAGTGAATTTTATGATGGTATTGTTCGGGTGGATGGGGGTGCAGTCATGGGTGTAGAAGATGTAGAGCTGGGGGCTTAGGATGTAGCCTTGTGGCAAGCCGGTGATGGTGCTCAGTGCTGAGGATAGGTGGGATCCTCCTCTCACCTTCTGGGAGCAGTCTGTCAGAAAATCCATTATCCAGCAGCAGATGTTGTGGGGAAAACCCAGGTGCCCCAGCTTGCTCACATATCTGCTCAGAATAATGGGGTTAAAAGCCGAGCTGTAGTCGATGAAGAACAGCCTCACGTAGCTCCCTTGCTGTTCCACGTGTCAGTGCGGTGTGCAGAGCGGTGGCAATGGCATCATCTGTAAACCAGTTGGTTCTGTGGGCAAACTGGTGAGGGTTAAATGTGAGTGGCAGGCATGAAGTGATGTGACTCCAGAACAGTTTCTCAAAGCACTTCATAATGATGAGGGTTAGTGCCACCGGCCAGTAGTTATTGAGACTGCTAATATTGTTCCTTTTTGCCAATGGGATAATGGTAGAGGACTTTAAGTATGGTGGGATGGAGCACTGGGTGAGGGACTGATTAAAGATGCTGGTAAAAACCCCAGCTAGCTGGTCTGCACAGTCCCTCAGCATCCTCCCTGTCACACCGTCAGGTCCAGCAGCTTTCCGTGGGTTCACTGCCCTCAGGGTTCTCCTTACTTCCTGTACCTCTACAGTGATGGCTTGGCTGTGGAGGGATGACAGTTGCAATATGGGCTCTGCTGGTGATTCAGCCTCAAAACTGAACTGGTTAAGCTCCTCCGCTTGTGAGGCATCCCCAGAGATTTTGGTGGTGGTGTTGTGGTGGTGTTGCTGGATCTGAAGTTAGTGATGTGCTGGACCTCTTGCCACACCTGCCGCCTGTTGTTGCTGCTCAATTCCTCCTCAGTCCTCTGCTTGTAGTTCGCCTTGGCCTCTCTGCCACCTCCCTTCAGAGAGGCTCGGGCACAGCTGTACAGGTCCCTGAAAGCAGTTCTCCCTCAGCAATTCTTTGACCTCCTTGCTCATTCAGGGAAACACCGGCTTGTGCCTGTCCACTGTGACGGTATTAACACAGTGTTGGATGCAGCCAAGTACTGCTGAGGTGAACACCTCTGGGTACTGGTAGCTGAAAATGTTCCAATCTGTCCTTGCTAAACAGTCTTGCAACTGCTAAGTGGCACCATCAAACCAAGATTTCACAGTCTATTTTGGGGGGTCCTCGCTTCTTCACAGATTTGTTTGCCGAAATAAGAAGCAGCGACATGTGATCAGAGGAGCCCAAATGGGGCAGCTGAGTGGCCTGTATCCATGCTTGATGTTGGAGTAGGCTTTATTCAGCGTCTTAGCTACCCTAGTGGCATATTTAATGTGCTGTGTAATTTAGGGAGCACTACTTTCAAATCAGCATGGTTAAAATCCCCCACAATCACATGCACTGCCTCTGGGTGGTTGTTCTGTTGCTGGCTGAGACCATTGTCCAAGTGGCTCAGAGCTGTACTGGCGTTGGCATCAGATGGAATGTACACAGCAGTCACCATGACAATGGCAAACTCACGCGAAGGTACAACGGCCTCCATCTAACGGTGATAAATTCCAGGTCTGCTGAGAAGTGCCTGTCAATAACTGTGGCATTTGTGCACCAACTGTGGCTCCTATGTGCTGTGCATCCTGCAAGCTCGATAGCCATGTCTGGAATGGATGAGTGGAGCCAGGTCTCCATAACCAGCAAAATGCAACAGTCGCATTCGAGTCTGTTTGCTGCCAACTGAAGCTTCAACTCATCCATTTTATTTGTGAGGGATCTGGCATTTGAGAGAAAAATGCTGGGCAGTGGCAATTTGTGTAGCCCTCTCCGTAACTGTGCCAAGACACCAGCATGACAGCCTCGCTTTTGTTTCCTCTCATTTGCCGCCTCCTTCACCTGCCCGTTGGGATGTGTATCCATGAGAAGCCCAGTTTCTGGGATATGTCTGGCGGTATGTTATGCGTGTGTATAAAGTCTTCAATTACGCACTGTTCGCTCCGTAATCCAATACGGAACAGACTCTGTCAGCTGTAGGTGAATGTAGACATACTAACAAAACAGTAACACCATGAAAACACCCCTAACGACAAGAGGAGCTCCGAGCCGCTGCGTCTGTCTGTGTTGCCATGGAAACCGATCACAACTTGTGGAACACTTCTGTGCTGGGCCACTCTAAGTTAGGTGACAGAGAGGCAACCAGGTAGTACAACTTAAAAGCTAATGTACTGTAAATTTAGACTAACACAAAGTAATTGCCACATCTACCCCTAAAAAATGATCCCCAATGGGGGGTGGGGAGTTGTTGTTATTTTTTCCCTTTCAAAGTGAGCCTGTAATGATTTTCTTCCTGAAAGAATAAGTTACTTTACATGAAAATTGATCCACTCAGTACATTTTTCTTGAAGGACCAACATCTCTTTGAGACTAATCTTAGCAAAGATTAGTCGCCTACTGAGTCACTAATTTTCAGAATCCCCCTTTTGAGCTTCTGTGCATATGTTGAGTATTAGTCTGTAATTACTACTTAAGGTTCAAAATGGATGCCATAACATCTCTCTAAAACCCATCTTCTGTCCTTATAATTGTTTTAAAGCCACATATGTTCCAGATATGGCTGTAAACATTTACTGTGAGTGTGGTCTCAATTAGAAGAAGAGTCCGTGGAGACAGCCAACGGGCATCTGTTGGAGTCTTCTGTAGCTGCTGAATTGGAGTTTAGGTTTAACATTTAATCACAGGATGATATAAACAACACGTGTCTGTTATCAACTGGCAGATGGTCTTAATGATGTACACTGTTCAAACTACACGTTTGTGGTTAAAAGAGCCAGGGAGCAGTATTTATAACCTTTTGCTCCATGTTAGTTCGAAAGGCACGTGACCTCATCAGGAAGCCTGGAAAGATCTTGAAAGAAATTATTGTTATTATTTTTTTAATATCTGGCGTTGGATATAAAGTTAGTGGCTTCTGTATATCATCATCATTTATTTTCTGTGTCAGTAGTAAACAACGTAAATGAGTATTAGATGTAATGTAAATGAGTATTAGATGTAAACAATCTAATACTCCCTGTGATGTAATGGATTTTAACGTTTTCTGCAATCATAAAGAGAATAATTTTTATCTATTAGATCTGCAGAGTTTTTGTGCATCTCTATCGTACAGAATCTAAGTGCTTTTAAGTCAGCATTGTTGTGACTGTGTTTGGGTGGCTTGCCTGTTGGGTCTTGCTGACCGAGTCTCTTTGACTGTGCCACTTTTTAATGTCACCGGTGCTGCTCAGAACACTCACCTTTTCTGTCACCACAAAATTGATTTTCATGTTGAAGTGTTAGGTTGCTGCAGTTTCTTTCACTTTCTGCTCGTTTCACTTCAACATTCAGGTTTGTGGGACTGAGATGGGTGTGGCTAAGAGCCACCGTTGCCAACTCCTCAGTAAAGAAAGCAGGGACTGACTGCTCTAAAAGTCACTAAACGATATCATTGTCTAATCTGCATAATCCTCCATCTGCATAAAATTATGATGGCCAATATTAGAAAGATGACATGGAAAAAACAATAAATAAGTACAAAAGTCCATAAATGTTTTGAACTACAAATGAATTTTTATAAAAATGTTTTAGTTTAGTAATTTTTTGGTGTTTAAGCTTGTGGTCTATTCAAAGACCTACAATTAGCCAACAGACAAATAGACAATAAAAATATAGTGATTTATTTTATTCATTAGCTGTCTGGATGAGGAGGGAGCAGGTCTGGCTCTGGCTGGGAGGGACTCAGCTGCTTGTGAGAGCTTTAGGATGGGGTATGGGCCCATGGTAGCACCTGCTTCTCATTGAGAAGATTAAGAACATTATGTGCTTTCACGGTTCTCAAAAAGTCTCCAGTAAAAAAGGGCCACAAGTTGCTTTAAAAACAAAATAAAATAAAAAGAATCACTAGTGAGTCTGAAAAAGTTGCTAATTATAGCTACAATGTCAGCAACAGTCTTTAGATATATATATATCTAAATATATATATATATATCTATTAAGCAGTAGATGTATGTAAAAAAACAAACAAACAAAAAAAAAAACTAACCTATGTTACAAACACCAAATGAGCTTTTATCACTGGTGAATGTTAATGCCAATGTTAGCAACCTCTTCAGCAACACAAATATTGAAAATGAATCCAAGATATTCACTACAATCATTGTCTACCAAGATAGCTCCTACAAGGTAAAATAAGTAAATGGATCATAAACAATCCATTGCAGTAACACTATAATGGATTGTTTATGTACTGTCACTGTGGTATTAATCCTGAAAGGCTGGCTGCATTCATGTTTCATGTATTTCCCTGGTTCAGCACTTCTGAATGAAATGATTGGTTCAGTAGGAAGGACTCTGCAGAGCTTGATGACATACTGAAGTGGAATTGACTTGGAGACCCCTGCTTTAATTGCTATTTGAAATACATATTGTGAGTGCAAGGTTTATTTATTTATTTTTTTTTTATCTATTTGCCATTGGATTTGCGTATGTTTAGACAAACAACAGAAAAATAACAGAGCTTCAACACCAATAAAATGTTGGATGAGCCCTGGAATAACCTGAAAAATCACTGTCTCCGCTCTTCTTTCTGCTCATTTTGATGGCTGCATGTCACGGTGGCATAAAGTGTAGCCCCACCTTCGCCCCCCAAATGCTGGAGACAGACATAAGCCCCTCTGTGAACAAGTTTTAAATGGGCATAGAAAGGAGAAAAATGAATGTTTACTTTGATATCACAAGTCACAGTGATTTAGCAGGGCAATGCATCTCACAGAGTTGTACTGACAGCATTAATGAGTTCCATTCCCAACTCAGTTCTTACACACTTTTGGTTGCTGTCTTTAACTCCCATTTTCCAGCACTGCTGCTGTTGTTCTGATCAGAGATCAGCTGACTGAGATTACGAGACGTTTACAAACACGTTGTTAAGCAGCGTTAAGCTATTAAAATGGCCACATTGTAGTGTCTGCTTGTGGATATACGTATAATATCTTAATATGATTCATATAGTTAAACTGTTTCAATGCACTGTGATTCTCCACAAAAAGTTAGAATAAAACAAAAAGACAATCAAACATACCTTTTATAGTGATGTAATGACGTGGCTTGCAGTTGGTCCAGGGTGTGGAAAAACCAAACCAGTACTTTTATTGAACCAGTTAAGAAATGACTCGAGCACAAGCTCTGGTTAAGCACAAGACTTTTAAGAGAGCAACCCCACAATTTAGAAATAAAAAACCCATTTAAACCAACCAGATTAGGTCATTTACACTACAAAAATCATTTGAATTTAATTTAGCTTGCCTTTATTATAAATTGGTTTATATTTTGTTTTGTAAATGCAAAATGTGAGTTTAGTTGAAGTTTCATTCAGCCACCACAAGGGGGCATGCCACTTCCTGTGCTAATGTTATTCCTACTTGGGTCTGCATGCAGCTCTGTCAGCTTGTGAAACAAGTTTCAGAAATATTTACAAACTTCTGCTTGCATTATGTTATAATTGTCTCATTTTTGAACTAGACTGTTAAATTGAGTCTATTGCCTTATTACTCATAAGACAAATGGTCTTATGTTGTGAATTATTTAAATACCATCATTAATGGAGTTATGCATTTTTCCTCAAAAAACACAGATTCCAGATGTCTAAAAATGACTGAAAAATGTTGGAAAAGTAATTTTTCACTGGAAATTTGTATACAAGAAAACTGCCACAATAAATTTTTCCTCATTTGCCAAAGACTATTACATGCTTCATAAGTTCCTAAGAAAACATTTTTGTTTGAATTTGGTTAAATAAATGGTTAATGTTAAATTTATGTTATTATATCATTAAATATATCAACAACATCACACAATCCTCAATGTGCTGTAAACCAAACAAATACAATTTCTCAGCATTCTTTGTGGATTATGTTCTGCTTCCTGTTATAGTGGATATCACCAGTGGTAGTTTTGCAGACTTATTCATTTCATGTGTGAAAAGAAGGTAGAACACTTTTATATCTGTTCTCATCACTTTCAAGGTGGCGTTACTCCAGGAAACGGTATGGAGGGAGTGTGAGGAGAGGGAGGAGCTGACTGCTGCTCTGTCTCAAGCCCAGCAGGAGCTCTTTGGGCGCCAATCCATATTGTCTCCCCAGGGCCCCTTCGGGCCTCCTCCAGATCCCATGGAGAGACGAACACCCCCAGGCAACGAGCGTTTTCATCCTCAGGGTAAAGCCAGAGTGCCTCTTTCCCGCTCATCAGTCTCCCCAGCCTCATTCCAACCCCCCTCTACCTGCACAGACAAAGACAGAGGCCTATATACAGGAATAGGGGGAGCAGAGGAAAGTCTGGAGTCCACGAAGAGTGGTGGAGCCTTGGGTGGAGCAAGAAAGCAGGAGGGGATGCTACCTAGACTGAAAGCAAGCAGCACAGCGAGTGAAGTCAAACGCAAGGTCAGATTAATGATGGGGAAAAAAGAATTGCTCTAAAAAGCAATCTGAATGATGTTCTGAAATATTAAACATGTGACCTGGAAAACAGAGTTGTCATTTTGTTCTTTATCAATTTTTTTCTAATTACTATCAGTAGTACTTTCTTGTTAATTTAGAGTCTTGTATCCTTCCAATTACCTCATCCAAAACTTACACACACTAACCTTTCAACTTAAATAGAAGGGACAACTTCTGCTGGCTTCAGGAGCTGATTATAGACAACTTCAAACGAACATCCATGTGTTTTTCGCATTTTCTTGCAACCAAAGTCTCACACTCCTTTTGGTACACAAAGAGCTTTACAAACACACCGGTAAGTAAAAACACAGGCAGGCCGAAGAAGCACGACAGCCGCTCCTGTCCCGCCCATGGACACAAACAAAAGGCGGGCAATCACAAAAGAGACTATCCAGTAATCACCCCAAACATACACCCACACAATTACATAACTCTCCTCCCATTAGGCTTGTGGTACTGACAACATTCACTCTCTGCAAGGTCTTTCCCTCCCTCCTTTTGCTTCCGTTCCCTCTACATTTGGGATGAATTGGCACAAAAGGAGAAATGCATGAATTGTGAGAGGTATGGAACTCATTTCCCTGCTTACTGACACACATGGACACAAGATTTTGGTTTGACTTCCCCGTTTTCCTCTCTCCCAGTTCGTCTGTGAGACAATGCACACGTGCACTTCACTCACACATAAAAGATGTGGAAAAATTATTTTCTCCTGGCAACACATCCTGTTTGGCTAAACACATGTGCACTTGGTTTATCTGCTAAACCCTGTGGTTCATGTACCGAGACGTGAACAGTGATTTCAGACATCATGATTTAACCTTTTTTTTCACTGTGTTGAAGACTGTTTAAATGAAAGTGGTGTATGTTTGTCCAGAAACCTTGAACTCAAAATAAAAACTTTAACTGAGCTTTTTTATTAAGTTGATAGTTTTTTATGTCTATGAATGAATTCTAATTAATTCTAATTAGTTCCAAGTTACTCTTTCACAGTGGCAGGCCGTGCATTTGGGACCTGGGCCTTCAGCGGGGGTTTACCAATTTATTTCACCACTGTGACGTTAAAATTATACAAGCCACCAATACTATAGTATACAAAAAATGTAATATCGCAAGGCCTGAAATTACAGATGTCGTGTTCAGCCTTGAACACGACAACATTAGCATTGAGTGATACTGCAACAGGATATTTATGAGGCGCGCGAAGAGACACGGAGGAAGGTGGGGAGCAAGCAAGAGGGCGCTATTTAATTTATGCAACGTGTTTATTCATCAGTTAGCCTAATAATAATTAATTATGAGCATTTTTATAATATAGTATAATATAATATTTTTATAATATAGCTACTTCAGCTGGTAGCTGGTTCCAAACATGACAAAAAAATGTAAATCTCAAACCCCAGAGAAAACCTACCTAAGATGCATCATGTAAGCCTGATAAATATAATGAAGAATATAATCACAAATTGTGATTTTGTTATTATTATTATTATTATTATTATTATTATTATTATTTATTTATTTATTTTTTTTACCAAAAAAAAATTCCAGCAAGTTTATAAAAACTTTCTTCTGGAAAATGATTTTTAGAGTATTTCCTCAGACACTTGTTTAATCATTTTAAGTTACCAGCGGTCTCTCATTTTAAAAAGGATGTTTTGTAGAATCTTTTTATCAGAAGTCATCCTGATAATACCTCTGCTGCTTGAAGGGAGTCATGTCATGTCAGTCGGTGTTCCTTATATGTCTCAGGGCCGACTGCATTATGATTGTTCAACTAATGCAGATAAAAATATCCAAGACCACCTCTAAAAGAGTGCTGCAGAAAACTGTTCTCAAAATATTTTAAGTGCATCCATATCTGTATTTAGTGCCGATTGGAGGTGTTCGGGTTGCTGGTTTGTGGATATTAGGTTATTAACTCAAGTGTCAGAATCCAGTTGCTTTTACTTTGGTATAGAAGCATTAGCAATGAAATTAAATGGAACAAAATTATAACGAGAATAAAACAACCAAAAATATTCTCTTTCAACGATTATCTGTCAGTCCATCAAACAAATTAGCACAAACTGCTTTTTTGTGCTTTGTCAATGGAATTTCTATTAAGTCTCTTTTCTAGACCTATGCTGCCTTTTGTAACTGCAGCTCTTCCTCTGACTTTCCTCCATGCCATAGTATAAAGAGAGCTAAGCTGAGCTATCTGAACCGAGCCCATCTACCTCCTCCTCCCCATGCTACAATAGCCAGTCTGCTCTGACCGCATGTACTTTCTGTCTCTGTCGCCCTCTAAACACCAACACCCGCCTATTTTTCTCTCTCTCTCTGTCAGACTCCCTCTGTACCTCTGGTGCACACATGAATCGCTCCCTCTGTGTCAATATTCTTTTAATCTCTTCGGGCCTTCTTTTGGCATTCAACCCCTCTGACCCTGTTTCTAAAAAGCAATTCGCGTTCAGCCTCTCCTCCTCAGCTATCTGTGCCTTCACTTTATTTTTGATCCAGTCAGCGCTCTGCTTTATACTCTCCTCTGCTCTCAGACTGGGTGTTTTTCCTTTGCTTGTGCCCTTGCTTTGTAGCCCTTGACTTGGTGTCCATCCTGGTGTGTGTGTGTGTGTGTGTGTTTTAAGCGAGTGAGGAGGCATATGTGTGAGCGATAAAACTGCTTTGAGCTTTTCTTTCATCTTAATAAATGATTGAAAAAGCACATGGCTTCATTAAGTCAACAGAAACTCCTGAACATTAAAATTAAGGGGTACTGTGGTAGAACACACAACCCATATACCGGCTGTCACAGGTTCGAGTCCCGGCCTGTTTACCTATGCCAAATGTCTTCCCCCTCTCTCATAACCTACTTTCCTGTCACTCCACTAGCAAATAAAGGCCACGAGAGCCACAAAAATCCTTTAAAAAAATATTAAAATTAAGGCCATCTCATAAAAATGCTACTGCATGCAAACACTGATATGTGCATATCATGCACACACAGAGTTGGTTTCTGATCTCACCACAGTAATTATCATAGTAGGGCAAGCATGCACACGTGTCCCCGAGGGAATCTGTGTAGTAGCCTGTAAACACACACGCTTTAGGGAGTGGCATGTGTGTATAACTAAGCCCTTGTTCGTCATTGGGTGTCCCTGAACGCCTTTCCCGTGTCGTTATGGCCGTTTTGGAATTCGTAGTCCCACGAGCCCTCCCACACCCAATAATTAGCATCACCAGGGCAACCGATGAAAGAATACTCAGAATTCTTGTTGTCTGGGTAAATGCATAAACGCTGGCCGGAGGGTGTTTGTCCGAGGTGTTGATTAATGGCAAGGACAAGAGAGACTTCAGTCTGTCACTTCATGTGGCACATTACCAAAATCAATGAAGAATAATCTGTGTGTGTTTGTGGAAGGATATATCTGGGTCCCATAGAATCTCTGAGGACAAAATACCGGGTGTTCATGATCACTTCTCTTGAATACAGTAGAGTCCAGAGACAATAAAATACTTTCAGGCTTCCACTGATCTCCTCATTTCCTCCATCCGTGAGTTGTCTGGATATCCTGTGATCTCTAACACTGCACAAGACTGTACGATAGTATGAAACATGACATTGAATTATTATTGTTAAAAGTTGCCCCATTTTCCTCACTAATCTTGTTTTTCCAACATCACAATGTCTACATCAATTTCCCTGAGCAGGAAGGTCTAAATGACTTTAAGGCATAAAGGACAGTGAAAGACCATCCAAGTGGCCAATTATATTATTGACAAGCAAAGTTTTAATGCATAGCACCTAAAATATTACAGTCTAATAAGTAAGTAGCCTTTTAAGGTTGTGGAATTACAGACACTGATATGGTAATGAGGATTGCAATTGGACACGTTGTACAGACCAATGATGACTTCATCTTATTTATGTGCAGAACTAAATGGAAAATCCATAACTGCTCTCTGTTGTAAATCCATCTGGCTCCAGATTATTTTTGGCAAAAAAAAAAAAAAAAAAAAAAAAAAAAAAAGAAAGAAAGAAAAAAGAAAAGCTAAGGGGTTCACAAAACTTTTTACACCTTAGAGGATTGAAAATATTTGAAATTAGATTCTTGCTTTTTGAATTAACTTTGGTCTATTACTTTCAGAGATAGGTGTTATTGATTTATTATTTAGACTGATAATGTTGGATGGTAATTCTCTAAATCAGCAAACGTGGAGGTGAAAGAATCCCTTATTGACATTAAATATTCTAAAGGATAGCTGTTTTTAAAAGGAATATGTGGCTCTTTGTTGATCAAACCCAATCGCCTCAAAATGCTCACAAACATCTGAAGTGGTCTGCTGCCCTCTGCTGTCTGTTAATTGGCTATTACTAGAGTCACATTTAAAGTTGCAAAAAAAAAAAAAAAAAAAAAAAGTTGAGTGAACACCGTGTTCCCTCAAAAAACAAACAAACAAACAAACAAAAAAATAATAAAATTGACTGCCAACTTTTTCTTTCTTTGGACAAATTTATAGTCGTGGAATTTAAATCACAATAAACATTTTTACTTGTGCATTTAAGCAGTTATTTAGATGCTAACTGCAAGAATTGTCTAGTACTAAGTGTTCCGTACTAAGTGAAATTCAATACAGCCTTCTCCTTAATCGATACTGTTATTAAAGTGTTTTAAAAAATATTTTTCATTCACCTTTTTTAGTTGGCGGAAGGATATGTTCCAGCAGTAGCTGTGAGAAGTCGGGATTTTCCCGTAAAATACGTAATAGAAATCATAAAGAAACTATGTGTGGTGTGCAGTTTCCATGTTGCCCATAAGTAACTTAAATAATCATACTTTATATAGAGTGTGTAGGATTTAGAAGCTAAAACTGGTAGTAGAAATTGTGAAACTTTTAAAGACTGTATTCATACTAAAGAAGACATTTCTGATACCTTATTTCTTTTTCGTTCAAACAAGGAAGCTTGCCGATTAAGCTTGCATAATTTTGTTTATTGCATTCAAGCTTACGTTATCAAATGACTTAAGTTTCTGAGTTGTAACACATTGTTGAATTCATTCACTTGCATTTATTTTTTTTAATTGATTTTTTTGTTTGTATTTCGCTAACTAGTTTAGGAGTTGTGGAACAGTAAAGCTTAACCATTGAGAAACTACTTTCCACCGCGGATGTGCATACACGTTGGCGTCGCCACAAGGCGCTGACGTACAGTGCTTTGTCACAGTCTTGCTCCTCAGCCGAGGTGTTTTATCAAGGCTGCGTGAGCCGCTAACAGCCGTGTGTCCGATGAAGATGGCCGCAGGTCCTCTTTCTGTATCTTCTAACGCATCCAACAACGATGGCATTCTCATCGGAGACAAAGTGTACTCGGAAGTGTACCTTACGATAGACAACTCGGTGATACCGGAGGAAAGGCTATCACCAACACCGTCTATGCTCGACGGCCTCGACCTGAACACCGAGACCGACCTCCGTATCCTCGGCTGTGAACTAATTCAGTCGGCGGGCATTCTTCTTCGGTTACCCCAGGTACACACACATATGTATATTTAAGTCCATAAACAGGAGGTTTTTCTGGAAGATAATTTTGTGAAGTAAGAAGTATGTTTTAAAAATTGCGGCCCAGTTATTAGCTTGCTAACTTTAGCCTTTTGACGTTGGCGTGGTGGAATTAAAATGGCGTCGGGCCATTGTGCAAGGTTAGGAAGGTTTACATAAGAGGTGGTATTAATAACTTGTCCTGTGTTTTTCTCGCAGGTGGCCATGGCAACGGCACAGGTCCTTTTTCATCGTTTCTTCTACTCCAAATCCTTCGTAAAACACAGTTTCGAGGTAAGTTTATGCTGTTGGCAGAGCTCTTCAACCCCCGGAGATTACAACTGAACGTTATAATGACGTTCAACGGCAGCCATATTGTTTTAGAGGTTTTTGAAATGCACAGCGGAAGTATACTGGAAGATAAGGAACAAAAAGTGAACTTGTAAAGGGTACAGGGGCCTAGTTGATATATTTAGCTATGATGTTAAGTAACACATTGAAAATAG
Source organism: Anableps anableps (assembly GCA_014839685.1). Lineage (NCBI taxonomy): Eukaryota > Metazoa > Chordata > Actinopteri > Cyprinodontiformes > Anablepidae > Anableps > Anableps anableps. Next base: position 23,196,167 of record CM026068.1, on the reverse strand, counting down.
AATGGTTAATCGTCATCATTAAGCCTTTAAAATTGATTTTCTCAACAAAGTGGCTTCTGACCACATTTTATTAACAGGTTATATTTTAAGGCAAGCCCGTTCATATACAGAGGCGGTGCCAGATTTTAGGGAGAACATTACGCTAGTTTTGGTGAATAGATGTTAAGCGCCAACTAGGCATTTAAACTCATAATTATGCAGGAAGTGGATAGAAGTTAATACTTTCATATTGTTCTGATTCATACCGTCAAACATATTTTGAATTCCAAGTGAAAGACCACAGAATAGGTTTAGTAATACATGATTATGTAACATTTGGGCATATATTAGACAAGTAGTTAATAAACATTTAGTCTGCATAACAAAGTTAGAAAGAGGGGTTCCTTACTAAATATTCTTAATTTCTTATTGTGAATGTGCTAGGGATAAAAAGTCCAACCTTCCCTTGCTCAATTTGATCGACAAGTCAAACAGTGAAAGAAAAATGTTCCCCGTGTAAATAAAAACTTACTCCTATCAGTTAATATCTATTGAACACATTCTGAAAATGTCTCTGAAAAAATATTTTTTCACAAGGTGCATTGTAAAAGTAGCTATATATATTTTTTTCCTCCAATCTTTCTGTTTCATTATTGTCTTTCAGATTGTTGCTATGGCTTGTATCAACTTGGCATCTAAGATTGAAGAAGCACCACGGCGAATACGAGACGTCATCAATGTTTTTCATCACCTCAGACAGCTTAGAGGCAAAAAGTAAGTATCAGCCACAAATCTTTACAGTTGTTGGTCGAATCAGCCTCTTGTTACATGGAAAATATGTTGCACTGCATTTATTTGGTGTAGAATGTTGTTTGTTGCTGATTTGTTTTTTAATGTCAAAGTGCCCTTCTGTTTATCCATGCACTCTAAACCATCTTAAATCTTTTCAGTTCCAGCCTCACTGGTAGTTTCAAACTGTTATTGTCTACATGTAACATCAGTTTGACCTATGACTGAAGTTGATATTGGAAAAACAACAAATTAAAATTGAAAAAACACATTTGGCTTTGTAAAGGATGAGGCATATGTACTTTGCCTCATTTCTTTATGTCACGATTCTAGTCCTTGGCATTAACTTGGCTTCTTTTTTCCCTTGCAACCAACTAACAGCGACCAGCTACATTTACCAAATCCTGGGTGATGTGGAATGGTACGTAAGATGAAGCAGTCGGCATGACAACCATGATGCGAGGGGGTCTCTGTCGTCCCCCCAGGCCCACCCCGCCCCCACCTGTGGGAGACTACCATGGTCTGAGCCACCGCGGGGCACTGGGATCGGGGATGGCAGGTTGGCCGAAGGTCCTTGGCCCGTGCGGCACCTTGAGGACTCCTGTGGTTCAGTCTTAAGCTTGGGGTTTCTGTCCGTCAAGCTGTGGACCATGGGGTAATGTAGCTTTCTTCTCTGACCGCTTCTCACCATGCATTTTTTGATTGTCCAAAAAAGCAAAAGTTAATTCATCTTCTATAACCCATGGCTTCTACAGAAATATCTCCTTGTTTTTGAAGTTTTAATTAATTGATCTCTTAGAGTCCTTGCTAGTAATTTTTTTTCTGTCTTGAAAAGTACATGTAGTTCATTGGATTTTTTTTTTTTTTTTTTTTTTTTTTTTTAAGAATTTATTTTTGTATTGCCTTGTATAATTTAGACTCCTTGAGAAGTGGTAGTAATTGAGACTCTAAAACTATTATTTATTAATGCTTATCTTTTAATAGGTATAATAGATTTTTTTTTTAATTCTAAAGATATTTTGCATTGCATGTTTGAGTGTAGCATTTAAGTGTTTTTTTTTTGTCGACATCAAAACATCCAGTTAAGATATGCAAAGTTGTATTTGCTGGCATTAAGGAGGGGTCTGTTGCTTTAATGTTCATAGATTTAAATTAATAATATCAGCAATCCATTTAATAACAATCTTATGACATTAGAAATTAGGGAGGGTATTTTTAGATTTAAATCTGGACACAGATTTTTTTATTTTTGAGTAGTTATTGTTTAAAATAAGATGTTCCTACTAGTCTGTTTGCTTCTACTTTTTTGTTTTAATCCAAATATCTGATGAATCCTGTAGTTTAGGTTGGTTGATACATATTTGTGTAGCTTTATTAGCGAGAAGTATTTCTAATAGACTGTGGTTGGTAGATTTTCTTTATGTGAGATTCTAATTCCAGTTTGGAAATGTTTTTCTGCCTTCAAATCGCTGAAAATAGTTCAAGTTGATATTTCTGTTGAAGCGATGGAATGGGATGATCATTAAAAGGACAATCCCCCAAGCTTTCACTGGAACCACAAGAGTCCACAAGCCCCCAGCACACTGTCAGGCATGCAAACAGTGTAACTTGTTGCTTAAAGTTGGTTGGCAAGGGGGGGAAAAAAGTGCAAGAATTCAAAAGGGCACTTTCTCCTTCATACATTTATTGTGAAAAGGGAATCATTGTTTGATTTTGAATTTTTTAAAAAATAGGACTCCAAGTCCATTGATACTTGATCAGAACTACATAAATACCAAAAACCAAGTCATCAAAGCAGAACGACGAGTCTTGAAGGAGTTGGGCTTCTGTGTGCATGTCAAGCATCCGCACAAGGTGAGTTTAAAAGCAAGCTTCTTTTTATACGATGTAAGGGCAGTTTATTCTCATTCAGGTAGCAAGTTTCTGTGTTTCTTTTCACATATGACAGGAAGTAATAACTGCAGTAGACTATTTACATTTTTCTCAGTTTTGTGTTTGAACAGCAAGCATTATGTTAACACAAACATGTGTGATTCCAGATTGTCGTTATGTACCTTCAGTTCCTGGAATGTGAGAAGAACCAGACACTTGTCCAAACGGCCTGGTAAGTTCCTTTATAGGTCATCACAGAACATCTCCACAGCAGCAACATTTGTCAGAACTGTAAGAAGTGCTGCCAGACCTGGGCTTAAGGTGGGGTTGAATAACTTTCAAATGGTTGGGTTTTATGAGGAGCATCTGATGAATCTGCCAGACATTTCAAACAGCCCCACTTGTCAGTAAAAATCACATTCAAGTGTTCATGTTGAAGAGTTACAAATTTGAAACACTTTCAGTGTTAGTTTTGCCCAGGTCTGAGAGTTACACTTCATCACTTCCATTAAATCCTTCCACCTCTTATTTTCTATTTTTACTTGTTTGCTCATTTTTGGGAGGTATAGAATTTTCTTATACTGCAAGCGTGCTATTTGTCTCACTTTCTAATCTGCCCTTACATGTGAGAGTCTGTTTATTTAACAGTGCCCAGGGAACTTGGTTTAACTTTGTCCTTTCTCTCTACTCTTTGATTAAAGGGTAGTCCATGCTGGTAAGTCACATAAAGAACCTCTGAACTCTGCCTCCTCCAACCACATGACCTCAGGAAGCTCCCCCTTTTGGCTGGCTGCCCCTGTCCTGACAGCCAGTCCCAGTGCAAGATTCACTGAAGGGGGCGGGCGGGCCTTTCCCAACAGCCAGCATCGTCTTGTTTTCTCTTGGGTGTCCAAAAGGATTTGTATTTTTTGGTCTTGCTACAAAGATTCTTAAGTGTAATAGCTCTCTTGCCAAGTAGGTACAGATAGGTTATCATCTTTTTCTAGTTTACTTGCATTTAGAAATGAAGTAAACTCAGTCAGAACAGAATTTTATTTCTATTGGCCAGATTACCTGCCTGTTTGTTACATTTACCAGTAGAATACTGTGTCTTGTCCCCAACTGACATGGTGTCCAGACATGTGTCTGTTTTACAGGCTGATCCGGTTCTCGGGTTTTGGCTTCAAGGACCTGTCTCATCCTCGCAGCAAACAGAATCGAACGGCCATGTGTTTTCTGTAGTAGTGTTAAAAGCATTTTCACAATGGTCAGTTTTTAAAGGCAGGTTTGAATGAAGGAAACCTGTAAGGCACCTTTCACCAGTTACAGAAGACCTAGTTTTATATAGCTTAGAAAAAATAACATCCTTGTGACGCTCATAATGTAAGGGCTTTACAGTAGTATCGACTCAGTTGAAGTATAATTCCTCCCTTGTGGTTTCATTTGGTTAGAATATGACTAGTTAATTTACTGAAAGCTTTTACCATCATTTTTCATTACAAATTTCTCCCTAATACCATCATTAGTATGCCTAATTCACATTCCAAGCAATGTTGACTTTTCCATACCCCTATTTGAAAACCACATCTTTGTTCTAGACAATCCCTCGGTACATGGTGCATTTTGTAGAGATTTCACTAGGCCAGTCTAGACAGACATACTGTCATCTAATCTCATTTCCACAAAGTGAAATGGTTATCACCTACAGGTGTTTGTTTCAGTTCTTGGCTTGAAATCACTGAACCAAGACATGGTTTTAACAATGCACCCTAAATCCACCTAAACCAATATGATGGTCAAAAAAAACTTCTCAGTTTTCTCATTTGAGTACATCACAATACTTCTGACTCTTAAGAGTTTGCTCCTGCATGCACACATCATGGTTTTTTCTTTCAGATCCAATCATCTGAAAGTGAAACTAGCTTTATGTTTGTTTTTGTTTTGTTTTTTTTCCATCATCTTTGCATGTCTCCCTTCTTAAAGAGCATGTGTTTGTCTCAGTCATCATCAAATGTACCCTCGAGAGTTTAAATGTCTTGGAAGGTCACAAGTCTTGTTTTCATGCTTTCTGTGACATACAGCAGCCCCATGGATGCTCCAGAGAGAAACGGACAAAGTTAAACTTGACCAATGAAGAGATCTCAGTTTAATATTTTTAAACTTAAGTGGAAATGTAGCTGCTCTCGTCGGGACTAATTATTTTTACATGGGATCAGTGATATACAGTTATGTTGTGCACATCCGCTGAAAGACTTTTGTCTAGTCATACTTGAACTGCAGATTTCCTGAATTTTATCTAGAAATTCCACTGATTTATAAAAAAAAAAAAAAATATCAGATTATGTGGTGGCGATAGAGATAAATGTTGCAAATTGATAATCAGTATGAACTTATTGTTTGATGCAGCACGATTGAAAACGAGTGACAGTTTGGTGTGTGTAGCGACGATGCTATGTTTTTGTTTGTGTGTTCTGTTTGTCCTTTTAGGAACTACATGAATGACAGCTTGAGGACAAATGTGTTTGTGAGGTTCCAACCTGAAACCATCGCCTGTGCCTGTATGTACCTCGCTGCCCGCGCTCTGCAGGTAAGACAAAATGCTACCTAGAAGCAGCTCCTTCACCCTGGTTTGATTTCAAACTGGATCACAAACATGATGAATAATTCATTGAACAGTGTGATGGTTTATAGAACTTTTTTTTTTTTTTTTTTTTGCATGTGTTTCCAGATTCCCCTGCCAACCAGACCACATTGGTATTTACTGTTTGGAGCCACTGAAGAGGAGATTAAAGAAATCTGCATTACTACCCTGAGACTCTACACAAGGAAGAAGGTAATTATTTTGAGTTGCAATATAATATTCTAAATATCACGGAAGTTTTTAATTATGATGTGACGTGTGCTGGAACCATGATTTTGACATTTTGGCTTGGCCACAGATCGACCAGTGTTGAGTTGACACAGCACTGTGTCCCACAATAGAAATGTAACTTTTATTAACTAGTCTGGGGTTTTTTAAGTAAATTGAACATTTTCACTTTCAGCCTAATTATGAGCAGCTTGAGAAGGAGGTGGAGCGGCGGAAGGTGTTCTTGGCAGAGGCGAAGCTGAAGGCAAAGGGCCTGAATCCTGATGGTACACCGGCACTCTCTGGCATAGGGGGCTTCTCCCCTGCCTCCAAGCCCTGCTCCCCAAATGTGGTTAAGGTGGAAGAGAAATCCCCAAATCCCCAGACTATGAAACCAATAAAGAAAGAGCCCGACAGCCGCACTCAGGTCAATAAGAGTCCACATAATGGGTAAGAAACTAACAAGTTTAAGCCAAGGGAATCAATATTGCTGTGGTGTTTATGTAATTTTGAAATAGAGCTTATTTTTACTGGTCCAATCCATTTGCCTTGCAGGCTGAGGAAGGAGGTAAAGATCGGAAGGACTAGTAGGAGTGGAAGTCGTTCCCGTTCAAGAACACGATCACGGTCAAGATCTCCCTCTCATCGTAGACAGTAAGTTTTCTTTTGGTGTTAATTGTTTTTTGCTTGTCCACATACAAATTGTTTGTATTTAATTAAAAGTGTAACTGTAAATATCTTTTTGTGCTTTCAGTTACAACAGCAGACGCAGTCGCTCAGGGACATACAGCTCTCGGTCACGCTCGCGCTCTCACAGTCGCAGCCCGTTGCCTCATCGGCACCCACCTTCACCCCTTCTCCCTCATCTCAAGTCCAAGTCCAGTCACCATGGCAATAGCGACTCCAAACTCAGTGGGCGTCACAGCAACAGCGGAGGTGGTGGTTCTGGTCACAAGAGGAAGCGCACTCGGTCTCGATCTCGCACTCCTGTCAAAGCGGAGAGGGACAGAGAGAGGGAACGGGACAGAGAGAGAGACCGCTCTTTTGATTTCTCTTCAAAGAAACACAAACATGAGCGGGGAAGCGGACATCGCGACCGGAGAGAGAGGTCTCGGTCCTACGAAAGGGACAGGGAGCGTAGCCACAAGAGCAAACACCATAGCAGCAGTGGACACTCAGGACACAGCCGCCACCGGCGCTGAGAGAGACAGAGTTGAGCCCTGGGGCTGATGGTCACCGATGTTTGACACAAAGGAGTTGGACACCTTCTCTTTAATTATGGTGAATGTTCATTTAATATCCATGTCAGGAAATGGAATATCTGCAAATATTTTTGGAAAATGTAAACCCAATAATTGAAAGGTAACAAATGTTTGCCAGAATGCGTCTTTTGTTGCAGAAAATTTTAGTGTGGGGGGGCACTGTCTCCAGATGATGCTATTAAACAAGTGTACCATGACTGGGAGAAAATTTTAAGTTTGTAGTTTTGAAATATTACAACATTGCTCTTATACAAATGTCATGTTTCTGGATTCAGCTGTTTTTACTGGTTTATTTTCATTTAAATTCAACAAAGCTGTAAAGAAATCAACATTTCTTCTGGTCCAAAATTCTTTGTGGAAACTCAAATGTCTGAGTCCTAAATGCAGCATCTGCATGGACAAATATCCTGAGTACTTAACTCTTTACCGATGCAAGGCTAATGCTGACAAAGCCCAAACTGACGCAGCGAATCCCAACATTCATGGACGTTTGTTGGTTGACCTGTTGAAAACGACTCCAAATAGATGAAGGCAGCAGTGTGACATCAGCCCCCGGCCTCTTTATGTTCCTGTGGTTTCCTCTTGTCCCACCAACGAGCGCACCCCGGCCCGACTACCTAACCCTAATCTTGTTTTTAGTTTTATATGTAAAGTTACACATTTTTTGAAAAAAAAAAAAAAATTTATTTACAGTGTAAAGCTTTGATATCCACTGACAAAATGTGAACGCTTTGATTTATAGAAGCGACCTGTTCAGTGGAAGGATTGAATGAGTAAATGTAAAGTAAATGTTATATAGGAAAGATCAATAAGTTTGCACATTGCAGGATTAGTGGGCAGGGGTATTTTTTTTTTTTTTATTTTTTTTTATTTTATTTTTTTTTTTTTTATTTTTATTGGAAAGGTTTAAGTTTAAAGAGAAACTGGTGACTTTTGTTTATCTTCTTGCTCTTTCCAAGCAGGAAAAGCAGATATAATTCAAATATATTTTAGGGTTGTCAGTTTGTTACACTGGTTTTTAGTGTGCACGTCTTCATGTCCAATTTTTATTCATTAATAAATGAGGAATGCCACTGACCTATGGTCCTTTTGTTGGGTTAGTGCTTCTTAATAAAGAACTGTTCTGAACCAGTTGACAACTGCAATGTCAGTTTTTCCAATATGAAAGTCCAATTATGGTTTTGTCCTTTAAATTCATCTTGGGGATGTGAGAATTGTGCTCCCTGAATTCACCTCCAATGTCGGAATACAGCTTTTGCCTAAAGTTATAACAAATAAAGTTTTCCGTCCACTAGAGGGCGATATGTTGTTAAAATAGCTACATTCCCTGCATTTCTTTTCCCCAACACCAGTTTTGAGAACGAAAAAAAAAATAGATAGCGACATGTTTACTGTTCAAAATAATATTTTGAGATGTTAAGTGATAAATCAGATTCCATATATAAAAATTATGTACTGCAAATTATATCAGATGATCCTTGTAACTCCAATAGAGTGAAAAGTTGATAGTTGGGAAGTGTCAATTAGGACATCTAAGTCCTAATTTATTATGAAGCCAAAAATAAAACTTGTGTTTACGACCCAGTGCCTTTCTTCAGGACCTTTGTGTGAACGTGCTGTTGATGCTGATTGGAACTGGAGGCAGCTGGCTTGTGTCTCCACAGAAGAGTTTAAGATCCACCGCTTCCTGGCAGTGTTGCTTTCTCCTCTTCTCTCCCTCTCCTTTCTATCCAGCCATGTTTTTTTTGTTTTTTTTTTTTCTTGGCTTTTGTTAAATCTAATTTTAAGTTATTCCTGCTTCCATTTATTTGTTATGGTCCTTGAGCCTGGCCATAACACTTCAGCTTTAATTTACCTGGTAGATAGTCTGACCTAAATGTTGACCTGGGAGAATTGGACAGGTGCATCAAAATGAACAATGTAATCAAGAAATTTATTGATTGCAGTACTTAATTCAAAAGTGAAACATATAGATGTGTTATAAAGAAATGTGTACCAGGGGTATATTTTCAAAATTTTGACAAAAATGGCTTATGGTTATAAAAAACAAAAGTTCAGTGACTGTGAGAACTTAAAAAATATTTAGCATTAATTAGAAAAGGATTTTAAATACATAAATTTTGGCCTCCTAAACATTATGTCCATGTACTCTAATATATGCACTTAGTACTTGGTTGGGGCTCCTTTTGCATGAATTACTGCATCAGTGCTGCGTAGCACGGAAGTGATCAGCTTGTGACTCTGGGGTGTTAATGAAGCCCAGATTGCTTTGATTGTAGCCTTTTAACTCGTTTGCATTGTTGAGTATTTTGTCTCTGATCTTTGTCTTGACAGTACTCCACAGATTCTCAGTGGGGTTTAGGAGAATCTATGGAGTCTGCTTATTGGGCAGCAAGCACTTGTACCAGTGATACTATGGTCATTAAAGCACACATTAATGAGCAGGCGCTGAATCCTGCTGGATCTCCATAAAGCTTGTCAATAGAGGAAAATATGAAGTGTTCTCAAATTTCCTAGTCGATGGCTTCGCTTCCTTTGGACTTAATAAAACACAATGTGCCAACACCAGTAGATTACATGGCTACCCAAATCACTGACTTTGGAAGCCTCATGCAAAGCCCTTATCCTGGGTACATCTGTGTGTGGTGGCTACTAAAGCACTAAGTCCAGCTGCAGTCCACGCCATGTGACGTTCCACCAAACCTTTGAATGTGTTTTGCCTTAAAAGGCTGGTGTTATCCCTGCTGCTTGTACAACACTTTCACTAAACTTTCTATTAATATGCTTGGTTTACCTTCCTTACTGAGAGCTGTCTACAGAACAACTGTCAATTCAGCAGTTTTCCCGATGATTGTGTAGACCAAAACATAACTTACTGATGAACTCATCAAGCCTTTTGAGACCAGTTTCTGATCTTACTCAGGTGTCACTGAAACTATAAAAATGCTCAGTCAGGGAACAGAAATAGGAACATCCTAAACATAAATTCATGTATCTCTCCAGATACACAGGAAAAAAGAAAGCACCAAGAGATTGTTGTAGTTTCACTGCACAGAGATTACTGACACAAAGGTATTCACATAAACACTGGCCTTATACTGCAGACCAAGCTATGCTAATGGCTAATGGAGAGGGGGGTATGCTTTACTGTCTGTCTGTTCAGGCATTGTTAGTTGCAACATTAATTTTAAAAAAAGGAAGTGCTTTTTGTGCTAGCAGCTCTTAAATGTTGAGTTAAACAATCATCAGTCACTGCCAATTGTTCCATCATGCGCTTCCATCTCACTGAGTCATCTGCTCAATCATGTGCTTGAGCTGGTCTGTCTTTGCTTTCCTTTTCCTTTACGAGAAATCAGTTTGAATGGGAATATAACGGCAGCTTGAGAACTTTAATTAATCAGACCAGCCCACATGACTCATTTTGTGTGCAAACTGCTGTTAGTGTGGGGCCATTCTGAGGGGAGTTTGCACGCTTTCAGTGAACTTCAAAGAGTTTACTCTGCTCTTAATAATACTGGATACCAGTCCAGGGAGTGCCCTCTTATACCCAGTGTATACTGGAAGTGTCGCTTTTTACAGGTGGTACATAACTGATGTAAATGTTGAAAGTTTTTGCAAAATCAATTCTCTATTCTGCCACTTTGCTTTACATTTTTCCTAAGCATCTAAAAAAAAAAATTACGAAATTCAACAATTATATTGACATTTTTGAGGTGTGCGTCACAAATTCAAAATACTGAAAAGTAAAACAAATGCTTCTCAATAAATTAGAAAATCACTGAAACGTAATTTATTTATTTCAGCAATTTATTTTTTCTTAAAAATCCCTCTATTTAGAATTTTCTGAGAAAATGAGTTTTAGTTTTCATTGGAAGACATAATCATTATATGTTTTGTCCAAGTGACCAAAAACAAGCCCTAATCAGAAGCACAATACAAGAGGCTAAACCGATTCCTTTAGATCGCTGATTGTACAGATTTAGTAACTACTTCTTGACGATAAGGCAGACCTGCAGCAGCTGCAACAATGCAAGGACTACTCCCAGAAAACAATTCTGTTTTATTGCCAAGACAACACCGCATTCATTTGTATGCACTTGAAGTTTAATCGTTATAAAATCAGGAGAAGAACATTAAGACAGAGGAGACAACATGTCATCTGTCTTTGATTGTTTCAGCCGTCGTTCCAGACATGATTGAGGCCTTAAACACACACATATAAATAAATACTGACCTTTTATCAAAATCAAGTTTAATCAGACATTAAAAAGGAAGAAAAAAAATGTATAATTCACTTCACTCAAGATTGAAAGAAATTGTTTTAAACATTCAGATAACTTTTATGAATCACATTGTTTGTGAAATATATCAGTATTCTCGAAGAGCTTTATATAATGGAAAATAGCGACATGCTATTCTCCAGTGTGAGACATAAATTAACTGCGGGGGGGGGGGGGGGTAGGACGGATACGACAGAGTGATTGCAGAGTTGCCTTGGAAACATGTTTTATTTGAAGGAAACACTTTTCAGACAGTTTTGTGTTTAAACTGACCAAGCAGCAGCTCCAGAGATTTGGAAAGCAGCCCAACATGGATGATAAAGGGCTCATCCTCTACTATTATGCCACTTTTCATTTCAAACATCACTAAATCAGTGCACAGAGCAGCTGAACTTTACTTTTAGGGAGGATAAGTTACCAAAATTGGCTTATTTTGAACTTGACTGAGAATGGTACAGAATGCTGGGGCAGATCTGTTCAAAGTGTTCATAACAGATGTACACAGCATAGTAGTATTTTTAACATGTATCCATCCTTTTTCTGCACCACCATATTGCATTCTCACTGTATGTAACAGAGTTGATGAACATAAAAATGCTCTCATTTTCTCGAGTCTTAGTAAATTGCAATTTCGTTAATCCTACTGCAAGGTGGTGAATAAATTAGATCTGCACTGCATATTGAAGCTCAACCTTAACAATACCAGATTATGCAATATTGCGCTTCTATGGGACGTTTTGAAAGCTGTTTCTAATATTTTAAGTTTATTTTAAGTTGACATTCTGAAGGTTGGATGTACTTTTCACTGCTCTTGCTCTATTTAAGCGATTTCTTAATTCTACAGATCTGGCAGCATTCAGTGGCTCAGAAAATTGAACTTGGAAAAATGTGGTTACTCTCAATTCATAATTTAACAAGGGAGGAATTATATGTTTACATCTGCCCATATTAATGCTCATATTTATTTGATCTGAAACATTTTAGTGTCACTAAAACCACAATAAATCTGGGGGGCAAATACTTTTTCACAGCACCTAAAAAAGAACAAAAAGCAAAGAAGCCCATATGTCTTCTATTCAGCCTACAAATGTCCTACATTTAAAAAAAACACAGAAGTTAGACTGGTAAAACCTTCTGACTTTGAGGTGCACAGCCAGCTGTAAATGTAGGTAAAAAATGTAGAAAAAAGAAGCAGGGAATGTGTAACAGCAGAAAAGCTATGAAGATGATGTAAATCATATTATGTGTAAGTAAATGGGTTATACTGTGTTATGGCTACAGGCTCAGCAACTCTGTAGCTGTGGGGCAAACTACAACAAAAGCAGTTTTGCTCATCTGTCACAGATTTAGCACCATAAGCATTTAGTATCAAAATCAAAATAAGTGACGACTATATGGTATATATTATCTGTTGGAGTCTTGTCTTCCCATGATCTTATTGTAGACTATGAGCAGATTTTCAAAATTACTTTAAAATCTCAGTTGTCAAAGAAGGTACGAAATGAAACCTCAGTGTTTTCCAAAGGTTTAATGGTCTGGACTCCACAATTGAGCAACATATGAAATGAAATTGTTCTTTGTAAAATATGGAGTAAATTTCAACAGCTCATTTCTCCTTTGGGAAAGTCAAAAAATAGAACACACCAAGATTGCAAAAGAAGAGAAATTTGTACCATTTGTTTTACCAGCCACTTCTCTTATGAGTCAAATTATTTCAACAACACTTAAACAGAAAATAGGTTAGTGATAAAAATGAACTGGAAAACAAAATATGAGATACAGAATGATTTAGGCCGTGTAGGCACGCAAAAGTTGCACATAAGAAAATAACATCGGTCATAAGATGTCTATGACATCTTAAAAAAAGAAACATATTTTAAGGGTTAACCAAAAGTTAGCCTAAGTTTAATTAGCTCTTTAGCTGACTCCGCTGGAATTGTACCTTCTCATTCTTTGTAAGTTTAACATGTTAAAAAATTGTATAAAATAATCAAGTCTAAATGAGCTTTGAAGCATTTTTTAACACTGTATACCCATTATTTACCTCACAACAAAAGATAGCAACGATTGAGCATTTCTATATTGCCTGTTTTAGCTGGGTAACTAAAGTATACTAAATAATTTTGCATGTTCTGTACGGTCCACCAATGAATGTACGTAACATACAAGCAGGTCTTTTACACAGGTAAGAGTAGGTACAGTACTGTAAAACTGGATCAGTATGTCATGTTAGTAGGATACACAGTCTGTTACTGCTGATTTCTAATTTTATATACTAAAAGTACTGCATAACACATGGTGGCTCTGTGCCCACCTCCTCTGGTGGTTTATGGGGCTAACTCACTCTGTAGTGATTGTTCTTCTTCCTCTCTGCCCATTTGGTTGTGTATAAAGTAATAGAAGAAGAATGTGCTCCATCTGAAATGAATTTAACATAGTGAATGATTCACATCAGTATCAGCATGTGTGTTGGATCTGATGTCACAGGTAGGTGGTTGCCTCTCTGTTCTCCCTCTCCCTGGCCTGAGCCACAGCCACATTGATGCACTGCAGCCACTCCTCAGCGTGTTTCTGGTCCTCAGCTTTCAGCACGTATGTCTTGTTGTCTGTGAAGATCTCGAAGGCCCTTGGCAGACCCCGATCCCTGCGTTTCTTAGCTACTACCTATGAAGACAGTAAAAGATCAGGAAGAAAAAGAGAGAGAAAAAAAAACATCCCTATGTTAAGCAAAGTGGCTGCCAACACTCCTGCAACTCACATCATTTAGCTTGATGTAGCCCCATCTGTAGCTTAAAAGTATTTGAGAATATATCACATCCTCTTATACTATTTAAGCTTTTATTGGGGAGAATCTGGTCTACAAAACGCTAACAGATATTACAATAGCTTGCAATTAAATTTAGAACCCATTAACTTCTATACATTTCATCAAGTTACAACCACAAACTTCAATGTATTTTATTGGGTTTCATGTCACAGATCAACACAAAGTAGCTCATAAAGTTGTGGAGAAGTTTGAAGCAGGGTTAGGTTATACAACAATATCTCATGCTTGGGACATCTCAAGGAGCATTATTTAATCCAGAGTCAGAAAACAGAAAAAGTATGTGAGGTTAATGTAAATGCAAGCAGGTCCAGACTTAAATCCAAGCATGAATCTGTGGCAAAGACTTGAAAATTGATGCTCACAGACATTCTTCATCCAATTTTTACTACTTTTTGTTTTCCTATTAAATAAAAACCTAACTAATTAAGAAACTAATTAAGAAATAATAAAAAAAAATTGAAGGTGTAATGGAATAAAATCTGAAAAAGTTCAAGGAGTATGAATTGTTTTGTAAGGTGCTGTACACTGATAACATTAAGGGTAAACCGCTGCTGAAGTGGCAGTGAGCACAAAGGAAAAACCATGTGATTAGTCACCTTGACACTCTGCACCTTGCTCAGCTCAATGGGGATGTCATCCAGCTCATCTTTCTGTAAGTAAAACACAAAAATATTATCACAGACAAATCACTCAAGAAAATGATCTTTCTTCTGTAAATAACCTGTATGCTTTTGGTGCCACAATGCCTAAGGCAAACCCTTAAATAAAGAAGCGCACTGCTGTTTTCAACCATTGTTACCAGTGTAATCTACCACAGAATAAGCCATGTAAAAGATGAACAACTCCACTTGTTTTTCTCCAGAATAGAAAATGAAAACTCAGTCCTGTGCACCCCTGATCAGTCCAAATGTGGTTGGTGTAGCAGTCTGGATGCTGAATTGAAACCATGTATTCTTACACTACTGTTAATTATGTGGCTACAACCATAAGCAATAACGTTCAAAGCAACACCCCTTTTTTGTCTCCTTGTGTGTTTGTGTTTTCTTGTTAAAACCTTTGAACAAATTGGTGAGTAAAAAGATGCATTTATGAAGGTTTTCTTTTGCAAAACAAACAAAAAAATGTGTGAACGGTAAAATACCTTCTTCAACTTAGTATCCTGTCGTGTCAATAGTAAAAACTAATAGCTCCCTGTAGCATCAGAAACTAAAATTCACCACATCCAAGCCATAGAAATACTGGAGAAAGGATATGTATTTCACAGAGACTGAACATAAACTTTGATTGTTATATTTTGCCACAAAAAAAAAAAAAAAAAAAAAAAAAAAAAAAACATTCCAAAAGGTTGTAAGAACCAGATGAGGTGTAAAAATAGTCTCACTATAAATCTAGATATCTACCTAACTTTATATTCCCAATGACAGTTGTGTTTTTGGCATATTCTGCATATGAGGGAATATAAAGATGCTTTTCATGATGATATTTGATATACATGATATGATATTTCCATCTGTCCCTGAACAGCAGGATTTGCCAAACTGTGGTCCAGGCCGGCCTGAGGTTTGGCTTCAGTCCCTGTCTGGTCCTAATTAAGAAGCAAACATGGTCTTCAGGGGAGGTTCCTCTGTGGCTGGGCTCCAACTTACAATGCAAGGATAAGTACACCTTTTTGTTTAGGAGTTAAACTTTATTCAATAGTATCTGTCGTCAAACGTGAGGGAAACTTTGGTATGTGTCCAATTTAAGTCCAGGGATTGATTCAGCACTTTTATTTTTATGCAAAGAGTTAGCAAACATTGATCTGTATAAGTGTGCAGCTCTCTCTGCTTAGCCAACCGTAAACTACCAAATGAACATTAGTTATTATTTATTATTCTGATAGCTACTTTACATCATAAGTTTTTTTTTTGTTTGTTTTTTTTTTGCAGAAACACATCGAATATTCATTACACACTGCAATTAAATCCAGTATTTAATTTAATTTCAGCCTCGATTGAGGTGACAGGCTGGATTAGAAGAGCATTAATCAAAGAAGCAGTCAAGAGGCCAGTGGTAACTCTGGAGGAGCTGCAGAGATCCATAACTATCACACTAACCTGGGGTTTATGAGGGAATGTCAAGAATAAAGCCATCATTGGAAGAATGCAAGAGGAAGACCCCTTTGTATTTTGCCTGAACCATGACAGAAAACTAACTCTGGCCTGGACAGAGCATGTGGATGATGAAGCATGGCGATGGTAGCATCATGCTGAAGGAATGTTTTTCTTCATCAGGAGCACATAATCTGTTTAAAGCCTATAGGATGATGATTGGAGGTGAATACAAGGTAACTCCGAAGTATAACCTGATAGAGACCGAAAAAGACTTGATTTACCTTAGCTATGACATCTAATACCAAGGAAATAGACTGAAATGTATGGTTGTAATATGACAAAATGTGCAAAGGTTTAAGGGTATACCCTAAAGAGGGTTATGAATAATTTTGCAAGGTAAATATACAGGTGTTTCAAGTTGTCATGATCATAAATGTAAATAAGCTGCAAATCTAATGCCTTTTGTTGTAGCTCAGCTTTGAATGAATTCTAGAAGATTTCACAATTTTGTTGTAATTGGCAAAGAAAAGCCTTTCCTTTTCAATCAAGGAAAAATAATTTCACAACAATCCAACCACCTCCACAACATGCTGGCAGAGACAAGCCGAGCTCCGAGAATAAAGGCACTCAATCCTCTCAACGTGCGGCTGCTGGAAAACAGAATCTATCAACATCTGGACGGCAGCACAAAGACTATTGTTTAATGTGGGGGGGGAGGTAAAGAGAAAAAGAGTTTAGTCGTGTTTCTGCCAATGTTTTAACTGCTGCTTATGATTTACAGATGCCCAATTATGATTCTGAGCCAAACTTGAGTATTTTGACTGTAAATATGTGACGCCCATAGGACACTAATGTTTTTAAATGTGAACTATATAAACTGAAATCTGAAAACTGGGATGCACATTGTTAACAAGTGGAGTGAAAAGACTTCATAAAATCAAATTCAATTCTTTATCAAACTTTATACCATCACTGTTGCCCATTAACTATCCTGGTTTTGAAATAAAAGAACTGCTCACTTTCTCTCCACTCTGCCCTTTCACATTACCACTAACCCTTGTGGGGAAATAGTCACTCAGTCATGCACATTGTGGTGTATTAATCCAGATCTCCATCTCTGTTTGCTACTTCTGAATAAGGATATCTGCTCTAAGTTGAAGAGGGTGTCACTGACTCATGCCTCGGAAGCTCCGCCCTAAAATTTCCAAAATGGGCTAAAGTTTACTACAGCTGGATTCACCTCATGCTCCAGAGGGATAGTTAAACTTAGACAAGAGATGAGATTTTTATTATTACATACATAATTTCATCATAATTCAAATGATATGGAACAGGAACATACTGAAAGTTTCCACACTGAGATGCCAGGAAAAGGAAGCACGTGTGTCTATATATATACTTTTTTTTTTTTTACTGTTTTACTGCCTACGTACGGATTTGCCCCGGCGGAAGAGAAGCTGGTTTCCTGCCAAGGTGTAGTAGCGGGTCTTCCAGCGCTTGATAAACTTCCAGCGGACCTGTTTCTCCTTCAGCTTTCCTTCGATCAGAGGCTGCCCCTCCTGGTTCACAACTATAGGGTCACACAAACAGAGCAAGAAACTTAGGAGAAAATGAGATTAAAAAGAGACACGTGTTTAAAAAAAGACAACAACACTTTTAAGATTTACATTACTGTTAAAAACCTTGAACTCTTTGGAACACACAACACGTCAGCTATTACCTAATCTTGACTTTGCAGCAATAACTCCTGAGGATGTGTCTTCAGAAAGAGTGATTGCTTGCTCCTTAGATAGTCTTTTACCAATTAGGGTAACAAACTGGATAATTGTATTGTACTCTATTTTATAGGGCTTTTTAAAAAATATGTCCTGTCCAGCAGGATGGCACTCAGAATTGTTGTGAGTGCCAAGGTGAGGCCGAACAGATTTACTTTCACAAGCGAAGCATTACAGCTTTCGCTATGACGTTCCACTTGATATATGTATACACCTTTATTAGAAATTGCTTTGGGGTTGTTTCAAATGTAATAGACACAGAGATGGAAAAGAAAGGAGAAAAGAAAGGGAGAAAGGTGGGGAAAAGGTTTAAAGGGAAAGATGGAGATAGGAGTAGAGGAAAGATAGAAGGATAGAGAGAACACAAGTCAACACCCTAGAAGTCTGCCTATAAACCTACAGAAAGAGAGCAGAAAACCCCCAACAAAACTGACAAACCATAGCATCATGAGAAAGACTGGAGCCACAGATATCCAGAGGCCCCCTGAACACAGACCCCAGGAGCACCACTGCAGGGACAACCGCAACCCTTCAGAGAGAGAAGCAGAGGAGAGCCTTAGGGGGACCCCCCAGCAGCCACATGCAGGAGTCCCGGGGGACTGCAGTGATGAGCCCACAGGCCCTGCTGGCAACCGGCCATGGACACGGTGACCCGATACCTGAGCACCCAGTCCCTTGACACCAAGAGCCACCAACACACCAGCAGAAGGCCAGTGTGTTGGTGGCTCGCAGCCACTGGCAAGGAGAGTGACAGGAGGTATGTAGGCCCCACATTTGGTGTGAGGCCAAAGATGATCCAGGGCAGCCCAAGACCCAACCTGACAGATATACAAGCACACAGACACAATTGGATGTTCCCACCTTCCTGCTCACACACAAACATTCACACCTACTTTCTCAACGTAACCACACACAAAAATGGACACCTATACACCCACTTGGACTCCTCATCACACTCTATACTCCCATGAGATCTCTCAGTGAGGGAGATCTCATGAGCTTCTTCAAAAGCAAAATGTTTAATTTTAGAGATAGAAATTTATGGATTCCTCTAAGCCAGGGGTGTCAAACTCCAGTCTTTGGGGATCACTGTGTCACAACTTTTTGAGGTAACACCTCCCCAGAGGGGCAACCCGCCCCTACACTCAGGAGGTGGTTCCCTTCATTCTGGAGGGAGAAGAGCAGACCGTCCAAACCTCTGCAGTAGCACAGCAGCCCCTTAGCCGTGACGAGGACCAGGCACTACCTGAATGTCCCCAGCCAAAACGCTGGCACCGACCCCATCCAGAGACGGGGCCAGAAAGAGTCCACTTGGTCCAAACGAGCCAGCCAATATTTTATGACTTTAAATCTGTCTATATTCTTCACAACCAGATGTGGACTGGATCTGATTTTCTTGTTAGGTGTTTTGAGATAAGATTTAGTGTGAATTTCAGCAATATAAATAAACTAAACATAATTAAATTAATTATTAACAGCTTTTATTATTAAAAGTTGAGCTTTAATATTTTTTTTTGAATAACTTCACCCTGAGGTCCAAATATAAAACAATCAGTGTTTCACTAAATATTTATGTTTGACCAAAGTATTGAATGTGTAAGTGCTTGTGTACATTACTGACATACTGATTCCCAGATCTGTCAACGAGAAGTCTAATGTCTTGCTCAAGAACACTTTAACATGCTACAGCTTTGAGGGGGTAATAATTTTGTTATTTTTTTTATTTTTTTTTTACATCTCAGTAGGGGAGAGCTCATGAGCTTCTTCAAAAACAACATGTTTTCTTTGAGATGGAAATTTATGGCTTCCTCTAAGCCAGGGGTGTTAAACTCCAGTCCACTGTGTCGCAACTTTTTGATTTGTACCAAATCCAACAAACCTGAATCAAAGGACTGAATACCCTCTTCAAACACACAAGTCATATGGAGTCCTTGCTAATGACCTAATTATGTGATTTTGATGTGAGTTTTCCTGTGAGTTTAACATCTGTGTTCTAAACCATCAGCTTATCTTTTAGGACAATGTTCATCTACATATTTGAGAGATGAACTTAATGGATACTTTTTCATGACATTCTGTTTGAATTACATCATGAAAAATCTCTTTGAATGCCCAGATAACCTTATCAATGAACTCCTCCATCTTCAATTACAATAAGGACACTCAGGGAAGACCCGGAAATTCAACCACACACAGAAGTAAGTAAAGGAAAAACAGGTTTATTAGTTTTTTGGAAACTGGTTGCTGCTCAGGACGAAGAAGTCAAAACTCGACTCAGTGGAGCAGAGGAACTACAGGTCTCACGACAGGGAGGTGCAGGAAACCAATAGAACAGGCTCCGGAGGAAATGAAGAAGGTCTCCACAAGGGAATCCAAACGCAGCACCAGGGGCTTAGACGATAATCAGGCAGAGGTAAATACACGGGAAGGCAGAGAGAGCAGACTTAGCTTGAGGGACAGGCAATACTCGGTGGTCGTGAGGCAGAGCTTGAGTCAGGGTCCAGAAATCCAGAAACAAAGGAATCCGTAACGGGCTTGGCAGGAGGGGAAGATCCGTGGACAGAAAGGGGTCGAAGAAACACTAGAAGGCAAGGCATGAAACGCTGGATCTCTACTGGCTCATGGCTGTCGATAATCTGGCAAGGAGGCAGAGGCTGAGAGGTGTTTAAGTAGAGCGAGGCCCAGGTGGCACAGATAAGCAATCAGGCAAGGCAGGTGAGATGAATGAATGCTAACACAGCATGGACAGGACAGAATGTGAATCATGACAAAATTACCCGTTACAAGCAACCTCTCCCCTGCTTTTGGATTTAACATCTCAGCAGATGTCAGCTGAGAAACAGAATGTTTTCACCATCTGAAAGCATTCAGCCATATTTGCCCTCTGTAACATCCCCTGTACTGTATAGCCACAAGAACGTACACTCCACATTGATCATTAATGTACACTTCAAAGACATACCAATAGTTAAACTCAGGAGTATATCATAAAATATGATGGAGTTGGAGTAACTGTTGCCTCCACTGGAGTTTTTATAGTAGAAAGAAGTTCACCTTTTCCTATTTTGGCAACATAATGTACTTTTAAATTTTATTACTGTGTATAAACACAAGCATTTTCAGCTGTCCAAGGTTTAGGAATTTAGATGTAATAGTTTCATTACTTAAGAATAAAGGTGCTAAATGCAAAATATACTTTTTTTTAATTCTAAGAAACTTTTATAAGAATACCTTCAGCTTTTTATAAGAAAATAATCTGAGACTGGATAGCACATCCTGGCCTCATGTCAAGCATAGAACCTCATCACACCTACACCTTGCAAGCAGCACTCAAAGTAATTCACTGAAACACTCTTGGTGTTTCAGTGAATTACTTTGTAATTCACATTGCAAGACTGTTAATCACATTGCACACCACCACTGAGTTTGCTTTAACAAAGCGGCTGAAACAAACAATTAATTTTCTCCATGCCAATGAATAGAGTGCCGAGATCAGGCACCTTGCATTTTAGAATGCACTGCACTCCCAGTGGAATAGGACTCCCAGCTGTAAAGAAGTATGCCCACCTCTAAACTGTGCATAGACTGGCGATTAGGAGATCATAGGAAGTTGTGAATTTTGAGGCTGAAGTCAAATAGAAGCCCTGCATTGTATTTAGCAGTGAGAAGAGATGGGGAAGAGAAGTATATGAGGTTTGTGTGATTTCTCATGAGCTGTGTTTAAAAGCTAATGGAGGTGCTAGAGATCTTTCAGAGGTCTTATTCCAGTTTGAAGGTGGCTTTACAGCCATAGTTGCCTCAACTGACCATGCTGTAAAAAAAAAAAAAAAAAAAAAAAAAAAAAAAAAAATGGTGTGGGCGGGATGTGGCCTGACTGGCCATTTGGTGAAAAACTAGATTGCAGTGCAGACTTCAAGAACTGCTGACCTACAAATATCAGTTGCTAAATGGTTTGATGATGAGATTTTTTTTTTCTGCTGTAGGTGCTAGAAAGATTTTGATTAAACCATTTGTCTAACTTGCCAAATTCCCTTTTGTTCATTTTCATTTCTCTTTTTCTGGTTTGCTTGTATTTTCTGCAACGACTGTACCCTTTTGTTCAGCCTTGATAAGTGAAGTTGTATCAAACGACATGCAGATTATTCCGGTACAGGAACAGGATGTGCCTTCATTCTACTCAAGTTTCTGATGATTGAACTTTTGTGCAGCAATTTTAACAGCGGAAATAAGCACAGGAGAGAGGAAAAACCCTTAATCAGAGGTTGACTGTAGAATTAAAGATTAAATGAAGAAAATATGGCAGCCTCATCAAGTGGAATTAAGCCTAATCATACTTGAGCGTTTGCTCCAATCCTGGAGACTGTTTAGTATTGATTTTGAACCACTTTGAGTGATAGATTGTCAAGGAAACCTCAGACTCTGAGAAGTTGGCTACATAAAACCAGTTTACTTCCAGGGAGAGATTATTGTGTCTTAACAGCGGTTAAACGTTGATTGTGCCACATTAACCCTCAGCTTTGAAAATGCAAATCTACATGTATGACAGTACAAATAATTTATTCGCTAATAGATACAGCATGACACTAAATACATAATTTTCTTTTTGAAGTTGAAAATAATCAGTGCTTTAAGTGGAAAAAAGTGCCGGTACTCCCCTTAATGTCATGCAAATATGGGACAGAAACATAGGTAATATTTTTATATGGATCAGTGTAGCGATCTACAGACCAAAGAACAAAAGAACAAAGCCATCTCAACCAAATCCACATGAGCCAAATTCAAAGTGTCACAAAGTCACTTATTAACTTATTAACATGTTATGGCGTTAACGTGAACATGAAAAATAAAGATATAAAGTATATATAAAGATATAAAGTATATATATATATATATATATATATATATATATATATATATATATATATATATATATATATATATATATATATATATATATATATATATATATATATATATATATATATATATATATCTATATGGGACTCTGCATGAGATATTGATAAAGATCTTCAGTGAACTAAAGTAAAATACTATAACGTTACAGACTAAATATGCTTTTTTACATGGTTCTAAATACGATAACTTCTACTGCAACAAATAGCAAAGATCAAGCAGACAGACTGAAACAGTTATTGCTTTCACCTCAGGCAGTTCCTGTTTTCTGGCTTCTCATTAGCAGCCATCAAGTAGGAGAGCAATGTGTGGTATAAAGGTTTAAAGCGACTCATTAGTGACACTCCAGTTCTTTCCCTAAGGTATGCCCTCCCTCTTCTTCCTACGTA
Source organism: Anableps anableps (assembly GCA_014839685.1). Classification (NCBI taxonomy): domain Eukaryota; kingdom Metazoa; phylum Chordata; class Actinopteri; order Cyprinodontiformes; family Anablepidae; genus Anableps; species Anableps anableps. The sequence goes on along the minus strand of CM026068.1, from coordinate 23,173,160 downwards.
ACATTTGCCTTAGTGGTCCTTCTTTAGATTCTTCCTATGAAACTATGTTTGAAGATATTTAAATAATCATTTAGTATTTTGAAAGTTTTCTACAATAAAAAACATGTTATGTCACTCAACTAAACATGGTGTGTGGTTTCTGTTTCTGAGTGGAGAAATATTACATAACAGTATATTAAATGCCAAGGAGTTTGAGTGATGGGGTGGCAGTAAGTCTGAATCAAAGACCTTCATTAAATGCTCAAGATACACATCTAGGGCAACGTTTAAATTTACACACAGTTGGACTTTACAGTATTATTTAATTAGGCTACTTCTGAAGGGAAGTTGTTGCTGAGCATTTTATTAAGGGGTAAGAAACTAAATGGGCTGAATGCAAATGCATGGTGCATTTTAAATTTTTATTTGTTCAAAAAGAGGAAAACTTTTGTCCTTTTCCTTCTCTTTTACAGTTATTCACAAGAAACAGTACAACCCCAGAATGAAGGTGTACTTTCTTTTTATCATGACTGTTTCTTTTGCTTCATCCATCCAACATGAGTCTGCTTTAGTTTTACTCTTTGTGTCCTTATAGTGAACCCTAAATGACTGGTGGACTTGGATAATGACAATAATGCCACCTAAAAACCATTCTTCGCCGGGTTAAAACATGCTTCCCAACCTAAACAATCCTTTTCTCAATCATCACTGATATTTTCTGTAATGTCTTTGGTTTTTTGTATTTTTTTCTGAGCCTCCAAATGCATTTTCTTTTTATGAAATGTGCAGCCTATTTTAATTTACCCCCTTTTAATGTTCCCTCTCTTTTTCTCTTCATGTAACCTAGAGTTTTTCTTTACTCGCACAGAGAGCTTTTTCAATTGGGTACACAGCTTTTGAAATATAAATTACGCTGCTTGACTAATAAAGCAATAATAAAGGGAATAAAACACATTTGTGCAGTAAAACATCCATCTGAGTTCAGTTTCCACCTTCTTTATAGCCCTTGAAAGAATTTTCTCATCATAACAAAGAGTATTATTCTTTAAAGCGTTTACCGATTCAGGAGTGAAAACATTCTATGTCCAAAAACTGAGGCTATATAAGTGGTAAATAATGGCTGAACTAAACATTGAGTTCTGAAGATAAGGAGCTGGTTGTTCTTTTTAATTCCTCATGTTCTTTGAGGATTAAATGCATCTAAAATGCATTGTAATATTTTTCACTGGGTAAAAACAATATTTGAACAAATTTATTCACGAACGTCAATGTTGAATAATTAACGTCAAAAAAGACAAAATAGGGAGATATTAGAAAGGTGTCACAAAGACATAGATCTGGAGAAAATGGATTCAAAGTGACTGAAAATGCCTTATAGAAAATAATAATATTCCTTAAGCCTTTTCACAGTTTGTTACCTTCCAACTGCAAATTTCAATGTATTTCATTGGGGTTTTATTTAATAACACAAATTAGTGCATTACTGTATAGTGGAAGCAAAACACAAGAAATGGTGTTGAAATATATTTTTTAAATAAAAATGTTTTTTTTTTTTTTTTTTTTTTTTTTTTTTTAAAGTGTTTTGGCATGTGTATTCGGCCTCCTTTACTCTGATACCCATCACTGAAATCTAGTGCAACCAGTTACCTTCATAAGTGACTTAATCAGTAAAGATAGACCATCTGTGTGTGATTTAACCTCAGCATAAGTACATCAAATTCCAATAAATACATTAATGTTTATGGTTGTCATGTGACAAAATGTGAAAAGGTTCAGGGGGTACTAACACATTTGCAATGCTCTGTATATGTGATTAAAGAACTGATCATTATCCAAAATTAATGAGAAAAAAGTTTTCATTCTGGGATGAAGCTGGAGCACCTTCATCAGAACGGAGTCGTGAATGCAGAACGTGCCTACTTTCAGTGACCCTGTACAGCACAAAAGACAACCTGGCAGTCATTCTATTCAAGGTTCCATAGCTGCTTTGAGAAAAGATTGGTTCCCTTTCAGAAATTTTGAGTGAAAACATCCCACTGAGCTCCCCAGAGAAATACATCTTTACCCAAGACAGGCAGTGAGATGACAAGAAATGAGAAAGCACTCTCTCAAAAACCTGTGCTTGATTTAAAGAAGACATGGTGGAACATGGTGTCCAAGGTAAGGGGTGTAATTTGACGGGTTGAGACATGAAAGAGCAAGAAATGCCCAATAAGCTGTTTTAAAGGTAGAGGGGTCTCAGTTTTTAGATTTCCATCCTCTCTGCTTTTGTGTGTGTGTGTGTGTTCACCTGTGGCCTTCTCAGGGTTGTTACACATGAAGCAAAGCCAGCCACCCTCCTCTTCACTGTATCCAAACAGGTCAAAGAAACGGACCTCCTCTAGCTGGATGTGAAGGTTGTCTAGGTCCTAAAGACAAAAAAAGAGAAACCAGGTTTAAAAGGGTCTGTTTTATGTGTCTATCCCTATTTGGACCAACCAAATCCAGACTCTAAACATCCTTTCACCAAGGACACACACACACACACACACACACACACACACACACACACACACACACACACACACACACGGGATAATATCAGAGCTTCCTCTTGGTGTTGTTACAACCTAAACAACTAAGGTCGAGGGGTTTTGCCTGTGGATACAGATAAACCAGGGCCATGTGTGGCTAAAACAGGCATCTGTGAGGTCAGAACATAAATATTCTCATACAGTGAGAGTGACTGAGGACCTTCTGGAAATCAAAGAGAGACCGATCATGATTAAAAAAAAAACCTCTTAACACAGAAAACATGAACATTTGCATGTGTTACCTGTGTATGTATGGGTTTTATCTAAATACTCTGGTTTCCTATCACAGTTGTTACCCTACTGACTCAGGGTACTCAAAGAAGACTGTGCAGAGAGCAGCTGAAACACTCATCATCAACTTTATAATGTACAACCTCTCTTTAAGTTTTCTCCACATAAAATTAACCAGAACCACCCTGAAAAATATGCTTCAAAATGTATTATCAACAAGTCATCTCACAACAGAAAGAAAACATGCTAGCATTAAGCTAACAAACCACCCAGCATAAAAACAGCATAAGTAGCAACAAGATGTGAGTTTATTATAATTCTACACGTTGAGTCTGATATGTTTAGAAAGAAATATAACTGTCTGTTTTAGTGAAATGTTGTCAGCAGATTACAGCAGTTTTCTTAATAAAGTTAACCCATATCGAATAATCAGTTTGCAGCAGACTTGGAGAAAATATCCTGCTGGAACAAAATATCTGTTACTGTCTGGAAATGGAGCAATATAAAGAAGAATAGGGGGACTGTAGTAAATGGAAAGTTAATGGTTACAGATACTGCACTTCGAGGTTACAGAGTTTCAAAGCACATAAATGAAAGCTATTGTCTAAACATGAACAAAATAATACTCATTCTCCATATCAGATGATTCACATTCTTAAATGACTTGGATTTATTCTCGGGACAAAAATCTGGATTGGGCATCCCCAACTGATTCTGTGTTAGACTCTTGACCTGCCCAGAGAATACCTCATCTCTCACTGCAGACTATGAAAGGCTCTAAAATGATCTCAACAGGTTTGAGCAGGTACAGGAAATCAATTAGTCAGTTTCAAGTGCAATAATTTTTACTTTCTCATTTCAAAATTTAGACTTAAATTTCAAGATTTTGTCACCAATTTTATGGTCATCCTCGACAGGCAAAGTAGTAAATTTAATGCTGTCACTTCTACAGTGTGTATGTCACTGAAGAGAACAACCTTGAAGCTAGGTTACGATTCAACGGTGTAGTAAAAGTTAAACTTTTTTTTTAGCATCTAGTATCAAGGGAAATCTGGAACCTGTTATCCTATGTGAGATACAATTCGAGATCATGGAAGTTCATGTTTTCCTCTTTTCAAAAACAGAACAGGAAATAGAGCTGGGGAAACATTTTTTTTCACATTTTCCAATCTTAAATGAACAAAAATGGTAAATGGCCTGTACTTGTATAGCACTTTATCAAGTCCAGAGGACCCAAAAGCGTTTCACACTACATTCAATCATTCACCCATTCACACACGCAATCACATGCTGATGGTGGTGAGCTACTGGATTATAGCCACAGCTGCCCTGGGACAGTCTGACAGAAGCGAAAAGGCTTGCAAATTGAAGGACTTCATTGCTGACTTACTTATTGTAATAGTCTGTAGCACCAGAGTGACATTTTGACGCCTTGGCCCATCCTTCCAGGAAAAAACAAAAGAAACCTCCATACTTGTCAAATCTTTCCAACACTGTCGGAGCACTGCAGATGTATGTCTATTTTTTGGTTTGATGACAATTTTAAGTATTTTGATCCTTTTCAGCACCTACAATTTTACAGTATAGTATTAGCAAATTTTACCCTTCATAGCCAGGAATAAAAAACAATTACTATTTCAATAACTCAACTTTAACACAAAGGTTGAAGGTCATACCAACACAGGTTCACATTTCATTATGCAAGCTGTCTACTTTGATGCCAGATTTAATAACATCAATCACGCAGTTAGGATACTCCCAGATATTCCCAGATATCCATTTTGCAGAGAAAAAAAATGCCCTTACGCATGTAGGCAACCGACTTCTTCATATGGTATGCCTGGAATGCTGAGCCAGGACACGTGAAAAAACGATTTAACACAAAAAAGCTGCACAGTTTTGTAGTGAAGACAAATATGAGTAAGAAAAAAGCTTTATTATTGTTTCTAGTATGTAGTGAAGACAATATATCAGCCAGAAACTAACCAGCAATGCGTAGTTAGAACATAAATTTGCAGCAGAGTACATTCAGGAATGAATCATTTCACAACAACAAATGAGTAAGATGGCACTCATTTACTTCCAGAATCCACTACAAAACAAACAATGCAGCATTCCAATCATGTGAAAAGTACATCACTGTATTGCTGAATAAACTTCAAAGAGCCTGTGTAACAAATATGCTGCTGAGCAAAAACTAGCTGGTCACCAACACACCACATTTTTGATTTATCCGTCCCAGAAAATAATATAATATAAATCATGCTAATAACGACATGAAGAAACAGCAAAGGCAGCCTCACGTAACATGATCTCTCCTTTCTGTATGCCTCATATTCTACATCTGTCTGCCTCCATCCACTCTAACTGTATGTTTAGGTTACAATTACATCTAAATAAGGATAAAAGACTGTAAGTTCTTCCAAAAAATGAACACGTATACCATTTATGCACCATATTTCTATGTTTATTTTTGTATATGTTTAGGATGTGCACAAATCTTGAAATATTTAGTTGAGAAATAAGCTAAGTTTATGAGATCACATAAGTTTATCTGAAACTGCTGAGGAGAACTTAAATGAGAAACAGGCTTTATTTCTGCCCACTTGGATATTTAAGTTGCATCAATGCAAGTTAGGAGTCCAGACACTAAAAGCTTTTTTAAAAGGGTACAGGGAGGGATTGCATGTCCCTAAACATCTTTATCTAATTAGCATCAGCTCAGTCTTTATCTCTGTGTAACCCACTTTCCACCCATCTTCTCCTCCACCTGACAAACAAACCAAGGAAACAAAAGGTGAAATAATGCTACCCCTTCTCTCTTCAAAGTCTCCTTCTGTTTCTCCTGGTTCCCATGGCTGTATATTACCCCATTTTTATTTATGATACTTCTTACTTCTTATTCCTGTCATTTACTTTTCCTTTAGATTTACTGGTGTTTAGAATCGTGCAGAAAAGATCTACTGCAGTTTAATCCACAGTTTTAGTTATTACTCTATCTTTCTCCATCCACCCTCCGTTTTTGTGCATCCAGTCTTCACCAATCCATCACAAGCTCTCTGTCTTGTTGTCTTTACCTCCCTTCATGGTTCTCATTTTCTCTTACACCAGCTTTCTGTTTTCTCTGGACCATAAAACTGCTTAAAATGAGTTGTCAGAAGCAAAATATAAGTCCCCTCTTAAATCACAGAAGCCCCATAAAGCTTTGCAGCCTCCCTTTAAATCTCCCTGCTGATACACATGTAATTGCTGACCGTTTTTTACCTTACATATGTGTCCGACATATGTTTCTGATTGGCTCTCAGATCCTGGAGAGAAACTGTGGGCCTGATTGGGAAGGAAAGAAGGGGAAAGAGGAAATGCTGTGCATATAGATTCCGAGAAAGGTTGTGACCTTCTTCCTTCCTCTCTCTTGTTAAATCTTGTCTTCTATTGACTGAGTGTTTAGTGCTCCCAGAAAAAGAGAGACCACACTGATTTTGAGAAATAAACAGGGATTAAACCAGAGCCAATTCTTTCTGTTCTTTGGACCTAATGTGAGTCTGGTTAACAATCTGTGCAGAAAACTGACGCTATTATTCCAAAACCAGTTTTAAAGTGCATTTGGGATCAATGTCCTCTTGAAACATCCAATTCCGTTCACCGTGAACAATACACTGGGATCACAAGCAGCAAAACAGACCCTCAGCATGATGCTGCCACCACCACGCCAGACATTTGGTACAGTGTTGTGAAGTTTAGAAGCCTCACCTTTAGCCAAATAGCTCAGTCTATGTATAGTCTGACAATAAAATGTTTCTCCAGAAAGCTCTTGGCTTGTCCACATGGGCAGATGTAAATGCTCTGCACCCTCTGAATCCAAGATGATGTTAAATTTGTGTGTTCTAACAGGATCTGGACCCTAAACATACATATAAAAACATTTGTTGAAATGGATAAGGCTTATTTCTATCTATCTATCTATCTATCTATCTATCTATCTATCTATCTATCTATCTATCGATAGATAGATTTATCTATATGAGATTGTAACACTTTAAAAAAGAATAAATCAAAAATAGGACACTGATACAGAAATTGTCCAACACTCAACTAAGGTCACCTACAATGGACTGCATAACAAAGTGAAGACAACCCAGTGGTCAACGTGGCCGCATAATCCTATGATAAGATATTGAAAGGTTAGAAAGTTTTATTTGACTTGAAGTTCTTTGGTGCGTGGACCCTTGCAGAAGACATGTATGCTGAGAATCGCCACAAGTGTGGATGAACAGCTCGTGGTGAGGATTAGGGTCATCTTCTCCCCCTGGCCCGGACACTGGTGGTGGAGTGGAGACCGGGAAGGAGGAGATGGGGAGGATACGGGTCGAAGCTCGGCCAGGAAGAACGTGGATCCATGGATGACGAGCCTTATAGGGGTTATGACAACAAATTTGATTTTTCTGTGGTTTGGGGGATATAATATGATCTATTGTGCCCTGATGAGGCAGTGTGAATGTCAAGAGTTGGTATCAAAAGCCCTGCTCGTAGGCGGTCAGCTTTGTTTCTTTGCTTCATTACGGTACCCAACCCTTTTACCAAGGAGTGAAATCTGGCCTGCCAAAACAACCCCCTAAAAAAAGGTGACTTAATTTTTTTAAATGAAATTCTTTGAAGAATTGACATATGCAGCAATATCAACAGCTTGAAACAGCTGATACAGTGATGCCACATTGTCCACAACTGGTGGACAATGATTACTGCCGTTTAAGCTGCAGTATGTAGCTGGGAAAAGGCAGAGGAGTTTGGTTTTTTCACAGATTATCTGTCTCATACCATAATGTCACAACATAATGACAGTTTCAACAAATATGTAGCAAAATATTTTTTAATAAAAGTTACATACTACAGATTTAACAACGATAAACCTTATAACACTGGAATAGTCTCAGCTCTTTGAAAGTTTATGGACGAAAAGTAAAAGCCAAGAATGTACCAGGATAGCAGTACATTTAAAAAGAGTGGTCAAATATATAGCCTGAATTATGCCCGAGACTCGCTGATGGCTTCAAGTGTATAGTCAAAATGCAACTTGCTAATGGATATTTAACCAAATATTGGTTGATGTATATTTCAACCTGGATGTATAATTTTTATCCTGTGTGGACTTGAGAAAACACACGCTAAGTTAAATTTTGTGCGTTGAATTCTCTCTTTCAAATTTCAAAAAAGTTGTTTGTAGTATATTCAGTTCACCCTGGACACAAGAAAGGATCAAATGCATTTTAAAAGACCTAGACTAATATGACATTCACGCCCATCATAAATGTATGCAAATGTTCCAATTCAGCACTGAATATTTCAGTGCAATTCATTCCTTGTGAGATTTTTTTTAACTGACTGTAATCAGTTTGGAGCTAACGTGGAGAGTCCAACAGTTAGCCACAGAGGTCAATAATATCTGAGCCAGGGAAAACACCTTGAATAAAGGATTTACCCAGAATAAAAATATCACTTTTGAACCTCAAAAATTTTGCTCATGTCACTCATAGGGTTTACAGTGGCTTTGATATGATACTGGAGACATAGCCTTGGTTTTCTCTGTTCGAGTTGCACGTGTGTGGATAAGTTCAGGCTCCGTATGTCAGCCGTAGCTGGTTGCAGCAAACGTCTATACTTAAAGTGAGACAAAGGACAGATGTGGTTTCTTTGTAGTTCTAATCATTAAGTAATGACTTCTGACACTGTGACATTTTAAAAATGGGAACGGAAAGAACCACCCACTTACACGGGATAACAAACGCATAATAAAAACTGCACATATACTGAAGCTCACATCTTCTCTCTGCGGCTCGACTTTGAACTTGCACACACAGACAGATATGATAAAGATGACTCACAGGGAGGAGAAGACTTGTGTAAAGAAATATCCATTTACTGAAGTCAAAGTCCAAATATAGACGATGTTCACAGTTTGTGATGATTTCATGCTGGCAGAAACACAGAGCACACACACATATATACACACACACATAAATACATACATACTCACCCATATATATATATATATATATATATATATATATATATATATACACCTATATGTATCCCCCCACCCCCACACACACTCAATTTGTAACCCAGTTTACCTTTCTTTGTGGCGTGGTTTGCTGCGTCATGGCCATGGAAAAGCTGTGCGACCCTTTAAGCTGCGTCTTCTCCCAAAGAGAAGCTAATTTTTCTACACTTTTGTCTCTGGAGCAGAGAGTGACACTTGACTTACTCTGTTGACACAGGATTCAAAATTAAACATGAAGAGAAATCTACAGCGTTTATAACATTTAATCCACCCCTATAAAAATGGCAAGTTTTTATGATGGAAAGTCATAGAATCAGCTTTATTTGCCAAATTTTTGCAGACATACAAGGAATTTTACTTTGTTTTCACTTTGCTTTCAAAGAGAGAGAGCCTGGGGGAAGAAACTGTCTCTGTGGCGGCTTGTTTTTGCAAATAGCACTCTGTAGTGCCGACTTGAAGGTAAGAGTTTAAATCGTTTGTATCCAGGATGTGTGGGGTCTGCAGAGATTTACGCTGCCCATTTCCTGGCTCTTGATCTGTGCACGTCCTAGATGGAAGGAACATGAGCCCTGATTACTTTTCTTAATTAATTAACAACCTAATTGTTCGTTGCATTTTGGACCTGTCCTTTTTTGTGGTTGAACCAAACCACAAAGTCATGGATGAAAATTTGCAGAATCAAAATATGATTCTAAAAAGCGAATAAAGATGTGCACCCTCCTAACAAATAATTTGTTTTTCAGTTGGATTACACAGTATATAGGACACATTAAAGGTAGGGAATGTTTTGAAATGATTAATCATGATCTCATTTTCTTCACATCATAAAAACCTGACATTTTACCAGGCATGTGTAGACTTTTTATATCAGCTGTATGAGGAAACAGTCATGAGATAAAGACTGAACAATGAGGCAGAAAAAAACCCCTCAAAGAAACAGATGCTTCCCATATTTTAGGACAAATGTAAACCTCTGATGTCTATGGTGATGAAATCAAAGCAAAATTATCATTTGATGAAGGCATTTCTAGCCTAAAATGGTCTCCTGCAGAATGACAATCCACAGAGGTACGGTAGGTCAATAAATGGCTATAAAGAGTTGCTATATCCCGGGAAGAGAGCTCTAATTTCACTCTCTACAGAGAGTTTAAAAGAGTTGCTAAATCACTGATTCACTAACCTCTAAGCCACATGCAAAATAAAGCACCCTTAACATCTTCTGGCACCTTTGCCAAAGATTTTTAAAACATCTGGATACAAGTTAATCTTTTATTACAAAAGTATAATTCTACGCTAAAAATGATTGGAGTTCTCCAAGTGTGAACATTAGAGATAGTTTCACCATCATACTCTCATACTATCATACTGTCGTCATTGTAACAATTCCAGTTCTTTTTAATTACATTTTAATCACCACTCTCACTGCTCTTGCTATTTTCTTGCAGACATTTCCTGACATATCATGATCAACACACAACTGGTGTGGCCTGGTCTCCAGTCTTTTGTCACCTATTTTGATGAGTTGCTAGGAGAAAAAAGACTCTGTGTGACATCATATTTTTACCTCAATAAAGCAGGTAGTCAAGGAATGACTTACTTCTCAAAAGTCCCAAGAAATGCTGGTCAACTTAAAAAAGATCAAATGGGAAAAAAATGGTGAGTTACATCTATTTTAAAAGAACAGTTAGGGGTTCTAATAATTGTGGCACCAGTGATTTAGTGAAAAAATAAAATTATTTCCTAATCTGGGATTTCTTCCCCTAATGAATAAATTAAATTTTCCAGTGTGAAATTAAGCTTGTGCAATAATAGTTAATTAGGAGCTTTTTACACACAGCAGCCACAAATGAGGAGGGTGCTGTATAACCAGTGACAATAAAAGACTTAGTCAAAAGATAGACTACAGATATTTTGTGTTTTAAACCAAATTTCTCTTAGGTAGTTTATTTCCCATGATCATGAGTGCAAACATTAAAATTGCTCAGCATCATTATTGCTTAAAAGGACTGTTGTGGTGACTTTAATGGGTCTATAGTCTGATTCCTTTTTTTGTTTATTGTATCTAAAATTTGTGGTGCAAATGTATTTTTTACTTTGGACAAATACATTTCCTGTTGTCTATCTTTGCTTGTAAAATAAATTTAAATCTGAACAGTTCAATTTTTGGCTTTAACCCAAGTGAAATTATTAATGTACACTGGTGACTTGGGTGCACCTGTAGATGCAGCAGCATGATGTGAATCCAAAGGTGAGGCTGTTGGCTCGTCAGGTGGAAACTGGATTTGGCATATAGGCAGTAATAGTCCTTCAGTGGGCAGGAGAACGAGAGCTTGGCCACGCAGCCTTGATTCGAATCTGTTACAGAAAGACACAGATTGTCAACAAGAAATTGGTAAAAATACTGCAGATTAAACGATAAATTCTCCTCATTTTGGTAATGGTAATCAAAAAGGCCTAAACTGGAAGAACTGGACAGGAGTATGGAAATAGGTGTTCAAATGGAACGATGTTTGAACTTTCCATTCAAACATCGTTCTCTTCTTGTTTTTACCTCTATGAATGTTAAACATTAGCAGCTAAGCTTGGTAACATAGTTATGTAAACTATACCCTAAAATTACACTGCATCTAAATCACCATAAAATGTCTTTGTTTTCTGCCATTGCCTCCCAAAACATTCAAGGAAATAGCAAATATTTTGACACTGCTGAGAAATCCTGTGGACTCAGGAAGAATAATAAAATGAAACAGCAGATGGGATTCTGAGGCATACTGTCATCTAAATAACAACCATGTCAAAAGTTTGATTTGGCTAAACAGCTGATGTAACCCTTAACTCAGATTTTTTTATTCTAATAACGCAATTGATACAGGTCAAACTAATCTTATTGCCTTGACACATAAAACAGGCTGTCAGCACTGTCAATGAATTCATTGAAAACACACATCATACTTGCTCACTGATTTCTGCTCCAGTGTGCCTTGTCTAGAAATCCTAACATTACACCATCATAACCTAATTACAAAAGCCCAGTGCAGAGAAAAGACCAAGGGGGGGACTGAGTCTCATCCAACAGGCAAGCTGAGATGAAGCTGTGTGTTGCTGTAACATTATCATGAAGCGCATGCATACTCTGCGTTTTCTGTGTCTCCTCTCTTTCATTGTTTACATTAAACATTCAATGTGAGGCAGCTCTGATAAAGATCAGCCAGCAGCCTGATGTCATGGGAGCGGGCCTGGAAGCACTGGGGTCGAGTGTCATTAAAAGGTTTCACACAAAGAGAATACATTCACCGTAAGAGTGTTTTTAAGGTGTTACGTTTATTTACATTTATTATCAGATTTTATCAATTTATCTGAGTTCAAAGAGAAATTTCATTTTTGTCTTCTTTCGTGTATGAGAATGTGTGTCTAGGGCAGTTCAGGTGTAGTGTTTGGGTTCTGTTTAAGTCTTGGCTGCCATGAGATGAAATAACTAAATTGAACTGATTATAAAATTTACTATCAGTCAAGATATCATCATCTCAGGTTGGTGTGGTCCTCCATGTTTGCCTGTGTGTTTGAGAGAGTTTGCCTTGCAAATAGTTAAAAATGTAAGGCTCAAAATCTGTGGCAGTTTTCGATATGGGTAATGTGGCCCCAGCCAGGGAGTCCTTCTATTAGAGAGCAGCACAGCCATTCCCACTAAAATTAGACTCAAGCTTAAAACGGAATAGTGGAGGTCCATAGTTCTCTTCATGATATCTTGGCATACTTCCTCTGGTGTTTGCATAATGTCACACAAGGAAGTCATATGCTTGTGGTATGCCTTCAAACTAGTTCTGCACAATCTCAAAAAATTACTGATACTTTTGCTGAGAAATTGTGACGACATCATTCACTATCAACCCAGATTTTTCTCACTCTTTTCTTTTTCTTTCCTCTATTGCAGTTTTCCCACCATATGTGTGAGTTTTCACGGCTCAGCCACAAGAAATATGCACATGGTGTGAATAAAAGGCATTTAGACACCATCCAACAGGCAAACTATATCACTGGCATGTGGAGTGTGAATACATGACACTTGAAAGATGATATTCAAATAAATATTGCATCGAAGCTGACCTTTGGAATGTGATAATGCAACCATTGATATTGCGATAATGCCTGTGATTCAGCATATTGTGCAGGTCTACTTACATTCACAAGTGTGCCAACACTTACATCAAATGCTGCAAATTAAACAGAAGCTTTCAAAACCATAATCATCAGGGCTTTCCCAAACTGTTTAAAAACTGTCATTTCTGGTTTTATAAATTTCTGACTTTGATGAAATTAATAAACAATTTTATTTCTCATCATTCTTTAAATCCAAACAATTGTGGTAGTCCTGACTAACCTAACATGGGAAAACTGTACCTAATAGTAAGGATGTTTGCATGGTTGCATGTAGTTAGGTTAGGAACTTTAATTCTACATATGGTTTATATATACATTTTTCTTGTACAGAATATCTGCTCATCTGTCCATATGTCAAATACTGCATTTAATACTGCATTTTCACAAACATAACATTTACAAAGGCTGGAGCAAAAGCAAATCCTTTTTAAAAAGAAAGAAAAAATAAGATGATGAGCTCAGGTAAAACATGCAAGTCTAGGTTTGATTTAAGTGAATCAACTTGATTAGAGCAATGAAAATAAACTAGAGAAATCAAACATAAATGATAATAAAATATTTGATCTCTAAATATCTAAAGGATGACTGGCAACATGTGAAAACAGATTCGATTTGGAGGCAAAGCCATTTCTCATTTCATTGTTTTATTCATGTGAACCTCTTGAACTCTTTGTTTCTGTTCTGTGTGCTGTGTTGGATAGTGAGTCTGCATGCTCACTTAAACTGCTTCCATATATTCATGGCTCTTCATACTTTGCATTACATTACCTTCATCTGTTTCAGCTTAGTGTCATGGGAAATGCTCATGCCACTCACTTTTTACTGGGTGGATGTTTTTCCACATGTAATCTTGTGGAACAACAATATATATATATATATATATATATATATATATATGATATAAAATATGTGATAAAAAATATTCAAGGCACAAAGGAAAACATTTAAACAAAATCTATAAACAAAATCAATCTAAAAAATAGGCAAAAATAATAAGAATGTGCGAAATCTCATAGCAATGACACACAGAGTAAACTATTTGAAGCTTTTATTTTTTGCAATTTTAATGATTTTGGCTTTCAGGTAAAGGAAAACCCAAAACTCAGTGTCTCAGAAAATAACAACATCACATTAGACCAATCAAAAACAGATGTTTTAAGCACAAATGTCAGGCTTCTGAAAAGTATGTACATTTCTTTGTACTCAATACTTTGTTCGGCCTCGTCTTGCATGAATCACAGCATCAATGCGCCATGGCCTAGAGGTGACATGGCACCCCAAACCATCACTGACTGTGGAAACTTTACACTGGACTTCAAGCAACGTAGATTCTGTGCCTCTCCACTCTTTCTCCAGACCCTGGGATCTTGATTTCCAAATGAAATGCAGAATTTACTTTCATCTGAAAGCAGGACTCTGGACCATTGCACAACAGTGCAGTTCCTTTTCTCCTTAGCCCAGGTAAGACAGCTCTGATGTTGTCTGTGGTTCAGGAGTGACTTGACATGAGTAATGAGACATTTGTAGCCCATGTCTAGTATTCATCTGTTTGGTGGCTTTCCTACCACACTTTTTCCTTCCACTCAATTTTCTGGTAATTATACTTTGATACAGAACTCTGTCAACAACCAGCTTCTTTAGCAATGACCTTTTGTGGCTTACCCTCCTTGTGAAGGGTGTTGATGATTGTCTTCTGGACATCTGTCCAGCACTTTTCCCCATGCAGCCTACTGACCCAGAGTGAGAGAAGTAACATCGAAATGTCGTTTAAAGGCTCAGGAAACCTTTGCAGGTGTTTTGAGTTAATTAGATGATTAGGATGTGGCTCCATCAGCTTCCATTAATGACCCCTTTTTTTACAATATTGTAATTTTTTGAGACACTGAATTTTGAGTTTTCATTATCTGTAAACCATGATCATCAAAATGATAAGAAACAAAAGCTTTGCATCTATGTGTGATTGTTATGTACTTTTGCACATTCTTATTATTTTTGCCTATTTTCTAGATTGTTTTTGTTTATAGATTTTAGTTAGGTTTGGCTTCTGGTCTTAAAGCAAAATGAGTTTTTTCCAAACATATTTTTCTGATACCTAAACTATCTCAACTATAAAATAAATGATAACTGATTTGTGCTTTATTGCCTAAACCCTAAAGCTGATTTCACTTTGTAGAACATCTGACCTGCTGCTGGTTGACAAAAAAAAAAGTACACAAACAAGCATCGCCAGGTTATTTGCTTCCTTATTATAATTTTTTTCAAGAAACAACATGAACAGAAAACACATTCGGACACATTACGCTGCTTCCTATAAAAGTTATAAACTGTGCATGAAAACTATTTTAAAGAAAAATTAAAACCTGCAGTCCAAATCTTAGTTATGTATTAGTTTTACTCAAAAGGATTTAAGAGGTTATTGAGTATCTGCAAATTCAACTAATACAATATGATACAATGCTGCTGTCTCAACGTGTCTCTCAACGTGGATTTCATTGGATGTTCTGGTGTGACAATAAAGATGAGTTTTACTCATCTAACCTTCTCTTCTTATTGTATGTTATGTCTAGAAAGTCAGCTATAAGCATTAAATGATGCACAATGACTTTTTCTGTACTCTACATTTATCTAGAGTTAAGATACCACAGGTATGCAACATTAAAGTAACAAAATAAAACAAAAATGATCTAATTAGCTTAATTTAGTAACAGAGATGCAACTACTGTTAGTACTGCTACTAAAATATCACATATTACTGTAACATTATTGATTATAGCTGTCATAATATTATTGTTAATATTTATTCCCTGCTTTTATTTTAATGCAAATATATGCAAGGAGGGCATACAGTCACATGTTTCAAAATATGAGACAGTTACATAATCTTCTCTTTGATTTCTATGTTTAGACATTTTTAGAAATTTTGAAAATCAAAATGGAAATATTAATTCCATAAAAATACTACAAATATTGTTTTGAGATAAAATTTATAGTCAGCTAAACACCGTAGAACTAGCAAACTGTTTTATACAACTGTTTTTGCTGTATACTTGATTGATGTTTTTATGATGTGAAGCACTTTGAACTGCCTTGCTGCTGAAATGTGCTATACAAATAAACTTAACATAGTAAGGTAAGGAGTTTTAGGGATTGCCAAACTGCTGGAGGTAGTGCACAAAGGACAATGATAAACCACAGAAACATCATGTGAACCTTGTCCCTACCTGGTGTGGTCATGCATAGTAAATGAAAACAGATTTTTCCACTCAGAGATACAATACACAATGGAAAGTGTCTCAACAGACAGGATAAAAAAATAATTGGAGGTTCAAAAAAATGCAACAGATATTTGAGAATTGCGACACAAAGGCAGGGGTGGCTTGTTATACTGATATGTCACTTGGACAGGATTTGAATCATTAATCAAGACATTTTAAAATCAAAGTTTAAGCTCATGAGAAATAACTGTCTGTCTTTTTTGGGTCGAAAGTACAACAATACAACTCAATACTGGCTGCTGCACTGAGACAAAGTGGCCAGGAATTGGAGCGGAAACTAAGGCGTATTCATAACACACCATTAATCAACACCTGTCACTACAACTGTCAACTCTTTTATATTCAGCAGGTTACACAAACTCTCCACTGTCCCCTTTCAGGAAAATCATCACAAAATCACTTCTATTGCCACTACAGAACTGGAATAAGCTTAAATTTTCAGTAATGTAAAAAAAAAAAAAAGTATACTGCAAAAGTATTCATACCCCTTAAAGCAGTGGTGTCCAAAGTGAGTCTTCAAGGGCTGGTATGTTTTAGTTGTCTCCCTGGTTCAACACATCTGAATCAAATCATGGTTCATTGGCAAACTTTCGCAGAACTTTATAACATTCAGAGGAGGTAGTTGGACCATTTCAGTCATCAGGCACATCTGAACCTGGCAGGACACCAGCCCTTGAGGACTAGAGCTGGACACCCATGCTATAAATTGTATCAAATGTTGTCATGTTACGACCACAACCCTCAAATTACCTTATTAGGATTGAATGTGATTTTCCATCACAAACGAGAAGCATAATTGTAAAGTGGAAGCAAAGGGAGACACGGACAAATGAAAACCTGAAAAGTGTGCTGTACACATGCATTCAACCCATTTTATTCTGATACTCCTGAATAGAATCCACTGCCACCGATTGTTTACTATAATGCATCTCTTTTGTGAACATCTCATGGCTTAGGTAGAGAACTTTAATGAACAGACAGCATCATGAAGTTTCATGAACACAACAGACAGGTAAGGGATAAAGTTGTCAAGAAATTCACAGTAACTCTGGAGCTTGCCAGTCCACAACACTGACTGGCAACAAGAAAGCCATTGTTCAAAGAAAGAGATACGAAGCCCAGTGAGCCACAACCTATGTAGGGGACACAGAGAACATGCGAAAGAAGCCGCTCTTCTGAGATGAGACCAAAACTGAACTCTTTGGCCTAGCTGCAAATCGGTATGGTTTGCACATATCCTTGAAAACACTATTCCCATGGTGAAACATGGTGGTGACAGCATAATGCTGTGGGGATGTTTGTGATAGAAATCTTAAGATATTTTATGCTATATTAATATTTTTGCAGGACACTTCACCTCTAGGTCTGGTTTTAGAATACCTATTAAGAATCATTCAATTTACCTTCAATCACACACTGCTCTGGTATCGGGATCCGCTTCACCATGTCTTTGCAGAACTCGATAATCTTCTCCATATTGTCTCTTAAATGGATGAAGAGTCTGTCAGCTTCCTCCTGTTTTGCTTCCTCTCCGTTCACCTCTTTACTCTCAGCCTTTTCCACCTCCTTTTTCTCCCCCGTGACGGACAGGGAGTCGTCACTTGCCAGTTTCGTCTCTGACGGCGACACTTCATGGCAGTCTGAGTGCTGATTAGACAGAGTACTGGAGAGGCAGCTCTCTGCGCTTGGCTCCACCGCTTCACTGTCCTCCCCTGTATCTGAGTTGATGGAGCGTGAATGCACAACATGAAGAGCCAGGCTCTTTGACCTGCTGGCGACCATGAAAAATAAAACCACCAACATATCAAGCTTAAATTATTTATTGTAAGCAACAACTCTTTGTGCAATATCTTAGGCTTTGATGGGATTCAACTGTTAGGCATTATCAACATTGTTGACGATACTGTTTGAAAACAAGATTTTATCAGCTGTATATGTGGTGAAAAGTTAATTTTCTTTTCTGTGTAATGTTTCAGTTACTGCAAGCAATTCCCCCATAGAAATATGTTCTACTATTGTGACTTTTCAGAACACTGCACAATTCACCCATCAAAAACAAATGGATGTGATGGTAATGCTGCATCCAGACTAACCTGTTGAATCTCATCTCCTGTCTCTCCTCTCTGACGCCTTGGCTCAGGGTGTGGCGTCGCTGTGGAGCAGGGGACTCCTCTCCTTCCTCTTCCCCTGTCGTTCCCACATCTCGTGTTTTCTCTTCAAAACTCTGGACTTTTATCTGCAGTCGCTGCTCAGCTGTCCCTCCTCCACCAGCGGGCAGCGATCCACATGAAGATGGACATGGCTCGTCCGCCCTTTAACAAGAACACAAAGTTCGATTGAACGTGGAGGCAATGTGGAGCTTAATCCCAGCTTCTCTCCTTGTCTTGGTTTCATTTGTGTACATTTTTGCATCGTCATAATGTTTGGCTCTGTTCTTCTCACTGTTTCTTTGACTTGACATTCCTCACTTTTACTGGAAGAGAACTTGCAAATGCAACATTATTGTGTTTTTTTAAACTTAAAATTATTTTAATAATAAGTCAGCCAGCATTCAGTCTTGCTTCTTATTTTAAAGGAAGACTGTTTGTTTGATTTTCACACTGCAACCCAACAAATCCACGTTAATGGAAGTGAACACATCATTATGAAGTACACACGTCAACACCAAAAAAAAAGTTCCAGTTGTGCATGCACACTTTGTGACCACTGTTTACAGCAAACATAACACAAGGGATTATCATTATGTAGAACCACTCACATTGAGACTTATTTATGAAAACAACTACAACAAGCAGCAACTGTAATCTGTTATTCTTTATCATTAAACAGTTACCCAGCAACAGATTGCAGATTAGTTTGTGTAAGAAAATATGGCCCATTTTCAAGATAGATTGTTCACTCATTGGTATGAAGAAATTAGTTCTGGTTTATTTACAGCTACTTAAATCACTGGTAATATTTGATATATATATATATATATATATATATATATATATATATATATATATATATATATATATATATATATATATATATATATATATATAAAGAAGGCTAAGGCTTCTGGAAAACTGAGTGCTTTCCTCACTCTGTTACTTTCTCCCACTGCTCTTCAATTATCTATTATCTGCAGTTATTGTTGCCATTAACTTTATGTTCTCTCTCTGTTTTTTTCTCCAGAGAAGTAACATCTAACCCACCATTTCTGGTTAGCTGTGACACCTTTCTGGAACAGGGCAGCAGCTGGGCTGTGAATAACTTCATGTTCTCTATCTGGATAGAACACTTAACCCTGTTTCTGACATAGACAAAGAGACTGAAGGAGCTACTGCTGTCACAAACTAAATGTACTCTCTCTTTTATCCCACAGATTTTACTAATGGTTCAGAGCTTATCTGTTTAGCTGTGTTTCATTCCTAGAAGAAGCCACCGTAAGACCTACTTTTGAATACTTTTTCATTTTAAAAGTGCTAAAATAAAAAGTTGATAACAGTAACTCATTGCGCAATAAAAATCTAACAAAGGGTTATCTAATGATGTCTTACATGTTTAGACTAATTAAAAGGTAAAAAAAATTTCAAAGTGCACTGTATTTTTTAAGCAAGACTGAATATGATAAGAACTCTCTGCACATTCCTCTGGACTGGACTATTTTTATTGTAACTACTCAGTATTTATGTTGAAATTTTGCCCTTACTGTACAGTATTTTTGTTCTTTATTTTGCTTTTATATCTATATTATATTATATCTTTGTGAGTCTATTTGCTGTTATTGCCTGTCATGGTCACTTTGCTGCTTTTGCACAGACATTTCTCCATTGTGGGACAATAAGGGATATTTTCTTTTCTATTCTACTTTAGTTTCTTCTGTTAGCTCCTGTTTTCACATCATTTCCAACCTGCAGTGAAGGGTGGTTTTGTCCTCCAGTTGTCTTTCCAGCACTCTGGCTATGGCAGTGAATGAGTTGCTTATCCTGTAGATGTCTTTCCCACAGCCTCCCAGTAATGATGGATATCTGTCAGTCAGCGCTCTGATCTCCTGCAGCAGGGTGTGGTGAAAGCCATGCTCCTTACTGCCCAGGAGGGAAACTAGGTAGACCAATGAGCTGTGGGCATGGGTCTGGAGAAAGGGGTTGAAAACAGTTAGGGTTTCCCTAACTGTACATATTATACTCTGAATTTTTAAAGTAGGTACATTACCGTGTACGTTTTTAAAGAAAACATACACAAATAAATGACCTAAAAACAAGATATTTGAGCACTGAAAGAGGTCTATATTACAAATTTAAACAAAATAATATATGAATTTCCACTAGAGGGACAATAAAGAATAAATGTATTCTATTTTCACATGCAACAAAATTTAGTTTGGTCTTTTGCTCTTCTTCCACCTCATCAATGTATTTTATAAAATTCAGTGTCATAGCTTAGGTGTAATGCTTCAGAGAGACAGGAAATAAACCCTACTTTCAGGATTTAGATGTATCCTTACAAAATAGTGAAGACAAATAATATTTTACAGGCGTACTGTTTTTTGAAAAGGTTGGCACTGACAAAGTGCAATTCTTTTAAGAATTACACTGATCTTATCAAGACTACATCAGTTAAGTTACATCAGTTTCTCAACCTGAACTAGATAAGGAATGAAAACAGCTTCAGACTAACTGCTTAGATGACACCTTAATGACTCTACTGTTTCTTTCATTATGTCTGATGCAACTTCTGTAAAACATTGTTGTAATATCTAGTTAGGCTGTGCCCATGAACTTGACTTGATCACAGCTGTTATAATACAATACCTTCCACACTCATTTGCATTATCGTAAAGCTTTGTACCTCCATGCCCCCTCTCCTTTTGATTAATTTATCTCTCAATCTAATAGCCTCAGACTAAAAACACATCCTTTAATTTGAATACATTTACTGTGGTAAATTCTCATAGGAATACCAAAAAACATATTTGTGTTATAAAATGTACAAAATATTTTAAAAAGTACTTACCACCTGATTAAAGTCATATATTGGTGGTTGATGTTTGTACTGTTACTATTCCCCTTTTCAAATTTTCAGCATGAGATTAAACTGCTGCAATGAAGATTTTTTGGAGGCTATTTTCATATCTTTACCAAAGATGGCACAATAAAAGTGGAAGCTGGAGGGTGCTGTATATGAGGTTGATAAAGAAAACGAGAATAACCAAATGTAATAACCAAATATTTAATTGTACAGATACATTCAGTCTTATAGTTATTTCCCAATGTTGCTGCTCTTTTAGTGCCCCCAAAACAGAATCAGTATTGTGTTACAGGAATGAATCAGATCTGGCTGAATATGTTTAGCTAAATAGGGGATTTTAAATTTGATTAGTTTTGCACTTCCAGCCAGGTTGGAGGTGGGCTTTGACAGTGTAAGCTTAAGTTCTTTTGTTCCTAAATTATGACAAACTATAATAAACACAAACACATGCCGCTAGCTCTCTGCAAACTGAAAAAGTATAAACTCTTCATTGTCCTAAATGTGATTTCCTTCTCACAGGTCTTTGTAATAACATTCACATTTCATCATCTCCAGTGTGCTTTTGCTAAACTCCTGTTCAACCTGGCCAGCACTGACGCAAAGCGACTTCAGGCTTTGTCATTTCAAGGGATGGTTCACACCTACTGGAGAAAGCTTTGTGGAACATGTTCATGTTTTATATTTAAATGGCAAACACTTGATTTTCTTCCAGCCCTTAAACTAGTCAACAATGAAATCACAGTAATTAAAACAGATGCTAAAAAAAAATGTTTCAGTAAAAGCTCTCTCTGGCGGTGACTGGTCAGAGTCACAGGTAAACACCTTCTTATGGGGATGCAAACAAAAACGTAACTTTCTTTCTTAAAAAAAACCTTTAAATAGCTTTCTTTTTGTATTTTTTTTTATTTTTATAAAGGCCAAACAGAAAAACAGAGCAAAAATCTGCTTATATCTTTTAAAACGCACAGAGTAATGGAGTCAAGAAGGACAAAGCTGGCTGCACGTTTTCACAAGCACTCTCTGTAGAGTCCTAAATTTAAACACTGATCCTAAAACAAGTAGAATATGTAGAACTTGACCTCAAACTTTGGTAATATTATGCCATGAAGATTTGCAGGAGTTTAGCTCACACATGAGTCAGAAGCTCGACTGCAGCTCAGGTTGGAGGTAAAAAGACCAGAAGGATTTATATTCACATGGATTACAAAGTTTAATTTTCTTTAAAAACAACAAAACCTTTAAATATTGCTTTCAGACAGAACTCACATAGTTTGTTGTTGACAAATTAAATATTTTACAAAAACATCAATAAAAGTCTATTAGGTTATGTGAAGCTTCTTTGCATCTTCACATAATAAATAATATGCCGTTTAGTTATTAAGAAGCACTTGGCAAGGATTCAGCATCCTAGGCATTAACCTGCAATTGGCGAGATTTTTATGCAAGAAATCACTGATCAGTATGAACTGTTTTTAACTATGAGTTTCTGTTTACCCAAAGAATTATGGCAGAATTAAGGGCTAAATTCTTAATACCATCTGCTTCCTCTAGGGACAACATTCAGAGAAAATCCTTAATATAACAATATGATGTAAAAATTTTAGCCTGAAGCTAAGACCAAATCAGTAAATGTATTTTTGGAGTAAAAGAACTAAAAACGCATGATTAAAGTCATCTCTCAGGAGAGCTCCTGTGCTGGGACATGATGTTAAAGGAGCTCTTCATTACACTAGATGCATTGTAATTTATTGATAGTAAATACACTGTAGTGATACCTTTATCTCTTTATTTACTTACTTACTTTATTCACCATTTGAGCCTACTGTCGCAACAATTTTTACTGTCCTTTTCAGACATATTATTCAGCTGTGAACCTAACAATCCCATTTTAAAAGGATTAAGTTGAGATCCAGGGAGAAATCCTTTATTTTCTGAGAGTCAAGTAGTTTCTGTTTCATTCTTTTTTCTAGTTTTTACCTAATCCCACCAAAGTCAGGACTTTTTAGGTTTTATAGACATTTTTTCATTTAGTTGATGTGCTCTCTGGGAATATTATAAAAATCTAATCCGATATTCCTTTGAAACGAAAAAAAAAAAAAATCTTTCATATTTGTGAGGGATTTCAGGCAGTGAATAAAAATACTCTCCTTTCAGTGAAAGTGAAATATATATATATATATATATATATATATATATATATATATATATATATATATATATATATATATATATATATATATATATATATATGTCCCCTAAATCTTGATATAGTACTCGATCATGACATGCTGTGTAACTTTAAACCTGTATTTATGTAGCTCACTTTTAGGATGTTTTCTTTCTCTTCTGGTAAAAATCAGGTATTGGTAACAGAACAATAACAGCCATTTAAGCCCTGAGGGTGGGGGTGGGGTGGGGGGTTATTAATCAGGTTACACTTTCACAGAGGGCAACTTAGAGATTTGAAAAAGCTATTTAGAAATAATGTAACTCACTGGGACAATCCACTGCCAGTCAGTGTGTTGGATACAGTACAGGCACTCAAGTGTGGATCAAAACTAACGATTGAAAAAAAAAAAAATCTTCATATCCCACTTAAAGCTTGCCACAGTAAAAGATGCTGAAGATGGGGTTCTGGTCAGATGAGACCAATATTAAACTTCCTGGCCTACATGTAAAACACCATGTGTGGCAGAAAAAGAATGCTAAGCACAATCCTGAAGAGAGCATCCCTGCTGTAAAACATTATGTTGTTGGGATACTTTATCAAAGCACACTTTATGTGTTACAATGGACCAGTCAAAGTCCATACCTAAATCCAATTGGGACTCTGTAGTAAGATTTGAAAATGTAATGTTCATAAATCAGTCTGACTTTGAGCAATTTAGCAGAAGAGAAATGGGCAAAACAGTCTTTCTGCCACATGAAAAATTGGAATATTCTTAGAATTATAAAAGCTAAACAATACATTCTTGTGAAATTATTTATTTCACCTGCTAAGCAATAAACTAAACTTGCATTATTTTGATAAAACAAACATTTTTGATCTGTAAGTCATAGATCCAAAGAGCATGTTTGTCTCATAAAGAGAAAGGCATACACATTTTCTGGGTCAGTTATTTCCAGTTTTCTTTATCCTGGTTGTTTAGTTTGTTCTTAGCAACAAGAACAGTACATTGGTCACTGTTTCTTTAAAAATCTTTGCAGTTGCCAGGTTTGGTGAATACTTAAACCGAAGTCTGCTTTTGAGTGAACATCGTTGGGTGTCTGTGGTCTACTTACCTAAAAATTAAAACGAAAGCAAAAGGTGTGGTCATTAAGAGTTAACTACATTGTGTTGGACACAAACTTTTCCATTTTTGGAAGAGCTCAACATAATTTCATTTTTTAAAATTATGCATAATACAAAAAAAAAAAAAAAAAAAAAAAAAAAAAAAAAAAAAAAAAAAAATCATTCTTAAGGCAAAACATAGCTTGCAGGTAAAACTGGGTCTAAAGCTAAAACATAAAAAAATAGAAGGCTCAAGAAGAACTCAAAAATGACAAATAAGTAGAAATGATTTTAATTTAATTAAAAATACTATTAATTAAATTATTAAAATTATTATAAATGAACCTTGTGGCTAACTAAAAACTTGCTAATGGCAAATACTTAAGACAATAAGTCACTGAATACTTTAAAATAAGCAGAGTCTCACCAACCCTACTCGTAAAGGAGTTCCACAGCATGGAAGAATTATTATTACTTTTATTATTATTATTATTATTATCAGATGGCATATTTATTGCAAAACCGTTGGAGTGGACTTTTTGTAAAGAGCATAAAGTTTCCTTCACTAGTGATATATTCTGATCTAACAATAGAGCCACATACACAATCTAGCCTTAGCTCCCTTCAGGGGGTCGAGGAAGAAAGGGAAAAAATTGTGCAATCGAGTGCAAATCCATCTCAGTGTGAGGACGGGAACATGTGTTTATATGAGCGCGTGCATGCATGCATGGCACAACACAAACCCACAGGAGGCATCTCCAACTGCCATCACCAAGAGGCCTCTGCAGGAGCATTTTCCAGAGAACAAGGGTTATTTTCCAAATGGTTCCAAGGTGAAGAAAGACAGGACACTGTAGTCTGAAAAACCCTTGTGTGCATTTGAGGGTGTGATGAAGTTGGGCTGGCAAGCAGCTTGACAAGAAGATTGAGCAGGAAGCAACGTTTAGAGGAAATGTTGCCTTAGAGATCTTCACAGTTTCAAAGTGTGCCTGTGCGTGTGTTTATGGTATCTGCAAAAATACCCAAAGATGTGTATGTGGAAGGAAAACATCTCATCTGGAGACTAATATATATTCTCCTGTGGCTAATTTTCCCAAACTGCATTTTAAACTGCATTAAATAGACCTGAGAGATTAGAGAAAGTCGGAACCCTAAGAACTGAATGTCATTTTTCTTCCTGAGACAAAGTTATTTTTTTATCAAGAGGAAAACCTTCCCTGACATAAGTGTTTGTTGATTGAATGCTAAACTTGCTTTTACAGAAGAGAGTCAAACATTTGAACTGAATGGCCCTTTTAAAACTGAAGCTCCTAATCTTAGCCTTAAAAACAAATAAGACCACACTGATGCAGTTATTGTGCCCCTGACATTCATATTGGAATTTTAACCTCTTCTGGACTTTATCCACAATGTTATCTGTCCTATAACTCATTCTATTCAGAGAAGAGCAATAGCACAGTAACAAGGAATGCTAAATTACTATATCAGATACAGTAGATATATTTATAAATTAAAAAAAATCTTTTGGGAGAGAATTCCATCAGTTAAGGGAAGCTCAGCAATGTATTAGTTACAGCAAGTCGTCCAGGTCCTGAAACAGCATAGCAGTCCCAGAACATCACACTACCACCACCATGCTTGATTGCTGAAATCAACAATGTTCTTTTCTGAAAAGTTTTGTTAGAATTAAGCTAGAAGTAAATGGATGCACACCTTCCAAAAAGTTCCACTTTTGTCTCATCAGTCCACGGAACATGTTGCCATAAGTCTTGGGAATCATCAAGATGTTTTTTGGGAAATGTGAGATGGGCTTTTAAATACTTTTGTCTCATGGAGGCCATTTTTGCCCAGTCTCTTCCCTATTATTGAATGATGAACTCTGACCTGAACTGTGGCAAATGAGGCCTGCATTCAGCAGGAATGACTCACTCCTCCATGAGTCATTGATGTACTCTTGGAGTAATTTTGGAAGGCTGGCCACTCCTGGAAATGTCACCACTGTTCCATATTTTTCTGAATATTGGCTCTCACAGTGCTTGGGGAGTCCAAAACCTTTAAAGCTGAAGAGGCTTTATGAGATCTTTTAGCCTGTTTCATCAGGCTCTATTTAAGTAATTTCTTGGTTCTACAGGTCTGGGTGTGGTTAATGAAATTGAACTCTTTGGTTAATCACATTTATTAATTAATCTCACAATGACCCAGGGAAAAGGTTGACAGCTCATACTGGAGCCAAGATACAGAGTAGAAAAGGTCATGCAGGGCTTGTTCCTGCGGGGGTGCTACACACACTGTTTAGATTCAGATGTTTTTTAGATACACTATGTTGGAGCACAGCTGCCACTAAACACAACTATTCAGTGATGTTATTGTTATTACTATATATGCATATGTTGTTTCTTGTTGTGGTTTCTCATTTCTGATTTTTCTCTTTCTGCAGGTCTAGAGGCAGACTTCTAGGGTCTTGACTTGTGTTCCCCACCTTTCTTTCTTTCTTTCTTTCTTTTACCCCACAACATAGGCTACTATTAATGGCAGCGAGTGCCTAAGTGTTGAATACATAGGTTAGTTTCCAAAACTGAGCTAATAGAAATTATTTCTGTCTCCATCCAAACAGTTTTGCAATTATAAATCTTTAGCAGAATGTAAACCTACATGTAGCAGGAGCTGTCAGAATATAATAAAGATATTCTGAGTACTTCAAAACTACCTTTCCATCAAAGCTATGTAAATAGAACTGAAACTGAATTACATGAATTCAAAGTACACACAAAAAAATTTCAGTCAAATATCAAGTTAGCACAGCATTGGTTTTTCACTTATTTGCATTTTCTCATTTAACAGACTCAGTTTTCTAGAATCTCCCTTTTGAGTCCTCAAATTATGATTTGTTTGCATCACTGGGCTTCAGCCTCATATATTACAAATCCGCTGTTCCTTCAGGATAACCTTTAACCTGGACAACAGTTTCTGACCTGTCAAAGGTGTGAGCATGTGTTTGTTTAGAAAGCTTCCACTGAACATGCAGGCAGGTGTTAAACTGCCTTAGTGATCTGCCCTGTGCAGTATGAAATGGTGGGTTTTATACTTGGCAGAACAACAAAGAAGAAGTCATGTGATTGTGCACAACATTCTTCTCCCCTTATTCAGTTAATGACCCCTGTCTAAGAGTGTCTGTGATGGCCTGTTTTTGTTTTTGTTTTTTTACAAATAAAGTAAAGTACAAATATATTTAGGCCCTCACAGTCAATACTTTAGAGAACATCCTTTCTCTGCAGTTTCAGCTACTGTTCTTTGGCACTAGTTTTGAGATCAAGAAACTGTATGTTTTGCCTATTCTTCTTTCCAAGAGGCATTACGCCTATTTGGGTTGGATGGAGGGTGTCTGTAAACATACATTTTTAAGTCCTGCCACACATTCTCAGTTGGATTTAGGTCTGGACTTTGATATTAGCATTTTAACACATGAATTATGCTTTGATCTAAATGATTCCATTGCAGCTCTGACAGTATGAGCAGGACTCTTTTTTTCCTGCTGGACTTCACTCCAAGGAATTTCGAAGACCTTTTTTTTTAGTGTTGGACTGTATTTAGCTCCCTCCATCTTCCCATCAATTGTGACAGCATACCTGTCCCTGCTAAAGAAAAGAATTCCCACAGCATAATGCTGTCACCATCATGTTTCACTAATGGTGTGGATTGTGTGTGTTAAGGTTGATGTGCAGTGTTTTTCACCACACAAAACATTTTCCATACATTCTAAAGAGTTCAAATTTGGTCTCATCTGACCAGAGAACTTTCTCCCACTTGTTTACTGTGTTTCCTACACTGCTGGTGGCAAACTGCAAATAGAATGTCTTATAACATTCTTTGAACAGTGACTTTTTTTCTTACTACTTTCACATAAAGGCCAGATTTTTGGAGTGCAAGACTTATAGCTGATCTGCCAACAGATTCTCACTCCTGAGCTGTGGATCTCTTCACCTTCTCCAGAATTAATGTTCTCAAACAAACCTCAAACAGAACAGCTAGATTCATACTGAGACTGTGCACAGATGGACTCAGCGTGAGCTGAATGCAATTTTCAGGTTTTTATCATTCTAGTTTTCACTTCAAAATTATCCACACTCTTGTTTTGGTATATTACATAAAATCTTAAAAAAAAAAATAAACTTTGTGATTTTTTTTTTGTCAAAAAATGTGGAAAATTTAAAGCAGTATGAATACTTTAGCAAGGTAATGTAGTTAAGACACAACTTAATGCTCCTCTAAATCTATGCCAGAGTGAGTCTGCATGTGCATTCTACTGGTTTAAAAGATGCCTTAGCATTTTGTAGTATTGTAAAACAGGACAGAAATTGAAAATTTGTACTCAGCTGGTTTTAGCGACCCCCACTTTTCTCAGGTTTTTGCTTCTAACAGAATGATTTCTGTTTCTCCTTCATTTCAACTTGAGTTCCTTAAATTGACCTTAAATCTAGAACATGCTCTCCATTCTGTCTCTCTTAAAGAAATATAAGATTTTGTATGTATCTCTGTGTTTTACCTCACTGAGGATGCCAATAGCACCATGGATTTTGGCTACATGACTAAGAAAGGCAGCCGACTGTTGTCCCACCATCCTTAGTGCTGGTAAAAAGCTGACCAATGACGAGGGGCTGGCCTGGGAAACGTCCACGAGAGCACCCAACAAAGCCTCAGTCAGAGTGTGCTCATTCAGGTAACTGACCAGTGTGGGCACATGTGTGCTCAGCATCTGCCAGGATTTGGAGAAATAAAGCCAAAAACACAAGAATACATTGTTTCATGACTCAGTTTCAGTACTCCACACTAACAAACCAAACACAGACGCTGAACTCGAGCTCTTTCATCCAAGATATAAAGGGTGGAGTATAAAAAACAAAAGACTGCCCGTAGGACTTTCTGAGCAAACTGAATGAATGAACAGTTCCTGCTCATTATCTGTACTAATCACACTGCGAGGCACTAGACTGAAAGCCCACGATTGTCTGCTCTGTTGCTGCTCCATAATGAGTAACCGTTTTCTGACAAAATGAACGATGAACGAAATCCAACAATTTGTTTCACCAAAAGATAGTGCATGACAGCTAAAATGTTTCCCATATATGTTTTTTTTAACCTTACCAGTACATCAATTCCAGTAAGTAACATTATAATGCAGAACATTTCACAAGAGCTGTGGTGAATACACCACCAATCAAACTGCAATATTTTATGATCGTGTGTGTGTGTGTGCATGTTTGTGTGTGTAGTTGGGAGGAAAAAGGGAGAGGATAAGAATCACCCCAGATGACTGGTGTTTTTCTCCACTGAATAAAAACTGTGCATGTTTTACCACTGCATGCTTTGTTTGCTGGTATGTGGTATTCCCCCCTCCTGTTGGATCACAACAGCTTTGCTCCAAAATATGCAGGATAAAAGGTATTCTTGGAGCGCTCAATTTTATCAGCTCTATTTAGTTTTCTAGTAGATTGTTCTCAATGCTGCATATTTAAGATTTGAATGGTCAACGATCTGATTAGGTTTAACTGATTGGAGGAATTGTTTAAAACTATATACACCTTCATTTAAGACAAACGTACATAAAAATAACCTTCTTACGGTGAATACTGAGCTGTTCACAGCAAGAACAACATTGGTGTGAACATCAACAATATTGAGAAACAATGTTCTGAAGACCGACTGACCAAGTGTACTCTGTAAGTACCAGTGGTATTTAGACTTTAATCAACTGCAGTAGATTATACAGTGAAGAAAAAAGACATAAAATGTGCATGGCTTCACAATTACAACGCTCTTATGATAATATTGTTCTTCTTAAAATATATTTTAATCATACTTTTTTGTGCACTAACAGAGGCAGACCATGAAAAGATTATTAGTATCAGAGGACCCACAGCAGCAGATCAGACCACTTTAAATGATACATGTTTGTGATTTGCTTTTTCTTTGTTTTAGCTAAATCTAATGGCTGTTTAATGGTCAAGGGTCTTGGAAATGACACAAAATGGAATTTTGTTTTTTCCAATTTAATGTTTTTATGTCATACTGCAAAACTGAAAATATTTCACAAGCTCCAATTATTGGGTGTAATGAGATCTTGTGCTACAAGATCTCATTACAAGATGTGGATACATGATTTTGGATAAAAATGTGATTATTTTTGATTAATTACAGCCCTTGCAATTAACTCGATTAAAAATTTTAATCAAGTCCCACCACTATTACTAACATATGAAAATAATGATTTCGAGAAGATCTGTCCCTCCATTTTCTTACACTTTTATGTCATTTAGGGACTGCAGTTATGCCCTTATAAACTCACCTGTACAATACCAAAAAATTTGAAATGTGATCTCAAAAACTAAATTCAGTTTGCAAGCACAAATTGTATCCTTGCCAAAAACCTGACCACAGTTGATCACTTACAAAATAATTTCTGCCACAGTTGTAACTACAACCCAGCTAAATACAGTTACTATTATTATTCTTGGTGCAAAAGACTATCAAATATAGCGTTAGGAAATCCATAGGAACAATTACTTACAAGTGGATGCTGCTCTGCAACCATCTGAATAAGTCTGATCAGGTGTTGTTGCTCTGCTGTCTCCAGCTGGGGTATCATTGATGTAAGGCTGCCCAGGTGATGGTGGATGGTGTGTGGCTGTTTGGGGTAGACTGAGGGCAGCACACGTAACATCATGTGGTTACCTGTAATGCATGAAGAGAAAAAGATAACTGCATATGCATACAATGAACACACAGCACCACAACTGCCAAAGAAAAATACACTTGTATAAAGTTTTCCTGCATTCATTCAAGAGTTTAATCTTGATTCAGTGTTTTTTTTTTTTTTTTTTTGCAAAAACACCCATGTTGCATTTTGAAAAGTTTTTAGTTTCACTTTTTGTGCCAACAGTCAACCTTGTTTAAGGAGATGACTTAATGAGTTTGGAAACACTGCATTTATTGCCTCTGAAAAAAACAAAAGGATACTTCAACAGGAATATGGCCAGAGGATTTTTAATAATTATTATAGTAATTGTTAAGAGTCTGGAGCCAAAGCAGGAATACAGATGTAATTAACTGTACAGTTCAAGTGGATTTTTATTAATGTTAAAGTGCAATTCATAATTATTAGCTATACATTACAGGTCCTTTTACAAACAAAAACCTCTTGTTGCTGAATTTTTTCACAGAAAAGATGTTCAGTATGGTTGTGTCATAAGTATAAATTAAGCTCTGAAATACCTCTATCAATTTATTTCATGAAATGACTGCTGTGAAATCACAGTTTTCTTGCATTTGCAATGGTTACACAGAAAGAAAACAACCATCTATGTAACAACGTAGCAGGCTTCGGTAGGTCCAAAGATGTTCAACAAATGCCAGAACCATGTCCTCCAAAGGAGTATGCTGCTGAATCAAGTTTCCAACACTGCAGAGCTTACTCACCATTGGCAGAAGTTGTGTATAATGGTGTTAGCACAAACACTGAAACAAGGGCTTTTGGACAACAACCCTGTAAGAAGATACGCAACAAAAAATGCACTTTTTCCAAGAAAAACATCTTAGACTGAAAATCTACAGGAAGTACACAGATGAACAGTAGAAGACTGGTGCAAAAATCTTTTCTCCAACAAATCCTGATAATTGTATGAAGGATCTGGAAAATAACTTGTCGAGATTAGAATGGGTGAGAGCTACATGACACCAGTCTTGTTCAAAGGGTGATGAATGCTGATACAATCCTTCTCCAGCAGTGATTGGACGAGAGGCGGGGTACACCCTGGACAGGTCACCAGTCCATCACAAGGCAGCACAGAGACACACAGGACAAACAACCATGCTAAGTTAAACACACTCATACCCAAGGGCAGTCAAGAGAGACCAGTTGTGTTTTTGGACTGTGGAAAGAAGTCGAATCACCCAGAGAGAACCCATGCATGCACTGGGAGAACATGTAAACTCTGTCCAGAAAAAGCCCAGGCTAGTATTCGGACACATGATCTTGCTGCAAGGCAACAGTGCTAAAAACTGTGCAGCTTCATGTAAAAACCACAAAATAAAATAAAATGTTAAAACATTTCTACTGAATCTTTAAAAATCTATTTACAACTACTTCCTTGTACAATTGCTCAAGTTAGACTAAGACAGACGAATCAGGACAGTCACACTGACTATCAAAATAAGAAGCGGGCTGCAAAAAAAAAAAAAAAAAAAAAAAAAAAAATTCAACCTGGAGAGACTCACACGAAAGAGACAATTAGAGAGTTTTATTGACTTAAAATTCTTTGGTGCTCGGACTCCAGCAGAAGATGAGTACGCTGAGAATCACCATGAGCTTGAATAAACAACACAGGGTGAGAATTTAGGTTCGTCTTCACCCCGGAGCCCAGACCTGGTGGTGGAGCAGAGGTTGGAGGAAGGGAACCTGAAGGAGCCTGAGAGGACGAGGGTGGAGACGGGGTGGAGGTGGGACGAAGCTTGACTGGCGAGCAGGTGGAACCATGGATTGCAAGCCTTATATTCAGAATCCTGGATGCTAACTGGCAGCAGCGGAGGCGTGGACCCAGTGATGGATAATGCAGGTAAGCTGGAGCGAGTCTGCCAGGTTGAATTTATGGGAAGCCTTCATTTCACCTTTAGTTGTGAGCTGTTGATAACTTTCCTGTTTAAGCTTCAACTGTTATTGTAATCTCAAGGGATAAGACTCCCAGCTATGAAATAATATCAACTGTTTAGAAATAATCATTTTCCCATTTATATTATGTTGAAATAAAGTCAAGATGACACATGATTGGATATGAAGGCAATTCCAAAGCAGTTTACAGGCCTGGAAAAACTGCAAGTTTACCCAACAACCTCTGTCTGACAATAAAATATCTTTAAATGATTCAATTTACTGGACAAAGACTTTTATTTTCAAATACAGGAGGTATTATTGGTGATTTTCAGGGATTTTATACCCTAACTCTGGTATCATACAAAGGCATACCACAAGAGATACTTCACATTCAATGATTAAATACAGTCAGATTGTATGTCAAACAAAGAATGTATGAGAAAATGGTGAAAGTCCAAAAAAGAGGATTAAAAAAACAGGAGCACAGCAGCTTACTTTTTTGCTATTAAACTGATTCCTTTTATAGCCAATATGGAAAAAACAAGTGTAAAGAGCAACATAAAGTTGAGCAATGTAAAGAAGATTACAGAGTTGATGGGTGTTTATTGGATGGTAGAAATATAGTAGAAAAATTCAAATAGTTTTATTTTTAAGAAGACTAACAAGGACCTCCTGGATAAAGATTTAGGTCTGAGAGCATTTTGTTTAGAGGTAACAATATTAATCACTAAGCTATCATGTAGCCCAGTAATAAATTAAAACAATTGGCAATGGGGAGTTTCAAAGTTAAAGGGGGTGTGGGGGATATTGTGTATTTTAC
The DNA here is from genome assembly GCA_014839685.1 of Anableps anableps. Lineage (NCBI taxonomy): Eukaryota > Metazoa > Chordata > Actinopteri > Cyprinodontiformes > Anablepidae > Anableps > Anableps anableps. Next base: position 23,139,135 of record CM026068.1, on the reverse strand, counting down.
AGGCACATAGTGCCATTTTAAAAGCAGAATTAAGTACCTGTTACGTTCAGTTGTTATAAAAATGCTGCATATCTCAAAAACTTAAAGGAAATTTGACTCCACATCATAGCTGTATCCGACACCTTGAAATTAGTCTCTGTTTCTTTAAAGGGATCCATGATTAGTTGTAATAATAGACTTTATTTGAGAACCATTTGTTTCAGATGTAAAAATATACAATAAAAATACTGTGGGCTGTTTAATTTTTTTAAAAATTAAATAAAATATTATCACACTGACATCACTATGTTGTTTACGCTGCAATGCATTCTGGGTAGATGACGTATGCCAGGACCTACATCACTAGTTACATCTAGCCAGAACAGTAATTATTGTGCAATAAATAACATTCCGTCCTCTAAATTTGAAACAGAGCACATTGAAATAGAAGGGAATGCAGAAATGACGGGAGGAAATGAAGATGAGGAGGACCAAATGAAGGAAGAGGAGAAATTTGGCTGAAAAAGCTGGTATTTGTGCTGCTGCTACTTGGAAATGGCAATCCAGCAGTATGCTGCAAAGATCTCCACTTTTTAACTCAAGCTGTTTATGGTAAGCATTGCAATCAAAACATTTTCTCAAATACATTAAATGTTGTGTTACAAAGACTTGAAGATGCTTCATTGTCACTTTAAACATCCAAGCATTATCTTCCAGTTGGTTTTGATTTCCCGTCAGCTCCAGCTAATAGTGTTAGCTCGAGCTAATGGTATTAGCTCTAGTTAATATAGTGAACAGCAGATTACAAGCTGATCACACCTGTTAGTTTCAACAAGTGTCTCGTGTATAATGAGAAATGAAAACTTTGAGGCAGTTTGCCTCCATCCAGACATTTTGTGGGTTGCCCTAATCAGCCTCTACTACCTGTACTTCTTGTGTTTTGTTTATGGACTCGACTCAACTTGACCCTACCCGCATCATCAACCTGGCATGCCTTGCGTAGGTGAAAAAATGGCGACCTCTGTAGGTGAAAAACATAACAAAGATATATAATTTTTGAAGTAATTATGACTTTTTACGTGTCACAAACAACAACGTTTAGGTTAATGGGAAAATTACAATATATTTAGGCCAACAAGTTCAACTAGGCATGGATCTTTGTAAGAACCTCCTACCCTTTCCGACACATCCTTATCAGAGCTGCTCAGTGTGGATGAACGTGATCATAAGTAGCATCAGAAGCACATCCGTCAGCTTTTGGAGTAGAATGACCGTGATTTTGCAGCCCTGCAAGCAGCACGTCTCTCGAAAGAACGGACACACAATGAAGAACCGAGAAATGGTGCATCTCTGGTCAACGTTTTGTCGGAGATATAGTTTGGCATGAAACACCAGAACTACATAACATTAGCTTGGCATGATGTGCATATTATTCTTTGTTAAGCCACCAGACATGCATGAATGAGTCAAAGCAACACTCTGGGTATATGTTTGATGAGGGAATAACATTATAACACGATATAAAGCTCAAAAAGTTGATTTTGCATAATACCACCCTTTAAATACAAAGTATTCACAGTTTGTGTGCTCAGTTTATATTCAAAATGTAATGCAACACGACTGAATAAGATTCATATATTCCTGACACAATGTGTTGCTCAATGCAGAAGGTTCAGAGGCCCTGTGTCCTCAAAACAGATGACCAAGGTTTGAGTCATGACCTGGACCATTTGCTGCATGTTTCCCTTCTCACTAACGCAACAAAATATGTAAAAGGTACTGATTCTTCTGAGCAAATAAGAAAAAAAGTTCATATATATATATATATATATATATATATATATATATATATATATATATATATATATATATATATATATAACACACTGTATAGACTCTCCTATTCTCCTAACCAAAACTTACAGCCTAACTTACAGTGTTACATGCACACCCCACCTTTTAGACAATTAAACACAAATCATTAGAAAAGATGACAGGTACAGTACAGAGACACAGAGAAAGCCGGTAATAACCATAAAGCTCTAGTTAAAGCACTAAAAGGTTTGTTTGAAGGTATGTTAAAAGACAGGAGGAGACAAGAGTCTGCATGAAATACTGAGGAGGATTTATAGCCCTGAAACTGTAACTTAATGCTCACATACTGGAAAAACAACTGTGCCAGACCAAGGAGCATTCAGACTGAACTGAACAAACCTATTCAACCTCATATTACAGATCCTGACTGAATCCCTCTGCATCTTAGACAGCTTATACAGCTTACTGAACTGTTCATCCATCCGTCCATTTTTACACAAAAGTTACATTTTTCTGAGGTGACACCAACATTTCCACACACCGTTATCCAGAAACAGAGAAAACCCAGAACCTTCCTCGGAATGACCAGCTTACCAAAATTATTCTGACAATTTATCTAGAAGGTTGTAAAAGAACCCAAAACAAAATCTAAAGGACTGAAGGCTTCACTTGCCTCACTTAAGTTCAGTGTTTATGAATTAACAATGAGAAAGAGACTGGGTTAAAATGAAGTCCATGGGTGAGTTCCAAAATAAAAGTCATTTGTTGACTAAAAAGAACACAAAGGCCTGTCTCACATATCCAGACTAAATATCTTGATTATCCCTCTTTCAGGAAAATCTTCTGTGGATTTATAAGCCAAACATGGACATTTTTGGAAGTTGGACATCCCATTACACCTGGTGTAAATCTAATACATAATTTCAAAAAAAGAACATCATACTTTCAGCAAAACATGGTGATGGTAGTGTGATGGTCTGGGACTACTATTCTGCTTCAGAACCTGGATAACTTGCCATAATAGATGGAACCACAAATTCTGGTTTTGGTGAGGCCTATTTAAAGTCTGGACTTAAATCCAATTGAGATTCTGGCTGTTCATGCTCGAAAACCCAGCTTTGTTAAATTAAAACTATGTTTTAAACGAGAATGGGACATTTCCATACTGATGAACAAGACTTGTTGCTAACAAATGTTTGATGCCAGGTGCCACAACCAGTTTTTAGGTTTCAGAGATGATTGTTATTTTACAAAAGGCCAGGTTGATTGGGACTTTTTTCACTTACTAAATGGTAAATGGTTTGAATTTATACAGCACCTTTCCAGTCATACAGACCACTCAAAACACTTTACACTACAGACACATTCACCCAGTAACCCTTGCAGCAACCATCCTCCACTTTCACCAACAGCAAACATCTCTTCTCCTTTCTGAATTTTTCTGATCATCTAACATCATCACCCAACATGAGCCTCGAGTATTCAGACCATGAATCCCACACAGATATATGACTCAGATCCTACTTCTGCTTATTCAGAACTTAATTACAGATGGAGATGCATTCAACAGATGGAGATTTTAGAAAAGACAATCTATTTGTAAAATGGAAAAATAAAATATTTGGTTTGACATTTTTATCATCGCTTATTAAATAAAGAATACAAAATCAGAAGAGTGTTTCGGCTTTCAGCTGGACTTTTATGATCTGTTTTCAGCTGAATTAACCCCCTCCTCAAGTGGCAGTTATGTGGCAACAGAAGATAAATATTTATACAAGTCATACACGGACTGAATTCACAGCAAATAGACCCATTTCTTTTCTGCGTTAAGCGTGTAACATCTGTTTGCCTTCTGCTCTGCCTCTCTCTGATAATGTATTTCTCCCTTTAATCTTTGTAACCCCGCTGGCTAAGGCTTGTCTTAAATGTCAATGTTTAAATTCAATCATTCTTTGCCTCCATGAATGTTTCTCTTCAAAGTTCAGTCAGAAATACCCATTTTCCTCACTTTTTATATATATATATATATATATATATATATATATATATATATTTTTTTTTTACATATCATAATGCCAGAGTTTGGCTGTTGTTATAAAAGATCGTTACTGTGGACACTTGATTGATTTCTTGCCAAAATCTCACAAATAGGAACAGTATTGTTGTTTGATGCTTCTGCTTCAATGTGGAATCAATTGAAAAAGCCAAATCCAGACTTTTTTCAGATTTTTCAGATTTTTTTCTTTGTTTTACGTTATGAAAACCATGTCTGGTCTCTTCTGGTCTTAGTTACACATTTTCACATATGTTCACGCTGCGGTTTTGGGAAGAAAGTGGAAAGTGTAAATATATCCTCTTGCTGGCAACAGGATAAGACTGTAGCATTATATAAAAAAGATAACTTTATTGCAAAAACAAAAATATTTTAAATCTACTTTGTGATATGTTTTTATTGCACAAATGATACAAGTTTTGTGTTGTTTTGTTATTGCACTGGGAAAAAAAACAAGCAGAATATTACTATGGTAAGATTCACAGAACATCCGCTGAACTCCATTTGAGCTGAACAAATGTATCTTAATCTCATCTGAGCAAAGAATCTGAACACAATATTCATCGGTTCTCTTCAAAAGCTATTTAGCTAAACCTATTAGTACAGTTTTGTGCTCCTGAGCAGGCAAATTTCATCAAAGCTGAATCATGTGGTGCCCTACAAACTAAAATCTGTGCATAGGTAGAGAGAGCCGATCTGCTGGGTCACAGCATGTTTGAGGCAACATTTTAGTCACCTTGACAAGTGTCTTGGTCATTCCGACTAGAGCTGCACAATATATGGTTAAAGCAATATCACAGCATAAGAACTAACAGGACTGCAATAGCTGTTGCTTAATTATTTAACTACCATTCATTCAGACTGTCTATGACTGTAATACATTTAGTAAAACATACTGTTAATTCAAAATAAAGATCTCTAAAGTGTGAAGAGTTTTTTTTCTGAACCAGAAAAGCAGATGTCACCCTAAAACAACTTTTAAATATAACATTGTTGCAATGGAAATATATATTTTTTTCCTACGGCTCATCAATTAAATTGAGTTCAGTTCATTTATATAGCGCCAATTCACAACGTTGTGTCAACAGACTACTAAAAAAAAAAAGTCAATCCAATTATACAGATTCCAAGTCAAGTACATACTACCCAAATCAATCCTAGTAATCAAACAATGCAGTCAAGCTCAGTTTAGTATTCAAATGTATTCAAAAGTTTTCCATTTAAAGAAACCCAGCAGTTTGCATCGAGTCACTGACTTGCAGCATTCATTCCTTCTGGACGAGCATGTAGCGACAGAAGACAGTTGCTTGCATTGTGTTATTGACTTTGAAGCAATCCCTCATATTGAGCATGCAAGTAACAACAGTGGAAAGGAAAACTCCCCTTTTCTAAAGAAACTTCAAGCAACTTGATCAGCTAATCTTTTTCCTTGTGTTCAGACTTTGATTAGAAGTAGAAATCCCACTGAAAACCTGTGGGTGAGCCTCAGAAAACACAGGATCGGAAAGGATGAAGGACTATGGATGATATTTAGGGACAAATGGTCAAAGATCTCTCTCTGGGTGTGTTATATCAGAAGTGCAGTCCTATTGGTAAAAGGGAGTTGTTCAAAGTATTAGCAGCAATGTTATCAAGGGGTGTGGTACTAGTGTTTTTGGTAAAAACTATTATTTTACTAAAGATCTTTCTCCCCCCCATAAAAAAAAAAAAAAAAAAAAAAAAATGTATTCAAATTGAAGGCTGGATTTACCTGCATTTTTCAGAAAAATATTATGCTATTGGAATAAAAGTTTTGTTGATTTTAAAGTTTCTTAACTCTTCTTAACCTGAGGTACCAACAAGTAAGGAGGGTGCTGTATTTTTAACACTCTTTGTGGCAATTTATTTATAGTCTATATACCATTTCTTTCAGGACAGTCTCTTCTGCTGTGAACGGCTTTCTAATATGTCTTAAGAATGCTGTTAATGACTTGATGTGTGATTTGATGGTGGTTTTTAAGTTTTTGGTTGCTTTTGTTTACTATACTATCACTCAGTTTTCAAGTTTAGTATGTTTTTCTCACCAAATAAATCAGCAAACATTTCTAAGCCCCACAACAAGCAATACATTCGACATTATTTTATAGAAACATTATTTCTACAGTATTTCAGTTACTGAGTTTTTTTTGGGTTTTTTTTTACAAATAAAAAAAGTGCTTTAAATGTGTTTTAAAGATTTTCTTTTATTACAAACATGAGTTAGCAGTGAGCATATTCTGATTTTATAACGTTATGGATCTGGTGCTGCTACTTTTTAATGAAACACAAAAAGAATCACTGCTCCAGATACACAGCAGATGGCAAACCTGCTCTCTGATACCAAACCTGCACAAATGAACAAGAAATGTGTGCAGGAATATATTAATGCAGCTGAAAGTGTTACATTTCAGAGCTTCTTTAAAGATCCAGCTTCTAAAAACATCAAACGCAAAATAGAGATGCTATTACTGAATTCTTTCCTAAAACAAAGGTTTCTCAGGGCTATACAAAAAAATACTTCACCATTTAAGACAACAAGTAAACACGTGGTTTTCAGTAGGCATGTGAGGGAGAAAAAGAAAAACACCACAAGAAAGACAAAGGCAGAAAGAATGATGGAGCAGGGGCAGCAGGGTGAGAGTTGGCATTTCCCATGCGAAAGTTATTGAGTCAAATTGACAAAACAAAAACAGGCAAACACAATCTACATGGATTTCTCTTTCACATCGTGTCACATAAGACACGCTCACGGGCCCAAAGAAACAATGAGGGCGAGATCTTGACAAACAGATGTGTAAATACAAATAAACAGAGAGACAAGGTTCTGAGCAAACATCCCACCCATTAAGGCCAACAAAAGCCTCCACACCATCTCTGCATGGGGCAAAATTCTAAATCTCTGCTTCCTTCCTCCACTCCTGTTATTTTTTAGCTCCCTCCTTTTTTTCTCCCTGTGAGTCACAGGAGCAGCAGTTCTATCTGATTACACCACACAGCCTACCTCCAACAGCGCATGAATCATTGCCTCACTCGCAGGCCCAGGCGCTGCTTCTGCGTTTCTCCGCCTCATACAGCCAGATGTTTGCACAAGGATGGAGATTCAGAGAGAGAGAAAAAAAATCCCCTCCAACAGATATTTCCAGTGTGTTTGATCCTTAATTCTGTGTAATGATTCTGGTAAAAATGTGAGATAATTTTCAGGCTAAACATGTAAAAGATTAAATTTAACAGAGGTGCTGACTCAGCTTTCTTTTTCACGTTTTTATCCCAGGTTTGAGCAGAGTCCTCTGAAAAACGTATGATTACTCCGCGCTGTAAGTTCGGGGGAAAGAAGCGGTTGAAGATATTCTGCTATTATATGCCATAGGATTTCTGAAAATCTTCATTTTATTGATTTTATCTGAGGTAGACATGGTGGATGTAATAATGTTACCCGAATAAAATTTAGGAATATTTTTCTGAAAAATTTCATCATATTTTAGACCAGCAAAACCTAAAAATTGTGTAATATTTAAAGATAAATAAATTAAAATCAGTCTTTTCCTTATATTTTCAAAACAGATAAATTCAAAAGCACACAAAAAAAGAGTCTTTGGAGCCACACCTCTTTAAAACAAGCAGGCACTGAAATATATGGAATGATGGCATGCCACCTGGAGCTACCTAATTAATGTAAATCTAATAGTTTTTTTCTTTACAAAAATGTGTGAAAAATATAAATATAGTATATATACATATGTTTTTCTTACAGGAATATGTCAAATGGGTGTGTGGTCGCTAACTGGCAAACAAAAAAGGACAAAGTAAGCACTCTTACTAGAGATCCCTCTATGAAGTAAAAGTGAGAGAGATTTGCAAAAGTAAGTAAGTGAAGATGGCGGACTTCTCCTCAACAACAAAGACAGTCTATCCATTTGAACGCTTTAGGCCTGAGGATTATGAAACACCTGGAATATTGGCTATAAGGAAAGAAACTAAACAAGACTTAGGAACAAGGCTTCAACATATTTATTAATAGCTCTACTGGAGTCAGAATCTGGATTTTGACTTCCATTCCAATCAGTTTTCCAAGCTGAAAGTGGCTTTTTATGGTCAAATGACATGTGAGAAAACCTAATATAAACAAACTAAGAGCTTAAATGCCTTGCAAGATAGTGTCCTCACAATAACATTTGGACATCTAATATAGCGCAGGTCAATCCTCAAAAGTACACGCAGACTGAATATGTGTTAAAAAGTGAGATTTTTGGCTGCATCCATTCACTACTGGTGCCAACTATCGAATGGTTTGCTAGAAAAAAAGATTGGAGTTACACAGCTGCTTGGAGAAAAAGTAGGTGCTGATGCCCATAGGCTGGTCAGAAATGGAGCATTCAATATTAACCTGAATGCTGCCAGAGCTTTATGTTTTTTTGAATTAAGATTTTTCTCAAAAACAATTAGCTAATCTAAAAAAAAAAAAAAAAAAAAAAAAACCCAGGTAGCTAGGCTTGTCACAGAGTGCTTTTAAACTGGCAGGCAGAGTGCCAGTTTGTTAGGTTTCCAAGATATTTCTCTAGGTGGAAATCTCCTCCTTATGAACTCAAATTGGAGCTGGACACTTTGCTTTTACTCCATTTTGGGGGTGACCATTATGTTATGCGTTGATGCCCAAGTTTGGTGGGTTCTCAGCCGTCTTGTGTTTAGTTTTTTCTTTCATACATGAATATAAATATCTTGCTCTACAAGTTTGAATACAATTGAAAAAGAAAAAGCTGTAAAAATGATTATATGTGCCCTTAAGAATTACCGGAATGTTTTTATGTGTATTACAGAAATACAGATGAGTATGAGTGAGTCCGGGCAGCTCTTTGTGCCAGGAATATTAAGCTTCCCGTCAGTAACTGCACAGCGTTTAGTGGAGGAAAGAAAAGAAAAATCAGACAGAAGAGAAAGAGGTGGAGAGTCATTAGAGAAGGAGGAGGGACAAACAGAGTAAGAGAGAGTGAGGGCTTGAAAAAGAGCGCGGTGGACCTGCAGGTCTGTAGAAAAGTGAGAGCAGCAAGAGAGGAACCCTAAACAAACACACACAGAAAGATCACGCTGACACACACATAAACACACACTCATAAAGACAGAGAAGCAGGAGAAAGAGCTGAAGCTGAGCAGACACACTTGTTCACATTGCTCACACACTCTCTTAGGCGGCAGCAGCATGGTTTGGTGGAGAATCCCTGAGGCAGCGATTCTGCTCTCTGTGTGCGTGTGTGTTACACTCACCTACGAGGATGACATCGACATCCAATACGCTGACTACTACAATGAAATCACAGATGGAGAAACACCAGCACGTAAGTTTTAGACATTATACATCTATTTGATTATCTGAAGCATACATTGCCTTTTGTAATGTAATACTAGATTACAGCTGTATTTAATTACTTTCTGGCTGTGGTGGAAGAATATGAAGTCATGCTTGTTTCTGAGGTGAGATAAGAACTTTGATTTATGTAGTGATGTGAAAATGCACAGAATGGGAGCAGAAAAGGGGAAAAACACTAACTAAACCGTTACTTTTAGATAAATCCCAAAAGCTTTATGCTCTCAGCGTGCATTAACATCTGGGAAGCTTTAAACAAATATGACAACTGAACCAGAGATTTATACCACGCTTTTGTGTGATGCTCTGTGATCCATTCAGTGATGTTTCTGAAAACAGTCATACTGACTTTGGTTGTATCTCATTAGTTTGCTTACCGTAGGAAAAAAAAAACTTAAAAAAAGGCACAACAGTTTGTAAAGTATTCAGACTGTTGGCAGAGATGGAAATAAAGGTGTGAGTTGACATCAGTTCTCTTATTGCAAAATTACTACAGGAATTATTTTTTCTTATTTCAAAATAAATGAAGTTTCTCTGTCTGCATACATGTAGTTTTACATGGACATGGTAATCCATAGTAGGTTGGACAAGAGAGAAAAGACAAAGTGACTACATGTGTGAGTTTCTTTTGCTTCAACGAGGCCTTTCACAGCGTGCATTCATCATTTGTTTGTTTTTTCTAAACCTGGAAGGAGGTATAATTGCACCACCATCAGTTAACAGGCTGAAATCTGGGCATGCCGCCTGTAATGTGATAAAACGTGATGAAGGGCAAAACAGGAGGGGCTCCAGGCAAATGACTGGGTGGTAAAATACACAAATTAGTCCAGAGGATGGGGGGAGGGGTGCGACGAAACACAGAATTCATAATGAAGTTGCTGTAGGAGTGTAGGAGGGACAAAAAAGGTCAAGCACAAGTTGAGAGCAGTTTGTTCGCAGGTGTGTCAGGACGAGGGGATGTCAGAGGTCGGATGGAGACACGGGTCACTTGTTCTGGCCTGCTCAAAGCTCCCAATCTCTGAGAGGAATCTGAATTAATAGGCAACATGAGAGAGGTCATGGTACAGTTCATTTTCGCATGACTGACAGGCTGAAAAATGACATTCAGCAGACAGGAAATGGGGGTTGCTGAGCTTTAAGGTGACATTTTCTAAAGATTTTCATCAGTGAAAGCAAATGACTCACTATGCATTTACTATAAGTTTACAAAATATATATTTTAATAATTCAGTAATGAATGTATACAGGATTTTAATGACAAATAAATGAGTAATGCTGAAAATTGTACATTTTAAATCTCTATTATGTTTAAAAACATTTTCTGTCATTAAAAAAGTAAACTTCTGTTTGCACTGCTGGATTATTAAACCATAGGGAGCACACTGCATGAGGCCAAATCCTCATACTCTGACTTACCATGCACACTAAGAAGCCAAATCAAGCATATATATATATATATATATATATATATATATATATATATATATATATATATATATATATATATATATATATATATATATATATACACACACACACACACACACACACACACACACACACTCTTTGTTGCTTTAACCCACATATTTGCTTTATCCCACCCGTTTACCCCCGTGTTTCCCACTGGTCGTATTATCTCACTCCTTTTCTAAGCACATCCTCTCCACTTTATTTTCCTTCCGTCTTGCTTCTCATTTCACAGCGCAGAGCTGGATAATCTCACAGGAAACACAGCAGGGGAAATTGTTCTCTTTCCTTCTCGTTTTCTCATCGCTCTCCCGACAAGCTGACATCCTCATTTGTTGCCATCTGCTTGTCACTCTACCTGCTGTCCTCCGTCTGCTTCCGTTTTTTTTGTTCATCATACTGAACAGTTATTTTAAAGTATTTCATTGATCCATGACAGTGTTTAGAACACACATGAAAAGAGGAGATGCATCTATATCTGTACAAGTGAGATTTTATACATTTTGTGCTTGTAACTTCTATTCGCCGTACAAGATGATGACATAGAATGACAATTGGTAAATAGAGATTATACAGTACAATGAGCAATATTGATATAAAGAGAGAAAACATCCTTGAACTTTCACTGCATTTTATTGAATATGAATTTGGGGTTAGTATAGGGCTAGGCTGTTGGACGTTTCAAGCTGAATTTCCAACTCCAGGGCATGTTCTAACCACACAGCATCTGAACTTAGGGTTGATTAAGCACCTCCAATTTTTCAAGTCGACTTCAGTGGGCGGACTACCAGTTTTAGATCTCATCTTGGCTTAAGCTAGAGACTTCCAACTTTCCAAGTTGACATTGTGAATTCAGGGGGTGTTGAAACCCGACTGAATCTGAATTTGAGGTTTGTTGGGCACTTCTGACTCTCTAAGTTGAACTTTAGGGGTGTTCAACCCATTATGAATCTAACTTATGTTTGGCTTGAGACCTCAAACTGTCCATTAGAAATTATGACTTAAAGCTACAGTATGTAACTTTTACAAAAATGTTTTTTTTTTTTTTTTTTTTTTTTTTTTTTTTTTTTTTTTTTTTTTTTTTTTTTTTTTTTACGTATTTGTTAAAACTGTCACCATGTTGTGACAGTATGGTATAAGACAGATAATCTGTGAAAAGATCGATCTCCTCCACCTCCTCCCTGGGCCTCTTTTGCCATCTGACGAAATGCAACCAAAATCCCAACCAAAACCAACCAATCAGAGCCAGGAGGAAGGTCTTAGCATTGTCACTCAACCTCATTTATTCACTACTAAATGAGCTAATGGCGGAGAAACAACTTACCATTCTAGGAAAACCATTTATCTCTTGTTATCGGTGGCCATGCTAACTAGCCGAGCCTCTGCCAGCTGCGGCGTGGCAGAGAGAAAAGGGGCGATGAACAGCGCCACAGGCACGATGATTGACAGCGCTAAAAGCTGCCTCATGGCTCTGATTGATTGTTTCTAGATAGCACTGGGAGCACTGGGAGAAGAGGAACCCGATTTTTTCCCAGGACATCTGTCTCGTACCACACTGTCACGACATAGTGACAGTTTCAACAAATATCTAGAAATTTATTTTTTTGATAAAAGTTACATACTGTAGCTTTAAGAGGGTGTTTAAATCTAAGTTTTTCTTAAATCCACTATGAGGATGACGTCGGATCAACTAAGCTTTCAACTAATAAAATGAAATCAGGAAATACACCATAAACTTTGCATCTCTACTCAGATGTGTGAGTAGAATGTTTTTTTCTTGTCCAACTTTTCACCATCTCTCTCTGCAGCCACACCGAGTTCCACCCCCTGTAACTCTCCAGATCTGACAAAATGGGACAAAATGTTCTCCATGTTGGAGAACAGCCAGATGAGGGAGAACATGCTGCTTCAGTATGTTGATGAAATCGTCAAGATGGAGATGGGAACATTGCGTGGTGAATTGCGAAGGTGGGTCTATAGGTAGTGATGTTGCTTTACAGGAGGTACTCTTTCAAGCAAATATATCACATTATCTGAAATTAACTTAACTGGTATAAAGAGTGATTTTATGCAAGACAAAAGAGTAGGATTAAAGCTCTTCTGCTGAAAAAGATGTAAATCTTTCCACTCATCCTTTGACAGGTTTATAGCTGGATATGAAGGGTCCTGTGAGGCTGCGGTGGAGACAGCAGGAAGACGGATGATCTTGCACCTGGAGGGCCAAATACGAGACACTCTGGAGCACTTCAAGCGTGGTGATCTGACCTCTGCCGTTGAGAACTCCGTTGGGAATTCCAACCACCTGGAGGCCCAGATACAGCAACTTCTCTCCGCAGCACGTATGCAAACATCCAGATTGGCCAAGCTAGAGAGCAGCTGCTTCAGCAGCAGAAGTGAAGGAGCTGGCTTTGGGTTGAGTGGAAAAAATGGATTCAACCTCCAAGAAGTGACAGCGGGTGAGGCTACTTTGGACAGGGTGCTAGCTGCACTGCAATTAGTGAAGGCTGAGCTAGACGAAGAGCTGAAGTCATCAAGCCAAAGACGCCTACCTGCAGGTAAACCCTCCCTCTTATTACCAGCAGTTTGTCTACTCTGACGTGCTGTTTTCCTTTAGTTTGTGTTAATTTGATATCCAGCAACCTTTATTCTGTTTCTTCCTCTTGTGACACATTTAGGTAACACAACTTCAGCTAAGACAAACTTCTGTGGCCTTTAAGCCTGGTCTGAAACAGCTTTTGCTAGGCCAAAACAATTTAGACATCTCTCGCAAGTCATCCTTCTCAGGCAGAAGGTCTATCTTGTTTTTCAAAAGTCTTCATTTAAAAAGTGAAGTCAAAGATGATTGTGTCACATCATCCATTGAAAAGAGCCTGAGTTGCTTTACTCATGACATCCCCCTTTTTAGAGTCCAGAAATGCTGGTCAGACTAACACACACAGAGCAAAAGGAAGTGTGCTCATCACCCATTCGCCACAAAAACCACACCAATACACCCTGAGAAAGTAGAACCAGATGTAAACCAACAAGAACTCTCTCTCTCGCTCTCTCTCTCTCTCTCTCACACACACACACACAGACACACAGAGATGTCAAAAAGCTTTTTCTCCTTACTACTATTTTCTGAGTGGCAGAAACCTGAGATCAAGAGAACATCACTATTTAGCATATCCAGTTTGAGCTGGATTGGAGTGTGAAAGCTGTCTGTTAGAGGAGGAAGGAGGGGGCAACGCAGAGAAAGGAGAAAGAAACATATATTCCTTTAAAAATCATAAATCAAAATCAAGCAATAGAAAGATGATTTTAAAAAGAAGTGAATACATGGCAGCCAAGAAGATTTTAAAATGTCACGAGAATTTGAACGTTATTATTTGAAAGACAATATAGTTAACAGAGTAACAGATAAAGTCCTGCAAAAATGAAAGACAAATATGTCAAAGAAGACCCAAAACGTAATAATTCATCTTTTCATGACCTAAACGTGGACTAAAAAAAACTTTAAATAAGAGAGCGTCATTTGCTGTAGGTTTTTTTTACTCTGTTGCAGGATCAGTAGCCCTTCCTGAGTGGTACAGTAACTGTGGGTCCCCTACCACCTATAAATGCTGAGATAAGTTGGAAAACATTGATCTCACTTTAAACTATTCTGGAAACATAAGCATCTGCCTTGACCTTCTGGAGAAAGAACCCTGACAGAACTTTTTGCGCTCTTCTGTTTTTAATGAATTCATTTCTTTTAAGTATAGGGAGCAAAAATATAAAACTATGACAACGTGATATAGTTTGGTGTAAGTCACATAAATAATTTATAAAATATAAGTTGTATTATCTAAATAGTATCATAGAGGTCTTTCTACATGAAGTTTGCATCTTCTCCTGGTGCATGCAAGGGTTTTCTCCTAGAACTATGACCTTCGCCCACATCCCAAAAATATGCAGGTTAACTGGTCTCTAAATGGCCCCTAAGAGTGAGTTTTTGCATGTTAAGTTTATTTGTATAGCACATTTCAGCACCAAGGCAGTTCAAAGTGCTTCACATCATAAAAACATCAATCAAGTATACTGCAAAATTACCAAAAACATCAAAACCATCAAGCAAAATCATTAAAATCATCAAGCAAATACACATGAAAATCATCAAAATCATCGGGAAAATATCATGTATGGTATGTATGGTTGGTTTTTTTTGTTTGTATCTCTCTTGTAAGTGTGCCTTGCCCAATGCCTGCTTAAGATAGACACCAGCCTCTCTTCAACGACAACTAGGTACAGACAATGGGAGTATAGATAATAGAAATTGGCCTCTTCGAGATAAAAACCATTATTTGCATCCATAGCTAAAAAAGTTGCAAGATGTAAGGTTTTCATAAATGTAAAACAGGAAAAGCTTCTCTGGCCTGACTGTTCTTTTAATTGACGCCACAAACATACATTTAAGTAACACATATCTTACAAGAGACTGAGATAACTTGCAGTTTTCTTTTATTAAGTTCAGGTGAAACAAGTCATTGCTTTAGGTCCCAAAAGCTCAGAGAGTTCCTAACTGGTTTCAAAGTTTGTCTTGATGTTGTCTAATTGGCATTAAGCAGCACTGCAAAGAACTTGGTATCATTTTGGACCAGGACTTGTGTTTTACTTCACACATTAAGTAATTTTGTAAAAATGCCCTTCATCCATCTCTGTAATATTTCTAACATAAGGGATTTTTTTCACAAACAACTCAGATCATTTAATTCTCTTTAATCAAGTGTCTTTCTGAAGTGCAGCATCAGAGGAGGGTTTTTTTTTTTTTTTTTTAGGTCAACTCTCTTGCTAGAAAATTTTTGTTGATTATCCAAAATGCCAGTTTAGTTAGATACTCAAACAACTCTTTAAACATGTTACAATTACTCCAAAATGCAGAAGTCAGGGTGCTGATGTCTACTCCCATGAGAATTAGCCTTTCTTCTGTCTCATAACTTTACTGATCACTTAAAGCTCTCAAAGAGAGAGCTAAATCTTTAAAAAAAAAAAAAAAAAAAGGAAAAACTGCTTAATATTTCAAGTCATCCCAAAAAAACACTGCAGCATGATGATCTACTAGGTATTCCAATATTATTCAGGAAAAAATGGCAGGCCGAGCCTCTAGCCTCCAGGCTCCTATTCTCTGGAAGGCCTGTTCAGTGTTGTCATCTACTTATATGTCTCTATTTACTGAATTAGCACAACTTCTTTTAACAATGTTGTGCTTTGTCATACGTGATCACTTATATTTTGTGTCTTACTTTGGGTTACAGTCATGTTGTAAAACTTCTACATGTCTTGGGATGGACATTTTTGTAATATTTCAAGAAAGCTTCAACTTTATTACCCATTTGCATATGAAACTGTGATTTATACAAAATGACCCTATGTACCGTCATTTCTTCTTGTTGTACAGGGTGCGAGATGGCCCTCCTGTTTCCTATGCGTTCCCGTCGGATTTACACTGCAATCGTTCCAGATGTCCCTCTGTCCCTGTCTGCCTTTACTATCTGCATGTGGGTGAAGCCGACTTCAGTCTTCAACAAAACTGTGCTGTTCTCCTACGGACACCATCGAAACCCTTCTGAAATCCAGTTGCTGCTCGCACAGACTTCTGCCGTGTTTACCGTTGGAGGGGAAGCTAATCAGGTGGAGGCAAGGAATGTGGTAAACCAGGGACAGTGGATCCACTTGTGTGGAACCTGGTCCTCCGAGCAAGGGCTGGCGACTCTATGGGTGGGCGGGAAGAAAGGGGGGTCCCCCCTCGTAATGTCTAAGGGACACATCTTAGCCAAGGGAGGCTCACTCCAGCTGGGGCAAGAAAGAAACAGCTGCTGCCCTCTGTCTCCAACCAGTGGGAGCGGTGTGGCCGGGTTTGAGGGAAGTTTTGATCCAAAGCTGGCGTTTGCTGGGAAAATGACAGGGGTGAATGTATGGGACACTGTGCTGTCAGAGGAGGAAATTGCCCAGCTGGCTGTGCAACAAGGCCAGGGCTGCCAGCACAGGGGGAGCACGGTGGCCTGGGGGGTGACAGAAATGGTACCACATGGAGGAGCTCAGTTTATCTACTGATCTATCATTTTAATGGTCATAATCATTTGTAGCATAAATATTCTCCACTCTAATAAAAGGTCAAGCTGAAACTGCGGACACATAAAAGAGTTCCATCACCACACTTTTAATATGTCCTTATAACTGAGAGAATTTTCTGCACCATCTTTATTGATAGCATAGAAATAGCCTTTACTACCCAACAGGTGGGGGGAGGGGAATTCATATTATCATGAATCATAAAAGAAAGAATCACCAATGCTGTGAGAGACTGAAAATTGTGATATAACATATCATTTTAAACTGATTCAGTTCGTTCAGTTTAGAAAACCTGACATGTTGCTGGAAACGTGCTGGAAGCAGCATTTGCCAAAGACTTAATAAAAGAGCAAGAAAGACAAAGAGTTGCTGACTCAGTTTGCTGACTCAGCAAACTGAATAATGGACCAGACAGCCGAGTACAAACAAGAGATCATGCACAATGACAAGAGATTATCCTGTAATTGCAGGCTAATGACATTTTTCCTTTTTACTTCTGAGGATTTCACAGAAACGGCAAGTGCAGTTAACCATACAAACAATGCAACTTGTGTTTCCTTGTGTATTTTAACAGGAGCCACAAGCATAGGGAAAAGTGTCACTATCTTTTCACTGCAGTCTTAAAAGTACAATTAGTACAACTGCAGACAAAAGTACCTTAATACTTTTCAATGAAATTCACTTTTAAAACAACTTATATGAAACACTCTCTTATTAAAAACTGCTGTTCTTGCCTTCCTTTTAGATATGAACAACCAGAATGTAGGACTAATTTTTTTATTTTGTTATAGTGTTATGAATTCATGAGAAACTTTTAAACACAAAAATATTTTTTATAAAACAAATATATTCATTAAGTGTTTCCATTGAGGTGTTATGAATAATTAATTTTATGGTGTGTTTTTTTTTTCTTTCTTGTGCTCAATAGTTAGATGATTATTTGTCTTTTTGAATGAATAAACTAAAAATGTTTTGAATATGTTTATGAACTGTGGGGACAATGTTTACTTGGTCAAATCTTGCATGTTTAAACTTGTTGCTTGTATTATACTGTACATTGTTTTGTTCGTGTGAAAAGTTAAAACAGAATGTATTTTGTAAATAAATATTTTTACATGAATGAATAAATGGAAAGTAAGGTTTGAATAAACATTTAAAGTCATTATAAAAGCTTTTTTTTTTGTCATTTTCGAGCAGACGACTCAACCTTAAAGTCTTCATAAAGAGGACATGTAAAAAAATTTGAAGGAGTCTTCTGAGGTTTTTAATCATTAAACTTCTAGCAAACACATAAAATTTAAAGCATCTTCAATTTTATCTCCATCCCACTTTATAATTCACATGATTCTGCATTTAGTGTTTCTAAGAAGTGGGAATTCAAAATGTTTCTCATTGTTTTCTTTAAAGCTGATTATCACCAAAGTCATAGATTTATTTCACTTCAGAAACAAATTAGTTACCTAATAACAAAAGCCTTTACTTGAAATACATTGCAAACAGTCAGCTAAGGAAGACATATGTTCTTTATTTTATTGTTTAATCCCAGAAGTTAAACACCAAACTTCCATTTGGCACGATTCAGCACATAAGTTGCTAAACGCTAGTCTGAGCCTGGTTTGCTACTGTTATAGCTTCTGGCTGGCTGGGTATTGTAAGCAGATATCCTGAAGCCGTGAAGCATCCACAGTTATGCCCTTACAACACGTAACAGAGAAGAATTCCAAAAACAAAGTGCAGAAGGGCGCTGTTATACTATAGTCACGCATTTTGTCTGAGGCGTGTCACAGTTATTTTGAAACGGTCTTGGGTGATTTTTTTTTTTTTTTTTTTTTTTTTTTTTTACCAGTTATAATAAAAAGGAATAATAAGAGACTGAACTTGAGAAGCTCCTCTCTGACTTGGGTTTATTCAAGTAGATACTCACCAAAGACACAGCAGCTACAATACTGGATGCTGATTGGTTACTTGGAGTAATTAGGGTTTTCCTGTGCTAATTGGTAAAAAAAAAAAAAAAGAGAGGACAGGAAAGGCCAGTAACCAAAAAAACAAACAAACAAAAAACAAACAAACAAAAAAAATAAACAAACAAACAAACAAAAAAACAAATCTCCAACACCCATCTACCATTTGTGCCCCATTCTTTCAACATGTACATTTTTTTTTCCCAGACACTTTTTGATTTAGATTGAACTTGTATTGTTTGTATCTGTCAGTTTAATACAAAGTCCATTAAATATAAAACCTAAACCAAACTAGGAATAAAGTAAACACATGCTTTTTTGATCCTGGACCCATTCCAGGAACTAGAGAAGTTTTCCACTGTAGAGCCATTGTTTCTAAATCCATTTACAAGGATTTAAACAAAAGGTTATGCCTAGAACAGCTGTTTACACCCTGACGGCAGCTGTCTCTCTTCTCCTCGAAGTCTGTATCCACAGAATCACTTTAAAATGTATTATATTTACACCTTTACATATTATATCAGCATTTTTTTTAATGTCTGGTCAGAGATAAAGTGCAGGTCAAATCCCACCGGTCATCCCCCCGCGCACCTCCTAATCTAGCAACTCCTCAAGTCCAGGCAAGTCCCCTGGAATACCCTGGCTATCATAAGAAGACAGACTAACTTGGAGAAATAAGTTTCCCTACATGCAAAACGTGCTTATGGACAGTGGCAGAAGGAGGGGGCGACACATCACTATTTGCTAAATTCAAGGTAAAATTTATGCGGTCTTGAAACGAACAAGCCACCTTTAGCTTCTAGCATTAGTGAAACAAATATCACCATATTACTGTGGTATATTGTCCTGGTCACAGCTTGTATGCAGAAGTGTTTAGGAGTTGTGTTGTGTATTTGATTGATTTTAAGTGAAAGGCGAAAGTACCGAATACCTTACGAACTCTTTAGCTGAACGCGCATTTTGTATAAGCACGCATTCATACTTCAGATTTCTGTTGTTTCTGTGTGCATACGATTTATATACTTAATCTGTTTTACTTGGAATCTAAAACACAATAAAAATTCACAACATGATGCATTATGTCAATAAAAAGATGACTGTTGTTGCGCAGTATAGCCTGATTTGTCTTTGCTATTAAAGCAGTTGAAACAGTTACCCTGTTAGATGTAAACAGTATCAGTATAGCTTCATTGTGTTATGTGCCAAAAAAAAAATCAAGTAATCAAGAATAAATATGGACTCTGGAGGGGAATGAAATTTCAGCATCATACCTGTGATTTAAAAACAGCTTCCAAAGACCATTAAAGTTAACTATGACCATAGAAATTATGGTGAGGTTATAGAGGTGTTATGGTTAAATTCACAGTCTATCCTAATTGTTCTTTTAAAACAGTGGTGGATCTGGCAGCAACATGTCATGTCAAAGGGTGAAGATCAGCCCACAATTCAGAAAACATTTAAGAAGCAAATAGCCTATAAATTCACATCAAGACTGCTTAAGACAATGCAAAATAACACATTTTAGAGTTGTAATCACAATACCGTGATACCACGAAACTCTGATATTTTTACCGAAGGTTATCATACTGTCAAAATTTCATACCGGTCCATGCTGGTATGCCTTGTTGCTCTTGCTGATCTTCCTTTATTAAAGTACTTTTCTTATAATAAGTCTGAAGTTGTTGGTTAAGACAGGTTCGTAATATGTATACATCTACAATCAATCTGCATTCAGTCTACATCTGCATTCCAAACCTTACAATTAACGTCAGATCACATTTTATTTTAACATGGAAAGGATCCCTTTAGCAATAAACCCCGATGGAGCTAAAATGAGTTCCAATTTTTTTAAACGACCATGTGTGAGTGCGACATCCTGCTGTTGCTATAAAACCTTCAAACTGCTTCCTGCAGTTAGCTCTGTCTAAGCTGGGAATACACACACACACACACACACACACACACACACACACACACACACACACACACAATTTCCTATAAAACTGAATAAATGCTAAACTGACAGAAACATAATGTAAATACGTCAAAACATACGTTAGAAGTGAGTCATACCATTTCTAAAGAATGTATAAAATAGGACAATGTGTATATGACTACACAGCCCTCCACTGACTTCAGAATTAAATACACGTGTGCGGTCGGTCCGTCCTCCAAGCTCATATAAGTAACCGATCATCAGCCTCACCCCTGTGTTTACGCTGAGGTTTCAGAACAGAGTTGCGCAGCCAGCTTGCAAAACACAAAAGTCAACATGAGGCTAAAATGGTCAGAGTAAAGTAGATTAGTCCAAGTAGAGAAATTACATCAGGGATTCAATGTTTAAACTGCTCAGTTTCTGTTTAGGTTTTTCTGAGGAAGTGCTAATCAAGACTCCTCAGTAATAATCTCCATCAATCTTCTCACACACTGACCAGCTATCCTGTCATTGCTCAATAAAAGCAATCCACACCATGACGTTTCAGAGTGAAGATGAAGACGGGTGTTTAAGCTGATGTGCAGCTTTAGTTTCGTGCCACACAAAGCAGTGTGGCACTCTATGTTGCTATGTGATGGACTGGCGATCTGCTCAGGGTGTACAACAGCTCACGGCCAATGACACCAGTCTCCCAACGACCCAGCAGAGGTAACTGGGTATAGAATGGAAAGAATAAAACAAGGGAAGGGTCAAAAAATAAATGAGAAAGATGTTTATAACAGGGTCCGACTTGGCTCTCAGGTCGTGGAAAAGCAAACTGGTTCTTTTGCAGAACTATTTTAAAAAATCTCTAGTGCCAGGTCTGGTTAAGAACTGGAAAATCTTTGGTGGAAAAGTTCTATAAGAGAGCTTGACTGTACAAAGGAAATCAGACACAAGCTGTTATGCAAACAATCCGAATCTTTTTTTTTATTTGCATAATTAATCTTAAAGCAAATCATGGAAAATGCTACCGTCTAGCTATGTTATTAGGCATATAGTAGCTCACTTTTATAACAGTATGTCGTCACACAACACATGTACTGAGTGGAAACAAGAGTCGAACAAAACATTGCAAACTGTATTAAAAGTTACAATCACTTATAAAAAAACAAGTAAATCATCTGTGAATGCTTATGCACCATCCAAAACTCATTCCCATTTATACATGTCCAATAATTAGCAATAACTGCAATTTAATACCATTATTTCCCTACATGGTTTGATTACAGCACCTTCTGATTGCAAAAGCAACTCCCAATTCCACAGGAGTAAAACATATAATCTGATTGTTTCAGCTCTGCTGAAATTGCTCATAATGAGAGCTCACAAGTACACCTCCCCACCCCCCCAAAGTCAGCTATCAATATCTAAAAAAAAGCACAATTACAACAAGTATTTCTATAATGATAATGAATTATTGAGCTCACACTAAGCCAGGGTTTTACCTTTGTTTTTGATGAAAAATGTGGTGACCACTGTGTGAGCAAAATGGTTTGTGTTTATTTCAAGTGTAAATGAAATTACAAAAAAGAAAGCAGTGAGTCTCTTTTGGTTGTATGATTGTATGTGTGTGGATCGTACCTCCCAGCACACTGACTGTTATGGCCTCTGTGTGTTCAGCCAGCAAGTCAGCTTTGGCTATAGCAGCCAGCGAGAGATAACTGGACATGTTCCTGCTCAGGTCCCGGTTTCCCCTCTGCAGGAATCGCACCGCCACTGGAACAGCCAGCACCATGACTGAGGGGCAGCTGTAATTCTGAAGAGACAAAGGAGAAAAGAAGGTTCAAAATAAACAACAGCTACAGAGTTTCCACTTTTCATTGGGATTTTATACATATTGCAATAAGAATAATTGTGACCTGGAAGGTAAATGATACATGGTTTTTAAAACTTGTTTTACAAATAAAAAACTGAAAAGTGTGAAATATGTTTGAATTAAATACAGTTTTAACAACACATCTAGTTCACAAGATGATCAGTGACATCCGGTCAGGGGAGGCACGTGAGGCAGTGCCTCACCTCTAATCCTGACAGGTAAAATAGATACATGAAAAGTAAATAGTTGCTAACAATGATGAGAGAAAATCAACTTTTCCTCCTGAATTTTCTATAAATCAGTTTTTTATTAGTATTATCAACCTTATGGTCAAAATAGCAGAATTTACTGTTCAAATACATGGAATCAGTTACATAAACATATGTTGTTTGTCACTGTGGTTTCTTGGTACTTTGTTTATTTCTCTCTTTCCGCAAGTGTAGAAGCAGATACTCATAGTGTGTTTTCTTGTATCCTCTCTATCCTTTTCCTCTCCTCTATTCTTATCTTCACCTTGTGGAAAACAATAAAAAAGAAAATCTTAAATATTTTTTACATCAGTAAAGTAGCAATAAATTATTCTAAAATAAGTTGCTTAAAGACATCATCTCCTATTTATAATAATTGGTTATGTGAATGTTAATTTTCCTGCCCTTTATCTGGGCTTGACAAAAGTAAGCCAAAAGAGAAACCCTAACAGAATTATTTAGGATCGATCCATCCATCGGTCCTAAATGGAGAAGCATCCATCTGCTTCTCCATGTTTGGTTCTGGTTCAGGAGATGCAGAGCAGACTGGAACCAGAGGACCTGAGTGGTCTGGAAGGTTGGTACAATGTCGACAGGTCTTTAATGTATTTTGATGCTAAGCCGTTCAGTAATTTATAAACTAACAGAAGTATTTAAAGTCTATTCTCTGAGCTACAAGGAGCCAGTGTAAGGACTTTAGAACTGGGGTGATGTGTTTTATTTTCCTGGCTTTAGTGAGAACACAAACAGCACCATTCTGAATCAGCTGCAGCTGTCTGATTGATTTTTTTTTTGGGTATACCTGTGAAGACACTGTTACAGTAATAAATGCAGGTAAAGATAAATGCATGGATGAGTTTTTCTAGATTTGCTGGGACATGTAGCAGCATATTCATCACACAAGATCCCATGCCACAAGATCCCATTAAACCACTAGTATTAAGCCATATTTCTACTCTAGTACACCAAAATAAAATCCAGGTAATGTACTGCTGTCAGTAATTAGTAAATAGAATCCACCTTTGTGCAATCTCAGTGTTAATATAGCTGTTCTGTGGAGGTCTAAAGGTTTTTGAGAGAACATTAATGAGCAATCAGCATCACAAAGCCCAAGAAATACAACAGAAAGGGATAAAGCTGCGTAGATGTTTAAAGCAGGGGCAGCTTCTAAGACAATATCCCAAGTTTTGAACATCTTACAAAGAACTTTTCAAAATATCATCTAAAAGACAGAATAGAGCACAACTGTAACCTTAGGATGACACCAAACTGGTTGCGTCACTACACATTTTAAAGCATCAGAGCCAAGACCAAATGCAAAACTGTGATGCTGAGAAAGAGAAGAGTTCATTTATTAAATAAATATTTTCAAACAAGCTGGAAACCTGCATATTTTGTCAGACACCCTATTAAGTGTTGAAACTGAGAAATTATTTTCTTACATATAAAAGTTTTACAGACTCAACAGGATGTATTCTAAACTCTGAATGGGAAAGAGGAAATGGTATTCGAGATACACTAGCACCCTCTAATGGACAGTCTGATGTCAAACCTGTTTATACATTTTAAATACGAGAAATAAAACTCTGCATCCACTTCTATTACATTATATTTTTTCTATCCTAACAATAAATTTAAATCTTTAATATCAAAGTTTTAAATATTATTTTTGAAGAGAATACTTTGTCTGTCTGTGGTATGACACGATTCTGCCACAGGATGACAATGCAGATACTGGGTTAACAAAAGCATAATTATCCAGCCACTATACACTCAGTCATAATATCAGTACACATCTATATATGACAAGCCTTCAAAACTAATCATAATTTAATGCTCACAAGTTATTATTTTCTATATTATATTATTTTCTATCTGTATTTTTTAGTGTAGCTATCTTGATAGTAAGTAAAGAGTGCAGACAGAGTGTCTAAGTCAGCAGAGTCCTCCAGCTCATTTTTCCTTTAGCATAGATGAACAGATTTATACATCCATCCTATTACTCTCTATTTTAATTTTCCTGACAGATGAATTTAAATATCAGGATCAAGACACTCCACAGAATCTGTGTGGTAAAGGTTTCATCAAAGAAAGAAACCTCTGTCCATATTTACATGTGCCCATGTGAAGTTTGTTTACAACCAGCAAGCTAATAAACCCCTTCCTACAAGAAACTGCTGCCTTCATGTTTCCTGGTCCTTGTGGGAGTTTTAGTGGAAGGGTCAGACAAGTGTTTGTGTAAATTCGAAATGACAGTGAGGCCAAGAGAGAATCAAAGAGATCAGAGATCAGGAAGACGAGAAACCAAGGACAGATTTTAATAGTTAAAGAAAGAGAGATGCACAGTTTCCTGTGATAGCTATTGTAACTGGGAAATAAGTCAGAAGTTTCTGCCAGAGCTGTCAGAAGTTTTAGTCCCACCTCTGTGTGTGTGTGTGTGTGTGTGTGTGTCTGTGTGTGTGTGTGTGTGTGTGTGTGTGTGTGTGTGTGTGTGTGTGTGTGTGTGCAAGCAAATGGGATTTTTCTGAAGAACTGGACTCATTAGGATGGTATTAACACTACTGAAGGAATGGGGGGGAGGGGCAGAGGACAGAGTTCATTCATGTCTAATCCTTTTAGCTTAAGAAATCTGAGATGAGAAATTCTATTTTACAGTTTCTCCATCAGTTATTAGTATCTTTGTACTTTCTGTACAGAAATCAAACAGGATATATCCAAAATTGGACAGTCCATCTACCGTTTAAATTATGTTCGTGTACAAACTTTTCCTGATAACACATTTTTCTTCCAAACCATTTCCCAAAAGCTATAGGACCCAAAATCTGCAGCACTGGGAAAACATATATCAAAACTAGAAGGGCAAGGGCAAGCTAAGTTTTTCAGGCACAGCACCTCCACAATCTTTGGCACCCCTGATAAAGATGTGTAAAAATCCTTAAAATAAATGGTTATTAAGGGCGACTTGGTGACCTTGATGCCACTGTTTTCACAGTTCTCTAACAGGGAGCTTGGAAGATTTTTTTTACCTCCCATACCATCCCCCTCACTGTGTAAGGTGGAAACAGATACTTGGGTCCTGTTATAGCTTTGTTTGTCATAATTCCAG
Source organism: Anableps anableps (assembly GCA_014839685.1). Lineage (NCBI taxonomy): Eukaryota > Metazoa > Chordata > Actinopteri > Cyprinodontiformes > Anablepidae > Anableps > Anableps anableps. The sequence goes on along the minus strand of CM026068.1, from coordinate 23,113,245 downwards.
CTGCTTTAAACTGTTTTTTATTGCGTTGACTGTAAAGGGCAAGATTAGGCAATTAGTTGTTGTAGGAATTTTCTTGATATATTAGGTTTAACATACACCTGTCTTGCTTGAATCACAAGTTCTCTTGTCTTTTTCATATTAAAGAGTGATTTAGACAAGTAGGTCCCTGTGTCAAGTCCTATTTTTACCCCAGGGAAACAGTAAGTCGTGCATTAGTAATTCAAGATTCCTAGACATTTTGATTAACTCCAAAAGTAAAGAAAGCTACAAAAAACTACAAAAAAAATGCTCAAGTTACACTCATTCCATAGGAGTGGTTTGGATTAGCAATAATTTTACACATCTTTAACAAAATAAATAACTCTGTACATTTTCATATAGCTGTTATAAAAAGATTTTAAAATTAGAGTAAGGGTTTTTTTTTAAAGAAAACTTCCTTACTGAGTGAAATCTCGGAATGTCAAAAATAACAGGAGAGAACAGAAATAAAATAAGTGTATATTGAAGTTTTCTTCAATTACTATTGTTTAATATTTGGAAATTTGTGTTTTTAGGGCTGAAACATACATGCAGAGGAAACACACTAAGAGAATTTCTCTTTAAAATTCATCCATCCATCCTACTTTTAGACACTGATTCATTGTCAGAGCTGCATGCAGAGGTTGGGCTAGAGACAGAGGTACACCCTGGACTGCTAGTCAGTCCCTTACAGGAAAACATACAGACACAAAACCATACATGCACCCTCTGGCACTTAATTTGCAATTTAAAGAACTAAATTAACCTTACTCTTAAATTGTGGGAGGAAGCCAGAGTATCCATAGATAACATGCAAACCCCATGCAGTAAGGTCCTGGCCAGGACTTCAGCCCAGAACCTCACTGGAGCAAGGCAACATTAACAACTGCACAACCATGAAGTGTTAATCCTCACAACCCCCACCCATTGCTAACTGCCTCAATTCAACACACTTTAATTGTAGATGGTGGTCTATTTGGCACTAGTACATATTTAAGTACCACCTTTATTCATGGTTCTGTGCAAGCTGGTCTAATTGGTCATATAAAAGCATCACACACCTTTTCTTGGTCAAGGAAAACTGCTACATGCAGGTATTTGAAAGATGCTCTAACACTATTGTTCAACAGACACTTACACACACCACACACACCATGTCTTATTCTCAGAGAATAGAGGTTATTTGCATATGTGCAAGGATTACAAGCCTGTGGTTCTGCACAGCAAAACTGTATTCATGGATGGCAGACCAGAGATTTGAAATTTACTTTCCAGGCTATGACATGGAATGCAATGGATATGTAATCCATTCACAAATGACCTTAGTGAAGTATGCTAAACCTTGAACAGAAAAACAACCAAATGGCTTGATGCCTTTACTTTAGCTATGTCTTAGTTTCAATTTCTACAGAAAGTAGCACACTATTAAATTAACTGATTAACCACACTGCCAGCAGCACTCTTCTTTGCATTAGCAATGCACTAACTGATATCAGTACATCACTCAGAGAAAATGTCAGGAATATGGTTTGTTGTGTCGTTCAAATCTCCAAGCAAACAATACCTCTCTGGATCATCCTCCACGTCTGGCAATCACCACACTCTTTCTTCTTCATCACCATCTTCCTCTTGCAAGCCTTACCTGTCTGCCCTTCAACACTCCCGCCTAAAACTCTTTGGTTCTCCACATTCCTCAGTTTCAGATCTCCTGTCTCAAGAGCCAGGCCTTCATTGCATCTCAGGAGCAATCACCATGCAGACCAACAACCTACATTCCACTCACTTCTCCCTGGCGTCATCTTCCTCATCAACTTCAGTAAGCCCTGTTCTTTCACCTCCTTTGCATTCAGTCATAAGCCTCAACCCTGGCTTATTTATAATTCTCCAGAAAACATCTTTGAATTAAGGATTCCCCAAAAAGAGACGTGTCTCTGATTCCATCACTGAACTGATGCCCACTGCCATTCTTCTGAGGGAGAAGTACTGCACCCCCATACTTGCTCCAACCCAGAGATGAGAGAAGAAACCAAGGTCCCACACACGTTGCCTTGCCACCCTGCCACCTTGCTTGCAGTCCAAGGTAACGTATGCTAACTGGTTTTGTTCTCCCCTGCCGTTAGCCGAGTGGCGAACCACAGCTAGTTTTCCCCACTAATGCTGCTGTTTACAAACCCTCCTCTTACCACGCCACCACAAACAGGCTGTTAGGCCTCCGGTATAAACAGTGTTTTATTAGGTTATTAACTGATAAAGAGACATTTTAATCATGCAACATTAGCTTACTCTATTATACCGGAGTTTTTCTCTCTTCTGACTCAGCTATATAAAATAGTCAGTAAAAAGTGCAAAATGTGCAGACCTGGACACCGTACTCCATGCATCTTGCTATCTGGGTGCTGATAGTGTGTAGAAGAGTTATCGCTCACACACAGATGCAACTGTACCACTGGTGCAGAAGGAGCGTATGCTGTGGGATTTATCATTTATCATATTGTTAATCATTTACCGTGATAATTTCTTATCATGATAAGAATTTTGATTTATCATTGTCACAATAACTTTCAATTTATGATGTTTAAAACCCCCTAAAACTGTCCATATTGTTGGGATTGTTAGTTATACTATTTTCTCCACTAATTGTTCAATTAGAACATCAATAGATTTGAAAATATGATTAACTGCAGTTACTGTGGGAAGTTTAGTGATACAAATCACACTTCTTTATGTGTCATGCAGTCATAGCCATACAGTTACCTCAAAAAGAAGTACTAAATAGAAGTACTAAATACTAAATAGTCACTTTTATCATTACCACAATAGTACCGCAAAATATCGTGATAAAACTTTAAGCCCATATCACCCGCCCCTAATTCAAGAACATATGGATTAAAAATTAAGACTGTTTACTCATCAGGTGAAGCAGTTGGTTGCACTAGTTTTTATTTATACCCTACCTTATGTCAGTTTGTCATACAAAATCCCAATAAAATTAAGTTTGTGGTTGTAATCTGACAAAATGTGAAAAAGCTCAAGTAATACAAATAGGTTTGCAAGTCGCTGCAGTCGACTTATTCAGCCAGCGTAATATGCAAATCTGAAAAGCATTGTATTTTAAGTATAAAACTATCAGTGGGCTATGTTGAGAGAAGTAAAAAATACATAATTATACAGGTATAAGAGTCTCTTAATACCGTATGTAAATAGGTGAACATATTGGAGTACAGAAACCACATTTTATCAAAACCCACAGGCATGGATCATTTTCCATCTGATGACAGGTATGTGCAAAGGCATGTCCTTTAAGTGTTCCGGGTCATCAAACCCACCACAACACTAGGTGTGTGTCTGTCTCTAATGACCATGTACCTGCAGGATACAGCTGGTGATGTCAGAGGCTATCTTTGCGTGAGGTGTGTCTTCTGTGCTTTCCCCTTGAGGAGTCAGGTTATGTTCAAGACAAGACTCCCACAGGCCCACCAGGGCTGTGCTGTGCCGCTCAATGGAATTAGTCTCTCGGATGGCTGTGGTGATGCGTGTGATGCAAATCTCAACCACGGCCTGATCATTGTCGTTGGTCAAATAGTCCTGTCAGCAAGCAGAAAGAAGAAGACAGCAAAGTTAAGAATTTTAATAATACATGAGTAAATAAATAATTCATTAAAGTGGCATTTGCTTTGCAAGTATTTACATAACTCTCATAGGGCTATGTATTGGTTTTGCCTGTTTACTGACCGGTGAACAGGAAATGTCCTTGATCTGATCCAGAGCTTCAGACAGGCAGTCTTCGATCTCTGTGTCCTCTAGAGAGAACAGGTCTCCTGCTCTGGACAGGTCCCTCTGGCCAAGGACCCGACTAAACAGCTGGTGCATTCTGACCCTGAGGGAGCAGTCCTCTGAGACCAGCTGATACTGAGGACTTTATGATCCCGTTTTTGAGAATGAGTAAAACATAACAGTGCAGGGAAAATTTTGAATTAAAGAAATACCTTTTCTGTTCCTCTTTTTGAGGAAAGATATTCAACACCAACCAGAGTTCTTTGCATTTTAATAGTAGCGCCTAAATTCCACTTTAGTGAGCCCAGGATCAGGTAGGCTGGATGTGACTAGACCAGTTTGGGAAAAGTTTTTCTGGCTCAGCGTGAGGTCTGTTACTGTGGATATGAGCCATATTCTGGAGAGAGGAGTCCTGAAAGAGCGAAGTCCTGAAAGAGAGAGGAGAGAGAAATGAAACAGGAAAAAAATCAAAAAAGACATTCTGCAGCACTGGATAAAGCCAAACTAGAAGGTAGAATCATCTGAATGTTTCTACAAAGTCATGGTGTCTGTGCCATTTAAACATGACAGAAGGGAGACTTGATAAGAAACCACCAGATGTTAGGGCAGCAGAGCTGATTAGTTTCTCTGTCAGGTGCAGAGAAGAACAGCTGTTCGGGCGGCTCTTCTCCATCACTGAACAGAGCTCAGAGACAGATGGGCCTGCAGCTGGAAATCGAGAACTTCTACAAAATTCAGTAGAGTTTGGAACCAGCCTAACTAAATGTCACTAGTGGCCTCAAATAATAATGTCAAAGCAGTCAGAAGATAAGCTCGGAATCTAGCCAGCAATTCAGAACCCCAGTCTGAGGTTCTTTAAAAGGAGTTTAACATTATAGGTAAAAAGATGAATTAATTTATAAAATATTTCCAATAGTCTGATATGTACACCAACCAGGCATGACATTATAGCCATCTGCCTAACAGTTGTTTTCCCTTTTGCTCCCAAGAGTCCTGACTCTTTGAGGCCTTGATTCCACTGATGTCCCTGAAAGTTTTTGGACATCTGGCACCAAGGTGTTAGCAGCAGGTTCTTTAATTCTTTTAAGTTGCAAGGTAGGGACTCCTGTTTGTCCAGCACATCGCACAGAAACTCAGTTGGATAGAAATTTAAGAAAATCCGTTGTTGTGCTCCTCAAACCAAAGAGACTATTGCAATCAGTGAATAGTGTTTCCTTTAAAATGTGTGCATGATCTCCAGGAATGCTTAGGTAAGTTGTACACATCAATGGCAGGATCCAAAATTTCCCAGCAGAACATTGTTCAAAGCATCACACTGCCTCCGGTCACTTGACTTTGTCAAATAGTGCCATGCCTTCCCCAGGTAAACAACGCTCACGAAGTCATTCATGTGAGATAAAAGAAAATGTGATTCAGCAGACCAGATCCCTTTTTTTCCATTGCTCTATTGTCCAGTTCTGATGATCATGTCCCCACTGCTGGTGCTGTTGGTGTTGGACTGGCACTGACACTGACCCCAGCCTTTGTTGGCCATGATCCTATTGCTTGTTCACCACTGTTTCTTCCTTTTGATAGATGATGAGCACTGCAGAGCAATAATAGCTAACAAGAGCTGCAGTTTAGGAAATGCTCTAACCTTGTAACGCCACGTTATGTAATAACGCTGCAATATGTAATAATGTAATAAAACCGGGTTTCAAAATGTAATAAAACATAATTAAAACCACATTATGTAATTGACGCACAATGTAATAAACTTTTTGAATGCATTTTGCCGCATTATATAATAATATTATTACATGTTGCGCTGGTTATTGCACAATGCGGCGGTAGCTCCTCTAAAAATTATAATATACAAATGTTGCGCATTATGTAATACAAACCACTGTTTGTATTCATCCTAATCAATATATTTCTAATAATAATCATGTTGTAGATCCTATATGCATTTAAATCTTTGAAGCTTGGGTCAATAAATGCCATCTTAACTGTTCTGATCCCTGTTACACAAATTATTCCACTTTATAGCCTAGTACTAGAAGACATCTAAAAGTCTGCTTTATTGAAACATGCGCAACATTAAATTATCATTTCTAAAAAAGAGCGAACTTCGCATTTTGGAATAACCGGCGCAAAATGTAATGTTATTACATAATGTGGCAGAAAGTATTACAAAATGCGTTCAAGGATTTTATTACATTTTGCATCAATTATTACATAATGCAGTTTCAATGAGGTTTTATTACATTTTGAAGCCCGATTTTATTACATTATTGCATATTGCGGCGTCATTACATAATGTGGCGTTACAGACCTCCCTATCAAGCCATCTCAACTTGGTCTTTTTCAAACATACTGAGATCTTTGTCTTGATTTCCTGCTTCTAACATATCTAATCTGATGACGAAATGTTCAATGGCTGCTTTAAACAGGTGCCATGATGAACAGATAAGTAATGTAATTTGCTTCACCTGTCAGTGGTCATAATGTTATGCCTGATTGGTGTCCGTGTACAACTCTAAATATAAGCGAATACGGCAGTACTGTGTGGTAACCCCCAGGTCCATTACACAACACCACCACAAAAACTGTTCATGTAAAGGTAAAAGTCTAAAAAGAAAAAAGTGGGGCCAAGAATTTCCAAAAAGCTTTAGTTTATTACAGTTTTTCTAAGTTGCTTTGGTGCATTTCTCAAATCATCCTCGATATTTGCAAAACAGTAAGTGCATTTCTCAAAACATCCATCTATCCATTATCCATCGCGCTTCTCCTTGCAGGGTTGTGAGGGGAGCTGGTGCCTATCTACAGCTGTCTTTGGGCAAGTACACCCTGGACAGGTCACCAGTCCATTGCAGCATTTCTCAGAACAATTCATAAAAACAACAAAGCCCCATGGATTACCTGCAAAATCCAGTCTCTTTCTCAAAATCCTTAGTTCATCTCTCAAAAGTAAATATCTACGTCAATGAACATGTCAGTACTATCAGTATGACAAGTCTTTGTTTCATTGTGTATGGATAAGACAATCAAATTGATTAGTCATGCTGTCAATACAACAGTGTACTCAGCACAAAATACAAAAACAAAAGAAGAAATGGGAACATCAGACAATTTCCTTAAAGAAAACAATACATGCAGTGCTGGGGGAATTACAGTGCAGTCTTCCTACACCTCCCATGACTTTCCTGACTGCTGGGTCACAAATTCTCATCCAGATCACAACGAATATCCTCTCTGGCAATGCAGCGTGGAAGGAATCTTTTAGAGTGTCTTATCCAGCCTCTGCAGGCATCTGTTGTGAAGTCATCACACGCTGCATCCATGGCAGACAGAAGGGTCATCTGTGTATAAGGCTTGCAATCATATACTTTCCATCTCTAAGCTAAGAAAAATTCCTCAATGGAGTTAAGGAATGAGGAGTAGGGTGAGAGAAACTCCATCAGCATCTTGTTGTGGGTCACAAACCACATAGTGATGATGTTGGAGCAGTGGAAATTGGCATATGTCCTTGGCCTCTTCTGTCTCTTTGTTTGTTTTGCCTCCAAACTCCTCCGCCACACAGCCTCTCTCCTCTTCTTCTCTCTGACTGTTAACCCCTTCCAAAGCCTTGTCCTTCCATTTTCAGTAACATTGCGTTGTGCTCTGGCTGTATGCACTATTTATAGTTGAAACCAGAAGTTTAGATACACTGAGTAAACAGACACATATACATTTTTTGTCACTGTCTGAAGTTAATTCAGACCGAACTTCTCTTGTTTTAGTATAGTTAGAATTACCAAAATTATTTCTATTTGCAAAATGTCAGAAAACTTAGCGAGAAGATTTAGAGATTGTTTTGCAACTTTCTTCGAAATCAAAAATGTACATACATTTGTTCCGTATCAGGGATGATTGTCTTTTAAACTGTATGACTTCTGCATAGGATTGAGATCAGGGCTTTGTGATGGCCACGCCAAAACACTGACTTTGTTGTCCTTAAGCCACTTTGGAACCACCTTGGCTTTATGCTTAGGGTCATTGTCCATTTGAAAGACCAATCTGCACCCAAGCTTTAACTTCCTGTCTGATGTCTTTAGATTGTGCTTCAATATTTCGTTATAATGTTCTTTTCTCATGATCCCATCTATTTTATTAAGTGCACCAGTTCCTCCTGCAATGAAACAGCCCCACAACATGATGCTTCCACCCCCATACTTCATAGTTAGGACAGTACAAGCATCACTGTTTTCCTCCAAATGTAACTTTGGTCTTGATAGCTAAACAGTCCCACTTTAGCTTTATCAGACCACAGGACATGTCTGCAAAAATGAAGTTCTTTGTCCCTGTGTGTATTTGGAAACTTCAATCTGACATTTTATGTTGCTTTTGATGTAATGGCTTCCTCCTCGCTGAGTGGCCTTTCAGCCTATGCCAGTACAGGACATATTTCACTGTAGATAATGACACTGTCTTACCATCTTCAACCAGGATCTTCACAAGGCCTTTGGCTTTTATTCTGGGGTCGATCTGCGCAATTTGGAACAAAATACATTCATCTCTGGGACACAGAACCAGAGACCGGTATGATAGTTGGAAATTACCATCATGTCTATACTTGCACATAACTGTTTGAACAGATGAATGCGGCACCTTCAAGCATCTGGAAATTGTTCCCAAGGATGAATCAGACTGGTGCAACTCCATAACTCTCTTCCTGATATTTTGGCTGATTTCTTTTGACTTTCCCATTGTGTCAACCAAGAAAACAGTGTGTTCTAGGTGTGGCCTTAAAATACATCCACAGGTGAGCCTCCAATTAACTCAGATGTGTCAATTAACCTATCAGAGGATCATAGAAGGAAACCCAGAGGGTTTGACCCAAGTCATATGGTTTAAAAGACAATTGTTTCTGATACTGACCAAATGTATGTAAACTTCTGATTTCAAAGTAAGACACAAAAAAATCTCTTAAAAATGTTCTCGCTAAGTTTTCTGGCATTTAACAAATAGAAATAATTTTGATAATTCTAACTATGCTAAAACAAGAGAAGTTTGCTCTGATTTAACTTCAGACCGCGAGAAAAAAATGTGTCTTTTTATTCAGCGTATGTAAATTTCTGGTTTCAAATTTACTTGCCAGTTGATGGTTCATCAGATGTACCTCGGAGTTATTTCAGAAAACTAGTTGATCATTGGTTGATCTAATGCTTCACAAATTTGCCTGTTGGAGAAACTCAGGATTCACCTGGGAGAAATTTATTAGTTCAGGACAGATTTAGAAAACAATTCTAATGGAAATGTATAGAAATATGCTTGACACATAATGACAACTTGTTCAAGAATTTTGCATGTTAGAACTTATACAACAAACTTATGCTTAAATGTTGTGGAGGTTGAGACTATTCAACAGAGACCCATATAATACAATATGATCAACATGACATAAGCAACTGAAAATGTAGGGAAAAGCTGAGAACTGTACATAATCACTTGCATGGATGTATAAAAGCATTTGCAACATGTTCACATAATTGAGAACAGGTTTTTTTGATGTGCACAAATGACACAATGATTTGATGATTGAAAAAGTAGCTTTGAAAAGTTCAATTCTGTTGTGAGAAATGCACCAAAGCAACTGAGAAAAACTGTAAGAGAGAAAAAGCAGATATTTACTTCCACTGATCAACACCACGCAACAACGTCGTCAGATCCTCCGCAATTAGCAATTCGTACATTTGCTTAGTAGATCCACAGTGCTCTCTATTACTCCAGCCTACCTGCTTTAAACCCAAGGGCATTCTTTTAAAAACTACCCACTCTTTGCAAGAGCATGGTTAATATATGATGACTTGATCTAAAGCCTTTGGTAATCTATCACATATCTGCAACCAAACAGTATATAGCTTCCAAAATGCACACAGAGGAATTGTTATCCTTATCAAAACTGATTATTTTTTTGGTGTGCATGTGCATCCTCAGACATGGAAAGTGTAAAACGTGTTTTTATAATCATTATTATTGCTCAGGTTATATATTTCAAAGATTTAAACTACAGGCCTTTACTGTGTGCTGTGAATAAAGGTAAAGTTGTGGGATTTGAAAAGCAACACGTTAACCATTTACCTATGACTGTCACTCACCTTGTCAGCTTCAATTAAACATTAAAACATTAACTCTGAAAGCAGGACCACTAGAAGGGTGAACACTCCCACACCAGTTAAATTGGATCTTTTGCTTCATCCCCTCCTAGGATGAGAGGCTAAATAAATGTATCTGTGTCACTGTGTGCTTCCAATATGAGCTTTCCTCTACAATTGGACAATCTAATCCTCACACAGTTTCCCTGAGTGTCATACAGGAGTGGGTCTGAGCCAGACCAAAGGAAAACACAAAGCAGATCACTAGGGAAACTTATCTCTGCTGCCAAGCCAGTACTGGCCATGAAAACTATGCCAGGACACCAGAACAGAAATCTTTACTGGTCCAAGCCAGAAAAAACTAAGCAACTATGGAGAAAATAGATTAATCTGTAATACACAGGCATGCCAACAGAGGCACATTACCATTTATAGAGTCTGAGATACTTCTGTAGAAGGATGGAGCTTTAGTATTAAAACCATTATGAGATTATGAGATCCTTTAATTTCCCCCATTCATTTTTTCTCATTCTCCACAACTGAAACACTCATTTTACTTACTATAATATTGTATAAAATATTACTGAAGTCCATGTCCAAATTTCACTTCAGCACAGAATAATTCCATAACTATATCCACAAAGTCACTTTTTCTTTCTCCCCATCTTATAATTTATCTCTGCAGTATCTTGTATTCTTAATTTGAGTCTTATTATTTTTTCTTGAAAAGATCTGAAGTCACTTAATACAAGTCCAGTGTGAGGGACATCTATGTGTTTATTACTATAAAACTTCAATGAATATCAACAGATTGTTGTGAACAATTGGGAGTCCATGGCCCTGAACTTCTCTGGTTATTAAATCAAATGTACCCTTCTGAAAACAGAATAGGAACATCTGAAGCACTCTGAAGCTTACTTACTAGAAATGCTTGCCTGATGGTAGCAATAAGTAAAAACAAGGGAACTTAGAATTTACTGGCACATACTGTCGAGAAACATTCCAGAAAACCCCTGCAAGTAACGTTTCCATAAAATATATATATATTTATAAACACTACAGTCTCAGAGGGAATGACATTAATAATTTACTGAAATATTCTATACTTACTGCTTACCCTCCCCAATTACATAAGATAAAAATGGTTAATGAGACTTGAATGCCCAACCTTGAGTCATAGTCAAATCTTTAGAGTCTTTAGAGTGAGTCTAAGTCCAGTTTGAAGTTTTTGCTTATGCAATTTCTGTGCCACTCGAGTCTAGTAGCAATTTTTGATCTCCTTAAATTATTTTCTTCCTATTCTCTATGAATCAGTTTATTAGTATTATGTTGCCCTTGTTCTCTCTGGCTTTCTCATCTATACCCAAACAATGCATTACACAGGAATTTGTAGTATCAAATTCTGGCAGAAAGTTGATGGATGTCTATCTCTGTTTTAGTCTTGTAATTTACCATTTGATAAAGGTGAGGAACAGCTTCTGACACCCATGACTCCAAACACAAGAATACAGGTGTAGAAAATAGAAAGTCAGTTTAGTATGTGCCTACCAGACAAAATTATAGGCAAATTAAATGGTAGTGGGCCACGGAGGCAAGAGGACGTGTTTAAAAGAGAAAAATATTCAAGAAGAGGGAGAAACAAGAGTCGCATGCAGATATACAGACTAAAAGATAGCAGACTGGGAACAGAGGCAAAGGAAAGCCAGAGATGGATAGTGTTTCAGTGTCCTGAATTCTGGATCCAAACTGCAGAATGCTTGCAAATACTGTTTCCACTAGTTCCCCTGAATGCTGTACACACAATCACAAAGACTATGATACACTGCCTGCTTATGTACAGTGTGATCCTGTGCTCTCAATATGTCACAGAGCACCTGAGTAACTGAACACCAGTGTGTGTGTGTGTTCGCATGTATGCATCTGTGCACATGTTATAACGAAGGAAAAAAGTGGGCCTGAGGAATTTAAGTTCTTAAACAATCAGCAAGTTACTATTAATCACCCAGCTACGGCTCAACAAGCTTAGGAATGTACCCTTAAAACACACACACACACACACACACACATACACACACACACACACACACACACACAAAAAAATCACTTTTCATCACTTTAGAGGACATAGCATTGACTAAATTCATTTCCTGAGGAGGTAAACCAGTCAAATGTTTTGCACTTAAAGGAGTAGACTTAGACCCCTGAAGGACTAATGTTCCATAAAATGTTATTTTTGTAACAGAGCTATGTAATACAAAGTATATTCTTTTGTGATGTACAGTATATCTTATTATTGTTTGTCATTGATCCTTGATTGTTCTCCCTTTCACTCCTCTGGCAACCTGAAAACATCCAGTGGATTTAAGGGGAACCTGTAGCAGAAAGTGGGCTGCTGGGTGAGGGTTGACAGGGGGTGAGTGCTGGTGGGGGCCACTGAAAGAATTGCAGGGTATGTGAGGATAATTTGACCAAAGGGCCCCTTTCTTTTTTTTCTGATTCCACCGTCACCACTTCTGGCTTTTTCTGAGCACATTGAGTGAGAAAACACTGACTCTTTTGTATGACCTACGAAGACAGACCCCTCCTTCCTTCCGTCACCAGTCCCCCCTCCTCTTCTCTTTCTACTCAGTGGGCCCCGTCTTTCTGTGCAGTGTGCACCTGCTCAGTCTGCAAAACATCACTCTCACAAGAACTCACACAAATACTTTTGAAAAGAGCTAAGTGAAAGACTAAAACAGAAGTGAAGAAAAAACTGCGTTCCACAGTTTTCCACATTTGATTATAAATGTTCAAAAATCCAGTTTATCTATAAGAAAAAACAACAACCGAGACGAAGGAGCACATGTGTGTGAATAAAATTGCTAGACAGTTCCTTTAAGGTTCCCCATTTATTAGGATCTGGAAAAAACTAAGTTAACTTTGTTCTTTTTTAGAGCTGTTCAAGGCTTTTACATATTGACTGAGCCTAATTTACAGGGAACAATTAAGACACATACGTTACATTTCATAGCAAGAGCTTGTCTTGAATGCTGTCTCCTGCTTCGTTGACAAACTAGTTTTAACTTGTTAAATTCACATGAAGAACGAGACTGACAGTCTGCAGCCATCTCTGGCCATCTTCCTTTCAGCCCGAGCTTAGCTTTCCTTGCAGCTGAAGATGGTAACTTTTAATCCTTGGTTCATGTCCGTCAGTATGAATTAACATTTAACACATGAGTAAAAATTTAAAAAAATTGTCATGAAGAGGAAAAAAAAACATATTTAAGTCACTCTGGACTATACATCGAAGGACCAGCCAAACTATAAAAAAAAAAGAAAGAAAAAAAGCAACTTATAGTCCAGAAAATACTGTATATACCCACCCTTTCGACACCCTAAGAACAAGACCACACCGCTAATATTGCCTCTCTGCTGCAGTTAAACACCCCCCAATCCTGCGCTGCATCACTATCACTGTCATGCCCAAACAACCACCTCCCCTCCTCCTCCCGAAACACATACACAAACAGTAATAAGATGGAAATGAATATCGGTTATTAATATCTGCACATTTTTACTTATTGGATCGATACTGATAAGTTAAAAAAATGACTAAAACTGGCCGATACCGACGCTAATGCCGATATATAATGCATCTCTAGTAGTAATGAAACAATTCAAATCTGAATGGGTAAATAGTTGTTCTATAACTGAGTCAGCCTGTTACATGAAACATTCCTTGAATTTCATAAATAGGTAAGATGGAAAAGTCTCAAAGAACAGAACCCCAAAAGAGGTCCTTGGAAACAGGTCCACACTCCTGCAGAGAAAATAGTTCAGACTAGAAAGATAGACCCTCAAGGCGTAACACTGCAACACACTGTAGGGCTATTGAATTACTCTATGTGTGTTTGAGAGAGGGAAAGTTCTCCATAATTAATGCCTTGGTGTTATGCAGCTGCAGAGCAAAGACAGGGAAGTACAGGGTGACAGGAGCTGCAGAAAATAGATACTGTAAAAGGCCAAAGATGAAAAGATTGACAGGATGAGAAACATCGAGAGACAAGGAGAGAAAACAGAGGGCAGTGCAGAGGAGCAAATGTCTCTCCTTTCTTAACAGCAAACAGTGAGGGGTTGATTTAACCAAGACCACTTAAAGCCACACACATGGTTCAGAATGTTTAATGTTTCACATTTATATAGAACAGAGGTCTTCAACTTCAATCCTCAAGGGTCTGTAATCCTGCCACTTTTAGATGTGTCCCTGATCCAACGCAGCTGAATCAAATGGCTGAATTGCCTCCTCAGTATGCAGTCAAGTTCTCCAGAGTCCTTCTAATGACCTGACTATTTGACTCAGGTGTGTTGAAGCGGAGACACATCTAAAAGCTGCAGGACAGCGGCCCTGAGGACTGCAGTTAAAGACCCCTGATACAGAATAATGCTCCAGATGGTAAATGTGTTAAAATGTGTTTTTCATAATCTCCAACAGATACAGATCTTGTTTTCTCTCCATATACAGCATTTTTTTCTGAACACTAACAAGTGGATTTATGGTCTTGGCCACAGATACTTTGACAAATGGCACTGCTTGAGATTAAACTACCAATTGGATGATGATTACTCTCCCCAGACTACAGCAGAAACAGGGCATAAGTGACTAATAGCTGGGGATCTGAAGATAAAAACATTTAGACACAGTACTGGCTCTGTAAGTACAGCTTACACACAGGTTTCAATAAAGTGTTGTCTATGGAATGACCTTCTAAGTAGTAATACAAGGCACAAATGAAATTAAAAGACAGGAAATCATCTAATCAAAAAAGGTCAAAAGTGAAGATGCACTAAGAAATTGACTGATGACCATTCACCAGCCTGATCTGATGAGTAGATGCAACATAAGTAAGCACTACCAAGTCACGCTGACAACAACACTCTTCAGTGGCTAACTCAAAAAGAGCTATTTTTAGTATCAGAGGTGTGTTTAAAAACAAAGTAAGTGGAAGTTCAGGAATATAAGAAGCTATTTAAAAGGAAAATGTATTTTCTATAACATGTTGTGGTATGTCTGGGGCTCATTATGGCTGTGAGACAGCCAGAGAGAGACATGCTTTCAAAAGAAAAGCTGAATGGAATATAGCCGATTAGCTCTGTTTTACATACTGGATTTGGAAATATTTCCAATCTTTTGGTCATTTCAGATTCAAGGTAAAGAGCTATATTCTCTAGAGAATACATGCAGAGACTATAGTCTTGGTAATGAAATCCAATCTAATCGCTAATATAAGATCCTAACGACGGTTTAAAATGTTGTAATCATGTTGTCTTCATTTAAAATAGAAGTAAAATGCTGTTTTAAAGTGATTGCTGTAAAATGTGACATTTTGCTGTGAAGAATAATATAAAACGCAGCTCAGGATCCTTAGAAAACATAAATAAATGAACACTATCCTTATGGGTGTTTGAACAAAACCCTGCGATACAATGTGAAGGCATTTTTGTCGCTTATAACCAACAGAAATTCCAAAAACTTGAATATGTATGCCACAAAACTGCTAGCCTTGGGTCAACAAAACTGGGTGCCATTCTCCCGCCTATATCACTTCCGGCTTCTTCTTTGGTTGCTAAATGGAGCTACAGTCCTCTCAAATTTGCCCAAGCAGCCGCGGTTTTTTGATTAAAACGATATTATGTGGGCACGCTTGTAAATATGAAATAGATCATCGGGAAGGACTTTTTAAAATATAAAAAATGACAGAAAACGTCAATATCGTGTCAACAGCATTTTAAAGCTACAGTCGGTAACTTATAAAAATATGTTTTTTATATATTTGTTAAAACTATCACTATGTCTTGACAGTATAATATGACACATATAATCTGTAAAAAAAAATCAAGTTCTTCTGCTCCTCCCTGTGGTCCCACTGCCATATGAGGAAATATACCAGTGCCTGTCAGAAACGACCAATCAGAGCCAGGAGAAGTGTCTTAGCGCTGTCAATCACATGTGTATGCACTGCTCACCCCCAGGCAGAGGAGATCAGTTTTTTTCACAGATTATCTGTCTCATATTATACTGTCAGGACATAGTCACAGTTTTAACAAATATGTAAAGAGCATTTTTATAAATGCAACCTACTACGGCTTTAATGATAACTCATGGCAGGAAGCAAAGAATAGGCTGCGGTTCTTATATCTTTTCATAGTTCTTAAAGAGAAACTGAAATAGGTCAAAATTAGTAATGGCAGGTTAAACCTTAAAAAGAAAAAAGAAAACTAAGATCAGAAATTGGCTATAAAACACTATTAAATACTGTAGTCAAAAGAAAAACAAAAATGTAAAACAGCCCTAATGTCCTAACTTAAACTAACAAAAAACCTTTAAAATGATCTTTTATATTCCCCTAATGGATTGAAAATATGTGACAATTTCCATTACAGAAAGAATATTTTTAGGGGGTTGGAACTGCTCATAAACTCCCACACTTAGCCAACTAACATTCACACATAGTCTCAAAACCATTTATTATTCATTGCACTTCCTGCTGTGGCCTGCAGCCTAAACTCTGAATCTGAAAGGAAGGAAGCGGGTCGTTCCAGGGTTTGGCATCTGAGTAAGACTCAGAAGTACTGACTGATTAAAGGGATCATCTCTGTGCACCAAACATCAGGACCTCAAAGTGCTTTCAGATAAAATCTGTGATTGCTCAATGATGAGACATCTTTTAGTAACTTGACTCCTGAAAGTGAGATGAAAAGCAGATATGCACTGCTTTCTCCGTGGATCTACGTCATATAGGGTATTTTCTGAAAACAGAAACATAACATTCACAGGTTTATTTTTTTTTGAAGTTCTCTTCAAATAAACCAAACTGTGCCAACTTTACCTTCAGGAAAAACAGATATTCTTATAAACCAGTATGATAAACCATATTCTGATGAACAAATCACTGCAGCAAATCACGATATAGTACATGCACAACACTGAATCGGGAAAAGCTGGGACAATGTAGAAAATGCTTCGCAATGTTTTGATTTATATTTATTAAAATAGTCTAAATCTGTTTAAAGGGTAGCCCACCTGTCACTCACTGACCTGTGGAGATGATCACTGGCCCCCCTGACTCTGACCAAGATTAAGCAGTTGTAGGAAGATGATGAATGCAGTCTAAACAAATGATGTTTTAAATTTCATCTCAATAACTTTTTTAATCTATCAATGTTCATTAAATTCTGAATGTTTTCAAAGCAAAGCCACACTCTGCACAGTGTGCTATGGAAAAATGTAACAAGCACTGCAGTACCCTGCCTAAAGTCCTGACATACCCCCAGTATTCTGTGCAGAATTTATTTTGCAGCATGTTTTTAGTAAAAACTGAAGAAAGTGACCTAAACATTTAATTACCTGGTATTCTCAACAACATGAAAACTTTCAATTGTTTCTGGCAGTCTCTGACTTGGGCAATATGACTTTCTGTCTAGAGTGGTACAGACTGAAGGGGGGGGGGACAATACAAAAAAAGGCCATTGCTTATTTTCTTGTCCTGCTAATGGGAATAAGCATCTGCCTGTACTGTGTACACTGAAAGAAAATATGTAAATTATCCTATACACTTTGGGGAGCTGATGTAGGTGAGGTTAAAATCTGATTTACAACTTATGGTGTAGTGCTACGTTTCAGTGTTTTTTACCATATGTAGTTAAAAATCCACAAATTTAGACTGATTAGACCATAACAGCATCATTCTGAACCTGACAGATACTCTTTGAACACAGTTTGACATGTTGTCAATCCTTACTCTATTTGTAAAACACAATAAACAGTTTGTAATATGGCCACCTTAGCGTTTGATAACAATGAAAAGTACAATATACTGACTGGTCAAGCAAGGACTTAATTTTCCTACAGTGATTACTGATGCTTTTAAACACAGTTTGTGATCTGTGTAATCTGTGAATAAAGAGGATTCTTAGTTGACATAATTATTATTCAAGAACATAGAAAAACTAAGTCATTAACGTCTATTAGTCTGGAAAAGATTACAAAACCATTGGTTTTGGATCTCCCGGTAGCCACAGTGACAGTCATTATCCACAAATAGACAAAAGAAAGAACAGTGGTGAACACTACCAGGAATGACTGACCTACCAAACTTACTCCAGGAGCGCTCTAAAAACTCATCCAGGAGGTCACAAAAGAACCCAGAACAAAATCTGAAGTACTGGAGGCCTCACTTGCCTCAGTTAAGGCAAAAAGCAAAAACCACTGCTGACCACAAAGACTCACATTTGCCTTAAAGGATCTTAGTGATCTCCAAGACTTTTGGGAAAGTATTCTGTGGACTGACAAGGCACAAGTGGAACTTTCTGGAAAGTGACATGACCTTAAAATGTTTGATTCTGCTCAAAAAATATTCAGAGTGGCTGAATTAAAATAAATATGCAAAGAGTGGGACAAAATTCCTACACGACAATGTAAAGGACTCAAGTATCCCCAACACTTTATACCAGTTGTTGTCGCTAAGAATGGCTCAACCAGTGTTGGACAAACACTTTTTCACATAGAACCAGGATCATTTGAACAGTTATTTCCCATTTTATGGATCAAAATAAACATTTGACAGATACTTTTTGTTCTTATGCTCCTCCTTATTCCCTCTCTCTGCTTCTTTTTAAAAAAAAAAATTTAAATTTTTTTTTTTTTTTTTTTTTTTTTTTTTTTTTTTTTTTTTTTTTTGAAGATCTATGCAAAAACAGGAGAAATCTGTAAGGAGTCAAATACGTTTCGACAGCACCGTAAATACCTGACAATAAAAAATTAAATGTTAAGCTCATATTCATCTTTTCATGTCAAACTCGAATGATTGCTGTGAAGCGGAAAAGAAAAAGAAATCAGCCTCAGTGTTTAGCGCATTTGGAGGAAAGAGTATCAGATGGATTTGACAGAAAAGGTAAAAAAAAAAAAAAAAAAAAGAATTAAGATGAATGGGGGCAGCTTCAAATGCTGACAGCAACATAACGAACAATGAAAACCGAATCCAACATCCATCTTGCAGAAATAATTCTGCCTCATCAACATCTCTGTCTGTGGATGTCTGTGACCTTGAGGAGCACCCCAGTTCTACCCCTCTTCATCTTCCTCACCCAACTCCCCACCTCAGTGTAGTCACACAGAGTGGGGAGCACCATCCACACTTCCACTTGAACTGAACAGGAACAGAGGAAATTCTCCTTAAGAATCTCAGAGTGATTGGAAGCAAGGCAACTGAACTTGCCTTTCAAGCTCCAAGAAACACATTCCTCTGTATTCACACAGAAACATGGACAAAGTGTGTGTGTTTGAGTAGAAATGTGTTATGTCATTCGATTATATCAAAAAGCTCCCTATAGAAAAATAATCAGAAATATGTACTCTTATGTGCTCCATGTGTTTGCACCACATCTTATCAATAATGATCAAGTAGCCTATTTAGGGCTCAGCCAACTCAGTTAACACCTCTCCTGTCGTCTCTCTTACATCTGCCTGCATGCATGAACAGCCAAACAACAATAATCTGATGCACAAATAAACATACGGACTCATCCGTACCCTGCTCATTGATTTCTCCTCGTCTTCTTAACTTTCCAAACGTCAGGTACAGCCTGTAGACAACCATGCATTTCATCCAGCACGATTCTGGTTTTGTGGAAATGTCATCAATCAACACAAGCCCAACATGCATCTGCTTTGAACACCAGCAGACAGCTTACCGTCTCCATCCGGGACGTCGGGAGCACTCTCAAGGCGAATGTGCGGCTTCGGTCCTGAAAGCGGTGCTCCACAGCGGCGCATACAAACACTATTACCTATACGAGGCTTCGCATTCCCTCACAGGGCAGCCTTCATGGCTGTTCACCGCCGTCAGCACGGGGAAGGGCGCCATCGTGTGGTCGACTGAAACACGCTGTGCAACAAGTGGAAACGGAGAGAAAAAGGCCGAGCTGCGTTGAAGGAAATGTTGTGTTTACTTTATTACGATTCAGATCAGCTTTGTTTTAGAGATTTTGCTTTCAAAAAGCCAGATCTTCTTATAATCAGTTAAAATATCTTAAACGACAGTTGTCAGTATTTTCATGAGACGTTTTAAAGTTCTACCTTTTCACTCATCTTTTTAGCCTATTTAGGTAAACCACTTAATCCTGACCAATTAATAATTTGAGAAGAGGAGAGACTCCTGAAATTAAATAATAAAACAGATGTAAAATTAATTTGTACAGTAAATAAATAGTCACACCTTGTTTAAAAGATCCATTTGTTCCACTTTCTTTATTTGTATTGAAAAAATATCAAAGACTGCATTTTGACTGGTATGAAACAAATTGTTTTACATCATAAGAATAATTTACAGAGAACTGTCGCCAGAAACTTGGTATATCTCAGCATACAGAACTCAGCAATACCTCTGTAAAAAAGAGTTCCTGACAGTAATGTGAATTAGAAATTTAAAAAAAAAAAAAAAAAAAAAAAAAAAAAAAAAAAAATTTGGCATAAAATGTGGTTATGTTCCACATTAAAACTACTTGCAGGAGCTATAAAAGAGAAGAAACAAAAATAGAGCATCTCTCCCTGAGAAGTGCATGGTCAAGAAAGAGCAAAAAAAACAAACAAAAAAGACTATTACAAAGATCAATTTCTTCCACTTTCTTTAGGTTAATTCAATAATGTAGCCTATATTCAATGCAGCCAACTTAGGCCATCTCAGTATAGATGACGGTGCAGCGTCTTCTTAAAAAAATAGAAAATTAAACAAATTCAGGAGTAATAAAGAGAAATTAAAAGTTATTGGTCTAAAGTCAAAATAGAAGCCCATAAGAGAATCGTAAGGAGAAAAAACAGATGAACTAAGCTGATATGATCCACAGGTGTTTGTGTTTTGGTTTCTTTTATGTTATTCCCTAATTACTTCTGGGTGAATTATTGTTGGAATAGGTCCTACCATATTTCCTACTGAGTTGTTATTCTCATTAGAGTTTTTACTATATTACCTCGTTCCTTTGTGTTTGTTTTCCTTGTTTATTCTTATGTTCTGTTGTTTGTATATTTGAATTTATTTCTCTTATTGTCAGGCCTTTTCCACTTGGTTTGTAGTTTCTTTGTGTCTAGTTCAGCTTCCTTTTTGTTAATTATTCATCTTCCCTTAGTCTGCCAAGTTGTTCTCTTCACAGCTGTTCCTAATCCCCTGATTACCACACCTGCATTCAGTGTCACTCTCCACCCTCCCCTCAGCAGATAAACTGGCTGGTTCTCATTGTTCCTGACTGGTTTATTGGCTCAAGTCTGCTCAATACTGCTTCTGATTTGGCTTTTGGATTTATTTAGTTTAATTATTTTCAGCTCATGTTTTTCTGGATTTGTGGACCTTGGACATTTTGTAAGTTGCTTTTCATTATTAAACAGCTTTATTTTTGCTTCACCTCTGCCACCCTTTTTGCCTGCCATTTGGATCCTTCATAACCACCTCTGCTATTGTCTTTTGACTAACTGAAAGGGGTGTTTAAAAGATTGTTGGTTATGGCAGCATTAATCTGCTGAACCCATTCCTTATAAAATAGCTGAAACAGTTCTAACCACTTCAGAAGAAATCCTCTAAACAAAGCTGACCTTTTAGTTTGGGGGGAGTTGAGCCTCTGGCTTTTGAAATGGCTACTCAATTAAAAAAGTCTGCAAAGAAAAATCTGCTCACCTTCAGATTTAAAAAAATATGCAACACTTGCTGCAAACAAATGTATTTCAGAAGTGGAGTGTGTGTGGGTTTTTTTTTTTTTTTTTTTTTTTTTTTTTTTTTTAAACCAACAACCTTGGTCTTGCAATTCTAGTCATTCTGTTGTCAAGGAGAATTAAAAAGTATTCCTGTTCTCTAACTTGTCTTGGGAGCCTTTCTCTCATTTGCTTGGCTGAATAATGCTGTCAACAGTGGGGTTGACATATGGGCGGTTATCCAGAATCCTTTTTTTTTTTTTTTAATTGACTGGGGATGGCAAGAGGGGCTTACCTGGGTTGCCGTTCACATCAAAACCACCACTAGCTGTCCAGTAAGTGTGTTACACCCGAGGGTGAGAAACACACAAACCAACGTGACAATAAGCTGAACTGGCTGTAATTAATGAATGGAAGTTCTGTTAATAGTTAACATGCAGGGTGCTGAGATTCTCGTTTTTTGTAGTAAAATGTCCAAGATCATCCCATCTGTTCTGAAAAAGCACAGACGTACCTCTTCTATACTCAGCTGTCCCTGATTGTAAACAACTTAATTGCTGCCATTATTTTTCATCATAACAGATGCTAAAAAGTGTCAGAATTTTAAATGAACACTACAAAGCACAGTGCTGAAAATAATGGGTGTTGCAAGGGAGATAAAGGCATAGGTGAGAAAGGATGGCTAGCACAAGGAGACATGTTGCCATTGGTGTGATAAACTAAAGAATGAATGAAGTTGGGCATTTTTGTCTCGGGTAAATAATCAATTTGTTTATGATCATTGATGCTGAGAGCATTAGTAGTAACCTTTTAAAACAGTTTAACTAATTTTACTCTTTTAAATGTTTGTGCATCAAAGATCTTAGTTTAAGACAAGGGTATGTTGCAATCAGTAGGTGGCGATGTTTTCCTATTCCAACTTAAAGTTTGAAAATGTGGTGTTTCAAGTTTGGAAGGGTATTAAAAGCATGGGTGTTAGCTTTGAATTGTAAACTGTATCTTGGGAGCCTAATGGCTCAGTCTGAGTTTTAATCTTTACGGTAAAAATGTTAGATTTTTATAGGAATGTCATGTACCATTGTATACAGATTTACATAGTTCAAAATCCAGAACTGCTCCTTTTAATGAGAAGGGTTCATTTGTCAAAAGGAACTTTTTTTTTTTTTTTTTAAATCAGAAGTCACAGAGTTGAAGACAACTAAGGAAATGTTACACTGAGTCAAATTTTGATGTTTGTTCAGGGGAAAATTTTATTTACATGTGGCAAAGACCTCACACACAGTAGGGATTTCTTTTTCTAAATGTCTCATTCATAATGGCTAGTTCCACTTATAATGTAGTGGAATGGTGGCCCCAAACATGAATCAAGATCATATAACTTATAAAAATTAAATTTTAAAAGTGTAATACTGCAAACAAAATCCACAACAACACTGAGAGGAAGATGCATCCAAGAAAAACACTGGCAAAAAGTTACTGAGTAACAGCTGGCTCTGTCAAAAAAGCTGACAGTAAACCAGCAGGATATACTGAGGAGAGTGATTACTGGAACAAGAAGCAGGGGAGCTTACTGAATGTGAGACAGCTGTGATGGGAGCAAAGAGCAGACACTGAGAGAAGTTATGGGAGGAGTTGACTGATCAGAAAATACTTTCAGGAAATATAAGGATGATGCAAAAGACAAAACGGAGCTTAAAACAAAACATGTCAAATATGAAAAGTATAAAATTAAATCCAATCTTACACAAAGTATGTCATCTAGTCTCCTCCATAAGCACCAGTTGCTTAGTTAACACTGAAGTTCACTTCAAGTTCCCACTGACTGCACATGCATCATAACAATAGGGTATTATTATTGTTCAGGGCATTATTGACAGATTCATTGTTTTCCCCTAATGCTGCCCTGGGCAACTCCCCACATGGCTCTTATCAAAAACAATCCTGCAGTGCTGAGAACAGTTGCTTTCTTTTAGTGACAGTTCCACGGAGGTTCCCAGAAAGCTGCCCATACTGCAATTCACAGTTCTAAACTAGGGCTCAGCGTGAAGAGCTGTAGTGAAGTTTGTTCTTACAGCATGTGTCAAAATGAGAACCAGGCATTGAAGACAATGGGGCTGTTGTGCTGAAAAAGCATGTTGGCAAAAAGCAGCTTTTAGTCACTAAAAGGGGATGTCTTTGAGGGCTGCTAGTGCCAGATAAACCTCTGAGCAAACATTGTGAGAGCTATGACGATTGTGAATTGTTTGCTATTTTGTTTGGAAATATTTTAGTTGAAAGGTTCTTGGTCAGCCAAAAAAAAAAAAAAAAAAAAAATCTATTCCTGCAGAAGAGAATCTAGGGCATATTAACTGCAACCTTAAGATGTTTGAGGGGGGGATTCACAAATTTTCTTCGTGTTCTACTATCCAGAAATGCTAAAGTGTAATTTTGTGAATGTCAAATAACACTTAACATAAAAAAAGCATTGCAGCTGTCATAAATGATTAATCAGACATTATGAGCTTTTTAGAGGTATAAATATACTTTAAAATTTTGCCAAAAACTACATATGCCTTAATGCTTTCACCTTGCACTGGCACAAGAATATTTGGTTCCTTAAGAAATATTGCTGTGTTGCAAAGTACATTTCCATGTTAAATTTAAGTGCTAAAGTAAAGGTATAATTTCAAACCTGTATGTTGAAACACTTTAATAACATCAGATAAATGCAATTTATTGGTGTTTTACTTTCTAAAGAAAGATGCGATAACTGGTAGCTTGTTAGTATTTTAAGTTCACTATCGGGTGACATCCAAGTTTCCTCCTGTTTGTTTTAAATGAAATGCTGTCAGTGGAACTGCTTCATTGTTGATTAGCTTCTCTCCACGGGGTCTGTTGATAGCAAGAAGAAAGATAGAATACAGTCAGCATAAGCCTTTAATCTTCTTGAAGTTTTCTGTCTACAGGGAAACGTACAGAAAGCAGATTAATGTAAGTGAAACAGAAACCTGGCATGTGGCTAAAACAGTGCTGAAGGAACTGAATCATAGCGTTTGACAATATCATGGATGGGTCTTCTGGAGGTTTGTTGTTGTTTTACTTCAGTGTGCAGTCAGCTGTAGATCAAGCCACAATCATAATAATCAGTTAATCATGTCCTTACACGTACAGTTTATTGAAAGGGAATATTAAATCACATTTACTTTCCCTTCCGGTTCTCTTTGGGCTTGTAAGTCCGTCCATCCATCCATTCTCTAAAGCCGCTTGTCCTTGCAGACAATCATGCAAACAACTTAGAATAATCAACTGACCTAACAGCCATATTTTTGGACTGATGGAGTAAGATGGAGTACTCTGAGAGAACCCATGCATGCTTGGGGAGAACATGCAGAAAGACCTCAGACAGGGTTTCGAATTTAAGGCCTTCTTACTGTAAGGCAACAGTACTACCAACAGCAAGCATGCAGTCCTATGGCTGGCAAGTCATGACAAGTCAAGAAATGTGTAAAGAAGGGCTAATCTGTTGCTTGTGCATGTACTAGTA
Source organism: Anableps anableps (assembly GCA_014839685.1). Classification (NCBI taxonomy): domain Eukaryota; kingdom Metazoa; phylum Chordata; class Actinopteri; order Cyprinodontiformes; family Anablepidae; genus Anableps; species Anableps anableps. The sequence goes on along the minus strand of CM026068.1, from coordinate 23,088,098 downwards.
GCTCTATACATAGTAACAGCTAAATAGGTGTCCTGAATACTGAAAGTTTGAATGATGACTCAGACATGGAAGTAAAGTTGAGCACTGTTTACTTGTTTGTCTTAATTTCCATTGACATGCTTTCTGGCAATGTTTCCAGAGCTTAGTGAGAAACTGTGAAGAAAGACATAAACATCGACAAACACTTTATGGACTGTCCAGTGTATCTGTAATTTGACAAAGTAATACAGGGCAAGATAGCAAAAATTCTACATATCTGGCAGCCTTCAAGAAAATGTTATACCAGTTCCTTTTTGTCCAAAAACCTTTGTAACCAAGATACGTTAAATTAGGAATCTGTGTAAAACAAAGCAAGAATGAACAGAAGTAAGCACAATTTATTTATAAATCCTTTCAGATGTAAATATCAAAGTAATTCACAAATAAGTGAATAAATATACAAATAGACATTAAAATAAACAGAAAACAATATTTTAAAAGATCTTAAGTATAAAGATGTCGTCAGCTGCTTCTCAAATGAGTCAAATGAGCTTGTTCTACAGTTGAGATGCAACAGTCTGAAATGGGGATCTCGCGTTTTAGATCTGATCCTTGGCATTAAGAGCAGATTTGCATTTGAGGAACTGAGTTGGTGTGGCTTTACCCATTCAGTAATATATGAAAGAGGTTCACCATGAGGTGCCTTGAAAGTTAAAGTCAGAAATATAACAGGAACCAGTGCAAATACATTAACACAGGTCTCACGTTTTTAATCAGTGTGTCATTTCTTTTAGGCGCCCTGAGTAATTCACTGAGTAATTCTGAGTTTGAAGAACTCAGAATTCCTGTTGGAGCAGTATAGCAGAATGTTATCTGCAAAAAGGGATAGGAGATATAACATTCATGAATGATCGTTTCAGAGAGGGTTTGTGCAAATACAGTGGCCTGCAAAAGAATTCATAGCCCTTCAACTTTTCCATATTTTGTCACATTACAACCACAAATATTAATATTTTTCACTGGAATTTTATTTGAAAGACCAACACAAAGTGGTATACAATTGTGAAGTAGAAAGAAAATTATACATGATTCAAAACATTTTTTACAAATAAAAAGCTGAAAAGTGTGGTGTGCAAAAGTATTCAGCCCCCTTTTCTCTGAGTGTAACCAATTGCCTTCAGAAGTTTCCTGATGATTGCTAATGACTAAGTAGAGTCCACCTGTGTATAATCTAATCTCTGTACAAGTACAGCTGCTCTGTGAGGGACTCAGAGGTTGTATAAGGGAATATTGAGGAGCAAACAGCATCATGAAGTCCAAGGAACACACCAGACAGGTCAGGGATAAAGTTGTGGAGAAGTTTAAAGCAGGGTTAGGCTATAAAAAGATTTCCCAAACTTTGAACATCTCATGGAACACTGTTCAATCCATCATCCGGAAATGGAAAGAGTATGGCACAACTATAAACCTACCAAGACAAGACCGTCCACCTAAACTTACAGGCCGAACAAGGAGAGCAGTGATCAGAGATGCAGCCAAGAGGCCCATGGTGACTCTGGACCAAAGTACTAAGAGAGCCACAGCTCAGGTGAAGGAATCGGTCCACAGGACAACTATTAGTCATGCACTGCACTAATCTGGTCTTTATGGAAGAGTGGCAAGAAGAAAGCCATTGTTAAAAGAAAACCATTAATAGTCCCATTTGCATTTTGCCAGAAGCCATACTGGGGACACAGCAAACATGTGGAAGAAGGTGCTTTGGTGAGACGAGACCAAAATTGAACTTTTTGGCCAAAATGCAAAACGTTGTGTGTGGCAGAAAACTAACATTGCACATCACTCTGAACACACCAACCCCGCTGTCAAATATGGTGGTGGCAGCATCATGATCTGTTGGTACTTCTCTTCAGCAGCGACAGGGAAAACAGTCAGAGTTGATGGGAAGATGGATGGAGCCAAATGTAGGGCAATCTGGGAAGAAAACCTGCTGGAATCTGCAAAAGACTTGAGACTGGAGCGGAGGTTCACCTTCCAGCAGGACAGCGACCCAAAACATAAAGCCAGGGCTGCAATGAGGAAAAAAATGGTTTAAAACAAAATATATTCATGTGTTGGAATGACCCAGTCAAAGTCCAGACCTAAACCCAATCCAGAATCTGTGGCAAGATCTGAAAACTGCTGTTCATAAATGCTCTCCATCTAATCTGACTGAGCTTGAGCTGTTTTGCAAAGAAGAATGGGCAAAAATTTCAGTCACTAGATGTGCAAAGCTGGTAAAGACTTACCCTAAAATACTTGCAGCAAAAGGTGGTTCCACAAAGTATTGACTCAGGGGGGCTGAATACTTTTGCACACCGCACTTTTCTGGTTTTAATTTGTAAAAAATGTTTTGAATTATGTATAACTTTCTTTCTACTTCACATTTGCACAGCACTTTGTGTTTGGTCTTTCAGATAAAATTCCAATGAAAAATATTTGTTTGGTTGTAATATGATTAAAATATGGAAAAGTTCAAGGGGTGTGAATACTTCTGCAAGCCACTGTATAGCAAAAAGGAAGTGAGCTCAAAGTAGAGCCTTGAGGTACTCCATATATTTGATAAGTTGAAGTCTAATACATAATTATCCTGGGTTTTACTGGTGAGGGTCAATTGCACTCAAAGTACCGTCGTCCATGCTACCTCAAACCTCTCTACATTTGTCTAGTTAGGTTTCCCACAACATGTTGACTGGACCTAAAAATTCATGAGGTGGATGGAAGAAAAGTTTAAAACACAGATTATATGATCTCTCATTCATGTGGCTTAGACTTGATGATCAGTTTATTGTTTTTTAAAAAAAAAAAAAAAAAAAAGGTCAAAGGAACATTTGTAGAGAGCTGATATCAAATTATTTAATAAAGCATGCTGCAGATGTCAACAGAAAGGACCTTTGACAAGTTAAGGAAATGGTAAAACAATACTTTTTTGTTTGTTTTACCTGAGAAACTTCATGCTTTCACACAACAGAAGTCTGGCTGTTGACCATAGTTCTCTGTTGTAGCTGTAGCATGAACTTTGTGGAAGCCTATTAGGTCTCTCTGCTTTCTCTGTTTCTTCCCTTGAAGCCAATAAAGAGTATTTTTGATGAGTAAAAATAGCCCTTTTTGCCAATTTTACTTTCAAAAATATAACCCATCCTCACTTTGTAATCTCACCCACTTTTTCTGTACTAGTACATGTTTGGGGAACTTAAAAATCCCCTCTCCATTCTTTACCGTGTCGCTAATAAGGGGCCACACATCACTTTTTGTCCTCCAAATCAATCCCTTTTCGGCTTAAAAAGGTTGGACATTGTGCTCTGTTGTTCTAGACAACACACCATCACTCCATGAATGCTACGTCCTATGTCACTTCCTGTTTTTTGAAGGCCTGCCTTCAAAGGCTTTCATTGTGTCAGAAAAGTGCATTTTACAATTAGGTTATTAAGTTTATTACCATTTTTATGTTAGTGCTATCAAATTTGTTTGGTTTTGTGGCAATAATACAATTAATTAAAAAAAAGAGCTTTAAACCAATTAACAGAAGACTAGATTTCTGTTTTAATTGATTTGGACTGAATTCTAAGTGTCTACATGGATCTTGCCTATGTAAGGTATCCCCCCAGCTCTTCATACAAAGGAAAATCTTACCCATAGTCTCCTTTGTGTGATATGGAGGAGCTGTCAGGGTTGCGAGACATTGATAGCTCATCACCATCTCCCGCTAACTCAGTGGGAGACGTCTTAGTGTACAGTATAATCTGTTTCCATCAAACTGCAAGTTCCCAGAGGTCATTGAACAGCCTTGCTGAACTCAGTCACTAACACTGGAGAAAACGAAAGCTGTTTTGTTTATGGTGAGAGCAGCAGTAAGAGCAGTTTTATATTATCGCTGTTAAAAGAGAAAAATGGATGGTTTTCTGATCTTTTTTTTTTTTTTTTTCCCCCATGGGTCTTAAGAGGAAGAAAAGAATGCAAAATTAGAAAATTAAGTTAGTTCCTGAAATAGAAATATCATCAAAATACTAATTTTAAGGTGCCTCTGGGCTTTTTTATTTTTAAAGGAAAATGTAAAGCATCTGTGTTTTGCATGCTTTAATGGCAGCATTTAAAAAAAAAAAAAAAAAAAAATTTGATAGATTTTCTTATTTGCTGCTATTCAACTCAAGGCTTAGGTCAGTACAGTAACAGCAGGGTATGTTTCCTTGAGATTGCCCCCGTTTTTTTAAAGTAAAACAAATTTTTGCCTCTTCTGAAGCATTACATTTCCTCACACTTAGTACTGTTAACTGAAGAGTGAAGTTGCGCTTTGCTTCATACAGAGAAACAATTGCTTGGTGGAGGTGAGGACTCTGAGGTTTTAAATGATTGCATCTGATTTTACCTAATGTTTGGCCGTGACGTATGTAATGTGCCAGCTCAATCGTGAAAGAAGCTACTCTATGAAGCTTACTGGAAATTGTGTGCTCTGTAAACAACCATCCCCCACTGTGAAGAGAGAAGTGCTGAGCCCTACGAGATGGCTGTTAATGAGAGCTGCAGGCTTTAAGTGCTCAATATTTGGCCAACACAGACTGAATGTCTTTGTTCACTTCCTCCGCTGCCATTGCCAAACTACAACCCTATATAGGCAGACTACAATTCAAAAACAGCACAGAAACTTGATGTCATCGTCCACAACTCCTTCTGTTCACTGGTTGGCTAGCATGAAATGCATCCTGAGAAATAGAGTACAGTGGGACAAATCCCACCACTGAAGGTAGATGAAAACTGAGCAAAACTATGTAGGAAGGCAACAGCCAGGCTAGGGGTCGCGTTAATCAAATATTTTCTGTCATTGACCATTTCTTTTTGTTTTTTAAAAAAGGTGACCACAAAATCTCAAAACCATCTATTATTTTGACAGATTACAATTCACACTCCTGACCGCTTGGTGCAGACATTTTCAACTTTTACGCATATCAGTAAATCAAAAAAAGATTCTTATGAGAGCATCTGCGCATCATCTCAGACCTGGATACCATACTGTTATCCAGGAGCTGACAGTGTGTTGAAGAATTATGGACAGGAGGCTTTGGATCGCGTCTGTTACCCACTTCATTGTTTTTATGTAGCTATTGCGGCCATAGTCAATGGTTTTTGTCGCAGTGGAGAAAACATTACATTAATTCATCTGCTTGATGTGTGATGGCACAATATGGAATCTCTGTTCAGCTTGTTCGTGTTGAATACTAGCTAAAATGAATAAAAATGAGACTATAGAATATGTCATCATTTTAAAAATTAACAGGTAAAATTAGATTACCATGGGATTTTTTTTTTTTTTTTTTTGTTGACCCATTCAATCAAAATAACAGACAACGAAAAAGTCTAGCACAGTCTGATTTAAACACACCTACTGTAAAATGTGACAGTAAATCACAAGAGTCTGGCCAATTAAATAAAACTTTTATAAAAGTAATGTTTACATTTTTAACATGGAATTTCATTCTCAGAAAGATTTAATGATCTAAAATTAGATTTGTGTGATAGGGCTATGTGTATGTGTAATTGAACCAAGTTTTGAACATCTGCAAGATGCCATTCAGATACTGTTTAACTATGCAACATGTGTCTCTGTGATTATTTACAAATAGTTTATAAAATGAAGATGTTTGGAGATCTTTATACTTTATTAAATAAAGGATTATTTTTGTTTTTTCATTTTACAACAATCACCATAATTTTTCAGGTAGCATAATTTGGATATTGCTCATTCAATTCTAAAATAGTACTGGTCTGTTATTGTTGGGGTTGTGTAATGCTGTGGAGTCATTGCAGATACAAATATGAGTGGATGTTATTTAACTTTATCAGGTATATTTTGCTAGAGTATGTATGTATATATATATATATATATATATATATATATATATATATATATATATATATATATATATATATATCTATATATATATATATATATATATATATATATATATATATATATCTATATATATATATAATTTTTTTTTATTCCCCCCCCCCCTTCAGAATAATCTTTATTCTTTGTGGCACTGATTCAGCAAGGTGTCAAACATTTATCCAAACATTCAGACCAACCCATCTGGCAATGACAACCATGCCACATTTCAAGTTCATTGTTTGTCATATGCACAGTATAAAACATGTTTCCTTGTACAATGGAAAAACTTGCTTTGCTGTCTGCAAGAATGCCAGTCAAAAAGGTAAGAAATTTAAAAATGACTAATAAAAATATAGCAAAAATTCTATCTACAAATTAACAAAAGAAAAACATAAATAGATACTCAATGTGAATTAAAATATAAGCAGATTGTTGGTAGTGCAAATGTAAAAGTGTACTTAAAGTCTCTTTCTTTCACTTTCTAGTGCTCAGCATGAAGTTAAGAAAGTCGTCTTCCCCACATAAAGTTGCCCAAATTCACTTAGTTGCCAACATGTGATTGGCTGATTCTCTGTCTTGTGTTAACAGACAATTAAACAGGTGTACCCCAAGAAAATGGCTGAGTATATCTGGAAACATGCAGTCAAAGAAGGGTGTGTAGCTAAGTTTTTCAAACTATCCACATTGAGAATTTATATCCTTCTCAGTTTCTTATGTAATACCTCTGTTTAGCAGAGACTGTGTGTGATTAGTGCTTATAGTATTATTACACAGTATATTTATGCAAAAAATGGTTGATGAATAAAGCCCTTTTTAAGATTATTAATAGCCTTATATCCAGCTAGAGTACAGAATATAAAATTATTGGTATAATAAAAATCTTCAATGCATTTTGTAATGCCAACATGAGGAGACACATTCCTCCTTACAGAACTGGTGTAGCTGACTCAGGTTTGTAGGCTGCCTTGTCTACACATATCTTAACAGCTCTGCCCACAGATTTTTAGTTTTTACTTTCTGGCTAATGTCTTGAGATATTGCTTCAATATTTGCACAATGGCTTCTTACTCTCCGGGGGACGTTTCACCCCACATCATTACAGGAATCGTTTCACTGTGGATAATGACCCTCTCTCACAAGCTTGTCTTCCAGGGTTACTTTCATCTCTGGGGCACAGAACCCCATCTCTGAAATGGGCACTATAATGGCTGGATAGTCCCTTGGTGCTTATACTTGAGTACGATGAATTCTGAACGTCCAGGCACCTGGAAGTTGTACCTGAGGATAAGCCATACTTGTGGAGGTAAAACAAAAAAACCCGTCTTTCTGCTTTCTTGTTTTTATTTCATTAGAATTTTTACATGTCTCAGGAAAAAGCAGTGTGGTTGAGGTGTAGCCTTCAAATACATTCACAGGTGGGCCTCCGTTCTCCTCAAATGTTGTAGATTGAACTATTAGAGGCTTTAAAGTCATAATAACATAATCTGGGCTTTCCAAAACGGTTAAAACACATGGTAATATTGGTGTGCATAAACTTCTGAATTAAGAGAAAGTTTTTAAACAATTATGTGAAAATAATTTCTTATTTAGCAAATAGAATCAATTTTGTTACTCCTAACTGACCTACAACTGGGGGGGAGAAAAAAAAAAAAAAAAAAAAAAAAACTGATTTAGTGGCAGTGAGGAAAAAATGTCATGGCAATCTTTATTGAATCACAGTTTGACTTTGAAAACTGTGGTTTTACTTCAGCTACCACAGAGGAGAATCAGAATTACCAATAGTTTGTAATTTACTGGCTGTTGACAAATTAAAATTGCTCAAGAAGGAAAAGGGTGTACAAATATCAAGTGACTTATGGCTCCTGTTTTGATGGAGCTGTGAGGCGGCCAATTGACAGCAAGCGTGAGGACTGGAGTGGGGAAATCTGTGTCTTTGGAGGAGGGACTTCCTGCGGAGCTGCAGTTGGATGGAAGGTTGCTTCTCGGCTGACACGTAACTAAAATTAAAGGTAGTTCAGAGGCCTCGTTCAGGACGCGAGTTTTTCCAACTTTAGCGCAAGCTTGGATGAACTGCGTCGGAAACGTCTGAAGAAGGAAGAGGAGTAGACGAAGCGGCGGAGAAGCCTGAAACCCGATAGTTCTTGTTCATTTCAGAAGTGGGCAGAGCAGAACTTTGACCTGAAGCGAAGCGAAGGTCTGAGCGGCTCCTTTTGAAGTCGAGCTGACTTAGTTAAAATAATGCACGCTGAAGCAACTGTTTACACGTAAAGCTGTGCCCTTTTTAGTGAGTGGACATGCTCGGGGAGTGAGGGGAGAGGTGCGAAAAGTTTCCTCGGAAGTTTCCACAAGCAGAGACGGGGCTTTCTCGCTCAGACGGCGCGGAGGGGTGCGGGTCCAACATGGGAAACGGGGTGTGCTCCCGCAGGCAGCGGCGGATCTTCCAGTGCCTGCTGCTGGTCACCGTGGTCTGCGGGATGATGTACGGGGGGCTCATGTCCTATGAGATGCATAAACAGCTCAGGAGGACCGAGGCGACGGCGCTGAAGTACCAGCAGCACCAGGAGTCTCTCTCGGCACAGCTCCAAGGTAAACACACTGAACTGATTGACGGGAAAGAGAGATTCCGCGAATAAAAGCGCAGGTTTGGCTCACAAATGTATTGGGACTTAATATGATTCATTTCCAGCCTTATTATAGCGCGGCGTCAAAAGTGGCGTTTCAAATCTTAGAGGAAGTTTAATATCTCATTAAATCACATTTAGCATCTATCTATATATGTATAAAATCAAATAAAAAAAAATGTTTCTGTACTTCAATTTTGTACTCATAAAAATAGACGGAATCATGTATGAATTTTGACATTAAGAAGCAGTTTTTATACTTAATTTCACACCCTCTATGCAAAGTAAATAGAAACTGCCACATGATTCAATAGTATACTGTACTGACCCATTAGTTGAGGCTGGGGTTGACTTAAATGCCAGCTCTAGTTGGAACTGAATTAAAAGCATTGCTATTGTAAGAACAGTGTCTCAGTGTCGGCTGTTTTTAAAAGGGGCTGTTGTCAGTTTGGCCGAACTGGGCTGAAACAGCGTCTGTCTTTGACCTCCTTAACTTTCTAATCTCACAGGTGAATCTCCAGAATGCTTGGTTTGGTTGGACAGTGTTGCTGCTTGTGTTGCACATGCCTACTGTGAAAGTCACATGAAACCCCGGAGAACTGGGACGGTTTCTTTACTTGGTGCTTCACAAGCACCTGGTTATCACCGCCATGTGGTCGTCTGTACCCCAGCTGTGTGTCTAACAGGCAGAAGGTCATTCTGAGGATCTGCTGCTGCCTCAGCCTTAGAGCAGGAAAGGGAAGTACTGTTGCTGCACTTTCCGTAACACCGGTGTGGCACAATTTTCAGTCCACTTCCAACTGTTTTCTGTCCAGCCGACAAGCCACGCTGGGGACATCCTGTTAACTGTAGACATTCTAAAAAGGATTGGTAAGAAGAGGGGAAAAAAACCAAAAACAAAACGATAATGGAAATTTTATACATGACAGCTACATGGTCCCATTATTAACAGTTAACTAGTCTTGAGTCCACACACTGATAATATGACGTGCGTTCAAGAAGCCATCTTATTATGCCTTTTTAAATGTTTTGTTTCAGAGTAGGGAAAAAAAAACAAACAAAAAAAAAAAAAACAGCCCTTTGCAAAGTGCCAGTGTTGAGTCTAGTGCTTTATTAATTGTAGTGGTGTTCCACACACATGCTCTATTTGGCATGTGTGTGGAAGAAACACTGGTGCTGTTTGAAACACCAGATGTTGTTTGAAAGCAGCAGCTTTTTGGCACAAGCGTTACTTGGATCAAAATGCAGAGCAAACCAGGGCAATATAAGGGTCTTGGTGACATTAAAGGGTCAGTGTTATGTAAAATTGACTTTTTTGAGCTTTGCATCATGTTATAATGTTGTTCCCTCATCAAAAACATACCTGGAGTGTTGCTTTGATTCTTTCATGCATGTTTGAGAAATCCTTTCATCTCCCGTGCCGGCCATTCATCTGTGCAAAACGTCTGGATGGACCTAGCTCCACCTTCAAGACCCAGCTCCCCCTCAGAGCTGCAGTTTCTAAGCTTCCGAACTTCTGCCTCACAAAGCATCCCTCCCCTGCGACTTCCCCACTCAGCTCTTTCAGACTACCCAGCAGCAATTGGCAAACACCTTGTGAAACTTGCACATCTGCTGAGCTCATTATATGATTACTTCTCAGTGATTAAAAATGTTGTTAAAGGGTTAATAGAGGAGCGATGTTGTGATGACTAAAGGTGGAGTTTCAGAAAGAGCAGGACTTTCTTAAAGAGAGAGGCCCAATTTCAAGGGGTTCAATTATGAAATCAAATTTCTTTTCAGTAATATTTGATATATACAGCATTTTCATATCAACTGAAAATTTCAAATTTAATTTATTTAGCCATTTAATGTCTGTAAAATGTGAACTGGAAATGATTTAAATCCTTTTTACAGTTTTTTGCAAAAATTTTCCTACCTTTTGAAATCTTCCACATTTTGTCATGTTACAAGTGCAAATGTGTTTTATTCAGATTTTATTTGATAGACCAACACAACGTTGTACATGATGTTTTTAATAAGTAAAAAATGTTTTTGGACATTGCTCCTTTTAGTCTGATACCCCTAAATAAACTCCAGTGGAAACAACTGCCTTCAGAAGTCACCTAATTAGAAACTAGGGGCCAATTGTATGTAATTTAATCTCTGTATAAATAAAGCTGGTCTGTGAAGGCCTCAGAGGTTTGGGAGAGAACATTAGTGAACAAACAATTTCTTGGTTTTCATGAAACACAGCAGAGATCAGGGAGAAAGATATGGAGAAGTTTAAACACACTCTGCATGCTGAACACACCATTGCCACAGTGAAACATGGCAGTGGCAGCATCATACTGTAGAGATGGTCCAAGTGGGCTATATTCACAGGCGCAGAAAGGTCATTTAAGGCCATAAGCAGACCACCAGAGATACAGTGACAATGGTTTAGATCCAAACATATCCTTGTGAAAGAATGGCCCAGTCAAAGTACAGACCAAACCCAATAAAGCATCTGCGGCAAGACTTGAAAATGGATGTCCTCAGAGACTCTCCACCCAATCTGACTGATCTGATCTGTAATTAAAATAACCTTTTCGGACCACACATCTTGTCGCAAAATCAAAAAAGAACATTTGTAAAGGCCTCAGTTTCATAATTAAATGTGCTGTGATTTTTCTGAACTTATAGGATGGAAAGGATTTGCAAGTCTGTGGATACTGTGTGTGTGTGTGTGTGTGTGTGTGTGTGCGTGCGTGCGCTAACCTGTCTGGGAACACTGTTGCAGACAAACGCTCAGCTGTTTACAAGATCAGAAAGCGATAATTAGAAGAAATCTGACTTTTAATTCTAAATGCAATGTTTTAAATTAACTGAAAAGCAGTGACATTTACGAGGTTTAAGCGCCGTTATTCTGCTTTCATCACAATAATGGCTTAAAGACATAACTGGGTTTAGTCAAGGGACTGTCACTTGATTAATAACTATTTGCTCTTCCAAAAGACACCCTGATTTAGTTACTGTAAAGAGTTTTGTTTCTTCCCAACATCGTTTCAGTTTGAAATGACCTCCTGGGTGGAGAGCTGTTTACCGAAAAGCTTTATAGAACAGGGTTTAAGGCATGTCTGCGTTTGGGTTTTCGCACAAACTTTGGCCGCGATCATCTACAGCAGTTTTTAATCCATCTAACCAGAAGTCATCTGTCTAAATTACCCGCTGCTTTGTTCAGTAGACTGTATGGAGTTGCCCTGAGGCTCGACTCCATTGTGTGAGAGACTATATACATGCTCATGAATGGCGAGTGTTGTTTTTATATTTTCAGGAGACAATAACAGTGCTTTTTAGTGTATGTAAAGTAGCTAACTCATTTTTTTTTTTTTTTTTTTTTCCCTAGATATTTAGCAATGTTTATCATTCAGCTGATATTAAACAGCGGCAATAAAGCAGGTTTATCCACGCACAGAATGACAGTATTGTGACTCTATTCAAATGCAGTGCTGTTGCTTAACTCATTGTGGTTTGGTTTTTGGACCGCACCCAGAACTTTCATTGTGAAAGGATGTGCCACTCCACCAATCACATAGCCCGGGAGAGTTTGTGTCTTCTACTCAGTGTTGCTTTGTCCTATATTTAGAGGTTGTAAATAGCTTGTGGGTTGTGAGGTAGCCATATTGATTTTACGTTGCCCTTTGCAACAATGGGCTGGCAATTGTTATTGATTTTTAAATGATTCACCAAGCGCTCAAAAAAAAAAAAGTTTTTTATTTCACAGCCGCGGAGACCTCATTTGCTAATTTTGTTTTTAGGCTTTAATCAAATCGACTCATTAGATCAGAAGTTACTTTAGGATTACCAGTAATAAATTTTTACTCAAAGTATCTTAAGAATTTCCAAATCTCTTTAATGTTCATCTTGAAACGTATACATACTTATACATATACAGGGACATCTCAATAAATTACACTGTGATTGAGAAGTTACTTTATTCCATAAGTCAGTTGAAATGTAGATATACACTGATATATTTCATGCATTTATTTCTGTTTTAATTTGATTATGGCTTAAAACTAAAGAATACCCCAAAGTCAGTTTCTCTGAAAATACTAATATTACATAAAACATACTTTTTTAAAAAGATTAATAATAATATTGCTGAATATTATGTTATCTACACCAGGGCTTTTGAAAGTGTGGGGTGCGCCAAGAAAAAAACAAACAAAAAAAAAAAACATTAAAAGTTCCTGTGGAAATTTAGCCAAATTCAACAAGTGTGTGACCTGTTCATTCATCCAGCCTCCAGTGGTGCCGTTGTAAAAATGATTTACTCCATGCTGGCTGTGCAAATTTGGGGGGTTCAAACTGTGATTGTTGTTTGTGTTATTGGTATAATTTTGTCTGTCTGTAATTACTTGATGTCCCTTTTTATTAATATATTTCTTCAGTACATTTTTGGAATTTAAATCAAGTTTATTTTGCCTGTTCATTCAGCACAAGCTCCTATAACGAACCTAATTTTATCTTCAGCCATCAACATCCCATTGCAATAACTTGGTCCTAATGTAATTTTTAATTTCAGTGCTACAACATGCCAGAGACAAAATGGACAGATTTTTAGGACCTAAATCTACAGTAAGGAGACAAAGTGGGCCAAGCAAAATGAGAATTTAAAAAAACAAGGAAGTATGACCATGATTATTTAAAGTTGGGATTTTCATGGGCTACATCTGAAGATGCTCCGCTGCCACAGTGTTGTCTGCAAAGCCATGGGAGGTTTTTTTTTTTTTTATTTTTAATTTCTTTTTACAGGAGGTTAAAAGACCTGCGGTCACAGCAGAAATAGCTCCTACTTTTAGCGCTGTAAATGACAAGGCATCTGAAGCGTCATACCATGTGGCGCTACGCATAGCTAAAACATGTAGACCCCACAAGATCAGCGAAACATGTATGAATGGAACATCAAGTGTGGTAACGGCAAAACATTTACAAAGAAAATCATAGCAATAGTGTGTGTGTGTGTGTGTGTGTGTGTGTGGGGATGATTGGCTCTCTGAGGGGGAGCTGGCTTTCCCACACTTTGAAAACCCCTGGTTTACACAATCATGGGGAAGACTGCTGACTTGAAAGTTGGCTGTTCAGAGTGCCGTGTGTTAACAGAAAGCTGTGTTATGAAGCAAAGCCGTTCGAGAGTGTGAAGGAGAGTCACAGGACCTCGACTGAAGGCTGTGCTTTCAGAATCTTCGTCCAAAGATGTAGCCGGGACACTGGTTGTAACGGCTACAGTCCTTGTGGAAAACCTCTCCTGCAGCAGCAACATTAGAAGCATCTTACCTGGGATGAAGAGATAAACTTAGTTTTTCTGATTTTTCACGAGTGTCCATTCACACTCAATCCTCCACGTCAGCTTATTCGCTGGTCCTCCGCCTCCCTTTCCACATCTCGTCTTCCTGCTTATCAGGCACACCTTTGAAAGCACACAGATGCTTAGGGGTTTTCAAAATAAAATTGTTCTCACAGTCTGATAGCACAAAAATGACAAAACATTAAATTTCCACCCTGTGGACTGGTACGAGTCCTGGTTCGGAGAACTTGCTCATTTGATTTTACAGCAGAACTTGGCAGCTGCTCACACTTCCAGCCAGTACCAGTATCTGCTGTAAGGATCATGGCATCACTTTGGCCAGCAGACTTTCCTGAACTCAACCCCAAAGAGAACATGGAGATTTTTTTTTTTTTTTTTTTTTTTTTTTTTCCCCCCAGTCAGCTGTTTCTGTTTCATTTTCTTGATCTTGTGAATCTAAAGATCAGAAAATTAGATTGTATTAGGTGTAAGCCATTATTATTATTATTATTATTATTATTATTATTATTAAAATGAACACAGATACATGCCTGAAATGGATCACTTTGTGTGTAATGAATCTGAATGTCCCATTTTCTTATCCAGATGTTTCCGTTATTTGGTGCAGAGGGTTACAGAAGTGCTACATGTGGGTAACCTTTCCCGCCGCATGGTTAAAATAAATCACCCACAGTTGCCACAGGAACAGGAAGTTCAAAACCCGTGTCACATTTTGCTGGATGCTTTGCACAGGTTTCCCCTGCTCGTAGTTTCTTGAGTAAATATAGTTTCTCAATTAACATAAGTCCAACTACTTAAAATAAATTGTAAAAACATTTTCCTAGACATGCTAAAGTTCTGCTTTTTCTGACATTATACAGATGAGAAAGCTCTCATAGTTTAAACCAGATCTTAAAAGATGTTAACTTTATTTACTCTTGAAAATGAGACCTTGTGCCTCAAGGAGAGTTACCTGTTTAAATAAAGGTGAAATAAAAATAAATAACCTCATGAACAGCTAGATAGACAGACACTTTAGCAGCTATCCATTCATTCTTCACCATTTATTCAATAAAATCGAGCCACAATAACGAGACAGGGTGTAGTTAGAACAGTGTAGCCATGGGCTGGAAGGAGATTCTGATAACATCAAGCTTAAATGCCACACTGTCATGGTTTCACTATGTTTACACACCCTCACACACACACACCCCCCCCCCTCAAATATGTTGCATAATCTGATTGGCTTCCTCAGACAACCAGTAAAGCAATTTTATCATTTGATCGCACCCAGTCCGTGCATTTAATCACATTTTAGGTATGAATTATTATTGGAACCAAGATTGTTGCTTTTACCATTTTTCCAATCTCAAAAATACGTTTTTGATTTTGTAAACATAGCCATGTGGAGTTTTGTTATTGTTGCAATACATTTGAATTTTTGCTGATTGGGGGGGGAAATCACAATAATAATAAAAGGCATAATTGCTCATCCCTACTCTTTGCCTGCCAGAAAATTATCCATAAGGAACTGAGGGAAACTTGGACAGATGCTAATTTTTAGACATTTTCTACATTGTTGGTAACTCTGTCCCTCATGCAAACAGTGTCTGATCATAGACGTTAAGACATTTTCCAAAGTGGAGATTTTTTTTTTTTCTTATAAACACTCCTTGCTTATCTTTTCTTAAAGGCAGTACAAACAGCTGCTGACTTTTATGGTTTGTCAGAAATGTGCTGCAGTAGCAGCCACACTTAGCTTGAAATCAGCTAAAAGACTATTCCAACCATGAGTGTGCCGGTAATAAGAAATGGAAACATAAAAACAGCAGGTCTCTTCCCTGACATGGTTTATTGGGTTGTTTGAAGCGGAAGCTTTTTAAAAGCAGTCTACAAAAATCAGCTGAGCTGAAATGAGGTCAGACTTATTTATTTAGTTCATTAAAAGTAGATCTTGAGTGCTTAAGAAGCCTAGTATATATGATGTATTATATCTACAACTAAGATCAATTTAAAAAGGCAAGGCTTATGTTAAAATTTGCGAGATAAAAGATTTTAAAATCTTACTCCATGAATAATAGATACTGGGCAGTGGTAGGGTGTAGGTTAAAAAGCCATTAGGCAGCAGTTGTGCATTCGATCTTAATGTGTGTGCTGAAAACATACAGATTCACCAGATACTCAACCTCCCTGTTAACACTATGGGCCAAATGCAATCAATACAATCTTTTCCACCTCTAAAGCAGCAGGTCAGCAAAGGTCCACCACTATAGAGAGGCGTGTTGTTCTCACACTGCAGGTGGACTGAAGTTGCAGTGTGAGGAGCAAGTTTCACTTGTCCAATGGGAAAATGCTCAGAGAATGTGTACTGGATTAGTTTCTTAGTCAGAGTTGCTGTACTGAACGCAGAACCACATCAGAGAGGTGCAGTGAGAACTTTTCATAGGAACTGAATCTAATAAGGGTGACTCACTTCATGAAAGGTTAAAAAAAAAAAAAAAAAAATGGCCGAGATGTTTATACAATATACGGCTTCTTCTTCTGTATCTGCCTGAATCACTGTTGCTTGTTTGCAGAGTGACCTCTGGATCTACACACAGCTAAGTAAACTGAGCCAGCTAAGCTTGTGGTTTTTCATAGCCACTCCGCTTCTATTTCAAATAATAATAATAATCATTGTCATGTTTACAAATGAGATGGTTTTATTCCAGACTGTTTATTTGTGGTTTCACAGTGTAACATGTTCCTAGACTTTCTGTTTTGACGACTTCTGTCTTTTTCATAGATGTTGTGTTTAGCTCTACCATCAAGATATATATATATATATATATATATATATATATATATATATATATATATATATATATATATATATATATATATATATATATATATATATATATATATATATATATATACACACACACACACACACACACACACACACACACACACACACACACACACACACACACACACACACACACACACACACACACACATCTTCTCTATTGATTCTGTTTCTATAGCTTCCAACATCCTCCATTTTTGCAGTCATTACTTATTTATCAGCGTATTCCCAAAAACACATGATTGCACTTGAGGCTTTGCTCAGAAGGAGAAGTTACCGCATCAAGCTGAGTTATGAACAGGCTCTCCCACAACCACAAAAACATATTAAAGTCATAATAGAGATTTGAATTTCAGCATGAGAGGTTGTGTGACTTGCTGAATTGCACTGTTTGAAGGATTAACTGTATTAAAAAAAAAAAAAAAAAAAAAAAAAAAAAGTTTGTCGTGATTTGAACATGTGTAGAAGTGTAACATGACCTGCTGTCTTGTGTGTTGTCCGGTTAGGTAGGCAGGGAGGATGCTGGTTAAAGTTCGTTGTGAATACATTATTACAGGCACATTTAAATTCTTGTGATTTCATTTTGAGGCCATTTTGCTGGACATACATGTTGCCACAATAATACATACAAAGTCGGACTTTATTTTCACTGACATGAGTCTCAACAACCAACTCCGTTGCACTTATGCACTGTTACACTGCTTCAAATCAATTGACTGTCTGTCTTAAAGTGTGGGTGGATATTTATCTTTTTTTCTTATATAAAACTTTCAAAAATAAAGTTGGCGTCTTTAGTTCTGGATTAACACCTTGATTGCAGTTGCCAGTAAGGGTGTTTGGGAAGATATCTTAATTCGATGTGGTTACAGTATTTTATTTGCTGAGCAGGATGTTTCCCGTTTGTTTTTTAAATAAAAAAAAAAAAAAAAAAAAAAAAAGCACAACTTCAGATTTTTACTACGATTGTTTGAAAAACTTGTTAGGTTTAATAAATAAATAAATGCCTTTGAGTTTGTTTTACTATTTAGAGTTATTTTAGGTGGAATACTAAATAATAAAAAACCCCAATAAGATACATTGAAGTAGTAGGTTTTAGTAAATAGCACTTTGTTTCTCTTAGAAAACTGTCTAAGAATAACAGACTTCATGAAGAATTTAGTAATGTGTAGCCATCAGCTGCAAATGTAGTTTAAAATATGCTCGTTTGAGACAGCTTCCCCTTCTGCAGTAAAATGTGTCACTACTTGGTGAAGTAAATATCACGCCTGGCTGTCATATCACCCTTAAAGTTCACACCTTGCCTCTGTCTTCCCCACTGAAACAAATGTTTAAGTGTCTGTGAGCCCGTAGGTTTGCTGCTATAACTCTGTGTGGTTTCTCTTCCACCTGAACCTTCCTTTTACGCTCCATCCTAATGTTGTTGTTTTTATTTATTACCTAGTGGTGTACGAGCATCGATCGCGGTTGGAGAAGTCTCTCCAGAAGGAGAGGTTAGAGCACAAAAAGGCCAAAGAAGGTGAGGAAAAACATCTCCTTTTTGTATTTTACTGAAAACAGCCCAAATTAACTACGTGTATTTTTTCCTTTAGATTACCTTGTTTATAAACTTGAAGCAGAGCAGTCTCTGAACAAAGAGAAGGTGGGTTTCTCTACCTGCTCTCTTCAGACTGTTTTCTCTGTCTGTGCTCTTCTGCTAACAGTTTGAAATGCAGTTCTGTATGTGGATAAGAAGAGATGTATTTATCAGGTTTTGTAACCTTCCTTCGTATGTTTTAAACAGCAGGATGCCAACAGCAAACTCAACTCTTTACAGGTGCAACATCAGATGCTAAAAGTAAGAATTATGACACTCTCAGAACATAGATGCCCTCGGATTCACCCTGCTGGTTGCTTTCCTCCTTTTTTTTTTTTTTTTTTTTTTTTTTTTCTCTCTCTCTCTCTCTCTCTTCTTTAAACACAGACATTTGCGTAGGTTATCTGACCTTCTTCCTGTTGTACAAGTATGCAAACAGTCCTAAAATTTTATCACTTATCCTGTATCTCCTGAATTTCATGTACAATTGAAGTCTGTGTAGTATGGGGAAGCCGCGCAATGATGAAAGACTTTTTTTTTTTTTTTTTTTTTTTTTTTTTTTTTTTTTTTTTTTTTCTTTCTGTCAGAATCAGCACGATGAGCTGAAGAGGCAGTACTACGAGCTAAATGAGCAGCACCAAGCGCAAGGCGAGGACCACAGCCGGGTGCTGGACGAACACAGAGATCGCTACAGCAAACTGCAGCAAGCCAAAGAGGTGGAGATCTCCCAGCTTAAAGGTAGTGATGGTTTTGTGTACTCTTGAGTAGAAATATCAGAGTTATCGTCTTAACACGAAAATGTTTCAAACAAAAATCTAAAACGTAATCTAATTGGTCAAATTTGAAACAGCTTATGCTGCTGCTAAAATAATATAGCATATGAGCCTTGTAGATATATATTAGAATAACATTTACTCAGTTATTTCAATAGATAAACTTAGGCCAAAACTTAGAATAAACACAAACTACATGTTATAGTACTTTTCAAGTTCTCATGGCACAGAATAGTACAAGTATAACAAGCTGATATTTGTGAGGCTACAACTAATTAAAAACAAGGTTGTTTTAATAAAGGTGATGGGTAGCATAACTTTAGTTTCCAAAACTGTCATCATTTCCAAATAGTTGAATTTGTCTGGTTGTGGAGGGAAAAACTCAGTATTACTCAATCTCAATGCTCCATAGAACTGGAGAATATTCTTGTCACCTTCTGCAAGAGCTCATTAAAAAGACTTTAAACCTTTGAAACTGCATGACGGAACATTTTAGCAATTTTGAAATGGCAATCTTTGAAACCAGCCAGTGCCTAGTCACTTCGTTTTCAGAGAAAGCCTTCTATATGAAGTCTCAGGAAGCTTAGAGGCTGACTTCAGTGAGATCTCAGCAAGCTTTTATACAGGGCAGCACTTGCATGAAGGGGCTAACCAAATATGACACACTGTCAAAATTCTTCTAAAGAAGAGGAAACTGTTTAAATACAGGATCTTAATTTTAAACATTTTTTTTTCTTTTACATTTTGCTTTAAAACACTCCAGAATAAATGCTAACCCCCAAATTACACTGCTTGCATCTCTGCTCCACCACGGAACGGACTCTGCAGTAATTACAAACTCGTTATAGTCGATGGGAGCATTTAGACTGCCTCCGCATGGCCCCGCACCTCCGCATCGCCATCCAGCAAAATTAGAACCGATCCCATTTTTGCAAAACACCAGAGCAAGTTCGGAATCGATCTACCAAGATCGCACCGCACCCACAGGAAAATGAACGAGCACAACATCCGTATTTTCAAAATAATTCACCAAGACAGACTACATTTGTTTTCAGAATCCTAAACATATTGTTACATATATCCTATCAAAGGTTATCATTTATGGCTATGCATACACACATAAGACAAACAAAACATGGATTTTATTCTGCAACCTATGAAGTCATGTCCTCCTCGCTCAAGTTGCAGTAGTTACGTTGGTCCAGGCAGATGAAGTGAGGGAGCAATGAACGAAGATAGATTAAGTCTGGAAACTCAGAACTTCAGTATTTTATGACACCACTCATCTTTTTTTATCACTGTCGTTAGCACGTGAGCTCATATTTCCCACGTATGCTTTTTACTTCTGGGCTTTGCAGCGGAGCGGAGCTGCACATAGTGTAAATCAGGGCAATCAGGAATGGAAGTGAAGTGCACGGCAGAGTGAAGCTGCATGTGGTGTAAACCTTCCAAAAAAACAAAAGTGTAAACCCAAGGTAACTGTTTGGTCATTTTAATCCTAATTCACTGAAACATACAATAAGATGAGTCAGAGATTTTAACTTCTCTTTATGTCTACTCATAGAAAAGTACCTCAAGAGTATTGGAGAATACTGTCCGTCTTTCACATTCTCTTTTAAATGGTTGCTTTCTAATAACGTGTGTGTTGTTTATAACAGAACACGTTTATAACCTGAGAGAGGAAAATAAACAACTGAGAAAAGCCCACCATGAAATTCACACCCAGCTACAGGATACACAGGTAAGGAGGACCCAACACTTTATCTTTAAGATGCCTCTCTCTAAGGACACAATAAAACCCCCCAATTTTTTTTTTTCCATATGTTTCATTTACTTGTACACTAAAAAAATGCTGACATAACTGCAGAGTCTGCTTGGCTCTAAATGCCTGTGTTCCGCTCTGTGGTCAGCTCAAGCATCAGAACCTGAAGGCGGTCCATGACCAGCTTGCACTGACCCTGGAGGACCACAAGAGTGCGCTGGCTGCAGCTCAGGTGGGAAAGCTGTGATACAGTCCTGTTGTTTACCGCAGTCATGTAACACTCAAGCAGGCGAATACAGAGAATATGTGCTTATCCCTGCTAGCCCTGAAGGTTCTCCGTCTAAGCTCTAGGGAAAGGTTCTCATGATGACTTTTTAAAATTATTTTAGTTTCATCCAGTTCCTCTAATATGTCCTTGAAGCTTCAGTTTTTTTCTGTAAAACATAAATGGTAAATTACCCTGTATTGTATCTTTACTGATGGATATTCAGACACACTCCTCTTTATTTTTTTATTTTTTTTTTTTTTTCCCCTTACTGCTCTTACTGCCCGTTAGGATTCGCTAATCGATTTTATGGCTTTCCATTAGTGCTTATGGTTGAACACATCCTCTCCGCTGCAGGGGGTTTGGGTCAAAGCAGTTAATCTGAAGCCTGATGAAGCCAATCAGACAGAAATCTGTAATAGAGTGATGAGGGGAGCTGAAACAATGAGGCGGACATAAAGGAAAGTGTTTTGAATTTAATCTCATTGTCCTGGTCAAGCATATGCATGCATGTGCTTTTCTTCAGAAAGAGAGCACTCTATTTTGACTTGAAAATACCTAGTGATACCTTAGTGATACCGTTCCTAAAAAGGAAGTGGTTAAATAAAAATATTTCATGATGTTTTATTGCTTATATTATTCAAATGAAATGGATATTTTGTTGGCGGTGCATGCAGTATTTTATAGCTGCGTTTAAAGCACAGAACTTGGCTCTTACTTATGCAAATGCATTTCCTTGTAAATTCTGACTTTGGATTCTTTTTAAAACTGAATACTACATGAAAAGATAGGGATGGGTGATTCTGAATCATTTACCAAAAGAAAAAAGTGTGAGGAGTAAGTCATCTTGCAAGTATAGTGATTGCATTACTTAAGGTAGCCTCTTTGACAACAGGCAAGATTTATATTTAGAACACCATATTTTTGCAGTGTCCTGAAATACATACAGTGGTAAATTTATGACCTTAAAAACTGTGTTGAATTTTGTCATAGTTTTTTATTAGGGCTGGAAAACAAATCAATAACAATATATGGCGCGATAGACAGGTTATCAATAAACAATACGCCTGATAGAATATTTAATATATAGAAGATTCACTGAACTTTGATCCAGAACTGCACAGCATTCTGGGGGATGCAGGCAAAGGAAAGACTGTAGCCGCTTAACCTCTCACGACCAGCTAAGCTAGGTTGGTGGCATTAACTAAATCGCTCACTCTTTGGTTACCTAGCAACAACTTGTTGAGTAACTTGTGCAGCAGCAGTTTAAGGTTTTGCCACCAAGCCTCCATAACTGCTTAAAAATAACCAACGGTGTGGAGTGAAAACCTTGGATAAAACAGGACTGCTCACTCAGTTTGGCAGTATTTCAGATATTTAAAACAAAAACCTAATCAATAATTGTTTATGAACTGATATGAAATGCTTATGTCGTGATAGATTTTTCAGCCTTATTGTGCAGCCCTACTTTTTATCATCACTTTTGTCGCCATTGCATATACTGTCAAAAAATCAGCTGAATAATAAACCCTTTAATCTGAAGGTCTAAAATCATACCTATTCAGTAGCTGATCACAATTCTGTGGTACATTTTTGATATCCGGTTATTGTACACTGCATGCTGACCTATTTTTGGATTTGTGTTTTTAATAGTTGCACAGTTTTCCAATAGCTCAGCCTTTCTTCTGTTGTGTATGTTTGTTGTCTTTAGGTCCAGGTGGATGAATACAAGCAGCTCAAAGAGACCTTGAACAGGGAACCGAACAGGGAACCAAACCGGGTACAAGCTGATCCAAACATTGTTGCTCAGCAGCTGCAAGCAAGCACAGTAGCAGCTGTGTCCCGTGTTCATGAATCCCAGCAGGCTGGTAAAGAGATGCATGTTCAGGGAGAACACCGCCCCCACTGGGACACTGACTCAAGGGTAATAAGGGAATTCTCGTTTGATGAATAAAGCTTTAATAAAACAACAGCTGCTCTGACTTTATAAATACTGTTGTTTTCCTGTTGCTTCCCTCTAAGTTGGATCATCGAGAGGAGGAAGACGCCCACGCCCGGTCTGAGGTCATTTCCCACCCTACTATGTCTCAGCCTGGCCTGTCTGAGAGAGATGAGGACAGAGAGGGTGAGGCTGAGAGGAAGAGGGAGCTGGCAGAGGAGGAGATGGCTCAAGCAGGACAGCCTCAGAAGCTGGAGGAGGACCTGGACCAAACACATGATGAGCAGATGGAGGAAGACGAGGAAGAGAGGGAGGAAGAGCAGCCCGAGGAGAACGCGTTGGACCGACAGAGACGGCAGCCACAGCTGGTAGGAACTACTATACGCTAAGCAGAGTTTACAGCTACTCACAGTTAAAGGGTTGGTCACATTTTTACTCTGCTAGACCAACGCAAAGTATTATGTAACTGTGAAGTGGAAGGGGAATTCAACACACTAACACTGTACATGACCCTGGATACACCATCACCATGGGTGAAACATGGTGGTGGCAATATTATGCTGTGGGAATGCTGTTTTAGGACAGACGGGAAAACTGGCGAGGGTTGATGAGAAGATTAATGGAGCTAAATAAAAGACAACCCTGGGAGAAAACTTGTCAGAGGCTGCAAAGGATGAGACTGGAGTAGAGGTTCACCTCCAACGAGACAGCGACTTTAAAACCGAAACCTCCATCACATAAAACCTCCAAAAAATACATTGAAGTTTCTGGTTATACCATGAAAAATTAGAAAAAGTGCATAGGATGTATATGCATGCTTTTGCCTAAGACTACAGATTGTTTAAGTTGCCTCAGAGGAACTTATCAGGCACAAGGTAATATGTCCTTTTTATATTCAGGTATGTCTGCTATGAAGATAGATGGACGAATCATTTTTGCTTTTCCATTTCTTTGTGATTTCTTAGGACAACCATGTAGAGCTGCATCAGGGGACCCAGCTGGAGCACCAGGCACCAGCTCAGGCGCACCACCTGAAGTCAGCCTATGAGCAGCAGCAGGAGCAGCGGCGCCTGGAGGCCCAGAGGGCCAATGAGCGCAGGCAGATCCAGATGCGACAAGAAGCCCTGCAGGCCCAGAGAGAGAAGGTGCTGAAGGAAAGGGAGCAGCGTCTCAAGGAGGAGAAGGAGCGAGAGGAGCAGCAAAACAGGGAGGCTGACAGAAAGGAGCAGCTGCTGAGAGAGGAGCACCAGAGGTTAGGTTCAATGTTGAGCCTTGAAGTTTCATAAAGAGGTGCACAAGTTTTAAATTGTATTTTAAACTCCTCAAGAAAAGTTAAATTCAGTGGCAAATTGATAACACAGCAATTTATTGTTCAGAATCAGAGAAATGTCTTAAGTACAAAGTGTGACAAGCATCTATACATGGCATACAGTTGGATTTCTAAAGGAACAGGGTTGTCCTGTGGAGAAGTATGGAATTTAATTTCAGTATATTCCAGGTCTGGATAAATTAAAAGAAAAAAAGGGTTTGAAAAATATTTGTATTTTCCAACTTTTATTTCCTATCCCAATGTCTAATTGTTGTGTCCGTCCTTCCTTCCGTCCTTGTTTGTGTTCTACTTTTCTGTAAAGCCACAGTGAAACTGTATATATTTTTAAAACAAACTTAAGACTCAGAACTCTGGAAAGTTGAGTCTGCAAGGTAAGGATTTTATACCATGAAGACAACAACGTAGCAACTATAGTTATGATAAGGCATTGTAAACGATGTAGATTCCAGGTTTTATTGGTAAGTTTAAGGGTTAATTTTTAGATTAAAGGCGTATCTTTTCTAACTGTCAGCCGTTGTTGTTATGTTAGGAAAAGAACGGTGTATGAGAACATGGATGAAGATGTTCAAAGAGAAGAGGACCATCACATTCCTAATGAAGAAGGTGAGACCAAAAAAAAAAAAAAAAAAAAAAAAAAAAAGCAAGAGCTGAGAAAAATCCAGATTTTAACCTAAACATATATTTATACTGGGTAGTCCTGCAGTCTTTAGATATCAGTCATCCAGAACTCGACCGCATAATCCCTAAATAAAGCAATACATGTGATGTACATATGTGAGGTGTTCGTAACCTTTTTCTTTAAACTCCCCATCTAAATCTGTTATAGCCCTTTCCTTTTTTAAAACTGTACACATGCATAAATCCTGACTGACCATCTACAGTCAGTTCAATATTTCATTATTTATACATCAAACTTTCAACATCTTCTTTTATATTAAAAGTGTTGGATGACCTGTAAATAAATATTATTCAGTGTTGACCACTTTTAGGCTGCTATGTAACAACTGAAATCAGAGATTCAGTTGTAAGCAACACAACATGAACAAGTCAACATAATTAAATTAGAGGCTAATGTTATTTATATGTGCTGTTTTTGTTCAATAAAATTCAAATATTCAATATTAAATAAATTCAGAGTTAGGGTCTCTACCGTTGAGCCTGTGTTTCTGCACTGGTGGCCTGCTCAGTTTCACGCACAGATTGTTGCAGCTTGTTGGCTCAGGTGACCCTCTTTGCACGTGCATAACCTGCATGTCTATATGCTTCTTGGTATAAGAATAAAAGCCTTAACTCCAGAGTTAAAAGGAGCCATGCAAAGCAGATTTACCAAACAAGGATATGTTGATCTAGAGCAGCTGAGCAGAACAGCCAGTAGAAATTCATAGACCCCCGAAATACCCAATAAAGCAGAGTTAGAAGCTGTTTTCTAATTCATTTTCATGCATCTTATTTTTATGAGAAATATGAGATTTTACTGGACAGAGATTATCATGACATCACAGTACAAATCTAGAGGACAATGATTTCTGAAATCACATCCATGTCTTATGCCATTGAAAGTACCTACAGATTGTTTACACTTTGTTTGTTGGCAGAGAGAGATGCTCACATGTTACATGAAGAGGAAGAGAAGCAACCAGATCACAGAGTACCCCCACAACAGGTGATTTTCATCTACCATCTGTAAAAATGTACCCTCACCATTTAAGTCGATCTCTTGCTTATGTCACCCTTCTGTATCTTTTGATTTTACCACCTCATAAAACAAGTGGCTTTTAACATGCAGCACTAGTCAGATTTGTTTTTTTAATTATTTCACACTCCACATTAAAACCATTAAGTCTTTTTATCACCTATAACTTATTTAATTCTCCTTTTTGAAGGGTGGCGTGGACGGTGAGGTGGATCCTGAAGATGACCCCAATAACCAAGGAGAGGATGAGTTTGAGGAGGCTGAGGATGAGCGTCCGGCACACAAGGCTGCTGAAGAAGAAGAAGAGGGGGTAGAAGAAGATGAGCCAGCTGCTCCTGGCCAGCACATAGACTCTCACCTGGGCCCAGGGCAACCAGCTATGGAGGAGGAGCTGGTGGTGAGTATGGAAACGGAGATGATGTAAAAGGACAACAGATCCCGAAAAGTATTGGGATGAGACTCCTCCAAAGACAGTAAAAAGTCTTTCTGCTGTTGGAGGGATGCATTTATGTTTGAATTTTCTGCTTCCAGATGGCTGGAAACCCAGATCAGCAGGAGGATGCACTAGATGACCAATACCAGGAAGAAGATGAGGTAACTTGGGTTCAAACAAATGCTTTACACAGTTTGAATACCTTTTAAAAAAAATTTGGGAAAACTTGACATGGTCTGTTTCAAACTAACCCCAACCTCCACATTTATTTATAGTGATTTGGTCTAAAGTCCAAGTCTATTTCAAACTTTATTTTCTAAATGAAACACATTTACTAAGTTTGTTTTCTCTGAAGGCCCAGGAGGATATAGCTGGTGGAGATAAAAGGGAAGAGGAGGAAGAGGGGGTTGAAGAGGAAGGGGAGGAGCCATATAATGAGAACATAGAACAGGTGAGTTTTGTAGGGAAAGAGATGAAAATTGATCTGTATTCCCAAGCAGCGCACTAATAGGGATGGACGAAACTAATGTATAAAAATAGATGACTATATTTCCTTCTTGCAGTAATTGGTTTGCAGCATAATGTAATGCATAAGATAATACAGACTTTAAGCCTATTATGCAACATGATGAAGTTATTCCTACCTGAACCTTCAAAGACACATCAAGACAGTTTCAAAGTCAGCCTTCTATTACCTGAGGAACATTTTCAGGATTAAAGGACTAATGTCCCAACAAGATCTAGAGAAACTTATCCATGCATTTATATTAAGTTGCACTGATTACTGCAACAGTATCTTCACAGATCTTCCTAAAAAGTCAGACAGCTGCAGCTGATCCAGAACGCTGCTGCTCGTATTCTCATTTAAACGTGGAAAATAGAGCACGTCACTCCTGTTCTGAAGTCCTTACACTGGCTCCTTGTGGCTCAGAGAAAAGACTTTAAAATACCTGTTAGTTTATAAATTGCTGAATGGCTTAGCACCAAACTACATTAAGGACCTGTTGTCATTGTATCAACGTTCCTTCAGCTTTTCCTGCATGCCCATCCTTTGTTTCATGCAAGGATGCAAAAGCTTAATTTTAGTCTCATCTGATGAAAGAACACAAGCTCCGTTTAAAGTCTCAGTAGGGTTTAACCAACTTGACACACTTATCTTTTTTATGGGGAGGGGATAAAAGCCATAAGGACCAGTTTCCATGTAGACATAGAGACTAGGTGACCCCTTTGTGCCCCCCCCCCCCTTTTTTTTTTTTTTTTTTTTTTTTTTTTTTTTTTTTTTTTTTTTTTTTTTTTTTTTTTTTTTTTGCTGGAATCTACCAACAGTGAGCATTGGAAATTCTTTATAGCTCCCTTGCCATCCTGCTAGGGTACCAGCAATTGGGCCACTATTGCGCCTTTGAATATAGATAATCTACAGGTTGGAATATTCTACTGCTTATCAATGCTGAGGTCTCCTTGTGCAAAAAGTAAATATTTTAATTACTTTTTACAGACATTTACCAGGAGTGCCTATAAACTTGCCCTAGTTCGTATATAATAGCAGCTCAAGGATTATCCGGTGTTCGGCTGTGTGTACATGTCTTTGTGGTGTGACTGTAAGTTGAACCCAGGCCCTTGTGAGTCCTGGTAAATGAGGTCAGTCAGGTGCTGGGTTTGTCAGGGTGTCAGGTTTTCACCTGGGCTTGGTTTTTCCTTTGAAGGAAAACTGAGTGAATGGAGTTCTTGGTCAGATATCTCTCAAAGTGTCACATTAGGGTTTTTTTAGACCTCTTTTCACAATCTTAAAATGTCTGAGAGAAAAGTAGCATTATCTTCATTCCATTGTTTGTGGCTGTGACAGTACAGTCAGGTTTATGTTGCACGGCTAAATAGAATAATTTACAGATAAGTAGTATTACCTTGCCAGTTTTTGGATTTCCATTGTCATTGGAGTTTTAACTTTAAGGTTCACTTAATTATCTGGAACCAATGTCATTGTCAAATTTATTTATATAGCACATTTAAAAACAACAATGTTGACCAAAGTGCTTCACAAAGGGTAAAAGCAACAACAAAATCAACAAGAGCGAAACATAGAATAAAAAGATTCCTATCTAAAACCTTTAAAGCAATCATTAATAAGTTTAAAAATACAATGTTTAAGTGACTCTGTTCTTTTGTTGTGCCTGTTATGTGGACCAGAATGATGCAAAAAACCAGGAAGGGTCAAGGAAGGAGGAAAATCACCAGAATAGAGCAAATGAAGAAGAGAATTATGAAGAAGAAGAGGAGGAGGTAGAAGAGGACGCAGCCGGTCAAGATAAGGGAACCAATCGAAGAGCAGAAATGTAGGATGAGCAACTGCGGTGCATTTTTGGCTGCTAGTACAGTCTTTCAGGAATTAAAACCAGCCATCCATTCAGAATTACTCTTCTGAAAATCTGAAATTGTGCCAGGAACATAGAAATCCAAACACTGAACACTGTGGAAATGGACACAACTTTTAACGCTAAATTGCAGACATCTTTGTGTATTTTTTTACTTTCAGTTGCTTTTGTTTCCTTGCTCCTCTGGTTCAGAGAATGTATTTTTTTTTTTTTTTTTTTTTTTTTTTTTTTTTTTTTTTTTTTTTTTTTTTTTTTTTTTTTTTTTTTTTTTATCTTCGTGCTAAGTTTGCGTGTTTAAAGAAAGGAAAGAAACAAAAATGTTATTCTAATATTGTCGGACCCCTTTTGTATGTTTTTTGCAGACAGTTGTATTTTTGCAAAGCTTAGATGTTCATTTACATCATATATTCCAATGAATCATAACATTTTATTTATTGCTGATAGTAACAACTCTGACAATCATGAAATGGTGCAACTTCTTAAATCATTTATCCTCTGCTGGAGGAAGATTGACGTTTAGGCTTTACCCAGCTTGCAGAAGGGTGGCTCGCAGGAGCATTTTCACTGGATGTTTCTGTAAAATGCCACTCGGAGACATTTCTGGTGAAGCCGCTAAGTGCTGAGTGTCTTGCTGACATGTGCCTTTCCATTCTTGGAATCCTCCCGTCTATCCTAGTCGTTTAACATTTAGGAAATAATTTTAATATAAAAGAGGAGGTGAAGATGCCGTATAAGCTGAGGTTTATTTCATGTCAGTTGCTGGTGTGAATAAAATTCACAATGTATAGAAAACCTTTTTTGTAAATTTGTGCACTTGTTATATTTGATACCAAGCAAAGGGATTTTTGATAGTATTAAAACCTTGTTTGTCATCTTGATGATGTGTGGAATAAAGACGTTTTAAGTTTTGGTTAAGTCTAAATCAGATGCTTGAATTCTTAATCTTTCGGGCTGTTTTTCCATGAACGGATAAGCTTACAAAGCACCCAAACCACGGAAATAATTAGTTTTGAAAATAAAATCCGTTATTGTTGCCAATTTGGTGCCTCCATTAACCAAGTTAATACAATTTATTGTTTATTTTACTGTATGAAAATATTAGGGACAGAATACTTGGGGTAGGTTTATTAAGGAGTGTACAAGAAGGTAAGCAAACACTTTGAACTTACAGTTTCATCTTTAAATTCTGTTTTTGTATTTTTAACATGGTCTTATAACCACAGGCACATTTTATACAGTGTGCACAATTATTAGGCAAATGAGTGTTTGACCCTTCCATTGTTTTTAAGTTTATTTTCCAACTCCAAGCTGGATAAACTTGAATGCTTAATGGATTTAAGCTTGGCAGATGATGTGTATCTGTGTAATGAGGGAGGGTGTGACCTAAGGAGGTCAACACCCTATATCAAGGTGTGCATAATTATTAGGCAGCTTCTTTAGGCATCATGGGCCTGAAAAGACATTCCATTGACTCTGAAAAGTCAAAATTGCCAAAAGTCTCTCAGGGAATGCAACACTAAGATATTTAGGCGTGATCACAGAACCATCAAATGACACGTGTTGAGAGCAGAAGACACAAATGATCTGCCAAGGATTTGATAAGACTCAATAATGAAGCTCCCAGGAACCCATTACCTTCCAGTTCTGTCCTTTCCATAACTGGAACCTACCTGGAGTACCTAGAAGTACAAGATGTTCAGAGCTCAGAGACATGGCCGAGGTAAGGAAGGCTGAAACCCGACCACCACAAGACACAAACTGAAGTGTCTAGACTGGGCTAAGAATAATCTGAAGACAGACATTTCAAAGGTTTTATGGACTGATGAAATGAGAGTGACTCCTGACAAACCAGATGGATGAACCCGTGGCTGGATCAGATCTCCCCTTCAAGTCAGACGCCAGTAAGGTGGAGGTGGTGTGCTGGTATGGGTTGGTATTGTTGAAGATGAGCTGGTTGGACCTTTCTGGGTTGAAGATGGGCTCAATATGGACTCCCAAACCTACTGCCAGTTTTGGAAGACATTATCTTCAAGTAGTGATACAAGAAGAAGTCTGCCCCTTTCAAAAAGACGATTTCTTTGAACATTGTCTTGGAGGCTGTGGTTGCTGCTGTACAAAAAGTTGTTCATCAACAGATCAAGAAACTGACAGACTTCATGAATGGAAGGTTTATCACAGTTATTGAAAAGAAGACCATATTGGTCACAGATTACATTTTTATATCAAATGTTTATTAGAAAGCTTTGATTTGTTTGTTTATAATTCTCACTTAAACAGAAAAGTTTAAAAAAAGGGGAGATGTGCTTTTCATTCGTCATAATTCTGCACAATAATAGTTGCCCTCGTAATTGTGCACATATATTCTCCTGAGAAATCCAAAACCTCACTTTCACTTTCTGAAACGTTCGTGTTTGAGGTTTATTAATATTTTTAATTAACTGAGAGCACTGTAGTGTGATTAATAAAAATAATCCTCAAAAGTAAGACTGGTCTAATAACTGCACGTAGTGTAGTTGTGGTTCCTGGCAATCTAAAGTCACACTGAACATAAAAATCTGAAGTGAATCTTGTCATTATTCAATTAGAACACACACACCAGCCACTTTTTTCAATACACCTTATTATTGCAGAGTTGGACCCCTTTTGCTGTCAGAACTGCTTTAATTATTTGTGCCATAGATTCAAAAAACTGTAAGAAACAGTTCTCAGAGATTTTTGTCCATACTGATATGATTACGTCACACAGTTGTTGGAGGAAGCAAATATCCTCCACATCGTTATGCTACGACCATCAGCTGGAACCACTCATATGAGGTAGGATATACTAGTATCCGTGCTTTCATGTGGTTTATGTCAAATTCTGACCAAACATGTTGTGCATTCAGAGATGGTGTTCAGCATGCATTGGTTGGTTGTAAATAAATGTATTTGAGCTACTGTTGCATTGACATCGAGGCATTTTCATCCACACAACTGCTACTCGCTGGGTATTCTCTTTTTCAGACCATTCCTTGTAAACCCAATAGATAGCTGTGCTTGAAAATCTCAACCAAACCACAGTTTAAAAAAACAAAACAAAACAAAACAAAAAAAAACCCCAGCCCATTTCCAACAACCATGACATGTTTATGTGATGGGGGTGGGGGTTGTAACTCTCACTTGTTGTTGCGCATAAGCCAACCCCTCCTTCTCCTTGCCCAACCTATGAGATTGACCTATGACCAGCTCTCCATCTAACGGGTCCGGAAAATCTTAGGACCTATTGAGTATTACCCTCCATTAAGATTTCTAAGATAATCTGTTTAAGCTGGTGACGAGGAAAATACATCTAGCCTCTCACTACCTCCAGATCCAGATGCCACACCCCTTTTCAGTTCACAAAGCGACCCACCGAGTAGCCTAACGGCAGCCCAACCTCATAAACCACACCTGTTAACAGTAGCTTTTCCTCTAATAACAACGTGCACTTGTCACAGACTAGATAATTTTAGTAACTCTGTCTGAGTTCCAGGGGTATTGTTATTATTCCACTAAGGTAACCATTAAAAACCTCCCAACAATACTAGAACCATGTACCATAGTATATTTTACACTCATCACAGAACTTCAATGACTCAATCAATTTGAATGTCCACAACTTTTCTAGAATTTTCTATGCTTCTTTATTTTAGTATGCTTTGGCAGGGTTAAGCATCAGCAGGAAATCAAACATAATCATCATAAACACTCATATATGAATCAATCTAACTATTCTTCCCTAACACTGACACCCTACATCTAAAAGGGAGAGGCTTTTGGGGGGAGCAACTCCAGTTCATACCCCGGATGGAACAGTCCTCATGACGGCTGACTCCTTGAAGAAGTCCTTGGGTGGAGGATGCCTTGGTTAGACGATGTCCTCCTCTCAATGGGTGCGTGAAGATCCGGTGTTGTAGATCAGCAGCAGGCAGTCCTCCATCACATGCTGCACACAGTCCATCGACCAAGTCTGTCAGAGGTTGCTGGGGTGTCTTTTAGCAGAAATCCAGGAACAGCAGCCCAATCTGGAACCACAGCTGAGGGTGTTGGCTTTTCCCCTGGTCCAGCGGTGCAGAATCCTCCGTCGCTCCGTGGCTCCTGGGTGCGGTCCCCTTGGTTCCTCTTTCTGCGCTCCAAGTTGACTCGACTCTGTCTGCAGAGAATAAGCGAGCTCTTCCTCTTTTTCATGGGCTTTTATACTTTTCCACCCCATTGTTGTGTATGGCAAGGTGCTACGTGACTTGCCGCATGATTTCTTGGGTGCCTTACTGCATGATCTTTTGCACAACTTTAGGCGTTCACCCTCAACGGTCAGCCAGAGTTACTTCCCCAATTTGATCCTAAAGCTCTCTCCTGTTCCTCTTTTCTTATGCCGTCGACCTGAACTGTGATTAACCTCATCTTTAACTGATCACATTCATTGTTACACTCATAATATTCTCAAATTGATTTACAATCATTTAATATATCAATAAATGCTTAAAATCAATCATCAAATCATTATTCAATCATCACAATACTGGTTACATACTGTATTTCAATAGTTATTTTTAATCACTCGGGGGGAAAAAGGGGGAAATACATTTCAAATGTGCAGATTCTGTGTTCATTTATTTATTCAGTCCCTTTTACTTCTGTGGAAAAGAACTATTAGTTATTCATTTATTCAATTTATTATAAGATTGCATGAAACTGGAATGATCTCACCATACTTCTCCAATTCATTCAACACACTCCATCATGATTAATACAGACCTTGCAGAGTTTTTGATACATCTCAAAATATCTTCCACTTTCCTCGTTCTGATTTGCACAAACCAAGTGTACTTGAGCTTAAGGTCATAAACTGATGGGTGGACATTCTCCTTCCTTTACTGGTAAAACACAGAACTGTTGATACCATCAATTACTCAAGTCCTTTATTATTAAACTAGTCCTAGACCATCATTGTACCACCACCATGTTTGACTGTTGTTCTAGGTTATGTTGTGAAGTAATTTTAGCCACTCTTCTGAAAGTTCAACACTGTTCTATGTTTTTTCCATTTGTAGATAATGACTCATTGTGCTCCCCTGTAGTCCCCAAGTCTTATGATTGGCTTTGTAGCCTGTTTTAGACTGATGGATCTCTGTTACAGTCTCATCTGTTTTTGCATTCCTTATCTAGACATGATGTGTTGCTTTTCAGCTCTTTGTGTCTACTTCATGTTGTTAGGTTATATTTAGATCAGAAATGCCAAAGTCCAGTCCTTGAGAGCTACTATCCTGCAACTTTTAGATGCATCCACATGCATCTGTACCATGTCAGAGAGCATAAGATATCCATAGTTTGTTGATGGGTTACTTCAAAGACTTCTGACACAACTGGTGAAAGACCGCATTTTATTCTTTTGGAAAGGTCATGAAGCCACCAAATTAATTTTAATTGCTTGTTCTTAGTATTGATTATTTTTCTGCATCATATGCAAACAGCTGTTCAAATGCACATTGCAAGTGGGGCTAATTTTAAATTCTGCCAGCTCTGTTCCTTTTCAGAGGTGAGATCTCACTAGGTGGGGAAATAAACATATAAATCCAAATTTCTATAACTATAACTGGTTTTATAAACAACATTTATGATCAGCAAACACTCAATCAGATCATCTCTCCAACTCTGTCTCTTTGTTTGTGTCATCCCTGTGGATCTGATTTTTCTCCACCCCATAGCCTCATGTTTTGCCCCTTTTTCCCCGTCCTTCTGTCACCATTGCTCTGCAGTTATGAGACAGCTGATTTCCCTTTCCACCCCAAAGGGACAGAAGGATGCAAAAGGAGTGTGACACTAACAGGTGTCTCATTACTCTGCCAATATCCAGCAATTGGGAGATGTACACACAAGAAGTGTTTTTACATTGAAGAGAGATGGCAGAGATGGTGATTTCTCCACCGTTCCTCATGTTCCTCCGTGTCTCTGTTATTTCATGGATGAATTACCAAGAGTGGATAAACTGAACATAGCCTAGAGCCAAAATGTATCTTGAGATGAATGCCCTCATGATTCCCACCAGTTATCAGAGGCAATTAAGCTACAAGATTTAATGTTAGGCTAAAATTTGGCATCCTTTATTAAAGTGATGGGAAAAAGCATCCAAAGACCAGCTGCTCTGCTTGACCTGGATCCTGTTTGCAGCATAAACATCTAGTGAGCTCATTATCCCATCCCTCTGCAGCATCCCTCACTCATCAGCTAGTGACTTAGCTTGTTTCGGTGAACAACATACTGCATAAACAATCTTTTGCACTTGAGCAAGTCCTAATGAGGCATGTAACTGCTAATTTGTGCAGGGCTGTTGTGTGCTTGCTAGAACATTATTGCTGCCTAAATTGTATGTTTTGTTTTTTTGTTTTTTTTGTTTGTTTTTTGTTTTTTTGCTTGAATTACTGTGAGTACTGAGGACTCTGAGCTCTTTCTGTCTGAATGTGTGCTCATTGTGGATATTTATGGGTCGTTGCTTGGTTGCATGTGTGGCAGTTATTCATACTTATACACTCTCCAGTATTAGATAATTAAATGTGTTTATGGAAAAGGAACATGCTGAAAGTAAAAGTATTATTAACAGAGGGAGGAATGCTGCATTGTATGAATAAGTCAATAGAAGATGGAAAAGCTTGTCAATCCAGTTTTATAGCTGAAACCACATATGTAAATACAGTGTTTAAAATGAAACAATCTATTTTTTTTTTCTTCATTATCTGAAATTCGACTGTTCCAGTTTTTGGTCAGAATTACCAAACTACTTCTATTTGTTAAATGTCAGGATAACGAGCAAGATGGTTTTTTTTCTTTCAGTTCAGCATTTAGTGGAGTTAGTTACCATCTAAACCAGGGGACTTTAAAGCCGAGCCTTGAGGGGCAGTTTCCTGCAACATTTAGATGTGTCTCTGCTTCAACACCCCTGAGTCAAAGATTAAAGTCATTAGCAGGACTCTGGAGAACTTGAATGCATCCTGTTGGACCAGGGACACATCTAAAAGTTGTGCGACACAAGCCCTCGAGGCCTGGATTTGAAGACCCCTGACCTAAACCATATGAGTAGGTCAAATGGTTTGGGTGTCCTTCCACAAACTTCTCCCAATAGTTTGCTGTAATTTTAGCCCATTCCTCCTGACACAGATGGTGAAACTGTGTCATGTTTGTAGACCACCTTGCTCACGTACAGCTCTGGTCACAAATTTTTCTAAAGGACTGAGATTAGAACTTTTTGACGGCCATGCTAAAAAAAACTGAATTTGTTGTCCTTAAGCTACTTTATAGCTAATTTAGAGGTATTTTTTAAGGTCATTGTCTACTTTGAAGACCCATTAATGTCCAAGTTTTAACTTTCTGGCTGATGTCTTAAGATGTTGCTTCAGTATTTCCACTTAATATTCTGTTGTTCCTACAGCAAAACACCCACACAGGAAACTGCTACCTCAGTACTTCAAAGCTCGGATGATGTCAGGCTTTCTCCAAAAATGCATGTATTTATCCTTGCATGCAATTTCAAACTGTAATCTTTTTTTAATGTGTTTTTTTTGCATAATTGCTTCTTATTTAGTGAGTGACCTTACAACTCATCTTGGTACAGAAATCATTTTACTTTGGTTATTTACACTTACCGCTTTTATCTTCACATCTTTGGGTTTTATTTTGAGGTTGATATTCACATTTCATAATCCACCTTCTTCTTTGGAATACAGAACCCATCTCTTTCCAGAACAGTATGATGGCTGGACAATTCCCATTGCATTTCTACTTGCATGTTATTGTGTGAACAGATGAATGTGGCAACTTCAGCAATCTAGAAATTGTACCAAAGGATAAACCAGATGTGTGGAGGTCCACAACTCCTTCCTCATTTCTTGGCTGATTTCCCATGATGTCAAACAAGGAAGCAGTGTATTCGAGGTGCTGCCTTGAAATACATCCACAAGTGTGCCTCCATTTAACTCAAATGTTGTGAATTAATCATAAGCTCATAAAGCCATGACATCATCTTGGGTTTCCCAAATTGCTTAAAGGCTTAGTAATATTAATGGGTAAATCTCTGCCTTTGAAGAGAAGAATACAACATTCTCTCAAAGGTTCTCTGGTTATTCTAACATTTAGCAAACCAAAACAATTCTGATAATCCTTAACTGACCTACAAAACAAGAAACGTTTAATCTGATTTATTCTCTCACACTGAGAATAAACACGTTAAGCATCTGTTAATACAGGATATATAAAAATGTGGTTTCAACTGTATGTGAAGAAAGCTCAAGCTCTAATACTATCAGGAAGTATTTCATGCAGCACTAACAGTACACACACACACACACACACACACACACACACACACACACACACACACACACACACACACACACACACACTTTTATTCCTGGCACTTTGGAAAATTTTACTGCTTTCAAAGATTATTCTTTGTCTATGTGTTTTGTGTGTGCCTGTGTGACTTAATGCATGAAGCTCATGGGTCATTACCCCGTCAGCAGGACATGACAGGCCATTATCTAAAGGAGTCTGAACTATAAATATTTGATAAGTCTCTGAAGAGGATGTCCTGTAGCTCTCATTATACACACCACATGTGTCATCTGAGGACCCAGCCACCATTTAAAATTATGGAAATATACTTTGGCTTGCTAAAGCATTCTCACCCCTTTGAACATTCACACATTTTCTCCCACTATGACAACAAACTTTAATTGATTTCATTAAAATTGTATCTGAAGGACCAATAAAAAGATGCACATATTGGTGAAGTGGAAGGAAAAGGACATAAATGGTTTTCAAACTATTATAACAGATAAAAACATAAAGACTGGCTTGCATTTGTATTCAACCTGGCCAAGTTAATACTTTGTAGAACCATCTTTTGGTGCAATCACAACTGCAATCTGTTGGACACTATCTCCACCAGCTTTACACTCTAGAAACTAAAATGTTGAATGGAGAGCATCTGTGAACCTAAATTGTCAAGTCTTGACACACATTCTCAGTTGAATTTAAGTGTAGACTTTGACTGGACCATTATAACATAATATAGGCCTGCTTTAATCTAAACTATTCCGTTGTAGCTCTGGCTGTATTCTTAGGGTCTTTGTCCTGCTGGAAGGTGAACCACTGTTCCAGGTGTTTCCTTCCAGAATAGCTTTATAGAACAGCTGAATTTATACTGACATTAAATTAACACAGGTGGACTCTGTGTGGAGACTTCTGAAGGCAGTTGGTTGCATTCAGTTTTATTTAAGGTTATCAGATTAAATGGGTGTGAGTACAAATAAAGATCACACCATTTCCATTTTTATTTAAAAAAAAAAAAAAAAGAAAGTAATATGTTCTTGGCACTTCACAGCCATGCACCACATTGTGTGATAAAATGTAAAAATTTCCAAGTGGTAAGAATGCTTTTAACAGGTGCTGTACAGCTATCAGCTATAATTTCCAGAGTTTCAGCTGATCAAGGCAGGTTGATCTAATAAGATGCTTGACTGGTGGGATTTGTTGCTGTAAGGAGCCTATTGGCTTTGCGTGAGCGATGTGAAACCTCCCCCTCCATTAAAACTAGACCATGTCATATCAGTCATTATATATTTTCCATGTCTACCTTTCATTATATGCTTTTATGGGCATAAAACAAGTCTATACCTACCAATGTACCGAGCCTCATTTATTGTATGAACAAGATCCCGGATACAGACAGCTGAAATGAACTTGGTACATAGGTGACTGGATTCAATCATCCAGACAGGATTATAAGGTAGGAGTAGAAATTCTGCTCTTCCTCATAGAAAGGAGTCAAGCAAGGTAGTGTCGGCAATGGATCAGGATGAACTCCTGGATTCCATCTTTTTAAGGTTTTCTTTGCACGTCCCACTGGGAGGAGACCCTATTAATGCCCTCGGGTGTGCAAATACCTTGGGATCCCTGAAAATGAGATGGCGGTATCGCTTAGGAGAGGGATGTCTGGGATTTTTGTTTTTTTGGCTTTTACATCAAAGACTCACTCTCAAATAGGCAGAAGACAATGGATAGATTGATTAAAGCTTATTCTTGGACAGCTTTTTTTTCTATTTATCAAAATATCTTTATTATTTACAAAATATCTGACTTATAAAACATAAGCAAAACTTAGCATGGATCAAATAAAAATAAGTTTGCACATTATCATCAAGTCTCTCACAAGCAGCTTTTGACAATCGATAAATGTAGAAAATGTTACCCTTCGAACAAAAGACGGCGCTCGTCCGTGTTTTTGTTTCACAGGCTACAAACTTTACTGAAGCGAATACCAGAATTATGTCTGTTTGCATCCTTCGCTCAAAGGGAGTCATAATATGATACACATCCTGCTGGATTCCGGCCCCTTTACTCGAAGGGGCAACGAGTCCCCTGGAAGCTTGGGAATGCCGTCCAAAACCTCCAGATTTGGCAAACAGGAGAAAACACTACAAAGAAAAAAGGAACAGAGTCACCAAATGAAGATGACCTCCAAGGAATGCATCTTATTAAAACCTCAGTCTACTCACTGTGCACGGTAGTCCCGACTGAAGGTCACAGGGTTGCGGGTCAGGTTAAGGGAGCGCAATGGACTGCCCTCCAGAGCCCCCAGCCCCCGCAGGGAGCTGATGGCATTCTCTGATAAGCAGAGGTGCTCCACCGCTGGGAGCTTTGGCAACTGACGCAGACACACCAGGTGGTTACGATGCAAGTTTAGCATTTTGCACCTGCTTGGACAAAAACCAATAGCACTTTTTGTTAGTACTGAAGCTTCATCATAGTTGGTAAAAGGGTCTTAAAAGCACTCAGAAAACAAGATAATTTGTGGAGGAATATGAAAGGGGAACTCAGTTTCTAATGTATGGGTGATTCTACTTTCCCAAAGATAAGCAGACAGGAATTGACAAAATAACATAAACCCCGAACAGAAAACTTTAGCAGGTATAATTTTTAATAAACAGCAGGATAAAAGAAAATACTAGCAGTCCAGGAAAATAAGCAGCTTCATCAGAGCCTAAAATGGATTCAGCTTTGATCCATAAGCATGAAAAAGTTTCTCCACAAGCTGTTATCTTTAATTACACCTTCATTTACACCACTTAAGAGTGCCATTCGAGCTTCAACAGCTGCCAGGAATGCCATCTGGGAAATATTTGTATTACAGCTGAGCATACACACAGATGCAGCCTGTAGAAGGAGGAGCAGAAAAAGCGAATGCATAGGCTGAGGTAGATATGTTACTGCTTGAGAAAACATTTATATTCCACTTAAACCACTGAGTGCATTCCAGACATGAACTTCAACACACAAGCGTCTCAAAAATGTTACTTTTAGTTATCTAGGACCTTCATTTTTTGGAGACCAAATTAGGCGTTTCATGTTTAGACAAGGGATTTATTATGCATTCTTACAAGGACGGGCTTTACCTTGGCAGACGTACTGAACTCAGATCAGTGAGCGAGTTGTCGATCAGCTGTAGTATCTCCACGCGTATCAACCGTCGGAGGATGCGGAAAAAGTTCTCCCTCTGGTAGGGATCACCTAAGTTTTGGTAGGACAGATTAAGCTCCTGCGAAAACACAGGTGACAAAACATCAGCAGGTGCCAATGCTTTGTCTTTCTCTTTCTATCTGTTTCTCATCTGTACTTTGCATCTTTAGCAAGACACACACAACAGCAGATAACTCCACAATGTGTTTTTTTTTTTTTTTTTTTTTTTTTTTTTTTTTTTTTTTTAAAAAAACAAGTGCCTTTGGTTTTTCCTGCTTTTCTTGTAATCTGAGCCACCACCACCTTCTGACTGGGAGTTCTGTTTTACGAAATATTACATATAGGGGTGTCAATAATTGTGGTACGCTAAATTTCATGTCTCATAATTTGGAATCAGTAACTATTGGAAAAAAACATAAATAACTGTGCTTCTATAAAGGATGAATTTATTTTAAGTTTTTTTACACATCTTTATTAGTACCATACTGTGGCTTACCAGACAGTTTTCCCAATTCTCTTGCAATCTCTCCTCCCAGCTCTGTCCTTCCTCCTCTCTCCTCTTCCTCCTTCCTG
Source organism: Anableps anableps (assembly GCA_014839685.1). NCBI lineage: Eukaryota > Metazoa > Chordata > Actinopteri > Cyprinodontiformes > Anablepidae > Anableps > Anableps anableps. The sequence continues at coordinate 23,047,174 of CM026068.1, read as the reverse complement.
TCTCCAAACAGAAATCTCTTCCTTCTCTAAAATTAAAGTCCTCTTCTGATGGTCCTTGTTTTGAAGAAAAAAAAAAACATGATTATTTGTGACTGCCATTGCAATAAGTATTTGAATCCTATTTGGCTAATGTAATGTGATGAAATAAACGAATTAAGAAAAACTGTTCTTCTCCATAATTCATCGAGTAAAAATATTACAGCAGCTGAGAAACATTTAACTGGTAGATATTAAAGGGGATCACATGCCTTCTCTAACCCGGGGGCAGGTCAGCTGGTCGCCGGTGACATCACACTGCTCCAGGCGGTGCCACGGCACAAACTGGAAGCGACTTGAAGGAAGCTGACGAGGACAAGAGGAGGACAGGGCAATTTATGTGATAGCTCAGTCACGATGTTGCAATCTTTCTGGACAGCGTTGTTCAAATCCATATTGCACTGTAATAACACTAACTTTTCAGCATGATATAGGAGCTTTTTGCAAGTCAATAATTCCTTAATATTGATGAAAAAGTATTAATTATACGTGAAATAACATGCTAGTGGAGCAAGACATTTTAAGTTATAATATGGGAAAAAATGTGTTGTCCCACTGGCAGATTATTTCACTTATAATTGGTACTCTTTCATCAATGTTAAGGAATTATTGACTTAAAACAAGCTCCTATATCTGCTGAAAGGTTACTTGTAAGTTAGTTTTGTCTTATTTCACGTGTATTCATAATATTTGCATTAGAAACCAGACCAAAAATACTTGATAGGATTTTGTGTTTTTGCAGTGTGAGTTTTGCAACAAGTTGTGGACACATACGATCAGTACATGAAATAATAAGGCCTAGGCATCATTCAGTGTAGCTTGATTTTAAAAGCAAGTTCCTCAATGTTTTGACAAAATTCAGCACAGAAAAGAGGACATTCTTATGTGTAACGTTCCACAGCTTCCAATCAGCCAAACTCCGCAAAAACCCTCAATCAATGTGCCATTGTAAAGGGAATTACACGTGTTAACAGGCTGACATGCATTCAGGTTGTCTCAAAGGCTGACAGTACCCACTAAAGTTTTACTGCCTGGAAATACTTTGTTTACCATCTGTGTCCTTTAGCTTGTGAAACATTTTTGTTTTTCCTTTATATTAGTTCATGCATTTCTTCAGCTGCCACAGTACTATAGGCATCACATCCCTCTCTACAAACTCAAATGGCAGATCTATTTACAAACTTTCATTTGCACTCAGACAGTAGACATTAAAAGCCATTAAACTCTGTTCTGTTGAACAAATCCTAACATATAAATGTAGCATATTTTATTGGACATCCTAATACCTATATATTAATCTACAGCATAAATTACATTTTGTAATTTTACATCTTTTCCATTTTATTTATTCAGTTGTAGATGTAGAATTTAATTCTCCATTTGCTGGACTCTTTCTTACCCCACAAACTCATTCTTATTCACCTCTGCTTTGCCTTTGTAATGTCATACCCACATCTGTTAACACACACACAGGAATGATCCCGGTGTACTTGACCACTGCACACCTGCTGACAGACTAGACACTTGTAAAACAGCCCTAAGACACCTGGTCATGTCATATAAAACTAGTAAAACGGTAAAATATGGTTATGTTTTAAAAAATGAACTTCAGCAAATCTATGGGAGGTTTTATGTTATAGACTAACCCAAAAAAGCACATAGCGACGTGGAAGAGAAATGCTACGTGGTTCTCAAACTTTTGCTCCCAAATCTTTTGAAAACTATGGCATGCATTAGTATTTAGCCCTCTATACCGAAATAAAATTTAGGGAAACTAGTTAGAGTAGATGGGAAGATGGATGGAGCAGAGGCTACAAAAGAACTGGGAGTTGGGCAGAGGTTCATCTTCCCACAGGACGATGATCCAAAACACACAGTCAGAGCTACAATAAAATGGTTTTAGGTTAAAACACATTCACATATTACAAATGTCCAGACCTTTAATCGAGAATTTCAGATAGGACTTAAAAACTGATGTTCACAGATACACTGCATACGATCTGACTGAGCTTAAGCTATTTTGCCAAAAGCACTGGCAAAGATTTAAGACTCTAGATGTCCAGAGCTGGCAGAGACATAACCCAAGAGATTTGTGACTGTAACTGCAGTGAAAGATGGTTTGATAAAGTACAGAATCAAAGGGGCTGAGTATAAACACACTACAGATTATTCAGATTTCTATTTGTAAAGAATTTGAAAACCATTGTGCTCTTTTCCATCCACTTTGCAATTATGCACTACGTTATGTTGGTGTACCACATAAAATCCCAAGAAAATACATGTAAGTTTGTGGTTGTAATATGAGAAAGCCAAAGGGGTGTGAATAATTTTGCAAGGCACTACAAGTGACAAAAAGGTGCAATGCACCAAGCTGATCTATAAGCATTAGGTTGTACACAATCCAGATACTTTAGTTCTAATAGAAGTTGAGATCTCTGCATGTAGCAGGAGGAAGATTATGAAAGATAATTTCAGTTGACAGCTGGGGTGGAGGCCAGGGGCATGAGAGGAGAAGAGGAGACAATGAAAAAATGAGATAGATCAAAAAAAGACAAGTGAGGAAAAAAATTAAAGACAGAGAATGCTGATGTTAGTGTGTGTCACTCACAGGTGTCGATACCAGTCCAGAATCAGGACTGTGGTCCACTGAGAGAGGCGTGCGTGTAACCCCGCACTCTGAATACTGGGATGAGTGGGATTTTGGAAAACTTCCACTGAGAGTGTTCACACCAGAAGAACTAACAGGGAGAAAAAAAAAGGGAATATTTAAAAAAAAATAAAAATAAATAAAACATGACATGATGAGCAGGGTACATTGCTGCATTCCTCCCTGTGTAAATAGGAGTTGTATGCTGCGTTATCGTAATGTAAGCCCTGTGTGTGTGTGCCGACTGACACCCTGACCACCGGCCGAGTGGTTAGGGTTACAGTTAACTGGGCCTGACAATGCAGATTAGGACCCGTTACCATGGCACCAGTGGACATCTGAGCAGGTGCTGTTAGCTTATAATAGACCCTGTCTGCAGGTGATAGGTGGACCCTGGTGTTCCTGCGTGTTCTTTCCTGCTTACCATGAGCAAGAGAGGAAGAATTGAAGAGATAATAAAAAAAATACATTTTGTCATTTTATTTTAAAGGAACACTAATGAATTTGTTCTGAATGGTACATACCTTTCTGACATGTCCCAATCGCCTTGTGATGGATTCTAGTGTCCTTTGCTAACACATTATGAGCTGTTCGGTGAAGCGCTGTTGCCCGGCAGCTGTTACCCATGGAGCCCGTTGGCTTTGTTAATATTCACTCAGAGAAAGTTAACCATCCTGTTTGCTCACCAACCCTGGCCCAGTGTCTGACACCGAAGAGGATCTCTGCTGTGTGTGAATGACAATACTGCCAGGAAGCTGTATGAAACCACCAAGCTCCTGGTTGCCTGGCAACACCGTTCAGGGTCACTTTTTTACAACTCTATATGAAAACCGACTTTTTCTTTTTAAACTGCAATGACAAGCTTTATTTGTTTGTTTGTTGATTTATTTTAACACAGTAGCACCCAATGTTCTTCCTTGAACTGACTAAGGCAGAGATAGCAAACATTTTGTTATTAGAGGGAAATTTCTTTAAAGCAATATGCAAAATGGGCTCCAAGGTGCACTGAACAGAAATGGGTTCCAAAAAGATGCTTTCTGAGACAGAATCATAGGTTTTTCTTACTTTTCCGATGATGAAAGGTTTGTGTGTTAGCGTGATCTGCTAGAGTATTGTAAATTTCAGACTCCTCACATCGCTTCTATACAGGACTTCTTGGGTGGGTTTTTACTATGATGACAAATAGAAAGTTGTTTTTTTTTTTTAAATAAAAAAAATTACTGTTTTCAGTTGCCAAGTCAGGCATTTTTGTCCTTGATTTTTTTAATCTAATTAATTTATTTTGCTTTGGAGACATCCACGGCCAGATAGGGATTATTCAAAGGACACCTCTAGCCCGTATGCCTCATGTTATTCCTGTTTGAACCAGAGGAAAGTCTGAGTGGTGAAAATCGGTGCTGGTCGCCTATTTGCTTTCCTGTCTTTGTAGTTCTGATCTGTTTCTGACTTTTTTAGCTACAAAATGGATCTATCAGCCATGAGGCATGTCATGCCTATAGGGATTGAGATCAAATCTATTTTTTGATGTACTGAGGTGCAAACATGGATGATTCTGAATCAAATGGCAGATGTCAAAACTCAACTATCTTGATGTTAATTTATGAACTAATTTTTAGGAACCCAAAAGGCATAACTCGTGCATGAGTGCAGCACCAGGATAGTTCAAAGGAGAACACATAATGAGGTCACATGCACCCAGCACCGTCTTCACCAAAGGAATAATGACTTAGACAGGAGCCACACCATCGCGCTAGAAATGTCAAAGCTTCCCCCAACCTCAGAAAGCCTGAGCTAATTATAAAGTTCATTGCAACTTTTATTGCAAAGGATCTGCAACCATTGAAGATGAAAAAGCAATCCTCAAACGCTACAGCAACACAAAAACAAAGTGATGGAATCACAGCCAGGTAGGATTGCATGAACATGTGATGCATAGACAGCTATTGCTGTAGAACCTTATGCCACTGAAACAGCACCTTTTAGGCTATGTGACAGCTAGTGTGCTGTGTGCAGCATAGGAGAGCAGTGAATGAGAAGTGCAAAAATAAAAAAGCTATTTAAGAATAATGCAGAAAAACGGCATATTGCCAAGAAGGATGTAGTTTTAGTTAAAGATTAAGTGAGAGATCTTGGCATATGCTCAGCTGTTTGCTTGTTCCGAATATACAAAGGTCCACAACCCTTTACTTTCTGAGAGCTGGTTTGTGTGAAATTTTTTTAATGTATTCTGTTGTTTTATTTTTTTATCTGAAGTAATTAAGCTATTATCTTTGTCTATTATTTAAACATGTTTTTTGATATGAAACATTCAAGTGTGATAAAAAAAAAAAAAGATAAATCTAGATAAAATGATATACTTGCTTGTTTTCCATGTCAAAATTCTGTACTTGGTTAAGAGGAAAGATATGCACATGAAGAAGACATAAGGCGCAAATATTGTCCCAGCTGGTACAAGATAAATAACCTCCTACACATAAGCCATAGATCCTCAACAAGATAGCTAGCTGATAAAACCCACATTGCACCTTGAAGATATTTATATGCATACACTTTGCAGCCTAGTACAGCAGCAATTTCCTATATTTAAAATATGATTACAGTACTGTATATGTTTGATTTAACCATGGGTATAATCTGTTTTGTGGTTGTGTGTTTGGTTATTTGGTTATGTGATACAAAATTAACTTTACCCAAAGAACCCTTGGCATGGCGCTATGGCATAGATTTAATGAAAAATTAAGCTGTGCAGTCAGCTGTGGCAGTGTCTGAATATTCAAATACTGAAGTATTTTTGAAAAATGTAATTGTATTAATTTGTACTTCTTCCTTGTAATTGTATTTATTCATGTTTAAATAATCCAGTTCAGACCTAGCAGAAGCTTATACAGTATGTTCTCATCACAGTTATAAAAGTCATGTTGTTTAAAACCCAAACAGTGTCCTTTAACAGTACAAAAGCAGTCGTCACACACAAAAAGGTTATATATCTATATATAGAGAGATTTTAATGGAAACACATTCATGTTTTGTCAAATAAAAGAATCAATACAGCTGGTGTTACTGTTTCCTGCTAAATGTACATCCACAAGAGTGCTGCAAATCTACCTGCATCCTCTGGTCCATCTCCATAGCAACCTGGCTTAGTTACACAATCCCCTTGGCTCACCTGTAAGACGCCCAGCTCAGGCTCCATTAACAATTCACATATGATAAGGCATAATAATTCCTCAGCAGCTAAGCCATGTGCCTACAGCAGAGAAAAAATGTCTCAATACTAAGATACCAAGATATTTTGTAGGAACATAATGGTTGTACAGTTTTTTCTACAATAAATAGTAAGCAAATTTATGTATATAAAACACAATAACAATCACACAGGAATGTAACTAAAGTGTTGCTCTTAAAGTGTGTACGTTTTGTATGTTATATGTTTTGTAGCAAGTGAGTAAGAAGCAGAAGCTCCTGAGCTTAACTTAAAGGGGCTGTGCATGGATTACATACAGTGTGTCGCTGTCCCTCATACAAACCATACTTCACTGGTGAATATTTACATCTACCTCTGTCTGCGTGTCTGTATCCAAGAATTTAAAGCTTCCAGTATAAAAACACTGTCACATTGTACAGTATGCTGTATGTCATATTTTCTTCATGTATCATATAGTACTTGGATAATATATATTCTTTGTAAAGAGTATAAAACACAGCTGAAGATGACGATAGAGAATAGGTAGCATTTATGACGTCAGGATTTGATTCGCAGAGACAGAGCAGCCTCGTTTCTCGTTTAAATGGAGTCAAAGTCGTGGTCGAAGGGCTCAACAACTTCAGGAGTCATGACTCTTCCCATTAAGAGGATGGAGCCTTAAAGAAAAAGACAGTAAGCACACAGATATATACATGTCAAAGGAAGGTTTAATTCATGTGAATAGCTGCAACCTGATGTAAATCATATTTACCAAATTTTGTGTTGCCTGGACTTAAAATTTTTAGCTACGTAGTGCCTTCCAATAGTATACATACTGATTTACTGGGAATTTATGCAGTAAACTAACACAAAGGAATGCATGCATGCAAAGTGGAAGGAAAATCATTGATGGTGATTTCAAATTTTTTTGAAAATAACTTTTTGAAGAGAAAAATAAGAAAACTCTGACATGAATTTTTATTCAGCCCCACTGATACGTTGTAGAACCACCTTTTGCTGCAGTTCTTAGTGGTATGTTTCCATCAGCTTTTTACATCTATTTTGCCCATTCTTCTTCACAAATTAGCTCAAGCCCAGCCAGATTGGATGGAGAGCATCTGTGGGCATCAACTTTCAAATCTTGACACAGATTATCTATTGAATTTAGGTCTAGACAGTGACTGGGACATTCTAACACATGTATTTGCTTTTATCTACAGCATTCCTTTCTCCCAGACTTGCCCTGTATTTATCTCCACTGAATTACCATCAACTCTGACCAGTTCCCCTGTCCCTGCTAAAGAAAGCATTCCCACAGCATGATGCAGCCAGCACTATGTTTCACTGAGAGGATAGTGTGTTCAGAGTGATTTGCAGTTTTAGTTTTTAGACACAGATAGCATTTTGCATATAAGTTAAAAAGTTACATTTTGATCTCATCTGACCAGAGTTTCTTCTGTTCCACTTGTGTGTCCCTGACATGGCTTGTGACATGTGACATGGCATTGCAAACCTGGAATACTGTTTCACTACCTAAACCTGCTTTCAACTTCTCTACAACTCTATTGCTTCACTATCTAGTCTGTGAAGCTAAATTTATGAAGATATTTCATTACAAACAGGTGATGTCTGTTAACTTATGTCACATCTGAAGGCAGTTTGTTGCCCTGGACTTCATTCATGGGTATCTGAGTAAAGGGGCCTGAAAACAAATTCAAGCCCACACTAGGTTTTTTTATGTGTACATCTTGTATCCTTTTCCTTTCACTTCACAAACATGCACTACTTTGTGTGTTCTTATAATGTAGAAACCCAGTAAGATACTCAAGTTCGTTGTTGTGACCTGACAAAAATATTAAAAAGCTCAACACGAATACCTTTGGACTTCCCTCTACACAAGGACCCTGATATGCTACAAATTTATATGTGCACACACACACACCTGTTCGTCTGTTTCTGATGACAAAGAAGAATGGATGATCCGCCATGACCTGCGGGTAGAGCACTAGAGTCTTGGTCAGGGCAATTATTCCTGACAGAAAAAAAGAGAGGACAGTTCAGTAACAGTCTGTTCTACTTGCCCACAGTAAACAGCGTACTAGAGGTTTATTTTAGTGTATGGAAACCTTTCACACAAAAACAAAATGTCATATATTTGTAAAGTCAGGATGGGAAAGTAGAAACAAAAACATACCAGATCCAACAGCTCCTTCTGAGCCTTCCTCTGTCACCTCCAGGTAAGCCTTCTGCACTGCCTTTCCAATGTACAGATCCTTACCATCTGCACAACACACAGAAATGCACAAATGTCTTTATAACATGCATATAGGAAGACAATGAAGTTTTAATATAGACTATCAGCTGCACGTTTAGCTAAAGGATAAAAACCTCAATAGCCTAGAGTGTTTGTTAGGAAAACCAACACTGACAAGCAGACAGATAGATTGCACCAAGGGGCCTACTGTTTAAGACATTGTCTGCTCAGAGGATACAGCCTAATTATTTCCACAGAGACTGAAAGTGAGTTAAATGGCCTTCCTCTTATTTGCCTGACATGTGAAGCTGAAGCTATGTGAATAGGTGTGTGCACAAGTTGATATTCTGGCTAAAGATGAGACTTTACAATGTAATCCCTGTTTTTCCATTTTACAGGAGTTAACTGATTTCAACAGCATGATTAATGTTATCATAGCATAATAAATCAAAGGTTTTTCTTGATCATTTACTTTATATTGATTTCTATGTGTTAACTTTGTGTCTCGTTCTTGTATAGATGTAAAATATCTCAACATACATACTATGTTTCTCTGTGTGTGTATCTCAGCGGCTGTTTGAGGATCTATTTTTACCGGTTGATGTGACAGCTCCAAACTGCCCACTCACTGATAGTTACTGTGGTTACCTTAAAAAGTATAGAACACTACCTCTTACTGCCAAGATGTTCATTTACCAGTTCTTACTATACTGTGCCATTATCATTATCTATGTGATTATTCCAAAAATTGACTGGGGTGTGCTGGAAAGTATGCCTCAGAATTTTTTGTACAGCTGGTATGAATTGTGTGTCATGCATCACCTGTCATGGCAGAGAGATCGGCATCAGTGGTGAAGATTTTTGTAATTCCCAGGTCCTGCAGGGTTGTTTTCAGATTAATCTCCTGCTCCACCTTAAACCTGACAGGGTTGTCAGTTAGTCAAAGTCATAGAGAACCAGGATTATAACTCGGGTTATCAAAGGAGCAAGGGAAAAATGCTAATAAAGTAGCATTAAACTGCAGCAATGAAAATAGGATGTTGTTCCACTGATTACAATTATTTTATGTAATAGACTAATAAAAAGCAGTGCAATATTGTGAAGTGGAAGGAAAAGAATACAATGCTTTGAAATAGCATTTGCCTTACAGATTTCTTGTTTTTGCTTTGTTGTTACACCTTTTTGTTTCAGATCAAACTATTTCATTTATTAAGCTAAAAAAAGCTTTCCAAATCAAAAATATAATAAAAATATAACTGCTCCCCTTGTTAATTCCTAAATTAAATTTGACTAACCACATTTTTCCAAAGGTATTTGGCGCACCAGTGCCCTTTATTTACAGTTTTCAGACAGGATTTGGGCAGAGAGAGAAGGGAGGAAGACACAGGAATAGAATGCCGGACGGTTACATTGAGGACTAATAGTTTCCGCATATGGGACACCCACTCTACGTTTACATTACATGCCACCCCAATTAACCATATTTTTTTGGCTCCACTTTCTCTAGCTCCCCCAACCCCTGTCTTTAGGACCCACTGTCCTGCATATTTTAGGGGTTTCCCTAGGTTTGGCAGCTCTTAATGGAATGTTGAGGTGGTAATGCAATCATTTGAATCCGTTATGCTGGAGCAGAGACTCATCTAAAACATGCAGGACAGTGGGTCGTGAGGGCCAGGGTTGGGGAGCACTGCCCTACATGGCATGTGGCAAACTGCAAGCAGTAACTCCCTTCTTTAAAAAATGGTTTCCTTTTTTGCTGTTGTTCCATAAATGTCAGATTTATGAAGCGGATGACTAATAGTTCTGCTGTCAACATGTTCTTCCACTTGAGCTATGGATGTCATAAGCTCCTCCAGAGTTACCATGGGTCTCTTGGCTTCTTCACTGATCAATGCTCTCCTTGTCTGGCATGTCAGTTTAGGTTAGTCTTTGTATTTTTGAATGATGGGTATATTAGTGCTTTTAAATGCTCATACATGCTAATATCAGTTGCATTGGATTTTATTTAGCATCAGAGTTAACAGTGCTGAATGGATGCCACACTTTTTAGATTTTTACTAGTAAAAAGAATGAAAACTTGATCGTTTCCTTTCCACTTCAAAGTTATACTCTGTGTTAATCTGTCACACAAAAATCCAATGTAATACATTGTAATTTGTGACTGTAATGAGAAAGTTAAAAATGTCCAATGGCATATGCATACATGCATGCAAGGTTCAGTAAAATGTTTCTGTGGTGCCTTAATGAAGAATTTTATAAAGCTATCTGTTTTGCAAGTGTGCCCTGGTCAAGATTTGCATCATTTTAAAAATTAATAAAATGGATCAAAACACACAGCAATGTATAAAAAACAAAAAAAACAAAAACCCGTTACCATATAATTAATATGAATATGCCTATGTTATGTTACATGCAAGTTAGCAAAGATCACGAATGGTTACTTTCTGACAATTTTGCTGTTGTAGTATATTTGATTAAAATTTCTTTAGTTTATATAGAGAAAAAAGTTAAGTTAAGTTTATTTGTTTAGTACATTTCAGCAACAAGGCAGTTCAAAGTGCTTCACATCATAAAAACATCAATCAGGTACACAGCAAAATCATCAAAATCATCAAAAACGTCAAAATCCTTTTAAGTATCCTTTTGTTTAAAAAATATGAAGCTCTGCAGATAATATGAATAAAGAATTGTTTTGAAAATAGATTTTATGCCTGTGACAGAGGGGAAATAGATCATACAACCCAATGGTGAGCCTTAATCCAGGACTGACAAACAAATGGTGTTTATGAGTGCCTAAAACAGACATAAAGGGCAGAATCATACATTTCTAGCTTGTTTGGCTGTGCATTTACAAGTTATTTCTCACCTAGGCAGGTACACCTCCACCTTCTGTCGTTTAACATTGTTTGCCCACTCCTCTAGCAATGGTGCTTTGATGATGGGCTCTAGGGAAGCCAGAGGAACCTCCTGCCGGGGCAGTACGATCATCATGGACATGTCCTCTCCCTCATAGGGCATCTCCAGCACTTGGTACACACCACCAGCCTCTTGGGAGCCATCACTGAATTCACCTGATTGACAAGAGAGAAAAACAAGGCCACTGACACATCACTATACAAGTGAACCCATGCGCCAGCAATGGGTTTGGACTTTAGCTGTGGAAAAACATCCACAGATTTAAGCATGCTGTCACAAACAGGATTGCTGTAATATTTTAAATTATGTCATTTCCGAGGTGTTCTAAGTAAAAACTATTCATACTTGAAAAGGAATTCTGCAACTAATTCTAGAAAGCATGAAAAAGTTAAAGATGCTCAGTCTACTTTAGAAATACAGAAAACTTCACAAAGACATTTCCATTAAAACTGACTAAATGTACTATTGCAAGTTAATCTTCAGAATATGTAACATTCTGAATATATAACATATTAAAACATTTTCTACTCAGTTACGTCATCATAGAGAAAGCATTGGTGTGGCCCCTGTAAACACTATGGGAACAACTGACACATATATGTCTGGCAGTGACAAAGAATGAGGTAAGTTTAATCATATTTTACATTTAAAAGGAACCACCAAAACCTATCACCCTCATAACCTATAATGACAACCTAACTTGCCTTGGAGCAGCTTAGGTTTTCAGATTAAAAACATAAACTATGAAAGTATCATCTGCCAACCAAACTGAGCTGAGAAATTGGAAAATTTGCATTTAAGCGGAGCAGGAAGACCATCTTCATTTTTCTAAACTGAGTCACACTGTTATATCTTACTTCCACCATAAAATCATTATAAGATGTATCTAAAAGGAACTGATACTTATGTTGCTAAAAGACAGAATGCTTTCTCTAATATCTGTTCGAGAGTTTAAATCAGGCCTAAAAAAAAAAAAATCATACCCGACCAAGCCCGGACCCGTCGAAATTATGTCCGAGCCCCATCCGAACTGACTAATTAACTTTAATTATCAGCCCAAGCTTGAAGTAAACCCGACATGTTATTTTAATTAAGATTTTGCTTTTGTTATTAGACCATAATTTAAGTAAACAGTGTAACTTATCCTATTTTTAGCTTTTGTTTAACATCTTCCAGCTCCATCTTGTAGCTTGTTGTAACCGTAGTCTGGGATGTGTGATTGATGGGTGCGGAGCAGGGCGGGGCTGCATGTTCATTTATTGTGCAGTGCACTGCGCTTGTTACAGTTTAATTAACTTCTGCACCTACCTACTCCTCTGTTTAGACTATAATAAATAGAATAACACAGCTTTATATTGTGCAATCTCAGGTTTTCTCTCTGCTGTATGTACTGTAGGCATATTAAACGTGCCACAGAAGCCCAAGTCTGACCCAACCATCAAGCAAATAATTTTGGCCAGACCCAGCCAGAATTTCGGGTTGGGTTTGGGTCATAAAACTAAATTCTAATTTGTTCTTGCTTGAACCTCAACATCAAGATCAACATTAAAAACATTTCTTGAATAAAAAATCTTCTTGTCTGTTGGGTCTCTTCATTTATGTTCATGCTCACCGTGCTTTTTATTTTTTAAGTCACAGTTGACAGTTTTTATTAACTTCGTAAGGTTTGAATTGCAGAAAACAAACTTAGACCTCTACAATACCTCCACCTGCTTGACTGAATGGTTTTTATGTTTGCAGATCATTGAGTGCCAAGAGGATTTAAAACAGCTGGGGCTGATGCACAGAGATTAAGACTGAAACTTCCTTGGTTGTTTAACATAGGACAACTGCAGCCGTTATTACAATCACAAAGAAAAAGTATTGCTTAAATTCATACTTGGAAAACTTCATGGCGATACTGATAAACACATTAATTTATTTTAGCAGCCAAGTTCTTCCTGCCTCTTTAATATGATTGGTTCTCTTACTCCAACTTCACCTGTTTTACATGAATGCACACATATCCAGAGTCAGTAATTCTGGACTCACTTACCCACTTGACTTAACTTTGTACTACCACTTAAATGAGAAATGTTATTTGATAGCTATGTTGTGGTTTACATAATCTTTGGGAAGACTGATGACTTTACAGTTGTCCAATAGACAGCCATTAACACCCTCTACAAGAAGGGTAAGGCAAATATTAATAAAGACATCAGCTGTTTACATAGTACAGTATCCAGACATAATAAATGAAAGTAGTGGGTGTAAGAAAAACGTGTGATAGGAATATCTGTACAGGCAACATTGATAGCTTTGAATTAAGGTTAAGAGGATCGTGAAGCACTGCCGCTGGAGCTAAAGCTTGAAAAGCCACCAGACATGGATGTACCCAGGACATAGGCTACTACTGTTGTATTCTTTGTGTCAAGCCACTCCTTTCAGTGGTCCAAAGTCCTCTTTTCAGATAAAAGTAATTTTTTACTTCCTTGAAAATTCATGGTGGCAGAGTATGAAGAAAGAGAGGAGAGGATGGGAATTCTTGTTGCTTAGGTTGAAGTGTGAAGTTCCCATAGTTAGGGATGATTAGCCACTATTAAATCGCTTCCATGAAATTCTGTAATAATGCATTAACTAATGCAAAACAAGGTAAAAGCAAGGACTAGGCACATGTATTCTACAGTACTTGGACATACTTTCCAACAGGCTGACATTTCTTTATTCAAAATATTTTACAATTGATTTTAAATAATATTTAAATGATCTACAAAGTAAAGTTTTCATTATCTGTAAGGCATAATCAATCATCATTATGATCAGAAATAAATGCTTGTAATGTATCACCATTTGTTAAATTTAAACATTTTACTTTTTCAACTGAGAATGGACATATTAGTACAGTGCATCCGGAAAGTATTAACAGCGCTTCACTTTTTCAACATTTTGTCATGTCTTATTCCAAATTATATTTATCACTTTCCTAAAATTCTACACACAAATACCCCATTAGGACAATTTTGAAAAAAGTGTGTTGTGCAAATTTATTAAAATCAACCTCCCAAAAAAACAAAAAACCCCAAAAAACAAAACACATTTACATAAGTATTCTCCACCTTTGCTTAAGACGTTGTCATGAAGCTCAAAACTGAGCTGTTTCCACTAATCATCCTTAAGATGTTTCTACAACTTAAATGGAGTCCACCTGTGGTAAATTCACTGAACTGAACTTGATTTGGAAAGGCACACACCTGTCTATATAAGGTCCCACAGTTCAGTGGTCCCCGGCCCTGGTCCTCAGGGCCGACTGTCCATGTTTTAGATGTGTCCCTACTCCAGCACACCTGCTTCACATGATTGCATTACCTCCTTAGCATGCCTCCAATTGCTGCAGAAGGCTGATAATCACCTCTTTGTTTATGAAAGGTGTGCACCAGTAAGAAAACACTTAAAACAAGCAGAACAGTGGGCTCTGGGGACCTCTGTCACAGTTGACAGTGCATTTCAGAGCACAAACACCAAGAAAGAAATCATAGCAATTGTCTCTAGACCTCAGAGACAGGCTTGTTTTGAGGCAGAAATTTGTGGAAGAACACAAAAAAAAAATTCTAATGAGCAATTTGGGGGAAGAAGGGCCTTAGTAAGGAAGTTGGTATCAAAAGCCCTGCTCATAGATGGTCAGCTTTGTTTCTTTGCTCAAAACGGACGAATCAGAGAACAGTTTATTGTTCTATGTAGGTTATCTTTCTATGTAATTCATATTCTCCAATTAGAGAACACCATCAAGCAAACAGCCTTTCCTCTACTCTTCTCTCCTCCCCCCAGCTGATACACCTGCTAATTTAAGGGCTAAGTTGCACTAGCATGTCTGGCTACTCCACTTGAGAAGAGGATGGCTTCTAGAAGGGGAGCTTTTATGTCTGAGGGTGCTCAAAAACGGCTGGAAGTTTACACTTACCCCCGAAGGATGAGAGAATCAGAGAAGAGAGGCTGAAGTTCACTTATGGGGAAGTACCATGCAATTATAACCCCAATTTGAGACTATATTCAGCACATTTTACTGAAGACTTTCCCAAATATGGTTGTAGCCAATCCGTGAAGTCAACGAGACAGAGCCACATATCATTACTGTACCCAACCCTGTTACCAAGGAGGGAAATCTGGCCTGTCAAAACAACCCCCTACAAAAAGGTGACGTTATTTTTATTTTATGAATTTCTTTGGAGAATTGACATATGCAGCAATATCAACTACATAAAATAGTTTATACAGTGATGCCACTACTCCTTTAACCAAACGTTGTGAATACTTATGGAAATGGGATTTCTTGGGTTTCTGTTTTTAATAAATTTGGAAAACACTCAAACTTTTTTCCACATTGCCATAATGGAGTATTTGTGTGTAGAATTTTGAGGAAAGAGATTAATTTAATATAGTTTGAAATGAGGCTGTAACATAACAAAATGTGGAAAAAATGAAGCATTGTGTATATTTTCCAGATTCACTGTAAATTAACTTTTCAGTGATATTTTGTTTTACTTTAATGCACCAGGTAAATTTTTCCAACCCGGTGGTTAGAGTTTTTCACCAACATTTAGACTGAACTAAAACCCAAACACAATTTTCGGTGTGAAATGTGGAGTATTACCAAACAAGTATGACCAGTTTCTTGTGAAGCAGCATCAAAGCATAAACCACTACAAAAACACTGATCTTCCTTGCTTAATGCGGAGCAGCTTCACCTCACATTATACCATGACTTCCCAAAAACACCTTAGATAATAAGTATGACTGCACATTAAAATAAGACAGCAAATGTAGCCTTCTCCACAAGGACCTGTCCCTGTTTGTAGCTCTAACACCCACATCCACACATTCACACACTCTGCGCTCATCAGAGGAACACACATTAGGGATCCCTTTCGATCATGAGTACATGTGCATGGAATTTTCTCTGTATGAGAGTGTAAATGCTCTGGCCGCACATGCAGACAACACCAAAATAACAGAAAAAACATTTTAGTTGTAGCACGACAACGTGATTCAACTGTTATTGGCAGTATAGAAGGCACAAAGGAGATTAAATACTGAGGGAAAATACTGAAACATTTCATATTACAAGGGAACAACTGTTACAAATTTGGGCAAATTCACAGAGTGGAAATCTTGCTTTTCCCTGGGATGATGCTCCAAATATCAATATTTTAGACCTTAGATTAACATTTCAAATCACCTTGAGAAGAAAGTCCAGTAAAGTAAAATTCCTGCATAAAGATACACTGGCCCTGTTCTGCACACATGGACATGCAGATTCATTCTTACCATAGTAAAAGTTTCCCTGTTGATACATCATTAGGGTCTGAACCTCTGAGCCATCATCTCTGCTGAAGGAAAAGGTCCTGGTGTTCTCTGGCCTGAACTGATTTTTCCAGGAGCCTCGGAAATAGAGGGCGTTCACCAGAGTGAGACGGGTGAAGTTGCTGAAGTCCTCGGCTGACAGCAATGAATGGATCTTACCTGCAGGAAATGAAGTGCAGACAAAATTACAGTCGAAATTCGACTCATTTTCTGGTTTATGCTGTGTGCAGCTTGAAAGTTATGACAAAGAATTAGGAGACATTAGTGCATACAACTTCATATCTTCTGAGTAAAGTAGAAAATGTAAACATTATAAATGTACCTGACCTGTTTTAATCCCCCTTTCTGACCAGTTGTCCATCTATTTCACTTACTCTCTGTGTGATTCTCCACCCATTTGTTAATCTGCTCGGCGACCACCGAAGATTTGCTGAAATCCACAGTTTCCACTTCAGCCTGAAAATATTTCTTCATCAGGTGTAGAAACTCTGGGTTAAAGCTGATACCTTCCTGGAGGAAGAGGCTGTTTGCAAACCGGATCACATAGTGGGAATCATCATCGGAGAGCGCCTCTGTCAAGTTCTGGAGCAAGGAGAACTCCACGCCTGCATGGATAACAGGAGATACATATTCATCCCATCCTGTTCCTGTGTATACTGTGGACACATATAGGAAATGCTTCAACCCTTTGATAGTTAAATTGATGATTCTTTATTTTTCACCTGTGAATAATATTTTGATATATTTGCCATATATTTTTTTACCTTGCATTAAAAATATGTAATTTACAAAAATATATTTTTATTCAGGTAGGAGTCTTTCAGTAAAACTTTAAGCTGTTTCTTATCTTGCTATGCTTTTGCTGTATTTAAAACATCAAGTCTCTTCACATCTGTAGAGTATAATGTACTTTTTACGATATTATTTTACAGTGTATTTTATCATTTGCATGAGGATGAAAATGATAAAATTTACAGTGCGCTGTTAAAATCTCACTGGTTTTGACCATAATGATTGTCTGATTATCTTAGTCTGAATATTCAATACTCTATACACAGCCCCCAACTGGTCAACTATTCAATAGCTGAATTAATCAGAAAATAAGTCCATCTTCCCAATTATGCCAGCTTTTTATGCATTCAGCATGCTAAGCTGAGTAAACATTCATCAGTGCAGACAGAGCATCTGTATAGTATTGGATGAGATAAAAAAAAATAATATTACTGGTTCATTACTTCAACACTTGTGTGAATTTCCTAGGAGTGGGACCTATTTGCTATATTTATTACACCTCTGAGTTGTTGTGCTCATACCAAGGAAATCTCTGACGTTTCAAAAATACCATTTTGCAATCTGGCTTGCTAACACAAAAAATTCAATGCAATTTTGAAAGCTAATAAAACTGTTTGCATGAACTGTTATCACATTTTTAAGATAGCAGAATCTGCTTTTATCTTGAGCCCACACTGACTAGGTATTAGCTGGAACACTAATCTCTGTTTCATCAAAGTGAAGACGCAAAGAGTGTTACAGAAGCATGTAAACTATCTACTGATATTTTTTAACAGAACCCTACTTTTGAAAAACACAACTAAACTATCCAATTTATTGAACTGACTTATACTGGATTATTTGAAACATTTTCAAATTGTGCATTTCAAAATAAAGTTTAAAGTGTGTAACAAATGGATTCTCTATACATTTTTCCATGGAAAAAAAATTAAACTTCCATTACTCTGCAAATTTAAATATGAGCCATTTATAAAGTACCCATATAACTTGAATCTGCTGGCACTGTAAAACACCACACCTGAACTGATAGCTATGCAGTACAGTAGTGCAGTATTCTCTCAGCCTACTGAGTGCAATGCTTGGGAAGCTGTGACAATTTATCTCACCTGGCAGCAGGTGACTAAATCCCACAGCCTCTCGTATCTCCTCCAGTGAAGCCCCCCTGGCTCCCAGCTCCACCATGCCCAGGGCAACAGCCACACTCAGTGGGGAAAAAATTATGTTTTCTTGTCCCCCTGCTGCCTGCAGCCGGTGGTACAGTCTGACAGAGAACTCTGATATGGTGTCCTCTGGAATGTCCGCCGCCCGGCAACCGTAGCCCGGCAACAGGACGGAGAGCAGGAACAGGAAGAGCGGAGACGAAACCTCCGGAATCGACATCTCAGCACAGACCACAGGAGAGCTGGTCGAAAGATAAATAAATAAAAGCAAACAAAAATAAGATAAACAACAACCTGAGGAATTGGGAATCAAGAGGAGGATGAAAGCTGTGGAGATGGATAGATAGATAGACAGATAGATGAGCTACAGGAAAAGAAGTGATATGGAGGGGGATGGGCACCCAAAAAGATATGACAGGAAGTCAACCAGATGAACATGATGAGAGGGAATGATTTATGGAGGGGACAGAGTCATGAGTAGGGAGAAGAGGATTGCAAGCAAGATGAAGTGGTGAAGGTGTAGAGACAAGAGGGTAGAAAAGATGAGAAAAAGGAAGAAAAATCTGACAAAACAGTTGGGAGGACAGCTGGGTTTGGGGAAGGGACAGAGATGAAAAAGACAGCAGGGATGTGGAATGATTCATTGTGGAATATCAAGGTCAACAGCAAAACAGGAAACATCTGTCAGTCATTCTGCCATTTTTAATCTTACAGGCAGTTTAAAATTGGATTAAATAAAGGAAAAAATAAAGCAACCAAACAACTTTTAAATTTGTGAAAGACAATTTCTTCTAATGACGCCAATAAATTCCATAAAATTTTTAAAAAGAAAGAAAGAAACAATGAACTAAGGAAGCACAAAAAAAGTTGTTACACATTTCATATAACAGAATGCTTATGTATATATAAGTGTTTTATACTTCTATGAACATTAGTGCATTAATTAAACAAATTTAACATTACATGTCAGAAAAAACTGTCATTTGAATTTGGGAATTCTTATCATTTATTTATTCGCTGCTTTTATTTGGATATAGCTCTGGAATAGCTTGATGTCTTTATACACTTTTTGTTCACCAAGGGGATTACGCCTTGCCAAATGCCTCATTAATAAAATATGAATTATATTATTTTGAAAAGGATATATAACACACCCTTACCCCTTAGGTGATTAGAACATGATTAGGATGGTCAGAAAAGACACAGAAAACACCAAAGATCAAGTCTTGAACTGCAAGCTGCGAAAACACCAGCGTCATGTTCAAAGTGAAGCATGTTTCATATGATCATAGACTGGGAGGGCGCCAACCAAGAAACAAACATCATGAATAAGGTCTAGAGGTGTCAAGGTGAGACCTTTAAAACTAGAAACACTGCACCTACTGTGAAACACTCTGGGTTGCGTCACTGCTGATGCTACTGAATTGTAAATATTGGATGAACTAATGAAGCAGGTCTGGTTCCAAATTATTCAACTTTATCTCAAATCAATAACTAGATGATTAAAACTTGGACACAGAGTGACATCAGGCTTCTGGGATGGACATTTTGAACACCTAATTTTAACCTTATATAAAGTCTGTGCACCATTAGAACAGGGGTGTCCAAATATTTTGCAACTTAAGCCAAAATTATTCAGTACTAATGGACTAAAAAAAAAAACAAACCCACACATTTTTAAGCATATAGAAAAGCTATATCTATATAAATTTCCCTTCTCACCCTCCACGGGTGGTCTTTCTCAACCTCTGAGCTCGGGTCCTCTACCAGAGGCCTGGGAGCTTGAGGGTTCTGCGTAGTATCTTGGCTGTGCCGAGAACTGCGCATTTCTGGACTGAGATGTCTGATGTTGTTCCTGGGATCTGTTTTAGCCACTGCTCCAGCTTGGGGGTGACTGCCCCGAGGGCCCCGATGACCACAGCCACCACTGTGGTCTTCACCTTCCAGGCCTTCTCCAGTTCCTCTCTGAGGCCCTGGTATTTCTCCAGTTTCTCGTGTTCCTTTTTCCTGATGTTGCAATCACTTGGTATTGCTACATCCACCACAACGGCTTTCCTCTGTTGTTTATCCACCACCACGATGTCCGGTTGGTTCGCCATTACCATTTTGTCTGTCTGGATCTGGAAGTCCCACAGGATCTTAGCTCGGTCATTCTCCACCACCTTTGGGGGTGTGCCCCACTTTGATCTCGGGGCTTCCAGTCCATATCCTGCACAGATGTTTCTGTACACTATGCCCGCCACTTGGTTATGACGTTCCATGTACGCTTTCCCTGCCAGCATCTTGCACCCTGCTGTTATGTGTTGGACTGTCTCAGGGGCCTCCTTGCACAATCTACACCTTGGATCTTGTCTGGTGTGGTAGATCTGAGCCTCTATTGCTCTGGTGTTTAGGGCCTGTTCCTGTGCAGACAGGATGAGTGCCTCTGTGCTGTCCTTGAGTCCAGCTTTTTCCAGCCATTGGTAGGATTTCCTGATATCAGCCACTTCAGTTATTTGTTGGTGGTACATCCCATGTAGGGGCTTATCCTCCCATGATGGTTCCTCCAGCACCTCAACCTCTGGTCCCCATTGTTTGAGACATTCGCTGATATATATATATATATATATATATATATATATATATATATATATATATATATATATATATATATATATACACACATAGCTTTTCTGTTGAAAAGCTATGTATAAGGATTTTGCGTGTTTGCCTTATTAAAAGATAGGCATCCCATCTGCAAATTTTTTTGGGTTTGATTGAAAAAAAAGTCTGCTTTTGAGTGACCGTCAATGGATATATCATGTTTGCCACAAAATTAATGAGAATGCAAAAAGCTTGGTTATTAATCAAATGTCCCTCCACATCAGCCACCTTTACTAGCCAAACTTGTATAACAGTAGTGAACAGTAGCTCCAAGGCCACACAAAATCAGTCTAATGGTCCCCAGGGTGCACTTAGTACCCCCCTGTCTTAAAAGCAAGATATGTTGGTAGCTTGCTGATGGTGAAGGGACATTGAACAGAGTAATAAAGGAGGTATATCTTAATATTTGAGAATGTGTGGATTAGTTCAAACTTAGGCACCGATTTCTTGTTTTTAAAATCACTGATATTGTCAGCGATTCCCAATTCGCTCTCCTTGTCATTCCAGTTTTATCTGTCCACCTCAGCCTCCTTTACCTTCCCTTCTGTCTACTTTCCTACCTTCTTTGACTCTTTACCTCCTTACATTGAAAAATGATTACACACAGACACTGTGCTATGTTTCTATTGCCATTGTTACCAAGCAACGTTGTTTTTTGCAGGCCAAACAGAAAAGCACAGAGTTACAGATATGAGGCCGAAACATGCAGAAAGCCGTTGAATTCAGACAGTGATAAAGAGGTAACAGATTTTTTTGTTGTCAGTTTCTCTGCTGCTGGCATCAGAGATGTAATTAGCGGTCCCAAGAATGGCTGGAATCTGCTGGCTAATGCTATATGTGTGAGGTGGCAGGTGACTATACTGTCAACAGCAGAAACAATGGACATCAGCCAGAAAATGGGTGCCCCATCCCGCTGTATCCTGTTCTTTCCTCTAAGCCAGTCCATCTGACTGTAGAGCAGTTTCCAGTTCTGACACAGTTCTATCCTGTCAAGAAAAACATTGAAATTCATTAACAAGCACTGTAGGATTAACCAAAGCCTGATTTGGATTATTCTTCCTCATAGACTTCCACTGTTCTCTACAAACCCATCGGGTTTCATGCCATGGTTCTGGCTGATAATTATTTTGACTAAAACACTGCCTGCAGTACTAGTAGTGTTAATACTCAGGAGAGCACATTATCTGTGCCCAACAGTAGTTTGAAACAACAGCTACATTTTCCAGTAAGGATAGTTTAAGTATAAACAATATGTCCCCAACATTGTAATGAAGAAATCTATTAAATTCCGTTTAAAGATGTAAACCTTAAAAGTGCTGATGGTGAAAAGACTAAGTTAAAGAAAGAAATGAGGTCATCTCATGTAATTTTTTTTGCTGCATATGAACACAGAAGTCAGAAGCGTGACAATCTATTTGCAGTAGAACCCCTTTATACTCTTTTTCAGCGAACACACACATGAAATTTTCAGAGCTCAGCCTGAATGGTAAAAGGATTACAGAAAACTGCTTTTGATGAGGAAACTTCCTGCTGAATTTACAATTGCTGAAATCAGCTCAGGTCAAGTCTAGTTTATTAGTATAGCACATTTCAGCAACAAAGAAGTTCAAAGTGCTTCACATTATGAAAACATTATCCAGTCACCAATCAAGCAATAGACATTACATTCTGACAAATGCCATCAAAATCACCAAGCAAATGCACATCAAATATTGATCAATGCTGCACTTACCACTAATCAAAGGTAACTCTCAGCAGGTGGGTTTTTAGCCTTGGTTTAAAGGAACTCAGTGTTTCGGCTATTTTGCAGTTTTGTGGAAGTTTGTTTCAGATTCTACAAAACACGAAATAGACTGTCATAAGGAAGCTAAAGCAGTTAACAGTCATGGCGGATAAAATCATATTCAGCAGACATAAGGTCTTTTAGCATGAATACCTGTGGGAGGCAGTGATGCTCCGCCAACAGGGCAGATCTAGCTTCCGCTGTGAGGACTGCCCTACTCCCCATAGGACCAACCAAACCCACTGGACCCGGCGAAACAGTGGAGTTTAACTCCAAGACTCTCTGCCACTTCAGTCCACAACTCTGAGGTGAACTGGGGACCCCTGTTGAAGGTCATGTCCAACGGCATAACAAATTGAGACACCCATGAGGAGATAAATACCCAAACAACGTCAACTGAAATGATTAATGAATTGCTTCTGGCTACTGAGTAGTTCTGTGCTCCATCATCAGGAGATAGTTAAAATTCCTGGAAGGGCAAGCGGACCCACTAAGTCCACATGAACATGCTCAAACTTCCCCTGTGAAATAAGGAAACTGCTCTAGCTGAGCTTTAATGTGCTGTTGCACACTGGCAAGTTAGATGGGAAGTCCAAACATCTGAACATCTCTACGGATGCCCCACCACATGCTGAATGTCCGTAATAAACTTCAAAATGGTGGACAAGTGCCGCAGTTGCTGCGCTGACCACAGTTCAGAAACTTTTGCCATTGCAAAAGGGAGAGACTTGTGGTCAACAGAAGCAGTAAAGTCCCTGCGCATTGCCAGAAAAAGAGCGAGCAGTTCCCTATCAAAGGTATTATATTTTTGCATCCCAAAATTTCCTGTTGGAAGGTAGGGGATCTTCCCCTTCAGGTGACACTCTGTGTCCCAGGAACTCAACCAAACAGGCATTTAATTGGGTTCATGATCAGGCTGTACTGACTGAGCTGAATGAACAGCTGGTGGAGGTGCACCATGTGTTCTGCAACGGAGGGACTAGCTACCAGTATATTGTCCGAATAGACAAACAAATTGGCATATCCTGCAGGACCGAATCCATAAGTTACTGGAACATCTGCATTGTGCCTTTAAGGCTGAAGAGCACCCGTAAAAACTCAAAAAGACCAAAAGGAATGTTAACTGTGGCTTTGGGTACATCTAACGGATGTAAAGGAACCTGATGGTAGCCCCACACCAAATCCACCTAGGAAAAAACTATTGCCCCAGCCAGGCAGGTGGAAAAATCCTGAATGTAAGGGATTGGGTACATGTCGTTAAACTGATGTCCATTCAAACACGCAGTCACTAACTTGATCCAAAAGTATGAATGGTGGTGAGATTAGCCATGTCCAGCAGGGGTCCATGACTCTGACACAAGACATCTGCTGCCGAAAACGGCATATTGCTCCACTGTGCACACGAGTCCATATGGAAATGGCATCCAGAAACCTCGTCCATGATGAAAAACAGCTTATCTGAGGTGACAGTATTCACAGCTGCAAGCGAGCACTGGCCCTCTCGTTTCCATGATGCCAGAACGAACATAGAGGAATGCAGCGCTTTGCTTTTACTCCAAACTGGTGGTGGTAAAAATAGAGAGCTTCATCCTGAGCAGTAGCTCCCAAAAGTAAACTAAAGTTTAGATATTATGCACAAACCCGACCTGATTTTTAAAATCTCCTATACAATATAAGTTAGGGTGACCAAACGTCCTCTTCTCCCCGGACATGCCAACTTTTCACGTTGTGTTTTCACATTGGGGCATCTTGGGTGCTTTCTTTGATTGATTAAAATGTCTAGGTTTTCATTGTTTTTCAGAGCATAGTCTACTGAAATGGACAATGACAACCTTTCTGACAACCTTTCTTTTGTGACATCCTCCCCAAACTGCAGCCAAGCGGCTGGCTTTTATCTACTCACAGATGGAACAGACAGTAAGCTGTTCCACAGCGCTGCAGCAGATGTTTACAAGATGGTTAATGGACAAACGGGAAAATTAATTTTCTTCATACGGTGCTAGTAGCAAAACATGGGTGGTAGAGTGCACTGTGCACATAGATGGCATATGTTTTTGTGTGTGACAAAGGTTCAAAAATGCAGTAGGTTACATGGGCACATAAACTATAAAAAAGCAGTGCAAACTGAGAGTTCATCTAATAAAGTGACTGAGGAAAATGAAAATGGAAAAAAAAGCCGAGAGTATACACTTTTTCTATGTGTCTTTATGAGACTACTCCTTTTTGCTATTATTGTTACAGGTTAATATTCTAAGCTGCAGAAGAGTAAATATAACTAGAAAATTTCTGAAGAAATTTAGAAGGGGCCTGCCAAAGTGTGCGTATCGATGGTAACGTAATATACAAGGAAGTTGGGAGGATGTGGAACATCACTGACATGTTGACTAACTGTGACTTGGTCCACTCAGGGGGCAAAAAGTAGTGCATAAGCTAAAATTAGCCAAAATGCTAACGCTATCTTAAATGCTATCAGTAGCATGTGGGGTATCAGTAGCATGTGAACTTAAATTGACTTACTTCATTCAGTAGTCCACTCAGGGTGCAAAAAGTAGTGTATAAGCTAAAATTAGCCAAAATGCTAATGCTAGCTGAAATGCTATCAGTAGCACGTGGGGTGTCACCACCCTGTTCACAAACATCGACTCACTCCATTTTGTATGCTAAACCTAATTATTATTTCAAAATAAGGCTAAAATGCTCATTTTAGGCATAAGGTTAAAGTTAGCATGACGGCTATCAGTAGCATGTAGAGCGGCTTGCGTGTTGACACTACCAGTAGAAAGTGTGTTATCACAGTAATGTTGATAATAATGGACTTACTTCATTTAGTAAGTCAATATAATGCTTTTATATTCAACTAAGCTAACATGCTAATATTAGCTTAAATGCTACCATTGGTCTGTGGGCTATGACTAGCATGTTGTCCCACTAGCATCTTGACACCACCATAAGAATGAGGGTTGTCACGCGCATGGTTCCTTGGTCCTAATCCAACATCCCAATATACTGTTTTCTCATCTTAAAACATAGTGTAAGGAAGGGACTATGAGGCTTTTATTTTGAAATTTTCAGTGAGTGTCATTTTCCAAAGGCAAGACCAATCCCATGTGTAACACAGCTTGGGTGAAATCTGTCATATTTTGGCCAAAGCTGCAGTTGTGTGCTGTATAAAATGCGAAGGCTTTTATTTTGTAGGGTACATGTAGCTCTTATTTTGAAAGTCCAGTGTGGCTGTCAGTTTAGGCTGGTCAGGTCTCATCACTGAAGTCAGCCAAGCCCCTTAGGAGAGCAGCCATGTTGCTTGTAGGCCTGTTCTGCTCCCCAGCTGCAGCCATCATAGATCAAAGCTGTGGCTGCCCCACTAAGTGTTCTGTTGCTATGGTAGTTAACGTTCCTCTGCCAACTGACACTGTCAGTGACACTCACTTTGGTGCAGAGACAAGCTCTATATGTCAGAGGCAGGCAGCCTGACTGAAAAAACCTCTCCGAACAACTCCTTCCCGTTCAGGAATCGTAAGAGGTATCTGAGAAATTCTCGAAGCGTGAGCGAGGGCCGTCTTTCGTCTTCCTTAGTCCTGCGGTTCACATCTGTACCTTGTTCACAGTGAAAGCAGGGACGAGTGAAAGAATGTGTGGGAAAGGTGGTGAGATGAAGAAGCTGGGAGGAAGATGAGAGGTTTTTTCAGCCAGTTTGACTGAAAAAACCTCTCCGAACAGCTCCTTCCCGTTCGGGAACCGTAACAGGTATCTGAAAAATTCTTCAAGCGTGAGCAAGGGCCGTCTTCCTTAGTCCCGCGTTTCACATCTGTACCTCATTCAGAGCCAGAGCAGGGACAAGTGAAAGATGGTGTGGGAAAGGTGCCCAGCTCATGAAAAAGGCATGAAAATGAATGGCCGAGACTCCCCTTTACCCTTACGTGAGTGTTTGCTCTGAAGCACCGTGACAGAAAACCGTCAGGTCTAGAGGAAATTCGAAAGCATTTTATGAGAGCCAATGAGCGGTTCTATGTCATGACCGAAAATCATGTCGTTTGAGCAATATTTGTAGGCATGACGGCGAGTTGAAAATAAATCTGGGGTCTGAAATCCTCTTTCTCCCACACTAACTGAGCAGCAGTTAATTGGTGTTACACTGTAAAATCATGATTTTTCCTAAAATTTTAGGTTGCTTAGAGGCACGTAGTGGGAAAACCGTGATAGGTATCAACATACCGTCTTCACTTCTGAAGACAGCACGGGCGTATCTACAAACTGAGATTTAAATGGTGTTTGTAGGCCATACCATGATGACACAGTAAATCCTCAAAAATAGTGGTTTTTTAGGATGTCTTCGGGATGTCGCTCCATTGACTTCAATGGGATTTTGGGGGTCAGTTTTTTGTGAATTACGTCGCCATGGTAACTCAAATCGGAAAGTTGAGTAATAGCACACATCTCGAGATCGAGCCGCACGTTTTGATGTATATATTGTGGGGGTGCACGCCACAGTTCGGGCCGCATTAATGCAGACGGAAGAATAATAAATAAAGAGACGCCTTATTGAGTGTAGAGTAATAGGGGCCTGCCCATAGCAAATGCATGGGAGGCAGCACTGCCTCCCATGCAATTGCTATGGGCAGGCCCAATAATACACAAAATATCACATGACCAACCATATATATATAAAATTTATTTAAGTGTGTCAGTGCCCATCACAGTGACTTTATTAAAACAGGCCATTTCTTCAAAATGACAAGAGAAAGAGGAAGAAGGCTACCAAGTGACTGGTCGGGAGGTCTGTCTTTCAAAGAAAACCTTAAGGACTGCAGACCTGGCTAAACTGTCTTAAAACTATGTAGGACAATGTGTTAAGGTTAGACTAAGAAACTTTTAGGCCACAATTCAAAACAGGTAAGTTTGGCAAAATACCAAAAACAAAGCTGAGTATCACCAAAAGAATACCGTACCAATAGTGAAACATGGTGGTGTCAGCATCATGATCCTGGATGAATTGTCTTAAAATAAAAGTAGGGTTTTGGTCAAAGTGACTATTATGAAAAGATTTAAATGACACTTTGTACTGAACCAAAACCTTCAGGTGTCTGTAAGAAAGCTGATGATGCAGCAAGATTTTTTTATCATCACTAAGTCCAAGCAAATTTCCAAATCATCACAAGATTGACTTCTCCAGAACAAAATAAAATTTTCGAACCTTCTAAGTAAGAGTTAATACAAAACTTAATCCGAGAGAAAATCTGAGAGGTCTCTAGAATATGTTTGTGTTCAAAAGTTCTCACAATCTGACAGATTTAGGCAAATCTTGTCTAACCAATATGGAGGATGGTGACAGACCCTCTACCAAAGATGACTGAATATAGGGTTGCAGAATATCTCTGAAATTAAATCATAAGGTGCTTCAACAAAGTCCTAGTTTATCAGTTTTGTTTATACACGTATGCGATCAGATTAATGCAGATTTATTTTTTATTTTTATATCTCTCCCTCTAATATGTCAATTGTAGGAGATATATGTCTAAGTAAAGGCTAAATAGTTTAAAAACAATTTTTCATGGTCTAATTTACTTACACAACAAAAGCCTTATTCAGCTGTTGCCAACTTCATCCACTGCAGATGTTAGTCATACAGTAAGTCATTCTCACCTAATGTTGTTCATCCCATGTTGGCCAGAAAAAGAAACCCCCCAAGAGGGAAGGGGTAGAATAGGGGCAGCTGGCACACATGTAAATGCAGGTAATGTTTCTGACCTTTTGAGTTGTGGGAGCTGAACTTTTTAGAGACTGGCACTCCTATTTTTCTGTAAGAAAAGTTTCAGCAACAAAGCTCAGGCAGGGAGCGCAGTCACCATCTGTGGCGGTGTGAAAGCATGAGAGGATAACAGCACCATGGGTGGTTGGCTTTAACTTGAAATGGTGACACCGTTTCGACCTTTGGAGTGGTGGCGCACCATCTGTCAGCTGGTCCACGTTTTGCCAGCTTGGTCATTGATGAGCCTGATCACAACTTTAGCTTTGGTCTACTCAGGTATGTTTCCCACAATACCCTAAAAGGGAAGCACTATTAACAACCTATAAATGCTCTCCCATGACTAAAAGGACAGAATATGGCAGGGGATCTCCCATGGTTTGAGTTACAGGAGTTTAATCCTGACAAATTAATTCCATGCAATTAAACTCTCTGGCCTTTAAAAGCTTCCTTTAATCTTTCTGTGTAATCCTAATTCTCAGACAGAACAGATCAGCGGTTGACATTTTTGCAATCAATGACGTCACCCGAAGCCGTGTTCACGTATTAATCCTTACTGCCATTTAAACTTGACACCTTTCGACAGCATGCCTCGGAGGCCAGGGGAATTTACTTAACATCCTCTCTTCATGATTCAGATCCACAAGCACACACAAGAACACACACACCATTTCAGGTGCTTACGCAGAATTTCAAATCGAGATTACCAAGGCAACCGCAAGTGATGGGCATTTTTCATTTTGCCAAGCTGATGGAGAGACATTTTTCTTTCACCCTTTGAATATATCTCACTCCTTCAAGGTAGGTAGATAAACCTCTCTTTTCACACTCCACTAAGCAATTTCTACCTCCAATAACATCTCTCTTTGAAAGATCTCTGCACATCAGTTCCAGTCACTTAATGTCCCCTCTCTGTAATACACACACACAAGATTAACAGTCATGACTGCACTGCAGTTTCAGAAAAAAAGAAGACAAACCTGACTGTGCCTTCTCCTTTTATCTTTCTGGAAATGAGGAGATGGAGCAGACTTTTTTTCATGGGGTTTAACGCTTTCAATGTGCTGAGGCCCAGACAAATTCTGTGAAAATACTAACATCCTATTTCATCAAGGCCTATTCCTCTGGGAATAAGCTGCAGAGAGTGATGTCCATGATTATGTCTGGCAGAGAAAAACCTTGGATTCCTGCAATGTGCACTCTTTAGAAAATGGCAGGGTAATCTTGGCATGACTTCACTGTGAATATGTATAACTTATAAAGGGCTTCGCAGAACAGAGATAATGGATGCTGATTATCATTCATGAGTTTTCCTTAGAGGTGCCACTGGGGCAGCTTTCAATTTTAACTTGAACTGAGTCAAATGCAGGAAGACACATGCATGTGCGCACTGAAAGTGATTAAACTTACATTAAATTCACATCATTAATGTTAAATCACTCCTGCAGTGAAGCTCTGAATTCAACTCTTTATCCAATGACAATATATAAAAAATTGTCTCAACTCGTAACTGTGGAACAGAATATACAATTTATGTCTTGAAATGGAACTTCAACAACATGCTAATTTCTCAAAGCATTTCTTAGATCTTTAGTCAAATAAAGTTATTTCATAACATTTGTATAAGTTCATTACATATTCAAGTGCAGAATCTGGGTAAATACTGAGGAACTTTGCCAAGTACACTCCACTGAAAATCTTTACAAGCCAGTTGATATGAAATCCAACCTAGTTTACAGTTTTTAGCTCTATTGTTGTCTGTGGAAGACAAAGCAGTACAGTCTTGTGGTGGGTGGGGACATTAAAAACCCTAATAAGGTGGATCCAATCCATCAATCAAACTGTCTGGCTCAAACCTTCTGATATGACAGCTGCTAGGAATTTCATCAGTATTACATTTTCTACATTTGTTTTGTGACTATATTCTATGTTATTCTCTACAGAGTTGCCAGTATTTAAGTGGAACAGAGGTGGGGTCAGTATTACAAAAAAAGTGGGTGTGGGTGTAGCGGTACAGTGGGAACCACATATACTGAGCCTATTAGCGCTTCATAGCCATCTGGGAAACGACTCCTGATCCAGAGAGCTTTGCTGCATCTCTTGGGCATTTCCTTTCTGATTGCTATGAATAAGGGTGACTAGCACCACAACATTTTTAAAATGACATAAGTTTGAAAACATAGTTTAAAACAAGTTTTGGTCAATAACTATTTTCATGAAAGAAACTGAACAAGTTCAGCAGTCAACACTTTCAAGCTTAGCTTAATTGAGAGCTAAAAATTAAGAGTGGTAAATATGATGAGATGCTATCTGTACTGTACTGTTAGATGTAAACACAGTGCATTCTAATCTCAAGTGCTGTTAAATATTTGAGCTGTGTGAATTGTGCACGGTTTACTCACCATCATCAGAAACCAAGTTCCATTTATTTTTATAAAAGTTAAATTTTAATTTGTTTACCATGAATCATGATTTCCAAACAGAACCTCACTCTCACCCAGCAGCAGCTCCTCTGTGACTGAGCTTGTTAGTAACACAGAGATAATGCAAGGGTTGCAGAATATCTCTGAGGCAGATAAGAAATAGATCATTTGGAATAGGAAAAAAATGTCCTAAATTCACTGATAACAATAAAACAAAAATCAACGTTTTTTTAATGTATGACAATATCAGCTTAAACAGGTCTAATAAACACCTTAAGCCAATTCTAGTCGTCGGAAAATCGTTTCCTTGGTGGCAAGATTCTACTTGACTAAGGCAGCCAGGCAGAGGTCTTCCATACCTTTTTGCTCATAGACTAAATTTACTCCAGAAATGGACTCTTAGTTGTTTGGTTGATGAAGGTGACTCTAAATGAATGCAAAAATATTGACTGATAGAGACTCAAAATAATCCGACCACAAAGCTCTATCTTTACAATAACCATGATTTTAGATTATCTATTTTTGCTTAGATTCAACTAGTTCGAGACTTCATTTTTTAAAATTTATTGAGCCATGTGAAACAAGAACAGTCTCGTCAAAATCAGCTCATTTAAAGTGCTTTCCGAGACAATTTAGTTAAATTCTTTCATGCTAATCAAATCTTAATCAAGACTGAAAGTAATTGAGAAACTGACACAAGTAATGTGTCAGCTTCTCAGTTATATGTAACTCACAATAGGAAGCTGATGGAGAGAAAACCCTGATGGAGTCAAGAGATTCAGACATTTGCTTTACATGTTAAACAGTGAAGGACAAAAATAAAGGCAATGCCACATATTTCAATTGCTTAAGTGAGTTTAGGACTGATATTCCTGCTGCAATTACCACCTCCTCTGATAGCAGACTAATCTGCAGACTACATTTACACCTGAAATTATCCAACCCCCACCTTAAATTAGGTTTATTGGCAAAATATACAAACTAGTAGCTGTTTGCAAAAGACTAATCAAACAATTTATATACCCCAACTAACACTGCAGACTCCATACAGAATGTCACTTTAAATGACTGCTTGAGTTTAAAAAATATTCAACCCTTTCATGACAAGCATCTTTAGTACTTAGAAGAGCACAGTTTTACGGCTATACCATCCAACTGCTGCATTTTTCCAGTGCCGGAGAAAGCAAAGCAACCTCAAAGCATCACTGAGCCACCACCATGTTTGACTGTAGGTAAGTTATTCTGAAGGTTAAGACTAAAATTTTAAAATGAAATCTAAATCTGACTGGCAGCCAGTGAAGCGACTTTAAAACATGGGTTATAGGAGTTCCCTTGTACCCCCTGAGGAAGTCAGAAGTCTTGAAGCTGTGTTTTGGACATACTGATGACCCTTTCTTTAAAACAAGTAAAAAGACTATCACAATAGTCTAATCATGCAGAGAGAAAAACATACATTATGGTCTTAAGTTCTGTATAGACATGATTGATCTAAGATTTGAGATATTCCTCAAATAAAAACAGCAGTTTCTTACAATCTGTTTTCAGTGTTGCTCAAGAGGAAAAAGCTTAATCAAAAATGACACCTAAAGTTCTGAGGTTATGCTTCTGCAAGAGGCCTAAGTAACCCAGTTGTACCTTAATGTCAGTCATGACACTGTTTGTTCAATAATCAATGTTTTAGTTTTGTCTGGGTATAGCTGTATGTAGTTTTTATTCAACCACTGCTTTATGTGTGTCAAACAGTTAACCAAACAGGAACGTTTGTGAAGCTCAAGAGGCTTAAATGAGAAATATAGCTGAAGATCATCTGCAAAAGGTGATAGGAAACATCACTGAACTGCTGAATACCCTGGCCTAAAGGAAGAATATATAGTTGCTCAGCATAACAGCTCTGTAGACACATTGAAACTTCTACTAGACATAGTACATAGTTTTCATTCATCACTATCCAAGGCAGAATCCCAATAACTCTTTGGTATTTGTAAAACATGTAGTTGTGATATTATTGTTATTGATACTGATTAAGATCAACCCACATTTTCCTTATCACTCTATTTTCCATCATCTTAATGTCTCCACCAGTCTCCATGAGATTTAGGATCTTGATCACTGTGACTTTGATGACATATCGCATATCCAGGCATACAAATTTCGCAAATGCATATCACCTGAAACATTCTAGACTACCAAACATTGTATCCAAGCAATCCTTTGCAACTGTCATCATGCACACATTAGTATTGCGATTATGAATATGATTTGATTTAATATGAAACACTACTCTTGCAAATTTAAAGCATAGTTAAAGCAAACCAAATTGGAGCTGGTTTTTCTTGTGCTTTTAGATCAGTAGTGGTGTATGTTTTGAAGTTCATACATGGTGCCCTTTAGGGTTTACTATGTATCCCTTACTGTGTTGCTCCAGGTATTTTGCGGCTGGTCAAAGGTTTTTGGACCACCTGACTCCTCAGACATCTGGTCCCAATTGTTCATAGTTTCCTTCTTCTGCCATATGTTGGTTGTATATCCTCTGTTTCTTTATATTTAAGCTTGCAAAATTTACTTCCAGGAGAATCTCTAGGGGTCATTGCTCTCTTTTTGTATCCCCTTCCTTGTTTATACAAGGCAATTATCTCTTCCATTAACCTTTGGACAATTCTCTTGACTTAGCCATTTTCCTCATGCAATGAAAATTGACCTTCAGCAGTCCAGATATTTGAGATGTTCTATCCCATGGACACTTGATGCAACTAATGAAGCCCTTGACTGTATGGATAAGGAGTGTGTGGGACCATGCCTGATTTACAAATATTTGCTTTTGTAAGGAAATCTCTTCAGTGGGTAAAATAGCTGTGGGACTGCAGCTGTTATTGAAAGTGATTCAATGTTGAATTTGAATAAAATGCTTGTAATATTGGTTTTATTAACTGTTTAGGCTGTGTGTAAGTTCAAGTGTAAACCATTTTTTGTAACCACCTTAACATTGTTGAATTTTTCTAATAAGCGTGTCTGCAGTTGGCGCTGGAACAAATGTTGATAGCAAGTTTATCATAAACTTAATAGTGACGTATTTTCTGTAGAGACAGTGCAGTTGGTAGCTTTGTTGCTTTACAGCAAGAAGGTTCTGGGTTCGAATCCTGGCCGGGGGTCTTTCTGCATGGAGTTTGCATGTTCTCCCTGTGCATGCGTGGGTTCTCTTTAGATACTCCGTCTTCCTCCCACAGTCCGAGGTTAGGTTAGGTTAAATGCCCTTAGGTTTGGGTGTGTACATGGTTGTTTAAATGCCCTTAGGTGTGTGTGTGTGTGTGTGTGTGTGTGTGTGTGTGTGTGTGTGTACATGGTTGTTTGTCCTTTGCGTCTCTGTATTGCTCTGTAATGGACTGCCGACCTGTCTAGGGTGTACCCCGCCTCTCACCCAGTGGCCGCTGGCAGTAAATGGACTGAACTTATTTAGCGCTGCTTTTCCAATAGGCACCAGCCCCCTGCAACCTTGCATGAATAAGCGGGTATAAACAATGAATGGATGGATATTTCCTGTGGAATCTGCTTGCAAAGTGAAGTCTGCACAGTGCTCACTGTACTCTCCATGTGGGGCAAAATTAAGCACAGCTACACCTAAAAGAAGAAATGTGAATGGGGAGAAAGCTGAGCCGACACATAGAACATCTAAACCAGGATGACCTTCTTTGATATTTTGCAAAAGAAAAGACCCAAATAATAACAAGTAGACAAGGGAGTAGGTGGAGACAGGGAGTGTATTGAGGAGCTGAAAATGAGCAGCTTCTACACAGATACCTGTTTCGATTTAGCAACGATATCTAACGACCCAATTTCATTGTCATACCCCAATACTCCACCAAGGTAAACCTAATACTGCCCTTTTTCTGTATTTCCATACGTTGTTTCAGAAACCTACACAGACAAAAACATACACTAACAGCTCAGCTGCTGTGGGAGCACAGTTGGGAGCTCTGAGCTGTAATTATATCAACTTATATATGGGGACAGAGTGAAAGGTAAAAAGACCAGAGGCTTTTTCAAACAAAAAAGAGACTCATGGGATGCCTGGGTATAGGAAGGGTACTTGTCAATGAGTGCTGAGAGCAAACAAGACACCATATGTATATGTATGTGCATTATTTGGAAGAAACAGAGGTAAGACAAACAAACCAGGTGGATGATCCTGAATTAGAGGCCAAGCAGAGAGATGGCAAGGTGATGATCAGAAATCACAGGGTATCATACAAATTAAACTGTAACTGTTTGCTTTATTAAGTCATAAGGCAGCTTAAGGAAGAAGAAGAACCCCTTGTTTTTATTTTTAGACAAAGGAGCTGAAGAAATTTAAGTATAAGTCCCTCTAGCAGTAGACATTTTGTACATAGTGACTTTCAGAAGTATTTATAGTGATGATGCTTCCACTTTTTGTCACATTATGCCCAAATTTTATTCTGACTTTATGACAGAACGTGAAGTAGTGCATAGTTGTTAAGTGGAAGAAAACGAATACATAATTTTAAAATTTGTATACAAATGTAACAAAGTGTGGCATACAGACTCAGCCCCTTTTATTCTAACTCTCCTAAATAAAAAACATTGCAATCAATAGATTTAAAAAGTCAACCAATTAGAATTAAACAGTCTTTTCTTGTGTATTTTACTCTACTGTATGGTGGTGTATCAAAAAAAAAAAAAAAAAAAAAAAAAAAAAAACCCTCAGTAAAATATACTGTAGCTTGTGGTTGTGATGTAAGAAAACGCAAAAAGGTTCAAATAGGTTGAATACATTTAATACATACATATATAAGGAGTAAGAGTTACTCAGCACTGCACATACATCTTCAGAGCAGCAAGTCTACATCTTAGCAGAAAGGAATGATCTAAATTTAAATACAGCAATAACAACAGAAAGGAGTCCATTATTCCATGACCAAGCTACTTTCAACATTCCCATCTCTTCTCCACACAGAAACCTGTTTCTGTCAGTTTCATCACCTCTACTCTGGATTCAGGTCCCAGCTAAAACTCTGTTAGTCACTATGTTGATTTTAAGGAGCATTTCAGTGTGAACAAGTGTGTTCCATCCATCCCTCCCTCCCTCCCTTGGTGTAAAGAAGGGGATGTGCAATATGACAAAAATATAAATGTAAAAAGAATTTTCCTACGTTACATATCTACTAAACAAAAACGTATAACAGAGCATTAAGATGACAAAACATTATAAAACCGACCTGTTTGTCAAACTATGCCAACTTGTGACGGTCACAATTTAACATGCTGAGATATTTTAGACTTGAAGTACACTCATCCCCAGACTGTTTTGTCTTCCACAAAATGTATTTTAATTTAAAAGGTAGACAATAACAACATTTAGGAGAACTGTCCTGTTGCATACTAATGAACTTTATCGGTTTTAAACAATATCACACTGTCCTTTGTGTTTAAATAATTTCTGTATTCTGATTGTATAACTATGTGAAGCATTATCTAAGTATAAATCCAGCTGTTCTGTGAGGGCCTCAGATGTTTGTTAGAGAACATTAGTGAACAAGCGGCGTCATGAAGACCGAGGACCAATGCAGACAGATTAGTGAGAAAATTGCGGAGATGTTTAAAGCATGATTAGATTATAACACAATATTCCTAGCTTTGAGCATCTCACTGCTCAATCCACCATGAAACTGTAAAGAGTAGGGCAAAACTGCAAACCTACCAAAAGATAGTCGTACACCTAAACTGACGGGCCAGGCAAGGAGAGCATTAATCAATAAACCAGACTAGGCCATGGTGACTTCTAGGAGCTCAGGTGGAAGAATCTTTTTGACAGAACAACTATTAGCTGCACACTCATCTGGCCTTTGTGAAAGAGTGGTAAGAAAAGAACCATTGTTGAGAGCAAATCATAAGAAGTCTTGTTTGGAGGTTGCTACAAACCATGTAGGAAACAAAACAAAGAGCAAAACAAGCAATATGGAAGATGAGATGTGGCCAGAATTAAACAGATCTATGGTGGAACGGATTCGATCAAAGCACTTGAATGGCCCAGTCAAAGTCCAGACATACAGTTAAGAATCTGTGGATTTAATAACTTCATAAGACTCAATAACTGTTGTTTATGTGCACTAGACGTGCAAAGCTGGTGGAGGTGTACGACAAAAGACTTGTAGGTGTACCTACTGGAAAAGGTGGTTCTACAAAGTTTTGATTCAAGGGAGCTGAATATAATTGCACACCAAACTTTTCACATTTTTATTTTTAAAAGACAAACTTGAAAACCATGTATGATTTTACTTCAACTTCACAATATGTTAATTTCTGGTCTATCACATTAAATTCCAATAAAATCCATTTAATTTTGCCGCTGTCACATGACAAAATGTAGCAAAGTCGACAGGCATGAGTACTTTTAAAAGGTACTGCACGTAACAAAATTTTAAGTGATTTTAGAAATGAATGTTAGGCATTTTTGGTATTTCAAATTATATGTTTGTATGCAATACAAAATCTTCTGCTCATAACATCTCATTATAAACCAGACTTGCGCTGAGTGAATTTATCGGACTCCAGCCATTCAGAGCTGTTCCCCTACCAGTTTCTACATTTCTTTGTGTTGGTTTAAAATGTTATCCAAAATACAAACATGTATGTTTTAATTAAAAGTAACCTATATCTTGACAGTCTTGTTTGGTGCTGTATTATAACACTATTCTGTAACCAGTTCCAAATTTATTTCATAGCGAACGTAGAATAAACTTTTTGTTGTGCTCTGCTGTATTTAACAAGAGAAGAGAAGCACAGGAGGCTTGGTTCTAGCTGGAGGGAAGGCATTTTATACAGTCTGGGATAAACAACTGCACTGTTTATTACAGGTTTCTGAGTAGAAAAACTAACAGCAACACACCAATAGCCCTGCAAACACACGCATAATTTTGGAGGATGATCGCTCGCAGCTCCTGGATGTGAGGTATGTTGCTTCTTGATTCCCTGTTTGTTTGGTTTCGCTCGGATGATTCGAAAGACATTTAATTATTGAAATGCAATTAAGGTATTAATACTCTGTGGGAATAGGCAGCACAAACACACACACACACACACACACACACACACACACACACACACACACACACAAATCATAAGAAAGCAGGGAGAAAACAGCTGGGATTAAGTACAGATTCAGACACATTTGGTTTTAATTCAATTGGATCAGGATTTAAACAGATACTCTTATTTTTCCGTATATGATATGGGAACTATAGGCCTGATTTAGGACATTATCTGAGATGACAGAGATAAATAGATTAGAAGTGGATTAAGACCATGAGGCAGGAGAAACAGCAGTGTTATGTTTATTATTAACAGTAGATGCAAAATTGTCTGAATTCAACCCCAAATATGTTATTCCTCTTTTTCCAGTTTCTTATATCTATGTTTAAATTAAATAGAATGCAAACATTTTACTTTTACAGATCATTATTTGAAATCTCTTCATCATAACCTAAAACACCAAAGCAATATGTCAGAAAGAAGTAACATTTGTGGGCTCAATTCATATAAATACACATCAAACCTATTAGGGACATGAAATACCTGAATGGGGGGGGGGGGAACGAACTAGTGTATGAACTAGTGTGTACATGTTTGGGTGGGGATAACATGATCAAGCTGCTGTGCAATGCGTCTCGTTAAATTACACATATTTGCTCAATCCTCCTTTGGCTGCATTTCAAGGACAAGAACCCCACGGCATCCACTGGGATGAGCTGAGTGGTTAAAACAACAACAGGAGGAGAAGCAGTGAAATCGCGACAAAAATCAAACAGTCCTGGGTGGTGGACTCATGCTCAGTGTTAATCAGCGTTTGCTTTTGTGCGTCCACCTTTATGAAACAGCCCACACATGTTGATTACGCCCTTCTAGTCTCTTCATTCAATGCCACGAAATGTCTACATCTCAATAAAAAAAAGTCATCCTTGGGATGAACTCACATAATAATATATATATATTTTTTTTCATGTAACAATAGCTCCAAAGCTGTGACACTGACACGTCTCTCTGATAAATTGTTGGAGGCAATCTGAATCAGCACCATGAGAATGTGAAGCATTAAGCGGTTCTTACCGTTACAGGGCGTAAGGTATGGCAGGACGGATGGATAAGCAAGGTTTCTGCTGCTCTCATCCGCAGCTCACAGCTTGTTAATTTGCCGCAGACTCCGCCCCCTTGTCAGCGATTGGTCCACAGGAACTGAACCAAAGAGTAAAGATGTGAAGCAAAATAAGTCCCTACTACATGTTTCCCTAATGGTACATGTCGCCGTCACACTTGGATTTCCCACGATAACAGCAAAAGTTACCTGATTAAAACGTGCTGTAATTCCAAGACACACAGCCTTATGTTTGGAAAGGAGTCGCTAGGGTTGTTTTGCTCGTATGGTCATATGCTCCATTTCTTTTTAGTCAAATGCTGTACTGGTACTTAGGCTAAATGTCGAGTCTGGCTGGTTTTCCATGGTCGGTGTGTTTTAATTAAAAAAAAAAAAATATAATA
The DNA here is from genome assembly GCA_014839685.1 of Anableps anableps. NCBI lineage: Eukaryota > Metazoa > Chordata > Actinopteri > Cyprinodontiformes > Anablepidae > Anableps > Anableps anableps. The sequence goes on along the minus strand of CM026068.1, from coordinate 23,007,709 downwards.
ATAATAAAATAAATAAATAAATAAATAAAAGAGAAACATAGCACGAAGATGAGATTAAAAGTCTTAATTTTGACCTGAAAAATCTTAATTCTGACTTAAAAAATTATTATTCTGTGTTTCAAAAATCGCAGTCAATTTAAAACCATAAAACATAATAATGATATTTAAAGTTATAACTAAGAGGTAACAAGTAACCATTTTGACTTTGAATGTCATAAATACAATTTTCAAACTCTTAATTTTTACTTTTAAATTCACTTAGGGCAAGAAACTGCTTAGTACTAAATGCTAATTAGTATTTATTTGCATTCAAACACTAAAGAAATATGTTCAGCATAGTAATACAAACTACATTACTTTGTTAGTGAAAGTATTAATTTGATAGAAACTGTCAGAAGTGAGAATAAAAAGTTTACTACAGCAGTGATCTGTACGTTTTAAACATGTGGCAGCCATATTATATTTTGAGGCCAGGGTTGGTGATAAATCTCTTACTATCCCACAAGGTATTCCTACTTCGGCAGTCCTTATTTCTCCAAAATAGAACTTGAAAAGTTTGCCTTTTGCATAAAGTTGTAATTCAGAGTTAAACTGCATCCTTTCATCAAACATGCTGTTTAAAGGGTAAAGCCTGTATTTATGGGGAAAAATACAGCTCCTGTTGTGTTTTGTTTTAATGTTTATTAGATTGCTGGCAGAGGGAAACCTATTTCCTGAGGTGGTTTGAAAACCACTGGCCTATAAAACAGCGGCTCTCAAAAGTTTGCACACCCCTATCAAAGCACCAGTTTTCTTTCAGTGCAGAAAATTAAATCAGTAAAAATTGAATATTAAACAATCTGTACTTTTTTTGAACTTTTTGACCAATTCAGGCTGTGCCTAAATATGTCACATTTTGTGTGAAATTTACATGTTTTGGTCTACTTATTTATAAATGGTATCATAACCACAGTCACAGTTCCCTATCACCAATGTGTACATGAGCCAGAGCTCCTCAGACTGTGGTACTCTGGTGGCTTTTTGGTCCACTCATTGTACAGCAGCATGCTATAAGTTGTACATAAAAAATGTAAAAGAAATGAAAAAAAAGAAAAAAATAAGGAATAAATTAACTGTAGCTGATAAAAAAAAGGGGAGGTGGGGGGAAACATGAAAACAGGACCTGAGAGATGCACCATGTTAACTATAACACACACATATACACACACACACACACACACACACACACACACACACACACACACACACACACACATATATATATATATATATATATATATATATATATATATATATATATATATATATATATATATATATATATATATAATTTTTTTTTTTTTTGAATCATGTAAAATTTTCTTTCTACTTCACAATTGTATACCACTTTGTGTTGGTTTTTCACATTAAATTCCAATAAAATGTTTATTGAAAAGTTCAAAGGTGTAAATACTTTTGCAAGCCCATATATATATATATATATATATATATATATATATATATATATATATATATATATATATATATATATATATATATATATATATATATATATGTATGTGTGTGTGTGTGTGTGTGTGTGTGTGTATAAAGATTAGAGGCAGCAGTGAAGAGTCCTACATATATAAATATATTAATACATGTATGTATGTATGTATGTATGTATGTATGTATGTTCCACATTTTCTTCATCGGTACATCCCTATTTGTGTTGCATAGCACCAACGACTGCAGAGGAGTGCCCTGGTGCTGTTAAATGTCAATCATCTGGGGGGGCAGTGCCCCCCTGGCCCCTTCTCTAGCGCCGCTCAGCAAGTTGTATATCTGTGACAGGCCAGAAGTGGCAAAGTGCCTAAAATTTGATAGAGACGTATGTTAGGGGTTGTCTGTTCTATGTGTGCACAACAGTGGTTAATCGTTTGTGTGACTTTTTATGCCATTCTATTGAGAGTTAAATAGTTAAAGTTAGAGCTGCACAGTGGCACAGATGTTAGCACGAATCCTGGCCTGGAGTCTTTCTGCACTGAGTTTGCATGTTCTTCCCGTTCATGCATGGGTTCTCTCCAGTTACTCCAACTCCCTCCCACAGTCCAATAACATGACTGGTTGGTTAATTGGTGTTTCTAAATTGCCCTTAAATGTGGGTGTGTGCATGGTTGCTTGGCTCTGTCTTGTGATGGACTGACGACCTGTCCAGGGTGTACCCTGCCTCTTGCTCCAATGACCACAGGAGATAGGCACCAGCTCCATGCAACCCTGTACAGATAAGCGGGTGTAGATGATGGATGGATGGATGGAGTTAAGGCTCAGCAAAAAAATGAAACATTTCTCTAAAAATGTTCAGGTACTGTATTGAAAAAGAATAAAAAGTGAAATATTAAAAGCCCTTCAGGAAACATAAGGAAATTACCGCTGACTAAAAACCCCAACATTATGATATTGCCACTCCTGCGCTTCACAGGTGGGATGGTGCTCTCAGGCTATCAAAGAAATCACAATGGTGATTATGTTTGAAAATCTTTGTTATAAGACCACAAAAATTAAGGTCCCTCTCTGAGTGGCCTTGCAGCGCACCAGACCTGTGTTGGTCAAGGCTGGACAAGGACCAAAGTTCTACTTCAGGAGGATGATAAGGAAACTAAAGAAAATGTCTCACACTCACTGTTCGATATTTCAGTGTCTTGGGGGTAACCTTGTCTCCATAACAGCCATGAGATGTCATCTGCATGTTATTTACTGTTACAAACATTTTGCAACAGTAATTATTGTAATTATCATTCACTGAGTAAACACTATTTACAAGATATGTTGGCAAAAGTGTCTGTTGTGGTGTAACTGTTATGAAAATCTGTTATAAACAGCTATCAACAAACTTGGCTTTTTGCCAATACACTTTAATGTGTTTGACTTAAATTGTTGATATAACTTAATTTTGACAAGTTTTTGGTTTTTTTGTGTTTCTATCTTTGGTATGTTTTTAAAATTCTCCATCAAATTCTCTGTTCTACAGTTGTTTGTATCTTACTTTATTTTATTTCCTTTACATCTTATTTTTATCTACAACATCAAGTCTTTTCTACTTTTGTGTCAAAATCTCTGTTCTGAATGTGGGAAACCTGGCAGCAGTGAAAAATTACTCCACAAGGGTATTAGCAAATTTATTATGGAAACTATTAATACTTTATTTATACTCATGTTTTGACCTTAAATCAGTATAACAGGTGCATTCAAACTTTTTTTTTTTTTTTTTTTTTTTTTTTTATATCGGCCATACATCCAATTTTAAAGTAACAAACATCCTACTGGGAAGTTTGCTTTGGCTGTGTGTTTCACACTGAACATGGATATGATTAAGGAGGGGAAAGAGTTCTCTGTGGAGCTCAGGAAGACTACAGAGATCCATATAAAAGGTAAAGGCTGCACGACCATCTCTAACAGCCTCAAGTTCCTGTGATATCTGTTATCTGTATTAATAAAAGGTTTGGGGGGACTATAGCCAGACTCTCAGGATTTAGATGCTGGAGGAAATGTTTCCCCAGGCTGATCAGATGGATAGTGTGGAAAAAAAGGACCAAGGAAACCATCTAAAAACATACAGGCTAAACTCCAAGGTCAAACCATTTTCTGTCCGCATTATTTATCATTCAGGATGGCTCTCAGAGGATATTTTTTGGGGGCTGAAAGTTTTTGGTACAGTCACATCAGATCTATGTTTACACAAGTAAAAATAAAACTTTCCAAGAAGAGAACAACATTCCTACAGTACGCTGCATCAAGCATGAACCACGAATCTGTGTGGGGACACAATGAAACTACCAATACTGTCCTGATGCTTGGGACTTTTTTGTATTTGATTCATTTTGTGGTCAGATTTACTCTTGTTTTCCATGTATTAACAGTTTCTGCTTTTAAACTTTAGACCTTAGTTCCAGTTTTACTTTGAAACATGTCTTTTCTTCAGTTCTGTATTCTAGTTACTGTTACTTACCCATTTTTCTGTTCTGAGTTTCTTTGCCATCTTTTGGTTTCTATGCTGATTCATTCTTGTGTTGGGTTGTGTTCTGTTTCTGGTTCTACACTTTTCTGGTGTCTGTATCTTTGTTCTTTGGATCTCTGTGTATTTATTCTGTTGATCATTCACCTTCTAAAATCTTTTAGATTCCTGCTGCCCACAGCTCGAATGCATCAGTTAACCACTTACCTGGTTCCTATTCAGTAATATCTCCTCCTTTTATTTACTACACCCCCTTGTCTTCTCAGCTCTTTTTTAGATCCTTCAGTCAAACTTCTGTTTTTATTCTGATCCTTCTATCATTTTTTGGTTTTGCTCTGCTTTTTTCCCTTCAGTAAAGCCTTGGTTTATTTTCACCAGATGGTGTCATACCCCTTCTCTGTAATGGGGTCAACTTAATTGTGACTAGGACATCCTGAAGTGAAACATCCTGCCTAATATCAATATTCAGCCTTGATTCCAGATTGTGAGTTCTAAACAGCTAAAAGCACTCAAACAGACAGAGTACAGAGCTGATTCCTTTTATAGAAAGGTCTGAAGATCTGTTATGGAAGGATCTGAAAACTGAGGTGCGCAGATATAACTCTGTAACCTAAGAGCTTGAACAGATGTCTCATTTTTAACTGTACTGATTGCCGCAAAAGGTTCAACCACAAAAGCATGGTAACTTTAATTAAATTAAAGTTAAAGATGGTAACTTTAATTAAATTAAAGTTACTATCTGTTGTGTACATGCCGTTTTCATTGGTTTAATTATATAAAATACTCAAGTAAACCAATCTTCACATGAAAGTTGGATTTCTGTCAATAATGGGATAAACATTAGAGTTCTCCCAAAACCTTTGCTTGTTTTAAGCCACTTCAGTGAGATTTCTTGTGGTAATTTACTTTGGAAATGCACCAGCAAATATGTATGTGTCTGTATGTCTTGCTGCTGTTGTGTTGCATCTTCATTTTTTTTTGTTGTTGTTAATCTTCTTACATAGTTTGTGATGGCCTCAGCCACAAATTGGTTAAATTAGTCCAAACACACCTCATTAGTTTAACTATTTTGCTATGCAGTTAAGCATGTATTTCAGTAATTTAATTAGTCAATTTCATAACTGAAACCGAACAGTGAAATTATGAAGAACACACATAATTGCACTATATGCTTTTCAAAATGTATGGCCTGTCTGGACAAAAGGGTGTGACCAAGAGCTGAGAACTTTGAAAGCATCATGCTAGCTCTGCAGGATCAACTATGTGCTCATCAGCAAGGTTTTGGGTTTAGTTAGATTATTTGATCATTAGTTAGCATTGAGGTTTAATTCTGTTTCCCCTGTGGTGTGTAAATGGTCTGGACAAACCACTATGTAAGTTCAGCAACTGACTTAGCATATAGGCAAAGTAGGAAATCGCCTGGTGGTTGCCCGATCCTCCAACATTGCCCCTGTGTTATTGAAGTATGCATGGAATAAAATGACTGCAATTTACAATTAAAACAATTATAAAAAAACAAAAACAAAATTTGCAAAAGTATTCAGCCCCCTTTTCTCTGAGTGCAACCAATTGCCTTCTGAAGTTGCCTGATGATTGCTAATGACTAAATAGTGCCCACCTGTGTGTAATCTAATCTCAGTATAAATACAGCTGCTCTGTGGCGGCCTCAGAGGTTGGCTAAGAGAATACTGGGCAGCAAACAGTGCCATGAAGTCCAAGGAACACACCAAACAGGTCAGGGATAAAGTTGTGGAGAAGTTTAAAGCAGGCTTAGGCTATAAACAGACTTCCCAAGCTTTGAACATCTCACGGAGCGCTGTTCAATCCGTCATCCAGATCTCCATCTAATCTGACTGAGTTTGAGCTGTTTTGCAAAGAAGAATGGGACAAAAAATTTCACTAGATGTGGAAAGCTGGTAGAGACATACCCTAAAAGACTTGCAGCTGTAATTGCAGCAAAATGTGGTTCCACAAAGTATTAACTCGGGGGGGCTGAATACTTTTGCACACTGCACTTGCCAGTTTTGTATTTGTAAAAAAATGTTTTGAATTATGTATAATTTTCTTTCTACTCCACAAGGCTGTCATCCCTTTGCTCTCATTGCCACTGAACATGAGGTCAGGAAAACAATGGACATGGATGCTCTACTAGAAAGGTTTGCAGAAACTAAAGCCTGCAGGTTTAGATTCAACTAGTAATGTCAAGAGTATCAGGCAGCTAGAGAAAAGTAACAGGACAGTTTTAAATGCTGATCAGTAATACCAATAAAATAAACTAGAAATAAAAATATCTATCTGAAAAGGACTGTGAAGAAGAGGACTATAAAGAGAGCAATGAACAATGAAGGACAGGAAGAGGTAAGAAGGGACAAAGAAGAGAACGTCAACATCCAGGGAAAGAGAGGCATGAAAGGGAAGACAGAAATAGTCATTTAAAAGACAATATAGAGGGTAAAAAAAATCATATGTTTTATTAGTCAACTATATTATTATTCTCTGTCTTTTGCATTTAACCTATTTGCTCTCATGTGATTCTCTTCTAAGCAAAACAAGACAGAGTTTCTTTCAAGTCCCAGTGGACAATCAAGGTAATTCATGATGACTTCGTGCTGTCAAAACAAATTACAGTATAGTGAGATCACATCCTCCAGTATTATATCATTTGATTTTTTTTTTTTTATCCATATGTGTTCTCTGTCCATACATCACAGAACAGGTTAATAGGTTAGCATCAAATGCTAACCTATTAACAACATGATTCATCTCTGCCTGTCCTCATGTTCCTCCCATCCCCTCACACACATGTGGCTCTAAATGACTCTTATCATACTGCATGACGTTCAGTTTTATTTTTACATTTCCAAACATTGAATGAATGCAGCTCCACTCATTCACTCTCCTCTCTCTTTTGATTGCGATGTTGTCTACACAATATTTGAAATTGAAAATCTAAAAAGGCTAGGGACAAATTACAGGTTTTACAGCTAAAACAGCTTTTTTATTGTTGCCCTTTAACAGCTTATGTCTCTCTTGCCTGGATGTTTTGGTGTCCATTTTTCTTCATCAGATCCGGTTCCCTGTCCACACCTGCAATGGGCCGATGGTTCTGCTTCCAAGTACCACCTCCTCCCAAACACACTAACTTTTCCCCAGTGCTCTAACCGGACCCTGTCATAGGAGTGTCCAATATGACACTAAAAGAACTGTGATCTAAAGTTATGAAAATCTGCTAATTTCGGAATATATTTATTATACTGCCCACTTCTGTGCTGTCATTATTAGTTTGTACATAGTTAGTGGTGTTGACTGTTGATGTAAGACTTGTTTTAGCACTTTTAATATAATACTACAGCAAAGGCTTTTCCAAAAATACTTTAATGAGTAGTTGTGTTTTATTAAAGTGGAAAAAAATTATGACGTGCTACTGTCTGGTTTACAGGATTGCAGTTTGAAAATTGTAGCAGCCCTACAGGATCTTTCACCCTCTGGGCTGACTTTTACACTAAGGCAGAGTTGGGGGAGGGACCCCTTACAAAGGTTCGCCTTGGGCCCCACAATGACTTAGTTCGCCACTGTGTAAGTTGCCCTTCTGAGTCAATATGTTTAGGTTAGTTTTGAGAGTTAAGGTGTGTATACTTTGTTTGCTCATGTTATTGTCTGTAAGTTTGTTCTTGAGTAGAGTTACATTAAATTGACCTCTTTTATTGACCTTTAATTTTATTTTGAACGCTATCATTTCTTAACTTTTTTTGGGTGAAATAAAAAAAAAATGATTATTTATAATTTTTTTGTCTTCTCAGTCTCTAAAGTACAGGATAAATACTAAGTGGAAAAAAGACATTTTAATTTTTTTGTAGAGAGAATTTAAGGGACACGCATATGTATTTAGCCTCTCTTCAGTCTTGGTACTATTGAATACAATCCAGTGCAGCCCATTTCCTCTAGAAGTCATCAGTACATAGAGTCCATCTGTGTAATTTAACTGCAGGGTGATCAAACCAGTCAGGGAAAAAGTTGTAGAGAAATTTACAGCAAACCAGTAGGCCTATCCCAAGCATTGGACATTTCACTGAGCATTGTTCAGTCTATTATCTGAAAAAGAAGAGCTTGCCCATCCACCCAAACTAGGTCAGACAAGGAGAGTATTAATTAGAGAAACAGTCAAGAGACCCTCATTAACTCTGGTGGAACTGCAGAGATTCACCTCTCAAATGTGAGGATCTGTTGACAGAACAACTATCAACTATGACCTGAAAATTTCCTCAGGAAGAAAGCCACTGATGAAAAACGCCACAAGATGTCCAATTTACAGTTTGCCATGAATCGTATGGCAACATGGTAAACATGTGGAAGAAGGTGCTGTGGTCTGATAACTCCAAAATTAAACGTTTGGTGTTACAGACAACTGATACTGGATATAATGTAGAACAAACCATTCTAATGGTGGCAGTGCATGTTTTTCTTCAGAGAGAACGTAACTGGTCACAGCTAATGGGAAGATGGATGGAGCTAAATACAGGGCAATCCTGGTTAGAGGCGGCTGCTGCACCAATTATACAGTGAAGGATGTAGTTGAATAGTTTAAGTCAACATGAATTCATATGTTAGAACGGCCTTGTCAAAATCCATTCAGGAATCAAATTATTCTGTGGGAAGACATGAAACTATATGATCACAGACACTGTCCATCCAGTGTTACTGAGCTCGATCTATTTTGCAAAGAAAAATAGGAAAGAGTTTTAGTCTTTAGATGTACAAAGCTTTGAGAGACATTTCAAAAAGAAAAGGCAGCTGGAATTTCACCAAAAGGAGGCTCTGCACAGTCTCGATTAAGGGTGCTGAATATAAAAGCATGTAACACTTTTTTTAAAATGTGAAAATCATGTATAATTTTCCTTCCACTCCACAATTATGATTATAGCAATTACAACACTTTTTTGTGCTGGTCTATCACCTGCATTCCTACTAAAATGCACTGAAGTTTGTGATTGCAACATAACATGACAAAATGTAAAAACATTCAAGGTGTATGGATCTTTTTCAAGATACTATAAACGTGGTTCATGTATCAAACTTAAGATTAACCTTTTTCAGTTTTTGATCTATTTACAACATTTCATAAATCTCCAATTTAATATTAACTATTTGCTTGGGAATATATTGTTTAATATTAAGTTTTATTTTTAGTTTTGCTTTAGTTATAGGACCTCATAACCACCCAATCTAATGCTTTTCTTACTTTTATGGAGGACCTTTTGCAAGTTGTTATAAGTCAGTGTCAGAATTGCTTCAGCTTTTTGAGTATTCATGTGCAATTGGTATAGTATTACAATATTTGTTAGACTACATTAACAGTGAGCAAACAGCAGAACTTTGCAGCTGATCTCCAGAGGAGTGGTGTATTACCAGAGTATCAGCTCAGAGGAATTCAATTTGACTTCTCTTGAAGTTTACAAAAGAAAACACAGGTGAAGCGACTTGACAGAGCTTTTCACAGTTCAATACTTCAGTAATAAATCTTTGATGTGGTTTGATTTTTGGACTGCAAACTCTTTTTTTCCCAGAGAGATCCAGGCCATCAGTGTGAGCTAAGCTGTGTGTGTCATGTGTTGTGCTGGCAGCTTATCATTGTGATTCTGTGTATTACAGCTTACACGTGCAAGAGAATCAATTTATCTGCAGCATGCACCTTGAGAGCTGCTGTTAGAAAGGCAAATTTTCTGTTTGGTCGTTTGTTTACATTTCATGTCAACTGACGTCTTTTCTGCGATAGCTCTCCTGATATCTTCTACTTTAGAAACGATCAGATGAAGCAGCTCAGTGGGTTGTGGCTTTGATAAGTGTTGTCAAAAACACCCAAGCTGACAGTGATTTTTCAGTACCGTTGTATATTTATGTTTCTGTAGGCAGAAAAATACACTGCAGGTATGATTTGCAACAACACCGTGAAAATGTTGGAGATGGAAAGCTAAAAATGACATAGAGTGCTAAACATGCACTCTATTTGAATGTCTACTTCACATAGAGACTATGTGCAGGCTAAGATGAGTGACATTAAAGAGCGACAAACGGTGTGAGAGGTGCAGTGGGTCAGTAATATTAAAAAAAAAAAAAAAATCTACTTAAAAAGCTTCCTGTTCTTGCTTTGGTTTTGAAAACCCTGGCTGATGTTGCAGTTACCCACTGGGAGGCACTGTTTCCCCACAAATTGACCATCTTCCCCTGTGTTCAGATTCTCCCTTGTTTCTGTCTGTAATTGAATTCCTTTTTGCCGACCACAGTGATTGATGGTAGTAATGAATTCACACACATATGTACATACATACACACACACAAAACACACAGTTTGGCTGAATTTTTAATGTACCTCCAGCATGGCACATCCCAAGTTACACCCTAATCTCACCTTCACTTCCCAAACTCAACACTCCGAGTTTAAGCTGCCTGCACACCCACTCACACGCACATACACACCAATCGTTTATGCATGTTTCACATTTGTGATGAAAACCTTTGCTTTTAACACACGCCACTGGTATTAATTGCTTTTGCTTTGATGTCCCACAGGGTAATTTGCATGTGTGTGGACGCTCTGATCACTGAGCAGTTTGAGATATGTATTTTTCTTTTCCTCCTGGCATTTTCGGTGCAAATGATTGACAGACGAGAGAGCCCAAGTTCCAGGAGGTGAACCAGAGGGGCTGATCTCTGGAAAACATCCTCAGCACAATACCAGATGAGATCAGTGGTAGAGGAGGCTTGCTACAAAATATAAGTAAGACAATTCTTTGAGTCTGTTCATGTCAGACTAAATGCTGGATAATGGTTTCAGTTTATCATAATTCTTAAAAAAATTATTGAAAATCATGTTAATTTATACATCTACATTGTTGCATTTTAAAGATTTCTAGAATTATTCGTAGTCAGGGTAATTTTCCTTTTTTTACAATTCAAAAAGTATTTTTTGGAATAATGAACCACATCTCACAGTCTTTGTTGTCATAACCTTTGCCATCTTCAGACCAGGCAGCCACAGACAACTTCAAAAGCCTCTGCCTGTTCAGGGTCATGTGTGTTGTAAACCTTCCTTTCATCTTCAGTTGCTTTACAGATCGTATGATGTTGCCTCAAGAAATTGCTGATATTTCACAGAGACTGCCTTTATTCCACTTGAATGTCATTTGTGTCTTTGATTTGACACAAGCATAAGACTACATGTTCCAAAAATTTTGATAGTTTAGAAGTGATACTTTTAATGAAATTCTGCACCTTGGTGCTCCAAACATGCCTCTAATAGAAATCTTCCTTACTTAAACATTTTTGCGTTGATTTGTAAGCTCTAAAGATTGGTATGAAATAAATGTAGCTTGAAATATTTTTTTTTGTTTAACCTTTACTTTTTCCAAGTTCATTAGAAAGTATAGGATACTTTAAATATATAATAATAAAAATATATATTTTCCTGTGTCCCTGGGGCATAAATGTAATTTGTGACAAGAATGCACATTTATATCAGCCTCCTTTCAAAAGACAAGAGAACATGGCATGGCAAGAATGTTGATCTTCCTAAATCAAGAATAGCTACAAGAAAGTTGATATTAACCTGTCCATATCTGCAGTTAGAGAAATTATTAAAAATTCTCATGATATAGCTAGTCCTTGAAACTATCCAGTACAATGTTTGAAAATAATCTGATAAGTTCCATGAAAAACCTGATAAATTCCAACTAATTCTGGATTGTAATCTCTATGTTCCAGGAAATAACTCAATAAGTTCAGGGATAGTAACCAATAAATTACTAAGTTATTGTGAAGAACACCTCTTGGTAGGAGTCCAGGAGAATTTCAAGAACAGCACACATTAAGTTCCAAGAAAATTCTAATAAGTATACAGTAAGTTCTGAAAAAGCACCCAGTAAGTTCAAAGAAAGTTTAAAGAAAGTCACCGGTGAGTTTTAGGAAAATACTTGGAAGGTCCAGACAAATTTATGGAAAAGTGCACAGTGTATTTTGATAAGTACACCAAATAAGTGCAGCATAAGGTGTGGAAAGTAGCCATTAAGTCCCAGGAAAGTTCAGAGAAACTACCAAGTAAGTTACTTAAAACTAATCAATTTTAGTTTTATTTTTAATGTATCACATATTGTGTCTGAAATAAAGGTCAGTAATCAGAGTTTGGAGGATATCAAGGTGGTAAAAATGTCCAAAGATCACTGTTAAGAGAACCGTACCAAAAAGGGGAATCTAAGGGTCACCAAGTGTCTAGAAGAATTTAATTTGCAGCTTTTTAGACATCTTATACCTTGGATTGTTATGAGCACTACATGAGTCTTTCCTTTATTGTTGAAATGTTTTATTTGTCAATGTACATTTATCATGCAAAGGATTTTGACCACCTGTCTAATAGTGTTGGTCTCCCATTTTCCTGTCTAAACAGCCCTGACCCATAGAGGTGTGGACCCCACTAACCCCCTAAGGTGTGTCGTGGTATCTGACACCAAGATGTTAGCAGCAGATTCTTTAAGTCTTGTACATTGCAAGGTGAGGATATTCCTCAGATGGGTTGGACATTGTTCATGTTACTGAGATTGATGGAATTTTTAGGCCACACCCATCAGGCTATACGTAGTATTTCAATTAATTGGTCTGTAACAATGCTTAGGAATGTGGTATGTGTCATAGTAATATGCACTTGATTGGCAGGACCCAGGATTTCCCTGCAAAACATCGCCTAAAGCATCACCCAGATCTTCTTTCATTGTTTTGTGGTCCAGTTTTGATGTTCAAGAAAAAAAAATCTGTGCTGTTTACTTCACCAATCACTGATCATAATGTTATGTCATATTGTGTGTGCCATTTGAAACTATGTTATCTTCCACTCACTTAACTCTTCTCAGCACATTTTTCAGATGTCCAAACCTCTGTGGGACGTTAATAAGTACTGTTCAAGCTATCTCTCAGGCTATGATGGCCCATAATGTTTAACACCAAAACATTTAAAACATGCACTGGAAACATGCAGTAATGGTGCAATAACATTTTTAATGGAATGTTAAACTAGTTTGCACAGTGTAGTATTGTCCCTAAGCTGAACACATATTTCAAGGATTTTCTTAACTTACTCTGCAGAGGGCTTAGAAGGAATTCAAAGGCAATGCTGAGAAATAAAAGTTCTGCAACAGCAGATTTTATGTGTATTTGATTAAAAAAAGTTGTACGCATGTCTGAGAAAGTGGGGTAGAAAGGCAAAGAATGAGCTGGATCAAACGAGTGTAGTTTCAGGGTATCAGCACCTGATGAAAAGAGGACAAAATCAAGTCAAAAAAGAGTGACTATTTAGAGGTCATATGCTTAATTGTATCATCCTCAGAGATGCAGCTACTGCCATAAGAGATGTTAGACACAGTTAATGCTGTCTTCAGGAAGAAACAGTGTCACAATAGCTAGATACACTAAAACAGTCTGTGTAAAACATGTAGAGCTGAAAGGCTGCCTGTGTTTGTTGGAGTTTTTTGAAACAAGACCTTCTTTAAAAGATGTAGAGCATTTAGGTTATTCTCTTTTATTTCCTCTTTTTTCTCCTTCTCAATCACTTGTTAAACATCTTCCTTTTCTTTTTCACCCACACACCACCAACACATTTAGAGCTTCTGTACACACATTCCAATACGCACTTGTGTCATCGCCATGTAAATGGTGGCTGTTTGATCACAGTCCCGCTGCTATCAAATCCACCATTACTGAATAATTCCCTTGACCCACTTCCTGTGGATTCATGCCGACTTGTATTCTCTGAAGCCTGACATTCTCCATTCCAGGCAGATCAAAGTGTTTCCAGGATCAATCCTAATATCGTTGCCACGGTTCCTTCGCTGGGTGATTGACACGTGTGTCCTTGCATCTCAGTCACGGTTGTTTCCTGAGCGATAAATGTGTTTGTCAGCGCAATCTGGGCCAGATCACCAGATCATCACAATATTGTGGGTCTTCAAAGCTGTGCAGAAACAGGCACAATCTCACTTCCACACAAGGATCTGTTTCGCAGAGAATAGGAGAAAGGAGGTGTTGAGGTATTATTATGGTTTCCAAAGACATTTTCCAAATTTCTTCTTGCTAATTTAAAGCTTTGTGGATTTAAAGGAAGGTAAGTCTTGAGGAGCTTTAAAGAAAGTGAAGCTGATGTCTATTTCGAAAGATTTAAAACATAAAATCTAAGATTCCTCTTTGATCTCTCAAGATCATCCAGTTTCCTGGGTCTCATTTTGTCTCTTGTAGGTTGATTTTATGTCTGGTGAACTGTTTTTATGAATATTTGGCTGCATGTTTTAAAATATTTTTGAGTTGAAAAACCCAAAGATGACCCATTTTCAGCTTACTGGTTTAGTCCAGCTGCACAGTGAAGCAGTTGGTAGCACTGTTGTCTTGCAGCTAGAAAGGCCTTAGTCTGAAACCCTGCTGGAGTCTTTCCACATTAGGTGTGCATGTTCTGCCTGTGCATGCACGGGTTCTCTGCGGGTACACCGGCTTCTTTCCACAGTCCACAAACATGATTGTTAGGTCAACTAGGCTCTTGAAATTGTCCTTAGATGTGAATGTGTGTGCATGGTTGTTTGTCCTGTGTGTCTTTGTGTTGCGCTGGGATGGACTGGCAACCTGTCCAGGGTGGACCCTACCTCTCACCCAACAACTGTTGGAAATATGCACCAACCCCAAAACAACCGAGCCAGGATAAGCGGGTATAGATAATGGATGGATGGATAGATGGGTGGCACTCATATTTCACAAAGTCATGCACTCTAAGAGAAACAGGCCCACAGCATCACAGATCCTCCACCGTACTTAACAGTGAGGATGAAAGGCTTTTTCCACATTCTCATCGTTCAATATTCACATGCCATTTAAGATCAATATGAAGTTTAGAAATCTCAGCACCACTATGTTTGTTATGGGAGGAGTGAAAAGGCTTTTTTACTGACATCACTTCTAAACAACTGGTTGGTATGTAGTTTACTAATAGCTATTATGGATCCTAAACCTTAAGATGCCCCACCTTCCTGCAATTCTCTGACAGTGAGCTGTTGAAATTTTTTTTCACCTCCTTCACTCCCCTGCTGTTCATCGTGATAAGATAAAATGGTTTCTCATCCAGTGTAGAGGCCATTGGAAAAAAAGCGCTTCTTTGTCACACCATATTTATACGCTAAGGAAAAAGAAAACCATGTATTAATAAAACAGAATTTCCCAGCTACTTCAATTACCTAAAAAAAGTAAATAACAAACACTTCAGTTTCATTTTTTTTTTTTATTCCACAAGTGACAAAAGAAATATTATTTGAGCTCAAAATAAAGTTTTGTTTCACTAAATTTTCCAATGTGAAGTTGTTCTACATAAGTTTAGTTTAAGGATTTTTATATATCTTTTTTTAAGGATGCCTATTTTTGTGGCCAGCATTCTAAACACTGAAGTTTCTCCAAGACCATTCTCACACGTGCTCTTTAGTCTGATCAAAATTTTTATGGCACAAAACAAATATTGCAAGACCAAATATTTAGGAATATGGGTTGAGAGAAATCTTCACATAACCTGAAATAGATGTGTTAAAAAATTTGAAGAAACGTAAGAAGGCACTAAAAATATGGGCTGTGCAGTTCCTTTTTAACCCCGTTCTGCACTGCTTCACTGCAGTGCAGTAAAAGCATTAACCACTCAGGGGAGCAGTAACTCATCGGCTTCAATATCTTTTTTTTCTTCACTTCCGTTATAAGACCATAAGTCAAGCTCTAATTATTGCTGACATCTCTCTCTTCTGCTTTCAAACATGGACAGTGCAGCCGTGTGTTTTTTGATTTGAAGAATTTTCAAAAACCCTCCCTGTCAGTCTGTTGACATCAAAGAGCTTCCTTCAGTAAAGAGTCCGGTTTGCTGCTCAGTCTCACACAGTGAAGAGCACTTTTTGGAATTATAGACACATTTTGATGTCAAAAACTTTAACTGAGATTACGGTTAAGAACAGGAATGGACAGCTTTGGTTTGAAGAAAAAATTCTGTGTGATGTTGAAGCATTTTATCACAAAAACTAGATGCATGAAACATCTGACATTTGCTTGCATTACAAGAGGGTTAAGCTAAGGTTCTGTTTTCTTTATGTAGCTCTGAAGAAATTTGAAGTCATAGAGATAAGTTTACCGCCATGGAATGATAAATACTTTTTATAATATTTACGCTTGATTCTTTCTCATATTCTGAGAATTCCCCCACTGACAGAGTCATGGCGAGTGAAGGATCTTTTCTTTCTTTTCGAAATTAAAGAGTTCTGAAAAGAATTTCCGAAGTGGGTCTCCCTTTGGATTTGCATTGTGGACTGAAAGTGCTTCGTTTTTGCTCAGTTGCCCTTGCATTCTCTTTTCTTTGACTGCACTTCTTTGCTTCTTGCTCTAAGAGCCGTACAATATTTTTTTTCGCTCCATTCCAGCAACTTCATTCTTCTCCCTGTATAATAGTGGATTCTCCATGGTGGATTTGTGTGGGGCTATTTTTGGGGTTTGCACTGGCTCCTGCATGCGCCGCCATAATCCAATTGTGATAGTGTTAATTTTTAAAGCTTTATTATTGAAATTGCTGAGACCTAATTTTCTGATCCTGTCACTGTTGACGGCCGCCATAATCATCCAATTCAAGTTATTCCAGACCATTAAGTCACAAGTAGGGATTGGTCATAGCTACTGAGCAGGGAGGGAGGAAGAGGAATGTGAGGATCTTTAAGTGCATTCTTGCTTGTTGTCATGCTGGCTATCTTTTTGTTTGATTTTAACAAGTTTCCAAGTTTTTTTTTTCTTTTCTGTATTTAGTCTGTATAATGCTGTGAATGACCTACAGGACACTTTCCAAAAGGCAGGCGATAGGCGCTCTACAGCTTTTGTGGTTTTTATTTGATTTTATTTTTTTTAAATCTAAGCTCAGGCTCAGTTCTTTTATGTGCTTTTGGTGCATTTAAACTTAAATGTAAAAAACTACTACTTTGAATTGTTTCTGCTGCAGCTGCTGCATGTGTAGACTGTGATGTAGTTATTGTATTTAAAACAGATTATCTTCTCTTTGTGCCTAACCTGTGAATAGAAATAATGCCCACACACATCGTCAGGCAGTGCCATATGTGGACAATAATGCCCAGACTCGCAAGTGCAACACTTTTTGATTACTTGGTTGCCAGGAAACTTAGCCTGAGTCTTAAAGGGTGAAAGATAGTAAAGAACGGTGCAGGTGTTTGTGTCCTGCCACTGTGTGGGCTACTGGGGGCAGTTAGTTAACTCCCTGAGGGTGTCTGCATGCTGCAACCAAGGCTGTTGGTGTTGATTACCTCTCAGTCATTGCTTTCTGGCATAAATCTCAGCCAAAATTCAAAGCCTTGCTGGATTTAGCAGATATACTGTACGGACAAGGCCGCAGTGAACCATCCGAAGGTTTGTTTGAGGTAGGAGAACTTTGTGTTTCATATCCCGATAACATGGAGATTTTGAATGATGAAATTGACTATATTTGTGTGTACTGACTGTTTTTCTCAAAGGAAGTCTGACTAAAGTGGTCTTCATCATAACTGCATATTTGAAAACTGAATAACTTTGGGTTATACTTTGGGTAACTACAGTTGGACCTGTAGTTACCAGAAAATTTTGTTAAAACGTAAATTGGTAACAAAAGTTTGCATTTATTATGGGTTTACTCAAATAGATGCACATACTTCAAACAACATTTGAATAAATCCCCTTTACCAAATTGTACCTTGACTGAATGATTTTTGTTGTCATCAACAAGCCTATGGCATAATTCTGTTTGGATATTTTTTTAATTAGAGAAAACACAGTTTATTTAATCTGTTGGTTTCCTTTTATGGACCTGGCTTTGAAGCATAGTCAGCAAATTTTCAAAAGGGTTGATATTTCGGGCCACTGAAAAACAAATTGTTAGCCTACCAGAGGTGTCAAAAGTACTCACATTCTCTACTTAAGTAGAAGTACAGATAATTGTATGAAAAAATACTCAGGTAAAAGTAAAAGTACTGGTTGAACTCCTTTACTTAAGTAAAAGTAAAAAAGTACAAATTTTGAAATGTAATTAAGCAATAAAGGTAAGGAGTAATCAGGGGTTGTGTTAACCGAGTATTCTGTGTTTGATGGGGTTTTTTTAAACGGTGACAGAAAAATCTGAATGCCATCCATCATTTTGACAGATTACACCCACCCAACCACTTGGTACAGATGTGCAGACATTTTTAACTTTATGGACAGAGTACATACTAAAATCAATTAATTTTTAAAAATCCCATCTGAGTATCATCTCTGACCTGGACACTGAACTCAAAGCATCTCACTGTCTGGGAGCTCAGCAAGTTAAAGAGTTACGGAGGCTTTGGAGCACATCTGCTGCAGCGGAACCACTGAGTGTCCTCCTGCTGAGTGTTTGTGGGATCAGGTAGCCCCTCGTTTAGAGCCTTGGCAACTTCTGATCACTTCACTTTGAGAAATGTTCCCTGATTTTAACACTTGTCACTGCAGAGAAAAAGTTAAATATATTCATCTGGTTGATGTGTGATGACATGATGTGGATTCTTGGTTTAGCTTGTTGGATATTCATTAAACCGAATGGAAAGGAAATATAATATATGTCATTATTATCATTTTAAAAATTGATGGGTAAATATAGGTTATTATGGGATTTTTTGACCCCGTCTGTCAAAATGACAACAACAACTTCTGCCTTCAATAATACAAAATGACTTTCAATAAGTCTAAAATACTAAAAAAGTTCTTATACAAAATACATTAGTTTTCTTCTTTTGCTCACAAACTGCACAGTGTTGGTATAGAGAAGATTAAAAAACATTACTGATACATTTTAGTTTTTCTTCAAACCAAATCTCAATCAGAATAATTTATACTAAACTGAACAGAGCTCATACATGAGCAGCAGGATGCTTGTTTAAAAACTGTGGTACTCTACCAAGCTTGTATTTCACAGAAATTGTATTGATTATTTTTTTTCCCCATTTCAGCAACAGAACTTTCAAAACAACATGGAAGTTTCAAATCTAATTAAATATTTATTTCTTTTGTTAGAAAATTGCTCAGGTCTCTAACACTACCAAAATCTTTTATTAAGGCTTGGTAGCTGATTCTCAAAGTTCCTAGAACCAAGATGTGCCCTTTTGGGTCTGAATAAGAGTCCTGCAGTGCTAAAAGCCTCCCACAGGCAGTGGAGGCAGGCAGGGGGTATGTTGAGCTTCAGGGGCAAACAACTAGGAAAGATTTCACGTCATCCATGGCTTCAGTTGGACAGGCCAGGTAGGACTCCAGCTGCTTGGAGTTTTCTTGAGCATTGCTCTGCTTGACGGTGCAAAGAAGTCCTCTGAAGAAGAATGAGACATGTTGCTTGGAAACACCCTGCGCTGCTCCTTCAGATGGCTTCTGATGAACGCAAGACCTATGGCATACAAAACCAAAGAAGAATTTTATGATTTCCCACCAAATGCACCACCTTTGTAATACCTTGATTAAAAGAACATCATAAAATTAGATGGCAGTATTTGCCATTTTTTAGTTAACTACTTACATATTTATGATTATATGAAGAAACTGACTTTAAACCCTTAATTCATGGTCAGCTAAATGTGAACTAATCACATGAAGTCATAGTAACTTGATCATTAATTGAATTTTGTTGTATTTCATGATATATCCTCCAATAATTCGGAGATCATCAGTTGTTGATCATGCATCAGTTGTTCTTGTTTGCAGAAATTAATGGACTTTCCCTTGTTGTAAGACACAATTATCCAGTAATATATGGATAATTGAGATAAACATATCTACCATTATTTTCAATTCGCAATAAATATTTTTAAAATCTTACAGAGATTTAGGATATCACTCAGTTCAACATGCATGCACAAACTGGAATATGTTTTAATTAGTTATTACTATTGTATAATATATCATAGTAACGATATCATTAATATAATAACTACTAAAGTCACTAAGTTATGAAACTATAGTGTCATTGTACTTATAATGAAATTTTTAGTGCACAGCACACAGCTGCAATGGCTCCTTCCCCTTGTTCTCTTGCGATCCTTAAAATCCTGTCAACAGCTACAAAACAAGGAAGAGTAAAGGAGTTCAGTGGGCAGAAGAACTAGTTTGTTTTCTTGAGGGGAATTAATAAATATGACTAGTACTGTAACACAGGGATGTTAGTCTTCTGGATTTTTAGAACCATTTCACCAATAAACCTTCCTAAATGACTATCAGAAAACCCTGGTGAGTTATATCTCCTAACAGTGACAGGTCAGCAATGAATTAAGGATTTTCTGGAGCTAATTAGCATTAGCTTAGGTCCATAGGTTGCTGCTTATACCGTCAATTAACATGCTCCTACAACATTACAAGCATTAGAAAGTGACCAACAGAACATGCAAAATTAGCGCTTAACAGCTAAACATACATGCTTACCTGTTGGGGTTTTTAAAGTTTTGACAAAAAAATTCTTGAAAGGCAGAAGCTCAGGGTTCTGTGTTTTGTGTTTGCACAAAACACAGCGCATTCGCCACGAATTGTTATTTGTTGTTTGTTACAACATGGAAGGAATCTTTCAAATAAGGTCATGATGAGGAATGCCTTGCGTCTCCAAATTTCTTCCTCCGTTGTTTTTGCGATGTTACTCGGGTTACTGTCTCCATCTATGTTTTTCTCACGCCCAAGTGTGTTCTTCTTCTTCTTCTGTCTTGCTGTGGTCGTATTCAACCGGATGGTCCATTACCACCACTATGACACACTCTCTGTCCGCGCGGTGGATTTTTCCCGTTTTGATATGACTTCACGTCATTCTATTTTTCATCATGTAACGAACCATTTATGAAAAAAGTAAGGAGTAGAAAGTACAGATACTTCTCTTAAAATGTAGTAAGTAAAAGTAAAAAGTTGTCAGAAAAATAAGTATTTAAGTAAAGTACTGATACCTGAAAAATCTACTTAAGTTGAGTAAGGAAGTCTTTTTACTTCGTTACTTGACACCTCCTTAGCCTACTGTATACTCATCTGTAACACATTTCAGATGTTTGTTTGGGTTGTCATTCAGCAATCTGGTTCAACATGCTATTAAATTTGATGAACAAGAAGGTTTCAATTTATGGTTGACTTAAACCTCAGTGGTTCTTTGGTTGCTTCTCATTAACCTTTTTCTCGGCAGTAGCACCAGGACTCTTGGACTCTCTTCCATTGAGTTTGAGTTCTGTGGACTCTGTGGCATCTTTTAAAAACCAACTTCGGATCTATCTTTTTAAAATTGTTTTTGAATAACTACATGGATGTACTGATGTTTAAGGTTCCGCACTTTATTTTTGAAATGCTGCTAAATAAATAGTTTAACTTTTCTTACTTACCATTTACTTTTTATCTGAAGATGTCAGTTTTCTATAACCAAGTTGGGTGTTCCAGCAGAACAGTAATCCTACACATTCAGGTTATTATGACAAATTTGGAATGGCCCCACTGTGAGCCTGAGTAAAAAATGGTGGATTATACATAAAATCAACCAATTAAAGTGGCCTCTGCCATTCTGATTACAGCAGTGATCACGCAGAAGCGTGTGACTGAGTTACAACTTGCTGATGGACAGTTAAATGTAAGCAAAATTCTGACCAGAACTAAACTGGAAAAATGGCAGCCCAGCCTGTACTAGGTGGGC
Organism: Anableps anableps; assembly: GCA_014839685.1. Lineage (NCBI taxonomy): Eukaryota > Metazoa > Chordata > Actinopteri > Cyprinodontiformes > Anablepidae > Anableps > Anableps anableps. The sequence continues at coordinate 22,985,975 of CM026068.1, read as the reverse complement.
AAGTTGGACCCTGCTTAGAGTGTGCCAACATCGGAAATTTTGTCTACTTTCAAATAACTTGAAAGATAGACTTTTCAGTTGGTGTCAGGTACTTTCGTAAAGACATACTAATGTTGTTCTCTTCACCTAATTCTGCCTGTAACGATGATTAGTGCATTTGTTGTGATCTCAGTGACAGTAAGCATTGAACATTCACAATATTTTTTCTCTCACTGCAACACCAGCTTGGAGAGATCATGAGCTGAATATATTTCATCTGACGAGAGCTGCCCCCATGTAATTGAATACAGACTGAAATCCAGCAGCTGGCTCCAAAACAAGTCAGGGTGCAGTTGATTAAAAGCCATCATGATTATGAACAAAGAGGAGTGAAGATTATCACCAGATTACCACCATTCTTTTTATTTATTGCAGCTGCAGAAGCGCATCTGTTACATCCTGCTTGTTTACAGAGATGAAAACAAATGGTGGCTAAAGTATCAGATCAAAATCAGATGGCATGTTAATGGTTTTGACTTTGCATTTATTTGTTGTTGTTTTTTTTGTTTGTTTTTATTGCACACCCTGTCATCTGAATCTTGGATCATTTTGATGGCACGTTCAATAAAATTTGCCACCTGAACGTTTGTGTGAGGCTGAATGTAAAACTGAGAACTCTTGTTCTCCACTGCTGCTCTTTTAACCCTCTGGGGTCCCATCATTTTGTGCTGCACCTGTGTTCTTTGGTCAGAAAAAAATGCTTTTTTAAAGGTTGTCATAGAAAGCAACATATTTTCTTCTGATTCCCTTTCAGGGTCCGTTGGACACAGAGATAGAAACGCTTGTCAGAAAAACATGTAGGTTATCAACATATATATATTTTTTAATGAATGTCATCATTAATGTCAGTATTTATCCTCTTTTTCAGAAAAAGCTAATTTTGTTCCCCATCCATATTTGCAAATAAGGTTTTATTTATTTATTTGTTTACCTATTTCGTTAGATTTACAGTACATGGAAAAAATATAATTACAGAGTGGAAAACAAGAAAACCGGATATTTTGGAGAGATTTCAACACAAGGGATTTAAGAAAGTACAAGAGTAGTTTATTTAAAAAAGACTTTTGAATGTAAGTCGGTGCCACAAAAAAATGCTGAAGAGTAACAGAAACATTTTTTTTTAAATTGTATTTCTCCTACAATACACAGAAAGAATATGCAAAACAATAATTCAAAAAACACACAAATGTTAAAGGATCCAGAAAGATTATATGAAAGTTGAAAAGAAAATTGATCATCCCAAATCTCTCTCATCTACTCTCAAATGTGCTCCAAGTTATACTGAAGTGCAGACTCATTGAACAAATCCTTTCATTTGGAACATTAGTCTGGGTTTTGTCTATGTGATGTCCTTCTGTTTGGTGTTAGCCGACACAATCAGAGGCTTGACTGGTGTTGACAACCTGCTGTGCGCTCGAACCTTGCTAAGGCCTGATTCTGAGACCTTTTCACCCATCTTCAAAAGCCATCCACCTGGGTGAGAATGAAAGACCTTTGCATGCTGTTCAACACAGGCCCACATGGATTAAGTGAAAAGACCCAACGGAAAAAAGCCTACTGCTGTGATCCTGCTTTACGACCATTATGACATGACGACCTGCTGTGAAATAGATTTCGAAGGTTACTGAGGGATTACTGAAGCTGGGGACATCCTGTTTTTGTCATGCAACACTCAGAAAGGCTGAGACGTATTATTTGACCAAGCCTGATTCACAAATAGTACATAGGATTTTACGTCTCTGACCTTGTCTGCTGTGTTTGAGCCGACTGATTGGCAGGTCTGTGCGGTAACCATGGGAACAAAGACGAAGGTGGCGCAGCCTGAAGACAGGATGAACACAGGATTACAAAAAATTAGAGTCTCTTCCTTGTAAGTCTGATTTAACGAGTGAATTTAGTAAAAGCATGGATTTACAAAAGGTTTCACAATAACTGCTGTAAAGATAAGATAACAAACGTAATAAATTCTATGATCCTGTTTTTGTTGCGTGCAGGACTCCTCCAGTGCACCCTGCTTCTTGTGCAGAACCAAGTTCATTGATCTTGCCTCGGTGGCAGTTGTCCATGAATACAGGGAAGAATATGGCCTACTGGTTGACGCTGTGTTTGTCTTCCAAGAACCTCACAGGCTCTTTTGCAAAGATGGTGTGAAGGCATGTGGGCATGTCAGCTGGAGAGCTCCTTTCTGCTTTAGCTTTCTGATCAATTTAAAAACAGCAGAGCCATTAGTGCACCTTGCTGGAAGGCACCACACACCTTGACTTGTCCTCATCCGAAACCCATTCAGAAGGTGAAAGGCCTCTGACTTTTCAGTTACTTTTTCGAAGGGGAGTTTGTTATAATGACCTGAACATTTGGTTCATATTAAACTCATGGCCCACATGTTATAGAAAAAAAAAAAAACATTCAGTGAGTTTAGAATGTTAAACTCTGCTGAGTGGGGGGAAATCCACATTATTAAACTTTGTGCCAGGAAAGCATTAGAGTCTTGCTCATCAAAATGGCACACCTCTTTTGAGATAAATGGCTCCGGACTGCTTTTACATCGATCAATTAATATGCAAATAGTGGAGCCAGTATAAAGTGCCTACTGCTGTGGATAAAGTGAAGGCTCACCACTTTAATCTTTCAATCCACAGGATGTCAAAATGTTGTGTCAGTTGTTTTCCACATCCCTGGAAGGTTTTGACCCTCTAAAGTGGCAGGTTTTTACTCCAGACAAAATTTCTGTCTATGACCATTTCAGTAGAGATGTTGAGACATCGAACAATTAAAAATATTTTCAAACAAGGTGTAATCAAAGTTAATGACAAATATTTCCTTTTATTGCACTATTCTTAAGAAATTACTCAGTGCTTTAGCAGTAAGGATTCTGCATTGATTTTAAAATCGATACAGCATCTAAAAAGCAGGCAAACTTCGGGGTAATGGTTTTTTCTGCCGCTGTGGTCCCAATAATGAGTCTAGCTGCTGTATTTGCTGTTGGAAATAACTGTGAGTCCTCGCTAATGTCTGCAAAATGTGAAAACCAGTAGTGGAGGCTGAAGGAGTATACAGCAAAAGGCTTTTAAGTTGACAGTTTAAAGAAATTATCTTGTTTTGAGAATATCAGCTGGATAAAACAAGAACATTTTTGACTTGAGCATCAAACTGAGTGTACCCTGAATTACTAACAGTCAAAATGATATTGCATAGGTTGTCAAAACTGTAAAGCAATAAAATTAAAATAATTAAATTAGGGACCAGAAAGAATAACTATTGACTCATTCCCAGTAAATGTAAGGACATTTGGGGCCATCTAGGTGGTTACACTGAGAGGTATAGTGTAGAAAAGAAGAGGCATCACTCTGACTTGACTAAACAGCAAAAGAAGTCAGATTATATTCTACCAGTCATTACACCAAAGCAGCAGCCATTTCCAAAATGCCAGTTCAGCCATCTCCCTCCCTCCGCTGCATCCAACAGTCAACCATATATACTGTTAGACCCTGCCTTCCCAATGTAACTTGGCCAATTACACAGGCCTTCCAGAGAAGAAAAAGAAAAACAAAAACAATTAACATTCAGATAAATAATGTCAACATTAACAATAATTTATCAGTAATGAAATATAAAGCAAACATGTCATGAATTTATAAGTCATTTCATACTTCTTGGAATTATTTTGAATTTCTACACAATGTCAACCAATCACACTCCTGCTCTTACCAGCTTACTTCCTACAACAAAAACTGCATTTGAGGCAGGCTTCCTCTGTAGCTGCAATACAAGATGGCTGCCACAGAGAGTACACCCACATGGTAATCTTTGGCCTGAGAGGTACAACAGCCAAACATTTTAACAGTGGATTAGTATACAATAGAATGTATAGAATTCATTTTACAACATTCTGTTCTGAACATCAGAAATACATCCTGTAAAATTAGCAGGGCTATGGGGATCAGTTGGTGTTATTGCTGAATTAAGCATAATCCGCCCACAAATGATGATGTGTAATATTATTGTAAGTAGGGATGGAGTCAAGACTAGTTGTTCCGAGACCAAGACTGAGGTTGAATGTTGAGAATGTTGACAAATATTTGAGGACATTGCTTTTTGTACACCACTAAATGCAAAAATGAATGGAAAAACAGTTAATTACTCAACCAAAACCAGTTCTTTGTATTAAATTAATAATGGTCATAATAAATTAATACTTATGTTATTAAATGCAGCCATACATAGATACACATTCCTAAACTGAAATAATTGGCTTATATTGCACAATAGTTGTATGATAAATTAAAAAAACAAAAAACAAACAAGCAAAAAAAAAAAAAAACAGTGAGAGATTAAGTATAAAAATTGTCATCTATGAAAAAAATCTTTCCTCTTATGATCATCTGAATAAAAGCAATTCATCAGAGTATCAGATGTTAAAAAACACATGTGCTGGACATATTAATAAATTATAAGGCATTTTAATATTATTATTAGTCCATCCCAATTGCCTCACAGGGGTTATTCCAAAATAATCAGAGACAATAGAATCGTGGGATTTACAAAAATCATGTAGCCAACAGGAATGACACAGGGACAACAGATTACAGGAGCCAAGTGGAAATATCTTCTCTAACATGGATTATGACCATAAAACATCGAAGGTAAGACTGAACTTATGTTTTTGGCTTTATGAGCCTTATTTTTCTCTTCATCTGCGGCTGGTTAAGACTTCACCAGCAGTGTAATTAACTCATTTAATTAGTGGGTTTTGCACGTAGAGCGGTGATGCAGGTTAAGCGGCTGTTTACATTTTACTATTATTATTTAGCTGCTTAGTGTTGAAATTGGGTGGTGTTGTGCATATTTTTCGCATTACGACTTAATTTTCCTTGTGTCTGCTGTAGATCTGTAATAAAACTAGATGTCGTCCCGCTCACTTCACATAACCACCCACCCATCGCCCCCGACTAGTCAGACTAGTTAATCCACGCGAATATATCACGTTAAACTTGTTAAAAAGAATACTAATGTTGTTACCTATGTTTAGAGGTGGCTTCTTCTGCCTGAATGTGTATTTATTTGTAGTATTTTTTCTATTTTAGTCTAATACATAACTTTATATTTTATCTGTTTGATGACATCATTTTAAAATATTAAATCAGATTTTATGATCAGTTACTCAGTACTTGAGAAGCCTTTTCACCAAATACTTTTTTAGTCTTTCTTGAGTAATTTCTTGAACAGCTACCTTTTAGTTACTCTACACTACTCTAGCTACTCTACACACCTCTGCCTATGCTCCATCCTTTGGTGGTTATTTAATGCTGGGAATAAATCAAATCTTCGTTCATTTCTGTGCAGAAGTTGTGCTCACTATTGCAATTTTAATATTTTAAAGAAATCTTTGCTGTCACAATAGAAAGAGTAAAGTCAGTGAAGGAACATTAGACCAGAAGGCAGCAGCAGGGACATTTTAGGTTGGCAGCCATGTCGTGGTAGATTTGAAATGTGCAATATTCTCTCCAGTTTTTATATGATAGAATAATCAGTTTTGTATGAGGTGTTCATAACTTGAGACATTATTTTATAAACTAACCCTGTTTTTAACCTTTTCACACTTTTATCCCTGACCGTTTACTGTGTGTCTTAGTCTTTGTTATGCTGTTTGTTCACTAATGTTCACTTGGAATCCTGTAAGACCTTCACAGAATAGCTGTATTTATACAGATAATAGATTAAGCACAGCTGAACTCTATATGTACTTATGTGACCTGTGAAAGCAATTGATTGCATTAGGTTTTATCTAGCACTAACAGAGTGTGGAACAGAAATGAAAAAAAAAAACAAAACTTTTTTCAGATATTCATTTGTAAAAAAAGAAACAAACCCCCCCCCAAAATAAATTTATGTATTATTTCCTTCCGCTTCATAGCTTTGCACTATTCTGTGTTATTATATACCATCAAAATATATCGAAGGTTGTAGTTGCAACGTGTCAAGTTGTGTAAAAGATCAAACCGAATAAATACTTTTGCAAGGCACTGCATGAACAGTTTGATGAGAGTTCTCAGAGTTTAATTGTATGTTAATTGTATGCCTCTTTTGAGTAAAAAATGGACATCTTCACTTTAATAAGCAATTAAATGAATTTACAAACTGGCTTTTACTATGCAGACCTAAGTTTTTCTCTTGCATCTCAGCCAATAAAATCCTGCAATTCATTAATTCTGAATTATTTTATCGACGGCAGCACAGAAAATGGGTGGCTCAGTTTCTTTTTCTTGGACCCGGAAAGAGGAAGATTTCAAGAGGAGATCATGCTTAATAGTCTTATTCTTATTCCTAATTGAGGAGCGAGTGAGAGGAGAAGAACAGGATATACTAAATGTTTAAAATTCAATTTTAAAAACCCATATTTGAACTAATTAACTTCCCTCTCTGGTGGAAAAAGATACACAACTTTATTACAAGTGTCATAAAGGCTGGTGTTTTGAGTTAAGAGTAGTGTTCACCCTGGGTAACTGCCGTTTTCTGATATGCCCTGGTCTCACCAGGTGTTGTACATTCAGACCTCAGGTCAGTACCTGACTGTAAGCAAAGGAGGAGCAGTGGTGCTGCAGGACAGAGAGGACATGTCCATTCAAAACATCAACCATCTGCGGAACAACACAGTCATGCCCAGTGACCTCTGGGTGACAGACATAGTGCTCCTGCCGAGCATACACAAAGTTATTCGATCCTGTTGTCAACATTGCATTTCAGTGCTGCAGTGCATTGCAGGAGAGACACATTCTGGCCGAGAAAGCCAGTTCTTGTTCACACTCATAGAGATGATTCAATAAATTATTAAAAAATAAATAGTCTGAATTATTGGGGCAGATGTTGTAATTTACAATGGCAGACAAATACTTCAGTCAGGTGATTAATTATTGATCTGTGGTCTGTGTAACAGTGTTGCAGACAAGAAGCTGTTGCATAATGTTCAGAGAGTAAACATTCATTTGTTTGTTATAAGACCATCAATTATTTATCATTACTCCTAATTAGCAGCTCTTTAATCTACAGATTTGTGAACGGCTTGAAGTATTCAGTTGTTGTAAACAACATACATAGAGAAAATATTTTGTGGTTGGCATTGATTATTAGCCTGGGAAATTGTGAAATCATTATCATGTCACCATATGAAGTGCTCTGTATTGGAGCCTGTTCTTTCCGACACTCCTTTTATTAAATTGTTGTGTTATTCACATGTAAAGAAGTATGTTTTTACAACATACATTCAGCTGCAAATATAAACTGAGGGCAACCTCTGTGTACAGTAGATGTACAGATGTTCTTAAAATGATTCAACCTCCACTGCAAATTAGCGTTATTTGCAGAATTCAGTTGTTGAGGGGTTTGCAATAGACAAATTACACAATAGTCATTTAAATGATTAAACACGACTAATATTACAAGGATTTTATCCAATTTTACCTGAAAATCCTACTTTCCTGGACATCGAAGCTTCAAAATGATTTATTCTTGAAAATACACCTCTTCATATTTACAAATCTGGTGTGGTCTCTGGGACAATTTCAGCAACCACTCAAGGGTTCATCTCAGATACCTGGACTGTTTCAGTGTATGTTTCTGTGCATGTCAGAAATATGGCTAAGTCAAGAGAAATGACTGCTGTCAAGAAAAATTATACAAAGAGATAGCAAAAGCTCTTAAGATTCTTGGAGATAAAATTGGAAGCATAGTTCACACGTTTTTGTGAACTATGCATTTTTTTTGTGCTTTTGTGAGGAAGATGAAGCATACTTCACAGTTCACCAAGTCTTCAAAGAAGTTTCAAAACAAGTCCTGCAAAATATCAGAGCAGTCATCATTGTCACCAGACTTGAACTCTATGGGGGAAAAAATAGTGCTGTTTGCAGCATACAAACAGCACTATGACTATTAACTGAAACCTTTGCCTGTGAATAGTGAGGTAAGATTCCTCAGGAACACCAGAAGTTCATGTCTAGCTATGAATCTCATTGGCAGCAGGTCTTACCAGCAAAACAGTGCTTTTAAAGTACTGACCTGTTTATTGGAACTGCCAGTTTGCATATTTTGCAATAAACCTATTTTCACTCTCAAAGAGGGTTAAACAATTCTAGGTGCATCTCTAACATTTGTTGACATTTGAGCCTTTACTATCGCATGCAGGATATTGAGTATTCTTCCATGCTTTTTTAAAAATAAATTATTTATTTAAAAAAAGGGATTGAGATTTGTTCCATGGTCTCTGGACCTGATCAGGATTCTGATTTCATCCAGAATCCTGATCCTGACCCGGAGCTTGGGCTTAACAGCCTGTATCTTAGACTCTTATTTTTAAGAAAGAAAGTCATTGTTCAGTTCTTCCATTGTGTTGACAGAGTCAACTAATAAAAACCACTCTTCATGGTGGCAACACTACTCTAGATATGCAATGTTTGTGTGGAAGCACTTCAAAATCTCATTAAAAATAGACTGACAGTTACACCTCGAGATCTATGATATCTTTATCCCTTTTGTACAAACACAAAAAGAGAATTTTCAATCATTTTCTGGCATTAGAACCAGCTTAGATCAACAAAAGCCTTAAAAACATATACAGACTGAAAATGCTACTAACATATAATTCAGTTTTAAATTTCAGTTGTGTTTTTAAAGGACAATTTATTTAAAATTGTGATTGAAATGCCATTTGACAAAACCCATTATAACTTAAATTAAAGACAGTATCAGTGTTTGGATTTTTGCTATATTTTCAGATACTTAAATCTGTCATAGCAATTGAAGATTATTCTGAAGTGTTTTTAAGAGGTTGCTGCATTACACAAGAGATCATCTGTTATGCTGAGCAGTTGTGATGTGTTCACAGAACCTGCCAGTAAAATATTAAAGTACCAACCTGACCACATTTCTTCAAGTACAGTGTTTTTTTTAATCTCACCATGAAAGCTCGGATATTCAAAAACAGCCAATGTGGGTCAATACCTGAAGACATAAAAGGGGATTTTGTGAAATTTTGTATTCAGATCTTTGAATATGTCACTTTTGATGTCCTCCAATTCTGAATAGTGCACATGTGTTGGGATCAAGACTGTAGAATTCCCAGTGTTCTGCTGCAAGATGTTACTTTCGCTGTGATGTCACTGTCTCATTTTATTTATTTTTTTTCCTATCAAATAATCAACAAACCATTTGGGAACTAAATTATGGTCCTGTTTGAGTTCCCCCAAGTGATCTGATAAAAATCAGCACAATTAATCAAAAAGCAGGGTAAGCTGTCAGTTTCCCCTTCAGTTTCAGGCATTGGGTAAATGATTCTTCATCACTTCAGACAGCATAACATAGCATAGTTTGAAATTAATTGATGTTTTTGAGAAATAACTGTGGCATTTTAATCACACTCAGTTTGTGGCAGTAGCACATGTACAGTATAGATGGTGTGTTAGAGCCTTGATAAAAATAATGAGTCAGTGGCAGAAGATCTTATGTGGTGATCAAATTGTGTATGCCACTGTGTCAAATGCATAGCAAGTTGATTCCTGAGCTTTATTTTCCAACAGCATTGTGGGCTCCTAGACCGATGAAACAAAAGGCAAATGTGCAACAGAGTGACAGCCATTAAAAATTTAGTCATGAAATCTTAATCCTACCCATGAATTCACTCATGATGATCAAACAGTGAACACCCAAAGTGCTCTGTCGACTATTAACGACTCTGTGGAGATTCATAAATCAGTAGATGCGGCATTTCCTCCTTTTTCTGCATGCTTGCATTCACCTCAGGTCTCAAACAAAAAAGCCCCTTTTTCATCAGAAAAGAATAAAAAGATGCCCCTCAGACGTCGTAGTTCTGACTACTAAAAACAACACTCTGGGTGTCAGGAATGCTGATGGCACATCTCACACATTTCACCTTGACACCTGGAATGAGCTATGGAGCGTTTTCAGTCACTTACTGTATTCACATTGAGTCACCCTCTTCACAGGCAGATTTTTCACTGTTGACCTAAAGTTGCCGGCATGAGGTTTGGCCCACTGAGATTACCCTGTTCAGCTCGGTGTGTGCAGCAAAGAGGATGCTCAGTTTTATCTCGATTGCATCATTGGAATACAGCTTCTCTGAAGAGTAATTGGGCTGTTTGATAATGATCCAGCCGAGGCTGCGTTTTGAGACTGGCTTGGCTGAAATCTCGATAAAAGGGAAAAAATAGCGTGCATATACTGTAGATAGAATACAATGAACTGGGAGACAAAGGGGTAATAAATGAAAGGGAATACCAAGGGGACAAAACAAGACAGTGTGTGCAAATGCAACAGCAAGTATAAGCTAAGGGTCATGTGTGTGGGTGTGCGTGTGTGTGTGTGTGTGTAGACTTGTTTAGGTATCCTATTTAGGACCATTTATGGCATATGTACTAACCTTCTGAAGACTGATGGGGCTTATGGTGGCCAAACCCCGGTCCTAATACGGTGGACCTCCTTGTTTATGGTTTGGGGTCAGGTTTAGAGGTGAAGTGTGAATTAGGTTTTGGTTAAGGTTAGGGTTAGGAATATACTGGTAATGTCTGGGTTATGCATAAATGCAGTTATTAAAATGAATGTAAGTCAATAAAAAGTCCTAATATAGGTAGAAATACAAACTTGTGTATATGTGTGTGTGGCGTTTAGAGTGTAAGTACAAAAAACTGGGTGCCTGTGTGAGTGTATATATGTGTGCTAGCATCCCTCTGGGGTGCTGGTGCTATTCTTTTGAAGTTTCCTGCCCTTCGGTATGTGTGGGCTGTATACCATCAGACATGGCTGGTTATCCAGACTTCCAAACCTTGGGGCTCCTGGGACACAAGAGCAAGGAAGGGAGAAGTGGAGAGGCTGATGGAACGTGGGGGAAAATGAGAGGAAATTAGATGGAAATTGGGATGGACACAAGGCTGCAAGGACAAAGAAGGAGTGTTGCGGGAAGTAGTTGTGTGTGAGTGTATTTGTTTGCATGGTCACAATGTTCCAACCAAATACCTTTAAATGAACACTAATGATGAGTATCTAGGGAGCGATGCAAAACCAAAAAAAAACTGTCTTTGAAGCAGATATCTGGTTCAGGTCCAATGTCAACTCTGAACTCAGCAGCCAAAATGTGGGATTAGTTGCAACAGTGGCTAAAGAGGGCAGATGTTATAAATCAGTCTCTTTATTCCAGTTTGATATGCGAATGTCAGTGAAGCAGAGAGTAAGTGTCATCACTGTCTCTGATCTTTTGATGTATGTGAGTGAGAAAATCCTTATGTATGAAGTGTAATCAGACATAATTATTTGCCCCAGCTATGTGGCTGATCTTTGACATGAGACTGTCACATGCCGTCTCATACGCAGCCCTTATTTTAGCCCTCTTTGAAAGCTAAGCAGCTTCTGATAGAGACACGTTGGCATGCAATTTAACTTTTCTCAATCAACATGTTAATTGAGATAGATGGTGATGCAAGATCCATTACATTTTTTGTAATGGCAGTGAGCAAATGAAAGCTGCCTAATTCTATGCTGTGCTGAGCGCCTGCGAATTGGTTCGATTTTGCCCTACAGCAGGGCTGCGGTCATTGCACATTGAAAACAGCTATTTCACAAAGTCGCTGGCCCTCCCTCCTTTCATTTTTTTCATTAGGTGAGAGGTTTCTAATGAAGACATCAAAGAAAATTGAGCAGAGTTCAGTTACATTCCAGTGGTTAAAGCTGATACCTGTTTAGTCTTTCCTTGTTGTTTCCTTTGTTGTTGTTTTACAATGAGTTTGAAAATAAAATTGAAATATGGTCTTAATAATAAATGCATGGATCTAGTGTTTTCAAAGTTTTTCCTTATCACTTCAAAGACAATATTTCACAACAATAAAGCAGAAACAGGCTAAAACAACCTTTGAAAAAAAGCTTCACAATTCAACAATGGTGTATTAAGGAATCTGTTATATAGATAACTTAACCCAGCTCAGGTTTGACAAGGGCCCTGTATATTTTAGTATTGATCCGATATCAAGTGAATACAGGGCCAGTATCGTCAATACCAATACTTTTTATTATTTACGTTTGATATATCATCAAACTTCTGAGCTTTAGGTTTTTTTTGTATTTTTTTCCTTGGAATTATTTTGTTACAAATCTAAAACAGAATCTAGACAAAGTTTATAGGTGTCAACAAAATACTTTAATAACATAGAACAAGAAACAGAAACAATAGAATAGCTAAACAAATTTGTGTGCATTTTCTTTCTAAATAAAGTGCAAAAAAATAATAATTTGAGAGCAAATCAAAACATTTTTTTTGAAGTGGAGTTGAGAAGCTACAATACACAAATAAGATAAAATTTCAAGAGAGAACCTGAAACTAAAGTATCGATCTTACCATGCTAGTATCTGTCCGATACTTATACTGAATTGGTATCAATATTATTGATATTTTGGATTGATCTGACCACCTCTCGTCTTTGTGGTGTCTTTTTCTTTTGTACATGGAAGTTAATTCCTAGATGAAAATAGAAGAAGCTATACTGTAGGCCATGCGCAGTCAAATCAAGCAGTCTGAAATTAAAGACAAATACCTGACAATCAAATGGTCACAAAGAATGAGATCAAAGAAACTAATTTAGCAATCAAACCATTGTAGTTGAATGGTCAGACAGAAAGAATTCCTACCACATGAATCCAGTTCATATGGCCTATATAATGTATATTCTGTAGTCTACCTTTTATATCATATTTCAGATTTAATCTGTCATATAAATATATTATGCTCCTGTGTGTTGCAAAAGCTATTCTTGTTATACCACTCCATATTCTATTTTTGTCCCTGACTGTTGCCTCCTGCAGTCTGCTACCTGGCCTCACTTGAAGCCTTTGTATCCCGCAGCACCAGACCAAATAGCAGCATGGTGATTGGCTGGAAGGAAAAGGATGGCAGGGGTCTGCGAGACACTCCATTTGTTACAAAGAGCGTTGAGTGGGATGTGGATTACAACAGTGGATTTGGTCTGATAGGTGGAAGGAAAATTATATTCCCATACATTAAATAATACATGTGCACTGATTTACAAAAATATTTATACAAGTTGAAATTTTCACACTTTGTAACTTATAAAACATAAACCTTAGTGTATTTTAATGGAATTTTATGTCATAGACCAACACACCATAGAAAAGGAAAATGATAAATGAATGTTGCATTTCTATCGAAAATACATTTTTAAAATTAAATCTTCTAAATAAAAAAAACAAGAAATAAAGAGGCCACCTTTGTGTATTTTAATATCACTAAAAATGTAGTCTCACAGGTTTGTTAGAGGATGTTAATAAACAAAACAGCATCTTGAAGACCTAAGACTAATTTAAAGCAGGGTTGGGTTATAAACAGTACTCCAAGCTTCTCTGAAAATAGCAAGACTTTGACACAGCTGCAAACCTATAAAGACATGGTGGTCAGCCTAAACTGGCAGCAGTTCAAGGAGAACTATTATCAAAGAAACAGCCAAGAGCTCCATGGTAACTCTGGCGGAGCCGCTGCTTCCTCTGGAAGAATCTATTGCATGACAACTCAACTCAACAAATCTGGCCTTTATGTATGAGTGTCAAGAAGAAAGCCAATGTTGAAAGGAAACCGTGAGAAATTTGTCGTTTTTCACAAGTCATGTAGGAAACACGGAAAATATCTAGAAGAAGGTGTCTGGAAAGTGCTCATACCAAGATTAAAGTTTCTGGCTTACTTGCTAATTGCTATGTGTGTAAGAAAATTATAACTGTACATCACTCTGAACCCACTCCTACGGTGACACATACAGTAGTGTTGGCAGTATTATGCTATGTAAATGCTTTTCCCGAGGGAGGACAGGGAAGCTGGTTAGAGTTGATGGTAAAATAAATGGAGCTAAATACAAAGGAATCTTGAAGGAAAGCCTGTTACACTGGTGACGCTTCAAAAGACATGGGATTGGGGTGAAGGGTCGCCTACCAGCAGGACAGCACCCCTAAACATGCACTCAGAAACACAATAGTATGGTTTAGATGAAAGGGTGTCTTTGTGTGAGACTGCCCTAGTCAGAGTGCAGATCTAAATCTAATTGGGAAACTGTGCAATACTTGAAAATTGCAATACAAAGTTGGTGGAGATGTACCCCAAAAGGCATATACATGCCACAAATTTTATAAAATTCCCAAAGCATATATTAAAGTTTGTATGTGTAACAAAACAAAATGTGAAATAGTTCAGGGGGTCTGAATGCTAGACATTGTAGCTGGACCACACCAGTGAAAAGCTGTATTGCAGAATGTGTGTTGAATGACGTCCAGAGTAGCTGGCAATGCATCAGTTGTACTGCTGTCATAATATTTTGGTCATGTATTGGCTTCATAAATCATGTGCTCCCCTGTGGATCCAACCTTTTGTTTTCTTTGAGCCTTTTAAGGCTTTTGTTTTAGGAACTGTAACATGTTCTTGTAAGAGGTCGTTTTTGTTGAAGGACTTTTAAAACCCACAGGGTTCTATTAATTCATTTCTACTAGTGATAATTTGCTGTTCACTGTTAATGGTGAAGCAAAAAGCAACACTACCAGAGGTAAAATTCATAGTTAACAATTTCTGAATGTTATTTTTCCTTTTAAAATGTGACAATTGTTTTCCTTTTTTTGCACCTGGTCGTCACCATAGTTCTCAATCAATCTAAATTAAATGTACAACACTGTCAAATACCTCATTGAACACTAAATTGGCATTGTATAAGAAGGGAAGCTGGGAGAGGTAATTTTTGTTGTCATTATTGAATGCTGGTATCGGTTACAGCTACAGCAGGTGTGGATCATCATATTTTACTGTGGAATCTTTATGTGACCTCTAAGCCAGTGTGTGCGCTCATCAGCCACACAGATCTGTCACTGCAGTTAATTTCATGCAAACCAAACAGCAGCTGATCAGCTACTCCAGAGACAAGATAGGTGTTATTTAAAGATTAACAGCCCTGCATTTCCAATCCTAATTTCATTTTTTCTATTAGTTTGTTCAGAGGAGCTTCTGGTTTTCTCTGTGCTGACAAGGAAAGGAACAGAAGTTTCTCTGAGCTCAGACATTTCCTTTAAATCCGTGTTCTCTCTGATGCAGGGATGATGTTGGTGCCTGTGTTTTTTCTCCTCTTGCTGTAGTAGCAGTCTGAATGTAGTAGCAGTCTGAATGCTCTTTGGTTTCTCTGAAGAGAATGAATATTTTAGAGATGATTTATGCTCCATCTGCCCTTTGCTCAAACACCATCTGCCAAAGCAAGAAACTGAAGGCTTTACCTTAAATTTTCTCTGGAAGAGTTCAGGAAACAGCAGCAGTCATATTGTTTTGCACCGTAAAGAAATATGGCAGAAAGAGTTCCTCTGATTAACATTTAGCACTGTAGGCAGCTGAAGACATTACTCTTACTGGCAATGACTGTATTGGTGTATGAATTATGTTATTGATGCTGAAATTGTTGCGGTGCAAAATGATTTTTAGTTGGTCCTTAAAATCTGACTGCATTTCAATCTTTTATGCTCACACTAATAAAAACAGGGACATAAAGCCCCTTTTATCACCTGCCCAGGTACTGTGCTTGTGGGATGTGTCTAGTCAGATGTGCGTTCACCGCCTGGCTAGTGTCTTCCATGAGACGCAAATGGGGACACACACACACACACACACACACACACACACACACACACACACACACACACACACACACCTGTTTCTAAAAGAGGAGCATAAGTAACTTCTGCTCACATTCAACAGCCAGCTTCACCTGCTGGAGAAAAAAGAGGAGAAGAGAAGGATCATCCATGAACACCCTGTGTTCTCACCCTGTGTACTCTTTAACTGTCTGTTTAAACTGGTATGTTTCTAAAATGATTCTCCCTTTCATTTGCTTTTAAACGGGATGAAATTTTAACTATGATAAACTAGAAATTCAGTTTTCACAAATAAAGGCCTCACAAAAACTGATTTCTTGAAATTTCAGTTTTTAAGGTCTGTAACACCGCATTATGTAATAATGCCGCAAAATGTAAAAATATAATAAAATCGGCCTTCAAAATATAATAAAACCTAATTGAAACTGCATATGTAATATTCAATGGAAAATGTAATAAAAACCTTGAACGCATTTTGTAATACTTTCTGGCACATTATGCAATAACATTATTACATTTTGCGCTGGTTATTACAAAATGCGGAGGTAGCCCTTTATTTAGAAATGATAATGTATATACCATTTCCTGTTTATAATTGGACCAGTCAAACACAGAATCACCAGATTTATTCATTAGGAATATGTGTTTTAAAACACATGTAAGTGTGATTTTTGTCCTATTTTTCAGTTCTCTTTTACAGCATGATTTGTTAATGTAATTAGCACTAGTAAAGTTTTTAATCTTAGATGAATGACATCAAACAATTGATATCTGATGCCAATCCCGTCTTTGCAGGTAGTCAGCAGTGACTCTACCTCCTCTGTGATCTGCTGGCAATCTGATACAGGCCAAAAAGTCAAACAGTTCAGCTGTTGCCATGACAATGCAGAAATCTCCACCATGTGCTTGGAGAGTACACAAACCCAGCTGTTTACTGCAGGCACAGATGGACAGGTCAAAGTAGGTGAACTTTCACACACATACGCACACACTGAATGTGAACCAAAACAGAAAACACGAACAACATAAATTGAGAAAAGAGAAAAAAAATGTTTATAGTTATGCTAAAGGAAAAATGTCATTCACTTTTTACAGTTCCTTTTCATGATTCTGAAGGCAACCTGCATGGTGTTTCAGTTGTTAACACTGTTGACCTTAAAGAAAGAAGCCCTTGGGTTCAAATATCGGCCTGGGTTCTTTCTGCATGGAGTTAGCATTTTCAGCCCGTGCATGGATGGGTTCTTATTGAGTACTCTGGCTTTCTCCCACAGTTCAAAAATATGACAGGTTAATTGATTACTCCAAATTGCCCTTAGGTATGAGAGTGTGTGTGCATGGTTGTTTGTCCTGTGTGACAGGTTTAGGGTATGGATGGAAGACCTGATCAGGGTGTGCACAGCTTTTTGTTTAATATTCACTGGATATAGACACTATGACCCTGCAAGGACAAGTGGGGAAGTTTTACTTAGTGAATGAAACATGACACTGGCCATAAACAAACAAACAAAGAAAAATAAATAAATAAAACATACAATCTCCATCCAGACACACTTAACAGCAGACAATGCAAAGAGAGAATTAACAACAACAACATCCTGTGCTGCTCTTGGCTTCTGGGTATACTACCCATTAATGTTCAAGGGTTATTCAATTTTAGAACATAAAATAATTACAGAATCTATTTAAGCATGTTCTCGTAAAAGAAATATAGATGGTCTGTTCAAACCTGCTGATCATAAAAAACATTTTAAAACCTATTATACACTTGTTTAAGAAACTAATTACTTTCTGTATAAAGATCTGTGTGTTCTGTTTCTTGAAAGGGCTGGGTAGCAGTACCTTCAACCTGAGAGTATTAAAGCAGTAAAAAGTGGATGGTTTTGATCAGCAAAAATATTCCTTGCTTTGTTTAGAGATCTCCCTTTATAGAGGTGTTCTAAGTTATCCAAACTGATGTGACTAATGTACTTTTCATTTAAGTTTTGTGTGAACGTGAGTTCTTTGTGCAAAAATTACGTTTTGAATATCTTTTTTGTTCTTCTTTGCATCTTCAATTTGTTAGGTATTAATGACAGTGCTCTATTGTTTTACAGATTACAGCTCTGCATAATGACTCCAGCCTTAGCAAATAAAAAGAATAATTATGCATTTTGTAATTAATTAATATAATCAACCACATCAGCTCTGACCCCATGAGCTCTTGTAAGAGCACCACCGTGTGCATTGTGCGCATGTGCATGCGGCGTCAGATACACTCATGCTGCCATTTGAAACAGCTCCTTATGTCATTGTCTGCGGAAGAGCTGGCACCCCTTGGGCCAATTAGCGACAAAATGCATCTTCTCTCCAATTTTCATCAACACCGAGCCCATGGTGTAGCTGTTAATACAAGTCAGAATTTAAAATTCTGACCTTTTAATTACAGTGTTCCCATTGAGCCAATCAGTGTTCCGTTGTCAAATGCCATAAACACGGGCACAAACTGCGTCATCATGCAAAGTTGTTGTGAGACAGTGAGAGACACCAACTGAGTTTTCACCGTGGATTAATTCACTGAAGAATTATTTCACCAAACTTTCGTCTATTTTCATAACTCATTAAAAATATGAGCAGCTGTATTTCTTTTAACTGTAAATCAGATAAATTAAATATAGAGTAGTATGAAGTTGACAAGCACAGGGATGAAGGGCTTGAGACAGGTCTTGGTCTTGAGACCATTCTCGAGCTGTTTTTTCATGGTCTTGGGCTCAGTCTCATTCCTGGATTTTTATGCCTTGGTCTTGGTCTCATTCGACAAATTTGGTCAAGGCTGGTTCGAGACTCTAGTTTTTGTCAAAATTATGAAAACTTAAGACTCTTATCTTCACCCGGAGATGCACAACAACGTGAATTAACAACAGAGATCAGAGCGCAGCTCTGTCCTACCATCTTAGAAAAAATACCATGTTATTATTGCTAATGACCGTGCAATCTTATTGCTTGTGATTGTTTACAAAGCCATACAGTATTTGGTCCTTTGATTTAAAAGAATGCGTCTGCATGTTCACCTGCGGTGCAGTCTAACATTTGCTGAACAAACACCTCCCTCTGAATTAAATGATTAAGTTTGCTTTTTAAAAACATGAATAATATGATGAAACATTAATAATAATAATAATAATAATAATAATAATAATAATAATAATAATAATAATAATAGAAAAAGATGCTAAAACTTCATCACCACTCTATGTGCAAAACACACTTATCCAGCAGCCAATGAAGAGTAAAAATATGGCTCAAAACATAAATTCAGTCTTCCCTTTGATGTTTTATGGTCATCATCTGCATTAGAGAAAATATTCCCACTTGGTTCCTTTAATCTGTTGTCCCTGTGTCATCCCGGTGGGCTACATGATTTTTGTAAATCTGACAGATTCTGATGGCTCTGATTGTTTTGGGAATTCCCCCTGTGAGGCAATTTGCTTGCCCACATGGAGTAATAATAATATTAAAATGCATAATAATTTATTAATATGTTCAGTATGTGTTTTTAGGAACAGTAAGCTTTTTAACATCTGATACTGTGATGAATTGCTTTAATTCAGATGGTCATGTAAGAAAAGATTTTTTTTAAATATGACAATTCTTTATTAGCCTAATCTCTCACTGTTTTTTAAAATTTGTCATACAATTATTGTGCAATGTAAGCTGATTATTTCAGTTTAGGGAATGTGTAACAATGTATGGCTGCATTTAATAACATAAGTATTAGTTTATTATGACCATTATTAATTTAATACTAAGAAGTGGCTTTGGTTGAGTACCGTTTTTCCATTAATTTTTGCATTTTTGTGGTGTACAGAAAGCAATGTCCTCAAATATTTGTCAACATTCTAAACATTCAGCATTGCTAGTGGTGGTAGTGTCATTCTTATTGTCTTATTTGCTGCGAGTGCACAAAGTGGGTGAGATGGTAATGACGAGGAAGGAGTACCTGCAAATTTTATTCAATACAATTCAGTTCAATTCAGTTTTATTTATATAGCACCAATTCACAACAAATGTCATTTAGAAAAAAAAAAAAAAAAAAAAAAACAAACAAAAAAAACCCCAAATGTCGTTTTGAGGCACTTTACAAAAAAATAATTTCACTTCTATCATACATACATTCCAATTGATCCTAATTACTGTAAGCTCAATCAATTGAGCTTGCAGTAAGCTCAATTGATTATTCAAAGTAGTTTAAAAAGTTTATTTCTAAGGAAATCAAGCAAATTGTATCAAGTCATATTTGACATCAACTAAAATCAGCAACTACCTGGTTGAAACTTAGAAACACACAGTCCTGTGTTGTTCACACAGGACAAACTTGTGCACCCAGTGATCTCCTAAATCATCAGTATCCACTGAAAAAGAAGAAGAATACCTTTATTAGTCCCCCAGGGGGGAAATTACATTTCAGTACACCCCGTCCAGTAGACAGGTGTCTGAGGCTGCATTCATCTTGGGAGGCACTGCCCTTAGGCGGAACAGACCAAAGCATCAAATTATGACATTCATTCACAGGATAAGATGATGTAAAGTTTTGACCTACACTGTAAATATAAGTGTTTATAATGAAGCTATAATATTATGATAAGTGACCAGAGATTTTATGCAAATTACCCCTGAAACAAAATGCTGACTTGTCCGCAGATGTTCTCTTTTGCCAACTGGTTCTGAATTTTGGCTCATTTGGTTGTGACTGGGCTCTAAATAACTGGTCTGTCTGTTATTCAGGTGTGTGACTTCAATGGCCACTGCTCTCACAGAATCAATCCCAGGCTGGGTTGGCCTGTGAACATCTCACAGGTCTTGTTGCTGAGGAGGAACTTATTAGTAACAGGTTGAAAAAGGTACTGCAGCTTTCTGTATATCTGTAGTTTTTTTTGCATTTAAAGATAGGACATCAACACAATATATATGGTTCTGAAAAACATTTTAAGAAATCTGTGTGTCTTCCAATGACCTTGCAGTTGAAACTACCTGAAGAATTTGCACGTTTGGAGCAGTTTAAGGGTTAAGGCTGAATAGAAGCATCCAGGTTAGAGCGTTGGTATTATTTTTAGTGGTAGCTTGTTCAGTGATTGTCCTCACAGAGACAAAAGAACAAGGGAGTGAGTGTGTGTATGTGTGTGCGTGGGTGTGTGTATGTGTGTGTGTGGGTGTTTCTGTCTGTCCTTTCCTGCTGTGTCTGCCTGCCAACAACTCAGAGCCAACCAGACATCTGGACTCTAACAAGTCAGAACGCTCCAGGGCTCTCACATTCACTTTACTATCGTTGCTACGGATTTGAGCGGATGTGTGTGTGTGTGTACCTCCTTTGTATACCCACATCACATCTGCTCTTCATCATCATCATCATTTCACACCCAGTGAGCTGGACTCAGCGGTGCGCTATCATCAAGTTATATGACTTTCACTCTTTCTGTCTCTCCCTCGTATCTCCACACATGCACACACTAGTGCACACACCACTGTATTTCCATGATTTCAGAGGACATCACAATGACTTACAGTGGGTTCATTTTATGGAACCCACATGCTCATTTCTAACTTTAACCTTAACCATAGAGTTTACTGTAACCTTAAAAGATGTCTTTACCGTAATTTGAACCTGTTCTTCTGTCTCAAGAGGAAGCCAAATTCCTCGTAACATGATTGCGTAAACAAATTTAGGCCCCAGCATCATGAGTAATCCCCCCCCTTCCTTACTTCCTCACTCGCAATTACATGCTCTCAGGGGTGTCACAGTGGTAAAAAGAGCAGAGGCGACAGATAAGCAGCAATAAAAGAAAATAATGTCATTATGACTTTCATCACACATTTAATTTTCTGCTACTTCACATAAACCAGGCTCCCATTTGAAGAGACGCAGCTATGTCCTCCATGGCGTCTGATTTAAACTCCCACTGCCCTTTGCTGCCCAAAAGATCTCCTGCAGGTTGAAATATCTGTATCTCACTGACAGATTTTCTTCTCAGTTTGAAGAAACAGTGCATCATTTTTTTTTCTTATCGCGCACTTTCACAGCAGCCAGAGGCAGAAGAGCTGTGATGAGAGGAAAACAAAACTTTTAGGAGAACTCTTTGCAGGTGCATTGAATGGCCTCCTGAGAAGGTGAATATTAAAGTGTTGCATATGCATAACCTCTCATCTACCTGTCATCTATAGTAAAGGGGGTGCACTCATGTTCATTACAACTGCCATCTTTCCATCAGAAAGCAAATGGTAAACATGTTGCAGAGAAAAGAATGCACACAAATATAACATGTGACTGAACTGCATTAACTTGATAAATCACAAATTCCTTCAAAGTTATAGTTCCATTATTAGTTATAACAGGACCATTACTGCTGCTGATTTTGTTCTCACATAACTAACACATTTACAACTGCCTCTAACACTCCTATCTAACACATTTTTTTGCCATTATTCATAAAAACAGATCTGGTACTAATTCAGTCAATCAATCGATCGATCAATCAATCAATCAATCAATCCATCCATCCATTTTTATTTATAAAGTACCCTTCATAATAAAAGCAGCTCAAAGTGCTGTACAGAATTATACACAATAAACCCACAAGATGAAAAACAATAACCTACATCATTTACCATGTCTACTAAGGATGACTGTATATTTTAGTAATAAAAAAAAAGCAAGTGCTGCATTTCATGATTGGAACACATTATTGGACATGCCTCTAACCATCATCTTCATTGTGCTTGTCTCTACAGGATGTTAAGTTTTTTCCCCTCTACACTCCTTCTCCCAGTCCAGCGTTGAACGCTCTGAATGGACATCTGGTGTTCAGCATCAAGATAATGTCTTCTGTGCTGTATTCCAGCCTCCATTGACTCTTGTCACAGATGAGTGTTTTTGTGGTCATTAATTCTTTATTTCTAAAACCTCAAAAAGTGCCTTTATAAGATAAAATTGTCGTATTTTTCCCCACTCACATTCACAACAAAGTATGCAGAGATTCATACCTAAACATGTGGAAGCCTACAGTTTCATGTGTTCTCCTTTTTTTCTCTCACAGAAGAAAAATGAGTAGAATGCTAGCTCGGAATAAGAGAGATATGAATGAGAAAAATAAACAAAGGCAAGGAATTAAAGAGAATTTTTAAAAAGAAACTTCAGTGAGATGGAAAAAATAACTTGGAGCAGTTATCTGCTGATTATACTAAGTGTTGTTGTTATCAAAGGAAACCGAGCACCGCACTTTTCTGTCAGCTTGAAATAGCTCTGTGTTTTGAGTGTCTGCCTACGCATGTAGGCAGAAAGGGAAGAAATCTTTTTCAGAAGTCACATTCGAAAGAATAACTGCTTGCAAGTGCACTATGCACCCTTAAAATAGTGTCTTAAAATTTTATGAACATTATATGTGAAAAATTTGTATATCCATGATCAGAAACACAAAAATCAATTAAAAGTCCCCAAAAATCTGTTAAATTAATGAGACATTAAGTGTCATTTCTGGAATGCAGTTTGGTCTCATCATGCCCAGAGCTGTATTGATACTGAGATTTAGTTGCACACAGGTTGAATTTATTAATGAGTTCTGAAGGCAGATGACTGTACAGGATTTTATTGGGGGTATCAGAGTAAAGAGCTTTGAATGGAAAAAGCATGCCAACAGTTCAGGTTTTTGGTAACAACCTAAAAAAAAAAAAAAAAAAAAAAAAAAAAAAAAAAAAAAAAAAAGTGTTATTTTCTCTCATTCACAAATATGTTTTCATTTGTATTAGTCTACAAACCATCTCTGAAACATTACAGGCAGGAAAACATGCCATCTAACAAAGGTGGATGAGCATTGATCTTCTTAAGTCAGGATGTAGCTTAAAGAATGTAGTTTTTGGTCCCAACTTGTTCATATCAATAGAGCAATAATTAAAAATGCTAAAAACAACTGACCTGTAACAAACAGAATCTAGCTTGCCAACAGGCACAAGAAAGCAAGAAAAAACAAACAAAACAAAACCTCCAGATGTTAGAGAACTGCAGCAAATGTTTTGAGTGTGAAATATGCTTCTGCAAAAACGGAATTTCATTTTAAAGCTTTTTACACCTCTTTATCAGAGGTGCCAATAATTACGGAGGGCATTATAGTTAAAGGAACAAGAAATCAGTGTGAACCTTTCTCTGGATGTTCCTTTTGTAGCAGAGTTCTTACACAGGATATAAAAAAGACCTAATACAATTATAATAGGGACAAAACTATCTGGTGGTACAATCAAAAGGATCAGGCAGCTGATCACTGCACAGATTCACTGGTATGAAATGGAAATGCTTCACACTTTTTTGAAAATCAGGGAAGAGGGCTAAAATCACAGCAGCACATATTAAAATGCAGACATACTGTGTGCCTCTGGCTAATGGCGCCATCGTGTCTCTTTCAATCACTCTGCTTTTTATTCAGCTTCTTTAAATTTATGTGGACTTTTTTTAAACTCATATACCCAAAGTTTGTCTGTTTGATTGTTAAACTTTTTTTTGTCATTATGGGTCTTGCCAAGGCTTTTGCACCTGTCTCACATTTAACGAATCAGGACTGTCAGATATCATTTACCAAAAATAAAATGAATTCATGAAAATCAGTATCCTGAAAACACATGTCTAGAATTTGGAGCAGTTTTAAAGGCTTTTCCAGATAACGAGAATATACTTTAAAAGTCCGAAAGACCCCTCAGCACTCATTATTTTCTTAGATTTCTCAGCCTCTGGTGGTACAACTGCCAATCCTCCAGTTACTGGTCTGCTTATATTAGCATCAAGCACTTTGCACCCCATTTGACCTGGAAAGTTTTTTTTTCCTGGTTTGTGCAGTTGCATCACTTTGGTTTAAATTCCAAAAGCACTGATTCATTTCACAAGTCAGAGAGCAAAACAGCTGCAGACCTTCTCTGGCTTTCCACGAGAGATCAACCCCAGAGGTAAGCACTGAAAACAATAGAATGAGAGACGAATTTGGCAAAGTAGATGAGAGGGGCGTTCTCAGAGTTGAAGCGAGGAAGTGCCTCGGAAGGAAATGAAAAATGGTTGGTGGAACAAAAGCAGAGTTCAGGAGCTACTTTCAGAACTTGGAAACTTCTTGAAAAACTTTCTTGTCTGTGTTTCAGCTGCTCTTTCTTCCTGCATTTGATTCTTCTTCCCCACAGCTCAGATTGGCACTCCCCTTCTATTTTTCATGTTGCCATCCCAGAAGGTTAGCTTGCTGCATTCGTTTCTTCTTCTACACACAGACATGTGCACATGCATCGTCCTCCCTCCTCAGTTTCATTCAAATGCTCAATTGAAATCAAATCCTTTAAACTTGTAACAATAGGAAAGGATGAAAATGCAATGGCTTTTCTGTTTCTCTTCATGTGCATATTGTGCAAGGTGGGTTTGTATATTTAAACAATATTACATATATGGTGGTTTGTTTTATAACTAAACATCTGATAGAATGGGGCTTTATGTGTTGCAGTAGCTCAGAACACAATATGTCATTCAAACAGTGATTGGTGAGTTTATTTTCCCCTTCGTGGATTAGATGTTGAATGATTTTGGGTGGATTTTGGGATTAACACCTTATTGTGAATTCAGTTTATGACAATGGGAGACTGTCATAAGCCTCTAAATCTGTGATGCGCTGAAGTGTTTACGTCACAGATGTACAACTGAAGCTAGACAAATAACTAAGTAATTTCTCAATTCACAGGGTTAATTTTCCTGGCTATAAAATGGATTTCTTAGGGGCTTTAATGGTAGTTTTTTGTAAATGTCAGTTATTTGTTAGAAGGGACTCCAACACCATGTGTTACGTTGAAAAGCCTCTTAGAGGTTAGCAATGTGGCAAGAATACCACATTTTTAAAAAAAGCATATCAGAACATCTAGGTCAAAAAACATTTCTAAACAGATTTTAATCAGTTGATTTTAATCCATTTTAACCAACTTGTGTCAGGTGCCAGTAGCATTTAATGAATATGTTGCCATTCTTTAGACTTGAGGTACACTCTTTCTCAAACTATGTTGCGTAACTTCAGAAATAAGAATGGTTTTATGCTGTGCCATCCACATGCAGGCCAGAGACAGGCAGGTCATTATTATGGTAAATCTAATGAATTAGTTAAGAGCAGGAAAGCAAAAAGAAAAAAATACAAGGCCGGGACTTTAATGTGTTTACTTTGATTAATTAATTACATAGATTTTTGACATATTAAAAATGTTAGCACAATTAATTGCAGTTTTTTGGTTTTTTACATACAAAAGCTCTGCAAACAACAGCGATGAATGACAATTAGCCCATTGTGGGTTAAATTTCGCTTCAAAAAATGGTTTGATGGGACTCTGGAAAAGACTATTCTTGAGTGCAAGTTGTGCAAAAAGGAGTTAGTTATCACTGAAGCTATTTAAGCCTAAACTACCATCTCAATGCAAAATATGTTGCATCAAGTACAGATGTCCCTAAATAATGTCAGCATCCACAGTCTACATTTCGAAAGAAGTATTTTTTCAAAGAAGTTACATGAATGATCAAGGGTTCCTGAAACACTTGAAAGTTGAAAAAGTATAAAAGCACTTTGCACCAATTTGATGGTTGAATAATCTAAATAAGTTAAAAACAATGTCATTGTTGAGCTCACATGCCTTTTGAAATGAGAATGTAGCTCATTTTGTTGATACATGGTTTTTAATTAAATGCGATTAATTAATTACAGACCTTGCAATTAACTCGATCAAAATGTTTAATCGCATCCCACCACAAAACAAAACAAAACAAAAAAAAAAAAAACAAAAAAGAAAAACAACCAAAGTTGTGCACAAAAACTGCAAACAATGCATAAAACCTCAGGAGTAAAAAAGTTGCTGGATGGGAAGGATTTGACAAAGGGTAGGCAAGGAACTAAATCCTGGTAAGAATCATTACCTGATGCAAAACATGTGAGTCTGATTAACTGGCTGCAGTCAACAGGGAGGTCGAGAAAAATAAAGGTCTTGGCTGAGGAAAGGTATTAAATGAATACAAAAGGGAACACATAGATAATTGAAACAATAACAATAACTAATAGAACATGCACTAAAGCAACCCACAATGCAAAACAAGAATTCACAGAAATGCAATATTGTGGTAGCCAGCAGAAAGAAAAGAAAAGTATTTTGAGTCTCATTTTATTCTCAGTGTCTTCCAGCCACAACAAGAAAATTGAATGGGGAACAACAGTACGGTCTTCTCTTCCTCTTTCAGTCTCTACCATTTCCGCTCTCTCCCATTCACAATAAGGGCCTACATTCTGGTATGAATATATATATGTTAGTATCTGCCACAACATAATACAAGATAAGCAAACTCACCTTGAAAGTGACTAAGTAAACTCAAAAGCCTTCAACTTATGGCAACACAAATAACTAATTCTAAATTTTTCCAGGGCATATATAAAAACAAACAAACAACATTTTCATTCATATTGCGTGAAACTATTTTATAATGCCAAAGGAGAAAAATTTTATTCCACTTACATGATGTCTCTATTTTAGAAGATTGTCAACATGTCTTTCTCAATCTGACATTATCATATTGCCCGCCCTTTATGTTCCAGCTGAATCAAAGCAAGGCTTAAAGTTCAGGTAACGCCAGCCACAGGTTCTTGAGTGCCATAGATGGGTCGACTTTAAGCATTTACACAGGACCTCTTCCTGCTCAACTTGGATTAGAAGAAGGTTCTAGTGCTCTGGAAGACATCTTGCCTCATTCGAGTAACTTT
Organism: Anableps anableps; assembly: GCA_014839685.1. Taxonomy (NCBI): domain Eukaryota; kingdom Metazoa; phylum Chordata; class Actinopteri; order Cyprinodontiformes; family Anablepidae; genus Anableps; species Anableps anableps. The sequence continues at coordinate 22,958,475 of CM026068.1, read as the reverse complement.
TTCCCATGTGGCTCAAATGAATATGACACAGCTGCTCTAGCACTATTCATTATGATGGTCCTGGATGTACAGTCATAAGTAGACAAATACAAGTAGTATTTTTACAGTTTTAGGACCCACTGTAGTCAAAATAGGCAGCACTGTTGGGATCCATTGGCTTCTTAAGCACTTTCAACACAATTCAGCCTGGACTGCTTCTTAGCAAGCTTAGGAATAAAAAAAGTCAATGCCCCCAGCAATCTTTGGAAAAATTGACTACCTCAGATCAGCAGCACTACCAGCAGATTGCACACCAGCACTTTTACACAACAGGGGGACTGCACTTCCACAGATTTTTTTAACCTGTGCACAGCAGACCACTGCATATATATATATATATATATATATATATATATATATATATATATATATATATATATATATATATATATATATATATATATATATATATATATATCAAGTTGCTCTAAGTAGAAACACTCAGGCCCCAGCTACACTATTCCAGGTATATTCCAGGTATAACTTAAATATCTTTTACTTGTATTTCAGCAACAAAATAATACAAGGTATTATTTTGACATAAAAAACATAACACAATAAACAAACAAACAAGCAAAAAACATCATATTACAGTGGCAAAATAAAAAGAGAGGTGATAAAAAGTTGTAATCCAGACTTGAATTAATCTGTGTTCCGGTTATTATTAATAAAAGAAAACTCTAAGCAAATGGGGTTTTAGCCTTAATTTAAAGCAGGGGTCATCAAATCCAGGCCTCAAGGGTTGGTGACCTGCAGCTTTTAGATGTCTCTCTTCTTCAATACACCTGAGTCAAATAATGGGGTCATTAGCAGGACTCTGGAGAACTTGACTGCAACTGAGGAGGTGATTCAGCCATTTGATTCAGGTGTGTTGGATCTGAGACACATGTAAAAGTTGCAGGACACCAGCCTTACAGGCCTGGATTTGAGGACCCCTGATTTTAAAAGAACTCAGTGTGTTGGCTGTTTTGCAGTTATCTGGAAGTTTGTTCCAGATTTGTGGTGCATAAAAACTGAAAACTACTTCTCCATGTTTGGTTCTGATTCTGGGGATGCAAAGTAGACTTGAGCCAGAAGACCTAAGTGGTCTGAAAGGTTGATACAACGACAACACGTCTTTAATGTATTTTGGTGTCATTAAGTGGCTTATAAACTAAATATTTTAAAGTCTGTTCTCTGAGCTACAGAGACCCAGTGAAAGGACTTTAGAAATGGGGTGATGTGCTCAATTTTCCTAGTTTTAATGAGAACATTAGCAGCAACATTCTGGATTAGCTGTGGCGATCTGATTGACTTTTTAGGCAGACCTGTGAAGACAGTAGCTGTGTTTCCATTAACCTTGAAATTGCGCGATTTGAAATAACGAAAGTAAATTTGCTTAATGGAAACACACCATTTTCGAAAAAAATTCTTATTTTTCGAGAAAAAGTTTTTGTACTATGGTTTTTTGGCCGTATCGAAATAGGTTTATTTCGCAAAACTGCAATGGAAACGCCTTTTTCGCATCACGAGTCACATGATCAACAACCAGATGTTGCCACTAGTGCAAACCACGAAGAAGATGACAACAGGAAGTAGTTGGAAGATCATGGCGCGGCATGTTGTAATGACTTACCGTGTGAACAAGCTTATTCACGTGTGAATTTAATTTAATTTCTTATTTAATGGAAACACCGCAACTGTTAAATTGCTCATGTGTTTTTTCGACATTAGCAGAAAATCAACAGAAATTTACTCACCTTTGTAATGGAAGGTGCAGCTAGTGTTGATAAGTTTCTCTGGATCTTGTTGAGACATTAGCCCTTCATTCCTGGAAATTTTCCTAAGGTGATAGAAGGTCGGTTTTGTAATTGTATTTATGTGTCTCTGAAGGTTCAGGTCTAAGTCCATCACTACTCCCAGATTTTGGGCCTGATCAGTAGTTTCTAGCTGTAATAGGTGAAGTTGTGCACTGACTCTAGATCACTCCTCTTTAGGTCCAAAAATAATTTCTTCAGTTTTGTTTCTATTCAGCTGAAGAAAGTTATGGCACATCCATGGATTGATTTGTTCTGTGCATCTGCTCTCTTTGACCTCTCTTGTAAAGAGCTATTCGATAATGTCAACCATTCCTCCATGCTGTAGCTCATTTGTTATTTGACTTATTTTACATTTTCCTCTCAGTCATTAGCTTCTACAGCTTGAAATTCAATAAACACAGAGTCTGGACAAAGCAGGACAGATATAAAATAACCTAAAAATATGCCTTCTCTGTTGTTTCTACTACATAGTTTTAGAACTGGCATGAGCAAAGTGTTCCTCTATGTCATAGATGTTAAAAGTCTACACTTTGGAATCTATTTTTAAAAAAGTCTTCTCTCCAATAACTATGGAGTACAAAGTTAAAAAAGTCTTAGTTTTGTAAGATATCCAGGTTAATCTTGACAAGGCCTTGGAGGACTCTTTAGATATGGGACAGGACTGCAGGCCAAGTATGGAAAACTATTGAGATGTTTTAGAAGAAAGCTTTAAAAATATGAAGTGGTGGACATCTTGAGATATTAGGGTGTTCAGGTGAAGCATGTTCTCTAGAGGGGAAAGGTCAGTCTTATATGAACGTTTCGTGGAAGCTTGGTTCCTTCAGGGTGTGAAGCAAAATTTTGCGTGTCTTTTATGCATCTGATGTTGATGAATTGAGTTTACTATTTTAAAATACAAAATCATAATCATCAGTGCTTGATTGACTCCGACATCCAAAGCCATCTGTTTTCAGGAGGTTGCTTTTAATATAGAATATAGAATACATATAGAATATAGGATCTGTTTTAGTAATAAATTCCTCTACTCATGATGTCTTTTTGCATTTCACAGTAGTATAAATCTATGTCATATATGCATTTTTTCAGATTCTTTCCTCCCAAATCCAGTCAGCCTGACCACAATATATTAAAAGCAATAGTACATTAGTTGGCCTTGGCACCATGTTTCTTCAGGGCTGCATTTGAGCAATGGTGTTTCCACATCAAAGCACATGTTACGCAAAGTCATGCATTAATGCTGCCAAGTGAAAACAGTGGTGGCATCGTGGCCACCAGTGACAAAAGTCAATTTAAAGTTCTGTTTGGACTCTCCCATGCTCAGGAAGACTGTGTGTGTGTGTGTGTGTGTGTGTGTGTGTGTGTGTGTTTGTCTGGTGTCTTGAGGTGCAGCAGGAACATTTGCTTTATTTGGGACCAAGCCCTGCTCATTTATATTCAGAGTCTTTGCTAGGTTCTGCTTGACTTCTCACATACAAACACTATCTGACACACACATACACAGCATGGTATATGTACACAGGAGTACTGTGCACCTCCTTTAGTCACAACCCAGCTTTTCCTTCTTTCCCTTAATCCTCAGTGGCTGAATAACTTTAAAGCAACCAGGCACCAGCTCATCTGAACTTTGATTGATGACCAAAATGTTGCACAAATGGAATTGCATGTACAGAAATCCAAATACTTTGACAACAATTAGCTGCATTTGGATGCAGTGGTTGTTGTGTCTCGGAGAGTATTTGAATATGTATGAAAAGAGTTGGATAAATTTCTTGGCATTCCTAGATTGAGGTCCATGAAATCTAATAAATTAACCTGAGTAATTTTTCCTGAGATGATGTCAGCTTACACCTGTACCTCTAGGCTGTAGAAACCACTCTTGGCACAGCAAATTTATATCTCAGGCTGAACTCTTACTGGTTGGTTTGCAGTTGTCAGCAATGAACAAATCCAGAGGCCAAATGCATTAACAATGCATGTATTCAGAAACTTTACAGATGTATTTTTTGTATACAAACTGTTATTCATGAGGAAAAACTTATGAGCTTAAAATATGCACACTTTAAACATCATTTGAAGAGTGCATGCCCACATGTATTCCAGTCGAAATGTGAGCATTATGTGGTAACATGGAAGTGTGACAAAATCGAAACAAAGTTAAAATCAATGGGGCACTTTGACAGCGAATGGTTGCTATTCACACTATTACCTACCTGGAATTAATTTCCATAGTATCTACAGATAAACCGCTTATAGACAATAATGTTTTGGCATTGCCTTTTCCTTTGATACTATAGCGTTTGGTGTCAAGTTAAGTAAGGTAAGGCTGCCACAGTTTTTATTTTTACCATTAATAAAATCAGTTTACTGTAACTTAGAGGCACCACAATTACAGCACATACACAGCTACTATAATCTTTACAAAAGAACTGTATACAAGTGTTGCAGCAACAACCTAAGAAATACCATTACCTATATTCAACATTACATATTCAACACCCTGCAAACACTTTGTCCGTATTGATGGTGATTCACTCATATTTGCGTGTGCTTGAAAGGGTTCCAACTGGAAGGTGGAAAATAAATCATAGAATAAAATATATCACAATAAATCACATTCTCCATAAACTTGAAAGGACTTGATTTTTCACAGAATTTGCTTTATTGCTTTTCATTTAAACCCACAGAAAATGCATGTTTAGACATCAAGATGCTGGAGAATATAGATGACAGTGAGAGAGCACTTTCAGCGTAATTTTTAATAACAATTTTCTTTTTCATAACAGGTTTATGATACAAATTGTTTGTACTTTAGTAACTAATAGGATTCTAAAAAGAGAAGAGTGTTAAAAAATTGCTCTGATTTTCCTAGAGCAGGTGATGCTTGGGGTTTGACATCTGTTTTGTTGTTGCTTTTCTTCTATGTCCACAATAGCTCTAATTCTGTCATACAATTATCCTATATATCCTCATGTATTATTTACTTGTTAATCTGTTTCTTTTTTTTTTTTAGTGACCTTTGCTCTAAACTTAAAGTTAGAGGCAAGAGACAACTTGGAGTTCACTGCTTTTGCTGCTTTTACAGCCCTTTTTTATTTTGGCAGTAATTCCTGAACTGACAATACCAAATAATAATAAAAAAAAAAAAAAGATTACTTTTACTGTCTACTTCATTGCTGAAGTGTGTCAGCTTTATATTCAGTCCTGTCTTACTGCTGCTATTTTCATTTATGAGTCTTTTTTGTTGCTGAGATTTTTTTAAAGCTACCTGCTAGACATCTCTGTACAATTTGTCAAATATAAACTTATGGATCACTTTACCTTGTACTACTGTTCGATTGCTTGTTGACACAATAATGAATCAAATGAACAGTTGATGCATTCAGGCATTTAAATCTGGCACAAGACGACTTGCTAAAATTCACACGGAGCATCGGGTTGTACATAATTCCTCACCGCGTCAGATAAATGTTCCTCAAAATTATTCATGTCTCCTCGAGATACAAAAACCAGATAATGGAAATGGACAAGTTGAAGAGAAATATCAACACTGCTGTCTGAGCGCACTTCTGCATAAAACACGGCAACAAACTTCTGACCAATCAGACAACAATTTGCAGAGAGCCCAGTCGACGTAGTTGGACCTGGGTCTGGTGTTGAGTTTGGCAGGCAGATGGCTCTTTGCGAACAAAATCACGCAACTTTCGTCACGTGCCTAGGTCAATGAGAACCGATTTCGGCACTTTGGATGAAGTATATTGGGGCTTTAAGCTAATCAAATAGAGTACTTTTGGAATGTGGTAAAACAAGAAATAAGAGTTATTTTTCTTCAGGCACTTTCCAAAAACTTCCTATTTTATGAAATCTTGCAGCATAAAGCCACACTTCATTACCCAGCTGTGTTTTTATAGTCAGTATACATTTGCTAGTACATAAAATAAACACACCACTGGATAGTATCCTTAGCACAAATTATTGTTCAGGGGAGTTTCTTCACAAATTCATGATTAAAACATCCATGGAAGGTTGTTTTAGGCTTATGCGTATAATTTTATCATGTTAATGATAATTGGAACCATTAAACTTGGCCGTTACAAAAATAATCCAAGATCCAGGTACATATTTTTTCCCTCTCTGCTTTGCATAAACATGGTTTCAAACATAAAACTACTCAGTTTTATGCAGATGTCCCCAGGTTATGAGAGGAAGAAGGTGTTGGATAGAAAAGTCTATATCTGTGCAGGTAACACTTCAGCTTTGAGCTCCTACAGGATTTGCATATTTGTTGGTCTGTGTAAATGATCCTCTGCGCTCTAATATGCAAGGTATATTTCTCATCACAATCGCCAGTACTTAGCACATTAGGGCACTTTTGAAACTTAATGAGGCAAATTAAGCTTAACCTTGTGTAGCTGCTGCAGATATTTACAGTCTTATTCTCTATGTCCATCACAGCCTTGCAAACACACACAGACACACACTTTAACAAAACACGTTAAAACTTGCCTGAAATACCGATGCTGGCCTAAGGCTTCATGAATAATGTAGATGGCCCACTCCCTCTCAAACTTTTCACCCCCTCTTCCTCACACGTAGCCACCACACTTCTCATAAATCATTTCTCTCATACTGTTTGACTATCAGGACAACTGATGAGATTTCTCACTCATAAGCACACACAGATGATTTCACAGAATCCTACAGATATATTGCAGTTTACAGGGTAAGCCCTTTTTACCTTAAGGTTAGTTAAGGGTTAAGTGGTGGAACAGATGACAGCTGAAGAACACATGTTGATATTTTAAAGGGGTTTTCGTGCTTGATCCTAAAACAAAATGCGTGTGTCTTAAGAAAAAAAGTTAATTATTTACTATAAATATAAGTGGATATTTTAATTTAATGATTTTATTGCCTGTGATGGAAAAGAGGAAATATGAGAGCTTGCTCAGGATTTGGAGTAAAACTTTATACTTTTTCTGATGAGCTGTCATTTTTTTTCTTTGTGTTCAGGGAGCCAGGATGGAGAGATGATCGTTTGGAACACCTGCACACAAAAGGCTTCAAACAAATTAAAGCATCAAGGTGAATATGGAAGCCATGAGAAGCAGCAAAGTCTCATGCTGCCAAGCCATCACCTGTTTCAATCAATTAAATGAAATGCTACTGTGCTCCTGCCTTTGATTTGTGTCCTGTCGTTGATGTGGCTTTTTTCTGGTCAAATTGAAATAGGCCTTTTCTTTGACTCTTAAACGGAACAGAGAACTCCACTGTCACCACAAGACTGTCTTTCATACCAGGACGCCGATGGAGAACTGCTTCTCAAGGTAAAACACTGAGAACTTCAGCTGTTCACCTCAACTTAGAATATAGATCTGTGTATATTGAGGTTTTAGATCTTTAAAACTTGTTTTAGAAATGTACATTATCAAGAGCCAAAAATAATATATATATATATGTATGTGTGATAATTTGAAGAAACTTGGAAATGCATGCATTCTAGAAATGGTTAACTCTTCTGACAATGTATTAAATAAATACAAAATTTATTATGATAAATTCAGTATTTCAGATATTTTAGGTCCTTGTCGTTGCACATCATGAATTTACATTTTCTGTCAGTCTTACCCGTCAAAGTCAGTGAGCTGGGCTAAAAGTGTAAGGAACAAGGTGACTGACCTGGAGTTAAATTGCTGTGCACATTTCCCAATCATACATTGGAGTCTATGTGACAGTTAAAATCATTTAGCGGAGAAAGTGTAAAACTATTAAACAAATACCTCTGTAAATACAGGGGTTGCCCAGCGAAGCCACTGTTGCCTTGAAGCAAGAGGGTCCTTGGCTCGAATCCCGGTCTCACATCCCTCTGCATGAAGTTTGCATGTTTTCCTCTGTACTCAGGATAAAACACAGTTCTCGGTTTGGTAAATTAAACTGCCTTTAGGTATGAGGGTGTGTGTACATGGTGTTTCGTCTTACGTGTCTGTTGCCCTATGATGGACTGGTGACCTGTCCGGGCTTCATTAACACATAGCTTCTCTGAAGAATCTATCTCTGAGGGCTGGTTGTGCAGCCATATTATTAAAAGCTTGATATTTACGCAATAATAGAGCAGTAATAGACATAAAGACTGATATGTCTTCATCCACAAAGTCGTAGCAAGCTGTGGACCAACTTAGTGATAAAAGCAGGAGGTATGTTGACAAAATCTTCAAAAGAGTTGCATGTCAAAATAATTCCAACTTGATGACCAATAAGGACAGTTTTAAAAGATACCAAGATTCTTTAGGTTAGAAACTGCAGCAGTTAGAGAGCTATAAAAACTGAAAATCTGGGATGAGTGCTGTCTGTTTAATAGTTAGAATAAATCTCTAATCTCTCACTAACTTTTAACCATCACTTGTTTCAGTCTTAAAGTCATGTTTTTAATATTGTAGTGATACTTTTAACATTACAACAGCAACAGAGAACATTCTGTCTTGAGGAAAACAAACAAACAAAAAAATTTTCAAATGAAACTGGATCAAATTATGTTATTAAATTATGAATTATTTACAGATTATAAAGCTTTAAAAAAAGATAGTAAGCACCTTCCCACAGAGCTATGATGAAACATGTCTTACATCATACCTATCCCCAACACATTTGTTAGAGTAACACATATGAGCAGTCAGTCTCCTTCGGTAGGAGTCTATCATTATCCTATCCTATCTTGACTTGGCAAAACATCTCCAAATCAGTCAAATAATAAGCAAATCTCTTGGATATTGCCCTTTTCAGGAGACCACACAGATTTTCTGTCAACTGTAGTTTTGTACTCTGGCTAGGCCTTTGCAAAACTACATTTTTCTTATGTTGAAGCTGTTCTGTAGTTGATGAAGTGTGGTAAGTAAGGGTGGATTGTAATGTTAAAGAAATGTAATCCAACAGCCTGATGCTGCCACTATCATGATTTATTGTAAGTATGATGCTCTTTTGGTGATGTGCCGTTGTTTTTTTTGTTTTTTTTTTTCGTGCCAAAATACATTGTGAAATTGCAATATTTTAGCCAGGCCTGGATATTTCCTATAGATGAAAGGCTTCTGTCCTCTGGCCATACTCTATAGTTCAGACGTATGGAGAAACCATTAGATTATTGTCACATGTAGAACATGACCTGTGCTAAACACTTCAGTGCTACTGTCAGGCTCTTGGAAGCTTCCTGACCAGTTTCCATTTTGTCTTTTTCTCAGTTATGGAGAAACGATTGATTTTAGTAATCCTACTGTTGTTCCATATTTTCTCCAAATATCTTTTGCTCCTCCTAATTGATAACTTTCTGTGCTGTCAGCTCATTTTGATCCTTTGTGACCATTTCAGCAGAGTGTGGCTTTTGCTTAGGGATGCAAATATGCAAATTTCAAGAAAAATCCTTCTACTGTCTTAACTGTTAGTTTAAGGGTGTTCACAGTTTTGCGATCAGATTATTGCAGCTTTTTGGATTTGTTTATTCTTCATCTAAACAATGCAGAATGTAATCTGTCAAACTGAAGCCAGAAAAATCTCAGAAATTGTACATTTTGCTCTTATTTTTTACTTTACAAAACATTAGTATTTTACCAGGGGTGTGCAGACATTTTATGTCCTTCGTATATTGAAAATACTTTGATTTTTTTTTTATTTGGCTGGGCTATGTCTTAGCAACATGAGACAATCAGCTATAGCAGAGCCTTGGTGTTTATCTCAGAGCTAACTGCCTCTGAATTTACATTAGGTGGTGCAGATTTGGCTTCATGTGGAAATTTGGGTTTGGTCAGGCTCTGGAACATCTAACAGAGCCAACTGGTGGGACAGTTCACAGCTCACAACAGAGATTTGGGAACCACTGTCATGACTGTCAGCTCCTGTGGGAAGTATTTAGTCACAGCCGATAGAGAAGGAACAATCAAGACGTGGGACACTGAGGTAAGTCTTTTTGTGAAGCGTGCACTGGAGCAGACGACACCATAGTTCACACTAAATCTGCAGTCCTCATTCAACTACAGCTTTTCTGAATACTGGAGGAAGAGCAGCAAGAGCAAGGAAGACTGATTGAGTTTGTGGAGTCAGGGGGAGTGACATAGATTGAGACAAGTAGTGTAATGAACAGTGAGGAAAGAGTAGATTAGATCAGGCATGTTGTTCACACCAGCTGTCATTCTAAGGCCTCAGCTGCTGAAGTGCAACTAGGGCAGTGAATCATTTAGAAAATCTCCCCACATTTATTAGTTGAAGGAAGCAATTCACCAATCCTATTTAGACTTTTATTTCAATTTGAAATACTGAAAGAAGCAGCATGTCTTTTCTAAAGGAAGACACTAAAATGTTCCAAAAGACCCCAAAAGTTTGACAAGTTATGAGAGGTTTTAATCTCTATATATTAATGACTACAAATATTACTCCCACCCGCTGAGACTCATTTCATCTACCTCATATATTTGAACAGTTTCTGAAAACCACGAGAGAACTTTTGACTTTTTGACTTGGATTACTGAGACTTGGGGATCGTGCCATTGGTGTGAGGTGGAGCTGCATCACTGTCATGCTCATAATCGCAGTAAAAGAAGACCCTCTTGGGTATTATTGCCACAATACACCCAGCTCAGCTTCCTGTCACAGTTTATAAGAGGGAATGAATTCAGATGGCTATGTCTCATTTGGCTTCCAGTTTAATTTATGGAGATTTATGTATATATGTAGCAGATTTGAAGAAGTTGGGGCGAGCTCAGTGTGCTCTGGTAGAAATCCTGTCCTGTGGCAAGTCTGGAGCACGCTTTTGAATTGGATGGATGACTAACATAATTTTGCAGCATATGGTTTTGCGTGCTCAGGCACAGCAGTTCTCAATTTAGACACAGGCCTCGGCCCTTCAATTATGCATCTGATAGTTTGTGAAAACAAAGAACTCAGTCTAGAATTATTAACACCCATGTCAGATTTATTCTGATTTTCTTTTGGGTTATTTCTTTTTGCTGAAAATATTATGGATAAATGTTGCTGTAACATTTTCAGTCAACACTTTTTTTCTCAGCCCAATTTTTTTTTTAAATAAAATTTTACATGTTATATATAACATTTTGAAGCACTTTGTAGGTCTTTGAAAGACTTCATCTGGTCTTTATATCCCTACTGCATTCAGGTCAGACCTTTGCTTTGCAAAGTATTAAAACTAGACAGAATTTTAAGACAGGTTTTCTTGGCAGCTTTTTTTTTTGTTTCCTGTCCTACTGAAAGGTCAGTTTTATGCCTGAGAGCAACTTTGCCAGCAGGATTTCATTACGAACATTGTTAAAATAAAGAAGAGGGTCTACACTTTCAGCACCTGTTATAAACTGAATATACCTTTGTAAACTAAATCCATCTATACATTTTGTAGCCATGTTTTATACTGTAATATTGAAGATATTTGTAAAATATACATTTAGCTAACTCTTCAGATGGAAAAATTCACCTAAAACAGAAAATTTAATGGAAAAAGCCGATATCATTATAAAACAGATAAAAAAGCTTGTGAGTTGTCTTAAAAACTGAACATCCCTTGAACTCTTTCACATTTTGCCACATTACACAAGCATGCCTTGAGGGATTTTATTGGGATTTTATGTGATAGACTAAAACAAAGTAGTACAAGGAAAGAAACAATCTCTTGTTAATTAGTTTGCAAATAATAAAAGTAAAAGTTATGGCATGCATTTGTATTTCCCTCCCTTTACTCTTATACCCCTAAATCTAATCCAGTGCAGCAAGTTGACTTCAGAAGAAAACAGTTAGTAGAGTCCACCTGTATGTAGTTTAATCTTAGTATTAATCCAACTGTTCTCTGAAGGCCTCAGAGGTTCATTAGGACATCAGCAATAACTTTGGCGATACAGCTGTGGAGAAGTTTAAAGCAAGGTTTAGTAATACGGAGAGCACTGTTCATTTCATTATCTGAACATGGAAAGAGTAGCTATGGCACAGTTGCATTCCTTCCAAGACAGGTGTCTAGGAGTTGCAGAGATTCACAGCTCAGTTGGGAGAATCAGTCATTTGTGTCGGTCTTTCACATTATATCCCAACTGAAGCTTTTGGTTTCATGTGACAAAAAGTTAAAAAGGTATAAATGCTTTTATGGTGAATTGTCCCTACATGTTTTTGTACATGTTACGATGCATTTAAAAAAAAAAAAAAAAAAAAAAAAAAAAAAAAAAAAAAAAAAAAAAAAAAAAAAAATTGTCCTTTAGTTTTACTGCCTCCAAACAAGTAAATAAGTCACTGAAGAACTCCTAAAACTACTGCAGAGTTTTCAACCGCACCTTGATCATGTAACTTGTTTGGATATATTTAAGCACAGTGATAAAACCTATCCACCATCTCCTCTCACCATCTTCTGACTGCAACATGGTTCTTAGCTACCTGCCTGGAGAGACCGTTGTCTTGTTTGGATAGATGAACAAACACAAACACAAACACTTCACATTTAGCTGCACGGCAGTAGCTTCAATAACAAAATATAACCTTAATGCTCCCAATGACTTGTCCTTGCTGCCAAGGCAGTGGCCTTAGATCCTTACAGTTTAATAGTACAGTTGTACATTTTGGCTCTGATAAAAACTAATCCTCCACTCTGCAGCATGCTGGTGGGTGGCAGCATCCTGTTAATGAAACAAGTGTGAAAGCTAGCATCAGGCCATGGTTAGAGGTTTGTGTGCTTGTCTCAAAGGGAGACCATATCAAGGTAGCCTGTGGCGTTGGATGCTGTGTGTTCCTTTATTTCAGTTTGCCTTAGGGTCCCCCAAACACACAGTGAAACAAATTAATTCAAATTAGCTTACCACAGCCCAAAGACGAGCATGCAGGAACTACAGCATGGCATGTATGTGCATTACATTTCCACAGATTTTATTAAAGGTTTTAAGCCATATTTATTATTTCGTTCCATTTCATTCTATGCTTTTGGATTACTACATTTCCCTCCCATCATGTTTGCCTAGATAGGGAATGTACTGCATTCATATTCAACATATCAGCCTGTCAAATGTTAATTATTAAAGCAAGGACACCAACACAGAAACAATAGTTCACATTAAAGAGCTTTCCACTAGTATTTAATTAGTATAATAATTCCCAAATCCACATAAACACTTAATCTGTGGGTTTTAGTAGGAACTTTTAGGGGTTACAAGGTCATCTCATCAGCACTTAGATATTGTTGTTTTCATTGTTGTTGACTTTCTTACTCTGCAGCAGAACCAGTGAAGTTTTGAAAGAATACACCTAGGACAGGAAACAGAGGGGAACATTAAAGAGAGAGAAGATTACAAGAGATGTGACACAAGAGACCAATCCTGGCCCTGTGCACAAACCTGCAGCAGAGGAAGGGGAAGTGGAAATATAGCTTGAAGATAAAGAGGAGGTACAGGAAAAAGAGATGAGTTGGTGCACAGAACTGTGTCTACATAAATTGTTTGTTCTGTAATTAATGTGGTTATGTATGCAAAATTACTTCTTATTTTAATGCCAGTTTTCACATATAGTAAAACAACACTATTTTTTTAAATTAGGCTGCACTGTAGATGGTTTGCAGTAACTTTTTGAAAGAGAGCAACTGAAACCATTTACCTTTATAGAGTGTTCATAGACATATTAACTTTTACAGCACTTTTTGTTGTGTTTATGCATCATTTCATTGTCTACAGTCAGTGAGGAATGAATATGTTGGAGGCAGCGTAAGAGCAATTTGGAGCTTTGATCCTTCGGTCTCTAGAAAGGAAAGAGGGTAAAAATAATACCTGTTAAAATGTTAATATTTGCATGAATTGAACAAAGACTTCTCTGTGAAGGATGCAGGAAAACAAAAAAGTGCAATTTTTATTTCTGTAGCTTAAGAGCTTGATATGCACTGTAGCAGCAATTGTTCTCAAGCGTCCTTCAGGATTCAGGACTGTGCATAAGTTTTAACTGCCATTACTTTCCCTTATTTGTTCCCATAAGGTTATTTTGCCACATTACAACCACAAACTGCAATGTATTTTATTGGGATTTTATGTGCCAGACCAACACAAAGCAGTTGATTACTTTAAAATGGAAGGCAAATGATGTATGGCACGTTGACTAATAAAATTATAAAAACTGGGCTGTTCCTTTAACTTTATATTCACTAGAGGTTGTGGTTAAACAAAATGCAAAAAAGTCAGAGAGAAATACTTTTTCAAGGCTCTGTACATCCAGGCTGTCTATCTTTGACATTAAGTTAATTTGTGATTGGAAACAGACTTCAGGCAGGTTCTTTGATGCACTAACAATCTGTCCATATATGGACAGATGTCCTCACAGTTTGTCCATTGACAGCTGAATTGGCCTTTGCCATCTCTATAACCCCAAACAGGATGAATGAATCAAGGAATCGTCATCCATATTTCAACAGTCACAATAAGCTCTGCAAACACAGTACTTCAGGTGCATGTTGTAGAAAGTTAGCAAGAGATGAGGGATAATGCTGGATTCTGTTTAACTCTCGGTGGATGGAAAGGCTGGGGTTGGTTTAATAAATCCTTTAGACAAGAAAGAAAAAATCAGACCTTTTCTACTGTTCTGACAGTTAGGAGTTTCATTATGTGACAGTAAAAATACAAGAAATGAGAGATATAATGTAATAATACTCCAGAGAAGAACAGTTATAGAAGGATAATGAAAATGATAGATGTGGGGACAACAGGAAATTTAACTGTCACTGTAAACCCAAGGGCAAGTAAAACTACAAAGGACTCAGTGTTTTAAATCAGTGATCAGTTTTTGAAATACGTGGAAGGAAGGAACTGTGGGGAGAGGGACCACTGGGTCTCTGCAGGGGGGAATCAATACAGACTGTGTTAATCTCTCTGTATGTGTGAGTAAGAGTGTGTAAGCTGTAGTGAGCTTATCAAAAAAAAGTTTCTGCGGCTGCTTTGCTAGAGCCGCCAATTGGCAAGTCTTGTCTTGGCTGTTAGCCAGTTACTGGGCATGAGGTGAGGAGAGGGAATGGTTTCACTCCATCACCAGCTTAGTGTGTGTGTATGTGTGTGAATAGCCTCAGTACATCAGAGCAGCAATTCACTCGTGGGTGAAAGTGTCAGCCTTTTCCACTTTCTCCATCACTGTGTATGAGTGTGTGTTTGTGAGCAATGCAGGAGTTATGGATATTGATGGGTCTGGGTGCTCAGCCTAATCTCTGCTGCAACACAAAGTACCCTGGCATTGGCAGGAGAAATCCAGTGGCTCTTAAATGTGTACACATCCCTATTAAAATGCATAGTTTTTTTATGTACAAAAGCAGACTTTGATAAATAATTTCAAAAGTTTTTGCCACATATAATGTGGCATGTATCCTGAACAATTCAAGTGAGAAACAAATTTATGAGAGGAAAAAACTCAACAATGTGGTTGCATATATATGCATTGTTGAAACACATTTTTGATTCAGTTGCAGCACTCAGGTTCACACCTTTGATCAAATATAGAGAGTCTGTCTGATCATAAATTCAAATGTTTTAGTTTGATTTTCCAGACATTTGCTCATTTGCGTCATTTAGCTAAATAGTTTATACAAAGGTTACAAAGTATTATATGAACAAATGTTATAGTTAATAGAAGGGTTTAAAAATATTCCATTGCATCATGTACAGACTATGGCAAGGTAAATGCTGTCACCTTTAATTGTTGAAAATATGAAATAACAGAGACATTACAGGGAAGTTGCCAAGAGGCCAGAAGCAACTATTAAAGAGCTACAGGAATTTTCAACAAGTACTAGTTGTTTTGTACATGTGACAACAATCCCCTATATTTCTCATATTTCTAGAATACAGAGAAGGGTTTGTAAGACAGAAAACTTTTCTTTTAAAGAAAACATTCAGGCCTGGCTCCATTTGCATTGTGGGTCAGTCAGTTTTAGAAAAGAGTAGAAATGAAACAACCTTTTTTTCTGACAGAGGGGAAATTCAGGTGTCACAACAGCAAGACAAAAAATATAAAAATAAGAAGAAATGTCTGTACAGTAAGGCAAAATGTACAACGTTATAAAAATAATATGGTTGTTATGGATAGGAATCTAGAGATTTTATTTAGGGATGTTATTTGAAATGAGAAAAACTGCAAATAACAGTAAGGATGTAAAAACCTATTCAGTTTGTTGGGAGCAGTGATGGTTATAAAGTATTACAGCTGCTGGGAGGAAGGATCTGCAGTAATGGCATTTGTGCACTTAGGATGCAACATCTGTCACCAAGGGAGCTGTCCAGTTCTGCAACAGCTTTATGCATGGGGTGAGAGACATTGTCCAACAGTGATCTTATTTAGAAAGAGTCCATCTATGTCCTACCACCTGCACTGGGTCGAGGGGGCATCCTAGCACAGAGCTGACCTTCATGATGAGCTTATCTAAGCACTTCCTCTCAGCTGTAGATAAGCTGCTGCTCCACATACAATCCCATAGAAGATGGCTGATGCCACCACAGAGTCAAAAAAAGAGTCAGCCAATTTTGTCTTGAAATCTTCATTTGTCTACTAGAAAGCTGAGGATGAAGAGGGATTTTATATTCCAGCATGACTGTGAGTTCAGCTATGCATATTCAAGAAAATGAGTTAATGCGAGGAAAATTAAAGCTTTAGAATGCCCCAGCCAAATCTCAAAACTAAATCTGACAGAAAATCTAGTCACTTGAAGGGGGCTGTGAACAAGGGATGTCCACATAATTTTAAATTAAGAAATAGAATAGAATAGAAATATCCTTTGTTGTTCCAAGATGGGGAAATTTCTGTGCAACAGCAGCAAAGTGGCAGTGGCAGGCAATAACAGAAAAACCGACACACAAAGAATATAAAAATATGTATAAAAAACAGAATAAAGAATAAAAAATACTGTACAGTAAGGCAAAATTTCAACATAATACTGTGTAGTTATAAAAAATACTCCAGTTCAGAGGAATGTGCAACTGAGTTAGTTAATTAAGAAAGAAAAAGATGTGCATGTCTCTGAGCATTAAAAATACAAACTATTTACAGTTAGTGACAATATAAAAACAGTAAAGTTGTACATATACCAGCATGGATATAAACACTTACTGATTTTGTTGGGAGCAATGATGTTTCTGGTTTCTAACGGCTGCTGGGAGGAAGGATCTCCTATATCACTCCTTAGTGCACCTAGGATGCAGCAGTTTCTCACTTAAGAAGCTCTCCAGCTCAGCAACAGCTTCATGCATGGGGTGGGAGACTTTGTCCATCAGTGATGTTGTTTTAGGCAGAGTAAGTATTATCAAGTCAAAATTCCTTCCAAAGAAAACTAAATGCTAAAGTTAAATCAAAAGGGGCTTAACAGAGTATTGGTTTAAAGTTATGCACACTGATTCAACCACATTATTCCACCTCTTTGTACTTTTTTTCCCCCCAGCATATTTGTTTATTTTCACTTGAATTTTACAGGATAAATGCTACATAAAACGTACAAAATTTAGAAATTATCCATCAATTTCTCTTTTTTTTGCATCAAAAAAACCTGGCATTCACCACTTTTGAGAGCAACTGGAAGACCTCGCTATTCTGTAATGGATGAACACACACGCACACACACACACACATACACACACACAAGATTTACTCTTTGCACTTTTTATATGACTATACAGATCAGTTGAGATTGTAACAATGAAGATTAAAAGAGTGAACAGGATAAAGTGTCTAATAGGCAAAGCAATCTGTGAAATCTAAATGTTATTATATTTAGCACCATCTTCACACACAGAATGCAGAGATGAAAAAGCAATTACAAGTAGGCAGGTTGATTTTGATTTTAATTGGAGCCCTCGCTGCGAGTTCCACCTGTTATTGTCGACAGCCAGCAAACATAAATGTGGGGCTGACAGTTCTGCAGAACGTCTTCACTCAGCTTAATCGAAATTCCTGCGGCCTAATCACCAGTTCCCACCTCCCAGCTCTGCTAATAAATTACATGAACAGCAATAGTGCAAGGTGCTTATAGGTAGTACTTAGTAAAATGCTTTTAGGAATTATGCACGTCATACAATGTCTTTACTCATACGCTACAATTCTACTTGCTGAATGTAAAACAATCTTGTGATTGCGGATGTTAGCAGGTAAAATGGAGCCAAAGTGCTCTGTGTAAGGAAATGATGCAGCTTTATTTTCAGTTTTTTGTCCCAGATCTCTGTTGGTATGTATGCAGTTCCAGCTACATTTATTGGCTGTTGTAAAAAGCCTTAAAATAAATTCATCCTTTATTGCAGTAGAATAATCTGACACTAAAAATTTTTGAAAAATCCTGGATTTAATTTGAGAATAATTACATTTATTCAGTGGAAAAAAAATCCCACAAAAACTAATCATTACAAACATAATCACAAATGGCATACAGCAATTACTGGAATCCAGAAAAATCCCATTAACATACATAAAACTGAAGCGTGTTTTAAAGTACTGTAAAGAAGCACACATGCCTCAAATGTGAACTTTAACGTACAGAATTGTTTTGGGGTTTTTTTGTAGGTCAGTCCAAATACCCACATAAGATTGCAAATTTAGTAAAACCAGGAGTACAAACCATTCTTCAGTTTGATGTTGTTAGGATGTGGTGACTTTATGAACACAATAAATTATACTCTTTTAAGATAATTGGAAATGATTGTTAAAAAACAGGAGCAAAAAATTTCTTGGGGACAGAGTGTCTCGCCAACAACCATTAGATGTTATCTACAAGGCAACACGTAGAATTCGCCAAACACCATTTAGACTTTAACTGATTTTTTTTTTTTTTTTTTTTTTTTTTTTTTTTTTTTAGCAAAGCACACTTCAGATGGCTTTGGTGCAAAACAAAGGAGAATAGTGTGTGGAAAAACACTTGTATTCCCATTGCAGGTTGTGGTTTAGGATCTGTGATGTTGTGGGTATATTTGTCTTCTAAGAGTAAACCTTGTTGGAACACATGGCATCATGAAATCTTTAAAATAGCAAGATATGCTTCGTTAAAATCTTTTGCCCTCCACAAAATAACTAACACCAGGTAGGATAATGATCTGAAATGTGTTCAAAAGAACACATCTTTACGCCATGGCCGTGTCAGTTCCCAGACTACAAAAAAATATGTGGGGTGGACAGATGATTCTAAATTTGAAGACACTACACAACTTTGACAGCCTTCACAGATTTTAAAAAGACTTGGACACAACACACAAACAGACAGGCCTTACAGTACAAGTGTGATTATTGGAGAACCCATCATAAGATAAAACACAACAGGTTTCAGTAGATTTTTGATTCATGATTGAAAGACGAGGGATCACACACTTGTGTGCCTCCTGAAGGATCAGAGAGTACAGGGTTGGTCAAAAAACCCTAAAGCCAACTGAAGGAATTAAAGTCTATAGGTAAAGGTATACATACTGGTTAGAGGCAAGGTAAGTTAAAATTTGATTTGGATTGTGTTGACTGTGTGTTGTATTACTCATGTTGAGATTTAAAAAAAAAAACTGTCTTCTGTTTACTCTCAGACAGTAATGTAATTATTTACTGTATAGTTATAGTATTATAGTGGGCATTAGAATTAATCCCACTGTTTTTTATTTGTGTTTGTGATGTATGTTTACAAAAAAACCCAAAACAAAAGTATCCTGCAGTGAATACCATGTCCCAACCTTTGTTTTTTATAGGTGTGGGTAACATGGTCAGTAATCAGTTCAGTTGACTCAAAAAAACCCCCAAAACTCCCAAAAAACCTTTAACTGACAACAGATGAGGTTGAGTCGGCTTTTCTCACACACCTGCAGACTCTGTCTATGATGACAAATTCTGATGATGGAGCTACGGGTCATAATCACTCGTGTAAACCAAATATGCGCACATCCATTTTAAATAGTCAGAAACAGAAAGAGAAACAGTTACACATTTTGCATATGCATATGCTACATTTACTCCCCCGCTTCTTTTCATCTGCAATGCAAAGTGACTCCATCGTGCAAATGATGTGTGCCCAGAAATTCCCAATTAATTTTACTCACCGTGTGTAAAATATGGTGGAGGGGCACTGCTCAGTGGCACGGTGTTGGAAGAGTAGAGTTGAATTACGAGGACGTGGGCTGATGATGCTGGCCTGCCGCTGCATGCCCCTGAGCGCACGGCTGTGTTAGCATTTCAAATTGAGTTACACGCTAAACAAGCAGAGCAGCGTGTGAGTGCTAACTCATCTGTTTATTGCAGGGTCTGCCTTGTTTGTTCTTTCTAATGTTTGTTTTCACAGGAGATCTGTCTCTGTATATGTGTGTCAAATTTGCTTTAGATTCCTTGTCTTAAGAATTTAAAAACAAATTACAATCCTGACCGTACGTGCTTAGAAAGTGTCTGATGTCGTGTGTACGTTCTCAGCACTTCTTTTTGAGAACTTTTATCTATAAGACTGAACTTTTATCATGTAAATCAGAGTACTATGAGAGGGGAGCTGGTTTCTTTTCGTCTTGTTTCTCATGAAGATGAATAAGAACCAAGCCTGTGATAAAGAAAAGAGGAGAGGAAATGAAATTAACTCTGTGATTAAAGTGCTATATGGGTCTCTTGCTGTGCTCACAGAATGTGCATGCCTCAGTTTATTTTAATTTTCTAGTTTCAGTCATTTGGTTCATTGTAAAAAATTATATTCAAGCTACACTTTCATATTGTATGGAATCAAACTTTGCATACACCTCTTTAGTCTGTCCATAAATCCTTATGACGGTGCTGCATACTACTTTGCATACACACTAACTAAATTGTGTAACTAATAAATCATTTCTCCACTGTATGAGCTCTCATGTGTTGTCTTCAGAGAATTAGATTAACCTGCTGGTAATTTGCACTCGTATTTAAGGTTAAGGTTGTGATAGACATCGCGGAATATTGTGTGTACATTCAATGCATATGTATATGAAATATGCCTATAAAAATAATGAAAATAATTAGCTCAATGTGCCCAGACATATATATTTTTTAAGATGGCTTAATTTGCATGTATGAGTTTGGTGGCAGGTGAGTTAGTCTGTATGCACGCTGCAGCCCAGGCTGCCTGATTGCTGCATAATTACCATAAATCAAATTTACATTTGTCACATAATTTGGTTCTCATCTTGGCGTTGCCTGGTTAATTTTAGTGCCCACTGCATGCAAGATTTATTGTTATTTATATCAACACAAACACACGTACACATGGCTTCCTCCTGCACATGTCTCAGGGGTGTTGTCATCACACGCAAACTGTGTGTGCATATTTCACACTTTTGCTCTTGTGGCCACACCCTTCTCTAGGCATTTCTTCCCCTTGTAATCAACAGCTAATTTATTACAAATAGCTTTTAGATCTTTGGTAACAAAGTTAGGTGAACTGTTTGAGTTTATCCAAAGTACAACTGTTATAACATTATCTTCGAACTTGAAACATTTGGCTTTAAGTGAGCTGATTTTGAAGTTTTTACTGTTGATTGTAAGTTGCCCCAAATGTATTATCTAATACACTAAGTGGACTTTAGTGCATTAAGTAAATCAAGGTAATCCAGAAACATCTTAAATCTGATTTTAAGAAAAGAACACTAAAGCTGCACATGGAACAAAAAAATTAGAAGAGGGGCTAAAAATAAAGCCAGTACATGGACAAAAAAAATGACTAAAAATAATCTCTAAATGACTTCAGCCTGAATGGAAACCGAAGAAAGGTCCTGCACATTGCTCATTTATTTCCCAGTGTTTGCAGTGCTTGAGCTAAGCTACCTGTCAGCGATAGAAAGCAAACACTTCTTTCTGGGTTGTGGAGACCAGAGAAAAAAATTGAGATATTAAAGTGCTTGAGCTAAACTTAGATCTCTAACTGAATACTGTTTTAACATTACAGTTGCAAACCAAAGCCCTTGGGAAATAAACTCAACATTATTGTATATTTTGCAATATGAGTTTTAAATTAAAGTGCTGGAGTGTGGGATGAAAGAACGGCACAGATATTCTGCTTTAAAGTCATCTGTGATCTGGAAAATGAGGAATTATTTACAAAAACGATAAATATAATCTCACGATACAAAAAAGCATTACCTGACGTTGTTTTTGCATAACTTGTACAAGTTGCATTAATATTCACACCCCACAGATTTTTCCACATTCAGAGCTGCAAAACTTATGAGGTAGACTAACACACAGTAGTGCATAGTTGTGAAGTGAAAGTCAAATTATACATTTTCAAGATCTTTCTACATATGAATCTGCAGTGTTGCCTTCATTTGTAATCAGCACCTCTGAGTTAACACTTTATTGAACCATCTTTTGCTATAATTAGTCTTATTTTTCTGGTATCTATAACAGTTAAAAAAATAAATCAAATACATTACACATAGAAAATAGGTGAAATCAAGTACATGATCCTAATAGAAGTTCAGCAAGTTACCAGTTTGAGGAAGAAAGCTGTATTACTCTGGTTCTGCTTTTGAAGTTGTGGTACCATTTGCTTGATGGTCGCATCCAAAAAAATCCCTGGAGAGGGTGTGAAAAGTCGCTGACAATGTCCAGAGCAAGAGTTCTGCAGTGAACCTGAAATAAATACTGGGTGAGGACACTCCAACAACCTTCTCAGCTCTCCTTACCGTCCTTTGCAGGACCACACTGAGATGCACTACACTCAGCACTCTCAACCACAACTCTGCAGTCTTTTAAAGGGAGTCTCTGAAAGTTTTGTACATACAGTATAAAGACTGATAATTTAGCTTGTTGTTCTTTGCAAAATAGCTAAGGCTAAGCTAGATTTGAAGAAGAGTGTCTGTGAACATCAACTTTAAAGTTTCTCAGATTCTCATTTAGCTTTGGGTCTTTACTTTGATTGGGTCATTCTAACATCTGAACATGCTTTAATCTAAACTATGCTATTGTAACTCTGGCTTTTTGCCTCCAGACCTTGTCCTGCTGGAAGGTGAAGCTCTGCCCCAGTCTCGATTACATTGCTGCCTCTAACAGGGTTTCTCAAAGCATTGCTCTGTATTTAGGTCAATTCCATTAACTCTGACTAGTTTTCCTTTACTGGCTGATCTTCACAGCACAATTCTGCCACCAGCTTTTAAAGGTTGGGTTGGTGTGTTCAGGTTTACGTGCAAATTATTAAGTTTTCACCACAGACAGTTTTAATGTAGTCCAAAGAGTTAAATTTTGGTTATGTATGACCACAGTACTGTCTTCCAGATGTTTGCTGTGTTCCCTATAGAACTCAGGGCTGTGCTCCATCGCTGTAGTTCCCTAAAAGTTACCACGGGTACCACCTCTCTCCTCTCCTTCCCTAGTCTGTCAGTTCAGGTAGATGCTCATGCATTGGTTCATCTTTCAGGTAATGGACTGAACGGTGCTCAGTGAGCTGTTCAAAGCTTGAGATATTGTTTTAGAACCTAAACCGGCTTTAAACATATCCAGTTTTATCCTGGATCTGTCTGTGATGTTCCTTGGTCTTCATACAAATGTCTGCAAATACCTGTTACATTTTTATTTGTTAAAAAAGAAAAAGCAGCCATCATTGTCTTTCACTTTCATTTCAGAATATTTATTGTTTGTTTAGGGTGTTAGGGAGCAAGTTAGTTTTCAAGAACATTTTACTACATAAGTATTGAACCTTCTTGGTGACACTGAAATGTCACAATTCAACCTAAAAGAGAATGCCAATTCTGATCGTGCTTTGTACAACATCATTCAGGTCTTAGAAGTTAGATAAGTTTAGATAAATTATTATAAGTTTGTAGCTATAGTTTTTGTTTTTCATCTGTTTGTAGTCAGGCTACAATTGTGCACTATTTTGGTCTTGGGTCATTTAGCCATTTGGTTCTAACCGTCAGATCATAGTTGAAACGTCCGACAGAATGCCTCACATTTAACTCAATGACTGCAAGCCAGGATTCTGTGTATGCAAAAATAAATAAATAAATAAATAAATAAATAAATAAATAAATAAATAAATAAATAAAAAAGCCCAAATCATTACACCTCAACCACCATGCTTGATAGGAGCTAGGTGTTGGTGCTGATATGCTGTGTTTGGGTTTTGTCTTACACAGAGAAAGATAAACATTGGTCATAAATGGTTGTGATTGATTTTTTTCCTCCTGCTTATGATTGATCTTTCTCTCTGGGTATGAAAATCATAAAATTCAAACTGGTTTGAAATAGCCTAATAACCATTCTCATATGGATGACCAGCAACAGTTGCCTCTCTGTGACCATTGTTAATGATTTTCATCCTTGACATTGTAATAATGCAAACCTGAAGGCCTTCAAACATTTGACTTTTAAACTTTTTAACAAGTTTAAAACTATTTTTGAAGATCCACACCTGAATGTCTAAGGTAAATGAGGTATTTTTATATGGAGCACCTTGCTGATATCAACACTCACAGACTGCTTCTGCATTTTGGCTTCATCTTCATCTGAATAAAAAATGAGATGATGGAATAAATGTATATTTAGCATGTACCCACTTTTAATACTTAGTGCAGAAGTTTTAATTTTATTTTTTTAACTTTCTTCTTTTAGAAAAAAGACTGAGATGTGGAAAAAGCTGATGCAAATCTAGCTTATAAAATGAATTTTCTCCCCCTTGCTAACTGATGGAAAATCCCTACACGCTTAAATTCTTGACATTCTGAAATAGTATGAACTCAAAGTGAATGTGAAGAATACTAGGGTTTAAGCCTAAATTATGTATAAAAAAAATCAAATAAAAGATTTTGATTCATATTTAATTCTTGCTGAACCACTGAGAAACATGCAATACTTGACATTTGCTTTCATATGTTACAGCTGTAAATAAGAACATATTTAGTGTGGAGACTTCTTTTTTATTTCTTTTGTACGACAGAATTTCTAAACTTGTTTTCATCGTTTTATCCTCACTTTTCCTTCTTAGCAGCCAGAGACGTCAGGTGTCATACCTTCATCATCTGTCATCAATATACTGGTAAAACTACAAGCGATACAAGCGTATCGGTCTAATGTTTCTCCTAATGCTTTTGTTGTTTCAAATGTTTTAATTGCCTTCAGAACTTGGGGAAATAATTAGCTGATCTAATCACATAAGCAAAGTACCTCCTAATGAAGCAGGCAATAAGGTGATTAAATCACATGTGCTGATGGGAGAAATCCAAGCTACAGATGTAAACTGACAACCTCTCAGCTATGAAATTATACAGAGACACAGAATAAAAAACAAAAAATCAAATCAGTCCTAAATTCCACAGTAGTTAAGTAGTTTTTGAACATGATATGCAGAGGTTACCTTTTATTTTTGAGGTTCCTAGAATAGTTTCTTGTCAAATTGAAGAGTTCCAAGTTGTTTTTTCTGGTTTTTCTGATTTATAAAATTTTTTTATTAAATACAAAAGTTCTAGTTAACTCATGGTAGACATTTCTGGATGGATGGATGGATAGACGGACAGACAGACAGATGGATACCACTTCTTGATACCGGGACAGGAAATACAAATGTTTTTGCAGTCTCTGTTTTTTCATTTATACGCCCTGTATTTGAATAGACTGAAATTAGCATGTCCATATTCAAAGTGTAAGAGATTCAAGCTAACTGGTTCCTGTCTTTCTATCGACTCCACTATTTCTGTGTGTTCCCACAGCATTACATCTAATGGGGATACTGCCTGAATGCGTTTTTAATTGCATTATGATTACTGCTGCACTTGTAAACTTGGAAAATGGCTGCATATTACAACTTTTATGAGAACAACAGAGTCAAGGGAGGACAGATAATTGTTTGCCATTTTACAGGCATTTCAATTCATCCTATTAAGTTATATAAAGGAAATACAGCATAATGAAAGACTGTTTTTCAAATCAGGTCTATGTGCACCTCATTGTTCCCTCAAGAGGGGCAATAATGCAGTAGATAAGGCAGGACAGAGGGGGTGGTGGTCAGCGCTTCAGTCCATGCATCCTTTTTACTGTGGTAAATTGGAACAGAGCTGCAATCGAAAGATGGGGACACAAAACACATGACTGAGATGAAATGCATTCATCGGTATGCAACAAAATTTGGTCTAAGGAAGCAGAATGCAAGTGCTTTCTGTCCATACTTATGCTCCTGTCTTTAATGGGTCTGGCATGAATCAGTTGGAAAGCATTTGATTTAAAGCAAAAAAGATGCATGCTATCAGAATGCTAAGCAGCTGTTTTAAAGAGCCTTAATGCTGGGAAGGTGTGGGTCAATAAATCCACTTTGACACTTTGTTCTGATTTCCTTCGCTATATACAGTGATGTGAAAGATGTTCGCCCCTTCCTGATTTCCTGTTTTTTTGTATGTTTGTCACACTTAAGTGTTTCAGAACATCAAACCAAATTAAATATTAGTCAAAGATAACACAAGTAGACACAAAATGCAGTTTTTAAATGAAGGTGTTTATTATTTTTCTTTAAAGAATTTTTTCGACCCAAGTGGCCTTTATTTGAAAGTAAGCCAACAAGAATGGAGCAGAGAGAAGGGGGAAAGACCTGCAGCAAAGGCACTGAGGACGGGACTTGAACTCAGAATGGCCACATCGAGGTCTGCAGCCTCTGTAAAGAGGGGGTCCGCTCTAACCACTGCACCATGCAACGTCTCAAGGTGTTCATTATTTTTAAATGAGAAGAAAGAATCCAAACCTATATTGCCCTGTGTGAAAAAATGATTGCCTCTTAAATCTAATAACTGGTTGGGCAACCCTTAGCAGCAACAACTGCTATCAAGCATTTACGATCACTTGCCATGAGTCTTTTACAGCTGTGGAGGAATTTTGGCCCATTGAACCTTGCAGAATTGTTCTAATTCAGCCACATTGGAGGGTTTTTGACCATGAGTGACCTTTTTAAGGTCTTGCCAAAAAATCTCAATAGGATTCAGGTCAGGAGTTTGACTAGGCCACTTCAAAGTCTTCATTTTGTTTTTCTTCAACCATTCAGAAGTGTACTTGCTAGTGTGTTTTGTATCATTGGATGGTTGGACATTCTCCTTCAGGATGTTTTGGTAGGCAGTAGAATTCATGGTTCCATTTATCACACCCAGTCTTCCAGGTCCTGAAGCAGCAAAACAGCCCCACATCATCACACTACCACCACCGTATTTCACTGTGGGTATGATGTTCTTTTTCTGAATGCAGGGTCTCCAAGATGTGTTCTGGAAAAACTGAGACGAGAATTAATGTTCTTTTTGCTCAGCAGTGGTTTTTGTCTTGGAACTCTGCCATGCAGACCATTTTTGCCCAGTCTCTTTCTTATGGTGGAGGCATGATCTCTGACCTTAACTGAGGCAAGCGAGGCCTGCAGTTGTTGTGGGGTCTTCTGTGACCTGTTGGAGGAGTCATCGCTGATCTCCTGGGGTAATTTTGGTCGGCCGGCAATTCCTAAAAAGCTTCACCACTGTTCCATGTTTTCGCCATGCATGGATAATGGCTTTCACTGTGGTTCACTGGAGTTCCAAAGCTTTAGAAATAGCTTTTTAACCCTTTACAGACTGATAGATCTCAATTAATTTCTTTATAATTTGTTCTTGAATTTCTTTGGATCTCTACATGATGTCTAGGTTTTGAGGATCTTTTGGTGTACTTCACTTTGTCAGGCAGGACCTATTTAAGTCATGTCTTGATTGAGAACAGGTGTGGTGCTTTTTCACACCACTGTAAGTGCTTCTGATCGGTGGGTACACATACAAGCTGGATATGCATAAGGATGCCTTCACAGTTCTGAGGGAAAAGATCAGGAAACATGGAGGGAAAATATAAAAAATTTAGAAGGAAGCAAATAAAGTAAGAAGACTGTGGGAAACAGAGGGCAAACGGGACAAGAACGAAGGGAAGATGAAAAGAAGACAGACATTGAAGTCAGTAGATGAAGAAATGGAAATGGCAGGAGGTCAAGGGTATATAGAAATGGAAGAAATTGAGAGGTAAAGATGCAGTGGAAGTGCAGAGATGAGACAGCGATAACAAAAAATGAGAAATCGTAGATACAGACAGAGTAGGGAAGGGTTGAGGCAGTGGGATTTGTACCAGATTTTTACATTACATAAAATACTCATGTCACTTGTTATGACATTTTTGAGTAGGAGTTGTTTGCCTCTAGTAAATATGGAATCATCAAACAAATATAACATGTCAAACTTGCGAGTCACCATCAGTCAATTAGTCATGACAAATTCTTTGCAAAAGAAATTCACACCAAAATGTAAAAAAGAGTTATGAATTGATTTTCAATACACAGTGCACATTGTATTCAAGATAGAGACAGATAACACTGAGAAAAAGGGCTCTGTAGGGTGTTCGTTTATAATCTTTAGAAATGCCAAAATTATCACTTGACAATTGAAAAATATGACATTGGTTAAAGGCTTACCTTTCTTGTTTTTTATTCCAGGGAGATAAATCATATAGAAAAGCTAGAAATATACCATTGCATGTGTAGTTGTTCAGCCTAATCATGGATGAATCAACTTGTTTAAGCTTGGTTTTAGGTGAAATTCCTGGGAAGATATAAACAATTACATCCAAAAAGTAAACAACTGTCAGTTTTTTATTTGAAAATTGGAAGTTATTATTTCCCAAAGGCTGAATTATTCCAAAAATCCAAAGCCTTTTGTTACTTCCTCATCATGTATATAGATATACATTGGAGAACTGATCACAAGTAAAAAAAATTACAATATTCAAGATGAACCATGACTCTTTAGAGTGTGAAGACAGTGTAAATCAGAGTCATGACATAATTATTAGAGGAATTCATATTAGTTGTTGATGTTCTGAGACATAAAGTTAAGCACAGCTGAGCTTGGTACCAATAAAACAGGATCCATCTCCAACAGTGGTAGATGACCGCAGCTTTCTTGACATTACATACAGCAGAAGAAAGTAAGGGGAACTCACTGGAAGTTTGCAGTTGTACTTGTTTTTGGTGTAGAAAAGATCCAGATCCAGATCAAGTTCTAGTTCTTGTGTTGTTTGGCTGAATCTTCCCTTCCATTGTAGTTCTACCAGAAGATGAGACAATGAAAAGTGAGGAGCAGTGCGCATTCACAACTCTGCTGCTTTCTTCTCTTGTAAAAATTTTTCAAACAGGTATCCTACAGTAGAGTC
Source organism: Anableps anableps (assembly GCA_014839685.1). Lineage (NCBI taxonomy): Eukaryota > Metazoa > Chordata > Actinopteri > Cyprinodontiformes > Anablepidae > Anableps > Anableps anableps. The sequence goes on along the minus strand of CM026068.1, from coordinate 22,929,499 downwards.
AAGCATAGGCAGTTAAAAAATATAGAATATGGCATTAAATTTCATACATTATTGCTCTGAGTTCAAAAACTGCATAATTCTCTATAAGGCCACAGTGAGTTCAATAAAGCAAAAGGATTACTTCCTTAACATACATATCTTAAAGCCCAGCTCTGTATTTTTACAAGTCTTTCTGTGTGTGTGGAGCTGGAGATGACATAGTCTTAACTGAATGTTAAATACCTCTGAGCCTTTTTAATGTGGAAACCTATAGAATAATGTATCTGAAAGGAGAGAAAATATTCAACCAAGCACATGTGTGGACACTAAAGCTGCTGCAAGCTGATGGCTTAACTCGCTTCATGTGCTCCAGGCTCTGCCGACATAACCACTCACTTTGTGTTTGCTTGGAACAGAGTGTGACAGTTTGGTTGCATGGTTGCGTCCCCGTGCCTGATATCCCCTAATAATCTCTCTCAGCTTCCCATTCAGCCGTTAACTGGAAGCATCAGTGTGTCGTGAAAGCATTTCATGTTGTATGTGTGTTTTTTAGCATCTCTCATCTTATAAGGCCCATTTTTCCAACAAATACTATGTTGTGAGGACCCTCTGCTTCTTATTTGGCCTAAAGCCCGGTCCCCATAAGAAGAAATGCTGTTTTGGAGTAAGGATCAGGCTATAGAAATGAATGAAAAATGAATGAAAGTCAATGCAAAGTCCTTGTGATGACAAAAAGACATAATGTGTATGTGTGTGTATTGATGGAAATAAGAGGACTGTGTGTTGTGTTGCAGAACAGAGGACCAATCACAAATATGCGGTGTTCAAATTTTAGTAGGGATTTGAATTTTTTATGTGACTGAAATATTGAAGCCCTCCACCTGCCTAAAGCATGTATGTTTTCCAGCCTCTCTGCTCCACCTACCTTTTTCTTTTTTTTTCAATATTCTGGACAGGCCTTTGGATTTCTTCTTTATTTAATTTTCACTTTCTTGCTTTATCTTTTATTTCCTCTCCTCTGCCTGACACTGCTCCATGTCCTTTTACTCCCTTTTGCATCCCATCAGTCAATGCTGCCTTTCATCACTTAAATAATATCCCTCTTTACTATGTCCCCCTCTTTCTCTCTTATCTGCTATCCATCATTTCAATCTGCTCTCTTGGAGCAGATTGTTTCATTCTCTCTGTTTCTGTCAGTCTCTCACCTCCACCGCTTTCCCTCTCCCTGCCTTCACATCTGTTGCCTCCACTAGTTCCCCCACTTTCTCTCCTCGCTGCGCTCTCTTTTGCTGTCTGTCTGTTCTTCCATGAAATTAAAGCGCTCTAAGCTGCTGTTTAATCAGGACTCTGTTTGGGGAACTGCTGCGATGACAGAAACTGCCCATCCCAAGTATTGCGTCAGTATATGTATACAAGTGTATGCATACATGCACTTTACAGTACATGTCTGGATGTGTCTGTACATATTGTTCTCAATGATGAGTATGGATAAAAGAGGAATGACGTGTGTCTGGATCTTTTCAGGTGTCTGTTTGCATGTGAGGTTTTTGTTTCGATGGTTATTAATCCATAAATAATCAGTTCCAGGGCAGTGTCATCTGATGCAGGGGATAAAATCACAATTATTTACTCTCTGTGTTAAGTAAATTAATACAGATTAACAAAGCTAATTAAACAGCCGACAATTTCACATCACACTGCTGTAGTTAAGACTGCAGGGTTTGACGTGGAGGAGTTGAAAGACAGAACTTGGTGGCAAAAATGGCTTTACTTATGCAGGTGCATCTCAGTCTCTCATAGTTTACCTGAAAACTCAATTTATTTTGGTAATTCAGTTCAGAAAGTGAAACTGGAATATTTTATAGATTGATTAAAAACAGGGTGATATATTTTTATTTTGGGTAATTATGATGGTTATGGCTCATAGCTAATGAAAACTCAAAAGCCAGTTTCTAAAAAAATTACAATATTACAAACGAATAAATAAAGTATTCTTGTTACAGAAATGTTGATCGATTGATGAGTATGTCAATCTGTTGTACAGTAAAAGCACTCAGTACTTGGTCAGAGGTCCTTTTGCATCAGTGCAGTAATTATTCTTTATCTGAACTTATTGCTAGCTTTGGTGTCTCATCCTTCTCCTAGCAATTTAATTTTATTTATTTAAAGTTTTGTCTAACTAGGAAGTCAGATTGGGATCAAAGATTTATTTTACAAGAAAGACTTAACCAAGTTAGCAGCCATACAAATCAGAACTCTATAAAACAAGCATATAAAACACAATAACCTATTGCTACAACTGCTATCATAAGGTGCTGGGTTTGTTTATATATGTAAATCAGTGTGCAGGTGCCTTTCCGTGATTGGTGTACCCAGAAGCCAGACAGGTATGGATTGGTTACCTAAGAGGAGATGATGTATAAAAGAACACTGCACTGTGTGGGCTGCATGCATCTTTGTAAACACCTTTAAATCTATTACTGAGGTATCGGTGGACTCTTTTTTTATTTTGATCTTAATTTTCCCCTGTTTATCTTAGTTAAGGAGGTAAGTTATTGTCATTTGGTTTTATTTTGAATAGGTAAGTTCAGTTAATCTTTCAGATGGTTTCCTTATGTTTATTGTCCTAGGAATAGAGTTCACCCTGATGTTCCACCCAGCTCTGTTTTACCATTAAAATCTAAAGTAAAATAACATCTTGTACATAAATCATTTTAAAATTGTACAACTGCTTGCTGGGACTGCTTCAGGTCTGAGGAGGATGGATTATTTTTGTGTTGTGGTCTGGCCACACCTATAGACAAGCCATAACGCCAATAAAACCAATGGACAGTAATTCATTAAATACAGTGACCTAACCAGAAAAGTAATGATTTCACCACATCCACAGAAATGTGCGCAGGTTGTTGTTGTTGTTGTTGTTGTTTTTGTCTCTTTTCTCCCTCCGTTCATTACAGGGTGTGACTGGTAGGTGGATTTCTTGCAGCTGGAGCTTGTTAAAGTCCATTAGGAGGAGCTGAAAGAGGAGCTAGTTCCATGGAGCAGATGCCAGATTGTTTTGTTCATATAAGTGGTAATCGGGCTCTTGTCTCACTTATAATCAAAATTAAATACTGTAATCAAACCACTGTGTGTGTCATGAATCTTTATAATATCCAGTGGGTTTTTTTTTTTTTTTTTTTTTTTTTTTTTGTTAAACTAAAAAAAAAAGACTTTCTGTTGATAACACTTGTTTTAGATTGAAAAAAGTGCTAGTTCCACTGGCAGAGTTTTTCACTTACAATGACATTTTTCCCATGTTATAGGTGAAAAAAAATTTGCCAATGGAATTAGTACTTTTTTGTTGATTTATTAAGGAGTTATATAGGAGCTTGTAGAAACAAACCTATATCTTGATGGAAAGCTACTTATAAGTTTTGTCATTTCAAGTGCACTAAGATATTTGCATTAGACACTAGAGAAAAAAATACTTGGTAAGATTTTGTGTTTTTGCAATGTACACTCATCACAGTGTCATATATGAAACCAATGCTCCATGGGGACTCTTGTCTGACCTTATTTATCAACCTGTCTATCATCACTGCAAACAAGGGGGGGTCGGGGAGGCTCAGATCTGATCCTTGATGTAACCCTACTCCCTACCTTGAACCCATTTATCATTCCTACTGCACACGTCATCACCATTTTCTTAAGATCCGTAAATACATTCCTACAGTCTTGTGTGGTGTGGGTTTTTTTTTTTTTTTTTTTTTTTTTTTTTTTTTTTTTTTTTAGAAATTTCATCTTCAGCCCTCTTGGGAAAAAAATACAGCTGCTTACTCACTTCTCTAAGCAACATGAATGCTTACATATATGTTGGTTGTATGGCTCATCAGTTGTATTCTTTTGCAATCTCTCCAAATCACTTTTGTTCTTGGATATTAACAGTACACTTCTTAGAGGTCCTCAGACCCCTCAAGTACTGTGGTTGAAAAGCCCACATCCTTTTCTCCTTGACATCTCCACACCTCGACATGTACATCTTGACCAACTACTTTTTTACTCCTCAGTCTCTTCCTTATTGCCTTCTTTCAAATCCTCTGCACATTGTGATTCAATAACTTACCTTTATCTACACTCATTCATTTACTCTTAAAAGTACACCTTCTTGTCAATTTGATTTTCTCACTTTTTCATACATTTTTAAGTCTGTGCTTAAGAACTAACATGCTGCAAATACTGTGACCTGATCTCTCTCTCTCTCTGTTGCTACTTTTATCCTTCCTTAGTGTCCAACCTTACATCAAGCTCACTATACACCATAACCTTGGCATTTCCTAGCTCTCTATTTGCCACACACCTGACCTAGAAGTACTTTATCTATCCTCCTGTTCCACTACTTTTTCTGTACTTGCCTCCAGTTCATCATTCCATCACCAAGTCAGATTGTCTTCTTTCATCTACCCAAAGGACACATTATGCACCTTCTTAGCAGTTCCCTTTACAACTTCTGTTGCACCTTTCCAGTCATCTAGTAACTTTCCTTATATTCAAGGGCCTGCCCATCCTTGTTCCTAAACTATTGGTATCATTTTTCCTTCTTCAGTTTTCACCACTCTTGCATGTGCCATTAAAGACTACCATGCAATATTCTAAGAAAGTTTCGTATCTCTTGCAGATTGCATATTCTGCAAAGGATATATTCTACCTGTGTGCCCTTCTCCACTTTTTTACATCACCCCTTGAATTCTCTCTCTGTTAAACACGTACCTTGCTCAGCCACTTACATCCCTGTGGCAAAATCCAGCAACATCTGTCCTTTCACATTTCTATCCTAAACACTATGCCTATCTAACGCTTCCTCGTCACTTCTATGCCTTTCAACATGCCCAATAAAGTTTACCTCAATCACCATTGCCCCCTGGGAACACCCACTAACAGTTTCTCTAGCTTGCTGCAGTATATCTATCCTCTTCTGGAATCCAACCTGTGGGGCATACACACTGACAACATTTAGATGATTTTCATTTTCAGCACCAAATTCATGATTTTTCTCCCACTTTGTTGACCTCCACAGCACTAGTCACATCATGTTCTTTCATGATTACCTGTGCTCCACTCACTATGGAACCCCCAAAATTCAAAAGGTTTCAAAAAGGGACTCAGTGGTGAGTAGTCTACTGTTCTTGATTATTTCATAAATGCATTTAAATGTGCCTATGTTCACCTGCACACTTCATTTTCACTTCACTTCATTATTGTTCTCTTGGGAAAAGTTGCCTTGCAACCAGGTGAAAACATAGAAAGCACGATCTTAGACACAATCACTCTACAATGGTAATGGTTAAAAAAAAACTCAAAAGGAAAAAAAATATGTTCAAATTTCAATTAAAACATTAAACTAAAGAACACATGGATTTATAGTTAATCCCTTACAATATTAGCTGAATATTGGCTTAAGTTATATATTTATTTATTTATTTATTTTATTTTTTATTTATTTATTTATTTATTTATTTTTTTTTCTTTCCCCCCAAGTTAATTTGTATACACATTTCAGCAGCAAGGCAGTTCAAAGTGCTTTACATCATAAAACCAATCAAGTATACAGAACAATCATCAAAATCATTGGCAAAAAGATTGATCAATGATTCACTTACTTTATTTAACTGATTTATACTCAAACTTCCACCCTTTGGAAAACCAAGCTTATCTTACCTGGATTTGTTTGCAGCTTCATGGTCCAGGCTACTAATCAAAGGCAGCTCTAAACAGGTGGGTTTTCAGTCTTGAGTTAAAGGAATTTAGGAATTTCGGCTGTTTTGTAGTTTTCTGGAAGTTTGTTCCAGATTAGCGGTGCGTAAAAACTGAAGGCTACTTCTCCATGTTTGGTTCTGGTTCAGGGAAAGCAGAACAGAACCAGAAGACCTGAGTGGTCTAGAAGGTTGATACGACAACAGGTCTTTAATGTATTTTGGTGCTAAGCCGTTCAGGGATTTATAAACTAACAGAAGTATTTTAAAATCTATTCTCTGAATTACAGGGAGCCAGTGTAAGGACTTTAGAACTGGGGTGATGTGCTCTATCTTTCTGGTCTTAGAACACGAGCAGCAGCATTTTGGATCAGCCACAGCTGTCTGACTTTTTTTTTTTTTTTTTTTTTTTTTTTTGTAGGCAGACCTGTGAAGACACTATTGCAGTAATCAATGTGACCAAAGACTAAAGTCTGTTGGTCCTCCCTCTTGGCTGTCTGAATCTCTTACTAGATAGTAGGATCTCAAATTCACCACGCAGTGAGTAAGGCCCAAAACACACCAGATCTGTTTTGGCATCTGTCCAGGGTGTACCCCTTTACTGGGTTGGATGATGTACGCAGCAATTAGAACATGTTAAAGTCAATGGGGCTTCACAGACCGCTCATGATTCCCTGCGACTGCATCTCCGTTTGTCCAACCAAGATAGACCTGATGTCTATTTTGTCCGGAGCTACGCTGCAATTTGATGGGAAAGTCATGAGTGAGAGAGGAAGTGAGCCACAATGGCAAAATAAAACACATCTGCTTTGGGGGAAAATACAAACTCAAATATTTTACTCAAAAACAAAAAAAAAAAAAAAGTTGTGAACTTACTCATGGTAGGACCTCAGAAGTACAGAAAAAAATTAGAGTGAAACAGCAGTCTTGTTTGAGCAGCAGTTACAGGTTTCTGTTTACCACCAGACCATCTTATGTTTATACTGGTGGGATTTCCGGTACATACTCTCGCATGAATTCTCACATCTGGTGGTGTGTTACAGACAGTCAAGTCGGAGCCTGTGTCAGGTAAAAATCTGATCGGATCGTCAAAAAGTTGGATGCACGCAGTGTGTTTTCTGCCTAAGTGGGGTTGTGGTGAATGCTGTCAGATTTTTGTGTGACTCTTCAGAAAATTTTGCAACAGATTAGTCAATCTGGTACCAGCCACTTTTTTTGTCTCCTTCTGAAAGGATTCTGGACCAAGTGATTAAAACCAAGTGTACAATTCAAACATTAGCAGGCCAAGTAATAAAAGTAGTGATGGGACTTGATAAAAATTTTTAATCGAGTTAAATGCAGGGTCTGTAATTAATTATTCGCAATTATTCTCATTTTAATCCAAAGTCATATATTGACAAAAAAAGCAACAGTTTCAATTCAAAAACCCTTTTTGCTGCTAAATTACTAAACAAATCAGCATATGAGCTCAGCAATAAAGAAATTTATTGTTTTTAATCTGTTCTGTTTCAGCCATCAGATTGGTACAAAGTGCAATTATAACTATTCAGCTTTCAAGTGTTTCAGAAACCCTTGATCACATTCATATAACTTTGAAAAAACACTTCTCTAGAAATGTGGACTGTAGACGTTGACATTAGTGTTTGGGACGTCTGTGCTTGCCGCAAGATGTTTTGCATTGAGATGGTATTTTAGGCTTGAATAGCTTCAGTGATAGGCCAGCTCGTTTTTGCACAACTTTCACACAGCAATAGGCTTTTCCAGCATCCAATCAGATTGTTTTATTGAAGCAAAAATTAACCCCCAGTGGGCCATGAGAAGCGGCTTTGTCATCCATCGCTGTTGTTTGCAGATGTCGCTTGTGTGTCAGATTTACGGGAGTACCAGAAACATGTGAAACTCTCCTTACACCTTATCAATTAAAAACAAAATGAGACAGTGGTGAGGGAATGATTTTATCTCTCATATGGTCAATAATAATAATATCTGACTCCTCCCATGAACAAGAAAAATATCTATTTTACATAGAACTCAAGAAATACATAACACTGGGAGTAGGTGTTACCATATCATTTATCAATATGAGCAAAAGAATATATGTTGTGAAAACATTCTTTGTGCTCACAATAAACTGCACGGCGGGGGAGTTGGTAGCCCTGTTGCCTTATAGAAGGTGCTTGGTTCAAATCCTGGCCTGAAATCTTTCTGCTTGAAGTTTACATGTTCTCCCCTTGCGTGTGTGGGTACTCTGGTTTCCCACAGTTCAGAAACATGACTGTTGGGTCAACTGATTAATCTAAACTGCCCTTAGGTACAAGTGTGTGCATGCATGGCTGCTTGTCCTGTGTGCCTCTGTGTTGCCCTATAATGGACTGGCAACCTGTCCAGGGTGTACCCCATTTCTCACCCAATAACTGCTGAAGATAGGCCCAAGCAAGTATATACAATGGATGGCTATATTTAATTTGCCATTTAAAATCTTCAGAATCAAACAAAAAAATTTTCCCTTTTGATTTCTGTCCCTGAACCCACATATACACAGGAAGAACATTCAAACCATACAGAAAGGAACTTACTGAAGAAAGTCCTGGGTTTCTTTGGGTCCTGGGTAATGCAACAATTGCACCATGGTGCAACCCATTAACTGTTTTCTAATGTTTGTGTATACAGTCTATGAAAACTTGGAAAAAAGGCATGATGTACAGACTTGTTAGCTTCAGATGCACCAGTTAATGGATTTTGGAAATCTGACGCCAGCTGGGTAATCCTTTTCCTCTCGCTTTCAGTCTTTATATTAAACGTCACACTATAAACTAAAGCCTTCTGAGCCTTCAGAGTTCAAATGTGGGTTATGGACTCCTCTCTGGTTACTGGAGATATATTTTTCTGTGTGTTCAACAGGATTTACAATCAAAATCTGTACCCTTATGAGGTGTTTGACAAAACCCTCATACATACCAAGTCACAAAAGAATACCAAAAATCGTACTGAAGACTAATCTATTTTATCCACATGTACATAAACAAAATGGAGTTGGTCCAGTGCTGTCAATTATGCATGCAAAGCTTGTAGTCTTACTAAAATTGTATTAAAGTGCTCAGACACTGACAGATACATACAAATATTAAGTAAATGGTAAATAACCTGAATTTGAATAGCGCTTTATCAAGTTCAAGGACTCCAAAGTGCTTTACAGTGGATTTAGTCATTCACCCATTCATGCACACATTCACATGCTGATAACTTGACCAAACCCCACTTTGCCTGATGTAAATAGTTGGTGTTTTTCCTTTATTCTATATTCACTGCTGTGCTGTTGTGTTTTCCTAAACAAAATGGATAAATAGTCATTTTCCTGGGACTCTGTATTAAAAATATGTAGATTTTTTTTTTTTTTTTTTTTTTTTTTTTTTTTTTTTTTTTTTTTTTTTTTTTTTTTTTTTTTTTTGGCATGACCATTCCGCATCACATCTTACATCCCAATGTGGAAAATCACAAGTGTAAGGTGTTGGTTTTCTGGCTCTGTTCTATTCACAACCTCCAGATGGCAGTGGAGGAACAGTTCAATGTTGTGTATGAGCTTGTACAAGGTGCATATTTGTGTGTGTGTGTGTGTGTGTGTGTGTGTGTGTGTGTGTGTGTGTCTTTGTGATCAGAGAGATAAAGAGGATTAGCATGAGTGATCAGACAGAAATAAAATATTTAAGGTAACAGGGACTTATTCTACCTGTGCTCTCTCTCACAAATTGTTTCAGCGACATGTTGGGGAAGAAAAAGTATAAATCTTGTTCCTGCCATTATTTGTCTCTGTAAGCCGTGACAGAACAATAACAGGATATGATCAAACAGTATCAGTGTGTTCCCTGGTTATTAAATGTCATGTTTGACCCAGATTTCAGTGTCATTTACTGTCACACTCATGTTTTCTTGGAGTTTTACATAGTAAAATTGAGCTTTAAAAAAGTAATGGTATATGATTTTATTTTGATACGGCCTAACTAGTCTTTGTTGCTGTCAGACCCTCTCTTTGAAGCCTGAATTAGCAATTTATCCCTTTCCACTATTTGGTTGTAGTTTACTGCACATTTTCTTTCTTGTTTTTCTAAGAACCTTCCTCTCTTCTGTGGCAGTTGTGGTCCTGACTTTGTTTTGATCATTTTACTATCGTTTTCCCTTTTTCCCTTCTTTTTCAGAAGCCCTTCTTTCTTTTCTCTCTTTCATCAGCTCCCTCTGTTTCCTTTGTTACATCATGTGATCGTCAGAATCCCTGCTTGCAACCAGTGAAATTTAATCCCCCTGCTAGCTGTCATCAGATCCTCTTCTGAGCTTTGCCTGATGTGTAATCCCTAGGTATGCACCTTTTTTTTTTTTTTTTTTTTTTTTTTTTTTTTTCTGCCTGCGTCTGTGTGAGAACCCGTCTGGGGTGTGACACGGAGCCATCGGCTCAAGCTACTCCACATGATGGAGAGGCCCTCCCGTATGCTTCTCACCCCTCCTCACCCATCTGCACTGTCATCTCGACCAGCCATCCGTCTCTCCCACCTTTCCACACTCAACCTCTCAATTTCTCACTTGGCCTTTGCGTCCAGCCCTCTGGCCTCTCTCTGCTCAACCACAGCTCTCATTACCTCTCTGTCTCTTTTTTCAATGACACGCAATGACCAGTCATCAGCTCCTGACACCTTGATATCCTCCTCGCTCCTTCACTGCTCTTCTTTCTTTTCACTCACATTGCAAATCTTCCTCTCTTGTTCTCTGTCCCACTCCTTCATGTCTTTCTTTCTAATTTCCTGTCTCTCCTTCCTTCTGTCATTTCATCACTGTGGATTGGTTAGACTTCTGAAAAAAATAGTCTTTCACCTTAATAGCTTATGCTTCCTGACTGCTCTCTTAATAGTATTCAAGGTTCAAATGTACAATGCCCAGGGCTGAACAGTGGCACAGTCGGTAGCACTGATGTCTTGCAGCAAGAAGGTCCTGGTTTTGAATCCCACTCTTGGGACTTTTCTGCACAGAGTTTGTTCTCCTCGTGCATGTGTGTGGGTTCTCTCTGGGTACTCCCACTTCCCTCCACAGTCCAAAAAAAGCATGACTGTTAAGCCTCTTCTCCACTGGAGCAGCTTTAACTGGTTCTGCCCCAGTACGCCCAGCCAAATTCATCTCCATTGGCAGATCCTGCACGGCTCTGCGCAACTCTTCCCCATTTTTCGTAACCACTTAAGGGGTAGTACAAGCCGCACAAAGCCCTGTATGGTGCGCAAAAGATTTGATTGACAGCCAGCAGACTGCATTCCTTGATTGGCCAGTGATTTACGTCCCTGCAAACTCCAAACAGCTCAACCACAGCAGCGGACCGGTGAACATGACGTATGCTATCAGAGAGCTGCACAGTGTGGAGGAGTGTAATTATGAGTTTAATCTTGAGCAGCACTAGGAGCACATGCGTCAACTTTTCAAGCGGAATGACCGTGATTTAGCAGCCCTGCAAGCAGCACGTCTCTCTGAAGAATGGGCACGGAATGAAGAAGCAAGAAGCAGTGCAGCTCTGGTCAACGTTCTGTCAGAGCTATAGTTTTGTGCCAGTCTGGTGTGACATAGTATTAGTTTGGCATGATGCGCATTTTGTTCTTTGTTTGGAATCTTCTTTTAAATAAAGTTCATCCGTTGATATTGCTTTACATTTTTTTTTGGCTGCATTAACTAATTCCACTGGAGGACAAAGTACTCAGTTTCATTACTTTAGTCAAAATATTGATCCCACTGTTTAAATATTACTCCACTAAAAGTAAAAGTAGCTCTCAAATTATCACTCAAGTTAAAGTACTGAAGTATGTACTTTCAAAAATACTTGAGCAATGAATGTACTTATAAGTTGAACTTTTTTTTAACAATTCATTTCACTTGAGTGTAGTTGAGAATAACTGGGAAAAATTTTGCCTATATTGGACAGATCAGTAACTCCAAACATAATAATAATTATGTATTATTATACAACACTATTACTATAGTCTTATATAGGACTTTAAATCTTCTAAATCTAATCTTTGGGGGAAGCATTTCACACTGAGCTTTTTAGTCATTTGTAATATTTATACTAATTCGCTGATTTGATATTTGTTCAAATAAACTAGAAACAAATTTGAACAAATCAACTAAAGTTAATTTGGTAGCAATGCATAAATATAACTAAGGGACTAAGTCTAAAATGGTCTAACTTAAGTCTTAAATGAGCCCATGGGCCCATGTTAAAATCAGGAGGACTAATCAGGATCTGAACAAAGATCCTCGATAGTGCTGAAAAACATGTCTAAATCACTTTTGTAGGCCACGATTAAGTGAACACTTAAAACTATACCAATTGGTTTTTATTTCAACCACCTTCAACATAGGTTTAAGATAAGGCCATAGATGGTCTGGTAGAGAGTCGTTCTTGTGTACAGCCAGCATAGCCATCATTACCACCTGCACGATCTGAGCATGCGTACCCTGAATCTGAATAGATTCACCTGTAATAAAGAAACGTTTCATTAAAAATCTGCATAACTTTTGTGCACTAATACTTGATTGTAATATATTTGTGTTTTGTAATACTATAGTAAAGGCAGGTGTTTTTTAAAAACTCCTAATCACATTGAAACAACACAAAGAGATCAAATTCAAGGAAACCATCAATCACTCCTTTTCTTTTTCCCATTACTAGCTGCCTCTGCTATCTGTGTTGGAAAATATGTCAGTGAGCTTTGCACATATGGGAGTATCCTCTCCTAATGCCTCTATTTTCTTCAATCTGGCTTTTTCAGTCCTTTCCTATCCATTTTTACTCATTTGGCAGCAACTTCACCCACTTCTCCACTCCGCTTAGACTTTTGGTAGATATGTGGGACTGAAGCGTTTTTTTTTTTTTTTTTTTTTGTTTTTTTTGTTGTTTTTTAAAAAATTTTTATTAACAAATTATGTGAAGCACTGTGTTAGAAGCAGAGCTCTGAAGTCTCACGCATTGACTGTGAGACACACACATTTTCCTGACTTCACACGCACACATGCCACACATGACATTTCTCACGCTGAAAAACAACAAAGTCCATACTGAATGGGCTATGAGTGATCCATTCACTGCACTGTCTGTTCAGAGCTCAGTTTAAGCCCTGCCTTCTGCATCTGGAGCTGCTCTGTTAGCTTTTTCACAGCTTGGTGGGGAAAGTCCATGCAGGAAATCCCTCTTCCCCATTCAGCAATACGCAAAGAAGACGGAGAAGACAATGGACATCAGAGGTTGGATGTTGGAACTGAAATAAATTATCAGGTTATAACTACTTTTTCCACTGGAGTATATTGGTCGGTTGTTACTAGGGAACAACTTAGTGGCATCTACCAATTTACTGCATTCTGCTGTAAATCCTCAATTACTTGTGACAGGTTGCGTTTCTCCTCCCACTTGTATTTATCATTAAGTACGTCAGGAAATAAACTGATTTCAGAAAATGGGATCATACTGGATATTAAATCTTAGTAATCTGAGTTAACTTTCTGACACCTCAGAGTATAAAAACTATCAGTTCAACCATGACAAATTAATTTCCCCTGAAATGCAGAGTCACATTTTGTGATTAAATAAAAAAACATCTTTAACATTAATACTCTGGATTTCTTTTGGTAATACCTTTCAATTAAGCTCCACTTCACACATTCCTGTAACAGCTATCAGAATCAGTGATCCTGTACATTTCAGAGGAACTTCAGATGTCAGCAAAATAAATGTAAATTCTAGAAAATTCAAGTAAATTTCTAGAAACTAAACATTTTTATCATGCTGAAGCCACATTCATCTCAAAACTTCAGCGTTTTGGGTCAAATGGATAAGTTTAATTAACAATATCGACTGCTGATTACCCATATTATTCCAATACCTTCATTGCTACCACTTTCCCAGAATGCAGTGCAGCGTGATGTCTGATACTAATATTCATTTGCAAATATTTAATCCTCATAAAATTTACATTATTGTCATTGTCAAGTTTTGTATTTTTACAGCATGTGTTCTACATCATTTTTATAGTCTTGTTAAGAGATTTCAGAGATGAAACAAAATACTATTCTTACATTCTGCATTATACTGTACACATCTACTGTGTTTCCACAGACTAAAGACTGACTTTTTTACTCATTTATGTTACACACTTATTACTGAAGAGACACACTTTAAGTATGCAAATCTGTAATTATGGTAAGTGTCTGTTCTTATGTTATATAGAAAGAAGTCACTTTTTCCCCATCTCTCTGATGGGAGAAAAGCTCAGTATTGGTTTCATAACCTGAGCTATGGTTAAAAGGCTCCTTGATGAAAGACACCCTACTCAGGCAGGCCAAGCTTGTTGATGTCCAACAGAGGACAAAGTGGAATATGTGTTTTACTTTGTGGAAAGGGAAGGGTTATATTTTCATTCAGGAGTGATTTTTTTCACCTAGTCCATGTATCTAAGTTTATTTTGTATTCTTTTTTTTTTTTTTTTTTTTTTTTTTTAATATTTCCTGAATTTCTTCCATTTCATGGACCCAAAGAGAATGACTATCTTAGTGAGGAATTCCTGGAATACCAACTCATGGACATCCCCAAGACCCAACCACTTTCAACTTGGATGATTTCTGGGGAAACCTGTCATGTTGAACAGGTTGTGGTGGAGGACCCAAATGCAGAGAGGCAGAAGGTTAGGTAATTTATTGTAAAAGTGAATAACAAAATCTTACAAAAACAACATGAAACACAGGGAGCCAGTGGAAAAAAGAGCGCAGAGTATGACGGGGAAGTAATAGGGAAATAACAGGAAAATCCAGCGAGGAGTGAGAGCAGGAGAGAGGTTTATATACAGAGGAGGGAGTGGAGAAGATGAAAGAACTGATTACAGGTAACTGATTGCAGCTGGGGAAGGGAAGTGAATGCCAGGCGTACTGAAACAAAACAAAGATGACACTAGAGGGAGACCTAAACAGAAATGCTGATTCTAACGAAAGAAATCCACGACCTAAAACATCTGAATGAACTAAGGGAATAAACTGGGATGAAGGGAAATAAATGCTAAATGTAAAGAAACATTAAATAGGAAATAACCGAACTAACAGAGTAAAAATAAGAAATCAATACCAAAGAAGAAGGGCTCATCACAAAACCTTTCATCAGTGAAGACACACACTGACACCATCAAATTGAAAACTGTAAAATACACTGCTCACAAAATTAAAGGGAACACTAAAATAACACATCCTAGATCTCAATTAATTAAATATTCTCATTGAAAAACTTTATTATTAACACAGTGGAACTGATTGAGAAGAAAATAACACAAAAATGATCAATGTAAATCAAAATTATTACACCATGGAGATCTGGATTTGGATTAATACTCAATATGAAAGTGTAAAATAACATGACAGGCTGATTAAATATCAGTGAATATTCCTCAAGACAAGTCTAAATCAGGCTCAGTAGTGTGTGTGGCCTCCATATGCCTGTATAACCTACTGACAACACCTGGGCATGCTCCTGATGAGACGGCGGATGTTCTCCTGAGGGATCTCTTCCCAGACCTGGATTAGAGCAACAGTTAGCTCCTGAACAGTCTGTGGTGCGACGTGGTATTGGTGGATTGACTGAAACATGATGTCCCAGATGTTCTCAATTGGATTCAGGTCTGGGGAACGGGCAGGCCAGTCCATAACATTCCCTCATCATGCAGGAACTGCTGACACACTTCAGCCACATGAGGCCAAGCATTGTCATGTATAAGAAGGAACCCAGGACCCACTGCACCAGCATATGGTCTCACAATGGGTCTGAGGATCTCATCACAGTACCTTATGGCAGTCAGGGCACCTCTGGCTAGCACATGGAGGCTGTGCGGCCATCCAAAGAAATCCCTCCCCACACCATGACTGACCCACTACCAAACCAGTCATGCTGGAGGATGTTGCAGGCAGCATAATGTTCTCCATGGTGTCTCCAGACTTTGTCACGTCTGTCACATGTGCTCAGTGTGAACCTGCTTTCATCTGTGAAGAGCACAGGGCGCCAATGGCAAATCTGCCAATTTTGGTGTTCCCTAGCAAACACCAATCGTCCTGTACGGTGTTGGGCTGTAAGCACAGGCCCTATATGTGGACGTTGGGCCCTCATACCACCTTCATGGTATAATAAACTTAAGAAATATTAAGCATCACCAAAATAACACCAGAGCTACAGTTAAACTGCTCTAGGATTACATATCTTCAGAAGTAATTGGGGTTTTTTTGGAGATGAAATTGTGAACAGTTCTAAATACCAGTTCATTTTGACCCACAACCTTTAGGTGTGCAAAACTAAATCATGTCCACAGACACTGATAAAACTGCACCCCTAAGTGTAACTGCTCTGACTTTTGGGGTAAGTGGAGGTTCACAGATGTCAGAAATGGATGAAGCTGCTCAGTGCTTGAGCCACCTCCTTCATCCAATTTCATCCTTCATCCTTCATCCAGCTTGTGGTTGCAGGTGAACCATTACAAAAAAACAAACTGTGAAAACTACTAGGGGGAGAACAAAATCAAAATGACAGTCATAATAAGTTTTGTTTTCATTATTATTATTATTATTATTATTATTATTATTATTATTATTATTATTATACCTTAAAACATATGTGGAAATTAAAAGTTCACTGTTACCATGGAAATATTCCATGTTTCTGGTGCCATGTAACATTTTCACTACCATTTGCAAAAACAACACAAAATGGAGAAAAGATACGTAAGAAAAAAATGCTTTATCATTTCTGGTAAATACATTCTCCACACTGTAGTGTCCATAGACATTTATGTGAATGATAACTCCAATACTTTACATTACAAATCTCCATTAGTTAGCTATAGAAATAGTAAAACATATAATAGTGGCGTTATCTTTCACATAATAGCATTGGGATACTACTGTTAGTAGTATTTAGGGGGGTTGCCTTGGCAGCAAACAGTTTTTCCACAGATGTCGACAGAAGGTAGTCTCCTTAGCATCCGAAAATGCATTTTCTCCATGACGGCATTTTTTAATCCAAAAGGGACTGGACTGAGAAGCAGTTAGTATTACAAGCTAAGCAGACGTGCAGTTCCGTCAGGTGTTTGCTAATTGTTGCTGCCGCTAACCTGAAAGAGCTGTGGGGGAGGGATGATTAGTGAGGTAGAAGCCCAGGTGGGGAATGCAGCTCCAAGGAGAAATTTGTGGAAATAGGCGGAGCTTTGTGAGAGCAACAATTTAGCCAACCCCAAATGGCTGCCACGGGAGATTCAAGGATTTCTCAAACAAGCATGAAAGAATCAAAGCAACACTCTGGGTTTTTGATGAGTGAATACCATTATAACATCATACAAAGCTCAAAGTTGATTTTACATACCCCTACCCCCTTTTAAAATCAGTTGTATTGGATTGAGGCCCTCTGTGAACATCAGTTTTCAAGTCTTATCAAACTTTACTAATTTTTTTCAGTCTGGGCTGCATGATTCAAACACATGCTTTGATTTCAATCATTTTCGTGCAGCTCCTACAATATATTTAGGGCCCTGCTCTTGTCGTCTTGTCTCAGTCTCAAGTCTTTTGCAGCCTCCAACAGGTTGTCTTCCAGGATTGTTTTGTATTTATCTCCATCCATCTTCCCATCAAGTTTGACCAGTGTTTCTGTCTCTGCTGAAGAAAAGGACCCTCACACCCTGATGCTACCAACTGTTTCAACGTGTGAAGTTTACATTCAAATTGATGCATAACAGTTTTCCACCACTCATTGTTATTTTGCAAAGTACCGTTTTGGTCTCATCTGAACGGAGCACCTTCTTCGACATGTTTGTTTTCTCCCAAAATGTGGCTTATAACAAACTGCAAATGTGACTTCTCATAGTTTTCTTTCAACAATGAATCTCTTCTTGTTACTCTTCCATAATGGCAGATTTATGGAGTGCAGAACTGACAGCTGTTTTGTCAATGACTTCTTTTACCTGAGCTGCAGATTTCTGCAGCTCTTTCAATATACTGTCAACCTCTTGACTACTTCTCTGATTAATGGTATCCTTGCCTACCCCATCAGTTTAGGTGGGCAGCCATGTTTTGGAAGGTTTGCAGTTGTGCCATTTTCTTTTTTTCATTTTTGAATGGTTGGAAAATTACAAGGAGCACTGTTTAATCAAAGCTTGAATATTGTTTTATAACATAACCCTACTTTAACCTTCTACACAACTTTATCCCTAACCTCTCTGCTGTTTTCTTTGGTCTTAATTATGCTGTTTGTTCATTAATGTTCCCTAACAAAGCTCTGAGGTCTTAACAGATCATCTTTATTTACACTGAGATTAAATTACGCACATTTACTAACTAGGTGTCTTATGGAGGAAAATGGATTTGATTTGGGGCTATCAGAGTAAAAGGGACTGAATTCTAATACATACTTTTTAGATTTTTAATTGTAACATATTTTAAAAGCCATTTAAGCTTTTCCTTCCTCTTCATTGCTGTACACTACTTTTAAAATAGCAATGAAATACATTGAGGTTCATAGCTTTATGAATACTTTTGCATGGCACTGTACATCTATTGTCATATGTTTGACCATATTCCACTTTATGAGTGGGTTTATATCCCTTATTTTCTAAAAAAAAAAAAAAAAAAAAAAAAAAGCCTTTTGCACCAATCTCTTCTCCTTTCATTGTGGTATGTTTGTGTATCCCACTGCCATACTAACTGCTCCATTCACACAACCTCTGTGGCATACAGCACAGAGCTAAAAGGAGTATTGGGACATCATTAGGAGAGTCACTGCAGTAGACTCTTCTCATTGTGTCAAGGACCTGAACAAGTATCCCTGTCCATGTTTATCATCCCTCTGTGACATTGATGACACTGAAACTCTGCATTTACTTCTCTGGCTCCTAATCATCTAGCTCCACTGGCATCTTCATAACTATGCCTCCTCATAGTCATGGCCTCAGATTGTTTGTTTTTTCAGAGAAAATAACCTCAGCAAGTTGGAATTTTAAGATTTCAAAGATGCTAAGCCAACTGGACAGGTAGTCTGTTCCATGGTATCAAAAAAATATTAATTCAGTCCTTAAAAATGTACACTGCCTGGTCAAAAAAAAAGTCACCACCCAAAAAAAAAAAAGAGGTCATACAGTAATATTTTGTTTGACCAACTTTAGCTTATATTGATTATAGCGCACATTTGCTGTGGCATTGTTTCGATAAGCTACTTGCAGTATCACAAGATTTATTGTCATCCAGTGTTGCATTCATTTTTCTCCAAGATCTTGCATTGATGATGGGAAAGTCCGACCATTGTTCAAAGCCTCACAAAGATTCTCAATGGGTTAAGGTCTGAACTGTGGTGGCCGATCCATGTGTGAAAATGATGTCTTACACTCCTTGAACCACTCATTCACAATTTCAGCCTGATGAAGTTTGGCATTGTCATCTTGGAATATCCTTGTGCCATCAGGGAAGACACAATCCATTGATAGAATAATCTGGTCATTCAGTATATTCAGGTTGTCAGCTGACCTCATAATGTTGCTAAACCTGTATTTGACCAACTACAGCAACCCCAGATCATGGTGCTGCCCTCACAGGTTTGTATAGTAGACACAAGGCATGATGGGTGCATCAGTTCATCTGTCTCTTCTTACCCTGATGCAGCTATCATTCTGGAAGAAGGTAAATCTGGACTCACCAGATCACATGACCTTCTTACATTGCACTAAATTCCAGTTTTTATGCTCCCTTGCAAATAGCTGCCTTTTTCTCCAGTTAGCCTCACTGATTTTTGGCTTTCTAAGGGCTACATAGCTGTTCACTTCCAATCCCTTTACAATGTGTTTGTGGACAAGATTTTAGATTAAACATAGCTCTAAGTTCTACTGTTGTTTTCTTCAATTTGATGTCACCAAACATTCAAGTGATCACCGATCACAGTCATTCAGGGTTTTTTTCTGACCACATCTCTTTCTCATAGATGATGGTTCCCCGCTATCCTTCCAGTTTTTAATAATGCGTTGGACAGCTCTCAACCAAATTTTAGTAGTTTATGCAATTTCCTTAGATGTTTTTTTCTGCTTGATGCATGCTAATGATTTGACTGTTCTTAAACAGACTAACATCTTTTCTACAACCACAGGATGTGTGGTTGTAGAAAACAACCAGTCATTCCACATGGTTGTTTAAGAACCAAGAAGCTATTCATTGTATCAGTTGGGGTTAAATAATTTATTGCCAGCTGGAAGACAGTTGTCCATCCAGTAACTATCTAATAGGAAGCTCATACCTATTTGCTCAGTTGAATTTATGTGGCAACTTTTTTTTTTTGGCCAGGCAGTGTATGTTCCAAATGTGAATGTTAGACTCCATTTTTATTCATGGACTATCCAAACTGCATCTCACAGCATTCATTGTGCTGGAGACCTCACAGATAAGAACTGGCTATAAAACTAAGAGCAGAACAAATAAAGATGCCTTTGGAGTCAGACTCCAAAAGAGACACAACAGCTCTGCACATGTTTTCTTCTAATCTGCTGGCCAGAAAAGAGGACTTTTAAAACCTTCGAAGTGTTAACTAGAGAACTTTAAAGAAGCTGTCCGTGCATCCAACTTTAAGTTCTTGAGACATACAAATCTGTTTTGACATCTATTTCCAGCGGCCTGCTGAAGCTGGGTCTCTGCATCCATTGACAAAAATGTATCTCCTTGTTTTTTCAACAAACATTACTGCCAGTTCTGCCGAGAACCTAGCTGGGATGCCAGCTGAGATCACCTGTCGGATGAAAACATGTTTTTTTTTTTCCTTTTCATCATTTCTTTGGACCTCGGGACATTTTGTCTTGACCGAGTGACCAACCGACTGACTCAAAAGTAACATTGTTCTTTATGTTCAGCCATTGTTCAGCCATGTTATTTGGCTGAATTAGGTGTTTAAAATAAAACTATTTGTAATCGCCTTGCTGTTGCATGTTTGTTTATTGCTTTGCTGATTATATACTGTGATATTCATATGATATTTTGTTGCTGTGCTGTTTCAAGGTTGCCACATGTTAGAGACTGCCTAGATCCAGAATAACTGAATTTGAATTTAATGCTGCTAGCTCCCATTGCTTTCTTTTCCATCCAATCTCTTTTCTGTTTCTGCTTTTCGCTTCCTCATAGTCACTTTTCTTCTTTTCTTGATTTCCCCATACATATCCATTTTGTGGTTGTACAGGTTGTACATTCAGTCATTCACTCATTCATGCACACATTCCCATGTTGATGGTGGTGAGCTACGACACTGTAGCCACGGCTAGTTCCCAAAGCAAAGTATGAAAGGACTATTACTAAACTCACTTGAAGGGATTTTGTCTCAGGGACACGGATTGTCTCATTCTCTTTTGCTGCAGCACCAGATTTGTTTTCTCTGCAGTGGTCAATCCCAGGAATGTGATCTGGTAAAGCTGCCCTATCAGGAACAACGTGGACCAGCAGGTATGGTAGAACGACAGCACAAAGATGGCGAGCACCCAGGGCGAGCAGCTGACCGCCGCAGACACCAGAAGCAGTCTGACAGAAGCAAGGCTGCCATGCACCGGGGCCACTGGGCCCTCTGACCACCAGCAGGCAAGGTAAAGGAAAAGTGTTTTGCCCAGAAACACAGCAACTGAGACTGACAGAGTGAGAGTTTGAACTGGCAACCCAGCAGTTATGGGACTAACTTCTATCACTGCCATCACTGTTGCCCTGGTTAATGTTAGGTCACTAACAGTGCATAGAGAGCTTCATAGAATGGAAGAACATGGCTGAACAGATGTACATCATCAAGTGTAAAGGAAAGTGTTGCATGCAGTGGTGTAAAGCACTGAAGCACTGGACTCTAGAGCAGTGGAGACATGGTCTCTTGAGTCACAGATTGAATGGATTATGTTGGGGGGCAGTTTTTCAGGAGCTGAGCTCAACCCCTTGGTTTCAATGAAAATCACTAGCAATGTTTAAGAATATAAAGACATTTTGGACCATTTCATGCTCCCAACTTTGTGGAAGCAGGATGGCTCCTTTCTGTTCCAACATGACTGTGCTCTAGTGCACAGAGTTATGACTTCAACCCAACAAAACACCTTTGGGATGAGTTTTTGCTGCAACTGTGAGCCAGGCCTTCTTGTGCAAATGTCCCATTTGTCTGACCTGACAAATGGGACATTGAGCTGTTAAAAAGTTCACATGTACAAACTGAAGGCTCTTAATTTACTGAAAACATTCATTAAAGTCTAGAACCAACAGGCTTCTGACTGGACAAAATAGCAGTAAAAATAGCTGAAGAAAGACCTTTGAAATCCACAATTTTAAAATTCTAGTGTTTTTACCTGTTTGAGAGATTACACTGTTTTCAGGGTTTTATGTGTCTGTATTAATAAAACGAATATTGCATAATGCATACTTATAGGGCTGAACATCGTCACTGATTCTGTTTGTTGTGTTCATGGAACTCAAACCTTGTCGTAAAAAGAACGATGTTTGGTTGGGGATCCTAATGGTGTTATGTTTTCTTTTTGCACATGATGTGGTTCGGTTAGCATCTTTAACCCGATAGATGTCTGGAATCAGCCTTACAGACAGGTTGAGGAACTCTGAATCTGTTACTCCTGCGACCCATTCTCGAATTAGTGGAAAACAATTAATGGGTGGAATAATACATTTCTCATAAGACACGTAGAATTTCATCCACAATCATGTATTCCAAATTGGTTTTCCAACATTTATAATTATGTTAATAATACTTAATAATTCCTAATTTCCAAAAGGAAGTTCTTGAAAAGATCAAAGAAACGTTAAACAAATCCATAGTTCTTTTTCTTATGATCTTTATCTGGGTTGCTGCAAAATAAACCATCAAGAGTAAGGTCTTTAGAATAAAACAAAAAAAATCCTGGCTGCTGCATGCAATTCAGACTCAGTGTATTCCTATAAAGGAATTTATCAGTGTATAAATGTCAGTAAATAATCATGCCAGCGCAGGTTGATGCAGTTCTTAGCTTCAGTTTTTTTTTACCCTCAAGCGCAATTGTTAAACTGGTGAGACTCAAACATCTAAATGGAATTTAATTACAGAAACTATGAATATGCTGTGTTAAAGATCCTTCATACAGTTGCAGAGGACTATATCTTAGAATCTCATTATTGTTCCTAATTTTCAAAGGAAGTTTGTTGAGTTAAATTAGTTGGATATCCTGCTGGGTGGCACACTAAACCATGATGGTGTCAGCTTCCCAATTCCAGAAGCTGAGTTTTTACAGTATAAATACTATAATTAAGACAAATCCATTTAAGCTTCTTCTTTAATAACATTTTAAAGAAAGGTTTATGAGTTTCCTAGAGGCTACTAGGCATGGACTGGTTACTGTATTAAGGTTTAAGATTTTTAAAAAGCTTCAGTTTTAAAACTGCTAAAAAAAAAAAAAAAAAAATGTCATATTGTTTCTATTGTATAATAATTTCACACTTCCTCTCTCCAGCTTTCCACAA
The DNA here is from genome assembly GCA_014839685.1 of Anableps anableps. Lineage (NCBI taxonomy): Eukaryota > Metazoa > Chordata > Actinopteri > Cyprinodontiformes > Anablepidae > Anableps > Anableps anableps. The sequence continues at coordinate 22,906,244 of CM026068.1, read as the reverse complement.
ACTGTCTGTGACATATTTTGGTTAAAATACATAAGGCTGGATTGGAGCTCCAGGAGTAGAGATTAATCAGTCATTGGAAAAAAAAAAAAAATAAAAAAAAAAAAATAAAAAAATAAAAAAATCATTAAATATAGGCTACCTTTGAACTGTATTTGTTACATATAACAACTTCCAGCGCTTCTAAAAAGCTATCAAAATTAGATATTTTCAGTGCTAAATTTTCAACAAAAAAAAAAGCTCTTAAAAGGAGAAAAAGTGTTATTTTTCTTCATACTCTCCCCTTAACCTGAGGTCATTTGAGCAGATATCCATTTATTTCTACCTACATTCTTTCTGTTGATCTAAGGAGGTCAGTTCAATTTAATTTGACAGTTTCATACACACATGCCATTGGCATTCAGGGAACGCTGTCTTTAGTCTTCATTTAACAAGAAATAAAGAACTCCTGGGATGTCAAAGTCACTGGTAAAAGAAGCCAGAAGAGAGCATCTATCTACATAAAATAAAAATAAACTAAGACATAAAGTATGATGAACATCAAGAACTAAGTACACATGAAACAACAGAATGATTTATTGCTATTCTGATGTGCTATGTCTCTTCTTTTGATCCTCATGGATTCCGATGTGGATGAATGATCTACATCAATGAAACTTCAGTGCCAGTTTTTTTAAATACATAGAAATTTCCATCCTGTATTATCTTCTGCTGAAATCCATCTTGAATGAGTCCATGAAAAATGTGATCAGTCAAAAAAAGATCACAAAATTGGAAGGAAATCATAGCTGCCTGAATAAATATATCTGCCTGACACTGAATGTTAATATAGACAGCTGGTGTTTTTTCTCCAATGAGGAGTTTATAAGTGCAGTAGACAAATGAATGAAAAATCCCAAATTTCCAGCATTATTTTCCAATTTTGCCATTCTTTTTGTAAAAACACCTATGATTATCTACTTTGAAATTATTTTGAGTCCAGCTGGGTGATTACTTTCTTTTCATTCTTGCTGTTAGGACTGTGTCTTCATTACTAGGTTTGCAATCATTTTAAAGCAGTCTGTATGCAGTGTACCTAGCATTTGGATTACCTAAAAAAATATTTAATCCAATAGATGACATTCAGTGCAGCACCATGATCATTGCCTCCTAATGAATTAAATAGCCCTGACATTTCACAGTACACTGGTTGTCCTTTTTCTGCAACTGCTCTGCTGTTGTATCCCTCCCTTTCAAGCAAGCTTTATGTTGCTCCTTTGTTCTTTTTCTTGTGTCACTCTTTCTTGTGCCTTTTGGCCTCTTACAATGCCAGCCCCCCAAACCTCACAGCCCCTTGCACCATTCCTATACCACCCCTTCCTCTTCTCCGTTCAGTCTTTCACTCATCGGTATGCCACTACACGCCAGGCTGTCTGTTCGAGCAGATCTGACAGGGAACAGGAAAGGGAGGGAGTAACTGTTTAGCAGCACAGACAGAATCCAGCTGGAGGGTCACAACCCTAAATGACCATCCACACTCACAATCTCACAGGCAGACTCAATAAGTTATATACCCACACTTCCCTGATGGCAGGAGCAATAGGTCATATGCCAACAATGTTGGAAGAGGGAGAGATAGACAAAGAGGAAGGGAAAGAAAGCAGGATTCAGGAATGAGGAGGACATGTGCTTGGTGGGCCATTATTGTGCTATGTTGTGGAAGAAATGCAATAAAAACTGCAGAGCTGAAAGAAGGTGTTAAGCTTGGGGCATAGTTTGACAATGCTTTTACAATTGTTGGAGTATTTTCTTTGTCCTGGGATACAAAACCATATATGTATATCAGTGCGTGCAAGGGACAGGGCCAAAACCGGAATCCTAAATAGATTTCAAAGCCCACTCCTGGCATGAAATAAAAAACAAAACAAAAAAAAAAAAAAAAAAAAAAACAACAAAAAAAAAAAACAGATATAACTCCTTTATGAAGTTTACTGCTTGGGCTCAGAAACACTTTTGATGTAAAGTTGCTTGCTGCACCTGCAAATTTAGGGTTAAACTAAACCATTAAAAGAAAAAAAGAAGGAAGAACATGAAATCCAGTTTCTGTTTTTGGATTAAACCTGCTTACAAAAAATTGTCCTGTAGTCTAATGAATAAAGGTTAGATTTTTTTTTTTTTTACTTTGAAAATTGTATACAGACCATCATCCAAGCCAGGGGTTAGCCGAATATTTGATGGGTTTTTTAAAAATGGTGATCAAAAAATCTTACGGCATTTTAAGAGATTACACACACCCGACTGCTTGGTGCAGACACGCAGACATTTTCAACTTTACGGACAGAGTACATCGTGGAGGTAACAACAATTAATTTTTAAGAATCCCATCTGAATATCTCTGACCTGGGCACTGAACTCAATGCATCTCGCTATCTGGGAGCTGAGAATATTAAAGAACTATAGATGCTTTGGAGCGCATCTGCTACAGCTGAACCACTGCGTGAACCACTCCTCCTGCTAATTACGTGCAAACGTATTTTGAAATGCTTTTAAACTTAGCTCTGTTTTGTGCTAACAGGATATCTGCCGGCACAACCCCTTTACAGGATGTGATGTGAAGAGGGTAACTTCCTGTGTGCTACCAATGTTAGCAAGCTGTTTGTTTTTCTTCATTATTGTCATTTGTTGCAGTATACTGTGATAAAAGCCAAAAGGTTGCATAGCGACTGGGTGTTCTAATTACACACACACACGTCATCGTTGCAACCGACTGACAGATAGCTCCACAAGCAACAGAGCAAAGATTATGTTCAAGTGTACCTGGAACATCACCAAAAAACACGCAAACATTTCCCACACAGAGGACAGAACATAAAACCCCCAAACATAAGATTCAGTACATTACAGTATTATTTTTTCAGGCTTAATGTTTATTTTGCGATTACTGATAAGTGGTCGTGTGAACATGAGTGGTGGTTGATTAGTTAATTTGAACATCGGTTCTACTGATGATCTGTCAGAATGGGTCGCCATATTTTTTTTGTTAACCGAAGAAACACACCAAATTGCACAACACCTTACAGAAACACAATCATTGCTGTGATTATTATTATTATTTTTTTTTTATTGTCGTTGGATCATAAATTTGAATATGTTTTGCTGAGTTTGTTTTTTTATGTTTAATCAAGTTATAAACGTTTTGGATCTCAGTTAATATTTTTATCTGTGCATCATACAAGAGGAACAATTCATCTCAGCCTCCTGGAGGCTTTTTGTTTGTCTCCTGAAGATTCTACAGCCGCGATTTTAAAATATTCCTGTGATGGACTGGTCAACCGCGATCGACTGGTTGGGCACACTTGATCCCTACACTGAAGAGCCCAGTGGGAAAGATCATTTTTGCTGTTTCGTTGTTGTAAATCATATCTACAACCTCCACACTATTGATTTGATGCCACCTGTCATTCAGTCCACTATGTTTGTCAGCAACTGACCAAATGGCGGTTACTTTGTTCTCAAAGATACTATGTTCAAATTCTCACTGCGCGCTCACCGCAAGCCTCTAAAACGTGACTATTTGTTCAATCATAATTGGGGTTTACACTGATCTTGCACGAGTCGACCAAACGGTGTGGCTTTTATACTTGGTGCCTACCTTGGTGCAGGATTCTCCGGAAATGAGCCCTCATGTAGAGATTATATAAATGGTGGTACAGGTGTCTCCCTGTCCCCCGTGCCATCTGTGCCCGTGGTCCCCGGGCAGTGCGCACGGCTCTTGAAAGTGTTGCTCAGCATGGGGCGAACCCGCTGGCCAGGTGAGCTAATTGATTCACAGGGTTTTCTGAATTGATATTGAATTGGAAAAAACTTAATTGCATTGCACTGATGAATCGATATATTTACCTACCCCTAGTGTTGAAACACCCACATCCCCCACTGATCCAGGCTAAAGAGTCCACCATTTTTGCTTGTTTTCAGAGCAGTTGTTTTATCATGGTGGGTGCTTAGTCCACATGATATGGGTACTAAAATTAAGTACAGTCACTAGCTTTTGAAGACTACCTAAATGAAGTCTGGGTTGGGTTATAAAACAATGTCCCAAGCTTCAAAAATATCAGAGCACAGTTTAATCCATCATCTGAAAATAAAAGGAGTATGGTCACCTAAACTGACAGTTTGAGCAAAAAGATCTCTATGATAAATAGGAGCTGCTGAGCTGCACAGCCCAGGTGAGACAATCTATAGACAGGACAACCATTAGCTGTGCAGTCCTCAAATTTGGCCTGTAAATCTTGATCAGAGAACATTCTTTGTGGAAGGTGCTCTGTTTAAATGGGAGCAAAATTTGTGATTTGACCTACATGCAAAGCACCATATGTAGCAGAAAACTAACCTCAACCCCCTGCATGCACCATTCTCAAACTGAAACCTGGTAGTAGCAGCTTCAAGCTGTGGTCTGCTGTTCATTTGCAGGAACAGAGAAGCCGGGAAGAGTTGATGTCAAAGTGGATGCAGCTAAATACTGGACAATCATGAAAGAAAACCTGTCAGAGGCTGCAAAAAAAGAGACTGGAGTTTCACTTTCTTGGACAACAAAAAACATTAACATTCCAAAACATTCCAAGAGCTACAATGGAATAGTTTAGGTCAAAAAGTATCTATACGTTAAACGTATTAATAGTCAGAAGTATAGGCATAAATCCAATTAAGAATCTGTGGCAAGAACTGAATTTCAGACATTTACATTTCAGTCTGACTTAGCTTGGGGCTATTTTGCATAGAAAAATGGGCAAAAATTTCAGTCTTTAGATGTGTAAAGCTGGTTAGAGACATGTCGCCAAAGACTTGCAGCTTTAACTGCACCAAAAGGTGATTGTACAAAGTATAACTCAAAGGGTCTGGATACAAATGGACACATTTTCAGATTTTTATTTGTAAAAAATAAATAAATAAAACAATGTATTATTTTGCTCAAAATTTCCACATTTATGTTACACTCTGTGTTGGTCTGTCAAATAAAACCCTAATAACATATATAGAACTTTGTGGTTGTAATGTAACAAAATATGGAGATTGCAGTGGTTAGCAAATTACTGTATAATAATCAAAGATGAAATTAGGTTAAGCATAAAATGTTATAGATTTATTAAGTTAGAATAAATTAAGTAAAGGAACTCACAAATACAATTTCAGAATATTTCAGAATACTGATGGTGGTACAAGGGTTTGATTTTTTTTTTAAACTATTAAAATATCTGTGAAGAAAAATGACCAAAATTCAAGCAAAATCTTTTTTTCTTCTGCTTCAACAAATTTCTGCATGTGAAATTACTTATATAAAGCCTTTAACATTTTATTAATTATATAGTTGTGAGCTGTATAAAAAGCTTCTAGTTGTGTTATGATGTCAGTAGCAGCTGTATTGCCTTTCTTAAATTGTAATGCAAAACAAACTCTTACTTTGGTGATTAATAACATGACCTGATCCTTCTCTCTTTTTAAAATAAACCTAAGGAGGACTAAAAGGAACATTTTAATGTTTCAGAGTAAGTAAAAAAGTTGGATTAAGCATGAATGCCTAAATTGTACTTATTTGCAATTTTACGATAGATACATAGTAATATTGTTGTCCTGTAGACAAACCCTCTAATGGATACGCAAATATGCAAGTCTATGGTTTTCACTTTGGTCTTTTCTAATGAATAAAATTATTTTTTCTGTTCTTTAAAGGTTGCCAGCAGGAACTATCTGGAGATTTTAATTTCCAATGAGTCAAAACAACTCCAAAGAATGCTTAAAAAAAAAAAAGAAAAGAAAAAATGGGGTTCAAAGCTTTAGTCAGTGCTAATAAATTGATCTTGATGCTATGAGAAAGCATCATTTGCAATGAATTCCCACTAGCCTACTCATGATTATTTAGGCAACAGGGGGATAAATGCTTTTGAACTGTATCCTTGTTTATTTAACAAAGAAAGACACGCAGTAGTAATCTGTCTAAAGTTAAGGATTAGTCATCAAACACCAGCAGGGAGGTAGAAGCTGATATCAACGCACACACGGAGTGATATATTCAGCTCAAATCAACTTCCGGCTTCGGTTGCCATAGTGACTACGTCCCAACAGAAACGTCGTGCCTGTGCTTCGGTTGGCGGCGAAAATAACACATACTCAAATACCATAAGCTTAAAATCTTTTAGGAAATAAGTCATTACGCCGAGATATGCTGTGAAACAGACATTCACACCCGGATTCAGGGTAAGTTTAGCTCCTCTACGTTGTGTCTTCTTTCTTTAAGCGCTGTGACGTAGGGCCAAAGTTCCTCATTTAGCTTCGGTTTTCCTTGGTTAAGATAAATACAGGTGTTTTTTCAGCGGTTGTTAGTTTGGATAAAATAAGAAAAACAGATGTAATAAAGAATGTTGATTATAGTTTATAGTGTATGGGTTATCAAAGAGATTGAACACCTATACATCAGCTGCTTCTTAAAGTGAATACTTTTTTTTTTTCTTTTTACTGGTTAGTCAATACTACACATATACATGCTTTATATGTGTTTGTTTTATCTCTTTTTTTTAAACTATGGACTCATCTTGTGTCCGGAATAAATATTGATTGATTGATTGATTGAGTTAATGGACAGTTTCCATCTTATATAATATCATTAAAGTCTTTTTCCGTGGATATGATTTATTTAATTTCATGATTTTATTTGTTTTGAAAAATGCTTTATATGGCTCTAGGCAGAAGGTGTTACAATGTAAAGCAGTCTGCAAGCTAATTTTTTTTGTTGTAGCCAGCTGCATTGTGCATGCATACTAGGTAAATGTGTAGCTCAGAATGTTAAACTATAACTGAAAAAAAAAAAAAAAAAAAAAAAAAAAAAAAAAAAAATATATATATATATATATATATATATATATATATATATATATATATATATATATATATATATAGATAGATAGATAGATAGATAGATAGATAGATAGATGTGTGGTTGCAGCAAACTCACTGCATTGTCCGTTTCCGCACCTCCTGTTTTTAGCCATAGATTGTTCATCCACTCTCCTCTTTTTTTCTGTAAGTTTTTTTTAAATTAACTCCCTTGTGACACACTACTTTCAGAACACAAAAAAATGTTTATCTTTCTACTAGTTAGAGTGGTTGCAACAACTGTACACAGCACAGAAATTAGGCATTTGGACGCTGAATCCACAGAAGGAAACAGGGTTGTGTACAACTGCATTTACTTCCTGTCCCCCATCTGCATTTCATGACATCACCACTACATCATCTGCAGCCCAGCAATACAGTGTAGGGCTGGTATGGTTGTTATTTTTTGGATTAACTGAATAATAATTGGATAGCAAAGGTGCTTAATAGGAGACATTTTACAGAATTTGAATCGGGTGAAGCTAAAACTATACCGCTTAAGGAGTTCTGGGTTAAACATATTTACAGACAAAGTTTTTTTTTTTTTTTTTTTAAGTTTTGGCTTAATTACTGCTCTGAGTATGTTGTTCTTTCAGTAAATGGCATGTTTTAGAGTCTGTATACTCCAGTTAATGATTAATCGATTACTAAATTAGTTGATGATTATTTAAACAATTGATTCAACATGATTAATCCAATGAATCGTTTCAGCTCTAATTTTGTCTAATAAGGACTTCAAGACTAGTACCAAATGTAGCTGGTGTTTATTCTATAGATTGCTACATTTTACAAGCAGATGTGTCTGTTTTGCTAATATAATACTGTATCTGCCTTTCAGGCAAATTGACTTTTTCAGTCTAAATATATATATATAAAACCTCTATATCTGTCATATACATTTTTAACAATGAACTGAACGTTAAATCTTTCTTTCATTAAATATTTTGTTCATTTCACTGTGGTTTTATTCATTGATAGCTGTGAGCAATTTACGGTGGGAAATACATGATTGCAAGTTTAATGGCATCTCTGTATTGCTGCAGGAGAGTGTCTTTGCCAAAGAGCAGTGAAAGGCCTTGGTGAAATACTGCAGTCACTGGAAATAAGAAGCATGAATTTAAATGACTTTGTGGTTCCTAACAACAAGACCAGATCTGTCAAGCTCAATGCCAGGTAAGACGAGATCAATAATGTGATTTAGGGCATTCACTAGAAGCCTGTTAGCATCCCTTGACCACAGTGCTATTCATCTGCTACTCATCCATAGGCATTCAAATTTTATCATGAGAAAGGCTTCAACAAACCGGACCTCTGGCCAAGCTATAGCCTATAGATATAGATTCTGCAGTTTTCAGTGTAGCATCTCTTTTAGGTGATTACAAAGGTATTATCTGTCAATTTTTGTAATTTTCTTTTTTTTTTTTTTTTTTTTTTTTTTTGCAGTGCAAGATTCAATTCTATCCCTTGCTGTAGTTTCTCATATACCTTCAGATAATTGACTGGGCTGATATGCCTTGCTTGGTGGTACACTGATCCGGTAACTAATTGATTGAAGTATTGATTTAGTCATGGGAACAGAGATCTGCTAGTGGAGAAGATGAATTGAACATATATCAATGAAAGGCTTGTTGTCCAAATCTGAAGAAACAGGTTATTTGTGTGATTGACTGTTGATACCTGATTGCAGGTATGTGCATGTGTTTTTGTTGCTATAGGAACCTGCAAAAACTGCAACTGGACACCACAGCTCTGGCTGGTGAGAGGAAGAATATGGAGGAGAAACTGAAACAGTTGAAAGAAAACATGAGTAAAGAGAAGGAGGAGAGAGGGTAAGTTTTGGGTATACTCTTTGTAAAGAAAGCAAAGAGCAATGCTGGGAAAGGATAAGTAAAAGGAATAAGCCAAAATGTAAGTAAAGCAATAAAATTTAAGATAAAGTAATACTATAGAAGAGACATGGCCCAAGAAATTAGGGTAAAATTCAGTGTAAAATAAGGATAATCACTGGATAGGATATTTATTAAATGTGTGGTATTCTGCAAAAAAAATAATAAAAAACAGCAAAGTATATTCATATCAAGGAATTAGCTTTGTTGCTTAAGACATTTTAATCCTAATTAAATAAAGAACATGTTTGCCAACTATCTCAACACAATAAAACCATAAAAATAAAAGACATATTCATAAATCTTTTAGTAGTTTGTTTGAGATCAAGAGAGGAGGAATTCAAAGAAGCAATGAGAAAATGTTACTTTCTGTTTAGAACAGTAGCGTGTCGATAAAAATGCCATCTTATCTGAACTCAAAGGAAAATGGTCTCTAATGCACTTGAAACATTATAGTGACATTTAGTATAATTGTCTAAAAATGAAAACTATGTTTTCTTAGCATTTCTAATATTTGTTTTCCAAAATTGTTATTATTGTAGAAAGGTTTGCTTCTCATTGCTGATGATCTTTTTTTATCATATCCTGCACATATTAATTCAAAATGGTAGTTGGTTCTGAGTGGATGACGCTGTTGAAACCTGCTTACATCACTGAAATTAAATAACAAATAGCCTGAGTGATGTTCTGCTGAATAATCTTTACAGTCTTCACATGGGGAGAAATTAAGCCTCCATATCTTAAAGTATGGTAAAGATTTTAGATGAAAAATAGGTAGGGTTATAACAAGTAGTGTTTAAGAAGACATACATAAGGCCTCGATGTGGTAGGCTGTCTAAAAGCTGGAATTATGGATATGATGTTGGGACAGAAAAGTTGGAAAAGTGTGCAGCAACCGAAAGAGAGTTGGAAACAATATGGAAAAGACAACGAGTAATAGAGACAGAAAGACTTGGACTCCAATCGCAAGTGCAGAGACATGAGGGATTTCTCTACCTGTAAAGGTCAAGCAAAAAATCCGCTTTGGAAGGAAGAGGTGAGAGAACTGAAGCACATTTTAAAAATGAGGTAGGCTAATACCCATATAGTCAACCATTGTAAAGGTCAGAGGAGCAGAAACTTGGGTGCAGGTTTATGTCTAATTTTACCTGTCATTTTATTTGTCAAGACATTACTCTTTTGGCTTTAGTAATTGTGGGTATATTACACAAATTATTGTATTGCTTTGGTCTTTGGAGGTATTATGCATGTGTGTATATAAAATGTAACCAATATTCTAATTAAAAATGTACATTTCTGGTTGGTTGTGTATAGGCACATCTCAGTAATTTAGCATATTATTCAAAAGTTCATTTATTTCAGTAACTCCATTTACTAAGTGAAACATATAGATTAATAAGACACAGACTGATGTTTTCACATTTCATTTCTTAGAAGATTAGAACATTACATTAAGAATTAAGCACTTTGGCTAAATACATGAGTTCACTCATATAACCTGGTGTAAAGGACTGTCTGTCCCCTTGAACAATCATGTTGAAATAGGCAGTATGAGGTACATCACAAATATAGGATGTGTGACAAAAATATTGTTTCAACAACTTTTTGGACAACTAAACTGTGATTTGGTGAATAATTGGTTAAAACTTGCTGCATAGTACAGTTTTAAATAAGTACAGTGGAAATCATCCCTGTTTGCTGTGGAATAAAGACTGTTTTCACAAGACTAACTCTATTTCTATCATATTTTCTGTTCTTTATACATGAATGATATGTTGAACAAAACCCTAATATCAACTGTACATATGACAATTAACTTTATAAATCAAAATTTGATCATTTTTTAAAATTGTTTTACACTTATGATAAATGTGAATATTTCCTACTTTTTTGCACATATACCACAAAATATTGCAGTCAGATTTTCTTCGGGTTAACTATAAACAAGAATTGATTTTTTTTTCTTTTGTAAAAATCAGTCCTGCACATAGTAAAATCAGCTAAATAGTACAAAATACAAATTGGTTTAAGCAATTGTAGTTCGAGTTTCTGCTAAATTACCATTCTATTTCCAAGTTCTGTATGGTCAAATAAAATGTTAATGCTGAGTGTTGTCTGATATCCAAGATTTCATAATGAAAAGCAGAATAACTAGAAATCTAAGCATATTATGATGACCCACAGTATCCAATACATTTCTGTTATTTATTTACTTTTAGACAATCAGGTCTGAAACTGCCTCATTGATGGGGACTGATCATATATGAAGGACTGCTGGTTATATTCGCAGATACAGGGGATGTAGGGATGGTATTGGCCTGATGATGATCCATGCCTGGTCTCCTCCAAACATGACACCTGGCATTCACAGCTAATAGTTCAATCTTTGTCTCATTAGACCAGAGAATTTTGTTTCTCATGGTCTGAGAGTCCTTCAGCTGCCTTTTGGCAAATTCCAGATGATCTGCCATGTCCCTTTTATTAAGGTGTGGCTTTCATCTGGCCACTCTTGATACAGGCCTGGTGTGTGGATTGATGCAGAGATGGTTGTTCTTCTGAAAGGTTCTCCTCTCTCCACAGAGGAACGCTGGAGCTCTGACAGAGGGACCATCAGGTTCTTGGTCACCTCCCTGACTAAACCCCTTCTCCCCTGATCGCTCAGTTTAGATGGCCGACCAACTCTAGGAAGAGTTTGGTGGTGTCAAACTTCTTCCATTTACAAATCATGGAGGCCACTGAGCTCATTGGGACCTTCAAAGCAGCAGAATTTATTTTGTATCCTTCCCCAGATTTGTGCCTCCAGACACTCATGGTCTACAGACAATTCCTTTGATTTCTTGCTTGGTGTTTGCACTCTTACATTCGCTGTCAACTGTGGGAGCTCATGTAGATAGATGTGTGCCTTTCCAAATCAAGTCTAATCAGCTGAATTTACCGCAGGTGGACTCCATTTAAGTTGTAGAAACATCTCAAGGATGATCAGTGGAAACAGCTAAGTTTTGAATTTCATCAACAAAGTATTAAGCAAAGGTTAATGTAAATGGGATTTTTTTGGTTTTCTATTTTTAATAAATTCGCAAAACACTCAAAAACATTGTCATAATGGTGCATTTGTGTGTAGAATTTTGAGGAAAGAAATTAATTTAATACAATTTGGAAAAAGGCTGTAACATAAAATGTTAAGAAAGTGAAGCGCTGTGAATACTTTTTGGATGCACCGTATCCTACTATTATTGGCTTAGGCTGCTGGAGGACGCAAGGACACTTTTATTTATGGGAAAGTTGTAGTCAAGATGAAACAATTATACAACATGGATAACAAAAACTTAACAGAATCAGATGAGAAGGAAGTATACATATTTCACTTTGTGTCTAGAAGAAGGAAAAACATTGAGTTTGATAATGTCTATGTTTGCCTCTTACAGCAGTTTTAGGATTATTTAAAACAGTTTGTTTACTCACACATACATATGTGTGAGTGTATTTTATTGTGTATCTGTTTGGATTAGATTATTTGATTTCTATTAATGCAGTCCATGTATAATCCCAAACAGGCGTGCACACTGAGGGGGACCCTGAGGGGACACCCTGTCATCCTGTACTGACAGGGGTATGCCTCAGCTGTCACCTCTCGTGACAGTCCAGTTGCCGTGATGATGGTGGTAGGATGATTACCTGACACCTTACCTCAGTGTCAGTAAGGCAAAGCAACAACAGCAGGTTGCTGGATTTTCTCACCATTCCATACACAGATATACAGATTCAAAGCCTGATTTACTGAGTCTTGACAGGCTGCCAGCTCAATCTAAAATAAACTTTTTCCAAAGAGAGCTCAACACAATAGAATAAATGCCATAAATAATTCAACAACATGAGCATGAACAACATTTCCACCACACTTGTCTTTTCTACTTTTGGAAATTTAAACTGCTGTGCTGGGTTTGCACACATACATGTTCACTGGGCATTTGCCCATTACTGGTACCAAGTTATACCAAGGTTTTGAAAAAGGTTATTGCTTCCCTGGGAGTATAAACCAAAAACTAACGTAGCTGCCCCGCCTCCATCTGTTGCTGCACACAGACTGTCAGCTTGCTGGAAGAAGGCTTCCAAACTTTTCTGTCACTTACAAGAATGATAAATTGAGATGTTTGAAAGTATTTTCAATCATATAATATGAACAGTCATGGTTTGGAAAGTAAAGAAGCTTCTAAAGTAAATATTTATATCTACAGTTGGAAAGGTAAAAGCGGCATTTCTGTTAAACCGCCTGGTGGAGCCTGGCTATGTGAGCAGATAGCCCGACTAATTACCCTGCTAAGCTAAGCTCAGCTTGTTTGGCTTGTGTTACTCTACAAAGAGCAGAATGGCAAAAAAGGCTTAGTGTTCTGCATAACAGGCAGAATACTAAATTTAGAAGTTATTAAATTTCTTAAAAATATTTATGTATCAATTGAAACAACAATAAATACAGTAAATGTTATAGATAATGCTATTTTACCTGTGAAATAAATATGATATGCAAGTATTTCTTTGGATAATTGTTACTTTTCTGTTTTTAAATGAATGCAATTCAACAATTGTATACACTTGTTTTAAAATATTGTGTAATTACTGTGATACCATAGTGTTTGTACTCGAAGTTATCAAACCAGACTGCCAATATTAATATGTTTTTGCAATTACAAATTCACTGTCATCTATAGCTATGTTTGTTTGTTTTTTTTTTTTTATTACATGTTTTGTTTCTGTTGGAAAACAATTGCTCCCTAAGAAACATGGACTTGCTGTCAGCTTTCATAGCCTGACCCTATGTACATTCTCTGTATTCCGTCTCACACCAGTGTTGAAATACATGAGCTTTAGTGGCAAGCCTCCCTATCTGACATCACTAACATCAAACCAGTACTGAGTAACAACAACCATACAACCCTCACTTATAAATCCTCTCTAACAAATTCAATACTTCTCACACCTACCTTTTGGGTTCTCAGCAGCACATTTTCCTGAATGATCACACAAGCTTGTGCAATTATATTTCCCTTTTCACATCTTAAGTTAGAAGCGCTCTTCTACTGCTCTGTAATGTGAAAGTCAGTGTTTTGATTTTACAGGCATACCTGCAGTTTTCAATGTAACTCCTGACAGTTCAGGATACTTGAGCTTGCATCTAACCTTACAAATGCCTATTTCTTATTTTAAAGTCTACAAACTACTAACATTCACTCAAACGGTTTGTGTGATGTGTCTTTTAAGTGGCATTTGACTTGAGATACTTACTCTTCTAACTACAGTGCAAAAAAAAAGAAATCCTAAACTTCTGCACCCTTCTCCAAATTTTCAGCAGCATAAAAACCAAAAAATCATTAATCAAAAATGAATCTGTTTTGCAACCTGTAAGACTCAATACCCATGTATGTACAATAGGTACATTTAACATATCTTCAAAAATTAAATCAGCAATAATCTGTTGCAGTTAAAACCTTGAAAAATTGTAATATTGCAATGGTGTTGTTCAAACTGCTAGTACTTACAATAATATTCAGATGATTTTTGTTTCAACATGAAATGGTACAATAACTCAAGTTAGTTTAAAAATACAAGGCGATGGGTTCACTGAAATATGTCCTGTTCCTGTGACTACTAATATTAGCCTGACAAAAGTCCTGAGAGTTGTAAACTTGATTGATGTTTTTATGATGTGAAGTACTTTGAACTGCCTTGCTGCTGAAATGTGCTATACAAATAAACTTGAACTTGCTACCACCAGCATGCTTTACAGCGGGCTTCTTCATTTAAAAACCCTCATCTTAATGTGTCCAAAAACATTTCCTTCAGTAAAAAGGTCTCACCTGACCTTTTTCCTGAAGGAATGTGGATTTTCCATGTCAACAACTTATGAGCAACTACATCTTTTAGTTTAGCTTAAAGGTGGTGATTTCTTTACTGGAATTTGTTTCTAGGTCAGCATCTTCTCAGTTCATCACAATGTAAAACGAACTTCACCGTGGACAGTGACAGTGGTGTTTAAACAGTTTACAGTTCATAGCAGGCTAAAATCTTGGTGTTTCCTGTGTTGGTTCTGGTCATTCTAATCAGTTTTCCTTCATCTGTGGGTGACATTTATCCTTCTTTTTCTCTTTCTTTAGGCAATTTAGAGACTTAAGATCGAGATTTGGACAAAGTATTCCTTCAAACAGTAACTCTCAACCAAACAGCTTCAAAAGGACCAATAACAACAAAATCCAAAAAGTAAATTAAAGCTCTACCCTTTGCTTTTGTTATTTTATGGGACTTGACATTAACATTTATTGGTACACAAAAGAAGCAGCAGTAGGTATACTGTTACTATTAATACAAAGAGAAATATTTTTTTTACCAGGTTGCTTGTAAACTAAAACATGTTAAAACACTTTCCACTTTTTTTACTTATGTGTCATCTTTACAGTTTTCAGCAGGGAAAATGAAGATCAGAGTACTGAAGTATGAACCATTGACAGGTAAGAGCCTTATAACTACAGTATCTATCTCAGCTGCAACATGCTTGTACAATGAGCTAGACTTGTCCAAAATGTTTGAGCCTATTAATCTATCCTGTATTTGAGCTGATACTTAAAACAGTTTTCAACAGCACCTTGAAACCGAGTACAATCCAAATGCCTTGATATTTCTTGAAAAAAGTAAAGTTTCTTTCCCACAATGTCCTATGTCATGTCTGAAAATGTTTGATATGTAGGTCTAAACATTTGCTAATGAGGTGTATTTTGTGGAAAATCAAGTCCTGTTATGTACTTTATGTAAGTGTATCACTTTTGATTTTCCCCCTCATTCTACATATTGAGTGTTTACTGGCATAATGCCACCCTCTCTCCTTCCCCCCCATATCTGAGGATCAACTGACCATCTGTGGATTAAATGCTCTGTAAGTGTCCCCAAAGTGTCAAATAAATATTAGCTGAATTAAACAGAAAGTAGGTTCCCCTGTCGTTCAAGAGTTCAGCAAGTGGAGGAAAGTAACTCTTCCTCAGTACAGACAGAGTGTCTGGATAGTGTAGCGTGAGTTTAAGTAATGTTATTATTCTTTCATTGCTGCAAGAATTGGATAGCACCTATGTAAATTCCAGCATTTGTGTGATATATGTGACATCTCAGAGTTGGGATGTTCATGATGAGTTTTTCTGGTTTAGATGGAAATCAGATTGTGTATTGTACAGTGTGAAATGTGTAGGAAAGCAATGTTTATGTATCATTTTCCTCAAGTTATCTATCTTTCTGCACCACTGAAACACAAGGCAGATAAACATTAATGTGGTGAAATCTATCTATCTATCTATCTATCTCTCTCTCTCTCTCTATATATATATATATATATATATATATATATATATATATATATATATATATATATATATATATATATATATATATATATATATATGACTCAATCGAGTTAATTAGTTAATTAGGGTCTAAATAATTGATCGCAATTAATCAGATTTTAATTGAAAAGCATATATCAACAAAATAAGCAACATTTTCTATTCAAAAAACCTTTTTACTGTTAAATTCTTGAATAAATACATATATGTGCTCAACAACAAAGATATTTAATGTTTTTAATCTGTCATTTTGGTTATTCAGCAATCAGATTGGTGCAAAGTACTATTATTCCTTTTCAGCTTTCAAGTGTTTCAGTAACCCCTGATCATCCTTGTAACTTCTTTGAAAAAATACTTCTTTCGAAATGTGGGCTGCGGATGCTGACATTAGCGTTGGGGAAGTCTGTGCTTGCTGCAACATGTTTTGCATTGAGATGGTATTTTAGGCTTGAATAACTTCAGTGATAGTCCAACTCCTTTTTGCATAACATGCACACAACAATAGCCTTTTCCAGCATCCCATCAGATCATTTTTTGAAGCAAAAATTAACCCTCAGGGTACCAATAGTAGCAGCTTTGTTGTCCATCACTGTTGTCTGCAGATGCAGATCAGATTTATGGGCATACCAGAAACATGTGAATACAAAGGTTCCATCTTGGGACTTTTGTATGTGAAAAAAAAGTGATTAATTGCGTTAAAATTTTTAACGTGTTAAATCTATGTTATTAATTTAATGAAATTAATGGATTAAAGTCCCAACCCGAATAAAAAACTATTCCTATTGCAGATTGATTTAGAAGAGTCCAGCATACACTGATGTGGGGTGTCAAAAATATATAATAGCAAATACAACTTCATTGGGATTCTTCTGTTTATTGCTTTGATTTGATGTTATCACTGTGGATTGTATTTTACAACAGAAGTGAAAGACTTCAAATGATTTTTCCAATTGAGGATTAGGATTATGCTCACTTTTATTAGTATTACCCCTATTAATCTGTACTGAAAAAAGCAAGCTCCCTTTATTCCTGCAAAAGTTCATTAACATACTATTCTGTACATTATTTCTTTATCTATTAAATGTGTTCTGTTTGTCTTTGCCTGTCGGTTGCATAATTACTATAATCTATATGTTAATATTAATAAATAAAGTCCCTGTGCCAGGTGTCAGCATTAATGTGTTTACTCTTTTCAGCCCCACCTCAGTCAACACCTTCAACTTCAGTTTCTAACTTTGGTCTTGGAATGGCGAAAAGAAGCAGAGGAAAGGGAACAATCTCCAAAGAGTGTGAAATCAAGACAGCTAAATTAGTAAGGACACAAACATATTTGATATTTACTCTGACAGTCTTTTGAAGTAGTTATTTCTTAAGGAATCTGAGAAGGCAAAGCAACAATTTGTTACTTAATTATTATTTAATCTATCATCTATCTGTTTAGTTGAGTTGTTTGAAATTTCTAAAAAAGGTTTTGGCAGATTAAATTTACTCTGCTGCCAAAAACACAAACTTGTACATTTGGTTATAAAGCTAAGCTGGTAATAACTTGAGCTACATCCAGAATTTAAATCTTAGATGGGATTTTTTTTCATTTGTTCTTTCACCCTTTCTTTTTCAACCCAGCCTTCACTCTCTATTTGTTTACCTGTATATGTCATTTGAACTTATTTTTTCATTGTTCTGTGAATATGCCTCTTGATGTAGTTCTATTAATTGTCTCTCCTCTGCATCAGCTCTTGGCTTCTGCTGTCATTCAGATACCCATTATCTCCTATACTTTTCCTCTTAGCCATTAGGTTTATCCATCTTTCTTTCCTCCACATACTTTATCTCTTTACTCCTTTCCCTCACTAACATCTGTTTTATAACAAAGTTGTCTTCCCTGTGTCTTGTTTACCTATTTTTTCTTTATCTTTTCCTTTACGATGCCTCAACTGTCCTATCCAACGGTCGATCTGAGTGTTTGTGTTTGCACTGATAACTGTTTAGTTGGATCCATTCATTGATACTGAAGACCCCTAAGGGCACCATTGTTTATTTTTCTCACTTGTCTTCCTACATCTCTGGAGGTGGGACAGCAACTCCCAAATGTTTGTGTGAATAAAAAGTGTGTGTGAGTGTGTGTGTAAAATGAACGACTTTGTTGCTGTCTATTCTTTTTTTCTTGTTTTCCTATGAATTTAGCTGACCTTAGTTGATAGATGATTCTTTCAAGACACAGACAGAAAATGTAGGTGGTGGGTGTGTGAGCCCGACAGACTCACAGAGGCAATGAAGGAGGAGGAGGGGTGGAATTGGCTGAGTTGACATCCTGCCCTTTATGTTGTGGAATAAGTTATTCAAATCCAGCATACAAAATGCATCCAGATTTGATGTGGTAATTTGTTTGAAAGTGCATGTGCAGATGATGGCACTGAACTGTCTATTAAAGTGCCCAGTGCTCCCAGTCTTCCATAGTGATGGGTTTAATGTTGGCACTTATAGTAGTCTGGGCAGACAAATAGGCTAAATGCAAGCACAAATACACACAATGCCCTAATGCACACATATTTTAGATAGCTCTTGTACCATATAACGATTATGATAAAGGCAAGCTTTACAACTGTCTCAACACCTCTGTCTGAAAATGCACTTAGGCACACAATTGCTCTCTTACACCTGCAAATGCAAACTTCCAAAGATAAATGCATTCAACTTTGTCTGAAGTTATGACTCAAACTTTAACATTATTTACCAATATCCTACAGGCACACATTCTGCACAATCTATTCAGTGTCATTTAGACAAAAAAAAAGAAAAGAAAAAAAAAATACAGAAAAAGTGCCTCCCTTACGTTCTGCATAGTCACATAGAGAATAGTGATATGCTGCTTGGAGCTTAATAGGGAAGCCTCATCCCTAGGGAGTGGCTGTAATTTATCCTCAGGCCCGGGCAGGAAAATGAGGCTGTGTTTTACAGTATATTATTAAGCTACTATGAAGCTGCTCTAAGTATTTGTGTGCATGCAGATGCACATACACATTCTCTGACACATTGCTGCATGTATGAAGAAAGGATTAACACATTATTACACATAGCAACATTATTTCCTGGAATAATAAAGATTTTTAAAAGAGAAACAAGAAATGAAGTGTGAAAAAGGAGCAAGATTTATTGATGATGTGTAAACTGGTGCTGGAAATTCGCCATGTATTCATCAACAACTATTTTGTTGACTTATGGATTTTAGTGCTATGTTGCTCCTAATTATTTGCTAGTATTAGCCAAGAAAAAAGAAATACAACAAAAAATGAACTGTAACTATACAACTTACTAATGAATGGCTTTTGAATGAAGGCTTTATTAATTGCACTGTATTGGGTAATGGGGTTTTTTCAAAGCTACTGTCTCATAAAGTTGTGCAAAAACCATGGCTGGCCTTTTTACCATGTTATCATTCCTTTATTGTGCTTGTATTCACCCTGGCATTGCCTGTGTTGTCTGTCCACCTAGTCCATGCATATCTCCCGAACCTGCTGATGCAAGGGGTTTTTTTTTTTCCTTCCACAAAGACTTTCACATACTTTAAGGTAGTAGTGATAACAACCTCCCTTAAGATGATATCAAACACCCACACATGCATATGTAGTACTTGTGCACTATTAGTGCAGTGACATAAGGTACATGTCCAAAAATAGCACTTCTGTGCTCCTCTTATCCCAGCCAAAAGTCATTTCAGTATTCATTCTGTAAATGTCTGTCTGACAAAGATGAGTTTCAAAGACTGTAAGCTACTTGGATTTAGGTTTAAGCTGGTTTTTAGAGGTTGCTACTACAGGACGTTAAAGGAACGTGAACCTACACAGCATTTATACACTTAGCCCTTAAAAAAAAAAAAAAAAAAAACAACTTTTGCTCAGATAATTGCACAAATGTTTATGTTTTTCTCTAGCCTCGCTGTCTCTCAGTCATACTGTACACAAATCCCCTTGCACACATACTAAAGGGAGTCTTGGTCTGTGTTGTAATATGCATTGGGAACTACTGCATAAGGTGCTCTGACAGCCTTTAACAGAAGGGGGCACTGAAACTCCACAGCAGGATCTTCATTCATAGAAGCAATATCACATGTGCATCATGCCTGTTTCTTCTCTATGTTCAATCTCAGTGTTTCTCGTCTTTACTGACGCTTTAAATTATATCTTTTACACTTCTGTCCTCCTTTGGTTTTACTCATTCTCTGACTGCTTTTGGCTTAATTTAAAGTTAGTTACATATCAAAACCTACCTCTACAATAAAGAAATCTGTTTCTGTGAGTCGAGATGTGTTAACAATCTTCATGTTCATAGGCACGCCCTAGCTTACACCTGCACCTACTTTTTGACAGGTGCCTTTCTACTCAGCAGCTAGCAGTTTAATAATGAAATACTGCAGTAAAGTAATCAAACCAGTTCTAAGCTGGATAGAAGTACTATGAGTAAGAGGTGTACACAAGAAGGAGCTGGTATAAATGAAAAGGTTTGGACCCTCTGGTGATTTTAAACATGCAATAGAACTGGGTAGAGTAACTTCAAGAATAGTAAACAGAACCATGTCACAAAATTAAAACAGAACGATTTATTGACTTAAACTTCTTAAAACAGAGCAATTCACTAACCATATTTGATACTGCAACTTTATATACGGTAAATATATTTGTTACACATCTTTTTTTTTTAAATAAATAGTCAGCATTGTATGTTTTACTATTTCCCTAATCTATTTTGAAATAGTGTACCGTGACATACTAAGCCAAGTATCTATACATGCGTACTTTTACCTGCTGTCCACTGCAGTCAGGTTGCTGTCATTTTGTACAAACAGGTTGTTTTCTGTATAGAATTGCCAAGCTAACCAAACCACTGCTATGTCATACAGAGCAAGTAAATGAACAAAAAAAGAACAGCTTTTAAATAACACAACCTAAAACAATTCATAGTAGTTTGGGACAAAGTACGATGTTGATATTTTTACCACTCTACTGTTTTTGCAACAGTGCTTTGCACAGGAAATATATACACACATAACTATAAATAATATTTAATGCACAAACTACCCCTATCTACTGCACTTCATGTGAGACTGGAGTAACTCAAATCTAGTTCACATAACCAAATTTTAAACAAAAAAAATATTTAAAAACCTCTGAAGTTTATTTTGACAACAAATGCTTCATGGAACTTGACTCAGTGATAGAAAAGGCTACTTTCAGTGGTACATTATTTTTATACATTAAGATAACAGAAAGTGTCATCAAATTTTAAAAGCAAATACAGAAGTAAATAAATCTGACTTATAAATCCATGACTTAGTGAATGTATTATTAAATATTCTTTGGAAAGTAAATCGATAACATGTCCATTAAAAATCCATTCCTCAGTACATTATGGGCATAGTAAACACAGCAATGTTTCGTTATGATTGACTCTGGATAATACCCCCTTGCTAGGTATGTTAATTAAACATCACTTATACAGATAATATATATTTCTGTTACTCATGGAGTTACTATGAATATTAAGAAAATGAAGTAAATGACACATGAAAAGCTGTGAAAGCAGATTAGTTAAGGTAAATCATATTTGGATAAACTGGTGGAGAGTTTTTTCCCCCCATTCTTTGCCAGGAAGAGTCTGTGTCAGTTTTCAGTAGTAGCAGTCAGTCAGGAGGATAAGTCAGCACAAAAATCAGTTAGTCTGAGATTGGGTGAAGAATGGGGTCTGCAAATGTGAGAGGGAAACCGACCTGACCTCATTCGAAGTCAAACAAACATGGTTGAATTTTTTGACCCAAATCTGGACGCCAACCTGTTAACTTATTACTGATCCAACTGAAAACCCGTGTTGCCGGCGGCCAATGATTACAGAGGCTGGGATGAGACTTCAGCTGTTTTTTTTTTTCCTTTTTTCTTGAAAAACGTATTTTAAATATACAACATATTGAATGAGGAAGAGTGAGGTACAGTCATATACGTGTGTGTGTAGTGTGTGTATTAAAAAAAAAAAACAAAAACAAAAAAAACATAGTATATATATATATATATATATATATATATATATATATATATATATATATATATATATATATATATAACATAGTATATGTAATATATATATATATATATGTGACAGACTTAAGGTATCCTAATTGCATCCCTTTCATTTCATGGGGGAGTGGAGGAGAAATATAGTCTGTCTGATTTCTGAGATGTTCTATTATCACCACCTACTGTAGGTTTGTTTCTTAAAACTTTTGTGAATGTTTCCAAGACAGTTTAATGCATTAAGTTGGCTTTAGTTGGGCTGATAAATCCTGTGGTCTGTGACTTCTTAACAAGTTCTGTTTAGTTTGTGATCCTTAGTCTTTTAGTCGTGAAATAAAGATCCTTTCAAAACCAGTTTGTTAACTTTAAATCATTTCAAAATCTGTGAAAGTTGTGTAATGTGTCCCCAGTTTAACAAAGGAAGTGGAAAAGACAAGACCCTATCGATACGTTGAATGTTATTGTTTACATCTGGGAATTTTGCGCATGTGCACAACACTTGAGGGCAAAAAGACGATTCTTTTATTTGCCATCCATAGTCGCGCTGCCACAATAGAACAATTCTGTTAAAATAAAATCTGGAGATGTAGGTATTAATTTCTGTTTGATAATCTTTGTACAGAGGATCGCAAAAGATACACAGCACTATGAACTGTATTTATCTCACGTGCAGGTGCCATTACTATGCATTGTTTCATGTCAGTAAATCATTCTGTTCTGATGCGGGATGTGCATGAATCTGTCACAAAAATGTTTTAGCACCCTTATTTCTAATCCAATTTTTATAACATATGGCTTAAACCGAGAAAATTGCTGATGCTTTGGTACAAAAAAAAAAAAAAATAAAATAAAAATGTATTCTACCTAGATATAAACCAATAAACAGTTTAGTTTCTGTCAAGATGCAAGAGAGGACTAAACGAATTGGACAGTTAATTACAGAGATTACATTCAAGTGTATCAGGATTCAACACCAAAAACATGCAAACATTTCCCACACAAAGAATTGACCATTCAGTCCATTACAGTATTATGTTTTCAGGCCAGATGTTTATATTGAAATTATTAAAAAAGTGGTTGTCTGAACACAGCTGTATTAGCTGGTTAGCTAATTTAAACACCTGCTCTGCTGATGATCTGTCAGAGAGTAGGTATGGGTCACATTGTTTTTTTTTACCAAACCAAATCACACTGAATGCTGCAGCATAGTTACATGTTAAAGTTGTCAAAGTCAAGCTAGCATAATTGACCTACTTCCCTCTCCCTTGCTATTTTTTTTTAAAAATTAGAACTTTTTTACTGAACTGCAAAATGTGATACCTTTGGACCTCGTTATCTAGTTGTCATACTGTTGACAATTAATACCAAAACACTGCGTCCCTTTTATATATATATATATCTCACACTTACATTTAAGATTCAGTATGTTGTGTTGACAACTTGACAGTTAAAACCAATGGTAGTCATTGTCAGCAAGCAATTTTTTTTTTGCCTTCCAGCAGGGAGCTGGAGGGCAGGATCTTGGGCAAGTGACGCCATAAGTCAATGTGTCTGTATACAAAACTAAGACAATCAAGAAGTCGGAACAGGAAATAATATGAAAATAAAATGGGAAACACTGCTCATAAAGGGGGAAGAAAAAAAAAAAAAAAAAGAAAGAAAAGAAAAACCCTCTTATAACTGAAGCTCATGACAGGAATGTTGTCATGATGTGTGGTTGGTTGTTTGTGTTGGACCAAAATGCAGAGAGGCAGAGCTAGTGAGTAGTTGAAGATTTAATTAAAGAATACAAAAACTTAAAAAAAAAAAAACAGGAGAATGCAGGAATCCAGAGCAAAAACAAAACACGAATCCAGGGAGCAAATGCAGAGCATGACAGGGATGAACTCAGGCAAGGCAACAGAAAGACACAAATAGCAAAATGGGTAGCTAACATGACAATCACAGGCAGAATAACAGGAGGCATAAAGAGAGAAACCAGAAGAGAGAGAGAAACCAGAAGAGAGGGAGAAAGAAAGGAGCATAAATACTGGAGAGATGAGTGCTGGAACAGTGGCTGGGGCTGATTAACTAAACGTTTGCAGGTGTGGGGAATAGCTAGAGGGGAGCTGAGGAGAGAGAGAATGGCAACAGGGGGCGAGGGAGAGCAACAAGGAAGCAAGGAAAATAAACATAACTGAGAATAACTAGACAAGGAAATAACTAGAATAACTAAGAAAAGACTGAAATAAACAAAACAACAAGGAATAACAAACATAATCTAAAAATAACTGAATACTCAACTAAGGACTGGACAAACAAGAAATAAACTGCAATGTGGAAAAATAAGAAATTAATACAGAGAAATAACAGAAGCAAAAGTTCAAAAGAAACAGATCATGACAAATGTAAATATCAAAGCCCAAAGAAATCTCTTATCGAAAGTAAAACATACAAACCACAAACGTATTCATACTTTTCTTTTTTTACTTTTTTTTCTTTACTTTGAATGCTGAAGTCTTTGATGTGTACACTGAGGTGAATGGGAGAACAACATAAAACTGCATGAGCTTTACCTGACTATGATATCCATTTTGTGCTTAAACATTTCTTTGGTAATTTAAACTATTCAGCCATTTTAAATGCTGAAGATCTTTGTTTACTGTTCTTTTCAATACTTTTTCACAGGTGAAGTTAACACACCAGTGTGCCTTTGGGATGCAACATAGAGTAAATAAACCATGTACATAGATGGACAGAGACAAAAACTGCACTACCTTGAAAAAGTTTCATCAAACCACAAGAGGCAATTGTCATTTTCTCAGTAATTTTTCACTGTACATTTGGGTTTCTATCCTCACTTTAGCCAGTAGTAATACAAAACTGTGTGTTTTGGCAGAATATAGACTGAGGATTATGCTCATGCAGCTGACGCAGGCATATCTCGCTCCCTTATGCTAATCCTGTTTGATTTTTCTTGGAAAAAATTATGCCTCACCCTCTGAGGGGTGAGGCAGGATGAGGGAGAATGAAGTACAGAAAGAAAGGACAAATCATCAGTATGACAAGATAAGATTTTTTTTTTACCTCATGAGATGTGTCCTGCCCTTCACACAAAGAGACCTGGTTCAATAATGATGAATTAATTAATCACTGTTTGTAGTGCATTAAGGCAGAACCACATGAAGTGGGTGTGGTATGCTGCAGTGTAGCAAAATATTGTCAGGTAATTTTGAAGAGCATTATCTAAACTAAGCATGGTTAATTGAGCTTATCTATGTCATAATGTTGTTTTTCTCACTTTGTCTCTCAGCTCATCCCCACCCACTTTTTATTTTTTTGTTGTTCAAAGAAAAACATGCTGCATTTTTCAATGCAATTTGTTTTCAGTCGGTCATATTTCTGTAATCATCCAACATCTAGCTCCCACAGTTACAAGATCTATTAGAGTATAAACAGAAAAATGGAACTGCAAGCATTTACTTTGAAGTGCTGATTGTGAGACAGCAAAACTGATGAAATGAAAACCACAAAGACATCCCAAAGGGAGTTTTAATTTTCTCTGTCTTTAAATGTAAGTAAAAGATGCTGGTTCTGCAGCTGGTTACCATTCTAGAACCTATTTAGGAGAAGGTTGCCCTGTTTGGATATGTTGCCATTGTATGTTACTGTCCTACCTGGGATTCTTGTTTCTTCAACTGTAAGAAAATATTTTGGTGTATGTGTATCTCAGCATTTTGAGGGAGGGAGGCAGTGATTTCTTTTAACAATAACACTGTTAATTTTTCTTCAGTTCTATCAATACTAACCACTCTCAAACTATGTGGTAAAAAAAAGAAAATGCAATTACTAGTCACTGTTAAATCTGATACGTGGTTAAAAAAAAAAAAAAAACCCACAAAAAAACAAAACAAAAAGCTCCTCAATAACTGTCACCTCAAACGAGGAAGGAATGATGCTCAACCAACTTAAAGAGTAGAATTTCATACCAGCCATGGAATAAGTTTCTTAAGACTTCATCAGTCAATTGAATTTATCTTTTAAAATCAGAATGTGAACTCATGTAATTTCTTGTCAGTCTCTGTGAAAGTTCTAGTTTTACTTTATCAGACCCAAACTTTGGCCTAACATAGGAGAACTTATTTTCTTAACATTAAGAAATGTGTTGACTTTCCACTCCCTTTTCTCAGCATTTGCATTTATTATCCAATTCATCAATTTTTTTTTGAAAAAGTAATATCAAGTCTTTCTTTCAATATCTATCCATTTGGATTTTATACAAATGCTTTAAAAATCCAGTATAATGTTAGGAGTGCACAATCATTGAGATCCTTACACAGGAAAAGGGGAAATATTGTTCGAAGGTGTAAAATGGGGATCATGCATTGGAACATCAAAGCGATATTTACTTGTATAAACCTTTACATGCAGCCATTGTGTTTGCATGGAATGTTTGTAAGTTGGACCCGTTGCACTACAATTACACCATCACAAAGAGAGTTTCAGATGTTGTTAGATGATCTGACAAGCCCTTTGTTTCAGGCGCAATAAGACATTCAATATCTATCAAAGTGTACCCGTAAACACAACTGCAAAGTGGTCGGAATAAGGGTAGCTTTAGCAACCTTCTGTTTGTTCTCACTGTTTTTAATTTGCTATTAGTGGGTCTTGAAAAGAATGTGTAGTTGCCCAGCACCTGTAAGAATGTTATATAACGTTTGAACACAAAGCACAAAGATTTGATACTTAAGGATTTTACTTCCTTCCTTTAAGATTCTGAATCCAACACATAAACAGAATATATCTGATAGGCTGTATTTTGCTTTCTTGTAAGAACAGACATATTTTAGACAAAAAACTAATTTTCTGTCTTTTTCCAGTTGGACATGTTCTAGTACAGCTATCTATAAATCAGGGTTGGAGTGTGTGAAATACGTTGAATAAACAGAGGAGGGTTTGGAGTTAGTTTTTTCAAACATCATCATTGTATTTTTTCCTGCAGGGCAAAATATTATCCATTTAGAGTTTTGCTTTTATGTGTTATATGTGGTTGGCATGTATCACACACTGAATATTGGTTTATTAAATAAAAGTTAATTCAAAGGTCACCTGATTATTTTTCTTTCTTGCTCAGTTTGTTTGATTGGATTCTATAGAAACATTTTAGGCATCATATATCTTTATGAAGGTGCTACATGTCCAATTTTAGGTGTTTCAGTACTAGTCATTATAAAACACTTAAGGGCTTCAAAATGGTTCCATGTTGCCTGAATGACTGTCAGGCTCAAGTAGATGCTGTTTTATCAGATGGTCAATCATATTGGAGACCAGCTAAGCTTTAAAAGAGCTGTTGAAATTGTACTGCTTAATAGAATTAATTATCCTTTCTACTGTCCTGTTGTCAAGTGTACTGATGGAAAGTATAGTCAGGTGTGTGAACACATAGAATATAAGGTTAATGTAAAGATGGTGTTGAACAACATAACAGTAAGAGGTGATGTGTGTGTAGAAATGTCTAATTTAGCATTAGTTCTGGTATGATCCCATGGTCTGAATAAAAAGTTTCTTTAATCATTACTACTTAAAACACCTTAAATGACTTGTCTTATTCTGCAGAGTTTCTCACATAGTACAAAAAGTAAATACATTTTTTTGCCTTGAATTTAGTATTTTACTAAATGTAATAAGAGATACCTTTTATCACTCCACTTAACACAGTGTAGACACTTTCTCAATATCAGAGTCATGCAAATTAATGTCACCACTGTGACCAAAGCTGTGTCTAAGTATAGGAATCTGTTGTTTCGAAGGGGCTCCAAGAAACATTCTGTCTTCTCTCAAAGTTCTCTTCCTTAGAGCTTTGGTGAGTTGCTTGGACATGTACACATTTTGTTGTATTGTTCATTGGTCAGTCCAAAGAGACTGTCTGCAGTCATTGATAAAAACACTGAGTGAATAAACTTTGGTCTTGGCAACATAAACTACTTTTTGCATGACTTTCAAGTTGTTGTATAATACAGCTGCTGCTGGTTACAGTGAGAGTCAGACTTTCACTTTCACCACACTTTCTACACAAAAATTGTAAACTTGTTAGCAGCATAATCAGTTAGCAAAGTTAAAATTTGAGTTAAACAGTCATCAGTTATTGCTTGATGCACAGATGTCTGTACATATTCTGTGTAGATTTATTTTGATGAAATTGAGGTACATTCTTTAACACTATAAAATGGACTTCTCTATATTGACTTTCAAGGGTAGACCAGAGATGTAAGTGTGAGCACTTAAAATGATTAGGAGTTACCCTCTAAATGGGGTCAAAAGAGCTGTCTGGCATCATCCCTTTTGCTTTATGCCATCAGTGTACTTTAAATACGGCTTGCTTGGTATTTACAACTTCAATTTGAGTAAAAGTTGTGAGTGCTAAATCTCTTGTCTAAAATTTAAACAATAAGAGTGGTGATTCTTGTTGAACACACTTGCGGGAGTTTGGCAAAACATCATGCTGCAGTAGAGTTACTCTTCATGGCACTACCTTAGCTTGTAACAACATTGTAATCTAATCGGTCATCACTTTACAACCACCTTCTTACATCTGTCATTGTTTAAATGAGAACATTTTTCTTGTAAACCTCCCTCAGATTAATGGAAATATACACTGACCAGTCACTTTGCGTGGTACAGTTTTTCGATTTCTTTTTAACACAAATAGCAAAGCAATCACATGGCAGTCAGTTTGTGTATTTAGATATCTAAATGTGGTGAAGATGACTTGCTAAAGTTCAAACCAATCATTAAAATGAAGAAAGGGAATTTAAATTTCTTTGATAGTAACATGGTTACTGGTGGCAGACATGCTGATTGTAGTATTTCATAAACTGCTGATTAACTGGGATTTTCATGTGCAACCATCTCTTGGGGTTACAGAGAATTGCACATATAAGAGAAAATATCCAGTAAGCATCAGTTCATTAAAATTCCTTGATTTCAGGTGAGAATGACATCAATTAGGGTTTCTGTTCAGCAATCAGGTTAGGGGGTTCAACCTATATGATCTCTTTGTTTTCTCTTGCAGAAAATGTTTCCTTAGTTTGCTCTGTTAATTGATAGGCCCAAAATCTTTCATAGATCTTGCAGATTTAGATGTAAAGTAATAGTTTAATTTTATCAACATGTTTTTTTCTGAATTGAACTAAGTAGTTCTATAGTAGTATGGTCCTCCCTTATCCTCTCTTTTGTAGTAGTTTTCTTGCTCATTTATCATTGCTTGATGGTCTGAAATGAGCTTCATTTTGGTAATATAAACTCTCAATTGGTGCCTAAGTTTATCATAATGATGTTTCAATAGAAATTAGATAAAGGCAGTAATTCCAGACTCTGAACCTAAGCAATACTGATCTGGTATCATAAACTATGGTCTTCTGTTGCAGACAGACACACAGGCTCAAGTGATCAGCCAAGACGTCAGCTGCTTCCAGAGACAGATTAACCCTGGCTCTTTTCCCAGTATCTACATTCCTGAATCCAGTAGAAGCCCTGATTCCAATCACAGCATTGCATCCCCTACAATAACCGCAAGAGAAGATGAGAGGCCAGAGAACGGAACAAAAGGGAAGAAAACACAGATGAAAATTCTTCATAATTACAGCCAGGTATGTGCTGAGCAAGTGATCAGGGGGTGACTAGAATATACATAATACCCATAGTGGAATAAAAATATCAAGAAGCATAAAAATATTCCTATCTTCTTATATTGTTCTCTTAAGAATAATTTTATGTAGGAAGATTTCGCTGATTTCTATTCCAACACTATAAATAATGGCTATGTGTACAGGGGATATTCTGTTTATGACATTAGGATTTTTGTTGAAATAGATAATATAGTAATTTTGACTTGGTGTTCAATCGCATTTTAGGTGATGTTATGTACTTAGGTTTCCAAAAAACATAAAGCCTCTTTCCATGAATGGATGGGGCATAAAAAATGAAAGGGTTTGGCAGTGGATAAAATTACACTCCATTTGCAGTTCACATGATGTGACAATGCACTAAAAAGATATCAAGCAAGCTTCTACATGGTGTGAGTTCTACCTCTGCACCCTGTGAGTCAATTGAAAGAACTTCAAACAAACCCTAATTGACGCCATATCCACAGGCTGTATCTAAAGGCAAACTTGTGAACTGCATGTACCTTTGGATTGAGAGAGGCCCTCCAGCAGCGTAGGTCTGTCAGGAACAGTTAGACTGACATTTCATACTCTTTACACCACAGAGTGCAGTTGACCTCATTCTGACAGTAGCCTTTTCAAACAGCTAAGGTCAGAAGGTAGAGAGAAATTTCAGTCTATGTCCAGCTGGTGTACATCTTACAATTTTTTATTTAGTTAGAAGTTTGAGAAACAAACTAAACAAAATAATTTTCTTGACTTGTTTAATGTAGATTTAAATATGCGTCAATCATGATACTAGGCCCTGTTCTTTGTAGAACCATCTTTTGCTGCAATTATAGTTGCAAGTATTTTGAGGTATGTCTCTGTTAAATTTGCACATCTAGAGAATGAAACTTTTGCCTATTATTTGCAAAATAGCTTAAATTCAATTAGACTGCATGGGGATCTGTCATGAACATCAATTTTCAAGTTGTGCCACAAGTTCTAAATTGGATTGAGATCTGGACTTTGATTTGGCAATTCTAACACATAAAGTATGGATATGTCTTTTGCAGCCTTTAACAGATTTTCTTTCAGGATTCCCCTGAATTGAGCTACATTCATCTTCTCATCAACTTTGACCAGCTTCTCCATCTTTGCTGAAGAAAAGCATCCCCACAGCATAGTCAGGGCTCTAGAGAGTGACAAATATGATTGCCCCACTGAGACCAGATTTCTCAGTAGTGCATCTGAAAATAATCTGAGGTCGCACTGGTGCAACCAGTTCTTGGAGTTGAAAAAAAAGTCTCTATGACACATAAAGTCTCCCTGGAGTTTACAACAGACACACATTAGGCCCATATTGTGGTCTAAACCAAAGATACTGAAGGGCTGAACCCCTCCTCTAATTGGCCATGATCCAACTATCCATGTACATCTGTATCCTGCAGTCAGAGGTGAGCTGGCTAGGCTAGGCTAGTAAGATACACTGAGTGGATGCAGCACAGCTGAGGAGAGAAAATGTTGAAAAGTTAAGGTCTGAGCAGTCCAAAAAAATCATTCCCAATGCTCTGACACGGAGCTATCAACCTCCGAGATTATTTCAAGATCTGGCTCGGAGATGCCATCGGATAACAAGCCAAATACAATCGACTCTGAGTCAGCCACTGAAATTAAACGGGGGAAGGGTATACATTTTGAAGACAGCAGCTTGACCACTTTCCCCAGCTAGGATACTGTGAAGCCAAAAATATAATGCACTGCATTATATTTATTGGGAACAAAACACTTTCCTGAGTTCATCACTGAAAACGGCTGTTGACTATCTCTGTGAAACATTTTTGGAGCTAGGCCACATGAATGGATCATATCAAACACATCCCAAACCTGTAAAAAAATAAAAAATGAATAAATTTACACCAAAAATATTTATAACTCAGGCAGATCTAGATTTAGTCATTCAATCAAGAAGTAGGTAGGAAATGAGACAGGTATTGCTCAAAATATGCCATTGTAAAAGGAGTTTTAAAAAACTGTTTTTATTTACATGATATTAAAATGGCATATCAGAAATCTTTTATATGCTTCTCAATAATCAGTAGGAAAAGTTTTACTGATGTTAAAGCATTCAAACCCATTTATAGCTGCTGACTAGCTGTTTGCATGTTTCACACGTATTTTGACATTTTTCTTTAGTGAAGAGCACAGAGTCATTTAGGATGGATGTCCTCCATGCCAATCTTCAGCTGCCTGCAGAGATTCTCTATCAGATTCAAGACCAGACTAATTCTTGTTCTTTAGTTGAAAAAAAAAAAAAAAATCACTTCTTACAATGAGTAACTAACTACGCCTTAAATTTTGAAGGTATTTGCTCTTTATACAGTAAAGGTACTTTGAGGATCAGATTCTATCAGGCTGATTCTGCCATAATTTGTTTCCCCTGTCCAAAAAATGGACAGTGTCCCACACTTTAGATTTTTTTTAAGTAAAACATCATTACTTTCATGTCTAGTTGGTTGGAATTAAAGTGCAGTAAATTGGAGCTGCTCTTCCGGTCCCATGCACATTCCTGACTCACGGTGCTTGGTGCTTCTGCTCAGGTGTCTTTTCTCCCCGCTGCCTCTCAGCTGCAGGCAGCAGCAAGCAGATCATCAGAAGAGGCTGAGATGATGATATAGTTGAATGTTGACTAATATTGCTGAAAAAAAGAACTTTCCTTCTCTAAGTTCAAGTCCGAAATATTACATACAAAAAATAGTACTGATACTGGTATCGGCCCAATACCAGCGTCAAATACTCATATTCGTAAAAGCAAGACCATACTCCAAACCGATACCACGTTTCTGCTGGATTTTCCTCCTGGGGTGTGTTGCGGCGCAACTCAGTGGCTAAACCCCATTTTATACCAAGTGGTGGTGGTAATATACCAATAAGTTATTTGCTGATCCTCAAAAAAACAACAAAAAAAAGATGAAGATGGAAGAGGTTAGATAGCTGGAAGGGGCGAAAATGTCCGTAGTTTGGAGCAGAGGTCACGCTAGACTTTTTCCATTGTCCATGTTGACTAACTTTGTCAAAAAAAGCCTGCCATAATCTATTTTTACCCATCAATTTTTAAAATGATAAAAATGGCATTTAATTACATTTCATTTTCATTCTGTTTAATATTCAACAAGCTGATCAGATAATCCACATTGTGTCAACCCTGATATAAATAAAATAATTTGTTTTTAAAAGTTATTGTGTGAAGTATAAGTAGGACTTGTTAATTACTTGGTATCAGTACTTGGTATCAGCGAGTATCAAACTGAAGTACTCATACTCACACTCAGTCTGAAAAAAACTGGTATCAGGACACCCCTACTTAAAACATTTGTACTTCTAATTTAGATTTTCTTTTATTTCACTTATGAGATGCTATTAAGTTTCAATTTCAGCTCAATACTTTTCAGTAATTCTGATTCAAATAAAGAACTTTATGTTTACTAGATTGTTAATTAATTCTGTACAAGTCAATATAGCCTATTTTTGATTTTTTTTAAAAAGTGAATATGTAAAACTGCAATGATAAATAATGCCATGCAGCTGAAAATTTGCATGGACCTAACTTTTGTTAACCTAAGATAAAAAAGTTAGGTGCACCAGTGAAACCAGTTACTCTTGAGCCCTGATAGTGCTCCCACAACCGTGATTCATTTTAGGCCTAGTGTGTTAGGTTTCCACTATAGTGTTTTACAAGTTGGCCATGACATTGTAAAATGTTGTCTATGTAGTTTGGTCCGCTTTTAGAATTGCAGTGTGAAAACAAATCAAGCTAAAGGATAATTTAACTTTTGTTTTTGTTCTATTCCTCAACCAATTGAATTGAATATCTAAGACTATCAAGTGCCATGAAGCCAGGAAGTTAAATGTTGGTGTAATATAACCAGAAAAGCTAGTTTTCTGGTTATATTAGCGACAAGCTACGTTCTTCTACGTAGCTTGTAGCAAACCACAAACAGGACTTCATATGGCCTCATTACAGTTATGGCTTTCTTGCTGTCACTCTCCCACAAAGGCTACATTTTTTTGGGTGTACCACCAATGATTACCTTATTGGATCTCTGTGGATCTCTGCAGCTCCTCTGGAATTACCAAAGAATCAGATCCTTTCACTAAATTCACTAAATAATGCTCTTCTTGTGCGGTCTATCAGTTTAGCTGAATGGCCATTGTTTGCAGTTGTGCAATACTTTTTTGATTTTTAAGATGATGGATTGACCATAGCTTTGTGAGATGTTCAAAGCTTGGAATGTTGTTTTCTAACCTAACCCTGTTTAAAACATCTCTACAACTTTATCCCTGACCTGTCTAGTGTTTCTTGGTCCATATTGTTGGGCCAACTTTCTGAAAACAGACTGATCAAACTGCATCTCCCAGCATTCATAGTACTGTGAGGATTCTGCTGATATCACTTAAGTTATAAAGGACTCTGACTTTGGACAATCTTGGCTATTCCCAGTAGCATTGCAGCTTCACAGAGGGAGCATAAACTTATGCATGAATGTTCTTCCAGCCTGCTGGACAGGAAGAGAACTTTTGAACCTTCGAAGAATAAGCTGAAGAAACCTTTAGGATTTATTGTATGTGCATCCATCAGTTCTTCTTTTTACGGCTGAAAACTGAGACTCGCAGCTTGCAGTGTAGTTCTGCAGAACCATTTGAAGTTGCGCTTTATAGTCCAGAAATTACAGTAATCTGCCCACTGGTGTTTATCTTAAGTTTATGAGTTAAACAAGGAGTTTTAAATCAAAACTAGTTCCTCTTTTTGTGGTGATTTCCTGAAGCAGGAAATGAATTCTAGTATTTCATGTTCATTCTGCTAATTATGTATGTGCAGCATGTGATGCAGTAAGTTAATTGATATTCCTACTTTTTTGAACGTGATTCTAAGAAAAAGATTGTTAGCTAGTATTTATGGCTACAAAATTAAGACTCCTTATCACTTTAACATGATGAATGAACAATTGCAAAACTAATGTCAGAGACAATGTTGCAAACGTCAAATATGTGTTTGCACTTGTGTTCAGAATTGGCATTGTAGCTCTGGGACTTTATCACAACTTATCTTTTTAATATACTATTTTGTTTAGTTTCATTTATCAGTAAGAACTGTAAATGCATTGAAAGATTCAGTATATATTTTATTGACATAATAATCTGTATTCATTACATCAGAAAGCCAGATTTGTAGGTTCAGTATCTGATATGTAGCAGTGCCAACCTTTACTAATGAGAATATGTATGGGAGCTTACATCACATTTTGACCATCACATAAAAGCTCATGAGATATTCTTTTTGTTGTAGGTGCTGGTTGTGAAACATGGAGAGGAGAAAGCAGTGGCAGTAACTGAAGATGATAAAAGTGAACTGGCCGACTCCGTTTTTACAGGGCAGTACAATGAGGAGGAGTCTACAAGATCTTTTCAGGAGGCTCTAATACAGTGGAGAAAAGAAAGGAGTGATGGAAAAGGAAACCTTGTATCAACTGATGTACTGTGGACACCCATGAGACCAGATGAGATATATAGAAATGGTTAGTAGGCGTGCACAAACTGTTTTCATTAGTTTTTTTAAATGAACAAATAAGTACCAGTACCAGTACTGAATGCAAAATGTTTTCTTTTTTTGGTTTAATACAACGACTGCACATTGGGAAGTTCAACATCCAGGCTATATTATTCTGAGGACCCA
Organism: Anableps anableps; assembly: GCA_014839685.1. Lineage (NCBI taxonomy): Eukaryota > Metazoa > Chordata > Actinopteri > Cyprinodontiformes > Anablepidae > Anableps > Anableps anableps. The sequence continues at coordinate 22,870,655 of CM026068.1, read as the reverse complement.
TGGTGCCCCAAATGTGCAAAGCCTTCTTTGAAAAAAGGTTTTGATTTCGTAGCACCATGATTTTCTTCAAAACCTGTATATAAAGAGACTTCCAAATTTAGGTAAACCCCTGGTAAAGTCGGTGAAGATGACATAAAAAGACTTAATATAAACTCACCTTTTAATGCAATATCATAACTTCCTACTGGAACATTTAGAAAAGCAAAACTTTTTATTAAGTACAACACCAAGAAAATTTTCTTTGTTTTATGTCATATTTACAACCAGTGGAAGAAGAAAGTCATTGCATATCAAAAAGTTCTAGACGAGTGAAGTGAGAACTTAAAAAAAATGCTCCTCTTGCATTTATTTGGATTTGTTTGGAGTGTCAATATGAGTTCCACTGGTGATTTTGTAAAAAAAAACAAACAAACAAACAAAAAACCCAAACACAAATCCAGTTTACAACAAAACAATTCACTTTTAAAAATGTGACCCCACACACACACACACACTCACACTCACTCACACACACACTGACACACACACACACTCACTCACACACACACAGAAAACCTGTGCTCAAGGTAAATATTCACTCTATTTCTTTTTTTTTCTCTCTCTTTTTTTTCTAAATATATCGTAAGATTTTATCCCCTGCATGTAATGAATAAATTTTAAGGCTTTTAACACGTCTTTTCTGGTGGTGTCAATACACAGCATAAGGGTGGAGGAAGCTGTATATTTCACAGTTCTGCAGGTTACTCATTGCATGTATGAAAGTTTACCTACATACAAACCTAGCTAAAGTATTTGAACTGTGTCCTGTTACCAAAATGAATGTTCTCTCTCCCCTTATGCCCCAAGGATGCAGCATCCATTATTAAAAAAAAATGCATTTCATATTTTGATTCAGCTGGCCACAGGGCAGTTTTCCACTTTTCCTCAGTCCATCTTTAATGAGCTCAGTGCCAGAGGCTGCAATGTTTCCTGATATTTCCTGATAAATTTTGAATGAGTAGGTATGTTTAGTTGGTATCTTTTCAGGAATGCTGTACTTTTTTAATTGTAGAGTTTGTGTTGAATGTTTTTTTATTGTGCCTTCTGATGCAGTAATTTCCTCCTCAGAATTATTTGTTTTTAATGGAGAATATATTGCCATTTTTAAATGGAGAAATATAGAATAGTTCTTGTCATTGGAAGCACATCAGAAAAGTGGAAAAAAAGGCTATTGCACACTCGGTTTCTTATATATTCAATTTTATTTATTAATGTGTTGGCCCTCAGGCCAAATGAATGATCTTAAAGAAATGCTCCAGTATAAAACGTCAATAAGTAAAATGGAATTTAAATGAAGATCGATTGTGCAAAACCATTTTGAAAAATATGGTGGTAATGATAGCATTTGCAATATAAAGACAATTGAATAGATCTGTGTGTATGTTTTTTTACCATCTATCTATTTCAGCCAACTGCATACTTGTCTAGCCACCTTCCTCAAGCTTTCTCTCTCCTCTCTTTTTTTTCTCAGCATTTCCTGCTGTCTTCCTGTTTGTGATCTGATGAGTTGATTAAATAAAGTCTTCACAACGGTTAAAGATTGGAAGGTCCAGTGCTGAGTATGGTGCTAATAGAGAGTATGACTGTTACATTATGACATAAAAAATAGGATTGTTACTGGCAGCACTGCACCTTATAGCAGTAATTGGCTCAGCTGGGTCTATGTGTAAAACTGTATCAGTAAATTTTTGTACCTTTTCATCCAGACTGTTCCTACATTTGTATAAGTGCATATTGTGTGTTTAGAGTTTAAATTAGGTGTGTTATTAACACACTTTAACACTTAACAAAGTTGCATCTGACCTCCTATTTTTTCAGCTTTACTGCTTGGACAAACTCAGCTCCTGTCTTTTCATTCTGCTTTGCAAATTGCAGTTAGCCCCTCTAGCAATAATTATTTCTGCAAGGCCAATGGACCCAAGCCCCAATTTAAAGTTGCCTCTGAATTGCCAATACAGAACAATCACAAAATTTCCTTTACTTCTCTTTCTTTTTCTCCTGTGTGATTACTGTGTTTTTCTGATATTGTTTAAAACTTTTTTCTTACTCCCATGTGGTTAGATTCTGTCTTTCTTTGCTTTGGCACTTTTGGCATGGCGGTAAGATGTTTTCTCACTTGTTAAAGAAAGGTGTGTAGAAAAGGCTGCTCATGATGTTATCCTACCTTCTTCTCTGTCTTTAATTCACTTGTGTTTTATTTTATGCTGTGTTTTTCTGCCCTTATCTAATTTTTTATATGATGTTCCCCTCCTCTCCCCACATTTTCCCAGCATTAGTGTCAGCCACGTCAACCCAGACTGACCTCCCTCCAGATACAGAGGCTGATGGAAAGCTAACTTTCAAGCTGGAGTTTTTTGAAAACAGCCTTACCTACATGGATAGGTTGCTTCTCAAGAAGTACCGCAGGTACAACTAACAATACATATGCAAAGCACATTAGCTGTTTTCAAACAGGCTCTACTAATCCAAAATGTTTTATAATTATGGTTCTCAAACTGTGATACAGGTGACACTGCTTTTAGTGGTACCAACATTTGGCAAGTTAAATAAAAACACTTTAACTTTGATAAAAGTAAGTTATTCAAAGATGTTGATTTTTTCTTCATCAGAAAGTTTTCAAATGAGAAGTACAATATCAAATATTTTGAGAACTCCCTGTGCAATCAGAAGCAGCTTACTCTGTGTCTTTTTCTCTTAAGTCAGAACTTGGATATGGCTATGAAAGCACACCCAACTTAACAAAGTTCCATTTGAGTTTAGTACTGTTAAACACTGTAGCAGTATATTTAGCCAATGGGGATTATATAGCGCATTTAAAAGATTTAATAAGAAACCAATTGTCAATTGAAAGGCAAATAAATAGTTCAACTGTTCAGGTTCTGAACATGAAACATATAACACATTTTATTGTACTACTGTTTTCAAATTTAAGATGGTTGTACTTGAAAAATGTAATATTTACTGAGGTGGTACGTTTAAGAACCATTGTTCTAGATATTATTGCTTAAGGTACAAATATAATGTAAACGTGCTTAGGCATGAATACAGCAAACAATTTTTCCAGAGAATTATTTGTGTTTGATAAAACTTTGTTTTGTTTGGTTGTTTTTTCATTATTTTTTTTGGTTGGTTTATTTTAAAGTCCATGTAAAGTAGCAATAAATGTGTTCTGAGTTTTTCACACCACAGAAATATGTATTATTGATCACCCAGCTAAATTTGAATGATTAAAAATACCGCCAAGCATATAACATTAGGTTTCAAAAGTAATTAAAAAAACATCAGTTTTCTCTGCTCTGAAATGCTGGGGGCGTCACAGCTGGAGGCGCTGAAACCACGCCCACGCCAGGAACTTGTGCAGCTTTCCATTAGAGCATTTATCTGTTTCATTACTTAAATCATAACCATGTTTATTATTGCACACTGGGACAAAGTGGGAAACCTTAATTACAGGAACTCCCGTTGTTTGATCAGCAGCATAAAAACCTGAAACTACCAGAGATGGAACTGATAGATTACAGCTCCACATTTTCCTCCTCCTAGTACCTGGCTAATGCCTCAATGTAAGAGTAGGTCTCACCCTGTAGCAGCACCTCCTCCACATATCACCTAATTTCCTCCCGTTTCTGTGTTCTGGGTTGTTCCTAAAGTTTGAGAATGTTTGTGGTTCTACCTACATGTAAAACTGCGCATCGCTGCTGTTTGAGGAGCTGAAATATTTCCACACATGCCCGTGACGCTTCGGACTTGTTGATTAGAGATCAGTGAAGGAGCAGGACATTACTCAGGACATTACTCTCTGCTTTATTTCACATATGAAGGAAGCAGGTGGAAGAATTAGTGGCTCCTACTTATCATGTCTGTTTGGTTATGTTCAACTGTGTTCATGTTAATGATAATTATTTAAATGAGGACTGGATTCAGTGTGAACATCAGCTCTAGACTATAAATAGTCGTTGTGGGAGGGCTTGATATTTATGTTTCCATCCACACTCCACTAGTCTTCTCAGATGACCAAGTAGCGAAAAACCATTTATTTCATGAATATTATTACAGCACATAGCTGAAAAAAAAATACTGTGAGGGATAAAACTAGCTGAGGAACTTTGTGCACATAAAAGATGACTTGTGTTATCTGATGGACTCCACTCATTGAATGAGGCCAATATGTCATAATTACATGCACAAAGGTTAGCAAACAGTACATGGACATGACAGGATACACAATTTAAAATCACGTTATGGATTTGCACATCTTGCAACATTTATTAGTTACTGTGCAACGAATCACCAACTCTTACAATATTTAAAACATAAGCACACAAGGCATCCTTGCACATTGTGGCATCCAGGGAAGATGCATGAACAGGTGAATGAGGCATAATTGGTTAGCTAGCTAACAGCAAACTATTATTGGTGCTATCTGTGACTTGCAAGTGAGCGGGAGAACAACCGAGGCTACCGCATTGTACGTTTTTATACCACTGGAGCAGCAGGAGCGGGGTTATGCTGAAGGCAGCCACGTGATGACATGCGGCCACCCTTTCAGACACTCCCACAAAATCCTGAAACACAGAAATCTTGAAACTCAAATTGAATTATAACTCCGCAATTCAAGTCTAAATGGTTGGGAGACGTTTTACACTTTTAGAACTATCCATTTACGACATTTATGAGTTTAGAAGGAAATATTAGAATTTCCTTTACACAGCCTTTAAACCATTTTGCAAATGGATGAGCATGATGACATGCATATCAAATCTTAATATACACTTAATATAGATTATGTTGTTGATGATTTAATGGCCTTTTATTTTTCTCTCATTGCGGTGTAGCTAAAGCACAATGTTCTGCCACATACATTAGAGCTGTACAATATAGTAGTATCATAGTATACGTAAGGTGCCTTTCATTCAAACTCTGCATTATTTTTTTATGTTAAAGCATCACAAAATTCAATGAACATATTACTATGATTTTCTCAACTAAAATATTGGTCACCAGTTGACAACTTTTTAAGATCAGCACAACAGGTAAGATAATGTAACACACATGTCCCTTTCAGCAACACACACATTATTTTTCTACCACTTAAATTGATCATACAGACATATACCCTCATATGTACTTACTGTATGCACACATTTTATCATCACAGACTTTTGTTACCATAGCACATGCCTCACCTGTGTCTCCATAGTCAGCCCTTATAAGGCACTACTGAACAAAGCAATTTCTTTGTACTTATTGTGCAGTTCATTGCCTGCAGGTTGGGCTTCTGCAGGTCCTGTTATTATAACCTTTATTTAAGCAGTTTTTTTGGCCTTAGTAGTCAGCTTGAGAGCAGGTCAGCAGGAAAGAGAGCTGAGTGGAGTTTTGGGCACTCTCTCTGCTGGAGCAGGAATGCTCTACATCCCAAACTGTAGCAGCCTTTAACTGTGGAATAGACTAGAGAGCCAATCTGGAGTCCAATAACCCTGAAGCAGCGATGGTAGCAGAGTTTAATGGAGAGACAGAGAGTCCAGCTGGAGGAAAGAAAGAAGGAGAGGTTGAATTTTAACAAGCTTTAATAATAATGGGAAAAGGAGGGGTAGAAAGCAGAAGAGATCTTTAAAGAAGCGGCTAAAAGTGCTCAGCTATATTAGAGTCGTAAAGTCTATCACCCTAGTAGATTTGTGCATGGCCTGCAGGTTATAGAAAGCAAGCATTTGACCGAGCTGACTGAGCTATGTTGCTGGGGTAAATGAGTGCTCATCCCTTCTCCAAGAGCCAGAATTTTAACAGGTCATGACCATGAAACTCCATTAAAAAAACTAGCTAGTGATGGTCCTCTACAAGATAGGTTGACTTCTAAAAAGCAGTTTTAACGTAAATATAAGATGAGGTTTACCAAACCTTAGAGAAAATATTTCATTGAAATTCCTTTACCCCTGGAAGTTTGTTGCTTTTTGGAGGATGAAAATGGAACATGTATGAAATTTGTTTAAGCCTGGGATATTGTTTTTGACTTTTACCAATAAAGTTGATAAGCTGCTAAAGCAACATATATGTCAAAACACAGAGTTAATCTGACTTTAAATAATACAGACCCATGATATGTCTATTGAAAAAAAACTGTTTTGCTGTTGTTTTTTTGTAGCATTTTTAAGCTTGTTTGCTATTGCATTGTTTACATGTGGGGTATCACTTCCCAAAATCTTAGAGGTGTTTTTTTTAGTAAGGACATTTTTTTTTAATTAGCAGTACTCAACATCTTTGCACCTTCTGCAACCTTTTTTCCAGAAGAAGTAGTACAGTACATCTATTCATCAGAAGTCAATGTGCCAAGGACAAAAATCTCAAAAGTTATGTAATGATATTTGATTTTTTTTTTTTTAAATGGACTAATTATATATTTATGGCAATACAACAAAAAGTTCTCAGAATGATACAACTAACCACTTAAATTAATTAAACAAAAAACGTAAAATGAAGAAATGCTGTTGGTAGCACTAGAAGCATTTATTTCAACAAATTAGGGGTAGTCAATTTAGTTTTTCTAACAAGACATTTTTAAATAATGGATCCTCAGTATGAGGACAAAAATACATTTTGGGGAAATAGAAAGCACACATTTAAATTCTGTGCGTGCATGTATATTGTAAGTTATGTAGATTTATTTTTTCTATTAATCATTCACATAGCAGCAAGTGACTGTTGGCTGAATTTATTACTTTTGGACTTCAAGCACAACTACTTGTGTCTCTTCATTTCCTTTTTTTTTTTTTACACTGCTCTGCTTTTCTCAAAAGGTGAAGCAAGTTTTTGTATTTACCTGTTTAAATGTTTTTTGCACATTTTATAGGACAACTGCAGTTTGTTGGTAGTCCAAATTAAATAATTTTTAATGTTTCTAAAGCAGCTTCTTTTCTCTAACCCTACCAAGCCCATGTGAGCTGACCTAAACCCAGATATGTTGCTGAATTCAGACAGGGAATCCACGTTGTATATGCTGGCTGATACAACACTTGAAATCATGAGCAAATGAATCTTTTTATTCCATGCACTGCAGCGGGGTTTAGAATAAATGACAAAACAACTGTCAACTATTGTGGTGGTTCTCGGTTTTAACAGTAGCTGACAAACTGAGTGAGGCTTCCATTACTGCCTCCAACTGGGCTGAGGTATAAAATTATGCATGCCATGTAATTATGTTGTGACATCATTATATTGAGATTCACTATCATGGATGGTATGATATGTCAACACCCTAGATATTATACATGCTATGCTAATATAATCCATCCACCCATCTATCCATCCATCCACCCATCCATCCAGTTTGAAGGCAAGATCAAATATTATCTGCTTACATTTGGTGTTATTTTCTGATTTAAATTTGATTTTCTGTTTTCAGAACACCAGTTGAAAGTCCTCCATCACTGGCTTTTGGCATGGGTTTAAAATCACTACCTACCACAGACACTGAAGATGAGATGGCCACCAGCTTAACTGGTAACAAAGAATTGTACCCAAGCACATGCATATCATACATACAGGCCAGCGTGGTATACATCTTTTGACACAAAAAAGGAGACTGATATCCTGAGATCTTCATGCTTTTGCTGTACATCTAACCTTTCTGATACGCACAGTGAGAACAGGCTCTTAAATTCCTCTTCAACAGAGTAGTTTGACAGATGACTTGCACAAGCACACATCCACACATATCACATTCAGATATATAAACACACAATTGGAAAATCTCTGTCTCTCAGCGGGTCAGACATATCAGTCCTTGCCCATTCATCCATAGCATTGTGACAGGTAATCACTGGCTGTGATTGTGCAGGTAGAGGGCTGTTATAGGTGGCTCAAGCCTGACAGAGTAAGGGATGGGGCATTCAATGGGAGCTGGAGTTCAGCCAGTAGTCTGCAGCTCTCTGTCTGCAACTTATCAGTCAGTGGAGTGTTTTCATTTTTTAACTACAACCAAAGGGTAAAGGAGATGGTAGACCAGCGTTACATCCACCCTTCCATACCGCTAGATCCTAGGGCATTCAACTGCTTTTTGTTGTAATAAAGACTGACTCCATTCTGACCTTGTTACAGTTTTCTAGAATTTGTTCTTCCAACATCCCTTGGCTGTCTGTTTGTTAGTCTTTGAAATGTTTTAGGTCAAAAATAGTACCTTGTGTTGATCACACTGTTTTCTGTGAAACAGCCAGAACAATTTGGGGGTAATTTTAGATTGTGATTAAAAGTGTTTGAGAAATGCAGTGACTTGAGGACATCTATCGTATAGAGTTAAAGCTCAAAGATAAAAATGAACTCCTGAACAATTTTGTATCTGTGGCTTTCAACCAGTCTAAGTATATTTTACACATTCAAACATTGCTTATGGGACAGTTGGTTTTGTCTCCATTCCTGAGGTTATCCCTTGCCCCCATATCGAACAACACCACAACACTTATTTGGTTAACATCAACAAATGTGGGGAAAAGTCTGTTGCCCACTTGAAAGTAAGCTTAGGACAACAGTAAATGATATTACAGATAAATCCAAACCTGAACTCATGATTAATTCTCTGGCAAAGATAATTTTTCCACTTTCTCACCTAAAGCTCATACCAAGACTGATGCAGAACCATCAACCAGTTAGTGGTCTTTCCCCAAAACCTGCTGTTATCTGACCACTCTGTAGTAACTTTTAAAATCACAGTTGAGGACTATGAAAAATATGATAAAATCCTGCTCAGTTGTAGATCAGATCATACTTCATCACAATTTAAAAATTCATTGTCAAAAGTGTTTCATATACTCAAAATAATTTAAGTAGTTCAAATCATCATACATCTCCAGCCCAACTTGCATTGTAGATACTGCTGCTTCCTCCTCATGACTCGCTCTGGATGGTGATGCCCTGGAAAGAAAGTCTTAAATCGCAATGGAATTGCTCACTGGTATAACACTCAGTTGTGCAACCTTAAGTAAAAGCTGAGGAAGATTGAAAGAAGGTGGCGATTTTCAAAATCTCCTGAATGGTATCGAGCCTGAAAATACGGTTTCAAAACATAGAAATGTTCTTAGCTGGACAAGATCAGCTTTTTTTATTCCCAACTAATAGACAACATTACAAACAACCCCAGGTTTCTACTTAATATTATGGGCAAACTGACTCAAAACATTAATTTGCATAACCATCATATTCCTTCTGGGCTTGGCTGTGATGTTTTAAAACTCCTGTTTCACCATATCCCTAGGGCACCCTATTGGATTGAGATCGGGTGACTGTGGAGACCACTGGAGTACAGTGAACTAGAGAGTCATATAAAAGAAAGCAGTAGCCCATCTGCTTCAAAATTCAATGTTGAATATTTAAAGCTGGTATTCTGTATACCTTGGTTGGAACACTGTTCCCTTTCTGTCACCGTAAACCAGTTTGCCTATTGTCCTTTGATCTCTGACATCAAGAAGGCATTTTCATCCACTCAGTTTCCTCTTGTTGGATGTTTTCTGCTTTTCATATCATTCTCTGAAAGAAAGATGGTTGTGCATGAAAATTTCATGAGATTGGCAGTTTCTGAAATACTCAGACCAGACCGTCTGGCACCAACAACTACTAGTACATCTCAAAAAAAATTAGAATATTGCTCAAAAGTGCAATATTTCTTGCCAGTCATCTCAGACAGTGAAACTTATATATTATATAGAATCAGTACACATTGAGTGATATATTCCAAGCCTTTGTTTCCTGTAATTTTGATGATTATGGCTTATAGATAATGAAAACCCAAAATTCAGTGTCTTAGAAAATTAGAATACTGTGAAAAAGGTCATTAATGGAAACTCATGGAGCCACATCCTAATCAACTAATTAACTCAAAACACCTGCAAAGTCTTCCTGAGCCTGTTGGCTCTGGGTCGATAGGCTACACAATCATGGGGAAAACTGCTGACTTAACAGATGTCCAGAAGACAATCGTCAACACCCTTCACAAGGAGGGTAAGCCACAAATGGTCATTGCTGAAGAAGCTGGTTCTTGACAGAGTTCTGTATCCAAGCTTATTAACAGAAAATTGAGTGGAAAAAAAGAAGTGTGGTAGGAAAAGGTGCACAGGAAGAACCGTAGCCTTAAAAGGATTGTCAAGCAGAATCCATTACAGAAGATCCACCACACACAAACAAATACTAGAAATGGGCTACAAATATCACATTCCCCATGTCAAGTCATTCCTGAACCAGACAACTTCAGAGCTGTCTTACCTGGGCTAAGGAGAAAAGGAACTGCACTGTTATGCAATGGTCCAGAGTCCTGCTTTCAGATAAAAGTAAATTATGCATTTCATTTGTAAATCAAGATCCCAGGGTCTGGAGGAAGAGTGGAGAGGCACAGAATCTACGTTGCTTGAAGTCCACTGTGAAGTTTCGACAGTCAGTGATGGTTTGGGGTGCCATGCCATCTGCTGGTGTTGGTCCACTGCATTTTCTGAGGTCCAGTCAAGACAGCTATCTACCAGGAAATTCTGGAGCACCTCATGCTTCCTTCTGTCGACAAGCACAATGTTAGATGCTGACAATGGAGATGCTGATTTTATTTTCCAGCAGGACTTGGCACCTGCCCACACTGCCAAAGGTACCAAAAGCTGGTTCGATGACCATGGTGTTCCTGTTTTTGACTGACCAGCAAACTCCCCTGACCTAAACCTCATAGAAAATCTATGGGCTGATGTCAAGAGGAAGATGGGAGACACCAGACCCAACAAGGCAGATGACCTGAAGGCAGCTATCAAAGCAATCTGGGCTTTCATTAATCTTACACAGTGCCACAGGGTGATGACCTCTATGCTACGGCACATTGATGCAGTAATTCATGCAAGAGGAGACCCAACCAAGTATTGAGTGCAAAGAAATGTACATACTTTTCAGAAGCCTGACATTTGTGCTTAAAACATCCATTTTTGATTGGTCTAATGTGATGTTCTTATTTTCTGAGAAGTTGAATTTTGAGTTTTGTTTACTTGGAAGCCAAAATCATTAAAATTTCAAAAAAGTAAAGCTTGAAATAGTTTACTCTGTGTAATGAATCTCTACAAAATGACGGTTTGACTTTCTGAGATGATTGACAAGAAATATTGCACATTTATACAATATTCTAATGTTTTGAGATGTAATAGTATGTCATTTTCAAAGTCACCTAAAACCCCTTTCTTCTCTATTCTGATGTTGATGAACATCAGCAAGTTGTCTTCACCACTCCTAAATGCTTGTGTTTTTTTACTATTTGCCCATTTTAATATTTGTGTTTCCAAGCAATAACAGGTGTATCTAATAAAGGGGCATGCGAGACTAAATTCCCCAAGTGAAGCAAAACACATTTTAGCACAAACTCCAATGCACTCACAAACTGCTGTCATTCCATCACATTGGTCTGTCAGCACAAGAAAATTAGAATTTTAGACGAAGGATTTCTTCCTACACGTAGGAAGTAAACAGCTTCTATTATTCATTGACATACTCATTTCTGCCCCTTTTATATTTAAAGATAGATGAGGGGGAGAGGCTCTGCAACCTGTTGTAATAAGCATGAATTTGAATAAAGGTTTGAAGCAGGTGGTAAGAATAGGTTATCAAGCTCTCTACAGCTCTACATATACCAAAGACTCTTCTGTTTTTGTTTTATCTGCATACAGTTACAAGAAAGACTTATCTATTATTTAATTCTTAGTGGAGAAATCAAAGTTATGATGGGGTGCACTTTTTTTAAACAACTTGTTCAAAAAAGCTAAGTATAGTAAACACTTGAATGTGGATAGTTTCCCCAGTTGAACAGCAGTTTAAAATTCAAAAATGAATGGTAAAAGGTGACGCTCTTTTGTGTTTTTGTGAGTTTACAGTGGTAAAATGGAAAATATTTGCAATGCTTTTTGGTTACTTTTGATTATATTTGTCTTACAAACATAAAAGGCATGCCATGGAACACTGGTAATCTGGTTTCTAATCTAAATTGGAAATTAAGACGATAAGACCAATGTCTCCTAGTCAATTAATGTCGTGATAAAATGAAACCTAACAAGACAGCAGTGTGTAAAGTGTGTAAAGTGTGTAAGTTTTTGTTGAAGCAATTTGTTGAAGCACATGTTGATTCACTTTCAGCATTAATTTTAAAACTGTCTATTTTTCACTTGAATTGTCCACAATATATATCATATTACATGTGAAAAATGTAAGTGAAATTTTTTCATCAAAAAAATAAGGCATTTTGACAGGGGTGAATACACTTTTGGTAGACACTATATGTGCTAAATCTGACATAGCAAGATCAGATATAGTTTGTTCCCATCGGAAGCTGAAAATTCGTAACTAATGTTTCCTAATGGGAATAACTACCTCATTATGTATCAGTGTTTGAGAACTGAGCACTTCAGTTTCCAAACAGCTGTGTGTAGTCTCTACACATTCTGTTTCTGCCATCAAGAAAATGTCATGTTACATAAACCTTTTTAGACATCAAGACTGTTAATCTTTGAAATCAGCTATAAAATTTTTTATAGCTGATTTTAAAGATTAACAGTCTTGATGTCTAAAAATGGTACCTATGATATGATTATGAATGAGAACTTACATAATTACTATATCTCTAACTCCTCAACTGAATGCTTTTTATCTTTCAAGATCATTTACTGAAAAGAGGATTTAAAGTAGTTGGACTCTGTGCACAGAGATTAAAACTGGATTTTTTTTTCTGATGTTCAACATGTGACATCTGCCATGTTGAAGCAATAAAATTTACAATAACAAAATATTAGATACATTTATGCCATAAAGATTTGGCAGTGATGTTGATAAGCAGATTAATTTGCTCATTATCTTTTCGATTATTTTGGATTTTTTAATATTTTTATAAACATTTGAACTTTATACTTGAAATCAAATTTCAACTTAATTCCCAAAATTTCAATTTTATTTTGTTAGTTAAGCTAAATCACAAAAAAAGCTCCACAAATATGCCCAATATATCTTTTTCCCAAGTCTAATCTCGATTTTTATATTTATAGCTGAAGAGGAGGATTTTCGACAGTACTGTTCATCACTGTTCAATGTCCCTGTCAGCAGGGACAGCACTGAGTCACAGGTTTCCACACCTGGATTGTGTCTCGTCATAGAAGTTTTGGATGAGGTAAAAAAAAATTAGATAACAATTTTTATCCCAAAAGTTTTTTTATAGCACTCGAAGACACAAAAACTTACAAGTGTACTTAGAGGGTCACAATATGAACATAATTCTTTCTTTCCATTTAATTCTCACTGACTCTCGTGTCTCTTTGTTCTCCACAGATATCCAGAGATATGATGATGTCTTTCACTGAGCAGAAGTTGGATAACAACAGAATGTAAGGCTTTGTTTAGAAGAAATCCTTAGCATGGCCTATAATATACTAGCCAGGGTTAAAATATTCCTGATAAAAATGCATAAGGTTTTACCAGTCTGTCGCTTTCGCCATCAAAAAAAGCAAAGATATGTGAAGTGAATCTAAAATGTTTTTAAAGTTTAAAGTGCCACTCATGACAAGTTCTTAGTAGCTGGTAACTAAACCGATGTAGAGCAGATGTTCTCTTGATTGAAAGAGTGTGTTGTTTCTTTTAAGACAAGAGAGCGAAAGGTAATTACTGTCTGTTCTTCTTTAGTGCTGTGCACATCTAGATGTACACAGTATAAATAATAATAAACTGCATTGTTGTAAAAGCTGGACTCAGTAGTTAAGTGATTTGGGGTTAATTGCTTTACTTGCAAGTCTGATTTAACATCCAATCAGTTATACTGAAGAAAAAAAAAAAGGCGATAATGAATTAGAATGTATTTATTGTCATATTAGGCCATCAACAGGTAGATGTGAATTGAGAAGATGCTTTATTTTTCACTCAGAGTTTCAGCTGTTCAGCTGTCCCAAACAACCCTGTTTTTTCACAGGATTTCAAAAGCTGATCACTCCTCTCCTCATTCATCTCAACCATCCAGACCATCTATCAAAGTTCAACGGAAACCAAGCAAGAAGCCACATTGCCCTCATGATCAGGATTCAAAAAATGACAACTCAGTGAATGGTAAGCTGTGTTTTACTGAAAAACCTAAAATGGGCTTTTTGTGCCCTCCTGAGATCATTAAGTCAATTTTTATATTTTTTTCTTGATGGCAGCAATGCTTCTAAATTAGTCTTTAACATTGTTCTTGTAAAATTAAACATGAATTTATTGTATTCCTGTCCTTGGATTTTTTTGTCTAGCATCACCTTCTGATTGTAGCCCATCTACTTGTACTACTGCCAGAACATCAAAGAAATCCACCAGAACACCAACCTCATGTTCATCAAGGTCCATTAGCTCTCCCACAAGAAACAAATCAATAGCTAACTGTGAATCACCACAATTCTCCCCCTCCTTACTAGATTCACAGTTCAAAACTCACAATCCCTCCCAGCCTCCTGTTTTACTTTTAACTGATGTTTCAGTTATACCCAAGGAGCATCTTTCCCCTTCTTCATCAACATCTTTCCCCCTGAGGTCTACATTTGGTGTCTCTCCATCAGGCTCTACTCAGTGCGTCTTATTGCCAAAGGTTTACCACTCAACCCCACAACAAAATGGAACAGAAAAAACCCGATTCTCCCAGTTATTTGCAGAAGCAATCTCATCTCTGGACTCTTATGAAACACCAAGAGGCAATCTAATCTCCCCACAGCAATTCCAGCTTCCCAGCAGTGACCCAGATTGCCTTCTATTAGACAATCAACTCGCACACTCTTTATCACCTGATACTGTAACACTGCAGCCAACGTCTAATGCCTTGGAGACAATTATTTCAAAAGCCAAGCCTGTGTCAAACAATGGTCCTCCATATTTCTGTCATACATCATTTCTAAAATATGAAGATGCTCCAGTTTTAATGTCCTTAGTATCTGGTGACCACAAATCAGCTCCATCATGTAAAGAGGCACATTGTACCTCATCAGACCTTGTCTCAAATGCCACTGATAATCCTTTGGAAATAGAGGAGGACAAGGAGCGTTTAGAAGGTAAATGCAGCACAATAGTGATAGTTGTTACTGTGTGTAGTGTATCTGTTTGTGTCTATTGGCAAGTGTGTCGAGATCTACCACGTTTCAGATTTTTATTTGTAAAAATTAGAAACCCATTAACAATTTTTTTCCACTTTACAAATAGGCGCTATGTTGTGTCCATCACTTAAAATGAACATAAAATATACTGAAGTTTGAGTTTGTACTGTGACAACAGATTTAAGGCCATAGGGTATGAATACTTTAGCAAGCGACTGTATTCTGCATCTACTGAAGATAGATTTATTGGGACATAACTTCATTTTCCAGATTTAGTTTGCTACTGTTGGAATGATACAACATGGTTCATAAGCCCATCTGCCTTAACATTCCTGTTATTTCACTGGATTAATACACTTTCTTTTCACATCAAATAATTCTGTGATGCAGTCTTGAAATTAAAAACAGGCAAGCAGAAAACTATTCTCTGTTTAGGATGATAAATTAAAGTTGTTTGGAGTAAAGAAACGTCAAGAAAATAACTATGTCATGGCACAGCTGAAAGACAGTTAACTGTGAATGGCTAGTAAATATCACAGTAATAGTTCCTTTTATTCCCCTGGGGTGTCAAACTAAATTTATATGCAATGATTAAATGTTTTAATTTTTTATTTTTATGAAAACTGATTAAAGTTGGTTTTTAATTGTGTATCCCACATAAACCTGTAACAAACAGAAAGGTAACTGTACTCTAAATAATGGCCCTGAAATAGTTCAAACACAAACTTTTATTTCAGTATCACCATGGCAACACTACATAGCACAGTGCAATCTGTGGCCCCTCACTTTAGCCCTTTTTACTATCACAGGATAATACCCAAAACCAAACCTTAACCCCAAGACCATACCCAGTTTAAGATGCAAATGAAATTTATACCTAAAATCTCCAAAACTGAAATGCAGTCATGCCCCTTGTTTACAGGAATTGTGTGGTTGTTGGTTATTTATCATGTTTAAAACCCCATCATGATACAAAAACAAAATTTTTTACATGAAAACACACAGAGCACTTCTTTTAGCATTTCCATTTAGCAAAAGAGTTATTTTATGTTATCTGGATGTATATTGTGAAATCTCACTGGGGCCATGTTTGTAATATGTATAAGAATTGATCAGTGCATGGTAGAACAAAAGACAAAGGGAAAGCAGAGGTAATATTCAATACACTTTATGCATTCTGATGAATGAGACCTGATTTGACCATCCACCGCTAACATTAGAAAAAGAGAAGTCTGCTGCAGTGACAGCTAAAATGATCTATTCTCTCACAACTTTCTCAAACCTTGCTTTTACTTCAACTTTCATTCCGTTACTTCACACGTCTACAAATATCTCTGTGTTCATCCATCATCTCTGTGTTCTTCATCTTTTTCATCCTTCATTTCCACTACTTCCTTCAACTCTTTGACCAAGGAGACACTGAATGCCAGCTTTATCAGCTTATTAGAGCTTTAAAGTGTCAAGGACACTTACATCACACATTACCATTTTACTGAAATATTGGATATAAAAATGTGTTCTCCATCAGTTCAAAACATGACAAACAAGGATAGTCTGTTTTTACTGTTAACTTTGAAATGTTACCATGTTCTAAAATTCACAAAGACAAATGTATTATGTTTACTGAGCACCTTGGAAAACAAGTGTTGTTCTTTTTAGCTACAACATATAGGTAACTTTCTAATTTTGTGTGTTTCCATCTGTTTTGAAAGACAGGGGGGATAAAATGACTAGTGATAGCTTTTGCCTGACTCCACCAGAAGACGACTCCTGTGGAGAGGAAGCACGGATACATGGATATTTATCAAGAAAGAACTCAAAAGAAACTAACAATAATCTGGAAATGCCTTATCCAGAAAATTCATGTAAACTTGTGAAGAAAAACACAGAGAAAGATTTGCAAACTGAAGACACAGAACAGTGGCCAGGAGCACAGATGGTAACATATTTTATTTATTTTTAGTTTTCATAAGTGTTTTCCATTATGTTACTGTTTAATGTTTATTTATTTACACAGAGACAATGTACAACATTTCATTAACCTTTGAAAGGTTGGTACTAGGTTATAGCAAAAAAAATGCTAATTTCCACCTGTAGTCCCTGGACAGGTTGGTGAATCAAATATGATTTAACAGATTATGAATTGGTGAAAAGCCAGTATAATAATGAATTAAATACATGTCTGTAACTCATTGTTCAGATCTTACTAAAACCAAATAAACCAGTCAAACTACAAACCAACAGATAGTTCATAAAACAATTTCTTTGACTTCATCAATGATAAGTACAAATCTGCTTATTTAATAGCCATATTTTTGCCAAATGTGCAAACATTTTTTAACTAGTACATGTTATAATCTCATTTGGCAAACTATTCAAATGACTCGTCGTGACAAAAGAGAAGGCAGTTTTACTAAAAGCAGTCCTACATTTTAGGATGCTGCACTCACCTCTGGAGGTCACCCTTGTGACTATTGTCATTTTGTCTGATCTCAAAGTGACAAACCTTATTAAAAGGTGAAGCAGCAATATTGTAGAGAGCCGGTCCATTATCCATTTATTGAATAAAGTGTAATTTACAAAATTATAAAAAAAAAAATAAAAATAAAAATAAACAAAATAAACAAAAAAAAAAACTTAGGTTCAGTTTGTCAGCAGCAGTTGTCAGTGGTGGATGACAACTACATCAACAACATACAGCAGGGAAATGACAGCAACTTAAGTAATATTTACAGCACAATTTAGGATTAAGAAGGCAATGCTGTTGTCAAAATCTAGTATGACACCAACTGGTGTTGACACACAGCTGTGATCCAGAATAAGCAGTTGTCATTGGCAGTTCTACTGGAATATCTTTATATTACTTTAAGATTATTGTGGCTGTAGTGGCCTTTATTTGAAAGTTTTTTTGACAGTAAATTGAGTAAAGAGAGGACGGAGAGACATGCAGCAAACAGCCTGAGTTGCTTGCTGTCCGGTAGTTGTGTTTTTAAGAATGCCTTTCATTTGGCTTGTTGTGAATGGTTGCTATCATAGGTACATATGTGAATTTTAAAGATTTCTATCCTGGCAGCCAGTTACGTTACTAGAGTGTTTTCCATCTTTGAAAGGGTTTGCCATGGAATGGGAAAAATGGGAACACACTATTATGCTTTCACAGGTCTGTGTGATACAATTTGTTACCAAAGGGATATTCTGACATAAACACAAAAATGAGCCCTCTGAATTTGATTCCTATCTTATTCTTACTGAGACATACCAACTTCCTAAAAATTCTTTGTCCTCGTTTTGATGTTTAACTCTAACTAAAGCAACGAAGTTGTTTATCTAGTTCTGTCAATTAATGTTGACAAATGTTTTTAAGGTCTAGATGTTTTCTTTATAAAAATATTTTAGATGCATCTAATAAATTATTTGGCTGGCAATACTTTAAACTTTACCTTAAAAACATGTTAAGTGGTGTCACAGATAGAATACATGGAAATGTTTTAGAAGTTGATTATACTGGATATAATGACTGCTTAAATTAAAGGGACTTCAGTGACCCACAGCTAGTTAGTTAGTTTTTATAGTTGCGACCCTGATCTATTAGACAATATCAGTATCAATGTAATTATGTTACATCATTTATCTATAGCTTAGAGGTACATAAAGCTGTGATGTTAAATGTGAAATCCATTGACTAAAGAAAATAGAAACAGTGGATTAAAAAAAGAACTATCTCAAATGAATAATCTAACATTTAATGACATGAATCCCTTGTACTATGGCAGAGGAATGAAAATAAAATGGAGCAGCCAGTGCTTTATTAAAAAGCTTGAATAAAATGATGTTCATGATTGTAAAGATGGTGGTTATCTGGACCCTCTGGACCTAAATCAAACTTCTCCTGAAATTATTAGATAGTATTTTCTTTTTCTAATTTTCTCTCTCTCTTTGCACAAGACTTTTTCTGGTCTCTTTTCCTGTTAATTTCTTGTAATTTCTCTCCCCCTCATGTCTCTTTAGCAATCTTTTTGTTAATTTTTTTTTCTAAGTTTCCTCTTCCATTTCTGTATTTTTTTTTCTTATATTTACACTTTAAGTAAGGCAGCCAGTCATTATTAGAGCATATTAGTCTGCATAAAGAAATATCATTCCTTCCAGGTTGTGCAGTATCACTGTTTGGTGTCTTGCCATTTCATTGTTTGTCTTTTACCCTGATTTCATCCTTTCTTTCCTCATCCCTGCTCCTTTCTTGGTCTGAGCATTGCTATTCCCACTTGCCTTTCTCCCTACATTCTCCCAGCCCATCTGCAGTGTCATGCAAGGCTAGCATGCTAATGTATCAGATCTAATCTTAACTAAACAGAGCTTGCTCACTTTACTCCTATCTCACAGGAGGACACTTGCATGGGAGGAACAGCAAACACATCACACAATTGTGAGATGTTCTTGCCAGCTCCAGGGGTTAATTAAAAATCAATTCATCAAGTGGAAACAAAGGAAACAGGGAGAGTGGGGAATAATCTTCATTAAAAGACTTTGTCTTATTAATATGTATTTACATGCTCGACATTGAAAAATACAAATTCACCAGTTACTGGGTTCATAAAATTTACAATGATATTAGGTTTTATTTTAGGCCATACACTGCTGTTTTATGTGCTTTATTTTCATGTTTCATTATTGTTGTGCCATCCCTCCTTTTAGTAAAACTCCAACATCTATTTATCTGCTTTACTCTTTTCTTGC
Source organism: Anableps anableps (assembly GCA_014839685.1). Classification (NCBI taxonomy): domain Eukaryota; kingdom Metazoa; phylum Chordata; class Actinopteri; order Cyprinodontiformes; family Anablepidae; genus Anableps; species Anableps anableps. Next base: position 22,850,787 of record CM026068.1, on the reverse strand, counting down.
TCTTCTCCTTTGTGTGTCATCTCTCTTTCTCATTCTAACACAAAATGTTTAAATCTATTTTTGTCCCTCATTCTCCTCTGTCCCTCCATCTGTTTCCATATCCCCTTAGGTGATGCAAAACCAGACTGCTGGGTTTGGATCAGAGCAGTTCTGTGATCTGGATGGGTTTTTGCCTTTAGGTTTGGACACGGATACCGGTCACCCAGACTCACCAGAGCAGACACACTGTGACAGACTTCATGCATGCCAGTTTTCAGTGCGTGCCTCAAACCCAACAGGTTGGTTAAAAAGGGGAAAGTGTTTTGATATGCATAAGGGTTGTTTTTGAATATTAATGCATCACTTTCAGCGGGTTTCATCAATCTGGATCATGTTTTTCTGTGAGCTGCATCAGGAAGTGTCACTGCTGTTTTTGTGCTTCAAGAGATTAGATTGTAAAGATTACCTCTGTGTCCAACTTTTGCTTGAAGATACTTTCCAATTTGCAAGCATTATTCATATCACAAAGGCCTCATAATGGGATTTTCTACAAATATGTAAAAATTGTGGAGCTTACAAGAGACATGAAAATGAGTTTTAAACCCAAAGGAGTTCTGGCTGCTTGGTGAAACAAGAGAGTGGGGGGGCAACAGACAATTTACTTCTCGCTGGTCCAAAGGGAGGTTTTCTCAGATGTGCTTTTTATTATGTATGTGAATGTGTGTATGCCAATGCTTCTGAGTCTGTGTGCTTCTTTTTACCTGTGTTTAGTTCTTCAGTTCTTGGTGAGACAGACACACACAGACCTAGACACTGGTCCTGTGGCTTAACCATCACCCCTGCCCCCCCACTGACACTGGATAATATATTCCATCAAAATAACTCATACAGAAATGACACATCTTCTCTGTCTTATTTATCTGTTAGCTGTAAAGTAGATAATAAAAATTCTGTCATTCATTTGGATCAAAAACACACGTTCATCTTGAAATAAATCTTTTCTAGGCACAGTGTATTTAGTTTCCATATTGTTTGATTTTTTTTTTTTGTTTGTTTTCTTTTTAGTTTTTTAAATTCACAGTACGCAAGCTTGTATAAACTACACTTCCAAAATGCAACTGTTGTCTCTTGCCCATATGGTCAATTAGCTGTTAAAAGTAAAATAAAAAACTAACATGTTACTTTGCTTTTCTGCAAGGTTAATTCATCTCTCATTCTTCTGCTTCTAAATTATCCTTGTTGGATACCTCAGAGGAAGTGGATCTTTTAGATGGAGTGTTTGGTCCTTACCTGATATTTAGGTGAAATTTTGTTACATTTGTGAGCTGTGGACAAACATCTGTTTTCCAAGGTTGTCACGAACTCTGACCAATACATTTGTGCATCTTAGTTCAAGTGGACATTTGTGCCATGCTTAATAAATATCCTGCAGGCATTTCTCAGATGTTTCATTCATGGCATTGAAATGTATGACTGGCCATGACAAAACCAGGAACATATCTCCCTGAGGGCATTTTGAATTATTTACAGATTCTGAAAGTGATTCAGATTCTAAGCTTTCTAATGAAAAAGGAAGACGATATGGCCATTTAAATGTTGGCACTCTGCAAAAAAGATTAGTGGTAGGAATTTGTCCTGTAATAGGTGGGTTGCCGGTTTGAATCCCCACTCCGTCTGTCTCAGTTGTTGTGTGCTTGGGAAAGACACTTCACCCACCTTGTCGACTGGTGGTGGTTAGAGGACCTTGTGACGCCGATGCATGGCATCCTCGCTTGTGTCAGTCTGCCCGAGAGCAGCTGTGGCTACAATGTTGCTTACCAACATCAGTGTGTGAATCTGTGCATGAATGGGTGAATGACTGAATGTAATGTAAAGCACTTCGGAGTCCTCTGGACTCGATAAAGCACTGTACAAGTACAGGCCATTTGCCATTCATAGATTATGCCGGCTGATTAGGCCCCACACCATCACACTTGTAGTAGTGTGATGGTGTGGGGCTGCTTTGATCCTTCAAGACCTAGACAACTTGATACAATTGATGGAACCATGAATTCAACCTGGAGAGACTCACACGGAGAGATAGAGACAATTAGAGAGTTTTATTGACTTAAAGTTCTTTGGCACAGAAGACGTGTGTTCTGAGAATCGCCATGAGCTTGAATGAACAACATAGGGTGATGATTTATGGTCGTCTCCCCCGGGGCCCGGACCTGGTGGTGGAGGTGGAGGAAAGGGAGCCCAGAAGAGCCCGAGAGGGCAAGGGTGGAGACGGGGTGGCGGCAGGACGAAGCTTGGCTGGCGAGCAGGCAGAACCATGGATTTTGAGCCTTATATCCAGAATCCTGGACGATAATTGGCAGCAGCGGAGGCGTGGCCCGGTGATGGATAATGCAGGTAGGCTGGAGAGAGTCTGCCAGGTTGAATTTATGACGAGCCTTCATTTGTGCTCTCTACCAGAAAATCCTAAAAAAGAATTTTAGGTCATCAGTTTATGACCTTAACCTCCAGCTCACTTAGGCTGTAAAATCCTTATTGAAATCTGAGTGAGATTACGTGGTATGAACTTTATGCTTGGAAACCCTCCAGTGTGGGTCAATTAAGAAGAGTGTGGAAAATTCCTCCACAGTGATATAAATGACTTATTGTCAGTTATTGCAAACACTCAAAGGAGTGTGGCATAACCAGTTATTAGGATTATGGGCAATTATTTTTGTACATAGGGCCAAGTTGGTTTCACTAAATAAATCATTCGAAAACTGTATTTTGTTTTTACTTAGATTATGTCTGCTATTAAACATTTTTATTATTATCTGAATCATTTAAGTGTGACAGAAAAGTCAAAGCAGAAGAAATCTGTAGGGGAGATTTTTTTTTTTTCATGGCATATCACTGTACAATGCATTGGCATGCTTTTCAAAAGGCTAGCATTTGTGTATAAAAAAAAAATTCTTATATTCTATCCTAAGAAACTAAAGTTTGGGTTTTCATTAGTTGTAAGTCATGATAATTTAATTACCAGAACTAAAGTCTTGAAATATATTACTCCGTCTGTAATGAATTTCTGTAATATACAAGTCTCACTTTTTGAATTGAAATGCTGAAATAAATCAGCTGTTTGATTTTCTGATTTATTAAGATGGACCTGTGTCTGTATATTCTTAAATGTTATTTTATTTAATTTAACCTCATAGTTTATTTTTTTTCCCCTTCTGGTTTCACCTTTTAGAGCCTCATTTTGTCTTATCTACCAAGCAGGTAATTTTGCATCTGTATCATTGTTTCTATGTTTGGTAAACCATGCTATACTTCATTAAGGCCAGACCTCCATGTGTTAATGTTATATTTCACATTGTTGGAAATTATTTAGTCTAGTTAGATCCATGAAATCAATAAGACTCTAAAAATTATTCTTAAAGTGAGTTTGTGCATAGCATGTTACTTGAACATATTACATGAGGACTGAATCACACACACAATAATTTGTCCAGCCAAATTACACTTTTCTTCTTTTGTATGAATCTGTAAATTTAAAAATATTTAAAACTGTTAATGTCATTTTCATTTTGGGAGACAGAATGAGATTTTTGTTTGCCTGGGTGAATTCCCTGCCCGCAATGACAGATGATAATTTACCTTTACTGGCTTTATGTCATGTCTATATTAAATAAATAATTTCTATAAGGGAATTGCTACCCTTCTTGCACAATGCAGCCAGCTACTGATCAAGTCCTATACTGTCTCTGCCACCATTGTTGAAGCTCCAAAGATAATAGAAAAGAAAAGTAACAGGAGAGCTGTATCACCTTGACAACACTTCACGAGTCTTTATGGCCCTCCATCTGTTTCCTTTATTTCTCTTTTTTTTCCTGAGATTTAACAGATCTCATGTCTCCACCTCTACCTTTCCTACATTCCTTTTTCCTCTTGGCTCTGGGCTGTCATTGGTCTGGACATAAGGTTGTCAGTATGCTGTTGGTTTCTGCATCTGGATCTAGTACAAGAACAAGAACTAGAGGGAGACAGACATACAGCACAGAAAAATAAGGGTCTCAGAAAATCTTGAATTAGAAAAGAGTAAAAAATATCTACAAGAACATAGAAATATACACTCTCTGGACATTAAAATAAGCTAAATGCTAAAAAAGTAATGACAAAATTGTCAACAAGACATGTAAAAGTACAGAAAATCTGCTCGATGAACAAAACAGCACCACAACTGACCAGAAATGACTGTCTTTTTATGTTTTGCTGATTTAGACTAGTTGGAAACTTCTCAATGCAGTCAATAACACTAATTATTTGGCTGACCACTGGAGAGAAAGGAAGAAAAAAAACAGTAATTGCTTTGCAGTTATGATTGGCTGAACATGCTTGTTGAGCAATACTGGTTTGGTCCTAATACAGCTGAATGCTGAAATATAATAAACAGAATAACTCAATCCACCTGAATTTCCCCATGTAATTGTTGACAATAGACTGATATGTTGTATTAAAACTGGACACTATTGGTGTGTACAAAAGATGCTGTGCAGGATTTGATAATTGACCTTTGTTACTCCTGGTTGTTTTAGTTTGTCGATGCTCTGTCAGCATGAATGAGTGGCTAATATTGTAGAAATCATTGGGGAGCTTTGTTTTTTTTAGTGGTTCAACCATTTTACCCTATATGCTTGTTTTACTGATTTGTTGTCAACTGCGGCAAGAAACTATGCTGTAATTATCATATTGACTGATAATGGAAACCTTAAATATTGTGATTTGAAAACATAACCTTTTGGTTAAAGGGATTTTATTTTAACTTTGTGATGATTAGTATCCCCAAGGCATCTCTGGGTTTTACTGTTTTCTTCACAGTATTAATGTGTTGTCATTAGAGCTGCAACTAGCGATTATTTTAGTAATTTATTATTTTATCGATTCTTCTGACAATTTATCAGAAAAAAATTGGTACAATCTGCAGATTTTTCATTTAACCACTTAAGCCTTTTTTATACATTATAAATACATAAAAGATGCAAATAAACAAATAATTCAATTCTTTTTTAAATGAGAAAATAAACATAACATAGTATTCCTTTCATGTATGCTTGATTATTTGAAACAAAGGCTGCAAATGCCGTTGAAAATTACTTTGAATAGCAACATGTGAAAAGCACAGCCATTTCTGCTTGACTTAACATCAATACAGTGTAGGGCTGATCTGTTTATTAATTTTTTTGATTAACCAATTAAGAAAAATATTTTTTTTTACAGAATTTAAACCATGTGAAGCTAAATCAATGCCACTTGAGGAGTTCTAGGTAGAATATATTTACAGACAAAAGTTTTTTTTTTTTTTTTTATCTTAAATGCAAAATGTATATATTTTTGTACATTTTTGGCTTAATTACTGCTCTGAGTGTGTTGTTCTTTCAGTAAATGGCCTTTTTTTGAGTCTGTATGCACCAGTTAATAATTAATCGATTACTAAATTAGTTGACAATTATTTCAATAATTGATTAATCCTGATAAATCGTTTCAGCCCTAATTGTCATCAACTTTTGCAGCTGTATGGCAAAACAAAGGCACTGCTACTTGCAATTACATTCTGAAAGTGCAGCTAAAACAATACACAGATTTGTCTATTTGTCATTTAGTTATATTTATCCTGTATTTTCCAACTGCCCTCTGAGACATGAAGTGGGTAATAGAGAAAGGTGAAAGTGGGGTATGTGATGTTTTTACTTTCCCAAAAGTACAACTTGCAGCGATATAGATGGATCTAAAACAGTCCTCCTCAAAGCCAAATGTGCAATATCTTTTTATCATATTTCACTTTAATACCACTCTTGGTGTTGTACCCTAATAACTATATTCTCTTCAGGTCATAAGTACAGGATTTCTTCTTTGGACAATGAAAATTAAATAGTTGGAAAACTCATGGAAAACATAGGCCTAAAATAGAAATCCTCTGTGACAAAAAAGGAGATTTACCATTGACTGACACAAGTCGTAAATATATCTTTCTTAGACCAATACACTTGTATTTCAAAATAAGCCTAAGTACAATAGTTCGTCATTTTCCACTGTATAGGTGGTTCAGATCTGTGCCTTGCTTTATAACAATTTATGAAAAAAGCTTGTCCTGGAAACCTCAAAATCCTATTTTATATACTAAAATGGCACTTGAAGCTGATTTTCCAACTAAAAAACACAAAAAATAGATCTGGTTGGAATACAATCACTCATCAACGCTACAGAAATCAAAATGAGAATATCTCACTCCAAAAACAGGTGGACCTCAGACTTGGCATAGAGGTTATCAGTGGAAACCTTAGTTCCTGTGAGACAAAGATTAGTTATCCTCTATAGACTGTATCTAAGAAAAAACAACAACATTGCTTGCTTCTTGGTAAGAAAAATACTTCAAATACTAGGACATACAGAAATACTAGGAATAAGTTACTGCAGTATTTTGTCTGTATAGATAAAGGTATAAACATTGACCATGTCACTTAAAAGTGGCTAAAAAAAAACTGTTGCAGTTGTAAATTATTTATGCTAAGTAAGATTAAGTTAATCATCAAAAAAGGTGAACATGCAATACACGGCAGGAACTAAAATAACTAAATGCAATCCAGTTAAAAGCTGTTGAGTTCATTCTGTATAATTAACATTGAATCTTTTGAAGTATTTGTCAGCTAATCTGTTGTTTGAATTATAAACTTAATATTTATCTTGCTCAGATTTTCCTTGGCCACTTCCTTACTTTTGCTGTTATTTTTTTCATCAGTGCATTGTTCACACAGCAGCCTTGGATGTCACTCTGAGGAATACCTGCTTTGTGAAGTGATGAAGGACAGCTATGCAGACCCAACGAGAATTCAAATTCATTCAACCATAAGAGAAGAAATGTCAGCAAATGAACTCGGAACATCTGGTAAATGCCTGCACACGCGCTTCTAACACTCTTCTGTGTATTTTTATGTGTGTCCTTGAACAGTTTAAGGCAAGCTGAGTGCCACCTGTTACCCCTTTATATTCCTTCACACTGAATTCAATTTTGTGCACAATTAATCCACCAGATTCCTCTTATAGCCAAACTTTCTTGGCAATGATCATGGGAGTTTGTTAAACAGATTATACCTTATCACTATTAGACACAAACTGGCACACATGTCATGGTTATGCTGCAAGTACTGTTTGAAAACATATGCATGTCTGGCAATTAATTCAAAACAGTCTTTTATCACTTTCTTTCTTTAGATATGGACACTTGCGTGTCAGGTCTGTATTTCTTAAACACTGATATATATTCTACCCACATATACAAATCTACACTAGCTGGTGCTTAATTTGTAAATTAAATGATGCCGGAACGTAAATAGCGGTGAGAGACAAGAGTTAAGTTAGCCCAATACAGATACTGGAACGCACTAGCAACACAATGCTTAGACGCTCAAGCGAATTCATATTTCTATATAACTTTTTAATGCTTTACATGTAATTTATAAGCGTATTAAGTGCAGGATCATGTCTTACCTAACTAGTTGTTTCGTCTAGCCCATACTGCGGCTCGGTGCGTTTCCTCATCCTCCTCCCTGCTACGCACTTTGCTCTGTGGGACAACAGTTGCTTATCTAACTTTTTGGTCACACTTAGAAAAAAGTGTTCAGGCTGTTCATTGCGGCTGGCTGTGAGCTCCTGCTCTGGTGTTGCACCATGTTCTGTGACCACCTACGGTCACAATTTACAGTGGCCACAGACCATAGATCTAGAAGTTTAACATTTATTTACTGAGAATGCCAATGTTATTAAATTTGATTTAATGGTTTCAGCAGAGATAAATGAAAAAAAATAATAAATTGTTTAACATTTAAATTTAAGATTTAAACAAGCTGTAAAGTTTATCTTGTAAAAGTGCGAAGAATAATCTTCATAGTTTGATTGTTGTGTTACCATGGCTTCAATCTGATGCTGTGAGTTTAATCTTTGTGTTTGAGCTTGGTTTGTTTACAAATACATCTCAGTAAATAAGAACCAGTTATCACTGATTAGTTTTAAACTTGGCCAATTAAACATTGCCCCTCTCTCAGATTCCACCAAATATGTATTGAAATGCTTTTAGTGGTGGTGATGTTCATCACAGGAAGAGGGGGCCCTAAATTATATTATGCTCAAGCCCCCATAAAATCTTGGACTAGCCATTGTTACATCTAAAAGTAAAATAAATAAAGGAGAAAATACCTAAAATGGACAATGATAAGTATTTGTATGCTTAACTAAATTTTCTTAAGGTATAAAATTCACAACTATTTCTTGTATTAAGTTTTCATTGTTTAGAAATATCTGCAGCTTGGAGCACTATCATGGTTTCCTGGTTGTGATTGTTTGTCATTTGTCCAAGCTAATGTACTATTTGCAAAGAATGCTCTGGATGAAAAAGACCTGTCCGGGATTGGCTGCTGGTGTGGCTCACTTACATACATTTTATCAAGTTGCAGCGCAGACACAGAGCCAAGCGTTGCCAGAACACCTATTACGTGATGTGAGAGATGTAAACACCCACACACCACACATGATTCTTTGCTCAGACTGATATATCAGTCTCACTGCACGCTCAACGCGAACCTCTAAAATCGCGACTCTAGGTTATATTTGCGGTTTGCTTTGACCTTGCGCAAGCAGAGCAAGCTCTGTTGCTTTTATCCCTGACGCCTACCTTAGTGCAGGATTCTTCAAAGAAAAAATGAGCCCTCACAGAAGGTTCATATGAATGTCGACACAGGTGAACATGCTCTGCAAGAGCACCTTCCAAATCGTCCAGTTTGAGTGAAAGTTGGTGCGCGCGATCCGCGCCGAGGTGAGTTTCAGAGATGCGACCGCGACAGCGCGCGAGGCGGCAAACGAGCAGAGGCGCAGACTGTAAGATTGGTGCGCACCCCCGGCTTTGCGCCCAGTTCACTGCGTCAACGATTAACTCGTCTTTCAGAAACAGCTCCGCTCCGCCGTGAATGCACTGGGGGAAACCCTGTAATACATCTCATGTGTTTTACATTGTTTTAACATATTAAAAGAAAAAAAAAATTATTCTGAAGGTGTGGCGGCCTAATTTTTGTCAATAACGTGGAGAGGAAACCTTGGACTGTCCTTTTGACGTTTTGATTGCTGTTATTTTGATTAATTGGCGCCATTGACTTGATACATGATGGACTATAGAATGTAATTACTACATCTACATTTCACTTTTCATTGTAAATTCATAATGAAAATTTTATTAATGACCCACATAACATTAAAACTGATTTGCAATTTAGTTGTGTTATTATGCTTTTGTGTTTTTAATAAAAATGCCCTTGACCTTTGACTTTTAGGCATGGAGGTTTAAGGGTAGAAGCAAAAATGCTTACTTGAAGGAACAGATCCTATGTGACATTAAGAAGCTCGTAAGTGGCTGTTATGTTAAAAATTAATGTTTTATGTAATTATTTGGAGATTACATATCCAATATAGATTGTGTTGGTTCAAGGCTGTCAAATCTGTTCATTACTTTATTATTAGTTGGCGTGAGATTTACTGGATCCAAGCAAACAGTTACCGATATGCACCCTGTCAAAAAAAGAGAGCTCTAATTAAGTGCTGACAGTGGCTCTAAAAAGTGAGTACATTGACTTTCTCTTTCTTTTCTAAAAAAAACAAAAAAAACAAAAAAAAAACTGAATTGAATTGAATTGAAAAGTGTACACGCCACTGTTCCAATGCCTGTTTTTGTGTTGCATGTGTGTTTTTGTGTGTTCAGATGTGTTTGCAGCTCTTTGCTTTTTGCATCTTTCCTCCCATGCCATTTACTCTGACAGTGCAGGTGGTTGTGATGCTCTAAGTGGAGAGTCTAAGCCAGCCTGAATAGAGGGACAACAGCAGAGAGGGAGGAGAGAAGGTGGGATGAGGAGACAATAGAAGATTGAAAGAGCGAAATCTTTAACACAGGAGCTGAAACTGGTTAGACAGCAAGCAGCATGAGAAATCAGTGTGCTACAGACATACACATGCTCAGCCACACCATCATAGCTTCTCAGTGGGGGCCTCAATGTAATTTACAGTGAGCAGGTGGGGATGGATGTTCAATCTGATTCAATTTGATGTGGCTCGCAGTGGAGTGGGATGAGACACCACTCATTCCACTAACTGGTGTGATCATTTTTGTATCTCTCACTCTTTCTTTGTAGCCAGAGCTACATTCCTTCTACCTTTGCCTTTCTTCATCTGCACCTCCCCTTATCTCTGTCTAACACTCACATTTTCTGTAGGTATTTTCAGAGAATTCTTTTCGCCATGTCCGTATGTCTGTCATTGCATCCGTCAATCTACAGCACATCTTCCAAAGCAATAGCTAAAACTCTGTGTGATCAGAAAAACATTATATATATATATATATATATATATATATATATATATATATATATATATATATATATATATATATATATATATATATATATATATATATATATAAAACGACATACACACTTTACAAATCATTCCAAATCTTCTAAAAAAAGATTTTACTGCAACAGTATATATGTTGTAGCTCAGGCATTTTTTGTAAATATAAACTCTTTTTCCACCTATTTGGAATCATTCTGAGAAGAAAAAAAAAAACAGTCTTTACCTATATATAGGCATTTATACTCCTCAACCACCTCCACTTTTCCCATGATGGAAATAGTGCAAACACGTGCAGGGTGGGGGGTGCTTGAGAACCTGCCCCTTTCATTATAAAGTTTTATTATTATTATTATTTTATTTTTTTTAATAAAAAACATTTTATTTGTGTGTCTGGAGGCCTGCCTGTGCCCCTCAACAATAATATTTAACTAACAATAACAATTTAGCTAAATAAATTGATCTGGCTACCCTCATAGTAGTGTGAAAAAAAAACCACTTCACACCCCCTCCCTAAACACATAAATGGTTTGGCCGCAGAGAAAACTTCTAACTTTTAGTTTATCAGGCTGTACTAGTGCTGGCCTAAATGCCCAGTGTGCAACAGGTGGGGAGTTGAAAATGCAGCCTCAGTCAGTCCATAGTAATGAACTGAACACATTGGGCCACAGCATAAAGCCAAACGTACAACAATTAAATAAATCAAGATGTCCCAAAATTGACACTTATACATGTGAAATTTTAATGAAAGTTGAGATTCATTGTCAAACAAATTCATCTATATTTACTGTGATAAATAGGATTTTTAAATCCAATTTATTTGAAAGTTGTTGTTTTTACTTCATGTCTGAAGACATGAAAAAGGCAAGGCAGTTTATTTTTATAGCACATTTTAATATATTTTGGTGCTAAGCCATTCAGGAATTTATAAACTAAAATAAATATTTGAAAGTCTATTCTCTGAGCTTCAGGGAGCCAGTGGAAGGACTGTAGATCTGGGGTGATGTGCTCCATCTTCCTGGTTTTAGTGAGAACATGAGCAGCAGCGTTCTGGATCAGTTGCAGCTGTCTGACTTTTTAGGCAGACCTGTTAAGACACTTGCAATAATCAATGAGCATAAAGATAAACACTTGGATGAGTTACTCTAAATCTTGTTGAGAAGGACAAGATCTTATGAAGATAATTTCTCTCTCTAACTTACAAATCTAAATCTCTCAGAGGTGCTAACACTACAATAGAAAAGTAGAGTTAGCCCCTCTGAGCTATTTTGATCTTTAAAGCAGTCTTGCCACTGAGTTTCTGTGGAGGTTAACCAGTCAGATATTATTAGAGTTTATTACATAAGACACAGGAGCCATTTAGATTATTTCATAACATACTTCCCAATCAGGAACCATCTCTCCTATGGTCTTTTTTTTATCAACTGCAGTCTCAGATAAATGCAGCCCTCCATCACAATCAGCAGCACCAGCAACCCGTCAACAGCAACATTGTACCCATCAGGGAAAACATATAAGACATTTGCTTGGCATAATGACAGTGATATAGTATGATCTGATTTCATATTAGATTCTTAATTAATATCTGTCGTTATTTTGTTGTACAGTGTTTTAAGATCTTGTTCTATGTGCCTCTTTTTAACTTTGAACGCCTGCCCCTCCAAAAGTCTCTGCACGGCCATGAAATAGTGTTTGAACTAACCCTGTTTCTTTTAAAATCTACAATCATCTCCTTTGTTTTGTTCACATTTAAGAGGAGATGATTGTTTCCACACTATGCCACAAACCGGTCCACCAGTTCTCTGTACTCAGCTTCTTGTCCATCTCTGATACACCCAACAAATGCAGTACACTCCAGACTTCTGCTGGAAATCTGGAGTGTACGGAGTGAAAAGGAATGGTGAGAGTACAGTCCCCTGTGGTGCTACTGTGCTGCTGACCACCTGGCTAGACACATAGTCCTTCAGTTTCACCAACTGTGGTCTGCTTCTCAAGTAGTCATTGAGCCAGGTGATTGTTGAGGCCTCCTCCTGTGTCTGTTGGAGTTTTTAACAAAGCAAATCAGGCTGGATTATATTAAATGCATTGAAAAAACTATAAGTATTTATATTGTTTCAATTTTTAGCATGTTGACCAGTGAGACTAACAAACACTCTAGTCATGTCAAAACCAAATCACCATCATGCCTTTTTCAAACACAATGACAAATGCAGCCTGGAAAAAGCCAACTGAAAAGTGAAGGAATGTAGCAGATGATGGCCGAAAGTTACAAAGTTTACAGTGTCAGTGTCGTTCCTGCAGCATGTGTGCAGCAGTCGCCGTCCTGTGTGGGTTTTTCTGAGGCAGTGAATGACTAAAATTAGTGTAGTAAATGGGGTAATCAGATTTCTTTCAATTTAGCTTTAATTGAGAAGCCCGTAGCCACCTGATGCCAGTGATTAAGACTGATCCAGTGCATTAACTTAGTATGGTGAACAAGCAGTTTCCTTGGAAAAATTAAGTAGCTGTCCTTTGTTAGGAAATAATAGATGTTCTGCAGCCAGTCAGAGCTGAGTGAGTAAAATAGGTTTTGAATTAACTAATCAACCATGTATATTCTATAGCTAGATCATTTTCTTTTGTATATTGAGTATTTTATAGTAGTGTATAGAGTGTGTTAAAGTATTTTTTTTTTTGTTTGTTTGTTTATGTTGTTTTATTTGTTGGTGGCTTGTGTTTTTCAGGGTAAATATTTGCGTGTGAAATTTTTGCAGGTCACATGAACCAGAACCCCCAGGCAGAAGAGATATTGTAATTCAGTATAAATTCAAGGTTAAACTAGAACTGCAAGCAGTTATCAGTGGGTTCTGAACCCAAACCAGCAAGTCCGCCCCTGGCCCCACCCGTCCGCATGCTTCTCCTCTCTTCGTCCTGTCAGCCCTGTGTTACCTGGTCTTTTCGAACATCGCCTGAGTTGGGAATTTGCAGGACAGAACTCACTCCTTAAAGGTGTTTCACTTACAATGAATTTAGCCTATATGGAGTTGTGTACTAGCAAGTTTTCCCCTGGCCCCACCCTTCCCCCAAAGACTGACCTCCCCTCTTGCCGTCAGCTTGGCCTCGCCGGGTGCCATCGCAACTCGACCAAGAGTTGTGAATTAGTAGGACAGTGTTTACTCCTTCCAGGGTTTGCAATTACAATTTATTTAAAAAATTAAAAAAAAAAAAAAAAAAAAAAAAAAAAAAAAAATCACACTTTATCATAAAATTCCCAAAATATTTTCACATAGTCATGTCTATATCTGAAACCATACACACCTATTCCAGTGCCCTTGGATCAGAGACTTCTTTCATTAAGAAAACTGTAAGACACACTTAATTTTTTTCTTATTCGGAGTCAGTTTAAAAAATACACATAAAATATATAGTTTATCATAAAAAAAACCCTGAAATATTCTCCAATGGCTGAGTCTATATCTGGAATAAAATAAACATATGTCCTTGTCCCTATATTATTAAGTTTTTTTATTTGTAATGTAAAATAGTTATCTACCATTTCAAACAGTTATGGTAGTACATACGCAAAATATAAAAATTCATGTAAATGCCATATTCCATGAAAAAATTCTAAAAATACTTGCAGATGCCCTTTTCTATAAGAAGAACAATTTGAACCATGTCTTATGTACATATATGTAAAGATTTTTCAAAAAAAAAAATTTTTTTTAGGACTACTTTTAACAATATGACCTTAATTTAAAAAACTGTAAGAAATTTATAAATCATTTACACATTACCAAATTATTCCCAGAATGACATGCCTAGATGTGGAATAGCATTAATGTTTTAAGTTCATACATTCAATGCTTTTTTCAAAGAAAAAGTTAACCGCTGTTTTATAATATAAAGACCCAAATTAATAAATTATTAAAAACCACAATTCATCAAGGGGTTGAATTGGATTTTTGAGGCCCACCGAGTCCAAATGGAGGATTTGTCATTATATCGACCTCATCATGCTTTCTTCTCTCCCTCTGCTCTTCTCCCTACCTGCTTGTCTCTAAAATTTGGTGTAGCAGGTTGTCCACTTTCCCAAGCTTCACAAGCGATTATGGAGATCTGTGGTGTGGACCAGGCAGGCTGTGAGGACCCTGATGTGGACACTGACATGACCACACGCATGCTGCATAGTATGGAGCAGGAACTACGACTTTTGGGAAATACACAGTGCAGCCGTAAATAACTCTATTATCTATGATCAACATGTTACCCTATTACAAAGTTGATTATAAACATGCATACTAATCTTCTTTAATATGTGCTTTTAAAAAAGCTATCCAGGCTTTAGAATTGGAGTCAGGAGAGAGTGGAAGGAAAAACCAAGATGAGAGTCATCATTTCAAATGGTGCGTAACATCCATGAGTGTATACATCTGCAACATATACAAGCAGCATATGCATCCCCGTATCCTTATTTTCAAGCATACTGTGTATTAACATGTAACAGTGCAGAATATGTCAGCAGCGAGAGATTTGTCATCAGTTTAGTATGTTGCATTGAACTCCTCAGTCCTGTCAACTGAAAGAACTGAACCACATTGACTGAAAATTGTTATCTGACATAATTGGTGTTGTAAAGTCATTTATGTACAAACACTGATGGAAACATGATCAAAGCCTCATAATCAGATTGTTGTTACCCAGAAGCATTTTTACTTTTCTGGAACGCTATAGAACTTTAACCAAATTGAGCCACAGTATTGAAATTCTTCTCAGAATCTTAGTCATAGACTGTAATAATTGATGGAAAAATAGTTTCATCCTAAAACATTAATGAACCTGGAACTGCCAACACATGTTTTAGGACATTTGCCTTCCTTTAAAAATTTTAAGCCACATCTAAGAGGGTGTAAGTGGGTTTAAATCTAAAAAGGCAGGTTTATGTTTCTGCCCTGACAATTTGTGGCTAAACACACATGTGCATTTTTGCTTTTTCAACCTTGAATCTTCCCACACTTCTTGACCACTCCAGTGATCACAGTTGGGAGTGTCTCCCTTCCCTCCTTTTGGTGCTCTGTCAATCTCTCTCTCTCTCTCTCTCTCTCTCTCTCTCTCTCTCTCTCTCTCTCTCTCTCTCTCTCTCTCTCTCTCTCTCTCTCACTCTCTATCTATCTGTCTGTCTGATATATGGAAAGTGTAATGGATCATTAGCCAGCACAACTACTTTAGCTCATGTTAGGTATTTGGTCCTAATGTGGTGTTTAATGTTTATATGTGTGAGAAAAGAGCAAAAGAGAGAGTCAGTTTGTTTGTCTGTATTTTACAGTTTTTCTAAGGGTCTATGTCCCTAAGATACTTAAGCATGAAGAGGGCATTTTCTGCTCTTGAGATCTTGTATAGGAAGGACTAAGTTTATACCACTCATAAATTTGTATTGAACAGAGTGATTCATAAAATCAAGTTTCATGAAATCAGTGGAGTTCAGACTCTTTGGCAACCTACTGGTTAAGGATGTTTCCACCACTTTCATTACAGAATTTGTTTTAATCAGACATTCATCACAGCATCCCAGTATCTCATAGCAGACTCGCCACTTTGTTGTCTGGAAGGAAAATACTAGATGCCAGCAACTCGTGCTTGTCCAGCTGGATTCAGAGAGATATGGAACCAATAAAACTCACAAAAAAACAGCTGTCTCTTAATTGCAGGTTTACATGCTATGTGTGTGTTTGCAGCAGTGAATGGCCTGTCCTGTTATAGTATGTAGGTAACAAACATTAGCAGATTAGCAAATTACAAGCAGTGCTTGTAGTTGTTGTCAGCTCCAAGATATACTCAGGTAATGTCTTTGCTGTCTGTTCTATGTATCCAATCACACCATATTTAGTGCATCCTCACATGTTTAGCTGGTTGCTTTGTCAGCTGTTAGTCATGCATTCTCTTCTCTGTAAAAGACTTCTACATTTTCCATGAAACTATAAGTATTCCTTGTACATTTTTTGCATGGTCACAGCAACCCCTCTCAGTCTGGTACAAGAAAGGTTGCTGTGACCATGCGAAAATCTATTCTTGAACTCATGTTTATCCATGCAAAGTAGATTTTATACAGTAATACACACCTCAGATGGACCTACTTTTAAAAAATCTTTGAAAGGCTCCGAATAGAAATGTATTAACATAGCAAAAGTTTTAGAACAGAAAAAGAAACATACTTGTACAAATTCTCGAGACATCTAGCACCCTTTTGTAAAAGGTCTACAAGTCACCCAAGATATTTAAGATATTTAGGGCTAATACTGTAAATAGTTTGTTTGATAACATACTAACCTACAGTAAATCTCTGCCCACCACTACAGCTGTCTGGTATCCACAGAGAAGCTCTTTATGTGATAGTAATATCAGAGTACGTGGGTGGTGTGGATGACATTGATTTGGCTGCTGTTTTTTTTTCTTTTAGAATTTCCAGTCATACTTGGCTGCATAAACAGTCAGAGATGCTTTTCCCAAATCGTTTAGTATGTGCAGAGCCAAAAGTTCAATTCTTGTGTCTGTTCTGTTTCAATTACATTCAGTACTTTTTTAGTCACAAAATGTAGTTTTTCTCCCATTTCTTATTCAAAAATGTTCAAATCTTTTCTCAAACCAAATGCTTGTGATTAGTTGATAGTTTCTCAATTTCTAAAATGTCATCTAATTTGTCTGATGATGACTTAGAAGGACTCTCCTGGTTTCAAATGTGACCTTATGCTCCTTTACCACACCATGACACTAATGACACACAAGCTATAACTCCAGTATGTTAGTAGGGCATTCATCACCAATGTTCTGTTAAGATCTAATTAGGGAATATTTAAAAAATGTGTAGCACATTTGTTGATTGATTATAGGCCATGATATGGGTATTGTATGTGTATGGTTTTCAACCTTTAATTGATGGATTTGGTGTTTTTGGGGTAGGCCCAGCAAGGAACAAAACCAAGAGGAGGAGACTGCAGAGAGAGATCGACAAAGTGTCCTCTTGCTGCCATGAGTCATGTTCTCACAGAGACAAGCAAGAGAAATACACATTTGGTGTGAATTGTGTTTATGTTTTGCTGATGCATTTATATAAATGTAACAGTTATAATAAATGCTGTTTTTATTTGTCTTTTATCTGTGTTCCTTGTTCCTGTGCACCATGTTTATATTAGTCATATGGGAGTACTGCGCCTTGCTGTGAGATGCATGCCTGTGGAAGGATTAACTGAAGGAATAAAACAATTTGACATGCAAGGAACGACGATGGGACAGGAGGTGACGGGAAGACAAATTGTGTCTTTTTCTTTATTCTCAGCAAGAGTCTGCCTGGAACCCTCTGAGTGTGTGTTTGTCAGAATGTGTATGTGTGGTGGGACTCTTTGAGACATGAGTTAAAGGACAGACATTGAGGGACTGTTGCTGGTGGTGCCAGTTTTCTTTTTTCCTACAGGGGTTGGGAAAAACATTTTTCTCTGTTGTCACCATTTTGTTCCTTAATAAGGTTATGGTGTCACTGGATTAGGTCAGACTGTCTACACGCGGATGTGCATACACTGAGTAAGCTCCTGTAGATGATAAATTATGTTTGTGAGGGAAGGAAAAGGAAACTGTGCCAGTGGTTGCTGCTTCTGCCATCTCTCTGTAGGCTTCTGCAGGAGTGAAGGAAGATAAACACCAGGCACGGAAACAGGTTTGTCGTCTCTGAGACGAACGTGCAGATGCTCTAGTGCTGTGTGCTAGCGTGTACGGTCCTCACTTCTGCTGTTTTCCATTATTTTCTGCAGCCAGTCCTAATCTATCATGGCCGCCACTGTTCTCTGCTGAGATCACTACCCAACATCCACCACTTTATCTCCAGCTGATATGCATTTGAGAATCAAACAAGGACAAACAGGTGGAAAATCACGCTTGCATTACAAAGCTAAACACATACTGAAACTGGAATTCAATAGATGCAAACTTCGTGATGGAATTTCAGATTAGTTTTTTAACTGCTTATTGTGTGTGGTGAATGTGAGTGCACATAGCCATGCTCTTTAGTCAGTAACTGTGGAGGTATATAAGGGCATTTTTTTGGCTCGACGTTAATCGCTAGAAGCAGACAGCAAAAGCCCTGTAATCCAACAGCAATTACCACAAGGCTGATTGATAGCACGGGGACAGACGGAGACAGACAGAGAGACCAAGAGATAGACAAGGAGAGAGAGGTGAAAAGGTAGATCTTTGTTATTGTGTCCTTCACTGAGTTTATCACTTAATGTTTAGGAGAGGAAAATAACAGAGACATAAATCTGATGGATATCGAACCACTAGGCTGGGTTTAAACAACTCTGGGATCTATACAGTCCATTTGTCTCTGTTTTCTGTGTCTGCTTCACAAACACAATCACACGCAGACCCACAACTGTGTGCATACAAACATGAAACAAGATCAGAGAAGCAGAGGTGACCTTTGTTAGATTTGGAGCTGTCTGTTAATGCTGTCAGAGTGAGAGTGAAACTGCAGAAGTTGACATTTAAGTCTACTATATTAACTGACCCTTTCACTGTACTGAAGCCAAGACTGATTGTGTCATAAAAACAGAGAATTGTCCAATATACTCAGCCTGGATCAAGCTTTTTTTTTTTTTTTTTTTTTTTCTACCCCTGAATGAGTTGAGAAAACTCTTCATTTTCAAACCAAATTCTAAAAAATGTTTTGATTGAACAGAACAGATATTGCAGCTGAAACTGACAGTAAATCTAATTGTTGATTCCCTTTTTCTACTGCGGTGTCCTCAATAACTGCTGTGATTTTTTTTTGATAGATTGGATTTGTTTTCTTTTGGTTATGAACTATTTCTATTTCCTGATCAAAACCCTTCAGAATTTCCACACATAAAATGCCCTAAATGCTGACCAGGAACCTTATTTATAGTCTTGTGTGGATTTCCAACTAAAAGCACAGTGTAAATTTAAATCTACATATGCACTAATAAAATCCAGATCCACATGCGGGAAAAATAAGCTTAATTGAATTATAATGTGAGACTGATATTTTATTTTGTTCACCACTTACATGGATCAGACACACTATAAAATGTGGGTGTTTTTTGTAGTAATGACATACAGATTACTGTTTAAAAAAGACTAATAGTGAACAATATTTGTAAAATAGATCATATGACGTGTTTTCTTAATTTTACGCTAAGACTGGGATCTAGGTTCCATCAAACTTTGTTCTAATTTGTGTCTGAACTTTTTTTTTCTTCTCTAGATTTCATCTATAACTTCACGATTGTCACCATTGAACTTTCAGTTTTTTCTTTAGTTTACCTGAAAACACTTGAACAGTAGTCTTATTCTCTCCGGCACCAATAGCAAAGATGAATCCTAATAGAATATTTACAACCTAACCTTTACTCACAATCTCAATATAAGGCTATGTTCACACAGCAGGTCTTGATGCTCAATTTCAATTTTTGGCGGAAATCCAATTATTATTATTATTATTTTCGCTCGGTCGTCTTTACTACTAATTAAATGAGACTGCGATCAAACTTCTGTGTGAATGATTTACGATGCCAGAGTGACCCGCATGCGCAGAAGAAGAATGTTGACATCACACAGCAGCTCACTGTTTATGGAAGTAATAGATGGAGCCGTCTATGGATTGATTTTAAAGTTTATTCAGCAATGGGAGCCGACAGTATTGTCACAAGATCATAACAAGACAAAGAAAGATAATAAAAAGAAAGTACAACTAATAGCGACAGCCTTTTGTGGCACATTGACTCCAACTTCCTTAGAGAAGTCTGTTTAGATGTGCAGTCAGATCCAGGAGTGGTGGGATTTTGATGTGATGCACTTCAGTGAAACAGACTTCTTTCATAATTTCATAATTATAATTTTCAGCCATTGTTTACGAGCAGATTTACTGCGTCTGGCTTCTGCTAGTGCAGAATTACGATGCATGTCTCACATCAATGACATAAAAGTCAGATAAAATGCGACGTGACCGTTCAGACTCCAAACGCTTTGAAAGCAATTGGATACCTATCTGAAAACACCACAAAAAGAAGTGGCACAGATCGGATTTTTTTTTTTTTTTTTTTTTTTTTTTTTTTTTTTTTTTTTTTTTTTTGGGGGGGGTGGGTGTGAAAAGATTGGAATTGGGCCGTTTAGACTGACATGGAAAAAGTCAAATATAGATCTCATATGTGCAAAAAAAAGTGGATTTGGGTCGCATTTGTCTGCTCTATGAATGTAACCTAACATAGCCCTGGCATGTTTACTTAGAATATTTTTGAAGTTTCAGATCTAAGACTGTGGGGTGGCCAGAATTTGAGTTTTCTACATTTTTTACATTTTTAAAAAATATTCTATGTATGTAACCAAAATATTTCACCAATAGTATTCAACATAAAAAAGATGCTTCTTCTATTCATTTCATGATCCAGTCATCTTCTGGGTATATAATTACTAAATTTATTGAAAATCAAATTAAACCGAGGTGCTTTGATTTCTGCATGCATAACCAAAACAACTCTATTAAGGTTATTTTTTCTGGCTTGTTATCAATAATCCTGCAGTAACATTCTTTATGCTCATGAGAAAATCCCTTTCATTTCCCTCAGTGCCTCTTTTCTTTTGCCCATTTGTTATGAAAGTTAACAAACCCCTGTTTCAGGAAGTAGAGAGTACAGTGGGTTTTATAAGTATATAAAACCCACCTACAAATCATAGGTGAACTAACAACAGCTGCTTGGCTTACTATACCTAAACCAGATCCTTTAGAGTACAAGTTTCTGAGTTACTTTTGAAAACAAGGGATTGTTTAAAACTTTGTAAACATTAGGCAGCTCTGGTCTGATGTGTATTTTTTTATATAGGGAAAACCAATACATGAGATCATATACACCCACTGAAAAAAGTGCTTTACTCAGAAATACAACATACCACTTGTAGAATGTTTTGGGTTTTTGAGAGGATGATTTGACCATGATAGCTTTAATTTAAATTTATTCTATCAACGTTTGCATGCCTAGTAATTCAAGAAATTATCAGTTGGAGCATGTCCACCCCCAACCTTAATGGTGCACCAAGAATGAAGCATACACTATCAGGCTTTTGAAATTTTACCCATAAATCTCTTCAAGTATGCAAACTACATCATGCCAGTATGAATAAGTGGCTCCTTTTCTTTTTGGCTTTCAGGTTGGAGGCATATTTGCTGCGAGTGCAGCCATCTAATCATGTCCCATGTTGTCTGTTTCAGCCCTGCTGCCTCATTATAGGAAAAGGAAGCAATGTCTTGTCTGTTTTTGTGAAATATAAAAAAGCCTCATAGCTACTTAGTTTGTGCTAGCTGCTTTCTGTGCGTCTACCTTATTATTCCCAGGTTGTGAATAGACATAGCAGCATAGTGTAACACAGGTGTGGGGATAATGGGCAATCTTGTTTTGAACATGCAGGATGAACACCAGAATGATTTGCAGGTACCTTAGAGAATGCATAGACAGGCATTAGGATTCCACAATTCAAGAAACACAAATCTCTGGTCATGTGTGGCATTTTTATTTTTTTCCTTTATTGCGTCCCTGCTGTGTTCTCTCATGCTGCAGCCTGCCCAGCTTTAACTTAGTTGCCGGTTATAACTTTCAAGGTTATAGCCTCATCTATGCCTAAAAGACCCCCATATGGTGGAAATGAGAGTATTTTATGCCCTGGACAGAAAGTTCAGGTGGAGTAAGTTATAATAGAGGGAAGGGAGAGGGAGATGAAGTGAGAAAATATAAAGAACAGAGAGGTTGTGGTGCTAGAGGAGAGAAATTAAAGAAAGGTCAACAAAGGACAAGAGAGAAATGGAATGACATTAAGGGAGGGAGAATGCTAGTTTGATAAGGAAATGTATTTTCCCCTCTACTCTCTCTACCTGCATTTCACTGGTCTACATTTATCTCTGCTCTGCTCCTGATGTTGTCCTTTTACACCTATTCAATCACTCTGCCTAAAACCATTCTTTCCTTACTACTCTTCCTTAGTACTCCCCACCTTCACACCGTCTCCATGGTTTCCTCTGCTAGCCAATGCTCGTCTCCTTTTCCCCTGTGCATATCTTTCTGTCTTTTCTGATAGCATCCCTCTCCTCTCTGAATCCCTGCATTCCCTTCAATCCTGTGGCAGTCTGGGTGCTATTGTCGAGTCGCCAGGTCCAGCTGACAAATCGATACATCACTGTAATTGATTTTGTCAGGTCTCAAAGTGTTTAATGAGAGCGAGCAACCCTCCCTCACCTCCTCCCTCTTGCACGTGGGCTTTATCGAAGTCCAGTTTAACGGTTAATGGAAGCATCCATGTGCAACGAAGTGCTAAAAGTGGTGGGTGAGTAAAGACAGCTGGGGGGGGGTGAGATAGGTGAGGTGAGGCAGTGGTGGTGAAAGGGAGGGGGGTGTTGAGGGTTAATTAGAGGATTTCTCAAGGTGATGGATTGGTTCAGCTGGTTAATTAGGACAGGTAAAGGCTACAGGAGATCTAAAATGTGTGTGGCCTTGGGAGAATACCACTTTGCGGGAAGGAAGAGTGTTTAAATTTGTGTGTGCTTGGCATGGTATTTCCTTGTGGCTTTAATGCTTATAATTGCTTACAGCCTCTATAAATAAATATCTTTTGGATAGACAGTCAACTTATTGCAGAAATTCAATTCACATAAAACCCATTCAGAGATTCATTGCTCATAAAGTGCATACTTCAAGTCTTTATCTTTGGTAATTTTGACAATTGTGGTTTATAGTGAATGAAAACCAATAATTCCTTTATAATTCCAAATAAAGTCAAACAACTTTATTCTTTGCCTCCTGACTCTTCCTCCAGATGCTGGGACCTTGCTTTCTAAATGAAATTTCAAAAACCGTTTCATCTGAAAAGAGGACTTTGGACCTCTGAGTGATAGTCCAGTCATTGCTCGCTTTAC
This sequence comes from Anableps anableps, assembly GCA_014839685.1. Lineage (NCBI taxonomy): Eukaryota > Metazoa > Chordata > Actinopteri > Cyprinodontiformes > Anablepidae > Anableps > Anableps anableps. The sequence continues at coordinate 22,827,437 of CM026068.1, read as the reverse complement.
TGCAAGTAAGATGACCCTTATCTTGTCTCTGGTTCAAGAGTGGTTTAATACAAGGAAATTCAGAAGCTGTAGCCCATTTCCTATAAACTGTAAATCTGTGCCCACGAGATCCAGCTGTATAGTTCTGTCTGTGACTTATTCCTAAACTTGGCAACAAGGGCTCCAGTTAACAAATCTGGTTTACAGAGTCAAGACAGGCAGTGAAATTTATAATAAAACAGACTAACCAAACAAAAACACAGGGTAAACATGGAAGGAAGGAAAGACGTTTTTCCATAAAGAGTAGGGGAAAGAGCAGAGGAGAAAGCAGGCATTGATGATATAGTGTGTATATCAGCGTCAGTTTGTTTTTCTTGTGTGCATGTCTACATGGTCAGGATGGGAAACCTCACGGACAGCGAATCATTAACACCAGCAGTCTGTAAGACACTAATGAATAACAGGAATATATTGCTGTTCTGCTCTCACACACTCTTCCTTTCCTCTTCTCTGCACTAGATTTGTTCCCTCTGTTTTTAATGAGAAACACCTGTTGGAGCTTCTCGTTAGGAACAATCCCTCCCAAACACGCACGCACTTCTGTCATGTTTGGGCAGATAAGACCCCTAGTTCCTCTCTGTCTGTTTCTGTACATGAATGATTGGTAACCATGGCTCTTCAGGGTTTTGTGATTAGACGCATGCCTTCCATCATCTATTTGCTTTCAGTGCCTTTACAAAAGTATTCATACCTGTTCCAAATGTTCACATTTTGTGAATTTACAAACACAAACTGCAACGTAAACTGCTTTTACAACTATAAAAATAGGGTGATGTGTATGCATTTAGTTTACTTCAATCTCATGAGATCCTGTGCAGCCAGTTGTCATCGTACATACACAGTATCAATAGGAACTTTGGGTTGAGTGTCATGCCCAAGGGCACTTGAACATGTGGTGGAATAGGGGCTGGAATGGAGCTCATAACCTTTCAAGTGCTAGACAACAACTCTTATAGCTGATTGAAACTAACCATTTGGCTCTGATTTTGCCTTTAAATTAACAGCTAATTATGGAAGCTCACAGTCTCTGGCTTGTAGATTTTGTGCACCGCACACCAATATGTTATATCGGTGGAGGCAGGAGGTCTGCCCAGCTAGGAATATATCAAGGCAGTTTCACTTCTTTTAAACACTCCGATTATGGGTTTCTTAATGAACAATGTGCCATGTTTTGATTCACTAGACTGTCATACATCCACAGCTGTTACATATCAACAGTGTGCACATTGCCACACACATAACATATGATCTGACAGACCCAAACAGCTTGTTTTCTGTGCTTCATTCAGTTTGTAAAATTAATTAAACTACATCAGTAATTACAGAGGATTAGTAAAAACAGTAACATCCCTATTGCAAATAACGTAATTTATCCACAAATCTTAGCTGATTTAACGTTTTTTCATGACATATTTGATCAAGACCGGGAGAAATAGCCCAGTGGAAATTGCCTTGTCATGCCTTACATTGTGGCAAAAACTCTGCAGCTCTAGGATCAGTCTGGTGTTTTCACACCTCCCAATATCTTTTCCTGCAACACATAATTCTGCATCAAACATGGAAAACTCAACAAGTCCAAACAGAAAAGTGTTGGCCAGCCTATTTGAACTATTTCTTGCTGCAAGGCATGGGTGTTAAGCACTGACCCACCATACCAACAAATTCAAAACAGAGCAGTCAAAATGCACCCAGAGGCAGTGGTGTTGCTGAATATTAAACAGAGAAGTCTTTTTAGTTGGCCGACTGCAGTGTAGTTGAACATTAAAAGCTTTTTTTGTGTTTAACTGCGAAGGAGTGTACACCAACAGGTTCCAGCTCTGTAATAACCTGTGCATCTATGATGCGTGCATCCACATATGTTTGGAACTGCACTGTGTTAAGGCTAAACACACTTAAGGCCAAGCAATCAACGAGTATAGTTTCCCCGTTGCTGTCATTAAAGCTCCACATAAAAGCTTAAGCTGCTTTTATCCTTTCAAGGAATAAAGGGAAAATGTCAGCGCATAATTAAATTAGATGAAAGGAGGGGAATTAGAGGCTTCCTCCTCTTTAAACACAAACGACTTAATCAGAACCTTAGGCTAAATGAGAGACAGACGGCTACATGATCATGAGGAGGATAAACATTCTTCTCCCTGCTTCTATGATTGTCTCTGTCTCACTTTTATACATTTCTTTATTAGATCTGTTACATAAAAATAAAAATACAAAACACTCTTTTAAATTGTCAGAGTTTTAAAACTTTGCATGCTGTTTTGTCATTAACGAGATGCGAGTCAGCTGATTCCTCTCTGGACATTTCGGAACATCAGAGCAGGGGGTACAGGTTCAAGCAAGGGCCGGTCTCAGGCTGGAAAAAGCAGTGTTCTACAATTCAGATCTAAGTTATACCTTAGAATGACACCAAACAAGATAAACATAGCGCGTTAGTTCCATAGTTATTTCTTTCTCTATCACTGATGAATAGCATAAGCCATTGTATTACCTAAGTGGTGGGTGTCCTGCATAGATACTTCTCTGATACATAGCATTGTACAACGGAAATGGTGGGTGTCCTCAATGGATATTGAGTTGAAGCACCTTATTATCAATATACATTGTCTAGCTACGGTTCAGAACAATAGAGAAGCTTCTCTCTGCTGTTGTATGGGGCAGAGGCTGATAAGCTGGCCAGTTATCTGCTGTAGTCCTGTCCGGTCTGACCCAGCTGGTCGTGTTTATCTAAACCACTGAGTCACAGCTGATTTTCCACATATTCCTGTTCTGTTAAACTGGCACTTAGAAAAGTACTCATACCCCTCTACAGGTATCCAGCCCCCCCGTCTGAATTATATTTTTTCTACCTTAACAAAATCAAAGGACTTATGTATTAGAACTTAAAATTAATTAGACACACTGATATTAAAATTAGCTAAGTACAATTTCTGATGAGCAACAGTCAGTTTCTATATATTATCCACAATGGTGGAAAAGTCTTGGCCTCTCTAAGGATTTCTTCTGTTTTGTATTTTTTGAAACACTTAAATGTTTTAAATTATCAACCAAATTTAAATATTGGATAAAGATAACCTGAGTAAATACAAAAGGCCATTTTTTTATGATGATTTCATTCATTAAGGGAAAAAAAAATCTATCCAAACTAACCTGGCCCTATCTGAAAAAGTAATTGCTGCCCAGGTTAGATCATGAATTAACCATGATTAAGCTCTGAGCCTGACTATTACCTGACCAGTAGAGATAATAAATAATTTAAATCGATCCTCTCTGACTGCTAAAAGATCTAAAAAAGCAACTCATCATCTAAAAGAAAATACCAACACATTAAAAACATTCGTCACTGACATCTATAAATTTGAAAAGGGTTACAAAGCCATTTCTAAGCTTTTGAGAAACTTTCAACCTTTTTTTTTTTTTTTTTTTTTTTTTTTTTTACAAATAAAAATCTATAAAAATATATAATCTGTTTTCTAGTCTGAGTCAGATTCTCAGTTGAACTCAGGTCTGGACCAACCCTGGATCGAAGCATTCAATTTTAGCGATGACAGGATGTTTAGGGTCATTTTCCTGTTGGAAGGTGAACCTCTGGTTTGTTTGTTTTTACAATATTGCCCTGTATTTAGCTCCAAAGATCTTGCCATCACCTCTGACAAGCTTTCCTATCCCATCAGAAGAAACACCTTCCCACATCATAATGCTGCCACCACCATATGTCACTGTGCAGATGGTGTGTTCGGTGTGATGTGCTGTGACCTTTTATGGCTCCCTAAGTGCATTGCTAATAGTTGCTGTGTCAATAAAAGCTGTGGATCTCTACAGCTCCTCCAAAGTTATCGTGGGGCTTCTGACTGCTTCTCTACAATAAATAATCAGCTCTGATTGATGCTCTCCCTGCCTGACCTCAGTTTAGGTGGATGGCCATGTCTTGGTGGGTCTACACTTGTGCCAGACTTTTTTCTCTTTTTGATGATGGACTGAACAGTGAGTTGTTCAGAGCTTGCTCTATAACTTAACCCTGCTTAAACTCCACAGCTTTAGCTCTGGTCTGTCTGCTGTGTTCCTTGGTCTTAATGATGCTCTTTGTTCCATAATATTCTCTAACAAACATTTGAGACTTTCTCAGTGATCTAAGCGAAATACAAATGTGTACCACACTGTTGAGAATTTCATTTTCAAAAGCTTTTAAGACAGTGTATGATATTAATGAGATGAATCAATGCTTTATAGTTTGATGTGAAAGAAAATATTATACAGAAACATGATTAACTAAAACTGTATTTACATAGAGGGACCCAACGATTTCTACTTGATGTCCCAATGCCTAAAGCCTTAGAAATAAAAGTGAGTACGAGAAACAATGACTTTACTGGTTATATAGTTCATACTATCTGCTCCTCTGTCTCTCTTAGTGATGCTTAATGTATGTCCAAATATGAATATCTTTTGTTTTTTTGAAAAAAAAAAAAAAAAAAAAAAACCCATCACATTTTTCATGTTCCTTGTACTGTGTTCCCCTTATCCATCCTAAAGCGCCTCACACATTTATTGTTTTAATGTCCTTCTGCCAAACCATACCCCCATGGGTTTTTTGGGAAAAAGGAAGAATAAAATAGTACTTGAACCTTGAATTCACCATCCACTTCACACTTAGTTTCAACAATTCGAAGTTCTTTGGTGCATGATGTTTAAATCTCCATTGATTGTGAATATGAATACCATCACATCTGACATTGATCTGTTGATTAATGTTTACCCTCAGAGAATGGCAGTTTATTTTTGTGATTCAAATAAACATAGTTTTGAAGGAGGCTGTGATGCAAGCAAGTGCATCAGAGGAAAAAAATGGAAGAACAGAAAGGCTGCAGCTAACTCCTTCAATGCCTAGGAAGGGATCTATTTTAAATCAGATCTACCAATAAACTCTTAAGACCATAAATGTCAAAGACATTATTAGTTTAAAGAAGAAGCACTATTATTTTCAACGTAAAAAGAATCTGCAGAAATATTTGACATGTGGATTTGTTTTTAATTAGATTGCCTGGGTTTTATTAATGGACCTGCAGTGCGTTATTGAAAATACTTGAAAATATTTACACTATGATTTTCAGTGTGTGATTTTCATACACATACAATGTATGTATCTGCAAAATGAATGTAATAATACATTCTGCCAGTAACTGTACAGGAGTGGAGAGACTGGAAGATTTTTAAAATCATTCAAGTTCATTATAAAACAGAAACTATAATGTGGATTTAACTTTTACAATCTGGGGAGAAAAAGTGAAACTTAATGTTTTATAAACACTGAAACCAAGGGCACTGACAAAGAAAACTGAAGAAAACTTGATGCAACAGAAATTAAGCAAAACTAACCTGAGACAAATCAAGCTGTTCTCAATGAAATTTCAGCTATACAAAGCAACACTGATAAGGAGCAACAGAAAAAAGGGAAAAAGGCAACAAGAAGTAAAACATCATTCAAATTGGAAAGAAAAAGAAACATAATTTACATTTTTTACAAAATAAAAAACAAAACAAAACAAAACAAAAAAAAAACTGTGCCATGTATGCTGTCTGTATGCTCTCTCTTTCTCTTTCACCCAGTGCTACGAACTGCTAACAAAAGTTACTTAGGAACTGGAGTCTACTTGTCTAATTTAGTTTAAGTATAAATGCAGCTGCTCTTTGAATGCCTCAGAGGTTTCTTTGAGAACGTTAGTGAACAAGCAGCACCACCAAGACCAAGGATCACAGCAGACAGGTCAGGGAGAAAGTTGTGGAGAAGTTTAAAGCAAAGTTAGGTTATAAAAAATATTTCAAGCTCCACAAACCTGTCCTTTATGGAAGAGTGGCAAGATTTCCTAATTGTTGAAAGAAAGCCATGAGGAGTCTCCCCTGGAATTTCCACAAGCAATAAAGAAGACATAAAACATGAAGAAAAATGTGCTATGGTTAGATGACACCACAATTTAACTTTGTACTGACTCACTAATGTTTGCCAGGAAGAGATTGGAAAATGTTACCGGGAGAAATGAGTCTCAATTTCAGCAGCAACATTCACATGCCAGGGTTAGAATTTGGTGTAAACAACATGAGAGCATGGATCCATCCCACCTCGTATGAACGGTTCAGAGGTTCAGTGGTGGTGGTATAATGGAGTGGGGGAGATTTTCTCTGTGTACTTTCGGTCCTCTAGGAACAGTTTAGCGATGTTTAGACACCACAGCCTACCTGAGTGTTATATCTGACCATAGCTGCGTTTCCATTAACCTTGAAACTGCGCAAGTTGAAATTACGAAAATAAATTTGCTTAAGAAAACGTTTTGGCACTAGGATGAGGTGGGTTTTTTTTTTTTTTGGCTGTATCGAAATTGGTTTGTTTCAAAAAACTGCAATGAATAAAAATATTGCATCACACAAGTCACATGATCGACAAGCAGATGTTGCCACTGGCTTGAACCACGAAGAAGATGACAACGGTGGAAGTTGTGGGTCTGCCTCAGTGTCTGCTCCTGGTGGGGCGTGCATGAAAAACTGCAGAAGGGAGACGCATCCTGATCAGATGCCCGAATCACTACAGCTGACTCTGCTTGATGCAGTGGAGCAGCAGATCCTCTTTGCTCAGTTGAGCTCAGTCTATAAGACTCAGCCAACCTAAGGAGGAAGATTATGGCTTGTATGCAGGATCTCATACTTTCATGATCCATTTCTCATGAGAACAGGTGGGGGTCAGAACATGGATGGACTGGTAAATCGAAAGCCTCCCTTTTGGCTCAGATCTTTTTTCTTCACCATGACAGATCGAAGCTGTGCCCTTATTACTACAGACTCGATCTCAATCTGTCTTTCTGTCTCCCGCTCCATCCAATAATCACTTGTGAATAAGACTCTGAAATGCCTGCAATTTATTTTGCATACACCAAATATGATGTAATCATCATTTTTAAGTGTATGTAAAAATAGTGAAACTATGACCTAAGCCCAAGTCTCATGGCACTGCAATATTGTCATCTGTGCATTATTATTTTTAGCCTTTTTATTGACTGATCAAAGTCTATTTACCAGTGCCAAATTACAATAATGTTGGAGCTGATTTATTCAATAAATATTTCATTCTGTTTGATTCTGTTAGTTCAAGTGAAATATGAGATATAGATGCATTCAAATTCTGTGTTTGTATTTTCTATGTGAACTTTAATTCTGTATGAAAGTCGGTTTTTCTATCAACTTCACTGCAAACCGTAGGGAAGCCATGAGAGTGCTAATTAGCAGCACAGGGGGAAGCAACCCCAGCAGCGAATTCAATGCTTTTGAAACTAGTCTCCCTTGAGATGCCATGGACACAGGGTGGCTGAGTAACCAAGGCAATGAAAAATGATGTCATTTAGTTTGAAGTGTTTAGAAAACTTTTTTTTTTTTTTAAATAAGAAGGAAGACATTGTTTTTGTTTATAAATGCCACAATATTTGTATCCTCCCAGTTTTTGACAATTCTTTTGTTGGAATTTTTTCAAAGGGGAAATGTTAAGTAAACAACTCAAGCACTGGGACTGGTTTATACAGGGGGCACATTGGAGATGAACCAGTTTTCATCAATTTTATGTGGTTCAAGAGAGATATAAGCAAAGATGAAACAGGTCTCTTGATCTAGGGAGTTATGGGTGAATGTTTAAATTCACCCTTTTTAAATAGTTTTTTTTTTTTTTTTTTTTTTTTTTTTTTTTACTTGGGGTTGTAAAGATTGCACTGCTTAATTCTTTACAGGGAAGAAAAAATTATTTTTTAAAAACATTTTTAAGACGGAAATTATACATAAAAGGTGGAAATAAACCGACTTATTTTGTTATCTCACTGGTGCTGAAAGCCTGACATTTTGAACTCTACATCTGGACTGACAGCAGTTGATAACCTTGTACCTCTTAAAAGGGTTTTGCCAAACAGAAATCATTCAATTGAACAAGATGCTGTACTATAAGAAAGTCAAGAGAGCTCAATTAGAGAGATCAGAAAAGTGGATTGATTTCTTAGCAAATTAAGCTTCAGAGACCAACTGTACAATTGCTGAGAAAAGCTATAAAAAGCTGGAGAAAAGCCACCTATGGTTGGGAACATGGCCCACACAGCACTGCTGTGTAGAACATAGAACTGGGCAACTGGGGCAGATCAATAGATAAAGAGAGACATTTAATAACCCAGCATTCAGGTTCCCTTCAGTGTCTCAGCAAGAATTGCTTTCAAGTGTTTTCTTTAACTCTAAAATATGCTGTTTTCCATAAATTTGAATTGTTAGGAAGCTTAGCCATCAATCACGAAACCCACAATTCTCGCTTGGACATTCCCTTAAGTGACTTCAACCTACTGAAACTTTCTGTTCAGCATTTCACGTCCTCAGACTCTGAATTCCTTTATTGTTATTGTACAAGAAAGCACAATGAAATTTTAAAATAGCATCTCTCAAAAGCAGTGCACAAAAAACAAATGAGTGTGTGTGTGTGTGTGTGTGTGTGTGTGTGTGTGTGTGTGTGTGTGTGTGTGTGTGTGTGTGTGTGTGTGTGTGGTAATAGACCAATAAGTTATTTGCTGATCCTCAAAAAAAAAAAGATGAAAAGAAAAAAACAATAAACGAAAAAAAAAAAAAAAAAAACCAGATGAAGATGGGCGAAGTTAGATGGCTGGAGGGGTGAAAACGTCCAGAAGTCGTGTCACACTCTTTCCGTTGTCCGTCATTTGGACTAACTGCGTTCAAAAAAAGCCTGTCATAATCTATTTCCACCCATCAATTTTTAAAATGATAAAAATGACATTTAACTGCGTTTCATTTTCATTCTGTTTAAATAATACTCAACAAGCTGAACAGATAATCCACAACGTGTCATCGTCAAACTGAATATGTTTAACTTTTTCTCCGCAGTGACGAAGTTTTTAAAGGTAACATTTCATTAACTGAAGTGATCAGAAGTCAGCAAGACTCTGAACAAGAGGCTTTGGAGCGCGTCTAGACTCTGTTTTCTCTTGTTCATAACTCTTCAAGGCGCCGCCGTCAGCTCTCAGATAGCGTCCAGATCAGCGGTGATACTCTGACGGAATGTTTTCGTATATTGACTGATTTAGTGACATCTGTGATGTTCTCTGTGCGTAAAGTTGAAACTGGCTGCGCGTCAGCACCAAGCGGTCAGGTGTGTGTATGTAATCTGTCAAAATGAACGACGGTCGTCAGATTTTTTTTCATCAGTGTCTAAAAAAAAAAAAAAAAAAAAAAAAAAATTAATTACAAAATTAAAAAAAAATCAATATTAAAAATAAATATTCGGTTACCGCGAGCCCTGGTTTGGATATATTTCAAGGTAAACACAGAGGATAAGCAAGCAGACTGTCCTGTGTGTTTGCTGTTCAGAGGAAGGGGAAATTATATATATAGTATCATATTATTTTAATGGAGTTTTACTACTTTCGTTTTTAGACAACCATTAGTGTAACTCCTCCCGTTTTAATCTTTTGTCACCTGGGATGTGTGATTAATGGGAGCGGAGCATGGTGAAGCTGCAAGCAGCGTTGCACTTACAGTCTAGTGAACATCTGCACCTTACTCTCTCTCCTTCCTCAACAGGGTAAACTGCCTACTCCTCTATTTAGAATATAAATAGATTAACACAACTTTATCTCGCATTCTCTTTTGGCTTTCTCTGTATATGAATTGCTTTTTAAATGCCCCACAGAAGCCGCAGCCCGACCCGACCATCGATCAAATAAGTTTGGCCCGATCCGAATTTTGGCCCGGGCTATGGATCTAAACTCCAGCGAAAAATTCATCTTTTAACGAATAATTTAATAAAACATTTGAAGACTTAACAATCTCTATGTCATGCTCTATTTATGATTTGTTAAAACAGTCAGAGGGACTGTAGGCTTAAAACAAGATCCAGCTTAATAAAATAAAATAGTTTTCAAAAGTTATTGTCTGTCAGAAAGTCTATAATCCAGCAGCAGATTTTATGGGAAAGACCCAGGTCCCCCAGCTTGCTCACCAGTCTGCTCAGAATAATGATATTTAAGGCTGAGCTGATGCCCAGGAAGAGCAGCCTCACAAAACTCCCTCACTGTTCCACATGTGTCAATGTGGTGTGCAGGGCGGTGGAGATGGCATCCTCTGTAGACTGGCTGGCTCTGTAGGCAAACTGGTGGGGGTGGAGTGTGGGTGGCAGGCATAAAGTGATGTGACTCCAAACCAGCTTCTCAAAGCACTTCATAATGATGGGGGTTAGTGCCACTGGCCAGTAGTTATTGAGACTGCTAATATTGTTCCTTTTTGGCAGTGGGATGATGGTGGAGGACTTTAAGCATGGTGGGATGGAGCAGTGGGTGAGGGACTGATTAAAGGGGGTTCACTGCCCTCAGGGTTCTCCTAACTTCCTGTAGCTGTACAGTGATAGTCTGGCTGTGGAGGGATGAAAACAATCATCTTATCTTGAATGTGAACAAAAAAAAGAGATGATTGTAGATTTCAGAAGAAACGGGTTAGATCAAACCCTATTTCCATCATGGGAGAAGAAGTGGAGGTGATTGAAGAATACCTTAGTGTTCATCTAGACAACAGACTGGACTGGACACTCAACAGTAAAGCCATCTACAAGAAAGGACAGAGCAGACTGTACTTCTTGAGGAAGCTAAGATCCTTCAAGGTTTGCAGCAAGATTTTGCATGTCTTCTATAAGTCTGTTGTTGAGAGTGCCATCTCCTCTGATATCATCTGTTGGGGTAGCAGCATCAGAGCCAGAGACCTAAAAAGGCTCAATAACCTGATAAAGAAGGCTGGTTCTGTTCTGTGGAACCTCTGGAGATGATTATGTGAAGGATTTTACATAAAATCAAAAAAATTATGGACAACCCTGACCATCCCCTTCATGACACTGTCACTAAAAAACAGAGTGTCTTCAGTCAGAGGCTTCTTCAAATTAGTTGTAAAACAGACTGCTACAGGAGATCGTTCCTGCCCACAGCCATCACCATCACCATCTATAATAACTCCTTAATTAAATGAGTGACAACAACATTTCCTTTTGGGATCAATAAAGTATATTTGAAATTAATTTGAATGACAGACGCAATATGGGCTCTGCTGGTGATTTGGCCTCAAAACGGGCGAAGAAAGTTAAGCTCCTCTGCTAGTGAGGCATCCCCAGAGATTTTGGTGGTGTTGCTTGATCTGAAGTTGATGATGTGCTGGACCCCTTGCCACACTTGCCACCTGTGGTTTCTGCTGAATTCCTCCTCAATGCTCTGCTTGTAGTTTGCCTTAGCCTCTCTGACACCTCCCTTCAGAGAGGCTCGGGCACAGCTGTACAGGTGCCTGTCTCCGGACCTGAAAGCAGTTCTTCCTCAGCAATTCCTTGACCTCCTTGCTCATCCAGGTCTTCTGGTTAGGAAAAACCTGGATGTGCCTGTCCACTGTGACGATGTTAACACAGTGTTGGATGTAGCCGAGTACTGCTGAGGTGAACACCTACAGGTCCTGGTGGCAGAAAACGTCCCAATCTGTCCTTGCTAAACAGTCCCACAACTGCTGAGTGGCACCATCAGACCAAGATTTCACAGTCTGTATTTTGGGGGGTGCTTGCTTCTTCACAGATTTGTTTGCCAAAATAAGAAGCAGCGACGTGATCAGAGGAGCCCAAATGGGGCAGCTGAGTGGCCTGTATCCATGCTTGATGTTGGAGTAGGCTTTATTCAGCGTCTTAGCTACCCTAGTGGCATATTTAATGTGCTGTGTAATTTAGGGAGCACTACTTTCAAATCAGCATGGTTAAAATCCCCCACGATCACATGCACTGCCTCTGGGTGGTTGTTCTGTTGCTGGCTGAAAGCATTATCCAAGTGGCTAAGAGATGTGCTAGCATTAGCATTGGATGGAATGTACATAGCAGTCACCATGACAACGGTAAACTCACATGGATTCACAAGGGCCTCCATCTAACGGTGATAAATTCTAAGTCTACTGAGCAGTGCCTGTCGATAACCATGGCATTTGTACACCAGCTGTTGTTCACATAGATGCAGAGGCCCATTCCCCATTTCTTACCGGAGTCGTGGCTCCTGTCGTATCTTTTTGATGTGTATCCTGCAAGCTCGATAGCCTTGTCCGAAATGGATGAGTGGAGCCAGGTCTCCATAAACAACAAAATGCAATAGTCCCATACAAATCTGTTTGCTGTCAGCTGAAGCTTCAACTCATCCATCTTATTTGCGAGGGATCTGGCATTTGAGAAAAAAAATACTGGGCAGTGGCAGTTTATATCGCCCTCTCTGTTGCTGTGCTAGGACGCCAGCCTGGCAGCCTCGTTTTTGTTTCCTCTCATTAAACCGCCTCTTTCCCCTGCTCACAGGAATGAGTATCCACGAGAAGCACGATCTCTGGGCAATATCCAGTGGTATGTTATGGGTGTGTATAAAGTCTTTTATTACGCACTCTTTGCTCCGTACTCCAATGCGAAAAAGATCCTGTCAGCTGTAGGTGATAAACGCACGGCACGTTGAGCAGAGAAAAAACAGACATACTAACAAAAGCAATAAAACACCTTGATGTCGAGAAAAGCTCCAAGCCGCTCCGTCAATGTGCGCCGCCATTTTTTTCACCCTGGAGAATGATAGATGTAACAGGTGAATTAAAGTGTATGTACAGACCCATTCAATAAATTAGAATATTATTGAAAAGCCATTTTTTAGGAACTTTATCACTAAGTGAAACACATTATATAGATTTATTACAGACAGGTGGATGTTTGAAAGCCTTTATTTCTGGTAATTGTAATTTCCTGCTTACAGTCAATGAAAACATGACATTTAAAATTACATTAGACCAATAAAAAAAAGCTATTTTTAAAAAAGAAAAGTGGGCTTATTCAAAAGTATGTTTAATACTTGCTTAAGGGTTGTTATTTTCAAAAAGTAGTTTTAATCTGACAAATGTCATGAGTAATATCTACCAGTTTTGTTTTTTTTTTTATGATACCCGCTTACTGTACATAGATGGTAGAAGCTGATTTGGGATTTTTCATGTTCCATAATTCTACTTATATTTTAGTATATGTATTTTGTTTCTGTTTTTAGTTTCACACTACTTCTGTATAAATCTGCTAAACAATTGCCTGTTCCTTGGAGATTTGGGATGAAGAAGAGTTTAGCTGGCTGTGAATACTCAGTATAGGCTCACTGTGAGGACATTGAGGAATAACAGTACAGACTGCCCAAATTAGACTTTTAGAATGGAGGGTATCTCAAAATTTAACAGAGAGTAAAATGTCTGTTAATTTAAAAAAAAAAAAAAAAAAGTATATTCAGTACCTTAAATGCCAAAGATTCTGAGATATTTTGGATCATCTTTCAGAGATTCTTTCATTTTAAAAACACAATGTTTAAGGCACCAAAGTGACACATTTACTAATGCCTAAGGACAAAAGCATTTGAGACTGGCTGAGGATTATGTGTGGAACTGTGACTGACACAATGTATTTTTTAAGACAAATATTGTGGTTAGATTAATGCATGCTTAAAAAGTTAACCAAGTATATTAGCAACACAGATTTAAACCAATAACAACCTGAAAACTTGCATACCATCTCAAATCCTCTGTATATTTTTATCACACTCCCTCTGAAAAAGAAGTTATAAAGTTTATGGAAAGCCTTATGCTGTCACAATATTACCAGCAATAAAGACCCAGTGTAAACCTCTTTCCACTTATGCTTCTCTATAGCACAGAAAGGATGTGTTAGTAGTTGGAATTCTTCACACAAGTGAACAGGTATATGACTGTACAACCCACTTGGGAACTATGGCAGCGAGCAATACAGTCTTACATCTTTCTTCTGGGAATGATATTGTAACAGAAAATAAACTGGAATATAGAAGTGAATGTTGTGAGCATAAGAGGACAGTGGGGACACACTAGCAAGACAACACACAACTCATGGATTCTTTCTACTCCAATTTATTCTCCCCATATAAACATTAGTTAGCTCAATATGAGCTAATGTATGTAAAGAAGAAATGAAATCTGTTATCCCTATATATGTGCTATCAATGTTCAGCTGGGACACAATCAATAATCATGATCTATTATTCACCCATTGCTAAGTACTGAGTGTTCTTGCAACAATATGTCGCAAAGAAATAATTAACTCAAGCTGACAAAAAGCAGATGTAACAGGAAATATTTACAGGGTTTTGGGATAATAGTTAACATCAGTGTTCCACCTTTTAAGTAGTTCGTTGTTGTCCTTGTCACCTCAGACATCACTACCTGAGATGAAGCACTTCATCAGTTTCATAGCTTTCCTGACACATTTTGAGTGGCAGTAAACCAAAACCCAATACAACTGACAAGGCTTTTCACATTGTAAAGCTTAAATAGTGTCAAAAATGTTTAAAAGGAATTAGTTTATGATAAAAGAGTGCCAGATTCCTAATTTTCGCTTACACAAAATGTCTAAAGACCAATGGGGAGAAAAGCATATTTAGAAACTACAGGAGGAAAACAAAGCTGGACCTTCCATAGACTACTTGGGTCTTGTGTTTTTAACATTCATTTTTCTATCCCAGAGAAAAAGGAATAAATTATTTAGAGTTATTGTCTGAAGTTATTCCCATATTTTGACATCTGTCTGTTTTTTATGTTGTTTTCTTTCACTTACTTCTGGGCTGAAATTACTGCAGTTAAAAATAATTGAAGCTTTTACAGAGAAAGCCTGATGACTAGACTCATTCATCTAGTAAACAGAGACCAATTTAGTGAAAGCAGTGTAATCAGCTCACAAGATGAGATCATAATTGATACTGGGTTCACATAATAAGATTTTAGTTTATTTTGAAGGAATTTGTGTTGAGTTAAAAAAATTAAAAACTATTTTAAAGAATCTATGATCAGTATAAAATAATCTTGTCCAGGTTTGACTAGTCTATAAATTGTTTAGCTTCCTGATTAGATGCTGCTTATCGCATGACAACATCAGCATAAATAGCTAGCTATAGAGTGATTGATTTATCATTCCATTGCTTACAGATTGTCGTCTATCATAATTTGTGTGCTTGTCTTAGTGTCCCTTTAGAAATACATGTTACAATGACAGAGATTTTTTCTTATTGTACATGGATAAGATGATTTCATTTAATAGTCCTATTCCTTGTCTGAACTTCTGAACTCCTGTTTTTTAATGTCAACACTAAGCATCAATGTTTGAGGAAAGAATCAGAATTCCTTTATTAGTCCCCAAGGGGGTAAAATTTACATTTCAGTACAGCCCATCAAAGAAAAACAAAAACAGTCAACATAAGACATGGGTGGACAGATATCTGAGGCATGCAGCATTCACTGAGAGGCGCCATCCTTTCATTAGATGAAATAAAAAAAACGTGTTAGGTAAGAGGAGGAAAAAAAAAGACATATTTCACACTTTATCATTGGCAGGATACAGTTTGAGTTTGCAAAAAAAAAAAAAAAAAAAAAAAAAAGAACTTCAGCACAAAGACAGCAACATACATACAACAGACAACATCACACGTAACAAAGGGAGCCAGTGGAGGCAGTGAGAGGGGGCTGTGTATTTATAACTATGAGCATGTGTGTATGTATGTGTTTGCAAGTAAGTCCGTGAAACATTGCCACAGATGCCATTATACCTTAATAGCAATAGAGCATTCATCAGCTAGCCTCATTCAAGTTCTGAGCAAGTCTACAGATGTCATCAGGGAAGGGAGGGGCAGAGGGAGCAGAGCATCTTGTTTACATAACATCAAGGAGAATTGAGATAAGCAGCCATCTAAGGCCAGCACAAGGTAGCCAGATTTAGATAACAGCAATTGTTTTGGGTGAGGCCAACTCCTAATTTTTCATCTGCCTTGAAAGTCTCGCTCGTACGTCTCAGTGGCGAGTCCAAACAGCCAAATTCCTGGTCATTTCCTCCTAATATGAGCGTACAACTTCTTCAGGATTTATCCATTTTCACTTGTGAGTTCAGGAACTGCAACCAGCCTACGATCCTGTGCAAGAATCACATTCAGTTTCTGATTCTGCTCACGTAACATCTCACTCTGAGTGTCGATTGCTCTGAAGATTCCCTCACACAAGCCGGGTAGCCTTGTAATTGCATGTAATTATTTATGGTTTCAGGGTCACAGATTTTGGCTCTGCACACTTTTTAATACATACATATTTTTGTGAAGAAGACAAGAAGTGTTACACTCCCCATTGTTACATTTTATGTATTGTACTTTTTTGTTTCTTTGTTGTGATACCACTTAAAATCTGTTGCCTTTGTTAATTTTCCTCCATGACAAGTAAAACACAGTTATCTTGTGTATGAGTATATACAAAAGAGTAATTCAAGCAAATTGTTTAGGGAATGTAGTACCTTTCTAAAGTCTTCTGTAGAACAGTATTGATATAGTCATATTTGGTATTGTTGCAGTTATAATAAATATACATTTGCATTAAAGAAGTAAATTGGGCCACTCCGATGCTTTAAGAAAAATATAAACATAAAAAAAACCCTGCAATTAATTTGTGATTAATCACAACTTCATCATGGACAACATCCAATATATGAATGAATATATAATGAATGAATATAATGAATATATAATGAATATAATGAATGGTGTTTGTGTTGAGTGTGTGTATATGAATGACTTTGTCACCTGGAGTTCCACAGTTGTTAGAGTGGTATGAACGGTAGAGAGCCTAAGACACAGAGCACCAAAGAGCAGCGAAGAATAGGCGTACTCAGCTCCAGAAGGCCGCAGCAGCCCCAGGCAGACAGACACTCTGAAGCACCCCAGGACAGCTATACCCCCCCACATAGAGGTACGTCATCAGTGAAGCACAGGAACAACAGTCCCACAAGGATGAGGCACTGAGCCCCTAGACCCAGTCATCACCATGTCCCACTGTGAAGACCCACCCTTGGCAGCAAGACTGCACAGCACCAAGCAGAAGAGTCAGATTACCATTCCACCTGTCAAGCTAGCCCCTAGGACATAGATGGATGCCCTTCAGAGCCCACTGTAGTCCCTGTGGTTCGCAGTTGGCCTATTACATCCCTGGGAACCATAGGCCACCTGATGGGATGACCAGCCTGAGATATAGCCAAAGCACCCTACCCACACAAACAACACCCCACTACACGGGGCAGCCAAACAGCCTCAGGGGCACTGAGGCAGGAACATGGTGAAGACCACCTGAAGATCCAACTGATGTATGGTGTGCGTCACCACAAATCCTCCTGGCCCCAGTTTGTCCTCCCTGATGATTTTTTGTTCTCATCTTCTAATTTTCTGAAGAACTTAATTTGGTGATAGAAATGAAATCATTGTGAAGTGAACTGGAATCCTATTTGACTGTGTCCTTTTGAGATATATTACTCAAATAAATAAACTTTTGATTAAATTCTAATTTATGGAGACCCACCTGTATTACTGTTGCATCAGCGTCCCACATGCTGTGCGTCAAGCAACAAAGAGACTGAGTTCTCACACACTCAAGGGATCCACTTTCTTACTGCTGCCAAGAAAAAAATTGAAATAATCTCACAAAGCAGATTGAATTGTTGCAGCTGCTGACATACTCTCAAACTTTGTTCCTTTTTTGTTCTTATAGCTTGCTATTTTTGTCTGATCTGGTTGCCTTGCTTCACTGAAACTGAAGCAAGTCTTTTTATGTGCACACACTTAACTGAATGTTATACCAAAGGCCCAGACCAAGTCAATCGCAGTAAAAAAAAAAAAAAAGACAAAAAAAAAAAAAGATTTTTTTAAATTATTCAATACATTTTTAGTACATGTCTGTTTAAGGTGCTATTCGAAGTAGTTCTTTATTATGCATCTCAAAATCTGTGGCAAACATATTCTAAGAATAAATGTCCTTGGATGGATAATTTCTTATTATTTCCCATCCTAACCTGAATTTGACTGCATTTTATTATACCTCGGATTAATTTGGAATCTACTGCCCCTTTTCCACTGGCTCTACTTTGGCAGCTCCGCTCTACTCCGAAGTTATCGTGTTTCCACAGACCCTGCAAGACCTGGTTCAGGGGGAACACCTCCTGTTACTGGGAGTTTTGAGCCACACCTCCAGACGTTTTATGCCATGTGCTGTTTCATAACATGCGACCGAAAGAAAAGAAAATAAAAGTACATTAGTTTTTGGAGTATGTATGTTGGTTTCAAAAAATATAATGCATGACATGGCAAGTAGCATTTTCTTAAATTACTACTTTTCTACATATTCTGAAAATAAGTCTCATATATCTTAATTATTTAAGTAAAAATGTTATAAGTATAAATGTCATAAGTGAAAATACACCAATTTTAAATGTATTTGTGGGTTCATTGAGGTTAGATATCTTTGCTTGTTTTGGAAAGTCTTGACAAACCTCATTTGCTTGTTCTATTGTTAAGAAATATACACCCAATTTTTGTACTTTTTTTCTTGGTTTTTTTTTTTTTTTTTTTTAAGTTTTTGTAGTGTTGAATTTGTCTGAGTGGCATAATTGCCATACATTTCTGTATCTGAACTGGTTACAATGAAAATAACTGCTATTGGTGTCATATACACAAATAAAAAAATAACTTAGATTGTCATCTGAATTTGACAGCTTGCTATTTATGTGTTTAGAAAGCTGGACGTTTGTAAAAAACCAAAAAAACCAAAAACATTTTTAATCTAAGTTTATGCACATTTCTTGATGTTTCTAATGTTTCTGGTCTTTTCCTATTCTAACGACATTCTTGTCAGAAACAATGGTCTGTGTGGTTTCTGTTAATGTGACATCAGTACAGAAATCGCTCCCAGCAAGAAATTATAGTTCCCCTAATCAATGCTAATTCTATGCTGGGGTAATAATGTCCCAACAATCAAATAACTGAAAGTGCATTAACCTGGAAGCATATCTTTACTCACTCCACCAAGGCATAAATAGGGCAGAGGTGTTTGTATAACAGCGTTATCCTCACTATATGCATCTGTCATATTTAACATAACTACATCATCTTCCAATTTGACAGCACATACTGCTTTTGCACAGTCTATGGTATCACAAGTTTCAATGCCAAGATACAGGTATTGATGAGCAGCCATTATTCACTACTTGTGGTGCACTGAAAATATTACACAGTTAGTTCAGAGTAACACAGTGTTAGTTTATCACCACCCGTGGTGTTTTGCACATAAACATGTAGATTTGCATGTTTCATCTGGTCAGAACACCTTTTTACTTTCTCAATGTCTTCATTTTTTCTGGCATCATCAATAAACACAATAATAAAGCTTTAACCTGATTTAATATTGCTGACAGGTTGACTAATTACCAACTACTTGTTTCTCCTTAACTCTTATGAGAAAAGTCCTTTGGACTTTATAACATTTTTCAGTGACAAAATCAAGAGAATAGGACAAGCAGTGGGTTGTTCCTCCACTGGTAGTCAAGTCAAGTTTATTTGTATAGCACATTTCAGCAGCAAGGCAGTTCAAAGTGCTTCGCATCATAAAAACATCAATCAAATATACAGCAAATCATCAAAATCATCAAGCAAATACACATGAAAATGATCGAGCAAATATAAATACATCAAAATCATAAGGATCATCAAGCAAATATAGTTCAGTGTTCTACTTACTACTAATCAAAAGCAGCTCTAAACAGTTGGGTTTTTAGCCTTGATTTAAAGGAATTCAGTGTGTCGGGTGGAAGCTTGTTCCAGATTTGCGAAACATAGAAGCTGAATGCTGCTTCTCCATGTTTGGTTCTGGTTCTGGGGATGGAGAGCAGACCAGAACCAGAAGACCTGAGTGGTCTGGAAGATTGATACGACAACAGGTCTTTAATGTATTGCAGTACTAAGCCATTCAGTGATTTATAAACTAACAGAAGTATTTTACGGTTTATTCTCTGAGCTACGGGGAGCCAGTGTAAGGACTTTAGAGCTTTAGAACTGAGGTGATGTGCTCTATCTTCCTGGTTTTTGTGAGAACGCAAGCAGCAGAGTTCTGGATCAGCTGCAGCTGTCTGATTGATTTTTTTGGGTAGACCTGTGAAGACACTGTTGCAGTAATCAGTGCGACTAAAGATAAATGTATGGATGAGATTCTCTAGCTCTTGTTGAGACATTAGTCCTTTAATCCTGGAAATGCTTTTCAGGTGATAGAAAGCTGACTTTGTAACTGTCTTTATGTGTCTCTGAAGGTTCAGGTCCATCACTACATTCAGATTTCAGGCCTGATAGCTAGTTTCTAGCTGTAATAACTGATGCTGCATGCTGACTATTGATTGTTCATCTTTAGCAATGTAATGTAGAGTTGTGTATCATCTGCGTTGTTATGGTAACTAGTCTTATTTCTTGTTATAATCTGAGCTAACTGGAACATGTAGATATTAAATAGCAGGGGTCCCAGGATTGAACTTTGGGGTACTCCACATGTGAATTCTGTCTGTTCCAATGAGAAGTTGCCTGTTGACACAAAGAAATCCTTTTTCTTTAGGTAGGATTCAAACCAACTGAGTATTGTACCAGAGAGTCCAACCCAGCTCTCCAGTCGCTTCAATATCTCATAAGATGTTTGGTCTCTGTCAGTCTCTGTCAAAATGCAAGAGAGAACAAAACAAATTTCTCTCTTTTGTTGGACAGTTAATTTGATTTTACATAGCTGCTACTTTATGAGCCATAGTTTGTTCAATATTTTAAGAAATATTTTGTACAATTTGATGACTGTTATGAAAATTGTGACATTCTACAAATGAATAAGCAAATTAGTCCAGTTTTTGTTTTATATTGAACCCTCAGAAATTACATCAGCTGCAGTGCGCCACAACAAAGGCAAAATAACACAGAACAACAACTCAAAAGATCTTGAAAAATTCATCCATGCGTTTATTTTTAGTTGAATTGATAACTGCAGTAGGTCTGCCTAAAAAGTCAATCAGCTGCAGCTGATCTAGAACACTGCTGCTTGCGTTCTCACAAAAACTGGGAAAATAGAGCATCACCCCAGCTCTAAAGTCCTTACACTCACTCCCTGTAGCTCAGTGAATATAGTTTAAAATACTTTTGTTGGCTTATAAATCAGTGAATTGCTCAGCACCAAAATACATTAAAGATGTCATTGTATCAACCTTCCAGACTTCTCAGGTCTTCTGGTTCAAGCCTACTCTGCATCCCCAGAACCAGAACCAAACATAGAGAAGTAGCATTCAGTTTTTATGCTCCTCTAATCTGAAACCACCTTTCAGAGAACTGTAAAAATGCTGAAACCCTGAGTTACTTTAAATCAATGCTAAAAAAAACCCCATTTGTTTAAAGTTGCCTTTGATTAAATTTTAACTGAAACTGCTGAGTGTCGCTGCAAACATCATCATCTGTGCATCTTCTTGTTTACAGTTGCGTTATACAACTGTAAACTTTTGTTTCCATGATGCGTTGTTCCTTGAGACTTTCAATGCTTGTGATTCTGTTTTACAGTTTACACATGCTCTAGATGTATGTTGACTAATATTTTCTAACAAACCTCTAAGGCTTTCACAGAGCAGCAGTATTTATACTGAGATGAAATTACACAGAGGTGTAATTATATCTACCCATGGTGTGAATTCTGAAGGTAATTGGTTGAACTCAACTGAATCGGGGGTTGTCATAATAAAGGGGGCTGAATACAAGATGAAAGATTTCTGTTTGTTGACTGTAATGGGTATCATAAGCTGACAGATAAAATATGCCAGGTATTGCAATTTCTTTGTTTTCTTCAGCAAGTGATACAGATCAGTTTTTGTGATATTTGTCAGATGGCATTTAATGAAAAAACAGCTGACTGATAACTCAGAGACAGTCATCTCAGACAATTTTAAACATTGCTGATATAATAAGATTCCTACTATTGTGTTATGTTCAAACCACTGAACACATTTTTTATCATTGTTTGCCCTTCCTCTTGTAAAATGTCTTGCTGGTAAGAGGTTAATCTTCATGGCTGAATTTATTCCCGATCCCGTCTGTCCCAGATCACAGCTGATTGTCTGTCTGTTCTGGCCCACTTTAATTTTCCGCTTGCATTCACCATTACTGTTGTTTGAATATCTTCCAATCTGTTGTGGGGATTTCGCTCCAGACTTACAGACGCAAGCAGAGATGCTCCACAGAGTTTCCAAGTACCAAAGAAAGGTCCCCTCCTGCTAATAAATGCGCCTTGCTGAGTATGTGATAAGCAGTGGACTTGATGCACTGTGTATATGATGTTTTGATGCATATGTTTAAAACACAAACCCAATGATTCAAGCGCTACTATACAAGAGGTATAGTCTAACTAATAAAGGTTTTTTTGCTTGATTGTAAGTCAATGTGGTGTTCAAGCCTACGTTTAATGGATTCAAGAGTTTGTATTCCTTCATCTTCTGTCCATGAAACACAAACAGTTGTACAGTATTTGAGTGCAAAATGTTACACCTTTACAGCTATTTCAAAATATTACAATGCGGTCTAAGTCAAAGCCTCTTAGTAACTTATCACAGTCCTTCTATAAAATGTTAACAATTCCTAAAACATATATATTAATAGATTAATGCATTATTATGTGACTACCACTTAATACACTTCTTATATATTAAAATTACATAAATTAAACAATTATCTTTTAAGCTGTGAGAATAGTAATTATCCTTTTATCTGAAGAAGCTGGTTGTAATTTTCTGTGATTCTTGTTTTATTCTGCCATTATGCATTGACATCAAATTTTAATCCTGGTGTGTTTTTATCCAGTCAACTGCATTTGTAGACAGAAATCAGGTGGTTTTCAGCAGGCACTCTGACATTATCTGATTCTCCATACATTACCCAAAGTAGAGTTTATGTGATTGTGATCTTCACTGTGACACAGAAAGCTGTTATTTACTTTGAGGCTTCAGCACCATAAAAATGACACCTTATCCATGTAGTTGCAAGTATCCATTTCAGACTCAGTTTCACCTGCTAAAGTTCTGCTGCAGGTGGGGGCTGGAGATCTCCTTAAATATCCTGCATGTTCTTGTGCATCATCATCCTACTCACAACCAGGTAGTTATCCATTCTCAATTTTATACATATCCAGGACTGAAAATAGAAATTTTTCTCCACCAGTAACTTTCACTAAGAGAACAATCAGGGAGATAAATAACCATATAAAAATACCAAACTCTTTAGGAAAGTTCTTAACACCAGTTCATAAATGATTCTTTGATACAAGTCACTGTACAAATGTAAGCAGTCCAAACTTAATCTAATTTTACTAAAGATTCTCTGCCGTATTTACAGTTCAGTAAACGGCTAAAGAGGAGGCATGTATCTAGCAGTGTTAATGTGACTCTCTGAAAATAAAGTAAATTTCACAGAAACAGAATCAGGACCTTTGACACATTTCACTGCACTCTCAGCACCTAAAGCAGATGTGACAAAATTTAGGACTACAGTGCTCTTTTAATAGATGTGACCCAATAAGGAACCAAACCTGCACCATATTTACCTTTGTGCATTAACTGCTGGGCCCTGCCCTAAGTTGATAAAATACTTGTCTAATGTTTCCTTTGTGTCCAGTTTCAGGTGCAGACTTATTGTGTCAAAAAGACCGCTAAATCAGAACTAATGGAAACCATTTTTAAAGCAAGCAAGTAAGAAAGGAATGATATCCTGGGTAACACTTCACAAGACCTAGCTTTTTAGAATACAGCAAATAAAGCTTATATGTACCAAAAGATAAAGTGTCATTTTATAGCTGTGCAGGATCTCCAAAAAATAGGCTATGCTACTTCAGTCACAACATGGCCAATTAACATTCAGTCAGATGTGTGAGGAAGAGTGTGTGTGTGTGTGTGTGTGTGTGTGTGTGTGTGTGTCCATGTGTGTGGGTGTGTGTGAGAGAGAGAGAGGTAGAGAGGGATTATGAATATTTGATGTCATGAGTCTCAATACATGTTCCTCTTTCAGCTCATGACAAGTTGGGACCAGATTTAATCTCTAAATAAATCATGAGGCCACTTGCTTATCAAATCAAACCACTTACCATTTATTCAACTTGTCTTTTCCAGATTTTTTCTGGCTGTAATTTATTCATGTTTTTTTCTGATTTTAATCTGACAATGAATCTATGAAATTTCAAATATGTCCAATAGTTAACAGTGAAGTGAAAGAAAGGTAAAAATATAAAGAAAAAGTGCTGTAATTTTTCCACATTTTACACATTTTCTCACATTACACTGTCAGAGAACATATACTGGCAACATGAAGTAGTTTAAGCGATGCTGAAAAGCAAACCATTATGCCCCCATCTGAAAAAAAATCAATAGATAAGAACAAAGTCCCTGTGATTTATCAGTCTAGAAAGAGTCATACAAAGCTATTTCCGAGGTTTTGAGACCCTGTAGCAAATCACAGTGAGAGCCATCATCCAACAGAGAAAACATGCAATAGAATTCACCTTTTCCAGGCGCAGCCTGTCAACCAAAATTACTTCAAGGATCCACTGTCAACTCATCCAGGAGTTCACAGAATAACCTAGAAGAACATCTAAAAGACTGCAGGCCTCTCTTGCCTCATTTAAGATCGAAGCTTATGATTCAACAGTAGGACAAGACAAGGCAAGTTTATTTGCACAGTTCAGCAATAAGACAATTCAAAGTGCTTTGCATGATGAAAACACTGAGTACGCTGCAGCGACATAATAAAGGAAAGTAATGTTGGACTAAAGACTGAAATTAATTATTTTTCAGTTAGTACTATAAATTGAACAGTCAAAGGCAACTCTAAAGTGGATTTTTAACATTGATATGAAAGAACTCAGTATTTTACCATTTTTGTAGTTTTCAGGAAGTTTGTTCTCAGTAGTAATATACCTAATTAACAAAATCTCAGCTTTAATTTGCTGAGAGGAGAAAAAAAAACCTATATATATATATATATATATATATATATATATATATATATATATATATATATATATATATATTCAGTCTATATATATATATATATATATATATATATATATATATATATATATATATTATTTATTTATTTTTTTTCATGCCTAACGATTCATATAAAATAAATGGAACTTAAGCATTTTTGATATGGTAATTTTGCTTTTTGATTAGATCATAGTGTTCAGGAACTTTCAGTTTGCTACCCATTGCCTCCTTTTTCCCTGAAGTATTAAAATGATGTGACACAAAGGTCCATTTCCACCATTCGAAATGTGTAATGCAAGAGAACATGCCATTCAGTTAAAGGAAGTGTTTTGATCATCATGAGGGAATGGCTAAAAAAACAGCATTGATGTCATGTAGCGGTTGTGCTTAAAAAACAAGACCAGAGCAGTATTTTCCAGCTCTGGATACATTTGGAAAAAGAAAATAAGACTATGGACAAGTAGTGTTTCAGATATCATTGGAATTATTGCTTTCACATTGACCTAATGTTGTGTTGCTTGTTCCTTCCTTCCTTCCTTCCTTCCTCACTTTTTGCTAATAACCTATTTCCCTCATTCAAACCTATCCTTTCTTCCTTCTGTCTGAAACCCTCTTTCTGTTTTTTCTTTCATTCTGGCCATACCTTCTAATCTCCGGTCTGTTTTTCACATTCCCCATGTAAAGCCTAGCCATTGAAGAACCATCTGCCATGAACTCATTGTGAACCACAGTATTTAACATTTTAAAATATCTGTAAAGGATGGAAACCTCTGGGAAGTTGTATCTAGAAAAGTGTAGAATTTTTCAATCAAGAAACAAGTAAGACCTTTGAGCCCAGGATTAGCATTGTGTCGAAGTGTTCTCAGGCTGCCCCTTTGCCCCTGGTATCCTTATCAGTACTTGAGTGAACTGAAAGAACAAATTGTTAAGAAGGTGATAATATAAAGAGTAGAAATTACTATGTAAGTAAATGGCAAAGCCATTCTGATGTGTTTTGTTAAAACTTGGTGTGCTTACTATATGAAATCCCTACATGTGGAAATTGGTTTCAGAAGCTCCAAACACAATTTTTTCTATGCAACTAAAAAATGGCATTTTGTCTTTCTATATAATCTAAAAAAAGCAGTCTAACTTCCCAGCTCGCTAAAGAAAAACAAAAGTGCATCTACCACAAGAATTATTGCAACACCACAAAAGCTGCCAATTACATTAATTTATTATCTAATTAATCTAGTTTGATCAATATCTGAGGACATATTTGTTGTGTTGAAATTAAGTCTGTTAAACTGGTCCCCAACTTAGCTACACTGTTTTATTGAACATTATCTAAGAGCTGACAGAGTAGCGAAAGACTGTGCCCGCAATATTTACTGTCAATTTTAACCACATGCAATGATAGGTTTTCAGTTTTTTCATGGGGAACTTGATTGTTATAGTGACTAGCTTTCATGATTTCAAACAAAAAGGACACTGAGGGTAAGTCACCCAAATTGCCTCAGTTCAAGTGCACTGTCTGCATCCTCATTAACCTCATTAGCATACACATCATCATAGACTTACAATAGTCAGATTATTACATTTCAAACAATTATTTTGATGGTTATTTATTTTGATGATTATGGCTTACAGCTTATGAAACCCAAAATTCAGTTTCTCAAACAATAGTCTTACATAAGATCAACTAAAAGGATCTTTTATATAGAACTAAGATGGTATGGTGTGTACAATTGTGGTGATGTCTTCAGATCGGATAGTCATCCATTAAACAACCACTGGCACCTTCAACAAGAAGGTTAAGTGACAAGAGATTACTGCTACAGAAGCAGGGTTTTTACAAATTGTTGTTTTCAAAGTTTATATTTATAGAAAGTTTAATGCAAGGAAAAAATGTGTGGTAGAAGTAAGTACTTAATCAACAGGGGGCACCGCAGCCTTGAGAGGATTGTGAAGCAAAACCCTTTCAAACTTTTGGAAAAAATGGAAATTCACTAGGTGTGGACTAAGGGTGGGTAAAAATATCGATTCACCAATGCATTGCAATTAATTTACTTTCTATTCAATATCGATTCAGAAAACCCTATGAATCTGACCAGCAGTTTCGCGACAGCAACACTTTCGAGAGCCGTGCACACTGTCTGAGACGTTGGAGATTTCATACTCGAATGTACCACTTCCTACATTTCACACACTTTCTGCCAGTGGAATGAAGAAGGGCAATGGATAGTAGCAAGTTTGATGAACTACTTGAGCACCTAGCACCATTTCTTTCCCCCCAGGCACCCATTGCACACCTGTCAGTTTGGCACAGAGTGGCCATGGTGCTGCAAGTTCTCAATGTCACATAAACACTGGTTATCTTCTTCTTCTTGAGTTTATTAGCGGTTGGCAAACAGCTATTTATATGTATTATCACCACCTACTGGTGAGGAGTGTGGGTCAGAATGGAAATATTGTTCTAACATGCTTAAAAATGATGATTCAAAAATGACTTGTTAATCTCAGTTTCTACAAGAAAATGAGAATTATTTACATTTACATATGCTTTACTTAAGTTTTCATTCAGTTCTCCATAATCACCACTAGTGTTATTGTACTGTTTTATTTTCAGATATTTTATTTTTTTTTGTTAATGTTGGCCATTTTTGTTTATACAGACAAGAAAAAGAAATATCCCAAAATTATCCACAGGCACTCTAATAAATTATTTATTTAGCTCTTATTATGAGATCGATACTGAAGCATTTAAAGCAATATTGAATCAAAATCAAATCGACTTGTGACCCAAAGAATCAAAATTGAATCGAACTGTGGAGTTCTAAACAATACCTAGCCATACTGTGGACTACATCTGGAGTCAGACCTTCAAAAATCACCATACACAGGACTTGAGCTTCAACTGTTGTACTCCTTATATTAAGGCTGCCTTGAACATGTACATACCCCAGTACATTGGAAACAAACATTTATTTGCTTTTTGGTAACAGTATTGTTTTGCAAATGGGTTAAGATAGATATTTTATTTGAAATATTGCAAGAGTAAGAAATATTGAGTTAGTGTGACATAAGCTACACTCAGTGTATTTTATTTTTGTTTTGTCATTTGATTGATCACTGAGACAGTCTGTCTGGTGGGCTTGTGGGGAACAGCTGTGAGGTGTGTTGGGGAGGGACAAGAAAACTCAGAAACTGAGAAGGAAGAAGTTTTGCACAGACCGGGCGGAGGGTGAGACAAGCAGGACCGGGAGCAGTAAAGAAAGAAAGTAATGAAAGAAAGTAACAGACTCATGAGAAGGGAAGACGGACACAGATCATGGAGGACAAGATTAGGGAGAAGTTAGAGGAGCTTGGGGAGCAGCTGAGACAAGAGGGATGCTAGGAATGATGGTGGGCTTAAAGCTAAGTTAAACTAGCTGGTAGTTTGCACTTAATGTGTCCCTCTGCACCAGTGAGAGCAGGAGAGCGACACGAGGCATGGTGGTGAGCTACTGCTTAGCTAAGCTGGCTGGGAAATTTCAATGCACCCAATGTTTTTCCTTGGTGACTTTCAGCACACTCTATGTTTTGTGAAATTTCAACGCTTTCAATGTTTTCAAACAGGTGTGGAACAGTGTTTTTTTTCCCTTGAGTTTTTGTGCGTGCACAACTTGACTGAGTTACACGTGTTTATTAGTAGTTGTATAAAAATGGACATTTAAGTTGTGGCTTCGCTGAAGGGCAAAGGGGTATAGTTAATAATAGTTTTATTTGTTCTGCATTTTTAAAAGAGGTATTTGTTCTTTGAAGTTGTTTATTCTGGGTCTTCCGACTTTAAAGTTGACAGTGGTCACAGGTACTGAAATTTTGGTTTTGTTGTGAAATTAGTTTAATAAAACTAGGCCTGAGTCTTGTTAAATAAGAAACAGTAAAATAGGTCATTATTGAAACACACAGGTTAAGGACCTATCTTATATTAAGATACATCTCTGTGTATCTCGAAACTAGTTTATGCAAAATCTGGTGCAAAGGCTCTTTTGTTAATGTTTTTCTTTTTTTCCTGTTTAATAAACTAAAAGGAAAAACTGAAAACCAGAGACAACATCAGAATCATCTAGATTGTGAAAAGGGGAAAATAGGACTGGACTGATGCTCATTGGTCCAAGTTCCTCTTTTCATTTGGAAATCTAGGTCCCAGAGTCTGGGGAGCTGTGAAGAGATACAGAATTAAAGTTACTTGAGGTCCGGTGTGAAATTTCTATATTAGTGATGCTTTTAGAAAGCCATGCCATCTGCTGGTGTTGCACCACTGTGTATATGAGGTCTGAAGTCAGCTCAGCTCTCTATAACATAATATAAAGTTTAGCTAACCTCTGAAAAGTTGCTAAATATAGTGACAAAGTGGATAAATTGGCAACAGTGCATCTTTTGTCCTGATCACAGCCCCGCTCAATCCTCTCCGCTCAACTCCACGCTTGGCTGTGTCCCTCAGTGTCTCTTTGCACCACCCACTTTGTTGGAATTATTCAAAATTTGTCAGGTTTTTGTTTTCACTTGTTTTCACTGGAGAGTTGGTTACACTTTAAGAGAACTTAATGCTGAAACGCTGATTTTATTTACCAACAGGATTTGGTAGCTGTCCACATTACCAAAACTGCACATGCCTATGATCATAGGATCACTGTGCAAGAGGACAATTAGAGACACAAGAGCCAAAACAGCAGACAAACTGAAGGCCACTATTAAAGCAACCTGTGCTTCCTTAACACCTCCACAGTGCAACAGGCTGATCACCTTCATACCAAACTGCACTGATACAGTAATACATGTTAAAGGAGTCCCACAAGAATTTTGTGTGCATATATACTGCTCACAAAATGAAAGGGAACACTAAAATAACACATTGTAGATCTCAATTAATCAAATATTCTCATTGAAAAACTTTATTATTAGCATAGTGGAATTGATTGAGAAGAAAATAACACAAAAATTATTGATGTAAATCAAATGTAAATTAAAATTATGGAGATCTGGATTTGGATTTATACTCAATATGAAAGTGTAAAGTAACATGACAGGCTGATTCAACATCAGTGAATATTCCTCAAGAGAAGTCTAAATGAGGTTCAGTAGTGTGTGTGGCCTCCACGTGCCTGTATAACCTCCCGACAATGCCTGGGCATGCTCCTGATGAGACGGCGGATGTTCTCCTGAAGGATCTCTTCCCAGACCTGGATTAGTTGGCTCCTGAACAGTCTGCGGTGCAATGTGGTGTTGGTGGATTGACTGAAATATGATGTCCCAGATGTTCTCAATTGGATTCAGGTCTGGGGAACGGGCAGGCCAGTCCATAACATCAATGCCCTCATCATGCAGGAACTGCTGACACACTTCAGCCACATGAGGCCAAGCATTGTCATGCATAAGAAGGAACCCAGGACTCACTGCACCAGCATATGGTCTCACACTGGGTCTGAGGATCTCATCACAGTAACTTATGGCAGTCAGGGCACCTCTGGCTAGCATATGGAGGCTGTGCGGCCATCCAAAGAAATGCCTTCCCACACCATGACTGACCCACCACCAAACCGGTCATGCTGGAAGATGTTACAGGTAGCATAATGTTCTCCATGGTGTCTCCAGACTCTGTCATGTCTGTTACATGTGCTCAGTGTGAACCTGCTTTCATCCATGAAGAGCATAGGACGCCAATGGAAAATCTGCCAATTTTGGTGTACCATAGCAAACACCAATCGTCCTACATGGTGTTGTCCTGTAAAAGCACAGGCTTTTAATGGCAGTGGATCTCCTGTTCCTCCTTGTACAAAGGATGAGGTAGCGGTCCTTCTGCTGTGTTGTAGCCGTCCTACGGCCCCCTCCATGTCTCCTGATGTACTGGCCTATCTCTGTGTACCTATTCCATGCTCTGGACACTGTGTTGAGAGACACAGCAAATCTTCTTGCCACCGCTCGCATTGATGTTCTGTCTTGGATTAGCCGCACTACTTGAGCAACTTCAGTGGGCTGTAAAAAACACCTCATGATGCCTCTACGTGTAACAGCACTGACAAAATGAAAAAGTGACTAAAAATTCAACAAGAAGGACAAGAACAGAGAAATGAACTGTGGTCATCACCTGCAGAATTAATCTTTTATAGGGGTTGTCTTGCTAATTGCCTCTCATTTCCACCTAGTGTATGTTCCATTTGCACAGCAGCAGATGAAATTGATTCACAATAAGTGTTACTACCTAACTGGTGACATTGAGTCCACAAAGGTGTGACTGATTTGGAGTTACATTGTTTTGTTTAGATGTTCTCTTTATTTTTTTTGAGCAGTGTACTATGCAGTACTTTGACATATTTTTTTTTAGATTTCTGTATTTTTTAAATTGGTGTTGTGTTTTTCTTCTAATTTTCTTTTATATAGTTTTTTGTCTTCATAGGCTGTAGCCTTAATTAACAATATTAACTGAAATAAACACTTGAATTGCATTACTCTGACAGTATAACATATAATTTAAAATTTTTTAAATAAGTTACTGAAATAAATAAACTTTTTGATAATATTTTTTCTTATTTAGGTTAATAACCTAACCTGTAATGGCTTAGCTTGTGTTAGCTTAGCTTGTGTTAGCTTAGCACTGTGTTTTTTTTTTTTTTTTGTTTTGTTTTTTTTAACTGATAAATTGTTTTTTTATAATGGTACGTTTTAAGCTATAATGATTAGCACTGAATGAGTAAAGGGCAAAATAAAAACAAGCTGTGAATATGTGTTAATGGTTTTAACTTAAACAATTGTGTGCCTCTGCATCCACAGTTTTGCACTGGATAGTGAAAGGGATTTCTGATTTGTTGTTGAAATACAGCTCCAGAAGTGAAGAGTTATACCTGTTATGTTTCTAGTTCATGTCTAGTTCTTGTAGCTTTTACACCTCTGACCCACAAAGAAAGCAGTGCAAAAGATGCCAAAACAAACAATTTAACAGAGTCAAGAAACTAAAACAGAAGCCTGAAAAAAGTGGGTATTTGTAATTATGTGTGTGCTTCCCTGTTTGTGTGGGAAGCAGACTGGTGGCAAAGACCTCCAGCAGAGAGACATAGATGAGTTTGTGAAGGCATTCTGACTTCTTCCTTTCCACATATTGCTCTGAACTACTGGCGAGAATCAAGCTGTGCAGCAGTGTAAGGATGCTGAGGAAGAGAAAAAGGAAGACAGCATGAGGGAGTCACAGAACAAGAGAAAAGGATAGAAGGGGGTGTGGGGCATCAAACACATTGTAATAACTGTCTCTAATTAAGACCAGAGGGAATAGGGGAGTTATTAGCTGTCATAAGCAAGTTTATCACACTGAGAATGAGGAGATACAGGGGTGTGTGTTACAGGCTAGGGCAGAGGCAAAGTACTCAGATGGTTTGGTAATGCACTCCTAATGCATGTGGATGAATGTGTGTAAGCTAGATGTAGAGACAGAAAAGAAATGAAATGATGCCTGTGCTAGGCCTCTTGTGTCTGCATTCATGCAAGCAGGCTGTAATAACTGAACACTAGTATTTCCCCTAAACACCACATATGTTATTAATGTCCATGCAACTGAGAAAGGAAGATCTCATCAAAAATCACTCACAAATGCATCATTATCAATCCCTATTAAAACGCCCCTTGGACTCAGAAACAGAAGAACAAATTCATGGACATCTATCAGCAAACAAATGATAAGATATTAACATTTTAGTTCTTTTCCATAAAGCCCGTTCTTTTCAACAGATTGTGTGGCTTTTATATGGGCGTGGGCTCAGACATCCACAGGGGCTTGGAACATAAGTATAATTTCATGAAAATTGCATTTAAGTTCAGCTTTGATGTGCTTGAATATTTCAACTATAATGACATATAGTGCCTCTCTGTCAACAAAAAATTAAACTTGTTTAACAAGAGTAGGTTTCTTAAAATCATTCTCTATGTTCCGAATCTGAAATCACAATTTAGCATACTGATCCATTGCTCCTGTATTAGTCATACAGTATTGTGACAAAGTATTTGTTCTCTATAAAATTCTCTTAATGTGTTAGGTTATTAACCAAATTGAAAAAACAGACCTGGGGCTGGATGAGATTCACCCTGACTTCCTTAAGGTTCTGGATGTTGTGGCTGGTTGAAACGACTCTGCAATATTGTGTGGACACTGGGGGCAGTTCCCCTGGATTAGCAGACTGAGGTGGAAAGGGGGAATACAGAGTTTGTTTTTTTGAAAAGGGGGACCACAGAGTGTGTTCCAACTACAGAGGGATCACACTCCTAAGCCTCCCTGGTAAGGTCTATTCAGGGGTTCTGGAGAGCAGGGTCCGACGGACAGTCGAACCTCGGATTCAGGAACAATAGTGTAGTTTTCGTCCTGGCCATGGAACGCTGTACCAGCTCTACACCCTCAGCAGGGTCCGAGAGGGTGCATGGGAGTTTGCCCAACCAGTCTACATGTGTTTTGTGAACTTGGAGAAGGCGTTCAACCGTGTCCCTCCAGGAATCCTGTGGAGGGTACTCCGCAAGTATGGGGTACCAGGCCCTTTGATATGGACTGTTAGGTGCCTGAATGGCCGGTGTCAGAGTTTCAGTTCATAACTTTTATAGACAGAATTTCTAGGTGCAGCCAAAGTGTTGAGTGGATTCAATTTGTTGGCCTTAGGATTTTGTCTCTGCTTTTAGCAGATGATGTGGTGCTATTGGCTTCATCAGGTTGTGATCTACAACTTTCGCTGGAGCAGTTTGCAGCCAAGTATGAAGTGGCCGGGATGGGGATCAGTGCCTCCAAATCCGAGTCTTGAGCTGGAGAAAGTAGAGTGCCTTGTCCAGGTCTGGGAAGAGGTCCTTCCCCATATGAAGGAGTTTAAATATATCGAGGTCTTGTTCACGAATGAGGGGAAAATGGAGCAGGAGATCGATAGGCGGATTGGTGCTGTGTCTACGGTGATGCAAGCACTGTATTGGTCTGTGATGGTAAAGAGAGAGCTGGGGTAAAAGGCAAAGCTCTTGATTTACCAGCCATTCTATGTTTCTACCCTTATCTATGGTCACGAGATGTGGGTCGTGACCAAAAGAACAGCCAAAATATACGAGATCACGGATACAAGCGGCTAAATTTAGTTTCCTCTGCAGGGTGTCTGGGCTCTCCTTTAGAGATAGGGTGAGAAGTTCAGTCATCCAGGAGGGACTCAGAGTAGAGCCACTGCTTCTCCATCTTGAGAGGAGCAAGTTGAAGTGGCTCAGGCATCTGGTTAGGATGCCTCCTGGATGCCTCCCTGGTGAGGTGTTTAGGGCACGTCCCATGGGAGGAGATCCACAGGAAGACCCAGGACACACTGGAGAGACTATGTTTCTTGGCTGGCCTGGGAACACCTTGAGATTCTCCTGGAGGAGCTGGCCCAAGTGGCTTGGGAGAGGGAAGTCTGGGTCTCCCTGCTTAGGCCGCTGCCCCTGTAACCCAACCCTGGATAAGTAGAATAAAATGGATGGAAAAGGAGTTTCATAAGAATTTTATTCCTGAAGAGGAAAATACAAACCACACTATCCTGACACTATGTAAAAAAGTTATTGCCTCTCCCTTTTTTAATCACATAACTGTGAATAACTACATTAGATGAAAAGCTGCATGCATTTTTTTTCAGACCAACCTTACTGCCAGATCTATAGAACCAAGAAATCCCTAAATAGAACCTGTCTGACAACATGAAGTTGGTGAAAAGATCTCAAACAGGAACAAGTCATATCTATGTATAAAGAAATTCACCAACAGATAAGAAGCAAAGTCACTGACACCTATCTGTCTGGAGAGTATTACAAAGCCCTTTCTAAGACTTTGGGTCTGTATTGAACCACAGTGAACGCACTTAATCCAAAAACGGAGAAAACATGGAACAGTAGTGAACCTTCCCAGGCAGTGGCATGCACAGACATTTTCTTAAAGGATTTTTTTTTGTCTTTAGAGGCCTTTCTTTAACAGTAGATTGAGAGGAAAGTGGGTTGTGAGAGAGGGGGAAGAGATCCGACAAAGGTCAAAAGGCCAGGTCTCAAATCTGTGACAGTCACGTGGAGGACCGAGGCCTCCGTACATGAGCACACATTGTGTGCTCTTCCCCTGTGCCACCACAGCACCCTGTGCACAGACATTTTGGGAGGCAAGTGCTCAAATGAAAAAAGGGCATCTTGTGCGACAAATGGAATTTTTGATTGTGCCACCTGCACGATTTTCTAACTCTCACTTCCAATTTATACTGACTCACAACCAGCCTTAAAGCTGAGCTTTTTGAGTAAAATCTGAAAACAATCTGTTTGCAGATCTAGATTAGTAACCCTAGGGCCTCTGGACACTGAGGCTCACAAGCCCCCTCACAACCCTAACATCCACACCTTCCAAAAGAGGCAATAACAAGGTTATTGACACCAAACAAACTTCAGGCACCAGGCAGGACCTTTCCCAGACAAACTTCATACACACACACACACACACACACACACACACACACACACACACACACACACCTTAATTACCTTAATTATTTGAACTTCTAAGTAAGCTAGCATGTAAAATTGCACACATGTCGGTCAAAAGAATGTGGACTTGTCTGGCTGGAAGTAAGCCTTTCCAGTATGAGAAACCAAATGCTGCTGTCTCACTCACAAATCACATGACAATAATTCAATGAATTAAATCATCCCAAGCCAATGCATGGCTCGATGTTATGGCAATAAAGTGTTCACTGAAAATCACCCAAGCAAAAAGCACACCAGTACTGCTGAAATGTTACTGACTGAAGATACAACTATTACGGCTGGACAATATGGCTGAACAATGCATCATGATACAAGCGTTTCCTATCAGTCGATATCGATAATTATTGATTAGTTTTTTTTGTTTAAATAAATGAAACACTGCCAAACTGATGACGTGATTTTTCCTGTTTTATCCACAATTTCCTCTTGAGCTGTTGTACTCATTTTCTCCCTTAAACACCGCTATATGTTGTCCACACACTAAGCACACAGCTTTACGGTTGATTTCAGCAGAGAAATATTTAGAAGTCAAGTCAAGTTTATTTGTATAGCACATTTCAGCAGCAAAGCAGTTCAAAGTGCTTTACATCATAAAAACATCAATCAAGTATACAGCAGAATCATCAAAACATCAAAATCACTGAGAAGTCCATGTCTTGTAGAAAACTTTGCATCCTGCGTCAGTTTTTCTTTTTTAAAATGTTAGTTGACATATTTAAGTGCTAAGAGCTAACTTCTTGAAAGTTGCTCGGCACATCTGCTAAAGTGCATCAGTGCACCAGTGACATTAGGAAAGCGATACTTGCCTTCAAAAAAAAAAAAAAAAAAAAAAAAAAAAAGCTACGTCATTATATTTCGTGCAAATAAAGTAATGTGATTTTCACTTGCACTACAAACTCACGCGGGGCTGTCAAAGGTTATCTGCAGGCAGATGTGGCCCACGGGCTGTAAAATGCTCAGGTCTGCTCTAGAGCATTGCTTGAGGATCTATGTACTGAACTGGGTCCAGTATTTGAGAGACCAACCTGTCGGAACCATGCCATCCATTTCCAATTACAGGTGTTAACCATTCCGGGGTTCTTGGCAACCGCCTCTTACCAGCACAAATTAGCAGACATATATGTGTTCGAATGAATCAAAAATTAATTAACTCTGCCTGAAGACACTTTAAGGAACAACATAGTTATCCATAGGATAACTTATCACAGCCAGCGCCAAGCACAATAACGCATGCCATCTTGGATGGCATTGTTAACATGACCAGTCAATACATCAGATTTCCCTACACTGTGGTAAAACATGAGAATTTGTGGAACTGTAATTATTAGGGCCTGATGATGTGCTATTATGCTATAACCTGCAGGTGACAGTGGCTACTGGCTTCTAACACCCAGAGCGCAGAGGAGGCGCACTTTAATATTGCTCACACCCGTGAGCGCTCAATTGTGGAGTGAGGTTCCTAAAATCCCGGAGGAGGTTCATAAACTTTATTTCACGTCGCTATGGCAACCAAAAATTATGTTGTCAACTCTCCACCTCACTCACATTGCTTTCTGCCTCAGTGAAATTGCATTCCCCCTCGCCCCCCCTTTCCCCTGTTAATCATGAAATAATCATTGATCAGCTGGCTCATTTAAATACACACTGAAATTCATGAGGTGCTTTGCATTGACCATTTATGGTTGACATGTTG
Organism: Anableps anableps; assembly: GCA_014839685.1. Taxonomy (NCBI): domain Eukaryota; kingdom Metazoa; phylum Chordata; class Actinopteri; order Cyprinodontiformes; family Anablepidae; genus Anableps; species Anableps anableps. The sequence goes on along the minus strand of CM026068.1, from coordinate 22,790,214 downwards.
AGGGCAGAATCTGAGGCGGGACCTTGTGCGCAAACTTTGAGGTACAGCAGTAAAGGAAAATTGTGTGCTGGTGTGTACGCATGGTTTTATAAATCTGATTTTTTTTTTTTTTTTTTTTTTTTTTTTTTTTTTTTTTTTTTTTTTGCATACGCCATTCTTGCCTTTTGGGCATACGTACACTTTTAGGATGAATCCCACGCAATCCTTTATAAATGAGACCCCAGATTACTGCTCTTAAACTAATTCTCATCACCACACCATAACGATGCAAGATGCATGTTATGCATACAGCATATCAATTAAGAAAATATATTCATTGTCTGGTCACACAATCACAACAGTATATATTTTCCTACGCAATTTACAGAAGGCATTATAGCTCTCACCGGTTTACAAGTTGAAGTATATTTTTGGGGGTTGTCTATAATATGCCTCTGTGAGATGTATAAGTGCAGACTGTAAGACAGACTGAAATAAGTAAACATATTTATTGCAAAATTTACAGATTAAGCAAGCCAAAATTTAGAGACCGGTTGGAGGGACTACGCCAATGAAAGTCCCCCACCCCCAAAACTAGAGGCTCTCTGCCTCTTTGTAGTGGTGGAAACAGCACATGAACAGCTTACCACATTTGGCATCATTTATGTTAACCATCATGTTAACCATCACTTGTGTACATGAAACCTTGAAACGGGCTCTTAGCTGAGACGCATCTACATATATGGCATTCTGCAGCTGTGGAATGCAGGTCACTCCGAGCACAAAGGATCTCAGCTTGAATGTGTTACTAAGTCTTAAAGATATAACCTGTTTTCAGAGCCCACAAAGTTCTTTGTTGTTTTTTCCCTACAATGTTTGCAAATCAAGTCCTCAAAATCCAGCTCCCTCACCAGCTCAGATTCGATAGCCATATAAGGACACTGCAGAAAGCCTCTTTCTGACCCATGAGTTCATTTTTTATTAATTTCAGTTGTGAAAAAGTCCTCTCTCCCTCACAGTTTCTGAAAAGGCTGAAATCCCTCTGAGTCAGTGGTGGTTCTAGACCAAATTTACCAGGGGGGCCAGGTTAGGGCCAATATTTTTTCATTGGGCCACAGGACAAAACAATCAAACAAAACAAACAAACAAAAAAATCAGGGCACTATTTCATTGTTTAACATATTAAGTGCCACAGAGCCAAAGTGCCTTTTGTGGCTCTACAGCTGCAGGTTGCAGACCCCTGATCTAGCAGATGAAAACTCTGATCCGATCTCAATACAGTTGAAGCATAGTTTTTAAATCATTGTTCAAGTAAAACTTTGAAAGTAAAAAATGAAATTGGTCCAAGGGACCAATTAGTTATGGTTTAATGTGCCAGAAACAGATTTAGTATTATCTCTTCAGTCAGAGGCATAAAAATCATCTCAGAAGTGAGAGGGACACATTTTTCAGAGGTCTATTGAGTAATTTATAATCCTTTTACATTCAATCACACATCTCCTTAGTGGCTAAAAACACATGGAATCACTAACAGCCACAGTGCAGGACCAATGGACCAACTTTAGATCTTTAAACTATATACTAACAAAATCAAAAATTTTAGCACCCAAATGCTCCTTGAGTTGAGACAATAACCCTCGAACATCTACAGGGTAAGTAGGAAATCATTAAGCGCCTAATAGCAACACTGAACATGAAATGTTCAGTAACACATTATTCCTGTATGCAGATTATTACTTAACACACAAAATTGAAGTGACAGGTACCAGGGTAATAAGCCTCATAATTTAATTTAATGACATAAGCACACAAAGTGAAATAAAGAAACATGTCTAAATATAAACATGGCCTTCTCTCTGTGCTACCTAAAATACAGACAAAAATATTTTGGAGTATGAATGAGAGTAGTTCTGAAATATTTGTGAAAACTTTTCCCTGATACCTACCTCATTTCTTCCTGGAACAGATATCCTTTTCTCAGCCAATTATAATCTCTCCTTACCTGAAAAGACCCTGAATCATCATCATCCTGCTGCTGGCCTCTGGTCTAATGTCTTTTTTCTGACTCTATGCTCTTTCTGTTGTCGCAACAAAGATTTCTTTTAATCCTATAGCATGTATGCTCATGGTACGTTTAAAGACAGCTTGGTAAAACATGTTACCGCATGCTAACAATGAACGAAACAGTTGTAATGCTGAAAAAAGTGTTGGCCGCAGAAGACACAGATATGGGAAGTGCGGGTGACATGTCTCACGCGTGCCCCTGTCTATTATGCCCTGTCTTCAGCTCAGGGGCCAGTTCTACACGGGCGCTGGCCCATGTTGGCCCCTGTGTACAACCACCAATGCTCTGAGTAGAATTTCCTCCCAGGTGCTTTCTGTAATTGATTCACATAGTGCAGTATCTTCAAAATGGTACTTGCTACTGCCAATGAGCTTGAGGTGATGCCATGACCTAGTTTTGTTTACTCACTATATTTCCCTAGTTTTTTCGGTTTCTTCACTAAAGTTAACCACCACTACCTCAGGCTGAGGATAGTTGGTTGAGGGCGATGCTTCCAAGCTAACATTTTTTACTGCAGCCGCTTCTTTCTCTTCTCTTTCTTTCTTTCTCCTGGCAGCTCCGCTGGGCTTTCGGTTGCTACCGCTGTCTATTTTTTTTATTTCTAAACTCGACACATTTTAATATCCCATGATGTTTTCTTTCTTTGATTTTCTTCCTGTTTTCTTTTCTTAATTGTTAATTTTCCCCTTATTGGACCCAATTTCCCTGTACTGCTTTTCTTAACCCTCACTGGAGGTTTAAATAAACTCACTGAGGAAACATGCTCACACAAGAATTTGCCTACATTGATAAATGACACAGTATATTTCCTCCATCACACCTAATTTTACACTCCTTCCTTTTGCCTACCACCATGAACTTATATTACTTCATTTTTTGTTTCAAGCTTCCTTTTTAATTCAATTAATGTAATTTTAATCCAGTAATATTTCTTTTCACATTTTCCCACCTCTCTTTCATCTCTCTTGGCTGGCGTTTACATCTTTTTGTGTTTGTTTTCACTCTCTCACCATTCAGCCATCCCCTCTGCTTCTCCCTTGACCATGCATTCCATTCCAGTGCAGCCTCCATTGATTTGCTCTCTGGTTGAAGTGCTATTGATTACAATACATGCTCCACTGCTACTGAGCTCAAGCAGTACCACTGGGCAAAAACTGTACATACACACACACACACACACACACACACACACACACACAAGAGCGCATGTCAATCACACACATACATTTCCTCTTTTCTTCATTTTTATCAGCTTTTTGTCTTATACTCATATCGACATTGGAACATCTTGCTGTTCACTTGATCACTACTTTATACTCCTCTGTTCTCCATTAAAACCTCCACCACATATTATTGGCTCACTGTATCCACGTTTCAAAAACAAATATTTCGAAGTGCAATTCTTCAACCACTGTTTTTGGTTTGAATGTTGTAAAAAAAAATCCCAAGAACCTGTGTTGTGTCTGTTTATTAGAAAGGACATTTGTTGAAATTTGCTAATCTGGTCATCCATGAATGTCTGTATTTACGCTAACATGTTGAGTGCAAGTGCTTTTTAATGATCGAGAGATAGTAATCCAGACACAATAGAAGCAACAAATGTCCAGGCCTTCATGTTGTTGGAAATTATGTATTCACATGCAATTAAGCTCATACAGAAAAGTTCTTTATCTAAAAAAAAAAAAAAAAAAAAAAAAAAAAAAAAAAAAAAAAAAAAAACAAACTACATACATGATCACTACCTCATGAACAAAACTGTTTATTTGAGCAATACCTGCTTCTTAACAACTACAACCACCAAGTCTCTCTCACTTTCCAAATTGTTTTCATTTCATCTCATTCACAGGGAAATGGGTACTGCTTTTCCATCTTTCAGTGCACATTATATTACTGTAATGATAATGGACAGTGCCTCAATTAGAGGTAATAAGGTTTCTTTTGATGCAGAGCCTGTGCAGTGCTGTCAGTGATGTTTATGTTGCCAATAGACTGCAGGGCCCTGTTTCAGAAAGCGGGTTAAGTGCCAACTCAGAGTAAGTTCAGGGTTAAGTATGTGCATATACTGGGTTTTTGGTTTCAGAGAGCCAGGTAGTTGTTACCCTGAGTCAAGTTGCTACTGCAACTTACTCTGTGAACCAACCCCGCTCGTTAGCAGGGTTGCTTGAACACACCCTGAGTCTGTCCTACTTTTTAGCTGAGACCTGGCACAAGGAAAGTGTCTGTCTGAGAAGCCTGTACATGTTGGAAAGCAAATACTCTGCAGTAATCTCCGTTGAAAGAGGGTGATCAGAGCTCACAGCTATACTGTTTGTAATCAACAGAAAAATTCAACTGCAGTAGCCACCCTCCAACCCAAAGGGGGCAGCACAAAGACAGTTTAAGACCAAGTTTTGCAGAATTAAACAAATTCACAGGAAACTGTCATAATTTGCACAGTAACAAAAGATTGCACCCTCAAGGCCCAATTTACATAATTATGTCACTATATTCAATCTTTGAAATTTGTGTTTATTTGATAAACATAAAGGCAGTCATTATGTGGATTATCATCCACAGATGCCATTTAAAGTTTTGCTTATCAAACTGTTTGACTTATAGACATACTTCTCTTCAGTTTGAAAATGTGCAATACATAGATTGTCTTTTAAACTCAATTTGGCATTTACAAATGATATTTTTCCAACTATATTTTGTGAGGTTAAATATATCAAAGTGTTGCACTGCAGCATAGAAAAGATGTAAACCATTTTGACAGTTTTTTAATAACTGCCTGGAGATTTGAATCCCTAACCTTTTTAACAATAGGCAATCAATAACTTGTAAATGAACTGCAGTCTCCAGTGCATAAAATCTGTATTATATAGTAATCTGTATGTGGTGCTGTATGATTAATAGCTTTCACTTTTGTTATTTTCAGTGATTACTGCCCTTTCAAACAGCTGACTGATCAGTCAGATAAGATTATTGGGCATGTAGTCCCTATCATCGTGTCTGGCTTTTGGCTGATTTTCATATCTGTCAGACAATTAATTCAGGAGAGAGATGTAGTTCGAGGTACAGCTATCAGATTTGAGCATACCATGAATGATGTAGAACCATCTTCATATGCTTTTAAAATGCATTTTGTGTAAAATATTTACTGGGTCCTGTTTCAGTAGGGAGATTTCTCAGCAAAAAGCATCAAATGTCATTTAATTCCAAATTAACTGATGAGATCTACATTGCTGTCCTATATTTTTAACATTATTTCCAAAACAAACACGTTTGTGTCTAAGTACTAAACACTAAAAATATGAATAATCTTAAATTCCACAGTTTGTTATTTTGAATTTAGAAACATAATCAGATGGGAATAACAGTGCTGCAGACTGGTTCTGTTTCTGTCTGTTTCACAAAGAGATCAGTTTTGTCACAACAGGGGCATGTTTCTCAATCCTGGTTCCCAGGATCCACGGCATGTTTAAGATGCTTCCTATCTATGGCACAACAAATTTTAGACCTGATGACTGAGCTTTTGTTCTGCTGAAGAGTGATTTGAATCCAATGTTTTGCAGAAGAACACATCTAAAAAAAAATTGAGCCAGTGGGCCCCAAGCCTTAGAATTGGAAATATTTCTTTAAAATTTAAAAATGTTTTATCTCATGGCTTTCGTTTTCTTCAGTTTCACTAGAGTTTAGTTTTAATAGTGAATCATCTTTGTTTTTGTTTCCATCCATCATTTTCTTCCTTAGTTTAAGTTCCAGTCTCTGCTCACCCACACACCTGGTCCTGTTTTATGATTTTTCCACCTGGATCCCCAGTATTATTATCTGCCTCAGTATATATAGTACCTAATGTTCCTTAGTTTCATGACTCTTCATTGTCTGGGTTTTTTTTTTTTTTTTTTTCCCAAGTAGGACACCTGGCTTTTGCATTGTTTTGTTTTTCTTCACAAATGATAGCTATGTCATTGCCTGACTGCAAACCAATATTTATTATGTCTTCCCAGATGATTCAGTGTGACAAGGGTAACTGGCCATTTGAGACAAAAGTGCTGAAAAGTTTTTAAAAAAAAAAATGTTGGCCCTATTTGTACTAGTGGGTAATTTAGGTCATCTGTCATGAGTCCTCTTTGCTTTTTCAAACTAAGAGTTTGCTGACCATTGTTTTCTGCCAGTAAGGGCCTCTTTTTCTCCAGACTAAGACAGCAACAAGACAATAAATAGCCGGCTGTGGAAGTTTTCTGCATTGTTTCAAAGAGGTGTTCAGTGCATCCACAATGTATCCTGCTCCCTGTTACACGTGATGACATTTAAAAGCTCCCCTACTGTTTTGAGCATGCAGAAAACTTCTGCGGTGAGACTGTGATGCTTCATTATTGTAGTAGCATCATTTCTGGGTCACTGTTGCTGGGTGGAGGAGCTACTGTACATCTGCATGGCTTTGTCACCACACAATTAAAAAGAGTGGCTAGGTTGACCTAGGATACACACCTCAACACACCCACACTCGTTTTGCAGTACTGTGTGTAGTAGGGGTTGCACGACTTCATATGTTTTAAAGTCGCCTTCAACATGAGAACAACGTTGACTAGTGACTGTGACGTCATAGAAACGCAAGAGAGAACGCTTCACTTTAACTTACAGGCTTTATTAGCTATATTTGCAGCAAATAGAAAACAGCTTGGACAGAAGCGTATTATGCAGAATTAAAAGAACAAAAAACAGAACATTATCCCGCACTTCTTCTTCAACAGCGGAGCAGACCGGTGATCTTCTGTCACTGCGGACTGAAAAGTATCACAAAGCCGAGTCTCGCTTTTTTTTTTTTTTTTTTCCCGAACACCTGCTGGTAACTGATGATCGGGTATATTCTCAACTTGGTTAGCTGCACGTATTGGAGTCGAATTATTACATTGACAACAACTGTGGAAGTTGGAACATCATAAAGTAAACATTATAAACTGATCACCTTTGATTACAGTTAAATTCAGCGCACTTGCTACTCCTTTCCCCCATTGCGCAGCTGGATGCTCTGGTGAGCGGTTCTCTGAATTTGCGGGATTAACAGCATTCAGACGACGGCAGTGATAGACTGTCAGATCCTCAGAATGCAGCTTGAACTACATTTCAGACTGTTTTTATAAGAGTGTAAAGCTGCCAGGTTAGAAGCTTGAGCACGCAGGGTGACGTTGATCAGTTGGATGAAAAACAGCCCGATCATGCCGCACATTATTCCGGTCGACTTCTTTTTTTTTTTTTTTTTTTTTTTAATAATTTTTCTTGGCAGGTGTCATGATTCATGTTCGGTCCTGTCCATGCTGTAATTAGCACTCATTCTACTCACCTGCTATGCCTGATTGCTTACCTGTTCCACCTGGGCCTCGCTCTACTTAAACACCTCTCAGTCTCCGCCTCCCTGCCAGATTGTCGACAGCTTTCAGCCAGTAGAGATCCAGCGTTTCGTGCCTTGCCTCCTAGTGTTTCTTCGACCCTTTTCAGTCCACGGTTCTTCTCCTCCTGCCAAGCCCGCTACGGATTCCTTTGTTTCTGGTTTTCTGGACCCTGACTCAAGCTCTGCCTCACGACCACCGAGTATTGCCTGTCCCTCAAGCCAAGTCTGCTCTGTCTGCCTTCCCGTGTATTACCTCTTCCTGATTATCGTCTGGTGCCGCGTTTGGATTCCCTTGTGGAGACCTTCTTTGTTTCCTCCGGAGTAACCAGGTTCCGAAAAACAAACTCCCCCCCCCCCCCCCCCCCCCCCCCCCCCCCCCGACTCACTTCTGTGTGGTTGAATTTCCGGGTCTTCCCTGAGTGTCTTTACAGGCAGGCCTTTATTTGACAGTAATCCGACAGGAAAAGAGTAGAGAGAAGAGGAGTGGGGGGAGGCATGCAGCAATGGAGGACAGGAGTCCAGCTCAGGGCAGCGTGTTAGATCTGCAGCCTCTGTATATGAGGCGCCCTCTCCAACCACTGTGCCACCCAACGCCCCTATTCCGGTAGCCTTTGCCTGAGTTTGCGGTACTCCTTTCATAAATTACTTTATAATGTTTATACTAATTAAATTATATGACGAACACACCTCTGTCATCTTGGAAAAATCAGTTTTGTCACTTGATTGCGACTTGCTGACTTGCCACGTAAAAAATCATTGGAGAGCAAAGAATCAACTAGTTGGTGTAGCCTAATTTATTGTAACTTTTAGACCTGCAGTTGCTATGTGCACGTGGTTACCATACAGCTGAAATGAGCAATCCACTCCATCCAAAGTAAAGATGGCCTGTGCTATGTTCAAACACAGACTGCCTTGCTCCCTGTGGATAGGGGTCCCAGCTAGGGAGAAGTGGGCAGACCTCCAAATTGCACAAACTGAGTGTTTGCAAGGAAAGAAATGAGTTCTCCAAGCTGCAGTTTAAATGCAAATGCATTTTCCATGCTATAAAAAAGTCCTGGCATTGTATTTACCAATAAGAAGGGGAACACGTGAGCAGCAGCGGCTATGATTTATAATATAATTTTACAATAGTCAGTTTTACTTACAAAAAAAAAAAAACAAAAAAAAAAAAAAAAAAAAAAAACAACTGCGGTCTTAAGAGCCTCTGTGTGATCAGCTTTGGGTGATCAGAGGGGAAAAAAAGCACACTCAGAAACTTTCTTTGTAGGAAAACTCCAGAGATTGTGAATAAACAGGTTAGTGCAGATATACTTGTGGTAAGATGGACAAGAAAACTCAAGGGAAATGCCATTTTGCTGACTGAGTAGCAGGATGCTTGCCTTAATACTGAAATGAGGTCTTATAAATTTATCATGAAGTTTAAACAGCTTATGAGACCCAGGAGACAGTAGGGTAGTTTTAATGCTGCATAAAATGGACCCTAAGACAATGATTACACATACCTACTTCTCATAATCTCTTAAAGCCCTTGACATTTCAACCTATATTTAAACCATACTTGCAGTTGATGCATGTAGAAGATATAATTTCATGTAGGCCACCAGAAGAACAAAAGATATCAGACAGACATATAAGGAAGAAATGACTCTTAAAATCCAACTGACAACAGTTGACTCAGCTAAACTGGATTGCAAAAATAAAAAATACAGCTTATTCACTGCAGGCTATGCACCTTGGGACTTCATTTTTTATCTTCTTTAAGTTTGGGCAAATAATGCTTGTGCCTCTGAAGTGAAATGAGGCTTTTCCCAAAGCAGCACAGACTCTCACTGATTCCAAACAGATGCAGGCAGCATAACACACACTTTGATACACACGAATGCCTTGACACACACACCCACAGACGACACACACACACAGCACAGACATACAAAATGCACACTTATCGCAGGGCAATCAATAGAAGTGCTGATGGATAATGCATATTGATGTACGAGCTGCCCTATGACCTGTAATTGAATGTGCAGGTTTCAGACACTTTATCATGATAGGGGCTTTCACTCCACAGGACATCAGCTGCTAAATGGTTGATAAGCCAGCACACTCTGCCTCTGCTACTCATATGTCTGCTGTCAAAGTACTGGGTCTGTTGAGTGATTTTCAGAAAGTGCTAGAAAGCCTAAGTTTGTACTTCAGAGAAACTGAGAAGAAATGTAAAACACAGCACATGTGAAAGCGTACGTGTCGTGAGTCATAGTCATTTACACAGGCTCATTTGTCTGTTATTTCCCAATGAAAAGATCTCTGGTACAAAAACAAAGAATAAAATATTACATCAATGTTTTATCAAAACCTTCAACCAATCTATGACCTCTAAATTCATAGATCCAACACCCTCCCAAGGCTTTATTCTCTTTAAGACATCGTTTGTTCTGCTTTAGCAAAAAGTTACTTGTGTGAAAGTTGTAAAAGTTGCTATAAAAACTATAATCTCTTTGAAACTTCCCATAAAATAGCACCACAAATGTATTCAACGTGGGATACAAATTATGAACATAAAACACAGTGGAATTAAACTCATTAAAGTCCGATCTCATGTTTCAGTCACATTTTCCAGCCTTGGTTGAGGAATCCTATTCAGCAAACTCACAACGCTGCAATAAAGAGCGTAATTGGTAATATCTCTCTGCATTAGAAGCATTTCAACTAATCAGTTCAAAATCACTCAGCGAGAAGATGAGACAATGCAAACAGTAGGTGCTATAAAACAGGTAAATTAAAAAAGAAATTAGAAAACAAGAATGAAAAGAAATTTATGGTCATGAACCTTTTCCCACTTATGTTTGCATCAGTGGTTGAAAGATGTGTTTTTGATTATTAAAATCAGCTTTATTGTCAGCTTTTTCTTTCAACACTTTTCTCAGCTTGTAATGGTGAAAGCAATGTTAATTGATTATAAAGGCATCTAAATAAAGTAGAACATCATCAACAAAGTTAATCTGATGCAGTAGTTCAATTTAAGTAGTGAAACACATATTTGTCAATGTCTACTGTAACTTTGTCAAGTCAAGTTTATCTGTATTGGACCTTTCAGCATTAAGTGCTGCAGCATAGAAACAAGTTCAGAGTGCTTTACTTGATAAAAACATAACATAATAACCAATTATGAAGCAAGCAACAAACAGTGTAAAGGCTTGAGAACTGGGGTGATGTGCTCTATTTTCCTAGTTTTATTGAGAACGCGAGTAGCAGCGTGCATAAGGTCACCTTTATAAAAAAAAAAAAAAATAAAAGCAATAAAATTAAAATCAAAACATGTAAAATAAAAACAAAAATAAAAGAAAAAGAAAATTTGGAGATCAAGCAAAGGGAAAATGCTTGCTTGAGCAGATGAGTTTTCAGCCAGAATTAAAAAAAAAAAAAAAAAAAAATACAATGTGTCAGAGATTCCTTTGTGTTGAGGTAGGAAATCAGTTATTGAAACATGTGTTGCACGAGACCAATGTGCCACTATTTGTTAAGCACAATTGCACATCACATATGAGTTGTATATTTACAGAATGGAAATACGTTCATAAAGGCTCATTCATTTCCAGACAGTGCCCTTATAGCAATATTAATGTAGTAGACAGCTCCAATCATGTTGGGAAGTCAGCTCATAAATTCCAAATTGCAATTTAATATCTGCCTGTTCAGCTGCAGAGCAGGGGAACCTTGTGTATCTGGGCAACATATGTGGCATGGATTATCTGAATAATGACTGTGATATTCTCGATTTGTTAGCTAATTCCCACTGAAATGCTCCATTTGCAAGGAAACCCAGCTTAGTGAGAACTTGAACCGGTAACACTCGGCTCCTTAGTTTCCCAATGCAACGCGGGGGGGCAGTTCTGCACAGAGCTCCAGAATGATAGTCATGGACAAGCTAAAGTGGATAATAAGCCACTTATCATCATGTCCCAGCAGGTCAGTTTGATCTCTAAGCACATACTCCCTTCGAATCCTTCCATTGCAAAGTCCTCCAGCAGTGCCAAAGCTGCCATCACTCCACAATTATGCACACCTTTGCACAGTTATTTACTATGTAAATATGCCTCGGCACACAGAATGATGTGCAATTACATCTATACATGGAAAAAACAGAGGAAATTTACCATTTATATTCGAGTGAAGTTTTCCCATCATTTTATTTATTTTTGCATTGTATGAAGATAAATATGGTTCAGTTTCATCGTTTAAGTTAAAACAATAAAGAATTAAAATCATGAAAAGCTCTGAGGTCGATGCTCCTTGGATTAAATATCACTGAATGGAGTCAGATTTCAGTGTATTTAAGTGAGTTTTGGTGCTTTGTAGTTTGTTATTGTCCACTGAAAAACTTTGTGTGGCTACTACACATTTTCACAACAGGTAAAAGGTTTGTGTGTATTTATGCAAACTTTCACGCCTTGTTCATTTTTATACATGCCAATTTGTGTGTAAAGTGTGGCGCCACACATTTTTTATGCGTACGCTCACTTTATATATGAGGCCCCGGGTCTTTGCTCTATCAGTCAAATGTCATGTGCTCCACATGTGCTCATTATTGGTGCTTTGGGTAAGTGACAACGGTCAGCATTGTCACCTTGATTGGTTTAAAGCTAGGCAGCTCCATACCCATTAAACTGTGAAGCCCTGTATATTCTGACATTTTCTATCAGAACCAGCTTTAGCAATCTAAACTACAGTACCTCTTCTATTGGATCAGACCTCATTGGCAAGCTTTTGCTCCTGACGTGTATCAATGTGCCTTGGCTGCTCATGACACTGTCAATAACTCATCACAGTTCCTTCCTTGAACCACTGCTTTTGATGGATGCTGACCACTGTGGGCTGGGAACACCCCACAAACAGTGCAAATCTGGAGATGCACCGACCCAGTTGATAAGCCATCCTCATCTGGCCAGAGTTAACTCGATAAAATCCTTGCAGATGCCCATTTTTCCTGCTTCTAAACCCATCAACTTTATCAAACAGAATGTATACCTGCTTCCTCATTCATCTCACTCAGTTACTTAATTTAACTGTCAGTGGGCATAATGTTATGACTATGTGTTTGAGTCATAGAACTCAAGAATAGCTCCCTCTGCACAACTTTTGAGATGCCAGCATGACTATCTACCAGCACAATTCCAATCAATATCAAAACACTTTTCTGTCAACTGACAGATCCACTCAGAAATTCCATCCCTGATGTGATTCCAGACAGGTTGCTCCTTCAGGACTGCTTTCTCCTCAGTCAGGCTTAAAAGGGCTGAATTCATCTTTAAATCACTGCTTCTGTTTGTCTGCCAACAGTGTCATTATCTTTTAAGTAAATCACTCTTTTTCCTGAGGGCTCTAAGTGATGCAAGTCCATTGAAAGACAGCAAGAAAAAATACAACTTAACTTTGCATTAGCAGATCTAATTAAAATTTTTAATTTCGCAAGCGGCACGGAGAAATTTCTTATCAATAGATTACCATAGGTAACAAGGGCTAATATTGAGCTTCCAATCAGATTCTCAGCATGAGAACAAATTTATAAAATTTGCATTTTTAAGCCACTACCCTGATGTATTCATGTCCCTTCAATTACACTGATTGCTTGTTTCAACTTGTCAGCAAGGCAAGCCAGCTTGAATTTTGGGATATTATGATTGGTTCCCCTGTACCACACAAGATCAATTAATCAAAAGAAACTTACCACAGTGAAAAGAGCTAATCTTTGTAGAAATAGCTGCTTTGGCCATCTTTTTTACTATGTCTTCAAGAAATATCAACTAGCATAATTTAATATTGATGTACCTTTCAAAAAGTTAAGAACTTTACAATCTGAAATAAGTTCTTGATTTGGATTTAGCCTGATGTTAATAGAAAAAGAGTCAAAGATTAATAAAACAGGATCCTTTATGCATTATTCTGAAACAAAATGAAAATTCAGTCTTGGCCTTCAATGAGGCTGCCTGTCCTTGGTTTTTTATTTACAGAGGAAGCAGCCAATAGAGATCATATTCATCATGTTATGGTTTCCCCACTGTGCGCATGTTTGCTTATGTTTTTGTGTTAGTCTAAATGCTGTGCAACCCTAGCTAGCATGGCCTTCACTGTGTTGTGATGCATTACAGACCAACACAAACACACACTCGTAGGATTTAGCAGGACATTTGGAGGAGAGTAAACAGAGAATATTTCATCAGCTGTGTGAGTTGGCAACATTTGGGCCTGCGGTAACACTGTTGCAGTCTATTTGTTCGAGGCAGCATGTGTATGTGAGCTGGAATGTGTGTGTACATCTGGAGTGCCAAAGCCTATGGTGGTGTGGAATGCAGACTCACCTTAGCTGGTTTGTTTTGAATAATAAGGCTGCATATAGCCTTTCTAATGCTCAAAAATACACAGTAGGTGCAAGAAAAATTGCCATACAGGAATGTCTGCTCACGGTGAAGGTATAATAAATTCAGGTGAAAACTATAATGGGTTTTTCAGCATGCTGTTTGAATCATATAAACATCAATAGAAGAGGTGTACATCGTTTAAAACTTTTTTTTCGCTGTCCTGTAATTAAAGATTATTTAAAATAAGGCTGATTCATCCACCAAGACAGTGTACTAGTGAATGCTGATGTAGATCTTTTCTACTTAAAAACACTGTCACTATGTTGGATGTACTTATTTATATGATTGAGATAAACCACAGTAATGAGTATTTCTGATTATTTTTTTTCAAAGCCAGTAGTTTACAAACATTTCCTTAGTATTCAGTAGAATTGGCTTTTACGCTTGAGTCAGACGTTTTGCATATCCTTCGACAAGTTTGCCCTAATCATCTGCTAGAATTTTGACTCATTTCCCCTGAAATAACTGGTATGACTGAGTCGGGTTTATAGGCCACCTTGCTTATACCTACCTTTTCAGCTCTGCCAACAAAATCGGACTGAGATTAGAGTTTGGTGATGGTCTCATCAAAATGGTGACTTCATTGTCCTTAATCTACTTTGTAACTCATTTGGTGGTGTGGTTCGGTTCATTGTCCTTTTGGAAGACCAGTTTGTTCCCAACCTTTATATCCCTGGCTCATCTCTTGAGATTTTGCTTCAGTATTTCCACATAAGTTTCTTTCCTTATGATGTCATCTATTTTGAGCAGTGCATCAGTTCCTTCTGCAGCAAAGTACCAAACAACAAAATATAAACATATTAACATTCAAACATAATATGGGGTTAGGTTAACCTAAGCTACTTCTGAAGTTATGCAGCTATGGGCTTAGGCTGATGGAGGACAAACTGACCACTTTGCCTCACTCTGCTTCTATCACCTTCTACTACTCTCCAGTTTGCATTATTTGCTGTTATCCACTTTGAACTACCTTGCTGCTGAAATGTGCTATACAAATAAGTTTGACTCGACTTGACTTGACTTAGTGAGAATGCAAGCAGCAGTGTTCTGGATCAGCTGCAGCTATCTGATTGACTTTTTATGCAGACCTGTGAAGACACTGTTGCAGATATGTAGCTGTAGATATTAAATAGGAGGAGTCCCAGGATTGAACCTTGGGGTACTCCACATGTGACTTCTGTCTGCTCTGATGAGAAGTTGCCTGTTGACACAAAGAAATCCCTGTTCTTTAGGTAGGATTTGAACCAACTGAGTACTGCACCAGAGAGTCCGACCCAGCTCTCCAGTCACTTTAATAATATATCATGGTCAACAGTGTCAAATGCTGTGCTGAGATCCAACAGAACCAACACTGTGGTTCTTCCACAGTCTGTATTTATGTGGGTATCATTAAACACTTTGATGAGGGCAGTCTCAGTGGTCTGGTGAGCACAGAAACCGGACTGCAAGACATCAAAGCGGTTTGTCATTATTAAGAAGCTGTTTAACTGTTGAAACACAGGTTTTTCAATAATTTTGCTGATGAATGGAAGGTTAGAGATTGGCCTGTAATTCTGCAGTAGTGATTTATCCAGATTGTTCTTTTTTAACAATGGTTTGATAGCTGCTGTTTTTAGAGCCTGGGGGAAAACACCTGATGAGTTTACTATTTGAATCAGGTCAGATGCAATGGCAGGCAGAACATAAAAAAAGCAATATCTGGTAGGTTTGTTATGCATGGAAAGAAACCATGAAAACAAAGAACTGAATACTATTCAAAATAGCTAAAACTGCTTGTGACTTATGCATGTTAGTGGTTTTGCACCTTAAACACTTGTATATTTTGCTTTGTTATTGAACGTAAGTCCATTTCTTTTTGTTTGGGGCTAATAAACTACAAGGTTTGGCGAGTACAGACACCCCAGTATGAACCTAGAGTATATTAAATACCACACCAGGCATTTCCTTTGTATCCATTCTTTGATTCTCTTGATTGCCTTTCTCCTTCACCTCAAAGTTACACACCAAACTATATTTCAATCTTGTTCGTAATTAGTTCCCCTGACACTTTCCTCACTGTCCAGCTGTTTGCTTATGCATGTGTCCTTGTGACGTTAACAAGAAACTCGTGCTCCATTTATCATATCAGAAGTAGAAATCCATTTTGAATTAAAGGTTTTGGTGTCTTATCTTGTTCTTGTGTGGATGTGTGTGTTAGTTTGTGTTTTGAGGTCTTTAATGATGATGATGATGCCTGACTATGGTGAACCATGTGTGCTCTCCTGTTTAAGGTCACAAGGAGGAGATTTCTACCAGAGCTACCATCTGGAAAGAGGAGCGGTACACTTTTAACAAGTCGATCCATCACAGAGTTAGCATAGAGAAACAATAGACTAATAATCATAGTAAGCATACAAAGGCACTATTACTTCAATAATTTGCAACTCCAATTAACCTAACATATATTATAGGTCAGTTCTACTTTCAGTTGATAGCATCGCATTTATGTCATACTTGATGTTGGAGAGTGAGGGGTGTACCAGGGCCCAAATGCATTAAGAGGTAGCATACAGAAAGGTTGCAAGAATTTGGGTGACTTTATTCATTATAACTAAACTTGAATAGACTGGTAATAACTTACATACAAGCACCAGAAAGGTTCAGCAAGGAAACAAGAAGGATCAAACAATAAAAATGTAAAGGACGAGTATATATAGGGAAATATAAAGCAAGACGATGAACAAAAAAAAGACCCAGGATAATATAAATACAATGTACCAATAAGTAAATAATAAACAAAAATCCTGAAAATGAAACACAGGATATAAGTCAAATAGAAGAGCCAGTTCCATGCCAAAAAGTTTATTTTTGCCTCCATATGATACAATATTTATTTTCTTTCTGGTTTTTATTACAGATAAGGATTCCCTTCGAAGGGGTATGGAGGATGGTGTATGTATTTCTTGTGGAAGAGAGGGAGCGTGGCTGAATGCTGACAATTCAGCCCAGGTTGCCAAGTAGAAATGCACAATACGGTGTGGTTGGAGACAGAGGCTGGGCAGCGGAGATGTTAGCTCTAATGCTAATTGTGCTCATTGGTCATTTCTTTGATAACTTGATAGGTTGCCAAATTTTTCAAACATACAATATGCTTTATTCAGTGGGAATATGGTTAAAAAAAACAAAAAACAAAAAACAAAAAAAAACAGGTTAACATGCTAGGAATTACAAAACAACTTTAGAGGATTTTAAAGTAATATTTTCTGTAGGCTCAGAGAGGACAAAGGTTTTTATTTTATTTTTTATTTTTTTAAAAGAACAACAAACAAGACGAAACTAATAACCAGTAGCCAGCAAAGAGTAAGTTATAAAGGATTCTGCAGCTAGATTCAAAGTTTATAACTAAACTTGAATAGACTGGTAATAACTTACATACAAGCACCAGAAAGGTTCAGTAAGGAAACAAGTTAGGGTTACCCCTAACCCTAACCCTCAGATCTTTCCTCAAACTAAATAAATTACATTTTACATCAATTCAAACAGAGAAACCATTTCTCATTGTTCGTAAGTCAGGGTTTGAGTTACTGACAGTCAATTGATCAGAAGCATTATCTATTAGTGATGCGATGTTTTACAATGGCAAATACAGTTTCTCATAAACCATAATTTGCCATCAAAAAATACAGATTTAGATATAAAAACAGTTTTAAATTAATGAAATGTGTAAAGATTAATATCTTCAAGACACAGTACATGGCTTTACATTAGGAAATTTTATTTGACATGGAGGATCTCCTGATTTTAAACAACAAACAAATGAGAGGCAGAGGAGGAAACAGATGCACGAGGAAAGTTCGAATCACAGACATCGATCTCGTCTGTCTAGGCAGAGGTAAGGAAGCTATCATTCTTAACCTTTTCTTCATTAATTTACAACTACTAAAGACAGAAAGACTGAGCTATCTTTATCCCCTAAACAAGACAGCAAAATTTAACACAACAGCATATTAATGATACAAAATGATGAGCAAACAGTATAATAGCAATCACATAAATTATAACATATCATCCTAAGACTTCTTGAGGCATATGTTGACAAACTGCAAGAATGAATACCAGTAGCTGATTGATAATTTGAGTGTCTTTTAGAATCTATTTCAGCTATTTGAAACATCAGATGCCCAAAACACTAATAACAAACAAAACAGCCCCATTATTTTTTTTCCTGTTTTAATTGGTTTTCTAAACAAACAACAATCACAAAAAAAAACTTAGAATATAGAATCACTTTTCATTTTCTTTACTTCTCTGTTTTACTTTATCCTGAATTAAGTCATGATCAAAAGTTCCTTTAAAGCGTGTCTCTGTTTCATCCCACCTGATTCAAATGATTGCATGACCTCCTCTGCAGCCATCTAGTGCTGCTGAAGCCTCTTTATCATCCAGTTATTTAAGTCAGGTGCGTGGCAGCAAGGATACACCTAAAACATACAGGACAGGGGGCTTGAGGACCCGGGTTGGGAACCACTGCTCCAAAGCACCCTCAAAATAGCCTTCCTTGATACATATGTGCATATATTACATACAGTACATAACATATTTTTATAGTCTAGCCTAACCTAATTAAGTAAATGGCTTTACCCCCACAAAAATCACTAAAGATGCTTTTCTTTGCTGACGTCATGCTTTTAGCATGTAATATTTCTCTTATCAGTAGGAGATTGAATTAGACAAAACACCATGTCCACCCAACTCTTAGTGATGCATCTTCATATGATGATGGAGGAATGGGAGTCTGGCCTTGAGTGAAAGAGATCCTCTCCCCCTCCCATGAATTCAGTACAGACTTCAGTGTCTCTTAGTGGATATCTCAAAACTGCCAGCAGTGTCTCTCTGGGCATGGTGTTGTTTTATTTATTTATTTCAAGCTTCATTTATTGTGTGTTTGTCAGTTTTTAAAGCAAGGTCTTGTGGATGACCACATTTTTTTTTTCTCACTTCAGTGCACTTATATCAGTAGTCCTTTTATGTGGACTAGTTATGAGCAACTACCGCTGACATTTGGTTTGGGAATAAGATTAGGTACACTATAGGTTCAGCAAGAAAGCAGTGAGCTAGAGAAGGCATAAAGAGAGAAATAAATTAAAAAGTCTCATGATCCCTGCACAACTGCACATTGTCTTATTTGTCATCATTATCATTAAAGAAATTGAGAAGCTGTAGACCCTGAGTGTTGGCAGCCTCATTGATCCCACATTAATGTGAAGGGTGAACATTTAGGGCTGTCTTAAGGTAAAAATTTCCCTTTTTTTCTGCTGCTTATTTAAGATAAAATGTATAACATAGAGAATTAGATGACCACATATGCATATGTTTTTATGTCTCTCTCCTAATACTTTCAAAATTCATAAGCACATATCAAATCAGCAAACAAAAAAACCCATTCAGAACTGGAACCTGGAAACCTACAGTACAGTACATCAACACCAGCTCCAAAAAAAGATGTACAAAAGCAAAACAAAACGATTTAGTGATTTCTTTATATACTAAATGTTTGCTGTTGTTTGTACTGATTGACACAAATAGAATATCCTCAAATGTGGATTTAAAAGACTTTGTGAGATGTTACAAGAATGATGTATCATGTTAAGCAGTTAATATTTGGAGGTAAGAGAAGACTGCTCAGTAGAACAAAAACCAAGTACTGTCCCCATTGATGATGTTGACTTTCATTGCACTTCCAAATGTTACTTGAGCTACTTAAGCTACTTGATTAAAGTTAAATATTCAAGTTCCAGTAACTAAAGTTTAGAAATAAATTACTTATCTGAACTACTATACTGAAAAAAGGCCTAATAGCCAGATAACTTAACTGGCAACATCTTTAAATATTTTACAACCTTTCGATTAAATGAAAGTCATCGAGTCAGCATCCCACATCTTGACTTGGTAATATTTACTCATTCTTGATTCTTGAAATCGAGAAAATTGTGAGGAACTTGCTTGTCCACAGACTCATCCAAGGTGGCCACATATTATTTGTCAGATTTAGTTTTGCACACCTAAAGGTTGTGGGTCAAAATGAACTGGTATTTAGAACTGTTCACAATTTCATCTCCAAAAAAAAACCAATTACTTCTGAAGATATGTAATCCTAGAGCAGTTTAACTGTAGCTCTGGTGTTATTTTGGTGATGCTTAATATTTCTTAAGTTTATTATACCATGAAGGTGGTATGAGGGCCCAACATCCACATATAGGGCCTGCGCTTACAGGACAACACCATGCAGGACGAATGGCATTTGCTACGGAACACCAAAATTGGCAGACTCGCCATTGGCACCCTGTGCTCTTCACGGATGAAAGCAGGTTCACATTGAGCACATGTGACAGACGTGACAGAGTCTGGAGACACCATGGAGAACTTTATGCTGCCTGCAACATCCTCCAGCATGACTGGTTTGGTGGTGGGTCAGTCATGGTGTGGGAAGGCATTTCTTTGGATGGCCGCACAACCCTCCATGTGCTAGCCAGAGGTGCCCTGACTGCCATAAGTTACTGTGATGAGATCCTCAGACCCATTGTGAGACCATATGCTGGTGCAGTGGGTCCTGGGTTCCTTCTTATGCATGACAATGCTAGGCCTCATGTGGCTGAAGTGTGTCAGCAGTTCCTGCATGATGAGGGCATTGATGTTATGGACTGGCCTGCCCGTTCCCCAGACCTGAATCCAATTGAGAACATCTGGGACATCATGTTTCGATCAATCCACCTTCCTATCAGATCCAGCATCAACATCTTCAGCAAGTTGACTTGCAGTAGCTTCTTGAATCTACTGATTAATTGAAAAAATGTATATTATTTGTGAAAACACAAAAGGGAACATGTTCAATACTTTCATTTTGACTAAGACTGAACACAGCAGACTGCGCACACCCCACAAGAGCAGTTCTGACCCAGTTATCAAGCCATCACAATTTATGTAAAGAGCTCCAGCTTATCTACATGAGGATCACACCAGGAGGTTCTTTTAACAAGGGAGAATAAGTTAATTTTAATGTTTTTCTTCAGTTAAATTATTGAAGTGGTGAACTGGCAAACAAAATATGAGGGCAAATTGCTTTTATAATTTTATTTATTGTCATATAAATATAGATAATATATAGAATAATCTAATCTTAACAGTCTTAGAGGGCAACAGAACTGTTACAGTTAGCTCATCGTATTGATTAATATTGTATACAAGTATTCATTTCCATGGTATTATTGGATAGATCTACAAAGACTCACATGTGGCCCAAAGCCTCAGGCTCATCTCTTCTTCACAGCATATAAATACCCCGGAGACTGCAACCTGAGGGTCTCAGCTCAGTTCTACTTATTTAATTTTATGAAGGTAATGTTTAGTGCATATAGTGAACTTTTTGTCAAGTGTTTGACCAACATGCACAAAGACTCTGAGGAGAATGGTAAAATTTAAAAGGTATATTGAACAAACAAAGAATGATGATGAGGGGATGGTCCGAAAAGATCCCGGGGCTTGGTACTGCTGCTTCACTGCAGAAAAGGGGTTAGTTAGCAGGGGTTTGAGTTGGGGAAGTCTACTAAGTCTACTAGTTGAGTTCTTACTTGGGTGAAGGATGATGAGAGCCAGAAGAGTGAGAGAGGGATCCAGGGTCAGAACTCTGGGTGGAGTGTATCTGGAGAGCGCCGATGATTGTCGGGACCGGTTGGATGGTGGAACGTTGGAGAGAGGACAGGTTGCACAAAGGAGGTGAGTTTCAGGAGCTTGAAGGCTGCCAGCCATGTGAGAGATGATCTGGAAGGCTGTGGTTTTGCTGGTGAAGGTTTCCAGAGATACACTCAGGGGAAGTTTCCACATGAGGAAGTAGCCAGGTACTCTGGGGAATACAGAAAGGGAGGTTCTTGGAAAAACAAAGGAAGTCAGCAAGGTTTTACAAAAAGTCAGCAAGATCACAAGAGAATTCATGGGGCAAGCGCTGAGGAACTGGCAGCCACCTCCTGATAAGTGGTCATCAAGGGATCATCACAAGCAGTGATGATCCCTTGATGACCCGCAGGTGTGCAACAGCATACCTGTGGAGATCCACTCTCCAGGTACTGGTCCCATGGCACCCTCTGGTGGAAAAGTAGAATAAAACACTAACCACACAGAGGACCCCCCCAGATCCCTGACACTTTTCTTCTGTATTTACAATAATATAATAATAATACAATAATAATATAATATAACCCATCAGGCACCACAACAGCTATGTAATAACTATATGACTTTAAATAGTTTGAAATATTCAAATAAAATAATGTTTTTTAACAGTTCCAAGGCCATGTAAACAGTCACATGTATGAAGGCTTTGTATAGACATTTGATTTAATACTTCTGTTAACATCTGCAGAGTTACTGAATTAAAATATAGACATATATATATTTACTAATGAAGCAGACAGACTGGGTTATTCTGGCATTGAAGGATGGGAGGCACCCCCTTTCTTTGCTAAAGTGATTTAGCTGTAAATCAGTTCAATTTTCCATGGGTGTTACAGCCATTTACTATTAGACATCCTCTCCTGAGGAAAGCCCTGCAGGGGTAATCAATCCTTGTAGTATTCCATATCTATGTTTTTTTACACTGGGGCTCAGCAGGGGTCTTTTCTCTCTCACTGACTGCTCTTCTCAGCTACCTCTGACATAGCTTTGATGGCTTGGCATTGATTCCGGCCTCTGACTCCCAAGTCTTTCAGCAACCTGATAAAAGTCATTGCAACAAATCCACTGCACGCCACTTCCACAGGGCGGACTTCAGTATTCTACCCATGCTGTTGAGCCTCACCTGCAAGTTCAGCATAACCCAGGTGTTTACATTCATAGGCTTCATCCACTGAGTCCTTCAAGAGGACAGAGAGTTCAATAAGAAAGACTTTCTTCAGAGGTCAGGTCTGAGCATTGTGACTGCAATCTGAGCCGCTGGCCAACATCCAGTAGCATTTACTAGTTGCAGGCTGCTCAAAGCTGATCATCCTTCAACTGTGATAAGCTGTCTCTCATAATTTTGGTCCCTTCCTGGAGAAAAGTTGTTTGTGCAAGCTTGTGTTCTTTTGGTACCAGAGAGTTGGTAGCAGCTCACTTCACTTCCAGAGTGCTGGCAAGGCTTTTGAGGACCTGACTTGGCTGAGGTTGATTTTATACCCCGTCATGATGTCTTTGAGGGATGCTGGCCTGGAGCATAAGGTACATCTTCACCGAAATTGACAGGTGTTGGTAAGATGTACCTTATGCTCCACAGGTTTTCATTTTCAGCCAGACACCAAGGTTGGTGCATTGCTGCTCATGACCTCATCTGGAGACTCAATCAGTGTCATCTGAAGTCTTGCCTTAGCACACTTGAATTCCTCTGTGAGACTGGTGAGGGGCAGTTTGAGAATTGTACTGCCATAAGGGCCAGTGCTGGTCAGGCATCTTGGAACTCCAAGCCATTTCTTGATTTCTTTTCCAGCTTTTCAACTGTTGAGATGGGGACCTTGGTGAGTATAAGGGGCCACATAACCCAAGGAAGTAGGCAAAATTGCAGACAATGGGCCTTCAGTCTTCCTGGCAACTGAATGTATCTGTGGGTCAAAGCCCAGCACTGATCTCTCTCTGCAGTTGTTTGAGCTGATTTTTGTCCTTCAAACTTTCATCATACCCACCTTCCAAGACTTTTCCTGGCTGCTCAGACAGTGTCAGTATGGGATCTGTTCCAATGATGAATTTACAGTCAGCCAGCACTCCCTTAACAATTGAAATGCTGCATGACTTAGTTGGTTATATTTTCATTCGGGTCCAGGTGATGTCTTCCAAGCAACCTCCTAGTGCATGGGGCCGTGGTGGTCAGTATTGTGATGTCATCCATGTGCCCTCTAAGAGGAGACAGACGTGGAGCTGAGTTAAGTCATTCTCCACCCACAACCCATTTTGAGGCTCGGATGATAACCTCCATCATCATTGTAAAAGCCAGTGTTGAGATTGTGCATCCTGCTATAGTACAAATTTCCAGCAGCTACCAAGAGGTGGTAAACTAAGTGATTGTAAAGCAGAATGGCAAATCCTTAAAATATGACCTGACCAGAGTTATAAAGGAATCCAGTATACTAAAGAAAGACTGCATAAAAGTCCTTCCTCTGCACCTTTGCCATCTGGATCTGGTGCCATATCATGCTGGTATGCTTCAGGCACCCTGAGAACCCTGCTATCTCTGCCTTTTGTACAGATGTATCAATATACTTCTTTTTCTGCAGGTAAGTGGCCATCCTTTTAGCGATGACATTGAAGAAAATTTTCCCTACCATATTCAGCAGGGATATGGGCTGGAACTGGATGATGTCCTTTGCCTCCTTCTCTTTTGGGATCAGTATACCTCCTGCCCTCCTGCCATTCTTTGGGTACAACCTTCTTCAGCCACAACACCTTCATAAGTCTCCAAAGAAACCTCATGACATCTGGGGTATTTTTGTACACCTTATATGGGACTCCATTTGGTTCAGGGTCTGATGCCAATCTTGCCTGATATACTCCAATTTCCACTTCTTTCCAGGTTGGATGGCCTGTTTCCTTTGAGTATTCTGGAGGGTCTGGATAGCCAGTTGTTCATGCTGCCTAGAGTCAGAATGCAATGACTTCAGGTGGTCTTCAAGGTGTTTCATTGCAGTTATCAAGGTTCCACAAACTTGCCACAGATCAAATTTCTGTATATGTTGAAAAAAAAATTTGTGCATAACCCTTTCACTCACAGCTATTACAGGATAATTTTCCATGAACAACTGGATAACATGGCAAATCAGAATGTCCTAAATGTATTATTAAAGTCACTTAAGGCTATGCTCCGCCTGGTGCTGAAAATTCAATTTTTGTTGAAAGGAAAGTGACATAATAAATCATCTTTGGTTTGTTCTGCAAGAGAACACACCATGCCTGGACAGGCTAACATTACTCATACGTAGATATTTAAGTCTAGGAAATTTTCTTGATCCTGTTCAAACTGGATTAAGTTGTAAGAGCACATGCTTCTTTTATTTGATGTTAACAGAAGCATTCTCCTTTGTTCTGAAAGCCAATGTGTTTAAAAAAAGCTGTTTAAGTGTCTTGATTGTTTTGCCTTGAACAACATATTGGTTCATACCAACGGATCTATATGATCAAAAGTTTGGCATTTATTTACCAAAGTTTCAAATATTTAAATATGTAAGATACATAACATCACCGTTATACAACATGACCCTTATTAGGATATTAGGATAAACACAAACACTGGTTTATTACATAATGTGCCACATCATTACATTATCATTTCTAAAAAAGAGCATTACATTTTCCACCGATTTTCTAATAATCGGTGGAAAATGCAATAATGTTATTACACAATGCAGCAAACAGTATTACAAAATGTGTTCCAAGATTTTAATTGTATTTTGCATCAGTTATTTTGTCATGCAGTTTTAATGATTTATTACATTTTGAAGCCTGGTTTTATTACATTATAACATTTTGCAACATTATTACATAATGCGGAATTATGTGCCCAAAAGCGACATAAACAGATGCTGTTTGCATCTTGACAAAAAGGCACAAACAACACATATCTTACACCTTATTGACGTGCTGTTAACACATAGTTTGTTAATTACAAGTGAAATTTTGGCAAATACACAGCACATTTTATGCATTGTTTGCATGCTGTATATGCCTCAAAGTGAAGTGAATGTCACAAGAAATTTTCACACACATTGGGCCCAGGAAGCCTTCCACACTGCGGGAGCCACTTCACCTCAGACTGTGCAGCCTCTTGGCTTGTTGTCTCATGTCAAAATCATAAGATAATGCACATAAAATCAAAACAGAACATAAAAAAATTACAAAATCAGAATAAAATAATATAAATATCCACCAAGTGACATTTATTTTGCCCATTTTTCTGTTTTAAACACACATACTTTGAAGACAAAACATTCTTTTACTGCCAAATATACTCCTTATAGGTGCCATGATAAAGAAATAATTCATGTTATTCACTTTATATGTTGTTGATCATAATATTATGCCTGATCAGTGTATGTATACTCTGTTTACTTTGGCAGCTGGGATGTGTTAAACTATCAGGTAGTTACATTCTTAGTGATAAACTAATATAACTGCACTTGAAAATGTACATTTCCAGGTTTAAAATGTAATGGTTTAAATAGGCAGAACAACTGCAAAAATCTATAATAAATGGTTTGTTACAAAACACAAAAGAGGAGACGAAGAAACAAAAGGAGGATGAAATGTGTCCACAGCATTTTGGGTGTGCCACCATATTATTCTTTGTATCTCATGGGAGAAAACCTTTGTGATTGCTTCATTGCTCTCGTAAATCCCCTCGATTTAAGTGTCTGCATTTCAAATGCTTCTCTCTAAAGCACTCTGATTCTGCAAGCCCCATAGCCTTGGGGCTAGAACTATTGCGCTCTAACTGGGGATTATAGGCTAGTATTTGCCATTTACTTCTTGTTATGGGTCTTCGGTGAAAGGCTCCATTTTCTATGTATAATAGCCTTCCAACTATAAGGAACTCAGCTAGATTATCTCTATGCACAGGCAACATGCTAAAGAACTGATTGGTTTTGATGCAAGGAGATGAAGATGATAATGATGACGATGATGAGATCTTGCAGTTTACAGGGTTACCACAGGGAGAGAAGTGTTGATGAAAAAGAGAAGCCCTCTTTTGGACACAGAGATGGAGACAGAGAGAGATAAAGATGAGGAAGGGGGAAATGTGGTACATCTATCAGTAAAAAACAATAGCAAACACTTTAACAGATGGTTGGAGAAGAAAATAGGGGTAATGTGGGAAACTGTCAAAAGGCTATAAAAGAAATAAAGGGAAAAACCATACAAACAGAAAAAAAAAACATAGTAGAGATAGTAAATGTATTTCAGTCCAACCCTGCCTGGGTTCAGTAAATGAGGACTGAGTCAATATTTTGCTGATGTAACCTGTCCTAGGCTGATGTACCACCACAACAATGAATTCTGTTTCTTTTAATGTCAAACTCTCTTTCTGCCCGGAAACTATCAAAAGCAAAGTCTCTGAAATCCCTACATAAAATGGTCTTCTACTTGTGAGGGCTACTGTGTTTTGTTGATAGTTTTAGGCAATGTCAGTATAATTTCATAGCCATCTATCTGTGTTTGAAAAGTATAGCAGCCCAAAAAGTAAAACTTTTTTCAGCTAAAACCAAAAATAGACAAAAACAGCATCATTTTAAAGATGACAAGGTAGCTCGTGCAATATAATCTTTAGATTGTCATTAAGCTTGGAATAGGTTGTTGCATAATTTTGAGCATTTCTTTTGGCTCCTGTAATGTGGGTGACTCATGAAGAGTTTTGAATCTAGATGTTTGGTAAACAGTTTAGCTGCACTTTTTCTTTTTTATCCAATTTAGAGGGTAGAGGGTGCAGGTTGGTGAATTTACATACCATTCCTAAACCAAATAATCTTTACTAATTTGGTAATCTAACTTCACTGCTGCCTCCATTCAAATTTGAACTGCAAATAAGAAGAAGTTAATTGAGTTTTACCAGTGTTACTTTAAATTAAAATGGAGATATTGCAGGAAAATATTTGGACAACCAAACAAAAGAAAAACCTAATAGTCCCACCCTAAAATGACAAGTGCATCAATAAGAATGGATTTCTTCTTTTGTTTTTGTACTTTTGGGTGATACTTTATGGATGAAGGAAAACAACTTTAATGATGCAGTATGTCAGTTAATTTTCCACGTATTTCAAACTCAATGACAATCTGCCCTCATAGAGAACTAAATCACCAATTTTTTGTTGTGCTCTGACTTTGGTTCTGAACTAACAGAAAAAGAATAAAGTGTGCTTCAGAAACTTATTAGTTAAAAACATGTAGATTTACACAATGCAACCATAGAAACAAAATGCCAGTTACAATCCATCCACAACTATCCACTTATCCAAAATCGGGTCACAAGTCCAGGAGGGAAAACCAAATGTTTCTTCACATAACTTATCCCATCGAGTTCCCAGACCAGAAGTGAAACATAGGCCTCCAAGTGTGTTCTGGTCAGCTTCAGGATCTCTGTCCAATGAGATGCGTCCAAAAAAAAACCTCTAAGCAGGATGCCCAGGGAACATGAAATCAGATGGTGTGCATGTCATGTGGCACATGTCATGTGGTGAGGGCTGAGGCTTTAGCATGATGATTCCCTGCATCATAATATAGCTATTGGAATGCCAGTGATGAATATATTGTTAAACGTGTGATTAATTCATATATATATGTTATGGCAGGAAGATACCTAAAGAGAGAAAGTGTTTTAAAGCACATTGTCGATATTTAATTCAATTCAATTCAGTTCAATTTATTTTTATAGCCTCAATTCGTAACAAATGTCGTCTCAAGGCACTTCACAAAAAAATCATTTCAGTTCAATCACACATACATTCTGATTGATCCTAGTTATCAAACAGTGCATTAAGCTCAGTTAATTAATTAAAGTAATTTAAAAAGTTTCTAAGGAAACCCAGCAGATTGCATCAAGTCATTGACTTGCAGCATTCACTCCTCCTTGATGACCATGTAGTGACAGTAGAAAATCACTTGCGTTTAGTCATTGACTTTACAGCAATCCTTCATACTGAGCATGAATGGAGTGACAGTGGAGAGGAAAGACTCCCCTTTAACAGGAAGAAATTTTCAGCAGAACCTGGCACAGTCAAGCAGCCATCTTCAATGCCTGACTGGGAGGGTTGAGAAAACAGAGCTGAGCTGAATGCACAAAAAGAAACAGATGAACTGATTTTTTAAAATTTATTTGAGCTTTATTTAAACATGTTGTCTCATTGAGATCCAAGATCTCATTTACAAGAAAGACCTGTATGCAGAAATATTTTCTATGTTTATGAAAGTAAAACATTAATAGCAGAGGAGGGAGAACAATTAGTGGATAGCAGCATTATCTTAGCTGATGCGCTCCTCCAGGAAAGTTTTATAGGTAAACAGAACATCAGACCAGGGGTGGCTTCTATGGAAAGAAAAATAACTGAGAAAAAACATAAAGTTAACAGTTAAAATAACAGCAAATAATGCTAATTAGAGAGTAGTAGAAAAAGAAAGTGAGAAAAAGTGGTCAGCTTGTCCTCCAGTAACCTAAGCCTATGGCAGCAGAACTACAGAGATAGCTGTTGGATTCCAATTTCAGCAGCAGACTTTGTGAACTGCATCTCCCAGCAATCATTGTGCTGGAGACATTCCTGATAAGAAACTGACCCTTGCTATAAAATCCATAGCTTGACAGATAAGAGCTGTCTTTTAGAGTCCCCCTCAGACAGAAACACATGTGCCAATATCTTGGGGATACCAGATCCAACAGAGCCACAACCGCTCTGTCCACGCTTTCTTCTAACCTGCTGGCCAGGAAAGAGGACTCTAACTGGAGAACTTTAAAGAAGCTGCACATTCGACTTTAATGTCTCTTCTTTTACAAAATCCTCTGCCGTCTGCGTCCAGAAGCCTGCTGAAGCAACCTCTGTATTTGTTGACGTGAAGGTTAATTTTGAAGTGTCTTTGCTGAAGTAGGTAGTTAAAAAGAATGAATTAGTTCTCTTTCTTTTATACGTTTGCTTAATGTTTTCCTGAGAATATGATTCTTTGTCTAGCTTAAGGTCAGCCCTGAGCACATGGTTGAGTTTTATGACTCATTGTTCCAAAGTGGTGGGCTCATCTGAGTCTGGGTATCATCTCAGGCTCTGACACAAGCCCGTGTCACTCCTCCCTTTTCTGCACCCAAACCTCACTCTCACATGTCTTACTAAACAGTGATATCACTGTACAATTGTGGCTCTGCTGATTTTTGTTTTCTGTTGTTTTCTCATTTTATTTATATAATTAGTTTTCAAATTATTTTTTCAGCATTCTGTTTCATTTTGTCATAGTTTGTTCAACATATTTGCTTGGATCTACTGGGAGATCAATGATGACCTGTCCTTCCAGATGGACCGCCATGCTGTGGAGTGCGAGAGCAAGTTGGAGGCCAAGAAACTGGCAAACTGGCCTTCCAAAAGATTTTCATGTCAGTGATCACTGCTCGTTGTGTGAAAAGTTTCTTCTGCTGATGGTTCTGAATTCAATCCTTCCCAAGAGACTGACAAGTCTGACTTATGATTCCAGAGATACTGGAATTGATGCCCTAATTCAACTAAGGAAACGTTAACTTTATTAATAATTTCATTGACATTAAATTATTAGTTGTTATTATTTATAATTACATAAGCAAATTTTGCATCTATTGATCTATCTATCTATTGATGCAAATTTTGATTCCTAATATACCTCAGGATAACTTGATCCAATCAAACTATAAGCTTAGACTGGCTCAAGGAAATTTTTTAGCCTAGACTTAAAAGTGGACAGTGAAAGCTATCATGGAGCTCTCCAAGCTGCTTGTCGATTTTTCTATCCTGGGAAAATCTGAGCCATAAGGACCTTTGTCTTGTTCTTGCCTCTCCCTGAGGCTTTGTAACAAAAGAATATGGATTATTAAGCTGTGGAAAACTTGAAAGATGGTTGACTGCTCCATACTGTGTAGCAGGGGTTTGTATGCATTACCCAACACCTACCTACTATTGTCATAGAATGCTATGACAATCTAAAACAGATATGTTCTTGTTCAAAACCCTCAATGAGTTATTATTTCATTCATTACGTTGTTATGCAGTGTTTCCCCAAAAAGTGTAACTTGCTGTTCAGAATAGTATATATAGACCATGGTATATGAAACAAATATACTTACTATGTTCATCATCAAATAAGGTAACAATAAAACAAATCGTTAATGAAGGGGAAAATTAAAAGACAAACAGAGCTGTCATAAAGATCATCCAATTACCATAGCAGAATGAACTATGCAGTCATATTCAATAAATTAGAATATTAAAAGTTAATTTATGTTAGTAACTTAGTTCACTAAATGAAAGACATAAAATAGATGACGATCATTATGATGATTTTGAGTATACAGCTAATGAAAACACAACATTTAAAATTAAAATATTACATCAGACCAATAAAATACTTAGAAGTAGAACAAAGCACTTCCTCCCTTGCTGACTTGCTCTGGCACTGTGTGCTCGCACTGCTCATCAGTCTGGCCGAAAACTCTTGTCAGAAAAGCACTGAAGAAGGCCTAACTACTTTTAAATTGTTTGGTAGCATTGTGGGTACTTGGTAGAAAAGAATCTGTCAAGAACTGTGAAACTGAAGGCAGACTAACTGTTAGCTGCTGATGATGCTAAAGTTGGTGCAGGAGTGTATCACAGAATATTAAAAGTGTATTTCACAGTTTTTGAGACAGTTCTATATTTGTTCCTGTGAAGATCAAAATTTAAAATACTTGGACTACACAAATGGGAACTGGATAATTCTAGTTTGAACAGAGATTCTTTAAAACACAGTTAGAGGTGAATAAAAAATGTGTTCTATTTGTGTAAGCACAAAAAGGAACATTTTCAGTGCTTTAAAACTTGACTGAGATAGTGGACATTGACAACAGATTCTGTTAAAAATAGTTTTGTGAGTAAAAGGTTTATTTAAGGGAATAAAACAATTGGGATTTTTGTTATTGCTAAAATCTTGTTTGTCTCATTGTCAACCAAATATTGTGTATCATCTCATGGGTATAGCCCAAGTATGGCCTCTACTTGTACAGCATTTATTAAGTCCAGAGGACCACAAAGTGCTTTGGACTACATTCAGTCTTTCACTCATTCACACCATGCACCTGTGCCACCCGGTCCTCTGACCACCACCAGCAGGCAAGACGGGTGAACAACTGAGAGAGATGGAGCAAGGGTTTGAACCAACAACCCACTGGTTACAGGAGGAACTCCTACTACCGTTGCCCCATACACATGTCCTTACACCCCTAGTCTGGACTGAGGAAGATTCACTTCGCTTAGCTTTCCAAATGCTTGAAGTGCCTGACATGGCAGGGGACCTCGCTGTATCTTTTGATTAATTCAACAAATAATTATTTGATCGCTTCTCATTACCTTACAAGCTACAACTTAAAAGTTGTTCAAATCCATCCAAAAATTGTCTTCACTGTTAATTTAGACTCCACCTTGAAGCCCTTTCTAAAAATCCACTTTAATTCCTTTTGAGGTCAACTACTGCATCTTTGTAATCAGCCTTTTTGGCTGCTACATCTTGTCAGTTTCATAAACTACTTTCAGAAAGGCCATGAAACTGAAACCCTTCTTCAAGTTGTCTCTAAATAAACCACAATGGCCATGTGTTTTTTTTTTTTTTTTTACTAAAGAGAACATGTCAGTATGTGTAGAAGGATGATCTAGTGATCTGTTTTTAATAGTTTTTGGACAGTACAGTGCTCTGGGACAAATGACTCAGCTAAATCAGGTTCAATGGGATACAATGTGTCTGTTTTTGTATGTTGACCATAAAAAATATAGAAGATCAAAAGCCATCATTTTTACACAAAAATCAATACAGACCAACCTCAGTATTTTTTCTTGCTGTGCTTTCAGACAAAATTCTGAGTAAGATTTTGAATATTAATATTTTCTTTTTTTAAAGATTGCTTGCAAGAAATCAGGAAAAAAGCTAGAGGACACAATCCTCACACACAATAAAACCTTGTTGACTCACATATATCCCCACCCCCCCAACCTCACATGAAGTATGAATGTGGCCTCTAATTGTAGAAGCTGACCTTTGAGATGGTACCTCTGGCTTTTATTGTGTCAGATTTTCTGTTTGTGTGTATGAGTCGATAAACATGTCAGTTTGCAGGTGTAACTCACATGATCTATGTATGCACGTGCAAGCATAAGTTATGATGAATTGTAGAATACCTGAAAGCTTTGATTCACTGCCTCTGAGTTCTGATTGCAGTGGTAAGGCTATGACCAAAAGCTGCTCAGACATTTAAGAATCATGACACTGCCCTATATGTACACTCAAGGGAAAAGTTGTATTCTTCACTGCTGGATTGTGTAACAGGTTTTTATGAGCTTTTGTAAGAATTGTCATACTTGTAATAGATCATATTGGCACTAGTATTTATAGTTAAATTTTAGATCTAAAGTTAGATTTTGCCTGCATAACAACACAAATGTACAGGGGAATCTCATTCAGAGTCATTTAACTTTAGGATATGAGTTCAAAAAATGAAACTGATATAATAAATACAGTACACACAAAGTTACATATTTTAATTTATTTTTAAATGATTTCACTAAAAAGTATGTTCTTGAACCCTATAGTATATGAACTTAACATTCGGTTAGGGGTCCTTTTGCATAAATTACTGCATCAATCTGGCATAGTTTGGAGGGAACCAGTCTATGGCTTTACTTAAGTGTTAACAAAACCCTGGTTGTTTCATTGCTTTCAGACACTTCTCTGCATTGCTGGCTCTGGTGTCACTCATCTTTCTCTTGATAATACTCCATGGGTTTTGGTCAGCCAAGTATGCTGACCAGTCAAGCACAGTCACAGAATGGTCATCAAAACCTGCCTACACTTTTACCAGTGTAGGCAGGTGCCACCATCTCCATTTTGTTTGTTACCAAAGATAAGCACGAAATTAAAGAAAAATTATAAATTAGCTTTTAGCTAAAAATAGGACTTTGGACCACTGAGAAACAGTTCTGCCCTTCTCCTTTGCATGATACTTCTGATGTTGACTGTGGTTCAGGATTGGCTTAACAACAAATGCAGCAGTTGTAGTCCATGTTCTGATACATCTGTATGTTATGACGCCATCATCTCTGTTGCTTGTGGACATTTTTCTGTCTCACTTTTTCTTTCAACTCAATTTCCCATTATGTTTGGATACAGCACTTAGTAAACACACTGTGTCTTTAGCAATGCCTTTTTCTGACTTAGCGTCCTTGTTGAGGGTGTCAATGACAGTCTACTGGGCAACTGTCAATAGTTTTCCCTATGATTATTTTTGGTTATAACATGTCTGAACATAACATTTTTGAATTGAAAACCTTTTATTGATTGTCGCTGTAAGCTAAAATCATGATATACAATGCTTTCGGTAAAGAATCTGTTTGAAATGAAGTTTTTGAATTGAATAACTGAAATAAATTAACTTTTAGGTGGTATTCAGATTTATTGAGTTACGCTTGTAAACATCTTATTGACTTAAAATTGATTTTATCATAAGAAAAAAGATTTAAAAATGTTTAATTTAAAGGGTTTTTTGTTGTTTAAAAAACTGTTAGTAAAACTAGGACAAATAATGAACATTAACAATGATACTGTTGATGTGCATAAATCCACAAATTAAAAAATTAAAGAGGCTGGTCATGGAGGTGGAAAGGAGGTGGAAACATTTTCACAGTACATGGTTGGAAAAGACAAAATGTCTTACAGTGATGCTAAACCAGATTCAGAAGAATCAAAAATATTAAGATCAAAAAGGGTTCACTTCTGTCTTATCCTAATGTTACCCTTAGTTGATTTCTTTCTTGAGGTATTCTTCGTTCTTACCCCTGATAGCTTAGTTTTCTGACTACAATAAAAAAGGGAAGTATGGCTCTTTACCCACATGTAAATGGCGTACATGAGTAAATTGTCAGCAACTGTCATTGTACCTGTCTGTCAAGCAGATTTCAACAATACTGTCTAATATGCAACTTAAATGGAGACTAGAATCTGAATAGCAGGAGCAGCTTTTATGCAAATTGAGTACAGCCTATTTTGACTTGCGCTATCCGCTGTGTTACCACAGCATAAGTCATGAATTGCTTCCATGAGACATACACATAAAGTCTCTCTCGAGGCACAAACACTCTGGTTAAGAATCCACTTGTGTAATCAGTAAACAGAGATCAAAAAATAAAGCACTGCCTCCTGCCAATGTCTTACACTATTATCTCTTATGCATTCATAGCCCACTGAGCCATAGATGTAATTTAAACCTTGAGTTCACAGGCCACCCTTATTTAGTCCTGAATCTCTCTGACTAATTCAGACTGCCTGTAGCTTAGGCAGTTACCTCCTTAAGTCAATTTTGTAACATACAGCTAATCTAAAGACAAACAGGAAACACAACCAAGCCTATAAATTATATTTAAAGGTCAGATAGCACAAGTTAGGAATTTGGCCCTGAAGGAAAACAATTGAATCATCTTGGTTTGAGCATCTAAGACATGTTTTTCATTTGGTTTTTAGTTACCAGGATGGTGTTTAAAAATGTTTATTTGCCCAAAAATCTTTTAGCTAGTGGATAAAAATGTTAAGCAAGAAAGTTTCCTAGCTTGTTTGTATCCTTGGGATAGATGCGTAAAAAATTATAACTAAATTAATCTTTATAACTCTTTAATTATTCTAAGCAATAACAAAAGTTCACACTAGTATTTGAAAAAAATCCAAAATACACCTTGAGTATACAGTATTTATTGAGAGGATATAATTTTCCTGGGTTAAGAAATTAGTTTTTGACAACATTCCAGCATTGTATTTATTGGCACTTCTTACCAAGTTTATCTTGCTATCATGCACAGTAAGGAGAGTGGTAAGGGAGGTAAGAAATAAACATCTCCAAAGTTCACTGACAGAACACTTCTGCAAATAGTGGCATCTTGAGGGTCACCATGTCTCCATAATAACCGTTAGAGCCATTTCTGTTGTATCATCACAAACCAAAATCCTTGCTGCCAAAAAATAAGGAAATTTATACTTCTGAATTTGAATAAAGTAATAAAAATATTTTGGAAAAAAAACAAAATCTGTTATTATTGAGGCATTCAAATATGAGTGTTTGTTTATTTAAAGCATTGAATGCATTTAGACGGTCAGCATGTACATCGTGACAAAGAACTTAGCAAGATTATTGGATGTTGGGGAAATGCTCAACATGGATTTCATGAACATTGCTGAAGTGAAGGCTGTTGAGGTGGATGCCATGCCCCTTTGATTCCACTATTCCTACTAAATGTTCTGAAAGCACACACAGCCCTGTGCTATTACTTGAAAGGAGCTTAAATTGTGGCTTTATGACAATAAACAATCCAGTTGGATCAGGTAAGAAACCAAGGTCAAGTATTTCGAAGAGATGTCGAGTCCTGTCAAGTCTGAGGTCTTTCTCTAATGACTGGCACTTATCAAGTGCATGCCATTTAACTTGCCTATAAAACTGCATTGTTGTAGGTTAGGAATTTAGATCCTGCAGTATTACATATTTAGGCTTAATTTAACACATGAATGAGTAACAATTATAATTTAATCTTTTAGCATTTAATTCAGCATGCAGATTCTTTTATGAGCTGCTTTAAGTCATTTCAAAAATGTATAAAGCATAAACTGTACCCCGTAAATTACTCAACTGCAAATTGAAAGTTATATTAAAATAATCAAAAGAGATTAACACTTGTCATTGTTGTGTTTTTGAATAAATCAAGCATACTCCGTTTAACATATAAATATGTATTTATCTTTAAATAATAGAAAGAGATTAAGACCTATTAATTATGGAGAGCCGTTTCATTCAAAATTTAAAAAAAAATGATATTAATTGTTATTAATAAATAATTGATAAATATTCCATCAAGCAAATAAATGTCCCCAGAAAATAAAAGCAAAAAAATTGTTTTAAATGTACTTAAGGGCTTATTTTGTCAGTCACATTTTCTTTCTTTCTTTGATAATGGTGTTTTACTTTATGGCACTTTCACTTGTAAACCACTTTACATTTTACATTTTTTAACTCTGTTTTCATTTCATTTCAGTATTTCATGTCCATTCATATGAGGTGGTGGGGTTTTCTCTGTGGGGTGGCTCTGGTCCAAAAGTGACCTGGGAGACTGTGAACTGCAGTGCAAGCTGAATGTGATTTTAAAGCAACATAAGTGATCAGAGTGTAGCTTCATCCCACCATCTCAGAAAAAAATACTGTTATTATTGCTAATGACTGCAAAATCTTGTTGCATGTGAATGTTTACATGGCTTTTGGTCTTTTGATTTAAAAGAGCTCATCTGTGAGTTCACATGTGATCTACCTCATGAAAATTGCATCATTTTATTTGCAGAAAGCCATCGACAGAGCTCTGTGTGTTTTATGCGGAAATGCGCTCAGACTGCAGTGTTGATGTTTCTCTTCAACTAGTCCACTTCCACTATCTGGTTTTGTATCTCCAGGAGACATGAATAATTCTGAGGAATGTTTATCTTAAGTGGTGAGGAATTATGTACATTTGTAAGATTCTTCAATAAATAACTACAATAATAATAATAAAACTAGCAAATGGTTAATAACTCCTGGATGTAAATTGTAATTCTGTTGTCCACGGAAGAGTCTGTCTGCACGAAAGTGTGGCGCTCTCTGTGAATGTTTTGTAAAACCAAAACAGAGAATGCAGGGAGGGAGGGGGAACCCCGGCGTGTAGGGGCGTGACGTATACTGAAGCGGGAGGGTGTCCCCCAGGTGGTCTGTGCTGTTGTATGAAAGGTGTGTACGCGAATATGAATGGTTCGCGACCACTGTTCTGCTTCAGGTATGTATGGGTTACAAGTATGTCAGGGCCTTTAACCATATGCACAGTGAGCGGGACGACATCTAGTTTTACTAGACATCTACAACAGACAAATGGAAAAGTAAGCAGCAATGCCTAATTTACAAACATCAACCTTTGGGCAAAAGTGACAATGTACTGTAATCGGTGTTTAAATTATTTAACCTCTAAAGCCTGAGCGTCCACAGTACTGTGGGAATTCAGCATATCCATCAACAAAATCAATCCAAAATATGCACAACACCCACTTTCAACACTAAGAAGCTAAGAAAAACAATGTAAATAGACGCTAAACCTGCATAGCTGGAAAAACACAACGCTAGTGCAACAGTCTTAGCCACACAAGCAACCTTTTAAATTTAGGCACAAACTCTGCTCTTTTCAATATCAGTATCACAGCTCTACGCGCAAAAGTCACTGAACTAGCAGCCAATGACGAGAACAAATAAGGCTCATTTCATCAACTCAAAAACACAAATTCAGTCTTACCATCGATATCTTATGGTCATAATCTGTTAGAAAAAAATATTTCCACTTGGTTCCTATAATCTGTTGTCCCTTTGTCATAGTGCTTCTTGACTGTTTTTCTCTTTTTCTGTCTCCTGTTGGCTATGTGATTTTTGTAACTCCCACAGATTTTATTGGGTCTGGTGGTGTTAGGAACTCGTCCTTTATGATGAAATTTGCGTGCCTGCATGGACTAATAATATTATTAAAATGCCTAATAACTTGCTGATATGTCCAGGATATGTGTTTTCAGGAACAATAAACTTTTTAACATCTGATACTCTGATGAATTGATTTTTATTAAGATGATCATATAAAAAATATGACAAATCTTTATTGGCCTACTCTCTTACTGTTTTTTTTATTTATCATACAATTATTGCGCAATGTAAGCTGATTAATTCAGTTTGGAGAATGTATATCAATGTGTGGCTGGATTTAATAGCTTAAATATTTGTTTAATCTGACAATTATTAGTTTAATACCAAGAAGTAGTTTTGGTTGAGTAATTCACCGTTTTTCCATTAATTTTTGCATTTTGTGGTGTACAAAAAGCAATGTCCTGAAATATTGATCAGCCTCCGTCTTAGTCTTGGTCTTGGAAAAACCGGTCTTGACTTCATCCCTGCTTGCCACTACACCTTTTTGGCTGTTGTCGTACCAAGGTAGTTATACATAACAGAATTTATTTCCCCTGTTTTGGCACAATAGGCTTACCCTGGAAGCGGGAGAACTAAGCTATGTTCAAGTGCTCATATTTTGAAACTTCCGGGGAAGTCATGACCTCGACTGGGCTGTGTTGATTTGAGCGGGCTGTGAAGAGTTTTAATTAACGGAGATGAGAGCTCATACTGTACAGATACGCCCCCTCTTTCAAGGCCTTATAGCTTGCATGTTCCACCCTTATGCAGATATGCTGAAGTCTCTCAGGGCTGTACTCTGACCTGACCTGTCTCACAGAAAAAAACTCTGCCCCTTCATTTGAATATAATAACATGAAACAAAAAGAGCCTGAAATGAAAACAGAGTAAGAAAATAAAAGTCCATGAAACACGTAAGGGAGCTTTACAAAATAAGTGTCACAAAATAAAACACCACTATGAAATAAATAAATAAAGCTGTTATTGACAAAACATTCGCTCCCCACTGAAATTTTTTTTTTTTAAATATTTATTTTGTTTTTATTTCATGGGTATATTTATTTGTTTGATGCAGTATTTATTAATAATAGTATTTACTTAATTAATTTTGAAAGAAATCACTCTCCATAGTTAATATTGTGATTCAGAATGAATCAAACAGGCTTTTTTTAATCTTGTCAATTTATTTTCTTAAGGGCCCTGCATGGTTGGGTAGAACTGCCAAAATCAGTTCTCATCATTGCAGTTGTGTGACGAGAATCACATTATTTTGTTCTCAGCCTCATGTTATCCCCCACTTTTTGTTACAACCCAACCAGCGAACTTTTTGCCCCTCTCTGCATGCAAAACTATTGTGATGAGTCAGAATTTTGTGGGTGTGTTTTTTATGTGGAAAACAGCCCCAACTACCTAACTTCCAGAAGCTGTTTTTTCAGCCAGAGAGTAGGATAGATAGTTTTCAGGAACAATTCTCCAAGGCCGTGAGGAAGTACGTACTGTTGGACTAAAACACCCGACTCCCCCCTGCTGGGTTCTAGTCCAATGCAGCAGGCAAACGTCACACCAATGCCTTCTGTTCATTTTTTAAAAAAAATTCCAGTAACATGGAAAATAAAATGAGATGTTTCAACTTGTCAATCATCTTCCTCCTTCGAACTTGTAATAGTCGTTCCTCTCAACCATGACAGTGTGTTTTGTGGACATTGAAGGGTCTGTGTGAAAACAAACTTCCCACAACCACATGACCGCGTGTTGACTGTCCAACTTCGGCCCAACTGTCTTGTTTCTCAAACTCAACTGAACATCTGCAGTGCCATTCTTTTTTTACATGCATTGATTTACCTGTTTATCTTATCCTTTTCCTTCAGTCTACCCAGCATTCCTTGCTCAAAACTATTTGCTGTGGGTCTAAATGTGACTGTTTGAGATTAGTTCATACTGGTTTACTCACACAATCATGTAGGACTGTTTGACTGCCCCTAGGTGAGAATGTCAGCCTTAATTGTCGTCTGTCTCTCTGTGTTAGCACTGTGATTTACCGTTGACGTGTTCGTTGAGCAGCAAAATATTTGGTCCCTGGAGCCAGCCTCTCTGTCTCCCACAGCAAGCTGAGAAGTATTCCATCCTAGTGGAGTTGATGAATCCTGCTAGTGATGTTCAATGTTCCTGAATCTTATAGGTTAGTTTTTGTTTAAGATAAATTTGAATTCAGCAACTGTGTCTAAAACACATTAGTAAAATGTCCAAAACAATAAACAAATAAAAAATGTCTTGAAACTTAGCTGTAAGAAAACTGAAAAAAATATTTGAAGGTTTTTCAAAGCAAATATTAAGTTTCCACATTCCCAACATCTGCTTTTGTGTCATTCTCCCACTGTTTTGTAACTACTTTGTCTTACACACACATATTTCTACAATTTATTACTGCACTAGAAAATTTTATATGTAATTTCCATATGACTTACCAGAGCATTCATTTTTTCCTCTACTGTGCTTTTGTTTCAACTGTAGTCTTCCTTGGCCATCACACATAAAGCCTAGCAGCTCAGTATGTAGCTTATGAAAGAGCCTCAGAAGAGCCTGGGGCCCTCTAGAGACTTGTGTTTTCAGTGGATAAATCAACATACTTGTTTTTATCCATTCTTTTTCATTCCACATCTGGAAAATCTCTTTACAGCTTTACAACACTACGATTTATTTGGTAACACTGAACACTTTGAATTGCATATTTTAAAATTGATTACAGTTCTCTCTGCTTTAAAAAAATGTTGTGCCTTGTAATATTTGCATTCTTTACATTGTTTGACAGGACTCAGAAGAAAAGAAACTAAAACTGAAGGCTTTGGTAATCCATTGAAATTCACCACTGACAGATTTTATTAAGTGAAAGTTATATACAGTGTAACATGTTTTATTCAGAAGCTGCAGTGCTGCCATGTACAGTTTTTTTTGGGTAGTCACTTTTTTCCTCAGACATAAATGTCTTAACTAAAACAAAATTTTAATATCAGAAAAAAATAAGCTGAGTAAACAGAAAAATCAGTTTTAAAAAGAATGTGTTGAAGGATGCAAAGCTATCCAAACCAGTCTGGCCTAACATAAAAAAGCAATCACCAATCGCAATAGCCTTTTTGATTATTTTGTGGATGTGATATGGCACTTTCTAATTTTAGTAGTTTTGAATCACAAAACTATTTTAAATTTGGTGCTTATTTGAGTAATTTTTGATATATACATGATACATTCTTAAAATGATTCCTATTCCAGTCCATATACCTTAATGGAGAGAGGCACACTAGATTTCAACATGTGCAGGACTGGGTGAGGTGGTTTATGGCTTCATAAATAAAAATCTGACCTTTACAGAGAGGGATTGTGTAAGTTACCTGGTGGATTTACTTTGCATGGTAGGTTTGCCAGCTTGTCCTTTTTTAAAGCCTGTGTATAATATTGCTTTTTGGGGGTTTT
Organism: Anableps anableps; assembly: GCA_014839685.1. Taxonomy (NCBI): domain Eukaryota; kingdom Metazoa; phylum Chordata; class Actinopteri; order Cyprinodontiformes; family Anablepidae; genus Anableps; species Anableps anableps. Next base: position 22,748,674 of record CM026068.1, on the reverse strand, counting down.
TTTTGTGTCAAAGTTTTCGATCAGCCGCCAACATACAACACTGCCTTTTCCTTCACTATTTCTGTAACATTCCAGCACACTCCCTGTTTACACAAAACACATATGAAACAACTACTGTATTTTCCTGACTGTACGCTGCTCCGGAGTATAAGTTGCATTTATTCCGAAATTGTTAAATGTGAGGAGGACCTTGTCCATGTCAATGATATGACCTGGGGACACATTGTGCTTTTCAACAAAGTCACAGAAACTGTCGACTTTGGCTTGGAAGTCTGCTGGTAGTTTCTGACTCACTGATATCTGTGCTCTAAAACAGGGTGATGAGAAACAACTCCATTTCGCCAGCAAAGTCCACAGTGGGGTGGAGAGGGGATATTAGTTCCTCCTCAAAACAAACAGAATTCCACCTGGCGGTATGCTCTTCTTCTTTAGGCAGTTCAGGATATGATCCATCCTATCACTGTTGTGTATTGGAAAATTCAAACTTTGAATATTAGACATAGCATTTTGCTTAATAAAACCAGCCTTTGCTGTTCACATTGTCTCATTTTAACACCCTGATCCAAAACCAGCCACAGGGCTTTACTTAAAATATGTGTCAGTTACTATTAGATAACCAATGAGAAGGACAATTAAAAAGTCAGGAGACAGTAAAAGACGAATTGATAGAGTTCCTTCAGTTTTGTCCATCAAAAAGTCTCAAGTTAAGTCATCACTATTCATTACAATAACTGCAGCTACACCGACACATCATTCAGCAAAACAGTGCCAACCTGGCTTTAAAATCATGTACCAGTGGCCAATAATATTTTATACTACCTGCCAAAAAAAACTTTATCCTACATTTGCTCTTTCTTTACACTTTTTGCTTGAGGTTGTAGAACCCTTTAAAGTTATCTCTACTATATAATATCTCACAGCTGAATCTAAATTTTCTCTTAGTTCGTAAATAGAAGGACCACAGAAAATTGCTTTGTTTGTAAAAACGTTGTTTCTTTAAAGGTACCAAAGCTTAACTTGCGGTACAGTTCACGTGTACAGTTTGATTGACATCCAACACAGCTACTAATACAAGAGCCTTCACTGCTATCAGACAGTGAAGGCTTTTGAGCAGCCATCAATATGTGGGATGTCATCTCAATTTGCAGGACACAGACAAAGAAGCTAAAATCCTCTTCAGTCCATAACAAATAAGAAAATCAAGTCATTCTTCCGTTTTGTGTTTGTGAGAATCCAAGTAGGATAGTCACAGATTTTGACTGATCTGTGTAATAGTGAACAAGCTTCACAATTTTAGGTTTTGATGTAGCAATTGCAGAGGCCTGTGTGACCAGCTACCCAGTAGATTCAAAACACAGAGCAGACTGGTGCATCAGCGCACCAGTGCGCAGCATTAAGACACCCGATGGGTTCCGCTTAAATGTGAAGAGACTGAAGAGCTCATTGGACTTCAGTCAAAGGAAGTTCCTTCAGTTGAAGTTATGGCAAAAAGCTGAACAAAATTTTGTTTTACCCTTTTTAGATTAGGAGACTTTTTCAGTGTAAGACTGTTTATTGACCCTGCTGCTTTCCACTCGATGACTCTTTTGGTTTCCTCATACCAGCTTGTTTTTTTTAAAGCTTATGAGTGCAGCTTTTCACAGACTTGATTTGTGATTGAACAACTCGAAACAGCTCAGAGAGGGGCTTGTCTTTGCATGTTTATAATGGAACAGCTTTGTGAAAGAGATGTCCTATTTTCAGATCCTTGAGACTTGATGGCAGAATTCAGTTCAATTCAGTTTTATTTATGTAGCTACAATTCACAACAACAAGTGTCATCTTGAGGCACTTTACAAAAAATAATTTCAATTCAGTCACACATACATTCTAATTGATCCTTATCAAACAGTACAGTAGCTCAATTAATTATTCAAGGTAGTTTAAAAAGTTTCTAAGGAAACCCAGCAGATTGCATCAAGTCATTGACTTGCAGTATTCACTCCTCCTGGATGAGCATGAAGTGACAGCAGACAATTGCTTGCGTTGTGTCGTTGACTTTACAGCAGTTCCTCATACCGGGCATGCATATAGCGACAGTGGAGAGGAAAATTCCCCTTTAAAAGGAAGAAACCTCCAGCAGAACCTGGCTCAGTACAAGCGGCCATCTGCCATGACCAACAGGGGGGTTGAGAGACAGAGGTGAATGCACAAGAAGACACAGATGAACAGACGTAGGATTATTTTTTATGTTCATGAAAAGTAAAAAGTTAATAGCAGGAGAGAGAGAACGATTAGTTGATGGCAGCATTATCTCAGCTGAAGCCCTCCTCCAGGAAGGCATCACAGCCAAACAGAACGCCAGACCAGGGGTAGCTTCTATGGAGAGAAAATAACTGAGAGAAAACAAAAAGTTAACAGTTGAAATAACAGCAAATAATGCAAACTGGAAAGTAGTAGAAGAAGAACGTGAGAAAAAGTGGTCAGTTTGTCCTCCAGTAGCCTAAGCCTATGGCAGCATAACTGCAGAGATAGCTCAAGATAATCTAAGCCAGTCTAACTATAAGCTTTATCAAAAAGGAAAGTTTTAACCCTAGTCTTAAAAGTAGACAGGGTGTCTGCCTCACGGAATAAAACTGGGAGCTGGTTCCACAGGACAGGAGCCTGAAATCTAAAGGATCTGCCTCCCATTCAAAAGAATGTGTGGTGATAGCCCTGTGAACAGCTGTTAAAGTCATAAGTAGTCTAGTTAGTCCTTTCTGATTAAACTTGAGTAATTTTCTGTCTAGATCGGAATATTTCAATATTTAGGGACGCTAAACAGTTCTCACTATGCAAGATGTCACTTTTATTTGTATGGGGATTTGTTGAAGGATAAAAGAAGTCTCTGTCTCCATCTGGAATTATTTCAGTCAAACATTTCCTGAATTTCTCCTATTGTAATAATGTGGCTTTTTATCATCATTTTTTTTAAATTTAAGTTGAGTCAGCACAGGAGAAGCAAAGTTATGAAAGTGTTTTTATGCATAGTATGTTAATATGCTTTTTAAAGTGGCTGGCTTGAGCTGTGCTTTGGTCAAGCATGACTGATATTCGTCTGTCATTCAGCTGTTTTTTTTACTTAAACCTCAGTTCATGAATCAGGCAGCTTTCCTCCTCCGCTTGTTGAATGCTAATTTGGGGAGTATGCACAGTGGAAAACAAAGGTGAGAGGGTCGCATCTGCTTAGGTAATCCTTTTGGTATCAAACAGGCTCAGTTTTTGTTTTCAGAAGCCAAGAGGAAATGGGGGGTAGGGCAAGACAGTCAGTCACCACAAGCAAAGGCGTAAAGACAAATAGCTCATCAGTTTTGTTGTTAGAGAGGCAAGGAAGGACATGCTGAACCAGGGAGAGCAAATGTGCAAAAATATAAAAATCTTTGTAACAAGACAGATAATGTAGTATTATCTGTATGTTTGTGGCTGTCTAGAGACATAAGCGGGGGATGACTGGGAATTTTAAGGTGTGCAACAAAACCGAAATACACAATTAAAAAAGGGGAAAATAAGTGAAGAACCAGAGTATGTATCAGTTATTAGATTCATTTACAGCTACTGGTCAGCACAGAAAGATCCAATTCATGTTCCTAATATCAGCTGCATTAATTAGAAGCAGTATCTGTTCTATTGCGCCCTTCCCCAGTGTCATTCAGCCTTCATTACAGCCACTTTGATACTGAAATGAAACAGCCTTCAGTCGAATTGTGGCCATTATACTGCACAGGCTTCCTGCTATTCAGCTGCAATTACATAGTCAAGCTCCTTTTGGGTTTTGCTTGTCTGTCTGGCTTGTTAATTTGTTATTCTGAATATGTGTCTTTGTGTCTCTCTGTGCATACGGATGTACACAGGCTTGCATACTGATGCAAGGTAGTAGATTTGTTTACATTTTTGTGTGTTCATGTAGATTTGATGATGTGGCCAATAAAAAGACTAAGATGAGACAAGAGAAACCTCTAGTCTATAACAAATGAAAACTCATCAAGTGAAGATGAACAGAGAAAATCTCAAAACCACATACAACTGTCCACAATTAGTAGTTTGGTGCACTATTTTATCTGTTTTCATTGATTCCTGGCCCCTCTTCAGTTCTAGATCCATAGGACAATGGTATGATATGTTTAGGGCGGAGCTACTAATGTCACACAACTCAGTCCATTGAATGGGGGAACAGAAAAATGTCACTCACTTGCCCTTAATATAATCCAGCTTTTTAAGGTAATAACAATCACCTTCTGTCAGTAGTGGAACACATTTTAGCATTATTTGCTCATTATTAGTTAGACATAGCATTAAGAAAATCCTTGTAAAAAATGTTCTAACTGTGTAACACACTGACAGATGAACACTTTTCTCTTCCTGAGTCAAGAATATTCGACCAATTGGTCCAACAGACCATATCAGTTCAGATGCACTTCATAACCGTTCATTAAATTTTCCTCCATACATGGAATTGTGAATTTACAAATGTATGTGACATGTGTAACTTTATTGGTCATGATGACATTATTTGTTGTTTCTAGAAAGTCAACATGTGTGGCATGATATAAGAGTGTGACAGCCGCTTTTGTTTACAGGAGCTTGAAAGTATGTTATGAAAATACAGCAGAATTAACATAAAGCAGTTGAACATTTGCTGCTGATTTTTTAAACGTATTCCATCACCTACAGCAGCATTTCTACTCTAGCCTTTTTTTTTTTTCTTAATATTTTCTGTGAGTGAATTTAGTTATACTGCTACAGGGACTCTTAAGTGAAAGAAGCTCTATCAGTCCTGCTAAGTGTTTTTGAATTCTGGATGGTGAATAATGACAAGAGATCAGTGGCAATTTCGCTTTTGTTTCATAGATATTCATCGTGCTGAGCTGTGAAACTATTATGCACTCCTTTTGAATAGGAGTCATAACACTGTAACTTGGTGCCACTGCTGAGTATGAATAATTCACTAAAACAGGAAAATTCACCAATATGATGAAATGGCACATTAGAAAAAATGTGGAAGGCGGGCCTTTTATTTGACATAACTGTGATTAAATTTGTTTGGAAACATTTCCTGCCAACTGTTTGAGTGGTAAGAATAGCATAGGTATAGTTTTTATTGATGAAACATGTTAATCATTTTAATATGTTAAAAAGTATCTCTCTAGCAGCCACACAAATCTCACAGTATTTTCTTACTGAATGTGTTCCAGTGAGTGACACTGTTAATCTACTTTTATACAGATGCTACATCTCATCTTCCCCATTTCATTCTCTTTTATCCTCCTGTTCAATTTGTGAACACCTCTGCTCTACCAAACTGCTGTTCCTAAAAGAAATCACTTAATTTCAGACTCACTTCTTAAGCTCACCATCTTAAGTGCTGTAGTCTAATACATAGCCTTTGGGTATGTTTTAACAAGACAAAATCTCTCCGGGCAGTTAATATTCTTTTCACGATTACTGAATGTATACATATGAAACTCTATGTGTAATTATTTTCTTAAACCGTATACAGTGTTGTGAAAAAAGTATTATCTCCTTCACATATTTGATCTGTTTTGACTTTTTGTCATACTTAAATGCTTCACATCGTCAAATTTTTATATCAGACAAAAATAACCTGCTCAAATATAGCAAGCAGTTTTAAATGATGATTTCATTCATTAAGGAAAAAATGTTATAAAGCTTTATTTACTCCTAACTCAGAGCTTATTGATTCTGCCACTCTTTTTGGCAACAACTGTCATTAAGCATTTAAGGAATTTTGGTCCACTGTGCTTTGAAAAATTCAGACACATTTGAGGGTTTTCAGGAATAAACTGCCTATGTAAAGTCATGCCACAGTATGACCGGTACTGAATTCAAGTTCGAACCTTGATGTCCCCACTCCAAAACCTTACTCTTATTTTTGTTTTTGAGCCATTCAGAGGTTGACTTGCTGGTGTGCTTAAGATCATTGTCTTGCTGCATAGCCCAATTGTGCTTGAGCTTAAGGTCACAAATTAATGGGCAGAGATTCTCCTTCAGTATTTGTTAATACAAAGTAGAATACATGGTTCCACAAATTATGGCAAGTCAGCATGCTACTACATGACAACTACCACTATGAATTGTTGGTATGATATTTTTTCAGAAATTATGTAATAGTAGATGTAACATGACGTGCACCTTCCAAAAAATATCACTTTTGTCTTATCAGTCAAAAAAATATATTCCCAAATGTTTTGGAGACCTTCCTAATGCTTTGAGGCAAATGTCAGATGGGCCTTTTTATCCTTTGTGGTCAGCAGTGGTTTTGGCCTTGGAAGTTTCACATGGATGCCATTTATTCCCAGTCTCTTTCTTAGTGTTGATTCATGAACATGGAAGCAAATGAGACTTGTTGTGTTTTAGATGTTGTTTGGGTTCTATTTATACCTCCCGGAAGAATTGTCAATGCTCTTTTGAATTAATTTTGGTTTACCACTGTTGATTGTTTTGGCATTTGTGGATAGTGGCTCTCAGTAAGATTTTCTGGAGTTGTAAAGCATTAGAAATGTCCTTATAACCCTTTCTTAATAGATTCATCCATCCATCCATCAGTCCATTTTCTCCTTTCCATCTATATCTATTCTTGGATTGTGTTTTAGACTGGGGCATGTTGCGTTGGTTTATTAGATGTATTAGCTTACCTCATGTTGTCAGGTTCTGTCAAAGTGATTTCTTGATTTGACTCGTTTGGGAGTTATCAGGCCTGTGGATGTGGCAAGTGAAATTTAACTTAGCTTTTAAAAATACATTCATTCATGATTTAAGAAGAATTCAATTACCTTTTACATATGGCCAACTGGAATAGCTGTTTTTCCATCCATCCATACATACAGACAAGCTTATCTTTACATGGTCGCGTTCACCAGTCCATCACAGATCAACACAGAGACACACAGGATAAACAACCATACACAAACCCAGAAAATTCTTGCTGCAAAGCAACAGTGCTAATGACTGTGCAAGTGTGCAGCTCCCTTTTTCACCTATTAAATGAAATTGGGATTTCAAAACTTAAACTAAATTTATTCAGGGTATCGTTTTCTCATACAGAAATTTGTTAGATGATCTAAAGCTGCTAAGAGTAGCAAAAGAAATCTATCTGTGGCAAAGCTTTTTTCATAGCACTGTATATGCTTGCAGAAGCTCTGCAAAAACCAATAAACATTAAAACATACAAACATACAAACACAAACCTGTTGTCCAACCTTGTCACACACCTCACTAAACAATCTTCCCAACGTCAGCTGAAACAGCGCCTTGCCTAAAATTTACAAGCTTATGCATCTTAAGCTTGTATGTTTATTGCCTGAGATGTTGGGATGAAATCAAATTCATTACAAGGCACTACATCATTCAAGCTGCCTGCCAAAGGCTTTATGTTCATGCTGCAGCTCAGCTTTGCTTTGAGGAAACAGAGCAGGAAGTAACATGGTGTATTTACTTGGCATGTTAAGTTTCAGGCCCTCTGTGTAATACAAGTGTCAGGAGAAGGCTGTTCATGAGGGTTTTAATATTATTTAAAACTAGTCTTCATATTTTGTCACAGCACATTTTTTCTACATGTATCACCATTTCCATCCTGGACCTGGAGCAACTGGGTGCATGGATGGTACATTATGAACAGTCCCCTACAGTGTGGTTAAGGATGGAATTCACCATGTTGTCTTTTTTGACACGACCCAAACTCTGTATTGGCTATGATGTGACACATTCGCAACAAACCAGGCAGGGGGAAAAAAAATTTGTATACATGCCAAACTTCTGCTTTCTCTCCCTCTGTTTCTCTACATTACAGTCCACCTCCCTCTCCTAAACTTACCCCTCATGCCTCTGCATTATGCATCATCTCTGCCTCCCTCTAGATGATCACACTGAACTATGTACAGTAGCACAGAATCATGGGTCTTGTCAGATTTACTAAAAAAAACACTTTCCACATTTCTCTGCTTTTTCCTCTCAAAATAATTCTTCCTCCTCGTACACCTCTTGTTACATTGCATACCTCTTCTGTCAACCCCTTTTCTTTTACATTTTTCTATCCTCAGCCAACCTCTCCACTGCACAGCCAAGCTGCAATAAGAGTGACAAGATAAGAGATTGCATTTCTCTGCTCAGCAGTCCGAGCTTGAAAAGGGTGTCATGTTTAAGGAGGGGGACTACCTGACATCACACATCAAACCTTAGTAACATTTATATGGGCTTCCTGTTTCTCTCCGTCGCATCTTGTCAGGCATCACCCTGTTATTGACAGATTGCGGATTAGAGAAGTGGAGGGAGCTTTCAGCAGATTGCTGCTATCTCTGTTTGCTGCTATCTACAGAACGGAGTGCAATGGGACAAACGCTTGAGGAGGCAATAGGATTTTCTCTGCTTGGATAGCTGTGTATAAGCGATGTCAGGTTGTTGCACTGTGCGGACCTGACAATCGGTACATGGAGAGAGGAGGGGCTGCAGGGGCAAGCAAGAGTAGGGAGGGGACGGACAGGCTCACTCCAAGATGAACTGGATTAAGAAAGTGTTAAAAGAAGAAAATTATGTAAAATGGAAAAATTAAAGGATGGGTGGAGATATTTCAGATCATGTTTAGTCTCTGATGTTTTTAACAATAAAAGTTAATTTTGTTTAAAAAAAACAAACAAAAAAAAACAAAACAGTTTTTGTCCAGGATTTTTTTTTTTTTTTTTTTTTTTTTTTTTTTTTTTTTTACAGGAAAAAGCTAAATGAAAAGTTGGGCTATATGATAAGAACTAAATGTCACTTTTTAAAAAGATAAACAGGTTGAATTGAAATGGATTCCAACAGATCTAATTTTAACACATGCTCTGCACGAACAGAGAAAGAGTGTCTCTTTCCCAGGGCTGCAAGAAAAAAAGAGGAGATTCTGCCGCTGGACTCCAACTGGACCCCCTTGGATTAAATAGAAAACTGTCAACACACATTTGTTGAAAAGTTTAGGAAATTTAACTAATCAGATTATTGCACTGCTGTCACTATTTTTATTTTAAAGAAGATTGGTTTGTGTATTTTGTATACAAAGCAGTGCACATTCTTCTTTCCTTAAACTTTACCAAAAAAAGAAATCCCAAGTAAAGTTGTTTCAAATATCAAAAGTATAGCTGTAAGTATGTATTGCGAAATAAAGCTTTAATTCCATTTCATCCCAGGAGAAATATTTCAGCTGGGAATGGAGAAAAAAAAATCATAAAAGATGTAAGAAGGTGAGACAACAATAAACCTGAACAAAATAAATTACATTTTAGTCCAAAGACAATGATTACAACTACATTAAATGTGTCATAAAAATAAAAAACACTGTTAACAACAAATAGGTTGAGAATCAACCTACATCAGAATCAGTAAAAATTGTTTTGCTACACTCAGTTTTAATTAACTAAACAAAACATAAAAACTACACAATTTTTTTAATAAAGAGCCATATCTTTTTTATTGTTTTATTTAGTTTAATTCACATATGACTGCCATGGTTATTTTTAGGATGAAATGGTTATTGGTTTTACTTGGCATTATATGAAATATTCAAATGTTTCTTCTTCTTCTTTACAAAATTACGATTAAAGCCACATTTTGGTGACCACACTGTTAAAAACTCTATTTTGTTTTGTTTTCCATCTAACGCAGCATCTTAGGCACTTTTGTCTTATACACAAGCAGAAGGCAGTGAAAGTAAAGCAGAGATATTTCAAACACCAAAGGGAACCAAATGGTAAGTGCATCTGTACTTTCCATTTTAACTGCACACAAGGAAGATTTTTTTTTGTCTTTACTACAAGCAGGAGGAAAAAACAAGTAGTCATAAGGTAAAATAAAGTAATTATCCAGATTTTGGCAGTGTATAGAATGGTCTGGTTTGTCTGCTTAACTTGATACTAGGCTTCTTGGTGCATCTTATAATTGTAGCTAAGGATCCACTTTTACTTGGCAGAAAAGCCAGATACATGATGCTTTTTGCATGACGCTGTTAAAGGATAGTTGTTTTTTTTTTTTTTTTTTTTTTTCCCACAGTGAAGACAGCAGATGAACTGAGGAATAACTTCCTTTCATCCTTCACAATAAAAGCCTTAAGAAAAGAATGTTGCACTCTGAGGCTGCGTTTGAGTTCTCCTTAGAACTGGGAAATTCTAACTTCCCACTCATAGAATTCAACTGAAACGCCCTCGAAGTGGGATTTCCCACTGGGAAACTGGGAGCTACTTTGACTACCTCCAGTTACGACTTGTATGGACAACATCATATTTCAATATGGTCGTTCCTCACGTCAACAATAGTAGCATGTGGTGGGAAATGTGTTTATATTACAAGATACACATGTAAGACTGCGTCTAAAATCAATGTTACATGTAGCACCTGGGATTTTAAACTGAAAATATTAAAAGTGATGTTTGCTTATGGACAGTAAAGCTTAAAATGATGTTTGTAAGAGGTATTCGCCATGTTGAAATTCCGATTTCTTAACTAGAATGCCGTTATCTCAGGTCTGACATAAAACCCAGCTCCAAGTTACGAATTCCTGGGTAAATCAAACACAGCATAAACTTCAAATAACTTACAAACAGAATGTTGTGTGCATTTATTGTTTGTGGTGCAGACTGAAAATGTTCAGTTATTTGAATGAAAACATTCAAATAAAAGGCAGCTTTCAAATTTAACTTTGTTGTCTGTTGTAAGACACTAGAGTTTACCTTAACGCTGACAGAAATTAGGCAGTTATATATTTGTTCATTTAATATACAGTTGTTCGACTCCTTGTAAATAAATATGGCATAGTCTTCAGTGCAAATTATTCTGGTGGTCCCACTTTTTTTTAACTAAAAATTACTATCACTGTTTAGACAGCTCATCTGCAAATTTTGCAAACATTGAAGTCTTTGTTTTTATTTTACTTTACTATTATTAACACAGGTTATAAGAAGTTTTATTTGACATGAACACGTATAAGTTCTGTGGAGCTCAGATGCCAGCAGGAGACGTGGATGTTGTGAATTCCTTTAAGCCTGGATGAACAGTTTAGGACTTGGAGTAGAGACGTCTTCCCACCAGGGCCCAGACACTGGTGGTGGAGCGGAGGCTTGAGAAAGGAAGGAAGCCTGAAGGAGTTGAGATGACGAGGGTGGAGAAGGGCGGAAGAGGGTTGTAGCTCGGCTGGTGAGCAGATGGAGCCATGGATGGAGGGCCTTATAAATGGAGACTTGCACGATGATTGACTACGACGAGGCATGGACCGACGCTGATGGGCTGCAGCTGAGGTGCATTACGCAGAGGAGAGGATGGATGATACAGGTGAAGCTGGAGGGAGTCTTCCTGAATGAGTTTACGCCAAGGCTTCATTTGTCAGAGTAAGAAGTTACTAATCACATAGTATCAACTCATCTATTTTCACAGTACAATTTACAGCAAAAACTATTCATTGGAAGCCTACTGGGGAAAAAACACAGTGGAGCTAAAGTTTAGACATTTTTGGAGCTACAGAGGGTGCACTCCTCATTTGGAATAGACATACATTACACTGCTGCAACATTTGTGTTATCAATGTTAGAATAGTGTAGTGAAGTGGAGACAGTTGGGTAAACGTCTAACAATTCAAACTCATACACAATGCATTGATAGCAGCAGTATGTGTTAAAATAATGTTAGTGTGTTTAAGCAAAATACATATTTCTGTTGGTCTAAAGTCTTAAGATCTTTCTGTCTGAAGGAGGGTTGTCACGATACTAAAATTTTAAATATCAGTCTGATGCCAAGAAAAAAGATTGATCCTTGAGACCATTTTTGATACCCCGGCAACATTTTTTGAAGGAACAGTGTATTTTTTGAGTAAAGAGCAACAAACATCATCAATTACAACATGACGATATTTTAACTTTCTATAACTAGGCAAAAACCTTTAAGCAGGAGACAATTCAGCCCTTATTTAGAAAAATATGTTTAAAAGTGTCACTTCCCTATTTGGTAAAACAGTAGATAAGATAACACTTACTTTAAGTGTCACTATCCTTTAGGGATATGTGAACCTTTGATTCAGCCATGCAATTATTTCATTATTATTGCTTATCTTTAAGCAATAATAATCATGTGCTGTACCATCATGTGGTTCAAATTGTCTGTTAATTTACTGATTGACGGACAATTCATACATTCCACTTTATGCAAACAAATTTTACTACCGCGGGACAAATAAATGATCATTCTAAAATAAATTGTGCTTCAAAACAAATATAGATCTAGCGCATTTAAAACACTTTTACATTTTTCTTTTATGATCAATATTGCTTGCATTTTATTGTTAAACTAAAATAAACTGTACAGTGCATTGCAAATGTATAATACTTAAACTTATTTACAGTTTTTCTTTAACAACCACATACTTTATATATATATATATATATATATATACACACACACACACACACATTCACAGCATTCATGTTCCCTGCTGGCGTCTGAACGCCACAGAACTTTTACTTGTTCATGTATACCATTCTATTGTAGCTCTGGATCTATGTTTAGGTTTAGGGTCATTGTCCTGCTGAAAGGGGAACCTCATGCAGCCACAGTTTTAAGTCTTTTGGAGACTCTAGGCTGTTTTCCAGGACCATCCTGGAGTTAGCTATCAAACATTTTCGTATCAACATTGACTATCCTCCCAGTCCCTGCTAAAAAAAAAACAAACATTCCACAGAACATGATGCTGCCACCATGGTGGGCATGGTATGTTCAGGTTATTTGTTTTCTGCTATATATAACATTTTTCATGTAAGCCGAAACTGTGCACAGTTTACTGTGCACTACTTCAGCTTTACAATAGAGGAGTTTTGGGTAGAACATTCTTACAAAGGGTTTTTTTTTCCATCTTAGATGGAAAATGTATATATTTTTGTACAATTTTGCCTCAATTACTGCTTTGAGAATGTTGTTCTTTCAGCAACTGGCCTTTTCTTGAGTCTGTATACTCAAGTTAATGATTAATTGATTACTAAATTGGTTGATGATTATTTCAATATTCAGTTCATCACGATTAATCCAATGAATTGGGATAGAACTTGAAGAAGCAGAAATCGGTACTGGCCTGTAAAAAGCCTGTTCAATGCATCATGGAATGTGTTGCTGAAAAAGAGTCATTACGATTGAAACAAGGAGCTTCAATCGTAATGACTGATTGATAGCAAAAAAACCTGAAAATTGTTGCTGATCTCAATTGATATGTAATGTGCCTGAGGACATGAATAAAAGTCCACTTAAACAAGTCCAAAATCTTCTAGACAGGAAAAAAGAGGTAGGCAGAAAAGCTGGAGGAAACAAAGTTATAGAGCACAACAGGCAAAAGGGTTTGAAACATTCAGATTATAAGTATAGTCATGAGAGAAGAGTTTAGAAGCAGATTTTCATCTATAGGAGGTGGATGTCAGTTGAATATTGTAAATAGTAAAAGATATTTTTTCACCAAATTTAGAAAGCATTTACAGATTTTTATTTTGCCTTTGTGGATGAGATCTACAGACCTTTTATTGCATTTCCTATATTTTCATTGGAAAATTGTTTCTCTGTTTTTTTAATCTACCCTTATTTTCTCATTCAGCAGTTCAAAACGTAAGTAATTCATATCAAGTCTCAGGGCTACACCCAATTCTAACCTCAAAATATCCCTGCATTAAGTACTTTGACTGCCGGTATCCCCAAGAGATGAGAGTAACCCATCAAAGCACATCAGAGTTAAAATGCTTCACATGTCCAAACTGTTTAATATCCAGGCTGAAGATAAGTAGGCCATGCCAATGGAGCCACTTAGTCAGAGACAGAATGGTGGACGTCTGAGATGCATCATCACCACAGTTGCACAAAATGATTGAATTCTGAAGGCAAAGTGGTGACACCGTAAAGAGAGATTGGACATATCATCAGTCACAGTGCTGATAGCAGTATGGACCCTCAGTACACAGTTATGCTCAGGGATATTTTTGGAAGGATATTGGTGAAAAAAATAAAACTCTAATAGACACAGCACCATCACCACTTTCTGTAAGTCTCAAGTCTTTCCACTCATGTCCCAAGTAAAAGCAGGAAGTCCCAAGTCGATTCCAAAGTCAAGACATTTAGGTCTCAAATCAAGTCAAAGTAATAAACTTTTAATTTCGAGTCTTACACAAGTCATTTGAACAAATTTGTCATTTATTCAGAGTAATAATTAATTTTGACATTGGAATTTGAGGGGTGGCCATTAAGGACTCCAACCTGAGTCCTCCCTTCTCTGAAGGCTATGCAAGGTTGGAGGCTGAAGAGATTTCTCCAGAATGTATGCTCACTAAGTCTAGTTCTCACAGTCACTCATCGAATCCCATTTCTGACACCAATTTAAAATGAAAAAACCTTTTAACAAAGTTGGTTGAGACAGTTCTTCTGAACTGAACTTCTGAGTTTTATTGCTTGCTGCAGCAAGGTGAACCATATATTAGATCCTTATGCTGCACTGAACAATTCAAGCTTCATGTCGTCTTTTAGCTGTTTTCTAAACACACCTACAAATCATAAAATCCTCATTACACATCAATGTAAAACATTCTGGAAACTCACAATCCCTGTGATTAAAAATCAATTATGTCCAGTCTCACAACATAAACGGAACATTTCCTTTAGCAACTTCCTCTTTGCATGATCTGAGCATACATTTTTCCCTTGATTACATCACAATTTACCCAAAGTTATCTAACACATGTTAAAAAGTCACAGAGTCAATTTATTTTGCACAAGAGAACCAGTGTTGTAATACTTGAGACTGGTTTTGGTCTCAAGACCACATTTTAATGGTCTCGGTCTCATCATGGTCTCGACCGCATTTGTATTTGGTCTTGTCTCCATCTCAGACATTGAGGACTCTGGATTTTATTTCAAGACCGGTCAAGACCACAAATGTGGAAATATCACTACATTGTGAGAATATTGTCCAATTTATTTGTTAACAGCCTTGCTCTCTTTGGATGCAAAACGTACTGATTCACATCCAAGCAATAATGTGACTCATTGCTAATTACATGTTTTTGTCACCGCTGTCACCCATCCCCACCCCCTTTCACTCGCATGCAGCACTCCAAGAAATTGAGCTGTGGTTTTCTGGGAGCAGATGTCTGCCAAATAGTCAGTAATAAAATTTGGCTAAAAACTATATCTCTAAAACAACATCCAGACAAAAGCATACAGCGACATGTAAATTCTGCAGTGCCTTGCTTTCAGAGATGGTGGGGACTACGTTCAGCTTTTGTCGTCACATAGAAAGGAACCACAAAGAAAGGTAAACTATGTAAACTATGTGTAAGTGATGTTAACAAAGCTAGCTATACAGTCACACATATGTTGCATTTGCAATGAAAAAAACCTGTCTGCAGTGAATTATTATGCAGACATGTTGACCGACATGTCGCACGTCTGAAAACGGTCTGCAGTGATGTGATGTTAACGAGCAATCCGACTCTTTTGAACAGTCTTTATTATGAACGAGGACACAAGTCTCAGTAAGAGCCGTTCTTTGTTTTTGTAGTGCTCTGCACACATTCAGTAGCTGTTATTATTCTATTTAATTGAAAATTATATATATTGAATTGCCAAATACATAAAATACAAGAACATAAGAGCACACAGAGCACATGCTCATTGCTCTCTGTTTGTTTTTGTCACCTGTCATGGTGTCAGATGTATGTAGCTCTGTGTGCTACCTGGCTGCTACACTGATGGAGGCTTCATGTAGCGGGAGAAAGGGTGAGAACAGTCACGTTGCGCTTCCTTCTTGGTTGCTTCTCGCTTGTGCCCTGGTTAATGTTCATAGTTGAGTGTTGTTTACTGATGGTGCGTTGCCTTAATTGTTATATTTAATGGTGCGGAGGAAGAATTTTGTTGGATGGGTTCTTCAGATTTGAAGGTTTTCTGAGTCTAAAATATGAGAGTATTTGCCAAGAAGTGTAAAGATGCTGTATCAGACAGTAAGGAAATCAACAGTCAATAAAGAGATAATAAATATACTGTGTGGCTGGGTTGGATTAAAGGTAGAAAAAAAGGTGCAAAAATTTTTTTCTATTTCTAGTTGAGGGAAATGTAAGAAATGTAATATGTATGCACTAAAACCATCTTGGAACATTAAAGTAGTAAACCTCTGAGGTAGAAAAAAATGTGTTTTTTGTTGTTTTACTTTACTTATTTATTTTTTTATCATAATGGGAAATATTACTAAAAACTGGTTTATGCCTCCCTATTCTCTTATGATATAAAGTTAAACTTTACATCACCTTTTCTTTATTCTCTGAAAAGTATTTATGATCATAGCCATTCCAAACAGGTTCAGTCAATGTTTTATGAAGTTTTATGGTGGGAGGCATAAAGTACCAGAAACCGAGGGTCTGTGACTGAACATGACTGAGCAATTCAAAAGAGGACTATATGGCTTCTTTGAGCAATATCATGGTGAAATGTTTATAAAGATAAATATTATGCCAAATCCTTTTTCAATCAAACTGACCACCTATTAGAACAGGCATTTTTCTGTGAAATCAATTCTGTATCTTGTCTAATTCTCTTTATATCTTTATCCTTTATGAAGTTAGTATACCTTATCTTGTTGGGCCCAGGCACGGCAGGAAACAAGAACTTAACTATACAAAAAGAACAAAAGAGACTGGAAAAAACTCTGAATCCCAGAAGGCACACCATTAACTAATTTTAATGACAGCTCCATGGAGGGAGGAGTTTCACAGCTAAAATCCCTGTGATGTCATAGAGCTACAATACTTTGCGTGCAGCAGCATTTTTTTTCTCTTTTCCTGCACGCTGCCAGTTCTCATACACACATTAATGTGGTATTTGTTAGTGATACTTAAAGGTACATGTGGGACTTAGAGGGGTTGCGAAATAGAGCTGTGGTTGTGATTTTCTTTGTTGTTAGCTGAGGCGCTAATCCCAGATGTGACATCATGCCTGCTGTACCTCTGCCAAATTGTGAGTCTATATCGGTTTTTCATCTCCATTTGGTAATCCATAACTCCATTCAATCCATCGTTGTAATAGCTTGTTAAACCAACATTATAAATCAGTTGTCCAAAATGTTATTGATTGGTTTTATCCTCAATTCCAACAAATCTTGGTTTTTAAACATGCATATTCATACTGAACTGTAATATCACTGCATTGTTCTGTTGGTTATTGGTTTCAGTTGGTAGCACTATTGCTTTGCAGCAAAAAGATCCTGGGTTTGAATCCAGCCTGGGGTCCTTTTGCAAGGAGTTCCTGGATTCGAGTCCTGGATTTGTGGGTCTTTCTGCAAGGAGTTTGCATGTTCTCCCTGTGCATGCCTGGGTTCTCTCCAGGTACTCCGGCTTCCTTCCACAGTTCAAAAACATGACGGTTAGGTTATTTGGTCTCTCCAAATACTCTTTAGGTGTGACTGTGTGTATGCATGGTTGTTTGTCTCGTCTGTCTCTGTGTTGCCCTGCGATGGACTGGCGACCTGTCCAGGGTGTACCCTGCCTCTCACCCAATGACCCCTGGAGATAGGCACCAGCCCCCCTTGTGATCCTTAAGGATAAACGTGCTAGATAATGGATGTATGGATGATTTCAGTTTTTCTCCCCATTTCCTTCATTATACAGTTTTTTCCTTTATTTATTAGTTTTCCTTTTTTTTCCTTTTACATAGTAGTTTGGTTGAATGTTACCAGCCTAGTTAAAGAGTTTCTTGACTTAAGCAATTTAACTGAAAGTTGAAGTATTTTGTTAATATATTCTTATATTTTGGAGAGAAGTTATTTATTTTTTTTATATGTATTTGTGAAGGTTTGTTGTTTGAGAACGCCATTGTGCAAATTCTCTCCTTCATTTGTCGTTCTATAATTACACACTTCACCAGGTAGGTATTGATACAACTATAACTGACAGAGACGGAGAGCTGTTTGATTATTAATTCCTGAAAATGGCTTGGTAATTTTAAATAACTAACCTTGTTAATAATTGATTAATATTTATTCATAGCCAAACCAAACATATTGTTCCCCAAAAATGTTTATATGCTGTTCCCAGCTGTTGCAGCCTTCCTTCTTCAAAATGACTCTTTCTTTCCACAAAAACCAACATTAAAATTTGACACACAAATCCTTGATCAAATTTAATGTTTGCTGGCTGATTGACTAAAATAATATATTTTGTTTTATTACTATGTTAAATAATTGATATGATTAAATTTCAATAGTAGGGTTTTTTAAATCGATTTTCTTGTCAAAATCAGTATTCATATTGAGTTCTGTTTTAATCTATCAGTGTGCAAAGGATCCTCATGATCTACCCCTGCCTGCTTTGCAAGGTAGAATGATAAATGAAAACATTAAAATGTCACATTTATCAAATTTTAAATATTAATCCGTGCTTAGATGGAATTGCTCCGTCCTTGCATCATCGGTTTCATTTGAACAAAGTGGTCACAGAGACAGTGCCACACTGTCCTGCGGACAGCCTCCTTCTTGGACAACGGCGTTGCAATTTCCATCCCGAAGTTTTTAGCAATTTCACTAAATATAAATAATTTCTCACTTTGTCAGATAAACGTTAGGTATTCATGCCGCCTGCGGATACAAAAACCAGGTAGTAGAAGTGGACTAGATGAAGCAAAATATCAACATTGCTGTCCGAGCGCATTTCTGCATAAAACACGGCCACAAACTTCTGAGCAGTCACACAAAACACAACACAAAGCTTTGTACGGGTCTAGGCGAGTGGGTGAGGAGGGTATGGCGTACCTTGGCTCAACTGTAGCTTGCCTCAATCTTCATTTTGTGAACTTGCACGCGGTGAAGCTCATGTCAAACTAGGTCTTTCTGGGCATGCCGTAAAAAACAAAATGAGTCCAAATGTTTGCTGTCAGCAAGGACGGGACAGCTGAATCTCTCTCTCTTTCAGTTTTGTAGTTTCCTCTTTATTGTGGTGGCTTCCGTGCATGCGTACGTTCCAGTACTCTCTGCATGATGACATCAGAACGTCCCAGATAGTTACAAAATGGAGGCCATTAGCCAGCAGTTTTGTTTTATTTTTTAAAATTGATTTTGGGACATTTTAAATCAATTCTGAATCATAGTAAATGAGAGTCGGGATTCTTATGTGAACTCATCCCCAGTTTTTGTATTGCTGTTGGTGAGGTCTCTGGGCTGCTTTGGGAAAAAAATTCAATCAGGCTATGAAACTTCTAGGACTACTTAAAGTATACCTAAAAAGTCCACATTCTATAGAATCAAATTACTGTTTGTGTCAAAGCTGAGCAATGGAAACTGTAGATGCAAGTCCCTGACCTTTGGTAATTTTGATCAGAATATGACATTACCATTGTAATTCACTGTAGTTGTATTCCATCCATCCGTTCATCCACCCAACTGTATTGATAAGTAGATACAGGGGTGACAGTGGATCATGCTAGGAGAGGTTGAAGTTTGTCCTGTAACTGGTTTGTTGCTGGTTCAAACCCTTCTCTATCCATCTCAGTTGTTGTGTCCTTGGGTAAAACATTTCACCCACTTTGCCTGCTGTTACTGGTCAGAGGGCCTGGTGGCACCGATTGTATGGCAGCTTCGCTTCTACCAGTCTGCCCAAGGCAGCTGTGGCTACAGTATAGCTTACCTCCATCAGTGTGTGAATGTGTGAATGAATGGGTGAATGACTGAGTGTAGTGGGAAGTGCTTTGGGGTCCTCTGGACTAGATAAAGTGCTATACAAGTACAGGCCATTTACTATTTAATTTCTGCATAGCGTAGTTTAAGAAGGTCCAAGTCTATAAATGAAATGCAGTATAGAGGTAGTGGATGTGCATTAAGGTCTGCTTCAAATCCCTGCTGTGTTTTATGTATAAGTGCCATGGGCCACAAAATATCTGTGAAGAGAGCTGCCATAACCCATAACCCTGGTGACCTGGTAACTTATATTCTCCTCAGCTCTGTAATAGTTAAATATTCTCTCATTCTCCCATTGGTCATTTCTGTATGGTTGTACTTTTGTAATATAAACTTTTCAATAAATATATCAAACACCAAAATGCAATGAGAATGAAATAAAACAACATTTTTAATAATTCCAGGAAGGAGTGAGCACTCTTACTTTCACTTAAGATCCTCAATGCAAGAAAAACGAGCAAGATTTATGAACTGTCTGAAAACTGTTATTGTTATATTAAATCAATAACAGCTTTCCCGAAATTGTACAGCAGTTTACACCCATGAAAATTAGCTGCGGTAGTAACTTGTTTTTTCTCAGTGTCTGAGCCAGTGTGTGTGCATGACTTCTTCATGTTACCTGAATAATAAATGACTGTTCAGAGCAAACTATAAGAAAATAGTATAATTTTCTGGTATAAGAAAATTAACTGCACATACTCTGACTTCGAGAGTTTGAATGGCATGACTAGAGGTATCCTCGGAGTATCATTTTGACAGCTACATTACTGCAGTGCAGTTAACCTCGCCAGTAAAACACAAAGTGATTATGCGCAGAGAAATGAAACTTTTACCTACATCCATTCACTATGTTTCTCACAACCCCTCGCTAATATGAAGTATTCTGGTGACATCCTTGTTAAGAGTAAAGTGAGTAATGCACACCCATCATTTAACAATTCACAGTAAAACAGTTGCAGGACTAGGTCTTCTATCAGCAAGAACTGCTGCAAGAACTTTCATTTCCAACAGCAGGTATTCACCACTGTGGGGAGATACTGGCAGTCCAGGCTTGGAACAGGGTCTTGGTAGGGTGTCAGTTTAAGTCTCCAAGCTACTGGTAACAGATAACACCTCTCCTGACTTTCTCCTCTTCACCAAATAAACCTTTGCTTCCTGAAATCCTATCCACGCCATCGCTACTTTCTATTTGTGTGGCTGTTGTGTCATACAGAGATGTCCAAGGTCACGTTTCTGGATGTAACATCACTCTTTTGTAACTTTTAGATGCATCCTCTGCTGGTTTGTGTTCAGTTTCTTTTTTATGCTTTTTAAAATATTTATTGACATCTAAGAAAAAGTTGTACAAATTATTTATCCTGATAAAAAATGAAAACTGACTAACAAGCAGAGTAGAGGAAGTAAGAAAGCAAATTATTAATAACATGTGCAAGTGAAAAACAGAGAGATAGCACAAAGAACATGTTTACATGTTAAGAAGAATTTTTTTTTTTTTTCAAACTGTTATCCCACAGTTTGTTTGGCTCTATATATCCTTTTATCTTGTTAGCCATTCCATAGAAACTAATATAATTCCTCCAGTTTCTCTGCTAGAATTTCACATTTCCAGCAAATCTTAGGTTAATACTCAATTTTATTATACTTGAAACTCCTTGTTCCTCTCTAAGGTGAGTCATTTGGAGAAATTCCTACTTCTTCACAGGCTATAGAAGCAAAAATATCCACATGAGGCAGGTGTCAGGAATGACCAGTAGCTGCTGATTTAAAAATATCTTGAAGCCACAGTACATGTGGCATGACTCACACTCGGCTGTATTTAATTGACAGCAAATATCAGGAATGGCCTCCACATCCCGCTGACTTTAACAGATGGCTTAAAACATGGTGTTTCGCTGTGTGTGTGTGCGGAGCATGCTTCCTCTCAGCTGCTCTTTTTCCACTCCGAACCTTTGCATGGATTCACCACAGGCCTGTCACCTTCAGCGTGACACAAGCTGGGACATGGAAAAGAAGAGCTTATGAAGCGACATGGCCTAAGTCTAATCAGGTTTGTGACCATGTTCATGAGCTTGACAGTTAAAGATTATGGGATTACAACATGGGGGTCATAATGTGGCAGGTCATGTTGTGCTACATATGAAACATCCATCCTTACAAATACAAAGAAAATAGCTTGTGTGTATTTGTATCCAACACTGTGATCATGAATTCTCTTTCAAGCATAACTGAAATCTTTAGTGTGAATATTTATTATGCAGCTCAGGAGGAATATACTGAAATATCAATCTAATTTTTAAAAAGAATTGTCTTGTGACAGGATTAATTTGCATTGGGTTGCATGAATGAGTGTGTTTTTGTAAACAATGAGGTAAACAATCAGGGAAAAACTGAGGTCTTAGCTTTGTCGTAAATCATTTTGAAACCTTGTTGTCACTCACACATACACACAGTCACACACTAATCAAGTTCTCCATATATCAAGTAGGGACAAGTTGTATGAGGGTCCAAATAAATTATGACTGGAAGTGGCATCACCTTTTAAAATTAAGTTATGGGTGCTAAGTGGGAAAATTGGTATAAGTTTTTAAAAGTCAAGTTTTACACTGAGTACTGAATGTTTTCACATTCTGTCATGTTGCAACCACAAACTTCAAAATATTGGGATTTTATTATTATTATTATTATTATTATTATTATTATTATTATTATTATTATTATTATTATTATTAATGTGACAGATCAACCAAAAGTAGAGGATCATTGTGAAGTGAAAGGAAAACTACACAATTTTTCAAAATGTTCTGCAAATAAAAATTTGAAAAGGATGATCTACTTTTGCTCTTAACCTCTTTTACTCTTCTGACCAGAGATAAAATACAGTGCAACCAAATGCATTCAGAAGTAATTTAAGTTTCACTGCTTATGTGAAAGAAGCCTTTGATGTGAAAGCTCCAGCATGTACTGCACAAATGTGGTGTTTAAATTGCTAAATTGTTTGAAGAAAGTCATGAATTCCCTTCTGCAGTATGCCTCAAGCCATATAGAGAATACAGCAAACATGTGAAAGAGGGTGCTCTGTGTAGGACAAAAATTAACTGTTTCACCTGCATGCCAAATGCTAGCAAATTGAAACGAACAAACTGAAAACACCATGACATCTAAAAGAAATGATGGTGACAGTAGCATGCTGTGGGGATGGTTTTCTTCTGCTGGTCAGTGTTGTTGGGAAGAAAGGTAGAACTAAATACAGAGCCAACCTTTTAGTGGCTTCAAAGACTTAAAACTGTGGCTTAAGTTCAACTTTCAGCAGGACAACCTTAAACATACAGCCAGAGCGACAATGAAATGTTTTAGATCAAAGTCTATTTATGTGTTTGAAAGGCTCAGAGCTTTTTGGGATGACTTGAAAATGTATGTTTATAGAGGTGTTCTGTCAAATTTAACTGAAGTAAAAGATTTTTAAAACCAAGAATAATTTTCCTTTAAATTTATAACTATGCATAACTTTTTGTTCGTCAAAAAAAAATCCAAATAAAATGTGTTAAAGTTTGTTGTTGTAACATGGCAATGTCTGAAAATTTTAAGGGGTATCATTACTTTTGGAAGGATCTGTAACTATTACTATAGTAAGATTTATATGGTC
The DNA here is from genome assembly GCA_014839685.1 of Anableps anableps. Taxonomy (NCBI): domain Eukaryota; kingdom Metazoa; phylum Chordata; class Actinopteri; order Cyprinodontiformes; family Anablepidae; genus Anableps; species Anableps anableps. The sequence goes on along the minus strand of CM026068.1, from coordinate 22,725,296 downwards.
ATGCAAACATGTGAGAACACTTTAATTTAATGTACAATGAGGAAGAGAAAAGTTTTTTAAAAAGCAAATAAGTCATAAATAAATGAAGAAAAAGCTCAACAGCTGGTTTTATCTCTCACCAATCTGCTAGTCTTTTCCTCATCTCACAGTCAGAATACATAAAGAAATATGGCTGCTGACTGTAGCTTGAGCTGTTCTCAAGAACAATCAGGCAGCCAACAATATGATGATCTGTTTGTTTTTTTTCTTTTTTTGACATTATTTACAAATTGGACAAACTTTCAAAATAATTAGTAGGTCTTAGATATAATTTTTATAATGCCATCTCTTGACAAAACACATGTTGTTTTAAGAATCTTTCAGCACATGAATGGAGCTTAGCTTAATACCAGTCTTGAAAAGGTAAAACAAAAAATGACTGATGAAATACAAGGGCAAGAGTTATCTGAAAGGGTGGAAGGAAGGGCAAGGAATGGAAGAGGTCATAAAATAGATTTCATTACAGAAAGAAATCTATAAATAATGCAACAAAAACAACAAAGCAAACAGTTTTACTAATATGTTTGTTTATGTAAAAACTAAATAGGAACAATGTTAAAAATTAAGGCAGATTCCTTGTAAAAGTCACACTTTTGAGGCATTCTAGCTGACACCGTGCAAGGTGCTAATCTGCACATCTTAGACACAACAATACTGTTTCTTAAGGTCTTTGAAATCACAAAGGAAGAAGTCACCTGAAAGTCAATGATCTAATGATGAAAAAAAGTTCTCATTTAATATTAATGGAAACACAGAGCTGTTTTCTCTACCTTTGGGGTTACTGAAGCTAAAGGCAAATACAGTTACAGAGTTCAGCCACAGTTCAAGCAGGTTTGACTTCTCTCTCTGAGGGAAATCCACGAACAAAAGAGCAGAAGCTTTCCTCAGGAAGTTCAAACAGAACCTGTGCTGTTAAAACCTCAGTACTTTTTAAAACTTACCTTCTTTTCTCCTTCCATATAATCTTTCTTTCCTTTTTTGCTTTGATATAGTTAGCACTAAAAGAGTCATTGAAACATAACTGTTTCATAGCTTTTTACAAAGGTGTGTGTTTTTTTTACTATGCATAATTCTGATCTGTGACACTCACTATTGAACAGCAGTGAGAAGAGTCACCAAAAATTGTGTTAAGTGAAGAGTACCATCTCTTTAATACATTTTTACTCAAGTAAAAGTAAAAAGTAATCTTTCAAAAAATAACTTTGGATAGAGTAAAAAGTATTTGGAAAAAGGCTACTTTTAAAGGGGAAGTATTATGTGTTTTCAAGCCACATAGAATCATTTTATAGCACAATCAAGTAACTATGTTTCCTTCAGTCGTTACAAAAATGCTGTATATATCAAATATGACTTAGAAATTTGACTTCGTAATTTAACACCTTGAAATTAGGCGTCTGTCTCTTTAGTAAAGTCCAGCTCTTTCCAACACTCTGCCTTCAGAAAATCATCACAACATCACTGCTCTATTAACCCTTTAAAAATGTTTTTACTTGTATTGCACTAAGAAGTAGCTCATATAATGACCTCAGCAGATGTGCAGTTCCACCTGGTATTTGCTAATTGCTTCTGGCTAATCTGAAGGACCTGAGCAGGGGAGGGGTGCTCTGTGAGGCCAAAATTCGGAAGTTTAGAAACTGCAGCTCCGATGAGGAGCTGCACCTCAAAGGCGGTGCTGCACCTCAAAGGCGGTGCTGCACCTCAAAGGCGGTGCTGCACCTCAAAGGCGGTGCTGCACCTCAAAGGCGGTGCTGCACCTCAAAGGCGGTGCTGCACCTCAAAGGCGGTGCTGGGTCAACCCAGGTATATTGCACAGCTGAATGGCTGCCACAGGAGATTAAAGAATCAAAAGCAACACTCCAGATATGTTTTTGATGACAGAAGAACATTCTAACATGATGTAAAGCTCAAAAAAGTTGGTTTTATAGGTAATACTGCCCCTTTAAATATTGATCACTTGAATAGTCCATTTTTATATCATATTTGAATAGAATAGAAATATCCTTTATTATCCCACAATGGGGAAATTTCTGATTTGTGAATATTATGTATCCATACAGACCAAATGTAAAATGATGCGCAGGTTGTGGTACTCAGAATAATAAAATAAAAGATGGGTAAAAAAAATCACATCATGATAAGATAACAAATTTAGACATAATAGAAACACATTTCCAAATCTCAGTTTTTCACAATGTAAAGCTTTTTAAAACCAATACTTACAGTAGGTATACATGTCAGAGCAGTACAAATACTACCAGTGACTATATCTACTGTTTACTGTATGCTCACTCTCCTCCAAAAAGCACAACAGGCACAGCAGATGGAAAATAACATTAGAACAATGAAGCTTGTTTGCAAACCAGGAGTCTCACATGTGTCTGTGTGTGATGCCTTTTTGGTTAAAAGTGTGTTCGTCATTCAGTGAAGTTTCTTGCCATGGGCGGGGTAGCCAGAATATTGTACTCAAATAAGAGTAGTGTGACTTCAAAATAATAGCATCCAAGTAGAAGTAAAAAGTTAAAAAGCATGGTGTAGTAAAACTACTCTTTCATGTACATTTTTTCAGAAAGTTACACCAGGGCGATTGTGACGATGGTGGTAGGAGTTCGCTCTGCAATCGATAGGATGGTTTGAGCCCCCGCCCCTTCCATCTCTGTCGTTGTGCCCTTGGGCAAGACACTTCACCTACTTTTTCTGCTGGTGGTGGTCAAAAGGGCTGATGGCGCGAAATGGTAGCTTCACTTCTGTCAGATTGCCTCTGGGCAGGTATGGCTACAATCCAGTAGCTTGCTACCATCATCAGCGTGTGATTATGTGTGTGAATGGGAACTATCCTCCACTACGAAGAGAGAAGTGCAGAGCTGAACGAGATGGATGTTAATGAGAGCTGCAGTAATCAAATATCGCTCCGTATTTAGAAGCATGGCCAACACAGACTGAATGGCTTTGTTCACTTCCTCTGCTGCCAATGACAAACAAACTACAACCATAGGGAGACTACAATAATAAAACAACGCGGAAAATCTGATGGCATTGTTCACAATGTCTTCTGTTCACTGATTGGACCGGTTGAAATTCAACTGGGCAATAAAACAATAACAGTATTTATCTGTTATACACAGGATCAATATCAATAGGAAATATGTACGATAGAATGTTCAATAATTTCACTGAACTCTGATCCAGAACCACACAGCATTCTGGGGGATGCAGGCAGACGAAAGGCTTTAGCCGCTCAACCTCTCACGGCCCAGCTAAGCAAGGTGGGTGGCATCAACTAACTCACACTATGGTTACCTAGCAACAACTTGTTGTGTAACATGCGCAGCAGCATTTTCATGTTGCCCAAAAACATACTCCGGCGTACTTCACTCCTTGGAGGTCCACGTGTACAGTGCAGGAGGAACAATGCAGACTCAAAGCAGACGTCCACTCGACATGTCCGCACAAAGGTAAATTTTTACGGCCGCGGATGAATACTTGGGGAGACTGACTCGCACAGGAAACTGCTTGGTAGGAAACAGTGTTCACATCGAACTGTTTTGTATGGAACACCAAGATCATAATGTTAAGAGTCAGCGCAGCCTGTCGTAATAAGAACGTACACTGTGTCTGTCACTCTCTGTGCTGCACCGGCAGGTGTGCAGTGGATGCTCTGGTGGAGAAGAAATGGGGCTAGGCGCCCAACTAGCTTATCAAACTTGCTCGTATCCATTTGGTTTGTGGGAATGGAAGGAATTTTTCACAAGAAATGTAGGCAATCGGTTCACTTGAGTATAAATCTCAACCGTCCACGGACAATGCAGGCAGAGTCTCCGCAGTCCACAGAATACACACACCAGGGGTTGTATTAATGGAGTATTTTCAATCTTTGACTGTTTTTAAATGGTGATGTAAAATTCGAAGGCTATCCATGATGGATTACCATTCACACAAGGCCACTTGTTGCCGACGTGCTGACATTTTCAACTTAACGCACAGAAAGCATTGCAGAGGTAACTAAATCATGCAATTTAAAAAAATCCCATCTGATTATCGTTTCTGACCTGGACATTGAACTAAATGTATCTCGCAATCTGGGAGCTAACATTAAAGAGTTATGGACAGGAGGCTTTGGAACGTGTCTGGTGCAGGAGCGCATTCTGGGGGATTTCCTCCTGCTGCCCCTTGTTCAGAGAGTAATGCCAACTTCTGATTGCTTCAAATGGAGAAATGTTCCCTGATTTCAAAACTTAAGCTTAAGTTGCACTTGCAATTCCAGTTCATAGTACAGCAACAGAGCTCAGAGTCAGCCTGCAGATCAACATCAAAACCCAGAGACATTTGATTACGCACAATCCAGTGCCCAATTCATTTCCATGTTCATAAATAAGTGCGATAGTTTCATTCCATTGTTTATATGTAGTTACTGGTTCCACAGTCAGTGGCTTTTGTCACTGTGGAGAAAAAGTTACAAGTTACATCTGCCTGATGTGTGAGTCATGATGTGGATTTTCTATTCAGCTTACTGAATATTAATTAAACTGAAAGAAAATTAAAGTCAATTGAATATGTCATTCTGTATATGTGGGAGCAGTTTCATGTTTTATCACCATGCCCTATTATTTTATTTTTAACTACTTAAAAATAAAAAAAAAAGAATAGGGTGGAGGAAAAGGAGAAAACAAGTGCAACAGCTCAAGAAAACATTGTGCATAAAAGGTGGTCATGTCACCAGTTTGGCAGTATTTTGGATTTTAAAAAACCTAATCAATAATTATCGATATCAACTGATATGAAATGCTTATATCATTATATGTTTTTAGCCATATTTTTAGCCATATATAATACATATACATAAACAGATGCATACCTATCACACTCTGAGCAAGACACTTGGGCACAGGGCTTTCATCGTGACATTAGACTGAGCTAAGATAATCTTTTATTCCATTAGTGGGTACTTCTGAGACATTTATACGTTATGACCATGAAACTGTTTTCAAAGCTGTTGATTTAAATCCATGTCAATACAAGCCAAATGATGTTCTTTAAAGAATTGATCTCGTTTCTGCTAGCTTAAAACTTAATAAGCTTTTGAAATGAATTCAAACTCATTTTATCTTGCTTAGAATATTGCTTCTTGATAGCATTGCAGAAGTTCTCTACTTTCATCTAGGGATACTTTTATTTAGGCTTTGTTTAGGAGCAGTTGCTTCCTCTGAGAATGTAAATAATAGGGGTTTGAAAAATGTGGAATCTGTTTTATCTTAAACGCTATCTAAAAAGAACTGGCAAACACGTTTCCATAGTTTGTGTGCTTTCTATGCTGAATCAGACAAGGACAGTTAGAGTGAAGGATGGACAGAGAAACACAAAGAATATTGAAGAAAAATCTCAGATTTATCCAGACAAATCTACTCATTAATGATTTTAAGATCTTCTAATTTAATTTGTGCACCTTTAATTGTAACCTTTCAATGGTTTTCTCTGTTTCACCTTTAGAGGGGTGGTATTATGCAAAATTGCTTTTTTTTGTGCTTTATATCATGGTATAATGTCATTCCCTTATCAAACACATACCCGGAGTGTTGCTTTGACTAATTCATGCATGTTTGAGAAATCCTCGAATCTCCCATAGCAGCTATTCAGGGGTGCCTCAACGCTTGCTCACCACCTATTTACCCAAAGCTCTGTCTTCGAGTTTTAGTCCCCAGTCGAGTTCCCTTCCCATTGACCACCCCTCGCCCATGTCTCCCACACACAGCTCCACCAGACCAGTGGCAGCAGCAATTAGCAAACACTGGGTGGAACTGCTAAACTTATCATACGAACTACAACACTCCTTAGAATGGTTGTAAACAGAATCAATGGATGGTATGGACAAGCATTATTGTGATGACATGCTGAAGGGGGAGTCCTGGAAAGGATAGGAGGTCCTTAAAGAGACAGGGACCAATTTCAAAGCGTCAGATATGGCTATGATGCAATGTCAAATTTCTTTAAAGTTGTTTTTGATATATACATTTTCATAAGAACTGAAGGTGACATAGTTACTTGATTGGAGTATAAAATGGCACTATATGCCTTGAAAATACATAATACCACCAATTTAAATTACAATTTTGATATAATTTGTTCATTCATTTTCAGATTAAAGTGTCTATATTATGATTTTGAGAGTAAATATATTTGTTCATAACATATTGCTCTCATTCCTTTCAGTAAAGCATGAAGTTACAGGTCACAGATTAAAGCTGCTGTATGTAACTTTTATGAAAAATGATTTTTACATATTTGTTAAAATTATCATTATGTCATGACAGTATAAGACAAATAATCTGTGAAAGAAGTCAAGCTCCTTTGCTTTCTCCCAGTGTTCCCAGTACTAACTATGGAAATACACCAGTCAGTCAAAAACAACCAAACAGAGCCAGAAGGAAGGTTTTAGCGCTGTCCATCAACAATATCGACAATTTACTTCTTCAGATAGATTGTTGGGTTTAAAAAATTCTATGTGCTTGTTTATTGTGAAAACAGAATTTAAACCTTCTTCACCTTTTTGCTAATTTATTCAGGACTTCAGGGTTTGGTTTTATAAGGATTCTCTCTCCATTCTACTCACTGCATTTCACTAAGGTGCTCACAATTTCTCAAAAATAGTATTTTGATCATTTAGTGCATACATGTTTTATGGAATTGATGATGTGAAACAAAATTACAATGATTGGATGAAAAAAAGTGGTGACCTGAGCTCTTTTTGTCTGCTTCAGATTGTTTTGTTTTTATTATTCAGGTAGCTGTTGACATCTGATGTGTTGATATTATTGTTTAAGATAGTTGTTGACATATGAGGCTTTGTAAATATCATTCTGCTAAGAAATGCACAGTGTCAAAGAAACACTTTGCTCTGTATGAGTATGCTTCTGCTGTATGTGTGTTATCAGAAAAGCTCCCCACCTATGACATTGGGGGCAGTTGGAGTGTCTGTTGCTGCTTTTGGCCTCGTAAATAGTATTTGCACCTTACTACAATATCCAAGTATCCACAACCCCTTCTTTAATATAATTTTTGTTTCACCCTAACAGTTCCACTTTTCACATCTTTTAAGGTGACAAGCGAGCGGAAAAATCTACATGTTCAACTCTAGTTGCTGTCTGCGCTCGCTACGACGCCTTTCACTGTTGTTTGTCGCTCCCCATGTGTTGAGCCAACAATGCACTGCTCTGAACTAGGTAACCCTCCTTGTGAGAGAGGCTTTTAGGTCAAAATAGGCTATTCAATTAATCTGCACTATGTAATATTAACACGTTAAACTTTTCATATTAATCTCATTTACAACTTTTTAATTGTTTTTTTAGATTCTAGTGGCTCTTTATTTTAAAGTAATTGTACAGGAAATCGGGAGGAGAGAGAAGAGGAAGACATGCTGCAAATGGCCCAGACTAAGAATCGAACCCAGACAACTGTGTCGAGGACTACAGCCCCTGCACATGGTGTGCAAGCTCTGCCAACTGAGCCACCCAGTGCCCCCCATCTATAATTTTGAGCACTAGTACATTATTCTATCACAGTTAAACTGATACCATATTAGTGCAAAGTGTTTAGCCAAAAGAGCTAAAGAAGCATTCATATAAGGATGTCTGTACAGAAACCTGGGCATCGAGTTAGCTGGCAAGCTTCTTATCCTTGTTAGGCTGTAATTTTAAACTAGATGATTAGGGTGGAATTTAGAAATTGGATGGAGGGAAAAAATGAGTGTTTGTATGTGTCTCTGCAAAAGTTCGACAGACGCACTATGATTAGGCTCCAGTTTCTGTTTACTGTTTGTCCACATTACTGCTGCCAAGGAGCTTACCAGCTAATTTAGGCAAATTATGGTTCCCTAAACAAATTACTTGCTCTATTTGAGGAGAGAAATCAAATTAGGAAATTAACACACATCCACCATTGTACTACATCCGCTAATACCGATGGGTCTTAGTATATATTTTTTCTTCCCCCAAAAAAAGCTTTAGGGTATCGTTTGGATTTTGATACTTATAAATTATGTGTACTTTCACTATGATATTTGTGCATAAAATATACAAAAAGAAACTTGTTCTAAAATAAAACCAGACATTAATCTACATTTATGATTTAAGTTTCCGAGTCCTGTTAGAGGACTGTGATACAATACCTTACCATATGCTGAATGTGGATGAACAAATTAACAAAGTGTTCAAAAATTATCTGACTGAAAATATGTTTACACTATTTTCACTGGGCTACACATTGTATTCAGGTCCCACAGAGATGCCTTTGATACTGAGATTTCGGTCTGTTTTACAGTTACTAAGCTTTTTGAAGAAAGGATAAAAGTATTACAGGATATTCAGGGACAAAGGAAGGCCTACAAAACAGAGTCTGTGAAGAAAGAGAAAACAATAAAATTAAACACTTTTATGATCTGTGTGGCTTTAGCAAAAGTCAGCCACACCATGGTGTACAATTGATTCGTAGTTGATTAATCTATCTGTATTACTGGATTGTATTGTGTCAGTACCTCAAAATCAAATGTTATGCTTTTTCAGTTCCTTCCTTACACACCAGAGCATTGCCCTAATCACTGTAGAAGAATCTATGATATTTCAGTGCATCCCTCCCTCTACATGGACAAAGACAAAGATGCTTTCATCTCTTTCACTTCAGGTGAGACACTCCTTTATCAACCCATGATAAGTATGCCACTTTTCCAGTTCAGAACCATGGCATCAAACAGAGACATTCATCCTAGTTGCCCTATACTGCTCCTGTGTGGACTAAAGGCCATGGCCTCAGCAGTAACACATCAACTGCCAGAACATTTTACTTATCAAACTTCTGATTAACACAATATATCATAAATAAACACAGGGACATTGACAGAGGTTTAAAACTGAATTATATGAGGGTTACAGAGACTGGCTCATTTTGTCAAAGGTGTGGGAATGTTGTTGACTCAGTGGTACAGAACAATCAACCACATACACAAATAGACACTTGAAAATTACGATGTAGCACTGACATAGCCATTAAAAACAACTAGTCCAATGTGCAGTGGAGTATAAACTAGCACAAAAAGGCGCTACAGACAACAGCAAAACTAAAAGCGCTCAACAAATTGTTTAAGAGGACTTGCCAAAGCACAGATGGGTGCCATACATCATGAAGGTCTTCCCACAGATTTCCAACACTGTTTACAAACGGTAGAGCAGAAGGTGTAACAGAAAAGGAGCTGAATTAAATGAAACGACTCGGTAACACTGAATGAAAAAGGAGGGAGAAAAGGATTCAGGAGAAATCCCCAACCATACGTCACCTGCTTCCCTCCCTTCTTTTTTCTTTCCTGACTTACTTTCAAACTACCATTCCTGCCCATCTCCCCTCTCCCTGTTGCCCTCCCTGTTGCTCCCAGTGCACTCTCACCTGAGCAAGATTAATCGTTCCAGTCGAATCACATTACCTCCGAGCCCAACTCCACACTCTACTCAAGCACACACACCTAAAGGTACATGGATATCAAGGGAGGTGTAGGGAGAGAGGCGAGAGACACAGGGAGATGGAGAGTGGAAGGTACTGAGGGACTTAAATGCATGGATGGTCTGCTCATTTAACTCATCACATTATTTTAGCCCTGTACTTTATTACACTTAACTGGGACACTAGGCACTCAGTCAAACACACACACACATTCACATATATCCCTGCCCACACATCCATCCTGAGCTGCAGCTTTGCCATAATGTGTTTATGACGTTACATGTTTAATTTGGGGAAGAGGATGATTCATGGCCCCTGATAACAATGCTTCATCATCCCAGAGCACCTATGACATAAAGGGAGGCTGTGCAGGGCAGGAAAACTCTTGTTAATGGGATGCTAATCATCTCATAACCTGGAAAATGGGCTAACAGACACGAACCCCTCATGCAAATGCATTTAGATGTACTTGTTTATTGATGTTTATGTGCATTCCCTTCATTGTGTAGCTGTGTGCAGGTGTGGTCTCTACATTTTAGTGCTTGAGTGGTGTGTATGTGTGCATGAGGGTGAATATTGATCTATTACTATGTGCTCTATCACCCTGACAAGCCTAATACGGAAAAATGGGACACTAAGCAGGTGCTATCCTCCTGCTGATTTATAAAACATATGCACGGCAGTAAACACCTCAATCACTCTGGGGGGCAAGACTTTGGAGATTAATAACATTTACATGCTGTGGGGGTACAGGATTCATGGTTTCTATGGCTGTGACCTCTTTAGTTATTTAAAATACAGTAATGTTCCATTTTAAGGTGCAGTTATTAAATTCGGGAATAATCTCTTCAAGGAGAGAAAGAAAAAAATCAATCTGAGGTCAAAATGGCCAAGAGTGAACTTGGTTAAACTTTGATATGAATGAGTCTGTCAGTGTCATGCATTTGGGGATACATTTATGCTTTTGTGCAAAAATCTTGAGTCACCCCTCTTTTCTTTCTATTTTATCTCTAAGACGCCAGACTTTTTTGTGTTTTTTTAAAAAAAATTTTTAAAGTGACCTTGAGCCATATTTCTTCAGGCTTTCTAAGTCTTTCAAATATTCTCTTTAAGTTTCTTTGCTCAGTGACTTAAGCCTAACCTATGAATCATTCGGGCATAAAACAGCTCTAAAGCTCAAATGATGAACCTTTGTTGTGTCCACACATAACAACGCATTTGACCTTTAGGCCCTTTGTTACTTGCAGCTTGTCACAATTACACTATTTGTTTAGTTAAATGCAAGAAAATATACCAAAGATAAGACAGTTTGAAAAACAATCTGTAGTATTTTAACCCCACAAGGTGAGCTATTAGCCTGAAAATTTGTTCAGAAAGAAAAACTGAAGGATAATGCATTTCTCAGAGCACTTCTCAGGTCTTTGTTGGACAATATGATAATAAAGTATCCAAAGAAAGAGTCAGAAAGACTTGATCTTGGTGGTGTGCATACCACAATTGATATCTTATTGAACTGGGAATGTGGGTGGGACTTTCTGCTAAGGAGTGATATTGGTTCAGGGCCTAATTGGTAGATAGAGGCAACTTTGTTTGCCAAGTAGTATCTGAACCAATATATTTATTCTTTCTGTGAAGCATATAATACATTTTATTTGCTTACTTGTGTCATTTGGCAAAGAGGGCAAACGGTATTCGTCAATGCTCCATCCTCTGGCCACTTTTATTGAACATCTATGCTTCTTTAAACTCAGATAAAGGAGTACTTCAACATCTAACAAGCCTAATATACCTTTGACATACAACTAAACGAGTTATAGTCTGATGACCGCAATTAATTTCTGTCACTAAGTATGTGTATCCATAATACCAATGAGTAGATGGGTCAACATTTCCTTCTGTAGAAAAGAAAAGACAGAAGTGATTGTTTTTGGTCCCAAAAATGCAAGTTTTATAGATAAGCACTCATCTAAACTTAGTGGGGCTAAAGATCAAAGAGCCTCCAGGTAAACCTAGCTGTTGCTAACTAAAACTAAAACCTAATTTTGAATGTTCATATGTCCAGCCTAAAGGGTTTCCTACAATAGGACAGAAAAAATGGTAATGCTTTTATTTTCAGTATGTTACATTATTATAATAATGTCTTTACAGGTCTCTGTAAAAAAAAAAATCAATCAGGTATCTGCAGCTCATCTAAAATGATGCTGCCAGAGTTCTGACTAACATCAGGAAGACAGATCATATTAACCAGTCATTAAATCAATGCATTGACTCCCTGTTTAATAAACGGTAGATTTTAAAATCATGTCAATGGTCCATAAGAAGTTGAATGATTTGGAAAAACTCTATTTGTGCAATCAGATAAGAGTCACACAAGGGCAAAACTTTCAGATTGGGTCCACTTTTACCTTTTATGTAAACTACAGGTTTCTGTGCTCCAATGTTCTGGAACCAACTGCCTAAAAAACCTGACATGCAGAAACTATTGGCTCCTTTAAATCATTCTGAAATCATTCCTGTTTGCTGCAGCATTCTCATACAAATCAGATGTTAAATTTTCATTTATTTTGTACATCTTAGCTGTTGGTCTAAAATTTGTATATGTGATGCATACATTTTACTATTGTTCTTTTAAAGTATTTCTTGTCATTAATGTAATTTTCTTTACCTCTGCTCCTTTATTGTGATATAATGTGTGAAATACAAAATATTTTAAGCATTCCAACCTAATGCTCAAAGTAACATGGTGTTGTTTAGATCTAATATCCATTATCCACTTTATTGGCTCTATTGCTCTATTATCTCAGTTGCAAACCTTAAGCAAACATCTTCATCTTTCTCACTGTGCCTTACACTCTCCTCTGTCCAAGCTGTTTTATCTCTCGCCTCTGTTTTGTCATTCCTGCCTTTGCTTTCCAACTCAAGCTTTTTTCTCTGCGCCATGTGTCAGCATTCATTTTCAATTTTCTCCTTTACAGCTGGCATTGCTTTGTTTACTTCACTTCTGTCATCACTTTTTTCCTTTCTCCTCTCTCTGCATCAGAAACATGCATCACTCAACTTTTCTGTCTCTTCTCTCTCTCGTGTTCCACCTCTGACATTGCTGTCCATCTCTGCTTTGAGCATTGAGAACCTGTCAACTAATCAAAACGAACACAGTTTTATTTGACATGTGTCTCTGGGTCAGTGGTCTTTTATAGATAGGGCTATAACCATCACAAGCACTGCAATGATCTGGCCCTTCAGGATACCAATTGTTAATAATATAATCAGAGTGATTATAGTATGGCATGCCAATATTGTTACAGGCACACACAAACAATGCTGTAGGTCCTGAAATTGTCAGAAGGATTCATCTTAAAAATAAAGGAATTTTATTCTGTATGATAAACACTACATAGAAAAATATCACCTGAATGTTGTCTTTCTATGAAGTAAATATATTTTGACCAAATCATCAAAGTGTAGTCATTACCTGCGAGTATGAATACTTTATTTAGTGGAGACTGTGTACATAGGCCACTCTACACCAAACTAATGCAACAATTGGTAATCATGACAATCATGACACACAAGCACGTATGTGCGTAGGTGTTTTAGCAACTGAGTATAGAGTTTGTGTTTCCATTTACAGTAGTAGGGGAAAAGGTGTGGTGATTTTGCAACCGCAATGGTCATAAAATGGTCTGCTTGTGGTTGGCCACCTTTTCATTTTTTTCCTACCCTTTATCATATCTCACTTCTCCAATCTCCCAGGTGGAATGAGGGTTCTGTTCTCATGCTATGGATAGACTGTAAAACCATGTGTTGACACCAAATAGTAGGCAGCTAAAGTATGTTGATGCTCTCAAATATTTGAAATTCTGAATACTGTAATTGTACCTTATTTGAAGAGTTTATATGTCTGTGTACATGCTGAACACACGATAGACATGCAATGTATATAACTTGACTTTATAGAATTTTTAAAAATGCAGTTTATTTTTACATTTCAATGTGTTTTATACTTCAATAAGTTTTTTGCTTCTCAGCTGATGAACTGACCAGCATTTCATTTTCCTACAAAAACTTGCTCTATCTATCTATCTATCTATCTATCTATCTATCTATCTATCTATCTATCTATCTATCTATCTATCTATCTATCTATCTATCTATTGTGATACAGAAAGGAAAAGACAGCACTGCAGAGCACAAAAGACAAAAGAAGAAATGGGAACATTAGACATTCTCCTTAAAGAAAACAATACATTCAGTGCTGGAGGAATTACAGTGCAATCTTCCTACACCTCTCATGACTTTCCTGGCTGATGGGTCACAAATTCTCATCCAGATCACAATGAATATCCTCTCTGGCAATGGAGCGTGGAAGGAATCTTTTAGAGTGTCTTATCCAGCCTCTGCAGGCATCTGTTGTGAAGTCATCACACGCTGCATCCATGGCAGCCAGAAGGGTCATCTGTGTATGTGGCTTGCAATCATATACTTTCCATCTCTATGCTAAGAAAAATTCCTCAATGGAGTTAAAGATTGGGTAGTAGGGTGAGAGGAACTCCATCAGGATCTTGTTGTGGGTCACACACCATATCCTGATGACGTTGGAGAAATGGAAACTGATATATGTCCTCAGCCTCTTCTGCCTTTTCCTTTGTTTTGCCTCATAACTTCTCCGCCACACAGCCTCAATCCTCACTCCTCTTCTTCTTTCTGACTGTTAACCCCTTCCAAGTCCTTGTCCTTCCATTGTCAGAAATGTAATATTGTGTTGTGCTCTGGCTATATATACTACATTCTTGCCAGTTGATGGTTCATGAGATGTGCCTTTGCACTATTTCAGAAAACTGGTTGATCATTGTTTGAGCTAATGCTTCCCACATTTACCTATGTTGGAGAAACTCAGGATTCACCTGGGAGCAATTTATCAGTTTAGGACAGATTGAGGAAAAAAAAAGTCTAATGGAAATGTATAGAAAAATGCTTGACATTATGACAACTTGTTCAAACATTTTGCATAAGACTTATATGATAAACTTATGGTTAAATGTTGTTGAGGTTGAGACTATTCAACAGAGAGCCATATAATACAGTTTCAGTGAACATGATATAAGTAATTGAAATGTAGGAAAAACAGAACATTTTACATAATCACTTGCATAGATGTACAACAGCATTTACATCTTGTTTACAGAAATGAGTAACTGCTTTTTTGATGTGCACAAGTGACACAATGATTTGAAGTATGACTAAGTAGTTTTGAGAGTTTCAATTCTGTTTTGAGAAATGCACCAAAGCGACTGAGAAAAACTGTAATAAACAGGACTAGGTTCTCTACCAGTGCTCACACCAGATGAGTGTGTGAGGTCTATTTTCATAACAACAAAGTTAACTGTCAGATTTGGACTTGAAACTTATTTCACATATGGATTGTTTTTGCTTAACTCAAACTGGACAAAACATTTTCAGGTTTTTAATTTTAAAGTGAACCCAAATATTGCTGTGATTTGCATTGTCTCCTACCTCAGAGCCCTCAGACGCTAGGTTACTTTATTTAACTGTTTGTTTCTTTGAGAGTTAGTGAAATCTAGTATTTGGCATTTGCGTGTTTTTGTTTTACTTTCTGAATTTTTTATTTTTTGGCATTTCCTCCATGCTCATGCCAAGCTGTGACCTTTACACTGTAGCTGAATTATCAGCTGTAAGACTTTTAGTTTGGACAACTATCAAATTTGTGCAAAAAGAATCAGAATTTATTCAATTTCCTCTTGTAATTTAAGAGATTATTTGTCAGAACATATACAGTAAATATATCTACAGTTTTTTTTGGATTTTATTTATTTTAACAAACTGTATTTTACTACAACAGACAATGAAGTAAATTATTGTTTT
Organism: Anableps anableps; assembly: GCA_014839685.1. Classification (NCBI taxonomy): domain Eukaryota; kingdom Metazoa; phylum Chordata; class Actinopteri; order Cyprinodontiformes; family Anablepidae; genus Anableps; species Anableps anableps. The sequence goes on along the minus strand of CM026068.1, from coordinate 22,709,894 downwards.
TACCTGTTTTTGATTTCATAAGTTTAAATTTTCCTTTGTAATTGCACATCTTTCTTTGACATGTTCTTTTTTTTCCTATTTTAACATCAACACTTCCATCTGTTTTGAAGTATTTCAAAATGCATAATATCTACAAAATGGGATGTAATTAGTAGAAAGCAATGAGAGTTCCTTTGAGTTTTCCACAAGCCAGAGTCTGCATATGCTCAGCATCCTTGGATTATTATTACAACACAATAGCTACCTTCTCCTCATACATCTGTAAGGTCCGGTTCATGGTCTACTTAACGGCTGGTTCATGTAAACAAGCTGCTGAATTATTCATAACATTGCTACATTGTATAAATACTAGGTTGCAAACTGTTTGTTTTATGTGAGTCCAGGATTTTATGTCTTTGCACAAATTCCTTGCTGTTTGTTTTGACAGGACATCCCAATAAATGATAATATAATTGAAAAGTTAATTTATTTCATGAAGTCAATTTATGAAGTAAAATGTACTTAAAAGTTTAGATAGCGTTCTCAAGCTTCCAAGCTTCTCCCTTTTTTTTTTATTTAACAATGGTTAATGTGGCCAACATTTCAATTTTAGTTTCATTGGACCACAAAACATGTCTTTCCAAAAAGGGTTTTCTTGAGTTCATTTACAAACGCTTACAGAGCTTTTTATGTTGCTTTTGGAGTAATGGCCTCTTCCTCTCTCAGCAACCTTTCAGCTCATATCGGCACAAAACTTGCTCCACTGTGGAACCAGTCTTACCAGCTTCAGCCAGCATTTTTACGAGATCTTTTGCTTTTGTTCTGCAGTTGATACTCAGATTTTGCACCAAAACACATCAATCACTGGGACACAAAACCTATCTTCTTCCCAAACAGTACGATGTTTGGACATTCTCATGATGTCTATACTTACATATAATTGTTTAAACTGATGAATGTGGAACCTTCTGGTATCTGGATTGTATCAAAGGATGAGGCAGACCAGAGGTCCAAAGTTTTCTTCCTGATAGCTTGCCAATTTTTTTTTTTTCATGTTTTCATGATGTCACATAAGGAAGAAGCTTGTTTAAGGTGTTACTTTAAAAGACATCCACAGGTGTGGCTCATCTAGGGTGTTTTCACACCTGATAGTCTGGTAGACTCAGTTCAGTTGGGGACCAAAATTTCAGCATTTGTTACATTTTCAGCTGGTGCAGTTTGTTTTCACACTGCACTGAGTCAATCGAGCCAAACTCTTTGAAAGGAAGCCCAGATTGCTTTATTAGTTACAAATCATCACTGATTGTGAAATCTTCATGTTGGACCTCAAGATCTTTTTTCTCTCTTTCTCCAGACTATGAAGAAAGAATGAAGATTTACTTTGATCTAAAAAAGAGGGCTTTAGGGTGCTGAGCAACATTGCAGTCATTTTCCTCTTTAGACAATGTAAGACGCTTCTGATGTTAAGGCTCCCACATAGTGCTGTAATGTGTGAGCTGTGCAGACTCCATGCTCACTGTCCACATGCAGTTGATATTTTGTAGTCACGTATACTGATTGCTACATTTCTCGTGACAAATTCCTATAATATATCTAATTCGACACAGTGCCTCATCCTTACCCAAGGTCTGAGATAACTCACCCAAGTACGTGGGAGCCTTTAGCAGCACTGTTGCCTTGCAGCAAGATGGTCCTGGGTTCAAATCCCAGTCTGGGGTCTATCTGCAAGGAGTTTGCATGTTCTCCCTGTCCATGAGTGGATTCTCTCTGGTTTCCCTCCACTGTCCAAAAAACTTGACTGTTAGATGAATGGGTTACTTTAAATTGCCCTTAGGCAATGTGTGTGTGTGGAGGGGGGTGTGCGCGCAGGCGTGGCTGCATGTCCAGGGTCTGTGTGTTGCCCTGTGATAAACTGGCAACCTGTCTGGGGTGTACCCTGCCTGTCGTTCAATGACTGCTGCAGATAGGCACCAGCTCCCCTGCAACCCTGCAAGGTTAAGCAAATATAGATAATGTATGGATGGATGGATAATGGGGATTAGATAAATATGAGTTTATTTATTGTAAAAACTGTTGATAAAAAAAAAAAATATATAGAAACATCATATAGTTTCAGTGGCGTGATTGCTGTAAATCTAATCCTGTAAATCCAGTTGGTTTTTCTTTGCAGTCCTCCTTGGACAAGCAACCTTAGTGTAACTTCTGCATCTTTTTATTGCCATAGTTTTTTTTTCTGCTCAACTTTCTGTTAATATCCCTGGATACAGTCTTTTGAACAGCTCGCCTTTGCTGCAGTTTTCTGGATTTTCCTCCTTGTGGAGGTTGTCAGTGACTGTTGGCCAATTGTCAAGTTAGCAGTCTTCTTCATGATTGTGAAGAGCAAAACATAAAAAAAAGTATTTTTTAACAATCCTGTATAATATTCTATTTTGGGATTAGAAGTAAGATGTAATCATAAAAATTAACTGGTATTAAATGCTTGAAATGTATGTCACCCCCCATGAGTTTCACTTATAAATTGAAAAACTAAAATAAATTATATCATCATTGATATTCTAATTTATTGGAATGCATCTGGAATTAAATTATTGTTTATAATAAATTGTTGTCTATATGCAATCTGTTAAAATTGTTATTTAGGTTTGACCTCAAGTAATGGTGTTTGACAGCCAGAGGCTAAGACAATCATTACAAATACACAGACAGCATGTATTAAAGCTCCCTGACCAGAATAAAAATCAGTGTAGAAGTGTTGTTAACAGAGCTGTCTCCACACCATACCTGACAAGGGCACAAAAAACAAACAAAAACATTGTTAAGGTTCAGATTGTCTCATTTAAGCTGACTTTAAAGCACTAAGTTGATTAAATGTGTCCTTAATTTAAATAATGAAGAGAGTCATCTACTGCCCCCCCTCTTGTTCCTCCTTTTACAAGTTCTTCTCCTTTTCTTCCACTTCTCCCTCTTCTCCTCTCTCAGTAGATGTCACTGCAGTTCCACCACGTGCCTGCGACACAGACTGATTGCAATGCATCGTGGGAGTTAGACACCCTCAGGTGACGATAGCAGTGACGAAAGTGACCGAAGGGGAGGAGGAAGGTGGGAAAAATGATATAACGAGGGAAAGAAAGAGGACAGATAAAAAGAGAGGGAAAAGCAGAGATGATGGAGACACGTTAACTTGGGCTTTACCAGTAGGTCCTGGCAGCAGCTGTGTCAGTGTGTCATGCTAGAAGTCCTAGCTGTAAAAAACAAATAGTTCAGAATCACATGCCCAAACTGTTAGGGGTGATGTCATATTAACACACACATTCCCACAAACATCTTGGTGATGCAATTAACTGTCATGGCCCGATCTCCTATCAGTTGGTAATGAACAGATAAACTGTTGTGGCATCAGGGGAAATGTGAGGAAAGATAGAGGCGTTGTTGACTTGCCTCTGTCAAACAGATGGTAATCTGTCAGCTCTCCAGTTTTCCAGCGCTTCCACTGATTGGAGCTCACTGTAATTACGTTATTCAGTATGGGAAATGGAAAATATCACCCCCATCAAGTGACATTTCAAGCAATATTTCATTTTGCTCTCAAGGGGGAACTTTCCTGTTGTTCAGCAGACTGAATGTTAGGCCGAAAACTGGCACCAACCCGACTGTTTGTTCTTAGAATTGTTACCAGCTCAACAGCAGGGCTCATCTTTGCTTTAAATATAAAATATCTGACCTACAAAAGAAGCTGCAGACATTGATGGGGTTTTGAAATAGAACAGTATAAAATAGAGTTTGTAATATGTTAAAAAGACCAAGTAAAGTGTGTTCATATGCTTGCTTTTACTTCGCTGCCTCCTTTCAGTCATTGCCAGATTGTGTTTGGTACTTTTCACTGATACAGTCAGCCAGGACTTTTTCCCTCTGTAATTTATCATCTTTAGAGAATGCCTATGTGCATTTTCACAGTAGCCTCTCTTACTCAAAGAAAAGTATGTTTATTTTTGCCTCAAAACTTGGCTTTCAATGAAAAGGAGGATAACTTCCAAGCATGTATGGAAGGTAACAGGCTGGTTGTTATTTAGGAGGAGCTACATGACCAGAAGCTTAACAGACAGCCACCTGACCAAGCTGGTTGAGTGAGGATGCAAAGAAATCAGTGGGCTTGGAAATGGTAGCTGGGAACCAAGATGTCAGCCAAGTACATTTTAGAGATGACCTGAATGAAAGAATTATCCTTCTGCTTTTTCCTCTTCCTATGTTTGTCTCCTGCAAAGCAGGATCAAGTATTCACAGCTCCAAGTAAACATTTGGCGTGCACACCAGCCTCCATATCAATGTCTCTGAATCCAGCTGGATGTGCTAGTGCTGCTGGCTGCAACATCCAGACGACAAAACATTGGGTTTGCCGAGAAGCATATATCCTGATGCTGTAGTGGATATTGAGTTAAAACTCTTGGCAGAAATGAAAGTATTGGAGATACACATAAATAGTTAGTATTCATGAAGACTAGACACAGGCTGGTGGACACCCACTGATGAACAAAGAGTTCCACTGATTTCTTAGGCAATCCACTCTGATGCTTGGGTAAGGATCAAAAGATGTGCAGGTTCTGTTCTCCTCATGAGTGCTGTTTGATTTAATCTATTTGAAGAAAGAAACTTCATCACCCAGACAAGACAAACAAAATTTGGTTTCAATATGTCTTTTTATTATATATATGAAATTAACTTTATCCTTCTGCCAGTTTGTGTTATTGGGGATTGAGCAATATTGACCCCTTAGCCTCAGTCAGAACACAAACAACAACAAAAACCACAAACATGCCATGTTAGGATGCATGATGTATTTGTAACCCAGGCTTTTCCTCTGTGCACCTGCGGCTTGTAGAAGACACCCAGGGACTCAGCGTTGTGTTTTTGGTGAAGGTGGGATGTGCTCCGTGCAAAAACATAGGCACCAGACACAGGGTTCTCAGTTGTGAGGACACCTTGGAGCATTTATTTCATCCAGCCATGCTTCTTCTCAAACCTTACAGGCAGCAAAGCATACTGTCAACATTTATCCATTTGCAAAATAATAAAATATCACCAAAAAAATAAAATATATTTTCTCCTCTAAAGCCAGTGCAGTACAAGCATTTTTCATATCTGCTCTTAAGCCACAAAACAGCCATTTATTACGTATAGCACCATCTTCTTTGAACCAAATGCCAACCTCAGCATTGTAATTATATGAACAGAGAAACCAAACTTTTCATTAAAACTTTTGTTTGGTAACTAAAACATTTAGTTTGTAGTTATTTAGCAAACTAAAAGAAACAAACAAACATAGAGATAGCTAGATAACCCGTTTTTTACTCATATTGATGTATATATTACACCAGGCTGCTGATGTTCTGGCTATCTGTACTACCCAACAATCTGTCTTACCTTATGGCAGTGTGAGACAGACCAATGTTACATCACAGGTTGCTTACTCAGCAGATTTCTCGTCAATATGTCCAATCTCTGGACATTTCGTTTAATCTGTTTTGTTTTGTCTAAGGTTATGGTAAGTTTTTTTTAATTCATGTAACAACTGCTATTACTTAAGATGCTATATTACTTCATGTTTACATTTACATGACAGGTGGCTTGCAAACATATTTGTAAATGGCTTTAATTTGTTGTCTGCAATATCGTTACCATACTGTAAACATGAAAGTCCCATTGTTTAGCGTCAATCACGTAAATCATGACAAAATACGGTCATTTTGTGGGATATAAAATTATTCTACTTTTCAATATTCTAGTTTAATAAAATTGTTTTTATTAAACTGTGCTAAATATGTGCTAAAAGGAACATTAACGCTGGATGATAGATATTATGATTGATTGAAGCTCTGTATATCTACGGTGAAGTGTAGCTTACTGTTACCAGGTCATTATTGTTTAGCACATTTTCAATCTCCAACTATTAGGCAAACTCGGGTAATCAAAACAAGGGCTCCAAATTTTACTGTAGATAGATAGATAGATAGATAGATAGATAGATAGATAGATAGATAGATAGATAGATAGATAGATAGATAGATAGTGGCTTGCAAAAGTATTCATAGCCCTTGAACTTTTCCATATTTTGTCACATTACAACCACAAACATATCTTTCATTGGAATTTGATGTGAAAGACCAACACAAAGTGGTATACAATTGTGAAGTAGAAAGAAAATTATACATGATTCAAAAATTTTTTTACAAATAAAAAGCAGAAAAGTGCGGTGTGCAAAAGTATTCAGCCCCTTTTCTCTGAGTGCAACTAATTGCCATCAGAAGTTTCCTGATGATTGCTAATGACTAAGTAGAGTCCACCTGTGTATAATCTAATCTCTGTACAAGTACAGCTGCTCTGTGAGGGACTCAGAGGTTGGTTAAGAGAATATTGGGGAGCAAACAGCATCATGAAGTCCAAGGAACACACCAGAAAGGTCAGGGATAAAGTTGTGGAGAAGTTTAAAGCAGGGTTAGGCTATAAAAAGATTTCCCAAACTTTGAACATCTCACTGAGCACTGTTCAATCCATCATCCGGAAATGGAAAGAGTATGGCACAACTATAAACCTACCAAGACAAGACCGTCCACCTAAACTTACAGGCCGAACAAGGAGAGCAGTGATCAGAGATGCAGCCAAGAGGCCCATGGTGACTCTGGACCAAAATACTAAGAGATCCACAGCTCAGGTGGAGGAATCGGTCCACAGGACAACTATTAGTCGTGCACTGCACTAATCTGGTCTTTATGGAAGAGTGGCAAGAAGAAAGCCATTGTTAAAAGAAAACCATTAATAGTCCCATTTGCATTTTGCCAGAAGCCATACTGGGGACACAGCAAACATGTGGAAGAAGGTGCTTTGGTGAGACGAGACCAAAATTGAACTTTTTAGCCAAAATGCAAAACGTTGTGTGTGGCAGAAAACTAACATTGCACATCACTCTGAACACACCATCCCCACTGTCAAATATGGTGGTGGCAGCATCTTGCTCTGGGAGTGCTTCTCTTCAGCAGGGACAGGGAAGATGGTCAGAGTTGATGGGAAAATGGATGGAGCCAAATACTGGGCAATCTGGGAAGAAAACCTGTTTATCTGTTCCACATTATCAAAAAATTTAGACAAGTAAAATTAATTCCTGTGGAGGGTTATGGAAGTATTTTTATTATGTATGTGTTTATACTCATGTCATCTTTTTTTACAGAAACATGTATACCTGCTTTCAGCAGTGGTGTCAAGTAAGCTGTTTGCTGGGCAATCCAGGGATGTGGAAAAGGTAAATAGATAAATAAGCTGTTGTTTTTGCATCTCATGATTTCAAACCCTTAATAAATTTCACTGAAAAAATGCAATAGATGACGATGTCAGCTGAAGACGTTTGGCTGTGTCCTTTAAACTTTTAGGCCATTGGATGCTTCTGGTAAATGTTTTGGTAAAACCTATTTTATCAATGGATCATTACATATTCAGTTTTCTTTGACCATGCAAAACATTTTAGATCATCGCCATGTCATAGAAATAATAAACACCCTGTACTTGTACAACACAAGTTATCAAGTCCAGAGGACCCCAAAGTGCTTCACACAACATTCAATCATTCACCCATTCACACACACATTCACACGCCGATGGTGGCAAGCTACTGGATTGTAGCCAAAGCTGCTCTGGGGCAGTCTGACAGAGGCGAGGCTGCCATGCACCAGCACCACCAGACCCTCTGACCACCACCAGCAGGCAAGATGGGTGAAGTGTCTTGCCCAAGAACACAACGACAGCAACGGACTGAGCAGGGGCTCGGACCTGTTACAGGAAGATCTCCTACCACTGTTGCCACAATAAAACACTGATGCCACCATGAGGTGCAAAAAAAAAGTTTGCAGTGGTGATCTGTACGTGAAGTGTCTTGCCTAAGGATACAGCAACTGAGATAGACCAGGGGTTTGAACCAGCAACCCACCAGCTATAGGCCAAACTCATTCCTCCTGAGCCACCATCACCCTACAAGGGAAATGTCAGTTTCTCATAGGAAGCCAGGAAGCATTATGTAGGTGGGCAAAAACAAAAGTGACAGCCTTTCACAGGGGAAATTTCCATGACAAATTTAAATATTGGCCTTTTACTTTACATTCTTTTTAACACTCTTTTCCCATGTGAGTGCACATGAACGCTCAAAATTGCACAACACAGTTGTTACACTATATATAATTAGACTGTTCCTCTTTTAACATTTACAAAAGTTGCCCTTGGAGAAAAGTAGGATTTGGTTTTCTTGTTTTTTTCATTATTTGTAGTTTGTCTGTGGGATAAATGCATTGTCATCTTGGCTTGTGGTTTCATTCACCAGATACTATTGAACTTTATTCAAATAAAAGTTCTCTCAGTGAGGCAAAAACATATCTGTAAGCAGCATAGATATGAAAGGTAGAGCAGGTTTTGGACATGGGTTGTTTTTCCAGCAACTCTGTGTCTTGTGGTGAGTGTGTGTGCTTGTAAGTGTGTCACAGTTCAACAGCAGACAAGTGAAGAGGAGCATTAAACGCCCTCTTCCTCCACTAATCAGGGATTAGACAGTGTTTAAGAGCATAAGAGAAAACCATAAAACAAATGAGAGTATAAAAGACATGACTAAAAATCCCTTGGAGGAAATAAAAGAATGCCTTTCTGTTGTTGCAGAATTTCTGTGTCATTCATTTTCTTTGCTTACTGTGACCATTTTTAGGGATTTTATCTTATTACTGGACTCAAAGTAACTTAATGTAGCACCTCTTAAACTGCAAAATTTGAGGAAAGAGAACTTATGTTTAAAGTAAGCATTAATAGTACAACCATAGTCTGTTTTTCAATTAGTTCTGCTATTTCATTTTAAATCCTGATTTAACTTCATAAGATTCACCTTTCCAACAAATAAGGATCTGCCTTCTGTGCACATGACTTAGAGATTTTATAGTTTGTGTTAATCTACAGAATGTATAAGTATTGCTAAGTAGCTCGAATTTAAGTCTGTAAAGTGAGAATGTAAATGGTGATATAACCAGTAAGATTTAGCATGTCAGAGGAAACTGTGCCGGGGAGAGAGCCGCTTCGTGACCTAACAAACTAGCACCTTATGGAGGGGTTTTTTCAAGCACTCTCTGTTGTGTCCAGTTCTCCTGTAATTCACTACAGTGGCAAATGTCTGCTTGTGACAAAAGCTGGAATTAGAAATATTAAGTTTCTACCAGCACTTACATAGATGTAATTTCCATCCAATTTTCTGTGCCGTCATTAAGTAGTTGTGCACTTCTTTACATGATATTTGTACTTTAACAAAAAGTAACTTGTTTATTTCAGTTTTATATAGTTTTCCATAGTTTTAAGCTGTGAAATTCTTATTCTGGGTTTTTATAGAGCGCTGGATAGTCCAACAACCTTTGACAGCTATCCAACTGTGAAACTGTGTTTAAATCAGCCTACAGTGTTTAAAATTTCATAATATTTCCTTGAGGCAACATGTCCCCAACAAAGTTGTTACTTGTGTGTGTGTTTTTAAGCATCTTGCTTTTTTTGGTTTGATTGCCCTCTAAGAGGTTTTCTATAACATGCCTCACTTAGAATAAATTAATCTGCCATTCATCCTGCCATTCCAATGCCGCTGTTAGAGCTTAACATTTTTGGTAGCATGTTAACACAACACAACTGGAAGGAAGCTGATACCAATTTTGTAACATAAATAGCTATTTTTTAAAAGTTGTTTGCTATAACAAGAGAAAGGAAAAGAGGAAGATATACAGAATGTAAAGGAGAAAAAGACATGCAGAAGGAAGGAAGACAATCTTCCTTGGGATGCAGGAATGATTAATGTGAAGCTGTCAGAGGGGTGGAGAGGGGAACCCACAGCGATGGGAGAAGAGTCATGGCCAGGTGCAGAGAAAAGGATATGGCAGAGAGGGGTAGAAGCAGAGATGATGGCATAACAGCATGAAAAGGTTCCAGGACCGACTGCAGACAGTGAGAAGGAGCGATTGTGCAGAGTTTCAGCTGTGGAAGAATGAAAGAGATTTTTGGAAATATTGCTTAAAAGGAATGTGAAAATGAAGAAAAAAAGGAACAGAGGGAGTCAGACAGGATGAAGATGTAACAGAGAAAAGAGTAGCAAAGGTAGCACAGAGTTCTGGAAAACTGAACAGAAGACAAAAAAGGAAACTTTAAAAACTACCAAGGACATAAAAAAGCCAAAATGTTGCTTGTAAAAAAAACTTTTGGATTGTTTCTCTATGCCAACCAGAAGTGTCTTTACAAAGAGTAAAAAAGGAGAGAGAGTGGTTAAAATTAAAATAATGTTGTTACAGCAGTTGTTACAGCCAGACGTGATATATTGCCATAATTCCTACCTCTGTGTGAACCAGTATAAACAATGGTCTGTGGCTGCACTTATTGTTCTGCTTCACCTCTAACCTCACCTCACTCTACTTTATTACCCCATTCTCTCTAATGGACTTTCCATTGTATGCATCTGTGTGTGCATGTAAAGTGTAGTATATAGTAAGATAGCAATAATTTGATGACAGGAGGATAATAATAAAGCCAGTCAAGGTATCTTGGCTTGTTAAATGTAAACTCAGCAGCTGATGGATTTTCCGTAAGAACAGATGAATCCATTAGTGTGCAGTCTCAAGTGATTCAAGACAGATTAGCTATCACCAGTGCATGGCTGTGGAAAAATGTGCCCATAACAGGAAAGAAACTAGAATCAAGGTACTTCAATCATTGCTGGTCAGTTTATTTTTCTTTTCCTAATTGGAGTAAGTTTTTTTTTTTTTTTTTTTTTTTGTTTTTTCCAAATCTCACGTATAGTATACTTTGTTTTTCTTTCTATTTTCACATACAGATGTATAAATTCTTTTTCTGCATTTTAACCAGTAGATTAATATCAAGCATGACAGATTAGGATGGCTGATCCAAACCAAAATAACACCAACCCACTTCTTGCTGTACATGTTATTTACTGGGGTAGCACAACCACATTTTCCTACAGCAAGTCAAGTCAAGTCAAGTTTATTTGTATAGCACATTTCAGCAGCAAGGCAGTTCAAAGTGCTTTACATCATAAAAACATCAATCAAGTATACATCAAAATCATCTGAATCATCAAGCATCAAAATATTACTGCTAATCAAAGCAGGTATGAAATGTTGGTATTTAGGATGTGAATGGGCACATGATCAGCATGAAACATCCTGTGGTAAAGAATGCTATTTCATACCCAAAAAAGTTTGGTAGGATGGTCAGAAAACATTAAAAACAACAGCATCATAGGAAGACAATTGCATTGTAAAGATGTGGTGATTAACTGATTTATTTCATTTCATGGAGATGCTAGTGCATTGGTAGCTGTGCCATGTTAAGTTGCAGTTTTAGATTAAATCTAACTCCATCTAATTTAAATGCTTGTATCAGCAAAATTTGATCTGCAAATGTGAGAGCCAAAAGTTACATTTTTGAAAGAACTCCAGTAAGTCTTTACCTTTTACATGACTTCTCAGTAATCAAGGATATGACAATTTTAAGAGCTTCAATAGATGGGAATTGGACTTTTTCTTATTCTTGAAAGTGTTTTACCTCTAATCCATTAAGCTTCCACAGTTCTGAACATGGGTGAAGCTGACTGGTTTTTATTGTTTATATTCTAGAAAACACATCGTCTCTGTTTACTGCTGAATTACTTAACTCATCTGGACTCACTCACCTTTGTAAACTGAGAAATGTTTCTTTTTAAAGTTTAACATTGACTTTTAATTCTTGAAGTCCCCAGCTGACATCGATTGAACGTCCTGATTCAGTCATGTGACTAGTGAGGGCTTGTGGATATTGAAGTCATCATTTCCAAAATCTGTGTGCACTGAGGCAGCTTATGTGACCACTAAGCTGATTTTGGAAACTTTGTTTTCTTTTAGAAAAGGTGAGTTTCCACTGATTCAGTGATTCTAATCCTTAGATAGAATATAACCTGGGTTTGATAGCATTTCTTGAACAATTTGATACAGAACAGGTTTGTCAAATATTGTTGTGACATTTATGTCACATCGGGTATTAAACTCAAAATTCCATGTGACATATTTGTCACAATAATATGATTCCTAATCATTTGTTTAGTCAATTGAGATTATTCAGTTATTTTAGATGAACATATGTTCTGTTTTTAAATCATATTTAAATAAATGTAAGTGTGGAAAAATTAGTAATTTATGAAATAACTGAAATCTGTGATGAAATTTTACCTTAGCTTTAGACATGTTATTTCCCAGTTACCCCCTGTTTTATTGTTATGTCACATTTTTGTAGAATGGAAAAAACATAAATATATTGTTCAAGATGCAGTAGTGTTCATCACTGGAGAGAACAGTGAGTATGAGGGATGTGAAAGTAGCTGAGATAAACATCCCAAATACCATAATTATATTCTTAACAAAAACATGGAGAGTGAAGAATTAAGTAAGTCTCGCGATTCATATGGATGTGATTCTAGTGATTTAGAACAAAGCCACATTCAAGTCAAATGAACCCTGTGCAGCAAAAGGCAGTCATTAAAGGACAAAAATTTTCTTGGAAAAAGAACATTTTTCAAGGGACTGCGTCCCAAACCTCCTGATGAGATCCATATTCCACTGGAGTACTTCAGAAAGTTCACCTCACAAGAAATGCTGCAGTTGATAATGGAACATACAAATTTATACAATGTACAAAATTCTAATAGTCAGAAAAATGTTCATACCACAGTCAAAGAACTAGAAATACTGATTGGCCTCCACCTGTGTATGGGTCTTTGCCAAATGTCAGGAAATCGACCATATTGCAAGAATTACACAAAGTGTCCAATGGTGGCAGATAACATGTCACACAACAGATTTCAGATCCTATTGGCATCTCTACATTTCATTGACAGTTTAGATTTGTCAAACAGACATGAAAACGAATGGATTTCTCTCATTGAATGTAAATGTTGATATTCGTAAACAGTTCTGCTATCCTGCCAGGTCCCTCTTGAAAAAGTTTTTTTTTTTTTTTTTTTTTTTTATATATCTGGTTAAATAAAGGTTATTATAATGTTTTGCTAAAAACTCCTGGATATCCTGGAGGAGCACAACTCCACTGATGAGCAAATGGTGTCCTTCAGGGGACACATAACTCAATATGTCAGAATGTGTTGTATCCACAGACTTGTGTGCTGTTTTGTTGGCGTTTGTTCTCTCACCTTTCTCCTCTCCAGGGTGTGATTGGCGGGTGCAGCTTCCAGCTGGTGCTCATCAGCCCTCATCAAGGAGCAGTGTTTAGAGGAGGGGTTTTCCTGAGATAGACACCAGATGGTTAACTTACTACTCTTGGTAACTGCTGAGGTCCTTGTAGTTGTATGAAGAAGTGCTTCCATTATACTTGCCTCTTGTGTCTCTTCCCTCCTCACAGACTGTTCCTCTCTTAAGGATTGTCCTCTGCATTTCGCTTCCACACTGATTCTCCCGTTAAGTGGTTCCCTCCTGGTATCTCAGTCTTCTTGCTGCTCCTTGACTGCTCCTTCAGAAAAACACCTACCTGTGGCTCCCATCCAGTGCTCACCCGCCTGTCCACCCTTTGACGAAATGTCCTCCATAGTGGACATTTGTAGTTATTTCTACCATTTTATCCTGCATTTTTTTCAAGTGAGAAGAAAAGGATTCATTGTCAGAGGTAGAGAGAACATCACTGTGAATTGTTGATGGAAACTCAGATTGAGTTGTCTGATGAGGAAGATCAAGATGTTGTGTTTGAGACAGAAGATTCAGAGATCTCTGAGGATGAAATTCTGGAAAGACAAACAGGCAGAGGAGTCAGGGCAAGCAAAAAGTCCCCATCTATGTCCAGTTGCCGCCAAATAAAACTTGGTTCTATAAGCTAGGAAATTTCATTAAGTTTGCTGATGATCTTGATATTTCTGATTATGACAAAAGAAAAGATCTTTTGTGGAGAACTAGGCCCCTCTTGACCAAAGTAAGGCAAGGATGTCTAAGTCTGCCTAGAACAGGGAAACAGTTCCATTTCCCTGTCTAATTCACCAGTATGTACCAGATAAACCATAACCAACTAGATTAAAGGCGTTTGTTTTGGCTGCACCAAATGGCCTGGTCTTAGTCTCTGTGTTTTACCAATGCAAGACCACCTTCAGAGTCACAGAAGGCTATGGCAATGGAGAACAAGCTGTCCTCCAACTGGCAGTGTGTCCTCCGAGGCACCCACCTGTTCTTTGACAGGTTCTTTACCACTTTCAACCTCCTGGACATTGAGGTTAAAAAGGCTAAATGATAAATGGTCTATACTTGTCCAGTCAGTCAGTCAGTCAGTCATTCATTGGCATTCACCAATGCATGGCTTTAGTATAAGACTGACTGCCAGTTTCAGGGAAAAAAAACCCACTGAGCTTCCTTGAATGTAAATTCCTCCTTGGTGAGCAGTTGATTATTTGGGCTCAAATAGGAATGGGGAGTAACAGTGTGGATGACTACACTCCTCAATGTCAAGAATTAAAGCCTCAGCTTAATGCAGCTCTGAAGCACTATGGGCTCTAAGTGCAAGTTATTCCATTGTGTTTTAAAGAAGGGGAATTGCTTTGAGTATCACACCCCATGAATTAGAAATACATCAGTGTTCCGGTATAAATGCACAAAATAGTGATTAGAGTTTCACTCAAAGTGCTTCTGTTGACTTTTTTCAGTTTCGATACAGTACAAAACAATGATTTAGAAGTTACACTCATTCTTATGTTGACTTGTTGGTATTTTCCTTTAAAATTTAATGAGCGACATCAAAGTCCAGTTTCACTTGTCTGGCATTCCAATGTCAGAGTGGACGTATCATAGCTTAAAAATAAAACTGTATTTTTTCAAAAACATGTTTTCTGTACTCTCATTACCAAGCAATTGGGAAAGTTTTTAAAAAAGAAAGATTAGACAACATTTTTTTTCCTGTGTTGTTGTGCAAAGAGCTGAACCCTTCCGCTCTAACTTCCTTCACTGAGAAGTTAACACTTCGATGACTGAAGTGCTAAGTCCCTCCCAACTAACTTACAACTCTGAAGGGTTAACACCTAACCAGATATTTACCCCTCTGGTACTTAGATCACTAAGTCTGCAGAGCATAATCCACCTTAGACTCCATAGAGAATCTATTTAGCTGGTTCTTGGAGAAACGAGCCCAAATTCTGCAAGTTATAATGAGTATCTCACCCCTCTACCTTCTGTGACCCAGCTAAACTGAATAGCGTTCCATTCAACCAAGTTTCACAGATCACACTCATTAAAGCAGCTGCTTTCCCCTGATACAACTGGCTCTTGGATCTGATCAACATGTGTTTTAGTAACTTCTATGGAGTCCCAGGGGTGTTATTTAAATAACTTTGTTCTATGGCAACCATTAAATGCATACTGTAAATAACACTTGCATCCCAACTCATAAGGCCTAGAGCCATAACAACATCATAATCATCAAGCAAATATACATCAAAAGTATTGATCAGTGTTCCACTCACTACTAATCAAAGGCAACTCTAAACAGGTGGGTTTTTAGCCTTAATTTAAAGGCACTTAAAGTGTTGGCTATTTTGCAGTTTTCTGGGAGTTTGTTCCAGATTTGTGGTGCATAAAAACTAAATGCTGCTTCTGCATAGTAGACTTGAACATGAAGACCTTTATTCTAGAAGGTTGATACAACAACAATAGGTCTTTGATGTATTTTGGTGCTAAGCCATTCAGTGAGTTATAAACTAACAAGTATTTTAAAGGTTTTTCTCTGAGCCACAGTGTAAGGACTTTAAAAGTGAGGCGATGTGCTCTGTTTTCCTGGTTTTAGTGAGAATGCGAGCAGTGGCGTTCTGGATCAGCTGCAGCTGTCTGATTGACTTTTTAGGCAGACCTATGAAGACACTGTTAGTTAAGTGGCGGATCAAAATATATCAAGCTGGTGCTGGTGACTCATGTGTCTTTAATGTAAACACATTGACAGTGTACTGATAAACAATACATATCGTCTCAAAGCAAGGATACTCAGCCTTTTGAAATGATAATTTTTTTTTTCTTTTTTTAAGCTCTGGACTGAGATGGAAAATATAGAAAATAAAAGGAGACTGAAAAGCAATACAGGCTCTGAGCTCAATGTGAATTGTTAGTGTGAAACCTTTATCCAGGAAAAAGATAAAAATATTTTAGTAAGTTTTCTGCTTTGTTCCGTTATGAACAAAACCTTTTTCGTCACAGCTAAAAGATTTCGAAACATTTGGACCAAGAGATTGTTTAAACATCTTATAGGAAAAATCTTTTCACATTTTGAAAAGTAAAAATAAAGCAAATACATCTGCACTCATCTACATTCTAAAGGTTCTGTTTTTCACAAAGTTTTAAAGCACAGTCTTTTAAAGCACAATGATGCGCAGTCACAGGGTGCTGACAGAGACAGCCACATTCACAAGACACTGAAACCATCTTACTAAGTTTGACTGAAATAGAGTCATGCAGCACAGTATATGAAATAAATCTGATTACCTTCTTTTCTGTTCTCTTGATTTCCTTTTTGCCTAGAACTCAGTTTTCACGTTTCCGTTATCCTCATTATCTCTGCAAACTGTAGGTGGTAAAGTACACAATAACTGATTACAAGCAGCAATGCTAGAGAATTCTTCAGTCATAAACAACAACTCCAGCATTTAAAACACGCTTCAACAACTATTATGGCACCAAATGGATAATGTGAACTCAGTCTTGATATATAAAAGATTTAAAAAAGCAATTACACAATTACAATAACACAAAACAATTATAGAAACACAATCTATTTGTGTAATACAGATAAAAACAGTGAAGGTATGAGGTTGGATGCCAGCAATGTACTTTTGCCACTTTTTCTCCCAAAGACTGAACAAGCATTCATACAAAACACACTGAATCAAGTTGTTTTTACACCATTATTGTATTGAGTAGTGGTGGCGGAGGACCCAACAGGAGGAAGGCAAGATCATGTCAAATGTTCACATTAGAGCATAAAAAGAGAACAAACTTACAGACATAACATGAAACGGCAGACAGAACAACAAGAAGAAACCCAATGAGACATGGGGCAAGTATCAGGAGGATATGACAGCTGTGAAGGGAGCAGGAAGATGAGATAGCGAGGGTAGATCACAGGGGAAAACATGGACATGAACACAGGAAAACACAGGAAAAAACAAAAGTATAACAAAATACAAGTAGGCACTGAACAAAACACACAAAAAACACAACACCACACAGGAACAACTCAAAATATAGGAACCAGAACACAAAACTCAGACAAAACTAATCTCAAAGTCCTACAAATCATGAGAATTATTATAATGAAGCATGCATTTGATTGTTTTCATTTATTTTAAAATTATGGAAAGTAAATTTTAACTTTTTTTCATTCTAATTTTCCTGAACAAAAAACATGCCTTTGAGGCAATATTCTATGTACAGACAGGAACAAAGTGGAGATTTTTTGATCAGACAACCTTTGGAGATAATAAATACATCATACAACCTGTATAGGGGATGGAAGGCTAAAGATTCTTTACTTTTGCTTCATTGAAATAAATGTTCATATGTTTTTTTCTGTGTAAAAGCAAGATATTTAAGTAAATATTTAAAGTGGTTTTTTCATGCTCTGCAATCCTCTGTCAAAAATTGCAAAAGGAAATCCAAACCTAACTTTTCATCTTTTTCTGAACAATAATCACAAGGTTCAAACTCTAATTGTGAAGGACTTGTGTCCCGCAACACTTAGAGGCCTCCCTGGTCCAACATACCTGAATCAAAAGGCTGAATCACATTCTCAGCATGCATTCAAGTTGTATAGAACCCCGTTATGACTGAGTCAGGTGTCTTGAGGCAAAAACATCTAAAAGTTACAGGACAGCAGCCCTTGAGGACTGGAGTCTAAAGCCCTAGGACTAAATTGACAGGATAGATCCAAAAGGCTTTTGTGGTACACTTCATGGTTACAGGGCTTCCTAATGGGGCCATCATTACACACAGCCTCTGGTAGGAGCTGAATATCATCTCCCTCATCAAGAAGGCATGATAGAGGGTGTAATTCCTGCTGCAGGTTGGTAAGTTTGACCTGCCAGAAACAATGATGGTTTACTTCTACACTGCCATCATTGAATCCATCCTTACTTCTTCCATCATCATGTATGCTGCTGCTACTGCCAAAGACAAAGGCAGACCGCAGCATATCATTCATTCTGCAGAGAAGGTAATTGGTTGCAATCTGCCATCACTCCAGAATCTGTTCACTTCTAGGACAGTGAAGTATGCTGAAAAGATTTCAGCTGACCCATCTCACACTAGATATAAACTGTTTCAGACTTTATTTTATAGCAGGAGAGACGAGAGCTACAAGCCATCAGAACTCGTACTACAAAAGCCAGCAGTCACCTTCATTAACAAGGCTAAACCAGGGACAATAAAACTATCTCCACCCTTATAACAAGAACCCAAACAACTTTAAACATTATTATATTACATTACCACACTTCATTAAACTACACACATAGAAATTATTTGTTGTATATATTAACAATACAATATTTTTTTTAGTCCCAAGTCAAGGCATACTCTGGTTTAATCTGTAAGCCACTGACAAAGGCAGACTACCCAAACGTGCAAGTCTCAACACGAGTCAAAGTCCTAAACTTTTTTATTTCGAGTCATTTAATCAAATATGTAAATTTTTTCAAAGTAACAATAATCTAGAGATTTATAAATTAATTTAAAAGGGGTTGTTATCCACCAGAACAACCAGCAAGAAGAAGTAATCTTCAAAAATGTCTGCAGATTGGTGCTGATGTTGCTTTTTACATGAAATATTAACCAAAATAAACCAAAACATCCAGAAATGGGCTCTTGGTCCTTTCATCCCGTTGGAAAATGCCACTATGTGACATAGCAGTCTCTCTGATTAGTTGACATTCTGCGTCCACTGGCAAAAGTTCAGATTTTCCAACATAGAGACACACAGGATAAATAACCATGAAAACACTCATTCCTAAGGACAAGTTAGAGAGCACAGGGAGACTCCATATAAAAAGATTCCAAGCCAAGATTTGAACCCAGGACATTCTTTGGCAGCAGTGCTACAAACTGCTCCACTGCACAGCCCTTATATAATTTTTCTAAACATACTAATTCACTAAAAACTGGCTGGAAATTAATAGCTGAGACTTAGTAAATTACAGAGCACGTTAGATTTTTTTTTCATTATTTATTTGTTTTATTTTATTTAAACAGTTAATTTGTATCTTACAAATTTGCACGTAGAAACCCCCCCCAATAAAGACAGAAAGAAGACCCAAAACAAGCACAGTAGTTTCATTAAACCTAAACTATACCATTTTAACATTTCAAGCATTGCTTTTTAATATATTGCTTAATCATAAAGACAAAGACAAAGAACACATTTTCTATGGGCAACCTACTTGCTTGGTATAAAAGAGAGGAGTGGATATTAAAACATAAATATAAATATTTTTGCTTTGTTTTGTTTTATTCTTTTTTTTTGTTGTAAGTCCTTCCATTATGACTTCAGGGATCACGGTTGCTCTCCATCTTCAAGCATTTTACACTGGATCCACCATCTTACATTAGACAATGTCAATGCAGCAGCAGGCAGCCCCTGCATCACTGTCTCTAGGGATGAAGTTAGGGATCAGTTCCCAACGTGCGTCTATCTGCATGTCAAATCTTATTGCAGTGCCTTAGCATTATTGTAAAACTTTTTTTTTCTCGTTATTTCAACTTTACACACACCTCTTTGATTGCGCTGGAAGAGAGCTCTATTCCGCCCCCTTTGACCTCCACCCTGTCATATTGTAGGATGAAAAAAAAAAAAAAAAGCAGGTAAACACAGTAGATGCAGTGAGCATGTTGCAGCAACAGGAGGAGAAAATATTAATAAATTACCAGAGGCATGCAACAGGCAGGATTGCAATTTATTGGTATGAAAATTTAAGTCAAGTCCAACATCTTATGACATTATCAAATTGAGTTTCAAGTCAGTAAATTTGTGGCTCCAGTTGGATTCAACTTTAAGTCACATGACCCAAGTCCACACCTCTGCTTTTTTGTAGACCACATAAATTTATCATTTTAGGTCCATGCTTAGACAACTTTTACATCAGGTGGTTTTGCTTGGTCTACATAGAAGAAATATATAGCTCTAAAACACATTTACAAAAATATGTATCATTAACTCCTCTAAATGAGATCTAAGTAACACTGAAATCAGGTCATTTGCTCACTGGGATGTGTGTCATGGGTTTAATTAGATGCAAACTGTCAAGAGCTGATAAACAGCTGATACCTGAAATGTCTAAATTTCAGATGTGCAGCAGTCATTGCATTCTGAACTACAGGTTTCTTAGCAACCTTTAACATTCCCTGACAGAACTCTGACCTAAGGTGGTGTTTTTGATGTATTTCCATCTCAGGCCTGACTGTGCAAAAAAGAATGTGCCAAAACTTTCTCCTATAAGAAGGCAAGGCTCTACATCATTTTGTTATTACCATCAATAATTTTCAGATAGTCATTTACTTGAACATACCACAAACTATGTTTTTAAAAATCTCCACTTTGAAATTATTACTATATTAAACTCATTTTTGTTCATTTTTGTTGATGTGGAAACATTTTGCATAATATGTTAGTTTGGACAGAGCCTAAATTATTCCCATTATTGACAAAATGTAATAAACATGATATTTTTGTACCCTGGCAGTCAAAGCATTTTTAAAATTTTATAAAGATTTATGTCATTATACAGTTTTCTTCCATCTTTATCTATCAAAGCTTAAAGTGGTTATTTGGGGATTATGCATCAGCCAGAATGGTTCTAGTAAGGACTAGGAACTGTATGAATTATTGTTGTGAAGACCTAGGACACTAGTTTAAAGTGAGTTTGAATTCATATGGTGCTCTTTGTTGAAGCCTCACTGTTGTCTCAAATGTCCAAAAAAGAAGTTACTAAATTTGATTAGTATCTACTTTGGCTTGGTTTGCTGAGTCATCACGTCCACTTTCATTCCTTCCTGTCCAACACTGATGATTCTTGAAGTTATGTGATACAGTGCTAGACGTGAGAATTTTAGACAGTCTGACCATGCTGATTTAGCATGCATGGCCTCAGGAACAATACGTTTCGATTAGATCCAGTTTTGGTGAAAAGGGAATGACATTGATTGGTCAAGGGAATGGGGATTGACATTGATTGGTCCCGTCTTGTTTGTGAGGGTCAGAAATGTTTTGCATAATGTGGGCATTTGCAGTCTGCTGAGATTCTTTGTGGTATACCGGGCCAGAATATGAAAATGTGGACAGCAGGGAAGCACTGAACTAGATGCTCAGCTTATCTGTACGTCTGCATTTTCCTGTTTTACACTGCAATAAATTTTGAAGTTTGGTAAAGCTAAAAAATGATGATGCTAAAAATTTTAAAGCTCTATGTTTGTTTAAAAGCATATGTTTTTTTTTTTCCAAACATAGGAAAAAAGTGATTAAGACAAAGGGTGATTTAATTAAAACAGAAAAATCTCAAGGGAGAATATAAAAGGGGTTAATAAAGGAAAAATATCAGGAAAGAAATAAGTAATAAAACAGGAAACTCAGAAGAAGATAAGATAAAAGAAAGTTAGAAAAGATGACAAGGATGAAAGGAGAGCAGATATAAGAGAGAACAGGGAGACTGCTGTGTCTCCTACTCGTCTTTGTTTATGGTGACAGGGACAGGTGGAGCCTGACAGCAGGACCTTTACAGGGAGCCAGTTAAAAAAAGAAGGGGATGGAGAGATGGAAATGAGCTAAAAGAGAGATACAGAAGAAGGTGGGATACTCCAATATTAAATGCCAGTGCCCAAATGGTTTCCAAGCCTTCTGTTGTCTTCCTGCTCTTGAGTTGTAGCATCATGTGGTCAATAAACACCACGGACGCTAAAAATAATTTGACGACCACTTTTGTCTATTTTGATCTCTTTATGATTGTACTGTTATTACAATCATGGCAATAATTTAATAGTTATTTGCACAACTAATTTAAAAACAAATAGTGCTATTTTCTTTCTCTCTAACAGCCAGGCTCCATGAGCATAATTTTTCAACCTGTTACCTTTAAATATTGAAATAAGAAATAGTTTAATTTATTATTGAGGGAGTCTGAGCTGATCCTGATGTCTGCATGCAAATATCTGCTGATACTGATAATTACCAGTCCGAATTGCTTTTACTTAAACATTTAGGGTATTTCTGTTGTCATAGCATTACATAAGGTAAAATATATTTCAGCAACAAGGCAGTTCAAAGTGCTTTATACCATGAAAACATAATACAGTAACTAATTATGAAACAATAAATAAACATTACATCATCAAATGCCATCATCAAAATCATAATGTAAATATACATCAAATTTATTTATCAATGTTCCAGATATTATTAATCAACGGCAACTCTAAACAGGTGGGTTTTTAGTCTTGATTTAAAGGAACTCAGTGTTTCAGCTTTTCAGCTGTTTGCAAATTTCTGGAATTTTGTTCCAGATTCGTGGTCCATAAAAACTGAATGCTGCTTCTCCATGTTTGGTTCTGGTTCTGGGGATGCAGAGTAGACTGGAACCAGAAGACCTGAGTGGTCTGGGAGGTTGATACAATGACAACAGGTCTTTAATGTATTTTGGTGCTAAGCCATTCAGTAACTAACAGAAATATTTTAAAGTCTATTCTCTGAGCTACAGGGAACCAGTGTGAGGACTTTAGAACCGAGGTAATGTGCTCTATTTTCCTAATTTTAGTGAGAACACGAGCAGCAACGTTCTGGATCAGCTTCAGCTGTCTGATTGACTTTTTAGGCAAACCTGTAAAGACACTGTTGAAGTAATCAATGCAACTAAAGATAAACACATGGATGAGTTTCTCCAGAACCTGCTAGGACATTAGTCCTTTAATCCTAGAAATGTTATTTCAGGTGATAGAAGGTTGACTTTGTAATTGTCTTTATGTGTCTCTGAAGGTTCAGGTCTGAGTTCACCTAGATTTCAGGCCTGATCACTAGTTTCTAGCTGCAATAACAGAAGCTGTGTGCTGACCCTTTATCATTCATCTTTAGATCCAAAGATAATAACTTCTGTTTTGTTTCTGTTCAGCTGAAAATAGTTTTGGCACATCCATGCACTGATTAGCTTTAAGCATCTGTTCAGTGCTTGGATGGTTTTGGAGTCACCTGGTGACATCGTAATGTAGAGCTGTGTATCATCTGCATAGTTATGGCAGCTAATCTTATTACTTGTTATAACCTGAGCATGTAGCATGTAGATGAGCAGTTACCTATTGACACAAAGAAGGCTCTGTTCTTTAGATAAGATTTGAACCAGTTAAGTACTGGACCACAGAGTCCAACCCATCTCTTCTGTCGCTTTAATAATATTTGTTTGAGCATAGCTTTGGTATTGATGTGCAGATTAACCTTCTAATTTTTTAAATTTTTTCTGTAAAGAAGTTGGCAAATTCATTGCAGGCACTGATAGAGTGGAGTTCAGATGCTACAGTTACAGGAGGATTTGTCAGTCTGTCAAGTGTGGCAAAAAGCCACAAGCATTGTTGATGTTTTTCTTAATGATTTCCACAAAGAATTTTTCCCTTGTGTCTTTTAGTGTTGAATGATAGCTTAGCGGTCTTTCTTTGTAGATTTCATAATGAACTTGAAGTTGACTTTTACTTTTGCTGGGTTGCACGGTAGCTATTTGTTATCCGTTATTTTGAGTCAGCGGTAAGGTTGTTTCATTTCAAATTCCTATGTTGACCCCAACATTCACCTCCAGTTGATGAATCTTCATTTCTTTCACTTAAATTCTCTGTAGAAGCTTGTCAAGGTTGTTGATGTCTAACTGAGGCATCCTGCTCTGGTTCAGCTTGTAGGTCAGATTATAAAGTAAAAGTTTCTAAAGATCCCCACGGTCCTTAAATTTGAAGTAATCCAGTTATGAGGGTAGAAAGTGTAAGAGTAACTGTAAAACCTGGGTATTTTGCTGGAAGGCAAGAGCTCATATTCTTGTACATGGAATATGAGTTCTTGCCTTCCAGTAGAAGGTGCAGAATCCCAAAAACTAAACTGAACCATTTAAATACTCTTTTTTTTTGTTTGTTTTGTTTTTTTACCCACCCTCATCAAAATTTTGAATCAAAATTTCAAATAGAAAGTATGTTGAGGCCTGGAAGGTGTGCAATAACTTTGGTGTTCTGTTGTTGTTTGTTTGTTTGTTTGTTTGTTTGTTTGTTTGTTTGTTTGTTTGTTTGTTACACTGTTGTGTACGTAGTCTACATTTTTAGCTGTTTATAAGTATTCAATGTGTATTTATTGTTTGTTTGGGCAGCTGCTACTATGCAATTCACACCCTTGAATCCATGACAGATTTCCCCCCGGGGACAATAAAGTACATTCTATTCTATTCTATTCTATTCTATTCTATTCTATTCTATTCTATAATTTTGAAAGGCAAAACTATGAAAATGAGGACAAGAGAGCAGGATAAGCTGTTCCTTCTTTAATAGTCAGATAACTGTATAGTGCAGAGCAACTAAATCTGAACAACAGGGTGTTGTGAGGGTGTTTGTGTGTGTGTGTGTGTGTGTGTGTGTGTGTGTGTGTGTGTGTGTGTGTTTGCGTGTGTGTGGTGTGTGTGTGTGTGTGTCTAGAGAGGGGGGGTAACAGACCTTAGTGCAAAAATGTCATCTTATTTCAAAGATTTACCTGTCTTTGCTCAGCTCCCTTAGAAGAGCTGCATGAACGGCTTCAAATTTGCTCTTCCTTATTTGAAGCCTTCTATTTTAGCCTCATTTGGGCTAAAATAGAGGTTAGTTTGTAAGCTATTTTTTCATTCACCCCTTGATACCAAAAGCCTTTTTATGCATTTTTATCATTACACTAAATAAAGTTACTGTTGTTTAATATTTTATTTAAACTTTAAATAAAAACAGAATACAGAACCACAGCTGCCTGTGCATTTGGCCCTAACCCCTGGATATTATGTTACAAATCCTTCACTAACCTTTGCAGTCTCCAATATTACTGAAATACAGCTATATGCTGCTGCTTTTTTGTTTTTGGCTAATTTCTTTACTTGTTCCTAATGCGCGTGTATTTACATCCAGCTCCCTACCTTTCTCTGTCACTCTGTATACTTATCCTGTCACACTATTCTCACAGTTTGAGCCTACTCTGTATTCTTCTAGGCTGCTCTGTATTTTCCCAGCCTGCAGTGAATGCATCCTTCCCTCCTACCTCATTCTACTAATTACTTGCACCTGTGCATGCCTCTATTTAATTCCCCAGTTCTCCTCAGCCTTTGCCACATTATCTGTTTCCTTTGTATTGCAGTGTTCAAGCATGCAGTTTTCTGAGCTTTTTCTGTTTTCAGATTTTGTGTATGCTTGCTCCTCCTTGGACTTGGAAGTTCCTTTCCTGCCTCTCTGGTTCTGGACTTTGAACCATTTACCCAACATAATAATTGGAATTTTGGATATTGGACTTGATGTGGATTTTTGTGGGATCTTCTCAGTGACCAGTAGAGCATTCCTGCAGCATACATTAAGGACCTTCCAGCTTCTCTGTCTTCTGGTGGTTACCATTATACTATATAGTGTTTTTGAGAATCGTTATTTTACATTTGCCCTAATCTATGTTTCCTCCATGAAGAGGTTTGCCTGAAGTCACTGGTCCTGCACAACCTCCTCTGCTTCTTGGCTCACAGTCACTGGTTTTAATAAACTCTTTAAACCACCATATTTTGTCACTTCTGGGTTTACTGAAACATAACTACACTCTTGCTTCAGAGCCCCCTTTCCTTGTTACACATAATATAATCCTAGAAATCAGAAGGACTTTAAACAGGAGGAATGATATAATGGAAATGTTACTGGTTTTAAAAGAGTAGTTTTTTAACATCTTAATATACCTCAATGCTGATAACTGATCTAAGTCTAGGGTGAGCTTTTTCTTTTGCGACCTTGAAGACCTTGTCAGGATGATGAATTGGGCTGGTTTTTTTTTTTTTTTTTTTAAACTAACCCAGATCTGGACAAAGCATTTGTTTGTGTGTACATCCAGGTAACAAGTTAACCAAATCTTTGAAGCTTAAATAACCCATGTTTGAACCTAAAGTAGTCCTTTTGCATTGTTGTGAAAAGGAAAAATGTTTTTTTGAGCCTGTTTAAAAATTCTGAATGGTACCAGAAAACCTGAGATATCATCTTAAAAAGCTATTCAAAGCCCTCCCTGGGGCTATGAAAAAAAATAATTGTCCCCTTAACATAACAGGTTAACACTAGGAGGCAACAACTGTCATCAAGCAGTTAAATAAAATACACAAGAATGAAATCAGTAAAATGATGCAATGATGTCACATTTCAGTATGAATTGTGAATGTTGAGAAACCAGATTTATGTAAAAGGAATTTGGAAATGAGGGTAAATAGAATAGTTTGCACCAGAATATGTGCGCACAAAGCAGCAACAGAAATATGTAAAGAATAAAACATGAAATAACACAAAAAATTATCTATAATATCACAGTCCAGTATGAATATGTATGCTTAAAGACCAATGTTTGTATTGAAGAGTTTTGTTAGTGAGTCCAAATTAACTCTAAATTAAATTAGACTAATTGATAAATTTGGTATCTGTTTAAAATACCCCTTTTAACAATGTAAAAGGCAACAATTACTTTGAAAACGTAATGTTTATTAATTTTTGGCTGAATTAGAAATCAGTAAGCTTTTGGACAATTGATTCTTAGTCTGCTGATCCATCACCGCAGTGATTAATCCAATTTATTGATTTGGAATACCAAGAAGGCAGCTTAAATAAACATGAAGAATCTAAGGTTTTGACCAATCTCTTTTAAGTCCAAAGCACAGTGAATAACAATGTTAATTGTTCATGAGCATTGGCAGTTCACTATGGTTGATTGCATGAGCAGGGAAGAGCTATGCTGGACCCCTGAGCTGCTTTTAGCTTAGCTATTGTTTAACTTTAAGAAAATGGGACATTTCAGCACATTTTTAGAGCTATTCTATATAGCTTAGTGGGAAGTGAAATTGCAGCAAAATGGAGTAAACACACAATGCATGATTAAAATAACTATTGGTCAATACATTTTATAAAATCCGGTTTAAACCATAGGCATTGTGGCTTGTTTGTACCCAAGCAGCTTGAAGGACTAAAGTCCTGCAGAACACAAACAAATACAGTGAAAAAGACCATCTGACAATGTCCAAATTGTTTATCCTAAGCTATTTTATCTCTGCCCAGACATAACATCTTACTTGAGTCATCCTTGATCAGGGAAATTCCAATAAACGAGGGGAAGCTTAGCTGCGTGGTCGGAAGGGAATATCCTAACAGAGGCTGGTGAGGAGAACAGTTGCGCCCAGAATCATCTTCTCAGAAGAAGGTAATCTCTGGTCTTGGAAACAAAGGCAGTGGATAGCAGCCGCAGTGCGTGTGTGTGGCTAGCACACGTTAGCTTGGAACATGGGGCGTCCTCTTAGCTCTGGTCTGCACAGGCATCAGGCTGCCGCTGGACTGGAACAGGTGGCCAGTGTTGATGAAGCTGTGCTTCTCAGTTCTGGATTTGGAGCTGCATCGGCTGCATGTCTTCTCCCTCAGAGGAATGGCAGCAAGAGTCAGTTTGTCAATGGCAGTCTTGCGGAATCGATAACTCAAAACTTCATTCTGCAGAATTCTGAAAAACAAAAAAAACAGGATCAAGGCTTATTCCTTCAGCTGTACTATATGGATCCACGTTTCCTTGATAAGGAACAGGCCTTTCTCTGCCAGCGAGGGGGGCAGATTTCCTCCAGTAGCTCGGTTTTGTTAACCTGATGTCACATTCACACAGTGAAACTCCTCCCCTTCCTGTTGAACTAAAAGCAGGTAATGCAGTACAATGTGGGGTTAATAGTTCACATACCAGCCTCCTGCAATTTCAGTTCTTCATGGATAGAAGCCCAACAACATGGAGGTGAACATGCTGAGGTGCCTCAAAGGATTTTTTTTTTTTTTTTCCTGTATAGCCCAAGTAACCTTGAGCATAAGGTTACCAGCTGATAGCTGGATATTCCCCTTCAGGATTTATTTTCTAGGTCCTGAGGCACCAAAGCACCCCCAGACTGTCACACCACTACCACCATGTTAGACTGTCTGGATAATGTTCTTTTTCTAAAATGCTGTTAGTTCTGCAGCAGATATAAAGAGATAAACATCTTCCTAAAAGTTTTACACTTGTGTTGTCACTGAAATACTTCAGTATAATCTAGATGTGAGTTGGGGTGTGTCGCTTTTCGAGATATTTTACTCTACTTCACATCATCAGAAAAGTGCTATTTAAGTGATTCCTTGGGTCTATGAGTTTAGGAGTAATTATGTTTTTGTGTGTCTACTGAAGTTCAACTTAGCTTTATAAAAAATGTGATTTGTCACAATTAATTTTTTAAGATGGCGGTGAAATTACAATTTTATATAGTGCCAGGTTGGTTTGAATAACTTTTTTCCCTTGATAAATAAAATTGTCATTTCAAAGTTGGATTGTCTGCTATTAAGGTTTGTTTGATATAAAACTTTTAAGTCTGAACAAAAAACAAAAATAGGAATAACATCTAAAGTGGAATACACTTTTTCACAGTGCTGTATATGAATTATAAAATGATAAACTGATGAGGCTTAATGACCAGTACTGTCTTACAGATCCTACTGCATATATGCAGTCGCTTCATGCTTGTAAACATTTTACACATCTCTTTATGTCAAAAGATGGGGATGGGTGAAACGCAAAATCTCTCTGTTACATAGAATTCCTGAGAAGGAATTTTGAACCAACTCATGGTATTGAAGTATTGTCTCATGGTGATTACAGAGAACCTGAGTAGAAACAACTACTGTTGAAACAATCAACCACAACATGGGAAAAAATACATGCGCATTTAATGTTATGCATATGCAGAGAAAACAAAATACAACCCCATACTCACTCATCAAAGCAGGAAATCCAGCTACTTTGACAGGCATAATCCTGGAACGAGAGGGGGTAAATTTAGGAAGAGACAAACCCAAACCCGGAAAAGCCGATTAGAGGCTGAAGGAACAAAACCCAGGCAGGGGAAGAAGGAAGAGTAGAAAAATGTATCAAAACCAGCAAAGCCAAGACGACCCTGACACAACAGACTGGTTATTTCTCATAGACAGGGAGAAAAAATAAAGGAGGGGGAGAAACGACTGAGCAGAAGAACAACGAGTTAGGAAGAAAAGAGATCTGCAGGGATTTATGAAAGTAAAGCTGAGATGTGATCAGAGGTAAGAGACAATAATAGGTGTTAGACTGGTACATTTTTTACACATAGAAATTGAAAATTGAAATTAAAAATTGTAACATGTATGTCTGCTATAAGCTACTAGGCTTTTTTCTTGTCTTTTCTACACAGTAGCAGGTATTCTGTAACTGTCTGCAACTACATCCCTCAGAGTACATATATGGTTGAGACTAGAAGTTTACAAACACAGAATAAAAATACACATTTTTCTCACTGTCTGAAGTTAAATCAGACCAAACTTCTCTTGATTTAGGTTAGTTAGGATTACCAAACTTATTTGCTAAATGTCAGAAAACTTAAGGAAAAGATTTTTTAGAGATTTTTTTTGTAACTAGCTTTGAATTCAGAATTGTACATGTATTTGGTCAGTATCAGGGATAGTTGTCTTTTAAACTGTATGACTTGGGTCAAACCTTTTGGGTTTCCTTCCATAAGCTTCTCACAATACTTTGCTGTAGTTCTGGAACATTCCTCCTGACACAACTGGTGTACCTCAGTCAGGTCTGCAGGCTGCCTCACTCACACATGCCTTGTCAGATCTGCCCACAACTTCTCCACAAGACTGAGATCAGGGCTTTGTGATAGCCATGCCAAAACAGACTTTGTTGTCTTTAAGCCTCTTTATAACCATTTTGGCTGTATGCTTAGGGTTATTGTCCATTTGGAAGACCAACCTGCACCCAAGCTTTTACTTTCTGGTTGATGTCTTTAGATGCTGCTTCAATATTTCCACATAAAATTCTTTCCTCATGATGCCATCTATTTTATGAATTACACCACTTCCTCCTGCAGCAAAATAGCCCCACATGATGCTGCCACCCCAATACTTCACAATTAGGATTGTACAAGCACACACACAAACATGTTATGTTTATTGTTTCTTCCACTTATTTGAGGGAATCCCAAGCCATTCCCCACCCAGCTGGGAAACACTGCAGCGTGTATTTAGGCATGGTTTAATTTCACAAGAGCTCAGGGTTCACAGGGTTCATACCTGTTGAGTGTAACCAGCTCGCAATGACTGTTCAGACAACGTCCTGCGAACATTGCCATAAACATCTGCGAACGTTCAGTGAACTCTAGCTGAACGTCCAGCTAACGTCCGCAGACAATGTCCACTTGATGTTTAATGGTGTTTCATTTTGACTTTGCCGAACATTGTCTGCCAGCGTTTACCAAACATCAAAATGACCTGTATTAATGATATTGAAGACTACCAAGGCAAAAGCAATGGTAAAAAATCCACTTTATTCTACTATACTTGTATATACATAAGAGGCAGTCAGTAAAACTTTCATTACAAAAATATAAGTGGTACAGAGCAATTTTAATGCAATAGGATCTGGAGACATTCAAAATAAAAATAATTTTTAAAAAAACAAAGAAAAGATCAGGTCTTTAAAACATACAATACATAGAAAATACTTTAGTGTACAGTAGCCTAAAAATTGTACTTAAGTACAAGTACCACTACTTTTAATATATTTTTACATAAAAAATAAGTATCCAGACTCAAGAGTAAAAATGCTACTCATGTACTGAGTAACTGAACAGAACATCTAATGCAGGGGTGTCCAAACTACGGCCCGCGGGCCAACTGTGGCCCATGGTCCATTTTTAATTGGCCCGCAAGAAATTTTATAAACAGAATAGAATATGGCCCGCACTTCAACTTTTGCTTGAGTGTATTGCACTTCTTAGTTTTAACACCAGGGGGAGCTAATGTTGATCAAGGCAGTTGCTCCACCAAAAAGGACAATCACCGAAGAAATTTACCCCAAGTTACTAAACATGGCAGAACCAAAGAAGCGAAAGGTAGAAAGTGAGTGCAGAAAATTTCAGAAACGATGGGAGAGTGAATATTTCTTTAAGGAATTCAAGGGGAAGTGTGTCTGTTTGATCTGCACTGAAACTGTGGCAGTTATGAAAGAGTATAATGTACGACGTCATTATGAAACCAAACATCCGACTTATGCATCCTACACTGGTGCTGAGCGAGAGCAAAAAGTAAAGTAAATGGTAGCTATCCTGCAGGGTCAGCAACAGCATTTTTTTCGTGCTCAAAAAGTCCAGGAAAGGGCTACAATAGCCAGCTATGAGGTCGCCCAACTCCTTGCAAGACATGGCAAGCCTTTTTCAGATGGAGACCTCATAAAACAATGCCTTGTTAAAGTGATGATTCTCTGAAGAATCAGCATCGGCAGCTTTCCCTCCCTGAGTTCTACCGGCGCTTGGAAAAGGAAAAGTTTCCTCTGATGAGACGCCACGCAAAAAAAAATGATCAGTCTATTTGGCTCAACATACATTTGTGAGCAAACATTGTCGCTGTTGACACTGAACAAAAGCAGATTGAGAACCAAAATGACTGACTGCCATCTCCATAATGTCCTTCGCATCTCAACCACTAAGTTTACTCCAGACCTGCCAGCCATCCTTCGGTCCAAAGCGCAGCAGCACTGCTCCCACTGAGTGCAACGTCGTTCCAACTTTAGGTGAGTAAAAAATATATTCCACAGTACCCGTGAGTTAATGCATGTGCAAGTACACATGCTTCAATTATCAATAATGCGCATCAATTCTGTCACTACCCTGCTTTTGCGCACTTTCTTATATGCGTTTTTCTTGTTAACACACAGAGTACAAAGTCAGCTGATCTCATCTGATGCAGATGTGCTACTTGATCAAGTGACATCTGTCCGGATTTTTGGCACAAGTTGAGTCGGATCAGCACCGCAGCTGGATGGCCCGATTTACATACCTAGCGCAGCCGATACTCACCAGAATAATTTACTAAAATTATATGCACTCCTGTTATTAAATCCAGTCAATCTGTTAATGTTCATAACAGTTTCAAACGAACATTAATAACTTCAATAACAAGTTTAAAATTTACCCGTCCCATTTTCCCCTTTGTTGTTTTTTCTCTGTACTGTAAATCTTCTATCTGAGGCTGCTGTTCTGAGAAATAGCTACCAAAGTTTTTTCTGAATAAATCAATAGATTCATTTATGGAAGGCTGTCTTTAATTATATTCAACAATATAAAATATTTGACCATTTTTAATTAATTTTTCTAACTTTAATACACTGAAGTTAAGGCTCATTTCTAGTAAGTGGCCCAACCCCTCCTATATTTTTATGTATGTGGCCCTCAGTGAAAAAAGTTTGGACACCCCTGATCTAATGTAATATTTTTAAATGTCAGACAAACAAAAAGTATAAAGTTATGTGGAAAGTTTAGTTATTTGAAGGACTGAAATATTTTTAATGAAATATAAAAACAATTACAAAAAATGCCAGAAAACACTTTTTCAAAATATTATTTTTTTTCAATATAAAACCACCAACAATATACAGGTTACTGCATCTTTCTTAGCTGCAAAGAGCTCAGTAGCCTCAGAAAGATGGAAACTAAGATGGAAACAACAAAGCTTGTGTTCGAACAAGAATGATCATTTAAA
Organism: Anableps anableps; assembly: GCA_014839685.1. Taxonomy (NCBI): domain Eukaryota; kingdom Metazoa; phylum Chordata; class Actinopteri; order Cyprinodontiformes; family Anablepidae; genus Anableps; species Anableps anableps. The sequence goes on along the minus strand of CM026068.1, from coordinate 22,677,015 downwards.
AAACTGCAGTTGTGTGTCTGTGCTAACCCTAACCCCTGACCTACTCTAACCCTAACCCATATTGTTTTTGGTTAAAACATGTTTGTTCTTCATTCACTGAAGTTACTCACAGCAGGTAGAGTATTAATTAAGTAAGAGTAAAAAGTACAGTGAAGTAAAACTACTTAGAAGTAATTTTTTTCCAAACAATTACTCAATTAACTGAATAAAAGTAAATAGTTATTACCCACCTCTGTTTAGGATCCACACAGTGAGAATAAAAAAAAGCCTTTTTAAAGAGACATTTGAAACACCAGAACTGATAAGAGTGTTATGAATAGACACAAAAACCAAAGCAGCAGCACTACAGGGTTTTCCAAAAAATGTGTTTTATGAGGCTTCCTTTTTATTGGCACCGTCATGTTCCACTTATTTAATTAGGGCACATTTTGACCAATAATACTTGATTGTCATGTGTTTTGTAATACTGTAGTAAAAGCAGGTGTTTTTTAAAACTTCTAATCACACTGAAGCTAAATGAGATCCAATTCAAGGAAACAATGAATAACTTTCTTTATTTGCTGCTAACAATTACTGCCAAACGAAAACTGACTTTTTTCTTTTACCCCCTACCCTGCTGGGTGTCTGCTTTTGTCTCCATTCAGTGATTTGACAAATATTTAGCCAAGCGACATTTCTTTCTTTCAAGTAGTCATCTGAAATTACATATAAGAAAAAGTAGTCATTACTTTCTTCAAATCAATTAAAACAAACATTCAAATGGTGTAATATAAATAGTATGAACCGCCAGTAATGTTCATTAAGGAAAATTATGGACAACCCTGAGCATCCTCTTCATGACACTGTCATAGAAAAACAGTATGTTCAGTTGGAAGCTTCATCAAATGTGCTGTAATACAGACTGCTAGAGGAGATCCTTCTTGTTCACAGCCATCAGCATCTACAACAACTCTGAAAAATCTTGAATTAATATGATTTACAACATTTAGTTTCCCTTTGGGATCAATAAAATATATTTGAATTTAACTTTTTTTGAAGCATGGGTGGAATCTCTCTTCAGCAAGGTTCTTACATCCTTAGGCAGATCAGGATATAAAGAATTTCAAAAAAAAAAAAAATAAAAAAATAAAAAAAATTAAGAGACTGGAGAGAGCAACATGTTTTATTTGAAATCTAACTACCCTGTCAGCAAGTCTATCAGCCAGAGAAGCTCCTTCTTCACCATCGGTATTCAAAAAATATAACCAGTAGAACAATCTGCTTCTGAGTTACGGGCAATGTGAACATTTAGTTAAAAGAATAATTCATACGGATGACTAGAATGCTGTTGGTCAAAAAGAACAGTCTTGTGATCATCTGCAAAGGACCCAACAGAGCAAAAATAAGTATACAAAACACTTTGGGGTAGAACAAGAATATTTCAATGTATGGTTTTGCAGCAGCCTCGCCCATCTCTCCACTGTGCCTAGACTTTTGGTAGATATGTGGACTGGAGCAATGCTGCACTGATGGAAACAGGGTTAGATGATTTCCATCTTGGGAGGAAAAAATGGAGGTGGTTGAGGAATATAAATACCTCGGTGTTTATTTAGACAACAGATTGGACTGGAGATTCAACAGTGAAACCATCTACAAGAAAGGACAGAGCAGACTGTACTTCTTGAGGAAGCTATGATCCTTCAAGGTTTGCAGCAAGATGTTGTAGATCTTCTATAAGTCTGTTGTTGAGAGTGCCATCTCCTCTGCCATCATCTGTTGGGGCAGCAGCATCAGAGCCAGAGACCTGAAAAGACTCAATAATCTGATAAAGAAGGCTGGTTCTGTTCTGGGGATGGCTGTGGAACTTCTGGAGATGATTATGCAAAGAAGGATTTTGCTTAAAATTAAGAAAATTATGGACAACCCTGACCATCCTCTTCATGAGACTGTTATTGGAAAACAGAGTCTCTTCAGTCAAAGGCTTCTTCAGATTGGTAGTAAAATGGACCGCTACAGGAGAGCTTTCCTGCCCACAGCCATCACCATCTATAATAACTCCTTAATTAAATGAGTTACAACATTTAATTTCTCTTTGGGATAAATAAAGTATTTTTGAACTGAACTGAATTTGAATTGACTCCCTCTGCATGGCCTTGGCCATGATCGGTGCTACATTAGCACTGTGTTAGAAGTAACTATGGTCCCAGTATAACAATGGGAAAAAATTAATTTTAAAAAATAGCTGGACATTTTCCACAGGAAAAAAAAAAACCCTGCTGCACAAAACGTAAAATCAAAACTGAGAAGTCTAGGAGAATAGCGCGACTTCTGCCATGTTGTCTTTATAAAGCTAAGCCTGATACAAACATAAAAGTGCAGGTATACGATATGGCTTTTTATGCTCTAACCAAATGCTTGGTCAGAATATAATAAAATATGGGAACCAACAACTTACCGAACAATGTAGAGCCAATCGGTTTCAAATGAAATACAGAAGCCTTACTCCAGTAGTCCAGGTTGAGGAATCCAAAGTGAAGCCAGAAACGCAAGTTGTTAAGTACCCCACTCATGCAGAATAAAAGTAAAATAAATGAATAAATAAATACATTCTAAATTATAGTACTTCTTGGACTTTTATTAAAGTAATATTCACCTTCAAGATATGTTTATCTAAAGTTATAATAAATGTAATGCATGTTATGCAGGGAAGGAAATTAGACATTATATAACCATTTTTTGAATGGAGATAAGGTTTGGTCGGGCGAGGAGCAGTCTAGTGTTTAGGTGCGATATAAAAGTTTATAACCGGATTTATAGAAATGTCCCACTGACGTTCAGACAATGTTCAGACATTAGAGGTGCAAGCTTTTTCTAAAAAGACTCAAATTGTGATTTTTCTGAAAAATAGTACATTTCAAAGATATAAACACCGATTACATAAAGTCACAGCAAAAACATTTTTTTCTATAGTGAGTGAATGTTTGGAGTGAAAGCTCAGACATTTGCTGAAACTCAAGTCCGAACATTCGGCTTTCACACAATGTTCAGTGAAGGTCGTCTGAACATTCGCTCACTAACTTGGTAGAGGTGATGTTCATGAGCAATTCAATAACTTTGAACGTTTTTTGTTGTTTTTTTGTTTGGTTTTTTTTTGCCGTAAATGGCAGGACTCGAGTCTCTTTTTATATTTCATGATGCAGAGGAGGATTTTCTGTATTTTGCAACAAATATTTCCATGTACTATGTAATTTAATTTCCCTTTGGGATAAATAAAGTATTTTTGAATTGAATTTATACTATCCATTGATGTTATAACTGTTCTTATTATATATGCATATGTTGCTTGTTGTTGTGGTTCTCGGTTTTGTTTTTTCTCTTTCCACAGGTCTAGAGGCAGACTTCAGTGGTGTTTACTTGTGTTATCTCTATGCTTCTTTCTCTACTCTACTTCTATTTTCTTTCCCTCTAAACCTTTTCCCCACCTTTCTCTCTTTCCTTTCTCCTTTCTTTTTCATCTGTGTCCATTACATTTGAAATAAATCAAGTGGTGTGTGTGTGTGTGTGTGTGTGTATGTATGTACATATGTACATATGTACATATGTATGTGTATATATATATATATATATATATATATATATATATATATATATATATATATATATATATATATATATATATACACACACACACCAAGTGGAACATCTTGGCAAAAGCCGTAACGCTCCACTTGTGAAAGTAAATCTGTTGGGCTTCACCTTAATGCTCAGACATTCTGGACAGAACACATTTAAAAAAAAAAAATGTAGCCCAGTTTGAACTGTGCTATGTAGTACAGACTGAAGTATTACACTAAGCTAATGGTAATACCATTCAAGTAAAAAACAAAACAAAACAATGTGTAATCGATAAAAATGGGAATAAATATGGGAGATGATAAATCTGTTTTTATTATCTCCAACCTGTGATCGTGTTTGGTGCAGCTGAACTACTACTGCTGAGGATTTTGGGAACCACCCCTCTCCCCCCCAGTATGAGGAAATCCTCTCATTCAAAGTCTTGCTGACTTTTTTTTTCTTTTTTTTTTTACTTTCTATTTTTAATTTTAAATATTACAAATAAAGAACATGTGGACAACATGGGTATAACAGTACAGTAAAACAACAATAGTTGAGTAACTAAAATAGACAGATAAATTTACCACAGTTTCATTCCTTATTGGTCAGTACAAGGTGTATACATAATCCATTTTTCCCAACATTTGGTACATTTCTTTAACTCCATTTTCAAGTCTCTCTTTGCTATAGATTTCTTTTGCAATTCCTCACCATTGGTCCAATGTTGGAGGGTCAGTTTGAAGCCATTTTCATGTTATAGCTTTTCTACTACTTGCAAAAAGTATGTTTAGGAGGTATTTATCTTTTTGCAGGACTGTCAGGTATTTTACCAAGATATAAGGTAGTGAAGGAAAAATCCAGCTCCACCCCCATTATTTTATTAATTTCAGAGACAACCATCCTCCAATAGGCTAGGATTTCTGGGCAGACCCAAAAGATATGATAGTGGTTAGCGCCTCACGGGTTCCACACTGTCTCCGACAAAGCTTTGACTCTGATCGCCTGTTCATAGAGCTGTTACTTCAGGAGCAATAAAAAAAAAAAAAAAAAAAAAAAAAAAAAAAAAAAAAAATCTCATCACATTCTTGCAGTCAAACTTCCTCAAATACCTTGAGTTTGCAGTAAATGCTTGTGTCTCACATATTTCCAGCCAGATTTCATCTGATATTTGAGATTCTGACTCCTTCTCCCATTTTTGTTTGATATATATATGGTGGAATGTTTTTTTAGAGGCTTGTGGCCTTTGATATATTCTTGAGTCCAATTTTTTATTATCCATTTTTTGTAAGCAATGTGAAATATAGAGATCATATTGTGTTCTTTTTCTTCCATAGTTTTTATTATTATTATTATTATTATTATTATTATTATTATTATTATTATTATTATTATTATAATCTCTTACTTGCAGGTATCTATAGAAATCCTGCTTTCCCAGGCCAAATGTGTCCACCATTGTATTAAGTCAAAGATTTCCTGTTGAAGTGAATTTGCAAAATTATGTGATACCTCTCCTAACCCATCATTTAAAACCCCTGTCCAACCAAGCAGGTTCAAATTCTGGGTCATATGCTACCCAGTTCAAGCACTTTGCCTGTTTCTCCAGGTCCATCTTTTTTATTACATGAAACCATAGCTCAAGGGTGAATGTAGTCCATTGATTCAAGTTCTTATAATGACTTTCAGCTTGGCTTTTATTCCCTAACATGGACTGTATTGGGATATCTATCTGTGTTCTTTCCAGGGTTTTCTATGTAACTTCATAATTTGGAGTGCACCAGTAAACTGAGGCTTTCAATTGTGCTGCATAAAAATAATCATGTAGGCATGGTAAAGCTCTCTCTCCCCTCTCTTTTTTCAGCTGCAGTGTCTTAAACTGTATCCTAGGCCTTTTACTATTCCAAATGAACCTTGAAATCGATCTGTTCCACTCATCAAATTGTTTCTGGTGAACCTGCAATGACTGAAAGAGATAAAGGAGACATGGCAAAACATTCATTTTGATTATTTCTATTCCACTGCTCAAATCTAGGGGAAGAAAGATCCATCGAGAAATGTTAGATTTGAGTTTTTTGCTGATGGGTCCATAATTATTTTTAAAGAGCTTTGACATATCTTTGTTAGGTTTATTCCTAAATATTTTATTGTGGGAGAGTCCCATTTGAGGTTAAATTCCCTTTTTATATCTCAATGGGGTGTGTAGTTAGATCTGAGGGTCTGAGTTTTTTGAACATTCAGCTTATAACCAGAATATGTATTATACATTTTTAGCAGGGACATTAACTTGAGAATACTTGAATCAGGGTTTGTGATAAAAAGTAGGACATCATCTGCAAACATACAAATCTTTTGTTCTTTGTCTCTGATCATGACCCCACTTATCTCAGAATCCTCTCTAATTGCCTGAGCTAAGGTTTCAATATATGAAGCAAATTCAGACTCAGAGGACATCCTTGGCATGTACCTCTTTCCAGAGGAATTGTTTGTGACAAGTTCCCATTCACTCTGATCTTGGCTGTTAGGGAAGAGTAAAACGCTTTCATACATTTACAGAAATCTTCTTTAAAGAGGTGGTGACATCACTGCATAAACTATTTCATGAAGTTGGTATTACTGTATATGTCAATTCTCCAAAAAAATTTCTTAAAAACCAATAACGTCACCTTATTGTAGGAGGTTGTTTTGGCAAGCCAAATTTCCCACAGTAAAAGGGTTGGGCTTGGCAATAATATGTGGCTCTACCTAGTTGACTTTGATTGGCTACAACCATATTTGGGAAACTCTTCAGTAAAATGCACTGAACATCGTCTCAAATTGAAGTTATAATTGTGTGGTACTTCCCCATAAATGAACTTCAGCCACTCTTCTCTGATTCTCTCATCCTTCGGGAGTAAGTGGAAACTTCCATCCATTTTTGAGCTTCCCCGGACATAACAGCTCTACTTTTTAGCAGCCATCCTCTTCTCAAGTGGAGTAGCCAGACATGCTAGCTCGACTTAGCCCTTAAACTAGCCGGTGTATCAGCTGGAGGGAGAGGGAGGACCGTTTGCTTGATGGTGTTGATGGTGATCTCTAATTTGAGAATATGAATTACATAGAAAGATAACCTACATAGAAAGATAAACTGTTCTCTGATTCGTCCGTTTTTGAGCAAAGAAACAAAGCTGACGTCTATGAGCAGGGCTTTTGATACCAACTCTTGACATTCACACAGCCTCATCAAAGCAGAACAGATCATATTATACCCCCAAAACCACAGAAAAATGAAATTTGTTGTCATGACCCCTTTAAAGCCAAATCTTGCAAGAACCCTGTAAAAATATTGCCAACCCACCAAACTGAATATCTTTTTGGCATCCAGGCTGAGCAGCATTGCCCTGATATTTTCTGATGTAACATAACTGATCACTTGTAGTGTTCTCCTTAAGTTATCCTGTGTTTGTCTATTTTGCACAAAGCCAGTTTGATCTAAATCTACCAGTTCTGGAATAAAGGGTTCCAGTCTCTTGGATAGGATTGAAGTGAGTAATCCACATTCAGGACCAATATTGGTCTATATGAGCTGCATTCCTTCTTGTTTATACTTTGTTTTGGGATTATGGAAATAATTGCTTCATTCCATGACTGGGGAGCCTTTCCTGTTTTCAGCTCGTAGTGTTAACAATTAAGTAGCAAGGGTATTATTTGCAGTTTAAATTGTTTATACCATTCAGAAGGGTATTTGTCTGTGCCTGGGGCCTTACCAAATTTCAGTTTTGAGATGGCTTTATTAAATTCCTCTGCTGTTATTTCAGCCATAATGGCTTTATTCTGTTGTTGTCCTATGGATGGGAGGTCTATTGAATCTAGAAAGTTCTCCATTTTTGCAGTGTCTACTATGGCTGGTTGGGTGTACAGGTCTTAATAATAAAGTTCAAATGCATGTTCAATGTTCCCTGGCTCGCTGGATACATTTTGTGTTTTAGGATCCCTTATTTTATAAATTTTGTTATTTTCCTGTTGTTTCTTTTTCTTCCAGGAAAGGAGTTTCATTGCTCTTGGACCAGTCTCATAATACCTTTTTGTTTAGTAAATTTAAATTGTTTTTCGACTTCCTCCTCATATATCTCAATTATAACTTGCTTGATTTTGTTTAATCTTATGAAAATCTGAAGATCTTTTAGTTCATTATGTTTTGACTTGATTTTTTTTTATTTCATCTTGTAGTTCAGATAATCTTTTCTACTTTTCCATTTTTCGAGAAGCTGAGGGGGCAATTAGTTTACCTCAAATGACCGCTTTTGCTGCATCTCATAAGGTGTTTGGGGACACCTCTCCATTATCATTATTTTGTAAATATGTTTCAAATCTGAAACATATTCTGTTCCTGAATTTGTCATTCAAAATGCTTGTATTAATTCTCCAAAGTGAACTTTTCCATTTATTAGTTATGCGCTGGGTTAAATATATCATGCCATGGTCAGATAAATCCAACTCCTATTTTATAGTCCCTGATTTTATGTCCATCAGATTTGTACATCAAAATCCCTTGCATTTCCATGGCTATCAAATCGAATAGTTTCTTAAAGAACAATTTGTTGCTCCCCTGGGGAGCATATACATTAAGTAGTGCTACTACTACATTATCTAATTTACTTTTAACTAGAATAAACCTCCCTTCCCTATCTTTGATTTCTGAAATAAATTCAAAATTTACTGCATTTGGGATCAATATTGCAACTCTCCTTTTTCATCCTGATTTATGAGATGATTAAGATGTGTTTTGAAACCCAAGTTTTTGTTTTTTTTTTAATTTTTCATGCTCTAATGGATGAAAATGTGTCTCTTGCCAAAAAATTACCTGTAACTTTTCCCTTTTCATTTTTGCTATAATTTTACTCCTTTTAATTGGACTCTGTAGCTCATTGACATTTAATGTTACTATTTTATGTTGTTGGTATTGCATTTATTCTTTACATTCTGTGTAACTAAGTATAAGTTTACCCTTGTCATCCAGAACAAAAACGGCAAACAACTGAACAAAGTAGAAACAATGACTTCAAAGTACCAGTCATAAAAGACTTCAGTTGGGAGGAAATTGAGGGCCTCCCTCTTGTGTCAAAAAGATACTCTACACCCGCAACAATCCTTTCAGTCACTCCTTATCTGGTTACGTTATTAATAGATTCAGAACAAAACATTGGTAACTTGTCTTTTTGTAAATTTGTCAAAAAAAAAAAATCAAAAAAGAAAAGAAACACTATATGCATTATCATCTTAGATGCAAAAATTGAAGAAAAGCTTATAACTGTAAAATAATAATCGTGGTCTAACATGGTAGAGGCCCTTAATTGTGTGTCTAAAAACCTTATAGCTGCCTCCCAATCTACTAACTTGTATGAATGAGATGATTACCTTCACACTTCACTCTTCTTTGTCGTGTGCATTTGGTTTAATACACTGAAAGCTCCACAGCCTCTGCTTTATCTGACTACAGTCCAGCCATTTGCACTGATCTGCACCCATCCTCTGCCACATCACCAAGCTGCACTGGTTCAATGCCGCGGTGTCAGGCTCTTTGTACTCCTCCAGAGAAAATCCTCTCCTCTTCAGGTCTGTAGCTGCTTCTGCCACGCTCACATACACTTGGGTGCCACAGTCGAAAAAGACTCTCAGTTTTGCTGGATGAGGCATTTGAAAATGGATACCTTTGGCCTTGAGCTCCCTCAGTATCTGCACATAAACCTTTCTTTTATTCAGTATTTAAGGGGGATAGTCTTGGTCAAAATAGATCCTTTTCCTGCTGAAATGAACATCTTTCTTTTTTTTTACCAAGGAGTGGGTAGCACTAGTTCTTTCACTCCGAACTCGAGAAAACAAATCACCAATCACCTAGGGGGTGGCCCTTGGGGAGGCTTTGGCGCCAGTGCTTAATGGCAGCACTGTTTTCCAAGGCTCATGTCCGCTAGTGGTGGGCCGATTTGGGATTGTATTAGCTGCGTTAAAAAAGTAGACATATCAGGGTCCTCTGCTTCCTCCACTATTCCATAAATGTGGAGGTTGTTCTGGCATGTGTGTGCCTCCATTACCGTCAGCTTTACTTGCAAGACTGCATGGATTTCTAGTGCCAAGATGAGGGCCTTCTTCGTGGCAGTATTCCTTTCTTCGGTGTCTCCTATGCTCTGTTCTGCCTCTGCTGCTCTCACCTTGGTAGCCTGAAGCTTGCTGGTAGATTCTTGAATCTTTTGGTTGAATTCCCCCCTAAACTCGTTAAGCTCTTTCTTCATGTCTTTGTGAAAGGAAAGTTGGAATTTGCTCGACTCATTTTTCAAATCTGTCCAGAGGGCTCAAATTTCCGTTTTATGCAGACTATGTACATAGTCTGCATAAAAGGGCTAGCTTCTCCCTCTTTAGCCTCAGGGTTGCATTCCTCATTGCTGCACTTTTCCTCAAGAATCTTGAGGTTGATTTACCTTTATTCTTTTTTGGTTTTTCCCCTTCCATGTCAAGTTTCAATGTAGTTTTTCTATCTTAGGATTTTTCTTCAAGGGGTTTTATCCTACCAGTTGGGAGCACGAGTTTCCAAGGAGCCATTTGCTTCAGCGCCACCCAGAGTCTTGCTGACTTCTGATCATTTCAACTGGAGAAGTTTTCCCTGATTTCAAAACCTTGGCTGAGGAGGCGCCTGTAATTCCAGTGTCCATTGTAGCACAGAGCTCAGATTCATCCTCCAGATCAACATCGAAACTTTGAGACATTTGATTAAGTATAGGTGGGTCCATGTAGACCAGGAAGTTGTGAGATTATATACGTACAGGCTACCTCAGATGAATTGCTCATCATTTAAGTACAATCCTTTAATTTCTTTGTTTATATGCAATTATTTGGACCACAATCGGTGGGGATTTTTTTCATTGTGGAGAGAAGTTACATATATTTATCTGCTTGATGTTGGCCTTACAAGGTGAGAAATGCTAAAACACACACACGCACGAGCCCACACACACACACACACACACACACACACACACACACACACACACACACACAAACAATATTCTTCTCTTACAGAGGTTCACCTCAATACTGTAGTATACCATAAAAACATTATTTCAGTAATTCTTTTAAGATCTTAACATACAAATTCATTACATACAGTATGATCAATTTTAAATGCATATATCTGTTATTTCTGAAAATTATGGCCTACGATAAATGAAAACTTAAAATTACAATCTTAGAAAAAGTATTATTTTGTCCAACCAACAACAAAAATAAGTTTTAATACAGATTATGTTATGGAAATGTTATGGCCTGCAAAATCCTGAGGAAGATTACTGACATGACAGTTGTCCAACAGACAGTCAATGACTTGCCACAAAGAGGGAAAGCCACAACAGCTCATTGCCAAAAAAACCTGGTTGTTCATAGAGTGCTGGTTCCAAGTGTAAACATTAAACGTTGAAAGAAAAAAATGTAGTTGGAAAGAATGTGCAAGGAGCACAGATAACTGCAGCTTTGTGAGAATTGTGCAGCCCACTCAAGGGTTTAAGGAAGATTCAAAAGGAATCCAGATATAGTCTGTGCTTTAACACTGGCCACACATGGACGCATCCAAAATATGGTCCCAACTGTTTCATTCCTAGTGTTAAACCACTCATGAAGCCAAAATGTCAAATACCCTTTACCTGGGCTAAAGAGATTAGCCTTTAGATTCAATTTTTGAATTGAATTACTGAACTGAGTTAGTTTATTAAAATGCACCTTTATTATGATGCTGATATAAGACATTTTTCTGATTTGAGGTAACAATATCAATTCAAAAGCAATTTATATCAAATTACTTTAATATTCTTAAAATTCTTAAAGTACTTTTAAAATTCATATAAAACTAAATAGTGCACAAACTGTTTTAGTCAAATATATACCAACACAGTCCAAAACCAAATCAAACCAATAATACTAGGAACAGGTTTAAATCCAGCTGTGTTTTAAATACATACTTTGTGTCTTGTGGATTGTAAGGTGAGGTCTCTGTAGGTAGGGTGCTCTTACTACAGATGTTACAAGAGCTCATTTTACTGGTGTCTGGGGAGTCTAGAGAACAGGTGAACACCTGTGACTCTTCTCTGAGATATTCCGAAGTTACTTTAATCAAGTCTACTCCTGTCCTGCTGAGTGTAGGCTGCTCCTGCTAGTGAATGTTATTCCTGTTTGAAGGGTGCGATTCATCTTTCACAGTGTTTGCCAGAGCTGACGTAATAACCACAGGAATGCCAGGATGTATGTTTGTCCCTGGAGAACAATAGGTTGCAACAAACAGTTACTCACTTTAATTGTCATTAGCCATAAAGATATGGATGATTGGTGTATATAGCAAATTTACAATGAGAAAAAGATTTTACAAGACAGGGTTGCGTTATGTCCTCAGATATGTCCAAGGACTTTACAAGAGTCTACTATACTCATGAGGTGACAAATAAAAGTTAATGATGGCAAAAAGAACAAACTGAAATAAAAAAGGGCTCTTTTTGTCTTTGCATCTCATCTTTTTTCATAAACTTCTCTTTTATGCAATTTGGGTTCCATAGCTTCCTGTTGCTACTTTTTTTCCTCTTCTGTCTTTTGCGCCGCCGCACCTTTATTTCTTTGTCGACATCTTGCTCTCTATTAATCCGGGGGCTGTAGGGGCTGTAGAGTTGGTATTTTCACCCAGTGATAAGGGCCTTTTATAAAACGAGTCTGACACAGAAGGGGTTGTAATGTGGTGGAAGCAATAAAACGCACTTGCACTAACACACACACACATAGGCACACACAAAGACATGACTTTATTCTATCTCAGTATGATAAAATGGTTCATCCCAGCAATGATGGGTGGATGGAGGAGGCTGATAAACTCGGGGGCACATAGACAAAACATGGCAAGGCTGGATTATGTTCTTGGGCAAGTTGTCTAACATTTCCATCACTCTGGACTTTGCTGATCTATGGACAGACAACAGTTGGTGTTTGTATAATTTGCTTATTGAGATTGTATGGGTAAAGGTAAAAAATCTGGGTGAAGGTGCTTGCTTGCCTGTGAAAATTGCTTTGGCCCAATTGCAACCACTTCCAAGTGAAATTTCTAAATATATCACAACTGCAAAAACAGGATTTTATAGTGCATTTAAACCTGTCTCTTCCTGATGTCCTGTGTAATTGGATGATAAATACAGCAATCAAAAACACTGACAGAGATAAGTGTTGTTGGCTGTCATGTCTCTGTGTGTTATAGGGAGATGTGCATGTCTCGAACATCTGTGGGAGACACACTTACTGAGATTAAGCACGTCCTTCCTTTTAATGGCTAACATTTTAACTGTCCAAAATGCAAGAATTAATGAATGTAAAAATAAAGGAATACCACTTTCATGTAAATTTTGTTTTAATTACAGCACTGTATAAAAGTGAGCCATTACTCATTTCTTTATATTTTGCTTCTAAGAGGTTTCCTTAGTTTTCTTTTGGACATTGGCTACATTTTCATTTATTTTCAGTCCAGTAGTTGCTCATTTTTAACCTAATGTTATTTTTGGATTTGTCATCCTGCTGTTTTTCTCTTTCAAATCTTTATTTGTGATTTGTTTGCAAATGGAATCACAATCCATGTAATTCTAGGTTCAATTGTCTGTCTTTTTAAGAGGTTGAACCATTGACAGAGGTATAGCTGCCATTGAGTGTGCAATTTTTCTTTCCTGTAACAAAATATCCCTTGTCTTAGGTTTCTGTGTTTTTTGTGAGAATTTTGTACAAGTATTCTTCCTGTCATCTTGTTTAGCACTATTTTTTATTTTCAAAGTAGAAAAAATACAAAACTAAGCTGGTGTAGCCATGGTACAAGCAGAAATGTAGAGAGGTAAAAAGTGGGTAGGACAAAAAGTAAGTAAAATAAATAAATTGGTATTGGAATGAACTGAGCTGATTTTCACTGAATTTGTACCACTTAGATTCTACTTAATTTAATCTGAACTGGACCTGTGCATTGAGAAGACATTTGTTGTGAATTGGTGCTACAGTGTAATGAAAAAGTATGAACCCCTTACAGATTTCTTTTTTCTGTTTTCGCCTAATCAGTTGTTTCAGATCAAACATTTTAATGTCAGACAAAAACAAAAGCAATTTTTATTGGATTTTTATACATTTTGTTCCAAGTAATCTGTCACAAAGACTGACGTTATCCCATTTACTGTGATTCAATCTATGAAACATAACCAACAAAGAAATACCAGTTTTAGACATATGATAGTATTTAGTAGTGCTAAAAGGGTAATTCCCAAAGAGCTATTACCTGAAAACTTGGCATAGGTAGATTGTCAATGGAAATATTATTCATCTCTCCAAGTCTGCATATGGCATTGGCTGGACTTTTTCCTATTTTTTAAAGACTGAACTTAGAAGCAGTCTACAAAGAAATTTGTTTTTTGCACAGTTCTGAAGAAGTAGGTCTAAGACCATACATTTATGGTTGTCATGAGCATCCAGTCTACATTAACATGACGGGGAATAACAATATTGGGAGTTATCACAACCTTTTCGTTGATAATGACATTAAAGCAATTTCACTGTCTACTATCAAATTTATTATATAATATAAACTTGAACTTTTATTTGTAACCTGTGAAATAATAGAAGATTGCAAAGTCTTAAAGTTTGATGTTACTACTTTTTTCTTTTTTTTCTTTTACTTCAGCTGTGGAAGTCTGTCTTGGATGAAAACTTAGGGATAAAGCTGAGTATGCAAAGGGGGTAGAGTCCATTTGCATGTATGAGTGTGTGTTTGTGTGCAAGAATCTATCTGTATGTCATTTTATCTGTACATATATTTTTTTCTTTACTTATGCAGGTGTCCTTTTTTGATTTTCATTTCCTAGATAGAATTTTCCAGATCGTGGCTAGCCTGGCAGGCAGCACAGATTGAGGCAGCAGCCAGTATGACACCAGTTAGGAAGCAGGGTTGTGTGAGTGGAGAAAAAGCAAATTGAAGTGTCATAAAGATATTAATGGAAACAACATGTAGCCACCAAAAAACCCCAGCAAATTGGCTAGCAGTAAAAATACAAAGCCAGCCAAGCCAAAAGAAGCTTTTCCAATGGAAATGTCTGTGCTGAATAGATTGTACGTATCCCTTGGAATTTATTTATTCTATCTTGCAGAAAGCCAATGCAGACAGAATATTTTATGACCAAACACAACAACAACAAAAAAATTAAATTGAACTATATGTTTCACTTTTGTATTTCTGTTGATGTGTTAAAAAAGGACAGAAAGACACATTTTCCAAGTATAAAAAAAAGTTTATGACTGCAATGGGCATGTGGTTATATGAGGTATATTTGTGAAATATGATGCCAGTAGTTTTAGACAATTTATGTTGAGTGAGACAAGAGTTCTTAGGAAAACTTTTTAAAAGTCTAGCAGGAAATGTATATAAATACTTGGAAATATTATAACAGAACATCTAAATCTTAATAGGGAGGAATTTAACCTGGAAGGCTAGAGAGCTTAAAAGAATGAGAATAGGAGTGCTGTGTAAAAGAGATAAGGGGACAGACAAATCCAGTGGACCAAAAGTATTAATATCTCCAGAATAAACACTCGTAAAAAATAGATCGATCAGAAAACATGAGCCTAGGCAAATATATGGAAGAAAAATACATACCTCTTATCTACTCTTAATAGGGTAGAGGAGGTTCGGGTAAATAGTGGGAGGGGATTATGAATACAGAAAGACTGCAGAGTGTGAATCCCAATGCTTGGGATGCATTTTTCATGAGAGCAGAATCAAAATCAATTTGAAGTTTTCTCTTTGTGCCAAAATGAAGAGACTCTGAGCAATCTAAGAGATAGGTAATTTTTGAATCAAAAAGGGGACAGAGCGAGGCAGAAAAAGACTATTTCAGTTAGTGGATAGATTGATAACCTGACAGATGAATGACAGCTGATAAAGAGGGGGAGGTTCCTGGAAATGGACATGGGGGGAAGGCAAAGCACTGCTATGTTATGTGATTGAATGAAAAGTGCATAAATAGGCAGGAACTCCTGATTCATTTTATTCAGGGATTTACTAAACCAGTGTTGTCTACTTCAAGAGGTGGGTTGCAGAACATGAACAAAGATTTCAAGCAGATTGAAACTACTAATCTTTTTCTCAGCATAGACCTTAAATAAAGGCCTGCCACCATATCAAACCCTTCCGAAATGGCAGGTTGCAGTTTTGGGAGGAAAAGATACTTTTAAAAAAATGTTCCTGTGTACAGTTGTAACGTATAATCACTTGGCTTGACAGATAACCATGCTTTGGAAGCAGTTCTTACAGTTCTTTAACTTTGCTGCCTTTACTAATAATATCAAACCACTAAGACTCAAACTGAAATCTTCCTCTTTCCGGCTTATTCAGGTCTGTCATATGACAGCTTGTGGATCATGTCACAGCTCATTACCTCCTTAAAGTGTACTTGCAGTCCAAGGAGACAATCAGGAGTTTTGACATTCTCCGTCAGTTCTGCTTTTCAAATTTCAACAAGGGCCTTTTATTTGTAAGACTGCTATCTTCCTTCTTCCGTGGGTTTACACACAGCCTAAGGTTGATTTTGAATCATAGCCCTACAGTGCATGTTATGTCTCAGTGCCTACATTGGTTTTCACAAGGTAATTCATTTTATTTCCGCACTCAAAAAGCATGCATTTTAGAATAGTGAGTTAAAATTCAACTTAGAAGTGTTTATCGACAACTGCTACTCTTGTGTGTCGTTGTGCTAGTGCTGTGCTCAGCATCAGAGCTGTTCAGGGTATTCCACCAGTCAGATTACTACCTAAATTGAACAAAGCGTGTACAGATCATGAAACATTAGTTATATCACTCTTTTAGTGTATTGAGGGAATACTGAGAAATTCTGAGAGGTTTAAGTAATCAGAATGTTCACCCCATATTTAATTCTGAAACATTTTGCATATGGAGCAATTAAGGTTTAATTGCAAACTGCTTCAATAAAACAGTGAATGGTTTCTACCTCTTCATGAAAACTCATAGGGTTCTCGATAAATTGGAGGTATGTTTTCTGCTTGGCATCAAGAGTAGAGAGAGTGTTGCTGTCCTATTTTCAAGGTTCTTTCAAAAATCCTTAAGAGGACAATTTGTCATGTTACGCTGCACTGTAGATTCAAAGTTATGGTTAGGTTTGAGGCTGTAGTGGTTTCTATGACTTCACAAATATATCCAAGGTCTATCTTGAAGGACAAACAATGATCACAGTGAAGCCAACTAATCCAGGAATACCAGAAAAAGTGAGTTTCAGCAGGAGTTAATAGCCTAACGCAGGATCATTTGTAAAGAAAAGTTCAAATGTATCAATGGACTAAACATGTATTAAATACAAAAAAAGCAATTTGTTTTGTGAGTGCTAAGGCTAGAAACTTTTTCAAACATCAATATGGTAAACTACTTAGTTTATTTCCAACTGGGTAAGAAATGTGTTGGTGGTACAAGCAAAGCAAAACATGACTGTCTTTACCAGCTTACTATAACAATAAAGTCAGCCTAAATTCAACCCAAACTGTCTAAACCACCTAAACTGTCAATTACTAGATTTATTTTTACATTTTTGTGTATAGGTTAAAACGTTAATTTCATGTAGTTATAATTTTGCATTGTAATTGTATATCCCAGTACCCCTGTAAAACTCAATTCTTAATTTTTGTCTAATCTGTATTCAAATTCAAAAATTCATATAAAAACTATAGTTTATCATAAAAATCCCCAAATATTCTCTGATGACTGGGTCTATATTTGGAATAACATAAACACATCTTATTCGTCATCATTATTATTATTATCATTATTCGCAGGTGTCCTTGTCTACTGAAGGAATAATTTGAACCATGTCTCATGTATATATATATATATATATATATATATATATATATATATATATATATATATATATATATATATATATATATATATATATATATGTAAAGATCATTCAGTTTTAAAAAAATTTACCACTACTTTTAACAATGTTGACCTAAATAAAAAAAATGTAAAAAATTCATAAATCATTTCAACATTACTAAATTATTCCCAAATTGTCAGGCCTAGATGTGGATCAGCATCAATGATTTATTAGGTTCATAGATTCAATGGTTTTTCAAAGAAAAAGTTAATTCCTGTTGTATAACATAAAGATCCAAATTAATAAATTATTCAAAATTTTATCAATTCAGTTGATGAAATTCTTCTTAAAATTGTAAACTACCATTTTTACCATACGACCAATAATCAATGATTAAAAATGAACATTTTTATGAGTAAATTACCTAAATATTTTCAGAAGGTCCCGTATACATATAGAATAACATAAAGCTTTTATCATGTCCAAAGATTCAACCATTTAAAAAAACAAAACTGCTAACCTACATATTTTGGTTAGCCCATACATCTCAACTTACGTACACACATATTGATAAAATATATGCATCACTCATACAGAAACTAATTTTAGTGCAAAATATATCCAGAAATAAAGCCTGTGCTACAGTTCAAAAACATGCTGAGGTGCACATTCAGCACTGTTGGTGTAAATAAGCAGAGACAGACACAGAAAAACACAGACTGTCAAGTATTCTTTTTATGGTGTCACCTGAGCTTGGCCTTAAGTACATATTTCATGCTACATTACCCCCTATGGCAGAAGATGAGAGGAAGAAACAGGGAGACTAAGGGAAGCTGAGGGATGAAGCGAGGCAGTAAAATTAAGGTTCCATTCTCTCTCGACTGCCTGCCTAAACATCCTTTCTACTTCTTTTGTTCTTTCTGTTCCTCCTCCCCCTCTTATCTTTATCCCCCTGTTTCTTCTGGTTTAATATTTTTTAATGGTCACTAACCAGAATGGGTCACAGGCATGCTCCTGCTGGATGCCCACATGACAAGAGTAGTGATATGCTTTAATGAGGCTGGGACTTAGGGCACAAGTAGAAATTTCTCATTTGGGTCTTTCATTGGAGAAAACTACATCTATCTCAAGCTGTTTCACTCCATCCTCTGCCACACTAATAATGTTTTATGTTATTTCCCTCATTTCATCCTCTCTGTCTCGCTCTTTTTGTTTTTCAGTTATTGCATTGTTTTCTGGGTTGTTTTTTTTAAAAATTAAACTGGTTACTGATACATGTTCTACCAGTCTCTTACAGGTTTACACATCTGGGCAGACTTCTGTTTCAGAGCTCCTCATAAATCCACATCTTTCTTTTCACTTGTTAACATTTAAGATGCTCTTTTGTGGGGTTTAGCAGACAGAAGACATGCTGTGAAAATATCCTCAAAATCATAACTCCACTAGACTGTCTTACAGTTTGAAAAGACAGCTAAGGGCTTTACAACTGAGATCGTTTGGTCACCACTCCATGTGTAGAAAACTAATCTGATCATATGGTTTATTTCACTGTTGAGTAAACCACCTCCTATGTGTTTTAGAACCATTTGCTTGTTTTTAAAGGTTTATAGCTCTATGGTGTGAATAAAGTCTGGAAATTGCCTTCTAAAATGGTAAATGTCCTTTCAAAATAACACAAAGCACAACCACACTTTGTGATTTGTAGTACAGCATAATAAAGAAGAGAATGGTATTAGTTGATCGTTTCAGAACTGATGGGTTATGAAAGAAAGCAAAATATATTGAGCCCAAGGCTATGGTTTATAATGTTGATAAATACCTTGTATTAGTCTTCTGAGAAGCCACAAGATTGTTTTATCCATTCTTTTATCCGTTGTCCATAACTGCATATCATAGAAGGGTCATGGAGTTGGGACTGGGGGTTGAAAGAGGGTGCGTGCAATAGGTGGCATACAGCCTAGAAAGATCACCACGCCATCACAGTAACACAAAGGCAGGGCAAACAACCATGTATGCACACGCTTATGCTAGGGCAATTTAGCGTAACCTCTTAACCTAACAGTCAGGGTTTTGGACTGTGAGGGGAAGACAGACTACCTAGAGAAAACCTATGCAGGCACAGTGAGAATATGTATAATCTATGCATAAAATTATAAATTTAAATTTGTTGAAAGAAAAATGCAGAACTATCCATTTACTTTAAACCTGTCTGACTTTACTGTATGATACCAACTGAAACAAATAGGAGTCCGTGTGCAAAGGCGACAAGAGACTTGGTTATTTAAGGGCACAAATAATAAATTAGAGCTGTATCAATTTCCATAGATATGTCTGTAGTGATGATCAGAGGTTTTTTTTTTTTTTCTTGTAGTATCCATGCAAAACTCATAAGGAAACCAATATATGGTGTGCTGCTTTTCTATCTCTTGTACTGGACACATTGTATGTCACATAGTTTACCTACACACAAGAATGTTTTATTAAGGAAAAATGTTTTTAAGTCCTTAAAACTGTATTATTGTCTGAATAATTTTGAATATTTTAGTTTTTTCCTATAAATAATGACTTTATATTTTGATTGATCTTTCATTCTTGATGTCCTTCTCAGAACTGTCTTATGCACTAAGATCAATATATGTAGTGACTTGTCTTGAAATGTATATTAAAATATTACTGACATACAGTCTAGAAAAGATTAGTTATCTGAAGTGTAGAAACTGATTTGCAGATACATTACATATACATTGCATAGCTGCACTAGTGATTCTTTATAAAGCTAACAAAAGGAAATTAAGTGGCTTTTTCATCATGCAAACTACAAACGCCTTTAAGTATGTATTGCTTCACCATGTGGAAAATTGGGCTATTGTTGTGTTCTGTGCCTTTATAATCAAGTTGAATCTTAAAGGAGACGAAATAAAAAACATATTGTTTATGCAGTGCAGAAGTGCACAGTGCTCATTAGTGATTACATGAAATGTTCTAATGAATGTAAAAATATCTGGCATTTTTTTTTCCAAAACTAACAAGCAAAAGACTAACCTAAAAGCATAAAGAATAAAACCATTCATGTTCCAAACTGTCTTTCTGCAAATGTTTACAGGACTGCTCTGTTGATAATCTTTCACAAACATGAAATTTATCAAAAAGCTGACCTGATGTTTAAGCCCTTTCTACAAATATCAAACTGTAGCATGTGTAGTTTGATTTCCAGTTAAGTAAGGCTGACAGTTTTTGGCTCTGTCAAAAAATTCCCCATGTCATTAAAATAACTTTAACAGTAAAAAATAAAAATTATTAAGTAAAATATTTGAAACCATGACATTTTAAAAACTTCTGTAGACTTTGAAACTGGTAACCAGATCATGGCTACTGAAAGTGATATGTTTAATGTCATTCAGAGCTCACTTTTTTTGAGAACTTTGAACTAAACAATGACATTTTTACACTATGAACTTGAAGTAGCACCGTTTACCTTGATGTCATTGAATGGTGCTCTGTTTAGCAATTTACAAAAAATGTACACAATTTTTCTCTGGCAAACTTTGGATCTTTCATTTTAAAAGAGGCACAACATTTTCCATCCAGGCGAGCTGGCTGACTGCTTTGTCACTCTTTGAGAATGGTCAGCAAAGATGCACTTTAGCCGTTGCACTTCAGCTGTTCCAATCACATAAGCTGTTTTTGTGGTCTTTGTGAGAACCCATTTTGTATCATGTTTGCCTCTCCCCTTACTTTAACCATGACCTCACTTTATTCAAGCCTTAAGCTTTGAATCACCCTAATAATTTGAACTGGAGGTTCATGAGAAAGCTATTAAACTATGATAAAAGCTAATTAAACAGATTTGCCTTATGCTCCACCTGTTTTTGTTTATGGGCAAGAGATGGATAGCAGACAAGTTGAGTTACATTTTTCTCTCAGACCATTGTATAGGTAAGAACTCAAATGACAGCACAGATGTTGTCTTTAAGTTAATTTGGATGAGTTAAGGTTTAGTCAGGTAATTTGGGGAAACCGATTCAGGACCACACCTGTCCACAAATACTCGAGACCACCTCTAAAAACACTTATAACTGCCTATTTTAACAGTTCACATACCAAACATACCCTAATATGCATTAAAATTCACAGTGGAGACCATCTTAGCAATATAGTAGAAGCTAATATCTACAGTATTCCTTGTTTCCAGTCTCATGGGTATAGCCTATTAGTACCAAGCAGCTTTGGGATTGGCTGCTTTCCAAATACCAGTCAGTAGCATATCAAGTACCATTTCTCAGCTTCCTAAGGTGCATTTTCTTTCTAATATTTTAAATATGTGCTTCGAAAAAAATCAGCAAATAGGTGGATTTTCCCTAAATAAGTTACGTTCCACAGCAAAATCCGTGAATACTGAACCGTAAATAGGCGGGGATCCACTGTACAGTTTGTGTGCCAACCCTACAGGAGATATTAAACAGATTTAGGTTAAGTAACAAATGCTAGGCAATGACATCATCAGTATGCTATCAGATTAATGACACAGCAACCTATTTTTTGATGTTGGTAGGTAGGTAGGTAGGTAAAATAACTTTAATGGATCCCAAGACCGTTTTTGGACCAAGCATACCAGAATGTCGCAATAAACTTATCAAAAAGACAAAGTGGTAGCAAATCTAAAGACTTTTGGTTTGGCTGATTGAACAATCAGTATGTACAGACAGATCATTGCTGACTGGTGACTCTAGTAAAGGTAATTGCTTGTGTGACTCAAGGTGAGGGACAAGTAGGTGTAAAATCTGTGGCATGTTGTAAAAATGGCAATTATTTCCATTCAAAGCAGGAAATGTTAGCATGGTGGAGAAAGGGTCGCTAACACCTCCTGACAGCAATGCAGAAGGTTTTACTTGAGAGAGAGAGTTACATCAAAGTAGAGTGTTTCGACCTAGAAAACCACTTAAAAGTAAATTAAAAGAATCAGAAGTTAAGAGCACTTCACAGTGGAAAAAAAACACCACCAGAACTATGTTAGAAACCACACAAACACAATTCTATTCTATAACCTTTTCTTTATAACCGTTATAACCTTTACGAGTCTAATTTAAGAATTCATTTGTACCTTGTGGGCTGCTACCTGGAGGGAGATTTGGAATCTCCCTGATGCAGTATATGTGTATTTAACTATGTATAGCAGCACATATACTAAAGACACAATCAGTGAGCCGTGCCACCTGTAATTTAAAACCTATAAATTGCACAGCTGTGCAGGTATTTTGTTTCGTGGTGAAAGGTCTGTCTGTATGCTGAAGTAAACTATATCTATCTTATAAAAGATAATCAAACTGCAGAAATGTTATGTGATGAACTACTGAGTTATGGCTAGGACCATTGATAGTTATGCAGCAGATAGTCGCTGACATCCTCCACAAGGAGGGTAAGCCACAAAAAGTCATTGCTAATGACGCTGGCTATTTACACATTGCTGTATCCAAGCATATCAGAAGAAAGTTGTGTGGAAGGAAAAAGTGTGGTAGAAAAAAAAAGGAGCACAAGAAACACAGCTAACCACAATCTTGAGGCTTGTGAAGTAAAGTCTATTCAACAATAGACTGCAGCTGAAGATAGTGCTTTAATAGTCCCTTTTGCAGTTTTGTTAAGAGGAAGATGACACCAGACCCTATAATGCAGACAAGATGTAACCGGTATTACAGCAACCTGAGCTTCCTTAAAACCTCAATAGAACAACTGGTTGATGGCACAGCATACTGATGCTGTAATTCATACAAAAAGAGCCTCAACCAAGTATTGAGTGCTTGAACTATAAAGTACATTAGAATACTCCTTGTCCATTATCAACAAAATTAACATAAATAAATAACAGAAATGTATTACCACATTCTTTGATGTTCTTAAAGATCCATTCATTTTCTATATCCACTTATCTGTGCAGAGTTGTGGGGGGCAGCGTTTGTGCCTTTCTCCAGTGGTCATTGGGTAAAATGTAGTTCATGGCCAATAACCAGGTAAATGCAGAGACTGACAGGACAAACTGCTATCATGCACACACTCAGATTTTGGTCCATTTTGGGAGACTGATTAACCTACAATGCACATTTTGGGACTGTGATAGGCTGTTGGTGTACACAGAGAGAACCCAAGCCTCCACCCAAGTGGAGAAGCTGGAAGACCTCAGGCTGGATGCAAACTTATGACCTACTTGCTGCAAGGCAATTGTCTGACTGTGCAGCCCATTTCTTGAACACAAGCACTGAAATAAAAGTATTTTTCAGTGGTATTTTAGTTTATTAAAAGTGCAATTCTAAATGTCTGGTGAGATTCCTAAATTAACAACATAGATTCAATATGTTTATGTTTTCCATCAATTTATTAATTTGTCCACATGGTAATTACCTGTTACCTTGATATTCGATCTTGTGCAAAATAGGTCCCTAGAGTACTGAAACTCTAATTTAGGGGATTTAAAAATGATGATTTCATAGCCCATCTGATGTTTTACATTGATACACCATGTGCTCTTCTCTGTTTTTGGTGTATATCCATGGCAGCGTTACAGCACCACATACTGGCCTGGCATAGTTACTCTGCCATGTTAGATTGTTTTAGGTAATTCTGGCTGTTTTTATTTGGAAGAAGACAATTATGTTGAACTTTTCGGAAATGGTAAATAGAGAAATGCTTTTGGAAAAATTTTAATATTGATCAAGGTCTTTTTATTGAACAAATACTGTATTCCACAACAATCACAACAGTATTATTAAACAGTTTTTCACCCTTCCAATTTTTCCCCAAATCCCACCCCTCCACAACAACACAACTGTAACCAAGCCAGTCAAATAAATAATAATAAAAAACCCAAATGAAATACAAATCAGCAATAAAATAATTAAGCAATAGTTAAGCAGAATTGTTTCATTATTCTGCTTTGTCAGAGAATTTGAAATCTATGAAACACTTTTCTGACATTGTTGTTTCTGTCAGTTATTTCAGTTAAGAGATGGCATCAGTGTTTTCAAAATAAGCTAAAATGTCATAAATTGCCATATGTTGTAAAATTTCTGAGTAGAACCTTTTAGCGTGCATCTAATCATTTCCAGTTGAGTTTAGTACATGACATCCTTAATCCATTGCCCATGAGCGAGTGGGAGAGGCTCTTTTTTAATTTCAGTAAAATCCTTCTCCAGGCCATCAGAGTGCAGAAAGCAATTAAATTGGAATGTGTTTTAGAGATAGTGCCATTACGAGACACCACAGCAAAAATAGCCTTAAGTGGACAGGGTACAATTGGAATACCACAGATTTTGGACAAGGTTTTGAAAATATTGTTCCAAAAGCCACCTAATTTTGGACAGGCTCACAACATGTGTAACAAAGAAGCAGGTTTTTGTTTACACCTGCCATATGTGGAATCAAACCCATCCTTAATTTTACTCAATCTAGTTTTAGACCAGTGGAGACGATGAACTGGATAACCACGTGTCTGAGACAGATAGATGATGAGAACATTCTACCAATTATCCTATGCCAAGTCTCATCTGCAATCTGTTCCCCTAGATCTCTGTCCCATCTTTCCCTGAGAAGCTGCATTGAGGTCAGCTTATAGTTTCAACAACTAGTAAATGACACTTATAATACATCTGAAGTCCAGTTTAAGATGAAAGCTGTTGTCCAAAAAAGATGGAGATGCAAAGCACTGCATCACTGACTGGAAAACAGCATTAGAGGCAATCAAATTTCTGAGCTGTAAATACCTGAAGAAATGAGACAGGGATCTTGAACTTTGTCACCAACTGTTCAAATGTACCAAAAACATTTTGACAAAAAAGGTCCTTCATCAAAGTTATTCCAAGTTTTGCCCATATGTTAAATTCCTCATCCGTTAATGAGGGGGAAACATACAATACCTATTACGGCTTAGCACCAAAATACATTAAAGACCTATTGTCATTGTATCAACCTTCAAGACCATTCAGGTCTTCTAGTTCTGGTCTGCACTACATCCCCAGAACCAGAACCAAATATGGAGAAGCAGCTTTCAGTTTTTATGCTCCACAAATCTGGAACAAACTTCCAGAGAACTGCAAAACAGCTGACACACTGAGTTCCCTTAAATCAAGGCTAAAAACCCATCTGTTTAGAGTTGCCTTTGATTAGTAGTAAGTAGAATATTGAACTATATTTGCTTGATGATCCCTATGATTTTGATGCATCGGTATTTTCATGATGATTCTGATGATTTTCACGTGTATTTCCTTGATGATTTTGATGATTTGCTGTATACTTGATTGATGTTTTTTTATGATGTGAAGCACTTTGAACTGCTGTGCTGCTGAAATGTACTATACAAATAAACTTGACTTGACTTGACTATGAGGGGGCACAGCAAAAGACATCTCAGTCAGTTTCAAATGGCTTCTAATCTGATACCATAACTTGAGTAAGTGAATAAGAAGAGGGTTTATGGTGAAACTGGAGCTATGTTCTGCCAGTGGCCATCTGGCACATAGCAAAGACAACGCTGAAGATTGTTTCACTGATAACTTTTCCAGTGTCACCCATGAAAATGGATTTTCCTGATCTTTTATCCAATATAACATTTCCCGTACATTAGATGCCCAGTAATAGAACAGAAAGTTGGGAGTCCTAAACCTCCTGGACCCCGCGGTCTTTGTAATACACTCTGTATTATTCTAGGTGGGGGGTTTTGTCCCAGATGAAAGAAGAAATTTGACTACTCAGATTATTGAAAAAAGATTTGGTTAAGAATATTGAAAGGCATTAAAAAAGATAGAATTTAGGAAATGTATTCATCTTAATTATATTTACTTTACCACCCAGCAAAAGAGGCAGCCACTCCCATTTTTCAAAATTCTGTTGTAATTTGGATAATAAAAGAAGATAATTTGTTTTATGTAAATTCTTATATATATATATATATATATATATATATATATATATATATATATATATATATTACTGTATATTCTCTTACATGTTTAAAAACTAATGATCGTAGAAAGAAAATCTTATTAATGTGATAGTATCTTCTCTGTTTAATCTTCTCATTGATACTATGTCTTGCACTTTGGCCCTTTTTATTTTTTTTCCTTTAAACCCTTTCATTATTCTCGTTAATCCATGTTCCACATCTCCAGTGCAGATTGTAAGATGAAACCGAACAGATCTTTACTTCTCCTATACCATTCTTTTCATGCTGTTTGAAAGAGCTAAATTGGGTTTTTCCCTGTGGCAGGAATGAGGCTGGCTTTGTCCTTTCAGTCTCTCTTTTTGCTGTCAAATAACCATCTTTGCTTCTCAGTTGTGATATGATTACGTTCATTTTCAGCTGTATTTACCACAAAGTCATAGCATGTCGCTCTGGTAATACTGTGAAAGGAATTCTGGAAAAGCGGACAGTCAATTTTTTTTATTTAATTTGAAACAATGAAACGATAGAAAAAGACAGGTCAAATCAAATAAAGAACTATAAGTGACAGCCACTGTCATGCACTAAAAAGAAACAGAAATGAAATGATGAAATAGATCAAGGTGAACAGGTATCCTTTGTGTGGACTGCAAAGCAGTTTTGCATCTTCTCCACACATCACCTAACCTGGTGTTCTACAGCCATAAGTTGTAATTATTTTGCAGTTTTTAACACTCTGAGACAAAATTAAAATCACTTCTAATGCTGAGGAGGTTTGTAGTAGTCAAAGATTTTAAAAAACTGAAGCCTGTGCAGTC
The DNA here is from genome assembly GCA_014839685.1 of Anableps anableps. Classification (NCBI taxonomy): domain Eukaryota; kingdom Metazoa; phylum Chordata; class Actinopteri; order Cyprinodontiformes; family Anablepidae; genus Anableps; species Anableps anableps. The sequence continues at coordinate 22,649,764 of CM026068.1, read as the reverse complement.
TGTCCCAATGGAGCATGAAACATAGCAGAAGTATGTCTGATTTCATTCAAACATAAAATGTGTTGATAAAGCACTATCCCAGGGGGTAGTGATTAGTTTTACATACACTGATTATGCAAGGGGGGGGGAAATAATTACATTTAGAAATTAAATTCTCCTATACCATTCTTTTCATGCTGTTTGAAAGAGCTAAATTGGGTTTAAAATGCAGCTCCATTCACGTCTCCTTTCATGTCTGTGGAGCTAGAGAGCATAATGATCTCCTTAAAGCTATTTCTAGTGTTTTAAACTTTTTAACTTATCAAAAAAATATTTCATAGGGCACTGTAAAGTGATACTCAACTTGAATGACTGGGTTTAGAAGTTCTATTTGCAAACTATAATACCAATTAGTCACAAAGCTTAACGTTAACAGAAAATGTGAACTGTAGAAAGTAAGAATGAGGAATTTTTTAGCATCCTTTCATCACAAAATTCCAGGGTCCATCCACAAAGGCCTACCCTCCTTCCAGGACTATTCTCTGGTTTGGATTTATAGGCTGGTGATTTTATTTGACCCTGGATCCCGCAGAGGAAATGACAAACGCAAGATAAAGACTCCAAAAACCTATCATGGTTCCTGGGAATAAAGAAAAATTCCAAAAGGAAAGGTGTGGCACCTGTGTGATCCATACTGACCTGCAGCTGCCATTGTTGCCAAGGGGTTGGTCAGCTGTTAATGAGAAAGGCTTACATCCACACCTCCCTACCCAGTAAGTCAAAACGTTTCTTAGGCAAAACGCTGAGCCCCTAAATATGTAATCTGTGAGGGTGAATGTAGTTTTTTAAAGGTATTAGATGAACTCTTTATATTGTTTACATTGTTTGAAAAGGTGCATAACTGGATTGTTTGCTCATTTTCATAAATAAATCCATAAAACACCATACCAGTTTTCCCCTGTACTTGGGCTGTATTGTACCTGCATATAAAATGTATAAACAAATTTATATTCAATCCACTGTAAACTGAGTCCAAAATATACAACAATTTCAAAAACTTAAAATGGTTTGAAAACTTTGAAATCTTTCTTTTAATCATTTTCCTCTTGTTGAATTTGTTTTGTACATGTAATATCAAGGCTATAACGCTTTTAAGTGTTTTGAAGATTGATCAAATCTAATCTGAAATCCTTAATTTTTGTCAAATCATGGTTTTGTGACTATTTTAAAGTTAAGAAGAATTTGGTTAGTCTTTTATAGCAGCTACATACAGCATCCGTAATATCTTAGAAATCAAAGTGGAGATATGGATAAATGTGAAAATCCTCCTGACAGCATGCCACATTCTAAACGAAAGCAAGGTAAATGTGGTAGTCTATTGTCATTTGCTTTTGTTGAATCCAGACTTGTGGGGTATCTTTTTTTAGTAGAAAATTAAATCCATTTTCAAACCCAAATAATTAGGTAAGTGATAGTGTACATTTGTATTCATATTTACATACATACAGATATGAAATATGCTCTCCTAAGTTGTGTTAGAACATTACCATTATTTGCAAAAAGAAACTTAACTATTATATTGTTTAGTACTTTAATCTACCAAGTGTACCTTATATTAGAAACAAATTAAGGCTGATAAATGTCTCTTCACTGGAGCAAATAGATTATTCTTTATCTGCCTGATTTGCCAAAGACAAAATCCAACAGCAGTTTCCAGCCTGTTAATTTTATTCTTGTTGGAGTGTATGTCCTTTAGATTCATTCCTCCTAAACTTAACAGCTTGGGCACCCTAATGCACCAGACAACATAAAAACATTTCTATCAGCTCTTCTATACAAATTCCAAAACTAAAAAAAAAGATGTAATAATTCTATTCGGAGAATGTGTTTTTATAGCATGTCTAAGGAATGACGCCTGCTGTTAAGACAAATTTGAAAAATGATTGATGCTTTTTAAGGAGTTGTTAAATGATCATGTCATTCACTATAAGAAAAGAGATATCCAAACCAATCTGGCAATGTGAAAAATGTGATATGAAAAAGTAACTGCCTTCTCATTAAACCATGAATTAACTGTGATTAACCACATTTTTTTAAAATTGATTTCAGTTTAATTAGCATATTACCACCAGACCAGCAAAATTAAAATATTACTTAAACTGAACCTGTCTGACAACATTGTATAGACTATAGACAAGATATGAAAAAGGAACACGTCATGCTCTGTGAGACAAGAAAGGGTGTCCAGCGAACCATAGTGAGAGCCATTCTCTAAAAATGTTGAAAATGTGGAACAATAATCTCCTTGGAAAAGTATGCAGCCAGCAAAATACTCTAAGAATGCATTAACAACTTAACAAGGAGGCCACAAATGAACATAGATCATCAAAAGCACTAGTGGTTTGGTGTTCAAGAATGAAACAGCTGTCAGAGCCAGTTCTCTGAAGTGAATGACCGGAGCCAGCTACTGTCTGGGAGTCGGAGCTGCTTTCTTTTGTTCAAGCTGCACTTGAATAGCGACTTTGAATTACAGACCGAGCAAACAAGAGCAACAATACAGAGGAAAATACAAAGATAGGAGGCACAAGCAAAAGAGTGCTTGCTCTTTAAAACAGTTTTGGAAAAATGTTCAGTTTTTGTCATGTCCATGTTGTCACATATTTTCTCCAGATATTGACAGTTGTTTTTATTGGTCACAGGGCCCAGTGGCGCCAGTGCAATGCAGCCTCGCCTCTGATGGTGGTGAGCTACATCGTAGCCACAGCTGCCCTGAGGCAGACTGACAGAAGTGAGGCTGCCATTCAGTCTGCGCCACCAGGCCCTTTGAACACCACCAGCAGGCAAGGCGGGTGAAGAGTCTTGCCCAAGAGTTGGACAGAGCAGGGGTTTGAATCGGCAACCCACTGGTCACAGGACGAACCTCCTCCTGAGCTACTGTCAACCCAAACCAAGGTTATAGCAGTTAGCGTCATCTTGACCATGTTTATCAGCTGATATTTGTTAAGAATAGAAGACTCCACTGTCTTTAGATCAAATGGGTACAGTGTTGTGGATGAATTACATTGTTGAGAAGTTTGAACTGAACAATGCTGTTTAAGAGAATGGCAGGGTGGCACAGCTCACTTTCAGGTCATTTAATGACACTGTTTGGATGTGAGCAAAAGATTTTGTTTTGTTTTGTTTTTTGTTTTGTTTTTTTACTGACAAGCTGGATATTTCTCAAAGATAAATTTTGTTGTCTAATGTGCTCACACAGAATCAGGATTTTAATAAAAAAAAAAAAAAAAATGGAACATCATGGTGTCTTTACCCCTCTGTGACCAAACTTACATAAAGAAAATGTGAATTTACTTTGGATTTATGGTTGTAGATTTATCAAAAAATGTGCAATGGGTGCAAGCTTTGTCAAAGACAACTTCAACTTTGGCAGTTATTCTGTATTACAGAGGGTTTCTGACTATGTAGTAACAGTTTACAGGGAGAGAAAAAAAACAAACTACTGGCAAGCCTGGTCTTCGTCATGGTAATAAGAGGATTAAAGGTGACCACAGTTGCAAACGTCGTCTTCACGGACAAAAAAAAACCGAAAATAAATGGAAGTTCCAAAGTTTCCTTGAAATGTTGTTAAAATCTCTTCCTGTTCTTGTAAGAATATCGTGTAGTGTCTTGTTTCATGACCTAATTGTATTGTTACATCATTGTTACATTGTTAGTATTAAGCACATTTACAAGCTGGCAGATTTTAGAATGTTGCACTCACTGCTTTTGTCATTTGATGATAAAAGCAGTGAGTGCTTTTGTCACTCACTGCTTTTGTGTTTATAACACTTAAAACTTGTGTAGGTTTTAAGTGTTATAAATCTACACAAGACTTACTTGAGATGCTTCTTAGGTTAGTACATAAATGGGTTCACTAAGCAGCATGGGACCATTTATCTGTCATATTTGTATAATGGTGATGATGGACCCAAATATAGAGAAGCAGAGGCGTCAAGTAGATGGTGATAATTTAATGAAAAATGATCATAAAATAAGAACTTGGAAAACGGTTTTCATTCATAAGTGTGAAACTATTGGTCTGCATTGAGCTAATTTAGGTGACTGCTGAAACCAATAAAATACAGTTGTTACTAGTCTAACACACAATTAATATGAGTAGTAAATAGTAGTAAAAGTACTGAATGATGAGTAGTAAATCTTTCCAGTATCATAAAAACGTGAAAAATAATCCTTAGAGACTATGGGAAAGATGAGTGTATTGGTTTGGCGCATCATTAGTTCATGTTTCTGCCAAAAGAAAAAAACCAACAACCTTGGAGTCTTAATAACTACTGTGACAGTACAAAAACTCCTGCTACTAAAAGTGTGGAGAGACAGTTATGGTTGCAATTATGACTCTTTGCAATAAAGTAAAGCTCCAGTACTAGTCCGAGGGACCATTGTTTAAGCGATAATTACTGAATTTGAGCCTAAAGAGTGTTGAGCAATGCAACCTCCTACACATAGAAAGTTTAAATAAATAAATAAATAAAACACCCAAACAGACAAAAGAAATTAGGAATTACTATTACTATTTCTGTCTGGTTATGGTAATATAGAGAAGTAAGATTAAAGCAGAATGGTATGAGGACAAATATATATATATATATATATATATATATATATATATATATATATATATATATATATATATATATATATATATATATATATATATATATATCAGCAACGGGTTATGGAAAACAAAGCTTGTTAAAGAATAAGCAAGAGAAATTGTGGGTAGTCAAGTGCAGTCGTGCAGATAAAATTCTGTGTGCTGGGAAATGACCAACTTTTGATGCATTTAGAGGTCATGCAGTATGTTGCAGCCCTTCCTAGATGAGCATAAACACAGCTGCAGAGGTTTGTGTGTGATTTCATCCGAATTCAGGCATCTGTTTATGCATCACGTTGATGCAGCAACACAAAATAGGACATAAGCTGTGGTGTCAACAGGGAGCTTTTTCAGAGATGACTCGGGATCTGCCTGCGAAAATCTAAAACCTGTGTTTTATAGGCATCAAATACACGCAGGTCTTTGATGATGGAGCCACAGCTGCATGAAAACATATGCCACTGCATGCCAGCTTACAAATCTACACACAACTCAAAACACAAATCTGGAGCTCATCTGCTTGAGCTTTTCCAGCTGCAGTCTGAACTGAACTCTTATAGAACTAGTTCAAAGAAAACTTTTGTTTCTTTAAGTTGTTTATTCTAATATTGCACATGGATGCAAGTATTTGACTTCCATTCATTCACTTAATTTAAAAATACTTTATTAATCCTAAAGGGGAATTAACATATGAAACATATGCACATAAATAACATCACAATTTTAATCTTCACTGTGTTTTCATTATATTTTAACACAAAATTGTGAACTAGTGGTGTCCCGATTCCGATACTGGTACAATATGATACCAATACTGATATTGGTATCGGGCCAGATACCAGCGTCAAGTACTTGTACTCCTGCTTATAAAAGCAAGCAGATACTCCAAACCAATGCCACGTTTCTGCTAGATTTTCCTCCTGGGCAGTGCTGCAGTGCAGTGCAGCTCAATGGCTAAACCACACTTTATACTAGGTGGGGGTGGTAGTACACCAATAAGTTGTTTGCTGATAATCAAAAAAAAAAAAAAAAAAAAAAAAAAAAAAAAAAAAAGATGAAGATGGGAGAGGTTAGATGACTGGAGGGGGCGAAAACATCTGTAGTCTGGAGCAGAGGTCGCACTAGACTTTTTCTGTTGTCTGTTATTTTAACTAACTTTGTCAAAAACAGCTTGCCATAATCTATTTTTACCCATCAATTTTTAAAATTATAAAAATGACATTTAACTGCATTTCATTTCAGTTCACGTTCACAGTCACAGGAAGCATCCCTCAGTGCAGCACAAGGGCTCTGGCGGACAGTTTAACATAATGCGGGAGATAACCAGATATTTTCCTTGTGCCCTCACTGCCCTGGGCCCTTTAGAGGCAGTGGCCCCCTGCACAATTGCACAGTTTCCCATATGATTAATCCGACCTTGGTGGCAGCCAAGAAGGGGGGACACATTATCCTAAAATCTAACCAGAGTTCTGGAAAGAGATCTTTAGAGGGGAGACTGACAACAGGAAACAGTGGTGTACTTCTGTGTTCCTCAAAATATCAGAGTCAATCAAAATATGTTTGTAGAAAAAATATGCCATACAAGCTGAAGGAAGTATAATAATTATCCTTTTATATGAAGAATTTATTGATAAAGTCTACTATTTGTTATCCATATTATTCTAACAATTATAATCCTACCCTGTAATGCAGTTTGTTACCACTAAAAGGTAGTAAGTGGATGTAAAGCACCCTAAAGCTATGGCTGTGTGCTATAGGTTACTGGGGCAGAACAACCAACAAAGGAGAGGAACTCTTTGTTGAAACTCTACTTTTCTTTTCATTATTTAAAAAAAAAAAAAAAAAAAAGTTCTCATTTAAGCTTGTTTTGTGATCCCTGTGCATCTGGATCTGAACAAATCAGTTTAGAAGATTATGAACAGCTTGCCAGGATCCAAGAGAGCAGATCCTCATTCTGTCCACGACACTGGAAAACTTTCTTTTGTTTCACTCTTGCGATGGGATCACACATATTAACACAACCCAGGTAGCCACTACATAACATTCAGATCTGAAGGCTGAACTGATTCTCAATTATTTTCTCTCATGCCCCCCCATTTATGTGTGAGAAATAAACTGTCTGCAAGGGAAACAGTATGCTGCCTATGCTAGCTATACGGACAAAAAATATTTTGGTGATACTGCAATATCTGTAAAAACTCTGTCCTGATACCTGTCTGGTTTCTCCCTGCAATAGATACCTTTGTCTCAGCAAATTCTATTCTCCTTACCTGAGAAGACTCTGCATCATCGTGCCTGCTGCTGGCCTCTGGTCGAATATCTCCTCCTTGACTTTGCTCTTTCTATTGTGAAAATAAAGATTTATTTTAAATATGTGGAACGCAATAGCGAGCACAACTTCTGCACAGAAATGAAAGAGGATTGGTTTTATTCCTAGAATTAAAAAAACAGCAAGGGATAAAACATAGACAGAGGTGCGTAGAGTAGCCAAAAATTTTACTCAAGAGTAGTACTACTTCAACATATTTTTACTCAAGTAAGAGTAAAAAAGTATTTGTAAAATGGTCACTCAAGTACTGAGTAACTGATCATAAAATTTGATTTCATATTTTAAAATGATGTCACCAAACATATAAAATATAATGTTCTGTGCAAATCCTTACGTTTTATAGACTAAAATAAAAAAAACACTACATATAAATACAAAATATCAAATTCAGGCAGAAGAAACCCATTTATAAATCTTTTTTTTTCAACATGAAATGTTACATAAAATAATACAGTAGGTAAAGTGTATATTAGAACAGGGTAATGTACTTCCAGTGACAATATATAGTGTTTACTGTATCTTATTGATCTCCAAATGGCATAATAGGCTCAGGAGATAGAAAATAACTTTAGAACTACAAAGTTGGTGTAGAGACAAGAGGTCTGTAGGTATGTCTGTGTCTCATAAATTTTTGGTTAAAATATTTGTTCTTTTCATTGAAGTTACTTTTATTGGATAGAGTATCCAGAAATTTTACCCAAGTAAGAGCTGTAATAATTCATAATAATAAAGTAAAAGTACAAAGTGTTACTGGTGATGGAAGCACCAGAACATTTGAAGCCAGTGCCAAGAAAAGGAACTGCCAGACAATTTTAGGACGACCTTCCAACAACTGATTGTCAAGACATTCCTCACCTGCAGCATCTGAGATTGGTGTGGGAACAGCATCTGCAGAGGTCCAAATTTGTTTCCCAGAGAACAAGTAACAAAACTGCGTTATTCCAGAACAAAGTAGAGAATCATTTCATCAGTTTTATTGTGTTGGTTCAGAGGCGCCCATATCATTTGATCATTTGTTTTGCACACAAATGTATATTTGGTTCACAATATGAGTGTCCAGATCACAGTTTTTTCAAGAGCAAGTACTTCAGTTCAGGTACTCACCGATACCGAGTAACAATACCAAGTAATTAACAAGTCCTACTTATACTTCACGCAACAACTTTTGAAAACAAAATTATTTTATTTAGATCAGGGTGGCTCGTCTTTTTAATCCTACAGTCCCTCTGACTGTTTTAACAAATCACAAATAGAGTATGGCATACAGATCATTTAGTCTTCAAATGCTTTATTAAAGTACTCATTAAAAGACACATTTTTTGCTGGAGTTTAGATCCATAGCCCGAGCCAAAATCATTTGTTTGATGGAAAGACAGGGTGATTTCTGTTTTAAATGAGCTGAAGACCAAAATGTTTCTTGATGTGTTGTCTGTGGACTTTCTCTGTGATGACTCTCTCAATTCAATACATTTGTACTCGGGATAAGTGTGGTTAAATAAGCCTCGGATGGTTTAAAAGTGGTTGCTTATTTATTTTTTGTGAAAAAAGTGTGTGGAGTTTTGTGACTTCCTTCCCTCTCAATGTAGTGGGTCAATTTTACCAGATTATACTGATGCTGATATGTTTTTTTCTCATAGCATCATATGTGAGTGAGTGTCCTTGACAAGAGGACATAGTGCATTTGTAGTTCTATGAGCATTTGGACATTTGTACATCAAAATACACTTGATAACAGTTAGGATTTGAAGTATGGAATATATTTACTGTATATTATGGGAATTTATTCTGTATTTTGCCAGATTATGATGATCCTGGGGTCGTGATGATGGGGCCTTTGAATATTGCTGCCCAGGGTACAGTGAAGTGTTAATCTTGCCCTGGCTGCCACTAGTCAGAACGCAGTGAGCAGAGAGACCACAAACTTGAGCGCATCTGCATGAGGGTGGAACATGCGAGCTATAAGAGCTTGAACTGATGAAAGAGGTGGAATATCTTTGGAGTACTAAGGGAAGTTGTCTCCATTTAATCAAAAGCTCTTCACAATTCGCTCAAATCAACACAATCCAGTTAAGGCAATGACAACCCCGGAAGAACCACACGTTTCAAAACAAGAGCACATGAGCATGGCTTAACTCCCCTACTTACAAGGGAAAGCAAGGCCTGTCGTATCAACACAGAGAACACAAATTCTGTCAAGGATAATTATCTTGGCATGACACCGGTATTTCAGTTCAACCCTTATAGCTCGCAGCCTCGCATGTTCAACTCTCATTCAGATGTATTGAAGTTCGCTGCGTTTCAGCTTGCTGCACTCTGACCAGAGCCGCTCCACAGAGAAAATGCCGCCTCTCATTTGAATATAAGAACATGAATTAAAAGACCCTGCAATAAAAATGGAGCTAAAAAATAAAAGTCCATGAAATACGTAAAATACCTTTACAAAATAAAAGTGTCACAAAATAAAAACCCTTATGAAATAAACAATTAAATAAATAAATAAATCTTGAAATAAATAAAAAACTAAACAAATAAGGTAAACATTTATTTTTTTCAATATTTTGTTTTATTTCATGGGGAAATTTATTTCATGGAATATTTATTAATAATTTATTAATAAAAGTATTTATTTATTAAATTTTGAATGAAATGGCTCTCCATACTGCCGGTTCAGTGTGTGTTTCCTAACAGAGCTGTAACCGTTGCAACATTTTCCCTTGCTTGTGATTGCTTTCATGGAAATCCACAGAAAACTTTATTGTATGTGAATATGCAGTTTCCCCAAGTTACCTGGCTGGGTGTAGCTAGAGGTAGGGAAGACAATGTTAGTTAAATTTGTGTTTAAGTCCTCACATGTGCAGTTTGGCAAACACAAACTAAAAAGAAATCCCTCTGGGATGAAGGACAAAATCTATTTTTTTAATTCAGCAGTCCTTCAGCGTCCGCTTGTCAGTCTGCTTGTGCATTTTGCTTTTGTGTTGTCTGCCTCATGTCGTTTATATTAAGGACAGCACTTTTCTGCTTCCTCTTTTTGTGTAAGGTTAACTGAGAGATCCTATATCTTGTTTAATCCACTCTTTTCTTGGTCCCTCTTTCTTCTTCTCTGGTAACCCTAAATCCCAGGTGTCTTTTTCTCTCTGCATGTCTGTCCATTCTTCTCTTGTCCAGACTTACTCTTTGACCCCAGACTCCATCTTTTGAAAAGTTGTTTGAAGTTTCAACTTTCCACTTCCTTGTCTTGTCAAAGAGAAGGAGTCAGTGTAATTTACTCTTAATCTTTATATCCCTTCTTTTCAGTAGAAGAGCTCCGTTACTGGCAGATGAAGTGAGAGGGGAGGAGGAGGGAGAAATAGAAAGAGGAAGAGGAGGAAAGGGACAGGCAGGAAAATGACCTGTGACTGCCCCTAATCAGGATTTTCTTCAACACTATCTGTAAGTTCCTTCACATCCCTTGTTCTTTTTTTTCCATCTTTTTTTATCATTAACTTGCTCACTGAACTTAGAAAAGTTTCTTAATATCCTACATAAAGTGCAGAGGAACTGAATCCCAGATGATCTAAATTTAAAAGACACAAAAAACAGCTGCAGTTCATTAGAAAGAATCTTTTAAAGAGGAGGAATGTGAAGTCATGAAAAGATATATCTTCACCTTATTAATTACATGTGAAACTGACTTTCTGCTTTTTACATTTTGCTCTGACCACCAGTGAGCGTGATGTAGTAAGGAGAAGTGAGGAGGAGAGGGAGAGTGGATGTGATGGACATTAGCTGAAGAATCTGGCCTTTCAGTAATTGTGCTTGCCGCAGAGCAGAGGTCAGAGGTAAATGCCAAATGTGGATGTGTCCCACTATAATGAGTGGGCAAAATTAAGCCACATTCCCAAACAGTCACATTTGTAGGTACACAAGTTTACACATATTTGAACACACACATCATGCTAGTTATGAGTATTAACAAGATAATTATAAACAATGACAAAAACATTTCTCCACATATATGAGATTAAAACCAATCTCACATTCACTCTTAAAGTAAGCTTCCATATCAAAATTGTGATCATTATTGTCTTCTGTCAGTGCTATTACAAGCTGATATCTCTGAAAATACATGCATTTTTTGTTTTTTAATCAAATTAATTTGACTTACACTAATATTAAGAGACAGTGGTCTATTATTACAGATGTTACTTAGGTGCTTTTCTTTTTTTAACTTAGTTTTTATTTATTTTTAATAACAAATAGTAACACTTTTCCATAGTGACATTCTTCTATCTCTTACAGCTATATACACTCCACATTATAAGTTGGCAAAAGATGAAATAGCAATAATATTGTCAAAAGTTATAATAGAACAATGAATACAATAATAAAAGTAAAATAATGATAAATAGAGATAAAGACAAAATTAAATAAATAAAAAACAAACAATAAAATCCCCTCTGAAGTAAAATAGTCCACACATTCTTGTTCACAAAAACTGGCTTTTGAAGCCTTAAAGAGTATGTAATTTCATCCATCAAATAAATGTCCCAAACTTTTTGGATCCATGTGTTATATGTGGAAGGCTCTGGTTTTAGCCATCGAATGGTTATGCTTTTCAGTGCTGCTATGACCAAAATGTTTAGAAGATATCTGTCGCCCTTCCTGCCCATCCCTTTTGGTATTTTTCCTAATACTCCCACTGGTTTGTTTTTTTGGAACATCTCTTCTGAAAATTACCTTAAGAGTGTCAAATATCTCCTCCCAGAATACACTTAGTTTAGGACATGACCATTAGATATGGGTATGGTTGGTAGTCTGTGTTCCACAATTTCTCCAGCATGAGCTGGATTGTGTTGGACCCATTTTACCAGTTATTGCTGGCGTTATGAAAAATCGGATTATTACTTTCCATTTGAATTCTCTCCATACAGTTTGTGGCTAATTGTGCTCTAGTGTATATTTCATCCTATATATCCTCTGCTATTGCCCATTGCTCCAATTCATCTTTAATGACTCGGAGTAGTTTGCTATAGTTTGTCTCATAAAAGTCATATAAAGATGGAGGTATATGGATACCAAGACATCTGATACCATCTTGGGCTACTTAAATCCTCTCTGTAATTTTGTGATATCTGAGATTGTGCAGTTTACATCCATAGTCTCTGTTTTTTCTTTATTTACCTTGTAGCCTGAGTCAAACCCATATTGTGAGATGACCTCTTTTAAGTGTTGATGAAGGTTCTGTTAAATACAGTAGTATATCATCGGCATATAATGAGCTTTTGTGTACTTCCTTATTCATTACTGTACCTTTGATAGTAGCCTCATCTCTAATGAGTTGGGTTAATGGTTCAATACTAATGGCAAACAGAAGGGGTGAGAGTGAGCATCCCTGCCTACACCCCATTCTAATGGAAATCTATCAGACCTATAGCCATTGACTTTGACCGCTGCCTGTGGAGATGAGCGAAGTGTTTGTACCCAATCAACAAAGTGTGGACCAAATCCAAAATGTTTCAGGTTATGAAATAGATATTTCCAGGATACTCTGTCAAATGCCTTTTGGGCATCTAAGTATATGATTGCTGATTCAGTCTTTCTTTCTTTTTGAACGGTTATTATGTTTAGTAAATGTCTTAGGCTTTCGGCATGATATCTCCCTGTAATAAATCCTGTCTGATGAGGGTGTATGTTTTGGGTGATAAATTTAAGTTGTCTTGCCAGAATTGCTGTAAGCATGCGTAGATCTGTGTTCAGCAGTGATATAGGTCTGTAGGACTAGCACTCGGTGGGGACCTTTATGGATTACGACTGTGGTGTCTTCTGTCCAAGATGATGCCATAGTTTTGGATTCTCGAGCATGATGATATGCTTTTAATAGCAGGGAAGCCAGAAGGTCCTTAAAAGTTTTATAAAATTTGTTGCCATTTGAGCCTGGGCTTTTATTGTTCTTAAGTGACTTAATTACCTGTTTAACCTCCCATTCCTCAATTGGTTGATCTAAATTTAAAGATGCCACTTCTGTCAGTTGGCTAGGTGCTTTTCCCAAGAACTTTTTATTAGATTTTAATCTCTCTTACTGAAAAAAATTATTTTATTTTGATGGCGTCTCAGAAAACCCTGACAATAAATGTTGTACAACATTAAATTTCCAGTCTTAAAGGAGTTAACAACTATCACCACTTATACTAATAAGAACTATTCTGAACCTGATTGTGACTGTAGATACTAGTGATAACATTGTCAGAGTTAATTTATATTATTACAACTCTAAATATTCATTCAGAATTTTTTTTTACAAAAAGGAAAAATATGTTTTGTACATGTCAAGGTTTTTCTCAATAGTCATATTTCTAACGAGGGTGTTGACATAAAATTTACACAAGAGGTCTGTAACAACCCAGGTAATCCACACATTCAAATTTATGGACAATAAGGTGTAATGAAAGAGGAACTTAATATTTAACAGAAACTTAGAGACTTAGTATTTATTCAAATTTAGTAAATGCATAGTAGAAAAGCCTTTTTTGGCGATGAACTTAAAGCCATCTATTGCATCCAGAAATTTTGTATGCATTACTCAGGTGAGGTTATGTTCTACACAAATTGTTTTCAGATCTTAAAAATTCTTCTGACTTTTTCTATGCACTCTGATCTTTACTCTGTAATCTCTTCCGTCATTCTAAATGTATTGTACTCCAGAATAGAAATAAATGCTTGCATAACTTTACTTAAATACCATATACCAATTTAAGAACTTGGCCATCACTCAGATTTGTGATATTTAGAAACATTTGTCCTGGATGTTAGTTAAAGTGTTGAAGAGGCAAGCCAACCCCCATCAGCCCATAAAGCACGGTCACATATACACAGACACCACATTTTTACAGACTGTGGGCACAGCAGCAATTATCACCTCTCCATAATTTTTCACTGTTGTAATAATCATGTAGCACCAACTGTTCTCTGACCTACATAGACTTAAACTTTGTTACTGTCAGATGCAAAATGAGTGCTGTTAAATGAAGGTCAACTGATATGCAAGTGTATGAATGTTCTCCCACTCACTGGAGGAAAAGTTTTTCTTAAGGAATGTATACATAAGATTTGTATAAAAAAAGAAATTAGTTACTTTTGTAAAAATATCCAGAATGATCAGATCATTTATTTTTAGTGCCTTAATAAGTTATTCATAACCCTCGAATGTGTTGACATTTTGTCATGTTGCAACTACAAACTTCAATACGTCCACAAAAACAATTCAAACAACAAAAATATGGCTCTTTTCTGTATTCAGCCCCTTTTAGTTTTATACCCCTAAATAAATTTCAGAAATCACCCAATTAGTTGATAGTCTCCCCTGTGTGGCAAATTTATTCTCACCATCAGTACAGCTGTTTTGTGAGGGCCTTGGATGTTTGTTAGAGGACGAACAGTGTCATCACTGATATATATTGATGGACTGGACATCACTTGACTATCATGTGACACGCATGGGCCATTGCTATGCATTGAGTCTTGAATATCGGTAGTCGGTAAAATGACAATCACGCAAAGACTGAAAAAGGGACGCAATGTTTTGCTGTTAATTGTCAACACTATGACAACTAGATAACAAGGTCCAAGGGTATCACATTTCACAATCTGGTAAAAAAAAATTTTAATCAAAAGAAAATAGTGAGGAAGTGAAAGTTAGGTCAGTCATGCTAGCTTCTAAGACTAGCTTTGACAACCTTAACATGTACCTGTGCCGCGCAATTCAGTGTGTTTCTGTTCAGTTAACACAAAAATAAGGCAACCCACTGAAATGGAAAAACTTTGTAACAAAGACAGTTGAGACAGTTCTTCTGAATCCTGAGCTTTATTTCTTGCTACAGTAAGGAGAACCATACATCAGATCCCCATGCATTCTGAGCTCTGCTCTGAACAATTGAAGCTTCACACAGTCTTTTAACAGTTTTCTAAACACACCCACAAATCAGTCCTCAGTACACATCAATGTAAAACATCCTGGAAACTCACAATCCCTGTGATTAAAAATAAACTCTGAGCGGTCTGACAACTGAAACCTAACAGTTTTTTTTTAGCAGCTTCCTCTTTGGATGATCTGAGCATACATTGAGTGAATTGTGATTTAATCAAAGAGACAAAGCTATTTAACACATGTTAAAAGGTCAGGTGTCATACTATTGACTGTGGCAACTTATTTTGCACAGACAAATGTGCAAAATTTCCACCAACCCTACACGCCCACTCTCTGACAGCTCATCAACAGAGCAGGTCTGTAAATTAGCTAATCAACAATCGCTCAAACCACCGTGAAGTGCAAAAATAAACATCAAGCCTGAAAACATACTGTACTGTATCATACTGCATTATACTGTAATGGCTTAAATATTTGGCTTGTAGCTTTATGTTCTGTTCTTTGTGTGGGAAATGTTTGCTTGTTTTTTTGGTGTTAAATCCTGATACACTTTAACGTAATCTCTGTCGGCTAGTGGAGCTGTTGTCAGTCGGTTGACACAGCAACGGGTATGCGTGTGGAGTCAAGCCGACACAAAGAGTGAGAAAAAAGAAGTATACAAGTGGTTTTGAGTTGTTCTTCACCTGTTTTTCCTGTGTTATTTTCCAACTTGTTGTGGTGTACTGCAGACACTGTATCTTCTGAAAATTCAGTAAATGACAAAAACTAGACTAATTGCCTCGTTCTTTCATAGAACATTGCAATATTCATAAGTCATTAAATAGGATAAAATATTTCATAAAGTATATAAAGAAAACTATGTCTCCTACAGTGGCAATTATGTAAAATTAAATTAATTGTCCACTACAAAAAAGAAATTTCTTTCGTAGAATACATATTTTATGTATCAGAATATCGACAGTTTTCTCAGCTTTAATTTAAGCCACATTTTATAGAAACTGGATAAGGAATAAGATCGCTACGACCATTTTTGTGAAAGATTCATGCTCTTCTCACATTGGAACAGTATGGTTTTGTGGACATGAATCAATGCATAGTAATCGTGCCTGCAGGTGCACGTCACTAGCTATAGAGGCTAGTAGGCGGAGTCCTATCCTATCCAGTAAAATATATCGGAATATAGCGTCACTAAGTCCACTGATCAAACCAGGAAGATCTGGGATAAGGTTGTTGTAGAGCAGGGTTGTCCAAGTCCAGTCCTCAAGAGCTACCATCCTGGAACTTATAGATACAGCCCTGCTCCAACAGGGATGTATTTATTGTTCATTACCAGGCTTCTGCAGAGCTGAAGGACTGATGAGGAGGTAATTCAACCATTTAACTCAGGTGGGTTGGAAAGCAGATGCATCAAAAAGTTGCAGAATGGCAGCTCTCGAGGACTGGACTTGGGTCCCCCTGTCGTACAGTATGTGTAAATAGGTGCTCTGGTTGGATGAGACCAATTTATTTATTTATTTGTTTTTGGTTTATGTGCATAATGGAAGAAATTACAGGACAATACTGGACAAAGATCTTAGAGACTGCTGAGTACAAATGAATACCACTCTCTTCAGATTCTTACTTGTAAGAAAGTTTGAAATGCATGTATCAGTTTCTTTAAACTTCACAATTATGTCCCACTATGTGTTGCACTATCATATAAAATCACAAAAAAAAAAAAAAAAAAAAAAAGTACACTGAAGTCTGTGGTTGTAACATGATAAAATGTGAAGTACAAGAGTAATCCTTTTGCAGGGCATTCAAAAAGTAATGTTTCCACCCTCAGTTTTTAAGCTTGTTGCATCATTGAGGACAAGCTCAGTTCACCAGCAAGAATGATAAAATAGCTTTCTGCAACTATCAGCATGACCTATTACCACTCAGACGTTCTCTGCATGTTTCTTTTGTCCTGATTTTAAAAATTAGATCACTTGTAGTTCTACTAAAAGCAAATTGTGGCTATGCATGGGTGTAAGTAGGTTGTTTCATAACTGCATTTAATCTATGATCCAAGAAAACTGTTTTCAAAAGTAGAACAAGGTTTTTAATGGCCTATTAGATACTACACCACTGCACAGCCATTATAAAACATGAACAAGATTTCATAACCCTGTCCTTATCATTGTTGCAGTCTTTTCCAGATACAGAGAAATAGATGCAGGAGTATAACATTGTGAATATATTGTTACTGATCGGCCTGTTTGACAAACATAGCATTTTGCCGTAGAATTGCAATTGGCGTGAGCATATAGTTTCTGTGGCCGATTCTTTATGCCAAACAATAATTGTTTTGTGAAATTTTGACCTCTCTACTGTCTGAAGTAATGAGAGTGCTGGTTCATGCAGTTATGTTCTATGTATGCTCTTTGGAATACCAAATAAAAGAGTAAACGGTTTTTCTTAGCTCAGTGTGAAAATCATTTACATGCAGTCTGATGAAATAAATGCTGTCTGACAATTTTTTAGATGTTGCTAAAAATAAATCCTTTAGGGAAAAACAGCTTTTCCCACATGCTGTTAGTATCAGCAGCTCCAGCTGCCTTCTTCCTCATGTTGCACATTTCCAACATCACCATATGAATACATTTGAATGAGCAATAGTAAAGGGGTGAGAGCCAATTCACAAATTCCTGCATTCAGAGTAAACAAAAACAAGCAAACAAAACAAAACATAGTAGTATGTGACGAAACCACTTACAGGCATCCCCAGGCAAAAGTGACTTGGCACGAGTAAAAATAAGCACCGAGTAATGGATTTCAAATTTGTGAAATTGAAGTTTGTGAAGTCAAAACGGCCCACACAAAAGGTCTCCCAAAGGCACACATCAAACAGCTTTAAGCAAACAAGCTTTGCTGCAACTGAAACTAAGGGTTGAAAGAAGTCCCTTCATGCATAACTCATCAAACCAACAGTAACACTCTCTTATCATACCCAGCTACCTAATGTTTTGTGATGTCATTCATAATGCAGCAAGAGCAAAGAGAATGCTGTGAGCCTGCATTTATTAATATTTATGCATCTCACAACCTTGAAAGATGCTGACATCAGTAGGCAGGACTTTAATCAAAACATGAAATAGGCATAGTGATATTTGTAAAAACTCTGCAACGTTAGCATTTGAGCTTAAATGTTTGGGCTTGATTACATGTTTCTGTGTACATTTTTCATAACTTAAAACTTGACAAATGACTCCATTATTATTTTTTTAGATGTTTTTATCTGAGCTAATATCTTTTTTAATTACGTTAAAATATATATTTTCATATATTGGGTTACACTTCTATTTTATAGACATTTTAAATTAAGAAAAGACACATAAAACATGCCATACATCAATGACAAGAACAAATAATAAAAAAAGAAACCGAGAAAACTTAAGACACACAGAGAACCTAGAGGGAGCTGAAACAAAATATAAAATGAGCAGCAAATGAATGGGGAAAAGACTAAGCTAATATAAGAGAATAAACCAAAATACACACAGAAAAGAACACAATAAATTACTAAGGAACTCAACACAAAGATTGAACTAATACAGAAATAAGTTAATGACAATTAAAAAAAAAACTGTATAGAGCAAGACTTTACTAAAAAGAATAAACAACCAAGAAATGATCATAAAAAACACAAGCACTTGTGGATCATGACAGGAATAAAACTTTAAAATTGGTTGCAATGGTTTTTTGTGGACAAACATTGTCAAACTAAACCGTACCATTGTTTTATATGCCTCTTAGAGAAAATATAGTTCATGTTAATACCACCTGGAAGTCTGACAATGTACTAGTTCGTAAAATATAACCTCTGAAGCATTTTAAAAGAAATTTCTTTTACCCAAAAAAATTCAGGAAGTGTATTAATTACACATTCCCAGTGTCATTCCATTTTTTTTTTATCCATAATGGTATTTGCTGAAAAAGTTGCACTGATTTCTTTGTTTGTGTGGATTATTTTGTTTTTTTTTTTTCTGATATCTGGTGGGATTTGTGTCCCCATTAGGAATATTCAAACTAAGAAAAATGCTGAAGCATCATTGGACACATGATTCAACCATGAAAAGATCATTTTACCATAAACTACCAATAATCAAGTGCTCCTCGCAAGATTTCTGACTAGTCAGATGAAAATTCAGAAGATCTCTCCAAATACCAAGAATGAAAGTACCAAGAATGACTCACAGACACCTGGAAAAAAATAACAGTTTTCCATAAAATTATGATAGTAATGCACTCAACCGCATGCTCACTGTACAAGACTCCACTGTTGACAAGCCAATATGCCAAGCCAAATAAATACTGTGGGAATATATACTGGTCAGATGAGACAAAATTTTATGTCACTGCCCACACCTTGTTTGGAGAAGAAATGGCAATGTACATCACCCAAGAAACACCATACTAGAGGTTTGGAAGAGGGAAATATGGTGGTGTGGTGTTGTTTTTCAGCATATGGTGCTGGCAGGCATCATATAATTTAAGGAACAATAAATGGAGAACTGTACCAAGACATACTATTAAAAATAAAAATGAAATGACAGTGGATTTTTCAGCAAGATAAAGATCACAAACACAACCAAGGAAATCAAAGTTGATTTCAGAAGAATGAATGAATGAATGAGTGAATGAATAGAAGCACTGAAATAGCCCAGCCTATAAGTTGACTTGAACTGGCAGAAAATGCTGTACACGAGAGTGCACGGAAGAGTGTTGTTTTACTTTGCTACTCTTAACTTCATATAAGGACTAATTTGTTTTCATTTTTGTATGTGTGGATTTCTTGAGTTGTTTCTATTAATGAAAATGTTGCTATGAAACCATTTTTGAAAGAAGTTTGACTTTTATGTACAGAATTTGCATTATTACATAGATGTAGCTATTTAGCAATAATACAGCTACTGTATGAATGCTTTTTGGAGGGCTGTTTTGCAAATTCATATATAATAAAAACACATACATGTTTTGGAGTGTGTGTTTATAACTGTGTTTGTGTATTATCTGCTCATGTGTGGTGCAGCTCCCTGCTGTTTTGTAATTAAAGCTGAAGTCTAGTCTAATTCTCCTTACTTTGCAGTTCTGGAGGTTAATTGCAAAAGCTATGCTGCCCCTGGCAATCTCTCTACCATTTTAGTACTTTACTATGCAAACTACAGGGGAGGTTGTTTGGAGTAAATGAGAGGATGTGGAGATGCAGTAATAACAACACCATTATCCTCCTGGTACATGAAGAGAACAGGGTGAGGTAGGGTAACTAGTTAGCCTCCATGCAAATATTAGTGAGGGCATAACAAATGCTAATGGTAAAAAAAGATGCTTACACATAGTTTTAATGATTAATTTGCTGTTCCTGTTTGCAAGTCTGTGTGCAGTTATCTGGAAAAAATGGGTCTTACACTGTAGGTGAGAGGAAATTAAAGTAAAAGATAGATGTTCAGTACTGTGCAAAAACCCCTGAAGACACTTTTCTTCTTATACCAGCAAGAAGGTGAGTCATAAAAAAATCTTAAGACACGAAAAAAAAATCATGGAGATCAGTTCACTGTATTTTAATTTTATTGGATTCTTTTTCAAAGCAACAAAATAGCCCCAATCTTTTCACAGCACTGTAGAAGTTATTTGCTCTCAAAGGCCCAGACAGAATGCTCGATGATTTTTATCAGCAACAACTTTACATTGGATGCAAGAATTGTCTATACTGGCGTCTTTTTGCAGTTCACATTGAAGCAATGGCTCTGTCATGCATTCACTTAAATTCTTGTCATGCAACTCTGATTGACGTCTCCATGGTGAGAAAGTGGGCGGCAAGAAGACCAGATATTACTGTGGAGGTCAGGGTTGAGCAGAGTGAGCAATCACTTCTATCTGTGTATGAGTGTGTTTGGGTGTGTGTGTTTCTGGGCTTATTTAGGAGATTCCCTATCAACCTTCCCATTATAATTTCCTCTTTGCAATGATACACATTTTGATGAAAGCTCTTGATATGGAATTGTAAAGATAATATTTTATACTGTTTGATGCCAATGCATTTTCAACATCATGTAAAAAAATAAACAGTTAAGCAAAGTAAATAATGTGAACAGAGACAAATGGCTAGCTGGGTGCGAAGAAGCTAATTTACACCTTTATTTTTTCTAGTGTTTTCACATTAAATTAGAAATAGGGATATATAACCTCCTTTTCAGATGCTCAAATAAAATTTTTACCAAATATACAAAAGCTGTGACTTGTCTTTGTAATTTACCATAGATAATTTATTCATTACTTTGGCAAGTAAAAGGTCGAAAGAGGTTATAGGAATTAATAGGATTGTCATATCTATTGAAGTGTTCCTTGGAAAAGATCAAACAAACACCAACTTGTAGGTGATTGAGGATAAAACATAAGTATGGATATGAAGACATCAAATCAATGTTGACCTCTAGCAATAAAAAATGTTTTGCCTATATATTGCTTCTTCAAAGACATTTGTGTTCTTCAGTTGAATTAAAGAGCTCAATCTGCTTTCACGCCACCATCTTATCTTGCCATGTAGTTGGCATAGCTAAGAATGCATTTAACATTGATCTAAATGGGAAAACTACAGAAGTGTATTGCTGTCACGGAGGAAAATACATTTTTGAACACTATCATGTTATGACGTGGTAAATATATTGTACAAATATGATGTTGTATAAATGTGATAGTATGCTTTTGGGCTGCACTGACAACAAAACTCAACAAGAGGAAGAAATTGGCATACCAGGTTAATTTGAGATACATGTCGTGAGGAATGAATGACTAAAAATATGGATAGCCAATGTCCTATGTAAACCACATCATAGGAATCTCCATGCCACATGGAATTAGGTCCAGAATTTATATATACGCGTCGCATCAGCCGCCTGCTTTGCCTTAGTTCCACACAACTGGGGTCACGATACCAATAGCACAATGCCACAGATATCATGTGTTTTGAGGGAGTGTGCAATTGAAATGGTGACTGCAGGGATGTCGACCAGAGCTGTTGCCCGTGAACTGAATGTTCATTCCTCTACCATGAGCCATCTCCAAAGGCGTTTCAGAGAATTTGGCAGTACATCCAACCCGGCCTCACAGTGTCAGACCACGTGTAACCACACCTGCCCAGGACCTCTACATCCAACATCTTCACCTTCAAGATCATCTGAGAACAGCCACCTGGATGGCTGCTGAAACAATCGTTTTGCACAACCAAAGAATTTCTGCACAAACTGTCAGAAACCGTCTCAGGGAAGCTGATCTGCATGCTCATCGTCATCATCGGGGTCTCGACCTGACTGAAGTTCGTCGTCGTAACCTACTTGAGTGGGCAAATGCTCATATTTGATGGCGTCTGGCAAATTGGAGAGGTATTCTCTCTATGCTCTTCATGGATGAATCCTGGTTTTCACTGTTCAGGGCAGATAGCATGTGTGGCGTCATGTGGGTGAACGGTTTGGTGTTGTCAACGTTGTGGATCGAGTGGCCCATGGTGGCAGCGGGGTTATGGTTTGGGCAGGCATATGTCAAGGACATCAAACACAGGTGCATTTTATTAATAGCATTTTGAATGCACAGAGATACTATGACGAGATCTTGAGGCCTATTGTTGTGCCATTCATCCACAGCTATCACCTCAAGTTGCAGCAGGATAATGCACGGCCCCATGTTGCAAGGATCTGTACACAATTCCTGGAAACTGAAAACATCCCAGTTCTTGCATGGCCAGTATACTCACCAGATATGTCTCCCATTGAGCATGTTTGGGATTCTCTAGATTGGCATATACGACAGCATGTTTCAGTTCCTGCCAATATTCATCAACTTCGCACAGCCATTGAAGAGGAGTGGACCAACATTCCACAAGCCACAATCAACAACCTGATCAACTCGATGCGAAGGAGATGCGTTGCACTGCATGAAGCATATGGTGGTCACACCCAATACTGACTGGTTTTCAGATCCCTCTCCCCCAGTTAAGCAAAACAGAAAACAGCACATTTCAGAATGGTCTTTTATTGTGGCCAACCGAAGGCACACCTGTGCAATAATCATGCTGTCTAATCAGCATCTTGATATTCCACACCTGCGAGGTGGGATGGATTATCTCTCCAAAGGAGAAGTCCTCACTATCACAGATGTGGACAGATTTGTGAACAATATTTGAGGGAGATTGCTATTTTGTGTATATAGAAAATGTTTTAAATCTTTGAGTTTAGCTAATGCAAAATGGGAGCCAAAACAAAAGTGTTGCGTTTATATTTTTGTTCAGTGTAGATTTAGAGGACTTGAAAAAATATATATTCATGCAGTACAAAGAAACAAAAAAAAAACAAACATGAAATTATAAAAGGACTAACAGGGAATTAAATAAATATAGAAATCAAACTGCAATGGTGGTGGTGGAGTCAATGGCACAGAAGAATTGAGTAATTAAAGGCATAGAAAAACTTGAAGAAAAATAATCCAAATAAAATGTACCTAAAGTACACAACCTCAAATTCAAAAACACAAAATGGACAGAGACCCAACTTCTTTTTTTACAAAAGAAATTGCCAGAAATGAGTATGGCCCCTTATTTCACTGTATGTTTACCCTGATTTAAGTTTGAACTCAGACAATTCTCACTCTTTTTCAAAAACTCAGCATACCACACTACCTTTTGTAAATAACTACATGTTTTTAAACAAAAAACTTTACATTCTGTATCAATCTTTCTATTCTATTCGAAGTTGTACTTTCTTAGAGTAACCACATTTCTCAATTCATAAGTGCAGAGCCTGGTTACGATCATGCACTGCTTGCGGACTGTACAGGGACATGTAGGAAACAAAAGTCTTCACATTAAATGCCTTTTTAATGCTGTCATTTGTGCACAAAAGCATGTGCACATTAAAGGTAACATTATAGACCCAAAGGTCAGAAGATTGGTGTTAGAAATTAGTTATAAGGGCAAAGAAATAAGTATCTGCAAACAGAGCACTTTCTGTGAGACAGATGCACACAGATGAATACTGAAACCTAAAGTAGTCACAGTGCAATGATGAGGCTATTATACAATAGGGAGATGAAGACAGAGAAAGTCAGATTCAACCTCCTTTAAAAGTTGTTTCTTATCATAGGTGTTGGGTCAACAGTCAAAAAACATCTATACATTCTAGTAGATTCATCATCAATTCTCAAAACATTTAATTAGTAAAAGTCTGTGAGTAAATCCTGGTTGCAGTATGATTGGGACAGATTACCTTAAACGTGCCTGAGAATGCAAATATCGTTTTAATATTGATTGATGATGCAAGTAAATAGTATAGAAAGAAAGAATCTGTGAAAAACAGGCATAACATTCTGTATTTCTGTAATTATTCTTGAACACATTTAACTGCCTCCTCTAATTGTACTTTCATCTGAGCCCACCTTAGTCTGTTCCCATGATTAGCACAAGACAAACATGTCATTAATGCGTTTGTGTGTGTTAGAGGGAGGGAGCTGATGGAGATGTATAAATTGTCTGGTGGTTAGAGCATAGCACTTTGCTGTCAGCTCATTTGTCTTTATCATGAGCAATCAGAATGCTCCCCAAGGAGACAGTTGTAGATGTCTAGTTGGACCATCTAATAAATGCATATATGCTTGCATCACACATGACATAAAAGTCAAAAATTGAATTTTGAAGCTCGATTACCTGTGACAGTTGTAAAAAAAATGACTCCCACACTTAAAGAATGTCCAACTGATGGGACCACATACACATAGTTATGTATGGAGATGTTTCCAACCCAAATGTACTGCTACACAGGAACAAATTATTTCTAGTAGTTGACAGTCAGCATAATAAAGCTGATGCATAATTTACCATCACTAATAGCTACCTGCCTGTGCTTCTAGGTATTATCAGACATAAATTATGGACTTAAAAACTTGTTTTTACTGAATAGATAAATGGTTGAATTACGGAATAAAAAATCCTAAAGTTAAATTGATTAAATTGGGCATTATGCTCTTCCCTTACTGCTATGTGAAATAATATGGATATTGCATCCAAAACAAAGACCATACCTGAATGTGGTTCATAAAGTTCCACTGTTGCCTATTTTGGCTGAGGAACAAAACTTTAGTATGACTGCCCAAATGATAAATGAAAAAGATTAGAGGGAATAGACCAGGAGTGAGGTGCTAGATTATTCGGCACTATAGATGCCAGGAAATTCCATGTCTCTGTTGGCTCTGCTTCCCCTGATGAGGCTACCAACAGGTGAATTAGTTCAGACTGGTCCTGATAACTGACCAGTAAGCCATGAGACAAGAAAACTGGGTAATATTCATTAGGTTTGCAGCTATCAACTAGTTTAGTAATCAAGTACTCAAATCAAATATTGCCTTGAATATTTACATAATCAGATTTACATATTCCACTGTTGTGTTATAAACCTTTATTTTTCTTGATCACCACCCCCTCCCCCTCTTAGATTTTCAATAACAGCTACAGAGTAATGATCAGTGTCTATGCCACACACACACACACACACAATATATATATATATATATATATATATATATATATATATATATATATATATATATATATATATATATATATATATATATAAAATAAACCATAAGAGATAGTAGATAGCTATACACTGAGACTCAGAATAAAGAGGTGTATCTTTAGTTTTCTTTTAAAACATCCTAACTCTCTGTTGCTTTCCGGTCCTTGGGACGGATGTTCCACAGCTAAAGGCCATAGTAAGATAAATATGCTTCACCATGTATTTTAGTTGTCACTTCATGTATAAACAGAACACCCTTTCCAGAAGACCTTAGGGGTCTGGAAGGCCGTAGGACAAAAACAAATCTGACAAATAGGGCAGGCTAAGACCATTGAATTTTAAATACCAGTAAGACAGTAAAATCAATTTGAACACTTAAGTTTAACGGAAAGAATGTTGGGAGACTTAAGTAGGGATGAATGACTTTGCATGAAGTGATAGTCCAAGCAACAAATGAAAACTTAGTGATCCAACTGGGCTGTTTGGAAGCCAGGCTCAAGGTGAAGAAGGCCTAACGTATCCACCTGAGGTATCACATGATGGTCAGGTGAAAACGAATTTATCTTCCTGAGAAGTTATTTAGCCAAGGTTAATGGTTGGCTCCTTACATGCCAGGATCTTGAAGGTGAGGTAGTGATTACGTGGCTTATTATAACATAAAATTATGAAAATGAGACATTAGAGGCACAACTCACTCTAATTGTAAAACTTTGATCCCTCAGATGACTTCCCATTGCTCTTGTATTAAGACTAAACAGGGCTTGTTTTTATCATTTCTTAAGCACTTTACCTATTAAACCTTTGACCCTCTCTGCATTTCATCCAGTTCTTTAACAGAAAGGTGTCTTTATCTATCCATGGACTCATATGCATCTGTTAAATCCGGATTTCTGATATACACGCTAAGCCTGAGGAGAAAATAAATGGATCTGAACTTTCAGGCTTAAAAGTTAATGCAAGCCCGCAAGATCTGCTTCAAATGTTCAAACAGTCCTACATAATTCAGATAGTTTGACTTTGCTTCTCACTACTTTATTTAATAAAAAGTCTACACAGGACTCATTTGGTTTGCTTCTAGTTTTGCTGAAGAAGGAAAACTATTTGTGCCTGCAATGATTGTAGTAGAAGTTATTGACAGGAGTAAAATGGTGAAAGGTGTAAAATGCCAGGTGTTGGTGCTGAAAAGCACAGAATTTTTCAGTTACATGGCAACTTGAATTTGAGTGGTTTTCATCTGGGAAATCGGGGTCGTGTATTGCTGTAATGGGGAGCTGGCATGTGCTACATAGTGAATTGAATTGTTAATTGTCCTGGGATTCAAATTCAGGGAAGCATTTCTCGGATTTTAGCTTAGGCAAAAGGGTAATCAGTCAAACCAGCTGTTCGCAAAAACTTATAGGAAAAACTTGAATCTGATCAAACTGGATCTGCACACTGAAAGTTCAGGAACACCAATGAAGCTTCTCAGGTTGTCATTGAAAATGCTTTCTATTAAGTATGCATTTTCACAGCTGAACTCCGCTCCCTGGATTCAAATTGGGAAAGTGGAAAAAGTAATTTAATTTTGCTATGGGTTATCAGGATTATTGAAAGGGAAAGTAATTAAATGAAGACCTGGGACTAAGTTTTTTTTTTTTTTTTTTTTTTTTTTTTTTTTTTTTTTTTTCCCCCAAATAATTTTGGAGTCTGCTAGAATTTAACTTCGTTGTCAAGTTAGTTTAACATCTAGCTTTGACTTGGGGAGACCTGGTGTGAGTATGTTTCAAAATGTGGCCAGTTTTTAAAAGAAACAAACAAACGTTATGCTGACATGTCCTAAATACATTACAAATGCCTTTTGTTCAGCGTCCTTCAAATGTGTATGTACAAACTTGAATTAGGAGTGACACAAATAATTAAAGAATTAAATTACACAATGTAAAGTGATTTTTCACTAGCACATTGGTTTGTTCTTAGATTTTTGGACATCCCTGACGTTATTTACAGCAAGAGGTTCCCTGACTCTTTTTTTTTTTTTTTTTTTTTTTTTTACACATAACAGGCAAGAACTCAATCCATATTAAATATTCGTTACTCTAAAGATCTTAAGAGACATCTTAACTGTCACATGGCTTTCACAAACAGAGCACCACACAGACCTGACCACTGAAATTGATTGGGTTGTTTTTGCAAAGATTCAACAAAAAACAGACTATTCAACAAGCAGCTATTCTGCTTCTTTGTTAGTCTCCTATTGGTGGAAGTTTGAACAACAATCATTAAATTGTTAGTCATAAATTAGATTTCAGGTTACTGGATTAGGGAGCTTTGTAAATCTACAACTAAAATGCAACCTTTTGTATTTTATAATTTTAACCAACTCAACTGGGGAACCAGAGGAAACTTCAAGATGCTAAGTGAACATGGTGAAAACATGTGGCACAACTGGTCATGTCACAGTCTGTAAATGTAAATTATTTATATCATACTAACATAGTTCTAAAAATATATAGTTAGTAGGAAATTCAGTGTTAGGAGGCACAGTAATTTTAGCAATTGATACCACTGTCATGTTTGTTAAACCAGACTCTGATGCAGGCGGCAATTACGAACACTGTTAAGGTAAGTAAGAAGTTTGTTTGCAGTGGCAGAAGCAGGCAAGAGAATTGATGGCCGGAGGAGAAGAATGGTCTGAGTCTGCACTGACAGAGGGAGGTGAGTAATTAATAAGGGGGATTAGATCAATATTACAGCTGGGAAGGAGACAGATATTACTGTTGGTGAGGATGAGGGTGATCCTGGGAGTAACATCAATCAACTGAGGCAGAGGCTGACTGAGCGAGTGAACAATAGTGTGGATGGTGTTTTCTTGCACAATGTCCTCAGGCTTGGGTGACAGCGACGAACCATTGGATGTTGGACAGGCAGGTGAGCAGGTGATGGAGTTTCCAAAGTGGAGGAACCAAGAGGCAACTTGGGAGCAAAGGAGGACAGACAAAGATGAGCCCAGAGGACGGGAGGATGCCAGTGTCAGTGTGGAAGCTGACGGGAGTGAGACTAGGAAGAACTAGCATCAAGGAAGATCGTTCTTGGGAGGGGGGGCAGACCAGTAACAAGAATACTGCAAAAGAGGACAGGAATGAGGTTAGTACTACAACTTGGATTTGCTAAGAAGAACCCGCCAAGGTGAAGGACAGGTTATCACAGGACATGAGAGAACCATCTGCCATCTGTCACAGAAATCCGGCTCCTATTTGAAGGCACCTCCTGATTAGGCTGATGGCCCGCAGCTGGAGCCACACCTGCCCTACTCACCCTGCAGGAGAAGGTAGGAGGAGAAAACACATGCACACACACCCACTCACAGAATGCACCCCAGTGGATATGATAGTAGCCTCTCTTAATGGAAGCCACCTGGCGGATGACCAGAGGAAGAAGCAGAACTCCTCTCAAAATCAGAAATAAGACCAGGGTCCAATATAAAGAAATGAGGAATCTAGGACCGATGTTCCAGTCCGTACACCTCCCAATCCACCAACTATTGGTGGCTGCACCCATGAGGGTGGACATCAAGTATGCGCTGGATGGAAAAAGCAGAATGATGGCGCGAGGAGATTACAAGAGTCTGAAGAAGACCAGATGGTGAGGTTAAAATGAGAAGAAAAAACAAAGTCCAGCGGGACTGCCAAGGATTTAGGTGTTTAGCAGAATAAAGATGAGCTAGGTTTTTATGATCTGTCCAGACTAGGACGAGTTGTTCTGTGCCTTCAACCCAGTGTCTCCATTCCTCCAATGTTAAGTTAATAGTGTCACCAATATTGTAATGGTGTTCTAGCAGAGTGAAACATTTGGAGAAGAATGCACATAGGTGAAGCTTATTTTCAGTGTGGGATCGTTGTAACAGGATGGTCCCCACACCAGTGTCAGACTCGTCAGCCTCAAGGATGAACTGAGAGGAGGTATTAGGGTGAATGAGAATGGGAGCATTAACAAACATTTTCTTGAGCTCAGAGAATACTTGGTCAGCCTCTGGAGTCCAGGAGAAAGACCTTTTGATGGAGGTGAGGGCTGTGAGGGGAGCAGCAGTCAGGCTGAAGTCTCTGATGAATCGTCTATAGAAGTTTGCAAAGCCAAGGAAACACTGCAGATGTTTCCTGGAGGTTGGAGCTAACTACTCCTGAACAGCATGAATCTTTTCTGGGTCTATTTTCACCGGTCCAGTCTCAAACACATAGCCCAGAAGGGTTATGGAAGACAAATGAAACTCACAATTCTCTTCTCTTATGAACAGGCTGTTCTCAAGCAAGCGTTAAAGAACCTTTCTGACATGAGTCCGGTGTTCGGCAAGGCTGTCAGAAAAGATCAAGATGTCAAATAGACAAAAACAAAGAGATTCAGGTAGTCACGGAGAACATCATTGATGAGGGCCTGGAAAACTGCCGGGGCATTGAAAAGTCCAGAAGGCATGACCAGGTACTTGAAATGTCCTATGAGTTTTAAATGCAGTTTTCAACTTGTCTCCTTTTCTAATACGAACCAAGTGGTAGGCATTGCGTGGGTCAAGTTTGGAGAAGATGGTGGCTTTTTGAACTCGCTCAAAAGCAGAGGAAATGAGAAGAAGAGAATACTTGTTTTTAACAGTGATTTGATTTAACCCCTGATGCAGGGACGGAGTGACTTGTCTTTTTTGGACAAAAAAGAACCCTGCCTCCACAGGGAAGGAAGATGGGTGAATTATGCCGGCAAGAACAGAGTCATTAATATATTTCTCCATTGCTTCATACTCAGGTCTTGACAGGTTGTAGAGTCTGCCTGAAGTTAAGGAGGTGCCAGGAAGCAGTTTGATGGCACAATCATAGGAGCAATGACGAGGAAGAGATAGGGCTGGTTTTTCACTGAGTAATCTTTTTAGGTCGCAATATCTGGTTCAGTGGGTGAACTAGGGGAATTTTTGCGGACAGCAGATAGTAAGCAGCTGCTCTGACAGTGACCAGTAAACCAGTTGATGTGGGGTTATGTTCCTCTAATCAAGGGTAGCTAAGAATAAGGGGAGCATTCTTTGTAGGGAAAACAAAAAATTAAATCTGTTCATGATGGTTTCCTGAGACAACAAAGGAAAGGGTACCTGTACAGTGATTGTAGTTAAGGGGCTTCCGTCCAAAACCATGACTGGAATGGGAGCTGGAAGATCATTGAGTTGGATTCCACATTGTTTAACAATTTCTGGGCTGATCAAATTTTGTTCAGAATCTATGAACGACAAAATGGGGTAAGTCTACCGATGGACACTGATCAAAGAAGGGATAGGAAATTGAAGATTAGTGGTGTGTTTGCCCGTCAGCATCCCTGCACTCACTGACAGGCCCCGGCTTTTGGGCAAACCAAGCAGTTTTAGATAAAGTGAGTTGGGGACCCATTTCAAAGGCAGCAATCTTTATCTCTCCAAAGATGCTGCTCCTCAGGTGCAAGGCAAGTTCGATCAATCTGCATGGGCCCAGGAGAAGATGATGGAGGAGGTGGTACATTACAACATAATTAACCAAGAAAGGCTAACGCTAAGCTAAGAAAACTACATAGAAATGCAAACAGAATAAAATGCAAGAACAACTTAAGAAACAAAATACAAAGGAACAAATGAGTGTGGCAAGACCTTTTGAGCAATAATTAATTCAGGAGACAAACAGCATATGACAAGACCTGAACAGAAGTAAAAACACAGTAGGTCATGATAGGAAAAAATATTCAGGAAGAGGATCACAACACTAAACTATGGAAGTAGACCTAAAGCAAAGAACTAATATGGCAGAAACATGAATTACCCACAAGCAGAGGTGGGTAGAGTACCCAAAAATTGTACTCAAGTAAGAGTAGTACTACTTAAACATATTTTTACTCAAGTAAAAGTAAGAAGTATCCATCCAAGAAATTAATCAAGTAAAAGTAAAACAGTATTGGGTAAACAGTCTACTCTATACTGACAAACTGACCAGAACATCTGATTTAATATCTAAAAATTAGGTCATGAGACAGACAAAAAGTATAAAGTTATGTGCAAGTTTGGTATTTTAAGAGTGAAAATGAAAATACATAAACAATAACATAATTACAAAGTAACAAACTAAGACAAAAGAAACACTTCTGAATATTTTAATATAAAACTTATTAAACTAATACAGGGTAAAGTATGTCCAATATATAGTATTTACTGGATCTTTTTGACCTTCAAATGTCTCAGCAGGTTCAGCAGATAAAAACTAAAATCAGAACAACAAACCTGATGTTCAACCAAGAATTCTGACTTTAACTTTTGTGTCTGTATTGACATTTTTGGTTAAAAATGTTTGTTCTTAATTTAGTTATGTTACTCACAGCAGGTAGAGTATCCAGAAGTTTTACTCAAGTAAAAGTAGATACTTCATAGTAATATTACACAAGAAAAAGTAAAAAGTACAATGTCATAAAACTGCTCCTATAAGTACATTTTTTTTTTTTTAAAGTTACTCAAGTAAATTTAGCTGAGTAAAAGTAATTATTTACTTTGCTCTCCAAGAGACTTTGAATTTGACTCCTGGATTTTATTTAGAACTGGTTTTGTTCCTTGTCATTTTTGTGCAATAAAACTATTGAGCTATAGATCAATAGAAAGATTTAAACAGAACATTAATATTTATGGCACAGTAATATCACCGAATGGCTATTTTTATTTATTTATTTTTTTTAATTATTTCTTTGTTTTTATAGAATAGGTTTAGTTTGTAATGCAATAGTAATGAAACAGTTATCAGTTAATTACTTAAATGACACTTTTCATACAGCATATTACTATATCAGTTTTTTAGAATTGTAAAAACCCTGAAAATTGAATCCAGCTTTTAAAATGATGTTTATAACTGCTCACTACCAGGATAATAAAAAAAAAAGTTAAACGTGTATGCCAATGCATTAAGATTTTACCAAAGTCCTCTTGGGAGAAGAACCTCATCACAAACTAAAACTCAAACATAAACACACGGAGTGCTTTGATGTATTTCAATACTCCAGTGAGATTTTTGCTCATTATGCTGTAGATATGTTGGCTGCCTACATTCTTAAACCAAGGCCAGTGCTGTGTGCTCTCAAGAGGATTTAGTACTGGCTCCCTCATTGCTTCTTATTTCTCCAACTCAGCCAGGGTTTGACTGCATCTGATGACAGTCTGGCCACCTCATCTTGGAGCTGAAAAATCAAACACATCACAATGTTTTATGCATAAATACATAAACAGTCACGCAAGCAACTGGAAAACTCACATACAGCTGCCTGCTCACCTCCTAAACACACAAACATGAACTAATACACAGTCATATGAAGTATGAAAATGCAGATTGGAGCAACTAGGTAAAAGAAATTAGGTGACTTGGCATTGCCATTGCCCATGAGCCAGTCTTATGGCTGGAGCAACACACACACACACGCACACACACACAAACCAAACACAGAGTTTTGGCTCAGATATGTAACAAGATGGCACCTCTTGTTGAATTGATATCAATAACTGGCCGGAGACTTATTTAAACTCCCCTTTAATCAGAGGGAACAGATGGCTCTAAGGTTTGTGAACTGTGTCCATCGTTTTAACCAAGTACCAAGTCCTGGCAGTGTGAGAGCGGAGGCTTTTCACTGAACAGCTAGGGAGCTAGGAAAGATGAGTGAAGAGAATAATATACAATAGTTGAAGTCCATTGTTTTAACTCTTTTATTATGACATTTTAGCAAACTAAATAAAGGTTTATGTTTATTAAAAAGTCTAAATTAATTGATTTATACAACAAAAAAAATCCATCAGTTTTTGTTTTTTGTCTGTTTTTTGTAAGAACAAGTTCATTTCTTTAAAAATAAAGGCAGTTAAAGGAGAAGTAGTGATAGTAAGGAAGAGGAACCAACATCAGTAAGTGTTGACTGACATATTCATAAAAGGAAATGGAAAAAATATATATTTGAACACATAGCCTTCTTGCCAGTAGCTTTTGGCACTGTTGCCTCAGCCAAGTTATTTTTTCACAAAAGCAATTTTGTTGTATTATTTTTCTGATTAGTGTCAGCTATGTAGGGATTTGCTAAAAGTCTGAAGCAGGTAACTTGTCTTGGTAAACCAATTTCAGAATTCATTATATTTGTTAAATTTTGCTAAACTAACAATGTTTTCTACTTTGGGTTTTGAGAATATTGTTTTCATTCACAATTTATAGAAACTGGATTGCCGCTGCTAGCAAGAGTGTACACCAGTGTTAGTACCAGGGATGGAGTCAAGACCAGTTGTTCGGAGACCAAGACCAAGACTGGACCTTCTGAAACTGAGACCAAGACCAAGACCGGTTCTTCCAAGACCGAATGTTTACAATGTCGACAAATATTTCAGGACATTGCTTTTTATACACCACAAAATGCAAAAATTAATGGAAAAACAGTTAATTACTCAAAACCTCTTATGGTATTAAATTAATAATGGTCATAATAAATTAGTGCTTATGTTACTAAATGCAGCCATACATTGTTACACATTCCCTAAACTGAAATAATCAGCTTACATTGCACAGTAGTTGAATGATAAATTTAAAAAACAGAAAGATTAGGCTGATAAAATTTGTCATCTTTAAAAAAAATCTTTCCTCTCATGGTCATCCGAATAAAAGCAATTCAGAAGCGTAATAGATGTTAAAAAAAACACATGCTGGACATAATAATATTAGGCATTATTATTAGGCATGTATTAGGCATTTTAATATTATTATTGGTCCATGCAGGCACGCAGATTGCCTCACAGGTGGAATTCCAAAACCATGAGAGCCAGTAGAATCCGTGGGATTTACAATAATCACATAACCAACAGGGTGTGTATTCAACAAAAACTACACCGCACCGCGTGTAAACACGAAAATGCGCTCTTTTAAATCAAAGGACCAAATGCCATCTAGTTTTGTAAACATTCACATGCAACACCATTGCGCGGTCATTAGCAATAATAACATTGTATTTTTTTAAAATTATTTTTTTATTTTATTTTTTCTTTTGAGATGGTGGGGCGCGGCAGCTCTCTGATCACTGCTTTTAATTAATACTGTTATGCGTCTGCAGGTGAAGATAAAAGGGAGTTACATTTTGTAATTTTGACAAAAACTATTGAGTCTCCAACCAGTCTTGATCCAATTTGTTGAACAAGACCAAGACCCAGGCACAACAATCCGAGACCGAGCCCAAGACCGGGAAAAAAACAGCTCAAGACTGGTCTGGAGACCTCCATCCCTGGTTAGTACACATACTTGGTTGAATGGATCTTTGTCTTAGACCAATGGCACTACCAGATATTTCTTGAGAACTCTCTCGATAAGCTCGACACTCAGAAGGGAACAGATCTGAAAATATTAAGTAGGAACGACTCAGCTGTCAAAGTTTTTTCTGAATAATTTAAATGCCTGGGAGTATAAAATGGGTTTTATTTTTCTTTCTTCAAGCAAAATATCCACAAAGTGTGAATAAAACTGGAAGGTGCTTAAAACAATCATTTTGGATGCAGCTTTGAAACCTGTAAGTTCTCACTGAAGAATTCAACTTATATCACAGGACCTATAACCAATATTTTCTGTATTCTTTAATGTTATTTCATGCCAAATTCTGTCTCTTTTGTCTCTTTCTCCCTCATGACACACTTTTCATGCCTTGTCATTTTCATTTATGTCATGTTTGTTTGTTTTTTTCAGAAATAACATGAAATTAAAATGTATCCATACTTTCATGTTTTAATCCTTGGATGACTTCACATTCGCCCTCTATGTATTTGTATCATCTGGCCCCAGGAGTTACACTTAGAAGAGGAATTTCATGTTTCCAATCTCTTTTTAAGCATCCTCTCACAGTAACGGTTGACAGTTGCTTTGAGGTATTTTCCCTTTTCACACTTCCTTACAAACCAGCCCCCACCAATTTTACAGACCTCATGCACAAACACAAATACACGCAAATAAATACCAGCACTCTAATCCTAGGCTGAGAGTTGGAATTGCAGTAATACATTTTTATAGAACTGCTCTAGACAGCAAATTGCATAAATGCAACTTGGGAAAAACCTTTATATTGTTCGGGGGATTAAATCTTCCTTCTAAACCCAGATCAAATTTTCGATTGTTCCTGGTGCTGCTGCCTCAAAATGGAGTAAATACACACCAATTCACACACAGTTTGATTATATGGATTAATCCCGCAGACTTTTTGTCAGGTAGCCCAGATTCTCAACTTTCATTACAACATATATGAGGCCTGTTCACATATTCATGAATATTTCAGTGTAACCTGAAAACTCTTAATGTTTCTTTTTTAATACTTTGTCTACTATCTCAGTCTCCCCTGGATTAGCCATCATCTGTTTATCAGTCTGGGTCCAGAAGTCCCTTATCATTATTATATCATCCCTTATCTACCACTGTGGGTGGCATCTCTCACTTTGACTGTGGGACTTCCAGCCCATACTCAATACAAATGTTTCTGCACCCAGAGGCGCTGATTTATGTTTCTGTGGTGGGTGCTCACCATGCTTGCATGACTCGTTGCTATTTTGACGTGCACACATTAGATCAATTAATAGCAGCAGCTGCAATGAACACACACATACGCTCATTCCTGCACACCCACACACACATGCATACACACACACTCAGTCTTTAACAAACACACACAGTTTACACACTGGAGATGCATACGAGGAGTTAATGTCAATGTAACCTAATGCAAACAGCTGAGATGAAGACAAAGGAAAAACAAAATCCACAATCAAACATCACAGCCTGGATTAAATAAAATACCGTAACTGTATAGGCCTATATGTGTGAGTGTCAACTGTGCTGAAAGGTAGTATTGGTAAACAATAACATAGCCTACCAACTCATCAGCAACTAGGCTAATTCATTCCTTAATCATAAACTGATATTAATGATCACAACAGGCTTTTAATGAGACAAATATAGTTGTAGGTTAAATTAAAGTTTTACTAACACATACCAGGAAAGAATCATAACCACCAAAACTAAAGCAAAAAAGCTCAAATAATAGCAAATCATGGACCAAATCTAAAATTCGAAACCATTCCGATACATTCTTTATCATAGCAAATATTGACTTTGTTGGGTTGTCATTCACCGTTAATTCTTGAAGAGGAATGTGTTGCTTCTCGTAGCCATGTGTTTTTTGAACGAGTCCGCGATTTTTTTCCAGGTTTCTGTTCCTTGACAATGTCTTGTGACAATTCAGTATTGCAATGTGGTCCAGCCTTGCTTGACCCATTGTGGACCACAGATATGTTTTCAGGCGCTGGAGGCCAGAAAATGACCTCTCTGAAGTGCATGATGTAGCAGGGACAGTCAGGGCAAGTTTCACAAGTTTTGTGACCTCTGGCAACAGTGTTCTCAAGTACTCTCCCTGATCCCCTTTGAGAAAATTCACTACATCCTGAAAAGTACCCAAGTAATCTCCTCACTGTTTTGCTATGTCTGTGCACATATCACAGTGCAGTGTGAGTCTGGTTTCACCCAAATCAATCCGGTGAAACTCAATGATGTTCTTGCAGTCGCCGTTTGTGGACGTTGTTTGTGCGTCATATTTATGGCCGTACCAGAAACGCGTGAATACAAAGACATATATATATATATATATATATATATATATATATATATATATATATATATATATATATATATATATATATATATATATATTTCCAGTCAAAACTTTTGTGTCTGTGTGCATGTGTGTATATAATATACGATATATTGGACAACAAAGCCGCTTCTCTTGGTCTGATCGATGTGATGGGATGCCGGAAAAGACTATTGTTGGCACCTTGTGAAAAAAGGAGTTGGGTCTATCACCAAAGGTATTCAATGCTAAAATACCATCTCAATGTCAGTTCACATTTCTAAAGAATTTTTTTTTTAAAGAAGTTACAGAATTGATCAGGGGTTCATGCAACATTTGAAAGCTGAACAGGTATAATAGTACTTTGCACCAATCTGATGTTTGAATAACCTTAAATAACAGATTAAAAACAAATATCTTTGTTGTTGAGCTCTATTTCTATAAATGTCTATTTATTCAGTAGTTTAGCAGCAAAAAGGGTTTTTGAATTGAAAATGTTGCTTATCTTGTCAATATATAGTTTCCGATTAAAAATGCAATTATTTTTGATTAATTAGTTACAAACCCTGCAGTGAACTCTATAAAAAATTTTCATTGGGTCCCATCACTAATATATATATTTTGAACATTTATAACAGTAGCTTTACTCACTATGTGTAAGTAGAGTCACACAGTGTTAGCAGAGTGTGATGTACTTTAAGCACTTTTTTAGTTTGCTGTAATCCATAGTCATCCAATGAGCAGCAAAGCGAGTTCGAAAGATATTACTGTATGTAACGACACTATATATCAATCTGATTTACTTAAAAAATGAACTATTCAATGATATTTTAATTAACTGAGTGGCACAGGTGTTTTGTGAGGGGTAAACAGTGAAGACCTAGATGATTGCTCATCTAACGAAATCAAGATTTTTAGACTTCTACACACAGGGTCTCGATAGCGTTGCACACTCCAACACAATCCTTGTTTAAAAGTCCAAGACACAATTTCCAACATAAATCACAAATATCTAATTTGTCCATCTCACATTCCCTGTATAGCTACTGAATACAAGAACATCCTTTTAAATGTTAAGTATGGGCATATTGATCAGTCTAAATTCTCCGTCAGAAGTTTGGCTTTGTGGCATTTGGTTGTCTTTCCTTCTAAAGCTCTGCTGTAAGCTCTTTGAGTGATGCAAAGGCTCTATATTCCTCTCTATACAACTTCTCTACACTTCCAAGTTCCTTTGGATAAAAGGGTTTGCTAAGTCAATGTGATATAAGCACAAACATGCACAGAAATTGTATCTGTATACTGCTCAAATTCTACAAGCATGTTGCAATGATAAACATTAAATCCTGCCTATGTCAGAAGGGTACAGTCTGCAGTGAAAAAAGCTAAATAAAAGAAAGTCCATGAATTTAATCCCCAGATCAGAAACATTCAGGACAGCAGGGTAATAGTAAATATCTTCAGTTGTTTAATATTTTCATATTAATTCAAATATTGTGTAGACATTAAATCCAGTGCTTTACAAGAGTTCACATCCCTTGTACTATTTTAACATCTTGTCACATTAAAAGCAAGAACTTGGGTGTATTTCATTTAGATTTTACTTGATACACCAACAAAAGGCAATAATTTTCTTAGATTTTCTTACAAGTAAAAATCTAAAAAGTGGGGTGGGCATTTGAAGTCTTGAGGGATTAGTCTATTCTAGAAACATTTTTGTCCATTATTCTTTGCAAAATTGCCCAGGCTCAATCAGATTGGATAGAAAAATGTCTACCCATAATTTGCAAGTTTTGCCACAGATTCTCAATTGGAATTGGATCTGTAGTTTGACATGGCCATTTTGACACATGAACATGTGTTGCCCTAAACCATTCACTTTTACTCCTGGCTGTGTGTGGGGGGTGGTTGCTCTGCTGGAAGATTATCCTTCCTAACAGTCTGTAACAGCTTCCAATAGATTCTCTTCCATTATTTAGTTTGTTCCACCATCCCATCAACTCTGAGTTGCTTCCCTGTTGCAATGAGAGCAATCCCATATCATGATACTTCCATCACTATGTTTCACAGTTGGGACAGTGTGTTCAGGATGATATGTTTCTGTTAGTTTTATACCGGCACATAGATTTTATGGAGGCCAGAAAGTTCAATGTTGGTGCTCCTTTTTGCACATGCTTTCTCCAGAGTATGTGTAATTCTCTCCTTGGCCTGTCAGTTTAGGTAGACATCTATACCTTGATAGGACAGCAGTTCTCTCACAAAATTTAAATTTTTGAATGGCACTATAAATTGAATGGCATTTGAAAAGGTTATTGCTTGCATTGGATTGATTACACTTTTTAAATTTTTAGTTGTAAAAAATCTTAAATCACATAAACACGTTTTATCATATGAAATCCAAATTAAATACATTGACGTTTGTAGTTGTAACTCAACAAAACGGGGAGAAGTTTGGGCAGTCAATACTTTTTGTAAGGCAATGTACATAACAATAAATATTGGAAGGATGAATAAATAGTTTAATTATTTCTTCAAAAGGAAGTGACACTGGACACAATGGTATCAGAAATTAATTTAATATCCATCTAAAATATGGAATTTTTTCAATTGATTCATATGGTTCCCCTTTCTTGCACTGTTATAAGAACATAATTCTGGGTTTACCTTATCCAGCCACAATTTACTCTTAATTGCTTGACCCTGTAACAGGTTGTTGCCCTCAAAAAACATACAAAAATGTGACTTGACCCAGGTTGGTGTTCCAGATAGACAGCTGACTAATTAAATACAATATATGCCAGGATTGTATAGCAAGGACATTGTAGCATTATTCAGTAAAGTGTTAGAACTACCATAATCTGAAATTTTCTCCAGGAAATAAAGAATAAAATTGCTTGTCAACAGATACTTTATGATAGTATGTTTTCCATGAATTCTACATCATAAATCCTTGCCTTCTACTATTTGCTTTCAGCTGTTTATTTTATGTTTATTTTATGTATTTGTTTTAGTTTTTTCTGTGGCGGTGATAAAAAAAGAACACCACACAATAACAGCTTTATATAGTTTCGGGCTTATTTCTTACTGAGCAGCTCTGCATTTTAAAAGAAGCACAGTCTATGCCAACTGGGTCTTCCCTACAAAGCTGTCACTGATGCATAGATCTGTATATAATTTAGCCAGTCATTAACCTTAGGAAAACAAAAGCAAATGAACAAAAAACTACATGAATTTCCCACTTCAACAGCATGAATATCACAATTAAATGTCCAATATGAATGTTATGAGATCATGTGTTACATCTTACAGTCTTAGCCTGCCATCCATCTTAAAGTGGAGTCAGTGTTTCAAACCAGTATTCAGTTACTGCCCTTTAAGCTTGACAAATGGTTGTATCCATCTTTGATACTTTCATTTTGTTGGGCTAGCTGACATTCCTTGGTTTAAAAAACCACTAAAAAAGTCTCCAACACTTTTAAATCATCTTGTGTGGATGCATTTTGGGTACTTGGTAAAGTGAAGGACAAGATGCAAACCATTTCAAAGCACTGCAAGAATTCTTTGAGTGGCTAACCGTTGGCCACTAAAAACTCTGAAGTTGTCATTTGCTTCAGAGGTTGAGATTAGGATGCAACTGATCCTCACTGGTCCAAACATTTTAAGGCAAACACAGATGAAACCTGAACAGGATAATTACCTGTTGACCAAAACCACAGACTGAATTAATGAAACCTTTATTCTGTCTGTAAAAACACAAAAGGGAGCATTTCAATGTGTTTCTGGCTTTTGGACCACCATATAATTAGACAAGGATTAAAATGTTACTACATGGACTGATCAAACCTGTACTGAACTATTGTACAAAGTTTGTAATTTCTGAAACTTTTATTTGTGGAATCAAAAATGAGCTTCATTAGTTTTCCCTATTTTTTTTTTTTTTTAATTTCTCTTCTCATTCTCATTAATCCAATCTTGCGCAGCCTCTTCTTGTAAGGTGAATGCATTTTCACACCCCTACTATCTGACCTCAGAATGCGTACTCATTGAATACGATTAACCCTTCTTTCAAATTCAATCCTTTGAGACTGTATTTCTCTGCAGTTATTTTAATCTCTTTCCCATGTGAAATTTGAGCTTTGAACACAAATAACTGAGCTAAAGTTTCAGATGACTTTCATGAAACACTGTTTGCCCTTATAACACGCTTGAAAATTACAGAAAATAACTACCAAGGACAGCTGTTCCGCTAAGTATTTTAAAACCTGTATTCATACCTGCAACCAACGAAAGTGTATATGTTGGTGTGAAGATAAGGCAAGTGACAGTGTTCCCCACTCAGAGAAATTATTAGTAGGTGTTCCATGTACATTTGTTTTGTCTTTGGATTTGCAAGTGCCATTTCCCTGTAAATTAAATATTCCATTTTGATTACTTCCCAAGAAAAGAGAAACAGAATAAGAATGGTTCAAAACAGACTACATGCAAGTGTTTATTGACTAAATGTGAATAGACTATGTCACCCTGTTTGAGGACTCAATGTGGCTTGAGTGTTTAACATTTCAAATGTTTAGCTAAATGACAGGACTCATTGTTTAGTAATTCAGGGAAAAGAAGAAGTCAAACATAATTCAAGTGTGTTTAGAGCAAAGTGATGAG
Source organism: Anableps anableps (assembly GCA_014839685.1). Classification (NCBI taxonomy): domain Eukaryota; kingdom Metazoa; phylum Chordata; class Actinopteri; order Cyprinodontiformes; family Anablepidae; genus Anableps; species Anableps anableps. The sequence continues at coordinate 22,608,020 of CM026068.1, read as the reverse complement.
AGTTATTTTCCTTGGTGCTGGAGTCAAAGAGATTTCTCCGTCGTGCTGGCCAGGCTATTTTGTCCAAGTGCAAAGTCCTTCTTGTTAAACGTCTTCAAAAACCGGAAGGATGGGATTTATTCCACCAGGGGATCCAGGGGGGACTGTTTGTCATGTTGCAGGATAACGTTCTGTCAGTGGGTCGAGTCATTATTTTGAATGAACGATAATGTTGTCTCATTTCCATACCCAGCATTTAACTTCACATTCACTTCAATGTAGATCAGAAAATAAAATAAAAATACACAAAGTCTTAAAATGTAGAGTGATTTGGCTGTGAAGTCAGAGAATATGAAATAGCAATCAAAGCAAGGCATATAAAGTAACTACTAAAAAGCTGTGACCTGCAGGATAGCGCTGCTTCATCCTCTCACTGAAGCTATGAACCAATTTCACATGAGAGATATTTGGGGTCCATGAATAATTTGTGAAGCCTATGCAACATGCAGAGTGAGGGAACAGCAGGTCAACTGCTTTCAATATAACAGAGCCATATTCCCAATAAAGCATCACTAACCTGAATGAGTTGGTAGAAGGATCCCTAACTGCTGAAATACCTTCTTCCTGTTGATCTTTGTTCGCTATAGATCTTTGCTGAATGTTGCTGTACCAGATCAGGTGTATCTCAATAAGTGATTAAAAAATTACATTTATTTCAATAATTTAAATGAAAAAGTTAAATTCTCATATTAGACCCATGACACACTGATGTCTTTCATAAAATTAGTTTTAATGTTAATTTTAATGATTATGACATCCAGCGAATAAAAACCAAAAACTTACTTTATCAGAAAATTAGAGGATGATATAAAACCAACAAAAAAATGACTTTTATAGAAAATGTTATGTCTTTGCCTAACAACTTAACAGTTGTCCATGACAGTTATTAGAAGGGTAAGCCACAAAAGGTCATTGCCAAAGAAGCTCACTATTCACAGAATGGAGTATTCATGCTTGTTAATGATCATTTGAAAGGAAGGAAAAACTGAGGTAGAAAAGGTTGCAGAAGAGACAGGGATAGCCACAACCCTGAGAAAAGTGTGAAGCAAAACCTATTGAAGAGTTTGGGAAGATTCATAAGGTGTGCACTGCTGATGGAATAAATTCTGAAAGAGTCACAGACATATCTCATATCGGGGCTGTTGCATGTACAGTTACAGTCCTTTGGGTAAAACTACTCCTGATTCAGAAACAATGTTGGAAGTGTCTTAAAAAGGGACTGCACCATTGCTCAGTCACATTTTCTATCCATCTATCTATCTATCTATCTATCTATCTATCTATCTATCTATCTATCTATCTAGCTAGCTAGCTAGCTATCTAGCTAACTATAAAAGAGTTGGGTCACCAAAGGCTGCTCATCCAAACCACATGCTGAAACTGTGTACGCACAGTCAGTAGACAAACAATTGGCCATAGGTTTTATTATTTCTAGTAAAGTATGGTTCATAAACTAATGTTGTTAACCCATGTTCCCATAAAACCCAGTTTTGCTCTTGAACTGGAAATGGTGTCACCTTTACACAAAAACACACCTACAGTCAGTCATCAATTCACTCTGATGTCACTGTGTTTTCTCTGTCTCTGTCATTCTTTTTGTAAGGTCATATACACATCCTTGTAAAGAGTGAATTTATGTCAGGAGAAGAAATGCACACACACAGATGCACACACATGCATCCTTCAACTGACAGTGGACTCTGACCTAAAAGGCCAATAAGTCATTTTAATTGTAAGTAGTAAATATTTCTGGAGTTATAAGAGGAGCTGAAAAGTCTTCCAAAGATCAAAACAGCCCTCTTGAGATGACAGTTGTGTTTACATGGGTTATTACCGTAGACCTCTGCAATTTTTTTTGCCATCATCTGTTAATTTAATCTGTTTTTATATGTTATCAATAATACATCTTTAAAATGACAAAAAATTAAAACTAAACTAAAACACCACCAAACACAGCACTATTTTGTAATTTTCTTTCAGGAATAAGTAATTAACACCCTTTATTAACCTTATAGCATGGTCAACATTAGGTGGCATAAAATAAAGAGCTCATTGAGGGCTCTATACTCATTAAGCATAAACTATCTTACTCAAATTTTAAAATAGAGAGAGTCTGCTTCTGTGAGGCCATGGTTCTTAAAGGTCTGACAGATTGCCCTCTATGGGTTGGGAGTCTATCTGTTTTAAATGATGGCAGGTAGAAGTTTGAGACAGATGAAAAAATTGATGCATAGTCTGCAGTAACATAAGAACCACTTCTGTCTGGTTGGTAAAGATCTGAGCAATTGGTCTTTCTACAATCCAAACCACATTTATGGTTATGAAGAATGGATCATGATTACAACAGAGAGATCCCACACAAAATAATCTTCCTCTGTAGGTTGGCTGAAACATCACCATGTTTGCCGATTGCTATTTTCCTCTGAATTCAGAAGCCAAGTCAGATCTGCTCCCCACTGGTTACATTGGCTAGCAAGCTTAACAACTTAATATAAGCATTGGATGAGTAAGGGCAGTGATGCTTGGCAACGTCAGAAACAAAGGAGGCTCAGAGGAAGCTAATTGCAGCAGCTAGTGTCCAGGATTTTGTTCTTTCAGTTGTGGTCCTTTTGTTATGACCATCAGTGATGGTTGGAACACAGACAGGCAAGTGAATCAAAAACTTTTTGATTTAGCTCTTTCATCAGCATGACAGACCAGAGCAATGCTCACATTATTGGAGAATAGGCCCCAGTCAATTTACCATCTTCCACTCCATATTAACACCATTAATGAACAAGATTGAAAGATACTTGAGCTCTTATACTTGAGGCAAACACTGACCTCTGATCCAGTGAGAAATCCACTAAGGCTGGGCAATTGGACAAATTTATTGAACATCAACGATAGGCTGAGACCTTCACCGGTTATTTTTTTAAAGTGATTTTAAATTTTTTTTTTTTGCTTATAAGTTACTTTCCTAATTAATAACAATGCTCAGGTTGAATTCTTTTTTTTTTTTTTTTTGTTAATAAATTCTGGTATATTGGAGAGAAGTTGTCTGTATTTATTCCATACATGTGTGTAGCATCTTGCTGTTTAGATAATGCCAGTGCTCGACTTATGCCTTCATCTACTTTTTTATTTATTTTTTAAAACCTAAGCCTTATCAAGCAGGTATTTATGAACGATAACTGAGACTGAACTATTTGGCTATTATTTTCCCGATGACCAGATGGTGCCCTGACTTAGTAATTTTGATCTAAATTACTAGTTTTATTAATAATTTCCCTCAGCAATTCTTATAGTTATCCATAGCTAAAACTAGACTCCTATCGCACAGCCTTATTGTATTAGTTATCCTATCAGTCCACAATACCTTTTACCATCTTTCACTACTGAACAACATTCTGACAGGCTATATAAGTCTTAGTATCACAGCTCCTGTAAAACTTCAGGAAAGTTTTATTACTTGGTGTATTTGCCTACAGGTTGATCTGTCGCAAAATTGAATTTCCAGTTCAGAAATTAATGCAGGTAAACAATTAACTTTAAACAAATGATATAAATGTACTAATACATTCATTTATATGCTAAAGCCAAGAAAAAATAAGCAACAAATTTAATGTAATGTTTCTTTATTGTATTTATATATTTAAAAACATCAAAACGACAGCATTGTAAACACACAAACAGACCAATATTTCTCGATGTGAGTACCAGCATCCCTTGTCAACAATGCACAATTCCAAACAAACACACACACATTTGATGAAGGAGTGGCCTGGAGCCGTCATGGGAGAGTGAGCTGTCTTTTTCAGAGGAGCCAGGGGACCAGAAGGAAGGATGGAACAGCAAAGAGAGAGAAAGCAAGTGACAGTAGGGGCCAAGCAAAAGAACTTACCAAATGGAACAACAAAAAAATGGGGAATGAGAAAAATGCTGTTTACATTTCTTTGTTTCTCTTCGTTGCAAAAGAAAGTGATAAAAATCTTGTATTGAAAACTTATTCTGGCTTAAAAAATTTATATATTCAGCATGTTAGGTGGTGTGTGATTCTCATGATTTTTACATACTAAAGTCAGCTGGGTCCCATACTTTATATTTAAGCATTCTTTGCTATATAATAAGATGACTGAAAATATAGGGGTTTTTTTTGTCTTTAGTATGCTATGCAATGAAGCTACTTAGTTTAATCCAAATCAATTGAAAACAGCCTTAAGAGATATCAGCCACAGACATAAGACATGCTTCTATTGCCAAAACAATTACACTGTAAATTCTTTTGACAAAATGTTTTTGTAGCAATTGTCAGAATCATTGCACTCTAAAGTTAGCTGAGAATAAGCTGTGTTTGGTTTCTGAGCAAAGAGAAAACTGTCAAGAGTAAGTTTGTTGATAAAATTATTAAAGTTTTGTTACAACCTGTCTTGGGGTGCCCAGACCATAACATGAGGTATCCATCCTTGTCAGATCTCAAGCAGCCACAATAGTTTTAACATTTTATCAATGATTTATTTAAAAGATGTAAGTTCACATGAGATGTCACAACAAAATGAGGAGCTGGGTATGACTTCAGGACTATCTGAATATTAACCAAAACTTACAATAAAAAAAATAAACCAAATGACAAAAGATAAACAGGAGAAAACTAGGATCAAAAATAATAGGCAGGTAACCCTTACAAACTCCTCGACATGAGCTTTTACTGGTGTTCCCATAGGTACTGCACAAAGGACGATGTGGTTGGTTAGGATGAGCAGAGAATGGATAACAGAAAGTCCACATCAGGATCTTTTATATGTCCTCTCCGCTTAGGCCACCGATTCGTGTTCTCTGTCTTCAGGATCAGCCAATCACGGAAGGGCATCTGCACACTCAAATGTAAATATTAAAATACACCTTACGACACCAGTCATACCTGTTTATAGGGAAATCCTAAAAGACAAACAAGGCATGACTAAGTTATTTTTTAAGGTTTCACTTCAAGTACTTTACAGAGGAAAACATTTTTACAGGTGTTTAAGTTCTAGGACACCCATTATTACTTCTCAGAGCTGTAGTCTTCCAAATCAAAACTGCTGGCACCAAGTCCTTTAGCTTGTACTAAGTAACCTCTAAACAGTATTGTCTGCTTTTGCATTAATAAGCTGGGATGGGGCAGATTGGGAGGTGTGTATTATGGAATTTTCTGAAATGGGTTTAAGGGTTTGCTTCAGTTTCACATTGACAGGGTTAATAACTTTGGATATGAAATGACACTCAAAAAGTAAGAAACAATTCATAAGACTCAGTCAGCAGGGAAAAGTTCCAAGCTGAGAGATACTCTCTCTTTAATTATAATTTAGTTACAAATCTAGGCCAGTTGGCCACGTGTTTCTGTTGGGTCAAATTTTCATGGGTCTTAGGTTTATCTGCAGAGCCATTGATAATTGAGTGCCATTATTTATTCTTAATACATATGAGTTGCTTATGATATAATGCTGGAATTGGTGAGATCCTGCACTATCATCCCATCTCCAGCTCCGAGATGAGGTGCTCCTAGTAATCATTAGGCTTGAAAGGGAACCCTTTTATGAGGCTGACATTGGCTAGATAGCATATGTCTTTCCCAAATGAGATGCACACTCATTTGGGAAAGACATACTAACTGGCAGTTAGTATGTCAAAAGAGGGGCAGAGGTGAATATAATAGTTGGGCAGAAGACCAAAAATAGTCTAATTTTGTCAGAAGTAAGTAGAAGTATAGTGTCTTAGCAGCAGTACCAATGGCAAATTTACCTCTTGTAAAACCCACAGAAGCTGAGGACCTGTTTTGTGTAAATTGCTCGTGTTCAATCTATCTCCTGAAATAAGGTCAGATTGAACATGGAGCTTGCACTTTTTAGCTGTGAACAAAAGTGAGAGATGAAATGCCACAGTAGAATCAGCCTTCCTGTTGAACTATTGACTTAGAAAAGCAGTCTACCATTGCATGAAGGGTAAATCTAATCCTAAACTATTAACGAGATTCAGTGGCTTAACATTAAAGTCAAAGTCCCTTAGGACAGAATCGGTGAGAGAGGTAGTATGAGGGTAGGGTGGATGTAGGATAAAAGCAAGAAGGAATAAAGTTATGATTATTCAGGACTCACTGATCAGCAACAATACTCTTGACTAGAATTTGTCATGGTTTGGGTAATCAGATTGCTGGGTTTTGAGTCAGTTCAAAAGTGACTTAAACAGGAAAACATCTAACAGGGCTGTCTTATTTGAGGCACTGTTGGTTGCTAGACTTGCCGTAATCAAAAACTCTCTGTTTTCTTTAAAACAACATCAAAAGAAACTTGGCAGTACTCTCGCCTGGAGTAGTGTGCTGAAAAGTATCCAAACAAATGCAAATGGACAAACCTCTGTTCTACTTTTCTGCTACCTACGCTTCTCTGCTTGAGAGACAGGAAACCGCAAATGTTACTATGTATCTCACTGTTGGATAGGTGGAGACCAGGAACTTGAACTGAGGAGACTATTGTGTGAGAAAAGGTCACCAGTTGCCTGAATGCTTGGGAAAATGCTCAGGTTTTGACAGATGAAGAATTGAGCCTGAAGGGAGCACACAGTGGTGGGGAGAGTCAGAGGTGAGTAAAGCCTTGACAGACTGATTTCTGACTTGACATTTTTGCATTTGATCAGCCAAAAAAGCACAGTTGCTAACTCATGAAAGCCATCCAGCATTCTTGTCTTTCCATCATCTTATTGATATTCTGAATGAAAAATGGCTTGCTTTTCTTGCACGTGAGTTGTTTTGAAGTTATTTCAAATCACTATGTGATAAGTAAATATGAGTGAAATAAGTTTTTAAAAAATCTGATTTTCATTTAATCTGTCTGAGATCAATGTTCTCTGGTGCTCTGATTCTGATTTTCCAGGCTTTTACAGCACTTCTTACAAGACTAAAGTGTGTAACAGTGTGGAATGTGTATCTCTTGAATTTAAAAGTTGTTCAACTTCAGGGTATTCAGCTACTCTGTGACAAATTTCACTGCCATATGTGGTGAAACCATGAGCTATCCTTGATCTAATTTGATGTCTTACCTCTTGAAGAGTACTAAGCTGTGTCTTTGTCAAAGCCATGGCATTCAGTCATGAAAGTGGACATCAGTTTTGAGGATTAGAGAGAGTTCAAACTGCCAAGCATGCCTCGTTGCTCTGACACCAAGTAAGATCACCAGATCAAAGAGGTGAATATGTATGTATTTCTGTATTTGTGCCAGTATTCATCTAATTGTTTTGCTTGTCTGGTGATGGTGGATATGTTATAAAGAATTTGTTTTTATATTTTGTGCTCAGATCAAAATTTGAAATAATGAGGGCCTCAATTCACTCTGTTACAAACCACATCTAAGTATATTTCATAAGATTTGTTGGGGTTTTCTCCTTTTTTTATGTTTCATTTTTTTTAAGCCACTGTAGATACTGAATAAACCATTCTTCTTTTTCCATGAAGTCTTTTTCCAAAAGTAAAATAACAATTATTCAACAAATACAGACAAATCTACCCCTGTAATGATGAAATACTGCAGTTCGATTATAGTGACTGAGAAAAGGGACAAGATAAAAGAGATATTACTCCCTATCGGATTGAAATGGATCCCTCTTTCAGATGTACAGGTCAAAGACGATACAGTCTTTTCTGACTTGTTGGCTTACGTTTAAATTAATGTACAAAACAATGTGTTCACTTACTTTGTTTTAGTTTAAATGAGGGAACATATTGTACACACCATTGTTTTCTTTGATATTTGTTATTATTCTATAGGTTTTTTTGATTAATTGAATACATTGAATCAGGGTTTTTAAATTAGTTATTTCAGATTCAGAATTAGCTTTATTTATCAAGTTTGTGCACACAGACAAGGAAGTTGAATATATAGTGTTTTTAAAAAAGAAGACGACAAGGTTGAATTAGCGCAAGTATGCATGGTATCAATTTGGGCACTCTGACTGTTAAGTGTTCATCAAAGAGACATCCTGAGAGAAGTAACTGTTTCTGAGGCGGCTGATTTTTGCAAACAGTGATCTGTAGTGTAACCTGAAGGTAAAATTCTAAACAGTTTATGTCCAGGATGTGTGGGGTCTACAGAGGTTCTAGCTGCCCTTTTTCTGATCCCTAGACCTGTACAAGTCCTGAGTGAAAGGAAGGCCAGACCAGTTGATCCTCTCTGCAGACCTAATTTCTCATTGTAGTTTGGACCTGTGGTGTTTTGTAGATGAGCCAAAGCACACATTGATGAACAAACACAAAACAGACTGAATAATGGCAGTGTAAAAAATGACCAACTGCTCAGATGTATTGGCCAGCACACAGATGTCTATATAAAAACTGATTTCAGAAATCAAAGTTTCAGCAAATTCGTTCAGGTCAATGGCTAAAGCTTCAAAAACACTCCAATCTGTCCAGTCAGTGTGTAGCTGTTTTAACTTCTCCATACACTTCCTAACAGTCTTAATCACAGGTCTAGAAGTTTTTAATTTCTGCTTATATGTTGGAAAAAGATGAAGCAGACAGTGATCAGAAGGTACAAATACGATAGCACAAGCAAGCTGTACAATAGTCTAATGTATTTTATCCATAGTGGGAGATTTAATATGGTATCTATATTTTGGAAGTAGAGAGGTTTGTGTCATTAAAATATCCAAGAACAACAATGATAGTATGGGTGTTTTTTACCCACCTCTGTTGTCAGCTCAACAAACTGTTTTTCAACTTATGATATGCAGGCTTGTAGTGGGATGTAAACCCTGGCCAAAACAATCAAGGAGAACTCTCTTGGTAAATAAAAAGGTTTACAGTCTATAAAAATGACTCAAGGTAAGGACTACATATCTTCTGAAATACTGTGACATCAGTACATCAACCTTTGTTTCTATAAAAACAGATTCTACCTCCTCTCCTTTTCTCAGAGAGCTGTGGGCCGCGGTCCACTCAACATAGCTAAAAGCCTGGAATCTGCAATGCACCGTTCAGGGAGTGTCGCCCTCTATTTCACTGAAAATAGAGGGCGACAGATCTGTGGAAGTCTGAGTTTTTATTGCTGAGAAGCTGCAGTTCCTCCATTTTGTTAGCCAGGGAGCAGTCATTTGCCAGATGTATTGAGGGCAAAAGTGTGCAAAGTTCCCACTGCAGAAGCTTCACATGCAGACAAGAGTGCATGTGAAGCTTCTACAGTGCCAAGCAACAGTCAGGGTAGAAGAAAATGCCTAGAGAGGACCGTCTGATATGGAGAGCCATTTTATTTAAAATAAAATAAATAAATAAATGACTAAATACTGTTATTGCTAAATACTTAATAAATACTCCAACAAATAAAAAATGGTCCCCATGAAATTAAAACAAATATATAAAAAACATTTATTAATGTGGAGCTTATTTTGTCAATTAGTTTTATGTATTTATTTATTAATTTCATAATGATGTTTTATTTTGACACTTTTATTTTGTAAAGCTACTTTAGGTATTTCATTGACTTTTATTTTTTAACTCTTTTTTTTTCAGGGTCTTTATTTTTCATGTTCTTATATTGAAATGAGCATGCAGGGTTTTCTCTGTGGGGTTGGTCTGGTCAGAGTGAAGCGAGCTGAGAGGTAGCGAACTTCAGCACATTTGCAGCACATCTGCATGAGGATGTAACATATGTACGGTTGAAAACAGAAGTTTACATACACTATATAAAAAGACACGTATTTTTTTCACACTTCCCGTTTTAAGTCAGTTAGGATTACCAACATTTTTTCTATTTTCTAAATGCCAGAATAATGAGAGAGATCATTTTTAAGGCACTTTTAATACTTTCTTCAATGTCAAAAGTTTAAATACACTAAGATTACTAAAGGTGGAGAGGGTTAAGAAAAACTTGTACAACCATTAATTAAGAAAGTTAATGTCAAAAAAGTGTTAATAGGACATTTGGAATGTGAAGGATAAATCTATAGCTCTAGCTTTGCAGCTGTTCAATGACATTGCAGAAGTGAGCAGAAACAGGGTTTAGGGTTTGTTTTTTTTTTTTTTTTGTTAATAATGTATTTCTTGGCTGTCCCCTCTCCTGGATTATCTTGGGCCCCCTGCTAAAATTGGGGCCTATTTCCCCCCATCGTATTCCCCGCCGGTGCATTGGTGGCTCTTGGTGTCTGGGGCCAGGTGCTGGGGTATGTGCCGGCTCACCCTGGTGGCTGCTTGGAGGGGCCTGGGTGCCCTTGTTTGGCCGAGCCTCTGCTAGTGGGGGGATTTCGCCCTCGGGAACCGGGTCTGTTTGTCCATGGCCGGATCTGCTCTGGTGTAGTGAGTTGCTGGCAGGGCTTGTGGGCTCGTAGCTGCGGCCCCCTGGGGCTTCTGCATCATGGCTGCTGGGGGGTCACCTAGGTTTGCCTCTGCTACTCTCTGAGGAGGGGGGGTCCAGTTGTTCCTGTGGGGGGCTCCTGGGGATCCGTGCTGGGGGGGCCACTGGGTGTCTGTGGTTTCAGTTTCCTCATGTCCTTGGGGGTGGATCTGTGGGCCCCTACACCTACTATAGACACAAGCACACACACACACACACACACACACACACACACACACACACAAACACACACACACAAACACACACACACACACACACACACACACACACACACACACACACACACACACACAGGTGTCTAGATTCAGGTGTTTGTTAGATACATTCTCAGTCAGGCTGCGGTTGCCACTAAATACATCTTGTACTACCTTGTAGTGTGTACTTTCCATTGAAGTTATAACTGTTATTATATATACATATGTCTGTTGTTGTGGATTCTCTGTTTTGGTTTGTTTTCTCTTTCTGCAGGTCTCGAGGCAGACTTCAAGGGTGTTGACTTGTTTTATATCTATGCTTTTTTTTTCTTTCCGTGTTTGTGTCCATTGCATTTGAAACAAACCCAAAGCAATTTTTAATAAAGTTTCATATATATACCAAAGGGAACATCATGGCGAAACCCGTAATACTCCACTTGTGAAAGCAAATCTGTTGGGCTTTACTATGATATTCAGACAACAATTCTGAGTGTCACACTCCCGGACAGAACACGTTACAAAAATTTAAAATTAAAAAATAATGTATTTCTACTGAATTTTACAAAAACCTATTTTGATTCATAAACATTGATCAAATGAGCATAAAAAAGTCGTAGTTATCCTAGCCCATTATTTGTATATCCATTTCACCTCCCCATTGATTGAATTTGATCTGATGGTCTGGTTCTTGTTGCTTAAAGCCAGGCATAAAAAAGGAGAATGGAACAAAATATTTCATAGTGACCTTAAGCTGTGCAGCTGCAAACAGTCCAAGGCTTCAGTCTCGTCTAGCCTTTGACTGCAGCAGAAGGAACATTCATCATTTGCAAGTGATTAAAGTTATAATTTGGGAACAACATTGGTGCAGCTCAAATATAAGCAGAGGATTTATTTGGTCAAATGAAGACCTAATACTGCTCATAAAATGGAAACCTTGATGAAGCAGACAGCTGTGTCAATGAAGTATTGTGTCAGAAATGATGACAAGAATAGACAAGAGGAGGGGAGGGATGGAAGGACAACAAAAGGAGAGTGAAGAAGCAATAGTGAAGGATTAAAGACCTGTGAAGGTTAACTAATGTGACACAGCTGCAGGAGAATGAAAGCTTGACTGAATAATGAAGGGAGTGAATGGGAGGAAGAGAAGCAGAAAGAGAAGACAGACAAGAGGTCAAACAAAAAACAGAAAGACAGACAAAAAGGAAACAACAAAAGAAGAACAATGTCCTTGACAAGAAAAATGGATTGTATTCAAATAGGAACACCTCCTGACCAGTGATTCCTGATGTCTTTTCGTCCTCCATCATCTCTTTTCAGTTTCATCTCTTCTGATTATGCCAGCTTCTTCTCCTTTGTCATCAGCAGTTCTTGTTTTCTTGTGCCTCAGTTGTCCCCATACTGCTGTTCTCCTATCCTCTTTAATTTTGGAGGTTTTAACACTAGCATTATTCCTACTTAGTCACTGGTGCTATCTTTCAGTGAACTTCACACATAACCTGCAGTCATTTGAACACACATGCACGCACACACACACACACACACACACACACACACACACACACACACACACACACACACAAATACCACAAATACTCATAGATATAAACACCCCCCTCTCAACTCACCGCCTCTGCTGGCTCCCCTTGTACTGCCACCCCCGTTCTGAAAACCTAGGCAGCCTGTGCTGGGACCTCCCCCCTCCCAACTTTGCCCACCCTTACCCAGTCCACATGTTAATGTATGATGTTGTGTGTATGTTGCTTCTTTGTGCTGAGATTGTTTGCAATCTCAAACTGTATCATGTCAAGGATAAAGTGTGAAATATGATTTTTTTTCCCCCTTCTGTTACCTAATGTGGTCTTTTTTGTCATCTAATAAAAGGGCAGTGCCTCTCTATGATGGCTCCAGCCTCAGAAACCTGTCTACCCATGTATGTTGTTTGTTTTTTGTTCTTTTGGATGGGGTGTACTGAAATGTAATTTCTAATACTGATGTCTTTTAGAGCTGGATAGAAGAAATGTTGTCAAATACTAATCAAAATGTTATCGTTCATCTGTGGTTATTTTAATATTGACCTGCTAAAGTCAAACAACCTCAAAATGAATGATGAGTTTATTAACACAATGTATAGTATGAGCCTGTATTCACAAATTACCAGAGCCAGCAGAATTACAGCCCACTGTGCCACCCTGATTGACAACATATTCACCAGTGACATCAAGAACAATACAGTGAATGGATTATTAATCAATGGCATCATTGCTCACCTACCAGTTTTTACAGTTTATGACAAAAACTACAACAGGAATAAACAAAACGAAAAATTTAAATACAGACGAGTGAGAACAGAAGAAACTGAATGAATTTAAAAGTAACTTGGCACAAAATTAGGAAACTGTATTCAAAGAAAATGATGTTGACCATGCATATGAGACATTTTTAAGAATGTTCACATTATTGTATGATTAAAAAAAAAAAAACTATCAATTTAAGCAATACTAAAATACACTGATCGACCATGGATCACAAAAGGATTACAAAATGCTTGTAAAAAGAAAAATACACTCTATAGACTATTCATAAAACAAAGAACTATAGAGGCTGAAAATAGACATAAAAAACATAAAAATAAGTCAACTAATATTATAAGGGCATGCAAGAAAGAATACTACAGTAAATTATTAAATAGCAAAAACAATATTAAAGGAATATGGGACATACTTAATAGTATCATTAAATGTGGCTACAAACAACAGAGTTATCCTCAATATTTTATGCACAACAACATTAAACAGGGTAATGTGGATCATGTTGTTAATAGCTTTAATGAATTCTTTGTAAATATTGGACCAAATTTAGCAGGAGAAATCCCTGATCCACTGTCCTTTGACAATAGTAATGATATTGTAGACAGGAATCCCAGCTCAGTATTTCTTACAGCAGTAGAAGAAAATGAAAAATGTAATGTAATGTAAATTTAAAACTCCTACTGATTGCAATGCAATTGATATGAAAATTGTTAAGGTTATCATGGGAATCTTAGAACCACTAACTCACATTTGTAATTTATCATTCCAAACTGGTAAATTTCCTAACAAAATAAAAATAGTTAAAGTTGTACCACTGTATAAGGCTGGGAACAGACACCACTTCACAAATTACAGGCCTGTTCCTCTCATGGATCTCCAAAATAAAATTACAAACAGTTACAAACAGTTCTACATCATTGGCAATAATTGAATCAACTGAGGAAATCACAAATGCAAGTGATCACAACTGTATGCTGTAGGAGTATTCATTGACCTTAAAAAAGCTTTTGATAAAAGTAAGCATAAAATATTAATAAATAAATTGGAATGGTATGGAATTAGGGGGGTAGTATTGGACTGGATGAGAAGTTACTTAGGAAGCAGAAAACAATTTGTAAAAATGGGAAAGTATATTTCATCATGCTTGGACATTGCTTGTGGCGTCCCTCAGGGGTCAGTACTGGCTCTGAAACTGTTCAGCCTCTATATAAATTACATTTGCAAGGTACCAAAGACAATTAAATTAGTTTTGTTTACTGATGACAATTTTATTTTTGTTCTGGGAGTAATTTAGATGAGCTACTGCTGACAATCTGTTCAGAAATGTGCAAATTAAAGATGTGGTTTGATAAAAATAAATTACCATTAAATTTAAGCAAAACTAAAGACGTGTTGTTTGGTACATAGATATTCAAGTCCAGGTGCAAGTAGAAGGTGAGGAAATAGAAAGAGTTCATAAAAATACCTTTCTTGGTGTAATAATTGATGACAAAATAAGCTGGAAACCTCACTTAAAACAAAATGTACAAAATAAACTTTCAAGAAGAACTCAGGTCTCAGTAAGGCAAAATACATCCTGGACCACAAATCACTCCGCATTCTCTACGGTTCACTGGTTTTACCGAATTTAAAATACTGTGCAGTGGTTTGGGGCAATACTTACAAATGTACAACTATATCACTATCAATACTACAAAAAAGAGCCATAAGGATAATTAATAATGTCAGCTCCAAAAATCATACAAATTCACAAATATTCAAAAATATAAAAATTTCCTGACCTGGTTCACTTTCAAACAGCACAATTTATGTACAAAGCCATATTTAAGCTCCTTACTAGAAATATTCAGAAATTGTTTTTCAATAGAGATGGGGAAGATAATCTGAGGGAGAAATACAATCTAAACATCTTCGTAACTGTACAACATTAAAAAAGTTTAGTATTTCTATATGTGGAGTGAAACTGTGGAACGGGTTGTCTGCAGAGCTGAAGTAATGTTCAAGCATGACCTAATTCAAAAGGTAGTACAAAAATATGGTTTTCACAGGGTACAGGGAAAATGAGGGGCTTTGACCATCACCAGGTGTTTCACAGATCATTTGTTCACTTATTTACATTACTTATTTTTCTTGTTTGAAAAAAAATGCATATACTGTATATTATATGTATTCTCAGGGGGCTTTGATCGTTTGTTCAAGAGACTAATATTGAAATAAATAGGTAACTAGGTCGGAATTTTCTTTTTTTTAAAAAAAGGACAAGGAGTAGGATTAAATAAGCTTATGCTTCTTTCTACTCTCTTTCAGACATGTTATGTCGACATTACTCTTTTTGTTGTTGTTGGACTACTTTGATTGTTGCTTTACTTTTTTCTTTTTTCTTTTATTATTTATGCCTGTTTGTTTCTGTTGTTTTTCTCATGTCTGAAATAAATGGAGAATGCAAATATGATGATACATGCCCTTTAACTGTGAAAGCATAACCTTGTGCCCAGACAAATTTTGAAAAATTCTCCAAAAGTGGGCCAAGAGACATTGATGGACACAGTCAAGTGTGGGGATGAGCGGAGGGGGTTAAGTGGGGCTGCTTTCAGGACGAGGGAAAGCACTGTTGTCAACTTAACAACTTTATCACTATATTTAGTGACTTTTCAGACCCCTGAAGCAATTTGTTTTTCAAGCCACTTGGGACAAATCTAGCAATGTTTATCTGTGTTATTGGAGACTTATGGCAACAACATGTGAAAGCAGTAGTCGCCCTACAGCTCTGCTGCACCTCTGCAGCTCCGCTGTCCTGAGCTAGAAGTAAATTCTCACACAGCTGTCCCGCAGCAAACCGCCTGCAGTCAGAGAGGAGACCCATTCCACTGCATGTCCACATTTCAAATAAATCATACATGCGCAAATTTGAGAAAAGCTATCGATCAATGCTGCTCGCCACACTCACAATTCCAACTGCTGACTCACCATGGAGGTGTGTGTCTGAGTGAGATGGTCTTATACCTGAATGTGGGGGCTATGACATAGTCATCAACCAAGTTGTTGTAACCAGTAGGAAAATTCAACTTCAACAGCCACCCTTCAATCCAAAGAGGACTGAGATGGTTTTAGGCAAAATATTGCAGAATTAAACAAATTTACACAAAAAATGTCACAATTTGCACAGAAACATAAAAAAAGCACCCTTAACAACCAGTTCATCTGCAAAAAAAGTTGATTTGGGGTTTAGTTACTCTTAAAAGGTGTAGCTATTATGATGAACTGTTGAAGGAGTCATATCTTCTCACCTATTCTTTACTGATTACAGCTGTCATAGCTTAGATTCAAACTCAATGCCCTTGAACCTTGGCTTTTGATCAAAAATATTTTTCTTGTTCTAGGAATCTGTCTAAAATATACAAGTACTCAATCAACAGTGTTTCAGCAATTAAGTACTTTAAATTTTGAATACAACAAAAGCTTGACAAGTTATGACATATTCTCATAATTACAATTTTTAAGTTCTGTGACGTCAATTTTAAAATATGAAAAATAAAGAACAAATCAAAAAAGTATTTTTATCTTCTCTTTTTTTCTTTTTCCATGGGTAAACTTAAAGATACTGGATCACCTTTAGTATGTGTGTTCCAGAGACTGTGTGGATCTGTGTGTGTTCTCGCTGTTAGACCACACGACAAAGGTTGTGTGTAATCCCTATTGTTGGTGAAATGCCATTGCTGTTATTAGGAAAGATTTATGTGCTGTGCCCAGGGATGAAGTCAGAATGCCAGCTTGTGTGCGTTATTAATGCATTCCACCAAGGGAGAGAGCTGGAATGCCATAACACATTCATAGTTTTGAGTCTCTGTCAGATGACTGTCAAGAACTATATGCTGAGTGATTTATAGAACACAACCAAATAGTCACTTTATCCCTTTGTACTTTGCAAGCTCACAAGGCATAATTAGTAAAAAGCAAAGATAAAATATGTCAGTCCTTTGTGTTCTGCAAGACATTCTGTCTAAAAATTTAAATATTTTAAGAGAACAAGCTGAAAAGAATCACATCATGGAACATTCTTTACCCAAGGTCTAATCACATGTCATAGCAAAATAAATTATATTAATTTAGATTCACTTCTTGTGATTGCTTGCATAAACATTTCACAAAACCAGGTTGCCTCTAGGAGGAAGAATTTATATTAGGGTCTTCCTAGTGTCTTCTGAGTTCTGACCCTGAAGGAGGAACAGCTTCTACTGCTCTCTTTCATCCTCATTTGATAATCTTTACCTGCTAAAGTTATTTAATATACCCAGTTTTTATAGTTACTCTTACTTTATCTACCCTCATAAGTGGATTACTTCAGATTTTAATACCGCAGGATTCTTACTTTTTATTTCACTTTTACTCTTTTTTTCTGCTTCCAAGCTGAACATGAGTAAGATGCCTCTGGTTGACATACAAGGACATTAGCAATATTATCCAAAGACTTCAATCAGTAGAATTGAAGATTCACCTACTGGAGAAGCATACAGGTTCTGGAAATGAAACAACTCTACTTAAAACAACGGACAGCTCAGTATTGAAATTATACATTTCAATCAATAGAAATGAAGATTCGTCGACTGGAGATGAATATTGAGATCAACGCAGGCTCTGGAAATGAAACAACCCTACCAATGACTCAAAACAATGGACAGCCCCCAGCCACATCAGCAAACAGCCCGCCCTGGAACTCTCTGGGAGCAAAGCCAAAAAATAAATTGCTGACGAGATGACTAACAGGAAGGACTCTTTACCTAGACACCACAGAGTTCCCAGCATTAAGCCGAGATATCCCTTCTTCAAAACCTGCTCCAAGAACTGAAGATCACCTAGCTGGATCCGACAGTATTCCATTTTCCTCAACCCCGGCACCAAAGATAAAACAACCAATTCAGGCCATAACACATCCGGACTCTGCTGGAATCCCACTGAAAAACAGGTTTGCTGTACTTCAACAGGAGTCCGCAAACAACAACAGGAGCTATGAGGCAAGAGCAACACAATTTCCTCCTAAAATGAATGCCAAGAAAAAAAAAGACACGGCAAAAGTTCTTATTGTGGGTGATTATGTGGTAAAAGAAATCCACAACCTTTGCAATATAAAGAGAACAAAGGTAATATGCTTCCCAAATGACACAGTTTCTGACATTACTGCAAAAATACTCTCAATAACCACTGATCACCCAAATATTCAGACTCTAATTATACTCATTGGAGCTAATGATAAAAATCATTAATGACAAAAATCAGAAATCCTGAAAAATGACTTTAATCATCTTCTAAACTGTATCAGAAATTTTTCTTTTTTCGTTTAAACTGTCATTGTAAAGTCAAAACCACATAGTAGTTATACTAAGAGGCTGAAGTTGTCTTGGAAAAAGTTAGAAGGATAAACTGACTGTACATTTGTAATTACACTTGTGCAAAAAATTAATAAATCCAGGTGGCCTATTGATAATTTTGGTCATAGGAAGTTTAAACACCACAGTCTTCCTCTTTGATAAAATCCTGACTCTTTTTATGCACACTGTCTGATAAAATCCTGAAAATGATATAAATTATTCATTTGTGGGATGGTCTAAGGGCAGATTTTTTTTATCTGCTTGTCTGTATCTCCTGGTCAGAAACAAAAACAAATTAGGGTGCAAAAAACCCCTCAGTTTAATCTGCTAGTTTTGAGGGTTGTTGCTTTGGTTGATATCCTTACTAATAAATAAATATATTTAAGTTTAAAGAGAGCGGAGATGCAAAGACCTTGATTACCCATTATGAGTCCTCACATAGACAGCAAAAACTGGGTGCTTGTGTTTGAACTGGCTTTCTGTTGCCTGTGCACACACAGAAACAATTCAGAAGTCACTCTGCTTGCACCTTGGTGGATAATCTCGGCTCTTTTTGCATGAAATATCCAAAGTTTGCACTTAAAAACTCAGTGAACATTTTTCATTTACCCCCAAACAGAGCAATGTTCGATGACATCAGGGTGAGCTTTGTTACCCTTACATTCATCACAAACAACATCATCCAGTTAAGTTCTCAAAAATGTGAGCTCCAGCCACAAGAGCCATTTTTCTGAGCATGTGTGCCACATGTGTGTGTACGTCTGCTTTTTCCTGTATGGACCCATTTAAATGGCATGTGTGTGTGTGTGTGTGTGTGTGTGTGTGTATGTGTGTGTGTGTGTGTGTGTGTGTGTGGGTGGGTGGGTGCGTGTGTGTGTGTGCATGTATGTGTGTATGTGTTTGCAAGTAAGTCTGTGAAACACTGTCACAGAAGCCATTTTCCTTGACAGTGATGGAGCATTTATCAACCGGCCTAGTTCAAGTTCTGAGTCAGGTCCACAGATGTCATGGGGGAAGGGAGGGGCAGTGGAAGCAGAGTATCTTGTTCACATAACATCTATAAGAAACTGAGATAGCCAGCCTTCCTAGGCCGACACAGGGGAGCAGAATTGAGATAGCAATTGTTTTGGGTCAGGCCAACTCTGTTTATTTTCAGTCTGCTTTAAAAGTCTCACTGGTATATCACAAATGGCGAGTCCAAACAGCCAAATTTGTGGTCAATTCCACCAAATCCGAGCATACAACTTCTGCTAGATTTATCCCTTTTCACTTATATGTCCAGGAACCATAACCAGTCTGTGATCCTGTGATCACATCCAGTTTCCGATTCTGCTCACGAAGCATCACAATTGCCAGAACAGCTCCAACATTTTCTGAATTTCTCGATATACCAGGTAACTGCCAACCCCAAAACGCAGAAATCCTGTTTTCAAAAATCCAGTTGTATACACATCTTCAACATCCTCAACTGACAATATCGACAGACACACAATCCTCCACTTCTGCCAGGAGTCCATTGTGTACCTGGGGGAAAAATGTTCGGTCAGGACAAAAGGGTTCCCCTTTACCCTCTCTTCCCATTGAGAAAATTTGATCAATTGCGTTGAGAGATCAGCTGACCAGATCCATGATTTGCAATTCAGAAGATAAGCAAAGAGAGGCTCCAAAAAAAGATTAATAAGACAGGACAGGACAGAGAACTGAAGCAGGGCAGGCAGGGAGAGTGGGAGAGAAAGAAAAAAATTGTCCACCTCCAGAATCAGGAAGACAGTACCACATGGTGTATGATAATAATGATGTGTTTGCCTGTCACAGCCTTTGGCTGTAAATACTTTTAATAACAAATGCTTTGATTTTTTTTGTGTTTGTTTATTACAAAAACAAGACTCTTTAACAAAAAATTTTATTTTTTGTTGAGCCAAATGGAGAAAATGTTTAAATGTACATACTATGTGAATATTTTTACCTTACCTTGCCAAAAAAAAAAGAGAAAACTAATTGCAGAGTGACTTAGAGTTTGAGACGATGTCTGTGAATTGGCCTTTAGACACCCCGTTTCTGTAGTGCATTTAACATCAAGGAAAAAACCAGACTGATTAGTAAAAGTGAGACTTGTACAATCACTTCATGGATGCTTAGCCCCCATGGGTGATGGCAAGGAGACTTCCCAAAAACAAGTGGAGCTCATCACAAAAGATAGATTGTCAAAATGCCAGGGGAAACAAGGAGCAGCTCGTCAGCAATTATACGACAGACTTGTGCATAACAGAAAATTTAGTTTACTTTGATGTTCTTCAAATAATATCACCATAATATTGGGTATAGTAAGGAGAAGTGATACCTACCAGGATCCCATGTAAATGTTTATACATTTATGCATACATGATAAGCATGGACAAAGCCAAGATAACTGAAACCATGACACAGTTCATGTCAGTAAGTGTCAGTGACCTGCGTTTTGAAAGCAACCAAGTAAAACACTGTCACTCAGCCATGCATTCAGCACTCCTCTGCTATCCATCCTATAACAAGCATCAACTTCCAAATGAGACATGCACTGACATCACAGAGGACTATCTCTGAAAGCTGCAGCCTTCGAGGGGGACGAGAATCTACTTCAAAGCACACATGCTTTGAAACGCATTAGATCCAAATGGGGTGCATTCAAAGCAATGTTAGCTTCAAATGAGTCATCCTTCATAGTTTACCAACTTCAAACAGAGACATGGAGGTGAGCAACTTTACATTTATACACTCAGCCATTTGAAAGTCATGGGACACTGTCTCAGCTCACAGAACTAAAATGCAAATGCTTTGTTATAATCTTATGGCTTCACATTCTGCTTCAGGTACATCCTCAACTATTATAAAGATCTAAATTTGCCTGCAGTGCAAATAATCCATTCCCTTTTTTGAACTTATGAAGATTAAGGTGCCTAAGAGCATGAATTTATTATGTTATATGGATTTTTAACAAAACTTTTCATATCCCATGAATTTAGCTTTAATGATTTGGTCTGTACTAACAATGATATGAATGTGAAATATAATCCAAATGTTTGAAAAATTAAATATCTATGAAATATAAAATAGTTGTAGTGTGGCACTAAAGAAGGAACAAAATAATGATGTAATTAATGAAAACAAACTGAGTTCATTATCTATCAAGAAGTTGCTCTACATGTTAACTAATTTTTTAAGCTTGAGGTTAAGTTAAAAATTCAGGTTGGCTTAAGTTTACACAGTTTCTCACTTTTATTTTTAAACTGTGTTAAATTATATCTAAGTTGAGTTGAGCAGAATATCTGATAATTAACATTTTGTTGTTAAACACAATTAGATTGCAGTGTTGACTTGACAATATTTCTCTCCGTGCCTCTGTGTATTTGAGCCATCTGTGTTGTTTCCCAGGCAGCTGAGGGGGGTTGATCTACCAAGTCTCTTGGGTGTGGTCTGGATTTCAGCATGTTGTTCTGTTATGAATAAAAAACAAATAAATAAAACAGAATTTTATATTATTTACCTTTGTGTTATATTGGGAATGTGTGAGTGCAGAGGGGTGTCTCAGCTGGTATGAACTCCTGTGTTAATTATTGCCATCAAAACTGACTAACTATGAGGCAAAGGACAGAGAGCTGTTCAGCTGTGTTTCTATCACAACCTTTTGGTTAACTCAGATTTTGTACTTTCTTCATTACATCAAAAAATTAACATTCTTCCAAAACAAAGTAAAAAACAAAAAAATCAATAAATCACTTGTGTAGTCCCAAGTGTTTAAGTTAACTATAGTTAATATTTTTTGACTTCTTTTAAGATTGTAACACAAGCTTGAAAATGACTTTTTTTCAGAAAGAAAGACAGAAAGGTGTATATGTAAAGGTTATCATAGGGTTCTCCTTTGTATTTAGGATTCTCCTCTAAATTTTCCATTCATATCTGATATTTGTTCTCTTCTGCCTCCTCACCATGAGGGTCGGTAGACAGGCAGCCCTTAAGTGATACTCATACTGGCTTCAGCTCACTTAAAGTCCCAGATTTAGTATCTGTGTAAATTTATCATGTAGTAGTAGTTAGGAATTTGCACCAGTGAAATAAAATGAGCTGTCACAATCAGGAAGCAGTAAGATGAAAATTATTTATTTATTTATTTATTTTTATATACGATAGATCAGCGTGAAAACACAGTTTGAAATAATTAGTGAACTGCGACACAGAATCCCTTAGAAAGCTGAGTCCAGGCATTCTTAAAGAGTTGAATATGGTGATTTATAGATATCTTTGTTTCATGGCACATGTTATCATAACATCATCATAACTATGTGTCTTAAGTGATCAAACGCATAACTAATCACAGTAACACAAAGGCAGTCTTTTTTAAATAGAAATCAGCATAGTGAAAGCAAAAGATTCAAGCTGAGTTTGTCATCTTGGTTTTCAGTTATAGATTCTGACATCAGTACTTGTTATAAAAATTTCACAGATGTTCATGTTATAATTAGTGGCGGGACTTAATTCAAATTTTAAATCAAATTAATTGCAGGCTCTGTAATTAATTAATTGCAATTAATTGCATTGATGAAACACTATATATCAACAAAATAAGCAACATTTTTTATTTAAAAACCCTTTTTGCTGTTAAATTATTGAATAAATAGACATATTAGCTCAACAACAAATATATTTATTGTTTTAAATCTGTCATTTAGGTTATTCAACCATCAGATTGGTGCAAAGTGCTATTGTACTAATACTGATATTATGTGATAATAATAATAACTGTAGTCTGTAACACCTGCAAACTGTGTTACAGCTAGCAGGTGTAAACTTTATGGCAAGCTTAAATAACACAAAGTTGGACACCAAGTCTACACAGAGCATTATTTGAACAAAGGCTATAAAGGCAAATCTCTCATTCTCTCTATCTATCACTAGCTCATTCTCTCACCCCCCCCTACACACACACACAATTTTGTATTTCTACCCATATTAGGACTTTGTATTGACTACCTTTCACTTTAACAACTGCATTTAGGTTTATTGTTTAGTGAAGATCATTATTTTATTACATGCATCTCATAACATTTTTATTGTTATTTCCACGAGCCATCATCATTCCAGTGTGTTCCTGACTGCATGCCAGCAAATATATAGGTTAACACCCCCCACCACCACCTCACTCACTCACACACACACCTGCCTCCTCCATACGTGAAATGTCCCTCCTCATGAAAATTTTGATAGTAGCTAATCTGAACTGTTCCTCAATCTGTCCCTGGGTCACGTCTGTCGCCTCATTCTTCCTCGACGAATCCCCCTGAACAGCTATTCTCCCTGTACTAGCACATTCAAACTTGTAGTGGCAAACACATCAGTAAGTTTGGCACATTTTGCTCTGTCCACTTGTAGGCTCTTTAGCCTTGGAGCCAGTTGAGCTTCTACCCACCTCTGGCCCCTTCTCCACCCTAGATCTCCCAGCTCCATTAGGCTTCCTTCTTTCTTCGGTCTCCACTCCACCACCAGTGTCCGGGCTCCTGGGGAAGACGTCTCTAATCCTCATGCTAAGCTACCTATCCATGTTTATCGCAATTCAGAGCGCCTACATCTTCTTCCAGGGTCTGAGCTCCAAAAACTTTCATTCATTCATTTCAATAAAACTTTCTAATTGCTGCTTTTGTTTTTGTGTGAGTCTCTTCATGTTGAAAGGGTTGTTTGCAATAAATTCCTTATTCAATTTTTTTTTTTTTTTTTTTTTTTTTTTTTTTTTTTTTTTTTTTTATGGTCTCACATTTCTTCTTTTTGCATTTTGAAGCTCTACTTAGAACTCTCTTAAAGCTGCAGTATGTAACTTTTAAAAATATTTTTTACATATTTGTTAAAATTATGATTATGTCGTGACAGTATAAGACAGATAATCTGTGAAAAATCAAGCTCTTCTGCCTTCTCCCAGTGCATAATCATCCAGTGCATGGCTATGCTACAGCTCGATCATAACAATATAGCCTGCTATAAATGCTAATGCTAGTTAGCATGGCCACCGATGACGGCGGTGGCCATCGGAACGGTAAGTTGTTCCTCCACCATTAGCACATTTAGCATGTGCATGAGGGTGATTGATAGCACTGGTCTTTCCTCTTGGCTCTGATTGGTTATTTTAGGTCGGGAGTGGTGCGTTTCTTTAGACAGCAGTAGTAAAAGTTATATACTGCAGCTTTAAGATTCAACAGTGCAAAATGTTATATATATATATATATATATATATATATATATATATATATATATATATATATATATATATATATATATATATAAACATGTTTTCCTGCCAACATTAATGGAAAGAAGATGATATGATTGAATTATGATTGAACAATTTAATATTTTTATTAAATATCATTTATTGATTTATTGATATAGTTCATGTGCAGCTTGATTTAGATGAAAGTTTAAATCAAGTTTCATTAAAATATATGAAATGTTCAAAGCTCCATTTTACATGCTTATTATTGGTCTAACAGGATACAAAATTTACAGTTCAGTAAGTACCTCGCTTTTGCAGTCATTGTTTTGTACATTTTCTGTGTGGTTGTGCCGCAACCATAATTTGTTTGCTGATATACTTACAAAAGAAAAGAAAAATGCTTTGGGAAGTGGTTCTATTATTTTCAGTATGTTTTTAAAATTGCTCCAGAACAGTTCAAGTTGGACTTCCATTTTGTCACAGAAGACACACTATTTTGTACCCTTGTACTTAAAAATAAAGTTTATTTTTTATTTTTATTTGTAGTAAGGTTTAGGTTTTCAGAAATTATGAAGACAAATTATTATAAAAATGTTCAAATTTCTCACATAATTTTATTCAGTTAGTTTCAGTTATCCAGAAACCTTGTCTTACACTCTTTTTTTCCATTTTGACAGGTTCAAAACAGCCCAGTTTACAAAGATAAGATTGTAAAAACAGTGAAGGGGCAATTCAATTCAAGTCATTTCAATTCAGAAATACTTGAATAATACCAAAGGAAATATAAATGTTGTTGTAACTTATAGTGGCAAAGCCAGAAAATGTTCATAGGTGCAGCTAGTTGGGACCGTTATTCACTCAGGTGTGGCCAACAACTGATCAGCACCAGAGCCACTTTGGAGCATAACATCTATATTTTCCAAATAATTCACAAAAGACAGAAAATATTTTCTTGAAGCTAATAAATATATAAATATAAACCTATATTTATAAATATATACTGTTTAAGCATGTATCACTACTGCCACTAATTGTTTTGGAGGGGAAATGCTTCTTCCAGTGGTGCTGGTGAGTTACTTCCTCATGGTAACAACCAATCACTTGGTAAAATGATCGTGGCTGTTACAGAAAGAAGATCCTTGTGGTGGTCAGGACTGCAGTCGATCTAAAGAGGTTTATGACTGGAGATGACAGTCTCAAAAACAGGATATTTGGAGTTGTTCGTAATGTTCTTCATTTCATGAAGAATCCCCCCAGCCGCACCCATTTAAAATTTGAATTTGCCACAACTCAGCATGGTCTTAGGTCTGCTGCTATATTGATTTCTGTGAGAACTGTTTTGAGTTTGGCCATAACAAATGGCCTGAATTGTTAGTGAGGAACTGTTTGAATGCTACACAAAGATGGGTTGGTGATTTGGCTTGCTGTTTCATTGTACCAGTCATGGTTACATTTGAGCAATCCAGTTTCAAGTAGTCACTTAAGTTTGACGTAGAGCAAGCTACATGTCCTATTACTACTGAACAATCGCAACAAAAAGGCTTAGTTTTATCTACCTTACTTTGTTTATTGTACCTGTGATACCAAAATGTTCATAAAAAGCAGACTATTTATAGTGTGGAGTTGTCAACTTCTGGTTTGTCTGTGTTTTCTAAGTTGTGTGGTGGAACAGAGAGTTTTGGGATATAACATCAATGCATTTATTTGCAACAAGTTAAGGTGAACAGAAAGGCCCAAATAAAACATTTGGGTACTGTTGCACCTGTATCTCTTACATATTTTCTTTAATTACTAATTGCATTATCTTACCATCTTGGACACGTTTAACATTTTGAAAAACTGAAGCAACAAAAAAAAAAAGAAGAAACCAAAACACAAGAACTACAAATGACTCATACGACTGTTTTGTCAAAAAAGGCTCCAACATTCAAACTTTCCAAAAGTCTCCGTCTTTCAAACACACATAAGCTGTAAAGGATGTGTTTATAAAATGACTCTGGTCTGTCTAGGGGCTGTGCTGTGTTCTTTCTTTCTACCTCATTGCTTCAAATATGATATGACAGTTGCAGGGTCACTGCTTTCATTTATAACAGACAACAAAAAGGGAAAGTAAAATTCATCATGCAATTACTATCCCTTCATGGCTGAGTTAGCCATGCAATGACCAAAGACTAGCCTTAGGTAGCCCTAAAAACAATGATAATGTGCTGACGTTGAACCTGTATGGGGCCAAGAACAATGTGTCTCTGTATGTGTACTTTCTTTTTGTAATGTGTAGGCTGAAACCATGCCAAAGGGATGCAAAGATTAAAAGGGTGAATTTTTAAGAAAGTACTCCAAAGATTTTGTATAGACATAGAAAAGCTGCTCTATCCATATTAAGAAAATATACTAGAAAATGTGTAATTTGGATGTGCAAACATTCATACGTGTTTGTGTTTTCATCACTGGTTTAAAAAAATATTTAACAAGAAGGGAGAGGGTATTTTTAGGCAATTAGTTTGACCCCTCAATATTGGATCTTTATTTCCCTTGGTAGCCAAGCATATTAGACCATCAGTGGAGCCTTGAGCTCTACACACACACACCTTCGACTTCACAAATCCATGGTCGAACATGGAGGCAAGCTCGAAAACACACACGTGGCAGGTCTGAAAAATAGGGGGGAAAATCAGGAGGGGAGATAAATAAAAGTCAGATACATTCTAAATGGGATTCTTAAGGTTATCAGCTTGCTGGGTAACTCATCTGCAAAAGTCGTAAGTCCTTGAATTCTAATGCTCATCACTCTACCATGGAAATCCAGCGTTTTAATCCCAGATCGGCTAAATCCAGCCATCTGGAACAAATAGAATGTGAAGGCTGACAAGAGGACAGGGAAAATGTCACAGAATCCATAGAAATTCTATAAGCTTGTGGCAAGATTTGATGAAGAGTGCAAATTGGCATGAAACAAGTAGCATGATATAAATGTTCTTACTTAAGGGGTACTTAAAGAAAATACAGTAATGTGTATTTTCCCAACCAAATTAGTATAAAAACATAGAGTACCGAGAGGTTCTGTAGGGTCCCATATGCATAATATGTCTCCTTGAGGCTCACCTATTCTCAGAGGCTGAAACTTATCTATAAGCTACTGAGAAGGGGTAGGGGATAATATTAGCAGTGCTAGAGCTATGGGTTTTATCTTAAGGTCATGTTTTACATATCACATCCACACACACACACACATACACACACACACACACACACACACACACACACACACACACACACACACACTCACCAGAATTATGCAAACAGATTTGTTGAGTCGAGCACATACATTCTGAATGTGTAAAAAGTTGGATGAAATGCTGAAGTCTTGTGTCATTCTCAAACATATAGATGTGTGTTGCTCAGACACACATACAAAGAGTCTGTTACAGCACCTATCTGCCACCCACAGTAAGTGACCTGGGTTAAAAATGTAATGACTGCTTGTCCCACACTCAGGATTAATGGCCTGTGGCGCGAGGAGATAAAGGCACATCATTAACACACACACGGATACAGAATTTATAGATACATGAAAGAAAAAAAAACTTAGAGGTGGTATTTTATGTAATACATGTTAAGGCTTCACCTAAACATCCATTTATATTATATTACATAACAATATAATTACAATTTAAAGGGCAATTTTTGTAACATCTTCATGATCTTTTAGAAACCATGAAAAGTTGTATTGATATGATCAGGCTTATAATTTTGAGCATATAGACATAAAATCTCACAGAAAGATAAATATTTTTTCCCCTCCCTGTGAAAATGATAGCATTCATTAAAATAATTTAACTTCTTTTACCAAACTTAAAGGCAAAATACCTAGATAAAAGAAATAACCCCACTAAAATATTTTTTCTATCATCAAAAACCATGGTAAGTAGGTGTCTTGTTATCATTCAAAATAAATGTGCCTTTGCAGACCTAATGGTAAGAATTAAATGCAAATTGCCTACCACAGTTCATTCTATCCACATATGATATGGTCTTTTCCACCCAAAATGCTATCTTTGATGCCCCTTAATTGTAGCTCCATCTTATCGCCTTCCCAAGATTACCCTTGTTGTGAGTATTTAGTGCAGTTGGAAATATTGGTATGGCATAATCATCCTTGCAAAAAGAGGGCTAAACAATTATATGGAGAGTTAGTAAGAACCTGTTCACATTCCCAGTCTTATTTGTTCCTTTTTAGATTCCTAAGAATGGATATTTTGGCAATGATGCCGTGACACATTACCAGTGGCTGTTTTTGTCACACAGGGAACCCCTTATTCATGAATCCCGAACAGAGTGCAGAGAAGGAGATTAGAGGGATCTTTATAGTGGAGGATCTCATTTTAGTTCTCAGTGATTGTTTTGGATTGGGTCGATGGTACATTATGACATCAACAGTATATGGGAGAATTGGAATTACATGTTTCTTAGTGTAGTTGAAGTCAAGTTGACAATAGCTGACAATGCGTAGTGCACATTTTGCACAGGTAGAAAATGTACACAGAACAGTACATTAAAAACTTTTATACTTTTTTGGTAATGGCAACTTCAACATGCCTCTTGTATGGAGAAGCAAGTCTCACACACACACACACACACACACACACACACACACACACACACATACATACATTGAAACCATATATTTATATACACCGAATAAAAAGACACATACACATCTTTTTTCTCACTGTCTGAAGTTAAATCAGACCAAACTTTTCTTGTTTTAGCATGGTTAGAATCATCAAATTTATTTGTATTTGCTAAAAGCCAGAAAACTTAGCAAGAACATTTTTTAGAAATTTTTTTTGTAATTTTCTTCAAATTCAAATGTTTGCATACATTTGGTCAGGATCAAGGATAATTGTCTTTTAAACTTTATGATTTAGCTTAAACCTTTTGGATTTCCTTCTACAAACCTCTGATAGGGTAACTGGCACATTGAAGTTAATTGGAGGCACAGCTGTCAATGTATTTTAAGGCCACACCTGGAACACACTACTTTCTTGTTTGACACAACTGGAAAGTCAAAAGAAATCAGCCAAAATATCAGGAAGATAACTGTGGAGATGCACAAGTCTGGTTCACCCTTGGAAACAATTTCCAGATGCTTGAAGGTGCCTCATTCAGTGCTTTAAGTGGGCTGGTACAGATCGGTATGCAGTACCACCACTTCTAAATTATACCCCTCAGCCTACCAGAGACTTATTTTCCAGTGTTCGGTGAAAACTGCTACTTTCCCGTGTTCTAACGGGTTATATGTTAGTCCGCGTTTCCCCATCAATGCTTCCCCAAAAATCTGCTCTCAGGCTACAACTGGTACTCTCTGCTCGCACACAGAAGAACTACGGCAGCCTATCAAGTTTCATATTGAAGAGAGCCATCGTGCAGACAGCCATTAATGAGATGCTTCAGCAAAAAATTTAATAAGCAGAACTTACAAAACTCAGAGACAGGAAAACGGCACATGGAAGGGAGCAAAGAACTATGTGAATCACGCACGGCCTGAAGACAAAGAACCCGGTGGTGAAGAGTGAAAAATCAAGAGCTTGTGTGGCAGATCAGGTAAAACATACGAAGATGATGAGGCATTGCACAGGTGAATGACATGAGTAACGAATACTGGTGAGCATGATTACAATGGAAACAGGAGGCGGACTAATAACATGAGAAGCTAAAGAGGACGCTACAATAAGCCAAAGAAAGGCTCAAACTAATAGAAAACTAAATAGAAATGCACAAAGAACAAAATGCAAGAATAAGCTAAGAAACAAAATAAAAAGGGAAAACCCAATATGGCAAAACCTTTTGATCAATGATTAATACAGGGGCCTGAACAAAATATGTGCAGTAGATCATGATAAGAAAAAATATTCACAAAGTGGAATACAACAATAAACTTTGAAAATACACCTAAAGGAGAGAACTAATAAAGCAGAAACTATGAAGTATGAATTTGTATTTTTGAGGACCCAAAATTGTGCTCAAGTAAAAAAAAGCACTTCAGAACTATCCATCCAAGAAATTATTATAGGAATAAAAATGTATTTTGTAAAATGGCAACAGAAATACTGACTAACTGATTACAACATCTGATTTAATATTTAAAAATGATGTCAACAGACAAAAAATATAAAGTTAAGTGCAAAGTTTGGTATTTTTTAGACTAAAATGAAAATAGTGTTTTTTCAATGTTATTTTTCATCTCCACGTTAACACCATGAGGCTTGGAGTTAAAAAAAAAAAAAAGTGTCCTTCAGACACGTTGAATTTGATTTGTGGATTTAATTTAGAACTGTCTTTGATCCTTGTAATTTCTGTACAATAAAACTGAGTTATAGATTGATATATCTATATAAAATATCACCCATGTTTTTGTCCCATATTTTTATGACATTAGCTAGAGTACCGGCACTTATTTTTTTCCACTTCAAGCACTGGCCACATTCATCTGTTCAAACAATTATACACAAGTATAGACATGTTGGGAATGTCCAACCATCATACCTCTCAGGAAGGAGACAGGTTCTGTGTCCTGGGATGAACAGATTTTGGTCCAAATTGTACAGACTGACCCCAGAACAAAAGCCAAAGACCTTGTGAAGATGCTGCTGAAGCTGGTAAAAGTGTCATTATCCACAGTGAAGTGTGTCTTGTACTGAAATGGGCTGAAAAGCCACTCAGCGAGGAAGAGCCCTTTACTTCAAAAGAAACATTAAAAGCCAGATTATAGTTTGCAAATACACAGGGACAAAGACCTTCACCTCTGGAGACATGTCCTGTGATCAGATGAAACAAAAGTGGAATTGTTTGACCATAATGACCATTGTTACATTTGAAGGAAATAGGGGGATGCTTGTACCATCCTAATTGTGAAGTACAGGGGTGGCAGCATCATGTTCTGGGGCTGTTTTGCTGCAAGGGGAAGTGATGCACTTCATAAAATAGATGGCATCATGAGGAAAGAATGGTATGTGGAAATATTGAAGCAACATGACATCAGCCAGGAAATTAACACTCAGGCACAAATGGGTCTGAGTTAGAGATTCTTATTAAATCTTTAACTTGCCAACAAGGAGAAGTTAGAGATACACAAAGTTGATAAGTCAGAGCACTTCTAACAAATAGTTCTGTCTATATACATGTCTGCGTCTGTGACATGTTGAACAGGAGTGTCTTGCAGGCTTACAGAAACATCTGCACGTAGACAGGAAATGATCTTGTGCTGTGATTGCTGAAGGTGTTAAAATGAGCAAAGTTAACTTTCCACACAGTCAAATGTCATGCTGGCCATAGCCACACTATGTGTGGAACCAAAATAATGATAAATAACAACTGATGATAAGCAGATAAATAATATATAAAATGATAATGAACAAACATTTTTCCAACAAGAGTGTTTGGGTTTGTTGTCCTCTTCTGAAATCCACACTTGTTTTATCTTTAGATTCTTATCAAGCATCTTCAGGTGTGTTTATGCATTCGTCCTTCCTTCCGTCAATTATATTAAGTACATGTAGTGCAGCAATAGTTTAATTTGGCTATGAATAACTTTTAAAGTACATGTAAAGCAGCAACAAATGTGTGTTCTGAGTTTGTCACACCACAGAATGTGTTATGAATCACCCAGCCAAATTTGAATGATTAAAAACACAGCTAAGCATATAACATTAGGTTTCAAAAGTAATAAAAACATCCGTTTTCTCTGCTCTGAAACTGGGGGCGTGTCCACCGGGGGCACTGAAACCACGCCCACGCCAGGAACTTGTGCAGCTTTCCATTACAGCATTTATCTATTTCATTACTTAAATCATAACCATGTGTCTTATTGCACAATGAGACAAAATGGGAAACCTTAATTACAGGAACTCCCCTAGTTGGATAATCAGCACAAAAACCTGATACTACCAGAGATGGAACTGATGGATTACAGCTCCATATTTTTTAGTACCCAGCTAATACCTGCATAAATGACTTCAGAGTATGTCTCACCCTCTAGCATCACCTCAGTTTCTGTGTTTTTCCTGAAGTTTGAGTATGTTTGTGGTTCTACCCACATGTAAAACTGCGCATCGCTGCTGTTTGAGGAGCTGAAATATTTCCACACATGACCGTGACACTTCGGACTTGTTGATCAGAGATCAGTGAAGGAGCGGGATGTTATTTTCTGCTTTATTTCGTATATGAAGGCAGTAGGTGGAAGAATTAATGACTCCTACTTATGTCTGTTTAGTTACTTTCAACTGTGTTCATGTTAATGATAATTATTTATATGAGGATTGGATTCAGTGTGAACATCAATTCTAGACTATAAATAGTCGTTGTGGGAGGGCTTGATATTTATGTTTCCATCCACACTCCACTAGTCTTTTCAGATGACCAAGTAGCGGAAAACCATTTATTTCATGAATATTATTACAATGAATATTATATTATATTATTACAGCAATGAATATTATATTATTACAGCACACAGCTGAAAAAAATACTGTGAGAGATTAAACTAGCTGAGGAGCTTTGTGCACATAAAACAAGACTTGTGTTGTCTGATGGACTCCATTCAGCAGGGATGGAGTCAAGACCAGACCTTCCGAGACCAAGACCAAGACGCAATATTTATAAAATATCTACAGATATTTCAGGACATTGCTTTTTGTACACCACAAAATGCTAAAACAAATGGAAAAAAAGGTAATTACTCAACCAAAACCATTTCTTGGCATTAAATTAATAATGGTCATAATAAATTAATACTTATGTTATTAAATGCAGCCATACATTGTTACACATTCCCTAAACTGAAATAATCATCATTGCACAATAATTGTATGACAAATTTAAAAAAGTGAGAGATTAGACTGATAAAAATTGTAATCTTTAAAAAAAATCTTTCCTCTTATGATTATCTGAATAAAAACAATTCAGAAGAGTATCCGATGTTAACAAACACATATGTTGGACATTTTAATAAATTATGCGTTTAAATATTAATGTTAGACCATGCAGACAAGCAAATTGCCTCACAGGGGGAATTCCAAAACAATCAGAGCCAATAGAATCCATGAGATTTACAAAAATCACATAGCCAACAGGGATGACACAGGGACAACAGATTACAGGAGCCAAGTGGAAATATCTTCTCTTAACATGGATTATGACCATAAAACATCGAAGGTAAGACTGAATTTATGTTTTTGGTTTTATGAGCCTTATTTTTTTCTTCATCTGCTGCTGGTTAAGACTTCACCAGCAGTGCAATTAACTCATTTAATAAGAGGGTTTTGCACATCGAGGTGTGATGCAGGTTAAGCGGCTGTTTACGTTTTATTACTATTATTTATCTGCTTAGTGTTGAAACTGGGTGGTATTGCACATATTTTTTTGAATTACTTTCTTTTCCTTGTTTCTGCTGTCGATGTCTAGTAAAACTTGATGTCGGCCTGCTCACTTTGCATATAATCCTGGCGGTGGACAAAATTTACAGGTGGCCCGGTGTTCTGTTTCCCACTTTACTTTCCTGTCTTAGAATTATTCATGTTTTAAAAAGCAAATTTAAGAATTTTCTGCGGTCAGATGCAGGTGTTTACTCAGCAAAAGCTGCGCCGCACCGCAGGTAACACGAAAACGCGCTTTTTTAAATCAGAGGACCGAATGCTGTCTGGTTTTGCAAACAATCGCATGCAATAGGATTTCGCGGTCATTAGCAACAATCCAACTGTATTTTTTCTGAGACGGTGGGACGCAGCTGCGACTCACATTGCTGTGCGTCTGCAGGTGAAGATAAAAGGGAGTTAAGTTTCGTCATTTTGACAAAATCTATTGAATCACGAACCGGTCTTTAGCCAATTTGTCGAACGAAACCAAGACCGAGGCATAACTATCCGAACCGAGAACAAAGCCAAGACTGAGAAAAAACAGGTCGAGACCGGTCTGACGCCAATGTGTCATAATTACATAAGTTAAGTGACATTACGGATTTTCACATTTTGTAACATTTAGTTGTTGCTGTGCAATAAATCGCCAACACTTAGAGTATTTAAAACACACACGGTGAAGTTGCTACCCTGGACATTATGGCATCCATGGAAGACGCATGAATGAGGCATATTTGGTTACCTAGCTAACAGCAAACTATCGTTGGCGCTAGCTGTGTTTTGCAAGTGAGCGGGAGAACTACGAGGCTACCGCACTGTATGTTTTGATACCGCTGGAGAAGCAGGGGCGGGGTTATGCTGAAGGCAGCCGCGTGACAACACGCAGGTTGCCTGTGTCCATCTTAAATGTTGGTTTTTGACCATTTAATTTTTGCACCACCTTATAAGGTTGGGCTCTTTCCTGATATATTTCACTCATTTGACTGAGTCTGTACTTCAGGGTGAATGTCTCCTCTAATGAATTCACGTTGCCTTTCTTGCATCTTGTGTGAGTGATGCCATTTTGTCTTTTCCATTTTCTTTGTGGCTCCAAATCTTTTGTATGATTATTATGACAAGCTCTAGCAATGTACCCTATCTTACCACAGGCATGACGTTTCCTTTTTTTATGATTAACATTTTGTTGAATTTTCCATAACACCACAGTCCATTGCCTGTAAAGAGTGGTATCAAACAGGAGTTACATCAGCATGCCAACATAGTGGGGGAACATAACCTAAATGGTAGCCATCACTGTAAAAGGGAGAGAAGAACAGGGGTAGATAGATAAAATAAATTAAATAATTAAAAATAAAACTATTTTTAAAAATGAAACAGGTTTGGCCAGTTTTTATCTATGTGGGGCAAAAGACATAACCCACTCACCACCGTCAGACTGAACCCCGCTGGGGCTCAATGCCCCCACCACCACAACCTTCAGCTTGACCCCTGCAGTCTGAGCAGGTATGAGTCCCATTTAAGATGTAAAGTCTCTATTTTGCTTAGTAACCTGTATAAGAGGCATTCCAGAGCAGCTAGACTCACTAGTTGGTTATACTATAAAGTAACAGGAGGAGTAGAGGTGCAGTCTGGACCCATTCAACACCAATAGATAGCAGATGTTTGAGGGACAATGGGTCCCTTAAAATGAATAATCTCAGAGAAAACAGAATTTGATGTTGTATATTCGATTTGAAATATTCCATACCATATGGATCTGTGTGCTTGTTTCTGTCTGGCATCTCCAACATTCAGGTGACTGCATAAGGTTTGCTCTGTTTATGTGGTGACATAAACACTATTCAGTAGTTTGAATTGGATTTATCTTGTTTTAAGTTCCTTGGACATTTTCTTATATTTTGAAGTGTCATATTCCATTCCTGATCCATAAAAGCCATGCCAAGGTTAATTTCCCAGACTGATCATGGAATGGGGTGCCTTTTGTCTGTACCCCTTACCAGCACAGAGTAGTATTTAGAGACTACATGACCTCCCTCTGAAATGTTCCTGATATAGGTAAGATAGTCTACAGTTGCAGGGAGTGTGGCAGGGGATCCATACATTTTAAGCAGCAGGTGACAGTTGCAGGTACTTCCAAAACTGATATTCTGAGACCTGAAATTGTATGTCATGTATTGATCCATTTACAGCCATTTACACATTTCAATCTACCATTTAAAATAAGTACAATAATTTACATTACAAATGACCATAGTTAATGTTTACAATGTTAATATCCTAATAATTTCTTTCTAACATTGAGAAATCATACAGGTCAAGTCACTTATTTTCATTGTGGTCCTTGCTGTCAACAGGTAGTATACAGCATAGTATAGTTTTTATAATTTTTTGTTTTGTAATTGTTATATATTTGTATTTATTTTTTTCATTTAAGTCTTTAAGCAAATTACTTTATACTTTTCGTCTGTCTGCCATCATTTTAAAATATTAAATCAGACATTTTACTTCAATTATTTTATTGTGAAAGTCTTATGCCAAAGCCCATTGCATTAAAATTGATGCTCTGTACCATTTAAATTTTTCTAATGAAAGTTTTACTGATAATGTCTTATCTCCATACATGTATAGTAAGAATAACGTGATTTTTTTTTGTCCTCACTTTTGCCTTGGTAGTTTTTAATGTCATTAATAAAGGTCAATGTTGTCTACAAACGTTCATGGGGACGTTGTCTGATTGATCTTGTCACTGCTAGCTAGCAAGCCACTGCACAGAAGAGGATGATGATGTGACAGAGGTTTTGTTAAAGTGAATTAAAATGAAAATTGTGTATACTTTTCAATAAAAATCATGCTTATGGTGTCACCAAAATCAAGTTCTTGTCTCGGCTTCTCTCCCTTAGTCCACAAAAGTTCAGGGTTCACAGACAACTCCATGACAAAGGCTCACAAGACAGAAGCTCACAGACTTATTGGAGAAAGGGACAAAAGCTGAAAACTTCTAAAAATAGATATTTCCAACTAGATAAGCCAGACAAAAGCTGTCTTATGAGAGCTTTTGTCTGCACACCTTCCCAGTCATACCTGTTGACAGTCAGCTGGGGGGTTGAGGTTAATGCAAAGTAATGTAAATGAACAGCCTTTGTTAACACGCGCGGGTTACTCATCACGTTTGGGGAGGATTTTTTCTTTTTTTTTTTTTTTTTTTTAACTTTGAGAGATGTTTTCTCAGTAATCTCATTTCCAGTGTGCCAACATTAAAATGGCCATATCTGTTTCATTCAGAGGGTCCATAGACATCAGTAATGCAAAATGATGATTGGCTAATACAACTGACTGCCCAGGACAGATCATCTCTATGACAGAATGAGGATCTCTCTGAAAGACATTTTTCTTAATTTCAGATTTTGACGTTATTCTGTTATTGTTTCTTATTGGATTCCAATTTAAAATAAAATAGAATTTAAATAAAAATATTGAATCCATAATTTCTTTCTCTTTTAAAATCTTGAATAACTTTAAGAAGAATTTTTTTTCTGCTTTTATAAAACATTTTGATGACTCAACTTCCAGCCATACAGTGTATCTCCCTATAATAAGCACAATATCAAACTAAAGTTTGTGACATACAACATACAATATACACACACTATTCACATACAGGCAGTAGAAAACAAGCATAAAATAACTTTATTTGTTCATATTCTATATAGTTTCACTTTTTCCCATAATGTTTGAATCTGCATTTTTTTCACTAATGCAATAATAGCTGTCGACAAAGGCTAAATCATAGCTTAATGATTTAAGGTAGCATAGAGGTGTGACAGATGTCTTCACAGCTACTGCCAAGGAAAATCAAGTAAGACTTGTGTAAAAATAATTGGTCAGCATAATGTTATTTGTAATTTAGGAAGATGTTTTGGAATTGATTCAGAAGGTCTTTTTTTTACTTGGCTTTTTTCAACCCAGTTAAATAACATATATAATGTATATGTTTAATGATAATAAAGTTGTGATTTTGAGACATTTCTGTTACACGTGTTAGATTTATAATACTTTTTTTTCTGGAATGACTTCTTCATAGTTTTTACTTTTTAATATGTTATGCTATCAAGTTAGTTTTGAGTATAGCCAGGAAATTAAAACCTATAGACGTTGCATGGAACAATTAAGACAAATTCCCTTTTAAGCCTACTAGTCCAGTTGGCTTATAACTAAAACTGATATTAGCACTTGTTTCATTGACTCTGAATTCAAACAAACCAAATGGAAATGTAAAAAGCAACCATTTTGTGGGTCACAAAGAACATTTACAGAACCTGCATGTTTGATCTTAGACATTTTTAGGTAGATGGTTCAAACACTTCATAGACTACTTAAGAAGTGGCCGTTTTTCAGGGAGTGATATGTGTGCCACTGCGACCATTTGTCTGGTGATAAGGCAGTCTGGAGAAGGATGCCCATGCCAGGAGGGAGGTCAAGCCACCAACTCATTGCTCTTTCTAGACACTTCCATTTATCAGGCCTGACTGCATGCATCACACACCCCAAAGGTAGGGTTATGTGTGTATGTGTGTGCATTTGTGTGTAAATTTACTGGATAAGGAAATGGTGATAAAGATACAGATAAATGAACAGACTTAACAGAGACCATTGACAAATTTATCTGATAAGTGTGAAATTACAAACCAAAAGATGATTGCAGCAATAGATTAGTGAAAGGATTTATGCTATTTTAAATCTTAAAAGTTAGAATCTTACAAAGAGCTTTACAATGCCAAAACCAGAAAGTTACAAACACTGAATAACAAGAAATATTACTTTACCAGTTACTGATAAACCGGTCAGTTTAGCCTTATCGGTCATGATTATCAAAATTATTCCTACTTGCAAATGCCAACATAATGAGAGATAAATCATTTTAAACCTTTTTAATATTGAGAACCTGGAATAGATTTCTTTAATTTTTGGTTTCATTGCCTTTGAAACCGTGTGACTTGGGTCTCACGTTATGTGCATCTTTACAAGCTTCTCACAATAGACCCTGCCCCATTCAAAACTGGAACAATGGCCATAATGACCAAACACTTTATTTAACTTTCACAAACAGAAGGATGTGTTCCTGAGTGGCATTTACAAACTGTAATTTCTCTTTTTATGTTGCATCTCTATAAAGGGCTTCCAACATATGGAGTGGCTTTTCAGCATATGTCAGTATGGGCTTGTTTCACTATGGATGATGACACTCCTTACAAGCTTCATTTAACAGTGATTTAAATCTAGGGGCCAGTCAACGAATGCAGTCTGCTGTCAATCAAATCGCTTGCACATAATACCTGGCTTGGCCCAACTTGTACTAAGTCAAGTCGATTTGTATAGCACATTTCAGCAGCAAGGCAGTTCGAAGTACTTTACATCATAAAAACATCAAACAAATATACATCAATATCATCAAGCAAATATACATCAAAATCATCAAGCAAACATATAAAAATATTGATCAGTGTTCCACTTACTACTAATCAAAGGTAACTCCAAACAGGTGGGGGTTTAGCCTTAATTTAAAGGAAATTTAAAGGAAGTGTTTTGGCTTGGGAGTTTGTTCCAGATTTGTGGTGCATAAAAACTAGAAGACTAAAACCAGAAGACCTGAGTGGTCAGGAAGGTTGATATAATGACAACAGATCTTTAATGTATTGTGGTGCTAAGCTATTCAGTAATTTATAAACTAATAGAAGTATTTTAAAGTCTATTCTCTGAGCTACAGGGAGCCAGTGTAAGGACTTTAAAACCGGGGTGATGTGCTCTCTTTTCCTAGTTTTAGTGAGAACGTGAGCACCAGAATTCTGGATCACCTGCAGCTGTTTGATTGATTTTTTAGGTAGACCTGTGAAGACACAGTTACAGTAATCAGTGAGGCTAAAGATTAATGCATTGATAAGTTTCTCTAGATCTTGTTGGAACATTAGTCCTTTAATCCTGGAAATATTCTTCAGGATATTTCTATCAGAAGGCTGACTTTGTAATTGTCTTTATGTTTTCCTGAAGGTTCAGGTCCATCACTAAACCCAGATTTCAGGCGTGATCACTAGCTTCTAGCTGTAATAACTTAAGCTGCACAGTGACTCTCGATCGTTCCTCTCTGGGTCCAAAGATAATACAGTAACTTCAGTTTTGTTTCTGTTCAGCTGAAGATAGTTATGGCACATCCATGCACTGATTTGTTCTAAGCATCTGTTCAAGTGCTAAACACCCCTGAGGTGGTTCCAAAAAACAGTGAGGAACCACACAGGATCTGCAAATGGAGATGAATCTGGCAGGGGCTGACTGGGGAAGAAGCGGTCAAAGCCAGCCTGTAGAGAAGGGGCTATACATATTTGGGAGACAGAACCCATCTCTTTATCTTCCTGAACATATGTTGACTGGACATCTGTTTGGTGTTTATTTTTGCATACAATTGTTTGAAAATATGAATGTGAAACTGTCAGGCATTAGTAAATTGAGGTCCACAAATCTCTTCCTGACATCTTTGCTGACTTGTTCTGATTTTTCCATGATGGCAAAGAAGGAGCATGTTTGAGGTGTTGAGCCAGTGCCTTAATTTGACTCAAATGCTGTGAATTAACCAGAAACTGGCATAGCTGTGAGATGATCATCAAGACTTTTGCAAAATGTTCAGAGGCATAGTAATCTTATTGTATGTATGATTTTGGCTTTCAGGAAAGCAATGAAACATTCTCTAAAAAATCTCTCTCAATATTCTGGTATTAGCAAAAATAAATCATTTTGGTAATCCTTACAGAGCTGAAACAGGAAAAAATGTGTCTGATTTAAATGTCTGACAATATGAAAAAATGTAATGTCTCTTTTTATACAGCATATATAAATGTATGTAAAACTGTGGATACCAGTCTACCTTGTAAGTTCGGCTGCCATTTTCAGTTTTATGTTGAAAACCCTCCATAGGAACACTACCGTCTGTGCTGTCTCATTTTGACATTGATATCTGTAAAATTTATTACAATATAAGGCTATGAAAAGAGTCCAACAATGAAAAAAATGCAAATGTAGCAATCAGTCTGTTTTGTGTCTTTTTGGATGGATTACAGACACAACCTTTGCTTTGCATGACAGGATGGCTGATAAAAGGTTATTCATCTAACTTTATTCTACTCTATTAGGAAATCAGGGACATGCTATTACAGAATGACAGTATCGTTTGCTCGGCATTGTGAAATATTAGTCAAACAACCTTGTGTTCTTTGAAGAGTGTATTTTCCCACACACCTGACAGCCATGTGCTTTCATATTTATTGCATCAGTGCATTTTCCTATACTGTCTTAAAGAAGACATATTATGCCACTTGATACAACTTTAAACTCTTTTTCTAAGGTGTTTATAAAATAACTTTTAATACTTTAAATCACAGCAGTATTTGAGTAGCAAATAATTCTCATATAGCCTGTCTTTAATATATTTTTTCATAGATGATCCAGATGCATTTGACAGAATGTGTTTTCTCAGTGTGGTATTCTGCAGACAAAAACTACCCTAAACCTTTAAAAGAGCGAGACAAAAAAAAAAAAAAAAACCTCAGCAAAAAAATCCCCAAAAAAACTCATCACCAGGTTTTATTCTGTTACACTTATTTTGTCTAAGTTTGATTACTGATAATTTGCAATTATTCCTCCACATGTAATTTGTTTCATAAGCCAAGGGTATTAAAACAGTGTAGACCTGATTCAAACTCTGAGTTATCTAACAACCAGCCAGGTGGTTAATACTGTTGCACTGTTACATATAGGCTCCATAATCTCTGAGTTTTTTCTATAGGTCTGCTCCTGAGTGTTGACTTTAAAATATTAAGGGCAGTGTTTACGGTGTAATTTAAAATAATACTTCCTTTAAATGTTTCATTTGGCTGCTTTGGTTTTTAATAATTGATATTTGCAAGTATTCCTATGTGTGGGAAATACAGTGAAAGAGTTTCTTTAAAAGGCAGTTTCTTATTTTTTTTCTTAACAGTGAGCCATGAAAATGAACAGAAATACATGCTTAAATATATCACTCTGTGTACAAAATCTATATAATATGGGTTTTACTTTGTTGACCGAAATGATGTAAAGTAGTGATAAAAATGATCAATTTGTTTTAGTAACTTTTAAACATATAGCAAACATATAGCTTGCTGATTAGAGTGTTACAGTACAAACTGAAAAATCATGACTTGCTTCTTATTATTTAATGGTTTACTAGCAAATGTATTCTGAGGACTCCTGACACCTATCCCTCCTGACCTCTGCTACACTCCCACACTACCACACACACATGAATGTAACACATAAGTAATTATACCCACCACATGGAACGTCTCGAGGTGTCTTTCACACTTGCTTACATTCCAGTAATTGAACTTGCACATCTAGGAAACATATCTGGAAACACATCAGGTGTGTTCAGAGGCGCCAGCTTTGTTTTTTCTTTTTTTTCCTAGGTGGTTTGTGTATACCGTGTGGAGCCGCCAGACCTGAACCTGTGACAGCTGCACGGCTGGTTGAACACCCCATGCTGCCAAGCTATCAGTTTGATGTCTGAATTACAGTGTACACACATCTTTATTAGCCAAGTTGCAGCTTAACATAAGTCTGTGCTGATCTCTACAATTAACTAAAATGATCAAACTTGTAAAATTATCACTACTTACTTGACTTTTAGTCATGCTTCTTTTCTTTTTAACACAAAAACAATTTTTCATTTTTCACTTAAACAGATATTTGCATTTAATGCAAACAACGAGCGTGACCCTGAGATAACTGGGATCAATTTTAACAAACCAACCTGATCACTGTACTTAGGGTTATTAGGCAGTCAGAAAAACCATAGAAACAGAAAATGGAGTGTGTAGTGTGCAGTTCTATTTTCATATGATTCCCATGTCTTAAAGTTTGCTCCATCTATTCATCCACCTATTCACCCACCCATCCATCCATCCATGCACTTGTCTATCATTCATCGATCCATTCATTAATCCATACATCCTTCTCTCAATCAATCCACCCATCCATTTGCCTGTCATTCTTCCATGAATTTATCCATCCTCCTTCAAGCATCTATCCATGGAACCAAATATCGAGGTTCCCTTTTTGCTGCAAATTAAAACATCTCAGTAGTCATCAGACAGGGATATTCTCTGTCTCTGTGGACATTCATGGAACTGTCTGAGACTGACAACCCTCTGACTGTCAATTTAAAGTTGTGAGTAAAATATACTAGTTTGCAGGATAATTAGTAATCACTTCAACAGGCTCCTCGTGTTTATATTAGGAGCCATAATCATGTTTAAGCCAGATCAGAATGGGGTCTGGGGGATGCCTACCTCCAGCCATCATTGGACATGAAATTTTCACCAGGTGCTGGTAACAACCAAAGTAATCTATATACAGAAAGAAACCAAAATAAAGTATGTGTAACAATGTGAAATGATACTTTTCCCTGCTGTTATTTTACATTATTGCACACACACACACACACACACACACACACACATATATATATATATATATATATATATATATATATATATATATATATATAAGATGTTCCACTTGGTGTGTGTGTGTATATATATATATATATATATATATATATATATATATATATATATATATATATATATATATATATATATTCAGTCCATGTCATTATGGAATAGCAACTGTTTGGTAACTATTTTACATTGATGACTATCACTAAAATGGTAAAAATGTGTAAACTCTTCCCTGCCTAAAAGGTAGAGGATTGGCAAATTCAGCATTTTGAATAGCATTAATTATTTCTTTAAACTGCACTTGCATTACATCCGGATATGCCCGTGTTATATTGAGAGTTCTTCTGTTTAAGTGTTACTTTTCGGTAGTAGCTCTGCTCTTAAGTCTGCATGATAGGGGCTTGGCACCAATAAATGTCTCAGTTCAAAATAAATTGTTTTTTAATGTCAGTCAGACACTACCTATTCAGCACAGAACGTTCTGGATAGTGAAGAGGCAGCATATTCAAAAAGGCTCTTGTGGTAATTCTGCAGATACAGAAAATTAGGCATGCTGGCAAAAATAAGCCTGTAAAAAAGCTGTTGAATGGATAAATGCACTAAAAGGGTATGGAAACAGAAAGCAGTAATAGACAATAAAAGCTGCTACCTTTCCCCACCAACAAGCACTCCCTTACCTATTTGTAAAGGCTCAACTATGACATTTGGGTT
This sequence comes from Anableps anableps, assembly GCA_014839685.1. Lineage (NCBI taxonomy): Eukaryota > Metazoa > Chordata > Actinopteri > Cyprinodontiformes > Anablepidae > Anableps > Anableps anableps. Next base: position 22,563,850 of record CM026068.1, on the reverse strand, counting down.
ATGTGAATGGATGCCAATAGCTTGCACAACACTGATATTTCAGAAGTTGAACAGATTGCTGCTATTACTAAAGTTAAATGTTTTTTCAACTCCATTATTTTGATATTAATCGATATATCCATTTTCTTTCTGCCAGAAAGAAAATGGATATAATATTGAATTTCCTCAGTATGAACCAAAATTGTGTAAAAAAATATATATATATTTTACCCTCAATTTAAACATGCATATTTTGTTGAAAATTGAAAGTTAAAAAGCTGTCAACAAAGAAGATATCCATCCACGCTTACCCTTGCAGGGTCACAAGGGATGCTGGTGCCTGTCTCCAGCAGTCATCAGGCGAGAGGCTGGGTACACCCTGGACAGGTCACCAGTCCATCGCAGGGCAACACAGAGACAGACAGGACACACAACCATGCACACACACACCCACACACACTCACACCTAAGGAGAATTTAGAGAGACCAGTTAACCTAACAGTCATGTTTTTGAACTGTGGGAGGAAGCCGGAGTACCCGGAGAGAACCCACACATGAACATGCAAACTCCTTGCAGAAAGACCCCAGGCTGGATTTGAACTCACCACCTTCTTGAACCAGAGGCTTCTTGCTGCAAGGAAACAGTGCTACCAACTGTCCCACTGTGCAGCCCAAGAAGATATCCATTAAAATCAAAATGTAGTTGAAAAGTTCACCCAACCAGTTTACATGTGTTTTGTCCACTTGGAGAAAGCATTCAACGGTGTCCGTCAGGGAGTCCTGTGTGGGGTACTTGTGTGGGGAGTGTCAGGCCCCTTCATACAGGCTGTTAGGTGTGGTCAGAGTGCAGCGAGCTGAGAGACAGCAAACTTTGCATGAGGGTGGAACATGCGAGGCTGCAAGCTATAAGGCCTTGAATTGATGTACCGGCAAGGAGATCTTTTCTGCCCACAGCCTTCACAGTCTATAATAACTCCTTAATTAAATGAGTTACATCATCATTTAATTTCCCTTTGGGATAAATAAAATACTTTTGAATTTGAATATAATTTATGTTATACCACGGTTTGGTGATATATGGTAATTTGACCAATTTATAACAACGTGGTTACAATGCAAGCAGGTCAAGGAAAGAAAAAAAAAGTCAGACTACAGGCCTTTTTTTGTCCATATTCTTATTTAAATATTAGTTGTAGCATATTAGAATTTTATAATATAATTTACACATACATTCCATTCAAAAGAATATCAGAAAGAAACCTCCATAATGGTTCTTGTAATATCAGCTACCTTAGCAGATACCATGCAGCTCATGTCTGGATTTTTAATTGGACATTCTATTCCCTGATGAAATTCTTGACTGCTTTAGAATTTTGTACATGGACAAGTAATTTTATTCACATAAAACAGTGATTTTACTGAAGGAGATCTTAAAGATATGAGTTTACATGGAAATAAAAAATCCAAATCAGCCTCTCATCTTGATGTCAAACCCCTATGTTTTAGGAAGAGACTGCAGATAATGTGCCCTTCCACATCCCCTCAAAAAACTGTAAGCTTCTGAGCTTCTCATAGACATGAGTGAGTCAAAAAAAGCATATCGCTGGCCTCATTGGGTACATGTCATACATGTACACATATAGTCACTCAGCAAGTTAGATGGCAGTAACTCAATGCATTTAGGCAATTTGAAGAGATAAAGATGACCCGGTGAAGCTTATATCATCATGCAACTAATAAAATCCAAAAATGCTTTCCATCTCTAAAAAATTAAAATATGATGATATATACACACTCCAAGTGTTTTTAAACTGTTAGTCAAATTTACTAACGATAGAGTAGTTTCCAGTTGAAGGGAGTTGGTCACTGGAGCAACTGGACAGATTGCATGGGCTACAGGTGTACACGGAGAAAGTAGTAGAGCAGATGGTATCATCAGAGTTGGATAAGATCGAGAAGGTATAGAACTAGCACCATAGAGAGAGAGAGTTACGACACTCTTTGAACTAGCTGATAAGTGGTCATGTGGTTCATGTAGCTCTGAATAGTTCCAAACATCTCAGCTCTCTCTGTCAGTTTGAGCGGCTTCTGGCGCGACATAACCCAAAGAACGACCTTTCTTACTTTCCTCCACTACTTTCAGTAATTATTCAGCAATAATGAGCTGATTACTGATTACTTCACTGACTATGCATTTTATCAAACCATTTTTAGAAGCGGCAGGGACATTGGTTCACCATTATAAATTTTAGAGGGAAACGAGACTGCAAGTGCATCGTAGAATGCATATAGGCTACAGACCATATGTTAAAAACATGTGACTGTGCAATACACTTATCAATATAGGCATGTCTACAGTGTTTCATAATAACGTTATGCACGTACAAAAACCCAAACAGAAGTAACAATACCTATTGTAAATGCTTTCTGATCGCCTCTGCATGCTAGCATGGGAATGCTATACTTGTCCTCCATGCCTGCAGTTAAAAGCTCTGCTCCAGCTTACCTTCAGATCTACATCCTACACTATGAAGAAGTATAGAAAGCCTTTGTATTCCAAAAAAATGTTCAAATATTACAAATGGAAAATGAGCTGAATGGCAGAGTTAAATTATATGAAAGACGTTTTAAATAACTGAGGAAAATATGTAGCTGTACATGTTTTGACTAAAGACCTTGGATGAACTCTTGATTTTTGTAGAAGATATAATTATTATACTTTTTTGCTTTCATGCAAACTGAGTACCTGTATCTATAACAGAGTTGATTGTGCTTGTAGTCAGACAACTGTTGTAAAATTGCAATTCATTGACTGAAGTGTTCATTTAAACTGTTTCGAGTTAAAATCATATTAGATGACTAATCTCATGAATTGTAGTGTATGCAAATAAACAGAGAGAAGACAGCAAAGATATTATGGAGGTTTCCTTCTGATATTCTTTTATATGATCCCATGATACTGCAACAGGATGTTTATGAGGTACTACTTAATTTACACAATGGTGTTTATTCAACAATTAGCCTAATAATAATTAATTATGAGCATTTTTTTCATGTATTGAGAGTGAACACTATTGTTATTCAAACAAGATAACCAGTTAAGACAACTCCACCTCCACACTACAGCCGCAACTGTGCCATGTATATGAATAAAGTACGTAATACTCACTCAGTTGCTGATTATTTCTTTATAGACAAAATCCATCCTTTTCTTTATGCATGAAAATTTCAATGAGCATCATAGAGCTGATCTTTTCATTCCAGTTCCATCAACAAGTCCTTTTCTATGGCCTGTTCTTTGCTGAGTCTTGGCAAATCCCAGCCATTTAATCTGCAATGCTCCTCAAAGGCTGTGGTACCGCTAACCACTCACGGCTGAGACCCCCGTGTCTTTACGATGTTCAGTTCTTTAGAAAAAGTTGGCCTAGAAAATGTATTTTTAATTATTCCTGAGACCAAATCAATTTCTCCATCTCCATCAGCCGTTGTGTGTGAAATAAAAATAAATTCACACATATTAATATGAGCAGCGGGAATTGCGGACGATGTGCTTTGCTAGCAAAACTTTGGGGTGAAAGATTCGCTCTGACCATTCAATCAGAGGGCGGGAGTCCTCTGACATTACTGCAGACATTCTTGTGGGCTCTATGAGGCAAATGTGAAAGCTGATTGGTTTCAATTCAATTCAGTTTATTTATGTAGCACCAATTCACAGTAAATGTTGTCTCGAGGCACTTTACAAGAAAAAAAAAAAAATCAACTGAATCATACATATGTCCCAACTGATCCTACTTATCAAACAGTACAGTAAACTCAATTAAATATTCAAAGTAGTTAGAAAAGTTTCAAAGGAAACCCAGCAGATTGCATCGAGTCATTGACTTGCGGCATTCACCCCTCTTGGATGAGCATGTAGTGACCGCATGGTATTGTGTCATTGACTTTACAGCAATCCTTCATTCCGAGCATGCATGAAGCAACAGTGGAGAGGAAAAACTCCCCTTTAACAGGAAGAACCTCCAGCAGAACCTGACTCAGTACAAGCGGCCATCTGCCACGACCCACTGGGAATTTAAGAAGACAGAACAAAATGCACAAGAAGAAACAGATGAACTGATGTAAGATTATTTTCGATGTTCATGAAACTAAAAATAGCAGGAGAGACAGAACAATTAGTTGATGGCAGCATTATCTCAGCTGAAGCCCTCCTCCAGGAAGGCATCACAGCCACACAGAACGCCAGACCAGGTGTAGCTTCTATGGAGAGAAAATAACTGAGAGAAAACAAAAAGTTAACAGTTGAAATAACAGCAAATAATGCAAACTGGAGAGTAGTAGAAGAAGAAAAAGTGGTCAGTTTGTCTTCCAGCAGCCTAAGCCTATGGCAGCATAGCTACAGAAATAGCTCAGGATAACCTAAGCCAGTCTAACAATAAACTTCACCATAAAGGAAAGTTTTAAGTCTTGCTGTAAAAGTAAACAGGGCGTCTGCCTCACAGACTAAAACTGGGAGCTGGTTCCGCAGGAGAGGAGCCTGAAGTCTAAAGGATCTGCCTCCAATTCTACTTTTAGAAATTCTAGGAACCATCAGTAAACCTGCAGTCTGAGAGCTCCTAAATGCCATGGATACTAGAGAGAGAGAAGCAAATCTATTGAAAGCATGCTTCCTTCATGTCATGATGTGCAAAAAGAAATTACCAGCAGATTCATCAGGCTGATACTAAGGATAGCAGCAAAATGCTGACTGTAGACTCTGGTGACCTCTCCTTCCAGGTAATTTAATGAAAGAAAAAAGTTCTGTCCAGTGCTTGGCATCTTGGAAGAAAAAGCCAGACAAAAAACACAAAGAAAAAACAATGCCAAACAGCATCTTGTACCACAACAAGCAAGCCCCTACCAAACACCTTGATTGTTGTCATGGAGGAGCTTGGTCTCTCCTTTGCAAACACCACCGCACCCAGGGCAGCTTCAACACCTGTACATATAGATGGTATGTTTGGAGGGGTTTTTTTTATGTCACCTTACATTTAATTTAATTTCACTGATTCTGCATAAGACAAACTAATTTCTGATTAATCTGATTTGATTTTTATTTTGACAGCCTCCCCATCAACCAGTCAGCTCCAGGACTCCACCATTCCACTTACCAGCTCCATCACTCCATGACTGACAGGACTGGCCAGTTCCACCAACCTCATCATTTCATTTCTCAGCTCACCACTCATCAATCAGTCTAAAAACATGAAGATCAACATGAATGCAATGGCAGCAGTGTTACCTTTGATAGTTCAATATTTTTTGTTACTGTTCTACTGTGTATTGATGCTATGTTCCAATAATAATTCTTAATTTCTTGTTCTGTCTTTAAATACAGATTCTAATCTCTGCAACTTCACCCATGATTACTAAATGCTAAACAAACTAATAATATAAAACAAATGTTAAGTAATAGTCCAACTTTGTGAAGGTCATGGTCTTAAAATCATTTTTGTTCAAACATCTTGATTCAGCTGTTATTTTGGAGAAGAGAAAACGTTTGTGATGCTTTGTATGCAACATGCATTAGCAGTTCACTTAAGTCATTCTCGTGTGGCTTACCTGGAAAATTTTTTTAAAAATTACTCATCTTCACAATCACGTTTATGTCCCCATTTATGCTGCCGTCATTAACAAATTGTCTATAACGTGACCTAAATTAACCATGTCAATCTTGCAGAAAAAAGGCTAAATATTTTCAAATTGAGATAGTTCAGAAGTTGGAATTACCATAAAAATGTGAAAATTATCAACATTCAAAATGTAAGCTGTAATGGGCATTTTAAAACGCTGAACTCGACAGACTGAGATAGACCTGTCATGCTTTCAATGAGTGAGCTGCAGTTAAATTACAACTAGCAAGTTAACATGGTTAATTAACTAAAACTGGCAATATAAAATATCACTGTTAAATTGTGGTACAGAACAGTCATCTAACGCTTCACAATGGCAAAAAAAAAAAAAAAAAAATGTTGTATTTTAATCAACTTACTGGAGAAAACACTTCCAAAACACCGAGAATGAACTACATTCAATGCTGGAGCTGCTGGTGTTTGGAACTATTTGCAGTGCATGACCCACGTGACTTTCACATTCCATTCTTTCTATAGAAGTCTATGGGAGTGTCCCAACTCTCTCTCTCTATGATGCTGTATAGAACATGTGGGTGGTAAAGGATGTATCTGTGTGGAGCTGGTGATCTTGAGAGACTTTTTTTTATGAATTTGTGGCTTTCCTCGTCCTCACTCTCTGAATCCGAACAGATCTGAGTTTGATGTAAAAAACCTGCACAAATCTCAGCATGATTTATTTAATTAAGGCAAGTTTTGTGCCTTAATACTTGATTGTCGTGTATTTCTAAGTGTTTTGTAATACTGAAGTAACGGCAGGTATTTTTTAAAACTCCTAATCACACTGAAGCAATATCAAAAGATCCAATTCAAGAAACCATGAAGAACTCCCTTTCTTTGTAGCTAACAATACTAATTACTCCTATACAAAAACTTATTTTACCCCTACCCTCCTGGGCTTCTCCAATTGTTGAACTCGAACCCAAAAACAACCCAAGTAGGCCGTGGACATCTGATTCAAAGAGTAATTCATAAGGATGATTAGTATAATGTTGGCCAAAAAGAACAGTGCCAAGATCATCATCTGCAACAGACCCAACAGAGATAACACAGGGCACGTCAGGCCATTTAATGTTTACAAGGGAAGCATTGCTGGACTGGCAAAGTTCTGATTTATATAATATACAAGTCAAGAAGAAAAAATAATTCACATTGATACATGTGCAGTTTACTGTGTGTATGTTGCACTCAGCTTTATTAATATTTACCCACGCCTCATAGATAGTTGTCTTTTGCCATTGCTTCTGGCTGGGGAACATTTCAGACTTCAGTACACAAAAATGCATCAATGTTATGGTATCTAACCTCCTGTACATGTCTGCAAATTACGTAGCAATATGCATCAAGTGATTTGTACGCTCGTAGCTTTTCTCTGGTGTAATCGCCAGGTTTTCCCACCAAATATGTATAAACATCTGGCCACTGAATATTCGGCCACTTGCTAACAGCATCCTCCCATTCAGTAATTGTACATGGAGGATGTACAAAGGAAGTTGATTGCCATTTGTTAGTTATATTTTTAAAGTAGGTTTCATGGTCTTTCATGGTTAACGCGCTAGCATAGCTTGACAACCCTCTACAACCTGCCATATTTCCATTGCCATGATGCGTGCATATCCGTCTTTGTTTACAAACACTGAATGTGTCTATTGCTGGGTTGCAGTCACATGACCCGGATGACGCGCAAAATTCAGATGGGTGGCAGGAAGTGATTTGCTCCAGTTCAAAACACACTGAAATGTATGACAGTAGGTACACTAATGCCTTAAATGAGCTGGCACAGTCAAGATATTGCGAAATATTCATGAAAGCATGAATTTTTAATTTAAGATCCTTTGGGATTTATGATTGAAAGGAAATCTTGTGATTGCTGTAACATCTCGAGAAACTTAAAAGGTGCTTGTTGGGTCAAGTTGGAGCTTTCATGAACACTAGCTGCTCTAGGCAGTGTGCTGTTGCTAATAAATGGCTGTTTGAGCTGGGCAGCTGCTACAGCACTATTTCTACCCCTCTGAGCCAGCAAAATTAACTCAAAGAAACAGTCCGAACAACATGTTCCTTTTGAAAAGTAAGTGGTATCAGAAAAATTTTCAAAGCATGAGCAAGGGCCGTCTTTCGTCTTCGATTATGCCACATCTCACATCTGTACCTCATTCACAGTGAAAGCACGGATGAGAGAGAGATGGTGTGCAGAGGCTGCTCAGATCATGAAATGCTGAGGAAAATGAATCGCTGAGCCACCCATTTTGTCTTCTGACTTCAGTGTGCTCTGAAGTGCTTTGAAACAAAACCGTCAGCCCTAGAGCAATTCCAAAAACATTTTATGAACACCAACAGAGGAGGCTAATACACGACCGAATATCATGACTCTAGATTAAAATTTGTAGCTATGAGGGTGAAAATGACCATCTTCTACACTAACTGATCAGGAGTTACACTCTAAAATCCAATGTTTCCCTCATACTTTGGGTTGCTTAGAGGTAAGTTGTGGAAAAACTGTAAGAGGTATCAGCATACCGTCTTCACGTCTGAACAGAGCACAGATTTATCAAAGGACTGAAAGTTAAATGGTGTTTCTAGTTGAAACTATGACACTGCTAATCCCCAAAAAGTAGATAGATAGATAGATAGATAGATAGATAGATAGATAGATAGATAGATAGATAGATAGATAGATAGATAGTGAGGGTGCACACTACAGTTCAGGCTGCATTGAAGTCCAAAGATTTTGCAAGGTGAAGAATAATAGGTCCCTCCATGCAATACATGGGAGACAGTGCTCTCCTTGCATTACTATGGCAGCCCCCAGCTAGGTTAAAAGTTTAGGCATGAACTTGTAACGATTAGGGTTAGGGATGTGCACTATGAATTGATTCAGTTTAAAGGTCTTACAAGGATAAAGGTGTATGCTTGCATATTGTTTAATCCCTAACCAGCACTGATACAACATCAGCAAGCACACACAGAGGCTTGTCTGCTTGGTCTCTCATTGATTCCTTTGGGCACAATCATCAGGACTCCCCAACTCCTGAGAACATTAATTTATGCTTAGCATACCAACCAGCACACAACACCGTTTCCACCACCGTTAAATGTATGTCCACCTGCTCATTTCTCACACATTTCTCCTGTTATTTTTCTGTCCCTCTGTTTTTGGTAGGACAAACACACCTTGGACAGAATTATCATGAAGCTGCTCTCAGCCAAGCCACAGATCCAACAGAGGTATTAGCCTGATAGGATCTGTGGTCCTCCTTCACACACTGACAAAAACACATATATTGCTGCTTGCATGTAGGCCTGCATGGGCCCACATCCGCACACAAACACACATGAAAGCTGTTGTGTATGTTGTGTATGGTCATACAATGACTGATTGTTCTTTTGTTATCTGATGTTTCACCCCATGGTTTCTTTCCATTCTGTGGCAAGGGGGAATTGACTCCTGAATGCTTGTAGTGAGAAAACTCATTCCTGTGATCTGGGTCAGATAAAAGCACTCCCATCAGCCAAAGACAAGTCTGGATCAGAACAACAACAAAACCTTAAACAGGTAGCAAAAGGGAGCAACACACATGATAAAACAAGTTGTTAATTTTCACACAGTAATCCAGGAACAAATTATTTTCTATGTCAATTTCAATTTTTTGTGTCCATATACAAAAAAACAAACAAACAAACAAACAAACAAAAAAAAACTGTCTCCATTCAACTCTATAAAACATGTAAAGCATTATGCTTGTACATAGCCATTTCTTCTTTTGTTATACAGCACTATAAATTGCTTTGGGCCTCTCGTAAATCCATAGAACAACACTCAAAGGGAAATGGTTTCTGTTTTCTCTACAAGTAGTTGGCTTTTGAGGAAATAGGCTTGCAAACAAATAGATGTATCAAAGCTATCTGGCTATCTATTCTGAGTCTGAGGAATTGGTGTTTCTTTTTTATTTTTTATCATGCCCCTGAGTCTGAGGGAAACTTTGCCAGGTATGAAATAAGAGAATATATCTCAGAGGCTTTCATATTATGAGTTTGATGTCACCCCACTGAAAATTCACAGCAAACAAAGTGGCTGATCAAAATTCGTTACACACAAAGTGACTCTCTTATTGTCAGACACGCCAAGGGAAAAATTTAGTCTCCAAATCTTTGATGATTCAGGCTGAACTGCTTTTCAGCATTTTTGTTGCAATTTGTCAAAAACAGTGTACATCTCTATTGTTTGTTGAAAATAGTGAAGATGTGAGCAAATATTTACAGTATATTTTCTCTGTTTGACAATGAATAAGCCAGTGAACACAAGTTTAAGCTTGGATAACAATCAGATGAAAGGACACTTCGTATGTCCTATATGAAGATGTGCTATATGTCAGTGGTCCCCAACCCTGGTCCTCAGGGTTCACTGCCCTGCATGTTTTAGATGAGTTCCCACTCTAACACACCTGATTCAAATGATTGCATTGCCTCCTTAGCATGCCTCCAGATGTTACTGTTTTCAGTTCAATTTAAAAATACTTTAAGCCCAGAGGGAAAGTAAATATTGTTGTAACTCATACATGACAATTTTCTTCAAAGAGATGTAAATGCTGATTGCTGTGGGCAGGAAGGATCTCCTTTAATCAGTCAGTATTACAGTGGGTCTGAAGAAGCTTTTTGATATGGTGTCCTTGTATGCTTAAGCAGGTGGGCCAAAGAGATCCTGGAGAGTCTCTCCAGGATCGTCATGGGATGTCAGGGCAACAGGTCTAAAGTCACTGATATTGTTCTGCTGGAGCTGGCTCTCCAACTTCTTATTGTATGCCTCTTTGCTGTCTCCAGCTTTACTTTGACTTTGAGCAGCTTCTGTATGCTCCTCAGTCATTCCCTCTCTCCCTCCCCAAAGGCCCTGTTTTTCTTGTTTAGCTGTTCCTTCAGGTCTCTGGTGATCTAGGGTTTGTTATTGAGGAAGTGCCTCACTGTTCTGGTGGGGATGATGTTGTCCACATAGACGTTTATATTGTCAGTTATACACTCAATCATGGCATTGATGTCCTCTAGTAAATTTAGTTTATTATGAAGTTGCTACTCCTCAGTGATTATCAAGTAATTTGTCTCTATTAGGGCAATTGATTAACAGTAGGTTAAAACACCTTGCACATTAAAACCTCACACACCAATTTTATTCTTACAACAGATGGCAAAATAGAAATTGATATACCAGTGGAGAACAGAGGGGCTTTCATTTTATTAGAGTTGATATTGTTTGTATTAGACTCACAAGTTAATCATTACAGAACAGTTTTGTGGGAGCTTTTTTTGCAAAATTCTTGTCCTTGCTATTGGCAGTTGTTGTATTGTTGATACGTATTTTTGTTTTTTGTTTTTTTTTTTGTCATAACCTTTCATGATGACATCGATACTAGCTAAAAGGGTATCATGAGAGGACTCTGCATTTTCCTTGAATGAAAATCCTAATGACCTTGTGCAAGAGTACATGGTAAGTGTGTGAAAACATGAGTGATATCTTAAGTTAAATTAGTGTAGTATTTTATGACACTACTTTGACCCAAGGATAACTTAATTAAATTTTTAAAGATTTATGGTCAAGATCATTGGAATGTAAAGTGATATTTCACAGTTACTCAGGTGGAAGTTCTTCAGATTTGGCAGAAACCAGTTGGACTTACAAATGAACTAAATATGTTTTTGAGGTCAAAGATCACTGATCTTGCAAGACTTCCTTTCAATAATTCATACACTCCTAACATTTCAGACAACTGCATGGTGTTGATTCGAGTTGTCATTACATTTCTTAGTCTGAAAGGTAGTGATTGAAATAACCTTAAAGTATAAATATGCAAACTAGATGTGTTTAAAAAAAATCATAAAGAAATTTATTTTACAATCATCAAGGGTCTCATTTATAAAGCTTACACAAAACGGGGCCTGAAACATGCATATGGCACTTTCCACACAAAGGTTCTAATTTATAAAACACAAACTTGATGGGAAAATGTGCGGTCCCTCACGCAAACTCTGACACGTGTACCATATATGCTTGTTTTGGAGATAGGAAATTGCAAATGGACAGGAGGGAAATGGCGATGCAGATGGTGAAGTGGGGAATTGAAGTCACACTGCATCATGATTCTCTCAGATCATTAATTACATATCGAACTTTAACCATAGATCGACTTTATCATTAGCATTCAAAAACGCAGATTGATATATGCTTGTGCTGCTGAACCAAAGCTATACATGAGGACCTGTTAAATAAACAAAAACGGCCTATAAGGCAGCCTCAATCCTAAACCAAAGTCAGCACAATATTTAAATGTTTTCTCGCCATCACATTCATTCCCCTGGGATCACCAGGGTGACACGTACCCCACCTGGGATCACCAGGGTGACACGTACCCCAGTTTTTTTTGTTTGTTTGTTTGTTTGTTTTTGTTTTTTTTTTTTTTTTTGGGGGGGGGGGGTTAAATTCATTTTTACCACAGATTAAGCATGAATTATGACAAGATGTCAAGCAGTCACAGTGATTCCTGTAAACATGTAAATACCGTTGTGACACCCATGCACGATGGATGCATTGGTGCTCCTGGAAGACGTCCTAAATGGGAGAATCAGGAGGGAACGCGTTTTCAGGAATCACCAAGCTCTTCTAGGCCATGATGATGTCTGGTTTATAAGCCAATTCAAACTCCCTAGAACATTGCTCTTGGATCTGTATGCTGAACTGGGTCCAGTATTGTAGAGACTGACCCGCTGGAACCACACTATCCCTGTCCAATTACGGGTTTTAACCACTTTGAGGTTCCTGGTAACCGGCTCCTACAAGTGTGAATTACCAGACAGGTATGTTTTTGAATTAATAAGAAATTAATTAACTCTCTGCCTGAAGCCACTTTAAAGAACAGCATAATTATGTGAAGTTATCCATAGGTTTGGGAAATCACAGCCAGCGCTAAGCGCAATAATGCCTGCCGTCCTGGATGTCATCGTTAACATGACCAGTCCATACATCAGATTACCCTACACTATGGGAGAACATGATTCCTTAAAAATTAATTTGTGGAATTCTGACTATTAGAGCAAGATTCCACTATAACCTGCAGGGGACAGTGGCAACCCCCCCAGGCGCTGGCTTCCAACCCCATTTCAAAACACCCATAGTGCAGAGGAGGTGGACTTTAATATCACTCACACATGAGCACTCAACTGTGGAGGATGGCTGCTAAAATGCCAGTGGTGGTTTATAAACTTTATTGTACGTCACTGTAACTACCTAACTCACATCGTTTTCTGCCTCAGTGAAATTGGGCTTTTTCCCTCTTTTCCCCCTGGCATTCATGAGGTGCATTGCATTGACCATTTATGGTCAAAAATGGGCATGTAGAAAGCAGAACATGAGGCAAGACCTTGTGCACAAACTTTTAGGTTCAGCTGTGATTTATAAACAAAAATTGCATGCTAATGTACATATGCATGGTTTTATAAATCAGATTTTTTTTTTTTTTTTGGCGTACTTCATTTTTGCCTTTTGGGTGTATGTACGCTTTTAGCATGAATCCTACACAATCCTTTATAAATGAAACCCCAGAACATGACTCAGGCTGCTATGCAAAGTGAAACAGAAGAAAAAACTGTTGGAATTTACATCTTGAGAGGAACTCCCAACAGTGACAATAACGATGTAGGAGTAATCATCGAAAGGATAGTGCTTCGTGATCTTGACAATGTGGCTCTTGTCTCTGCTGTTGTTTGGACTTTATTACACCTAAGTAATCCACCAAAATATCGCTACATCTTTAAAGTTTTTCAAAAAATAATAATGGAATTGGATGGAGCTCATCTTTGAAGAAAGACCCAAAACTTGAAAAGCAAAATGTGTCTCTGACTAGCAATCAATATTTCTGTAAGACTTTAAGAAAGCTGAAGTGTTGTGGTGCTATTCTCTCACCACCAAAATTTGCCCTCTAATATGACTGCAGCAGTTAGTACAGTTAGCGTTAAATGCTGACATGCAAAAAAAATACACTGATGTTTTATGACTTTTTTTTTTTTTTTTTTTTTTTTTTTTATCAGTGGGAAATCTTATACCAGTTTTATTATACATTTTAGTGTAATGGGGGCATCAGTACCACAGTTATAATGTAAAATGATAAGATGGTTTTCTATAATGGCTGTTAAATGTGCCATTTTGACTTCTTCCAATTGATGGAATAAAAGGCTTGTTAGATAATGTTTTTGGTAATGTCATCATTTTAGGTTAAGAGGTTGTAATGTAGATGATGATGTTGAAAAGATAATTTACTGGATTTAAATTTAGAATCTGTTTTAATTTACATTAACGTACATTTGAGAAAAACATTTCTTTTAAAATATATTTTTTAAAATACTAACATAATTCTAAAAATACAATTTAAATAAATTTACTAGGTCAAATAGTGTTTGAATAAAAGGGATTGAGTTGTGCTGAAGTGACCAAATTGCACTGGAGAGAAATGATTGCAGAGCTGAATTCACTTTGTTCAAACAAATTTCAGTCATTTTGTAACAACACAAAATACTTTTGTTCAGTTAGTATGCCTAATTTGTGTTAAATTAACACAACACAGGAGATTACTGCCAACACAATACATTGTGTACAACCAAAGTCCACTACTGAATTCAGTAAATCCAATGAGAGTTTTTTGTTTTTTTTTTCGGTGCATCTAAACATTGCAAGACACCAGCTCTTGAGGACTAGAGCTGAAGAACACTGGTCTAAAAATATGCATGTTAGATTAATTGGTCTCTAAAATGATCTTAGGAGTGTGTGTGTATGTGAGTGGATGGTTGTTTGTCCTATATGTTTCTATATTATCCTGTGATGGAGTGGTGATATGTGATATGTCCTTCGCTTCTCAGCCAATGATCCCTGGAGATGGGCACAAGCCATCTCCCGACTGTATGTGGAAAAGTGGGCACATACAATGGGGGAATGAGTTTATGAAATATTAAGATTTAGTATGAAATTCACATTGACAATCTGAGAGTTAATATATACTATATATTGCCAAAAGTATTGGATCACCCATTTCAATCATATTCAGTTTCTCCGATCACTTCCTATACCACAGCATGGACGCTGCTTCCACAAACATTTGGGACTCTTAGGATCATAGGATGCCACTTGTGAAATACATCTAGTCATGAAATTTCTATTTAACTATTAGTGGTATTATAACAAATTGGAGGCTATTTGGAATGACTGCAATTTGGCCACAAAGTGGTAGGCCATATTTAATTACAGAGTATGACAGCCAATGCTGAATGTATACTGCACAGACGGTCTGCAGAGTCAATAGCCAAAGACCTTCAAACTGTATGTATCCTTCAGATTACTTTAAAAACTGAGTTTCATGGAATGAAACGTAAAGTGCCTGATGCGTTGTTGTAAAACATGCCCTCTCTGGCCTGCATAGATTCCTGATCTTGATTTTGTTCATAACTGCCCTTGGCACTTATTAATAGTTATTCATAGCCAAACCTATTGCACAACAAGTGCCTGACCTCATAAATGCTCTGGTTAGAATGGCTAGACATTGCCACAAACATGCTTGTAAACTTTATAGACAGCTTTTCAAGAAGTCGCCTAATATTTTAATCCTCGATATAGTGTATGTTGTAAGACTATTCTAAGACAGATTTCATCTGGGCTTTTTTTTTTTTTTTTTTTTTTTTTTTTTGTTAAATTTCTGAAGAATGTAGTATGTTTTACTGACATTAACCATATACTAACCGCAGTTGCTGTTTAAATGCCTTTTCTTCTTCAAAAGAGCTTTTTGTGTGTTTTTTAGAAATCTGAGAACAAAGGTTTTCCAGTGAATTAAGTACATAAATACTCCATCTCCATGTCACGTTTAAAACCCAACATTCACTTTAAATCTTTATACCCTGTAATTTGGGCCCACTCGTTAACACTTTGTTCCAGCTTTCTTTCATTTTGTACCTGCTAACAAATTCTTTAGTTAGTTAAGTATAACAATTATGGAAATAACTCATCGTCGTGCTTGTCACTGCAACCCCCTGGAAGAGCTGTACTGTGGCTGCTAGATGGTTTGCCAAGGCTCTAATCTGGGAGGGTAGGGTTGTGCCTGTAGTGGTCTTCCCAGGGCTCCTGTGTTCAGCACCCTTCGGATGTCTGCCCCGGATCCTGGGGGTAGGTCTGTGGCTCCTCACAACTGCTTTTGAACCTTCATATAGAGAAACCTTATATACACAAGTGCACACACACACACACACACACACACACACATACATACACCAGATACAGATACACTCTATTCTGCACTGCGGTTGCCACTGAATACACCTTGTATTAATTGGTACCATGTGCTTTTCAGTGACGCTGTTGTTGTTATATATGCATATGTTGTTTGTCGCTGTGGTTCGCTGTTGTGATCTGTTTGTCAAATCAATTTTATTTGTATAGCATGTTTCAGCAACAAGGTACTTCAAAGTGCTTTACATCAGAAAAACATAATTCATCAACCAATTATGAAACAATCAATATACATTACATTCTGTCACATGCCACCATCAAAATCATCAAGCAAATATACATAAAATATATTGATCAATTTTCTAGTTATTAATCAAAGGCAACTCTTGATTTAAAGGAACTCAGTGTTCTGGCTGTTTTGCAGTTTTCTGGAAGTTTATTCCAGATTAGTGGAGCATAAAAACTGAATGCTGCTTCTCCATGTTTGGTTCTGTGGCTGCAGAGTAGACTTGAATCAGAAGACCTGAGTGGTCTGGAAGGTTGATACAATGACAACAGGTCTATAATCTATTTTGCTACTAAGCTATTCAGTGATTTATAAACTAACAAGTGTTTTAAAGTCTACTCTCTGGACTATAGAGAGCCAGTGTATAGACTTTAGAACTGGGGTGGTATGCTCTATTTTCCTAGTTTTAGTGAGAGCACGAGTAGCAGCATTTGGATCAGCTGCAGCTCTCTGATTTACTTTTTGAGAAAACCCATAAAGACACTGTTGCAGTAATCAATGTGACTAAAGCTAAATGCATGGGTAAGTTTCTCTAGATCTTGCGGGGACATTAGTCCTTTAACCCTGGAAGAGAGAGACCCTGTCATGAATGCACAGGCTAGCTAGCATGGCCACCAATGACGGCAGATAAACAGTTTTCCTGGAACGGTAAGTTGTTTCTTTGCCATTAGCACATTGAGCAGCGCATACACTAGCGTAATTGACAGCTCTAAGACCTTCCTCCTGGCTCTGATTGGTCGTTTCTGTCATGGTGTCATGCTGTTTTCATCCAACCATGTTTCTGTTAGAAATTTAACATCAATATTATGCTCAGTGATGAAGTCATTAACTAAAAGTCCTTTTGCTAATAAGTATCTGATAGCAGAGTCAGTTTAAATGACTTAATGGTAGATAATTCTTCAATTTGAGGTTGCTTTAGACAGAGGATAAATCTGACATTTGATTTTAGACTGCTGTATTTTATTTTTTTTTAGAAGTGGTATTTCTTTTAGTCATTTGCACAAGGATCTCCACTATTGTACCGCCCGGGGGAAGACACATTCTGGAGAAAGACAGGTGTAGAATGCTGGTGTAGATTCTCAGTCATCCAGAACATAGTAAATCTAAAAAAAAAGATTAAAAACAAAAAACAATTGGACTTCTGTACTGTTGAAAATGTTTCGCTTCTCATCCGAGGAGCTTTCTCAGTTCAAAAAACAGAGAGTGTGGCGTTTGAGCTTTTAAAGCTGAGATGTTCTGTAAGCTGGATTCACAGATAGCCTTCACACTCCTACTGTACAGGCTTGTTAGGGTCTTTGTTAGCCTGACTCGCTGATTGGCCACTCTGGTCACATGAAAGCAGGTGCTGTTTGGAGTGAAACTGACTGGGTATCAAGCCTAATGCTGAATTATAGGTTTTTGAAAGCTGGAATCTGAGACCTCCTCCCCTGTTTAATGTTGGTTTCTCTCTTTTGACATAGATGGCTTCCTTTACTCCCCTCTCAAACCATCTGTCTTCTCGGACCAAAATATGGATACTTTGGTCCTCAAAAGAGTGCCCTTTATTCTTGAGGTGTAGGTGAACAGCTGAGTCTTGTCTTGAAAAGGTGGCTCTCCTGTGTTGAGCCATGCGTCTGTGGAGAGGCTGTTTGGTTTCTCCAGTATAACGTTCTGGACATTCCTCGCTGCACTGAACTATATATACCACACTACTCAGTTTGTGTTTGGATGTTTTGTCCTTAGGGTGGACCAGCCTCTGTCTGAGAGTCTGTACAGGTGTACAACTAATGTCTGGTCCCTTTCCATCTCAGACTTTAGATATGCAGATTGGAGGTAGTGAGGATTAAGTATAGTCCACGGTTTGAGTACTCAGTAGAGACACACCTAGCTTTATGTGTTGATGAATTTTTTTAGTGAAGTTAAGAAACGGCAGTTCAGGAGACATTCCTGATGAACTGTATGATGGAGAGATCTGGGGCGGGGGCGCATCAGCGGTTTGACTTCCAGTTGGTGTCTTTTGAGCCATTTGTGTGGAAGAGATAGAAGAGATGTGGGTCGGGGGGGACCAGCAACTTGGTTTTTAGCTGGTGTCTTGAGAGATGGCTACTTATCCGTTTGCTTTGGAACGGTGTGCTCCTGATGTACAGTGGGTTCCAGACTTATCAGATGTTGTCATGGTGCGGGGCCCTTTGTTTGGCCTTGAGGTTGTTCTTCTGCTATCTTTCCTGGGACAGTGATCTCATTGTTTACTTTGCCTGCTTTTGACAGAGGAGCTTTTCTGATTCACAGCACAAAAAATATCTGATGTGAATAATTTTGTTTCAGATTTATTAAGACAGAATCCATCTGGATTCTGATTACGCTGCCAGAAGATTCTGTGATTGTCAACAAAGTGTGTGCTGATTTACAAAAATGGACCCTTCCCAATATGGAATAACATAATGACAATATACCCCCAAGCCTAGCTACCATTTAACAGGAGTCCAGTTATCACTATTTTATATATAACGTATGCAGCCTGACAAGCTCTATATTCAGTTATTACATTGTTGTACAAAAAATGCCATGGCATTACTGTTTGATGGAAGCCAGTTAGAATTGCAGATTGAATGCTGCTCAAAATGTCTTATAAGGTCAAACAATTCAATAAATGTGATGTTTGAAGTATTATCTGTTCTGTCTTTCTTTCAAAACACATCACAAAAAAATGTCAGTGTCCCTGTGCTTGATCACTGTATTTACAATACTTAATCTTCTACTTCTGTTAAATTATTGCTTATGTAGTGAATTAATGTATTAAAAAATGTATATCACTTGTCCAGTTGAGCTGCACTTTTCTTGTCCCATATTCCTAATAACTCAACTCTATAGTGTTCCCATTACCCGAGCATCTTGGATTACATTATAAATATTAGGGAATTCCATGAAGGGCTGATGGGTGCCTGTGGCAGCAGGTATCAAGTTATGCAAATTTTCTATATTGAGAGTCACATAAGCATGAGAAATGGAAGAGACAAGAAACAAAAGGAAAGCTGTGCACATATTGAATCATTTCATGCTCTACTGATGCTATATTTACTAACAGAACCTGACATTTGATACTGGATTTTCATTCTGTTGCTGTGACAGTAAAAAAAGGCAGAACTCAATGTTATATTAAATATATGTTTCAATATGTATATAGTAATATGACCATGACTTTGTTTTTCCATTTATTCAAACCTTTTGCCTCAAAATAAAAGCTTTAACTTACTTCTAGTACTAGTCTGAAACACATTAAAGATTAACTGTCTGTCTGGCTATCATATATATATACAGTGGCTTGGAAAAGTGTTCATACCCCTTGAACTTTACTATATTTTGTCTTATTACAACCACAAACATAAATATATTTCATTGGAATTTTATGTGAAAGACCAACACAAAGTGGTATACAGTTGTGAAGGAGAAAGAAAATTCTACATAATTCAAAACCTTTGTTATAAATAAAAAACTGAAAAGTGCAGCGTACAAAAGTTTTCAGCCCCCCTGAGCCAATACTTTGTGGAACCACCTTTTGCTGCAATTCTAGCTGCAAGTATTTTAGGGTCTGTCTCTATCAGCTTTGCACATCTAGTGACTGAAATTTTTGCTCATTCTTCTTTGCAAAACGGCTCAAGCTCAGTCAGATTAGATGGATAGCGTTTGTTAATAGCAGTTTTCAAATCTTGCTGTAGATTCTCAATTAGGTTTAGGTCTGGACTTTGACTGGGCCATTTAACACATGAATATGTTTTGTTTTAAACCATTTTTTCCTCATTGCAGCCCTGGCTTTATGTTTTGGGTCGTTGTCCTGCTGGAAGGTGAACCTCCGCTCCAGTCTCAAGTCTTTTGCAGACTCCAACAGATTTTCTTCCCAGATTGCCCTACATTTGGCTCCATCCATCTTCCCATCAACTCTGACCATCTTCCCTGTCCCTGCTGAAGAGAAGTACCCCCAGAGCATGATGCTGCCACCATCATATTTGACAATGGGGATGGTGTGTTCAGAGTGATGTGCAGTGTTTGTTCTCCGCCATACACAGTGTTTTGCATTTTGGCCAAAAAGTTCAATTTTGGTCTTGTCTGACCAAAGCACCTTCTTCCACATGTTTTCTGTGTCCCCAGTATGGCTTTTGGCAAATGGGACTTCTTATGGTTTTAATAATGGCTTTCTTCTGGCAACTCTCCCATAAAGACCAGATTTGTGCAGTGCATGACTAATAGTTGTCCTGTGGACTGATTCCTCCACCTGAGCTGTGGCTCTCTTAGTACTTTGGTCCAGAGTCACCATGGGCCTCTTGGCTGCATCTCTGATCACTGCTCTCCTTGTTCGGCCTGTAAGTTTAGGTGGACGGTCTTGTCTTGGTAGGTTTATAGTTGTGCCATACTCTTTCCATTTCCGGATGATGGATTGAACAGTGTTCCATGAGATGTTCAAAGTTTGGGAAATCTTTTTATAGCCTAACTCTACTTTAAACTTCTCCACAACATCATCCCTGACCTGTCTGGTGTGTTCATTGGATTTCATGATGCTGTTTGCTCCTCAATATTCCCTTATACAACCTCTGAGTCCCTCACAGAGCAGCTGTATTTGTAATGAGATTTGATTACACACAGGTGGACTTTATTTTAGTCACTGGCAATCATCAGGTAACTTCTGAAGGCAACTGGTTTCACTTAGAGAAAACAGGGCTGAATACTTTTGCACACCACACTTTTCAGTTTTTTATTTGTAAGTGTTTTGAATTCTAATTGAATTGAATCACAATTGTACACCACTTTGTGTTGGTCTTTCACATAAATTTTTGTTTGTGGTTGTAATGTCACAAAATATGAAAAAGTTCAAGGGATATGAATACTTTTGCAAGCTATATATAAGCTATATATATATATATATATATATATATATATATATATATATATATATATATATATATAAATGCCAATTTGTGATGTCTGGAGATAGCGATATTGATTTCTACATAATGTTTTTTTCCTGATTATGTAATGTCTTTTTTTTACAAGGTATTTTAATTTTGTTCTGTGGCTGATGCACACATTTTTCACAGAAACATGTTTATCTTTGGGAGACAGAACCAATCTTCTTGAACCGTGTGATGGCTGGACATTACCATGGTGTTTGTATTTTGTTTACAAAGATGAACATGGAACTTTCTAGGGATATTGTAACTGATTATTTTAGTAATTGAGTAATCTATCAATTATTCAAGTAATAGAATAAAAAACTGTCCCCTTCTGTAGTAGCTACTTAACCAAGTAAAATAAATAAATGAAAGAGAAAATGCTACTAAAAAACAATTTTGTTCCTTTTTTTAATAAGTATGCTATTGCCTGAAATGCAATACATTTCAAACATCACTTTTAGTATGACATTTGAAATATGAAAACACTTTTTTTAAAGTGCAAAAACAGATGAGAAATAAAACCTTTCACATTAACTTTTAAAAATTCAAAAGCAAACTTAAATTGAGGCATTAGTAAACACTGCAATTTATATTACACTTCACTTTATGTCTCAAGTTTGAAGTATGAAAGTTTTTTTATAACACATATTTCTAATCTTTGTTTTATTATTTTTTTCACAACATTACTCTTCCTGATCAGCAAGTACCTGTAATGTTAGTCAAAATGTATTTCCTAGTACATGTATAACATGCCAGATTCTACACAAACAATCACAGGTAAAAGTTAGTCTTTTGGAAAGGGAACGAAAACTAGAGGTGGGTGAATATTAATAATATTGATACCAAGTCAGTATTGGTATCGGATCAATACAAACATGGTAAGATTGATGCTTTAGTTTCAGATTCCCTCTTGAAATTTTATTTTATTTTTGGTAATGTAGTTTCTCAACTCTACCTCAAAAGAGATTTTGTTTTAATTTGTTCTGAAATCACAATTTTTTGCACTTTGTTTATGCATGAAAAGATGCACAAAAATGTGTTTAGTTTTTCTTTTGTCTCTGTTTATCTTGTTAAGTTATTAAAGTATTTTGTTGACACCTATAAATTGATATTTTAATAACTTTTAAAGGAGAAACCACACAAACCCTTGGAGTTTGATTATATATTAAACTTAACTAAAAGGTGTCGGTTTTGAAATCGGTATCAGCAATACTGCCGCTGTATTTACTTGGTATCCGATCGTACCTAAATATGCAGCATCACACACCTCGAACAAATCCTTACTGGTTAGCACCATGAAAGAGCTCAATACATGAAATGGATGTTTTCTGGAGTTTAGATGTATAGCCCGAGCCCGACCAGAACCGAAATTCAGGCCAAATTATATGGTTGAGGGCTGGGGTCGACCTTCTGTGGCGCATTTTTAATAAGCCTACAATACATCCGGCACAGAAGAAACGAAATGAGAATCCACAATATAAAGATGTGTTTATTTTCTTATTATAGTCTGAGAGGAGTAGGTAGTTTAGCCTGGTGAGGAAGGAAGGAAGTAAAGAAAGAAGTAAAGAAAGAAAGAAAGAAAGAATTATGCTGGTGGAGATTAACATCTCCAACACGTCACTCAACCCACGCCTGTAGTGGGCTGTTAGAAAAAAAGATACTTCAGAGTTGACAACATCCACCATAAAGATACCAGATGAAACAACAAAACGCCAGGACTACTTATATGATTGGACGTATTCATGTCTGCAGGAATATTTTTCAGTTTCTCAGGGTAAGTTGCACAACTTTTATTGCTTTTAAAACCCTATTACAATACACATTATGCCACCGGCACACAGATCTAAGTCTGACCGGCCTGGGGCTGCACTGCTGCAGCTGTAATGAGTGTGATATGATGGTGGCGAGGCAGTGAGCAGCGCTGCACTGACTAGTAGTTGTACACCTTAAATAAAATAATTATTTTCATCGGGCTTTATGCGGGCTGAAAAAAAACCCATTGTCCATGTTATATTTATTGTTTTCTTCCGCTTATTTGAGGGAATCCCAAGCCATTCCCCGCCCTGCTGGGAAACCCTTCATAATGTATTAGGTGTCGTTTAATTTCACAAGAGCTTAGGGTTCACAGACGACTCCATGACAAAGGCTAACAAGACAGAAGCTCACAGTCTTATTGGAAAATGGAACAAAAGTTCAAAACTTTTAAATATATATATTTCTAACTAGATAAGCCAAGTCATAACTTTTGAGAGTAGAGATGGGATGTTCACGAGCGATCTCATTCTTTTGACCAGCTGTTTACGCAGAACAATAGAATTCGAGTCTGTCAGTGAGAGCTGTTCTTTGTTTTTTACGACTTAGCTTGCTTATAATGCTCTGCACACACATCAACAGCTATTATTATTTTATTGAATCTAAAATTATATTTATTTAATCAGCGAATAAATACAATTCAGGAAAGCAGTGGATAATTGTTGTATTTAATGGTGCGGAAGAGGATTTTTGTTTCTGCCAAAGCAATTCCTCTGTTACATTTTCTTTTTATTATGTTTCTATATTACAAATCGCCTTAAAATGTTATTAATACAACACTTGTAGTGAAGAACTGCATAGGTATTTGACATTTATATTTTAAAATGTTATACTAAAAAAAATACACAATTTATTTCTGGAAGAACATACTATGGTTGTATTTTGCACCTTTTGGATAAATAATTTTACTTAATATGGATGATTCTACTTGTTTGTGATATGGAGTAACCTACACACATAAAATGGCTTTTTCTTAGAAAAATGTAAATGTTCAAAAATGGATCTTTTTAATAGCTCTTTAAAATTAAATGATCCTGAAGATTTGGTTCCCTTCAAAGAGTCATAAGTCCCATCGCTAGGTGACAGTCAATGCTGGGGTGTGGGGTCATCACAAAGTAATGTAAATAAACAGCCTTTGTTAACACCCCCAGGTAGCTGATCAGGTTTGGGGGCAATTCTTCTGAGAGCTATTTTCTTAGAATTTTGTAATCCAGAGTGCCAACATTCAAATGGCCATCTCCTTCATTTAGTTTTTTTTTGATTACCATATGTTTGACATCATTGGAAAGCTTAGAATCCACACTTTCAGAATCTGTAAATAACTCAAAGCCCCTGAGGTGATTTGTTCCTAAATTTGCCGTGGCCGGTCATATATATCAGTTTTACTTTGGGCTTGGGTTATATCCGGTGTTCTGACGATCTGTGCTACCTCATCAGATTTTCCTACTGTACCGCCGTTAGATATTGCTAGATATTGTCAGATGTTTTACTCCTGATCTAAACTTTAATGCTTCCTGCTGAGGTATTGCAGCATCAAGGACATGGTATTGTGAAATGTCAATTCCATTTTGCAGTACACGCACTGAGCGGTGTTATTTTTTTCTATTTAATTTAGTGATCTCACACTTTTTCAGCGGCACCTCTTTCTGTCCCTATCTGTCTCACTCCAAAGCTGCTAAAAGAGAAAGAGAGTAAGAGCGTTGCATAATACAAATAATCATCAGGACGGAATGTGCTAGATAGTTAAACATAATTTGACGAAGTCTTGAGGCTGATAATTTGCCTTGAGGAATTTGAAAAATTGAGGTATTTGAATAATTTGATGAAATGTTACAGCCCTAGTACTTTCAGCCATCTAGAAAATGTACCCAAGGATGAATCAGACTTGTGGAGGTCCACATATCTCTTCTTGTTATTTTAGCTGATATATTTTGACTTTCCCCTGATGTTACATAATTAAACCGTGTGTTTGAGATCATGTCTTAAAATATATCTACAGGTTTGCCTCTGTTCCACTTAGCTGTTGTGAATCAACCTTTTAGCAGCTCACAAAGCCATGACATGATCATCTTTGCTTTTCCATATGTTTAGAAGACAAAATAATATCATTAGGGTTTACCCCAGAAAATCTGCCAAGCCCATTGGTAGGGGTGCTAAGGCAGTCCACCAGTGACCCACTGTGTTTGTATATTAAAAATTTGACAGGAAGTTGACAGGGAATTTGAAAGTATGACTAGATAATTATGTTACTGGAAGACATTATTGACAATACTTTAACACCAACTATAGTGTTAGAAAAAGGCAAACCCTAGCTTCATCCGTCTTTGCTGTTACTGTTACTGGTGCACAAAAAACCCTATTTAAAATTTAAAAAATGATGCTTACCCTAGTGTGGGATTTAAAGCCTGGTGGCCTGCCATGCCTATAATACACTGGGGGAAACTGCTCATTGTATGTAAACATCTGAATCTGAAGAAACTATTACCTGTAAAACATTCTGTCTCTCATTATTCTAGCGTTTTGCAGAGAGAAATAATTTTGGTAATCCTAACTGACCTAAAACAGATAAAGTTTAGTCTCATTAAATGTCAAACTGAGGAAAAGATGTTGTTACTTGTCTTTATGGATTATTCAGCTGTGATATCAGAGTATATAAATAGCTGGTAAACATTGTCATTGCTTTTAGCTTTCCAAATGTGTGTGTGTGTGTGTGTGTGTGTGTGTGTGTGTGTGTGTGTGTGTGTGTGTGTGTGTGTGTTTAGATAGGATAGGATAATAGCCTCACTACTTGGCAATAGCCTAAGGCTCTCACTGGCAGTGTTGATGTCATGCAACCAGTCAGGTGTGAGCAGTGTGCGCCTGCAAAGGGACCATGATCATCTGATTAAATAACAGCGAAGGTTCAGTACAACACTGATATAGGAACAGTCTTTAGGCCCAGGAGAGCACACCAAGGACAAAATGTACACACAGCTATGGTTAACACTAGATAGAAAGACCAGGAGCTAAGTAGACACATTTTGAAAATGTAGACATCAGTAAGACAAAATGTATTTGTTATCTGGCATAATATCAAGGGTCTAAAAACATTTATGGACATTTTTGACAAGTTAAACATTTTGGGTAGCATACGTAATATATGCTTGTTTGCAGAGGTGGGTAGCAACTAGTTATATTTACTTGAGTAATTTGAAAAAGTATTTTTAGGATTAGTTTTACTGTATTATAATTTTACTTTTACTTGAGTAATATTAATACTCCTACTCTTTCTCTAGTACAATTTCTAGATACTCTACCCACAGCGAGTAACTTTACTGAATGAAGAACAAGCTTGTTTCAACCAAAAACATACCAGACACACACCTACAGTTATGTATTTGCTGGACCTGTTATGCTATTTGGAGATCAAGTGAATATACTCTTTGGTTGTCTTTTCAGGACCTCCCTCATGGGGTTGCTACAGCACAGCAGCCTTCCCTATGCCACAGCTGTGTGCAAACAGACTTGGCAGATGTTTTACACCAGATGCCCTTCCTGATACAACCCTCTGATTATCTCTGAGAAGGAACGGAATTTGAACCTCCGGTACCTGCTCTACCACTTGAGCCACTGCTGTGCCACCACTTACATAACACTATCTTTTTGACCTTTTGCAACTATGTCACTTAATCACGCCAGGCATCATGGGCATCGCAAGCGAAGGATGGCTGCATTGAACAGAGCAACAGACTGTTTGCCCAAGTTGTTTTTGCTAGTACACCAATGGTTTCTACTTGTTCAAGTTGATCTAATTTGTCTGTGGAAGTAGTTCACCTAGTTGGGGCTCACAGACAGCAGTATTTACAAAAGTTAGAAATAGCTAGCTTAGAAACCAACCCATACCTCCTCCTTCCTGATGTGTTCATCAAATTGCCGACTTTGCCTGAATTCACACTACATGATTTATATCACTGTCATAACCAACATTTCCCCTTACACTGGAGTAGACTTAAAAACATGCAAAAGTCTACATACTCCCCAATTGTTTTTGTACATGGTAGGCTACTGAATAGTGGGGCATTTTCTCCATAGTTACTAATGATTAGACGCTTACCTTCTCCATAATGCAATATTTAATTGCATCTTCCAATCATACTTGCGCATAAAGTATGTGAACATTAATCATCTTACCTTGTACAAAATGCTTGCTGCGAATTCTTTATAACAAGTCTTTATAACTTGTCAGTTATAAAGACTGGCAAGGGGTGCCAGTCTTTATAACTGACGGCTGCTATCCATTACCGTAGCTTTCCTCATTAAAGTCATACAGTAAAAGGACAAGTTTGGTTGGCATCCTTGTCTGTTTATGCAGCTGACCACGCAGCACCCTATAGCCATTTTTAAAGTGAAATCAACTAAATAAAAGCTATATTAGGCTACCAGCTGTCTAATTTTTGACAAGCTTTACAGGAGCACGTAGGTTGTTTTGACGTCTGTAATGGCGGAGTGGACCATTTTATGAAGAGCGTGATGTCACATGCAAAGGGTCAATAGAGTAGTGTTTTTCAACCCTGGTCCTCAAGTCACACTGCCCTGCATGTTTAGGATGTTCCCCTGCTTCAGCACACCAGATTTCGATTGATGGCTAATTAACAGGCTTTTGCTGAACTACTATCATCTGAATCAGGTGTGTTACAGCACTCAAACATCTGAAACATGCAGGGCAGTGTGCCTTGAGGACCAGGGTTGGGAAACACTGACAGTGTCATGATGCCAGGAAGTTTTCTGACCCACATGCAGACACACTTGAGACTCGAAGCGAAAAAAAAAAAAAAAAGTACAGGGTTTATTTACAAACAAGTAAATGTTAAAGGAGCTTTGGGGTCTGGGCTTCTTAGGGTTCTGGAGGAGAGTGGTTAGAATGGGGTTGCAGATGAACAGATGGAAGTTTAATTGGATGAGACAGAGATCTTATGGTGTCCAAGATGGGTATTGATGTAGAGGAAGGTGGTGGATCCAGGTGAAGAGAAGTTGAGCGAGGTATGAAAACCTGAAGGGTTAGCAGATAACATTGGAGAGTGGGCAGGCAGATGGTGGCTGAAGATGAAGGAGCAGTACAGAAATGCACAGTCGAGGGAAACCTTCTCAGAGGATTTACAAACCGGGATCAGAGATGGCTGGAGCAACCAGCAACAGATTTACCTTGTAGGCATGGAGAGCACTGAAGGTGAGTAAGAAACAGGCTGAAAAAAAAAAAAAAAAAAACCTGTATAACTATTCTTCTCAAAAGCTCAAAATATTCTCTGGGGAAAAATCTCATGCTCGACTCTACCGGTATGGTTGACCATCAGGCAAAGACTGGTCTCCCCACTGTTCCTTGAAACTCCTGCAGACTGATGAGACAATTAGGTCTAGGTGTGCCCGCTACAGCCGCAAGGCACGCTCTCCAGCAGAGATCCTCTGTTCAGTAGAAAGTCTCACACATGCACACAACACACCTAGATTCTGACAGATGGAGCATGTTAAAAAAAAAAAAAAAAAACCACTCACATTGTCAGATGGTGCAAGTGAGCTGTGATTTACTTGGTACATATATTCTGAACTGCAGATTCTTGCATGTTTCCATTGTTGCATATTTGTGTTTGCGTTGATTTGGCTAAGTTACTATCAAGTGAGTAGAAATAGCTTCTCGGTCAATTTAGGTAATTCTGAAAAATGTACACAGAAAGTGTACATTTTTCAGAATTGAATTGAATGGAGTTGAGTTGATCTGAGCTGAAAAATAATGTATTAATCTCCAAGTTTAAGTTCTTGTTGAATATATATTGAGAAAAGTATCAAAACAAATTAAAAAGTGTCTGTTTCTCACTGCTGCAAAGTCATCAAAATGATAGCACATCATCCAAGATGGTACAGTGAATAAATCAATTAAAACAATTTATTCCTCACTGCTCCCTCTTTTACCATTGTCCTATATCTATGATGTCTTTTGGCCAACTGGATTATTCCAGAGATTAGTTGGGTTTTCAGAACTTTTAAGCTGTTAAGAGTCAGTGATAATGACAGTTGCGGAAAAAAGTGGCAGAAGAACCTGAAAAAAATAATTCTAGCAGAGCTAGTGCCGCTTAAAAATAGTTCAAATATTAGGTGAGAAAATCTCAAGAAGATGCGTAAAAAGTAGGGGCGTCAACATTAATGTGTTAACGCATGCGAGTAATCTAAAAATTGTAACGCGCTAACATGACATAATGCAGAATAATCACATTACCTATTTTGACCAAAAAGCCTCTAAGGGTTACTTAGTTCAAAACAGCGTGTTACACGGTCTTGTACTGCGTTCAACAATGCAGAGTCGCAACGCGAGTGACAAGATGAGCGAGGAGAGTCAGACTGGTGTGCTCAGCGGCAAAGTTTGCTTTAAAAAACACTGTGGTTGGAGCAGGCGCCCCAGTGGCTATAGACGTGGATGCGGCTGTCCCGAGTTCGGATCACGTCTTCAGTTCCCTCCCCCCCTTCTCTCTGCCCCCTTCCTGTTAGATTACTGTCAAATAATGGCCACTAGTTCCAAATTTTTTTTAGAAAGAAATAAAAAAACACTGATGGATGCTTGGATAAAACTAAGGTAGTATGTGTGTGGTATGTGTTTATATCCATGCTAGTATCTGCACAACTTTACCATTTTTCTATTGTCACTAACTGTAAATAGTTAGTATTTTTAATGCTCAGAGACATGCACATTTGATACATTTTTAATTTACCAACTCAGTTGCACAGTCCTCTGAACTGGAGTATTTTTTTACAGCTACACAGTATTTATGTTGAAATTTTTACTTACTGTACAGTTTTTTTTCTTTATTCTGGTTTTTATATATATTTTATATTCTTTGTGTAAGTCTGTTTTCTGTTATTGCTTCTCACTGTCACTTTGCTGCTGTTGCACAGAAATGTCCCCATTCTGGGATAATAAATAATATTTCTCTTCTATTCTGTTCTATTCTACTCTGTGTAGCCTACTAATTGCAATGGTGAACTATCCTTCCACTGAAGCACAACCAGTTTATAGTTAACTTTTCTAAATTATGTTTGAAGCAAAATGATTTTTTAAAGCCTTCCAGAATATAAAAACCTGGAAAACTGAGATGTTTGGATTGAGACAATGAAAAATTCTCTTAAACAGGTTTTTAAAATGTGCATTTTTACATTTCAAGCTTATAAAGTTGCATAGTGATTAATTGTGATTAATCTGATTTAAATTTTTAATCGATTGACAGCAGTATTAAAAAGACACAACATTACGTGAACTAATGCACAAAGCTAAAACTATGCTCTCACATCGTTCACAAATTTAAAAAAACAACAACAAAAAAAACAGGGTAGCTGTAGCTAAATATAAATTTTGGAATTTTATGTAGATAAATGTACTGCTCATGTAGTACATTCTGTAAGTGCATGTGATTATTGCTGGACTGTTTTGTGTGTGTGTGTGTGTGTGTGTGTGTGTGT
This sequence comes from Anableps anableps, assembly GCA_014839685.1. Classification (NCBI taxonomy): domain Eukaryota; kingdom Metazoa; phylum Chordata; class Actinopteri; order Cyprinodontiformes; family Anablepidae; genus Anableps; species Anableps anableps. Next base: position 22,533,448 of record CM026068.1, on the reverse strand, counting down.
GTGTGTGTGTGTGTGTGTGTGTGTGTGTGAACTTTGGCATGATTTTCACTGTTAGCACAGCTGTCCAATTCAAAGAGACACATGGGATGGGACACAGGTGTCACATCAACAGCAAACCACATTCATAATTACTGGACTATGCTTACTTCATTGGAAGTGGCTGTATCGCTTGATTATTTGGCAATATTGGAATTTATGCTCATCAATTCATTTGCATATTCGTTTCCTTAGAAACAGGAGAGAACAACTGCGAGCAAGTAAAATTTGGTTAGGTCATTGTACTCTCACCTGCCAAAGTGTGGGCAATTTGAATATTCTATTGCAGTTTAAGTATATTTAACTTTGTCTGAATTTGATACAATAGATAACGACATATCAATATTAATTTAAAAAAAAAAGAAAACCGGAATATTATGGCATCAGAGGAGTAGTTTTAAACTGGCTCAAAAACAAATTAAAGCTGCAGTTAGTAAATTTCACAAAAATATGTTTTTACATATTTGCTAAAAGTGTGTCCTGACAGTATTTTATGAGACAAATAATCTGTGAAAAAATTTAGGTCCTCTGCCTCCTCCCTGTTAGTGTTGTGTTGTTCATGAACGATCCGTGTAAATGAACGAATCATTTGAGTGAACAAACTCAAGCAAATCATTTCATTAACTGACTGGTTCATTTCTCAGTTCAGATGAGGACAGCGCCAGTGTGCCTGTCGGGTGGAACTTCTGCGTTCTGTGACTCATAAAATATATGATAAAGATTCACACCGTGAAAGACACAGCGCCACTCCAGCACAGTAGCTGTACTGTGAATCAGGACATGAGCCATTAACGCTGCGTGAGTGACAGAGTGCTGCGAACCAGGACGTAAGCCGCTCACACTGATTTTATTTTTTTAGGCAGTATGGCTATTATCACTGTCGTTCCTGTCTTAAAGCAAGAACAAACCATTTCATGCTGCGTCAACGGCACAATGTGGTGCGAATCAGGGTGTGATCCAATCACGTTGCAACAGCGCCACAGCAGTGTTCTGCGAAAAAGGTCCTGTTTGAGCTGTGTGAACGGCACAGTGTGCTGCAAATCAGGATGTGAGCTGTTCACCACAGCACAGTACGAGAGTCGCTTACTGCATGAATCAGGACGCATGCGCTGTCTAATCCCTGACACAAGTATGTAGGCAAACTGCAAAGCAATATAATGCTTGATTTGATGCAATGGGGGGGCGTTTGTTTTTATGTGGCTTGATACAACATTAGCCATTAGCTTGAAGAAACATAGAGAGCGACACAGTGTGCTGGGAAGGCGTCGTGTCACAGCCTGAACGGATCACATTCTGAGTCGTCCAGTATGCGGATTGTTGTGGAAGAGGTGCCATTTATTTAATGCCGATCATTTAATGTACTGATTCTAGAGATCCAGTACACTCAAATGAACAGTTCTTCCCATCACTTCTTCCTGTGGTCCTACTGCCATCTGCAGAAATACACTGCTCCCAGTCAGAAGCAACCAATCAGAGCTAGAAAGAAGGTCTGTAAATCATGCACATGTACACGCTGCTCACACCCTTCCCCTTGCTCTCTGCTGCACTACAGCTCGTCCCCCATGATGTAGCCTGCTGTTAATATGCAGGCTAGTAAGCATGGCCACTGATGATGGCGGACAAATAGTTTTCCTGTAATATTAGCCATTAGCACGGCTGCAGCAAACCGGCAATCTTGAGCCAGTACACATTGTGCAGAGGTGGGTGTGAGCAGCATGTACACAAGCATAATTGACAACACTAAGACATTCCTCCTGGCCCTGATTGGTTGTTTCAGACCAGGAGCAGTGTATTTCTGCAGATGGCGGTAGGGCCACAGGGAGAAGGCAGAGGAGCTTGATTTTTTTCACAAATTATCTGTCTCATATTATACTATTGGAACATAATGACAGATTTAACAAATGTTTAAAAAACATTTTGATAAAAGTTAACTACTACCGCTTTAATTACCAAGTAACAATTTGTTAAATTTAATGACTATTGTTCCCGAATTAACGGCATACATGTGACATCCTCCAAGGGTCAGATTTGGGATCTAAATTCTTTATGTTAAACATGATTGATTTTTGCAATATATAAAAACTGAAACTAATCATTTTGCTGATGATACAAATATTTTTTTCGTGCTCATGATTTGCATAATTTATTGGATGAAAAACTTCTAATTAAATCTGAATTAAACTAATACATTTTTTGGGGTATGGAGTAGGGCCCAATCCCCAGACTCTGGTCCAAATCCGGTCCCCGAGAGGATTTTGTCCGGACCGCAAAGCATTTTCTAATTGACTATATAGTTGTATTTAGACATTTTACTCCTGCTGGCAGCGGCATCTGATTTTTGAACAGGCGCAACAGGCAGATATGCGAGTCAGTGACATCCTGGGGGTCCTTTGAAGCAGGTTGTTAAGTTACAAGTTTAGAACCTCACACAGCAAGCTGGCAGTACAATGATTTGATGCTGCACGAATGAGTGAGTAAAAGAAGATGGCTTTGTCAAAAAAATATGTAAAGTAGTCTATGAAAATTGTACATTTAAAGATAAATGTACAGAAGCATTCATTTTACCTCAGTCGGGTGCACAGGTTGCACTAGACTTTTGTTGTTCATCATTTTAACTGACAGGGTAAAAAATCCCAACATAATCTATATTTACCCATCAATTTTTAAAATGATGATAATGAAATTTTCATTTGGTTTAATTAATATTCAACAAACTGAACCGAGAATCCACATCGTTTCATCACACATCTAGCAGGTGAACATATTTATCTTCTTCTCTGCGCTAGTGACAAATTTTGAAATCAGAGAAAATTTCTCAAAGTGAAGTGATCAGAAGTCGCCAAAACTCTCTGAACCAGGGGCTACCTGATTCCCCAAACACTGATTCTCAGTGGAGGAGACTCACATTGGTTCAGTTGCAGCAGATGTGCTCCAAAGCCTCTGTAACTTTTTTAACTCGCTGAGCTCCAAGATTTATCGGGCTTTTTATTTAACATAAATGCATAAGTAGGTGTTTATGTAAAATGAGATAGCCACGTTGTTAATCAATACAAAATAAACAATAATGACATAAACAGTGACATGTAAGTGTGCATGAGTAACCAGAAAATGCTGAGTACATGTTTAGATTAGCATAAACTTTAGCTTCATACGTTGCAGGAATCTAAGAAACTAATGTCTCCAATCTTTGAAGTCTGTTTCTTTAAATGCACAACCAGACGATGATGTGTGAGAAATTAACTCTCTGCAAGGGAAATAGTATGCTGCTTATGCTAGCTATACACAAAAAATATTTTGGAGTGTGAATGAGAGTGATTCTGAAATATAGATATCTTTTTCTTAGCAAGCCATAATATCTCCTTACCTGAGAAGACTCTACATCATCGTCCCTGCTACTGGCTTCTGGTCTAATATCTCCTCCCCGACTTTACTCTTTCTGTTGTGACAACAAAGATTTATTTTAAATATGTGGAAAGCAATAATGAACACTTCTGCACAGAAATGAAAGAGAATTGGGTTTTTTCCTGGGATTAAATAACCAGCAAGGGATGGAACATAGGCAGAGGTGGGTAGAGTAGCCAAAAATTATAATCAAGTAAGAGTATCACTACTTCAACATATTTTTTAATCAAGTAAAAGTAAAAAAGTAGCTTTTCAAGAAATTACTCAAGAGTAAAAAAAAAGCATTTGGTAAAAAGACTACTCAAGTACTGAGTAACTGATCATAAAATCTGATTTAATATTTTATCCAACAACATTATTCAACTTACTCTGCTAGTTTGGAAAAAAAAATTGCGCTAAGTTTTTTGTCCTTTGTTGGCCCTGGCTGGTTAGCTGCCGTGATTCTAACATACAGCCGCGTGATGCTCTGCTCAACAGCGGGTCTCCGGCCGCTGACCTGCAGGTGTGACACCAACCTTATATGTACACTCATGGTGTGTTTAAAGATGGCTCAGAAAAAACCATTATGGCATGTTAACAATAGAATAAAAAGTTATAACGGCTGGGGACAGAGGGCACAGAAACGGAAAGCGCAGTGGACAGCTCCCCATTGTAATTTGTCTTGGGGTGTGTGAGCAAGGATACCTGAATGGGCAGGCCTGGCCCAGCCCGTCCTCTGGCGCCAGACCTGAGCTGTTAGTAATCTGTAAGTCTTTCTGTGTGGTGTTTGCATGTTCTCCCTGTGCAAGTCCAAAACATGTTCAGCTGAAGCCAGATATTTACATACACCAAATAAAAAGATACATACGTATTTTTTTCACACTGTCTGAAGTTAAACCAGACCAAAGTTCTCTTGTTTTAGGTTAGTTAGATTTACCAAATTTATTTCTATTTGCTAACTCTCTATAATCTCTACACAAAGTCTGCTGAGGAACTTGGTATGTGAAAGTGTAACAAGAACATTTTTTAGAATTTTTTTGTAACTTTCTTCAAATGTAGAAGTTTACATACAGAATAATTGTTGTCTCTTTAAACAAAGAGGGAAAGCCCAGGTGATCATGCCACGGCTTTGGAAACCTCTGACAGGTTAACTGACACATTTGTGTTAATTGGAGGCACACCTGTGGATGTATTTTAAAGCCACACCTGGATCACACTGCTGTCTTGTTTTGGCATGATTGGAGAATCAAAAGAAATCAGCCAAGATATCAGTAAGAGAATTATGGAGCTGCACAAGTCTGGTTCATCCTTGGGCACAATTTCCAGACGCTTAAAGCAGCTGCATTAATCTATTCAAACAGTTTTGTGCAAGTACAGACATGATGGGAATGTCCAATCATCATACCACTCAGGAAGAAGACGGGTTCTGTGCCCCAGAGATTAATGTATTTGTGATAGGTCATAAGAAATGTAGGAACAAGTCAGCCGAGTACAAACAGAGAAAAAGTAGAAAAACCATCAGTTTCTGAGAAAATGGTGATTTTCATTCTTTTGCAAAATATAGAAGTTGAAGTTATAAAGAAACCACCCTATGCTTTAAATAGCAATTTTGGCCACCAGCGCATTGCACTTTCATGGTGTAGAAATGCACAGCTGGTTAAAATGCTCTATCTGAATGGCTGTTCACTCTGATATTGTTGTGAGTTTCAGCCAATAAACTGGATCAAGCATGGCTTCTTAAGCAGATACTTCCTGGTTAGGTTTCTGTTATTGCACAAAGATGGACCAAGCTGAACACATTGCTCACAAACTGAACCGTGTCTGTTATAATGTGTTGCTATGGCAACTTCTACACCAAGGCTGAAACCCCAGCCCGACCTGATTTAAAAAAAAAAAAAAAAATTCTCTCATACAATATAAGTTACAATATAAGAGCCAATTCTGAAGCTGCACAAGTGGGGACCATGAGCCGTTTTTACCTTCACAGTTTTACGTTAACAATGAAATAAAAATGAAGCTGTTGCACTTCTGTCTTATGAAGCTTCTGTCTTATTCAGATATAAGATTATTCAGCTGCTAGATCAGGGAACTGCAACCTGCAGCTCCAGAGCCACAAGTTGCTCTGTGACTTTTTTGTTTGTTTGCTTCGTTCCTTTGTTCTGTGCCCCCTCAAAAAAAACACTGGCCTCACGGTGTCCCCCCTGGAGACTTTGGTCTACAACCACCACAAAGTTACAAAACGACAATTCATATATTAGTAAAGCACTTGTTAACTTTATCACTTGTTAATGCAATCCACAGTCTGAAAGAAATATTTTTTTTTGTTTATCCTTTTAAGAATTTGCAAAGCCACATTGCCTGATATCATCAGGCACTGTGATGAGAACAGGACAAGACTACACTTTAGAAAAAAAGGGGCGACAGACACCCCATTTAATCAGCTACAAACATATCAACAGAGTTCTGGATTTTATTAAGAAATATGCTGAAGACCATGCCATCATGCTGCTGGGTCGACATCCTGGGCAAAGGAACTGGCATGTGAAATTACTCCCAACTCTATAATCTCGACACAAAGTCTGCTGAGGAGCTCGGTATGTGTAAATATTTATTTTTATAGAACAGTGAAATGCTGATAATGACCAGTAGTGTTTAACACAGTTAACACTATGTATTGTCAATGGAAGTATTTCACTCTGTTCTAACATACATATACATCAACTACTGTATTTGTCTGATAAGTTTTAAATTGAAAAATTTATTTGGAAAAGCGTTTCTTATCCCTTAATTGTTATTTTGTAAATATGTTATTTATTTGAATTAATTTTTTCCATTTAAGTATTTAAAATGCTAAATTTTGCAAATAACTTCATACTTTTTGTCTGTCTGCCATCATTTTAAAATATTAAATCAAAGATTTTGCTTGAATTTTATTTATTCCAAAACCTGTTGCATTAAAATTAATGCTCTATGCCATTGAAATCTTTCAAGTGAAAGTTTTACTGATAATGTCTCTTATGTACATATATGTATAGCAGAATAAAGTTATTTTTTATCATTACTTTTGCCTTGGTATACTTTAATGTTATAAATAGAGGTCAACGTTGTCTGCAAACGTTCACTAAATGTTTATGGTGGCATTCAGGGGACGTTGTCTGAATGTTCAATGCTAGCTGGGAAACCACTGCACAGAAAAGGACACAAAAGAGGATGATGGTGAGACAGACTTTTTGTTTAAGTGAATTCAAATTAAAATTGTGTATACTTCTCAATAAAAACCATGCCTGTGGTGTCTCCAAAATCAAGTTATAGCCTCTTTTTCACTCTCTCAGTCCACTAAAGTTTAGGGTTCACAGACAACTCCATGACAAAGGCTAACAAGACAGAAGCTCACAGGCTTATCTGAAAAAGGGACAAAAGTTGAAAACTTATAAAAACATATATTTCTAATTAGATAAGCCAGACAAAAGCTGACTTATGAGAGCTTTCCTCATAAGTCAATGCTGGGGAGGGTGGGGTTAATGCAAATTAATATAAAAGAACAGCCTTTGTTAACACCTCCAGGTTCCCCAACAGGTTTAGGAAGAATTCTTCTGAAACTATGAGAGATGTTTTCTCAGATATCTGCTTTCCTGAGATTTCCATGTGTTTGACATCACTGGAAAGCTTAGAAGCCACACATTCAGAATCTGTAAATAACTCAAAACACTCCAGAGGAGACCTGTTCATGGTTTTACATCATTTTGGTCCAAAATATGCAGATTGACCTTGTGAAGATGCTGGCTGGAGATGGTAAGACAGTGTCATTATCCACAGTAAAACTAGCCTGGCCATTACCTTCCTACGTATTTCCACTCAATTCCCATCTCCCTTCAGTGCTCCATTTGGGCTTTCTACCATTGCACTGGATTCCTTCAGTAGAATTTCAACCAAGCCAATCAGCAAACTGAAGAATAAGTTGTGAACAATGACGTTGATTTTCTGTGCTATTTTGCAGTTGTAGTCTTCCTGTAGTTTGGGAATGGCAGCAGAGCAAGTGAACGCAGCCATTCAATCCGCATTGGCCATACTTCCAAATATTGAATTAAAATTAACAGCCATCTCGTTCGGCTTGACACTTCTCTCTTTACAGTTAGGATGGTTGTTTACAGCGCAGGCAATTTCCAGTACTCTTCATACTGTCGAACTGGTGCATTACATACGTCACGGCCAAACATTAGGGTAAAATTTCAAACTTCAACAGAGTCCACGCCTCCAACGAGCAATAATTCCTCAATAGCTGAGTTTACATCCACTGTACGAAGCACAACATTGAACAACAGGCTGGTTTTTACCAGGCTACAGTGAAACATGTCCTGTACCGTCATGAGCTGAAAGACTTTTCAACAAGGAAGAAACCTTTATTTCAAAAGAAACACTAAAAGCCAGATTGCAGTATGCAAATGCACACAGGGACAAGACCTTAATTTTTAGAGCCATGTCCTGTGATCTGATTAAACTAAAGTGGTACTGTTTGGTTATAATGACTATCGTTACACTTGGAGGAGAAACGGGGATGGATGTACCTTCCTAAACCTGAGAGCGGTAAATGCTGGCTCCAGGTAAAATCTGTGTCCTCCTTTTAGAAAATTCTGCCAAGCGAAGCAAAACACATCTTTACCCATGCTGTATTCCAACCACAAATATTAATCTTGCTCGCCCTTGTTAAAACTTCTCTGTTGCACTCCAAATAGGCGTGACTGGTTTTTTGCAGAAGTGGTCTTGTTCTTGAGGACTTTTGGTTAGATCCTCTAGCTGTCCAGCGCTAGCAGTGTTAGCATTCTCCGCAGAGGTGGAGGGATGACCGCACACTTGATCCCCTTCATCCAAATTATTATTTCTTTGTTGATTGGAGTCTGCTTCCAAAAACAATCATCCTTCTCTGATTCCATCCTTGCAAATTTGAGTGGTAGAAAAGGATCCATTTTCACATTTCGTGCTCCTTTCAATTGTTTACCGGAAGTGAAAATAGACAAACAAGTTCATTTCCTATTGCAAGATAGATTTTTTAAAACTCAATTTAAAATCATCCATCCATCCATTATCCATCATGCTTATCCTTGCAGGGTCGCAAGGGGGGCTGGTGCCTATCTCCAGCTGTCAAACAGACAATAACTATAAGCATAATGCCAAAGTGGTCATAAAGTGGCATAAGGACAACAACGTCAATGTTTTGCCGTGGCTATCACAATGCCTGGATCTCGATCCTATGGAGAAGTTGTGGATAGATCTGAAAAGGTTTGTGCAAGTGAGGTGCCCTACAAACCTGACTGAGTTACAACAGTTCCATCTGGAGGAATGGACCAGAACTCCAGCAAACTTTGTGAGAGGCTTGTATAAGGAATGCCAAAAGGTTTGACCCAGGGCATACAGTTTAAAAGACAATGATCCCTGATACTGACCAAATGTCTGTAAACTTCTGAATTCGAAAAAAGTTACAAAAAAAAAAAAAAAAAAAAAATCTAATAAATGTTCTCGCTAAGTTTTCTCGCATTTAGTAAATAGAAATAATTTTGGTAATTCTAACCTAGAAAATGAGTATGTGTCTTTTTATTTGATGGATGTAAATATCTGGTTTCAACTGTGCTTTTGGTTAACTGGCCTCTCTACATTGCCTTTTGGAGTCTGTGCATGTGTGTAAATGGTTGTTCATCCTGTGTAACTCTGTGTTTCTCTGTGATGGACTGGAGACCTGTCCCAGGTGTCCCCACCCAGTGACCACTGGAAAGACCCTGCAATGACCCAACGGATAAAGACAATGAGTAGATGAATGGAAAAATGATGCAGCACATAAAGGCTCTATTGATTAAAAAAAAATAAATAAATAAATCTGCTGTCTTCAATATGATTTACATTTTTTATGAGATGTCCAGCTGGGAGTTCTGAAGAAATCCTTTGCTTTATATTGATAATGCCATGTTGTATAAGCCAGATCTCCATCAAAGGTATACAAAACTCTCTTGGGTAATTCACAGTCATTTTGCGCTTGAGAAGAAATTGAATGCCTAACAGAATTCTCTATGGAAACTCCCAGTATAATCATCAGATTTGATTAAAAAAAGAAAATGCAAGGGGAAAAACCATCTTGCCGTAATCATTTGTATCACTTTTGTTGGAGAGATAAAGTGGCTGTGTCCTACTTATCCTGGAACAAGAGGTGGCAACTGATTACTGGCCCCCATGAGGTTCAGAGGTCCTGTCCTGATAGTAACATCATTACTTATGGGGGCAGAGGCATCTCATAGCCAGTGATACTAGGGCCTTATTTATTAGTGCTGCTCCAGACTCTGACTTTATCTCCAGAGGGTAATTAGGAGCTAAGGCTTGTCACAAAAGGATGGTCCTTTGGGCCGACTGTGTCTACTGTGTTATCATTATTATAGTTCATGTTGCTTGTGGTTTTTATGAATATGTGTCTTAAGAGGCCTTTGATGAAGCATAAAGCTGATAAAAAGCAAGGTATGTCTTTAATTCTGAAATAAATGATCATGTAAAATACTGCATGTCATTGTTAGGTTGCAGTGGCTTTTAACTGTCACTTTCACACATGGCGAATTGGGGGAGCATCTCTCCATTTTATCTAAATCGTCACTGAGTGGTTCTTACCGGATTAATGTGGCGTATATTTGGGTGTGTATGATATAACATTGTACATAGTTACTTTAGGTTTATTTCAGATAAAAACAAACTAAAATGTGTTATTAAACATGATCTTTCAGGCACACTTTTGTTTGGACTCATTTTGTTTTCATAATTAAGATGATCCATGGATATGTTAAATTTTGTCTCCACAGTCATGCCTATAGGGCAAATTTTCATCAAGTGAAATCACAACATCAGATTGTTGCTCTTTCTTTCATGTTAAATTTGCTTTTTCAAGCTACCTTGAGCTACGTTTTACACACCTATTAAAGCTGAATTGCTCCACTACCTCTGGTCCTTTGCTAGATTTGCGTTGGCAGGTACTTGGTGACCTCATCATGACTGCAGATGCTCAAACATTTCCCTCTCTGCTTGCAATCAGTGGGTATCTCTTTTCTCTGTCCTCATTGTGCAATACTCTGAGAGTACTCTCACCAACAGGTGCCACATCAGAATGAAGTGTGGGAAATTTTGTTCAGATATTTGAGGAGATGCAGTGGAGGAACAGTGACAGTGTAATGCATGGCCAAAGGGGGCTGAAATGCGTGTGTCTGGAGTTGTTTGTGCATTTAGTTTTATTTACAGCACCTTGCAAAGGTATTCATACCACTTCGGATTCTCTGCATTTTGTCTTATTTAAGCTGCAAATTTCAACGTGTTGGGATTTTTTTTTTTGTTATAGACCAACAGAAACTATTGTATAACTGTGAGGTTGTAGGAAAATGAAATGTTTCTGAAATATGTTTTTAAATATGTTTGTCAATTTAAAAAAATCTTCAGCATTGACATTGAAGTAGTTCATAAGAAATATCGAAGGAGGTGAATATAAGGCAGTCCTGGGAAAAAAAAACAAAACGTTACAAATAACATCAGATTGTTGTGGAGGTGCACCTCCCAGCAGGACAATGACCAAACTACAGTTTAGCAGTTTAGATCTAAGCGTAGTCATGTGTTACAATGGACAGTCAGTGGTTCATCAAAGTCTATACAAGGGGAGGGGGGCCTGAAGGGGACTTTCCCTTCCAGATTATTATTTTTTTTTTTTTTAACTAAAAACCATGTATAGCTATCCTTCTGCGCCATATAAATACCTTTGCAAAATATTATATAACAAAATGCAGGTGCAATTCTGACACATGAAAATTTCTATGAATTTAAAGGGTTTTTTGAGTGACGCTATTTTTTCAAAGCCCTGCTTTGACAAATGGAAACCTAAACCAACCTCTTCAAAGAGTGTTTTTTTTCTCCATTTACTTGCTTTCATTCTATCTGACCATGGCTAACAAGGCAATTGACAGGGGGGTATGAACACCGTTTTCAGTGTGGCATTTCCTAATGTTAAACACTAGAGTAATCAACAAGCTGCCTGCTTTCCTGCCCGCATCCTTCGCTTGCGCCCCTCCCGTCTACACTGCCACTCAGCTGCTCTCTCTCTCTCTGTCTCTGTTCACGTTCATTTAGCAAATCCATATTGGATTACCTGATACCCACGGCCAACCAAGTGGTGTGTGCGACTCGCATCTGGAGCACTTTTGTTACAAAAAAGTGTAATTTTGTGTATGTATTTGCCTGCACACTTGCCAACGTAGGAGAAGTGGCACTTCCTGCGCATGCTGGGGTGTATCCTTACTGTTGTGTAACATGAAGAGAGAGTACATTTGTGTCAGAGAACTGAAGTGCTATTTCTTTGTACATTTTATAGTAGCTTGCAAAAATATTAATACTCTTTGAACTTTACTACATTTTTATGGAGGACCAAAACTGTCAAAATTAAAAATAAAAGCAGAAATATATATTTTTTGTTTTTCCTTTTCCTTATAGATACTTTTCTGTCTCTTTAATTAATTAATTAATTTATATTTTTTGTTCCCCCCACCACCCACAAGTATTTTTATTTCCAAGCATTGTGTTTACATTTTTCCATCTCCTCCTTTTACTTTACCATATGCATTTCTGCCTCGTTATGCAAATGAGGAGGGGCTGGTTCTTCAGGCTTCAACTTCTGTCTGTTGGTTGGTTAGAATTCCACTGCATAGCTCAATTCTCCTTGCTACCAGCTACAATAAAGATGGCACCTACGATCAGCTTATCAATGAGCTGAAACTTAGCAACTTTATTTGAAAAAGCAATGCTCTAAATCCTGACTTTATAATTTTTTGTGTGGATGCTCTGACAAACGTGTGTTTCAGTTAGCTGCACCTACGGACACAGATGCCGACCATCTGGTTATTCATAATATGAGAGGAATTGTCTGCTGAAGTTGGCTTCCGATTGCAGCTCTCAGTGTCCCCTGAAGCTATTAGCAAGAGGTGCAATGATGAGGTGCAGGCTTTTCTGGGCATCAGAGGGGACTGTGATATTCAGCGGCAGCTCTTTGGAGCAACAAGGAATGAGTTGTTGTGTTTGTCGAGGTAGCAGAGAGAATAGCAAGCCCTGGATAACCATGTCGGAGGCCAGTCTTTCCAGCACCCCAACATCCACAAACACACTTTCAACAAAGCTGCAGTCCAGCCAGCAATGCTGTTAAAAGGTGAGCAGTATGCGGTTATATCTGTCTGGTTTATATATGTTTTATGGTTGCCTACATACAGTCATGTAAAACATGGAAAACAGAAAATGACCAAATGTCTGATCTTTAATTAAACTGTTATGAACTATTTTTGTTTTCATTGTCATAGTTTTATCAGACATTAAAATAAACAAGAAACTTGAAGAAAACGAGGGTAGTATCATAATTTGTTTCATGACTGCATGTCTGTGTATGTCTAATACTTATAAGGTAAGTAATAATTATATTGTGCCTTTAATTCACACATAAGGACTCTGGTTATTTATAATCGTGTATGTGTGTCAATGATTAAAATTAAATACATGCTTGTGTGTATATAAAGTAATATGGCTGTGTTAATTTAGATAATTCTCTGTGTGTATAATTGGTATGTTTGGTCTACATACATGTGCTATAACATTTGATTACTCTTCCCATGGAACAGAAAAAAGGGGCACATGGCTGACATGACTGACGGACTGATTGTAGGTTGCCATCTTTGTTGTGGCCAGTAGCAAGTAGATTCAAGCTATGCAGTGGAATTCTAACCAACCAATAGGCAGAAGTTGAAGCCTTAAGACACTGCCCCTCCTCATTTGCATAATGAGGCAGAAATGCATGGGGTAAAATGAAAAGATGAGATGGAAAAATGTAAAAACAACGCATGGAAATAAAAATATCTGCAGGAAGAACAGAAAAAAAATTAAACACAAAAATGCATCTATAAGGAAAAGGGAAAACAAAAAATATATATTTCTGCTTTTATTTTTAATTATGTCGGTTTTGGTCCTCCATACATTTTCTCATGGAACAACCACAAACTTTAATGTGTTTTTTGGAACAAACACAAAGTAGTGCATAACTGCAAAATGAAAAGAAAATACAAACTTTTTTATATATAATTAAAATCTGAAAGCAGGGTGTGCGTATGTTTTCAGCCCCTACTGGTCAATATTTAGTGGAACCACCCTTTTCAGCAATTACAGCACCAAGTCCTTATTGTATGTCTTCAACAGTTTTACCTATTCTTCTTTACAAAATAGATCAAGTACAGTCAGATATTCTGTCCAAAAAATAAATTTTTAAAATTTTTCCACAGATTCTCAATTGGATTTAGATCTATTTCACTGAACTTTTCTAACACACAGGTATGATTTGAGCTAAGTCTTTCCACTGTAACTCGAACTGAATGTTTAGGGTCGTTGTTCTGCTGGAAGGTGAACCTTTGTGACTGTCTGAAGTCTTTAGCAGAATTGATTAGGTTTTCTTCCAAGATTGCACTGTGTCTTGCCATCAGCGCCGACATATCTTGCTGAAGAAGAGTCCTCACAGCATGATGAGCATGATGCGACCTCCACCATGATGTGCCATTGGGATTGTGTGTTCAGAGTTATGTGCAGTGTTTGTTTTCTCCTTCACATAGTATGGTTTCTTTCAACAACGTCTTTCTCCTTGCCACTTTTCTATAAAAACACATTTGTTGAGTGCAGGACAAATAGTTGTCCTGTTGACAGATTCTATAACCTGAGCTGTGGTAAAATCTGTGCTCCCCAGCACATCCAGATTTATCATGGGCTTCTTGGCTGCTTCTTTGATTATTTTTCTTCTTCCTCTGCCTGTCAGTTTAGGTAAAGATCCATGCCTTGGTAGGTTGCAGTTGTGGGATACTATTTTCATTTTTATATGATGGATTGAACAAAGAATTTGGTGCAATATTTAAAGCCTGAGATGCAGTTTTATAACCTAACCTTGCCTTGCTGTAACCCAACTTTATCCTTGACCTGCCTGTTGTGTTGGTCATGATGCTGTTTTTTCCCAAAAACTGTCTAACAAACCTCTGAGGGGTTCACAGAATCAAAAGATTTATACTGAAATTAAATGACACACAACTGTAATCTATTTACTAATTTGGTGACTTCTGAAGGTGCTTGGTTGCATTTGATTTTATTTTGAGATGTCAGAGTAAATAGGGCTGAATACATATCTGTGCCATTTCAGAAAGGAGTACTTACTCCTTTTTTGGTTAATCACATAGTATCCCAATAAAATACATTGGAGTTTACTGTGGTAATGACAAAATGTGAGAGAGTTCAATTGCTATTTTTACTCTTGCAAAGAACTGCATATTTAGGAGACACATTCAGGTAAGAAAGTCAAGGAGATGGAGAGAGTAAAAAAAACAGAAGTGCAAACATATAAATAGCAAAAGGAACAAGTATAGGAGGTATTTAAAGCAAAGAAAGAGGCGAAGAGAGGAAGACATTTTGCATTAAAGTAAAAAAGGCTCATATTGAGCAATACAAAATGCATGTTCCACACAAAATACATGAATGTTTCTGTTGTATAAATTACCCCAAAACATCCGATGTTGCATCAGTTAGTCATTTGAGACATTTAAGCTGATTTTGAGCTAAAAATCAAGGTTTATGTTTCCCTCAAATCCTTAACAAAGAAAACCATGTCTTTCTTCAGTGATTGCGTTGCTTTTCACAACACAGTTTGTTTATTCCCTATAATTGCTGGGACTCAGTACTCCAAAGTGCATTTTTTTGCAGTCAGCCTATCTCACATTTGACACTTGAAAAAATGAGCCATCAAAAGTCCTTATGCACTTGCTAAAAGCCTCTGAAACTCTAACATGAAAACTCTGCTCTCTTTTGATGATTTGTAGATTAGGAGTGGAGTATGTTATTAATGAGTGAGATTACACCCAGCCATCGCTAACCGGATTATGGTTTAATACGGCTCAATTTTCCTGCAGTATCCATCTCTGCCACCTTTCTCTCTTTTCCTCTCTGACTGTTTCCTCTCACTATGGCCTCTCACTATGGCCTCCCTCTGTTTGGCAAAATTTGCTCGTGTCACATCCTATTCTTTCAGCTCTGGAAATGACATGGGATAAATATACACGCCTGTGGACACATACAAACAATTTTAAACATCTTAAAGTTACTGATGTGGCATAACAAAAAATATGCTAATAGGCCTGCTGGAGTTGGGAAATTAATGTTCTAAGACCACACAGAGTTAAAAGAACTTTGTTTTAACCATTAATTATTTCCAGCCAGAATATAAGTTTGAATTTTGCTAAATAACTCCTTTAAATAAGAGATGGGAAACTATAGGAGGCGAAAGAGTGTGGAAGGACAGACAAGATTGTTTCAAACAGCTTTTGTAGTTGGTAGACAAGGAGAAATGAGGGTAACAAACATGAAAGGCAGCAATAGAAAAAGACTGTGAAATAAGTTTTAAGAGAAAATCCCTGACAGCTGGAATGAAAGCTGTATCAAAGTGTGACTCTGTAGCAATGTGCTTTCTTTCTTCAACTGGGAAAACCGTTTTTTTCTCTCTAATCATTGCATTGTATCCTCCTCTCCTCTTAACTACAACAATGCACTTCCTATGTGCATGTCCTCTTTGGGGTGTTTCTCTAATTTTTCACCCCTCTCGACTGCATTAGGGAGGATTATAACATTGCTTTAGGGAAACAATAGGACTAACATGGGGCTTAAGTGGCCAGAACCAAACCAAATCAAACATTGCGCTGATGTGTGGTGTAGTAATCCTACCAGTCAGCATTCTCTGTTACTGTCTTTTTGCCCTTCTCGTTGTCTTTTTTTTCTACTTTTTCATGGAGGGAAGACTATTGCAAGACTTTATTCAAACCAGACCTTTTCTCTTAAGGAGAATGCTTAATAATGGGAATAATGGGAATGGGACAAATAGTGGGAATGAGATAATTATAAGCTCAATGCTAAACATCCACTGAGTTTAATAAAAGAGAAACAGGAATGTTTTGCAATATAAGCAGTACCACTGCACAACTTCAAACCAACCAAAACATGGCCACACACCCAAACTAATAGGCCAAGCAAGGAAAGGGTTAATCAGAGAAAATGGTAGAAATCCCATGGTTACTTAGGGGGAGCTGGAGAGATTCAAAAATCAGGTGGGACAACCCTGTCAACATGACAAATAAGTTCTACTTGCAGTTCATCACATGGCATGTTGGGAAAACAGTAAACATGGGAAGATGGGGCTATAGGTAGCTCTGGTCAGAATAAAATGTATCTTTTTGGCTGATATGCCAAACAGTATGTGGCTGAACACTCACACTCCACAATACCCAAAAGACACATTACCCATGTTGGAAAACATGTTTCCCTTGTTACAGGTGGTGGAGTACCAGCCCCTTTATGTATCTACCAATGTCCAAAGTGTCACTTTGGACATTTGGTAGTGTAACACACACAAAATGTGCAGTCGCATTTGTTTATTATTTTATATTGAGAATGGTATATTTGCACTATTTAGTGGTACTTCAGTTGAAAGGGAAAGAGAGTTCTTGCGTTTTTTTATTGTTGGTGTCTGGCTGATCCTAATGTGATTGTGAACTGCACCACAAGGGGGCAGTGTAGTGGGCAGGCAGAGGGTCCGACAGGTGGCTCTGTTAATGGTGCTGCTTGCCATTCTGCTGATGTAATGTCTGCATCACAAAGAGTAGCAAAGATTTTAGGACAGAAATGCCTCCTCAAGTGCAGTCTGAATGGCTATGCAGTGACTTTGCTTCTGGACACTGGTGCTCAGGTCAGCATTGTTGATCGTACTTGGAGGAAGGTCTATGCTCCACATCAAAAGGTTTGTGCTCTCAGTGAGCTACTGGGAAACAAGCCCCTCAATGTGACTGCAGTTAATGGTGAGTCTTTCCCTTATGATGGCTGGATTGAACTGCTTTTCAACCTATCTGACAATGATAATCCAGACCTCACCATCAGAGTCCCATTTCTGGTGGTCAGCAGAGTCAGCCTCCCACATCCCATTTTAGGCTTCAATGCCATTCAACAGCTCATTCTGGGACAAGTAGAAGAAGCAAACTTGATCTCAGTCATCTCTAAACTGCTCAAAGACACCATTCAGATTCAAGCTAAACAGGCTGAGACCATTATGAACTTTATCTCAGGAAGCCAGATTTGAACAGGCTCAAGTTAAAGTCAGACGACAAGGCATTGTTATACGTCCTGGACAGGTCACTCACCTGAGATACCACCTTTCAACTGATTTCAATGCGCCCATTGCTCTGTTTGAAGTCACTGACCCTGGTATTAAGCTGCAGGCACTTGACATCAGCAATGGACTAGTTGAATTTTATAAAGGAAGCGACCATATATTGAGATCCCTGTAAGTAATCACACAAAGAGTGACATTGCTTTAGACCATTTAACACTACCAGAGAGCCTCCAGTCTATTGACTAAATAATAGACATCCACTCCAACAGCAAATGACCCTAGCACATCTGATTGTATTGTAGCAGAATAAACACCTAGTGAGTCCACATCCCAGTGGTGGCACCCACCAGTCGATGTGAGTTATTTAAGTGATCTGTTATAAGACAAATGTTGTATGAAGAGTCAAATGTGTTCTTCTGTGATGAGAAAGACTAACAAGAGAAACCAACTTGTCCTTCCTAAAGTATCCGTTGATTATTTACATCTGGAACCTAGTAAAGGCAGGTACCAATATGTCCTGGTTGCTGTCAACCATTTTACTAGATATGCCCAGGCATATGCCACTAGGAACAAATCTGGCAAGACAGCCACAGTGAAACTTTTCGAAGATTTTATCCCCAAGTTTGGCTATCCCCACAAGCTGCACCACGACCAGGGGAGATAATTTGAAAATGACGTCTTCAAAACCCTGCAGCAGTTGTGTAAAGTAGGACATTCACTTACAACACCCTATCACCTTCAAAGCAATGCTGCAGAACCGCATGCTTCTCCAAATGTTGAGGACACTGGGTGAGAAGGTAAAGGAAAAGTGGAAAGAGCACCTGGCATGTGCAATTCATGCCTATAACTGGACTAGACATGAGGCTACAGGTATGACCTCCTGGAAATGGAAATAACAAAGTCAGAACACTCCATCGTAACCTCCTCCTTTTAGCCAATGGCTTGGAAGTAGAGACAGTTCCCAAAATTTCATCTGTGAAAAATGGACAGTCACATCAAACGAGAGCTCAAAGACGAAACCAGAGACTCAGTGACACAAAAAGCAACTCGTCTTCAGATTCATAGGATGAACTAACCCAATACTGGCTGAGGATTCCCCAAGGTGTCACAAGATCCCCACCTTGTGAGTTTCAGATGGAGTACATAAGAGCTCAAATGGAGCCTACAACATCCAGGACACAAGACAAAAGACATCCAGTGAGCAAAACAGGACAATTCAAAAGGACAGGCTCCTTGTCAACATTGATCAACTAGAGCCACCAGCTGAACAGGGGGATGAGGGTGGTGCATCTGGGATACCTGTGTCTGTGCCAGCAGAGGAAACACTGAGCAACAACCAAAGTATTCAAGTCCATTTACACAAGCAAGACAGGTCTTAGCCCCATTATGTTTTCACTGACCAAGACAGACTACACTCCATCTTCCAGTTAGAGATGTTTACAAATCATTTTAAGACTAAAATGTGACAGGGAAATGGAAGCACACAGATACCCATAAAAAATAAGCATAAATAGTAAAGAATATAAATATATAGTAAAGCATTCCCAGTGGACTGCTGACGTTAATAAACAATTAGTATTGTTATTTATGGTTCTTACACTGACTGTAGTTCAGAGAATAGACTTTAAAATACTTCTGTTTGTTTATAAATCACTAAACGGCTTAGCATTAAAATACATTAAAGACCTGCTGTCGTATCAACATTCCAGACCACTCTGGTCTTCTGTTTCTGGTCTGCTCTGCATCCCCAGAACCAGAAACAAACATAGAGAAGCATCCTTCAGTTTTTATGCACCGCTAATCTGGAACAAACACCATGAAAACTGCAAAACAGCCGAAACACCAAATTAAATCAAGGCTGAAAACCCACCGTTTAGAGCTGCCTTTGATTAGTAGTCTGGACCATAAATCTGCAAACAAATCTGGGTAAGACAAGCTTGGTTTTCCAAAGGGTAGAAGTTTGAGTGTAAATCAGTTAAATAAAGTAAGTGAATCATTGATCAATATTTTTGCCAATGATTTTGATGATTTTCATGTGTGTATGCTAGATAATTTTGATGATTTTGATGTTTTGATAATTTTGCTATATACTTGATTGATGTTTTTATGATGTGAAGCACATTGAACTGCCTTGCTGCTGAAATGTGCTACACAAATAAACTTGACTTGGTGTTCCAGACTTAAATGAGATTGTTTAAACAACAGAACACTTACTTTGGTCTGCTTATGATGCCATTTTGTGAGTGACAACCCGCTCTCCATCCGTCATTTTGCTGCTCCGAATTATTGAATTATCAATGCAAGAATTGATAAATACATTATGGGTCAATTTTCCAAAAAGTGTTATTCATTTTTATTTCAGTCAGAATTTATCAAAACGCTAGGTCCTTGGAATAATGTTTTATTATTACACATTTCTGGTGTTACTGTGTTGGGAATAAACAGCATATTTTGAAGTAAATGAACCTGAATTAGTTAAAACTGATTAACACCTTCCAATTTTGTCATAAAATAAATCTGGGTTCTCAATATTCACAATTCATACAGAACTATGACATCACTGCATCATTTTTAGTGGTTCTATTTTTAACTATTTTTGCTGTTTTTACTTCTAGTAGTTTTAGTTTCAACATTTTATCTTATTCTCATTAATCGTATGTGTTACTAGCTTAGCAAGCTGGTTGAATAAAATGTACGCTGTACAGACTCACACATGTACAATGGCTGCCGGAAAAGACAAATGTTTTGTTGCCTGCTGCAATACACATGTGTCCATGCACATTCTCAGTCACAGAGAAAAAAGCTGCATGGCTTCATTTTGTTTTTGATGGCAATGTCCCTGCAATATTGCCAAAG
Organism: Anableps anableps; assembly: GCA_014839685.1. Lineage (NCBI taxonomy): Eukaryota > Metazoa > Chordata > Actinopteri > Cyprinodontiformes > Anablepidae > Anableps > Anableps anableps. The sequence goes on along the minus strand of CM026068.1, from coordinate 22,512,939 downwards.
AAAGGTTAAGTTTGCGTGAATCATTTCAGGAAGGACTCATTTGAAAACTACCAACAGTACATGGCAGGATTTTCCAGAAGAGTTCAACTGGAAGCAGGTTCTGTCCCTTCCGTTTGTCACAACTCTCTAAATGATGACAATGTAAGTACATAATGATGTCTTGTATGTTTTGTATTGCTGAACAAGATTTGTCATATTAATATTCTGTTCTAAAGTACAAAAAGTAAAAATGTTCACCTACAGTCAGGGGTCGTATTAACCATATGTTTTCTGTCTTTGATGAGGTTTTTAAACGGTGACAGAAAAATCTGAATGCCAGCCGTCATTTTGACAGATTATGCACACCTGACCACTTGGTGCAGATGCGCAGACATTTTTAACTTTACACACAGAGTACATCGCAGAGGTAACTAAAATCAATTAATTTTAAAAAAATCCCATCTGAGTATTGTCTCTGACCTGGACACTGAACTCAAAGCATCTCACTATCTGGGAGCTCAACAAGTTAAAGAGTTACGGAGGCTTTGGAGCGCATCTGCTGCAACTGAACACAGAGTGTCCTCCTGCTGAGTGTTTGCGGGAACAGGTTACCCCTGGTTCAGAGAGTCTTGGCAACTTCTGATCACTTCACTTTGACAAATGTTCCCTGATTTTAAAACTTGTCACTGCAGAGAAAAAGTTAAATATATTTATCTGCTTGATGTGTGATGACACTATGTGGATTCTCGGTTCAGCTTGTTGAATATTAATTAAACCAAAAGAAAAGGAAATGTAACTTAATATGTCATTATTTTCAGTCTGTACAGAATGCTGCAGTGAGGCTGCTGACTAAAACTGACAGAAGAGTGCACATAACTCCTGTTCTTGCCTCTCTGCACTGACTTCCTGTGCACTTGAGGGTTAATTTTAAAATTTTGGTTTTAACTTTTAAGGCTATCCATGGCCAGGCTCCTAAATACATTTGTGACCTTTTGGATCCTCTAGCTTCGTCTAGGACTCTGAGGATGCATCCTTTCACAGAAGAATATGCACATCTATGTCAGAGTTGCAGTAAATGGCTTATGAATTGGTCTTCTACCTCTCCTGTTTTCATGAGATAAAGCTTGCTCATGATACTCCAATTCCAGGAAACAAGCCTAAGTAAAGTCTGAGGTCTTTCTATATTCGACCAATAGATCAAGCAAAATAGTATCTTTCAAAAGTGGTATAAGGAAGAAAAAGAGGTAAACCAGCAACAGGATGATTGTGTTGCTCACTGATGGCAGTGGGAAGTGAAGAGCGGCCTGTGTGGTCTGATTAAACACTGTAGCTCAAATTTCTAAAGAAAACAGTTCTACCAGAAAGGTGTCAGAAGATGGAAGGCATCTCAGTTTGTTACATTCTCTGCTGCATAGTTGCAGACCAATAAGGGTCCCAAAGGTGACCCCTGTTCACAGCTGAAAGTGCTGACAATGGGCATGCAAGCATCAGAACTAGACCACTGTTCCAAAACAAGACAATAATGGAATAAGGTCACCTGGTTTGCTGAATCACATTCCTTTTTGTCACGTGGATGGTAAGGTATGTTTGTCCCTATCTGGGGAAACATCTGGTGCCAGGATAAACTATGGTAAGAAGGCAAGTCAGTGCAGAGAGATTGATGCTTTGGGCAATGTTTTCATGGAAACTGTACAACCTGATGGTTGTAGCCTTTTTCAGCAGAATAGTGTTGCTTGAGAATAAATTTGAGGTGTTTTTGGTTCTATCCAATCAATCAACTGTGGGACAGGCTGGACAAGAAATTTTCACCCATGGAGGCACTACGTTTACAGGAGTTAGAAGATCTGCAGCTAAATTCTTGGTGCCAAATACCACTGCACTATTAGGAATCTAGTAGAGTCCAAGCTTCCAGGACTCTTTTGGCAGCAAAAGGGAGATCATCACACAATTGACATGATGGCACCTGTCAATCAGTCCAATGGGTGTTTCAGCAACTGACCAGGTGGCAGTCACAATTTGTCCTGAAGTGAAACGCCCCTTACCTGGAAGAACTGAACCTGCTTTACTTCCAACAAAGTTGTTAGGGTTTATCATTACGAATGCACTGGGGTCATAGAGATTTGGTGAAAAGTAACCTGAAAAAATGTGGGGAACATGCAGTTAAGACACACTTTACCCAGGGCATTTAGAGGGCGGAATAAAGATTGTTCCATTTCCAAAACCCAAACAGAGTCTGTAAAATGTCAAAGATGGATAAATGCCTGTGACTGACCTCGTGAGTATAACTACAACATGTTCGTCTGTATGAAGGTTTTTGTCACCATTACATTGTATCCTTAATGGTTAAATAAAAGATTAAGGTGCCAAGCTGTGTCCAAAACAATAAATGTGTGCTATGGCTACAAATGGGTACAGTTTCTTTGTAAATCAGTAACTTTTCAGGCATGTGGCACAAATATTCATACACAGCCTGACATACCTGATCAAAACATAGTTCAGATTTGCACATTTACGTATTAAGTAATTACTCTCCCACTTTTTGCAAGTGCAAAACGTGTCCAACACCACTATACCGTTAAGGATGCATAGATAAGATGACCAAAAATGTGGCAGGTCAAATATTTGGAAGAAAAAAAAAATAATATTAATAATAATAATACCAATAATAATAATAATAAAATAACTGACAAATATCATCCATTAATGCCTTATGTCTGGGTGCCCTGGGTCTAAAGCTTAGAAAAGGTGGCACAGATTATATTTGTCTGCTGCATGTTCCACAAATTGTGCAGGTAAAAGATGAGTGGGACAGATTAGTGCAGCCTGATTGCTGAGAATATTTATGCAATAAAACCGAAACTAAAAACACCATGACTGAACTTTGATATTGTGCCATGTTATTTAACAAACAAAAATGAATATTAACAGCCTTCAGAGAGCAAAAAACCCATCAAAATTCCTTTGCGGGGTTATATGAAACACGAAACACATATTTTGCACAAGCAATTTAGTGCTCCTTATATGGAATGTTTTAAGATCAGACCATTGGGCTTTAACGTCAGTTTCGCTGTGGTTTCCCGTAAATAACTTCAAGGATCTGATGTATGACTCGTTCAAAATTCTTCTTTGCTTTAATGTTCCCTTAATGTTGGCTGACCTGGGAAAAATGTCTCACCAAATGTCTCAGGTAACGCTGTGAGCTTCACTACCTTCACCTTATAACCGTGTTTGTTTGTCAAAAGTTTTCTTTACCTGAATTATACTTCTGTGTGGGGGTAGCGATCTTCCCTTGACGTCATGTGAATTAGGGCAGGTGATCATACAATATCTGGTTTCCTTGTGTATTGCTTTAAATAAGCAGGTTATGGTGTAAATCATATTGGTGCAATGCGTTCAGATAGTTGCTCTTTTTATATTGCAAGCACCTGCCACTTTAAAACTCTCCATATGTCCCTGAAGAACTAAGTGAAGAGACAAAAACAAAATCGAAGGGGGACAAAAAACCCAGTCAGTGGAATGCCCTCAGGCCACAGCAAAAAGTCTATCTTGTTACTGGCAGTGTAAAAACTATATCACTGCTACCTACTCTTTCTGCTTTTTCTCTGTCCTAGCAATCTTTTTGCAGGTAAGAGATGTCATGTGGAGAAGATGCTATAACTGCTCTGCATATACTATGATAACAAGGTATCAAAATTCCCTTAGGGTGTAGGTGTATTTGCACTCCTGGAGATTTGCCGACACTCTGGATAACATTGTCACAGGAAAAATACGCCTGAAGAACAGAGGGATGAAAATAGGAAGGTAACATACTCTCAACTTAAATGCTAAATGAATGTAAGACACATTAAACTGCATTAAAGTAAATGCAATGTTCTATATTAGAAAAACAAATGAATAAGCAAAAAATTTGTAAAGGTTTGATTAACAAGAGTTTATTTTATAACTATTTTGTATAAATGATTAGGATTTTTGAAAGTTATTACAGTAGACATAATCATAAAGATTCTAGCTTATTTTATAATGTATTTCATTTATTTTTTTCCAGTCATATTGGTTGGCTACAGAGGGGGAAATGGTAGAATTCAAAGTGGATATTTCTGTGAATCTTTAAAAAAAATTGCAGTGGATTATAGACCTAATCACAGAGACTTTGAGGATTTTAATTAGCTCATTTGAATTTCTGATGAAGCTTATACTGCAAAACTTTTCTGTTGCCTTTTGGATGCTGCTGATACTGGAAGACATGTCTGGTGTTTGTACTAGATTTTCGGAGATTCAAGCTTGTGAATCCACCCTGCTGCTGCTCTTTTCTAAAATTTGCCCTGACAGCAAAAGTAAAACTGAGGTCAAATGTAACATAGTTACACTCAACACTGACCACAATGCCTTCAGAAACTGAAAGGAAGTATTACAAGGTAATTCAGATGCATAAAAATACATTCAGTGCACACTTGTGCATCCAGGAAATCCTGGAGCCAACAATAGGCAGTCTACACTATGTCCCTCACAACAGCTGGAAACAATAGAGCAATATGCTTTGGGGAAAGGCCAATGTAGATTTCTCCTTCCACTGTATATTACTGACAGAAATATGTCAACTGTGCCATTCAATCTCCTAGCCACTAATCTTTTAGTAATCATTCCTCTTCAATGCCTGGTAGAGGCAGGAAAAAAGAATGAGGCAAAGCAACAAAAGGGAGAGTAAAAGACAGAGACTGTCACTAAAGCAATAAATGGAGAGATAGCGAGAAGAAAAGAAGACATAAGGGGCGTGAGCAACAGTCTGCCATTGGTAGCTGAAGCGTGTATGGCTTTGACAAGAGACAATAAGCCCAGATGGCAACTCTTAGTTCGTTAACTTTGATGGATATTTTACATTCAGCGTCAAGGCTGAGAAAATTACTGTATCACCTACAGGATATTGTTAGCCATCATTTACTGCATTGTTCTGCTCTGAATGCCCAAGAAGTGTGGTGGTATTTATTGTTAAATACTATCATGCTTATAGTTTTGAGTGAAGGGGTCAATGGAACAACCCACTTCAAATAAAGGTACTTTATTTAGGTGATCTAGCTAGAAAATATCCTTTATTCTTAATTTATGCATGGTATTGAGTTGTGAATAATAGATATCAGATAATGCAATCACTCTGATCTGTCCAACAGAAACTGCTTCCAATATTTTTGTCCAACACTGCCCAGCTGTTTTACATTTGATTTGTTATCACCACCGACAGCCAGTATACATGACAAATATTCACTGTTGGTATAGAAAAGGATGGCTTTGTATTTTCATACTTGTGATATAATTTTAATTACAAACTTAGTTACATTTCTCCAGATTGGTGATTCTGTACCTGAGATGCCTTTTCTATAAGGGTTAGCATTGGCTCCCAGGCTCCATGTGAAGTTTTCACTATGCAGAAGTTGTTAGTTTCTGTTAGTACGATGTAAAATTAGTGAATAAGCATGGCTCATTTGGTGCCGTTGCAAAAGAACCCAACATACAGCACCCTTGATAAAGTTTGCAAAACTGCATTTGAGCATATTGTAAGACTTCTGGAACGATATCCTCTGGAAAGGAAGGGATGTTTGACCAACTTGCACTGAAAAAACTTCAAGAATTCAGCAATAGCTCATGCCACAGCCCTTATTAAACAAAAAAGCACAACCGTTTTTCATGTTTTACATTTGTGACTACATCAAAAGACGTAATTTTAAAATAGAGAGTAAGTAAGATAGAAGCTTTTTCCAAAGGGAAATGAACATGTGATCAAGTGATATGTATTTAAGTTAGTACGAGCAAGACCTAGAACTCAGACCAAAACCTAGGAAAAGTTTTAAAAATTTGACTAACAATAAAAGGAATGTGCAAAATGATTGGCTGCTTCTTCTCTGGATCAGCTCTCGGTCCTTTTTCTGCAAGGCATAATTTCAGATGAGTAGTGGTGATAGTAGTCTTGATGGTATTGAGAGACAGGAAGCAAGAAATTACCTGTTGGGGATTGTTTCTGGAGCAATCCTTCAAGGAAAGTCAATGCAAAAACGAACCAAAGGAAAGTTTGATCTTTGGAGACATGACTCCAATAGAGTTGGTTAAACAAGGTGTCCTTTTGCTGGCATTTCACATCATAGGGTATGGATTTCTCCTAGGAAAAATAAAATGACACATAAAACAACAAGTGTCACCAAATAAATTATTGGTATAGATTGCTTGAATACATGATACTAATTAGCTAACACTTATTATGGTCTAGACAGTTCTTCTCGTTATATATATTGCGTACAGTGACACGACAGTAACAACAAACGTGTATTGTATTGTGTGGCCCTCCATGACTGTGTTCCTAATATAAAAAAATTATGACATGTGAATTGTTCCAGCAATTTGAACAAAATCACATCTCAAACTTGAAATTCTTACAGCATTGCTCTTTTATGGTAGAGCAGGGGTTTGGGTACCTGTGTTACACCAAGACTTTTTGGTAGGAAGCATTGCCATATAATACGATTTGCAAAGACAAATTGGTCTCTTGGGCAGTGTCATGCTAGGTCCAATTAAACCCAAATGAACCAACATCACAGAGGTAGAATTATATTGTTTAAGAAAGTAAAACTGGGCAAACAGGCCTTTGAACCAGGACCCCCCGAGAGCTGAGGCCCTGACCTAAAGTGAAGGTCACAAAGGACAATAACTGGTTAGAGTGAGGTAGTTAACTATTTGGTCAGTCAACTTATTTGGTGAAACATAACTACAACATATTCCCCTTCCTCAAACTATCAGCTGCATTTGTGACTATCAGCTAAAGTTTCTGCTCTATCGCAGCTGAAAAAGAATACACAAAAAGGGTGTAAAAACAGTTCAACTACAACAGCAGTGTGTGTGGGGCAGAGCACAGAGGCTGTGTTGCAACACAGGAAAGATGTGTTCCTGTAATTTTTCCTCATCCAATGCAGCAAGCAATCTTTCCAGTCTCTGCTAGTGGTGCACACATGCAGGACACTAAACACAAAAACAGTTTTGTGCATGAACAAGTTTAAATGAATGTATTCATGAATGGACCTCACTTTTTTCAGAACTTTGAACTGCACAATGCAAGTGGATGATGTGAAAGTTTGGGGGTTAAAGGAAGATGGAAAGTGCGTATTGAAAATAAACTTTAAGCAGGTAATAAACTACTTAAAGTTTGGATCAGCTCTTGGTCCTTCTGCAAGGCATAATTTCAGATGAGTAGTGGTGATAGTAGTCTTGATGGTACTGAGAGACAGGGCTACCTTTCATTTAGACCACATTTCTGTATTAAAAATTACTGGAGACACGTGGATTGTCTTTCTAGGTATTTGATTAAATGTCTGTACAGGATAAAGCCATACATATATATATCTACATCTATATCTAGTACCATCCATGTGTATAATGTGTCACATTTTACTAAAATGGGTTTGGTTGTCTGTTGTCAAACACACACACATACACACATGTGTGTGCACACACACATGCCATATACACATTTCTGCACCTCAGCAGAAATACACTGATTGGTCCCAGTACAGTGCCAATGAGAAGAGAAGTTGAAAAAAAATCCAGGAAGAAGTGAGTTTGGGGATTTGTTTTTTTCCCCCCTAACAGAACAGATTTATTAGTACACTTAATATAACTATTTCTTTTTGATGGACTTCTTGTCATGGTTATATTGCTTATGCCCTCTAACTTTTTTTGTTAGACAACCTTCTAACAAGCTTTATAGGACCCTTTGTGTAGTTTGTCACACTAACCAGTCATACTACTGGCTGTAGAATGAATTATCACTTGTTTGTTATCCACAGTCAAGTCCAAGTCAGCAATTTGAGAAGATGCAAATTGAAAACTTCAGCAGAGCAGCTGGTCATCTTGGAGATGCAGTTACAACTATTGTTTGAATTTGACAACTTCACTTCTGAGGTCCTGAATAAGAATATGACAAAATCAAACAGTGATGGTGATGCAATAGTTGGACACCCACCAAATACCTAACACCTGCTTGCTATGTTTTTTAAGAATCTACTCTTGATCTTCTTTCTAATCAAAACTGCTGCCTGACTTTAAGTTCCCACTATGTTAAAACTACAATTAGTTCATCTTATGTACAGCAATTTGGAACACCATCCAGCTTCAAGAGTACTAAATCACTCTTTATTATAATTTCCTAAAATTCACTTAGGTCTTTTAGAGGCAAAACCAAGATGAATACCTGCTGTGGTAAAATAAATCTAGTTCTCAAAGTTAATGGCAGTTCATCCACAACCTGCCTGTTTTCTGTACAGTTTTGTTTGGATGTCTTATAAATATAATGTAGGGTGGGGGCAATATTTCTTTGCTTCAAATATCTGTTTTCTTCAATAATCTAAGTGTTTTTCATCCTTTACAGTGGCATTCACTGTGAAAAACAGACTTCTTTATGCTCCCTGTTATGCGCTGTGTTTCGACAGCTATCTCAGACAAATGTCTAAATTGTTTAGGCAGTTGAGCTGTATAGAGTTCTCTCAAAGCAATGTTCACACTTTGCCTTGAGAGAACAAACTTTACTCAGCTAACATTGAAAACATTGCTAGCAAACACAAAACGAGCATTTTTGAAGACAACAGCTGTAATGCTAAGTCAGGCATATCCTGAGAAACAACAATAAACCACATTTCAGTTGGCACATTGTTAGGGCATCATAGTAGCTTTCTTAATCTGTGTAACCCCATGGAGGAACAGTGTATTAAGAGTGTTCTGAAGAAGCTCCACCTGGGAAAAGAAAATCTATAGCTGTCAAGAAAAACAAGGATAAAAACCAACTGCAGCACCCTAAACGACACTGGTGAGTGAGTTGAGCAGGACGTATTTACAATATGTATTTTCACAATAATGTGAATAACACAGATTTTAAAAAGTGTTATTTTCATTGCACTTTAAAGCTACTTAATATTTATGCATAAATCTACATATGCCCTTTGTTAACTTTAGTTTAGTATCAGATTGGAACCCAGTACTGGCAAATGTCTAATCTTAAATGACTGTGATTGGGATCAAAAATAAACTTGATCGAGACATTCTGAACAGAAAACTCTAGCACCAGACTTTTCTCTAAAATGTTCCCTCAATCTCTTTAAATGCAGGTAGTAGAGTTTGCTAATTCAACAAAGACATTATGAACTGTGGTTTATAATGAAGGTGACTTTGACTGTAGACAGCTAATGTTTAAGACCACATCCTGCCTTCTGTGTTATTATCTCATTTCTTTTACTCTCATGTCGCTGTCTTTATTCTCCTCAATCCTTTTATTGCCATCATTATGCAGAGTATAATCTCAGGCCTACAACTCTGCTTATTGATTACTTGTGAATCCTTTACAGCCACATGGGGTTTCAAGGGTACATGCGGGTGGCTAAAGTATAACCATGTCTTAGAAATTAGAACTTTTCTGCAAAACACAATGGCAAATATTTTTAAAGTCAAAAACTTTTTTCAGTAGAACACAATGTCTAAACAATCTAGATCTTAGATTGACTTAGATCTTAGATCAATAGAAACCAATGACAAAAATTCAAATCAGAACAATGAAACATGAAATACTTTGCAAATGACTGATATGAAAAACCTGATTAGCCAAACCAAAATCAGGGTTCTTTTATTGAAGTTTTTTCTAAGTCTGGTTAATACTACTAACATAAAAGCAAACTTTGATTGTGACAGACTGTTAAAACACCAAGCAGAATCTTCATGTCTGCTTGCTTGTCTACATAAAGTGTTTCTGTGTATAAATGCAAAGCTTGATAATCCTTCAAGCCAGTGACACAAGCAAGGCCATGCACTTTACACTGACTTGTCATTACCTATTAATCACTTGCTACACTAAGTGGCTGAACTAACAGTGTCTCACTGTTGCTTTTCACTGTCACAACTTATCTGCACCTCTTATGCCAAAAAATACACTCACAGAACACGACAAACTTTGTACCATTTAACCTGTGAAAAAAACACAGCCATTAACAGGAATGTACTAAACATTTATGAATACTGACAAAGAATTAACTCTTTTTTTCAGAATAGTGCTTACCTTTTTCTAGTAGCCTCACTTGTGTGAACATTGATATTTTCTCATACTCTTACAAGCAACTTTATTAGGTTTAATTGCTTGTTAACACAAATATGGAACCATCTAATCACATGGCAAAAACTCAATACCATTAGGCATCTACATGAAAACAACTTGCTCATGTTTAAATGGAGGACCAGAATACAAAATAGAAAAACTATTTTACATAGGAAAACTTATGTAAGTGACTTTGAAAGTGGTACTTTTGTTGGTGCCAGATGGGCCAGTCTGAGTATTCCTAAAAACTGCTGATCTACTGGGATTTTGACACACACAACCATCTACTGGGTTTAAAAAGAATGGTCTGAAAAAGAAAAAAATCAGCACACAGCCTGCCTAAGTAAGGTTGCTGGCCATGCCTTTCCCTTCCCTTTAGGATTAGTGAACCCATCTAATGATGGCAGCTTCCAAGAGAATAGTGCTCTAGGTCATTAGTCTAAAATCATCTCAATGTCATCGTTCTGGAGAGTTTTGGCCCTTGAACAGTTTGCTTCATTTCAGCTAGCATACAGGAAACATTTTTATCCTTCAGTGAAAGATGTATGTCTCATATGCTAAAAAAACAAGTGCCAGCTCAAGCCCTGCTATTGATAAGGAACATCAGAGGAACAGGGAAAAAAAGAAGGTGTTGGGTACAGGATACTCCACTGGTATCGACGTAAAATATCAAGTGGCTGCACAAAATTATGCCACGGTGTTTCATGGTCAAAATTCAACCAAACTGTTTTTCATTTGGTTTTTAGATGTGTGTCTGAAAACTAAGCTCAGCCATGACAATCGAGCTCATACCTTGAACACTGAGTACTTCATTGGCCTTCCGTGGTTTCCATATCTCTATCCAATAAGAAACATTTTTTGCTATGGTGGAATAGGAAATTGACAAAATCAATGTATAGCCAACAGATCTGCTGAGGCAGCATGATGATATCAAGCAAATATAAGGTTTGCTTATGACAACTTGTTGAATCTGTAGGAATTAAGGCAGTTCTAAAGTCAAAATGATGTCTAACTCGGTACGAGCAAAGGTTACCTATTAAAGTATCCATTGAGTATATAATTGCCATACCAATGTACTTGATTTAGATCTAATTTCTTAAAAGCTATTGGTATTTTAAAGAAATTGCATTGTAAATATGTGTTCAAAATTTGTAATTGTCTCCCCTCTGTTGTTTTTGTTTGTTGGATTTTGAATAATTTAGTAGTTTTGTAGCATCCCAATAATACTATATCTGAAGCAAATAAGAGTGGTTTCTTAGTTCTCCCATAATGGCAAAATTAAATTACAAATTATGAATATCTTTTAATAAAATTCTAATATTTACTGAACTGATATTAAACAATCCTGATCCTTCCTCTAATTTATGTTCCTTCCTTATGCTGGCATTGACTTCACTTAAAGAAAGTAAGGAAACCAGTTTTCAATAACCAAGCAATGAAGACTGCCCTCTTCTGACTCAAGAGCAATAGTCTGACCCATGGCCCTGACTCAAGATTTAAATGCCTGCATTCAAAGGTAAAAACTAAAGTAAATCCATAAAAACAACCCTCCTGAAGGTTACATTTTAAGTGTTGCTTATTGATTCATACCATCGATACCGAGTATGCTTGTTTCTCACTACCTGACCTCTGCTTTATATTTCTGTTTTGCTTTACTCACACATTTTGTTATTCACAATGCATTTTTCTATTGTCAATCATGTCACCTGATACTGATCTGTCCAAACATCTTCAATGACATATGTACTAAAAACACTTTACAGAGCATAAATCTAGTGTACTTTCCACTCCGTTCCACTGCAACTCTCTTACCTATTTATCTTACTCTCTGCTACACACCTTCAGAGATGGGACCTTCAGCCACTATACATATCACCCCATTTATATTTTTTAAGCTGTGATCCTTCGACCTGTGATTGTTAATGCGGTGTTACATTAAAAAAAAAACAAAAAAAACAAAACAAAACCCAATCACTAAGTATTACTTTTAATTGTCTTATCATTTTCATTTTTAAAGGAAGACATCAGTTTAAACAATTGGTAAAAACAATGTAAAATGATAAAATTTATGTTACTAGACGTATAATCAAAGCCTGTTGAAAGTGGCTTGCAGCTGAAAAAAACTGAATTCCTGGATTAAATAACAGAGGCCAATAAAAAAGGATTTCTATAAAAGAAACATTTGCCCTTCTGAGAAGTATACCCATGTACTGTACAGTATGTGCATTAAATATTTGGTCAGGGCTCCTTAAAGTGCAAAAGGAGGCCTTTCACACTGCTCAAATGTTAAGTCCAGACTGGTTTAGTAGCAACCTCCAGGTCATCTGTAGTGCTGGGTTTAGTGTGTTATCTTCCACTTGACAATACCCTAGTGATTCTTTGTAGGGTATAGGTCAGGTAAGTTTTCTATCCAGTCAAGCACAATGATAACATGACTCATCAAACCAGGTATTGGTACACTTCAGTTCAGTTCAGGAGTGGCTTACAAAGCAATAACAATGCTTGTTCATGTGTTGAATACCATTGTGTGTGAATGCTGTTGATGCACTGACTCCTGCCTTATAAATCTTGTCCTAACTCTTGGATAGGCTTTGCTTCACCACCCTCTCAAGGCTGCATTTATCCCTGTTCTTTGTTCACCATTTCCTGCTACACTTCTCCTTTCAATTGTTGTGCAACAGTAAGTCTGGTTTGGCTATTAATAACTATGAATAATTGCTTAGGGCATTTATTCTTAAAACTAGTAATTTAGATCAAAATTACCAAGTCTGGGCACCACCCGATCATCAGGAAAATAATAGCTAAATAGTTCAGTTTCAGTTATTGTCTATAAATACCTCCCTGATAAGGCTTAAGTTTTAATATAATAATAGATGAATGCACAAGTCCAGCATTGGTGTTCTTTGAACAGCAAGACACTACACATATGGAATAAACACAGACAACTTCTCTCCAATATCTAAGAGTTTACTAATTTATTTGTTAGTGAGGTCAAATTAGCTCTAAATTAAGATTAGTTTAGACTAATTGACAAATTTGTTCCAAGCCAATTCACAATACAAAGCAGTTAAAACAAAACATTATTTCAAGAAAGTAACGTTTACATTAATTTCCTGAATTCGAAATCAGTAACCTTTTGGATAGTTGATTCTCAGCTTACTGATCAGTCACTACAATTAATAGATCTAATTTAGTATTTTTCAGTACTAAGATGGTGGCTGAAATGGACAAGAAGAAACTGAGTTTTGCGGTTTTAAACAATCTCTTTTAAGTCCAAAACACTGTAAATAACAATATTAATTGTTCATTAGTCCCGGCAGTTCATTGCAATTGACCGCATGAGCAGGGAAAATCTATGTTTGGGAAGGCTAAAACCCTAAGAAGTCTTTGGCATCTAGAGCTACGTTTAGCTTAGGTAGTGTTTAGCTTTAAGAAAATGGGACATTTAACACATTTTAAGACCATTTTATATAGCTTAGTGGCAAGAAAGGAAATGGGGGTGTTTAATGGTTCTTGTACCAGCCTCCTGTAGTTTCAGTCCTTCATGGCTGCAAGCCCAACACACTCAACTTTCTACTTATTATTATTTATTTATTTAAAATTATTAAAAATTTTAAAAAAGCTTGATTTTGAGTTTTCATTAGCTGTAGGCCAGAATCATCAAAATTAACAGACATAAATGGTTGAAAAATACTGCTTTGCATGTACTGCATCTATATAATACTGTGAGTTTCACTTTTTGACCTGAATTATTGTTCACTATAAATGTACCTTTTCACAACATTCTAATTTGTTGAGATGCATCTATGTTTTGTGTTTTAACCATTTAATCAACTCTTTTCAGTATAGGTAGCAGGTTAAGAACATTATTTGCTTTCTCGTAGTGTGTTTTTATTGTGTGTATGTGTAGACATGGAAGTTGCCTGTCCTAAAGAGGGGGCACTTGACAAATGGGCAGAGAGTACCTGATGTTGGTCCATCAATCTTCCAGACCTTGGTCTATAGCAAGCAAATAAAATAAAATGTCCCAGTTGCATAGGCAGGAGAAATATGGAATGGACCGGAGTGACAATGACAGAAGCCTCCAGGTATGAGGGATGGAATTTAACTGAAACACACTGGTGCATGCAAGCACAAAAATAATCTCACAATCATAAATTTGTACTCTTATCTCAAATGTTTTTCACCAAGACTTGGCAATTCTTTAAAAAACTTTTTTTTTTGTATCAGAAACACTGTTACATCTGGGTGTTTTTCACTTGGGGTGAATAGCTTTTATTTTTTCTCACATATTATGTTGTTACAATATTAGGAACGTAGTGTTGTATGCGTATATTAATTTTATACTCTGGTTGCCGTAATGTTTTCTGAGAACATTATTTAAGATTTTGTCAATTAAGGCTTTAACATGCACAATGGGACACAGTGTATTTTATACACACATTTTCTAAATAACATTCACCATGTATATCAGAGTAAATATATTATCAAGCTGAATTTACATAATATACTGAGTGGCATCCTAAACTTTTTTGTCAGCGCAAACATGTATACCTCTAACAGTCAACTGAAAAGTCAGTGGAAATTTGAAGCTTGCGGCTAATTTTTTTTGCCGTCCCCTCTCATCAAAGAACTGATGCAGACTGAAGAGTACGTAGCTGACTTTATTCTCTGGGCATTTAAACAAGACAATAAATGTCGTAATTAACATGCCACCAATATACTCAAAGCAACATGTTTAAAGATGTTTTAATGTGCAGCTAAAGGTACAGTTTATTAGGTTATGAGACATAAAAAGTTCACTGTTGTGCACAATACATTTAAAAACAATGTCTGCAATGTGCTGCGATGCCGCAGGGGTAGAGTGTGTGACCCATATGCGGAGGCCTCAATCCTCCACACAGCCGTCACAGGTTCAAGTCCTGGCCTGTTGACCTTTGCTGAATGTCTTCACTCTCTCCCACAACCGGTTTTCCTGTCAATCTACTGTCAAATAAAGGCCACTAGAGCCACAAAAACCCTTAAAAAACAAAGAAAAGCAATGTCTGTCATAAGGTACTCATAATAATTCTTCAAAGAGCAAATCTCCTCTTCTTCCACATATCCAAAGTTAAGAAAGTCAATTGAAGACCCTTCTTTGTGGAATTAAATAAGCAATAACTATGATCAAAACATCCAATCATAATTAACCTTAACAGATGGTAATAATAAGCTTCCATTGGCTGCTGTGAATATTAATGAGATCTGTGAGCAATAATTCTTGAAAGAGCTTGAATTTTAGCTTTATATACCTGTCACTTCATCAAGACAACCTGATAAAATACCTTTGGGTATGTTTATAGAGTCTTGCTTGTGACATAAATGTAGTTCAATCCAGCATATATTATTACATATTGCAGAATAGTTAAGCATTACAAATTTGATATGTTGCACCCATGTGTAGTTTATATTTAGACATTTTTGTTTGTTAATTTATTTCACTTCTGTGTTCATGTCATTAAAATGAAATTATTTGACTTTTTACCCTGTTACCTTGTCACTTCCATTCCATTTTTTTGTGCTAAGTAATAATTTGCTTAAAGGACTTATGTTTTACTCAACATTCCATGTTCAGTGCTGCCATTTGGCACTTAATTATCTACTGATACTCTAGATCATGCATTCTTAAATGGCTGATCTCTGTCTGAGTGATGGTTCTCTCCAAGCCCATGCCCTATTTGATAAATTCATGAAAATAAGTAATTTTCACTGAGCATTTGTGATGCGTCACACAAAAAGTAGAAATAAGTCAGCAGAGCAGAAATGGAGAAAAATGATAAAAACCACAAATTTCTGAGAACATAGTGATTTTCTTTTTTTTGGCAAAATATACTAGTTAAAGGCATGAAGAAACCACCTCATGCTTTAAATAGCTGATTTGGAGGTTTTAAAATGGTAAACTTTGTGTTTGAAATCAGTTTGTTTCCAGAATAAATCTGAGCCGTTTTAAGGGGTGTGGAAGAAACTCATAGCTGATTAACATACTGGGCTTTATTAACTATTCACACATTTTTGTTATTGCTTTTGGCCAATAAGTTGCAAGTTTGAGGTAAACACATGGCTCATTAACATCTCCAACACATTATTCAGCCCATGTTGCAACAGGCCATTAGAAAAAAAAGATACTTCGGAGATGACATTATCCACCATAAATAAAATATAATAAAATAAATAAAATACAGCTGAAAAGAATAGAACGCCAGGACAACTTATATGATCGGAGGAATTTATGTCAGCAGGAATATTTTTCAGTTTCTTGGGATGAGTTGCATAGCTTATCTTGTTTTTAAAACACTATTACGATACATAGTATGTTACCAGCATGCAGATCTGGGTATGCCCGGACTGGTGCTGTACTGCTGTGACTGCAATGAGTGTGATACGACGGTAACAAAGCGGTGTGGAGCGCTGCACGCCACACTGACTAACTGCGTCTAGTAGATGTAACACCTATAATAAAATAATTATTTATGTTGGTCTTTATTCAGGCTGAAAGAAGACATTGTATAACATGTTGTATTTATAGCTGTCTTCCACATATCCTTGGGAATCCCAGGCCAACCAAGAAAACTCTGTAGCGTGTATTTAGATGGTTTAATTCCACTAGAGCTCAGGGTTCGCAGACAACACTATGACAGAAACTCACAGCCTTATTGGAAAATGGAATACAAGCTGAAAACCTCTAAAAAATATATATTTCTAACTAGATAAACCAAGTCATACCTATTGAGAGCAGTGATGTCATGTTCACAAGCGATCCAGTTCTTTTGACCGGCTCTTTACGCTGAACGATAGAACTCAAGTCTCAGTTGGTGAGAGCTGTTCTTTGTTTTTTACAACTTACCTTGCTTGCTCTGCACTTGAATCAACAGCTATCAATATTTTTCAAGTGTTAGGTTTAGAGACAGTTCTACTGAAACTCTGAGAGCTGTTTAGTCACTGATCTGGTTTTCAGTGAGCCAACATTCAAGTGATCATATCTTCTTTTTTATTTTAGTTTTGATTTCTATTTGTTTGACATCATTAGAAAGCTTAGAATCCACACTTTCAGAATCTGTAAATAACTCAAAACGCCCCTGAGGAGACTTCTTCCTGGTTTTGTCTTGGCCAGTCACATTTTTTCTGGTGATAGACATCTTAAACATAGAGCCAAGCAGGGACTTGGGTGGTGTGCTTTGGAGGTTACCTCATACGCCAGTTATTACAGCAATAGCATCGCTCAGTTGAGCCAATCAAATGTTTTGTTTAGCCTGCGTAACCAGTGCAGTGAGTCCACCAGAGCAAAGCAGAAGAGATGACAGCATGGCTTTCTCCAAAATAAGAAAAGTTGATGCTGAATACCGCTGTTTTAGAGATGAATGGACAGAGAAATTTCTGTTCATTCTTCTAGCAGGCAGTTCAAAGCCTGTTTGCCTCATATGCTCTGAACTGGTCACATTAACTAAAAGTGGCAACATGAAGTGCTACTATGAAAGGGAGTACATCTCTTTTCAGTAACATTTATCTGCTGAAGTCTCTGCAGAGAGCATGCAAATATCCAAACTGCAGATTTGAATGACTGGCAGAGCACTCCCATGCCCATTTCTGTCATTAAGAAAAGCAACATAAAAAAATAATCAAACATGAATCAAAAGAGAGAGGTTGTGTTAAAAGCTCTGTTTTCATATTTCTTCTAAAAGAGCCATTTTTATGTATTGTTTTTTAAAGATGCAGATTTGTTTTGCTTGAAAACTTTTTTTTTCATAGGCTGGTACATCTTTAAACAAAAAAAGACAAAAATGTTTGCTTGCTCTGCTTTTTTTCTCAAATGTTAGATGTTAAAGGGGTATATTATGTAAAATCGAGTTTTTTTGAGCTTTACATTATCTTATAATGTTATTCCCTCATCAAAAACATGCCTGTATTGATTTGACTCTTTCCTGCATGTTTGAGAAATCCTTGAATCTACCATGGCAGCCATTCAGCATGCCTAAATGCTTGCTCTCACAAAGTGCCGCCTATTTCCACAAAGCTCCTCCTCAGAGCTGTCTCTAGCTGAGCTTCCGGCTCACAGAGCACCCCCCACCTTCCCAAATCAGCTCCTCCAGACCAGCGGCAGCAGCAATTAGCAAACACCTGGTGAAACTGTGAGTCTGCTGAGCTTATCATACGAACTACTTCTCAGTCCAACACTCCAAAGAATGGTTGTAAACAACATAATGGAGAAACGTTGTGATGATGTGCTGAAGGCAAAGTGTCGGAAAGAGCAGGAGCTTCTTAAAGAGACAGAGGCCAATTTAAAGGCAATTTAAATTGTAAAGTCAAATTTCTTTTAAGTTATTTTTGATATGTACAGCATTTTCATAACAACTTTACTTGATTGTGCTATAAAATGGCACTATGTGCTTGGAAAATACATAATACCGCCTCTTTAACCTTTTTACTTGAAGTGTAAGTCTTCAATTCTTTAGGCTTGGACCTCATCAATTTAAGAGAAAAAAGGGTTATTAGGCTCTATTATTTGCACTTTAAAGATATGTTTTATTCAGAGTTTTCTGTTTTAATCTGAAAGGTCTTAGATTTTTTTTTGCCTGTGACTACTTTTAAATATGGTAAAATTGTTAGTTGCTTACTATAAAGTGCTGATTGTTAACTGTAAAAATCTGAGCATACTGGTAGGCAAGTATGAACTGGACTTGTTCAGACCTTTTACTAGGAGGAAATTTTAGTAACTGGACCTCAGTGAGTTTTAATTGAATACTCCTGCTCTAGATGTTCAAGGGTTTTTGTGTCAACTAAACCACAATTTGGCAGTGAAAAATGTTTGATTTTATCATTGTATAATTTAAAGAATTAAAGTCCATCCCCGGTGCTGTTCTGTGGCTGTCAGTGATTATGTGTGCTTTTAGCCACTAAGAGGAGGTGCGATTGAATGTGAGAGGATGATAAATCACTCAATAGACATCTGAAAACATTGTCCCCCCTCGCCTCTGAGATGATAGTTACGCCCCTGTGATGAAGAGATAATACTAAATCAGTTTCTTTTGATGATATGTGCTGACACAGAAACTGTAACTAATTGCTTCCTTGGACCAATTTGATTTTTTTGCCTTCACAGTTTTACTTTAACAATGAATTAAAAATTAAGCTTCAGCCAAATTTAGATAGGATCAGAGTTATCATCTGCCAGATCAAGGGTCTGCAACCTGCAGCTCCAGAACCACAAGAGGTTCTTTGACTCTGTGGTTCACTTAATACATTAAACAATGAAATATGAACCTGTTTTTTGATTGTTTGTTTGTTTCATTGTTTTTGTCATGTGCCTCCACGAAAAAACACTGCCTCCAACCTGGCCCCTCGTAAATCTCATCTGGTACAGCCAGCCACTGGTTGTACTGATCTGCTAATACCTAAGATTTTCCTAAAATGTGGTTGGCTTGTTAGGGGGAAATGGAGGTGTCATCTCTCGACCAGTAATGAGTAGCAGTCCCACTGGTATCCTGACTTTCATTTCTATTATTTCACAGCATTGATGTTAGCAAGTGAAATGGACTGGCGGGGCATGTGTCCAGCTTGTGCAATTGCTTGAAATTCAGTCTATTATTTGTCAGTTCCTAGCAGTTCCTGGTAGATTTCTGTGCTGCCTACAAACTCCATTTGAGAGTCATTCACTTGAATGACAGCTTCTATTTTTGGTTATACTTCAATAACAGTAATTACAGTTTTCATATGAAGTGCTGAAAAGTCCAAATGATTAACTTATTCATGATTCTGACTGCACAATAGAACAGGGAACATTTCCTTATGCAGTTATTATATGCTAACATCAAGATACTCTACACCTAAACATACATATATTGCATACATAAACATACAGAGAGATATAAGTTTAGACTTGATGAAAAGATGAAAAATTAAGGCCATCACTTGCATTTTTTGCTGCCTTTAAACTTTGGCAATGGGACCAACGCTGCATCTAAAGCTTAGTTTATGCAGGCTTCATAGATATCATATTTAAAGATTTTATATAGTCATTTTGATTTGCTTTGTTAACATCTATCTTAGAGTTTTATATGTGACATTTAACAGTCCAAAAAGTAAAATGTACAAAGTCATTTCACACTGAGTGATACATTTCAAGCTTTTATTTCTGTTAATGTTGATGATTATGTCTTATAGCCAATGAAAACCCTGAAAATGTATTTCTCAAAAAGACCAATAAAAACAATCTTCAGTACAGGAAATAATGATCATGTTACAGTCTGCACAAGATATCAGGAAAAACACTGCTGCTTGACAACTGTCCAGCAGAGCTGAAGCCACAAAAGGTTAGAAGCTGGCTGTTCACAGAATGCTGTCTCCAGGTGTAATAGACAGTTGAGTGGAAGGAAAATGTGTGGTGGAAAAAGATGCCAAGTAACAGGTACAACCACAGCCTTGAAAAGATTGTGAAGCAAATTTCATTCAAGAATTTGGGGGAGATTAACAGTGTGTGGACTACGGCTGGGGTCAGTGCCTAAAAAGCCACTATACACACATGTATCTAGGATATGGGATACAACTTTCATATTTCTTGTGTAAGACACCCCTGAACCAGAGATAATGTCAGAAGCCTATTACTTGGGCTAAGAAGAAAAAATAACTGGACTTTTGCTTATTGTTCCAAAGTCCTCCTTTCAGATAAGAGTAAATGTGCATTTCCTTTTGGTAAGGTCCCAAAGTCCAGAAAAGTTGTGATGGAAAGAATCAAAGTTGCTTGAGGTCCATTGTAAGGTTTCCATAGTCAAGGATGATGTGAGGAGCCAAGTCATTGGCAAACAAATGCTGAGTGTATGTACTGTGCAGTACATGGATATAATTTTCATAAGGCTGACATGTCTATGTCAAAAATGTTTTTTATTCGTTTTATGTATTGTAAATAAGTCTAAAAAACTGAATTTTGGGTTTTAATTAATTGTAAGCCAACACTTCAAATATATTACTGAGTGTGCAATGACTCAGAAAAAAATTATTTCCACCTTGTCAACTGAATTACTGAAGAAAATAATGATGGTATTCTAATTTATTGAGAACCACCTGTATAATGAGAATTATGTTGGCAGGTAACTTTTTATAACATCAGATATTTAATACTTCATGGTATTCACACAAAAACTTATGAATGGCAAGAAATAAATAATGAAATAAAATGCAAATATAAAAAAAACGACAAAATAAAACTCTAAAACTTTGGACACAATAATGTAGCATAAATGCATGTATATAAATGATCAATCAATGAATCAACAGCACTGGAAAAAAAAATCTTACTTCTTGTTAGTTCCTGAAATCTTATCAAATGTCCAGATTTTTTAGTCAAGATGAGAAAACAGACTACATTCATGTAAATTATATACTGCTTGAGAATCTTGATAAATTTAAAAAATAAAAAATAAAAAAGGGTAAGGGTTAGGGTTAGGGTAGGGTAGGGTAAGGGGTTAGGGTTAGGGTAGGGTAGGGTAAGGGTAGGGATACCCCCTTCTGACTGCAGTACTTAGGAAACGGGAGAGGCTC
Source organism: Anableps anableps (assembly GCA_014839685.1). Lineage (NCBI taxonomy): Eukaryota > Metazoa > Chordata > Actinopteri > Cyprinodontiformes > Anablepidae > Anableps > Anableps anableps. The sequence goes on along the minus strand of CM026068.1, from coordinate 22,491,272 downwards.
ATGGCAGCTCTCACTGCTTGCACAAGACAGACAGGTTGCAGCTGAGCTGCAAAGTTGTCACCATAACAACACAGAAGAAAAAAATCACTAGATTCACCACTTGTTGGCTTTTTGAAAAGAATCTAGAGTGTCTGAAAAGTCGATAAATATAGCGACAAAGTGGAAAATTAACAATCGTGCTTCTTTCGTCCAAAATCACAGCCCTGCTTACCTCCTCCACTCATCCCCACACTTGGCTACATCTCTTGGCTCCACCCACTTTGGTGGAATTTTTCAAAATTTTCATGAGGCAGAGTTATGCATTTACAGGGATGGTGGGGAGGGTTAGTTACACTTTAACCAAATGCTAATTCACACCATAACTCTAAATCTAACTAGCAGAGCACAGTAAACCTGCAAAAAAGCAGGAACTGGAAAAATGTTCCTTACTTTCCACAAATTACCTCCCTTTGTTGGTAGATATTGTGAAAGTGCTCCTCTAAATGTAGTATATATAAGTACACACACACACACACGTCACATATTTAAAGAAGCAGACTGAAGACGATGTTGCAGGCACATCATGTACCTCACTTAAACACCTACAGAATATATTGGACGACTTTGTATTGGTTTTTTATTTGAAAGAAAATTAAAAACATTGAAGTGTAGCTTGCAGAAAAGATATGGGAGTTAGAAAGGCTCTGCAGTTATTTCTTTTTAATGGAGGCAGAAATGTAATATTGGTCAGAAAAGGCTGAGAAATGCAGGTTAGCTGGGGAAAAAAGGTGCTGACTTATTTTTTTCTTTTTCTCTGTAATAAGCAGATTTTTCTTTATCCATTTACTCACTCACAGACACGCACACACTGCCACTCAAATAGACCTGGGTGTGATATTAAGTCTGTATCATATATAGCAATTAGCTGTTATATTATGGGAGACTAGTTCTTCAATGCTAAATAACCAACATTAAACAAGTCTCAGGCTCCGTACATAGTCTCTGTACGATGAACAGAATAGAATAGAAATATCTTTTAATGTTCCTTTGTGGGGAAATTCATGTGTACCAGGAGCAAAGTGGCAGGCAAATGGTGGCATGCATACTTATACAAGGCCCAAATCCATTTGTCTATCACTTGTGAACACAACACTAAGAAGCTTGCACTTTCAAGCTACAAGACTCAAGGCCACACCTCTGAATACCTTCATTACTGCAGATGAGACCCAAATCAATCTGCCCATCACTTGTAAAGAACAAACCAAGATTTTAGAACTTATGCACTTGAGACAGAGACTGGCCTATTAAGAAAGCTTTCTACCCCACCAAATGTCAGGAACAGTCAAAGGACTGTGAGGCTGATATTTGAACCTATTTGAACTAATAAATGAAATCAAAGATAAAATTTTTAAAAAATTCTCATAGACAATCACAAACAGCAAGTGACAAAACGTTGAATTACATTTACAGTTTTACAAGTGGATTTTTTGATTTATTAATAGGAGACTTCTTTTGAGTCTAAAGAACTATATTTCTACAGTGGCTGGAACTGGAGGGCAATAGTATTTCAGGAGAGAAGCAGGCCCTGTCTAAATGGCAGTCTACTGGTAGCATTAACGTTTTGGATCTCTTGTCAAGTCTTATATAGTTGTTCATAGTTGTGCACCTTTGCACGTGTTGGCTTTGAATACCCTTCCGATAACCAGCAAATATATCAATTTGTTATTTATACTCTACAGGAACACTGGAAAGATCAAAAATTACTGGAAGCAAGTTTGCAGCTCTAGGAAAAGTACCAGAGATAACGTTTGATGCATCTTAGCTGGGCTAAGGAGAAGAGGAACTGGACTGCTGTGCAATGGTCCAGAGTCCTGTTTTCAGATGAAAGTAAACTCTGCATTTCATTTAGAAATCAAGGTCTGGAGGAAGAGTGGAGAGGCACAGAATCCATGATGAAAATTAACATGATTACATTATCATCAATAAATATTTTGCTTGAGTCTATTTTGTTATAATCTTGTCTTTATCTTTTAATAAACCTCTTTCCAGAACTCAGTGTTTAGTTGTTTTGCTCAGTGTAGAATTAATTTTGCTTCCTTTGATGCTTTAGTCACACCAACTTTTACAGAGACGCATAGGATATAGTTTAATCTGGAAATTAAGGCTTTAGCTATTATTTTGTGAAGTCAGTTAACATTCACTTGTGTTTTGAATAGCATTCTCCTTTTACCTTCCTGTCACTCTTTTATGCCATTGTAAAGCCTGCTTCCTATATTTCTCTCACCAGCTCCATGGATATATGCTGTCAAGTTTGGAGAAAAACTTTTTCAATCCATCTGCAAGAATTACCAGCCACACTGATTGTACACACCACTAACAAACACAAATTCATACACACACAAAAAAACAAGCAAACAAAAAACACACACAAACAGGCGTGTTCGTGTGGGTCCATGATATCCATTATCTCTTCCCAGTCTGATTGGCCTCAGTGCCTAATTGTCTATCACTTGTGAACACCTCAGTGTCTGATTGGCTTTCTGTGCTGACTGTGGTCAGCACAAAAGAAACTGCTTACTCAATACTTTGAAGAGGTTTCTTTTTGTTTGGTGCAGAAATGACTGACAGGAGGTTTAGCCAAGAACCTCGAGGGTCACAGACTCTGCAACAATGAAATGATATTGCTTTTGCAGATTGTGTTTGTGTGCATCGTATTTTGAACTGTGTTGGACATTTATTTAATTGATAAATGTGGGATAGCATTTCTTAGTATTTTTGTGTGCCTTTTTAAGGGACTTTCTATTCCATTTATTTCAGACCTCATTTCATACATGGCAGACAGGATTGTAATAATGCATTAATTCTGTGAGTTACTTTAATCAGCTGATTCTGGTGCAGAAAATATCATGAAGGGGTTGACACAACCCCTTTTTTTTGTATTCTAAGCACTGAACACATTTGGACATCCTGAATTAGGATTGTGACACAGAGCTCAGTCAAATATAAGGGAAATTCCTGGCACATATTTTATGCATTTTGGTTTCATGAATGCTGTTGGGTTATACACTGTACATTTGGTTTCAAAAACCAAGTTACTTATTGAAAACAAACACTAACATAAATATCTATGTTGATATTGAAAACAGTTAAACACCACAAGCTGAACACACAGTGCCAATGTCATTCTAATCAATGCATCAGCCCTATAAAACACATTGTCTTCTCATACCAGCCTGTAAACACATGAGGGACAGACATTTACTGGATAGAGATGGGGATAGAGCTTTGTTCCATCTCCTTCCACTTCTCTCTAAAATGTTCCCATCCTTCGAAATCAGTGCAGTCCAGAATCTTTTTTCTAGATGCAAATTGGGGTGAAAAGCTAAAAAAAGATGATGTCCTGCATACCAGCGACTGCCATCTATTGTAGGATTGGTAACATAGGCCACCTTGTGGCTCATTTTCTGAACCATTCAATTTCATCATTTTAATATCATAACATTAACATTTCCTTACTTACAAGTTGCTAGTGAGCTAGTTCTGGTTAAGTGGGCTAGTCTATTGGCTTGTCATTGTTTTGAAACAAGCTGATTCTCAACTTATCATATTCTTCAGATTTATTGTCAGACTCTACATTTTCATTCACAAACTTCTTCCTGAGCATTATCTTCAAAAGCTTTTTTCTCTCTTTTTTCTGTCTTGTGATAAGGAACCACACTGGCAAAGCTATATTTATTGTGTCTCACTCCACATTTCCAGCTGAGATGGAAAATGAGAAAATAAGTATTGGTTCCTGTGAGACAGAGGGTAAAATATGAGAGTAGGTGTTGCGGGTGCTTATATTTTGCACTAATTTTGGAACCCTGTGCAGAAATGCAACAGGGGCAGAAATACAAATTTCAGATTTACACTTTCACACACAAACACAAACTTACAAAAACATACCCACACACACATTAACAATAGGTCCTCTAAGCAAGCTGTTTGTGATGGGGGGTCCTGTAGCAGTAACAATACAAATCTGTTTTAAATGAATCTGAGTTTTGAAAAGTAATTAATTGTAATATTTTTTCTTTAATGAGCAATCAAAACAGGTCTCACAAACCTGAACATCATACAAGGGTATTAGTATTTCCATTTTTAAAACACAGTGTGAAACATTATCCTTTGTGTAGCCTTGAACACAAATAAATGCTTTTCAAGTATACTCTGAGACACACAACACAGGAAAAATGAACATACTGGGTATCAGAGGTATTTACATCAGGCTCAGGCCCCTTGTTTGGCACTCATGTCTTTCAAAGCTCCTGCATATTTTATTTCAGCTGAAGTACGTTTCTACTCATTTAGACCCATGTAATTGCCTCAAAAGTTAAAATATTCATCAGACTCATGAAAACATTACCGTTTTTCTGCAGGGATAGGACCGGCTATGCAGAGGCCTTCTGCTCCCCCCATGAAATTTTACATTTTTAATTGGGGATAAAACTCTTAGTGAAACTTAGTGGCTTTTCGTGTTTTTGGAAAAATCTTCACATCATGTTGCTTAATTCTCCTAGCAACCAACATGTCATTTGCAAACTGTAGGAGAAGCAGAGTGGAAATGATAGACATGGCCACAGGAAATGTTTCGAGGAACTGGGTTGTTTTTTAAGAGAATGGTTAATATGAGTAATTAAATTTGAACCTAAAGCACATTTTTTGTGCTGCAAAAATACTGGCATATTCACTCTGAGTTTTTACTGAAGGATCATTGCTAGTCTAGCTGTGCAGGGGCTTACTGGTGCTGACATAGCTGACTTTTTAGTGTTCGGTTGGAAGCATGTTTTTGATAATCAAATATTTAATCTATAAATCTTAAAGTTTAGGGAAGATAAAGTATCCTATATCAATGTTCACTATTTAATTAAAAATAAATTGCTGTTTACTATATAAGTTCACTCTTCTAGAATGTTTTTACATGGGAAAATTTCACCCCTGATCACATTTATGAAATGATGATACGTCTAATGACACTGCTACAGATGCTGCTGTAATAGCAGCAGAGATCATGAGGGGACACAGAACCATAAAGTTAAGCTGCTGCAGCTACTGCCAAGCATCACTCATAATCTAATGAGTATGTCTGTTCTAATGCTTTGTACTTAACCTCGCCATGAGGTAAGGGCAGCTGCACGTGCGTGTTTGTGTGTGTGTGTCCATGTGATTGTTTATGAAAATTGAGGTTATAATTTACTCTTTTTTAACTCTGTACTGCCTATTTTGGGTATTGACCTATATCTGCATAATCAAATATTATAGAATAGTTTAGAACTTGCAAGGTTACAAGATTCACAGCAGATGGAAAAGCTACAGCGGCTCCAATCAGAGACTAGTTCTCTCTTCTACTGTTACCTCATCCCAATTACTCATCTTTAATTTAACCCACTAGTGGTTCATCAGTACTTGTACAAGTCAAACCATCTCAACTGATCATAAACTTCTATGCTAAAGTTTGGACACCCCCATTAAAATTGTCATAATATTGATGATAGATTAATTAAGATGCTCGTGACCACAATCATTTTATCTTGTATATTTGCAGAACATCCAGCAAGTAGCAAAAGGCTTAGGATTTATTTCATGTTTATCTTAAACAAAAAAAATGGCCCCTTTTTGCAAGTTTTACTTTTTACAAGTAAATACTTTGTTTAGCATTTGCAACTTATGGAGCCTCTAGGACAAATGGGGTGTGTGGAGGATGGTGGCTGATGCTAGACATTTGTGCCATCAATCTCATTTCAGTATTGCTGTTTGTAAAGGGCTCTGCATGGTCGAGTCGAACTGCTGAAATTGGTTCTCACTGTCACAGCTGCGCGACAAAAATCACATCATTATGTTGTCAGGCTCATATTGTCGGCCCCTTCTTGTCACTACCCCCCTGGCAAACTTTTTGCCCCCTTTCTCTATGCAAAGCTATTCTGTGATTGCTCTGAATTTCGTGGGTGTGTTTATTTATGTGGAAAACAGCCCCAACTACTCAACTTCCAGAAGCCGGTTTTTCAGCCACAGAGCAGGATGGATAGTTTTGAGAAGCAATTGTCCAAGACCATTAGGAAGTACGTACTGAAACATTAAACTCCCCCTGCTCTGTTCTGGTCTGATGCAGTGGGAGAATGTCCCACCGACACCTTCCATTCTTATTTTCTGATAACATGGAAAATAAAACAAGATTTTCCAGCTCATCAATCATTATTTCCTCCTCCTTCAAACTTGTGAATTGGTAATAGTCAATCCAGGATTGGTGTGTTTACTGTGCTGTTATCAATCACATATGACAAACACCACAGTAAAAAAAAAAAATCATAAATGGCCTGTACTTGTATAGCACTTTATCTAGTCCAGAGGAACCCAAAGTGCTTCACACTACATTCAATCATTCATCTATTCACACACCGATGGTGGCAAGCTAGAATCTAGTAGCTGGCAAGGGGCAAGGCTGCTATTCACTGGCACCACCGGGTCCTCTGACCACCACCAGGCAAGGCAAGTGAAGTGTCTTCCCCAAGGACACAACAACAGAGCGGGGCTCGAACCAGCATTCCTCCATTTACAGGACAAACTCCTACCACCATCACCACCATGTGACCGACCGCTGACAGTTCGACTTCGGTCGGACCTTGCTGGGCCCTTAAGTATATCTGTACTTTCAAGGTCAATTACTTTATTCCAAAAACCTGACCTACACCGATAACGTACAACATTATAACCACTGACAAGTAAATAACACGGATCAGCCTTTTTTCATGGCAGCTCTTAGTGAGTGGGATATGTTGGGCAGCAAGTAAATTTTGTAAATAACCCTAATACGCTGCAAGCATAAGGATTTGAGAGAATTTGTAAAGGGGAAACTGAGATGGCTACTCAACTGGGTCATCTGTGCAATGTTCCAGGTCAGCACTGACTGAAACTGAACAACATAATTATTAACAAATAAAATAATTATTATTATCTCACAGAGACTTCTTAAAAGTGTACATTACATACAGTAGACTGTAAACACTTTGCATTTTTAGGAACAGCTATTATTCAATGTTTTGTCCATAATTTTGTGGGTATCTCACATTAGAAACTGATGTCTATCATTTTAATTAGTCACTAAATTATAAGTTCTGCGCTAATTGTAAATTCTTTTATATGGAATTTAAAAAGAACAGGCTGTCCTTCATTTCCATTTCCCCCTATTCTACACTCTCTCACTACTTGGCTAATAGAACAGCCTATCTTTTGTCCTTCCTGAGAACAGACTGATATCTTGAGCACTGGCTTGACGTTGTTGATCAGCAGAGCTCCTGGAGCTCATATCTCCCCTCTCTGTGGAGTTTGGGCTCTTAATCCCTAGAGCCTAGAGATAGGCTAGTTGCATCTGAGTCACTGCTGGAGCCCTGCTGGAGTAGATATTGGTTGTGTGTGTGTTTATGTGAGTTTATATGTGTGCATCTTTTTATGTGACCTTATGCCTGGAATCTGGCCTTCTGGCTAGCAGCAGCTCAATCTGCAGATGTCACTCTGCATCAAGAGGGCTGGATGACTGACATGTTTGTTTATGTATGTTTCAAAATTGTTGCTTTCAGCTATGAGAGAATATATTTTATGGTGTGTCGCAGGAAATTATGTTAAAACTGTATGTATTTCTGTGTGCTTCTACATATATCATACCTGTTACAGGTCACAGCAGAAAGGTTGAGAACAGATGGAATATTCAATCCAGAAAAAAAGCTGAATGCGGGTGGGCTGTAGGACAGTCAGTACATCACTCTCCCTCTTAAGCAAACAAACACACTCATACTCAGGAGCAGAAATTTACACATAGGGACAAATATTTCAAATGAAAGCACATTTGACCCGTCCAGGGTGCACTCAAATTATCAACCAGTGGGAAGAGGCACGATCCCCCTCAACCACTGAGAAGAAAAAAGCGACTACGCACGGTAGATGGAAGCACAGTTGGATAGAAGCAGATGACACACAGAAGGGGAGCAGAATCAAAGTTTTTATGTGCTGTGCATTGTACAGCTGGGAAAATAAGTATTGAACATATATTTTTTTATGTAAATATATTTCTAATTGGAATACAGACAATAAATTTCCTCCAGATGTTGGAAACAACCCACGTACTCCACACATATAATGAAATCAAAACAGGTTAGTCTATAAATCAAGTTATGTGTCATAAAGTAGAAGGGACAGGAAATAAGTATTAACCAGAAGAACAAAAGGAGTTACAAAAAACAAAAAGACAAACAACGGCAGAAATCTGTTCAGCTGTTTTAGATCTGATAGGCTACAAAAAAATTTCACATTACCATAACCATTGAGCCGACTGGGATATGTTGAGTGTCAACACAGGATGGAGACAATGTGAAATTCACATAAGCAGTTGTGGGATTTATTACAAAGGTTGTGGATGGCATTATATTGAGCAGGAGTTTCATGACTTTTTTTCAACCAGAAACCATGGGTGAATAAATCCGTTTGCAATGCCCTGCAATTCTGCATGTATCTTTGGTCTTATCTCTGGAAACATGGATAAATATAAGGTTGTCTCCTACACGGTACGCAGAGCAGCGAAGGATGCAAGATGCAGCTGCAGCCAGAGATCAGAGTGTCAGGTCTAATTCCAAGGGATTGTAGCATGACTGTGATGTACCATCACAGACTATAAAGCAACACACATTTTTTATAGGAGTGATAGCTCTGTGACTGACAAACTTGCCTTTTTGCATCCTTTGTGTCAGGAGTTTGGCTGCCCGCTTCCCACCCAGTAGGAAGGGAAAGGATTTTCATTATGATGGAGTGCAACATGATGAGGGTGTTTAAAACTCTAAATACCATAAAAGCAGATCCACCAGATGGTATTAGTGCAAGTGTCTTCAAAGTCTGAGCAGATCAGCTGGCACTTTTGGTTATAGAGATATTCAACCTCTCTCTAAAACACTGTGTGATTCCTACCTACTTTAAGAAGTCTTTAATAGTCCTGATTCCACAGACACCATACCCTAGTAGTTCAACTGATTTTAGGCCCATAACCCTGACATGTGAAATGTTTTGCTCATCTATTCATCATCCACTAATGATGCTAGAGCTTTTTTCCTCAAAAGTACTCTTCTTGAGGTGGATAGTAGTAAGTGGAACTATCTGAGTGTGCTGTTTGTGTGCTACAGCTCAGCATTCAATACAGTGATACCCTCCATGCTGTTTTCAAAGCTGTTTGACCACAAACTGAACTGTTTTCTGTATAAGTGGCTCTAACGCTTTCTGAAATTTAAACCACTAGTGGTCAAGCTTGGTCACTGCACCTAGACCCCGCTTATCCCCCACTTATTTTCAAAAGGTAGATTTTAAATATTCACAAGTATGTAATGTAGTAAATGCAACTATACAAGTTTTCCACTCTGAAAAAAAAAAAAAAAAAAAAAAGATTTGTATGATCATATTTCATTTATCACCACCCACCTAATTTGCTTAATGTTTTTACTTCTTTTCCCACTTAGTATACACATACTAACAAAACATACTAACAAATTCAATTCCTTCTCCCACTGTTCACAGCTGACTGTTGAGCAGTAATGCAATTTTTTCAAAATGCAGGAGTGAAAAGAGCAAGTGGCGATAAAAATGATCCAAAGGGCAATATGTTGAAATATTTAAAATGTCTTTATTTTACACATGGTGATTTAAATAAAACCAATACCTACCATCACATTGCAACCAAGCATGGCATATTGTCTGCTTTGGCATACGCTCTTGTGTTATCTACACAAGCTCAGAGAACAACCAACCCTTCATATAGTTCAACCACGAGCCATCAAATTGTGAACTAAACGTAAAAAAATATATATATATCAAAATATTAAGAGAAGGGAAAAGAAAAAGATGGTAATTTGAAGAAACAGATAAAATAAAAGGAAAAAAACAGAAATGGAAATGAAAATTTTTTATTACATATATGAATGAAATAACATTTTCCATATACTTTTGTCTTCTTTATAAAAATATAGCGAAGTCTATTTGATTAGAAAGTCACAGAAAATATTGTCCAATAGGTCTCATGGTGAAATAGTTATTTAAGATGATCAACCATGCCCAGCCAATGTTTTTCTCTACTACTTCCAAGACTTTAATTGTGCTTGAACCATCTTGATGCCATAGTCTGGTTTAGTTAAACTTTTGTGTTCATGTTTTAATTTTGATCTCAGTTGGTTTTAGTTTTGTCAGATGGATTTGCTGTTGTGTATATTTTGATGTGTTCTTTGCATTTTCAAGTCAGATGCCTCAAACTCCTGGTGGAGCTTTTCAAATTTCCCCCTTCCACATACACTAAGTAATTGTTTCATTATATTTCATTGTTGTAACTTGCTTTCACTTTTTTAAGAAGGGGAATTATTCTTTGACATCATCCTTTAGCAACTGGATTTAGGCTGCATTTGGGTCCACCATCCAGCAAATTCAAAGGCTTTACTTTTTATTTTAGATCACAAAAAGTTTGGAAAGGCATGAGGAAAAGTGTTAAATGAATGGATAAAATAAGTTCAAGATTAGAGTTAAATTTAGTTGGCAACCAAATAGCATTAGGTCAAACACACAAACATGAGTGTTTCCAAACCTTTCACTGTCTTAGAATGGAATATACTACTACTACTACTACTACTAATAATAATAATAATAATAATAATAATAATAATAATAATAATAATAATGTAGCTGGTGAGTGGGTGTTAATTTTTCCTCTCATATTTGTTTTGAAACAAAACTTGAAAAAGATGAAACCTATAAAAAGTAAGGATTTTGTTTTGATCATATTTGTAAGCTGTTATGATAATGAACAATTCAATCATGCAATACATAAAATATTAATATTGTATTTTTACCTTGGGGCTAGAATAAATTACGTTTGTGCAGATGTTGTGCGGACTCCCTCAACAGCAGGAATCACCCTTATTCCAAGAGTCATCATCATAAGCTTAACCAGGTCATCTGCTCTTATTCTGGGGACTGTCTGCTTATTTTGTTTGATGTCTGTTGCCCTGGTATCTGCTTTCTGCTTCGCTCATCCATTTTCTGGGCAGATTTAATCAGTGGTAAAAAGTAGTATCAACTTTCTGATACCATTCCATCAAAAACATGCACCTGAATCTCTGTTAATCCAAAGAAAACCCATGTGGGTCAAATGTGGTAGTCAATAACAGTTTTTCATTTCATAACTTATCAGAGGCATTCAAAACCTAAAATTGTACTGACATGTTTAACTTGCTTTTACTAAAACTAGCCCTACAAAGATATATATATATATATATATATATATATATATCCCTTATGGCTATATTCTCTTTGTGATTGCTCACATTAAAAATTTTCACAAAACCACACCTAAGTTGTAGATACTCAGCTTCTTCAAAATTCCTGGTATGAAGTGACTTTTTCTTTGTTTTTTGAGTGTTTAAAGCCACATCCTAGACTAGAAGTGTCAAACTCCAGTCTTTTAGAGTAAGTCTCCTGCAATTTTAATTTGTGTCATGGTGCAGCACACCTGAATCATGACTTAATTATTTAGTTCAGGTGTGTTGAAGCAAAGATGCATCTGAAATTTGCATGACACTGGTCATTGACGACTGGAGTTTGACAGCTTGCACTGGGCAGGGATCCACGTAACACATATCAGAAACTGCTACTGCTCTTTATGCAGTATTTGAAGGAACAAGGTGGACTTACACTCTAATACCACTGTTTGTTTACTACCAGTGGGTGTGGGATTCCCTCCGGGTGCTCTGGCTTTCTTCTACAGTTCAAAGACATGACTGTTAGGTCAATTGGTTACTCTAAATTGCTCTCAGGTAAGGGTGTGTGTGCATGGTTGTTTGTTCTACATGTCTTGTGTTGCCCGGTGATGGACTGGCTAACTGTCCAGTGTGGACACCGCCTCTCGCCCAATGACCGGTAGAAAGACATATTGACCCTGCAAGGACAATGGATAATGGATGGATCTTAAAGTATCATTCTTAAATTTAGTCAGTAACATGAAGAAATAACACAACTTCTTTTAACTAGATATTTAAGTTAATAAAATCTATTTGACTTTTGACCTGAATTTAATGTTGTTTGCATGTAGAGCAAAGGATAATAACTCTAACCCGGTTAATACATCATAAAACCACATTTCTGTCCATAAAAGGAACCTCCCTTAACATAGGTTCAGCAGCTTACTGCCAAATGAGGCCTCTGAAGTCAACACTGGCCACTGCTGACTTTACTATGCTGCCAGTGGCCCAGCTGTTTCAGCTAGACCGACACCTGAGAGCTGCAAGAGGCTGCCAACAGGCTGTAGCAGCTGCCCAACTCTAACCATCTAATGAACGGCACAGCTGGCACTGTCTATTCATCTTATAATGCTTGTAAATAAATGATTTTTTACTTTGAGTGCAACTTCTGCTTTGAACAAAGAAATACACAATATTTCAAGGATTGGGCTATTTAAAAAATGTGATTAATTAATTATGCTCCTAAGATAGAACTAATTAATTATCCAAAATAATCTTCCAACCTCTGTGTCTGCTTTTGTAGTTCAACCTTTGTTCATGACAGTTTCAGATAATGTGCATTGTGGGAGTGCACAGGTTTAGTGGTTATGAAACAATTTTGAGCCATATTGCCATGGTAATGTGAATATTCGTTGGCGAAGCTTTTCTCTGTACAGTGTATTTTATATTTTTTTTATAACGACACTTTCCTGACCTTGACGCAGTGTTTTCATTGCATAACCTCAATTACCTCAAATACCTAAAGTAACTGTATTGTGAAGTAATGTGAACAAATGAAGCAAAAGATGAAAAACAAAAAGGAGATTTAGGGTTTGTATTAAGTTCCTTCTAACTTCTTGAGCACAGTTTTACAAACTTCTTTGAAAGCCCAATGCTGAAACTACTGATTGGCTCCTTAACACAGTTTGATAATGAAGTCCAATTACACAACACATCACAGTCATCAATGCTCTTGCTGGGAATTTCTGTCTTTGACTTCAGATAGGAAATGTGTCCTAGTTGGAACGTTGGCGGTAAAGTTGGGCAATATGCAATATTTTCCCAACTAATATTCGTCAGTCCAACAAATGACGATGGCCAATATATTTGTGCAGGTTTGAACTTTTTTTGTGAGTGGAACAATGAAAACATGCACAGACTGATTTGTCAATTCAGAACACAAAAGTCCCAAAATTGATAAATTAGTTGCCAAAAAAACACAGTCGCCTATTTGGGACTACTTTGGCTTTAAACAGAGTGAAAGAAGTAGCGTGGCATGTAATCAAAGTGGTTTGCTACTTGTGCAGATGTAGAGTTTAAGCAAAGGACTCAAACGTGACAAACTTGAATCAGCATTTACATGTTTACCATCCAACTGAGTATGTTAGGTCCTGGTGCTGCAGCTCTATCAACAAACTTTACAAAAGTTTTTCACCAGCAGAAAATTCCAAGTGCTTTTACTAAACTGTGCACACTGCTAAATCCCAATAAGGTAAACATGCTTGTTTTCACTATCAAAGAATTTTTAAGCTGCAGCGGAGATTTTTTTTTTAATGAAAGGGCACACGTTCGCTGGAGGGGACCATTTTTATTTTAGTTTTTGTTTAATTTTGTATTTGTTGTTTCATACTTAGACAATAAGACAGATAAACAGTGGAACGGTCCGCAAGCACGATTAAACTGGGGGAGAAGGCAGTCTCTGTTTGTTTGCCTTGAGCCCACAGTGGCGCTTATTATTTGAATAAATGTATTTTCTGAACAAAGGATACTGCCTTTCTGTTATAAGTTTGAGTAAATAAATCACCGCTGCATTTGAAGGCTCTCTGGGGAAAATACAAGCTTTGCTTGCAGCCTGAAGGAGTTTGTGTGCAGCATTAAAAACAGCATTAGTTTTTTTGTTTTTTTTTTTTGTGGGCTGCGTCTTTTGGCTTCAATCAAGCATTGTTATTACCATAATTAAGAACATAACTCATAGGCCAAAAATAAAATCTCTCTTAAAAAAAACTAGCAGGGAAGGGCTCAGCCTATCGTTGATTGTTGATAAATTTGTCCAATCACCCAACCTCAATTGGATGAACAACTGCTTTGGAGCAAATTTTTATTGAATAGACACTGAAAACAAAATGTTATTCTCCAACAAAAAATGTGGTAAAGAAATCCAAAGATGAAAAGATTTCTACAGAAACAAGGCCATAATGTCTAATTGTCAAGTAGGACTGATCAAATAGGTCAGACATGCATGACCTTCAATGTCTTTGTTTTGGGTAAATTCGCATAGGACAAAAACATACATCAAGCTAACATTTTTCTTTTTGAGGTCCCAACTTATTTATCATTAGTAAATATCAGAATAAGGAGTCAGATCATTTTTTAGTGACTTTTTAAAAATTTTCTTTAAGAAAGTTCAAAAAGTTTACACACAATTAGATTACAATCCCTTTAAACAGTCTAGGAAAGTCAAGATGATAATGCCATTGCTTTGTAAGCTTCTGACTGGGTAATTCATAACACTGGAGTTGAATAGACACATACGTGGATGAATTTTAATATGCTAAACACACTGGTCACTTGTGTAACATCACTAAAAAAACTAAAATTAATAAAAATGTCAAAAAGATAATTCTGGGCCTCCACAAGTCTAAGACATCTTTGGGTCACATTTTCAGATTCTTCAATTTGTCATGTTTATCTGTTGAAATAATTATATGCAAGTAGAGTATAAACACCATGGGAATGTCCTGTCATCATCCCACTGAGGAAGGAGACGTGCTCTGTGTCCTAGAAATCAATGTGTTTTGGTGTGAAATGTGCATGTCAACTGCAGAACAAAGGAAAAACAAAAAGTTGTGAAAAGGCTGGCTGAGGCTGGTAAGAACATGTCATAACCCACAGTAAAACAAGTCCTATTCCAAGATAGGCTGGATAGCAACTCAGATGAAAAATCCATTACCCCTAAAGCAATATAAAAAGCCTGATTTCAGTTGGCAAATGCCAACTCTGATGAAGCTAAAACGAGAGTGTTTAGCCCTGTTGACCATTGTTACATTTGGAAGAGAAAGGATGATGCTTGATCCACGCAAAGGTAAATTTTTACGATTGTATGTGCAACACAGGGTATGCGACACCGAGCTGACAACTACCACAGAGAGCGGCAGTCACACTGTGCGTCCTTGCAACTGGCTGCTCGGAGCAGAGTGTTGCCACCAGTTATCACCTGAGCACATCAACTGTGTCACAAGTAATGTTGGAGGTAAGTCTTGGAATAAATTAATCTGTATTTGTGGTCTAAATTGTCAACCGTAGGGAATGCAGTGGTAGGAGAACTTCTTCATCCCTAATCTGATTTAATGGCGTTATGTACCACCTTGTTTTGTTTTTTAAAGCTAAAACGCAAATCTCTTCCTCCCTGCAGGGCTGTAGCTACAGTGTGACAAATATTTCGCATTTGCAGTAAAAAAAATAGTGGCGCAAAGGTGGAAGCAAAGCAGAATGCTCAGAGTTTTAATTAATAATGATATTAATAAATGTGTATCAGTTCCATAGAATTTAACCTGTAAAGTTTAATGTTTTACTGTAGAAACATGACTTACCATTCAGAAACCACTTGCTGCATCCTTGATGGTTGTGTAGGAGGCTCTACTTCTGTTTCTAGGTCTTACTCGGGTTCAAAGATGTGCAGTTGAACCATTGTGCATCTGTTTGGGACATTTTCATGTGTCTGAAGTGCTAATGTAAACACTTAGTTATGCGGGTATAGCCGGCAGCAGCTTATTTGCATAATAGTAACAAGCCCTAAAACCGCTCATTCTGAAAGGAGCTGAAAATAAGCAGAACTGACCAAGTGAAATCTCATCATCTGAGAATAATTTTTTTGTGTATGTATCAGCGAACAGAAGGAGAAGTTGTGAATGATGAAGTCGATTTTCTGCGCTCTTTTTGAACTGTAGTCTGCCTGTAGTTTTAGCAATGGCAGCGGTGGAAGTGATCGAAGCCACACGTAATTTCCAGTAAGCCTCTTAGTGTCGATTTCTTCATGGTCAAGCTGGCGCACGACATACGTCACAGCCAAACATTAGTGATTGGGTAAAATCATATCCAATCGTTTAAAACTTCAACAGAGACCACGCCTCCAGGAAGCAATCATTTCTCAATAGAGAGCCCAGACCCTCTGTAGAAAGAAAAGCATAAAACAAGGTTTTTGTCAGGCTAGCTCCACATCAGCTCACTGTGGAATTGTAGGCTTTGAATCAGATGCTAACTTCAGTGTTGTGTTTTTCTCATGAGTTAGCAGCTGAATGGCTGAACAGTATTTCCTCTCTGAATACCCCAAGGAGACGCCACAACAGGTCAAAAATAAATTGATAATTGTTTTTAAAAGTTCATAAATATCTTTGTACTTTATATGAAGCCTATTATTATTTATATTTTGTATCCTCCTGATGTCTTAACAGCCAACAGGGTTAGGGTAAATAGAATGTGAATACCTGCAGTTTTCCGGTCAGTTTTAATTTCCATCATTTGCTCTATTTACTGCTTATAGAAAAAGTCACTGGAAACTAATTCTCAGTTTTAAATGACTGGAAAACATAAGATGCTCCACACAGGGCTTTTCACTTTCTTTCAAAACACAAAAAATGTACTAAATAATTTGTCTCTTTCTTAGTGTTAAACACAATAAGATGACAGATATTTGAAATAATCAGTAAACATTTTTTTTTTTTTTTTTCCCCATTTAAATAGTCTCCAGAAAATAGTAGGCAGATTAAGCTACTGAACCACTATTGAATCTTTATTGCTGGTGAGGAACAGAACCCCTCCAAATTTTAAATTTTTTCGTAGGTTATTTAGGTCATTGTCAGGTTATTTAATGTTCTTTGAATTTAGTATTTGATACAGGGTTGCTTTTCTTTTTCATAAAGGGTCTGACAAAGTAGAGCAAAGTTTCCCAATAATGTAACTGTAGATATTATGCTGCTGTGTTACTATGCAAGTGTACTTCAACGTCCTTTATTTTATAAATAATATTTTAACAAAATAATTTATGTTAAACACAATAAATACTATGTCTGCTTCTACATGTTCTGCTTGTGCTGTACAGCAATAGGAAAATGTAATTTACATTAGACACAGTGAGGAACTATCTGAGACGACACCAAAGGAGGCTGTGGAAGTCTTGTTTTATTGTGCCAATAAAATGGCTAAACCTATACACTTTTCTAAGCCTCCACAGAGACAAAAATTGTGTGAATCATAGCTTCCAAATAGATTCAGATTTTTATTTGAATGCTGTTTTCCCAAGTATTTGACCTTTTGAAAAGAAATACCAATTGTAGTTATTATTAAAAGCTATCCTTCGCACTTCTATTATTTTGGTATTTTGGGGATGGAGTGGGTTGCCAAACCATAATTTCACCTAAGGCACCAAATTGCCTGAGTGTAAATATTTGGTTTCAATTTTGGGTAAATAAAATCAAGTAATGACCAACCTCAAATAACCATAGAAAAGTTCTCCATAGACGCACAGTGTTTGGAGGATTGTGGGAAGTAGAGGTCAGTTAAGATGAGGAAAAGCCAGTGAAAGGCTTGCAGGTCAAAGTACTCTATCTGATGTTCACAACCACTTGCTGGCACTCAGGAAGTCAAGGTAGTATTTAACCACCAAAGTCTCTCTCTCTCTCTCTCTCTCTCTCTCTCTATATATATATATATATATATATAAAAAAAAAAAAATTCCCTTCTCACCCTCCACGGGTGGTCTTTCCCAACCTCTGAGCTCGGGTCCTCTACCAGAGGCCTGGGAGCTTGAGGGTTCTGCGTAGTATCTTGGCTGTGCCGAGAACTGCGCATTTCTGGACTGAGATGTCTGATGTTGTTCCTGGGATCTGTTTTAGCCACTGCTCCAGCTTGGGGGTGACTGCCCCGAGGGCCCCGATGACCACAGGCACCACTGTGGTCTTCACCTTCCAGGCCTTCTCCAGTTCCTCTCTGAGGCCCTGGTATTTCTCCAGTTTCTCGTGTTCCTTTTTCCTGATGTTGCAATCGCTTGGTATTGCTACATCCACCACAACGGCTTTCCTCTGTTGTTTATCCACCACCACGATGTCCGGTTGGTTCGCCATTACCATTTTGTCTGTCTGGATCTGGAAGTCCCACAGGATCTTAGCTCGGTCATTCTCCACCACCTTTGGGGGTGTGCCCCACTTTGATCTCGGGGCTTCCAGTCCATATCCTGCACAGATGTTTCTGTACACTATGCCCGCCACTTGGTTATGACGTTCCATGTACGCTTTCCCTGCCAGCATCTTGCACCCTGCTGTTATGTGTTGGACTGTCTCAGGGGCCTCCTTGCACAATCTACACCTTGGATCTTGTCTGGTGTGGTAGATCTGAGCCTCTATTGCTCTGGTGTTTAGGGCCTGTTCCTGTGCAGCCAGGATGAGTGCCTCTGTGCTGTCCTTGAGTCCAGCTTTTTCCAGCCATTGGTAGGATTTCCTGATATCAGCCACTTCAGTTATTTGTCGGTGGTACATCCCATGTAGGGGCTTATCCTCCCATGATGGTTCCTCCAGCACCTCATCCTCTGGTCCCCATTGTTTGAGACATTCGCTGAGCACATCGTCGGTTGAGGCTTTGACCTTGATGTATTTATGGATCTTGGATGTTTCATCCTGGACAGTGGCTCTCACACTCACTAGTCCTCTGCCTCCATCCTTACGGCTCGCGTATAGTCTCAGGATGCTGGATTTAGGGTGGAACCCTCCATGCATGGTTAGTAGTTTCCGAGTTTTAACATCCATGGTCTTTATCTCTTCCTTTGGCCAGCTTATTATTCCTGCAGGGTATCTGATTACTGGCAAGGCATAGCTGTTTATCGCACGGATCTTGTTCTTGCCGTTGAGCTGGCTTCTCAGGACTTGCCTTACTCGTTGGAGGTATTTGGCCGTGGCTCCTTTCCTTGTGACCTCATCGAGGCTGCCATTTGCTTGTGGTATTCCCAGGTACTTGTAACTGTCCTCAATGTCTGCTATTGTTCCCTCTGGGAGTGAGACCCCTTCCGTGTGGATGACCTTCCCTCTATGTGTAACCATCCGACCACACTTCTCTAGTCCGAATGACATCCCAATGTCAGTGCTGTAGATCCTGGTGGTGTGGATCAGTGAGTCGATGTCTCGTTTGCTCTTAGCGTACAGCTTGATGTCATCCATGTAGAGGAGGTGACTGATGGTGGCTCCGTTCTTGAGTCGGTATCCGTAGCCAGTCTTGTTGATGACTTGGCTGAGGGGGTTCAGACCTATGCAGAACAGCAGTGGGGACAGAGCGTCTCCTTGGTATATGCCACATTTGATGGACACTTGTGCAATTGGCTTGTAGTTGGCTTCAAGGGTGGTTTTCCACATCCCCATCGAGGCTGCAATGAAGGCTCTTAGAGTCCTGTTGATGTTGTACATCTCTAAGCATTCAATGATCCAAGTGTGTGGCATTGAGTCATAGGCTTTCTTGTAATCAATCCAAGCCGTGCACAGGTTGGTGTGTCGGGTTTTGCAGTCTCGGGCGACTGTTTGGTCTACCAGGAGTTGGTGTTTGGCTCCTCTGGTATTTATGCCGATGCCCTTCTGTGCTGTACTCATGTATTTATCCATGTGCCCACTTATCTTAGCTGCTATGATGCCTGACATGAGCTTCCATGTTGTAGAGAGACAGGTTATTGGCCGATAGTTGGATGGGACCGAACCCTTTGAGGGATCCTTCTGGATCAGGATTGTGCGCCCTTCAGTTAACCATTCAGGGTGAGTCCCACTTTGTAGCAGCTGGTTCATTTGAGCTGCCAGTCGCTCATGGAGGGCAGTGAGTTTCTTTAGCCAGTAGGCATGGATCATGTCAGGACCTGGTGCTGTCCAGTTTTTCATACCTGAGACTCTTTCTTGGACATCTGCCACTGTGATAGTTACTGGGGCTTGCTCAGGGAGGTTGCTGTGGTCATCTCGTAGAGAGATTAGCCACTGTGCATTGCTGTTGTGGGTCGCCTCCCTTTCCCATATGCCTTTCCAGTACTGTTGGGTCTCCAGCCTTGGTGGGTCTGCTCTGTTGTTATTACCCTGCCATTGAGAGTACACTTTAGCTGGTTGGGTGGAGAAGAGCCGGTTAATCCTCCTGGCTTCATTTTCTCTCGTGTACCTCTTTAGGCGACTGGCCAAGGCTTGGAGCCTTTGTTTGGCAGTTTCGAGCGCTTCAGGTATGGGCATCTGGCTGTACCGCTTGGGTACTGGTCTTTTGATTGCACCTCTTTGGAGCTCTGACAATTGGCTCACTTCCCTCCTTGTTACCTTGATTTTAGCCTCTAACCGTCTTTTCCATGGTGGGTATTGAATCTCATGGTTGCTCCTATAGCCGAGCATCTCAAGGATCACTGATGCTGAGTTGTACACCAGCTCATTGGTTTCCGTTATGGTGTTGGTAGGGATCGTTCTCAATGCTGCATTCACATCTTCAATGAGACTTTCTGATGGTACTTCACTCAGCCGTTGTAATTGGCATCGGGATTGCCTGGTGTTCATTCGGGCCATGATCCTACCTCTCAGGTCAGTTGCTGCCTCGTTCAGCTGTGATGGTTCGTTCATTATTGGGGCTGCATACCCAATCTGCGGGTGGGGAGTTGAAGCTAACTCCCCTCTGACCTGGCGTCCTGGCTCCCCCTTGCCGTAGCATTTGTGTTGTACCTCGTCTATCTCAAGTTGTGACAGCATTTGCCGTTTGCGGATGTTGGAACACTGAGCTACTAGTTGTTTGGCAGTTAGTGTTGAATGGGGATGTCGACGTAACCATTCCTCCCGCATTCTTTGCATGTAACCCCTCTGACTAGGGTTACTTGAGTAGTAGCATTCCAACAGATCCAAGTTTTCACCTCTCGCCCAATTCCGTCTTGTTCCAGTAACCCATTTTTCGTGAAGGTGCCCTGGTTCCCCAGCACCTGACGCAGACCTTGTTTGGCCGGGCGACGTCTGAGCCGGCATGGCGTGTATTCCTTTGTCACTCATCATGAGGTAGGCAGTAGCGCGAAGGATCTTGCCTAAGGACCCACACTGGATATCTCAACCAAGCGACCCGGCCTGGATTCGAACCCCGGTCTCCCGGGTGAAGGTCGGGTGACTTACCCATTGAGCTACCCAGCCGCTATATATATATATATATATATATATATATATATATATATATATATATATATATATATATATATATATATATATATATATATATATATATATATATATATATATATATATATATTTTTACATTTTTCCTTCCAGCAATGCAATGCTCTTTCTGCTGACCGATCCACCAGCGGAGGGTTAAAAATCCTCAACTGCAGAGCAAACTAGTTTCTAATGTTGTTGAAAATATCAAATAAAAACTCTTGTGATTCTGTGATATCTCTATTTCTTTGTACTGTATAGCTTCCGCTTGCTCTTCTCAAATATCAGTCAGTCTATTCACTTATTTCAGCAAGCATCATGTACAGAGCTGTAGTGAGGTCTTCAGCTTATTTGAGTGGTCAATGAGGGAACGACAAAGCAAGCTATACGTCATAGCAGTTCAAATACATGCTGCATTAATACTCCTTTGCACAGCACACTAGACAAGACTGGAAAAGTCAGTGTCAGATGCAGATGAGTGAAGATACAGTTCGATGAAATTATTATTATTTTTAGTATGTTAGTATTGCATTTATCCATTTACCAAATGAGGATGAAGACAAAGGATTATGATGGGCTCCATATTTTTATTCACGAACTGATCAGATCACATTCCTAAGCATTCTTTGTGCTGTAGACATACTTGCCAACCCCCAAGAAGATTGCCACATGTTGATTGTCTGCCTCTCACTTGTTTCTCACTTCTTTTCTTTTCTTGATTTCCCCATACCTATCCAGTTTGTGGTCGTACAGGGCCCAAAGTCACATTTCTTTGTCTAGCTTATCGCTAGCTGAAACACGCAGTCACTTTTTATGGTTCCTTGTAACAAAGCTGTGGGTGGGTCTGAATCTGGACAGTGACCTGACCCCCTCCTCTTTTACTTCCTTCACCCCACCACTCTCATCTCAGACGGGGATATATTCTCTTTTTAGGACACTGTATATATGGCTCTGCAGATCTGATTTTTCCTGTGTTTTCTTGTTTAGTTAGTTAATTAGTGGAAAGTCAGTTTTTCAGTATTCCATTTCATTTTGTCATAGTTAGTTCATTAATCTGATTTGATCCCCAATATATATATTTTCCTTTTTGTCTTTTCATCAGTAGCTAGATTGCATGCCAGTAGTTAAAAAAAGAGGTTGTTAGCAGAATAATTCAGCTGTAAGGTTGAGCTGTTATGTTAATACATTCTTAGACTTGACTAGAAATAAGCGTGTCATTGCTCATTGTGTGAATGGTTTCTTCTACCAGTAGTTCTGACTTCATCCCTTCATGAGAGACTGACTAAGTTTGACTTTATGATTCCAGAGATTCTGGTGGTGCCCCAATTCAACTAAAGAAATTATAGTTTTATTAACAATTTAATGTATAATAAATTATTAATTATAATTATTAATAATTACAAGTCAAACATTGAAGTGAACGTTGGTACATTTTTGGTGCCACCCTGTGAGGTTGCGAATTCCAATTCCCAACAATTATTTTATGAGAATTTTTATGAAATTCATTAAATTTACTGATAACTGAAAAAGAGAATTCAGTTTACTTTATATGGCATCATGTAAAAGAAAAAATGCACATAACTACTCACAGACAGTGGAAAAACAAAGTCTTGATCACTTGCTCCAATAGACTCCTATTCCCGTAGCTTTGGTAACGTGGCCCTGTTATTCTCATGTGCTATTGTGTTTTCGCATGTGGTCTTCTGTGTATGCGCTTACATCAGTCGTCATACACGTGTGTGTTTTGGTCTGTTGAGGTGTGTAAATGTCAGCCTGTCTGAGCAGGTGTGTTGTGACAGACAGGTGTGACATTTAACTTAAGTTTTTATACCAGAAACTTCATCTATCTTTGTCACTCACAAAACCACAGCTCTCACACACACACGCGTGCATGTGCACACACACAGATGCACACACAAATCCTCATATTTCTAAGCAAGCACACACTTAAAATGATGATGAAATTCTTACACTTTTTCTTTGTATCTATAATATTTATTAAATGAAGGCAGATCCATATATTGTGATTTTTATTTTGTAGAATCATACAAATTCAGAAAGGCCTCCACTGAAATTGTCCAGTTCCCAATTTTGATATTTACATATCTCAAATATGTTGCCTTGCAGAGGTATTCCTTTCCCGTGAACATTTTCTCATTGTGTCACATTACAGCTATGATGTTCATTGTATTTTTTTAGATCTATGCCTAATAGACCGTCTCAAAGCAATACCAAAGTATGAGAAGTAGCAGAAAAACAGTATGTAGTTTTCAAAATATTTTACAAATATGAATCTGAAATATGTGGCTTGTATTTGCATTTAATCCCCTTTACCTTGAGACCTCAGAAAAGAATCCTAGGGCCAACATGTAATTTGAGATCAGTGAACAGAGTCTACTTGTTTGTAATTATGTTCACTAAAACATGTTCTGTGGAGGCCTTGTGAATTGGGTACATCTGTCATCCGGAATAAGGTACTCTGGTCAAATAAAATCAAACTGAATTTTTTGGCCTACATGCAAAACACTTTGTGTGGTGGAAAGCTAACACTGGAATGCAAAGCTTGGTTGGTTTTAATATTCCGCAAAAATACGTTTGTGTTTTTGGCACACTGAGATGCGAAGGTGAATTGTTTTAAAATTATAATGTTGTTTGACAGATCTACACATTTGATGTTTGTTATTTCTCCGAAGTATCTTTACAGGTGTGTAATTCTGACTACTGAGTCCTTATATTGATGAACACATCTGGTCTGATGTCTGGTTGGAAATACCTTTTCTTTCCAAGAAGTGACAGAGTTGCTAATGTGTTGCAGAGCACATACAATCTTACAAAAGCTTACTCCAGAAAAGTGTGTTTTATCGAAGTTCTGAAATATGCATTACTATATCTGCAGTGTATAAGGTAGTGTTTGATATAAAGTTATTGACAGATGCCTTGCTTCTCTTCACATTGCTGGTGCCAGCTTTCAACAAGAACCGGCGTGAACTGCTTGAGCCCCTCACTCCACCAATGTTGCCTTAGCAACGCTTTAACAAGAAAGGGTACGAAAACATAATTTTCAGCAGCACTAAACAATACAGTTTTACACTTACTTCCTAAACAATGCAAACAGAGCAGCAGGAACAATGGCAGAATGCTGAGGCTAAGAATTCTAATGTAATATATTTAAAGAAGAAGGTAACACCTCATGGAAAGCCTGCTTTCTTTTATGCTCCCATTATGTAAATTGTCCATAGTATTTAGCTTGTTGTAAATTGTGGCATAACTTTAAAGCGGAAAAATACAGTTCTGATCAAAAGTTCACATGCGGTCATCACCGATTTTAATGACAATTTTTGGCATTTAGCAATGCATTTGAATCATTCTTTTGCCAAGAAGGGTGATAAACTTTAACATTTTAAAATCAACTATTTGCTGCATAAGCTTAAAGCTATTGTGGATATACTCTAAATGCTCTTATTGGTAAATAGCTAGAATTCATTTAAATGTTGTGGTTTTATAGCACACAACAGAAATAAAGGCTGAAAAATTTCTATTTGTACTGTACTTTGCTGCTATTCTCTGGTTATTTTCACCAGAGAGCAACTCACAAGCATCTGAGCCATTTGTCTAAGACTTCGGTTGGAAGCACCTCTCTGCAGCACATACCGCTGACACAGATGAGAGAAAAAAGGAAAATGCGCAAGTGCACATGTGAAGCTCCGCCAGTGGAGACTGTGTGCCTCCCATCTATACATATGGAAAATATTAACCCCCTGAAGAACAAAATGGACTCACTGCATCTTCTCTGCACAATAAATTTGGACTTCCTCTGCTACCCTGAAAGCTAGCTCAGTGAAAACATCCTGGACAGTGCACTTCTAATGCCAGGTTTCCAGCTGTTTTGAGCAGACCACACCACAGAGCTCTTGGGGTGGGGGGGGAGAGAAGAGATGAAATGTGCTTTCATGTGAGCAAAGATTGTTGTACTAATGTCACAGTGTTACAGATATTATGTAGCCCTCACCTGGAGTGATATTTTTATAGAATGTAGACCTTGTTAATTACCAAGCCTGCGCATCAGAGGCTGAAAACAAGCTTGCTGACATGATAGCAGATGTGAAAAAAAGACCCAGACTTTCTAATCATTGTTCTTGGGAATTTTAACAGTGCAAACTTCTCTAATGAACTTCCAAAACAGACACCTTATTTAGTGTCCAACCAGGGATATAAGCACACTGGACCACTGCTGCACAGTCTTAAGAAATGCATATTGCACTGCCACCAGGCCTGCTTTAAGACTCTTTGGCTACTGTCTGCTTCAACCCTTTCCAACTAACAGGAAATATATATTTGATCTTATAGTTTTGTAGAGTTTTATAACATAAAAAAAACAATAAAATTAAGCAGAGCATCCAAAATGAGTCCTAAATATTTTTCCAGTCGAATCCCTGTTGACTGTGCAAGCACTGTGATGAAGCTTTCCTATTTGAAATACAAATACACATTGTTTTCTTTGCATTAAGGGTTAAGGAGGAGTCGCTCAGCCACTCTAATATTTTATGTACACTGCTGTTCAGTTTTTCACTGACTGGAACACTGCATTTACCAGGCGCGCAAATGACAGTGTCGTCAGCATACATTTGCAGATGACTTCAGAACAGATTTCAAGAAGACTATTAATATACAGGCTGAAAAGGATGGGACCTAAAATAGTTCCTTGAGGGATTCTTGTTTTAATTTTGAAAAAAATATTGATGATGACATTGTTCACAATCTTTTAAATATGACTGAGACCGAGACAGTGATGGTTCTGAGAAAGCAAAGGATGAAAGCTTTGAAATTAGTAAATTTTGGTTCATGGTATCAAAAGGCCTTTTTTAGGTCGAACACTGTAACAACGGTTAGTCCTTTGTCAAGAGATTGTTTAACCTGTTATAGCAATAAACATGTGGCAGTCTGTCGAATGATTGAAGCCAAAATGGAGAGGATATTAAAAGAGTTTTAGATTCTAAATATTTTAGCAGATCTGAGACAATCTTCTAACACCTTTGACATAACAGGAAGGAGACTTATTGACCTGTAGTTGTTGAATTCATGAGGGCTCCCCGATTTCAAAATTGGTTTCACAAGAGCTTTTTTCCATGCACTAAGAAATTATTGATGAAAGTATTAATTACCCAAGTTAGAGGCTCTGCAAGAATATTTCTGTAGTTGTTTTTAAAATGCAGAATCTAGGTTATACATATCCTTTGCAAACGAGTTGTTCACACTATTAATAGTTTTTAGAACAGTAGAAATATCAACCTCTCTGACCTCAAACTCATCAGAATCATTTTTAGTTGGTTTACTATGATTCATATCTTTTTGGACTGGTTGAAACTGATGCTAAATCTTTAAGCAGTGAAAGGAAGAAATCAAATCAATACTGTTGCGAACTGACCAGGATCAGTTATAGTTTTCCCCACTTTTGTGATTTCATTTCAATCTGGAGAGACTCACACAGAGAAAAAGCAGCAGTTAGAAAGATTTTATTTAACTTGAAGTTGTTGAAGTGCTTGGACCCTGGCAGAAGACCCGCATGCTGTGAATCGCGAAGAGCATGAATGAACAGCTCAGGGTGAAGATTAGGGTCATCATCCCCCCCAGGCCTGGAGGAGCCTTGGAGGACGAGGCTGAAGATGGGGAGGAGGTGGGTTGAAGCACAGCTGGGAAGCAGGTGGATTCCTGGATGACAGGCCTTATATACGTACTCTTGAGCAATAATTGGCTGCAGCTAGGCAAAGACTGGGTGCTGGTTGCTATGGTGGAGACGTCACAATTGGATGGTGCAGGTAGGTTGGAGAGAGTCTCCCAGTCTGAATTTATGCCTCAGGCTCCATTTCAATCTGGAGAAACTCACACAGAGAAAAAGCAGCAGTTAGAAAGATTGTATAAGACTTGAAGTTTTTTGGTGCTTGGACCCCGGCAGAAGACATGCATGCTGTGAATTGCCATGATCGTGAATGAACAGTTCAGGGCAAAGATTAGGGTCGCCTCCCGCCCCAAAAGACGGTGCCAGGCTGAGGCCATGATGCATGCCTGCGTGGCTGACTCTGCTGCTGCTGCCTTTTAGGCTGATGCATGCCTGCGAGGCTAATGATGCATGCCTGCAAGGCTGATGGCCAGACCACCGAGGCAGAGAAAAAAAAATTAGAGATGCTGAAACACTCCACCACCAGTGGTTTGCAAGGAATGCTTACCTATAGGCCAGCAGCATGCACAGAGGAGAGGTCTCACTGGAAACAAGAGAATGCCATGGACGATCAGTGGCTGAGCTTCTGAAAGGAAGCTGCGAGTACCCTGAATGACAGCAGTGAGGCTGCCTCTAACCCTCAATGAGTGGTGTGAGTATGGCTAGAGAGGAGTTTACATAAATCTAGAATTTCAGAAATTTAAGAACCAGGTAGCGGACATGTGAAAGCCTTCAGGAGAGAGGGACAGAGGCTTCAGGGGGAGCCGGGCTTGAGGCATTCAAGATTTGAGCGTAGCATAACAGGGGAAAGAAATGGGGCAAGCGTTTTCCCTTTGAGTTTAAGAGATCTATATAAGAAATCAACAACATGGTTTGAAACGAGGCTTGGAGAGCTACATGATTGCTGACTTTTGGAGTAGAAATAATGTTTGCTGTTAAGCTGCGGATAAAAAGGGGCTAAAGGTGGTATTGATTAAACAATAAATGATTGTAGGATCATGAGATGAGGATGGGAAAAGAGGGGTTTCGTGAGCTGGACAGAACTGAGCGAAGGTGGGCCTCGAAGGACTAGCGAGACAGGGCCTTGGCGAGGATGTTAGAAATGTGACATAAGAAGATTATGAAGTTGTTAATGACTGACTGCTAGGTGATGCGACGTAGGAATGGCATTATGGGAGCCAAGTTAGTCTCGGTCATAGATAAAATATTTAGTGGCTAAAACTTATTGGAATGGCCCAGCAATAAAATACATTAAAGACCTAATATTGTTGCACCGACCCAGAACCAAAAATGGAGAAGCCACATCCGGACCGGATGCTCTAATCCGGAACAAACTTCCGGAAAACTGGAACATTCGGGACTCCATTTAATCAAGGGTGGAGACCCACCTGATCAGAGATGCCCTCCAATTAATTAAAACTGGAACATGGATACATATATTGCTGATGCCATTAACTAAAAGAAATCTTTACTGCCTGTGTCATAATTGGTTATGGCAATTTTTTTTGCAAAGCACCGAACTGCCTTGATGCAGAAAGTTGCTACACATAAATTTAACAGCCAATTCGGGGAGTAAAGATGGGAGCAGAGAGGAAACGAAAAATCAGGACCTAGCTATACGTGGAGAAAAGGATGGAAGGGAAAAGGGCATCCATTTCATTAAAATAAATGCAAATAGGTATGATGTCAGAAACAACAATTTTTGCGATCTAAGGACGGATGCCAGGGAAAAACTGAGCGGGTTGGCGAAGGAAAAGCTGGGGTGGAAAGGGAGTGTAAGGAAAATTGCGCCTTGGTGATGAACCAAACCACAGAGAGCGAGAAACTGCTAGAATGAGCATGACAAGGATTTCTGTGACAAAACCAGAGCAAACATAACGAATACTGCCTTGAACAAGCACTGTGACAGCCTTGGCCATGAACACCTGATGCTGAGAAAAGGAGATCTGCTGTATGCGAGATGGAGGCCGCCGATGAGACAGACATGCCCCGAGCTTGACTCTGCGATCTGGATAAACCGAGCAAATCACATCCCCCTGAATGCAACCAAAACAAACAAACAAACAAACAAAAAACTGACGAACTGGGAGAGGAGAGTGGGGGAAACAGAGCAAAGTACTTGTGCAGTTGGGACATGCGAAGATGAAAGATGAATGAGTCATGAGTGAGTACATCTTACCTAGATACAGCCTGGGGCGGGTATCGGCGGGGGTGAATTCTGCTGGGAGAATATTTAGGAAAAATAGACGAGGGATGTAAATATCGACAGGCTCAAAATCCCCATTGCCAAAATATGCACCCCTGTTAACTAAGAGTAGTAGAGAGTTAGAAATGATAAAACCTTTTCTACATAATTACACATGTCTTCTGAGCTACTGTTGTGAGCTTCATATCAGTGAGACAATTTTTGAGGAAAATAGACGGGGGATGCAAATATCGGCAGCATGTAAATGTGCCTTGCCAAAATATGCACCCCTGCTAAGAGTAGTAGAGAGTTAGGAATGATATAACCTTTTCTACATAATCAGACATGTCTTCTTAGCTGTTGGTATGAGTTTTATATAAGTTGGAGAATGTTTGGAGAAAATAGATGGGGGATGCAAATATCAGCAGGCTCAGGATTTGCCTTGCCAAAATATGCATCTCCTCTTATATCAAATAATTAGACAGTTAAGGGTGATATCAAATTTTCCACTTGATAATACATACCCTCTGTGCTACTGGATTGAATTTTTTGTCTGTGTTATCTAACTTGGTGTTAAAATAGACAGGACTCTAGTGAGATTTGAACAATAGTAGGTCTATTTAGAGTTTCTGAAAAGGAGTAAACAAACAAAGAATCATGGTGGTGTTATTCTTTATTGATAGTTTATATCATGCTTTAATATAATGGCCTTGCAGGTGCATAATGATAAAACACTTGCAGAAAAAAAACATTTAGGTACATTTAGGGAACATACAATGTATTATACACAATCTACATATTAGTTACATTGTTTAATTTATGTATTATTATTTAGGCCTACTGATAACTATTGTGCAATTTACCGTAAGTGAGTGCAACTGTTTTGTCACTCATACCGTTTCCTATTTGCAACCATTCCAGTGTTTTATTACTAGTTCAAAAGTTTGGATGTTACACAATGCTTAAATGCTTATTGTGTTGGTAGAAAAAGCAAGGAATGTCACCCATAATTGCAAACCATGAAACAGAGAACATTATTCATCAGACAGTGTGACTGTAAAATATTCGCCTCAAACGTGTTTAGATAAGGGTGTGAATTTTTTTTTAAAAAAATGAATCTTCCATAAAATTCCACCTTTAACGGGCCTCCATAAATAAGTAACACGATTATATTCTGAATATTTTTAAAAGTTGCCTCGCTGGTCATATTTAAATCCGTTTTCTCATCGATATGCAGGAGTTTGAGCGATGCGCATTCCCGTGACACGCCATGCAATTCCCGGCAGGCATGCGTTTCTCGGCATAACACCGGCCAGGCACTTCAGCAAGCAGGATAAAGGGTGGAAGAACCAGGATCCTCAAAGAAAAGGAGTGGGGAGCCAACTGAAGCAACTGACTAAAAGGTTGACGTGGGGGAGAGGCACACCTGCTGCTCAAAGCATGACTGGGAAGCAGGTGGAGTCCTGAATGACGGGGCTTATATACGGACTTTTGAGCAATGATTGGCTGCAGCTGGGCGAGGACTGGGTGCTGGTTGCTGTGGTGGAGACGTCGCATTTGGATGGTGCAGGTAGGTTGGAGAGAATCTCCCAAACTGAATTTAGGCCTTAGGCTTCATATTTGAAATTAATACGTGCACTGGGATTTAGTAAGATGTTTAATCTTTACAAGATCACTTTACCATTTCCTCTTGCTTCTGACAGGACATTTCCAGACTATTTAGCTTTTGATTTATGCATTTCTTTCACCAATCTCAAACTTTTAAACATTCGCAAACCAGTATTATTTTTATTCTTTAAAAAAATGTATATGTATATATTAAAATGTATAATAAATGTATATATTTAATATAAATTATAATCCCTTTTTTTAATTAACTGCAAAATGTCAACAATGGAAATCGGGTTTGTTTTCTGCACTTTTTTGTTCACACTATTACTAATGTTGAAAGTAAATGTACTGCAACACTCATTTGTCTGATTATGGTTTGAAATTTCATCCCAATTAACTCTTGACAGTTCAGCCTCAAATTTGGGTACATCCATCCGATGGATTTGTGATTTAATCTGTTTATTGTAATATCTGACAAAATGATTTGGGGTTAGCTTTCTTCCAGTCAGAGTCATATTGTGGTCTCATAGGCTGCAAACTAAATTATAGGATTTTTGTAATTCAGTCAGGGTTATTTGAGAAAATCAGATCTGTTAAGGTCTGACTAATTTTAGTTAATTAATGGAAGGACCAATAATTAACTGATGAAATCAAATTTCACTGTCAATTCTCTGAGTTGCTTTCTCAATTTATTATCCATCCAGTTAATATTGAAATCACCCAGAACAATCACTTCACTGTTGTATTTAAATCCTTTAAACAGCTATTCTAGATTATTATAAAAAATTGAAGTGCAACATGGGGGATTGTACACTACCACAATATTAAAACTCATGCGAGGTGAGAGACAAACATTCATGAAAACTCACCCCATTAACTGATTCCATTATCTGATTTAATTTTTAAAATAATGTCAGACAGACATAAAGGTATGTGCAAAAGGTTAGTATTTTAAAGACTAAAATGGAAAAAATGAATAAAAATAAAAAACAATTACAAAACAAATTAAACCAGAAAAACACATTTTTCCAAATAAGTTTTTTCTCCAAAAATTTAAAACCGCTGCAAATACATAGTTTTAATGTATCTTTTTCACCTTTAAAATGTCTCAGCAGCCTCAGCAGATGGAAAAAGATCAGAACAACAGAGCTTGTGTTCAAACAAGAATTCTCACTGTAACATAAACTGTAGCTGTGTGTGTGTGTGTGTGTGTGTGTGTGTGTGTGTGTGTGTGTGTGTGTGTGTGTGTGTGTGTGTGTGTATCTGCTGCAATTTTGGTTGAAACATAATTGTTCTTCATTTAGTAAAGTTACTAACAGTGGGTAGAGTATCCAAAAAATTTACTTAAGTAAGAGTGGCAATACTTCATTATATCATAAAGTAAACATAAAAAGTACAGTGTAGTAAAACTACTCATAAAAGTACATTTTTTCCAAAAAGTTACACAAGTAATGAGTAAGCAAAAGTAATCCACAGTGTGTAATTAGTACACACTTCTGCTTGGGATCCACAGAGTGGGAGTAAACAAACTATTTAAAGAGACACCAGAACTGATTAGAGTATCATGAATACAGACACAAAAAACAAAGCAGCAACACTACAAGGTCTTCCAAAAAAATGTTCTTTTTTATGAGGCTTTCTATTTATTGGCGCTGTTATGTTCCACAGCTGGTGTATTGGTGGACTTGTCTTAGTGACCTCTGGAATCAGGATTTCCTCTACATTGATCGTGGTGCACCGCTACAGCAAAATAACAGCCGCCACACCCTCAGAATGAAGTTGTTTTTTTGACATTTGGTCAGTATCAGGGATAATTGTCACACATCATCCTGCACCATCTTGTCTACTCAGGGACATACGCCAAGATCCTATTTGTGAACATCTGTTCAGCCTTCAACATCATCAACCCAAATAACTTCCAAATTAAGTTTACCTTCCTGTCAGTGGATCATCAACTTCCTGACTGTCCAGGACTAGCTAGTGAGACTGGAGAGCATCTTCTCTCTGAAAAAACCATCAGTAATGGTTCCCCCCAGGGTTGTGTTCTCTACCCTCTCTTCTTCTCTCTTTATATAAATGACTGCACCTCAGCAGACCTGTCTGTAAAGTTTCTGTTCTCAGATGACACCATGGTCATTGGTCTGATCCAGAACAATGATGAGTCTGCATACAGACAGGAGATGGATTGGCTGGTGATGACAATGGGCTGCTGGAGAACACCCATACTGCCTCCCCTCATCATCCTCAACAACACTGTGTCGACTGTGGATCACTTCTAGGTCCAAGGAACCTCCCTTTCACAGGACCTGAGATGGACCTCACACAGAAACTGCTGGGAAGAAAGCCTAGCAGAAACTGTACCTCCTGAGGCAACTCAAGAAGTGCAAGCTCCTGCAGGAACTACTGGTCATCTTTAACACAATTCAATTCATTTCAGTTCAGAAATACTATTCATCCCAAAGGAAACTTAAATGTTGTTGTAACTCATATCATCCAAGTATCTTTAAAGAGTCATTGTAGATGGTGAGGCTGTGGGCAGGATGAATCTCTGGTAGCAGCCAGTCTTACCACAAATCTGAAGAGGCCTCTGACTGAAGGCTGTTGCTGTATGATAGTCTCATGACTGTCATGACATGCTAACAGTTTAATATCTGAGCTGCAGTGACAATATTCCACAGTGACATGTCCAGGATGAGACCATCAGTTGTTGGCAAGCACTGCTAATCCACTTTATTTGCTTTTGCCGCTCCTCTTTAAATCTCTGTCTGGCTGTAAGGCTAGAAAGCCAGGCAGAGAGACATTGGAGTCCAGGATATGATCCTTGCCCTTTACACATCCTCCACACAAACTGTGCAGACATTAAGCCTGAGATTGGCACAACAGAGCGCCATTTGCAAAAACCAACGTCCACAGTTTTTTTTCCCCACTGCAGGCTCTTTTTCTGATTAACACAATGAACACCTTAGCGCCTGAGTAGTCAGATACTCTACTGAGACACTAAACAT
The DNA here is from genome assembly GCA_014839685.1 of Anableps anableps. Classification (NCBI taxonomy): domain Eukaryota; kingdom Metazoa; phylum Chordata; class Actinopteri; order Cyprinodontiformes; family Anablepidae; genus Anableps; species Anableps anableps. The sequence goes on along the minus strand of CM026068.1, from coordinate 22,457,529 downwards.
ACTTGCACTATTTTAACCTGCCTTAAAAAAAGGAAAAAATATTAACATAAATGTGCAACACATATTGTTTTTATCTTTTGTATCTTCTTTTAAGTTTATATTTTTATACAAAATGTCTGCACACTGTGAGCCTGATAAGTGAAATTCTAAATTCTAATTCAGTAAAGCGAACCATGTTTCAATTCTACTCTAATTTATTGAATATGACTATATTTCCTCCCTTTCCCTTTTGTTGTTGTTTCAGAATTCCTTCACAGTCTTTTCTTCATATTTGCAAGGACTACATAAGCCAAAAGCAGTAGGTCACAAGAGATGACTGATTTGAATTCACATAGATGTAAGACTTAGTTTTTTTGAACTGTAAAAAATAACCAAGTACATTTAAATGGCTCTGAAAAGTAATATTAGGAAGTCTTACCATTTCACTAGTGGTTGCTTTTTTCAGAAATAAACACACCAACTGATTACCATGGTCCTGAAGGGTTTATCTGATATCTGTGACAGAGAAGATCACAAGACACATTTTCCTGTACACACACACACACACACACACACACACACACACACACATATATATATATATATATATATATATATATATATATATATATATATATATATATATATATATATATATATATATATATATAGGGTTCTTGCTGGTTTCAGTAAGTTAAATTTAAGACCTTTTAAGACCATTATGAATGAAATTTAATCCCTACACAACACGTTGCCAGAAACATTCAGATTAACATTTTAAGAAATAAATCTTTGATCATCAGTTTAGTTATCAAAGATTCAAGCTTATTAATTAAGGTTATAATAATCATATTATAAAAAAGATCAAATTGTCTCAGTATTAAAACATACAAAATACTTATTTTCTTAAGATAACTAACCTTCCCAATGCAACTCTATTATATGTCTGCATACAATCTTACCCTACATATGTCTGAGCTCATCCCCTTTAGCACCAACCTCAGCTTTAAAGGTTTTAAGTTTGGCCAGTTATTCTTTGTACAAAGAGTAAACTGTGGCTTAGAGGATGGAAAAAAATGAGGGTAACAATTTAGAAACTAGAAGAGGATGAGAAAGGCTCTACAGTCAATAGGGCTTTTACTTTTCCACTTGAAGGTCTATAAAAATGGCTGAATCTGAAGTGATAATTTCATAGTAGGCTACCAGCATTAGTTTTTTGCTAAATTAAGAATTCAATAAGCCTCTTACACTGATGGTCCATAAAATATATTTCTTCTCATTATCAGGGCTTGCCTCAACAAATTTATGGCACTTTAGCAATATCTATCTATCTATCTATCTATCTATCTATCTATCTACCTATCTATCTCTCTCTCTCTCTCTCTCTCTCTCTCTCTCTCTCTCTCTCTATATATATATATATATATATATATATATATATATATATATATATATATATATATATATATATATATTGCCTTTTATCTGAGAAAAAAAAACATTAAAAAGAAAAGAAAGTTCATGTTTGAACTATCACAGCTGTGTCACGATTCCTGGATGTTTGGCTTTTGGTTTGATTGTTTCTTGTGGGTAACTTATGCTTCATTGTTTCTGCAATATTAGTTCTTTCCATGAGGTCTATTTTCATAGTTTATTGTTATGTTTTCTTTCCTGAATATTTGTATTAGATTTTTTGCCTATCATGATTATTTTTTTTTACTTCAGTTATGGTCTTGCCATACTCTGTTCAGCCAACTGTATTAATTAGTGCTCGAAAGATCTTGCCATAAAGGTTTATTCCTTTGAATTTAGTTTCTTTGTTTAATATTGCATTTTATTCTTTGTATATTTCTATCTAGTTTCCTTATACTAATTGAATCAGCGCCTCCTAATTACATTTTTGAAGTGAGAATCGAAAACATAAAAGGGTGGAAGGGTTCCTACAATATTTCATGATTCAATAAACTGTAAAAAGGTTTCCCTGGGCAAATTTGACTCTTGAATATATGGGAACTGAGGTAAAAGGCCACAAATGAACTCTGAGACTAACTTTCTACAAAACCCCAAAATATGTGGCAAATTTTTTCAATAACTTTAGTGAGCTATGATATGCATTACTTATGATTGTTTAATAATTGCAGGAGACTTGAACACCCTTGTTGACAACCTAATAGACAGAGGCAAAAAAGCTGAATGATGTCCTTCAAAACTTTGGTTTGACTCAACATGTTAAATAAGCTGACACATGATCGAGGAGACACTCTGGACTTGATTATCAGCAAGGTTGTAAATATCTCCAAGGTCTCTATAACTGATGTCGCTCTGTCTGATCATTTTTCTGTTGTTTTTGAAAGTACAATCTCTGTTGACTCGCTTAGTAAAACAGAAATTATTACAAAACGTTCTCTTACAGACAACACAGCTGAAACTTTTAATCAAATCTATTCCTATGCCTCACTTCCATGCTGTAACCTAGTAGATGAACTGGTAGATAGCTTCATTGATTCCATTGCTCCTGTTAAAGTGAAGATTGTGTCTGGTAGGAAGAAATCTTTGTGCTCCATTTATAAGAAACGAAAGAAGGGCTGAAAGTAAATGGCGTAAAACTCGACTTCACATTTACTATGAAATCTACAAAGAAAGGCTACAAAGCTATCACTCATCACTAAAATATGCAAGGAAAACGTTTTTTTCAGAAATCATAAACAAAAACATCAACAATGCCCGTGCCTTGTTTGCCACTGTTGACAAACCCTCCTGTGATTTTACCACCTGAACTCCACTCTACCAGGGCCTGCAATGAATCTGCCAACTTTTTTACAGAGAAAATTTAAAAAATTACAGGGTTAATCTGCACATCCACACCAAATCCAATAACGATGCTATGCCCAAACATAACAAATGCAGAGAAAATGGCTGAATTTCACCAACTCAACCATGAAAACTTAGAAGAAATTTTGAAACAATTAAGTTCATCCTACTGCTGTCTTGATATCCTACCTACAACCTTCCTTAAGAAAGTTGTCTGTCATTGCATCTGACCTGATTCAAATAGCAAAGTCATCCCTCTCATCAGGTGTTTTTCTCCAGGCTTTAAAAACAGCAATTATTAAACCACTGTTAAAAAAAAGAATAATTTAGATAAATCACTATTGCAGAATTGCAGGCCAATCTGTGTTTCAACAGTTAAACAGATTCTTAACAATGACAAACTGCTTTGATGTCTTTCAGTACAGTTTCCGTGCTCACCACAGTACTGAGACTGCCCTTGTGAAAGTCTTTAATGATATTCACACAAATACAGACTGTGGAAAAACCATATTGTTGGTTCTGTTGGATTTCACTGTAGTATTCGACACTGTTGACCATGGTATATTATTGAAGCGACTGGAGAGCTGGGTTGGACTCTCTGGTACAGTACTCAATTGGTTCGAATTCTACCTAAAGAACATGGATTTCTTTGTGTCGATTGGCAATTTCTCATTGGAGCGGACAGAAGTCATATGTGGAGTACCCAATCCTAGGACCTCTCTTATTTAATATCTACATGCTCCCACTAGCTCAGATTATAAAAAGTAATAAGACTGGCTATCACAACTACGTAGATGATGCATAGCTCTACATTACGATGTCACCAGGTGACTCAGAACCCATCCAAGCACTGAACAGATGCTTAGAACAAATCAATGTGTGGATGTGCCATAAATTTCTCCAGCTTAACAGAAAAAAAAACTGAAGTTATTATCTTTGGACCTAAAGAGGAATGATTTAGAGTCGGAACATAGCTTCAGTTACTACAGCTAGAAACTAGTGATCATGCCCGAAATCTGGGTGTAGTGATGGACTCAGAACTGATCTTTCAGAGACACAAAAAGACAGTTACAAAGTCAGCCTTCTATCACCTGAAGAACATTTCCTGCTCGCGTTCTCAGTAAGACCAGGAAAATAGAGCACATCACCCCAGTTCTAAAGTCCTTACACTGGCTCCCTGTAGCTCAGAGAATAAACTTTAAAATACTTCTGCTAGTTTATAAATCACTGAACAGCTTAGAACTGAAATACATTAAAGACCTGTTGTCATTTTATCAACCTTCCAGATCACTCAGGTCTTTTGGTTCTAGTCTACTCTGCATCCCCAGAACCAGAACCAAACATGGAGAAGCAGCTTTCAGATTAGTTATACTCCACTAATCTGGAACAAACTCTCAGAAAAGAGTTGTGTTGTGTGGCAAAACAGCCAACACATTGAGTTCCTTTAAATCAAGGTTAAAAACTCACCTGTTTAGAGTTGCTTTTGATCAGTAGTAAGTGGAACATTGATCAATATTTTCAAGTTATACTTGCTTGATGATCTTTATTATTTTGATGCATTGATATTTGCAAGATGATTTTAATGATTTTGCTGTATACTTGATGATTTTGATTTATACTTGATTGATGTTTTTACAATGTAAAGCACTTTGAACTGCCTTGCTGCTGAAATGTGCTATACAACTAAACTTGACTTGACTCGTATTAGCCTTTCTCAGCTTATTATGTCCTATTTTGTTTCTCATGTTATTCGTCTGCTTCCCCTTTCCATTATACTCACACTCACATCTTCACTGATGTTATTCACCTGTGCTGCCTCATCATCCCATTTATTTCAACCAATCTGCCACTGGTATAAGCCCTGGATTTTTCACTGTCCATGTCCTGATTCACATCTAGTTCTTTGCTCCGTTCTTCCTGTGTTTAAAAAACTTCTCTATAAAGGCTCTCATCAGTGGCTGTCTATGCATTGCCTCTGTCTCTTCGCCACGAAGCTTGACAAGTTACCATAGTCCCTCTGTGTGTGAACAGAGTGCGCTGGTTACAGGCCGGGAGCGAGCATGCGTGTTTTTTACCACCTGTATGGTGCAGAGCTCCAGGGAGAACATACCTGTGGGAAACGCAGAATGACATAACAGGTGTTGCAAGACTTGAAAAAGTACCGGTGCGCACCATACACTGGAATAAAGTCCTGGTTTGCTGAGCGGTAAAAATTAAAAATGCTGGTAGTACGTACCAGAATATACCGGTTCATTTAAAGCACATACGACATGACCTGAACACACTGCTGCAGGTTGTAAACTGGGCCATTTCTTGCCTGCAGCTATTAGGGGGATACACCGGTAGCAAACCTCGCCCCTCAGGAAGACAGACAGCCTCAACTTCTGATGATATTGTTTTACTCTGTGTATTTGTGCAGCCAATGCTTCTCTGTAATGACTGAAAGAAAAAAAAATTAAGACTTGATGAAATTTAAGACCTTGGATCAAAATCCAGGCATTTTAAAGACTTTTTAAGGCCTTAATTTTTTTTTTCCCCCTTCAAATTTTAGGCTTTTTAGGCCCATTGGGAACCCTGTCTATTTTTGCGCACTTATACTAACCAGAATCAGAGTTTGAAATGAATTTAGATATCATGAATCATTCAAATTTTCATTATTGTTCATAAACCACCAACCATCACAATGACTCAAAAAAAAAAAAAGTTTTTTTGCAGGCTCCTTAGAGACATTTAGCCAATAATAGCTGAAGTTTATGTACTTATTTGGGGCTGTGTATAATTTTGTCCCCATGTGGTTTAGAGAAAATACACAATAAATCCAAATTTATGCACTAAATTCTTGTTTAAAAAACATGAAGCTTTTTGTTGTTTAATATTTTAACTTTGTTGAAGACACAGATAGATCATTACAAGTTGGATGACTCTATTAATGATGATAATGTCAGTTGATCTGACATTCATGAAAGTAAATTTCTGGCTGAATTATAAAGATGAAGTTGCTTAACAACGTGCAGCCAGTAGCGTACAGTCCTCTCACTATTTGGAAAATAAATGTCCCAGGAGAGGAACAGTAAAGCTTGTTTGGAGGGTTGCCGCAAAGACAGTTAAGCCTCTCAGATGCTTCCAACTAAACCTGATAAAACCACACTGGAACCTGTGGAGAGATACCAAACAAATACTGACAACTTTGTGAAATAGGGAGAGGTTCACAACATGTAGTGTGCCTAAAAAAACAATAAATAATATTTAAGGAAGATTTACCCCCGCGCTAATTATTCCAGTCAAGAAGACTATGTTAGTTTGAAATTAAACATGATACAAAATCAGATCCTGCATGCTTGAATGACAAGTTAAGACGGCTGTTAAAATGATATGCTAAAATTTCACATCTGCTCTAATGGAAAGTGCCAAAAAAGATAAATGATGGAAGAGAGTGCTGCTAAGGTCCATCCATATATGGGTTAACTTCCTGTTATTGTGTTAATTTTTTATAACTTTGAAAATTAATTTATGTACTTGGCATTTATTTTCATATTTTAGCCTTACTTCAGTGGTTTATTACATTATTATGGGCTGTAGCAAAGTCAAAACATTTTTATCAAATGCTTACTGCAGAGCTTATCTGCAAGGTATAATTTTAAACTCCTTGATACTATGATGGACAACAAACAAGACAGCTGAACAGATGTGTTATGGTTGAGCTCACTGGTAAATAAAAGAAATGGCACATTTAACATGGAGTAAATTGACTGATTGAGAAACAAAGAGAGAGAAAGAAAAAAATATCATATACATAGACCACTTTTTATGATAGTTCTGTATTTTAGATTCCGTGGTTTTATTTTTTATCACATTTTAACCAACAGTTAAAATCAAATGTTTATATTATTTAATTCTACAGTTTTTAAAATATTGATTCCATCTACCAGACTTAAGGCTAATTACAAAACCTTCCCAGTAATTCCTGTCTCATTTGTCTTAAATGAGTGTACTGTTTTCCTGAACAGTGTGTAGTTAAAATTGTCAATAAAGGAAAAGCGGACATAAGTAGAAGGAACAAAAAGGCATTGTCAAAGAAAGTGATGTAAGGAGAAAACAAGAGTAGATATATTAGCAAGGGGTTGAAAGGAGAGGTTGGGGTGACCGGTCAATTCTCATGTATATTTCATAATTACCTAATACCATTAAACTTGCAGTCTATAATTATCCATGGGATTGAAAGGAAAAAGGTGACTGTGAGAAAGCAGAAAATAAAACAGACTAAGAGGAATGAAGGAACAGAAGCAAAGAAAAAGAAACAAGAGATGAGATATAATATTAATAGTGAATTTAGTTGGGGTAAAAGAATAAAAACTGACTTCTAGGATATGCTGCCAGAATGTATAATTTGGACTTGGCTCAAAAAATTAACATCAACTGTTAGTAAGTTCATCAAACAGCAATAACAGATCTGATTAAAAAAAAAGCTATAAACTTGCCTTTACATTGATTTTAGTTCATGGTGAAATACAGAAACAAAAAAAGGCATATTGACATGAAAAATGTGATAATTATAAGTGCACTTATATTAACTATACAGAAGCAGCTCAAAGTCAAAATTAGAGACAGTAAGGAGAAGAACAGGAAAAAGCTGGAGAGCATACTACAAAGAAATAATATCAGAGATGTGTGGTCAGGGATGAAGAGGATCACGGGTTTCAAGCAAAACAAGGATCAGATAAATGGAAGTATGGACAGACCCAATGAATTGAACACATTCTTCAGTAGGTTCAGTTCAGGAATAAGTTAAATTACGAAGTCAAATTTCTTTTAAGTCATATTTGATATACACAGCATTTTTATAACAACTGAAGGTAACATAGTTGCTTGACTGTGCTATAAAATGGCACTACGTGCCTGGAAATTACGTAATACTACCCCTTTAAATGTCATTTTGTCACACAGATACATGTCAATAAATAGAAAATCCATAATACATAACAAAATTACCAAAATATTCTCAGATAGTAAATTCTACAGGTGGAATCATATTATTGTCTGTCAATGTCCCTAGTTTCAATGGTATTTCGGAAAAATAACCTATATTTTATCAATAAATCCCCCCCCCCGTACCTCCCCACAAATGACCATGCCTAGATATGGAATGATATTCTTTTGTTTCTATTTCCTTACATCAAACGCTTTTGCAATGAACAATTATTAATGTCATTCTCATGAAACCCATCTAAAGCAAAAAAAACAAACAAACTTTATCTTAAAAATTCCTCAAATACTCTCATATCACCATGTCTATATGTGGAATATGCACTTTATGAAATCTCTACACAATAGCTTTTGTACAAAAAAATTGTAGCAATGTTAGCAATACTGAGATATTGTCAGAAATTTGTTGAAAATCCACAATTATCATATTGATAACAGTCTCAGGGTTGTATCGTAAAGATAGGCACCAAGTTTCATGAAAATCCATTCAGCCATTTTGGCAGTACAAATATTACTTATAATGCCCCCTAGTGTTGGATCATGCTGAAATTAGACTCACCTTATTGACATTACACTATGGTTATGAAAACTATTCAGAAATCTTAACTGTTCTCAAGTTACGCTCAAACTTATTTTTTTGTGCAAAATTTTATTTGTTTGCACATAATTCATAAACCAAACATTTTTTTTGAAAATCTGTCCACATTGTTTGGTTTGCTGTTCATCCAGTCCTTCCAAGTAAAGTTTCGCTTCAACTGGCTTTGATCCTTGGGAGGAGTTGACGGAAATTGGTTTTTCATATATTTTGCAAGTTTTCTATTGATTAGCATAACTTTACGATTTATTTATTTATTTATTTTTTTAATCGTATAAAGCACGATTCACAGAACATGCAGGAAAAGAAAGATATTGTGTCTACATCTAGCAGTTGTAGAGCAAATCACTAAAAGGCATTTATTATAACAGTGCCACCTGGTGGTCAAAATTAGCAAACTTTTCCTCATACGCAGGGGGCACAATTCTGTATTGGACCTGTGATTTTCGCGAATTCAACATTTGATTTCAGATACCATATTGGCCACCTCATAATGATATTGAAGATATTGTCTTAAGGTATGGTCTTGAACATCTTTACCAAGTTTAATGTAAATATTCTGAGCAGTTATGCAGAAATAAACTTTTTGAGCCTATAGATCCTCCTATCAGTAAAACTGCATACAATTCAACTTAAACTGGAAACCTCTGATCCCCTATCAGGATCTAAATGCTTGTTTTCAAATAATAAAATATGTTGGAGATATACACAGTTAACTGTTGTGCGAGCCAGTGCTATAAGGTTCATTATTGCATCACTTGCACAACTTTTAAAAATATTCAGATTTTTTCTATTTTGTTTTTCCGGCTCTGTCCATAGATGTTACGTACCAGGTTTCACATCGATCCAGCTTATAATGTGGGAGCAGTAATCAAAAATAGGTTGTCTTTATCACATTATAGCAAAAAATCTAGTTAGGTGCAAGTGGGCATGGCTAATGTAAACGTCATGTAGAATCAATGAAGGTTTAAGGTCTTATGGTTTAGGAGTTATTAGACAAAATGCATTGACTTTTGCAATAGTGCTCCCTAGGTAATCAGGGGTATAAATTATTTTGTCTGAGTAGCAGTGGTGTTTTGATACCAGACTGCCTTATCAGATTTTTTCCAGCATTTTCTTTTTCTTCTGCTGAATACGTTTTAGCATAGAAGAATAATAAAAAGAAGAATAACAAATTATGAAAAATCCATAAATTACAATAGGGTTTCCTGCTCTGCTGGAGTAGGTGACTCTGTGGGCTTGGAATCCTAATAAAGATGCACCAACATGCACAAATAGGAAGACATATATGGAGGGGACAGAGAATGAGACGGAAGAAATTAGCTTGTGTGCTGAGGTGTGACTGCACTACTCTACTTGACTAATGAACTGGTGTTAACTCAGGGGAAGTCAGAGCTCATTTTGGCTATGCTTGACCTCCATGCTAACAGTAACGCAGTGTGACAGCTACATATACAGTACCTGCCACTATCAGCCCCAGCTCAATTCATTAAAATGTTTGGATGGAGTGTCAGGATGAGTTTGAGGAAGTGAGTATGTATGGACCAGTCCTCCCCCTAAAAAAAAAAAAAAAAGAAAAAAAAAAAAAAAGAAAAACACAAAGAGGACAAAGTTAAGGAGACCAAAGGGTGCAATAAATAATTTCAGCATAGAGCAAGGGCATCTTGGTGGATGTCTTAGGGAAAAAAATCTTTGCTGTTCAGCATTCATATTGACCGTGTTGCATCTTTGCAGGCAAATCCATGCCTTTGCTATCATAGTGGATAAATGTTACTCATAGTGTCATTTATCTCTCTCTCTCTGTGTGTGTGTTTGTGTATATATACACACAGAGGCATCAGGACAATGAAACCGAGATCAGGACAGTAAAGCTGAACGTGCACTTAATTGACATAATTGAAGTTTGGTGTTGACCAAAGTTTCAAATATTTAAATGTATAGGATCTACAACATGACTGTTGTTGGAAGTATATTAATTAAAATGCACACAAACACTGGTTTGTGATCGTTTACAGCATGTGCCATGTTATTACAGTTTAATTCTTTTTTAAAAGAGCAACCTCTGTATTTTGTAATAATTGGCACATGTAATAATGTTACTATGCAGGAAAAACTATTACTAAGTGCGATCAAGGATTTTTAAAAACTATTTTGCATTGATTATCACATAATGCGGTTTTATTACATTCAGAAGCTCAATGGGATTACATTATTAGGCTACAGTGTTGAAAGAAAAGAGCCATTCCACAAGCAGTTGGTTTATTATAGAGCATTGATGGTTAATGTACATTCTTACTCTCAGAACATGAAAATCAATCCGTTAATAATCTCGCTGACTCTCTGTGGAAGTTCTGGGCCACGAGAGTGACACAGAATGCCAGGCAGTGGCATTAAATAGTATCTTTCCAGTTATCTTGTAATTATGAGATCTTTTCTCATAATTACAAGATACAGATCTCGTAATTATGAGATAAGAGCTCATAATTACGACATCTTATCCCATAATTACGAGATATTTTCTCATAATTATGAGATATTTTCAATAATTATGAGTTCTTATCTTGTAAATTCAAGATCTTTTGTCGTAATTATGAGATTTTTTTCTCGTAATTACAAGATCTGGATCTTGTAATAAGGAGTGCCTACTTTATTTTTCTTTGGTGAATGCTATGCGCTTCCATACAAAGCAAGTTCAGCAATTTCAAAAGTTTTTTTTAAATCTAAAAACAGTCCTAATACATACCTTTTTGGTCAAGACATTCTTTTACTTCTGCCATGTCAATCAGTGTAAAGGCTGTTGAAAAATGGTGCAACTTTAGGCTACTGGTTTCTATGGTTCCTTGTAGGATTTGTTTTTACATGTGCTCAATAAAGATTCACTATGCAGATCTTCATTTTGACTTACAAGCATAAAGTCATTTTTTCCTTGACAACGTCCATTTATGTTGCTATTTCTATTGAAAACAAAGTAAATTCACCAGAACGCTAAAGTAAGCATAGTAAAAATGGTTTTTCCCTTCTCATTAGCAAAACCTGGACAGAATTACACTTCACCTTAAATAACTCCATACTCGCTTTTAATGCACTCAGTACACAAATGAAATATACCCCTTAGTTGAGATAAATAAATGGAAACAACAGAAATGGCTTCTACACACCAGCCCCTAATTGCATGTGGCAGAAGACATAGGAATTAACAAACTTAAATTAATGAAGCCATAAGAAGTCAAGATGTCCATTTACAAAAATATTCGAAAATCATAAAAGGGAAATCATTTTTACATGCACATCATTCTACCAACAATCTACTTTATCGGTCTGCAGCTTCACATAACAGGCAAATTTTCGTTACAGGTCTTTCAATAACATTTGTTTTTGTTTGAAGATGAACTATATGCACCAGACCAAACCTGGAAAGGTTTTTTCAATTTTTTTCTAATATCTAAGACCCTCAAGGTGTTGCAGACTCCATAACCACAATGTCTCTAGGCACAAAACACATTATTCTTTTGATCCATATTTGTCATTCTTGTAATAATTCAACATTTCCAAAAGAAATCTGAAATGTGCTGGATTTGTTTCCACCTTCTTTTCACATAAAGATCTTTCTTGTCAAAATGTCCTGGCGGTAGAGATGGTTTTCCTTCCATGAGGAGCAAGTGGTTGGGTGTTAAAGCCTCAAGGTCAGTGGGGTCCTCTGATAACTTTGTAATTGGACAATCATTAAATATTGCCTAAGCTTCACAAAGTACAGTGTGAAATCTTTCATCCTCCAACATTTGCTGACGGAGCAGTGCAGAACCTTTCTGATCATTTGTATGACACGCTCCCAAACACCACACAATGCGATCCGAATCGTGGGTTAAAGCTCCATTTGATTCCTTTGTGTGACATGGCTGCCTCAATTTTCCCATTATTTAGAGAGGTTAAAGCTTCTCGTAGCTCTCTTTCTGTTCCTATGAAATTGGTGCCATTGTCTGATCTGATGTGTGAAACTTGTCATCTTTGAGAGATAAGTTTCCACTATTCAACCTCTGTGCTATCCTTGATTCTAACTCCTCTGTCAGCAACAAAAGTTTAAAATCTATTGTCCTCATTTCTTATATACTTTAGAACTTTCTCCAATGGCAGCTGAAGGTCTGCCTGAAGCATCTTATTCATTCTAATAGCCATAACAGTGGCTGTGAGCTCTAAACATGGAATGATAATAGGTTTGAGTGGAGCTACTCTGGCTTTGCCAAACAAGAATGATCCATGAACTATCTTGTTGATGTTCTGCATTCAGATGTATGTAGCTGTACCATACCCACTTTCACTAGTGTCAGAAAAATGGTGCATCTGACTGCTAACCAGTTTCCCAAAACCTTCAGGTTTGATGCAAAGGCTGACTTTTCTTTGACTTTCACTTCAAACTTAAAACTGTGTCTTGGTACACCACTGCAAACTTAGTGCCCTGTCCACAGATAGGTTATCTCTGTCCAAGTCAAGCTCACACAGGGTCTGGGACCTAAGTTTTCCAGGGATACTTTGGAGCTTTTCCTTCTATTCAATGAGCTAAAATACTGGGATACTTTTGGCTGCAGTGTTTGCAGGTGATGTCCTTATCACAACTCTTACTTAAATGCCCTGTGTTCAGGCTGCCAAAACATAGATCCTTATCCATTAGAAAGTCTAATTTTTCCCTGTGTGACCTTTTTCCTAGTTGTCGACATTGTTCCAATACATGACCATGTTGTGCACAATACAGACAGGAAAGGGACCTTGATTTGTTTAAAGGCTCTTCACTTTTAAAAAGCCATATTACCTTCATCCTTAACAGAAACATGAGTTGTCGGAGTTTATCATAGAGATTTGGTAAAAAGTACTTGGAAAAAACAAACGTTCAGTGGGGAGAAATGTCATTACAATATGGTTTACTCAGAGCATTTAGAGGGTGGAATAGAGTTTATTCCATTTCCAAAACCCAAATGGAGTCTGCAAAAATGTAATAGATGGATAAATGCCTGTGACCAATCTCATGAATACTACAGTGATCGATGATATTACTACCACATGTTTGTCTGTATGAAAGTATCTGCAAGTAAATCTCCCACTTTTTGTCACCATTACATTGTATGCTCAATGGTTAAATCAAAGATTAATGTGTCACGATGGGCCCAAAACAATAAATGTGTGCTGTGGCTACAAATGGGTACAGTTTCTTTGTAAAGCAATAACTTTTCAGGCATGTGGTACAAATATTCATACTCAGTCTGACGTATGTGATCAAAACATAGTTCAGATTGGCGTGTTTACGTACCATTAGGTAATTACTCACCCGCTTTTTGCAAGTGCAAAATGCATATGACAACTATGATGGGAAGGACAGATGGATACTATAACAGAAAACATTTCTGGTCAAATATTTGTTAGATTACAAATAATAAATAAAAAATGTTGATGATAATAATAATAATAATAATAATAATAATAATAATAATAATAATAATATAGTAGACAAATATCCTCCTGCGATGCCAATTTTGAGCAGAAGGACAACTTAATAATTCAGCACAACATCACTGTTATGTCTGGGTGCTCTGGGCTTTAGGTCAGTCTAAACCAAAGAAAAGGTGGCACAAATTATATTTGTCTGTTGACTGTTCCACAAATTGTGCATGCAAAAGATGTATGGGTGGGACAAATTAGTGGAGCCGGACTGCTGACAATATTTATGCAATGAAACCACAATGAAAAACATCATGATTAAACTTTAATATTGTGCCATGTTTCTTAAAAAAATGTGAACAGAAAACCATCACGTAATCAAAGGGATATTGAAGATAAAACAAAAAGAATCCCCTCCCCAAAGTTCCTTTACAGGCTCGTATGAAGCACATTCATTTTTTGCACAAGCAATTTAGCGCTCTCTACTTGGAATCTTTTAAGGTCAGACCCTTGGACTTTAACGTCAATTTCTCTGTGGTTTCTAGTATGATGATGACTTGTTTGAAAATTTTTTTCCCAATCTTCTTTGGCTGATATAGCAAAAATACCTCACCAAATGTCTCAAGTAACGGCGTGAAAATCACTACCTTCACCATTATAACTGTGTGTGATTGTCAGAGGTTTGTTCAACCGGAGTTACACTTCCGTGTGGGCAGAGTGATCTTGTTGTGATGTCCATTGGTCTTTGTTTCCACACAATATTCAAATGCTTTCATAAAGGCAACTGTAGAGGATCTTCATCATAGATGGGATTTACTCAATGTGTCAGTAACTGGCTTGTTTGCATTTGAAATAGAAGAGATGTTATGTCATTCTGTTGTCTCACACTAGAGGTCTCCAGCTGGTTGATTTTGATTTGATAGAAATGGAGTGTGGCAGTTTTGGTTTCTGGTAACATAATAGAAGGAGATTTAGAGCTTTGGACAGCAGGGAGGGATGTTTGTGTCACAAAAGAATTTGAAACGGTATCATCCACATGAGCTGGGATATGTTCTTCATAGGCTGCATTTAGATCTGATACAACCTCTTTCTCCAACAATGGTCCAGGATCCTCATGAAGCTTCTGTGAAGTCTTATTAACAAGTTGTGTAGGTTGTAGAATGAGGAAAGAAGATTTGATCTTGGGTCTAGCACTTTTTCTAACACAAGACTCCATTCCATCTGAGTGCTTAGATGGAATGCTGCCATTTGTGCTGCACTCTACCATTAGTGGCAGCTATTTTGATGTCCAACTCAAGTTGTTCCTTTTTGTTTTCTTTAATAGGTATTCCTGCTCCTCCAGTGCATGCTTATCTTTTAAAGCATCAGTACTTGCCAATGGTGGAGCCCATTCTGCTTCTGCCTTTGTTTGTTCAGAAAGTGCTGAAGATTTGCTACTTAAGGGGGAACTTACTATAGAAAAACCCTTTTAACTCCCAGTTCTTCTGGAAGATCTTGAGGAAACATTTGAAATTCAAATTCAAAAATACTTTATTTATCCCACAGGGAAATTAAATAATTAATTATTTATTTATGAATTAATTTATTAAATGCATTATTTTTATATTAATTTATCATTAAATAATACTAATAAATTAAATAATTAATAATAAATGCTGTCATGGGGTTCCATCTGCGGCATGATGGCTCCTCCTCCATCATGCCACCACTGGCAGCCCTGGGTTCAGCTTCATTATTGTGGCCTGCCATAGCAGTGCATAGGAGAGCAGTGCATTGCCTTGCGAAGCAAGTACTTGAGAACATGAGCAGTGTTAATGGTGCAGGTGCTGAGTCTGGGATCTTGCTGATCAGGATAACCTTATCGTAATCAGTAGTGATTCCTTTATTTACCAATATAGCCTAAGCCATCCATTTTCATGAGAACTGACAGCGCAAATATGTCACTACTTCAGCAAGATGTGTTTTGAGCCCATTTAACCTGCTGGTAAGTTGTTGATTGATAACATGTACCTACGTCTGTGACGTCATGTTCTGCTGTGGCTGATCAGCTCGGCTCGTTATGTTTAAAAAAAAAAAACGGAAGTATTTTTTTTTTTTTTTTTCTTTTGTGGTCTACAAAGTTTTGTTTTAAAATGTATTTTCTTTTAAATTGATTGGTTCTTTTGAGAAGCTGACTGGTGATCAGAAAGTACACGTCATATTCTCCGATTGGCTGACACTGCATTCATAATTGAGTCAACCGCAGAAATCTGTCTCCTTCCGAACCTGCTGCGGTCAAGGTAAGGCGGTGTCGTGCTTTCTCTGTAAAAGATAGTGTTTCGTTGTGTTGTTGGACTAAAATATAATTAAGGCTGCGTACAGTTGTGGGATTTGATGTATGCTTTGAGAAATTTTGACTGCTGTGGAATGTTGCGTTTCGGTTCTGATGACGTATGTGCTAGCTTGATGGGACCTGATATAGCTGGATTTACATGGGGAAGGTGGAAGTTTTTACCACCATATACAAGCTTCTAGAATTTTCTCTGTAGTTTGCTTCGTTCAAGGTTCGAGACATGGACGGTTCTACACAGGGGCCCCTGTAGAACTTGTCCTGACGACATGGGCATAACGGACGGTGGGTAGGCGTGGGACACTTCACATAGCTGTGCCCTCTGCTCCTCGCACTCTTAAAAAAAAATACTTTAATCCATTGTGAACATGCGGTGAAGTGTTTTACCCTGCTGTCTTTAAACGCACCTTGAGTGTACACGCTACACTGTAGCTACCGGATCCGTTCTAATCTTGCAAGATGGCAGTGCAGAGGTACGGGCGCAATATAAATGCTCTCCTTGACTCTGTGGGTGCATAATTATTGCGGAGTGCATTGCGTGAGGGAGCAGAGAGGAAAACAGCGTAGACTGGGGGTAAAGCAGGTGTCTTCTGTGAATCACTGAGGGAAGACAAGTCAGAGACATGGAGACATTAGACCAGAGGCCGGCAGCAGGATGATGTTGCAGGGTCTTCTCAGCTGAGGAGAAATTAGAATTTCTTTGCAACAGGGAGAAACCTGGCTGGTATCAGGACATAGATTTTGCAGATATTTCAAAATTATTCTCATTTACACTGCAAATTAT
This sequence comes from Anableps anableps, assembly GCA_014839685.1. NCBI lineage: Eukaryota > Metazoa > Chordata > Actinopteri > Cyprinodontiformes > Anablepidae > Anableps > Anableps anableps. The sequence goes on along the minus strand of CM026068.1, from coordinate 22,440,621 downwards.
GTTTGTCTGTTATAGGTAGAACTGGAAGAGGACCATGTGTCGTTCATAGCTGGACATTTTTATTTATTTCACTTTCTATGTCCATGCCATTGAATTATGATGCTTCGTACCCTGTTATCTTGCCACTTCCATTGTGTTTTGTTTAAGTAATTTGTTGACCAAAATGGTGTTTTACTGAACATTTAATGTTCAGTGTCGCTATTTGGCTCTTAATGAGCTGCTGCTTTAGATATTCCAGGATAAATGCGTTAACTCAACCATAGTTTGGCAGCTAAAACTTTACATTTTGTTGGTTTTATAGTTTAAATAACTAAAGTTGATCCCCAGGTGCTGTATTGTGGCTGTTAGTGATTATGTCCTTTTAGCCACTAAGGAGAGGTGTGATTGAGGGAACAGGATGATAAATTACAAGATAGACATCTGGGAAAAAAAATTCCTCACTCCTGAGATGTTTATGGTTCTTACTGAATAGATTATTTTTTTGGGGGAAGAAGAAATTAAATATTAAATGTATTTAAATAAATTGTGCTTCAAATGTATTGAAATGGGATCAGTTTTCATCTGCTAGATCAGTGGTCTGTGACCTGCAGCTCTGGAGTCACAAGAGGCTCTTTGGTTCTGTGGCTCACTTAATATATTAAAGAATGAAATAAAGACATAATTCCCCCCAATTCTTTGTTCTGTGCCCCCTGAAAAAACACTGGCTCCCCCCGTAAATTTGGTCTAGAACAATCACTAGTTAGAGAGCTTTGTGCTTTCTCATAAAAGGATAGTGTTTTTTTTTTTTAACTGGACTTTAACATAATTACAACTGATTACAGTTGCTGGATTTGATGTGTGCTTTGAGAAATGTGGTGAATTTTGTGACTGTTGTGGAATATTTCGCTGCAGCTCTGGTGTGCCTGCGAGCTTGCTGGAACCAGATTGAAGTTACATGGGGAAGACAGAAGTTTTAACATGCATACAAAACTGAAGGATAAAGGGTTACTTTGTTTTTGAATATTCTGTTATTTGTGTTTGTCTGCCCTAAGGTGCCAGTGGAAGGACTGCAGAACTGGGGTGATGTGCTTTATCCTCTTAGTTTTTGTGAGAGTGCCAGCAGCAGTGTTCTGGATCAGCTGCAGCTGTCTGACTTTTATGGCAGACCTGTGACGACACTGCTGCAGTGATCAGTTTGACTAAAGATGAACACATGGATGAGTTTCTCAAGCTCTTGTTGAGACTCTAATCTTGCAAATGTTCTTTTAGAAAACAGATTTTAATAAATGAAATGAGAACCAATAGACCAAAAATATCTTTTGCTTGCATTAAAAAGTCTATTACCTCACATGAGTAGTGGTGTTTTGCTGTCTCTCTATAAAGCCATTATTCCATGTCTAACTAAATATATTAAATCTTGATCTTAAATTTGTTTTTGTTTAACCTTCATTAAATACTACTTTGAACTAAGTTTATGAAATGTACTGATGTTGGTACCAGATGTGCAAAGACATCTTAGTTTAGTTTGAAAGCCTCAGAACAGTTTTGAACCTTATTGTTGTGTTTGATGAAGACACTTAGATGTCCCGACTGCTTGCATCCGTGTCCCCTGACCAGGCATGTTCATGAAAAATTCAGGCAAATTTATTTGCAATAACCCAATCCAGTTGTGTTTGTAGTTAATCTAAACGTGTGGTTGTTCTAAAAAAAAAAAAAAAAAAAAAAAAAAAAAAAAAATACATCGGTGCTGTGGTGGCCGGCTTCCTAGGTGACAAGATTTACTTGGAAGTTGGTTCCACCAGCTGAGGCTCCAAGAAGAAGGTGTGTGGGGTTTTTTTTTTTTTTTTTTTTTTTTTTTTTTTTTTTTTTTTTTTTTTTTTTGACCATCTCATACACAAATCCATCAACAAACATTGTGTTCTTTTTTTCAGTTTGTTCCTCTTATTGGTGATTCCCATTTGCATGCTGTTGTAGATGGGTGTCACTATGCTAGAGGGTAACTTCTCCTTAGGGGTGCTGGCATCCCCCGGGGTCTCTGTGGACGAGTTGCGGCTTGAGGTGCTGGATGCAGTTCTGCCTTGGACCCCTGAGGTCGTCTGTCTTTTGGCACCCAGCGACAACTTGACCGCTGGCAGGATGGGACCTCAACCGTTTGTTGCGTACCATCTGTAACCTCTGCCAATGTAAGTTTAATATCCACAGCATTTATTCATGATCACTTATATCTGAAAACATGACACGTTTGTTTGGTTAATTTGTTTTGATTGAAATTTATAGGTGGTTGTTGTGGACTTTCCTCTGCGTCTGGTCACGGAGGAAAGCGAGCAACAGCTGGTGCGGCAGGAGTATCACCGTGTGGCTGCTCTGAGGAGTAACTGATGTACACAATTTGTTTATACTAAAACTAGTAAATTTCCATTTTATGGTACTAAGCAGAGTTATCAGAATCTTATATAATTTTTTATTTATTTTTAATTGGGTTTTTATTTTTTGGGATGGTCAGGTGGTTATGACCTTTTTGTATTGCATAACTATTAATACTAAAATTAGAATGGTAAAAGTTTTGGTGTAATTTGGTTCCAAATGAGTTTTGAGCTCACTGCCAGTTAAGGTTGAATTTGACTCAAAGATGACTGAAAAGCACTTTTCTTGCCAAGTGTGTCTGCTCTATGAATACATTAGTACAATGTTAGCCTGGCTGGCATTAGGAATGACAGTTTGTTCTTTTTCTGTCTAGGTGTTTGGTACTTGCCTGTCACTGAACACTTCCCTCTGAGCTGTCTGGACTTGTGGAGCAAGGATGGTGTAAGTTGCATTGATTTTTGTCACTATTAAAAAGTTATTTAGGCTTACTGTGTTATAAAATCTGTTCTATAACTGTGTTGCAGGCAGGTTCCACCTGAGCAGCCAATTTGTGATGGAGGTCCTTGCTCAGTTGCTGCAGTCTGATCGCAACTTGAGTTAAGTGCACCAAAATCGTCAGCCCCACCCCAAGCTGGTTGTGGGTTTTGACTGGGCTGTCATTCAAGGTCACGGGAAGGTAGTGGATACATGATCAGTTGATTTCAACAAATTTTTACATTTTTAAAGGAAATAATTTTTAAATCATTTAGATATGATTTACCTATCCTCAGTAAATGGACATGTACCAAAGACTTATTTAAGAAACCCTCCCTCAGTCATGATGACTTGGAGAATTACTGGTCTATATCTAATCTTCCTTTCTTATCTAAAATCCTTAAGAAAATTGTTGCTAATCAAGTGTGTGAGCATCTAAATAGTAATGACCTGTTAAGACTGAGTCAGGTTTCAGAGCTCATCGCACTGAAATGGCACTTGTGAAAGTTAGAAATGACATTCTCTTTGCCTCAGGTAATGGACTTGTCTTTTCTGGTTTTGCTTGATCTCAGTGCTGCTTTTGATCCAGTTGACCACAATATTCTCTTAGAAAGGCTGAATATGTTGTCGGTATCAAACAACCAAGCTGGTTTAAATCTAATCTGTCAGACAGATTCCAGTTTGTTCAAGTGAACCACAAATCCGAAATTAATGTGTGACAAGATTATGGAAGAACTGAAAAAGCAAGGACCAGTGGTAATGCTTGGAACACTTTTGCAGCCAAAGTGGAGTTGGACCATTTGGAATGTGTTGCTGAGCGACCACCACTAGAAGATGATGAAGAACAAGATCCTGTTCCACATTACCAAATTGACCTCAATAGCAGAGCCATTCCAGCAATTGAAGTTCCTAAATTGAGCCCTGATTTTTGCCAGACAAATGTACAGAAGTTTAAATGAGACTCAAGCATCCATATTTTACAGTTTGTGCTTGGTGTCGGCAACATGTCTGGGGTGAGAACCCAGAACCTTTTTTTTTTTTTTTTTTTTTGGACAGGAGGAACCGGCTGTGGTAAATCCTGTTATCAAATGTGTTTACCAGGAGGCAGCCAAGCTTTTGCACCAGCTTCCTAGATTTTGTGATATTGGTGACATGTCTCAGCCCACTGTGCTCCTCACAGCTTTCACTGGAACTGCAGCTTACAATATCTCAGGCAACACTTTACATTCCATCTTGAAACTACCCAAAAGTTTGACACCACTATACAAGGGACTTGGAAATTCACTGGATGAACTGAGGGCCGTTCTTGCTAATGTAGACATCTTAATCATTGATGAAGTCTCCAATGAATTACTTGCATATGTTCACTGGAGATTTCAACAAATCAGGGAAAACACAAGGCTATTTGGAGGGATTTCTGTTCTGGCTGTGGGAGACTTCTACCAGCTGCCGCCACTGGGAGGAGCAAAACCTCTTTGTCGCTGAAGATGGCATTCTCAACATTTGGAACAAGAATTTGTTCCAGAAATCATGCGGCAGAAAGACGACAGAGCATTTGCAGAGCTCCTGAACCAGATCAGAGTTAAAGGTAAAGCAGATTTGCTTAGTGAGGATGACAAAACTCTTTTGATCCAAACTGTTACTGACCCCAAAGAGTGTCCAATGGATGTCCTACACACTTCTGCTACAAACAGGTGGACTCCCATAATGCAGCAGTTGTGGCCTCTTTAGGTGGAGTAATAGTTGATATCCAGGAAGAGGACTACAAGAGGGTTACAAAGACTGGAAATTTGAACCTGGGCTGTTGTGTAAAGGCAAAAAAGATACTTGCCTAACCACATACAGGCTGGTTTGGGCATTAGAGTAATGATTATAAGAAACCTGGATGTTGAGGATGGGCTCATCAATGGAACCTTTGGGACCAATGCTGATATTGTCACCAGCACCAAAGGTGGAAAGACCGTGAACTTAGACAATCCCACAGCTGGACGCACAAAAAAGGCTCAAGGTAAACTTGATGACTGTTTACATTGAGACTTGAGGAACAGACAAGCATAAAGGGAGTGGTTTGATAGCAATTTCCAGTCAAGTTAGCCTTTGGATGTACAACACAAAGTGCAAGGAATGACCCTGAAGTCTGCGGTCATTTCTTTGAAGAAAATTTTTGAACCTGGAATGGAATATGTGGCCCTCAGTCGCACGACTTCCCTGGAAGGACTTAAAATCATTGACTTCGATGAAAATAAGATCTATGCCAACGAGAATATCAGAGCAGCAATGGAATCGATGAGACCAGCATCATTCTCTCACACCAGACCACTCTTGCATTTTCAGTCAGGTCATCAAGGTGCGACATTGGCCATTGTCCACTACAACGTCAAAGGTCTTATCTGTCACTCTTGAGGACATAAAACGCCATCAACTTAGATTGGTAGATATTTTATACCTAACAGACTCATTAATGTGGATCTTCTGTTCCAGCTTCTTGCCAAATGGCGGGTATTGTTTGTTTGTTTTCATGCAACAGATGGGTGTCCTACTCAGAGTGGAGATTGCGACCAGATGAGGGGTGGGTGGGGGGGTTCCTCATTGATCACATTTACATATCCCATCCAGAATACTGTGTTCAGTCAGGTGTCTTGCAGACTTGCTAGTCACCACAACTGTATATACTGTTTTGGCTTCAGTGTAAGCTGCATGTACATCTTAACCCCGAATTCAAGACATGAAGCTCGTTTTGGACAATATTAAAAGGTCCCTTCATTGTTAGTGGTACTCAGTCTGTTTTCTTTCATGCATACTGTAATCAGAAGGCTGTCTGGAATGTTCTCCTATAGGCTTAGTGGCATTCCTCTTTAGGATCATTGCAGGGGGTTTGGTAATGTTAAAGCCAAATGTGGTTAAAGCGTTGCTTGGGAGTACATCCGTGGATTCCAGAAGAGTTCCTAATTTATCTAGTCGCTTATCAGGCTTCAGTACATAAATACCCGCCACATGTGCTGTATATGAAGACTAGAGAGGAGTTTAGTTGGGGGGGAATTGTTAAAGGGGAGGCTTCATAACTGCAGCTATTTACGTGTGCACACGTGATGATTGGACACGTAAATTCTAGAATTGCGCCGCTCAGGGTGGCAGCACGTTTGAGTGGCTCTGTAACTTTCATTGAGATATTATTTTATTTTCCAAATTCCATTCCTGCTTTTCTTGGAAAAATTGCTCTGTGTATGTGTAATTTTTTTTTTCCTTTAACAACAGTTAAGTTGTTCTGTCACCATTAGCACATTTAGCAACATGTAAACGTGGGTGATTGACAGCACTAAGACCTTCCTCCTGGCTCTTATTGATTGTTTTAGGTCAGGAGCAATGCTTTTCTTTAGATGGCAGTTGTAGCTTAGGGAGGTGGTGTAGGAGCTTGATCTTTTCACAGATTATCTCTCATACTGTCACAACCTGGTGCTGGTGACAGTTTTAACAAAGCAAAAAATCTTTTTTTTTTCTTTCCTTCCTTTTTAAAAGTTGCATACTGCAGCTTTAAGAAAATGGCTGATCTTGAAACATTTATTGCTTCTCCAAAAGGAGATGCTGGAAAAAAAAAATGCACCAGAGAGCAGCTGATAAAGCTTGCTGACCATTATTCTATTCTGGTGGCAGATAAACATTTCAAAGTTCCTTTGAAATCAAAATTAATTGAAGTGGGTCTTCATAAAGACAATCCAGAAGGTTTTCCTTCTGTTTTGAATCTGGTTCCAGAGGAACAGTTGCCCTCGCTTCTTGTGATGCTGCCTGACTTCTGGGCACACTTTTGAACAGCTAAAAGAGCTCCCTTTGATCCAATTGGAATTTGAGAAAGAATGAACATGAAATTGAGATTAAGAAAAAAGTTTGATTCATCAGCAAACAGAAGAAACAAAGTTGGACATTTCTCATTTATCCTTGGAAAAACAATTGAATGCTGATTCAAGTAAAAAGTCAACACATCCTTTTGACAGTTATAACTTGTTTAGTTCCTCCATTTAGTAAAAGGGACCAGTATTCTTGTTTGAAGGCATTTCAAAAGCTACTGGCTGGTCAAATGGAGGAACAATTTTTGTTTTGACTGTTTTCACTGGAAGAATAAAAAAAAATAATATTCTTCAGCATCTGCATTTTTGAATTATGGCTCTCCCTCTTTCATCTGTCCACGATCACAGTGTACTTTTTATCACTGCAGCCCCCCCAAATCTTGCCGCCACATCACTGTTTTGTTTTGTTTTCTTTCCCCTCCCTTTAGATGCACCACTTGACACACAAACTTTTGTTGCCCAGTCTTTGAGAAAGTGAGGGAGTAGGGAAAGAGGAAGTTAATGTACAGACCAATTTTGGTGGGGGGATTCAGTCTTGAAAGAGGCTGTGTTCTCTGGTTCTACTCCTGATCACTCTTCCTCACTCACACTCTTTAACCAATTTGCAATGTTTGCAGTTATTTTAACTTATGTAATTTTGTTATAGGTTTCAGTGATCTGATGTTTTGATCAGCTGTTCTGCTTGATCGTGGACCTACTACTTTGAGTGTTGTCACCTTCTTGGTCCAGGTCGCTTGAATTCTGTCATGTCAAACCAGTGGAATCAAACCACTTATTGACCCCCCCAAAAAAAAAACAAAAAAAAAAAACCTCTGTTCTACCTCATGAGAAGGCTGTAGATTAGTGGCAATGCTGCTGGCAAAATTGCCTTTCCAACAGTCTCATGATAGAATGGCTTGTGTTTTCATTTTTTTTTCCTGGAGTTATTTTTCTTTTTAGATGTCCTAAGTGCTATACTCTATTCATCCTGACCAGGTATGTATATGAGAAATTAAGGCTAATTTATTTGCAGCAACCCAATGCAGTTTTGATTGTAGTCCATCTAATGTTTATTTCAACTTGAGATTGATGTGTGTCCAGGTCTGATGGGAGGAATGCCGTGGACTAATACACTCTCTTGGGTCACATTTGTAGTTATATTTGTTAATCAGCTCAAATTGTTCAAGGCTTGGAAGGTTGATCTTGCTGTCTTTGTCTCAATGGCAAAGCCCCATTCAAATCCATGTTTTGAGTTGACCTGGCTGATTTCTAATGCAACTGGGACCATTAGTAAAGGGTAAAACATGTCCAGCTGGTCCACCTTCTGCTACATCTGGGTCACTTAACTTGACAGGTTGATGATGAATTAAACTTATGTCATATGTGTAGTTATATGTATATTAATCATCCTCTATTCTCCAAGGCTTGAAAGTTTGAGCTTGATGTCTGTGTTTTGGGATGGGGCATCGCCATACAGTGTGGACCTGGCTGGTTTCCCCTGTAAGTGAACCATCAAGGAGGGGGGTGAACATTAGCTAATGTGAGTTTTGTTGGCACTGTGTTTATTATAAAGTACATCTTTAAACATGTCATGTATAATGTTTTCATTTAAAAATATACAGGTGGTGGTTGTGGACCTTCCATTTTTCAACATGGAGGCTGTGATGTGTTAAACTAGATTGGATCCCTGGAAACAAGTTTGTTGAGTCAAAGGGCTTCAGAAGAGACCCAAAACTATTTGTAATAAAGTTTCATATGTGTATTAAAAACAAGATGAGCATTGCAGCAAAAGCTGTAATGCTTCACTTGTGACAGTAAAATTGTCGGGCCTCACCTTGACACTCAGACAATTCTGAGTGTCACAATGCCAGACAGGACACGTAAAAAAAAAATAAAATAAATAAATAAATTTTACATTTTTATAGTAAAAACATCAGATTCTGTATTAAATGGATTTCATATTGAAATTATTAATGTGTCCCTAATCTAAATGTTTTGTTAATTGTAAACTAATTACCTGGAAAAAGTTTGTAGAAATATGTTCATGAGTTAAATATATAATTTAACTGTGATCTGTTTATTTTTAATCAATAAATGTGCTAATTTTCACTATCATGAAGTCCATTAATTTCCCTGTGTAAGTGACCATGGTCACTTATGTTGGAAACTTATCCTACTGTAAGATAGGCTGTGTCCTTTAAAAAAAAAAAAAAAAAAAAAAAAAAAAAAAAAAAAAAAAAAAAAAAAAAAAAAAAAAAAAAAAAAAAAAAAAAAAAGTCATCCTATTCAGATTTGCAAGATCAGTATACTTTAGCTCCAACTGGCACAACACGGTCTGCAGATATAAAATATTAAAACAATGAAACTTCTGTAAAAAACATGAATCCCTTTAACAAACTGTAGCTGTCTGATTTAGGTAAAATATCTTTAAAGTTAAAGTGGGTAGCCCATCCATGCTTTATAATAAAAGTATTGTCAGTAAAGCTACTTACAGAGGGTGTTTTTTTATTTATTTATTTTTTCCCCACTGTAAATGTGGTTCTGCAAAGACCTTTTCTTTGAACCCTCTTATGTCTTTGGTTTTATAATGAACCCTGAAATCTTTTGATATTTAGTAAATATATCACTGGATGGTAAATCTTCAATGTGTCTTTCACTTAAACAGCTTTATCGTGTTAACGCATTCATTTAATGTTGACCTTTTGACCTGCAAGAAACAACGTCCATCACGAAGGTCATGTGTGAAAACATAAACCCATTTTTCTGGACATCACATGCAACAAAGACTGATGGAAACTCTTGTTTTAGATTGTTTCGGCTTTGATGCTCAACCTTGAGGCCTCCAGAACCTTGCCCATTATCACAACCCCTGATTCGGTTCCCACCGATATATACACACACACAGACAGGCCCCTTTTTAAATTTCTTCAGAAATGTTGTAGTTACCCTTAATCTTATTGTGTTTAATATAATCAGACAACCCCCCCCCTAAATCTTTTTTTTTTTTTTTTGTTTTTCATTCTTAATGTCATTCACACACCCTTTGTCATTTTTAACAGTAATGGCTTGTCTTATTTTTGTGAGCTTCAACTTTGTTTTTCCTTTCACTTTCTGAGGTACTAATTTTCATTAACAGATCTTTAGCTGTTAATTTCATACCTCTTTAATCAGTTCCCTCCCTTGGGCTTTTCCTCTCCACCCACACAAGTCATTTTGACCACCCTGATCCTGATCACTTTTCTTCCTAAAGAGGTGGTTTTCTACTTAAATGTAGTGGGTAGATCGCTATATTTTAGGCTACTGGTTGCTATGGTTCCTTGTAGGCTTTGTTTTTATGAGCGCTCAATCAAGATTCACTATGTAAATCTTCATTTCCACTTATAAGTCATTTATTTCCTTCACAAAGTCTACTTATGTTGCTATCTCCATTGAGAACAAAGTAAATCTGCCAGAACCCTTAACTAAGCACAGTAGAAAACTGTTTGCCCATTTTCATTCCCAACGCCTGCACAGATTTACACTTGAGCTTAAATAGCCCCAGCCCTGCCTGTAAGGTACTCGGTACACAAATGAAATACACCCTCTAGTGGAGATAAACGCAGGGAAACAAGAAATGGCTCCTACAGAGTGTAAAATAGAAGCCTGTTTAGGGAGTAAATAAAAATTTGTAAAGAAAAAGGGAGTGAAATTTCTTCATGAAAATAGGATAAAGAGAGCACAGTGCTTAGTCCAAGGCAAACCCGATATGGTTTAGAAGAAACAAAACTGAGAAAATGTCATAAAATTGTCACATTCACCGAGCTGAGTGCTGTTAGTGGGTGTATGTACATGTGTTTGAGCCAGGCAGGTGTAGCTCCAGCTGCAGGCCATTGGTCTAATCAGGAGATGCCCCTCTCATATTCTGTGGTAACCTGGCCTTAGCCTTTGCTGGTTTCCTTAGTTACTCTAGTCATAGTGCTAACCTTGGGCTTGGCCAAGTGTCCTCGTTCCTAGTTTGACCACTTCCAGATCTCCCTCAGCGCTGGTTTTTCCTGACTCCGTCCCCATCCGCTCTCATGCTGCCACCAGTCCCTCTAGGGCTTACCTTTGCCTGTCCTTCTCTGCTCCCTGGTTCCTCCTGGCTCTGGACCCTTCGTCACCTGCTCACCTGCCTGTTCACCCTCTAACAGTTCATCGCCTTCATCCAAGCCTCGAGACATCAATCAGACAACACCCCCGTCAGTATCTCACCCACTCACAGCCTCAGTGGATTGATGTACCTCTCTTAGGATCACCATCTCCCTCGTCAGCAGTAAGATCTGTCTTCTTCCCCGCCTGCAATATATAGCTCATCCAATTTCCCTATCACTTGCCTTTCTCCATCAATGTGGACCCAGACTGGTAAGTAGAGTTCAACATTGTTTCCTCAAACAATAAAATACCAGTAAAATATTGTATTCTGGGTGGTGCCCACTCAGTTTGCTAATAGAGAAAGCCTGGCTCATAAAACAAAAATATAAATAAATATAAAAGGTCTGAAGCATAGACAAATGGTGAAAATTAGGCAGAAAATGGGAGACAAAGTTTTTACATATACATATTAAAAGTGAGGAAAAATAGTTGGTGTTGTGTGTCCTGCAGTGAAATAGTGTCCTCTTGTCACTACTGATTTCATGTGACACTCAAGGTTAACTCATCATTTTTGTATCTGCCTGTGTAAACCTTTTAGGGTACTGATGCACAAACAACTGATGTAACATTTTGATTTGGTTAGACCAAAGTCATTGATAAAAATTGTCTCGTTGGGATATATCTGAAGATTGTTTTGGCATATGCAAAGGATTTAACAATAAAAGTGTTAACAAGAAATCTAAGGAATAAATGATAAAATTACAGTAAACAGCGTCTATGCAGCAGACATGAACATCTAAACACATTACAATTAGTCTTTAGCTAGAGGAGTTCTGATTAAAGATGAACATATACATCAGCCTCAGACTCTTGGAAGAGTAATGACAACTTGATGGCAAGTTAGAAGATTGTTATTCAGTTGATCTGTAAGATTTTAAGTCCAAACAAAAAGTCTTGGTGACATACTAGGTGGAGCCAAACTAAAAGGAGCTATATTTCCTGTAAAAATTGTAGTGGCTTACTCTGCCAGATAACTAGTTCTTAGAGGCCTTTCTACTGAGCGTTGTTAGAAGTGTTTTTTTTTTTTTTTTTTCTTAGGTCTTCCATCTTTATTGTCCAAATTGGCAACAAAGGAGATGGGAATCACAATGGTACAAATCTTCAGTTCAGTGCAGATGGATTTGATATGCAGACATTCCCCAAGTTATTATGAAAAGATGACTCATTTAAATCTGCAGTCATTTTTATATTTTTAACAAATCTAGCAGACTGCTCTTGTTCTCTGGATGTGATTTTGAAGCTGGCAAAGTTTTCAAGAGCTGCTAAACTGACATTAAAATATGAGAAACCACCATCAACATGTGTCAACCTTCCTGGCTGCAGTGGAAGTTACACTGAAGGGTCTCGGTAATGAACAACAATTCAGCAACATTGAGGATGTCATCAACATTGAAATAAATGACTATGAGAAAAAAAAACAATCACAATGTTGAGAATAATGACACCATTAAAAAACTCATAATGTTCCCATTGTAATACCATGAGATGCAGAGGAGAAGAAGACAGGAAAGTCTGCCACCAAACTTGCTCATGATGGGGGATTAAACTGAAGTAAAGACAAAATATAATCTACTGGATACCTTAGACGACAACCTTCCATTATAACTATTTGGATTACAGAAAATAGGAACAAATTAATTTATTCCTGAAATTACTTTTTACTGAGAATATTGATAAACAGCTAGTCATAGCAATGGTGATTTAAACATAACAGTGGAATTCATCTTTTCAGATAATAAAACAAAACAAATATTGCAAATGTACGCTCTATTAATGTCAGCTAGTTCAAAAATCATAACACAATAACTTTCCAGAGTGAAAATTTCCCTTATATTTTACAGAACTCTGCACCACCTTTCAACAAGGTTAACATTAGGCTCATGTTTGGTTCAGAAAATATTTAAATAGCATTTATTGAATGTATCTGAATTGTTTGACAACGGTCTCCTAAAGTAATTGCGTTTTACTTGTCATTATTTCTGCTAATAATGAATGACTTTTACATTACACTCTTCATTTGCTCAAACCAAAATCCTCCACAATAATCTACCATACTATACACGGAATGTATAATCCACAGGCTGTCTAAAGACGCAATTGAATTTTTTATATATATATATATAAATCAGTTATCGTGACAGTATATATTTTTTAGAATGTTTCTAAATAATCTGTGCTTCTGTAGTGTAATGATGCCAAAAGGAATTAATTTAATGAGGGAAATGAAGGCCAATGACCTTCTCTGCCACTGAGTTTACTCCATTTTTTTTTTCTTAAATGTTTTTATCCTTGTACTGCTTTGTACTACTTACATACTGTTACCAAATAAATGATTATTTATTCTGTGTTGTTGTGTTAAATCTTGATAATGACCAAAAGTGCTTCATCCTAAGGCCTTTGCTTTAATAATTATATATATATATATATATATATATATATATATATATATATATATATATATATATATATATATATATATATATATTTATTTATTTATTTATTTATTTATTTATTTATTTATTTATTTTTTTTTTTTTTTAAGCAAGCAGTGAAAGTGCCATTGAAAACACTTTCATTATTGTGAAACCTATGTGTAGGGGTGCTACCAATGAATTAATTTGGCAAGCCAATGCTTACCATCTGAATTATCACATTCGCTTTCTCTGCACTGAATATTTATCAGGGACCATTTCCAAGAGACAAACCAAAGTTTAGATTCAATTACAAAGGTTTGATTGGGTAACTGCAGCAGTCCAGTTTTCTAACTGAATAAATTTATTTCTTAAATAGTTTTTAACATTTCCTAAAACAGTGTGTGGTAGTCATTTCAGATTTTCAGTCTAAGGTTGAAAAATGGTCAGTTTTTCAATGAAAAAAAGTAAATTAAAAGTTGCAGTCTCTTTCCTAAATGCTTTCCATGCTTTTCACTTGTCCTCCAAAACTATTTCTTCCTCCTCCTCGCTTGCTCACCAGTACCAATACCCAACACACCATTTTTATGCATATTTATTCATAACTACACTGTCAATCAAAGACCTGCCATGCAAAGTTCAGCAAGAGTGAAATACTGCTAAAACCCAAACATCTCAGTGCTGCATTTGCATAAAGCTAGAAATAAGCTTGGTGTCAAAACATGTCTGATTGCTGACACCTCACTTAATTTGGGAAATGCCATTTCGTTTTAACTGAAACTTTGAAGGTTCTTTCAAAGAACGGTGTAGATACTTTAATTCTATTTATTGTACTGTGCTTTTAGAAATGCATTGTGAACTAACTTAATCCATGTACTGTATATGCTGTATTAATGCAGAATATGTTTCTCAGCATATCTGTATGCACATGCTGTGGAGTCAAGTTACTGTTAGTGTTCTTCAAGGATACAGTCAAACCAATTAAAATAATCTAATGGTAGAATGGGATGCTGCAAAAATCTGTGACAGCAAGGAACTGTGAGATCAAATGAAGTCAGAATTTAAATTGAACAATTAGTCTTTGCACACTGTCTGGTGAGCACAATAGAGCTGAACTGCTCTAATGATGTGAAAAAGCATTTTTTCATGAACAATATTTCACACATGAATAGAATGGATATAGAAAATTACAAGAAGAAATAATGCAGTTTTACAGCTTTCAGTGATAGTCTGCATATTGAGCATTAAACATGATTAAAAGCTTTCCATACAGAATAAAATTGTTGCTTGAAACTCATATTGCAGTAGTTCATCATTCAAGATATCAAGCAAAGACATACATTAACTTGACCTAAGTTGCAACAAATGTATGGTATTTTAGGTGTCACTGTGAGTTCCTACATACTCAGACTGAACATATATCTCTATAAAACATTCAGGTAAATTTAACACAAATGTATTTTTCAGTGACCTGTTTACTTGATTATTTCATTTGGAAACACTGATCTATGTATATTTTTGTGCATTTTTTACTTTCTAGGAAAAAGTGTTAAAAAGGCAAAACAAAAATACATGCCAAATCCCAAAAGCACTGATGCTATAGTAATAGGAAGTTAAGCTTCTTAAATGGATGAAATTAGAAATGTTCTGACTATGCCTTAAAGTGGGGCCCATTTCATAAAACCAACTAAAAAGTCTACCATTTCTGATAAGAAGAGTTGGTACACTTCTAGTCAGATGCTAATGACTATAAAAAATATTAGGTTATTCAGCAATTTGCAACATTTACCTAAATATTAGCAGAGGTGTATGTTTATATCTGAGCCTATAATCCTAATGTTGGCAATGTGATGATGTCCAAACATTGGCTTTAACCTGAAGCTTCCCTTTAAAACTAAATTCTAATTTTGTCCATTTTGGTTACTTCTTATCTCTATAGTTGTCTCTCTTCCAAACTATCTATCATAGAAGCTCCCGCCACCATGAAATTTTTCCTATCACTCTAGCAGCTATGCCTGTTTTACAATCTCCCCCTGACATTTGTTTCTATGCAGTCCACTCTGTCTGCCCAGGTCTTTTGGATGGCTGACCCAAGGTACCTAAACTCAATACCTCTACAAATTACAACTTCACTATTCCACCTATGGCCACTCATTCACATCTACTGTATTGCTTCTATGGACTTTCATTCCCACTCTCTCAAGAGAATACTTGAACCTCCCAAATCTCTTCTTCACCTGCTCCCTACTTTCTCCACTGATCACAATGTCATCAGAAAACACTATTATTTAGGAGAGGTTTTGCCTGACTACAACTGCTAACCTATCAAGAATGGTTTTTAGAGAAGATCCCTTTTGTTGTCCCACCACCGCCCTGATCACTCAAAGTACAAACATCACCATTGTCCCTCTATCCTATCTTGCATGTTCCTTAAATATTTATCTGCCACAGCTGAGTTTCTTAAGCAGTATCACAGGTCCTCTCTTGGCACCATTTCATATGCTTTCTCTATGATTCAGAAATACACAGTACAATTCTTTATACTTGTCCACAAATACTCTCAACTCCACCAACATCATTGGTGGTGCTGCTTCTCAGTATGAAACTATATTGATCCTCACTGAATGTCATCTCAAAAACTCTCTCTTTCCATATATACATATGTATGCATGTATGTGTATACTTTTTAAATTAGCTAGAGCAGCTTTGAGTATAGTTTACAGACACAAACACTGTTCCCATACTGGGAAGAGGGAAACTGTATTCTTGTTTTTATTTAAGAACGCTGTTTGACTTAATTGCTTCACTTTTCTTTTCTGTACTAATTGTTTTTCCTCACTTGTTACACTTGCACATCCACACATATGAAAAGGATAGCGCTAAAGATGCTCAAACAAATATGATATAATGGAGTTTAGGCATAAATTCAAACTGGAAGACTCACTCCAGACTCTCCCTATCACCTCGTCATGCGCCTCTGCTCCAGCCAATCTGCGTCAAGTCCTCATCCCACCACAGTCAATCATCCTGCAAGGCTTTGCTTATAAAGCTCTTCATCCATGGATTCTCTTGCTCTTCAGCTGAGCTTTGACCCACCTCCATCCCATCTCCTCCATCGCGCTTTCAGGCTTCTCCTGGCTTCTCTCCTCTGACCTCCACGCCACCACCAGTGTGCGGACCCCGGGGGGAAGATGGCTCTAATATTAATCCTAAAATGAGCGTCCAAGCTTACAGCCATTCGCATCTTTCATGTCTTCTGTTGGGGTCCGAGCAAACTTTTACTGATTGTGTCAATAAATCTCTCTAATTGCCACTTCTTTTTGTGTGAGTCTCTCCAGGTTGGATTTCTCTTTCCCTTCTCATTCCTCACTCCATCCTCCAGTCCCTATTATTGCCCCGTGCCTGTTCATTCACGCGCAATTGATGGAGGAATGCATCCCTCCTGATTCCCACCACTCAGCTTTCCCCAAAGCCCCTCCATCCTTCTCTTACCTGCTGTCACCAGATGGCTCACAACCTGCCTTCAACAGTCAACCAAAACCACAATTACCCTTCATGTCCAACAAAGGAAAACACACTAACAAATGTACATAGCACCTATGTACACATGCCTACACAGATGCAGGTTGAGTTATTTGTATTAATTTAAACTTACAATAAAACTGTTTTAACTCATTTCCTAAAATAATTAATGGTAAATTAATCATTTTATATATTATTTATAGTAAATTATTTTAATATTAGTTTATATTTGCACAAAATGTCTCCTAAATTTACCCTCTAGAGTATTTCAGTTCTAAGACATCCTTCTCACCTATGGGCACTGCAATTATGAAGGATATCATAGGGACTGACAACATTTGACTTTCAATGGTAATTGCACACAGCTTTCAAATGCAATTACAGTAATTTTGAAAGTATAAATTTCTTAGCAAACCAGGACATGACTAGCATATGCTGTTAGAAGCAACTTAAACAATTGCTTGTATTTTCTCAGACTTCCAGTTGATTTTTTTTTTTTTTTAATTATTATTTTTTTTATCACACATCTTTAAAGCATGTTAGATCCTAAGAATAGTGAAATCTTTGTGAGATAAATTGAAAATGTTCAAAGAAAGATTTTTCTGTTATTTGCAGGCTCTCGCATCAAAACTTCATAGACAGTTGAACGTAGGGCACATGCAAGGACACACACACACATTTATATACACACCTGCACAACTAAGCTAATGATGGGTAGAGGAGCTGAAATTTGTTAGAACTACAAGCCTGTGTCTTTAAACCCTAATGACAGTCATTATTCTGTCATACTGTGACTCTCACTACACAGACACGTTACTGACTGCAAGATATTTTGCTTGCCGCACTATAATTACACATGACTGATTATGCACGCACGTGTGTGCTTGTGAGTCATTGCCTATGCAGGCAATTCCTCATTGCTCTCTTAATTACAGTGATGACTGACAGCTGTAATAAACAGAAACTCTGGTATATCAGATCCGATGGCCGTAGGCAGCTAGAAATCAAAAGAAATAAAATGATAAAAGAGGAGAGTAGGGAAAGTGAGTCTATCTAAATATACGGTTATCATTGTTATTGAAGTGGAAATGAAAAAACAAAAGAAAGTATAGGATGACTGTGGAATATGATATGCATCATTGATGTCCTCTTTTATTAAGGCTGTTTTGCTACTGATTGTCAGAGTTTATGAGAAGATTCACGAATACACATGGTTTTTAAAAGACACTGCTTTTAAATCTAAACATTTTTTAAAAGTCTGTAATGGATGTACTAATATGATTTATGTAGGCATATTTTTGGATATATATTTTTGATCACATTACCCTTAAAACAGGTCTATTTATTGTTTTAGGAGGAAAAAAAAAATTTACATATTTGTTAAATGCATTAAACAAGATCAAGAAGAGAGAATTATGAAGACAATAGGGGCTTATTTGGCTTATTTCAATAATTTAGTGGACAATAACTTGATCTTATTTCTATCAGAATAGTTGTCTTTATTGTTGTGCCTATTCTAGTGCCTATGATTTTATGTCAGGCACATAATATGGTTGCCATAAAGACATTCGTAAAACAATGCACCATCTTGGAATGGTACTCTTAAATTCCAGATAGATAGATAGATAGATAGATAGATAGATAGATAGATAAAAATTTTAATCTGACTACATTAAGTTCTTAAAACTTCAAAGATCTCCAAACAGTAATCAAGTTTAAAATTTCTCTGTCAGATTTGTTTATTTTTGTGGCCCATTTGATTTAGCATTAACCATTGGAAATTTGCTGTATGCAGAAGTGCCTTTCAATAAACTCCACTTCAGCAATTTATTGCCAAGTGAAAACTGTTTTGGCGTTATTGAAAAGGGGTTCCCTTGTTTGATGTATGGCGCTGTGATAACTTAAGCTGTCAGTGAAATGCCCATGAAGAAGTAGAGCAATGAGAAAACCAGCAGGGGAAACAAGATGGAAAACATCAAAAAACAAACCAAAAAAAACATCCTCTCCATGAATCTATCATAATCCCTTCCTTCTCCTTTATTTGCTCAAGTCTTGCTGATGGATATATCAAACATGATTTATTTGTCCCTCATATTTCATATTCCATCTGAATATGTATCTCTGCAAATTGATGTTATTGGGCTTTACTGCTTGATAATGCAAATCTGCTCACATATATGCATAACTGAGGAATATTTCTCGCACAGGGAGATGAATTAGGTTTTCCCTGGTGCTGGAACCAATCAAAATAGTTTAATTACACCTGTTAATCATGTAATCATATGAACTAAGAGTTTTTACTGAGATATACACTGTTTACCTTGAATGTTTCTGCAAAGAAAAAGAAAACATCCAAATGTATTTTTGACGTCTTAGTAAATAAATACACTAAATGTGACATTATGTCCGTCTTCTAGAATTGTGTTTTTAAATTATTGAGACGGATGACGTAGTTTGTGGTCAAGCTGTTTGTCCTTCAAACAGAAATGTGTCACAGTTCCTGCTGGCTATGGGATTTGTTTTTCCTCCTGTCTTTTTCTTTCCTTTCCCCCTTGGATGTTTGTATACTTGTTCCCCATTGTCTTTTTTTCCTCTCTGTGCTCCTTAAGGGCATAGCCTCCTGATCCCTGGCAGGGTTGTTGCAGTTGCTCATCTCTACATCCCAGCACTCCGTGGCTACCTTGGGTTTCTCTCCCTTCTTTGCCAAGCTGTGCCAAGCTTTGCCTGTTGGTTAAGACTTAGGTTTGTGTCGCTGATTTTATATTCGCTTACCGATCTTAATATTCATCTGGCTTTCTAATTTAAATCACCAGAACCTGTTCGTGAGCATTGTTGTTTAGTTCAAGCTTCCCTCAGAAGCTTGAACTAATTGTTAATTAAACTGAACAGCATTTGTCTGCTGCCTGTCTTATGGCTTGATAGGAAGTCAGGTTATCCTAACAGTTAAACCACATTAATAAAATAATATGAAATTTTGAAATGATTACTTAACACTATATTCCTCAAAAATACCAACAATTCTCAAAAAATGCACAGAAAACCTCAACAAACGCTTCCTGATCACAATATTTATTTATTTACTGTTCATCTATTAGTAGGATTTGTTCTTTAAATTGTAATTTATCTCGGCTAATACTACTGTATTAATCATCGCTCAAACACAACATTCAAAACAATCAAACTACATTTTTCTACTAAAAGCATATTAGGAAACTGCATCAACCATAACACAAGGTTCCACCATATTAGTCTCAGGAGATGGTTGTGAAAAAACTGTGATTCTGATGCTCAGATCTTCTGAGCTCTACGTGTCTCCAGGGTTCATCTCCTGATCCATTCTGTACGATATCAACGAGCCCACTGTGAGAATCGCCGACACATTTAATTTTTTCCCTTGCTTGTATTCATCCTTACTGACGCTGTTCAGCCAGGGGTGTGCATCTTCCTACTCACATATTTGTAAACTAGTAAAACAATAAGTTTGGAAATGAAATAGAAACTTATAAAATTGTGAAAATGTTAAATTAATACTGTTGAAAATGGAAACACAAATAACTTTGTTACCCTGTATAATCAAATAGGTTTGGAAAGTTCTTGATTTTTTTTATTTTATTTAATTTTTTTTTAAATTTTTTGAATGTAATATTTGCCACATTAATTACTTTATCCAGCCATTTATTTATTTCTATAGGTATTGCCGATTTCGGCTGGATCAGTCCTCTAACCTTTTCGTCTTCACACTGCATCTGCGTGTCTTCAGTAGCTTTAACCTTCATGCCTGTGAATGTGTGCATGAATGGGTGAATGACTGAATGTAATGTTGGAGTCCTCGGATTTGATAACACGCAGGCAATTTAACATTTCTTGCTCAATCTCTCTCTTCTTTTCACTGCTACTGAATGAGAAACATCATCTGAGCTGAAGAGCAAAGTTCATATTTTGTAGCATCGGCTAGTTTTTACAAATGGAGCAGCTCGTTTCACCATTGTTGTTGAAGCCACGGACATATTCTGAGCGAGCTGGCCTGACACATATCTTTGGGCTTCTTTGTAATGTTCACACTACCAACTCTACCTGTTGGAGGAAACAAGGATTTGGGTCATTAGCAACCTCACTGACATCATCTCCGCCTCCGGTGCTGTTCATTTTTTGGTGTTTTTCGGCAGCGGGCTTCCCTTCAGCTGATGAGTTTATGTTTTAATGAGTGGTCCATGTTTTAATTAGTTTACAGTTAAAAGCGTTTAATCCAACAACTGCTGATTTGGTTGTAAGAGATATAAAACAGTGGAGGGAACTCATTAAAGAGAGAAGCAGAGAGCGCTAGAAATGCTCTTCGTTTTAGTTTATGGCTCTAATGCAAACATTCACATTATTACTTATTGCTGTAATTGCATGTGGGAATTACCCGCATTATAAAAACTAGATTTGTAGAAATCGATTTTACAATGCACAATACCCACAATCCGAGAGTGAATTTCAGGCCCTGAAGTAAATGATGTTACTCTACCTATTTGTTTGATTTTTCTCTTTTCAATTTTTGGTCTCTATTTTGGTCTTTATCACCCATATCTGGTTAAGATCTACTTAGAAAAACCTTACAAAATCTTAAAGTACACCTTATAACACAGGTATGTGCTATACAAAGCTTTTTGGATCCTGGCATCTCTTTCTGATTTGCTTTGCAGTGACCAATTCCATGCGTAAAAGCCAACTAATGCTCATATCACTTATGTGAACCACATCCTCCAAAAACACCGGCATGATACCCCACCAACTACCTTTTTGCTATTTATGAAGGATTTCTTACTTATTGAGGGTTTTGTTTTCAGAATGGGAACTGAAGATGGGGAGAAAATGTAGTTCTACAAGGCTATCACAGTGGTGGTGAATTGTGCTTAGGGCCAATTCACCACCAATCAATTCACTTGATTAGGGAGGCTAACAAAAGATTACACCCACTGTTTGTTTTTTTTGTTTTTTTTCAGATTATCTCTCTCATACCATCCTGTCACGACATAGTGACAGTTTTAACAAATATATAGAAAAATATTTTTTATGAAAGTTACATACTGCAGTTTCAATTTACATGTTCTACATGAAGGCATAAAAACACTGTTTAAACTGGCACAAAACATTTTTTTAATTGAGACATTGGTATACATTTGCTTTATCGTTCTGCTTCCCCTGTTATTAACGTTTTACTTTCATGAACATCGAAAATAATCTTACATCTGTTCATCTGTTGTTCTGGTGCATTCTTTTCTGTCCTCTCAAACCCCGAGTCGATCATGGCCTCTGCTGGAGGTTTCTTCCTGTTAAAGGGGAGTTTTTCCTCTCCACTGTCGCTACACGCATGCTCGGTATGAGGGATTGCTGTAAAGTCAACGACACAACGCCATGCGGTCGCTACATGGTTGTCCAGGATGAGTGAATGCTGCAAGTCAATGACTCGATGCAATCTGCTGGGTTTCCTTTAGAAACTTTTTGAACTACTTTGAATAATTAATTGAGATTACTGTACTGTTTGATAACTAGGATAAATTGGAATGTATACTTTTATTATTTATTTATTTTTTTGTAAAGTGCCTCAGGACGACATTTGTTGTGAACTGGCGCTATATAAATAAACTGAATTGAATTGAATTATGGACTTGCTATCTGTCCAGTCTGTACCCTGCCTCTTACCCAATGACCTCATATTGCTGCAATCATGTTTTGCCAACTGTTTATGATTTTCAAAATCTATCCCTGTGAACTTTGATAATTATTATTGTACAAAAAAACAGTTCTGATTGTTTCAGCATTTACTGTCTGAAGGCTTTTTTTAAAACTGTAGTATGTAATTTTAATAAACAATATGTATTTTACATATTTGTTAAAGTATAACATGAGACAGGTAATCATGACAAGTAAGGGCTGCTTCACAATGAAGATTTCTTTCAACGTGAGTGCACATCTCAAACAGTATTTTATTCAAATTAGTTTTCAGAGATATCCAAACCTTTAAAATGAAATAAATTAGGTAAATAAAAATATAAAATAAAATAAAAAGAGTTGCACTTTCTTATAACACTATCATCTTTTTCCTCTGCAAGGAAACCATTCCATCACAACTTAGATTTCACAAATATGAGAACGTGAGTTAAAGGGCAAATCTCCAACACTATTCCTTACATCAGAATGTCATTTTCTGCAATAGCAGGCAAATTACTGTTATCTTTTTTTCCTCTGCATAAGGGTAATTTTAAAGATACAATTCTAAAACATTAATGTACACTTGGGCAATGGACTGGTCTTGTTTATGACTTGAGTTTGTTTATTACAGTATTATTTTCTAAAGACATGAGTATTTATTTCTCAGCCCTTGGCTCTGCTTCTGACATTAAATCACAATTTTAAAATGGTCATAATTCTTTCCCATTTTACAAAGTCCTCTGATCAATTCAGTTCAGTTGTAATAAGCTGAATAACCTAGCATCTCAGGCCACTTTTCATAAAAAGCAGTTCTACACCATACTCTTCATTATATTAATGGTAATAATATTCACTCAGAGAGTAAACCTACCTCCACTCCTGACTTGTGGTTCATGGCTGCTGCTGTGTACTGCAGCTTTCCTTTGACTATAACATAGTTATGGGGCGTCGCATCATAAAAATATTTAAATTATGCAACGTTATGTGTATATGCCAAAAACACCACACAGTTCATTGACTTTACTGAACAGTGGTTTGCCTTACCCGTTTCATTGCCTTCGTTTGATATTACTGCAAGCTTGTTTTTGTGAAATAATTGACAATTTTTGCCCATTCAGCTGTGTCTGTTTCCAGAACTTTCCTCTTTTCCTTCTCTGCGCCACTCTTGCTCTTTCTACTTTCCTTCTTTTAAACGTCACTAACCGAACGCATTGATGTGTTATGTCAGGCTGTGTCCCTGGGGTGGTGGGGAGGAAAGCTGCCAGTGGAGGCATGTTGTGACTTTATGAACTATGCTGCTCTAGCATGGCCATGGGTTACATTTCTGTTTATGTAGCTTATTAGAGGAGACTAAGACAATGCATCCAGCAGCATTTACTTAGTTTCCAACCCACCGCACAATAACAGTGTTCAACCAATGGCTGTGCCATCCAGTGGTCACAGTCATTACAACATGTACTGCTTTTCAACAGAATATACCACAATTAAAGCGGACGCAGGCCAAGGGACAGCAGTAGCAGCGTATATGATCAGTCTAGTGCCATGACTACACACCAACCCAATTAACACCCCTCACACCCCAAAAAGAAAAACAAACAAACAAACAAAAAAACCGAAAACAATTTACTCATTAATGGACATGATTTCAAATGTAACTGAGCAAAATACTGTACTGAAAATATGCTGAAGTAAAAGTAAAAGTTCAGGTTTTGTAAACTACTTAAAGTACAAAGTACAGACAAACTGTGCTTAATTACAGTAACACAAGTAAATGTAACCAGTTACTTTCCACCCTTGCTCTCTCCAGCTGTTATCCACCTGCCTGCTCTCCAACATTCCTCTGGTCATAACCATCTCAATCCCACATCTTCTGGAGGACCTCTGGAACTCAGTTATTGAGGAATGATTACCTCGTGGAGGTGTGGAGTCTGTTGAAATTTAACATTTTACCCAATCACTGATGTTTGGCCGTGGCGTATGTTATGTGCCAGTTCAAAGCTATGAAGCTTCCTGGAAATTGCCAGCGTTGTAAACAACCATCCCCCCACTGCGAAGAGAGAAGTGCGCAGCTGATCGAGATGGCTTTAATGTTAACTCAATATTTGGAAACGTGGCTGACATGGACTGAATGGCTTTGTTCACTTCCTCCGCTGCCATTGCCAAACTACCGGCAGGCTATAATTCTAAATCATAAAATAGACATCATCGTTCACAAATTCTGATTGGCGTGGTTGAAATTCTACAGAAGAAATCCAGCTTAATGAAAGAAAGCCCAGGTATAGCACTGAAGGGAGTTGAGAATCAAACGAAATTGCGTAGGAAAGCAAAAGCCAGGCTAGTTATTCTATCATGTAAAATACGAATAAAGAACACTCCAGTTTGTGGTTTTTCCATGTCAAAATGCGAAAAAGTTCAAGTACATGAATACTTTTACAAGGCACAGCATATAAAAAGAAGCAAATGAGTCTTGCCTTTACTCTTGAATTTCTGGGCTCCTCCAAATACCAGTAAAATGATTGTTGCTAAGCTTGTTTATTAATAAACTACTTTCACTATTTTAATTTGTGTCAGTTTGTTAAAAACATGCTTCATTTTATTTTAATGCCGATATTTTCTATATTACAGGAAGAGTTTGAGATTCAGTGCACAGTGCAACAGCCACTGTGGGGACATATTTTGCTTTTCCAACTATTTTCATTTGGGGTGTAAATTTAATTACTTGCCCATTGTTTTTGACTAGTGAATCAGCTAAAAGTGAAGTGGCCTCTCCACAAGTCAGTTAAATAGTTTCAAAAGCTCAGTAATTATCGACAATTACCTTGGGTAATTGTGTTATAAAAAATACAGTCAGCATCACTTTAATAGAATATATGTGTGAGGTTGGAACTGTGTTGGGTGGGGATGGCTATTTGCAGTTGGGAGTGTATGTAATATGTATTTTTAGTTATCATTTATGTAAAATGTGCTGAAATGAATTCAGGGTGAAGAAGCTGGGCTAATTGTTCATCAAGTGCCAAGAAGAACAGATGCCCTGGAAATTCAAAGCTCATGGCAGGAGAGGTGGGCATGTGATAAAAATGTTTGGCTGGCATGGGTATGCATGCAGCTTTTCTCTCATGCTATATTTGCACATGGTCACTGCAGTACAGATCTCCTAACATATGATACAACAGTTCAGCTGGTCTGTATATTTATACCCTCTGCAGTTAAAACATGGTGGGTGTACAATTAGCCAAATGCAAACAGTTGTCCTGCTTGTAAAAATGTTTTATACACTGTGATGTTTGATGTTTCAAATGTATTTGAGATTTTAATGTTTATGCATTCAACTGATATTGCTGTTAATAACAACAAAGCTGTTTGGAGGGTGGACAACATGGCTGACAATAGCTTAACTACTTCTGATTGAAAATAATTATGATTGGCCACAGCAAAAGCATGAAGAAGTCTCCTTGGGGGTGTTTTGACTACAATACAGATTCTAAAAGTGTAGATTCTAAGCTTTCCAATGACGTTAAACATGTGGAAATCAAAAAAGAAATGAAGAAGACATGGCCATTTGAATGTTGGCCCTCTGCAATCCAATTTTTTTGCCCCTCCGCTCACCCACTCCCCCTTCCTCTCTGCTACGCTACCGTAAGACAGCCTGCCACTAATGCTAAGGCTAGTTAGCAAGAGAATAAAATATATGAAGTAAATGAATTTATTTTGTTGTGAAATGACCCAAAAACATCTAGTAATCCCATCTTTGTCTCTGAGGAGCAATCCCAATCATGAACCGCATCCATGTGGTCTCAAACACAGAGTCGCACCACCTCGTCTCTTAAGAATCTGTGAACGAGCAGGATTTTTTATTTGTACATCAGGAGGTAAATGGTTTAATAATAAAAAATATAACTTGGAATCAAGCATTTGCTCCCTCTTTAGCAACAAATAATTGCAAAAAGGCTTAGATGATTTAAAATCTGTTAAAGGTAAAACAAAATATGAACTGCAAACTACTTTAACTAACGTTACTTAATTGATTAATTAAAATATTGAACACTTTCTGCCAATTTGGCATGGTTAGCACTCAGCTTCCACAATAGTCCATCCAGAAGTTCGTAGTAAAAATAGCCCATTTCTGGGCCTTTAAAGGGTCAGTTTCTGCTGGGGGTCATTTTCCCACTGGAAAATGCATGGCAAATGGTAATAATATCCCCCACCCCCACCATACCCTGTTTCCCTGGAAAGGTTCCTGCAATGAAAGCATACCTAAAGTGGCAAATCACTTTAGTGTTTTATATGTGAAGAAAATAAATATAATTAGTTCTTCTAAAGTGAGTTTAAACCTTCAGTGTTCACACAAATTTTTAATGAGGGTTCAAGACATGTTGAAAATAATAGCCTTACTTTAGTACCTCAAGTATACCTTCCAGGTATAACCTAATAAGATTCATTGTAGATTCAAGATTTATTGGCTGTTAGGGAGGATATGAATAATTTTTTAAGATTGTGAAACATTGTACAAGCTAGTCATTAGAGCACAAAAATAATGTAGATAGTTTTGGTCCTTAGAGGTTTAAGCCTAATGGGTTTTATCACCTCTCTATTATGAGCATGTTTGATTATTAAAATCTAATTTCGTGCTTTATAAACTAAGCTGAACGAAAAATCTAAAATTACAAGGAATCTGTCTGAGCACAAACATGGCTGTTTTATCAGTTTCAGAGAACTGAGTTTACAAATATGAACACTCCAGAGCACTACCACAGTCACTAAAGATAAAGATTTTAGTTCTCTATTTTTGTCAGTAAAGTCTGCAAAAAAAAAAAAAAAAAAAAAAAAAAAAAAAAAGTGTTTTGAGGCGATAAATTTTCACTAATTTTCTGTCTTCATGTTCTGGGAATTTTAAACACATTTTGTGGATGGAGTTTAATGTGCCTTAAAGGTTTATATCAACTGTATTGTACCTTTTTTACCTAAGAATTTGTATGTGGAATAGTTTATGTCAAGCAAAATTAAAGCTATACAGACATGCCATGTTTAAAAAGCAGTTTGAATTAAAAAGAAAACTGAATATGTGGTGTATGATTTCCATAAAAAAAATAAATAAATAAAGGTTTCTCATAATGTGAAAAGACACTAGTTGAGAGAATAAAACATCTGCATCCTGGTGGCCAGGACCTTAATGATCTTGGCCAACCACCAGACTCCACCAGAAAATTATAATAATTAGCAGTGGGTAGCAGATTACTACCTTCTCTCCATTTGTGTATGTGAGGTTTTGTGTGTTTTACTTGCTGTTATTATGCTGGGAGTGTTTGCCCTCGGGAATATAAATCAATGTGTCACGTAATTGCTTGAGTGACCTTTGCTGATAAGAAACGGTAGCCTTTTGAAATCTCTATCTGTCTCTGTCACTTTGGCCATCTTCACCCCTCAACCATTGCTTTCTCTCCTTCACATTCTCTCACATCATTATACTTCCATGCACCCAAACATACTTTGCTCAAAGGTTTTGCATGCATGTGCTTATAGTTTAAAAAAAAAAAAAAAAAAAAAAAAAAAAAAAAAAAAAAAAAAAAAAAAAAAAAAAAAATGCATATTTTAATCCTAATTTTGACCACCAATCTGACCATATTTACCAAAACTCTGTAAAGTTTTGGCATGTCTTGGAAAGAGGGGGGAAAGAAATGCTTTTGAAGATATTACTGTAATCACGAGAGATCCAAGGATATATACTGTTTATGAAACAGTACTTCAAAAGGGGGTTTGTAAATAGCCTTGCCAACTCAGCACCTCCAAAATACGAGACAGCTCTGCCAGGGGGCGTGGCTTTACGTGACATTGCCACACAATATTTCTTATTTTCCCTACATCTGAGTTACATCCACCCAAGCAAGATTTAATCTTGTTTTTTCCATGTAAGATGATGGATTAAAAATAAGGATTTAATCAATACAATGTTTTTATTTTCTTTTACAACTTTTCAGCTGGTGATGGCCTCAGTAAACAGAGGGAAATTGCTTTCAAAGCAATATTATAACTTCAAGCAGACATCACTCTATAAATGGAATTAAAAACTTATGTAATACCAAGCTGCATTTTTACGTCAAAGTATTTTACGTATTACAATTAAACTGTATTTAAACAGCTAGGTACCACAAAGATCAATAATCTCTTTTACAAGAGAGACATCTATACTTTCCACTGATACTTCTTAGTACTCTTTGCTGATTCCAGCAACTGTTTGTCTTTTTGCACAACCTGGAAGAATTTCCTGCAAGACTTTTCACAAACGTTAGCTGTGACTTCTGACTGGAAGAATCCTTCAGAGTCTAATGCTGCGATTCCTACTTCAACATGACTTCTTTCTCTAGGTCTAGAGCCCCTTTTGCATAAGCAGATAAGTACATGCAACATTTTCTCCGCTGTGAAAAGTAACTACATATAAACAATGAAATTAAATGATTGTGCCTAAATTATGAGATACTCATCCAATTAAAGTGATCAGAAGTCAGCAAGACTCTGACCAAGGGGATTTCCTCATCTTGCTTCGCTCCAGGGGGGGAATTCCCACAAGTCACAGTGGTGGTTCAGCTGCACCAAATGCTAGTCCAGGTCAGAGGTAATACTCAGATGAGAATTTTTCTAAAATGGTTTAGTTAAAGGATAAAGCCGAAGTAATTCTTTGCCCTTGCTTCCTCACTGACAAGCGCGTACAGAAGGAGATGGACAGGAAAACGAGGAAGTGAAAAGTGTTCAGCGGTCTCTGAGGAGATTTCGACAGCTTCAGTAGAGATTTCTCTGATGTGATGGTTACAAGGCAAAACACTGCTCAATGCAATCGCAAGCCCTGGAGTGCAAAAAGGCTTCTGAGAGGAGTGCCATCTAATGTTTGTAAAGACAAACTGCAGGCTGAAGTCAAAAACACGGGATATAGAGTGTCTAGTGCAGGACACTTCAAACTGACTAAAAATACGGGACATCCAGCGTAATACGGGACAGTTGGCAACCCTATTTGTAAAGGAACAGTTGTGGAACAGATGGAACAGTTGAGCTCTCTGCCATGACAGTGGGTTTGTATCAAGTGCCTTCTGAAGGCACAGAAGACAGTCTGTTGCAAATACACTGCTAACCTTTGAACTTTTTCATATTTTGTCACATTACAAAGACCAAGAAACAGAGAAGATTATTAAGAGCAAATTTTGTGGAGATGTATAAAATAAGGTTTGGTTGTAAAAAATACTCCCCAAGCTTTGAACAGCTCATTGAGCACTATTTAATCCATCAACTGAAACTCAGTCCCTCCAGGAAGCTGCAATCACAACTATTAATGCAAATTCACTGATCATTCAGAATTTTTGTATGGACTTGCAATTTTCACCAGTCTTCGCAACTTTTCCGCAAATCTGACCAATGTCCTCTTACATGTCTGCTTTTAACTTGTTTTCCAAGGCATCCGGTGGAATTTTATTGAATGATTAAAATGTCCAGGTTTTAAATTGACTGGCGCGATGCATGGAATAAGTCAGCCTTTCTTTTATTTGACGTGCTCCCCAAGCTGCTGTCTGGTACGTGGCTCGGAGCGAACGGTGGCGAAGTGTGTGGCGGGGCGGGTGGAGCAGAGATACATGCAGATAGACTGAACACAATGGGTTGTGCTCCAGCGTTGCAGCTGATGTTTACAAAGCGCGAGTGTAGCTTTACGAACGAACCACAAAATGAATTTCCTTCATACTGTCCCGGTCGCAACAAATGGGTGGCAGAAGGGTGGGGGGAGTGCCCCCCCCCCCAGTGCTACCCACACACCATCCTCCATCCTCCCTACCCCAACTCGACCCCACCCCTCACTCACCTTCTCCTTCCCTAAATAAAAGTAACTTTTTTTTATATATACACAATTCAACAGGTGCATTCACTTGTTTAGGGTGCTATTTCAAGAAGGTACAGCAAATTCAGCTTTCTTGTAAGACTATGTTATGGTAAAAATAAAGCTAAAAAAAATTTGCAATTTTGACTGCAACTTTTTTGAAAAAGGTGCCTCAAATCAGTAATTTTAGACAATCACACACACACAAAAAAAAACATGGGGACATCCTGGAGGGACTGGAAAAGGTAAAGAGTATGGAACAACCGCAAACTTTACAATGTAGTCGTTCACCTGATCTGATTGACCAAACAAGAAAAGCAGGGAAAAGTGAAGTAAGTTAAAATGGAGAACCACAACTCAGATGGATGCATGACTAACAGTTGAAAGGACAACTGTTAGTCATGCCGTCCACTGAACTTTAATGGAAGAAAAAGGGATATCTGACAGAAAAGCATTCATTTTTTTGTTTGTGACAAGTTGCGTAGGGGACACAGCAAACAGGTGGTGTGGTCAAATGAGAACAAAATCAATGCCCTGAATCCATAATCTTCACCTTGAAATGTGATGACAGCAGCATCACGCTAGTGGGATGCTTTTATTTAACAAGGAAACAGGAAGTTGGTCACAACTGATTGTAAAATGGATTAATCTAAATTAAGAATCCTGAAACAAGTAAACACTCTTACAGGCTGCAAAAGACTTGAGAATGGGGTTTAGGTTTACCTTCAAAAGGACAAACCTAAACATTCAGGCAGTCAAGGCATAGATCTAAATCCAGCTGAAAATATAGAAATCTTAAGAATAACTAATACCTTATGTTGGGGGTATCATATAAAATGCAAATACAATGAAGTTTATGGTTGTAATGTCACAAATTATGAAAAAGCTTTAGGGTGATGAAAACTTCTTCAAGGCACTGTAAAAAAAACAATATCTTCACTGTCATTGAAACAAGTTGAACCAAATTGAGTGTCACCATTACAGTGTTTTTAAAAGAATAAAACAAAAATTCAAACAAGAGGGCAAGTTTCATTGACATCAGTGATCACTTCTGATGAGAGCCACAGACCAACACACTTAGGCTTTTACCAAACCCTAGTATGTTTTTCAGTGAGAATCAATATATTAATCTCAACAAGTAATAGGGTTTTTTTTGTTACTTTACCCCCCTTCTCTTTTTCCTTCACTGTATCATCTTCTCTGCTATTACTAATCCAAGCAACTTTCCCTGCAAAGCTGTGACAAGTCTGACATTGAGCATAACACCAATACTCTAGTTTGAATTTCTCTTTTTAATCCACCTAAATATCTGAATCCTCTTTGCAGTCTTTCCATCTGCCCTTCCTCTAGTTGTTTCACCTGATGTTTTTGTCACTTACAGTGATGTGTCATGTTAAATCTCTCTCCTGCTGTGCCAGACGCCCATAGAGGATTAAACAATACCAGGGAGGAGGAGGAGAAATAAACGCAGGGGTGATTTGTCATTTCAGGTAAGGTGGTTGCTCCTTTGGGAAGTGTAATGGCCAATGGCTCTTCAGAGTGTCCCCCATCTGCCACAAATGTTCACTGCAGATGGACACGTACAATAGCTTGTTGCTTGGCTGGGGTGCAGCTGTGCGTCAAAACACAACACTTTAAACTCTAATGTGCTTTTGGTGCACAATGGGGGTCAAAGTTGACAGCCTGCTGATATGCCTCTGAGCCAGCAATAGAAGTAGTCAGAGCCCTGAATTTTTATATAGACACGGAATGTGATTCAACATGTGCAGTTTACTGCTCTTACCTGCCAACTCTACTTTCATTCAACTAAATCAGTGGGGCATGCTTGGTGTAATTGACCACACACTGATGTGGCATAAAGCCAATGTTTGTTAAGCATAAACTTAGTCAAAAGTTAAGGCTTAAAGGCTTAGTGTTTAATCTTAATGTGCATTTAAGCTTCACATCAGCCATTCAGCCTATGCACTATTACTGGGAAGTTTGGTATTGGGTGGTGTGTATTCTGAACTTTGAGCAGAAACAGTAAAAGTGAAAATGAAACAGTATTGTAGATATCCATTTTAAAAGTTAAGGCTACAAAACCATTTCCAAGCTGCTTTATACAATTTGTTTCAATTCAAAAATACTTCATTGGTCCTAAAGGGAAATTAAATGTTTTAACTCATATTATTCAACATTCTTCAAAAAGTTTTCATAAATGCTGTGTGTATGTGTGTAAGGCTGTGGGCAGGAAGATCTCCTGTAGCCGTCTGTATTAGAGGCTTCCTCAGAATCACTGTGACTGAAGATGCTGTTGTTGTACAGCAGTCTCATGAAGAGGATGCTCAGGGTTGTCCATAATTTTCTTAATTTTATGAAAAATCCTTCTTTGTACAGAGGTTCCACAGTCATCCCCAGAACAGAACCAGCCTTCACTATCAGGTTTTTGAGCCTTTTTTAAGTCTCTGATGCTGTTTCCCCAAAAGATGATAGCAAAGAGATGACACTCTCCACAACAGACTTATAGAAGATCTGCAGCATCTTGAGGAAAACACTGAAAGACCTAAGCTTCTTCAAGAACAGACAGGGACTGTAGCCAATAGGGCTCCACGATATTAGAAAATCACACAATAGCGATAGTATTGGTAAATATTGCGATGACGATATCAAGTGCAATATATGCCTATTTTCTTCTTTCCTCTCTTTCTCATCTGTGCATCTATCACTCTGTGACCTTTAACATTTTGGGCACCATCATTTGTGTCCACCATCATTGCATCTGCTCTTGTGAGACTCTGTCCAATGGGCTAAATATTACAACAGCATATAAAATACAAATCAAGTCAAGTTTATTTGTATTGCACATTTCAGCAACAAGGCAGTTCAAAGTGCTTTACACCATTAAAACATAATACAGTAACACAAGCAATAAACTTTACATTTTGTCAAATGCCATCATCAAAATCATCAAGAAAATATAAATGTTGTCATACATACTGCCTACATTGAAATATATCAGCCAACAATTATTGCACTCCAAACAGTCCTTTGTGATATGAATATTGTGCACACTGTTACTGCGATGACGACGTATTCGTGATATATTGCACAGCCCAAGTAACCAACTTCTCAGAACTTGGATGCAAGACAAAGTGCAACCCCTGGTGGATCAGGTGGGTAGTGGAAATGGTAGAAACAAAGCCCAGAAAGCCATCCATAATCATTCAAACTAAACTTCAAGGTCAAGGGAAGTGACATGCTGAGTCACCATCTATTTAATATTGAACGATGGTGGAGTCCATTTTTGACAGAGAACACACCAGAAAGTCAGACTTGAATTTGCCAAAATGCATCTGAACAAGTTCCTAAATCCATTGGACTAATTTGACAAAGCTGGGGATTTATGAACAGTAACACCAGCTTTTTTATTTGGAGAGGGAAAAATCAAACCTTAAAAGAAAAAAAAAAAAACACTTTGCTTCATCTACAGTAAAAGACAGAGGGAGGCCAATTTGTTTTGTGGCTGCTTTGCTGCATCTGGAACAGAGAACCTTGAATCTGTGCAGTGGACAATGAAGTCTCGAAAGAGATTTTTCATCCTTCAGAACAATAAAGGCTCAAAACCTTACAGATAAAAGCACTTAAGAATGCCTGAAAAAAATCTGACTACTGACATGGCACTCCATCAGCCAAGATCCTAATACTGTTGGACATCTGTGGAAAGAGCTAAAACTGCAGTATTGGGACACCACTATTTAAACCTGAGACAGCTTGAACAGTTTGCTTAGGAAAAATGTGCCAAACTATCTTTAGACAAATGAGATTTCTCATTGTGAACGACAGAGATTGTTTGTTGACTGTGATTGGAGTAAACGACAATTCCACAATATATTATATTCTGGGTGCAGGGTGATGTTGGGTGAAGCTAAAAAAATATGCCACAGATGTCAAACAAAAAGAGTGATTAATCAAATAAGTTTTACATTAAACAAAGAAGAATTTTCACTTTTCTTGGTTATTATGTATATCATGCCCAAAACATAACAATCATTCAACTATTTTTTTAAGGAAAATTTAAACTACAGTTAGCTCTTTTGATATTTTCGAAACATAAAACTAGAATAAAATCTGGCGAACTTGAACGAGTTTCCCTCCAGTTACTGATTATAATCGGCAAAAAATGTTGCAGTGAACCTAATTACTACTCAAACTTAAACGTTATATAATTTTGATTTTGCTTACCTTCAAGCATAAGTTCTTGGAGATGGCAAAACTTCTCTTATGCAAATGAAAACAATTATTATTAGCCTATATTTTATTTATATATGTATATTTAAGTGAATTCTGCCTATAAGTGAAAGAATTTTCTCATAAAACCTGTACAGAGCGTTTGATTTCACCGTGACAACTTCACATTCATCAGCAATGTGACCAGATTTAAGTTCTAACAATGCCTACCTTTGAAATATTTCTAAATCATGTAAAATATGTGCATTTTATATTTCATTTGTGAACTATCACAACATAATTTAGCTGCTATTTTTACTGTGTAAAGGTCTTTAAAAGAAAATAAGGATTTTTTTTATTTTTTTATTTTTTTTTTTCTTCTACCTAATGCTGTATTTTTAATTGCTGGTCCTCTGGGCCCGCTACACTGCATGTTTCAGGCATTTTTCTTCTCTAGAACACCTGATTTAAATGAATGAATTATTTTCTCTGCTGGTTATCAAGTCAAGCAGAAGCTTATTGATCCCGCAATACAAATCAAGTATGTTTTGTGTATGTTCTTCACCTTTAGCCAGAACAGAGAAAAACCAACAGGAGACTCACCATTGACTGCAAACTTTCAAACGTTCAAGGTTCAGGGGATGTTGTGTGAACATTCAGTGCAAGGTGGGAAGTATTAGTTTTATAGGTTTTTTTTTTCTTTTAAAAAAAAAAAAAAGGGTTAAAAATGTGTTTCTTCTGCCTGAATCTGTAATGTTGAAATCGTGTTATTTGTATATTTTTTTTTATTTATTTTTTTTTTTTTACATTTAGTCTTTAAAATACCAGAATTTTCACATATTATATTTTTTGACTGAAGACATTTCAAAAATATTAAATCAGATGTTCTGATCAGTTAGTAGCCTTTTTATGAAATACTTTTTTACTCTTACTTGAGTAATTTCTTGGATGGGTAAAAATAAGTAAAAATATGTTGATATATGTCATCATGACAGGTTTCATTTTCCTGAGGAAGATTCATTAGGAGGAGCGTAATAAAACCTGAAAAGACAAAAAGTCTGCAGAACCTTTGCACATTTAGTAAAATAATTATTTTAGATTAACAGACTGTAACACTGCAATTCAGAGTAAATCATTTTTGAAGCAGGACAGCTGTAACAACCTGAACATGGGATAATTTATGTTTTTGTTGGTTTTGTATTTCTCATTTTTCAAGTATTTCGCTTGTTCAAAGTAGCACTGTTGCATGCTTTTTACATGCTAACAGCATGCAGAATGATGCTTTGCATTGCTTTTTCTGTCATAAACATTAAAACAATTTCGATGATTTTCCTGCTTCTCTCTCTACTAGCCACGATAAAGCAGCGCGCGCCCAGCTGCTTTGGAGAGGAGGGTGACAGGAGGGAGAGAGAGAAAGATAGTGCGAGACGAGCGACGCACGAGCATTCCGTTGTCTCTTTTTCTCTTTTCCACCCCGACTCTTGATGCCTTTTTGAGGCCGTGTTCAAACACAGGTGTCTGCCAAACTTGAGATTGAGGCACAATACAGCGGACCACTGGAAGGTGGGGATCACAAGGGAGACTGGAGGAGATTCATCTTTTTCTGGAGAAAATTTGTAATGTATTTCTAATATCTATTAACATGCTTCATACATTTTTTGTTAAGTATGCTGTCATTATGATTATTGTAATGACTGAGCCTATTTCTTTTGGTGAACCCCCGGCCCCTTGGTGACCTACGCACAGTGCCTTATGTGTGTGGGCGGAGCTACAGCACTGACTTTAGTCCACAGGGCACTTACTTAATCGTTTTCTTTCAGTTCCTTGGCGTAACTCTTTCAACCAATCACAGTTTGTTTATGTCTTCTTTTGTGATTTTATGCCAGTTGGCAGACCAACTACACTCTTAGAAATTTCAGTAAATTTACGGCAGGAAGACTTCTAGCAGTAACATACAATGATTGTAACGTATGGTAGAATATTGTTAAATTTCACACCTTTTTCTGTTATTAGAATCAAGAATGACGACTGTCAGTAAACTACCGCAAAATAATGGTGCAATACAGCATTTTTTTTCTAGGGTAGACATTTCTTCTTTGGTATTTGCAACTTTGACAATATGCATTCATCCTCGAATTTTAAAGCATCAAAAGGGTAAGTAAAATCCCTCCTCGAGAGGTTTTGCATGGTAGAAAGTGAATTTAGACCAGAGGTTGTGCCATGACAACATCTGTCATTGAGTTTACTTTGGATGACCACGTCTTGGGCCACAGTCAGAAGGGATCTTATGGTGGAAAGCTAATCATTTATTTTTAATATTTAGCTATAATCCAAGTATTTTGTGTGTCTAATACGAAAGCGATTCAGGACCACATTTTTTTCTCTTTTATCTTTCCATAGCTTTAAATTCAATCTAGCGTTAGCATCTGGACTTAAGCTAGGTTGCTAGCCGTGCATACAAGCACAACATCGAATGTAGACTACTGATGTAAGATCATTGCAAGTAAATATTACAAGTTTTATCCATTTTTGCATATACATACATTTTTTTCTGATGTACACTTACTATACAGGAGTATGCAACATCAGCAGATGTTGACACTAGCCCAAGTTTGCCAGCCAACCTTTGTCTGTTATTGTGTAAGTACAGAACAAATTATCAATATTTATTGGTTTTGCTTAATACTTCTTAACATATTTATTTTTTCTCTCTAATTACAGATATGATTCTTTATTTCTTTAAATTAATTTGCTGTTTAGGTGCTTCATTGAGATTAAAACAGAAATGGGCATGAAGACCAACCATGGAAAGATACTGTCCAAAAAGACAGGCAAGATAATCCAAAAGAAACTGCAGACAGTGAATATGCATGTTTCTACCCTGATCAAAAACCTGATGGACTTTGAGTGGCACTCCATACAGGTTAGTTGTCATTTTTTTTCCCTTTGAAATATTGCTGTTCTCAAATCATTTAAGGTCTAACTGATATTTTCTTATATTTTTCCATGCTGGATAGAATGCATCTAAAAAAGTAAGTGTCACATGGACTCTTAAAAACCAGTAATCGTTCACAATTTAAAACCCTGTTTAGGACAGTACAACATGACAAATTCTGCAATTCTTATTCAAGCATTACTGTGGCTAAGTTTAATTTTTGATTTTGGGGGTCTATTTTCTTTTTTTCTTTAATAATACCAAAAAGCATAGATATTTGATCATTTTTATTTAATAGTTCTGTTTTTTTGAGTCCTTAAGTTTGTAAAAATGGACCAGTTTAAGACACCAGAAACAGTTCGTCAATTTTCATTCCAGTGTTATTGCAACCATGACTAGTTCTTGACTCAGGAGGACTAATTTTTTCTCATTGATTCCCTGAGGCTCGGCAGTGTGTTCTTTTTATTCATTTTTTATTTTTTTTATTTTTTTTTTTTTTTGTATCGATGTGTATGGCTTGTGGCATAACAGTGCCTCTACATAAAAACTCTGTCCTAAAGAATGCAATTTATCCTCTTTTGTCTTATGTGATGTAATGATTATGCATTTTAAAACTGCACCAATTTTAGCACTTCTAACAAGAAGTTTACACTGGGTAAAGTACTCCTATTCTACTGTAAAACTAAGACTACAATAAAATGTTGCACTACCTTTTTTTGCAAGAGCTTACTGATGAAGTGAATGTAATAGTAAAACCAAACTTACAGTAAAATACTGGCAGCTACAGATCCCAGTATTTTACTGTATATTTAGTTTCACCACTGTATTTACTTTAACCGTAAACTACTTTTAAAATAAATTACATTGCTAGAAATGTAAATTTATAGTAAATTACTGGCAGTTAAATTCCCCAGTGGTTTTTTTTTTTTTTTTTTTTTTTTTTTTTTTTTTTTTTTTTTTTTTTTTTTTTTTTTTTTTTAAACAGTATCTGTACTGTATTTACTTTAACAGTAATCTACTCTCAGAATAAATTATGGTACAGATAATGTAAATGTAATGTAATGTAAATGTAATGTAATGTAATGTAAATAATGTAAATTTACAGTCAAATGCTGGCATCTGTAGCTGCCAGTATTTTACTGTAAATTTACAGGATTATTTCTTAGAGTGTATAAGGCTGCATTACCATCACCAGCTGCACTGGAGTAGGAATAGAAAATTAACAGAAAAAAACATTTCAAGAAAATGTGTTTTTTAAAACTGGCATGACATGATTTATTTCAAATTCCAAAGTTTACACACATTTAGTCAGTATCAGGGATAATTGTCTTTTAAACTGTATGACTTGGGTTTCTTTCCACCTTTTGGGTTTCTTTCTACAAGCTTCTCTCAATAGTTTGCTGGAGTTCTGGCCCATTCCTCCTGACAGAACTGGTGTAGCTCAGTCAGGTTTGTAGGCTGCCTCACTGTCACACGCCTTTTCAGATCTGTCCACACATTCCCTCAGATTGAAAGCAGGGCTTTGTGATGGCCATGCCAAAACATTGACTTTGTTGTCTTTAAACCACTTTATAACCACTTTGACTGTATGTTTAGGGTCATTGTCCATTGGGAAGACAAATCTGCACCAATCTTTAACTTCCTGGCTGATGTCTTTAGATGTTGCTTCAATATTCCTAATAATGTTCTTTCCTTATGATGCCATCTATTTTATGAAATCACCACTTCCTCCTGCAGCAAAACAGTTCCACAACATGTTGCTGCCACCCCTGTACTTCACAGTTAGGATGGTACAAGCATCCCCCTATTTCCTACAAATGTAACAATGGTCATTATGGTCAAACAATTCCACTATTGTTTCATCAGATCTCAGGACATGTCTCCAGAAGTGAAGGTCTTCATCCAGGTGAGTATTTACAAACTGCAATCTTGGTGTGTGGCTTTTCAGCCCATTTCAGTACAAGACACACTTCATTGTTGATAATCATACTGTCTTAGCAGCTTCAACCAGCATCTTCACAAGGTCTTTGATTTTTGTTCCGGGGTCAATCTGCACATACTGGACTAAAATCCATTCATCCCTGGGACACAGAACCCCTCTCTTTCCTGAGCAATATGATGATGGGTCATTCCCATCATGTCTATACTTGTGTGTAATTGTTTGAACGTATGAATGCAGCACCTTCAAGCATCTGGAAATTGTTCCCAAGGATAAACCAGACTTGTGCAGCTCCACAGTTATCTTCCTGATATCTTGGCTGATTTCTGTGGACTTTCCCATTGTGTGAACAGTTTAAAAAGAAAATTATTCTTGATACTGGCCAAATATATGTAAATGTTTTAATTTGAAGAAAGTTACAAAAGAGTCTCTAAAAAATGTTCTTGCTTAGTTTCCTGGCATTTAGTAAATAGAAATAATTTTGGTAATTCTAACTGACCTAAAACAAGAGAGGTTTGTTCTGATTTAACTTCAGACTATGAGAAAAAAATGTGTATGTGTCGTTTTATTTGGTGTATGTAAATATATGGTTTCAACTGTAACTGTCATTTGCCACTAGATTTTAAACCAATGCCCTGTTTAGGTTTAGGAAAAGGAGGGACAAATCTTTGTATCACTATATATACGCTGTAATTCCTTAGAATAAAAGACAAATTTTATGTTTTGCAGTCACTGTTGTGTATGATTTCTCCCTTTTCTGAGATCTTTCATAAAACACTCAAGGACTGTAAGGCAGCTAATTTGGGATTAGCACTCTGGTTCTGGGACTAAAGTATATAATCAGGCAGCTGGTTTGGGGTTAAAATGATCTGGTCTTGGATCAGCCTGTCTGATCTTGGACCAGCCTTTAAAATTATCTGGTCTTGAACCAACCCTTTTTTATTATTTTTAATATTGCAAGCAGTATACAGATAAAAATGGCCTTGATTTGATTGATAAAATAATATTTAGCACATAACTATTAACTTAAAGGTTCTGTTTATGTGGCCCACCGGAGTCTATGGGCCACATAAATAGCTATGGAAGGCCAGATTTGGCCCTTGGGCCTTGAGTTTGACACGTGCCATAAATAAACCTGGTTTCTCAACATTCATACTGAACTAACGTCATTGCATCATTTCATTGCCTCTATTCTTGTTTGTATATTTTAAGTGTTTTACAAGCTTATTAGTTTCAACATCCTTTTGTCT
This sequence comes from Anableps anableps, assembly GCA_014839685.1. Taxonomy (NCBI): domain Eukaryota; kingdom Metazoa; phylum Chordata; class Actinopteri; order Cyprinodontiformes; family Anablepidae; genus Anableps; species Anableps anableps. The sequence continues at coordinate 22,400,001 of CM026068.1, read as the reverse complement.
TTTTGCTAGTGTTTAGTTAAGTGTTACAAGCTTTGTGAGTTTGTTGATAAATGTATCTTAACCAGTTAACTTGCCATACCAAAATCACCAAAAACGCCTAAAAAAAAAAGCATACCCAAATTAAATCAGCTGCTGTTCTTGAACCCTTCGGAGTACATGCAAAAGCTTGGTCTCTTTGGAAAGATATCAAGCTAAATTTTTAATTTTTGTAGTCAAAATGTTTTAACTATAATTAGTATGTAGCTATTAAGTTTTTATAAGACAAAAAAAGCTACAACATTTTTGCCTCGCCTGGATTTTTCTTGTGTATTGTCATGTAATTACATAGTGAGTGTTGAAGGTATGGACTGGAAAATAAAACAAAAGTTTTATTTTTCTAGTCTCTCAGATGTGTAAATCATGTTATAAATAAGGTTTGGTAGGCATGCAACATGATAAAAGTAGTTTTGCTTGTTTAACACACAATATTTAGTACAGCATTGCAAAATCTACTCTCTCGATGTTTCAAGCTGCACAGTCTGAGGTGTGTACAGGTTTGCTGTTAATAGTTGATGAAGACTCATTATAATTTCTATAAATGTTTCATGGCTAGAAAAGATGTGGAAAAACAGAGACTGACAGCAAGGAACATGACCTGTTTTCTGCTACTTCCAGAATGGCACTTAAGCTCCTTCTTGACCTATTATAAATATTGAAATCTAGAAGATTTTAGCATACCATCACCTATTTTCAACATGACTGGAGAGAGACAGAGATCTAAGAAGGCGAGGACCTTGTAGTATTGAAAAACCAATAGTATTAACAGATCAGTGTGTTTCAGCTTGTGCATAGGGTTATCATTAAACAGATTTTACACCTCTTCTTAAACAAAAAGAAAATCTAATGAATCTAATTGATTAATTTGATTTTTTTAAAATGTTATACACCTGTTAAATATTTAATGATAGCCTGGATGAAGGACCCACTCTGAAACACAGTCTGTTTATAATGCTGGTTTCTCAATACTTCAAGTGTTGTAGGAGTCCTCACCTGCTCTTACAAATCTTGCACAGTAATGATATTCTCATTTTTCATCTGCATAGACACAAACACGTACTCTAAGGAAGTGCTCTAAATACAGTCAATTAAGATTTGTGTGTGTGTGCATGCATATGTGTGTGTGCTGATAATGTGTCATGGGAGTTAGATGGTGTTTCTATTATGGTACTATCTAATGGAGAAGCTAAGAACAACTCTAATTTCAGCACCCATTAAAATGGATTTCTTGTGCGTATGATAAATATGCACCAATCAAATGATCAAATGCCAGGTAATAGAATGTAAGAGCAGTCATATGATATGAGATGCTAAGGATGTATTTGAGAGAAGGCTTTGTTTCTTCATCAAAGCTGGTGTCTTTCACTTTTGTTAACCTTGTTAGTAATTCAGACCAGCATACAAAACTAGGAGAGGTGACACATTAACTGAGTCACTTGTTCTGCTTAGGGTGATGGATACATTCAGTAGTCAAAGCAGTAGACTTTAATGCATGAGGCTGGACTGCTTTTCTGTTTTAAAAGGATAGTTTGGACTGAACATTGTTCGAGATAGGTTCAAATGGGCTAAAAAAAGAGTCAAGACTGAAGAGATGGACTGGAAAAGAGATGGCAAGCTGGTCAGTTTTACTTCTCCAGACAGTGAAGATCAGAGTGTTATGGCTATGAATGGCGCTATCTAAAACACATGGATGAATAGAAGTATTATGCCAGGTTGAGGATGGGGCAAACTCTGAGGACCTTAAGAAGCCAAAGTAGCCGAGGAGAAACATAGATTCCAAAGTCCAGTCAGTAGAGCAAAATACAGTTCAAACCAGAAGTATACATACATTACATAAAAACACATATATGCACTTTTTCACACTGTCTTACATGAAATCAGAATAAACTGTTTCGGTTTATGTCAATTAGGATTACCAACATTTTTTTCTATTTGCTAAATGGCAGAATAATGAGAGAGAGAATTTTTTAAAGGCAATTTTTATACCTTTCTTCAAAGTCAAAAGCAGAGATGGAGGTCTTGAGACTGGTCTTGGTCTTGACACCAGTCTTGACCTGTTGTTTCCCAGTCTTGGGCTCGGTCTCGGATTGTTATGCCTTGGTCTTGGTCTTGTTTGACAAATTGGGTCAAGACCAGCCCGAGACTCAATAGTTTTTGTCAAAATTACGAAAACTTAACTCCCTTTTATCTTCAGCTGCAGACATACAACAATGTGAATTTAAAACAGTGATCAGAGCACAGCTGCATCCCACCATCTCAGAAAAAAACCCCAAAAAACAATATTGTTCCCAATGACCGTGAAATCATCTTCCACGCGATTGTTTACAAAACCAGACAGCATCTGGTCCTTTGATCTAAAAGAGTGCATGTATGTTCACATGCGGTACAGTCTAGCTTTTGCTGAACAAACACCTGCATCTGACTGCAAAAAATTATTAAATTTGCTTTTTAAAAATATGAAGAATTTTAAGACAGGAAAGTAAAGGGGAAAGCAAAAACACTAGGCCTCTTGTAAATTTTGTTCACTGCCAGAATTAAGGATAAGTGAAGTCAGCGGGACTTCTAGTTTTACTAGACATCTACAGTAGACACAAGCAAAAGTAAGTAGTAATGCAAAAAATATGCACAACTCCTACTTTCAACACTAAGCAGCTAATTCATAATAATAATAAAAACTTAAATAGACATTAAACCTGCATCGCCTCTCTACGTGCAAAACTCAACCAATAGCCAATGAAGAGAAAAAATAAGGATCATTTCATCAAGCCAAAAACATAAATTCAGTCTTACCTTCAATGTTTTATGGTCATATTCTATGTTAAAGAAAATATTCCCCTTGGCTCCTGTAATCTGCCTGTCCCTGAATCAACCTTGTCAGCTTCGTGATTTTTGTAAATCTCATAGATACTATTGGCTCTGATTGTTTTGGAATTCCCCCTGTGAGGCAGTTTGCTTGCCTGCATGGACTATTAATAGTATTAAAATGCCTAATAATTTATTATATGTCCAGCATGTGTTTTTTTAACATCTGATACTCTGATGAATTGCTTTTATTCAAATTATCATATAAGAAAATATTTTTTTTTAAAATGACAAGTCTTTATCAGCCTAATCTCTCACTGTTTTTTAAATTTATCATACAACTATTGTGCAATATAAGCCGATTATTTCAGTTTAGAGAATGTGTATCAATGTATGGCTGCACTTAATAACCTTAAGTATTAGTTTATTGTGACCATTATTCATTTAATACCAAGAAGGGCTTTTGATTGAGTAATTAATAATTTTTCCATTAATTTTTGCATGTTGTGGTGTACAAAAATCAATGTCCTGAAATGTTTTTTGTCGAAGTTCTAAATACTTGGTCTTGGGTCTCGGCCTTGGGAGAACCAACCTTGGTCTTGGTCTCAGAAGGTCTGGTCTTGGTCACGTAATGTAATAGTATTGCATTTTGTGCCCGTTATTACTAAATGCTCCTATAGAAATGATAATGTAATAATGTTGGACATTGTGTAAACACTCACAAACCACTGTGTTCATCCTAATCAATACATTTCTAAAAACCATCATGTTGCAGAGCCTATACGCATTTCAATCTTTGAAGCTGTGGCCAATAAATGCCAGCTCATTACATGAATTATTCCTCTTTATAGCGTACTCTCTGAAGAGATTAAAAAAAGTCTGCTTTACTGAAACACGTGCAACATTATTACATTATCATTTCTAAAAAATAGTTACCTCCAAATTTTGTAATAACGGCACAAAATGTAATGTTATTACACAATGCAGCAGAAAGTATTACAAAATGTGTTCAGGGATTTTATTATATTTTACAAAGATTATTTCATAATGCGGTTTCAACGATGTTTTATTACATTTTGAAGCCCTTTTTTATTACATTATTACATATGCGTTATTACATAATGCAGTGTTACATGTGCGTTAAATTACATCCACAGGTGTATCTCTAATTCAGATGTTATTAAAAAAAACAAAAAAAAAACCAAAAAACAAACTATCAGAAGCTTCCAAAGACATGACATCAAATGTCCCAAATTCTTTAAAGGCATAGTAATCTTAGTGTTTTTAAATTTTTGACTTTGAAGAAAGTAATAAAATTGCCTTTAAAAAGTCTCTCATTTTTCTGGCATTTAGCAAATAGAAAATTTTTTTAGTAATCCTAATTGACCTAAAACAAGAAAAGTTTATTCTGATTTCATGTCAGACAGTGTGAGAAAAATGCATATGTGTCTTTTTATATGGTGTATATAAACTTACAGTTTCCACTGTATATAGCCAGAGCGCAGCGTGAGGATGCAACGACTGAGGATATCTGCTGAGAGTGGTAGCCGTTGAGTTATAGCTGAAGGTTCTCGCTTTTTGCATCCTTTAAGAAGCATGGGTACATGGCAATGAGAAATAAATGGACAGCTGTTACTAGCTTGAAGAAAAAACTGATGCCGGACAGGTAAGTCTGGATGATAGAGGAATTATTTTGAGGACTGAATGAGAGTAAGTAATGAAGAGACAGATGGTTGTGGTGTTAAGAGAAGGGAAATGCAGTTAATAAGCTGCATGAAAAGATTTGAAGCTGTTCCAGCCAAATAAGTAGGCTGACAGAGTGCGAGGAGCGAGGCTGTTAAGGATGACTTCTTGATAAGTATTGAGGATGTTGAATTTCTGGAGAGTTAGTTGAAGATCGTTGAAGAAAACGGAGGGACTAGAGTTGGAAGAGTTTCTGACACTGGAGCCAAGACTCTGAATTTCTAGAAAGAGAAGTGAGACGCAACCTTAGCAATGCTGTTCTGGGTTCCTGGAATATGTGCTGTACAAAGCAGTAACTGGTGTTGAGCAGAGACCAGAGCAAGTTCCCGAACAAACTGCATGATATTTGAGGAATGAGATCGGCCTTTGTTAATGATTTCTATGACTGCAATGTTATCTGAGTGGATGAGGATAGACTTCTTGGACCATTCGTGCCCCCAAAGGATTGCTGTTGTGATGATGGCTTAAGGTGCGTGAAGAGCTGATGAGGGTGTAATCGACTGAGTCTGGGGAGACCTGAATTCTGGAGTCCACTTGGATGCAAACCACTTTCCTTTGTAGTAACCACCAAAACCTACTGAGGGAGCTGCGCCTGTGTAGAGCTGGATGTCATCAGGATGAGTAAGGAAGTCTTTGTAAAAGAAAGATATAACATTCCATGAGAACAGCAAGTGATGCCAGAGACGCATTTCCATTTTGCATGAGTCATCAAGGATGACTGAACCTTGAAGAGAAGCGATGCTGGCTGCTTTCAAAAAGACATTAGAAATGAAGTATTTTCCCTGAGGGATAATTTGAATGGCATAGTTCAGGTGGCCGAGAAGTGTTAACAACTGTTGTTTGGAACATCTGACGGAGAGTAGGAAGTTTGAAAGGAGCAGAGTGATCCATTCTATCTTTTCTGAAGGCAAGGATGCTTGGAAAGAGGAGTCAAGAGTAATGCCCAAGAGCTCTATTGAGGTGCATGGGCCAATAGTTTTTTCTTTAGAGAGAGGGACGCTCTGCTCCGAGAAAGCTTTGGTTAGAGCATCAAGCCCATAACATAAGGAGAAGATGGGGAGGTCACAATCAAGAAGTCATAAAGAAGGTGGATCGTGTCAGGGAGCTTGTATTATTAATGAGCATTCAGCATAGTACTTCTGATAGAGAGTTGAATATTTTGGGGCTACTTCTACAGCAGAAAGTGAGTCGTACTACAAAGAAGTAAGCTCTTTTCTAAAAAATTCAGAAAAAAAACAGCCAGAAATCTGGATGAATGGGGAGGACTTAAAATGCACTGGTGATGTCTGCTTTAGACAGCCAGGCACCACAGCCTGCCAAATGGATGTCTTTGATGGCATGATCGATGAATAGTTGTGTATTAAAAAAATCTGGTAATGGAATGATGCTATTGATGCAAGGAATATGAGAACCATGAGAAGCAGAAAGATCTGGGGTCAGTATTTTCTTACCTGAATATTTTCGTGTAGCAATTTCAATAGGGCTGACACGAAAAATAGGGAAGTAGTGTTACTAAGGTTGTCTTCTTTTTCTTTAATTTTTGAGCCCATGTAAATGCCTCATAGGTGAAGTGAAACTTTAAGATTTTATCCCAAAGGAACAAGAAGAAATCAATAGATGTATATTAAAACTTAATACGAGCTGGGACGTCCCCTCCCCTTTTAAATGGAGGGATCCGTTCATTATTTTGGTAATTGTTTTTTATTTTCTATTCCGAGGCACACCAAAAGTAGCAGCACGCAGGCTCCACTAGGGCTCAGTGTATCCTGGCTATGAAAGCAGCTGTGCTCCTGTGTGTCAGCAGCTCAGCTCTGCAACTTTGCTCCTGGGAAGCTCTTGCCCAGCTCTGCTTTTGGGCTGGCTCTTTCTGGACTCTGCTCACCCTAGCTCTTTCTTTTACAGCAGTCCTTTCTTAACCCTTTAACTGTCACCCTCAAAGTGCTTACATTTAAGTCAATGGGTCCATGAGGACACTGGTGTTGCCATGACAGTCAAGGGGTTAATCTACATACTTCTGGCTGTAGCTATGCCAGCTACCATGGGGCTGCCTGCTTGTTTATTTTGGTTTATTTTCATTATTTTAGCTCAATAACGAGCTTAATTACTTTCTAAGTCTGTGTCTCCCTGTCTTTTGTTACGGCTCAACAAGCCAGGTGTGCAACACAAACAAACAAGCTAGTCTAGTCTAGTTCTTCTGTTTCCTCACAATGGGATAAAGCAGGCCGAGTTAGTCTGTTTATCTAGAGTCTTATTCATAGGTCAAAAACACACATTTCCATAAATGTACTACTAAAGCAGATGTTAGAGTTGCTGCATGTTCTCGAATTAAGTTAATTTGAAATAAAATACGTATTTTGTTTTCCTGTTTTAGTTAAGCAAATGGTCAAGCTTATTTTGAAAATTATTCACATTCGTTCAGACTACATTCATTCATACATTACATATTAAAAATAGTACCGGAAATATCAATGTTTTGACAAAAATGGTAAAGAAGTATAGTGTTAAATAAATGATTATAGCTATACTACACAATTGTGTGCAGGCTTACTTTTCTTTGTTTGGTTAGTTGTACCATAGCTTAATTTACATCCCTGGATTTCACAAATCTCCTTTATCCAACTGGGTTGTCCTCATAGGACGTATTTCATAACTTTGTCACTCTGGTTGTCAAAGAATTGTTGACTATCAATGCCTACACCAAGGGTCCCCAACAAAAATAGCAAGAGGTCCACAACCTCCATCATTCAAGCAATCTGCAGTCCAAACATTTTTAGTCAACTATCAAAACATATTTTTCATATTTCATTTTAATTTAACATTTAATTAACAATATACATTTGATCTTTTTTAGCTACTGATCAATTATTCATATGCCCATTAAATCTTCTGCTGAACTGAAAGATGCAATCTAATTTAAATACCAATACTAAACAAAACAAATTAACAATGATATGATCTCGCAGTGAACAATCGTATTCTCACTGTTGGGCCCTTAAGACTGTGTTATCAGCTGTGTATGTTGCTCATACTGTCCCCTAAGTTCATTTATCCTCCTTTTCAAGCTTTGGTTGAAATATGTTTGGTTTCATAATGTTTAGATTTCTGCTCTTTGAGTCCAACTGACTCAGAACACATGAGGCAGGCTGGCCTTACACCCTACCAGGGGTTGTGTCAACCGAGTATTTTCCATATGTGATGGGGTTTTTTAAACAGTGACGGAAAAACCTGAAGGCATTTTAATAGACACACACCTGACTGCTTGGTGCAAATGCACAGACATTTTCAACTTCACGCACAAAGTACATCGCAGAGGTAACTAAAATCAATAAATTTTTAATAATCCCATTAAGTATCATCTCTGACCTGGACACTGAACTCAATGCATCTCGCTATCTGGGAGCTGAGCGCGTTGAAGAATTATGGAGGCTTTGAAGCATCAAGACCTGCTGTGTGAATGTAGCTAAAAAGAGTAGAGGGAGTGAAATACAGGTATGTACTTGGGATATATATATATATATATATATATATATATATATATATATATATATATATATATATATATATATATATATATACACACACACACACACACACACACACACACATACATAAATTGTATTCTCGTAATATTATGAATTTATGACTTTATTGTCATAATATTATTACTTTATTCTCATAATTAAAACAATTCCTGTCATACTTTTTTCTCCTAAGGCTTGAGATGAACAGTGAAATTTTATGCACATAAACAGAGTTGAAAGTAAAGGAAAACAACCAAGTTGCTAAGTTTGGCTTTCCTCAGTTATGTTTCAAACTTATACACACAGAGACAACAAAAATCCAAAGGTAAAAGGGTGAGAAATGAGAGAAAATGAGTGTGAGAGAGGAACAGGGAGTGAAAAGAGGAGCAAAAAATAAACAAATGAAATGATGCCATCTGCCACTAGATCCACGAAGCATGCATGCAATCACACACACTAAAACTATTCATTATTTACACACATACACTTTGCACACATTAATAGAACACACATCCAAAACCACAGACACATTCACGCCACCTGTCTAGGCGTTTGGGGAACTATTTAGGCAAGTCGAGCAACGATCTGTCTCATTCATCTCCAGCGTAAACAAGAGCATTTGCAGACGGTTACAGGTCTGTTGGCATACAGCTCTGGAGACTTTTTGTGACAGAGCATTTGCTCTGTGTGTGCTTTTCATGTGTGTGTTTGTGTGTTTAATCATGCAATGAGGGACACAGAAAGGACAGGAGAATAAAAAGGAAAAATCTTGAAATGTGAATTCTTATGACTGACTAATGAAATCAGGAATCTCCAACAGCAAATCCATTCAACCCTGGTAAAATTTAAGGTCTTTGAGTTAAAAAAAAAAACAAAAAAACAAAAAAGGGGACCATAATCAAACATATCCAAACATTTTACACCTTTAATGTGACATATATCTTCCATCCATCCATCATCTTCCACTTTCCCGGGGTTGGGTCACAGGAGCAGCATCCTAACCAGGGAGAGCCAGACATCCCTCTCCCGAGCCACTTGGACCAGCTCCTACAAGGGAATCCCATGGCGTTCCCAGGCCAGCAAAGAAACACAGTCCCTCCAGTGTGTCCTGGGTCTTCCTCTGGGTCTCACCCCAGTTTGCCAATCCAGTGAAATTTCTCTGGATTGCTTGCAATATTGCTTAGTCATGTCAACCAACACAACCCCATAACATCCAGAGCCTTAAGGAACTCTGGGCAAATCTCTTCCACTCCCAGGGTCTTGCCACCAAGGAGCTGTTTAACCACCTCAGTGACCTCAGGACCAGAGATCAGACAACATGACCCAAGGTCGCCAGGCTTGCTTCCTCAGTGGAAGATGTGCTGGTGGGATTGAGGATTTCTTATTCTAACCACTGACCCATGACGTCCCAAATTTAATCTGTTCTGGAGTTGATGATGCAACGCTGGGAGGCTGTTTACCATTGCTGAGCGCCCTGAGCTAGCCTGACCTGGATGCTATTAGCTGCTGGCCTAGCAGCTAACCTGCACTAACCGACAACACACTGCGAGCTGTTTGCTCACTGTTCCTGAAACCTGGACCCCTAAAAACAGCCTGTCCATCCGTCAGACTCTGTTCACAGTAGTGGATGATTGTTTCCATCAGTGTTTCTCATCATAAAGGGTCGTTGGGCTGCACTTTGTTTGATCCCTCACCTAGGACCTGTTTACCTTGGATGACCATCCCAGGGGCATAAAGCCCTGACATAACTCCTAGGATCATTGGGACACTCAAATCCCTTCACCATGGTAAGATGGCAGCCCAGGGAGGGGCAGGATGCATGTATCCTGTACAACTCAAGAACAAAACAATCTAGTTTAGGAGGGAAAAAATACAAAAAACCCCAGAAATGTTGTTCTTATCCCCTCAAAATTTGATAGATTTGGCAAAAATTTTCTGAGAAGAGTGGCGAGATGTGGCATGTTGATAGATTCATACCAAAAAGGGGTGTAAACAATTTCAAGATGTGCACTTGCAATAACATCTACCTAAAACATGAAAAGACATATTTACTGTTATTAGAAATTGATTATTTGGATATTAGATATAAATTTGCTGATACTCCTTATGCAGAGTTATCTAATGCACAGACACACAAATAAGTCCATCACTTTTATATCGAAAGCTATCCACTGAGTGAGGTCTTCAACTCCTCTAAAGCACTCTCAGTCCTTCAAAGACTGACAAACACATGAGCATGCACACCTGTCTGGAATCCCTGTAGAGATTCTGTAGGAGCCCATACAGCCAAACTACAGCCAAGCGTGTATACTCAATATGGTGGAAGTTTTTTAAACAGAACTTCAGTGGGCATATTGCCTGTTAAATGGATGTTTTATTTTTTAAAAATATTCAGCCTATGTTACAGATAAAATGTGAGCAATTTAATTAAACCAGCGCTTATCTGAGAAGGAACAACAAGATGGAACAAATTTTAACCTAATGAATGGGCTGTAATCTCATATTAAATTTCCCCTTGGACTTAAATTATATGTCAGGTTCATAACTTAAATCCTGGTATTAGCTGACTTTTCTTATTACTAAATAAAATTTGTACAGATTTTTTAAGCAGCTTTTAAAAAGGTACTTGTGACAAAAAATAGGTTCTGAAGGAACTGGGGACAAAACGGGGTAGATCCTAGAAACAAATCAAGATGAATAAATAAATAAATTTAAAAATAAATATTTTGGACTGGCAGAAACATTCTAGAAATTCTTTGGGTTAATTCACTGGAATTGAGGTGACTGGAGACACATTTGAGGATGTATTTAAGGCAATACTTCAAACACACTGTTGTTTCCTTGTGGGACATCATGAAAGAATTGAACAAAATCAGCCCAAATATCAGAAAGAGAATTGTGGAGATCCACAAATCTGAATAATAATTATATCAAAGTATAAACAACATTGGTCTGTCCATCCAGCATAGTGTTATGGTAAGAGATGGGTTATGTGCCCCAAAAATGGACATGTTTGGTGCAACATGTCCACATCAACCCCAAAACACAAGAAAAAGACCTTCTGAAGATGCTGGCTGAAGGTGGTAAGAGAGTGTCATTATCCACAGAAAATGGCTCCTTTGCTGACATGATCTGAAAGACCATGTAGAGAGAAGGAAGTTAATACTACAAAAGCAACATAAGCCAGACTATAGTTTGCAGATACTCAGGATATCTATAACATCTCCTTAATCTTAACTGAAGAAAGATTTCTGTAAGTCTTCTGAGATGGGTTGTTAAAACACATAGATTTCTGCAATCATATGTGGTTGTCATTAGGACTGTTTTAAGCATGAAAATTTTTAGGACATTTTTAAGCATTACAACATGCATTTCTTGTTGTAGAAAAACGAAAAAAGAAGGAAGATGTACATACTTCTTTGTGTTGGTGACATTTCTCTCACAGATAACTACAGAAACCTTTTACAACCCACCAAAACTATAACAAAACTGCAAGATTGATAACATACAATGTGTGATGTGTGCATCTCCATTTTGGGTGTATATTTGTGTGTATCAAAGTGTGTGCTGTTTTTTTTCACCCTGCTACTGCAGAAGGAGTAAAAGCTGTGTTAGCTTTTCCCAACTAGAAAACCTGACAAGCTGTCAAAAGGTTGTTTTGGCGTAAGAAAGTTCTGCACAAAGAAGAGAACAGGCTAAGAATGAGATTATATATATATATATATATATATATATATATATATATATGGATGGATGTATGTGCGTGCGTTAGTCATCCAGTTCTCTTCGAAGTTGTTGATTTTCATATAGAAACGTATATCAATAAAAAACTGACAACTTCCTAATTTCACTAGGACTCACTTATTGTTCCCAGGGACTGATGTTGAGTTCTGCTTCTTTCTACTTCAAAATCATTGGCAACATATTTTGTAATTAGTTTTATTATATTCTTATTGTTACATAGATAATTTGCCAGCAGTACCAAGAACTTCCTATCACAATACATGTCTAGCAAAATACATTGTTAAATTACACACAAAAACAAGTTCTTTGGAGTCAATTTTTGACTAGTCAAACGTGCTGTTGTGCTGTTAATAATGGGACAGATTCTCACTTATCAAAGAGGGGTTATTTGCCTTTAGCCCTGTCTAATCATGTCCACCATGATCTCCACACGTACACAAAGACCTTTGTTAGTCTCAGTGGTTATCAAACTGTCTTCAACTAAACCAGATAAGCGCATCAGCTGTTTTAGCATGCAACCCTTTCATCTTTTTTGAAATATTCAGCTGCAAATAATAGAACAACCCCTTTTACCCAACCGTGAGTTAATTACAAAAGCTTGTTACTCTGGCTAGACCCATAAATTTCCCTCTGTAAGCTGAACAAAATAAACAAAGCAACAGAAACTCTCATGCTATTATTTCTCATAAGTGGCTTTCAAAGTAGCCTCAATGGATTCAGCTCAGCTCACACTCATCCTTCTATAGTAACATACTTCATGACAGCTCCCAAATACACTCACATGAAAGAATGCACACCCACAGACAAATATACAAGCCCCACCAGCCCCAGTTGAAAAGATGATACCAACAAAGTCTACTTTGTTCTGAGTGGCTGCTTTAATCTTTAATACATTTTTGGTTGCTGGTGGCGACTGATGTTTAGGCCTTTGGATTACCTCTGACTTGGCTGTTGTCACACTACAGAGGTCAGTTCAATAACTTACCTCCCCTGGGCCAAAATACACAAAGTGCATGAGGCCAGTTACACACACTGACACGCGAACACAAGGACACGCAAATGGACACCAAACTCAATGCTCATAGAGTTGTACACCCAGAAATATCGCCCTTCGTGAATTTGCACACAATACACTTACAGTTAATCTTCATTCAGCTGAGTGTCTCTAATGCATTTCCTTTTTCAATTCACATCAATTAGCAACACCTGTGTAAATGTTTACCCTGACCTTTCATCAAAAAATGGAAAGTAATGGTAAATAAAATATTCATAAAATAAATAATTTTCATTCTCTCTGTGATGCATGTCACTATGACCTGTCTCACAGCTTAATGGAAATACAACACAGAGTAATGGAATGCTGGCATTTTTCAGCTTCCATGAAACACACATTAAGCTTCACACTTTCTCATAAGCTTTTAACACTCATGTTTCCATATAAGCATGATTACATTAGCAATTAATGTCAGATCAGTTAATAAATAAAATTAATAAAAATAAAATTTAAATTTAATAAAATTAAATTTATATTCTTGTTGTACACTCTCACCCTCATCATGTTTGATCTTACAGAAATCCATTGCTTTTAATGTTAGAAGGATCCAAGAATTATTTGATAGTGAAATTTACGATAAAAGGGATTAACGATGAAAGTACATACAGATTAAAGTGAACACAACATATAGTCATTAAATACCACTTGTTAAAAATCAAATATGTTGCTTGGATTACATACAATGTCAACACAATTTTTCATACAGCAAAATATTTTCATAGAATGGTGGTGGATCAGTGAAAAAAAATAGTCAAAGGAAGAGGAAAAGAAAGGTCTCAAGTACTGAACACAGTCAAGATTGGTATCTCAGTGCACTGACAGAAAGTTTATCTAACTTTAAAGGTGCCTTTAGCAATCTTTCTAATGGACATCCTTAATTTGTTTTCATTTGCAGTCATCTGTCTTGTGATTGAAACTGGTAGGACTGAATAAATTAGGTTAGTGCTCTGAATGCTTATAGATGGCATCATTTTCAGTCCTTCATATGTGTTTATGATCATTATGTGCAGGATGTGGGAAATTCTAAAAATCTGTGAGTTCCATGTTCAATATGAAGTGTGTGCAAGCACTTGAAATGGATTCATATTCTAGATATGAATTATCATTTAACAATTAAACAAACTTCTTTGCATGATTATTAGATAATAAAGAGAGATATGTGAGGCCAGAAAATACATATGTCTGATTGAGGTTTCCCAATAAATCTGTTTTTTTGGGTTCAAAATGGCTGTAAGAATAAAGCTCTCTTGTAGATTTAGTACCCATGTACTGTCTCTGCTGTCAGTTCATTTTTTTTCTTGGTTACCCATTTTAAAGAACTATGGTGTTAAATGGTTGTAAAACTGCATCACATGCAAATATTTTTAGCAGTCAAGAAGTACAAGACTGCTTGAGTAGTTTATCTAAATGTATTCACAAATGGATTGTGTAACCGAAGCTCATAGCCGCTCTTTCAGATTTGTGAAAGAGTGGATATCTGGGTGATATCATCTCTCACCATATATGGTGTAAACATATCTGGGTAATATGTTTAGTTAAAATAGTTTTTGGAATTGTGTATTTTTTAAAGGGAATAATTTATTACGTTGTTTGTATTTTATATCAGATTTCCTATTAGACTGTCAATGGAATGTTATTTATTTTCCAATTATTCTTAAATATGTAGAAAGAAATTGCCCAGGAATACATACAAAATATTTTTTTTATTATTAATATGCTTATAGTGTTATAGAAGATAGTTTTCTGGTTAAGATGCAGAATAAAACCTATATGTATTTTGGTAAGCATTATTTTGTCCGTTTTAAGCGGTTAAGGTAATCAGCTGAAGGAGAGCTGCTTTGGATTAGGGATGCCCAGTCCCAGTCCTTGAGAGCTACTATCCCGTAACTTTTAGATGTATCCCTTCTCCAACACTTCTGAATCAAATAAATGGCTCATTACCTGGCCTCTCGAGAGCCGAATGATATGCTGATGAGGGATGGAGCTTTGTAGCCCTGCTTCGTGGGTAGGAGGTTAGTGATTGCCAGGGATGGAGTCGGGACCAGTTCTTCCGAAACCAAAACTGAGACCGAATGTTTAGAACGCCGACAAATATTTCAGGACATTGCTTTTTGTATACCACAACCTGCAAAAATTAATGGAAAAATTGGTAATTACTCAACCAAAAATCACTTCTTGATATTAAATAATGGTCATAATAAATTGATACTTAAGTTATTAAATGTAGCCATACATAGATACACACTCTCTAAACTGAAATAATTAGCTTACATTGCACAATATATATAAGATTAGGCTAATAAAGATTTGTCATATTTAAAAAAATCTTTCCTCTTATGATCATCTGAATAAAAGCAATTCATCAGAGTATCAGATGTTAAAAACACAAATCCTGGACATACTAATAAGTTATTAGGCATTTTAATATTAATATTAGTCCATGTAGGAACGCAAATTGCCTCACAGGGTGAATTCTAAAACAATCAGAGCCAACAGAATCCGTGGCAGTGGTTCTTAACCTTTTTTGAGCTACCGAACCCACCAGTTTCATATGCCCACTCACTGAACCCTTCTTAGGTAATAAATAAAATATGAATTTTTTTTATTTTTATTTTTTTTTTTACAAATTCCAAATTCAATTTACTGGTGCACAAAATGAGCCGTGCATCAACATCACCTTGCTCAAAGAACAAAACCAACACAGTGCATGAACTCACAACAAATTATGGTATTACTTTATTCTGTCCCCATATGAGTTTCAGCCCAAAAAATATTTTTGTACTATTTTTCTAATTAAAAATAAAATAGGATTTTTTGAAGAATTTAACATTTTTTATTTTTTTTATTTTATTTTATTATTTTTTTTATTTGTATTTTATCGTTTTGAATACACAAAATACTTTTTTGGGGGGCCAGAGTAAAGCACTGATCAAATTACATACCTGCAAATCAGTGTGACTTCTGCTGTTGTTTCTGGGAGGCCAGTTCGGATATGCGTGGCTTCACCTTGGCAAGTGCTACTCTCATGTCATCTTCACAGCAAAGTCTGTTCGTTTTCTTCGTTTTTATGTCCAGCATCATCGAAAAGGATTGCTCACAAAGATATGTTGTGACAAATGGTATAAAATATTCCAGGGCTTTCTTAGCAATAACTGGGTACTTTTCCATTTGTCGACACCACAACTTCTCACCCATGCTGGATAGGACTCTCTTGGAGGGAAATATCCGTCGAGAGACTTTGCGAGCTCATCTAAGTGCGTGGTAATTGTTTGCTTCAGTTCCATGGATACAGAAACGTCTCCGATTCCAGGCACATCTTCGATCTTAGTTACACAGTCGTCCAAAAGGGGAAAGTTTGTGAAGTTATTGTTCTCTGTTCGTGGTTTCCATAACGGCAGTTTTTTGTTTTTTTTTTTTTTTTTGAAAGCCTTCAGGCTTTCTTCTGCTTGCATGATGTTGACACCACCACCCTGCATCTGCTGATTGAGATGATTGAGAGCTGCAAATATATCAGCCATGTAAGCTAAAATCACAATGAATTCAGGATTTTTGAAGCAATCTGCATGACGATGTTGCTGCTCTTGCAAAAACAGGGCTAATTCCACATGCATGGCAAAAACACGATTCAGCACCTGTCCCCGGGATAACCATCGAACATTAGAATGGTACAGGAGATGCGGTGCCTCAGAGAACTATTTCGCACATAGTTCACACATTTCCACCACAGTTTTTAATACTTCTGCCATTTTTGGAGGCAAGGTTTTAGTTGCCAATGCATGCCTGTGCAGAATACAACGCGTAACAATGATGTGTGGTGCATCGGCTTTTACTAGCGCACCAAAACCAGACTTTCTTCCCAGCATGACTGGAGCTCCGTCCGTACAAACTGCAGAAACCATATCCCATGGAAGATTATTGTCTCTGAAGAAGTCATCCACAAGCCTCTTCACATCGGCTGCCTTAGTTGTTGTTGTAAGAGGCTTACAAAATAAAAATAAAAAAAAATCTTCTTTTATCGTGTTTTCTTTCACATAGCGCACAAAAACAGCAAGCTGGCTTAGGTTAGAAACGTCTGTGGTCTCGTCAAGTCCGGCTGAATTTTGCCGGACTTGAAATTAGATCTGCAACTATTGGAGCCAAGATGTCTTTACTCATGTTCTTTATTCTGTCGCTAATGGTGTCATTCGAAAGAGGAATTTGGGATAATTGTCCTTCGGCCGCTGTTCCGAGTAGCAGATTTGCCGTCTTTAACGCAGCTGGTTTTATGAGTGTTTCACTGATGGCGTGTGTCTTACCCTGCTGTGCTATCAAGTAAGCAACTTCGTACGATGCTGTGAGGATCGGTTTGCTAACGGGTACGAATCCAAGAGCAGGCAGAGTGGCCCTTTCATCGAATCTGGCTCGTTTCACCTTGAATTCAGCCAGCGTTGTGTTCTTGTATTCCCCGTCTTCATGCAGCTTCATGAAGTGTTCCTTTAGTTTTGCCGGTGCGAGACTAGAGTTGCTCAACTTGGCGTTGCATATCATGCAGAGAGGACGCTGACTCTCATCCCGTTCCGTGACACACGTGAATCCATGTTGTACATATTCGTCCAACCACCTTCTTTTTTTTTTGCTCGACATATTTAGTGTATTAAAATATTAAGGAAAAAAATCACACGACGTACAACTACGAAAGCCATTGACTACTGCGCGCACTAAATTCCCCGCATTCCCCGATTGGTCAATCAGTGCTGCAGCCAATCACGTGATCCTCTGCACTGTAGAGGATGACTCTGCAGCCATCACTTGCTGCAGGGCCAAGCGGGGTGTGTCATCACGACTTTACACAAGTGTGTCTTTACCTCCGCTGCAGAGGCTCCGCCGAACCACTGAGACCGACTCATCGAACCCCTGGGGTTCGATCGAACCCAGGTTAAGAACCACTGATCCGTGGGATTTACAAAAATCACGTAGCCAACAGGAATGACGCAGGGACAACAGATTACAAGACTCAAATGGGAATATTTTCTCTAACATGGATCATGACAATAACACATCGACCGTAAGACTGAATTTATGTTTCTGGCTTGATGAACCATATTTTTTCTCTTCATCGGCGACTGGTTAAGTGACTTTTGCACGTTGAGCGGTGATGTAGGTTTAGCGTCTATTTACATTTTTACTACTACTACTGCTATTATTATTATTATTATTATTATTATTATTATTATTATTATTATATAGCTGCTTAGTATTGAAAGTAGGTAGTTTGGAAATTTTGGCGTTACTACTTACTTTTCCTTGTGTCGGCTGTAGATGTCTAGTAAAACTAGATGTCCTGCTCACATGGCATATCCTTAAACCTGGCGGTGGACAAAGATTACAGGTGGCCCGGTGTTTTTTGCTTTCCTTTTTCCTGTCTTAAAATTCTTCATGTTTTTAAAAAGCAAATTTAATAATTTTTTGCAATCAGATGCAGGTGTGTCTTTTTGTGAACTTCACCCATAAAAAAAAAAAAAAAAAACTATATTAGGGAAAAAATGGCTTGTTCGTAGAACAAAAAATATTGTTAAAATGGATCATTTGAACAGCTCTTTTGAACGGCTCTTTTAAATGGTTCTTTGAAGTAAATGGATCCGGAATATTCAGTTCCCTTCAAATAGTCATAAGTCCTGTCATTACTAGATGTGACTTCATCACGCCTGCTGTCCATCGCTGAGTCCGTTTCATGCCACCATCTTGGTAGTCCATAACTCCATTCAATCTGTGAGTGTGACGGTTAGTTAACACAACATTAAGAATTAATTGTCCAAAAGATTATTGATTTATAATTCAGCAAATGATTTTTGAATTATTATTAAATCAAAGTATATATATATTTTTCCTTCTGCTTTGTATTGTGAACTGGTTGTTTGAACACCTACCAAATGTTCCTCATTAGTTTTAAAGCTAATTTGGCTTCATTGCCATTCCTCAAAATAAACTTCGGTTATCAAAAACATACATATTCACACTGTACTGTGATATCACTTCATTTTATTGGTTATGGGTTTCAGGTTAATTTTAATTTGTTCCTTTTCACTATGTTGTAATTTATTAGTTTTCCTTATTCTTTTCATTTTACTCAGTAGCTTAGTTAAATGTTAGTAGCCTTGTCAAAGAGTTTGTAGATGAAAGTATTTTTACTAGAAGTTGAAGTATTTCGTTACTAATCCAGCTGTCAGTTTATAATGGTCAAAGACAATGTATTCTCCCATCGTTTAAGCCCTGTTCAAAATAAATGTTTCTGAGCAGAATTCAGTGTGATGCATTCAGTGTGATGCATTATTATTATAAAATGCATTATCAGATCAAATATTTTGTTCATGCAAGTTGAATCAAGAATTTATGTTCCACTAACTAGAAATAAGTAGTTATTTTAACTTGTTAATGTGACTGAAAATAATACAGAAATGTGTACTTGTTCAACTAGATGAGGATAGTTTTCTTGGATTTATAATTACAGTATTAAAGCAACTCGCAATTTAAGATTAATGAGCCATCAGAACTTAAAAGATGATGTTTAGACAACTTGTCTCTTGTTGTTAAATCAACTTGAACTTTAATTTCTGAGTTAGAACAAACACAATTTTCTAGTTTATTTTACTTGCATTTTCATGGCAGCAGGCGAACTTTCATTTTCAAGTTAAATCACCTTTAAATGTTTTACAGTGGAGGGCTTGCTGTTTTAGATCACCAGAGCAGAACTTAACTACTTCATCTATTTTTCCGTAAAACCACACCTCACCAGGCAGGCATCAGTAAAACAACTGACAGAGATTAAGAGCTGTTTGGTTATTAATTCCTGATAATCAGGTGGTAGCCCGATTGAATCATTTTGATCAAAATTTAACTTTGATGATACTTGGCTTTGGAAAAATTATTAGTAATTCATAGACAAATTCCCTGTCTCCCTCCCTAAAGGCTATTGTTTCTTGTTTAGTAGTTCCTACAGTTTAATGATGATCCAGGGTTTGCTGCTGGGAAAGCATCTCACTGTTCTGGTAGGGGTGGTGTTATCCATACAGAATTTCAAATAAAATCACATACTTAGTCATGGCATGGATGTCCTTGCCATGCGGCTGACGCTGTGCCTCCCAGTCTGTTGCCTCAAAAAAAACAACAAAAAAAAAAACAAACAAAAAAAAACCCTCACAGCTTCTTCAGCTTCCTGTGACCATCTCCTCACAGTTCTCTTCATTACAGGTTACTTCTGAATAAGGGATTTATTTTCCAAGCAGAGAAAAAAACTCTTAAATAAGATTATGATCTTATTTAAGATGAGCTCTTGCTTTTAGAGATAGAATCCTTGATGTTTGCATAAAACAATTCAACATTTCAACAAACTGTTGAAATGTTGGAGGTATAGCAGAGTGAGGCATGTTTAAAATTACCAGAGATTGTCATAAACACATTGTGGTGTTGTGTCTGTGGCTTAACAACAACTGAGCTAATGACATAACATATAATGTTGACAACAACTGATGGTGGAATGTAAGCGGCTGCCAGAATAACACTGGTGAACTTTCTTGGTAAGTAATATGGAAAGAAACTTAAAGCTAACAGTTCAATATCCAGGATGCAGAGACAACACTTCACAGTAACATGTCCTGGATTACACCATTAGTTGTTCACAAGCACTGCTAATCCACCTCCTTTGCTTTTACTGTTCCTCTTTAAATCTCTTTCTGGTCATATGGTTAGAAAGGTGGGCAGAGAGACGATATATGATATATCGGATATATGATCCTAAAGCAATGTCACAGTGAAACACGTAATACTTTTTTCCCAAAACTCTAAATGAGGCTTGGAGTTAATCAAGTTTGTTTGCCAATGATCTCATTTTTCATTATTGTCCATTAGGATTGAGGAAAGAGATGGTTTGAACTTCCTCCTACTCTCTCTTCTCATTACTCCTGCTCTGCATCCATGATGCCCACTTTTGATATAATCTGGGATTTGGTGCTGTAGTTGAAATATTATTTAAGCTTTTGAGATGTTTATCAGCTGCTCCCATTTGTAAAAAAAAAAAAAACAACAACAACAACAAAGAAGAAAAAGACCCACCTTGTTGCTTTCGTTATGGATGATAGCAAATGTCCAAAAGTGAAAACACATCAGTAAAAATCCTTCCAGCTGCACAGCATCCAACTGTAGAGGAAATCATCATCCAAAAAAAAAAAACAAAAACAAAACTACGTCTAAGTCAGAAAATGAGGAAAAAAAGTTTTTAAAAAGAATAAATCTAAATGAAAGTAACAGAGCTACTCCAACATGCTGTCACCTTGAGTGGCACAATTCCATAATTCTAATTAGGTTATGTCTGAACTTCAAACTTTCAGATGTAATCAGCTGTTATTTAGGACCAGCCGCACTTTAGGATCTTCCATATTTTAAAATATTGTTCCTCTGGACCATCCTTTAATACTTTTTCACAGTGTGACCTAATTTAAACTGGTGGTCATTTTTTATCCCAGACCTTCCAAATGTGATGCTTTGAATAGCTCTAACTGCATGGAGTAGGGGAGCATTATTGATACATTTCAATAAATGCACATATTTTGGGGTAATAAGTTTTCAGGTAGGTGAATTTATTTCATATACATTGAGTTTTTATCCATTTCCTTCAAAACTTTATATTTCAGTCTTTTTTATAAATGCAAAAAAATCCCTTTAAACAAGGAATTTCCATGTGTTTGATGTCTGCGCTTCTCTCCGTCTTCCTCCCATTTCTTGCATCTTCTTTCCATATTAACAGTCGAACTATCTGTGTGAGCTGCTCCCAAGGGAAAGCGTGGCTCTTTAACACCTTGTGCTTTCAAAGTTAAAAATAGTGCTTTTCAGCAAACGAAAAGGTTATCCAATTAAAAGTAATTGCCAGAAAAGAGAAATGAATGCAGTTTTCGTCCAGGGAAAATTAATAAATAATACCAACAAGAAGCCGAGAGTCAGTTGATGCACCAGTCAGAGGTAAGCCCTCTTCCTCAAACTATAACCTCACAGTCCCTTTATCTTTCAAGTGAAAGATAAAGATAAATTTTAGCAGATAAATCAACACCTTAAAAATATTTTTACATATTAAGGACAGGTGATTAAAATTGGATAATGGGATCTTTGAAAACATTTTCTAGAAAAACAAATAGAACATCCTGAATAATTAAAGATTAGAAGTATTATTGCATTAATGGAATATAACAGTCTGTGTAGGATCAGCTCTTAATATTAAAGCCAATTTCTGTAAATAATAAGAAACAGATAGATAGTCATTAACATTGTCTTTACCATAAACCGACATCCCTCACTGTGCTATGGTTGGTGCTGATTTAAAATATGACTTGGTATAAAAGCTTAATTCTACAATCAGTAAGAAATAAAATCTTCACTTTATAATGATAACATTCTGATTGAACCCTACATAAGTATAGCTCAAAGAATTAGTATATTGTGAAAAAGTTCAATATTTTTTGCCACACATTTCAGAAAGTGAAACCTATATGTCGCATACAAAAATTTTAAAGATTTTAGGGCTTTATATCTTGTATTTTTATTCATCATGACTTACATACAAAAACAAAAATCAACAGTTCTCAAACTGTGGAACTGTTACAGTTGATGTTACCTGGGCTGATTATCAAAATAAATATTAGTGTTAATTATTTGCAAGTTAAAAAAGTTTAAATGAACGGTAATTCAGACCTAATGAGAACCAACAGCCAAAAAGAAGAATTATTTCAGTACATTGATCTTTTCTTAAACAGAAACGTCTCAAAAGAATAATACAGTTTTGAAAATTTTGAAAACTTCAAGTTGGAACCAAAGCAGATGATGGTGACCCAGCAATGAGTGCTGGTGGCTACCTATGTTGTGTCATTTTCTATTTCCAAGTTGGTAAACTAGCTGGATTTAGAAACTAATTTCATCAGTAATGAGGATGAATTCTTTTAGCTATACAAAGTAATAATGTAACTTTCCATGTTGTCCTTTCAGTAACATGTTAACTAAAGGAGGTTGCAAATCTAAAGAGATACAGATCACCAGAAGTACAAATATTGTGTATTTTACAGTTTCTATATTGAAACACAAGGCAGCTATTTTGGATTTTGCAACTGGGCTTAGTTAAAAACCCATAACCTTTGCTCTCAAATTTCTAACTTTGGTGGAGATTTATGTAAATTTTACAAACCTCATACTTGGGAATTTCTTACCAGAATAAATTAAATTCATACCTATACTACATCCAAAAAAATAATCATTTTTTTTAGTTTAGTTTTTCCAGTTTACTTGGATTTTTATGACAAAACATTAAAAAGTTCAAGAGTTGCTGCAATACTATTTTACACATTTAAAAACACAGACAAACACACACTAAAAAAAGTTGGTCCCTCACCAAAAATATCCTCAAGTAGACTATTGTCACAAATTTGCCTCAAATCACCCTACAGCCAAGGTGGTGTATGAATACAGCTAATGCCTTTTTATGCAGATTCAACACATATGAAGGGTCTTATTGGAAGCACTTTGCTGCCATCTAGCAGTCAGTAATGACCAGTTCTACCTCATTTTTCATAATTTACATATGCACTACTCAAATTTGCATCAGTTGTATGTGTTGTTACAAAATTAATCCTCAGTTAATTTAGAATCTGCTTTATACTTACATACACTGTAAAAAAAGACACATAGCCTTTTTGTACTCACTGTCAAACAAAATGATAGAAGTGAAAATTAGGAATGCACTATGAAATGAGAAGAGGGACTGAGCAAGGGACAAACATGGAGTCAGCAACGGCCATATGGTCTGCAAGACTGGAAATAAAGACAAATTAAGACAAGGGTGATGTGATAGCTGTGACTGAAAAATGTATAAAAAATTTAGAAATATGAAGACTACTGATGCAACAGACATGCTAAAAAAGAGATAAAGAACAAGACATTACCAAAACTTCTGGATCAGCACTGCTCCCTTTTAGATTGCCAATTCTTTGACTATTCATCTTACTTTTTAGTCTTTGAATATATTCCATTGTTCTTGCTTATTTTTACAATGGTAAATGGTAACTGGGCTGTACTTGTATAGCTCTTTATCAAGTCAAGAGAACCCCAAAGCACTTCACACTACATTCAGTCATTCACGCACACATTCAGTTTTATGTTTTCATCTTAAACTATAACTACCTATGTTTCACCTATCCTTTTTTTTTCCACCCCCATCCTTATGACTGTCCACCCTTCTCTACCCTTATATAGAGCATGTTTCTCTTCCACAGCCTTGTCCTTCGACTTAGTTACTTCTATTTCTTTTGTTTTCCCCTTTCTCCCATCTATGTCAGTCATCCCTCTCTCTGTCTTTTCTTTTTCCCCATTGTTGGTTCGTCCACACTCCTCCCTGTTGCATTATTCAGATGTCTATTTTTTATTTCTTGTCTCCACACCACCAGCTTTAGATTTCCATAGGAGGCTGTAGGAAAGCAAGTGGACAGGCCAAGTTGGCCATTCACCCAGATTTGCTGTCAAGGACCTGAGTGATGTCTATTCAAGTTGATGGAGCAGGGTTGACATGATCCAAGAGGGCATCTGAAAGGCAAGATATGTGCAAAGTCATGGAGTCAGAGGACATCATGTCTTAATCTCTTTGCACCAGATGCCTGTATTTGGCTTGCATGTTCTGTAAACAGGTAAAAGCCGGGCCAAGTAAAAATGGAGGAAAATAGAGAAATACAACTTGTATATGTGCTATTTACAGTATGTTTTATCCATCTCATTTAGAGGCTTTGTGAAAAGGCTGGAAAAGTCATCCTTTCAGAAAGATTATTCTCCTTTTAGTCCAAGCCTCTCTGAGTAAGAAGCTGACTTGAAAGTGCTGAATCTCGGAGCATCTAAGAACTGAAAAACACCACATCACAAAAATGGCATCTACCTGTATTAAAGCTACTATGTACACACTGCACACACAGTAGTTTTAAAGAACAGGTTGCCATTTCAGGAGCCTTAACACTGCTGCCATCAGCAACACATGAGCTCTGCTCTCAGCACCTGGGACAGCCTTCAGTCAAACAGTGTGTGTGTGTGTGTGTCTGCAATGTGTGCACGTGTGCATAGTTGGATCTGCGTGTGTATAATTGGATCAGCGTGCATATAACAGACCAAGTCAATTTTTAAGCAGATGTGGCAGGACCATGTACTTTGGAAAACTGGAAAAAACATTTAAACATTTTCACATATTGTATGAGAGCTGGCATTATACACTGAATCTATACATTTGTTTGTTTTTGTGATTTTAGTTATTATATTTTCAGTAGTAATTCTTGCATGCATACAACACTGGGGATATCCCTTCCCTTGTGCCTAACGTACAAATACACAGTATAGAGTTTGAAGAATTTAGACATGAGAACAGATATTTTTGATGAAAGTAAGAAAAACTTTTTCTCCTTTTGTTTTCAAACATGTCACAAATCCCAACTCAGTTCTAAAGAATTTGTAATCAGACTAAAACGCTTTATTCCAGGTTTAACCAGTATAGTGGCAGTCCATGCAGTTTTGAAATATGTGCAAGTTCGATCCAATCAACACAACAATCAAAAATACAAACAACTTATGTCTTGGTGGCTATAAAGGGATGTGGCTTTTTTTCTTACCTTTTCCCTTTGGTGTTGATTTGAATGATGATTGTGTAGGGAGCTTGCAGTGACTTCACATAAAGTACACTCTGGCTATCTTAGTAGACATTAAATACAGTTATTAAAGCAAGATAGGTTGTTTTCAAAGAACATTTTAAATTTGTTTAATGGACTAGATGCATACCAGATGCTAAATAGTAAATATAGTCTGAAATATGAATGCTTAGGCTGCCAAGCACTTCATACATCGATATAGACTTACTGTTTATGTCCAGTTTATGTCTACTAGTTCATCCCAAAAAATGTGACTATTGTGTAAAAGTGCAATATTTCTTGCCAGTCATCTGAGAAAGTGAAACTCATATAGTTTATAGAATCATCCCACATAGATTGATAATGTCAAAGCCTTTGATAATGAAAACACAAAATTCAGTGTCTCAGAAAATTAGAATACTGTGAAAAAGGTCATGAATGGAAATTAATGGTGTCACACTCTAATCAGCTAATTCACTTTAAACACCTGCAAAGGTTTCCTGAGCCTTGAAATGGTCTCTCACTCTGGGTCAGCAGGCTACACCATCATGGGGAAGACCGGTGACTTGACAGATGACCAGAAGACAGCCATCGACACCCGTCACAAGGAGGGTACGGCACAAAAGGTCATTACTGAAGAAGCTGGTTGTTCACAGAGTTCTTTATCTAAGCATATTACCAGAAAATTGAGTGAAAGGAAGAAGTATCGTAGGAAAAGTTGCACCAGCAACAGAGAGAACCACAGCCTTGAGAGCAATGTCAAGCGAAATCCATTCTAGAAGAGCCACCACACACAAATGAATACTAGAATGGGCTACCAACAGTGGCGTAGCAAGCTCTTCAAAAGTGTGGGGGATGTGAGTTGACAGAATTATTATTATCAGTTCATTTAATATGTGTGATAGAAGAGTTCATTGGCTCTAGGCAGGTGAGGCAAAACTGCACTAGGTGGACAAGGAGGAAGACAAACACTATACATCTCCCCTAGCAGACCACCCACTCTATAAAATATGTTGGTGGGAGCTTCATGCTGCAGGGATTCTTTTTAACAGAAACAGGGAAGATGGTTAAAACTGATGGAAAGTTAAATTAAGCCAAATACAGGACAATCCTGAATGAACATCTGTTAGAGGCTGCGAAAGACTTGGTCAGAAGTTCATCTTCCAAAACAACAAGAACCCCCAACAAGTCAGAGCTACAATGGATGGTTTAGATCAAAGCATCTTTATGTTGGAATGGCCTTGCTAAAACCCAGACTTAAATGTTATTTACCTTCTGTAGTAAGACCTGAAAATTGACGTTCCCTGTTGCTTTCCATTCAATCTGACAGCAACTATTTTGCAAATAAGGACAGTTAAATATTTCAGAGAGTAAAAATCAATTTCTTTGAAGAATTTTTTTAACTATATGCCAATAGATTACAAAAGCTGGATAACAGGTTCTGGGCATAGGCAGGGGACGTCAAGCTTAAGGATTAAATAATAGTTTATGTACAAAGAGAGTGAATGTGCAAAGGGAGCTCTTCTTGGGGTATGGGGTTTGGCAGGGTCTGAAAGAGGGAGACTGATTAGATGTAGCAGGAGGACAAGAGAAAATCTTGAATAATCTAATTATGTGAGCTTGTCTTACAGTCTCAGGAAGAAGTTGAGACTTGAGCTGGGGTTGGGATCCTGGAGGTGGTGTATCCAGGTTGGTTGTGAGTGGAGCCAAGGAAATCCAGAGGATTAACATGCGGTGGAGAGAGGGCAGGTGGGGGCAGTCAAAGTGAGAAGCAGCAAGGAACGATTGTGGAAACCAGTAGATCCAGGAGAAGTCTTGTTCACAAGAGGACTGTTCATAGTGAGCAGCAACAATATGGAGACCCAATCCTGCCATGATTAAGAATAAGTACAGAAATAAATAAATGACACATTAAAATAACTACAGGGCCAAAATGCAGCTTGACAAATAAATTAGTGTGCCATTAAATGCAGCAAAAATATTAAGAGATTAATTTAATAATTGATCAATTAATTAGTATAAATGTGTATTTCTATTTTCATTTTTAAGTTTTGTAATTTATTTCTGTCCTTTTATGCTTATTTTTTATTTAAACCAAGAGTTTTCAGTCCTACTTTTTTTCTTAAATGCTATATTTTTCTTTTGTTTCTTTATTACAAGCCTTTTTTTTCTTTCATATTTATTACCTCGTAAATATAATTAAAACATGTTTTTTCCCTTAAAAATAGAATTTTTTAAAAATTATTTTACTGCTCATATTTCTAAAACACTGATATATTTTCTCCTCTTATATGGCTCTGTTGTATTTTTCACCAAACATATTTTCCTAAGCCTAATTATTCTCATCTTTCTCTTTTACATTTCTTGCTTTCCTATTGTCTTTTCTGTCTCCACATGCAGATGGAAATGTAAAAACAGAGGGAGTGGTCTTTGGGACAGCGTCATTGCCTCCGGTTCTCCTATTGGTCGAAGTCTGGCCTGAAGAAAGTAGGTGCAGAGGTTTCTCATCCCATCCCAGACTTGGCATATAGTGTGTTTGTGTTTTTGGATGTGTTCAGAGCACACATTAGTGCTGTAACGATTCATTGAATGATTTGAGGACCTCGATTTTTAAAATTCCTCAAGGCAAATGACCTGCCTCGAGGCGTCATTAAAATTGACTGTGTTCCAGCCGGATGATTATTTGTGTTGCGCAATGCTCCCACTGTGCCAACGAGCTGTTGACAAATGTGAAGTACCATTAGCAGTTAAGGAGGGAGACGGAGAGGGACAGAAAGAAGAGCCTTGAAGAAAGAGACAAAAAGTGTAACAACTGTGGGAACACTATAAACTAAATAGAAAAGATAACACGGCTCAGAGCGTACTGCAAAACGGAATTGACGTTTCACAATAGCACGTCCTTGATGCTCTGTCCTCGAACACCTCAGCAGGAAACAGCCATTACATGCATCGAGCTCGTTCGTGGTTGTTAACAAGTGCTGTTTTTGTTCCCTTTGCAAACAACTAACTTTTAACTGTGATTGTTAGTACAGAATGTGGCATGTTTTATCTGTACAAGGAAATACTTGTTGGCTAACATTACATGCACTGGCTGATCAAGAAAAGTAATGATGTGAAAAAAAAACATTAAAAATAGATTAGAAATATCCATTTTATAAAATCACTTTTTCATACTTCAAACTTCACTGAAAGTGAAGTGTAATATAAAAGGCAGTTTACTGATTCCTCAATTTAAGTTTGCTTTTTAATTGTTAAAAGTTAATGTGAAATGTTTTATTTATGTTTTTGCACTTAAAAAAAAACACTTTTTTTTCCCATACTTCAAACTTGAGACCAAAAGTGATGTTTGAATCATTTTGCATTTTAAGCGATAAAATGTTTTCTTATTTAAAAAAGGAACTGAATTGTTTTTTACTAATATTTTCTGTTTCATATATTTCTTTTACTACCTTAAGTAGCTACAGAACGGGATTTCTTGATTAATCGTCAGAATAATTGCTAGATTACTCGATATCTAAAGTAATCATTTACAACAGGCCAAGCACACAGAACATTAAATGTAGCCTATCGGCAGTGTTACACTATAGGTGCATAATTAAAATCAGATGACAGCTGACCAGAAAATGGCACACATTTCTTTATTGCTAAAGAAAACATTTAAGAGAAAGCTGTGTTCAAAGTTAAATGTTAATATCTGAATATACAGACTATATATCTAGTTGTCCTGTTCTGTTTTATTCACTAATAGGATATAGATTTTTTTTTTTGACCAGCTCAAGTGTGAATCTAAGTCATATAAAATATAGGCTTTTAAGTCATAATTTGCCAGTCCTAATATCATTTGAATCAATATGATTCACTTCTAATTTTCTTTTTTGTTTCAAGGAAAACCATCTCTTGTTCTATTTGTTTTCTTATGCTGGTTCTTTTCCCAATCCCCAGCTGTCTCCAGCATTATGCTAACACATTTGAAAGCAGGCTCCTGCTGTGCAAGCTAATCCTTTAGAGAAGCTGCACTCCCCTAATGTGTTAGTTCCTAAGATTTATCCAAGAGCCACATATATATGTGGTGATGTGATGACAGCAGGCTACAACCTTGAAGCAGAATCACATCAAAAACACAAACAAATGTTGTAACATATTGCTTCCAGAGTGCACTATTATTGATATTAAATGTATTGTATTACATATTATATTTAACAAAAATTGGCATCAGTATACATGTGGAAGGAAAAAAAGCATCATAAATGTGGTCTGACTACCAAACCTTTACTGCCTTTAATGAAATTTTAACCAAAACAATCCCATCATATCAGCCTTCAGGAGAACAGGACCTCAGAGTGTTATCCAGTGCTTTAAGTGGTAAAAAAAAAAAAAAAAAAAAAAAAAAAAAAAAAGTCCCAGTATGCTCCTTAATGTCAAACAAATATAGGACAGAAACATGGATATTAGTTTTATATAGATCTGTCTATCGATCTATAGATCACTGGTGTGTTGAAAAGAAATGACAAAGAGCAAAGCCAGTTCTATATCAAATCCACTGGAGTCAAATTCAAAGTGTCATGGAGCCACTTTTATTAACTTCAAACCTCATGGCGTTACTATTACAGTCCGTAAAATACTTTTCTTCTCAGTATTAGGCCTGGCCTCAACATACCCATGCTACTTCAGCAGCTACTATCTTACCTTTTACCTGAAAAAAATCACCTCTCTATGAATTTACCTTTTGTAAATATTGCTGTCTGCGCCCCCTGTCATCCTCTAAGCCCCCCCAGAGGGAGGTATCACCCTCATTGAGAGACACTATTCTAGGTTGAAAATTGAGTTGTTGTTCTCCACTGTCATGCCATGCTTGCTCAGGACAACAATGAAGAAGTGAAGATTCAGTGTATTTTTCTACATTCCTGAGAGCTTAAATCTAATTGTAAATTAGTTTAAAATTGAATGTGTTTGTTTTTATGTAAAGTGCTCTAAGATTTTTTTTTTCTTTTTTTTTTTTTTTTTTTTTTTTTGTTATTTGGCACTATTTAAATCAAGTAAATGGAATCTGAATTGAATTTCTTTAAAAGCTAAGCACCATTAGTATGTGATACTGCACTAACATTATGCATGCAAAAACCTAATCAAAAACAGCAACGAGATCAGTGGAAGAACAAAGTAGAGTAGAATACAGAATAAAGAACAAAGGGTGCATCTACTTCCAGCACTTTTCTCTATTTTTAAAAGCAGTCTGGTGTCTACTTCCTGTGGACTTCAAATCAAAGTAAATGTTTTGCAATTGAAGCTCTGTTTTTCGTTTCTATGACAACAGTCAGTACTTTAGATGTCTTTTGTAATAAAGCTGAAATACAGTATATTTTCCATTATCTATTAAACTAGTATTTGTTTAAAATTATTTTTCCACCTCCATACTATGGAGATTCAGGTAAAATGACCTCTCAGCACTCCTGCTTGAGAGATTGACCTTCTGTTTTCAAAATTTGTTCTTATAGCTGTGAGTTAAAATTTGAGATCATAGTTCACATCATCTTTTTGTGCTACAATCATTTAGGTTATATGCCACTAACGATAGTCACACTTTATAATTATAGAAAACAAACAAAACAGTGCAATTTATTTAAAATGAAGTAGGTCTATAGTTTGATTGGTCTGAAGAAGCACAATGGATTCAGTTTTATGCCAGGAATTTGAAATAAGAAAAACACAAGCGAATAAAGAACTGGCAATCACAATCTTTTTTGATATTGAAAAAAGTCATGATACACTTTGGAAGGAGGGCTTCTAAATAAAACTGGAAAATCCTGGTGTAAAAGGATAAAATATTTACTGGATTTGTAATTTCTTGTTTGAAAAAAACTATAGAAGTATGAGCGGGAAAGAATATTCAAATAAATATACTGTAGAAATGAGGTTATTGTTCAAGGATGTGATCTCTCATCTGGCAAAAAAATATCTTGCAGGAGTGTTGGGAACACAGCAAAACCAACATATATGGCTTTGCTTGGAATAGTAGAATAAAAGCAAAATATGCAGGATTATAAACAATAGATTTTTTTTCAGATATTCCACTGTGGCTCTTAATTTTTCCATTTGCAGATTTATCATTGCATAAATTAAAAAATTAAAAAAAGCATGTTTCCGAGTGGTTTATTGTGCAAAAATATTTTAATGAACAATTTTACAACAAAATATTATGAACTGATTGCTTAAATACCCAGAACCAGGTCATATTGGAGTAGCAGTATACATTTCATATCACAATATAGGACTGAAGAAAAAACTACAGCTAATTTATCAGCATATACAAGAGAATTAGTTGAAATTCTCGAATTTAAGTTAGATTGAAGAACAAAATTGTTGAAAGTATGTGATAGCTTTTGATAGAATATAAGCATTAGTTTTTTTGGTTCTTTTTTTCTTTTTTAAACTTTAAGCATTAAATCAAATAACTCACCAAGAAAATACATTATCAGATTTATTATATTCTGTATAAACTGAAAAGGAGACAGCTCAGAGAAGAGCTAAGTAAATTTGACTACCCTATTAAGAATCTTTTTGGAATTAATATAATTTAAAAAAGAAAAAAAGATCAAGACATGTCAGTTTTGAAAAACATTAATCTTCTGAAAATAATATTTTTCTTTTTTTTTTTTAAATTTCTTGTCAACACTCCAGTCCAGTTGGTGGCGGCAATGAGCCTTAATAGTTTGTCTGCCAACTGTCATTAAACTCCAGAAGAATAAGTAGTAAACAAGCTGAAAGACAAGGCCAAGGCAAGTAAAAAGAAGATAATGAAATGGCGAACAACAATACTTTTTATATATAGTTATTGGCTCGGTATCATATTGATATTAAAATGATGTCTCGGAGGAATAAGACACCCCGGAGCTCCCACAATAGTAAACTCATGGTAAGAACGCTGTTTATGTGGCACACATTGTGGCAAAACACATATATTATGTACAGAATATCATTGTTTGTGCACCAAACAAGCCATCCTATTTATTTCAAGCGCTGTGAAAATGACAAACCGCTTCCTGAAAAACAAAGGGAAGAGTGAGATTTTAATCACATGCAATGTTATCAACTCTTAAAATTCTAACATCCTTTTTTATTATTATTATTATTATTATTATTATTTTTTTTTTTACAGACTGTGCACCACCAACCCCAGGCCTTGTAACTGAGGCTACTTAAAGAATTCGGCCTGGAGTCAACAAAGAAGAAAGAAAGTAAGTTCAACAACTTATAATTTCACTTTAGCGAATTGTGAAAAATTAGCATGCAAAGCTAATCTTCTATTTTAAAAAAATATATATATTGTTTTGCAGTTACTGGCAGCAAGGCAGAGTGTTCTAAAAGGAGGGGAGCTCGAGTTCTGGCGGTGTCATGGTGGACCTGATGTCCAAATACAATGACAGATGGCACTTCGGAGGGCATATTTCGGTGGATTGTGCGAAGAGCTGACTGGATCCCTGTCCGAAACACACTGCAACACATCTTACAGTCTTACAGAATAATGCCGCCTACCAGCTCCAGCTCCAAGGCAGCACAAAAACATTCCAGAATTGGTGCTTCAAGTGCCATTTTAAAGGATAACTTGCATATATTTTAGTGTGTTGTGTGATGTGCGGGCCAATATAAAAACATTTAAGTATATGTTACAATGTGTATGCATTCAATAAAGCTCATTAGATCTCAATAGTTGTTTTTTTTATTTTATTTTTTTTTTTTTGTCTTTTTTTTTTTTGGAGGTGAGGAACATGTGAGGACTGCGTTATAAGCAGTATATGGGGTGGAGACTTTGACGTTCATAATCATGAGCCAGAGTGACCAATGGTGGCAAATACACCATTTTATCTAGGGTGACGATATTTTGATTTCGAAAAAGAGGACACTTGGCCAAGTCCTAAAGCACTTTGATCATAGTCTGTTTACTTTAAAGAAAACTTTTGATTTTGACATATTTAAAGTGTGCCTTGATTTGTGGCTAGAAAGAATAATTAAATAACAAACTTCAGAAAAGTTTTCACAAGTCAACTGCAAAAATGACTTGAAAATCTCTGGAAAAAAAATAATATCAGGAATAATTACAAGGGATGCATGATATATTGTTATCAACATTGGTACTGGCCGATGTTAGTCATTTTTTAACATACTGGTATTGGTATCCATCAGTTAAACTGGACCAATATTAATAATAACCAATGTTTATTTCCATCTTGTTGCCATTTCGTTATGTATTTCAAGGGGTGTGTGTGTGGGAGTTTGGGGGGAGGGGTACTGACCTCAGCGTTATAGCTAACTTGGAAGTTGTTTTGACTTGCTGTTTGAAGCAGCCAATGAGACGTCAGGGCATGGGCTTAAGGGATGCTGGGTACACGTGGGACATGTCACCTGCACTTTCAATATCTGTGCCCTCTGTTCCCTTCATTTTTCAGTTGTTAATCGGTTGTTAAGATGTGGTAAAGTGATTTTTCGAGCCGTCTGTAAACGCACCACGAGCGTACACATGCTGATGCCGGTTACACCTGTGAATCTGATCACCGAGGAGAGCCCTACTGTTGAGCAGAGCTGCTGAGCGGAGTTGCATGGTCTGTGTCAAGTTTGCCAAAGCCAAAAGGCAAACAACTTAGCAGAGTTTTCTTCCAAACAAAGTGTAAGTTGAGTAATGCTGTTGCATGTGGATAATGTTAGCTAAATGATGATTAGTTAATCCATGCCAGTATATCATGTTAAGCTAGTTAACAAAAACACTAATGTTACATATTTTACATCCCTGCTAGTTAGTTAATGGCAGGAATAAACCCAATCCTCTTGTGCAGAAGTTGTGCTCACTGTTGCTTTCCACATATTTAAAGTCTGCATAAAGTAGCAATAAATGTGTGTTCTGAGTTTGTCACACCACAGAAATATGTGTTATTAATCACACAGCCAAATTTGAAGGATTAAAAACACTGCTTAAACTAATGAAAAAGCATCTGTTTGCTCTGAAACATTGGGGGCGTGTCCGCTATGGGCACTGAAAACACACCCCCATCTTCTGAATTTGTGCAGCTTTCCGTTACAGCGTTTATATATTTCATTCATTATATCATAACCATGTTTATTATTACACAAGGGAACAAAATGAGAAACAATTACAGAAACTCCTGTTGTTTGATCATCAGCACAAAAACCTGAAACTACCAAAGATTAGCCGACGGATTACAGCTCCAAATTTTCTCCCTCTGCACCTGGCTATTAGCTGGATAGGACCCGGCTAAGCACAGCATTGGCCTTCCTGATGAGCTTATCTAATCGCTTCCTCTCAGTTGTAGATAAGCTGCCGCTCCAACAGACAACACCACAGAAGATGACTGATGCCACCCCAGAGGAAACATCAGAGAGGTCTTCAGGAGAGCCCCCTGTACTCCAAAAGAGACCTCAGCCTCTTCAGCTGGTAGAATCTGCTCTGACCCTTCGTGTAAAGAGCATCGGTATTATGAGTCCAGTCCAGTTTATTTTTGAGGTGAACATCCAGGTGTACACTACCTCACACTGTGTACACTAGTATACGAGTACACTATCTCAGTGTCCATTCCCTGGACATTCACTGGTGTCAGTAAGGTGGGTCCACTACCAACTGCTTGGTTTTACACACATTTGATCAGGGGGTGGTTCCACTGGCACTGTATGTACTCTGAGTCATCATCTCCTATGATGAGGCCAACTATGGCAGTCTGAAGGTGGAAGTGTGGGGAGTTGATGGAAAAGTCTGCAGTGTAGAGGGTAAAGAGAAATGGTGCCAGCACTGTTCCCTGTGGGAGCCTGTCAGAGACACAACCCTGTGTTCTCACATACAGTGGGCAGTCAGTGAGATAGTCCAGTATCCACTGGGTCATGTGGTGGTCCACTCCTGACAGCTCCAGCTGGCAGGATGGTGTTGAAAGCACTAGTGAAATCAAAGAACATGGCTTTTCATGTCCTCTCTAGGTGGGTCAGAGCTCAGTGCAGGAGGTAAAGGCATTATCCACCCCAATGCCAGGCTGGTAGGCAAAGTGCAGAAGATCCAATGAAGACTTCACCAGGAGGCATAAATAGTTGAGAACCAATCTCTCAAGGGTCTTCATCTGATGCAAGAGACAGGAGGTCTTCTAAAGTAGTGGTATTTTCCCCAGCTTCAGGCT
Organism: Anableps anableps; assembly: GCA_014839685.1. Classification (NCBI taxonomy): domain Eukaryota; kingdom Metazoa; phylum Chordata; class Actinopteri; order Cyprinodontiformes; family Anablepidae; genus Anableps; species Anableps anableps. Next base: position 22,364,258 of record CM026068.1, on the reverse strand, counting down.
CAGGTTAAACATGTATCCTATGGTGCCACACTGTTGACCTATGCAGCTCCTCAGGAGCCTTTAGCTGATGCCATCTGGACCTGCAGCCTTTTACACCTTGAGCTTTCATAGCTCATTCCTCACCTGAAGTGTTTTAAGGGACAAGATGGAGGTGGAGGAGGGAGGTGGTTGAGGGGAGTCTTCTGAAGTGAGGGGGGTGGATGATAGCTGAGAGTAGAGAGGTATTAAGTTCAAAGAAGAAAAGAAAGCAGTTGAGGGAAGGGGTTAACAGCAGGGGGCCTGGTGGAGAGGTGGTCAAAGATGTTAAAGACCTGGTTCAAGTTGTTTATCCACCCCAAGTCTCCTTCAGCCTGGGGGCTTCATTTGTGGCCTGAAATTATCTTCAGGCTCTTCCAAACCCCACTGATGTTGCTCAGCTGATCCTCCATCTTCTTCCTGTAGATTTAGGATAGTCAATGACTTGATGCAATCTACTGGGTTTCCTTAGAAACTTTTTGAACTACTTTGAATAATTAATTGAGCTAACTGTACTGTTTGATAACTAGGATCAATTGGAATGTATATACGATTTATTTATTTAGTTTTTGTAAAGTGCCAAGGACGACATTTGTTGTGAATCGGCACTATATAAATAAACTGAATTGAATTGAATTGATAGCCTTTATTTCAGAGTTTGTAATAGGAAAAACACTGTTTCTTCCTGATGTCCTGTCTGGCAGTGTGGTGCTCAGAGTTGCTGTCCGAGTGTCAAGGTAAGGCCCAACAGATTTTGCTTTCACAAGTGGAGCATTACAGCTTTCGCCATGATGTTCCTCTTGATATATATATATATATATATATATATATATATATATATATATATATATATATATATATATATATATATATATATATGAAACTTTATTAGAAATTGCTTTGGGTCTATTTCAAATGTAATGGACACAAAGATGGAGAAAAGGGGAAAAAGAAAGAGAGAAAGATGGAGAAAAGGTTTAAAGGGAAAGAAGGAGATAGAAGTCGGATTAAACAGTTGTAACTGCGGGAAAAAAAGTGTGGGGGACTGAGGGCACAGGTATGGAGATGCCCCTGCACTTCCCGTATCCTGTACAAATTGAGAAAGAAATAATAGAAAGCTGGCCACTGTGAGGTAAAAAACAAATAAAATAAACATCTTCCTCTCCAGGGCAGGCACGGCTGACTCTAGGTGGGGACCCCCTTTCCCCTCAATGCCGTTCCAGCTGCCCACGGGAGAGGGACAGGTGATAAGCTGCATGCCTCCTTGGTGTTGGCATTCAGTAAATCCAGCGTTTTATTGTCTTTGGTGTGGCAGGTTACATACTGTGTGAAGGTGGGGAGTCGGGTGAACAGGGAGACTTAAGTCCCTGGAGATCAGAAAGGGGCCCTGTGGTTGCTGTGTTTGGAGTCCGCTAGTGACAGTGTGGATGAAATCACAGGCTGCTGCAGCATTAGCTGAGGGCGGGATATACACAGTTATCATGATAACATGTGAAAACCCCCATGGTAGATAATGTGGGCTCATGCTAACAGCTAGCAGTTCAATGCCCTTACTGCAGAGCGTCTCTTTGACAGATGTCCAGAGTTACACCATCTATCATTCACAAACACAGCCAGAGCCCCTCCCTTCTTGTCTCTTCCCTTGGTTTTGTCAGCATGGAGTAGTTAAAAGCCGTCCATGTTTTTGTGTGAGTCTGGAGTTAGCGCAGTTAGCAGCGTCTCAGTCAGACAGATTATGCTGCTTTCCCTGTCACTCCTTTGATGGCAGGTTGGAGCCACCAACTTCTCCACTTTATTAGGAAGAGATCTCACATTTCCCATGATGATGGATGGGATGACAGGTCTGTACCTTTTTCTCCAGTTGTGACATCCAATGTGACTCTTTGACCCTGTCTGACTGTCCCTCTCTTTATCCAGATCTCTTCTCTGTTGCTTTGCCTAATAACACCATGATGAAATAATTTCATAAAAATGTTGGCAATTTTTTTAATCAAAAAAATTTATTATTTTCCCTTTCAAAATAGTGTTTCTTACTTACATGGCCTTTTCCTGCACTGAAAAATGATCAGATATCATTTTTTACTTTTTTCTGCCATATTTACTGACATGATTGTCTAATAAAAAACAAAAACACACTGTTGAGTAGGAGAGAAGCAGCACACCCTAAATTTAAGCTAATATGTCTAATATTTTAAAAGGCTGTACGTTGAAGGTGGTAAGAAATAAAGGAATACCTTCTTTCTGTTTGTTTATCTACTGTCACTTGCTCTGCTCTATCTCTCATCTATCTCGGCTCCCGCTCACCAAGCTACCTGCCACTCGCAATGCTCGGCTCCTCCCTCCCATTTCAAGCTCTTCTCATAAACGTTAGAGGGCTTAATATAATTGAAATATTTGCTATCTTCGACAAAAAAAGCTTAAATATGTCAATGTAACCAGTTTTGCTTTATATGGCATAACAAGTCAGTTTATCGCAATTTAACCAAATAGGTCTGATTTTTATTAATGTGTTTCACCCTATCAAGAAGTGGAAGTACATAAAATGTGTTATGTCTTTTGTTTTAAGTAGTCACTTACTGGATGTTTTTTGTTTGTGGACAAAGATACATTTATCTCCCTATTTCAGACGGCCCTCACTGAGCCTATGTCCGCTGTTGTTGCTCCTCCTACACATTTGACTAAACCATTGTACCCACAATGGCAGGGGGGACCTAAAAACTCATTCTTATTTTATTCTTAGATGAGTGATGTATTTTTTTTCTTTTTTGCCTTCTTATATTTATATTGTTTAAATACACAGGTTCCTTTAATCTTATTACCAACCTGTCGCTGCCAACGGGATTTGGGTTGCATACTTTCTCATTGATCTTAAGAGGGTTAATGATTAATTGGGGCAAATCTACACTTTTCCAAGATTGTGGGGGTCCAGAGCCCCCCAGGGATTTCAACCTATGCTTGTCAGTAATTAGATACCCTGTTGGGGTAATAAGTTGGCCAAAGGAGGAAATTTGGACCACTGATGTTAAAACATGAATGCTTTTCATGCATATGGATTCCACCCTAAATCTAGTATCCACAGGCTATATACTAAGTGCATAGAAGGAGACTAGCTCTGGTGAGCATCCAGGCCGCTATCCGAGATGAAACATTCAAGCTTCAAACATACATCAGGAAATTGGCCCAGAGGGATAAATCGCTCCATCAGTGCCTCACACAATGGAAACTGGAAGAGAAGAAGCTGAAGAAACCATCATGAGAGGAAAAACCCCTTCATGGGATGTACCACTGACAGATACCACTGAAAAACAGCACAGGATCATGCCTTGAGCAGTAGAGCAATAGAAGCCCAGATCTAGCAGACCAGGCAAGATCCCAGGTCCAGACTGTGCAAAGAGGCTTCAGAAACAGTCCAGCATCTCATAGCAAGGCTTTAGATAGTAGCAGGAAAGGAATACTTTGAACACCATAACTAATGCCCCTTTTCCACAGGCTCTACTTGACCCGGCTCTACTCTACCCCATCCGCTTTGCGAGCATTTCCATTACTGTTTTTCCAGCCTGGTACCTGCTTTTCTGGTACCTGCTCTGGAGTAGGGTCGGTCAGGGCTGAGTAGGTACTTTATGTGACGTAAACATGCTACTGTTCACTGATTGGCTGTGGGTGTGGTCAGACACAGAAGCAACCACTGCGATTTTCCAAACTCGCTACAACACCGAATCGATGGAGTCCTGCCAAGCTACAAGCATACGGTGCAACAATGAGGTGCAGGCTGCTCTGTGCATCGGACTGGAATATTAGCAGCAACGAGGAATGAGTATTTTTTGTCGACGAAGCGAGAGTGAAAATAATGGTTTGATGCAAAGTTTTACTGATTGTTGTTTTTATTAGGTTTTTTCTATATTACAAAGGACACTGTAACTTAATGGTTTAAATGATTTTATTAACACTTTCACATTGTGGATTTCCACTGAAGGTATCTAAAAGTGAACACATGCACACCAAACATTTTGAAATGACTGTTAGGGTGCTATTAATAAGAACCCAAAATACAACCCATGTTTATCAAGTTCGACTTTATACTACATAATTCTGTCCATTTACTGTTTAGCTGTCTTCTTGGAGATTCTTCAATGTAAATGTCATGAAATGTGTCCAAAACATTCAACCATGACTGGTTTCTGTTTTGTTATCCTTGTTCTATGAAGATTATGAGTTTAAGCCCCCAACCATTTGTTAGAGAATCTGAGATATGTGAAAACAAGGAAGATTTGACATCCCACCACTTGGAGACCTGCAGGAATACCCACACTGATGGTCTGCAGCGACAGTTTACCAACATCTGAAAACACATGCAATAGGAATATCTATTAATTAATGTGCAGCGACAATTCCGACACTAACAAGTTATTCACAACACAATGACTGAAACAGGCTTCTCTTTGGCACTGTATTACAAGTTTCATAGTAGTTGAAATACAAAAAAAGAACGTTAGCTCACCCACCTGCTTTCCTCAAGCTGCAAGGCCAGGAATCTCCTGCGGAAATCTGCTGTCATGCTCACCACATTAACTGCATCTGTAGCATTCCTGGAGCTGTCAGGAGTGGACCACCACATGTCCCAATCAGGCTAAAAAAAACCCAGCAACTGCCCAGCACTATCTTCCTCTGTTGTCTGTAAAAATGACAATTCTTTTGGTTGCATGTTATGAAACAACACATGGTATAGGACGTCTGGAGGTGTGGCTCAAAACTCACAGCAACAGGAGGTATTGCCCCTGAACCAGATCTTGCGGTCTTGCAGGGTCCATGGAAATGTGATAATTTCAGAGTAGAGAGGAGCCGCCAAGGTAGAGCCAGTGGAAAAGGCGCATAAGTGGCTGGTATCTGTACAGAAACATCTGTGCAGAACACAAACTGGAGACCCCTAGGTCAAAGTAGGAATTATCTCCAAAGTTGGTGGAGAATGACTGAGCTAAGATCCTATGGGACTTCCAGATACAAATGGACTAAATTGTAATGGCCAACCAACTGAAGATTGTGATTATTGATAAGCAGCAGAGGACAACCTTTGTGATTGACGTGGTCATTCCAAATGATGGAAACATCAGGAAAAGAAACATGAGAAACTGGATAAATACCTGGGGGTCAGGGAAAAGCTAGAAAGAGTCTGACAGGTGAAGGCTGTAGTGCCCGTGGTCATCAAAGCACTGGGGTCAGTGACCCACACACTGGTAAAATGGCTTCAGCAGATACCTGGAGAACCATCCTAGAGGCCTGGAGTTTAACAGCAGATCAGTAAGGGAAATTCCATCATTCTTTTTGTCTTTTTAAAATAAGTATTCCTTTTCACTTTTCTACTCTTAAGTCAACACTCTGGATGCAGAAACCTTTCCTGAAAATATTGCTTATTTGATCCTTACTCTGTTTTAGTTCTTCCCTCACTCTTCCATGTGCTGATGGTGGTTGTGAGTTACTTAAACATTTTTTCTTTCTCCTATTTTATATTCATTGCATGCATGGCTTTTATTGTTTCAGTTCAATATTCTATATAATGCAACCCTTCTTTCCAACTTCTCTCTTTCTGGGGGAACTGCCTCTTCCGCTGTCTTATTCAGCAAAGCGTGCTCATCTACAGTCACATTTGTTCTTTCCTTCTCTCTCTTTCTATCTGTCTCCAAGCAGTGTCTCTTTTTTCCTCTTGATGAGGCCAGCCCCTTCATGGTGATGAGGCAGACAAAGGGTGATTAAAATGGTATCTTATCTGGTAGCACAACTGACCTCAATCAGATCTACTCTTGCAAAAGGACATTCCCGTCCACTCCGTGTCCCTCCATCCATCCCTAGCACTCAGTACAGTGTCTGACTCCCATCCACAGTTCTTTATTCTTTCTGATCCACTCCCTCAACATGTCACTGCTCCCCATCTCTTACAGCTCCTTTCTTGCTTTTTGGATCGCTCTCTATTTTCCCTATTTCTTCTCTGACATTACTCTACATTTGTCATCATAGACAGCATTGTTCTGTCATGATAATCAGTTACAAGGAAAGTCACAGAGTTTTTAAACTTGTTTTTATTCTTAAGACAGGCAAACATAGACAAAGATATTCAGTAATGTCTTACTGGCTGATGGGCTTATATTGCAAAGTGTTCATCCCCCATAAAATCTTTTTACATTTTGTTTTGTGATAGCTTAAACTCAAGACCAACACAAAGTAGTTTATACCTGTGAAAAGGAAGGAAAATTGTACATGATTTGTTGGAGAACATTACTGAAAAAAGCAACACCATAAATACAAAGAAGACACTAGATAGGTCAGGATTAAAGTTTTGGAGCAAATTGGTGCAGGGTTAGTCGATAAAAATGTCCCAGGAACATCTCATATAACATTGTTCAATCCATCATACAAGAATTATGAAGGCATAGTGCAACTGCAAACCTACCAAGACTTGGTCGTCCACCGAAATCTACAAGAAAGGAAAGTATTAATCATAGCAGTAGCCAAGACACCTATGGTAATTCTAGAAAAGCTGCACAACTCCATGACCAAAGTGGGAGAATCTGTTGATAGGAAGACTAGTGGGGTATTCCATAAATCTACCTTAATGGGAAAAGTGGCAAGAAGAAAGCCTTTGGTGCAAGAAAGCCAGTTTGCCACAATCAATGTAGAAGAAACAGCAAACAGCTGGAATAAGGTGTTCTGCTCAGATGAGACCAAGATTGGACTTTTTGGCCAACATGCAAACTGCTATGTGTGGCAGAATACTAATAGTGTACATCACCAGGAAGGCAACATCCCCACCATAAAGTATGGTGGTAGAAGCATAATCCTTTGTGCTTGGTTTTCTTCAGCAGGTACAGGGAAGGTGGCCAAAGTTGATAGATAAATAGATAAAGCTATGTACAAGGCAATACTGGAAGAAAACACATTCTAAAAAAAGTAAAAGGCTTGAGCTAGGGGCAGAGCTCCCAGTACTAACTGCAGAATACACCACTCAGTCAGAAACAACCAATCAGAACCAGGGGGAGGGTCTCAAGCGCTCTCAAACATCCTGATGTATGCGCTGTTCACACACTCCCACTCGCTCTCTGCTATGCTAGAGCTGGATCACAACAATATAACCTGCCATGAATGCTAAGGCTATTTAGCATAGCCACCGATGATGACAGTTAAACAGTTTTCCTAGAACAGTAAGCTGTTTCTCCACCATTAGCACATTTAGCAGTACATACACGAGAGTGATTGACAATGCTATGACCTACCTCCTGGCACTGATTGGTTGTTTTTTGGTCGTGTACAGTGCATTTCTTTAAATGGCAATAGTACAAGTTACATCTTGCAGCTTTAAATCCCAATGAAATACATTCGAGTTTGAGACAAAGTGTGAAAAAGCTTAAAAAGGTGTGGATACTTTTGCAAGAAACTGTGCATCCTACCATGTCTTTTATGAGTGTCAGACAGGGATAATTTGTTGTCATGATGGCATTAATTCACAAACGAAATAAAACACTTTCTTCCACTTTTAGCTTTGCAAATATAACCACACATCATGATTGCTGGCACTTGCCCAATTTTTCTTCATGTGAGCCAAAAATGTTACATGTATTTCTACCACAAAAATGTGTGAGCCTGAGTCTACATGTGTGAAGTGTGTGAATAAATCATGTACTTGTCATTTACCAGGGATGATTCTAATCTACAGCACGACAAAGAGGTAGATACTTTAGTCCACGTGCTTCTAATGAGTTGCAGCGACCTGATACGAAAAAAAGAAAGGCAAATCTAAAATAAACAAAGTAAACAGAACGATTTCACCTCCCTCTGTGTATGTAATGAGGAGAGATTATTCATTTGTTTATTGGATCTAATTTTTTTTTCGTCCCAATTTTTTGAGCTGCTGGCAACAGGGAGCAGCTGCCACATCATTTTTCTTATATTCACATGAGGCAGGCTTAGAAAGAAACTGTTATTCAGAAGTTTCGTCCTTTATATAATTAACACCCAATGACCCTGGCACGTGCTCACAAATGAAACACACACCTTATATCCCTGAAAACAGCAGCGAGTGAATTTAATTTAGGTTTGCAGGTGATCATGCATGCAGGGTTATTTGTGACATTATGCATACTGTCTGGGGTATTGAATTACTTAGTCACCAGAGGCATTTGACCAGCTCTGCTGAATCGGAAGTGATGCAATCAGTGTGGCCCCATTTTCAGTGATATTTAAATCCTTTTCTGCATGGATGGTCCAGCCAATTGGCAAATCTTTGTTCTGTGCATGCCCTGTTTCTGGTTTAATGCGTGAGGAATGTTTGTAAATGTGAGTGTGTGCCGCTGTGCCCTTTGATGAGATTTGTGAATTTGTGCGCGTGTGGCCATCCTTTGGTGCTTAATCCACAATCCGTTGAAATGCATTTTTCTCATCAGTGCTCTATCCAGAGAAGAAATTTTTCTCAATTTGCAATGACTCGTAAGTAACCTTGCAGCTTCACTCCACTTCTGCTCCCCATTAACAGTGACACTGTTGCTTTTGTACCTGTGACTGGTGAAGAACAAGGGACTGCATCATCTGTGTGCTTTCAAGTTACATTCAAAAAAATTATAGATGGATTGCTCGAAAGTTAATAAAAGTGTAATCAAATGGTTAAGAGTGGATCTGTGATGCTGTTGCAGTGTGTAATGTTTGTAGTTTTGTATCATTTTGCACCATCCATCCATCCAATTTCTGGTACTTATTGTCAACAGTCAGTGGCCAAGATATTTAATTTTTCTGTTTTTAATGATGATTTTTGTGCATACTGCTTTGGGTTTTTTTGTTCACTATTCTAATGTTGTATAGTTATTGGATGTTTTTCTGTTAGCTGGAAGGTTTGCCCAAAATTATATTATTAATAATGTAGTACATAAAATGTATGTAAAAAAAAGATTTTTCTTTCTAACAGTTCTTTGAGGCCCTATCTTTTAAAGTGACACACAATCTAAGGGGCATGTGAAATTATGTTAAATTAATTTCCCATCACTTTTTGAAATAACCCACCTTTCAGTAAAATATTTTTTAAAGACAGATGTAAAACAATTAAAAAGTTGAACTGCTGTTAAGATTATGTTCTTTTTATTTATTTATTTATTTATTGTAATTTTGGTGCTTTATTCAACTAGAGACTGAAATATTTGCCCATTCCTCTTTTCATTCCCATTTCATTCTCCTTCATGAAAAATAGCACAAGCTTTGTTAGATCAGTCTTTCTCAAAGGCTACATTCACACTGTAGGTCTTAATGTTCAATTCTGATTTTTGTGAAATCAGATTTTTTTGCGTAGTCGTTCACATTTCCTAATATATGCGACTTGTATGTGATGCGTGAACTGCAAGCAACCTGAAAGTGTCCCACATGCACAGTAGAGGACGCAGTAACATGCAAGCATGCTCAGTGTTTGCGGCAGTAAAAATGAATGTAATGGTGGAGCATATTTTGCGATTTTAAAGTTGTTGTTCAACCGGAGCCGGCACATTAACAACTCTTTCCACTGACTGCTCTCTGCATTATCGACCGCCATGGTTGTTGTTTTTCTTCCTGTTTCCACATATCAGGGTGCAGAATAGTGATGCTTGTTGAGTATAACTAACGTACAGGTCGGATGAATTCAACCTGACCGTACAGACACAGGTCACATTTGAAAAGATCAGATACATATTGTATTTAGGACCACATATCCAAGTGGGCTGGTTCGTGTTTGTAAAAATCGGATCTGTGCTGTTCAGACTGTCATGAAAAGATGTGATTTAGGTCACATAAGGGCAAAAAAATCAGATTTAGGTCACTTCAGGCTGCAGAGTGAACATAGCCAAACTGTAGTCCATGGACCACTTGTGGTCCACGAGCACACCCTAGTAGTCCGCAAAAATACTGGCGACCTGTCCAGGGTGTACCCTGCCTCCCGCCTGATGACCGCTGGAGATAGACACCAGCCCCCCTCGCGACCCTGCAAGGATAAGCCTGATGGATAATGGATGGATGGATGGGGTTTGGTTTTGTGGGTTATAGGCTGTAAGGCCCGTCCATCTAGTGCAGATACTTTTAATGGGACTGGAACTGGGATGGTTTCAATGCTACGCTGTTTTTGACAAGGGATAGACCTTGTCAAACTGTCTTCTGCTCATAACCGGACTAGTTCAGGACACTGAGGCTAAGTGAGTCGTGGTTGTAGAGAATGGTGGCTGGAAGAATGAAGCAGGGAGATGTACCTGAACTGAGGTGGTCTGTCAGACTCTCCTTGTCTACTGACAGACCCTTTCTTTTGACTGGAAGCTGGGTGGACAGCACCGGATTCAGGGTGGACGGAACATGAGGCAATGAAGTGACCAGGGCTTGCACATTAGATGCATTGATTAAACTGGAATTTTAGCTGTTGTTCCTCTGGGGATAGACTGGTTTCTTCAACAAACCATGAGTTCGATCACAGGTTCACTGATGCTACAATGGATAAATTGGGCACGCCATTGTAAAGGATGACACATGGGTTTGGTGATACTTATGTAAATAACCCTAAATACATTTCTTTATTTGCTTGCATCTATTTGGCGCTTATCACTTTTATTTAGTTTTAAATATGGTTAACTTCTTGCTTGAGCTTTGATGCTTTTATTTCGAAAACAAGACTTCTTGTTTAACTGTAATGGCAATCAAAAGATAAGTTGTAATGGAGCTTATAAAAAGTATCTTATTTGCAGGCCCCTTGATAGAGGCACAAGGTATATTTATAATGAAAATAAGTACTTGTTTTAAATATTGTGCGACTTAAACCATGCATTTGTTGAATCATATGCCAAAACTATTTATTTTAAGTTGTAAATGTTAAGTTAAGAGGGGTTTTTTTTGCAATGTGCACTATGTCATATTAGAATAGGGGATGCACCTCTTTTTGACACACTGACAATTAAAATCTGACACCACAAAAGACAATAATATGTCAGTCTGACTAATGGGTTAAGACATTTCAGATAAAGCTGGCATTGTTCATAATATTCTTTTGTAAGTTCAACAATAGGAAAAAAAAGTTTAATGGGGAAAATAGTAAGTTAAAAACTAGAAAATTTCTGAAGAAATTTAAAAGGGGCCTGCCAAAGTGTGAGGCGTGTTGTGGAAAAACCGTCAGAGGTATCAAAATACCATCTTCACTTCTGAACACAGCATGGACGTATCTACAAACTGAGTGTTGAATGGCGTTTGTAAGCGAAACCATGATGACGCAGTAAATCCTCCAAAATAGTGTTATTTTTAAGGATGTCTTCAGGACCTCTCTCCATTGACTTTGTATGGGGTAATTTTTCACTAATTACATCGACATGGTAACTTGAAACGAAAAGTTGCGTAATAGCACACATCTCGAGAACGAGCCAAAATTTTTGAGATATATATATATATATATATATATATATATTGTGGGGGTGCACGCTACAGTTCAGGCCGCATTAACGGAGAAAGCAGTTTCGAGGTGGAGAGTAATAGGTGCCTCCCATGCATTGCTATGGCAGGCCCCAATAACTCTTGCAATATCACAAGATAAAAGGTTTGCAAACATCTACTCAAATATCAAATAAAATATATAATCCACATCATAAAAATAAAATGATAAATGATTAGATGGATGCATTTCACGTGTCAAAGAAGTACAAAAATGTCATAAAAACATTTTATTGCCAAAATATCAGTTGGTCCCATCTATGTTTCAATCTCCTGCACAAGGCAACAACATTGGAGAATGTGCATACACACAAAAAAAAAAAACTGCAGAAGAGAATATGTCTTTGTCAGGTTAGATTGGACTTATTGCTTAGTTTTAGTTTGACACAAAGGTTGATTCTGGCAGACAGAAGCCTTATATAATCAGGACACAGTGAGTGTGCTCTAAAAGGAGCCTCGTGGCTATCAAGTGATCCACGACAGGCTGATCTGTATTGTGGCAAGAGAGTGAGGAAAAAAGCTGATAAAGGCATCACATTTGCAACATTTGTCATAAGATGTCATCTACTGCTTATATAACAGAAAATAAATAAAAATGTGTTCCCTCGAAAATGTCATGTCATGCAATGCCAAACATTAAGCATTCTACTATGCAGGCTCTGGGCATGTCTTCCTTTGTAGAAATGTATATGAGCCATAATGAATTAGAGCTCAATCAACTCAATCAATTCAAAGTGGAATTAAATCCATTTTTTATTCAAAACCCCTTACTTTTTCCCTGCTCAGATTGCTTGAATTTTTTTACTGCAGTTTTTAAAAATATTCAGGACCTATGATCAAAATAATATTCACCTTGAACTGCTTAGAATGAAGTCTTATCTGTAGGTTCCACAAAAGACAAAACAATGCTTTTTCACTGCTTTCACTGCTTTTTTTGGCAGCTCGGATAACTTAGGCCACCTATATTTCAAAATCTGTACCTCTTGTGTTTGACAAATAGGGAGTTGGGTATCCTACCATAAATGCAAATTATTTAAAGCACAGTTTGTGAAGTCTGGAAGCTTGATTTCTTCTGTAAAAATTTAGAAGAGAAAACTTTTAGTTTGTTTTCTTTTCTTGCATTTTAGCTACATTCAACTAAAGGAGCAATCTCCACTCTGTTATAAATCAATGTAAAATCCACTGGATTTTTCACATTATTAGGTTTTTGTCTTGCTTAAAATTGAAGAAAAAATAGATAGCATAATAAAGCATGTTTCTGTTCTAAATTTTCCTTTTTTGATACCTTTTCGGACCTGTATGCTCAAAGAAAATTTCAGATATTTCCAGTCTCTGTCGGAACCCCTTATGCCTCCCTATAGTATTTTTAGAGGCATGAGCTAAATCGAGAAACAAATACATTTAACAGGCACCAGTTACAGGTTCTAATGCAAGATAGGGCATGCAGTGGGAACATTACAAGCTGGTTTGCGTGAGTGATTGAGTGGCACATAAGTGAGGATAAGCATAGTACTTAACATGTGAAATGGCTCATGACAAACAGGTGAGATTTTTAAAGTGCTTGACTTGGGACATGTGTTGGTAGGAATGTGAGAACCTGTAAAATTATGAAAAGGAATCTGGGGACCAGTTCAGGTATGAGGTGATGTTACTGTCAAAACAATGTCTTTTTTATGACATGAACATGACAGAAGCTGCATCCTTTTGTATTACACATTTTGAATTTGCATTTGGTTTGTATTTGATGTAAATTGAGCTTTTAGGGGTGTCTGAAAGAAGTGAGATGCATTATTAGAGAATGCATTATTTTCAATATGTAACTTGTCACTGAAAAATCAACATCTGAATTATTGGGTAAATAGTTGCAAGTGCAATCTCACATAAGCAAATGCTTTTATTACAGAACTAATAGCTGCAGCATCAGCCAGCATGCAGATGGAACATTTGTGCCTTCATTATCTCTCAGTTTTGGTAACCACTTGAAGGTTACTTTAATTTTGGAAAACTCCCCTAAGTTCTAATTAGGGACACAAAACATGAAGACATAAAATAACTGATTTGCACAAACTCACACAAGTATACAAAAGCATATCAAAAACACATTAAGAACACACATTACCACCCACATACCTGTCATGTCTGACAACCTTCAGATGTTGTCAGTATTTTCCACTATCGCTTTGATGTTGTTTTATGTTTTTGTTTCCTTCTTCATCTGTGACATGCTTGCATCTTGCAGTCATTCTGGTGACAAAGACACATTGTTTCTGCAGCTCATTTAAAACCATGTTGCATGGTAAGACAGTCTCAATGAAAAATGCTTTAAAAAAGTATTGATCCACAAAAATAAGACATAAATTAGCTATTGTGTGAAAAGTTTTGGACCTCATCTTTTGTGCAGAGAATTAAACATGGAAGCACATTGAAAAGAGGTAACACTAGGTGGTATTTGGACTTTTATGACTGAACTTTCTTTACTTTTTTAATGGGTTCTTGCAGGATGAAAGGTCCAAGCAAGGATTAATTTTTTTTAACTATTAAAGATAATGGTCTTTTAAAAGTAAAAATTTGGAGGATATCTTATATCAGATAGTTGCACAGCAGCTACAATATCTACAGTAATATTATTTGGCAATGAGAGTTTGTTTTATGTCAAATAAGAGAGGTGAAAAGCTTCATTTTGAGCATCTTTTTCTTTCCAATCATTAAAAACAGACTTATTTCTAGTAAAAAGAGCAAAAAATAACCTGACATATAAGCTAAACATTGACTGTCATGGTTTTGTTGAGGTGTTTGACTCATATGCACAAATGCTCTCAGGAGAATGATAAGTTTTAAGAGGTTTATTGTAAAAACAGTGATAATGAATGAGTTCTTGATTCAAGGGTTTCTGGGGACACGGGACAGTTGGTTCACTTAGGAGAGAGAGATGAGCGGAGAATGAGATGAGAAGGTAAGTTAGGGTGCTAGTATGAAGTGGCTTGATCTATGAGTCATGAAAGGTAGGATGAATGCGCATATGGTCGAGGAAATGAAGGTGAACAGTGATGGGGCTTATGACTGATGTGATTTTGTACGGGTCAATGAACCTGGGAGAGAGTTTCTTGGAAATGGATTTTAATGGAATGTCATGGAAGGATAACCCTACATTTTGACCAGTGACATAGTGAGGAGCAGGGGTTCTTTTGCGATCAGCAAATCTTTGTTTTGTTCCTTGGTGTGATTTAAAACTGCAATGGTATTGGTCCAGATGTTCTACAACGGTGGATGTGGTGGTGGATAGAAGTGAAGGATATTTCTTTTTCATCGATGGGGAATGGGGGGTTTGGTAATCTAGGGAGACTTCAAAGAGAAAAAGACCTGTAGCAGAACGGACATGAAAGTTATGGGTGTATTCAATCCAGAAAAGGTGTTGACTCCACTTGGCAAGGTTGGTGGACGTGACACAGTTGAGAGTAGTTTCCAATTCCTGGTTCATGCATTCTGTTTGGCTGTTTAACTGTGGGTGAAAACCAAAGGTGAGATAGACTTTGGCATTTAACGCAGAGCAGAAATTTTTTCAAAGACAGGAGGTGAATTGTGGTCCCGGTCTGATAGGATCTCTTGGGGGATTCCATAGAGATGGAAGATGTGCTTAATGAGGAGATGAGCGGTTTGGAAAGATGTGGGCAGTTTTCTGAGGGGAATGAGATGGCAAGGTTTAGAACAGCGATCAATGATGGTGAAAATGGTGGTCTTACCTTTTGGTATGGGGAGTCCAGTGAGAAAATCTATTGCAATGTGGGATCAGCGTCTGGTGGGTATGGCTAAGGGCTGAAGTAATCCAGCAGGTGGTTGATTTCCAGTCTTGTTTTTGGCACAGGTGGGACAGACAAGGATGTATTTTCTGATGTCTTTATGGATACTGGGCCACCAGAACCTATGACTGACGATAGAAATGGTGCGGCTGATGCCAGGATGAAAAGTGAACTTTGCTGTGTGAAACCAATGGATGAGTCAGACTCTGACTGAGGTGGGAATGTAAGTACGGTTGGTAGGGCCGGTTCCGCGGTCCGGTTCTAACTGTTGAGCTTGTATGACAATGTCTTCTATTTCCCATGAGAGGAATCCAGTAATGTGGCTAGGGGGAAGGATGGATGATGGAGATTTGTTGTTGTTGTAAGGAGAAAACTGGTGAGACAGAGCATCAGGTTTGACATTTTTAGAACTGGGGCAAAAAGAAATGGAAAGACTGAAGAGAGAAAAGAACAGGGACCAGCGGAACTGATGGGAGCTGAGGCATTTTGCTAACTGAACATAAAACAAGTTTTTGTGGTCCGTCCATACCAGCACTGGGTGTTCAGCACCCTTCAGCCAATGCCGCCACTCCTTCAAGGCCAACTTAATGGCGAAAAGCTCTCTGTCCCTGACGCTGTAGGTGCGCTCCGTTGGGGACAAGTAACAAGAAAAGAATGCACAGGGATAGTGTTTTGAATCAGAATGAGAATGTTAAGAAAGGATGACCCTGACCCCTGAATCAGAGGCATCGATCTCTAAGATGAATTGTTTCTTGGAGTCAGATTGGATTAGGATAGGTGCTTGGGGAAATTGAGTTTTTAGTTCCTGTAAGGCTTTTTTTGGCTCCAGAGGTCCAAAATTAGGTAATTTTGGTGGACATTAGAGAGGTAAAGGGTGCTGCTGTCTGGCTGTCGTTGCGGATGAATCAGCGGTAGAAGTTGGCAAAACCAAGATATCTTTGCAGCCATTTACGTGTTGGAGGAGTGCGCCAGTCCTGGACACCTTTAGTCTTTTCTGGATCAGTACGAATCTGCCCACCCTCAAAATGTAACCAAGGAAAGTGACTGAAGGGTTGGTGGAACTCACATTTTTCTGCTTTCACATATAAACGTTTTTCCAGGAGAAGTTGAAGAACCTGACGGAGGTGACGGTCGTCACTGAGAGTCTTGGAATATATTAAGATGTCGTTGAGGTAAACAAACACAAGGACATTCAGAAAGTCATGGAGAACATCATTCATGAGAACATGAAACACGGCTGGAGCATTGCAGAGTCTGAAGGACATGACAAGGTATTCAAAATGTTCTTCGGGGGGTCTTGAAGGTGGTCTTCCACTCATCCCCCTGGCAAATGTGAAGGTGAGGGGAGGAGATCAATGGAAGTGGATATTTATTTTTAACAGTAATCTGGTTCAAACTCCTGTAATCAATGAATGGTTTGAGAGATCTGTTTTCTTTAGAGACAAAAAAGAAACTCCAAGAGAAGGGGAGGATGGATGAATTATGCCGGCTGCTTGGGAATCTTTGATGTACTGTTCCATGGTGGCTCTTTCAAGATGGGAGAGGTTGAAACGACGACTTGGTGGGAAGGGAGCTCCAGGGAGGATGTCAATGGTGCAGTCGTAGGGCCTGTGAGGTCCTGAGGAGAGAGAGGTGTGAGTGCAGAATGAGATGGGAAATTTGGAGATGAGGCGGAGGTCTTACTGTTAATGTGTTAATGATGATGATGATTGCCAGGGGGATGAGACCGGAATGCGGTGTGCCTGATCTGAGTGGTGGGTTGCGGTTGTTGGTGAAAAAGGGCACAAATGTTACTGGGATCCGGATTGAAGGTGGAGACATTGGAGGGTGGAAAGGTTGCACAGAGGAGGTAAGGAGTTTGGAGGTTGCCAGTCAAGGAAGCGATGATCCGGAGGTTATTTATATTGATGGTTCATAGGTGGAAGTCTGAGGATTCACTAAGAAGTTGTTCAGACTTTAACTGAGGAGGAGAAACCACACTAAGAGTTTGGCTTGGTAGATCCAGGAACACACAGGAATCCAGCTTAAGTGTTCTTTAAAGAGAACAGAGAGTAATCACTGGAGGTTTCACAAGAAGATCAAAAGGAAAAGAAAAAGAAAGAAAAGGAAACACAGGCAGCTTAGGTTTACCACAAGGCTCAACACTGAAAAGACAAGGGACTGGCAGCTAGCTCCTAATATACTCCAATTGATGGCTTGATGACCCGCAGGTGAGTAGGACACCTGCTGGGTTCCACCCTCCAGGTACTGGTACCATGGCGCCCTCTGGTGAAGATCTGAGAACCATACAGGAAAAAAACCCAACCACACAGATACAGACACCCAGATCCCTGACATAGACTCTGTTTTCTGAAACCTGAACTGTTCTGCCCATTCACCTCTAACCTCATGACATCAAAAAAGCATTTCATCCACACAACTACTGCTCACTGAATATTTTCTTCAGATCTTTATTTGTAAAACTAAGTGATGCTTGGGATTGAAAATCCAATTAGATCAGCAGTTTCTGAAGTACACAGACCAGACTGTCACCCAGGGGCGTAATGATGATCTCAGAAGTGAGGGGGACACATTTTAAGAGATCCACTGAGTGATTTAGCATCCTCTAACATTCAATCACACCTCTCCTTAGTGGCTAAAAATACAAATAATTACTAACAGCCACAGTACAGTACCAGGGGACTGACTTTAGTTCTTTAAACTATATATTTATAAATGCAGGTCCAAATTCAGAGGACCTTATGTCCCTATTATATGTGGTAAGTTACGACAACAAATACTTGAAATAAATAAAATACTCTAAATTACAAAGTATTTTACTCCGAATTGCATGCTCTGTTATTAACTCAAACTGTGCAATTAACAAATAAATTGAGCCATTATCAACCAGTTGGTAAAAAAGACTTTAGACTAACTTTAGAATTAGTAGAGTTAAGCTTCATAAGATTTCCTAGCACATGTCAGTTCTGACTGCTGACAACATTATATATTTTTTGGATATGTTTGTCTTTAAAAATATATACTTGGACTATTCACAAAAAGCTAACTATACAGTTGTTAAGAATACAAGTCATACCAGGGTTTCCTCTACATGTAATTGATCGTGACGCACCGCAATGGCAAAATAAAAGCCACCTCACCTTCAGAATAAAGATTTTTTGTTTTTATTTTCAATAGGCCTATATGTTAAAACAATATGAAGCATATGAGATAAATACATAAATATATAGCCTATATTTTTGCCCTTATACAAACCATAATCAGAGTTTGAAATAATTTAAATATCATGAAACGTTAAAACTTTTGAAAAACCAATACCGCCAGCTCCTGCCTGTCTGGCTGTGAACCTGGCAACACGGTGCGCTGCTCTCAGGAGTGAAGGAGAACTAGAGGCGACAGTCCGAAATAGAGCTAGAGAAAAGGCGGGAGAAAGGTACTTGAGGAAGGTTAAGTAAAATGCGTTTTTAGTTCAAGACTGTGAACAGGACCCTAATGTTAACATATGTTGCAACTGAACGACAGTAACGTCGCTAATTAATGTAGTTTGGCCTTCATGCATAGTGTTTCAGATGAACAGTAGAACATAGTTTATTGTCAGGTAATTTTTCCATTGAGACTCATTTCTGGCTGCAGGTTTCAGATGTGTATATTTAAAATATTTTGAGAACAAGATGAAGGGATCAGAAGAAGACGATGAGGTAACATTAGATGGAGATGCTCAATGTTCTTTTTTGTGACGCAGTTCCCTCAAGTTGTGAGGAATAGAGAAATGATAGTGATCTGTACCATGACGTGTGTAATATTTAAATATTCCTAATATTCCTTGCATGATGTTGGTGACTGAAACGAATCTAACACTTCCCAGTTATATTACACAAGTACACAGGCTGAAGTAGTGGAGGAGGTGAGTGAAGGAGAAAAGTGGACTCAGGGGAAAAAGCAGACCAAGAGGGTGCATCTTAATTGGGCAGGTGAGCATGTTCCCATACCACAGGGTGTTAGAGCTCTTTTTCAAGAAACCCAGAAAAAGGTCATAATTAACACCAAGATGTTGTGTCACCACACAACACTAACGCAACATTACTGTCGTGTCACCGGCATTGTGTCCCACCCGGGCACCTCACCACCATGGTTTAAAAAAATCCTACAGGAAACCCTGTGTACTACTGCTTATTTTCCACACTGCTTATTTTCTACACTCCTAAAAGTAATTACAGGATAAAGGAATCAAATTAAATATATGTTCTTAACCTTAAGTTCAATTTGTCATGTCAAACCTTCCAGATTAAAAAGAGGAATGTGCAGTGACAAACTCGTATAAAACACAAAGATCATTCTATTAGAGCCATTTTGACTGTAGGAATATTAAAAACACACTTCAACAAATTAAGACAAATCATTTTTTATTAATATAACACCATTTAAAAAACCAACCATCGTTGCACACAAAAGCAACATTGAGAACTCATTGATGTATTATAAATGCAATGAAAAACAAAAATTTAAAGCAACCATCACAGTTTGTACATTATTAGAGGCTTTAGTAATCATATTCTTTCATGTCTTTTAACACTTCATTTTAGGGCACAATAATGAAAAAAAAAAATGTTTTGTTAAAAAAAAAATTGACACTGATACAATAAATTAGGGTTTGAGATTTAATGTCATATACACTTAGTTTAACATTAAAATTTGTCTTTTTGGATAAATCATTAAATAGCAAAAAACACCATAATGGCTCTCAGCCGGTCCTCCATGTTATACTGAAAGTGTGATGCAGAGGAACAGCCATTGAGGTAACATCAATAGTCAGCTCCTATGGAAAGAAATATAAGAAAAGAAGAATGAGCCACAGAACAACAAAAACAATGATTACAAAATAGAACCATTTGCTTTGTATTTTTTTTCAATCTCAAGGGCCATGCACAGCATGTGTTTAGGTAAGTGTGAAATGGGTCTCTAAAACTTGCTCCTTATTTTGTTTGAACTACTTCATTGACCTATAACAGGGACATGCATAGACACTGCTTAGTTGGTAATATCTCTCCTAATGTACCGTACCATAAGCCAGTTTTCTGCCTGATTGTAAGTACCTTATTTTATGCAGAAATGACTCTCCTACCTCACTGTATCTAGATGACACCACCATCTGCTTACAGATTAATTTACTGATATTCAAGTTATTACCCAATCAGACCATGATTATGGATGAGATTATCTCATACTCAAAAACTAGTTGTTATCACCATTTATAAACTGTGTCATCTTTACTCCTTATGTCTTATTTCTATCTGCCCATTCTTTCTCCATATGAATCTATTTCAGCACTTTTTTCTCTCCCTCTCTTTCTTTAGATAGAATGTATTTCTACTTTTTCCTTTTTCACAGTCAATCTTTGCATCCCCAGCGCAGGCGCAACCCAACAACAGAAGTCCTGACTTTCTTTATATGCAATTCTCAACCTCTTGACTCACTTCGTTGTCTGACTTCTCAAGTGTCTATTTAAATCTGAAGATTGGAGGCTTTTTCACCTCTGATTATTTAAGGACTTGCATTGGGTATCATTTTTATACTTTCATGAAAAGCACAGAGTAGAGGTACACAGCCTCTCCAGAAGCATTTCATAGCAGCCAAAAGTGAGAAGTTACATATACTATCTTCTGTCATCTTTTCTTTTCTTTTTGTGCTGTTTGAGTCAGTTCTTCAGATTGTGTGTCACTGCAATGTGGCTCTGACCATCTCTGCTTCAAAACAGGATAACTGAGTTTTAAGTTTCCTAAATCTTTATTTCTGTCAAAGCATCAGTTGAGATGATGCTGTGGCAAAAATGAAATATACAAGCAGCTTTAAAATCTCTGTCCTGTGTCAAGTCCCCTGTTCTGTGTTCATCACAAAATGGAGACAAAACAACAGTATCACAGAGAAGACAGCATTGATTACAGCTATTAGACAACAGAATGCAACACAACAGGATATATGCTGAGAACCTGAGTTTTTTGTTTGTTTGTTGGGTATTTTGAGCTGGCTGGAAAATGCTCAGTCAACTTAAACACGTGTGTATGCGTCTGCTAACACGTGTGTTGAAATGAAAAAGAAGCTGACTGAGCTATGACAGTGATGCACAAGAAACTACAAATGTCAGACACTGAATAATTTGCTTATGCTAGGGTTATTAGAGCAGAAAGTTTGCCAAATTCGCATGCAAAATAAGAAAATTCAATTCAGTTCATTTATATGGCGTCAATTCACAACAAATGTCATCTTGAAGCACTTTACAAAAAATAATTTCAGTTCAGTCATACATACATTCCAATTGAGCCTTGTTGTCAAACAGTACAGTAAATTTAATTAGTTATTCAAAGTAGATTAAAAAGTTTCTGTCTAAGGAAACCCAGCAGATTGCATTGAGTTCTGACTTGCAGCATTCACTCCTCCTGGAGTATATGTTGATGCAAACTGGGGAAACATGATCGCTGAACTTTATTTATTTATTTTATTATATTTTCTTTTTTGGTAAAGATAAATTACAAACACTACAGTTTAGATAAGTCCAATTTCTTTGTGACTACACCTATAGTTATGTTTTGCCAGAAATGTGATTACATATGAGCGTGGCATTTTGAATGTAAGATTAATTTTAAAAAATTAAACTTGTAATAAATATACCGGTACATGTAGAAAAAAAAAAACAGGCACCTGAAGAGGAACGCTAAAATGTAATTTATCTTTTGTTTTCCTCAATCTACTTCCGGTTCTATGTCATTTTTTGTTCTCTTGATATAACAACAAAAAAAAGAAAGAGATCACCATCATGTACAATAGTGAGCATTTTAAAACACTTCGGACCTCAGTGTCGGTGTTGTGCTGCACGATGAGTGAATGGGTAATCCCATCTTTGTCTGTTAGGGTCGCCCCTGTGACCTTTACAGTGCCTGCTCCCCACACCTTCACCACACCCAGGTTCAGGTAATCAGCAGGAGCTAGACCGTTGTGAACAGGCTGACTGGACAACGTTTTCTGGAGGAAGAATTTGAAAGTAACAAAGAAAGACACAGAATTATTAGTTATCAAACGCGTACAAATGTAATACAAAACATTCCCTCGTTGTTTTAACAGCACATTGAGAAAGACTTTTCTTCGTTTCCACACACCTTTTTGCCCATAAGCATACAGGTCTGTAACCATTTTATAACAATTTATTCTTCAATGTAATTTATGTAATTACAAATGATTTTCTCAAGACTTTATATTACAACATATTTCTAATGATTGAGGTTGACATGTAGCATGACAGAAACCATTTATTATTTATTTTATTCAGGTAACGACATTTCCTTCCAGTAGGAAATTAGCATATGAAGGAAAAGTACTTCAAATCATAGGTCCCATTGCTCATGGCTCTTTTTTTGCACCCAAAACAATTTGGGTATAAAACAACCAAGACTCCTAAAACATAGAATGGCAAAGAGGTAAAATGACCAGTCCTCATGTTGAATTTTGCAGTGTGTTGAAATGTATGGATATGTAACATGTAAATATACACTAAAGTATATTACTACAATACTATAATGATATACATAGCATTATTATGTATCAGGCTACATTTCAGTAAAAGGACTTTGATACACGCACAGACACACACATGCTTGGTCCAAGCTTATCAATTAATAAAAGTAAGATGCTGGCAGTCACTTAAAAACTTGGAAAGACTAAAGTGTTGTCCTCAAGTTACAGGAACAAATCACCCCCCCAACACACACACACACACACACACACACACACACACAAATACAGACACACACACATTTGTTCACAAAGTCCATCAAAAATGGAATACGATCTGCTAATCTGTCAGGCAGCATTGGCCTCATTGCCGAACTTTATCCTCATCTTTTCACATCTGTCTGTTCACACACACAAGCACACATTCTCTCTCTGGTGCTCTGTCGTCTTTTGGCTGCCAAATACTGTGTCTGTTTTTATCGCCATATAAAATTGTTTTGGATTGAGCCTGATATTAGGCAGAGGACAGCCACAGATGTTTGGCCATGGTAACTGTAGGCTTATACTGTAGATGTGCGCACGTATGTATGCCTTGGAGCAATTCTGTGCGATGAATGTGTGCTTGCGTGTAAATGTGATTGTTTGGCTGAAAGACAAAAACAAAACAATAAAAAGAAAAACCGAATAGAGCTGTGCTAGTCCCATTAGTCCCAGTGATTAGAACGTTTCTGACATATTTGACTCAATCTGAGGTCTGGTAAATATTTCCTGATAATTGAGCCGCTACGTATACACACACATTAAAAGCTGCAGTATGTAACTTTTATATAAAAAAATATATATATTTTTGATATATTTGTTAAAACTGTCAACATGCCGTTACAGTATGTTATGAGACAGATACTCTGTGAAAAGATCGATCTCCTCCATCTCCACCCTGAGCAACTATTGCCATCTGAAGAAATGCACCGCTTCCGAGTCGTTCTCATCAAAACCAACCAATCAGAGCCAGGAGGAAGGTCTTAGCGCTGTCAATCAACTTCATTTACTCGCTGCTAAATGTGCTAATGACGGAGAAACAGCTTACTGTTACAGAAAAACCATTTATCTGTCGTCATCGGTGGCCATGCTAACTAGCCAGAGAATTCACTACAGTCTCTGTTAGTCGAGAGCAGGGGGGAGAGAGGGGCAGCGCCACGCACACACGGTGATTGACAGCGCTAAGACCCGCCTCCTGGCTCTGATTGGTTGTTTCCCAGATAGCACTGTGAGCACTAGGAGAAGGCAGAGGAGCTTGATTTCCCCCCCCCACAGATTATGTTTCATACCATTCTGTCATGACATAGTGACAGCTTCAACAAATATGTAGAAAAATAGTATTTTTTAATAAAAGTTACATAGTGTATCTTAACAGAATGCAGGTCTATTTCTGCGAGTGCACAATTTAAGTGTAAACAAGAGTTTATCATCCATCTTGTATCTGTTTTCCAGTATTAATGATACTGTCATGATTCTATCTAATAACATAATGCACAGGGTTTGGTTAGATTGCATAGTGAAAGCATGTGGTGTATCTGTTATACTGTAAATATACTCTGAGACTGTGTCCTTCCAAAGTCAAGTAAATTTCTTTAAGCATCTTTCTTCTCTCTGTTTTGGTCCTCATTCCACACTGAAACAGTATTTATACTCCCCTGACAATAGAGCTATTTGAAAACGGGCTGTTTAAAGAAAAATGCCAGCTTGATGTGGCTTCTTTTAGTGAAAATGACACTCTAGCCTGTCGTTTGGATGATGCACTAGGTATTTTGCTCTTCTTTAGTAAACTGTGAAGGACAAAGCACAACCTTGCCAACTTTTTTTCCTCGCCTCATTTTTAAAACGTTTCTGTTCATATTTTTGCAAATGGCATGCCCCTAAACTGAGTTCAATGTTTGGTAACATTACCAAACAATGTAACATTTTTATTCTTCCACAACATCTGTGTAGAATGGTGCATGGTGTTTAGATAATCAGTAACAGAAACAAAGAAAAAAAGAATATGAACATGTGAAATTTAGTTGGCCCTTGAACTCACCTCTTTTGCCTCAAGGGAGGTTAGGAGATATTGGTTTTTTCCAACTGTGTCTGTTGGGGAAAAAAAGGGAGAGGATTACATACAGAGCAGAGACACTGCTGGAGAGAAAATCAGTGTGTGACTTCAGAATGAATGTCATAGAGAGATTCAGAACAAGTACTGAATTTACACAGTATTTCACTAAAGTAAAACAATATTGGCTCAGTGATAACCCAAAGTGGATTTTCCGAAGTTAGCAAATGACAGACTTTTAGCAATAAAATAAGTTGATGAGACGTAAAGCTGCCTAACTGGATAAAACAGAGTAATTAACTGGCTGTATAAGTATGTAAACAGACAAGTGTGTGATTGAAAAGTAGACAGACTGACTGACAGCAGAGTGAAGTGAAAGTAAAGCCTTTAAGACTTAAAACAGCAGAATAGTACATAATACAGGTAAGCACAGACTAAACCAGGAGGCAAAGCAAACATAAAAAGACACAGACAGGCTACATGGCAGATAGACACATGAGAAAGGAGCAAGGGACAAGATAAAAGAGGAGTGATGGAGAGCATATCTCCAGGCAGCGACACAAGGAATTACAGTAATAGTTTCTGTCACTACCCCCTCTCTGCGTTCCTCAATCGCTCTCTATCTCCCTTTCTCAGTTTTGTCCCAACACAAACATGTCTTTCACAGAGTAGCACATTTTCTCACAGAAGCACTTCATAGGCTAAATCAGTTTAAGTGTGTGAGAGAATGCACTTGACAGTTCAAGAATGAGTGAGAAAGTAGACGGAAAATTGTCAGAGCTGAATAGCTCTATCTATTTGAAAATATAAAAAAATATAGTTTTGCTAAATTTCCCTACAAATTCTTCCAAAAACTGTAGCAAAGTATAATTTTCATATTTTTAAAATGTGATAAATTTTCAAATATATTCATAAAACACCAAATATGGGATTTTAAACAGCTAAATCTTCTACAACCAAAACTATTTTTTTAAGCAAAGTTGTGCACAAAAAGGATGATGATGAAGAAATTATATTTGCAGGATATAAAACTGATTCATTTTTACATATTTCTTGTCACATTTTCAAAATTATTTCCCCAATTTTGTAAATTTGTGTTCTCAGAATAACAGTGTAAAAAGCATATGTCTACAGGTCAGAATATAATGCCAAAGTTAAATATTTCAGTCCAATAAAAAATGAAAACTTATTATTTTGATTTACTAAACACAAAGTGATATGTTTATTGTTATTCCCAGCATTCTTTGTTTACAAGTTACAGCTAATGACAATTTTGTTTCTCAGAGAATTATATGACTAATGGACAAAAAACTGATTTTTAATACAGAAATGTTGGTCTAAACAGTCATGGGGAAGACTACTGACAGTTGTCCAGCAAAGAGTCACTTGCATCCTCCACAGGAAGGGTAAGCCACGAAAGGTCCTTGCTAAAGAAACTGAATGTTCACAAAATGCCGTATCTAAGCATAATAAAGGAACTATTGAGGAACTATATGTTAGGTATTGATTGCATGTAAGCCATAATCGTGAAAATTAACAGAAAAAAGCTTGAAATGAATTCCTTTGTGTGCACTGAATCTATATAACATACAATTTTCACTGTATGAATTGAATTACTGAAATAAATATGTTTTTTGATTATATGGTAATTTGCTGAGTTGCCATCCTTTTGACTGCATGGTATTAATGTGATGTAAACACATGAGGATAGGCAATAAAAAGTTATAATAAAACTGCTGAATATAGGCAGTGCTTTATGTGTTGTGCCAGCACCACAGCATGAAGGGTTATGACATATTTAGTTAAGATAAATACATACAAAATACTATACTGTAAAAATTTCAGAGAAGCTCAGAGTTTTCAGTCCATGCTATAAGAGCACCTTTCGAAGATTTACATTATAATCTATAGAACTAACTTCCTTGGCTTGCAAAAAATCGAATGCAAAAGGTTCAGCGCATAATCTTGTTGCATCCAGGAATTTATTTCTAAATCTGTATTAACCTCTGAATGGATTGGAGTATCACTGCATCCATGCATACATAACAACATGAAATGGGATGCTATTCTGTGGTAGTGTGATTGTGATGTTATTGACTGTCATGAATAAGTACTTCATAAATAAACACAAAAAACAAGAAAAGGCAAGCTCCTCTTTGGACGAGTGACCTTTCACTCACCTATTCCTTCTCCGTCGTCCCAGAAGACTGATCCTTGAGCATTTCCAGAGTCACTCAGGGCAACAATGAGTCCCAAAGGATTCTTTCGACTGAAAGGGATGAGACAGAGAGGGTTAGAGCTAAAGGACCTTTTCTGTTTATACCTGCTGCTTCAGCCAAATAAATTTCCATTTCTGCTTAGAGGATCCACCTGATCAAACTGCTGCTAGAATAGTTAATGTTGCTCTCAGTCTTACTTACTGACACTCACTGTGTTGTTCCACATGCTGCATACATGCAACTAAGTGTAAATCAAACTGAGTTCAAATAGCAACTTATTGACTTATGCTTCACAAAATCCCAATTCAAAGACAAATTTAATTAGATTTCCAACATGCAAAGATTTTCTTTTTGCTTATTTAATGTAATACACAAGTACAGTACCAATGATTCCCAAAACGCATATCTCAAAATCCGAATTTAGATTAAATAGTGTTAATTTTTCCAACATCTTCAAATTAGTGCTGCTGACTGTGTGCTATAATGATGTGTCAGAACTATGAGGGTGCTTACCTGTAAAATGTGTTGTTCTCAGGTTTCTGCCAGGGTAAGATATATCCGCCTCTGACATGAAGGTTAATATGTTCCAGTGGTGTGTTCATGAGGAGTTTAGTGGCACGCTTACCAACATTCTTGGCCTAAGGAGGGAATTAAGCAGTATTCATGTAAGTGAATTGTTTGAAATGTTTACTATGAATTTGGTATGCTAATACTGCAGCTGTACATTTCATAGCATTTTAAACTTCGACATTAGTCAACATTTAAATTTGCTCCGGCTCTTGCTGTAATCCTGGAGGCACAGGTTAGAATGGAATAGAATAGAAATATCCTTTATTGTCCCACAATGGGGACATTTCTGTATAATAGCAGCAAAGCGACAGTGCAGGCAGTAATATATATATATATATATATATATATATATATATATATATATATATATATATATATATATATATATATATATATAGTAAACCTCATCATAACTTTTCACTTCTTTTTTTTATTTCATTATGTCTTCCTATAAATTACAGAGCTAGGAAGTGTAAGTTTCTTAATAGAGCATTACTTACAGTTGTTAAGAAGCAAACTCAGAACTATGTTGTCAGATCTACAGTCTACAGATCATCTCAGTCTTATTTCACCAAAGTTCTGTTTGAATTTTTCTACACAACTTAGTTAATAAATAGACTGTACATTAGATAAAAATGTCAGTCTTTAGGTACTTACTGTGTAGTAGTCATACCAGCGTGCATCTGGAAGATAGCCTTCTACCACTGTAACCCTCTATCACACAAAAAGAAACCCCAACAAAAATTAAAAGGTAAACACTGATTTATTTATAGGACAGTCAAGTCCTATAAAGTCAAGTCGTATTTTTAAGCATGTTTAATAAAGAACTCAAGCAGAAGAAGAATACTGTGTATAATAAACATACTGGGTCTAGAGCAGGGGTGATAAGGAGGGCGGGTCCCCAGAGGAACTGTTTGTAGATGTCCCACGTAGCTTTGTCTTTCACAAACCTGTGACAGAGAAGCAAAGAAGCTATTAATCCTGACAGAAAAGGCATGGTACCAAAGCTTACTCATGCGTCCTTAGCCCCACCGACTGTTCAAATACTTGTACTAGAACTCAGTGATTTGAACATGCAAGCCAAATAACCCTGCCAGACTCGTTCTGGCAGCTTCTTAAATACCATCTGTGACTTTATAGGAGTCTCTTCAGATGAATAAATACATCTTTTTCGAACAATTTCAAACACTCTCATCTGGGAGCTGCCAAGAGCAGCCATAGGGCTCTGTGCAAATGGTTTTGAGGCAGTCTTACTGGAAATAAAGTGTCTTGGTTCAAGGCTTTTACATTGTAGCTCTGTGGCAAAGAGTGAACTTCTAAATTTCCTACCAATTCAATGAAAAAAACTCCAATAAATAATGTTTTACTGATGGTAGGTCATTAAAACATAAGTACTTAAAACTCATTGAAAGAAAGACTTAAAACCCACCACTCTTTAATTAGTTTTAGAGAAGATGCTCATCAGTAAATGACAAAAATATATTATATATTGAATATATTATTACAAGCCTCAATGCACTAAAGTGTAAACAAATGAGACACATGTGCCTATACTTACTCATGCAGTACTGGTCTGATAACTGTGCTTCCTTTGGTGTGTGCCTCAAACATCAGCACATACAGGTAGGGCAGGAGGGTATAACGGATGTTCAAAACGTCCCGGGACACCTCTGCAAATTTGTTATCCCAGGCAACAGGATCTTGTCTCTGTAAAAGACAGAAGTGCAAATATATGTGGATGAATAAAAGTAAATTCAAAATCAATACAAAATATGATATGGATACATTTCAATCTCATCACAAATATCAATGATGTTTGAAAATGTTGTGCTTGTGTCATATTTACATTTTAAACTACAAGTCTACCCTTTGCTTTGTCTTGAAAGGACTTTGTTTAGTTTTCTTTCTTATTTTTATTTTGCTCATTTGTGATCTAAAACATGGATGGCATAACAACTGTTTCCTGTAAGTAGCCAAAGCCTTTGACTTCTTTATAGATCATGACCATATTACATTGCCTTGCAAAAGTATCCAAGCCCCTTGAGCCTTTCACATTTTATGTTATCACAACTCTCTATATATTTCATTTAATTTTAAGTAACAGACCAATTTTTAAAAGTAAATTGATGCATGGTTTTCATTTTTTTCACTAATTAAAAACTAATAAGTGCATCAGTAATTTGTATTTAGTCCCCAATGAGTCAATCCTTTGTAAAAGCACCATTTGCAACTACAAATACAGCTGCAAGTGTCATAAAGTTTGGGATACTGGTTATGTGTTTTGCTTTTAAATTTGTCACTCTTGGCTTTAAATATTCAGCTCATTCTTTAATCTTAAGTTTCCTCATGCTTTTGGTTCTGTACTTTAGTGTTTTGTATGTTTTTATGTTCTTTTTCTCTGCTTCCTTTGTGTATTCTGTTAATCTTAGTCATGTTACTATCTGTTGTATTTTAAGTTCTGTGTATTCCAAGGTTTGCATTCTGCTCGTGTTTCCTATAGTTTGTTAGTAATAGTTTTCTGTATTCCTTGATTTACCAAGTACTTTCACTCAATGTCTAAGCTTGTCACCAGCTTGTCTTCTACCACCTATCTGCATTTGGGTTATTCACTTCACAGTCATGACATTAAAGCTGCAGTATGTAATGTTTATGAAAAATGTGTTTTTTACATATTTGTTAAAATTATCATTATGTCATGACAATATAATATAAGACAGTTAATCTGTGAAAAAATCAAGCTCCTCTGCCTTCTCCCACTGCTCCCAGTACTAACTGCAGAAAATCACCACTCAATCAGAAACAACCAATCAGACCTAGGAGAAGGGTCATAGCGCTGTCAATCACCCTCATGTACTCTCCACTCACACACTCCCCTTGCACCTCTGCTATGCTAACAACACAACCTGCCATGAACGCTGAAGCTAGTTAGCGTGGTCACCGATGACGGCAGATAAACAGTTTTCCTGGAACAGTAAGCTGTTTTAGCACATTTAGCGGCACGTACATGAGGGTGATTGACAATGCTAAGACCTTCCTCCTGGCTCTGATTGGTTGTTTTTGGTCGGGAGTGATGCATTGCTTTAGACGGCAAATGAGGCTCAGGGAGAAGGTGGAAGAGCTTGATCTTTATACAGATTATCTGTCTCATACCATACTGTCACAACATGGTGACAGTTTTAACAAATATGCATAAAACATATTTTTGTAAAAGTTACATACAGCAGCTTTAAGTCTTTTGGGTTTCTTTCTCTTAAACCTTAAAACTCTTTGCACAAAATAGCTCAAGTCAAAAAGATTAGATGGAGAACATCTGTAAGCAGCATATCTTTCCACAAGTATTTAATTTCTAAGTCTGTACTTCAGCTCCGATATTCGACTACATGAATATCCTTTGATCCAAATCACTGCATTGTATCTCTGGCTGTTTTTTTCCCCCCAGTTACTGAACCTGCTAGAACAAAAATTCCTGCTTCAGTGTCAAGTTAGCCTGGTAAAAACCAGCCCCTTGTTCTATGCTTTGCTTCGTCCAGAGGGTCTGGACCTTTGGCTATTGAGAAATGACTGCTTGCTGGAGGAGTGGACTCTGTTGAAGTTTTAAATTTTAACCAATGCTAACATTTGGCCGGGAGATACGTAATACGCCAGTTCGACGGTATGAAGCTTACTGGAAATTGCCTGCACTGTAAACAACCATCCCTCACTGTGAAGAAAGAAGTACTGAGCCGAGCGAGATGGCTGTTAATGTTAATTCAGTAATTTTAAGCATGGCCAACATGGACTAAATGGCTTCGTTCTCTTCTTCCGCTGCCATTGCTAAACTACAGGCAGACTACAATTCTAAAACAGTGCAGAAAATCAATGTCATCGTTCACAACTCTCCTTCTGTTCGCTAATTGGCCTGGTTGAAATTCTACCTGAGAAATCTAGCTCAATGGGAGAAAGCCCAGACGGAGCTGTGAAGTTTTGCAAACCGCTGTACCATTTAATGATAGTAACCTATCATCAACGACAGCTGAACAATCCCCTCAGAAAAGGAGGGCAGATGAAGAGAACAAGATGTACTGTGATTTTTCTGCAGATAGGGGCAAATCTAAAAGTGTTCATTGCTTGTTATAAAACTGTGCTTATTTCCAGGGACTGCAGTGTGGACAATAACCAATCTGGTCAAGTGCACACATGTAAACACACACACCCTAGATCATGAAGAATTTTAACTGAAGCGTGCCAAGACCATATGCTACTCCCTATGATGCTTTGTGTTTGTGTCAAGGGTGTGCACCACATATGCATATTGCCTTGTGTTCTGTAGAAAAATTAGTGTATGTGCCACCTTCCTTTATGAAATTAAATATTCTATGATAGTTTTTAGAGAAACCATTAGGATCAGCAAAGAAATGACAGACAATTTATTTTTTTTTCCAGTAGCTACCTTGAATGTGATCATTACCTGTAGCAGTGATAATTAATTGCAGCACAGTGGTCATTGAGTAAAGCCCTAACTGCATGCGACTGAATACAGACAATTTCCATTATTTTATGACCTGATTAATTTACCGGATTATCATTTAATTTTCCAAGTAAATTTTCACACTTCTAATTATCAGGAGACCAAAGGAGTTCTTTCTGCTTCAAATTTCAGAGAGCCCTTTCTCCACCCTAATCCTGTACAATCAAATGTGATTACTGAAAAGTAATTCTCAGCACTTGGGTGTGAGTATGAGCTTCTAAGAGAGAAAGAATGAATATAAATTATTCTACTGACATAAGCTTTTATTTATTTATTGTAATCTTATCCATATCATGAATTGTTTAGTGACCATCTTAAGGGTTATCAGCCTTTATGCTAAAAAGAGTTGTTTTTGCCTTCTGTCCTACTACTTAAATCTTGTCTGTAGTTACACATGATTCTTGAAAAAATATCAGTTTTTATAAATACCTTTATAATAAGCTTGTTGTAAATAAAAGAACCACAACTTAATTTAAATTTTTGCTTTCGAGAATAAACTTCAACAAAATGACAATAAATACTTTCTTAAAAGAAATCTTCCATTTAAGTGGCAATCCCTTGGTATCTTATGAAGATTGAACAAAAAGTGTGCTGCATTTCAGTGTGCTTTTTAACTTGCATAATTAATTGGGCTCTGATTTGACCGTGGACCCAGCAGTGTTTTGCCAGTCACTAAAATTATCTGGAGGTCAGTGCTAAAAGTCTGTCTAAGGGCAAAGAGACAGTGTGACAGAGCGCTGGGAATGACTCTGCAGAATCTCTTCTCTCTGCCTGTAAAATATCTAACCCTGTTAAGAATATCTGGTTTGCGGTGGTGACATATATTGTTGTCGTATGTCTTGTTAAACAGCCTTGAGGTTATACTCTTTACATGTCAAAATATTGTTTTGATAAAACTTACAGGAAAATATTTTATGGTGTAGTTTACATAGCTGACCTTTTCTTTTCTACTACCCCTTAGTTTGGACTTTTATGTTCTTTTTTCAACAAGCACAAGTACCTGCCTAGCCCCCTACAACATACTTTATCATACTGTCCCCACTTTTCCTTCCTTTTCACTTTTATATATCTAAAATAAAAAAATCTCCCATCATTTAATTATTTAGTCTCTTTCTATTTTACTTTGTGTCTCCGTGGCAATATCTCTTTCTATTCTGTTTTTCCAATTTGTCAGTTTTGTTTCTGTTGAAACACTCATTTGACGTCATTATTGCAAAATCATAATTAAATGCTGCATGTGTGTGTGTGTGTGTGTGTGTGTGTATTTAATGTGGAGGTAAAGTGTAGCGCTGTGGTAGTCAGATCACCTTGAGAATTCAATTACATCCCCACTCCATGTCGTTAAAAAGCACAGACATGGACACACACAAATACACAGATGCACGCGCAGGTGCCCTGTCTAGTCCTGCAGTCTCTTGTGTGGAGAAATTTCACCCTATGAGATCGATCTCTGGACGGGCGTTATTGGATTTCTCAGATGTGTTCCAACGCTTTTAAAGGTCACCACTAAAATGAATGCCAACGACACCAGACAACCAAACATGTGTGTGTGTGTGTGTGGGGGGGTGTAGGTACGTATGTAAGATACAAATTAGGAAAGACGCCACATGGGAAACAGAAGAAAAAGTTGATTACATTTAGTTTGTTGTTTGGACTCTGTTTGTACAACTTGACTTTACAGGCTAATACAGATACTGTAAGCTCCCAAGTTTGGGGTCAACAGCAAAAATAGTTTGGATCTTTTGAAGTGGGCCTCTGCTGACTTGTTATCAGCAGTGTATGCCCCACTTGGAAAGGATAGCCCTCTAAGCAACATCAGTTTCAAAGCCCTTAAAAAAATCTAGTGAAAAATTGCAGAGTGGTTAAGGTAAACACTTTTTCTCTGTAAACCTTGTGGTTGCCATCACTTGCGTTTCAGGTTGTAACTTTTAAAGGAAAGTCTAAGGTTATTCACACTGAATGATCTCAGGCATGTGACAATATATTCAGCTCACAAGACGGTACACAATATTGGGTTCAAAAGAGTTTGACAACATTAGAAGCAAGACAACATTTTAGAAATGTTTTTAAAGACTAAGAATCAAATTTTGTTTATTTTAACAAACAGGAGAGGGTGTTTTAAACAAACTTTAATCAGTGTAGAATAATTCAGTCCAGGTTTGAGTTGTCCCTATTTTGAGGTTGTTTTTTTTTTTTGTCTCATTCTAAGGCGATTTTAATGCTGAAAAAGATAGACAACAGACAATTCTGGGGGCCACGCACAGTGTAATGGTAGAACAGGCTCCCTATTAAATGGAGGCTACTGATCCTTGATACAGCCATTTGATGTTCTTGACCTGGAGACCTTTGCTGCATGTCGTCCCCCCTTATCGCTCTGTCTTTTCTGTCTTATTACTGTCAATAAAGGGTACTAGTGCCATAAAATATTCAAGAACAATAGCATTTAAGAGGCTCCCCTTTCTCTGTGTTTTTACAAAGAGATGACAGTTTTGTTGCTCTTAAGCTGTGTTTTAAATTGAGTTTGATCAGTAAATACTTAAGAATTCAAACTAGAGACTCACAATTTTAGTTTATCCCAATCAGTAGGCTATGAAGCATCCAACTTTAACATCATTAACTGGTGAAGATTAGTCATTTTTTGTATTCCCTCAGTGTTTACAAATTGTAATTAAATATTTTCTGCTGCTTTTTCACCACTTATTTATTTATTTATTTATTTATTTATTTATTTATTTGTTTGTTTGTTTTTGTAGTGTACCCAAAATCTGCCACACAAATTGTTTGAAAATGCTGGAGAGTTTTCCTGTTCTTTTGTAACCAATTATTGTTGGACAGCTGAAGTTTTAATTCGTCGACTCAATCATTCAACTAGAAAACAACTCATAAACTTGGCTGAAATTCTCATTTTCTTGTCTTCTTTGTGAGGTAGAATTATTGTGAGCTAAAATGTCATTATGCACTAACAACTAAATCATGTATAGATTTGTTGTGCTTTGTTTCTTTTACACTAAAGCTAGTAAAAACAGTGTGAAGTTAGTGAGAAGTTGGGTGATCTGAGCTGACTGGACAACCACATTTGCACCTTAAACTGAGCCTTTTGTGATAAAAATCAAGCTTTGAAACTAAAAATGTCACAGCTTTGAAGACATTGTTGGCATGACAGCAGAAGAATGATGAATATTAAATACTGAATTTTTTTGCAAGCGCATAAACTTAAATATAAAAAGAGCACATTTTTAATCAGTATTTACTTAAACATATATAATGTGAGTGTTTTTGAAGTAACTCACCGGGTTGCCCTTGCCGTTGTGGTTACGTGAGTATGGATAGAAAGCACCCAGCTGCATCCAACGAAGACACATCTCATACTCAGCTTTATTAAAGAACCCGCATATGTCTGCACCAGTCTAAAAACAACAAAAGTGACCGAAAAAGCATCAGAGAGCAGGTGAAGCCTTCCAACAACAACAGAGATCACATCTCTTTTGTTGTGAGCATTGTTTTATCAAATGTCTTTGTGTGTTATGACCCCGTGGCTCGACTTGGAGCATACAAACGATTCTCCATAAAACGATCAATAAGGTGTCAGATTATGATTATTCCTAGACATAATGAGATGATGAGATGTGACAGAATGATATGCGAGCAAGTGGAAGCAAATAAATCAAGGACATAGGGGTGAATGAGTAGAGCCTGAGAATCTCAACACAAGAGTTTGGAAATCTAAGTTACGTCTAAGATTGTTCAAATAATGACAAACTTTATAGGCCATGAAAGACTTGCTCAAACTTTGTCAGATGGAGTAGGGCTTGTAATGACATGTTTCACATATTATTTTGAGATGTCCTTTGATCAGTGGGTCGGGCAAACAAAATCAGATCACTTAAGCTGCTGTAATCCATTTAGAAAGAGCAAGGTCATACCAATAAGATTATGTCTTGTCATAACTAAGATCAGATATTGATACTTACATAAGGAATGCCAAACAAACTGAATTCCATCATGCCTGCAGGAAGAAGGAAAATAGGAAATGCTTTATCTAGTTTTTGCAGGATCCTCATACAGTCAGATTAAAGGCTACCAAAAGATAATCAGCAAATATGGACAAGTAACTGTATCTTATATAGTTTGTGTCTCTATCTGTACAAACCTATGATGGATTTGTACAGCTGGTCCCAGCTAGCGTTGTTGTCTCCCAGCCAATGTCCTGCCCATTTCCCACTAGTTGGGTAGGTAGACCTAGTCACAACTATTCCTCTGTTACCAGTGACTTCCAGCAAAGCACTGAATAAAGAAAAACGATATGTCTTAAAAACACAAACATGGACATCCATAAAACAGCATATTCTTCCACTGGTAAAGTACTTGTTAAAGATGTTGAATTAGCAACTAAACTAATATATTAATGAGACATTGCATTTGGCATTTAAAATCACAGTGATACACTTAATCGGTCGCTAAATTACAGTAATTGCCCTCAGTGACTGAGCATTACCATAGATCATTATTTTCCTGATTGTTGTTTCTAATCACAGAAAAGACAGATTTTAAAAAAATCCTATTTGCTCTGCATGTTTGAAGTTTTTGTGAGTTTCAAGTCAGAATTCCAGAAGAAAAGAAAAAGAGGTTTCTTCATAACCCTGAACTCAAAATCCGATTTAGCTGCCATCCATTCAAAATATAACAGCTGCAATAAACAGATTGTTTGAGCTTCCGGCAGTTTGTATCTCACAAAATCTTTACAACACATAAAAACATGCACAACATCTCTTACGAATCATTTACTTTTTAAATACATAAAATGTAAAGACATAAACTACTGCTAACTTGTATTCCTCACATTAATTAGCCGGCTTAGTGAGGACAATACCTGTTTTTGAACTTGCTACTTGAATATGGTAGTTTAGTTGGGTCTGACTTTATTCACAGATCTGAGTTTTGACTTTAGAGGTGGAAAACAACATAGGATGCCACCAGCTGCTATTCTTGGTTTGCTGTCATCTGCTTCCATTTCTACTTGTGCTGAAATTCTCTCTCTTGTGAAAGAAATATAGTCTTATTAGAATTCAACTTGTTTTGACATTGAATTCATAGCACTAAATTTTTATCCTGTGCAGTTATGCATATGATTTTTTTTTTACTTTAAATTTGCCAGCAAAAATTTAACCTGGAAAAATTCACCTTCAAATATTTGAGTTGAGCAGTTTTCAGTGCGTTGGATTACAGTTAAGAAGTGTATAACTCAAGATCAGCCCAACACAATGGAGTCATGTGACCAAAGGAGCATAATTTGAATGGCTAAAAGCTGCTCTACTGATCTTGTGCTTATTGCTTTGGCTTGGCTCACCAGATGGTCACCACATTTGCACACAAATTTTTGCAGGTGTAATTTTTGTGGGCAAATTTAAAGTAAAAAAAAACAAACCCAAATCATACGTATAATTGCACAGGATAAAAATTATATGTTATAAATTCAATATCTAAAAAAAGTCTGATTCTAATGAGATTATATTTCTTCAATAGTAAGGTGAAAACTAAATCTGCGATGTGGCCTTTCTGTAGTGTAGTGAGAAAATTCTGCTACAGGGACCAATACTCTTTTATATTAGCAAACATTATCATAAAGGTTTGATGAGACTTTATTTCTGGTAGGACAGATTGAGTTAAGTATCTCCTGAAGCTGGATTTTCCTCTATAAGCCTGTTCACTTAAAGCTTTCTGTTTCTTTTGTCTGCTGTGTGGAATTGACATTATTGCGGTGCTTTGTCTATACTGCAAACAATATATGGATTAATACAAAAATATTCAGCTATTGCAGATGATGTGACCAGATGATATGAAGGTATATACACTCACTCAAAGGTAGGTTTGGTGTGAGACCATCCATAGAGGTTGTGGACGTCATAGTGCCTGACACGCTTTCCATTGCTAAGTATCTGTTCGCTGTTCATACAAAGAGTCTTGTGGTTCAGGCCCATATTTTTGGATTCCAGGGCTGTATGGCGCACAAATGCAAGCACATAAACACAAAGAGATATTCATATAATGTAATTTGAAGATATTACTCTGTATCTGAAAAGGGTTAAGAAAAAATAAAAACAAATAGATTATTAGTTTCTTACGTGGCATATATGGAGGGTTCTCCAGAAGGGGATTACCAAGACAGTTACCACCAACTGTGCCGTGGACAAAACTTGCTGGTTCATTCATGTCCTTCAGAGACAAGAAAGATAGCAATGTATAAAAGGAAAATTATGTGGATAATTTCATGAATAATTTATAAATTGTACCACTATGTTTTTTTCTCATACTCACAATCCAAAGACCATCAAACTTCATTAAATCATAGAAATCCTTGATTTCTTGCTTCCACCATGCTGCAGTTTGAGTGCGGAAGAAGTCTGGGAATGCAGTGAATGCCCGATAGATCTGGAAATGATAAAAAAAAAAAAAAAAAAAAAAAAAAAAAAAAAAAAACTTAAATAATGAAAACTCTAATATTCATTGCACTGATTTACACTGACCTACCATGACTAGTCAACCAAACGTTTATGCGAATGAAAAGTGTCTAGCTAAAATTTAAGATAGAATTTAAATAATAATCCCAGTTTCACCCAGCTTCCCAGTGAACTGCATAAACCAATGTTACTCAAGATTCCTCTTGGAGGTTTCAAAGATGGAGATGGTCCTATGATTAATATTTTCCAAAATATTCTAAGGTCACACTGTAAATGTGAGAGATAGTATACCTCTACTTGGGTATCCCAGTTAAGAGTTTCATTAACTGTGACATTTGGGAAATCAGGCCAGACCTAGAAGGAAAAAAGGGTCACAAAAAGGTCACAAATCATATCTATGGAAGAAAAATCCATCACCATATCTTTTTATGTCTTGCTTTATCAGAAGATCAGGACCATTTTTTGACTTTGATTTTACATCAATCTTACCTTTCCCCACACAATATCGTCACTCAGATGACTGGGCCATTTGATGAAGACATCAGCTTCTTTCCCTCTGCTGAAAGCAGGGTAATATGTTTCATTGCCTGAAATGGCTGGATCCTGAAATTAAACACACATATACACATCAGCACACTCACTGTACTAAACTGTTTCAGGGATTCACAATATACTGTTAAGAAAAGTTGTATTAACAGATATATTGTTGTCATGTAAGTGCTGTTTACCAGAATGAAGATGAACCTCATGCCTTCTGCTCTCATTTTGTCCACCAGGTCTGGCAGTCCTAAAAACTCTGAATCCAGGACAAAGTCCAGCTGACGCTCCATATAGTCAATGTCTGCGTATTGCACATCCTGCACAGATGCCAGGTAAAGTTCAGGTTAGTTTATCAGATTTATCAGATTAGTTAACCGACCATAAAAGTTTGACTAATTCTCAGCTAGATTATACTGTATGATAATTATTTCTCCTAATCAGACAACCAATAAAATCACAAAAGTTGAAAATGTAATGTTCAAGGCTCTATTAAGCATGCATAAAATAGGGCTCAGCCTTAATGTACATTTTGTTAGTGTAGAGAATAAATGCTAAACACATTCTAATGCTCACATTAGAATATATTTCATTTTGTTGGAGTTTTGCTGCTTTTAGATACAGTTCAAAAAATATTTTAGTTCAAGATTCATAGGATCAACTAAGAAATCAGAAATGCACCCTGTCAATTTTTGTGACTGTAGATACTTTGACTTGTACTCTGGTATCTGGAACTCTGTTTTCATGTGGGTTGATTATGGGTGGCTATTCACTGGGCGATGTAAGTAGATGAACAACCAGTTTTCACTATTTCTAGATACTGTATGGGTATATTTTCAGTTTTTAGAGAGGCATACAGTAAGTAGCCTTGAATTAGAAGAAAGTCGAAAAACTGTTATTCCAAATAAATAGTGCAACACAGTATTAATTTCTACAGATAAAAGCATCAATAAACTATAAGTTTTCTAAAGAAGTCTCACACATAACCCAACTTAGCTAAAATCTTGCAAAAGGGGGCCGATTGTTTACAATTTCAGAATTAATGTGTTCAATTCGGTCTAAGTAGATGGGAAAAGAAAACTAGACTCAACATCCAAGTATTTCAAAGTAAAAGAATATATAAAGTATAAACCCCATCATCTCTGTCTACATATTTCATATCGCTGGCTGCATTATTTGCTGATACAGAACAAATATGCAACCCTTTCCTTTCGTAGGTATAAATATTGTTAAACACAAAACAAACACCCCAAAAAGTCTTTTAAACTTACATAGGGTATACCAGCTGCCTTCATGTCATTGTATAGATCTGCTATTTCTGTATCATTGGCATAACCATAGCGACAAAGCTGAAACCCGAGGGACCAGTAGGCAGGTAGAGCAGGTCGTCCAATTAGCTGTAAAGAAGAAAACAAATGAGAAAGTCAAGATAATTCAGCACAGGAAAACAGTTGCTTTTTGGGAATATGGGACAACGTCCATAAATTTTTTTCTTTCTTTTTGCTAGGTTTTTTTTTTTTTTTTTTTTTTTTTTTTTTGTGCTTTGGTGTGTGTATGCTTGTGTGCATGTGTATTTGGACCGGCTAAATGAGAGAGTGCAATGAAGCAAAGAACTCCCAGCTGCCGCAGTCCATCACCAGCGGCCCAGGGCCAAGTGCAAAACACACATGCTCACACAGCTGAAGTCACATATATGAAACAGAAGCAGAAGACTCACTGCAGTGTACTCTTGCACAACCATCTCAGGTGTTGGTCCCAGGACCATGTAGAAATCCAAGATGCCTCCAAGAGTGCGGTAGGTCAAAGCTGGAGTTGGCTGGAAAGTCACATCTGGAAACAAAGCAAATAGGACATTGCTGATTCTGAAAGCTTGACTCAAATTATTAAATAAAGTCTATTTTGGTTTCCTTTATGGCATCTGAGGTCCAAATACTTAGAGCCAATTATACTGTTTATGAACTCCTAGTAGTTGGATCTAATTTGTTGGGTCTTACCTAAATAGCATGTTTGCTTTTCTTTCTCATTTTGATGAAAGACAAAGAAAAAGCCCTGACTGTCCCATCATATTTATACCTCAGGGAAACAGGGAGTCACTGATTATTAATTAAAAGTTCCAAAAAACATTGATAAAATTCAAAAAGTAAAATGTGGATTAAAAATTAATAGCTCAGGGTTTGCCAGCAATTGTGGCTAAGTAACTGCCCCCACCCTTCAAATTAAAGGTGGGTTTTTGTATAATTTTACAGTGTGAGATTATTTTAATGCAATAAACCACAAAGTGTATTATTTTTGACATTTTCACCTAGGATTATAATAAATATAGAGCTTAAACACTGTATTTTGTTTTGGTGAAGCGTATAAAGAGCTCAAGAACTCTAGATTGTAATTATTTATTATTCTACTTTTCATGCAAAAACAAATACTGTAGTTACATAACAGATTTTTAATCTGGCTATGAAACAAGTTACCACACAGTGTGTAACCCAACACTTTGTGTTTCAAAATGATATGGTAAATAGAAATAAACAATGTTTCTTTCTTAGCGCAGTTTTCAGAGTTTATGCTCTTTGTGTGTGTGTGTTTTTTTTTTTTTTTTTGGCTTCAAATAACCTTTCTTGGTAGATGGTAGTAGTTATATGGATTTAAAATATAACTAGTGGCTGTTGTGTGTTTCTCTCACCCATTGCATTACTGTTCAGCAACAACACCCCGTGGGCATCACCAGTGTTCTCGAGGCCCATGTAGAAGGGATGCACTCCATAGCAATTCATCTTGTACTGAAGGAAAAGAGGCAAAAACAGAAAAAGTATTTAAAATGTGAAGTTGCTAAGCCTTCA
Organism: Anableps anableps; assembly: GCA_014839685.1. NCBI lineage: Eukaryota > Metazoa > Chordata > Actinopteri > Cyprinodontiformes > Anablepidae > Anableps > Anableps anableps. The sequence goes on along the minus strand of CM026068.1, from coordinate 22,322,260 downwards.
TTGAAATGTGGAGATCTATGTCGTTTGTAAAAAGGCAGGCTTTTCCACCACTTTGTTTTCTCATTATAGTGAGTCACTGTAGATATTTCATGGAATCCATTGCTATAAAATAGCTGCTAAAAGTAGCTGTTTTTTTTTTTTTTCTTGTAACTTAATGTGAAACATTACTCCTGTATGCGTTATGAGGCTGACTGGTCATCATGAAGCTACTTAAAAGATACTGATCTTGTCTTGAGTTTCTAGATGAGGATAGAACTGGACAGTAATTGAAAACGTGCAGATAAAATGTTAGCGGAGCAGAGGACATATGCACTGCTGGATGTCACCATCCGGCAATGAAATCTGCAACATAAGAAGCTGATGAACTCCTGCTCAGTTGCTCCTATAACTATTTGTATGGATGTATGTGTCAGTATCCTCTTTTTTCTGTTTAAAACTGAGGAAGTCCCCCACAAGAGTAAAAAAAGGGAAAATTCTCATTACTTAAGTTTACAACTTAATATCTAACTTGTATTTTTAAAGACTTTGTAAACACAAAGAACATTGTTCTACTAGCTATAATTACAGTGCTTTGCAGAAGTATTCATATCCCTTGAACCTTTCACAGTTTGTCATTTTACAGCCACAACTTTAATTTTATATGTCACTTTCATGATTTTTATTTTTTATTTATAATTTCATTTCACAGTTAGTTTCTACTTTGTCTTGATCTTTTGAATAAAATCCCAAGAAAAGACACAAAAGCGCGTGGCTGTACCATGACCAAAGAAAGCATTCAAGGGCTATGAATACTTTTGCAAGTTAATTTTGTGTGTGTTTGTGTTTTAGCCTTATTTTCCTCCTTTCTAATTTTATCCTTCCTTTCTGAAGGACACCATATCATTTGTATGAACTCTGTAGAGCTGTCCCACACGCTCAGCAATTATGCTTGATAATGCTGATATAGGTAGAAAACTCATCCTGACTGGCCTTGACACTATTTGGGAAAACATGATGACACTCAAAAACTGTGCTTCATCTCAACAGAACCACATCAAAGTGGCAAGGCAGAGAGAAAGACAAGTTTACATACCCTGTGGGAAGATTCTATACAAGACACCTCTGACATCTCTGGAGAGACTATGATGTTAAAGACATTTGGATGTAACAAAACATAGAGAGCATGAAACCAATTGAGAGAGACCTTAACAACCTTTGAAACCAAGGGTGGGAATAGCTGCTTGGGTGTGACAAAACTGTGATTAAAAGTGCTTTAGAAATTCCCTGAGTTAGGTTAGATACTTTGAAAAACCTCCTAGGATGGTCATTCTTATTCTTTATTTTTTAAAGTATGATTCAGTGGAATACTTACACCAGGAGGCTGGTCCTTGGCGAACATCCCCCAGGTATGATAGTTGAGATCATGTTTATAAGTGGGATGCTCAGTTTCTCCAAAGCCGTAGACAAAATTTGATGACAGTAGAGTCGACACTTGGATGAACATGTCTGAGAAGGTAAAACCTGGTACGGCGGAGTCCCAGCTAACGAAAGCGATGGAGGATGTAATTAGTCAAAAGCAGGGAGGTAGATGGAATTGTTGTCAAAGGCACTTATTCACTGTGTCTCATTTTGAAGAGGAATAAAGCCCAAAGGAACGACAACCCCCTCATATCTCCTGAATTTTTACCGGTAAAACTTTGCTGACACAAAATTTGAAGATCTTAACCATAAACTATAAAACAAGACACCTATGCTTTGAGTTGCGCTGGGAATAGCTTCTTCTTTTTATGTGATATCATTATGACTGCTGAACAATAGGAAACTACTTTAGTCACTGACTATGCCAAACTTTTTTCAGCATATCTAATTTGTTGACAAAACAGGAGGAGTTGAGTCAGCACTGTTACTTATTCTCTCAGGGTAAAATGGGAGTTTTTACTTTAAAAAAAATAGTGTTATGTCTTACTTAACCAGAGCATTAATAATAGCCAAAATACTGACATGAATTATTCAGATTATTTATGAAGCACTTTGTAAACAAGTGGACCTCAGAATAATCACGTTCAATCAGTAAACAGAGTAAATACATAAAGATATGATATAAAACACAAAGTCAAAGTTAAAAAAATTATAGAACAAATTAAAATGCTAAAAAATGTACAACACAGGCTATTCAATAAAATATAAAGCAAAAGTGAATAAATATCAAGTAAAAGTTGTTTTAAAAAGGTGAGATTTCAGTCTCTTTGTAAAATCTAAAAGCATGTCAGTGTTCTGGTTCAGGGATATACCGCAAATACGTCCCAGTTGGATAGTCTTAAGCAGTTGAGGGACTGGGATATAATAAGATGGCTTTTGTATTGAATTCAATATTTTACAGGAAGATATTGTAAGGTTGCCATTAAAATTCTGGATCAACTGAAGGATTTCAACTGAGTCATTAGGACATCCAGTGAAAATTTGATATAATCAAGACTGTATGTTAGAAATGCACCAGTTTCTGCATCACTTTAGGTCCATGTGCATCTGATTTTTGAGGCAGATGGAAGAAGACAGTTTTAGAGAGCAGATTGATACATAAGTCAAAATAAAGTTCTTGGTCAAAAATGTCTCCAGGTTTTCTTCAGTGGAATAATACACTAATGTTAGGGGATAATTTACGTAGCTAACTGAATCACTGAGCTTTTTAGGGCTGAGAAAAGGAACTAGAGTTGAGGAGTAAAATGTCATTTGTCATTCATGCAAAGATTTTATGTCCCTAAACAAGCCTGTAGGCCAAGTATCTGATTGAAATTAGCTGGCCTAATGAAATAAATAAAGGCTGGTGTCATCAGCATTGCAGTGAACATTGATGTTAGGTTTTCTGATGATGTCACACAAAGGAAATATGTAAAGTGAGAATAAAGAACCACATGGGCCCCCAAGAAGGAGCTATTTCTAGCAACATAAGTTACTACATCAACTAAAGATTTATTTAAGTACAAAAAGACATTATGTTTTTCATTGTGATGGTGATCTGGAAGAACAGCTGTATCACTACAATATCACTGACAAATATAAATTAACCAAAGACTCAAAAGAGAGGGATTTGCTGGGGCAGTCAGAGATTAAGAGCCCATAAATTTAGTATACTTGAAGCAGGTGTTTAATGTTGAATACTCACATTTTGGTTCCTGTGCTCTTTCTTATGACCTGGATGCCAAATGGGTTTTCAGTGACTGAGATACTGTAAAGTCTTTTGCTCTCATCTGTCTCAGGAGTTGAAGGAACTGACAGTGGCACTGGTACTTCAAAGCGATCAGTTGTTGGGTCCCAAATCTGAACAAAGAGATTGTTTTGCATTAAATGTTATGGTGGTATGGGTGTCTCTAAGACATACATGCACATAAAAAAGAAGCCTGGCAAGAAGATGGCATAAAAAGACTGATGTTATAATGATAAATAAGCACAAACCTTGAACTGGAACATGTCGCTGGTATGATACCAAATCTGGACACGGAGATTGTTCACGTCTGGTGAGTCTGGACGACCACTGCTTCTGTACTTCATGTTCCTAGTGATATCAAGTGTGATACCAGAACTGGTTTCGCTGGATGAGCTAACAGTGTAACCGTAGTCACTTGGATAGTAACACCAAGGAGTCCCATCAATATCACTTGGCTACACAGGGAACAAAAAATAAATTAACAAGTTGATCGTTAGTCCACAAAAGACTATTTGTATACATGAAAATCATCAAAGTGAGTCACTGCTCACTTTCCACAGACAGCCCCTGGCCTTGCACTTGGTTTCATCTGCATTCTCCTCTGGATAACAGTCAAAACGATTAAGCTCTTCGCGTATCATGTCCCACTGAATTCTGTAGCTCTCGCCCAGGGTCAATGACAGGTCGGACAGGAAAAGCACCTGAAAAAAAATGATGTCACACATTGATCTTTTAGTCAGATAGATCCAAATTGAGAAGTGGCAATTTTTTGCATTATTTTTACTTTTATTTCTCTTAAAATATCTATTCCCAACTTGTGTTTCAGTATTAATAATCTTTTCCCCCATGGATCCTTTTAGATGGATGCAATGCTTCACTGATTCTTTTGTGATGACTGCATCATGCGCAGCAAAGATGCAGAATGTTAAATTTAGAAAAAAAAATCTACTGTAAAAAGAATGCAAATGAAAAACAGAAAAATAGAAATTAGAGCTGGGTTATACACTTTTCAAGATACCATAAAAAGTTATTCCAGACAAAATGCCTAAATAAAATACCCCCACCTGTAAACTGGAGTCATATACTGAAAAACCCAGATGTATGTAATGATTTTTGGCAGCTGCTAACTACATTCAAGGCCCAGTCTGGGCTCACAAAGACAAATGGGCACAACAAGCCCAAGTTTAAGTTTAACAGCACATTTACCCCTCACCCCCAGGAAATGATTACCACAGAGAGCCATTTGATAAATGCATGCTTGTGTGAGTGACCAGACAGACCTTGAGGATCTGCACAAGAGCATCTGCAGCTGTGCACACACGAGTGTGTGGGCGCACGCATGAATACACAAGTGCACAAAGGAAAATCTCTCCTGCACTACTTCACTGGGGGCCTCTTGATGGTTTATAAACTGCCCTTTGGATGTAACCATGAGAGCTTAAGGTAGAATCATTGCTCTTGGTCATTATCCTCAATCTTTGTTTTGGTTTCCGACACACACAGGCACTCAGAGAAGGCTCTTATGGCTTTCAACTAATGTAAATTGTTATCATTTCTTACAGTTAGAGGCCAACCTTGAATTTCATACCTATGGTTTATTTCCAGGTCTTATTAAAATAAATGGCAGAAATGTAGCTGTTGGAGAATTTATCCATCTGCATGTCTGAGGTAACAGTACCAATTGTACACTGGTTACTATTTTGTATAAATTAAAACTCACTTTATCCTTTATCAGGTACACATTGCTTGTTTGGGTTTGGATTTTACCCCATTTTACTTCATTTTTAATTAAGTAGAGCTTGTTAATTGCAAATATAGCCCAACCAAAACATATAATTTTAGATGTTTAACATGTGACCTTACAAAATTAGGCATAATTTAGCATAATTCTGATTGCTAGATGGAAGCAAAGTATTTATAATACAAGCTCTGATATGTGTAGAATTAACACCAGCTGACATTAGTGGTATACATGTGCATTCGTAACAATACCAACAGCAACAATACACAAGAAGCATATGGCCAAGAAAATATCCCCTACACCAACATACCGCTGTCACAACCCTAGACCATTCATACAAGGCAGGATGGATCAGTGTTTTAATGTTCTTTATGTCAAATTATTGCCCAACCATTCGAATGTTTAATCTGATGTTTAGATTCATTAGACCAAGCAGTATTTTTTCCAAGTATTGTCTAATTTAAGTAAGTCTGTGGGAATTGCAGCCTCAGTTTCCTGTTCTTAGCTTAAAAGAGTGGTATGCAGTGTGTTCTTTTGCTGCTGTAGCCCATCTGCTTCAAGGTTCTACGTGTTGTGCATTCAAAGATGGTATTCAGCACACCTTGGCTATAACAAGTGGTTTTTTTTGAGCTACTTGTGCCTTTCAGACCCCCTAAACCAGTCTGTTGTATTCTCCTCTGACCTTTGACATCCACAAAGTAAATCATCTTCAGCACATCTAGGTGCCTAAGTTCATGCAGGTCTTGTCCTGTGACTGGCTGATTTGCTATTCACAACGAAAAGAAAATCGCTAAAAGTGTCCAGTCAGAGTTAAATTTTTATTTTCAAACAATAAAAACAGATAATGTGTTGATTATTTGCCAGCACTCCATACAGCCAACTTCTGAATTAACTTTAAAACCATTTTCCTGGCATGATAATAAATGTAAGCCTGGTCTTTATCAAAGCCTGAAGGGAAAATCAAAATACTTTTGTTGCCATTTTTTCCCCCAGATGTCTGCAAGGTATTGTTAATTTTGTCTGCTGTTTGAGGCAGGAGTATGTGCAGTGGGCTCATCACAGTTTTTTTTCTGCAGAAACAAAGCTAAATTCAACTCAATTCAATTCAGTTCAATAGTACTTTATTCATCCCTGAGGGGAAATTACAATTCCAGTACAACCCATCCAGGAGATGGGTGACTGAGGCTCTGCAGCCTTCAAGAGAGGTGCTGCCCTTAATTTAACTACATGTAAATCTTTAGCAGAAGCCAATGCGAAAGACAATTATTAGACTTATGACAGCAATAATGAACACAAAGTTAGTAAATTAGTATTTACAATTAAATTGAGAAACAAGTAATAATTTTCTATTGATGAACTGATGCAAGAAAAAACAAACAAAAAACCCCCAAAACAATGATTCAGAGCCTAAAATGATGAGGTGAAGGGGTTATTGTTTTGTGTTACATTTAAAGCCTGTTTGTTTACCTGCTTGGCTGCGTTGTGGTAAAATGTGGAGTTTAGCAGCTCTGTGGTTGAGCCTGGACCACCTCCAGTGAGGATGTGAGTCAAAGAGATAGATGTGGGAGGATTAGGCACTCCCATGATAGTGATGTTCTCAAATTTAAGGTTATTTGGATCGTTGTAGCCAGCCTTGGTCACCTGTAAATTCAGGTCTCCCTATGATAAAGCAAACAAGAAAAAGTCAGTTTTAAACCCCAAAAATATGACAGTTACAATTAAGCAGACTAACTGTTGCATGTTTTAATTTAGACAAATAAAGCTCTGTGACAATTTCCTTTGAGGAAGCCCTCTACATTAGAATAATGCTACATGAAAAACATTCCATAATATACATTAAACATGTACACCAATCCACTATATTCAGTGCTTTAGAAGTACCCATGAATCAATCCAGCCTGGTGATCTGGATTGTTTAAGCCAAATGTCCTCAACAGCTTTCACCGTTACGTCTGAGCTTTGATCAGATTGAATATGTGATCTTATGGTGGTGAAGATAAAAATTGCACAGGATTGGAACTTACACTGGCAAAAGTGAACTGGTAGTGGACATGATTGCCATTTTCGACAGTACCTGTAAGGAAAGTTCAAAATTTAATAGTAACTGGGCCCCTGCTTGTGAGGGATGCTTGTTTGAAATACTTTCATTGACTCATTCAATTCTTTGAGCTCAAATGGATAAGTGCTTCCATTACATGATAATAAAAGAAGGCCTATAATCAGTGATAATAACACAGCGTTGGTGATACAAACACATCTGCTGAAAATGAGCAATGTTACGATACCTCGGGAATCGCCATCATCCCAGAATAACTCCCCAGCTGCTTGATAGTTGTCATCAAGAGCAATGATCAGACCCATTGGGTTACGCCGACTGGAGAAATATGGATAAAAAAAGTCAAAAACATAATATTTACAAAGAACAGAATGGTATTCAGGAAAATAATGAAACAAAACTATGAAATGAAATGAAGCAAAGCATATATATATATATGTGTGTGTGTGTGTGTGTGTGTGTGTGTGTGTGTGTGTGTGTGTGTGTGTGTGTATGCTGTATACCTGTATGTTGTGGTGACTTCAGGTTCCTGCGTAGGAAGTATGGCGCCTCCTCTGATGTGCAAGCCAAGCTTGTCAGCAGGTAGATACATTTCAACAAACTTTTTGCGGTCTCCCACCCGCTCCATCTAAATTAATAAAACAAAAATAATTTTTGGCTGGGTTAAGCAATGGATGATTATCATAAAAGGTAACCCTCAAGACTCTGTATTAGGTGTCTACACTTTAATAGTTTTGATCAGGGTTTCTCAATTTCAGTCCTCATGGACCATTGCCCTGCATGTTTTAGGTGTTTCCCTTCTGCCACACACCTGACTTGAAAAACTGAGTGATTAGCAGGCTTCTGCAGCACTTGTTGACTGCAGAGGAGGTCATGCAATCATTTGACTCAGGTGTTCTGGAACGGAGACACATCTAAAATATGCAGAGCAGTGGTCTCAGAGGACCGGAATTTAGAAACACTGGTCTAAATTAGTACTGTGGGTCAGAAAGTTACTGATAAAGCTATCTACATTTAAGCTAATGATAAAGCTGTTTGTCCTGATGTTTGATTGTCTGCAGGTTGCATTATATAGTCACATTTATTCCACTTGTAACGGCTACGTAATCCCATAAAATCTATGATTGCATAGTTGTCAAAAATAAAAAAACGGCAGTGCCCCCATGCCATTAGGTCCATATAAGGTACCGCTCCCTATTGAAATAGTCTCACATTGAACATCTTCTGAAATTCGAATTAAAGAAAGTATATTTCAACAGTAATATGCTAAAAATGTCATTGTTTTTCATATGGTTTGTATTTTAGACAAAAATATTTCAGTGGTACCCCTCAAGGTGAAAAGAGTGGCCACAAGTTTGATATGAGATGATCGTTGAGTGGAGATGACCAAGCTGGTTATCTTTATGCCTGCATCTGATCTCAAAGGCAGTGCAGCCTGATTTATCTGCATCTCACTGCACTATTACAGCACATTCCTGGCTTCAATAGCCAATTTTTCACTGATGTTTTCTTGACCTATCTACCCCTTGCTTTTCATGCCTTTTGCTATCCAGATCACACTGATTTATTAAAGACAAGATTGCTGCAATGTGTCCCTTTAGCATAATATAATTTCAACACAGAGATCTTAACATCTGCCATAATGGATCAAATTATTTGAGTTTGATGTTGCTTTTTTACCATAAAACTATTGTAAAATTATAACATGAAACCTACTGATTTCCCATTTCCAATTCAGTTCAGTTACAAATCAGTTTATTTACATAGCACCAATTCACAAAAAAATAAAATTCAGTTGCATATATTCCAATTCAGTTCTAGTTATGAAACAATAGTCAAGTTTTGTTTACTATTCAACTTGATAAAAAGTTTTCTTTTAAAGGAAATCCAGCTCATGTCATCGAGTCATTGACTCTTCAGCAATTATCCTTAATGAACCAGCACGTAGCGGCAATGGATAGTCGATTGGATGATGTTGTTATTTTACCATTAATGGATTATGGTTCATGTTACTTTATTGCCCTACATTGCATGATTGCCCTACATTATGGGTCTGCAACCTGTGGCCGCTCTTTATCCCCTTCACAGTGGCTCATAATGACTTTGACAAAAAAGTATTCAGAAATAGGAAATGTTTTTGTGTATGAAAGTTTTATTTTAGGCATTTCTGTCTAAACTATTTGCATAGAAATTCCCCAAGAAAAATGAAACTAATGGTACAAGAGGTGTGTTTTTCTTGTTCACAACCTTTGTGTCACTAAGCTATAATAAACTTTATCTAAAATCTTGTATCTTCCTTGAATGTCAAAATATAAGCATCAATTGGCCTTGTTCTTGAAGAAAGCATGAGTTCTTGCTTTTACAGCCTGATATTTTACTTTGTTGTAACACTCAAAAATAGAAATAACATTAATGTTAGTTTTTTTTAAGATAAAAATACAACATACCCCCCTAAATGTTGTATTTAAACTTTATAAATAATCTGTTTTTCAAAGTTTGAGAAGCTTCTGCAATTCTGCACATATTCACATAAAATATTTTATGGGAATGAAGGCAAAGATGACTCTTCGGTTTTAAAGATTGCTGAACCCCTTCAATGCATTAAACAACAGACCATTAAGATGTAAAGTTTCCCAATGTTCATTTAAGAGTTAACTGTGAGAATTTATTATTAGCTTACATTGGACAATGACAGTATATAAAAAGTTTCTGAAATATTTAGATGGTAAATCAAAATAGTTAAGTCACTTACAAAGAATAAAAAAAAATATATTTTGCAATGTATTGGTAAATCCTATAAGTGGTTAACTCTTTTCATTTAGAATGAGAGCAGACATTTCTACAAATCTTTCTCATTCCCCTTGTTGTCTCTCTGCGCCCCACCCTTTATTTCTCAGAGGAGCCTGACGCAGTTCATTTTTGATCCACGGAAGACTGAGTCTTCAGACCAATCTAAAACAGTTTAAGACACACTCCTCTACATCTCGTTCTGCTTCTTACTTAATGCCTTTTCCACATCCTGCTTTTCTCTGTTGTGGTGTTCTAATTCTTTTTTCATCCCATTTTCATCCATTCCCACCAAGATCATGTGGCTATGTTACTATGTGTATGTGTGTGTGTAGAATGTTTTTTTTTTGTTTTTTTTTTGTTTTTTTTTTGCTTTACAGTATGGGGGAGTGTGTGGGCTGGGAGCTAGTGGAGCAACTATAAGCAATTTAAGATCCTATCTTCTCCCCATTTCTTCTTCTAGGAAGTCTTCTTTAGCCTCATCTTCTCTTTCTCCCTTTACTTTTATTCTCCAAATGACTCATTTCACCACTTCTCCAAAACCTGCAATCCTCATCATCTTCCTGTTTTTAATTATTTTTTCTGCATCCCCTCTTTTCTCCTCTTTTTATACAAAGCATTATTTTTTTCTTTACTTGTTTTATTAATATTGAACTCCATTCCATCTGCTTTCTCTCCACCATTACTTGTTTTTCCTCTTTTCAATACTTTTCTTTTCTGAAGCTTGTTTTTCTTTCATGGTCATTTTCACTGATATTAAAACTCCCCCACCCTTCCATCCTCCTACCCGTATAATCACAGGGGACCAAACAGTACAAGGGGCCAGCAGTACGACAGCCAATCTAATCGCTCATCTGATCAGTGGGCGCTTTACATCATCAGTGTGACGCCCAAATAAGGTCCCAAAGGAGTGCAGCACCTCTTTTATCTCTCTGTCAGTGAGACAGTCTCTCCTACTTGTCCCCTCTTTCACTCTATCGTTGTCCTCACTCTTATCGCTTCAGTGTCTCCATCACAAACAAAGAACTCAAAGCAAAGACTGTTATGTGAAACATGCTCTTCTTGTATATTAACATAATACAGCAAAATTGCCATGAATCATGGTAGGCTTTCTAATTTGATGTGTGTTTCCAGTTAGTATTCAAATTAATTTAGCTCAATAGTTATACTTTAATGCCAGTGATTTTTTTTATTATTATTTTTTTTTTATTCAGATTGTATGGCAATGGACAGAAAGTGGTTCATGAGGTAGGAGGGTTGTCGGTTCAAACCCCCTCTCCGTCACTTACTCAGTTACTTTGCCATTGTGTCCTTTGGGCAAGACACTTCACCTGCATTGCCTGCTGGTGGTGGTCAGAGGGCCTGGTGAATGGCAGCCTTACTTCTATCAATCTGGCCCAGGGCAGCTGTGACTACCATGTAGCTTATCACTATCAGTGTGTGATTGAATGGGTGAATGACTGATTATAGTGTAAAGCGCTTTAGAGTCCTTGGGTTTGATAAAGTGCTGTACAAGAACAGCCCATTTACCATTACCTGTTTCAGGTCATTTTACGATGGTCATTCTTAATAAGTAATGTGAAATTAAAACTAGAATGTCTAATGTGAAGAAAATATTCTCTTTGTTGTATGCTCATTCATTGTTTTATAATTACTGTGTGCTTTCTTTGAATAACTTTCATGATGCAGTTAGTAAAGCTCTTTCTATCATCTCTTAAAGCAAACATTTCAACAACAATTTCAACTGAAATATACACAGATATTTTTACTGGGAATGTGTCAGTGTATGAAGGTGAAAGTGCAGTTGCTTTCAAAAGTAGTTACGCAGTATCACAATTCAAAAACAATCTTTGCAAAGTGTAAAAAGAACATTGAAGGTTAATACTGTAAATACATTACATTGCATAACTGACTGATTTTGTGATGCTTCTAATACACAATTGGTGAAGAATAGAAAATATTCTTACCGTTTCATAGTCATACCACACTGCATCTGGAATATATGCGTTGATTCTGTCCACACCCTGCAGGAGAAAAGACAAACATTTTAAATAAGTCCATATGTTCACTATCAATATGTTTCTAATATAAATCTAACGCTGTAACTCTCTAACATGTGGGTTAGAAATCAATACATGTCAGCGTCTCGTTTAGTTTGAAAGCAGACCTGTTTTGTCGTTGTGGTTTAAAACACATGATACAGCTCACCATCCCAATCCTGACACTTTAATCTTATAAGGCTTAAGATGAGAAGGTAAGCCATATTACATAAATAAAGGCAGCACAGAAGCAAAAATCATTTTGTAAAAGTAAAAGATAAAATGTTCTAAGGCTAAGAAAGCTATTTTATAACTGCCCATCACCTAATAAAAAGCTTTTTAAGAACAAAACCTTGTCACATTTCATCTATGGTGCTACATTGCAACAGATAACAGAAAAGACAGCACCAAGAGACGACTGATAGGTGACAGCCTTTGATGGCTTAAGGTGGTGCACAGACAGGGGCAATCAATAGACGTACGCCGAGCCCTTTGATAGCATTGTCACTTCCCTGTTCTCTCTGACAGTGCAGAACAGAAGGAAGGGGGAGAGATAAACACAGAGGGCACAGCAAAAGGAAAGGCAAACTGCATGTCCTTCCTAGAAATATCAAATTGTGAAACGCTCTGTGTCAACTGAGGAGAGACAACGATAATTTCCAATCAGTACTGATGGCAAAAGCTATCTTTTTTTTTTTTTTTTGTCTAAGACACGAGCTGAATGATCTCTGCTGAGGTCTTTGGGTTTCAAAAAAGATAATCAATAGAGAGGGCATATTAGCACATTCAATTTCAGAGATTTGCTTTTAAAGTCTTTGAATAAACCCTCACTGGTCACTTTATTAGACATACCTTGGTAGTACCCGGTTGGGACACCATTTGTCTTTACAGTTTCCTTAATGGTTTGTGATTATAGCATTACACAGTTGCTCCACATTCATAATGTGATTCTCCTGTACCACATCCCAAAGGTGCTTTACTGGATTAAGATCTGGTGACTGTGAAGGCGATTGGAGTATAATAAACTCACTGTCATGAAAAAAAACAGGTTAAGCTGAATTGATTTTTATGACATGGCACATTATCCTGTTGGAAGTAGTCATTAGAACATGAGTAAACAGTGGTCATAAAGAATGCTCAGGTATATTATTTTTTATTTTAAACACTATAAATAATGGTAAATTAGCCTAAGACATTTTTCTAAAAGGATCTATAAAACAAATTAAATCACATAATGCAGCCTTTGGGGCTACGTATGCAGCTTTACTGTTTACCTGTCACAAGTGCAGCACATAAATACTCCCATTATACTATGACATATAGTATCGCCTATCACTCACCCTACTAACTAATGGAAATGTCTTTACAGGATTAGCCTGGCTGCTAATTATAATTAAAGGGGGCAATGTAAAAGGCACGCATCCTTATGCATCCTTATTTTTGAAGCTGAATTAGTCAAAAGGTAAGATTTAATCAGTTGGGCCAAAGACTTGCTCTGGCAGAAGGATCAGATGCTAGCTAAGAGAGAGAAAACTAAAGAGAGTGAGTTAAAGAGAAACTTGATGCAATGGAATGTGATCACCAGAGTAAGTTGGGAGCAGATGATTAAGAGAGAATTCATATGGGAGCCAACGTTTGATGAAAGGTTGAGTTAAAAAGAAAAGGGAGTTATCGGCATGAAGGCAGAGTGGAAAAGACTAAAAAACCAGAGGGGACAGCAGAGAGGCAGTACAGGAGATCCTCTTGGTTTATCACAGAGATCAAAGGTAAATCATGCATTGATTTAAATGTTATACAAAGAACAACTTTTAAAAAATGCATAGACAGACAGTGAGATGAATAAAGAGAGGCAGAGAAAAAAAGAAAATCAAAAAAATACTAAAGTCAGACGCATATGTTTCACACAGTGGATGCTATGGTCCTGTCCTGGATTGAACTCAAACTCACAGCTCAGAAACTCCCTTGTATTTCACACAAAATGAATATGATTGTGACATAACTGCTTGGCTAAACATCCATGTGGAAACCCTAATAATAACAAAAGACGATGATTAAGCTTTATCTAAATGGTAAGTGTTGTTAGCACAGTAAGTCTGTTATTTATCTGCTGATGTACTTGTAAACAGTGTTATGATTCTTTCTTTTCTTTTATTGTAATACATCTTCCCAAAAGTACTTCTAAATCTCATTTAGAAGTACTTTTGACATTGCAGAGCCAAATCCTTCTTTTGTAGAAAAATATGTTGACACATCACTTGTAACATCTTTGATTCAATATTTTATTAAATGCACAGTGATAGGAGAAATAAGGAATTTCCATTTAAATAATGGCTCAAAGTTTTGATTTTGTCAAACTAAATTTCTAAGGTTGTGGAATTCCAAATGTGTGGTTGGAGGATTATGATTTGAGCATTTTGGAGAACAAAATCTGACAAATAGAACATTATTATTATTATTATTATTATTATTATTATTATTATTATTATTATTATTATTATTAATAATAATAATATTAATAATAATAATAATTAATAATAATATTTACTACTACTACTACTACTAATAATAATAATAATAATAATAATAATAATAATAATAATAATAATAATAATAATAAATCTATTTTCTGAGAAAATACTTTTCATTATGCTTCCTTAACTTTAGGAGTTCTGCATTTGCAAGCAGTTGCAAACATGTCACCATTAGACAAGGGTAGCATGATGTGCAAGTTCTGAATCCATTTCCAGAATACGTTTAGCTAATGTACTGGAAATTCATTCATCACAAATCCTTGTCATCACAAGCATGGTCATTAATTCCCTCTTCGGAGATGAACTTTTATAGCTGATTTTTTGCTGTATTCAATTATCAGGGCACAGCGATGGAAAGCAATTTCTACTTAAGAGAAGGAAAATGAGTTGTTGGTCAAACTGTTGAAACCATATATTTACATACACTGAATAAAAAGACACATACACATTTTTTCTCACTGTCTGAAACTAAATCAAACCAAACTTTTCTCATTTTAGGTCAGTTAGAATTACCAAAATTATTTATATTTGCTCAATGCCAGAAAACTTAGTGAGAACAGTTTTTGGAGATTCCTTCCACAAGCTTCTCACAACAGTTTGCTGGAGTTCTGGCCCATTCCTCCTGACACAACTGATGGAAATCAGTCAGGTTTGTAGGCCGCCTCACTTTCACATGTCTTTCCAGATCTACCCGCAACTTCTCCTTAGGACTAAGATCAGGGCTTTGTGATGGACATGCCAAAGCATTTACTTTGTTGTCCTTAAGCCACTTTATACCTACTTTAGCTGTATGCTTAGAGTAATTGTCAATTTGAAAGACCCATTTGTGTTAAAGCTTTAACTTCCTGGCTGATGTCTTCTGATGTTGCTTTAATATTTTCATATAATGTTCTTTCCTCATGATGCCATCTTTTTTATAAAGTGCATCACTTCCTCCTGCAGCAAAACAGCCCCACAACATGATGCTGCCACCCCCGTACTTAACAATTAGGATGGTACAAGCATCCCCCTATTTCCTCCAAATGTAATGATGGTCATTATGGTCAAACAATTCCCCTTTTGTTTCATCAGATCACAGGACATGTCTCCAGAAGTGAAGGTCTTTGTGCCTGTGTGTGTTTCCAAACTGCAATCTGGCTCTTTATGCTTCTTTGAAGTAAAGGCTTCTTCCTTGCCTTTCACCCTATTTCAGTAAAAGACACACTTCAGTGTAGATAATGACACTGTCTTACCATCTTCAACCAGCATCTTCACAAGGTTCTTTGGCTTTTGTTCTGGGGTCAATCTGCACATTTTTGACCAAAATCCATTCATCCCTGGGACATAGAACCTGTCTCCTTCTTGAGCGGTATGATGGTTGGACATTCCCATCATATGTCTATACTTGTGTGTAATTGTCTGAACAGATGAATGAGGCACCATCGAGCATCTGGAAATTGTTTCCAAGGATGAACCAGACTGGTGCAGCTCCACAATTATCTTCCTGATATTTTGGCTGATTTCTTTTGACTTTCCAATCGTGTCATACAAGAAATAGTGTGTTCCAGGTGTGGCCTTAAAATACATCCACAGGTGTGTCTTCAATTAACTCAGATGTGTCAGTTAACCTATCAGAGGTTTGTGGAAGGAATCCCAAAAGGTTTGACCCAAGTCATACAGTTTACAAGACAATTATCTCTGATACGGATCAAATATATGTAAACTTAAATTTGAAGAAAGTTCCAAAAAAATCTCTAAAAATGTTCATGCTACGTTTTCTGGCATTGGGCAAATAGAAATAATTTTGGTAATTCTAACTGACCTAAAACGAGAAAAGTTTGGTCTGATTTAACTTCAGACAGTGAGAAAAAAATGTGTATGTGTCTTTTTATTCAGTGTATGTAAATATATGGTTTACACTGTAATTGATACCACAGCCATGATTCCTAAATTATTTCTTTTTATATTATCCTGTTTCCAGCTGGACTGCTAAAGCTGGATTATATCTCTGCCTGCAAACAAGCTGTGAGAAGGTGCATTTATCTTCCTTCAGAAAATCACGTGTGCTCAAAATAACATCCTACTAAGTCACCCTCTGGCTCTTCTTTCTCCTTCCATTTAGCACATCACCAACTTTAAACTATTGTAAACACAGACTTCCACTTCTACAAGAAACTTTTCCACAGTCACACTGATTAAAGTTACACTCTCCCAAGCCTTACACAAATCCAATTCGCTTTACAATACTTTGTAATACACAAGAGGCCATTCTGAACTGCTTATAATCAGGCCTTTTTGACACAACTGCAATTACTTCACATACATATATACTGTAAATTTAAGCATATACAGACACACACATTTGCATATCTGCACACTTACATGTACACATAATATCATGCATACACACTCAAACAAAACCAAGCATACACATTTCTATCTGCACTTCTAATCTTCTAGTAATGAGGTCAGTACTCTCATTAGAGCTGAAAGAAAGGAGGGAGGGTTTGAAAGAGAGCTGAATGAGGGATGAGAAGAGGAGAGGGCAACAAAGAAAATCCCATGTCATATTTTCTCAGGGGAGGTCATGGTTTGCACGTATAAGTAGCTGATCATCTCATCTGCAAGAGATTTCTCTTTGTATAACAGCCATTTTTTACATGCCCAGGATATAACACATCTGCATCTGTAATATACAAGATTTTCCATGCATGTTTTGTTCATTCTAAAAATCATTCTTTTCATTTTGCTTATGACAATTGAATAACTTTGTTTCTTAACTGACCGGATCAAGCACAGGTGTGATGAGCAGGTGTTTTCCCCAAAGAAACTGGCGATCCACGTCCCAGGTAGCGCTGTCAGAGTAGAACCTTACAAGAGAAATAGTGGCAATATATAGTCACTTGCAATGCCCTAATCTGAATTTTAAACGACAGGATGTATTCTGTGAAAGTTAGAACTTAAAAAACTGAAAAACAGTGACAATTCTTATTAAGGTCAACATGGTTTATTGCCCAAGAGTACCACTGTGCTCGAGGTCAGCTTCAAATCTCAACAAAAAAACAAAAAACAAAACAAAAAAATCAGTTGTGCCACGAACAAGGTTTTTATGACTCATTTGCATATCCATGTTAGTGTCCCCCCACATTACTTCTACATAGGTACAGTCATCCCATTAGGCAAGAGATCCTTCTGGTGCTGAGCTTGCTATGAGTACAGTTTCTAACTGATCAACACCTATAAATTCACAAAAATTTGGAAGTTGTTCATGTTTTAGTAAGATCCAAACACAATCTTCTTTCCACCTAAAATTTAAGTAAAATTTACCTTTAGACAATTTCCTGATAAAAAGGTATTTCTGGATTCCCATTACTTTCTTCATAAAGTTTTGCTATATTCACCTAGCCTTCTACCAAATGATTATCTGTTGTTAATGTCAGTGTTGCAGTCTGAGTCCATTTTAATAAATACTTTATGGAATTCAGCTGGAAAAGCACTATGCTTGTTGGACACATTCAGAGTAGTGGAGCATGGTTAATGTCTAGTTTTAAAGATTACTGAGTGTTAATGTGCAGAGATATATTAATAAAATAAAATATAACTAATATATATTTTCCACTTAGTTTCATAATTTCTTGTGTGTTTTTTTAATCTGCATAAAGCACTTTATTTCATTCTCCTGTAGAGGAAGACTCTACAAGCAAGTTTAACAAATAAATTTTTTATTATCTTCACAACTTTTAATTTCTATTTTTTTCTTATGATAATATAAGCTAAACTAAGTTAATACTTTATTTGTATTGTCTTTTTAAGACCCATAATATACTGCAACTTTACAGTAGCTTTACCATATGATCTTAAGTGATTGCTGAAATAACTCCAGATACAGGAAAGGCTCAATTTATGGTTGCTGCAACTCATTCCAACATATTTGCAGCAAGACAGAAACATTTAAAATAGATTTTTTGAGGGAGCAAATTCAATTAAACAGGTTGAAAAACAGCTTCAGAAAATGTTGAAGCTGAGTGAAAAACAATGACTACTTTTATTAAAAAACAAAAACAACAACAGTTATTTTGAACACTGAACTCTACAATAACAATATTTATGTCTGTTTTTTTATTCTAAATAAAGACCAAAGGATAGAAAATCATAAAAGCAACAGTCTGAATTGGCACCATAAGAACTTAACTCAATATAATGAATGACTTACTCATGCACAAGAGGACGTACAACGGTCTCCCCTGTGGTGTGGGCTTTGTAGAAGAGAGTGTAGAGGTAAGGCAGGAGAGTGTAACGTATCCTCAGGTAATGTCTGGAGCTCTTCACCAGCACTGAGTCGGCACCGTAAAAAGCGGGATCCTGGGGCTGGAGGCAGAAAAACAGATTAAAGCGTTGAGGTTGATGAATGGGAGTGGATAACAAAAACAAAACAAAGATTTGTCTTTAACCTTCTGGGGAATAAGCTGGAAATAGATAGGGGATGCAAAAGAAACTTGTTTGAATAAGGCATGGAAGTAACTGGATGGGGAAACTGGGTGAAAGAGGTCAGGAATAAAACCACTTTTTATTATGATATGTAAGTAGACCTTAAACTCATGTATAATGAGAAAAATTGAAATAGCCTTTATAGATTCAGCAAAGAAAATAAGTTAGAAAGTACAGTATGATTTAATTTCACGGCAGTGGTGAGTGAGAGGATGATTAGCTGCTAACAGGCCATGCTTCTAACATCTAGCCAATCATTTCTGCCCTCCAGCACCTCCAAGAGACTGATGAGCAACTTGTGCGAGCGGGTGTGTGTGCTTGGTCTTGGCTGCATAGGCATTTGATGAGGGGCATGATTAGGGCAAAGTAAAGGTCACACATTAGCTGTCTTGTCTGGTGCGCATACTGCATCACATTCATCATCATCATCTTGTCGCTGTCCTCCAACAACTACCAACCCTCATAACATACTTATAGATGGCATCCTAACCACCCCACATACAGTTTAAGACTTCTATTTTTGTAGCAGTGATGAACATGGAAATGCCCCTTAAAGAGCCTAGTTAGAGCATCAATTTTCACAACGTTTGGTATCTGGGACTGGCTTTTTTACAAGTTGTGTGTGTCAGCAACAAAAATAGATCAGTTTCAATCGAAACATAGACTCAGGCCCAGCAGGCATTCCTCCCAGGTCTCTTAGCAACATAAAGTCACTGATCTGATATGTTACATTTAAAGTAAGCTTGGCAACAATACAAATATTGCTATCAGACATTGATAATTTTGAATATATATATATATATATATATATATATATATATATATATATATATATATATATATATATATATATATATATATATATATATATATATATACAAATCCATCTTACAAAGATAAATTGACATGTTTTTGTTAATCCAGTGTTTCTCTTTTAAAGAGCCATCATACAGCTCAGTTGGCTATTTGCTGAAGCCTTATTCTAATCAGGTATGCCCGAAGCAAGTCTGTTTAGATTTTTGTGCCATATGAATATATTCCATTCACCTTTGTTGGAAACCCTGGTAAAGATCTATGAAAGTCTATGTAGTCATCTTTTATTGCAGTAGGGTAACCTTCTGCTGAAAATTTTACAACCAAATTAAGTCTTAAATTGTGCATATGTATTAAGTTGGGTGGAAAAAAAAAATCCGACATTATAAAAAATATAATTTGAGTTTTTACAAAATCACTTATGCCATTAATTTCAGAAAATAGAATATAGAGGTTGGTAAGGAGGTCAGGATCTTAAGGATGTTCTTTGCTTTTAACAATGAACAGCGAGAAGTCCAAATAAGTTACATTCAATAGCAATGAACTATTGTGACCGAGCCCATTCAATTACAATTTTTTGTTTAAGTCTATCAGATTATCATGGATGGTTTTTCTTTGTTTATTTTTATAAACCCAAATTAGCATCTTAAATTTAACACCAACATATCACATTCCTACAAATTAGTAATGGGAATTCATAGCCCCATCAGTGAGCCAGATCATTTGGATCAGATTAGCAATAAATGTTGGCTCCTTTGGCTCCCAAATGGTTAGTCATTTAGCCAATCTCCTGACTTGTGTAATTAGGCTAAATTTAGCAGTGTTTTAAGGAGCAATTGCTGTAGATGCCTTCAAAGTACATAAGAGTGTCCAGTGATAGTAAATTGAACCCCAAAATTCAATGATTACGTCTTCATTTTACATTATGTTTTGCATAAAAACTTTGATGTAAATATGATATTTAAAGAACCTGTCTTGATGATCTGGCACATTCAGTGTGTGGATAGGCCCATTAAACAATGTAAAAAAAAAAAGCATTATTTTTTAAAAATTTTGTCTTGTACTAATTAACAGATACATTAAAATAAATGCTGTCAGGTGGTAGCTGGCTTCCATCATTAGTGCAAAACAGTTGGTTTATAGAAATGGCTTATTCCTGACCAGCACATCCAGCTAGACTCACAGCTGGAGGTGAGGATGTACAGGTAGAAAAAAAAATTCCTTCTTGTCCATCTGTTGTCAGTGTGGGGCTTCTTAGCTGAAACTGTCTTGATATTTTACAACATGCTGGTATTGCGTCCACCATATGGTATATCATATTATGCTAATCTGACATACTTCAGCAGAGCTGTTACATTTTGCTTAAGCGTAAAATCTGCAAATATTAGTGTGTGGTATGTGAATCCATTTTTCCCTCGGGTCTCCAGAGAGACTATGGTGTTTAACAGCTGACATTCAAAGTTTTAAAGTCAAAAATCAGAGGTCCCACTGCTCCCATTTCATAAAGCAATTGTACTAGTATTAGTGTACACCAATCTTTGTGGATAAAAAAAAGTAGTTCATGTTTTTAACCGCTTGGATTTTATAGCACCTATATAGTGTTATGGAATAAAGGGTTATACCCTGCAGCACTTTAGACCAAACAGGGGCAGTGCAGTACATAAATCTAAAAGTGACACTCAAATAAAAGAACTTCAGGAGAAAATGCCTTTACTGTACCTTGTAGCCCTCAGCATTGTGGTTCCGACTGAAGGGATAGAAAGCTCCAACCTGCATCCAGCGGCGACACAACTCCTCACTTGAATCGTCAAAGAATCCACAGATGTCAGCTCCGATCTGGAATGCATAGGAGGAATGTCAAGTTGACATTTTGTCAGAACCTGCGGTGTGTGGCTATGTATCTCCATAATATTGTTGTACTGGAAACAGAGAGCTGGAAAGCCATTTGACAAACTCAGTATAATAAACTCTGTGGATCCACGCCTTGATTTAATAAAGTGAAATATCTAAAGGTTACAAATATCAGTCTAAGCACCTGTTAGGATAAAACACTTCAGTGGCACCAGTGAGATGCCTGGCTACAAGATTCTCTTTTAAAATAACTTAATTCAGTTGAGATTTAATTGCAGACACTATATGTGAGCAAGCCAGTTGCACAATGCAAGCTCCTGCTCCTTAGTCAGTTCACAGAAACTCGCTGTTTTATATTTTCTGCGATTGGAAAAATTTTACTGACTGACAGAATGAGAAGGAATCGGTCCAAATCCTATTTTTATCTTCCTGTCTTCTTTGTTTGTGAAGCATACATGTGTGTTTATGTGTTTGCTGAGGCTCCTAAAATCCGCTTGACAGAGTCCTACCAGGAGTAGTTGGCATCTGTAAGACCACCTGATGTGCACAGCTGGAAGAGTGTGTGTGTGGTTTGTGTGTGCAGTTTGCTTCCTGTTGTTTTCTCACTGCTGTTTATGCTTTGCGCTATGGAGAAACAAACACTTGGGTTGTTAGTAGCAATGCATTTCTGCTGGTATGTTTGTCAGTGAGACGCTGGTAGTTAATTGTAGTCTTCCAGAAATTTCTGTGTAAGTTATGGTTAATGCTCTTGCCTGCCTTGTTGTCAGAAAATGGAGTCTGAATTATTAAGTCAAACAGTACTTAGCAAGTCCACCCCAGAATAACTACATCTTAAAGGGGGTATTATGTGCCATTTTATAGCACAATCAAGTAACTATGTTATCTTCAGTTGTTATGAAAATGCTGTTTATAATAAAAACAACTTAAAAGAAATTTGACTTTGCATCATAGACATATATGACGCCTTGAAATGGCCTCTGTCTCTTTAGAACCTCCTACACTTTCCGACACTCACTCTTCAGCACGTCATCACAATAATGGATCTCCATGCGGTCCATTGATGCTATTTACAACCGTTCTTAAGAGCGTTGTAATTTGGATGATATGCTCAGCAGATGCGCAGTTCCACCAGGTGTTTGCTAATTGCTGCTCCTACTTGTCTGGTGGAGTTGTGTGGAGGCAGGAGCTTGACTGGGGACTGAAACTGGGGCGGAACTTTGGATAAATCGGCAGCGCATTGCAGAAGCAAGCATTAAGTCCCCCCTAATGACTGCCACAGGAGATTCAAGGATTCCTCAAACATGTATGATCAGTCAAGGCAACACTCAGGATGTTTTTGAAGAGTTAATGACATTAGATGATATAAGGCTCAAAAAATTTTATTTTGTATAATACCCCCCCTTTAAAGGTGAAACACGGAAAACCATTTAAAGGGCAGAATTAAAAGAGGAAAAATTAAATTAGAATACCATTGAATCATTAATGTATTTCAATAATTCATCTTGAAGAGGTAAACTTATCTTGTATAGATTCATTATACACAAAGGGATGTTTTCTGTGCAATCATTTATGTTAATTCTTATCATGAATTACTACATCAGTGGGATGTGGCATGGAGGCCATCAGCCTGTGACTCTGATGATTTAATTGACTTTTTGTATTTGTCACATTTTTCATTTAATAAGTCTTCTAAAAAATGGCTGAAAGAAATTTCAGTTTCAATATCTTTTGAAGCAAAAATACAATTTGTTCATGCAGTGTTTGGCAATCTTTAAGATATTTATCTATTTGCGCAGCATATATCATACACTTAAAAATAGAGCCATTCAGAGAAATTCAAAAAAGAAAGCCCAGAAATAATTTTAATTTTTGTTTTTATTTTTCTATTTTATGCTGTTTGAGGTTACACATTTGAGAAATGTGGCTGACACAATGAGGCTGACAATTACTGTGCACAACTGGAAGAGATGGGTAAAAGTACAGGCAGCAAAGAAGAATAAACAATGAAGCGGTTTACTTAATTTACCTTTTCTCAGATGGAAATTCTCTATAAACAATAAAAGCCTTCACAGTGAATTCAACCTGGCTGCTTTTTCATTTGCAAAAAACATAGCCATCCAATATTAAACAATTTATTGCTAGATAGCAGCGGACTTTAGAGATGTAGCGATCCTTGACTTGCCTGCTATGGGTTTAATCGACTGCTTCACATTGTTCTTCTAAATTGTGTATAGGCACAGATGGGGGAGAAATATTTAGACTTAGCCTTTTAATGGTGTGCAAATTCCACAAGTTACACAAACTTGAAATATCAAACCATGTTTGATTCTTGGATGATCCTGTCATGGCAGCCAATAAGTAAAATTGTTGTCTTTCCTACACGTCTTAGTTCACATGTTTGTCTGTGTACATGTACAAATGAACCAAGTGGTACTCACGTAAGGAATTCCAAAAAGTCCAAACTCCAGCATGCCAGGAATAGCCCATTTTATGTCGTTCCAGTTGGCACCATTGTCACCCAGCCAGTGTCCTGAATATTTTCCTACACCTGGGAAGGAGGAGCGTGTCAGCATCAGGGTACGGTTTGACCCAAACACACGCTGCAGGGCTCTGAGAAAAGACAGGAGAGAATCATGTGATGTGGGTGACGGAGTTGGGGGGGTCATTATGATGCAAAGGACATAGGAACCATAAACAAAAGATTATAAAGGGTAAAAAGATGGCAAGCACGTGCGGACAAACACCAGTGTTTGCAGAATAAAATACACAGACACACAGTATTTTTTTCCTTTCCCAGCTGTATGCTGTTGCTTAGCTTGGGAGAAATCGAAGCTGCATTGATCTCCATGACAATAGAGAGTCTTGCTGATGTTTACAAAATGTGTCTCCTGCCAATATTACATTTTAATTAGAGGAGGAGGGAGAAAAACAGGAAGAGAATAAAAAATAGACAAATGAATTATGAGCCAACTTTAATACAGAAGTAGTGATTCAGCAAATTGTCTTCTCTGGGATTATATTTCTGAGTCTCAGGTGGGTTTATGTTTGGCTTGTGTCAGTGTGGGTGTGAGCACATGTAGTCCTACAGTGTTTTCACTGAGCACACATTTCTGCTGTCTTTTACTGTGAACGAATACACTGTTCAAAGTGAGCGGTAATAATGAAAGATTGTGCATATTTGGTTCTATGAATTTTTAATGATTATTTTAAATAACCTAAGCTTTGTATTGTCCTTCTTAAATTATTTACTGCAGTTTTATTTCTTTGTGGATGGATGGATGGATGGATGGATGGATGGATGGATGGAGATCCATCAGATTTCCTCTTAAAGTGGGGAAGATAGCTTGAACTTACTGGGAAAAAATAATGAATCTAAGAAATTTGATCAAAAATGTATTTTTCTTTCACGAATGACTGCAAATCTATTTGATAGCCAGTTCAAGCTGTGTTGAGTTTTCCTAAATACATTGAGAATCTTCTGTTAAATACAACATACAATACTAGACATAAATATAATGCATCTTTAACATAAATTTAGGATTCAAGATATAAACTTCTATGAGATTGTGTTGATTTAAGTTGAGAAAAATCTCTACAAGCCTAATTAAAAACATTGAATCTGACTAATTTTGTCTAACCTCAAATAATTAAGAAACTCCAACAAAAACATGTTGGGAACAAGTGTAAGTGCAAATACATTGATAATGTATTTCTTAAATCAAACTCTTTGGTGCATTTTAGTTTCAGAAAAACAACAACAAAAAAAACAACAATATAATTTTGCCTGTATGTCTATCTGCACAGATGCCATGTATTATAGTTCAAATGCTTTAGTTTTGTTTGACCTTTATAGCAGTACATAATTTGCTGGCATGTCAAAATCTTGAGATTTTCCAGCATATTTTATAAAACAGTAATGCAAAGCAGTGCTCTGACCAATCTTCTTCTTGAAGTCCTGTCTCCTGGTGTGCCTGGTTTATTTTAAATTGTTGTCAAATTTGCCATGTGATTTGATACATCTGCAAGTCTACTGAAGAGGCATGCCAGATCTATGTAACATAATTAATATTACTTTAATGTGTATCAAATCCATTTTCATACTTTTCAAAAAAGGTTACTCAAAAATTGGCCTGCCAACAGCCTCCATGATACACATGAAATAAAGTATACGTTGAGAGGATTTTTTTTTTTGACATAAAAGGGCAATTATTTGTCATAAAGGCTGCATTTGTGCTGTCTTTTGGCAGACATCCATGATCTGCATGAATTTCATTGCTCCAGTGATTATGCCCTATACTCACCGTGATGCCCCTTTGTAGGTTTGCAAACATAATGGGCCATTACACAGTTTCAGTGCCAAAACTCAGATGAGAAATTTAAGGCACCCTGGGAGCTGGGCTCATTAAAACATATTTCTGCACATGGTATCCGACTTACAGTTTTCTACAGGAGTCATTTCCTGCGATTTGGAGTAGGGCATAAGTCACTGCAGTGGAATGAACTGACAAAACTTTAGCATACCAGTTCTTAGACTGCACAATACTTTATGATTTTAAACTTCCTTTTCAATATTTTGTGGGGTTTTAAGCTCTGTTTTTCACATTGGAAGGTACATTTTGTTTACCAGTGCCTCATTGCTCTGGGGAGGAAGGCAGTGGATTGGTTTTTATTCTACAAGCTAATCAAACTATTCCTGTCACCGATTATAGATGCACTCACTTTTCAGTGGCCAGCACCATAGAGTAGCCGTACAAACTGTGGACATCATAGTGGTTCCCCCAGGCCTGCTTGGCATCCATGCAAAGGGTCTTACTGTACATCACCTCATCCAGAATCTCTGCGGGAATGGAAAGGATAAACAATGTAAGGAGAAGGAACAATGATGTAAGAAAAAACTTGAATGAATCCAAATGTTAAAGCTGAATTCATCTTAAGCTATGGGTGGGCAAGGGGGTGAGAGTTGGGAGTGTAATTATTTGGAGATCAAAAGCATATAAAGCCAAAATTGGCACATTCCATGAAATTAAAAAAAATATATATTTTAATGTTATATTTACATAAAAATTTGAAACAAATACATCAAATGAAGAAATAAATGTATTTGTGTTATATTCATAAATAAATATTTAAATATGGAAAATATTTTAATTAAAAGAAAATTATTTAAAACAGCTCAGCTTATCCTGATTATATTTTATCTGTCAGAATCACACATTAAAGCATTGGCCCTCCATAATCGATCAGCATTGACTAAATAATCATGTGCAGAAGACCAGCAAGATTTTATGATTTTTGTCTTGAATTATTAAAATAAAAAGTCTTACTCGGAGTGTAGGGAGGATAGTTGAGTTTGTTATCAGCGCAGCCTTTTTTTGATCCCTTCTTGAAGTTAGCCACTTCATTCATATCCTGAAAGCGCATAAGTTAGAAAAGGGGAAAAAACATGCTGGTTAGGTCAAATTGATGACTTTAATAAGGAGTTATTACCTTTTGCTTTCTGCAGCTGTTTTGTAAATCTGTGATTCTTTACCCAAGTTTTAACATGCTCAAAAAAGAGACTATTATTAACGGCATCTTTTTTCTTTTAAGTGGTCAAGAGACCTGGATAGACCAATGGACTTCAAAGAAATTTGAGACAAACACATCTCCAAGACTGGGAACAGCTATGTGTTTTGCAAAAAATTGTCTTAGTAATGAGAGTCCAAACCACAATTTCAACTGAGAAATCATTAACGATACAGATTTCAGTGTGGTTTTGTCTTAGTCTTTCCTCAATGCTGTGGTGCTCAACCCACAGGAAAGTAATTGCCACAAAATGTATCAGAAATTCAAGCCAGATGTCCCTGGCTGAATGTTTGTAATTGGCTGCTGAATAATGTCAGGATGTTCGGAATTTGTGGTTTTTCAGCAATTAATTACTGAAATTTCTTTATGTTTCTGAAAATCCACTTACAATCCAGAGGGCATCGTGTTTGATCTCTTGATAGAACCGCTCGTACTCATCTACCCACCAGTCGATGCAGTTTGGGCTGGTGTAGTCTGGGAATACCGTGTCCCCTGGCCAAACCTACAAAGAAGAGAATGCATGAAAACGATTTGTTTCTGCAAAATACATTTTAAAATTGTTACAGATAAAACTGTGGGAAAATTAGTTAGGTATCCACTTTGAAAACTGCATTTCTTAAAAAACTATTCTGAAGAAGAATAGCTTTTATTCTGTTATTCAAATATATTAGAGTGTCTGTAACTACATGCTGCTGAAAATATGTAGAAGTGGGCTTCATGGAAATGACAAAAAAAGGCTGTGTCTGTGGGGGTGTAGGAGAAAAAAGCTCCAAGATGTGAGACTGAGAAAGATAGGAAAGTATAGATGAACCAAGAGAAGGGGTGGGATTGATAAGGGAAAGGTGGCAAAGGAGAAAGGGGATAAAGAGTCGGACGAGTTGAGGAAGAGAACAGAGAAGAGAAGAAATCGATAATGCAATAGAAATCTTGCGACGTGACTGTGTGTTAGAAGTCATCCCTAATGATGTGTATTGAGAAAAATGATTAATCCACACAGAGAGAGGGAGAAATTTTCTGTGTTTGTGTGTGTATGCAGCCTCTGTGTGTAAACCCTGCTGTGGATATAAAATCTCAAGGTTGCTCCATTCTGGCTATCTTTTAACTTTACTTCTGCTGGCAATAACTTCACTGCCCAGTTTGTAGCGAAGGTATGAATTATGCTTATATACACTCACATGCATGCACACAGATTTATGGGCGATGCTTTTGGCACGTGGTAAGAACGCCAAGGTCAGAGCTTATTGATAGACCGTTGCGGATGCCATCTTTCTTTTATGAGTCATTTGTTCCTTTACTCCAGGATTTTGTCATCTACACATCCCTGCTGATGGCTTCTACAGGGTAAATGCTTTAAACAAATCAGCTGGCATTTGTCACTGAATACCTCTTCCTACCTTTTATAGTTTCTATGTTCCTTGTACCATTTTGAATTTTGTCTCTTTTCTTTTCTTTTGGATGCTTCAATGTCCTTTTACCCACCCTCTCTCTATAAGTAAATTTTCCTGCTTCCACCTTGTCTGTCCTCTTGTTCCAAGTACCTGATAAGCTGTTGTTTTGCCTCTTATGTGTCATTGTAGATGGATTCCTGTTCAATTGTCTTGTCAGCTGCTTGGTTAGACAGACAGTTTGTCTCTGTGTACATTCTGATCTATTATCTACAGCCCCTTCTGAGCCATTAACTGTGCCTTATCATTTTCTCTTTCTTTTTTCATGTTACTTACACATTCTTTTCACTACTGGTTGCTTTGTTTACTCCAACTATTTTATTTAACTTGTTTGGCTATGGAGAAATATATGTTGGGACAAATTAGATCTTTGCACAGATACTTGGACATATGTAACAAAAAAAAAAAAAAAAAAAAAAAAAAAAAAAAAAAAAAAAAAAAAAAATCCAAATCCTTACAAGCAATTAGCTCTTTCAACTGGAAATTTGAGCTGTAGATTATATTTACAGGATTCAGTTAAAATGGAGTAAATATTTAACCAATTTGAAATGCTTAGCACTCTTTTATCACAATACTTGTAAATTAAAACATACTACTGCCACATCAGGGCTTTTTTCTGGAGTAAATTTATAATCTGATAGTCTGTTTTCATCCTAGTTGTGAAACTAATTCAGTTTCACAATGTAATTGTTATGAATGTATCACATGTTTATGCCTAGACTGCAACTGCAACTCTCCTCTTTTCTCCTTTTTGTCCCTCCAAAAGCAAGAGAACATGTCTTGGGCAAATCTCATCAAATCTTTTTTACTGTTGCATCTTTTTATAAACTACATAGTGATGTTGACGTTACACAAGTTGTAAAGTGTGGCTGCTGTATCAAAACCATTAGTTCTAATCTTACTGTTAAAATGCATGGTCTTTATTTTCATGAGTACAATTATTTTCGTGCAGTCTTTCTCAAACTCTTAGATGCTTAGCAAGATATTAGTCAAGACTGCACCAGTGGTACAAGTTCCCTGTTCAGACCCCTGAACTTCACAGTGGAAATGCTCACAAAAAAGGTCAAGGAAAGTAAAATTTCTGGGAAACAAAATTTCAGGCAAAAAAGGTTCTGGATCTTATTGTCAAAATGTTCCTGTTGTTTTATGGAAGCAATCTCAACCAGAAAAAAATAGAAAAAGAGCATGAGCTGGACCTATTGCAAATAAAGTGTATGTGTTTAACATGCTTTGGATGCAGCTCTTTGGAATTCTGCATCAGCGAAGGGTTTGTGGGATGTTACACACTCATGTAAAAAGTATAGTGAGGAGTATTGAACGTTACTAATGTGTGGTGTGTAGTATTAAATATTATGAGTCCACAGTGACAGTTTTAAAGGGTAATTTAGTTAGAAATTAAGAGAGTAAATGGCAAACAAAATTATGCATATTTTTGCATAAACTTTGGAGTTATAACAACTGCAGATGAGCTGAAGCTGGATGTGTTGTCAGTGTGTAGCTGTCAAAGTGTGTGTGGTTTGGGGGATAATGGGCACAGGGGTTGCATAAAAAGGGGCCCATCCGGGACGCCTCTGGATGTATCACTTTTTAACTAGTGTAGAAACAGCAAAGGTTGCTTTGAAAAAGCCAGCCCATTTTTAGAAGGAAAGCACATTCTGCCATGTGAAAAAGAACTATAATCAGTCATATTCACATGTGCAGTCTGCATGTGCAGACAAGCTAATATAGCTTTCCATTTAAAAATGGGTACACACAGATGAACTCCCAGACATTTTTTCTCTATCTCACATATGCACACACTTGCACACATTTGAACACCCAATCTGTCATGCAGTGACTCAGAACATTTTAAGATTAAACACTAATGCAGAATCAATGCATATGTTTGACCTGTTCATAAACAGCATGAAAAGGCGATTAGTGTGGGGACTAAGCCTAATCGTCTGTATAATCAAAGGCAACAATATAAAAGCATGGGAGCAACAAACTTTTGCTCACCACCTCGACACTCTGCAGGAGAGAGCTTTTCAAATGTGGGAAAAATGATCAGAAATAACTCTCTGTAGACTTGAATGTCTGTTCAGAAATATCAGCTCGCTTGATGGAGGCATGGAAAATAATCACACACACACACACGCATATATATATATTTATAAAACAGCTTACCTCTCCTACAAGTGGAGTTGTTTCATCTGACTCAAAGACCCAGGCTTTCTTCGCAGTACCACGGTCATATGACTCATATGGCGCACCCCCTACCCGTTTACTGATGGCTATAGCAGGGTCCTGGGGAAAGGAAAACCTTTTTAAAAGAATGTTGATTGTCAAAAATGCTATACATTTGCAGATATGATTTTGTTACATCGACCAAAAACCACAGTGATTTATTTACACTCTATCAGATGTGGTAGAACTAATTGTCTCATTGGTATGTCTGATTTGAAAAACAGTACATAATGCAGGTTGATATTTTCATAATGATACAACCTTTTTATGCCCTTGTCCAGTTAAATACATAGAAATATAGAGTGGTTTAGCTGTCTGATCAAAATAGTACTGGAATCATAAATGTAAAATGATTTTTGCTTTAAATGAGGTTGTCTCCATTTTAAAAACATAATGCTTGGTTATAGCTAATAAACTTCAAACTAAAAATAATTAGAATTCAGCCAAACCATGAAATAAAAGTTTTCCAAAGGCATTGAGAATACACATTCAAGTGTTGGATTTATCATTGTGTCTACTGCACATATTGTTTTAGAGCAACTCGAGCGTTCTTACCAGGATGAGGATGTACCTCTGCCCTTTCTCATGGAGGTAGTCAGCAAATTGAGGCAGCTCATGGAAATTCACTTTGTCATAGGTGAAATCTTTCTTATCTTCCATGTAGTCTATGTCTGTGTATTGAATGTCCTGTCAGGAGGAAAGTAAATCCAATAAAATGTATGTAATATGTCTATTTCCTTGGCAGCTATAAAAACCTTACCTCACAATATTTGAATTTCATTAGATATTCAAATCTTTCAACCAGAAACATGAATCCATTTACAATTTTGGTCAAATGTAATGAGTGCTTTTTTTTAATTAACAAATTATGTTTTCATCTACAAAAAGAGGATTTTAATGCAGATTTAATGCCCTGATGTGAATGAAATCCTCCTTCTTATGTGACAAATTGTATTTAATTAAAAAAATACAGTCAAATTGGGGCTGCATACTACAGAAACTCAGATTGGGACATAATATGAGTTTCTGGCACAAAAAGCAGTTAGGAACTGTAGTATTAGATTGAGACAAGTGCCTACCTTTAATCACACTGATTGATATCAAGGAAAACAAAACGATCTTATTGTAAAGAGTTCGATGAGAAATGTATTACTGTTAAAGCTTTATTGTTATTTAATCAACAAAAAGGTTTACTACAGAAACTTTCTTTGCTGTGTTGCTACTTGTTTCCAATGTATACATAAATCTGGTCTGTCTGGTTCTACACCTCCGGATGGTTTGAAAGTCTCTGCCAGATGTTTCTTTTGACGGTATTCACCTCCAGACAAAAATGCAAAAATGTGATACTTTCTGAGATGATTTATCTGATGTTATTAAACATATCTATGTGTATTGTATGAGAGCAATCTGACATGTCAAAACTATTGCTTGAAAATATCAGAGATTATAGGTGTGTTTTCTTTTTAAGAAGGCATAAGTCAAGGCAAGTCCTTGATTTGTGCATTCATTACCCAGTTGTGATACTGTTAAATGTGGTGAGGCGTTATACAAGATATAATTAAATTTTTTCTGAGTAATTGGGATTACAAAAAGTACACGCTGAATATTAGTTTTCTGTATGAAAAGATCTGCTCACAGTGGTTTACTATCATATGCTCCACAAAGATAAGAAGTGAGGTTCATTTCCAAGAAAATGTCAACCAGAACTGGTATTTATCTCATGGCTTAGTAGTAATGCGGTACTGGAGTATTTTTAACATTCAGTTGAAGATGAATGAGGTAATAAAAGGAACCTGGTCGATTGATCTTTGATCAGTGCTAACATTCGTAGATGCTTAAAAAATTGTGGTTCCTGGACTGAACCTATATAGGCCAGCAGACTCTTCATTATTTCACAGAGCTGGATTACCCAATCTAAACTAAAGGCCATCCCTATCACTCAGGCTGTCTGTCGAACTCTTGCTCCACCCTTCATATCGCGTTCTTACAGACAGTGTAGTGGTTTAAGTCTCTTGCCTCTGGAAGCACACAGGGGTTCAAATTCAAAAACAGGTTTACAAGGTGCATTATCAGCTACTTCCATTTCCCTTCCTGGAAAGTATAAAGCAGTAGTAATGGTTAAAGAAGCCCCTCTTTTGTGTACCAGACATTGCCACTGCTTCTTACTGGTTCATATAATGTATGTTTTAAACACTTTTTTTCTCAGTGTTTTGATTTTGTGGGTTAGGATTCAATTAAAATAAAAAATATATTTTGATAATAAAACAGCTATCATGTTTACACTCTAAGTGGTGCCATTATCAAAATTTTACACCTCGGCATATTTAACTTGATGAGGGTTTATCATTTACTCAACTTGAGACCATAAAAGCTGTACAAACAAATTAAAAATTTATATGACAACTGTTTAAGCTCTAAGATATGACAACATGCCAAGCTTGTGTGA
The DNA here is from genome assembly GCA_014839685.1 of Anableps anableps. NCBI lineage: Eukaryota > Metazoa > Chordata > Actinopteri > Cyprinodontiformes > Anablepidae > Anableps > Anableps anableps. The sequence continues at coordinate 22,289,109 of CM026068.1, read as the reverse complement.
AACCACATTGTTGTAGATAAAAGCTGTGGTACGAAATGCCTACCAATTATTTCCATATCAAAATATAAGAATATTAGATTGGAATTATCATTCTGTGAGCTTCTATCAGTTGTAAGTAGGATGGAGGAACATTTTGTAAGGGGATAATGAAGTAAACTTAAAAAGTGAAAAGAACAAACAAGCATCAATTGAAAGAAAACCAGATCTTACATATGGGAGATCCACAGCACGATTCCTTTCCACTGTGTTCTTGACTTCACTGAGGTTCCCGTAGTTCCACCGTGAAATCTGGAAGCCCAGGGACCAATAAGCAGGAATGACAGGTCTGCCAATGAGCTGGAGAGGAGGAATAGGCAGGATCACATAGTTGTGAAGCTTTTACAGTACTTAAAATAAATCAGGTGTCCATGTATTTATGAAATAGAGATATTACCTCAAGGAACTCTTGCACCACGTGTTCTGGTGTGTCACCAAACAAAATGTAAAAGTCAAGGATTCCTCCAATAGTCCTGTAGGTCACTGCTGGGGCAGGCTGCAAAGTCACCTCTGAAATAAGAACAAAAAAAAAAGATTCATAAAATGCCAATTGCTCTCCAACTTGCCCTTGTCATCATAAGTGCAAATCCCACTGCTGTCTTAACAATGCATTAGATATTGTAGAAAAAAAATAACATAAACCTTTTTTCTTTTTTATAGAATAAAGAAAAGATGGCTAAACATGACAGTGAACTTTTTGTTGTTGTTTTCAATCTACTTCAACCATGAGTTATTCTCTTTGATTTGTGTAAGCAGTTGTTTGACTGAGGCAGAAGCTCTGTTTGGGTAACTGGGATGAGGCGTAAATTACACTCGTGTGGGGCCATTTCTGAAATGTTTTTTTTTCTGTTCTATACTATAGAGGTGTATACAAACCTTTTTTTTTTTTTTTTACTGTTGGTTTAGTCATTTTCTACATCACCTTCCATTTTTTTTTTTTGGCACCCTTGGCAAATATGCAAAAAGGGGAAAAAAATTATAATAAAGTATTCCTTTTTGCAGAAGCACCATCTCACGCTGCATTTTTTTCACTGTGGGCTTTAGAGATTATTCTTTTTATCTCCCTTATGATCTCTTCCTCAAGATAAACATGCCTCCTCCTCCATCCTTATTTCTCACAGTTTTAGTTGTTGTAAACCTTTTCATTATTGCTCACCGTAGATATGGGCAAGCTTCGGTGAGAAGCTTTTATCATACAGCACTTTTCTGGCTTTTAAAGATTCATGCACATCTCCCTTATAGCTAAATGGCATGTGTTCTTGTTTTTCCCATTTTGAAGAGTGGGTAGGAGAAATGAACCTCTGCTTTATGACATATTTATACCCCGTAGAACAGATGGCCAGGAACTACTGTTAAAAAAACTAAAGTATAATTTTTTACGAAGGATGCAGGTGACTTAATTTAATAAAACTAGTCAGCAGTGCAAGTGAGTATGGCACCAGTAATATGGTTAAAAACATGTATTTTCCCAACTTAATAAATTTACTCAAATTAAAGGTTTTTTCTAAAATGTTCTTTGTGAGATTTTACATGTAAACAAAACATGAATAGTGTTTCATGCCAATGTTTGCATGCTCCTGCAGTTGCAACGTGCATGATCAGACTCTTAAACACACTGCTGCCTTTTCATACTGTGGTTTTTAGTTGCTGTGAACATCCCTGAGGAGAGTGAAACACATGGAAAAGTGTGTATTGTGTGTGCACATGTCAGTGTTTATCTTTACCCATGGCATTGCTGTTGAGCAGAAAGACCCCAAATGACTTTCCACTCTCATCTTCCAGACAGAGGAAGAAGGGATAGTGTCCATAGAGGTTGTGTGTACCCTGCAGGGAGAAAAAAATGAAGGATGAAGGGATGTTGGAAAGAGCTGTGAATTCCAGGAGGGATGTGGGGGACTCACTGCAACTATGTTGCCTAATTAGATCATGAAACATTCAATTAAAAGTAATTTGTGGGGGTAGAATGCAAATATGTAGAAGGTTGCATGTGTGCACAAATGCATATATATATATATATATATATATATATATATATATATATATATATATATATATATATATATATATATATATATATATATATATATATATATATATATATATATACTTCAGAGTTACTTGGTGTTGAAGACACTTGATTTACATGTTGCATCTACATCAACAGTGTTGTGACTGTGTGTATAAGTCCTTACCCCATTAGGGAAGGCATCTCTGGTAAAAATGGGCCAAGTTCTCCAGTTCGTGTCATGGCGATATCGTTGATGCACATGCTCACCCAGGCCGTAGATGTTGTGAGATGGGAGCTTAGCAGACAGCTGTATGTACTGGTCCGCAAACACAAGTGGAGCCATTGTGGTGTCAAACCTGAATGTGTTCAGAGAAAGAAAAAGAAGAACACAGATGTGAGAGACCCGATTTTGATGTAAAAAAAACAAACAAACAAACAAAAAAAACCGGATTGGTGAGAAGAGACAAAAATGTGAGAAAGAAAACAAGACTATGATGCAGTGAGAGGAGAAAGCAGAAATAAGACAAGGAATTGTGAAGGGGTTATTGCAAAGAGAAAAGAGCAGGTCATCTCATAAAGCTCTAATAAGCCCTCTGGGCAGCATTTCTTCAACACCAAACATGAATTTGTGGTTGAAATATTGCAGCTGCAAACCTTACAAGTAAAGGCTATAGATGCAAAAATATACCTTATCAATGACTAATCATAATAAACATATGATAGAAACAAAGAGTGTTTGTTATCAGCCATTGTGATCGGTTACATAACACAGTCAGTGCAGTAGTGTCCCTGTAAATAGAAATATCTTTTTACAAGAAGCTTTCATGATGACAATAGAACACCCACATGGCAGGCACACAGGCAGAAGAGCAGAATCACGACTACTCTGCATGCACAATCAGTACTCAGAATTTAAATGCTTGTTACTGGTGCAATTAGATACCATAATCAGCTTTTATTGACCATATGGTGCAATTTTTAATATTTTAAAAGTAAATATTTAACCCTGATAGCACTCAGCTTAGCCATTCGTAGATTTATATCTGATAACGTGTTGTCATGTCATCATTGTCAGGAAATCACCTCAGATTTGTGCAAAGAAAATGCTGAAATGTTACTGAAGTTCTCCTTATCTACTGAAGAAGTACACTGGGATAAAAAAAGGAATTTTGAAAAAAAAAAAAAAAAAAATCACTTTGTACTTTTTAAAACAAACTGAGCATTTGAAAAAGGCATATTTGCTTAAATACAATGTGGAGTGGTCATAATGCAGAACCACTAATAGATTGAAAACAGTTAAAGTTAAAACAGTAGTTAATTACAAAAGTGATATCATTTCTGGTGGTTCAAGGTAAGAGGAAGTTTTTGGGAAATGGACCGATAAGGGATGGTACTGCTTAGTGCTAAGGCAAAGGTTGGAACATGACCTCAAGATCACTCTTTACTTACTTTGTATTGCCTGTGATTGGAAAGTTTGAAGTTCTTTAAGTGGAGTTTTAAATCAAAGCAATATGGAAATTCTATGGTATATCACTCAATTCCAAAGGGTAATTTTAAATGGCCCAACTGATTTTGATCATTACTGTTGGACTGTAAAAATTGTAGCAATACTATGGATGTGATTTAGAATAAATAGTTTAATACATATTTATATTTCCAGTGTGTTATTAAGAGAGTGGTTTCTTTTGAAGCACAAAGAATTTTTTTTTTTTTTTTTTTTTTTTTAACTCCAGAGGGAAAGTCACACTTAGGCAACATTGCTTTCTGTCTAAATAACCTGAAAATGTGGTTAAAAACACTAAGAACAGTTGAACAAACACCCTAACTAAGTCTGACTTTCAACTTCTACATATAGGCTAAATATGAAAGAAAGTTGGGTGCTAAAAATGGTAAATTTTCTATATATTTATAAGGGCTAAACAAAGACAAGGACTCCCCTCCCCCCCCGAAATAGTCATACAAAGGTGAATGGATATGATTAGACTCCAATCTATCAGCGTTCACCCAGTATGTCAACTGCCACACCAGAGATGACAAAATCCTGGATCTACTCTATGCCAACACCAAGGAGGCATACAGTTCATCATCTCTACCTCCCCTGGAGGGTGGGGAGGGTCTGATCACAACCTGATTCATCTCCACCCCACCTCTGACACGCACAGTGAAGAAATGGACTGAAGAGACTGAAGAAGCTCTGAGGGATTGTTTCAACTCCACTGTATGGGAAGAACTCTGTGCTCCTCATGGGGAGGACATCGAAAGCATCACAGACTGCATGATGGACTATATCAACTTCTACATTGAGAACACTGTGCCCACCATGACGATACGGTGTTTCTCCAATAACAAGCCCTGGATCAACCCTGAAATAAAGGCTCTCCTGAAGGAGAAGAGGAGAGCCATTAAATCAGGAAACAAGATGGAGGATCAGCTGCAGCAGAGCAACATCAGTGGAGTTTGGAGAAGTTTGAAGTCAATTTCAGGCCACAAACCAAACCCTCAGGTTGTGGGAGACTTAGGGTGGGTGAATGACTTGAACCAGTTCTTTGACAGGTTTGACCAGTTACCCAACCCCTCCACCTACATCTTGTCCCTTTCATCACGTCAGGTAAGGAATGAGCTGCAAAAGATCAAGGTATGAAAGGCTGCAGGTCCAGATGGCATCAGCTCCAGGCTCTTGAGGTGCTGCGCAGATCAAATACTTCACTGGGCACTCACAGTATGTGAGAACACAGGGCTGTATCTCCAACAGTCTGGTCTGGTCTGCAGTACAGGGGCCCCACAAGGAACTATCCTGGCACTGTTCCTCTTCACCCTCTACACTGCAGATTTCTCCATCAACTCCTCATGCTGCCATCTGCAAAAGTTTTCTGATGACTTGGTTGGCCTCATCACAGGTGAGGATGACTCAGAGTACAAATAGTGGACTCAGGACTTTGTGGACTGGTGACAGCAGAACCACCTCCTGATCAACGCTGCTAAAACCAAGAAGCTGGTGGTGGACTTCCGCAGGCACAGACCCACCTCACTGACACCAGTGAACATCCAGGGAGTGGACATTGAGACTGTGGACTCTTATAAGTACCTGGGTGTTCACCTGAACAATAAACTGGACTGGACTCATAACACTGAAGCACTTTACAGGAAGGGTTAGCACAGACTCTACCTGCTGAGGAGACTGAGCTCTTTTGGAGTGCAGGAGGCGCTCCTAAAGACTTTCTTTGACTCTGTAGCAGTGTCAGCCATATTCTATGGTGTTGTGTTTTGGAGCAGCAGCTTATGTACAGCTGAGAAGAAGCGGTTAGATAAGCTCATAAGGAAGGCCAGCTCTGTGTTAGGATGCCCCCTTGACCCAGCTTAGGTGGTGGGAAATAGAAGGACTCTAGCTAAAATGCTATCACTGATGGACAATGTCTCCCATCCCATGCATGAAGCTGTTGCTGAGATGGGGCGCTCTTTCAGTGACATACTGCTGCATCCTAAATGCTCAAAGGAGCATTATGGTAGATCCTTTCTCCCAGCAGCTGTTAGTCAGTAAGTGTTTACATCCCTGCTGGCATTTGCACAATCATCTAATCTTAATCATTTTTAAATAACATTACTGCTGTTATTGTACATCTGTTTTTTTGCACTGATATACTGTATTGTAAATAGTCTGTATCTTTTTATAACGTTCAATACACATACACATTATGTACATTTCTGGAAAAAGTGATCCGACTCAGTTGCACAACCCTAGGATTGTGAGTCTGATATGCCTATTTCTAATAACTGCACAGTACTTTCTGCTAGTCTTGTACAGTATATTATCATTGTTATTTTTATTGTTAATCTTGTTTTATAAATGGTCTTTTACACTTTAAGAATGTTTTGTGTGAAACTTTATATCTGTTGATGCTGTTACACCTGAATTTCCCCTTTGTGGGACAATAAAGGCTGTTTCTATTCTATTCTATTCTATTCTTCTAAGCTATGCTCAGTTATTCAGCTCACTGTTTATTTCAATCATGTGTCTTCAGGCATATCTAAATACACATGGCCACATTTACAAGATGAGACATATGAATCTTTTTTGGAAAATGAGTGTGTGTGTGTGTGTGTGTGTGTGTGTGTGTGTGTGTGTGTGTGTGTGTGTGTGTGTGTGTGTGTGTGTGTGTGTGTTTGTCGGTGGTAGTGGGTGGTGGTTGGGGGTGGGGGTTTTAGAAAGCTATGTCCTAACGTTTGACACATTACCAGCTTTGAAGTCTTTCAGACTTCAGGGGATTCAGAGGGTAAATTTGTTTGATAGCCTGTGCCTGAACATTCCTTTTCTTTATCCTATAACAAATGTATATAAGAGATAGCTGCTTAGTCACCCATAATTCCTATATTAACACACCAACAATACCCACAGTGCCAAGTTTAATCCTTTCTCTTTATCAGGTTCAAGCCATAATAATAATTATATTAAAAATGGAATGGCTGTGTTATTAATTGGTTTAAAATGCCATGGTCCTTTGTTTTAAGAATAATATAAGTTCAAGCTTTCATTTTCCCTGTGAGAAAGGAAAACCATCTAAGTTAAGTAAACGCTGTGCATGGAAGGCAAAAGATCTGCACATAAATGCCCATTGGAATTAATTTCAAGACCAATTCGATACCCAATGGAATTTCACACTAGCCCACACATTTCCAAGGTCCAGTTGACTATTGTGATATCAGCATTGGGCTATCAAGTTTTCCCTGAACTGACTTTAACACTATTAGTCATCTAAATTATATAATGGATAGGAGTCACATGTCAGCCCTTGCTAATACTGCAAAACAAGATCACGTGCAGAACTGCCCACTTTAAATGATTTCAGACATAATTAAAGCAGATGAGAATCACGGAATCAATGATAATCTGTTAGCAACTTTCAGGTTCAGTCTTTTAAGCCAGGAGAGAGGGCACTGGTACACATTAAGTGAGACACTAAATCAAATATTTAGCAACTAATTTTGTCTGTTAGATTAAAGATCCTATGACACGTGATGTATCTTCAGCGTTAAAACCATATTGTCTGTCCTACACATAGATTAAAATTAACCCCTTTATATTATTCATAACTTCATTTTATCTGCTGTGACGTGCCTGCTTCCTCTTCAAATGTGTATTTATACAACATAACCCTTGCACGAATGATTTAGTATGACAAAAAATACAGAGATGACTGATCGTATAATAAATTTGGTTGAATATTCATAATATGTGAACCTGCTGTTATCTAATTAGTCTTTTCATACCATAACATTGTGGGGTTTTACTTTACCCTATTTACATCCAAAACAAATTGCAGAGGACCCTCATGACAAGACTCACAGGATTTTCTTGCTCATCTGTCTGCGTACAATCAGGCCAAAGGGGTTGTTTCTGATCTCGAGTATGTCACTGATAGAGCTGGGGGGGTTGTTCTCGACTGTAGGAATGTGCTCATGAGGGACCTCGTATCTTGGATTTTTGGCATCATAGATCTAAAGGAAAAGAAACAGGCAGTCAGATAGTGTCCTATCTCCTGGTCATTTCCACACATTGTGATGTATACTTCAGTTTCTTTAACATTTTAAAGGAGGGACAGAGAGAGAGAGTCTGTCAGCAATCACCTTAAAATGAAGTCGATTGCTTGTCTGCATTTCTGCGTGAAACGTCAGCTTCTGTATGTCGCCACCAAACATGGAGGGAGATGACATTCTCTTAATTTCCGTGTGAAGCACTACAGAGGAAAACCCAAGAAAACACTTTTGCTAATGCCGCAGTATAGAATGTATTTCTTTTTATCGAATTGTTTCATATTTAAGTACATTTTTCCACTGAAAAAGAAAGTTACAAGAAAGTTAAAATCAGTTTTCAGAATGTTGTTTCAAAAAATTACAATTTTTGAAATACCGAAGCACCGTGTGGTCAGTTTTTGTGCAGTTTTTTTTAATTTATGCATCATTGAGGTTCTTTTCATGAATCTAAATAACTTAGACATCCTGCATCTCTGTAATAGTAACTAAGAAACTTACTCATCTTTCTGTCAATATTGTTAGAAATAATTGAGAGAACTAGGTCTTATCCTAGGTCCAAGCTTGGAAAAAATCTACATTGTAAAAACCTTCCTGCAATTATGTTCCCCTTTTGCTATCAAAATACTTTGAACCATAAACAAAGAAAACCTGCGTTGTCAATATTGAGAGAGCTTGTTTCCCATGGAGGGCCTCATAAACTTTTATATTTCAATTTGGGGAGAGTGAAAGCTGGGTGAACATCTTAACCTCTCTGTAAGTAAGTATATTTTATCAATATGACACATTTCATAGGTAAAAATCTGCTTGACATCAGTAATAAAAAAGTAGCTAGTTAAAATTGTTTTGAAATCATTCAGATTTCTGTATAAGGATATTATTGGAGAAAGAGCAATCTAAACAGCCAGTAATAGTCACCAGGTAATCTTCGGTGCTGTATCATGTTTCTCGGCAAAATGACATTTCATGTGAATCCCAGGAAGAGACATTGTACTGTAGCAAGATAAGCCGAGTTCCTAGTTTTACCTAGAGTAACAATAAAATTATGACTCATAGGTGTTTATTACTATGCTGTTATTGTTATGAGTTATCTGACATGTTCACACATCTTTATGACTGAAAGATATGAAACTTATCCTTTTGAAATGCTGCAGGTAGCATTTCCTTAAATAAGTGCTTTTAGTTTTCTGTTTGTTGATTTGTCAACTTGTTATTCTTTATTTATTCTTTTGTACAAGCTGTTAAGCCATTTTCCTGCATCAATTCTTATAATATGGTATAGATGTATTGAGATATTGAAGCTAAATTTGCTCAAGATTAGTTTTAATATTTATTTAATACTTGATATGTATTGAAGTTCATATTTTTTCTCTAATAATTTTATCTGTTTGGTATGTGACAGACCATATCCTTTATGCATTAGTCCCCTTAGATATCAAATAGAATAAAAAGAAAAAAAGAGATGTTTGATTGTGTTCCTGTTTAGTCTAACCACAAAGACACATCATTATTTTTTCAGTTTATCTATCCTTGTCACACCATGTTCTCTTCCTTCAAAGAAGTGTTATTTTACCAAAATAACAGAAAATATAGTTTAGAGTTAATATAAAAAGGTCCAATATTTTGTTTTTTGCTGTTACACAATAACTCTGCTAACTTTCGGCAGAGAGCTCAAGCAGAACATTAAAAAACCTGTGTGCAGTGAAGTCAGTCATGTTTTTTGATATGCCATCTATGTCTTACTTTCACTGAAAAATCATACCTTGGTCAAAGAGAGTGAAAAAAGGGGAAAATGCAGACATTCTGAGAGAACGAGGAGCAATTAGAAAAAAAATACAGCAAATGCCTGTATTGGTGAGTAAATACATGAGCTTGAAAGCATACTTGATAGTTGAAAAATAAAGATTTACCATGGGGCTCGGGTGTGTGTAGTCTTTGCATTGTGTATCCGTGGTTGGTTGGGAAGAAACACCAAGGAACATTTCGCTCATCCAGAGGACCCCAGCAACAGCCACGCTGCTCACATCCCAGCTGTTTAAACAAGATGATGTGCCTTATTACCTTTAACCATTCTTCCAATATTGTCTTTAGAGCCACTATAAACAATTAAGTAAAATTAAGTGATGAGATTTTGCTAATAGGCACCATAACATAGTAGTAATAATTATAATGATTTTATTATTCATTATTCTTTACAACGGTAATCCTAAGCACTGAAAAGCTAAACACAATTAGCTTTAATTATTGCACATGATGTTGACTTGTACCTTTGAGGCTCCAGCATCAGGAAAACAGTCCACTCTTTCAGCCAAAGAAATGTTGGGACACTGAGGAACAAATTTTGGTCTTTCTGTGAAATCAATAACAAAAACAGGTAAATATAAATATGTTTTAGTTCCACCAGTAATTCTTGTAGTGTCCCAGAGTCTGGTGATTTAAAACATCCCACAGTATCAGACTGCTATCACCATCCTTGATAACGGACATTGTGGTAGGAGAAGGATTGCAATGCAATTGGATTTTCCTTGATTGCAAAATATTTATTTCAAAAATTATTTTCTGACCACTTTGCAAAAAAATGTCTTGGAGTGGTCATTTTTATTCATATTTTCCTCTCTAAATTTACTTCAGCAGTTGGCACTATTTTGTGTGTGCAGAAGAATAAATACATAAATACTAGAAGGGAAGTGATTTATGAATCTCATTACACATAGTTCATTTTAGAAGACTGTTAAGATGGCACATTTTTTCTTTATCTAAAATTATTTAAACTAAAATCTACTTTTAAATCATCCATCCATCCATCCATCCATCCATCCATCCATCCATCCATCCATCCATCCATCCAACCATCTATCCACCTCCTTGTGGGGGCTTATTGCCAGACCAACAGCAAGGCAACATAGAGACACACAGAATAAACAACCATGCATGCACACGCTCACACCTAAGAACAATTTAGAGAGACCGATTAACCTAACATGTCATGTTTTTCGACTGTGGGAGGAAGCCGGAGTACATGGAGAGAACCTACGAATGCAACTTGCAAATTCCATGCAGAAAGACTCCAGGCTGGGATTTGAACCCAGAACCTTACTTTTTAAATGACTGCTTTAGAAATTTCAATAAAGATGGTGAAATTTTTTTGTTATTTTAATAGCATAATTCACTTACCATCTGGAATGACACCAGGTTCTCCGGTGACAAAAAGAATGATCATAGTGATGGCCACTATGGTCATCAGGAGAAACAGAATCAAAAGGATGATTTCTACACCGGACCACCGCCTTTTCCCCATCTAAACACCCAGAAAACAGAAAAACCACCACAAAATATATAGAAGTTACATAGTGCAACAATATCATTGCCTCTAAACTTTTCACAGTTATCACCTTTAATAAAACCCAAGTCCTCAAATACCATATCTATGAATGTATCTAGTTTTTTTCTTTATATGTTTGCAAGAGACATAACCTTTTTTGTTTAATGTGCTGTGAAGAACAGGAAGGGAAATAAAAAATAGTGTCACAGAGCCAAGTGGTTCATTTTCCAATCAGTTGCACATAAAACACACAAAACATTTCTGACCAACATGAATGGTTACATGTAGAAAACCTGATATAAAAACAGACAAACAGAAAGCAAGTGTGCAGACTCACAAGTCTTCTTTTAGCTTGCACTACTCTCCCAAAAATAACTTCAACACAGTGGATCATATTACTACTTTCACCATAAAACCACTCATAATCACACACAAACTCAACACACTGAAACTATTTAAGTTTATTACCGCAGGAAATTTAGAATGTCTTATCATTTGGGCATAAAATGGTTGTCAAAATTTGTAAAAACAGACCTTGATCACACACACTGTTTCTTGCAGAGTGCACAAAAATATGTAGTTTGCAAACTGAAAAGTTGTGCAAATGCACAACAATATCTCTTTTGTGGGAAATATTTACAGTATCATTTTTTCTCTGAGTCAGATCTGTACAGCATTGCATTTTTATTTAACATGTTCAATTATGCTGCATATGAAAAGCTATGAATCACACGGTGGGGAATATTTACTTGCCATATACCTGAACAATGTAACACTGTGATCTTACCTTGGCTCTCCTTTGCGTCCCAGAAGAAGTAATGATTAATGCAAGAGAGATCGCTTCTTTATAAACCAAAGGATGTATTGTTGTCAAAGGGTATTGCCACTCCTCCTCATCATGCAAGTCATGGTGGGTGTGTGTGTGTTTTACACTCTGAACGTGCAGACCCCAAGGCCATAGAATGTCAGATAAAAATCTGCAGTGTACAAAACAGCTGAATCAAAAAATACTTTTATCAGCATATTGTTATCTATCATGCGGTGTCATTTTAAGTCCACCTGCACGAGTGTGAACTCAGTCTGACCTCTACATCAGTTTTAATAAGTACATATTATTAGCTTATAATTTCCCAAATAACAGTGTGTATTTTTTGTGGAAATATGTAAGGTATGATTCAGTGTAATCTTTAACCCACTATGGTCACATCGTCTCTTCTTAGTAATTAACACTCTTGGGTATACGTTCTCGTATGCTTACTTCCCAGATGTTAGTGGATTAAATAGAGCAGAACTAGGAATGTAGTAGAATACCAAATATGCTGCTATGCTGCAGTATATATTTGTGCAATAAACTGATATCTGTTGCAGTAGTTAGAACATGTATTAACATTAAATATTATATTACACTGAAGCAAAATCCAAGGAGAATTCAATTAAAATGGGTGCAGAATTTTGAATCACGACAGTATTTTCTTTCTTGCTGGGTGAAGAGATAATTCATGTCTCTGTGCAGTATGGAAATTAAACAACAGGCAAGTTACTTTAGTTAAACAAACTAACCAATAATACTAAAAACAAACCCAAAAGTTTAAAAGTTTTTTTGATTGTGTGTGTACTGATTAAACAGCTCATGAGCTTCATGAACACTGTTAACTGCTTTTTTCACCTTTTTTGTTCATGATAGCACATGTAACAAACTGATTTGAGACTAGCACTCAGCCAACTTTTACATACATTTTCTTATTTATTACTGGTAATCTCTAAAAGTAGAATCTCATTGTGAGATGTTTATTAAATTTACTCAAATCCTCTTATATATCCACCACAATTTTTTGTGGTAACCACACATTTCAAATCATTAGAGATGATGACTAACAAACTAAATTGTGCTACACTTAAGAGCACATTGATTTTGGAGAACAAAAATTGGACTTCTGAGCAGAATTTCCTCCAGCTAGGGATATTTTGTGTTTTTATGTTACACAGGCAACAAAAAAAAATTAATTATCAGTTCAAATAGTTTAATCATTGATCTATCCATTTTAAAGGCAGGCTAAATCCTTGCAGGTTGAGGGTGGGCTGATGCCTATCTCCTATTGTCAATGGACTTGAGGCAGGCTACACCATAGACAGGTTGCCAGTCCATCACAGCACAACACAGAGACACATAAAAACAGGGAACAGAGGGACTAATTAATCCCATGTGTCTTTCGACTATGGAGTATCCAAAGAGAACACATGCATTCACAGGGGGAACAGGTAAACTCTGTGCAGAAAGACCCCAGGACATATGATTCAAACCCAGGACCTTCTCTTGGCAACAGTGCTCACAACTGTGCCACAGTGCACCCATAGCTTGATCTAATTTGCAACCCATAGCAGAGTTTTTGTTGTTGTTGTTGTTGACCTGCAGTTTACGAAGGTATGAGCTGCAAATTTACAAGAGAGATATTGTCAGCACCGACATCTGGTTATCAGCAATGTTGTATCTGGCTAAAGATGGATATTAAGCTGTTGGTGAACTGATATGACTATTTTCAAGATGTTCATTGAACAAAATAGAACATTTTAAACACTCAGACATCTTAAGGTCAATTATCTTCATGTTATCAGCTATTTTCAGGTTAGAAATGGAAAACAGTACACTCAGATTACAGATTTAGTTCTTCTGAAGGGGCTCTACTGCTGTGAACCCAAAGCATAGTGTATTTTGACATTGAACATGAATAGGCAATGAGAATAATTTCTCCCTAAAGCTGCAGTATGTAACTTCTATAAAATATGTTTTCATATATTTGCTAAAATTGTCACCATTTCATGACAGTATAATATGAGACAGATAATCTGTGAAAAATCAAGCTCCTCTGCCTCATCTCTGTGGTCCTACTGCCATCTGCAGAAATACATTTCTCCTGGTCAGAAAAAAACAAATAGAGCCAGGAGGAATGTCTTAGCGCTGTAAACTGTTTATCCGCTGTCACCGCTGGCTATCCTAACTAGCCTAAACAATCATGACAGACTCCCATGTGGCGAACTAGCTTTAGCATAGCAGAGAACAATGGGCAGGGTGTGAACAGCGTGTACACAAGGGTGACTGACAGTTCTAAGAGCCTCCTCCTAGTTCTGATTGGTTGTTTCTAACTAAGCAGTGTATTTCTGCAAATGGCAGTAGGACCACAGGGAGAAGGAATATGGGCTCAATTTTTTTCACAGATTATCTGTCTCATATTATACTGAATGATTTCTTCATACTGTTATTCTTGCAGTCTTGATATTTCACTTTCATCTAAGGCTAAGCAATCAAGACTGTCCTGATGAGGGTGAATTACATAATCCTAGGGGCAAATGGGCAAGTCATATAAAAATGTTTTACTGTTGTCACCTGTTATTCCAAGGTGAACCTACATGTACCTGACTACATATTTACCCGTAGTTATGACAATACAACCAACTAGCAATGAATGACACAGGATTTTTTTTCCATCTTGATTCTTTCATTGAGAAAAGGCAAAAGGTAATCCCAAATGCTTTGCTATAAACCAGTTGCTTCAAACTTGATCTGAATTAAAAAGAAAAAAACACAGTAGAGGGCAATGACTCCAAAAATTTCTGGTTGAAGTCTAACATTGCTAACAAGCTAAATAAAAAAGAGCAAGAAGCTTCAGTAACAATCTAGCTCTTAGATATTGTGTCTCTTCTGACAACCAAGATTAAAAAAAATCAATAGAAATGTAAGTTTATTTATTTAAGACATCCCTGCTTCAATTTAGTGTTACATTAAACCCAGTGGTGAGTTTCAGTATTTGAGAACCATTGCTTTAAAACAGTGGTCCACTTTTACTGGCCCAAGGACCAATAACTGTCACTGGGTTGTTTTGGTACCAGGCCACAGAGCAAAAATAAATCACATGAATTGTTTACTTTTCAATGATAATCCCACTCTCAATTTTGTGATGTTGCAATAGTGGGTCATCGTGATAACTTGTATTCATTCGTCTCTGTGCGCTTCACCTATTTCATGTTGTATCAAAAATTAAGTCTGCAAGACAGCCAAAATAATAAAAAAAACTTTGAAAAGCAACTTTAAATAGCAAAAAGACCAATCATGAGAGATAGAAAAACCTACAATTTCCAAGGAAAGGAAACTTTCATTTAAGAGAACTTATCTGGAGTAGTGACTGAAATACTAATATATTCCACTGGGTGATTTTACCTCACCAAGTCCTCTTTGGACAATATCTTGTGGCGGGCTGTCAAATAAGGCCATTAAATGTCGAAAACTGCTTTGGCACAAGGAGTCAAAGCACCTTGCATTAAAAATTGCCTCCAGGGATTTTCAAAAGAAAAAAAAAAAAGCAGAAGGACAAAAGCAATTATTGTGCTCTAAGAGCATCATACAAGTGGTTTGCAATGTCAGAATTTCTTTGGTAGGTTAAGGAGGTTGCTCCTGGATGTGAATCTGCACTGTCATTCACAGGGAAACACCCACTAGCTAAAAAATGTCCCCCAAACTTATGACATTTTCAAGTTAACTACATCAAAGCCCATGCCTGTAACTTACATCTGTTTTAGCAACCTGTTTTAAACATTTGCAGGGATTTTGGAAGCAGCCCGTCCTGGGCTTTCATTCTCCCACCTTGTGCAAGGTTATCTTTATCTGCTTTAAAGGATTTTCATTGTTATTTCTTGATCACGATGACCTAAGAAATGCAAAGAAATGAATAGGCCACCCATTTTACACATGCATCAAGCACATCCGTGTTGGCTGAGGTTCAACTACTAAAAATTGCATTACATGACCTTCAAAGATCAACTTTAAACCTGCTAGCATGGAGGATTAAAATAAAGAATATCCAGAGATCGCCACAAAAGAATAAAAGACTCTTCTTCCATTTCCAAGACTCTATTTTTGTGATGAAGGGTTTTCTGCAGACAGCAACTAAATAAAGTTAAAGGGTGAGTATCATCATATTTTAGAGCAACACAACCTATAAATATTGAAAGAATGAAACATAAGTAAATTATAACTGGCCTGTTGATTACATTTTAAAAGCAGTTTTTGACAACGAAAAGTCTTTGTAGCTATGCCACTCTTAAAAGACAGGAAATGAGGACTAAATATGGATGATGATATAATCTAGGTCTGCACTGTTAGATGAATTATTGCTGTATGCAGGACACAGGTTGTTCCTTGAGAAACAAATAACTTTTTTAGGCAAATAAACAGTCAATTAATGTGTGGCCGCTTTTTTGCAACACAGAAAAAAAGATTAAGTAACCCCTAAAAGTCTCCTTACCCATTAAAAGCAGACTCTCTGTTGGAAATAGTCGTTACTCCACTATTATACATTATTATTATTTTTGAAAATAGTGAAACCTGAGTGAATAGGTCACAAGACAGTCTATGGAATGGAGATGGTTGATAGGTTGATAGGGAGTAAAGCTTGTGTATAGGAGCATAGCATTATTTTGGGCAAGAAAACTCTCTGTTACAGTAGTTTTTATTTTTATGTGCCATCTGTAAGTACAAAGTGTCTGCAGACTGAGTTACATCTGTGATATCTGTATCTGTAAATTTGCTCTTTCTAAATTATCCTACTGCATATTTTGCCACTATAGCGTTAAAAAAAACAGCTGCAGCATGATCATTTAGTTGTACTTTAACTTCACTTCCACCAGTTGCTTGCATAGCACAAACTTAAAGATACTTTTTAGAGCCAAACAACATGCAGAGTTTGAAAATGATCTCAGAATAATTTTAAATGAATGATAAAGTGATATCAAACCCATATGAGTGAAACACTGACTGTGTATGTGAAAAAAAAGAGTATCTTGCGCGACCACTGCAAAACTCACAAATATAAGTTTGTTAATGCTGGAAACACATTAGTTGGGTGGAACATATTGCTATATGCCTGCGCACATCAGAGCAACAACTCAGGTCAGCACCCAGACAGTAGCCCCAGCTTCTTTTCTCTCACTACTTTATGAATTCTAGCTGTAACACTGCATGAAAAGGGGGATTTTCATTAGTATGCAGTCATGTGAGTTGTCATGGAAGTTCAGGCAAATTTCAGGCAATTTCATGGAAATAGCAAAGAATAGGAGTGATATTTGTGTTTCAGCTGTTTGAAAACCCAAAGACAATAGCAGGCCTCACCCCTTCTATTTCCAGTCGTTTGTATGCAATTAATTTTGTTAGGTAAGTGTAACTGCTGGAAGCTGTAGACATGCAAATCATACACAGTATGCCATACGAATGTCCATGAAAGACAAACTCACTTCTCAGCACTGCTGCTTGGGAGGTCGACCTTCTGATTTAAAATGTTGTCCTTATAGTTGTGAGTTAAGATTTAAGACTGTAGTTCACATAATCTTTTGGGCTACAGTTGTTCAAATTACATACCACTAGCGATAGTCACAATTTATAGAAATAGAAAACAAACAAAACAGTGGAATTTATTTTGAATAAAATAGGTCTACAGTTTGATAGGTCTGAAGAAACACAATGGATTCAGTTTTATCCCTTGAATCTAAAATAAGAAAAGCACAAGCTAAAGCAGACTTAGAAGTCACAATCTTTTTTCATATAGAAAAAGATTAGGATACAATCTGGAAGGTGAACCTCCCAATAAAACTGGAAAAACTTGGGGTAAAAGGAAATTTGTTTCATTGGATTTGTAATTTCTTGTTTGTTTGTTGAAGTAGAGAGAGATAAATTGTGAAAGAATATTCAAATAAATATACTGTAGAAATTGGGTTAATGTTCGACATGAACAATCTCATCCCAAAAAAAAATATCTTAATATCTGTTTATATAAAAGCAGAATATGCAGGATTACTTACAATAGATTTTTGTCCAACAGTATATTGGCACTTAATTAACCAATCTATAGATTTATCATTGTATACATTAATTAAACATAAGAAAAAGATTGTTTCAGAGTGTACAAAAATATTTTAATGAAAAATTTTCAAAGAAAATGATATTATTTAGAGACTTGCTGTCACTTATGGAGGTTAAAAATAAAAGCAGAAATATATGTTTTTTGTTTTGTTTTTCCTTTTCCATATATATATATATATAATTTCCTTTTATTTCCATTTATCATTTTTACATTTCTCCTTCTCCTCTTTTTACTTTACCATATGCATTTCTGCCTCGTTATGCAAATGAGGAGGGGCTGGTTCTTCAGGCTTCAACTTCTGCGTATTGGTTGGTTAGAATTCCACTGCATAGCTCAATTCTCCTTGCTAACAGCTGCAACAAAGATGGCGACCTACCATAAGTTAATCAGTGAGCTGAAACTTATCAACTTTATTTTAAAAAAAAAAAAACAACAACACTTCAACTCCTGATTTTATCATTTTTTTGTGTGGACGCTCTGACAAATGTATGTGTCTTTTATCGGCTCTCAAGGACATGGATTCCGACCATCTGGCTATTCATAATATGAGAGGAATTGGCCGCTGAAGTTGGCTTCCGATTGCTGCTCCCGGAGTCCCCCGAAGCTACTAGCAAGAGGTGCAGCGATGAGGTGCATCAGACACTAAAATAAACAGGACAGACATTAAAATAAACAGGACATGACGGTAGTATATTTTTTTCCATGTACGTATTCCAACTACACTTATATTAAATAAAGGTTTAATTTTTGTTGATGGTGACTTATTGCTTACAGCTAATGAAAACATGACAGATCAGAATATTACATCAGAACAATCATTTAAAAAAAAAAAAAAAAAAAATGTAGGAATGTTGGTCCAGTGAAAAATATGTTTAATACCTGCTTAAAGGTTATTTTCAAATGATACTTTATATCTGACAAACAAGCCTCACCGGAATCCATATTCCAATTTATTAAATATGACTGTGCTATGAGACTTGGAATACAGTATCAAACAGAAGCACCAGTTTCAGCTGGGTTGTCATAAATAACTTGTTTTTAGCGTCAGAATGTGGCATGTTGGTGCTGCAAATGAATTGATATTCCTGTTGTGTGTATGTTTTCAGATGTTGATAAACTGTCACTGCAGACCATCACTGTGGGCATTTCTGCAGGCCTTCGAGAGGTGGGATGTCACAGAGTCTGCCTTTACAGACTCCCAGTGGGTGCTTATCTTCAGGATGTCCAGAGACCTTCACCCTTCTGGAGCAGGGAACACATCTGCCAAATGCTCTGATGGCACATTTGTTATTTTTAAAAAATGTAGCTGTTGTTTTTATGGTGTTGAAGTGCAAGAACAATCTTTGTTTGAAGTTGCTAAACATGTTTAATTGTGACTCATCTGATGTTGAGGTTATACTAAAAATGAGTGAAGCTGTATTCCTTCTAATCTATGTAGTTCCAGTTTGATAAAATCTTCCCTGTTTTCACATATCTTTGAGTCACTAAGAAATGATTGGGGGCTTAACATAGTAAAACAGAATCCAATAATGGCTAAAAGTTTTGGACACATTTTCTCATTTTTTGGTTTTATCTTACACTGAAGATTGTCCAAGAAGACAGCTGAACAGTGAGTTAATAGATTAATGTAGTACAAAGTAGAAATTAACAAACATGATTACTTTTTAGGTTTTTGTAAATCGCAGCCCTTACAGTTATTTCAAAATGTTTGGTTTGTTGAATAATGCAGCATGTGTTCACTTTTGAATGCCTGCATTGGAAATCTACAATATACAAGTGTCAATGAAATATCTTAAACCATTAGATTATTGTGTCCTTAATATTATACAGAAAACTGTCCAATAAAAACTATGTTTATGTAAATACTTTAAGACAACCTATAAAAGTTTGCATCACCTTATGTTATTTTCACTCAGTGCCATGCAAACTACAACATATGTACAATAATGTGTAATAATGTGTGGAGTGGGTATAAAAGAAGAGACTGCTTTGTTTATTGAAAGCACAACAGTGTTTTTTTTTCCTCTGATGTTTGCCTCAACTCTTTTCTGTGGAGGTCTGCCATCTCTCTGTTGATGGCTGCTTCCTCCTGAAGGAGTTCCAACCAGGACTTCTGGTGCAGCTCACATTGCTGACAGTTCTCCTCCTCATCTTTTGCCATCATGTCAGCCATGTGCCCCTTTCTTCTGTTACCTTGAAAGAGTTATCAAATGTTATAGCACACGTATGTAGACCAAAAACACATAACTACTAATGTGGACAAGTTATACACACATAGAATTATTTTAGTTAACACAGCCACATTACTTTTTACTTTACATGCACACAAGCCTGTTTTTAATCCTTGATATGACATACACCATTATTAATAATTGGAATATATATATATAAAAAAAAAAAAAATTCCCTTCTCACCCTCCACGGGTGGTCTTTCTCAACCTCTGAGCTCGGGTCCTCTACCAGAGGCCTGGGAGCTTGAGGGTTCTGCGTAGTATCTTGGCTGTGCCGAGAACTGCGCATTTCTGGACTGAGATGTCTGATGTTGTTCCTGGGATCTGTTTTAGCCACTGCTCCAGTTTGGGGGTGACTGCCCCGAGGGCCCCGATGACCACAGGCACCACTGTGGTCTTCACCTTCCAGGCCTTCTCCAGTTCCTCTCTGAGGCCCTGGTATTTCTCCAGTTTCTCGTGTTCCTTTTTCCTGATGTTGCAATCGCTTGGTATTGCTACATCCACCACAACGGCTTTCCTCTGTTGTTTATCCACCACTACGATGTCCGGTTGGTTCGCCATTACCATTTTGTCTGTCTGGATCTGGAAGTCCCACAGGATCTTAGCTCGGTCATTCTCCACCACCTTTGGGGGTGTGCCCCACTTTGATCTCGGGGCTTCCAGTCCATATCCTGCACAGATGTTTCTGTACACTATGCCCGCCACTTGGTTATGACGTTCCATGTACGCTTTCCCTGCCAGCATCTTGCACCCTGCTGTTATGTGTTAGACTGTCTCAGGGGCCTCCTTGCACAATCTACACCTTGGATCTTGTCTGGTGTGGTAGATCTGAGCCTCTATTGCTCTGGTGTTTAGGGCCTGTTCCTGTGCAGCCAGGATGAGTGCCTCTGTGCTGTCCTTGAGTCCAGCTTTTTCCAGCCATTGGTAGGATTTCCTGATATCAGCCACTTCAGTTATTTGTTGGTGGTACATCCCATGTAGGGGCTTATCCTCCCATGATGGTTCCTCCAGCACCTCATCCTCTGGTTCCCATTGTTTGAGACATTTGCTGAGCACATCGTCGGTTGAGGCTTTGACCTTGATGTATTTATGGATCTTGGATGTTTCATCCTGGACAGTGGCTCTCACACTCGCTAGTCCTCTGCCTCCGTCCTTACGGCTCGCGTATAGTCTCAGGATGCTGGATTTAGGGTGGAACCCTCCATGCATGGTTAGTAGTTTCCGAGTTTTAACATCCATGGTCTTTATCTCTTCCTTTGGCCAGCTTATTATTCCTGCAGGGTATCTGATTACTGGCAAGGCATAGCTGTTTATCGCACGGATCTTGTTCTTGCCATTGAGCTGTCTTCTCAGGACTTGCCTTACTCGTTGGAGGTATTTGGCTGTGGCTCCTTTCCTTGTGACCTCATCGAGGCTGCCATTTGCTTGTGGTATTCCCAGGTACTTGTAACTGTCCTCAATGTCTGCTATTGTTCCCTCTGGGAGTGAGACCCCTTCTGTGTGGATGACCTTCCCTCTCTGTGTAACCATCCGACCACACTTCTCTAGTCCGAATGACATCCCAATGTCAGTGCTGTAGATCCTGGTGGTGTGGATCAGTGAGTCGATGTCTCGTTTGCTCTTAGCGTACAGCTTGATGTCATCCATGTAGAGGAGGTGACTGATGGTGGCTCCGTTCTTGAGTCGGTATCCGTAGCCAGTCTTGTTGATGACTTGGCTGAGGGGGTTCAGACCTATGCAGAACAGCAGTGGGGACAGAGCGTCTCCTTGGTATATGCCACATTTGATGGACACTTGTGCAATTGGCTTGTAGTTGGCTTCAAGGGTGGTTTTCCACATCCCCATCGAGGCTGCAATGAAGGCTCTTGGAGTCCTGTTGATGTTGTACATCTCTAAGCATTCAATGATCCAAGTGTGTGGCACTGAGTCATAGGCTTTCTTGTAATCAATCCAAGCCGTGCACAGGTGGGTGTGTTGGGTTTTGCAGTCTCGGGCGACTGTTTGGTCTACCAGGAGTTGGTGTTTGGCTCCTCTGGTATTTATGCCGATGCCCTTCTGTGCTGTACTCATGTATTTATCCATGTGCCCACTTATCTTAGCTGCTATGATGCCTGACATGAGCTTCCATGTTGTAGAGAGACAGGTTATTGGCCGATAGTTGGATGGGACCGAACTGTTGCTGTGGTCATCTCGTAGAGAGATTAGCCACTGTGCATTGCTGTTGTGGGTCGCCTCCCTTTCCCATATGCCTTTCCAGTACTGTTGGGTCTCCAGCCTTGGTGGGTCTGCTCTGTTGTTATTACCCTGCCATTGAGAGTACACTTTAGCTGGTTGGGTGGAGAAGAGCCGGTTAATCCTCCTGGCTTCATTTTCTCTCGTGTACCTCTTTAGGCGACTGGCCAAGGCTTGGAGCCTTTGTTTGGCAGTTTCGAGCATGGGCATGGTATGGGCATCTGGCTGTACCGCTTGGGTACTGGTCTTTTGACAAGGAGCTCTGACACCTCTTTGGCTAACTTCCCTCCTTGTTACCTTGATTTTAGCCTCTAACCGTCTTTTCCATGGTGGGTATTGAATCTCATGGTTGCTCCTATAGCCGAGCATCTCAAGGATCACTGATGCTGAGTTGTACACCAGCTCATTGGTTTCCGTTATGGTGTTGGTAGGGATCGTTCTCAATGCTGCATTCACATCTTCAATGAGACTTTCTGATGGTACTTCACTCAACCGTTGTAATTGGCATCGGGATTGCCTGGTGTTCATTCGGGCCACGATCCTACCTCTCAGGTCAGTTGCTGCCTCGTTCAGCTAAGCTTTATATATATATATATATATATATATATATATATATATATATATATATATATATACATATATATATATATATATATATATATATATATATATATATATATATATATATATATATATATATATATATATATAAAGCTTATAAGTATTAGACATACCCATATAGTCAAGGAAAAAATTCTACTACCCTCATGTCCTGTTTATTTTAATGTCTGATAAAACTACTACTACTGTAAACCAGACAGATATAATCGCACACTGCTCCCCTTTTAAAAGCGTCACTGGCTGGACTGCAGAACTGTTGAATGTGCATCTGTGGATGCTGGGGTGCTGGGAAGACTGGCCTCTGACCTATATGGTTATCCAAGACTTGCCATTCTCTATTCTACCTCAACAAACACAACAACTCATTCCTTGTTGCTCCAAAGAGCTGCTGCTGCCCCTATCTTGCTCAAAAAAGCCTGCACCTCATTGCCGCACCTCTTGCTAATAGCTTCGGGGGACACTGGGAGCTGCAATTGGAAGCCAACTTCAGTGGCCATTTCCTCTCATATTATGAATAACCAGATGGTTGGCATCCACGTCCATGAGAGCTGGTAAAAGAAACATAGGTTTGTCAGAGCGTCCACACGAAAAATGATGAAATCAGGAGTTGAAGGGTTGTTTTTTGTTTGTTTTTTGAAATAAAGTTGCTAAGTTTCAGCTCACTGATTAACTTATGGTAGGTCGCCATCTTTGTTGTAGCTGATACATGGAGAATCGAGCTATGTAGTGAATTTCTAACCAACCAATAGGCAGAAGTTGAAGCCTTATGTCACCACCCATCCTCATTTGCAGATTGAGGCAGAAACGCATACCATAAAGTAAAAAGAAGAGAAAGAGAAATGTAAAAAGAACAAACAGAAATAAAAGGAGTTGTGGGGATAAAAAATAATAAATAATTTAATTGAAGAGACAAAAGTACATCTCTAAAGAAAAGGAAAAACAAATTTATATTTTTAGACAAAAATGCATCTAAGGAAAAGGAAAAACAAAAAATATATATTTCTGCTTTTATTTTTAATTATGTCAGTTTTGGTCCTCCATAATCACTGTTTTGTAAACCTTTGACAAAAATTTGACTGTGTTCAAAGCTCTTTTCTTGGCTGCGCTTCTGGCTTCATTTTTGTTTGGCTTTTTTGTGGTCGCTTTTTTCTTTCACTTTTTTTATTTTATTTTATTTTAATCATGGAAATTAATGTAACTACTGTGAGTTAAGGGCCAAACACAACTGACAGAGAAAAATAGGAAAAATGATAATTCAGTGTTGTAAAAAGAATTTGCTCTCTGACTGATGTCTTTTGTTTTTTGCCTTTTTTTGTCTCACTTAAATGTTTCAGATCAGCCAATTCATTTTAATATCAGAGAAATTTATTCTGAGTAAATACAAAGCACGCTTTTTAAATGATGATTGCACTGACTAAGTGAACCAAGGTCTCTAAACCACATTGGCTCTATGTACAAAAGTGCATATGCCAATCTAAACCTAATGAGTGGTTGTGCCACCCTTGGGGGTGACAAATGCTATTAAATACTTGACAAAAGTTATAATGTGTCTTTTACATTGCTGTGGATGTATTTTTGCCCAAATAAGAAAGCATTTAAGTGACAAACAAACAAAAACAGAAGAAATTTGGAAAGGTGGCAAAAGGTTCACAGTATTGTATATGCCATGTAAGAAGCAGAATGGACTCTTGATATGTCATCATCTCCCATCATCATAGAGTGACTCATTTATGTAGGGTCAGCTAGCTGCAGAAAAAATGAGTTTAGGATTCCAGTAATGGATCAATTTTTTTTGTATTTTGTGTTTGTTATTATGCTTGCTGCATATTTTTTATTTTACTCCCTCTCTCCCACCAGAATTTGAAATTATGTCTTACAAAAAAAACAGTCCCTAATACAAAAAAGGATGGGGACCTAAGCCAACTGTTGCTTATTTACCATTTACAGTTTTTTTTCCTATTTTAAAACATCTCTAAAGCTTTGGAAGATGATTTCTAAACAGATGCTGAGACAGTTGTTGCCACATAACATAGCAAGTGATGAGAGCAACAGCCTATTATGCTCACTGTGAACTTGTCACAGTACATCACAAAGTTCATCCATCCATTCATCCATTGTCTATACTCACTTATCCTTGCAGGGTCACGGGACATCACTTGAAAAAGCTGTTTTATTGAACTTACCAACAATAAAACCCTCAATGCAAGCCCAAATCTAACTGAAAATCCAGCTGAGTGACTGAGGAAAAAAGCAAAACAAATACAGACAAAATGAAAATGAGCAAAAATGCAGGAAATTAAATGGGAGTGAATAAAGGAAGCTGTGGGGAATACAATCAGAGGGAAACAATAACTGATGAATAACAGGTGAGCAACCAAACCAAGAACAGGTGCCACAGGACATAAATGATCAAGGAAAAGGCTCAGACAAAAAAAAAGATTGCAGGTAAATTTAAGTAGAATAATAAAATAGAAGCAGGTTAAACAACTGAACACACAACCAGGGTAATAAAATTTATTGGACATCATAAAACAAAGATGGCACCAACAAAATCATTACACATTACCAATAATCATGTAAAACTCAAGTTTCACTGTCCAGCTTGTAAAGATAACAAGTGAAGCAAAGACATTTTATTTTAGCCTGATTGTTGTTTGCTGCTGAACTTGTTGCAGGGGAGAAGAAGTTTCCTCTGCCACATGTTCATAACCAAAACAGCATTCTGAAACAAAGTTTATTAAGCTTAGTCGATACGTCTTGAAATACAAAGTAAGTTCCATACTCCCAGAAGATGTAATTTATTCTTCCATGGTTTACATTTTATGCAGTGAAGCCATACATTTATCCACATCTAGCCTGTGTATGGATGAAAAAAAAATCCCTAAAACTCTATTTCAAATCAAGTTCCAAGAAAGAACCTGATTTCTACAGATCAAACAATCAAAGATGACAAGCTCTGTTTATATAGTTTGTGTTGTACAATTTTGTGACAGCTTCATAATTCAACCACAAATGAATGCAGCTATGAAAAAAAAAAACTATATCTAAATGCTGTAAGTTTATGAGAATAGATGTAGATGTGTATAGTATTCTGTGGCTATTCTGTTTACTCCTCAATCTCGGTCTCCCTGAGCAAATTCAATTCTACTCTGCCTCTGCCAATTTCAGGTACTCTCTCTCTAGAATGCAGCGACAGGCGATTTCAATAGAACAAACTGAAATTGGCAATTCACTCCCCCGTATCGATCCAGTCACTTCAAAACTCGGGACTCAACACTGAGAGCTGCCAAGCAAGTTTATATGTGTGTTAATGCACATGCTCTTCTGTTTGTGTGAATGTGGCTATACAATATGCCTGTACAGTTCCTTGCAAAAGTATTCACAAACCTGGAACTGTTTCTCATTTTGCTATATTACAGCCATAGACGTTTCTGCATTTTACTGGGATTTCATGCAGTAGACCAAAACAATGTAGAGCTTAACTAAAATGGGAGACGAATAGGTGTGAACTGCACTTACTTTCCCTCTTTAGGTAGCATTTTATCCTTTTCCTTCCACTTCACAAATATTATTTTGTGTAATTAATAATTTTGCAAAGTACTGTTCATATTCATATATCTATATTCTGATAGGTGATGTAAATGTCACTCACAATGTCAACTGAGAAAATAGATGTATTAGTTTTTTACACATTTACAATAAGCATTTTTCTTTGAAAAATCTACTGTTAGCCTTGCTGTTGCACTCACAGAAATGATTCATGGTAGAGTGTTTTATGCATTTACATCTATTTGATTTTATTTAAAAACTCATGTTTTTTATATGTATGCCTTAAAATTAATTATTATCTACATAATGAAATAAATTCTAAAATGTATTGAATGTAATGGTTTAAATAATGAAAGTTGTAAAACAAACAAGATTTTGTTATTTAAAATTTATGTGACTTTATGTGGTTTTCACTGAAGTTATGAGAAGTAAAATGGGGAAAACGGAAACGATGTCCTGCACCAGTAGGTGGCAGTAATGCCCCTTTAAGTTGGTCACCAACCGTGGTAAACGGTAAAAGAAGAGGAACAACAATTAGAACGTCCTGAGGCTCTTGTGGGTAGCAGTCGTCCATGTGTTGGTAAGCAATCGGAGACATTCTATGTTCTATTATGTCCAAATGTGTCCTAATCGTGCAGTTTATATCACATCACACCAATATCAATTAATTTCTGTGGTTCGTGATTATTTCAAGCACTTATATCTTGGTTACATTGCTGTACCGGACAATACCAGCGCATGCTAGCATCACAGCTCACAAGCTAGCTATTTCACGACATCTTGGCTTGTTTGGTAATACAGTTTGATACTGGATTAAACTAACCCTTTGCAGTCGTTTTGTATGCCGGTTAAAATGACTACTAATAACAGTAGTAGTTAAGCCGGAAAGTATTCCCTTTGTCCTCAACATTTACCCTATTCATTTTGTAATAAGTTGGACTCTGTCTGTTTGCTTAAAGGTGAACTTGAGAACTCCTTGCCATGGGGTTGTTTTGGTAGGTGCAGACTCGTTACTTTTCAGCTAAATTCTGTGGTGTGAATGCAAAATATGCCATCTTTATGACTTTTTTCCCCCAGGCTTTTAGGTGGTGATCAAAGGTCTTAAGGTCATTGTTACTTTGAAATTGCATTCATCTCATTCTTATGAACGCATATATGATGTGCTTTAAAGAAATATCTTCAAAATAACACTGAGTTGGCCTATGCTTGAGCTGCTTAGATTCTGGTGGTCAAGGTTAGGGTCACACAGCCCATTATTCTGTTCTCTTTATTTTCCAGGACATTGAATCCAGAGAGGCTGAAGCAGACATTGCAGAGAAGACCATGAGCATCTACACTGTCCGAAACATAATTTTTAGATGCAGCGTAATTTTGTGTCTTTAATGTTGGTCTTTAATGTTAATAAAGCTGTTGAATCAACAAGGTGGTCTGATTGTTCTTATGCATCATTAAGATTGTTTGCAGTAAATGGAAAGGAATTGCATACATGTGATGCATTTTGATTAATGTGGTTTATTCCATAAGCATAAATGTCATGCACTTCAGAGAAATATGTGCTATTTATTTTGTATGGGTAATCTGATTGTTATGCAGTTCAAACAATATACATTATGTATTTGAAAAAAATGAAATTGCTATTAATTTTGAGTAATTATACTTTATTAATATTAAATACATAAACCTGAGGATAATGCATTTAAAATAAATAGGCTTTATTACACTAATGAATATGCATCATGTAAGGTTTATTTGATAGGTTTGTGTTAAAATTATCTAAAAAAGTAAATGAAAATTTGTCATGTAACAAAATTACATAAATCTTAAAAGTTGGGGTTAAATCTTTCCGTGAGTGTACTGGAATTCAAAAACTCAGTTTATTTTTCTGTTTTTATTGTTGAATGCTATCTTATTTGATTGTTTTCAAGCATAAATACATTTTGGCCTACAAATCAGTATATTTTCCATGACCCAGTACTGCCATGTTGTAGCTGTAGCTGCTTTGTATAAAAGTCAACTCAATTCAGTAATTTCAGCTCCCAGGTCCAATGTTGCTCATGTATTGTATTCATTTGTCCTTGTCCCTTGTGAACTCTCCTACTCATACATTTTTAATTGAATCTTTCTTCAAGCACACAGAAGGCAAAGAATACTTTCTTTGCCTTCTGTGTGCTTGTTAGGAATAGCTTCTAGGTTGGTGTGTAGTGCAGTGCAAACTCAGCCAGAAGTTGGTGAAAATGTGATTAGTCACTAGCATCAACTATTTTTATATAGTCTGAGCGTAATAGCCATTTATGCACACCTATTAAAGTTTGTCCACATATTGTTTTATCTTTAAGATGCAATTGACTACTCTGTATCCACAAGTTTAAATTGAGCTGTCTGTTTTTTCATAGTGGTGCCATGAATTCCAGAATTGCCAAACTAGAGATTTTCTTATTATCTTTTTATTGATTTGATTTTCAAATATGCAGATTTTCAAGCTTTTTCATTGAGACTTTGTTGTACTTACCGTTGTTGATACCAGGAAAGAAGCAGTCTGCAAAGTTTAACTGCTTTTCTTAATCATATTCCCTTAGATTACATTTACATGACACAATGACAGGGTAATGAAATATTGTAATATATATATATATATATATATATATATATATATATATATATATATATATATATATATATATATATATATATATATAAAGCATAAGAAACTTTCTGGTACATGAAAAGATAACACTACTGCATGTTTGTTAACCTTTTTCCCTCCCATCAACATGGATGAAAGGGTGATGAAGAAGTGTTGCCTGCTCCAAAATCATCCTCTTCAAGGATGAATGAAATTGGCAGTTAATGGCCCAGACCTCAGTTCTACAGAAAATGTACAGGGTTTGCTTAAAAGCAAGGTCAATGGCACCACACCAATATACTTAATCTAGGATGCTTACAGTGGTAAGATGTTTAGTGCCACTTCCTCTTTGGCTGTTATACTCAATGGAAGTGTTTGCTCTTGCTTATTCCCTAAACTGCATCTAATTTCTCTCGACTGTGACACTTTCTAGTTGTTCTAGTTATTCTGAGCTCATTAAAAACTCTTGTCTTCTGTTGCTGCATCTTATGTTTGGGAACCCTTGGTCTTTTACATTTTTTTTTTAATTTGTTAAAGGTCCTTAGGTTAGTGTTAGCATTGGCTCATGGCTACCCAGAGAGTCACTCCTGTTGTTTCTCCATCTCTGTCTGAGTCTCCTGCTCTCTGTTCCTCTGTATTTCAGTTTAGTTACTCTGCCCCCTTTCAGGATAATGGCACATGTCAGAATTTGGGTGCCAAAGGTTACTGAGGGACATAATGATCACTTTTGGTCACTTTGCTACACTCTCCTACTGCTCTCCAATTTTGCACTTTTAGCTCTCTCTTCATTGAAGCTACAGTATGGCCTGGCAGTCTGTTTAACTGTCCCACCTTCTTGGGAGGGGCATTCGCTGAGCTACTGCTGCCAGTAACCCGATATTCTCCCATTAAAGATGATGCATCTGCAGCTGTCTTTCTTGTTCTAACCCTTTGTCTTTCTCCTAGACAAAGCAGTTGAAGGGTGTTGTGTACTGCACTTCAGCCTCTATATTTTACCACAAACTCAAAGCATATCTTTTTAGCTGTTTTTCTGTCCAAAATGAAGCCGCTAAATGAACTCGGCCATTAATTCTTTACTTTTTATTTAACACAGAAAATGTCGGTGTTGGACCAGTGTTTCTGTATTTTTGAGCGTATGTTCTATATACCTGAGCTGTGGATCTCTTAGTATTTTGGTCCAGAGTCACCATGGGCCTCTTGGCTGCATCTCTGATCACTGCTCTCCTTGTTCGGCCTGTAAGTTTAGGTGGACAGCCTTGTCTTGGTAGGTTTATAGTTGTGCCATACTCTTTCCATTTCTGGATGATGGATTGAACAGTGTTCCATAAGATGTTCAAAGTTTGGGAAATCTTTTTATAGCCTAACTCTACTTTAAACTTCTCCACAACATCATCCCTGACCTGTCTGGTGTGTTCCTTGGACTTCATGATGCTGTTTGCTCAGAGGTTTAACCAACCTCTGAGGCCGTCACAGAGCAGCTGTACTTGTACAGAGATTAGATTACACACAGGTGGACTTTATTTAGTCATTAGCAATTATCAGGCAACTTCAGAAGGCAATTGGTTGCACTCAGAGAAAAGGGGGCTGAATACTTTTGCACATCACACTTTTCTGTTTTTTATTTGTAAGAAAATGTTTTGAATCATCTATAATTTTATTTTTACTTACCAGTTATATACCACTTTGTGTTGGTCTTTCACATAATATTCCAATGAAAGATATTTATGTTTGTGGTTGTAATGTGACAAACTACGGAAAGTTCAAGGGCTATGAATACTTTTGCAAGCTACTGTATGTTCTTTTGTATTAATCTCTTGTGTAACTGCTATTTTATCTCTTTGTTGAGGTTACCTGTGGAAGTTCTGAGAAAGGCACCTCTGATTAAAGGATCCAATGTGTCTCCAAATTTCCAATCATTAAATGTATACAGTCACAGTCAATAAATTAGAGTATGCTCCCCGATGAGGCTTGTTGGAGAGTCAGACTGAAAGTGGCCTTTGAAAACAGCAACCTTTAGGCAGGTTTAAAACATACTTTTTACTGAGCTCACATTTCTGTATTAAAAATGTTGTTTTTGTATGATGTAATATTCTAATCCTAAATTTCCAGTTGTCATTTGCTGTAAGAAGAAAATCCCTATAATTGACAGGAATAGAGGCATGAAAGCACCAGACTGTGTGTAATTATTCTAGAAAATGTTTCATTTGAAAACAGAATTATTGAAGTAAATGAACCTTTCGAAAATATTGTAGTTTTTGGATTATGACTGTTTTTCAGTAACTTACGTATTGCAGAATTGCTGGTATAATGATATCTAAAACCTCCCATGCAATTTGATTGCTGGGAAAAATTGTATGCTTTGTTGCAGTATATAGTCTGTGATAAAAAAGTGATAACATTTTTATTTTCCTGTCAAAGCGTGGTTTGAGTCACATCAGAATTGGATGATGGAAATGTTTGCTTTACAACTGACTGCCTAGGTTTATATAGTTATTCATTGTCCTCAGAAACAACATCATCACTTATTTACACCATGACATTGCAACTGTATGTAGCTGCTCGGTCTATTTGTCTGTCTAAATGTTCTCATTATGTAGTTTCTCCCCCACAAGCACAGTGCAGATGTTACACCCCATTTGGGGAAGAAGCAGAAGTGAATGGACCAAACTAAATATGCACAGAACTTCACACATGTACATGCACATAACTTTTGCTGTCATTCCTAAGGATTATGTCTTCTATCGTTGCTGTTACTGTCTACATATTTTGACAGAAATAAACTTCCATCCCCACTTACAGCCCCTCACGTGACAGTTTCTGCTCATTCTTGCTCATAAAATAGCTATAAAAGCTTTCGCTGTTGAGTCTTGTTTGCTTCTTTTGGTAGAGTGCGTGTTATCATGGTATAATGATTAACTGTTGTTAATGCATTGAATGCAATTCATGCTGCAGTGCATAGCACGATGTTTGTAATGGTTGGGCATTCTTCAAAAGGGTCAAAGTATGACTTTATCTACTTTCCTTTGTTATGGTTGTTATAAAACCTGGCAGTAACTTTATAAACTCCATGAGGGCTGAATTTTAGAGAAGCCTTGGAATATTACCCAAGGAACAGATGTAAAGACAAGAAGATATTCATCAAAATGTAATTTCTACCATTGCTGTGCTTCTCACCATCATTGGAGTATACATATCTTAGTACTTAGTATGAAGAAAACAACAATAAACTGTTCTGCCAACAGTAATATTTATAAGACCTTTGTTTCCAATTTCATCCACCCCTTTACCCAAACGAGCCAAGTATGGAAAGAACAAAACTGCATAAATAGATATTGACAACGTGACCAAAGCTTTTTGCCACTAGCAGCCTGTCATAAAGTTATACTTTGTTCCCACTTATTTGCTGAATTCACAAAAATCTGTAAGATACTGATGAGGAAAAATATAATCTTTATTAAGTTATTATATCCATGTTGAATTTTCCAGGGGCAACCCCCCCAGAGAGGCCTGCTCTCCCCCTGTAATAAATCATATTGCATATGCATATGCAGGCACTTTCTTTAATCAAGCGTATATATATGACACCTCAAGATTTGACTGGTTCCATCTGGGGAGAAATGATTTCATGATTTTTTTCTCCCCAACTATGTGCTATTATGGTATTTCCAACAATAAGTCTATTAAAAGGCAGCAGATGCTAATCTGAGATGTCAAGCTCCAGCTATTGTTTTTGTTTTGCTTTGCAGAAGGTTTATTCTGCATTAATAAGTCCAATTTTTTCAGACTTTCACCCAGCACGCCATGCTGGTATGGCTTGACAAAAATACCTGGCAATGGATGGGTCAAATATAATGATAATCCTATAATAAAACACTATAACTTTTTCTTTTTGCTCATGTTTCATTCCAGTTGTTAACCAGGTAATTATTTTTGAGTGAATGTGCTAATAGTAGGAAGAATTGAGCCATCAAATAATAAACAAAATAAATCACATACAATAATAAATAATCATACCATGATAAAAATAATCCTCAAAATAGCAATGATCAAACCATTGACAGATTCAGTTGCCACTTTGTTGTTTTTTCTTTAATGTAATGTGTTATTCAAGTTTACATAAAAGCAAATATTTAATGACATCGACATATAAGTACTTAAAAGCCTCCTTGCATAATTCTATATGTGTGGATCTATTCTAATCAATCTAATAAATATTTGTGTGTGTGTGTATGTGTGTGTGTGTGTGTGTGTGTGTGTGTGTGTGTGTGTGTGTGTGTGTGTGTGTGTGTGTGTCTGTGTGTGTGTGTGTCAGGGGGAGGGGGGGTTTGCACACAGAAATGATAATGCCTCTTACAATGAAAATGTTCTGGGATGAATGTTAAAAAAATAAAAATAATTAGTAAATTAAAACAGAAAACCTAAAAAAGTGAGAAAAAGAAGAAAGTTAAAGCAGTTAGAATTAATCCAATCTAAAAGTGATTTTAAAAAATGATTAGAGACACATCTTCACTAATTACATCTGGAGAAATTGTAGCCAAAATTGTGGAAATGCTCAACGTTTATTCAGTCAGACTGAAAACATGCATAATAATATCAGCCTATAGAGTTATGTGTGATTTAATTGCCTAATGTGATATGATTGCCTTTATAGCCCTTGTTTTCAAATAATGAGTAGACTTTGTGTCTGACTAAGTGTTATTTTAGCTTGCCATAAAGTTATAGTTTGCCGGTGTTACATCTTATATTTATTATCATGTAATATTAGTGAAACATTGCTTTGCTGATTTAGATGATTTATCATTGGTAACCAGAGAAATAACACTAGTGAAATTCTCTCTGATCTTCATCCTTTAGGGTGCCACTTTGATAAGGAGCTATTTATTTTACACGGCTATATGGTCTTACTATGGGCATTATTGTGTATTTGGATGAACAGCATATTTCATAAAACACTGAAGACATCTTTAGCAGTGCTTCTTTGACATCTACTTTCATTTCAAGTGCTAGGTATTTAGAAGCCCAACACAGAAACCAAATTTACAGTTTCTCCTTAGCCATTTAAAAGAACCTTAAAGATGTCCTTTAACAGTCAGTAGCTAACCAGCTAATGCTTTAAGAAGTGATCAAAGGAGCGTAATTTGATTGGCTAAAAGCCGCTG
Source organism: Anableps anableps (assembly GCA_014839685.1). Classification (NCBI taxonomy): domain Eukaryota; kingdom Metazoa; phylum Chordata; class Actinopteri; order Cyprinodontiformes; family Anablepidae; genus Anableps; species Anableps anableps. The sequence goes on along the minus strand of CM026068.1, from coordinate 22,254,894 downwards.
GACTCAATGTAGTGCTGATTGCTTTGGCTTGGGTCACCAGAAGGCCACTACATTTGCAGGTGAATTTTTGCTGTTGAATTTATTTATTTAATATACTGTACAGAATTATAACATAAAAAAATACCATGCAGTCATCAGAAATAGAAATATCATACTCTGATCCAAGGGATGTGCAACTGAGTTGGATGACTTTTTTTTTTAAATGTACATAATGTGCATGTGTATTGAATATTAAAAGAGAGCTGACTATTTACAATACAGTATATCAGTGCACTGCAGAAAAACAGATGTGCAATAACAGCAGAAATGTTATTTAAAAACAAATAACAATGCAAATACCAGCATGTATGTAAGCACATGGATTTTGTTGGGAGCAATTATAGAGTCTAACTGCTGCTGGAAGGAAGGATCTCCTATAATGCTCCCTTGTCCACTAAGGATAGCTACTTGTGGGGTTTCAGACATTGTCCAATAGTGATGTTACTTTAGCCAGAGTCTATCTGTCTTTTCATGAGAAAATTCATGAAATTCTATACCCATGATGGGAAAAACTATGGGGCCACTTATTGGATTAAGTGGGTTGAACAATATCTAACATGAACCCTGTCCAAGCCTCATCATAAACCCCTCTGGGCCAATACACATGGGGTCACCATGGAAACAGAGGACAAAAATAACTGGTAACTATCCCAGGTGGATAACCCAAGTGGGCCCCAAATATCAGACCTGTTTCTACCAATCTGGGTCCCACACGTTTGTTGTCTGGGCCTCATTTGGGGCAAATTTGTGTGTTGCTCAGGTTTATATGTTGTTGCCATGTTGTTTTAAATCCCAAAAAGCCAAAAAAATTATTCAACATTTTACAAAGAGAGATGGTGGCATTTGTTAAACGAGTCATGACAACAAATTTCATTTTTCAGTGGTTTTGGGTATATAATATGATCTGTTGTGCACTTGGGAATGTCAAGAGTTGGTATCAAAAGCCCTGCTGATGGATGAATCAGAGAATGGTTTATCTTTTTACGTAGGTTTTCTTTCTATGTAATTCAAATCAAGCAAACCATCAGACCACACCATGGATGGCACACCATCAAGCAAACAGCCTCCCTCTTCCCCCTCCCCTTCCCTTCTTCCCCCAGCTGATACACCAGCTAATTTAAGGGCTAAGTTATGCTAGCATGTCTGGCTACTCCACTTGAGAAGAGGATAGCCACTAAAAAGGGGAGCTGTTATGTCCAAAGATGTTCAAAAACGAATGGAAGTTTCCACTTACTCCCAAAGGATGAGAGAATCAGAGAAGAGTGGCTGAAGTTCATTTATGGGGAAGTACCACGCAATTATAACCCCAATTTGAGATGGTGTTCAGCGTTTTTTACTGAAGAGTTTCCCAACTATGGTTGTAACCAATCAAGTCATGTCAAGTCAAGTCAAGTCAAGTTTATCTGTATAGCACATTTCAGCAGCAAGGCAGTTAAAAGTGCTTCACATCATAAAAAACATCAATCAATTATACAGCAAATCATCAAAATCATCAAGCAAATACACATGACAATTATTAAAATCATTGAGCAAATATCAATGCATCAAAATCATTAGGATAATCAAACAAATAGCATCAAGCAAATATAGCTCAGTTTTTTCTACTTACTACTAATCAAAGGCAACTCTAAAGAGGTGGGTTTTTAGCCTTGATTTAAAGGAACTCAGTCTTTTGGCTGTTTTGCAGTTTTCTGGAAGTTTGTTCCAGATTTGTGGTGCATAAAAACTAAAAGCTGCTTCTCCATGTTTGGTTCTGGTTCTGGGGATGCAGAACAGAGCAGACCAGTTTGTTGTTTTGAGGCATTGGTAGAGTTGTTTCATTTCCAGAACGTGTGTTGATCTCGACATTTACCTCCAGTCGAACCCTCAGTTCTATTGATTGAAGTCTTTGTATATGACTACTAATGTCCCTGGTGTCAACCGGAGGCATGTTGCTCATGCTTATCTTGGAGGTAGGAAAAATAGGGCAAAAAGTGAAGTAAAATTAAAATTCCACAGTCCTTATATCTGAAGCAGTCCAGTTATGAGGGTAGACAATGTAAGACTAACTATAAAAACTGAATATATTAAATAACTTAACTGGTAAAACTATCAAATTAGGATGGGAGAGAGCAGGATAAGATGTTCCTAAATCTAAGGGTGAAGCAAAATTGAACAGAATGAAATCAATTATGTAGAGCCACATATCATTACAGTACCCAACCGTTTTACTGAGGAGGGAAATCTAGCCTGCCAAAAAACCCCCTACAAAAAGGTAACATTATTTTTTTAAATTAAATTCTTTGGAGAATTGATATATGCAGCAATAAACATGAAATAGTTTATACGGTGATGTCATCACTCCTTTAACATACTGAAAGGTTTATTTTTGGGTAGAATATCTTATTTGTTTTGGAGATAAGAAACGAATACTTACATGTTCGAAGTAAACTCATGTCCGGTTTTTCAAAGTCATGCCATTGACCCAAAAAATACTTTCAGTAGTTGATTTTGAGGTTGTGTTGTAAAATATTGTGCATTGCTTCATTTTTTTTAGCCATACTGTTCCACAAAGTCACTCCGCAGGCTGATATACACATGCTTTTCATTGTTGTGCTTAGTTTTTGTTTTTCAAAATTCATATCTGTTCTTAAATTGTATCCTCCTTCTCTTTCCGTAAACAATTATTAGATTATGTCTTGCTCTGTACCTTATCTGTGCTGTTTTGAGTTTAACTAAATCCAGAAATGTCAATGCACATGATTTTATGAATCGCGGGTTGTGTGTTCTTTGTATCTTACTTTATCAGTTATCCTTATTGCTTTTTTTTTTCTGAAGTGTGATTGTCGGCTGTAGAGTTTTTTTGTAGCTGTTTCTCCAGACCTCTGCACAGTAGAATAGACACATAAAAACCTGTTTCTGTTCAAAACAGAAGAAGTTTTACCACAATTCATTTAAAGCTCATAGCTTCCAAAAGTGCCAGAATCATTTTATATTCATTCAGAAAGCAGTTTTATGACTATTTGGATGAGGAATTTGATGGCCAGGTGAACACAACTGAATTTCTTAGAAACTAAAAACATGCTCAGAGGATAGAAAAACAATAGTGGCAAAACCTCAGAAGACTAGTTTCTCCAGTAAGTCTAAAATAGAGGTATGCCATTGCAGCATTTTTATTAAAAAGTTATTCTGTTTTCAGACATCTTCATGGGTCCCTCAGTATTAAAGTAATAAAAAAGTAATAAGTAATAAAATAAATACTCGCCTCCATGAAATTTTAGGACAATGACATTGCTATTGCAACTTTATTAGAAAATGAAAATGATAATATTGACAGCCCTTGATCAGAAATTGTTAGTGGGATATCCTAAACTTCAGACAAAAATGAAAGTATAAATTAAAAAAGTAAACAAAAGCTCAATACTGACAAAAAAATATTGTGCTGAAAAAGCATTAGCTAAAAAAACACAAAAAAATGTGAAAATTACATGCTATAAGATTTCTTTTCTTCACTCTTCAAATTAACATTCTTATTTAGAATTTCAGTTAGCTATATCATCCTTTTTTATCCCCTCACACTCTGTTTTACTCATCAGGTTGGGATCCACAGCAAATGGGTAGCAACAAGAAACATCTCTGTTACCATGGCAACTTGAGCAGATGAACTTTTGTCAGGTGCCAAGAGCTGCAGCAGAGTAAAGCATACAAAGAAATGAGGGTTTCATTTCTGAATCTAAAGGTAAAAGATTCTCTGGAATGTATATAATACAAATAGCTCCATCTGGGAATTTCTCTAAATCTTCGATTAATAATAAAATTGCTAAATTGTCTTCGGCCTCTAAAAGTACCATATATGATTTTATAACCCAAGTCTGTAGGGCATTAGAAAAATAAATAAAACTACAGACTACAAGGTACACCCTTCATAATGGTGGGGTTGTTTCCACTTTGGACTTACATTAAGAAATATCTGGGTTGGAATCTCTGCTTGTGCCTTCTTATTTGGACTTCAAACATTCATACTTTTGCCCTAACAGTTCTTTCCAAGCATCCCAGCTTATTTTAATAGCTTTAAAACATAAGACATGTGACTAGAAAAGCACTATATAAATCAAGCCCATTTACCATAAGGTGGATACATTTACATGAAAAGCAGGTGTGGATGTGTCATATTTTGTGTGTATTTTATCAGACTTTTTTTTTTTTTTGCTTGTGCTATGTGCATATTTTGTGAATGTAAACATTTGTATTGTTATAAGCAAGGCTGTGCAATTGCTTGAACTGCAATGAATGTTTGCTTATTATTTAAGTGCCATGCATCTAGTGTCTCTATGCCTCTATATAGTTGGCGATACCAGGTTTTTAATGTAGGATAAAACTTTTTTTGTACGTAAATAGAAGCTAAAGTGCTAAAGTTGTTTTGAAATGACAGTTTATTAGTTTCAATGCCAAAACAATAGACATCAGCCAGAAACAATGTTTTCCATAAAGCCTTGTTGCTAATTGAAAACAATGAATTGAATTTCTTTTTTCAGTGCATGGATTGACTTTTCATGATATAGGGTCTATGTTTGCTATGAACTCAAAGCAGAAAGATAGTAACACTTTTTAAGTAATTGTTTTTGCAGCATTCACCAAAATTATCACGTCGCATGTTTTCCAAAATGTACCAAGTGTACAGCGTGTCAGCTTGAGTGTATTGAAGAAAATAAAAAGTGCTTATCTTTGAGGAAAGACTGAGTCCTTCCTTCATTCTGCCACTCTGATTTATCAAGCACCATGACTTTGCTTCTGTCTCAGCTTCTCTTTCGATATCTTCCATAAGCTTTAATCAAGTAATTCCTTTCCATGATTACGTTTCTCTCCTTGTGGATAACACAAGTCTCACCTTTGCCATCTTCTCTTTATCTCTTATCTGCCCTAATGTTTTACTTTTTATATCTGCCCTGAACATGTGTAAACAAAACGTGAAAACTTGCTTTGTGCTTTTCTGTTTTCCTCCTCCCACGTTCCACCCTCGCCCTGCACCCTTTTTTTCATGATATGCAGATTTGCTGCTCTCAAAGTACAGACTGTATTGATCTTTCTCATCCCCTGTCTCTGTTTCTGCTCGCTCTACCCATTATACTCTCTTCTTTCTGGTCTCATCTTCCTTCCAAGCTCTTTTTCTGATCACTGCTTTACTGAATCAGAGGCCAGTATAGTGTGTTTGGACTGTAGCATTATTGTTACAGAAACTGAAAGTTAGAATTTAAAGCACACCTCTGTTGCAGATGATTAAATGCTATTTTTCTGCAATATTTTATGATGTAGATTCCGCATGCATCATTATCTGAGGGATTCTGGGTTGAAATGTGTGTGTATGTGTGTGTTCTAAATTAGGTGAATGACTTTTTGTTACTGACAGGCTCTGCCAACACAGAGACCCTCTCTTTGACTTCACTTAGTCAGTATGCCAGTGCTCTCCTCATCACTGTCCTTGTGCTATAAAAATATATACACACACGTAAACACATGAAAGGCAAATAAGGATACACTTCATTACCATTCTCTTTTTGACTTCATGACTGTCCTTGTGATGTAAATATCATATATAAAACAAGAAGAAAATGCAGAACTTGGATTAAGTCCAGAGACCCCCCTCCCACACATGCACCACACGCACACACACACAAATATGCGTGTATTGATAGGCTCGCACAATGTCCTTCCTCCTTTCTTACACATAGAAGACAGAAATTACATGCATATTCTTGTCTGAAAGGCTTATAAAAACGCTGTCAATCCCAAACATGCTCCCTCAAAACCATGCAAATTACATCAGAGTGTCATCAGTTCTTAACTGTAAAAGCACCTCATGGAGGAAAGGAATATGTCATGATATATTTATTTTTTTATTTTGGGAGCGGAGATTGTTAACTTCATCATGAATACATGTGCATGTCAAAATCTGAAATTGTTTTTTACATTTTTTTCCCCCTTTTATAGCAGGAACAATATTTGGACCAAAACAATAAAAAATTCAAAGAGATGTTGCTGGAAAGGAATGTTTTAAATGATCAGTTGTCCTGCTGATACACTGACTGGGATAGGCACCAGTCCCCCAAAATCCAACAAGTATTAAGATTGAGAGGGAAATTAATGAATAAACATACTAAAAATACTGTTTTTTAAGTTTCCCTGTAAGCATCTGCTCACTAAAAATGTTATTTGCTGGCAAACATTTAAATTGTATCTCTTTTATTGAGCTTTATAGATATCTTTCAAAATTAAAATCAATCAGATTTTTTAAAGTGGCTAATCAGTACAGGGTTATGAGTGTCTGGTGTCTACCTCCAGAAGTCAATGAGTGAGATGCAGAGTACACCCAGGACAGGTCACAGGTCCCATTACAAGGCAACATAGAGACACACAGGACAAACAACCATTCACTCGAACTGTTAGGGCAACTAAAAGAGACCATTTAATCTGATTTCCATTTTGGACTGTATGAGAAAGCTGGGGTACCCAGCTCAAAACTCTAGGCATGGATATATGTCTCCTGCTACTTTTTTATTATTCTCTTAAGGTGAAAGAAACTCAGCATTTGGTATTTTGGGTTCTTTGACAAACTATACTGAACAAACCTGAGAAAGAAAAACAGAACCATGGTTGATGTATATGCTGGTACAGTTTTTTAATACCTGGTATTTTATAGTACTTCCAAAGTAGTAAATGAGCACTGTACTAAACAATGGAGCATTTTTACTTCACAGTAATAAAATACCTCCACATGTCTCCATGCAATCACTAGCTGCAGCTAATGAATATGTGAGTGTGTGTGTTCACTTTCAATATTGTGTTGAGTCAAAGGCACCACGGTAACAGAGCATGGAGGAGTAGAGGAGATGATGAATATGTGTCTACTATAATATAAAACAAAAAATGCTACATTTGAAACAAACTGGCGAGAAATTGAAATTACAGTATCAATCCCAAGTAATCATTGATCCAATACCAGTACCAATGATGGTATTGACATGATAAATATTTGAATCAATCCTGCCACTCCTACTTCAGGGTGATAAATAAAGCAGTGTGAGCTCAGCATTAGCTATGTGCAATGTCAGGCTTTACTGATGCCCACTTCAATCCACTGGAGTGTTTCAATCAGGTCCCACAAGAGCAATCTAATCTCAGACACTCAATGTCAACAAAAACAGACAGAAAGATACACACACACACACACTCACACACACAATATACACAAAATATATGTCTCTTTCTATTTTTTACAAACAGTAATGAACCAATAATTAAGCAAGCTAGCAGTTGTTTTGAATGTCTTCTTTTTGAAGACTATTTTGTGGAGATTGGAATGGAATTATGAAGACTCATAAACTGCAAGACCTTTTCTACTACAGGCCTCAGACAACACTTCTCATTTTAATATGGTGTTCAGTATCACTCCAACAGTGAAAACCAAACTAAATGCTTGAGATTTTAACTGGACAAACCTCGTTAAAAATGCTAAGTAACAATGTTTTCATCATGTGCACCTGATATCATACACCTATAATTAATTTTAGTCATTTAAGCAAGAATATATGTGAGGCTTTCCTAATTTATTCTTCACTAGAAATTACATCTTCACTACATTTAATAGACAATCTTAATAGAGCTTCAGGTTTTAATGTTTAGCTATATTGCTTGAAATTGTAAATATTGTCAAAGCTGTTATTAGATTATCCATGTGTCAAAAATGTTTGAGGAAAAAAAAAGTCTTCTTTGGAAAGATGAATCAGTGAACAGGAATAAAATGAAAAGCTTGAGGTCTTGTGCAGAGTTATCAACCTACTACGAATGTGAATAAAGCAAAGAAGTTGACTAGCAATGTCTGGAAGTTGATAGTAAACAAGCTGATTGAAAACCTGGGCAAACACACCCTCTGCATCAGTGCAATAGAGAGAATAGATATCATTAAGTTCCTCAGAGTAGCCTACAGATCGCCGATGACCTCCCTAGTAGAAGAATACCCCTGGTACTTTCAAAAGGGCCCAGCAGAGGTGGCCTTTTGTGAGGAAGATGACAAAAGATTCACTCCTAACCAGCATCATCATAACATTCTACAGAGTTGGGGTTGGGAGTGTATTGACACACTGAACCTCAAAGTCATGCTCCATCTGGAGTAGTACAGTAGACAAAAGGGCCCTGCAGAGGATGGGGTGAGGAGCTGAGAAGATCATTTGGGTGCCCCTGCCTTTTGCCCAGTATCTGCTTCATAGCCACCACAGGAACAGGGCACAGAACATTGTCAGAAGCCATGTTTCCATCCAATTGTCATGCGAATTTTGGGTGAACTTTTAAAATGTTGCAAAAAAGAAAATGCAAATTAGGCATGTTTTCATCACCTGGTTTGAAGCAAATCAACCAGACCATGCAAAGTGTAATTTTGTCAGCTGTTGATGACAAAATTATGCATGGCTCTAAAAAAATGTAGAAAGATGTACAAATTTCTCCAAGTTTTGTGCCTCTAGTAAGGCACAAACCACCAGTGGATGAGATTGTCACACCCAGAGGTTGCACTAGACCTTTTCATTGTCCGTCATTTTGACAGGCGTGATAAAAAAGAAATCTGTCATAATTTATTTTTACCTGTCATTTTAAAAAATGAAAATAATGACATATTCAATTGCATTCAGTTTTTATTTGGTTTAATTAATATTCAGTAAGCTGAACAGAGAATCTACATGGTGCCATCACACATCAAGCAGATGAATACGTGTAATCGTGCACCTGTTTGTGCGTAATCAAATTTCTCAGGGTTTTAATATTGATCTTAAGGCTGAATCCAAACTCTGCAGCCACACTGGAGACTGGTATTATAAGCAGCACTTCAGCCACAGTTTTGAAACAGGGAACATCTCTCAAATTGAAGGGACCAGAAGTTGGCAAGACTCTCTGAACAAGGAAGAACACGCTCCTTCTGCACCAGACAAACTCAAAAGTGTCCTGTCCATAACTCTTCACCGTCAGCTCCCGGATAGTGAGATGCATTTAGTTTAGAGTCCAAGTCAGAGATGGTTCGTAGATGGGATTTTTTTATTATTATTATTGATTGATTTAGTTACCTCCGCGATCTACTCTGTGCATAAAGCTGAAAATGTCTGCGCATCTGCACCAAGTTGTCAGGTGTGTGAATTGTAATCCGTCAAAATGATGAATGACCTTCAGATTTTTCTGTCACCGTTTAAAAAAACAGCCAAAGATGGAAAATATTCCGTAAACATGACCCCTGGTTCCACCACTCCCAGCCTGGAGTGCCTCTCACTGGCCATCCCAGGCTGACAGTCCTCCCTTCTGTGCTGGAGGTTTAAACTTTTTTCCTAGTTTCATACACAGACCCACCAGTGGATGGGAAAGTTTGCTACGTCAGAACTTATTTGGCATATGCGTTTCCATCTCCTCTTTTGTGCAATAATTCTTACTGAGTTACTGAGTATGTTTTTGTTTTTGTTGTGGTTCCGTTTAGTAGATTTGTTAGAAGTGTTTTGTTCATTAGCTTTTATGTCAAATAAAAATTTAAAGCTTGCTTAAAATATTACACAGAAGTAAGAATGCCTGCTGTCGTAACAGGACAAATACATAAAATTAGGCAAGTATAAGAAACACTAAATGCAAAAGGATTTATTAACATACAAAACATTTATATTTGCCACATTATGCTAAAACATGAGGCTACAGATGATAATAAATTAAGAGCCATTTGGTAGCTGTACCAAAAGAGCCGGGTCTCTGAAAAGAGTTGAACGTCCCATCAATACCGTAATTGCCTGGTCATCCTGACTTCGTGAACCAATTGATTCATGATATGATGCTGGTTGGGCCAAACAGGGCTCAGGAGGGGGAACACTTTGGTGTTACTGGTCATTGGAAGACTAGTTTGTGGGAACAGATTGCCCAAGCCTCCTCATTTGAATATAAGAACATGCAATAAAAAGAGCCTGAAATAAAAACGGATTTAAAAAATAAATACGTAAAGTAGCTTCACAGAACAAATGTCACAAAATAAAACACCATTATGAAATGAATAAACAATGAAATAAATACATAAATAATTAACTGAAATAAATAAATTAATGAACTGTGATTGACAACATAAGCTTCCCATTTTTTTGGTATTTATTTTGTTTTTATTTCATGGCGACATTTATTTATTTGATGTATTAAATATCTGTTAATGACAGTATTCATTTATGCATTTAATTTTGAATGAAACAGCTCTCCACAGTTTTGAGGTCTTTTTTGATTTAGATTTAGGTTTAAGATTTTGGATGCGCAATAATTGTGTGCGCTATAGTGGTGATCAGTACTCCCTCTCCTTAGTTTTACCTCACTAAAGGGCACTGCTGAATGTGCAGTAAAATTATCCCTTGCAGCCAGCCCTCCATCTCATACATAGGATTAAAATAGTCAAAGAGTTAACAGTGCCAAGCAAGTATTGTAGCCGTAGGATTAAATCCAAATTAAATATATTTTAAAGGTAAAGCAATATAATGTGATTAGCTAAACTGCATTTAAATGAAAGTTGATAAGTATCAAATGGCAGTTCTTGAGAGAAAGCCATGATCATTATGTCATTTGGGGATTTATAGTGATGATACAATAGCTTCCAGCTAAGTACACAATAAAGAGGAATTGGATTTGTTCTGCCCCAGATGGTGGGCACTTGGTGTAGATATAGTATTTTATTAAAGATTACAGCACTCCTTTTTTAATTGCTAATCCACTGGTGTATCTCTAATTTAAATTCAAAACCTATTTTTCTGCCACCAAGCCTTTTTTTATCAAGACTGATTGTGTTGCCACTTTTCTCCTTAAAGCTGCCATCATACTTTTTCTTATCTAGCCATTTGTATTGGCATATCTTAAACCACTTTTTGCAAGAGTCTGACGTAAAAGACATTAAAAACATTTAGAGAAACCTCAAGTCCTGCCAAATCTTTTTCTGACCTGCTGTTGGAGCCACTTGAAGATTTCAGGTAATTAAGCATTCATCAGTGCAGACAGAATGTCAGCATAATGAAGCATGGCTTTTGGTGATGTAATAACATGTGTAACACATACATAGATTTTTTTTTACCTCTGGTATATATGTGTGGTATATATATTATGTGTCTCAGTTGAGGGCCTCAGACCACCAAATTGTTGAATATGTCCAAAAATCTTGGCAGTGAGGTTTAGCTGGAGATACATAAACTTACTGTTCTGAAGTATTCTTTACTTAATGCAGTGTACTTTTGTACATCATCAGTATTTTTGCACCATTACAGATGTCTTCGTCTTAAGGCTACTACTACTTTCAAACATCCCAGTAAAGGCCTGTAACTAATATTCTCAACAGAGATGGAAGAAAGGATTGAAATAGATCAGAAGGTGGTTTGTTCTTTCTGTATTTCTTTATCATAAAAAACTGTCTGGAACAATTTACCTTTCCTGATGTTTATTTATCACGCCAACCTATTTGTCAACCTGGCCAACCAATTATCCATCAAAAGCCAAAATTACAACATTCCAGAGGTGGGAGAAAACTAGGATTTGGCATTAAGGAAATTCAGTTTGAATTCAGTGATGTGTTTCACATACCTGAATTAGAGTCCATGGTCTTTGTGTTTCCACCAGGATGAGCTCTGGCTATGGGACTCAAAAAATAGTTTCAATAAAGAACCAGTTTGCTACTATATATATATATATATATATATATATATATATATATATATATATATTATAAGGAAAATAACAATCCAAACCAACATTATTGAATGTGAAAAAGGAATTGCCCCTAAACCTGATAACTGGTTGTAGCACATGTTTGCCAATAACTGTCAATCAATCTTTTTATATCTTGGTGGAGGAATTTCTGTCGACTTTTCTTTGGAGAATTATTTTATTTCATTCACACAGGTTTTCTGAGAAATTCCTGTGCATGGTATGCTATGTCATCTCCTTCATTTTAAAGTCAAAACTTCATGTTGATTGTTTGGCCATTCAGTGAAATGCTGGTGTGCTTCATTGTTGTGCTTCACAACCCAAGTTCACTTGACATCACAAAGTGATGGCCGAACACTTTTTAATTTTCTGGTGAAGTGCTAATTGTTTTCATCAATTAAGGCAAATCACCCATGTTCAGAAGCAACAGCAGGTCGTCATGGTACCACCATGCTTGACTATCAGTATGATATTCTTTTAGTGAAATACTGTTTTAGTTTAATGCCAGATAAAGCAGGAAAAACACCTTCTAAAAAGTTCCACTTTTGTCTTGTCTATCCAAAAAATATTTTCTCAAAGATTTTGTGGATCGTCAAGGTTTTTTGGGGGGGACAGTGAAAGGGACCACTGTGTTCTTTCTGCTCAGGAGCTTTGATTTTCACCCGAGAACTTTTTGCTCAATATTTTTCTGATGGCTGAATATTGAAAACCGTGTTTCTTTTTGAGATCCTATTCCACATGGGCTTACTACATGTTGGCAGAAAGGCTGTCTATTTCTAAAAGAAAATCTTGATTCTATAGGTCTGGTACTAATCAGGCTTGAATGGGGTTAGTGAATTTAAACTCAGCTTTCCAAAAACTGTAAACACAGGAGGTTGGGTTGGTTAATACAGCAGGTTTTCCCTCAATAAACTCTTCATTTAAATATTGCATTTTCTATTTACTTTTGTTTGTTTTTTCTGACTCTGATCATCTGAAAGTGTGATTTAAAAAAAAAAAAAAATGTAAGGGCCCAAATACATTTTTGAAGGACTGTAACTTGGTGTAACAATGTGAGAAAACTGTGATGGATTCCCCTGCCGTTGTCAAAAGCATCAGTTCAAACATTGGAGGGGGTTACAGCAATACATTTTACAGTTTCCCTTCCTTACATTCCTATCACCTCCTCTTCTTTTCTCGTCACTGCTCAGTCATTCCTCAAATCAAATTATTCATGAAGTCCCTAAGATTTCTCATCCAAAGTAGTTAAGCATGCTCATACATCAGTCATTTAAAAATAGTCCTTGCCCTTTAGAGTACCTCTCTGTCTTCTCTCCTTTCCATCTGCCCCTTCACTCTTTAGTCTAGTGTCCATAATTTTACTTGTGTGCAGCGCCTACACTGTTTATCTCCCACCCTCTCTTCTCCATGCCTTTTCATCTTATCACCCACCCCACTTTTCCCTCTGGCTTCTTATCATACTCTGCCCCTCTCCTTTTCAGACAAGATGGAGGGAATTAAAAAAAAAAAAAACTGACCGTGGTGGAAGAGGAGATAGTGGGAGGAAGAGTGACAGCAGCGAACAGAGAATTTATTGGGGGCTTTTTTGGCGCCGGTTTGTTTTTTTTTTTACTATTTTAACAATTTGCTGTCTCTGTGTACTCATTTACAGATTCACACACGTCATATCACTAGTGTCTGCACTCACTCATACACTGAAACAACAGCAGATATCAGCATTGTACTGTAAGGAATTGATGCACATTTACTGTGGGCTTGGGACATTTTCGACTGTATTCCAAAATTGCAGTACAGTTAAGGATTTCCCCTTAAATGAATAAATGCAGTATTACGTATGTTCTGTTGTGCCACTGAGTAGTTATGTGTACATTCCATTACATTCAAATAATCATGTATACTTGCCCTTGTGTTAAATCAGCAAAGTTCTTACACCATAAGTTTGGTGAGCTAAGTAAAAGGTGACACTCTTCCTAAAGTTGTTTGTGTTTCAGGGAATATTTTTACTTAATGTAGCATCTTCATAACTGGATAAATAGCCTGTTTTGTTTTGTGTTTGCTTTCAAGAACAGCCTTGCTTATCACATTTCCAACTGTTAAACTCTTCAACTATTCCTCCGTCAGCAGATGATAACCATTTTATAAAGCCATATAATTTCACAATCATACCCAAAAACAGGAAGTAATTTAGGAGTTATTAGTGCGTGCCACTTATTGGGCAGTGATGTAGAAACAATTCCTTCCTTCCTTCCTTCCTTCCTTCCTTCTTTCCAAGCTTTTAACACATATCTACCTGAAGGGTCAATATGGATCAATGTGGAATGTGCTTTGCATCCATCCATCCAGAATCGTCGACATGGCTGTAGTTTGTCTTGGAAGCTGAGTAAATCTATTCATGTATTCATGCATTCATTGGTCAAGAAGCAAAGTACATATAATTTAAATTGCAATGTTAACACTATTAACCTGTGTACCCCCACATAAGTCAGTAATCGTTAGAATTATGAAAAATTGTAAGACTAAAGCATTTAGAACTTTAGATTTACATAAGCTTTATTTGTCAACACATTGTTTGTCACTTTTTGTTTTAGGTTGATTGTCAGGCTTTGTAGAAACGAAACACAGTGATGGTGATAGACTAATTATGAATAAATTCCTTTTAAAGAGCTCAATTATCTACTGTTACAATAAATGAGTGTATCTTGTAAAGTATTCATTACAGATTTTCCTACTACCTTAAAGTAAAATTTTCATTCTTAGTGAATTGTGAAAAATACGGCACAAATATATAAATCACGTCAATACAAGAAGATATTTATTTTTATTAAATAGGGTAATAGCAGTTTATGTTTCTTGTTAGAATTATTTATATTCAATATTTAATTCAATATTTCAATAAATGTTTTCCTTTTACATATGTAAAGTAAGTAAGTAGGTAAATTATGCAAAACAATTAGACGAGATGAATGAATCCTGATGGAAAAAATGTAAATTACTTTATTTTTAATACCTTTATTAGTCCCCCAAAAGGAGATATTACATTTTCAGTACAGCCCGTGCAAGGTAGACAGGTGTCTGAGGCTGCAGTCATCTTTGGAGGTGCTGCCCTTTAGACAAAGTGGGTGAAGTCTCTTGCCCAAGGATACAATGATGGAGACAGATAGAGCAGGGCTCAAACCAGCGACCGGCCGATTACCACTTTAACACTCCTACAACCTACCACTGTTGCCACCATTGGTATTGGAATTGGTACATCCCGTAATCGGTGAGTTGCCGGTTTGAATCCCTGCTCCATCAGTCTCAGTCGTTGTGTCCTTGGGCAAGACACTTCACTTGCCTTGCCTGCTGGTGGTGGTCAGAGGGCCTGGTGCATAGTAGCCCTGCCTCTGTCAGACTGCCCCAGGGCAGCTGTGGCTCCATTCCAGTAGCTTGCCACCCTCAGCGTGTGAGTGTGTTCGTGAATGGCTGACTGTAGTGTGAAACGCTTTGGGGTCCTTTGGACTTGATAAAGTGCTATACGAGTATAGGCCACTTATCATTTACCAACACAATGATTGTCCAACATGGTCTTATTCTGACCAGACAATATTCTCTTTTGGGAAAAACTGTACCTGTCAATTCAATGTCTATCTGAAGCTCTCTGCAAGTACTTAATGACTTTTGGACAAATACTTTGACTATCCTATTCAGTCCTTTGTCAGAAATATTACAAGGGGCACTTGTTGTGACTGGTTTATGGTAAAAATATGTCATTTTCTCCTCTGGATTATGGCTTCAACAGGACTCACTAGAACATTTAGAAGTTTAGAAAAGCAGCTGTAGTCATTGCAAATAGTATGTTTTGCAACAATAGGATTTTTTATGTGAATATTATTATTTTTTTGCTATTACAGATCATATCAGTTACAATACTTCAGTAATGAAAAATCTTTTTACAGGCCATCAGTTAATATTAAACTAGATTATATTAAGATTTCAGTTGGCTTTTGGCATGTTATGCCTTTTTGTAGATCTTTGTAGACTTATTCCCTGTACCATTCCATTTAATTACTCATAACTTAAATTATGGACTAATTTGTGTTGATATATTTTTATGCATGGATTACTTGAGCTGGTATTGATATCCGGAGGGAATTTAATGTCATTAACTAATTTTAAATTAAAATTTTAGAAATAAATGTACTAAAAATAATAAAAGTTGTCATATTCAGTACAGTTTTTTATCCACTGCATGCACAGATAAATGTCTCGAATGTTTGCCAATACTGACATAGCTAAGCAGACATGTAACACAGTTATTTCAAGTCCAAGATTTAGCCTGCTTGAATTATAGGGTTGCATTATGGATTTTCTCCAAACCTTGCAGGCTGTCCAGGCATAGCATACATACACACACACCACACCACACACACACACACACACACACACACACACACTGACATGTGAATAATAACACCAGCAGTTAACAGACATCAGCAAAACCTGTAGCTTTAATTTTCTTCCTTTTGATGAGACTGCTTTCACACTACCAGGAAGATTATGCAATTGCTTTGCTGCCACAATAAGCAACACATGCTTCTCCTACATTTAAACTTCCATGCAACTAAAAATTATAAACATGATAACTTCAGCTTGATTATCACATAATTTCAGCTTCCTTTTGCACTGTATTCAAAAGAGAGTGTTGTATCTTGGATTGTGTGGTATCATGGATTATACGCCCACAGGCAGGGTCTTTCCTGTTGATAGAGGGTTTGGAATCTCAAGCTTAGATGGAGATACCATACACAGGTGATTAAAAATTCTATGTATTTTTCATTATGATATTTTCACATTTTGTATACTTTGTATACTTTTTACGTTAGATGTTTACAACATGAATTTAAAGAACACCAGAATCCTTTCTCAAAAAATATCTGATTATGTCAAACAATATATAATAGACATAATAAATTTTAAGATCCTTTTTTATAAGCTAAATACCTGAAATGTACATTATCTTTTAGCTTCAAAAAAAGCTTGTTCTTGTAGGAAAAATTAATCTGTGTTTTGGAACATTTATGATCTACAGAAATCTTCAGGCGTGTGTCGGTGAATGGAAGTGTGGGGAATTGCTGATCCCTCTAAAATCTCACTTGCCTTAATTAAGCTAACTCCTGTAATGCTGAGCTAATGCGAGCAATGCAAGTAATCCTTCCTCAATTAGGCAAAATGCTCCACAAATCGCTCCTTCTCCACTGAAGTACTTTACACAGAGCACAACATCCGATGCACATCATTACACACATACAAAATCAAAGTCGAGTCCACACTCTTGCAATACATGAGCAACAAAATGTTTGGTTAACACAAGATCAGTCAACATGAAGATGGTTCTGATCTCTGTCCACAAGCTGAAACTTCAACACACACAAAGACATGCAACCTTAAAGCATAAACTGATGTCAGCTATTGCCAGAAACTCCCATATTTACCACTAATGGTGCAAAAATGGCTGCATGTTGCTTGTGAGTGCGTAATAATTTGTGATGCTGCTTAAGTAATGTTTGCATCAGCAAAATTTGAAAATCGAACAAGGGCACAAATTTGAAATTTTTACTTTGACCAACTTTAGTGTCTCTATAATTAAAAAGGAAAATGATAAAAGATAGAACATATAAGAAATTAAAAAATAGCCTTGGACTTTTCTAAAACTTACACTCTTTCAAAGGCTGCTTTACAAACAGACGAAATGCTTTCTTTAAATAATTGGAACAGAAGGCCTTGGTAGACCAACTACAGTTAAGTCAAATGGATATAATAATTAAAAAAAAAAAAATCCACCAAAAACATTTTCATTAAGCTTTTTTTTTATCCCATCTATAAAGTGCAGTTTCTATTCCTGTTTACATACCACCAATATCCCATGGTACAATAAGATGTTAGATTATGGAAATTTGAAAATAAATTTCTGGATTACATATAGATCTCTGTAAATAAGAAGATCACAGAAAAGGTCATTTATTTCAGTATATCAGTTCAGAAGTGAAACTCATATTGATAATTCCATACTGATTGACATATTTCAAGGGTCCTTTTCTAAAAATATTGGTGATTATTATTTACTAGGGTATTTTCCCATGATATTTTTATAGAAATGTTATGTCATAAGTATGATATGGCCAACACAATCATGGAGAAGACTGTTCACTTGGCACTGCCAGATTTATCCTCCTTATCAAAGGTGTCTTTGGCAGCCTCTGCAAATAGGGTTAGCCTCAAAATGTCATTGCTAAAAAAACTGTCATTTAGCAGAGTGCTGTATCCAAGCATTTTAATGGAAAGTTGAGGGGAAGGAAAACTATGGCAGAAAGAGGTGCGCAATCTCTTTTTCTTCACAAAAGAAGATTGTGAAGCAAAGTCCGTTCAAGAGTTCGGGGGAGATTCACAAGGTGTGGACTGCAGATGGAGTCCATATTTGCAGAGCCACCAAAGGCAGACATGTTCGAGATAACTGTTACATTCCTTATGTTAAGCCTCTCCTGAATTAGAAACATCAGAAGCCTCTTACCTGGGCAAGGCAGAAAAAGGACTGGACTGTTTTGAAACAAAAGTAAATAAGAAGATAAACATTAAATTTGATTTGGAAAATCAGGGTCCAGTCTGAAGGAAGACTGAGGAAGAACAGAATCTCAACTACTTGTTAAAAGTCAGCACAGCTGTCTACCACATAATTTTATTCAAGTTCATGCTTCTGTCTGCTGACAAGCTTTAGGAACATGCTGGTTTCATTTTCCAGCAGGAGTTCACACCTACCCACGCTGCTGAAAGTACCAATACATGCTTCAATGACCATGGCATCTGCACTTAGCTGGCCAGCGAACTCACCTTACCTAAACCCCATAAACAATCTATAGAGTAATGCCAGAAAGAATTGAAGGTACTGAAGGCATATGCTGTAGAGTACATGGGCATACTTTTCAGTCGCTATATTTCCAAGTTGAACATCTTTTTCATAATTTAATTTTCTGTTCTATTGTTTAAGAAACTGAATAGTCGGTTACATGTAAGCCATAATCCACATTAATAAAAATAAATGCTTAAATGATATTACTCTGTGTGTGATAAATTGATACAAGATATAAATTTGAACTTTTCAGTGATTTTCTGGTTTAATGAAATGCACCTAAGTTCAAAGAAATGGAAATTCAGCATAAAGGAAAATAAATAAAACAAGTATGGCTGGGCTTTGCTCGCTAAGAAATGAAAACGAGTTAATGGCATTTAGCTTGACATCATGGAAACACCACAGAATGCTTTCCAAGTAAAAAGACAGATGGCCTTACAGTGTATCAAACCCCTATAAATAAAACCCTACTGTGTCATACAATATGACATTATCTCTCACTTGACCTCAAACATTCAGTTTTGCATAATGGTGACCCACATTAAAACATGAATAATTCATGCAGATTCACTAAGATTTACTCTATGATGCAGTCTTGAAGCATTAGTCTTGCATACTACTTACACACCCACACAAACTTTAACAGTTAAATTGTACAAACAACAAGCAAATATGACAAATCTTAAGGATTAATTGCTACTTCCCCATTCTTCTTCTAGTCCTTAGTTTTCATCTCTACTTCTCCCTTACTTCTTCGATATTGATCATCAATTCTAGTGATACTTAGAAAAGAGAGTGCTGGCAGTGTCATCTGCATTACATTATTCCCATCTTGTTTGACCGGAATAAATTTCACGCATGCTTTGATGTTTTTGTATTTGAACTGGAAGCAAGATTTTGCTTTCACCAAATCGCTGCCATTTTCAAAATTTGCAACAGCTGTGAAACCCCTGAAGGATACTTTAACACAAGACAGATTATGGTCTCTGAACAAACAAGCACATCAGCCATGAAAAAGCAATCAGCATGAGGACTTGGCCAACTAAGCCATTTGTATTTAAGAGGAGCAGCTATATTTGTAAACACGGGCACGAAAAAAGACCGCAGTCTTCCTCAGCCTTCATTCAATTTCAAGTCAAAGGAATTTTTGAAAATTTTATTTCAACACCTTGAGAAATTTTAAGTAGTTTTAATTAAAAATCCACATAATAGAAAGAAATTAAAATGCTATTTTAAAAATTAAGCAATAATTTTGATTTTATCTGTTCTCCTTGACAGCAACCCATCCTTCAGCAAATGAATGAGCAGAAAGTGAATCCTAAATACATAAAACACACCCTGTGGATTGTATTCCTTTGACTTGTATGAATGATGTACTTGCACCTGAATGTTACAGATATGCAAAAAAACCCAAAAAATACACCACACACACACACACACACACACACACACACACACACACACACACACACGCACACGCACATATAGCCCTCTCACTTCAGATTAGGTCCAAAGTAAAGCGGTATCATGTCAGCTAAAGCAGAGCAGAGACTTCATGATGGAAAGGTGTCACAAGAATATTACCTATCCAGTTCCTATACAGAAGCAGGGAGGTCTGTAAGTCAGCAGCATGCTGTTTGCCCATATAAACAGGAAGCACATGGATGGCTATGCACGGTTTGATATACAAATAAAATGTCATTCATTAAGTTAAAAATGTTCTGCAAACCTAAAAGACTTTGTGTGAAAAAGTAATTCCCTCCTTTAATAAATCACGAATTAAGTGTGATTAGTCACTTTTTTTTTTTTTGGAAAGCGAAGTTTAATTTTCCTAGCCACACCTAAACCTGATAGCAGTCAGAATGAAGATAGTAGAAAAACTAATCTTGCCATATCATTCGAACTTCTCTGACGTGAAAATGACAAACACATCTCAAATATCAACACATCATGCTCAAACTTAAAGGAATTTTTAAAAAAAAGACAGACGAAAAACTAAGCCCTTGATTTTTATCAGCCTGGAATGATTAAAAAACCATTTCTAAGTCTCAAGCCTACAAACATGAACCAGGAGCATATCAACATCTCACTCAAGAGGTCACAAAAATACCCATAACATCTAAAGCAGTGCAGACTTTATGTGCCTCAGTTAAGGTCAGTGTTCATGTTTCAATGTTAAGAAAGAGACCGGGCTAAAATTACATCCACAAAGCCAAATTCTACTGCTGACCAAAAATAACATAAAGGCCCGTCTCACATATCGCATAAACAATTCTAATGATCCACACGATGTTTGAGAAAATATTCTCAAGACTGACACGATAAAAGTGGACATTTTTGATGGCTACATCTGGCTTAAAAATGACACAGCATTTCAGAAAAAGAACATCACCCCAACAGCCAAACATGGTGGCGATGGAGCGATGGTCTGAGTCTGCTTTGCTGCTTTAGGATCTGGACAACGTGCCGTAATTGAGTTATGATGGAATTGTTCTCTTGCAGAAAATCCTGATGGAGAATGTCTAACTATTAATTCATGAACAAACAAAGGTGTTCAAGTAGCTTTGTCAAAGTCCATACTGATTGAGATGCAGTGAAATGGCCTTAAACAGGCTGGCCAAAACCATGCAATGTGGTTAAATTAAAGCAGTTCTCAAAAGAAAAGTGGGCCAAACTTCCTCCACTGTGACATAAAAGACTTTTTGCCAGTTACCACAAAAGCTTGTTACCGCCAAGTTTGTCAACTAGTTACATTAAAATTAATTTGATGATCTAAAACATTTAAGCATAAAAAAATGAAAAAATAGAAGAATTCAGTACCAGTTTTCACAACACTGTAAATGGGTGTAGACAACTGAAAACAAAAAAAAGTTCCAATGGGGTTTAACTCGAGTGAAAATTTTTACATCACATGCCATCTAGGGCCATTAAGATGAGTGAGTGTGTAAATGTCACCTCATTAGAAAGAGAAGGGATATGAGAAGAGGTCTCCTGCAGTAGTCCATAGAAATTCATTACAAGCCATTTAAAAGCACAAAATAGGCCCCACACTGCGGAACAGAGAAATGGACTGTTCCTAACAGTAGCTAAGGACACCATGCTCCTGCTTCCTGTTCTCTTCTCCCCATCTCCCTGGAAAGATTGATAAGGACATAGATTTCTTAATCTGTTTTATGCACAAAAGCTGCAGCTGTAGTACACTGCTGAGCAGCACAAACGCCTGCTACTTTCCCCAAACTTGCAGTATTTTTTTCCAGACAGGAGAGAGAACCACAATCTCAAGGGAACCAAAACTCACAAGGCAAACAATACGGCTGCAAAGCTTTATTGCACACATGGTAGCAGAGGTAGCAGGGGGCTGTGAGAATCACCCTGGTTCCCTCTTTTTCACTCTATTGCTTTCTGCGCCCATTTCTTTTCTCTCCTCCTCCAATGACTCTCTCTCTCTCTCTCTCTCTCTCTCTCTCTCTCTCTCTCTCTCTCTCTCTCTCTCTCTCTCTCTCTCTCTCTCTCTCTCTCTCCCTGTTTCAGCATACTGGGTCAGTTGTGCTCCTGCACTGCAGCACAGTCAACCAAAGTGTTCAAAAGATTTTAGTTATAATTTCAGGAAATAGGAAACGACATCTATTGGGGTTGTCCTATGCTCTTAACCTCTCTTTCCATGTAGCATACAATAAAGCTTTCATATGGTAACAAAAATATAAAAATACAGCATACCAAAATCTTCAATTTAAAACAGTGCCTTGCAAAAGTATTCAAAATTTCTGTACAAATCAATGGTTGCATTGTTTTAACGTGCTATCCTTCATTAAATAAACTTAAATAACCCTTGAACTTTTTTTACACTTTGTCACATGACTACTAGAAAACGTCAATGTATATTGGGAGAATTTATGTAATAATAAATTCAAAAATTCTTCAAAAATAGTACATAGCTGTGAAATGGAATAAAAAGGATACATGTTTTTTTTGTTTTTTTTTCACAAATAAAAATCTGAAAAGTTTTGCATAGATTAGTTTTTAGCTCCCTTTACTATGATGTAATGAAATACATTCCACTGTAACCAGTTGCCTCTCAGAAGTCAACTAACTGGTAAAAAGAATCCATTTGCGTTTAATTCAATCTCAGTCTTTAACATAAAGCTTTTTCTATGAAGGCTCATGGGTTTGTTAGAGAACATCAGTAAAAACAACAGCATCTTGAAGACAAAGGAATATAGCAGATAGGTCAAGAATAAAGCTGTTAAGAAGTTTAAAGCAGTGTTACGTTATATTATCCCAAGCATTGCACATCTCAAAGAGGACTGTCCAGACCATCAATCAGTTAAAAGTGTGGGACAACTGCTCATCCAGCCTATCTAACAGGCCAGGCAACAAAGAGAGCCCTATAATGACTCAGGAGGAGCTGCAGAGATCCAAAACTCAGGTGGGACAATCTGTTGACAGAACCAATCTGATATTCTTTGAAGAGTGTCAAGAAGAAAATCATTGTTAAAAGAATGCCATAACAAGCTCCATTTGTAGAGGACACAGGAAAATCACAATTTTCTTAGAAATTGCTGGTTTTTTTCTTTTTTTCTCCATTTCTGCTCTGCTGACTTGTTCCTACTTTTCTCATGACCCGTCACATATGTGGAAGTAGGTGCTTAGGTCAGGTAAGGCCGGAATGGAACTTTTACATCTACATGTAAAACACAATGTGGCGGACAACTAACATTGTACATCATTCTGGACACACCATTTCCTGTAAAACAAGGTGGTGGCAGCATCATACAATGAGGTCACTGTTTTCTTCACTAGGGACAGGATAGCTGGTCAAAGCTGATGGGAAGATGGAAGGAGCTACATACCAAGGGATCCTGGATGAAAACCTGCTGACTGCAAAACAACAACCCTAAATTCACATCTACAATGGAAAGATTTTTGATCAAAGCATATTCATGTGTTAGAATCATACAGCCAATGTCTAGACAGAAATACAAATGAAAATCTATACTAATTTGATGCCCATCAGCTTTATCCATCCAGCTATTTTGCTCAGCCAGAGCAATGAGCAACAATTTCAGCTCTGTAGATGTCCAAAGCCAATAGAAACCTGGCATACTACATTGACTTACGCATAAACAGATCTAGCAACTATATGAACTATCAGCACTAGCATATTAGCTGCTAGATAAGTATAGAAGCAAAGACAAGTTCACTGGATCATCCAACACCTACTATCGAACACTACTGTACAAAAGATGGAAGATTCCTTTTTGTATGCAGCACTAGCATCGTACTGCAACTCAGCACTGTGGTCAGAGGCAGATTGGCCTTTCAGCAAAATGAAGATAATTCTCCATTTTACTCCAATAAAGGAAATTTATATCACACATGCACACACACACACACACACACACACACACACACACACACACACACACGCACTCAAAATGCAATAATACTAAGTGGCTCTCTGTCTCCTCCTACTCTTTTGTCTTTTCATTTGACTCACATTTTTAGATAACTAAACATACTTCAATTTTCTTTAAAAGGCACTGTGGTCAGAACCTCCTTCTGTTGACTCAATGTTCTGTCACACTTTCCTAAACTGTTGGTTTTTGCTTGCCCGGATTATCAATACTGCTCTTAGAAAAGAGAATTCCTCGTTATTCCTCTCCATTCACAATGTGCTGCCATTCCAAATCAAGGCCTAAGCCAATTTTCACTCTCAAATAACCACAAAACAAATCAGCAAACAACCAATGGAGCAGAAGAGAGAGGGAGAAAACGTCACACAATCAGTCACATGCACACACATGTGCACATAAACACACATAGCTTCACACTGAAAGCATCTTTCCTCCAATGTGCAGTGCAGACAAATACCAGTCAAACAACAACCAGAGGCCAAAACACATCAGAAGCTAAGTAAAAAAAAAGGTAAGGAAAGAGGAGAAAAACATCACACCACACCAAGCTTGAAGTAAGATCCTACTTTTAGATTGTCCCATTATCAATTTTTCTCCAAATATTTCCCCACACAGTTACAGACAATTAATGACTGTCCTGAATTCAGAGTTGTCGCAGGAGCCTGCTGAAGCTCTTCTAATGGGATTATGGTATCACATAGCTCCTGAAGAATTAACAGCAGTAGTGTCATGGCAATATCATATCAGACAGTAGATATAGAAATAAACATAAAAAGTGTGTTGATTAATGTTAAAAGCAAGCATTGTTGACAGAGATTGACAAGATTGACAGGTTCACCATTTGATCAAGATTTTTAAAAAAGCTAAAAGAATAATGTAAAAAAAATACAGCAAACATGCAGAACTGTGTGGACAATTTTATATATATATATATATATATATATATATATATATATATATATATATATATATATATATATATATATATATATATATGGGGAAGGTAAAAAGGTTACCAAGACAGCAACCAAATCAAAATTATTAACGATCCCAAAGTTTTATTCATGTATTCATTTTAGAGTGGGTTGGGGATGGTAAGGGTTTAGGTTAACAGAGTACTACATCATACTTTTAATCAAACTGAGTGCACACTAAAACTGCTGACGGTATAATCTGACCTTGTATGCATAGGAACTAAGGTTTTGTGTGTTTTTCTGTGAGTGAATGTGTGTAAGTACAGAAAAAGGAGAAGACAAATTAGATGGAGTTGATCACAAGATTTCAGCACTATAAAACCTTTCAAAAGCAGTAAAAACAAAAGAGGCGTGACATGATATGGCACTGCTTTTGAAAAAATTATATGAATGTGTTCTTTGTTTATCTGATCAGCAATATTTGCCAAAAAAAATAAAAGAACAATGAAGGCAACATGAGATCAAATGTTCAATTTAATGCAAGCTTGTAGATTGCATCACTGATAACCAATACTGGAGATGATTCATCAGCAATATTTGAACATGTTTCAGAAGATTTGATTTGCTACATTTTAGTTTGTGTAAGTTGACACATATTAGGGAATATAACACTGTATTGCAACTGAGCATCACCCTTTCTACTTAATACATTGAAATCAAAGCAAAGTGGTTGAGCAAAATATTAATCAATCTCCAAATTTACCCACAGTGAAAGTGAAATTTCTATACACCCCTGTTCAAAATACCTGCGATCTGCTTTTTGTGATCTAAAATAACTGAGACCCAGAACAATCATTTGAGAACATTTTTAAGCTTGCATGTGACATATTTTATGTGCAACTCAACTGAAAGTGTGCACACCCTCTTGTATCAGGCAGAAATGGAAAGAGTACAAAAATAGTGTCCTCAAGTAAAAGTATAGTTGCTTTGATAAAATTTTACTTAAATACAAGTGAAGTTACTTGTGTACAAATAAAAGTAAAAAGTACCTCACCAAAATTTTACCTGAAGTAAAAGTCACTAAGTTACTTTTATATGAGCAGAAGAAAGTTTTGTTCATGGTTTTCACAAGGAAAATTAGAACATATTGGTCTCAAACTGTTTTAAATTAAAGGAGAACCCTTATGAATAAAAATGCAACACAAAATAAAACATGTTAGCATATGACATCGTAAATATTTAGGAGGTAATATGTGTAATTTTAATGGGACATAATTTTCCAATCTTCTCTGTCAGCTGCTGTCTTTAGGGTTCTCTACAGCTGATCATCTCCTCCATCTCAACATCCTTCTCTGTTACACCAAACCCTCTCCATCCTTCACTACATCTATGAAGCCTTTCTGTGGTTTTCCTCTTCCTCAGAACCTGGCAGTTCAGAGGAAGAGGAAAACTACCTGTCCAGTATATTCACTGTCCCTCCTATCTAAAACTTTTAAATAACTGACTCCAAACTAAGTAACTGATCCTCTGTTTTGAGCTTTAGCCAATACAAATTATAATCATAAGTTCCAGACAAAACTGATATTATTTACATTTGCTGTTAAATGTTATTCAGAATGTCTACACGGTCATAGTGTTGAACATAAACCAATCTAAGTTTACACCGTATGATAAACCTGTTGCCTTTCTCATAGCTAAACTGGTCCCTTAAGTATGGCTGTGTTTTGTTTTTTTTAGAGGTTAACTTGAACTATACTTAATGGATCTTTCCTGGCGCTTGTCTTCAAATTAATGCAACACCATGAGATCTTAATTTTAACCTAGTTGAAGGATCAATGCTGTTTTTCTGATGTTCTTTTTTTTAAATTTTCTGCACATCACCAAAAGACCATGATACATGAAATGAAGCATGGTGGTGTCAACATCATGCTTTGGGACTGTTTTTCCTTCAGCTTGATTTAAGGACTTAATCAATATGGAGGAAATCATGAACAGTAGCAAATACCAATGCTTGCACAACATATCTGGCTTCTGCTAGAAAGCTGAAGTCATCTGTCAGCACGACAGCAATTCATAGTATATATAAAAATAAACAAAAGAATGGCTTCACCAGAAGAAAATTATAGTTTTTTTTTTTTTGTTTGTTTTTTTATAGAATGGCTTTGCAAGAGCTCAGGCCTGATTCTGTTTAGAAGTCTGTGGGGTGATTACAGAGGGCTGTACACAAGAGGTGTCCTCACAATCTGACAAGTCTGGAACATTGTTTGCAAAGAAGAGTGACCAAATAAAGATTTGTCATGCAAATACATTCCTACCCAAAAAGATATATAAGAGCTATAATATCAGGTTGTATAGGTGAAAGGTCACAATAAAGGGGGGGAAGTTCTGAAATTATTTGTCTTTGTCTTGTTTTTTTCATCACCAAATACAGACATTTTCATATGGGTGTGTAAACTTTTTAGATTCATTATACTAAAAAGTTTTTAGGACAACAAGACTGCATCATATTTAACCCCTCTAAAATGTCACTATTAGAAACAATAAAAAGTTTAATGGTTGAAAATGTTGACTTCTATTGTAAATTAATCCATACCTTTTGTTTAAATTCCCCTGCTCTTGTTTGCAGAATGAAGGAGGCTAAGAAAAGAAACGTGTGATACAATAAAAAGTCACTATATATATATATATATATATATATATATATATATATATATATATATATATATATATATATATATATATATATATATATGCATTTACATTTACCAACTGAACCAACCCTATCTTATAAAGTGACCATATCACTGCATCAAATTTCTGAAATAGCAGAACACTTTTATCGCCCTCCAGTGGAGTGAAAGCACATAGCAAACTTTATGAGAGAACCAAAAAATGAGTGCAAATTCCAAAAGCATCTTCCAATCACAATATCACTCACCTTCTCAATTACTTTTTTATTGCATACATCAGTGACACATGTTCAGATAATGACAACTGTGGCATGCCTCACTGATTTGCCTTTTGCGTTTTAAAATATCTTCCACAAGAGCCACCAGCATTTACTCTGCTTGTTCTGGGCTGTGTTTTACTTTGGCTTTAGATTAAATGCAACTAAAACCTGCAATTTATTGGACAAAAGAAAGACAAACTGTGTATTAAAATATGATAATGATACCCCTCAGTTAAAAACAGAAGAAAAAAATCAGCACCCTATAATTTATGCTTTCCATGTAGCTTGGATAAATTGGATGCAAATCCTATTATATGAATATTAACAAGTTTGTGTTATGATACCTTGCACTGCTTCTTGGTCTAGCATGCTTTTTGTGCCTAATAACAGCTAACGGCTGACCACATCCTACACCAGATGCACACCCTGTTCGTCTCCACTCCCCACATGTTCCACAAGGCCTTGGTATTGGCATTGACACCTTCATCAATTAGATTAAAGAGTTTGTTTTTATTAAGAAGGCTATACCAGACGCATAATCACTATACATTGATTTAACATTATCTTTACAATAAAATTCTTCACTGAAATTACAGAATAAATATATGCACATTTTTTCTTCAAATCTTTGTGAAAGAGAAAACATTAAAAGTGCTTACTACAAAGCTGTTAGTGGGTTGCGATGGGAACTCCAGAAGCAATGAGAAGGGAAGAGGGGGTGGGGTCTTAACAAAGAGTGTGGAAATATCCAGAAAACCCCTCAGTATGGTCTTGTAATAATATTCACAAATGTTTTACCATCCGTGTGTTGGTGCTTCATTTTCTTTACAAGAAGCACCCTGATATAGACAGAAGTCTTCACTGATAGTAATAACCATATTAATAAGATATAAAAAATTAAATAGAACACTGAACCATAAATGTGTTGCGGTATCTCTGTTCATAGAGTGACGTGATAGTTCTGAGTAAATCCTCTCACTTCCTGCACTGAAGCGAGTACATGCAGCAAACTGCAGTTCAGTTTGAATATAAGTATTTTTTAGACTCTTTCGATTATGTCCTACAAAGAAAAAAATGTGCACAGATTCCAGATGTTTGTATATCCTAGTTGAGTGGTGAAAGAGAGAAAAAAAAAAAGAAAAACAAAAAAGTAAGGGAGACGTCCAGCTCCCGTTTGTCCTTATGGTGACTAGTAGCACATCATGTTAACTCCATACAAATGGATTTTAGTGACAGATGTAGCATGGTTTGTGTGTTTTCTTTTTTCCCCAGAGCCCCCGTTTTTCCTCGTTTGCTTTCTTGAGGGCATATAGAGATATTTATATATTATAAAAATAACGGTTGACGTTGCTGGCTACTCTGAAAAAAAGGCACTTAATTGAAACATCTGAGAATGACCTCTCTTCGAAGGTGATTTTAAGTGAGAGTGGGGGCATTGTGACTGTATAATTATACATATTATTTTTAATTCATGCTGCATTATCAAATTTTGTTTTTATTATTGGTCTAAGTGATTTTGTCTGGAAGGTGGAAAAGTGAATATGACAAAATTGTATTTTTTTTTTTTTTTTTTTTTTTTTTTTTTTTTTTTTTTTTTTTTGTTCTTCTCTATTGGGCTACAAAGTCATTAAAATCGGTAGGATTTTTCCAAGACTTCGAGGTAATCTGGCTTGGTTTGAAGTTTGGCCCTTAACTCGAGGTAATCACTTTGGGAGGGATCAGGGTAGCAGCCTTTCCCGGCTGTAAAAAGCAACGTCTCCTTCAGCCGTGCATCCTGCTGTAAATCTGGGTACTGCATGCCTGGTGGATGCGCATGTGCAACATGCATGTCCTTTAATTTGGGCACCGTCCCATACAAACAGTCTACAAAACCCACTGTTGGCGTGGGCCTCTGACTGTCAATCATTGTAGGGCAGAGCCCTCCATTCTCATGAAATCCTGACATGTCCGCTGTGGTGTGGTTGACTGTAACAATGGTGTTGAGCTGAGAGTTGGAGACCGCCAAGGTCCACTCTCTTTCTTTCTCCAACAAGGTTCTGTAGTTACTGTTGCTACTGCTGCCATTGTCTTTCTTTTCTGCAAACTGTGCCATCTCCTCTTCTGAAATCTCTCCTTCTCTAGGCTTATAGATAGGGTTGTTACACATCTGAGTCACGGGGTGGGGGATGTAATCATAAACGTGGCCATGAGCGTGTGTGTGAGTAGTGTGCGAGTGTGTGTGCAAAGTGGGTGTTGGTTTCTCTGGTGTGCCAGAGTTCCCAGCACTGCTTTGCCTTGGAGGATCCTCAAAAATCCTGCATTGCATCTGGATCCCTGTCAGGTCCACCTCAGAACGTTTCCGGAAAGGTAGCTTCTTCCTGCGACGGAGGACAAAGGCAAAGAGCCCAGCAGTAACAAACACAGCTGAAATGAAGAGGATGAGCAGGCTGAGGATGAGAACCGACAGTGGAACAGCCCCTCTCCCACTTGCTTCCCCCATTTCAGAGCTCCCTGTGCTGAGGTCATCCCCACCAGGGAGAGCTGGAGGGGGACCTGAGGAATACTTCAGCTCAGGACAGATAACCTCAACCTCAAGTGAGCGCAGGTCCTTTCCAGAAGCATACTCCGGTGTCTTGCAGGTGACATCCCCCACGACAATGACAGAGGAGAGCTTTTCCAGCCATTGTTTGAGAGGGATGATATCACATGAGCAGTCCCAGGGGTTCTGATGGAGATCAATCTGCACGATGGAAGTCAGATGCTCCAGGACACCATGAACAGGCAGGGAAACAAAGTAATTGCTGCGGAGATTAAGACGTGCAAGGTTGGTGCCAGCAAAGGCATCATTGGGTAATGACCTTAACAGGTTATTATTGAGGAAAACCAACTGCAGATTGGGCATTAGGGAGAAAGAATGAGGCTGGATCTCACGGATGACATTGTATTCAAAGTAAAGATAGCTCAGCATCTGAAGTCCACGGAACATACCAGGAGAGAGCCTCTCAATGTCATTACCATTCAGATATAAACTTTTTAAGTTTGGTAAGTTGATAAATGCACCTTCCTGGACATAGGATATCCGGTTGTTCCCTAAATGTAGTAAATCCAAACTTGAGAAGTTCCAGAAATCTGAGCGGTAGATCTTCTGTATTAGGTTCCCACTAAGATACAATTTCTTGGCATTGAGGGGTCGTGGCAGAAGCTCTGAAATGTTGTGAAAGCCTTTGTCTTTACAGTTTACTGTTAACCCCAGGTCATTGATGTGAAGGTTGCAAATACAACTAGCTGGACAGATTATTGGAATTGGTGGTCTTGTTTGGTAACCAGCAATGGGAGGTTGGTTGAGGCCTGGGTAAATGCTACGAGGAGTTGGGGGGTTCTTTGTAGGCCGTGGCCGTTTGGTAGGCTTCACAGGTCTGTCTCTGTACTCCACAGATGAGGCTGTGTTTTGAAAGGAGGAAAGCATGGAGGAAGGGTTAGTAGGCCAAGTGTTCTCATTGCTGAATGGCACGCGGGGAATTCCCAGCTTGGCCTCAATCTCGACATCGGACAGCAGAGGACAGAGCTCACTGCGTTTAATTTCCCGTAGGTCTTTTCCATGTAGGTGGAATGGGTACTCACATGTGATCTCCCCCACCAAAGCTGTGTAAGGGATTCTCTCCAGCCATGTTTTTAACTGGACAATCTCACACACACAGTTCCAAGGGTTTTCCTCCAGCTGGATTTCCATCAAGCTCCGTCCAACATACTCCAGTGTGCCTTTATACTGCAATGTTTTTAGTCTGTTACCTCTCAAGTCCAAGTGTGTTAGGGACACAGACCGAAAAAGATAATTCGGCAGCATGGGTATGAGATTGTCATTTAATATAAGCACTCTTAATTTGTGAAGGTGCCTGAATGCACCACTTTCAATCCTTTTAATAACGTTGTAATCTGCTTGGAGATACTCTAGACTCTCCAACCCCAGAAATGTGTCGTTTCGGAAAACTTCTAGTTTGTTTTCATGGAGAAACAGTCGTTTGAGTATTCCCAAGCCATTGAATGCCCCAGCATGTATATCTTGCAAGGCATTATTACCCAGATTGATGGATATGGCATTGTTAAGATGGAGAAAGCTATTGAAGTAGAGCTTCCTCATTGAGTTCCTCTGCAGATTGAGCTTGAAGGGCCGGCTCCATATTTGAGAGATCTGGCTGACATTTGTAAATCCTTTACTGTCACAGTGGACATGGAAGATGCCTTCCTTGACCTCGCAGTCGCATGGCTCAAAGCAGGGCTCGTCGATCTCCTCCGAGTCCTCCAACAGTGGGATTGGTGTGGTCCATCCTAAGGCTATGGTGCTCAGCAAGGTAACCCACAGCATCCTCGCTGACACCACGGCGATGAAGTTTCGGCTCCAGGGACAGAGCCACTTCACAGCACTGCAACAGAAAATGCCAGGGTAGATGAGATCACATAGAAAGGGAAGGTGTAGAGTTAATAGTTACTCATACACACACACACACACACACACATTACATGCACACACACACACACACACACACACACACACACACACACATATATATATATATATATATATATATATATATATATATATATATATATATATATATATATATATATAATAACAAAGAGAAGTTTGAGATGACAGAGGCAGAAAAGGAAGATATGAGGAAGGAAGAGTGCATTAGTTTCAGTAGAATGGAAGGTAGCTTTGAAATGAATACCTATGAATAATAGAAGGACACTGGACACCACTTTAGATTCTGCAATATTGCTGTCTTTTTTAAACAAAATATAAAGCCCTATACTCTTAAATAGATAATATGATACCCGAGAAAACACAAACGGCTCTCTGCAGTCAGACAGTACACCTCACTATGTAGCCTGAAATGCCATTTATTATACAGCAGATGTGCTGGTAAGGTCGCAATAAATCACAGCAGAGATGCTTATCGCTATGAATAAACGAAGGGAACAGTGGGCGAGGAAGAGTAGCATCGAGGAGACACTGTCCCTTGCTTTATTTAACGCATAACAAGGATCCCAAATCCATCTTTTAAGATATGAATGTGACTGTGCTACTGCAGAAGCATTCAAAGTTTAAATCATGAAACAAAATAGTGCAACAAAATTGTCTTCTGTGTTTAAGCCAATCTGAACATATCTGTCTATGACTCATTTAAATCTAATAAACTGCATGATTTTGCCTTACATGTAAAATTTGCCAATTTATGCAACGGAAATAATTCTACACTATTCAGTGAATGAGTGAAAAAAGTCCTATTTTCAGAAAATGAGGGAATCCACTATGTTGCCTCTTTTGTTTTCCCACCATTTAAATCTTTGATATGCAAGAAAACACGTTTTAACACAAGATTTTTTTTCTTTGTCCCTGGTACAAATTTGATAAAATCCAGATAAATTTGGTTTTATTAGTCGGTGCAACTTTTTTTTAAGATAACAGGAACTACAGACGTGAGAAGAGCAGTGGGTGATTCTATTGTTTATCAAAGCGCAGCTGTGGGGCAGCCTTTTTACCCAAGTCCAGTTATCTTACATTAAAAAAGAAAATTAATAGCAATTATGATTAGGTGGATAGTAAAAAAAAAAAAAAAAAAAAAAAAGTCACTTTCATCTAAAAATTGTACTGCTCTTATACGGGCTAAAAAAATATCTACTAAATATATTTGTGTTGTTGTCCCTCTGTCTGTCTGTCTCCATACACACTCCTGCACGCATGCAAAGCTTCTGAAAATCTTTGCCATTATTGCAAACTCATGTATGCACTGCGCTGTTCAGCTCAAAAATACGGAGAAGCGCATGTGACCGTTAGCACAGGCAAAAGCGCTGGCCGTGGTGCTGAATGCAAAACCCCGTCAAAAAATTGAAAAACGCAGTAATCCCTCAAAAAATATGACAGATAAATCTGGTTGAAAAGAAAGAAAAACAATATCACATGATGTTCATTTCATTTTGACTCCACACTCCATTAGTAATCCAGCAGGATTAGATTCCGCCTCCGTGTTATAGAGATCAAAAAGCCAGATGCGATGTCAAAAAAAGTAAGAAAACATTTCAGGACACTGAGCAAATTACGCAACATAATAATTCCATTCGCGGTGCATCAGTTCTATACGTACTTAGTTTAGCGGGATTCCAACTTCACATATCCTCCTTCTGTGGTGATGGGTCCTGTCGTTGCCCGGTGCGTCCCGCGTCTCACGGTCCGTTGCCGGGCTGTGAGGGAGGGGGAAGAGAACGAGAAAATGAGGGGGGTGACTGAGCCTCCTGAACGGGGAAAACACAAAGGAGGACATGGACAGAGACAGCGGGGCATTGAGGAGGGAGAGAGGAGAGAGGAGGAGGAGATGCGCATGAGAATGAGCCCCGGATGAATTAAAAAAAGAAGTGCTGCTTGTCATGAATTGGCAAATTTCAACCAGGTTCTATTAAAAGATCTAAACCTTTCAACGGACATCGTCGCGCTGAGTTAGTGTGGGAAAAATGATGCTGAACAAGTTCCGGTCTAGAAGGAACGGTCTCTGATTTGGTGCCAACCCAAGACACCCCCCACACCCACCCTCACTCAAAAAAAAAAAAAAAAAAAAAAAAAAAAAAAAAAAAAAAAAAAAAAAAAGAAGAAGAAGGCAAGACAGCAGAGCGCGTGTTGGAATACATGCCAAGCATAATGCAGGCTTTCGTCGTGACATTGGCCGTAAAATTGGGGACTAAAGCAAGAACAGAACAGGTATTGATTAGTAGGATGGATTCCTGCTCTCAGTTATCCTCGCTCGCTGTCGCCCTGTTTGAAGTCCGTGGCTATGCAGACATCTATAGAAGCACAGAAATACCCCCCCACTACCCAAACACACACACACACACACACACACACACACACACACACACACACACACACACACACATATCGGGTAAATACTTTCCATGATCCACACGAAATAGTCTATAACTGCTCACCTTAGTTTTGTTGTGCAATTGGAAAGCATCGGGGGGAAAAAAAAAGATCACTAGTTTGAATCTGGTAAATCTCTCTCGTTCTCCCCTTCTCTTCCTCTTCTTCTATCTCTCTATTTTTCTCTCGTTCTCTCTCTCTCTCTTTCACTCTCTCTCTCTCTCTTTCCCTCTCCCCCCTTTTCCTCACCCTCTCCTAGTGGCTGAACCTAAAGAGAGGAGAGAAGAGAAATGAAGACGTGATAAGAATGCGATCTCTCCCCCCCTATCTCTCTCTCTCTCTCGCTCTCCAGTGATACTGACTCTCTCTCCTCTCTTATTTTCTTAGCAGTTTGTTTAAAATGCAAGTCCTCCACTTCTGCCCATCCTCTTCCTTTTCCACCCTTTCCTCCACCTCCACCTCCTCCTCCTGAGCCGCCTCTCGGGCGAGCGTTCAACAACCGGGTGAGTGTTCTCCTGACGGCTTCAGCAGCCCGTCTCTGTCAGCACAGCGGCAGCGGTACGGGTCTGTGGATCATATCGGCCTCGACTTGGTTCCCCCCCTCAGCCCCCCGTCGTGCGTCAGAGAAAGTCGCGGACCGAGCTAGAGGGAGAGAGAGAGAGGGGTCTGCGAAGAGATGGGAGAAGCAGAGGAGAGAGATCTGGCAGTGAGAGAAAGAGGGAAGGAGGGGAACGGGGGGAGCAACAAGAGTGAAGGGGGACGGCTGCTCTATAGTTCTGGATGCTGTCGAGAGGAGGGAAGGAAGTGGAGTGAAGAGGAGAGTAGCGAGTGAGAAGCGCTCGAGCTGCGACTGCGGGAGCGCGCGGCAGTGAGAAATAAATAAATAAATAAGAAGTCGGGAGCGCGCAAGACCTGTGGATCCCAGACTGGACGCAAGACGCCTCTTTCTCTCTTTGTGTCTGCATAATCATTTCAATTACTTATTTCATTGGAATGGAAGTGATCTAGTGCCGGCCCAATTTGCTTTTCTCTCTCTGTCTCTTTGCTCATCTCCTCAAGACGCAGCCATCGTTTGGGGATATGTAGTCGGCAACCAGTCATCCTTGCTGGAGGGATGAAGGAAGGTGGCCGCAACTGCTTACAACCAACAGGGTAGGGACTGGAAAATATGGAGCACTTCTTCCTTTTATTCTATCCGCGTGTCTTCCCCAGTCTCGCCTCCAGCGGGCAACACAGGCCCACGTTGTGAGCAAGATTCTTCTGGTTTTTTGGAGCTTAACACAGAGGAGGGTGATTGCAGCGGAGAATTGTAATCTTCTTACAGGATCTCTGGTTGATACATTTAGCATGGCCTCTGTACCACATTCACAACCGGAGTTTAGATTTAAAAGACTTGCATCTTTTAAAAAATTATATATTAAAAATTAAAATATGAAGAATATATTTGCAGGATATTGAATATTAAACGTTAAGAACTTCCAAAATTAATTTTAGAGTCATTCCTCTAGTTTGTCCTCTATGTTAAAAGGAAACAAAAAGGAGAGAAATATTGGATAAAAATGTTCAATTGTATGCATTCTAAGAGGTGGGACATAAACTTTTATTTAATCTAACATTTTCTAGCAGCTACTGTATAGAAGCCTCTTTTGCTTGCAAGCTTGACTTTAGCATTAGCCCTGTCACAGGTAAATCTACAGTGCATCTGGAAAGTATTCACAGCGCTTCATCTTGTCCACATTTTGTTGTGTTACAGCCTTATTCCAAATTGTATTAAATTAATGTCTTTTCTTAAAATTCAACACACAAATACCCCATTATGACAATGTGGAAAAAAGTTTTTGAGATTTTTCAAATTTATTAAAAGTAGAAAACAAAGAAATAAATGCAGCTCAAAACTGAGCTGTTTCCATTGATCATGATGAGATGTTTCTACAGCTTAAATGGAGTCCACCTGTGGTAAATTCAGTAAATTAGACTTTATATAGACAGGCACACACCTGTCCATATAAAGTCACATAGATAACAGTCCAGGTCAGAACAGAAACACCAAGCATGAACTCAAAGAAATTGTCTATAGATCTCGGAGACAGGATTGTCTTGAGGTACAAATCTGGGAAAGGATACTGTGAATGTCAGACATCATGTTTGGAAGAAACCAGGCATGCCTCATCACCAATATCCTCCCTATAGTGAAGGATGGTGGTGGCAGCATCATGCTATAGTGATGTTTTGCAGCAGCAGGAACTAGCAGACAAGTCAGGATAGAGGGAAAGATGAATGCAGCGATGTACAGAGGCATGCTGGATGAAAACCTTATCTAGCGCGCTCTTGATCTCAGACTGGGGCAACAGTTCATTGGTCAGCAGGACAATGACCCAAAGCACATGGACAAAAAGGAGACACTGAAAGGAGTGTCTTTAGAACCACTCTGTGAATGTCCTGGAGTGGCCAATCCAGAGTCCAGACTTGAACCTTATTGAACATCTCTGGAGAGATCTGAAAATGGCTGCGCACAGACATCTCCCATAGCAATTAAGTGGAGCAACATTTTCAGTCTAATCAAAAATATTTAGATAGAATTTCTTACCAAATTAAATAAGGTAATGTAACAATTTAGCCGTTGCTGTTCTTTATAATTACAAACTAATATGCACGATTAAAAAAAAAATAATTCAGTGCCTTGGTCCCTAAATTTTCCTATGATTATATATTGACTAATAATAGAATATTTTTGTTTTTGCTGTCAGACAGATGCTAAATTAAGGAGAAATTGTTAATTAGCACGTACATTATATGTAAATTTCCTTGTGAGCAGTGTTTTGCAGTGTTTTAAGGCTGATACAGCAACATTTGCAAACAACAGCAATGAATAACAAAGTCACTTTTCTTGGACCACTGAGGTTAATTTTTGCTTCAAAAAATGATCTGATGGGACGCTGGAAAAAACTGTTGTATGCAAGTTGTGCAAAAAGGAGTTAGCCTATTACCGATGCTATTCAGGCCTAAAATACTATCTCAATGCAAAACATCAGCAACAAACAAACAGCAGCAAGCTCCCCAACACTAATGTCAGCATCCACAGTTCACATTTCACAGTATTTTTTCAAAGAAGTTACATGAATGATCAGGGGTTCCTGAAACACAGGGCATCTGAAAAGGCATGGTAGCACTTTGCACTAATCTGAAGGTTGAATAACCTAAATAACAGATTAAAAACAATAAATATCTTTATTGGTGTGCTTATAAGTCTATTTATTCAATAATTTAACACCAAAAAGGGTTGACAGACAGACAGACAGACAGACAGATAATGCAGCACCAGCGGAGTCAGGCACCAGCCCCACATATATAGATAGATAGGTGACATATATAGGGGATGTACCCAGATTTCTTTCACCAGGGGTCCACTGACCATCTGGAATCGCTGAACCACACCGTCCAGCCATGGACACCCCAAAACCTTACATAATTTGGCTGGTACAGGGCAGTAGGTACCTCACTTGGCTTCTCAGATACGAAGAAAATGACACATTGAATTCAACCCCCCATGCTATCCCAGTACTTTCAGAAAACACAGAAATGGCTTTTTTTTTTCTCAGAAATATCGATTTCAAGTCTATCCCCCAAAATGTATGCAGCTTCTTATAATGTTATTAGTTAATGGTTAAATTCTAACAACTTGTTTGATTAGTGTAGAATAAGTTGTTTAAAGCCTTGTATGAAGATTTACTTGGTAGTTAGGCTGTAAAAGTCAACTCTACACTTTTCTACTAAAGTTTCCTTGTCAAATGAAATAAATACTTCTGAAATTAATCTGTTGAGATATAAGGCAAGTGAGGAAATATCCTATTTGTAATCCCTGCTCAGATTTGCTACTTTACGCATCATGGTGGATTAAATGATTGAGCTCTGGAGACATTATCGTGTGCAGGATATGTAAGACATAAATTAATGTTCACTGTAGTTGTAACCCTAAACGTTGCTTCATGGAGCTCTGAGGATCTAATATTTTCAAAAGTCTTTTCCTTGTAATACACAGCTTGTGCCCTTGACTATTCATAACTCAGACAGACTCACTAGGTACATACAGTGACCAACATGACCCTAAAATTAAAATAAACAAAATAAAGTAGTACATAAATAGTATGGGACCGTATTTACAAATGAGTGATTTGTGAAAGGATGAATATAATTTCCTTTTCTGGTTTAGTGGAGTCACCTACAATGTGCTACTTCAGGAAATATGCGTAGGCCTTAATCATATATGCTTGAAGCCACACACCCAGTGCCTGCATACATATATGCAGGCAACACAGTGCAGATAGGTCAGAGAGAAATGTTTGGGAGCAGCTTGAGGTCTGTAAAACTGCCATTCCTCCTCATGAAAAGCCATCATTCACTCCGTCAGTCTGTCAGCTACTGTCTCACTGGCTGACATAAGGCCAAGGCAAACCCTTCATTCAGTCACACGACATGGACTGCAAAGAATTTGTGCTTTAGTGCTGTGTGAATGTGACAAAGTACAGATCAGGGCTAATGACTTTGCCAGCCAGAATATACAGTGGACATTGATGTCTTTGTGTTTGACAAATATTACACAAACTGCCATTTTCCCTATGTAAAAAGAATTGGAGCAGACAGTTGAAAAGGTCTGACCACAAAGGTTGAGTCATGAGAAATTTTGTTTCATGTGAGTGGAGGAAAATAACCAAATGTATTCACCATATGTTGTCCTTAAAGGAAAAAAGAAATATGAATTTAACCAGTCTTGTAACAGATTAGTTGAACTAGAGTGCCTTGCCAAAGTATTAATACCCTTTAGGGCTGCATCGATTAATCGAATGAATTGTGATTAGTCAACTGATTTCGTAATCGTTTAACCGTTAACTGGAGTATGCAGACTCTAAAAAAGGCCATGTATGATACTGTACTATATATATATATATATCTATATATATATATATATATATATATATATATATATATATATATATATATATATATATATATATATAGATATATATATATATATAGTACAGTATAGTACAGTATTATATATATATATATATATATATATATATATTTATTTATTTATTTATTTATTTTTTTTGCATTTAAGATAAAAAAAAAAAAAAAAAAAAAAAAAAAAAAAACTTTGTCTGTAAATATGTTCTACCCAAAACTCATCAAGTGGCAGTTTTAGCTTCACCTGGTTCAAATTCACTAAAGAAAAGAAATATAATTGAATTTTAAGTAATAAAATTTTTATTTTACTATTTAAAAAAGGAATTTATTATTTTTTTTATTTGCCTCTTTTAATGTATTTCTAATGTATGAAAAAGCCTAACAGGTTAAGCTAAAAACCTGCAGAATGTTCCATTTTTAAAAATCTGATTAATCGATTAATTGTCAGAATAATCAAAAGAATAATCAATTACTAAAATAGTCAGTAGCAGCCCTATTATCCTCTGATCTTATTCACATTTAATGTCAATGTTACCACTGTATTGGGTTTTTATGTGATAAACCATAGACCTTTACTGTCAAATTGAC
Source organism: Anableps anableps (assembly GCA_014839685.1). Classification (NCBI taxonomy): domain Eukaryota; kingdom Metazoa; phylum Chordata; class Actinopteri; order Cyprinodontiformes; family Anablepidae; genus Anableps; species Anableps anableps. The sequence continues at coordinate 22,214,519 of CM026068.1, read as the reverse complement.
TGAAAAGGATACATAGCTCTTCTTTTTGTTAACAAATAAAGCCTTAAAGTGCATCACATGTATTCAGCCCCTTTTACTTATGTGTCAACCATTTGTTGTCAGAAGTCACCTAATTAGCACATTTGCATCGACCTTGTGTGTAATTTAATCTGATTTTAAATACAGTTGTTCTGTGAAGGTCTCAGAGGTTTGCCTGAGAATATTACCAAACATCATCATCACTGAGAGCAAGAAGCACAAACAGGCAAAAATAAAGCTGCAGAAAAGTCTAAGAGATGCTTAATTTATAAATTAATATTCCAAGCTTTAATCATCTCACAGAGGCTCAATCCATCATCCAGACATTGAAAGAGTATGTCACGACTGCAAAGCCACCAAGACATCTCTATCCACCTAAAATGAGAGAAAAAGCTGTGAGAACATTAAGCAGAGAAGCAGCAAAAAGACCCAGGTAACTCTAGGATCTGCAAAGATCTCATGGCTCAGGTAGGGGAGCTGTCAACTGAGAAATAATTAACTACTAATGCAATGTACGTACCAGAACTTCATGAAGAAGGAAGCTCAAAGGTACAAAGTCATTGTTGAAAGATATCTAAATGAAATCATGTTTGCAATTGGCCACCAGTGATGTAGGGAACAAAGCAAAAGTTCAACGAGGTGTTCTGGTCACATAAAACCAAAATTAATGTTTTTGGCCTACATGCAAAGTGCAACGCATGGCAGAAAATAAACACTGTAAACTCTGAACACGCGATCCCCAAAGGGATGGTAACACTGCGCAGTGTTGATCCTTTTCTTCAGCAAGTACTGGGATGCTGATCAAAGTTGATGAGAAGATGGGTGGTGCTAAATACAGGTCAATCATGGGAAAAAATCTCTTAGAAGATTTGAGACAACGCTTGAGGTTCACCACTCTTTTAAAGTTTGTTGCAACTTTAAAGCACGACCCAAAACAAACATTGTAGTATCAGACTCAGGAACCTAATTCACTCAGAACAATAAAGACCCACAAGTAAAGCAATTAAATAAACAATATTTAAATTATTTTATCTGAAAAAAGTTCTCTGCACAGACACAACCTCTCACTGTGAACCGTTCTGATGAACAGGGGAGCACGTTGAGTTCAGCAAGTCTGATGAATAGAGAAGAAGTGTCGGCCGCTATAGTGGCTGGGGAGAGCTTTTGCTTTTACTGCTGCATGCTTCAGGCATGCAGAGCTGTGGAAGGAAAATGGCTTCGTAATCAGGGAACCCATCTCTTCTTGGAGAATCTTTGGTTCAAGTTCTTTCTGCGGGAGCTCAGACAACCAGTTTTCCTGATTGGCTTGAATTAAGAGGGTTCATTTTAGAATAAAAAAGTTATCAAATGTGCATGTTAGATTCAAAGTTAAAAAGTGTCTATACAGTATGGATATGTCAAGAAACATCAACGTCAACCCGGCCATCAGTGACATTTTAAGGTCATCAACGCATGATAAAGACATATGAGTGACAACCCTATCATCATAGACAGCAAACAGCTCCCTAACCATGAAAGAGGACTGGCTGACAATAATGCTCAACCAGTTCTTGAGCTAAAAAAATAAAAAGACATAGTTGTGTCTCTGCAGTACATATTGTAACCAGGAAGATAATAAATGTCTATTGTTATGTTGAATTATATGTTAGAAGAGGAAACAGAAACAATTCATTTAAAAAGATTTCAACTTTTTATGGATTTATAATATGCCATTATATCACTGAAACTAATTGCACTAAAATTGAAAACTATCAATATGGAAATAGGACTCAATAACTGAATAAATCCTAAATGTTGCAGGATGATATAAGATAAACCCTCTTTATCAACAGCTGATACTGAGGTAAATATGTTTTGTTTATTAATTTGAATCATTTTGTAATTACAAGTTGCATTTGAAATAACATAACTTGAAATAATAAAACAAATTATTTCATTATCAACTGAAATAATAAAACAAATTCAAATCTGGAACAGGAAAAAAAAAAAAGTTTTGTATCCCATTAAAAACTTTCTACTCTTCAGCTGGCCTCTTTTAAAGCATTCCGTTACTGCTTCTCTGCTTGTCATCAGGAGCTTTCAGCAACATACCACATGCCACCCGCGCCAGCCCTTAGTGGACCCCAAGGGACGATGAGGGGCACAGTCAAGTAATTCCCAGGCTGTTGGTCTGTCTGTCTGTCTCCATGTCTTACCTCCTGTCACTCTGCCTGACTACTTGAGTCAGTGTAACCAACGTGTCACCTTGCCTGCCGTTCTTGCTTTCCACTTACTTACATCCCCACCTGGCTGCCCACCAGCCAGACCACCTACCTCCTGCCAGTCTTTTCTGCCTGATGGCCTGCCCGTATGGCTGACTGCCTGCTTGCTTTCATGTCTTTCTGTCTGTATGCCAGTGTATCTGTCCATGAAGCTTTCAGCACACAATCTGTCTTCCAGCATTCCTCTGTGGATAGCTCATCGTTGAGTAATAATCTTGATTATCTTATTTTACTTACCACCATCATATAATCAATTATAAAAAGATGGATTTAAAGGATCAAAAATTGTCTATCATGTAAAATAGCTTTTTCGCTCAGGCTGTTCTACACTTGTTGAGCATGGTTGTTTAGGTTTCGGTACATCAAATAGCAAAAAATATGGAAAGCAAAATTGTTAAGCTAGCTCTCCATACTTGAGGGCCAAACTGTATGAACATAAAAACTTGTTTAATTATTCATATGATTTTAATGAAAGCAGCAACCTTGCATCTGACCAACTGTTTTATTTGAGGTTCCCTTTTAATAATGTATCCATCATTTCACTGAATATATTATGGAGACTGTATAAAGTTGCTGACTGACAGGCTTTATGAAGAAGCTCTCGATAAAGTTATGCAGAAGACACAGTCAGAATAAGGAATACACAGCTGTATTCATTTTAAAAGTTGCTCTTTCTAGTTCAGGACCCTGCCTTGTTTGAAATTTCGATCTGTTTTCAGGCTGAGAATCTACCTTGGTCTAAGCGCTACGAAGCAGGGGCTGTTTGGAACTATGGTATGAAAAAGCAGTACAGAAATTACTTTTATGAGCAGATAGTTCATTCATTCTAAACATGGATGTTTTTCAGCAGCACAGAACATTTTTCTTTTCCTCTTTTATTCCATGGAACCTTACAGGAAAGCAGGAATTGTACTTAACCCTATGTGCTTTTTCATATGTATAAATAATAATTTTACTGGGGCAGTTATTGCCTCTGAATAAGGTTAAAAAATCTTTCACAAAGGTTTGCTTTTAGTTACTATAGTTATAAATTCTAGGCGCGCATTTGTGTGTAATTGTGTAGGTTGTTATTTGTTGGCAGACATGCCTTAGTGTCACTCACTAATCTGGTCACGTCTGAATGATTGGGCAGACAGTGTAAATGAAGTTCAGGACAAAGGAGCTTCCAAATATAAAACATAGACAAGTGTTCTTTCTCCTTCTTTCTCTTTCACACGCAACGTCTGACATTGTCCCTGTATGCAATTATGACCTGAAAAACCCTTATAGAGCTACTCATCATCAAGCTCAGGGAGACATATTGCCTTTCTAACCTTAGTCTTTCTTACAGAACTGGAGAAGCCATGTGAGGAATTCCTTTTCATAATGACAGTCCAAATTTAATTCAAATTGCTTGACATGTCAGATAATTGAATACAGTGAATAGTACAGGTACATCTCAAACAATCTGAATATTGAGTAAAAGTGTAATATTTCTTGCCAGTCATCTCAGAAGGTGAAATTCATATATTATACAGAATCATCAAATTAGAGTGCTATAGTCTAAGCCTTTGAAAATTCAATGTCACAGAAAATTAAAATATTGTGAAAAAGGTCATGAATGGAAATTAATGGTGTCATACCCTAGTCAACTAATTAACTCTAAACACCTGCAAAGGTTTCCTGAACCCTTAAATAGTCTCTCACTCTGGGTCAGTAGGCTACACCATCATGGGGAAGACTGCTGACTGGACAGATGTCCAGAAGACAGTTATTGACACCCTTCACAAGGAGGGTAAGCCATGAAAGCTCATTGCTGAAGAAGCTGGTTGTTGACAGAGCTCTGTATCCAAGCATACAGTTGCTTAATGGTCCAGAGTCCTGTTTTCAGATGAAAGTAAATTCTGCATTTCATTTGGAAATCAAGATCCCAGGGTCTGGAGGAAGAGTGGAGAGGCACAGAATCCATGTTGCTTGGAGTCCAGTGTGAAGTTTCCAAAGTCAGTGATGGTTTGGGGTGCCAGTTCATCTGCTGGTGTTGGTCCACTATATTTTCTGAAGTCCAGTCAAGGCAGCCATCTACCAGTAAATTCTAGAGCACTTCATGCTTCCCTCTGTTGTATGGAGATTTTGTTTTCCAGCAGGACTTGGCATCTGCTAGCACTGCCAAAGGTACCAAAAGCTGGTTCATTGACCCTGGTGTTCCTGTTCTTGATTGGCCGGCAAACTATTACACCTATGCAGTGCCACAGGTTGATCGCTTCTATGCCACGATGCATTGATGCTGGAACAGGAGGCCCAACCAAGTGTTAAGTGCATAGAAATGTACATACTTTTCAGTCACCTGGCATTTGTGCTTAAATCATTTTTTATTTGGTCTGATGTGATGTTATGACTTTCTCAGACACCGAATTTTGGGTTTTCTTTACCTGTAAGCCATAAACATAACTGCAAAAAATAAAAGCTTGACAGGTTTTACTCTGTGTCATGAATGCATATAAAATGACCATTTCACTTTCTGAGATGACTGGCAAGAAATATTGCACTTTTATGCAATAATCTAATTTTTTTAGATGTACCTGTAGAAGGGTATATCTACTATTCACTCTGTAATAAATATTTCTTTTTTTATTTTTATTGTCACTTTGTTCCATGATGCACAAATAATCAAAAAATAAATAGCAATTGCTTGTTGCATCTCAAAAATACAGAGTCTTTTTGGGCAGATGAAAATGCCATATACTCCAGAATAATTTGAGGAGGGTTTAATACAATTAAAAAGTGGATACTGCTCAACTGTATTCAAAAAGAAATAACAAAGCAAAGCAACTTTATAGACCTTTCCTTCCACATTTTTGTTGTTGTTAATTCAGAAAATATTTCCTGTAAGTGTCAGTGTCAGTATGTTTACATTTAAATATGTAAAACATAGATTAGGACTTTAGCACTCCCAGTTCATAACTGACGTAGACACTGTATAATAAAACAACATTTTTTTTTTCTTAGTGTTCACCATTTGATTAGGCTGAACATGTCCTATTTTAGGTCAGTTAGTTAGAACCAAAGTTATTCATGTTTTCTTAATTCCGGAAAAATAAGAAAGATCATTTTTAGACATCACAACTTTGTTAAAATCCCAAATTTTACATACATCTCCTTAGTCCTTGGCTATATTAGTTTTGAACTGTTTGACTTTGGTCAAATGGTCTGGGTAGTTTTCTAACATTTGTTTGCTAGAATTTTGGCCCATTCCTCCACAAACAACTGGTATAACTGAGTCATGGTTGTAGGCTGTCTTGCTCAGACAAACCTGTTCAGCTCTACTCATAAATTCTCTATGGGAGTGAGACTGGGACTTTGTGATGGTCACTCCAAAACATTTGTCTTTGTTGTCCTCAGGCCACATTGTAAGTAATTCAGCGGTATGCTTAGCAGGCATATTTGATGATGCCTCCTCCTTACTTCAACGCTGGAATGGTGTTCTCAGGCTTGGAAGCTTCCCCCTTTTTTCTCAAGATGTTACTGCAATGTGTGTTCACTTTTTTCAGAGACAGTCTCCTGTCTCTGAAAAAAGTGAATAGTGAATAGTGAAAAGCGAATAGTAGATATACCCAAGTCTCCAAAACATAAAGTCTTTGTCCCATTACATTTGTAACCTGTAATCTTGCTTATATATATCTCTTGGAGCCACAACTTCAATCTTGTAGAGTGACCTATCTGCCCATGTGAGTACAGCAGTCGTTTTACTCTGGATGATGAGACTTTGTCACCAGCTTCGGCCAGCATCTTGAGTTTGCCTTTTGCTATTGCTTTGATTTTGCTATTGCTTCAGGGTTGAAACAAACATTTTGCCTTGAAGTATGTTTATCTCTGGAACTCAGAACTCATTACTTTCCTTCAAGGTATGGTGCCTGGACATTCCCATAATGCTTGCATGTAATTGAACAGATGAACATTGCACTATTGGCAATTTGAAATCTGTACCCAATTCTCACCAGACTTGGGGATGTCTGTATTGCTCTTCCTGATATCTTGGCTGATGTCTTTCCATTATCCCATGATGTCACTCAAGGAAGCAGTGTGTCTGAGTTGCTGCCTTAAAGTACACCCATAGGTGGGCCTCCATTTAACTCAAATATTGGAAATTAACATGTCAAAGGCTTACAAAGCCACAATATCATCATCTTGGCTTTCACAAATTGTTTAAATGTGTAGTAGTCTTCATGGATGTGAACTTCAGAATTTTCAAGAAAGGAATTCATTTTGTTTTTCTTTTTCTTTTTTCATTCCCACAATTTAATTTTCACAAACATTTAGTGCAGCTTTAATTTGGCAAAACCTTTCAAAGAGATTGTGAAATATTGGCTGCAGTTATGATTTTGTTTCTTGGCACTTTAACAAGCAATGCTTCAGTGTAACCACTGTCATGACGTAGTCCATAGTATTCAGGAAATGGGACTAGGTGGCAATATTTGAGTAAGACTGGCCTTTCACCAATCTCCTTTGTCAATGTATTTGTTTTTGGGTTTTTTTTTTTTTTTTTGTTTTTGTTTTTTTTTTTTTTATCAAGAGCAAACAAAGTACTTTGGCAAGATTAGGAAGATCATGGTCTAAAGTGACTGAAACAAGACACAGACAAACATTGTACTTTCTATTCTTGGTATTAAGTGATTTAAGAAAGGGTCAAAATGCATGACTTTATATTGCTGTATAGGTGTATTTTGATAAATTAGAATATAATTAAAAGAATATATTTAAAAGTAAATTTATTTCAGTATTTCAGTTTAAAAAAATCAAAAGTCATATATAGATACACTACACACAGTGTGGTCTATTTGAAGTATTTTTCTTTTGGTAATTGTGATTATTTCAGCTTGTCAGTCATGGAGAGGACTGCTGATTTGACTGTTACTCACGAGGTAGTCACTGAAACCCTTCAGAAATAGAGTGCCAGGTAAGCCACAAAAGACCATTGCTAAAGCAGCTGACTGTTTATATTGTTTCATACACAAACATTTGGATGCAAAGTTGATTAGAAGAAAAAACTACAAGCAACAGGGATAATCACATCCTTGAGAGGATTGAAGAGCAAGGTCAATTCGATAATTTGAAAGAAATTCACAAGCCATGGACTGTGGCTCGTCTCAGTGCTTCAAGAGCCACCACACACAGACTGATTTAGGATATGGAATGCAACCTTAGTCAGCATGCCATGCAGCCACATTTTGTGGGGCCAATTTTTAACTGATTGTGGGGCCCGCTTTCCTCCTGTCTCACTCCCCTCCGGTGGCTGGTGCCTCTGCCTGTTGGTGCATTGGGAGCACTCAGTGTCTTGGCACCTTTTGCCAAGGTAAATGCTGGCTCACCCTGGTGGCTGTTTGCCGGGGCCTGGGTGCCCTGGCTCAGTTGAGCCTCTGCTGTGGGGTGGTGTGCCCTTGGGCTCACGTCTCTGTGTCCATGGCCAGACCTGTTCCGGCATATCTGGCTGCTGGCGGAGCCTGTGGGCTTGTCGCTGCAGCCCCCTGGGGCTTCTGCATTGTGGCTGCTGGGGGGTCACCTGGGGCTCTTCTCTGCTTTTTTCTGTGAAGGGGCCAGGGGGGGGGGGGCGTTGTCCCTGCGGGGGGGGAGGGTTTGGGGGGGGCTCAGTACTTGGGGAGCCACTGGGTGTCTGTGGCTCCAGTCTTCCTCGTGTTGTCCTCATGTGCTGGGAGAGTGGGTCTGTGGGTCCCCACACCCACTATTGTACATTCTGATGGAGAAAACTAATAGACACAAGCACACTCACACATACAGGTTTAGATTCAGGTGTTTGTCAGATACCTGAATCAGTTGGGCTGCGGTTGCCACTAAATACATCTTATATTACCTTATGCTGTGTACTTTCCAATGATGTTATAACTGCTATTATTATATATATATGCATATGTTGTTGTGGTTTCTCAGTTTTGTTTTTTTCTCTTTCCACAGGTCTAGAGGCAGACTTCAAGGGTGTTGACTTACTCTCTATGCTTTTTTCTCTCCTTTATTTCTATCTCCTTCTTTCCCTTTAAACCTTTCCCCACCCTTCTCTCTTTGGTTTCCTCTTTCTTTTTTATCTCTGTGTCCATTACGTTGTAAATAAACCCAAAGCAATTTCTAATAAAGTTTCATATATACATCAAGTGGAGCATCATGGCCAAAGCTGTAATGCTCCGCTTGTGAAAGTAAATCTGGTGGGCCTCACCTCTGTTGGGCCTCACCTTGACACTTAGACAACAATTCTGAGTGACATACTGCTGGACAGGCCACGTTTAAAAACAAAACAAAACAAAAAAAGGATATGGAATGCAACCTTAGCCAGCATGCCATGCAGCCACATTTTGTGTGACTAATTTTTAAAAATCACAGCCTATATTCACATGGGTTACAAAGCTGTGTTGTATGCTATTATTTTTATGTGCACATTATTTTAATGATCTATTTATTTTGACCAACAATATAAATGTTTAGGCTTTATAACACGCACACATTTCACAGTAAAAAAGCAGTGAAAGTATGAGCGTAAATGCAGGTGACTGCAGCTCCCTCAGTGTGAGTCTGTACTCAGGTGCAGGACTCCTCCAACAATATACCGGTCTCTGTGAGGGAATGCGGAGAGCATAGTGGAGTGAAGTAATCATTATCAAGGATGCTGCACTGAGCACAATTATGAAGCAGGATAACAACTTTTTCTGTCAAATTATCTTCACTTGATTAACTGGAACCCAATGGAAATGTCCTACATGCCAGATTCCAAGCACAGTAATGTTAGGTTACCAACTCTTTTAAAACATGCTTTAATAAGAAGAGGAACATAACAATACAGTAAATTAACGTCAGGAATAGAGTAAATTTTTTGATAATTAGCTCCAGCTGTGTTTTATATGCGTGCACTGCCAAAATATAAATTTGCCATTATTTCTCTGTTTCTCACAGTACAGTTGCAAGGTACAGTAATATCACCTTTAGGAAAGCGTTTGTTCATGGGATAGAAAGTACAGCATTACCTCATTGGTAAAAAAACAAACACTTTTTTTATAGTAGCCATTTTGCCCAAAGAAATATTTTCAACAAATGTAAACCAATACAGCTGAGAAAGAGATGAAAAAAATCTACTGAAAAAAGAAGTTCGGTGCTGTCTGATTCTTTATGGAGGAGAACTGAAAACAATTTTAGCAAATGTAAAAGGGGGCTGTCAAACTAGGAAGGTTCTTTATTATTAAAGGCCATATGCAATTTACACCAACATATTTGTTATATGTTTACAGAGGTGAAATGAAATTGTTTTAATCTCTGAACAGGTAGTTACTGAGGGACAGTACACAGAAATATGCCCTGAAATTGCCCCATTCAACTCAATTATTTTTCAGGGCTTTTTCCAGTGGTGTCGAAATGCTTTGTCAATGGGGGCCAAAACTGTGAGTTGAAAGTAGTTGTGAGCCACAAAAATTTGATTATTTCTATTGACAACAAATTCAGTAACAATTTTATTGTAACATTTTTCAGTTCATTTGCTCAACCATAAACCAAATATGCAATATTTTAATCAAACAAAGTAGTCTGATTTTTGTTGAAAAGGGATCTGTAAATTATTGTAGATCTAAAGCATCTTAAAGGCTTCACATGTTTGCCCTGTTTAAATAAAGAACAATCTGAAAGAATACAGTGCCAAGTTTTTTGTGCCTATTGTGTATGTGTGTGTGTGTGTGTGTGTGTGTGTGTGTGTGTGTGTGTGTGTGTGTGTGTGTGTGTGTGTGTCTTGAATCATGGTCAATGACTGCACAAAATCACTTTGAGGGCTGCAAATATGTACACCCCTCCCCTACCAGAGACAATTTCAGAAGGGTCTTACCTGGGCTAACGAGAAAAAGGACTGGACTGTTTATCTGTGGTCCACGGTAACATTTTCAGATAAAAGTATGTTTTGAGTTTTATTTGAAAATCAAGGTCTGAGAGTCTGGAGGAAGGGTGAAGAGGCATAGAATCCAAGGTGCTTGGTGTTCAGGATAACATTTCCCAAGTTAGTCATGATTTGGGGAGCCATGTCATCTGCTGGTATTGATCCAATGTGCTTGATTGGCCAGCAAATTCACTAGACTTTCACCTGGGTTTCTTTAACACCTCAGCAGAGGCAAAGGCTGATTGCCTCCTTTCCATGTTGCATTAATTCAGACATAAGGACCCCCTGATCAAATATTGAGTGCAAATGGATAAACTTTTCAGTACAACATTTCTGAGTTACACATTTTTTTTATTGCTCTTGTGATATTCTAATTTTCTGATAAACATTATCCATAAGCCATAAGAATCCAAATTAAAAGAAATAAACATGGAAATAGATGAATGAGTGTAATGAATCTGTTTGAGTTTTACTATTTGTTTACTATTTGAACTGAGTTACTGAAATGGATGAACTTCTAAACATCTTTGTATTGTGATTTTTTTCACTCTTAATCCATGGGCAATGGTTATGGAAGTCCCCCAATTTCAGTGTTATTAGCAGGTAATTTCCTGCATGATGTCTGGGAAACCTTTGCCAACCCCTGTAAAATCGTCTATTCCCAACGACAATTTAGACATGTATGCATGATTGTCATTACAAACTTTTAATCCATGCATATTTCGTGCATCATCTTGCAGTCATCCTAAGCCTATGGCCAGATGGTGTCCTCTGAAAACCCTGTTGTGTGACCAACCTCAGCACACACAAACAGAAAAGCTAAACATCGAGAAGCCTTCCATCTTGTCCTACAATCTCTCTCTGCTTGCTGTAGCCTCAAACTGTCGAAGCAAAAATACCCACAACATTTCTACTGAGAGACCTAATTCTCACACCCATCTCTCCCTGGAGAACAAGACAGCGAAAGACACAGAGGAAAATTAGATGCTGCCTCAACAAGGTTTTTGGGGGCTAAGTTTCGATGACAAAATAAAAAAGAGAAGGTGAAGCGGGTCTAGTAAAGAAATGATAAAAATACTTTTACACAGAAGCAGATAGTGAGAGCAGGAGATTTTACCCTTGTAAGCATATTGCCTCACTGATGGAGATTTCTAACACAGCTTTGGTGTCAAAAAGAACCAAAATGAAAGAAAACCCAAAGAAATTGTGTAAAAAGGACAAAACCTGGTTTGAGCTTGGTGGAAGCACATGAGGATATTTAAGGGATTCTATTTGGACTTTACCTTTGATTTTGTCTTTCACACTCATTAAAATGTTTTCATAAATTTCTATTTGTTGAAAAGATTTATGCATTTAAGATTGTTTGGCAATAGGGTTGGGAGTGGGATAGCTGATCTAATTTGGATACATAATCTGTTGCCTTCTGCAAACCTCAGTAGGAATAAGAGGGTATCAACAGTGCTTGGAGAGATAGATTAGACTATGGCTGATATATTAGTCTCTACTTAGGCTATTTGACACTAAAAATGTTGCAGAAACACAGTTAGTATAACAATATAATTTTTTACAAAATGCAAAAGGTACATTTTATAAAAAGCAAATATTCAATTCACTTATATTTCTTCTTCTGGAATTAACTACCTCTTAAATTAGCAACAACAAAAAACCCAAAACACCTTATTATATTTTTTGGGCATTTGAGGTGATTACTAACTTCACAACTGAAAGATATTAGTATTCTGATCCTTTGTATACTTTATATCATTCCATCTGAACGTGAATTAGGTCAAAAAGAAGTGTCAGAATTATCAAGCCTCCCCATCTTTATTTCCACCCAATGACTGCCCTCTGCTATCATACAGAAGAGGGATGTGAAGTGTGCTTTTACAAGTGACTGCTTTGAACAAGAGCGTTTCAACAACAGAGGGAGTTATATTTATTGTCTGTGATATTTTGAACAAACTATGCAACATACTTCTCATTAACATCTCACAAATTACTTCCAACTTGTTAAAAATGTTCAATATGTCACCCTTAAATGTAGGGAGGACCAAAACTGACAGAATTAAAAATAAAATAAGAAATATATCAATGGCCCAATAAATAAATCAATACACTGAGAATGCACCAATTAATTTAAAAAGCAGAACTTTACCTCATGTTTTATAATTTAATTCACCTTCATATTTATCTTTTCGGTTTAATTCCTACAAATTATACATTTAAGCACATAATATAAGTTTCACTGTTTTTTTTATTCATGTTTCTTTTACTTATAGATGCATTTATGTGTCTTTAATTTCCCCCTTTGATTTTTTATCTTGATTTTTTCACAAGTCTTTTTATTTCTATGTGTTCTTTTTACATTTTTATGTCTCCTAATTTTACTTTATCTCATGCATTTCTGCCTCATTATGTGAATGAGGAGGGATTGTGTCTGAAGGCAATATGTTTGGGGGGACTGTCCGGGGTTGCTCAGAAAGTTGGAAGGAAGATGAGGAAAAGAATGCAAAAATAAAAAAATTCCCTAAATTTTATAAATCAAATTTTTAATGTGATTTTCTAAAAATAAAATCTAATGTTTTCTAATCTTTATTATAAAATATAAGGTAAAACAACTTAGTGAAATGTTATTTACCATGTTTATATTTCTGATTGGCTGCAAGTCAAATTTGTCAAGCTGCTTTGCTCCTCAAGCTAGCATAGCAAGGGAGAAATGGAGAAGTTTCTGATGAGAGAAACACTGAAGGAACCTTCCCGTAGCACCGCTATGGATGACACTGCTGCAGAAAACCTAAGAACTGTGGGGATGAAATAAAATTTTAAGTGTGATTAATATAAAATATTATACCATTTCTTATAATTAAAAGAAGGGATTGTGGTGAAAAGTTTTACTATCAGATAAACATCAGATTAATAAAGTCATAATATATTACCTGATAATAAAAATTTCCACCATAGAACTAAATCAGAAGGTATGAGGAAGCATTTATGCTAAACAAAAGTAATAATTATTGAATAGTGAATAAAAGTGAGAAAAAACATTCTAAAAGTTGATTTTGTAGCATTGTCTGTGGGTTTGCAAAGGGGGTCCTCAGCCAGAAGCTAATGCTGTTTGGTGGCACTTTGTCAGGAACATTTAGGTGTGAGTTACCACACAGGAAAAGATATCAACTCTGATTTTAGATGGAAAAATTAACATCTGGTCAGTCAGTGACAGAGACTGCTCTGGTACTGCTCTACTCTGGTGAATAAGATCTGTAGTGATCTTTTCATTTTTTTCCCCTTTGGTCTTTTTTGGTAATGCATACAGTTTAGATGCTTAATAAAAGCATACACATGCATGTCCCTGAGTATATATTTTACCATATCAAATATTACACAGACTGTAAAAAATTAAGACCTTTTGTGCAGGCATTTATTTTACATTTTAAAAAATGACTGAGGTTGTCCTTAAATTGAGTTCTAGTAGAATTTTTTTCCTAGCTCTTGGCAACATGATGAAGCACAGTGGGGGTGAAGAGAAACAGCAGGGGTGCTTTCCATCTCTGACGTTTTTTGATGTTGATTTAGTGTACAATTTCCATAGAGGTGCAATTGTTGCTGTCTATCAATCATTGGAGAGGTATAATGACATTTCAAATCCTTTAAGAAGTTGGCAACTGAGGAAGATGATCAAGAAGTCAGACTGTGGATTGCTTGCAAGTAGGCATGGTAACCAATCTAGTTTGAAGGGTTGTCAACAAAAAAAGCTATTTTCAAACATTTTTTGCATGGCCTTAGTTTGTAGTGTCCCACATGAATAAAGCAAAAAGCCAAAAATGAGACACTTAAGTCAAATACAGTGCTATGCATTATAATCAATCAAATATATCTATGGCAAAAAAAACTTCAATTGTTTGCCAAAAGCATTTTTGGACAATGGTCACAAAGAAAAGGACAAATATGAAAAAGAGATGTAATAAAAGAGTAAACAGAGAGGTACTGAAATAGTTGAGATGACACAAAGATGGGAACTTATGAGAACAGTGTAAAAACAAATTCCTGTAATTATAAACCACTGTAAGTAAGAGGGTGCTAAAATTTTATGATCCAATTCTCTGATAAAATCACACATAAGATAATTACAATGAAAGTTTCCTAAGGTTTGCTCTGAAAGTTATTAAATCAAGGGTTGTTTTCGAATTCTAAAGCACTGTTTTTGGATTTTACATGAGTTTTTAATTAAATAAACAGTAGAATGCTCTTACATATATGTCATGAGCAATGTTCATTTGAGGTTGAATTTATCCAATTTTAGTACCTGATAAAGATCAGATGATTTTTGTTGTTGTCTTGAAATGGTTAACCTTAGATGAGCTCAAAAACAATAAAACTGAGTAATATTTTACTTCTCCATGAAAGGATTAGTTCTGCAATTTTGACTATTTTTTGTTACTTTGACCGAGTGTTCAGACAACACTTTTGAAAAGGCAAAGCTAGGACTCATAATCAAATAAATGCTTGGGGTGCCATGTGAAATTTATTAACTGTAACAACCAATATAATTTTGAATGTCTAAGTGCTCCTTGATTATTTACAGATCAAATATTGCATCTCTTCAAGAAAGAGTTCTATTTTTTTTTACTGTCCAGCCATCCTTTGTCTATAACCATTGGTCTGGGTTGGGTTGTACGGAAGCCGGTGCCTTATCTTTCCCAGTCATTGGGTGAGAGGTTGGGTACGCCCTGGACAGGTCACCAGTCCATCACAGGGCAACACAAAGGAACAGGACAAACAACCATGCATGAACACACTCACACCTGAGGGCAATTTAAAGAGACTTTATAGTCATGTTTTTGGACTATGGGAGGAAGACTCAGTACCTGGAAAGGATCAAATAATGTTATCAATGGTTCACTGTTGCAACAGTTGAGTTGCCCTTATGTTTATACTCATGCTGTAGTATTTTTTTAAGATGGCAAAAATATCTGTGGTAGCTTGGCGTAGTTGCTGAAAATTTTTGTATGCCCCAGTATTACCTCCTGAAAGGCTGGAAACAAAGGAGGATATGACCTTTCAGTCTGTGGCTTTGAAACTATGAAACAGTTTTCCCTTGCAACTTTGCTTTGGTGACTCTGTTGATGCTTTTAAAAAAGTAGTTGAAAACCTTTTTGTTCTATTAGGCTTTTAGTTCATAATGTTATTGTGTATTTTTTGAATTTGCTTTATGCTGTGTGATTTAAATGATTTATTTTGCACAGCACCTTGTGACTTTGTGTATGTGAATGCTTCATATATAAACTTTACTTACTATATTTAATATGTGGAATGGTGATGCAAGAGCATTTTGTAAAGCTTTGCATGTCAAGGTCCTTTTGGAGTTTAGTCAGTTCCAGTCATAACATCGTGCCCCTACCCCACAGCTGTCACTTTAATTTAATTAGATTCACTAGTTCATTGTTCCATTGATTACCCCTCTTTGTAATAAACCTCTCTTTTCCTTCCCTTTATCTTCAATTCTTCCATCTTACACTATGCCACCCACTGTGTCTGTGGTTTTTCTCTGTTGTATCCATTGTAAGTTTGGATTTTATTCATTAAAACTTTTCATTATGAATCTGCCTGCCTCCTGTGCCTCTTTTGGGTCCTTAACCACAAAATATGACTGTACATCTCCTTATGTCATTTAAACAGAAGCTAGAAATGCAATAGTGTGATAGTAGCATTGGTATTCAAAATTAGGCATACTGAAGCAGGTTATATCAGTACACCTGATCAGTTTAGATCTGTTATTCAGTATAGCTCCAAGTTTATCAAGCTTTAAGTGAAAATATAGACTGAGTCTGTCAGATAGCTGATTTTTACTCCAAATCATATTTGGAAAAAAAAAAAAGAAAAAAAAAAAAAAAAGAACCATTTAAGCCCCAAAATGAAGGAATATGGGAATAATAAGACCAGCTGAAATACTATCTAAACTAAAGCTGTATCTTTGTCAAATTCCCCTTATGGCAGCACTATCAGTCAGGATGTGATAGCAACGAAATAAGTAATCACCTCATAACCTTTTCACCTCCAAATAGATTGTGTTCCCTTTGGAGTTTCAGTTCACCAATTTTATTCTCTACTCCATGTCTGTTCTCTTTACGGAAGTTGTTCCTTTGTATACTCTGGGTCATAAAAATATTCTCGTCTCCCAAAAAAGTAACCTTCACTGATTTGATTAGTTGTTCTATTGCCTCGCAGTTTTGAAATGATAAAGGCAGAATAACGAGTCCATGCTAATTATGCAGACTGCTTTAACTTTTACATGTGGCATGGACATTGTTGGGCTGAGCAGTGGTGGTTTTTGTTATGGGCCATATGGGCAGTTACCCAGGCCTGTACTGGAAGAAGGGTTGTACAAAAGCACCATAATTTTAAAAAAAAACAACATCATGTTGTTATTTTGTTATTTAACAATTTTTCATATTGCTTTTATGTTTATGAAAGTACCCCCTGTGTTAAGTAGGCAACCCTCTTACTTCCAAGAACAGAGAAATCACACTCTGTTTGCTGTCTTTCACACTGAGCTCAGGTTAAGAAGGAAGTGGAAGTTACCCTGTTTCAGAGTTCAGAGTGCTCTCTTGAGCTAGGCAAAATCAGGAAATGTGAATATACATTTTTCACAAACTGCGCTGTTTGTAGTAGGAGTGGGGGGGGGGGGGTGAAGTAGGTTGCTCACATATTCATGCAAGAACTGCTGCTATGGCTGTGAAAACAGGCACAAACTAAGACTGTGTGAAACTTTTGGGTTTAGCTGGTTTATAAGGAACCCCAGTTTGACAAGCCAGTAACAGTGTTCCAGCAAGAGAATGTCTCTCTTTCCAAACAAACGCTCCTTGTCAATTTCAGGAAAGGTACAGACTAAATATTTTTACTTTAAAGATCTTCTGCTTAAAAAAAAAAAAAAAAAAAAAAAAAAAAAAAAATCATAATTATCCTTTTACAGGTATATAGTCCTTGAACAGAAACAGGTATATAGTCAAGCAGGAAAATACAATATTTGATATGAACTCTAGAACATATTAGGTCTTCATATAAAAGGGACCTATCACGAAGTACATCCTTCATCACTGTTAATGCCCTATTTCCTTCTTCTAAAAAGGAAAAATACATCTTTAGATAGTTTTAAGTGTAATCTAATTTAGCTGGTTAGCATTTAGATAATTCTGTTTGTTTGAAAATAGATACAGATTGCACCTGCCTAACACTTAATAGATAGCAATCTGCCTATTTTTGTATTAAATATATGCAATCTGCCCATCAATATTTACTGCTGTCTGCTTTCTGAATTTATTGGAGAAATAAAGCAAGTAGAAAAATTAAGAAAAATACTAGTTCAATATTTAAATATCTGTCTATTGTTCTCCAGCATGTTGTTAATCCAATAATTACACTGATGTTAACATCCACACTTTAATGGTCACCATTGACAAGACCTATAATCGACTGGAATCACTTCAGTCTCTATTTTGGATGTAGTTTCTCCTATTTATGCCAGAATGGTCACTTTTCTTGTGAATTGCACAATTTTTCCATCCCCTTACCAGAAAAGTCTTGGGTTCTTTTCATCTTTAATTTTTATTAATTCTCTCTGAGGTAGCCCACTTGCGTAATCTGCAAGCCATTTTTCACCACCACACACAGTTCTTGTACAGGCAGTGTCAATCACTGCAGATCCTAAAGCTTCCACCAGGAAGATCTGTGTATCAGAGGAGGATTTGTTTGAAAACAGAGTAATATTACATCCTTCAGCATCATCTTTTGATCCCTCAGCAGTTGTAAGCTTCAAATGTTCTCTTTTGTTCGGACAGTCCTTTGCCTAGTAATATGTGCTTTGGCATATTCCACTTTTAGTTCTCATCCTGTATTTGTCAAGTGTATTAGTCCTTGCAGCTGTTCTTGGGCTGTGCTCTGAGTTTGAACTCCATTCACACTTGCCTGTGTATTTGGTGAAGAAGGCGGAGTTGCCCTCTTGTGTCAAATAGACATTATCGCCAAAAATTATTTTCAAGGCCGATTTCATGTTATCAAAAGATATAATGGAACAGGAGGTAAGCGCTATTTGTTTGTCTTTAGCGTTTAGCCCTGCGGTGTCTAATAGCTTAAATGCTAACACGGCATCTGGCAGTTCAATTTTTAACTTAAGTAACTTGCATCATCATTCAAATTCGATAATGTAATCCCTGTCTGTTGATCTGATCAAACTCCTTGTAAGCTGTTAATTCTTTCTTTCTTTCTTTCAAAAACACTAACTCTTCCTGATAGCAACAGGGTAACCGCTAAAGCAGTGGTTCTCAAACTTTTTACCACCTTTACCAACCCCTATTAAACAAGATGTAGGCTATTTGCACTGAATAGGCCTATTATTATTATTATTACTATCATTATTCTTATCATTATTGCAATTATTGAAGTTGTTTCTGTATTTATCATCAAAAATCTTTTTTAAAAAATGACATCACTTAATAACAAAACAGATCTATTAGTTTCCCAGGGAACAAAAAACCATGTGAATAGAAATTATATTTACAGGTGTTTAAAAATATGCAGCCTTCATTCAACTTAATTTAGATAGGCTTAACAGCAGCCAATCAGAACGGCTAAAAATTTCAGAACAAACTTTAATTATCACAAACAGACCTTCAGGAGAATGGTACTTCAGATATAAAATTTCACCCAGATGGCATTTACCATATAAACTCTGGAAAATGAACCCTCTCTTTCATGGCATTACCTGTGGAAGAATTTCTTTCTCTTCAATGGGTTAATTTCTCTGGGGGATACACCATGAGAACATTGTCATCGCAGTGGTTACACATTTACAAGAGTGATATTCCATTGTCGGACTTCCCCTGAAATCATCCAGCATCGAGATGCACTTTAAAACACTTTTCAAAACAAGTTGCTTTGTTGACATGACTGCAATACAGCGTTACCAAAGCATATGAACACAGACCTACAATAAAACATTAAGGGCCTGATCTTTAAAAGGTGATCTACCAAGCAGGCGCAAACAGGACTGCATTTGCAAAATGACCAGCAGACCAGGTGCAATCTATGGCACTGATCGCAAATGACATCAAAATGCTAAATTTAGAGCAGCGCACTGCGCACATGGCATGGTCATTTTAGTTTTGGACAAACAGGAACGGTAAAGCGTGTGTAGTGAATTGTGCGAGTCAAATCCTATTCTCAACATAATTATGGTAACAACAAAACACTGCTACTTTGGTGTCTACTGGAGTGAATCGTGGTCATCGTGAGCATATGTAGGGAATGTTTTTCATTTCATTTCCTGAAACCCAAAGGAATACCAAGAAATGTCAGCGCTGGATATGAGCTTGTAAGCAGGAGGTGTTTACTGTACAAAATATGCCCAAAGACACCTTTATATGCTCTCTACATTTTATTAGTGGAAAGGGGTCAACAATTGACTTTTCAGATCTAATACCATCCACTGCAACGTCTGTGCAGGTATGTTTATATGGTTTTTTCTCAGCGCTATGAAAATGTCAACATACAATACATGACATCCCTCGTTTGTGAATCATAAACACATCACACATTACAATGCAGAACATTAAGACATTTATGGGTTTACCTCAGGAGGCCAGTGGCGCTTAGATATGTGTGTGAAAATGCTCCATGAAAGTATCAAGGCTAAAGTACCTTGTTTGATTTTTTTGTTAACCTTTAACAACCCCACCAAGAAAGAAGTAACTTTTGAGTAACTGCATGCTGGCATCTATAAAAACAGAATGCTCACATTGAACCATAGTGCGAGAGGCAATGACAGGCTTGATTGGGTCAAACCAGAGAAACTTTGAAGTAATCTGGCACTGTCAGATCACAGATGGTTTTATTTCAAAGACACTTGTCTTTTTGTTTTGTATGAAGTACTGCATGAGCAATTTTATGGTGTTACTGCTTAGTGTGTTTTAGGAGAAATGTCTGTGAATCTGAACAGCTGATTTTTGTGGGATCATCTGATTTAAGTTATTAATATGTAATATGTACAATGTAATGTCCGCCAAATAGCTGTTTACCAACTGCAAATAAACTCAAGGTGAAGAAAACTTTACATTGAACTGTTTTATATGTGACACCAAGCTGATGTAGTGACAGTACGAACGGCTCACGACAGTATTGCTTACCATGGCTCGACAGATCTAATTGATTCACAGGCTTTTCCCAATTGATATTGAATTGGAAAAAAAAAATTGGAATGCATTAATGAATCAATATTTTTACCCAACTGCTATTCCAGAGCAGGAACTTGGCTAGGTAGACCTAGATAACTTTGAGCTAGCAAGTGCTTTCTACCAACACTGTCTTCTTTTCACTCACTTTGAGTCCTCTACTTTTCAACCAATCTTTAAGTTGTTCTACTCTGTTTTTTTGTATTGAAGCTCTCGGGACGTCGTCATCTTCGAAAATTATACACATTTCAAATGTTGCCATTCTAAGTTTGTATTCTGTTTGTGCAAACATTCTGGCAACTAGCGCACTTATGAATATTAATGAGCAAATGTGATGTCGTTTGCAATCAGTGCTATTTATTGTTTGCTTTCATGAAAATACAGAACATATGCTAATCATCAGAAAGTGCAAAATACTTGGAGGAGGATATGCAAATATATTGATTTACCACCTGCAATACAATTTATTAAACCTGAACCAGATTCCGGATGCTGTTTTTGCGTCTATATTTAGCATGTTTGAGAAGCAGTGCAAACTGGAATGGAAAAATCTCTGCGCTCCCTGTGGTGAGGAGACATAGATACAATGACAAAAGACATTGCTTGTCCAAATATTTGGAACATTTAAAATATATAAAATAAATATAACAAAAAATGGATGAGACATATCCTCCAGCAATGCCAATTTTGAGCTGTAGGATTACCTAATGATTCCAGCACACCATTAGTTTATGGCAAGACGACACCATATCTGGATGCCCTGGAGCCCAGAAAAGGAGGTGCATGTTTTTTTTTTTTTTATCTAGCATGTTCCACAGATTGAGTGGGTAACAGATGTCAGCGTGGGACACCTTACAATCAACTGACAATCTTTATGCAATTAAACCAAACCAGAAAAAAAAGACACAACAACTTAGATATTGTGCCATGCGATTTAACAAACAAAACTCAACATTAGCCAAATCTTTTTGGAACCATTTAATTTACTTCATGCAACCTTCTGCCCACGTTTACTTATCAAACTACTTTGATTTGCAGATTGACAAGGCATTTACTCTTTGTTAGACTGCTTGTGTTTCTTACCTTTACCCAGTAATTAGCAACATCATTTGAATGGAAGAAAACTGTAATTTATCACTGCATTTGCAAGTGATTTGTTCACAACACACACCTTTATGTAATTTTGTAACCTATGTTGTACAGCACACAGACAAAGTGGTTATTTTCCACTATTGATAATGCTCCAAAATTCACTTGAGCTCATTGTTTTAGTCTTCAGTTAAATATTAAACTGGAGGTGTGAGGTTTGAGTTGCTTTTGACTGAAATTTTCTCTCTAATGCTTCCCCACTGTAACAAACCATGAGCTCAACTCCTCCAACAGAATTTACCCCTAATTCTTCAAAATGAGAACATTCAGGTTTTGCTTAACAGTAGATAATGGACCAAATACTAAAAAATACCCCACAAATCCAAGAGATAGACTCAAGTGGCACTTAAATCACAAGAACTAAGACTTCAGAGTTGACTTAGACTAGTTCTTTTAATACTACAGTTGACTAGTTCTCTAAATACCGGAGGCTCGAGTCTAATGGACAATTTTTATCTCATTTAAGCACAAAAGTGAGCATAATTTGAGTAAATGACTAATGTTGTTCCTTCTAAGTTATACTAGTCCATGGGTGTCCAGCTCCAGTCCTCAAAGGGCTGGTGTCCTGCTGGTTTTAGAGGGTCTCTGCTCCGACACAGCTGATTTAAATGGTTCAACCTCTGCATGTCAAAGTTCTGCAGAGGCCTGCTAATGAACCATCATTTGATTCAGGTGTGTTGAACCAGGGGAAGAACTCAAACATGCAGGATACTGGCCCTTGAATACTGACTTAGGATACAGCTGCCCTAGAGTAACTGAATGATTTGCTGTTACAGTAACATTTAATCAATATGTATCGGCATTCTGTAATGTTTCTTCTTTGTGCAAACTATAAAAAAGGAATGTTAATAGTGTGCAAGATGGAAAAGTGCAAATTGGCAAAAAGAATTTGTTGAAAACTGAAACAATAAACATACTGTTGAAGTTGGTAACAGCTACTAATACATTATGGTGATGTGAATATTATGATAAAAACCAAGGAGAATAAATGTGTTCAAAAAAAGATTTGGACATATCTAGAGTTGGGTTGGTATAGTTTGCAAATGCAGTCTTTTACCGAGCCTGGGGACAGTCACCTTATAGCTAGCATAATTACAACAAGAATTATGGTTCTTCGGAATAAAAACAATTTCTATTTGATTTATTCAGAGTTTTGAAATTAGTTTTATTTAATCATAACTTTCCTTAAATGTAAATGCACATTTATATATCTTTTGTGGAATTACCATAATGCCCTAATTTGAATATTTGAAAAAATTAAAACTTTATTCTTGCTAAGTTGAATTGAATTTTCTTAAAAAAATAAAAAGATTACATTTTCATGTCAAATTAGGCCCAGGGATAAAGACTTGAATTTTAAACATACAGAAATTATGTGAAAATGTTTGTCTGTTTGTTTGTATGTCTTGGCATTGGACATCTATACCAGCCCTTTTTGATTAAATTAATCATTTACTAGTTTATGTGTTTAAATTTAACTAGACCCATGGGTTATCACAAACTAGATTGTATTTATTATCTTTAAACAGTCAGTTACTCCTGCTTCTTCTTGCAAAAGTTCCTAAAAGTGGTAATATCAATCAAAAAAAAGTCTATTTATTTCCGTACATTCCAGCTACAAAAATATGGCTACTTTAAACAAATTTTAAAATGCACAGAGAGATTAAAATCTGTGACCCATATTGTCTGGAAATTCTGTTTGGCTGTGATACCGTCCTGTAGGGAGGTATCAGCTGAGATAATGCTGCCATCAACTAATCGTTGTCCTTCTCCTGCTGTTCACTTTTTACTTTAATGAACATTGAAAATAATTAATCAGTTCATCGGTCTCTTCTTGTACATTCAGCTCTGTCTCTCAACCCCCCTGTTGGTCGTGGCAGATGGCCGCTTGTACTGAGCCAGGTTCTGCTGGAGGTTTCTTCCTGTTAAAGGGGAGTTTTTCCTCTCCACTGTCGCCATATGCTTGCTTGGTATGAGGGATCGCTATGAAGTCGACGACTCAATGCAAGCGATTGTCTATGGACACTACGTGCTTGTTCAGGAGGAGTGAAGACTGTGAGTCAATGACTCGATGCAATCCTCTGGGTTTCCTTACATATAAATTTTTAAAACTAATTTGAATGATTAACTGAGCTTAATGTACTGTTTGATAACTAGGATCAATTGAAATGTATGTGTGATTGAATTGAAATGACTTTTTTTCTAAAATGCCTCGAGACCACATTTGTTGTGACTTTGCGCTATATAAATAAACTGAATTGAATTGATAACCCATTTGAGCATCGGATGGAGAATTTGTCTCTCAATTGGTAGGTGTAATCCAACAAAAACCCTTGAATTTGTCCTAGACAGGCCTCTCAAAAGTTCTTAGATCCAACAAGAAGAGTTATCCTAGTGTGAACAGCGGTCTTCAGAGTAATTCCAAATTCTGAAACCTCACAGCCCACAGGTAGATCCCTAAAACATGCAGAAAACTTCAGTCTGGGTGAGGCTCATTCTACTCTGAAAACTCCGCTGTGTAAATCCTTTCACAATCTCTGCTCACGATGCTTCTGCCAAGGAACAACAATGAATATTTCCATAAATCGTTTTTATATACCCTCCGAGCCTAATATTATTCTGTGTGTATGTGAAAGTTTATTTTATTGGAATCTTAAGTCATTATTGATCATTAGAAGGACATGTTCCTGTATAATTTAAAGATTTTTATTGGCCAAAATCACTGAGTTTATGCATTACTTGTTCAAATACATTGGAGAAGAGGGAGGTGAGAGAAACTGAGCTTTGCCTCACCTCTAATAACGCTGTGTTATACACACTGACTGATGCATATAGTTGGTACATGCCCATCGCTGTCTTTCTTTATATTGCCTATATGTTTGATTATGCTACACATCCTGACATTCCACAGTTTAATATTTTTAATGCGTGTGACATATTCAGTGTTTCTGTTGGTAACAGGTGCTACATGCTCTTCTTCCTACACATTGAAAAGACTGAGAACATACAGCTGGAACAGAACCAGTACAGGACAACGCTCCTCTTTGGTGATCATCTCCACTGACGCAGGCAGATTTTTTAAAACGAAGGCAAACACAGACGATTTTTGCAATAGCTTGATGGAGATATTCATGGAGAAGGATAGGTGCATGGTCTTCATAAACAAATAAAGGTCAGATCATAGACCATTTCAATTTTAACAAAAAAGATCAGCCAAAAAAGATTTAAATTTTTATTTATATGAAATATTATTTAATTTTTCTTGCTGTTGTACTGTTGTAGAGGATGTGATTGATTAAAGCATGATTAAACAAATTTAAAACTAAATGTTTCAATTAAAGTCAAAACTGAAACATAAGCTCCTATTTTAGGTTCTATGTATTTGTACAGCAGTGCCTCACCAGTCATGAACCTCACTGCATGTCACTGGTTCATATTTAGTTATTTTGTTGCCTTTTAGCCAAAGTAGACACTGATTTAGATATATTGTTGCTTAAAACAGATGGAAAGTAATATGATGTTTGACTAAAGAGAAAATGAAAGCTAAATTACATGACAATAAAACTGAAGAAAGACTGATTAATTAATAATAATATATGTTTATGGAGCCTTAAGAGCACTACTCATTTTTTCGTCTGCAGTGTTTGATATCCCTTTATTATTTTTTCAGTATTCAGTATGACAATTTTTTAAAAGGCCACATACATTTGGAAATGTTAAACATTAACATGTAAATCAATATGAAAGATCAAAGAACTGCAGAAAGGCAGACATTGCAATTAGCTTTGCAGGGGAAATTCTTCAGCTGTAACTACCTGACAAGCAGAAGTGTATAACTTTGTAACATGGACATAAGAATTCATATATATGCTTCATTTCAAATGCTAGGCAAATTTTTATACCCACCGATGACAGCTACCCACACATTTCATAATGTATGCAGGCACTGGGTTGGTTTTAAAAGAGAATGCCAATTATGTTGTCAATGTGAATGACACCAAAGTGGTTATACATTTAAAAGACAGTTCAAGGTTGGTTCATGTAATTAGAACTCTATGCTATAACTGGTTAAATGTTTAATTTACAAAAAAGTATCTTTTGTGAAAGTGAAATAACATGAGGAATAACACTATATTAAAAAAAATGAAAAATTAGGTGTACATACAGATATATGCACATTGTTCTTTTTAATCTTTCATTTCCTCCTAATTCTCTATATTTATAGTTGGTGTCTATACACTGTGAGCAAAGTTGACTATACCCAGATTCCTTGTTTGTAAACACAAACTTGGGCAATAAAGCTTATTCTGAAAAGATTACGAAAGTAGACATTTTTAAAGTTTTTTTCTCAAATTTAAAAATTGTATTTGGTTAATTTAATGCTTCTGTGAGAAAAACTAAACAAACCAGAGATCAATTTATCAGCTGCACTTTTTTTTTTCATCAACAGAGCTTTCATCAAGTAAACATCTTCTGTTACAGTGACGGTGATGCTTGGGTTTCTTTGCATTTAGTCATTCGTGTCATTTCGTTCATGTCAAGTTTGTTAGACTTATTCAAAGAAAGATAAACACAAACTGTAATGCCTTTAATGCTGCATTGAGCAAAGCAATGTTTCTCGTATTCGATTCTAGAGCTGAGGTTACAATAGACTTGTAGTAACGGATCCACTGTATCAGAAATAGCGTCATTCACAATATTAGAAAGAAAATAACCTTTATTTGTTTACATTGATAAGTACTGATATCTGGATTGCATGGTGTCCCAAATAAAATGTCATTCATTTTTGCTATTTTGTAAAATTATAATGCCCACCCCTACTCCAGATATCCAGTTTGACACAGGCACATTTTTCTGTTATACCCATCATAAAAGGGGCAGAAAAAAAATTAACAGAAAGGAAATTTAGAGGTGAACCTGTCAAGACAGAGTAAATAGAGAGATAAGAAATGTGTGGCATAAAGAGATGTGAAGTACAGGCAAAAGAAGACTCAACATAGCAGACTATCAAATCAAAAATATATCTACTGTTTTGTTTTCTGCAGTTCCTGCTATGCCATCTGGAAGCATTTTTAAAGAATTTGATCTTATCTCTGTCAGAATAGACTGTTAAACTAGACAGGACAGGCATTGATTTAAACTAAAATAGTTTATTGAAGCATGTACAAAAATTCGGACTTGAAGAAAGACAAAATTCGAGTTGAGCAGATTCTGGCACAAAACTCTCCAGGAGGGATTTGCATTGTGCTCCAGTAAGAAAGCACAAGTCCTCTGGTGATAGGTCAAGTCTGGTGGTGGTTGGTGCCTGGAAGACAAGCACGAAAGACAGTGAGGAAAAACTTTTTTTTTTCTTTAAATGAGGTTATTTAATATAGGCTGAACACATGCAATAATTGGATAAATGAGAACAACTGGGAACATTCTGTCCCTCAGTGGCAGACAAATTAGTCCATGCAATTGTTACATAATTACTGGATGGAGTTCTACATTTTTTTATTACCTAACTGTCCCCTGTAAGATTAAAAAATCATTCTGCTTAACCAAAATGCTGCAGCATTTGTTGTGATGAGAATATAAAATTGGGATCATATATAGTTATATTCAGTGAAATGGAATATTATTGAAAAGTTAAATTATTTCAGTAAATCAATTCAGTAAGCGAAACACGTCATACAGATTAATTACACACAGATGTTTCCAGTAAAACTGAAGATTTCTGATTACAGTCTATGAAAACATGATTTAAGATTAGGATATATAAAAAACATATTTTTATCAGACAGGGCTCGAGAGTACTCAGTTACATTTACTTGAGTATCTTTTGGGGGAAAAAAACTTTTAGGAGTAGTTTTATTACACTGTACTTTTTACTTTTACTTGAGTAATATTATTTTAATGTATATATCTAAGTATTAGTTTCATAAATTTTATGTTGAAAATAAATATTTGGAAAAGTGTCTCCTCTGTTTAAATGTGTCATGTAATTCTGTTTTCATTTGTTTTATTAGTATTATTTTTTATTTTAGTCTTTAAAATACCAGAATTTGCATATAACTTCATATTTTCACATAACACCATTTTTAAATATTAAATCAAATGTTCTGATCAGTTACCCAGTACTTGAGAAGCCTTTTTAAAGAATACATTTTTACTCTTACTTGAGTAAGTTCTTGGATGGCTCCTTTTTACTTTTACTTGAGTAAAAATATATTGATGTTCACTCATTATCGATGTTGAGTGAAAAAAATGCCACACTTTTACTTTTTGGGTAGTTTTTTCCTCCGCTAACTTCTTAAATAAACAGATGAGGAGTGGAGTGATGGTAAATGGCAGATCTAGCTCAGCAATGAAGGAGCAGACAAGAATTTTCAAATCAGTCTGCCGTGGCTGCTGTCATCGGCAAATGTGAGATGTGCTGAATGTCTCGGACAGCTGTTTTATGACTTATGACAGCAGCCTCCTTGCGCACAAAGTGCAAAAACATGAACCAGGTTGCCGGACCTTTTGGCATCAACTCCCAAAGGGTTTACCATTGCTAACCACCTCCTCTATCCAAGCCCAGTGCCATTTGTTCTTTATGTCTTCTTTGACATCTTTAGAGTCTTCCCCTGGTTTCATATACTTGCGGTCCTGGCTTGGTGCCCATTCTCTGTATGGAAACCAGTGATACTGAATGGCAAATGGAACGACTGCTGGATCTGAAGCAAAGTTTTGCCAAGAGCCAAAGCCCACCCCCACCCTATTTCTGATTGTCTGCTTGTTGGGAATGAAAGCTGCGCCTCTATTAGATTCAGAGAAATGTCTGATAAATGTCTAGGCGAACCTTTATTTTTTTTTTTTTTTTTTTTTTGCCAGCACACCGCCGGAATCCTATCAGCTCTGAATAGTAGCACGTTTTATTTTGAAATATGAGCCGGGAAGATCTAAAAAGGCGTGTACGAGTGAGGCAGCTTACAAACCTGACTGAGTTACACCAGTTCTGTCAGGAGGAATGGGCCAGAAAGCTATTGTGAGAAGCATGTGGAAGGAAACTCAAAAGGTTTGACCCAAGTCATACAGTTTAAAAGACAATTATCCCTGATACTGACTAAATGTATGTAAACTTCTGAATTCCCAAAAAGTTACAAAAAAATCTCTAAAAAATGTTCTCACTTAAATAATGATTTTGATCTAACTTCAGACAGTGAGGAAAAAAATTGTGACTTTTTATTCAGTTGATGTAAATATATGGTTTCAACTGTATATATGTCGCACAATAGTTCATGAAGAGTGAGTTTCATGTAGATAAGGCCGAGGGCATGTGTGTGTGTGTGTGTGTGTGTGTGTGTGTGTGTGTGTGTGTGTGTGTGTGTGTGTGTATGTGTGCGTGCACAAGCGCGAGTGGGGTGTAGTCTACAAGCTGGCACGCAGTCACAAAAACACTGGAATGGCACAGAAATGATGATGGCCCATGGAATTAATAATAAAAATGTTTTAGGATGTATGTAAAAATAAATAAATAAATAAATAAATAAATAAATAAATAAAATTAAAAAATAAATAAATAAATAATAATAATGGTGAATTCAAACTAAATTAAAATTTAGGCATCTTGCTAATTAGATCCACTTGGCATTTACGGAATTAAACTGACTTTTCAATCTCAGTATGTTAATTATTTCATTGATGCTGCTATTGCTCAACCAAGACTTTGAAACTGAGTCAATATATACTGAATATATTGAACAACCATTACTTTTTCATCATTACAGTGTTTAAATAAAGATAAATACCACAAACATCATTTGCTGCACAGTCCCATGAGGTACTAGACCCTTTTTTGCAGTGTGAAATCAATGTTAGAAATTGAATTTCAACATTAAGTACTTAAAAATCCCTGTACTGGACTGTCCTAGAAGCTTTTAGCGCATTTTACAATAAAAAAATATTGTATTTGGGTATGTACATATGCTATTATTATTATTATTATTATTATTATTATTATTATTATTATTATTATTATTAGTAGTAGTAGTAGTAGTATTTGTATATGTATGTATTATTGCACTAAAGTCTTGCCATATAAATTTATTCATTTGTGTTTAGTTTTTGTTTATTCTTGCATTTTGTCTTTGTGCATTTCTATTCAGTTTTCTTCGATTAATTTTAGTCTTTCTTTGGTTTTTATGTTCTCTTTATCTTCTCTCATATTATTAGCCTGCCTTGCTCACCAGTATTCTTCACTAATGTCATTCACCTGTGCTGCCTCATCATCCTCATGTGTTTACCTGATCTGCCACTCAAGCTCTTGATTTTTCACTCTTCAGTGCGGGGTTCTTTGTCTTCATGTCCTGATTCACACAGTTCTTTGTTCCCTTTCATGTCCCATTTTTCCTGTCCCTGATTTATGTAAGTTTTTGCTTATTAAATTTCTCACCCCAATGCCTCTCATCAGTGGTTGTCACCAAACTGGCTTTGTCTTTTTACCATGAAATGTGACGGGCTGCCGTAGTCCCTCTATGTATAAGCAGAGCGTGCCTCTTATGGACCGAGAGCAAGTGAGCGCGCATGTTTTTTTGTTGGTTTGTTTTAGCCAGTTGTGCATGCAGAGCTTTGGGGGAGCATTGATGGGGAAATGCAGACTGACATGACACCTGTTACAAAAAGGGAAAAAGTGCTGGTATGCACCAAAAGCTGGAAATAAGTCCCAGTACGTTGAGGGGTAAAATTTTGAAGTTGTGGTGCTGAATACCGGTCCGTACCAGCCCACTTAAAGAAAAAGCATATTTTTATAAAAGTTACATGCTGCAGCTTTAAAAGGACCTCGGCCATTTCTTGTGTTTGTTTCCACTGTGGGGTCCAAAGCCACGCCAAGGGTATAGACTACATATGTTGACACTGAACATGTCCTCCTAGTGCAGGAGTGCCACTGCCATCTGTAAACATATATTTCTGCAGAGAGAGAGAGAGAGAGAGAGAGAGAGAGAGAGAGAGAGAGAGAGATATCACCAGCAGAGCCCAGAATACGATGAGAAGTATTGAAATGAGACCATGATACCATATCTTTTGGATTATTGCAAAGTGATTATGGTTTTAAAAGGTGTCTCTTCACACTTTGTGAAAAGGGGAAAGGCAGATCCACAAATCCTGGATATGCACGTGAGAGAGGAAAGAAAGTCTAGTTGCAAAAATAAAAATGTTTTCCTTAAACCAAGGAGTCTGTGACAGCAATTACACTTTATAACTGTCACTATTGTAACTATATGATTCACTTCATACCTTGTGGTAAATTGTCATTGCTTTATACTTTAACTTTCCTTTGCTGACTCAGACTTGTGTTTATTTGTCTTTGAGTGTTTTATATCTTAACATCAAGAGAAAATATGAGGAGTTTAAACTAGGAGATGGCTGGAGTAACATTCTGTGATTATACCAGTAAGGAATGTTTTGCAAGCTCATATCTCAAAGCTTCAACTGTTGGGAATGGGCACTGTGACATTGTGTAGCTACCAATAAAGCCCACCAGTCAAGTAAAGTTGCTGGTTCAGGTTTCATCCCAAAGTATTCTCTTGCAACCAGGTCAGTTTTCTATTGAGGATTTCTATTTTCTTTGTTTGGTTTGGCCCTGGTTTGTTCAGTAGAAATCATGGAGGCGAAACTTGCCACATAAAACTACCCTGGTTCCAGTCATAGACTCCTGTAGTGAAAACAAACCTTTAAAGAATGAAAGCAGTGACTTATCATATTAGGATTTGTCAGTAGATGCAATAGATTAGTTTGGTAAAATCAGATTTCAACATGGGCATATTTTGAAAATAAAATAATTGGCCATGTGCTGCAATTGTTTTTGGTTTGTTAACAACTACGATGTAGTACAGTGTGCTGTGGGATGTTTAGCTTTATATATGAAGGAACATATTCTGTATTTTTTTTAGGTCCCAGATTCAAAGCCAAAATTTGGATACATACAAGCTTTCCTTTTTACTGTTTCTTTTCTTTAAAAAAATTACAGCATGTGCTGCTGATACTCACAATGTAACAGACCAAAGAGGAAATATATTGTAGTATATAGTTAAGCATATGTACAAACATCCAGGACCCTTCAATGACAGGAAACAGCTTAATAGAAAATGTACTAACATCACTTAAATAGCAATTTCCTATAAAGTGATTCAAGAGATAAAAATGACTTACATTTGTGTAACATTAAATAAGTCACTAATTTATGAAGGATGAAAATACACAAACTTTAAAAGAAAAGCCAAAATAGTTGAATTGATAACAGAACTAAACCTACCTAACATGAGACCTGTATGACAATAAAATGTATGTGTCAGTAGGTGGATTGTCACAATACCACTGCAGTGTTGTTCTGCGGAAAGCTAAAAACTTAGTACACTAAACAGAATGACAGCACAGACCAGGCATAGGGAGCCTCTAGCAAGCTTAATGAATCTGTCTTTTAAAGATCCAGGGCCAAGTGCTCCCAAGCAGGATGATAAACACTGCCCATGAAAACCGACAAAGCAGCAGAGACAACAAGAAGAAAACTGGCCCTGTGAAACAAAGAAGGGCAGTGACACCTCTGGATTTACACAAATAACAAACTATGTAAATTCCAATTATTAGAAACTCAAAAATGTGCTTCAACTAGCTTACTTATTTTCCATAGCTGTATTCTCCTGTTCAAGGTAGCAGAGCACTGGGGCCCATTCCAGTAGTTGACTGGCAACAGGAAGAATAAACCCTGGATATGTTGGCCAGTCTGTTACAAGATTAATATCACAAATAACTTTGTTGACCAGCCACTGTAAATGCAGCCACCCACACCTGAGGTCAATTTAGACATAATAGTAGATTATTCATATTTTTTAAAATAGATAACTGGATACAAAAAGGACAAGATGAAGAAGCATTTATTACATCCACAGTGGAAGCCGATATAGCAGCAACAAAAATTCTGATTTTATTGGCCATCTTGATAAATATATTAACATGTAAATCCCAGTGAATCCTTTTTAAAAGCTGAATTTATGGGTTAAATGTATGAGGAGATTCTTGAAACAGGTTTTTAATAATATTAGCATAATGAGATGACTCCTAATTAATTTGGCATTGATTTAGGTTGAGGAGGACCCAAACACAAGTGGGACACAAGCATAATCATAGTAAAGAAATTTGAAACCACAATAAGAAACAGACTTAAGTATAGAGGAGAGTATGGGAGGAAAACAACACAAAACCAAACAGCAAAATGCATCAGAAACAACAGGGGGATCGAGTGACCAGAGGAACCAACATCAGAGCTCTGAAAGGTGACCCAGAAAACACAAAGTCCAGTAAAAATTCTCCAGAAGGCAGCCAGGAGGCCACACTTGAAGGAAAACTAAACCACCACTTACAGAGACAGGTTATCCTGCAGTACCTCAGAGGGTTCTGGACAGTCACTTGGAGAGGCAGGTTGATTTTAACCCTTTAGAAAACTCGGAAGCCGAAGATGCAGTCTCGAGCCAGGGCTCCAGAGTGTCATGGAGGAGACAGGGATCCAGACACTTGGGATGGAGACAGGGATGTAGAGACCTGTAAATGAGCTGGAGCTCAGGAGACTCATGGAAGAGCCAGTACTTTGAAGATTAATGGAGAAGTTACAGCTCTCGAGATCTGATACTTGACTGGGGCTTTGGAGACTCACAAGGGGATGCTAATAGATGATGAAGGTGATGAAGATGCTTAAGAGGATCATGATGATGATTTAAAGGGTGACCCAAAATGTGACAAGTGTGTAGGAAACCAAGAGGACAGTTCTGATGATAAAAGTTGTGGCCATAGAGAATAAGGAGAACACTTTGGAGAACAAACACAAGAAGACTATGAAGACTGAAAAGACAAATAGTCTGGAGAGGTGGGTGGTCCTGAGGTATGATCAAGAGGACTCTGGGGCTAGTGATAAGAAAAAGAATGCTCTAATGAGGGATGCTCTGATAATGTTGCTGATGATAGTGGCTCTTTAGATGCAGGCAAGGGTACTGGTTCAGAGAATGGAAATCACAATGCAGGAGAAGATACTGCTAGCCATAATGCAATAAACAGTTATAATACCTGCTTCAGTGTCAATATTTACAAATATACTTTAAATCTGACCAACCAGTCTCAGCAGGGGGCAGTAAGTGAAAGATATAAAAATAGCTTTATTAACTTATCTTAAAACAAGAGGCTTCTTATAAACATTTCCTTGCACAGTTACACAGATTGGGATGAGAACAGTCACAAAGCTGGAAAGAGGAAACAATTACTCAGCTTGTCCCAAAAATATCTTTATCCCAAGGCCTGATATCCGCTTAGCTATCAATTCACTGACAGCTAAACTCCTCAAATGTCATGATGCCATCACCGTGAAGAAGACTGGCAGCTCCTTTACCCTTAAGAAAACCCAGATAGATCAGTGAAACCTCCAAGTGGGGCAGACACAGAGAGTGAGAAGAGAGGGAGAAAAGTCACTGCTAAATGTAGCTTTAATATACAAAATGAATGCATGCCACATTCATACTGCTCAAGTGGGGAAGAACAGTTTCGAAACTCAGAAACACTGCTGTCTCTGTGTTTGTCTCTCTGTTGCCCTGTAGTAATTGGGGATTTGTCCACTGCCTCTCTCCCATTGACCATAGGACAGACGCAGGGAGAAAATGGAGAGATGGATGCTATTTATCATCGATGACAAACAAACCCCAAAAGGAAGGGCAAATTCTAATTTTATAGCTAGTCAAATAGTAAAAAAAAAATGCTGTTCTGGAGCCATAACACCAAGTGCCACGAGTTTCAATGAACAATAACACTACTAACAAAAAAAGAAATCTAATCAATATCTATTGACTCAACTCCATACTAGAAATAGAGAGAGTTGTTCTAGCATTGTTTAATCTTCTGCCACATGGATAGCTGTAAAATACCTTCACAGAAGGGTAACATAATAAAGTATAAATATTTTTATTTTTTTCTCTGAGGGGTTATTGCTTCCTGATTTTTATATTTGTTGTATATTTGTTACATTCAAAATGGCAAACTAATTTAAATGGCAGACCATAAAAGTAAAGACAAGATGCAGTTTTTGAATGAGGGTGTTTATTATGATGGGGGAAAATAATACCCCCCCCCCATCAAGAACCTTTTCTTTAGCATAGCTTTTTTTCTCCTGTTAACATGATTCCAAAACTGTGTTTTAAGCCATAATACCACTAATTGGCTGTGGGCGGATGAAAAGTTGTCTGCCATGTGTATGTAAGCAGTATACACAGAACCTCATGGGAAATACTGGAGTCAGAGCTCGTCATGTGGACTTTACTGCTTAGTCAGGAATATACGTTTTGGTTTCCACACTGGTTTCCTTATTTATTCCAAGAAATGCTGACAGTGTTATGTGTAGCACTGAATGAGTCACTTGCGACATGTGCCAGTGAAAAACAAGATGCAACAAAGAAAACCGAAAAAGTAATCTTAGGTAAAAAAGATATAAAACATAGGGAAGAGGAAGGAAAAGAATGAAATGCAGTGGAAGAAAACTCTTTCAGTGATGAGAACAGCAAGAAACATACTAAAGACTGAAAATGTTTAAAGGATCCAGTTGTAGCAAATATTAAACAGTAAAATTGTTATTCCTTCCATGGGTATTTGCTGTGTTTATATTTGTATGTTTATGCTTAAAATAATATTGTTCCATGCATGACCTGTCTACTATAACTTAATTTGGCTCCATTTGTTTGTTTGTTTCACTGATAAACATGAAGCAAAATGTAAAAGCTATATTAAAGTGTAATTTAGCATAGACTAGTTGACAAGTTCAACTTCAGATTAAGCTCCAGATCGTTTTGACCCAAGTCAGGGTTTTGGGGCCTTTGAGGACCTCCCAGCAGCCTAAAGCATGAAATGGACAGGCATTTAGGGACCAATATGATGGGAGGACACTACAGATGAAGACAACAGTGAAGCTACCAGCTTCAGCAAATCTCAACAGGAGACAGAGGAGGGAGGGTCCTCCAATAGTAAGCCATTTTGGAGGCAGGGGCTGCTCCCCTGTTTGTGCGTACCTGTACTAGTTTCTAGGTTTTGTAATAGATCAGTGTTTTTAGACATCCATAAAGACTAAAAGACAGAAGCAAAGATTAGTTCATATTGCTAAAAACCCAAGCAGCACATTTATTTCAAGAAAGCCCCCCAAAACAAATACTAATCCATCATTACTTCTCACTGGATCATTTAGGGGATGTACCAGTGATAAATATCTTTGACACCTAACTATTTGTGTTACGGTGCAGACAAGGGAGAGAAATTTGATTGTTGGTGCCCCAACATTTAATTAAAGATCTGCAACATATAAAACAGCTCAGTTTAGAGGCTCAGTCGCTACACAGCACATATATCATCCATCTTAAAAGCGGGGATCTCACTATCTGATTTGATAACACAATATTCCCCTAGGAACTCCATTTCTCCCTCAATCTCTTCATCATTCGTTAAGTGAAACTGACACCTAATGGCAAATACAGACACAGTTGTTAAACAGTGATCAAAGATGAATAAAATGATCCCTACATTTTTTAACCAAAATCAACTACTCTTTGTGCTCTAACCCCAAGAATATAACAGGCAAAGAACACAGAAAACACCAAGCAATATAAATTCACATAAACTATTATGTTAACATGGCCTATGTGCCACATATACGGAGGACAGCTTGTTGACATCAGAATTAGTCTCTGCATTCACTGTTTGATATCTGACTAGTTTAGTAATATATCCATGATATAGTGGCAGTTTTGCATTGATGCCCTTGATGAATCCTTCCACTAGCCACCCATTAACCAATCAAAATGCAGGAAACAACCTGAGACTATGGTAGGACTTTTTTAAAACAAGAGGGCACCAACTCTCATTGACAGTATATTTATAAAAGCAGTAGAAAATCTGACTGGCATGCTGACTGTGTGCAACTGCCCATATCAAAAACCACCACTGCCTCCATATAAATACTCAGTGACACAACTTCTTGTCTGTTTCTGCCTACCTAACTTGCTGCAGGCTGGTGTTTGAGCAGTCTCCAGGAACATACATTTTGGAAATCTAAATATTTCCACCTGAATAACATGCAAAGTTGTCCTTTGTATTCCTTCTGAATTGTGATATAAAACTTTAGAAAGTTGATTCAGTTGTGTTACTCAAAGGTAAGGAAGGTGGGGCAACACATATACTTTGTTCTGCTGATCTTAATACTTCCTGAAACCTCAGTTTTGTAAGGTTCAGCTGTACTTCTTAGGTTCAAAAAGCCAAATATACTTCATAGCTTAAGTTAGACATTGTGTTATATTAGTGCTGCACTACAGGCATACTATTTCTATATAAAACTACTCAGTCTAACAGTACTTAATATTTATGTACATTTTTTTTTGTTAGTTTTACATGAGAGAGCAAAACCAAATTGGGAAATTAAAAACTACTGATTAAGCTAAGTTTTACCCTGGGCTATTACTGTCGTACATACTGTTGTAAACACACAACACAGTTAAAAGTCATTACAGTAGAAACAGTTTGTCCTGATCATACACACTCAGCCTTCAGCCCTGCATCTTTTGAAGACATTAGGATCACTTTTCACTTTTCACTTTTCACTAGCATTATCATTTACATTAACATTTACATGTAACAAATATAGAACAAAATTTAAAAAAGAGGAAGCAATGGTTTCTCAGAGGAAAAAAAAAACATTTATACTTATTAATTTACCCTTCTGTGAAGGTATTTTACAGCTATCCATGGTCCTTCTCAATAATTTTCTTTAGAAAGCAAAATGTTAATCTCTTCTAAAATCTCCACTTGTGGCATTGCAAGCTTTGACCTTATAGGTGTGGCTCTGCAGTGTGTTTCTGTTTATGCATTGCTGAACATGTACAGATGTATGACTTTTAGAATGTTTGCATCTGCATTACATTAGAGCAACCTTACCAATATGTCTTTTTAGATTTTTGTCATCTGTAACACCTGTGTAATCTAAATTAAAATGCGATAGAGAGAGTTTTTCTAGTATGGTTTAATCTTCTATTTCTAGTATGGAATTGAGTCAACAAATACAGATTAGTTTGTTTTTCTTTGTTTATTTTTAGTAGTGTTGTTGTTCATTGAAATTCATGGCACTGGGCATTTTGGCTTCAGCACAGCAAAATTTACAATTTGACAAGATGTAAAATTAGAACTTGCCCTTCATTTTGTGATTTGTTTGTCAATGATGACAGATAGCATCCCTATTTCCTTTGGTCAATGGAAGAGAGGTAGTGGAAAGATCTTCAATTAATTGGAAACAGCCTTGATATACCCACTTAAGATATATACCCACTTAAGAGCTATTTAGAAACACCATTTAACCTATGATGCATGTCTTTAAAATGTGGGAGGAAACCAAAGTATGCAGTAGTGACGAGAACACAATTCACACCACGACTAGAGCACACATTTTCATTATGTTTTAGCTCCATGGGCTTCATCATTAAGCCCCTGGACTACAACAATAAATTCTGCCAACAGCCAACGATCCTCCTCACCACCACCTCCTATCTGGATATCTAATATAATGAGGGGCCAAACATCTGTTCTTCACCTATCTTTTCCCAAAGACCATCTGGCCCCACTATGGTAAAATACTATAGGATCCCTGTGCTAATAAGTAACAGAAACATCCTAACCACCAAAATTAAACACAACTGTCTAAAATCAAACCTTGGATTTATCTCCAATCAAAAATGGACCTTTTAAGCACAAATGTCTGGCTTCTGAGAAGTAGTCAAGTCAAGTTTATTTCTATAGCATATTTCAGCAGCAAGGCAGTTCAAAGTATGTATATTTCTATTCACTCAATACTTTGCTGGGCCTTCTCTTGGATGAATTACTACATCAATGCACCTTGACATTGAGGCTATCAGCCTGTGGCACTGCGTAGGTGTAATGGAAGCCCAGATTGCTTTGATAGCTGCCTTCAAGTCATCTTCCTTGTTGGGTCTGGTGTCTCTCATCTTCCTCTTGACAATAGCCCATAGATTTCCTATGGGGTTCAGGTCAGGGGAGTTTGCTGGCCAATCAAGAATAGGAACACCATGGTCATTGAACCATCTTTTTGGTACCTTTGACAGTGTGGGCAGGTGCCAAGTCCTGCTACCTTTTTTCATGATTCGCTAAACTGTAAAAAGGTATTCCTTGAGAGATTAACAAATCCTCCTGTGACTGTAACATCAGAGCTCCAGACGACCAAGGCCTGCAATGCATTTGACAACTTCTTTACTCAGAAAATTCTGAAAATCAGAGGGTCAGTCTATACATCAGCATCAAGCCCATTACCAATGTTATTATCCCTATTGCAAAATTACAGCCCAATCTCCCAAATATTTTCAGCTTTTACAGCTAGACATGACTGATCAAACAAGAAATATGGGTGTAGTAATAAACTCAGAGCTGAACCCTCAGGACCACATAAAGACAATTACAAAGTTGGCCTTCTATCACCCAAAGAATATTTCTAGGATTTAATGACTAATGTCCAAACAAGATCTTGAGAAAATCATCCACGTGTTTATCTTTTGTTGAATTGGTTACTGCAACAGTGTCTTTACATTTATCTAAAAAAGGGAATCAGACAGCTGCAGCTGATCCAGAACACTGCTGCTCGCTTCCTCACTAAAGCTTAAAAAAATGGAGCACATCAACCCAGTTGTAAATTCCTTAAGGGCTCTGCATTGTTGAGTCGAACTGCCAAAATCAGTTCTTACTGTTGCAGCTACATGATGAAAATCGCATCATTTTGTTTTTAGCATGTCGTCCACCTCTTCTTGTCACAACTGCCCTGATGAACTTTTCGTTCCCCTCTCCATGCGAAAACTATTCTGTGATTGGTCTGAATTTCATGGGTGTGTTTATTTTTGCAGAAAACAGCCCCAACTACTCAGTTTCCAGAAAACTGATAGGATTTTCAGCCACAGACTAGGATGGATAGTTTTGAGGAGCAATAGTTCAAGGCTGTGAGGAAGTACGTTGAAACATTAAAATCCCCCCAGCTCAGTTCTGGTCCAACGCAGCAGGATAATGTCCCATGCCTTCCATTCTTATTTTCTGATTACATGGAAAATAAAACGAGATTTTCCAGCTCATCAATCATTATTTCCTCCTCCGAACCTGTGAACTCGTAATAGTTGATCCTTTCTGCCACGATTACTGTACTGTTGTAAACCACACACATGGCAAAACACCATGACATAGACTGCAGGTGGGAGGGGTTTCACAAGAGCTTGGCTCAGTCTGTCTTGTGGACCATGAAGGTCTGTGTGAAAACGAACATCTGAAAACCACGTGACAGTTCAACTCCAGTCGGACAATGCTGGGCCCTTTATACTGGTTCCCTGTAGCTCAGAGAATAGATATGAAGATAGACAAAGACAGAGAAACACCATTCAGTTTTTATGGTCCTCTAATCTAGAACAAACTTCCAGAAAAAATACTGAAAAAATGCTGAATCCCTAAGTTCCTTTAAATCGAAGCTTAAAACCCATTTGTTTAAAGCTGAACATAATAAACTGTAGTCTGTTTTTCAACCTATCATTGCTTTCATTTGCTTTGCCACTGCAATGTAATGCTTTTGCTTATTATTTTATTATTAGTAGTATTTTAATCATGTAAAGCACTTTGAATTGCCCTGTTGCTAAAAATGTGCTATATAAATAAAACTGTCTTGCCTTGCCTACTGAAACACTACAAACTTCATGCCAGACATGATCACAAACTTTTTTTTCCAAGTTCAAGTCAAGTCTCAAGTCTCTAATAACTGAAAAAAGTATTTTCTCAGCAAATCCTTGACATCTAGTGCACCTCTAACCTCACATCACTGTCCATTAGAAATTGAAACTTGTGCCATTTGACCTAGGACCTAAAGTAAAACATGGATATTTGATAAATATCTTTCAGTCTTTTAATATTTATCTTTTGATCATTTCACATTTAATTTACCATCCAAGATCTACTAAAGGCTATTTTATATTAGTTTGAAAATTTATTAATTGTAAAATTTACCCCATCAGAAATATAAATTGTCATTTATCATCTATGAAATATAATACAGATTAAGCCCTTATTTCTGAATGAATAAATGTGATTTTTTTTTTTAATTTGTAATGACTAAGTTAACACCTGTTTGTCCATGTCATCATATTTTCAACACCTTCATTATATACTGCACTAATATGTATGCGTTGGATAGTTTCTTTTCCTCAGTCTGAGCTGGAGCATTTTTTTTAAATATTGGGGAACCAGCTCAGAAATCTACATTTAAAACCTCAATTCTGAATAGTTCATCAGATAATAAAGATGTTCAAACTGAATGTATAAATTACAACATAATGAAGGAGACAAAGTGTAGTAATTAATTACCTCAGTGTAAAATTTCAGAATGAATGGAATAGTAAGTGCTTATTTTGATATTTTTGGCCAGAAGCATCTTGTAGTCTTGCAGGTGGCTTAGCAGTGAGAGAGGTAAGTTATGTTTATTTTGTTTCTTCCAAAGTTATTTAATACAGTGTTCAGTTGGAGAGACATTCATGTGGTCACTATTATAAAGCTACAGCTAACATGATCAGATTGTCATGAACCATTAACAGCCCATAATCATGAATGTCACTGGCTAATAATCACGCACATTCTTTCACTGTAAAACATATGCTGCTGCTGCCATCTGTAGCTCACATACCTGCTTCCTTACATGAGACAGAAGTTGTTACTAAGTCTCAAAGTCAAGTCTCAAGGCTTTAGGGCACAAGTCTAAGTCAAGTCTGACGTATTTCATTTTTTGTGACTTAAATGTGACTTCAGTCAGAAAAACTAGTAAAAACTAGCACCTTGTTCTTCACTTTGCTTCGTAAAGAGGGTCTGAAACCCCAGCTATTGAGAAACGATTGCTTGCTGGAGGCGTGGACTCTGTTGAAGTTTTAAACCATGGGATCTGATTTTACTCAATCGCCAATGTTTGGTCATGATGTATGTAATGTGCCTGTGTGTGAATGAGCAACTTACTACATTAGAAGATTTTCAGTTGCATGGTTCTGGTATTACTTTATGTAAACAATTTTGCAACCAGGAAGAGCAGTACTGGATGTGCCCTGCTACGAAACCTACAGGAAATTTGAGCCATTTTTTGTATCTCTTTTTTTTGCAACAAATTACTTCTTTTTTTGTGAATCAATTTTTAGAAAAATCACACAGATGCCCAGAGTATGACTTACTGAAACATTTGGTGATTTGCCATTCAATTTTGATGATGTCATTGTTCAATAGCTCTTACAAATTCATTTTGGCTGTTCTGTGCTTTGTGCTATAAGACTTAGAACAAGCTGGAAAACATTGATCTTCACATGAAACTTGCCGATTATCAAATTATTCTTAGGGTCAATAATTAACATCTATGTCAAATGGTTTGTGTATGATGCTACAGTTGCTTCTTTTACTAAGCCTGTCAAACTATACAGAAAACAATGTTTTGTAGAGCAACAACATTCTGAGAAATATCTCAGCCTGACCAATATGTAGCTGTCATTAAATATGATCAAGGCGAACCCCACTGAAAATACACTTCAAGGGAGTCTGGATGTCACTAAGATCATTTTGCTGTAAGAATGTCTTTTATGAACACCCACACATGCAGGGAAGGAAAAGCTGAGGTTGAATAAATAATAGCAAACAGTCTTCTTTCTTTCTTTCTATCTATCTATCTATCTATCTATCTATCTATCTATCTATCTATCTATCTATCTATCTATCTATATATATATATATATATATATATATATATATATATATATATATATATATATATATATATATATATATATATATATACACACTTTATTCACCAAACAGGTTGTTGTATGGTAATTAGTGCAAAACCCGCAGTAAGTCAAAGATCAAAATGTGACAGGGATTTATTGAGCATGTAGACAGGCCTTAAAAGCCAGCAGGAAGGTGGGACCTGATGTACTTTTAAAGTAAATTGACAGAAAGACTTTGGGGGAAGGTCGTTATTGGCTTGATTCGCTTAAATGACTTGTTCAGTGTTGCACTAATAAGCAACATGTCAATCTAAATTTCTATTTGAAAAGCAGGAGCTGTCTGCAAGTATTTTGTGGCATCTATGGTTTATTAGAGCAGCTGCTATCTTGCATTTCTGCTTGTCCCTCTTTCGTATTTATTTATTTATGTTTTATTTGTTTGTTTATTTGTGATAGTCAAGTTAATATTTCAGAGTTATCTGAATTACCACAGCGTTTACCAGCTATTTATTGTCGTGTTTTGGACAAAATGCCAAATAGGTATACATTATATGCAGTATTATCCAACTCAATTAAACTTCTATTTTGACAAAGAAATGAAGTGCAGTTTCTGAATCTGTTAAAGAACCTCAAAAAGTTAACTTTCTCTGCCACTTTATTTGCCTCCTATAATCACAGTTTCTATCATCTTTGGTATTTGCTTATTGAGCAGAAAATTGAGAATGGCAGATTTATTATTATAACTCTAATCCTCTAAGACAAGAAGTGAGATGCACACTAATAAAAACTTTATCAGTAGAGGGGGAAATGTAATTATTAATGTGCCACTTAAATAACTCACTAAGAATGTAAAAAGAGTCCTGTTGCAAACATCTAAACATTTTGGAATGCATGTGTGATGCATGTTCTCTTGAAATATGATTGCACTTACCTGCAATGTGAGCATTGCAGGAAAAAGGGTCCCAAAATCAACTAGGACAATTACAAACAAAAAAAAAAATAAAAAAAAATAATTCTTATAGTCAATTGTGAAATATTTAGCTGGCTTGGAACTATTTCCAAACCAAAAAACAGAGCACACTACAAAGAAACAATATCAGAGATGTGTGGTCAGGAATGAAAAAGAGCACAGGCTTCAAGCAAAAGGAGGATCAGAGAGATGGAAGTCTGGACAGAGCAAATGATCTGAACACATTCTTCAACAGGTTCATTTCAGGAACAAGCTCATCATTGTCCTTTCCTGCCCCCAACCAAGCAGACATCATCCCACCCTCCTTTGATCCACAGCTTTCCTATCAAACCTCAGATGTTTTATCTACCACCACAGTCATGGACTCTTCTGCTTGTAGAAGTTTGTCTTCAACCAAATCAGGAGATGCTGCTGCAGCCCCCCCAAACCCATACACACGTGTCTATGGCACAGTGTCAGGGCCAAAATTAAGACTATTGCACACCCAGCAGTGGCTACTTCTTTATTTCAGGAGGCTATATCCATTCTGATCTGATTAATGATAGACCGGCACAGCCAACAGAGCAACCGCCAGAGATAACTGAGCGGCTGGCACTGGCAAATGAGAAGGAGACTACTCACTTGCATTAGCTTTGGAGAGGCTAGTGACTAGCATGCCTGGGGTGGTGACCCACTGGACTGCCTTCTTCCTCTACTACCCATTAGCATGGATAGGCTAGTCTTAGCATTGAATTTGCTGGCGACTAGCATGCCAAGGCTGGTCACCTGTGACTCGTGCTTTTTTCTTTAGTGAAGCACACAGGGTTGGTGGGGCTCATATTCTGGTATAATAAACCTTTCACATCTACAGGTAAAATAATAGAAAGCTTTTAATGACTTGTTGGCCTCCAGTACTTAATATCAAAGGGGGCAGGTGTTTGTCCGCTTCTCAGTCTAGCCGGTCAGAATATAGGTGCAACAGGCTGTATCCATCATACACAAGCTAATTGTTACACCACTGCTAGTCCTTGGGTTGAGGCGCTAACACATATGGAGAGTGTATATTCATTGTATCACTGAAATGACTGGTTTGGTTCAGGAGCAATAGCAAAACTCTATAAAGAAAACACTGACTGGAAGTTGTTTTGTCATACAACCAGAGTACATGTGCCCAGATGGCCTATGTAAACAATAACAATAAACTCGTCTATTCATCCTCCAGAGTGACATTCATTTCCATCTCCCATTGTTGTTGATATGCTGAGTGTTATCTGACACATCCATCATTAGTTTTTTATACATTAGGGAGACTTGCCTTTTATAGTTTCTGAATTTTCAAGTAAATCAAATATTTTTCTATATTTGTTGGTTCCCTTTTAATGTGTTCCCAATCTGAATGTTGTGTTCAATAATGCCTAACCTGTAGAAACCTAAACAGATCAGTTGAGGGAAAGGCAAAAGTATCCTTTAGTTTGAAAAAAGTCTTA
The DNA here is from genome assembly GCA_014839685.1 of Anableps anableps. NCBI lineage: Eukaryota > Metazoa > Chordata > Actinopteri > Cyprinodontiformes > Anablepidae > Anableps > Anableps anableps. The sequence goes on along the minus strand of CM026068.1, from coordinate 22,169,710 downwards.
AATATATTACTTTCAAATAACTGGTTTATTGTAATCAGCCCACATTCAACCCATCTGTCAAAGGCCTTATCTTGCATTTTTGAATCATTTTAAATTAGTTTTCATTCTGTTTAGATTTCTCCTGGCCTGTTTTTCCTTGGTTTAGCCATTATCTCTCAGCCATTATCAGCCATTATTTGCTTCAGTGTGCACTATTTGTTACCCAGCAAGGTAAGTGGTTTGCTATATAGGTGTGATTTAGCCACTGACTATTAGAGAATAGCAGAAAGTACAAGCAGATGAACATTAACCAAACTCTTTAACTGGTATTCAGTTTGTTTTAAAAGTATGTAGGGTTGTGGAAAAAATTAATTGCCAAGCACTGTTGGGTGAAAATTATTCAGTCAAGTTTGTTTTAGGCGATATGAGAGCCACAAGACCAAAAACTCATGAACAGTTCAGATTAAAGCTCCAAGCAAGGCTCAGAGTGGGCTATGTGTTGACTCTGTCAGCAAGCAGACAACATAACAGTTTAGTACCAAGGATATAAACCCAAAATCGAGAAGAGACAGTCTGGTTCCCATGCAGCTGCATAAAACAATATCAAACCTTGGATATGTAGCCTAGAGAGGTTCATTTGGTGAGAGCTCATAAGCATTTAGAATAAACACATAACATGACCATCAGATTAATAAAGTCATAATGTGTTACCTTATGATAAAATTTTCCACCACAACAGACATTGCAAACACCAAAATAAATTCCAGCAGCTGAGTCCTGTGCCTCAAATGTATGGAACATGTATCCACTGTTTTTGGGATTGTCCTTCAATTTCAAAGCCTTGAACATGTGTACCTAAAGAGAAAAGTAAAGTTTAGAAAGATCCAAGACATTTTATTCTGGGAATACCTCCTCTGAATAAATAGGGATAAAAGGAAAAACAATATTTAACTGATCAAACTTTACTTTGTAGACAGGAAATGTACTCTGTACACCTGGATTAGCGACAAACCTCTCATCATAACTTGGTGGCACAGAGAAATATTTAGGGACCTAATGGAGAGTCCAAGTGCAAAATTAAGAGGCAGTTGTAGGGACCATGAACCTCATGCATAAAAGAGTGTGTAGCTTTCACTCTAAAAGTTAATGTGAAAATGTGCAGCCCCTCACACCAACTGTGATCCATACATACCATATACACTTGTTTTGGAAACAGAGTGGAAGTGGCAACACAGATGTGAGATGGAGAATTGAAGCCATACTTCATCATGATGTCCTCAGATCAATGCAGTGTGATATATGCTTGCGCTAGTGAGCTATAACTATACATGAGGATCTGTCAAATAAACAAAAAAGGTCTGTCAGGCAGCCTCAATCCTAAAGCAAAGTCCACACAATATTTAAATGTTTCCTTACCCTCACAAACCTCTCCCCAATGATCACCAGGGTGAGACACAACCCAGTTTAAATTTATATATATATATATATATATATATATATATATATATATATATATATATATATATATATATATATATATATATATATATATATATTTCAGATTAAGCATAAATTATGACAAGGTGTGAAGTATTCACAGTGATTCCTGTAAACATATAAATACCATTGTGACACCCATGCATGGATGCATTGGTGTTGATGGAAGTTTTCAGGGATCACCAAGATTTTCTGAGCCGTGATGATATCTGGCTTATAAACTGATTCAGACTCCCTGGAGCATTGCTCTTGGATCTGTGTGTTCAACTGGGTCCAGTATTGGAGAGACCGACCCATGGAACTACACCATCCCTGTCCAATTACAAGTGTTAACCACTCTGGGGTTCCTGGCAACCAGCTCCTACCTGCGTGAATTAGCAGAGAGGTATGAGTTTGAATTAGTCAAAAATTAATTACTTCTGCCTGAAGCCACTTTAAGGAAAAACATAATTCTGTAAAACCTATACATAGGTCTTGGATATCACAGTGAGTGCAAAACACACTGATGCCTGCCGTCCTGGATGGCATTGCTAACGTGATCATTTAATACATCAGATTATCCTACTCTGCGGGATAACATGAATCCTTAGAAATTTATTTGTGTATTAGGAGCTGATGTACTGATGCACTATTCCGCTATAACCTGCAGGGGACAGAGGCTACTCACCCAGGCGCTGGGTTCTAACCTTGTTTTCAAAACACCCCAAGTGCAGAGGAGGTGCATGTTAATATCGCTCACACTAGTGAGCACTCAACTATGGAGCATGGCTCCTAAAATGCTGGTGGTGGTTTATAAACTTTATCTCACATCCCTGTGGCTACCAAAATTTATGTTGTCAAATCTCCACCTCAATCATATTGCTTTTTGCCTCAGTGAAATTGTATCCCCCACCTCCTCTTTTCACCTGTTAATCATGAAGTAATCATCGATCAGCTGGTTCATTTAAATACACACTGAAATTCATGAGGTGCTTTGCATTGACCATTTATGGTTGATAGTGGATGTGTAGAAGGCAGAACAAGAGGCGGGACCTTGTGCGCAAACTTTGAGGTACAGCCGTGATTTATAAAGGAAAGTTGTGTGCTGGTGTGCCTACGCATGGTTTTATAAATCTGATTTTTTTTAATTTTTTTTTTTATTTTTATTTTATTTTTTTTTTTTTGCTGTACGCCATTTTTGCCTTTTGGGTATACAAAGTATATGTGTGTGTGTGTGTGTGTGTGTGTGTGTGTGTGTGTGTGTGTGTGTGTGTGTGTGTATAAAAGGCTGCCTGAGGCTGATTCTGTGCTACGCTGTTATTGTGTAGTATTGTTCTGTTGCTAAAACAATTAAAATGTGTTTAACAAAAATATTCTTCTGTTTTACACTTGCAATTGAGAATGTTTTTTAGCCTCACTTGAGCTGAGGGTTGCTTGAGCAAGCAAATGGAACTCTGTGCCATCGGTAATTAACCGGCATTAACTGTCTAACTGGCACCTCTTCACAAATCTGGAAGATTTTTTTTATCCTTAGTTTAGCTAGCTTTGCCTGAAGAAGCCCAACAAGAAAAAAAAACGCAATTTCCTATTCTAGTTTTGCAGGTGCACAAAGACAGCAAATGTAGTATACATAGTAGATGTTAACTTTTTTCTCAGTCAAAAATAATTTTAAAAAATGAAACATTCAGATTCTGATAGAACTGTCTGAAAATTATTTGGAATCAAAATCATGTGGAATGAAATTACATATAAATTTCTATTGTCTTTTTATTCTCTTCCAAATTTTTACTTTTTTTTTTCATCTTATTCCCACTTTTTAGTTCATACAGCTTTGCTTCCATTGCCTGACAATTTCACTGACTACTATGGTCACTGACTATTTTCGTTATACTTCTCCATCACTTTCCCTCCCCTTTCTTTGTCGTTCTTGCTGATGATTTTGTCCTAAGGGATCATTTAATATCTTTGTGCCCTTTCTCTTCTGCAGCATTGTCAATTCTTTTCTGATGCAGTTGATTCAGTTCAGTCAGAACATTATCTCATTGTTATATTGTGCATGAACTTATTATTTTTGTGGTTTGTTTCTACTTTTACTTTTTTCAATTTTAATGTTCAGTTTAAAAACATGACAAAATCAAGTGATGTGGAACAACAAGTTTGGTTTAGTTATGAATAACTATTAATAAGTACCAAAGGCATTTTTTAACAAAATTAGTAATTTTCATCAAAATAGCTAAGTGTGGACATCACCTGGTTATCAGGAATTAATAATCAAAAGGCTCTCACTCTTTGTCAGATACTGTTTGTTTTTGGCAAACCAACTTGCCGGCGACAGTACGCTCTAGGCAGAGTAATGACAACAATCGTATAAAATAGCAAAATGCCTCTCAGTTGTGCAGTTCTGCAGGATTCCAACTGATGACCACAAACAACATGATTCTTGGGTCAGAAACATAGGGAGAGTTTGTCCTGAAGAACCATTTGCATGGATTTATTGGACACTTTATCTCCCTTAGGAGTTCAGAGATTAAAATCTATCAGTCCAAAATTAGCTACATTAGGTTGCAAATTGTATACCTTTATTAAAACATTAAATACTAGTAGAAGTTTAAGTTTGTCAAACATGTAAAAAAATAACAAGATAAAAAAATTAAACATATTGAAAACAAGTAGGAAGATGTACAAACTTATTTAGTCTCACTTTTCTCTAAAACTTGAGTTCTTTTGTTTCCTTATTCTAAATGAAACAGTAATGATTTTAATGACTTAAACAAAAGCAATTTATCTGTCATTCCATAGAAGTTGTGCAATTAAAGTATCATTGATGAATTACTTTCTAGAAATAATTGTCTTGTTTTTCCAGTCAGTATACAATTTACAATCGCATCATTATACGTACACCTGCACCTTATTAGTGATACACAAATGTATATCAAAGTACAAAATTCTATAGGCTATAAATTGCCTACATAGCCTACAGCTAAATAAATACTAAATACAGATAAAACACTTTATTTGGACTATATTTCATAATCAAATTGGACAAAATATAGCTAATATTTAACTTACTTGCCACGTAGGTGCAGTGTTGACTTTATGACCACAATCATGCAGCGGGTTGATGACTTTGCCCAGACTTGACTCGGACTTTAATGAAGCACACAGGGCTGGTGGGGCTCATATTCTGGTATAATAAACTTTTCACATGTCCACAGGTAAAATATTTCAAAACTTCTAGTGACTTGTAGGCTTCCAGTAACTCTCCTTCGAAGGGGGCAGGTGTTTGTACGCTTGTTGGTGCAGGCAGTCAAAATATGGCTCCGACAGGCTGTATCCATCAAACACAAGTTTATTTTTATACCGCTGCAAGTCCTTTCGTTGAAGCGCTAACACATATGGAAAGTGTGAACTCATTGTTTCACTAAAATAAATGGCTCAGTTCAGAAGCAACAGTAAAACCCTACAAGAGAGAATGCCAGCAGGTTCTTTTGCCACACATCATAAAGCGCATGCGCGTGAATGGCCAATGTAAGTAATAACAATGAAGTCGTTTATTGATTGATTCATAATGTTGTGTTAACTAGCCATCACAATGACTGAGTGAGTGGAGTGATGGACGACCGTGAGGACGGCAAAAAAACGTATAGACGTGTCCTCCCTAATGCAACAAGTGCTGCGGCCAAAAGAGAAAGAAATTTTGCTGTGAGCAGAGTTTTGTAGATCTGTGACATGGCAGGGATTCCAGCAGTAACTCCTCCTTCCTGGGAGCTGTGCATAAAAATGGGTTAATGCAGTGCATTGTGGGACTCAAAGTTTTCCCATTCTCTTTTGTTCTCTGTGTGCAGTTTAGTTCTTTTTGTTCCTCCCATGGCTGAGCCCAACACAAGCATACTGACTTCTGTGGTTTGGAATCTGTTTCATAAGCACTAAATGATCACATTCTCTGCATAAACTGCTTTGGCAAAAAAAAAAGTTCAGTAGGACAGATACTTTTTTTTTTCTCTGCTCTAAAATCTGCTATGGCATAAACCCATTTTTTTAATTCCTAGAAGTCCTGTCTATCCAAAGTACAATACATCACTTAAGCTTTCAAAGCTGATTAAATTTAAAATACAAAATGAGAACCAAGCTCAGACTGTGTGATATGATCTAATTTTGTCCTTCTAGGTTATGTTTAAGAGGTCCCTAACCAAGAATTCAAAGAGATAATTTGTTATTATAGAGAACAGAGTATAGTGTTAGGAAGTGCACAAAAACAGGAAAAGCCTTTGATGTTCATATCTTTCTCTGAGCAGTTTGGAGCTTTAAGAAAACGACTCTCAATCTGCTGTCCATAAGGACAGCTTTGTTTTTGGCGGTCAAGGGTTCACGGATTTATGTGTTTTGTCAGAGCACCAAAGCTGCTGTGCCACACATGAAGCTTTCAGTGATGCCAGATTTAAAGTGACCTTGTCTATCATGCCTAAGAACATCAGCAGTCTGTGGATAATCTGGGATTTTTATCTGCCCTCCCTCCAGCCCCCCTTTCATTAAGGTTTGCCACGCAAAGATTGTACATCTGTTAAGGACAATTTTTTTGTCTGTGACTGTTGAATTCAAAGTAACTTTTTGTGATCCAAACATGCTTAATACTATAAATTCATGACACTTTAGTTGTATTATGCTTCTTCACTCAAATGGACCAATCACCTCCCATACCTTATCCAATGTATTATTTTGTATATACAGATGTAAAAGAAAGCAAAAAAATAAAAAATCCTGTGTTTGAAGATAAATAAACCCTTCTGATGCATAGTTGTATTGCATGCAGGATAATAGTGTTTTCCATTCATCCCTCCTCTTTTTTAGTTTTAATCTTAGGTGCAGTGTTATGCAATTTAGATTTTGTCTCATTTCTTGGCATCAATTTTGTTTCCTGAATCGCTCCCTTTTTCTAGCCATTTCACCCTGTCACCCATTCTAAGTTGATAACTGCAGATAGTCCAGCTTGCATGAGACTCAATAATGAAAGTGAAACCAATGGTGATGTGAAATTCCAGGGAAAGCAAAGTAAATAATGGCAGCAGACAGCAGTTTGCCTGTTGATGTCGGTAACAGATTGAAAATAAATGGACCATTTTTTGTGTCCTTTCCCTGATTATACTTAATGCCTCCATCTGAGGACTAGTTCTTGGGCTTGTGTGCATGTAAATAAGTGCAATATTAAAAATGTACTGATATGAAAATTTGGGTCAATATTGCTATCCGATAAAATCATATTGCTGTTATGGCAGATAACTGATATTTACCGATATTATATATATGTCACGATTTATAAGTTGACTCCAGTACAGGCAACAATAACAGACAGCAGGGTAAATGGTAAAAAGTTCATTGACAAAGATGCGCAATGATGCTGACGGTGTTTTGTCTTGCAGGAGGAGGGAAATCCAGGTTGTAGCTAGAACCACACTGAGGAGACAGATAAGGGATTAGCAGGTGCTTGAAGAAACGGAGACTTGTGGAAGAATAGTTTTGAGTCGTTTACTTTTGGTGGAGAGGTGGATGATCCTGGGAGAGGTAAGTGTACCCACAGACAGGGAGATTGACTGATTGTTGGCAAAGATCGTTTTTATGGTTTGTTTGGTTCTGATCCTTTCCTTGAGAAGGTTGTCATGAGCGGTGGACAGGCAGGCGAGTGTGGAGCAAGAGCCTCAGGTGGATTCTTCTCCTGAGAGTAACTGAGGAGCCCAGAGAACGAGATGCTGAGGAGGAACCAGAGAGCAGGGGAATCAGCATGGAAGCTGTACATGTGGACCACGGAGACTTGATCCTTAGTAGCAGTTAACCATCTGGCATTCATCTCATGGAATCCACTCCTCTAAATACTCCTCCTCGATGAGGGGAAATTGACACCAGCAGGAGGAGGAGAAGAAAGCAAACACCAAAACAAACAACCAGTCTGTGGATACAACAATATATATATTTCCCTACCCTTTGACACCATGAAAAAATGACCTCATTGCTAACATTGCTTCTCTGCTTCAGTTAAACATCCCGCAATCCTGTGCTGCATCACTATCAGTGTCACATGACCAAAAACCACATCGCCAACCCTCTCCACTCACCCTCCTGAAACACATACACAGACAGAAACAAGACGAAAATAAACATCAGTTGCTAATATTGGCCCAGTTTCACTTATCGGACCGATATTATGTTGGAAAATGACTAACATCAGCCGATACCTATGTCAGTGCCGATATATCATGCATCCCTAGTCAGTATATAAGTGCCTTGCAAAAGTATTCTCAACCCTTGAAGTTTTTCACATTTCGTCATGTTGCAACACAAACGCAATGTATTTAATTGGAATTTTAGGTGACAAACAGAGCGGGTCCTAGGCCTTTTCGTGTCTTATCTGAGATTATGGTTTGATGACCCCAAGCTATAACATGCTGTATACAAATATTTTAAAAAATATTGATGGTTACAACATGTGTTGTCTGTGTGACTAATGTTAATCATCCACATTAGCATTATTAGGCAACTTTGCTTTATTTTTTAAAAATTAGACACTCTTCATAAAATAAAAGCAGAGCTGCAATAAGAACTTCATCCAAAAGGCACAAATAACCTGACAAAGAGGGAGAAATGTTCCTACCAAACAACATTTAGAGCAGCTCTGTTTCTCCCCAGCAATACACACACTGTCTAACAATTTAATCTGAAACTATTTTCTGGAGAATATTTAAATGGGGGCAAAAATGTTCTTTACTATTTTATCCAAAGCTTTGTTATCATATTCTAAAGCTGTGTCCAAATTCAGGGGCCTGACTTTACTTTGTAGGCCAAGTACATCATAGCGCGGAGACAAGGCCTGTCCAAATTCGAGGTTCGGTATACCCGGAGAGATCAACCTGACTCGCTTTTAAACTCCCGCTGGCTTTCCCCAAAGAGTGGAAGTTAATAAACGCTGATATAATTCAGTCAGATGATATCTAGCGGTTAATGTTTGGTTTATTGAAGTGTTTTATTTATTCCTGAGCAAATAGGTTTGGCTGAGATTAAAGTCAAGTCTCTGAACACAATAGTTTTTATTGAACTCTAATGTCTAACCTGAGAGCTGGCGAGTATATTTAATTTTTTTTTTTTTTTGATTAATTATTTTTATTCCTTGCTGTAGAAATGTTTGAACATTTATAATCAAACTCATAGATTTTTATATTTTATGTTTTTTCAACAGAAGAGGAAGGAGAATAGACTTTATAATGTATCCCAGTACAAGATTTAAAATATTAAAAGCACTTGTGTTATTAGGCATTTGCATAGAAGTATTGTTATATTTTCTGCACATTAACCTGAATGTAAGGAAGAATATATGGCTAATCTCAATGTAGATGTTAACTTCTGTTTGCTGGTGTTAAGAAATGCATGTTACACTATGTGCCAGTTTGTTTTAGGGACGAAGGAGCAGACGACTGCAAAGTGAAGCAGAGGACAGAAGAGCACAGGAGAGATTATTATTGAATTGATGATTATTTACAAAGTTAATAATCTTTGTTTCTGTTTTAATTAATCGAATGAATGTTATCCTATAAATACATTTCATTTAGTGTTACATCTAAACATACAAATGAATTTGAACATTTTAAATGGTTGATAAATGAACAAGAATAAAAAGAAAAGATAAAAAACAAGAGCATTTTAAACAAAATCAGATGGTTAAACATCAAGAATATTGATTCCCTTTGCCTTCCCCTCCCACTTTTCTATATCTAAAAGTCAGGTGAAGAGGCAGCTGGAGAGACTGAACCAGAACAAGGCTACAGGTCCAGATGGTGTCAGCCCCAGGGTCCTGAAGGCCTGTGCAGAGCAGCTCTGTGGGATTCTGCAACACCTGTTCAACCTTAGCTTGACCCAAGAGAAGGTTCCACTGTTGTGGAAGACATCCTGTCTGGTTCCAGTACCAAAGGAAACTCACCCATCAGTCATCAGCGACTATAGAACTGTTGCCCTAACATCCCACATCATGAAGGTCCTGGAGAGACTCCTATTGGCCCATCTGATTAAGCAAGACAGCACATATCAGGACCCCCTGCAGCTTGCTCATTTTGCAGGAGATTTTTGTAAATCTCACGGATTCTATTGGCTCTGATTGTTTTGGAATTCACCCTGTGAGGCAATCTGTGTGCTTGCATGGACTAACAATGATATTAAAACGCCTAATAATTTATTAATATGTCCCTGCATGCAAAGTAGCACACACTTGTGAAGTGGAAGCAAAAGGATGTATGGATTTAATAATTTTGACTGTTAATCAGAGAAGTGGCCAAAAGCCCCATGAAAACTTTGGAGGAGCTGCATTGATCTTCTCTCACTTGAGTCCCAGGAATCTGATCTTTCATCCCTCTAAAGTGCGTCAAAGGTTGCAGTTATAGCATGATAAAATGTATAAAACTTCAGGCTTAATGAACATTTCTGCAAGAAACTCTAGATTGTTCTGAAATCTAATTTCAGCCTCTTTAGCTTTTCTACCATAGAAAATATTCTGAAGGAGCAATCTGCATTTAACATCTCTCTCTTACTCGGTGTCTCCGGTCTCAAAGAAGGGTAAAAGCCTGACAATTCAGTTTAATTTGCTGCTGAAATTAAAGGGAGCTGTTGATGTCTCAAGCTCACTACCACTTTTTGAAAATGTGCTTTCAAATAAACAAAATTCTAAATTCAACTTCAAAATAGTCTAAGGACTGATGAATGGGACTATCTAACTAGAAATGTTATGGCTTCTAAAGTTTTATTTCTGAACATAAGAGCAACAGATACATTTAAATGGATGTGGAAAAATACATTACCCTTATGTTTCATATTTTCTAACGTTAAAGTGTTCTTTACACAACTTCACATGTTCAAAAGAGTCAGCAATCTACTGCCCTTCAGATTAGCTTTAACCCTCAACCCATACATATTAATTGGATCCAGCCTTTTTATTCACAGCAAGAAAAAGAGACTGGCTGAGATAAAAAGGGAATTTTCAATATTACACAAAACATAGTGGAATAGAAAATAAATCTCTATATAATCCGAGAAAACATTTATCTTTCTCTATCTCAGTGCTTTCACTGCATTGGTGGTACTTCTCTGTTAAAAAAAATTCTGTTTTTGTGTTTAGTGTCATACATATATTTTTATATATGTTGTTTTATTCTGTTAACTGACTTGATTTGGTTGGACCTACTTTCTGCTCTCTCCTCTCAGCTCTTCCTAATTTATAAATCATCAAACATGTCAGTCATTTGTCTTCAGTTTGCTCACCATAAAAGCTCTATGTAATTGAGATTTTGTTTGACTCCGGTTATCTTATGTTCAATCATTAAAATAAAGGTTTCAAAATACTATAACTGTGATCAGTACCTGACTGCAGCTGCTGGTATCCTTCAAAATGCCCCTATAATGAAGTATGACTATTGTCACAAACACCAAATAGTTATTCAAAAAAGAAAATCAGAACTACATGGTTTGATGACATAAGTCATGCATTTTAGAATAGTAAGAGGCTGACGCATGACTGAGTCAATATGCATTCTGACATGTTTTAGAACTTGATTATAGAAGACACTAAAGACATGCTAAGAAGACTGTCAAAAATAGAATAATAAAAAACTATAATAAGCTATACACATACACAATGTATGTTTTAAAAAATGTCAAAGTCAGATTTTTTTTTGTAAGACTTAGACTGTTAGATGAAGTGTAAACCAGACTCGCTGTGCTCGACTAACACACTTGCCGGCCACTTTATTCAGTGAATCTCATTAATATCTGGTTAGACCTGCTTCTGCCTTTAGAAGTGGATTATTTTTTGTGGCATAGACAAAACACAGTGTCTGAAACATTCCTCAAAGATTCTGATCCATATTGACATGATATCAGTAGATATAGCAACTGTATATGAATAATGCTAATCTCTTCTTTCACCACATTCAAAAAAAAACTTTATCTGATTGAAATATGGAAACTGAGGAAGCTATTGGAGAAATGTCATGTACAGGAAATCAGTTTCTGATTATTAAAGCTTTCTGACATAGAGCATTATCCTTTTGTAAGTAGCCTTCAGAAGATCGTCACACTGTGGTCACAAAGTGATGGACATGATCTGCAACAATACTCAGGTAGGCTGTGGTGTTTAAACAACATTCAGTTGGTACTAATAGATCCAAAGATTGCCAAAAAAAATCATCTCTCACTCAATTACACTACCAGCAGCAGCCGTTGATGCAATGCAGAATGGATGCATACTTTCAAGTTAACTCTAAATTACGAATCCACTATCTGAATGATGCAGCTTAAATCAAGACTATTGGACAAGGTAACCATTTTCCCACCTATTGTTGTCAAAGCCTGATGAGCATGTTCGAATTAAAGCCTCAGTTTCCTGTTCTTAGCTAACAGGACAGGCATAAATTGTGGTATTTTCCTTCTTTAGCCCATCTGCTTTAAGGTTCCCAATGCCGTTCATGCAGAGATGCTGTTCTACATACCATGGCTCTAATTGGTGGCTTTATGAACCACCGTTGCCTTTCTATCATTTGCAACTAGTCTGCTCATTCTCCTCTGACCTACTGAAAATCCTAGTAGAGCAACAGTTTCACACTCAGATCAGCCTATTTGACAATAATATCCATCACTCTAATCCCCCTCTCTTCTGATGTTATCAATGGGGACGGCTGTGATTGGGTGAGATGTATTGCATCACTTTCCTGTTTTCGCTGTTGCACTCTGTAGAGCTGTTTGTGCTTTTGACTCTTTTTTTCAGCATGGTAAGAGCTCATTAGCTAGTGGCATTAGAGACGATGAAGCTGAGATGCTTCAAAAGTTTACACACCCCTGTGAGAACGTCAGCTTTCAGTGAGGTAAAAAGTGACAGCAGGATGAAAGATTTTAAGACTTAAGAGACACCAGCAACCATGGTCAAGTAATTGCCAAGGGCCAGAACGGACGACATCAAATCCTACCTGAAACTGTTAAGTGTAAATACAATAAGATTATTATTCATGCTGGCGGTAATGAGACCTGATTTCGCCTATTGGAGGTCATTAAAGTTAGTGTTGCTTCGGTGTGTAAGTTTGCCAAAACAATATTGGACTCTGTAGTTTTTGTTTTTTTTTTGGTCCCCTGCATGATCAGTCATGATGACATGTTGAGCTGCATGCTGTCATTCAACTGCTGGTTGTCTAGGTGGTGTCCTGAAAAAGATGTGGGTTACACTGATAATTGACATACATTTTGGGGAAAACCCAGTTTGATCCGGAGAGACAGCATTCATCCCACTTTGGACAGAGCAGCTCTTATTTCTAGAAATCTGGCCAAATTTATTAGTCTTCCAAAACACTGAGAACCCAGGGTCCAGACCAGGGAGCAGAGTCACAGTTTAACACACCTCTCTGCAGTTTCTCTACTGTTACCCACCCATTACCTCATTAAGACAGTGTCTTGCCCATGGCCAAAATCAAATGGATTAACAACTAACCTAAAAAGAGCAAATCATGAAAATCCCATAAAGATAAATTTAACTCTAACTGAACAAAAAATTAAAACAATTAAATGTGGTTTATTGAACATAAGATCTCTCTCTTCAAAGACTTTGCTAGTTAATGATTTGATTTGTGACAATCAGATTGATTTGTTCTGTCTCACTGAAACCTGGCTACAGCAAGAGGATTATGTTAGTATAAATGAGTCAACTTCTTCTACTTATTTATGTTTTCACATTCGTCAAAGTACAGGACAAGGTGGAGGAGTAGTAACTATTTTTCATTCAGATTTATTAACTGATCTTACGCCTATTAATAGCTACAGTTCTTTTGAATATCTAACCCTTAGCTTTCCTCATCTTAGTTGCAAAGCACTAAAACCACTTTGTTTGTTGTTTTGTATCGTTCACCAGGCCCTTACTCTCAATTTTTATATCAGTTCTCAGATTTTTTTTATCTGATTTAGTGTTAAATACTGATAAGATCGTTATAGTGGGGGACTTTAACATTCATGTTGACATTGAGGGTGATAACCTAAATGTAGCCTTTAATGCTATCTTAGACTCAATTGGCTTTACTTAAAGAATTCACAGTCCTACCCACTCATGTTGTCATACTTTAGACCTTGTGCTGACATATGGCATTGAGTGTGAAAAAACAATACTTCCCCACAACCATGTGCTGTCTGACCATTTTTTTGAATAACCTTTGAGTTTATTTTAACTGAGTATTCCAAACCTGAGAGAAAATTTCATTATAGAAGATCTTTATCAGACAATGATGTAAAAACATTTAAATAATCTGCTCAGTGTTTAATTTCCTCAGAATCTCAGATAAACTCTAGAACCTGATATGTATTTGGACTGTTTTGAGTCAACTGACCTTTCTGAATTATCAAAAATTATAGCTTCTTCCAAGTGTTTGACTTGCATGTTGGACCCCATCCCAAACAAATTATTTAAAGGAGGTGTTCCCTTTGATTACTTCCTCCATTTTAGATATGATTAACTTATCCTTAGTAAATGGACATGCACCACAAGCTTTTATGGAGGTGATAAAGCATTGTCACGTGTTCAAATAGCCTCGTCATAGTCCAGACCGATATCAATCTGAAAAATCTGCAACAGGACTTGAAAATTGTCAACTGAGGATCTCCATCCAGTCTGACTGAACTAAAGCAAATCCAAAGTGGCAAAAATGTAATTCTCTAGATGAGCAAAGCTGGCAGAGACATACCCCGAAGGACTTTCAGCAGCTTGTTCTAAAAAGTATTGATCTTTGGGGGATGCATTTTCAAATTTTCGTTTTTAAAGCCATTTTAAACCATGCATCATTTTCCTTTTACTTCACAGTAATGTGCTACTTTGTGTTGGGCTGTGAATAAAATCTCATTAAAATAAATAAATAAATAAATTAAAATACATTGCAGTTCGTGGTCATTGTGTGCCTAAATGTGAAAAGTTCTGAATGTATGAAATTAAGCAAGGAGAAAACAATATAGTCTGGAAATACAATAAATAAAAGTTTTACCTCATTATCTTCCAACTTAAACTTGTTTTATATTTAAAAAAGAAATTGTGTTTGGCAGTGTCAATGGGCATTTTTAATTAAAAAAAACAAACAATTCCAGCAACCACAACCTTTCAGAGCTTTCTGACACTTCAAAAAAGTTGAACCTGCATCAGCATCACACCAGTCAAAGTGGATTCTGTCTCATTTCTGGGGCACCAAAAAATAATCTTATAAGCCTGATCTGCATTAGAGAGTCCCCATGCAAAGCAGCAACTAAAAGATTCATGTGCATTACCACTACAACATTTGCTTGATTCGCCACACTTCAAAGCAAATATCAGATGTAAAATAGGTCATTTTTTTTCTCCCCCTAATCATTTCCCATCAGAGACTGCTGTTTTCTCTCCTCAAGTTGGAGTGGGCACCTGGGTGCATACAGCTCCAGGGCAGAGCTTACTGATGCTTAGTGTCATAGCTCTCTTTAGCCAGAGGCGAGGAAGAGGGTGTGTGATATTCACATATTTCTACAATCTTTAAAAAAAAAAAACAAAACACAATAGTAGCTTCAAAAGAAGAGAATCTGCAAGCATGTGAGCCGGCCAAAATTTCTTATATAAAAATTTAGGTCTCCTAAACGACCCAATGTATAGAACTATAGCACTTGAGGAGAGATGTATAAATCACATTAAGTTAAAAACCAAATAGTTTGATGAATAGGAGTCCTATTAATGATACTTAGAATGCAAATGGTTTTGATATTTATCAGGTTTCTCTCAGCAAAATATCACATATACTTGCAAAGTCTTGTTTAATCTCTTCCTTTCTGAGTGGTTTGCCTCTTAAAATTACACACTTCACATTTAGTCAAAGTCAAAGCAATTCACACTGACACAGACGTAAAGCTTCTTCTTTTACTCACACTTTAGAAAAATGAGACTCAACACAGTTTAACCACTTTGACTCAGTGTGTGCCCTGATATAGCTCACTTCTTGCTCACTTTTCCTTTCTTTAGAAACCTTTGCTCAGGGAAACAAAATCTGTAATCAGCTTAGTTGTGTTGATACATCAGACATTTTTAATCAGCAACATTGAAAAGACAGCAGCTCAGCACTAAGGCATTTGGCAAATGCAGAGATCTGAAAGGAGAAATGGAATGAAGCAAGAGGTGTATATTTGTTTTTTTCATATACCATAAATATTAGAGAATTGAGAGACTTCAAAACTTTAACAGTTTAAAAAATAATATATTTTTAAGTGAACAGAAATCACAGAAAAACACAAAAAAATAATGAAAAGTATCCAAGTTGCCAAAGGACATTAATGTTAAAGTTAGCATGCTGTAGTTGCTGCTTTATTTTATTTCAATCCAGGGTAGAAAAAAAGCTCAAATAGTACGTTCTAAATCCTGACTGCCTATTTTGAATTTTTATCACATATTGAAGAAAAAACCTCCTTTGAAGTAAAGGGAGTCAAGGGCAACTCAAATAGATCCTTCTTTGCATTTCAATGCAGTTGAACGTAAGGACTAACACAAGAAAACAATTTCTCTCTAGCTTTAAATGATGTCCTTCTTACAGTAAATAATTCATCATTATTCTATACATAGACCTTTTGATATTTCAGAGTAAGCTTTTCTTTCAGATACTCAACACCATTTAAGTGCAACATTTAAGTCTTCCAGACACAAATAAACTTGGATAATTTTACTCCTTGGATTCAAAGCTGCATTGCACAAAAATAAGCCTGGTCAAAGGCAACAGACTGTGCTGCACTTATAGTAGGTTTCTTTTAACCAATATGCCTCCACTCTCTGCTACCACTCAATCTCAGAAAGACCTGATGAAGTTTGAGGACATTCATCCTGAACTGGCAGCCTTCTAGACTGTCATTGTTGAAGTACAGTGCCAATAAAAATTATTCAGCCCCTTGGATATTTACCCTTTTATTGCTTTTACAAATCAATCAAGATCAGCACAGAGGAAAACTCCAGAGAATCATAAAATCTGCCCAGAACATCAGCTGCTCTTTGCCTTCTCTCGAAGAACTCCACAGGTCCCGCTGCCTTAGGAGAGCCAAGAACATTTTAAAAGATTCCTCACACCCTGACCACAATTTGTTTCAATGCATTAAAATGAAGACAAACAGACTGAGGAACAGTTTATGTCCAGTAGACATCAGGGCATTAAATGCCACCTACCGTTAAATCTCAAAACTTAGATTTGCACAGTTGTTAAAGATTTGTGGTATGTTCAAGACTTTTACTCAGCCTCAAAGAAATTCCACCTAACCATCAGAAGCCTTAATTAGAGAAAATGTGCATTAATTCTTCCTACTCAAAGATGAGATAAAAATGTCTTGAGCCAAACTTTGGAGAAAGAAGGAATGCTTTGAAGATCTTCTCAACTGATATGCCCTCCATAATGGAAGTAGGAAGTGTGGAATTTGGGAGGATTACCTTGGTCTTTGCATAGCCTTCACTTGCCAATGTACTAAAAATCTGTAATGACTTCATCCCAGAGATGGGTAAAATTCTTATGTTCCTGTTTTTGCTGGGATCAGTTGGTTGCCATTCTCCATTATCATTGACCAGAGGTCACAGACAGTGCGTAGAATTCTGGTCGCTTTGATTAAAATGAGAAGTTGGAGAGTTTGTTAGGATATCACATTAAATCTCTGAAACTCTGTGGGTTTATCTTTACAAGAGTTGCAGAAAGTAGAGTTTACTAAGTGCAGCTGGATAGTGTGGCTTTCTTTCTGATGGTGGAATTCTAGACAAGTACTTTTACACCTTCAAAAATATTTCAGTGAGAGTTTGCCTAACCAGTTATTGTGTTTTATTGAGTTGAAGATTTAAGTCATGCCACTTGTCTTGTTAGGGGTGCTGCAGGAGTGAAATATATTAGGTTCCTCCATAGCCATAGTAAAAGATTGGTTTATATTGCTAGAACTAGGTCAGACTTGTTTTGGTTGGGTATTTGAGATACCAGTGCCCCCTCTTTTTAACAGATTGTATTCATATAGACATACTGTTTTCATGCAGCCAGGGGCTGATGACTATCCATTTCAGGTGGTCTTGGTCTTTGAAATTAAAATCCCTTCTTTTCTACACAGGTAAAAGGTTTAGAATAAAGTCTGTATTTTTTTAAGGTAATATTTTGGAAATATCTAGAGATGAACTGATGAGGCCTCGCCAAAACCAGTTTTGGATTTTCTTTAAAGTCTGATCTACTAATTCTGATCCTGGTTGAATCTATTTTTTCTATGGACTATAGCACCTAAAACAGTAACAACAATAAAAGGGCTATAGATCCTTTGAAAAAAGTATTGCTAAAGAATCCAACATGATGGACATATAATTCTTTTTGTCACTGTTTGACAGACAACTGTCAATTAGTTTTCCTCTTTGAGGTCAGTTTGGATTACCAGAATCATTTGTTTGCTACAAGACTGAATAATAGAGGATTAGGGCTTGGGAGAGATCTTGTATTATTACTTTCTTCAATCTCAGGAGTTTGCAAACATTATATTACCATGCATTTAAACAATATGTGAAAAGGATGATGTCATGGTTTTTTAAAGTTTTTGATGGGTTCATTCCCAACATTTGAGCAGTTGCAGTCACATGCTTGGATATATTTCGAGGAAAGAACTTCATTATCTGAAGTCATGGGAACATCACAAGTAATCATCCAAGATATCAGGAAGAGATCTGTTGACCTACATATTTGTGGTGTATCTTTTGGGATATTTTCCAGTTTCCAGAATATCATGTTTATCTGTTCAGCCAAGGAAGTATATATAGCATGAAATGTCCACCCTTCCTGTTTTTCAGGAAAGAGATAGGCTCTGTTCCCCAAAGAGTACAGTGTTTAGGTGAACGATTGTAAACAAGGTTATGGACACTGCAAATAGTCTTCTCGATTTCCCTCATGATCCTCTGTGAGGCTCTCTTGTGTGCCACATACTAGCTAAAGGAACACACGCTTTGTACACTGAAATTATAATACACAACCTTTTTTTGGCCAAAGATCATGTTTTGAAATATTTTAATAAGTATTCTCAGTTAGTTACAAACATCATTTCCTCTCTTCATCCTTATGTCTCATTTCACATCGAATCCTATTCTGTTGAATCAAAACACTGAGTCAAGTTGTGGCTGAGATGTGAATCAGATCACATCGAATGGGTGTCTACTGCTGATGTGTCTGTAATATATTGCATTGTTGGCAGTGTATCAAGGTGCATTTTGGACTGGCTACATAAAAATGACACCCAACATCAGTATGATAGAAAGGAAAATAGTTAAACTGTGTTCTTCATGACTCAGATAAGACTTTGACCTGCAGCAGATCTGGAGTGCCATTATTTTATTAAAATGCATTGGTTTATTAAGATATAAACATTACAAATATAATTTGTAATGTAGCTTTTTAGAGGACTTAAAGGATTGTGGTTATGTTTGTGGTTATAAAAGCAGCAAGTATGTGTATCTGTATAAGTTAAAATTAATCTTTTGGAATTATTTACAAAATCTGTGACATCTTTAAAATGACTTGGAAACAATATACATTGTATATTAAAACCATTTTCACTTCTTTTACCCGGAATATAAACACTACTGTGTATGACTTGATATGTGTTGTTGAACTGAAAACCACTGGGAGGCAGTTGAATGAGAGTTAGTTTTCATAACTTTGCTGGCATGACAATTTTTCTATTTATTTAGTTTTTTAGTTGGAACTAAAAGTTCCTCACACAAAGAAATTAACAAAAAACCGAAAAGATTTGAGGCAAGGTATCTATGAAAACATACCTAGAGCAATTAGGCAATCACTCAATGTTTTCTAAAACAAACAAAAACATGTCATTGACTAGAAACAGTATGCAAAAAAGAAAAAAAAAAAACATTGGTTGCATTAATTCATATATTTGTGCAGACCTTAACAATGCTATAAAGTATAATCTTGCAAGTTTGCTTTCACACATTTTTTTTTTCCATTTTCTGCCCCAAAACAAGGAATCAACTATACGATTTGTCAGGGGGAAAAAAAAAAAAAAAAAAAAAAAAAAAAAAATCAGAAACTTTTCAATTTTTATTAAATGACACTTTTATGTTTTAGACTTGTCATCAGTGGACTAATGAAACCCAGTTCCCTGTTCTTGTAACACTCAGTTGTGAAATGTGTCCTCAGTTGACTCGGCAGTCTTTCTTTTTAGTGTTATTTGATTTATCTTTTCTTTTATTGGCTCTCAGATATTTGTGTTTGGATATATTTCATTTTGCTCTGTTAAAACGAGACTACCCTTCACCCTCCCCTTTATTTTCAAACTTTAAACATCTGAACCAAAACCAGTTTAAATTATTTCATTGCCCATCAACATATGTCCTTTATTCATCTCTGAAATCTACAACATTTTTACAGCTTTCTGTTTCTTTGGAGCTGTTTACCTGTTTCTGATTATGTCTCTTGATGGGAATTTTGTCTCAACTGACAATGGAGGTCAAGGTCACAGTCAATTTCTGTTATGTCATGGTATTAAATAGCATTTTCTAGTTAACTTTAAGACATGTCTGAAGTTCATCTTGCCATTGAACTACCCAGTTGTGGTCCTCTTTCAATGGTCATGTCAATTATAAGTGTCACAAAACATCCAGACAAAATTCAGGCAAAATGATACATCTTCATAATGAAAAAAACAGAGGATTGTTGAATGAATTCCAAAGCTATTTTCAAATGTTTTGTGGGAACTCTGGGTTTTTTGGCAGCCAGTGCAAGATTCCCATAAACAAAAACAAAAACACACCAAAGTGAGACACACTCAGATATTTAAGACTGAAATACATTAAACATTGCATGACCTTTTTAAAATAATCCAAATTATAAAGGTAAAAATACTTTGAAATCAACAATTATTATTGATTTAATCAATAACATGGATTAGTTTGGGCTTAATTTGACTTTTTTAAATTAAATATTTTCCAACTAGAATCAAATTATTAGAAAATAATTTTTTGTTTAGGTAATCCATTCAAACATTAAATTGTTGTCTTTTAAGACAGAAATAATATATTAAGAATAATATTAAATTTGAAAGAAATTTGAAAGCCATGAGCAACCTCACATGAAAAAATAAATGTTCCAAACTCTCAGCATGAGGTTTACAAGTACCACAGTCTGCACTATCCAAATAAAATTTTCATTTGAGAAATTCACATGTGGCCTAAACAAAATATCTTAAATTGCATCAGTTTAATTTCATGGGTGTCAGCTGTCAAACATCACAACATCACAAACATCACAACCCTGCCGTAATGCGTAACTGTTTTACCTATACATTAATGACTGTGTTCTTGATTTCCTCGGTTCAGTTCAAATACATTTAAACCCATTTAAGCTGATCAAACTGATCTTGATTTCTTCGAACCAAATTCATGGACGTTCTTTGATTGGCCAACTGTAGAAATAAGGCATATACAAAAAGGACAAGAAAGAACAAGTGACTTCTTGTGTTTGTGACAAATAAAAAAAACAGTCAAAGCCAGATACATAGAATAAACTTGTTTTAATAATAAACCACTATTTAGCAACCATATACCAGACAACATGTTTTTCATTACATAATCATTGCTGATCAGTATAGGAAGCAATTCAATCAGTGAAAAAAATTTTTTTGCATACAATATTATAGGCCTTTTTTAAAACATGCATTTCAGCTGGGCTCTTGAGTAAGACAAGCAATAGGGCCCTGAGAAATAGGGCTTCAGGTTGTGGTCTGATAATATTTGACATATATAAGAATATTGGCACCCACTTGTTACACATTATACATTAAACACATTAACTCTACAGAGAGCAGGCTTCTGAACTCAGTCAATGGGTTAAACTGATAACTAATAAAATGAAAAGGAATACCCAATTACAGTGGAGAATAATCCCACTTGCAATGCATGACTGCAGCTCATCTGTGAAAGAGAAGAGCAGAGGATTATGTATTGGATTGAGTCATCTTTCACAAGGAATGGTTTCAGTTATAAACTTTAATTTCTTCTTTGAAGTTTAATTTTTTTTTCAGCAAAATATGTTAAAAAGCTGTCAATAACAGTACAAAATTTCACTATTGACTAATTTGGCAATGATTCTGTAAGTACACAAGAATGATTTACCCAAGGTTGGTTGTAAAAAAAAATTGAGAGCAAACCAGAATGGCAAATCTCAACAGGCAAAACATCTCTTTTGGAGATCTCAACAAAATGTTTCCGACTAAAGATGTTTTAAATGAAACAATGTGTATGTAGATTTATGTGTCAGACTGTGTAGAAGGACTTGTGGACATGTGTGTCTAACCTGAAGTCTTCTGTATTTGAGGCAGCAGTTTGTTCCAGAAATGACATTCTTTAGCTCTCATCATCCTCTTTTGTTCTGGATGATTGTAGTTCAAAGTTATGTACTCCTGACGTTCAGAGGTAAACACCGGCCAAGCAGCTCCATCAAGCCCTGGATTTCTGAAAATATATATATTAAAAAAAAGAAAAAAAAATCACAGAATTGTTTTTAGGTTTCTCATAACTCCTACATGACTGATTGAGAACCTGTTTAGCCTACCCAGTCCGGGCAAAGTTAGCCCAGTGCTTCATAAACTTCTTGGTCATGTTTTGTTCATTCTTCGTGTACCCAAGGGAAGTACTCAGAGGCATTCCAAAGACGAATTCTATCTCATAGCCATGCATGACACCCATCCAACTTGGCCAGGGATTTATGGATGACACATGGTCAAAGAAATATAGAAAGGTCTTACCACCACCTTGTGAGTACCTAAAAAAATGATTAAAATTCAATAAATATCTAACAACTTTAAGACAGATGTTTGCATTGCAACAGGTAATACTACTAGGACTAAAATGTAAAAGACAGTGCAGTTCAGTTGACTGTTATTCCTTAAAAATATTGCCATAGTTTTGATAGTTCAGAGGTGACATATTTATTTCAGTGCACATGAAGCCCCAAGCGGCACTCTGACATTTGAAACCCTTTGGTCTAAAATAGGACTCAAGAATGCAGACTGCATCTCACTGTTATAGCCATATGCATTATACAGTATGTCATGGTGCTAAAAGAAAAGTACTGAGCCACTTCCAATTTTATGTTTGCTTTTCTTTTTGAGTATTAAAAACCCCACTGAAAATGTATAAATATTTATTATACTTTTGTTACAAGCAGGATCTAAAAGATCCATTATAGTTTTTTTTTTTTTTTTTTTTTTTTTTTTTTTTGTCTTGAAACAAATTGATAATTAAATCAAATAATTAAAGGTTCAGCTTCTAGAGTTTTGACTCAAGTTATTTATTCACTCAGCACTGTAAGTAATCTGTTATACTATGATGAACATTTTTTCTTTGTATTGATGATATTTTTGTAAAGATCAGAAAACATTCAATTCCTTTTAGGGTTTGTTACCACCTTGAACATTTTCATAATTTGGCCCATTACAAACACAACCTTGTATGTACAGCCATATTTTTTAAAAATTAGTATTACTGAAAAGTATTAAAAAGTCATTTTTTCAGTTACAGTTTACAGGTCATTAAAACATTATTAGTAATTACAAACAGACTGATGTTTTTAACCCTTTATTTCTGGTGATAATGATGTTTTCTGCTGACAGCTAATGAAAACATAATTTAAGATTAGAATATTACATCAGACCAATAAAGCAAAAGACTTTAATCCAAAAATGTGGCCTACTGAAAAGTATGTTTAAAACCTGCTTAAAGGTTATTTTCAAAAGGTATTTCTAATTTGAAAAACAAGCCTCATCTAATGCACATTCTAATTTTTTTTAATATGACTGTAGCTTATTGTGATTTTTTTGTGATAAGCCAAGACAAAGTCATACATATTTCTGAGGTGGAAAGAAAATTAGCTTTTTTTCATTTTTAGAAAGTTCACCTGTGTGTGGTTCTACAAAGTATTTTGGTATTACTATCAGGGATCAAACAAATGTACACCACAGTTAGAACTTAAGACATTTTTTGTATTTATAAAAGATTTTGAAAACCATACAATGGACTAGAAACTTGCTTTCAGGCCAATCATCACATATTTAATCTAAGACTTGGAACTTACCTATAAGCAAAGTCCAGTATTGGACAAACAAACAGCTGGTCTCCAACCAGACTACCAAGTGAGTCACGGTTTTTCATCCCATTGTCCTCATCAGTCCAATCAGTGTAGAGGAAAATTGCAGCTTGTCTAGCGACATCACTTGCATCTGTCATTGTTAGAGGTACACCTTTCAGAAAGTCATTTCTGCTGATTAAACTCTCACCA
This sequence comes from Anableps anableps, assembly GCA_014839685.1. NCBI lineage: Eukaryota > Metazoa > Chordata > Actinopteri > Cyprinodontiformes > Anablepidae > Anableps > Anableps anableps. Next base: position 22,145,900 of record CM026068.1, on the reverse strand, counting down.
GCGATGGTGAAACCAGGCATTCCATAAAGAAGAAAGAAGGTTCCTTCATCTTTATTCAAGCCTATCAACAGTTCTTTTTTGGGAAGGCTACTGCTGTTTAGCATCACCTGCAAATAAAAAAGATGTGATTAAAATTTTTTCCTTGTTGCTTCCTGGTTCTCATCACGTCACGTCACTCATCTCTGCTTCTGTGTTCCAGACCCACCAGTCTAACCTGATCTAAAGACTACTTCCACCACCATCCAGTTGTGTTACCTATTAAATCCTTTGAAATTTCTACCTTGTCTTGGCTGAGTGTTGGGTTCTGGCTCTTAGACTTAAAACTTATACAGGGATGTGCATCTTCCCACTCATGTCTGTATATTTGCAAGAGTTTTGCTTCTGAGGATGTGGTGGAGTCTTGGGTAGAAATTTAAAAGGCACAGGTGTGTGGTGTCTGTCTCTAGGCAACTGCAACAGCAGCATATGCAGGCAGCACTTGTCCACAGCGGGCCCGGGGGTCCTGTATAGGTCCAGCCATGACAATTTTGCTAGCCTTAATATTTCCTGAGTCTTACTGTATTTTGTTTGTTACATTTAGTAGTGTTTTGAGTGTGACAGACATTTTTGAAAATACAGAACAAATCACATTTTGTGCTGGTTCAATAAGTGACTCAACATTTAACTGGGAAATAAAGGATGATTCTGTATTTTACTAGACAGGAGGCAACCCCAGTAGGAATTTTCAACAAAATGCAGATATTTTCTTTTAATGTACTGGAGTTAAATGATTTTCTTTTTTCCTTTGTTTGGAATTCTGTATGAGAGGATCTGAGGTCCTTGGTCACTGAACCAAGGTTTGCTGTTGGTGTTTAGCAACAGTTAATCCTTTTTTTTTTTAAAACAGCAATTTAACATAGTACGCAATAAAAATTTGATGTAAATGTATAAAAGTATTTAGTTGCAGCTTTTTCACTTTCTGAAGAAAGCAGTTATACAAACATGTGGAGACTTACTTCAACTTCAGCTGGTAAGAAGTCTCCATCAACATTGGGGACAAAAGGTAAGGACAATATCGAAGGCTGTGTAATACTTTCATATTGCTTGACTGAGATCTTTTGAGGATCAGCCTGCTGCAGACAAGTTTCCAGACGAGCAGAATGATGCGTCGGGCAGTCTAGCAATTTTGCTAGCATTAAGGATCTGTTTGTTGGGAAAGGAGGCCAATAAAGCAATTAGTAAAATAAGCATCAAGGAGTTATGGCAGTACTATGTAAATACTGATCATTTAAAAAAAAATAATTTAAAAAGGTGGAAGAACATTTGCATTAAAAAATAGAGGAAAAACTATAAGCTCTGGGGCCTCGTACAAAAGAGTGTGCAAACAAAAAAGAAAAGAGTAAAATAATGGGACATGTTGAGCAACGTGAAAATGCTTGTTTGAACAGAAGAATTTTCAGCAAGGATTTAAAAAGAGACAGCGTGCCAGAGGGTCATTTGGAGTGAGTGGGGAAATCAACATGTTGTTGAAGCCTATTCCACAGTATGAAGGAATCATGAGTTGAACCAGGCCAACGTTCCATTACATTTGTTGGGCACATTTGTTAATCACATAATTTGCACATTTACAGAATATAAATGTTTTCTATTCGCAAGGGTGCATTTATTGATGGATTTATATCCTTATAGTAAGGAGTGTAGTTGACAGCTCCAATCGCATTCAGAAATTGGCTCATAGCTGTGACGTTCCCGACCTGTCAGCCAACTCCCACTGAAATGCTCCAGTTCCAAGGAATCCATTTTGATGTGTGTAACACTATTGTATGAGGCTAAATGTGGTTAAGTTTCATCATTTAGGTTAAAACAATAAAATATTAAAATCATGAAAACCATTGGGTTTGATGCTCCTTGAGTTAAGTAGCACTCAATGGAGTCATATTTCAGAATATTTAGTTGAGTTCTGGGCTTTGTAGTTTATTGTTGACTGAAAAAGTTTGCGTTGCATTTTTACAGCAGGTAAAAAGTTTGCATAGATTACCACACACTTTCATGCGGTGTTCATTTTTGTACATGCCAAGTTATACATAAATTATTGCGACAGAGGGTTTTTTGTGCATATGTACGCTTCGTACCTGAGGCCCCTGATGACAGGACAGTTAATAAAATGCAAGCATTTTCAACATTCATACTGTCCCAACATATTTCACACATTTTGAATTAAACTAAACATTCAGGGGTTACCTTAATTGTGAGTGCTCTGTTTTTTATTGTGGTGAATGTGGGACTTTAGTTATAAAGTAAAAGTTTGCCTTAAACTGACATGTTTAATTGATATAGTACTGTGCTGATCTGCAACAGTTGCTCTTTCTCAAAATTTTTTTCAATAATTTGAAAAATTCAGCTGGTGTTGCTACTCATAGCACAGTTTATAGTTATACAAGAGGTACTGAAGTGAGGACTCAATAGTGAAATGTGCCTATTTTTGGGGTCATGAATTCAATCTAAACTTTTCCCATCTTAAACAAGTTTTTTTAAGCTGAACTATACTAGTTTTCACTAACATCATGGGAATACTTTGAAAATTACTTTTTAAATAAGGAATCTATTTTTATCACTAGGTTGAAACCTTTAAAATTACATTTTAAAAAAATATTGCTGTGAAAAAAGTACTTCCAGTTTCTGTTTTTTGTTGCGTTTAAATGCTTTAGACTATTAAATGGTTGCAAATCCAATTCTAAGGCTTTGAGAATCTGATAAACCACAGTGAAAGCTAGTATTTATAAATGGATGAAATATGAAATGCTGACGAAACTTCCCTGGAGTGGGAAATCTATCAAAATTACTCCAAGTGCAAATCAATAGCTCATTCAGGAGATAAAGGAATCCAGAGTGAAATCTAGGGCACTGCACAGGGTCGGTATTCACAATTCAACAACAAGAAAAAAAGACTGGGAAAAAATTGCATCCATGGAAGAGTTTCTGGGCCAAAACCACTCTTGATCCAAAACACAACATTTGCCAAAATACATCTTGATGTTCCCAAAGACTTTTAAGAAAGTATTTTTTGGACTCACCAGACAAAAGTAGAATGTTTTTTTTAAAGCTGTGCGCCCTGATATACTTGCTGTAAAACTAGATTTTCAGAAAAAGGTCATCATACTGACAGTCAAAGATGGTGGTGTCAGTGTGATGATCTGTGGCTGCCTTGTTGTTTCATAACCTTGATGACTTGCTGTAATTGATGGCACCATGAATTTTGTTTTCCTCCAAAATATCTTGAAGAAAAATATCTTGAAAAAACTACAGAAAAAAAATAACGAATTGACAATGAATTTTGTTCAGTGCCAGCTAGTGTGTGAGTCAGTGTGTGACCTTAACTTAAAGTGTATTTCGGCTATACAGCAACACCAAAAAGTCCACGTCTGAATGGCCCAAATACACCAAGTCATGGTTTGGAGTGACCTAGTCAAAATCCAAAATTAAAGGCATTATCTCACCCTTATACACCACTTTCAGTGTTTTGTGTATTGACCCATTATTATGATTTTTGAGATTAGCTAAACAGTTAGTGCATTGATTTTGAAGAAAAGTAAATTAATATGTGGCATTAATGGTATATATGGTAAGTAGCAGAAAATCTGCTTATGGTTGCCATCAAGGGGCAGTGTTGCAGGAGGAATAGCATGTTTATTCATGCTATTCTTAGATATTCCCACAAAACTGGGCAGCAAAACATTTTGGCTTATTTCCAACAAAACTAACAGAGAAACTAAAAAAAAAAAGGTTTTCTGTGGATCGTTATAACAAAAATGAAATAAAATTTTAAAAAAAAACACAACCCCTCCATGTAGCTCATAGTGGTAACTAGCAGGTCTTGTCCTCCCCTAAGCTATATTTCCATATATGCTAAGGGTAAGCATTTTACCATCTGGCTCAAAATGTGATTTAAAATGTGTTTTTGAATCAACTTGTCTTTAATTAGACTCAAATTTTAGATATGTGTTCATTGTAATTGTTCTTGTTCACTTGTACTTCCTTTGTGGTGAAAAATATATCTGGGAGAAGATCATTAAGTCTGATTGAGATGCTGTGGCAGGATCTTAAATATGTCACCGATCACTAGAAAGAAAATGTTGGGTGTAACAACATTGCCATCAAAGTGTGGCACAACCAGCTATTAGGTTTTTATGCAGCAATTTTTATTCCACATTAAACTAGATTAGTTTGGATAGCTTTTTCTCTTATTAATTGAAATCAACATTTGAAAACTACTTTTTGTATTTTCTAAGGTAATCTTTTTTTGATTTTGGAAGTAACTTAATGATTCATTAATTGAGCTAAAAAGCAAAAACAGCAGAATGGTGTAAGGGGGGGGAAATACTTTTAAAGACACTGTATTTTATTCTTAGAATGCTAGTTTTTTGGCAACCATTGCACTGTATATTAGTGGATATTTAGAATCAAAGAATAGCTTGCAGTGAATGTCTTGCTTTATGCTTTATTTTTAAGTTGCACTCAATACCACGTGTCAGACCTGCTCTAGAACACGCTCAAAATTACACATCAGTATCAAATCATTTTAATATATGTCTATAAGATATTTTGAAAGGTAACTATCACACTTCAGTGAAATGGTAACTGGCCTGTACTTGTATAGCACTTTATCAAGTCCAGAGGACCTCAAAGCACTTCACACTACATTCAGTCATTTACCCATTCACACACACATTCACACGCTGATGGTGGGAAGCTACTGGATTGTAGCCACACCTGCCCTAGGGCAGCTATGGCTACAGAGGCAAGGCTGCCATGCATCGGCGCCACCAGGCCCTCTGACCAAAACAACTAAATTGTATCCTGGACCAAATAGTTCAATACTAAGCACAAATACCTGTCCCAGACTTCACTCTGGCTTATTGTGGCCCATGGTGCATTAGGGGAGCCACTCTGCATCACAGCCCGTTGAAAGAAGCTGTGGCTGCCTGGAGAGAGCAGGTGGAACCCCACAGATGCTGACCCAGCACTCTCCCCAAATATTGTTACCTGGGAGCAAAAGTGAATGTCACTGCAGAAGATTAATTTGTTCATGGCTGACACAATGTTGTCCTCTAAATTTTAGAAACAATAAGGACAAAATCATTTTACCTTGGAAGGATCACCTCCAAATGCAGCGATATTATTAGCTACCCATTTGAGTGCCAAACGCTGATCCAGTAGGCCTGCATTTCCCCTGATGTTTTTGTTTTGAGGAAGAGACAGAAATCCAAATGCTCCCACTCTAAAAATCATGACCACAAGAATGAGAAAAATGACTAAAAGCATTCAACATATGTTTGTGCTGTGCTCAACACATTTTTACTGCCACTTCTATCTTCTGTTATAATTGACCATTATTATCATTTTTGCAACTAAAGCAAAGTGAAGGAAGCTTTATAGAAAATGTAGTAGTAAAAAGATAAATTATGGCAACATATGTAAAAAGTTATCAGAATTCAATTTGTAAAAGGTGATTTGTTGAATATGGTACTTATGTATGATATGTATGATATCTTCTCGTGATACTTCCTTTTTAATAAGCAGACTGATATAGCATATTAGGATAGATAAACAGCAACTATTTCATGACTGTACTTAATTGCCTAAAACTAGCTGTTGGATATGAACATGGACAAGTTCATTTTAATTACACCAAGCTGAATATTAAAATGGTTCTCCTCATCTTTTGTGCACACTATTGGCTTGCACGTGTCAGATGATTCTCATGTCTGAACAAATGAGTCATTAGACCACAAATGTGGAAAACTTGATTTTGCTGATATAATCTTTTTTCTTTGAACCAAAGTTTTTGAGCAGAAACACAGCCAAACATACAGAAATGCATATCGCAAGGGCTAGGACCGGGTACACTCGTAATTTCAACTTAAATTACTTCTGACCTATAATTCATAGATACCACAACAACGCCCTCAGCTTTACTCAGGAAATGGGCTTGGTAGAGATCCAGGGAAGATGTTCCTGTGACAAAGCCACCTCCATAAATCCAAACTAATACAGGAGCAAGAGTTGACGACTGGGTTTTGTTGAAATTAGGGGACCAAACATTCAAGTACAGACAGTCCTCGCTCAGAGGGGTGTTTGGATTCCACATCTCTGCACCTTTGAACCCTGCAAAAAAAATCACTTTGTTAGTAACAAAGTTTTATTACTGCAAGGGCAGTGGCAAGATTCTCAAACCTTTGAGCCCAGGTGATCATTAACCATAATTCATAGATTAGATATGTTCAACTTGCTCATAAACATTTTTATTTTAGGGTTAAAGGGCATTTATGACAAATATTGTTCAAAGTCATGGGTCATTTCCCTATTTCTTAATTTTTTGCAAATCAAGAGCAAGACATGAGGTGGAAGAGAGGTTTTTACATTTTTATTTATGTAGATTCTCTGAATGTCTTTAAAAGCTTTTCATTGGACATTGGCTGCTTTTTCCCTTATTTTCAGAACAGGCATTTCTGGTTTAGCACTTAACCATCACTAAGCAGAGGTGCTGATAATTCATATGATGGTTTTATAAAGTCCATTGGGATACTTATTTTAGTCAACAGACATTACAGGGCAAGGCAAAAGCTCATTAACTGTCCTCATGTTTAAATTTACTTTGTAGGTCTGTAGTTTGTATGGTAAATTATGGATGATGGATAATTATGATTGGTAAATGTTTTATGCATAACTTACTGATTCATCCAAGAAAAATTCGACAACAAAGATACCAAATACATATAAGCACAAATTAGTGTAAAAAACAAGAAGCAGACCAACAAAAAACAAGTAATGATATAGTGATATAAACTCTTGCATAATGTGATGGCAATGCCAAAAAAACATATTAAAACTCATAAACTTAAATTAATAGATGCAGATTTTAGTGGGGTATTATATAGTCAAGTTTAATGAAAATTATTTGTGTCTAATTTTAAGATTATTTTGTATGATAGTAATAATAAAAAGTAATTTGTAGTGCTTGCCTTTTAAAAATATTTTCCACAACACTAGACACAATTAACCTGTGCATACAACAGGTGGATTACAAGCTTTGAAAGGTTTCCTTCTCTTTGTGTCTTATGCTGATTCTTGTGGTAATTACTTCCAGCTTCAGGTATTTCATGTCAAAAATGTCCCTATGACTTATGACCAAAAGAATAAAAAGATGAAAAACAGGTCTCTCATTGTTTTTCTTTCCAGATATGGAGTGCTATTGCCATTACTGCCTGGCTTAATGGCTGCAATGGCCATTAAGCCAGGCTTAAACAAGAAAGCCTACTCTTAAACAAGAAGGTTAAGAGTAGGCAGATTCTACCTTCAGTACATATGCATGTGGCCAAATTGTTGGTACCCCTCTGTTAATGACAGAAAAACCCACAACGGTCAATAAAATAACTTGAAACTGGCAAAAGTTATAATGCACTAGAAAATTTCTGAAGAAATTTAAAAGGGGCCTACCAAAGTGTGTGTGGTTCTCAAATTTGAATCAGAGATTGTGATGCCAAGTTAGGTTCAGCAGGCCTCAAGTTTGAGCGTTAAAGTGTAAGCAACCTAAAACAAATGATTTGCAGTTTGAATCTGTTATGCCATGGCTCCATGTCATGAAAATCCCCGAAAAAGGTATTCATATTTAGATGGATGCTAATGTTAGCTTAAATGCTACCATTAGTATGTAGACTATCACTAGGATGTTGACTAACACTGACTTACTCCATTCCTATTCAAACATTAGTGCATTAGTTAAAATTACCTAAAATGCTAAGGTTAGATAAAATGCTTTTAATACCATGTGTGCTATTACTAGCACATTGACTAACACTGATTTACTCCATTCAGTATGTTAAGTTGAGGTTTTATATCAAAAGTCGCCATGGTAACTCCAATTGCCAATACAAATAATGGTAATAATAATAGTAATAATTGAAATCTGAAGGTTTTATGAGGCTTATGAGTTTTACTGAAAATTAACCAGTGAAAATCAGACATTGCTTTTAAAATGTGGTTCAACAGAATCTTTTTTTTTTTCTTTTTTTTTTTAACTAATGAAACAAGCATGGATAAAAATGATGGTGCCTCTAAAAAAATAAAATAATTGGACCATAGGGACATGTTAAACTATGGTATGTCCTCTAATTTACATTACAGGTGTCTTCAAGATTATAATCAGTCAGTCTGCCTATTTAAAGGGTGACTAGTAGTTACTGTACTGTTTGGGAACATGGTGTGTACCACATGACAACAGGAAGCGAAGTACAGAGTTGTTCCAGGAGATTAGAAAAAAATTATAGACAAGTATGTTAAAGATAAAGGCTATAAGACCATCTCCAAGCGGCTCAGAAGTTTAAAGTACACAGGAGTATTAACCTCCCTTGCCATGGCTGCAGGAGAAAAAATAATGACAAATTGAAGAAAAGATAATATGAATGGTAACCCAAGAGCCCAGAACAACCTCCAAATGAATTTAAAGGTGAACTCCAAGGTCAAGGTACATCAGTGTCAGACCAGACTATCCGTTATTGTTTGAGCCAAGCAGACTTGATGGAAGACAACCAAGGATGAAAGCAAAGCATAAAAAAGCAAGACTGGAATTTGCCACAATACATATTGACAAGCCACAAAGCTTCTGAGAGATTGTCCTTTGGACAGATGAGACAAAACTGGAGCTTTTTGCCAAGGCAAATTAGGTCTATGTTCACAGACTCAAAAATGAAGCATACCAAGAAAAGAACATTGTCTCTGCAGTAAAACATGAAGGAGGCTTAGTTATGTTCTGGGGCTGCTTTAATGAATCTGGCACAGGATGCCTTGAATTTGTGCAGAGTATGATGAAATCTCAAGACTAACAAGGCATTCTGGAGAGAAATGTGCTGCCTTGTGCCAGAAGGCTTGGTCTACAGTCACAGGTCATGGGTCTTCTAACAGGATAATGACCCAAAACACACATCTAAAAACACCTAAGAATGGCTTAAAGCAAAACATTGGACTATTCTGAACTGGTCTTCTGTGAGCCCTGATCTAAATCATATTGAACATCTGTAGAGGGAGCTGTCACATTTCATCTGGAGAAGGTACCCTTCAAACCTGATACAACTGGAGCAGTTTGCCCACAAGGAGTGAGCCAAAATACCTGTGGACAGGTGCAGGAGTCTCATTGACAGGTACAGAAATCATTTGATTGCAGTGATTGCCTCAAAAGGTTGTGTAACAAAATGTTAAGTTACAGGTATCATAATTTTTTCTGGGCTTTTTTCAATAGTTTTTTTTAAATGATTCTGTTGAACCACAAATCAAAAGCAATGTGTGATTTTCATTGGTTAATTTTCAGTAAATCTTTATGTATTTACAGTAAATCTTTATGTAAATACATAAAGATTTGTGTATCTTTATGTATTTACTTTATGTAAATACATAAAGATTTACTGAAAGATAAAGATTTATTGTTCATTTCAGGTTATTTCAGTGGGCTTTTTGGTCATTAACAGAGGGGTACCAACAATTTTGTCCACGTGTGTACATTCAGCATTTCTCTTCCCATGTTCTACTCAGTGTAAGAGCCAATACACCTTGTAGTTTAGTTTTGACTTACAAGGTTAAAGCATTTTTTAATGTTCAGTTGATAATTGTGGTTTGAGGTAACAAAGATTAGATATTAACATTCTGGTCATTGCATCTTTGCTGAATTAAGGATTTGTTGGCTGCTTCAGCTTTGTCACCTCTGTTTTACAAATATCCCTCACATCCCCCTTGCAACAACAGCAGATCAACTTTTTAGGTGTCGCTTCTTATTTTTGTTTGATTTTCCTATATTTCTACAATCCAAAGGACAGAACACCCACCACATCACAATATTAAGTAAGAAACATTATTTTTACTGATGTATTAAACAATAAATAGGTGTGACCTTCAATTAAACTTATTCTGAAATATCTTGATTTGTACATACTTGACTCATACCTGGATAGGTGGTATCTGGCAACTGGTAGCAGGAATTTGAAAATTCCTTGGCCTCTTTCACACCTTCCCATTTCTCTACAGGCTCCGGAACATGGAATCTTAGTTTTCCAAGAGGCGGCTTTGCATACGGAATTCCAAGAAATGCTCGAACTTCACCATTTGTCACTGACAACAGCTTCCCTTTAACTTTCCCAAGTGTGGTGGTGATTACAAGATCATCTTGAGTGGCAAATGATACGGTCAGGATGGGAAGCAGCAGAAGCAAACTGGCAACACGTGTATTCTGAAAGGCAGTTGCCATGAGAAATCTTGGATGGAGAAAGCAAAAGAACAGAAACCCTTCATTATTCATTCAATAATTAATACTTTTGATAAACAGTGATTTTACTTTCTTTTATCCTCATTATTTAACTTTTTTCACTTCTTCCATTGTCTGATTTTATGATGTCTTATTTTTTTGTCTGCTGTTTTAAATCTCTATGTATTTGGTTTTAAATTGTTATTTTTAATATGTCTCAGTTGTTTTTATTTCTGTTTTTACATACCCATCCTAATACATTGAGTTTACCTCGGTCAAATGAAATGCACTTTGTTAAAAAATATTTCTGGACCCAGTCACACAGCTATTCACTTTAAATACCAACTATTAGGTTTAGGGCATATAATCATTATTATTATTATTATTATTATTATTATTATTTTATTTATTTATTTATTTATTTTGCTTTGAATCACTGATTTTGGAGCACACTACACACACCCATGTTCTTTGTTTTTGGAGTCAAGTTAATTTAATCGTATAGTTGATCATATTAAAGCTGCGGTATGTAACTTTGCACCACTCCCGACCGAAAACAACTAATCAGAGCCAGGAAGAAGGTCTCAGCGCTGTCAGTCAACTTCATTTATTCGCTGCTAAATGTGCTAATGGCGGAGAAACAACTTACTATTACAGGAAAACCGTTCATCTGTGGGCATGCTAGCTAGCTGAGTATTCATAACAGTCTCTGCGGCGCTGCAGAGAGTGGGGGGGGGGGGGGTTGAGCAGCTCTACTCAGACGGTGATTGACAGCGCTAAGACCCGCCTCCTGGCTCTGATTAAGTGTCTCTGGATAGCACTGGGAGCACTGGGAGAAGGCAGATAAATTCGATTTTTTATTTTCACAGATTATTTGTCTCATGCCATTCTGTCACGACATAGTGACAGCTTCAACAAATATGTAGAAAAATATATATATATTTTTTTATAAAAGTTGGGCACTGCAGCTTTAACTAGCTCGCTTTCACAGCCCCCGCACCCTGTGCAAAGTGGTCCGGCGCTGAACGCGGTGAATGGGATGCGCGCTGCGTGTGACAGGCGTACAGCAGATAGAGAGGATAGATCATGCTGTAGTTGTGTTGCTACGTCTGCATCGTCTATAATCTTCAAATATCGGTGAAGTCTGAGTGCGTGGCAGATATTGTAGTGCAGGTTACAGGACGTGCACAGATTAAAGAGGGGGGGAAATGCAAGAGAGTGGGAAACCGCGCACAGATGGTCAGACGCATTCAATAATTATAAAGGCAAGCAATTTAGAAAAGAAAAAAAAAATACTTATTTACATAAAGTGCAAGTCATGTCTTACCTTCTCAGTCAGTTAGTAATCTGTGTGAGTCGGGACACACAGCCTTAATGGGATGAGGAAGGCGGTTACACCCTCTGCCCAATGCCTACCCGGTCCCAGTACACCACCCATGATATAACTACAACAGCTGCAGCCACTCATGCTTACACACAGACTGTACACTGTGATCAAACACAGTATAGACCGACCATAAATGGAAGAATAATTGATCACTTATTCTAAATAAATAAAGCAAAAATAAACAAGAACTGCAAGCAGTTATCAGCAAGTCCCCCACCCATTCACACGCAATCTCCTCCCCTTGTCCTGTCAGCCCGGTGTTGCCTGGTATCTTTGCACATTAACTGAGTTGGGAATTTGCAAGAAAACACTCACTCCTTAAAGTTGTTGCCATTAGAATGAATTTAGCCTGTATGCAACAGTGTACAAGCAAGTCCGCCCTTCACCCCGATCCTCCCCCAACACTCTCCTCCCCGTGTCCCATCAGCTTGGCCTTGCCAGGTGTCATCCAGGTTGAACCAAGAGTTGTGAGTTATGAAGCAAGATGCTGCTTACTCCTTTAAGGTTTTTGCAATTACAATGCATTTAGCCTATGGAACATACTGTAACATATGTTTAGAAATCAATTAAAAATTCAACTTTATCATAAAAAAAAAAATCCCAAAATATTCTCCAATGACTGGTTCTATTTCTGGAATAACATAAACACATGTCAATATCCCAAGATTAAATGGTTTGTCATGAAAAAATAGTTATCTGCCATTTCAGACAATAACAGCAGAACATACTAAAATTATAAAAATTCATAGATAATCTATGTTCCATCAAAATCTTCTAAGAAATATTCACAGAAATCCTTGACTACAAAACGAACAAGTTGAATATGTAAAGATGCCAGGCAAAAAATGCTGCTGACAACAAACGAAACAACTGCTTGTTTTACATTTGTCAGGAAAACATCTTAATGATCTTTAACACTTTTGGGAAAATGTTCTGTCGACCGATGAGACAAAAATGTAACTTTTTGAAAGGTGTTACATAAGTCTTTGAGTTAATACAGCATTTCAGAAAAAAATAATACTTCCAGTCAAACATCAAAGTGATTGTGTGATGATGTGATGCCGCTTTTCTGCTTCAAAACTTTTATGACTGGGAACTATTGTTTCTGTTTAACAGGAAATCCTGAAGGAGAATGTCCAGCGATCCGTTTGTGACCTTAAACTGAAGCACACTTGGATTATGCAGTAAGACAATGATGCAAAGCACACCAAAAAATCCACTTTGGAATGACTTAAAAAAAAAAAAAGAATGTTTTGAAGTTGCCTAGTCAAAGGACAGACTTAAATCCAACTGAATTAGTGAGGTGTGACCTTAAACAGGCCATTCAAGCTTGAAAATCCCCCATTATAGCTGAACAAATCTAAAAGGGGAAACTACTTATTCACAGCACAGTACTCCTGTTATATTTAGTTTTTAAATTCAAATAAATTTAATTAAAAATAAACCAAATAATCCGGTGTTAAATAACATTAAGTTAGTAATACAGAAATCAGTCTGTTTCTGTCAGATTTATTGGCATGTTTAATTTCACCCGATAGACTGAAATCAGTTATGTTCCAAGAGAACGTTGCACCGATCCCTCGGTTATGAGTTCCATCTTTTATTTAACTTTGTTCATTTTTCAATGTCTTTCTTGCTGTCTTTCAGCATGCAAGTCAACTTTAAAAGTGGACAACAACCTATATAAATTGGCTCCATGGGAGTTCTGTCATGTACAACTCAACAGGAAGGTTGGATGATTGCATAGATGGAGGTAGGAAAGACACACACACACACACACACACACACACACACACACACACACACACACACACACACACACACACACACACAAAGAGAGAGATATAAAGGAAGCAATTTGTTTGAGATGCGAAACAGCACCATCTCCATCCTAACCCGACTCCATCAGGGATTAGGTGGTTAAAAGAAGAAATGACAGGCATTTGATGGGAGCCTTTGAGAGAATGTCTCTTATTCCAGCATCATCAGAATAGGCTGTGTAGGGAAATGTAACCCCGAAACATACAAGTTAATTTCACCCATGCCCCTTTCATATCAATCTGCTGTTATGAAGGAAAAGCTAAGACGTTAGGGGGAAAAAAGACAGGGGAAAACATATTTAATCCATTTCTTGAGTAAAAGCCTGGAGCAAAGCGATAGCAAATATCCAGTCATGGTGTCAGAGAGAAGGATATTGGTTTATGTCGTGCTCTTTCTGTCTGTCACTCTTACATGTACTTCACATGTATCTGAGTCAAAACTGCACATATTTTAAACCATAATTTCAAAGATATAAAATATAAACTTCTATATCATTGATAAATCTGTCTACAAAATAGTTTATCTCATTTTAAAAGAATGTGGTGGTAAACAAGCCTGCTCATTAACTACTATCAAACCATTAAAAGGAAACTGAATTCTCAACTCAGCCTTTTGCAACATGTGCACCAGCCTAACCAGCAAAATAGTCTGAAACATTTTGGTTTCCATAACTTTCACAGTGAAACGTAAGTGAAAATAGAAAGTGTTTGCCATATATTGGCATAAATATTTTTCAGTTGGTGGGAGAGAGAATGGTATAAGGAGAGCTGGAGCAGGAAGTTTACTTAAAAACCATTGAACTGAAAAACAGGAAAACTGTGTGAGACATTTTATTTACTGGTTTCCAGTTCCACCACTCTAACAAGATAACTTGGTGGGGATTGGAGACTGACAAGAGTAAATTGGCCTGAACAGGACTAAATGTTTTCAGACACAAAAAAATAGCAGAAAAGAAAAGAAATTCTTTTCTGCACCCAAAGGTGAATCAATAGAAAATAACTGATAAAAAAATATGGTCCTTCTAGTAATTGCTGTTGAACTTTCTTCAACTTCATAGGAATTTATTGTTTCCAAGTAAGGATAAGGGATCATGTTTTTCCCAAATTAGAAAACAGACATTTTAAATGTACTTTAAACTTACAAAAAACTTTCTTTTAAAACAACAAAAAACTAAATTTACTGCTGAATATTATTAGAACTGCTTCTTTAAATATAATAAGTACTTAAAGGATATTACATTATTTGTCATCAAGGTCTCTGGAATAAAAAATGTCTTCAAAAATAATTTATCTTCATGATCCCTGTCTGCTCGCATTGATTTTGTTCTGGTCCTCCTTTTCACCTTCATTTGAAAAACATGCTTGTAAAGTTATGATTTTAAACTGGTCTTTTCACAGAAATGCTGAGATGTTCATCCTGCTCTTACCCAAGGTGGGCAGATTCTTGTATCTTGTGTTTTTTCAGTGTCCATGACCAGTCTGCCTAATGTTTTTCTACCGCTCAACAATTTCAGGCAAAATCTACAGCATAAAAATAGGAGAAGATGCTTAGAAAATAGTATGAAAGGAATTTGGGATTCTTAAGACAAGGTAAACATTGCCCTGGTTTGAGCTGTGTCTCCAAAGTCGACTTATCTTATCTTTCCTTATTTCCTTTCTACCACTGAAAAATTACAGACAGAAGTGAATATGGGAAGTTAATAAAACACAGGAACTGAGGCTGAAAAATGTTAATTTCAGCATTATTTATGAGGAAATGCAGTTATCTGGAATGATTATAACGTCTGACTTGATGTATGAGGAAAACAAAGGTTTGAAGGTTTTGTCTGTTTTATAAATATGGTATTGCCAATACAGTGTTGTGAAACACTATTTGTCCCTTTCTTTTATTTGTTTTTGGGTCATGCTTAAATGTTTCAGATCATCAAATAAATTTAATGTCAGAAAAAAATAACCTGGGGCATAACCGGCTGGTGGTCAAAATGTTGCTTTTCTTTTTTTAAACCCACAAAAGTGCTTCCACACTGCCACACAGCTGCCCTCGCTTCAAAACTGGGATCCACTCAGTTGTCATCATCACTATCTCAGCAGAGCAAAAAGACACCTCTTGTAAATGTGTGAAACATTTCTCATTGATTTGACACATTTTCCTCAACTTTTTGCAAAACACTTAACACAGATGTCATTCAAACAATCCAAACTCCATTGTTTAACTATGGTAATCAAACATAAATCACATGTTCCTAACTATTAGAAGCTACCAACATCAGTATGAATCCACTGAAGTCCCTGTTTCACCCTATTCGCAAAAATCTTCCCTTAGCAATCAGTCTGTAGACCTAAAAAGGTGCCATGTTTGGGAAGCCGCCTAAATGTCCTGATGGCCAACTAACTCAGTGTTGTTTTAGCTTGACATAAAGTTACAGTTTGCAGGTGTTACAGCTTACAGTTATCATCATGTAATATTAGTGAACGATTGCTTTGCTGAATGGATCTTACTATGGCTATAATTGTGTTTTTGTATGAACAGTATATTTCATAAAGCACTGAAAAGACAGTGTTTCTTTGACATCCACTTTCACTTCAAGATGAGAATTGTGACACTGGCCATCTCTCCCAAGATGAAAGTCTCTGAGTAGAGAATGAGCATACTATTTTTTTTAACATGGTTACTATCTTCATCATCACTTTGCACTTTATTTTAACTTTTGAAACAACATAACATGCATGTATATCCTCTGTTATGTTGTGTACCTTTGCATATTGTATAAATAATCATGGTGCCCCCCCATGGCCAAAAATGTCAGAGCCATTTTTGGTCCCAGTCCAGCCCTGACCATAAATGTTTTATGTTTCACCTCAGTCCTGGATCATTCTGCTTTGACATGTTTGTCTTGTACAAAATCAGGAAATGCTGGTGCTCTCTTTGCCTGCCCTTCATGCCAGTTTGTCCCAGAAGTCAGAGACTCTTGAGCCTCCGGAGATGGTCGCGCAAAGAGAAATGCTTCATGAAGTGAACAACATTGTAAACTACCCTGGGCATCCAATTCTTGAGACTGTTATTCAAGAAAATGCATCCTACACTCTTCAGTTTTCTTGAGTAAAACATTTAGAAAACCATCTATCCTTGTCCCACCACTTCACAGTTGTGCATTGCTTTGTGTTGCTCTTCTCAATTAAATTATGTTAAAATACATCTGGGGCTGTAATATTTGGGGTAACATGTAAACAAAGTAAAATAACAATAACAATGTAGAAGGATCATTTAAAGTTTAAAAAAAGTGCACAGGAACAGCTGCAGTCTAGGTACAAGACAAATACCAATAGAACTAACTTTGAACTATTTAATCTTCTCTTTTGAAAATCATCTTACTGACTCAGGAAGACTGTGAGACATGGGATCCAAAACAATCTCTGAAGATTGTTTTGGATCCCATGTTCTTAAAATGGACTGAGGTGAAATGGACAACTGTCCTGAGGCATAACAACTCACAAATGTGGAACCATATTTTGATCTGTGGTATTTAATCAACCTCTAATGTTGCAGGTCTGAAAGCCAGGTGGATAAACATGATAGAAAAAAATTGGAGATCTGGAAGTAAAGTTTTTTAACTTTGGGTTATTTTAAGAATTTGGCCATTTTTATGATTTTACTAAATTTATTTTTAGCTTCTGTCTGAATACAAAATTTAATTAAACATAATTTTGTTGTCATGTGATTATGTTAGGTTACTTTGAACATTGTCTTTACCAATTACATATTTTAGGTCTATCCTGAGTTTGTCAGAAGTTGTTGAACTTTAAATGATTTTACACCATTTGAAGTAGGATGTTTAAGCCAGATTAGTGTCCACTTTACTGATGTTGCAATGTGTAGTCTCTGAGTAACTAAGCCCTGAAGCTCCAAACAAGGAAATAGTCATCTCTTACTGACACTTGGCTTCCATGTCCACTTTCTGCTCTTTAGTCTATATGCAATCATGTGTGACATCACATTGCTAATAGGTCACATACTTGGCTAATGCCCACATCCATATTTGGGTCATTCTCACTCTTAAAATGTAACTCAGCACAGAACTGTGTGGCAGTCACATAGATTATCAGGGATTTAGCCTGTTTATGTGACACTATGGTGGTGGCTAAAGGTTAGGACAGTGTGAAAGCAACTCGACTCCAGAGCAACCACATGTGTGTGTTTTTGTTTGTGTGTGAGCGTCTTCATAACAGGGAGAAAACAGTGGTATGCACCAGGGTGATGTGTGTGTGTGTGTGTGTGTGTGTGTGTGTGTGTGTGTGTGTGTGTGTGTGTGTGTGTGTGTGTGTGTGTGTGTGTGTGTTGGGGGTGATTCATTATACAGCACTTTTAGTGGCATAAAATTTCATTTCAAATCTTACGTACTGTTCAATCTTAATAAACCCTTTTTCTGTCATGCAGCCCACCTAATGTACCATTGCACCTATAACTATCCTGAACTCACACTGTGCGGTCATGTGCACACAGGTTTGTTTATGTGCACACACAAAAGGGTCCTATCAGACTCTGTATGTGTCTAAAGTGTTGTTTTTATATTGCAGCCATATTTCATTTTGGCCTACTTTCTTTTAAATTGCCTATGCGGTTTTGTATGGGGAGAGGTGCCATCACATTTATATATGAGACTGAAGGAAAGGAAACTGAGGTGAGTGACTTGTTTATTTTCTTATTTGTTTCATGTGCCTTCTTCTCTCTCAGTCTATCTCTTTATGTTTTTCTTTTCCTATTGTGTTTTGTTTCTTTCGGTCTTTTACTGTCTCCTTCTGTTCTTCTTATTACGCAGTGTGTAAATAAAGCTTAAATGTCATTAGTACTCATAGGTGAGTGGATAGTTATGAATATGAATTAAATTTAAATAAGACTGAGCTAAAAGAAAAAAAAACACTTTCAAAGACTAATTACAGGTACACAATATTTGGTCTTACACTCCTTTAAAACATGCCATCTACATCATCAGAAGTTATCGTTATCTCAACCCAAAAAACAAAAAGGACAAACAAAATATTAACTGAAGTGTGTGGAGCCAAAAATAAACACACATTTCGTGGTGCATGAGATGTCCTTGCAAATGTGTGCACTGCCATTCTCAAATCCACTTTTTATTTAAAAAAAATTGAATTATTCAAGTGCTTTCTTGCTGTTGCATCACCATTCTCAAAACATTTAATGTGACTAATGCATGTTTACCAAGTTCAGATTATTGTAAACAGACATCTACCAGAGACCACATATGAATGTGACATTTACTGTAAAGATGTTATATTGGTTAAGGTATTGATTGTCTTGGAGACACAGTCTGTTCTCACAGAAACACAGAAGTTTACACAGCTAAAAACACACAAATACAAGAACATTTTCCACTCCACTCATGCTAAAACATTCATGAATCTAATTCCTTTTCCTGCCAAATTTCAATTTATGGCAGTAGGGAACTCATTTTAAAATCCCTGTGGCCTTTGACACATTTGAGCCTCAGTATCCGCATGATGTGTTTGTTTCTGCATGTGTTTGTGATGTGTGCCTTTCCATGCTAATCATTGCAATCCTGAAACCAATTTAATACACGGGACCTGCACTGAAACGCTAACATCAGATGGGCTACACACCATGTAGATGCAAATCAAAGTACAGTTATTTAGTTGTGAAATTATAATGAATCCATATTCATTTACAATCTATTTCTAACTCCTAATGGAAAGCACTGAAGCCTCAAATTGCCACATGGTACTGACATGTGAAGAGTAGTTTGTTTCCAGTGGCTTTTAAGTGTGCATAAACATGAGAGTGTGCAAGATCATTTCTCTTTGTTAAGATAAAACAGTGTTTGAAAAAAAAAAAAAAAAAAAAAAAAAAAAAAAAAATCTGCTCAGCAACTCACCAGGTAAAATAGTTTCAATAATAGTAATGTATACACAGAGTCTTCAAGGTCTATAAATATGTGATTGCATTGATCTAGCTCTTTAGTTGTCTTGGGTTTTTGGCAGTGCTTTAAGTGGAAAAAATACGTGTCAATATTTCTCTTAATATCATACAAATGAGGGACAGAAACATGGATGATATTTTTGTATAGATTTGTCAATCAATCTATCGTTCAGTAGTTTTTTTGTACAGAAATTACAAAGAACTAAGCCAGTTGTTATTCAAATGCACGAGTCAAAATCAAAGTGTCATGAAGCCACTTTTATTAACTTCAAGCCTCATTGCATTAATATCGCCATGAAAAATAACATTTAAAAAATAAAGATATAAAATAAAAGCTCCATAAAAACATAGATAGCTGGATCGGACTTATCAGTTCTCTATCTATCTATCTTGGAAAAAAGTCCCAGTAAGCTGAGGGGTAAAATTTAAAAGTGCTGGTACTGTGTACTGGTGCATTCCAGCTCAATTAAAACACTGGTTTTGGGGAAGATACTGGTGTAACAGCATGAGATTTTACAGTGGTTAGGATCAGTTGCATCAGTTGTCATGTTGTATATTTGACTAGATCAACAACATGAAGTTTTTGTGTCAGCAAAGATGGTAAACTTTGTTGTAAAATGTAATTTGACATCATAATCTGAGAAATATTATTATTGGGAGACTTACTGAGAGAAGACACATTTAAAAGTCACTCCAATAGATAGTTCTCACAAGACTAGACTGGAAGTAAGTTACCCCAGAAATATACCATCTTGGTAGGATACCGGTAAACAGTGTTACATAGGAACAGCATTACGAGCAGCATTACCGAGGCTAAAATTAGTTTTTTTAAGGCTTAATCTGCTATTTGGGAGAACCAATTCTAGTATAGTGTCTAGTAATATGGTCACATAAACAGTAATTGCATGTGCTGAAGTACAGCAGCAAATCTGAAAGTAATTTAGATCTTTTTGCTGTACAAGAGCAGGTGTTGCAGCAAGAAGAAATGTAGATGTGCATATTTGCACATTTTATAGTTACGTTTCATACTTTGTGCAAATGGATATGCCATACAAGGCTGGAGGTTTGCCTAAAAAGGACATTTTTTTTACAGCAATCAGTTCAATGCACTTTTGACTGACTGACAGCATCACAGTTTTGGTTATTTGAAAATATCCTAAATACTAATAAAGTGATCAGAGCAAATCTGTGCCGTTCGTATTAGATGGCTTGTATTTCCTCTGGATATTAGCTGTCTACACTCGTCGACACTTGAAGCTTCGAAAAGTTTGCTCACTTTCACAGGATGTAATGAAAACTTCTCTACTGTTTTATCACCTTTGTTTTTCCATCCTTGAATCCAACAATATCCAACAATCGTGGTTCTCTTACGTAGGTCAGTGAAGTAGAAAGCTGCCTCCGTCCAATCAAAATGGCAAAGGAGCACCCGGATGTAGGAAGTGTGATGTCATGTGGGAACTATCTATAATCAAAATGGTTTCACCTGTACTGCATGCCTTTCACCAATGTTACCTGTACAGTAGAGATATGCATTTCAAGAGAAAAAAATAGTGTTGTATTCACAAAATCCCTGAAAGCAAAATGTATTTTCTTCCAGTTTCATCAAACAGCCAAAGAATAAATCATCACTCATCAGGTGTGTACATTTTACAATAAACCAGATGAATTAACAGCCTTTTCCAAACACATCACCTTTATTTATCCAGAGAGTTATTCCTGAGAAACAGCTCTTATTGTTTTATTCTACTCAGTCATGCATTGCACTTCTGTCAAAATAGGATGAGATTCTTCCATAATTCCATGCTAAGTGAGGGCCTGAACAGTGCAGATTGAGTGGAAACAATGAAGGGATATTGCTTACATGTGAGGTTGTAATTAGGTGCTTGCTATATGTGAATCTTACTTTAATCCTCCTATTTCAGTATCTAATCATAAGAAGTTATAATTGTGGGAGAAAGGTAAGGATGAGAGGTGAAGTGAATGTGTGGAATTTGTAACTGATAGAAACGAGTACTATTCACTTGAAGGTTGTTTTTGATACTTCAATTCAATTTAGTTCAATTTATTTATATAGCGCCAACTCACAACAAATGTCGCCTCGAGCCACTTTTCAAAAAATCATTTCAGTTCAATCACACATATATTCCAATTGATCCTAGTTATCAAACACTGCATTAAGCTCAGTTAATTATTCGAAGTAGTTCAAAAAGTTTCTATCTAAGGAAACCCAGCAGATTGAATCGTGTCATTGACTTGGAGTATTCACTCCACCTGGACGATCATGTAGCGACATTAGAAAATCGCTTACGCTGTGTCGTTGACTTTACAGCAATCCCTCATACCGATCATGCATGTAGCATCAATGGAGAGGAAAAACTCCCCTTTAACAGGAAGAAACCTCCAGCAGAACCTGGCTCAGTACAGGCAGCCATCTGCCACGACCGACTGGGGGTTTGAGAAGACAGAACAGAATGCACAAGAAGAAACACATGAACAGATGTAGGATTATTTTCAATGTTCATGAAAGTAAAAAGTTAATAGCAGAAGAGAGAGAACGATTAGTTGATGGCAGCATTATCTCAGCTGAAGTCCTCCTCTGGGAAGGCATCACAGCCAAATAGAACATCAGACCAGGTGTAGCGTCTATGGAGAGAAAAATAACTGAGAGAAAATAATGCAAACTGGAGAGTAGTGGAAGAAGAAATTGAGAAAAAGTGGTCAGTTTGTCCTCCATGAGCCTAAGCCTATGGCAGCATAGCTACAGAAATAGCTCAGGATAACCTAAGCCAGTCTAACAATAAGCTTTATCAAAAAGGAAAGTTTTAAGCCTTGCCTTAAAAATAGACAGGGCATCTGCCTCACAGACTAAAACTGAGAGCTGGTCCCACAGGAGAGGAGCCTGATAACTAAAGGATCTGCCTCCCATTCTACTTTTAGAAATTCTAGGAACCACCAGTAAACCTGCAGTGTGAGAGTGAAGTGCTCTGTTAGGAACATATGGAACAATCAGATCTCTGATGTATGATGGAGCTTGATTATTAAGGGCTTTATATGTGAGAAGGAGAATCTTAAATTCTATTCTGGATTTAACAGGGAGCCAATGGTGGGAAGCTAAAATAGGAGAAATATGATCTCTCTTTTTA
Source organism: Anableps anableps (assembly GCA_014839685.1). NCBI lineage: Eukaryota > Metazoa > Chordata > Actinopteri > Cyprinodontiformes > Anablepidae > Anableps > Anableps anableps. The sequence continues at coordinate 22,123,324 of CM026068.1, read as the reverse complement.
ATTTTAATCAGAACTATTTCTAATTTTGCCAATATTCCAGAGATGAAAGAAGGATATCCTAGAAACGTGTTTAATATGGGATTTAAATGACATATCCTGGTCAAAGATAACACAGACGTTCTTTGCTTTATAATCAGAGGCCAATTTAATACCAACCAGCTCAAATTTAGACTAAGCAATGTCTATTTTAGAGGTTCTGGTCCAAAAACAACAACTTATGTCTTGTGCAAATTTAAAAGAAGAAAATTTTGTGTCATCCAGGTTTTAATGTCTTCAAGACATGCCTGTAATCTACCTGGATTCATTAACTGGATTCATCAGGATTTATGGATAGATATAGCTGAGTATCAACAACATAACAGTGGAAATTTATCCTATGCCGTCTGATGATTTTTCACTGCTTGTAAAGTAATAACCATTACTCTGCTCAGTGAAAGATAGTGATCATAATAATGTGGAAATAAAGTGATATTTGAAGCTTGTTTTTTGGCTGAAATGATGATTTTATTAAAAATGTTTAAAAATGTGTTAAAAGGTTTGGACAGAAGAGAAGAGCTGTGGCCTGAACAGAAAGGGGGATGTACCAGGACTTTTTTCCAAGAAAGACAGACAAACCTGCAAATGTCTAATGTGCATGTGTGTACTGAGAAATGAGATAAAGGTGAAGCATAAAACTGTTTTTTTTTATACAGTACAAGTAGCTATACATGAATACATGAAATAAAATGTGTGTTTGTGTTTGTGTTTTCAAACATGGAAAGTTGCTGGCACAGTAGTGGAGCTTGTTAAATCTGGTCACTCAGCAGGAATGTATTAATTAGACACTAGGGAAAAACCACAGCTCAACAGTTAAGGTGCAGCTATGTGGATACCTCAAAAGGTTGAGAAGAAAGGGAGAAAGGTTGGGAGAAAGAAAATAAAGAAGGGCCTAGAATTTACAAAGGGGTTAAAAACAAGTTGCAGCAAATATAACAATGAGCTGAGGATTAAAAAGTGTAAAATACAATGCATAAATTGAGAGTAGGTAAACTGGAACCTTGGAAAAATAATAGATATAACTGATATATATCATCACTCCAAATGTTTGCAAATCAAACAGTCTTGTAGAGAAGGAGCTGGTAATGCAGAAGACACAAATTAATTTGGAAAAATTCAAAAGCAATGAAATGGGTAAATAGAAAGGTATAATAAGCAATTATAGTTAACTATGACAATTAAGATATCAAGTATCAACTAAGTGAATGCTTGAAATGTAAGAATGAATTAATTTATAGTTTTTGTATTTCTTGTGTAGGAAAACATTCAAAGCAAAGACCCCTTGAGATTAAGGTGAATTAAATCTTGCAAGATGGTTAATGTTAAGCTTAGACTAAATCAACTCTCTCTCTATATAGCAATATTTATTGTAAATCTCTAAGAAATGAAGATATGTGCCTCCTCCCACTTCACCCTTCTTGGTACTCCTAGTTTGTTCTCAGTACTTTGAAGCACGCATCAGATAAGCAGAAATCTGAACTTAATCAAATCCCTCCTCAGTAAATGCCCCGAAATGCAAGATGAAACAATAACTTTATCATTATTATTATTGTTTCCTTTGTACAAGAAAAAGTACTTCAAAAATCTTTAACAATATTTACAAACTTAGTTTAGTCAGTTATTGGCCAATTATTGGCATGGGGACTTTCGCCTCCGTTCCAGAAGGCTCTAGTTTAAAACTTAGCTCAGCTGTTTCCTGTGTGAAGTTTTCATGTCCATGAGAGTTTTTTCTAGTTACTCTGGCTTCCCTTTACATTCCAAGGAGTTTAACTGTAGAAATGTTGGTGAAAAAACGTGGTTGTTTATGTCAGTGTTTACTTCTGATGGAATGGTGACCTCTGTGGGTTGTACCTGGCTTCTGAACCACTGGTTTCAAGGATAAGCTCCAGTCTCTGACAGTGTAGACAGATGGTTGTTTACATTCATGTGATGGCCTATTAGTTATGAAAATGCAATATGTGAGAAGAGATAATGGGTCTCTTAATAGGTTCCTCTACATTATGGAGTGGTTTTCCAGTTTGAAAGCTTTGTGACAATAAACTTTTAAAGTTAGTTTTAAAAGTTCTTTGAGAGTTTTTTGGGTAAAGTATAGAGAGAGAATCATAGAGGAAAGCCTGTCTTGCTGTGGCAGCACTTTTCAACATAAGAAAAGCTCCAAGCAAGATGCCAAAGTGCATGGTTATTGCTACATCATGCATATTAATTTCAAACTGGATGCATACGAAGAAAGATAATATACAAAGAGAATGTCTGCCTGATGAAAATGTGGTTCAGATTAATATTTTGAAAGACGGATTGCTTCATATGAAAAGTTGAATTTAATTAAATGTATTTGTGTTTCTTTCATTATTTATTTATTTTTTTTACCAAGTGAAACATTTTTACTGTTACCTTTTTAGACATAATAGATAGACAGATTGTACTTCATTAATCCCAGAAGGGAAATTAGAAGTGTCACAGCAGCTAATCCCATAAAAACACAACAAATAAAAAAAAAATATATAAAATTTGTCCGCAAAGAGTAACTCAGCTACTTTAAAAGGCAGCTATATCTCCATCAACTCCCCATGCTGCCATATGAAAAAGTTCTCTTATGACTGCCATAGTTTGCCTCATCATTGACTCATTGACTTTGTAGTGGCATCAGCCATCTTCTATTGGACTGTGTGTTGGAGCAGCACCTTCTCTACAGCTGAGAGGAAGCAGTTAGATAAGCTCATCAGGAAGGCCAGCTCTGTGCTAGGATGCCCCCTCGACCCAGTGCAGGTGGTGGGAGACAGAAGGACTCTGGTTAAAATAACATCACTGATGGACAAAGTCTCCCACCCCATGCATGAAGCTGTTGCTGAACTGGAGAGCTCCTTCAGTGACAGACTGCTGCATCCTCGGTGCACTAAGGAGCGTTATAGGAGATCCTTCCTCCCAGCAGCCGTTAGAGTCTATAACCATCATTGCTCCCAACAAGATCAATGAGTGTTTACATCCATGCAAGTATCTGCACAATTTTACTGTTGCACTGTTTTTATTGTCACTAATTGTAAATAGTTTATATATTTAATGCTCAAAGAGACATGCACATCTTGTACATTTTTTAATTAACCTACTCGGTTGCACATTTCTCTGGACTGGAGTATTTTTATTTTTATTTATAACTACACAGTATTTATGTTGAAATTTTGCCCTTACTGTACAGAATTTTTATTCTGTTTTTATATATATTTTATATTCTATCTTTGTGTGAGTCTGTTTACAGTTATTGCCTGTCACTGTCACTTTGCTCCTGTTGCATAGAAATTTCCCCATTGTGGGACAGTAAGGGATATTTCTATTCTATTTTATTAAATTCTATTCTATTCTAAAACACACACATTTACACATCCAAAAAAAAAACAATATGTTGTACAAGATCACTTAAAGAAATTGTGCAATTTCAGAAAAAGTGTTGCAGTAATAGTTTGTGTGTAGTCCTAGTTTTAGCAGTATTATTTTACAAGTACAAATTAATTAGTCCACAGTATTTAAAATTCCTGATTAATTCTGTCTACATCTAACTTTTAGACCCTTTTTTCTTGAGCAAATTCTTCCAATATCATTTATTTCAGACAAATATAAAATAGAATGTATTAGCATCATTGGGTTGAATTTTTACAAAAGCATTTTTTGTTATAAATAAAGCCATCAGGACAGTAACCTTCCTAGTACTTCAGATTCAGTGTATTACATATTGTCCATTGTCATCAGACTAACTTCACTAAAGTAAAGTAGTCTGAACCAGCTCTCTGTTCAAAGGGTCTGAACTTCCTGCTTTCCCAAACAAGGCAACAGGAAATCTGTTTAAGCTGATTTTCAACAAGAATTCGTTCAGCCTTCCACCTGCCAAACCCTGCTTTCTCCGAAGTACCCACCCAACTGAACAGCCGCAGTCAGCAAGCACCCTCAGCCATGCCCGTTAATGGCAACTTCTTCCTTATTTTCACAATAAGTATTAATACAGGCTGAATTAGTTTTAGAAGTCTGGACTAATAAAGTTCAAGGATTTTGTTTTTCTATCTAAACCTCTTTATCAGAACAACCGATCAAAAACCTCTACAGAATTCTGCTGAACCCAAGCAGCCAAACTTTTTACAACCAGCAAGAATCCTTAAAAGTGACAATCCCAATAATTTAATTTCCACAACATCCAGTAGATGTTTTGGTTGCTTTAATTTGCAGATCTTAGCAGGTACAGCGCACAGTTCAAATTCAGTAACTCAGGAAAAGTAGATAACTTGCAAAAATCATGGAATCATGTTTACTTGTCTTTTGCTATAACTGTGGCTGAGTGAACTTCTTGGATGTTATACATTTGAAGGAGACAGAGAGAGAGGGGATCATACCACCTGAGATGCCATGTCCTGGGTTGATCCATTTGTTCTTTGTGTGGAAAACTCAAAGAATCCTTGAACCTGTTCTTGAAAGAACCCATGAAAATTCTTGGATCCAGCAAACAGAAAAATCCCAGTGTGAAGCAGCAGTCTTGAGAATAAATCCAAATTCTGAAACTCCAACCTCTGGCTCGTGGTTTGGCCTCGACATGGGTGCAGTTGTCCGGTTTGGTTGAGGCTCAGTTCTACTCTCAAAACCCTGATGGCTCGTCCTTCACGACCTCTTCTCCTGATGTGAATGTGAAGACTCTCCACGAAGCATAACCACTGAATGATAGCAAGTTCTTCTAATTTATACTTTTTGAACTCGATGCCTACGTGACTTTTTGCATGAAATGTTAAAATCACCCTCCTTTACTGGAAAATTCCCCTCTCCACTCTGTAACGGTCAACTTCCCCTTTTCACTTACGCCACAAAGTCATCTTCTGTCCCTTATAACTGATTAAAACATTTCATACATTTTCAATCAAAACATCATTTAAATCACTAAGACTAACTTTGTACATCACATTACTTCCCAATTATTGACATCATTTGTTCAACATCATTCATGGTTGATATTTGTAACATTCAATTTCCCACAGTTATCAAAAATCATATTTCTATTGACTTGCTTACAATTTTAACTGGTCAGTTATACCATCCGTACAGCTTTGGATCAACCTTCCATCATTACAGGTCTTCCCTGATTATTACTTCTTGCTTAGATACAGAAACAAAAAGATTAAAGCAAAGTTCATAAGAGAGATCAGCTGTACCTTTATTGCTTATGCTAAAGTCTGATCCTGCTGATTTTAGATATTTCTTTGTATTACTAATGTTATAGTTTGATTTCTAAAAGCCCAATCATGGACTGGTTCTGCAAACTAGTCCCTACCTTAAAGGGCCTAGGAACAAGAAAACTGTTCCTTTTAATTATCATAGTCTTATGTCACATCTTGGCGATGTGACAAGTTAGTCAATCTAGATGACTAACTTTACTCTTCCCTTGTTAAACTTGAACTCCAGCATAGAATAAATGAAAAAGTGTATCTATTTAATACCAACAAGAATCATAAAACCCAATAGTTATATTAAAACTATCTAATTATCAAGTCTGGCCTTATTTTTTACATTTGTCCCCACCCTGGAGTTGCAGCATCTCATATCCCTTTAATGCTGCAATAGAAAATCATAGTGCTTCTCTGTATCCTCATAATACACTACTCAAATTTAAGAAAGAAAGGTTCTCAATGATTGTTCGAAAGATTATAATCTACATTAATCTGGAAAACATAAAACTTTCTAATAATTACTTATCAAGGAAAAGTAAATAGTATTTAATTCTAAAACATGATGAGAATGTTTTATCTTAGAGAACACACATCCATACATACTTTCCCAAATACTCTGCCTTCAGGAAGCTCCAACTTTCTAAATGCCCCATCGCCATGGAGACTCACTGGTCTGAGGGACCTGAAGTTCCCCTTTTTGTGATTTTACAATCTCCTGTTCATTTTCACTCAAGATTCACACACAACAAAGCAGCTGAATACCTACACATTAATTGCATTTGAAATATTATCTTACTGTTAGTTCTTTTAATTCAGAGGGAGGGGGAGGGGGATATGTCGAATCTCAGGTATTTCAACAATATAAAACAACATGCCAACTGACTGGATCTTTTGCTGCATTCAGTTGATCTACAGAGTATGTAAAAAGCCGACACAGCCCTGTTCAGATTTCAATATTTAGTGAGTAAAAAAATTAGACAAAGATGATTAACCCTCTTATTACAGGGAATGTGGCTGTGGTCAGAATTAACCATTACATTCGAACTCATGTTTGATTGCAGTTACATGCACACCTATTAGGATTTAAAATCTCTCTGATTAACCCCAAATAAAGTTATGCTGTTCTAGCAGACTTTTCCTAACATCTTCATAGTTGTTTCTCCCTAAAAAAGACATGCTCCACAAAGAGCTTTCACAGCATTCCAGGGATCTCATTGTGAAAGCAGTGGTGAGCTACCTAAATGGGACTTCTGGGCTGACTGATACATGAAATCTAAGTGCTTAAGTCGATGGCAACTGGACTTCTTCTCTTGTGAAAAATTAAAAAATAAAATATGTATTTTGTTTGCACTGGAAATGGTTATCGAAGATGTGTAGTCATAAAAATGATCCCAGGTGTGTTTAAATGATCAGCAGTAACAAGACATTCATGCCAAAGACTGTTTCATAAAAAGTACACTTGTCAACAGATAACACAACATAAAATCAAAGACTATTTGCCATTTTTACCAGACTACATCATGTCTGCTTCATTATTTTATTGTGGATACTGACCTGCTATATCTCCTACATGTACATGACATGGATGGTGTCCTTAGCCAGTCACTTCTATGCCCCCTTACTGTTTCTACAAATAGAGTAAAGTAAAGTACACGTTGAGGTAGAAAGAGAGTTGTTCTGCTCTTACTCAATCACAGATGTCTCTGAGACAGGCAAGAGTGGAGCTTTTATCCTGTAGTAAAAATCTGCAGTGACTTGTGCTCTTCAGGTTTGTTAAAAAGTATGTCAATAAGAGTTACAATGCTCACTGAAAACTTTTTAAAACCTCCATTGACCAGAAATTCACTGTAAAGTTGCTATACCATGACATAATGTTTATCTAATCTTATACATTCACATCTTAGCTTCTTATAAACAAAAGCTATACGCTAAATTATTTAAACCATTTATTATTTTTCATGTTTATTGGCCAAACCAGCTGCTTCTTCAGTTTCCCATCCTGTGTTAAGTATATGTCCCTTCCAAACTGATAAATTATGTGACTGTACTAAGTGACATGTTAAACTGACAGCATTGGTTAACATTCAAGATTTGTACTTCCTTCACATTCAAAGAACCATGCCAATTCACCAGAGATATTCTACAGTTCAGCGGTGTTAAACAATGCACACGGAACTTGGTCAATTCCTTTTAATAATTCAGCAATATGTGTGTGCTGTTGTGCATTTTGCACGTAGGTATCTTCAAGTACTTTGGGGGTATGTTAAACTAAAGGTCCCATAGGCAGCATTGGTATCCTGACTAAGAGCTAATAGACCTATCAAGCAGTCCCCTCAGGCCATACAATGCTGTGTAATTGAGCCAGAGAGGAGTTTATCATAACCTGTGAGAACTATTTCTCCCAAGATCACACAAATTTAGCACAGACAATGGTCAATACACAGCCATTTAAGCTTGGGGTTTGTTTTTATTTGCTTTTTTTCTTTTTCAAACAAAATCATGAACCCCATTAGTCTTTATTTAAATCTCTAACCCTACATATGTCATGCCTGGAAAATTTTATTTGATCCAAATCTAGAGCTACTCTAAGATCTGGCGATTATGGTTAAGATAAGGTTGATTGTGCCATATTGTAAATGTCTTACTGAAATGAGGGCTGTGGTATGGGCTGTATTTCAGGTGCATATCAGGTAGAGCTCACTGGTATGACTGGCCTGTATATCAAGGGTGTTAGCATAGTAATCATTCTTGGCAGTAGCGGCAGATGATGTTGCAGTTCAAGTCCTGCAGGATATATTTTTAGGAATAAAGAAGCACTTTTCAGTTCCAGCTTCCTAATGGAACACATCAACCAGGCTATTGGTTTTTTATAACCACTTACCAGAAAATGATTGCTACAGATCTTCCATGATGAAATCTGGCCATTCTAGTCTGCCCTGGTCCTTTTCATGAATGGTTTCACTTACTTGTCATTCCCAAATTGTTCATAAACCCATGCATTTTTACATCTACTGGACAAAACTACGCTCCTGCAGAAAAATGTAATTAAAAGGCTACAAATGGATTCGACATCAGAGAAATGTACACTTGACCTATACTTTGCATATTTTTGGAAGCGCAGAATTTTATCACAGTACCTAACTGTACAGTTTGGCAAGAAAAACTTGACCAAAGCATGTTGTTTTATACAAGAACCTGTATCTAAATTGAGTTTTATCATATTTTACAGAAAAGTCTGGGTAGTACCTTCAAGATCTCCATTATCAACATTTTTTAAAGGATTTTTGTGGCTCTAGTGGCCTTTATTTGATAGTGGAGTGATGGGAAAGTGGGTTATGAGAGAGGGTGAAGACATTCAGCAAAGGTCAACAAGCTGGGACCTGAACCTGTGACGGGCAGTGTGCTCTACCCCTGTGCCACCACAGTACCCCAAGATTGCCATTATCAAACATTGACATATAGAATAGGAAAAAAATAATTGAAAATACCAAAGACCCTTTCATTAATAGTCTTAATGTCTAATTATGCTCCAGGATACCATTATCTCTAAGGGATAGAAACCTTACTCTTGCAACTTAAATCCAGCTCTAAATTGTTTATTCCAGCAGACTTCAAAATCTTAACTGATTGGATCTACATTAAAAAAAAAATGATACAACTCTCATTTTGTCCCATGCCTCTTAACATAAAATTCTTCAAAATTTTTGGTTCAGATTTAAGCAATTCGAATTAGCCTCCTTTTTGACAAAACTGCATTTCTGATATTTTCTGTGTCAACTACTGTTACTGATTTTACTATTTTAACTAAAACTGTCAGTAAACAGACTGACAGAGAGAATGTCATAGTTCTGATGTTGTGCAAACCTATCTGTGAGTTTGTCTAATTAGGATATGATTTGAACTCCTTTGGGTGGTTGTTTTGAACTTGAGAAAAATGCAGTAGTTAAAATTTTAAGGTGTTGGATTGTTTTGTTTGAGGTAGGCTGATTTGTAATCAAAAAGTTATTAAATTGTTAAACATGGAAATCGACACATTTCTAGCTCAGATGAAAGTCTCTGGGGTCTTAAAAAAATGTAATCTGAACTAAAGTGGTATTGCTTTTAACTTTGCAGCACAAGTATAAAATGTCCATTACGAAACCAGATGTTATCATCACTGATATAAGCGCCCTGACAAATGCCATTAATGTAAACAATGCACAAAATAAATATTTTGTGCATTGCTGACAATGCACAAAATTTTTGACAATGTCAAAAATTGACAGTCAAAAATTTTTTGACAATGTCTGAATTTTTGACAATGTCTGAATTTTTGCTGACAAACATATTTGTCAGCAAAAATTCAGACAGAGTCAGGATGTTCTCCAGAGTGAAAATACTGCCCTAACATTGTTCATAGGATTACCTAAGAAGCATGATCTTACCATCCATTAATTGGACTCCCTTTCATACAGGAGTTGTGGCAGTGGGTGTTAGATGTAGGCATCACCACATTGTTGGGGTAATGATTTTACTTTATCACACATATGTTTCATAGTGTATAGCTCTTTTTGGAGTTAAAATGTCCATAAAAGTCATTAAAATGTAGAACTTTTAATAATTGTTTTGAACTATTCATTTTCCATTGTGCAGTGATTATACTACAGCTTCAAATAATTTTCAAAAACATGGGGTAATCAAGCTTGAGTTCATGGCAGACCCTCAGATAAAAGGAAGATGTGCTCAAGAGCAACAGAGAAACCACCAGATCCCAGACCTCCCATCAACTGGAAACTGCTGAAACAGTAGTGTCACTGTCCTCAGCAAAGACAAACTGTGTGCCAACCCTACTCCTAAAAACCCTTAAGTATGACAGAGATTCCCAGTGAGGCACATGGACAAACTTTTCTCCATTCTGGAGTAAGCGTTTATGATCACATCAAAGAATGAGATATTTGGCCAGACCAACAAGAAATATGTTTGGAAAAGTTAAGATGATGCTTTCAAACCTATGAACACTGTCCTAATTCTCAAGTATAGCAGTTTTAGCATCCTGCTGTGGGGTTGTTTTCCTGCCAGAGGTACACATAGTGTGTGGAATAATGAAGAAGGAGCACTTCTTCCCCACTTAGCAATTACATGTCAAATCAACAGGTAGGTGGAAACTTAACCACAACTGTTTGTTCAAATTGAACAATAAAATAAACAAATTGGTTTTGTAACATAAAAGGCAGGCTAGCATTAAGTTCTAGGAATGGCCTCTCCAAAGCCCTGACCTCAACACTTGATCATTTGTGGACCATTCTTTAAAGCACGGAAACCAACCAATGTAAATAAATTAGATCCAATTCAGTCAAGAAGAGCGGTCAAATATCCGACCAGAATATTGCAAGCAGTGTTGATGACTACAAAACATATGTGTTCCATATACAAATTGCCAAGGGATGTTTAAGCAAATAGGAGTGGGCATGTACTGTTTGTATTTTCATGAGCCTGTATGTAAAACTTTAAATCATCATTGCTCTGCTGAGATAATGATGATGAAACTGAGTGGATGCCAGTTTCTTTAACAGGGGCACAGCAACCAAGAAAAACTGTAAACTAGCAAAAACAAGTCAACTGTGCAAGCTCATTACAAAACAGTACATATTATTGTCAACTTAGCATCAATATTGCATTCTCATATACTATTGAAGTGTATTGCTTCATTGAATTCTGTATTTCACTGTGATAATTTCAATCTGATTTTAAAATCCATATCAGAAAATTCCTTGTGCATTTTACATGTACAGTATAGTGAACATGACACTTTTTTTTACTTTTATTTCTGGAATCATGCTCTTCTTTTTCTCTTCAGATGCACCACCATTGGTGGTGTTCCATTCTGTATTCTGCATTCTTGCCTAAGGCGCCAAAGTGGCTAGGGCCAGCTCTGTTGGGAGTGCATAGAAAAGTGAGGTGAGCCAACTGGTAAGTTTCACTGGAGCTAATCTTATTATCAAATACTTGAGGAGAGACAGAAATTATGTTGGACCATCAGGCAAAGAAGTAACTAAGTAAGTAACTAAGTAAGTAAGTCTTGCTGCTACTTATATCTCCAACAGCCAGATCAGGAAATTGCTCTCAGGTGTGTTTGATAGCAGAGAGCCAGACACGCCTACATGCAGTGCTCTACAGAGGGAAAAAACCTCACACCACACACACACACACACACACACACACACACACACACACACACACACACACACACACAGACATGGATCCTGACACATATACCAAAATAAATGTTCAGCATGGAAATAAGCAATCGTGAGTTTATATGGAAATCATATGGGCAGTCACTGGCAGTCAAATTATACTTTTTTGCAGACATTAGACAGTGATCCCTGACACTAACTGTTTCGAAGAAATCAAGTGGTGTCTGCTCAGTTACTTGAACACATAACTTGCCCCCAGAGCTCAGCCTAAAAAAAGTCAGCCAGTTTTGGATACTTTGACATCAATCCACCATTTTGTTAAGTGTTTCATGAACAAAAATTCTTAACACTCTTGAGTCTGTTGAATACTTCTATGAAGATTTTACATTCTTCTGTCAGTGTTATGCATTCAGACTTCAAATAACATGAAAGCCTCTTTGAAGCGTCTATGCTCCTTCAAGGTAGTAGATACAGTATGACTCATTTATCCTCCAGCTGATCCTTAAACTCATCATGTCCTCTAACTCATTTCTTGTCCTTTCTATGCCCTTTTGACATCTCGTAAGACCTGACCTCAACATGAGCTTATGATATTGCCCAGGCGCAGTTGCCAACTGCCTGTATTAAAAATGGCTATAACCCAAAAATAAAAACTCATTTAGAGATTGTAATTCTTTTCCAGGCGCTCTGTGTCACTATTGTTTTATGGGGTCAGCTAATCTGGCACATTTAGAAATGAGCAATTATCCAGCGCGCAGCATGTGTCAAACCCAGAGAAAAGAGTAAGAAAAGAGATGGCTGCTAAAGGCCAACTTATTTCTAATGAGGGCACTTGTTGACATTAAATTTAAATCACAGGATTTCCGATGCGTGAGGTGCAATCAACTTACAGTAAATGCCCCAAATGACTTGTAGAAATGCCATATCAATATAATGCAGTCTTGCCGTGGCATTCTTTATCTGACTAACTTCTTCGACATATTAATTCAAATCTGTATGAAGTAAAATAATCTGCAGTGTTTGGGCATCACTTCTACACAATAAAATATGTCATATAAATGTTGCATTCTTCACACATAGTACATAGGCCCAGTAAAGGAGAAACTGTAATTAATATGTTAGGGTTTGTATGTGTAGGAGCCAGGAGACAGACAGCTCAATTACCCTGTAGTAACACTTTAAGCCTGATTGCCAAAAGTTTGGTCACAAGATGGTGAGCTAACCCAGGTTTGTTACACATGAAGGAAAACAAAAGGGTGTTCTATGGAATCTTGTCCTGTCTCCAAAGTCAGGTCTGCAGTGAGAGGGCCATATAACCTTCAGTCCTTATCTACCCAAGACAAAGTCTGTGGCAAGACAACCAATACATGTCTGTCTCTCTCTCTCTCTTCCTCCCACTCTCTCCTCACACACACACTCACAAAGTTAAATAGACCAAACTTTAAATGTAAGCATGAGAAATGATCCTGACCAATTAAGGTCAAGTGTACAGAGGAAGTATAAATGTGCAAACCAAGGTGTGCAGTAGAATAACCAATCTTATATTCACCCAGCATGCAAATTTCAAGGGAAAAAACCTTAAAAAATTAAGATGACTTTTGAAAGTGATTCACAATCCTGATATGAACATTATTCGACCATGGTGATGATAACTTTTTGAATGTTTATTTGGAATGTTTATTATTCTTGCTTAAAAATGTGAGCATGCCCACATGGCTGGGATGATGACAGAAGAGCAGTATACTTACTTCAGATCCTGCAAATCTGGACACCAGTGCTTTATCTCATGCATGCAATCACAGGTGAAAGCAAACTGGAATATGGGACAGAGACTGTTACTGACAGGGATGCATAAATTCACCTGCTAAAAGGGCAAATGTTTTATTAGCCAAGGACAATTGACTGTCTATAGCTTCAATAAAATGAGCCCACAGATGTATTTCAAACTGATCTCTGTATTAAATGATTTAGGTTGTTCCAGATCAAAATAAATGTATCTTCTCTCTAACATTTCATTTTTGTGCTGTTAAGATAAAGTCCTTCAAACCAAGACATTCATTTTCCAAAAATAAAAGCCTTCCTTCCATGTTTTTTTCTGAAATGTGGCATTCTTTCCCATTCACTCGCTAAATTGCATTCTGCTCTTCATTTTGTCATTCATAACATACTCTGGAGCATGTTTGCTGTTTAAACTTGACACCACAAGATAAAAATAAAAATGTACTTCATGGTTTCATAATTATCTTATCCTCTACTACAGAGCAAGAGGTGAAAGCCTCCAAACCGTATTAAGTGCCTTTCACTCCTTTTCCAAAGGAGTGAAAAATGATCAACACAGGGATTAATATGAAAACTGAATCATTACAAAAACATGTATGGGTCTTGGACTTGGTCCTCAAAGACTTCGGTTTGACTTTTAAAAAAGCACTTGTTAACATATTTTGTTATGTATCTGATAGTTTGGTCATGGAATCTGTCAAGCTCAATAATACGGGTTTGTTAAAATGACTGATTATCTTTGTGTTTTTAGTCAAATTTTGCATTCATTTTGTTTTGGGGCATGCGTTGGTGTTTTAATATGCCATTAATCTTTTCATTTGGTCTTTTTCCTGTTGTTGCAGTTCTGATTCCCTGGCTATGCTCACTGCTGCATGTTAACAGTTATACACTTCGTACTGGAGAAATTAGGGGGTTTTACTGGATCTTATATTATTATATGTACTCTGATGACTATGAACATATGCTAATAAAGCGGTTTTCTCCATCATGGTTTTGCTTTTTTTTTATTATATCCTTTATTTATCAAGCTACAATATATATTTTGTCCTAAAATCTCTTTTTTAATAAAAATCTGCCCATGAAGTCTTTGCCAGGTTACATAACTACTAAACAATATTCATATCAAGCAGGTCAACATACTGCCAATTAGTTAAAAAAAATTAAAAAGTTGCCTTTCCACAAAGACCAACAGATAACAGAACAGCGATGGAAAGGACATAAGCAAACATAAAAAGTCAGCATACTTATTATACGAAGAAATAGCTACAATATTAGCACACATACATAGAGAATAAAGTAGGTACAGAAAGGAGAGTGAAAAAAGTTGATCAGTATTCCATAGCACGTCCCAATGTGGCTTAAGTCTATAGCAGCATATTATATGGGAAAAGTTCAGTTACCAAAGACAACCCTTCCTATAAGCATTTTTAAAATGGAAAGTTTTAAACTTATCCTCAATTTTAGAGGAGGAGTCTTAATCCTGAATGTATACTGGAAGCTATTTCAACAAGAGGGGAACCTGAATGCTAAAGGTTATACTTCCCATTCTGCTTTGAGATACTCTAGGAACTATTGAAGATCTTGCATTCAGAGAATGGGGAACTCTGTTGGAGAAATAAGAAACAGTGCAGACTTTAAGATATGATCAAGCTTTTACATTAAACTAAACAAGAAGAAATACATGGGGGACACATTTTAAATGCTTTTGTTGATTTTACAGGTATAGTTAAAAGTGTAGGTGTTTCATTCTCAAAGTTAATTCTAACTCACACTTGGATGAACTGGAGGCTTTTTGTGTACTTTAGGAGGATGCAGGTTAAAGTAGTATTATACTTGCTCAACAAAGAAGTAACAACTGCAGACTAGCATTTCTGCCACTAATTTTGACAAAAGCTTTTAATGTTGATATAAGCTATGGCTTGTAGTCTTTACTTTTAAATCTCTTTCTTTTACACGCACGTATTGGTCCTTCACAACAGTGTTCCAAATCAGTCATTTAACTTTGCCATTTGTCCTTCAGCCATGTCCTCATCAGCCCCCTCGACTTTTTCTCCCATAGTTGTAATCCTATATCTACTTTGCACCTCCTACTTCCCTATATTTTATCATCCTCCTCTATTTGACCTTCTTCAGCATCATTTTTTTCCTGTAAAAATCTAAATTTGAGAAGGAAGGGACAAATGGAAAAACAGACATAATGTAGGAAGAAAAGGTTTCTGTTGCTGGAATTTAAAATCAGTCTGGGCTGGTTGTCTTCTAGCTGAAGTTGAAGGGTCTGACTCTTTGTATTTCTACGTCTGAGTGTGTTTGCTTTTATTTGCTGCTCTCCCTTTACTGTTCTCTATCGCTTTGGGCAAACCAGCAGACTAGTGAGACCTCGAAGCATGTCAAGCCAAACATAGAGACGTGCAGATCAACAGCACAATGAAATACCATTTGTCCCAAATTTTCTCGACAGTAAGAGATTTTATATACAAATAAACCCATGGTAAAAAGACTGTACATCCTGTGTCAATTTGAGATTTTTACCATCTACATTATAAAGTCTTCACAAGGTTGTAACATTATTAATTCCAACCTCAAGTGCACAAAACCACATACGGAAGATTCTTGCATTCTATTATTTGTTTGAAAAAGTGAAGGATAAATAAATACATAAAAAACTAAGTACCCCCCAAAACCTTATAGATACCTTCAGGTTAGGTAGAAACTAATACTGCTATCAGGCTATTTTCCACATGCTTCAGCGCCTGGGGCTTATATGGCAGATAGCACACCTGTTTTGCATCACTCCTGTTCAAGAGCCAAGCAGCCGAAACACCTGCTCCTCTTTAACTAACCAACTCCAGCATTATAAATGGAATACAACTGAGGTCATCAAAATGTCTTGCACTCAAGTTACACACATTAAGCACAACTAATTCAGGTTACACCTAAAAAAATGACTGTGAGCTCAATAACCAATTTGAAACAAAGTTACAGAGTGTAGGAAGAGTACAAAATAGAGTGACGCAATTTGCAATGCCAAATGAAATTTAAGATACAAATTGTAGGTTTGTTAAAACACTTTTTTTTTTTTTTTTCAAAATTTTGAGTTTATAGTTTTCAGTTATTTTTTATTCATATCCTGTAAAACTTTTTTTTTTCCACAGAATATTCTCATGTTATCATAAAATAAACTTAGTATGTCAGCCTTGCGGATACAATTCTTGATTGGTTTAATTCCTCTTTACCCAACACATTCCAGTTTATGAATGTTATTGATGTCCCCTCTTTGCTTAAATTTGGTATTTCTGGGGGGGGGGGGGGGGGGTTTGCATTTGGCCGAGTGCAACGTTCAAAGTAAATGCTTTCCTTGAGCTTAATTATGAGAAAGTGTTATTCACCTCCACTGTTATGATGGTAGCCAGGTTTTTTGGAAATGTTATCTTAAAAAAAACCTAACCAGTTAGTCATGCTACATGTTTGTCTTGGAAATTAAAAAAAAAAAAAAAAAAAAAAAAAAAATCTAGATGCCTTGTTATTTTTATGCTTAAATTCAGGGAAAACTGAAGTCATTGGTCATTGATTTCCTGAGTTTTTCAAAACTTTCAAGATCTAATTATATCCATCCATCAATCTATTATCTATACCCTTTATCCTTGCAGGGTCACAGGGTGGTTGGTGCCTACCTCCAGTAGTCACTAGTCCATCGCAGGGCACTCAAACCAAATGACAATTTAAAGAGACCAATTAACCTAACAGTCATGTTTTTGGGCTGTGGGAGAAAGCAGGAGTACCTAGAGAGAGAACCCATGCATGCACAAGGAGAACATGCAAACTCCATGCAGAAAGACCCCAGGCTGGGATTCTAACCCAGGACCTTCTTGCTGCAAGGCAACAGTGCTACCAACTGCACCACTGTTCCATCCATTTCTAATTATATACTCATTCTTAATGGCATTGCTCTGGCTTCAAGAGTATTTTGTATGATTCAAAGAGAACCTATTTGAATGTATAATCAGACTCATTCCATTCAAATACTGTTTTCAACCCTTGTCTTTAATTTATGAAATTAGGAGCTAACTATCTAACAACTGTCTATCTACAACAGCTTCCATTAAATTGTAAAATACTTTGAAAATTATATTGACTACATAAAAAGCCAATTGAGAATCAATGAGAATCAATTGTAATTCTCATTTGCCACAAGCCATCTAGTGGACAGAGCAAAAATTAAAACACTGTGTGTGCATGTGCTTGTATCTATAAGGTTTCTCCATAAGAAAGTGGGCGTGAGGACCCCCAGACCCGCTCCCCCAGGATATGAGGACAACACGAGAAAGACTGAAGCCACCGACACCCAGTGGCCCCCCAAGCATGGATATGGAGCCCCCATGCAGGGACAACTGCAGCCTCCAGAGAAAAGCAGAGGAGAGCCCCAGGTGACCCCCCAGCAGCTACAATGCAGAAGCTCCAGGGGAATGCAAATGATGAACCCACAGGCTCTGCCGACAACCTGCTACACTGGAGCAGATGGACACAGAGACCCAACCCCTGAGGGAACACCACCCCCCAGCAGAGGCTCAACTGAGCTAGGACACCCAGTCCCCAGCAAGCAGCTACCAGAGTGAGCCACCAACGCACCAGCGGGCAGAGGCACCAGCTGGAGGACAGTGTGAATTGGGGAAGTAGACCCCACATGTACATACACAGGTGTTTAGATTCAGGTGTATGTCAGATACACTCTCAGTTGGGCTGCAGCTGCCACTATATACATCTTGTATTACTTTGTACCGTGAACTTTCCAATTATGTAATAAGTGTTGTTATTATTATATATGCATATGCATATGTTGTTTGCTGTTGTGGTTTCTCGGTTTTGTTTTTTCTCTTTCCATAGGTCTAGAGGCAGACTTCCAGGGTGTTGAGGGTGTTCAAGGGTGTTTCTTTATGTTTTTTCCCTCTACTCCTATCTCCTTCTTTCCCTTTAAACTTTTTCCCCATCTTTCTCCCTTTCCTTTCTCCTTTCTCTTTCACTTCTGTGCCCAATACATTTGAAATAAACCCAAAGCAATTTCTAATTAAGTTTTATGTATATATCAAGTGGAACATCAGCGTAAGCTGTAATGCTCCGCTTGTGAAAGCAAATCTGCCGGGCCTCTCCTTGACACCAAGACAACAGTTCTGAGTGCCACACTGCCGGACAGGACACGTTACCCCAACTCCACTCCTCGAGGGCTGATGTCCTGAAACCTTCAGAGGCACACCTGAATTAAATGGCTGAATTACCTGCTCAGTATGTAGTCAAGTTCTCCAGAGTCCTGCTAATGACCTGATGTGTTGAAGTATACCTGAGAAAGTTGCAGGACACCACCACTCGAGGACTGGAGATGCAGACCCCTGCTCAAGACCAGCAGGTAATTTCTAACTACCTGCTCTAGCACACCTGAATAAAATGGCCAAATTACCTCCTATACATTTTTTCAAGTTCTGAAAAGGCCCAGTAAAGAGCCATTATCAAGTTCTGCAAAGGCCTAATAATGAGCCACTCATTTAATTAACGTGTGGTGGAGCAGGGATGCATCTAAAAGTGGTAGGATGGTGTCTCCCAAGACTGGAATTGGAGAACCTTGCCTTAAAGGGTTGCAGCTACAGTGTAATCCAGAAAAAGGTGGCTCTCAAAAGTATTGACTTATGGGGGGTTGAATCAAAATGTATGACCACTTCTTTATATTTGTTGGAAAAAAAGGAAAATTATTTATCCTTTTTCTTCCACTTCGAAATTATGCATTACTTTGTGTTTGTCTATAAAAAAAAATCCTAATAAAGTACAATGAAGTTTCTGGTTGTTATGTGATAAAATGCCAAAAATGCCAAAGAGTCTGTATACCTTTGCAAGGCACTATAATTAAAGGTCAACTTCCTGGATGAACAAACAACCTACAGAGTTTTGGAACAAGAAAGACCTCATAATTAATGACATGTTTACTAGAATGGAATAAAAAGTTAGTTTTTTGGGGGTAAATTAAAGCTTAGGTGCTTTAATTTAAGTAATTGATTTAGTCATCAATTGATCTTCTTGCTTCATTACTCAGCTGTCCAGAAATTTGTTTAACAAAAAGGGATTATGCTTATGCCTTATTCATAGAATCAAGCATGATTGCGATGCTATCAGCATGAGTAAAAAAAAAGTCAACCCACGGCACACATCCATGAATACAGCATTGCAGTAAGTGATCACATTTTAAACCCTGGCTGTCATCTAAATAAGCAGAATTTGTGAAGGTATGTATGAGTCTTTTAGAAGGCACGATAATTTGCTACCTACTCGTAATACTACCTGTATTTCTCTTGTTATTTAACTATTTATTTGCAGACCAAATCTGTCTCGTATAAATAATTAAAAATAATTCCACAATACACCAGCAGAAATCAACTTCTCCCAACCTGTTCTCTCTTTAAACTCCCATGGGTTATGATTAGCCAGGATTCTATCTGGGAAAAAAAGATGAAATAGATTTGAGATACATACTGACACCCATTTAAAGAGGCATTATTATGTAAAATTGACTTTTTTGAGCTTTACATCATTTTATATTATTATTCCCTTATCAAAAACATACCTGGAGTGTTGCATTGATTCTTTCTTGCATGTTTGAGAAATCCTTTAATCTCCCATGGCAGCCATTCAGCTGTGCAAAATGCCTGTCTGGACCTAGCGCTGCCTTTGAGACCAAGCTCCTCCTTAGAGCTGCAGTTTCTAAGCTTCTGAGCTTCCACCTCACAGAGCTCCCCTCCCCTGCAACTTCCCCACTCAGCTCCTTCAGACAAGTCAGCAGCAATTAGCAAACAAATGGTGGAACTGCGCATCTGCGGAGCTCATTATATGAGCTACTTCTCAGTTAAACGCTGGTAAAAACAGTGTTAAAGGGCTAGCTGTTGTGGTGACTTCCTGGGGGCGGAGTTTCAAAAAGAGCATGACTTTCATAAAGAGACAGAGGCCCAATTTCAAGGTGTTAAATTATCAAGTCAATTTTTTTTAGGTCATATTTGATATATACAGCATTTTTGTAACTGAAGGTAGCATAGTAACTAGATAGTGCTATATAATTATTATATGTGCCTTGAAAACACATAATACTGCCCCTTTAACTGAAAATTACTCAACGGTAAAAACCTTTTATCTGAAAACACCTTTAGTTACTTAAAAGTGAGAACATCTAAAACACATTGGATTGTGTTTGCTTCTATGTTTTCATTTTCTGAATCCAGGACCCTTCGTCACCCACAATGTTTTAACTGGAAATGTCAACTTGTATTTAAGATCAGGTATTAATTTAATAACATTTTTAAAATAGTTTTATGTCAATAAAGTGGTCAGGCACAACAGCACTCTTGCCACTTTTGCTAACCCTACTGGTTGGGTCATTAATCATCATGTTATTGAGAAAATGGAGGTTTGAACTTCTTTGCAATTTGTTTATTGTGTGTAACAGAAATGTTACACTTGCTCACAAGGGTCTTAGTCCAGTTTTACTACTGGCACTAAAACTTTGCTATTTCAGATTTGCTTTTTGGTGATAAATTCTAAGTATATTTTTTTCATTTAGATGTGTTTGTTTCTTTGAGGCTGGACAATCTAATTTCACTATGAAAATATCAAGACCATTCCATCTTTCACATTTCCTGAGCTTTTTGCATGTACATAATTTGAATCGGATGGAAACAGCAAAGTACCAGAGAGAGCAAAACAAGAAAAAAAGGTCAGAGAGGGCAACACAAAACAAAGGCGAGAGAACAAACAATGAATTATATGGGATCAAGTTCCAGTTAACAAATCTTTCAAGTACAGATTAGAAGTTCATTTTTAAACACTGCCTTTCAGCTTATAGTTTGCATGTGGAGAGAACTGTTTTAGTTATCCTTTCTTTCTTATATACATTTTTATACATTTTTATACTTGTTGAAACACTGGGACATACAAAATCAGGGATTCTTCTGTAATGGTCACTTGATTATATATCAGTAAAAATGGTCAGACACATATACAGTCATATTTAACAAATATATTCAATTCAGTTTAATTTAAAAATACTTTATTTTTCCCAAAAGAAATGTCATAACTCACATCATCCAAGTATAAGAGTGGTTGTGGATGGTGATGCTGAAGGCTCAAATTCTCTCTGGTAGCAGTCAGTCTTGCAACAAATGTGAAGAGGTCATAACATGCTAACAGCTCAATATCTGGGCAGTAGAGATGATATTCCACAGTAACATGTCCTGGATGACACTATCAGTTGTTAGCACTGCTAATCCACCTCATTTACTTTTGCTACTCTACTTTAAATCTGTCCGGCTGTATGGTTAGTGAGCCGGGCAGAGAGATACCGGAGTCTGGGATATGATCCTTCCCCGTTATGATCGATAGAAGAGATGGTTTGAACTTCCTCCTTTTCTCTGCTCTTTGGTGCTGAGAGACAGCAAATTTCAGTGCAGCTGTGACATTCAAGTTATAAGGGCTTGAACCGACGTCCTAGGACAACGAAAAAAGTGGAAGCATTTTAAAATAATTCATGATTTCTTACCTTTAAATGTTGATTAATGTGTTAATCCCTGAATGTGAGGCTTTCTTTCTCTTCAATAAACTGATTACCTGTTTGAATGTAAAAACAGCTCAAGATACAAGATAGTTAGTACCTTATTATAATGACAGTTTGTTTTCTCTCTCAATAAAGGAAAATAACAGAAAATATTTTGTCTTGGCTGTATAATGTGACAACTGTTGAGTCATACTGCATTTCTCCAATATAGGTCAACCATTCGCAAAGATATACAGAAACCCCATTAAAAACAATGCTTGTCTGTCTGAGTAATTGTCTGATAAAATATTTGAAAATACGATTTAATAAATGATGCTATCCTTACCTGTTAGAAAGTGGTCACTGCAAACTCTTGCATTCTCCATTCCCGCACCTCCTGCTTTTAGCTGGAGATTGTTGATCCACTTTTGTAGACTTTTTTCTGTAAGTTTTTAAAAATTAACTCACTTGTGATACACTACTTTCAGAACACGAGAAAAACGTTTATCTTTCCCCCATTAGAGCGGTTGCAAAAAACAAAACAAACAACAAAAAAAACGTACATGGCACAGAATTTAGGCATTTAGTCGCGGAATCAACAGAAGGAAATGGGGTTGTGTACAACTGCATTTACTTCCTGTCCCCCATCTGCATTTCGTGACGTTGATACTACGTCATCTGAAACCCAGCAATAGTTACACCCTTGAAAACAGGAGAGACAGAATGAGAGGGATTTTCTTAACTTTTCTCATGCAGCTGTTTAATGCAATGACAGAGCGCGAAAGCCCCCTAGTGGAGGATGGAGCCACTACCAATCAATCCCAGAGTAGGCTTACTAGCTGATTGCTAATGTACAAATCACAATTTACAGCATTTACATTGTTTTTAGGCTTATATAAACTAAAATGAATTATTTATTGTAAAAAAAAAAAAAAAAAAAAAAAAAAAAAAAAAACGTGAATTGTAATTTTTTTTTATTTTTTATTTTTTTTATTGTCAACTGTTGGAGTATGAAATCAGCTTAAACCAACTAGATAGAATCATTTAGTACTGCACTGGGGGTATAATAGTCTTCCAACCTATAAAACTATCTAGCTTCAAAAATGCTACATCAAATTTGAAGAAACATTTGAAGACAGTCAAACTGACAGAGCAAGTCCCATCAGGTGGTGTAGAGCAGACAGCTGCAACTAAAATGTGGTAGGCCCCTCACCACCCAAACAATGGGGGAGAGTTGAAGAAGTTGGTTGGACAGTATGTAATAGAGGAAATGCTGCCCTTAAACACAGCTGACTCTCCCTGGTTGTTATTTTTCTGTTGAGGTGGTGGGGGCTGCTGTCGGCAGCTGCTGAAAATAACTACTAAAGTAACTTGTAATCTAACTTAGGTACTTTTAAAATCAAGTAATCAGAAAAGTAATTAAGTTACTTTTTCAAGGTAACTATGCCATCACTGCTTATAGCTGACAGAAAGACAGAGATGACAGAACCCCCAACAATGCAGGTTAAAGTGAAAAAGCCACGACTATTTTTTATCCTATATGTATTCTGATCTAGGGAAACATACAGAAATGTCATTGTTTTTTGTTTAATTTGTCATGGAGATTGTTCAGTTGAAAAAGGAGAATTTATCCATTACAATGATTTTTTTTTTTATAGGTTGATGAAAATATGAAAAAAAAAAATAAAAAAAAAATAAAAAAAAAAAAATATATATATATATATATATATATATATATATATATATATAATTACACATAGTCCCTTAAACACCCAATGGAGAGTTTCCTCAGATTACCCACTTTCCTTGTACTCCACATTACCAACACCTCCTAATCCTCCTTACAAAACTTTCAATAAAATAGTAACAATTCACCTTCCTTACATAATCCATAAATGCTTTCTTGCTGTACCTCCTTACTCCCATCTTCTTCTTTTCTTAAAAGCCTTCTCCCAAATGAATCTGAAGGAACACTTCTGGACCAGAACTTGTATTTACATAAAAGTACTTTAAACCTTAGAGTTTAAGTAGGCTGAACTTCCCTTTCACCATGACTGTATTTTTGATAAGCTTGTGAAGGAGAAATAGCTTAGTATCAGTAAGTTTACACCATCACTATTACTCATGGAAAAAAAAAAACTATTAAAAACTAGATCATAAATTCAAGTGGGCAAAACAAGTTTCTAAAAACACTGCATGACCTGAACGTTACAGGTGAGGAGTACAGTCATGCTGTGTGGTCTCAAAGAAAAGTTGTATCACCCCATCAGAGGGAGCCTGCTAAAGTAGTTTTGTTGGGATGCCTTTGAGGGCAAGTGTGTTTGACATGCATCAATGGGAAGAGTCCTTAGATTAGACTGTGGACTCACTGAAAAGAGTTCCCCTAGGAATGGCTGTTTGAAGGAGGTGCAGCAACTTTTTCCAACCATAAACCATGTGCTTCTTTCATAGACCTTTGTAGAAGTTTAAAGGCTGCATTATTTCTGCAATCCAGATCCTTTTGAACAGCTATTGTCTCTTCGTACTCTTTCTTGTGTTCATATCTTTAAGAATTTACCATTTGTAAATGCTTTGTCTCTAAATGTCAACTGCAAATTTAATGACTTGATGTTTTTGTAAACCCACAGCAACCTTTGTTCCAGCTTTATTCTGTGTGTGACCAAGAGAGAAGACTGGAACTGTGCGGTGGACAGAGGGAGTAAGCATGTATTTGGATTCATTGCACATTACCACTTAGTAAATGTTGCTATGTGTATACCTGCAAGTGAATAAAAATGAGGATATCATAAAGTTGATTTTACTGTTATATATCAAACATAAATTCAACCACTTCCCATTATAATAAAAATACATAAACAACTTCTTAAGTGACCTCACGAGAGTTCTACATGCTTAACACTGGCTCTGTTCAGTTACAGTTCTACTTCCTTTCAAATATTTTCATGGCTGTGTTCAATCTCCCAGGGGAAAATATTCATTGTATGAAGCTCATTCTGTTTTTGTGATCAAGATTATCTACTTGATAAATGTGTTAACTAATGTGGCCTGATTAAAGTAGTCAAGACCCAAGCCATGTTTACTGATTTCACTCCATGAAATAAGAAAGGCATCAATGGCAGCAGTAAAAATACTTAGGCACTTTTCTGTAATTCAGTTTTGCCTCAAATGCAGATGGCACAAGTAAAACAAGTACATCAGATTATGAAAAGAGAAAGGGATGCAGAAGAAATGTTTCATCTATTTTTATTGAACAATGGTTGGACCATTTCAGTTTAAAATCACCAGACCTAGTCTAATATTTTCATTTTCTGTGACATTAATAGATAATAAAGTGACAAATAATATGGAAAAAAAAACAAAAAAAAAAAACAAGTGGACTCTTTTATGACATAAATGATCACTTACCTCTTTTTATTGTCTTTGACTGTAAATATAGCAAATAAAAATGTAAATATAGTAAATAAAAAGAACCCAACCATGTAAAATTCAGTCGAATGAGGACAGAGGAAAATATAAATGCATTTAAAAATGACTTGCTAAAACAGTACTGGGATATGGTTTGTGAGGAGGACACCACTAAAGCATATAACAAGTTTCTAGGGATATTTGTAAGATTATACACTGAGAATTGTCCTGTAAAATGATACAATATTGATCATAAACAAAGAGATGATCCATTGATTACAAAAAATATAACAAACGCCTGGAAGAAGAAGAATGCTCTTTACAGATAATTTGTAAAAGAGAGAACTAAAGAAAAAGAGAGGAAGTACAATTTATGTATAAAATAAACTCATTAACATCATTAGAACCTCTAAAAAGTAATTTATAATAAAATATTACAAAATAATAAAAACTGTATTGAAGATATGTGGAAAGTATTAAATAGAATTATTAGAAATGGCTCTAATAAAGTAAATTACCCTGAATATTTTGTTGAAAAGGAAAAAATAATAAAAGACTAGGATGAAGTAGTTAATGGGATTAATAATTTATTTGTAAATGTGGAGCTAATGTCTGAAAAAATAGGTGCTTTAAAATCTAATCTAAGGATAAACCAGAAGGATAAGAATCCCAGCTCAGAGTTTCTTAGACTCATAGAAGAAAAAGAAATACAACTGATTGGACTGATACTGATAAGATGATTGTAAAAAAAAAAAAAAAAAAAAAAAAAAAGTTACAACACTCGCACGCATTTTTAACATGTCCTTTGACACCGGTTTACTTCCAAATAACATGAAAATAGCCAAAATGATACCCTTTAATAAAGCAGGTGACAGACATCATTTTCTCTAGCATTAAAGGAATTGGTTGAAGAAATATCAAAAGCTATAGACAATAAAATATATGCAGCAGGAATATTTATAGACTTAAAGAAAGTATTTGATACCATTGATCATAAGATATTATTCTCAAAACTGGAACATTATGGCATCAGAGGGGATTGGACTAATTGGGTCATGAGTTACCTAAAAAACAAAACCCCGATTCAGTTTAGGAGTATCATAGAGTTTGAGTCATTTAAGTCACTGAATATCTGAATATCTGATTGTCAAAAGCTTAACCAAATGCCTGTCAGTAACAAAAAAAAAAAAAAAAAAAAAAAAAAAATCGTGAAGAAAGTGACAGATCAACAACTCCATATTTATTTTCTTTATGAATGACAAAAAATAAATTATGCAGAAATGAAATAAATATTAGTGCATATCTTTAGTGATAATGTTTTTGATACATCTGCAATAAATAAATAATGATGTCAATAAGGCAGTGAAAGGGCAGTACACAGGTGTGATTAGCTAGGACAAAGCAGCAGCAGGAGGAAGAAATCACATAGTTATCTTTCCTTAGAACAGACAATGGATTTGCCTAAACTTTTTCTGTCTGCTTTGGGATACAAGCATCACATGAAAGATGAATCATTTCTTTCAGGGCTAATACAGCAGTTAAGATGTAACATCCATATATAAATACAGCTATAATAGTTGTGCAGTTACATAGCATGCAAGTTTTCTTCTTTGTAGTTGGCTAGATAACAATAGCAGAGATGAGTTAGGGAATGAGTTAATAGAGAAATGAAGTGTAATTAATCCAAGTCAAGTCAAGTTTATTTATACAGCACATTTCAGCAGCAAAGCAGTTCAAAGTGCTTCACATCATAAAAAATCCAGAGTCAGTATGACTCATGGGTTTTGAATAACTTGTCCAGAATTTGCACATCACTAATTGTTAGGTTTGCTATACTCTTGTTGTTGAGCTTCAAATTGTACAAAAAGCAGTAGATATTGTCATCAGGAATATGCAGTTTAACATTTTTGTGTGTTTGCATTCTTTATTTGGACATTTCTAAATGTTAATATTAAGATATACATTTAACAAAAGGTAATCTAATTAATTAGAGACTTTGTAATTAATTAATTAATTGTGATGAATCACATTTCTTTATTTTTTAAATACTTGACACAGCCCACAAATTTTTCAAATTGCAATACATTTTGGTTAAGGACTGAATCAATTAATGTGTTTTATAAATCATCTGCATATAAAGTATTTTGTTTTAAAGATCACCCTTCAGTCTGAGCCAAAAGGCAAAAATAAAACCAGAAAAAACTTTCTGGATTCAAAGCTTGAGGCACAGCAACACATGTTACACTGTTTTTTTTTTCCCCTCTTACCTTGTCGGTATGTCCCATTCCACCCCAGATGTTCTCTGTCTTTAGGTTTTAAATGTCGGGCACCTGTAGTAACAATAAGCTGTTAAGTTTGCTCTCAAAAGCAGTGTTCAAAATACTTTTAATGTTGTTGTCCAGTATGTTTTGATTACATAACCTGGTTATGGGGCTTCCACACCAAATGCAGCACAATCTCTGCTACGTTCTAAAATCCATTCACTTGTATTTTGTGCTCTGCACAACAATGGCTTTGTGATGTGCTGAGCAAAGCATAAGTGGCTTGAGTAGAAAGCAGCCACAAGTCAGCTTTTGGAAGAACATAATTTCCATTCTGAGTCATAACGTCTCATCATTATTGTCCCCTAATGATTTTCTCTCTTCCTCTATGTCTCACTTATGTTAACTTCTAATGTTGGTTTTAGCACATGGAAATAAAATTATTTTTGCAGATAAAATGTTGCTATTGTATACTTGTTATTGAGAAAACTCCAACTCTTTAGGGCTGTGCTCTGCTGTGGATAAACCGATCACAGTGCCACCTGTGTTATTCTCAGTTGATCACCATAGGGTTCACTGCAGACTCCCACATCAAGGGCAGCAAGTGCCATTTTTACTGTGAAAGCTTCCTGCCACTGGCAACACGAAGTAGCTCCCAGATCATTATGCCCCGCATTCACTTGTACTAGGACATCAGATATTTCCTTATTTACACAATACTTCAGATGGTATATAAGTTTACATTCCACAGTGCAAATAAATGCATTAATTTTAACACATTATTTTTGATGTAATTAATTAATCAATATTAACATGTTAAAGTCCTATTCCTAGTTAATCAGCAACCTCATATCTTATGAGTTCCCATATGAAAGAAAAAAAAATCATATCAAAAGGCTTTGAATATAAAAAAGGGTTAATTGGCCTTCAGGATTTAAAGAAAAAAATGTTTGTCTGATTTGTTGTGCTTCAGTTCTATCCAAGAATAATTATGGGTATGCAGTGAGAAGGAGTATACACTTGGTGGTTCTACCCTTACAAAGATCTTACATGTTGTAAGTTTAATTGGGCATAAAATAGAAAGAGATGATTATCCCAACCACCAAAAGTTAAGGGCTATTGGCTGTAAAAGGGAAGCAAGCTCCAAAATATGCCTAATTTAAAAAAAAAAAAAAAAAAAAAAAAAAAAAAAAAAAAAAAAAATCAAGAGCAACTACATGACAAACACCCACAAACTTCTCTGTCACACACACTCAGACAAATACAAATAGTTTTTTTCTCTCTCTTTTACTGATATCTCCTTTTTATGTTTTTCATGTGTACTTTCACCGCGACTTTTTGGGAAAGATGTTTAAGACAAGAACATTTTCCAAACCATCATATCTTAGAAATCACTCATTTGTATTTCGAGTGGAAATAATCTATCTAACATTATGGACAATCAACTGCTAAATCTGCATGTTGAAAGCATATTTCTCCTCAGCTTGTGATATTAACATTTTTTTTCTTAACATTTAAGCCCATATTTGATTTGAACACATTTAGCACCATACAAATGAGGGTGACTGATAGCATGAAGACCTTCCTCCTGGCTCTGATTGGTCGTTATTGGTCTGGAGTGGTGCATTTCTTTAGATGGCAATAGTAGCTCAGGGAGGAGGTGAGGAGCTCAGTCTTTTCACAAATTATCTGCCTCATACCATACTGTCTCAACATCATGACAGTTTCAAGAAATATGTAAAAAAAACATATTTTTTGTAAAAGTTACATACTGCAGCTTTGAGTCATAATATACCAGAGAAATAGGAGCAATTATAAGATTGATAAGTGATTTTCATCCACAGAAGCATTTACTCGAATGAAGAAAAACACAGTGGATAGAAACAA
The DNA here is from genome assembly GCA_014839685.1 of Anableps anableps. Classification (NCBI taxonomy): domain Eukaryota; kingdom Metazoa; phylum Chordata; class Actinopteri; order Cyprinodontiformes; family Anablepidae; genus Anableps; species Anableps anableps. Next base: position 22,094,022 of record CM026068.1, on the reverse strand, counting down.
AAGCAATATGTCTCAGGCTGACAGAGCCAAGTCGTTTCAGCACACAACTGATAACAGTGTTGTGGTATAACTTTACCCAAAACATCCTTGTATTTCTTTGTTAAAGAATTGATGCTTTAGACTTGTATTTAAACATAAATTGGTGCACATCATTAAATAAGAGTTAGCAAAGGCTGAAAAGATCATTTCAACTGTGAATTTACTCATTTCATACAACATTTTAGCTCATCTTCTTCAACTTGTCACACAAAGTGCTGCACCTCTGTATACATATGTTCATTTTGGATCTATTATCTTCTGAATTACAGTTCCCTGAGGTCAGTTTTCTTTCATATTTTAGCTGCAATTGTGTAGTGCAGGAAGGTAGATATGAGGACAATTCCTGCACTTTTCACTTGATAAGAGCACATAAATCTATAAAAAGTCAAATTTACTTCATAATATGTGGAAGTCTTTTTTTTTTTTTTTTTTTTTTTTTTTTTTTTTTTTTTTTTTGTTTGTTTGCAAGTATCTCCTCATGGTCACTGGCACTGGCTACCAACTATTAACTGCTTTCACTGAATTTGGTTTCAAGCACCATGATGCTTACTCATATGATGATGTGATGTGAAGCCGCAGAAAGTATGTGGCAATGTGAAATTTTAGAGTAGTTCTATACATCACTGTTACAAAAATAGGACAGAAATTTAGGAGATCCCCTATTCTCTTGTAACTATAACACCACTGCCTACTTGTAACATTTTAATGATCTCCAAAGTTACAGAAGTATTAAAAATCATCTCCCACCTCAAGGTTCTGAGATCATAAAGAACAGTTAGAGCCAAAAACATACCAAAAAACATAATTCATTATCATTATTTTTAAACAGAGCATGGTAATTAATAGCTACCCAGTCATCTGTAGCACCACAAAACATGGCAATTGTATGTAACTTCTCAGTGGCATGACGAGAGACATTTATTTACACAGCTGCTTGTTGCTGGCCATATCAACATGGATGAGCATGTGCAGATTACTCCCGATCTAGTCATGTAACAAACTTGACCACAATAGATAAATAATAGTGATTAGCCCTGCATGTGCAAGGCCTGGTGGAAATGTGTTTGAACAAAGAGATTAACAGCTGCACTCTTCCACAGCCAATGGCATATGAGGTTTGACTGGTTCCCAGGCTAGCTTGTTGGTGTTTTTGATGGATTTGAAATCTTGCCATATGCAGAAACACATTACTGACAGAGCTATTAAATTATTTTGTTCCATATGTAAAGTAAAGAAACATGAATGTGACTGAACATTATGCAATTTCAGGCATCAGAAAATTGTGTGTAGGGATGAACTAGGCTTATGAAGGTCCCAAATTCTCTTCCTATTTTCTTGGTTGACTTCTTTTGACGTTTTTAACTAGTTACACAAGTAAGCAGTTTGTATTTTAAAACACATCTTCAAACAGTCACAGGATGCCTCCATTTACCTCAACCGTTGTGAATTAACCAATCATCAAAACTGACATAAGATTATCATCTGGGTTTTCCCAATTTGTTTAAAGGTATAGTAATCTAAGATTAATAAGAATAAGAATACCTTTATTAGTCCCCCAGGGGGGGAAATTACATATCAGTACATTCCTCCTGACAGAAGTGATGTAACTTCAGCCAGGTCTGTAGGCAGCCTCACTTTTACACGCCATTCCAGATCTACCCTCAACTTCTCCTAAGGACTGAGATCAGGGCTTTGTGATGGCCATGCCAAAGCATTTACTCTGTTGTCCTTAAGCCACTTTATAACTACTTTAGCTATATGCTTAGGGATATTGTCCATTTGAAAGACCCATTTGTGCCCAAGCTTTAACTTCTTTAAATGTTGCTTCAATATTTCCAAATAGCATTCTTTTCTCATGATGCCATCTATCTTATGAAGTGCACCACTTCCTCCTGCATCAAAACAGCCCTACAACATGTTTCTGCCACCCCTGTACTTCACAGTTAGGATGGTGCAAGCATCCCCCTTTTTTCTCCAAATGTAACGATGGTCATTTTGGTCAAACAGTTCAACTTTTGTTTCATCAGATCACAGGACATGTCTCCAGAAGTGAAGGTCTTTGGCCCTGTGTGTATTTCCAAATTATAATCTGGGTCTTTATGTTTCTTTATATAAAGGCTTCTTCCTCACTGAATGGCCTTTCAGCCCATTTTAGTACAAGACACACTTCACTGTGGATAATGACACTGTCCAATTTCAGCCAGCATCTTCACAAGGTCTTTGGCTTTTGTTCTGGGATCATTTTGCAGATTTTGCAACAAAATCCGTTCATCCCTGGGACAAAGTACCCGTCTCCGTCCTGCGCAGTGTGATGGTTGGACATTCCCATCAAGTCTATACTTGTGTATAATTGTTTGAACAGATGAATGAGGCACCTTCAAGTATCTGGAAATTGTTCCCAATTATGAACCACACTTGTGCAGCTCCACAATTATCTTCCTGATATTTTGGCTGGTTTCTTTTGACTTTCCAATCATGTCAAACAAGAAAACAGTGTGTTCCAGGTGTGACCTTAAAATACACCCACAGGTGTGGATGTATATGTATGTGGACCTATGGATAGCTTCACAGAATTACTTTTTGCTTTAGGCAGAGAGTTAATTAATTGTTGATTAATTTAAACACATATCTGTCTGCCAATTCGCACTTGAAAGAGCCAGTTCCCAGGAACCCCAGAGTGGTTAACACTTGTAATTGGACAGAGATGGCGTGGTTCCGGTGGGTTGGTCTCGCCAATACTGGACCAAGTTCAGCACGTAGATCCAAGAGCAATGATCTATGGAGTCTAATTCCGCTTATAAGCCAGTCATCATCATGGGCCAGAAGATCTTGGTGATCACTGAAAACACATTGTCTCCTGATTCTGCCATTTACAACATCTTCCAGCTGTGCCAGCGCACCCCTCACGCAGCATTTGCAAACATGAACAGGTGTTACAACAGCATTTAAATGTGTACAGGAATCACTGTGAATGCTTCACACCTTGTCACAATTTATGGTTAACCTGTGGTATGTCTTACCCATTATTGGGAAAGGAAGGTGATGGTGAGAAGACATTTAAATAATGTGGAGACTTTGGTTTGGACTGAGGTTGTCTTATAGGTCTTTCTTCTTTATTTTAAATGTCTTCATGTATAGTTGTGGCTCACTAGCACCAGCATATATCACACTGAGTTTTTGAATGGTTATGATAAAGTTGATTTGTGGTTAAAGTTCAATATGTGATTATTGGTCTGAGGGAATCATGATGCAGTGTGACTTCAATTCCCTACCTAACCACCTGTGTCGCTATTTCCCCTCTATTTCCAAAACAAACGTATATAGGGGCAACAGTTAGTGTGAGAGTCCACACATTTTCCCATCAAGTTTGTTTTTATAGATCACAACCTTTGTGTGGAAAGTAACGGACACAAGTTTCAGGCCCTGTATTGTGCGTACACCAGCTTTATAAATGAGACCAGAGGTCCAGCCTATGAAATTATCTGGTCTAGGACCAGCCTTTTTTAAAATTATTTTTAATACTGCAGAACATAGTTCATAAATTTATCTGGAGGGGTGTCCAAAAGCTCCTTATTTCTGAAACCACTTAATGCATCTGACTGGAAAAGAGGAGTACTTTCTCACCTAATCCTGATCAGCTTGGCTGCATCGATTTTCTGTTGCATCATTTAACATTATATTTTCTTTTACAATTTTGAAGAACATTGTACAATCATTGCATAATTGGAGCATTGTACTGCATTTAGAAATACAGTTGTCTTCAGCATTTTCTTACTGTAGAATGATCAACTTCAAACTGTTTGGAAATGGACTTTCAACTCTTTGTTTGATGTGAAGCAACAATTGCTTCTTCTAAGATCATTGCTGATGTATTTCTATCTTGGCACTGGGTTGAAAATAGGCACCAGACAAGCAGACCTGCAAAATGTAACTTTTTCAGAATGGGTCACACTAGTATTTAAAGAGGGTGTACTGTCTCTTTACTGTGATATAAGTAATTCCTGTGGCCAACTTCACTGTGTGAAACCTGTACCACTTTAACATGAATACATTTTAGACAAAGAACTTTTATATTTTCAGTCTAAGCCTTGGTCTAAAATTTTTTGCTCATTGGATTATCCACCTTTTGAGCTCATTGTTACCAGCATTCTTTTATGACATAAGTTGTGTGTAACAAAAGCTTGTCTGGCAAGTTTGATTAGCTTTATATGCACCGCAGAGCTGGCTCCAGAGGAATTTAGCTGGGGATAGGGGGGTTATGGCTTATTTTTGGGGGCCCAGTAATCACACTTTTTAAATATAAATGCATAAATAAACATTTAAGTAAAATGAAACAACCATCTTTCTTAATACAAAATAAACAATAATGATGTAAACAGCTACATGTAAATGTGTTTGAGTCACCAGAAAATGCTGAGTGATTACCGTATTTTCTGGACTATAAGTTGCTCCAGAGCATAAGTCGTATAAGTCAAAAAATGCGTCATGAAGAGGAAAAAAAAACATATATAAGTCACATTTATTTAGAAATTGTGAAATGTGACGTGGACCTGGTCCATGCTGATGAAGGGTTCCGGTGACACGTTGTGTTCAGGTGCCTCCTTTTTAACAAACTCACAAAACTGTTGGCTTTGACTTGGAAGTCTACTGGCAGTTTCTGATACACTGATGTCTGGGACTATAGGCTCTAAATCATGGTGGTCAGGAATGACTCCGCTCCGCCGGTGTTCTGACGATCTGTGCTACCTCATCAGATTTTCCTACTGTAGGATACCTGAATGGGCCTGTCCCTCTGGTGCTGGGTCTGATGCACCAGTCACAATAATTTCAGCCAACAATGTGACATCATTAAAAGAGTGACGATGATAAAGAAGAAAGCTTTTACCAGAAACAATACAATAAAGAGCAACTGTCTCATTTTATGTTTCTCTCATTTATGTTTTTTTTTTTTTTTTCACTTTTCTGGCATTTGTAGAGCTGCACAGCCCCAACAGATGCCATTAATTCAGTGCCTTTGGCCAGATGACATTCTTTGGCAATCTTTTAGCATAGTGGGACTCACATGTGCCCTATCATCAAACAGATACATCTTCTTAGTAACAATTATAGACACCCTGAATCTGGTGAAACCACATTTCTTACACCTCGCAGGGGGTAAGTTTGTGATGTGAGCATTTTATTACATACCTCAGAGTAGTCATAGTAACACACATCCTCTTACCCCTTCCCCTCTTTTCTCACCTTATGACCATCTTGACATAGATTGGGATGAAGCAGGGGGTAAAAAAGTGAAGAAACCAGCAGCACTATCGAAGGATAGAAATCACATGAATTGTAGAACAAACTGAAACAAGACATATTGTAAGATACATTTACAATTGGCTACAAGTGTGCATATGTAACTTCACAAAATACAGTTTAAATTAGACATTTAAAAAAAAACAAAATTTTTTTCTCAATATATGACAGAATCAGATTAAGCATTTTCTGTTTTAGGTCAGTTAAGATTACCTCTATCAATACTAATTTGCTAAATGCAAGAATAAATAAATACAGATTGGTCTTCTTAAATTCACTAAGGGACCAGTTCTAGGGTTCGTTGAGGATGGTGGTATAAAGAAAAATAAAACTGGGGCCCTTCGAATATGAAGCTGGGATTTAAGTGAAATAAAATAAAGACATATAATACAAAACAAACTATACATCAGTAGCACTCAGCTTCAGTACTTCAACTTTTTCTTCAACAGATAATCTAATCGTTTCAGTCAAACCTTCAAAAATCAAAAGTTAACTATTTGTAACTGGTCTCTTTAATAAAATACATTTTTACCCTTTTATCAGCACCATTTAACTTGTATTTAAATGGAGGAAAGCACTTCAAGTTCACAAAATCTTTCACAATGAAGGATTTTCTGTTCATAGTTCAGGTCATTTGTTCAGTCTAATTCAGCTGGCAACAGAAAGCTTTTTCAGATCCTACCTTGGAAGCTGAACATTCAGTTCATTTTTGGAAAGTGGTAAAGACTGTTGGACTTCCAGCCAGGACTAAAACAAGGCTGGCATAATAACTAACTGCTAACCGTTCCATTTGTAGGACCTGAGCTGAGGAGGAGATTCTTGGTGCAGTTCTTGTCACCACGAGCCTCTAACAGCAAACGAGCCCTGATCAAGCGCTCCAGCCATTCCAGAGCTATAACGCCATGTTCCGCGCCTGTTTACCATTGCCGGTGTTCTCGGCATAACACCGGATGTCCCAGTGTATCATAAGGGTGTCGACCCTTAAGGGGTCATTTTCCATCACGTAACGTGTGTTTACTTTGATTTACTGGAGGTTTCTTTCAAGATAAGGTACAGGTAGCTTTAGATGCAAAAGACATTTTAGGGCTCCCACATTCCAAAACATAGCTTTTCTACTGGCATAGTCCACAGCAGTGGATCAGTGATGTTCATAAATAGTTAATATTGTTATTTATGGTATTTCGGACTTAAATGAGATTGTTTAAATGGCAAAATATTTGATTATTTCTATCTGCTTAGGATGCCATTTTGTGAGTGGCAACCTGCTCCCGTTCCACCATTTTGCTACTCCAAATTGTTAAATTATCAATGCAGGAACTGATAAATAGATTAAGAATCAATTTTTCAAAAGGGGTATTGATTTCTATTTCAGTGAAAATTTAATAGGACATTACTTCCTCTGAAAAAGATTTTATTTTTGCACATTTCTGGTGTTGCTGTGTGAAGAACATGTGTTGCTCTTCAGGTAACGCCAGTGCTGGACTGATGCCTTCAAATATTTTAAAACCTAGGCCTTATCAGGCAGGCATTTATAAATAATAACTGAGACTGAACTTTATTGGCTATTTTCTTTAACAAGAGTGGTGACCCAACTTGGTAATTTTGATCGAAATTACTAGTTTTATTAACAACTGCCTTAAGCAATTATAATAATTATTCATCACCAAACTTGACTCCTACTAAAGCACAGCAAGACACTGGTATGCGGACAGACTTGAGTGCTATCAAGGAGGGACTCCATGAGTGAGAGTCACCTTCAGTTATTCTGTGTCACAAGCAGGGTTAGTGGACCAGTGCAGGTTCAGAAAGGGAGAGCAAACCTGGCTATTAGGTGTTGCTAGCCATCGGTCAGCAGCACCTAATGCTGATTCTGACCACCAGAAGGAACAGCACAGTCATGTGGATGCATGTTGAGGAAACCAGACTTTTGCTCATGCAATACAGCAGAAGCTCCTGGTAGATGGAAAATAAAACTTCTTTAATAATAAAGACCAAAAAACTACTAACTCTGTATCTCTCTCTCTTGCTAGCTCTTTCTTTTCTGAGTTGGGTCAACTCTATTGTCTACAGAAGAGGATTAGGGCCAACGAAAAAAGGAATTCTGACTTTAATCTCTGATTTTTTTCCACATAATTCTGAGATTAAGTCATTTTTTTCTTTTTTGGTGGTCCTTATCCGCTTCCATAAAAGTCAGTCTGGTTAGTGTGCTACTGCATAATGCTGCTAAAATATCATTTCAGTGCACAAAAATATGTTTCAAGGCAACACACAATATAAAAGGGAGTTCTCTCTGCTAATAACCATACTCATTAGGAACAATCCAACAACTTCTTGGATCATTGACTACCTGACAGACCACAGTTTGTGAGACTGAAGGACCAAGTCGTCAGCAGCACAGGAGCACAAGGGGACTGTACTCACCATTTCTTTTCACTATGTATACTTCAGACTTATAGTATAAGTCAGAGTCCTGTCATCTGCAGAAATACTCAGATGACTCTGCAGTCTTCAGGTGGATCAGAGATGGACAAGAAGCTGAGTGTAGAGAGCTGGTCGGCTGCTTTGTGGCATGGTGTGGAAACAATCATCTCATCTGGAATGTGAATAAAACAAAAGGAGATGATTGTAGATTTCGACAGATCAGGGTTAGGTCAAATACTATTTCTATCATGAGAGAAGAAGTGGAAGCGGTTGAGGAAGAAAAATACCTCATTGTTCATCCTGGACAACAGACTGAACTGGAGACGCAACAGTGAGTCCATCTACAAGATAGGACAGCACAAACTGTACTTCTTGAGGAAGCTTAGGTCCTTTTGTGTTTGCAGAAAGGTCCTGCATACCTTCTATAAATCTGTTGGTAAGTGTGTAATCTCTTCTACCATCATCTGTTGGGGGCAGCAGCATCAGAGCCAGAGACTTAAAAAGGCTAAATAACCTGATAAAGAAGGCTGGTTCTGTTCTGGGGACAACTGTGGAAAAGATGATAGTGCAAAGAAGGATTCTTCATAAAATCAAGAAAATTGTGGGCAACTCTGAGCAAACTCTTCGTGAGACTGCTTTACAGAATGTCTTCAGTCAGAGGCTTCTTCAGATTTGCTGTAATACAGATCAGTACAGGAGATCCTTCCTGGCCACAGCCATTAACATCTACAAAAACTCTTTGAAGAGCCTTGGATAATATGAGTTACAACAACATTTAATTTCCCTTTGGGATTAATAAAGTATTTTTAAACTGAAAAAAAAAACCCCAACAACTTAAGTTTTCATAAAGAGCTTTTCTGTTTTGCTCCTCCTCACTCATTAGACTTCAGTGCTCTCTTTCACTCCTACTTGACAGAACCAGAAGTGAGGGGGGGGGGTCGATAACAAAACTTTTGAAAAATGTTTTTGTATTACATTTTTCAGTTTGGTTTTAAGGCATATTTTCCACTTACTAAACAAAACGTGAAAATAGTAAAACTGAATTATTTTTTTTGGAAATGTCCCTTTTGCTGTAGATTTCCAACCTAGGTTACACAAATCTGGAAACACCAACACGAACTGTGAAGCACAGGGGTGGCCGCATCATGAGGAAAAGACATGATGCTGAAATAGGAAAAAAGCATCCAATCAAAACATCCATCTGGAAGGTAAAGCTTGGGCACAAATTAGCCTTCCAAGGGAACAATATATCAGGACTAGTGTTTCTCCTCTTTTTCTTTTCCTGTTGCTCCTTCTCTCCTTAGGTAGGCATAAACCTTCTGCTGCGGTGCCTCCACAACTGGTCCTCATTTTTTCATCAGAATGGCTATGTAAAAAGATCTGCCACCCTTCTTTGGTTTGATGGTCCACCCTGGTTGCAGTACATACAGTTTCATCTTGTGTTGTTTTTTTTCTAGTTCCCAGTGGCTTATTCTTTATTTCCTTATGCTTCATATTTGTGCTGCTGAGCTTTACCTGGAGGCCCCACCATAGATGCTCTGATCTCCTGTGAGAAACTACTAGACAACCTTACAATACTAACAAACACTACCTCACTGCACTTGCATCAGCCTTCACCAAAGCCATCAAGGATTAGTCACTACTGCTCCCTCCTGCCAGTAAACAAGGAGAAGCTAGCAAGATAACATTACAAACAGCTTTTCACTTTATACTTTACTTGGATCTCTACTAACTCTGCTCTCCCTCTGCTAACTCTGCTAGAGAGGACCCCGGAGAAATCATGTTTCTCCTAGACCCTGGAAAAAGCATTAATTTCTCTATGCAGTATAAACTTTCTATGGACTCATACCTTGGCTTTAGTGTCTGGCTGCATTTAGGTTAAAAAAAAAACAAAAAACACACACCCCCCCCCTCCCAATTATGACACAATCATCACTGCCAAATTATTAAAAAAAAAAAGTGTATTAAGGACAGCAAACTCAGTGTTTTGGAGTGGGTATCACAACGATCCCAATCCAACAGAAAGTTTTGGACTGAGGTGAAAAGGTGTGTGAAAGCAAACCCAACTCAGTTACAATACTTCTGATAGAGGGAAAGGGCAGAACATTTTGTGAAACTATAGTGAGATGCTTGTGGCGGGGTACCTAAATCTTCTGACCCAAGTCAAACAGTCTAAAGGCAAGTCTACAAAATTCTAGGAAAAGCACAAACTTCTAAATTTAAAGAAAGTTGTAAAGATATTTTAAAAATCTATCACTCAATACTCTAGAATTTAGCAAATAGAAATAATTAAGGTAAACTGACCTAAAAATGGAGAGATTTAGTCTGAATAAATGTCAGACAATGAAAAATACTGCTAGGTATAGTGCCTATAAAAAGAATTCACCCCCTTGGATGTTTTACTCTTTTCCTTTTCATTGCTTTTAACAATAAAGTCATGATCAACAACATTTGGCTTTTTTGACAAAACAAATTACCAAAAAGAACCCGTTTAATGTCAAAGTGAAAACTGATTTCTACAAAATAATGAAAATTAAATAAAAATGTGTTACATAAAATAATTGATTGCAAAAACATTCACCCCTTTCAAGTCAGTATTTAGTAAATGCACCTTTGGCTGCTATCACAGCACAAAGTCTGAGTGAATAGGTCTCAGTCTGGCTGCATATCTGGACTCACCAATTTTACTCTATTCTTCCTTGCTAAACTGTTCAAGCTCTGTCAGGTTGCATGAGGATTGGCTGTGAACAGGTCCTCTAAAGTCCCGCCACAAATTCTCAATGGGACTGAGGTCTGGACTTTGACTTGGCCACTCCAGAACATCCACCTTGTTGTCTTCAAGCTATTTCTGTGTAGCTTTAGCTGGATGCTTCAGGTCTCTGTCTTGCTGCAGAATAAATGTTTTCTGAAGCCGTAGTTCTCTTTCAGATGGAAACAAATTGTCCTCCAGAATTTCCCTTTATTTTGCTATATTCATTGTACTTTCTATCTTTACAACCCTTACAGGGCCTCTTGTCAAGAAGCATCCCCACAGCATGATGCTGCCACCACCTTGTTTCACAGTGGGGATGGTGCGCTTGTGGTGAGGTGCACTGTTTGATGTCTGCCAAACATTATGTCTGATGGCTAGAAAGCACGATTTTTGTCTCATCTGACCAAAGAACTTTCTTCCACTTGACCATGGAATCTCCAACATGCCTGTTGGTGAACTCTAGTCGAGCCTTGATTTGAGTTGTACCTCCTAAAGTGACCCAGAAAGGGGGAAAAAAACACATGTCAAAAGGTCTACCAAATGGTGTACAGCACTTTGAACTGCCTTGTTGCTGAAATCTGCAATACAAAAAAACTTGACTTGACTTTTTCTCAACAGTGGCTTTCCCATTGCCTCTCTCCCATAAAGCTGGTGAAGGACTCGGGCAATAGTCGGTGTATGTAGAGTCTCTCCCATCTCGACTGCTGAAGCTTGCAACTCCTTAAGCATAGTCATAGGTGTCCCGGTGGCCTCTCTCACTAGTCTCCTTCTTGCACGCTGATTCAATTTGTGAGGACTGCCTGATCTCGGCATATTTACACATGAGCCATATTCCCTCCATTTCTTGATGACGAATTTAACAGAACTCCAGGGAATGTTCAGGACCTTAGAGACTTTTTTGTACACATCCCCTGACTTCTTTTCTCTTATTTGCTTGGAGTGTTCTTTTGTCTTTATGCTGTAATGGTGGCCAGGAATACTGATTAACCAGTGAATGGAGGTTCCAGGTGTCTTTATACTACAATCTGTTGAGACACAGTCATTGCACTCAGGTGATCTCCATTCCACTCATTGGGAGACTACTAGCACCAACTAGCTGGACCTCTGTTGAATTAGGTCAGACACTTTAAAAGGGGTAAATATTTATGCAACCACTCATTTTTTGTTAAATATATCATACAAATATATTTTGTCTTTTTTTTTTTTTTGTCGAAATCAGTTTTTACTTTGATATTAATGGAGGGGAGGGGGTGTAAATGTTTTCTCAAAAAAGCTTAATTTTGTTGACCAAGACTGATTTGTAGAAGCAATAAAAAGGGTAAAACATCCAAGGGGATGAATACTTTTTAAAGGCACTGTATATGTTTTAAAACATACTGCAGAGGGTAAGTGGCAACTTGAAAAGAAAGGCTAAATGAGAGAGATTCAATAACTAAAGTGAAGATCAAACCAAATTTTTTTATGGAGTGGCAAACTGTACCACATAAAAAAAGACACCTAGAATATGACAAACAACTCTTAACATAAACTAAATCAAACATAAACCATAAACATAGACAATTGCAGTCAGAAAAACAAGATTAATATTTTCAAAGAATGATAACACGACTGCAATTCAAGAAACCCAAGAACAAATTCCTTGCACAACCAAACCCACAGGCCATGACACATCTATCGCTACAGCTGAGCAACACCAGTAGGCAATTACTGCCAGGTGAGAATGTGACACTTTTCAAATATCACTTAGCTGAGAGATTGCTTTTCTATGTCCAGCCTGATATTGTATCTGGAGAGAAACAGTTGCATGAGCACTCATGCTCACAAAGAAAATAAAATGCATGATCATAGCAGCACAGGTATCCTGAACAAGATATACAGGGACAAAAAGAAAACCAGTGGAGTCTATTTTTATAGTACTTATGAGTCTGTGCAAAGAGCAAACATTAACCAAGTTTACATTCTGTTGATATGTACATTGTGAAACTGAATGTTTATGAAGGGAGAAAACTGGACAAATCATTGAGAAAATTATATATCACCATAATTTGGTTAATACTGCTTGGAAGGTTGAGGAAAAGGGGCTTACACTTCAATACTAATACCACCTACTCTTGCTGACATTAAGTAAAGTAAGATCCACAAAGAAGAGAATTTATGCATGTAATGAAGGAATTAGAAATTAGTTCAGGAAGAAAAAACAGGGTTGAAAGGAGAGGACAAAAATCCTTTAAAGCCTAGAACATGGCTCAGAGATTTCACTGCACTGATGTCCCTAATTAAATTCAGCTGATGTTAAAAACAATTAATTTGCAAGGTTTCCTTCCTCAGGGCCAAACAGATCTAGTTGGTAACACAGCTCATTTTCTGCTCCCAGTAATTTTTTTTACTGGTACGTCTCAAAGACTTTGGAAAGTTTGTAACTTACAGACTAGAATTGACAACCTGGTCTTCAAAAATATGAATTGGCTCCAACTTAGTCTGCATGGTTTAATAAACAGTAGAAAACCTGTTTGTACAAAATTCAACTGGTTTGAATTGAACATTCTAAACTTTGGCTTGTGTGAATTTCCTTTTATCTAATGATCTTGGATTGACTTGGTTATCTTTTTGATACTTTATGGAGAGGTGTATTTTTCATGTATTTTTTCCTTTAATTAAAACACAAAGTAAAAGTTGCATTTTCAAAATTCTAAACAAAATTAGAACGACAACTTTTTGTCACGATACCACTGAGAAGTTTTGTGGTGTTTTCATAAAGCCAAAACTAGAAATCATAAACTATAGATTATTTTTGCCTTATTTACAGATGTTTACTCAAAACATAGTAGAATAGAAAATCCAATACTGTAAACATCTCTAGTTTAGTAATAACTTTAGCTCAAAAACAACAGCAGTAGGATAATTAAATTACATTAAGTTCATTTTTAGAGTCCAGATTCAAAAAGAATGCTGTCTCAAAGCATCTGCTCTATTTTCTGAAATTTCTAATCAAATAAGTGTATAACAGAGGTGGGCAATTATGTTTGAATCATGTCCAAGGGCAATACATACATATATATATATATATATATATATATATATATATATATATATATATATATATATATATATATATATATATATATATATATATATATATATATATAATGAACATTCATAAGCAGTGTTTAGATGTCTCAGCAATGTTTATTGAAGTTGACCTTAAATGGCAACATCAATTTACATTCATAAGCAACAGTAAGGCAAGCATATCAAACTGTCCACCAAACAGTACATCCAGCAAGTGTGGAGCACAAAATTATTGCACTGTTTAACATTTATAAAAAATAGTTATACATTTTTTTTGCATCTTTTTTGAAACAGCATTATGACTTTAACTAGTTTTCAAACATCAACATTAGATGAACCTTATGTGATGTTCTTGATCCGCCTCGTTTAGGTGCACAGAGAGACACATTTATAAATGCATCTTTTTTCTCAGGGTAAATTAACGCTATAGACTCCACCAAACAGTCCTTGATAAACTCCTGAATAGAGAATGGCTTACTATATCTTGCAATTTTGTGGGATATAACAAAACTCCTGACTGCCGCATCCCTGGAAGAGTGGAACTTTGTAAAAAAAAAAAAAATCCTTCTTGCTTCTTTAGTTTCGCTAGCACTCCTCTGATGCAGTCAAATTCTTGTATTTCTCTCGTGTTTCATCTCATGATGGCAAGTAAAATTGTTATCCTTAAACACAGAGAGAAAATGAGGCTTCAAAGAGGGATTTTATAAATGCCAGTGTAGGGGTCCTGCTTCCAAATCATCCAGTTTGAGTGAAAGGTGGCACACGCGATTACAAAAATTCAGAGGTGCATGACTAGGCACAGCGACAGAGCACAAGGCCATCACGTTGGCATGCACCCCCTCACCCCTGGTTCAATGCATCAACTATAAACCTAGCTTAAAAAAGCTAATAAAATAAAATAAAAGCTGCATCATTGTATTTTGTGCAAATAAAGTAATTAGATTTCCACTTTCACAACAAACTCTGTCTGTCAAAGCTGTCAGTGGGCCGGATATGTTATGATACAATGATTTTAAGTTCAGTTTAAAGTGCCAGTTGGTAAGAAGTTATCGATATGAGAAAATCCAGCCGATTGCATCGAGCCATTGTTTTTGCAGCAATCTCTCACCCTGATCAAGCATAGGGAAATGGTGGAAAGGAACTACTTTCTTTTACAGAAACACAATGAAACTTCCAGCAAAACTAGACTCAGTATGAATGACTTGATGAGAAGAAAAAGCAGACACATTATTGATTTCCCACATAATGTACTATATCCTTTCTGGGATATATACTTCCCCAGGTCTTGTTCCCACTTTGGCTTGACATTCCTAGCTGAATCCTCTATAGACTCCATTAGACAGGAACGTAACATAGACACTAGTATTTGGAGCTCCATCTCTTTTCAAGTATTTGCCTCTTAACGTGGCTGCTTTAGAAGAGCTGGCTCTTAAAGTTCCCAAATGGCTCTTCATAGTGTCACTCAGAGCATATTCTGAAAGGTTTGTATGTTAATAAGCTTTTTTTTTTCCCAGAGTTTTCATAAAGGCCTTATTTTCTGTACTTTGCTGCAAAAATCCTAGTTAGAATTTTCATCACATGCAAAAAAAATGTGTAAGCATCTTGTTTTTTGACTACAGGAAAAGGAAATATAGCAAATCTTACACTGCATGATATCCTGCACCCTGTTAGTAAAATGTTTTAAATGCTGATTCTGTTTGAAGTTGCCTTACACAAGACTGGGACAAGCATGTCGAAAAAAGCTGGAAATAAATGTGTCTCTAATTTAATGGGCATCCTTCTCTTCATGAGAGTGCACAAGTGACTCAACGAGAAGTGAGTGTTATTTTAATAGAGCAACGTTCTTTTTCCCCCTGCTAACACCCCTCAGCTGCTCCAGCCCATATTGACTTCCCAGACTCATCTATTCTCATTTATGAGATGATGTCAAAACTCCATGGCAACCACTCTACCAGTAGCCCTAGGCCTGCTACCCAAAAATAAACAAGAAACTGGAGTACCATATGCACACACAGAATCATTAAACTGTAACAGTGATGGTGTGCAACATGGTGTCAGAATTTGTTTACGTTTCAGATGGAAACCATGTTAAAACTCTCCTCTTGATACAGAATAATGAATTTCTCATTGCAACAGATTTAAAAAAAAAAAAACATTACTTATGATAACATGCAAAACACCAACCTTTCACTCACATGTCTCAAGAAAAAAAATCTTCATCTATTCTGAAAACTGTTTCCTTGAGATTGCTGCCATGGAATTGATGTGAGGAGGAACAGAACAGGATTGCATGCAGGCTTTAGTCCAGAGACAGGCAAAGATAAAAATAAGTGTTGAAAGCAAAAAAAGGACATGCCCTCATAGCAGGATCTCCCAAAACATATAGCTCAAAAAAGTGAAGCTGACTGAGATAACCGAAGAATACTGGAATAGAGAGAACACACAAGGAACTAAAATAAGGCAAGCATCTGAATAGAAATCACTATAAATCAGTGACCACAGATAGTAAGCAAGTCAATAGCAGAGGAGGACCAGTTGAGTCGGACAAGTAAAAAGCAAGACTAGGAAACAGAAACTGACAAAACAACAGATCAATGAGACAAGAGAAATAAAAAGTATATTAGATAACTAAGACGATCTGCCAGAAAACATCAGCAGAGAAAAGCAAAAGAGGTATGAAATATCTTTGGCTCCGTTCACACAGTAGTTCTTAAAGCTCAACTACGATTTTTGCTGAAATCCAATTATTTATTTATTTATTTATTCTTTTGCCTGGTTGTTCATACTACTAATTGAATGCAACTGCAATCAGACTTCTGTGTGGTTTACAACTCCAAAGCGACCCGCATGCGCAGAAGAAGAACATAGCACACAGCCACACTGTTTACAGAGTAAGGGATGCTGCCGTCTATGGATTGATTTTAAAGTTGTTGAGCAATGGGAGCCGTCAGTATTGTCACAGCATGAAAGAAGCTAACAAAAAACAAAAGCACAACTAATAGCAATGGCCTTTTGTGGTGCATTGACTTCAACTTCTGTAGAAGTCTGTTTGGATGCTAGTTGGATGGAACCAGGAGTGGTGGGATTGTGATGTGTAATGTAAAAGTCAGATAAAATGCAACATGACTGGACTGTTCTGACGTCAGATACATATCCAATTTAGTACCACATAAAGAAATGGCACAAATAACTTTTTTTTTTTTTTTTTTTTTTTTGTGGTGGATAGATTGGAATTGGGCCATTCAGGCTGCCATGAAAAAGTCTTATATGGATCGCATATGGGCAAAAAAAAAAAAAAAATCCTTTTTTTTTTTTTTTTTTGTCGTATTTGCCTGTGATATGAACATAGCTTTTTTTAATCAGCTGTAGCCATAGTCTGAACCACAACTCATTTCCCACTTAAATTTCTTGGAAGCTTGCTGTCCATAATGTGTCAGTGCAAAAGCTGAAATATATCTCAATGCATTATTTTTGATCACACACGTTTATTTTCTTGTTTTTTTAAAGCTTTGGTCTCCTCACAAATGCACCCCATTGCTTTCAAAATGTAAAGTGTACATAGACTATTAACAAATCACATACACACAAACATATGGTTTGATATTGAAATCACATTTGCCTTTTTGTTTACAATTATTCTTTTCCTTCTTTCTGCTTCATATCTAAATACTTTTCAAAGAATGTGTGTGCAAGCCTGATTGTTTTGTGTGTCTTAAGAACATTCTACAGTTCATGTGCTGATAATGGTGATAACGTGGTACTGCTAAATATCGTTATTAATGTTTTATTCAACTATTAGCTGTAATGTCATTTTTTTTGTTCAACTGATTTCAGCTTTTCTGATCTGCTCGCTTAAAAATGTCTTAAAAATGCCAGCTTTTTAGTTCTACCCAAAGTAAGCATAAAAGCTTCAAGTGCTCTGGTCCAAAGAGTTTTGTCTGATGTCTGTTCATATTAGTCAAAGTCTGTCTTATATAAAGTTATTTTTTTTAGCTTATTTAAATGTTAGTGTTTCTAAACTATTTGAATTGTTACCATAAAGTGATGAACATGAAAAGTTTTAAAGGGGCAGTATTATGTGTTTTCTGGGCACATAAAATAATTTTATAGCACAATCAAGTTGTTACCTTCAGTTGTTACAAAAATGCTGTATATGTCAAATATGACTTAAAAGAAATTTGACTTCATAATTTATGCCAATAAATTGGGCCTCTGTCTCTTTAAGAAAGTCTTTCTGAAACTCCGCCTTCAGGAAGTCATTACAACAGCTAACTCTTTGACAACGTTTTTACCAGCATTGCACTGAGAAATAGATCGCATAATGAGCTCAGCAGACGCACAGTTCCACCAGCTGTTTGCTAATTGCTGATGGCTCGTCTGAGGGAGTTGAGTGGGGAAGTCATGGGAGAGGGGTGTTCTGTGAGGTAGAAGTTCGGAAGTTTAGAAACTGTTGCTCTGAGGAAGAGCTGTGCCTTGAAAAGAGGAGGAGCTGCGCCTCGGCCCCCACTGAAACGTTTTGCACAGCTGAGCGTCTGCCACTGGAGATTAAAGAAATTCTCAAACATGTATAAAAGAATCAAGGGAACACTCCAGGTATGTTTTTGATGAAGGAATAACATTATAACACGTAATAAAGCTCAAAAAAGTTAATTTTACATAATACTGCCCCTTTAAATGTAAAAATACATACAGAGTTTAAGTAATTTAAACTAGGAGCTGGTTCTGCAAGAGAAAAGTGTGATGATTTAAAGATGTGCCTCCCATTCTGCTTCTAGATGCTCGAGGAACCACAAGCAACTCTGCAGTCAAGATATATTGTTCTTCCTTTGCAAAGGGCTTATAGTGCATTTGTTTGTGTGCGGAACTGGAATTTTTTTTGAGTTCCCAGCCGGAGAAACGACATCCAATGCCAACATTGCAGTGCAAAGTATCAGAGGGGCATCCCAACCCAGCTTTCTCAACCATGACTGAAAGAATTCTTTCAATTCTCTCTGGGATAAGGTTGACCCGGATGATGTAAGGTTACTTGCTATTGTTGTGACTCAACATTGTTAATAGGCTGTTCCTTGTGCATAGAAATGACATGGACGTTCTGCTTTTGTACAGACAATATTTTGACATCTGAATGCTTTGGTGTGTCTGTTTGTATCAGGTTATAATGCTTTCATTCATGCATGCTCAAACTGTGTAGCTGTCTTCAATCCATATTAAGTGACATGAACAACTGGGTGGCACTTGCTCTTTCAATCCATGATGTTCCTGGGCATGTAGTTGAATGTCAGTGTAGAATCTCTAGCCTTAATTCTAGGAAGACACGTGCCCCTCAGGGATTGTTTGTCCTAGTTTTATTTTGGCACCAGTGTAAATTGTGTTACTCCCTACGACAAAAGGCCAGCTGTCCCTCCATTGAATCCAGAGGTCCTGCTGTCAGCCCAATACCACAAGCCATCTGAGCCGCCTGAGTTTGAGTTTGTCACAAGTCAACATTATTATTAGCCATTAGAGCAATTCGGAGAACTCCATACTTTATGATGTGAAGAATGTGGTAAGGTTATGTCAACATGATGCTATGCTCAGATCCTTCCCTCAATTATACTTTAAATAGAGGCCCTGCCCATATCAAATGCACAAACTATCCAGCTTCCATTCATTGCCAAGGAAGCAGAATAAGTTTATTTCTTTTTTCACAGTTGACATTTAGCTTTTGTCACTGTACAGAAAGCACTTCTAATAAGTGCATTTCCAACTCGGGCACCTGTTAGAGTTCTCAAATGGTCACTTCCTGACAAGAGCCTTTAAATATGATTGTCATCAATTCACGTAATTGGATAATTACAACTTTGAAACACAAAGCCACGGCATGAATTTTTGAGCCCCATGTATAAACCATCTTGCTGGACTCCTATGATCACCTGTTCAATATTTCTCTTGTTTACTTTTTTCTATGGTCATGACAAAGAAATATTTTTGTTGTATTTTAGCTAAACTTCTATATTTAGATAAATATATGTACCAGTGTAACTTAACCTCTCAATGTCTTCCCCTGCCTTTTCTGCCATTCTTTGTCTTATCTTTTTTATCTTTCTCTGCCACAATAAGGAGATACCATCCAAGCAAAATTGATACAGTATTAGCTTAACCTGGTTATAGAGTAACATGCAATGAAGAGTTACTAAATATAAAAGTTGCTTACATTCTTTCAGACCAATTGGGTAAAGGTGATTGCTTGTAAATTGAACATCCTAATTCCCTAGCATGATGAGGTGCCTTGTGTCTGAAACCAATGGCCATGTGTTTTTGAACATGGTTTCTCAAGTACAACCCAGTTCTACACAGTATTTTAGCTGCAGGACTAGGGATGAGGATCGAGAACCAGTTCTCAGTTGTTTAGTTCCTTGGAATCGTTAACCTGACAGCTTTAAAATTCTGCTTGTTGGTTCCAATAGCATGAGATAGATTTATTTGCGTGATGACATACTATACATGGTCCGTATTTTGATTTAGAAAATATCCAAGATGGCGTCGCAGCAGAAGCACTCCAAAGTATAGTTTCATTTCACAAGAAAAGACAATACTAGGGCCGGTTGCCACATATGCAGAGCTTCAATCACAATAAAAGGATTAAATACTTCCAACATCCTCAAACAGTTGACCACACAATATGCAACTGATTTGTACGAAGGTAAAGTGTTTGATATGTTGCTTAGCAATGGCAGTGACTCTCAAGGTGGGGAGCTTCCAGCACAGCGTCTCCTGCCATAAATGTTCCAGGTAACGTGAAACTCCTCCACATCCTGGTTATTTTATTAATGTTAGTGCCATACTTTAAGAATAATCTCCATCTCATACTAACATTTAGTCATATTCAATAAATTAGAATATGGGTTCCGATGAGGCTGATTTAACAGATTAAAAGCAATTTTTGAAAATAACCTTTAAGTAGGTATTAAACATATTTTTCATTCGGCCCACATTTCTCCATTAAGAATGTTTTTTTTTAATGGTTTAATGTAATATTCTAATCTTAAATGTCATGTTTTCATTCGCTGTAAGCAAGAAATAATCTTCATTAACAAATAAAAGCTTTAAAACATCAGTCTGTGGGGAATTAATTGATATGTGTTTAACTTGTGAGCTGAATTACTGAAACACATGAACTTTTCATTAATATTCTAATTTATTAACTCTTGCTCTTGCACACCTTTAGCTACTTCCTTCATCGAGGCAGGGAAGAGTAAAATGACAGAGGTAAAAATAACATCTGAGAGGGTGTTATCCACAGCTGGACACATCTTAAGTCTTGAAAAATCCTTCCTGAAACGGCAAACATCCTAATTTTTCTGTATAAAACCCGCTGGTGTGCAAAAAGTTGCATTTCAAGTTAAAATGTTCATTTGACAGAGGGATTCTTAATTCTTTAAACCAGCTTTACTTTTTGTTTGAATCGAATACAACATGGTGCATTTTTGAACTGAAGAGTTTATTTCCTAACTCAATGAGAATCAATAAAGAAACAATAAGGAATCAAATTGATAAGTAAGATCGATAATGGAATCGATATTGATAAATTCTTATCAATTCCCATCCCTATGTGGGGCTTAACTTCTGGATAGAGATCTCACATGCTTTTCCTGAAATCTGCTGTAGGCACTGCCCCAGTTTGGAGGTTCCAGCTCCAAGTGCATTAATGACCTCTGGTACCACTCTCCACAACTTCTTCATTTCCACTTTGAGCCCTTGGTGTTGCTCAAGTCTACTTGGTACCTTCACAACAGATGATGTGGCAGGTAAGAAGAATTATCAGGCTGGATTGAAGGAAATTACTGAGACACCAAACAAGGAAGCACTGCAACAGCTACTAAGCTCAAGAGTAATACTCTCTTAAAACAGATGTGTTAATATCAACACAAAGTGAGTCAAAACCCAACACAATAATGTGTCTATATAAGGACGACACATTTTGTGTTCAGCTCAACACATTTACTGTGCTAAAAATTCAACACAACTACTGTATTACAATTATTTAACACAATAATTGTGTTTCACAAATTTATTGTGTTAAAATAATTTTAAACACACCAGTTGTGTTTAATTATTAGCACAGTAAATGATGTGTCAAATTGAACACAAAATGTGTTGTTCTTATATAGACACATTACTATGCTAAAACATGTTAACGTGATTTGATTAAATGGAACTCTTCCTGTAGAAAAATAAACATTCATTGTCCAATTTTAACATCACCATTTACAAAAACATTACATAACATTTTAAGTGCGTATGGTCTATTTGTTTAACGTTCAAAAATTAATATATCTTTAAACATG
Organism: Anableps anableps; assembly: GCA_014839685.1. Lineage (NCBI taxonomy): Eukaryota > Metazoa > Chordata > Actinopteri > Cyprinodontiformes > Anablepidae > Anableps > Anableps anableps. Next base: position 22,072,116 of record CM026068.1, on the reverse strand, counting down.
TTTTAAAAAGTTAAACGTTTTGTTTCGTACAAAATTCTTCTTTTTCATTTCTTTTTCAAACTAAACTGATTCATCTATCAAAATACATTTGAACCATAAACTATAAACCCCACTGAAAGTGATGAACAATCAAATTTCTTTGTTTCAATATATCACAGTAACGATTTTTAAAGCTGAATTTTAGAGCATTTTAAACGATTTTGTACCTGGGATTCAAGTATCTGTGTCCCTGAAAACATGACAGCAGGCTTAATGGTCTGACCACAATATTATTTATGCCAACCATCATCAAAATATTCAATTGACAACCATCTGACAAAACATCAACCCCATCTTCTCACATTTAGAATTAGCAGCTCTTAACATTTTCTCATTAGGATTTCTTATTTCTTCACTGATTACTTGATTTATTTGATTATCTGGATGAAAGTGTTTGGATTTATAATAAGTAATATGTTTAAATAAGATGTTGAGAGTGTCACAACTGCTGAGCGACAAAATAAATCAATACGAAAAGGACAGCCCCAGATGGACACAGTGCACTTTGGTTGTAAATATCTTTTAAAGTAAATTGAATGGAAAAACGTTTACTATTGATGTCACAAATGGCAGAAAAATATATATATCGACCATAAGCACACCTTCGGAACTCGTCTTCAGCACCGCTGGTAATATTGTGAACCACCTGCGCACATTGCTATATCCAAATAAGAGTAAACATGCTTGTTTTCTTGTCAAAGCATTTGTAAGCTTTATTCGGAAGAAATAGCCTATTTTGCTTTTTTCTGCTTGTTCTAATTACGTGTAGTTTTTGGATGTTTCCATCATGTATTTATTTTAAATGTGCCAAATTGCCAAAAAAAAAAAAAAAAAAAAAAAAAAAGACTTAAAACTGCAGCAGAGATTTTTTTTTTTTTTTTTTTTTAATGAAAGCGCACATGTTCGCTGGAGACTGTTTTTATTTATATAAATAATGGAACGGCCCGTAAGCACGATTAAACTGGGAGGAAAGCCTGTCTCGGTTTGCTTGTCCACCCCACCACTGCGGTTATTATTTAAATGAATTTATTTTCTAAACATGAGATTCTGCCTGCACCTTGATGCACGCTGGGGAAAATAAAAGCTTTGCTTGCAGCTGGAAGGAGTTTGTGTGCACCATTAGTTTTTGCTTTTTTTCCATGAACTGCATGTTTTGGCTTCAGTCAAGCTTTGTTATTGGCGTAATTAAGAGAGTAACTCATAGACCAAAACAAAACAAAAATTGTTAAAAAAAAATAATAATAATAAATAATAATAAATAAATAAATATATATATATATATATATATATATATATATATATATATATATATATATATATATATATATATATATATATATATATATATATATATATAAAAATAATCGCTCTTAATAAAACAACTGATAAAGGGCTCAACCTATCGTTGATGGTCGATAAATTCTTCCAACCCTACTGGGAGCAGCACAGGACAGGGAGAAGAGCTGAATGCAGCTCTCAAGCTCCACTCCTTCTACAGGAGTGTTGAACGCAGCTACCGTTAGCCGAAAGCCTAAAGCATTTTTACCAGGCACGGTTTTAAAATACTTGCCAGGCGCATTAGCTAGTTATGCGGTGTAATACAGTCACAATCAATTTAGGACCTTGCATGTGACAAGCAAGTCTTTAATTAGTTTTCTAACTAAAAAAATGTTGGTGTATGTTTAGTTAACAGTCGCTGACCGATGTTAAGGCAGTACGAGTGACGACAGACTGACTTAGTAACTAAATAGCACAGATCAACATCCTCACTAAGGCATCCTACTTATGTTTTATAAACAGTTTGTTGAATAAAACATTACTTTAACCTTTTTACTTTCCACTGGACAGACATCCTGTAATGGTGGTCACTTCAATTGATCTTTTTTTTTACTGTGGAAAGTTCCAGAACTCCAGAGTCCAAGAAGTGATGTGATTGGTCGATGGTTTAACATATATTCTGTGTCTAGTCGTTTTAATAGAACGACTAGAGGTGTGCAATACAGCAAATTTTGGTATGGATCCAATACCAAGTAAATACAGGGCCAATATCACGGATACCAATACTGATACTTGTTATTTAAGTATGACATATCAGACTTATAACCTTTAGCCGTTTTTGTGGTTTTTCTTTTGAATTATTTTGTTACAACCCAGGACAAAATTTTGATAAAGTTTATAGGTAGCTACAAAAACACTTTAATAACATATTCACATGATAAACGGAAACAGAAAAACAAGATAAATTTGTGTTCATTGTTTTCTAAATAAAACAAAAAATATATATTTTGAGAGGAGATCAAAGCAAAATCTTTTTTGTTAGAGCTGAGAAACTAAAATACAAAATAAAATAAAATTTCAAAAAGGGAATATGAAACTAAAGTATCAATCTTACAATGCTAGTTTTGATCCGATATTAATACAGATTTGGTATCGATATCGTCGATATTTTTGGATCAATCCGCCCACCCCTAAGAATGACACAAAGTGTAGAAAACAACACAAGATGTGTTCACTTGATGGTAGAGTTGCCAACCGTCACCCTGGGATGTCCCGTCTTTTTGGCCAGTTTGAAGCGTCAGTATGGCACACTCTTTATCCTGTATTGTGACTTCAGTCTGCAGCTGTTATCCTGTCCAGCTCCTTCTGTTACCGCTTGTCAGTGAGAAAGAAAGGGGAATGAATTACCTCAGTCTTACCCTTTATCTAAATCTTTTATTATTATTATTATTATTATTATTATTATTATCTGAGTATTATCTCTGACCTGGCATTTTGCGACTTGCAAGAATTCCCCAGCTGGAGTGAAGCAAGATGAGGAAATCCCTTCGTTCAGAGTCTTGATGACTTCTGATCATTTTAATTGGATGAGCGTCTCATAATTTCATTGTTTATATGTAGTTACTTTTCACTGCGGAGAAAATATTGCAAGTACTGCTTATGCAAAAATGGCTTTAGAGTTAAAGAAAGAAGTCATGTTAAAGTAGAAATCACAGCGTTAGTCTCCGAAGGATTCTTCCAGTCAGAAGTCACAGCTTGTCATGATCTCCAGTCATGATAAGCTGGAGAGCCAAAGCGCAGACAGCCAGAGTATAGTGGCAAAGTGCACATTTATTTTCACAAAAAAAACCCAAAGTGATAATTGGCTGGGCATGAACAAGAACCAACCATAAACCAACGAGGAACAAAAGCCAAACAGGAACTTAAATAGCAAATGAAACAGGTGAGTGGGGTAACTAATGAGGGAACACAGGTGAAAAACATGAGCTAGATTAACAGGAGCAAAAAGGCTGAGCTTGGAACTTAACAGAAGAAACAGACTAACAAACTAACAAGAAATAAAACCTGACATCTAATAGATAAGGTAATGGTAAATAAGTAAAAATACTTTTGAGTAAAATGCAGCTGCATTACATAAGTTTTTAATTCAATTTACAGAGTGATGTCTGCTTGAAGTTGCAATTTTGCTTTAAAAACAACATCCTTCTGTTTTCTGAGGCCATCACCAGCTGAAAAGTTGTGAAAAAAAATTAATTATAATTTCATTATGACATTAATTTTAAATTTTAAGAAAAGCAACACAGATAATTATTTTCGTTGGAGGCTATTTGAAGGTCCCTCCCTCCAGGGGGGCCTGAGTAAACAGTTCCCCAATTCAACCTTTCACCCAATGCCTGACGCCCATGTGATCATGTGACATACTGGCTGATGATGCAGATTTAACCACAGTGTTAATTTTAACCTAGATTACTAGCAAGGAGAAGTAAATATGCACTGTATATCTTAGGTTAGTGTGCTTAATTACAGAGTATATTAGGTCAGACAAGCACAAGCAGAAGTGTCTGTGATGATCTGTCACATAATCAGGAAGAGTGTTGCCTCCAGGGCTTTGACAGAAATGTACCAAAAACCTGATCTTGTTAAGCACTGTAACCTTTTTGAAAAAAAAACTCTAAAATTAAGTTAAGTCAAGTTTATTTGTATAGCACATTTCAGTAGCAAGGCAGTTCAAAGTGCTTTACATCGTAAAAACATCAATCAAGTATACATAAAAAATTAAGGGGAAAGAGCATGTTGGTCTTACCTGTTTATGTCCTGAAAGGATTATTACTTTGTCCTTTCTACGGACAGTAGCACTGGAGGATATCTTCACATCAACCTCCTCTGTTTGCATTTGGGATTAATTAATCGTGCTAATTATGTGAGGAGAAAATAGCTATTTTAATTCAAATAAAGCTCATGGAAAGATCTGTTTATCTGCTGACTCTATTTGACTGAAAGACCAGTTTAAATCCATTCATTCCAGTCACAACAGGTAATGTATATTTATATTTAATCTCACATCAAAATACAGTTCATTCCAATTTAAATGCAATTTCAAGCAAGCAGATGCAGGGTACTTATTAAAATGTCTGTTCTGTTGCTGTCTGTAATATGTCTGTTCAAAAAAAATCCAAAGATTTTAAAAATTAACTTAAGCAAAAAAGACACCAAAGAGAAAAGAAATCGTTCTTAAATGGAAGAAAACTATCTAACAGAACCAGGTTCAGGATGAGCGGCTATCCTTCATGACTGGCTGGGGAATGAGAGAAAAGGAAAGATACAGACAATAAATCACTGCTGAGAGAAAAAAAGAAACCCAAAGGCATTTACATTTGACATCAATAGTAAAACGGATGTGTCGATAAAAGTTGCTCAGTACATCCTCTGAGGCAGCATAACAAAAACATAACTGTAAACTTCCTCAAAAAAGAAAGTTTTGATCTCACTGTAGTCTTAAGCATAGACATATAAAAGAGTTTATTTTGCGAAAATGTCATAAGTATTCATTTCTGGTTTTATGTGTCCATCTGCTCTGTGTTATGGTGTTTAATTTTTGTTCTCACTTTTTTTTTACACTTGCTTTAAGGTATTGAAAGCCAAGAAAATTAAAAAAAAAACAACCAATGGCCCAATGGGAGTTAAGACTGCTGAAGAGTCTTAAGGGAAGGGACTATGCTGTTGCTGATCCTGCAAAAAGGCTGCAACTGGAGGAGTAGTTTGTAAAACAAAAAAACTTTTCATATCAAAGTGAAAACTAATTTCTACAAAAATAACAATTAAATAAAAATATTTAACCTAACATAAATGACTTCACAGATATTCACCCTTTTAAAGTTACTGACCTAATTCAACAGAGGTCTAGCCAGTTGGTGCAAGTAGTCTCACAATGAATGTAATGGAGATCACCTGAGTGCTGTGACTGTGTCTCAACAGATTGTAGTATAAAGACATCTGTGTCTGGAAGGTCCATTCACTGGTTAATCAGTATTCCTGGCTACCATTACAGCATGAAGACAAAAGAACGCTCCAAGCAAATAAGAGAAAAGAAGTCAAGGGATGTATACAAAAAAGTCTCTAAGATACTGAACAAATGAAAGAGTTACTTGTCTTTCCACACTCAAAGGCCCAAAATTTGACTGACCCCTCGTTCCAAATCTTGTGTTTGTATTTGGTATCTTGTAACAGTGGAAAAAAAAAAAAAAGCTTATTCTTTTCTTCTTTGAATAATTTTTTTGATCTTTAACATTCTTATTGTCACTAACTGCATGCCACTAAACATACATTTAATCACAATGAGAGCATGCATGAGAAAAATAAACGTAATTAAATGTCTTGTTAAAAACCAAATTAATTAGGCACAGTCACATTTGAATTCACATCTAATTGTATACAGTGGAATTCAGACCCCACCTTACACAGTCAATAAATGCAATATTAATTTAATACATTAAAATGAAGGCACAGTTGAATTCTACTGAGTGGTAAAGTACAATTTCTCTTTATGAGGATGTACAAGACATTAAACAACTGAAGAAAAAGTCATGGCAACCAGTAAACAATCTCTAGCAGAATCTCTAGCTGTAAAGCATGGGTGTCCAGCTCCAGTTCTCAAGAGGCGGTGTCCTGCCACTTTTAGATGCATCACTGCTCTAACACAGCTGATTCAAATGGCTCAACTACCTCCTCAGTATGTCACGAAGTTCTGCAGTGGCCTGCTAATGAATGGTCATTTGATTCAGGTGTGTTTAACCAGGGAAATAATTTAAACTTTGGACACCACTGCTGTAATGACAGCATCCTTCGATGTCGGCTCTTCCTATCATTGTGAAGCAGAATTCACCAAGCGTTGGATTGTTCACCCACTAATAGGGAACGTGAGCTGGGGTTAGACCGTCGTGAGACAGGTTAGTTTTACCCTACTGATAATGTGTTGTTGCAATAGTAATGCCATCCTCCTTGACTGACTTTAGAGGATGAGAGGTTGGAAACCCTAATTCCACATTTAACCTCATTAAACATGAGTTCATTCTCATTTAGTCAACTCCAAAAAGTTAGTTAAAAAACTTGTGAAAAACACTCAAAATTACTGAGCCTCTCTGTAGAAAATTCCGTGGGAAATTGAGGGACAATACATGAATTCATGAGAAATGTTTCTTGTATGTGAAGAAAAGGCTGTTCTGAGCCCTAGAAATGTTTTCCTATTACATATCCTAAATGTATACAGTGAACATATTTCTTTCTTCTTTGGTTCATGTCAGAGGCATTGTTAGGATTCTGTAATTTTGAAGGCTTAGGCCAGTCCAGAAATAGTTGAATCTTCAATGTATAATTTTTAATTAATTTCAAATTCAAAGAATAAAGAATAAAGGACATGGTCTACTAGTCCTTGGCCAATCGGCTGCGTTTTTGAATGAATGTGCAATAAACAAAAATGTGTACAGGGCTTACCTGCACAGGATGAAGTAACAGCTTTCCGGGCTGTGAACACCTGCAAACTTTATAAATTTCTTGCAATTATTAATTCACATGACAATGCTTCTAATCAGCATTTGAATCGCACACCACCACATCACCTTTTCCCTTGCTTACTGGTGGTGGTCAGAAGGGCTGATTGTGCTGGTATAGCAGCCTCGCTTCTGTCACACTGCCCCAGGGCAGCTGTTGCTACAATTCAGTAGTTTGCCATCATCAGCGTGTGAATGTCTGCATGAATGGGAATGACTGATTTCATTGTAAAGCATCTTTGTGTCCTAATAAAGCGCTATATAAGTCAGGTGTCATTTAAAAGACCCCAACAATTCCCCTGAAACCAATGATCAGTCATCCACTGCTGCCTTTTCTCCGCTTTCATGTGTGTTTACAAAATTTGGTGGAGCACTTTCCATGGGCCATTACAATTTAAAAACAGAAAGAAAACTGTACTAAGCCATTTGAGAAGGTGGGTGCAAAAATAAACTAATAGAAGGCAAATTGAAATGATTTCAATGCTGATTATTATTGTTCTGAATATGGTGCTTGTCATGTGAGCCAATTTGTTTTTTCCTCCTTTCGTTTTGCTTTGAAAGCAAGATTTTTTTCTTGCTAATTGCCTTGGCATCACTCAGGCAAAGCCTCGCCAATAAAGCACCTTGAAATTGAAAAGTGAATTGGAACTGAGTGCAGGGAGGAGATTTTCTCTCTCTGTGTCTCCCTCTTTCTACAGCTGGTATAGCAGGATTAGGCTTGGCACAGAAAGATACAAAGAGAAGCACATGTGTGTTTGTGCTTGGATTTGTGGATGTGTCTTTGTGAGTGTGGGATGCAGTTGTGCAGGAAAGCTGTCCAGGAGTCAGGACAGGAAGGTTTTTAAAGGACTCAATTAGTTAGGCCCAGACACAAATCCAGAATCTTTCACATTCCAGGTTTTTCTGGGGATGTGGTGGAGGGGGACAGAAAAACCCTTTTCTCATACACAAAACAGCTCAAAGTCCCTTTCCTGTTCCGTTTATCCATGAGAATCCATGCACACTGGGAGCATGGGAGCTCCGATCACAGAAAGAATCCCACGATTAGCCGCTGCTGTGGGTTTTCTGGTTTGCTTTGGGTGAAATGCGATTTGGCTTAGTGTCTACTCTTTTCTCACTTATTTGAATTACATTTGCTGTAAGAGCAATTTAGTTAGTGTATTTATTGTCCACATGCTTAATAGAAGGATAATTAAAAGGAGTGACTTAAAAAGGGACATATCATGCCTTTAAATTCTTCCTTTTCACATCTAAATCATTCAGTTATGGTCTATATAAAGTGGAACTGCAATGCTTTGGTCTGAGTTCTATATGATTGTAGCTCCATAGGCCCCTCTTTTACCCCTGTTCTGAGGCATCTGAGAATAACTCGTTTTGGTGTGGTCTTTTTAAATGCGAACGAGACACCCTGCCCCCCTCCATGTTGAAGAACGTTCCACTCCACCCCATTCACCCATTTTTGTAGTTTAATAGCAGTGATACGATTATCTATTGGCGCAGAAAGTCTTTATTCCCAAATTTATGAAGATGCCAACAACAGAAGCCTTCTACATCCAGCCTTACATGTTCGAGCCAGAGTCTGACCCAGAGTGAGAGGAGAATGAAGTCAATGAACTGGCAGAACCACAGCTTCAAATGAATGCTTCACAATGGTGTGTTATTACTGTATTTACACCCTCCCTACATACCAACTAACAACAATATGGAGCATAGATTAACTATATTTGAAACTGCCATTTAACACTCACAAAAGAATATTCATACTTTGCTATACAAAATTAAAGATGTGCAATAAAGTTTGATTAAGTGTATCTTATTTTGTGTCTCTTGACAATTGAAATATACAAAAAGCTCTTACAATTTTATTTTATTGTTTTGAGTTTCCATTATCAAATAGCCAGGTTACTTGTATACTTTCCGGAGTAGCATTCTGGCAAGTGACTTGTGAATGTGAGTGTTTCAGGTAAATTTAGCTTGTGGCACTGTTTCAACAGTGTAATACCCTCACCAGGAGAGACCAGAATTTGAAACAAGTTTGATTTTCATGTGTGTTAGGTGTTAAGTGGTTCTCATTACATTACCGCTTGTATGCTACATGAACAAGACAGATGAATTGTCCAAAACTCAACCCGATTGCAAAAATCGTTGGCCGACTGGAAAATCGCCTGAAAATGGGCCAAAAATTATAGTGTATGCCCAGCTTAAAATAATTAGATCATGAAAATTATGCAAGGGTTACACAGTGGATTGGTGGTTTTCACTGTTGCCTCAAAGTGTGAGTGTACTGGGTTCAAATCCTGGCTGGAGGTGGCAAGTTCTTACTGTGCATGTGTAGGTTTTTGTCTAGGTAAAATGTCTGACTCCCAAAGTCCAAACACGCATGTTTGCTTAAGACACCTCTCTGGACCTACAGTCTTTCCAAGCCTAACCCCAATGCTCACTAATTGAACAATGGAGTTAGGCACAAGCCCTAAGGCCATATCACTGAGATATTAAAACCACAGAATTATGAGATGGGGTACTTTATTTTAACAATGACTATAGATAAAACACACATATACTAAACATGCTATAGCTTCCTAGAATGTAAAATCAGAGCGGTCCAAAAACGTTTAAGTGAAGTTTGCAGAGTAAAATAAGCTTGTGAATGTGCATCAGCTTGTCTGTTTGGATTCTGAAAGCTTGGTAAAGAAAGATAGAAAGAGCTTGTGGCTCCAGGTCTTACCTTAAATCTGTTCCTCGTATTTTCCAAAGTGCTTATCCAAGACACTCAAAGACATACAGAGGGATACTTTTGTCATAAGCAAATTAACCTTATATTAACAGGTTTCCGACAGGACTAAATCTTTAATGTGAAGAAGGGTTACTAAGGAGAATGGTGAAATAAACTGACAAAAAAAAAACAAAAAACTGACAGACTTCCAAAGCTGCATGGAGGAAAAAACCTAAAACACAGGACAGTGTTGATTTGGGGTAACAGAGGAAAGATTCAAAGAGAAAGAGCTTTTTGCTTTGGTTTAGGATGGCAGCCAGTGGAGCAGCTCGTATGGGGTAAGCTGCTTCCAGCTGAGTGAAAGAAGTCATACAGGCAAACACACATGGGCAGAGGAGGAAGAAGATAAACATTGAAGCTCAGTTGTAGCATGGTGTACTTGTATATTTATTCAGTACACTGATAAACAACTGTTACAAACAACATGTGTCTAAAAGATCAGTAACAGAAACATCATGACCTGAACAAAATATTTGATGAGACATATTGGATCAAACACAACAAGTATTTGCATGTTCAGGATCTTTTTGTGAAAATTCCTGCTTTTGGATTGAAGTAAGCATATCAATGACCTCTGGCTAAAATATTTTCTTAAAGGGGCAGTATTATGTATTTTCCAGGCACATAGTGCCATTTTATAGCGCAATCAAGCAACTATGTAACCTTTAGTTATAAAAAATGCTGTATATATAAAACATAACTTAAGGAAATTTGACTTCTCGATTTGAAGCCTTGAAATTGGCTTCTGTCTCTTTAACAAGCCCCTGCTCTTTCTGATATTCTGCCCTCAGCATGTCATCACAACAGCGTTTCTCCATTAACTGGTTTACAACTGTTTTTAGAAGCGTTGAACTGAGAAGTATAATGAGCTCAGCAGATGCGCAGTTCCACCAAGTGTTTGCTAATTGCTGCTGCCGCTAGTCTGGAGGAGCTGAGTGGGGAAGGCACGGAGTAGGGGTGCTGTGAGGCTGAAGCTCAGCTTGGAGACAGCAGCTCCAAGGAGAAGCTTTGTGGAAATAGGTGGCGCTTTGTGAGAGCAAGCACTTAGGCCACAGGAGATTCAAGGATTTTTGAAACATGCATGAAAGAATAAAAGCAACACTCCAGGTATGTTTTTGATGAGGGAATGGTATTATAACATGATATAAAGCTCAAAAAAGTCAATTTTACATAATAACCCCCCATTAAATCTGCTGTCACAATGAGGATAAAGTTGAGCCGTGTCCTGAAAGGCTCTATTGCGCACATTGTAAGTGTAAGCAATAGAAGCATAAAAAAAAGCATTAATGACAAGCTGAAGGCCTAAAGAATCAATGGAAGGGTGATGTCTGCTTTATAGGCATGGCGTACTGTAGACACATTCCTCTAAACCTCACTCTCACTGGGTTCAATTGATCTTTTCTGTTTCTGAAAAAATTATTTTAGATGAATAGAAAGACTGTTTTCTGAGTGCACCAGTGGACCAGCAGATCCACCTCCTGTCTGTGTGCAGACTCATCACCATCCTGGATCAGAAGGATCTTGGCGTATGTTTCTGGATGGTGCTGGATGAAGTGTAGTTCAAGTTTATTTGTATAGCACATTTCAACCGCAAGGCAGTTCAATGTATTTCACATCATAAAAACATCAATCAAGTACACAGCAAAATCATCAAAATCATCAAGCAAATCATCAGAATCATTGAGCAAATATCAATGCATCAATCATCATTTCTGTATAATAAATTGAGATTAGATTTTAACTGTCACTTTTTCTTTGTTTCATTTTAGACTTCCTCCCTGGCAGCAATCGGGGGCGTGACACAAACTGGGTAACATGAAAGATCCTGGCCCACATGTTCCATGATGACGCTGGGACGATGATCAACTGGAAAGGTGTTAATGGGAAGAAGTCTTTCAGCCAGATGGCATCAAAAACATTGCTCCTGCGTAAGTATTTGTAATTAACATTTAAATAATTCTCATGTGGTCTTGGCAAGCGTTTCAACGGACACACTCAAAGAAATCATTTGTTGAATAAATGTAAAAAAAAAAAAATATATATATTTTTTTTATGTTAACTCAGCACGAAGAAATCAAATAAATACTTCATTGTAACTTTTTAAGTTGACAACATGCAGGTTATTTGTGTTACTCTTACAAACTTTATTCCTATATGTGGAAATTTAATGTTTGAAGTAAGAGGCCGGGACAGATAGTATTTTTTAGAGTGCAGTATCACTGTGTATCCTGTTACATTAGAAATTCATTGTGATGGTGGATGAAAACCTAAATGAAAATGTGCTTTTGTGATTACAGATTCTGGAAGAAAGAATCCTGTGGCCTGCGCTTCTACTGAGCATGACGTCTGTAAGGATTCAGTCCTTGGTTCAACCTGGCAGCAGATGGGGGAAACTCAAAGAGACATTGCAGTACACAGGAAGTTCAACCTGCTGACCACAACAAATCTATGTAACACACATCACAGGATGTTATGCCAGTTCTGGTTTATATTTTTATTATTTGTATGAGTATGTGAGTATTGTTATTTCTTTCTGGACTATTATAATATTTGTGAACAAAGTTGAAATTGCAGGTTAACAAATTCACATGTTTTCTTTCAAATTTACATGAACATGTAACCAATGTAATGTTATGATTTCTTTAACTAAATACATTTATGAATTTTCATCACATTTCTTTCATGTTTTTTGTGTGTATTGTCTTGTTATTAGCCACTTGTAGTGATGTGTTGGTCAAGCTGGTGTTTGTACCAGCTCCTTTAGGCTTAATACAGGGCAGAAAGTTAGAATCTCTGTTGCATGTGCAGGAACAATGTGTGTGCAATCAATGATCACAAGGACCATACTGTCGTGCCCCATAGCTCTCCAGGGTAAAAACAGAGATCTGTGAAGGTTAGAAGGGAGGCAGTGAGAGCAGCATAGAACAATTTGTGGATAGCAGATGAGATGAATGATACTCAAACCAACCTTTATTATTATTATTATATGACAAGGTTAATGGAAGTGAAATATGGGCACAGACAAGTAAGTGGTCAAAAAAACTATCAAAGGCTGCACTGAGAAAACTGAAGAACTGTGTGCAAGCCAAGCAATACCAAAATGATCTGTCTCAATTTAAATAGTCAAAAGTTGGACTGCATTACTGATTTACTGTAAATTGCATTTATTTTCCTCAGGTGTTAGTACTTGTATTTGATATAAGTCTCACTGATACACAATGGCAATGAATCAGAACTGTTATCCATCCAGGGGGCCAAGGCAACAGTTTCAGTTTTTTTGCAGCTTCACCATAAATAGTTTTCATGTGTGTAAGGTTAAACTGGTGGGATTTTTATAGTTATTTCTAGCTGGTAAGCAAGTTCTATATCTGTATCTACTTTTGTTAATTAAATCATGATAAATAAAGGTTCTGGACCAAATGAGTCCAAATCAGATATGGGTATCATAAATGGATCCAAACTGGATCCGGGCTGGATGATATGTTCTGTGAAAGGATCCAAACCTTATCTGTGAACGGATCCTTTCCGGTGTGCAAGTGAACCCTGATCCAGGTCCATTTTGCGGATCCGTTCCTATAAATGTCCATTTTGAATGCCAATATATAGTCTATATCTATACTACATCCATACTAGATCTGGTCTGGAGTCAGTTTGCTGTCTGGGTGGCCATTCTGAGTCATCATCTGATGCTCACAAGGTGCTTCTATTTAAAATCAAAGTTAAGATTTGAACTTAAATAATATGAATACATTAGGGACACATTAGTTTTGTATAAATTCAGTAATACAACAACTTATTGTTGATTATTACATCAACCATGGATTTCCTTTTTGATTAGGGAAGTGCTCGAGAGATTCTTACTCCCACTGAGCAAGCAAAGAAGCATCTTTCAGGACCCACTGCAGTTTGCTTATTGTGTTGTGGTTGGTGCTGAAACCTCCATCATACACCTGCTATAAGGGATCCACTGTGATCTGGACAAAGAAGGCTACTACGAGGATCATGTTCTTTTATTTCGGAAATTTGATTAGTGTTCAAAACACAATTCCTATTTTCAGGGGTTTTTTCTATGCGTTTAATTATTCACAGGTAATGAACTGTGAGTTTCATGATTTTCTCACATTTTTTCACTCTTCTTATTCTCGTTATGCTTTGATACCTATGGCAAAACGCTTACTGTGTAATCTCTAATATCACACAGTCTTAATTATGGATTGCTAACTACAGTGCTCACAAATAGAATTTCTCTTTTGCTCTGTGCACAAGCAGTTCCAAAAGTTTGGTTCTGCCAATGAGACAGAAGGCAATTTTCAAGTCAGATTTCAAACAAACAAACATCAGTATCTTGGTTCATGTGTGAATCAGTATGCGTTTCTGCATTATTGCTGGGTTTCAGATGACGTAGTGTCGATGTCACGAAATGCAGATGGGAGGCAGGAAGTAAGTGCAGTTATACACAACCCCGTTTCCTTTTGTTGATTCAGTGTCAAAATGCCTAAATTCTGTGCCGTGTACGGTTGTTGCAACCATTCCAATCGGGAGAAAGATAAACATTTTTCTTGTCTTCTAAAAGTAGTGTGTCACAAGAGAGATAATTTAAAAAAGAACAACTTATAGCAAAAAAGACCACAAAAATGGATCAACAAGCTATGGCTAAAAACAGGAGGCGTGGAAGCAGACAATGCAAAAATTTGCAGTGACCACTTTCTAACAGGTAAGGATGGTATCATTTATTAAATCGTATTTTCAGATATTTTATCAGACAATTACTTAGACCAGTGATTCCCAACCTGAATGATGATCAAAATGGCGTATCTTGCTGACATATTCACTCTTTACAAAGAAACAAACAAGCAGATGCAAAGATCTGATTCTAATGTCCTGCAGTGTAAGGAAGCTCTGGACGGTTTTGTGTGCAAACTGGAGTACAAGCTTGAAAAAATGTGAAAAGTGGAATTGCAGCAGTTTCTGCTGCTGCTGAAGCAGTCAGCTGGCACTATTCACGCATCTTTATGCACAGAGTTTATCCAGCACAGGAACCTGTTCTGCCAGGAGATGAAAAGCCACTTTGCAGACATGGATGAGCCATTTGTCAAAAGAAACATGGGTGATGGACCCTTACATTTCAACTATCAAAGACGTGGAATACCTTGGCTGTGAAGATGAGCTTTATGACCTCCAAGCTGATTCTGAATCCAATAAATACTTCCAAGAAAATGGATACAAAAAGTTTTGGATTGCCAAAGGACATATCCTTGCACCCAGACTGGCCAAACACACACTGATGACGGTTATTCTTCCATTCAGCACTACTTACCTGTCTGAGACAGCCTTCAGCACTCTTGTATTAATAAAAACAAAAGTTCAGAACAGACTTGATGTCCATCAAAACTTTAGGTTTGCTGTGACAAACACTACACCTGACATCAAAGTCCTGGCCAGAAACATGCAAGCCCAAGGTGGCCATTAGTTCAAGAATGAACAGACTGAAAGAGACACATTGTCTGGTTGTATGTATGAGTCCTTTGAAGCTATTGCTGGGTTTCTGTTATATATATATATATATATATATATATATATATATATATATATATATATATATATATATATATATATATATATATATATAACTTATTTGAATAATTCTCAAAACAACTACAAATTTATTCCTTTTACAAAAGTTTGTATCTATTTACTTTAGTCTCTTGTCACTTTGATAAAGACAATAAAGCTGAATGAGTCTTTGGGCAAGGGGAGTAAAAAATGGATTGAGGGGGCTCAGACTGGCTAGAAATTAAGAAGGGGGGCTTTGAGAAAAATAGGTCGGGAAACACTGACTTAGATAGACAAGCATTGTTTTTAATGAAGTTTCTATAGATCTCTGCAAATGGTTGACCTACATTGGAGAACTGCAGTATGACTCAACGTCAACATATACATACAACTCCAGGATGAATTTGGGTTTACAGAAGCTAAATTAACTTACAAGTAGAATCAAGCACATAGAGATAACAGGGGTTAAATTGTTGCTAGCGTTCTCGGTTGCATTGTTATCATAGGCTAATAAGTAGTTTCAAGGCGACAGCCATTTAAAGCTTCCTTGGATCCTAAATAGTTGACCCAACCTGAAACAAAAAGAATTGTAGACTTTGAGGCTTTTGAAAGCTTTCATCTGGCTTGTTGTATAATACGAGGTCTGCAGCACCAGATAGTTTATGTCAATTGGCTTCACACCGGGTAAATCCTCCAGATTATACAACAAGACTTTTTTATTAAGGCTATATGGGTCATGCCCTAAATGTACACATAATTTTTGGCAATGTCTTGTCTGTGCCAGCACAGTTAAGGCATTAGTGCTCTTGCTGTCATCCTTTTCGCTGAGTTTTGAACTGGAGCAAATCACTTCCTACCCCCCATCTGAATTTTACATGTCATCCGAGTCATGTGACTGCAAACCAGCAATAGACACCTTGAATGTTATTGTTTACATCTGGGAATTTCATACATGTACACACCACTGGAGCGCAAACGTACTATTCTTTAACTTGCCATCCATCATCGTGCTGCCACAGTAGAATGATTCTATTAACAAAATGAAACCTGGAGATGTAGATATTAATTTAAATCATCTTTATGCAAAGGATCGCAAAAGGTACACAGCAAAGCTAACTGTAATCATAAGCTAACTGTAATCTGCAGGCGCCATTACTATGCATTGGGTCATGTCAGTAAACCATACTGTTCCGATGCAGGATGTGCATGAATCTATCACAAAAAGATTTGTAGCACTTTATTTCTAATTTGATTTCTATAAAATATGGCTTTAAGCAGATGAAATTGCTGTTGTTTTGATGCATAAAATATGTATTCTAACTAGATAGAAATCTATAAACAGTTTGGTTTCTGTCAGGTCTGTTGCAGATGCAAGAGAGGACTAAATGAATTTCTTTTATACTGAATAGGTAATTACAGAGATTACGCTCAAGTTATCGGGATTCAACACCAAAAATACGCAAACATTTCCCACACAGAGAACAGAACATTCGGTCCATTGCAATATTATGTTTTCAGGCTTGATGTTCATATTGCAATTATTAAAAAGTGGTTGTCTGAACACAGCGGTGGTTGATTACCTAATTTAGACACCTGCTCTACTGATGATCTGTCAGAGAGTAGGTATGGGTCACCTTATTTTTTTTTTTTTTTGTTAATTAAACCAAAACACCAAATTCTGCAGCACATGTACATGTTAAGGTTGTCAAAGTTAAACTAGCATAACTGACCTACTTCTCTCTCCCTCACTATTTTTTTAAATTAAACTTTTTACTGAACTGTGAAATGTGATACCGTTGGACCTTGTTATCTAGTTGTCGTAGTGTTGACAATTAATAGCAAAACACTGCATCTGTTTTTCTTTTATATATCACTCTTTCATTTAAGCTTTAGCACGTCATGTTGACAACTAAAACCAATGGTAGTCATTGTTCCTCAGCAAGCTGAAAAATGTGCATTCACCTAAATGTTGATACTAACACACACAATTAGATACGAGCACTGAAAGCTCTTGAGGAAGTCAGACAGTGCCCATCTGTGATATAAGTTAATAGTCTTGAGTTGTGACCTTGAAGAAAATAAGGATTTATTGTACAACTGAAAGATTTTTTTAGGTAATTAAACAGCAAGCATCAAACTGCAGCTCAAATTCAGAAACTTCCTTTCATTGCTCATCATATACAAAAGAATTTGTTAATCAGTTGCCCAAACTAAAACACATTTGTGTAAATCATTGCAAATTTATTCCTCAGAGCATGGGGATGGTATTAAAAAGAAAGTTTGACTATACTGTTGTTTAAATCAAATGAGGATTTTTTTGAGATTTCTTTTTCTATGAAATATTAACAAACAAGATTGTAAAAAAATGTTTGGTTTTTAGTCTGTGTTTAGGTTTGTGCTTCTAGGAGACTGCATGTTGTTTGTAGTATTATTAATGTAGGATGATTAAAACCTATGCCTAACTATGTAAAATAATAGTTACCACTATTATTATTGAAGTGTATTTAGACTGAAATTAAAAATTAAAAGTAGCATCCACCTTCATCATTGTGGACACTGGGACCAAAATGTATATATGTATATATGTATGTTACATTTAAGGAGGTAATAACCAGTTTTAAAGCCTTATGGCAAAGCAGAATTGACAAGAATTTATGAAATACAATAATTTTTTGGACTAGGAACAAAACATTTTTGTAATCATGTTTATGGGCTTAGGTTTCAAATAAAATGTTTTAATATTAAAAAGGAAAGGGAAAGGGAAAGGATATGAGTTTGCTATGACTGTGACCATGGCACTACATACCAAAGTGAGCTAGGGAAGTAATTCAAGAATGCATTACGGAAACTGTTCATATCTAGATTCAAATCATGCCAGGATACATGCTCTTTTAGACTATTTCCATTCTTGATGTTTTCTTTGCATCTTTCTTCTGGCTTTCTCAGTGGATACATGTCAAAGTAACATTCAAATAAACAACAGGTTCTTGTATCACTGTAGAAACTGGGGTTTTTAAGAGAACTTTAGTATATTCTCACCTGTGATTGATTTAAATATTGCTAACGATTATTGTTGTATGTTTTACAATGACCACTTAACTCTGATTCTTACAGTTACATTTTAATATCAAAATAACTGCCTTGCCTCTAGCTAATAACTCTCTGGAGTACATTCTTGCACACCTCTCATTAAATGTTTCTTTATCCTTTCTCCTCCCTCTCCTTTTTGCTTCTGTGTCAGTACAAGGGTCGCAATCATTGTAATGTGTTGTAATCACATTTAGATAATTGAAAAATCAAGGGGGTAGTTATGGAATAATATCAAATTGGAGGGGGGGGGTATTTGAGGCTGTCAACGACTGAGATCCATTCACATTATCAAGCCCCCTCAGCACACATCCCACAATCCATCTCATTTTTATACCGCCTCACAGTTTCCCTCCCACTCTCGTATCCCCCTTCTTCTGACTCTATCAGCGCCCAGCCTCCATTGTGCTGATAGATTATAATGATCTTTAATTAGATCTAAATATAACAACAGGCACACACTGCCATCAGTGCCTCTTTCTTTGAGGACTGGCTATCATTAGGTTGGGTAATAAGAAGCAAAGAAAAGATGTGAAAAAGATTGGGGGTGGGTGGTAGGGAAGAAAAGGGGAAAAAGTCCTTAAAGAGAGATGGATTAAAATAAAATTTGAGATGGAAGAAGATATTGAAAAGACAATGTTTTTTTGACATTCTAAAGATTTATAATTTATTAAGGCAAGAGGCTATTAAACATTACTTTATCAATTTTCTATTTTAAATCAGTTCATTCACAATGACCAGAGACAAAATATTTACTTTTTTTTTTTTTTTTTTTTCAGCTGAACACCGCAGGGTTTCCCCCAGTTTTACTTGCCCTCCTGCCAGGCTTAGCGCCATTTATTTATTTTGATTTTATAATTTTATGCACCAGTCACCCATCTTTGCTGTTAAAAAGTATCTTTGGTGAAATGGTTGAAAATGCAATGGCAACATTTAATGGTTGGTACGTGAACACATAGGGTGTCTGAAGTCAAGTGTCTTTTTTTTAATCATCAGAACTCCTCAACCACTGCCTGTCTCTACCTCTGTACTCACCAACAACTTAACTGAATAAAGCGACAAGTCACGAATAAAGGAAAAAAAACTTTGGACCCTTTCTTTCTACGAAGCTTGAGGAGCAGTGGAGATGATAAACTATGAAGGTATTTTTGGTGCAGAAATATTTGTGCCTTGTAACTGTAAGTTGAAGTCGGAGAGAAAAATCCCATAGGAGTTTTGTAATTGTAGATTTCTTTTCAGTCTTTCACAAATACAAAACAATAGTTTCACCTCTTCAAATTCTTAAGTGCAAGTACACAAATTTCATTCTTTGAGTCAAACTTAAAAATCTTACACTCAGTTTTGCCCAAAATGATCCAAAACAAATGGTGCAAAACAAATCCACATAACTGTGTCAGAAAAAAATAATGTGAATTCTTTGTCACTCACAGAAACAAAGCTATTGTTACACCTTCACAGATTTTTCAGTACAGGTCACAGATTCTATTCTACAGGTCACAAAATATAGAAGTCCTACTCTAATATTTTTTGCTCCACTTAGTCCAGTACATTTGGAGCCTGTATTAACATCTTCACACAGACACATTTTTCTACAATATGTTTTCCTTAACACAGACACAAGTTAGTGAATGCAACTACATGAAACAAATCCTGCTTTATAAGGCATATTGTCTTTTTTTGTGCGCTTTAGTTTTGCACTATTTGTCATGCTGAAAGTGAAGCAAAACATTTTTTGTCTTGTGGATAGTACCTATGCCCGTACAGCAGGGGGTGCTGGTGAACTCAGTATCACAAACCAGAAATACCACCATGCTTAGCCTAGTGTTGTTGAGAACTTGCAGCGTAGTGTACCGCTAAAAGGAATGGAACCTACTGGAACCCAGGACAACTCATCAGAAACTTCATCCCAGGACTGATGTTTCTCAACTTCAACAAGAAAATGGGCCACCATGTATTGCTTGGAACTTCCCTTTTGAGTACCCAAAAAGCAGGCTATACTTCATCAGAACCACCAGGTTCTGCAGAATTGTCTACCATCAAGTCATTTAAACTGACTCTGCTAAATATAAGATCACTACCAGCAAAACAACTTTTAATTAAGGACTAAATTACTGGGCATAACATTGATGTTATGTTTTTAACAGCAACATGGCTGGATGACAGTAATAAAGCACATGTACTAAATGAATCAACGCCTCCTATTTACAATTTTTTAAGTGAGAACAGAAAGCATAAGGGAGGGATTGCAACAATTTTTCATGACTCACTAAACTGTAAAAGGGTTTTTCTGGGCAAATTTGACTCTTGAATATTTTGGAATTGAGACAAAAGGCCATAAATGAACTTTGACACTAACTTTATACAAAACCCCAAAATATGTGGCAAATTTTTTCAATGACTTTAGCAAGCTGTTATCTATTATATGCATTGAATATGACAGTTTAATAATTGCGAGAGACTTCAACAACCATGTTGAAAACCCAATAGACAGAAAAGCAAAAAAGCTGAAAGATTTACTTCAAAACTTTGGTCTGACTCAACATGTTAAACAGCCGACGCATACTCATGGCCACACTCTGGATGTGATTATCAGTAAATATCTCCAATGTCTCTGTAATTGATATTGTCCTGCCAGATCACTTTTCTCTTATTTTTCAAAGTACAGTCTCTGTTGACTCACTTAGTAAAACAGATGTTATTACAAAACATTCTTTTACAGACAACTCTGCTGAAACTTTTAATCAAATCTAGTCCTCCACCTTGTTTCTATGCTGTAACCCAGTAGATGAGCTGGTAGATAACTTCCATTCTAAAATCTCAGACATCATTGATTTCATTGCTCCCATTAAAATGAAGATTATGTCTGGCAGGAAGAAATCTCCGTGGACCTGTGCTCCACTTGTAAGAAATGAAAGAAGCATTTGTCGAAGGGCTGAACGTAAATGGCGTAAAACTCAACTTCACGTTTATAATAAAATTTACAAAGATAGGCTGTGAAGCTATCACTCAACACTAAAACACGCAAGGGAAACATTCTTTGCAAGAATCATAAGCAAAAACATGAACAAAGCTCATGCCCTGTTTGCCATAGTTGACAGATTGACAAACTCTCCTGTGACTGTAACACCTGAACTCCACTGTAGCAGGGCCTGCAATGAATTTCCCAACTTCTTTACAGTAAAAATTTTTAAAAAATTAAAGGGTTAATCAACACATCAACACCAAATCTAATAATGATTCTATGTCGAAACATAACAAATGCAGAGATTTCACCAACTCAACCACAAAAACCTAGAAGAAACGTTAAAACAATTAGGCTCCTCCTACTGCTGTCTTGATATCCTACCCTACCTACAACCTTCCTTAAGAAAATTCTCCCTGTCATTGCATCTGGTCTGATTCAAATAGCAAACTCATCCTTCTCATCAGGTGTTTTCCTCCTGGCTTTAAAAACAGCAGTTATCAAACCACTGTTAAAAAAGAACAATCTGGACAAATCACTATTGCAGAATTACAGGCCAATCTGTTTCAACAGTTAAACAGATTCTTAACAATGACCAACCGCTCTGATGTCTTTCGGTCCAGTTTCCATACTCACGGCAGCACTGAGACTGCCCTCATCAAAGTGTTCAATGACATCCACATACACACAGACAGTTGAAGAACCACAGTGTTGGTTCTGTTGGACCTCAGCACAGCATTTAACACTATTGACCATGAGATATTATTGAAGCAACTGGAGAGTTGTGTCGGACTCTCTTGTACAGTACTTAATTGGTTCAAATCCTACCTAAAGAACAGGGATTTCTTTGTATCAGTAGGCAACTTCTCATCGGATTGGACACGTGAAGAACCCCAAGGTTCAATCCTGGGACCCCTCCTATTTAATATCTACATGCTCCCACAAACTCAGATTATAACAAGTAGTAAGATAGTAAGAGTAGCTAGAACCACATATGGAGAAGCAGCTTTCAGTTTTATGCACCACAAATCTGGAACAAACTCCCAGAAAACTGCAAAACAGCTGAGACACCAAGTTCCTTTAAATTAAGGCTAAAAATCCACCTGTTTAGAGTTGCCTTTGATTTGTAATGAGTTGCCTTTAATTTGTAATGAGTGGAACATTGATCAATATTTTTGATGTATAATTGCTTGATGATTTTTATGTTTTTGATATATTGATGATTTTGATGCATATTTGCAAGACGATTTTGATTAATTTTATGTATATTTGCTTGATGTTTTTATGATGTAAAGCACTTTGAACTGCCTTGCTGCTGAAATGTGCTATATAAATAAACTTAACTTACAGTAATGGATGAATCCATAAGTGTATAATAATCTAGTTCACGTTTGAATCATTTGAGTCTGTCTCATTTACTTCATGCAGCTTTCTCTCTTTTCCACATTTTAGTTTTCTTTTTATCATATTGCTTTGATTTGCACATTTTCTATGTATGCCTCATTTTGTTGCATTGCCGGCATTCTTTATTCTCTAATGCACGGTGCAACATAAGAATATCCTCTGTGAGGAGTCGTTTCATTGTGCTTTTATTGTGCAATCCAGAGACAAAGCGGTCTCTCAACACATCTGACAGCTCCTCCCCATACTGACAGTGCTCAGACAGCTGCCGGAGCTCCGTGATGTAGTCTGATGTGGACTCATTTTTTTAGCTGATTTCATTAATGAAATTGAAATTGTTTGGCAATAACCAATTCTTTGGCTGTAAATGTTTTTGGAGTACCTCTGTGATTTCCTTGAAACTTTTGTCTGCTGGTTTGGCCGGTGTGATGAGACTACGCAACATGTTATACGTTTTTGCTTCCATCACACTCAGGTAACATAGCAACTTTCCTCTCATCCTCTACTTTATTAGCCAGACAGTATTGTTCAGCTCACTCTACATATGTTGTCCAATTCTGTGTGTCGTTATCAAAAATGTCCATTTCTGCAGCGCCTCCCGACATTTCTTCATGTCTTTTTTTAGTGTTCATTACTTAAAGAATGGATGTTACTCACATGCCCTCTCTGCGGTTCGCTAGCTTGGCAGGATTACTTTTTCCCTTTTTCTTTTCTTTTTGTCACTTTCACAAGGATTTCCCCTTCTTTGGTCTCTCTTGTGACTTTATGGATGGATGGATGGATAGATGGCTACACAGCCAGACTTCTCAGCTCCAGATAAGACACAGTAAAATTCCTTGAAATCTAGCAAGAATAGTGTCAGAAATTACTCAAGTGGTATAAATTTTTACCGTCATTGATATTGAAAGAAATAAACAAGGTGGTCATTCTAAGAACAGGATGCCACATGAGCAAGAAGACATGCACAGGGAACATGAGGCTGGAAAAGATGGAGCCAAAATAAATAAGACAAAGGCCCAACTGAAGAAGCTGGAGAAGTGGGGAACAAAGGCCAAAGCTGTAAATCAAGAAAAATAACAATCAGAAGTTTAATTAGAATATTATACAAAAGTAAAAATGCATGCTTTCTTAACAGAACAAATACATAAAATTAGGGAAGTGTAAAGCTTCTCATAAAAACACTAAATACGAAAGGATTTATTAACATACAAAACATTCATATTTGCCAAGTTAAGCTAAAATATGAAGCTACAGAAGATAATAAATTAAGACCCATTTGCAAGCCAAAAGAGACAGCTTTTCTTTGGGAGCCATGCCAAAAGACCCAGCTCTATGAAAAGAGTCCAACTTATCATCACTAGCAGCAACACTTGGTCAGAGGGGGGGCTTCATGCTGCATTGGACTGGCAGCGCCAGGAGCCTCCATGGAGGAGCAACGCAGCGGCATGCAGCAATGTAAATCTGCAATAATTCAAGTGATCTCCAGAATGAACTTTATAATCTTACGCTACAAAGCTGACATACCAGTAGGTTTGTTTTACAATTACTTAAAAATCTATTAATCTGTGCATGCATCCACAATGGAAAACTGATTAACTAGGTGGACCTTATTTGGAATGACAGTTATTTCTATTTTAGGCTTACCCATCAGCTCTGAACTAGGACCCTCTTTTAGAAGGTTTGCTCACCAATCTTTAAACAGGATTATAATACAGATTAATAACATTCTGTACTTGGTCAGAAGTGATTATGTTTTGGTTTTGTTTGTTAATATTTTGATTCTGCTTGTTATAGTTTTGAAATTTGTTCTGACTATGTTCACAAGACATTTGCAGTCTTTTGATCATAAACATAAAACTTAATGGAGTAAAAATAGCATGCCTCAATATAAATGACTATTAATCGCATTAATAAGGAAGAAGGAGGAAGATGATATCAAAAATGAAAGAAGAAAACATTTAAGTCATATACCTTCAGGAAATGCACCTATTTTCCCATGAACATGTTAAGTTGGGGAGGTTTAATTATAAAACACATTTTGTAGTTCCTACACAGAAGGTGCCAAGAAAAAGAAAGAAAAAAAAATCAAAGACCTAAAGGACTAAGAGGGTAGATATGTCCCTCTAAGAGGGAAACTGGAAAATACTGTTTTTACTTGATTAATGTATATGTATCTCCTATTCAGGCTAACATATTTCTTAAAATGCTGTTTGAGCTAATAGCTGTAGAAAATTAAGAAATTCTAATTTATGCTGGGGATTTTGTTATGACTCTAACTGACAAACTTGACAAAACCAACAACTACAGGATTAGGAGCAGACTCTCAAAGCCTGTTAATAATTTATTACTAAAGCTGGGAATGTTTGATATATGGTGGGAACTTCATCTGCTGGATGAGACTGCACATCCTACTCCATCTCTCAGTCTAGTCAAGGAGTAATTAATTTTTATGAATATGGTGGACAGACAGTGTAGAATACTACAACACAGAAAACAACTGATTTGTCTGATCACTGTATTCTTTCTCAAAACACTCTCTGGAAATTAAATGTCAGCATCTTAACCAATCAAGAAATTTAAAAAAGAGGTCAGGAAAGAGATTAAATGCTGCATAGAAGAAAACAGGGATTGCCCAGTAGATAACACTATAATCGGGACACTGTAAAAACGGTTATGAGGGGAACATTGATCACAAAAAACGCTTATTTGAAAAGGAATAGAGAAGAAAAATACCTCCCATGCTGTCGTGGTGTCTGGTCATGCACCTCTGAAGTTTTGCACCTCTGTGCGGAACACACATGCCACCTTTCACACAACTGTACAATCTGGAAGGTATTCTGAAGCAGATTCACCTGCACTGGCATTTACATGATCCCTCTGTGAGGGCTGATTTTCAGAGAATACTGCACCAAGGTAAGTGTCAAGTATAAAAGCCGTAATTTAACATATAGTCGCGCTTTTAGAGGTTCGCGTTGAGCACACATTCTTATCCTTGCAGGATCGCGAGGGTGGCTGGTGCCTATCTCCTTTTTAAAAATTTTTAAAATTTTTAAAAAAATTTTATTTTTTTTAACGTGTGGCATTCAGAATTGTCGTCTGAATGTCAAGGTAAAGCCCAACAGATTTGCTTTCACAAGCGGAGCATTACGGCTTTTGCCACAATGTTCCCTTTGGTATATATTTGAAACTTTATTAAAAATTGCTTTGGGTTTGTTTCAAATGTAATGGACACAAAGACAAAAAGAAAAAAGAAAAAAAGGGGGGAAAGCAAAGAGAGAAAGATGGAGGAAAGGTTTAAAGAGGAAAAAAAGAGATAGAAGTAGAGAAGAGAAAAAAGCATAGAGATAAAACAGGTCAACATCCTTGAAGTCTGCATCGAGATCTGCGGAAAGAGAAAACAAAACAAAACAGAGAATCCACAACAACAGACATATGTATATATAATAACAGTTATAACTTCAATGGAAGGTACACACTACAAGGTAGTACAAGATGTATTTAGTGGCAACCGCAGCCTGACTGAAAATGTATCTGACAAACACCTGAATCTAGACACCTGTGTGTGTGTGTGTGTGTGTGTGTGTGTGTGTGTGTGTGTGTGTGTGTCCATGTATGTGTGAGTGTACTTGTGTCTATAAGGTTTCTCCCTAAGAATATTTTATAGCAGATGTGGGGGCCCACAGATCCACCCCCCCCCCAGGACATGCGGATGATACAAGGAAAACCGGAGCCACAGACACCCAGTGGCCCCCTCAGCATGGAGCCCCGCAGGAACAACCGGACCTCCCTCCCCAGAGAGCAGCAGAGGCAAGCCCTGGGTGACTCCCAGCAGCCACAATGCAGAAGCCCCAGAGGGCTGGAGCAATGAGCCCACAGGCCCCGCCCGCAACCTGCTACACCAGAGCAGATCCGGCCATGGACAAAGAGACCCGAGCCCAGAGAGTGAAATCCCCTTGGCTGGTGAATATCTAAAGTGGTCATCGGGCAAGAGGCGGGTACAGTCCATCGCAGGGCAGGACAACACAGAGACAGACAGGACAAACAACTATGCACACACACACTCACACCAAAGGAGAATTTGAAGAGACAAATTAACCTAATTTTTGGACTGTGGGAGGAAGCTGGAGTACCCAGAGAGAACCCACGCATGCACAGGGAGAACATGCAAACCAGGTTGGATTTGAACTTCTTGCTGCAAGGCAACAGTGCTACCAATGGCGCTACTGTGCAGCCCTACCAAAGCATAACATATTTATTTATATTAATTAAAATACTACTTGTTATAAGAGGACCTATTTTTCTAGACAACATATAATTCTCTTAAATAATAATTATTATCCTAATTTAGTTCAAAGATTATAATTCAGCAGAAAATTGTGTTCTGGACTCACCAGACTGTCGGTAGGTAGGTTGGTAGGGTAGGTAGGGTATTTACGCTGTCAATGCGCCCTCTGGTGGACTCAAAAAAGGACCTTGATTTTTATAATAATTACATCTTTTATTAGATTAACTAAAGGTGTTATCGGACTGTGCAAGATTTTATCCCATGTGTTCATGGAAAACACTCCTCACGTTTGATTATTTTACACAGGAAAATAAATTTACTTTATTTTTTTTTTTTTTTTTTTTTTTTTTTTTTTCAGAAAATAGCATTTGAAGTAGTCTAGCAAAATGCGATTAAACCGTTTTTATCTTTATTTCTTGTTATTTTCTTTAAATCACATACTATTTTTACAATTACAATGAAATACAAAAAGAAAAAAAAAAAAGAAAAATACCCTCCCGGAAGGGTTTCTTTTAGCACATGCGCAAATGAGCCAACCGTATGGCTCGTGATTTCTGAAAAGATTGTGCAGTGACAGTCCCCTCAGAGCTCAGTTTAAGCCCCGCCTTCTGACACTCCGGAGCTGCGTTGGCCCTTTTCACTCCTGTGGGGAAAGTCCATGCGGGGAAATCCCCCTTCCCAATTCAGGAATGAGCGAAGGAGACCGCGAATACGAAGGACATGGAAGTTGGAACTGAAATAAATATTGATATTTACGGTATTTTTTTCTCCTCCCACTGGTATTTATCATTACAGGAAATAGACTGATTTCAGAAAATGGGATTATACTGGATATTAAATCTTAGTAATCTGAATTAACTTTCTGACACTCTTAAGTGTCCGAAATCATAAACCATGACAAATGAATTTCCCCTGAAATGCAGAGAGTTACATTTTGTGATTAAAAAAACAAAAACAAGAAAAACATTTAACATTTATACACTGAATTTCTTTTGGTAAAACCTTTCAATTAAGCTCCACTTCACAGATTCTTGTAACAGCTATTAGAATCGGTGATCCTGTACATTTCAGGGAAAGTTCAGATGTCAGAAAAATAAACATACATAAATTTCTATAATGTACATATTTTTATCACACATTAATTTCAAAAGCTTCTGCGTTTTGGGTCAAATTGATAAGTTTAATTGACAATATGGACTACTGTTTCCCCATATAATTCCAGTACCTTCATAGCTATCATTTTCCCAGAATGCAATGCAGTGTGACGTTTTATACTAATATTCATAAGCAAATATCCAGTCTCCATAAAATTTTCATTATTGTTATCCTCAATCCTGAAAGTAAAGATGTCTGACACTGAGCCACAGCGCTTCAAATGATAGCGACCTGTGTTTGTCATCGAGACACCTAAGTGCTACAAACACATACAACACCAGTTAAATTGAAATTCACACGTTGCACTGAAACTCAAAAACTGAACACTGCTGTTTAAAGGGGCCCATTTGGCTTCTATTTTTGTTTGACCAGTTGTCTTTGAATTAAAAATAAAAATAATTTTTGTATTTGTCATTTTGTCGTTAGTTCTGTTGTGGTTATGTGTGGAAAAGATAATGTAAAGTCAGACATTTTTCTGAATACCAAAAACAATTGAGAGAACAAAGTAAGGCCGAGGGGCTGCTGCGGCCAAAACGTATATAATCTGTAATTCTATGAACCCCAGCAGACCTAATCTCACTCCAGGCTTTTCATAAAACTTGAGAGCTCTGTATATAATGCAGAAAGAGAATTGAAAAAATAATATTAAGAATAACCATCCATAACACACATTTAGTGCTAACTGATGGCTTTAAAAGTATCAAAGCAAATCATACTGCAATGTCTGAGGCAAGGCCACCATCCTGCTAATGTGTGGCAATATCACCCATTTGTCTTATTCTTGTGAAACTCAGATTTGTTTTCTGCTTTCAGCTAAACTAGGCATCTTGTACAAAAAATAACAGGTAGTTTTGTTGGAGCCAGCGCTGCCACCGGATCAGCACATGCCCACACACGTGAATGTGTTCATTTCATTATCATTACAGATGACCTGCAAGAACATTTGTGTCTGAGTATCATCAGGCAAAGACCAAATACTAATTAATGTGATCCATCGTCTCAACTTCTACATCCTTTTATCTCAGGTCATGATCTTCTCTCCAAAATTAATATGTCAGTGGGTATGTCTATGTGCCCAGCAAAATTACAGCTTAAAAAAAAAAAAAAAAAAAAAAAAAAAAAAAAAAAAAAAAAAGAAATTGAATAACAGTCCTATTTAAACATATAAATTACTGGTTACTTTATGTCAAACGTTCATATTTTTGATAGGTAATAATTCAAATATGTTTTGTGGGGTATAAAAGGCTCAGTCATGTTGTGCAGACTTGAACACACATTTTATCTTGCCATTACATCAAATCAGTTTTAATGACGTCATGATGCAGACTGTTGCTTTTGAAAAGCTTCTCATAAGACAGCCCATCAGAGTTGGTGCAAAAGGGGTAAGCTGTGAGGGGAAGAAAAAAAAAAACCTTTGGACCAAAGGAGATGTGTTAGTAATCTAGACACTTATGGATATTTTTAAGATGTTGATAAAGTACAGTGATTAATATTAAGTCATATTCAATTATTAGTATATTATTGAAAAGTTTATTTATTTTAATAAAATTCACTAATTGAAACATAAATAATTACACTGTCTAATGTTTTCAAGCACTTACTTCTGTTAATTGTGTTGATTTTCTATTTACATCTAATGCAAACATGACAATTAAGATCAGAATATTACATCAGACCAATCAAAAACATTTTTAATGCAGAAATATGGGTAGAATGAAAAGTATGAGTAGTACCTGCTTAAAGGTTTTTATTTATTTTATTTTCAAAAGGTACTTTAAAGCTGGAGTATGTAACTTTCATAAAAAAAATGTTTTTCTACATATTTGTTGAAACTGTCACTATGTCGTGATATTATGGTATGAGACAGATAATCTGTGGAAAAAAATCTAGCCGCTCTGCCTTCTCCCAGTGCCTTCACCTATTTCTAGTCAGTAAATGTTCAGAGATATGCAAAAAGGAATATCAACACAATGTTATATCTGCTAAATAATCATCATACATGGAAGACTGTTGTATTTAAACAAGGATCAATATCAGGAATATTGAGATGCATGGAAACTAGGGGTGTCCTGATACCAGTTTTTTCAAAACTGAGTACGAGTACTTCAGTATAGGCACACACCGATACTGAGTACTGATACCAAGTAATTAACAAGTCCTTCTTATACTTCACACAACAACTTTTGAAAACAAAATTATTTTATTTAGATCAAGGTGGCTCTTCTTTTTAAGCCTAAAGTCCCTGTGACTGTTTTAACAAATCATAAATAGATGTTTAGTCTTCAAATGCTTTATTAAAGTACTCATTAAAAGACACATTTTTCGCTGGAGTCTAGATCCATGGCCTGAGCCAAAATTTGGGTTGGGGCAAAATTATTTGTTTGCTGGTCCGGTCGGGCTGCGGCTTCTGTGGGGCATTTAATAGGCAACATATACACCCAGACAGCCAAAAGAGAATGGGCAATAAAGTTGTGTTAATCAACTTATAGTCAAATAGAGGAGTAGGCAGTTTACCCTGTTGAGGAAGGAAAGAAAGTAAGGTGCAGATGTTCACTAGACTGTAAGAAGTCAAATGATTCACCCCCACTTCACCTCCTCTTGACAGCAAGCACACAGGGCAGTCTGCTTGTTTATCCTGTGTTTACCTTGAAATATATCCAAACCAGGGCTTGCCTGAACCAAATTTTTATTTTTAATAATTATTTTTTTATTTGGTAATTATAATTATTTTTGTAAACAGTGACGGAACAATTTGACAGCAATCCCTCATTTTGACAGATTACACACACCTGACCGCTTGTTGCTGACGCGAACACATTTTCGTGTTGAAGAGTTATGGACAAGAGGCTTTGGAGTGCGTCAAGCGCAGCTGACACTGCGATTATTCTCCCGCTGAGGGGAGTGTTTGCGGGATCAGGAAATGTTCAGAGAGTCTTGCTCTCTTCTGATAACTTCAGTTGATGAAATATTACCTTTAAAAATCTCGTCACTGCAGAGAAAAAGTTAAATGTAATCAGCTTGATGATGACATGTTGTGGATTATCTGTTCAGCTTGTTGAATATTAATTAAACAGAATGAAAATGAAAGGCAATGAGATGTCATTTTTGTCATTCTAAAAACTGATTGGTAAAAGTAGATTATGGCAGGCTTTTTTTGACAGTTAGTCAAATTGATGGACAACAGAAAAAGTCTTAGGCAACCTCTGCTCCAACAGACATTTTCGCCCCCTCCAGCCATCTAACTTCTCCCATCTTCATCTGTTTTTTGTTTTGTTTTGTTTTTGAGGATCAGCAAATGACCTTTTCTTGTATTACCAACACCACCTGGTATAAAGTGTGGTTTCGCCATTGAGTTGCACCGCATTGTAGCCCAGGAGGAAAATCTAGCAGAAACATGGTATCGGTTTGGATTATTGCCTTGGTTTTACGAGCATGAGTACTTGACGCTGATATCAGGCCTGATACCGCTAACAGTATCGGCATCGGGAGACCACTAAAGGAAACATATGTCAATAATGCCTGTCTCATAATGTTCTTTATCCTGACTGATTTGTACTTACAAACAAACAAATCCTTTCCTTGTCTTTTATATATATATATTTTTACCATGGTATCAGAATTGATTTTTTTTGATAGATCTCCCCTTAATTTGCTGAAGGCAACAAGGCTTTCCAAGCTCCTTGATGAGCCTTGAAGCTCATCACTACAGATAAATAATCAAAATATCATTTAAATTATATTAAAAAAAAAGCTGGTCAGCAATTATAAGAAGGGTTTGAATGTTGTAATGTTAATGAAGACTTGTCCCTCAATTACTGAGTTCAAGTATAGAATAAATCATTTCTGACAATCGGTTTTTGTTGGGTTTTTTTTACTGTCAATTAAAAAAGTTATTTGGATTATTTTTTTTATTGATTCTTCTCTTGAGAGTAATCTAACTCATTTCCTATCAGAAACAAACTGGTTGAATGAAAATAATTTTGAAATATAAATCTCCCAGGGTTATGAATAATGTTGGGCTCAGCAGAATCAAAATGGATCAACTACCGACAAGTCAAAATCAGTGACATACACACTATGTCTAAACAGTCTCTGGGAATTCCTCTGCTCTTGACTCCTTTGTTTTCTCTAGAAAATTTTTACTATCTTACTATGTTTTGCTCTGGTTCTCTTCAGTGTCATCTCACCCTTTCTATATGTTTTTACAGGACAGTTTTCCATCATGATTCTTTGACTGTTAATGCAGGGTTATACCAAAAATTCAGTTATAGATAGGACTGAAAAATAAAACAAATAGCTCCAAAGCCAATAAAAATGTAAAATTGTCAGAATAACTTTTAAGGTTTTATAGCAACAGTTAATTCTGGATTAAGTTTCAGGTTGCTTTCTGCTTTTGTTTTTGATCTTTCAGTTGCATAGGAACAAACACCCAGTCTCACCGTACAGTTGATGTACCATGTTTTACGAAATATTAGACTGTGTAAAAAAATAATTTATCACAGTTTAGACTTCTGTTCATAATAGTTACTTTTTTGCTGCTATTTTTCATTAACTTGACATTTTAACATGACACAATTCCACAGTATGGTTTTTATTTATTTAGTTAAGGGAAATATTTGAGGTCAATTATACTGAAATCCTTTTTAACAATTGCAATTAAGTTCTCAATAATTAATGGAAGTTTAAATGAGTGCATAAAATACTTCTAAAAAATTAGCCAGGTACAAGCCATCCTTTGTCACATGGCATGGGCTTATAAGGTATTTTCTGATCATGAGAAGGAAAATCCTGTGATCTAATGATAAAAGGAGGAAAGTATTCATCCAACTGTTTGAACAGAACACCTCTTAGCCCTGAGCATTTATGCAGGGCTAACCACCCTTTGGGCTCACCATAATGTCTTTTTATGTTTATATTTTGAAGCAGTGAGTGCTGAGGAACTATCGAAAATAGAAGGTAACAAAAACAACAACAAAAAAATACTGTCAGCCCTAACATATTTTTAAAGTATACACTGAGCAAACAGACTGTTCCACCAACAGGTTCACATGAAAGGTTCAATCTTTTATCTAAGATATCTAGCAAACAAAGACATGTATTTAAATAAATCTGAAACTTTTAAACATATTTTAATACCTAAATGTGCATCAGTTTTTATGTTTTAAACTTCAACCAAGCAACAATGTGCAGCAACACAGACCTGTGAAGTAAGGGTTGGTGGATGGGCCAGTGGTTTCTTCCCAATATGTATTGTAAGATTATTCTAGTATTCGAAAACTATTGCTTGAAGCTGATATGGATATTGGTCTGCAATGGACTGGTGACCTGTCCAGAGTGTACTCCGCTTCTCGCCCAGTGACTGCTGGAGATAGCCACCAGCCCCCTCATGACCCTGCAAGGATGAGCGTTATGGATGGATGGATATCAATTTGAATTAGTCCCAATATTTTAAGATCTGATCTCTTAAATAGAATATTTCTATGTTCTGTTTACATTGAAAATTTTAAAACTTGTTTTTGCTTTATCACTGTGTATTTCTGTTTGCAGACAAAATAATAATAATAATAATAATAATAATAATAATAATAATAATAATAATAATAATAATAATAATTATTATTATTATTATTATTATTATTATTATTATTATTATTATTATTACCATTGATGAGGATGATGTTCTTGGTGGAGGATAGAAGGGATTCTGGACCAGGGTTGAGTAGTTATGTTCTGTTGTTGTTGAGCTTTAGGTAGTTAGTGTCCATCCGGAGTTTGATATCAGTCAGGCAGTTGGTGATAGTAGAAAGAATGGCTGGGGTGATGGGTTTGGTGGAGAAATACAGCTGTGTCTTCGGCATAACAGTGAAAGTGAAGTTCGTGTTGACGGATATTGGGTCCAAGGGGTAACACATAGAGAATGAAGAGGAGGGGGCTGAGCACTGAGCCTTGAGGAACACATGGGGGATGTGGGCAGTGTGTGATTTGCAATTATTGACTGAGACATAGAAAACATAAAATTTTGAGACTCTTGTTTTGAAATATTAAAAGAATAGCTCTTGAGTTGTTCTGTTGTGTTGATGAAGGTAACTAAAAGACTTCTTGTGGTACTAGCTGATGGCACTGGGTTAGGTAAGAATTAAAGAACCCCCCACCTTTAAACTATTTGAATGGTAGCAATTTTATCACTCATTTTCTAAATTGCACACATGCCTGTTAACATATGCAGATAATTATTTTACAGGTAACTTATTAAACAGCACAGCTCAGTACCAAATCAGTTATATAATAAAAGCCATGTCTGAAGTTATTGTACATTCTAGGAATGCCATCCTTGCTATCCTGCTTATCATCTTGATGCAGCAATGTTGTAAGAGAAATTAATTTGCTAACATATTGTTTGACATAAGCAGTCATTTCAGTTACTACTTCTCTTTGCACCATTTAACTGCTTTCTGAAAGCTTTCCTTCATTGTTGGTAATGAACTGGTCTTTAGTTTTTCTTTGCCAATGCAGGGTAATATGTTTGTGTAACTTGTGTCTGTGAATGTTTCAGAAGGGGATAAGATTGTAAATGAGAGGCAGTAGGGTGCTCTAACAATGTTTGATAAGACCCAGGGTTCCAAATGATCACTCCTCTGTCTTTCTCTTTTTCTGCTCATCTTTCAATTCCCTACTTCACCTCTCCGCACTCTCTCCCACTGCTTCCTCCCCACACCACGTTGCTTTGGGTAATTTACCAGCAGCGGGATACGCCTTCAAGCTCTCAGCCATGAGCAGATAAAAACACGAATACACACACATAGACTCACACATATAAATATATATACACACTCCTTTTCTTTAAATTAAATGCAATGTTCCAAGCTCAGCTCTCCACAACACTTTGTAAAGTTTTCTGAATAAACATCTTTTTTTCATAAGTCAAAGTGCAGAAGGCACCTCCTGCTGGTTTTAAGAGGGGCAGTAACAAAGCTTTCTGTTTTTTATAACATTCTTAAGTTCCAGATTGGAGGGTGACTCCATGACTTGTGGAAATGCTTGCAATGCAAAGAAGTAATAAAGATGTAAATAAACACAAACAAGTACACAAAAGAACAGATACACCAGGTCATTATTTCAACTCCAAGAGCCCTAGACATGGCTATCATTAGTTTCTACCTCCATCATAAAAAGGTTTTGACATTATTAAATAATAATAATAAAAAAAAAAATCATAAGATGGACTTGGCCTACACAATCCTTAAACAATAAAATGAATGCATAGGTGTGCACAATAAGTTGTGTACAGTATCAATGCTAAGAAGCACTTAGCTAAATCGGTCCAATTGCTTATAATAGAAATTGCACATCAACTGAATTAGAAATTAAGCTAACAATCAGCTACTTAGAAGGAAGACCACAAGTCAGGTTCTGTCAGAGGTGACAGAGGTGATAGTGTAGAAATAGACTGCTGACACACAGGGAAGTGGAGAAAGACATAGTGTATTAGAGGGGTTTGTGAAGTACTAGGTAGGTACTAGAGAAGGAAATGTTCTCAAGGGAGCTAAGTCTTTTAAGAGTTTGGTCCTTCCACCACTGCTGAAAACAACACATGAAGAGTCTGGATTGTGTTAAGCATGGTGTAGGCACAGCTAGTCAACAATCCTTTGACAACCAGAGTAAACGGGTCTTGACATAAGCCTCTGCAAGAACATTCATGTAGATGGGAACCATTCCATTATGCACTTTGTCGGCTAACATTAGTAACTTGAATTTGATGAGGGCAGCTAAGAGTAGCCAGTGTAGCTCTATGATCAGAGGCAGAGGGGTGGGTGATAGGGGCTCTTTTAGGCTGAAGACCAGAAGTGCTTCTGCGGTCTGGACCATTTGCAGATGTTTCACAGCACAGGTTGAAAGAGCAGTTAGAAGGATATTGCAGTAGTCAAGACTGCACCAGTGGCTGGGTTGTTTGTTGGGTTGGGTATGGCCCAATTTTTCTTCAAATTAACAGTGCTAAGCAACACAATTCAGCGACGGAGGCATCGTGATCTTTAAAGGTCAGAATGATGGTTGGTTTGCAAAAAAAGGGGTTTGAGTGACTCTGAAAGTGGCCAAGTTGTTGATGCCAGCTGAGTTGATCTGAGTTTTTTTCACTGCTGATATTCTGGGACACACATAACCATCTGTCAGGTTGGACAGAAAACAGTAAAAAGGAGAACATAGCCAGTAGGTGGTGATTGTGTGGATGCAAAATGCTTTGTTGATGTTGTATGGATGGATGGATAGCATAGTTGTGTGTTTGTGCAGGATCTAGGGTTGTCATAGTAATGAAATTTCAAATATGATAGCGATGGTAGAAATATCTAAAAAAAATCCTCAACTTGAAAGATTTGAAAACGGCAGAGAGTATTAAGAACAAAAATATGATTAAATACAATATGACAAAAATTTACTTTCCACAATTAGGCCAAAAGTCTTCATAAAAAAAGAAGAATATATATATATATATATATATATATATATATATATATATATATATATATATATATATATATATATATATATATATATATATATATATATATATAGATAGATAGATAGATAGATAGATAATATAACATTTTAAAAGTGTGACTTTTCCGTTTGGAAAAAGTAGACCAGATAACACTTAGTATGATTTTATGGAATTCTGTACCTTTGATTTAGTGATGCAATTATTTTATTATAATTGCTTATTTTTAGTGTGCAACTGTGTGCATCCATTTGTCTGTCAATTAGCTGTTTTTACAAATAAATGTTAAGACTGAGTGAAAATAAAGGATCATTCTATACTAAAATAAATTGTGTTTCAAAACAAACATAAATCTGGAGCATACGAAACATTTTTTAATGGTGTAAACAAGGATCTGGTCCATTTAGATCTATTCAGCAACAACTCTGCACAATTTCTACATTAGGTAATTTTGCATACCCTTGTTTCCTTTAGCGATCAACCACAGCAGCAGGGAAGGTTTCACTGGTTTGGTTTGTTTCATTGCTTCACTGTTTACTAGCTGTCTGATCCATCAGCCAATTAACATTTTCCAGCATTAATTCATACCGCAATAAAACAGAACGCTACCTGATTAGAGCAGAGTGCTGTGTGGTTCAGAACTTTGCAGCTGGGAAGAGCATCTCAACGGAGTTCAGACCAACAGAAAACAGTCACTGGGCTGTTCGTGTCATGAAGTAAATGTTAAACCAGATGATGTTAGCTTATGTCGTCCAGGAGGTTTACTACTTCATTGTTGCAGATATAGGAGCTTTATTGACTTTTTCATTTGCTCTCAAACATTAATGTCTTAGTGTTATCTTCTAGCGTTAGTGCACCTAGCATGTGGAATCCTCTGGTAATTTCTGTCTGTCTGCCTCATAGGGAAAGTAATTCTGAACAATGCTGCCTGCTAAAGATGGTCACTCATGTTTTTTTCTGGATGGTTTCGCCATTTTAGCAGAGTTTAAAACATCCAGCGACAGCTCGTTGGGGAGGATATGAATGTCTGTTATTGCAGCGCTGCTGTCGGAAGAACTGAGATAGTTTGGGCAAATCAAAATGGGTCAGTTTATATCAATTTTGATGCAAATGAGCATCTTTGAATAATTCCTTTTTATTGTATATATTACTGCAATATCAATTATTTTGACAATCCTTGCTGGTACAAATATTATAATCTATTTTAGGGCTTTTATGGGTTTACAGAACATTATCAGTTACTGATTCTAGTGTTGCGTGATTCAGAGCTGACAGCTCATTGTAATAAGACACTATTATTATGGAATGGTGTGTCAGCATTCTGTGAAATGTCTAGACACCTTTATACAATGTTATTTAACATGTATTAAACAGCAGACTTTAAATTTATGGTGGGTTGTTCAGACAAATAGCAGTTTCCGTACTATAATGGCAGCAGATATGTTAATGACTCTGGGTGACTATGAAATGTGCCCTCTACATGTCACCAAGAAGGAACATGAACTAGAGTACTCACCACTTTCTTAAATAAATAGTTAGATCAAGACCTGATGTATAGCTCTCATGCAAAGTCTTTGTGACACCGGAGGAAGACCCGGCTTTTATGGAGAGCCAAGCAACATAGAACCAAACTGAGGTAGGCAAAGAGATACTCAGGGAAAAAGGAAGATGAAGGAGAGAGACAAGATGGAAGTAGAAAAATTAAACACTAATCAGTTTGTGTCATGAACTGCAGACTAGACCATACAGCTCTGGAGCCAGATTAGACACTCAGAACTACATTTGTCTGTGGCGGTTATTAACAATTGCCATTTTAAAGCAAATGCAGGAATGATGGTGAAATTGGAAGTAAACAAATTAATTAAGCACACTCAGCATCATTGACTGGGTAGTCCACAGTGATTTATAGACCACTATAACTGATTTCTACAGCACATTTTGTCTACAAAATGTGCTCCTTTATGTACATACATTTTTATGACACTTTCAGTTCATTGAATCGTTGCAGTGAGAGGCAGTTTGACAAATTAGTACCCTCTAATTTGCATTTTTATCTTATTTAAATTGTGTGCAGACAGTAGGATGCTACAGTATTTCCAACTAATTATATAGATATAGATATAAATAGGAGTGTTATGTTGTTACCTGCAATTTTGCTTCTTTTAATACAAAAGATTTTACATTATGGTTGGTAATCAGTTCAATGTGCCATTGTCTCTTTTAAAACTTTATTTGAAGTTAATGTCTGATTGTTATTGTAGCCTTGTTTACATATAAACAAGAAGAAGCAGAGGTCTAGACACACATGGTTTATATCTAGTGTCACAAAATCTAGACAATAAACAGATTTTTGTTATATGGACATCTTTCTTACAAAAAGTGATTTTTTTTGTAATTATCTGACTAGTGTAAGTTTAAGCTGTTATGATATGAAGGTGAATGCGTAAAGTTAGATACCTTAATGTAACTTGGTTTTAACCTTTTATTTTTAAGTAAGAAGGTAAGTAGTTCATCTAAAGATGTCATTCTGCCAGATGACAATCCCTGAAAAAGCCTTCACCACTTTTATATATTTTGTGTGGCAGAATTTTGGGTTTTTTAGTAAAAAGAGACAAAGTCACAGGCAAGCTGTAAATAGTTTATAAGCATTGTGAGAATAGTGTGACTGGCTAACTGAGCTGCTAGCAAAGCTAAAGTTGACATCTATATCAATGTATTTTGCTAATTCAATTCAAATTAAAAATACTTTATTGATACTTTATAGAAGGGAAATTGAATGTTGTTGTAACTCAAATTATTCAAGATTCTTCAGAGTTATTGTAGATGGTGATGGCTGTGGGCAAGAAGGATCTTCTGTTGCGGCCTGTATTACAGCAAATTTGAAGAAGCCTCTGACTGAAGACACTCTGTTTTTCTATGACAGATTTATGAAGAGAATGCTCAGGATTGGCCATAATGTTCTTTATTTTATGTGAAATCCTCCTTTGCACGATCATATTCAGATTCCACAGTCGTCCCCAGATCAGAACCAGCTTTCTTCATCAGGTTATTGAGCCTTTTTATTATAGATGATAGCATGTCTTCCTCCTCTCTCATAACCCATTTTATTTTCCTGTCGACTAACTGTTAAATAAAGGCCACTAGAGCCAAAAAATCCTTTAAAAAAAAAGCATCTCAAAGCTGTAATCAAATAGAAAAAATACTGGCAAGTATTAAATTTAGGGAAAAAAGTAAATTGTGGTAAATAGGGTTGGGTCATTGGACAAATTTGTCGACCATTGACGATAGGTTGGGCCCTTCATTGGTAATTTTTTAAAGAGAAATTTTAAAAAAAAGTTGACCTATGAGTGACTCTTCTTAGTTATGCCAATAAAAAAGCTTGACTGAAGCCAACACACGCAACCCATAGAAAAACAAAAACTAATGCCGTTTTTAATGGTCCACACAAACTCCTTCCAGCTTCAAGCAAGGTTTTTATTTTCCCCAGAGTTCCTACAAGTGCAGCGACAATTTATTTACTCAAACTTAAAACAGAAAGGCAGCATCCTATGTTCAGAAAATACATTTCTTTAAATTATAACCACAGGGGGTGGGCAAAGAGAGACTGGCTTCTCCCCCAGTATAATCGTGCTTACGGGCCATTCCATTGTTTATCTGTTTTACGAATTTGAGTATGAAACAACAAATACAAAAATAAACAAAAACTGAAATAAAAATAGTCTCCAGCAAACGTGTTCGCTTCCATAAAAAAAAACACTGCTGCATTTTAAGTGTTTTTTGAGTGATTTTGGGCATTCAAAATACATACATGACAGAAACATCCAAAAACTATATGGAATCAGAACAAGCAGAAAAAAGCAAAATAGGCTGTTTCTTTTGGATGAAGCTTAGAAATTCTTTGACAAGAAAACAAGCATGTTTACCCTTATTTGGATTTAGCAGTGTGCGCAGGTGGTTCACAATATTACCAATGGTGCTAAAGACAAGTTCCAAAGGTGTGCTTATGGTCGGTATATATATTTTCTTGCCATTTGTGACATCATTTGTAAATGTTTTTCAGCCAATTTACTTTAAAAGATATTTACAGCCAAGGTACATTGTGTCCATCTGGGATAAATAAATTCCTCCATTTTTGTACTTTTGTCTTCCAAATTGGCAAATTAGTCCATTCATATTTACATTCTTCCACCCTCAAAAAAAGTCCAAACATCTGCTGTGCGAATATATCGCCCATCGTCATTTGTTAGACTGTGGAAAAATGCTGCATACCACCTAACCTTAGTGGTAAAAAATGTCTGAGTTACAGTGTTGTACAAAGGTGTGTGCAGAATGTTAAAATCTTCTTTAGGAAACAATTACGCTTTGCTGTGGAAACTGATCTTATGTATCACGCAGGAAATATTGTGTAGCCCCTTATGCCAATGCATTATGTTATGTTATACAGTACTGCAAAATGACAATTATTGTAAACTTGTGTGTATATATATATATATATATATATATATATATATATATATATATATATATATATATATATATATATATATATATATATAACAGCTTTGTTAGCATTTTACGATTGTTTATTCAAAATCACCAAGCTGCTTGATGCAGATATGTGACGCCAATGCATTTGTTCCTTATTTGTTTGCAGTTTACACATCTGCTTAGAAATAGTGGAGCCTTTCATGTGACTGGCTGCAAATGATGTAATACGCCACCTCCAGTTTATTTTCAGTTTTAGCCCTCAGCTCTTATTCACAGCTGCACCTACCTGGACCAAAATAGCAAGAGCACATGCAGAAGCACACCCAAAACCTAACTCGTTGAGCTTGCTGTCGTGTTTACATAGTAAAAAAACAAAACAAAAAAACTCTTGGAATATACCAAGGAGCAAGCTCTGCAGTGCTTTAGAAATGTCATTTATTTGTCAAAAGTTTCCAGCACTGATACATGATTATAACCCCTTTTAACAGTTTACATTTTGTTATTAAGTAACCTTAAACTTCAGTGTATTCTATAGGAGATTTAAGTGATTCAACAACATGTGGCAACACAAGGTGGGGCTCATGAATATTATTCAACTTATGAGTTCTCAAACCCCAAAAATAAGCAGTTCAACAACAGCACCCTGGGAAGTTCACCCAGGGAATACTACCCCTTTTATTAAGATACACAGGTCTGTATATATTTATGACACCTGAGATGGGATTTCAAGATTAAAAGACAATTTATTAAATTCTCGATTAAAATACCTTAAAACACTCCCATGAAAAGAAATAAACATAAACAGAAGCTGAGGCTACCTCTTCTTTAGGAAGAAGAGCCAGTGGGCATAGGCAGCATCCAGCAAACAGCAAAACAGAGAAGAAAAACCTTAAGGTACCAGACATTTGGGGAGACAACCAAAACTCAGGAACCACAGCACACAGGAGGAAGGGAAGGCACTGCCACAAAACCACCAGCACCACCACTGGCCCTCGGCAACTGGAAAGAAAATAAAACAATTAGTAGCACTACAAACCATAAACCAAATATAACAAAGGGAAAATAAAATGGACAGATCACAATATAATAACTCAACAAAATATACTAAATAACTTCCCAAAATAGGAAATAAAACAAATGTCAGATAAAACAAATATCTAAGTTAGATGAGCTGCAAACACAAATTCAAAGAAAATAATAAAAGAAAAACTACTTAGAGGAATCAGAACTCGGAATGCAACCCACCATCAACAAACAAAAGTAGTCAATTTACATATAATGTTCAGATCAGCTATGTGGCCAAATAACCATGCCACAGTAACATGAGCCAGACGCTTATGGAGCCCGTGGGTAAACTCCGATGATGTGTCTGGAGGCAAACAATTGCATCAAGCAGAAATCTGGATACAAAACAGCAGCGGCCCGGAATCAGCTGGTTAGATGTTGGATCATACCTATGAAATTCATTCAGCTGACCACTATTTCTTAAATCAAAAGACCTTAAAATTGCAAAGTTAAGCTGACAATGAGACATCTGCCACCAGATGACTTTCCTCTTAATACACAAACTTGAACACAAATACGGAGAGAGGAGGGAAACAGTAAGCTGGCATTCACCTGTGATCATACTAGCATTAGCTACTTAATATAGATCAGCTATAGCACAACAAGAGAGGACACCTAGGGGTAGCATGCACCAAACCGGTGATCTGTTGGTGAAATACACAATGGGAGCGCGAAGAGAAAACAAGATGCAAGACTTGGGTCCACAGCTCATTTTATACCCTGTCCACCTCGTTTAATTGAGGAGAAGTGGGAATATAACCTTAACATTTACAGAAATACTCAGTTCTACACTGCTACAAACACAAAGTAGTGCATGATTATGAAGTTAAAGGGAAATTATATTTAGTTTGAATAAAAATCTGAAAAGTGTTGAATGCATATGTATTCAGACCTTTTTATCACCTAAATAAACTTCAGTGTGATCCACTGATGTTCAAAAGCACCTAAGAAAAAGAGGCCAACTATGTGTAATTTAATGTTAGTATAAATAGGCATTAGTGAATTGTTAGAAAATATTAGTGACTAAATAGTACCCAGAAAACCATGAAATACTAGACGGGTGAGGGAGAAAGTTTTGAAGTTTAAAGGAGAGTGAAGTTATAAAGCACTATCCGAAACCTTTGATATCTCACTGAGCACAGTAAGATATGGCAATCCAGCCAAACTGATAGGCTAGGTCAGGCATGGAGAGCATTTCTTAAGGAAGCAGCCAACAGGCCCATGGTAACACTGCACCGATCCACAGCTTAGCTTGGAGAATGTACCGACAGAACTGTTTGTTCTCAAAGAAAATCTAGTCTTTATTGAAGTGGAAAGATTGTTCAATTGTTGAAAGAAATCTATAAAACATTTCTCTTCAGTATCCCATAAGCAGTGTAGGGGACCCAGTAAACACATTGAAGGAAGTGCTCTGGTCAGATGAGACCAAAATGAAACATACATGTGTGGCAGAAAACTGATTACCTGAAGAATTCATCACCATTTTGAAAGATGGTGGCAGCATCATGCTGTGGTATGCTTTTCTTCAACAGGACAGGGAACCTCATTTCAAAGCAGGTCCATGCATTAGAATACTTCAGCCAAAGTTCACATAGCAATCTAATTGAAGTCATTGCAATGCTTGAACATTCATACTTACGATCACTTTTCATCCAATCAGACTAGGAATGAGCAATTCATAAAAATCATAATTTCTGGATGTGCCAAGCTGGTAGAGACATACTTTAAAAAGAGGTGCTACTGTAATTGGAGGAAATGGTGGTTCTACAAAGTATTGACTCATGGGAGCTGAAGACAGATGTCAAAGCTTTCTTATTTTTATTTGTAAAAAGTTAAAAATTCATGTATCATTTTCCTTCTACCTCACAATTATGTTGAGCTGGTTGATATGAAAAAAAAAAACAAACTTAAAGGTAGGTAAGGTTTGTGGTTTTTACATAACAAAATGTAAAAAAAGTACAAGTGATACTAATACTTTTACTATTATTGTAATCCTTGTGTGAGTGCCAGCTGATGAAGAATTCTCTAAACTTAAATGGATGTTATTTCCAAATTATTTTCCTATTGCCAGTTCAGAGATTAAAGTGTGTCATTATTATTACAAGTTAAAAAAAAAAAAGACAGGATATGAGTGACATCATAGATATAATTTCTTTTTTTATGAGAGTAATTAGTAAAGGCACAGTCGATGGTCCAAGTGAGGCCTGTGTGACTCCTGCAACAACTCTAATTATAACCTACTCGGTCTCAATGACCTGGTGCAGTGCATAGAGATTTCTAAACACAGCACAAGCCATACCAGTTGATTCACAGTCAGCGTTTAATCCCACGCCCCATTGCACTGAAAAAACCACTACCGCACACTGAATTTGACAGCCTTAAACTGCCTTTTCAGTTAGTAGAGCCTCATAGTACTCACATTATTGTACGGAAGGGCAGTTTTTGAAAGTAGTTTATCTCTCAAGACTTTTTCTTTTTCTTTACACTTATTTTCTTTTTCTGTTTTAACTCTTAATAGTTCTTTTTATTGGAAAAAAAAAAGTAAATTTTAAGCTTACTAGTTTTATGGATCTTCAAGTATTATAGCTGCTTGTTATACAAGCTAATATGATAATGATACAAAAAACATGTTTTTAAAGAACATAAACCTATTTCTGCTATACCTTAGTTGCC
This sequence comes from Anableps anableps, assembly GCA_014839685.1. Classification (NCBI taxonomy): domain Eukaryota; kingdom Metazoa; phylum Chordata; class Actinopteri; order Cyprinodontiformes; family Anablepidae; genus Anableps; species Anableps anableps. Next base: position 22,027,320 of record CM026068.1, on the reverse strand, counting down.
ATGGTAACCGTATCCAGACATAAAGTAGTTCTTTGTCACACTTTATAAGCACTCTTCCACAACTTTCTGTAGTGTCTTTATACTGATAAATGTCTCTAGTTAGTAAATTGGCTAGTATATATGTTTGTTTTTGTATTTGTATCTTTTCTGGGGTTGGGAATAGAGGAATTATGGCTTGGGTAGCGATGAAGGGGGTGGCAACCACACTTATCCAAAGTTGCATACATGAACACACTGAATCACACGCACACATATCCACACAAACTCTTGGTGAAACTTCTACTTGAGGTGATTTAGTGTCTTGTAGTTTCCATGGTAACATCCTGGGAGTAAATGAAGGAGAAGGTCCAGCATAACAAAGGGAACACTGCCCCCCCATGACTGGAGAGAGGAGGAAAAAAGGACAAAAAAAGAGAAACTAGAGCTGTGGTGCTAGAGTCATTGAGTCCTAGAATGAGTTAAGGAGCTGAATCTGGGACAGTCCAGGCTGCCCCTGGATAGATCTCCATCTTATCTATTCTCAGTAGAGACTCCGGACCATATAACTAAGTGTCACCCTTTTGTCCACAGCTGGCATTGTGAACAATTGCATTGTCAGTACCAAAATCAATTGCTTGGCAGCAGAGGATACTGGTGAACTCCTGTTGCTTTGTGGAAAATCTCCCTTTTCAGTTCCCCAGGGTGTGTCTAGCCTTACTGCTTTGATCTTCTAACTGCTGCCATGAGCAAGGGACCAATCAATGTCTCCTTTGTAAACCACATTTGTAGTTCTGTTCTCTGTTTTGCTCAATCAAAACTATTAAAAGGTAAACAATTAACAGAAGACAGAAGGAGTCATTACAAGTATTTACAATTAAATATTTAAAATCACAAAAACACTCAAAGGTCTTGTGGTATTTTGACATTATTCATTGGAGATGAACAAAAAAAGCATAGACAGCAGATTAGGAAGGTGAATATGCATGGAACATAATAGAAAGAAACTGAACATGAAACATGATAATAAAATGGATGTCCTTTAAATAAACTGATATCATACATTGTTTACATTTATCACATTTTTACCAGGTGAGAAACTTGTTGATCATTTAAAGAAGAGAGTTCACAACAGATTAACACTCAAGCAGGACAACAACAGACAGATACCAATAAAGTCTGAATATAAAGCACACCTCTGAAATATATCCTGATGGTCTTCCAAGCTAAGTCAGACACACTTTAGAGTAACACCTTTGAAAGAGTGTCTTATCCAGTAAAGAAAGCACACTTCGAGAGGTGTGAAAACAAGATGATGCTGTTAGCAAGAGAACATATGGTTTGTTCAACCTGTTACTTAGACAGGAGAAAGTGCTAACCATCTTTCACTTTAGTTATATTCACACTCATTTACATGCAGATGACAGTACAATGGTGAGAAACAAGTTGTGTGATTACTTTGACACTGGGTGCCAGCGGTTTACCACTATTTCTGGTTCTATGTGTGAACATTGCTATCTATTTTGGCATTTAAATAAAAAATACATTAAACTGTGCTTGGGAATGTTCAACAAATTATCTCAAATGAGACCTCTAATTCTTGTATTACAGCCACAGAAAAAAGGGTGTAACACAGGAAGATTATTTATATTAAGGACCATGTTAAGGAGAAGGGGTATGATTAAATAAGTTCCACTTCTTCATACCCCTTTTTAGACATATTCTCTAAATAAGGTGGTGTTTTTGTGTATATGTTGGTATTTATTCTTACAGTTGTATATAATGGGTATTTCTTGTCTAAATAACTTGATTTGTATTTATACTGCATTAATTTTTGAACATGTAATATGGGTGTGTATTCACACTGAAGAATATGTAAGAATTAACTTTGATCCTTGGTGGAATGACTAATATAAATCATTCATTCATTCATCATTCATAGACTGAGAATATTGTAGTTTTTTCAGATTCTTTAGTATGTGTCTGATTTTCACAGTGGTGTAATTGTTAGCAGTGTTGCCTTACAGCAAGAAGGCTCAGGGAACAAATCCTGGCCCTGCAGCCTTTCTGCATGGAGATTGAATGTTCTCTCCATGCATATGTGAGTTCTCTATACTTGACCAAAACATACATGTTAATTTAACCACTCTAACTTGCTTTAAACTCAAAAGGCTCCTATATACTTCATCTGAAGTGCCAAAATTGTTCCATTTTGTTCGCAGCACTTTCTGGTTTTTCAAATCAGTACACCAGTTGTGTAAAACTAAGCCAATAATGTCAATATGTGGTCAAGCATAATTATTCTTGCTTTCCTAATTTCATTTAGCATACTGTTATAATTCATACTGCTTTACAATTTTTTTCTTACTTATATTTCCCATAACCTAAATTTATAACTTGAATTCACTTGATCAAGCATCTGTGAAAAAAAGAACTTTGGGGACAATTTATTTTGCTCCACTATATCCAGTTCTTCAGTTTTTAGAGGCATCTCTGTGCTTAATAAAAAGGTAAAAATCTCTTTTCCCTACTTATGAGTTAATACCCCACATTAATATGCTAGTCAACACACCCATACAGGAATCGATCCTTGACATAAACCCACGAGCAATGTTCTAAAATCAGCTAATTGATGTGGACATGAGAAAAGCAAAATCTGTCGCTGCTAATTGAGACAAATGAAGCTAGCTGTGATCAAGGGATAGGCGGCCAGTTTCAATGTCACACCAATAAAGAGAATGGGGTAAAAGACAGTTAGGAGCACAATGCATGTGACTCACACAATCTCTCAATGCCAGGGCCTAAATTACAGCCACACTCATACAATTATTTATTAATGTGATAGGATGAACTTTTAGTACCACATTGGATTTCACAAAATTTTACTAAAATATTTCAGTGCAATATTGCTGCTTTAAAAATATATGTAATTGTGTGCCATTAGATCTAATTGTTTGTTGGTGGTATATCTTTATCTTCATTGTCTAGTTTGATGAAAAGTTAATTTTATCTTTGTTTTCTTACTTAGAAACATGCACACAAGACAGTGCACATGAAAATTTTGTTGCCCAAACATCCCTAAAATGAAAGAAAACGAATCTTACCCCTGAAATCTGCTAAATATTGGATAGTTAACATTTTAAAAAGATATACTGGAATCTGTATCCCTAAATAACTATCCATTCACACTTTCAACCCTGAGGGGGTCATTAGCTCCACTGAACACTCAGCCTAATCCACCAAACTGCTCTGCCTTTAGAGGTGGGATATAAATGAGGCATTTAGCAGCACAATAGCTGATGCATTTGACCCTACTGGTCAATAGCCATATGTTAGACTGATGTCAGTGGGAGGCTCCAATTAGGCTGAAACACAATCCCAGTAGACATTATATAGGTTTAACAGCTATCACTGACAATATTACCTAGAAGCAACAACTAGTATGGAAAACGAAGGTGTTGGGGTAGGGTTATTTTAAAAAATAAAGCTAATGAAGCAAATTAAAAATTGCAAGCTTGACTAAATCACTTGAAAGAGATAAAAATGTACTATATTATTGTTTGACTCTTCCTTCCTTTGAATCTTTTTGTTTTACCACCCCTTGATGTGCAGGAGATGTATTTAACAGCACTAGATCAACAGTGATGTCTAACTGCCTTATTTTGTCGGACGATAATTTAATTCATAGACAGGTTTAATAAAAGATGATGCATATAAATCAAAATGTAGTTTACAATTGCTCTGAGAGTATGTAGATGTGTGGGTGACTGGATGTAAGTGTTAATGTTTAGAATATATATTCTTTGCATAAAGCAAAAAAGAGTGTTAAAACAGACAATTTACAAGTGACTTGAACTGTTTGCATGCATTTGTCTTTATTCAAATGTATGTTTTGCTTGCATGTTTTTTGGGTCCTTTAAATGAGTGAAAGTGTGCATGTATTTCTGTGTGTGCTCATTTATTATCTACACAGTCACCCACTCCTTTTCAAAAATAGCAGCGTCTTGGCTGAGGCTGTCAGCTGCAATGAGAAAATAAGGAGTTCCATTCTGGAGGTAGCACCCTTCATAATACAATAAGGATACGGTGGCTGAGGGAATGCACTGAAATACACTGGCTCACACTGTTACCTCAAATGCACATGCTTTATATTAAGGACCACAGGATGGACTAACTCTGGTTCATTTCCTCTCTTAGTCCAGTTAGTTTCAGTTGAACACAGAAATTGCACTCAGGTGTAGACCAAAACAACCGTACTGGGATGGGTATAGTTCCAAACGAACTCTAAAGTGGTTTGTTTATGATCCGACCTTGATCCAACACAGCTACCTGGTATAGCGGTCTGTTCCTCACTATTGTGGGCATGAATATGGGCAGGAAGGTGGGTGGGCTGTGAGCGCAAAGGATCCCTGGTCAGCTCTCTCATGATGTTGCTTGGAGCAAACCCTCAGCAATGAAGAATAAGAATAAGAATAAAAATACCTCCATTAGTCCTCCAGGAGGGAAATTACATTTCAGTACTGTCCATCCAAGAGAACAAAAATACAAACAAATAACACAAGACATGGGTGGACAGGTGCCTGAGGCTGCAGCAATGCGGAGTTAGATGAGAAAAAAGAACACTAGGGAAGTAGAGGGGGAAAAATCACATCTCAAACTTTATCCCTAACAGGACACAGTGTGAGACTGCAAAAAACACATCTGCACCAAAAAAGCAACATACAGACAACATCGTAAAAATATAAAACATGAGGAATGGGTGGGGGGGAGGTACACGCCGCCCAGGTGAGCGACGCAGCCACCTGGCTCATTACATCTGACCCAGGTTGCTGTTCCGGGGGACAACACATGGGGGGGGGGCAGCAGAGGCAGTGAGTTGGTTGTGGGGTGTTTATAACTGTGAGCAAGTGTGTGTGCATTTGTGTATTTGTAAGTAAGTCCGTGAACACTGTAGCCCCCCCCCCCTCCAGCCAAGGTCCTTGATAAGTCATGGTGCGTTTATCAGCTGGCCTCAGTAGAGTTCTGAGTCTGGTCCACAGATGTCATGGGGGAAAAGAAGCGGTTAGCGGGAGCAGAGCATCCTGTTCACAGATAGCATCTGAGTCTAAGTGTTGATCGCTCGGCATATTACATCACACATGCTGGACAGCCTCAAAATGCCAGAACAGCTGCCGACGTTTTCCGAATTTTTCGATATGCCAGGTAACCACCAACTCCAAAAAGCAGAACTCTTGTTATCAAATATCCAATTATGTATACAACTTCAACTTCCTTGACTGACAATATGGACAGACACATGATCCTCCACTTTTGCCAGAAGTCCATCGTGTATTTGGCTGCAAATATACTGTTGGGGCAAAAGGGGTCTCCTTGCCCAGTCTTCTCATCAAGAAAATTTGATCAATTGCGTTGAGAGACCATCTGACCAGATCCATGATTCGCAATTCAGAAGATATGCAAAGAGAGGCTCCAAAAGATTAACAAGACAGCAAAGGACAGAGAGAAGAAGCAGGGCAGAAGGGGGAGGGAGTGGGAGAAGAAAAAAAACGTCTACTTTCACTGAGTGCAAGAAGAGAAGAACTTCAAGAACATCGAGGTTGTGGCTTTGATGGACTCAGATAAACCCAGATATTTCAATTTGTCTTATAAAAATTAATTGCTGGCCCAAACATAATGAAAACAATTCAGATTGGCTGATTACTTTGCTATATATATATATATATATATATATATATATATATATATATATATATATATATATATATATATATATATATATATATATATATATATATATATTCTGGCATTTTATTTTTATTTTTTAAACATGTACAATCTTTTTGATTTAGGTAATGCTGTCAAAAGATGTAACACAACATTAACTTTATTTAAAAGAAAATTCCAAACAAAGAATAAAATACACATCATGCCAAACTAATATTATGTAGTTCCAAAGTTTCACACCAGTCTGGTATAAAACTGTAGCTCCAACAGAACGTTGACCAGAGCTGCACTGTTTCTTGCTTCTTCTATGTGTGTTTGTTCTTCAGAAAAAACATGCTGCTTGCAGGGCTGCTAAATCACGGTCATTCCACTCCAAAAGTTGAAATATGTGCTCCTGGCTCTGCTCAAGATTAAACTCGAAAAATTACACTCCTCCACACTGTGCAGTTCTCTGATAGCAGACAGCATGTCTGCCTGGTCTACTGTGGTGGCTGAGATGTTGTTGAGAGTTTGCAGTGATGTAAATCATGGACCAATCAATGAATGCAGCCTGCTGTCTTGAGATGGTTTTGAAAAACGGGAAAAGCTGCGCAGGATCTGCTAATGGAGGTGAATCTGGCTGGGGCGGAATGGGGCAGAACCGGTTAAAGCTGGTCCAGTGGAGAAGCAGCTAAAGAGAATATTGTGGTCATTTGTGTCAAAAGCAGCACTGAGATCTAACAAAACCAGAACAGACACAATTCCATAATCTGAGGCCAAGAGAATATCATTTGTAACTTTCACAAGTGCCATTTCAGTGCTATGCTATGATGAGCTCTGAAACCTGACTGAAACGCTTTTAACAGGTCATTACTATTTAGATGCTCACACAATTGATTAGCAACAATTTTCTCAAGGATTTTAGATAAGAAAGGAAGATTAGATATAGGTCTGTAATTTATTAAGTCTTCTTAATCAAGAGAAGGTTTCTGAAATAATGTTTATTTACAGCTACCTTAAAAGCCTGTGGTACATGTCCATTTACTAAGGATAGATTATTCATATTTAAAATGGTGGCAGTAATCAAAGGGAACACTTCTTTAAATAATTTGGTTGGGATGGGATCCAACATGCAAGTCAAAGGTTTGGAAGAAGCTAATACTTTTGATAACTCAGAAAGCTCAACTGGCTCGAAACAGTCCAAACACAGATCAGATTCTATAGTGACATTCAGTGCTGCCTCACTTACTAAGGATGAAGTAATCATGTTCAGGAGGATGCCAACAATTTTATTTTAATAGAGTCAATTTTACTGCTGAGAGCTTGGGGAATTGATGACACAACAGAGCTATGACTGTAAGTTTGGCAACTGTACTAAAAAGAAACTTAGGATTATTCTTATTCTCCTCTATTAAGGATGTTCTAGCTTGGTGAAGGGTCTTTTTATACAGCAGTAGATTACTTTTCCAAGTTAAGTAGGACTCCTATAGATGTGTAGAGCACCATTTTCTCTCAAATTTCCTAGTGTTCTGCTTTAAAGTGTGCAACTCTGAATTAAACCATTTTAATACTGTCCAACGGAAAACGTATTATCGCCAGACATATTTACTGACCTGCTTATCCTCTAACCTTACAAATTTATTGCCATTTAAAAAATTCTTGAAAACTGCAGGGTTGTACAGTGACAAATATGTCATGTTTATGATGGAAAAACTGTGATGAATTATTTTGCTAATGTCACATCTCTGACAACTTTGTGACCAAAGTCTGCAGTGGTTGTGTCAGTCTTCAAACACAGACTTCAGATGACAGATGGAGGCTCATTTGTTTAGAATTTGAATCTGTTTCCATGGTAACAGCTTTCCTCAACAGGTTTGTATTTCTATCAGCTGTATGACTTCACATCACAGCACACCTTGACTGTGTCGCATCCAAGCTGAGCGGATTGTGGCGCAGTGGTGGGAGAAAAGCTCTATTTGCACTTTACACAGTAGAGCAAACAACTCGCTGCACTTGTAATAATATACAAGCGAACATATTTCAGACGTCTGTGGAGCAAGTTCTGGTGCCGCTAAGGGGAAAAGCAAACCAGTACTGATCATTATTAACACACTCAATGCTGTGTGCACCGCGGTGAAGCGCACAGACAGAGCAGGTTCATGGATTCAACTATGGAGAGATTTTCAGAGGCAGAACAAACTGAACAAAAATGAGAAAAATCATAAAGAAACAGAGACTCCTTTGAGTGAGTTTGAATTAATTACAATATTTATTAGTGTGCATCAGACCCACTGCATTTAACCTTTGAGTTTTAATTTAGTGCATAATATTCAAAATATTTAAAGTTATTAATGTTTGAATAGTAAGGTTTATATCAGCTTAGAAAGGCGTCCTTAAGACTGCTGAGCAGTGGCGCGTCCAGGAAGTTTTTAAAGAGAGCTAAATGGAGGCAGGTGACGATCCCAGGCTTCCCAAGTGGAAAGCAGGGCTGGAATACAAAAGGGTGGGGGACATCAGACTCAGACTTCCATAAAAGTCATAGATTGACATAAACATAAATACATAACACAGAAAAATAATTCTGAATAATTGAAGCTATTTCTCTTCTTTCTTAAGTCATTGTTCATTAAAAAACATTATTCACATAAGATTTTCTTCAAACTGTAGGAAATTACTGTAAAGCTTTACTCAAAAGAGACACTGAAATCAGAAGTACAGTAGCCCTTCAATTTACAGTTGGTCTCAAAGTCTTGCTCATCAAAGCTCTCACAATCTTCATCATCATCTGAATCATGACTGTGAGGCATATTACTGTCCCCTTCAAAAGCTGTAACCATGACACCAGCAGCTATAATTTATTGTATCTATAAAATTCCTATCTACCATGTTTAAAGTACAGTGTAAAATATGCAAATGGCATAGGTCACAACAATACCCATTATTAAATGGATACAAATCTGCACCATGTGGGTGCATTGTTCTACGTGTTTCAAAAATGTCCTGCCTGAGACAATCTAACGACTGCCAATTTGGCAAGCGTAGCTCGAAAGATTTTGCAAACACTGTTTAATACAACCTTTTGTGTTGCTTTTTTTAAAAGCCTGTATCATGTTTTCCCACTTTATATCCTATTATGCCCTACTCTGTATTGGTTTTTCACAGAAAATTTGTGTAAATAAAATTTTTTGTGGTTATATCATAATATGTGAATATGTTCAAGTGGTATTAGTACTTTTGGAAGGCAGTAAAACTAGATAGTAAAACTGTCACCTATTAATATACTAGAAAATTCAAAAATAGCTAGAAACAGTGTGAGAGAAAGCAAGCCACTCTGGTACCTGCTGCTATCAAAATATGGGTCATCATTGTTCCTCCTCTTCCAATTAGCTAATAAGCTGTGGAGCTAATTAATTCAAGTGCTACTCTTGTAAATCTATAGGGTTTTAGGGAAAACAGGATAAGAACTACATGAGGGTCAGTTTCATCCTCCAGAAAAGGCAATAAGCGTGATTAGCGCCATTGATAAGGTGTAAAAATAAATTCTCCTGAATGTACATCCTCAGCAGTTCATGTATTAACATTAAAGTCAGTGGATAAAGTGTGCAGAAGACACTTTAAAACATTACTCTGAGGTTCTTTTTAGACAGGACAAAGTAATATAGAGCTCAGAATTGCCTTTACTGTGTTAAAGTAACTATATTAAAGGAACACAGCCATTTCTCTTCTTGCTTTTATTTAATAAGTGGGAAAAAAGTAATGGAGTGAATGCTCTGTGTTTTGTTTACTAACTCATTCCAGTTTGATAGCCATACAAGATTGGCCTAAACTTTATTTTTTTAACCAATATTTTATTACTCTGTTTTAAAATTGTACCTGATATAGTAGGTGCATATTGTCTAGGGCACACTTTATCTTTTGGTAGTATAACTCAAAGTTGTCCCAATTCATATCAGCAAGTAAACAGTATGTGTTTGTGTGTGCTACACTGCATTACCTCCATACACTGCCACAGCGTTCTCTCTATTTGTCCCCAATCTGACCTCTTCCTTCTTTCCCCTTCAATCCTTCTTTCCATATTCCCTTCTTTATTGCCACACTCTTATTAATGTCAAAGCTTCATCCTTGTTCAGTCATCCCACTTTCCCTCTTCTCTGCCTTCTCCACTTACTTGCTCCATCATCTTTGCCTCTCATTCACAGCAGAAGCATCACTAGTCAAATTGATTTTGCCGCTGTGCTGTGGAGCCCCATCAACTCAGACTGGGTTTCCCACTTTACCCACTCCCTCTGGCCAACCATACTTCCTTTTTTCAGTGTTTTAGTGTGACTTTTCCCACTCGGTTATCACACAATAGCTTCTAATCCAAGTCAAAACTTTTATTTCTTGTTAACAAAACAGCACATATACAATGATCCTTGGATGCACAATAAGTCATATAACACATATTGTACCGTCTCTTAATCCAAATGCAATTTGCTCTTCATCAAATTCCATCTTCTGTGTTCGTTCCCCAAAGCCCTACCATGGGCAAAGTCTCAAGGGCAACACGTATCACACTTGTGACCTGTCTCCATCTCTAAACAGATATCTAAGATGGACTTCTCCAGTGCTACATCGTACAATTGCAACAGAGAACACTGGCCCAAAGTCAGAGTTATATTTGTCATTAATCCTTCACTTTCCTTGTTATCCCCTTGATTACTTGTGCCTGGGATTTTCCTTTCAAACCCGGTCTATCCTCCAAGACAGTCCAATCCCACATATCATCATCAGTCTGGTGAGCTTCATGAGTCCACCAATTGCCTTTAAGTTCACAACCATCAGCCAGTGGATCCAACACTTACCTGTCTACTCATTCTCCACCAGGAACCCCTCTTCCTCCTCCCAGAGACCTGGATTCTGCATTGCATCATCCCCCACAACTCTATTCAGAAAGCAGAAAGCAAAGGACGCATGCCGACACTGGGCTTATTGTTACGGTTATTGGAACGATAGGAACCATGTGCCAAGTGACGCAACAGTGGTGGTTAAACATAACTCAAACATAGTGTAAAGAAAGTCTCACAATTCATACTCAAAATTTGAAGTGTTTTATCACTGCTGAACATTAAGATAAACTGAAAGAAAAACTTTATAGCTACAAACTCTAACTGGTACTGCACATCAGACAGGCTACATATGGCACAAAAACATTTACCTCAGTTTTTTTTCCTGCAAAATAAGCAATTTTTTTCCCTCACCTCTTTGAGCCCATAGATAGCTACCATTCATTCCCTGCTTACATATCATCTGTGGGTGCGGCAGGAGCCAGGTCAAGATATCACTGATCACCACCAACAAACTCACCCTCCTGCTTGTCTGATATCCTAAATATCACACAGTCACTGTAGTATTAGACAACAACAAATGGCTGTAGTTAAGGCAAACTGGAAACATGGGACAAAGCCTATCCTGTCCCACATTTAAACAGGACACAGTTTAATTATCAAATATAAGATGATTCTTTATTTCAGGGATTTCTCACAAGAGGTTATATTTCTAGCTATGCTAGTTGTATTTTGATCTTTAAAATTCCTTAGACTTGGGAATCTAGTTAAACTTGGCTCTCTGTCTGCTCTGTTAAATTGGTAAGGGTCCTTTTTTTAAACAAATTAAGGCAATGAAGTAAGTATAAATAAACCCTAAAAACATGTTTCTCCTTCGATAATTTTGTAGCTATTGTCTAAAAATATAGCAGGAAGTAAAGGTAGAAGTAAAGCACTTCATTGGAGGCTTGGGCTGTCTGCTAGGGTGATGTCTGTGGTCATGATTGCAACAAGGCTTCCTATTAATAGTCTGCTGAGCAGATGTGGTTCATAAACAGATCATAGCACATGATCCACAGTGATGAATTACTCTCCAGGAAGATAATCCTAAAGCATAAGTGAACAGCTTGCTCTGATCTCTTTTTATTGTTGTTCCATACAAGCCATGTTTTTTGTGGGTCACCAAGTAATGGAGAGCTTTTTAAGAGCCACTCTGTTCGAGATTTTGACAAGGGTCACAAAATCTTGAGAATTATGATAAATCAGATCTGTCAGCTATCACATATTGGTACCAGCTGGCCACATTGCTCATTCAACCCTGCTGTCTGCTGCTTCAGTTGACATTCATTATATTGAACAACAGTGTATATAATATAGTAAAATTGCCTATTTGGGACTTGATGCAACCAATTACAAGTGTGTGTTTGTTTTAGCGTGTGTGTGTGTGTGTGTGTGTGTGTGTGTGTGTGTGTGTGTGTGTGTGTGTGTATGACTTAATAGAAACCAAGGAGTTTGTAAACTGTTTGAATGAAACTTTTATTTGTTTTAAGTGTAAAATGTAATGTAGAATAATTCTTGCTAAGTGTTCTTAAAAGCAAACTAACTGGAACTTTGAACCATGTGAATAGTACTTTATTGCTTCTGGAAGCCAACTATGTCAGAGCTGTTTCCTGGAAAATTACATCATCATTGTAGCAGTTAAATGTCACTGTCATCAATCAATTTCCTATCAACTCACAATCTACTTAAAGAAGAGGAACTGATTGCAGAAAACAGTAAGAAGAAAAGCTCCAGGGATGTTTCCATACCTTCCGCCTGAGAGCCTGTGACCAAGACAACAAGCCTGTCACCATGATGTCTGTGGTCATGAAATCCTTAGAGCTACTGGAGTTGCAGTATCTGTAGGGCATCACAAACCTCAGCTGGACACCCAGCAGTTTGTGTATCGAGGAAACAGCTCGGCAGATGATGCAGTCAGCTTGAGACTATACTTCAACCTGCATTTCAGTGATCCAGGGACATATGCTCAGAGTTGGAAAGAGTACTGAAAATTTATACAAGTACTGTTACATTGCTTATATTGTACTCAATCAAAAGTAAAAGTACTTGTGTTAAAAAATACTTAAGTAAAAGTACAAAGTTGTATTAATTACATTTTAATTACATTTTAACCAATGGATGTATTATTGCGCTGTCAATTGCAGGCATTCGGTTTGATTTACATGTGTAAAATATCTAGGTTCAAAGAATATTTCTCAGATGAACAAAAAAGTATAGCATATAATATAAAGCACGTGTCAAACTCAAGGCCCGTGGCAAAATCTGGCCCGCTGTAACTTTTTATGTGGCCCTCTAGACAGACACAAATAGAACCTTCAAGATAACAGTTGCATGCTTAAATAATATTTTATCAATCCAAATCAAAGCAGTTTTCATCTGTATACTGCCAAATTACATCAATATGAAAATATGTTCAATACTATCTAACTTCAAAAAGTACTCATCAAAAACAGAGATGACTATTTATTCATATTTTAACGGTTAGTTTTATCAATACATTCTGCCACAGCCGGCAGAATGCTTTGAGGGCATTCATAATCTTGATATGGTCCAAAATTAAAAAGAGTTTGACTTTTGACCTTAGTGCCAAAACAATATTTAAAAAAAGCTAAATTCCTGAGTCTCACACACAAGTCAGCCTGTATCTGTTCTTAATCTATTATGTTTTCTTATAGTATATTTAGGATGATACAGAAAATACAAACTAAACAAACAAGAAAAGTGTGCCTGATGTCTACCTGCAAGTTACATTTTGGAGCTGTATCTGGCATAATAAGGCACCACTAGCAGAAAGGTGCAAACACAATTAAATTAAAGAAATTACAAAAGGAAAATTTATTAATGCAAAGTGCCTGACAAGAATATTTATTAGAAAGAACATGATTTCACACACTCCCTTAATTTAATTTCTAGACGCCATTTTCTTACAAGTATTTTTTATCACATCCACCTGTTTAATTGGTGGTGGTATATAATAGCCATATGCTGTTTCTCTACTTTTAACACAATGACTGCATTAAAAACCTTTATATTATATACTCGAGCTTTACTGATCACAACCATCATAAAATTTCTCTCTCTTTCTTTTTCTTTCTCTTTCCTGCATGCTTGTCGACCTGTCCCACCTGCTGTTCTCTGTTCAATAATCACTTCTTAGTGCCAGTGACATTTTACAGGATCATTCACCGCACATGGGAGTAAGGTACTCACCAGGAAACAGAGGCAAACAGATAAAAAGAAACTGAAAAAAGGAAACTATTGTGTAGCATCCAAACACAGCAAGTGACCTTTTACTGCAATGTCTGACTCTTAGATCTGTTCTTTGTGAGAGGATTGAGACAGTGTTTGATCTTTTAAACCGTCAGATGTCGCAGACAGCAGTGTAATTGCGAAGCAGCTAAAGCACAGGTAGGGACCATTGATCAAGGGAAAGGTATATAAAAAAAAAATCATAATTATACTTAGAAGCATACTTTGACTACAGTACGTATGTGCAGCTATAAGTACACATTTAAATGAAGCAACAACTAAAAATGATCTTCAATATCAACTTGCTGTTGTGGAACATCTGAATAAAAGTAGGCTGCCTAATTAAATTCCATCAATTTATTTAAAAGTCAATTCATTCTTGAAATCCATCCATCCATCCATTCCGAATCCTGAGCATTAACAGGGGAGCCAAAAAAACAGTTCCTCCAGTGTGTCCTGGGCCGTCCTCTGGGTCTTCTCTCTGCTACCTTGTTAAACACAACAACTCATTCCTTGTTGCTCCATAGAGCTGCCACTGAATATTACAATCCCCTATGATGAACAGAAAAACCTGCACCTCATCGTTGCACCATTTGGTGGTAGCTTCAGATGCCTCTGAAAGCTTAAATTGGAAGCCAACTTTTGCGACCGCTTCCACCAAATTATTTAAAACTAAACAGTCGACATCAGTATCCATGAGCGCCGCTAACTGAAACACAAGTTCTTTCAGAGTGTCCACACGAAAAACAAAAAAGTCAGGAATTACAGCATTGTTTCCAAATAAAGTTGCTAAGCTTTAGCTCACTGATAAACTGATCATAGGTTGCCATGTTTGTTGTGGTCGGAAGAGTACTTTAGAACTATCCATTGTCAAGTCAAGTCAAGTTTATTTGTATAGTGCATTTCAGCAGTGAGGCACAGTGTAATACTAACCAACCAATAGGCAGAAGTTGAAGCTTTAAGACACCACCAATTTTCATTTGCATAATGAGGCAGAAATGCATAAGGTAAAGTAAAAATAGGAGACAGAAAATAGTAAAACCAACACATGGAAAAAAAGACTTGTGGGGAAAAAAACTAATTAAAAATTTTATAAAAAAATCTATGAGTTAAAGGAAAAACATTTAAAAAATATTTTTTTAAGCAGTAAAATTAATATTATATGCTTAAATATATAATTTGTTGGAACTAAACTGAAAATAAATATGAAGGTCAATTAAATTAAATTATAAAACATGAAGAAAAGTTTTCCTTTATAGAATGAATTTGTGAATTTTAAGTGCATTGACTTATTTATTGGTACATTTACATATTTGTGCTTTTATTTTTAATTATGTCAGAGTCAGTCCTCCATACTGTAGAACATCATGAATTTATTTTATCTCTCACTGGGGCAAAAAGTTCCATAGAAAAGGTGTCTGCAGCTAAGTTTCTGTGCAGGGTAACTCATCCAGTGCTTGGATTTTCGTTAATGAAACATATCCTAGGGAGCAAAAATTAATTTAAAGAAATATATTTTATGTGCATGATTCAAATTTTAATTAGATTCCCTCATTTACTTATTGTGCTGAATACTAAATTAGGGACAGGAAGGTAATTTAGAACCTGTTCTAAAGAGGAAAAATTGAAAACTAAAGTATGGAGCAGATAGGAGAGGGAAGAATAGAAGAGACAACTAAGGGAGAAGATTAATCATGTCTTTAAATAGTACATATTAATACATTTTCTACTGGTTACAGAATGCTGTGGATGGGGGTCCATCTAAGACCCTGTTTACATGGAACTGTTTTTCAAAGAAACATTTTTGCTGTGATCCAGCCACTCGTTTACACGTCACCAGTGATTGGAGTCTGTAACACCAGCTCCTTTTGAAACCAGGTCTCAGAGTGGAACTTTTTGGGAACACCCCTCGCAGAGGTGTGAAGTACTCCGCATGTGTGAAAGCGCACATGCGCAAAACATTTAAGCAATGTTCATGCAGCTTTAAGCAATTATTTATAGATATTCATAGCCAAACCAGACATTGATTTTGCTCCTAGTAACAAATACAGAAATTCATAAAGCTAACTTGTAAAATGTTATCTATCTCAGAACCCTAGTCCGCTGCATCAAATCATTGACTTTGCAGCAATCCCTTTTCCTGAAAAAGCATGTGGTGAAAGTATAAAGAAATGACTCCCCTTAAACAGGAAGAAGCCTCGAGCAGTATAACTTTACACAGAATTAATGGCATCCATTAACTCTGAGAGAGAATCCCTGGTGTTGAGTATATGTATATGTGTATATATATATATATATATATATATATATATATATATATATATATATATATATATATATATATATATATATATATATATATATATATATATGTGTGTGTGTGTATGTATATATGGAGTAAAACAGAGGGCAATTAATGACAGCAGTAGCTCCTTTAGTGGTTTCGGGTAAACAATTAAGAGGCAAAGTTTCTCACATAATATGTAGCAATTTTTTAAAATAATTTGAACCATTATTCATTGGTTGCCTAATGTTACCTAAAATTGAACAGACCATAAGACACTGATATCGGTGTAAAACATGTTGGCAGGCATTAAACCACCCTTGTTAAGTGCAAAACTCATTATGGCATGCCTTGCTCCCTGCTGATCAAAGAATCAGCATTTCTTCCATTTGGAGGAAACCCCCCCCATAAAACAGTAGTTACACTTTTCTATCTGTAAGTCCCAGAAAGGTTTGGTTGCCTAGGACCAATGTGCAGAGGGAGATAAAGCCAAGAGGGGTTAGTAATACAGCACAGCTATTGAAGAGACTGTAATGATATTCATTAATTTAGATTCATTTTAACTTTCATCTAGAGAGACAGAAAAGAGAGGGTACAGCATATAAGATTTAAAAGACCAGAATGTGGACCTTTTAGTTGAGGTAAAAAAGTAAGGCAGGCGTCACAAAACTCAGTTCATGAAAAATTTTGTCTTTCCTACTCATTATTTTCTCATTTTCATTATTTATTAATAAGTTGTACATTATTAATTACAGATTAGTAGGGTGTGCAGCTGTAGGTCAAAATTAATTGTTTTTTTTAACAGAAAATAAAATTTCTACATTCAGCTACTGAGACAGCATTGCATGCATGTAATCTACAAATGAAATGTAAAGGTATCAGGTCTGTGTATTTTCTTTATTGTGCCTTTATCTAGTGTCTTTGGAGAGGTGTGTAATTTCACAGTAAAGTGTAGAAAACTAATATGCTAAAGCAATTAGCCACCCTTGGAGTAAAAGGCTCTTTTGTTCCAGCTCACAAAATGCAGAGATGCATTCATGCAGTCACAGAACTATGCTATATTACATTTGCAGGACTCAATTTATGTCCATTTGGGGTCAGCAGAAACTGTCAACTTACATTTTACTGCAATTGCATTTGGACTTGTCCTTCTTGGCCTCTACTGAATCTAAACTCAATATTCTCTCTACTTGTAAGTTCTTTTCTTCCAGGTCTGAATAAACCCCGGAGGGAAATATTTGACTCTTCAACTGCTAAATATTCCACAATGTTCATTCAATGTTCTTTGACCTTGTCAGTCAGCTAAGTCCCGCTGGATAAATGGAGAAGAAAATTTTATACACACACAAACACACACACACACACACACACACATATATATATATATATATATATATATATATATATATATATATATATATATATATATATATATATATATATATATATATATATATATATATATATATATACGGCACATCAGAGAATGGTCTTTTATTGTGGCCAGCCTAAGGCACACCTGTGCAATAATCATGCTATCTAATTAGCATCTTGATATGCCACAACTGCGAGGAGGGATGGATTATCTCTGGATTATCTCTACAAAGGAGAGGTGCTCACTATCACAGATTTAGACAGATTTATGAACAATATTTTAGAGAAATTGTTATTTTGTGTAAATAGAACATGTTTTAGATCTTTTAGTTCAGCTCATGAAAAATGGGAGCAAAAACATAAGTGCTGTGTTTATATTTTTGTTCAGTGTACATAGAATGGTGCTACTATTTTCAGCTCCTTATCACCCTTCGACCTAAAAACATTAGAGAGCCATACCCTCTTAAACTCCATCCAGATTAATTGCTAGTTCAGTGATTTTGCACTCACTTGACCCCTCTACATGGCTCTAGCCTTTTTTAACATGAATCTGTTTTTGTCATCATGGCACCTCCTATTTTTAAGATCTGTTCATTTCCACAAAGCTCCAGATACTTACCATGATGCACGCGAGGACATTTTCCATGTTGGAGATGCACTTCTATGTATTGTCGGGCCAGGTTTTTTTTTTTTTTTTTTTTTTTTTTTTTTTTTTTTTTAGGTCAGTAACCAATCCTTTATCTGAATATTTTTTAAGTGTCTTTAAAATGCTTGACCTTAAGGTTAATATCTACAATTCAGTACTGTACTATTTCAGTTAAAAGCAAATGTTATTTGTGTATTTAATGGTCGATCATAAACAAAGGAGATTTCTAAGAGAAATGCTGCAAAGAAAGATTCCTAATCCTCTTAAATATTTAACTCCATAAATCGTCAGTCATAGAGGTTGTGTAGACATAGGCACTTTAGAGTCAGTGTAATTTCAAAACAAAATGTTTCTCTTTCTCATTGTTCTATCTTAAAGATTTTCAGTTTTCCTTAGGTCCAACAAAGTTATTATCAGTAACAGTATCCTTGTCTGTTGCAGTCAGAGGTTATATTGTTGTTTTATTAGACAAAAGTGATTAACTTTTCATAACAGTAGAAGGCTGATGGTTTGTTCAACAAACCCCCTGTTTTATCTAGCTTTAGCTATAAAATTAGATAATCATATCATAATAAATGATGAATGATAAATGTTACTTAATACGACCACTTTTTTTTTACTATTAAGTAGTCTAGGGCGTTACTACAGCTGAACCAGTATTCAGATTAAAGTTACTTATCCTGTCATTGGTGGCCATGCTAACTAGCCAGAGAATTCACTACAGCCTCTGCCAGCTGTAACTAGCAGAGAGCAGAGGGGAGGGAAGGGAGGGCAGCGCCACACACACGGTGATTGATAGCGCTAAGACTCCTCCTGGCTCTGATTAATTGTTTCTAGATAGCACTGGGAGCACTGGGAGAAGGCAGAGGAGCTCGATCTTTTTCACAGATTATATGTCTCATACCATTCTGTCACAACATAGTGACAGCTTCAACAAATATGTAGAAAAATATTTTTTTTATAAAAGTTACATACTACAGCTTTAATTGTTGTTAATTTTGCCAGATGGTGGTGCAGACGTGTGGCGTATGGCCCTGTGGAGGCAGTGTAAACACTCAGTCACTATAATGGGTGTGTAAGATGCAAAATTACTGTGTAGTCCATTCTGTGGCGGAGTAGAGTGTACATTTGGGGGTAAATTGATGGTATCCCCCAATTTACTCAGCAAATTGCGTAGTGCACCACACCTCCGCACCACCATCTGGTAAAATACATAGCAAGCAGCCAGAAAAGGGAACAATGGAGGGAAGAGAGAGTTGCACATTTTCTATCTAGAAACCATGAAATGTGGGGTTTGCTGTATGCCATGACAAAGTTTTATCTATAGCTTCAAAAACACTACATCAAATTTGAAGAAACACTGAGTCACAGCAAGGCACAAGCAGACTTACAGAGAAAGTTCCACCAGGTAGTGAGATGTGTGGCTAATGCAGGAGGTTCCCCATCACCCAAACAACAAAAGCTGGACTTCGGTGCAAAACCAGTAAGTGTTTTTTTTTTTGTTTTTTGTTTGTTTTGTTTTGTTTTTGTTCTGTCGTTACAACAGCTCTTATCCACCACCCCAGAGCACAACATCAGAGAGGACACCAGTATCAACAGCGTACAGCGCAGCCAGCTTCCAATGCCCCGCACTCCTTCAGCGAGAGTTAGGCAAGCGCCGTGTCAACACGTCCTCAGCCTGCTCCACGGTACCTGATGCCTCCAGCACCTGCTCCACGCTGCCTGACAGTGCGGGGGTCTGCTTCACACCACTTGAAAGCACCAGAGTCAGCGCTTCAGCAGAAGCTCCAGCTTCCACCTTTCAATTGGATAGTTAAAATTGAATTTATTAAATTTTGTCTTCTTTCTAGTTTGTACAGAATATAATAAATACTATCAGAAGCTTTCACATATTTTCAACTATTTTGTTCTTCAATCCAACTTAAACTCAAGAGTATTGCAACTAATTCTTCTGTATATACAAATAAATTAGCTGCAGTTGCTTTAGCTTGGCTATTGCTTTCCTGTGCATTTCCGCTCAATTCGAATTTCACTTCACAGCACAGTCTGGGCTGTCTCCCATTGACTTGGATTTCTCCGGCAGAATTTTAATAAGCTATTAACTAAAATTCTACAATAAATGGATTTCGTTTGAAGGTGCACCTCTGACAAAAACGTGCAAAGTGGCAACCTTGAGATATTTCCACTCACAGAGAAACAGCAAGATGTCAACACAGCTGCATTGTGTGAGGTAGTAGTTAAATATTTGAAGACTCTTGAGGAGAAGTTGTCATTTTATTTCTCTTCATCCTTCACTTAATGCCTTGACTGGAACAGAGGCCCATTTAGCATTGCATCAGTTGTTGGAAAGGTCATGACTTTACAGGAGCAAGAGGAATTAACTGAACTGAAACAAGATTACGCTTTAAGGCTAAGGTTTGCTGATGTACCTTTGGACAGTTTTTGGTTAAATGCTGCCAAAGAGTTCCCCATTCTGGCCAACAAAGCTATTTCAATGTTGCTCCCATTTTCCACAACATATCTGTGTGAGCTGAGCTTGTTAAGTTGGACTGCTATAAAAGCTAAAAACCGAGAGAGACTGAGAGCTGTTGAGGAAGAGCTTTGTGTGTCTTTATTCAGTTCCTGCCAGGGCATTTGGTTTTTGTTCATCTAAACAGGCCCAGGTTTCACACTGAATGGGTATAAATAAATTGAGACTATCCCCTTCCCTCCCCCCATATCTATCTATCTATCTATCTATCTATCTATCTATCTATCTATCTATCTATCTAGACAGACAGACAGACAGACAGACAGACAGACAGACAGACAGACAGACAGACAGATAGATAGATAGATAGATAGATAGATAGATAGATAGATAGATAGATAGATAGATAGATAGATAGATAGATAGATAGATTGGTGGTGTGCTGCAGGATTTTTTCCAACATAAAAAGTGTGCCATGGCTCAAAAAAGGTTGAAGAACTCTGGTCTTGGGTGATCCTTTTCCTCACTGGATGTTGTCCCCTTATCCCTCATGATTTCCCCATTGGTAAACCTCAGTTGATCCTGATTTTTAAGTGCATTTTAACCTCAGCCAAAGTCCTGTTTAAAATTTAAATTAATAATAAAAATTCTCCCTCATTTTCCCTCTATAATTTTTCTTTTTTATCATATTGCAAATTAAATATCTTTTTAAATCTTTGTTGTGTGTGCTTGCTCTATCCTCCTAAATGTGCAATTTATTTGTTGTCTTCTTTTATAATGCCCTCTATTATAACAGTTGCATCTCCTAAAAAAACAGACTGCCACATAAGTAATCAGTAAATAGTAAAATTTTTTCAGAAAACTGTTTTTAAAATGTTTTTGTACCATAAACCACTCTGGAACATGTTTTTTTTATTTTTTATCTTTGATTAATTTAAGCAATGATAAACTGACTGGTTAATTAAGAGCCAAGATGGAATGTCTGGGAAGATACTGTTGGACAAAAATGTATTGTATGTAATCCAGCACATTCTACTTTTATAATACTAGTTGAACCAAAGCCATATGTGTTGGTTTTGCTGTGCTCCTCACACTCCTGTAAGATATTTTTTTTGTCTGATGAGATTGATCAAGTCCTTGAATATTAACCCAATTTCTACATAATGTTTATTTTAATATTTTTTTCCCCACTTATACTTCTGTTGTTCTTTCATACAACAATTTACAAACCTGATGAAATAACTTTCCTTTCTCCCCAAGGTTGTCCAGTTTTACTAAGAGGCTCTGCTTCCAAAGTGTATCATGATCTTTTTCAATATCAAAAAGATTGTGATTTCCAAGTCTTCTTTTTTTTAGCTTGTGCTTTTTTTAAATTTCAGATTTTAGGGATAAAACTGAATCCATTGTGTTTCTTCACACCTATCACACTGTCGAACAATTTTTTTTTCAAAATAAATTGGACTGTTTTGTTTTCTATGATTATAAATTGTGACTATTGCGAGTGGCATATAACTTACACGACTGTAGCACAAAAAATTAAGTGAACCACAGTCTTAAATCTTAACTCACGACTATAAGGACAAAATTTGAAATCAGACGGTTGACCTTCCTGAGAGGGGAGTTTGCCTGAACTTGCATGGCAATTCACATGGCCACATACTGATGAAAGTCCCACTTTGCATGCAGTGAAACTTCTTTTGCTTGCCAGGAGCATGGTCACTTTTGAGCATTTATAATCATTTATATATTTTAGACCTCCACAGTTATTTTATTTTGACAGTATGCTGCCTTGCATAAAACATTATGCTCAAGATTTCTGGCACACAAAACCTGACAGAAAGAGATGTAATATGAGTAAACATTCATTTTCATCAACATATCGATATAGGACTATTCAAAAGTGTCTCTCTTTTACTGACATTCTTATCAGTATTCTAATGAGTTAAATACCTTTTTTTTGCATAATGACAAGTACAAGGCTACCCATATGTCATGGAAATTTAAATTGCTTCAACAAATTATTGTGCACTTCTTGGCAATGTGTATGTGTTTGCCAATGTTTACATTTTTTCTGTAACAAGAATGGGAGCTATGTTGCAAGTGAGTAAGCTTCTGACTATTAACATATAGTACAGAGAATAATGCACGTATCTAAGAATTACATATTTATTCTTACATTCCCTCTTCCATTTATTGCATGAAAAAGTTACATTTTAATTTCTGGTTCAGTGGTTGACATTCAGGTTGCCTTGAAGAAACATGGTCAATTAGCAGTTTCGATTAAGCTGTTTAATAGGGAGAAATATCTTTGTTCTTGTTGAGATGCTTCATGTCACCACAGATGCTTTCTAGGTTAATGTTTTGAATGTTGCTGCTCAGTAGTGTTATTTATCTATAAAGTTTACTCTCAAAATTCCAGTTCCATTAACATGTGTTATCCAGCACTGTTTAATCATCTAACATCTCCATGAAATGGCCACAGTCAAACACAAGTGAGGGGATGCATGCATCTACTCATAGGTCACTCTGTGCTTCATTCACTTGCACTTAGACATCTGGTATCCATTTGTTTAAGCACTAGTTTAGACAATTAATGTAACAGTCCACAATATGATTAATGCATTAATTTTTAAAATGATAACATTTTAAAATAACCTGTTAAAGATCACAACCCTAGCAAATTCACATTCAGTAGTAACAATGATTCTTTTTACATGATGAGCTTGAACTTTACAGTTCTACCTTGCGCCATAAAATACTGCTTTATTTAGCCATGAGCAAAAGATGTAAAATGAAACTGTAGGCTGTGGAGGACCAGTTTTGCTGGAAGTGACAGAAAAATGAGGCGGCACCTTAATGCTTTCT
The DNA here is from genome assembly GCA_014839685.1 of Anableps anableps. Lineage (NCBI taxonomy): Eukaryota > Metazoa > Chordata > Actinopteri > Cyprinodontiformes > Anablepidae > Anableps > Anableps anableps. The sequence continues at coordinate 22,003,888 of CM026068.1, read as the reverse complement.
GTCATTTCCAAATTTATTCTTAAGTGGTGTAAAACTGAAACAAAAGGATAAGTATTGCCTTTAATATATGAGAGTACCACTGATGTGTTAAACATTATAGGTATTTTATTCGTCGTACTAGTATTTTAAGGGTGGCCGTACTTAAAAACTTGGTATTTATGGAACAACTTTTTTTTGTCAGAGTTTTAGTTCAAAATGTTTTGGTGGTAAACTATGAATGCAAATTGTTGTGGAAAGGTATTTGCTCCTTTACAGATTTCTTCTGCGTTTTTTTTAAAGACAGATTTTCAGAAAAAGAACAACACACCAACAGTCAAATGTGGTGATGGTCAGGGGCTGCTTTGCTTTTGCAATATCTGTATCTGTATTGCTGTAATTGGTGGAGTCATTAATTCTACTCTTACCAGAACATCCAGAAGGAGATGACAGTCCACTTTAAGGTCTGCACAGATGAGTGGGCTAAAATTCCTCCAAAGCATTGCAAAACCATCATTGGCAGTTATCACCAATGTTTGATGGCAGTTGTTGCTACCAGGCAGAACCAGTTCTAAGGGTTAAGAGAGTATTACTTTTAGTATTTAGTATTACGTTGAATAGCTGTTTTCCTCTAATAAATTAAATAATTTTGTAAAAATCTTTTGATTGTTGTCATTACTCAGAATATTTTTATCTGGTATTTAAGTTTGTTTGATTAAACAAGTTCTACAAAACAAGTTCTACAAAAAAATACAAACCAGTAGTTTTACAGCACTGTAATTCTTGCTAAAAGTGAGCCTGCATGAAGGTACATGTCAATAAGAGACAGTAACAACGGTTCACAATCCTGCCAATAACATTCAAAATTTTATCATCATGTGCCTAAAATAAAAGTACTACATATAAACCAATGAACAAAACACAGCTTTACCTTTACTGATACATGTGAGTCATCCAGCATTGCCTTGTATGTTGTAAATTGTTAGACATCACATTACCAGATGCTGTTTTATTAAGAGTATCAAATGAATTTTACAACATGAAGACATGAGTATTATATATTTGGACACAATATCTTCCACAATCCAAGGACATTGTGCTCTTTTAGAACAGTTGAGCATCAAACTTATAAATCTGTCAGTGTGTATTTGCGCAACCTTCCTTGTAATGGTCTTTGGTTGCAGCTATTATCATATTTTCAGTTTTATTTATTTAAAGTGGCTGCAAAAATGTTCACTAGAAACTGAGATACACCGACAACTATATGGTTTGTGGGGGAAAAGAAATGTGAAAAATATGCAGCCTATAATTAATTGAAATTACAGATTTATGTATTTCAAAGTCAGCACAGAGTCAAAGCGGTAGCCTAAACTGACTGTTGGCTGAAGCCTGTACGCATATGTTACTTGTTGTCACAGACTTCCATACATAATTTCAATCTTACATGAACTTCAAGTCATATTAAACAGAAGTGGTTCAGCCAGAGGACAGTCGAGTAGTTGAATAAGAGCTCTGGAAAGCAGAGGTGGAGGAACCAGAAATGAATTAAACAATTTCTTGACTGAAATTTTAACTCCCTTTGGCCCAGAGTCAGGCAGAGTGTTCACATAACTGCACCACTTTTATTAACCCTTTCCTTCCCTTTTCATCCTCAAAATCAGAACAAAACACCAAACAGGAAAAAAAAACAAGAAGAGGCAGAATTGATCTGACAAGTTTTTTAATGCAAGCTGCTCCCTCTTACAGGCTATTTTTCAAAACATTTACTTTCAATATATTTTCCGCCATTTCGCTCTACATTCACAAAGAACTTTCTTTTACCTTTTTCCACCACCTATAGTGATCATCTACATTTTCCTAATGCAATTGATAACACAATGAATATATAGAAAGGGCCATGGTACATTTTTAATTGTTGCTCTCCAAAGGTTTTAAGTAAAATGAGAAGTCAAAGCTAGATTATTCTGGAACCAAATTGGTACAAAGAAATAATCCTGTAAAGGTTAGGTGTTTAAAAAGATTACTGTGGTAATAAGGCAACTTTTTTCAATGTATAGAATAGAATAGAAACAGCTTTTATTCTCCCACAAAGGGAAAATTCAGGTGTAACAGCAGCAACAGATATGAAGTTTCACACAAAATGTCTTAAAGTGTAAAAAATAATTAAAAAAAAAACAAGATTAAGATTAAGAATATACTGCACAAGACTAGCAGAAAATACTGTGCAGTTTTTAGAAATAGGCATATCAGACTCACAATCCTAGGGTTGTGCAACTGAGTCAGATCACTTGCACTCTCAATCCATCCATCTGTCCATTCATCATCTTCTCCTTATGCAAGACCGGGTGCAGACATCCCTCTCCCCAGCAACACTTTACAGCTCATTCGAGGGGATCCCTTGGTGTTACTCGGTCAAAAGGGATACACACTCACTCCACCAAGTTCTAGGTATGTCCAAGGTGCTCCTTCCTGTGAGATGTACCCAGAAAATCTTCCTGAAGGAGGCCCCCGGGAGTCATCCTGATTACATGCCCTACCACCTCACTGAACTCCTTTTTATGTGGAGGAGCAGTGACTCTATTCTGAGTTCCCACTGGATGATGAAACTATTTGTCTATTAAGGCGCTTCTCCACTAGATCAGCTTTAACCGGTTCTGTCCCTGTCAGCCACGGCCAGATTCATCTCCATTAGCAGATCAGCTCCGTTTTTCATACTCTCTTCAGGGGTAGTTCAAGATGCGCCAAGCTGTGTATTGTTCACTAACAATTGGATTGACAGCAGACTGCATTCATTGATTGGTCCATGATTTACGGCACTGCAAACTCCAAACAACAACATTTCAACCACTGCAGTGGACCTGCAGACATGCTGTCTGCTATCAGAGAGCTGCTCAGTGTGAAGGAATGTAATTATGAGTATAATACTGAGCAGCTCCAGCAACACAGGCATCAACTTTTGCAGCGGAATGACTGTGATTTCACAGCCCTCCAAGCAGAATGTCTCTCTGAAGAACAGGCAGCAATGAAGAAGCAAGAAATAGTGCAGCTGTGGTCAGCGTTCTACAGCATTACAGTTTTGTGCTGACTTGTGTGAAAATCTGGAACTGCATAATATTAGCTTGGCATGATGTGCATTTCATTCTTTGGAATTTTCTTTTTTTAAGGATTTTTTTTGGCTCTAGTGACCTTTATTTGACAGTGAATTGACAGGAAAGTGTGTTATGAGAGAGGGGGAAGACATACGGCAAAAGCCGATGGGCCGGGATTTGAACCCATGATGGCTGTGTAAGGAGGATGGCCTGTACGGAGGACTGATGTGAAGTCCTCAAAACACTTGCACTATTCAAAGCAATAGGTGAGGGCATGGGATTCTAAGAAATATTTATACCTCTATGTTCTTTACCCCCTAATGAGTTTTATCATCGTTCAACATAAGGACGTCCACTAACAGAACTTAATTTTTCAATGAGGTCAGAAAATCACAAGTAAATATTTCTGGGTACGTTTGACTTAGCCACAACCCTGGAGAAGTAACAGGGAAAGTGGCTACTACTGCAATGGATGTGAAAGAAAGGATTCCCGCTGCTTCTTTTCTCTTTGGCCACTTGAAAGTGTGTCATTAATTCACCAAAACACAGAACAACACATTGGTATTTAACAGCCGTTAACTGCTCCAAGCATTACTTTTAGAATCTCTTAAAGAGAAGGCAACCTTCAACCTGGAACAAAACAGTGCACTAACATCTAATGGGACACAAAGTGTAAATAAAATCCTAAATGGTGAATTAGGCCATTACTGCATTAATCATCTGCTACACTATACAAATAAGAATTGTTTTCGCTTCAAAGCCAAGAAACTCACCATCTTATTGTCATTTCATTTGAAATATAAGAAGCTGGTTATAGGAAGACAATAAAGATTTGGTGGTGCACAAATGTAATAGTCACTACAAGCTTGTCACAATAAGACCTGACTCTGAACGACTGAACAACAGTGGCCACTGTTAAATTTAGGGTTCCTTTCTGCCATTTTGAAAAGAGTGTTAACTGTCCATATTCCAGAAAAAATGTCGGGTAGCCTATTTGCCAGATTATAAAAGCTGCAGAATTTAATTTACAGCTATTTGGTTTGGTAACAATATTTAAACTTATTGCTTGATTTCTGGTTTACAATATTAATTATTGGCAGTATCCTGTAATTGGCAAGAAGACGGTGACAGGACCAGAGTAGGACCTGCAGAAGCAAAAACCTCTGATACTGGGCAAAAGAAATCTGGTAGGTTTTGTCTTTGTGTTTTTGGGTCTGTTTTTGCACTTCATGGTGTTATTGTACAGGGCAGGAAGTGACATGGTTCCCAGTCTTGAGGCTTAAAGTAACCATTCCAGGTTTCTTGAGATGAAAATTTTTCAAGGATCTTTAGGATGAAGAATAAAAACAGGTACAATGCTCTAAAAACAATTAAAGATACATTTTTGTGTGCTTGTGGTTGGAAAAAAAAAATTACCTTTCTGAATGATGGCAAAAAGTGGTGCCAAACAGCACACATGTATTCTTAGACAGATTGGATAATCTGTGGAAATGTGTTATATTTTTTTACAATAGCTCAGTGGGACTTTGTTTCATTTCTTCTTAGCTGTAAATTTGTGGTGCTACTTCTGAGTAATTAGCTAAACTAACCTCACACCTGTCACAGAGAATATGTTTGTAACACAGAAAATCAACAGTTTTCATCTTGGAAATCCGATGAGCGACAAGCCACCAGCATTAAAGTCATTTGACTTCCAAAGGCTGAGTGCCTACAGCACTGTGCTGAGTTGTTACAGACGTTTCAGTCTTCCTAATTGGACTGCTCTTTCATCCCTCTGTCTCCCTCTCTCTCATCAGGTAACCAGTCTGCAGTTTCCAAAATAACTGCTGGCTGTCAGTGGACAGATTTCAGCTTTATAAAGTGCAGTGCTTAAGAGGGTCTCAATTTGCCTTGTCTCTCCCTCCTTCAAGCTCAGTTTCTCTACTTCTCTGCCTCTCAGTCTCATGAATGCAGTGATGGTGACGAGTTCACCAGAGTGACAGTCTCAAAGAGGATGTTGGAGAAACGAATATTTGAGAGCTCCCATGTCTTTTCTCCACTTATGTGTTGATGTCTGTACATGTCCAGCCACCAACTGAGTAAAGATAAAAGCATCTTGCACTGTAAAAAAATATCTTTATATTTAACAGTGATAAACGGCTAAACTATGACATGAAAATCTGTAAACTATAAAAAAATCTAAAACTGCTGATTTGATGTGAAGTTGCCATAAATAAATTAATCAGTGAAAACAGTAGTTTGAAAATTTTTTCCCTAAAAAAAACACAACTTAACCCCACTGTAAAGCAACATTGCAGTGTTTTAGGGGTTTTTTTTATGGAAAATTTCCATAAAGTTTAAAACTTTCAAATAATATGATTTTTACATTTATTTATTGAAAAAAGACTGGTTTTAATTGCTGAATTCTGTATTGTTGTGCTTCGTAATGAATCTATGCTGTAATATGACAGGGGGATTTTTGCAATATTTTCACATAATGGATTGGATAGCACTTTCCAAGAAACCAAAAGCACTTTAGATTAAATCCATTACTGAGTCACTCCACATTCACACACTGGTGGTGGTGATCTGTATTAGATTGTAAGAATAAGCTGTGTACAATGTATTTCAATTTTTTTTTCTCAAGCATCATATTTGAGTAAAACTAAATCTTTCAATTTTTAATACAGCATATTCTTTTCTTTATACTTGAAACAATGTAAATTTTTTTTGATCTCATAAAGCCATTAGTTTTTTGTTTGTTTGTTTTTAACATGTCCTGTCTGGCAGTGTGATACTGAGAACTGTCGTCTGAATGTCAAGGTAACGCCCAACAGATTTGCTTTCACAAGCGGAGCATTACGGCTTTTGCCATGAGAAAAAAGTAGAGGAGAGAAAAAAAGCATAGTGGTAACACAAGTCAACACCCTAGAAGTCTGCTTCTAGACCTGCAAAAAGAGAAAAAAACAAAACAAAACCGAGAATCCACAACAACAAGCAAAATATGCATATGCAATAACAGTTATAACTTAAATGGAAAGTACATTTACACATTCATTTATTTCAGTAATTGAATTCCAAAAGAAAAAAGAAAATTCCTGTTGTATTTAGAGTTATACAAATTGTGAGGTATTTCAAGTGCTCATTTCAATTAATTTTGATCCATGCAACTTACAAGTAATGAAATCCAAAATTCAGTTTTTCAGGACATTTTAAAATTACATAATACCAACAAAAAGGTGTTTGCAAACATGGGGGAGATTGCTGACTTGACAGTTGTGTAACAGACACAAAAACTAATTGCTGAGGAATTGTACTGAACACAAAGTACAGTATTTAAATGTATTAATTGAAAGTTGAGTGGAAGAAAAAGGAGTGCTGAAGTTGAAGCTTCAACAGCTACTACACACAGACATATATAGAGAATATGGGCTAAATTGGTTTTATTACTTGTGTGAAGCCACACCTGAATTGGATACGTCAGAAAGGTTTTACCTGGGCTAAGGAGAAAATGGCTAGACAGCTGCTCAGTGGTTGAAAGTCCTCATTTTACATGAAAGTAAACTCTGGATTTCTTTATTCTTTATTTCTTTATGAAATCAAAGTCCCAGAGCCCGGAGGAGAGACACACAATCCAAGTTGCTTGAGGTCTAATATGATGATTTTGGGGGAGGGCTTTCATATAATCTATCTTTGTAATTTATTGACGAATGGACTAGTCAAGCCAAAATACAGTGTGAGGACTTTGCAATGGTATGGTTGAACCAAAATTAGTATGAGTGGGAGTGGGGGTTCAAAGCTGAGGGTCCCATCAGATTATGGAAGATCATATTAAGCCACAATTTTTGTCATATTTTAACTTATTTTTTAAGACACGTTAGTAAAAGATATTCTGCAACACTCACCAACTCCTGACAAAGATTGTAAGGCAGTTGTCCTGTTTAGAAAATGAGCACATGTATTTGTAGTTTTGAAACCAAACAATTTGCTGTGATTAGCTGTTGTAAGTGGTCAGAATGGTTAGAATTAGCAACCCAAACTGACTGTGTTGATTACCCTCTCAGAGATATGGGAATAGAAATAGCAGTAGTTAATCTTGTTTAGGGAACACAAATTCATTCTGATAGCTAGGCTACTTCTCCCCTGTGGTGTTCCAGAATGAATTGAATGGGCTGACAGTAAAAGAGAAGGAAAAGTGAACTGTTATCAAATCTTCATAAAAACCAAGAAACTGTTTGGGGTTTAGTTCAGAGTGAGCATTGTTTAACTTAACTTTTAAAGTAGTACAGACAGCTTAAAACTTTGGATCTAATTGTGCCTTGACCAAAACATTAAGAGGGTCAGGGCAATGTTTAGGAAAAATGTAATCATGGCATTTTTCATATTTAATCAATAAACACAGAAAGACATTGGACCCATTAAAAAAATTTCAGCTTCAGGAAGGAAGAAAAACAAAATCACACATGCTTATCACTGACAACTTCCAAAGCACTCACTCATATAGACAAATGTCATATTGTAGCTGGACTGTAATTTAAACATATCCCAACATTCCCATTTGTAGTGTTGTTACTAAAATGCATTAAAAGAGAACATCATATGACTAATGTCACATGATCAATAAGCCTTTCCCAGATTGGTCATAACTGCCTGGTGGAAAAAAACAGTTTAGTCAGCTGGTAAGGGGCCGTTGGCGTTTGTTTGGCACCTGATGTGGCTGGCTGGATGCAGACTGGTGTTCTGAGCGGATTAACTGTTTGCTCTCCAAAAACCTTTGAATCATTGAACCACATCTTGGACTCAGCTGTAAGCTTTGCATATTTTTTTGTTTATAGCAGTATTTGATTCAGTTTAACTGTATACAATCGTTTGTTTGTGGCACTGCTACTGCAAACGTGGAACTGTTAGGAAAAGGGTTGTTTTCAAATATGAAGTTTAATTTAAACTTTTTAACTAAACTGCACTTAGACAATGTTCAGTTAAATTCACAAGGATGTTCTCTTGCATTCGGCTACCTTAACAAAATGATTTTTCTTTCTTTTTATTGTATTTTTGACTCATTTGTGATAGATGTGCTAACCAGAAGTAGCATTTTGGAATGTAACTGCACAGTTAGAGGAAATTGTTTTCCTACAGAATTGTGTACTAAATGCCTGAAATTAACACTAGACTATTTGTTAAGGTATTTAAAGTGTGTATTGTGTGAATGTTTACCGGTAAACTGATTGAATTAATGATTAAACTTAAGTTGTTGTTGATTATTATTCTAGCCCTTTATAGACCAGGCTTTTTTTCTACCTACAAAGAACATTGAATAGACAGCAAGCTGGCAGGACCTGTTTTTCTTCCCTTTGTTTTTTTTGCATTTGAATTATAGTACTGGGAGGACGAACTCGAACTTTCAAAAACAAAGAAAACAACAAAGAACTTTGAAAAGAAAAAATATATATATAAAACACAACGAACTGAAACAAAAAGTCTTGAACTGATTTCGGAACTTTAATCTTGGACTTCACAAACAGTTCTCCGAACATTGTTTTGAAATATTGAATTGCACAACCATTGCTTTGAACATTTGCCTGAAAACTGTTGATGGTCATCTCAGTTGATCAGTATATATTATTACACTTCCGTTTAGCTTATTGTTAAATTTAATACACTTTTCTCTTTTTTCCATCCCTACTGTCTATGGTCGTTATTCACTCTAATCATGCTCCATAAAGAATTATTCTTCTGCATTCCAGTCATTTGTGTTTATCTTGCATTACGTTTTTCTAATAATCATAAATATCAGTACATGTGATTCATTCTGGTTAATTCATAAGGAGTTACAGAAATACAAATAACAGACAACAGCACAGGAAAGAGTAAGTGTTGCCTGATGAATGGCTGTAATGATTAACAGGGTCACAGAGGACCAAAAATGCCAGTAAAAACCTCACCCTTAGGGCTGTACACAATATATAAAAAATGGTATAAGTTTGGTGAAACTGAGCCAGATCAGTCGGGCAGTGTAATAAAGGAGATAGTTAATCATATATGTTGCAATAATGTGGTTTGTTGTGAAACCAGATAAAGGAAGCAGAATAGCAGAATAGTTCTCCCGGGGAAAATCATGGGAAAAAAACCCGCAAAGGTTTATTGTACAGCTCAAACACCCACTCACACAGCACACACTAAAATATTATGAGGTACAAACAATAATATAGAAATGTAAACTGTAAAACAGTGCCTTTGTTTTCCTGAGTGGACTATTAAAAAAAAGAGAGAGAAGATTAGTTTCTTTTATTTTCAGAAGTCGGAACTGGAGGCAAAAGGGTGATTTTTGTTGTAATCATACAGCAGAGAAGCTTCTCCTTTAACAAAGATCCACCAACTATTATCGTCTTACAACTCCAATTATGTTGTCATCCTAAAACATATTTTGTGCTGCAGGTTTCCATTGGATCTCAGAGTTTACTTTTATTGTATTTTGGTTGTGTTTTTCCCATTTGGCCTCAAACACAAACACAGATCTTTAGAACATTTCCAATAGTTCTGAAAATAGTTCTTCACAATTTTTAGCTTGCTTAATGCAGATCTGTGATAATGGTTCAAGAATCCTGTACAGTCCTTAACACACATGTAATTTTTTTTTCAGAGACATACTGTAGATAGTACCGATGTCCTGGTCAGAATTTTTTTGGTCCCAAATACCAGTCTGATTAATTAAATAAAAACAGAGGCCAATAATTTAAATGAATAAAATCAAAAGTAAGTCTATGTATTTTATATGTTTTTAAATTTTCTGCTTTTAAAGTGGCATAAAATAACATTAAATGTCATCATTATTGCACTTAACTCTCTCACCAATCATGTCCTGGATGGTGCAGTCTTTCCAGCTTTAAACATCTCACTGTATTTTCTATCTTGCCATGTATGCTGGCTTATTGAAATGTGTGTTATGTAGGGCTAAACATGTAAAAAACAAAGGGAATTTTGAGGAACATCAAATCCTGTCACATCTGAATACTGCATGTGCACTGGGATCAAAGCTGTGGAATTTAGTGTTCGGTTTTGTCAGGAGAGAAGAAGTTCTCTTGCCATGACAACACAGTCTTGACTGCCTGGGCATGAAATTTCGAGGCTCTATGAGTCCACTCAAGGGGAAAGATAATTATTAACTGAATTAATCAGAAAGTAGGTCAAGCTTCAGTTTCATTTTCAGTTTCAAGCATCTGACATGCCAGGTACTGTAAGTAAACCTTCATCGATGTAGACAGGTTATCGCAAAACTAAGTGATACCATTTTACTTTTAAAGCTTGTGTTTTGAACAAGTGCACTTAAAATTGTGTTGTATGACATATAATGATGATAAAGAAACTTGGAACTGAACAATGACTCATTACTGCCACATTTCAGTTGCAGTTGCATCAGTTCTGCAGCAGTGGCGAACTGATTCAGCACAAATGGTATGTAAGAACTGCAGTACTCATGCATAGAAATTTTTTGACATCTATAAAATCTGTGGCAGCCTGGCCTTTTGGGTGATCAAATTATAAATGGAACATTAGTGGTAAATGTGTATTACCACTTTTTGTTATTAATGCAGTTTCTTTCATATGCTCCAGATACATTAAAAATAAATCAGTTAAATAATACAAAAAAAGAAATAAACATTTTGTTGCTCATTTTTCCTACACTAAGCCACTCCATGTCCAGGGATGGTGTCAGGGGGAAAAAAATAAGGGTGTGTGTATGAGATGAGAGGTGACGGTTCATTATTCTTATTAAAAAATCAGCAGCAAAAAGAATCTCTTGCTGCATGCAGTGATTAAAAGAGGATATATTTTCCAGAACAATGCATGGCATTTAAACATACCACCCACACACCGTCACTGCAATATTGTTGGCTTGAATTTACAAGAAGCACTGGTTTCAGAGGTGCTTCTGTGTTCATGAAAAGCTCATATGAAAGCAATATCAGTGCACAAATGCCAACAGTTTAAAATCAGAATGACAACACTTTTTAACTACGGAATTTCAACCAGCATTATTTATAACTTCAACATCTGGTTACAAAAACATGTTATATAAAATCACAAGAACAATAGTCCTAAAATTAATATAAATTTTTTTTCTTCCGTTTTTTAATCTTTCCTACCCTACCATTTTTCAGTGGAGTAGGAGTTTACTTGTGACTGATGAGTTTAACCTCTTTAAAAGATGAAAAGATAGAAAAGACTCTGTCTTAAATTATGTGGATGTCATTTTGAAAAGCTAAGTATATCATGTGTAGTTTACACCTGTGAAGTACATTTTTTTTGCACAATCTTCCACAGGTATGACCTCCAAAACATTTGCTTTGGTACAAATAGGTTGCCAGACGGTCAGTGTTTCAGCATCTTGGACAGCAAAACAACCACTGGAAAACTGACAAACAATGGTAAACTCTGACTCATTCTTTTCTTTCTTTGTTGAATCCATTAATGGTCGAACTATGCCTGGGATTGAAAAAGTCTTACTGTTAGGGTTCAGTGCTTTTAACCCTGCCATGTACTTGTTAAACCTTTAACTGAAATGAGTAGCCATCTCTCCAAGAATAGAGTCAGTAATTGAGAAAAAGAAACTTTTGGCTACCTGTTGATTATCCTGCACTTGGTGACCAAATGTCTCTTCCACCACATAATACTGAAGTTACTTGTGAGATGGTGTATTTTGGGATGAAAAGGAACAGTCATCCATACCATTATCCCAAAGTTTCAGAAACACCCCTGGATAGTATATTTTTAATGCAAACAGATATTCTTTTGATGAGCTGAATAGTAGTGAGAAGGTAATTGTTTTCAGCTGAGTATTTGATTTTATGGATTAGTCAGTCTAAAAATTGTGTACGTTACACTGGCAAGAAATTTAAATATGCATTCTATTTTTGTTGTGGGGAGTCCCACAGCCTTAATTTCCACATCAGCACTGATTCTCTAGGTTTCAGTATCTTTTAAGAACTTCACAAGTGTCACATGGGATTTCAAAATAACAGACACAGTATCAAAGTATCCATTCCACTATTGTTCTGCTACTATTTGTTATCCTGCTTATTACCACTCTTTTACACTTGTTTCTCCGAACTTCTTCCACCTGGCTGCTCATTTTTTAGCTCTCCCCGGACCACCAGAAAAGGTGGAGGGTTGGCCTCTGTTTTTACCTCCAGTCATTGCTGTTGACAGCTGCTATCTGTCGGCTATACCAGCTTTGAGGTCTAACTTTTGGAGCTGAATTTATCGTCCTCAATGCTCTGTGCTGTTGTGTACCATCCTCCTAAATATATGAAGGATTTTATTAATGAATTTGATGACTTTCTGGTGTCTATTATGTTATGCTATGACTAGGTGCTAATCACTGGTAATTTTAATATACATGAGGACTGTAAGTCTGAACCATTAGTGAAAGACTTTCACTTTGGTATTGACGCTTTTAATTCTACCCAGTGAGTACAGGACCCCACTTATGTCAAAGGACATTCACTGGACATGGTTCTGTCTTATCGTCTGGATGCCCATATTACCGAGATTAAAGACCGTGGGATTTCCGACCATTTTTCATTCTTGTTTGATGTTGTGCTGTATAACGCTGGGATGTTTGCATACAATGAATTCACTGACAGCTGGTCTCTTTTCTCCAGCCCTGAATTTAATTCCAACATCAGTGCTGATCTAAGTGTTGAAGGGCTGGTTTATCTTTTTAATTTAACATGTTCTGACATTCTGGACTCAGTTGCTCCTCTGAGAACAAGGCAACCAAAACCACCCAATCAGCCTTGAATGAATGAATCTACTCACATGCTCAAACAGGACTGTTGCTGTGCAGACAGAAATTGGAAGGACAAACTCCAGGTATCATTCGAAATTTTGCACGGCTGCTTATCCATATATCAGAGGGCTGTGAAAACTGCTAAATCTGCTTTCTTGCTGAGATCTCTGTTAATAGTCACAAACCTTGAGTTCTTTTTAAAATTTTTAACTCTGTTATTAATCCAAATGACACTACTGTGATACCTCCTTGAAATGCTTTGTAGAAAAAGTATCAGCGCTAAGGTCTTCTCTGTATCAGCCTGTTTTAGACCAGCCTGTACACTCTGATTGCTCTGCTGTTTTTTTTTTAAATCAGTTTGAGCTTTTGTCTTTTTCAGCTTTAAAGGAAATAGTTTTTTTTTTTTTTTATTTTTTTTATTTTTTTTTTATTTGAGAGCTTTTAGTTCCCAGCAAGACATCTTCCCTCCATGTTTTTTCAAAAAGATTCTTCACGTCATAGGTTTAAGCATTTTACACATTTTAAACACTTCCTTGTTATCTGGCTGGGTACCAGCTGCTTTGAAACAGGTTGTAGTGCAGCTAGTCATCAAAAGGAAGAATTTTGATCCTAATCTTCCTTCTAACTATAGGCCTGTTTCCAAATCAACCATTTTGTCCAAGATTTTAAAAAAGGCTGGTTTAATCAGCTGCAGACCTTTTTATTTTTAAAAGCTCATGGTGTTTGTGAAGACTTTCAGTCTGGTTTTAAATCCCGCCACAGCACAGAGACAGCATTTTAAAGAGTTTTTAATGATCTCCTCTTAACTGTTGACTCAGGCCACTCAGTTGTTTTAGTTCTTTTAGACTTGACTACTGCCTTTGATACAGTCGATCACAGTATTTTTTATCTAGACTGGAACACACTGTTGGTCTCAAGGCTCAGTCATATCATGGTTCATATCTTATCTGACTGACAGGTCCTTTTCCATGTCTATGGGAGAATATTCCTCTTCCTCAGAACCTATTTGTTGTGGAGTACCTCAAGGGTCCATTCTGAGTCCTATTTTGCTTTCTTTATACATTGTGCCATTGGGGTCTATTCTTAGGAAATACAGCATTTCTTTCTATTACTTTACCGATAATTTCCAGATATATTTCCCTTTCAACTTCAATGTCTTTGACCTACTGCAGCCTCTTTTAAACTGCCTACATGATGTCAAAGAAAGGTTAACTCAAAATTGTCTCACCCTGAACAAAACAAAACTGAAATTATTGTGTTTGGTGAAATTGCCAAAGCCAAATCCTACATTTTTCCTAAAACCCTGAAAACTCTTATTCATGCATTTATTACTTGTAGATTAATTACTGCAATTCTTTATATTGTGGAATGGATCAGTCATCTATCCATCACTTGCAGTTACTGTAGTCCAAAACGCAGCTGCTCGTCTTTTATCAGGTTCCAGAAGGCATGACCACATCGCCCCAGTTTTAGCGGATTTACATTGGCTGCCTGTTCATTTTGTATTGATTTTAAGATTCCTTTACTTACTTTTAAAATTTTGAATGGTCTGGCACCTAATTATTTAACTGTTCTCCTTTACTTTTACGATCCAAAAGGATCGCTGAGATCTTCTAGCCAGATACTCTTAGTACAGCCGATGGTCAAATTAAAGTGCAGTGGATATCGAGCATTTGCCATTGCAGCCCCACGACTCCGGAACAAGCTGCACCTTGATATAAATGCAGCAGAGTGTGTTCACTCTTTTAAACCTCTCCTGAAAACTCATTTCTTTAAACTGGCCTTCAATTTAAGTTCAGTTTTACTTCTATCAGATCTGTTTAGTTATGGTGTTCAATAGCTAAGTTTTTTTTTCTATTTTTAGTTTTTGTTGATTTTATTGTTGTTTTTAACCTTGTTACTTTTACCCTTTGTAAAGCACTTTGGTCAATACTGTTGTTTTTAAATGTGCTATATAGATAAATTTGACATTGGCAGGTGGATGCAGACAACAAAAAAAATTTCAGCTGCATTTTCTGAAGAAATGGCATTTTAGACAACAAGGTAAAGCTGATGATTAAATGAATGGATCTACATGGTTTTCCTTTCTAATTTATTTTGAATCAGTTTTATGGATACCTCCTTATTTCCTGGATATTACACTGGCCAGTCGTAACACTGAGTCAATATGTTGTTTTGATCAATACCAACATTCAACACCCACCAAGAACAAAACAAGACAGTGTTATGTGACATTAGTCACTGTTTTATGGTACATTTTTTTAACCACATACCTAACACAAATAAAAACATTTATAAGCCCAGTCAGACCCTTTGTTCCATCCAACATTACTTGTAAACCAAGACTGTTGTTACTCCTTTATTATTTACTCTGTTATAATCATACATTCAGTCAGGTGATTTTGAATGTCATGGAAAGTGTCTCTAAAGTGAACTCATACAGGGAAAGAAAAAGTTCACTCCCTGCTTGATCTCGGTTATCAACTGAGCCTTTTGATCCCGTCAATGGTAATTAATTTAAGACAAGAAATTAAATTATGGCATAATTGCTGACAAGTATAGGCGGTTTCTCAAGAGCTGGTAAGTGTTAACCAGTGTTGACTCTCTTTCCAAAGAGCCATGAATGTTCGGTGTGCTTCACTGTGAGCATGTCCACAGAAAACCTTTGTCATGTCTGTATTTCTCCATGTCTCCAGTTGCAAAAGCCAAAAGTTAGCACAGCATAACTGTCTTTGCCCTTTCTGCTTGGATATTAAAAAGAAGACTGCCTGAAAGAAATACTGGTGCCTGTCTCTTCCACTGTACCAAGACAAAAAAATAATCCTGTAGAAATTAAATTAAGGTAATTTGTTGCATGTTCATTTGTTTGGATTAGAATTTAGATCGGGCTGAAAAAATCCAACCTGACGTGACCTGAGCTCTTGGACATCATGTCCAAGCCCGATTCAACCTGACTAATTAAGTCTAATTAGAGGCCCGGGCCCTAAGTAAACCTGACATATTATTTTAAACTGTTACCAGTTTAAAATACCTCCAGACCTCTGACTTTTCTCCCTGAAGAGCACTCTACCTTTGCGAGGGTCAGTTTCGGACTTGGAGGTGCTGATTCTCATTCTGGCTGCTTCACACTTGGCTTCTAACTACTCTAGTGAAAGATGTAGATCACAGTCTGATGAATCCAACAGAACCAGACATCCAATCAGGATATGTCTGTAAAAATACAGATGTCTGTCTTTTTACAGACATCTCCTGATTGGATGTCTGTAAAAAGCCATCCAATCAGGAAGCCACCAAAACAGATCCCCTTAAGACCTTGCCTGCACCTAGAATTCTGTCCATGAAGGTTGTGAACAGAATCAGTAACAAAGGGCAACTTTCGCAACCAGAAACAAGTCTGACTTACCATGACTTACCACCAGCAATTCCAAGCTCCCCTATCAAGGGGCCTGGTGCCCCATACTCCCAAAGAACCCCCCCACAAGACTCCCGGAAGGACACGATCAAATGCCCTCCCGTGGTCCACAAAACACATGTAGACTGGTTGGGTGAACTCCCATTCACCCTCCAGGACCGTGTTGGGGGTGTAGAGTTGGTCCAGTGTTCCACAGCCAGGATGCAAACCACCCCAATCATCTTGAATCCAAGGCTCGACTACCTGGTGGACACCTCCCTTCAGCACCAGAGATTGGATAGCCTGACCTGAAGTCCCAAGACTCCGTCCTCACTGGAAGATATGCTAGTGGAACTGAGGAGGTATTCAAAGTGTTCAGTAGTACACCATCCCCACTATAGACATTGTTGGTGATGCACTGTCTCCCCCTCCTGAGATGCCAAATAGTGATCTCTTCAAGCCTCGAAATTCTCCAAGATCTCACCAAACTCCTCTCATACCGGAGTTTTTGCCTTGGCGACCACCTGAGCTGCATTTTGAATGGATTGCCAGTACCTATCAGCTGCTTCCAGAGTCCCACAGGCCAAAAAGGCCCTGTAGGATTTCTTCTTCAGCTTCACAGCATCCCTCACTGTGGGTGTCACCTAGTGGGTCAAAGGGTTGCCACAATGACAGGCACTGACCACCTTGCAGCCACAGCTCCAGTTAGCCGCCTCAACAATGGAGCCACAGAACACGGCCCACTCAGACTCAATGTCCCCAGCTGTCCCCCTGATGTGTTCAAAGTCCTGCGGGAGGTGGAAGCTGAAGCTCCTTCTGACAGGAAACTCCACCAGACGTATACAGCAGACCCTCACAATACATTTGGGCCTGCCAGGTCTTCCAGTTTTCTGGAAGTTTTTTCCAGGTTAGAAGAGCATAGAAACTGAATGCTGCTTCTCCATGTTTGGCTCTGACTCTGGGGATGCAAAGAAGGATAAAAAAAATTGAATATTGTATGATTGTCAGTTTCACTGTTTTGTTGTGCTTTACAGGATTTTAATCCTTTAAACTCCTTGTGCACAAATAGACTACGGAGCCTGTGGTATAAACAGTGTTTGATAAGGTTATTGAATAGAATAGAATAGAATAGAATAGAATAGAATAGAATAGAATAGAATAGAAAAGAAACAGTCTATATTGTCCCACAAAGGGGAAATTCAGCATGGATGTCAACACTTACTGATTTTGTTGGGAGCAATGACGGTTGTAGAATCTAATAGCTGCTGAGAGGAAGGACCTACAATAATGCTCCTTTGAACATTTAGGATGCAGCAGCCTGTCACTGAAGGAGCTCTCCACTTCAGCTTCATATATGGGGTGGGAGACATTGGCTAAAATAACATCACTGATGGACAGAGTCCACCACTTGCACCGAGTCAAGGGGGCAGCCTAGCACAGAATTGGCCTTCCTGATGAGCTTATCTTTATCTTACTGACTGATAAAGAGTAATTTTAATCATCAGCCATCAAAGCAATGTGAGCTTACTCTTTTTACCAGAGTTTTCCTTCCCTCCTTTCACTTGAAACTGTATCAAAAAGTCTTTAAAAAATGTGCTAAATGTTCTTTTTCTCAAAAGGTAAACACTTGTAAAAATTTAACTTACCTGTTTACATTTCAAAATGGCTTAAGTTTCTATATATTATTTTTCACTGTCTTATTTTCCAGTCAGATTGATCTGACAATCAGATCTGACCAGATAGGCTGAACACATTTTGTTTAGCAGGAGATGTTTTAAAAGGAAATGAAGGAATAAAATGAGTCATAACCTCTAAGCAAAGTCTCAGTTCAAGAAAAACTGAACTATCAATTTAACTGTAAACCTAATATAACAGAGACTTTTTCTGGTATTAATTACTCAGTCTCTGAGTATGTTTGCAAACCTTATTTTCCTAGTAAAATATACTGCAGTGCTTTATTGTTTTTCCAAACAATAAAACCAATTTTCATCCTGAAATTGATGTACTACTGTTACCAGAGAACAGAAAAAATTAATAGCACTATCTACAGCCTTAGCAACTCATTGTTCACAGTGGTGATTTACATATTTGTTTGTTTTACATTAACAGATGAAAGCTTGGCATAACATTAGCAAGCAGCTCCACATAAGTACACTCACTCCTATAACAGGTTTTAATACATGTTACATTCATGCCCTAAATACACAGATGTTACCCTTCATTAAATCTGGCTGACATTTGCAGAGGCTGACACAAAGTCCTGATGACATTAAGAGTCCAAGAGACTTGGAATAATCATCATCTTAATGAGGTCCAATATCAACATGATGTAAGTTATATTTAGTTCAATTGCATTTTTGACATTTTCACCTTTAATAACAAAAGTTGAACCTATTTCACAAAGATCTACCTTATATAGCTCCAACTAAAAAATAGAAGACATTGAAAATTTAAACAGAATTTTTTTTTTTTTCTTACAAGCTCTTTATACTCCTGACATTGTGACTAATCTGTAAGGAACATGAGGAGTAAATATCTCTGAGGAGCACAGTTGTACCTTTGTTACCCTCCTAAACCTCAGGTGGCCCAATCAAGCATAGTTCTTTGAAGTATAACTGACTCCGGGCTTTCACTCTCAATTCTGTGTTTGTGTTGGTGGTTTTACAATGCTTGATCTGATCTTTCACTATGTATTTAGATAGATTTCTTACAGTGTGGGAGTGCCAGTGTTCTTGTAGCTGTGCATTATACCTGTACAACTGGGATAAAAAAGAGAAGTAGTTAATTTGACATTTTAGCAGATTGAACTTTAAACAAGCCTTAAGGTCTGTTCCTTAAATCACACTTCACAAAGCACAAAAAAAAAAAAAAAAGCCTAAAGAACAGACAGAATCACTCTATTGTCTTATATGTAAAAAGACTCAATAGTAAGATACTGCATTATCTACACGCCTATAAAGTCATTCTAATTCACAATTTTCTTATGATATCAGGAGCTTACATCCCTGTGCCAGAGGCATGGACATGGATTTTTCCCATTTGAAAAACATAATTCTGTCTATGGGGTAGAAATGAGCTTACCTTAGATGACCAATATGTTGGCTATGTAAACACTGGTTCCATAGTGGAATAGACTTAAGGTGCCTCCTTTATGTGGATGACAATACATGAGTTATACATGACTGAGAAAATAGTCTGTTTTAAATAACACTTAAAGCCAGGGCTTTAACCCCTTATTGGAATCAGTTTTCTGAAAGGACCAAAATGGCATAGGGGGTTGCACTCAAATAGTTGCTACTTCTTAAGAATCAAGCCAAATAGCCACTGTCCCATAATACCTGACTTCTGTAAGGTTGGGCATGCTTTGTAGCTGAAGTCGTGTTCTCACTAAGACCAGGAAATAAAGCACATCACCCCAGTTCTAAAGTCCTTACACTGGCTCCTTGTAGCTCAGAGAATAGACTTTAAAATACTTATGTTAGTTTATTAATCACTGAACGGCTTAGCACCAAAATTCATTAAAGACCTGTTGTCATTGTATCAACCTTCCAGACCACTCAGGTCTTCTGGTTCTAGTCTACTCTGCATCCCCAGAACCAGAACCAAACATGGAGAAGCAGCATTGAGTGTTTATGCTCCATTAATCTGTAACAAACTTCTAGAAAACTGCAAAACAGCCGACACACAGTTCCTTTAAATCAAGGCTAAAAACCCACCTGTTTAGAGTTGCCTTTGATTAGTACTAAGAGGAATATTGATCAATATTTTTGAATTATATTTGCTTGATCTTTATGATTTTGATGCATTGATGATATTTGCTTGATGATCTTTATGATTTTGAAGCACTGATATTTACTCGATGATTTTGATATATGATGATTTTGATCATTTTTTGCTGTATACTTACTCGATGATTTTGATGCATACTTGATTGATGGTTTTACAATGTAAAGCACTTTGAACTGCCTTTCTGCTGAAATGTACTATACAGATAAACTTGACTTGACTTAAAAAGACATGAGAGCTGATCTGTACAACCGGCTGCTCTGATGAACTAAAACACATTGGGATAGGGCAGTCGGTCATGCACATCACTTCTGGCCATTACCACACAATGGATGGGTGAAGTGTGTAAAGACAGAGTGCGTCACTTGGCTTCAGCCAAGGGTGGTTTATTTAATTGTGGTGATGATCAAAACAAAACAAACAACAAAATAACAATAAGACATAACATGTCAATAATGTGTATTATCATTTAGAAAGGGACAAATCTGGCACACATGTGTTGCTCTCTCCACATAGTTCTTGGGCAGCAATTGTCCACCAGAGAAGAAACATTGGCCTTTGAAAGCAGTTCAGGTATAATTCTAAATTTCAGCTATAAGGATTCACATAGTTATGTCGTTTTATGGAAGGGTAATGAGCCACCAATGCATGACATCTTGGTCGTTCGATCTCTCACTGTATTCTTAACATAGAGCTGAAAACTGCCACTTAAAAATAATCATATACACAAGTATTTCGCTCTCAATGATTTAAATGTAAACACCAGATCGCTATGAAATTCAAATATAGCTTCATTCTTCATCCATAGCAATGGAGTTGACAAAGCAGCTAAATATGCAACCATACATATTATGAAGACATTTCTTCCCAGTCTTTAATGGATGAAGATGCCGTCCACACTTTATCTCACCGAAAGTGTAAAAAACATTTTTTTTTCTTTTTATTAACCTGTTTTTAGCTGGCACTAGTGGCCTTTTTCCTTTTTCTGACAGCAGGTAGACAGGAAAGGAGGTAGAGAGAAGGGGAGGAACACATGTGGCAAAGGTATCGAGGCTGGGAGTCAAACTCAGGACAACTGCAACGAGGACTATAGCCTCCACAGATGGGATGCCCGCTCTACCCATTACGCCACACGACGCCCCAGTGTAAAAGATGTTTTCAAACTTTTTAATCCATATTTGTTCTGGAATGGACTGTGCACATATAAGAATGCTGTCCTGGAATTAGAGTACATAACTCATGCAAACCATCAGATATGGGTTGTAGATATAAAGTGGATATCGACCCTGCTGACTCCACATCTCCTTTAGTTCAGCGTCTTGATTTTTGAAAGCTCTTGTGTGTGGGTCACAGTGGGCTTTAATGGTGATTTATTAACAACCATAGGCAGCTTAGAGGGGGCTCATCTTTTTGGCTTATGACAGAGCCCTTTCATGAAGGAGGCTACTGACATAATGATCCACCCCTAGAGACATTATAGTAAAGTACTAGAAGTTCATTTAGAAAAGAAAAGGAAGTTAAATACATCAAAGAGGAGTATAATAGTCACAATTGTAGGGGTGAGATACCAGGTGCGACAAAGTGTATTGAATGTCTAGAAATAAATTTGGCCTTGCACCTTGAGCCTCTAAACCAAACAGAAGAAATGAGGCTGAGATCTGTTGATCACCAGACCTGCTATGCAGTACAAAACAACAAAGACTCAGGAGTTCATCAGGAAGATGCACTTTAGCAATACATTGCTGCATAAAGGCCTCAGGCAGTGGAACCCAATAAAGAAATGAAGGAACATTCAAGAAAATATATTCCCCTGCCCATTATATACAACATACAGTCTGAAGAAACAACTGGTATAAAAATACTAAAATTGTTCCAATCAGTTTTTTATGATTTTTCACAACCACGTGTCTGTTCAAGAAGTTGCTGCAAAATTCTTCCAGTTACTGTTTGCTGGTTTCCTGGCAAATAACAATTACCTAAAAATAAAATACCTTTCAATGAAATCTAAATAAGCTGACAAGGCCCTTAAGTTCCTCTATGTAGCATTGCTCAAGAGTTTGTAACTTTAAAAAGTTTTATTTTACCGCCCGCCTCCCTGGGACCTGTGTGCTTGACAGATCAAGAAGGAAATGGAGTGTACTGAGAAAAGGTTGTTTTCACACTTTTGATTCCTCTAGATACCATTCACATGAGGGATAAGACGCAGGTTAAAGTGATTTTCTCCAGAGCCTCATCTTAAACAGTCAGTGCCTAGTTAAAAAAAAGCCATGTATGACCCCTTAGAGGTTTGATCTTCTTGACAACAAATAGTGACATGTAAAAGGTTTTTTATAAGTTGTAGAACAGAGGACCAGTGGTGTCTGATATTACTGTACATCTAAAAGAGAGGAAATCTAGGCTGGACACCATTTAGATTGCTGGCTGACTGAACATGTTTAATTACAAGGTCAAAGCGAGGATGCCTAAGTTGAACAATGACCGACACTGCATGTCCCATTTAAATTTTTAATTTTTCTGAGTTTATATGAATATTGATAAGAAGTGTAATGGGATTTTTCCCTATCCTAGCAGTTTGTTTTCCCTCATGTCCTCAACATTGTTTATTACCAGTCCTCATTAATTTTTTAAAACCCCCACTCATGGGGCAGTGTGTGGTGCAGCAGTAGAGCAGGCGCTCCATGTACAGAGGCTGTTAGTCCTCAATGGAACCGTTCAGGGTTTGATTCCCAACCCTGGGATCTTTATTGCATATCTCACCTTCCCTTCTCTCTCTGCCCATTTCCTGTCCTAAACACTGCAAATAAAGGCCACTAGTGCCACAAAAACCTTAAAAAACACTTTTCCTTTTGTATCTGTCTCTTGTCCCATTTCTGTTTGTATCACGCTTTATCCTTTAATTCCTTTGTACAGAATACATGAGTCTCACCTGACTTATAGTCCAGAGTTACTATATGTTAAAAGGTTTTGAAATTTATCTTTTTGTGGAAAATTGTCCAACTTTAACTGTAGCTTTTGATGACCTACCTTTAACAGGCTGCTTAAATGTGCAAACCTGATCAAAATAATAAACTGTTTGGAAAAGAGACAGATACTGTTAATTCACTTTTGTATTGCGCGTCTTAATGATTTCCTTTATTCTATTAATTGTTAGCGTACAGAAGTGTGAGTTTGTGTGGGACACAGGCCTGCATCTCCTGAGATGACTGGAGATGTAAGTAGTTGTTTGACTTAATCTTTCTATCTTTCTCCACTGTTTTCCCTCTTCTTTCCTTTCTTGAGGACAAGATGACTGGGTGCTGAATGACCCTCTAATCAGCAGTGTAGAGATTAGTTGCACTGAAAAACCAAACAAACAAAGAAAGGGAAACATTTTTTGGCAAGAACTCTTCCTTTTCCCAAATCCTTCTTTCCTTGTCCGTAATGAGACGAGAGGGAGTGTAGAACAAAGGCATAAGCATTCCTTTGTTGGGATTAGGTGAAGAAAGAAAGCCTCTTCTCTTTGAGCCACTGGGCACACGTTTCTCCATCTAATTTAATCTTTGTGTCTAAGAGATTGCTTTTTTTTTCAAATACATGTGTTTGTTTTTAAAGAGCGAAACAAACATATGTCAAGTATTCTTGTCATGCTGATATGTTGATATCCTCTGACAGCAGACAAAGTGATTTTGAATAATCCAGTCTGACCTGTGAAATGGACAGTAAATGCTTTGAAGGCACACATTTTTCAAAGGATCCCTTGATGTCACCATATGCATGTGTGTTCGTTTGTGATAACATGGGTTACAAAAAAAAATAATAGAAGCACAATATTACATGGTTTGATTGGATTTGAAATTACTTTGTTAATTGCTGTTTATTTTCTGTCTAAGCTTTTGCAGAAAAAAATAGCTCAACAAGGAGGTTTTTTTTCCTCTATCCCCAACTTCACTTTTAACTGACCTCAATGTTTCATAAAATAGATGTATCTTTCTTAAGTGGCAGTGAGGTACGGATTTATTATATGTGTGTTTAGCACATCTGTGTGATTTTATGATTTACAGGGAAAATAGTTTCTCTATTAATATATCTGGCACAGCAGATTGATTTACCAAACATCTACAGTGCCTTGCAAAAATATTCATTTCGAGTACATTGATGTGAATATGAAAAATGCTTTTATATGCTTTTCATTTTTGAAATAAAATATAAAAAATGTGTTCAGCTCCCTTTACTTTTGCTCCATATATGGTCCAATGTCATCAACCATTGTAATAGGGGTTAGCACCAAACATTAATGGTCATTAACAGCTTCCTCAGCTTTCCTTAGGGACAGGAACAACGGGGAGAGAGAAAGAGTTACAGTGCCTCGAAAAAGTATTTATACTACTTTAACTTTTTTTTTAGATGTTGACACAATACAACCATAAAGCCCATGCCTGATTCACACACACACACACACACACACACACACACACACACACACACACACACACACACGTTTACACTAATGCACCAATACATATAACCCAAAAGGTTGAAGGCTATGTAACCATAGGTTTATATTTCGTTATTGCAACCCGTCTACTTTGATGCTGGATGCAACTCTGATTTATTAAAGCCAATGGCCTACCATTAATATCTCTTTCGTAGATTAAACGTGCCCCAGCATATATAAACAACCAGCTTCTCCATATGTTATAAGCTAAATGAAGGGACAGGACACATGAAACAAGCAAAAAAAGAGAATGCAGCAAAATAGTTTGTCAAGACTTGTTAATCCACTGGGAAAATCTTTGAGATGGGATTAAGATCATGTAACTACTCTGAGTTCTTTCTTTCAAAGAATAGTAATACAACCATATCTGCTAAAGGTGATAGGATTTCCCTGTTCCTACCATGTTTCATGCTGCTCTTCTGCTCTGCCCCTCCTACTCTTGCTCGGTACTGATTGCTCCCACCTGGGAGTGTTCCTGCCTAGTTATACTCCTCTCTTAGTGCAAGATCATCTCTCATAATTTTTATCACAGCCTTTGAGCATTCCATGTCTGAGTTCCTGGTTGTGTACCTGTTTTCTGTCTCCTGATCATCACCCTTGCCTGCTTCCTGACTGCTCCTATGTGAGTTACTTTGCTTTTGGTTCTGAACCTTGCTTCATGTATCTGGATACGGATTTCTGCCTCACAGATTCTGGATTTGTTCCCCCTTAATGATCCTCATTGTTGAAGACTTGGACTGTTCACCCGACCACTGAGCTTTAGTTTATGGCCAAAGTGGTCTCTCACTCCCCCATAGAGAAACCTTAACATTAGATAGGAGTGTGTGAATCAGCTTACCCTGCTACTGGAGTTTTCGCACTCTGTGACGTCATCATTCCCAGTTTCCAGCTTATAGTGTTCACTTCCATATGGTCCTGCAGGTGAAACAATCCCAGGTAAACTGACATATACTATTCTTCATCAGGTACATCTCTTGGGATTCCAAAATTTTAAAGTGTGAATCTCCATTGGGGACTTTTTGGTAAACCACCTCTGCCGGGTAACCCACCACTTCATGTTGACGTAATACTCCATGTTTGTTTTACCAGTCACTCACCTTCCTGTCTTTTTCAATCTGCCCTGAAAGCTGAAGCAAAGATGAAGTTGTCATTCTTTTTGTGGATTCTAATTTTTGTAAATAAAATTTGTTTAACCTTTCCTGGACTGTGTTCTGGGTCTGATTCATGCATTACTCATTACAAAAGGTCTAGTTATACAAGCCAAGTATATTGCTACAGTCTTCATGATAGAGGTCCCATTTTGAAAATGAACTTGCATGCTATCAGAAAAACCAGACAGTAATTATTTCATCCCTCTATGGATCACCTTTTTCAACCAATTGACGAGACAGCATTCATAAGAAGTCTCAGGGACCATAGTCGAACATACATTGTTTGAGGAAAGGATTTGCAAGTATAGAAAAATTTGATAGGGATTAGCAAATTACATGCTAATCCAAATGACTTTACATGTGGGATGTGGATAATGAGTTTGTGTCATGAAAATCACTCAGAAAATATGCAGTTGATATTTTAAGGGCGATATCAAGACCCGCTTTGTCTGTTCTCCTACGTTCCAAAGCAGCAGCTTTGGTGGTTGTCCACAGAGGAAAATTTAAACTATGACTGTGCCCCAAGGCATGCACAAAATAAACTATGCACATCCAAAAAGAAGTGTAGTATATTGACAGGAAGATAACAATGCAAAAAAAATACAGAATGAAATGATAAAAAGTAAAAGTTAACATGTCTCTAAACTACAGGTAACATGTAAGAATCATTAATCCCAATGAGTTTATGCTCTTGGATGTACTATTTGTGTTCAGTCACCACTATGCACACATAGAAAGATATGCTCTTTGAGACAAAATAGTGTGCAACACAGCTAAACCCTCTGTAAGAGCATGTAAACTTTCATGACACTTATAATCTCAAGACTGAAAAAGTGTTTACAAATGCATACTCTTTATGAACACGTGCATCTCTGGTGTCCGTGTCCGTGCAACTAATGCTTTCCACATATGTGTAAATTCTGAGGCTCTCCAGTCAGGCAAACACAGGTCTTGATCTTACCATTGTGTGGGTGTGGAGAATAGCAGGAAGCAATGAGCTGGAGAGACAGAAAATAGGAACAAGATTTTCAGAAGGCCCCCGTGGGCTTTAACAGCCAGATAGAAAACAAGCCTGTGGCATGACAAAATATAACACAAACAATCAACATTTTAAACAAGGGAGAAGATGGGTAGAATGGAGTTGTTACGACCTGGCTCAACCAGGGAAAAAGGGGAAAGTAACATTAAAAAAGACAGGGGTTTGACGGGTTTTAAAAATAAAAATTGGTTTATTGTTTAGTTTTCTTTCAGATTAGATGAAAGAAAGGGGCAACAAATGGAAGATTCCTCAATTGGTGCAATTTACATTTACAAAACATAGCACCTGCCCGAAACAAGACCCACAAATAAGACTGTCTGATTAAATGAAAAAAAAAAAAAAAAAAAACAACAAAACAAAACTCCAGGAGAATTCATCCAGAACAACCACTAACATAATTCCTAAAATCAAGGTTCTAGTGTCTGCATCCTAAAACCAACAAGGTTCTTACAACAAGCAAAACCAGCAGGGCCCAAACCATACACTAAATCACAAAGAAACCTGGCAGAAACAACTAGTGTAAATTAACACACCATCCAGTCTAAAGTTTCACAAAACACTCAACACAAAAAGAGGGTAACTGCTCAGATCAAATCATAGCCGCAGTCATTGACAGGTGAGCAAGGATTTAAATAGATGGGTCTCTTCTGTGATTAGAGGAGCAGGAGACAAACAGTCCAATCAGGAAACATGGAATGTCTGATGGGGGGAGTCAGCGGTGGCCAGCTAATCCAAGCGGTGATGCTCCTCAGCTGCACAAACCACCAGCCTGCAACTGAGAGACCAACAAAAATAGCCTCAGCCATAACAGGAGTAATAATTGTTTTCATTCCTGACAATGTATGTCAAAATAACATTTAGAGCAAGCAACCATCAAACATGAAACCAAAAGAAGGAGATGTTCACCAGGGGTGGAGGTCTTGAGACCGGTCTTAGTCTTGAGATTGGTCTTGACTTGTTTTTTTCCAGTCTTGGGATCAGTCTCAGTCTCAGATTGTTATGCTTCGATCTTGGTCGTTGTGTTATTTTCACATTTTTGGATGTTCTGTGATTCAGTGCAGTTGGCAGTAGAGGATCGTATTCGGGCCATGAACCATGCAAATCACAACATATGTACAATAATATATATGAGCAACAGTGGTAGGAGTTCATACCATCATTGGTGGATTGCCGGTTCGAGCCACCACTCCGTCCGCCTCCGTTGTTGTGTCTTTGGGCAAGACACTTCACCCACCTTGCCTGCTGGTGGTGGTCAGAGTGGAAGTCTAACAGAAGCAAGGCTGCCATGCACTGGCGACCACCGGGCCCTCTGACCACCACCAGCAGGCAAGACAGGTGAAGTGTCTTGCCCAGGGACACAATGACGGAGCAGGAGCTCGGACCAGTAACTCACCGATTACGGGACAAACTCCTACCACCGTTGCCACCATCACCCGCAAAAACATTTCATAACAGTTTAATTAAAGAAGTGATATCTGGCCATTTTAGAAAAATATAATAGAAATATCTTTTACTGTCCCACAGACAACACACAATTCAGGTGCAACAGCAGCAAAGTGACAGGTAATTGAAGCATGTAGATTCACGCAAAGATAAATATATACGAAACTGAATTAAGAATAACATACCATACAATAAAGCCAAAGCTACAACATCAATACTGTGGAGTAATTATAAATAGCATACTCCGTTCCTAAGGAATGTGCAACTAAGTAGGATAATTTAACAAATGTACAAAAATGTGGATGTGTATTTGAGCAATAAAATACAACAGACACCATGTTTTCCATGACTGTATAAAGGCAACCATAAAATATAGTATAATCCAGATAGATATACAAGCACACTGCTCACCTGAACAGCGTCGTTGGTTGGAAAGCAGTGGTGTTGAAGGTGCACCTGGAAGTGTCGAGGTGCTGGAATGACTCGACTCTGACACAGCTATCCAAGGCTTTCCATTCTCTCCACTATGTTGACAAGCACCTTTTCATTCCTCATTGCTCTATCAAGCTGCCGCTGAATATTGCAATCTGATGCATAGAAAAGCCTGCACCTCATTGTTGTGCCACTTGCTGGTAGCTTGAGAGAACTCAATTGCTTATCTCTTGGGGAGAGTTTGGAAAATGTTGGCAGTTATTTTTCTTCTGTCTTTACTCTTATGTGTGACTATGCCCATGGCCAATCAGTAAACTGCAGTATGTTTACATCACATGAAGTACCTACTCGGTTCTGAGGGACTTGACTCCTGAGCAGGGACCTTAAAAGCAGGTACCTGGCTGGAAAAAAACAGTCAAATAGAGCCTGTGGAAAAGGCGCATAAGGCTGAGCCTGACCACATTTTGGTGGAACCTCATTTTTAGCAGCTTGTATCCAGATCCCACTCCATTCTACCATCATTTCTGAACAAGACACCAAGATAGTTACACTGTCTCTGCTTGAGACAAACACCGGTGCCTAATTTTAGGGTTAAACTAAAAAAAAAAAAAAAAAAAAAAACTTAGGATTCTGGATTCGTGGTCTATGTGTCTATTTGTGACATGTGAGTATGAGGTCTTACCATACAGAGGATCTCTGATGGAGAATGCGGTGCACCCGCCTTCACACCTGAGGGCAATCAACTGCGCTTTGCTAGAGTTCTCAAGGAGCTGCTGGCTGACCAGTCGGTGCCTGATGAATAATTGACAGCAGCAGAGTCAAGCCACTACCTATTCCCTTGTAAACCTTTTTTAGGTCTGTTTTTGATTCTTCCAGCTTTTTCTAGTTCACTCACTTCTTTCTTCTTAAGCTTTCTGTGGTTTCTTCACTGTCCTAGATGTCCTCACCAGAACTCAGCTTTGACAATTCACTCCTGGATTAAATCTCTTCCACGGTTGTCCAGCAAAGGTCCTCTGCCTGCCTGCTCTTGATCAACCTTGCCTCTAAAATCACTGAACCTCATGAGAACCATCAAACCACCCACACTAAACTTATCTTGTCCTCCAGGATCCAACTATCCTTCTCCTTTTTGCCGTTCCACTCCAACTAACAGTAAGAAAACAAACACACACTTTGAAACACTCTTTCTCTGTGCTGTTCACACCATTAACTTCTTGCTTTCTCTCCAGATGCCACTCCACTCCTGAAGCTCTTCTTCAGTGCACATCTTTTGCTCCTTTTTGTAAATAAACCTTTTAAACTTTTACTGTGAGTCTGCAGGCAATTCTGTCTGTTGGTCAAAAAACTCCCTCAGATCATGACAAAAACTAATCAAATTGTATTAATGTTCCTAAATAAACACTCACCAGTAACTTTATAAATTACACCTGTTCAGTTGATTGTTAACACAAGTACTAAATCAACCAATCACATACCAGCAACTCAGTGCATGTAGGCATTTAGAAGGGGTGAAGACCACTTGCTGAAGTTCAAACCGAGCAGCAGTCAGTCTATCACAGGGCACCATTCATACAGATTGATCAAAATTAGACAATATCAGATCCTAAAAATGTTGGATGGGAAATTTCTAAGAAAGGTTTCTGAGACCCTGTTGATAAGATGACACAAGGAATTAAGGCAGTTCTGACGGATAAAGATGTACCAACCCGGGAGCCCTAGTATTTTTTTCAACATATTGTTTTAGGTTTATTGACTTTGTCTGTTGAGTCTATTCTACAACTTTATTTAAACTTTTACCAGCTTCTGAGGAAACAAAAAGAAATAATTTTAAGATGGCTTAAAACTTCCTATATCAAAAATATAAAAAATATCCAAAAAAAAAAAAAAAAGTGGTATGTTTTGTCTTATGTTGCTGATGTTGGCCCTTAAAAGGCCTTTAACCAATGAAGGAAACCTCTTCAATCTTTTGTGTCCTGTCCAGATACTTTATTATCACAGGCACTATGCTTTGACGTTATAGTGTTACTTGAGGTGTAGTTGTTAGGTTAACCAAGTAATATGGTACAAATTATGTTTGCCAAGAAAAAGAAGAAAATGTGCAAGTATTACCACAAACCGACATACACATGAGCAAGATAGTTAACAGCATACTATGCATTAAATCCAGAAATTTGAGTATATTTTTGGAACTGTTTAAATTCAGAAAATCGGACACATTGAAGGAGTTTTCCTCTTGAGCCAGACCCTGTAAGCTTGTTGCGTTATGTGACATGAATGTGTTATGACACTCTCTGCAGGCATGCAAATTTAAACAGGAGCTCCCATGATAGGAGGCAAACATACTTAAGATGTGATTTTCAGTTCTTCATGTACTCCAAGACATGAAGATCAGCTTGCTTGAGACATACACTCATACCCATACACACCAAGACATTTACACAATGTGCCAACTGAGCTTGCATTATGTATCTCTGCTTTTTCTGAATACCGAGTGGCTAGTCTTGAATTTGTCATATTGCTGTAGGTATTACTTAGACATGCTGTCAAACCCTGACCTACCTACATCTTATTCTTAGTTGTTTTTAAGGGTTTTTTTTTTCAGTTGTTCTGTGATGGTGTCTTTGGACAAAGTGCTTCCATTTTTTGTTGTTGTTCATCTCTTTTTGTTAAGCCATTACTAATGTATTTCCCAGGTCTCTAAGTGATGGTTGAATATACAGTGCCTTGTAAAACTATTTATACCCATCAAACTTTTAAATATTTTCTCAAGATCTATGCAAAAAAACCTTTATATATATACTGTATTAAGATTTTATGCGACAACCCAACAGAAAGCAGGGCATAAATGTAAAGTGAAAGGAAAAGAATATGTTTTTTTTATTTAAAAAAAAAAACAACTTTCACATAGTTATGGTCAACTTTCTTGTACTTTGATAACTCAAAAAAAGTATAATGCAACCAATTGCCTTTCATTTATCCAACGGATCGAGTTAGTTAACAAAATCTGCCCATGTGTAATTTAATCTTAGTGGAATCTCAAATGATGTGTAAATGCCTTATACAGTTATAGTACATGAGTTAATAAACAGTACTGAGAAAACTAAACAACACACCAAAAATTGCAGGAATAAAGTTCTGGAGAAGTTCAAAGCAGAGTTGAGTTAACCAAATAGAAAAATAGAAAAAAAAATGCTAGAACAGTTGCACATTTTCTTTACAGTGTATGCACTTTGATCTGCAGACTAAAGCAGAAAATACACATTCTAATGTGTTACATAGTTGTAACAATAAGTTAGAGTATATCTGTTCTGTCACCCCTTTTAGAACTGAAGTTCATTTGAGAGTACCTCTCTGTTCTGATTTTTCATATGTTACCAGCTACAGCAGGTGGTCCGCCCATCGTCTCTTCAGATCACAAGTGCTGAAAATCTGCTCTGCTCTCATTATCAACCCAAATTCAATTATGTAATAAGAGGTCTCAGCTCCTATGAAGCTGAATAGAATTGATCTTGATAAGGAGCAGAGACCCGTGAAATCTGCAGGGTCTGTGACCCACAGACCAAGTAATAAGAAAAACTGAGAAGATAGATGAGACTGCCATGATGAGCAGAGCCCTACTGTGCGTGAGTTTGGGTGAAAATTACACTTAAGTCTAAAGTTTGCTTTAATATTCATTACTCAAGGTGCATTTTGTTTGAGTTTGTATGTGTAAGACACTTTTTAGTAAAAGTAGATATTAGTAAAAGACAGATTTACTGTTATTAGAACAGACAAACTGAAGACAACCACACATCCTAACACACACACATTCATCTGTGTGTCATCTGCTAACTGAGCCTCCCATGCCAGCCAAGGCTCCCTACTTGTCCAAAGCACTGTACTTTCATGTCAATTTACCATTTCACAGCGGACATCCAACACTCTGTGCCATTCGCACGCTATCCCTTGGCTTGGGTGAAAAGTTTCAGAGTAAAAACTTTTGAAACTTGACAGCATCACTGGCATCGATATTTTGCTCATCTTTTTTTACAATTACAATGAAATAATGTCATATAAAGATAAAGCTGATTTTCACATCTGGACGTGCGACTTTGTTAGCAGTACAGCATCCCACACTCAATTTACATACAATTCATTCATTCACAACTATTTCAAGAAATTAGATTAGTTTTAACAGACTGTTATAAAAAAGATGTTCATGTATAGTAAGGAAAATAAGTTTTGAATGTGTTAACATTGTTTCTAAACATTTCTAATGCTACTATTTGTCATGATTTCAAGGTGACTCTGGTGAAAGCAACAATTACAGACACAGGAATGAAAAGTCTGAAATGGTTTATTGAATGGAGAAAAGAGCTTTCTGGATCTGTTGGTATATTGGAGAAACACCAAGCCAGGAATGGGTCCGTACTAAAAGACAGGGCGGAGATAATTAAAGGTTACCAATGACAGTTCCAAATAGAGACGGAGGTCAGGTTCTTACTTTAGATGAAGGAGTCGTGACCGAGAGGGAGCAGGGAGTACCTGCAGAACAGGCGGTTGGCTGTTTGTTGGGTGAGATGATGGTTTGTGCTTGTGGTTTGGTCTGTTGTTGCTTTCCTTTGACAGAGTTGAGGTAGCGTTGGAGGGTGGACAGGCAGGTGAGTCGGAGAGAATCTTCAGGTGGGTGTCTAGAAAGGTGAGGAGGACGAGAATGAGATGCCGGGGAAGCAAACCCTGAGAGTTGCCAAGTCAGCATGGAAGCTGAACACCAAAACTCTGGGAGGAACCTTCAGAGAGGTAATCTGTCAGGAGGAATAAAAACACTGGTAAGTTCTTGGAAAGTAGACCTAAGAGGCTCAGCAGGAGCAGTCATACCACTAGTCATAGTTAACCATCTGGCATCCTTCTCAGGAAATCCACTCCTCTAAATACTGCTCCTTGATGAGGTTAACTGATGGCACCTGGGAGCTGCACCTGGCAATCACACCCTGTGGAGGAGGAGGCCCATTTGAATATTACATTGTCATGTAAAATGTGAACCTTTGATATTTAGAATTTTATTAACCAACAATTACTGTATTCCAAGCAGTCCCTTGCAATATTATTTTGCACACTGATTTTATGAAGCAAATATATATTTGCTGTACATTGTGCAGCTCTAGCAGTGACACTAAAATAGTTCATTAAACTCTGATCATAATCAGAATATTTTCCAGATTTTTTTTTCTTCCTAACATTTTTTTATTCATCCTAATTTTTATTACTTAGTTGTTTGAAGTAGATGTCAACTTACTTGAACAAATTATTTTTGGCATTTTTATAAAAAATAAAAATAAAAATAAAAAAATAAAAAAATTAATAATAATAATAATAATAATAATAATAATAATAATAATAATAATAATTCAAAAGTGAACTGGGGGTCCATTTTTACACCAAGATTTGTGACTGCTGATAAAAGAGGAATATTGGAACCAGAAAGGAGATGCTGGGTATGGATGATTAGGTCTGATGAGGAGTGTCCACAAGGATGGCTTCAGTTTTGGAGCTGTTGAGTTGGAGAAAGTTGTTTTCCATCCATACCTTTATCTCCTCCAGACAAGTAGTGAGTTTTGAAGAGGATGCTGGTGGTGATGAAGGTAGGTTTGCAGCTGTGGCATTTACATAAAGCTGTGTGTCATTGATGTAGCAGTGAAAGGAGCAACCATGATGGCTGATGACTTAACCAAGGGGGAAGAGGGAAAGGATGATAAAAATGGGACCAAGGACTGACCCCTGGTAAACACCGCAGATGATTGTTTGCGGGTTTGATCTGGAGTGACCCATGGAGATGACTTCTGTCTGGTTTGTGAGGTAAGACTGGGACCAACGGAGGATAGTGTCAGTGCATTCAGTGGTGAAGTGAGGCCGGTTGAGTAAGATGCCATGGCTGACTGTGTCAAATGCAGCAGATAAGTTTAGGAGAATGAGGAGGGAGGGAGGGAGGGAGAGCCAGCATCAGAAGACATCAGGAGGTCATTTGTGATTGTCACAAATGCAGTCCCTGTGCTGTGGGTGGACGGAAACTGGACTGAAATTTTTCGTAGACGTTATTGAGATTTCAAAGATTTTGAAGGTGGATGGCAACTGCTTTCTCTAGCACTTTGGACATGAAGGGCAAATTGGAGATGGGCCTGTAATTGGAAAGGACTTCTGGGTAGAGAGTGTGTTTTTTGAGGAATGATCTGATAATGGCTTTTTTTAAAGTGGTGAGGACATGACCAGTTTGGAGAGAGTGGTTTATAACAGAGGTGATCAGGGGACTTAAGGCAGTGATATGACTTTTTACAAGGGAAGTTGGGAAGGGGTCCAGGTCACAGGTGGAGGGTTTCTTCTGTCTGATGATTTTTTGGACCTATTCTGGTAAAATCAGTGCGAAACAGTTTAGGGGTTCAGAGATGGCAGATGTAGGAGGAACAGCTAAGGAGAGAGGACCAGAAAGAGCAGAGCAAATGTGTGTAATCTTGGAAGTGAAGAAGTCCATGAAAGCGTTGCACTGCGATGCTGTAGTGTCAGTAGGTGAGGGGGATTTTGGTTTGAGGAGGTGACTGTCAGTGGAGAAAAGCTGTTTTGAATTTCCTGGACTATTTCTGATTGTACCAGAGTAAAACTGTGACCTTGCCTCTGTAAGGGACTTTGAGTATTGTTGTTGATGTTCCCGGTATAGCTGCTTATGGATAGTAAGGCCAGAGACTTTCAAACGGCTTTCAAGAACCTGCCCTTCTACCTTTATCTTCCGAAGTCCATCTGTGAACCAGGGTCCTGAGTGGGTGAAGTTGACTTCTCTGGTTTTGATGGGAGCATGATGGTCCAGGAAGGTTCTCAGATGACTGTTGTAGTAGTCCACAGCTTCATCCAGAGATGAAAAATGTGTGGAAAGACGCTGAAGGTGTACTTCCAAAAGTTCTGTGTTGATGTTTTTGAGATTTCTAAAGCAGATATTGTGTTTAGACTTGGATAGAGGGCATGATGATGGCAACTCCATAGAAATGACATTGTGGTCAGAGACCTCTATGTCATAGACCAGCAGGTTGCTGAAAGTGGCAGAGTTTGTAATGACCAGGTCCAAGGTGTGCCCCCTAATGTGTGTGGAGACATCAATAAGTTGCTTTAAATTAAAGCAGTCCAGTAATTGGAGGAATTCAGAGGCAAAGCAGCAGGAGTGGGTGACGACATGGATTTTCATATCACCTAATATGATGACACTGGTGGAGAATGCACAGAAGGTTGTAAGGAGATTTGACATCTCAGGGATGAAAGATGGGTTTGGTTTTGGTGTTGATAAATGAGGAGGAACAACACAGGGGGGGGGGGGCTTACACTTAAATGCAAAGCATTCAAATGAGGAGAGTTCAAATGATGGCAGAAAAGATAACTGTAGGTTGCAGTGATAGATGACTGACAGCCCCCCCGCCCCTTCCTCCCAACAATTTTCTGGGGGACATCTTTGAGATTGACTGAGCATTTAAAAGTTCTATTTTGATGCTGGATATGGGAACCAGTCTTCGCAGTGGCCGTAGGAGTTGGAGATCAACTCCACTTTTTCTGTCAAGCTCCCGAAGAGGTGTTGCCATGGAGACGCCCAAACTTCTCCTATCAGAGAGGTTGTTCTGGTGACGTGTGTGAGGAGCCGTTATATTCGATGTAGTGAAGGAACTGTCGAGATTCATCAGCTGGTTGACGGAGTAACTCAACATAATGGTACTGGCGGTGACGTGGAAAAGGTGCTCTCTTGCTTGTTTTTAGCTGGCTAGCCAGAGTACTACATAAGACTCTTGCTATTTGGGAGTGATGGTGATGAGTGACAAGAACTTTCCCAGGTGTGCTTCATAGCTGTATGGACGAGCCGAACCAGGCTGTTCAAGGCAGGACTCAGAACATGATTTTCCAAGGCAGCAACAACAGCGGTGAGGATGCAGATCCAAGGAATCACCAAGCGAAGTTGTCTTGACAGCAACAGTTAGGCATCCAAGACTAAACAGAATTAGCCTAACTTTCAAAAATAGGTCCACTGATCTGTGACGCAGATAGTAAAATGTTAGAATACAAAATTTATGCACTTAAAAAAAACTCAACGCTTGTTTTGGCTTGACTGGAGAAGGGGCAAACAAACAGCGCCTGCATTCTCTCCTGCCTTTACAGAAAAGATAAAAAATATTCAAGTCTGTTTGTGAAACAGCTATGAGACTTGTATTTCAGCCATACAACCAAAATGAGAATTTGACTTAGTTTATGCCAGCTCAGTTATTTATTTTCCTAACAACCTGATGCAAACAAATATCATCTCTGATATGGTGATTGTCCTTTTAAAAACAAGTTACATGTATCACAATAGACACCCCCATTATGTGTAACACACATCATTTTAGAATTATTTGGGAGCTCAGTAAAGACAAAGATAAAACATGTAAAACTTACATGAATAAATTCATAACTAGATACTTAATTAAAAAAAATGTAATAAATAATAGCAGTTTTTAAACATTAATATATCTTAAAGAATAAGGTGAAGAGACATTCACTGGTATCACTATTTTAATCTAATTGTTCGCATATTTTTTTTTAAATCAAGCCTAACATAAAACTGCAATTCAATTTTGAAAACAGATATGAAATCCATAGCAATAAACAGTCTTAGCCTCCACCCTTGTTAACAGCAACCATTTTTACATGATGATGACTCAGTTAAAACCACCTTCCTCTAACACATGGGTGTCCAACTCCAGTCCTCAAGGGCCGGTGTCCTGCCAGTTTTAGATGTGTCTCTGCTCCAACACTGCTGATTCAAATGGTCTAACTACCTCCTCAGCATGTTAAAGTTCTCCTGCAGAGGCTTGCTAATGAACCATCATTTGATTCAGGTGTGTTGAACTAGGGAAAGAATTTTAAAAAATGCAGGACATTGATCCTTGAGGACAGAGTTGGACACCACTGCACCACTTAATAATGTGGCTGCACAGGGAGAAAGAGCATTAAAAGCACATTTATCTGAGTCTTCATTACTGCTGATATGTCTGCCATGCACTGCTTTATATTTAATAGTGATAAATATGGCAATTTCTTCATTGTTCTGTTGGGACATGGACATATAGCAACATTAAAATTATGTCCATACACAGCAAGTTTATAGTCTTCATATTGTCAGCTGAGTTTCACTTGCATAATAAATGTTCCAATTTAAAGGTTGGGTTTGATTCACACCTTGATTTAATGGATAATCAATTATGTAATAGATCATTTTCATTTATAAATAATCACACTAAATAACATTCCAGAGGAGGAACCATACATTTCTTTGAATCTTTTTCATTCACATTTAGTAGTGAACAGGGACAGACTGGGGCTATGAAATGGGATGCTTCAAAGTGCCACATTGATCTGTTCAAATAATTACATGCAACTATAGACATGATGAAACTGTCCAACCTGCTCAGGAAGGAGACAGGTTCTGTGTCCCAGAGATGAAGACATTATGGTCCAAAATGTGCATACTGACCCCAGAACAAAAGCCAAAGACCTTGAGAAGATGCTGGATGAAACTGGTCAGACAGTGTCATTATCCACAGTGATCCACAGTGTCCTGTACCAGCATGGGCTAAAAAACCTTTCAGCAAGCGAGGAAGAAGCCTTAACTTAAAAAGAAACATAAAAAGCCAGATTGCAGTTTGCAAATAGACACAGGGACAAAGACCTTCTCTTTTGGATACATGATGAAAATAAAGTGGAACTATTTGACCAAAACGACCATATTTACATTTGGAGGAAAATGGGGATTCTTGTACCATCCTAACTGTGAAGTATTGGGATTGTGGGTCTGTTTTGCTGCAGGAGGAACTGCAGGAGGAACTGGTGACCTTCATAAATAAGATGGTATCATGAGAAAAAAAACCCATCACATAGAAATAATGAAGCAACATCTAAATTGCTAGGAAGTTAAAGCTTTGGCATAGATTGGTCTTTCAAATGGACAATAACCGTCAAAGTGGTTATAAAGTGACTTAAGGACAACAAAGTCAATGTTTTTGAGTGGCCATCACAAAACCCCGATCTCAATCCTATGGAGAAGTTGTAAGCAGATCTTAAAATGGTGCATGAAAGTGAGGCGGCATACCAACCCGATTCAGTTCCACAAGTTCTGTCAGGAGGAATGGGCCAGAATTCCAACAAACTATTGTGAGAAGCTTGTGGAAGGAAATCCAAAATGTTTGACCCAAGTCATATAGTTTAAAAGACAATTATCCCTGATACTGACCAAATAAATGTATGTAAATTACTGAATTTAAAATAAAAACTTTTTAAAAAATCTCAAACAAATCTTCTTGCTAAGTTGTCTGGCCTTTAGCAAGTAGAAATAATTTTGGTAATTCTAAATGAAAAAATGTGAATGTGTCTTTTTATTCGGTGTATGTAAATGTCTGGTTTCAACTGCATATATTCACCAGAGTTCCGAACCTCACCAGAAGGTAGAATTACGAAAACATGAACAACCCCCCCACACACATTTAACTCATAATATAATGACTAATTTATAATGCTTGGAATAAGGACCAACAAGCTATTAAAGGTGGCAGAGTTATGCCCATCCTGCTTTGGAGCATGGTACATAAAGAATATATGTAAAAAAGAAATAATAAAGTTAACTGCCAATAATTTTCATGAAAGGCTGCATTAAAATCAAATCATTTAAGAAATGACTTGTTGGGTAATTGGCTAATTGAGCAAAAAGAACATAAACACTAACCAGTGTGTTAATCCTCAAGCAATTCCAAATTTGCCAGTTTACAAC
Organism: Anableps anableps; assembly: GCA_014839685.1. Classification (NCBI taxonomy): domain Eukaryota; kingdom Metazoa; phylum Chordata; class Actinopteri; order Cyprinodontiformes; family Anablepidae; genus Anableps; species Anableps anableps. The sequence continues at coordinate 21,964,531 of CM026068.1, read as the reverse complement.
TAAGATCGCTTATTAGTGTTCATTAGATCATGTGCTAAAGAATTGAGAAATACAGACTTTTATTTAAAAATAAGTTTGGACCCTTATGGCCATCATTAAATCTTTCAAAACTGTTGGTACATCTGCTGCTGTTGGCTGTGCCTGGTTAGTGACCAGTATTTCAAGGCACCCAGCAATCCTTTTGGAACTGGTTCTAATCAGGTATTGATACTTTTGCTAAAAAATCACACTGAAGTCATTTGATCTGCTCTGTTCAGCAATGTTTTAAAGGTGCTGACTGACGAACATAAGTTGACCCTACGTACCAAGGCACTCTTGATACATGTTACCCTTGATTTAAAGAACCAGATTCCTTCACTGGTACAGTATTAAACTTCACTTCTACAAGCCAGGTTTCATCCCACTACTCTACTTGCTTTATTTCTTAGCATTTTTGAGAAACATTTTTAACTTAAAAAAGGTTCCACGCAATGCTGGGATTGCTGCAGGAAACAACTCAGGCTTCTGGGACTATTGTATCATTTGTAGGATCAGCAATAAAGGCATCAGCTGTGACAACAACGCTACTTAAGCAAGTGCACAAATGTTGATACTGTTCATTGACCATAAAATGCCAGTGTTGAAACGTCTTTCTGATTCCTATCCTCTAAAACCTTTTTGGAAGTTAATGATTACCCATACAACATTGATCACAAGTGCACAAATACTATCTGGTGACACTGAATGTTTTGGGAATCATCAGAGACAAGCATGGCAGGCAAAACTAGTTTTTTGTTGGTATGTGAAGTAACAAATAACAGTTTTTTTTTTTTATCTAAAGAGCTGTATTTGTGTCTTATTTATTTGTGGGATTTAATTTTGCTTGTGCATAAATCTACTCCTGATCCTGGGAGATACTACTTTCTCATTATAGCTGTTTAATTTTAATTAATTTAATGAATTGTTAGGGGAATAAACTGTATCTAAATATGTAACTGTACGTGCAAACAGAAACACTTTCAGAAGCTTTCCTCACCCAGACAGAATAATAATTAAAGAAAAAAAACTCAGTCTGACAGTTTTCTGACCTCTTGTACAGGTCTTTATGTTATTTGTCTTGCAAAATAACAATAGGCAAACTCCTGATTGGTAGACTTAGACAGCTGAAAGATAGAGATACACAGAAATAACACAGGACACATTTATTAATGCAATCCAATTCTGTCTCCTTCAAAATAAATAACTGGCATCTAAATAAAGCCTTTAAGTGGCCTCTAATTTTGTCCAAGTCTTTCTTTTCATAATATATAAATTGACTGATTATATAATATCGAGTCATTTGTATAAGAAAGCAAGTCTCAAACAAGTTAAGAGCTTTACATCTGAAAAGGACATTAAAAATTATCTGGGGTTTCATTTATAAAGCTTGTGTTCACTCAAAACAGGGCCTGAAACTTGCGTACGCCGCTTTTCACGTTAAGATTCTGATTTATAAAGCACAAACTTAAGGTGCAAATGTGCGGTCCCTCACGCCAACTCTGACCTCACTTCACAGGAGCCATTTGTAGTTTTTTTGGTGTCTGGGCATAATTTGGGTCTGTCTTATTTGGTTTTGATGGTTCAGTTTGGTTTAGTGGCAGTGTTTGGTTTATATGTGGACTGACACTCTGACCTATATTTCGCTCGACCACTGGTGGCGGTGTGGAGGGGAAATCTATATAGGCGTTAAGGTGAGAGGGCAGCATGTTGAGTGTTTGGATGGCATACGTTATTTACCACTCTCTGTGTCATGCCAGTTAGGCTCCATCATATCCACATATTTAGCATAACTGCTGTCTATTTTGCATGCTGCCGTAGACCGCCACCCTGGATTCTGGATTGCATTTAATATGCAACTTGTATAATAAATGGGAGTATCCCCAAACTGATCTCTCAGTCTGGACATTATTTCTTGGAGCGTATTAGGACCTGGATTCCCGCACCTATATGCAACTAAAAATGGTGGAACTTGATAGTCACTACACACTTGTTTTGGAAACAGGGGAAAATGGCAACACACATGGTGAGGTGTGGGATTGAAGTTACACTGCATCATGATTCCCTCAGACCTTTAATTACATATCACACTTTAACCATAGATCAACTTTATCATAAGCATTTAAAAACACGATTGCATTGGTGAGTCACAACTATACATGAGGACCTATCAAATAATAAAAAAGGCCTATAAGGCAGCCTCAATCCTAAACCATTGTCTGCACAACATTTTAACGTTTTCTCACCATCACATTCGTTTCCCAATGATCACCAGGGTGAGACACGTAACAGATTAACACATAAATTGCGACAAGGTGTGAAGCACTCAGTGATTTCTGCAAACATTTAAATATCGCTGTGACACCCGTGCGTAATACTGGATGATGGACGCATTGGCATTGATGGAAGATGTTGTAAATGGGAGAATCAGGAAGGAACGTGTTTTCAGGCATCACCGAGATCTTCTGGCCCATGATGATGACTGGGTTATAAACCAATTTAAATCCCTAGAGCATTACGCTAGGATCTATGTGGTGAACTGGGTCCAGTATTGGAGAGACTGAGCCGCTAGAACCACGCTATCCCTGTCCAATTATAGGTGTTAACCACTCTGGGGTTCTTGGCAACTGGCTCCTACCACCTTCAAATTAGTAAAAGCGTATGTGTTTGAATTAATCAACAAATAATTAACACTCTGCCTGAAGCCACTTTAAGAAACAATATAATTCTGTGAAGTTATCCATAGATCTGGGATATCACAGTCAGCGCTAAGTGCAATAATGCCTGCCGTCCTGGATGGCATTGCACTATGAATTTTGAGATGAAGTAAAAACAAAACCTACCAACAAACAATTAACAATCCGAGGCATGAAAGTATTAGATTTAGTCACTATACTGATATTAAAACTGATATAAAACATTGCACTGTGACAAAAAAAATGCAAAACCAGAAAAAAGTCTTAAGAGTACTATGCTCTCTAATATATTTGTACCGCTCTGTACGTCCTTCTAATGTCTCCTGCCTAACCCTATTGGTGGTAGGACCTCTGTGGGGATTTTGTGATGTCTGCAGCTACCACATTTCTGTTTTATTGTTGGGTACGTCTTTCATATATTTTGACCTTCGGCACCCACAGATACTGAGACCAATGTGCTTCTGTATGACGGTTCCTCCTGGCAGTGAGTGTTTTTCTTTCCTCTTGTTTTTTGTCTCTTTCTCTTCTGTGTCTGTACATCTTTGTCAGCTTGTCTACCTCTGTCTGGCTTCTGCAGCTTGGCCTTCTACTCCCTGGCATGGTTCCTGACAAAGCTGCAGCTCATCTTCTTGTGACCATGCAGGATATCTGCAAGAAGCTTCCCAACACTCATCACCAGATAATTGTTTCTAGCCAGTCAGGTAAAGCCCCGGCCTCTGTCCAGTTCTCACTATATACTTGGCATTGTTTTTCCTCAGTTCCACATCTTTCTACCTTGTGAAATGCTCACCTGGGTAACATCAACCGACTTCAAGTCTCAAGAATTGTTCTAGAGGCCTATTCATGAGTAAAACCTGGCAGGAAAAAAGATCATAGGTTCTGAATTTATTCTGTGGTTACAAATAATTAAATAAATAAAATCTATGTTTCATATGACTGCTTTGGGGCTGAGCTGATTGTAATCAGTGAATAAATATACATAAAACTGCATCTCAATAAATAAGATCAAATCATCAAAAGTTAATTTATTTCAGCAATTAAATTAAAGGTGATTTAGATCTGTTTTTCAACCACTGTGCCGCGGCACGCTAGTGTACCATGAGTGATCGTCAGGTGTGCCGTGGAAATTATCCAATTTCACCTAATTGGTCTAAAAAGATTTTTTGAAAACAAATGAATTATCTGCAAATAATATGCCATTTTATATACAGATATTGACATTTTTTACATGCAACTCTTCATATTGTAACAGTGAAATCTTTCCCAAATATTATTGCTTCTCTCAGAATAAGAATTATTTTCTGTATTCCAGCTAACAGAATGCTTGTGGACAGAATTAGTTTGTAAAACACTTTGAAGTTTTTTACAAACTCTTTAAATTTAAGACCACATTGTTGTGGCACTGTTCAGGTGTATTTTTGAAGTGGACATGTTAAGTGCAATTTGAAATAAGAAATATAAAATATGACAAAATACATTTTTGTGTTTATTTGATTCCTATTCAAGACACTATGATAAGAATGACTATATATTTAATATAGGAGGCTATAGAGTATCATTTGTTTACATTTTTGGTTGGTGGTGTGCCTCGTGATTTTTTCAATGAAAACAATGTACCTTGGCTCAAAAAAGGTTGAAAAACACTGATTTAGATGATTATTTCTTACAACTAATACAATTCAATTAAAGAAGAATAGATTGCTATTAAAGCAACCTGGGCTTTAACACATCTGCAGTGCCACAGGTTGATTGCATCCATGCCACACCGCATTCATGCAATACTGAAAGCAATAAGACCTGACCAAATATTGAGCACTTATTGTGTACAGTAAATTTACTTGGCTAATGTTTGCTTTAAAAATACTTTTATTTTTGGTTTTAAATAGAACCCAAATATTCTGAGAAACTGAATGTTATATTGTCATATATTGTCAAGCTATAATCATCAACATGATCAGAAATAAACAACTGAAATATATCATCCTGTGAGCAATTAACATTTAGCATACAAGTCTACAATTCTTTCAGTTAAATTACTAAAATAAATGAATTTTAAATTATGTTCTGATTTACTGCCACCTGGTACTACCTTGTATGGTAGTTTATTAAGACATATTATACAAACATCAAATCTATGAATTCCCCAATGATTCCTAATTTGTATCAAACACAAACTCATTATTAATTTAATGGCTTCTTTGATGTTTTAATTTTAAAGCTGCAATATGTAACTTTTACTATTGCCATCTAAAGACACAAACCGCTCCTGACCAAAAAACAATCAATATTAACACAAAGAAGCGATGTCAATCACCCTCGTTTACGCACCACTAAACGTTCTAATGGTGAAAAAAAAACAACTTACTGTTCCAGGAAAACTGTTTATTAGCTGTCATTGGTGGCCATGTTAACTAGCCTTAGCATTGGTGGCAGGCTATGTTGTTATGACCCAGCTCTAGCATAGCAGAGAGTAAGGGGGAGTGTTTGAGCAGTGTACATGAGTGTGACTGACAGACCTATGACCCTCCTCCTGGCTCTGATTGGGTGCTTTTGACTGAGTGGTGTATTTCTGCAGTTTGTACTGGAAGCACTGGAAGAAGGCAGAGGAGCTTGACTTTTTCACATATTATCTGTCCTATATTATACTGTTACGACATAATGATAATTTTAAAAAATATGTAAAAAACATATTTTCATGAAAGTTACATACTGCAGCTTTAAAGTTTGGTATGTAAAATATAAAAAGGAATTATATTACTATTTTATTTTGCAGCATATCGTATAGCAAATTATACAATAGAATAATACAAGAAAACACACATCCACATACAGACCTATTTTATAAATCCAGATACACACTAAGAACAAATGTGGATTGACAAAGACCAGCACAAGGAAGTGATTAGACATAGTATTGAGACACAAAGCTAATGAGGCACAGTGAGAAAATGGTCACAAAAAGATTTCTGGGTAGATTTTTCTTTCTTCAAATCCTGTGAAATTTCATTAGTGTACTGTCCAAAAGCTAGTAGCATTGAGGAACTTACAGATGAAAACAAAGTGTTCCTTTATGTGAATCTCATTTTCTAGGAGCACACATTTTTAGATTAACAGTGAAGTCAAAAACCAGAAATAATGCAGCAGCGTTTTTTTTCCAGAATTTTTACATTTAGAAAAAAAATATCTCAAGAATGTAGAATAGTCACTGTTCTTAAATGCACAGCTCAGTGTGATGGGGGAGAACAATGCTCTTGGTGAAATGCTGCAAAGGGAGAAAATTACACTAAAGTACAGGTTAAGTAAAGTGGTGTTTGGGAATGGACGGGAAGATAATGTGAGCTATAGGCAGACAGAGGAAGGGATAGAAAGCTAAAGAAAGTATTATTTATGCAGGAAACCAGATAAGTTGAATAGACAATGAGGAAGATGGGCCGGTAATTCATGGGAATAGGATAGAGGGGCTTACCAGGAGTCGTGCAATGCATTGATTACCTCCATCTGTCATTTGCTACAGTCACCATACCTAGAGCGTACAAAGAGAAATCAAAGAAAGATGGGATTGCAAACTGATTTTTGGCTTCTTAGAGTTAGGAGAAACATGATAATTGCACAAAAATCCAGCAGTAAATTATATTATGCTACTTGTGTATTTGTTTATTTTTTTCAATATCAAAAAGCAGTTTTAAGCTCATAGATTTTATTTAACTGGTACCATAGAAATAAAAAGCTTTAAGAGATGCGCTCATGTGCCAAACTCACTTTGTGGGCTCAAAAAGGACCCTGAACTCCTTTAAGAAAATCATTTGTAGTAGGCAGGCCAATATGAATCAAGTCTACAAAGAAGCACACATAGTTGTAAGAGTAATTTAATGTATTTTAAGAAATACATCTCTGACAGTTGCTACAAACACGGTTGCAAGAACAAAACAAACTACATGTGGTCATTTAAGTCCCTATCCCCACTTAGCATTAAAGAGTTGATTATGTTTGTATTCATGAATGTAAAAGACAAAGAAATGGACTTTCACTGCTTTGATTTTTCTGGCTCTGTAAAATGACTTTTAAAGCCAATGCAACAGAACGCAATCTGGTGAATCAAGCATATGAGCAGTGATACATTTTTAATTGTGACTCATGATATAAAAAGATCAGTTCTCAAACACATTGATCTTGGTATTAATCATGTCCTTAAAAGCATAAGTACAAATGGTAGAAGAGCCCTCATAAGTGAATACTCGGTGGTGGTCGGTATTTTCCGCAGACTGTTCTGCAACAGCTAGCGGACTCTCTGAGTATGCTGTAAAGGCTTAACAAGGGTCCTCCACTTAGTTAAGAGAGGTATAGTGAGTGAGCTGTCTGTTGCCCAGCGACTTGAAACCTCTATTAAGATGTGTGCCTAAGTATTTGCCGTTGTTTGATGGTGCATGTGTGTTCAATGAGTCATAAGTGCCAAGACAAAATTAAACCACACAGACCAGACTCATAAAGAATTCAAAGAGACATGAGCTAATGCAAGGCAATGGCATATACATAAACACACACACATTTACACACACACAGAGGAACATTCATATACAGACATTCTGAACCATAAACAGACGCATAGCTTGAGGCTAGCTTGGAAGGGGTTGTTAAATGCATTCTTATTGAAGTATTTTTTCCTGTTTAATTTGGGTGGTCAGGGAGCAGACACAGTTTAATTGGGTTTTGGAAGGGCAAAAGTGAAGACGTGACAACTAACAGTTTCAGACTGTGACTTTGCCTCCTGTTCTCAGCCTCGGATGATTCTTTTTTTCAATGGGAAGAAGAACAAAGAAAGTTTTGCTCAGAGTTTAGAAAAAGGCTATGTACTAAAACATAGTCGCTTTCCTAAATGGACAGCAGGGCAATCTGTCTGAGAATGGAAACGAGATCCAGTGTATCTCTGAAGGAGCTGCTGAATCAACTATTAGAAAAAACTATCAGTCATGCCCTCCACAGTCTGGTCTTTATTAAAAGTCTGGCAAGAAGACAGCCAATGTTGAAAGATAGCCATTGCAGTTTGCCACTGGCCAAGTAGGGACAAAACAAATATGTGGAAGAAGCAAGGTGCTCTGGTATGGAAGCGTTTTGCTGTCACGAACGAAAATATATTTTTGAACACTATCACGTTATTGCAGGATAATCATACTGTACAAACGTGATACTTATATTGTACAAACATGATAATATATTGTACAAAAGTATTACTTATATTGTACAAATGTGATAAGTATATTGTATAAATGTTATAAGTATATTGTGCAAACGTGATAAATATATTGTATAAACGTGATAAGTATATTGTATATGTGATAATTATATTGTATAAAGGTGATCATTTCTAATAGATGGTGGCAGTAGTATGCTTTTAGGCTGCATTGACGAGACTAAACTATAGGACGAACTTGGCATACTAGCTTAATTTGGGATGCATGTGATGAGAAATGAATGACTCGTAAAAATATGGATAACCCTTTGTTGCTATTCCTACAGAAACCACAATGTAGGACATTAGGTCTAGGATTGACATAAATGAGTCACATCAGCCACCTCTTTTGTCTTTGTTCCACACCACAGGAATCAATAAATTTGAACAAATGTGTTACTGTACTCTGTACTCTGAGTCACAACATATCCATTATGAACACATCTAAGGGAGTGAAACCATAACTCTCCAGCTGGTCAGTTAGGATGGCAATAACATCTAAAGGATCTGAAGGCTTTAAACTACATTTTATGGACTTTCTGATAGTAAAGAATTACAGTAGTCCAGCCTCGAAGTAACAAATGCATAGACTAGTTTTTCAGCATCACTAATTTTTGTGATGTTCCAGAGATGAAAGAAGGAAATTTTAAAAACTTGTTTAATATGGGACTTAAATGACATATCCTGGTCAAAAATAACACCAAGGTCTTTACTTTATTGTCTGAAGCCAGTTTAATGCCATCCAGATCAAGTGATTGACTAAGCAGAGTCTCTTTCAGAGGTTCTGGTCCAAAAATAACAACTTCTGCTGTCAGAATTTAAAAGATGAAAATTTAGTGTCATTCAGGTTTTAATGTCCTCAAGCCTGTAATCCACCTAACTGATTGGATTCATCAGAATTTCTGTATAGATATCATCAGCATAACAATAAAAATGTATTCCATGCTTCCTGATGATTTTTCCATTTGGAAGTGTGTAGACTTCCATTTGGAAAATGGAAGTCTACACACTGTTTATATATATATATATATATATATATATATATATATATATATATATATATATATATATATATATATATATATATATATATATATATCTCACTGTCCTCTTCAGAAGCTGTAACCATAGCAGCAGCAGCTATAATTTGTTGTAAGTGTAAAATTCTTATCTATGATGTTTAAAGTACAGTGTAAAATATGCAAATGTCAGAGGTCACTACAATATGCACTACTAAATAGATACAAATCTGCAGCATGCAAGTACATTGTCCTACGTGTTTCAAAAATGTCCTGCCTGAGACACTCCCACTTCTGGCAGTTTGGCAGATTTAGTTATCAAAAGTTTTTGCTAACACTGCTATACTCACTTATCCTTGCAAGGTTGCTGGTGGACTGGTGTCCACCTCAAGCACTCACTGGGCAAGAGGCAGCATACACCCTGGAAAGATTGCTAGTCCATCACAGGGCAGCACAGAGACACAGGACAAACACCAAAGCACACAGACATACACAAGGACAATATAGAGAGACCAATTTACCCAACAGTCATATTTTAGACTTGTGAGAGGAAACCGAAGTATCCAGAGAAAACCCACACATGCAAACTCAGATAGACTGCAGAAAGACCACAGGCTGTAATTTGAACCGAGGACCTTCTTATTGCTGTCCCAACACAATCCATTCAGTTTTCAATGTGTAGATGTCTGACATTACCTTGTAAATATTGACGTCAATTTGAATGTTCGTGATGCATAATTTGTAGTTCCATTCTGAATTTTGTTTTAGATAAATAATGCAAAGTATTCTAAGTAATACAGATTGCTGATCCTACTTAGGCGGTGAGAACCTTGCATTTTACATCACCGCACAGGATTTCTCCAAACTTTTATCCAGTCAGCTGTAAGGGCAACTAGTCCGCTGTTCATGAAGAATCTTGGAAAAAATATGAGTTAAATATAATAGTAAATATCAGTGTCAGTATCAATGGTGATAAATATATAGAATTCATGTTACTGAATAAGATAACTAGTGATACATGCATTTGATTTTAATCTGTATTGTTGATCTGTCATTACGCTTCCTATTAAGCAAACCAGTGCTGTCCCTCAAGGCTAAAATATCAACACAGCAATGATATATTCTGGACATTTAAACTTGTTTTCATAATTTATGTTACACTGTAAAATGAATTGGCTTGTAAAATTAGAAAAGTAATTTTGTGTGTGTGTGGTGTTTTTGCACAAGCTCTGGAGTCCTGACTTTTGCAGAGATACTCTGCAGGGTTTACATATGAGAACATGAATGTCTGCAGCATTAACCCTATAGTTGTCGCAGAGATTTTCTACTTAGTTCTCCAGTAAATCTCTAGTAGATCATGGAGTCAGATGATTTGTGAAAGTAGCAGTTAGTCTTCTGAAGCGCGCACTATGTGTTAGAGGGTAAGTGTTTAAATTCACTCTGCAAAAAGTCACTATCAGCACATTTCCCAGAAAATATTGGCTGGTAATGTATGAAGAAAAGGCTATTGTCTGTGTGAAAAAATTTGTGTGTATCTACGTGTGTGAAAATGGACTATATGGAAGTATGGTCTGTTGTCCTTTAACAAAGGTCCATTTGTAATGCACAATATTTCTTTAGTATACAACTGTATGCAGTCCTTGTCTCACAGTAACAATATGCAAATGAGGACTTATTAGACATTTGGACAAAGATTTGTGCCCCTCAGTTGAGCTGCTTTTTGAGATGCACACAGTTGTATACACAAATATAAAATGGAGTGAATAGCCATTTACTGAGATACAGTAATAGAAAGATATGGCTAGAGTTGGTTGTTTTTTTCAAGTATCACTCCGAGGTTAGGAATTTGGCAGAAGAGGGCCAAAGATCTGGAAATCCTTAACTTTGACTTGAAACGCTAAGAATTACAATCAGTAAAGAAATAAAAAAAGAGCATAGTAATTAAAATAGCTATGTTTTCTTACAATGAAAAATTACTACAGTTGACCTAATTTTGAATTAGACAATATCCAGAATGGTTTTTAAATGAATCATTTAAAATTTTCTTCCATTCCTCTTTGGATGTTAGAGAGCATAGTCTGATTAATGACTTCAGCCCATTTTTCTTTTGCCCCTAGACTCCCTGAATCACAAGGTGACTGAGAACACATCTAATAGTTGCCAACAAGTGATAATGCTTGGATTAGAGTGCTTTACTCAGCCACCAATGCATAACTCAATGTCAACCAAATACAAAAGTAAATAGTCTCCAGTTCAAATTGAAGTTAATAGAGTGATGAATCATACTTCAGTAAAATCTGAGGAGCAGGAAGTAAAGTGAAATGTTTAACAGCAGTAGACTGGAGACCTAACAAGCCTGTACCCTATAGAAAAATTTAAAAGGGCTCTGTTATGAGCCCATTCTGCCTTTAACCCAATACATGGGTAAATGACGGGTTGTGACATAACTATCAAAACATTCAGTTCTGATCTGCATAGAAATGCATCAGCATTTTACTTCCCAAAAGTGTAAAACTAAAATGGCTCAATTTATATTATGAAGCCATTCGGTGGTTGAGCAAGACTCTCTTTTTACACCAGTCTGCATTTTACATGTGAGGGTTTTAATTACACAACAGTAATTTACCTGTCAAATTGTTATTTTGAGGACATTGTCTGTTGCTGTTTTATTATTTTAACACACAGCTGTTTTATTTATTTTTAGGACCTATTGATTTTATTATTGGTTAATTATTGTCTCATGTGACTACTGTTTCTGTGTACAGCACTTTGGTCCTGGGTGTTTAAAGTGCTCTATAAATAAAGCTGTTATGGTATGGCATGTTTACTTCTACAGAGCTTACCCTATTGATCTTTGTAGAAAGATTGTTCAGTTGATCCACTGTGTTGCCAATAAGAATATCCATCCATTAAAATATTCCTAATACAAAGCTTTGTTTATGAAGAAAACAGTGCAACAATAGTCAACAATAATTTCAACAATAATACAACAATGATTGTACAACAATAGTCTATCTAACACCGTGGATCTTGATGACATGTCACTTCCCATCAAGAGAGGCGTTATTACAATGACAGTTTTACTTATCACCTTTGAAAAATAACAGAAAGCCCAATTATGATGTATTTATATTACATACATTCAATATGAATAGCTTTAATGGTTCTAAATTTGTGTTATTTAGCTACTCAAACAAATGAACTGCATTTATTTGAGTAGCTAAGTACTTAAATTAAAGCACAGATCCTATTTTGGGAATATCTCTTATCGGAATGGCAAGTTTTATGTATCACATCTAGGATCTTGACATGTAAAAGTTCAATTATCAGGTTTTTTTGTCTGTACAGCATAGTGGGATTTTAAGCATTTAAACCCTGAAACCTAAAATCATATGCATTATGAGTCCTCCACATATTGCATTCATATTTTCTAATTTGTGTTTATAATTAGAAAATATCACTGCAATTTCTATGCACAAACTCCTTTGCAATGAAAATTAATATTCTCTAAGTTTATTTTTTATGATCCCTCTATAAGACCAAAATTATTTTGCAGTCTTAGAAATGCAATTGGTTTAACCTCACACTGAATCTATCATTAGCTACTTCCTCTCACATTTAGCTTTCTTTATTTTCACTTATCTCCTTTAGGGGGTGGAAGCAATGTTATAAGATGTCATCAATAAAATTAGCTGCAGCACATTCACATACCGACATACACAAAGTTGGACACAAGCACTCATTGCAGGTAATGTTGTCTTACTTAAATGGAATCATTCCTTATACTGATGTTTTATTAAAGGTCTGTGTGTCATTGATCATTTCACAATGGAAAGGATTAAAAAGGAATGAAAGAAAGGAAGTCATAATGTAGGAAATATCCCACTAAAACACAGACATACAAGTTTTTTGTAGTTAATAAAAAGGACTAAAATAAGTTTGTAAATGGTACAGAAAAGATTCTACATGAGACATAAAGTAAAAGAAATACTTAGGACTGTTATAAGTTCAATTAAAGATCTGCTGTAAGAATTTGAAGATTAGCAAATATGCAGATTTAAAAAAAGATCAAAGACCAGAAATCTCTAATAAAACTAAAAGGGCTATCTGAGATATTTATAAACAATATATGAAGAAAAAGTGTAATATGTTTAATTACAATAAATAAAAATATTACCTTATGTTTATAAAATGAAGAATTGTGATAAATTACATAATTTTACATGTATAAGATGTAACAGAGTTAAAAATTCCAGAGATGTATTGATACATCCAGTTTATCAGATGAGATTATTGTTATTTCAGAAAAACAAGAAGCACAATTTACTGGTTTCACAAGTAGAATAAAGGTTTTAAAAAAATCACAAACTGTGTTTGAAAGAAACACACCCCAAAAGAATCCTCTGCAGGTGTAGGGTTTCCATCTGTCCCGTAAAGTACGGAACCGTCCTTTATTTGACAGTTAAATGTACAGGACGTGATTTGTTTTGTATTTTCATAAATGTCCGATACACATCTGTCACGCATACATCAACGCTAAAAGTAACAATAATGAACAGAATAAAAGACAGGAAATACTAAGGCCAGCAAAATCGTGGAGGCTGAACCTATGGAGGACACGTTGTGTCATTGTCTAAAACAATTAACCCAGAGTTTAAGGCACATAGGTCAGATAGTCCACACAGACAGCAATGAAAAGGTAATTAGTTTATTGACTGGTCACAGGAGGGATTCTCAGGAAGCTCTGAGGAGAAAAAGGACTACTGACTAGTAGATCCAAAAGAGGTTGGAAGATGATGCGAATGATTTCTCTTACGATGATGAACAGTGTAGGTGTTTGGAGAGGGAGAGGGATTCCCGATCCAGAAGTACTGTAGGAGAGAAACAGGTCGGACCAGAAAACTTGAAGATGGCTGACTGAGAACAACTGAGTCTAGCGTATGGCAGGAAGTGACACTGGCTCTTAAACGATCCACTGGGGTTGTTGCCAAGGTACCACACCAGGATAATTGCAAGGAGGTAACAGGAGGACACAATATTCAGCAAACTTTCTTCACAAAGGTAATCAAATGGCTAGAGGCAGAGATATCATTCGGCATTCAATGTTCCTGACTCAACCTTAAGTAGCCAGGTGGTAATCACCTGGATTGCTGGCAGCTGGGAGCAGGGATGGAGCGGTCTCCAGACCAGCCTCGACCTGTTTTTTCCCGGTTGTGGGCTCAGTCTCGGTCTTGTATAGTCATGCCTCTTTCATGGTCTTGGTCTCGTTCGACAAACTGGGTCAAGACCGATTCGAGACTCAATAGTTTTTGTCAAAATTATGAAAACTTAATTCCCTTTTAGCTTCACCCACAGAAGCACAACAAGGTAAATTAAAAGCAGTGATCAGATGTGTCCCACCATCTCAGAAAAATAGTGTTTTTTATTGCTAATGACCCCGACATCCTATTGCATGTGATTGTTTACAAAACCAGATGGCATTTGGTCCTTTGATTTAAAAGAGCGCGTTTTGCAGTGTGGTGTAGCAGATTCTTGCATTTGCTTTTTAAAGCATGACGAATTTTAAGCCAGGAAAGTAAAAGGAGAAGCAAAAACATCGGGCCACATAAATTTTGTCCACCGCCAGGATTAACGAAACACGAAGTGAGCGGGACGACATCTTGTTTTACAAGACATCTACAGGAGAAACAAGGAGAAGTAAGTAATAGTGCACAACACCCAGTTTCAACACTAAGCAGCTAAATAATAATAATAATAATAATAATAATAATAATAATAATAATAATAAGTAAACAGAAGCTAAACCTGCATCGCCGCTCTACGTGCATAACTCACTTACTTACGTGTATTAAGTTTCATAAAGCCAAAAACATAAGTTCAGTCTTTCCTTTGATATTTTATGGTCATAATCCATGTTAGAGAAAATATTCCCACTTGGCTCCTGTAATCTCTTGTCCCTGCGTCATCCCTCTTGGCTACCTGATTTTTGTAAATCCCAGGCATTCAATTGGCTCTGATTGTTTTGGGAATTCACCCTGTGAGGCAATCTGCATGCCTGCATGGACTAATAATAGTATTAAAATGCCTAATAAATTATTAATATGTCCAGCATATGTGTTTTTTAACATATGATACTATTATGAATTGCTTTTATTCAGATGATCATAAGAGGAAAGATTTTTTTTTAAATATAACAAATCTTTATCAGCCTAATTTTTCAGTGTTTTTTGAAATTTATCATCCAACTATTGTGCAATGTAAGCTAATTATTTCAGTTTAGGGAATGTGTAACAATGTATGGCTGCTTTTAATAGGTATTAATTTACTATGACCATTATTAATTTAATACCAATAAGTGATTTTGGTTGAGTAATTAAACATTTTTCCATTAATTTTTGCATTTTGTGGTATACAAAAAGCAATGTCCTGAAATATTTGTCGACGTTATAAACATTTGGTCTTGGTTTTAGTCTTGGAAGAACCGGTCTTGACTTCATATCTGGCTGGGAGTAATAGGCTCCAGTCATCCCTCAGAGCTGCAGGGAGATGATGATTAGGGGTGGAAAACAAACAGTCTGGAATCCCCACACCCTGGTCCTACAGACACCTGTCCTGGACTACGGACAGGTTGTGGTTGCCTAGAGACATACACCACACCCCTTGCTGCTCTCATCACCAGCGCCTTTTTAAAATGTCCACCTGATTCTCCACCACGTCCTCAGAAGCGAAAACTCTTGCAAAAATATAGATGCGAGTGGGAATGAACAGCATCACTAAGGATAAATACAGGGAAAATTTTTAAAATTTGTCAGGGAGTGTTTTCAGTGGCGCACGGTGGGCTATCCTGATATCAGACAGCCTGGATCAGGAGAGCACCACTGCACACAAGTTAGAACACAACTGACATTCAACTTAAATTAAGTAGGCCTAACAGCAGCCAATCAGAACAGCTAAAAATTTCAGTTCAAACTTTAATTAATTATTACAAACAGGCCTCAGGAGAAAGGCACTTCAGAGTATCACTCATAAAATTTCTCCCTCATGGCATTTACTGTGTAAATGACCCAGACGCTAAGGTGTGCAAACCGACAACACTGCAAGCCATTTGCTTACAGTTCCTGAAAGCCGGATCCCTAAAACAGCTCGTCCATGCATCTGACTCTGTGCACAGTAGGTGCGGTACCTGCGCAGTAATAATAGCTTAGGATGATCAATTTAAATTTTTTTTATTGTGTCTCATAAGGTTATCGACCCAAAAAGTCAATCACATAATGTGTGTTTACTCTGTTTATGGGAGTTTTCATTCAAGCAAAGGTACATATAGCTCTAGATGCTAAAGATATTTTAGGGCTTCTCATTACAAAACATAGTTTGTCTACTGGCACAGTGGATCGATGATGTTTATAGTTAGTTGTGGTGTTACTACCTTCTAAATAAATACTAAATAAAATGTTTTAATTGTGAAGCTAAATTAATTTTGTTAATAAATTCTTGTATATTTGAGAGAAGTTGTTTGTGTTCATTCCATACATGTGTAGCATCCTGCTGTTCAGATAACGCCAATGCTAGACTTATACCTTCATCTATTATTTTAAAACCTAGGCCTTATCAGGCAGGTATGATAAATAATAACTGAGACTGAACTCTTTGGCTATAATATATATATTTTTTTACTCTATAATGAAAAAGAGTTAAATACAGCTGTTTAGAGCTTTAATTTGATTTTTTAAAATGTTTTTACTTTTGTGTTGTACCATTTTCTAATATTTATTTAAAACTGATCATTTAAGAAATGATAGTGTCTTTATGTGTAAGATTTATTTTATCTATTTTTTTAGATTTTTTTTTTTCTATTTATTATTATCATTAATATTATTATTAAAAACCCTCCAGCACCATGGCTTTGAACTTCATCATTCTTTTATGGCCACTCTCTATGATGACAGTCAGAAGCATGAAAAATCATCATTTAAATAGGGCTGTCTCTACTGCTTTTGTGCCTGTAATCAGCTGCAATCCTTGTAGATCACGTGCAACATGCCCACTAATGGCTCATTCATTTTTTTAAATTTTTTTTTTGCACAAGCAATTTAGCATTCCTAATTTGAAATCTTTTAAGGCTAAAAAGTGGTTAAAAGTTGACCCAGAAAATGTGTCAAACTAACCAACATGTTAACCACACAAACTTCGACCGGTAGAGTAGGTTCAGGGCCAGAGATGGATGGAGAATTAGTGACTCAGGGAACTCATCGTTGGAGGAGGAGGATGAGAGAGATGCGACACAGCAACAGATCGAGGAAAATTAGCTGAAAGACATGTTTCATGTAGGGAGCAGGGCAGGAGTGTGTGTGTGTGTGTGTGTGTGTGTGTGTGTGTGTGTGTGTGTGTGTGTGTGTGTGTGTGTGTGTGTGTTTGCGTGCGTGCATGAGTGAGTGAGGGGGGGTACTCTACATGTAAGATAGCATGTAGTCAAAAGAACACTACTGTAGCAGAGCTCTCAAGTCTCACGCAATGGCCGTGAGACACACACATTTTCCTGACTTCAGATGCTCACACACCACATATGACATTTCACACACTGAAAAACAACAGAGTCCATACTGAATGGGTCATGAGTGACCCGTTCACTGCACTGTCTGTTCAGAGCTCAGTTTAAGCCCTGCCTTCTGTGACCATGCGGGGAAATACCTCTTCCCCATTCAGCAACGGCGAAGAAGACCACAAAGATGAAGGACAACGGAGGATGGAAGTTAGAACTGAAATAAATTATCAGGTAATAGCTGCTTTTTCCACTCAGTATATTGGTTGGTTGTTCATAGGGAACAACTTAGTGGCATCTACCGATTTACAGCATTCTGCTGTAAATCCTCAATTAGCGACAGGTTGCATGAAGCACTGATATTTACGACCATTCTTTCTTCCTCCCACAGGTATTTATCATTACAGGAAATAGACTGATTTCAGAAAATGGGATCATATTGGATATTAAATCTTAGTAATCTGAACTAACTTTCTGACACCTCAGAGTATAAAAACTGTAGTTTGAACCATGTTGAATGAATTTCCCCTGAAATGCAGAGGGTTACATTTTGTGATTAAAAAAACATATTCAACATTAATATACTGGATTTCTTTTGGTAATACCTTTCAATTAAGCTCCACTTCACACATTCCTGTAACAGCTATTAGAATCAGTGATCCTGTACATTTCAAGGGAACTTCAGATGTCAGAAAAATAAACAAACGTAAATTTCTATAATATGCATATTTTTATCACACTAAAGGCACATTAATTTCAAAAGCTTCAGCGTTTTGGGTCAAATTGATAAGTTTAATTGACAATATCAACTACTGATTCTTCATATTATTCCAGTACCTTCATAGCTACCACTTTCCCAGAATGTAGTGCAGTGTGATGTCTGGTACTAATATTCATTAGCAAATATCCAATCCTCATAAAATTAGCATTATTATTATTGTCAAGTTTTGTATTTTTACAGCATGTTTTATATCATTTTTATTGTCTTGTTAAGAGATGTCAGGGATGAAACAAAATACTATTGATGACATATGCAAGGTGCTAAAGCGGTGGCTCCGTCCAGCCAAAACAGTAATTTTTGTGCAATGAGTAATGTTCAGCCCTTTCATTTGAAGCGAAGTGTGTTGAAATAGAAGGCAATGCAGAGATGACAAGGAATGAAAATGAGGTGGCCCAAACAGATGAAAAGGAGAGAGTCTGCTGAAAAAGCTAGTGTTTGTCCTGAGTCCGGTTCTCAGGAGGGTCAGCAATGTAGTTTCGAGAGGAAGAGGTAAACTGTTCAGTGTGGAGGATGATGATGATGATGATGATGATGATGATGATGATGATGATGATGATGATAATGATGAAGATTAACTTGAATAATGTCCGTTTAATTGTTTCAGGCTAACAGTCCAGTAGAAGGCTTTCGTTTCCCCATTCAGTGTTAGAAGTTCACCACAAGGTGTAAAAAATGTGTAGATCATGATGAAAGTTTGATCTGAAAGGGACCACTTTCACAAAACACAATGACAGCATATTCATAATGTGATTATTTTGCTCACAGTAGACAATAAAACAATTAAATTTGTTCAAGTATGTTGTATTTCATGACAGTTTCACCTGATTAGCCTAATAAACCTATAATCTATAGTGGCAATATTACTAAGTCTCTAGTAGCAATTATTGTGTTAAAATTCTGAAAAATATGAAGTAAAGTAAGAAAAAAGATCAATTACAAAACACCACAAGCCATCACAGTGAGTTCTTGGCAGACTATGACAATTACTAACATAATAACTTTGGAAGTCACTTTAAAAGACTTTAAAAGCCCTTTAAACAAGATGCTGGCTGATTAGTTTTTTTTAATTCCTGTTTAAAAAAAATCTTATTCTTAAATTCCAGGATCATAAGATCCTGGAATTTAAATCCATGTGATAATCTTCCAAAGTGATGTGTTCTGGAGTTACTTGCTCTTGTGTAAAGGAATTGTTTAAACCCCATAATCTGATTTTTATCTCCATCTACTTCTGTCTTCAAACTGCTGCTTCCTTTCTCATGTGTGCTTTTTTTTTTTTTTTTTTTTTTTTTTTTTTTTTTTTTTTTTTAGTTTTTACCATTTCCTGATTCTCACTTTCAGTCTCCTCTTGTGTCCTGCCTTTTACTATCCTAGTTTACACCCAAGTATTCAGGTGTAAAGCAAACGCCCAGATAACTGCAGTGGCTGAAATTGATGTGACATGTTTCAAATTTTCTTCAGTTCTTTAATATAGCATCTGCCCACCCCATCTCCACCCTTGCTCTATTCTATTTCTCGCTCGCTCTTCCTTGCTCTCTTTCAGGGGGTGGAGCAAGTCTAATGCTAGCAAAGTCATTCTATTCTGCAGGCTAGTTATTAAATTTGTTTGCAAATCTCTGTTCCTTTCACCGCCCTCCCTCCCTCACTCTCCCAGTATTTCTTTCTCACAGTCTTCATCTTTCCATCCCTTCATGCTCTTGGCGAACTGCCACATCCCCAGCTGTCATCAGCATTCAGACCCATAAATGCTGTAATGGCAATGAGAAATAGAGGGAAGAAGGAGGAGGAATGCTACTGGTGAGACAAAGAAAGAGGGAGAAGCCAAAGAGAACAGAGGAACACGTATCTCCTGGAAAAAAGAGCTCAGTACTATATTTTTGACCATGGAGCAGATTTTAATATATTTTTTTTAAATCACAACAGTTTGTTACCAACATTCGACACTACACTACATTACACTGGGGGTTGAAAGTGAAGTCAGAAAATCAGGAAAGTATACAAAAAAGTTCCACTTGTGGAAGGTTGGGTTTGGAGAACCTTATTTGAGCCAACACATCTACTGACATGTTCAAATGATTATAAGGACATGCTGATCTAAAGCAACATACAAATAAACTGATATTCGTATTTATACATGAAAGTCCTCATGTATAAATGAAGGCTTTAAATTGACTGCACAACCATAGTGCAGTCAATTTAAGTTTTTTTTTTTTTTTTTTTTTTTTTTTTTTGCCAGAGTGTGTATTTAACAGATGGGATAATATCAGACAAGCCAAAGTTAGCTTGCTTACAAAATTTTGGGCTAGTCCTGGCGACTACCGTGCTTGGCTTGGCTCTATGCTGTGAAAAAAGTTTTTTTTGACACTGGATTCATTGAAAC
The DNA here is from genome assembly GCA_014839685.1 of Anableps anableps. NCBI lineage: Eukaryota > Metazoa > Chordata > Actinopteri > Cyprinodontiformes > Anablepidae > Anableps > Anableps anableps. The sequence goes on along the minus strand of CM026068.1, from coordinate 21,943,877 downwards.
CAAAGCTTTGCATAACATCACTCTTTTTTGGAAGACTGGAAAGTAACATATTTTTTCTTTTTTTATTCTTTTTATCAACTGGAATAAGGAAGGGGGACTAGAAAACAGCCTTGTAATGTTTACAAACAAAAGAATATTGTATTTCCATAGCCAACATACTGTATCAGAGACATTTGGATTGCAATTATTTTGAAGCAGACTTAGTTGTGAAGAATCTGTCTACATACAATTTTAGAACAGAAAATAAATAACATTTATTGTCCCTAAGTGGGGAAATTCAGGATTTTTTAGCTGCAGGCCTGTTCCGTGTTTCCCCAAACAAGGAAAGTTGTAAGTGGAAAATCATAATTAACAGAAATAAAGGTTTGAAAACATCAGTCTGTGTGTAACTGATCGATACAATTTGTTTCACTTCGTGAAATGGGTTACTGAAAAAAAACTTCTCAACAAAGTTCAAATTTATTAAATGCATCTGTATTTTAAAAAAGTAACAGATTTTGATATCAGACAAAGATATTTGCAAAATGTAATTTTCAAATGATGATTTGCAAAGAGAAGAAAAAAGTGTCTAAAACCTAGATCTAATGGTTGTGTAATGTTTTGGCAACACTCTCACCATGCTATTGAGCTGACTGGCGATGAATCTTTTACTTCACTGTGGTAGAATTTTGGCCAAATCATTGCAGAATTATTTTAACTCAGCTACATTGTATTCAAGCATGAACAGCCTGCATAATATCATCCCACCACAACTCAGTCGGATTTATGTCCAGACTTTTACTGGGACACTCCAAAATGTTGTGCTGCAGCGCATTGTCCAGCTACAAATCTCAGGTGTGCATGAGCTTAAGGTCACAAACTGATGACTGGACATTGGCTTTCAGGATTTTAGCTAGGGAGCAGATTTTAAGGTTCCATCAATCATCGTAGATCATTCAGGTTCTGTAAAACCAAAGCAGCTGAACACCATCACAAAACTATAACCACGTTTGACTATCTCAGGTTTTTATTCAGAAATACAGTCAGTTTTATGGCAGATGCAATAGACATCTTCCAAACGTCTCACTTTTGTCACCCAAATCCACAAAATATTTTCTAAAAGTCTTGGAGTCTTGGAGTCATCATGGAGTCTTCTGCGAAGTATGCGACAGACTTTTGTGTTCTCTTGGCTTAGCTCTGCGTTTGGCCTTCAAACTCCCCAATCAATGTAATTTTTGCCCAGTCCAATTCTTATTAAGTTACTTACAATGATCATAACTGCAGCTGGTGAGGTCTACAGTACTTTTGGCCTATTTCATATTTCATAGACTGCTCTACTGTCCACTTGACTGTAAAGCCTGTTGTGTGGATATTCACATGAATACAAGACTTTAGTAAGTACATAGGCTTTATGTGCTGGCAGGAACAAAAATAGACCCAGTCAGAGCATGGCGCCAAACACATAGCAGATAATAAAAACAACGGGTCAAATGATGAGCAGCAGAGAAAAAAAACAATAAAGCTTGTTTTAAACAAATATAGAGAAAATAGAGCTGCTGTTTTTTCGTTGTGGATAATTTGTCTCTCCAGGACAACAAGGATATAAAAACATTGATATTCTGGTGAGAAATCACTTTATTATTTCTCTTTGGTTCTTTCCTTCCACTTCTTTTCTGAGTAAACAGTGTTTAAACCAGAGGATTAAGAGGCTGTTCTGAAAAGTGTGTATGTTTGAGCTGTTGTTCAGCTGAGCTAAGATACTATAGATGGGAGCACGTTTGCCTACAAGGGCAAAGTGGGCTCTGTACATGGACAAGAAGATGTGCATTAAGGTTTTTAGATGTTCTGTTTTTTTAGGTTCTCGTGGATGACTTGTAGCTGTGTTCTTTTCCATTTGTTGATATGTGTGGATTTGTGGTTGTTAAAACTATAACCTTGCTCCTATACTAGTAATGTCCTCGGGTACGTGTCAAACTCAAGGCCCAAATCCAAATCCAGCCTGCCATAACTATTTATGTGCCCCTCAAGACTCTAGAGGGCCACAAAAATAGAACTTTAAGATAACAGTTATGTGCTTAAATATTATTTTATCAGTCAAATCAAATCAATTTGTTTACTGCCAAATTACATCACTGTGAAAAGAGGTTAATTATTTAATTTTAAGTACTCATCGAATGCAGAGAAATCTATAGCATTTTAGGTTTGTTAATAGGTAGTTTTATTAATACATTCTACCACAACCAGCCCTTTGAGGACATTCATGATCTTCATGTGCCCCAAAATGAAAATGAGTTTGACTCCCCTGTCCTCGGGTGTCCTTTCTGCATGTGGTATCCGTGCTCTCCTCGTGCATGGGTTCTCTCTAGGTACTCCAGCTTCCTCCCACAATCTGAAAATATGAATGTTAGGTCACTTGGCCACTCTATGTTGTTCTAAGGTCTAGGTCTTTATTGTAACTTTGTATTATTTGTGTTGTGTGTTATACAGGTGATGTCTGTATTATTCTCTGTTCTTTGTTGTGTGGGCTGTATTTTGTTCTTACCTACCTTAGGACAATGGATGAAAATTAGCTGGTGTGTTAACTCTGGCATGTTTACATTGATGCTTACTACTGACATGTTGATTAATATGCATTGTCCTAATTTAAATAAAATAAATAAATGAAAACTGAAAAGGTCTGGGCACACAATTGTTTATCCTGTTTGTGTCTGTGTTACCCTGTGGTAGACTTGTGACCTGTCCAAGGTCTACCCTGACTCATACCTAACGACCGCAGGAGATGGGTACCAGATCCCTCAGTATAGAGAATGGATGGATCTAAATGCAGTTTGCTTGACTCCGAAAACACTAGAACTGGCTTCACAATAATTTTCAGCCTGACAGATATCAGGGATTTATTTATTTATTTTTTTTTAACTGTTTATGATTTTCTTTGTGTTGAGGAAATTTTGAGATCATTTAGCCTTCTTCATGTTGTCAGACAGGTGCAAGTTTAAGAGATTTCTTAATACTGCAGATTAGGCTTTGGTGTGCTTAGTAAATTTGAACTCAATTTGTGGTTTCCATGCCCACTTTAACAAGTGGAGAAATTACATTTTCACATTGGGGTAGGCTGGTTTGAATATTTATTTTTTTCTTAATCAATTATATCATGATTCAAAAACTGGAATTTTGAATTTACTTAGGTTTTCTGAGTCTGAATTAAATTTGTTTGATATACACAAAGAATTAGATTTTACTAATTAGCAAGACCTGAAGAAATCTGGGGCAAATACTTTCACTAGGTTCAAATACCATGGAATAATAAGACCTTTTTAACCTCACAAACCTAGGATTTTAACAGGCATTTGTGCACATTCAAAAGTGACTGTATGGAGATCACATCAAAAACACTTGTTTGATTTTTTTTTAATGTTTGCTTAAGGTTGCTGCAACATGCTGAAATTATATATTTTTCAAAATAAGGGGTGTGTTACATACACATAGATGTGTCTTCATGCCTAATATTAACATTGACCCAATGAAGTTAGTAATATAAGCAAGCAATCAAAACTGACCCAACAGAAATGTAATGGGAAAGATCTAGAAAAATGCTAAAATAAAAAAAAAAACAAAAACAAAATAAAAACAAATGACTGATCTCCTGGTCTGCAGAAAATAATTTCTGTATCTTCCACGGGTCTCTGAGGTCTCTGTTGCAGTTTTTACGGCTACAATTAGCGGATTCTATATGAAAACATTATTTTACAAAATCTCATCATCATTAGAGTCTCTGTTTCAGTGTTTATTCCCAAACAACATCATAATTATTTCTTTGGCCAGTACATTGGTCCTTTGTGTCCATCTAAATCCAATTAGAAAGAAACTGTGGAAAAAACTAACTTGTGCACCGCTTGCAGTTATCCAAGTGTATAGACAATTGGTTTAGACATCAAGATGAGTGTCTCATATTTTGCATCTAGTAGAATCCTACTTGAATTAAAAAAAAAAAATCATACATAACATGGAACCATGTAAAACTTTGTTTTAAAGTAAACATATTTCTAAAATTTGAATAAAGAAAGTTAAGCTTCACTGAGAAGACTGGTTTCATTAAAGTCTGATAACAGTCTTGGCAAAAAGAAAGTATACCTTTAATTCTAGATTTCATATATTTTGTGTTCTTGTTTATTTTTATGTGTGTGTGTGTGTTCTTAAGATTTGAAACAATGTTCAGTTTCAGTTTTATCATTGTTTAATGGATGACAAATAGTGAAATCTATTTTAAAATCTAAAATATTGTAAAGACTATATCTTTCATTTATTAAAAAAAATAAAATTGTTAGTTTGTTTCTTTCCTTTTGCAACTGCCAACTCAGACACTCCCATCACTGCCAGAAGATCTGCACTCCTCTTATTTGCCAAGTTGCGGTTTTTCTCACTGTACAATCAGAACATGAATTTGTACCACAAACAACAGATACAGAAGTGACAAAGCCAGAGAAAATATTTCTGCATAGGAAACTTTAGGTCATAAGAAAATCAAAATACTCTGCAGAACTCAGACATAAACATCTCACTATATCAGAGAAAACATATTTAGGATTGGCTTCTGACAACCAATAATAAAAAGCATTTGTTAAACATGTAATAAATGGAAAAATCTTACCTGTCGTCCACACAAATATGCACGGTACCAATTTCTTAATTACTGTCGGAATAAAAAAGAAATGTCTGGACTACCAATGTGTATTGCTTTATTGAGATACCCAATACATGATGTATTTTCTGAAGTCTTTATGTTGTCTTCATGTGTTTCCAATAAATTTCCTGCTGACTCTTATTAAATAAGAGCAATTGAGACCCCTGATCAAAACACAATATTTTTTAAAACCTCCTGCTGACATGTTTTTTTTTTTTTACTGAAGGCACATAATGTCTTTATTTATGTCTACAAAAAAGAAGAGTAATAAAAAAAATACTTTGAGAACAAAAAAATAGGCTGGTTGCTCTCAAGAAAAAGTAGCTAGTCAGGTGTCTTGTGATTGTCAGTTCTCTTTCATTGCTTTTAAAAAAAAAAAAAAAAAAAACCTTCATGCTAATTGTGTTGCTCAATTCTCTCTCATACAGTTTCTACAAAAAACTGTAGTTTAGTATAAAAATCAGACATAACTCTATAGGCTAATGTTATTATGCATGTTTTAAATCTGACTAAATAAAATAAGTCTTGTAATAATAATGAATCAATAATAAATAATGTTGAGCATTTCCACACTTTTGGCAACAATTTCCCCAAGTATAATTTAATGAATATGTGTCTCTATGACTTCTGTGTCAGTACCTACTGACATTTTTTTAGAGCTGCTTTTGATTAATAACTGGAAAACTGATTCATTCTAGTCTTCATTCCAGCATTTGATGATAATATTTCTTGATGATTTTAATGATGATAATATTTCTTGATGATTTTAATGATGGCATTTGAGAAAATGTAATGTTTGTTGATTGATGTTCTCAACATAATTGGTTTATGTTTTTATTATGTAAAACACTTTAAACTGCCTTGTTGCTGAAATGTGCAATACAAATAAACTTGACTTGATTTAGTCATCTTTTAAACATTTTTTAAAATCGTATTAATCATGTTTAACTGCACTTTTTTCCTGTTGTTACTTTTTATGTTTTATGTTGTAATTTACTATTACTATTATTGTTACGACCTGGCTCGTAGCGTTGTAACAAAAGACAGGGAGACACTGGCTTAGAAAATAATGAAGCTCTTTATTGAGTAAAATAAAATAAAAATAAACAAATCAAACAGGCAGGCAACCTCATGCGCTACTGGATTAATTGCAGCCAGAGCAGGTTGACCAAGCAGGGACTGCTGCTCCAAAAGAAAGCCAAGGTGGGCCAGGCAAGAATCAGCCAAGCAGCACTGGAACTGGGGAAGAGGCACCCAGGAGCAGAGCTGGGCAAGAGTTGCCAACTCCCAGCACACCGGAGAACAACTGTTTTTATACCCAGAAGATACTGGGCCTTAGCCGCAGCTTCTGGTGCATCTCAAAAATAGAAGAAAAAAAAAAAACACTTAACAAAATAAACCCTCCACTGAAATGGAGTGGGATATCTATCTATCTATCTATCTATCTATCTATCTATCTATCTATCTATCTATCTATCTATCTATCTATCTATCTATCTATCTATCGATTCATCCATATATACATATACAGTGACTTGGAAAAGTATTCATACTCCTTGAACATTTCCATATTTTGTCACATTACAACCACAAGCATAAATATATTTCATTAGAATTTTATATGAAAGACCAACACAAAGTAGCATACAATTGTGAATTTGAAAGAAAATTACACATGATCCTTTGTTTTTTTTTTTTTTTTTTTTTTTTTTTTTTTTTTTTTTTTTTTTTTTTTACAAATAAAACTCATTTAATTAAGGAGTTATTATAGATTGTGACGGCTGTGGACAGGAAAGATCTCCTGTAGCAGTCTGTTTTACAACCAATAATTGAAGAAACTCTGTTTTCCAATGACAGTCTCATGAAGAGGATGGTCATGGTTGTCCATAATTTTCTTGATTTTATGCAAAATCCTTCTTTGCACCATCATCTCTCCAGAGGTTCCACAGTCGTCCCCAGAACAGAACCAGCCTTCTTTATCAGGTTATTGAGCCTTTTTAGCAGCTCTGATGCCACCCCCCCCCCAACATGACGGCAGAGATGATGCTCTCATCAACAGACTTATAGAAGATCTGCAACATTTTGCTGCAAACCTTGAAAGATCTTAGCTTCCTCAAGAAATACAGTCTGCTCTGTCCCTTCTTGTAGATGGCTTAGCTGTTGAGTCTCCAGTAAAATCTGTTGTCAAGATGAACACCGAGGAATTTTTATTCCTCAACCACCTCCACTTCTTCTCCCATGATGGAAATAGGGTTTAATATGACCCTGTTTCTCCTGAAATCTATACTCATCTCCTTTGTTTTGTTCACATTCAAGATAAGATGATTGTTTCTACACCATGCCACAAGGCGGTCCACCAGCTCTCTGTACTCGACTTCTTGTCTCTCTCTGATACACCCGACAACTGCAGAGTCATCTAAGTATTTCTATTAATGACAGGAGTCTGACTTGTGCTGGAAGTCTGAAGTTTACAGAGTGAAAAGGAATGGTGAGAGTACAGTCCCCTGTGGTGCTCCTGTGCTGCTAACCACCTGGCTAGACACACAGTCCTTCAGTCTCACAAGCTGTGGTCTGTTTATCAAGTAGTCATTGATCCAGGCAATTGTTGAGGCCTCCACCTGTGTCTTCTGGAGTTTGACAGGATGTCTTCCGCAACAGTGGTACCTTCTGTTGGGTCAAGAAACTTAAGTAACTTAAAGGGCCCAGCATGGACTGGACTTGGGTACAAAGTGATTAACTGAGTAAAATTAATACATTTGCTTTAGTGAGACCTTAAAAAGTCTGCATTTACAACTGCAACCTTGTCTGTGTGCCTAGGGTACAGGTATTGGGAGGGTAGTGAAGATCCAACTATTAGAGGCATGGCTCGCCATTGGCAGTCACCAATACTGTGTTTTTAATATACTGAAGATTAAATATGATGGCTAAGAAAATAAATGATTTAAGTCTAAGATTTAATTTATGCACAAGTATTGCAGAAATCTAAATCAAAAAATATTCTTTAAACACCACTGCACGTAAGTCATGTGCAGAGCTAGATTTGTACTATTAAATAACATGGCTGGAAAGAACTTGTACTGTTCTAAGGAAAAAATACAGGACTAAAGAGACATTGTTTAAACAAATCACAGCAGGGTGTGGGTTTTTCCAACCTATACAGTTAAGTTATATTTCTTGCATGCAGGAGATTTGGTTTTGGAGTAAAGCAGAACAACACATTTAAAAGAGAGCAATGACTGGGGACTCTAAGATCATATGAACAATGTGATAACGTCACAAGAGACATCAACACAACAAAAAAACTACTCCTACATCATACTGAACGCTAACAAATGTCACCTATTCAGGAGGGACCAGAGTCTAGAGCGAGTGACAAAGAAAAAAGGAAAAGGTGAGATTAAATGGGATGTGAAGAATACTTTGACAAAAGGCAATGTAGTCAAAGAGAGAAAAAATGAGGAAGTTTGATAAGAAGGTTGTAGACATTGAAGCTGAGTATGGCTCCAAAATTGGGGATTGGTAATAAACAGTGGTGTGGTGGAGACGAATGTCTCAGGGATGTCTGAGCAGTAGATTGTCTCTTCTCGTTTCCTTTGAGCAGAGTACCAAGCTGCCCTGCACCTTTTTAGGGAGTCATCTACCAAATTGGATCAATAAGTAATTAACACTCTGGCTCTTTGCTGGCAAGTTCTCTTACCTCCCTTCACTGATGCTTGGTCTACTGTGCTACTCTATGGAGAGACCAAGCACACAGAGGATGGAGATAGTCCAGAAGTCATGCACAAATGTATGCAAACCTGTCTTTTTTAGATTCTCCTGTTCTCATGTGTGTGCATGCTGTGCATCATCTGAACATCTTGTATTTTAAATGTGTCTTGACATAATTGACAGGTCAATATGGTTGTAATTATTTGGATTACATATTTAGCTTTTCTTTTCACAGTGTATTTTAAGACACTTCATCAAGCAGGAAGTCCTTTAGGACATTAGTCTATTCCAGTTAGTCAGACTGGATTTTGGTGAAAAAAAGAATTGTGTCCATCCTCAAGAAGTGAACATGGGCTTTGGTGCAGAATCAACCCTGAAGGTAGTGTATCAAGTTATTGCTTAAAATATTACCAAGATCCAGAAAACAGATTTTCTAATTCTTATATAGGTCACTCTCATTGTCCCTGTCAGGATCTCCAAGAACAGAAAAAAAGATAGAACTCACAGTCCTAGAGTTTAAGAGGGACTTTGTCAAGGTGATGTCAACCATCTTTCAAAAAGTGCAGGACAAGAGCCCCTTAAAATATCCCATTGTGAGGCAGCTGACCTGTTTAGACCCTAGAAAGATATTCTGTGATCCAGAATGGTACCAGGGCAAGATGAGAAAGCTCGTTCAGAGGTGTATGATAACCAGTTGTCAAGAGGTGTGAGAGAATAGATCAGTTTAAGTTTTCTTTCTGCATTCATTACAATATCTGTCTCTAAATTTAAAAGAAACTAAGAGTGAAGTAAACAGCATCATAAAAAGTGTTAGGTATCAAGAAAGTGCATATTATTATGATGAAGTTGCTTCGTTCTTATCTACTACTTAGTGCAACTAAAATAAAGTGTTTGCATTTTTTTTTATTAATTTTGCCTGTTTTTAAATAGTTTCTTGCAGGTAATGTGATTATACAGCAGTTTTGTGATTTCTTATCCACTGAAGCTAGAAATGACATCTTCCACTCCTACTGACCCCCTGAGACAAGGGTGGATGTCTTCTTCCATCATTCTTTCTAGAGCAAATACTACACTAAGCTGTGGGAGATTTTTAAAGAAGCTTCTTCTCCTATCGCATGGTCAGGCAACAGTCGATAGAGGCTTCTCAATGAACAAAGAGGTTGAAACTTGTAACATACAAGAAGAAACAATGATCACCCAATGATCTGTGACTATATCACAGTTTGTGGCGATGTCCTCACAGACTACATCACTAAGGAGCTGCTGTCCTCAGTTGCATCAGCTAGTTCATGGTACAGGATGTACTCAGATGCGGAAAAGCTAAAGAAAATGATTGAAATTGCAACACAGAACCAAAGGGCAGCTGCAGGGCATATTGAGGAACCTAAGAAGAAGAAAAAAATGTCTGAGTTGGCAAAAGCTCTGCTGGATGATGCTGATCAGCTCACCACACAAGTTGAGGGAAAAGCTGGCAACCAGACTGTAGCCCAATAACTACATATGAACAATGAAATGAAACAATTGCGCTTAAATTATGAATATGGACCTGAATTATGCACCTACTTGTGTGTAATCAAATGTCTCTGGGTTTTGATGTTGATCTGCAGGCTGAATCTGAGCTCTGTTGTCACACTATAAATTGGAAGTACAAGTGCCACTTAAGCCAAAGTTTTGAAATCAGGGAACATTTCTCCATTTGATGCAATCAGAAGTCGGCATTACTCTCTGAATGAGGGGCAGCAGAGGGAAATTCAGCAGAATGTGCTCCTGCACCAGAAGCGATCCAAAGCTTCGTGCCGATAACTCTCCAATTCACTGTCAGCGGCCGGATAGCAAGATGCATATAATTCATTGTCTAGGTCAGAGACAATAATCAGATGGGAATTTTTTTTATTGATTAATTAGTTACCTCCGCGATGTCTGCACATCTGCACCAAGTGGTTGTGTGTGAATTGTAATCTGTCAAAATGACAGATGGCCTTTAGATTTTTACATCTCCGGTTTAAAAAAAAACAAAAAAACATTCCGTTTGGTTTGTCGGTTTATTGTTATTTTCTTTTTATATTTGTGCAGTGTCCTATACACACACACACACACACACACACACACACACACACACACACACACACACACACACACACACACACACACACACACATTTCTTTCGTACATTTCTGTCATGAAATAGGTCTTAAATTTCATTCATAATGAGCTTCAAAAGTCTTAAATTTGAGTAGGTAAAACCTGCAGAAACTGTGCAGTAACATACATTTAACTTGTAAAAATAAGAAAAAGAAGTTGTAGATGGAAGAATCAAATGGAGTAGATTGAATGTATAGCAGGTGGAATACTGCAGACTGAAAGATACTAGGTAAACCTCTACTGTATGCTAATGAGAAAAAAGGAGAAAGAGAGAGAAGGGTAGTAACTGACAGAATGACAAAGGCAAAGACAGGAAGGGCAAGAAGACAGGGTGGGAGAGATAACAACAGCCCTGGGCAAAGTAGGGGATTGATGTGTGAGGATTCAGTGCAGAGACCTATCATCAATCCTATTGGCTAATCACATGTATGGCTGAATTATTGATAACAGAGCTTCATCAATAATTGCAGCGCTGCTGCTTTTGGACCACAGACCATAGAAGAAAGGAATCAGAGCTGGTGGCTTTGCACAAAGAAAACATGCGGCCTGGACATGCAGATTCATGAAAAGAATTGATGCACAGAAGTAGTTTAATTTGTTGAAATGTATGTCAACATAAACACAGACAGATATGCCTTTACACATTTCACTAGATCCTTTCAGCTAAGGTTTTATGAGACATGACAATGTTCCTAAGTCTACTACAGGCAACCATTTTCTCAGTGACAAAATAAACTAATTGCATGGTATTTTTGCTGCCTCTATAAGTTTCTTGTCAATTTAGGTCAACGTGAACCTGAATTTTTATTGTTAGTACACAGTATGTTACACCACATCATCAAAATGTCATTAGTTTTTAATAGTTTATGTTTTTGTTTCACATAGACTAAGGGAGTTTATATCATTCATTTTGTAGCACTTGCAGCTATATGAACCCTGAGAAATTTCACTTTTTGGAGAACTTTCAAAATTTGACCAAGACTGTTGCAGATGGGCTTTACCATATTAGATGGAGTTGAAATCTTTTCAGATAATATTCTTCAGCTTGTTGAAACCATACGTTTTTTATGACCCTTAAGCCCTTATGATCAGATTTTGTACTTAGATTCATATCAGTTTATACTGTAATCCTGCAAAGTGAAATGATCTTATTCAGCTAGTTCAGAACTGAGCAAACTCTTTAAATGATTTAAAGCTAATTTAGGATCCGTTATTATGCTTTGAGCAGTGATCCACTGTGTTGAACCGAAAATTTCCATTTGTTGTTTTTATGCTTTCTTTTCTTGAAGTCTAATTAACCCCTGAATAAACTTTTTTTTTTTTTTTTTTTTTTTGCTTGTAAATTTGTTTAGCTCTGCAATATTTTGCCTAAAACTGTCTCAATGTAGGCCTCCTTAAGTTGAATGGTAGCTACTGCAGTTAAATTTTCCTATTGGTTATAATGGTACAGCTGACAGTTTCACATTCAGGTATAAAAGCATCTCACTCAGGCACACCCCCCAGTGGTGAGTCAGGAGTTAGAATTGCAAGTGTGGCGAGCATTGATTTATAGCATTTCTCAGCTTTGCACGTGTTATTTATTTGTGATGTGGGCACGGAGTGGAATGGGTCACCTTTCTGCTTTGACTGCTGGCAGTGGTATGCTGCAGGACAACTGGTTGCAGTGCTTCGGAAGTGGGAAGGGCACGTCAGCAGTTGCTTTGGACACAGGGGAGCTGAAGTCTCCAATAACAGAATAAAGTTGCTAGATTTGTTGTTTTTTAAAAAAAATTGCAAGAGGGGTCTGAAAAGTCACTAAATATAGTGACAAAGTGGATAAATTAGCAACAGTGCATCTTTTATCCTGACCACAGCCCTTCACCACACCTTCTACTCATCTCCACACTTGGCCATGCTCCTCAGTGTCTCTTCATATGTTTTTTACATATTTGTTCAAATGAACATTAAGTCATGACAGTATAATATAAGATAGATCATCTGTGAAAGAAAATCACGCTCCTCTGCCTTCTCCCAGTGCTACCAGTACTAACTGCAGAAATACACCACTCAGTCAGAAACAACCAATCAGAGCCATGAGGAGGGGCTTAGTGCTGCCAATCACACTCATGTACTTGCCACTCATACACTCCATTTCTATGTCTTTCCTTTCTGTAACTCTTCCGGTCTCCCTATCTCTGTTGAAACCTGCTGATGACATTCTAAGCTCAGTGGCTACTTCTGTCTGAGAACATCCTGTCTGAAGCCTCACAATGCCAAGGCACTGTCGATCAGTTGTTAGATTTCGACGTGATCTAATGATGTCAAAATGTGAACAGCACAATGAAGAGGACTGTTTAAATACCAATTCTGATTGAAAGTAAATTTATTGGTCAATCCATGGATCAAGCACCTGTTGGTGCATGAGTTTTGCCTGCCTAATGTAAGTTCCATGTTAAAGAACAGCAAGTTGTGGACAAAGCACTGAAACATTAAACAGTTGCACATGTGCATTCAAAGGTTTGGAGAAGGTCACATTAATTTCACGTGAAAAAGGTTATAGTGTGTCTTAGGGTTCATTGTGAAATTTCACCCCAAAGCTGAATATTCTTAACTTTTTATGAGTAATGTAAAAACATCAAATTTTAGTGTCAAATATCTTTATCAATATCTTTTTTTGGCCTCACTGACCCACCACCTGTCTGATAGTGGCATAAAAAAAAAAAAAAAAAAAAGTAAAGCCTCTTTGGCTAAGTAGACTATACGCTTCCCTCCTGTGATTAATCTTTAATTGTACATAATTAATAGCAATTAGAGAAAATAGGGTTCAGAGTAATTAAAATAGAGAAAGAAAGGCTTAATTATTAATACAATAATCTGGACAATATGAAATCAAACTATGAACCATTGTCGAGAAACAGATTTTGCTAAACTACATTAAAACAGATTGAGAAGATCAGTTTCATCTCTTATTTTATTTGCCAGCATTTTCCACATCTTTTATCCATTTAATACTAGATATAAATGAGAATTAATGTCATTTGTCCTTCAACTGATTCACTATTATTTAGTTCAGAATAGAAAGCACTCAGTGTATCCTGGAAAAGGGTTAAAAACCAAGCTTTTACTCTTTGGGTCTGCAGGGAATTGTGTCTTTTAAACTAGATGAAAGCTGAGAAAATTTCCTCAGTCCATGGTTTTTGACCTTTGATTGATCCAATTACATGCCATTTTGAACACAAAACTGAGTGATCAGAAATTGCATTCCTGCTGCCAAAGGTCTGAGGCAGGCAGGCAAAATGGCATGGAAGAGAAACAGACAAAGCTTGAGCTGAAAGAGCATAAAATAACATTACAGTGCAACAAAGTGAATGGTAAACTCTCTTAACAGCAACAACATGCTACAAACTGTTTTTATAACCAGAATTCAGGGTAACAGCATATACTCATATTAAACAAATTAGAATATTATTGAAAAACTTCAATTATTTTAGTAACTTAATTCACAAAATAAAACATTATATAGATTAACTACATGCAAACTGATGTTTTCAAGTCTTTATTTCTAAATATGACTTTCCACTTACAGGTAATGAAAACAGGACATTTAATCTCTTAGAAAATTGTAATATTACATCAAATGGATAAAACAAGTTTGATACAGAAAAGTGAGCTTAATGAAAAAAGATATTGAAAATACTGAAAATAATAAAAGATCCTCTGATTATAAAGGCATTGATATTTCATTGATAAAAAAAGAAGTAATTGAAGGGATTTCTAAACATCTTACCCATATCTTTACCTTATCTTTATTAACCTATCAGTTTCCCACTAGTATGAAAATTGCTAGTTATTCCGCTGTATAAATCTGGAGATAAACACCACTTCACAAATTAGTTTCCTGTTTCTTTTCTTGCACAGTTTGCAAAGGTCCTGGAAAAGCCATTCATAAGGAGATTAGACAATTTCTATGAAAAACACAAATTACTTGAAAATGGTCTATATGGTTTTCGAAATAAACGATCAGTATCACATCCATTAATTGAACTTATTGAGGAGATTACAAACTCTATTCATTGATCTCAAAAAAGCATTTGATGCTATAAATCACATTTTAATAAGGAATTTGGAACAAAATAGAATCAAGGGGACTGCACTAAATTGGGTGAAAAGTCTGGATGTTTGGACATTGTGTGTGGTGTTCTGCAGGGGTCAGTGTTCGGTCCTAAATTATTCGTTCTATACATTAATTACATATGTAACTTATTATCAATCCTAAGACTATTTTTTTTTCTGGTGATACAAACATTTTAGCTTCTGGTGAGAATCTACAAGAACTTTTGGATACTATTACCTCAGAATTCATTAAAATTAACAGCTGGTTTGCCATAAATACGTTATCGCTAAATTTGAACAAGACAAAATTCTTGATACTCACTAACAATAAACAAAAGTGCTCAGATTGCATAAAAATAGTGTTAATATAGAAAGAGTGCATGAAACTAAGTTTCTGGGGTAAGTATAGATGTTAAAATTGCCTGGAAACCTCACATTAAATACATCTGTAATAAAGTACAAAGAAGTATTTCAATTATAACCATAGCAAGATATTATCGGGATAGCAAGTCACTCCACATTCTGTATTGATTCAACCATATCTACATTTTTGCGCAGAAATGTGGGGGAATACATATAAATCATCATTAGAACCACTAATAGTATTGCAAAGAAGAGACGTTCAAGTAATACACAATGCTAGTTTTCTTACACACACAAATTCTTTGTTTGTTAACTCTAATTTACTAAAATTGCAGGCCAGTGTGAAATGTCAAACAATACTATTTATGTATAAAATCCGCAATAATCTGTTATCCAAAAATCTTCAAGAAATGTTTTTTGAAAGGGATGGTGGGTTCAACCTAAGAGGAACACTGGATTTCAGAATATGCAGTATCTGAACAAAACAACTGGAATCAAACAATATAATGGACTGAATATGGAACTAAAACAATTTCCAAGTGTCAGTCAGTTTAAAAATAAATACAAAACTATATCACTCACAATGTACGGGGAAGAAAAGGATTAAATATATATTATGGTAATGAGTTTCTTTCTTCCTTCTGTGTTATTAGTAGATTGTTATTGTTAGTTTACTATCACTATTATCATCATCATTAGTTTTTATTTTATTTGTTTGTTATATAACTCAGATTATGTAAGTATATTATATTGTATATAAACATTGGCAAGGAGTTGGTCATTATTCTGAAGCTATATGTCCAGTTATTTACAATTGTCATTATTACTATTATTAATATGGGTCAGTAAATTTGCTTGTCCTGTCATGAGAATCAGTTTGTAATCATTTTGTTTTTATGTAATATAATTTATTTGTTGGTTCTTTAGCACAGTAAGTTGAACATGCATATGAATATCACAGCATATTTTTAATTACACATTTCTGATAATTACTGAGTTGGTAAGTGATATATTTCATTTAACTGAGATAAGAGGTTGGATTAAATACTCCTTTTCAAACAGAAAAGTAGTGGTAAGCTAATTATTTTGTTCTTGGTTATGTATGCACATGTTTTCTCTTGTCCTGCTGGCTACTTGTTTTCTTTGTTTTTAAAAACCTGTTTAAAATAAATAAAAAATAAAATAAATAAAAAGCATATTTAATACCTGCTTAAAGGTAAAGGATTAGGGTTATGGTAAAATGCCTTCCAAGCTCAAAAATTTTGGGCTCATCATCAAAAATAAATAATCAAAATACCAATGGAAACTTCCAAAATGCTGGTCAACAATTATAAGGGCTTAAATGCTTTAATGCAAATAAATATATATTCTTTTTATTACTGAGAGAAGAATAAATCATTTTTGTCATTCATTTTGTTAAACATGAACAGAAAATAACATGTTTCAAAATTTATACCCCTTTTACATTGTTTTATTATATTTTCAGAGATGTTCATTACATTTCCATACAAACAGAAACAAAATGGTTAAGTGAAAATCATTTTAAAATGTAAACTGAAACAATCTGGAAATAATTTTGGTCTCAGTTCTAGCTGATAGAAGCACTATTACAGCTGTCTAATTCTGTTATTGTGCAACTACAACATGACAAAGTTTTTCCATCTGGGCTGTTTATTTTTATTTGTTAAAGTAGAAATAAGTAACAAACAACTCAAAGTTTACACATAAACATTTCTGACATTTCCACTAAAAGTGACCAGTACAGCCAACCTTCTTTTCAACAACAGTTACAAACATTGCATTCATGGAGTCTGTTGGTATCTTGATCTGCTAATGATTAACTGTTTTGTGGCAGCAACCAAAGCCTCCCAGACAGTCCTAAGAGAGGAATCTATAGAATCTTTCATAATTACTGAAAACATGCATAACACTGAACACTTTCCCCCAATAAAAGCACTTTGTGAGTAATTATCTACTGCATACTATTCCTTTACGTTCATTTAAGCAAGGAATTCCTTTCTGATCACTTCTAAGTTGGAGTGGAGTCCATTGCTTTCACTGAATTCTCTCAGTGTGCTTTTGCTCTGTTTACCTTAAGTCCCACCAAAGGTTGAGACAAAAATAATTTACAAAATAATACATCTCTGCCTGAGAGATATCATTATATTGTAATATAAATAAATGTATCATAAAATGGTTCCTTATTCTTTTGCATTAAAACAACCACTTTCTTAAATAATACCTTGGTTGTGGCTGATATCGAGTGGAATAGTAAAGATTTATTTTTTTATTTCAGAATGTGATGTCAGACTTCTGACACTTCTCTTATGGAAAAAGAACTCTCCAAAGATGTACTTGTGTGCTCTGTAAAAATCCTCTGGCCAGGCTTTTTTTTTTTTCCTTTCACATGCAGTAACATCATTTATGTGTCTTACTACTGATGACTTCCAGGTCAAAGTCAGGACAGAAGGACAAAATGACTTTCAGGTCAAAGTCAGGACAAAAGAAAAGAGGTGATGAGGTGGAACAAAACAGAAAAAATGAGAAGAACGCTGTGAAAAAGAATTTTATAAGCAAAAGCATCCCTATCCTTATTCTTTTGTGTGCTGAAGGACAGAATCAGTACACTGGTTGTGAGCACATCAAGATTCAGATGTAATGACAGATTTAAGATAGAAATGCCATATACATGCAACGCAACTATCTAATATAAAAGTGTTGCATTTTGTATGTGATGAAGTAAAGAAAGTGTAAGAAATTATTCGTTATTACCCTTATAGAGAACATCAATCCCTGGGCATCAAGTGTCAATAACAGCGAGTGGACCAAAGTGCAGACAAGAGCTTGGAACGTGGATCATATTTAAAATCTTTAATAATAAAACTGAAAACTTACAATAAGAACACACAAGGAGCCAGGGCATGGAAGCAATGGGTCAATGGAAGAATCCAGCAGTGAGTGACGGAGAAACAGGGTTTTACATACTGAGGAGCTTGATTACTAATTATGTCCTGATTATGTTGTGGGTCCCACAATGGAGCTCAGAAGCTGGGGTGCGAAATTGTTTTTTCAACATTAGCAGAAAATTGACAGAGATTTACGCACCTTTGTAATGGAAACACAGCTATAGAGGCTGCTGCTGTGAAGGCCAGGAGGATGGCAGCATCAGCAGTGACAGCAGCAGTCTTCAGGAATGAAGCAATCAGCTGGAGGTGAGAGGCTGTCTGTGGGTGGGGCGACAATGAAGGTCTAGCTCTGCCATTACTTGGAGCATGGATCATGTTTAAAGCATTTCAGAAAAACTGAAAACTTACAATAAGACCATACAGGGAACAAGGGCACAAGAGCAATGGGTCTCTTTTCTATTTTTAATAAATTTGCAATTGTGAAAATATCTAATTTAATACAATTTGGAATAAAACTAACATAACAAAATATGGAAAAGTTGTGCTGTGAATCCTTTCCGGATGCTCTGTAACTAAGGCAAAAGAACATCTCAAAGCAGTATCATGTTCCTGTGACCACAGTTACCAAAATTATTACGTACAAGATTAATGGGATTAATGGGTAAATGGGACTTCAGCCAACCTCCCGGGATGTAGATGCCAGAGGAAATGCGACAAGAAACTGATCAGATTGATCGTGTAGATGGTAAAAAGACTCAATGAAACCATTCAAAACCATATAAGCTGATCTTCAAGGTGAAAGTATGTCACTTTCTGATCACGCCACCCATCACATTTTGAACTGGACTACTTCTCTTCTTTCTTGTGCACATTTTGGACAGGTAAGACATAAGATTAGAGACAAGAATGAAAGAAGCCATTTGTCTTAAATATTAAAAACAATATTATAAACATTAAATGAGGAGGTGGCCTCAGGATCTAATTTTCAGACGCCTACAGTGCAGCCTTGACTTCTCTTTACAGGCAGTTTTATAGCAAATTACACCTTCAGATATGTGACCAAAACAACTCACATGGCTTTAAGGACATTTGCATTGTCAAGCAACAGTGACCCAAACATTGAGCTGAACATATGGTAAGGCCAGTGACTCACTTGTTTTAATTCCATTAGTAACCTTAATGGCCTTATTAGTGTGATTGTTCTAGCATGAAGTCTAATTCCCTGCTACTTAAACACATTAGGTATATAAATCTGGTGAAGAATTTAGGTAAACTGTGTGGCAGTGTTTCTAGTTATGTTTTTATTTAATTCACTATTTGCATTTTTGGAAGTACATGTAAAAAGATCACAAAACTATATTTTGGGTTGGGTTGTGCAATATAAAATATAAAGGTAAAGTATTTGTATATATTAAATAATATACAAGTGATGGTTAATATACAAGCACCAAAATATCATGTATTTTAAAGTAACCAAAAACAAGTTAAATATAAGCCACATTAAAGCAGAGAAAATTTAAAAGAGAAATTGACAAACTCTTGAAATTGAAAGCTGATTCCACAGAAAGGAACCCTGGTTCCTGCCTCCAAACCTGGATTCCTAAAACCTGGGAAGAGTAAGGCAAGGCAAGTTTATTTGGATTGCACATTTCAGCAACAACAGAATTCAAAGGGTTGTAAGCTTCAAGTAAGTAAGCTTTTGTTCTGGGATTGTACAACAATATTTGTGATAGGGAGTAATTACATCTTCTATGTAGGTCAGCATTTGGTGATTGATGGCTTTGAAGGAAAAGAATAAGATTTTAAGTATTTCAAAATTGTTTAGGTGGGCAATGAAAGACAGGGAACATGGCTAAATGCAATCCCTGCTTGGGAAGCCAGGCAGCAGCCTTTTGAACCAGCTGTACTTTACATGTCTCACTGAAGGAGCAATATGCAAGTACAAAAAGTGCTAAACTTTCTTCAATCAAATCTGCTTTCAATGGATGCTTTCTGTCTTCATATCTGTATTGAAGACCAGTGACAGAGCATAACTATTTAGCACTGTTTCAGCCAATAACCAGTTTGACTGAGCATACATTTAAACCGTTTTAACACTTCCCATCAATCTTTTAATATAAGAAAGTAAACACAGTCTATACCATTCACTGTGACTCTAATCTTCATGAGTGTAACAAATTTAAATAGGAAGCGTTTCTTCTTATTGACCCTCGCTTAGGGGTGAGGGTCTGTCTCAGAAATTGTAATTTCATGTTCAAAGGCACGGTTTTCACCATGTCCAATAACAGATGTACAAGAACAAGCGGAGATCTTTTTTGCATTAGAAAACTTTATTAAACGGCTTTATTAAACCATCTAAGTCATAACTTTTATGCAATCATTTGCCAATTAATAGTGTAAATTAATTCATCATACTTGCAGCAATAGAGATAGAGGGTGCAAGAAGGTACATCAGAATGGTGGGAAAAGACATAAGGGAGAAAGAGAAAGAGAGGAAGAGAAAGAATTTGATTTTTGGAGAGATGGCAGCTAAATGAAGCCATCGAATGTGGAGCAAATGGAGAATGGCTTCAGACACAAGGTAATTATTTCCTGGCTGGTGGAATAGAAAGAGCAAAGGCTCCTTCATTAACTGGCTGTTCATTACTGATGGATAGAGGGATGGGCACACATACACTGGAGTTCACAAGCATGAGCGCTCATGACTTGCACACACATCCTCTGACGCTCAAGTCCAGCGTTCATGCACCTCATGTAGATTCGCAACCCTTAAATCAGCCTTAAAATATTGTTTTAAAATGACCAGTAAGCCTGTGAATGGTGATTAGGTACTCCAGACATGAAAAATATGAATATATCATTTTCTTCTTCTACTAATGAAGATGAATGTCTTCTTAGGTCAGATTTAAGGTTATGTAATTAAAACAAAATTATGTTAGGTGAGAATTTGTGTTTTGTTTTCAGTTTAAAATGTATGTGCAAGATTGTATGATACTCAGTTTGTCTTTGTTTGACTGAATATGGCTGTGAGACAAAACCTGACGCCACCAAAAGCAGCAAAATTTATTAGGGCCCAGTTATTCTAAGGTACAGATTAGCACATGGAGAATTGGGTTTGATTTTAGCCATTTACATGTCATACAGTGGAGATAAAAAGCTTACATACTCTTTTTAAAATGCCAGGGTTTTGTGATGTAAAGAAAAGAGACCAAGATAAATTATTTCAGAACTTCTTCCACCATTAATGCTACCTATAACCTGTACAAGTTAGTTGACAAAGAAATACTTTTTGGGGGGTGGGAGATGAAATATTAATATGGTTGGATAAGAGTGAATACCCTCTTATAACTGGCTGTGTTTTAACCACAGTCAAGAAGGATTTTCAAGTAGGCTTTTCCTGACTTTTACTTGTTCTCATGTTACAGCAAAACCCATGCTCAGAGAGCTTCCAAAGCATCAAAGGGATAATTTGTCAAAAGGTATGAGTCAGGAGAGATGTACGAAAGAATTCAATATATAATAGAACACAGTAAAGACAGACATCAAGTGGATAAAATATAGGTCAACATGACATCACCAATAACTGGACGTCTATCCAAAATAGATAAAAAGACAAAAAGACTTTTGACCTCTCTCAAAAACATGAGAAAAGGTGTTATGGTCCTATTTGTGACTGATGGTCTATGGAAAGAGTAGTCTTTTTGCAATCAGAAAGTTGTAAGTTTGACTATAACGTCCTTCTCTGCCATCTGTTACTGTGCACCTGGGCAAGCCACCCCCAAGTTGTCTAAAGATCTGTGCATTCAAGCTTCTGTTGGAGAGCGTTCTTCAAATTGAGAGGTTTGCAAAAATTTACTTAGTAGAGCTAGGTAGAATTGGCTTTTTGTGTCATAAGTTTTAAGTGTCCTTCAATTTTCTCATAATAGTTTGCTGGAATTTTGGCCCATTCCTCCAGACAGAACTAGTGTAACTAAGTCAGGTTAGTAGGCCACCTTGCTCACACACAGCATTTCAGAAGTCCTCTTTTCTCTGGAATCGTCCACTTTTCACGTTGTCTCCAAGGCATCCAGGGGGATTTCATCAACTGATGAAACTTTTCAGTTACAGCAGCGTGGGAGTGGAACTCTGTCCTCAGACAATCAGAGCTCTTCCCACATATAATCTATTTAAAAACAATTAAAAAAAACTGGTTCATATCACATCAGATCTGTCAACATTTTGAATAATAGGTACCTTCTCCTAATCTCACCATGTCACCACTTGTGTTTTTGCCATCCTCATGAAGGATTAAATTAGTTTTAATAACTTCTAATAGTTTTTATAATAATTGTATTGTAGTTTTCTTTGTTTTGTATTTATTGGCAAAATTTGTGTATTTAAGTCATTTTAACCTTGTTTTGTATAACCTCTGTTTTTAGCAAGACAAATTTCTCATTTGTCCAGGGACAACAGATTAAAAAAAAGCCAATTGGCTAATTCTAGCAGATTTCCAGCAATGTAAATCCACTTAGACATTAATGTGTATTGTTCCTGCCAAATATAAAAAACATTTCAAGAATGGAACAGGCTATTTTACAGTGAATTTCATGTAAAAATATATATTTCTTATTGAGAGAGTTTCCTCTCACTGAATATTTGTACACAAACAAATCCTCTGTGAGTTTATACTTTTGTAATACCATACATTTTTTTAAGGCTGGTTGTAAATTTATTGCTTTTCATGTTTATATGCCAGTGCCAACAAATGTGAAGAGCACTGGATATTATAAATCTTCCTCATGGACCTGAGTTATGATAATATTATTGGGCGGGATCGAATACATTTCATTATTATGCTCATAATATTAATCAATCCAATTAGTTAATTAGACTACATGCATGTCCCAAAGACATAAAAGCCTTGAGGACTTTTCCTTCTTTTGACATCAGACAAGACAGAGGTTGAATCAATATATTTTTCACCTTGTCATATTACTTTTCTTGTGTTCTTATGGTCATTTTGAAACTTTAAGACCACATATCTTTAGTTTTATATACACATTATCAAATTCTGCCCCCCATGACAACCCAGTGTAATAGATTCCTAAAAGCCTCTATAACTAAGCCTCCTATGAACCAATTATTTGTACATCTGCTTAGAAATCACACATAACATTCCTGTCAAACACAAACAGGAAGTAAGTGTAATCTGATTAATTTCACATGTGCAAAAAAGGAATAGTGGATGCTTAGAAAAGTATTTTTGTTTCATTGATATAAAGAGAAATTATAAACTTGAAGTTAAAAAGATGGAATTGGAAGGGGGGGGCAGCCCTGTTTATGCTGCTCATAAAGGGCTTGTCAACTCTGTCAGCCAAGAGGTGAGAAACCAATTTGCAGACTGACACCTTGTGATATGTGTGCTGTGTGTGTGATGATAAATGTCCACACTTGTTTGCGTTCTCGCAACCATATACCACCAAGCCAGATTATGTTCCCACACATAGCTATGCACATTAACTGCTAAAGGAACACATGTGTACAGTACACATAAAAAATAAAAAAAAAAAAACCTTGATGATGAACTTATACACACAGAGGCACACTTAGACAAACAAGTTGTGAATTTGAATACAAATGAGCGTCTGGATGAAAGTTGCTGCAGGCTGTCTATTAAGGAGAGTCATCACCCCGTTTCCATCAATGACATCTCGAGACACCACAGTCACTTCTCATCTAGCTCAGACACCTGAAGATACATGATGACACAGACAGAGGAAATGACAGATAAATTGCAGAAAATGAAGCAAATTTAAAATAAATAAATAAATAAATAAATACACAGCTTCAGTCAAGTTTCTCCAGCCTTTTCTTTATAAACAAAACAAAAAATGAGTAATTTCGCATGTGTTTCTATCTTGTCTGCTGTGTTTTTGTGCTTCCGTTTTTGTACAGTTCCATTGCTTTTTATACCACACAAATGGCACGAGTGATAGATCATCTTATTACCATACCTACAGCAGCAGTAGATTACTAAGATGCGGTATTTTATCTGTGTTGGAAAGAAACAGTAAAACAAAAACTAATTATTGCGCTAATGATTGTTTTAAGCCATTCTTTCATACTGCTTTGATTAAAGCATTTGCAGCTTGACACTGACTTTTGTGGCTTAGAATTATACATATCAGGACTGAACCTGTAATTATACAACATAAACCAAGATTCCCACACTCTGTCTTACGGTGTAAGAAAGAGTGAAATTCTATAGAAGAGAGAAAAATGCCACTGGCATTGTCAGATGCCACTGTCATTGAGGCACAGTAAGTGGAAGGGGTATCAAAGGCATCACCTACTGTGTAGCCTGCACCCCAGAAGAAGATCAGTTCTTTGTTTTGTTTGTTGATGATGCCTCACATCAGACATGGATAATCAATTACACCTCTGAATTCCCTTGAGGATCAATTAGAATTTATTAATTTAAAAGTCACACTGTGACAGCAAATAAACTGGACATTTCTCATAATACAGAATCAAAAATTCCAAGTGCCACTTTGTTTATTGAGAAAAGTTAAGTCTAAGTGTTGTGTTTGTTGCACAGTGGGAATAACAACAACTAGAAAAATAATGAGAGTGAGCTGGCGTGTGCTACCATTATACTCCTACAAAATCGTGTTGTGTTTTGACGTGTGAAAGTGTCTTTGGTGCTTGTTTATCCCTTCATATTGTAACTCATTGTAATTACTATAATAATTCAAGAAAATGCCATAATATTTACCAAGACAGTTATCAAAAGCCATATGCTATTGCAAAGCATTTGTGCACTTTCCATGACTGTCTTTCAGTCTACATTGTTGTTCGAATTATATATAAATCATTTTTTCAGTATCTACTATAAAATGTTAAGATGTTCCACTTCTGTTTATTGAAGTTTATTCATCTGAAAGATGCAAGACATAGAGTTTATGTTAATGAATCACTTCAATTACTGTAGAGTGCCAGTTGAGTGCTATTATGCTAAATTGTCCAGTATGATTCAAATGCCACATGCTAAAAAGCAAATCCTTTCAATATCACTCACGTATTTTTTCTTAGACGTTTTTCAGCATCAACAGAATTTTAGTTTGTCAAAAATAGCTTATCATGGTAAATCTATCCAATTTTGCTGTATGAAGTTCCATGTTATGAAAAATAGAACACATGAGTTATGAGTTGTATGATATTTGCTTTTTTAAAATACTTGTGGAATCATCTTGCAGCAGATTATGGTGCTCTTTATCCATTTGTTGTGTGTGCTATAAGGAAAGTAATTCTCAAATTCCTACCAGCAATTCACACAAACCATACATGCAGATGCATGTAAATCTGTGTATTGTTAGTTCTTTGGTTTTTCAGTTTCAAAAAAAAAAAAAAAAAAAAAAAAAAAAAAAAAAAAAAAAGCGTGAAAAATCGGGCTATTTTCTTGTTTTAAAACTAACTTAGAAAAACTACAGTTCTAAAACTAAAAAATGGTATGTTTTTAAATTTTTATTTTAATGGTTAAAGTAAAGATGAGCTTTAAATTTTGCAAGTATTTTGTTAGTGCCTCTTCCCTGGACCTGGCACTTCCTCTGGAGCCTGTTACATGTTTGATTCCTGATGGCTTAGATTAGCACCTTGTTCCACCTGCATTGACTGTCTCCCCACCATAAACTCTGTAAAGCTTCTCTCCAAGCTGTAATCTGGGTGCCAGTGCACTTCTGGAAAAGAACATGGGCATTTATTCATGCAAGGTCCAGGCAAAAAGCAAGTGATATGGTTTTCCACACATGTTCAGAAGACTTTTTCTGTCATCCACTAATCTGCAATCGGGTTACCTTCTTAACAAAACAGAGAAGTGTCATAATTTATTTGAATTTTTTCTGGACATGTATCTATGAAAAACTGGAAGTCTCATTTTTCCGAACAGAGACTCTCCAAGTCCATATTTTTTTACTCCCTGTTCTCCTCGGATAAAACAGGCAGATGAAGGCTTTCAGCTCCGCCACCATCATGTCCCAGCTGTCACCATTGGGTCCCAGGTATTATTGCACTGATGTACTTTAGCATGTCTGGGTCAATAACGCACAGGAAAGCTGTGAGCGAACCATCGGTATTCCTCCTTGCTTGGGAGGGTGTCAATTCTGATCCCCCTTGGTAACCGTTAAAATATTTAATTAGAGGGAGTCAATGCATCTCATTGAGAGCTCATGATCCTATCCTAAATAAAATTAATTTAATATTCCAAGAAAGCAATTAAGATTTTAAAGTGCAATAATCTCCCCTATACAATGTATTTTTCATTTTTGGATTATTTGGCTGAAGCAAAAATCAAACACTGCAGCTTCTTAATAATTTTGATTTTACATTTTTTCATTTAGGCTTTAAAAACAGAAAAAAACAAAAAACAACACGGTTATCTTTCTTTTTGTGATTTTTTTTTTTAAATGGAAAAACCGGATTCATGTTCAAGAAATATATTTGCAAAAATGGTATTTTGGTTTTTGACTTATTGACTGCATGGACACTCCTTCAAAATAATGAAAAGGTCATACTACATCTTTGGGCCACTTTATGTTTTGGTTGAACTGGACCTGTGGTTGGCTGCATAGTATCGTAGTGGTTAGCACTGTTGAACCAAGACAGTGGCGGTTCTAGACCAAATTTACCAGGGGTGGCAGGGTGGGGCCAGTGTTTCCCCCCCCCACATAACAAATTAATAAAACAATAAAATACACCCCTTATCTTGAGGAACTGAAACTCCGACAACATTGCCGGGGTTAATCATTACAAATGCGCTGCGTTCATAGAGATTCCAGGAAAATGATAGGAAATCATGGTCAAACATTGTCAGTGGGGAACATGCAATTCCAACAGCCGTTACCCAGAGCGTTTAGAAGGCGGAATACAATTTATTCCATTTCCAAAACCCAAACTGAGTCTGGAAAAATGCAAGAGATGGATCAATGTGTGCGATATAATGGGAAAGCAAAACTGGTCTGCTGATCTCTCATCCTGTAATGTGGAAACACCAGCAGCTACTGCTGAGCCTGTAGCTTAACGCTCTTGCAGTCCCAGCTCCACACTGGGGAAGAGCGAGGCAGATGTTGAGGTCGGACGACAGGGATGAGATAGGGGTGTCCCGTCAGCCCATCAGTTCCCAAAACCACGGGAAAAAAAATCTCATTAAAGCCCACACAAGGTCAGTCTGACCCCTCTGAGACAGCGGGAGGCTTAATTAGGGAGTGCAGTAACTTCTCAACTGTTATTAGAACCTGGCGTGGGTCCAAACCTGGCTCATATAAACGCACGTCATGATCGGATTAATTATTTTTATGCCCATGAAAACGATACATTCGGATTATTTAATCCGAATACATTTCAATCCGGTCAAGAAATTATGTGTATGTAAACACAGTTTGTATGTTTTCATTATGCATGGTTTCTTTCTGAAGCAGTAACTTCAGGCATGTGGTTCAGATATTCATACATACCCTGACACGTGATCAAAATATAGCTCAGATTTTCACAAACTCGTATTATTTAAGTCATTACTCACTCGCGTTTGCAAGTGTAAAATGCGTCCAACACAACTTTCACAATCTCATCCAACAAGACTTTGTGCCCCTCATCATTCTTCCTCTGGCTGTGAAAAACTTGGGCTTTAGCAGTGATTTCTCCGTTGTTTCCCACAAATAACCTTACAGACCTAATGTACGACTCGTTGGAGAATTTTCTTGCCTGTCATCCTTGCCTTAGTGTTGGCTGATAAGGCAAAAATGACTCACAAAATGTCTTGGGTAATTCATTGAATTTCACTACCTCTGCCATTATAACACTATTTGTCAGAGGTTTGCTCTCCTTCCGTATGGGGCAGAGCCGACGTCATGTCAATTGGTAACCCGCCATTAGAGATGAGTGTGTGCATGCATGGTTGTCTGCCTTGTGTGTTTCTGTACTGCCCTGGGATAGACTGGCAGCCTATCCAGGGTGTACCCTCCCTTTCACCCATTGGCTACTGGAGATAGGCACCAGCCCCCTGTAACACTGCATGGATAAGCAGGTGAAGACGATGGATAGACAGATGGACGGACAGACGGACCGATAGATCTTTGGTTGCTAAACAGCATCTGGGTGAGATGCCAAACGCCACTTTAACCTTTTATTTTGGTGACATTTTACAAGCCCAATGAAGGTAACAAAGTTTTCAAACTATGTTTTAAAGAATCTGCATTTTGTGTGGGATACTCCAGTCTTTGGACAATTCAAAGAATTATAGATCATGAACTGCAGTCAATCTAAGTGAGTCCAAATACTAAAAAACAGTAAAATGGTCCAATACTACACCGGTTATCAGAAGTCAGTTTCAGCATTGTGTTGTTTCATGATTTGTGGAACTTATGTTTTGCACTCAAAAAATCTAGAAATTTGAGTCTGAAAGGAATTAAAATTTGAAATCAGAAATAGTCTCTTGATTGATCATGTACTTTGACCAGTGTTAAAGGCAAATTCAAAGTTAACTATAGTCAGTAGACTCCTTCACACAGAAGTTCTATAAAGGCAACTCTAAACAGGTGGGTTTTTAGCATTGATTTAAAAGAACTCAGTGTGTTGGCTGTTTTGCAGTTTTATGGAAGTTTGTTCCAGATTTGTGGTGCATAAAAACTGAAAGCTGCTTCTCCATGTTTGGTTCTGGATCTGGGGATGCAGAGTAGACCAGAAACAGAAGACCTGAGTGGTCTTGAAGGTTGATACAACCGCAACAGATCTTTAATGTATTGTGGTACTAAGCCATTCAGTGATTTATAAACTAACAGAAGTATTTTAAAGTCTATTCTCTGAGCTACAGGGAGCAAGTGGAAGGACTTTAGAACTGGGGTGATGTGCTCTATCTTCTTGGTCTTAGTGAGAACATGAGCAGCAGCATTCTGGATCAGTTGCAGCTGTCTGTCTGACTTTTTACACAGACCTGTTAAGACACTGTTGAAGTAATCAATGCGACTAAAGATAAATGCATGGATGACTTTGTCTAGATCTTGTTGAGACATTAGTCCTTTGATCTTGGAGATGTTCTTCAGAACTGAGCACTTAAAGGAAATAAAGTGGGGAACTGGCTCTCACTCGATGGGAGTCGGCTCTTCTGATTCACCATAAGAAGCATCGGCTTAGATAGCATAATGAACCATTTGTTTTGCTTGCAAGTTTTAAGCAAATGTAGTGACAGATCTTTGCTTATCATTATTATAGTCTACCTAAACATGTCTTCAACATGCTTTTGAATGGTGAAACAATTAAAGTTGTTAGGTTCAGGTCATCAAATGAGGTTGCCTGTTTGTACTTAAGCCTTGAATGTCAACTGAGAGGCAATGAGGAGGAGATAGATTGCCTCTTGAATATGCCATGTTTAGCCAAGTGCAACAATCTGTCAAACAACATCAGCTCCATTAGTTATAACAGTAACTACCTACATCAGAATGGGGACAATGTCATCAATGCAAAGATGGTCTCACCTAATTAGAACCTAAGTAAATAGCAACTTAATGAATTATAATAATAGCTAATAGGTGAGCTGTTGATGAATCAGGTCTAATTGGCTTGCATGACTGAGATAATAAAAAAAAAGTTTGATTACTTTATGCTAAACATGTTAGCCAGGTAGCAGGTGTTGTTTTAAGGAGCTGTCATGAGCAATCTATTACCTTACATCTCAATTTCATCACCCACCCTCCACAGAGACAGAGAGGGCATGGCTTCTACAGCAGTGGGTCTTCTAAGCCTTTAATTATACAATGAGCTAAAGGCGTTGGCTTTGCTCTCCTTTCATCCCAGGTAAAACTCTTTCTGGAGTGCAAGAAACTTGAGAGTGGAAGTTGTCATGACTTAGCAACCATGAGATGTTAATTTCTGAAATCTCTGACATTGATTTCAAGAGAATCAATTGTCAGGTTATTCTCCAACAAAGCCAGCTTCTCGGTCAAGAAGTATCAAGCTTGGATTTACAGGTTTTGCTCTTTGTAGTTTTGATCTATTGAGGTTCATCCTGGGATTTAATTATCAAAACACTGTCTTCTCTTCCCTTTTGATCTCCTTTCATCCTTTCATTGTCTCTGAAAAAGCCAAAATCAATTACCTTCAAGCCTTATCTATATGCCTGCCTATGGTCCATGGGATGAATGATATTCAAAGTCTGTCATCTTAAGTCTAGCAAAACTTTTGATATTTAAACCTGACATTACCTTTAATATCTATCTATCTATCTATCTATCTATCTATCTATCTATCTATCTATCTATCTATCTATCTATCTATCTATCTATCTATCTATCTATCTATTTAATCTGATTTGAATCTCATAAAGATACAATATTTGTGCACACATACTGAAGAAGAACTTGTTGCCTATATATTGTTTACCAGCACTTATATTCTGATCTGTTAACCTGAGAAGCTGCTGCAGAGGAATTTACAAGCAGCGACAGAAGATCCTTCATCAGCATTAATGAGATTGGTGGTGATGTCGTATCCCTGGTGGAATGATCTTGCTGCTGATAAGGCTGATTATGGGTCTTCTCTTGAGCCTTGGGGAGGAATATGTTGTGCTTCTTATCAATGCTTCTATCAAAGCCAGGCTGCACACCTTTGATAAAGACTACCTGAACTCTGATTTCACTGATTGACACAAATGTGTGAAGATTATATAAATAAAAGATTCTTTAACCTTCAGACAGGAGATTGTAAAGATAACAGGAGCAAGTGTGAATTTCATGAATATGCAGTACTAATGCAAAGTTTTTAAGCTTATAGAAACTTGAAGAGCACACAGCATAAACACACATATATTACCTTGAAACTTTCAGTGACTTGCAGATAATAATATAAACCTGATTAGCTTGCTTCTCTGTGTTCACTTTGTTCATATACTATATGCTGTTGCATACTATAGTCTCATTTCCTTCCTCATACTGCAAAAATAATTTTATATTTTCCATCCTCAAAAGAAAAGTAATAGGGATGGAGAATAATATAACACATTGTATAGGGAAGAAAACAATGCAAAATGTTTGTGCAAACAGACAAAGAAGAAACTAAAAAGACACCATGTTGATGGAAAGGAAAAGTATGGCAAACTCTGTTTAATTTTTTCCACTCTGCTCACTGTCCCTTGCCATCAATGCCCTCTATCTCCCCTCGCTTGCCTCACTGCTTGGTTGAGTAATTGGATTTCAGTGGTGAGCTGGGGTTCTGCTCTCTTTGAACTCTCTGGAAGGTCATAGGTGGCAGGGCAACACCATGTCACAGCTAATCTGTCCCTGGACTACTCTAGGTAAGTTAGAAAAAATGACGCGTGAGTGTGAGAGAGAAAGAGAGTTACGTGAGGGTCATTGTTTGTCGGCAGGCTTGGTATTGTTGAATAGCAGGGAAGAAGATAGGGAGAGGAGACATACGGAGATGATCTTCCTATGTAATGTATTTCAAGGTGACCCTGAAGAAGTCTCCCCCCACAGACTTGAGGAGCTAATGAAGAGTAAACTTATATCACTTACATTTACCTACCATGCTCATATTTTCAGCTAACAGAAAAGGTGTTAAAAGTCACTTCAGATTTAAAAATGATATGAGAATCAAACCTAAAGAATTTTTATTTGGCACTAGTGACCTTTATTTGACAGTAGTCAGACAGGGGGAAGAGAGAAGGGGGAAAGACATGTGGCAAAGGAACCAAAGATGGGAGTCGAACTCGGGACGTCTACATCGAGGTCTATAGCCTCTGTATTCAGGGTGGCCACTCTAACCAATGCGCCACGTGACGCCCTGTATGAGAATCAAACTTAATTGATTCTCATTCCTCTTCACCCTCAACACCACAGACTTCTCCATCAACTCCCTCATTCTGACAACTCTGCCACAGTTGACCTTATCACAAGTGAGGACGACTTAGAGTACAGACAGTGGACACAAGATTTTGTGAACTGTTGTCATTGGAACCATCTTCTGATCAATGCTGTGAAAACCATAGGAGCCACAAACCACAAGGAGCTGGTGGTGGACTTCAGCTCAGTTGCACATTTATTTTAAACTTCAGTATGCTACTTTTATAAACTGTACAGTATTTTCTTATGTTGTAAATTTGCCTTTACTGTACAATCCCTTTTTTTCTGTTTTTATATTTTTACCATAGTTTGAATATCTGTGCTTCTGTTTACTTTTAACTTGCTGCTGGTACACCTGAATTTCCCCTCTTTGGGACAATAAAGGATTTCTTTAAAAATGGAAAGAGTACGGCAGAATTTAAACCTACAGAGATATAAGTGTCTACCTCAACTGATAGGCAAGGCAAGGAAAGCATTAATAAGAGGAGCAGTCATGAAGCATGTGCTAAATCTGGAGGAGCTGCAGAGATTCACAGTTCTGGTGGGAGATTCTGTTGAAAGAAAAAGTATTAGTCATGCACTCTGCAAATCTGTCCTGTTTTGGAAGGGTGACAAAAATAAATTAATTCTGAGAGAAAGCTATGAAAAGTCCCATTTGCAGCTAAAGAGAAATCATCCAGGGGACACTGACAAAGAAGAGGTGCTCCAGTTCAGGTGTGACAAAAGCTGACATTTTTGGCCAAAATGCAATGTTTTATATGTGATAAACTAACACCCTGAAAACATCATCTCAATGATGAAACATTAGGGCAACTTCATGTTTTGAGTATGCTTTTCATCAGCAGGGAAAGGGAAGCTGGTCAGCAACAATGAAAAAAATGGATGGCAATCCAGTAAGAAAACCTGTAGGATGCTTCAGATGTTTTAAAAGTATAGAACAGATGTTTACTTTCCAGAAGGACAATGATACTAAACATACAACCAGAACGTCAATGGAATGATTTAAATCAAGGCATATTCATGTGTTAGAATGGCCCAATCAAAGTTTACACCTAAATTTAATTGAGAATCTATGGGAACACTTAATATTCACAGATGCTTCTCCATCCAATCTGGCTGAGTTTAAGATATTTTGCAAAGAAGAATGGGTTGACATTTCAGTCTGTAAATGTGCAAAGCTACTAGAAACCTAAACCAAAAGTCATGTAACTATAACTGCAACACATCTGGGCTCTACAAAATTATGGGGAGTTGTTACATATGCAAATCACACTTTTGTTAAGATTTTTAATATTAAAAAAAAATTGAAAACCCTGTGTGGTTTTCCTTTAGATTCCACTAAAATGAAGATTAAACTAGTGGGAATGCTTTTGCAAGGCACTTACCCACCATGCTCATATTCTCAAACTAAGGTTTTAAGAATCTTCAAAAAGCAGCTTAAATAGGAAAGGTAAACTGGGTCAAGAGGTAACTATTGATCATTATTACTTGATTCTCTCATCATTGTTTAAAAAGAATACATGTTAAGTCAAAAATTTTAAAGAGGCATGCATGGTGTCAAATTTACACCTTTAAAGAACACTATTCTTGCTTCAGCTCAGTAGGCTTCAGCTTCAGCCCCCTAGAAATCTGAACAGGATGTACCAGGCATGTAAAGTTTATTAATTTACACTGATGAATAATTGAGGTGATCAGTTAACACATATGGACAGCTATTAAATGAAATGTTTACTGTAAAAGTTGCTTAAAATTACAGAAATTGCTTAGCTCTCTGTAAAACTGGCTTGCCAGCTCAGTAATAAGATACATCATTTAATAATTAGCCGCTCATGCATAAAAAACATGAGAATATAAATTTTATTTATAAAGCCCAACATCTTGCTCTTGGCAAACACCATGTTTTTTTGTGCTTTGGAGATTAACTTAGATAGCATGTGCTAATTTTGTTTTAAGTACTGATATTTGGGAAATCCTGTGGTAAGTTTGCAAAAAAAAAAAAGCAATATCATTCCTTTCACAAACAAGGTTTCATCTTGACACCAATGCCCCAAGATTTGTTTTGGTACATACTGTATGTGTTCATGCTTTTGTGTGTGTCTTATTAAAAACTGAGCATAATATTTAGGAAGGCTCAAGAGATTTATCATGCTAATGAAAATTTTTCAGCGGAGAGGGGAGGGCACACAGTTTTGGGCAAGAGAGAGATTATGAGAAAACTGTGACTGAAGTAAAAGGAAAGTGGAAAAACCTTGTATACAATAGCACTGAAGAGGTTGACAGGATGAACACAAAGGGTACATTGTTTACATTTTATCAGACAGTCACAAGTCATTTTGTCTAAGTCAAGCCTCAAGTCTAGTGATTGAATTTAACATTTTCACATCAGATACATGCTGTCTAGTCTGCCTTCAACCCAGAATTGCTGTAAGCTATGAATTTAAATCATTATCCCTAAGGCTAATTTGCTATATGGACATTTAACAACTTTGTCTTTATCTTTTCCAAAACATTAAATGCCATTAGCAGCTATAAATTATTTAGAAATCTTGGCATAGTATTTACCCTGCTAAAAAATTAAATATGCATTTCTGTTTAAAGACAACTGCGGTTGTTAGTGTTTAATTTCTGGATGAATCAAACAGGAACTCTTTTTTTCCCTCTTTTTTTTTTGAAGAATTTTGAAGAATGCAATAATACTATCATAGTAATCGGAGAATAAGACATTGGAAGGTAATTAACTTATTTCACATGCACAAATTTCGCTGGTCGCTTGGCTGGAGGAGGGCAAGTGATTGTCGCTTCACCGTTCCATAGGAAATGAGTGGAAAGGGTGCAACGTTGCCTCCTGTGTGTTGAGCCCATAAGGAGGATTGAACTCAAGCATCAGTTACTTCCCAGGCTCATGGTCTCGTACCACAGAGTGTAGCATGAAAGCCCCGTAAGAAGGAGCAGAGATCTTTTGTTTTTTCTAAGTCAAAGAAACGGTTTAAAAGCCAAATGTGACAGTTGCATTTTGGGACCACTTTAATTATTAAAATTTGGTTTTTAGTTACTTTGCTAGCCTATGACATTTCTGTAGTTTCCAGACAGAAAGTGGCATTCAAGTGGAATGTGATGTTGAAATGTAAATAGAATAGAAATTCCTTTATTGTCCAACAATGGGGCAATTTTGGGGAAATAAAGTAGCTATGGCAGAGTGACACAGTTGTTTTACCATTGCAAACAAGCTGTGGCAACACATGAAAACAGTCTCTTCTCCTTTATTCATGTTTTAAGATTGATAGAAAGTATTAATATGAAGATGAGAGAATTAAGAGAAAACGTAGATCCTACATCATGACTGTACTCTATCTGACTAACTCACCAATTATCAAGTTCTGGCTCCTTTCTTTTTTCACAACAACCAGTATTTTGACCCTGTGGTGTTTCTGGATGGACTTCTTGTCCCCAGCATACTGTTAACTGGGTTTCAGAAAGCTTTTACAGTGTTGTAATGATACTTTATCTAAAATACATGTAGCATTTTCCTTCATTTCTGAAGGATTAACTGATTCAGCAGAGGCATCTACAAAAAGTCTTTAATACATGCACAATGCAATGCTGAGGATCTTTGCACAGGGACAGGTTTGTTTAAGTCCAGACCTGATCTTAGCTTACTACCTGTCTGTTTGACATGGCTTGTTGATAATTTGGTAATGTTATTGATTTTTGTTTTTTAAAAATTTTTTTTGTCTCCTATGAATTTACCAAGTGTCTTTTAGTCCTTGTTCCACTGACAGTGTTTGTTTTGAGGTTGAAATGGCTGTAAGAGATTGTTTGTATTTTATTTTATTATTTTTTTTCTTCTTTTTCTTTCTCTCTTCTTAGATATATTGACCATAGAGCTGTGAACTGAAGTGCCCTTTCTTAGGATAAATTAACTTGATTGATTGATTGATTGACTGATGACATGTTTTCTTTGGATCCCAATTACAAGAATAAAAAGAAAGGTTATACATAATAATAATATGATAATAAGTTTATTTGTATAACAAATTTCAGCAAGAAGACAGTTCAAAGTGTTTTACACTATAAAAAATACAGTATGAAACAATTATGTAACAAGCAATAAACATTATATTTTGTCTAATGCCGTCATCAAAGTTATCAAGCAAATATCAGATATATCAATCAGTGTTCAAGTTATTATGAATCAAAGGCAGCTCTAAACAGGTGGGCTTAAGCCTTGATTGAAAGGAACTCAGTGTTTCAGAATCTTCGCAGTTTTCTGGAACTTTGTTCCAGATTTGTGGAGCATAGAAACTGAACGTTGCTTCTCTGTGTTTGGTTCTGGTTCTGGGGATGCAGAGTAGACCAGAACCAGAAGACCTGAGTGGTCTGGAAGGTTGATGCAATGACAACAAGTCTTTAACGTAATTTGGTCCTAAGCCAGATAGAGTTTTTCAAGCACTTAGTTTTATACATTATAATAATAATAATTCTCTAGTGTTATAGCAGGGCTCTGTGTTATGCTCAGATCTTTCCTGCATAACTGTGGCTGTTGCATCAGCTGCGCATACCCTAACCTAACATTAAGAAGGTATGGACTAGGGCTGTTCTACTTGCTTTTTGGTCTAGATCCCAACTGGAGTCTGGACTTTATTTACTGCAGTTATTTATACAACAATTCCAAATAACTGTAAGCTATGTAAAACAAAGTAAACCTAAAATCAGGTAAATATGAAATTCACCACTTCTCACAGATAGATTCACATACATTTAATCACAAAAGGAGATTTAAACCTAAAATTGTAAATTAATATATTTGTGTGTGTGGTTTGTCTTGCAGAGTGAAACATATCCCTCAATGGTCAGTGTAGCAGGACATATTTAAAGGAAAATCGTTGTATGATGACTTTTTCTTTTCTATTCCTTTTTTATATGAATACAAATATAACAATAAATTATGATGGTAGAGAAGAGAGGGGAAGAATCAATTTAGAAAAGCTCTGTAATTGTTGGATGTAGGAAAGTACTGATGCAGGAGACTAGAAATGAGAATAGGATTGACGCCTCAGATTACCCATTTTCCTCACTGAGGTTCATGAACAAGCAATTTAGTCATTTTACTTTAAGCGCCTTTTGATTCTTCCCTGCAACATTTTACCCATTTTTAGCATCAATTGTCTCTTGCTTTCATGACAGAAGCAAACCAAACCAATTTTCCCCCTATTGTTTTTGAAGAGGCAATCAGCAAAGTGTCCCTGCTTTGATTAGATTCTGAGTCCCTCTCTTCCTTTTCTGCGTTTAAACATTTTTCACTATTTCCTTTTTTATTGCCTGTTCAGTGGAAAGTGAAAAAAAATGTATTCTATTAAAAGTCTTAGGATCTTACAATAAGGTAAGAATCCTCCATGAATACTTGACCCAAATACTTTATCTTTCATCGCTCAGTCTCCATTTCACCACCAACTGGATATCTTTTACCCTGTTTCTTTCAGAAATTCAATTACTCAAAAGGCTTAGATTGCATGTGAATGTAGCCTTTCTTTTGAGGTAGGTGTCAGCAAAACGAAAAAGTTTGAAAAGAGGCCTCTTATTTTAAACATACAATGGGCCTCTTGTCGTGAAGAGCAAGGGCATTTACACAGTCTTCATACACTATTTCAACTTTAGCTAAGAGCCACAATCCTAACCCTAAATCTTTGGCTACTTATCACTCACATTTGCTGTAAAGTTATCAACAACTGAAGTTACTTGTGTAACCTGTTTGGTGCTCAATATTGTTTTCAAAGTAATCTGAAAACAATTTTTCTTAGTTTTTCTTTTAGATGTACAATGTTTATAGTTTTTTTTTTTATTTAATCTATCTTCTGTTCCATTAATCTCAACACAGAAATGGTTACGTACTCAATTTTTTTATAACCCAGATTTTCTGACTGCTGATGTTGATTTCAGTTCATGTTTCATAGAAATATCATACCAGACTTTCTTACTAAATTAGCCAAAAGTTATAAACAGATGTAGTAATAATGTTGTTTGCAAAGATACAGCATTCATAAAAAAGTTAAATACAGCAGTTACTTTAAAAGGGGGGGGGGTATTATGCAAAATTGACTCTCTTTTTTAGCTTTATATCATGTTATTATGTCATTC
Source organism: Anableps anableps (assembly GCA_014839685.1). NCBI lineage: Eukaryota > Metazoa > Chordata > Actinopteri > Cyprinodontiformes > Anablepidae > Anableps > Anableps anableps. Next base: position 21,906,006 of record CM026068.1, on the reverse strand, counting down.
CCCATGAAATACATACCTGGAGTGTTGCTTTGACTCATTCTTGCATGTTTGAGAAATCTTTGAATCTCCCGTTGCAGCCATTCAGAGGTGGCTAAATGTTTACTCATACACTGCGCAACCCAAGCTCTGCTTTGGAGCTTCAGTCCCCAGCCAAGCTCCCACCCCAGAGAGCAACCCCCCCACCCCGAGCTTCCTTCACCACACAGCTCCAGGTGTTTGCTAAATGGCAGCAGTTATTAGCAAACACCTGGTGGAAGTGTTCGTCTGCTGAGCTTCTAAGAACGGTTGTAAATGGCATCATGGAGAAGCATTGTTTTGATGACGTGGTGAAGGGGGAATGTCAGAAAGGGTAGGAGCCTCCTAAAGAGACAGAGGCCAATTTCAAGGCATCAGATATGGCTATAATGCAAAGTTAAATATTTTTAAGTTCTTTTTGATATGTACAACATTTTCATAATAGCTGAAGGTAACAGTTACTTGGTTGTGCTATAAAATGGCACAACCAATATTTTCCAGGCACATATGTATTTTATGTGCCTGGGAAATACATAATACCCCCTTAAAATGTGTGCATTTGAGGCATTTCCTGTAGCACAGCAATGCATTTTGTTTCAAAACTGTTTTCAGGAATGTGTGGATGCAGAAAATTGAGAGAAAGACATGACAGTCATGGTACAGGTCTGTACTCTATTCAAGTATAGATTTGCTTAGTCAAATTTGACATATTTAAGTTATTGAAACAATTTCTCTAACTTTCACAAAATAGAAAACATCATACTAAATGCATGATATTGTTAAGTAAAAGTAGTAAATGTCAGCAGATATTTAGTCATATTAAATCTGCTAAAGCTGAAAAATATTCATTTTTTTTCTTCAAATCAGTAAACATCTGATGGTAATCCTGCTTTCAAAGAAAAAAAACTGCAAAGAGGGCTGAAAGAGATCTATAAGCAAACAGAAAGTAATGAATACTGATGTTTTTGATGTTAAATCACTAAGAACAAAACATTATAATACATTATATTTGATATATATATATATTCATGTTGCTTCTATTTGTGTTTTATTTTTCAAAATAATTAATCATGCACTAAGTTAATTTTCCTGTAGTGACAAAAGACCCAAAGTATCTTTAGGATACAGCTGTTGGAACAACTACCCCCCGTGAAAGCGTAATCCCATCCCTGGAAAATTTTGAAAAATTCCACCAAAGGATGAGTGGAGGGGGTAAGCGGGGAAGTGATCAGGATGAAAGAAGCACTGTTGCCAACTTATCCAATTTGTCACTATGTTTATCAACTTTTCAGACCCCTCCAATGACTTTTTTTCAAAAAAATAACTAGTTATAAATCTAACATTTTTTCTGTTGTTGGAGACTTATGGTGACAATGCTTTTTTATTGCATTTGTTTATTCTTGCATTTTGTTCTTTGTACATTTCTGTTTAGTTTTCTTGGATTAGCCTTTGTTGGTTTATTTTGTCATCTTTAATTTTTATAGTATTGGTCTCCCTCCTGTTTCTATTCTCTGCAACAGTAATATTCACTCATGCCATTCAGCTGTGCTGCCTCATCATCGTCATGTGTTTCATCTCACCACTCATACAAGCTCTTAATTTTTACTGCTCAGCGGTGGATTCTCTGTTTTTAAGTCCTGATTCACATCTAGTTCTTCGCTCCGTTTGGTGTCCCATTTTTCCTGTTCCTGAGTTTTGTTTACTAAAATTCTCAATAATGCCTCTCATCAGTGGCTGTCTGCGCAGTCAAGACAGAACCACACGTGCAAGCAGAGTGTGCCCCTTTTTGCTGCGTGTGTAGTGCAGAGCTGTTGTGGAGCATATCGATGGGGAAATGCAGACCGATATAACATCTGTTAGAACACCATAGAAAGTTGGGGTATGCACATTACGGTGGAAAAAAGTTCCGGTATGCTGAGGGATAAAATGTGAAAGTGTGTGTACTGTCATACCCCCCCCACTTAAAGCACTGGTGTAAATTCTGGAAAATTAACAATCCCTTTCGTGGTATTACCCGTGGAAGAATATCTTTCTCTTAAATTGGTTAATTTCTCTGAGGGATACATCATAAGCACATTGTTATTGCAGTGGTTTGCACGCTTACAAGAGCAATATTCTGTCGTTGAACTTCCCCTGAAAGCATCCGCATAAAACAGTTTTCAATACAAGTTGTTTTGTTGACATGACCACAGCACTGCCAAGGCATATAAATACAAACCTAGAATAAAACATAAAATATTCTAAAACCAGATACCTATGGCCTGACAAGTAGATCACAGCAATGCGATTAGTTGGTGTAACATTGGCTTGGCACCTCAGTGCAGCATTTGACACTGTTGACCATGATATATTATTAAAGCAACTGGAGAGCTGGGTCGGACTCTCTGGTACGGTACTTAATTGGTTCGAATCCGACCTAAAGAACAGGGATTTCTTTGTGTCAATAGGCAACTTTTCATTGGATCGGGCAAAAGTCACATGGGGTGTACCCCAAGGTTCAATCCTGGGACCCCTCCTATTTAATATCTACATGCTCCCATTAGCTCAGATTATAACAAATAAGAAGATTAGTTACCATAACTATGCAGATGATACACACCTTTATATTACAATGTCACCAGGTGACTGTGAACCCATCCAAGCACTAGACAGATGCTTAGAACAAATCAGTGCGTGGATGTGCCAAAACTTTCTCCAGCTGAACAAAAACAAAACTGAAATCATTATCTTTGGACCTAAAGAGGAACAATCTAGAGTCAGTGGTCAGCTTCACTTATTACAGCTAGAATCTAGTAATCATGCCCGAAATTTGGGTGAAGTGATGGACTCAGACCTGAACATTCAGAGACATATAAAAACAGTTACAAAGTCAGCCTTCTATCACCTGAAGAACATTTCCAGAATTAAAGGACTCAGCAAGATCTAGAGAAACTCATCTATGCGTTTATCTTTAGTCGCATTGATTACTGCAATAATGTCTTCACAGGTCTGTCTAAAAAATCAATCAGACAGCTGCAGCTGATCCAGAATGCTGCTGCTCATGTTCACACTAAGACCCGGAAAACAGAGTACATCACCCCAGTTCTAAAGTCCTTCCACTGGCTCCCTGTAGCTCAGATAATAGACTTTAAAATACTTTTGTTAGTTTATAAATCACTGGCTTAGTACCACAATACATTAAAGATCTGTTGCAGTTGTATCATCCTTTCAGATCACTCAGGTCTTCTGTTTCTGGTCTGCTCTGCATCCCCAGAACCAGAACCAAACATGGAGAAGCAGCCTTCAGTTTTTATGCATCGCTAATCTGGAACAAACACCCATAAAACTGCAAAACAGCCGAAACACTAAATCCCTTTAAATCAAGGCTGAAAACCCACCTGTTTGAAGCTGACTTTGATTAGTAGTCTGGACCATAAATCTGCAAACAAATCCGGGTGAGATAAGCTTGGCTTTCTAAAGGGTGGAAGTTTGAGTGTAAATCAGTTAAATAAAGTAAGTGAATCACGGATCAGTATTTTTGCCGGTGATTTTGATGATTTTCATGTGTATTTGCTAGATAATTTTGATAATTTTGCTCGATGATTTTGATGTTTTGATGATTTTGTATACTTGATTGATGTTTTTATGAAGTAAAGTACTTTGAATTGATTTGCTGCTGAAAATGTGCTGTACAAATAAACTTGACTTGACTTGATGACAGCAGCATGGAACTGCACCAAGAAACTGACAGAAACACTGAAGAGAAGAGCTAAAATCGATTCAGTTACAGCCATGCATGTTTTAATGTTGCAGACCACAGTTTTTTGCAAGTAGTTCAAAGTTTAGACCAGTATTGTTGTGCATCTTTGGTGTAAACTTTACCTTCAAGCAAACGCCTCCCAAAAGAATTGCACCGTCCACCTTTTGCAAATATTACTGCCTGTTGTCCAAATGTCCTGTTGAGAAACACTACTCTAGATCCTCTTGATTGAATAGTCATTCTACATGTACGAAATCACTATTCAGTAATTCAGTTTCTTTTATCTTTAACTTGAGTGTATGCGACAGTTATGATTAAAACCATTTGCCTCATGAATGTCATAATAATAGATTTAGTGCATATGTGTAGGGGTAGTGTGTTTGTGTTCAGAGCATGTGCCATGCAGATTTATCCATGTGTTTAAAACATGTGCCCTCTGTCTGCTTTTTTGTGTATTTTTTTAAAAACACAAATTAGAAATTGGCATCAAAATATGCGGTGCAAATTAATTAGGCACCAGCATCCTAAAGTGAATAATAAGTACCAGGGATGAATCAAGGAGACAAACAGCTCTGACGAGCGAATACAGCCAATGATCCACACCAAAGGAAGCTCAGATGAAGCGGCACTGGATTTAGGTTTGATGGATTTAATTCCTACTGATGGGCTCTCCAGAAAAATGCTCAAATCAAAATTCTGCATAATGAAGTCAAACTGCCTGTGCCCGTTTTCTTTAAATATTTCCTGGCATTACTTGTATGTGTCTGTTTGTGTTTAAAAGTTAATCATTTTCAGGTCTGTGTTCCTGCAGAGGAACATTTTGCAGCATTTCTTAGTATTTTGTAATAAGTAACTTTTTTTGTGTTTTGCTGTTGTGTGTATATGTTGTGTATATGTTTCTGTCATTGTTCCTGAGCAGAAATAGAACGCCTAACAGCAATGCAGCTTTGGACATTGTGACTAATGATAAATGTCCTGTCATGGTCAACTAGTGCCTGAGACAGCACCACATACTATCTGTTTGGATGACGGCCCAGAGTGAAGGCAAAGGAAAAATGGTTAAAAAAAAGCAAGAAAGAGGAAGAGAAAAGGAGAAGGATAGCGACTCCACACCGAAAATGATAGTTGGTCCCCAAGACAAGTGATTTTTTTTCTATTATATAAAACTAAACAGGGTGGAAAAATGGAAATGCCAAATGAATTATTTAAATATATTTGCAGATTAAATTCACAGAACGTTAAGTCAACACAGCTAAATTCCATTAGCTGTACTGTAACTAAAGGATCTGCCTTACATGATATAACATAATTAATTTCCCAGAAATCAGAGGAAGATTGAGATGCTGATAGACAACAGTCATCAGAGATTTCTAAGCCACTTTAAGGGAACTATTTTATACTGACATTGTGTGCAACTTTATATCAAATTGAAAAATGATGAAAAACATTTCTTTTTGTGCAGTGTCTTGCAAAAGTATTCATACCCTTTCAACTTTTTCATATTCTGCACTCTCACAACTGCACTCTCCAATGTACTTTTCAGATTTTTTTGGGACAGGTAAACACCAAGTGCTGTGAACTGTAAAGTGGACAGAAAATGATATGTGTGGGGAAAAGAGTTAGCATGGTATGTTTTGAGTTAATTTTTCACCACACATAGCATTTGGATGTAAGCCAAAATGTTTGAGTTTAGTCTCATCTGAACAGAGCACCTTCTTCCTCATGTTGGCTGTGTCCCACATAGCTTTACAACTGTAAATGGGACTTCTTGACACGTTGTTTTTGTCACTCTTTTTACAGCAATGTATTGAACTGTATTGTGTACTAAAGTTCAGCCTCTGTGCTTTTCCCCTCTGTGTAATCCTCACTGTGCCAATTAATTTGACCTCGTATGAGTTAAAGCATTTCTACTCACAATGCTAAATAAACGGGTTCATAGAAAGTAACAATGGTCCGCTTAACAAGCCATTCAAACGTCACATATTCATATGTAACTGTATGGGTTCCCAAGAGTGAATATTTTAGTTGCGTTTAAAAATAACAAATTAAATGTAAGAGAGTTGATGTTTTGCAGATAGGAGGTAATAATTTACAAGTTGAGAAGAATTAACAAAATGAATGAGTAAGAGTTCATTAAAAAGAGAGTGAAAATAAGGAAACAGTCTGATATGTAAAAAATAGCCTGTTAAAATATTGTGTTCTGTCACTTTGGAAACTTTTTCATAGTTTGTATGTGATGCACAGCTCAACACAAGTTGTGTCAGACTATAGTATTGTGTATTTTTTGTCGTTCACCCTAAGATTAGTCACTATTGGGTGATTGCACATCTCCTAAATTAGAACTGATGAAGGGGTGGGACTAACTGGGACCAGAAATGTAGGGGGAGAGCAATGTCGAAAAACGGAGAAAGTCTGCTGCAATTTTTTGAGGAGTTTGCTGTAAGTCTGCTTAGTAAGTGCAACAATTTTTCTGTGCACTGCCGCAAAGAGACAGCTGATAGACAAATGAAGGGTATCATGTTAAGATGGCTGCTGGAGTTCTGCATAGGAGCCTGTTGAGAGGGAGGAACTGGCTGCAGGGGATCAGCTGTCTGGATTTCTACAAATTTCCTTCTGCCTTTACCAACAAAGGCGGAGATTGACTGTTCTTCTGAGAGACAAGGCATCAGGATCTTATCTAAAACAGCCACTGTGGATTGATGAAAAATGAGTGTCTACAGGATTAGGTGTGCAACAGGGCAGTTTATTTAAAATATTACCTATTTTTGTTTTATTTTTTGATGGTCCTAAAAAGTGTCATTTAGAGTTATTTAATTTAACTGAGACCTAAGGACTGTTTACGTGGGTTTAAAATCCCTTAAAAGTTCAACCAAAATAAAGGGAAAGTCCATATTTCTGAACTCTGTGGAAGTTTTAAACGATGGGATTTTACCTAATCGCTGGAGGTGGGCAGATCAGTAATATTAATACCAAGTCGGTATTAGTATCAGATCAGATACTAGCGCTGTATAAACGATATTTTAGTTTCAGATTCTTTTTTGAAATGTTATTTTATTCTTATATTGTAGTTTCTCAAGATTTTGCTTTGATTTAATTTCAAATTATAATTGTTTATTTAGAAAACAATGCACACAAATTTATTTTGTTTTTCTGTTTGTCATGTAACTATGTTAATAAAATATTTTGTAGACACCTATAAACTTTATTTAAATTTTGTCCTGGATTGTAACAAAATATTTTTTTTTAAAAATGGCTAAAGGTCAGAAGTTTGATGATATGTCATATTTAAATAACAAGTATTGGTGTTGACGATGTTGGTCCTGTATTTACTTGGTATCGGATCGATACTAAAATATGCAGTATCGTACACCTATCAATCACTAACATTTGGCTGTGATGTATGTAATGATGTATGTAATCTGCCAGCTCGATTGTGAAGAAGGCTACCTTATGAAGCTTACTGGAAATTGTGTGTGCTTTAGACAACCATCTCCCAATAAAATGTCTTAAAATATTCCTCTTGCTCCAAGTTTAATTGCTCAAAATTTGGAAGTGTGGCCAACATGGACCGAATGGCTTTTTTTCACTTCCTCCTCTGCCATTGCAAACTACAACCATAGGCAGACTACAATTCAAAAACAGAGCAGAAACTTGATGTCATCATTCACAACTCCTCCTTCTGTTCGCTGATTGGCCAGGATGAAATGCATTCTAAGAAATCAAGCTCAGTAGGACAGATCCTAAACGGAGCACTGAAGGGAGATATGAATTGAGCAGAATTGAAGGCTACGGCCAGGCTAGAAAAAAGGATAAATACCTGTTTTTTTATTTTGTGTTTATTTAGCCAGGCATAAGGTCTGTGGGGAGCGTTATTTAGTCTTATGGTATATCCTAAGGTTTTGTATGTGGTCTATTTTGATTTTGAAGTTTGGAAAATAAATATTTTAGTTTTACAAAGTGTCATTGTTGGGTCGGATAGAATTAGATCAATCAAATGCAAAGAGTTATAAAATATCAATAAATGTTGTTCCATGGGAAATAAAAAAAAAAAAAAACTGAGATTCTTATTGTTAGAGTATTGTAGATGTATCATTTTGGTGTATCTAAATATAGGTCTTAAATATTTGCGTGCTGTTTCTTAAGTATTGTTAATAAGAAGGTATAAATATCCTGTTCGCAAGTGGTAGAACATAACCTCTTAACTTTTTTGGAAGTGTTGAACCATCCTTAAAATATTATCAGTAAAATTGCAAAAAATAATTTGCCCTTTTTGTCAACATCTAACATCCGTAGTGCCAAGATATAAAGGAAAATGTAATTCAAGGTCTGTCAGCATCCAAAATGCTACTTTACCACTGCTAAAAGTTATTTTTTTTAAATAAGATAATACCCATTGCAAGTATCTGCTTATGTGAGAAGACACATTCAAAAGAAAAAAAACAAACAAACAAAAAAAAAAACATTAATATACACAGTGGGGACCTATTACACTTTTTCAGTAGTTATCTAAAAACTTAAAAGCCTTTTTTTATAAGCTCTGTTTGCCGCCGACAAGCCTCAAGGATTTACGGATCAAGACAGAGGATAGCAATAATATTCCTCCCTTATGCATGCGCACAAGTGTGTGTGTGTGTGTGTGTGTGGAATTCTTAGCAGATGTTGATTCAACTAAACGTTTGATCTCAAAAACTCTTATTCTCCTGACTTTATCATTTATAAGGCATGTGTACCGGCTGCTGTTGAATCAGAAAATACAGTGCTTTTCAGTCATATAGCAGTGATATCAACACTATCCTATTGATCTTTGCATGTGATGTCACACTCTTCAGAAAGTGGCCCACTCCACCAGGACGGACGTCAAAACAACCTATGCATGTGTAAACTTCTGTAAAGCTTGTCAAAGAACAGACAGTTGGTAGCCTAATATTGCTTTTATTTAGTTGATTTCACTGTAAAAATGGTCATGGGTGCTGCATGGTCAGCTGCACAAACAGACAAGGATGCAAACCAAACTTGTCATTTTATCGTACACCTTTTGATGAGGAAAGAAGACGGTGATGGATAGCAGCCGTCAATTGTAAGGACTGGCATCCCTCTGTGTATTCGCAGATTTGCAGTGAACACTAATTAACCATTGAGAAAATGCACCACTATCATGTAGCCTGCCATGTACAAAAGCAACTGGTAAGCACCAAGACTTTTATACGGTTGTAAGTCTGCTTCAGTGTAAAAATGCTGTACTGTGAATACAGAATCTTTTTACAGTTTAAGTTGTGAAAAGATCATTCTGTTGGTGAAAACAACAAAAAAATGGTATCACTTGAAAAAGAGTGCCATTCATCCTAGAACCATAATTACATGCATTCAGTAATTAAGCTGAAAAAAGATACAAGTCTTAAATTAGCAGTACTTATGTTTTTCTTTGTGTGCAGAACATCTTGTTAGTTTTTTTTTTTTTTTTTGTCACCTGTATACCCTTTGCAAGTATATCACCTAATCATGATGGCATCGCAAGTGAGGAACAGGAGTATTGACATAGTGGTATAAATTATGTGGCGTGAATTCAGGCAAAGTCGGTGATTTGATCAAATCAACAAAAACATCAGGAGGATCAAATCAACAAAAACATGTATGGGGTCAGTTTGGGGTAGTTATTTCCTACTTTTGTGAATACTGCTATCTATGAGCCCTAACTGGCATGCTACTTCCACAGCCAAATTAGCTCGACTTGAACAAGTAGAAGCCATGGCTATACTGACAAAAGCAACATGGGAAAATATTGCGGTTGGTCTGTTCAATACTCCTGTTCCTCACTTACGATGTCAACATGATTAGGTAATGTACTTGGAAAGGATATATAGGTGACAAGAAAACCTGATAAGATGTTCTGTACACAAACAAAAACATAAGTATTGCGAACTTAAGACTTGTATCTTTTCTCAGCTTAATTATTGACTGCATGCAATTATGGTTCTAGGATGAATGGTACTCTTTTTCACGTGATACCATTTTTTTGTTTTCACCAACAGAATGAGCTTTTCACAACTTAAATTGTAAAAAGATTCTGTAGTCAGTATAGTATTTTTAGGCTAGTTTGAGGAATGTATATTGGGATTTTCAGTCCTGTCTTAATATAATGCCTAAAAAGAATTGAACATGCCATCTTTGTGTTTTCACAAGATTACACACTGGTCAAACTGTGCTCTCTGTTTTCAGATTCCCTATTCAGTGATAATTTACCCAGTTCAGGTCTAAACAGTCTAAATGTTTTAGATTTCAAATCACAAATGATCAAATGAAGTGTTGATGACAAAAAATAAAATAAAATAGCCACACTTACTTTTGCCTCTTGCCATATTTTCTGAAAGTGCAATACTGGTTGGTGGTCACAGCATATTTACTGGACTAACAAGTAAGAAAGAAAACTTGGCAGGGATGCAACTGACATTTCTATTTCCCTTCAGAAAGCAGTGATGTCCCCTGATGGATTGGCACTCTGGGTGGCAAGCCTATTGTACATGTGATAAACGACCATTTACTACATTTGTTCTGTTGCTTCTTATATTCAGATCCACATAAATAAGTGACTAATCAATCCTTAAGTATACGACAAAATCTAAAAATATAATCTTAATCCAAAAACTAAGATTTATTTTTTTTTAAATCTACACTACAAAGGATTGTAGTAGCAATGATTCAGGAAAACATATACCTGGTTTCCATAGCTCTTTCATTTTTGCTTATCAAAACTTACACTGGTTCCCACAAAGATAGATGTACATTTACACACACATCTCGCTCCACATTCATGGGAGCCACTTACAGCATAAATAAAGGTCAGGCCCTTTAAGGTTCAAGAGACATCCTTATTTGTAACAGGACCTTGTTAACTTCCTGTCTCTTGTCTTCCCTTGTAGCCAGTCCCTCACAGTGGTCCACTGTCACTCTCCTTTAATAGCTACACACTGCATAATACTAGGACTGTTGTAAACGATTATTTTCGTAATTGAGCAATCTATTAATTATTCTGAATTGAGTAATCGAATAAAAAAGTGTCCTGTTCTGTAGTAGCTACTTATGCTAGTAAAAGAAATATACAAAGGAAAAATGCTTGTAAAAAAACAATTTAGTTGATGTTACTGCTTAAAATGCATTACGATTCAAACATCACTTTGTCACAAACAAGCTCGATGTATTTAGCAGATGTTTTCTGCTGAAGTGTTTGAGAATGGAGCATCGAGTGCGTGCTGTGAAACAGCAGTGTTATCTTTTCTATTTAGTTTAAAGTAATCCAACACTTTTCACATTTTCTGTCCTTTTCTTGGCTGCACTTCTGCCTCTCTCTGTCTCCCTCCATAGCTGCTAATAGCACTTTATCATTCAATTCAATTTATTTATATAACGCCAATTCACAACAAATATCGTCTCAAGGCACTTCACAAAAAAAAAAAATCATTTCAATTCAATCACACATACAGTCGATCACAATTGATCCTAGTTATCAAACAGTACATTGAGCTCAGTTAATTATTCAAAGTAGTTTAAAAAGTTTCGAAGGAAACCCAGCAGATTGCGTTGTGTCATTGACTTAACTCTGTTAGTTAACTGTTAGTTAATCAACAGTTATAACTTCAATGGAAAGTATACACTACAAGGTAATACAAGATGTATTTAGTGGCAATTGCAGCCCGACAGAGTATATCTAACAAACACATGAATCTATACACTTGTGTGTGTATGTGTGTGTCCGTGTGTGGGTGAGTGTGCTTGTGTATATAAGGTTTCTCCCTAAGAATATTTGAGAGGAGGTGTGGGGGCCCACAGATCCACTCCCTAGTACATGTGGATGACCCGAGGAAGACTGGAGCCACAGACACCCAGTGGCCCCCCAAGTATGGAGCCCACCATCGGAAGAACTGGACCCACCCCCCAGAGAGCAGCAGAGGCAAGCCCCGGGTCACCCCCTGGCAGTGACGATGCAGAAGCCCCAGGGGGCCACAGCAATGAGCCCACAGGCCTCGTCAGCAACCCGCTATGCCGGAGCAGATCCGGCCATGGACAAAGAGACCCAAGCCCCAAGGGGACAACCCCCCCAGCAGAGACCCGACCGAGCTAGGGCACCCAGGCCCCAGCAAGCAGCCACCAGGGTGAGCCGACACATACCACAGCACCCAGCCCCAGACACCAAGAGCCACCAACACACCAGCGAGCAAAGGCACCAGCCACTGGAGGGGAGTGTGACGGAGGGAAATAGGCCCCACATTTTTAATAGGGCCCCAAGATGATCCAGGAGAGGTGGCAGACTAGAATCCAACCTGACAGATAAACAGCCACACACAAACACAATCACACATTCCCACGCATTTTTCTAAGTTTACTTTTGTTATTACATTACTGGGAGACAAACGTTTGACGTGATTTTAGTGACACTGCATTCAATACTCCTTGCTGCAATATGTTGACACCCATGAAATCATTCATTCACGTCCTGTGTTGCATTTTCTTTTTTTTTACTCAACTCCTTCAGCGCCACACTATCAACAAAGCTCTACACAAAACTTTATGCACACAACAGAGTCCAAAAATATGGCACAGTTTTTTAAATTGAGGGAGCAGTTTCTTTTGTTTGCTTGTGTTTGTTTGATGTTTATTTTTATTTTGCCTGCTCATTTAAAAAAAAAAACCATCCAATTTCAAATAGAAGTTTTGTATTGTTAATAGCAACAAAGTACAATTTCCATCTTAAAGATGATGATTATTATCATACACCTACTCACAACTAGATTGACATGGATGTGAGGAAATATATTTTTAAATTAATCGGTTTAAAAAGCCATACATTATTTAGTAATTTATTCATGTTCATGACATGGTTTGAAATTGCTTTAAAAGTAGAAGAAAGGAGCAATTTGTGAGTTAATGAGGAGATGAAAATGAATTGAAGCAATTAGAAGTGTACAGTATAATAAAGTATGTCAGTTTGAAGTGCTGTGTAATTGAAGACTTTCATTTCACAGGAGATAACCACTAGTAATGAAATGTGACACCTATTCTGACAAAGTAATTGCTAAACATGAAATCCCCAAACAAATCAGTAACTATTTGAAGTTATTATCCATGATGCATAATGGTGTTGCAGTAATAATTTCTGGATGCCCCCACCCCACCCCAATAAGAAATTCCACAGTTTAGAATTCATCATCTCCAATTAAGGTGTTTGGAACCACAAAAATTTAAACACCCATTTGAAATTTTAGATTTAAAGTAAATAGTTTTTTTTTCTGGTCAAATTCTAAACTGATCTGTGTTGAGAATTGAAGTTGTCATCAGCTCATTTTATTATTTCATTGCATACTACTGATGAGTTGTTACACATGTTTTAGATTTACATCCATTCATCTGAGACATTTTCATGTCATGATATGTGCACCAAAACTGAAAAATTGTTTGAATATGTTTTCTTTCATTCACACAGCACACTGGAGTTACATCAGACACCATATTTCTGTTTAAATGTATCTGACTATAAACTAGACCTTGTTCCAAAAGGATTAAAGTTAGAAATCGAAATTTAACAATTAGAACACATACTGTTGTGTTGTTACACTCTACAGCCAAAGATATAATTCACCATTTTCTTATCTGTTATGACCATAAACCTATTACCAGAAAATATTGAACTACATGTTTACAGACATATAAAAAAAAGATGCATAACTGTTTCTCATAATGTCTGACATTAAATAAGATTTAGCTTTTCCTGTTTTAGGTCAATTTGGGTTACCGTTTGCTAAATGCCTGAACTGATATTTTTATTCATTCAACTTCAGGAGTTTATACAATTTCCTTAGAATTTAGGAGAATAACCTTTAAACTTTATGACTTGGCTTAAATATATTAGGTATTCTTCCATAAGCTTCTCTAAAAAAAACTTCGTAAGATTTTGACTGTTCCTCCTGACTGAACATGTGCAATCAAGTCAGCGCTATTACCACCAGGCTTAGGTAGTTTTCTGGGGGAAACCCAGTGCCACTCTTTTCATCTTAAGTGTTTCTGTCAGCTTCTCATGGCACAGCTCTGTGCTGCTGTCATCCAGCCAGTGTTTCACCAGCTGATGACATTGTTATGATCCAATGGTCAAGCCATGGGTGTCTTGTTTGAGAATGTTTTGGACCTGATCTTAAAAGATTCCAAATTAGGAGTGCTAAATTGCTTGTGCAAAAATAAATAAATATATAAAATAAAATAAAACAGAAATTTACATGCAATTAGTGGGCATGTTGCGCTCAATCTACAAGGATTGCAATTGATTACAGGTGCAAAAGTGGTAGAGACTAACCTATTTATATGATGATTGTGCTTGTGCTGTCATTTGTTAAATTATCAGTTTTTGAATGGTGGGAGGGTGACTGTTGCGCACAAGGAGCACACAGGACCACTCTTGCTAACTTGACGACTTTGTCGCTATATTTAGTGACTTTTCAGACCCCTCTTGTGACTTTTTTTCAAAAAAGTGACTATCAACTTGGGTTGTTGGAGACTTTAGTGACAAAATGGCAAAGCACCAATAGTACTACAGTTACAGCCAGCAGTGAGAGCTGCCTGTGAGCCCCTACCCCTCTGAAGTACTTCCAGGCGGTCAGTTTGACTGACAGCAGGCTCGTCATGCAGCAGCCTGTGGTAGAACAGAGAAGAGCTATGCGCTGGTTGGAGGTGGCCCTTTGGGAGACCTTGGGGCTTGTGGGGGAGGGGGATTCACGAGATTAAGATTGGGGCTTAGTGGGGGGGTGGGGCTGTTTCACCCTGGGACTGCTCTGGTCGGCTGGCTCGTTGGTACTATGTGGACTTTTTCTGGCCTTTCTCTGGATGGGGTCGGGGTCAGCGTCTGGGCCCGGGTTGTTCGGGTGGTGCCCAGCTTTCATCCTGGCTGATGGGTTACTGCTGCAGAGGGTTGGGCTGTCTGCTCTTCTCCACCCCAAAGAGAAGGGGACCATCTCCTGGGTCCGGGGATAGGTTCCTCTTAACCTGAACCTGGGAGTATAGAGTGTGCATTGGGAGTGAAAATGGGTGTCCCTGCCCCCCTCTTTTTTATGTTGGGCAAGTGGATGTGAATGTCTGTATGTGAGCGTATGGGTGGGAATGTGTGATTGTGTTTCTGTGAGGCTGTTTATCTGTCAGGTTGGGTTCTGGGCTGGCCCCTCTTGGGCCCCCCGCTAAAAATGTGGGGCCTCCTCACACTCCTCTCTGGTGGCTGTAGCCTCTGTCCACCTATGCGTTGGTGACTCTTGGTGTCTGGGGCTGGGTGCCGGGGTATGTGCCGGCTCACCCTCATGGCTGCTTGCTGTGGCCTGGGTGCCCTGGCTCAGCCGGGCCTCTGCTGGGGCTTCGGGGCTCGGGTCTCTTTGTCCAGATCTGCTCCAGCGTAGTGGGTTGCTGGTGGGGCTTGTGGGCTCGTCCCGGTGGCCCCCTGGGGCTTCTGCATCGTTGCTGCCGGGGGGTCACCCAGGGCTTGCCTCTTCTGCTCTCTGGGGAGGGAGGTCGGGTTCTTCCTGTGGGGAGCTCCTGGGGCTCTGTGCTTGGGGGTCCACTGGGTGTTTGTGGCTCTGGTCTTCCTCGGGTCATCCGCATGTCCTGGAGGGTGGATTTGTGGGCCCCCACATCTCCTATCCTATCCTATCAAATATTCTTAGGGAGAAACCTTATAGACACAAGCACACACACACAGGTGTCTCGATTCAGGTGTTTGTTAGATACACTCTCAGTCGGGCTGCAATTGCCACTAAATACATCTTGTACTACCTTGTACCTAGTACTTTCCATTGAAGTTATAACTGTTATTATGTTGCATGTTTATTGTTGTTTCTCAGTTTTGTTTTTTTCTCTTTCTGCAAGTCTAGAGGCAGACATCCAGGGTGTTGACTTGTGTTTTCTCTATGCTTATTTCTCATCACTACTCTTATCTCCTTCTTTCTCTTTAAACCCCCCCCACCTTTCACTCTTTCTTTTCTCCTTTTTTTGTCTCTGCGTTCATTACATTTGAAATACAAAGCAATTATAAGAAAATCTGTTGGGCCTCGCCTTAACACTCAGACAATCCTGAGTGCCACAGACTGGAGACTTAAAAAAAAGAATGTTTGTTGTTGTGGATGCTCTGTTTTTTTGTTTTTTTGTTTTCATTTTTCACAGGTTTTCAGGCAGACTTCAAGGGTGTTGACTGTTTTTTTTTCCTCTATGCTTTTTTCTCTCTACTTCTATTTCCTTTTTTCTTTTTAAACCTTTTCTTTTTCTGTCTCTCTTTCCTTACCCCCTTAGAAACAGACAAACAAACCAACAAAGCAGAGAACCACTCCATCCTTATTGCAACTGAATCACAGATGCGTAGCACTGCCGGTGAATATGCTCTGGATTACAGTAAATATAATATAAATATAGTTTTTCATGTTACCTAATTTTTTTAACCAAACTGTCGCACTAAAATAAATTGCGGCATTTTATTCACACAGCCTCAGTTACTGATTTACCTCCTCCACTGTAGTGTCTCTGATAGCTGTCTTTTGGTCTTTTTTTTGATATCATACAAAGCTGATTTTGTCATGTTTGTGGTTGGTGTTGTGGACCAAATGCAGAGAGGCAGAGGGAGCGAGTGGTACTTGAAGATTTAATTAACAATGATTAACGAAAAACTTACAAAACCACAGGGAATGCAGGAAGCCAGAGCAGAACAAAAACAGGAATCCAAGGAGAAAAACCAACAGAGTGCGACAGGGAAGAAAACAGGTAAGTAACAGGAGGAACCAGTGAAGAGTGAGATCAAGAAAGGAACTTAAATACTGGGAGTGTGACTGCTGGAATAACGGACTGGGATTGATTGGCTAACAGTTTGCAGGTGTGAGGAAGGAGAGAATGGGAGACTGAGAAGAGAAAGAAAGGCAGCAGGGGGCGAGACAGAGTCAACAAGGGAGCAAAGAAAATTAATCTAGCAGCAACAGGATAAGCAGAGACAAGGATTAATTAATATATTTAAACTAGGATAACTAAGAAAAGACTGTACTAAAGTTAAACATAAATAAGGCTGATCTAATCAACATAAGTAAAACACAGGATCACAATAATCAAAAACTAGAGTCAGAAGAATAAACCTCGAAAACAACCCAAAACCACCCAGGTTCTGACAGATTCATGTAATCTAAGTTTAGGTAAAATGTTTACATTATTAAACTGACATTCTTAAATTACTTGACAATGTTTATTTGTAGTCCTAAATGTTTAGTGTTTTTAATTACTTTTATCCTGCCAAAGTAGATATACCTTTCTTCTACTGCTCAGATCACACATGACCAAATATGCAAATTAGGTGATTATGTCATCTAACGACTTTTAGGACAGCCAGTTCCTGACAGGAAGTGATTTGCTCTGGTTCAAAACACAGAGAAAAGGATGACAGCGAGTATGCCAATGACTTAATTGGGTTGGCACAGATGAGCTATTGTGAAAAAATATGAATATATTTAGGATATGACCCAAGTAGTCTTAATAAAAAAAGACTTGTCATATGATCTGGAGGATTTTCCCCAGCGTGGAGGCGATTGACAAACTATCTGGTGTTGTAGACCTTGTACTATACGGCAAGCCAGACGAAAGCTTTCAAAAGCCTCGAAGCTTACAATTTTCTTTGTTTCAGGTTGGATCAACTATTTAGGATCCAAAGAAGCTTTAAATGGCTGTTGCTTTGTTTCTGCCTGGGTGAGCAGTGAGTTGTGCTATTTTAAGTAATTAGCCTGTGATAAAAATGCTACCGCTAACACCAACAACGAGTTAACCTCTGTTATTTCTATGTGCTTGGATCTACTTACAAGTAATTTATTTAGCTTCTGTAAACCCAAATTCGTGCTGGAGTTGTATGTATATGTTGATGTTGAATCATACTGTAGGTCAACCATTCGCAGAGCTCTATAGAAACCACATTAAAAACTATATATATATATATATATATATATATATATATATATATATATATATATATATATATATATATATATATATATATATATATATATATAAACTGTCATTTTCATCTGTGGGCCCCTGGAGAATGCATTGCCTTGAGACATAGAGACTGGACATTATACACTGATTCTTTTCATTGTGGATTCCAATTATGTTGGCAGCCTAGATTCACCTCCTAATGAAAGTAACCTATTTCCTTTCCTATCTGACTTTGGCAAGAAATCTGGTGCCAAGCTGGCATGACATGGTGAAACTAGAGTCTATGAACAAGGCAGTGGGCCCACTGTTTATTGATGCTTTGTCGGGGGAAAAGTATGTCACTGTATCTTTTCTGAAACTGGTACTACACCTCTTCAACAATGAGATTCTGTGAAATATATATCCAGATGGTGTGGTACATATAAGTTACACATGAAGCAGTGAGCAAAATGCTACTGCATTTTACATGACTCAAAATTCAGTGAGTAACTTTCTCATGCACACTGCCTACTTGCTCACTCTGTCAGTTCTACATTCTGATTCATATTGTCAAATCAAAAACAAAAAAATGTGAAGTGAAACAGTTTAAATCAATGTTAAAAAGGCACAGGAAAAATGCATATTCTCCAGCAAGCTATTGCAGAACGCTCTGCAATAGTATGCTCCTGGGAAGCAGGACAGATCCTTGATTACCGGGCAGAGGTCAGATTATTCATTTTTTGTCCAAATACAAATCTGAATTTTTGTTTCAGATCTGCATGTCAAACAGACGCAAGGAAACAGATCTCATCACTGACAAGCAAAGAACCATGCAGAATGAACTGACGTCAAACATGAACTCTTCCTGCTGTGATCCAATCTGAATTCATGAAACAATGTGAGCCATGCAAAGCACTCCATGTATGCCTCTACAGCAGGGGTGGGCAATCGCCTGAAAGCTGAATGTTAAATGTTCGGACTTGACGTTCACCAGACGTCTAAATGTTCACTCTGAACATTCATTCACTGTGAGGAAAAAAGTTTCTGCTGTGATTTTATTTAATCAGTTTTATATCTTTTAAACCTTATGGCAGTTATTTTTCTCCACTAGGCCTCAATTTTTATCTTGTTTGCACCTCTGATGTCGTCTGAACATTGTCTAAACATCTGTGGGACTTTTTGTAAGATGCGGTTTTACAAAACTTCCATACCGCATTTAGGCACTAGAGGGCTCCTCACCCAGCCAAGCCTTATCTCCATTGTATCGTCTCTCTCCATACAAAACGTATGCACTCATGTCTAAAGAGAGGTCAGTATTCAAATAATGGTTATGTCTCATATTTAAATTTCCTTTCCTACACAATCTGCATTGCATTTATTCTAGCGTTAAGTAAACGTATCTTGAAGGAGAATATAACTTAAATAAAAGTCCAAGAAGCTATTTAAAACTGCAGTATGTAACTTTTATAGAAAATACATATTTTTACATATTTGTTGAAACTGTCACTATGTCGTGACAGTATGGTATGAGACAGATAATCTGTGAAAAAATCGAGCTCTTCTGCCTTCTCCCTGTGCTTCCAGCGCTATGTAGAAACAACCAATCAGAGCCAGGAGAGTGGTGCTGTCAATCACCGTCCATGTGGCACAGCTCCCCCTTTAAGTAGCTGTGTAGACAGATAGATAGATAGATAGATAGATAGATAGATATTAGGGCTGCTACTAACAGCTATTTTAGTAATCAGTTCTATGGATTATTCTGATGTTTAATCGGATAAAAAATTGGAACATTCTGCAGATTTTTAATTTAACCTCTTAGGTTGTTTTTATAAAATATTAGCAATGCATTAAGAGAGGTAAATAAACAAATAATTAAACTCCTTTTTTAAATACATATCTGCATATATATATATATATATATATATATATATATATATATATATATATATATATATATATATATATATATATATATATATATATATATATATTACAGGTCCCATCTAAACAGCATCTAATGAACGTTCATCAGAAGCATTTAGAAATCTCAGTTTTTGCTATGTTTAGTCAAATTAATGTACAATGGTAGCATCAATTTACATTGATAACCAACAGTAAGGCAAACATACCAAACAGTTCAAATAAGTGATGAGCACAAAATTATTGCACTGTTTAACATTTCTTAAAACAAATAACTGCACCAAGTGTTATTGTTTGTGGTGTAGCCTTCAAAATAAAAGCCATATTTCCCACACCTATACAAATGAATGGGATTTCCACCTGTACTACAAACTCTCAAGTGATGGGAAGTTTGGCTCTTTTCAGAGAGTTAAGTGGAGTATCGCCCTCCACCTCTTGTGTGGTCTGCTTGCTGTGCTCCTGTGTTTGTACCCCCCTCCCAAGTGAAAAATGTCTCTCTGTGAAGAGCCAGCTCCCGTCGTTCACTTCAAAGAGCTGGCTCTTAGAGCCAAAACGTTCACAACTGACCCATCACTAAGGCTTACGTGGGCCTGTCAAAGGTTGTCAGTGGTCCAGATGTGGCCCGCGGGCCATAAAATGCCCAGGTCTACTCTACAGCAACTTTTCTGCACTAGTGTGTCTGCCTCTTTTGTACTATGAAATGAAGATCAGTTTATAGCATTCTGTCAAAATCATATCTTCACAAGCTCACTCCTGCTTATATTCACTTTATAGTCTTTATCAAAGAACTAATGGAATTACATAAAGACATTGAAAAGCCAGCACATCCTTTAAGGGAAGTAATAAAAACATTCTACACTCAGATTCTTCATTACTTCTTGTGTGCAATTCAGTCTCTTGCTCACTAGAGAACACTTCACCTTGCTAAAAAAAAACCGCTCTCCATCTGAAAAGGGAGAGAAACAATTAAGGTCTTTATTTAAACAAAAAGTTGATATTTAAAACCACAGCCACTTAGAGGAATTCATAAATGTTGATATATTTATATCATAATATCTAATGATGTTTGTTAGGACTAATTTTTTATATTTGCTATTTTAATTAGTTTATTACAGATGTAACAGATGAATGTTCACTGTGTGACTGCAGCTTGGCATGCATGGAATCATAATTTTAGCCCATTTTTTCATTGTTGGAATACAATAAAGAGTAACAACCCATTAATTTAAGGGAATAGATGAATGCTGATGGTTTTTATGTCCATCTGTTTTGAATGTGAGTGGGGATGGCTCCCCAGTGTATTGAAAGCCCTTTAACCATATGACTTCGGTTCCTGATGTGCTGCTGCTCTGTCTTGCTGTGCCACTAAGCATCTTCCCTGCTGAAGTGCCCTTGAACGCAATAGTGAAGAACTTGTAACCATGAGAGATAATGTTCTGTAAACCTGAATACAAAAGAAACCCTGGACTCCCACCCAAAAAGAAAAAAAAACTGCAAGAGGGTAAAGGAAAATTGTAAAAATGTACAAATTCTGAAGAACATTTTATGGACATTATCATCTCAAAGCCATTGTTATCTCCCTTTTTGCCTGTCATCATCAGCATATTTGATTGCATCACAATTGCAAACACTATCTCCATGGTAACTTCCTGTTACCAAGAGGCAGAGATGCAGGGTGTCAGAGATCATGAAGTGTTTTTTGATTGGCTCATGATATCCCTTTCATATAAATGTAGCTTTGCCTGCTCAAGCCAGACAGCATAGCTAAGTTAGGCTACAATTATTGTAAAGGTAGGGCAGATACTTGTGCTATCCCAGTAAACAATGTAAATTGTATGCAATGTTTGTGTTGTGGAAAATTATCTGCCTTCATTTTGACCTTATCATTTGGATAATTATTGTTCCACTTCATCACCTCAAAAGACGGGAGAAAAAAATGCTTGGAAAAGCTGATTTACACACAGTGGAAAGTAATTTTTTTTTCCATTAAAGATCACATATATTTAGGAACCAGAAAATGGATGAATATTGCGCATATAAAACATTAATAAATCAACATCAGCCTTTTCTTTGTTTTTCAAAACAGATACAGTGGGGAGAAAAAGTGTTTGATACACTGCCAATTTTGCAGGTTTTCCCACTTTCAAAGCATGTAGAAGTCTTTAATTTTTATCATATGCCTAATGCTGTTCAACTTTGATTGACAGAATCTAAAACATCATATTGTATGATTTTTAAGTAATTAATTTTAATTTTATTGCATGACATAAGTATTTGATCAGCTATTAACAAGTAGAAATTCTTTCTCTCACATACCTGTTGGTTCTTCTTAAAGAAGCTCTCCTTTTCTCCACTCATTACCAGTTTTAACTGCACCTGTTTGAACTCGTTACCTGTATAAAAGACACCCGTCCACACACTCAATCAAACAAACTCCAACCTCTCCACAAAGGCCAAGACCAGAGAGCTGTGTAAGGACATCAGGGATAAAACAGTTGACTTGCACAAGGCTGAAATGGGCTACAGAAAACAAGCAACCAGCTTGGTGAGAAGCCACAACTGTTTGTGCAATGATAAGAAAATGGAAGAAATTCAAGATGACACTCAGTCTCCCTTGGTTCTCCCAGGCTCCATGCAAGATCTCACCTCGTGGGGCATCAATGATCATGAGGAAGTTGAGGGATCAGCCCAGAACAACACGGCAGCACCTGGTCAATGACCTGAAGGAGCTGGGTCTGCAGTCTAAAAGAAAACCATTAGTAATACATTACGCCGTCATGGATTGAAATCCTGCAACGCACGCAAGGTCCCCTTGTTCAAGCCAGAACATGTCCAAGCCTGTCTGAAGTTTTCCAATGACCATCTGGATGATCCAGAGGAGGAATAGGAGAAGGTCATATTGTCTGATGAAACAAAAGTAAAGCTTTTTGGTCTAAACTCCACTCACCGTGTTTGGAGGAAGAAGATGAGTACAACCCCAAGAACACCATCCTAACCATGAAGCAAGGAGGTTGAAACATCATTCTTTGGGGATGCTTTTCTGCAAAGGGGACAGGACGCCTGTACTATATTGAGGGGAGGATGGATAGGGCCATGTATCAGGAGATCTTAGCCAGCAACCTCCTTCCCTCAGTAAAGGCATTGAAGATGGGTCATGGCTGGGTCTTCCAGCATGATAACGACTCGAAACACACAGCTAGAGTAAATAAAGATTGGCTCTGTAAGAAGCATCTCAAGTTCCTGGAGTGGCTATCATTTGTTTTTAGCTGATGATCAGGTATGAAGATTGCTGTTGTTTATATGACGCTTCTGTTGCTCTTGTTAGCATAATGCCAATACTGCTTCGGATAAATGTTTCTAAGATTTATTTTTTCAAATTGTTAATAATAATGATACTCCTGTTGCTTCTTTTGAATTTCTGTTGCTGTTGTAATATTAATGTTTGCTTGATATCATAATGTTTGTTGGGTCAGATGACCATTCTGATGTATTGTTGTACAAGAAGGAGCTGAAGTCCTGTTTGGTGACTCAGATAAATGAACATTTATATTTGCAAGATTTTGCAGAGCACCTGATTGTTGGATAAATTCAGGGGGATTGCTTGGTGTTGTGATTCCAGCAGAACCTGGTTAAGTCCTTCTGACTTCTGGGTTAATTTTATTTTCTTCTGTCTGGTGTCATTAGTCAATGCTCAACAGTTCAGTTTTGATAGAATGTAGCCTGTTGTTTGTTCAGAGTTAAACTTTTAGGTGATCATAGATTGTTCTGGCATTTTTAAGTTTTGAGTCTGATTCAGAGTTACTGTAGTTGTTGACACTGATTTAATGATTGCATACTGTACACTTTGTAAGTTACTAACTACACCTTTTACTTGTATCTAATTTAGCCCTTCATGTTACTTCGCTGTATGAAGAAAGTAATATTATTGTGGAATTGTACTCATTTTCCTACTGTTTATTAGAATTCTTATATTGAACTAGGAAGGGAAATCTATTGGCACATTAGAATTTTTCGCTATGGGTGAACTCTGGAATACAGGAAGGGAGCACAGATTTTACATTTACTATAAAACAATCTTTTATGATCTGTGGGTGTATGGGTTCTCACTTGTGTTTGTATTTGGATTATTCTGTGTAGATCCTTTGGTGTTCTGGTTTAGCTCCCTCTGTTCATTCTGTGCTTGTCACTTTCTGTTATTTTTTCCTGATCTGCTTCTTTCCTAACTGTACCTTATCCCCCTGATTAGTCCCACTTGGTTTTCTTGCAACTCACCAACTCATTAAGGCAGAATGAACTTCCTGCTGAATGTTTTTGGACCCCTGGATAGGGTGCTAGTTTGTTAGGTCTCCAACTCAGACAACAGTTCTCCTATCTTTCTTCTTTTCACAGAGCAAATTGCAATATAAATCTTTACTTTATGATCTCAGATTCAAGCTGGAGACTTTTTTGAAAATGCTTTTGTCTTAAGTGCCCATTGTGCTATGCAAGTCAGGAAATGCATATGTGACATGGTCACGTTTTGGCAAATGTCATCTGTGTTCTCAAATGCATTGTGTTAACTTTAGTTCTTTTAACATAATTTTTTTTTTTTTTTTTTTTTTTGGACATGGAAATGCATATAGCTAGTGAATTACAAGCCCAAACTATGTGCTCACATTGGTTTGTTTTACATACACAACAATTAAGCAATTAAGAAAATGAATAAGAAAAAAAGATGGAAAGTAAGAATAATCTTTTGTAACTTGTCTACATATTCTACTTAGCTGATGTGTGACTTTGACTGAAGCAAAGTACACGTTATTTGTCTGCCATCCAGCTCTGTCAGTAAGATGGAGAAGCTAGCTCAAGCAAAGTGGCAAATGCAGAAATGCTCAGACAGCCAGAACCCAAAGCAGGTTCATCCTCCGCTAGTGGGTTAACTCAGCCGGGACAGAACTGACAGAGACCAGAGTGACTTTGACATTAAATATGGTATGCAGTCCTTCCATATTTTATTATTACCACACTGTTTTTAGTCCTCTCTGTGTTGTTATGAGGACCAGTGTTATCAAAGAGAAATATGGAAACAAGATAATAATCACAATAACTTTTCTGTTTGCATGGTGTGGAGCAGAATGAGGTCTGAGCTCTGTCAATAAAAACACCAAGAACTGCAACATGAAGACCAAGCAAAGCATTTAATACAGAAAAGTGTAAATGTACAGTAAACTAGTACATGTGTGTGCTTCTTTTTAGAGAATATTCCCCTCAGCTAAAGCCTAACAGCGTTTTGAGTTGTCAGGGGTGGAAGCAATGTGCTAAAAACCATTGCAAACTCCTCACAGGAGTTTCAATAGCAGAACAATCAATACGCCTAGAGAGCACAAGTATGGCAGCTTTGAGCTTTGTGTGTGTGTGTGTGTGTGTGTGTGTGTGTGTGTGTGTGTGTGTGTGTGTGTGTGTGTGTGTGTGTGTGTGTGTGTGTGTGTGTGTGTGTGTGTGTGTGTGTGTGTGTGCGCGCGCACACAGCGAGACACAAATGGACTCAGGGTTTGTCATAGTTATTGATTCAGTTCACTGCAAGAGCAGGAAGAAACTGAGTGGTGGAATCATTATCTTGACAGTTACACTCTGTACACACAGTCACATACTGGAATATAAACAGAAAAAATAACAAACACTCTTTAGCATGGTCTCTTCATAGTCAGGTTGACTTCAGATAAATTCCTTCCTGCAGAGTGTATATACATCCTACTTGTGAAGAAGTACACACCCCTGAAATCAAGAGCTGAGTTTATTACACACCTACACACACAAACATTCACAGGGCAGAGTTCCTAACCTTGTTATGGTCTGGTAGAGACGCACATCGATCATGATCCCCTTAAAGACAATGAGGATATGAGGAGGGCAAAAGAAGAACTAAGGGAAGACAGACAGCCACTGTATATACTGAATCTTTAGTCTTTTAAACAAAAGGTAAAGGCAATAAGTTTTGATATGTCATTTGTATATTCAGCTTTTTTAACTTAAACTAAAACATCCTATAATCAAGTATGTGTCTACATTGGCAGGCATCAGTTATTCATTAAAGTCAGATTTTCATCAAACAATTGTCACTAAGCAAAAGCCCCACTTGACATAAGCAATTATGCTGCTTGTTATAATTGTGTTACAGTTTGGGAATCCAAGCATGTGGTGAACTTTGCAGGAGTACTATGAACAATGAAAGAACAATAATTAATCAACAATGTGAGGATATAACCAAGTCATTTATTTTTCATATCATCTGCAGTTCTGCCATTCTGCTCAACCCTCTTACATTTAACAAACTCAAACTTTACAATTATCTCCAAATTTGTATTTGCTGAGCTCTTCAGCTCCACCTTATTTAAAAAAAAAAAAAAAAATGAATAGGTACATGCAGCAGGTAAATAAAAGTTATATAGACCAAAGGGATGCTATCGAGGAAGGCAGTTCCTGTAACCTGCTTAAATAAGACTAAACTTCTAATGTTTAGTATGATTTTAAAAGATGTTCATTACCACTGAGGCACCTGAGACATACCACAAATCACATTTTTCAACCTTGACTTCAGCATGTGGCTGTTACCATCTTTGATTTTCACAACCAAAAGTCTTGAGTGAAAACTTAATTTTAGGGATGCTATCCACCTTATTCCTGGGAGGGTTACTGTAGAAATGATTATGGGTCTTACTTCCGGTGAATGCCGGAAGCAGGAGTAAGGCATTGGCTAATTTGTGGTTTACTGGCTAAACTACTGGTTTGCGTTCATTATAGAAGTTACAATTCTCTTTTCTGACCAATATTTTATCATTCTTTAAGCAAAAATATTAACTAAAATGTCCTTGAGCTCGGGTATATGTTGCCCTGTTCTTGGCTGTACTAACAATCGGAGCAAGCTGAATTTGTGGCTACGACAAGAGTGTGTTGAACACGCTCCCGAAATGAACAGAGAGTGATAAGCGGTAGCTTTCATCGCCTACAGATAAGGAAAGTGAAAATGCTGTACATATGCTTATTTCATTTTGTGGACAAAGAGCCAACGGAGGAAAACTTACATCCTTCATTGCGGTTGGGCTATGACAAAACTACTCAAAAGGAGAATCAATTTTTATTTCAGAAGAATTCAATAAGGTCTTAACTGCTGATGCCTGAAGGAATCAATGGCTATGACAGTAAGTTTGGCAACTGTACTAAAACTGAACCTAGGATTATTTTTATTCTCTGTTCTATTATTATTATTATTATTATTATTATTATTATTATTATTATTATTATTATTATTATTATTATTATGATATTAATGATGAAAAATACAATGTTCTTGCTTGGCAAAGGATCTTTTTATACAGCAGTAGACTATTTTTCCATGTTAAGTAGGACTCCTCTAGATGTTAAGAGTGCCATTTTCTCTTAAATTACCTAGTGTTCTGCTTCAAAGTACGCAGCTCTGAAATGAACCAAGGAGCCAACTTCCTATGGATAATTACCTTCTTTTTTAAGGGGGATACATCCTCTAATGCCACACGCAATGAAAAAGTGACACTATGGACAAGAACATCAATTTGAGAAGGGCCATATATTAAATTGCTGCCTTCTGCTGTGTTTCTCTGAGATTCTGAGGAAATTAAACATGGAATCGATCCTTTAAAAGTTCTTACTACATTGTCTGATAAAAATCTATTACAATGAAATTTTCTCTCAGGTTTGGAATACTCATTTGAAAAAAGTCAAAGGTTATTAAAAACGATCAGACAGCACAGGGTTATGGGAAAGCACTGTTATTTCTTCATACTCAATGCCGTATGTCAGCACAAGATCTAAAGTATGACCAGAGTGGGTAGGACAGAAATCTTTGAGTAAAACCAATTAAGTCCAAGTTAGCATTAAGCACTACATTAAGCCTATTACCATCACTGTCAACATAAATGTTAAAGTCTCCCACTATATTGATCTTATCAGTATTTAACACTAAATTAAATTTAAAAAATCTGAGATATGCTCTAAAATTGAGAGAAATGGTCTGGTGGACGGTACAAAGCAACTAAGAAAAGTGGGTCTTGTGCTTTGCAACTAGGATGAGTTGTGATTTTTATTGCAAAAATAAACACTGAATGTTCACTACAAATCCTATTTTTAGGTCTTGGAATTCAGCTGTCTGTCTGAATCCCAAAAAAGTCCCTTTAGGTCTCACTTTTACTTTATCTCACTTTATATCTCACAAACAAAATTTCCCAACAAAATGAAGATTGCAAACACCATACCTATGTACAAAACTGGCAATAATCACCTCTTCACAAATTATAGGCCTGTCTCTCTTCTTCTTCAGTTCTCTAAAATCCTAGAAAAACTTTTCAATGAGAGGCTAGGAAAATTCATAGATAAACACCCATTACTCAACAACAGTCAATATGGATTCAAAGCAAACTGGTCAACATCACTAGCTGTAACTGACCTCATAGAAAAAATTACCAATATCACGGATAGTAAGAAATTAGTTATTGTGGTATTCATATATTTAAAGAAAGCTTTTGACACAATAAATCATGATATCTTAATTAAAAAATTAGAACGTTATGGAATTCAGGGGTAGTTTTGAACTGGATGAGTAGCTATTTAGAGAACAGATCATTTGTGAAGATGGAAGACACTGAATCTGATCGTCTGAAGATTGTGTGTGGGGTACCTCAAGGGTTAGTGTTGGGACCAGTATTATTTAATTTGTATATAAATGATATATGTAAAGAATCAAATGTAATAAAATTTGTGTTATTTGCAGACGACACAAACATTCTGGTTTCTGGTGAGAGTTTACACAACTTCTATCCATAATAACCTTGGAAATGAGTAAACTAAAGAAATGGTTTGACAACAATAAACTATAATTAAATTTTAACAAGACTAAAATTATGGTTTTTGGAAATTGCTACAAAAATGCTCAAATTCAAATCCAAATAGAAAGTGTAACTCTAGAAAGGTTATCCAACTATAAATTTCTTGGTGTAATCAATGATAAAATCAATTGGAAAGCTCACATTAAACATTTACAGAATAAATTATCTAGAAGCATTTCAGTCCTTGCTAAAAGCCAGAGATATTCAGAGCAACAAATCACTTCATATTCTTTATAACTCGCTGATTCTGCTATACTTATCGTATTATTCAGAGGTGTGGGAAATTAATTACATAAGCTATTTACAACCACTAATTACCCTACAGAAATGAGCCATCAGAATTATCCATAATATCAGTTTATATGAGCACACAAATCCATTATTCTTAAAATCTAAAATTCTTAAATTTGAAGATCTAGTGGAATTTAAAATTGCTCAAATTATTTTAAGGCAGTAAATACATTGTTACCTGAACACATACAGAAACTGTTTTTCGAAAGAGAAGGGGGATATGATTGAAGGGGATATTTGCACTTAAGGATTCGGAGTATACGCACAGCAAGAAAGAGCTTTTGTATTTCAATTCACTGGGTAAAACTATGGAACAAGCTAAATGAGTAGCTAAAAAAAAAAGTCAAAATTTAATACAATTTAAAAGAAAACATAATAAGGTTATTTTCACAAGATACAGAAATATAGGTGGGTGATAGTACAAATGTATATATGTAAATTGAGGTAAGTGCATATGAGTGTGTGTGTGTGTATAGGTGGATTCATATATATATTTGGGTATAAGTATGTGTGTGTGGTGAGTTCACAGCAAAAAACACACAATTCTAAAATGGAAAATTGATTAACACTAATATTGATGTATATACAGATCCCTTAGATTTATGTGTCTATGTACATTTTTGCATGCTTTAATGTGTATAGAAATATCTATGAGTAAGAATATGTGTAATAAATAAGATTGCACAAGAGTAGATATAAATTCACATGGTAAATAATGTATACATTTATGTATAGATGAATACAGGGACAGGGTAAACAGTATTTATATACAGTAGCATATAACTTCACATGGCAACAACAACTCAGGTATTCCCTAATTTATACTTAAGTTTATCGCAATATATTTTTATACTGTGTAAAATTCTTTCTATTAATTTATGTAACTTCTAAATATGTCAAGATTTTTGTATTATTTATTTTTTTTATATCTAATAAGGGTCCATCTGAAAATATATGAAAACATAGTATTGAGTTCATTGGGTAGGAGTTCATAAGTGTCTTACTTCTTCCTACTACTTTTTGAACACGTCAAGACTGTTGTTCCCACAAATTTTGTGTCTCTTGCATTTCCTGTTGAAGTATGTTCAAATATGTCTGTTATTTTATACTGCTATCATGTTCAAAATAAAAAATCTTTCAACTGAATTGAAAAAAAAAAAATTGGAATCAGACATGTTTTTTTTTTTTCTCTCTCTCTACGATGTACCTCCTGTCTTATAGGGAATTTTTTGTGTTTTGAACTAGTTTAAGTAATTGCCAGGAATGTTGACAATCAGTGCAAAAGATAGGAGACAGCAACATGTACAATACATGTATTTGAAATCTCAGGCTTTGGCATTTTACATTCACACAACACCTGGAATTTAAATTCAGTTTTAAACCTAAGATCATTTTTATGAACCTTCATTAACTGAGTTCTTGTCGTGAAAAAATGATTAATATAAACCTCTCACTTTAATCTCTAGCCATTGTTGGATAACTTTTGTCATTTTGTATGCCTTGTATTGACCCAAATTACGCAATAATCTTTTGCCTGTAGGTCATTTTAGCTTTATTGAATATCTTATCAAAACTACACAGTGAGAATGATTGGCAGATAAAATCTGGGTGGGATGTCAGACACTGCAACAGCAAGTTATTTTGGTGAGATCTCATTAAGTGTCAAGCAGAGAAGGATGAATATTGGAGAAAAAATTATGTAACAAGGTTAAGAAAAGTCTGGTGAGAGATGAAAAGAGCTAAAGCCATGGAGTTAAAAAGGAAAATAATGAGTGACAGTCAAGAAAAGAAAAAAAAGTTGTATTTCACTGGATTTATTACTTTGATGTATTTGGATGGCAGAAAGGAAGACAAGACAATAGGTAGGTTAAATGCAAGTCCAAAGATAAAATGTAGGCAACATGGCCATGTAACAAACACAAAACTTTGGGACATGATTTTTGCTGTCTGGGTAAAGGATGTTAGAACACTCTGGAGTTTTACCATTACTGAAACCAGTATGATCAAAGTCCTATTTTAGACCAACAAGAGAGTGTATTAATAGATGGTGGCTCACAACACTTTGAGGACAACTTCATGGAACATAACATGGAACATATGTCAGAATGTTATTCCTAGACTACAGCTCTGCATGCAATTGCATTAACCCCCAAATTTAGTCAACAAACTACAAACACTTGGTCAAAGACCCTGTCTCTTTCACTAGATCAAGAAGTTTCTGAGTAGCAGTCCCCAGCATGTCAGAATTGGCCACCAATTCTCTTCTGACATAACATTTGGCACTGGGGTTCTCCAAGGCTGCGTCCACAGTCCAGCCCTCCATTCACTCTTCACACATGACTTTCCACAGCTCCAACATCTTAATAAAATTTGCAGGCGACACAAACATTGATGAAATTTCCTATAGGGAAAAGGTCCAGACACTGTCCACCTGGTGCAAAAACAATCACCTCATCCTGAACATCAAGAAAACAGAAGAAGTCATAATAGACTTCAGAAAAAAACAATGCCACAATGGTTTGTGCATTAGCAGAGAGGAAGTGGAATGGGTCCAAAGCGTCAAGCTCCTGGGAGTATAGATTACTGAAGAGCTAACCTAGAACTGATACACCTCCTGTATCATTTAAAAAGCCCAGAAGAGACTTGTCTTCCTTAGGACCCTTAAACGCAATATACTCAGTAAGCTACTGATCAGTTTTTACCGAGGCACCATTGAAAGCATCTTAACTTACTGTTGTACTATGTGGTACTCTGGTTGCACTGCTGCAGAAAACAAGGATCTGCAATGGGTGGTGAGGACAGCTGAAAGGGTTGTTGACTCTTCCCTTCCAGATCTGGGCAGCAGCCACTGGGGACACCTCCTGACAAGGCCACAAAAATTGCCTGGGAACCACCTCCTCATTACACTCCTCTCAGGCAGAGATAGAACCCTGATCACCTGCACAAACAGGCTGCGAAACATTTTTTTTCCCCTTAGGCGATGAACATACTGCAGTCACATCAACACAAATAACAGCACGGAATCCAGTAGGACCCTGGAATCTTTAACTGTGGAGTTTTACATCAATCTGTGCAATAATTGCCATCTTGACTCCATATTATTTATTTATTTTTTACATGTTCTTTTTTGGCATTTCAGGTATTCCATATAGGGAAGATGGTTGCCTACATGTGCCAGGGCATATTTGCTCTTCAAAAAGGATATCTGAAGATGGTATCCTAACTGTGTGACTTTCTTAAATCAAGACTACATCCAGCAACAAAGTAGGCAAGCCCCGTTGATGTTATCGTAACCTGTGCTTGTATGACCTACACCCACTTGAATTATATATGTGCTGGTGTGTGTGTGCATAGAAAAGATTGCATTTGTGTTGAGTGGGTGTGTGTGAGCACACCCACTCAACACTTGAAATTCCACAGTTGTTAAAGTGGTGAGAAGCACTGTAACCCACAACACCCAAAAGCAGCAAAGAACAGGTAAACTTGGGTCCAGAAGGCCACAGCTCCCCCAGGCAGACAGACACAGATCACCACCCCAGAGTACCCATGCTCCCCACACAGAGGCAGGCCATCAGCGAAGCAAAGGAGCAGCAGCCCCCAGGCTAAAGAGGTACAGACTAAGACGCGGGGTGCTCAGTCTCTCAGAGAGAGCCGTGTAGGTCAAGCCTGGGACCCAGCCCCCCCCAGCGCCTACCCCCCCAGCAATCTCCTGCAGCAAGGCCGCCCACACCAAGCAGGGGAGACACCACCCCACCGCAGCAGCCATAACTCAGAAAGACCAGGGCAGAGAAGGTACATTACCACCTCACCTGGTGGCCAGTTTCTGGGAGGTCAAGAGAAATGGATGCCCACCAGAGCCTCATGCAGCCCCCACGATATGTTCCTGAGAGCCATAGGCCACCTCCAGTCAATGCTGAACCAACTCAGGCATTGGGGTGTGAGCAAAAAGGACTGTGTGTATCTTTGATAACATGAATCGCTGCTATGAAAGCAGGTGTGGATGTCTAAGGTGTATTAAAACTGGGACTGTGACTTGCTGGAGTAGGGCAGATCCGACTGCTTGCTGAGAGCTAACTGCAAGCTAACCCTAAGGGTCTATAACATATTAAAGTTGAGGTGCAGGATGGAACCAGACATAGCGGAGGGGGAATCTTGACTCAATTTTAAATTTTGTTTAATTTTTTATTTTCAACTGTAACTACAGTGTGTGAGGGGTTTCCTTTGTACAGTATTTACACATTCTTATCATATTTCTGCTGCTACTGCATCACTCTTAACAGAGTTCTGTCCGTCTTAATATTGTTTGAAGAACCAGTCTTTAGAACTATATAAAGGAAGACCAAGTTAGGTGAATGGAAGAAAAACAGTCACGAGAGAAAAAGGAAACTAAAATGTGTGGAATACTGCTTGAAAATGCTGCTCTACTACAATACAGTACAAAGAAGACCTTGGAGACAAGAAAAAAATGTCTCTAAGGCACAAAACAAATGTCTCACCAAATTAGATAATCATTATCACAGTCATTAAATTGTCATTATTATTATTATAATTATGACAAACAGAGATACCATTTAATCTCTCCTTAATCAATTTAAACAACAGTGTATTGTGACTATTTTGTTCCTGGAGGGGAACCAATCAAATGATGCAGAAGCTAAAGCCCTCAAACTTCGAAACTGGTAATGGTGGATAATCTATTTGTTGACTTCTCATCAGTGACCTTTAAAAATAATCTTTCAATGTGTGACAGTGACTTTCAAAAGAGAAGACACCCAAATAACCTAAGAAAAACACCTAAATGGCTCACATCTTTGATATCCGCATCACAACAGAGCAAGCTGAACAAAGAACTAGAAAACATCCTTTTTGTAAAACAAGTTGAGCATACAATCAAATGGGTCCCTAAGCTTAGAGTTTAGAATTGCTGGATTTGCTTGACTTAATACTTTCTGGGTGGAAAAATAGTATTGAGTGCTTCTAGAAGCAGTGACAGGGACTTCAGAGAGTTATTCAAGACTAGTTGTAGGCACAATGCAGGAAAAGATGGTTATTTTTATAAGTTTTAATAGAGGTAAGAATAAGATTTGATTATGCATCGAAGATAGTATATGGCTTGTTATGGACAAGAAGCTTTATGACTATCAATCAGGGAGGCAGTCAGTTGGCTTTGCTAACTGTGTAAGGACTCAAGGAACGTGCTGCACTTGAACACAAGGTCGTGCAAGAGATCCATTAGCCAAGTATGTCTTAGAGCAGTGTTTCTCAGTTCTGGTACTCAAGGATCACTGCCCTGCATGTTTTAGGTGTTTCCCTTCTGCCACACGCCTGACCTGAATAAGTGGGTGATTAACAGGCTTCTGCAGGACATGATGGCATGCAAAGGAGATCATGCAATCATTCAAATCATGGGTTCTGGAACAGAGACACTTCTAAAATATGCAGGGCAGTGGTCCCGGAGGACTGGAATTGAGAAACACTGTCTTAGAGCTTACCTGCACAAAACAAATACAAGGTTGCTTTTTCCTGCCTATATTTGTCCCCTTAGATAGTAGGGTGAGTTGTGTACAGTTCCAAGTACACATGCTGGATATACACTAGCTAGTAAAAGAATTAGCCGTTTTTATTTTTGGCTGACTTCAAAACGGCGTCTCTAAATCCAGCTGGAAGTGCTGGCATTGCTGACATTCTTTCATCTTGAAGACAACACAATGGATCTGCTGCAAGAGTTAAAACTGAGTAAGAAGTGGATACCATCACAATCTATCGACCAGTAACAAGAATTATGACCTAATAACCAGCCCTAATGGACTCTGTTAAAGTTTCACAGGGAAGAGGTGAGCCATCCATTCAAATGTGCAAAAAGAGTCTGTCCGTAGAGGGCAGGGTCACCAGACCACAGGGAGCAAAAGCCCCTTTCAGATCACAGTTCTGCAAAAAAAAAAAAAAAAAAAAAAAAAAACATGCAACGCAGAACCCCCCCCCCCCCATTATGGATCACTTTGTCCCTTCATATCGTACAATCTGAACTTTTGAAAATATGGGGCATGTGCACTTCTAGATCAGGCAACTGGGATTATGGAATGCCTGGCATGGCTCACAACCACCAGCATTCAGATGGGTAGGTTGTGTGGGATTTCCCCTATGTTATTCCCACACGTCACTGTTTGTGCTGCAGTCTTCGTGCAGGTAGGCTGCCCAGATTATTTTAATACAAGTGTAGTTGTGTTCCATCCTCAATATGAAATTATCTGCATCAGATTCTAAAGAGCGATATATTTTTCAGGCAAATGTACTGAAACCGAAAAACCTAACATGTATTTCTTTAGACTGTAGGAAGAAGGTAGAGTGTCCAGACAAGATTCTCAAATGCATAGGCTGAACAAGGAAATTCCATACCTAGAGGCTTCAGCAGGCAAACCCAGGATGTCCTTGCTAGTAGATAACAGTGTTAACAAGTGTGGCATCATGCAGCTTAAGCCAGTTTAATAGTTTGCAAAATAGATATTCTTCATCATACATATTTATGGTTGAAAAAAAAAAGAACAATATGCACTATTGGTACATGGTATGTGTACATATATAGTTGCCAAATTTCATATATATAGAATTTTTTCCAGTCCAGCAGAGCAGTGTTTTTAATATGTTGGTGAATCTGAATTAAAAAAAAAAAATTTAAATATTTCTGAAAGTAATAAAGCAAAACCGCTATCACTTTAATATTTAGTGTCAAAAATGAAAACATTAACATGCATTCCTTGTAATACAGAACATTCCTTAAAGAAACTACAGAACAAACATTGTTTGGAAGTCAAACTGAATTCAACACTTTTGTGTATTTGCATGTTTTTGGTATTCTAGAGGTTGTCAGTCTATAAAATATGATAAGCGAAAGCAATCAGGGACTCCATCTGTCAGAATGAGCATCTTCTCCTCTTCCACTTACTGTCCTGCAACAATAGCATACTAAGTGACTGTGACAAGCACTTATGCCATGAAAAAATCTGCTTCCTTACACCACTGCTTTGGCTGTATTCACAGGAGTTGGAATCATGAGATTTTTAGGTTGAGTCCAAGGAGAGCAGCAGCGTAAAATGATCACTCTTTCCCCACCAGCAGTCACTGATTAGTTCCTGCATGAAAAACAGGTCCAGGTTTAGGTCCAATCTGCTGTGCTAAATAAATTATACTGCTAGCAAGATCAGGCTGTTATGCAACTCAAAGCTTTCCTTTTTTGTTACGATGTGCATTTCTAATACAGCTTTTTTTATCCTTTATCCCCTAGCATACTTTATCTTACTATTTTCTTTGGCTAAGTTTTCCATTATTGTACACCTCTTTTTCCCCCTCTACCTTTTCTTCCTTTCTACTGTTTAACAAAATGCCAGGTGTGGTACTAGTGCCATCTTTTGACAGAATAAATGCAGTAAAAATACCCAAGGGAACCAAGAGCAGTCTTCACATCTCAAGAGCAGATTTAAGCAGGTCCTCATGCGTAACGTGCCTCCAGCTGTGTCATGTTTCAACCCATTTCCTCTTTGACTGGCTAATATTTAAAGAATCACAATCTTTTTTACCTGGTTCCCTTTTGTACATGAAAAAAGAGGGATTAAATGATTCAAGAGATTAAAGGTCCAGCTGCTTCTGTTCAGTCTCTCCCTTTTCTAGCTGCTTGCTCTGTCACAAAAAATACATATTTTCTTTTGTTGTGACAAAAGTTTCTATGGTCTGCTCAACTGCACATCGAGGGAGAGAAGATCCATAACAAAACCTTTTCCCCCCTCACTAGAAATGTCATTGTAATTTGACCTTGATGCAAGAAAGTATTTTCTGAAATTTTAAAAAAGGGTCTACACACAGACACGTCGAGACTCATGCACCTTGTGAGTGTGCTAGAAAGCATCTCCCTCACTAAGGTAAAGCACACATTTACATTGTCTAACAGAAAGTTTCTTTTGGTTTGTTATGCTTTTATTTTGATGACCAATAACCTCTCTCTCTTTGAGGTCAACTTCCCGAAGGCAAGCTTCATGGATGCACATGACAGCAGGGCTGCAAAATATATTGCAAGTATATCGTCATCGCAGTAGCAGTGTGTGCAATATACATATTGCAAAGGACTATTTGGAGTGCAATAACTGTTGGCCAATATGTTCTACGAGTTCTGAAATTGTATTTTTCATGCTAATGCAATATTTAGCCAGCAGGGCAGAGTTTCACAGCAGTAAAAGCTTACACTACACACAAATGACATTGCCAAAAATGCTAATAGTCACATAGAGTAGGAAACACAGATTAGAAAGAGAGAAAAAAAGAAAACAGACATATATCACACCTGATATCGTCATAGCAGTATTTACCAATATTATCACCATTGCAAGAGTTTCTAATTTCGTGCAGCTCTACATGATTTCCTAAATAATTCCCTTATCATCCACCTCTTTGGGGCAGACAGTTTGACTGAAGCTTTACTTTGATTTGACTTAGCTTATTTTGTATATTATTTAATCTGTATTAGTTTGTAGTCAGATGTATGTTGTGTATGTAAAATAGCTTTAGTAGTACATTGTATAGCTTTAGTTATAAATGCACTGTTCAGGTGAACCCCTTTAAATTTTTTTTAAAGATTTTTTTTTTTTAGGCTCAGGTGGCCTTTATTTAACAGTAAATATACAGAAAATACAGAGGAGAGAGAAGGAAGGAGATGGGGAAGACATGCAACAAATGGCCCGAGACTGTGAATCAAACTCAAGACAACTGCATTGAGGACTACAGCTTCTGCACATGGTGAGTGTGCTCTGTTAACTGAGCCACCCAGCGCCCTCTGAACAACCTAAATTTTTTATCAGTGGAATTGTCTGCATCTATTAAAACAAGACTGTTAGGGGTTGGATGTGATGTGGGTTTTTGTAAAAAGCTGCAATACTGCTTGAACTGTTAATGTTGTGTCCTTGGTGCTAGAAACTGCAACTGGTGAGACCAGTTAAAAATCTTCTTGAAAATTTAAAAGAAAAACATTCAGAGCTCTGGAAAACTGCTGAGGGATGTTGTTGCCTTTTTTCCATCATATGGACCTCTTCATGTCTGCTGGTTTTCATCCAGTAATAGCATAAGTGCATAAAAATGTTTGTATATGTTCTACATTCATATTATATCCATCAGTGCAGGTAATTGAGATTTTGTTTCAACTATCCGGTGAAATACATGGACTGCATTTTTAGTTCAGTGATTTATATCGAAGAAAATGCTGAGATACCATCCATTTGCTTTAACACTCATTCCTATACATCCATTGCCCATTTTTAATGTTTTTGTTTCATATATATATTTTCTTTTTTAATGTCAAACAACCTACAGTAATATCCCCAGCCATTATTTAGTTAATTACTTAGTTAAACACTAACATATTACTTATTTTTGACTTTGACAAAATAAAGGTGAAACAAGTACATCGAAAGACTTTTTCATTTTCATGTGTCCTTTGCAGCACTTTGAATTTGTATTCCTCAGAGATTGCACACTAGCTTATTATGATTCCATGCAAAAATTCAAGGATAGTTTCACGATGATAAATATGGCTTCTCTTTGGTCATATTAAATAGCTTTCCTGAGTGACACACTGAACTACAACACATGCTATCTTTGTGCTTGTACCCTAAAAGTAACACTTCATGAATCTATAGAGTATATATCCAATTGCTGGGTTGCAGTCATGTGACCCGGCTGACGTGCAAAATTAAGATGGAGGGCAGGAAGTGATTTACTCCAGTTCAAAACACAGAAATGGATGACAGCGAGTACTCAAATCCCTTAAATGGGCTGACACAGACGAGATATTGCGAAAAATACACTTACATTTAGGATAAGATCCATATAGTCATAATAAAAAAGACTTGTCATATAATCTGGAGAATTTACCTGGCATGAAGGTGATTGACACAACTATCTGGTGCTGCAGATCTTGTAATATACGACGAGCCAGATGAAAGCTTTCAAAAGCCTTGAACTGGTGTTGTGTAAACTTCATTTACTTCCTGCCCCCCATCTGCATTTTGTGACGTCGAAACTATGGCATATGCAACCCAGCAATACTGTAACATTAAAAAGATTTTTTATGTCATTTACATTATAATTGTAATAATTTCAAGAGAAGGTTTTTTTTTATTACTCTAACCTTAAGACTGATTTTTTTCCCTTCATCTTGTCTCTATGTTGCATCTAATGCTATTTAATAAACTTGATATGAAATTCAAGCTGTGATCATTTCTGGCAACATGTGCTGCACCTTTACTCCAAGTAAAATGTTGTTTAAAATACAAAGAAAGCATGATTTTGTCTTCTAGATTAACAAAATGAGATCAAAAAGTAAAATGTAAAAAGACCACACAGTTAAAAACAACTACTGACGTCCAAATAGTGTCAAAAAGTTTTTATGGTTGATTAGATGAACTGACAAAGCCTGACTTTCAGTGGCTTTGTTAATGTCAAATACAGACTCGACATATGGGTTGAAAAACTCAAATGTTGAGCAAATTATTCTAGGCTACATAGCAACAATGACTGGCTGCCTGGAACAAGACATATCAAAAATGTACATACATAGACAAGACCCAAGACTAACTTTTTGCACTGGTGCGCCTAGGTGCACCAGCACAAAAGGTAGATGCACCCAAATTTTCAACCACATCACATTTAACATCACAGTTTTATAGGGTTTTTTTAACTCACTGTCCATAAAGATAATACTGACTTGTAAATGATTAATTAATAATCTAGTAAACATAAATATCTTTATTTGAAGCAGAATTGTACAAGACAGGTAACTTACTAAAAGTGTTTAAAGTGCCTCATTGAGCTAAATTTTAAACTTAATC
This sequence comes from Anableps anableps, assembly GCA_014839685.1. NCBI lineage: Eukaryota > Metazoa > Chordata > Actinopteri > Cyprinodontiformes > Anablepidae > Anableps > Anableps anableps. The sequence continues at coordinate 21,866,308 of CM026068.1, read as the reverse complement.
TCAAGATTAAATAAATGAATAAAATGATGAAATAGGAAAAAATCTAAATTATAAGTGTAAATGTTTTAACATAGCTGAACTGCTCATGAACATCTCAAACTGAACATTTCACGACGTTTTCCCTTTCATATCTGTTGAAATAAGAAAGAAGAGTGGCATTAATATCAATAGTGAAACAGGAAAAATTCAAATATTAAAGCACAACAACCAATGGGTGAAATATCTTAAATAATGCATTACACCATCATGACACTGAATGATCTGGAGTTATTTTTAGGTATTTCATTTATTATGATGAAATATCCTTATTTTCAGATGAGGGAGAGATTATGACCAAGTTTAGCACTGCCTACAATACTCCAGAAGAACTATATAGAAGTATGTAACTTTTATAAACAATATATTTTTTACATATTTGTTAAAACTGTCACTATGTTGGGACAGTGTAACATGAGACAAATAATCTGTGAAAAAAAATCAAGCTCCTCTGCCTTCTTTGTGTGGTCCTATTGCCATCTACAGTAATACACCACTCCTGGTCAGAAACAACCAATCAGAGCCAGGAGGAAGGTCTTAGCACTGTCAATAGATAGTTCCCACAAGACTAGACCAAAGTAGGTTACCCCAAAAAAGCGCCATCTTGACAGGATACCAGCAAACAGTGTTACCCTAGGAGCAATATTACGAGCAGCATTACAAAGGCCAAATTAGTTTTTTAGAGGCTGTTTCTGCACTTCAGAAGAACTAGTTCAGCGTCTCGTAATAGCACATCTTAAAAAAATAGTCAAGTCATTTGTGTTTGCACAGAGCCATACAATGAGGAGGATGATCGGTTGTGATGATGAGAATTGTCTGTATGTGTGGTTGTATTTTAAATGCATAAAGTTGATCTGTGTCCTGACAGGCTCTTTCTGTTGCGCACACTGGAAGTGTCAGCGCCAGAAATGGCAAAAAACAAAGCATGAATAACAAGACCAAGGTCTGAGTCTCAACTAGAACATACTGCCTACTGCCTAGTCCCTTCTCTACCACCTGCTATGTGTGACGCATAATAAACAGTTGGAATGTAAATTTAGGCATGTACTGTTTATAAACATGTTGTGATTGTACATATGGTCACATAGGCAGTAATCGCATGTGCTAAGGTATAGCTGCAACTCTGAATTAGAGCTTTTTTTTTTTTTTTTTTTGCTCAAGCGCAGGTGTTGCAACAAGAAGAAATGTGTACATTTACATCTGCACATCTACATTTTATAGTTACATTTCATGCTTTAATACTGCAAATGGTGTAAGATCGACAGAATTTCATGTTTGTTATGACATACAAATAAATTGTATTGAATGCATTTAAAGGCTTTTTACTGAACTACATCAAGTTATGCTCATAGCCTGATCCTACTTTCAGGACTAAGACATTGTTAAATTAAAAGGTCATTGTGAGTACTTACATAGTCCTATAAGATTGAAATAAAAATAAAAAAAAAATAAAAAAAAAATAAAAAAAAAAAATCCAGTTTTGAAATGCAGTGAGCCCTAAGGCTCTGATAGTTGTTATTCAAATCAACAGAGCAGAAAGTAACACATGTAAGTCTTTATTTTCTAATCCTAAACAGCCTGACAAGCTACACAAATTGGCATATACAACCACAACTATTTGATAACTTTGTGGTATTGCTCCTAATAAATAGATGCATGGTTGATGAAGCACAACATAAGTTGAATGCAGTACAATGTAAGAAAAATATAACCCACAAGAATACACAGAGGCGGAAGTACTGCGCTATTGAAAATGTCATGGTATACTGAATTGTTTCTATTAACTATGTTGAGACATGTTTTATTGTTTTCTATTTTATCATTTGAATTTTATGTGCAGATTTAAATTCAACCAAGTGACATACTAAGTCTCTCATATTCATAAGTGAGCTTGACACTTGTTCATGTGGCATGACTGCACATGCTGTGACAAACTGGACATCTGAGGTTGGACCTTGAAGTTCTGAAGTTGGACCAGGAAGTGGTGCTGCAGTGACTTCTAGTCCATGGACATTGTGTAGGTCCAGCAAGGCTCTGGCTGTGTTGTACTTGTTCTCTGTGTGAGACCAGTTCTTCACCCTTTCCTTTCATATCTGTTGTAATAAGAAGGAAGAGTGCATGAGTGCACTAGAGAAACAGGAAAAAAATCAGATATTAAAACACAATAACTAATGGGTGAAGTAGTTTAAATAATGCATTACACCAGTAGTTCCCAACCTTTGCTTTGTGTACTCCCTGAACCATTTTGTCATGCCACAAGTACCCCTTAGTCAAATGTTCAAATGTGTTGTTGATTCTCTAAATGTAGAACGTACAAGTGATTATTAAATCAAAAATAAGTTTATTAAATCTCCCTAACTTGAACATTTGTCAGTCTTTTTTTTTCTTTTAAATTCAAATTAAACAAAGATAAATATGTTACCATGAAAGCAAATAAGTAATCTAAATAAATAAATACAAAAAAAATAAATAAATAAATCTGCCTTTGTTGGAACAAAAACTGAAGCTCTTTTGAATAAGTTCCTTTTAAAAAGACATTTAAACTTAGAAAATCAGGAACAAAACACTGAAAAAATTATTAGTTTTATTTTAATTTCATCATTCAACTGAGCCCTAATGAGACACCTGAGCTTACTTATCTTTGATAAGCTCTGATAGATCTGGGTGCAGTGTGGAAACAGCTGTTACCAGTCTGTTCCTCTCCTTGGTTTTGATGTGTGTTAAAGCTGAGAAAGTCATCTCACACAAATAGGTAGAATCAAAAAGAACAAGTGCATGTTTTCACAGTTGAGGATATTCCTACTCCACATCACTCCGAAATTCAGTCAGTGTCTTCTCAGCAAATGCTATTTTCAGCCCATGATCAGACAATAAATCCATCAGATTCTCCTGCAGCCTTACATGAAGGTTGCTGCTGCTCTCACTCACAATGAATGGGTCCCTCACCCAGTCTAGCCGTTCTGACGTTTCTTCAATGTCCTAAAAATACTTGCTGAAATCAGTGCTGAGTTTAAACAGCTTTGCTTTCACCAGTTTGACCACTGAACCTTGGGGAACATCAGTGGTGGTAAGGGATCAAATAGTGAGAAACAGCTCACATCACCCTCATCACATTTCCTCTCCCATAGTTTGAGCTTTTAAATGAATCCTTTCCCTTTGACATATATTTTCAGGATGTGTGACTCCTTCCCCTGAAGTGATTTGCTATATTGTCTAGCGCTAGCACCATCAGCAGAAGCTAACGCAAAATTTAAAAAAAGAAAAAAAAAAAATCAGAAAATGAATTAATGTTTAAAGTGACAATGATGCATCATTAAGTCTTTGTAACACACCATTCTTTTTTTCAGCCAACTCTCTCCTGTTCATCGCTTTGGCACTATTGCCAACTTAGCAACTTTGTCACTATACTTAGCGACTTTTCAGACCCCTCTAGCAACTTTTTTTTTTTTTTTTTTTTTTTTATTAAAAAAATGACTATTGACAAATCCAGTAAATTTTTCCTGTGTTATTTGAAATTTTGATGACAATGCATGAAAGGACCAATAGCACTGCAGTTACAGCGAGCACTGAGTGCTGCTGTGAGCCCCTCCCACCTCCAAAGCACTTACAGGTGGTCAGTCTGACAGCAGCCTACAGTTACCAACTTGGTGACTTTGTCGCTACATTTAGCGTCTTTTCAGACCCCTCTAGTGACTTTTTTTCAAAAAAGCGATTAGCAGCAAATCTAGTGACTTTTCTCTGGTTTACTGGAGATTTTGGCAACAAAATGGAAATGCACTGACAGTACTGCAGTTCCACCGAGCAGTGAGATCTGCTGTGAGCCCCTCCTACCTCAGAAGCACTTGCAGGTGGTCAGTCTGACTGACAGCAGACTCGTGCAGCAGCCTGTGGTAGAACAGAGAGGGACCCACTCCATTCTGTCTGCATATCGCAATTGAATCAGCGTAAAACTGCAGGTGATCCCACTTTGGATGACAGTAAATATAACATAAATACAGTTTTTTACGTTGCCTAATGTTTGTTTTTTTCACTGAAACTGTCAGTGCTCCACAAAAGGCCACTGCTATTAGTTGTGGGTTTTTTTTCTTAGCTTCCATTGTGTTATGATCTTGTGACAATTGCTCCCATTGCTCAACAACTTTAAAATTGATCCATAGACGGAAGCATCCATGATTACTTTCACAAGCAGTGCACTGCTGTGTGATGTCTACATTCTTCTTCTGTGCATGTGGGTTGCTTTAGGGTCGTAAACCGTTCACACAGAAGTTTGATTGCGGTCGCATATAATTAGTATTATCAGAATTGAGCATGTGTGAACATAACCTAAGTGTTACTCCATTTGACAATGGCAGTGACAGGGAAAGCAGACTGTGCTGGCTGCTGCTGGAGCCACATGTTTCATTCATATGTTGCAAGCAAAATGGTCAACAAGCCATATGCAACCTTTAGCACACCATTTTACTAAATTGCTCCACATGAAAATATCATCAGCAAAAGCAAAACATGACTTCATTGAAGACTTTGTGTTGAGTATCCTTAGGATACAAACATATACTGCAACATCCTTAATGTCATTGGTAGGTGAGTTAAGTGGAACATAATCACAATACTAATCTAGACCCTGTAGTGTCTTATTTTAATGAACTATAAAGCTACAGTTTTCATGAATATACATGGCATTTTTTTTAATCAAGTATTGGACTTGAACTTGGTGATAGCAAAATGCCTAATCCTAAGTGACTCAGATCAGGAACCAGATTCTCTAATCAGGGCATACCTACCTACCTACTAGTACTGATTATTATATCATTTAGTAAGAGAAGAGGAACACTGGAAGTCAGCAAAATGGTCAAAATATTTTAAAATGAAATTGTGAATAGAACTAAATAAATTAATGGGTTTCTATTTGATATCCCCACCCCAAAAACCAAAATAAAAAATAATTATTTATACACACTTACACATACAAGATAAGAAGTAGGAGATTAACTGCCAAGTATAGAAATACATTCATCAGTCATGGTCCTTGCATTTTTTTAACACTCTTCCTCCTAAGGGTGAGTGAGGACACTTTTGTGTATATACACTGTATCTTAACAAATACTGTCAGAGCGAAGTAAAGATGTTCTTTGATTCTAATGATGTGAACAAAAAGTACACTCACATAAACACAACTGGCTAAGTACACATCCCCACTCAAACACAGATGGACTGCTGTGGGTTTCCAGGTGGCAAATGGATTGCTGGAAAAGCTGTGGGTGTATGAATCAATTACAGCTTGGTGAGATGTCAAAGTGGTATTCAATTTTTACGTTTTTATCCTGAACAGATTTTGAAAAAAACACCCCAGTCAAATAGCAACACAAAGCTGGATGATTTGGTAAATACCCTGCCTAAAATTGGATGTTTCCAGCTTTTTTGTTTGTTTCATGCATTCAGGTAGCAGATAAGATGAGGCTTCCAAATTGAAGCAACCAGCCAGGTGATGGCTTTAGTGGTCAAAAACAGACAACAGCAAAGACAGTGAGCTAACTCAAGCATTTAAGCCACAACAGCTTCCAAATGCTAACTGGGTGCTTTTCACATTTTTCTTGGCAGGCTAGTGCTCATTCAGGCCCACCTGGTGACAGCACCAACTGAGTGGCCAGAAATAGACGATGGAGAGTAACAATAGCTAATATCCAATTTCACCTAGGTTGGCAGGGAAATTTAACACAATTGTGTTTGTTGACATGGTTCTATCTGCGCTGCTCACCAATCACTGTGCAAGTTGCCTCCATAAATCATTATATTCAAATATAACTTCTGGCTTATTAAGCCAAAGACTGAGTTCTATTTTTAAAAGGAAAATGTACTCATTGAACTGAAAGAGAGTAAATGAGTATTAACATATTACTGTCCAGATGTAAAATGGGTTACAGTGGTATTTGCTGACCCATAATTGTCATCAATCACCTATTGTGCTCATAATGGTTGTCAGATCTGCAACTGCAAATATTTAAAAAATATTTAATATTTAAAAAAAATGTTGACCTCATTTGTTTTTTTTTCTTCATTTATTTCAAGATTTACCTGTGTATTTCAAGATTTATTTATTTGTGTATTTATTTCATTGTTTATTCATTTCATAATGGTGTTTTATTTTGTGACACTTTTATTTTGTAAAGCTACTTTATGTATTTCATGGACATTTATTTTTTAGGTACGTTTTTATTTCAGGCTCTTTTTATTTCATGTTCTTACATTCAAATGAGGGGGTGAAGTTTCATATGAAGTGGAGCTGCCATTGATCAGTGTGAAGCAAGCAGAGATCCCGCTTTACAAAATAAAAGTGTCACAAAATAAAACATCATTATAAAATGAATAAACAATGAAATAAATAAATAAAATAATCTTGAAATAAATAAAAAAATAAACAAATAAGGTAAAAATTTATTTTTTCATTATTAATTTTGTTTTATTTCATGTGGACATTTATTTATTTCATGGAATATTTATTAATTATGTATTAATAACAGTGTTTATTTACTGATTTATTTATTTATTTAATTTCGAATGAAACGGCTCTCCATAGTTGCTATGTTTTGCATAAGAATGATGAATAAGCTCATGAGCTTAGTATTAAATATCCCTCTAAAACTCACTCATATTGACATATGTTCATGACATCAGCAAAAAAAAAAAAAAAAGTTAGAACGGATCTGAAAACATGAATAAAACTCACACTCACTGGCCACTTTATCAAGTACACCTTGCCAGTACAGGGTTAGACCCACAATTGCTGTTAGAATTCCTTTAAGAGGGGTCAGGGGTGCTATTATGTAATGTGTTTTAAGCTTTATATTATTTTTACATCAAAAACATACCTAAAATGTTGCTTTGATTCTTTCATGCATGTTTGATAAATCCTTGAATTTCTCGTCGCAGCCATTTGGGAGTGCTTAAACACTTTCTTTCACAGAGCGATGCTTATTTGCACAAAGCTCCACCTCTGAGCTTCAGTTTCCAGTCAAGCTTCCGCCTCACAGAGCACCCCCTCTCTTGCGGCTTCCCAACTCAGCTCCACCATAGTAGCGACAGTAGCAATTAGCAAACACCTGTTGGAACTACGAGTCTGCTGAGCTCATCATACAAACTGCTTCTCAGTCCAATGCTCCTAAGAACATTTGTAAATGGTGTAATGGAGATACATTATTATGATGACGTGCTGAAGGCAGAGTATTGAAAAGAGTAGGAGCTTCTTAAAGAGACTAGCTTTGCAGTAGCTAGCCATAGCTACTAGCTCTGAAGAAGACTGCATTTACCAGGCTCTGATGAAAACTCACCAGGCCTTCACCAGCTCATCTGTCCCAAGCACTGCATCAGCTAGCAAAGCTACTAGCTTCCAGCTCTGGCTTCCACCAGGCTACCAGACTCCAGCTTCGCATCAGTTGACTGGTTTTTACCAAGTTACCAGACTCCAGTTCAGCATCAGTTAACTGGCTTTCTCCAGGCTACCAGCGTCCAGCTGTGAATCAACTGGTTACGCTAACAGCCTCCAGCTTCGCAACAGCCAGCTGGCTTCCACTAGGCTATTAGCCTCTAGCTCTGCATCAGCTTACTGATTCCCATTAGGCTACCAATCTCCAGCATTACAACAGCTAACTGGCTTCCATCAGAGTATTAGCCTTCAGCTCTGCATTAGATAGCAAGCCTATCAGCTTCCAGCTCTGTAACAGCTAACCATACTATTAGCCTCCAGTTCTGCAGCAGTTATCTGGTCTCCGCCAAGCTCCCAAACTCCAGCTCTGCATCAGTTAATTGGTTTCCATTGGACAACTGGACTCCAACTCTGTGTCAGTTGACTGGTTTCATTGGGCTGCTGGGCTTCAGCTCTGTGTTGGCTGGCTTCCACCAGGCCTTTGGCTCTGCAGCAGTGAGTTTCCACCGGAGTTTCGGTCTTCTGTTCACAAAAAGCTAACTGACTTCTGTCAGGATATCAACATCCCCAGGATCCGCAACTGCAGCTTTCTCTCTTTCTCTTTCTCTGCTGGTCATAATGACTTTCAAGTACTATTCCCCACTGGAGTGAAGTATACATAGAGACAATACGTCTCCTCCTTGTTTTGCTTGTTGCAGCTTTGACTGTTTGGGATTTCACTAGCTCTCATGGGGTGTGCACACCAGGGAAGGGGTACTATCCCATAACTGTTCCTAACTCCCAAACAGACTTGACACAGTCCAAGTCAGTTTGTAAACAGTTCGGGTTCCTGACTATTAATTTCATGGTGTCAACTGGGGTTGGTGCTTTAAGTGGAAAAAAAATGTGCCGGTACTCACCTTCATGTCATAAAAATCTGTGACGGAAATATGCACAATATTTTTATATACATCTGTTTATCGATCTATAGATCAGTAGTTTAAACAGGGCTTTACTAACCATTCTCCCTCTCTCTGCTCCTCCAGGTAACTCCTTTTCGCCCTTTGTTCCAGTTTGATTTTGAGTTGAAACATTCATTCAGATTCACACATAACATGACCAGTCATACATTGCATACACGACACATACTTTCATACCTACATCTCATATTTATTATCTTTGTTTGGGTTTTGATTATGCTTTTTCAATAAAACTATTTTAACTGGCCTATAACTTTGTCTTCCCTCATTTTTGTTATGGGCCATGAGCCAGGCTGTAACAAGGAGGGGTTCGTCCGGGTTTTGAACCAGGGACCTCTCACACTTGTCACCGGCCGGCTCATGGTCCATAACAAAAACGAGGGGAGACAAATCTGAATGAATATTTCAACCCAAAACCAAACTAGAGCAAAGGACAAAAAGGAGTTTACCTGGAGATGCAGAGAGAGAGAGAGAGAGAGAGAGAGAGAGAAAGAGAGAATGGTCAGTAGGAGAGCCCTGTTTAAATTACTGAGCCCAGGTGGCTGGTGGAGAACATTTTTCATCAAACACCAGCCACTATTTTTCTTTTTTGTGTGTAACATTTACCTTGGTTACAAAAACAAAAACATAATTATGCCCATAGTCTGATCACACTGCCATGTAAAAATAAAGAGCTCTTAATCAAAGTGGCTCCTTAAAGTATGAAAAAAAAAATAATTTCACTGGTAATATTTCTCTGATTGGCTACCAATGATAAATAATCTATTTCAGCAAAGCAATTTCACTAATATTATATGATAATAATAACTGGGAGCTGTATCACCTGCTGCAAACTCCAACTTTATGGCTAGATAAAATAACACTAAGCTGGACACCAAGCAGCATGTTAATTTACCATAGCATTATTTATTATACACATCCCATGATGTGTTCATTGTTAATTCCACTGGCCATCATCATTCCTGTGTTGTTCTAGTGTTTTTCTGACTGCGTGCCAGTTTACTTGCAGAGTAACCCCACCCCACCCACACAGACAAACACACACACACCTGCCCTCCAACCTACATGAAATGTATCTCTTCATGAACATTTCGACTCCCTGGGTCACGTCTCTCTCATCATCCTCCTCTTCAAACAACGAATCCCCTGAATCGCTAATTCTCTCTCCTTCTCCGCTCCTGAACCTACTCTAGCGGTCGAAACTTGTTTGGTAAACATTTTGGTTAGTTTGACACATTTTTCTGCGTCCATTTTTAGGGGCTTTTTAGCCTTTGTTCTTGCAGCTTTTCTGGGCCTGCCCCACCACGTATTCAATGGCAAAATATATTATTTCTTCTGATGAAAGTCTTTGTAATGTGAATGGTGTGAAACTAAAATACAGAAACACAGAATCGTAAATACAAGTAAATGCATTCAGTACTTCAAATGCAAGCATGTCTGAACAAAGGTATTTAAACATAAATTGTCTGCCAGTATTATACATAAAACACAAATATGACCTTTGAAGTATTTAATGCCTTTTCATCAAATAATGTATTTGCAACACAAACATAACCTTCACATACAATTCAAATGAATATGTTTGATAATTCAGGTGCATTAACTGAATAAATTCACATGTCACCTGTTGAACTGAATCCCCTAACATGCTGCTTATATCATTACAAAACATTAAACAACTCAAACTGTAATAATAACTAAGTTATACTTTTAGTAAAATATCCTACTTATAGGGAATGCCTTTATGAGCTCTAGAACAAGAGGATTGCGTGAGATGGTGAACTCATGAATAACTGCAGACTTTTTTGCTGGTTTTCCTGCTCTGGGCTTCTATCACTTCTGGCTACATCATTTTCTGTTTCTTGTCATTTTCTTGTCTTAAACGGACAGCAGCTTTTTTTTAGGTGAAATCCCATAACAATATTGCAACCTCACTGCACTTCGATGAAGAAATTAGTTCAAAGGGCATTTAAACTGGAGGGTTTGTTAATCTGTTTATCGTAGCAAATAGGGCACGAGAGTTGTTCCTGCAGTTTTGGATGATTTCAGAAAAATAACTCTCCCTCGTTCTCCGCAAAGTCTGGTTTAAAAGACAATTTTCTTTGTAGATCTAAAAATTAACCTGGAGCTTTGACCTGTGTGATTTCTGTTCGGCTCTTTTGCACTCCCTTTTCTGTGCCCTGACCTAGTCTTTGGTTCTCCATGGTGCCTTTTGTCCCCATTAAAGCATTCTGACCTTGACAAGAGCAATAGCATCTAAAAGATTTAAAACCCTAATGTGTAAGAGTTCAACAGATCATCAATATTTGAACATGGAGTGTTTTCAAACCTAATCATTTCCAGTCCCTTGGCTGTTATTTATGACTCTACCCTGAATAACCGCACACCCAACTGCTGGTTTGGGTGTAACAGACAGGTCATAGAAAACAAAAATGATCAGCTAAAGCAATGTCAACATCATCCACATTTAAAATAACAACTCCCTTTGAAATGAGCACATCTACGGTATGTCTTCTACTATGTGTGTGGGCTCATTTACATGTTGAGTTGAACCAAACATTTCAGGGGCTCATGGCAGCTCTCACTGCTTGCTCAGTCAGGACAGTTACTGCAGAGCGATTGGTGCCTTAACATATTGTTACCAAAGTCTCCAATTACACAAAAAAAGTCGCTAGATCTGTCACTCGTCGCTTTTTTGAAAAAATCAAAGTTGCTAGATTGGTCTGAAAATTCATTAAATATAACATCAAAGTCACTAACTTGGCAACAGTGTTTTCCCTCGTCCTGAAAACACCCCACTTAACCCTCTTTGCTCACCCCCACCCTCAGTGTCTATTGGCATTGGCCATTTTGGTGGAATTTTTCACAATTTGTTTGGGGTAGGTTATGCTTTTACATCAGGTTTAGTTCCACTTTAACCCACCCTCAGTCCTAGCTCGACAGAGTGAGGCAGATGTCATGGTTGGACGACAGGGAAGCAATGGGGGTGTCCCATCAGCCTTCCAGTTCCGGAAACCACAAAAAAAAAACCTCATAAAAGTACATGCAGGATCAGTCCAACCCCTCCTTGATGCCACACGAAGGGGATCCACTCGAACCCCTCAGGTAACCGGCGCAGGGTAAAAAGCTCACACGGGGTCCACTTGACCTCTCCTGGGACTGTGGGAAGGTTAAGCAACATGTCTTCACCACACTTAGATGCCTAAATGCACTGAGTTGTTATCATGTGATAACCTGAATCATGATTTGTTTGAACAATTGAAGACGTGTAACCTACGAAAGGCGCAAGTGAGTGCATATCTATGAACAATAGTGTTGGCAAAGATACTAATAATAAGTGTCAAGAACAAAGAATTCACAAAGGCATGACAACAATAACTACTGGCATTCATTGCTTTTCCCCAGTTATCATAATCTTCCGTTTTTTGGATGCCTTAACATTCATGATTTTTATACAGGGATTTCACATTATGCATTTTATTTTGTTCATAGATTTTGCAGTGTATTGATTAATAAGTACATTGCAATTAATTTTTTCTCCAATTCAATTTCAGTTAGAATCAATTAGATCCCCTGGCCAGCGGGTTCGCGCCATACTGAGCAACGCTTTTGAGAGTCATGCGCACTGTCCGAGGATGTTTGAGATTTCATACACGAGTGTACCACTTCCTACATTTCCCACACTTTCTGCAAGTGGGAGGAAGAAGGGCACTAGATATTAACAAGATAATGTACCTAGCGCCATTTCTTTGCCCCTTGGCACTCGTTGCACACCTGTCAGTTTGGTAGAGTGGCTATGGTGTTACGCATCCTCGTGATGCCTGGCTGCTCAGAGTAGTGCATTATATATCAGCTCAGTGTCATAAATACTAGTCTTTGTCTTCTTCTAGATTTTATTGGCAGTTGGCAAACAGCTATTTAATGAGCTTTACTACCACCTACTGGTGAGGATTGTGGGACAGAATGACAATATTGTTCAAATATGCTTAAAAAAGATGGTTCAAAAATTATTTAAATTATCTTAATTTCCACAAGAAAAGGAGAATTATTTACATTTACATATCCTTTAGTATTAATACAGTGCTGCATATTCAGCACTAGTGTTATTGTAGTACCATTTTATTTTCAGATTTTTTATTTTTTTTTTGTTAATGTAGACCATTTCTGTTTATACTGGCAAGAAAATAAATACCCCAAAATTATCCACAGGGACCTCTAAAGAATTATTTGTGTACTTCTTCTGAAATTGATATTGGAGCATTTAAAGCAATATCAAATCAAACTCGAATCAAACTGTAACTGAAAGAATTGAAATCGAATTGAATTGTGGGGTTCTTAACAACACCCAGCCTTAGTCTTCATTTACTTTCTACATGCTCTGTTCCTCTATTTTGAAATCCATATCTCCCAAATACATTATATAGCGGCTCGCTGACTCTCATATGCATGGAAAAGGATACACACATACACACACATGTTAATGAGCAAACGGGGAATATGAAAATGGGACAGTACCGGAGGGGGCAAAGTTCCCATTATCTCTGTTTTGACAAAACAAAAGCAGAAACCCGGAGAAAACAGAACAAGAAGCAGTGACATTAAATTAGCATTCTCTCAACAAACAGGATCAGTTTCATCTGTTTCACCCAGTCACTGGGACAACCTGGTGAAAAATGCTTTCCTTCAGGCTCAGAGTCTGAAGAGATACCATAGATAAGCGCAGCACTTAACCTAGAGGAAGAATATAGCTTCCACTTTTGGCCTCTTTTTCTCCATCTCCCTGTCTTTTGCTATCACTCCCACTTGTGGGGAAGTGTGTAGAGACAGATCCTCTTTCATGCTCACTCTTTGCATGTACCTTGTCTACCTGTGTTTGCCTCGATTTGTCTTCTTTTTGTTTTCTGTCTCTTTGTCTCTGTTATGCTCCCTTCCCTCTCCTCATCCTGCATTCCAAGACAGAAGCAAAGCTTTCACAGACAATATTACCACAAAATCCATCTTATCTTTTTATATATTGCTCTATTTTCTCTGAGTCTTGAACCTTTGGAAGGATTTTGGGAGGAATGTTTGTCAGAATGTGTGTTATGCTTCATACTGGGCTGGATGCTGTCACCTTTTGCTTTTAAACTTAGCTGAGACTGAAACGCATCAAGCCTTACTTACCGTCACTCATGCAAAGGTAAACAGTAGAGGCTGACACTTCTACAATGACAACAGAGATAAATCGTTGCAGTCACAAAGACGTAAACAACAAGAAAAATAGCTGGAAAGAAAAATAAGTATGTATTCAGCTACGTTCTAACTTGGACTTTTCAGGTTTGTCCATTTCAGTGTGCAACACAGTCTCAGTCTCTCTCTCTCTCTCTCTCTGAGTGCTTGGATCTTCACCTTTGTCCCTTTTCTGTCCTCCAAGGGAGCAGCCATAGCCGCTGAAGGCGACCATTGTACAACACGTCTTAGACAGACTGTTAATCAGACTGCAGTGCATGATATTCTAGAGTGAGTTACATCTGGTCCCTCGAAAAAATAATCACCTAACAATGTTATGCTGATGTCACACAGGGTCATATGGAAAGAGCTGCTTGCCTCGGTTAAGCATACATTCAGAGGCAGAGAGAAAGAAAGATTGAATCTGATGAGAGGAAAGAAAAACTACTTAGCAATAGCATGAATAGAGCTCTAATCAAATGGTTTGCATCTTTTTACTTAAAATAAAACCAAATTCATATCAAGGATCAAGGATAATTTAAAACCGAATAAGTTCCATATTTTATATGGGTTATCTTTCATTCATAACTAGAAAAACTTTTTTTGAATTAACAAAAAATGTAAACATCCAGTTGGTCCAATTGTACTCCTCTTCAACATCAAATTAAAGGTAAAATGAGACATTTTTGCCAACTCCTGTTTTTTTTGGCTTTTTTATTTTATGTTCATTACAACAGACACTACAAGGGACAGGAAATTAACTGGACTGGTGGAGTGTCTATTTGGGTTTATTAATTCTTGGTAGACACCATGCAGGTTTACCTATGTTGAGTCAATCACTTACTCTAAACTAGCCTGACCAAAAAAACAAACAAAAAAATGAAGCACATAAAGTACCAAGCAAGTATTGAGTGCATAGAATGAACTTAGTTTTCAGAAGCAGAACATTTCTGTTTAAAATATCATTTTTTATTGCAATATTATAATTTTCTGAGACTGAATTTAGGGTTTTCCTTTTCTGTAAGGCATAATCATCAAAATTTACAAGAAATAAAGGCTTGAAATACTTTACTCTATGTAATGAATCTACATAATATATGTCTCACTTTTTGATATGAGTGACAGAAAATATTGAACTTTTTCACCATATTCTAACTTTTTAAATGTACCTATAGATGACTGTACAATGTCTTGAAAGCTAACATAAAATAAGGCACATTTTTTAAAATAGGAGTCATGTAACAACTAATTCCATATGACCTAAACATCTGGAACTGAATGTCAACGCATATGTCTAGCTGGGTACAGATGAAGTTGTAAGATTGTCACTAATGTCTCAACAAGATCCAGAGAAACTCAACCATGCGTTTATCTTTAGCCGCACTGATTACTGCAATAATGTCTTAACAGGTCTACCTAAAAAATCAATCAGACAGCTGCAGCTGATCCAAAATGCTGCTGCTAATGTTCTCACTAAGACCCAGAAAATAGAGCACATCACCCCAGTTCTAAAGTCTTTACACTGGCTCCCTGTAGCTCAGAGAATAGACCTTAAATACTTCTGTTAGTTTATAAATCACTGAATGGCTTAGCACTAAAATACATAAAAGACTTGCTGCTGTTGTATCAACCTTCCACACCACTCAGATCTTCTGTTTCTGGTCTACTCTGCATCCCTAGAACCAAACATTGAGAAGCAGCTTTCAGTTTTGATGCACCACAAATCTGGAACAAACTCCCAGAAAACTGCAAAACAGCCAAAACACTCAATTCCTTTAAATCAAGGCTGAAAACCCACCCATTTAGAATTGCCTTTGATCAGTAGTCTGGACCATAAATCTGCAAACAAATCCTGGTGAGAAGCTGTGCTAAATAAAATATTTTATTCCACATTAACCATCATCTCTTAATAAATAATTAAATTACAGAGTTGGTGGAGGGAGGGGAGGACATCAGCTGAAGGCCAGTCACCCTGTAAGGAGTACAGGGAGGTTAAGAAATTAGCAGAACAAAGTGAGGGTTCTGCGGGTGGTTTTAGTGATTTCTACACCTTAAAGGAGAAAGCCAGCAGGCAGATGTGCCTCTGTAAGGTAAAATGGGTTCCAGAACGTCAAAGGCCTCAGGGGTGCCTCCTCCTCCAGACTCCTCAATATTTAAAACAATGAGAGAAAAAGGTGGAGATGGTTGTGCTGAATGTACCTTAATTTGGGAAGATAAGCTTGGTTTTCCAAAGGGTGGAAGTTTGAGTGTCAATCAATTAAATAAAGTAAATAGGTCATTGATCAATATTTTTGAACTATATTTGCTTGTTGATATTTGCTTGATGATCCCTATGATTTTGATGCATTGCTATTTTCCCGATGATTTTGATGATTTTGCTGTACACTTGACTGATGTTTTTATGATGTGAAGCACTTTGAACTGCCTTGCTGCTGAAATTTGCTATACAAATAAACTTAACTTAATGTCTTTCTTTTTCTTGTCTTTTGGCTTTTCCCTTCAGAGGTCGACACAGCTAATCATCTGTTTTCCTCTACCGTTACACCAACCAACTTCATGTTCTATTTCACCACATCTATAAATCTCCTTTTTGGTCTTCCTCTCTGCCTCCTGCCCTGTGGCACCAACCTCAGTATCCTTCTAACAATCTATTCATTATCTCACCTAAGTAAATGTCTAAACCTTCTCAGTCTGGAACAAAGCAGGTGGATGTTCCACAAAAACCAGAATCAGATGAGCTTCTGGTGGAGGATGTTTGGGTTGATGGTGTTTAAGGCAGAGCTGAAGTCTACAAACAAGATCCTAGCATATGTCCCTGAGTGGTCAAGGTGGTGCAGGATGAAGTGCAGACCCAGGTTGACTGTATCCCCTGCCAACCTGTTTGACCATTAAGCAAGCTGCAGGGGGTAGGACAGGGGGTCTGTGATGTCTTTCAGATGCTTCAGCACCAGGCGCTCAAAGAATTTCATGACCACAGATGTAAGATGTCTGTAGTCTTTTAATCCTGTGATGATGTGTTTCTTGGGGACCAGGATGATGGTGGAGCGTTTTAAGCTGGTGGAAACCTCACACAGTTTGAGAGACTTGTTAAAGGTGTGAGGGAAGATGGGCCTAAATTAATCAGCGCAGGGATTTTGACAGAGAGGGGAGATTCTGTCCAACCCAAGGCTTTCTTCACACTTTGGAAGGCTCTATTCACATTATCCTCTTTGATCTGTACAGCAGACAGAGAGGGAAATGAAACGGTTGTAGTGTTGTTGGTTGGAGGTTTGGGAGGGTGATGTGGTTTTCTTTTACAGTATGGCCTCTTGCATCTGGTGGCCTCTATTTTATGATGATAATTTAGCATGTGATCAACCAAGTCATATCACACTTTAGATAAAAACTTTACATCCAAAACTTGTGGGCTATGTTGAATAATTTCTTTCCAGACACATTTTCCTGTTACTGGCCTGTGGATAGTGTTGCAAGGAAGATTTCAACTTTATCCTTGCAGAACTGCTGCGGCAATCATGGGAATATGGTTGCCCCATTTACATATTTTGTGGATCTGGAGAAGACTTACAACTGTGTCCATTGAGGAATTTTATTGTGGGTGCTGGGAGGGAATGCTTTTGAGGGCTATGCAGTCCTTGCATAACCACTGAAAGAGCTATGTGTGCATTCTGTTTGTAATTTTCAAGGAGCAGGTATAGGGTTTGGGAACCTCAGGGTTGTATCTTGGTTCTATTGTTGTCATTAAGTCATGAACTTCATTGTGCTCTGGTGCAGGTTCGGGGATCAGTCTCTTCAAGTACCTATGAATCTTGCTCATGAATGATGGTATGATGGAGCAGGAGATATCTACAGTAATGCAATACTTTATCATGACAAAGGAAAAGGTGAACCAAAAACAGTGACTACAGTGTACCCATCCTATAATGGCAACTTCCAGCAGAATATGTCTCATATTCTCAAACTGGACAAGGTCTCAGTCCGACAGGTGGCTTATGGGATGTGGTGAAATGGCAGATTTGTGTCATTGAGGCATTAACTCCATGATGTTGTCATGTCAACACTGACCGAAATGTCACCTTATTGAATATATGGCATAAAACCTAAGGCAATTTGAGTAATAGTAGCAGCAAAATGTATCAAATAAGTACCAATTAAATTCACATTTTTCTTCAGGGAGGTATAAGGCAGATCTCTTACTGAACCAGATGTGAACTGTCTTTGTACTTTAAGTCTATTGATCTAATCTGTTAAACTGTAAAGGCTGGATTTGCTGAGAATACAAAGTAGTTCTTTATATCAATATGTAAAAGAGTAACTAGACTAAAAAAGGATAATTTGCACAAAATTTGCCTTTTGGCATTTGGTATGGGCGTAGTCATCAATGAATTTTAACTATATATATATATATATATATATATATATATATATATATATATATATATATATATATATATATATATATATATATATATATATATATATATATGTGTGTGTGTGTGTGTGTGTGTGTGTGTGTGTGTGTGTGTGTGTTAAAATGTCTGTTCATTGAGAGCAAATTGTAATTAAAGTCAAATTCCTTGTTTGTGTGCACAAGCTTGGCTAATACAGCTAATTCTGATTATGATTCTTAAGTCTAGTTGCATAATTTAAAGAAATGGGATTGGGACAAAATTAGTGCAATATAAATCAGTGGTTCTGAACTTGTCAGGGTTCCAGACCCACCATCAGCCTTTACTGACTACCTCACTCTTGGGTCAGGAATTTCCAGACACAGAATGTGGAGTTTAGATTGAACCAACAATTTAACACTCTGATCCACCTTTGGAGGTTGTAAAAAAAACTATAGGGTAAACTGTAGGGGGTAATACAGGATTGAGGAAGGAGTGTGATGTTCAAAGCAAAGAGATGAGCTGTTTTGTCTGCAAGTGCACACTAAGGAGATATCATATCATCCTCCAGGATCCATCTAATCTGAGTAATATTTTGATCAGCAGAATCTGATTCAGATGACAACAAGCTAATAAAGATATGCAATAAATGTGTTTGTATCTAAAACAAGAAATTAATTTAAACAGTGTGCCTGATGATTACAAAGCTTAGCTCAGTTCTGGAGAAATCTTCAAGGGGATGTCCCTTGCAGGTGCTGGCTGGGAGTTGAAAGTCAGATTCCTCTGAGTACACAATTGTAATGAGCTGAAAGGACAAAGGGTCTGTGATCTTGGTGGATTGACTTGCATGATGTAAAAGGACAAACTGATATAAAAGAAGGTTTGTGGTTGCATGTTTATTGCGGAGCCATGATCTGAAAGTGTCACTCTCTGTCTCTGAAATGTAAATACAATACTCAAGAGAGAAAAAAGGAATGGACTTCAAATGAGTCACCTTTGGTTCATCAGCTCAGGCCACCTCTGAACCACTATGATAAAACTGATCCTCACTTTGGTCCAAAATCCAACTGCGATGTCACCTCTTTCTGGGAATCAAATTTGAACCTCAACAGGTTTTTGGAATCAAATCTTTACCTTAGCCTCAGCAAGTCTGTTTCCAAGATCCTTTTTGTGATTTTGCTCACACATCCTCCCCTGGCACTAACCTCTGAATTCTAAGGGAAAAACCTGACAATGCAAGTATTTTAAAGCTTACTGAAATCTAAACCAGCAGAAAATAATTACAATAAAGAACAATAACAGGCATGTATTTATATTTCTATATAAACAGTTTCTGATCATAACAGCTTCATAAACATGAGAACATTTGGAACTCAGTGTGGAAAAAAACTAAAGACCTGGTTGTGGACTTGAGAAGGACCAAGTGTGTTGTGACCATGGGCATAATCGACGGGGGATACATGAGGGACATGTCCCACACACTTCCCATATCTTCAGCTGTTACAACTGTTGTTAATCTGTTGTTAACATGTGGTAACATGTTTTTCCAAGCTGTCTTTAAACACACCATGAGTGTGCACATGCTAACACTGGATCACTGATTGAAGACAAGTATGGAGTTAATTTCCTGCCAAAATGTTGCAAACAAAGAAAGCATGTTGCACACAAATAAAACATGTTTCACAAACTGTCCTGAAACATTGCACACACAAAAGATATTTTACAAACTGTCCTTGAGTACAAAATGATCTCTTTTCAGGTACAAAACAGCCTCTCCTCATGTATAAAAAAATCTGTTCCAAGTTTCTGCCAAAAGTTATGTGATACCTTAGACGGAATTAGGCATTCTCCCCTTTGTGTGACAATTTGTCTTTTATGTGTGTGCAACGTTTCAGCAGTAGCACAGAGTGAAGGCCATGTGTAGTTTATACTTATTTATTTCACTTTCTATGTTCATGCCAGTAAATTAAATTATGAGGCTTATTACCCTGTTACCTTATCACTTCCATTCCATTTTGTGTGCTAAGTAATAATTTGGTTACCGGAATGGTGTTTAACTGAACATTTCATGCTCAGTGTTGCCAGTTGACACTTAAAGATCTGGCAACCTACCTTGTAGATGTTTGAGACTAATTGTGTCAACTTAACCGGAGTTTGGCAGCTAAAGTTTTAGATTTTGTTCAGATATAGTTTAAAGAACTAAAGTCAGTCCCCTGGTGCTATTGTGTGGACGTTAGTGATTATGTGTGTTTTTAGCCACTAAGGAGAGATGTGATTGAATGGTAGAGGAAGATAAATCACTCGATATACCTGTAAAAAATATGTTCCCTTCACTTCTGAGTTGATGGTTACGGCCCCGGCTATGATCCCTGTTGATATTTGAAGGGTCACAGTTGACAGGGTGGAGGAATATAAGTACTTGGGGGTGTAATTGGAGAATAAACTGGACTGGTCAAAAAAGGCCAATGTGATCTATAAGAAGGGCCTGAGTCATCTCTTATTTTAGAGAAGGCTCAGGTCCTTCAGGTCGGAAGATGCTGCAGATGTTTTATGAGTCCATGGTGGCCAGTGCCATTATGTTTGCTGTTGTCAGCTGGAGCAGCAGCCTGAGGGTGAAGGACATCAAAGGGATCAACAAGATCATTAGGAAGGCCAGTCATGTCATAGGAGAGGAACTGGACTCCTTGGACATGGTGTTGGAGAGGGGAAAGTTGTCCAAAATTAGGACAATGTAGAACTTTATTTTTTCTTATTTTCTTAACTTTTAATCATTGCCTGGTTTCTAATGTTGAAATTTTACCTATGGGGATTAAGTATTTGTGATTCTGACATCATTTGTGGAAAAAAAAGATTATTCTAGCTCATTCTATTGGGAAGTCTTGATCAGTGTGACATGTTTGCAAAAGGTCAGATTTTTTTAGTCTTTTTACCTCTTTAACTGTTGTGCCTTTTTTCTATTTAGGTGGGCAGTAGGTATGTCTTGTCATGTCATTTGAACAACACAGTAATATGGTATTTTTGAGCATTTTCTAAGTGTTATTGCAGCTCTGAATCATACTGACTTCACTTACATAACGAAACGTGCAGTTACTCATCTCTGACTTTACACACCCAAAGCCAAGAGTACACACACACACACACACACACACACACACACACACACACAAACACACACACACACACACACACACACACACACACAAAATTGACATCCTTATGTGCTTTTTAGGACACAGGGGCTTGAGAGACGGCACAGCAGCAATTAACAACTCACTGACATTTGCTTTTCCAGCTGTGGTGGAGGGAATAAGGGATATGGGAGAAAAAGAAATGAATGCAATCCATTCATGATAACCACACAGGGCTTGCCTCCTCAGTGGTATATGTGTTTCCTTTTTGTGTGTGTTTGAGTGTGCGAATATGCTCTAACTTCTCTTTAAGTGACCTTTGATGTTTCAACTGTGTTACAAAAATACCACACTCAGTTTGCAGTCACAAAACAGAAAACAGCAGCATTTTCTCTTTCTGATACTCACATAAAGCATACTGTGCAAATAAAGACATGCATTGTTCCATGATAAATCAATTTCATTATACATTACAAATTCCATTATGAATCATCATGACTATGTGCCACTAAATTAGTGTCAATATGGTGCCTGTTTTGTGCGCACACAAAAAAGGCAGAGCCATGCTGCCAGAGCATTTACTTAAGACGCCTCCAACAGATGACATACAGACATAAAAGACAAGAACAATTTTAGTTGCTCTAGTATAATATCCATCACTTTTCAGTCCTAATTTGCAATGTGGTAATACCATACATAAAAGACAACATTCTTACTTGGATTAGTGCACTCATATTATTGTTGTTTACACACAGCATTTGTGAATGAGAAAATCGTCATTTTACATATTGTTGTGTTATTTTCTATTTTTTAAAACATTGTGTGACCTAAAAAATGAGTACTTCAGACTCCTTAGTCAGCAAAGTTTATCTATGAACTTGCATTTAGTTTCAATGGTAACTGCTGTTCTGGCTGATGGGTGGTGGTAGTCTCCATATTTCACACTCAAATAACTAGATGTCATGATCAGCTTTAGGTCCACTTATAATGGATGGGTAGATGGGTGGATGGATGAATAGATGGATCCAAGCAAATATTTTTCCATTCTTTTTTTCTATTCTAATCCACACCGAGAAAACACCTAAAAAATTGTCAAATTTTCCCAGACCTTTTGATATTATGTAGAAACCCTGACGCTTAGATTATCTTGTCGCATACTCACACTTTCTTCTCATGAGTTTACAGCCAATCTTATTGATATAAAAGACCCTTTTGTTTCTGGTCTACCTTTGTTTTGCTATTTTAAACAGTTATTTGGCCACTAAAAAGTGATTCAATTAATGGGTAATACATGGTTTCCATGTTACTTCCCCCTTTTTGTGTAGAGGTGGGTCATAATGAGGATAACATTGCCTTAAAGATACATTACAAACAGTATGAGGTTGTCTATCTGAGGTTGAACAGAAGGAGAAACTTCAGACAGAAAAAATAGGGCATCGTGAAGAAAGGAAGGCTGACAAACTATATGAAGGAAACAGAGGGTAAAAGACAAGAAATAACCTTATATAGTGGTTTACTCAGCCACTACACATCCCACTGTGTCTCTTTCGCTCAATGTCATGGCCCTCTGCCACTGACAAGATGCTAATGCACATGTCATCAGATAGACATTTCCTCCTCCACCATCCTAAGCATCCACTCTCAGCATTCCTTTTTTCCTAATTTACATATCTGTCATAATGTCCTCAATCACTCTTCTCTTTCTCAGCTTCTTCCAGGATTCTTGCCTCGTCCGCATTCTAATCTGACTCCATCCTGCTGTCATTCACTGACCCTGAAGTCCCTCTCTCCATGTCCAATCTAACTGTCTTCCCTGTTAAGCTGCGAATTGGGTCAGCACATGTTATGTTTTATCCCATTTCAATGATAAACACTCAATGAATGGTATGTAAAAGCCAGAGGACCAGTAGTTTGAAATTAATTCATCCCTAAAAACTCTTGTACACTCCAGGGGAATTCACCTTTACTGAATAGTTACATACCATCAGAAGTAACAAAGCATTTTCTGATGTACACTCACACGAGAGCAAAGATCGTATTTAGAATTCTCAATGCTCTTAATTATGTACGTTTGCTACCAGTTCTCCCCACTTGCCCACCACATAAGGATAAGTAAGTAGTCAAAACCTTGTGATCAGTCAGCCCTGAAGAATTCATTTTCCAGAATGAAAATGATTTTGCAGTCTGTTGGACCTCAAACTTCGGAGCAGAGAAGTTACTGTAGACCTCTTGGCTGCTTCTGTGATTTTTATCTTGTTGCCTGACCTGTCACTTTAGATGGACAGCTATGTCTTAGCAGGTTTGCAGTTATTCCATACTCTTTCCATTGTCTCAGATGTTCAAAGCTTTGGGTTACTGTTAACCCTAATTTGCTTTAAATTTCTCCACCTTTATCCCTGACTTTCCAAATGTGGTCCTTGGTCTTCATGAGGTTGTTAGTTCACTGAGGTTCTCTAACAAGCCTTTGTTGCCCTTATAGATTGGTTTTTATTTTTCCTGAGATTAAATCAAACACAAGTAAACTTTATTTCCTTTTTAGGTGACTTTTGAAGATACCTGGTTGCAATGGATTTTTTTCACAAGTATCAGAGTAAACAGTGTTGCATACTATGCACAACATGCTTTTCAGATATGTATTTGTAACAAAAATTGTAGATAACGTTTTCATTCACCATCACAATCATGAATTGCATTGTTCTGCTTACGTTCAATAAATTATATTCAAATACAGCATCAAATTCAAATGTGTGATTCTTATATGGCCGTATGGAAATGCCAATGCCTTAATTTCATTTTATATATTTTTTAGAGACCATAAAACTGCTCTCTCTGAAGGTACGGTAAAAATTAAAAGATGGATGGGTGTTGTATTTCCAGTCTGGTATAAATTGTAAATTGCCTGCACTTGTATAGCCCTTTATCTGGTCCAGAGGACTTCAAAGCACTTTACACTTAAATTAATTCACATTCATTCACACTTTTTCACATGCTGATGGTTGTAAGCTACTATATTGTAGCCCCAACTATCCTGGGAAACTGCTATGGACTGGTGCCACTGGGCCCTCAGACCACCACCAGCAGGCAAGGTGGGTGAAGTGTTTTGCCCAAGGAGACAACGACTGAGACAGACAGTGCAGGAGCCCAAACTGGCAACCCATCGGTTACAGGATGAACTCCAACCACCACCACCATAGCCCCATAAAGCCATACTATTTAAAAAATGGGCCTGTGCTTTATATTTTTTATCCAAAGGTCTGTCATGATGGAAAGATTATGGTAAATTCTGTATTGTCCTTATCAAAGAATATGATAAAAACATTAACTCTAAATGAATATAAGCAAAGAACCACAAAGCAAGAACAAGCCATTCTGAGGCTCAATTGGTTTTAATTATTATGAGGCAAACTGAAATTTGAGCAAGACTACAACTGACCCATTTGCAATTCATGATTGCACTTTATAAGTTATATTCAAAAGAAATTATGAAAGTTTTTGCCCTGCCTGAAGATTAGTTTATGATCATGACTGCAACTCTTGTTTTCTGAGGCGTGCATCTGAAGTGATGCATTTTTGGCACCCAGTGTGCTTAGTTGGGCATGCATCACCCACATGGTTTATCATGTGGAGGCAGACCTATTTTAGACCTATTCGTGGGGATCCAGCATGACAGAGAACTTGTGGAAGATGACTGTTGCCATAATTTCAAACAGAATAAAATACAAATTGTTCAGTTTGGCATGAGAAAACTTTTACATAAGCATTACAACAGGGCTCGAAAGTAAATTGTTACATTTACTCACGTTACTGTAGTTAAGTTAAATTTGTCTGTACTTTTTAAAGTAGTTTACAAAACCTGAACTCTTACTTTTACTTAAGTATGTTTTGAGTAAAGTATTTTACTCAGTTAAATTTGAAATCAAATCTGTTAATGAGTTTTTTAAAAAATTTTATCAGACTGGTAAGCAGTCATGGTACTAGGTTGATCATGTATGCTGGTAGCGCTGTCCCTTGAGCAGCGTCCCCTCTGATTGTGGTGTATTGAGTTGAAAAATAGTACATGTTGTAATGACTGTGACCACTAAGTAGCACGGTGCTCGAGCACTGTTATTGTGCTGTTGGACCCGAACTGCATCAGTCTCTTCTTATAAACTACTTAAATATAAATGTAACCCATGGCCATAATAGAATAGCATATGGTAACAACAGGCCTCCACTGGCAGCTGTCCTTTTTTTTTTTTTTTTTTCCAGAGTCGTACCCTGACATAACACGCCATGCTTTTGGTCAGTGGTGTTAAAACATGGAAAGTAGAGAGAGCAAGAGTGACACATAGAAGGAAAGGAGGAAAGCTGTGAAAACAGATGCAGCTAAATGTGCAAACTTTTGAAACTTTTTTTAAAAAAAGGAGCTCGCGGTTAGTAACATCAAATGAGGACGATGAAAGGAGTAAAGCTAATCACAGTACAGTCAAGTCACTGAATTGTGTGGCGTTGTGGTATATAATATAACATTGCATAATTTAAATATTTTTATGATGTGAGGCCCCATAGGAAACTTTGTCCCTCAGTCAGAAGAAAGATACAGCACCAGGCAGCCATGAGCCCACAAGTCCAGAGTGAAGGTAGGATTTCTCATTGAGTGAATATTATTAGGATTAAAACCATGAAGAGCATAATGTAGAACTGCTTTTTACGAAAAGTGGCCTGAGATGCTAGATGATTCAGAGCATTACAACTGAACCGAACTGATCATAGGACTAGGTAAAAATGGGAAATTTCTGCTGAGAATTATCACCATTTTAAAAATGTGATTTAGTGTCCTAAGCAGAGCCAGGATCTGAGAAAGAAATTCTTGTCTTTGGACAATGATCCTATAATAAACAAAATCGCTGAGACTAGTCCACTGATCAGGCTCAGACAGTGGATATATTAGTCAAAGAATGGGATGAAGATCAGAACTGCCAGGTCCTGAGGAAGAGGAAAACCACAGAAAAGCTTCATAGATGGAGCGAAGGATGCAGAGGCTTTGGTATAACAGAGAAGGATGCTGAGATGGGGGAGATGATCAGCTGTTGAGATTGCTGATCATCAGTTGACAGAAGATATTGGAAATATACAGTATGTCCCACTAAAATTACACATATTACCTCCTAAGTATTTACAATGTCATATGCTAACATGTTTTATTTTGTGTTGCATTTTTATTCATAACGGTTCTCCTTTAATTTAAAACAGTTTGAGACCAATATGTTTTCATTTCCTTTCTCAAATCCATGAGTGGAACTTTCTTCTGTTGATAAAAAAGTAAGTAGCTTTTACTTAAAGTCAAATCTTAATTAGGTACTTTTTACTTTTATTTGAGTAATATTTTACACTGGTAGCTTTACCTGTATTTAAGTAAAATTTTATCAAGTTAACTGCTCTGTTACTTGAGTATATTATTTTTGTACTCTTTCCACTTCTGTATTACAAGTAGTCTTTTTCTATACTTTTCAAACACTAAGACTATAAAACTGTTGTAGTGTGCATTATTAAAGTGTAAAAGAAGACTGCAAAAATGTTTACCATAAATGAAGACACAGCAAAAAAAACTTTACTTTGCACAGTGTTCATGCACAGTGATCACAGTAAGTAACTGATACTTAATAATTAAAGGGGCAGTATTATGTGTTTTCCAGGCACATAGAATCATTTTATAGTACAATCAAGTAATTATGTTACATTCTGTTGTTACAAAGATGCAATATATATCAAATATGACTTAAAAGAAATTTGAATTCGTAATTAAATCCTTGAAATTGGGCCTCTGTCTCTTTAAGAAAGTCCTGCTCTTTCTGAAACTCCACCTTCAGGAAGTCATCACAACAGCTAACCCTTTAATGTTTTTACCAGCTTTGCACTGAGAAGTAGCTAGTATAATGAACTCATTAGGTGTGCAGTTCCACCAGGTGTTTGCTAATTGCTGCTGGCAAGTCTGAACGAGCTGAGTGGGAAAGTCGCAGGTGAGGGGTGCTCTGTGAGATGGAAGCTTGGAAGCTTTGAAACTGCAGCTCTAAGGAGGAGCTGGGTCTCAAAGGGTAAGGCTAAGTCCATCCAGGCGTTTTGTACTGCTGAATGGCTGCCACTGGAGCAGCGCCACTCAGACAGTGATTGACAGCGCTAAGACCCGCCTCCTGGCTCTGATTAATTGTTTCTAGATGCACTAGGAGCACTGGAAGAAGGCAGAGGTGCTCGATTTTTTTCACAGATTGTCTGTCTCATACCATTCTATCTCGACATAGTGACATTTTCAACAAATATGTAGAAAAATATATTTTTAATAAAAGTTACATACTTACATGGCTTTAAAGAATTTCTCAAACATGCATGAAAGAATCAAGGCAACACTCCAGGTATGTTTTTGATGAGGGAATAACATGATGTAGAGTTCAAAAAAGTTGATTTTAGATAATACTGCCCCTTTAAGAAAAAAACTTTGGTTACATCTTGGTTACAACTCAGGTCTGGTGAAATTATTATCAAGATAACATAGGCTGATAAGACATCTCTCCACTTTTGCTGTTGCCAATTTATATTTGGTAGTTTACAAGCTATTTATAAGTTTATAAGTCCTGCAAACACCTGTAGGCTGTGAGCCTTCCCCTCATCTTTGCTAAGTTTAGTATTTTCTCAGCAAAGTCAAAACCTAAGATACCTAACATCAAAGCTAAACAAATTTTACATCTCCCCAATTATTTATTCCAAAGAAGCTCTGCATTCAGTTTTTTTTTTGTTGTTGTTTTTTTTTTTGTTTTTTTTTTTTTTTTTTTGGTCACAGCTATGCCTCTAATTTTTCTCGAGGGGTTCTGCACACATAGTTGACTCTCGGCAAGGTAAATCACAGCATTTGTTGATTTTCAAATTCAAAACTGGCATGTTTAATCACTATAGCAAATGTTAACTTCAGGTTTTCTTTGAAATATACATAGCAGTTTGCAAATCAGAGTGTAAATCATCCATTAAAATCTTAAAACCCCATTAACTAATTTTTATTGACTAATTAGGTCTTTCTGAAGAGTCTCTTTGCTTGCTAAATTGTCTTCTTCTTCATATATTTTGGTCACACTCAAAAACTGGGCTGCTTTGAGCAAGTAACTGAGGATCTGAAGGAAGTGGAGGCTATAAGCCTGTGAAAAGATATCAAAGCACCTCTTGCTTGTAATTTCCATGGTCTAACAAATCATTAAGAAATGCCTGACAATGGAAACTGTGAAAGTTTAGACAGGATCAAGAGGACCAAGAGAAAAGTTAAGAAATGGTTCAGAGACTTTGCGTGACTTGGACTTCTCCACAAGATCTGGTTTGAAGCCTAAAGATTTGGACACGTCAACATTATGTCATCAATTTCTTTATGTTTTTTTTTTTTTTTTTTTTTTTTTTTTTTTTTTTTACTCACATTAAAAAGTAATACATAAGTAATAATCTTCTTGGTTAATTTTTGTATTCAGCATTATGAGAACAACAGTAAGTGAAGGAGTTAAATGGGAAAAAAAACCTAACAGCTTAAAAACATTTTTTTTTTCAAAACTTGTAAATATTAATATGTATCATTCTACCTTAGTTTTTGTGTCAGTTTCATAAGTACTGTTTTTAAGTTACAGCATTTTTTTTCAAAACTGAACAGGTTTGATCCTATTACCTTTTTTGTTAACAAATTAAGGAAAACTTGGGTTGATTAAATGGTTTATACTTGCCTCTGTTCTTTTTTGTCTTTAGGCGTTGCCCTATACCAGTTGAAAGGTAACATTTTAAACTATGCCCAATTATTTGCATATGTTTTTTCAGTTCCATTTGCTCTGCTGCTTGAGTTGTTTTTTTCATCCAAATAATGTAATCACAACTGCAGCAAATAGTTGATGTCATTTGTGACACCATGACTGAACCAAAGCCTATTTTTGTTCACTTCTAATTCAGTCTCATAATATAAAAAGTCTGAATAGTTAGGCTAAGTAAATAAAAAAACATTGATAATACTAATAAGTCAGTAAAAATAAAATAGCTTTTTGAATGGTAAATTAGTTGCTTGATTGAAAAGTTATTTAATAGATTGGCCCAGGAAAAAAATATATATATTTGTGGCAACCCTAGCAATTTTACTCTGCATTATCATATTTTATCATATTAACATATTATCATACCTGAGTGGGTAAAAAGGTCATAAAATTGAGTATTTTACAGAAAATCTCATTCCCCTGCAGAGATTTGACTTCTTAAACCCCTTTTCTCTGACAACACTTATGACTCTGAAATTCAGAGGTTTGGGTCAGCTAACTATCTCCTTGAGCCTAAAATCTACTTTAGTTTCCACTAAAAACTAAAATATCACCTTGCCACAGCAGTCTTAAAGAGGAAATGCAATCTCATGGATCTGTTTATTGAGATGGTGCAAGAGGGACCTCTACAGGACATGTAGGGGATGAATTATTTTAGGAACGGAGACTGAGAGCTGAATGCCGAAAGACGTTCCTCTCAGTCACTGTCACAGTTTCTGTCTGTCTGCGAGGAAGCTCATCGTCTGTCTAACAGCGACCTGCATGAGACAGTGACACACCCACACACACACACATACTGACAAACACGCCTCATTAACACATCACACACGCAGTAAGCCTTCTTATTTGGATGTACGATGGAAGGAACAGAGTGCATTATAAATCAACCTTACAGAGAAGAAAACTCAAACAAAAGTTGTCATGTGAGGTTTTTTTTTCATTGTACCAAAGATCAATAACTGACCTATTATCATAAAAATTCACATTTAGACTTTAAAATTAAAGACAAAATCCATTGAAGTCTTTTACAATCACTTGTCAATTTTGTCAGAATTATAGATGTTGTGAAGAAATTGAAAAGATTTAGTAAAGAGCAGACCTTTTATATCTGCTGTAAGTGTATAAGATCTGCTTATTCTTTCCATTCTGAAAAGCTGTTTGCATCCTCGAGGTTATGACCCCCATGAGGTGGCAAGACAACTTTGAAAGGCGGTAAAATGATTAATGAGATAAGAAGAAGAAAAACATGGTTTTGCCTCTCAACATTATGTTAATTCTTGAGTTTTTTAGCATATTAATTTGTCTGTTTGGTCCTGAAATTTTATTCAAATGAACCAGTCTTTGACAGCGAATTGCTCTCTCGCTGAACTGCAAACAACTATCGTGTACCAGTGTAAGCAATTGTCTCTTTTTCAAAGAGTCACAAAAAGGGACAACTAAAACTTCTGCTATTAATGATGCAGTTAGCTTATAAACTCATCTGACTTTGACAAATTACACCTACCACAAAGAGAATTTCACTCTGTATGAGAGGAAAAGCTCTGAAAAGGTGCAGTGTCTCGAGACTTCAACTGGAACTGTGCAAGAGTATACATTTTTCTTTTTCACTGATATGGAAGTGCTTTCATGCAGGTACAGCTGTTTTTAGGGCCCGTGACAAAACACATGCATGGGGCCCTACAATTACCTTTCTGTCACTATTTTTAACACTTATGTTTAACCTGTATTTACTTATTCCTACTAGATGTCTGCCTTAGTTGTCAGGTGATTAACAGTTGCAATTTTCTCTGCATTGTTTTTTATGTATTTCTTTCAAGACTGAAAATTTTGGTTCATGTGAGCTTAAGCTGTGGATGTTTGCACAGTGTCTAAGCATGATTATTGGACTTGTACTCTTGATAGAAGATGCAATTTTCTTGATTATAGCTTTGTCTCAGGACTGAGCTGGTATCTGAGCTTTCCATAAAAAGTGTCCTGTAAAAATAGGTTCTTCACCAGTGATGGCATAGTTACCTTGAAACAGTAACTTGATTTCTGATTAGTCTTTGAGAAAGTAACTTAGTTACTTTACTGATTACTTGATTTTAAAAGTAACAAAGCTAGATTGCAAGTTACTTTGTTAGTTACACTCAGCAGCTGCCTCAACATAAAAATGACAACCAGGGCGAGTCAACCGTGTTTAAGGACAGCATTTAATTTACTACATTACTGTTCAACCAACTTTTTCAACTCTCCCACACTTACTGGTTTTGCATTAAAGTTCAGCTTTTGTTGTTTGGGTGGTGGGGGACCTTGTGCATTTTAGTCACAGCTCTCTGCTTCCCACCACTTGGTAGGACTTGCTCTGTCAGTTTGATTGGGCCGTTCTGCAACTCAAAATGTTATTTCAAATTTGATGTAGCATTTTTGAAGTTAGATAGTTTGATAGGTTGAAAGGTTATTAATATACCTCCAGTGTAGTATTAAAAGATTCTATGCAGTTGCTATAAGTTCATTTTATACCACAAGAGTTGACAGGACAAACAAAATATTTAAAATTCACAGTAAAAAAGGTTTACAATAAATAAATGTCATTTTATTCAAAGAAATTGTGATTTGTACATCACCAATCAGCTGGTAAGCCTATTCTGGAATCGATTGGTAGTGGCTCCATCCACCACTAGGGGGCTTTCATGCTTTCTACTCATTGCATTTCGTGATGGGAACCGTTCATTCCAGTGTACTGAATCTCTCGGATCAATAGATAAAAATGATCCGTTGACAAGACCCGTTCACCGGATCACACGGTTCATTCGAGCAAAACAGCACCTCTTCCAACACACGCGTACTGCACGACTGAGAATGTGATCCGTTCCCGCTGTGACACGGTGCCACTCCAGCACACCGTGTCGTTCTCTCTCTTTCTCCAGGCTAACAGCTAATGTATCAAGCCACATAAAAAACAAACGCGCACACGCCCCAGTCCCTCTGTTTCATCAAATAATGCATTATATTGCTTGGCATTACAGCTGCAGTATTTCACTTTTACAGTCGCAGTACAACTACTGTGCAGGAGTGGCGCTGTGTCTCTCACTGGTTGAATCTTTGTCATACATTTTATGAGTCATAGAACGCGGAAGTTCCGCCCGGCAGGCGTGTTGGCGCTGACCTCATCTGATCTGAGAAAAATTACGAATCAGTTAAAGCTGCAGTATGTAGCTTTTACATAAAAAATAATATTTTTCTAAATATTTGTTGAAACTGTCACTATGTCGAGATAGAATGGCATGAGAGAGATAATCTGTGAAAAAAATCGAGCTCCTCTGCCTTCTTCCAGTGCTCCCAGTGCTATCTAGAAACAATTAATCAGAGCCAGGAGGCGGGTCTTAGCGCTATCAATCACAGTCTGAGCGGCGCTGCTAATCCCCCCCCCTCTCTCTCCCCCTCCCTTAAGCTCTCTGCTGCACTGCAGCTAGCTAGCATGACCACCGATGATGACGAATAAACGATTTTCCTGTAACGGTAAGTTGTTTCTCCGTCATTAGCACATTTAGCAGCGAGTAAATGAAGTTGACTGACAGCGCTAAGACCTTCCTCCTGGCTCTGATTGGTTGTTTTAGGTCGGGAGTGGTGCAAATTTTCATACTGCAGCTTTAATGAAATGATTTGCTTAAATTCGTTCACACAAATGATTCCTTCATTTGAGCAGATCGTTCATTAAGACACAATACTATTGCATTAAACTGCTGCATGAGAGTAAGAACCACTCTCATTATTCTGTCTCCCCTATTTTCAAGGGTGGAACAGTAGCGCTGACACAAACTCAGAATAGTGCCTGTATTTCCAACTAGAAAACGCACATATCTCTCCTCCCTCCATTGTTTAGGTTTGTGTCGCTATGTGGTATTAGATGAGTTGCCCTCATGCTGCTAACAAATAAAATGTCATATAGATCAGACTTCACTCCTGGATATACAAGAGGAAAGCAACTATCTTAGTTTTTACTAAGTAAAATGACCAAAATAGTAATGCTCGGTGACTTGAATAAGTAACTTTAATCTGATTACTGGATTCAATTCAATTCAGTTTATTTATTTAGCACCAATTCACAACAAATGTCTTCTCCAGGCATTTTACAATAAAAAAAAAAAAATCATACATACATTCCAATTGATCCTAGTTATCAAACAGTACAGTAAGCCCAATTAATTATTCAAAGTAGTTCAAAAAGTTTGTAAGGAAACCCAGCAGATTTCATCGAGTCATTGACTTTCAGCATTCACTCCTCCTGGATGAGCATGTAGTGACCGCATGGCGTTGTGTCATTCACTTTACAGCAATCCATCACACTAAAGCATGCATGTAGCGACAGTAGAGAGGAAATCTCCCCTTTAACAGCAGAACCTGGCTCAGTACAAGCGGCCATCTGCCACGACTGACTGGGGGTTTGAGAAGACAGAGCAGAATGCACAAGACAAACAGATGAAGTGATTCAGGATTATTTTCGGTGTTCATGGAAATTGGAAATAGTAACGCGTTGGATTACTCGTTACTGACAAAAAGGGATTAAACATCACTGTTCACAATAAAAAAAAATGTTTGTTGATAATCACGTTCTCAAAGGTGTCGGGGCACAAGTCATTAAAACTTTTTAACATTAACAGTCCTGTTCCTCACATGAAGAGTTGAAGTAAGTGCAGCTCATCCTGATTTAATTTTTAAAGAAAACAAATTGTGCCAAGTGGCTGCCTTCATTCCCAGTGTTTTTTGACAGAAAGTTGGCAGAGAAACAAGGAGGAGATCCAAGCAGTACAGGTCCTGAGGTCAGGAATTGAACCCTGGATTTCTGCCTTGAGGACCGATAGCCTTTGTATATGAGGTACCCACTTCACACCTACACTACGTGCTGCCCTCAGCCTGACGTCTTTAACGAACACTCTATTCCACAGTGAATGAACGATGTACAGAGTTTCAGTGTATTTCAGTGACAAGGTTTGGATATTTTATGCAGAAAAGAGTCAACAACAGCAGCATTTTCTCTCCAAGGCAAGAGCTGGCTGAATGTATATCTGTCTGTGTTTCTGTGTGTTAACAACATAGACGCATTTCAACTTTTGCATACACACTGTTTTTTTTGGTTTTTGTGGGAACTAAATATTGATAATGTATGTCTCTGCCCTTTCTTTTTACTTGAGTACGCCTACTGCTTTTTAAATGTAAGAATACAACTGAAGGCTCATGCCCTAAATATCAAAGTTAGCAGATAAAACAGATTTTTTATGAGGGTGTGTGTGCTTTTATTTATTTATTTTTTTTTGGATCTTGATTTTATTGATAATGTGCAGGAGATGCAACAGAGACTAGCAGAGAAGCTGCAGACGTGTTCAGTCACTTCAAACTGCTGTCAGTTTGCAGTATGCTTAATTAGTTGAAATAGCAACACAGATGGCAACTTAGATTTGATTTTGACAGCTAATGTGCTAAAGCAAAAATCTGAATTTTATATATATATTCAATATTTTACGCTCATTTTGCTTTTTGATGATGAAGGCATGATAATATCCTAACAAGAGCAGCTGTTTTGGACATTGAACCATAAAAATATGCAGTTTATGTGGAGAAATAGACTGAAACAGAATTAAACAGATGTAAATAAGCTGGCAAAAGCTAGACAACCATTGTGCGACATTAGTTTGGTCTGGCTATGAATAACTTTTTTTTTTTTTTTTTTGTAAGTGTCCTGTCTGTTGCACTCAGAATTATCTGAGTGTTAAGGCAAGGCCCAACAGATTTACTTTCACAGTCAACTATATTAGAAATTGCTTTGGGTTTATTTCTATCATTGGACTCTGATGCTTCTAAAAAGCAACTCAAGACATTCTTTTTTAAACAAGCATCTTATCCTACCCTGCCCATCACCTTCCTACACATTTCTGCTTGATTCTGAGCTCCCTTCAGTGCGCCATCTGGGCTTTCTCCTAATGACCTGATTTCTCTGGTAGAATTTCAATTTTATTTGCAGCCCAGGCAATGTCCGGTAAGTTTCATAGTGTCAAACTGGGACATTACATACGTCACGGCCAAACATTAGCAACTGGGTTCAATTTAAAACTTCAACAGAGTCCACGCCTCCAGCAAATAATCAAGTAAGGTGCAATATAAATAAAGTTAACTTAGTAATTTTGATCAAAATTATCAAGTTGATGTGATAATTGTTGAATGCCATCCGTTGTGCAAGACATGGATGGTTGAATTGATAGATGGACATCTACATTTGGGTTTAATTTTACATGGTTGATTCCAATAATACTAATCGAAAATAGGATACTTCACTGAGGAACTTCTTTTGCCTTATCTTAGTTTATATGGCACAATGAATAAGAGGTTTTGAATGTCTTACCCTCTACATGTTCCTGTTGTTTTGATGGTAAACAGGTGTCCACAAGGAAAGTTTTGAGTTTTGCCACAAGTTTGCAGAGGAGCAAAAACTTCATGAAAGTTTTCTGATTAGACCACTCTTAAACAAGAGGCAGGCAAAAAGGCCATGAGTGTGCTTTTCTTTTTTAATGAAAAACTCACTTTGATGTTCGAGGCATATGTTGATGAGATAATTAAAGCATGGTATTTGGATAACTTTGGGAGTTTATTACGCTGCAGCACTAGTTTGAGAAGATTTTCCTTGACTCTGTGTGACATTTGCCTTCATGCTTCCTTCTCCTTCGTTTTCATCTCTTCACCTTATGAAGAGGTGTCTTGATTAGCTTAAGGTAAACAGACAACACTCACAGTTCTACATTTCTCTGTAGTATTTAGATGTATCAAACCTGCAACATATCTAAAATTCCCTCACTCAGTTATTTTTTTCATAATTTTTGTAAAAATCTAAAGTGACAGATATAGTGATACATTGGTGAGGGTTTTTGTAAAGTTGAAAGAGAGTTGTCTTTATTTAGGTTTTGATTTTTAAATGTGAGATTAAGATCAGAAACTGATGGAAAAGTTTGCCTTTCTTTCCTACAAATAGAGCTAGACAGGTATTTCCACAGGTGAAGCAACTTCAAAAACCCGTCTTTTCTGTTTGACAGACATAGTTAGTGTTGGACCATAAAGCTCAAAGTGAAAGCTAGCGACTTTAACTGACTACCCTCTAATTAATGCAGACATCCTTAGTGCAGATCTGATGACGCTGAGGCCTAAACAACTGTTTGCAATGGATAGTTGGACAATAAGTATTATTGGCATGTGTGTAGGATGAGGAGGAGACAGATTGTTAATCTGGTGGAGTGGTGGCAATGTTGCTTGGTGTATGTTCAGATGCATTAAACAGATATTGACATGTGTCACAGCAGAAGCTGCAGCATTTTCCAAACACTTCCTACCTGTGATCTTTAGGCCTGATGTTTTGCTGAAGATATGGACATAAGTAAATAATTTATAGGTTTGTTTGCTGCTCCATGGGTGGAGATCAACATTACATTGCCTTGCATCACTTTTTTTGCCTTTTTGCACAGAACAAACTGCTTCAGTTTGACTCAAACTTACATCTTTTTCCAGCCTTGAGAATGCATTTCCCTCAGAGTAGCCCAAACTGCTCTGACGAAAGCACTTTCTCCTGCCCTGTTTTCCTTCATCTCTTAGAATCCCACTTGTCTCTGCTTCAGTACTTTCAAAAGCTTCTTGTTTCTCTGTTTGAGCATTTCAAGACCGATAAACTGACTAAAAGATCATAATGACCTTTCTTCTTGTTATGCGGAAAAGTTAAAGATTCATTCACTGTCACCACAAATGTGGCATTTACTGGGATCAGAATCTTCAGTTTGAAACCCACATCTGCTTTATATGTATTTTTCTGCTTTGGTAGTTCTATATATAACTAACAAATGTTGCAGTTTTGACATGACATTATTGCATAATACCATAAAATACCTGTTCAGAAGACATAAATACAGAAACAATATTATTTAAAAAATATATATTTTTCATAAAAGCAAGTATCACTGATTACAGGTAGAGGTTCTTGCAAAATGTTTAATACCTCTTTAACTATATCCTCTTCCATAATTCTGGAAGAGCTTCAGAAATCTGCAGCTCGGGTGTTGAGAGGACAACTATTAGTTGTGTACGCTGGCTTTCATAAAATCTGGCTTTTATACAAGAGTAGCAACAAGAAAGACAATGTTGGAAGCAAGTCCTAAATAGTCCTGTTTGTAGTGTGCCACAAGAAACGTGGAAGAAACAGCAAATATGTGGAAGAAGGTGCTCTGATTAGATAACACCAAAATGAAAATATCTGCCCTACTTGCAAAAGAATATGTGGAAGAACAAAATGGAAAATATAATGGTGCCAGGATTGTTTTCTTTAGCAGGAACAGAGACTAGTGAGAGGATGGATGGTGCTAAATACAGAGCAGTGAGACCAAGGGTGAGGTCCAAGTTCAAGCAGGACAATCATTCAATTTACTGCCACAGCTACAATGGAATGGTTTAGATTAAAGTATATTGATATGTTAGAAAGAGGCAAAGTTCAGACCTATATCCAACTGAGAATCTGTTACAAGACTTGACGATTCTTGCAGCTGTAATTGCAGTGAAAGGTGATTTTGCAAAGAATTGAGTTGGGTTGGCTGAATACATGTGCACACCACACCATTAAATTTTTAATTGTCACAAAAAGACTAAGTTAAAATCAAATCAATGTCTCACTTTCCAGTGTGACAATATGTGAAAAAATAGGAATACTATTGCAGGTGATGTCACATAATGTATTAAACAAGGTCAGTTGTTTCACATGGGAAAAGCTACTGTTACAAGTCTGATTAAAATAAGTCACATTTTATGTACATTGAACATCACTGCAGCTGTGCAGAATAAGCTGTGGAAACACCTTCTTTTGTAATTAGTGTCATAGTTACAGGCACACACAGTAGATCATGAGTTCAAGAGGAGTGTAACATCACATGCGTGTTTGTTCTGCTGCCACTGAAAATATTGCATCAGGATTGCAATAAAAGCTTCAAACAGGCCATCTAAAATCCTTGGTGTACAGATGGTGGGTTTGTTTCTTCTTGTTTTTAGCATTTGTAGAAATATATGACTTGTATCGAAAAACCATAATGAACCATTACAGGTTCATGGTATGATAATGGCAAATTGCCATTTGCTATGCACATTCTTAGTCCAAACTTAGTTGTCCAAATTTAGGATTGGTTGGCTGAAAAAGGAATGCTGACCACATTTATGTCAGCAGAATTACACTATGCTTTGTAATTCTCTTTAACCTCAAGTACTGTAGTGTACTTATATCACACCAGTTTAAAACAAAAGTCATCTCAAGGCTATTTGCATGCAATACCAGTAACTTGGTTGCACTTCACATTCTAGGTTTGTGGTTTTATATGGCCTACATAAAGTTTTGTGAAAAACATTAAAAAGTTAAACAGTTACTGTTTGAGACAAATACCACAAAAATAAAATAAACAGGCCCAACACTATACTGGTGGACAAAATTGTATTTGATCTTCAAAGCTTAGAGAAAACATGCAACAACACTGACTTAGCCATGTAGGTTGTGAACTGGTAAATAGTTGTTGATCACTTGTTCTTTGGTGTGTTGTGCTTCTTGTGTATGACTCCATTAATGAACTTGTTAGGAAAAGATTATCACCAGTTCTACACCGTTTTAGTCACTGTTTGATAATCCTGAGCTGAAGCAACCTTTTATTAAAAGGACATTAAAACAGTTTGTAATTTCACGGTTCAGAACATTTCTTAAGACCCCTACAAAACAGCCAATGAAAAATATATTTACTACAACAAAAAGTTTTTTAAATGCTACTTTTATACATATGAAGCACAAGTTCAAATAGAAAATTCCAACTCAGCCTATAAAGCCAATAGGTCATTGGTTTGCAAAAGTTTGTTTTTTATATGTTTTGTTCTCAAGTATTTTTTTATGAGATTTTCACGGCATGTCAGCAACTTTGAACCTGAAACTCAGGTGCATAAACTCAAAACAAATGTAGTACTGCGTACACCTAACCTCAAATTTAACTTGTTACCCACCAGAACTAGTTTTCTCCAGGTCCCTTCATACTGTCCTTGCCAGACTATAGGTCTTGCCAAAATAACCTTTTATTCCACCCAGGTGGTGACCAAAGCTCCTCAAAATACAAGAGGCCTATGACTTTGCTGAATTGTTGAATTGTGAAGCTCAAAAAGTTTTGTCTGAATGCCTGCCAATATCTGTTATGTTTAACATTTTCAAATAATTCTATTTTGTTAATTGAGAAGGCTACTGAAAGTTTTCAGTAAATTTAGAAAAAAAAAAACACAATTAGTCATAACTTTAAATATTGATTGTTTACATATCAAAATGTGAACCGGTCATTTCATTCAATGATTAAAGATTTTAGAAAATTTGTAGTGCAAAAACAGCCTCAGCGATGAGCTATAAAAATTTTTTATTTTCCCCCTCGAGTCCTTTCTTGGCAATTCAAGCACACCATATGGAGAAGCTTATTGCCTCTATGTTCCAGGGCAATTTTGCTTTACCAAAATGATATCTCAAGATGGTATCCTAACTGTGTGATTGACTTTAATAAATCAAGACTGCATCTGGCATCAAAGTAGACAGGGCACATTGATGGAACAGGAACGTGGGTTTGTATAAACTTCGACTATTTGAATAATTGTGTGTGTGTGTTTGTGCGACCTTAGCTTAACCCTGAGAGATTAAGTGAATCCAATACTTACAAACCACTAAGCAGCCTTGCTCGACCAAGTAAGACAGGCTTGCTTAACCTTATGGATTCTGTTGCGATATATGTTTTTCTTATCGAATTGAATAGAAATATCCTTCATTGTTTCTCAATGGGGATGTTCAGATGCACCAGCAGCAAGAGAAAGGCAAATGGAGACGTGAGGATTCACACAAAGGTAAAAATATGAAAACAAAAAATAAGAATAAGAGACTGTAATGCAAGAACAAATTTACCACACAGGGAGATTATACAGTACACATTAAAAATTGCATGCTCAGATGAAAACATAGGGGCAACTAAGCAGGGTAAATAAAAAAAATTACAAAATTCGCATCTACATTTGTGCATAAAAACATCAATCAATCAGTCAAATTTTATTTGTATAGCATTTTACAACAGTTACCACCGAATCAAAGTTCTTTTCTTTAGTGCAGCAATAAAACATATAGACTAAATTAAAATAAGATAAAAACAAAACAAACAATGCAACATTACTAAAAAACATAAAAGTCTTACAGTGCTACAATGTTCAAAAGCAGTTTTTAAAAAATGCATTTTTAGCTTAGTTTTAAACAAAAATAAAGCTTCCAGAAGATGTTGGTCAGCAGACCGAACAGCTCTGACTGGGTAATGTGCTTGGAAAAGATTACATAAATAGGAAGGTGCAATGCCTTTAACAACTTTAAAAACAAATCTTAAAAGCTTAAAGTCAACTCTAATACATACTAGGAGCTAGTGGAAGGAATAAAGTACAGGAGTGATGTGACCATGTCTCCTAGTGTTCGTCAACTTTGTTTTAGTCCAACATAAAGTGAATTACAATTATCAATGTGAAAGCTGATGAAAGCATGCATAGCCTTTTCAAGGTCTTTTTACTCAGGAATGATTCAACTTTAGCCAGAAGTCAGAACTGAAAAAATCTGGCTCTAACAACACAATCACCTGTTTGTCAAATTTTGGACCGTCATCAAACATTACTCCCAAATTCCTTACCACCGGTCTAGAGTAAGGAGCTGAAGTAACAAGATCTGAAACCAAATATGGCAGTATTTTAGCCCCAAGCAAAATACATTCTGTTTTACTTTTGTTCAGGTACAGGAAATTTTGTGAAAGCCACTCTCTAATGTCTTTAATACCATTCAGTATGGAGTCCAATGCATTTACATTGTTGGGGACAATTGGCAAATAGGCCTGTAGATCATCTGTCTAAAAATGAAACTTAAGGTTGTGTTTGGGTATGACTAAACTCTATGGCAACATGTACAGTGAGAAGAGTACAGGTCTAAGGATGGAGTGGTTCGAGCCCCCGTTCTGTCCGCCTCCGTTGTTATGTTGTTGGGCAAGACACTTCACACACCTTGCCTGCTGGTGGTGGTCAGAGGGCCCGGTGGCGCTGCTGCATGGCAGCCTTGCCTTTGTCAGACTTCCCCAGGGCAGCTGTGGCTACAATCTACTAGCTTACCACCATCACCGTGTGAATGATTGAATGTAGTGTGAAATGCTTTGGGGTCCTCTGGACTTGATAGCATACAATGGGACAACATTTGATAAAGCTTGATAAAACGCTGTACAGTACAGTACAGGCCATTTGCCATTTACCAAAAGAACAGTGGAGGATGAGAAGTCATTATTCATCAATATTAATGTCCTGTCTGACAATCAAAAGCTACTGTGAGATCCAGGATCACCAGGTCTCTTAGAGTCCAGTGATAAAAGAATATAATTTTGCATTTATAGCAAAGCAGACTTAGTACTGTCAAAATTTAAAAACAGACTGAAATTTATCTAAAACAGAGTTGTGTTCAAAAAAATGATTGAAACTGAGTAAAAACAACTATTTCCAAAACTTTAGACAAAAATGATAAGTTAGAAACATGTTTAAAATTTGTTAAAACATAAGGATCCGGTTTGGATTTTTTTCAAGTAGAGGTCTTATGTTTAAAAGGAAATGGAACTGTCCCAGAACTGAGGCAGTTATTGAGTTTGAGTTTGTTGGGAGCAGTGATGGTTACAAAGTCTTACAGGTGCTGGGAGGAAGGATCTATGATAAGGCTCCTTTTTGCACCTAGGATGTGCCAAATTATATATTTTTTTTCACCATCCACCTTGAGTGTCTGTTCAGCATCACATACAGATTGTAGGTTGAAGACTACTGGGAAGGTGGGTTGGATTACCACAATCAAAACAGAAATTCTGGCCCTGAATAGGAGTTCTGGGCAGTCCACTCATATTGTGGCTTGATGAACTGATGATTTGCAAGTGGTAAAGCAGTACAACAGGACCTGCTCCGCCCTCACAGAACTCAGCTGCACAGGAAGAAGAGGAGAGACATGACAGACTACAATCTCTACCCTAGACACTTCTGTCTCATACCAAATCACAATACAAGACAAAGTAATATGACCAGAATTACAGCAAAGCCAAAATAATCCTTTTGGTGTTTTTTTTTTTTTTTTTCCTTTTGTTGAAATGAAATGTACATCTTTTTCCTCGAACTATACCCTTAATATTTTTAGTTAACACATTCTGTGCCCTTATGGTAAAATCTTTGCTTGATGGCTTCTTCATCATGGCAATGAATGCAAACGTATACATTTCCATGCACAGGTAATCTAACAGCTCTTTGTGGGGTAAAAAAGTTAATAAACTCCCTAGTGCTGCATTAATTGGACAGAAACACTTCTATCAGACACAATTTCAATATGAGAAAATACTTTTTTATTCATTATTATTATTATTCCATCCACTTGGACCCTTGGACACTTTTTATCTGAACACCCCTTACTGTGTCCCGAGCACTGTCTGCTTTCACTCATCTAGTTTCAGCATAAATATGGAAATGGGCACTGAGGCAACAAATAGAAACTACAACATTTAGCAGTCAGTTTTGCACTATAACTATGTTTATCTTTGATAAACTATGTTTATCTTTGTTAGCTGTTTTATTTGTACTGGTACTCAATCTCTGCTTCTCCTAAAACCATACCACACCAGATGGTCATTTAACCCCCCAATTTATCGCAAATACCAGAACACACGTTAAAACATGGAGGGCCATCAGAATCTGCATGGTGCGGCCTCCACTTACCTCACTGAACTGCTCACACCCCAAACACCTGCCCGGACCCGGTCAGGCCAACAGCACCGTCTGGTCCTGCCCAGGACGCCACTCAGAACGATGGGTGACAGAGCCTTTGCGGCTGCAGCTCCCCGTTTCTGGAACGCTCCTCTGGACCATCTCAGATCTCCACAGATGGTTGATGCTTTCAAGAAAGGACCTAAAACTTTCCTTTTTAGGAAAGCTTATACTGACTAAAGCTTCTTTCTCTATGTATATTTTTATTCTTTTAAGTTTTTTTAATGACTGTTTTTTTATTGATGTTTGTCGTTTTAATCTGTCTGCCCCTGTAGCACTTTGAGGCTTTGTATCAAACATAAAGTGCATTACAAATAACATTTATTATTGTTATTATTATTATTATTATTATTATTATTATTATTATCTAGATTTTGTTTCTTCTTTTCTTTTTTTTTTTTTTTGAATGTGTGTGTTGAGCACTCTGCACAATACAGAACAGACAATTAGCTTTGGCTCAATGCATTCCTACTTTTCTGAATATGCAGAGCTGACCTTGATACTTGTAATGCATAAGAAAATTAATGAATACAATGCAATCCCAATGAAATCTTAAAAAGAAAGCTTTAACATTTTGTGCAGAGTGTAATGTAAACATTGCTCTTTTAGTGATGCCTACTTAAGGTGTGCATGTCTGTATGCTGAATATGCATGCCAAGCTATAACATCAGCTTTTCCACCTTGAAGTCCCACCACAGCAGAAAGACTTTTAAAATGTATCAATATTTTAAGAAATCAGCTCTACCAACCACTGTTCCATTATGCAGGGCTGTCTAAATATTCCTGTTTCCCTATGTATGAGCAGGTATATCTTTAATGAGTGGCTGGAGTTGTAGCTTATATGGAAAACAGAAAAATCAAGAAGACTGAGTTTCTGATTCCATCAGCATTTTTCTTGCTCTGAATTCAGTTCTGCTCTTGTCCTGGCACCATCATGCATTATAGATCAACATGCAATACACCCAAGTGCAATTTAAGAAGAAACAGGGGTTTAATTTATATATATGGTGTACACACAAAACAGGGCCTGAAACTGGTGTACATCTTTTTCCACCCAGAGACTGAGAACTATTAAAACAAACTTGACGGCAGAATGTGTGGTCCCTCACACAGACTCTTACCCATACATACACTCTTTTGGAGACAGAGAAAACTGGTGACACGGATGGTGAAATGAAGTCACACTGGATCATGTTTCCTCTCAGACATTTAATTTCACTACATATGAAACTAATCATAAATCGACTTTATTATAAGCATTCAAAACAGCAGTGTTATTTATGCCTCTGCTGGTGAGCTATATCTATACATAAGGGCTATACATAAGCACATAAAATTAAAAAGTACA
The DNA here is from genome assembly GCA_014839685.1 of Anableps anableps. Lineage (NCBI taxonomy): Eukaryota > Metazoa > Chordata > Actinopteri > Cyprinodontiformes > Anablepidae > Anableps > Anableps anableps. Next base: position 21,822,141 of record CM026068.1, on the reverse strand, counting down.
AAAAGTAATAAGATTTAGAGGAAAGAAGACATATAATATACAAAATATAAAAATTTACAATATGAGTTTTAGTTTCTCAGATTCCTTTTCATTTATTATTTGCCACTTTTATTATTTCTTGTTTTCATTTCAGTGCAATAAAACGTATTTAACAACCAGACATTTAGTCACATACCGTTTACTTGTTTATTTGACAGGCTGGAAATGCATTCGCATAGTATTCAGTCTTCATTCAAAATAAGCTTATTGCATCAAATGAAGCATTATAGTGCTTTGCAATAACCTTACATACTTGTCTCAGGGATTAGACAGCACAAACGTCTTGATTCGTGCAGTACGTGACTCACTCACTACTGTGCTGTAGCGGTGTGTCACAGCGTGAAGGGATCATGTCCTGATTCACAGTACAGCTACTGTGCTGGAGTGGCGCTCTGTCTCTCACTGGGTGAATCTTTGTCACACATTTTATTATTATGTCATATATTTTCCACCCCGACCGGCGCCCTCGCACTGACTTTATCTGAACTGAGAAATGAACATATTAGTTAATGAAGTGAGTTACTTTAGTCCGTTCAATCAAACGATTAGTTCATTTGAACAGATTGTTCATAAAGGACACAACACTTCTACTGTTATAAGGGCTCCATATGACAATGAATTTGTGTTTGTAAATGTGCATCTACATTCTATTACTGTGTGCAAGTCATATGTGACTCCAACATGTACCTGACAAATGTAGTGGCATGATGGCCTGGCTCAACGGATGACTCCTTCATCCTGGTGCAAGCAGTGTAGGGAATAGACTGAAGGCAGGCACTATACGTGATGACTGTCTTCTTGGTAAGTCAATGAAAAACTTATTTTGGATATTTGAACACATGACTCCTTCATCCTGTTAAGGCAGCAATAACTGTAAAAAATATACAGTGTATAAAGAGTGAAAAGTGTACATTTGGTACATAAGTCTAATCTGGCAGTCATCAGAGGGGAAGCAGTGTACAGGCCGAAAACAAAAACACCAGAAATTGGAAACAGTGCATTCCTATTTCAAATTTAGCTACACCAAACAGTTTAACATGTATGTTTTAAAGGAAAACGTAACAGGGAGAACATACAAATTTCATACAGAAAGGCCTGCATAACTTTAGGCACCAGAAAGCCCCTAATCTGATGCGCGAGTGCTGATATCATTCATGACTCCTCAGAGTATTCCCTTGAGCTGGTCCTATGCTTACTCACCTTTTTCCTTCCAATACAACATTCAAATATAAAGATGACTTGGTCCAAGACAGTCTATAAGTTTTTAATGCAAATTAATAACTCTTTCTTATTGCTTTATTTTGCCTCTCTCTTTCTATCAGATCACATGTTCTGCATAGTCTTCTATCCAAAACAAAGCATCTGACTTTCCTCACCAATCTGTTTAGATTCAGTTTTTGTTGGTGATTGGTCATTTTATGCATGTCTTAATTTTCATTTGACCTTGCTAAGGTTTTTTAAGACTCTTTTCAAAGTCTTTCCATTGATTTCTAGTCTCTGTGCAGTGTTATTTTAAATTAGATGTATTCTATTTCAGTCGCCTCACAGTAATTCACCTAATCTTGTCATCCTTGTACCTGCATTAATGTTTTTTTAAACTACAGAATGCCAATCTCCAGATCAGACTGACCACATATTATTTTGACTCTCTCTTTCCAGTTGTTCTTGCACCCAGCAGAACAGTTTATTCTTGCTACAAGTTATCGTCATACAGAATCTTCTTTATCAATCTTCACCCCATTATTATTTTAATGAATGTTTGTGAGGACCACTCAAAGATGCAAAAGGTAATTTATATATAATTCACACACCTTCACCCACTACAATACATAAGTGTTGTTTTGTGTCTTTCCTGGAGAAGGCTAATGACAGAGCTATTGTTGCTATTAGCATTGTGTTCTTTCTCTGTTTTTAAAGAAGTGTTTCCCAAGGAGGAAATACTCCTTGCCAAGTTATTCTGTGATTAGCTGTATCTTTCTCAGACAATGCAATCAATGGCGCTACTGCTGCAATTAACTAAGTGTATTATTTTTTTTCTTTCCCAGTGATGGTACTTCTGATTCAGTGCATCTGTGTTTAGCTGTGTTTCTTTCCTGGACAAAGCCATAGAGGATGTTATTGCTACTATTAATTCTCTGGACTGTTTTTTTTCTTTTGTGGCCAGGAAAACCTTCTTTAGAAAGTGCTTTCGTGTTTTTGTCTCTGTCTTGTCACCTCAATGCCTGGCGAGTTGAGACAGATGGGAGTGCATTCAGAGCCTAGTTCTACTGAGGGTTTCTTCCCGTTAAGCAGATGTTGTTCCTTTCTAACAAGAGCTTTTCCAAAGACAATCCCTTGATGAAACTGTCTTCATTTGGTAAATAACTTTTTTCCAATTGGCAATTCATGATCAGCTGAATTGGACTAAGTTTTGGGGCTGTGGTGATTTATTAGGTTCACAAAAACAAAAATGAGATAACACAGTAGCAACATTTTTAGAAATAATAACCTTTGCCATTTTTCTGTTCTCACAAATAAAGATTTCACAAATCACAAACTGTGTTGTAAAGAATTTCTAATTAGTGTAGAGCAATTTAGTCTAGGTTTGATTGATCCACAAATGGAAGTTTGTCTAGTTATGTAATTCTAAAGTGATTCAGGTGCCAAAAGCATTCAAAATAACTTTTTGTATTCTTACTAAAACAATAAGTGTTTCATAAAGAACCTCTGTTCAACATAGAATTTTTCAGTTCATGTTTGATCAGAAAGAGCAATGTGGTTTTCGTCCTGACTGTGGAACACTGGATCAGCTCTACACCCTCAGCAGGGTCCTCGAGGGTGCATGGGAGTTCGCCCAACCAGTCCACATGTGCTTTGTGGACTTGGAGAAGGTGTTCGACCGTGTTCCTCGGGGAATCCTGTGGGGGGTACTAACGGAGTACGGGGTACCAGGCCCTCTGATACAGGCTGTTAGGACCCTGTATGACCTGTGTCAGAGCTTGGTCTGCATTGCTGGCAGTAATTCGGGCTCGTTTCCAGTGAGAGTTGGACTCTGCCAAGGTAGCCCTTTGTCACCAATTCTTTTCATAATTTTTATGGACAAAATTTCTCGGCACAGCCAAGGTGTTGAGGGGATCTGTTTTGGTGGCCTTAGGATTGTGTCTCTGCTCTTTGTGGATGATGTGGTCCTGTTGGCTTCATCACCTCGTGATCTACACCTCTTACTGGAGCAGTTCGCAGCCGGGTGTGAAGCAGCCGGGATGAGGATCAGTGCCCAAATCTGAGTGCCCAAGTCTTGAGCTGGAAAAGGGTAGAGTTCCTTCTCCGGGTCCGGGGGGGGGGGGGTCCTGCCTCAAATGGAGGAGTTTAAGTATCTTGGGGTCTTGTTCACGAATGAGGGAAAAATGGAGCGGGAGTTCGATAGATGGATTGGTGCTGCATCTGCAGTGATGCGGGCGCTGTACTGGTCTGTCATAGTGAAGAGAGAGCTGAGTCAAAAAGTGAAGCTCTTGATTTACAGATCAATCTACGTTCCTACTCTCATCTATAGTCATGAGCTTTGGTTTGTGAAAGAACGAGATCACGGATACAAGCAGCCGAAATGAGTTTCCTCTGCAGGGTGTCTGGCCTCTTCCTTAGAGATAGGGTGAGAAGCTCGCTCATCTGGGAGGGACTCAGAGTAGAGCCACTGCTTCTCCACGTTGAGAGGAGCCAGTTGAGGTGGCTCCGGCATCTGATTAGGATGCCTCCTGGATACCTCTCTGGTGAGATGTTCCAGGCACGTCTCACCGGGAGGAGACCCAGAGGAAGACCCAGGACATGCTGGTCCAAGTGGCTGGGGAGAGGCAAGTCTAGGTCTCCCTGCTTATGCTGCTGCCCCTGTGACCCAACCTCGGATAAGTGGAAGAAAATGGATGGATGGATGGATGGATGGATGGATGTTTGATCAGTGTTTTAGAGTAATTGGGTTTTTGTATCTTTTCTGGGACTCTGTCTGTTTGAGCACACACACAAGTTGAGCCATAAGATCTGCTGAGTTGTGTTAGTTCAAATAGAGCTGGACTGCACACTATTAATTTTAAATGTGACATTATGATAGGAATGTATTGTATTGTATTGTGGAACAGCTGTTTACTCAGGTACTGGGTTTGAATCCCAGCCTGGAGTCTTTCTGCATGGAGTTCCATGATATCTCTGTGCATGTGTGGGTACTTTCGTAGTTAGGATTCCTCACAAAATCCACAAATCCAGTGCATGGTTGTATGTCCTATGTATCTGTGTGTTTCCCTGTGGTGGACTGGTGAGCTGTTCATGGTGTGCCCTGCCTCTTGCCCAGTGACCACTGGAATTAAGCACCAGACCCCCCATATGTGGGTAAGCAGGTGTAGGCAACAAATGGATGGATTGATTTGACTGGATCAGAGTGGAATGAACTGAACTGTTTTGAATTGATTTGGGGTAAGATTTGACAATATAATTGAACATGAACTGGATCCATTTGCCTTGAGAGGGCATTTGTTTTATGTAACCCCCTGAGTTGTTTTGTTCATTGTTAAAGAAAACTGAATGTGTGAATATGTGTTTTTTTTGTTTGTTTTCTGCAGCCTTGCCCAAGTTTCTGATGTTTTGTTAGTCAATTTTTATTGAAACCTTATTTCCATTCAGTTTGTTTTATTCATCCTCTCAGCTCAGTTTCTCAGTTTTTGATCTTCTACCTTGGGGATTCATTTATCAAGATGTTGTAGCCCTTTTACTTCAACATTATAGACCACTATGATAAAAGTGTTCAGTGTCTCTTTATTGCTGTTCACCGCTTATTTTTGGTAAACATTTGGTAAAAACTTTTAGAGAAATACCTATAAAAATACTTTAGAAGGGTTTTTTTTTTCTGGGCATTGGGTAATTCAAACCTAACTGTCTGATGCTTGTTTTCCCTCTCCCAGTGAAATATAGAAGAATCTCTTTGAAGGCCAGGTTGCAAACAGTGGGAGCAAGAGAGGGATGTTGAAAATGAGAGGAGGAGGAGAAGTAAAATCGATATCAAACCTGAACAGAAGGCTAGTCTGTTCCTCTTTTAAAGGAACAACAATGTCCATGATGTTACACAAACATCAGACGTCAAGGAGAGCCTTGAACATGTGTATGTGTTGTATGTGTCCATTTGGTGTTGCACTGCACCTGATGGGAGGACCAGCTGGTCATCCTGATGCATGAGAGGCGGTGGGCCTGGGCAGATGGATACAATTTCCATGCATTTCGAAGGGAGACATTTAAATGCATGGTGGACACAGAATCAGGTTCTGTTGCTTCTGAGAACTACAACAATCATTATCAGTTTTTTTTTTTTTTTTGTTTGTTTTTTTGTTTTTTAGCAGAATTTGTAAATATTGATTAGAAATGCAAAGACTGTGTTGCTGTACTAGCAGAACAAATAATTATGAGGTAATATAGCTTGTTAGTATGGGCTAGTTATCAGCACCAAAGTATAGGAAGGTTATAAAAACCTACTGTTTCAAAACTGAAGAAATTTTCTTGTAAGCCCATACAATAATTTCTCAAAAGTCTTGGGAATCATCAAGATGTGCTTTGAGAAATGTGTAACTGGCCTTTGTTTTCAATTTGGTCAGCAGTGGCTTTTGCCTTAGAAGTCTCCCATGGATGCCATTTTTGCCCCAGTCTATTTCTTATTGTTGAATCATGAACATTGACCTTTAATCCTGCAAATAAGACCTACAAGCTTTAACTATTTTTCTTGGTTATTTTGGGCTGACCTCCAGGATGAGTTGTCAATTTGCTGCTGAAGAAATTTTGGTAGACTGGCCACTCCTAGGAAGTTTCCCCATTGTTTTCTCCATTTGTAGATAAAGAGGGAAAAATGTTTTTTTCATTTAGAGCCAGGTTGGTTTGGACAGTTTTTCCCCTTAAAAATGGAATCATTATTTGAAAATGCCTTTTTGTATTTGATTAAACTATCTTGGAGTGATATAAAAATTTGTTTGATAATCTGAGATATCAAGGTGTTACAAAACCATCAAAAGCAAGAAATCTGTAAGGGGGCAAATACTTCTTCTGAGCACTATTTTTTTGTTAAAAAATGTTGAACCCGTGGTCTAAGTCTGTTACCATGAGAATTCTCTCCTGGCCTTTATCCTTCTCCATAGCCATAGGCGAGTGAAGAAAACTTAAAGCATGCAGCATCTAAAATGAGAAAGTCCATTTTTATTTGTTTGTATTTTGTTGATTAGAAACTTAAAGGCCTTGTAGAATAAATTTTTAAGCAAGGTAATAACTCTTTTTTTATATACTAGACTATGACAGAGATGTAAATAATTCATGTAATGGGCTCAGATTATTTTCCAGAAAATATCAAAAGGATTTCTGTCAAGTAGGTAGTCAAGTTTATTTGTATAGCACATTTCAGAAGCAAGGCAGTTCAAAGTTTATAAAAACATTACCAATTATGAAACAAGCAATAAACATTACATTTTGTCAAATGCCATCATCAAAATCATCAAGGAAATACACAGCATATCTAACTGAAAACAAGAAACGATAATTGGGCATTTTGTTTGTCTTTGTTTTTACATATAAGGGGTTTCAGGTTAGGGTGAGATATTACAGAATAACAGGGGGAAATTGATCTCTTTTTTTAATTTATTATGTAACATGTTGGGATTTGGTCTTCTCGGTTGGGAATATTTTTAGTGTTAAGAGTGGTTTTGAAAAGCCAGAGGCGAAATCAGAGTAATTTTATTTTCTCCAACTAAATGAAATTCACAGTACATTTTATACATACTTCTACTGCACTGATGTGACACTTTACTTTGCAAAGGAAGATATACTTACTCAGAACCTGAATAATGCATGCTGTTTTCACAAAACTAAACACACACTTGGATATAAAGTAAAATATTTTGTTTCAAGTTTCTAATAATGTGGAAATAATTTATTTGCATGGCCCAATAATCAGAATCCAAGAATCAAATACTATTCCAATTAAATTCAAATTCAAAAATACTTTATTTATCCCAAAGGGAAATTAAATGTTGATGTAACTCATTTATAAAACCAAAACAAAGCCAAATGCAAATACATAGATTATAACTTAAAACATGCATTTCTGAGATAGAAAAAAAGCAGAAACATAAGACATGCAACACAGCAGGATCATCTAACTTGTTGAGGAAAGGTGCACAAAACATTCGCCTTCTGTATTGCTTTAGCTCTGTCTTTCTGAAGCATACAGCTGAGAATAACTGTAGGGCTTCCTTGTCTACTATCAAACAATTGTTTGTTCTCATTATAATAACTCATTAATCCTGATCAGACTCAGTCCAACTAGCTTTTTCACAGTATGTTTTTCCTCTTCCCCTTCTTGGTCTCACTGGCACACTTTGACTCTAACAGATATGCAAAGACACAGAAAGACACACACACTGTTACACACATGCATTTGTTTGCTCTCCCTATTTATAATTCATAGATTTTGATCAGACAGAATGTTTGATAAGGTTTACGGTCTGGGCTTGCCCTCGCAGAGAGGGAAACAACAAAAATAAACAGTCATAAATATATACATGCTAATACCCAGCGGATCATGTAGGAGGAAAAGTTTATGTCATGATACAAGTGAAGAATGCGACGCTGAGTTACAAGAAAAAGAGGCAGCCATAAGTATGTGCTGCTGAAGGTCTTTAATACTGCATTTTCTGAGAGGAATTTCCAATAAATTAATAAAAAGGGCAAAGATAGGCTTTTGAATGATACACTAAAAGATTAAAAGTATTATGTGACAATAAATATTCATGTTGTTCAACAGTTCCTGACTCTCTGAGTCCTTCCTGCTATTTTTAATCATGCATAAAATACAGAAGGGTGTGATTAGTTCTGATCAAAATTTATATCACAAGTAGAGCTATGTTAACAAATTTTAAAAAAATACTTTATTTGCAAAACACAGAAAATGACATTTATCCTCAGTAGTTTAGGGAATGCTTTCAAATGAATTGAAATGAGAAAGGGAAAGAGAACATTTGTGAACACAGGACCAGCCAGCAATATCCTCATTGGCAAGTATCACAACTGTGTAAGTGCTGCTACAGTATGTACTCAGTCTTTTACTTTTCAAAAATTGTCTTTAATTTGTTGGCCTCTCTTGCATGTACTGCTTTTTGAGTTCTATCCTTATATTTTGATGATGTTTGGATTTTGGATTTTCCACTTTTTATAATGTTGTGATATTTGCCTAAGAATCGGAGATTATTTGTCTTTCTCTCTTCTTTAAAGCTGCCATCTCAAGATTTTTCTATTGCCACCATTGCCATTATTATCGTCATTTGGAGCCCCTCAGAAAGCACACATCATGAGTAGGTGAGTGAATCTGAAGCATTGCATTGCTTCAGCAATTTGATGCTGTACCATAATTTCCACTTGTTCTGCTAAGCACAAGTACAGCCCTTTATTGAACTTTCACCAATCAAATAAAAGGTTTCACAAATCACAAACTAGATTTTAAACATTCTGTTTTGTGTATAGAATAATCTAGTCCATGTTTGAAAAGTCTAAGTATTAAAGTTTTTAAATTAGAGCAAATTAGAGATGCTTAAGGTGGAGAAAAATTAGGCGTAATCGCCCTTTAGCCATTTGCCCAATCAGAAGTTAACTACAGCTTTGTATTATACAGTATGTTTATGCTTGATGTCACGTTGGATTACAGTAAGCTCTGTCAAAAGAACACATCAGTGCATCTAATATATGTTGCTTACAGATATTGTGTGCCAACCATTTTTTTTGATAAAGCCTCCTGTGACAAGGAAATAGCCACCACTGGTTGCGTAATAATTTCTGCTCTAATACCAGACCATACTGCATAGCATGAAATGAATTTCAGTAATGTTATTTTTGAGTCATTGCTGTGATATCTGCTGTGATACTTGCTTTGATTCGATTGCAGTAGTCCATAAGTGTGGTATACATGGTATCTCCGAATTGTGATGGTAATGACAGAATTTTTCAACATGTCCAAAAACCCATGACAAGCTTGGCTGAGCTGGAGATCAAACTGAGTATGCTACAGTAATTCTGACTAAAATAGAAACAATAACTCTGCTGGAAAATTGATTCTTAATCTATTTATCAATTCCCGTATTAATAAGTTAATAATTTAGAGTAACGAAATGGCGAAATGGGAGTGTTTTGCCACTCACAAAGTGGAGGAATGAGAGTGTGTTGCCTCTTACAAAACGGTGTCCAAAGCGGACCGAAATAATCATTTTTTTCCTGTTTAGACAATCTTATTTAAGTCAGAGCAAAGGGGACCATCTCAGGGGCCGGGGACAGGTTGCCCCTTTGGGGGGACGTTACCTGGACTTGGGAGTATAGAGTGTGTATGGGGAGTGAAAGTGGGTGTATGATTGGGGGGAGGTCCCTGCGTGGACTCCCGGGGCTCCATGCCTGGGGGGCCACTGGATGTCTGTGGCTCCGGTCTTCTTCGTGCCATCCGCAGTATCCTGCAGGGTGGATCTGTGGGCCCCCACTCCTGCTATCAAATATTCTTAGGGAGAAACCTTAGAGACACAAGCACACTCATGCACAGGTGTCTAGATTCAGGTGTTTGTTAGATACACTCTCAGTCGGGCTGCGATTGCCACTAAATACATCTTGTACGGTGTACTTGCAGTTGAAGTTATAACTGTTATTATTATATATGCGTATGCTGTTTGTTGTTATGGATTCTTGGTTTTGTTTTGTTTTCTCTTTCTGCAGGTCTGGAGGCAGACTTCAAGGGTGTTGACTTGTTTTATCTCTATGGATGGACGGACGAGATGAGGTTAAGGAGTTGACTGACAAAGTCTGTGTCAGGAGTTGTTAGCTGCTGGCTTGCAGCTTATAGTGGGGTCCTGGTCAGGCGAGCCCAGGGCACTTAGCAATGGTAAACAGCCTGGAGGCCTTGCATCTTCAACCATGGTCCTGGAACAGCTGAAGCCTTAAAGGTTGGCAGTGAAAACAGCTGCCTCCAGAATCTTCTCCTCAGCTCCGGTTCTATAAACAAATGGAATGGTTGGCAGCGGCTATGCGGGACTAACATAGCTCAACTTTGGAAAGTTAGAGGATCTTCTTAGCTCTGGTTTGAGCATCAGCAACATTTGGCTGGCACACAGCCAGACTAAAGTTTCTGTAGTTGGTGTTGGTCTCCTCCGGTGTAAAGGAGGAAAGAGGCAGATTGATGTCAGAGTCCTCTTATATAAATGACATCACAGCGTTTCCTTCTGAAGCTCCTCCTCTTCCTAGTGCTGGGCCTAGAATTTACACAGTATTGTTAAATCAACAGTTAATCATTCTAGCTTGTATTCAGTCCTTCATGGCTGGATGCCCTACAGATGCATAAGAAGGTGATGTTGGAGTGGCACTCTCCTCCCTTTATCTCCCTTTTGCCACTGAAATGTAACTCAGAAATTCAATATTCTGAGTAGTAGTAAAAAGTCATTGAAATAAACAGAAATATAGAGAATGGTCAAATCATTTGCATATTTTTACTCATTTTCTGACTATTTTTATGAGTCAGCATATGTAACAGAGCGCTTTTCTGGCTTGTGTAGGTGTTTTTCTTCATGAGTTAGCTCTACTATTATTATATTATATAAAATCTTGGCCCACTATTACTTTTTGCTCTTCATGTATGTGGGCAACAGACTACCTCACAATTTCCTTGGATTAATAAAGTACCACTTAACTTAATTATTTTCTCATATTCAAGCTTCTTCAGCCCATACATAAACACAGTCATGAATGTTTGTTTCCTTTGGTTCAGGTAATACTTGAACCGATCATCGGTGGACCCAAGCACATCACTATCACTACCGTCATCACAGATTGTGACACGTGCATGTTTTTTAAATACCTGCATACAAATCCATGCGCACTGGTTGCATCGTTCTTCATCCTGCATGTTATGCATGTTATGAGGGAACCACAGGAGGATATATACTAGCCACCAGTAAATCTAGCTGAAAAACATAAGGGGCTAGAGAAAGTGTTGTCTTCAGTGCTTTTTCAGTGTTACTATAGCCTTACTTTGCTTTGATAAAATCCACAAGTTTTTAACAAATTCAAGTATATAAACAGCTAAGGTGTCTGTTACATTCACTCAGAATTTTTAATTTATGTGCTAACGTTTTGTTTGAGCATTGAAATTCACAACATATGAATGCAGAGCTTTATATTTTCAGTAATAGATCTGATATATTCCTCGCCCATGTGCAGACTTCTTCTCCTACAGTTGTGACTGTATGGATTGTTGCTGCCCTATTTATTATGGCAAAAGCAGCAAGAAACAGGAATATGTAATAAAAACTTGAGCAACTACAAGGTTAACATTCTGGAGTGATTTTATATACATAAATCTTTTAGTCTCAAGAGCACCGCTTGTAGTGAAGTCTCACACCATGCAGTAGGGTAATGGTCTTATTATGGAAATAAATCCCATTTACATGTGTTGTCCCTGGTGGTATTATGCTTCACATTAAATCCAACAATCTTTTGACTAATTCCATTCTTCACCTCTTGCTTTACCAGTTATGTGAGTGATGTGGCCTCCCAACGTTGCAAGGTTTGATGTGTTTCTAAAATTACTTGACACCTATTTTTGAAACATTAGTAGTTAGAATTGAAGATGGACAAAAAGACAGCGTCTGCCAAAAATATGTACATTTTGACTTAAAAATAGAGCTAAAAATTTGAAGAATTTCATGTAAAAGCAATGGATATCCCCTTGCATTGGCACAGTTATCTGTGATCCACCAAACAAAAACATGAAAACCCAACAATAAAACAGACAGAGGGGAGATGTGAAAAAAGCGACAGTGATGTGCATGAATATGACATGAAGGGAGCAAGACTGAGATTGATGGGAGAAAGGAAAATCCATCCCGAAAATAAAGGCTAATCCAGTATGAGTCTGATGGATAAGTTGGTAAATTGAGTAAACAAACTCAAACCTCCCTTTATTATGAGGTGCCAGGAAAAATCTAGTCAGTCAAAATGGAATCCCAAACAAGACAGCCTTGTGCAGAGGCGGGATAATGTTGGATAAACATGAGCATGAGTAAGTAGAAGCCAGAGAGACACAGAACACAAAGAAATCTTTCCAATAAATAGCAATTCCAGCTCAGTTTGACAGACTTTGAACTACAAAAAAGACGCTACAGCCTAAGAGCGATGGGGAGAAATAAGGATGCAGATAAACAGGGCAGAGAGAAAGAGAGGCACCAAAATATGAGAAAGAGGGCAGTGTGAACCAGCCATACTGACTTTTGTAAATGGAGCATTTTACAGTTGGTGTTTAATTTGGCGAGGGAAAAATGGAAGCTCGATGTTGGATTTGACTTGCTAACATTAACCCATAAGAACAGACTAATTTCTCTGTATAAGGCATATAAATCACATTTCTGGTGAAAAATACACTCCACTTTCTGTAAGGGACCTGTAAAGTCACATGTTTGTGATGTGCCACGGCTAAAGGAACAAGTAGCCAGGGCAGAAATGGAGAAAGAAAAATTGAAACCATCAATTTGTGAGAAAATACTGATTTTAGTTTTCGTTGCAAAATATACTACTTGAAGTCATGAAGAAACCATCCCATGTTTTAAATAGCAGTTTCTGAAGCTTTAAAATGGTAAACTTTGTATTTGAATTCAGCTTGTGTACAGAGTAAATCTGAGCCAGCAGACATTTGAGTTTTGGGAGGTAGGGAAACACACAGCTGATTAATATAACTAGCTAACTGGCTATTCACATGCTAACTGGCTATTCACATGCTAACTGGCTATTCACATGCATTTGTTATGTTGTTCTTCAGCAGCAGAAAGAGAGTGGCAGGACATGCAAATAATTAGACATCTTGTTAACAGGCGTACAGTCCTTACTTTGGAGATAACAACATCCACCAAAAAGATACCGGTGAAAAGAAAACACGCCAGGACCACCTATATGATCGAAGGCATTGAAGTCTGCAGGAATGCTTTTCAGTTTCTCATGGGGTGAGTTTCAGAACTTTTACTGTTTTTAGAACATAATTACGATACATAGCTTTAAATAATACTTTGTGAAATATATTTAACGCTAGCAGCGTAATATGATGGATTTGATAGGCCTTGCTGTCCATCACATGCTTTTTAGTCTACTCCACTGGACCCTGCATGACGCCACCGGCACGCAGATCTCGGCCTACCCAGCCCTGTTGCTGATGTGGCTGTACTGAGTGCAATATGACGGTGACTAGGTAGGTCTTGCTTGAGCAGTGGTGCATGGTCCACTGACTAACTGCATGGAAGCTGTAACAACTAAAATAAAAACAATTATTTATATCAGGCTTTCTTCAGGCTGAAAGAAAACATTGTCTTAACATGTTGTATTTAGGAATGGTTTATTTCCACTAATGTTTAGGGTCCACAGGTGACTCCATGACAAAGGCTCAAAAGATAGAAGCTCACAGCCTTATTTAAAAATGGGACAAAAGCTAAAAACTTCTAAAAAGATGTTTCTAACTAGACTAAAGAGGCCAGACAAAAGCTCACTTTTGCTTTTGCCAACATTCAAATGGCCATTTCTTGTTCATTTTTTTATCTATGTTTTTGACATCATTAGAAAGCTTAGATTCCACACTTTCAGAACCTGTAAATAAATCAAAATGCCCCTGGGGAGAATTGTTCCTGGTTTTGTCATGCACAGTCAGAATGTGACTCAGCAGACTTAGAAGAAGAAGATTTTAAAAAAATTCTAATGAAAAACAAGCATCAAGTTAAACAAAAAACACAATTGCATCATATTTTTTCAACTCTGTTAAACATTTTAAGAACTTTAAACCTAATAACAAACACAAAAGATTTGAAACATTTTCCCCTTTAAAGCAAATATAGAAATTAAGACTGCAAGGTACTAGGAAGGCATGTAATTGCCATATTATTGTTGAATACTGCAATGATGATATTGGTTGCAATAAACTTACATTTCCTCACTCTTCTTCTTCTTTTTGTTATCACATTGTTTTATTATTATCTGTGAGGTTTGGTATCTTTGGTTCTGTCATCTAAATTAGGTGTGAGCATCTGCTGCAGTGACTCAATTCAACTAAGTAAATTTATTAGCATACAAAAGCATAGCACCCACCACCCAACCCAAGGAGTCCTTTGTGACACTGATATTGTGCACAAATATTTCATAACAATATAACATTTTGATAAATTATTTTAATGAAGGCCAAGCACAAAAAGAAGGAAAAACATGGAAGAAATGACTGAGGAAGACACTAACTAAATGCGAGCTGTTCAATTTTTTTTTCCAGAGCAGAACATTTCTCTGCATATTTTGTGATTGATTTGCACACTTCTGTTACATTATTTTGCAGCTTTTCCTATTTCACACACACAAATAGACCCAGTCAAACACATACTTACCGTTTGCACAAACATTCCAAATGAAAAAAGCTTCAGTATTGAGATATGCTTGCCAAATATCATCTGCCATATGGAAATTCATTCCTTAAGAAATCTACAAAGTGAAGAAGATGCATATGGTTTTTTTTATAACTGTTTTTACTGAGACTGAAAAAAAATGAATTAATTTATTTTGAGATTGTTCTTTTCCTGAATGTCTCGACTGTGAGATAGAAATGCATTAGCAACAGAAAGATGAGAGGAAGAAAGTCTGCTGATTTTCCAGTCATTTACAGTTTGTCCCTTTAAGGCAAAATCAGAAAGAATGGAACCATGTGGTTGTTGCAAAAAAGAACATATGGCATCTGCTCTAGTGGAAAACCTTAATTTGGGGTAGAGTATTGGCACCCATTGCCTGACTGGTATTAACATGCTGTCAGAGTGGCACTGGCAGAAGACTAAGTGGAGCACGCTTGGAAAGCACTGCTCCTAGGAGACTTGCATCATTTCCCTTCCCACTGGCCATCATGTCTGGACCATGTTATAAGGAACTCATATAGAAAAATGAGAAAAAAAAATCTGGATAGAGGGCCTCTATTAACTTTTAACAAGAGATTCCAACACATTTATTTTTAGCAAGTTATGGAAAGAAAAAAAAGTTATAATAGGATGGGAAACACCAGCACAACACTGAAGAATCTACAAACATATAACTATTAAAATCTTTAAAAACTTGAAGAAAAATAACAAAAAAATATGTCTGATATGTATATTTGCAAGAAATATTTTAAATTCTGCACTGCAGTTAGATCACCGGTAGAAGTTCAGTAACATTATGCAGTGATCTCTGGGGTTTTGTGTAATATTTATCAGTGGTCAGTATCTTGCATGCTGTAGAGCAGTAGTCCAAACTCTTTCAATATTGAGAATCTGAGATAAATTCCTCATAGACCAGTTAAGACTGAAAATATTCATAAACCTGGCAGATTTAGATTTAAAAATATTTTTCATTTAAATGAGAAGTTTGTTTTTGCTAGTGCATTTTAGTAAATATGTCTTAAGGAAAATTATTTACACCTTTCTCAATAATCAATGGGGCGACCTTTACTGGCAGTACAGAACTGAACCCTGATTATAATTGGTGATTTAGATTTTGCCATGTTTATTCTGCTATTTTAACAATTAATCTTAGTAATGAGCTGCAAGTCCTTGAGATTGGAATACCTCCTTGCCATCAGCCTAATCTTTTACTCCCTCTACAGATTTTACATTGAATTAAATTTGGAACTCTTGCTTGGACACCAGGGGATCTAATTATTAATATTTCTTCCAGTCAGAAGAAACAGTTTAGGACAAATTAAAAGATTACTTTAAACCTTATCTGGTATCAATAATTTAAAATAACAACCTTTAACCAGGTATTAAAAATATTTTTAATTAAGCCCACATTTCTGCATTAAATTTTTTTTGTTTGTTTGTTTTTAATTGGTCTGATGTAAAATTCTGATCTTTAATGTCATGTTTACTTTAGCTGTACGTGGAAAATCAATACAATTAACAGAAATAAAGCCTTCAAAACATCCATCTCTGCGTAATTAATCTTCATAATGTGTTTCACTTGCTGAACTGAGTTACTGAAATAAATGAACTTATCAATAATGTTCAACTTTATTGAATATGACTGTAATGCAAAAGAAGTATGGCCTAAATATCTAAAACATGGTGTTATCTTAAACTGCATTTTTTTCCCCCGTTTCAGCTGTTGTCGATGGTTGAAATCTGCACAGGAATAGCCCCCCTTTGACAAGTCATTAAACTGGCTTCCCCATCATAATTTCTCTGTGGTTCTCCAGAATCCTCCAAGATCAAGATTTCTGGGGTAAATGCAGACTTTTTGACTTACACCACAGTTTCTCAGTTAGACCCGTATGTAACTCAAGAAGTACCATGACTGTACATTTGTATGTACTCCACTCTGACAAATCAAAACAACCAGCATAGAAAAGTGGCATGGTGATGAGACATAGATCTCTGTGTTCTACTCATCAGATGGTCGATAGAAATAAAATTCCTTCATCAGACCATTTAAATATGGCATAGTTCCAGTCTTTGTATAAGATTGCTTATTAGGCTTAATTGTGATATTAAGAATCATGAGATTAGAGCTAAAACCATTCTTATACATGTGCTTTAAGCCTGAAATCTAGCAATGCTGTTAAAAGGTGGCATTTGAAAGAGCAGATGTTCCCACTATTTTCTCTAGACTTTATTTTTTCTCTGGGCTCCCTTGTTCCAGAAGATCAGTGGGTGAGACTTTGGAGAATGTGTTACTATATTCGGTGTGCCCTTTTACGTAGGTGAGCTTGTATAATTTTTGGGTAAAAAGTATATACATCTTCTGCCGGGGTCCAAGCGCCAAAACAAACTTTTTTTCACTCATGTCAATAAAACTTTTTAATTGCTACTCTGTTTTTGTGTGAGTCTCTCCAGGCTGATATAAGCTATCCTTAAATGAAAAGAAAAAAAAAATTATGATATTTTCTGCTTATTGGATCTCCAGTAATGTAAAGTTACATATAAATGTAGCTGAAATCGAACAAGTTTCTGAGAACAAATTTTTAGGTCAACTATTGACATAGTTAAGTTACAAAAAAAGCTATTAGGCTTATCAATAAAGTGGGATATCGTGAACCAACTAATAAGCTTTTTTAGTCAAAGTAATACTTTATAATTTAAAGATATTGTATTTATATAAATAGTGGAAGTGATGTACAAAGCACTGAACAAAAGTGTTCCTTCTTGAATTCAGAAATTATTTAAGTTAAGAGAGAATAAATATAATTTATGAGGTTTGTTAATATTTGAACATGCTAAAGAGAAAAGTAAAGTAAAATCTAGATGCGTTTCAGTTATCGGTGTGAAACTATGGAACGAATTAAACGATGATCTCAAATTATGTAGTTTCTTGGTGAGCTTTAAAAGAGCCTTAAAATGTAAAATTATAAGCCTTGAATTCAGCCTAATTATTTTTTGGTAAATTATAGGTTTATAAAACATTGTTTCATTTTGTTTTCCTTTTTTTAAATGTTGCAAATTTATCAAAAATAAAATGAATCTGAATCTAAATCTGATCCAAAATTTGATAATAAAAGCTTTTGTACAAAAATGTAATCAAAGGTAAAACTGTCATCTTTCCTTCTCAAGGGTTGAATGACCACACTCATCAAGATAAAAGCAGTTATGTTATAAACAGCCAAGCAATCCTGTCACTTAGATTTACACGACACATTCCGAAGGCATAGAAGTAAACAAAAAAATTATTAATGGTTCAATTCTATTCAGCTATTTAATTAGAAGATGTGATACTGCCTCACTGGTCTTGCTGCTACACTTGAATAAATAACAGAAATCATTAATGTCAATATGATGTTTTGCAAATCGTAACCCACTGAGCAAGAGACCTGATTTCAATGCTTAGACTACATATACATCTCCTTTAGACATGAGAAAATGTCAGGCCTATACATCATCCAGGTTTACATGATTTGTTTTCTATATTTAGATCATGTTTAGACTGAGAGGTTTTGCATTTATAAGTTCATTCAACCATCCCCTAAAATCTATTTAAAATTCATAGGGACAATCAAGTATATACATTTTACAGAAATGCCAAAAAGCACAAATTGAAACATATTTTTTATCTTGTAATATTGAGGTATTTATGTTATTAATATTGAAAGAATAATGATAAATATACATATATTAATCTGTACTGATGAATGAAAACAACACACATTTTTGTCCAAAATATTGATAAGCATTTAAATTTTAAACACATTGCTGAGATGTTGAGTTTGTTTTCACAAAGGTAAGGTGTGAGTTGTTATAAATCCCAATTTCGAACCAGAACATCAGCTGAACCTAAAGTTTTTTATACCCTGGCCAGATTTAAGTTTAAAGTGATCTTTTAGTTTTACCAATATACGCATGTTTCTTGAGCACTGATGAATGTATAGTTGTGTCGCTTACCCAGGACGCTCAGGACATGCCATTGTTCTCTTTTATGTTTGCTGATCCTGCTAAAAATAGGTCCACATTTAGGCCACTACTAAGTGTCTAAAAACTAGCTTTAGACATTTAAAAACACTTTAACCAAATATATCCCATATACAGTATATTCCTATTTTAGCATAGTCTTCTGTTGAGAATTTAGACATTATTTTCAACCCTAAAATGGCATTTTCGAATCTGTGTTTTAAAGATTCGCTGCATGCATTGTAGAAAAAAAAAGTTCAAGGTTAAGCATTCTTATTATTTTAGAATTTGAACAAGAGCTGATCAAGGGTGACATAGAGCTCTTGAAGGCAACTATGCAATAACCAAATTAGAAGCTGTAAATAGAATGATAGCTTCACTGCTGTGATAATCTGGCATTGTTTTTTGAAAAGAATATGAGGGAGAGATCTCACACATCTTCTGTATATTGCTTCACATTAACATTGCACCAAGCCTCCTTCCATGATGCTAGCTTTATTTAATAAAGCTCAATTTGTTGCTGGACGAAGTCAGTTTCAGTAGTGATTTGTGAACAGTTCATCGAAACAAGGTAGAGGTTCAATTGCTCTATCATATGCATTTTTAAGCTAAAATCTGCAACCTTGTAACAAGATACCTTCAAATGAATCTCTGACTAAGTTTCGTGCTCATATAATTGGAGCATATATAGCCTTGATATTTTTCTCTTTTTTAGGTGTGGCCTCTTTTTTTAAAAAATGAAAACATGTTACAACCATTTAGTGGTTTGTGACACAAGTGCCAGAGGCACCGATGGAGCCAAATATACTAACCCTTTGTCATACTGTTGACCCCATGTGGCTTTGAGGCAAAAAAGACAAATCATATCTGAGTATTGTGGTAAGCAGTCTTTGTTTTGAATGTGGCAGAAACGAGTGTGAAGCAGCAGAGGATAAAACATTTGCTTTAAGGTTTTACATCATAATTTTCAATCCATTGTGCCTGCTGTGGCTGACTCCAGCTAGTGTTGATAAGAAACTACCTTTTTATTTTTCATCTTTCACAGCTGAATGTGACTCCTACCAGCAGTGAGTGCTTGATCCTGAAATTATACATGTTTGTGCTCAGGAAAAAAAAAACAAAAAACAGGTATGTTAAGTAAATATCAATAGACAGGTTTAGACAGAGTGTAACAGAGGAGTCTGACATCCATAGATGCAGTAAGTGCTACAATTTGCTGAAGTGTTTTTAGCTGGAAGTTAAAAATGCTGATGGTGGCATTTGCGGAAGTTGCTTTGCTGTGGACCTTTTAACCCCACACAGCAGCTAAATAGCACAGATCCCCAGGAAATAAATTGCATCTCTGCTTGTCATTATCACATTAACTCTGCATCAACTGTCAACAAAAAGCCACAGTATACTCAAACTCGCTCACAAACACAACTTCATTGCCTTTTTTCTGCTTGACTCATCTCCAAACAAAGCTATGGATGTTAGCCTCTAAAATCCTTTCACTTTGAATGTTATTGGGGGAAAAAACACTTGGAGAAGAAGAAAAGGATGACGATGAAGGCAAATAAAGAGATGAAGAGGCAAGCGCCAGCCTAGTCCAGCTGTGACTTCATTGATAGATGCAGAATGTTTCAAAGAGGGCATTTGCTTCATTTGCAAATCTTTCCACATAGACTTGCAAGCGTTTTGTGTGTGTTTGAAAGTGATCACGTGTGTGTTTTTAGTTATTGCATGTATTTGTGTGCATGCATAAATATACAAGCTACCATGCAGATAAAGTGCTGTGGAAAACAACTTACCCCCATGCAGATTTCCTCTGCTCTTTCTTTTTTCACACTTCAATGTTTCAGATGATAAAAACAATTTCAATATCAGACAAGAATAACTTCCAGGAATCGATAATAAAGAGACTTTAAATAATGATTTAATTTATTATGAGAAAAAAAATCTACCCAAACCAACCTGGCCTTATGTGAAGATACAACAGGCTGTACAACCCTTGGCCATAACAACAGCCATCAAGCTTTTGGGAGAACAGGCAATGATTATTTGAAATTTATCTTACCTCAGCCACATTAGAAGGTTTTATGGTATAGCTGTTATTATAACATAAAAATTATGTCACAGAAATTAAGTTGGATTAAATCCCAGATCAGGGCATCTTAAATTTCTGAGTTGTACAAAGGTTGATTGGATGGTTTGCTTAAGACCATTGTCCAGCAACTCAAATGTGCTTGAATTTAAGGTTACACACTGATAACCAGACATTATATTAAGATTTTCTGGTAGAGAGTCGAATTCATGATTGCATTAATTACAGGAAGGAAGTCCAAAGGTTTGACCCAAGTCATACAGTTTACAAGACAATTATTCCTGATACAGGTCAAATGTATTTAAACTTAAATTTGAAGAAAGTTCCAAAAAAATCTCTAAAAATGTTTATGCTAGGTTTTCTGGCATTTGAAAAATATAAATAATTTTGGTAATTCTAACTGACCTAAAACGAGAAAAGTTTGGTCTGATTTAACTTCAGACAGTGAGAAAAAATGTGTATGTGTCTTTTTATTTAGTGTATGTAAATATATGGTTTCAACTGTGTACATGCATCCAGACAGTCTCATATTTTTTCTTCTGTTTCTTCCATAAGCATAAACAGCTCCCCAGCTGCATGGGGATTTGCCAGACATCAGAAAAATTGTGTTCTTCTGTAAAACTAGTCTTGCATCCTTTAAAAAGCCATTACCTTGCTGTTAAGTAAGGCTTACTGGAATCCTAGAAAAAAAGGAACATTAAGGTTTTCTATTTGCTGTTAAAGAGAGTAGAAAATGTGGCACTGAAGTTTCTCTGATAAG
Source organism: Anableps anableps (assembly GCA_014839685.1). NCBI lineage: Eukaryota > Metazoa > Chordata > Actinopteri > Cyprinodontiformes > Anablepidae > Anableps > Anableps anableps. The sequence goes on along the minus strand of CM026068.1, from coordinate 21,800,813 downwards.
CTTGAGCGTATTGGTTTTATTCTCTCCGAATTGCAGAAATTAGCTGTTTCTAATTTAGGGCCACATTCAAAATGTACAGAGTACAAATTTGATGAGCTTGCTATTTAATCACATACACTCTTTCTTTGGTACTCATGATAGGGAACAGAGGGGGAAAAAAGGAGAGACACTGTTAATAACAGAAATGCAATAAGAGGAGACACAAAATCAGGGGATGCAAGAGGATTTTTTTGTCTCCAGACTCAGTCTATAGGAGCAGTGGTTTAATATTAAGATGCATAACATTAAGAAGAACAGTTGTGAATTAAATCTTACAGTCTTGTTTCATCATGTTCTATTTAATAAGAATTTAATAGAGCATGATGTGGGTATAACTGCCAAAGTATCGGAACTTTGCATCTTTGATCTGGATTTATAAAGATTTCCACTAGCATTATTCAAGCAAACCATGTTAATTTAACCCACTGAAAAGGTAACTAGTTAGGCTTGGTGACATAGAAACCTGTAATGTGGATGACCTTGGCCTCTTAAAAGTATTTTATAACTACATTCAGAGTTTGATACTAGTCATGACAAAAACTCATATTTCTTGGAAACCTTACTTTATATTCCCCACCTCTATGCAATAAAAGCAATATGCTGGGGTAGATCCTCGGTCATCCAGAACATTATGTAAGTGCTTAATAGAAGGCAACTGGACTTCCTCTCATGTTTTTGGAAAAAAAAATTCACTTCTCATCCAAAAGGTTTCTTCAGTTCTTAACATGGTTAAAAGTAAAGCTTATGAATTGTAGTTAGAACAATCCCACTAATTGGGCCATTAATGTCACTAGTGCAACAATTAGGACATATGAGTCACTGGCCCTGCCCTCTACTCAGCTTAATGTTTGGGTCCTTGATGCCCGATGATCCAAACATGTCTCTAACAATGCCATGTGAGCTGTTTTGGTCACATATCCCAAGGTGTGAAATACTGAAAAACTGCCTGGGGACATGAGTCAGAGCTGTGGAGTTATTAGAAAAACAAAGTCTGAGATGTCTGTTTATCATTGGCTTTTCATGTTATAGATGGCTTCTTTCACTCCTCTCTTTCTTACCTCCACCATTTCTATCTCTCCAAAATGTGTACATTGCTATCTTTAAACTACTATCCCCTGTCCTTCAGATGTAAATGAAATGCTGATTCTTGACCTGATGAGTTTGCTTTTCTGTGCTGGGCCATCCATTTGTGTAGCTGCCGTTTAGTTTCTCCAAAGTAGGAGTCTGAACATTCCTCGCTGTACTGGACTGCATACATTTCTGTATTCAATCTCTACCCAGACATTACAAGGAAACACTGTCATGTACATCAACTATGAACTTTTTTCTGTACAGCAGCAACAATGTGCCATAGTGCTAGTCTTATAACCCTTCTGTGAGGTGTGAATCAATTTTGCCGTAGATTTCTGCTCTCATAGTGGAATGGCTGTCAGTATTAAATGTGATCTGAGAGCGCTTTTTCTTCTAAATGCCCAGTTGTTGTAATACCCTGTTGCTTGAAGAATACCAAACAGACTATGACTTTGGGGCTCAGTATATTTATGCTAACGTCATAGATAGGAGGATCGCTTTTAATCTATTAATTATAAATCTAATTAGAGGGATGTTAAACACCTTAAACAACCCTTTGCCAATTCAAGTCATTTAGGCATGACAAACAGGCATTTGGCAATACCACATCCCAGACCTTTTACTTCATTCATTGAAGCCATTTCCATGTATATGTTTGAAAACTGAGTAGCTGTGAAGTGAACTTCCTTTAATATTAAATGATGTACATAGTTTGATTATGTCCTACATTCTGAAAGCTGCAATATAGGTTTTGCCTTGGAGTGAGAAATGTTTTGTACCAACGGGAGTTTCTGCAGAACAGCCTTAAGTTTCTGAAATGGTTGTTGAGGTAGAAAAATTGTCATTCAGAGGCTGGTCTGAACACCTGTGAGAGGGATATGAATACTTTTCAAAGTGCCAGTTCAAGGGGACAGAAATATATGAAAAATCAGCTGTGACCCAATGTTTTAGATAAATATAGCCAGCTGGGTCAGACCTGACAGGACGGGGCATTCAGCAGATAAGGCACTCTGGCCGGCTTATCTGTTCTTACTCTCACATATACACATATACACAGAGAATGTCAGTGTCATATACACAGAGAATTTGGCTCTCTTGGTGCATATGGTTCAGAACAGTGTCTGGTTATTCGTAATTGATGATGAAGATTGATTATCTATTGGGCAAATGTCAAATTATGGATTGTAGGTAATGCATCCATGATGTATCTGTTTCGGACATGAAAACAACCCACCTTTGTAATCTTGTTGACATATCACTGTATTGTATAAAACTGAGTCTGACTTTCAGTACATTGCCTTTTCCTGCTTGGGACTTGTCCTTGTTTTGAGCATGAATGACCTGCCTTGATTCTTCTCAATAAATTGACCGGAGAGGAATTTTGCTTACTTGTATCTTCTTTAATTAAGCGAATGCATATGTTTTCATAACGTAGCATGGTACATATAGCTACAGTATTCAATAAAATAATTCATTGCTCTTGCTGTATGTTTTGATGCAGAGGAGTTTGCCAAAAATGTTAAGCTAACACTAGCATGTTGACTGTATGCTTTCATTGGATTTGCTGACAAATCAGCTTGTAAAATATTTCATTGCAGTTCCAGCTGATTATGAGTGAAACCAAAATAAATAAAAAGTAATCCTGGTTGATAAAGTTATCACTTTGCTTTAAACATCCCTGCCTATTTAAAAGGCTTTGATTATGGACTCTCCAATTAAAAAACTCTACAGATTAACACTAACTTCACTAACACGGAAAGCACTAAGACTTTTCCTGGCCAATACTGAGATCCGTTTCTCTGACCCACAATTTCTGATTATGACTCTGTGACTTCAGTTGTTTTTTTTTTTTTTCTTTTAAGGACATTGACTCATGAGAAAAAATCTGCTCCATTTTCACTGGTAAAGGTAGTTCAGTCAATAAACTCGTGTAAATGTGTAAATACATCTTCATTATCCAGTGTAGTAGAAATCTGAGTTTGATGTCCAGGCTCTGATCTCATCACCCCATGGCCATGCTGCTCAACATGTAGTAGAGTGGTGAACTTATCTCTTCTCTATAAACTTGACTTGTGCTTGTCAGAAAGTGAGGAGAGGGTCTTTCACCTCAGAGCCCATGAGGAGTGCTGAGGTAGTGGAGGGGGTGAAGAGAACCAAGCTGAAGCTGGCAGCTTTAGCAGCAGGCATGCAGCAAGCAGTGCATGAAATTTAGAGTGCAGTAGGATGGGTTGCAGCTCAAATAGACTGCCCAAATTGTTAGGGTATGCTTGATATTTTCTGCAAAGTGTGTGAGTGAAAGATTACATGAATATCAGCACCCCATCTCAAGCTCACTGTCTGAACTAGCTCGCAGGCATTGTCTCATTAGTTTGAATAGTAAAGAAAATAAAGGTATTACAAGATTATCCCTATTAATGCATCAAAGCACATGTCCCTAACCATATTCAGATCTTGGGTTGAATAATTGGTACATCTCTAAAAAACACAGATTTGCTAGATTAACAAAATAATATTCATGGCCTATATCACAGTTTTGCAAGCCAAGCAAGCAGATAAAAATAGGTTGCATCTTTTAAAGATTTGCAGCCGCAGAGCTTGCTGAGGTAAAAACTTATTTAAAATTAAAAGTTGTTTGACTGAAATGGATTTGGGTCATGACAAATTAACATTTAGTTAGTCATCATAATGAATGAAAGATACATTTGAATGACAGATTGAACATGTCTAAAATTGCAAAACTTAGCTGGGTCCTGTTATCAGCCTCTTAACTGCTTTACCCATGTTGGTTGGGCAAAGAGGTCTAGAAGCATGCAAATTATATTAAACAGGAGTTTTCATAAAATGTAGTCCTTTCTATATCCAGCATAGCTAAGTGAAAATAAAAGAGAATATGTATTCAGTGTAACATGCATCCACACTTGTTATGAACCATTATTCACCACTTCACCCAAAAAAAGGACAAGATGATTTTCCTCCTACATTCCTCCTACATTCTCTTCATATCACTATTTCTGTCTGTTACAGCTCTCTGTTTAGCAGATGGTGAAATAGGCCACCGTGGTTGTGCATGTTTGTGAATATGCAAAGCTGACATTGCTGTACTGCATGGTGCCGTCTTATCTTGGCATCATCAGTGTGTGTTATGTTCTTTTTGTGGTCAAAAAGGTTGAGGCAGCATTAACAGGCCCCACTGTGTTTCTGAATGCATGAAGAATTCATTCGGATGTAGGTCTCCGCAACCTTACCTGTAGCCACATCAAACTTTGCACTTAACCTCTATTTGAACTCAAGAGGACACAGAGTAAATAAATCAGCAGTGGTATTTTGGGTGAATGAAGTTGGCAGCTGTACTTCTTGTCACCTTGACAGATGAATGACACCTCTCCTTGTTATCCTATTGAAGATCGCGCCTTTCATCATTCTTCTGCCTCTGCTTTATCCCTTGTACCTCTGTTCTCATTTGTCTTCATTTCTTCCTCTTGCACCGGGTCTCACTTGTATTCTTTATTTAGCTCTAATGAATTCTTCCTTATATGTTTCTCATTTCTTTTCCCTTCCCAGCTGTCTTTAGTTCTTTCACTTCCTCTATTTCCTTTTCTTTTTTCTTTCTTTTCTGTGCTTTTGTCCTTACATCCTTTGGGCTGCTGGAGGATGTGGCTCATGTCTCAGGCCACTGGAGGACTTTTAGAAGTCAACAAGAGAGAGCCTGTCGTGCTCTCCGGGGTTCTCCACATGCATGCAAAAGCACGCACGTATGCGCACACACACACGCATACACAAGCACACATTCAGTGACACACATACCCCTGCTAAGCTCTTGAATTTCCCTCAAAGAACCAGGCTCCCTGAAGGCAAGATGCCACAAAAAGAAAAACAAAGAGGTGGAATATTTTTTCTCTGTCCTCCACTTTCCATCTCTTTCGAACCTCCTTGCCTCCTGCTGCCATCTTTAGTGGTGCTCTGCAGTGCAGCACAATCATGCAGAGTGATCAAAGAGTCCTAGGTTTTAGAAGCGAGGGACAAGTTGAACGTGTGTGGAAGGCTTGATGAGAAGGGAAGGCAGGGGAACAGAGCTGTCAATCAAACACACTGTCAAACTCAGTGGGGCTTGTGTTCTCAGTGGCACTCCATACCTGTGAAGGGCCACAAATATTATACCACAACTGTACTTCAATATGCCTGAATTTCTAAATGTCAGATAAAGGGAAATGTTGACATGTCCAATAACTATACATTACTACACAAATTAGAGTTTAACCTGCCTCTATATATATATATATATATATATATATATATATATATATATATATATATAGATATATAGATATATATATAGATAGATAGATAGATAGATAGATAGATAGATAGATAGATGCAAAAATATAAAGAAGAGAACAGTAAAAGAGAAAACATACCTATGATGCTCTCCTAAAAGCTTGTTGAGCAACTTTGGTTTGAGTACAAACTTAACTCCTTGGAAATGAATTATTTCAGTTAAAACAAGTGACTTTCCATGGAGTCACAGCACCCTCTTCTGGATTTACTGAGAACCATATGTAATTTTTGTATGTGTGTAATGTCTGTTTATGTGTCATACAGTGCTGTGAAAAAGTATTTGCCTCCATAAAGATCAAACAGTTGCTTTTATCAGACAAAGTTAACCTGAGTACACACAAAAACAAGTTTTTTGAAATAATGATTTTATTTATTAAGGAAAATAACAGTCCAACCAAACCTGGCTCTTATTGGAAGTGATCTTCTTTGTTTGCTAGTCTGCCACATCCTGCTGTCACACCTTAATGCACAGCTTACATCACTTGTTACTCATCAGTAGACTGGATAAAAGCTAAACTCAAACTCTGTCACACCCCTTCACCCTGGGTATCTGTGATGTGGTGTCCTGTGTACGGAGCAATGGAGTGTAATCATGTTGTTACATTTTTGTTAGATGGGAAGCCTGCCATTTTTTAAAAACTAGATTTATCTTGTTTTGTGGCTTGCTAAGAAGCTTAAGCATAACACTCTTAGTTTATTTCGTATAAATTGTTTGATTTTCTATTAGAATGGGGGTATTTTTTGTTGTTCTGGCCTTGGTGACCCTAATGTTCATAGCTTCCTTTTTGTTTGCTAATTTATTTTTAAAACATGGCAGTTGTGAAAATAAATCACTTTTTATGTAGAGCCTTACCTGAGTTTTGTTCAGTAGTTTTAAGTTAATGGTTACATAAACAGAGAGAATGATGATAGTGAAATATATATAGACTCGCAAAAATGGCTCAAAAATAAGGCTTATGAGGTCAAACTTTGTATTAAGAGCTGGAATGCACATCCTCCATTGACTCTGCTAGCAGCTGTTGGATATTGGCAGATTTCTTCGGCAGGGCTGTCTATTATTTCACATAAGGACTGCAGTGAGTGCTGTGTGCCTCAAGCAAGGATATAAAAGCAAAAATGTTGTTCAGCACCTCTGAACTATTTGCTAGTGAGTGAAGGTAAAACTGCAGCTTTTGTCTCCATGAGTGGGGTGCCTGCTCTGATGATCACTAACCTTAAAGGGTTAGTTCAGTTTTTTTAAGTGAGGTTCTATTAGTTAAGTTATTTTCTGATATAGTTTCCTTAATTGCAGTAGGATTGCATGTCATTGTACACTTTTAGGGACAATTTTCAAACAATTGGGAAACCTAGTTCATCTCCAGCCTGTGTATAAATCCCTTGTACACAGAGAACCAGCTGTGATATGCATAGTGAAGACATGGTCTGAGGAGAAAGAAAATGCTCTGAGGGACTGCTTCAGCTCCACTGTGTATGAAGAGCTCTGTGCTCCTCATGGAGAGTACATTGACAGCTTCATGGACTGCATCACACTCAACTTCTGTGTGGATGTAGCCTGGTAAAAACCACTCCCTTGTACTACACTTTGCCTTGTACAGAGGGTCTGGACCCTTGGCTGTTGAGAAACAATTTCTTCCTGGAGGCGTGGACTCTGTTGAGGTTTTAAATTTTACCCAATCGCTAACACTTGCCCGTGATGTATGTAATGTGAAAAGAGAAGTGCCAAGTTGAACGAGGCGGCTGTTAATGTTAATTCAATATTTGGAAGCATGGCCAACACGGACTGAATGGCTTTGTTCACTTCCTCCACTACCATTGCTAAAACTACAGCAGATTACAATTCTAAAACAGCGCATAAAATCAACAGCATCGTCTACAACCTCTCCTTCTGTTTACTGATTGGCCCGGTTGAAATTCAACTTGAGTAATCCAAGTTAATGGGAGAAAGCCCAGACTGAGCTGTGAAGTGAGATTCATATCGAGCAGAATTGCATAGGAAGGCAATGGCCAGGCTAGTTTGGAAGGCTCTCATCAAGGAGAAGAAGAGAGCCTTTAGATCAGGAAACAAGGAGGAACTGAAAGCTTGTAGAAAGAACTGTGAAAGAAAATTAGGGCTGAAAGAACATCTACAGAAAGAAGATGGAGCAGACAACATCAGTGGGGTTTGGAAGAGCCTGAAGACAATTTCAGGTCACAAACTAAACCCCCAGGCTGTAGGAAACTTAAGGCCCAAACATACTTCATACAAAGCCAAACAGTTGACGCGCAGTCATGTGGTTGCTAACTGTTCGTATTTGCACAAACATTTCATATGACGCAGACCACCTTGGGGACACCCCTCCCACTTCAATGCCCCTACACACCAGGGTTCCCCCTCCCTCTCTGCATCCTCTGTTTTGCTTTTACAAAACAGTCACAGAGAGAGCGCCACACTTTTGTGCAGACAGCCTCCGACATGTACAACAGTATTCCAAATTCCATCCAGGAGTTATTAACCATTTGCCAGTCTTATTATTATAGTAGTTATTTAGTAAAGAATTGTACAAATGTACCTAATTCCTCATCGAGTCAGATAAATGTTCCTCAAAAGCCTCCTGGAGATACAAAAACCAGATAATGGAAGCAGAATAGTTGAAGAGAAATATCAACACTGCTTTCCGAGCACATTTCTGCATAAAACTTGGCAACAAACTTCTGACCAATCAGACAACACTTCACACGGACCTCTATCGAAATAGTTTGACCAGAGCCTGGTGTCAAATTCGGCTGGCGGATGGCTCTGTGCGAACAAAATGACACAATTTTTGTCACAGAGAACTGCTTTTGTCACATCAATGAGAACTGAGTTTGGTACTTCAGATGAAGTATGTTGGGGGCTTTAGGGTGGGTAAACGACTTGATCCAGTTCTTTAACAGGTTTGACCAGTCTTATTGTGCAATAGTGCTCCCCCCTCCCCTTCTAGCTTCCTATCACTGAGAGGCCCACACCCTCTCCCAACTTACTTCTTTCTACAAGAGGAGTAACACCTAACCAGCTCTCTGGTACTTAGATCTCTTAGTCTATGGAGTATAACCCACCTCAGAGTTCATGGAGAATCTGTTTAGGTAGTTTATTGGAGAAGATTAGCCTGGATTCTAACAGTGTACATCTAAATGTCCCATCCCGCTTCCTTCCATGGTTTAACCAACTAGGAGCCTGAGTCAGCTAGTTACCACAGAATACATTCATTAAACGGCTGCTCTTCTCCTCTTACAATTGGCTCTTGGATCTCATCCAGGTTAGATTTAGTGACTTTTGTAAGACCCAGGGGTGTTGTTTAAATAACTTTGTTCTAAGATAATCATTAAATGCATACCAGAAAATTGTGAACCATGCACTAAGACTGTTTTACTGCTATTGAAGAACTTGATATTACAGTGACATAATAATTGAATGTCCACAACTTCTCTAAAATCGTAGGTGCTTCTTTAATTAGTAATGCTTTGAAAGGGTCTATTACAGCATAATTCGGCAGCAGAAATAATCAAGTAAAAAAAAAAAAATAATAATTTTAACCTCACCTTTCTTTCCCTAACACTGAAACTGAAGGAATCTAAATGGAGGTTTCAGGAGACAGAAGATGGCTTGCATACCCCAGTCAGATCTTTTGTAAAAAGGGCTTGAAGGACTCCTGGGCAGGGAGCAGGTGGAGAAAAACGAACTTGGTGATGCACGTAGGGGGAAGGAGGGTGAACCCCCATCAAAAAGTTAGTTCTAGATGTTACTGTGTATTATTAATTTCAAAAGTCTACTCAAGGACTGGTTCTGCAAATTAGCCTTTAACTAGAGGTCTATAGAAAGGACAACTGTTTATTTTAACTGTAACATAGTTGCATGTCTTGTTACTGCTAAACTAGAATCTCCAGCATGGGAATAATGGGATAACCACAGTTCTTTCAATATCAGTCGCCCACTCCTCACCCAGCCCAGTTCCTCCTGCTCTTACCCCCCTCATCTGTAACAGCTGCCAGCTTTTCTTCTCAAGACTTCTCAGCTCTCAGTCATCATTCACCCCTTTCCCTTCAGAGGACTCCATTCCACAGTCCCCGTCCCCCATTTCCATCTTGTCCCTTTCAATACTTCAGGTGAGGAACGAGCTGCAAAAGATCAAGGTGTGAGAGGCTACAGGTCCAGATGGCATCAGCTCCAGGCTCCTGAGGTGCTGCACGGATCAACTCCTACCAGCCTGGCATCAGGGTGGATGACACCATCATCTTTCTCTTGCACCGAGCTCTGAGCGACCTGAAGAAGCCTGTAAACATTGTGTGGATCATGTTCTTTGATTTAGAATAGAAGTATCCTTTATTGTCTCCTGATGGATACATTTCTGTGCAACAGCAGCAAAGTGACAGTGACAGGCAATAACAGAAAAACAGACTCACACAAAGAAAATAAAATATATATTAAAACAGAATAAGGAATAAAAAATACTGTACAGTAAGGCAAAATTTCAACATAATAAAATTTTTCCAGTGCTTTTAACACCATCCACCCAGGACTTTCAAGGGACAAGCTGGAGCTGTTAGGAGTGGACCACCACATGTCCCAGTGGATACTGGAGTACCTCACTGGTCACCCACAGTATATGAGAACACATGTCTATCTAAAATAACATCACTGTTGGACAGTATCTTCCACCCCATACATGAAGCTGTTGCTGAATTGTACCTGAATTTAGGTATGACAATTAAGGATATTTCTATTCTATTCTATTCTATTCTATTCTATTCTATTCTATTCTATTCTATTCTATTCTATTCTATTCTAGACAAATGAGAAAATCGCATTTATTTATTAATTAATATTTTATTGATACATTAGCACACAAAGGCAGGGTTAACAAACAGTTATTTATTTACATTTTATCCAACTAGCTGACATACAAACAAAAACCAAAAAGGATTTATGGAACACTGAGTATGTATGAGAGCCAGTCTCAACATCTGCTGAATCACAATGACTCTTAACAGTGTTCTCAGTTTATAGGTTGTTTAGATGGTGTCTACTTATGGGTATAATATCTATGGAGAAGGCTTGGAAGCATTATTTTACAGCAATCAGTGGTGCTGTAATGATAGTTCCAGAAGAGCAACCAGACCACAAACCACTCTGCTGTGATCTTGATGGCTTAATGGGCTGAACCTTTAGCCTAATTCCACTTACCTCTTCCTTTCTCTTAGCCCTTCACTCTTTTTATGTCTCTTCTTTTTCTTTTCTCTTCCTGGTGTAACTCAATTTCTTTAAGAGCTTTGCTGTTATGACTGGTATAATTCAATATTCCCAGTACTGTGTTCTTTCCTTTCTGGGCGCCATACATTACTCAGATCTTCCCTACTTTCAGTATTTTTGCTAAACCCAAACTGTTTCCTTTTCACCTTGCATCTGTGTGAAGCATTTAAAACAAGACAACAAATTGGATAATAGTGAAGGGGAGAGAAAATCTTCTTAAAATAAAAACCTGGAAAGTGTGGAATATTCAGCCTCCCTAAGTCAGTACTTTGCGGAACCCCCTTTGCTGTAATTGCAGCTGCAAGTATTTTGGCTCATGTCTGTATCAGCTTCCCAAAATGAAGAGCCTTAAGTTTTCTTTCCCCCTGTTGCATCAGTTCTCAAGTATTGTCACAGATTCCCAAATAGATCCAGGTCTGGGCTTTGATTAAATCATTGTAACACAAGAATATGTTTTGAAATAAACCATTCTGTTATTGCTTTGGCTGTATGTTTAGAGTCATTGTCCTGCTAGAAAGTGAACCTCCTCCACAGTCTCAAGTTTTTTGCACCCTGTAACAGGTTTTCTTCCAGGACTACACTGTATTTAACTCCACCCGCCTTCCTATCTGGGACTACCTTCCCTGTTTCTGCTGGGGAAAAAAAAGATATCCACACCATGATGCTGCCACCAGCATGTTTTACGGCAGGCATGGTGTGGTCAGACAATTAGTTTTCCTCCACGCACCGTATTTTGTATTTAGGCCAATAAATATAACTCTCCTAGCCTTGACTTACCTGACTAGAGAACCTTCTTCCATATGTTTGTTGTGTCTCCATAGCTTCTGGCAAACTGTAATTCCATAAAAGCCAGAATGCTGGCATTTCTAGAATGCTCAAGTAATAGTTATGAATTTAACACATTCTCCTACCTGAGCTGTGGATCTCTCCAGCTGCTCCAGAGATAATGTTAGCATCTTGACTGCCTCTATACTCTCCTTGCTTGGCCAGTCAATTTGGGCAGATAGTCATGTCTTAATTTGTAGTGTTGCCTGAGTTTTTTCTGTGTTCTGTTTGCTTTGGTTTGTCACAAAAAAAAATCAGAAAAAAAATATGTTATAGTTTGTGGTTGTCATGTAACAATGTGTGGGGGAAAAAAATGTAACGTGTGAACACTTTTGAAAGGCACTGTAGTTTTTCTACTTGTAAGCCACAGCTTACAAATGGTAACCCTAAGCTGGATACTTGCAGGTTTATTAGAAAAGATAGTACAAAAGAAAAAGCAATATTATGCTAAAAAAAGAACATTAAGAAGAACATTCAATCTGTGTTACAATAAAAATAACAGGCTTAAAACAATAAAAAGGTTTACAACTAAAATGTACCAGTGCAAAAAAATCTGAACAAGCAGCAGATGTTTAGCGATGAAAGCATAAATTATAAATTAAGGTTATTTTTCTTTAGCCATTTTTTTAGCCCAAGCCTGCTCATCAAAGTGAAAGATGAGACATTTTAATCAGTTGTTTGTTGTTTTATGCTTAAATCTAATTTTAGGATCTAAACGGAAGAGGACAGAAATCAGAAAACATAAAGGTGATGTAGAATGAAGCAGATAGATGGAAGTTCTGCAGAGTGAAAAGATGGCGTTACTGCAGTTTGACACAGTTCAAGAACCACCTTAATAACAGCAAAATAGAAGAAACTAAGACAGTCCAGCTTAGTGAGTACTTCAATTTCGACAAAATATAAGACTTTCCTTAAAAACAGTGCAAGTGCCATTTGAAAAAAAAATATATATATTTTTTGGGCTGGGCTAAGATCCTAGTGCTTCAAGATTCAAACATTTGTGAATGGAAGCATTGTATAAACAGTGTAAATAATACTGCATATTCTACGTCACATGAAACATTTTGGCATTCTTGCTTCTCCATTAAAGATGCTAAGTAACAAACCCTGGTAAACAGATTAAAAAAAAAAAAAAAAAAAGAACACATTCACTTCTCTGGAGCACACACATGGATAAACTATCTTGTTTTATTGAGCTGCTTTATGTTAACTTGCAACATTTGCAATATAAATCACAGGCAGCACTTCTGGCTGTGGGTTTAATTTTGTGGTCATGAATAACATCTGCATAACCGTGGTTATTAACCTCAAGTATATCTTTGAAAATCTGACTTTTTTTCTACACTGACCACAGTTTTTACCACTATTCCCAAAGCATATTCAACTCCTTTTGAATTTAAAAGCCTTTTCAGACCCTGTTTAGTGTTGTTAATTAAATGTAATGACATTACCACAGAAACATGAATTTTGTGAGTTCCATTTGACCACAGTTTTCTACACACTGCAAAGATTACCAGCTGAGTGAGTGGATGCTGTGTGTGGTGGTTAATGAAGTAGGGAAGACATGTACCACATGAAACCGCACTTTGGCTACACCACAGTGTATAATTTTATCTTTCTGCCTCTCATCCAGGAAGTATGTAAAGGATTAAAGGTTGGGGATGGGCTCTATTTAATTTTGTGTTTCACGGCAGGTCAGCCTTCTTCTACTTGTTAGTGTATTCTTACTGAAAGAGGCATAATGCTAAACATTCCTGTTATTGTTGTTCACATAGGCTATCAGCAATATCACTTTGTGTTTTGCTCCCAGTCTACCTACCTCTTCAACTGTATAACTTTGAGGAACCCTGATATCCTGAAAATGACTCTCCCACACAAGAGACTTGAAAATTTTATTGAGAAACTTTGTATGATGTCAATTCTTTGTATGCTTTTGATGGGTTAATTCATAACATTTGCTTTTAAATCACGGAAGATCTACAGGTGTGATTTTAAACTACTACTCAAACACATTGCTACTTGTTAGAGCTTTTCCACCAATGGGATCCTTAGTCTGTTCCGGTTCGTGATTTTGAATCGATGTCCAGTGTCAAATCTGGTTCCAGTCAGGCACCGTGGAATACCTGGTTTCACCCTGTGGGATGGTCAAGATGACGAGAAGGAAACAACCATCGTGGCAGTGAACAGGGGCCATAGAGGAACACACGGGGTCTGCCATCTTTCTACCCCGCCCTTCTTCCGTGTTGCGTAACGTCCCCTCCTGATGACAAATGAAGGTGTACTGCTTTGGGAGCGACTGGTGCACATCGCAAAATAGATGTCATGATAAGGAAATAGCATTATGCATAATAATTGAGCATTTATGTAGAGATATTAAATAATCATCTCAAGACATCAGACAGGATGCTAAATCTTTTTCACAAATGGATAATTCCAACAAACTGTTGTGAGAAGCTTGAGGATGGATACCTCAAATGGTAGCCCCATGTTATACGTTTCTAAAGGCAATTACAGACATACTGAGGAAATGTATGTAAACTGCTGAATTTGGAAACAATTTTAAAAAGTCCCTCAGAAAAATACTCCCTGTTTTCTTAAGCATATTTGTTCCAAATTTGTGAAGCGTGTTGGCCACACTTCCAAATATTGAATCAACAGCCACCTCTCCGCTCGGCACTTCTCTCTTCGCATTGGGGGATGGTTGTTTACAGCGCAGGCAATTTTTGGTAAGCTTCATAGCATTGAACATGTACGTTACATAGGTCATGGCCAAACGTTAGCCACTGGGTAAAACTTAAACTTCAACAGAGTCCATGCCTCCAGCAAGCAATCATTTCTCAGTCGTCAAAGGGTCCAGACCCTCTGTACTAAGAAAAGTGAAGAACAAGGGGCTGGTTTTTGCCAGACTATAATATTAAAGTAACATAACTTATTTTCATCTTTTGCAGAGCTGTGTCATGTAGAAACACACAAGCAATTTCTCAAAAATATATTTCCAACCTCCAGGAGGAGGAGACATTCTCCATCTGAACATCTGCGATATGCTCTCTCTTCTGTTCTCCATCAGGCAACGGACCGAAAACCATAAGATCAACCGTTACAAGGCTACAGACACTGCCAGCCATGTCCTGCCTCGAAAAATAAATCAGTTTTTTTTTTTTAGCATTTAAGCGCACATACCAAGATCAATCTTGGCCTTATATTTAGTTCTGTTAAATTACTATTTTTCTAAGTACATAACAGTACTTCATGGGGAAGGATAATAAAATGTCTTCGCCCGAGCAGGAGAGGAGGTCTGCTGTTCAGCTGGTGAGCGCGCTGCTGCTGCTGCTCTCGCTCTCTGGTAAGATGCAAAACAGCCAAAGCATTTAGCGTCCTGATGCTGATAATGCGTGGATCAATCAGTCGCACAATGGCGTGATTTTTTTTTTTCACTGATACCTGAGTGTGCGTTTCATAACAAGGCTATGTAGAGACAACAGATGGATAGATGGATGGGGTGGGGGTCGATGTAATGTGAGACAGTGTAACCGAATGAAGCCATTTTATGTCATTAATTGATAAGGCCAAACATTAAAACCTTTTCTCCCCCTCCTCAACTGAGGTGATTTCTGATCCTAATCGGGGTCCACATGCATCTTCATTTATTCTTAACAAATCTACACATGTCCGAATGTTAGACCGCCTTTAAGTGCGATTATGACGCACAGCATGCAAAAACATAACATTGTAATGTTGTTTTCAAACATATGACTGTGAATCTGATTTCACTGCTGTTGCATAGAAACAGACATCCACACTTACTATGTGTTATGATATTTATAGCCAGGGCCGGACCAAGGCTGAATGGGGCCTGACATAGATTTTGTTAGGGAGAGCAATTGTAGATTAGACCATTCCCTACCAGCCAGCAAATAACCACTCAACTGTTTGCACAGAGTTAATGTGTGAAAATTAGAGAAATCAACATTGAATTTTTTAAACTGACTGTATGACAGTCAGTTTGCATTAGGCAGATCACAAGGCTCCATTCTTACACTTAATTATGTTCAGGCCTGTAGCTCAAAACAGCTTTCATTTTCTTTTTAATTTAAAGGGTTTTTGGTACCAGTGGACTTTATAGAACAGTAAATTGACAGGAAATGGGGAGTAAAGAGAAGGGGAAAACATGCAGCAAATGGGCCGTGACAGGGAAATAAACCCAGGAAAACCACACTGTTAAGGACTGTAGCCTCTGCACATGGTGCGCATGCTCTACCCAGTGCCCTAAAACATACCTAAAAAGATTATAAAAGGAAAAAAACGCAAGCACAAACCAGCTGAAAACACAGACAAAAGTTACAGATAAGAGATCAAGTCACATATGTATCACTGCACTCAAGTCGAAAGTAGTGATAACAAACTCTCCAGCTTGAATGTGAGCTTATGAAGTGATGTATGTGGTGATTTATCCTGTGTGGAAGAAGAAGTCAGTAGAAACAATACCACAAAAAAGAAGAAGAAGCAGTCAGGAGAAATGTCTTTTGGATGGGACACATAAACAAATAAGTTGCACTTCAAGCTTATTAGCATGATCAGTTGTTTGGAGAGAGTTATTTATATAACACAATCTGTGGACATGAGCAGTGTAATGGCAGAAAAAAAGTAAAACCTTCTGTTAAGGGAAGCATTTTCTAACTTGGTAAGCTTTATGCCCACAGACAACTACAGGTGTCTTGTCGTTTGACTTACTCCCTGCTCAAATACCTGTCGATGTGGCATAAAGTGTGTTGCATTCCAGTCCCTCATACTTGTTCCTTCCCAATTTTTATATAATCCAGTGGTAAAAGATGTTTTCATAAGAAAGATTGTTTTTGGTGGATAAGGAGAAATCTGTCCTCCCACCTGTGTTTATTTCCACAGAGTACAGCAGTGTTTCTTGCAAAGATGATCCTTAAAGGAAAGCTGCACATTGTAACCTTTTTCCTGTGTCGTCAATATGCCACTGCTCATGCATTCCACAAATTCATGTTAAAAAGATATTTTTTGACTCAAGAAACAATCTGTTTTCTGTCTACTGTCATAGAGAGTGACAGGGTTCAAGATAGAACTGTCAAAGAAACAATGTCATAATCAAAATATGGAAGGACTTCCTGTTTTTAGTGGGTCTGACTCAAAGTGCTCTTTTTGTTTCAGAGGTGTGTTTCGTAGTTACAGACCCAATAAATTTAAAGTGATTGAAAAGTTATTTTATTTCAGTAACTCACTTCATGAAGTAAAGGACATTATATAGATTAATTAAGCACAGACTGACATTTTAAAGCCCATATTTCTGTTCATTATGATAATTTTCTGGATACTTGCAGATTTAAACCTGGTTGTTATTTTCAAAATGTACTTTTAATATGTCAAACGAGTCTCATTAGAACACATATTCTTATTTATTAAACATGACTGTAGTGATGTACTTTATAAAACAATGTAAAGGCCAATTGATATTTATTTATGTTTCATACTTTTAATATTTATAGGCTTTTTTGGCTCCTAAATATGGGCTTCTCAGCAGATACAACCTGTGCTTGAAAATAAAAACACAAATATTGCTCAACTCTGCCATATTCTAAATGTAGATTTGTGCTGTTTGATATTTAATGAATGGAAAAACACAAATAATATTGGGATTTCACTTATGCACTGCTTTAGGCAACATAATCTAGCCAAAGAAAATAATGCAGTTAGCATGCTAACCGTTTTAAGGAATATCCATTGAATTTACAGCCTCATGCACAAAATGAAGGCAGTCATCACTCAAGAAGCAACCCTATGTTTATTCATCAACAATGAATGCACACGTTGCTTTAATCATTCAGGGTTTCTTAGTAATTCAGTCTGGGCATTTATTAAAATAATGCAAACAGCACAATGTCAGTTTAAGTATCACCTGCAGTCAGAAATCAACATAGTGCTGATAGCAAATATGTCAGCGCAGCTGTATGAATTTTAATTTTGTATTGTCATCATCTAAACTTTGCTTAGCAACTGCAGAGTCACAGTTCCTAAGACAATGCACTAGAGGGCAGCAACACAGAGAAATTGGCACAGTCAATAACTATTCATAGCAGCAAGTCACTTAACATATTTTCAGATCACTGGGAACTATACACATCTTAAAGGTCATGCAAGCCTGTTTTGTAGTTGTTACTTATACAAGCGATGTGTTTTTGGCAGGGCATGGTCCCTCATACCTCGAACTGGGAATGGGAGGACGATAGGGAGCATATGTCTACAACAGACAGGGGTTTTGCATGACGCAGGAAGTACATGGTGTAAGTTATGGAGTTGTATTTGAAAAAGATTGAGAATTTATTCCTGTAGTTATTAATATCACTTGAAAAGCAACATGGAGGCCTGGCAAACAGAATGACATTTAATTACTTTAAATTAGCACACACAATAGCACACTTGTTTATTTCTGAAACCTATGCTAGTTGTTTGAACTTTTAAACTGAATTGTTTTAAAGTGCACCCTTTACCAGCCAGACTTTATGATTCTAGCACAACTGGACATGGTTGTCAATAATGCATAGTACACTTAAGGGGACAGAGGGAAGTGAGATGTCTGGCAGAAACCTCTCATTTCTTAAAGCAAATTCTTAATACCTTTATGTTGCTTGATATATGATAACTTTGAAAGTTCTAAGCAATTATTATTGCCACAGTAAAAACAAAGTAAGTATGACAATGTGGCCTTGTCTCTGGCTTTGTTATTGTCTCCCCAACACTGTGGGAACATAAAGTGTGATACAGACCTTACCTGCATCATTTATATTATTATTTTAAAGGATTTTGGTATTTTGCCTGTTCTTTGTTAAACAAGTATTAAAAAAAAAAAAAAAAAAAAAAAAAAAGAGTTCTCTGTCGCATACATCCTTGGGAACCACCAACAGTCACGTTTTTTTTTTGTTGTTTTTTTTAATGTTGTGTGCTGCACTGGCCTCTGGGTGCTGCAATGTAAACGATGCTGTATGAGTTTTCCTCATAGCAGACACACTCACACACAAACATCCCCTCTTCCTGAAACCCCCCTCCCCCCACACACATATAAACATATACAGTTTAAACCATATATTTACATAAACCGAATAAAAAGACACATACATATTTTTTTCTCACTGTCTTAAGTTAAATCAGACCAAACTTTTTTTGTTTTAGGTCAGTTAGAATTACCAAAATTATTTCTATTTGCTAAATCCTAGAAAACTTAGTGAGAATTTTTTAAAGATTTTTTGGGAACTTTCTTCAAATTCAAAAGTTTACATACGTTTGATCAGTATCAGGGATAACTGTCTTTTAAACTGGATGACTTGGGTCAAACCTTTTGGGTTTCCTTCCACAGTCTTCTGATACATTTAAGTAAATTGGAAGCACACCTGTGAATGTATTTTAAGGCCACAACCAGAATACTCTGCTTTCTTGTTTAACACGATTGGAAAGTCAAAAGAAATCAGCTAAGATATCAGGAAGATAATTGTGGATCCAGATGTTTGAATGTGCGGGATTCATCTGTTTAAACAATTTTACACAAGAATAGACATCATAGGAATGTTCAACCATCAAACTTCTCAGGAAGGAGATAGGAGACAGAAAATGGCTGATGCCACTACAGAGTCAAAGGTGTTTCGTAGCGCCCCTGCACTCCAGAAGTGCAGGGGGAGCACAGTTCTTCCTGTAGATGTTTTTTCCATCCCTAATTTTCCTTCTCAGTTCCTTCTGCACAGCTTTCAGCTCCTCATTGTTTCCTGATTTAAATGCTCTCTTCTTCTCCTTCAAGAGAGCCTTTATTTCAGGGTTGAACTGAAATTAAAGCTTGTACTGAAAATGCAAGGAAGAAGCCTTTACCCCCAAAGAAACAAAAAGAGCCAGATTGCAGTTTGCAAATATCTTCACTTCTGGAGACATGTCCTGTGAAACAAAAGTGGAACTGTTTGACCATAATGGCCATCATTACATTTGGAGCAAATAGGGAGATAATTGTACCTTCCTAAATGTGAAGTACGGGGGTGGCAGCATCATGTTGTGGGGCTGTTTTGCTGCAGGAGGAAGTGGTACTCTTCTTACAATAGACGGCATCATGAGGAAAGAACATTATATGGAAATATTGAAGCAAGATCTAAAGACATCAGCCAGGAAGTTAAAGCTTGGGTGCAAATTGGTCTTTCAAATGGACAATAACCCTAAGCATACAGACAAAATGGTTATAAAACAGCTTAAAGACAATAAAGTCAGTATTTTGGTGCAACCATCACAAAGCCCTGATCTCAATCTTGTGGAGAAGTTGTGGGTAGATCTGAAAAGGCATGTGAGGTGGTCTACAGACCTGACTTGGTTACACCAGTTTTGTCAGGAGGAATAGGCCAGAACTCCAGCAAACTATTGTGAGAAGCGTATGGAAAGAAACCGAAAAGGTTTGACCCAAGTCATACAGTTTAAAAGACAATTTTCCCTGATACTGATCAAATATATGTAAACTTTTGAATTCAAAGACAGTTACAAAAAAATCTCTAAAAAATATTTTCCTTAAGTTTTCTGGAATTTAGCAAAAAAAAAAATAATTTTGGTTATTCTAACCTACCTAAAAAAAGAGAAGTTTCGTCTTCAGACGGAGAAAAAGTATGCATGTGTCTTTTTATTCATGTGCATGTGTATCATTATTCAACTATATATATATATATATATATATATATATATATATATATATATATATATATATATATATATATATATATATATATATAAAACATAAATCAAACATCAGGTTCAGCCAGTGTGTGTGTGTATATATATATATATATATATAGATATATATATACACACACACACACACACACACACACACACACACACAAACCTGATATGTTTTGATGTTTTGATCTCTTCTTATGTGACCTGTCAGAACTTTTAAGGAGATTAAAAACCAGCTCAAGCACTGGTAAATGTGACTTGCCACAGCAAATGTAGGAACAACTCTTCTTTGGGGCGTTTTGAGTTATTTACAGATTCTGAAAGTGTGGATTCTAAGCTTTCCAATGATGTCAAATACATGGAAATGGAAATCAAAGGAGAAAAAAAAGAAGATATGGCCATTTGAATGTTGGCACTCAAATCAAATCAAAATCAAATCAAAGGAAAAAAAAAGAAGATATGGCCATTTGAATGTTGGCACTCTGAATTCAAAAGATCTTAGTAAACAGCTTTCAAAAGAATTGTCCCCAAACCTGAAGAACAACCTTGGGGTATTAACAAAGGCTGTTCACTCACATTATTTTGGAATAACCCCACTCCCCAGCATTGACTGTCAACTAGCGATGGGACTGATGGCTCTTTGAAGGGAACCGAATTTTGAGGATCATTTCACTTTAAAGAGACGTTAAAAAGATCCCTTTATGAACATTTACATTTATCTAAGAACAAGTTATTTTAGCCCTAATATAGTTTTTATGAGTGAAGTTCACAAACAAGTAGAATAATCTATATTAAGTAAAATTAATATTATTCAAAAAGTGCAAAATACAAACACCGTATGTTCTTGCATAAATAAATGGTTATGTATTTTTTTAAAACATAACATCTTAAAATATAAATGTCAAACGGCCATGTAGTTCTTTACTCCAACTGTTGTGTGTATTAATAAATAGGGCTATTTGTAATATAGAAACATAATAAAAGACAAATATAACAGAGGAAAAAAGTGGACCCGAGTTGCTTTGGCAGAAACAAAAATCTTCTTCTGCACCATTAAATATAACAATTATCCACCCATTTCCTGATTGTATTTATTTACCAATTAAATAAATATATTTTGGAATAAATAAAAATAATAATAGCTGTTGACATGTGTGCAGAGCATTATAAGTAAGCTAAGTCATAAAAACAAAGAACAGCTATCACTAACAGAGACTCATTGTCTCATTCAGCGTAAAGGGCCGGTCAAAAGAATTGGATCTGCTCGTGAACGGCACATTTTTACTCTCAACAGGTATGACTTGGCTTATCTAGTTAGAAATATACATTTTAATAAGTTTTCAGCTTTTGTTCCATTTTGCAATAAGGCTGTGTTCTTGTCTTGTTAGCCTTTGTCATGGAGTCGTCTGTGAACCCTGAGCTCTTGTAGAAATAAACGATGCCTAAATACATTCTACAGGGTTTCCCAGCTGGGTAGGGAATGACTTGGGATTCCCTCAGATAAGCAGAAGAAAACAAGAAATATAACATGTTAGACAATGTTTTCTTTTAGCCCGAATAAAACCTGATGTAAATTATTTTATTTTAGGTGTTACAGCTACTAGATGCAGTTAGTCAGTTTGGCACGCAGTGCTACTCACCGCTGCTCACCTCTTCTCACCTCTGCTCACTGCCTCGTCCCCATCATATCGCACTCATTATAGCTGCAGCAGTGCAGCCCCAGGCCGGTCAGATCCAAATCTGCATGCCGGTGGTGTGCTATGTATCGTAATAGTGTTTTGCCTCTGATTATCTAAGTAGGCCTTGCATTGTTTTCCTTTCACCAACATCTTTATGGTGGATGTCGTCACCGCCGAAGTATCTTTTTTACTAACAGCCCATTATTGCTGTGGGTTGAGTGATGTGTTGGCGATCTTAATGAGCCATGTGTTTTCTTCAAACTTGCAACTTATTGACTGAAACCAAAACAAAAGCGTTTGTATAGCCAATAAAACCTGGTATGTTAATCTGCTGAGTACCCCCCCAACTCAGATTTACTCTGAAAACAAGCTGAATCCAAACACACAGTTTTCCCATTTTAAAATATCCAAAACTGCTATGTAAAGCATGAGGTGGTTTCTTCATAACTTCAGCTAGTATATTTTGCAAATAAAACAAAGATCACTATTTTCTCAGAAATTATTGGTTTTCATCATTTTCTCCATTTCTGCTCTGCTGACTTGTGCCTACATTTTGTGTGTTGCGTCACAAATGTTTGTTGCAAACTTAAGGAGTAGCCTGTTTGAAACTGCTAGTCTTTTAATACAGTACAATACAATGTGTAACACTGACTATGAAACAAACATCAAAAAACTTTTTGATGACACGTCTCAAACAAAAATGTGATAACTGCAGCCTCTTCTGTAACAAGTTCCAATAAAAACAGTTGAAAACAGATATTCACAGACACTGTAAAACAGATAACATTGTTTTATTCACTGTCTGATATTGGATCAGACAAACATTTCTTGTTTTAGGATTACATGTTGAAGTTTACAAAGCCATGATATGATCATCTGGGCTTTCCCATATAAAAGGCATAGTGTAAGGAAGTGATAATTCTTCAAAAATAGTGGATCATAAAACTGGCATGGGATTAGCTTATGTTTATGCATTAATTATGTTGATGCATTAAAATCTTATAATTACTTTTAGATAAAATATATTCTTTTTTAATCAGGCTCAAAATGATCAAAATCCAGTCTGAAGGAGCAGTTTCTCATTGTCATGGAGCTTAAACTACATAACATCATACAAATAAGTAAGATGGATATAGCATGAATTATTCTGGATCTGCTGGGAATACCTGGGAGAGTGTCCTGTGAGACAGAGCTTCAACTCCCACCTCAGGGGAGTTTTGGACATGTTTTGGGTGAGGTAGGAGACATTGAGTTTCAGTGGGCCATATTCCGTGCCTCCATTGCCGAGGTGGCTTACCGGAGCTGTGGGTGCAAGGTTGTCGGTGCCTGTCGGTGCCTGGTGGACACCAGCGGTGAGGGATGCTGTCAGGCTGAAGAAGGAGTCCTATCAGGTCTTTTTGGCCTGTGAGACCCTGGAAGCAGCTGATGAGTACCAGCAGTCCAAGCAGTATGCGGCTCGGGTAGTCACTGAGGTTAAAACTCGGGCATGGGAGGAGTTCGGAGAGGCCATGGAGAAGGACTTCTGTATGGCTTCAAAGCTCTTGGGGGGGCAGCAGTGCACTATCAGTGCTGTTTATAGTGGCGATGGTGTGCTGCTGACCCCTGCTCAGGTTGTTGTTCGGTGGGCAGAATACTTTGAAGAGCTCCTCAATCTCACCAGCTTGTCTTACGCTGAGTAAGCAGAGCCGAGGGACCTTGGATCAGGCACTCCAATCTCAGGTGCTGAGGTCACCGAGGTGGTTAAAAAGCTCCTCGGTGGCAAGGCCCCAGGGGTGGATCAGATGCGCCCAGAGTTCCCTAAGGGTCTGGATGTTGTGGGATTGTGCTGGCTTACACAACTCTGGAATATTGTGTGGATATTGGGGGTAGTTCCACTGGATTGGTAGATGGGGTGGTGGTCCCCAATTCAAAGAGTGGGACCGCTGAGTGTGTTCCAACTACAGGGGGATCACACTCTTCAGTCTCCCTGGTAAGGTCTATTCAGGGGTTCTGGAGAGAAGCGTCTATCAGATTGTCAAACCTCGGATTCAGGAAGAGCAGTGTGGTTTTCATCCTGGCTGTGGAACACTGGACCAGCTCTACACCCTCAGCAGGGTCCTCGAGGGTACATGGGAATTTGCCCAACTACTCTACATGTACTTTGTGGACTTGGAGAAGGCATTCAACTGTGTCCCTTGGGGAATGCTGTGGGGGGTACTCCGGGAGTATGGGGTACCAGGCCTTTTGACATGGGCTGTTAGGTGTTAATATGACGGCGGGCCAGTGAGATAGTCCAGTATCCACTGGGACATGCGTTGGTCCATTTCTGACAGCTCCAGTTTGTCCCAGAGAAGTCCTGGCTGGATGGTATTGAAAGCACTGGAGAAATCAAAGAACATGATCCTCACAGTGCTTCCATGTTTCTCCAGGTGGGTCAAAGCTCAGTGCAGGAGCTGATGATGACGTTGTCCACTCCAACGCCAGGCTGGTAGGCGAACTGCAGTGGATCCAGTGAAGACATCACAAGGGGGCGTAGATGGTTGAGAATCAGCCTCTCAAGGGTCTTCATCAGTCAGGGCTACGGCCTGTAGCTGCTGAGGTCCTTTGGATGTTTGGTCTTTGGTAGCGGTACTACACAGGAAGTCTTCCACAGTTGTGGTACCTTCCTCAGCTTCAGGCTCAGGTTGAATATATATCCCATGATGCCACACAGCTGATCTGCGCAGCACCTCAGTGGCCTGGAGCTGATGCCATCTGGCCTGATCTTTCGCAGCTCCTTCCTCACCTGAAGTGTTGAATGCAACAAGATGGAGGTGGGGGAGGGGGGCTGTGGGATGGAGTCCTCTGAAGGGAAGGATTTGGACGGTGGCTGAAAGGTGTGAAGTCCTGAGAAGAAGAGCTGGCAGTTGTTACAGATGAGGGGGGTAACAGCAGGGGGGACTGGGCTTGGGGAGTGGTGGGTGACTTCAAATCTGTTAAAGAACTGGTTCAATTTGTTCACCCACTTTAAGTCTCCTACAACCTGAGTGTTTGGTTTGTGACCTGAATTTGACTTCATACTTCTTTAAACCCCCCTGATGTTGCTCTGCTGCAGCTGATCCTCCATCTTCTTCCTGTAGATGTTTTTTCCATCCCTAATTTTCCTTCTCAGTTCCTTCTGCACAGTTTCTCTTTGTTTCCTGATCTAATGGCTCTCTTCTTTTCTTTCAGGAGAGCCTTTATTTCAGAGTTGATCCAGAGCTTGTTATTGGAGAAACACCGTACCGTCATGATGGGCACAGTGTTTTCGATGCAGAAGTTGATACAGTCCGTGATGCAGTCTGTGATGTTTTCGATGCCCTCCCCATGTGGCGCACAGAGCTCTTCCCACACATTGGAGCTGAAACAGTCCCTCAGAGTTTCTTTAGTCTCTTCAGTCCATTTCTTCACTGTGCGTGTCACAGCTGGTTCTCTGTGTACCAGGGGTTTATACCTTGGCTGGAGATGAACCAGGCTGTGATCAGAGCCCCCCAGGGGAGGCAGAGGTGATGAACAGTATACCTCCTTGGTGTTGTCATAGAGTAGATCCAGTGTATTGGTATTTCTGGTGTGGCAGGTAACATACTGGGTGAATGTTGGTAGAGTGGAGGACAGGGAGACATGATTAAAGTCTGCGGTGATCAGAAAGAGGGCCTGTTGGTGCTGTGTTTGGAGTCTGCTGGTGGTAGTGTGGAAGACATTGCAGACTGCAGCAGCATTAGCAGAGGGCGGGAGACACACTGTTATCACGATAACATGTGAAAACTTCCTTGGAATATAATAAGGCCTCATACTAACAGCTAGCAGTTCAGTATCCTTACTGCACAATATCTGTTTGATGGTTAAATGTCCACAGTTACACCATCTATTATTCACAAACACAGCCAGACCCCCTCCTCTCTTCTTACTGCTCTCCTTAGTTCTGTCAGCTCAGAGTAAATGAAAGCGGTCTATGTTTATCTGAAAGTCCGGCGTTAGTGCAGTTACCCACGTCTCAGTTAGGCAGATGAGACTGATCTCCCAGTATTTACTTTGATGGCATCTCATCCACTTGGAAAGAGATATCAAGTTCCCAAGAGGATGGAATGTCTGGTCTGTACCCGTACGTCTCCTGCATCGCTTCCTTCTCAGCTCACGGGGAATATCGGGTTGCTCAGTGGGAGGTAATACAGTGGAGGTACCAAGGGCAACAGCTGGTCCCTGGTGTAAACCATGGACACATGGCTGCTCACACCTTCTCCGAACAAAAAAGAAGTAAAAAAGAATGATAAAAACAGAGCAGTCCAGACAAAAGTCAGCTCTATTGTGAAAAATTACATCTTATTAGTTTTGTGCTGTCCTCAACCATCACTGCTGCTGATGAAACTACCCTTTGCAGGGGTGGATGGTCTCATTTGTCTTGGCAAACTTCACTGCAACCCATCCAATGTGTGCAAATGTCACAAAATGATGATGCACCAAGCTGAAGCAGTCCTGTTCTGTATTTGCTTCAAATATGCTAACCAGCTGTTTGTGCAGACGATCAGTCATCACTATGTCTTAAAGGCTGCAATTCAGCCTGTGTAGTAAACACAACTAACTACACAGTGTTTACAACTGTGTAGTTAGCTGCTATACAGTTGTAAACACCCTTGATAGGTGGCTCAGAGGTGTAAAAACAGCAGGTTGTGTTCAACCTGCTGTTGAACACAACCTGTAAAAAAAGACAAAGAAATGCTACAATTACAAGAGAGAGAATATGTCAGAAATTTATTTATTAATTTCTTCAAAATCAGAAGTTTACTTACATTTCTTCAGTATTTAGTAGCATTGCCTTTGAACTGTATGACTTGGGTCAAACATTTTAGATTTCCTTCCACAAGCTTCTCACAATAGTTTGCTGGAGTTCTGGCCCATTCCTCCTGACAGAACTGGATTAACTCAGTTAGGTTTGTAGTTCACCTCACTCGCACATACTTTTTCAGATCTACCCACAACTTCTCCATAGGAGTGAGATCGGGGCTTTGTGATGTTTCACTTTAGTTTCATTAGACCACAAGACATGTCTCCAGAAATAAAGGTCTTTGTACCTGTGTGCATCTGCAAACTGCAATCTGACTTTTTTTTTTTTTTTTACATTTCTTTTGGAGTAATGGTTTGACTTGCACATTTTGGACCAAAACACATACATCTCTGGGTCACAGAACCTGACTCCTTCTGGAGTAGTATGATGATTGAACGTTCCTATTATGTCTATACATGCATATAATTGTTTGGAAAAATAAACATGGAACCTTCAAGCATCTGGAAATTGCTCCCAAGGATGTACCAGACTTGTGAAGCACCACAATTCTTTTCTACTTTCTGTTGACTTTTTAATCATATCAAACAAGAAAACAGTGTGTTCCAGGTGTGGCCTTAAAATACATCCAGAGGTGTGCCTCCAGTTAACTCAAATGTGTCCAGTAACCTATCAGAAACTTCCAAAGTCATCATCAGACATCATCAACTGGGCTTTCCCAGCTTACAGATAGTTATCTTCTGTTTGTAAACTTCAGATTTTGAAGACATTAATAAATAAACCTCTGACATATTATTTCTGTAATTATTGTGGCATTTATTCAAATATAAATAATTTTGGTGATTCGAATTGACTTGACAATAAGAGGTTTGGGCTGATTTAACTTCAGACAGTGAGAAAAGAGGTTTATGTGGTTTTTTTTTTCAGTGTATGCAAACTTGTAGTTTCAACTGTAAGTCCCAGTCTGAAGTGGCTTTGAAGACGGTCATTAAAGAGAGTCCCAGCAAATAACCCTCTTTGTAACTTGAGGCATACAGAGGTCTATGAATTACATTGGAAGTAAACATCATCTTCCTTCAGTTCAGTTAAGCTGAATAGGGTTGAGCTAACATGAGTTGAGTGGAGGTTGAGTGGAGGTAAACTGCTATTGAGAGGTGGCTTCCAGCATCCCCACTGGTCACATCATTACCACTGGAATCCTTTACAGTGAAAATTATTTTGAGAATCTTGATTAAAAGCGAACAACATATTACAGACCTGTCTTCTGATACAACTGAACTCTTAAGAGAAGTACAAGCTGAAGAAATGTGGGGAGTTCTGGAAAGTTAAGATGCTAATGGAGTGGGAGGGGTGAGGGCTTTAGAAAGCTTTTACGAAAGAGGTGAGATGAGGAAAGAAAGGTGGACAAAGATGGGAGAGCAAAAAGGGAGAGGCAGAGGGAGGGAGGAGCCACATGATGGGGGCCTCACTGCAGTATTTCATCTGTTAGGAAGTCTCTGCATTTGCCTCCTTTTTTACTAGCCACATGACTGCTGAGTCAGCAGGAGTCTGAACCAAAAGGTTTCTTATGCTGTATAGCTGAGCTAGGCTGACTGTAACAAGGGCACATATGTTTGCAGAGCTTCACTTTGTACATTGTTTTTTTTAATGTGATGTATGTGTACATTTAGGCTAGTTTGCAAAGATGACATTGACATAGCACATTTAGAGAGGTGAGCTCACTGCTGATGATGCAGACCTAGAGGGAGGGGTGTATGCATATATGTTTGTGTGTTAGAGAGCTCTGTAAGTAGGTGAAGCCCTGACCCATTACATCAGAATATATGTATGCATGTAAACTATATATACTTTGGGTAGGTGGAGATGTGGCAAGCAGAGGGAGGGGTGGGGGGTCTGAATGTCTGGTGCAGAGATGCAGGCTTATGAGTGGCGCAGCAGCTGTGGGAAGGGAGCCAGAAACACTCGACTGCAGAGGAGAGATTGGTGCAGAGTCCCATCGCACACAAACAACACAGCTGAGAGAGAGAACATGGACTGGGGTGCGGGAGGGTTCTGCCTGTGCTCAGACAAAACCTTTTAAGTAGAAGAAGAAACTTGTACAACTAACAGTAATCTCAGTTCACTTTAGTTATCATGTGTAATCTTGAATTGACGTGCAGAGGTTTAGGTCACACATGAAATTAGCTTGGATCGCTCATTACTTAATAAGTAACTTTATATTCAAAAGATATCAAGTTAAGCACATTTTAGTTTCAGTTCAAGTGTGCCTGCAGTTATCCTGGGCACTTCAGCTGGGAAATTGGTTAACCCATATAGACTGTTTGTTTTGTCTGTATATTTTGTATTAATGCTCATATTGATATATAAGACCTATTTCCTTCATCTTGTCCTGGTTTAAAGCGTATAAAACACTTGACGAAAACTAAAATCCATCCTACTTACCACCATTGCTCGACCATACCTTGGGTTTTAACAGTAAAGAGAAGAAAGGAATTACTTTACTATTGTTAGGTTGTAAAAAAGAACCAAAGACAGTCATTCTTTTTTAATTTTTAGTTTGATTTTTCCAGTTAAAATGTTGACTAAGGCTTTTCTGCAATGAATTTGTACTGGATGTTCTTTATATTCTGGCTTCCAGTTATGGTCCAACATACTCTACTTTGATCAGAATGCATTTGTGCATTGGCACTTCTACCGCCCATTTCAGTGTACCTTGCCTCGTCCCTAACGGCTGATAGGCAGCGTCCTGCAAGTTCACTGTTGTGCAGAACTGGCCAACCAGGCACAACTCAACATCATTTATGATGGCTAAACTATGAGCTTTCAGGTTTTAGCTAAGTTTAAATTTAAACTTTGCATTTTAAAAAAGCTCAAACTAGTATTGGCAGGATGAACCAGAGGATAATTCTTGAGATTTCTTTTTCATGTAGCCAGTTTAAGAAATATTTTACTGTTGTTCTTATTTGGATAATTAATGTTTTTTTTTAACAGGTTGTTCAAGCATGGATGTACTAGTGTCCAGTTACATCAATGCACTGAATGGAACAACTGTCACAATCCCCTGCACCTTCACCTCCTGCTATAAGATTGACCTCACCAAGTTTGCTATGAATTGGACTTACCAAGAGACCCTCAACAATACAGAGGAAAAGGTAAGCTGCATAATCCTTAAATATATTAATACCAAGAATAATCAACTTTAAAGCTTAAGCCTACATTTAAACCACACTTTCTCTTCCCATAGTTCATGACTTATGATAAGAAAAAAGGAATGCAGCCAGTGCCTTCAAACCGGTTTGGAGACAGAGTTGTGTTTTCTGGTAACCTGGAAAAGAATGACTTATCGATCACACTACAGGATGTCCAACTGGAGGATGAGGGGGTTTACAACTGTTATGTGAGGAACCCCCCAGATCGCATCCAAGGACATGGTGTCATTAACTTCAATGTTGTCACAGAACGTAAGATGTAACGTAAAATTCTTCTGCAAACACATAAAACATTACCCTCTACAACTATTGTTCCCTGTATTTTCAGCTATCAGTATAAAACAACATTGGCAGGGGTTTGTATCCCCAACTATCGCTGCTTGATGTAGATAATTATTCAGCCTGAATTACAGTAAAAAACATCTTCACTCACGAAACGGTTTTTATCCATTTGTGGTGAGCTTTTCAATCTGTTGTAATAATTAGGGAAAATTATACTCTTAGGATTCATTTTTAAAATTAATTTTGTTCACCTTTAAACCTATCACTTTGTATGTCTTGACCCCAAGGTTGTACACCATTGCTTTAAGAGATGCAAGTAAAACAATCTGCAGAACACATTTTTTGTGGTCAGTGCAATAAATGTTTGTACTTTACAAGAGTGGCACAACTAAAGTTTTGGAAGATGTCAATCCTAAAAAAAATTTAAATTTGCTCTGAATTAAAACTCCGAAGCATTTCATTTGTGCAGTGCTGTGGAAAAGTATTTGCCCTCTTACAGATTGAGTCTATGTTTACATTTCAATATCAAGTAAACATAACCAGAGTAAATACACAATGCATTTTCAAATGATGGACTCATTTAAGGGACAAAAGCAGTCCAAACTAACCTGACCCTATGTGAAATATATTTACCCTCTTTGTTAAATCATGAATTAGCTGTGATCAAACATATCTTTAGTTCAGTTTCATAAGCCATATCTAAGCCTTGTTACTAGACTCAAAAAATTATTGAAACAGATCCTGCTTACATGATTTGAAGTTAACTAGAAAATCTCAAAAAGCAATATATTGTCCCCCAATTTAAGAAAACTAAGCAACATATGAGCAACCATGTCAGTTGACATTTATCAAACTGGAAGGAGTTTTAATATTATTTCTAAGGTTTTGGAACTCCAGTAAACCACACACCTAACTTAAATAACTGGATGATTAACAGGCTTCAGCAGGACTTGATGGCATGAAGAGGCCATGCGATCATTTGAATTAGGTGTTCTGGAACAGAGATACATCTATAACATATTAGGTGGTGGAGGGGCTGATGACTATGGTACGGTTTCAGCACCAAAATTAAGACTATTGTACACCCAGAAGTGGCGACTTCCTTGTTGCAGGAAGCTATATCTATTCCGAAGCCAGCTACTGATCTGATTAATGATAGGCTGGCACTGGTAACTGAGCGGCTGGTGCTGGAAAATGAGAAGGAGATTACTCACTTGCATTAGCTTTGGAGAGGCTGGTGACTAGCATGCCTGAGCTGGTCACCCACTGGATTGCATTCTTTCTCTGCTGGCCATTAGATGGGTTAGTGTTAGCATCAGATTTACTGGCATTAGCCTTGGATAGACTGGCAACTAGTATGACTAGGCTGGTCACTCACGACAAAAAAAAACAAAAAAACAAAAAAAAACAACTCAATGATCTCCAAGTCTTTAAATAAAATATTCTAGGAACTGACAAGACATAAGTGGAACTTTATGGACGATGTGCATCTTGCTACATTTGGCATGGAACTAAAACAAATTTTCAAAAAAAAGAACATCATAGTCATTATCTCAGTCAGATTTGGTGATGTTAGTGTGATGGTCTGGAGATGCTTTGCTGCTTCAGGACCTGCACAACTTGCTCTAATGGATGGAACCATACATTCTTTTCTCTGCCAACATTCCTGAAAGTGGATGTCCGGTCAAGATTTTTGACCTCAAGCTCAAGCACACTTGGGTTGTGCAGTGGTACAGTGATTTGAAGGACACTGGCAAGTTCACCTCTGAATGGCTGTTAAAATAAGGAGGTTTTAGTATGGCCTTGTCCAGAGTTTGATAGAGTTGCTGTGGTATGTTGTGGCTGTTCATGCTTGCAAACTGCCATTTGACTAACTTCAAACAATCCAAAGAATTTAGGATTATGGCTGGGTGATTAAATTGAAAATTAAACGATACCAACATTTATGACGATGACCAACGTCATTTTGTCCATGTCAGTGTTTTTGGTATTTAAAAAAAAAAATTAAAAGGAGATTTGTTTTTGTCTTTTTGGGCTGTGTATAGGTAGGCTATGCTCATGTCCCTTTAAAGGGGTTGTGACATCACTGTATAAAGTATTTCATATAGTTGATATTGCTGCATATGTCAATTTTCCAAATAATTTCATTTAAAAAAATAACATCACCTTTTTGTTGTGGGTTGTTTTGGCAGGCCAGATTTCCCTCCTCAGTAAAAAGGTTGGGTACGGTAATAATATATAACTTTACCTAGTTGACTTCACTCTGATTGGCTACAGCCATATTTGGGGAAACTCTTCAGTAAAATGCGCTGAACATCGTCTCAAATTGGGGTTATAATTGTGTGGTACTTCCCCATAATTGAACTTCAGCGACTCTTCTCTGATTCTCTCATCCTTCAGGAGTAGGTGGAAACTTCCAGTCATTTTTGAGCTCTCCTGGACATAACAGCTCCCGTGTCATAGAAATCATCTCATGGCGCTCACCTGGTGAACTTAAGTCAGGACCGCTGTATGTGACATGAGGTTTTATTTTGAAAAGTAAGCGAACGAGGGGCCTGGCTTAAGTTCACCAGACCAGCGCCATGAGATGAGCGCTATAACATGGGAGTTCTCGAGGCTGCAGTCAAACCCGTCTCGTCTTGGTCGATGAGGAAGAGCACCAGCTCATTCTCCCCTTAAAAATGCATCATCAGTCGTTGGGCAACATTTTGGGTTCAACATGGTTGTTGGTAGTTAAGTTTTTATATTTCTAAACTTGTTCAGTTGTGCTTATTTGTTCAATAACTCTTAACATTTAAAGTACATTTTCATCATTTATTTGCAGAAGCTGTAGTTTAAAAGTCCATTAAAGTGACAATACAAATAATTGCAGTCCAGGAGAATCATATCATCAGTATAACTGGCTGTGAATTATTTATGTTGGCTTATCATTATATTTTCTGGGGGGGGGTTCTTATTGAGATGAACTGCTCAATTTATCATGATATTGATTTTAGGCCAGATCGCCCAGCGCTACTTAGGATTATGTGGCAATTATTATTTGATATAGGATCAGTTTGGTTTGGATAGTTTTTTTTCCCTATATAAATTAATATATGAATAAATTAAATTAATATTTGAAATGTGCTTTTTTATTTTTGTCATATAGCATTTTTTTTTTTCTTCCGTACCATTTAATTATGATAGGAAGCAAAAGCAGAGAAAATCTTTAAGGGCCAAATACTTTTTATTGGACTTCAAGTTGTTAAGGGTGACCTTTCAAAAAGTTGCAGCAAGGTACATAGGCGGGCAGATAGGTACAATACATTACTTCATTAAATCGTAGAATCATTTTCATAATGTAATAATCCCAGTAAGAATATTAGTGTGTGAATCTTGGTGTGTGTTGTTCTTGAAGTGCTGGGAACTACTTGTGATGAGTCAGTTATTTATTTATTAATGACCAACAAGAGATTGAAGTTTGCATTACTCACACACACAAACCTGTACTCACACAAACCCACATCATACACAGGCTAACTCAGCACCACTTTCTTTCCACTTGTTTAATCAGAGCTTTTAGCGAGCACTGCACTTGACTCTATTCTCTGTCTACAGGAAAAGTTAACTCTCTCCTCTCTTTTTCTTAGTTCCCCCTCCAAGAGATTCAACCATTGCTGTTGCCATTGGGGCATCAGTGGGAGGAGCTTTAGCTCTGCTGATCCTTTCAATGGTGGTGGTGAAATGTCTTCGCCGACACCGGAAGCAAGAACTGATTTCAGAGGAAAAGATGGAGGAGGAGGGAAAGCTCGAGCCTGAAGCTGTTGCAGAGGAGGGAACCAAGTAAGAAATCGGAACATAAAATTCCTAATTTAAAAACTGAAGCGGCTTCATTATCAAAGAAGTAGCTTTTAACAAACCAAATCTTTTAGTACCATAATATAATCTGTTGTGGTTGTTGTGGTCTATGTGTATTTGCTTCTTTAAAACATGTCGTTCCAGCTGTGTGCACTGTAAGTTATGACATTAACCATTAGTTTTACTGTATATTAGATCAGACATAAGAGCTTAATAAAATACAGTTAAGTTTTTCATTATAAAGTGGCAGTGTTAAAAGTTTAATGCTATATTAAAAGTTTTGTAAAACACTGTACATCCTTTCCAAAGTCATGCTTGGCTAGCCTACTTGTTTGTCCTTAAAGGGATCCATGACTATTTGAACTTGTTGGCCTAAATATGTTGTAATTTTACCATTAACCTAAACGTTGTTGTTTGTGACACGTAAAAACACATAATCACTTCAAAAATTGTATATCTTTATTATATTTTTCACCGACGGAGGTCGCCATTTTTTCACCTATGCAGTACATGCTGGGCCTATGACAATGTCGGGTCAAGTGGAGTCACATCCATAAACAAAACACAAGAAGTTGAGGTGGTGGAGGCTGACTAGGGCAGCCCACAAAATGTCTGGATGGAGGCAAACTGCCTCAAAGTTTTCATTTACCATTATACACAAGATATATGTAATAATGTATGTAATATACTAATTATGTGTAATCGACTTGTAATCTACTGTTCACTATACTAGCTGGAGCTAATACCATTAGCTCGAGCTAACACTATTAGCTGGAACTGACAGGAAATCAAAACAAATTGGAATGAATGGATGTTTAAAGGGACAATGAAGCATCTTCAAGTCTTTGTAACACAACATTCTAATATATTTGAGAAAATGTTTTTCCAATGCTGCCGTAAACAGCTTGAGTTAGAAACTGGAGATCTTTACAGCATACTGTCAGATTGCCATTTCCAAGCAACAGCAACACAAATAACAGCTTTTTCAGCCGAATCTCTCATCTTCCACCATTTGGTCCTCCTCATCTTCATTTCCTTTCATCATTTCTGCATTCCCTTCGATGTCAATGCACTCCGGTTCAAATTTAAAGGACTGAATGTTACTTATTGTGCAGTAATTACTGTTCTGGCTAGACGGAGCTAGCACTGTAGATCCTGGCATACGTCATCTACCCTGAATGCATTGCAGCGTAAAAAACATGGTGACGTCAGTGTGGCAATATTTTATTTAATTTTATAAAAACTAAACAGCCAACAGTATTTTTACTGTATTGTTTTTACATCTGAAACAAATGTTTCTCAAATAAAGTCTATTATTACAACTAATCATGGATCCCTTTAACAACTTTTTAGGTAAAATTAGCAATCAGTGGGTATCCTTTTCATGTTGAGTTAACTCTGGGTCAGTTGGAGGAGTAGTTCTCTTTCAATAGGAGAGTTGCTGGTTCAATTTTAGCTTATCCCTCTGCCACATGTTGATGTGCTCGGTGGGTATGTGCTATATGCATTGCATAGGGGCTCTGCACTAAAGGGGGTGCCATTGTGATGGTGGAACAATTATTTCTAGTTGGTATTTAACAGCTGTTTGTACGTGTGTAAAGGATGTGATCAATAACAGAGGCACAGCACTGCCCCTTCG
Organism: Anableps anableps; assembly: GCA_014839685.1. NCBI lineage: Eukaryota > Metazoa > Chordata > Actinopteri > Cyprinodontiformes > Anablepidae > Anableps > Anableps anableps. Next base: position 21,765,133 of record CM026068.1, on the reverse strand, counting down.
CTCCTTCAACTCCCCTCCTGTCACTCGCTCATACATTAAAGGCTCCAGTGCAAGCCCCTTTGAAAATGGGTTGGGTTTTTCTTTTTTCATTTGATTTGTGTTGTCATCTAGGGAGCTAAAGATGGAGATGCAGAAAAGAAGGCTCTCAGGAGCAGAAAATGGAAGAGGGAGAAGGATAAAGATGTAGAGATAAAAAAAAGGCTTTTCAAAGTGGTTGAAAGACAGTATGTAAGTTGTGTCAGTTTATGAAGAGGAGGGTTGTAAATATTCAAGTTAGCTTAAGTTACTCGTAAAATGACAGGCTGGTCACTGTTGTCTTGCAGCTGTGTGCTGTAGTTACAGATTATGACAAGAAAAATAAAAGAACTTGTTTGTGGTTATTTTGTTGTTCAGACAGTTATTTGTTTAACTAGATGGTGAATCATAAAACAGATAAATTCTAGAACTTGTCAGTGATACACTTTAGTTTAGTTTAGTTTTCTTCACTCAATATAACACTACAGTGCTGTTGTGGTTTATCTAAGTCTGATCAGATGCAGCGTCCAGTCAGTGACTATTATCCAACAAGGATATCATTTAAAATTAAAGTTTCATATTTTTTACATGTGGTATGACTGCTGTATTTTTTAAACCTACTTAACACAAAATTCATGTCATTCAGCTGTGAGGCTGGAGAGAAAGAAGAAAAGAAGAGAGAAAGAATCAGGACAGACAGGGAAGGCAACAGGTTGGTCTAATATTAGGTAGAAGTATAGAAACAGCCACTTAATCCCAAGTGATTAATTTTAAAATATTGTTTATTTTTAAAAAAGCGAATTAGCAAGATCTGTAATTTCTTTAAAGTAATAAACAATTCTTGTTAGACCCTATGACTAAGTGGAGAAGAAAACAGACTTGACCCTGTTAGCAGTGATCTCTATTGAAAACAGTCATAAATGTGTTCGCGTACACCTCAGAAAGTACATAATTGCGCCATTGGATGTGCTACCTGGGTCTATCTGTGTTTGAGTCTGTTCTTATATGTACTGTGGCTATAACATCGAGGTCTGGGTGATCAGTATGGCTAGAAAAGTGCGAAATAAATTCAGTCCATTTATATAGACACTTTTTAATCAAATTTTCCCACTGTGTAGACAGCAGGTGAGGTTGTGTTTTTAACAAATTTTTGACAGTGGGGCTTGGGCTTGGAAATATGATGTATCATTTAACTTTCATTGAACAGAAAAAAATGAAGGTTAGCACTAAGGAAAATACAATGAACAAAACAGTTCACTGCTAAAGTGCCATGTTTTGCTTCTCTTTTCCTTTATTTCAGATTACCATAGTGGTCTGAACCAGTCTCTGTGGATCTTCAACTTCTGGCTCCTCATTTGGTAAATAAATGTTATAAATATATCAAGATTAGTTTTTTGTTGTGTAGTAATTTAGCTTTCATAATCTGGGTTTTATCTTGAAGGGGTGTATGCAGATGTTGTACAAGTAGTAATTGGTTGTCAAAATTATAATATTGTTTTTCTGTCTCTTTCAGAGATGTGCACCCCCTCCTTCAGAAGCTATAGTAACCACTGCTTGAATCATCTCACTGGCCAAACCTATTTGCATGTGTCTGTCTTTGTGTGCTAAATGCACAACAGAGGGAAATCTTGTGTTTGTATTGACTGAATGTATCGATGTACATGTGCATATTCATCAATGAGATAGCTATTTTTTAGCTTTTTTTCTAAAACAAATCAGGTACTAAAAACTCCTGAATTAGATTATCTGTATCTCCAAAATTTTATCAACAACATTAAATCATTTCTTTACATTTTCAGAGCACCCTCTGACAGGTTAATGCTGGGTAGGATAATTAAAATTATACTTTACATCTCAGATTTCAGCATGACAATATTTTTGCTCTCACTGTGATTTAACAGCCTACACTACAGTGGTCTGAGTATTTTTAATTTGAATTTTACAATAGATATACATTTAGGTATTTAATTTGCAGATTAGCTAAATTATATATACTTGTATAAACCTCCAACCACTAGATCCTTTCAATGTGATTTTTGGTATGTGTTGGATATGCATCAAGAGGCATTAGTGGTATACATAAATCACTTTGGCTATTAGGTAATTTGAGGTAAATTCGAGAAAATCGTGTTTAAGGCATTAAAGCCTATTAAAAATATACACAAATGCAAAAACAATGAAATAACAAATCTTCTGGCTAAAAATTATAATGAAAACTTATTTATTTATTAATGTTTATCTTATTCTTGTAAGAATTTAGAGCTTTAGACAGAGTCTAAGGCATTGTGTCAAAAGGTTCAGGATAAATCAAGCTAAATGGAACAAAAAACATGGTTAATTTTAATTCAGCACTGTTGTTTAGATAGGATAAAATTCACAAAGTGCTTCACAACAAGAATAAACTAAAAAATAAATAAAAAATAAAAGATTTACAAAGCAGGCTACAAGAGCTTTGGTGGTAAAGATGTCAGTTTATGTCATCATAAACAGTTTTCAAGCACAAATGTTTAGATCTAATTACAATTTTAAGGAGAACAAAGAAAAGAAATCAAAAGCGAGCAATTAGATATCTGTAATCTTATCAATGTCTGGGACTTATGAAGGCAAATCTGTGATATTTTGAATTTAAATAATATAAATCCAATGCCTCCTACATTGTGCTCAGTTAAGCTTTCAGCTCATGTCTCGTTATAGCTAATGCAGTTAGGAAATGTGTAACATCTGTGATGGCAGCTGGTCAGCCGCTGCTTAACAACTCAGCCAAGCTATGGTTTCATTTGTCAGTAATGTCTACTTATGTCTGAGCCAGAGATTATTCTCAAACATTCTAAACATTTGTGGACTTTTGACAAATCAGATGCCTTTATTCATTCGGCCTTTTTTAGAACTGACGATTTTTTTCACAGTGGAAAAAACACAAAATCTGCTAATCACATTTGCAATAGCTCCAATTTAACCAAGAAATGATCATGGTACAGTCTTTGTATTTTCACCATTATCTTTGAGCCTTTAAATTAAGTGCAATAGACATAATAGCTTTTTTAGATGTTTTACAAAATAGAATTAATATATAAAGAGGTCAGAAACAATCCACAGGTGCACTGTGTCTTATATAAAAACTATGAAGATGACATTTTAATGACATTACCAGAGTCAGCAGGAAAGCTAGAAGCAATCATCGGAAGCAACTAACACTTTCTGGACACGTCTGCACACCCTGTCTTATTTCATTGTCACTTTTTATTACTTGCCTTTGTTAATGTTTATAGAGAGAGGTTAGTGATACATTCATGTTTTTCTATAGAATAAGCGCATTGGTTAATATTATGTGAGTTGTCATTCAGAGCACTTTATGAGATTTAATACAAACAGCAAAACCATGTTTATATATTTCTGCTGAAGATTATAATATCTTATAATATTATATTATGACCTATACCCACCATGCAAGAAATTTCCTTTTAAGTTAAGGTAATTCTTTTATAAAGAAAATTATAAATGTAAACAAATTTATTGTCTCCCTTGTAAAGTTTTATAAAAAGTCTTATGCTACTGCAAGAAAAGCTAAAGAAAATTAGCTTTTCTTGCATCAGTATAAACTTACACTGAAAAAAACCCAGCAATAACTAACCTCTATTTTGAATACATATATACACTGGGGAAATATTATATAATAATTCCCATGGTAGTAAATGCAGATAAGTTATTCATACCCATGGTAAATTTCGATTTGAAATTAAATTCTTTTCACCAAGAACTTTATTTATGATACTAAATGAAAGTGATATCGCTCTCAAAAGATAATAAATCCATCTAAAAAATTAAGATAAAAATATATTTTTTTATTATTTTAACAAAACAAAATTATAAAACAAAAAAAGTATTAATACACTTCTCAATAATTAGTGGAAAAATCTTGTACTACAGCAGTCAAACCCTTCTTATAAATGCTGACCATCTTTTTGCATTTTTAGCTGGCATTTTTACCATTTATCTTTGGTGCTGTGGTCCAAGCTATCACCTTAATCTTGAGCTCCCTCTTCTATCAGGAAGATTGGTCAGATTGAGACTCTGACCAAGTCAGAGTCTCAATCACTCTGAAACATTAATATCACTTTCAGTCAGAGGAAACAGTGAAATTATTACTTATCTTGAACTCATCCTACCCCACAGAGTTTCTTGAGGATTTAGAATATGATGGTTGTGGAAGAAAGATTATTTTGTGTTTGATAAATTATTTCTGAGCTATGCGAGACCCAATGAGAACCTATTTTTAGCTTACTGGTAGAGTCCACCAGATTGTTGTTAAAAATCTCCTGGTATTTCAAGGAGTTCCTAATGCGAAACAGGCCCACAACATCACAGATCGTCTAATCTATTTTACAGGGGACAGAGTGAAAAATATGCATCCTTTGTTTAATGGCAAAGCCAAACTGGAGGGATTTTTGTCAAAAAGCTCGATTTTGGTCTTATCTGACCAAATCACACAGTTTTAGGTTGAGTCTAGCCGACTTGACATAACATTTATGATAATAGGACTGAAAAAGGATTTTTTTTTTTTCCAGCATCCACACAACAACTGATTAGCATGTACGAAGTGTCTGATTGTTTTGGACTGGTGATTTTTTAAAAAACAGCTATTTTCCCACCTGCATAAATGGACTAAAATTAAAGTTAGGAGAACTTTTCTATGTTAGAATATACCACTGCAATAAAATATTTATTTTAAGCCTTTTTACAGAACTTTACAAGGGTTCCATAAAAAACACACGTCTGTGAACTGCACAGTACCTGAATTGAAAAAAAAAAACTGATTTTACGCTTAGACTATTTTATTTTAAGGATAACACCACTTTAGAATACAAACTTTCAATACTTATCTGCAGTCACATGAACAGTCACACCAGTCACATGAACATTTACACTCAAAATTCTCATTTAGTCTACTTGGAATGAGAATTATACAGTGAAAGATGAAGTGAAATATTCTAGACCAGATGAAATATTTTTTGCCAGTCAGAAACATATCAAACGGAAAAATGTACATCCCACCCACCATTAAATATTTCATAATAGTGTTAATAAATGTGGTAAAATTTTATAAAGGTAATGTAATAAAGATATACACATAAACAATGGTTATTTAGTAATAACTATGCATATCAGGGACCCATAAGAACTTAGTACTAGCAGTGAAAAATTTACAAAACAATACCAAATGATCAACAACAGAATGTTTTTTAGTCAAGAATTGATTGACAAGAGCACACAGTGTAGTGCTAATAAACCTGTTTATCTGTGAGATGTAATTATCTACCAAAGCTAGTAAACTTAATTGTTTTGGCAGCTGACGCATGCACATTTTACTATACTGCCATAAATGCATGTCACATACTACATATCAAAAAGAAACATGTAATATGAAAATAAAATAACTTTAACAACAGTTCTTTTTGATATAAAAAAATACATAATGAGTCAAAGCATGTTTAAGTTTACATTTGCTTCAGCAATCAGTGGTACAGTTTATTACAGTAAATCTCATTCAATTTTTAGACATGTATTAGCTGCACATATATTTTAGTGTCAGAGTTATTTACATGCACTTTATTGTGATTGGATTGCCTCTTGTAAACTGTTTCCTATGAAACTGAATATATTTTAAAACATCAAAAATAATCTTATGAGCTATGTTGTTTATGACCAAGTGAAGTTTTATTTTTAAAACTGAAAATAATATAAGACTAATTGCACAGAACCAGAAATGTATAAAATACCTGTGAAGTTCATCTACTGATAAGATATGAGCCAGAGGAAATTGGATTTGCAAAACTGTGCAAAAAGTTTTGTGTAAACTTTACTCTTAGATTTAAAAAAATGAACTGCAGTTCTCAGAAAAAAGCTGTATGAGTTCAGTAGCTAAGACAAAAAAAAAAAAAAACTAACTCCCTTGATCGACAGCTCCTAAGTATTTTTTATACAAAACCACACCTCTAACAATAAAAATAAAGAAAAGTAGTTGTTTTGAAACAGATACACCCAGCTATTATATTCAGTGACTTCAAATAACACTGACTGTTGTTCCATCAGAATCACCTAGGAAATATATGGTCTCTTGTTGATATCACTACAGCTCATTAACTGAAGCTTAATGATTTCTTGTTTTGCTTGGGGGAGAGGTGAAGTTTGGGGTTTAATAAGTCATTTAGGAGCTGTTTTTATTGGAAGAGAACACACTTTTCCATAGAGAGAAAATCCATGTGTACAATAAAAAAAAAAGAAAAAGAAACGAGAGAACTGTAAACAATTAAAAGAACCAATTTCCCTTACCCTTATTTTTATTTTTATCTAAAAGTAGTGGTAGAAAAGGTCCAGAAATTCTATTACTTGAAAAGTGGGTTAAAACTATATATTTAAATTTGTACATTGTGACATAACATTAATTACATTCAGCTTTTGATGACCTCTAATTTGCATTTAATACGATTGAGGTAGAAGGAATCAGTACCAAGATGTGATTTGTTGTCATGTTGAATAGTTTCTGAAGAGTTGTTTAATTAGGGAAAAAAATCAATTTGTGTTAGCTTGGGGACATTGCTTTCTGTGTATTCATGCATGTTTTAGAGAAGGGGGATGGCAGATTATTATGTAGGGCAAAAGAATGTGTATGATGTCATATACTATGTTGTTTATGATTGGATGTCATGTATTTTCACGCAGAAAGAAATAAACATAAAAAATATGAATTCTATAATAACATTTTTAGTTTCATTTTGTTACTGTTTCTCACGTCGAGCTAGGAATTTGCCCTGATTTTTTTTTTTTTTTTTTTTTTGTGAATCACTTTGAATGTTAATTGACACCAAGGCAATGCTTTCACTGTGCTACTTCTAAACAAGCTCCAGTCATCACATTATATCATTTAAATAAAGATTAAGAAACATTCCTGTGGTCATATGCTGTTACAACCATGCCACCACTTTCTCATAATACTCACGAGGTTCAATATTAAGCTAGCCAAGATTCAGTTGCAGATGACTCTGGAAACATTTCTGCAGATGTTAAAAAAATAGCATTGAAATTGTACACAATTCAGTCCCTCTTTTCTTTAACTATAAGTATTTCTTTGCATTGAAATAGGAAACTACACAAATAAAACCATGAGCTTATTGTAAACTCCACAAACAGGTCAATCTCTTTGGTGACATATAATTGACCCCCCCACAACAAACTGGTTGCAGTACTAAACCAGAGCGCTAGTGTAGCACTATGTCTTTCTATTCACAAAAGCTAAGTATTGTCTGTAGCTCAAAATAACTATGTTAAAAACCAGCCGATGCTTAAAACAGTATTTGTAAATCATCCTGGCGCAGGGATAGTAGGATAAATACTATATTAATTTCATGAAATGTCTCCCTGCCTGAAAAAAGCCTGTGAGCAGCTAATGATCTTGGCTAATCAGTGAGTCTGAAAGTTTAATTTACAGTTTACTGTGCTATGGCACCTTCACATTGCATAAAAACTGTCCTTTGGCATTGAAGACAAGACAAAACATCTTTGCATGGAATTGGTAAGATCTTTAGTGGTGCATCAATATGCATTCCACTCCCAATTAGGTGTGCTAGAAATTCAGAGAGAGATCAGAGTTCACTCACTGTTTTAAGGATTAACAAAGCACAGTCAGTGAAGTTGTGGAGATTTAGTTTTGTGCTGGTATCTTATCAAGCTCTTAGGATCAGTATAGGGAAATGTGTGGCAACAGTGGCCTGTTATCCATGATATGTACCTGAAACAGACCAGCATGGATTGGCCATCAGATAATTCTAAGATGGACAGGCCAAGCTGACCTCATGTGAATACTGCAACATCATCACAACCATAGCAAGCTGGCAGCGCTCCAAAAAAGTTACAGTGCCATGAAAAGTATTTGCCTCCTTACATTTTTCTTATGTTGTTAAAATCTTGTTACTAAATCTTAAATACAAAAAGCAAATTACCTGTGATTATTTCATTTATGAAGAAGAAAAAGCTATTTAATCAGCCTTGTCCTGTGTAAATGTACAATTGTCCCCTTTGCAAAATCACAAATTAACTTTGATTACCCAGTTTTCTTTGGTTCAATTTAACAGGCCACACTCAAGCCTGATTATGACCAGACGAGCAAAATTTAAAAAAAATCACTTAAATAGAACATGAGGAAATATGAAACACTCATAAATCTTCCCAGGAATGACTATCCTACCAAAATTAGTCCAAGAGCACATTGATGACTCAACCATGAGGTCACAAAAGAACCCACAACAACATCTAAAGCACAACAGCTCTTGCTTGCCTCAGTTATGGTCAGTGTTCATGAGTTTGCTCATACAACAACACACATTCACAAAGGCGGCAGATGCTTAGCTACAATGTGAGTGAAAAGTATTCAGATGAACAAAAAAATAGGCACGGCTAAAAAATCAATACATTGCCAGCATTGGCGTCCTGCCGGGTGTGAGCTTTTTTTGTTCACAGTGCTCATAATCTAGCAATAAGAAAGAGACTAGGCAAAAATGATGTCCATGGTAGAGTTCCAAGGCCCAAATCACTGCTAACCAAAACAAAAAACAAAAGAACAAAACACCAATTCCATATTTCTCATTAACATCTTTATGATCCCAAGGACTTTTGGAAACTAACAGCATTTCAGAAAGGGAACACCATATCTACAGTCAAACATGGTGGTGGTAGTGTTATGGTCAGGGTTGCTGTGCTGCTTTATGACCTGGGTGATTTATTATAATTGTTGAAACCATGAAATTTGCTTTCTGACAGAAAATTCAAAAGGAGAATGCAACAGGATGATGATCCAACTCAAATCAGTAACTCCAGTCTGAACACTAAAACATACAACAAAAAGAACATTTTGAAGTGGTCTAGTCAGAGGTGAAGTAGTTTTCAAAAGAAATCATCATTTAAAAACTAACTGTTGTATTTACTCTGGTTATCTTTGATGTTAAAATGTGTTGATTTTAAACTTGAACTTGTGAGAAACAAGCAGTAAAACAGAAATCTGTAAGGCAGCAGATACTTTTTCAGGACACTATGGTCTAGGTATCCTCTAAGACTGCTGTGGTCAAGGACCAAACCACAAAACAGATGAGGAGACAACCCTCTCTGTCAAAGCCTCAAGAAGAAAACCACTGTCTTTGCATTATAATAGCTTGTTTTAGGGTATTGAAAAATGTTTCTGCTGATTAAACAAACAACTTCAAAGAAAAGTTATATGTGACTTTAATATTGCATCAGTCTAAATGCTACAGACTGGACCAACAGCACAGGTGCACAAGAAAAGTAGGGCAGTCCACAGAGATCAGTTTGATGAAGAGAGTGCAAAAAAATAAAAGTTTTGCATAAATGTGAAGCAACCAACATGAATCATGTGCATAAAGAAAAGATACCACTCTTCACCAGAAAATATTTTCCTCCATATCGAAATGTAAATATAGGCACAGCTGTCATTCAACAGCAAATTCCAATGTTTTAACTGAATTATGTAAAAAAAAAAAAAAAAAAAAAAAAAAAAAAGGAAATAATAGGGAAAAGTGAATTCCCATGTCCTATGACCCGTCTTCTGAACATGCACCTACACACAACAATATTATATATAGACATCCCCTTGCCAAAAGCTTTCAACTACAAGGTAAATTACAGGCATTTTTAAATGAGTTTAAAGAAAACCAGCAGCAAATCTCCAATTGCACAGTCTGCAGATTTTTCCCCTATGTCAGCACACTAACATAGAGTACTTTACAAGTCCAACTTCCAAAGTAGGTTTAGGTGTGTGTAAATCACAAAAACTGCGGACCTGCTCTTAATGTTGGACAGGACTCACCTTAAGTGATTGTTGTTTCCCACTGGCAGACACACAAACGAACAGATACAAACACAAAAGCAACACTGGACTGCGGTACAAAAAAAAAAAAAAAAAACAAAAAAAAAAACACACAAAAAAAAGAAAAAAGGAACACAAAATGGCAAAAAAACAAAAAAAAAAAAAAAAAAAAAAACCCACTGGCACTGAAAAAAATACAATAAAGTAAAAAAGATGTATTAAGAAATACATAAAGTGACGGACTGACCCTCCTCCTCCTGGATAAAGAAAAACAAATAAAAAAGAAGGGCAGAGAGAGGCCCACCCTAGTTGTTCGCAGATGCATTCTGAAATCTGCTCACTCACCGGCTGGTGCAAAGAGAAAGAGAAAAGAGGGGAGGAAATGGTGAAGGTCGAAGTGTGGGGCGATGTGAAGGTTAATCAAGGAAGTGGAGATGATGTGAAATGAAGGTATGGGGGAAAAAAGGAAAGTGCTGGAACTCTCTAAGCAAGTAGCTGTATAAGGGCCAGCTCATCTGGTCGGCTTCACTGCAGCATTTCACTGCTTTGGCCGTCCCAGAAACAGCTCCTCGACTCTCTACATCTCTCCGCCTCTAAATTCACCTCCCTCCTTTCCCTCCTGTCATCTCTCTTCCCTTGGCTCCAGTCACCTCCACACCCTATCTCTTCCCCCCCCAACACTTTATGCTGCCCTGTCCACCCTTAGCTCTTTTTTTCCTGTACCCATTCTGTCTTTCCCCTGAACTCTTATTTTGCCTCTCTCACCCATATCCTCCACTCTTGATCCCACAATTATCTTTTCCCATCACTTAACATCCGTCTACACATAGGCTCCAAGGTCACCCTGTCAAGAGACAGGTGTTCACAGGCGAATGGGTCTATGTCAGCAAGGTTATGCAAAGACAAATATGTTCATTCATCATTATGTGCAAGCATTTCATTGTCTTTATCTTCGTTATGCCAAGTGTTTGTATAATATAATGTATTTAGTTTCATCTTGTGTCTGCAAAATTGCCTGTATGCGACAAAAGGTGGTAAAGCATTCATGTCACCATCTATCACTGCATTCCACATACACTTGAACTTGGAAATGACATCAAACTCCAGGAGATGGATTACCTGACAACTTGTGGATGTGTGAGAGCTTGGAAGGTCATGTATTCTTGAAAAAAAGCAGAAAAAGTTGAAAATAAAAAGGAAGGTGGTCAGGAGTAACAAGGAAGCAATACAGTGCCTTGCAAAAGTATTAATAGCTCTTGAACCTTTTACAATCTGTCACCCTAAAAGCTTTAACATATTATACACACAGAGTATTGAATAATTGTGAAGCAAAAGGAAAATCATACATGGATGTTGTTCTGATGGAAGGTGCAGCTCCTCCAGAGATATCATGGGCCTCTTTGCACCCTCTCTGATTAATTCACTTCTTGACCTGACCTTTCAGTTGAGATGGATGGCTATGTCTCGGTAGGTTTGCAGTTGTATCATACTCTTTTCATTTTTTTTGGATAATGAATTGACAGTTTTCTGTGAAATTTTCAAATTTTGGAATATCTTTTATAACCTAATCCTGTTGGCCATCTGCTCCTTATTAAATATAATTAAATAACTAATGCAAGTGCCACCACTTCCATAGAATCAGAAGTTTGTTGATTTGGAACATATATATCTGGATTTTACTAAAATAAATATATATTGCTGTATTTGATGTGCTGGACTGTATCTCAGATGGGTTGGTCTTGTTGATAGGTGATGAAGTTATGAATTTTTTGAATTGAGGTCAAGCCCCCCATACCATTGGTGGTACTTTGGTAATCCTTCACTGTCTCTGAATTGTTATGAAGGCTGAGACTGATGAAGGGCAAACAATGTCTAACACTCTGCTGACTGCATGTTTTCTATCATGGCATGGCATGGCATTTGTATACTGAAGTCCCATCATTAGAGTGTATGTGGACTTCTTAGCCAATCAGTGTGACTTTCAGACTCACTGATATCCCCTGACAAACATAACTATGGATTCTACATTTGTTTCATATCAGCCTATGTGACTACTTAAAGCACAACAACTCAATTGATCTTACTATGTCTTGCCAAGTTCCATTTTTCTTCCTGGCAATTGGTCACTGCTCTGGACAAAACAAAGCTATTATTTTTCTTTTAAGAGAAACATGCTCTCTCATGGCAAAGGAACATAATTATTCTTCTATGTGAATTCAGAATTTGAATTGCAGTTAAAGGTAAAATTAATCATACCTTTACCAGATTTAGATTTTAAATTATTTTCATGCAACCAAGGTGCTTGATTTCAATAGCAAATAAAATATATAATTAAACAAAGAAAAGGAGTATCCATAACATTTTGAAAAATGTTTTTAATTATTTAAAAATTGCTTGTATAAAAAAAACGTATACCCCCGTAATAATCAGTGGAGTCTTTATAGGTATTACAATAATCAAACCCTTCCTATAATTGATGATCAGCTCCTGTGTGTTTCTAGTAGTATTTTGATAATTTATGAGATTTGGAGGACCTATTTGCCATCACATTAATTTTTATCTCTCCTCCTCCTCTATGATCACTTCCTGTCAGAAGAAACCTTTTGTGTAAAATTAAAATATTACTTTAAATTAAGTCTGCCAGCGATATGAATAGTTTTAGGCTTAACTCTAGCTGAGGCAGGAACTGCCTATGCTCAGTGTAAATAGTTTACAAGAAGATCTTCTGGGTCTAGTCTATAAATCTGTTTATGATGGGCTTCCTCTTTGTTCTCCCCTCACACCTGATACTCATTTTGTTACCATGACACTCCCCTAAATTTTTCATTCACTCTCTCAGAGCACAGAGCTCATCAACCTTATGAGATGCCCTGTTCACAATGTGTGAAAAGCTCTATGGTAAATGAATGGATTAAAATGGTCAAAAATACAGCCATTAATTTGGGTTAATTTTTTTCAGTGAGGAAAAAAAATGCAATTTGTAGTGTCCGGGACCACAGTTTTTGGAACTAAAAATTTCAAGAAAATAAGTGTAACTAAAGAATTCTAAAATGATGAGCAATACTTGATTTCTGTTTTTTTTTTTTTTTAGATTTTATTTCCTTAGAAGTGTGTTTCTCTTAGCCACTTTTCAAAATGCAAATGGTAAAAGACCATGCCATTTAAATAAGGCAGTTGTGAGCTGATCTTTATACTTAAAAAAATTGCAACAGGAAAATAACTACAAAACAAAATTTGCTCATATCTAGACTCAAAGCAATGAGCAAAGTTTGAAACCAGTGGCTGACAAGCAAGGCTGGAGAGGAACCAAAGTTTTTTCTTGCCACCATGCACCTTTTAACTCACTGAGGGGTAAAAAGGAAAAATTCTTGCAAGCTCACTCTCAAGCTGCATTTCCATTATCCTTGAAACTGCCCAATTTGAAATAATGAAAATAAATTTATTCAATGGAAACACACCATTTTTGAAAAAAATTCTCCTTTTTTGAGAAAAAGTTTTGGCGCTAGGGTGAGGTGGTTTTTCGGCCATGTCGAAATAGGTTTATTTTGCAAAACTGCAATGGAAAAACATTTTTTACATCATACGAGTCACATGATCAACATGTGGCTTGTCACCGGCGCAAACCACAAGAAGATGACAACAGGAAGTAGTTGGAGGATCATGGCGGGGCATGTTTTTAATGACTTGATTAAAATTATGACTTCATACCGCATGAACAAGCTTATTCATGTGTGAATATGGGCTAAAAAGGGTCTTCCAAATTTACACTGACTCTAAACATACTGTCAAATTAGTTACAAAGTGGATAAGGACAACAAAGTAAGTGTTTTGGTGTGGCAACCCCAGAGTCCTGAACCTATAGAAAATTTGTTGCCAAAGTTGAAAGCATGCGTACAAGCAACCTGACAAAGTAACAGCAATTTTGTCATGAGGAATGGATCACAATTTGAGCAAACTGTGAGAAACTTGTGGAAGGATACCCCAAACATTCAGTTTACCAAATACTAAGACTTTCCAAATTTGAAATCAGTGATTGTTTTGTGTCTGTTTAGACAGTGTATGTACATTCCAGGTCTCAACTGTATTTGCGTCTGGTTTTTCTCCATCCATTGGCTAAACCCTCCTGCCTACTTCCAGTTACATTTGGCTTTTGATTCAAACTCGCTTTGAAATCATGGAGTTGCTCACGCTTTGGACAGATAGTAGATAAAGAGTTTAGCTTCATCAACCTACTTACATGAGTGATTCTCGAAGGTTAATGAAATTAGATCCTTCTTGAAGCCAATGCTTAAGATCTGAAGGCAAAGTAAGGTGGTGTAAATGTCAGTTACTCTGACCAGATATGCTTAAGATTCTCTGTTTCATAGTACATGTTTCACATGGATTGTCAGTGATGGAAAAAAGTTTAAATTTTCCCTTTAATAAAGATGTCATTAGAAAGCCTCTTTGCAATGTTATTCAGATAAATTTCAAAAATAGACGTGGCTTTTGCTTTTTATAGTGATTGCAGATCCATAGTTATAATTTTGAAAAAGTGACTACACAGTATGTAGATTTATACTTGTAAAATAAAATTTGCTGGTAAGTTGTGTCTGGTGCCATTTTTAACAGGGACTTCTTCGTTAATTTGTGACAAAAGTTAAAAATTAGATGAAGATCAAATGATAACTGCATGATGATATTGAAAGAATCAGTGTTATGCTGGTGTCTAACAGTGATGAAAGTATATCATATGATGGAAGAGAGAAAAGAGAAACTGGAGATAAAACTTGATTTATTGTTTGAAAAAATGCCAGGGGACAAAATCAGAGCTTGCTAGTGCGTCATCCTGCCAACATAGGAGTACAGTAGAAGTGTGAAATGGGAGAAGCATGAAAGTGTAGTGTCCAGCAAAAAGACCTGTGTGTTGTAAGGGAAAAGTACCCAGGTCACGTCCTACTCTGAGACCTTATTCAGCCTTACTCTGCAGGATGTGTACATGTGTGTGCTTCCATGTGGCAGCAGACGTCACCCCCTCACTCACACCCATTACTGTGTCCCCCTCCTTCTCTCTCTCTCTCTCTCTCTCTCTCTCTCTCTCTCTCTCTCTCTCTCTCTCTCTCTCTCTCTCTCTCTTGCTTTCTCCTCACCTCCATCTCTGCAGTAGCCCTCTCTCTCTGTCTTGCTCATTTCTCCCAGTGCCGGTTTTCCGTGCACTTTCTGCTTTCCTGCCTCACTGCTGGCTCTTCTCCAGCATCCCTCTGTGCCTCATGCGTGTTCTCCTCCACCCCTCCTGCAGCCTATGTCTCCTCCAGTGAGGTTTGCTGGCCAGGCTGCTTCTCGAGCTGTTGCTGCTGCTGGACCAGAGGGGGCTACTTGATACTGCACTGTTAAGCCACTGCTGCCGCTGCTGCCTCACGTCTCATCTCTGCCTGTTCCCTCACAGTGTGATTTCCTGGATATTCAGTCTTTCCGAACAGCGGCAGAGGACAGAAAGGAGGGAGGAGAACAGACAGAGTCTCCTTGTTCTACTACTGCATTGTCCTGTCTGTCTTTTCCTTTTTGTTTTCTTGAGCTACTGGAGAACAACTGGACAGAGGAGAGCTCTTCTCTTCAGTGCTTCCCATCTCTGCTCATTCCTGGGACAGGGTGCAGGGGAGGAGAAAAGAGGGAGGGACTGCAAACAGGACTTCAGAGTCTAGCTCTTGGCTGCACAGCTCAGTGTCCCACCTTGTTCTAGAGGTACATAAGTCAAACACACAACCTATCACTGGTGGACAAGAAGACAGTTTGTTAAGGACGTGCACTGTGGGCTTACAGAGGGACAGACAGGACCACAGACAGACAGGCAGGCAGGTGGTGTCGGTGTCATGGCGTCAGTGGACAGCACCGGTTCCAGTGCCTCTGGTCGGCTGAGATCAGGGGATCTGCTCCATGTTGGTCTAGCAGTTGTGCTGCTGCTCGGTGAGTTGGACCCTACTCCCCTCTAAATACTTAAGTAACATGATGTTCTTTTTTTCCTACACCTTTTTACATTGCACTAGAACATTATGTTTTTCGTTGTCTGTATTGGTGGGTTCAGACCAAGTTACTCAACTAGTACGAAATCCCTTGAAATCATACTTGGCTGTCTGTCCTTAACCTTTCAAACATTTCCTCAGTTTACTCTTACTGTGTTGGTGCTGATGGAAGTGGAGGGGAGGTTCATTTTTGTTGCAGTAAATATATATAACTCTTGATTATTCTGCACTATGATGCTGTAAAAGAACATCAAACTTTGAGTCTTATCTGAACTTCTAAATGCTGGAAATTAGTTGCTGAACTGTGTTACTGAATGGTTAAATGATCCTCTGTGTATGTACTTAGGGCACAAGTATTACCTGGTAAACATAAGAAAATGGAAGCAAACTTTCAAAACCTGTGTATGCACCTCATGGATGACTAAGTGCAATCATATTACTGGCAGTGACGTAGTGGTGCAGTGATGATCTAAGTTTTTGTTCATCTCCTCCCTGATTTTACATGTCCACTAGTGCCCCCTTATCCCAAAATGTACTCCTTACTCCAAACTGTTGTGAAAGCTGAGCTCTGTTGAAATTCATGTTACAAATACAAATTTCAGAGTTTGTATGAAATACTGTTTAATTTAAAAAATACAGAAATACAAAATGCAAAAAGAAAAAACAGTTTTAAAGTGTCTGGCATGTCTTTAAATGTGATACAAATAAAAGGTAAAGAATATTGAATGCACAGTCTTAGGAGTAAGATACTACATTGATTTTGATAAATGCAGAAGTTGTACAATCTCTGTGCCAGATGTTTTCACTTCTAGATTACAAGCAGGATTTACTCTACAACTCTAAATCGTGAAATATCTGGTATATATATACCTTCTAAGGAAAAACAGCCCCAATTAAAGCTGGACTGACACAACCTTGAAAACGAAAAGTTAAACCATCTCATTTTGATTCTTATAACTAGCTTCATTTATTTATGTAGTACTCTTAATTTTGCTATTCTTAAGTTTGACAGCTGCCTAAAATACCTCTTATTTCACTGTGACATTAAGCCTTCTCAATTTTTTAAAAATATTTGATCACATCTTTATGCTCTGCTGTCATACAGCATGTAATGTTTATTGTAGCATATATATAATTTGCTTCTAATGTAAGATTTCTCTTTTTTCACAAAGTTTTACTTGAAAATTGTTGATGTAGTATCTTGTGAGGGTGCCGATTATTTTGCCATTTGGACTTTTTGTGCCTTTGTGGTTTTGGTCGCACATGAAAAAGTTGGGTATGAAATGGGGCTGTTTACCACAGGACATTCTGTACCATGTGTCATACCCACCAGAAGAACATCTTGTATTTCCTTTGACAACCTCCAAATTAATGTTATTTTCTGGATTGTACTCTGTCAATGAAGTATATGAAGTATATGAAAGTGTGATTGGTTGTCTATAAATATGTTTCTGTGAGATGTAGAAGTGAAGCGTCAGATAGACAGGCTTAGATGAACAAAAAGAGAATTTATTACAAACATGCCCAATTTTACAGACTGGTGCACACGATCGGGAGGGAACAAAGTCAGTAAGAGTTTACCCGAAAAGCTATAGTCACTCTGCCTCTTTATAGGGATGCAGACAGCGTATCCACAGCTTTCTGTACTTGTTATGGCTATGTCCAAACATAGATCTTCAGCATCTGCCTTTCATCATCATTCGAAGACAGATCCGGTCCTTGCTCAGAGAAGCCCTTCTTGCCAAGGGCCTCATGATACATGTACAGAGGCATAGGTCATCCAGTGTTTCCTAGGACACAGACTCTCTGTGCTCTCACAGGAATGAACTCATGATGCACTAATACAAGAATGCAAGCATGTTAATACATCATTTATGAAAATTTGATCTTCTAAGACATATTACTTTTGTTTGGTTTTATTGACAAAGGGTGATAATTTTTCATAAGAGTCAACAGACCCAAGCAAGGATGAGAATCAAAATAAAAGGATATAAGGTGTAATCTAGAAAATAATACACAATAAATAAATCTGTACATGAGATTTAAGTCTTTTTATTTTAGTTTATTTCAAATATAAATAAAATACCGAACTGGACGGTATAGAATAAAAATTGGATGATATAGAATAGTTAAGTACATGGGTATGAAATGGTTTGCTAATGAGTATGATATGGAAGTAGGAAGGAAAAAATGGCGAACATAGGCACAAAACGGGTAAATAAGTGAACTGGCCCACAGCGACTTGTAAGACCATACTTTTTGTTTGTTGTTTGTTTGTTTAGTATTTTTTTTACATTTGGGTATTAATTGTTCATTAGATTCTACAAAAAGGTATGAAGGAAAGAAAATGTGATTGATTCCTTTGGTTCAGAAGCCCTGAGTTTAGATGCAATTCAAGAATTCTTACTGTTAGAAAATGTACACATCTATACTTACAGTTTTAGTTTAGTAATTAGTTTAAAAAGGAAAAAGCTCCGTACATTAGAGCATAGTTTTGTTAAAAAGGTACTTTTACCATACATCCATTCATATTTTACCACTTATCTAAGATCAGATCACCAAGGGTAACAGGTCCCCATCAATACAGTCTGAATTATTCTGTGGTATCCCAAGACATTTCCAGGTGAGAAGAAATACATAGTCCCTCAAGCTGGTTCTGGGTCTGCCCCATGGTCTCATCTGAATGGAATTTGCCTGGAAAACCTTACAAGGGAAGTATCCAGGAGGTATCCTGATAAGATGCCACTTAAACTGATTCTTTTCAATGGGAAAGAGCTGTGGATCTACTTTGAGCTCCCTGTGGGTGATTAGAGTTCCACACCCTATCTCTCAGGCTCTGAGTCCAGCCATCCTACACAGGAAGATCTGGGATGTCATTCATTCTGTTATGATCCATATCTCATAACCACAGGTGAGAGACCTAGAAGGCTTTCTTCAAGGCTGTCTACCCTTCTTTAATTCCATCCTACGATCACTTGTGAACAACACGCAAAGATACTTAGAACTTTTCTACTTGAGGCAGAGATTGATTCCCAAGCTTGTAGGAGCAATCCCCTTTACCAGATATTTTCACATCTGTACTATATCTTGTATTGCTTACTTGTAATCCCTGTAATACAGAAAACAGAGGCATTATTGCAATAACCAAGCAATCGCAAAACCTAAACTCAGTTTTAATATCTAAACTTAACTAAACAATTCTCAGTTTTTGAAATGGGAGAAGAAATTTGGGTGGGTCAAACTGCCCCCAAATTCTTTATACTTTTAAGAAAATAACTATTCAGTTGATGACTTTCAAGTTTTTGTCTCAATAAACATCTGGGTTTTTTTTTTTTTAGAAAAATAAATTATAATTAAAATATTCCACATCTTTTTGGAGGGAAAAAAAGGTTGCATTGCAGGTTGTAAAGTTGTAATGAAGAAGTTACCAGTAGCTGGATATGTACAGTAAATGTTACATACTACATGGTAACAGCTGTTTGTGTGGTTATGATATTACATTCTCCTAGTGTGTTGATCCGATGAGTAATGTGAACCTACTTTGTCCAACACCAGTAGCTCCAATGAAGTGAGTTACTTAGCTGCTGATGTAATGCTTTTGCCCTACTGTCAGTCATTCACCTTGGTAAACTTCCATCATCCATCCCTGTTCAGAGACCTTTTCACCTTGTACCACATCTATTAACTTTTATTCTCTATTCCTTTCTCTTTTTTCTTGTCTTTCTCGACTTCCCCAACATTCCTATCACTTCTGTCTTTTCTCTCCCTCTCATAGTGGTAATAGTGTCCTCAGTCAGTTCTCTATGGGTTCACTCAGAAATACATTAACCCTTAAGTCTTTGACCTACTTGAAGAAAAAAAAAACTCACCTTGACAATAAGTGAAGGACACATGCACATACACACATTCAGCTGCATTTCCTTCCAGCAGTGATTCACATATTGATGTTTCCCAACTGGGACAAGTAGATACTTGATAGTGGGGCTAAAAATATCAAACATGGGAGTGTATTACAAATGTGCACGAGCTCACAAGTGTGAATAAATGTACAGCATGTTCACACACATATACTCACACACATACAAGTACCAGACATCAGACATACTGTACTAATAATGTAAGTCTGAAAGTGCTATAAGTACAAACTCTGAACAAGACAGAAGAGTACAGCAAAGAGCAAGGGAACAAGGAGATAAATGATGGTTGTTTCAAGAGCTGTGAAGCAACAGGGGCATGAAATCTATTTCTGGAGGGGTGGCACGCTTTTCACATATGTAAACGATAATACTACCACTTGATGATAAGGAAGTACTTATGTAAGACCCTTAAAAATGAGACTTTCTTCTGGTGTTCTGACAAGTTTTCCTCAAAACATTTCTTTTTATGAAGCATTGTGGCTTCAAATCGGCTCCCAAGTCCTTTGCAAATAAATATTCCAGCTGGAGTATTGCTCACGGCACAGATTTTAAAATTGAGATCAACCATTAAAGTCTTTCAAACATCTGAAGTAGCTGGCTTTACCTTTCAACACAATCTCATCTTTTGGTTTGTAAACATAACTTCAAAATCCTTAGTTTGTGACAGTGGCAGTAATGTTTTTTTTAGGCTAGATGCTTCATTGTCACATTTTGTATGCTGTATTGTAAATAGTTATTTTTATTAATAGAACTATAGTTGTGGTTTTGAACAAACAACAGACAACCTATCTACACTGTACTCATAGTTAAGTTATTATACAGTGTCAAAGTAGCTTTTAGTAATAACATTCATAAGGTACATAGATTTCACTCATGGATAGAAGAGGAATTCCAAAGTTCAGTACCAATGTGATAATTTAAAACACATCATACAAGTTTATGCATTGGATGTAAAGACATATAGACAACTTGTACTCTAACCACGTCCAAGTGCAATGCGATCCTGGACAGTTCAGTGTCGAGGACAGCATTTATAAATAGATCCCAGAGTGTGAGAGAGACATCAGAGAAACAATTTGTCAAACCAAAACCAACATAATTTAGCAAGACCCAGATGCCAACAGAGATGACCTGGCACTTTTGGAAATTGAAAAAAACTGCTAAACACCAAAATGTCATAAGACATGGTGAGAATTGGAACAAAATAAATTTCTCTGTGGAAAATTTCTGTTTTGGTGATTCTGCTGACTCATTTCTATGTCACTCCTTCTACAAGCTAGCATAATACACATCTTGACCACAGCACTTGCTGAGAAGTCATGCTGTATTGAAGCCTTTGAGTCAAGGATTTTTTAATTAAGAGTTAAATTCATTTACTGCTGACAAAGGGTTGTGAATTTAGGAAAACCAGGCAAGTGTTACTGTTGAACATGTTTGATTAATAATGATTTTGGAAACATTACCAATAACACAAGATACTGATTTGGACCACAAATAGAATTGCATTGCTTTATCGAAGCAGGTGGATAGGCCTGTCTAATCCATCAAGACTATACCTCATAATGTACTTATACAGCCTTTGAACAAAACAGCTTCTCAATAAAGTGATAGAAAAAGAGCAGTTCTTTGGACCATTTTAGGTTGTTTACAAACAAACCACTCAAACTTTTCTTTTCTTAGTCTGATCTGGTGTTTGCAGTGTAATAGCAAACTAATATTCAGATAAACCAAATAAAATGTTGCTGAACAATGTAAAGTTACCAAGTAATACAAACTAATACAAACTTTGATTTAAAAAAACAACCTCTTTAGGGTTATTTTGATATAGAGACAATTGTATATATGGCAGTGTTTATGCAGAGTGCACTGCTATGTGGCCACATGTCTGCTGCTTTAAAGATTCACATGGCATTTATGGCTGGTTGAGTGCTACAGGCAGCAAGATTTGGACTTTAGCCTATTTTTTCCATACAAGTGACATTTATATTCAGTTTGACATTGTTTCAGGTGAGTAATTAAAAAATTAAGCGCGACATACCTCATCACTTTGGGGAAATATCTAATTTCTTTCTCCATCGTTAATATAGCTGGGTAAGAAACATTAATGTTCCCAATTAGAAAACTTTAGAAACAGCTGAGAATCCTTTTTGCTTTGTTTTGGTCCTGCTCTTTAAAATTGCATGGCAGAAATCCACACTTTAGTTCTGCACATAATTGTTCTGCAAGTGTACTTGTTTAAAACAACACTGTATTTGTGTGGTGCACCAAACCAAAAGGGCTGTACCATTACACCCCTAAAAATGACTGTATGTTATTTATTTATTATGTATGTATGTTATTTATTTCTTTAAATTACTGAGCCTTGCTCCAGTGGCATGCATTGCCTGAACAACGCGAATAAAATAAAGAACTGAAGTGGTCTCAGGTAGTAAAAGAATCCCCTATAAAAGCAGAGAATAGGTGAAATTAGACATAAAATTACCTTCCCTGCCAGTCAATAGACTGCAGCTTACACAAGGAAGATGATAGTTTTTCTCACTTAGTAGTTGTCCAAGGGACCAACAACATGGTCGCTTTGTATTTCAGGTCCCAACCATCATATGACAAAATGCACACACATTGGCATACGCACAAGCATTGTGCTGCTTCCAACTAACCTGAAATTAGTTGCTATCAGGATCAGGTAACAATCATTATGATGTTTGTCACTGGCAACTGGTGCTGAATCAGCAAATCAGTTTAACTATTTTATTGATAGATATTACCTTTAGTTGTGTTGACTGAAACACCAAACTGTTCAATAATCCTTTTGCTTTCATCTTGGAAGATTTTTGCTTACAAGCCAGTTTTTATTTTTAGTGCCTGTGTCAAACGAATGATAGAGTGGTATTATTGTACAGTGGCATTAACATAAAAATACTTTTTAGGTTCAAACGATGCCATGAGAAAACGAACAAGCTGTTGGTCTAGGTGTCAGAAGCGTTAAGGACACTATTTGGCTATTTCAAAAGTAAGCATAATTTCTTAATATTTTGGAATATATCAGATGTTGTCTGATGTTTAATGGTAATATAATTACACAGTTGACCCATACTATATCCATTCTAAAGAGAAAGAAACACTGTCACTGTTACCACTTTTACTTCAGGTTGGAAGATGTAGAAAACCAAATTACAAGAGAAAGAAAAGTAGTAAGAATGTAAAAGTGAGCACAAGAGAAATCAAAGTTGAGAAAGATGTGGAGCCTGGAACTGTAGGTTATAACTGCTGCTGTTACAGTTACAGCTTATGAAGAGGAAAATGATATGTCTGATAGTAATGAATATAATGATGGTGTCGGCAAAGAAAACTTTAATGAGCAGGACTTTGAGACCAACAGTACGAAATTGGAGGGCTACCATACTCTGACTTCAGTGTTTCTTTTAAACAGAATAGAATGGAATAGAAATATTCTTTATTGTCCCTCAGTGGGGAAATTCAGGTGTACAAGCAACAGGTTTAAGGTACATGGAAACATACTGATTCAGACAAAGGTAAAAAATATAAACCAGAAAAACAAGAACAAGAAACTGTACAGTAAGGGAAAATTTAATACATAAGAAAAACAATACTGTACAGTCATTAAAAATAACATACTCAGATAAAAAAAAGTGTTAAAGATGTACATGTATATTTTTCTCCACAATTAAATAACTACAAATTTGTTGCACACAAGTATCTTGTCTGACATGTTTCAAAAATACCCTGCCTGAGACACTCCCATGCCCTGCCAGTTTGAGAGGCGTAGCTAAAGAGTTTTTGTGAACACTGTTATGTGCAGAATCAGTTGCAGCTTCTTGTGTTCATGGATTTACAAACACCTAAACAGTTTGGACAAAAGAGGTGTGCTGATACCCACATCAGAGTAACAATAATGACCATAACCAAAGCAAAAACTATGACATTTACCTCAATGCTGCCAGAATAGTTTTTTTTTTTAAATCAACACTGCTTGTCATACACACCCAATTCCCTCTGTGGTGGATTCTAAGAAGCCTGGGCTCACCTAAAAGTCCCTCTAATACTTTAGTAGGGAGTCAGTCTTAGATCTTCAACCCAGTGCGCTTAAGAAAATATTTCTCCAGACTTTCTCCTCCTAACTGGACAAATTATCATATTCATCCCATGAGCTCACAAAGCTGGAACCTTGCTATCACTACTTTTTTTTGCATGACTTTTGTGGTAAGTATAGGTGTCTGAATTTTGTGTGCCGTATGCAACATCACCTCTTTTCGTAATACTTTTAGCTGTATGCTTGATAGCCATCTGCTATTTCTTTTGGAACATTGAAATGAATATCACTATTGTGAGCTATCAAACTGAGCTCAACTGAAAATTAAACTGTGTAAAAATCATGAATTTGTTTTCCAGGAACCAGGTGATATCTTGTCTGTGCAAACAATACCTTTTCAGAGGTCTCAGATGGTTTCCTCTTCTCAAATAATCAGAGATTATTATTATTATTATTATTGTTATTATTATTATTATTATTGTTGTTGTTGTTGTTGTTGATGATGTTATTGTTGTTACTCTGCAGCAGAATGAACTATAACATAACAGAATGCAGACTTTTTATGGGAGTTGTAAACTGGTTAACTGGAATTTCACATGGTAATGTCAATAGCCTGAAAATGAAGATCATGGATACATTTAAACTTTTAACAGCTTTTTGTCAAATTGTTATGTAAAATGCTTTGTGTACAACTGCAATCTTGTCAGGTGTTGGACATCCAATTACTTCAGACCATATTCCTAAATAACACCGATACACTAACTAAATTAGAATTGACCAGTGTTGCACCTCAAGCCAGTAGTAGTTTGAAATGAATGGAGACGGAACATCCTGACCTGTGCTGGCAATAGGTTTTGAAATCCAACTTTAGCATCTCTGACAACCTGTTGGGCTTGATAACTAAAACAACCCAGGTTGATGCTCACATGGCTTGAATGGGTGCAAGACCCCATGCCAAAGTTTCACACTAAATCAGACTAGTCCCCAGATGCCATTTTCTTGGTTTAGTGTGGTCAGCAGGTAAATGTGTCCTTACAGCCATTAATGTAATGAAACAAACTTGCAAACTTGTCTAGGACTCACAAAGGATATTCCCCACTTCCTAACTAGACTTTAAACCATACCTCGAAATTACTATGGTCTCACTATCCTCACGTCACTCTTACCCCATGGATATTTTTGTCTTGGCATTCACCAGTTGCACTAGAATTGCAACAGACCACAGTAACAAATTCCTCTTGCCAGTGCTACCAAATTATAATAAAGGGCTTGTTTTGCAGACCTGTAGATGCTTTGTTCTTTCAAGAAATCCCCCTATGAAGAGGGACTCCAAAATTGGCACTATAGTTTTTGCATGGAGCCATTCAGCCACATAGGGTAGCTCTGACCTAAGAAACAAGCAACATTTTTACCAAAACAAGAACTTTATTTTTATTCTGCATGGTGGGTGGTTTAAAGACTTGAGCAAAGGCAACAATTACAGATAACCAAGGTAAAAGGAAAGAATTTTATTTTTCTTCTCCATAAAAAGTTTTCTCTGACAGGTTTAGGAAGAATTACTGGAGGGGGATTGATCCAGGCCCACACTGAGAAGGAAAGTAAATGATAACTGATTGTTTAGAGCAGCAGAATGTGGTCTTTGAAGAATGACAAATGGTAAAATTACTTGTTTTCCTGAGCAGAATACAGAGGGAGATAGGTGCAAACACAGATGTTGAGTTTGACTGGATGGGTCAATGGTTTGGCTTTTGATTCATTTCCTTTCCTTTTTAGGATGCCATTTGAGGAGTGTTGGGAGTGGGGGGGGGCGCAGGAGAGCAGTTAGTGAAGGATCCAGGTAAGGGTTTCTAGCAGGAGTGGACTGCAGAATGGCAAGAATCTTTTGAGAAGGGTTTCCAGAGGTGAACTCTGGAGCGAGGGAGGTAACCCCAGAGGGGATCCAAGGAACCATGGTGGAATCAGCAAGGAATTTCGATGCAAGGAAGACAGGGAACAAGGTAAGTAAGATGGAAAAACACAGGAGTCTAAGAGAAGCTAGGAGCCAGTTACCATGAACTGTACGATAACCATCAGGCGTCTGCCTCAGGGAAAACGCTCCTCTAAATACCAACATCTGGATCCAATCACCTGCCCATCACACCCTGCAAGAGGGAAAAGTAGGAAAAAAACACAACCAAACACCCAAATCAGCACACAACACATGGATACAACAGTACCCCCATTTAACAAACACCACCTGGTGGACGACCAGAGGAGGAAGAGGTGGACAGCCTCTTAATCTCCAAAATAAAGGTGGGGTCTAACATGACAAAATGCGGGACCCAAGAGTGATCCTCTGGACCATAACCTTCCCATTCCATCAAAATCTGATGACCCTGCCCACTAGGATGGATATCCAGAATACAGCGAACCATAAAAGCGGGATGCCCATCGACGACCCGGGCGGGTGGAGGGGGTCTAGCTGGAGGGCACAAAGAGCGAAAGAGAACTGGTTTAATCTGAGAAACATGGAATACAAGATGAACATAAAGGTGGGAAGGGAGCTTGAGATGAAAAGCAGAAAAGCTAAGAACTGAGTCATTGGAAAGACGGCCTAGGAATCCGGTGCAAAGGCAGAGGTATGGGGAAGGGCAGCCTTGGTCTCATTCCAAACTTTACAGTAAGAGTTAAGGTGAGATTTGACTGAAGGGATGATTGGTTCAGGTAAGGAAGCTGGAAGAATGGAGGACTGACACCCAAGGGATGCCTCAAATGGTAACAGTCCAGATGCAGCTGAGATCTAGGTGTTGTGGGGATATTCAATTCAGGGAAAGTGAAAGCTCCATGATGTAGGGTTGGAAGAACATAAGAACAGAAGGGCTTTTTTGAGCCCCTGGTTCATTCTCTCACATTGGGCTTTGGTCCAAGGATGGAACCCTGAAGAGAGGTGAGGATGGGCTCCAAGAGCTTGACAGATGTCCCTCCAGACCTATGAGATAAACTAGGGAGGATTTCAGATGGGATTCTATTTAATCTGAAAATATCTTGAAAAATGAGCTTGGCATTGAATGAAGCTGAGGGGAGTTTAGTGAGGACAATAAGATGGCATGCTTTGGAGAACTTGTCAATAATACTGAGGATGACTGTTTTGCCGTTAGAGGTGGGTAGACAAGTGACAAAGTCTAAGGCTGCAGGGGAACAGTTTGATTCGTCACGATCTTCAGTGGACAGCTGTTTAAGGCTGAGGCAGAGAAAGGGGAGGACAGCAGGCAGACCAGGATCTGATATTGACGACTCAATTCAGAGTTTATTGAATTTTGTTCAGATCCAGAGTTGATGAGGGAGAAGAAGGGAAAGGTTCCTTGATTTAAGCAGATGCATGATTGAATCGAATTGTTGAGATGGAGTTTGCCTACTAGTACCCCCAGTCCTACTAACAGGCACTGGCTTTTGGGCGGACAGAACAGTCTGTGATAAGTGATGTGGGGGGCCACAATAGAGGCAGCACCCCAAAGTCATTCTCTGCTTATGTTCTTTGGGGGTCAGATGAGCATTCTCCAACTGCACGGGCTCTGGAGGAAGGAGATGGGAGATAGAAGGATGGGAGGATGAAGAATGTGATCGTATAGAACCTTCAGTCTTATTAAGGAAAGAGGTGGATGAGGATTTTTGTCTACCTCAGTCTCTTAAGCAGTTGTCTACTTAGAAGGCGAGGCTTATTAGATCATCAAGGTGTCTGGTTCGTCGCGATACGCAAGTTCATCCTTAAGTCTATCGTTAAGAGCATGTTGGAAAGACCCTTTAAGGGTGGGCACGTTTCCAACCAGATTCAACTGTGAGGTTTTTGAACTCTATTGCCAACTTTGCTACAGATCGGTTACTTTGCTTTAAAGTCCACAAAAGTTTAACTGATTGTTCTTCTGACACACTAGGACTGAATGTCTGTTTAAATAATTCCAAGAACTCTTCAAACAAGACAAACTGTTATTCTCCTTTAGTATTGCTTCGGCCCACTTTAATGCTCTGAGTAACTGAATCAGAAAAGAGATCTTGCTGGCATCGTTGGGGAAAGGGTGGGGAAAAACACCAAAAGAGTGCATTATAGGAGGACTCCTTTACACTTCCCCTTACACATAATAGACTTTAAAATACTTTTGTTAGTTTATAAATCACTGAATGGCTTAGCACCAAAATACATTAAAAACTTGTTGTCATTGTATCAACCTTCAAGACCACTCAGGACTTCTGGTTCTAGTCTACTCTGCATCCCCAGAATCAGAACCAAATATAGAGAAGCAACATTCAGTTTTTATGCACCACAAGTCTGGAACAAACTTCCAGAAAGCTGAAAAAAGCTGAAACACTGATGAAAGAAAACTGGAACATTGATTAATATAGTTGAATTATGCTAAACCACAATAATTTGCTACAATTTTTTTCCTTTGTGTCTGAGCCAAATGAAGGAGAGTGTTGGACAACAGTCCTGTATTAGCATTATTTTTTATATATTTGATGATGATTATTCATGATGATTTTAATGATGGAATTTGACAAAATGTAACGTTTATTGCTTGTTTCATAACTGGTTACTGTATTATGTTTTTATCATGCAAAGCAGTTTGAACTAACTTGTTGCTGAAACGTGCTATACAAATAAACCTGACTTGAATTCACCCAACTCTCCTGTGAATTGCTCTGGAGTAGGTGAGGCAGCTTCACAGAAGGCTGGAAACCAGGAAGAGCTGACTTGGGCTATGGAGGAGGCAGAAGGCAGAGGATTAGAAGTTGTATTCTTTCATTTCAGTGAGATTTTGTACCTGTTGAGATAATTGATTGAGAGTGTGAGTTATGGATGGTTATTGCTGGCTCATGGAATAAAGAGCAGAATCATGATGGCAGAGAAAGACTCCCTGTTCAGACAGGGCTGTCCATAGTTGTGCTGCTGAATCTGGATTGCCAGGTGGTTCTGTCATCATGGGTGGTTTAAAGACTTGAACACAGGCAACAATTGCAGATAACCAAGGTAAAAGGAAAGAGTTTTATTTTTCTTCTCCACAAAAAGTTTTCTCTGACAGGTTTAGGAAGAATCGCTGGAGGGAGATTGATCCAGGCCCACACTGAGAAGGAAAGTAAATGATAACTGATTGTTTAGAGCAGCAGAATGTGGTCTTTGAAGAATGACAAATGGTAAAATTACTTGTTTTCCTGAGGAGGAGATTACGGAGAGAGGTAGGTGCAAACACAGATGTTGAGTTTGACTGGATGGGTGAATGGTTTGGCTGGTGATTCGCTTCCTTTCCTTTCCAGAATGCCATTTGAGGAGTGTTGGAAGGTGAACAGGCAGGAGAGCAGTTAGTGAAGGATCCAGGTAAGGGTTTCTAGCAGGAGTGGACTGCAGAATGGCAAGAATCTTTTGAGAAGGGTTTCCAGAGGTGACCATGGAGCGAATGAGGCAATGCCAGAAGTGAGTCATGGTGGAATCAGCAAGGAATCTGGTTGGAAGGAAGACAGGGAAAAGGTAAGTAAGGCGAAAAAGACACAAGTCTAAGAGAAGCTAAGAGCCAGTTACCACGAACTTTGTAATAATCATCAGGCGTCTGCCTCAGGAAACCCGCTCCTCTAAATACCAACTCGTGACAGCCAGTGATGAGCAACATCTGGATCCACTCACCTGCCATTCGCACTCTGCAGGAGGGAAATGTAGGGCGTAAAAAAACCACAACCAAACACCCAAACCAGCACACAACCCATGGATAAAACAAATTCCTTCATTTAGCTATTCACAACATTTTCCTGTATTGACATTCTGAAAAACTTCAGGATTTACAGCAATCTTTTTGATCTTCTCTGGTGACAGACAACATGGTCTGAGTTGATTATATTTGATTTTTAGATAATATTTAAGCTATCTGAGAGAAAAAAGTTTTTTCTCCACTACCATGACCATAGTGTGGTGTGTTTTGAGTTGTGCCTGCAGTTTTGTATGTGACATTTCACTCCCCCTGAATGAGCACATAGAAACAATGGATTAGAGGTTGTTATAAGATTTGGAACAATCCTTCCTACTGAGCATGCACGCAGTGCATTTGCAAAGAAAAACTCCCCTTTAACAGGAAGAAACCTCCAACAGAACAACAGAACATGACTCAGTGTGCGTGGCTATCTGTTCCAACCAACGGGAGGTTTTAGAAGACAGAGCAAATACACATACACACACACACACACACACACACACACACATACACACACACACACACACACACACACACACACACACACACACACACACACACACACACACACACACACAACCTCCAAACATAAATGCTGGTCCAGGAGTACTTTCTATGTTAAAGGTAAAGAGTTAATGGCAGTAATAACTGCTTCTCTTTAATTTCATCTGGATAATAAATGCGACTCAACATATAAGTCTAAGCCAGTAGTAAAATTTATGTTATGAAAAACAGAGTATATAACAAAGTCAGATGCAGGAATAGCTGCTTCATTCGCTGTGTCTGGGACAGAGACACAGTTAAACAAAGAAAATCAGGGTATCACCTACAGGAAGAGGACATGAAGTTATTTCCAGCAATAGCTCAGTCAATGCCCCCTTCCAGGAAGATGTCACAGCTAAACAAAACTACAGGCCAGGTGTAAGTACTGTGAAGAGAAAGAAAACAAACAGAGAGAGAACATCAGGTTTAAGGGTGTTGAACAGTACACCTTCATAGTAAAATGAAAGCATATCTTTCTTTTTTCTTGGTTTTCACTTCTTAGAGTGTATCTTGATTTTATCTTTGAATTAAATCACATCCTTATCTTAATTTAACTTTATTTTGTGACTTGTGTTGTTTCTTTTTTTTAGTTTTGCACTTTCTGTTTAAAGCAGTTAAATGCCTTAATAGTCTTGCTACTCCATACCTCTCTGAATTGCTCCAGCCTTATGTTAAACCACAGGCCATAAGATCAGCTGACCAGGTTCTGTTAGTTGCTAACAGCTGAAACTCAGAGGAGATTGGGCCTTTTGTTGTTGCTCCAAAATTGTGGAAGTTGCCATTAAATATTAGTCAAGCTTCTTCTGTAGCTGTTTTTAAATCTCTCTTAAAACCACATTTGTTTTCAGTTGCTTTTGACACAGTGTGAGTTGGTCGTTTTCTGTTTTATATATCTATAGTGTTTTTAGTACATTTTATTCTGCTTTTAATTATTTTTTTGTTGTTATTGTCAATATTGTTCTTGTCTCAGTTTTATCTGTTGTTACTGTACAACACTGTTTCTTAAAATGTGCTTTATAAATGAAATGGAATGAAATAGATGTAAATTTCCCTGAAGTGTGAAATATTATTAGACTTTTTCAAAGGTTTTTTTTAGATTTAAAACTAAACATTTAATGTTATCTTTTTATTTTATGTCTTATCACATATGTTCATGATATGCTTACATTGTAACTGAAACTGATAGAAAGATTTATCAGAATGTGTGGAAAATCTTAGTTTATTCTGTTAGCAGGATCTGCCAATCTCATTGACAGATCCTGTACGATATTAGTTTGGGTTAAAGAAATTTAAGTAGCAAATAAGTTCAAATCTATCCAAAACATTCAATAAATGTAACACACAATGTGGTGGTTTTGTACTGCAATTGCAATTTATACTTTTCTTCCTTTTTTTCTTTCAAGGTCAGGTTAGGTTTAATATTAATCAAACTCTATCCTTTTGGTATTTTTCTGTTAATGTTTTCCTTCTTTTTTCATTCAGGTGCATGGAGTGTTGGTGGATTGGAGGTTTCCACAGGTAAAGTTTCCTCAATTGAAGCAATGAATGGCTCCACAGTTCTACTGCCCTGCACTTACTCGTCTTGCATTGGCATCAAAAACCTCTACTTCAACTGGAAATACAATGACAATGGGACTTTTTTTAAGGTAAAAATAAAGATTCTATGTTCGTACAACCATTCAAAGTGCAGACTGCTTTTAAACTGAGCCAACTGCAACTACAGACCTTTTTTTGGTAAACATTTGTGAAAGTTGATTGCTTTGGAAATGTTTTTACTGCCTTTACCACTTCTCTATGTTGTTGCTTTAAAGCTAAATTTAGAGCTGAACTTGTTTTTGACTAGACTAGGTGCTTTGTTTTGGGTAATTTTTTTGCCATGAACAGCTTTAATAAAATGTCTTCTTCAAGAATTTGGGTATATTTTCTACCATCAGTAATCCCTTTAATTTTAACCTTCTGTTCTAAACCTCGTTACTGTAAAAAATAGTCATATTCTGATGGTAAAACCCAATCATGTCAAGATAAAATTTTCTCACAGGGGAAAAGTGTTTTTCTTTTTCAATTTAGTTATCTGTTTACTGCAGTGGCTATCTTTAGTGTAGACACATCTCTTAAAATGCCAGGGAACACCTAGTAAACATTTAAAACTTTTTTTGCATATAATGTGACATTTATTGTGTACAATCCTTATGAAAAAAACAGTCTGTATGTTCAGTCTTATGGTTCAAGTCCAAACACCCTTAAAGTAATACTTTGATGACACACATTCTAATTCATTTTCAACATTTAGTCCTCTCACACCCACCATGAATTGTATTGAGTAGATTAACCGAAAATAAAGTTCAGCTGTCCTACTTGAGTTTTTCTGACATTCTTTACATTTTGTATCCTTTATCTGAAAACACAATTTGCAGACAGGTGACAACAAATCAGAAGGATCTCACCGTATACACTGTCAAAAAAGTGTCAAAAAAGTGTCATGTCACAAATAATACAGTCAATAACTTGACAAAATGACGGAGAACTTGAAATAAAAAAAACCCAACTTGTTGTTTCCCCCCAAATTACTGAAAAGACTGAAGAAACTAAACTTAATTTAAACTAATATAATTGGCCATGTTATTTCAATTGAATTTTAATTAAATAATTAAATTAGGCTTACTCATATAGTGCCAATTCACAATAAACGTCTCAAGGCAATTTACAAACAAGTCATTTCAATTCAGTCACATATACATTCCAATTAACCTTAGTTATCAAACAGTGCATTAAGTACAGTTCATTATTCAAATTAGTTGAAAAAGTTTTCTATCAAAGGAAACCCAGGTGATGGCCTCAAGTCATTGACTTGCAGTATTCACTCCTCCTGGACGACCATGTAGGACCACTAGACAATTGCTTGCATTGTGTCATTGACTTTACAGCAATCCCTCATACCAAGCATGCATATAGCAACAGTGGAGAGGAACAACTCTTCTTTGACAGGAAAAAACCTCCAGGAGAACCTGGTTCAGTACAAGTGGCCATCTGCCACAACCGACTGGGGGTTTGAGAACACAAAGCAGATGCACAACAGAAGAAACAGATGAATTGATATAAAAGTACTTTCTATGTTATTGAAAAGTAAAAAGTTAATAGCAGGAGAGAGAGAACATTTAGTTATTGGTAGCATTATTTCAGCTGATACCTTCTTCCAGGAAGGCACTACAGCCTAACAGAATGCCAGACCAGGTGTAGCTTCTATGGAGAGAAAAACAACTGAGAAAAAAAAAATAAAGTTAACTGTTGAAATAACAGCAGATAATGGAAATTGGACAGTAGTAGAAGAAGAAAGTACCAAAATGAGGAAGAGCAGCCATCCGCCTGCTGAACTCAACACCAGGCCCTGGTCAAACTGTTTTGACAGAGCTCTGTGCGAAGTGTTGTCTGATTCGTCAGAAGTTTGTTGCTGTGTCTTGTGCGGAAATGCACTCGGACAGCAGGGTTGATATTTCTCTTCAACTAGTCTGCTTCCACTATTCGGTTTTTGTATCTCCAGGAGACATGAATACTTTTGAGGGACGTTTATTTGATGAGGTGAGGAATTAGGTACATTTGTACAATTCTTCACTAAATAACTACTATAATAAAAAAAACCGGCAAATGGTTAAAAACTCCTGGATGGAAATTGTAATGCTGTTGTCCAAGGAGGAGGCTGTCTGCACAAAAGTGTGGTACTCTCTCTGTGAATGTTTTGTAAAAGTGAAATAGTGGCTGCAGGGAGGAGGGAGGGGGGACACCATCAGGTAAGGGCGTGATATATAGTGAAGCATGAGGGGTGTCCCCCAGGTGATCTGCACCATTGTATGAAAGGTGTGTGTGAAAACGAACAGTTTGCAAACACGTGACTGTACGTCGACTATTTGGCTTTGTATGAAGTATGTCAGGGTCTTAAGCCTATAGCAGCACCAGAACAGTGATAGCTTAGGATAACCTAACCCATTAGAGTGAGGCATGAGAAGGGTAGAGCCAGTGAAAACCATCTCTCCAGTCAGCATTCCCCCATCAATCTGTTTTTAGCTACTTTATCAAAAAAGAAAGTTTTAAGCCTAGTCTTAAAAGTAGCCAGGGTGTCTGCCTCACAGACTAAAACTGGGAGCTAGTTCCACGGGAGAGGAGTCTGATAACTAAAGGATCCCATTCTACTTTTAGAAATTCTATGAACCACAAGAAATCCTACAGTCTGAGAGTAAAGTGCTCTGTTAGGAACATATGGAAAGATCAGATCCCTGATGTATGATGGAGCTTGATTATTAAGGGCATAGCTTGCACATATGAAAAGGAGAATCTTAAATTCTATTCTGGATCTAACAGGGAGCTAATCAAGAGAAAGGTCTGTGTTCAGAGTAAAAAAAGACAATACCTGAATATACAGACTGTACATCTAGTTATGCTTTTCTGTTTTTTTAATTTATATATAGCCTTTTCTTACCAGCTCAAGGAAAATACAAATAAAGTTAGTAATTCACTTCATGTCTGTTTAATGCTTTTCTTAAGTTGATTTTTATATTATATTTTTTTCCAACTCTATGAATTCTTTGTAAAAGTGCTATAAAGTTTGTCATTGTTGCTGTTAAGTAGCAGACAAGGACAGTATCAGCTGAGGTCGTGGAGTTGTAAAAAAGGGACAGCATAATGCCAGTAGGAGTAGGAGTGAGAATGAGGAGGAAGAGATGAAAGTGGAAGGGCAGTAGAGGGAGGATGAGAAGAAAGTAGAAGAGAAGAAGGAGAAGCAAGAGAATGCAACAGGAAGAATACAAAAATGTGCCAAGTACAAGCACAGTGTGCGGGACTGGGTTGGCATTATGTCTTTCCTTCGTATTATATTAACCTCTTCAAGGGGCAGTATTATGTGTTTTCCAGCCACATAAAATAATATTATAGCACATTCAAGTAACTATGTTACCTTCAGTTGTTATAAAAATGCTGTATATATCAAATATGACTTAAAAGAAATTTGACTTCACAATTTAATGCCTTGAAATTTGGCCCCTGTCTCTTTATGAAAGTCCTGCTCTTTCTGAAACTCAGCCTTCGGGAAGTCATCACAACATCTCTCCTCTATTAACCCTTTAACAACATTTTACCAGCGTTGCACTGAGAAGTAGCTCGTATAATGAGTTCAGCAGGTGTGCTGTTCCACCAGGTGTTTGCTAATTGCTGCTGGCTAGTCTGAAGAAGCTGAGTGGGGAAGTTGTGGGGGAGGGGGTGCTCTATGAGGCGGAAGCTTGGAAGCTTAGAAGCTTAGAAACTGCAGCTCTAAGGAGGAGCTGGGTCTCAAAGGCGATGCCAGGTCCATCCAGGGGTTTTGCACAGCTGAATGGCTGCCACGGGAGATTAAAGGATTTCTCAAACATGTATGAAAGAACCAAAGCAACACTCTGGGTATGTTTTTGATGAGTGAATAACATAACATGATGTAAAGCTCAAAAAAGTCAATTTTACATAATACTGCCCCTTTAAAATCAAACGATTATAGTCCAAACCTTGGTTTTTTTGACTTCTGAAAACGGTCTAAAAAATGATGAATTTCCCTTCAGACATATTTAATGATTTTTCCTGGCAGATCTGTTATTGAATTTTATCTAGGATGAATCTTTTGCACACTCACTTACCAGATGATAGACACCGATTTCATTTATTTTATTCATGTTCACATATGTGTACAAGGTATAAAATAAGAATTTGATCACAAAATGAAGACTCACTCTGAATACAACTATTTTGCCAGATCTGTGATGAGAAATTTAAGAATATGTTTGAGGGAAAATTATGGGGTTTTTTCAGCTGTTTTTGACTTTTGGTTTTGGTTTTGGCTTTTAGGTTTTTGGCCAAATTGCTCGGCTCTTGAGATGTTTTAAGATGCTGGTTCCACTTTCATCTATTGTGGGATTGGATAGAAGGCCTCCCCAAACCAAGTTCCTGGGCTGAATTTCAACTCCAGCCCTCCACTGCCTACAACATGTTCAAGGCTATCGAAGAGAATATTGTGATCGACTGTGTCAAAAGCAGCACTGAGATCTAACACATCATCATTTTTATCTTTTCTCTTCCAAAAAATGTATTTGTTTATCATTTATTTGTACAGGATAAATGTCACATTATACATAGGAAATGTTTTGAAATGGTTGATCAAGCCCTTTTTTCACATCACAAAAAACTGGCATTTTAAAATAGCTGTATACACTTTTAAGTGCCACTTAATTTGTTAACCAGAATTCAAGTCTAACTTCTAAGCTGTAATGTACGAGAAAAAATGCCAAGGCAACAGAATTTTTTGTCCAAGACACTGCTGCTTTGTGTGTACTAGGACATAAACTGAATAACCTATGCTGTGTATCTAAGTAGATATTTGTATGTACAGTTGTGTGAAGCAGAGATTCCCACGGAGAAAGTGGAGCCAAAGGTCCAGGTTTTCCATGATCGTGTTGAGTTTGTCGGCTCCTCAAAGACAAACAACATATCTATCTTGTTGTGGAACATAACATTTGAGGATGAAGGGGAATACACCTGTTTTGCCAGAAACCCAAAAGAGAAGAACCGCAACCATAGCGCTATCTTCACGCTTATAGTGGTCGACCAAAGTATGTGACACGTAGTAATGTGCATACACCTGAAACACATACATGAAGTTGTATCTAGTTCAAACTAAGACAGTCCATATAGAGTTAATCATAATGCCATTCTTTTTCTTGCTCTTTCCAGTGAAGGAGGTCGACAATACATTGACAGTCATTATTGTCTCAATTCTCGGTGGAGTCATTGGCTTAGTTATCATCATCATGGTGATAAAGGCAGTGGTCCTTCATTTTCTACACAAGGGTAATGAGAAGACGTGAGTATGACACTGACAAGAGTTCAGTACTTTGCAAAACTACACTTTTTGCATGTTGTCACTGTACAACCTCAAACTTGAGGTTTCAGTGTATTTCCTTGTGGTTTTATGTGTCTGACCAACACAAACTAACACCTAATTGTGTAGAGGAAGAAGAAGGATACAAAGTCTTCAAAGGTTTTTCGAAAAAATTAAAACAATCACAAAGTGTTGCTGCGTATGTATTCAGCACCTGAGCCAGTGGTGTGTAGAACTATCTTTTTACTTCAGTTATAGCTGCAAGTCTTTTGAAGTATGTCTCGGCCAGCTTTGCACATGTAGAAACTGAAATTTCTTTGAAAAATACCTCAGACACAGTAAATTAGGATGGAGAGTATCTCCATCCATCCATCTGTCCATTTGTCCATCCATCCATCCATTAGCTACTCCAGGCAAATACCGAGGGGTTCCCAGCCCAGCCAAGAAACATAGTCCCTCCAGTGTGTCCTCGGTCTTCCTCTGGGTCTCCTCCCAGTGGGAGGTGTGCAGAACATCTCACTAGGGAGACATCCTAGCTGGAGAGTATGTGTGAACAGCAATGGAAAGTATCTGTGTATAGCAAATTTTAAGTCCTATCTCAGTTTCTCAATTGGATTTTGGGCTGGACTTTGACTGGACCATTCTTTTTTTATAGATTTTTCTGGTACACATGGGCTTTATTTGCAGTCAATTAGACAGGAAATGTGCAGGGACAGAAGGGGGCAACCACACATCGCCCCAACTGGGCCATTCTAAGACACATTAGTTTTAATCTAGACCATTCCATTGTAGCTTCTGCAGTATGTTTTGGTCATTGTTTGCTGGTAGGTGAAGGTCTGCCCCAGTCCCAAGTCTTTTGGAGCATTTAGCAAGCTTTATTCCAAAATCGCTCTGTATTTAGCCTCATTGATCTTTCCATTTGCTCAGACTAGCTTCACTGTCCCTTGTCAAGAAAAGAGTTCCCACTAAACAAGGCTGCCAGCAATATGTTTTTCCGCAGGAATACTGGTTTCCATGATGTGCAGTGGTACTTTTCTGTCCCAATGCATATGTAGACTAATATGTTAAATTAATCAAAGCTCATCTAACCAAAACACTTTCTTCAGCATGTTTTCTGTGCCTCCCCACATGGCTTGTGGCAAACTGCAAATAGTACTTCTTATGGTTTTCTTTATTAATGGCTTACTTTTTATCAGTTCCATAAAAGCCAGATTTATGGAGTGCCAACCTAATAGTAATGCAGTCAACAGGTTCTCCCACCTGAGCTATGGTTCTCTACAGCTCCCAGCTCCCCCAGAGTTACCTTATACTTCTTGGGAACTTCTCTGATTAATGTCCTACTTGATCTCCCTATTAACTTATGATAAATCATATCTTGAATGGTGTTTAGGTTTGGTTTACTTTGACCATTTTTAGATAATGGGCTGAAAAGTTCTGGTCGAACAGTCTTTAGTAGCACTGTTACCTTGAATCAAGAAGGTCCTGGGATTGAATCCCAACCTGGGTTCTTTCTGCATAGTCTTTGCAAGTTCTCCCCATGCATGCCTGGGCTCTCTCTGGATACTCCCACAGTCCAAAAACATGACTATTACTGTAGTCATGTAGACCTCCCACTGGTCTATCTAGAATACCCCTTGCATGAATGTGTGTGTGTGCATGGTTGTGTGTCTCTGTGTTACCCTGTTCTGGACTGAAGACTTGTCCAGGGTGTACTCTGTCCAATGACTGCTGGGGAAAAGCACCAGCCCTCCCGCAAACCCACAAAAAAGATAAGTGGGTAAAAAAAAAATGGATGGATTAAAGAAAAGGGTTCAATCAAATTTTCAAAGCTTTGGATGTTACTTTATAACCTAACCTTGCTTTAAAGTTTTCCACAACTTTATCTCTATATGTAGCATGTTCCTTTGTCTTTATGATGCTGTTTGATCACTAATGTTAACAAACCTTTAACAAAATCTCTGAGGCCTTCACAGAACAGCTGGATTTAAATTCAGATTAAAGTCCACGCAGGTGGGCTAATAGTTATTAGGCGACTCCTGAAGGAAATTGGTTGCAGTGGGTTTTATTTAAGAATAAAGCACTAAAGGGGATTGAATATTAGTGCATGCCATGTGTTGCAGAAGTAAATACATAATATTCCTTTAAAAATGTAGTTTTCCTTCTACTTCACCATTATTTGCTATTTTATATTGGTCTGAAAAATAAAATCCCAATAAAATACATTGAATGTTGTGGTTGGAACATGATAAAATATGGAAAAATAATGGGCTATATATACTTCTCCAAGACATTGTGTTAAGTGCTCTGGGAATGAATTATTAACATACTTCTTTATTGAATACTGATGGGTTGATATTAAATACGCTGTTGCCAGTTTTAACTGTAGAAGTCAAATGTTTTTTCATCTAAAAAACTTGGATGACATTATATACATATAAATTTTATTAAATTTATTAAGTTCAAATAATAGTGCAGAAAACAAAGCAAAAATATAACTAAACTTCTTTTATGATAAATATTAACAGTTAAATATATACATTGTTGGGTGTTTTTATATATATATATTTTTTTAATAAATCCACCTATTTTCATACGTAGTGCAAAAGTTTTTATGAACTGAAAGGGAACCTGGAAAAAACAAAAAACATAATAATAATAATTACACATTTATCCAGCTGCCCAGCTGAAAGTGAAAGTAAAAAAAGTAATTTATCATATAATGATGTCTTAGATTATTTAATACACATACATACATACATACATACATACATACATACATACATACATACATACATACGAGTGTGTAATATCAGATTGTATTTAATAATAGATTGTGGTGGTATTCCTAAATGGCTCATATGTAGCAGTATTGCATTTAAACTGTGATCTTTAAGGGATGAGGGTTGCGACGGTAGTTTGTAGACGGTAGTTTGTCCTGTAACCAGTGAGTTGCCAGTTCAAATAACTGTCTCGGTTGTTGTGTCCTTGGGCAAGACACTTCATCTGCTTTGCCTGCTAGTGGTGGTCATCGGACCTGGTGGCGCTGATGCATGGCAGCCTCGCCTCTGTCAGACTGCCCCAGAGCAGCTGTTGCTCCAATGCAGTAGCTTGCCACCATCATAGTGTGAACGTGTGTGACAACGGGTGCATGACTTAATGTAGTGTAAAGCGCTTTGGAGTCCTCTGGACTAGACAAACGTGCTAGACACATACAGGTCATTAATATAGTTCACATCTTCTTTTTGATTGTGGTGAACATTTAGAAAAGTTTAAATGATGTGATGAGTATTGCTGAATATTTGATCGATTATACCCAAAATGTTTTTAATTTGGCCATATTGACATTAAAAACATGACCCCTGCTGTGATTTCAATTTCAGAACTTAACTGCCTCAAGCTGTGTCTCTCTTAATGTCCTGCTGACTTGTAGCTCTATTCAAACATATGGTAGATCCATACTATGATACCATGGTCTTATGTCTATTGAGTCATTCTGCTTCATACAAAAAAGGCGGTGTAAAAAGGTGTGTAAAGGGACTTTGTTTTAATTGCAGATGACCTAACTGCAATAATAGTAGCAATATAATATTGAAACAACTGCCTACATAGTGGTGCTATCAGAACAGATCACTGTCAGTGTGTCCTTTGAAATCACGTAGCTGGGATTGAAGAACCAAAGAGGCATGGTGTACAGCAGCAATCAACAGCAGTATGCAAAAGAAAAAAAAAAAATATGTGCCAGAAATTTCCCCAATATTTGGCTTAGCTATGCATTTTGCTTTTCATGTTGGCTGTCAAAATGCTTTCATTGCTTTTATATAATGTAGAAATCTGTAGTGCACCACCCTCAGCTTGTGAATAGCTGTACTACTGAATAGCAAATTTCTCAGATTAGACTGATACTGGAGGACCTTTCGGTGACCTTGCTTTGGTTACACCAACTGACCACACAGACACTGCTGCTGTTTTTACATTGTATCATTTCTCTATCAGGCTTGTTTCTGCAAACTTGCCCTTCATACTCAGGATCTTTACAGCTCTGTTAGTACCTGCCGAGGTCTGTCAGAGGGTAAAAGTATGATCTGCAAGGAGCTATTGTTACAGTACGTTACAAAAAAATAGAAACCTGTGGATTTACTTTTTACTGGCACTTCACATCGTCCCATGTTTCTCTTGTTCTGAGTTGTAAATTTATTGCTTTTCTGTTTTTATTTTCTGTAAAATAACAAGTAATGTATCACATAGTATTGATTTTCTTTTTTTAACAGAACACCTTCTGGACAAAACATTCATATTTTGGATATCTTGGGATGTTGTCTGCATGGGATCAGAGGTTATGACTAGAAATAAAATGTCTGGCAATTTGGCAAAAAAAAGTTTTATTGAAAAACTGTTCTTGTTAGTCAAAGGTCAAATCTGTGTGTTTATGTACACTATATTTTTAAAATACATTTTAATAAATGTGGCAACAAACTTGGTAGGCCACAATGCATAGACTGCAGTCAGTGGACAGCTTACCTTAAGAACAAAAATAAATGCTTTTTTTC
This sequence comes from Anableps anableps, assembly GCA_014839685.1. Taxonomy (NCBI): domain Eukaryota; kingdom Metazoa; phylum Chordata; class Actinopteri; order Cyprinodontiformes; family Anablepidae; genus Anableps; species Anableps anableps. The sequence goes on along the minus strand of CM026068.1, from coordinate 21,723,584 downwards.
TTTAACAAAGTGAAAAGAAAAAGAATAAAGCCTTAATAACATGTTTGTCTTTTCCACTATCTTAGCCATTGCTTCTTTCTGTCTTCTATAGTAAAGAGTGCCTGGTGAGCTCCTCAGGGAACGACAATACAGAAAATGGACTTTCAGGAGCCAAAGCTGACAACAAAGGGACACCAAAGGCTTAAGTGAAATGCAATGAATGTATGTTTGTAAATATGTTAGTGGATTACACATGCTCAAAGAAAAAGCTCTTATCAATGGACTGTTTTATCTTACTAGAGTCTAAATAATGCAACTTCTGAATATCTTTTAAATCATGCTTGAGATTTGGGAAGTGTGGACTGTGCAATAAGCTGGATCACTCTGTATCTAATGTGAAAGCCCATTAGTCACACAGTGTGCTCCCTGTCCTATGAGTCTCATCTGTATCTTACTGAACCCAAAATTTCAGAGGTTTTAGTTATGTCTGTTTGTAATTGCAGAATCACCTTCTCTATTACTTTTTTTTTATCCATTACAGCTTAAACTAATAATATTTTTAAAGTTTCTATTATTTTTATTATCACATTACATCCATAGACACAGATTGAAAATGTAATTTTGAACTTATACTGTCTAATTTAAATGCATACATAATTTGCTTTTTTGGATGCAATTCTTATTTTAGTTTTTGTCAAAACAAGGATCCAGATAAAACTGACCAACAGTCTATAAATGGTTTTGACAAACAGCACAAACCTGCTGAGGTTTCATTTATTAATCTATACTGAAGCATTATAATGAAAGATAAATCATGAATAAAAAGAAACATTTTTCAATCACAATCAAAAATAGCAAATGAAACAATATACGTTTTACTGCCTTAACTGTTGTTTGAACTAATAATTTGATATTTTGCAAATGATTGAGAATTTGAAACTATAACTTACTGTGCCAGTGAGTAATGAGGCAAACACACATTTTTCTTTAAAGCAGCTTCAATTACAACCTGTGATGTCGGCTTCAGTTTTCAGGATTATAGTCAGGTTCAGGCAAGATCTACATTTATTTGCTTCACCAATTCCAATGGAAGACTGTGAGAGTACATCTGGCTAATCACTGTGGACAGCTTTTCTTGTGTGACAGAATGATCCAGTTGAGCACAGGTTATAAGGTTTTGCTTTGGATAAACACTGGTGCCTGTTCCGCTTTCTGCTCCCTCTGCTGATGGGAGGATAAAACTCATAAACATCATAAAATGCCCCAATCCCTCATCAAAGACAATCCTCAGAATACCATGCTCCCCATAGAGAAGAATGAATTTAATCCTGCTGCTTCTGACTCAATGACTCAATGCAATTTTAGCATGTGTGCATTTTGTATATTCTCATATGAGCATATGCTGCACCATTATACACCAACATTAGACTGTGTCTCATTTAACAATTCCAAAGCCAGCTTAATTGCTGAAATAAACATCGATTTAAATGTGAGAAGATGTTACTAACTCCCAGTTTCTATAAAACAGTTACATCAGTCTATCGGAGGAATTTAAGACGTTGTCCTTTTGCTTAGTGGATCTACATGAAACCAGTCTGGTACGGACTTACGTGTGGATTCCAGCTTTAATTCATCCTCAAAGACAACCTCAACAAAACATCTTAGAAATACAGTGTACAACAAAAGTGAACTTGAAAAAATGGAATTCCAGAAGAAAGCAGGTCACAGAAAAACAATCTAAAAACTGGCAAGTAATACAGTTAAAACATATTCAATAAGAGTTTCCATTTCATAGGAAAATTATATTAACTTTTTTCTGTTCTGAAATGAATTAGACAAGGCCAATGGGAGGTTTAGTAGGAAAAAGATGTTCTTTAAAGTTAAATAACTCATTGAAAAGGGCAAGAAGTTTTTTTTGCTTAGGGTTTAAGGTTAAGCTGCCATTATCAGTGAAGTGACCCACAAGGCAGAACTCACAATTGAGTTGACCAGTCTCTTTAAATTCTAAGGCCATTATTAACTCTTCTTTAATAAAAGAACAGAGATAATTTGGTCTACAACTTTCACCATATTTGTTGAATTATTTGTTTTACAGTTTCACTGATTGAAGTAAATATAAATAAGAATAAGCACAGGATAGTGAGTCGGAGAAGGAAGCAATTACATCTTTCAGTTTTGCAAGTTTTACTTTACTTTTTTATTACGAAGCTTAATAAGGGATTTATTTTTATAAATAATTTTGGTAGAATGATATGTAATGTATAAATATGGTAAGAATGCAATAACCAAAGTACATGATGTGCTTTCTGTTTATCATTTTTGGATACTCCACTGTGGACTACATCATAAATTGGTATATGTTTGGCAACATATATGTAATAGACAATGGTTGTCCTTTCTTTGGCCCAAGCTAGTTTACTGGATGTAAATTTTCAGTCCTTCAACATTTACAGTATTTACACAAAAATTTGAAACAGGATCTAATCACTTTTATTAATAATGGAAAATAACAAGCATTGCCTCTTCTAAAAATAATACAACATATTGATTTATTTTTTTATAATTTAATTTTGAAATACATATTTAAGCAAAATGTTGAACAAATATTTTTCATATTTTATAACAGTCCCATATCAGTTATTCAGTTACTTATGCTATCTTAGTTAGGCTTTCTACTTAGGTAGCAAGCCTGCAGTACAAAGCCAAACAGACATGTGACTTGTAAAGTGAGTGATAACTGGCACTACTTTTGTTTCCATACCATCAGTGTCCATGGTTTTTCCAGGAATTATTCATACATATTTTTCTTTCTTCTTGGCAACAGAACATGTAGAAGCTTTATTTTAGCTAACTGAATGTCATTTCACAGCAACAGGTGGGAGAGGGGCAGTGCTGTAACACTTTATGCCCCATACAACCATTTTAAAGACTTTAAACCATAAGAACAGTATGGTGGAGAGTTTTAGTCATTTTGAAACCATAACTTTTTTTTTAAAAAAAACTGGATACAGTTTGATATTTGTAAGCAGTCCATGCCCAGTGTCTAACATAGTCCACATTTCAGAATAGCTAGTAAGTTTCTGCAGTCATGCACTTAAACGTTTGGGCTCTGAACATTACAAGAAGTTTCCTTTTAGATTGTAATTATTATGTAATTATCATCTAGCCAGATTTGAAAATTTTAGCAACTTTTATGCTATGTAGTTAACGCACACACAGAAATCCAAAAATGCATGTTGAAGCATGCCTGTATTAAATAACATTAAGGAGTTCCTACCAAACTGTACAGTCAACAAAATCCCCTTTTCATTCCATCAAAGGTTAATATAGAAAAACGTTGTGTGAAATCCTTTAGGAAACCAGAGTATCTATTTTACTTTTCAATTTACAGCATGAGGTCACTTCTCTGCTGCAGGCAGATTTGACCCCCTGAACACACTTTCAAAACTTTAACAACTTACAGCCACATCCATACAGAAATCCATCTACACAAAGACGTACATGCACAAAGCCACATTAATACTACAAGATTGTAGACTGGCCTTTCAAAGAAAAAATAGAGCACTTTATCAAAGTAAAATGCAACTTTGTGAAAAGTTATAAATGATGTTCATAGTTTTCCCCCAAATGGTATTATTTGATTTGATCATTTTGAATTCTTCATTTGTGCCATTCTTTTACTCTCTTCGATGAGAGTGCCCCACATGCTTTCAATGGAAGCAATAAGGCAGACATCAGATTATGCAATAACCTGTTGTAAGGCACTTTATTGATGTGCCTGGACAGCCAGGCAGCTCTGTCTGTCCTAGGCATATCTCATTGTACCAATGTATTTATCTATACAACACAAATGCATTTTGAACTAATGTACTGATATTAGCATCAAATAGCTTGACTGATTTATGCTAGATAAAGGAAACTGCATTCCATTTACACTTTGCATGAAATATGCTGTGCAGATTAAAAATCTGCAAGTAGCCTCAAAACCAAGAAATGTAATAAAAGAATCTTCTGATTGTTTCTTTAACTTGGAATTGGCATGAATCAAGATCTAATTGGACTGTGCTTCATGTACAGCTGCCAAGTAAATAGCTTCAAAAGAGTTGACTGAAATCTGATTGCGTTTTGGTCTTTACATAATTTAACACCACACAAAGAAATCAATGTCCTGCTCTTGATGTTATAAATGGATTGCAATTCTCTGTTTCATTTACCAGCAACCCATCTTGCTGATGCAGTTAGCGTTCTTCTTATCCAACTCAGTCTTGTAGTATGCCATTTAAACTGTTGAGAAGATCCTGTCTGGCAGCGTGCAATGCTGTATATTAAGAGGATGTTTGTTGTTGTGAATGTCTTGAGGAGACAGATGTGTTCACTTGAATACCATCTGGATAAATGTGTCTCTTACTGTCCTAAATTATTTCAGGCAATCAGATTTCATTCAGGGAACGCATGCAATACAAATGTTTCAAACACATGAAATGCGACAGAGTAAAACAAAAAAGGGTTAAATTGTCACTCACTTGGCAATTTTAAGTACAGTCTGTATTCAGAGAGGGATTATTTTGCTTGGTGTAAATGGAAAAGAGAATAATTTATATTCCTAGAACTAAAGTGATGATTAGTTGGATGTAAGCCTGTGGGAACAGCTAATACTGCAACAACTGTGCAGTGTTGTATGAAACAGTGTCCTTAATATGCTCTAAAATGTGAATGTTATGGATGTAGGGATGCTCTACTAACACACATACTAACATCCAGGCACAAATGTAAAACCCTTCCTTTACAGATCCCTCAACAAAAAGGTGCATATCTACATCCACTGTCTTCCTGCAGGTGAAAGCAATACTGGGGAGTTGATGTTTGTTAGTGTTAGTTTACTCAATATGTCTTACCCTCTCATTAGTATTATGGAAACAGTACTTGGTTTTCACAAAAAATACTGTCAATCTGTATGTTATGTCATTCAGGGTGTCTGCAAGTCTCAGTAATTTTTTATGCCTTTTAGGAACACTATGATGTCAATTTAAGAATGACATGGATTTTTAAAAAAATAAGTTAACATTAAAACTTAACCCCAACCTTACAAACTCAGTAACTTTTACCTAACTTATTTAGGTTTTTAAGTTAGTTAAATTTAACTTATATTCATTTTCTTACACACTAGCCTATATATTAAGTATCATAATGATAAAAAGTTTTAGCTTATGTGTCAATTTCTTTTTTTGGGGGGGGGCTGACCTCATCAAATATACACTCTCTCACAAGCAGATTTCCTTTGTGGGTTTGCTGGAATAGCTAAATGTTAACTTGATAATTTCCTTCAAAAGGCATCATGACCCTTATAAATAACAGAACCCAATCTTTACTAGAACTACAAAGAAAAACCCAAAAAACAAAAGAGCAAGTGGAAGAAACAATGCACATACAAATTTAAAATGTAATTAAATTAAATTTAGAGCTTATGAATGAAAATCTGGAATTTTTAAAATACCTTTTAAGGCCTAAAATACAGATTATTACATTTAAAACTTTTTGTGACTTGCAGAAACCCTGTAATCTTTGATCTTCATTGTGTGTTTTCTTAAATGAATACTATTAACTCGAAATAGGAGAAAACTTGACCAAAATTTGCCCATCAAGTCAGGCCTTTTTGTTTCATATACACAAAGAGGTTTAAGAGAGGTGCTCTGATTTAGCATGACAGAATTATGCTTCTTGTTTTAAATTTTGTTCTGATTATTGAAGAGCTGCCTTTAGATGTAAAGACTATGTATCAACCTCCACGCTACTATAAGCAAAGCTTTTTTTCCCCATGTTGTTTTTATACTCATGAGAGTATTTTGGTGTTTTCTCTTCTCCTCAGAGAAATATCTGTGCTAAAGATAGCATTATTCTTGAGGTCAGCGACCTGTTCATACTGACTACTGCAGTCCAGATAGTATGTGTTTGAAATTCGACTTCTGCAGTGGTGTAACAGCGCACCGCAAAATAAAAATAAAAATATTACCACCTAGTGGCAGATGAATGCATAACATATCTCCCATGTATGGCAAGCCACTGTAATATGACAGATGCATTTAATGCATCTCAGTTTGCAAAACAGGATTGCAGCATGTAAAAAAGCTGTCATTTATAGTGCAAGCTGAAATATATATTCAGTTATCTATATGATAAGATCACTAACAACTTTCACCACAGTGCACAGCTATACACGGTGTTGCATTTATTGCTATTGCTTTGTGTAATGATTTAGGTTAGAGCAAAAAAAAAAAAAAAAAAAAAATCACTTTTTTCTGTGCCAAATTAAAGGGATATTCATGTTTAATAAGATAAAAAGATAATCTATAAGTTTGCAGAAAATCTACTGGAAAATGCATACATCAGTTTCTGCAAATGTTGAACAATTGGTGTCCTTAATATGCTCTGCCATTTGACAGCTAAGAGTGAGAAATGAGAATTTGTAGACAGCTTGGGGTCACTGTAATGACACAGCGTTATGAGTTCTGAGTGACCACTATAATTCCTTAGAGTTAGTATTGCTCTTACTGCCAGAGCAGCTGAAACTCATACTGCCAGTCCAAGAGTCTCACGTCTGCTGTTGTTACATCACTATTCCTATAACAAACTCTGAAACTACTCTTATATGGTTAAAAACCCACTGTATACTGTCAGCTTCTGTACTGTATTACAAACATTGCTCAGTACAAACTGCTGCAGTTTGAGCAGGTGAAAGTCTCACTGCCATGCCAAACGTCTGACGTCTAATTTTCTTCCTCCCACATTCCACTCTAGAGCTGCAATGATTTGTCAGTTAATCCATTGGTGAATTGCAGGAAAAAAAGAAACTGCCAAATATTTTAACTTGTGTTTTAAAAAATTCAGAAAGTTATAAAAGTAGAATTCTTTTAAATGGTTTACTAATGCCACTTTTATTAGTGACTCACAAAGCCTGTTTATTAGGGTGAAAACATTCAGTAATGTCAGTTTTGTTTTGATAAACTGTAATTGGCATTATGGCCTGTTTTTTTTGACACTTTAAAGACCAAAAACTCTGCTCAGTAAGACAGCTTGGAGGTAAATCAATAATCGTTGTAAATTACAGCTCTTTTCCATTAAGATTAAATGTTAAAACCATTTATCTAATTATGATTTACAACATAAAAACCATTCACTTAGCTCTTACTCTAAGAGGATTATAAATGGAATGGAAATATCATCTTGATCTTTGTAAAAAAACAAACAAAAAAAAAAAACAACAACTGAGAAATACACAGACCAAGGCAAGCTAGCTCAATGTATAAAAAACAAGCACAGACTTGAACTGACCAATTCTCCTTTTCTCACAGCAGCTCTAAATTTTAGTCTTATTTAATATCTTTTACATATGCATCTAACTTATTGAAGACAACAGTTTCATATCTTCACTGTATATCATTGGCGACATGAGACCAAACACCTTGTAGAAATGATAGAACTTAGGTGTATAGCTTGAAATTTGCTCATAGTCAATTTAACACACAAGCAAAGCAAATCTGCAACTCTGTACTTCTGGGTCAACTTTCCTGTGAATCTTCAGCTGTTTGTCTTTGTGACCATTTTGCTCATACTTTCTTCATGACTATGCACCTCAGCCTTTTGACTTAAAAATAATACAAACTGAAAAATATAATAAAAACTAAATATGATAATAAATCTTTCCAGAGTATAGTGTGGCTTCATTTTGTGTGTGTGTCTCTCACTGTTTTTGTCTCTACTTTTTTCTCCAGGTTATTGAACAAATACAATCAAATAAAGAAGATTTAAAGCATATATTCCAAGATCATTGTTGGTTTGCTTTTTGCAAACAGCTTTAAAAAAGTTGGCAGGAAACCATATCAAAATTCTAGCATTATAACAACAAAAATTTGGGAGTACAGTGGTATGGTAATTGGAACACATCAGCTCTTGTGGAAAAAAGCAAGTCAATCCTATGATTTCTTACAAAATGGCTTTACTTTTTTCAACAACAATATCTGAGGCAATGCTGCCTATCTATTTTGCTTTTGTTATCAGTTTTACTTGGTAAATTAGAATTATGGATTTGCTTTTTGCCACAATGATTTTGCTGTGCTATATGTTTTGGCTATTTCGCCACAGTCTATTTTCTCTTAAATGCCTTCGACCCTGTGAATGCCTTCGACCCTGAATTAATTAAAAAAAAAAAAAAAACCAAAGTTAATTCGTCAAGTTTGTCTTAGAGTGTGCAACTGGTTGCCAAGATGTACATCATATACGTCACTGGTTAAGTACAGTGCACTGCAAAGTTATTCATATACTTTGAACTCCTGTTACAACTAGATGTTGTAACAGGACAATATTTTGTCCTGTTACAACATCTAACTTCAATAAATTTGGTGGATTTTTATCTACCAAATGCAGGACAGACAGATCACCACAGAGAAGTGCATATTCTTGTGGCATGCATTGATATTCAGGTTATTAATTTGTAGAACCATTTTTTACTGGAAACTCAAAGCTGCAAGTCTTTTAAAGTATGTTGTTCCCAGATTTGCACATTTTAAAAATGAAGTTTTTGCCTGTTCTTTGAAAAATACCTCAAAATCAGATTGGATGTTGAATGTCTATATATATATATATATATATATATATATATATATATATATATATATATATATATATATATATATATATATATATATATATATTTTTTTTTTTTTTTTTTTTTTTTTTTTTTTAGATTTTCTCAATTGGATTTAGGTCTGGATGTTAACAGAGCCATTTCAGCACATGAATATGCTTTGATCTAAACCTAAGCATACCACAACATTGTAGTCACATGTTTAAGGTAGCTGTCCTGCTGGAATTTGAACATCAACCTAGATTCATGTCCATAACATCTTTTTTCAATCTTTTTCTGTCAAGTGTTTGTGTTCTTTTGGCCATCTTAATCTTTTCCTTTCCTTGTCTAGTCTCAGACATGACTTTTTCTTTGATACTCTGCCTAGAAGGCCAGCATCGCCTCTTCATTGTTGACCTTGAAACTACCATTTAATGAAGCTGCCAGTTGATGACCTGTGAGGCATCTTTTTCTCAAACTAGAGACTCTAATGTGCTTCTCCTTTTAATCAGTTGTGCGCCAGAGCCTCCCACTTCTCCTCCTATTCTGGTTCGAGCCAGTTTCCACTGTTCTTTGAAGAAAGTGGTACACACCGTTGTATGAGATCTTCAGTTTGTTGGCAATTTCTCTCTTGGAACAGTCTTCATTTCTCAGAACAAGAATAGACTTTCAGTAGAAAGTTCTTTTTTATGGCCATTTTTAGACTATGATCGAACGGACAAATGCTGATGCTCCATGTACTCAACTAGCCAAACGAAAACCAATTTTATTGCTTCTGTTATTTAGTACAACAGTTTTCAGCTGTGCTAACATGATTGCACAAGTTTTTTCAAATGATCAGTTATCACTTTAACATGATAAACTTGGATTGGCTTACAGAATGTGCCATTAGAACACAGAGTGATGGTTGCTGAAAATGGGCCTCTGTATAGATATTCCAATAAAAAAAACAGCCATCTCCTGTTTTAACAGTCGTTTACCACATTCACAATGTCTAGACTGTATTTTTAAAATGATTTTATTTTATTTTAATTAAAAAGAAAATTGTGATTTTTATTAAAAAATAATTAGATGTCAAAGTGACCCCAAACTTTTGGCTTCTCCTCACGTTCCTTTGCTGCTTCCTGCTTTTACCATTATCAAAGTGGGAGAAACAGCGCCCCCGAATTGTCGCTGGTGGCCAAACAGTGCATTACATCTGTGGTGAAAAGAACTACCAGAATGCATAGGAAAAGTTAAGAAAGTTACGGTAATAAGCTTAGCTATCGTCCGGCGCCCCCTTTCTTTGACAGGGGGGATATGACTCCTTGCAGTGTTGATGCTAGTATCTTAAAATACTGGGGGCTCTTTCCCAGACAGCTACTGCCAAATTACCACATTATGTAATATTAAAGTTAATGAAAGATGTGTTGAATCAGTTATTCACCTGTAGCTTGAATATTTTAAATTAAAATGACTTAAAATTTGTTTGTGATTTTTACTAGCCATCAGTTGAAACACAAACAAGGAATTGGAGCATTGCAAAGTGCTAAACAGTATGCTACTGACTTTGATATTGTTTTAAAATTACAAACATCTTAACAGTTTGTTCTCTTTTTCTTAATGTGACAGCTGTGACAAGATATGATGATAGACCCCAACCAAAGAAGCCTAAAGGTTGAACTTAGAATACAAGGTGCTTCAACCATGTATAAATTTAAGGTTGTGTATTCTTGGGTAACCAGGCTCTTGCACCACTTTTATTTCAATCTGGAGAGCCACACACACAGAGAAAGCAGCAATTAGAGAGTTTTATTTGATTTGAAAATAGAGTTCTCTGGTACTTGGACCCGTATGGTTGCATAATTGTTACATATGTGGGTGCTGTCCAGGTACTTCCATTTAGTACTTCCAGGTACTCCCACTGATATGTGCATCATTAAAAGCCCCCCTTAAATTGCCCTCACTCAAACATTAGAGTGATTATGTGAGTGTGTGTGGCTGTCTATCCTGTCTTTGTGCTGCCCTATGCTAGACTGGCATCCATTCCATGGTGCAGTGATCTTCTTGCTCACTGACTGCTGGAGACAGGCACCAAAAAACTGCAGAACACATTGTTATGAGACCATAGCTATTCGATCTAGCCTGGACAGTGGGTATCGCAGCAAATGCCTGGAGCCTAATTTTTCCTACCAAAAGGAAAAATTTAAATGGAAAACGGTAAACTCAAGTGTGACATAAGAGGCAAAGAAAACCCAATTTAGGAAATCACAAGTCAGCCTCTTGTCACAGCACTGTATTCGGTATAACTATATCTAAGTAAGCACTGACCACCTGTCAGATATGACAAATATGATTTTGTTTGTGTGAAGCAAATGAAAATCTGACAATTAACAATAATGATTTAATCACAGTGTTAAAAACACTTTCAGTCAAAATGATAAATGGTTAATACTGTTTTTCAGGAAAAAAACTGTAATTTCTTTCTTGTGCCTCCTAGAAGCCATGTCAGCTTCCACCACCCTCAAAATAAAAGCAAAGCATTCTTACCCAAAGTACTTCTATATCACAGTGTATTGTAATAACTGATTGTCTTGGCAGTAACTCAGAAAAGATGGTTATTTTTACAGTCCAAGTGAAAAAGATGATTGGCATTTGTTCTAGGTTCAGTGGTAAAAGATAATCTTCATATCAAATACTACACAAAAAACAAAGACCTTTACTTATAAGTTCCCAGCTGTCAGGAGGCAGTTACAGACACTTGAGTATTGGCAAGTGTTTTACTTGAGTTTCTTAAGCAGCTCATTCATTTGGATGGCGCTTTAATTACTTTGCAACCGGGAACTTGACATGATCAGACTGTCTGCTGTTACTGGAAATGGGAGTAAATCACTCTGTTAGACTGTCCCATTGATTACTTGTCAAATGTCTTTGTTGACGTTCTTCTCTAAGAACCTCTTCTCAAGCAGACCTCAGAGATAAATATGTCCAAAGCCAACACGAACAATATCAATACTACTTCCACAAATTGTCTCTGGAGCGCATCGCAATCTGTCTTCCATGGTGGGCACAGCTGTAAAAACTGCAATTTGCTTCTGTACTTCAAAGAGGCCCAGCCTGGTAACCCACTGATTATTAATTTGTTCATTTGATGAAAACTTTAAGTCGCATTTTTCCCTCTGGTTTCACATACAGTTAGACTGAATTTACATAATCTATTTGTATCTGTTGTATTTTTGTAGTACTTGGACGTATTTAAAGTATTATATAGTTGCATTACCAGCGGTCTTATCCAAAGGCTGTCCTTGCAACTCCATCACTGCTTTAAGACAGCCACAAGAGGGCGATATAACATAAAGAATTCTCATTGACTCGCAGTCTTTTATTTACTTATTTATTTTGCGGCGTGCGTTTAATCAGGAGACTGACACAAAGTAAGAGGTAATGAATAGACTCCACATACATAGACCATAATGTTTTCGTTTTTCTTCCTTTTTTTAAACAAACTGAAATAACTATATGATAAAATGTTTGTGGTTTTGTGTTGTAAAGATAGACATGTTTGTTTTTATTTCAGTTAGTGCTCGCAATTTGAATATAATACTATTGGTTTAAAGCAGACAACCTCAAGTATTTTTCTTTTTTTTTGTTGTTGTTGTTAAGAGTTTCCCTGTTTTTACTTATGCTATTTTTTTCTGTCTTGTTTTATCATTATAGATGTTCACTAAATAACTGCATTTGCTTTGCAAATATGCAGCCGACAATAATTTCTAGTTATGATGTACTCAAATTTAATCCAGGAAATTGGTAATCACGTGGAATTCTGTGACCACATTCAATGAATAAAGATAGCTCATTTCATTTGTGTATGCTATATAGTTTTCTTCTCCAAGGGCTAATATATAATCACAATATAACGTAAAATATTCACCTGGTTTTATTAACCTTTTTTTTAAAGTTTATTATTTTTGATAAATAAAAATAGGCGCTCAAGAGATAGCTTATTTAGGTTATTCGGCGCCTCTTTTTATGAAGAGATTACGAACTATCTTTACCTTGCATGGACTGAATAGCCCATACATTAAAGCTTGTGGCGGAGTACTGCTTTGGAGCATTAAATGACTGGAAACTACCGCATCTGACCGAGCGGATTATTCTCCACACAGGGGCAGCACGCACTGGGCCAAATACGCCTTTGCGGTATTTCCTATAAACCCACAGAAGTAATGGAGTTCGAAGAGAATATCAGAAGTGATTAATATAACTTTTATTGTTTTCAACTTTGGTATTTCAATAATGTCGTATTATCTTAACTTGTAATAACAACAACATCAATAATAATAATAATAATAATAATAATAATAATAATAATAATAATAATAATAATAATAATAACAATAATATGAAAGATTATCAATATGGCTTATTTGTGTTTCTTTTGAATATTTGATTTTTGTTTCCAGGAAAAGATTGGACAAAGCGGTGATAAATATCCCTGTTGATCACTTGATTGATTACCTCACCAAAAGGTCACGCGGGCCCGGGTAATTTCCTTGTGCCCGAGGCTCCCTTTTCACTTTTAGTCTTTCTCTGCAGCTCTCGCAGCGCAGATCGTGTTATTTATTTTAACCCCTTCACAGCTAAAGAATGTACAGTAAAACAGACATCTGCTAACATACCAGCCGTTCTTTAAAGGTTGCTAGACGGGGTTATTTCGATTTTTAAAATTATTATTTTACACCTGCAACCGTGGGGGTTTCACAACACCAATTCATCTCTAATAATTACAACCCACACAAAGGGCTCGTGCGCTCCGCTCCGCCGGCTTATCCTAATAAAACAATTATCTGAAAGAAGCAACAAGAAAAAAAGAAGAAAGAGAAAGGAGTGAGTTATTGTGGTGAATGAAATATGTTTCCATTTAGACTAATTGAGCGCTCTACATTCAAGCCCCCCCCCCCCATTTTCCCCTGCGCTTGGTGGGAGTTTGTGTTGTGCGTGCACCCGGTGCGCCACCTTTTCAGGCATGGTGTACAAAGGCGCAGTCCACTTAATTGCATCATTGATATCATTACAGCAGAGGTACAACAGCATAAAAGGGTCCAGCTTGCTCGAGTTGCAAATAAGATAAAGGAATTTTGAGGGAGATATCTGTAGTTTTTTTTTTTTTTTTTTTTTTTTTTTTTTTCTATGAGGACAGAATTTACTTACAAAAATTGTTTTGGAGATCTTTTATTCAGATTCTTTGTTACTCAGATGTTACAGTCAGGTATAAAATGGAAGCTGGGGATGCAGAAAGTATCTAAGGTGAAACTGGCGGCTATGGTAGTCCAGTTTCACTTTTGCACAAGGGGGTTTCGGAAATCAGAGGGGGCAATAGGCAACCCTTTAAATATGCTGAAAAATGCTGCCCCATTTGACCAGCCAGATTTTTTTTTTTAATGCATATCCCGTTATTAATATCAATTTAAAACAGGATGGAACACACTTTAAAGTGTTGCAACATTTATTTATTTATTTTTCTATCTGTGTTTTTGTCCTTCCTGGGGCTATTATTTAATGCCCGTCATTCAGTCAACAACCTAATAAAATCCTTAACATCTTATATAGCTTTAGGTTTTAATGCACCACCCCACGATTATATGTCGTCCCCACCTGGCCACCCCTTTGGAACTTTCTGGAGACGCCCCCGCTTTACTCAGTTTCAGCACACTTGTGCGCTAAGCAGTTCGCGTCTGCACTGTCAGCAGCATCTCCAGCTTATGTCATTAATTGTCAATTACTTTAATTACGTCCCGTCGATGAGTCTGGGCAGCCAAGCCACACCTTTAAGAGATAATGATTTAGCTGTGTTTTTAATAGGCTGAGGCAAATCGATAAAGAAGGCCCTTGAGGTAACATGACTGGGACATTGTATGTCTGCATCTTATGCATCTATGATTTTTTTTATTTTTTTATTACATAAGACACGTGGCGAATTTCTGCGTGCTTTCAGTAGCTGTGCCGATTATGAGAGATTTTTTTTTTCTTTAAATAATACATATTTATTTTTAACTTTTATTATACGGGCAAACCTCAACACTGATTTTCAAGAGATGAGTTTTAAAGAAACATACCATACAACAATTTTAGTGACATTGGTTTATATTTATAAAGTGAAAAAGGAACCAAACCAAACAAGAAAAATCAAATAAAAAACTAGTTGCCCTCTTAATGGATCTGCCCCCTTTTCAGGTCAAATCAAGTAAAAACACCCTTTTTGAGCACTGCGGCAATTACCAAGTGATGGAATTAACACACTCTAACAGAGACGTCTCCGACGACCAATAATACTATGGGCACTTAACATATTAATAATTCTCAGGACAAAGAGAAGATGGAGAGAGAGAGAGGAAAAAGAGGAAGAAACAGAAAAAGTTGAGAATTCTCAAATTAAAGAGTCGGGTGGAGGGTTTTCTTTCATATACAGTGCTTTAAAAACACAATTAAAATATATGGAACATTTTAATGGCTTTGACTCTGTAGCTGTCATTTTAAAGGAAACGTTGATTAATGTATCTTTATTTGAAAAGAAAAGAAGTGCTAGGTTGAATCTAAAAATTTGTAAAAAAAAAAACAAAAAAAAAAACAAACAAACAAACAAACAAAAAAAAAAAAAAACACCAGTCTTCACAGAGACGTCAGTCCGAAAACCTTTATTAAGTGACTGAAATGACGTCTGTTATTTTAGTTTCTAAAAAAACTGTTGCTAACTAGGTTTTCTTTAATCCAGCATTTCATTTTTTTTTTTTTTTTTTTTTTTTTTTTTTTTTTTTTTTTTTTTTTTTTTTTTTTTTTTTTACAATTGACGTAGCCTAATTGAAAGTTTGATACCAGCAGCTATTTTTATTTCTTTTTCAGGTCATCCCTCTTTCTCTCATCTCAAGAAATTAGCTCGGAACAAGATGCCCACGATTCCTTCTCCACATATCTTCGCCCGATCAGTCCAATATCAAAGTAATAAATCGTCCCAAACTTTTTTTTCTTCTGGCACTTGCTGCCCGGCAGATTCCGAGCTGTGCGCATGTGCGAAGGTGTCCAGACTGACAATGCTGGAGAGATAGTGCGTTTGGATCGAGAAACCCAGAGAAAAGGGGGGACAGAGAAAAATCAAAAAAGAAGGAGGACAAAAAAGAAAAAAAAAGATTCAAGAAAACATCCAAACAAAACCCACGCCGCAGAGACTGGCACCATGAGGTCCAAAGGCAGGGCGCGGAAACTGGCCACGAGTAGGTGCAACATCCCTTTCTCTTTTTTTTCTTCTCAAACATGCCATTTTATATACCTATAGGCTGTCGCTGTTATCAATTCATACTTTCTGTAACGTCTTCATCTCCAAACAAAAGCGCGTAATCCTGACTTTCTCCTGGTGGGAAAGAATACATCACGATGAGGTTGTGAAGTGAAGAAAAAAACCCAGAGCGGCTCTAAAGGAAGAGCAAAAAGTTAAAAAGTTGAAGGAGCGACGAGAGAACTTTCTGCCAGGCGTCCGCTCCGCTTTTAGAGCTGCTGCTTGCATGTAGTGGGCGCTGTAGTGTAGAGTTAAAAAGTCCCGTGTCCTGAGCCGAGGCGCTTATTGCATCTGCTGCACTGCTGCTGGCTGCTGCGCACATCTGTTTCTGCCGGAGGAAAGTTTGAAGGAAAGGAGGTTAATGGAGAGAAATAAGGAGACGACAATATTTTGAGGGTGAAGATTTTTAAAAAAAAAAAAAAAAAAAAAAAAAAAAAGTTGATTTCGAGTTGAAACAATGAACATTAAGAGTTCGGGTGATACTGAGATCACCTTACTCAGTTTTAATTTTTGCATGCAAAACTCCGCAACTTACAGACTTGAACGTGCACGTAACCTAATTTTTTGTGCAGAAAAAAAAAACGATTCGAGTGAAATAAAAGCTTGTCATGTTTATTTAATCTGTGAGGTTATGATAAAGAGTTGCACTTTTTGGATTAAAATCGATTTGAGTACTTACAACCAAACTAGCTATGTGTGAGGAGAAGACCGGTGCGGCTGCTCAGGCATTGATTTGCCACAATAAATTATGGGTGCGTGCTTTATCCCAGTCTGACGTTCGCTTATTCAGATTTCTGTGTGTAATTCATACAGTTGTGGCATTTTTTTTTCTTTCTTGTAGTTGTGTCTTTAATTGCTGCCCTCCGAACTCTCCATTGCGTCATCTTCTTTTAAATTTCAGGTTGACCTGTCCTCGTCATTATTTAGCCCAGAAAAATGCATTCCCAGTTGTTGTTCTTTGCCCTTATTTTCTGTTCAAATCTAGTGCATTTGATTGACCCTGACAACTTTTCCACCACGTCAGGTGACGTTTTCATGTAGATGTCTTTTCATATATCACATTTCAACCACAATGTAATGTCGCTGACGTCTTTTTACGTCCTTTCCACAAGATGTTGCTCGGGTCAAGACCAGCTGTAACATGCACTCTGTAAATGTTTTCTTAAAATTACGGTTTTTATGTTTACAAGCATTTAGATGACTCAGACTTGCACTTTTTATTTTCATTTTAAATTCAAACGCTTCACTTCAACTACAACACAGCTCTTGCTGAAAGTAGATTTTTACTTCAACATTTGGCTGAAATGATCCAGAGAGCAGAGGTCAGAAAGCAGTAGCTTGCAGAGAATTTATAACAATGTAAGTGGTTAGAATTTGATCATTTCTAATATATAATGCACAATATAACAGTAATAAATTGTCAATTTCACTGCTTTATTGGCTTTTTGTTAAATGCTGAACGCATCAGACAGAGGGGGGAGAAAAACTTATAATTATTTTGCCGATCTTTGGATGTAAAAATGCATTGATTTTTTAAATTATTCTCATTCGTGCACAGTCAATTAAGTATAATGATTATGTTTTTGCAAAGGAAGAGAAGGAGTCTTCTGGAATGTTTTGGGCCCAGAAGAAGAGGAAGAGGACGAAGCGGGCCCACCCTGGCCCTCAGCCAGGTCTGCACAGTGTCAGCGGTGAATATTTAAATTCCCAGACCCCTCATAAGGGGCTCTGCTGGTAAATGCGTTCAATGTGTGCCTCCCCTCCTATACAGAACAAACGTGTGATTTAAAAAAAAAAAAAAAAAAAAAAAAAAAAAAAAAAAAAAAAAAAAAAACTAGAGTGGTGTAATAGAGAAGGTGATGGAGAGGTGGTGAACGTAAGCGTGATAGATGGAGGCTGTCTGATTAGTCCGCTTGTCCAGATGTAATGCGGTGCGCCACAGAAAAACTTCCCACTGTATGTAATGCCAAGGCGAACAGGGCCGCACCCCGCGGTGAAGAGGGAGGGGGAGGAGGAGGGTGGTCTAAAGTGACTCCGGGTGGGCCTAATTAAAAGTCAGCACATTTGTATATCAGAAATATCGCTTTTTTTATTATGCTGTCCAAAAACTGTTGAAATGATAAGCCAAAAACATCTAATTTTTAGGAAAATCTCCATTAAACTATTCAGAAAACTTGGGAAGTATATGCGGCAATTGTTTCCCATCTGTTTCAATCGTCACTCAGTTATACGCCTGTCTTCGGAATTGTGTCTTCTTATTCATTCCTTATCTTAACAGCTGACATCGCTGATTGGCAGAGAAAATGTGTGTCTATATAAGTGTGTGTGAGCGTGTGTCGCGTCCGTCAGCGCCTCATCCTCTACGCATTGTTCAATGGGCCATGCATCCCGCGTTTGTCTGGTGGAGCTCATTAAAACGCTTAATAGATTGGCCCATTTGAGAGGTGAGGGGAGCGGTCCGGCGTGAGGAAAGTGAACTAGAGAGCCCATTAAAGGGCGCTTGCTGTCCCGGAGCAGCACTCTCTGCCCCTGTGCTCCGTTTGATGCCAAAGGTGCGTAGATACAAATGTCCTTTAAGTCCTTCAGGAATAATCGGGGTATAAGGCAGATGTTGCGTCCGTCTCTATCCTGACTTGGTGATTTGAACTAGATTTTTTTTTTTCAGCACAAATGACTTTTTTGTTTTGTTTTTCTTCAAAGTACAATAACAGGATTTGCAACGTTTTGCAAACACTGTTTTTTTCTCTTTTCTTTTTAACATTTATTTTACAATAAATTGTAAAAAAATGTGGCTAAACAGTGCGCATTATAGCTTTTGACCAGGCTAGTACGTACTCAGTAAATACCATATTCTTCTTGATATCTGACACACATGATGAAACTGCAGTAACACGGGACATAGACGTTTTTTTTTTGTTTCTTGTGTTTAGGATGCATCGATCAGGCTATTACTGGCCGGTGCCGATTTCCAGTTTTCTTTAGAGGTCTGATTTTGACCAATTCTGTTTTGGTTGTTGTTGTTTTTACACAAAAAAGAGAACAGATCAGAAATTTAAGGAAATACAAGAGTACCCCCACATATATGTGTTAACCTTTATACATTTTTATTAAATAAAAAAAATGCATCAAAAGACATGCTTCCGGTGATGCTTTTCAAGACAGAAAGTGATACATGTTCTTTGTTTTATTGCCTTTGATAAAGAGGAAAGACATTTTCTCCATTTCTTTTGTTGATCACTGATCAGAGCGGAAATTGACTAGTTCCAATGCCTGTTTCCAGTTGTTATGTCAACAATAAGATAAAATAAAATACATGTTTTTATCCACTCATTCTGTCATAACTATACGCTGAAAATTTTTCTTGTGAAGTGGGAAAAATACAAAAAAAGTTCCTATTTAAAATTAATGAGTGGGAAAGTTCAAGTTTTTTCACCAACCCAAAATCCAATATGGCTACCTTGTCTATGAAATTTATAGTGACGATTTGTTCTCATTGAACATTTCACACACAATACTTTAGAATCTCTTTCAGTAAATTGTGCTACAATATTTGCAAGTACTACTTTCTTGTCTTTAGCTTCAGCATGTAATTAAGTTATTTAGCATATAAACTAGCAAATCCTGCTGTTTTTTGGACTTGGAAGTGGAACAGGTTAGGTTGGGATTGATGTAATTCCACATCAGTTTTGGTTTCAGACGTAAATGCAAAGCATCCACAGGTTCTTGTCCCCTGCTTATCATAATCATTTTATTTATTTTGTAAACAAATAATACCAAAGTACCACCAAAGACAGCACAGGTATCACATGTGGTGTTCATACCACAGTTGATAAACAATTTTTAAGACTATCAAAGAACTTACATATGAATATTTAACATGTATTCAAAGTAAAAAGGACTAGAAAAACAACTACATTTTGCACAGACCCTGCTCCATGTATGTTGAATGCATGTCGATGTGTTTATAGGTATCTGCAAACACATATACCTTAAAGGAATCCTTTTGGTGTGTATTTAATTAGTTCTTTACAGACTTGTGCAGTGTTACAGCAGCGGCTGTGGCGGTCAGTTGTTGTGAGACCCAGGACTTTTTAATCTATCAACAATGTATGAAAACAGCTCTTTTGGAAGGTCTCTGATGTTAATGAGTCGTCCAGGAACAGGGCTTCGGGCTATAAACAGAGAGCTGATGAGGTTAGTGGTTTGTTTGGGCGCTGTTGTCACCCATTTGAAGGATGGCCTCTGTCCCGAGCCACAGGGGAACGTCATGGATCCCTCCCGGGGGATTCTTCCCTGTCTTTACTCCCCCCTTTTCAAAATGCAGTCCTGTCTCTCCAACATCATACACCATTATGTACTGGGGGGATTTCATAATTCATAAAGTGTGGTGTTTGGATATTGTTGATGATGTGTATTTGTGTTGCGAGGGCGATGATGATGCTCTGACCCAGACAGGCCAGTGTGGGAACACTAAGGGCTGGATGCAGGGAGGGTGGTGGGGCTGTGCTGCAACATGTCAAGCCTGGGAACCAGTGTGTGTTTACAGCAGGGAAACTGTACCAATACAGAACAATGAGCGAGCCTTACCCCTTCTAAATAATAAAAAAGCAATTTTGCTTTCTTCTTCCCCCCTAAAGGTCACAGAGTTAGAGATAGGGAGTCAACACAAAAGCCTCCAGTCTGTCGGCAGTCTGGTCTGGCCCAGTGCGGTGCCAAGGCTGAGGTCATTATCAACAGAGCAGTCCCAGGCTAAGCATATTTTTATAGATTGTGTGTGTGAGTGTGTGTGTGTTTGCTTGAAACTCTGTGCTTATTCGGTTGTTGTGTATACATGCGAGTTTTAATACACATCTAAACAAAAGCACTTTTCAGAGCGCACGATCACACTGTAAAATATGAGACATGCCAGCATTTTCCCATCACAAATTGGTGCACGATGCATGGCATATTGCTGAGTTTTAAAAAGTTTCCATCAAAGTGATTTGTGTGTCGTTCTGATGTCTGAGGAGATATAACACCAGCAGATTGCTGATGGCGCAGTTCACCATCAGCAGAGCTGCTACAGTAGGATTGTGAAGTTAGCACTCCTCAGGCATGCTTTGAGGAGTCTGTACCTCTGTTATCTAATTAAAGGATCTCAATCATTTTATATACACCAATCAATTACCTGGAGAAGGTGGTAGAAACAGGGCCTGGCACTCTGGCCTCATGTCTCACATCAGCTAACAACCATCAGTTACTTTATTACTCTGTTGAGGGCTTTTATGGGAAGGAAAGCAAAACATTATTTGATATGATTTTTATTGTTTGCTGCACTTTGATATTAATTGCAGCTGCAGCCATGATATCAGTTTTACATGGTAGGTCAAAAACTCCAGCATGATCATTTTACTGTGTCGTGAAAAAGTTCTTGCTGCCTTATATATTTCTTCTATATTTTGCTCTTCTTGTCACACTTAAAAGTTTCAGACTATGAAACACATTCTAAGATCAGGCAAAGATAAAAAGATAAAAAATATTAAAAGCTTTTCAAACCAGCCAACCGACATGTAGAATCAAGAATTCACTTGCAAAAAACTGGTCAGACAATCTAAAGAAAGCCAAAAGATCTTAAAAACCAACAAATCATGACCTGATCTCAAGAAATTCAGGAACAGATAAAAGTCATTCACATCTATCAGTCTGGGTTACAGAAGGTTACAGACCCATTTTTGAGGCTTTGGGTCTCCAGCAAACCACAGTGAGCACCATTCTCCAATAATGAAAACAATATGGAACATTGGTGAATCTTTCCAGGAGTGACCGATCTATTACAATTACTCCAAGAGTATCAGCAACTTAATTGGTCACAAAAGAGCCCTGAACAACAGGTATACAGGCCTCACTTGCCTCTATTAAAGTCAATATTCACAATTCAGCAACAAGAAAGAGAATAGTCAAAACATGTACATGTACACACTTGAATGGCTAAGATACACACACATACACACACACACACACACACACACACACACACACACACACACACACACACACACACACAAAAAAACAAAAAAAAAACAAAAGGAAGGTTTTCAAAAAGGCCTAGTCAAAGTCTGGACTTGCTGTGGCATGATCTGAAGCAGGATGTTAATGGTGAAAAATTATCCAATATGACTAAATTAAAAATAATTTTACAAAGAAGAGTCGGCCAAAACTCCTCCACAGTGATGTAAAAGACTCATTGTGAGTTGTCACAAATGTTTCATGGCAATTGTTTCTGATTTTTGATTTTTTTGGCACTAGTGGCCTTTAATGAAGTGTAGCACAACTAGCTATTAGGTTCAGGGAACAATTAGTTTTCTTTAATGGGGCAGATTGATTTGGAAAGTTAAAGCTCATTTAAAATTGTATTTACTCTAGCTATGCTTGATATGAAAATAATCAGATTTTTTTGAAATATTCAAGTGTGACAGAAAAGCAAAAACAGAACAGATATGTAAGCAAGCAAATACTTTTTCACAACCTTGAATCTTTTCTTGTAGTCTGGTGTTTTTCAAGTCCCAAATGTGTTTTTTTTTTTTTTTGTTTTTTTTTAAATATTTTTTTTGTCATTAGTGGCCTTTATTGAACGGTAAATAAATAGGAAACAGGGTGAGAAGAGACAAGGAAGGCATGCAGCAAATGGGCCGAGACCGGGAATCAAACCCAAGACAACCACGTCGAGGACTGTATGGTGCACACACTGAGCCACCCAGCCTCCCCTTGGTTTATTCTTTATGTGAAAACTGATTTGTGTTTACCTTATTCCATCTTAGCATGCTGTATTGATTCGTCTACACATTTTGGAAGTGATCAGCGTTCTTTAAGAGTTGGAGGAACAACTTTATGCTGGCAGATGGGATTAAATGGAATTCCTTGCTTGTGAACACTGCATTTTGATGGTTGTCCTAGAGGGCTGATGGGGAAAACAGTGCTTACACACCAGAGGGAGTGCAAAGCTATAAACAGGAATTACCCAACAATCGTTTTGTGAATGTGGTGATAACAGCGTGTTCCAGCAGCGCTTGGGGATCTCCCTGGGTGGAGCTGGCTGGACCAATGAAAGGAGGTAGTGAGAGGGTCGTCATTTTAGATTATTAGTAAAGAACAAATAAGTTCACACGGGGAAGCTAGAACTGGGATAATGTTTTTTATGTATGTGTTAGAGGGCCATGTTTATTTAATTTCTGTTCACCTTTTATCTTTGCCATTACTTGCTCTCTTCCTTGTGCTCCACCCTGAGGCCCATTAACTGATGACCTCTCACCTCTACAGGACGAGAGTGTAGAGAGGAGGAGATGTGATCAAAGCTGTGGTCTTCCTTATGAAGGTTGAACCCTCATGTATAAGAAAAAGGAGAATCTGGACAAATTAAGAAGACTTTAAGAATGCATTATCTACTCAGCCAGAAAGACACAAAGCTCCGTTATATCAGATGGATAGCATCTGTGAACATCAGTTGTTGTGTTTTCTATATATTCTCAATTGGACTGAGGTCTGGACTTTGACTGAACTGAATACGTTTGTAACTTCTAATAGGTTTACTTCTAGGATTGCCTTCATCTATCTTTCCTGCCAGTGCTGAAGAAATGCATTCCCACAGCACCTTGCTGCCATCACCAGGCTGTGTATCCTAAATGGCTTGTGGCAATTTTCAAGTGGGTGAATTCCCACTTTTTCTTCAACACTGTCTTTCTTCTTGCCACTCCTCCACGTAGGCCAGATTCATGGAAACCATGTCATGCACTTGCTTGATCATTAGATTCTCCCACCAGAGCTGTGGATCTCTTCTCTTCTTCTCTGATTAATGTTCTCCTTATTAACTCATTGTCTTCTCATTACCACAGTAGGTAGATGGCTATGTCTTAGTAGGCTTTCAGTTGGGCCATGTTCTCTTAATTTTCTCTGACAAGGCGGAAGCTTGAAGCAAGCTGCAAACAAGATGTTTTATGGCTGTTTTCTTGCCATTATTCATAAAGGCCATATTTGAGGGGCAAACCTCTGATAGTTGTGTTTTTGGGAGACTCTCCTTCTCGAGTTATGGATCCCTGCAACTTCTCCAGGGTTATAGGCCCGTTGACTGCCTCTCTGATAAATTCTCTCTTTGCCTGGCTCAAATCAATGGGCATTTTTTTTGCAAGGTTTGCTTTTGCCATAACTTTTCAATTTATGATGGTGGATTTACCAGGGCTCTAGCAGATGTTCAAAGCTTGGGATGTTGTTTTATAATGTATCTCTGCTTTAAACTTCTTCACTACTTTTTGCTCACCTGTTTGCAGTGGTCCTTTGTTTCATGGTACTGTTTATTCACTATTCTTCCCAAAAAAAAACCCAAAAAACAAAACAAGACTCTGAGGCCTTCAAAGAATAACAATATTTATATTGAGATCAAATTATGCACAAGCTGACCCTACTAATTAGGTGACCTCAGAAAGAAATTTACTGCACTAGATTCTATTTAAGGGTATGGGAGTAAAGTGGGCTAAATACAATATAAATGCCACAGTTGTCAGACTTTATTTTGTTAAAAATTTTGAAAACCAAAATCATTCTTCTGCTTCACAGTTATACACTACTCTATGTTGGTTTATTTCCATTAAAATACATAGAAAACTGTGGCTGTAATTTGACAAAATATTTCTATTTCAGGTGTTTATTTTTGTTTGACTTTGCACCACAACTATCTAAATTCTTTGTTGAATGCCTTGTTATCGTTAGCGACACTTTCAGGCCAAGTATCGTCTTTATTCATCTAAGTTCTTCTTTGAGGAAAGGAAAATCTACATCCCTGCCCTTACAGATCTGTCTTGATGACTCCCCACTTATGTATGCGGCTTCTGGCTGTTTGTGTGTGTGTACACAAGTGTTGCTGGTCAGCCAGGGTCATGGCAGAGGAAAGAACATGGTGCTGGAAAAGAATGCAGGACTGATTAGCGCCGCTTACCTGTGAGTGAACTGGATGTACCGGCGTGTGATGAGACCGAGGAAACAAGGGAACAATAGGACAGTAGAGATTCCTTTCCCCGTCACATACCAGCAATCCTCCGGCCGAGGCCCCCTGCCTGGAGCTTTGATGAACCCTCCTTGCCGCTTCCTGGGATTGTCGCTCTTCCACAAACACAAGAACACGAAGAAGTCCGGCAAGCGAGGCCAGGGAAGAGAGAGCACAGCCCTCTTCAGGATGTCCTGTTTTGATTAGTGTGAGCATCCTAACAGCACCGTAGGAATATTATTCTAACACGGAGAAAAGCTTAATGGTGACACATACACTTCTTTCCACTCTGTGACCTTCGGGGTCAAATATACCACAGTGAGTTGGGAATCAAAGAGCTGCTCTTCACTCAGTTATGCTGTGGAGGAAATCATGAGAGGAAAAGGAGTAGATAAAATGATCAGGAGAGCTTACAGGCCCTGTCAACAGGTGTAAAGAATTTTTCATGTAGGTATTTTTAGAATTTTCAGTAAATATTTCCCTGTATATATAAAAAGTGGAGATAAAAAGCATGCATCAGTCTTTCAAATAATTGCCATTTTGTCTTACCTTTTATGTAATATTTGTCCTGTATAAGTAGACTGAGAAATAAACAAACATGTTAGGGAGGAAATGACATAAAGGCCGATGACCAGAATGCAAAAGTGTGCACTTAAGCTAATATTTTGTTGAAGTACTTCTTAATTTTAGCACTCAGTCTTCATTGGTAATATTTGCCCCCTCTGGTTTGTGAAATTACTCCAAATCTGTAAAACTTTAAGGACATCATTTGTCAAAAACTTCTCTTTGAGTCATGGCACAGATTTAGTTCTGGACTCTGGTAGGGGCCTGCGGAAACCTTCATTCTTCTCTCATGAAACTGTTCTTTTGTTGAGTGAGATGAACTGATGCTAAAAAAAAAAAAAATAAAACCTCCTTTAATTCTCAGCTTTCCAGCAGACTTGTGAAGTTTTTGGGTCAGACTGACTCATATTAAAAACTATTGAACACAAAACATCTATTTTCATCTAAAGAAAAGTAATCCCAAAGCACGATGCTACCACCACCGTATTTCACTGTTGGTATGGTGCTTCTTTTGTTTTATTAGACCATAACACATTATCCCACAAGGTTTGGGGATATTTTAGCCTGGTCTGGATGTTTTTGGTGGAAAACAAGGCTTCTGTTTTGCAACCCCTCTTCTTAGTTCAGACATACAGTATGAAGGTTTGTAATTATACAGTATACATCAGGTTGTTCTCAAACGTAGAACATACCAGTACAGCTCCTTCGGTGGTATTGTTGGCCCCTGGCATCCTCTTTAACCCTTTTACATGTTTTCTACAATTACTGATCACTGTCTTCACAGCACCATGATAGGTATACATAAACTGCTGTTCAATTGTTTTGTATCCGGTTGACTGAAACCTCGGTACAATGAGATCATTTTGAACCATTGTAACTGTTAGGTTTCAAAGAACTTTGCACATTCATTTAAATAAGGAGAAGTGAGTCAGCTGATTCCACTCTGGACATTTATTTTAAGGATCAGCACAGGTGGTACATGCTCACAAAAAAGGACCAGTTCCAGGCTAGAAAAGGTAATGCATTAACAGTCAGGTCTTAGTTTTATACTTTACAATGACATCAAAACCAAATTACAATGATGTGTTAGTTATTAGTTATTTCCTGTCCTAATTAGATACATCTCTGATACATCGCATGAAATAAATAGTATGGCATAATTGGTCCGTGTTCTAAATAGATACTCCATTGACACCCTTCATTATCAGTTTTAAATTGCCTGGATACTGTTCTGAACAATATGCACTGAGAGAACTATCTTCTCTGTGTGCATTGCTCGTTTGAGAGGATGAACAGATAAGCTGGCCAGTGTCTTGACTGCTGAACGTTCCATCCTGTCAAGTTTTGACCCAACTGGCTGTATTTATCTAAACCACTGAGTCACAGCTGATTTTTCACATATTCCTATCCGCTGAAATTGGCACTTCAAAAGTTATTCACACCCCTCTACAGGCATATTCCCCCCCCACTCCCAATGAAATAAATTTTTACTTCAACATAATCTTTCTGCAAACTTTGACTGTAACTAAAAAGTGCAGGTAAGCAAACTTCAGAGAAATCCAGCTTGTACAGCTTAACTTTATTTCAAGTTTATCAGATTTACCCTAATTGATGAGAGGTGTAACCTCAAGTATTATGAATGCAGAAATTCAGTTAAAAGATCAAACTTGATCGACAAAGTAGGAACTTAAGGGTGTCCACAATTATGCAGCAAGTCCAAGCAAGGCTATTGTAGCATTTTTCTATTTCTATATTTCTCTGAAATACAGATTTGTTTGTTTTTCATTAATTATTTTAGGATGTGTCTCATTAAAGCTGGAAAAAGTTGTGAAATGATTTATCAAGAGATTGTTTTAGTCAAAAGCCTGAAATTTTAATACTAGTATGTCCACTTTTGAGGGCCTTTGTATGTGAATAGTGATATGGTTGCATCATAGGAATTACAAACCTTCTAAGATCAATTGTGATAAGCACTGTAGTTTTGCAGAGAACACATACTAATGATGAACACAAGCAATATTCTAAAGAGACATATATTTAGGCTAGGATTAGATCTGCAAACAAGAAAAAAGTGAATTTTGTGTTTCAGCAGTCAGACATTTCCTTGCTCCAGCTGCAAGTCCAGCAGTTCCTTATTCTAAACTCTGCATCTTGTGATGCTCTTTCAGCAGCCTCTGCTACATCTTCACTGTGTCCTTTTGGAATCAGAAAGCAGTAAATCTTTGCTTCATGGTCTGCTGTTCTGCTGGTGCTTGAGGACTTTATTTTGACAGGAGGCCACCACTTTGTTCACCTCAGCATCCACATGCGACCCCCAGGGACCTGGATGTTTCTGTCAGGGACTGCTGCAAGACTGAGGGCACTGGGGGTGGGGGGTGTGTATGTGTGTGTCGGGGGGTTGCTCACCGGGTCAGTGGACAAGCTAATCGATTTTATCTCAGTTTCAAACCCCAGCCCAAACCCCTGTTGGCCTGATATTCACATGTTCACTGTTCAGAGGATTTCTTTCTCTCATGATCTCCCTTCTGATGTTTTTATTCCCTTTTGCTCTCGCATTACTTTTCATCTTTTCGTCTTTCTTTAAGGCCTTCTGCCCTTTTCTTAATTTCTCACCTCCACTTTTTGCTTCTTTGCTCATTCCTAGTGAATGTAAGAGTGAATGTATTTTTCTATTAATACACAAAAGGTATATGTTGCAGCGAAATGCATACAAAATGCTTGTCCCTCATTGATAAGGTGTATCTTATGTGGGTTTTTGTTTCTTTAAAAGATCTCTACATTGTGATAAATCAACTTTTGCTAACTATATTTCAACATGTAAGACATAGAGATACAATTATTTTTTTAAAGTAGATCCCACATTTTATAATAAATGTCATACAAACTCATGACACCATTTTCTATAACAAAAACATGAAGCTTCCAATCTAGTTTGATTTATGAATCATCTTAAACAACTACATGGGACCAAAGAGTAAATACAGACAGTAAAATAATTACTTGAAAATAAAGTGTATAATAGCAAACACAAACCATAAACTACAAAGAAAATGAATATGAAGCACAAAACATTTGATAAAATAAGATAAAACATCAAATAACTAAACTAAATGAAAGGCCTTGGTAAAGACATAAGCTCTTAAAAAGAATTCAAATACAGACAGAAGAGTTCCGTCTAATGTGCAAAGGTAGCTCATTCCCCATCTTCCACACACTCTGCCACAGTAATAGCAAGAACTTCAAAATAAAATTTAGTTTAATATAACTCTTAAATAAATGCTAAAATGTAAGCCCAACCAGTATAGTGAAAAGCCAAGACAGCTTTATTCATAAAGTACTTTAAAAACTGGTCAAAGTGCACAACAGATATACAAAAAGATTAAAAAGAAAATACAAAAATATTCATATATGGTGGAAACATGGTAATATATGTGTGCTTTTTCAAAGATGTGTAGCAGCATTTTGTACCCATTGAAGATGAGCAACTGGAGACCCATTAGCCCCCACTTAAAGTGCATTACAGTAATCCAGTCGAGTGGTGACAATGCTATGGATTAATCATTTTAGCCAGAGGTCTCAACTGGAAACAGGTCAACTCTACACTTACCTGATCACACTGTCACAGTAAAGATCACTGTTCACTTAAACTTCAAGTTCATGTGAGGTTAATATTAGTGCAAGGTATAGGTGTAATGACACAATGAGATCATGAGATGATAGACCAGAGGTCCTCAAATCCTGACATCAGGGGTCAGTGTCCTGCAACCTTTAGATGTGTCTCTGTTTCAACACACCTGAGTCAAATAATCAGGTCATTAGCAGGACTCTGGAGAACTTGGCTGCACTGAGGAGGTGATTCAGCCATTTAATTCAGGTGTGTTCGACCCCTGTGATTGACAATACTGGATTTTTCAGAAACCCACAAATCATTTTTTTTTCCACAAATAGAATAAAGGTTTCACAAAATGAAAACTGTTTTAAAGAAGAGTCTCCAGTCAGTGTAGAATAATTCAGGTCCAACTATTATGTTTTTTATTTCTGTATAATTCTAAGGTAATCCTAATGTCAAAAAAAGCATTAAAGATGCTGTTTTTTTTATGTTTTCACGAATAGAATAAAAGTTTCCTAAATATCAAACTGTTTCAAAGAATTACTGTTACAGTTCAGGTTTGCTCAGTCTAAGTTAGAGGTCTCCAAAAGTTTTGCTAAGTGGGCTAAAAATGTTAAGCTGAAAGTACTTGTGGGCAACAAAAATTTGAAGATTTTTATAAAAATGAAAATGCAGAAAAGTATACATCAGTATACATTCATCCGTTTTCTTGGTCTACATATTTTTTTAGTCTATTCTAAGCAACAAGAATTAGAAAAAAAGAGTCATTATTTCTTTAATAAAATGTTTGGCTTATTTACCCAGGTTTAATTAATAGATTTACCCAAGTGTGCTTCTAAATAAAAATAAGACATTAAAATGAAAAAAAGGTAATTGAAAGAATTGAAAGACATACTTTTTGCTGTATATTTTCCATTTTACAATTTTAATATGTCTGTATCTTTTTTGAGAGTCCTCGTAACAGTTACAAAAGTTTAAAAGTGTCCATCTGCAGAAATCACCTCATGATTAGCCAGATGTCTGCCATTTTTGAATTGTGACCATGGGACTTACACAATTATTTGAGAAGCTCAAATGGCCTGTGTCACTCATTTTGTACAACCCAAAAATGTTTTTTAACAAAAAAAAAAAAAAAAAAAAAAAAAAACAAAGTAGAGATAATCAAATAATCCAGACTCATTAAAGAACTCTACAAAAGAGCTCTGAAGCAAGTGTCAGTATTTAGTTGCGGCATTCTCACAGTAATTACAAATCTTTTGCATATTCTCTTGCTCTGTCGCTGTTTGTTTTTTCTCATGACTGTCCGAAATGCTGCCACTCAAATAATTTAGAAGCACTAAAGGCGTCTTCAAAGCATTTGCGTGTTGTTGGTCATCCTGACAAGATGTCTTAGGCAGCTCTCTTAACACTTAAGAGCAAGTGAAGAATTACTTCCTTTGTGGCTTAAAATTAAGAGTCTCAGATACAACAGGGTGTCCGAGTTCTGATGTGATAAATGGCATGGCAGAGTTGCTTTTAACGAGTTTACCAAACAAAACCTTGTGCTTGTTACTGCTTTACATAATTTTGTAAATGAAGATGGCAGATTGCATGGAGGACTTAGTAAGAATCACTGATGCTTTTAAAAACTGAATAAAAGATGAATTTTGAATACCAACTCAGAGATTATGACACAAGGCTGAAAAGTTTATCTTTAAAAACACAATCTGAAGTTTACCTCTCAAATGTCTTTGTTGGGGGGAAATGGCATTTTCATATGCTAATAGTTAAATATAACATGTGCAACATTAGACTATAAAGCTTTCAGACCATTCTGGAAATTTATGCTCTGTGTCCCTCTGTTTGATTGTTCTCTACTGCAAGCTGGTAGTCAGGATGAGAAGCGGCAGTTTTCTTGTCGGTTCCCCTGGATAAGCGTTGTAACAAGGGAGCAACAGCTTTGGGAATGGTTTGGAAACTTTCTCTTCATCTGTGTAAGGAGATATTGCGCTGACAGTTAGCAGACTGCTAGCCAAGCACAACATGAGACAGGAGCACAGGCCCTATGGAGCTTAACAAAATGGACAAACCGGACCAAACAATCCACCCCTCACTGTGAAAGGGAACAACATATTTTAGCTTTTCAGGTATTTATTGTTATGAGAGACGAAAGGATGAAGAGTCAAGAAGGTGAATGATTACAGTTCCAAACACAGACAGGTGCAACTGAATATAATAAGTTATTATCTAAATGCACAATTTTGGCAGGTTTTCTGTTATTGGTTGTCTAAGAACATTTGTGTTTAGAGATTATTTGCTTGTTCTTTTGTTTGCCTTTTTAAATGTACTTTTGAACATTTGTACCCCTGGAAAATTTTCAGATTTTGTCAAGTTACAAAGGGGAGGAAGGCATTGATAGTAACTTTAATAGTAACTAGCCCATGGAAACTCTGGAGGAACTTCATTAATCCACAGCTCAGGTGGATGAATCTGTTCACAGAACATCTCTCAGTTGTGCCATACAGTCTTCTATTGAACATTGGTAACAAGAAAGCCATTGAAGAGAGCAAGCCACTAAATATCCAATTCAAGGTTAGGAAACAACCCTTGAGGGGCAAACATCTGAAAAAAGCTGCTCTGGTCAGATCAGACTAAAATTAAACTTGTTGGCCCACATACAAAATTTGATGTGTGTTTAAAAAAACTAGCTCTGCACATCACCCTGAACAGATGGAGAAACATGACAGTGGCAGCATCATGCTGTGGAAAGATTTTTCTTCAGCAGCTCAAAGATGAATGGAAGATGGATAGAACTCATTAGAGACTACAAAAGACTTGACAGAGGGAGAGGTTTGCCCCCCAGCAGGACAACAGCTCTAATCATAACCAGAGATGGTATTGTCACAGTCCAGACCTTAATCCAACTGAGAATCTGTGACATGACTTGCAACCTCACATGCACATATGTAATCCACCCACTTTGAGCTTCAGCTATTTTGCACAAATTGGGCAAAATTTTCAGATTCTGGATATATACGGCTTTTAAAGACACCCCCAAAAATTTGCAACTGTAATTGCAGCAAAAGGTTCTGCAAAGTATTGAGTCAGAGAGACATAAAACAATTCCATGCCATCATTTTTAGACCTTTCACTACTCTAATATTCATGGCTTTATGTTGATATATCACATAAATATCCCAAGAAACAGATAGACTTTTTAGGTCATAAATTGCTAAATGTAAAAAGTTCAAGGGCAATGAATACATTTTCAAGGCATTATATGCTCTTTTTATTTACCATGACAAAAGGATGGCATACATGCTGGAGAAAATAAGTCACAGAAATTTAGGTCCTGCATCCTGTAATATTTGGACATATACCTTAGCCTATCCCTCAGAAAGATCTAAGATGGGATAGAGGACTGGCCGGACAGCATGGGCTGGGACATTGCAGGTGTGAGTCCGTGTCCCTCTGTCCGGCCATTAATCGCTGCCATCTGACAGTTCAATTTACAAGGAGGTCCAAGAGGAACAGCTGACTGGTTACCACTGCAGGTTATTACAGAGCTCGAAGTCAGCCAGTCGCATCAGCGATCAATGACAAACGCGGGGCAAAAAAAAGTGAAGGAGAAGTAGAATAAGGTACAGTTGAGAAAGACAGGATTAGAAAGGCAATGGGAATTCGAGGATGAAGGGTGGGGAGAGGAAGAAGAATGGCAGGATAATAGTAGTTATGCCGCTGAAGGTCAGCTCTTGATTGTGAAGTGGATGACAAACAGGCTGTCAGCTGCCAAGAAATAGAGATATTCATCCAATGCTGCTGAAACAGAAAACATGGCCCCCTTACTTGTGCATAAATGTATGAAAACACAGTGACTGCCAAAGCAGCTTGACTGAGACTGAAATGATGGAGTTTCAATTGTACCTACAGTATGTTGGCACTGTGCAGCCCCTATTAATGGTCATTTTGGTCTCTGTTGTGGTGGAAGTAAAAACAAAATCACTTGGCATAATTGACATATTTCCCAAGACAACCCTGCGGCCTGACATGGTACCAGCCGCCATTACCATGTTTGTGTTTACTGAGCCTCAGGAAGCCAGAGGCCATTGGTGCCAAACCAAGGGAATTCCAAATGCTCAAACCATTCTATTTTACACCTAGAACATCATTTTCACCTTCTTAGACATGTTTTTCCTGTGACTTAGAAAAACCTTAAGAAAGGGTTAATTGACAGTGTTTGGCCAGATAAAACAACAAAAAGGTCTCCCTTGTCTCCCCAGAGGACTGGAGCAGCTAAACTGGTTGTTTTTACTACACTATCTCCAGGCAGATCCACTGGCTCTCCCTCCCCGACCATGATTCACACACAAAGACACACACACACACACACACACACACACACACACACACACACACACACACACACACACACACACACACACACACACACATTCGAACCATCCCAGCATGGACACCACTGAGTGATGATGACTCATTACAGAGCCGCTGCCCTTTGGCCTCCTTCAGTCTTTATGGATCGTTCTCTGGCAGAAACATATTCCCTAATGCCAAGTTTGTGTCCATCTGCCTGCCTGTCTGTCAGACAGTCAGGCCCCTTAGTCTCTCTCGTTCTCTGTCTCCCCCTGACTTTCACACACGAGTACATAGCAGACATCTCTGCCTCTGTTTATTTTAATAACAAACCAGAGAAATATCTCCTTTTCCCATTATAGCTATACATGACAGAATTCATGTATTCCCCCGATGGGAATAATGGACAGAAGTGTTGATTTTTGTTCTAAGATCGCTTTTAGAAGAGCTTGAGAAATGCTTCAAAAGTTGTCAGCTTTCCAAAGGTGTGGCACTTTAAAAGATTAATTATACTCCATTTAACCCAAATTACCATGTTGGAGTTGGTTATGGAGCATCTATTAAGATGAACTCACAGTAATCCAACACATCTTCTCATTTGCAGTTGTTTGGACTCCTCAGTTTACAGATGTGCAGCACAGCATCAGAGAAGCAAAAGAAAGAAGTCAGTTTGGATTTCCAAACATATTTTTCTCCTATCCGTGTTATTTAATTAATCCAATTCTATCAGCCTGCCAAGAGTATTCTGCGTAGCTCTGACTACTAATATGTTTGTTGTGGGTTCTACCATTTGATCCTTCTCTTGACAAATGCGATTTGTTTGACCTGATTTGATCAGTTGCAGCAGCACATTTCCTTGCAGCCGAGATCAGGTAGACCTTTTTTTTTTTTTTTTTCCAAAAGGGGGTTTAAATGTTTTTTCCACCTGTGACAGAGGAAACTCTATTAGAAGTGTCTTGGGCCACGAGGCTCTGCTGGTTCTGATGAAATGCTCTTTGGGTGTTAATGTAATTCCGTTTTTGCTAAGCCAGGAGACCAGACATCTCTGGAGCTTTGAAACAGGTGCTGAATGGGAGAAAACAAAGTCTGGATATATGCCCTACAATTACAAAGCTGGAAATGATGAAGGATATGTCTTAGAAGTAACATTGTAAATCTCAGTAGGGATTTCACAAAATTTGTTTAAGAGATATGTTTTTTTGGTGCATGTTAGCTCAGTGCAGCTTATAAAACACTAATGAACATAGCCCATGACATATGGATTTAATATTAAGCTTACTACATACAAAACTAAGAGGCTTTGAACAATGGTTGTTTTTGATGTGTAAGACGACCTACTACCCAGGGCGTCATTCTGTCACAGGGTAGCACAAGGATTCTGGAAAAATTTACATCTTGAGGAGGTTTTTCATTGCTTATTGTGTTTTACAAAGGATGAGCACTATAAGAACACACTGCCATGAGGCCTTTTTGATTTTACAAAATCAAAATAAATTAAGGGCAAAAGGGACTATTGACTGAGGCTGGCTCATAATCTTGAAGTTGGCATCTAATTCCTGACTCCATTAAATGTTTGTTCTAGCTATTTTTTAAAAGAGTCTGGACTTAATTTGATCCTCTTGAGATTATAATTTAAAATACATAGATTGGTCAATCCTGAACAAAAGTAATCTACACTGAAGAGACTCTTTAAAACACAGTTTGATATGAAATCGTTATTATATTTGTAAAAGCATGTACAAAAGGGACATATATGCTTTCTGGCATTATAACAAAGTCTGTAAACTGTCTGAATCACCTTGCTTGGCAATTAACATGATTTCAATGTTGAGGTTATATGTATACCTCATTTAGACATAAGTCAACATTTAGTCTATGTGTAGCACAACTTTAGACCTTGATGTTTTGTGTAAATTTAGACACAATTAGACTGAGCAGTTGTACATTATAAGTTCATAACCTTTGAAATATTGTATTACAAACAACTGGAAAATCCGAAGGACCACAAACAAAGTTTGCAAATACAGCAGAAATGTCAGAAACTGAAAATCAAAGACAATTGCATTTTATTTTGTATGAATGAACAAATGTCTTTTTTCTGTGGTGATGTTTCATTGTGTGGAAGACAACTCGGCATTTTTGTTTTTTTAAAGGCTTACATATTTATTCTGTACTGGTTGGTGGAAACAGCATGCATTTTATAGAGAGTGCCACTGAACATTTAAGCTGTAAAATAATGTACAATGACTAGATGCTTTCTGGATATTACTAGAGAAAATCTTGAGTTTGCTTCATAAATGAGAAAGAGGGCAGAGGTCAGAGGTAACTTTGCAAGAATTAACCAGAAATATTACAGTCTCAGACAGTAGCAGGCAGACCTTCTGTAGCTTTGAAGTTAACTTATAATATTACCTTTTAACAGAAAAATGGTGCATATTCCAAATGCTCTTTGGAATAAGCGAATGGTGTTTCATTGGTTTTCCCATTTTAGCCTCGACTTCAATGGACATGTTTAGATTTTGTTTAGACATCTTTTTAAAAAATGCTCATGTGGCACATAGACCCCTGTATTGTTTGAAAATCCTGTTTTGCTTTATAAAACCTGTTTGTGAAAAAATAAAAAGTGTTGGGACTCTTAGTTTTTTAAAATATAGTTGAAATTTGTGCTTTTTTCATCTCATTTTTGCAATCCTAATGTTACATGTTAGACAAAGAAGGAATACTAATGCTATAACCACCACTGAGTTCAGGAAATAAATACTATGAAATATAATGTAAGCTGAAAACTCTAACTTTTTGAGTGAGATTTTCTGTACTTTCCTTTCTTGTCAGAATCGCATGTTTTTATCATATACTTGAGAATGCTGTGGCAGTTACTGCAAAATTCCACAATTAACTTATAATAACTTTCATCCCACTGAAGAAGAGATGCTCTGGATCGCAGCTGTTACAAACAGCCACGATTCATGGCTGGTCCTGATACATCACCTAATGAAAAATGTTTTCTTTCTAACTTGTGACACCCTCATATTAGGTCTAGAGCTCTTGCTATTGCTGTTGAAAGAAAAATACAAGAAAATACAAGCCCGAACCCTAAAAAAGACCCAACGAGGAATGAAAAAAGTGCTGTAACATCCAGGTTTGGACTAACATATTAATAACATTTTTTGTCATGTCACATGACATTATTACAGATCAAATACACATATGATTTATGTCCTCCATCTGAGCCTACACACAGCATATTTGCTGGCAGTGGAATTGTTGGTCAAAGTCAACAGCAGCAGTAATTTGTCTCTGTATGAGTGGGAGGTGAGGGCAGAGGTCAGAGAAATGAAAATGACCAGACCTAGCTTAATTGTTGTATCTATTTGTGGTTTGAGACAGGATGTCTGTCTTAGGGTCCCTCTGTCTGTTCGTCCATGTGTCTTGCTTCTGTCCTGGCGCCATGTTTTGTGTCAATGGGCCAAGACCGTCCAGCTTGCATTTGGGCCTTTGTGGGTACTGATCAGATTGAGAAAGAGCTCAGTATTCAGTGAAGAGACCTCTTTGGAACGATAGCATCCCTATCACAACACTCTTTCTCATGGAAAATATTTTTCAGGCTTTCCGGTCCTGTTTTTCTTTCCCATACCACGAGTTTGTCACTGACAAAATCTTACATCCCAGATTGATATGAGCGTGCACACTTTTATTCTGGTATAGTTACTTTGAAAGCAGGAAATATTTTACTAATACTGTAAAATATCTCAATAATGTTTTTGTCAGCAGTTCAATCTACCTGACAAGGTAAAGCCTGTAAATTGTAGGGAGAAAGGCTTCCTGTGTTTGATGATTGTATTTATCTCACATAATTACAAAGCTCTGCTCTGTCTACACATCGTGACCCCTGACCTGGAGTGTGACAGTTGTGGGTGGGTGTCGCCAGACACCCAAATGTGCTGTCCAGGTTGTGCTTCTCTAGAAAGTCTGGTTTTTGTTGAAGGATCATGTGTCTTAGCTTGTCTTTCTTTCTAAACCAATTGATTTGGGAAGTGTGTTAGGGAGTCTGACTTTAAGTGAGGAAATTTGTCTTTTTATCCAAAAATTTAAATAATTAAGCAACACCAATCCATATCAGCTTATTTTCTGCTTGTTCTGCTTAGTTATACTATTACCTGGGTTAGCATAATGATGTCAGTTTGTTTCATAATATCCTTTGGCTCGTCTGACTGTCTGCTAGCTATCTGGACTTTACAAACAAAAGCTACAATATTTATGCAGCAATTCCTATTACTTAATCAAATAGTTAAAGCAGTTGTTTCAGCTGTGCTTAAAAGAGCAAGCTGTATTGCTCTTTTAAATGCTCCTGCTCCTCTATTTCTCTCTTTTTTATGATTATTCATTAAAACTTTTTAATTGAGCTCTGTTTCCTAAAAGGCTGCCCTCATGCTTTCCTCCTTTCAACAATCT
This sequence comes from Anableps anableps, assembly GCA_014839685.1. Taxonomy (NCBI): domain Eukaryota; kingdom Metazoa; phylum Chordata; class Actinopteri; order Cyprinodontiformes; family Anablepidae; genus Anableps; species Anableps anableps. Next base: position 21,685,687 of record CM026068.1, on the reverse strand, counting down.
ATTCCTCATTCTGTCCGCTCCTCCGACATTTCTTCTTCCTCTTCCCCTGCACTTGTACCCTCTTTGTGTTATAATTCCCACCTATTATTTCTGTCCCAGGCCTTCATTAGTCATGTCGCTGTCAGCTGCCAGCTGGAGCCACACATACACACACACACACATGCACGCAGGCGTGCACGGATCTGCAAATATTTCCCTGCACATGCACAGATATGGAAGTCATCAAGGCAGGGTCAAAGGTCTGCCTCATTACCCAGCTTCAGCAAAAACTTTTGCTGTTTTATGCCAGCATCAAAAAGTTGGAGAAAGGGAGCTGTCGGAGGAGAAATAAGGGGGACAAAGGGTGTGGAAATGCAATATAATGAACAGGACCCATTCAGTGGTTTTCAAAAGTGTAAACACAGCTTAAAATGTCATTGATATAAAGAGAATTAGACCATAGTGAATATAAAATAATTAGTCAATAAAAAGATATACAGTAATATGGTTGTACCCTTAGACTAATAACTTTGCTGGAGCAACTTTTGATTCCATTTCAGATTTCACTTTTCTCAAGTTCACATCTGCAATCAATAACAGTGATTCTAGTTAACTTGAACTTCAGGTGTTTTTGAAGGATTTTATTTATTTATTTATTTTTTGGCTCATTTGTATCCCATTTAGAAACCATAGTTTCCAAATAGAGAACTATGGGATCAAAAGGTTCTCATTGTTTAAAAATATCTGTCAGGAAGAGGGTAAAAAAATATTTCAGATTATTATATATGCAATGTAGTACAGTGAAGGCAGTCATCAATAATTAGAATAAATATGGTATAATAACATTACAAAAACATGCATAGTTTGCCAAATCTGAGGATGGGATGTAAGCTGGTTGGAGAGGTTTCTATGAGGTCAACTGTAACATAGAAGTAATGGGGGAGTTTCTGGAACATTTTGGTTCTGTTCTCCATTTAACAACAATCTTCCCTCTTCTTTATATCTCTGGACTGAGGAGTAAGGTGGTCTCCCATAACCTTGTAGGATGGAAGGGTGTGATGAAGATAAAGTTACATTTTTTGGTCACATTACTGAAGGGTATTGTTGGCACAAAAACAGAACTACACCTCACAGTGAAAAGCAGTAGTGGAAGCATCATAATCTGGATTAAATTTTACAGAAGCAATTGGGATTTTTCTCAAATAAATTATGGACAATGGGAAATTAAGATCAATTCCAAATACTAGTCGGTTTTTACCCAAAAACTTCAGATGTTTGCTGGAAAGCTAAAACTGAGGGGTTTTAATTTTTTTTTTTAGCCTCAGCATGAGTCAGAGCATACATCAAAATCATCAACACTGACTTCACCGAAAGAAAATGCAGTTTAAAAATGGCCTTGCTAGACTTCAGAATAAGATATGACACCTAAATGGCTGTAGACAAGAGTTGTAATCAAAATCAGATAGATTTGGAGAATTTTAGCGAAGAAGAATGGGCAAACACTGCCAAGTTAACAGTATTAGTATATCAGTGTGTATCCTTATGTAACGAGACTGATTCTTACAATTATTTATCAGTTGAGCTGTATGGGATTTGTATTAACTTAAACATCAAAGGGGCAGTAATATGTGTTTACCAACCACATAAAATCATTTTATAGCACAATCAAATAACTATGTTACCTTCTGTTGTAACAAAAATGCTGTATACTTCAAATATGACTTAAAAGAAATTTGACTTTGTAATTTAATGCCTTGAAATTGGACTTTAAGAAAGTCCTGCTCTTTCCAACGCTCTGCCTTCAGGAAGTCCTCACAACATCACTCCTCTATTAACCCTTTAACAACGTTTTTACCATTGCTGCAGTGAGAAGTAGCTCATATAATGAGTTCAGCAGATGTGCAGTTCCACCAGGTGTTTGCTAATTGTTGTTGGCTAGTCTGAAGAAGCTGAGTGGGGAAGTCTCCGGGGAGGAGTGCTCTGTGAGGTGGAAGCTTAGAAACTGCAGCTCCGAGGAGGAGCTGTGCCTTGAAGGTGGAGCGAAGTCAATCCAGGAGTTTTGCACATCTGAATGGCTGCCATGGGAGATTAAAGCTTTTCTCAAGCATGCATGAAAGAATCAAAGCAACACTCCTTGTGTTTTTGATGAGGGAATAACATTATAACATGATGTAAAGCTCAAAAAGTCAATTTTACATAATACTGTCCCTTTAAAAAGTTGTATCTAAACACTTTATCATGTTCACAAAGATTTAGCTGGAAGCATACACAACTGGTATTTCCTGACTATAAACACGTCATCTTTAAATAAAGTCATAAGCAGTTCATCAAATAATTGATTCATTCATTGCCTTCTTCTTACACACAATCTCAGTCTGTCTTTTCTACATCAAACACACTCTCATACAGTGCCTGAGCCTACATTGGACATGATACGCTGACATGTAACGGAAACCAAAGCAGCACCATGTGTGTACATGAAGTTCAGGCCAGAAAGTCTCAGAGAGACGTGTCAACTTTTGTGTTGTGTGTGTGTGTGGGGGTGAGGGGGGTTCAGCTGCGAGGAGTCAGGGGGGACATTGGTGATGCAGACTGACGGGGGACATAAACACCGAGCAGTGCACTGAATCAGTCCATTGTCTCAATCACCGCCACGTCAGTCCCTATGTGTAATGGAATGATCTTTTTCTGTGTTTGTCTAATTGGCCAATCTGTCTCTGCACTGTCCGTCTTCTGATATGTCTATCTTACCACTTGACTGCCTCTTTCTTTACCTCTTTTTTCCCTCTGTGTATTTAGACTTACATTTTAGGCATGAAGCAGGCCTTCTTGTATCTAATGTCTTCAAGATGATCTACCAGTTCATGAATGGATGTGTCTGTTTCTTCTGCATGTCTGTCTCTAAAGTTTGTATGTGTGTGTGTATGACAGTGCATGTTTGTGTGTGTGTTACTGTGCTCCTTATTGAACAAAGTTGTGTAAGCCTTTCGGATGTACAGTCCAACACCAAAGTTATGTCTTTGCAGAAGACATCACAGTGACAGACGGGGGTTAATGTTATATGCAATTAGAAGCAAGATTTTACAAGCATAGGCCCTCAAAGTAGGTAAAGGTGTGTGGAGAATATGAGTTTTCAGGGGTTGAACTGTCAGAATAGTGATGAGGTGTGTGAGACTAATGAATGTTAGGTTGTAAGACAAGCAAGGAAAGTTAGGGTGAGGTGATGAAGACATGCTCAATTCCATTAAGGAACCTTTGTCTTAATGTGTGCAGGTGTCTCTCAAAAAAGTGCAAACATTTGTCTGCTGAAAACTATGACGTTTAAAGAAAAAAACAAAATAATGATTTTCTCTCCTAAAATAGAGACTTGAAGTCCTTAACCCAGTGGCTTTAAACATCCACTCAAAGTCCTACTGTGTAATCTGAAAAATGTGTAGCTGAATCTAAGGCTGTTTTCTTCATCATGCAGTAACATTACAAACTACCACAAAAACTTGTTTTATGTGCTTTTTGACACTTGTCAGCACACAAAGCAATCATTGTAAACCTTTTTTTTTTGTTGTCAATTACGGTGGCAATACTTTTTTGTTGAAAGATAACATTTGTCAAAAGCCACATATAAAAGTAACATCTTCCTCATTTTTTAACCAATATTCAAATTATACTTAGTTTTCAGGATATGGTTAAAAAAATATGTTTGCACATATCAAAAACAGATTCCTTTGTTATATATTATACAGTTATGTGCTTTGAAGTACTTGGAAACATTTGTTATCCTCAACAGCCACAAATTTTAATGTATTTTTGGGGGGGAACTTATTTGATAGAGCAACCCAATACCATATAACTGTGGAGTAAAAGGAAAATGATACATGGTTGTCAACCATTTTTTTAAATTTAAACCATGTGTGGCAGCCTGTCCATGCTAACAAAAACAATCCCACAGCATGATGCTGCCACCATGGGTCAGTCGTGTGAGATAGTGTATTTAATGTGATGTGTCTTTTTTTTTTTTTTACCTTTTTTTTTTTTTTTTTTTTTTCAATTTTAACAGTAGCGTTCCAAAGAGGCCAGATTTATGCATCCATACTTCCATGCATTGTGCTTATCTGAGATTGGGTTGCGGGGGCAACAGGTCCAGCAGCAAACCCTAGACATCCTTCTCCTTATTGATATCCTCCAGCTCATTCAGGGGGATTCCCAATGTGTTCCCTGTCCAGACGGAAAATATAAAAGCCCTCCAGGGAGTTCCTCACCTTATCTCTACTCCTGAGTCCAGCCATTCTCTGGAGAAAGCTAATTTTGGCCGCTTTTATCCAGGATCTTGTTGTTTAGGTCATTAAATGGACTGGTAAATCAAGAGCTTTTTTTGGCTCATATTTATACTGTCCACAGGTGTCTTAGTGACAGATTCTCCTGCCTGAATTGTGGATCTTTGCAGCTTTTCAGGGTTACCATGGGCTGCTCCTCTGTGCCAAATTATTTCTATCTTTGGATAAATAATTGAACAGTGCTCTGTGAGATGTTTAAAGCTTTGGATACTGCTTTATAACCAAGCACCTCTTTAAATTTTAAATGCACAAGTTTAACCCTGACCTGTTAGGTGTGTTCCTTGGTCTTCATGACCCTGTTTGTTTGATCTTGGTCTCCTACAGACCTCTGAAGCCTTCACAGATCAGCTGGATTTCTGCTGAGACTGAGATACACACAGCTGAACTCTGTTCACTAAGTAGGTAATTTCTCTGGCAGTGGGTTGCACTGGGTGTATTTAGGGGTATCAGAGTAAAGGGGTTCAAACAGTTGCATGTGACCCCTATTAGATTTTTATTTATAAAACAAAGTATAAAAATGATTTATTTTGCTTCCACTGCACAATTATGCACTACTTTGTGTTAGTCTCTTACTAAACATCTCAATAAATTACTTCAATATTTCAGGTTGTAACATACCAAAAATGTAAAAAAAAAAAAAAAAAAAGATCCAGGGTTCTGAATATTTCTGCAAGGAAGTTCAATACGACTACACATAGTTTACTCCTTTAAAGATGCATTTTTCTTCTTTGCAAACTGACCTGTTAGAGCTGCTGGTATGGCCACATCCAGAAACAGAGAGTCATACAGAAACTCAAACTGTAGCCTTAATCCAATTAGAGTAATAAGTGCCCCAGTGATTGACACTGAAGGGCTTCTTAAGGCATGTCTCTTGAAGGGCACGTTTCCGTATGTTGGCCTCCTGTTCACACACTAATGCAAACACACACACACACACACACACACACACACACACACACACACACACACACACACACACACACAGGACCACAAATGTCTATTTGAATGGCTCCAGCTTAGCTTCTCTTGCTCTTTCAGTATTACGAGCTGTCTGTTTATTGTAGATGAGGTGTGGATGTTTACACTCGGGGGAGTAAAACAAACTAGTTTGAAGTGTGAGGTGACTCTAAAATAATTCACCCTTCGCTTTGGCACACTGACACTGTGCTTTTCCTACTTGTAATATTTGTTCATTTTGGCCTTAAAAATATACTTTGAAAGTATACTTTTCCATCAAATAAACAGTCAAGAAGCAGTATATATATATATATATATATATATATATATATATATATATATATATATATATATATATATATATATATATATATATATATATATACACATATATATATATATATATATATATATATATATATATATATATATGACTTCTTGCTATTTTCACTAATTTTTTTTAGTGCAACTGCATTGTTACGTAAGCTTGAATTTCACAAATCCAGAAACACTGTGAACCACACTGAATATTTAGTGTCATAGTGGCACTACTATGTAAGCTAACTGATATTTTTATTAGAAAAAAAATCTACTGCTGTGAAAAAATATTTGCACCCTTGCAGATTTCTTGTTTTAGCATTATTGTCACACTTAAAAATGTCAAATTATCATCAAACTAATTTTAAAATCTCACAAAGATAGTCTTAGAAAACACAAAAAGCTGTTTTCAAATTTAAAAAAAATTAGTAAATGGTAGGGAATTAATCAAACCTACTTTGTGAAAACATAATTGAGCCTCTTGTTAAGTTATGAATTAAATGTCATTAATAACATCTTTCCAGATTTAATTTCTCATGCCAAACTTGGATTTCATACCTACATAACCAGTAGAACCACATAATCATTTAGACAGAAGATATCTGACAACATGAAGTAGACTTTGAATGTCTTCCAATTCAAAGAAATTTTAAAACAGATGAGGATCAAAGGGATTTATTTAACATTCTGAAGAGGGTTACAAAGGCTTTGGAACCCCAGGGAATTGCAGTTCTGACTGATAAAACCCTCCAAAACAAGCAAAAAATGTTCACAAATCCCAGTATCACATTTTGGAAACATTCTGTGGACAAACAAGCAATTACTTTTTCACATAGAACCAACTTGGTTTGGAAAATGTTTTCCTTTAATAAATAAAACCACCATTTGAAAACTGCATTTTTAATTTATTCAGCTCATATTTGTCTGATATTAAAATGGGTTTGAGGAGCTGAAACATTTACAGTAAGTGTGACAAAAAAGTAAAAACAGAAAAGGTCTAAGTAGGCAAATTCTTTTTCACTGCATTATTATAGTTTTTCTGTAATATAAGTAGGGAATCAGTGTATATGAAACTCAAAGGTTTTGCAGCACTTTGCACTTTATCTATCAAATATTTTCTGTGGCTGTAAGTTTCACCAATGGTTGATTTAGTTTGTACAGTGTAACACTTGGTGTCATCCCAATACATTAGTGCCCAGGAGGCTCTGGGGTTACAATGCATCATTAAATCTGAGCAAATTTCCTTTCACACTATGTTGACTTCTTTTTTCCGTCCAAGCCTGTGCATTATCGTGCACATAAATAGATCATAGGCGTTTAGACAATAGCTGAGGAGGGATGGATGTCAGTGGTGGGAGCAGATAAGAATGACAAAGCTTTGCTCTAAGCCACGTCACCAGCAGGCTTCTCACCTGCCTGTCTGTCACACAAATGCAATCAACCATCACCAGGGATTGTCCATACACATGAGTGTATATGTGTGTGTTTGTGTGGGATTGATGCGCTTTGCCTTTCAGTCAACTTCAGCCCTCCACCCCACTCCACCTCCACCTCCACCTCATCGCATTGCTCTCTCTCTCGTCCCACCTCTGTCTGGACTGTCAAAGAAAAACGGGGGCCTTAGCAGATAGCGGCGCACTCTCCCAGCCGGCCCTCTCTGTCTCCTTTTCTCTTACTTGTGCCAGTCACCTACTGCTGTGGGAAAAGCAGTGGAGATGAGGCCTTAAAAAACAGATCATTGTCCGCCTCCTAGATTAAAGCCATAGAATGTGAGCATTGTCCGGTGAATAGCTAAACCTTCCTGCTGTCACTCAAACGCAGCACTGAGCGCTACTTCATGTCTAAGAGGCTTATCTGCACTGAAAGGCCCCTGGCTGCTCCAGGGAGAGAGGACGTAATGAAGCGTGTTTTTTTTTTCACTCTGCAGGAGGAACCTGCTGCTGCTGAGGGGTGGGGGGTGGCAGTGGTGGAGGTGGTGTTGGGTGACTGGGGATTCAGGGGGTGGACACAACCAGTGGGACAGCTGCAGTACCAGCTAGTCCCCCTTGCCCCTACCCAACTCCCTCCGTCTTACTGCCCTTCCTCGAAAGAAACGTCACTTATCTAGTCTCACGTGGGAGCGGCGTATACAGTTCTTTACCCAACGCAAGATGGACAGAGGGGGGGTGGGATGTGAAAACATTATGAGGGGGACGTGCCCAGGGACCTGCCTGTTGTCCGTGCTCAGTCATCTGTGGGGATGATCAGCAGGCTGCTGATGTGGTCCTCTCTTTGTGCTTTGCTGTTTGAAAAGGGTAAAGTTTAAGTGCTGCTCGTATTCAGTGCTGAGGGCTGACGGTCAAGCTGCAAGGGTTAGCTAAGCCCTGAAGCCTCGCTCAGAGTATCTTCAGTGTGTTCATAGTTCAGAATAACAGGAGATTCTTTAGTCCTGAACATTTTTATAATGGTTATACCCTCTGATGATTGTTTAAAAATCTTTTGTGCAGAACTGATAAGAATATTACAAACTCTATTTGTGGGCATGATTATAATTTTCTTTTGGGGACATTGCACATACTCAAAATTAGAGACTCAAATGTGTAGACACAGACCTATTACTATTTTTCAGTTTCACTGTAAGTATTATGTAGTCATGAGCAAAGTATTAGCATAATTCTGGATGAATACTTGACAAGTATTCTTATTACCTTATTACCTATTACATTTGGTTGTTTTTTCTGGCTATTAAGATTTTAAGCTTGATCTTGAGCCTGTTTTTTTTTCATTCTGAAACTAGTTTGTGTTGGTGTTCAGGATAATTATCCTGTTGGAAAACCTAACAATGTATGTTCCAATCATTTGACCTAAATTGTCACCCTCAGAGGAAAATTAATTTCCTGAAGTGTTTAGCAAGAATCCACTGACCACTTGATCACTACCCTATCATAAATCGACTGAAATTTCCATTGGCTGACAAAGACATGTTAAATTAGCTTGAAGTAATGTTTTATTTGTCTACTGATTTTTTCCAATTGGAAGCACATATATAGTAAAAAGAATTGGTCCAAGTACAGAATCCTGTGTTACTCCACAAGTAACGCTGGAGTGTGAAGAAGATTTATCATTCACATGAACTAACTGGAATCTGTTAGCCTGCCCATTGCTTTCCTGCACAATTCCGCTCAATTCGAATCTCACTTTACAGCATTCTGGGCTGTCTCTCATTGACTTGGATTCCTCCAGTAGAATTTCAACTGGGCCAGTCAGCGAATAGAAGGAGAAGTTGTGAACAATGACGTCGATTTTCTGCACTGTTTTAGTATTGTAGTCTGCCTGTAGTTTTAACAATAGCAGCGGAGGAAGTAAACAAAGCCATTTAGTCCATGTTGGCCATGCTTCCAAACATTGAATTAAGAATAACAGCCATCTCGTTCATCTCAGCACTTCTCTTTTTACAGTGGAGGATGGTTGTTTACAGTGCAGGCAATTTCCGGTAAGCGACATAGGTAAACTGGCGAATTACATACGTCACGGGCAAATGTTAGATCTGGGGCTCAAAGCTCCACTGTCCCCACAGACCTGCAGGCTTCAAGCTCCTTCGACGCTTGCCTCCAGGCTTCAAGCCCTTCCACTGTCGGCCTCCAGGCTTTGAGCTCCTCTGACATCAGCCTCCAGGCTTCAAACACCTCTGCCATTGGTCTCCAGGATTCAAGCTCCTCTGCCATTGACCTCCAGATCCTCTTCCTGGGTTCCACTGGCTGCATGGCCGACCTCCAGATCATCTCCATGGGTTTCTCCAGCCCCATGGCCAGCCTCCGGATCCTCTTCTGGGTGTGCTGCTGAGGGAATTGATGGCTCTACAGAACTATGACTCTATGTAAATTTGTGAACTGTGCTAAAAAGAAACTTAGAATAATTCTAATTCTCTTCTATTAATGATGAAAAATATAATGTCCTAGCTTGGCGAAATGTCTTTTTACACAGCAGTAGACAATTTTTTCAAGTGAAGTAGGACTCCTATAGATATTTTCTCTCAAATTTCCTAGTCTTCTGCTTAAAAGTATGGAGCTCTGAATTAAACCAAGGAGCCAACCTTCTATGATAATTACCTTCTTTTCTAAGAGGGCTACATTGTCTAATGCCACATGCAATGAGGAAATAACATTATGAACTAGAACATTAATTTGAGAAGGGCTAGAGATTAAATTGCTGCCTTTTCCTGTGTTTCTATGAGATTTTGAAAATTGAGAGAAAGAGCTGGGAAGATGACACAAAACCACAAACAAAAGTGGTTTTAGTGCTTTGCAACTAGGATGAGGAAAACTAAGGGTTAGATGTTCAAAGGAACTGTCGCTATTAATAAGCAAAGGATTAATTAAATTTGAACGAAAATAGTTGCTATTCCACCTCATCCTGTACTTTGAGGAATGTGAAAATTTAAATAATTAGAAGCATTTAACTCATTTATACAAACAAAATCCTCTTGCTGTAGCCAGGTTTCTGGGAGACATAACAAATCAATCTGATTATCACAAATCAAGTAATTAACTAGCAAATTCTTTGAAGAGAGATCTTATGTTCAATAAACCACATTTAATTGTTTAATTTTTCTGTTCAGTTAGAGTCATATTTATCTGTATGAAATTTTCATGATTTGCTCTTTTTAGGTTAATCTTTAATCCATTTGTTTTTGGCCATGGGCAAGGCACTGTCTTAATAAGGTAGTGGGTGGGTAACAGTAGAGAGGTTGCAGAGAGGTGTGTTAAATTGCAACTCTGCTTACTGTTCTGGACCCTGGGTCATCAGTGTTTTGTAGGACTAATAAATTTGGCCAGATTCCTATAAAGAAAGAGCTGCTCCATCCAAAGTGGGATGGATGCCGTTTCTCTTGATCAGACTGGGTTTTCCTCAAAATATATGCTAATTATCATTGTAACCCACATCATTTTCAGGACACCACCTTGACAACCAGTGATTGAATGACAGCCTTCCAATTCCAACACTCTTCCTTTCAAAGCTACAAAGATAGTACATTTATTACACATGCCATTATCACCAAAGGAGGCAGAGGAGTAGCCAAACATCTGGAGTGCTGATGCTAAGATAGCATTAAGCTAACAAGCCCATATCATGTCAAAAAAACCATGTGAAACACTAAGAGTTCCCAAAATGTGAAGTGTAGCAACAGAAAAATATCTGTTTTAACATGCTTATGCATTAGAATAACTCAGTAAAGTCTCAGGACAGAAAAATTACATAAAATCAAGAGAATCTCAAACACAAACAGATCCACCGAGTGCAACAGTGACAACAGGTTGTGATACGTCTTTCCCAATCACAGCACCACAGCAGCAGCCACCCAATCACAAACCATCTTTTTCTCATTTTCTTGAGAAGGTTTTTCTAAAATGCTTTTGCTTCTGGTTGTTATTGTGAACTCATTGTTACTTAATATTAATTGGGCTTGGCCTTGCCTGTGGTACTGCTCCAATCTACTTATTGAGTTATTAATTGTTTGGTAGTGTTTCTGATGATGGTGTGATTTATGATGTGGGTTTGTTCCCCTGAGTTAGAGAGGTTAATTTCTGGATCCTATTTGTGGGTTCCTCTGGCCCCATGGCCGACCTGATGATGTACAGAAGCCCTGCTGTCCTGCTCTCTTTCCCCTTTGAGCTCCTACTCATCTGTCTCTTTGTCGTGACAGACAGACCTGCATCCTTAGCGCCCCCCTCTGATCCCTGATCAATTTCTGTTTTCTGTGAACTGCAACATTACACCTGACCCTTCAATCTGAAAAGGGCTGCTGGACCTGTGGTATACACAACTAAAGATAAAAATGGCCTCACAGTGTTCTTTTTCTCCTTGTTCTAAAGTGATATGTAGTTTGTAACAGAACGACTCACTTTACAAGGACAGCGTTTGCTTTTTTTTCCCTACTCCAGACCACGAGTCTTGAATGCAGTCTTCAAATTTAACCTCTGACCTGGGCATCTTGTGGGGTTAGCACTGCCTGCGCTTATTCTGCGCCGTGTCGGAAGGTCGAGTGGGCTGGAGAGCTTCACAGTTGAGTAGAGGAGTCATCACTGGAGGAGGGGGAGGATGGGGAGACGGATGTTAAGTGGTATGGCCAAGCTGTGATGGGTGGCCCAGTGGTCCATTAGAACTCCAAGCTCATGCTGTGACTGGACTCCTGACCCTATCAAAATATCTAAATATGAAGGTCAATATGTTAGTACATCACTTGTGCAGCATGTTAAACTGGAAACTCCTTGTGTCCTATGGTGGTCTATCATTTGCTTGTTGGTTCCAGAGCATCAGTGCACCATCTAAAACAGAGACGGAATGACTTGGGCGAGTGGGTGGAGAAATAAAGCAGTTTCATCTCCTCTCATCTTCAAAACTTTGATGCATTCAGGTTTGCAACAAAGCACCAGTATTTAAATGATGTACTTTATGTCACAGAATGTTTTTGTCCACCTCGAGAGGATGAAAATCGGATTCCTAAAGGCTCTGAATATTAAAGAGAAAATGATTCATGGGAATGATCACTACATATCACAGAGTTCCATAATACAATGTGTCCATGCACCCAAGAGTGATATGTGCCACATTGAGAAGAAGACGGAGAGTGGATTTGAAGGTTCTTTTTCAGTAAACATTTAAAAGAGTGGAGAAGTGAACAAAGGCGTTAAGAAGGAGCTGTTTTGTTGCCCCTTTTTTAACCTAAATAGGCGGTCTGTCCGACCGAGGCCTCAGCTTCAAAGTATTATCCCACACATGCAATTACCATTTCTATCAACTGGGAGAAAGATTATGCTTTTTGGGTGTTCTTCTGCGTTTCTTCCAGTGGATTCACTCGGTGAATGTGACACGTTTTGTGTCCCCCACACCCCCTATTGAATCTAAAAGTTCTCTATTCTCCAAGTGAGCCGAGGAGAGTCCTACATGCGGCCTGAATAGACACTAAATCTTTCAAGGTTAGGACTTAACCTTCTCTCCCTCTAATTCATCTTCAAACTTTAGTCTGAAACCAATCAATATCAGATGATTGGTAAACAATGTGCAGTGTCTGATAGGCAGGTACCAAGGACTCTCAATGGGATTGCAAATGCTTTGTGTGCTCAGAGTCGCTTTTGCTCTAAAGCACTGTCACAAAAAGTGAAATTACCATTCGCTTGGAATGATGCCATTCATCTTTGTCAGAGCACCAAGCTCCGCGTGCAAGCCGCTCCCCTCAAATTAATTCCTTGTTTTGCATCAGTTGAATTTCCCAAATCCAGGAGGATGGCTCAGGCTGCAACTCGACTGCATTTTTCTTTTTTTTAATGTAGCAATTCCAGATGATTTGACTATGTAGAAGGCCCGGCGCCTTTATATTATCCCTAATCTACAAAGAGAAGAGCTAGATATGAAAAGAAGTTCAGAAAATAAAATAAATTTGGGGGTGAAATTTCAGAGGCCGTGCATTCTCCAACCAGCAAAATTAGAGCTTTATATGCATACCCTCCTGAGAGCTTGGTGTGATGCTTTTGTCAATTTGTCATTTCATGTTACAGGAGCTCCAGCACAAAGGTAATATCTTCCCAGAGGCTCACACCCATGTAATATAATAGAAAAACAATGTAGAATGATTGTATGAAAAATGCATTTGTTATCCTGTATAAGGTGTTTTATCACATGGCCCAACAGTTAAGGCATAGTTTTAAAAAAGTGAACAAAACACCATGATTTATTTTCCCTTTAATCAACTTTTTAATGTCCAACCACAGAGGAAACAGCAAGCTGCTGTAAATCACTCTGACTTCATTCAGAAAGCAAAGAACTTGTGCTTAGAACAGCATTCCTAATCGTTTCAACAAGTTCAGTGTTGGATTTCGTAGGCTCATGATTTAAATTTAAGGCAAACACCAATTATTAAACATAACTTAAAGACTTCTACACTTAACTTATGCATAAGATATTTAGAGCTCAAGCAAGTTAAATGCAACTTTATCAACATAAATCAGTGTATTCTAGTTCAAGCATGCGACCTAACTTAGGCCCCGTTTAAACTGAGCTTTCAGTGAAACTGCAACATTTTTGTTGCGATCCAGCTGCTCAGTTATACATATCCCTGGTTGAAATATCTGACACCGACACTTTTTTAAAACAGGTCTCAGAATGAAACTTTTCGGGAACACCCCCCGCAGAGATGTGAAGTAACCCACAGGTGTGAAAGCGTACATGCACAGAACAGATGGCTGCAGGGTTTGTTCTATGCATGCACAGGCAGATAACAACAAAAACAATGGCGGATAGCATTGTGCTGTGTGTGCAACTTAAACTGTATCGTGTAACACAACTTCTGATAATGGCTAGTGAAGCTAGTGAAGTGGAAGCTAAGGGTCAAAAGCGCATGTGTGCTTCGACACGTTTTGACGACGTGGTAAAATCACAGCGCTATCTTGTGCCCTGGGATGGCAATTACAGCAGATTTGAGATGTTTTGGCGATGCCATCTAAATGTGGAACTTTTCCCTAGTCAACATCCGAAAATATTGGCAGTTTCCAGACAGCAGTCTACACAGAGACATACAGGACAAACAACCATGCACATACACATTCATACCCAAGAGCAATTTAGAATAATTAGTTTGTGTTATGGGATTTTGGGAAGAAGCCAGAGAACCCACACATGCATGGGGAGAACATGCAAACTCCATGAAGAAAGATCGCAGACTAGGATTCAAACCCAGGACTTTCTTGCTGAAAGTCAACAGTGCTATCAGGTACACCACTGTGCAGTCTATTAAGGTTAAGCATCAATCTGATTACAGTAAAAAGAATAATAGTACAGAATAGAACAGAAATCTATCTGTAAGGACGATGTAAATGTAAAAAATAAAGTGCTTGAATTAGATTCAAGAAGAAATCTGAGTGTATTTCAGACTTTTAAATGCATAAAATTAAGACAATAACTTAAAGTTCTTATAGAAATCCTATTTCAAAAAAGAAACATCTTTTTACGCTTGGAAAAGAGAAAACCTAAAACCATAGCTTTTTAAGCTTGTTAATTTATTCCTTCCAGTTCCGCACTAGTATCCAAGGCCAGCTGGCATTTTAGTGGTCAACCCTTTTTCTTCTTGTTTGTTTTGTTTTTTTCCTCCACAGCTCATGTAGATGCTGTCTCGGCGTTGTTTCACGGTGACCACAGTGACAGAAGTGATGAGATTTTAAGAGAGGGTCATTTCACTGTCCTCTTCCTCTCCAGTTTCATTGCTAAAAAAAAAAGTTCCGGAGGCTAATTTATGGTTGTGGATGACTGTGACCAGTGATTTGTGATTCCTTGTGTTTGTGTTTATGGAACATACAGGCTTGTTTTCTCCATCTTATCTGCCGGCAAATGGGACAGCACTGTTTGACAGAATTTATTTAGATGTTTGCTTTTTTAGCAACAAAGTACGATGGCGTGCAATTACTAGGAACATTAACTGATGTCTCCCAGAGGTCAAAGGCCTTTTCCTGTCTTGCTCTCTGTCATGAGTGCACCAATTTCATGCTTGAAAAGTTATGTGTGTGGACATTTTCTATGTACATTTTAAGAATCAAAGTCTTTTGTGAGAAGTGAAAGGGAAAAAAGCAAGAGAAGAGCTGCTGGTGAGGAGAGGGTCAAGCCTGAGAGACAGCTCTTCACCTCAGACACCTGCATCTCTCTACAGATCCCTCATCAATGACTCACATTGTGCTAAGGCGCACCATTGTCCAATGAAGGACCCTCCAGACTTGCTCTGAATACCTGCCTGCACCACTCCAAGTGGACCCAGCCCAGCTCTACCCAAGAAACAGACAAAACGGTGGATTCCAAAGTGCCGGCCTCTTGGCATTCCCCTGTCTTTGAGAGATAAAGAGCAAAACTTTGGCATGATTCACTCTGCCACTCTTCATCCCTCTCAAGAGAAAACAGGAGATGAGGAGAAGCACTTGCAAGGGGTAGTGGAAGGGTGGTCTTAGGGTCACAGAGTGATTAGTGGGGAGTAGAGTTGTGCTTGTTTTTTTTTTTCCTCTATGGTCCTCCTTTTCTGTGGTCACTGAGAAATGACTTCCACTGGGTTTACTGGGGAGTGTGGGTGTAGAGGGAAGTAAAGGAATTATTCCCTTCTGTCTGTCTGGACTATATTTAACCTGCCTGACAGGATGGATGTTTTTCTAAGGGAATCCCCTCCCAAGCATCAACACAAATGAAGCTATTGTGGTCTACTCTCTGGTTTTGTCTTTTGCTTTTTGTTTCTAAGCTTAACGTAAAGGGAAACTTTAGGAGGACCCTCAAAATCAGGTAGAAATACAATCAGAGCTAAAAACACAAGCCATGTTTTTTCAACTCTTCAGTTAGTGATAAATAATCTAGTCCAGGTTTGACTGAGTCCATACTTTGCAGTTTTCATGTCTGTCTAATTCTAATGTGGTTTAAATGCCAAAAACAAAACAAACAAAAAAAAAAAAAAACATTGAAAATGCTTGTTTTATGTATTTACTAGGAGGTTCCATTATTGTTGTTTTTTTAAAAAAAAAAAATCTGTTCCGTGTAAAAATCTCTGGTTCATTTTTGACCCTTTTTAATATTTTAGATTTTGTTCTGGAGATAATCAAATGCAGTGCACAAAAACTAGCATACCTACTTTACCAGACAAACACATGATGACAGCAGCTGGATAGCGCCTCATAAAGACACTTCAGCATGAGAAATATAGTGCCCTTTTAATATTGGGAGATATTATGCCACAAGATCTTGTTATACCCCAATTATTTTATTCTAGACACTTCTATTCACAGAAATAGGGGTTCATATTTGTGGCGCAACAAAACACACTCACAGAAGCACACATACTTTTAACTCATATGTACAGAAGACCCCTACTGTAGATCTGGTGCTACCATGTACACAGGATGGATGAGAAGTTGAAGTTGGAAGTGATTAGGGAGAAATACGCCCATCTCCGAGTAATGTCAGTAATAGGCAGCAGCACATCAAAGTCTAGGCCCTGTCAGAATGATCCGGATCAAACCGGCCCCCATCTGGAAGCCATAACAGACTTTTCACTCATTTAAACACTCTTAAAACACACTGAACAGACATGGAGCTCCCGTCTCTGCTCGCCACTCACCACTCCTCATATCAGCACCCTGTTCCCCTAGCATCTGCGTGTGACTGTATGTGTGTGTGTCACTACCTCAGTTTCATTTACTTCTACTTGTTTTTTGTTTTTTGTTTTTTTTACAAAATAGTAACCCCAACTTTTCAACTTTGTTAAAATAAGGCTTCTTATTGTGAACAAAACCAGACAAATAGCTAGTTCTTTTTTAAGCAGGTAGATATTTTTAAAACATCATCCTTTGTAACAGGCAAGTATGTTTTTCTGCATCATCTTTGACTCATGGATAAATATGTTGCCTGCTCTGAAATGGCACACTCCATTCTTAAACAGCAAAACAAACTTCTTCCCTCCTGCCTGCTTGCACACACCACATTGACTGGACTCCTGGACACATATTATCTCTGCAAACACAAGTCGGACACAGCTCTAAGTGTATTTTAATTGGCTTTGAGCCGCCTTCCTAAAGTAAACAGCCGACGATGTAAGCTGGTGGTAGCGGTGCGCTCAGTGACTGACGGGTGGCCCGCAGTAAGGGTGGAGTGGAGTCCCGTTCCCTGTCTGTCCGCTCTACCAACAATCAGCCCAACACAGGAGCCCATTGTGTTTGTGTGCAAGCATGTTTGTTTTATCTGACTAACCAATGTGTGTGCGTGTGTGCTAATGGCTCACCCGATGTGTGAGCGTTCCAATGAACATGTCACTTTAAAGGGTGTTTCTCATTTAAGCAGAGCACACTCTCCACCATAAGCGATCTTAACGCCCTGGCAGATAGCATCTTGAGCTAAAGTGCAAGTGATTTCATACCAACAATTAAAGTAGACATGTCAGCAGGCAGTACAGGTCCCCGCTGAGGCTGGACAGGGAGTAGGAGTAGGCCCTTTCGTCTATCTCCCCTAGACATGGAGACAGGGGAACTCTGACTTCATAAAGCACTGATGCTGTTCACATATAATTCCTTTCATTCTTTTTACTTTCAAATAAGCTATCTTTTCTTTCTTTCTTTCTTTCTTTCTTTCTTTCTTTCTTTCTTTCTTTCTTTCTTTCTTTCTTTCTTTCTTTTTTTAAATGGTACATCACCCTTGGATCAAAATGCAAAAAGAATTTCTTAAATTCTTCTTGAATATTTTATTTAACCACTATTCTTAAACTGTTAAGAGTTGTGTAAACAGCTGATTTTGGTTGTTGAGTCTAAAACAAACCCTCTAGTTTTATCCATAACATAAGTGCATTTACAGTAAAAATACAGAGCGGATGGGAAATGTCAGAGGGGTTTAAACTGAGCTCAGCATATGGAGAAAACCACTAAAAACTTCTCGTTTTTACAAGATCCAAGGATTTCGCTCCCAACACCGCCAACTTCTCTCTCATAAAAACTATAGACCATCCATTATAAAGCACCCAGCCCCTTATGAATTGTTCTGCCCAGATCTAGCAATGGGGCCTTCTGCCTCCATATCCCCTCTGGAAATGTTTGAAAAACAAAGTGGGACTTCACTTCAACCTCATTAACTAGTTATAATAAACAAAACAATGTGTTTTTAATGGATGGTAAGTCCTCCTCCCATCCAACTAAACTCCCCTCCCACCACCTAGGTCTGGTCCAGAGTCACTGGCCAATGGTGGGTTTCCCATGACTGCAGCTCGTGGTGTCACGATGATGGATGGGCAAGGTTGGCGGGGGCTGCCTCTTGCCCCTTCTCCTTTGGGATGTCCCACAAACTGACAGGCGCATTGTGGAACTCGACCTATTGCTGATGCGCTGCTCAGCCGGCTGGCACAGTCACGTGAAGGGCCAGAAAATGTCCTATTTTCTACTTGCATAATCAGATTCTAGAATTGCACATGTAGAAAAATATTGAATCATGTGCAAAGAAATTAAATTTGGTTTTCAGGCTCTTGATTGTTGTACAATTCATACATGTGTAAGACCGAAAAATAAGCCATATTCATCCACTTGTGTATGAGGTGATGATGTGTTGACTTATTGTTATTTTGACTAAATATCACAGTTCTGTTGTAGTTAAAACTGTTAATCTGTTTGGTAAAGATACGCTGATCTAAAAATTTTAGGCCAATTTCCAATCAGTAATATTTTAATGTTCGAACTCACCAAAACCAAAGTTAGCCAATTCTGAGCTGTACTAACAATAAATGTGTATAACAATTTAAACAATATTTTTTTCAACAAAACTGTCTCTGCATCACTGAAAATCTCCCAATACATTGAAATTTTCCAGGTTGTGGGACAGCGGTATCTATATAGAAAACTCAGCTTAATAGTATTACAGCATTTCTCATTTATGCCTTTACAAGACAAATTACCATGGATTTTTTTTTGTTATCCTTAAAACATTTAGGGGCACTCTGTCACAGCATTTAATTTTCATGCAAGATCATTTCTAAGTCTGTAACAGTGATATCAGGAAACATCCCTGCTTTACTAAAAGAAAAGTTTTAAATTGGTAAAAAATGAATTTATTTTAAATATAAATTGCCCACTTATTTGCGCAATGTGTTGCCTTAAACACAACCTGTTAGCATTTTTGGAATGGTGTATCACTGATGAGAAAAAAATGTTTTCATGTTTATGAATGGGTGATCCCTTATCAGGGCCAGGCAAGGGAGAAATCAATCGATTCCAGTCATTCGCTGATTCCTATGTGCATCTCTACTGTTTAGCAGTGCGCACATCAATGGTGGACTGCAAAACAACAAACAAAAGCCAAGGGAGCCAAAGACACAGCGTACATTCATATGCCCCTTTTTTCCCACCTCCTCCCTTCTTTTCTGTTTCATACTTAAACACTTGTCTCACCACACAGAGAGCTGCTGAAGCAAAAGTCTCTAAGCTAGTGTAAAACAATCCAATAACAGCCAGCACCTCTCAAAATAAAACCATAGTTCAGTTCATGCTGGTGTTGTAAAACAGCTCAGCTTATTACTCGCACACATTTGTAACTAAATTGTAAATTTGTCTTTTGGGTAATAGCACATTTTTCCCTCCACTTGGTGACTTTGGAATTAGAATAATAGCAGCGTTAGTGTGGATTTGTGAATGTGGAAGCGTTTTTCACACTTATTCTTACATTGTGTTTTAGGCTCGCTCCTTTTTCCAGTTAGTACGCGCAGCAGTCTAGAAAGGGTTTTTTTCGTCCATTTATTTTTTTCCCAGGGGTAACCACATTGTAAGCTTCATTAGGTCAAAGGTCATTTGAATAGAAGGAGAAGATATCAGACTGGGACAGACAGAGAGCGAGGGTGTAAGTGACCATGACCTTGGTGACACCGTTCAACATGTTTGTAAACAGGATGTCATTAACACTGGGAACTGGACCGGCTTCACAATGACTTTTGTCTCCTTTAGTTTGAGCAGAGAGAGTCGATCGAGAAGGGGCGGGCCGGAGAGCGAAAAGCGAGAAACAGGGACCAGAGGGTGATGTTGATAAAATTTCAAATAAAACACTCTGCGTACTTCCACTGATAAATCAGCACCACAGAACCACCCCTCTGCTGCTCTGTCTAAACAACATCCAGGTCGACTTTGTCACATCAGATAAGCATGGGGCTAATGTGATGAAATTTATGGCTCGCTGTGGCTGGTGTACTAATACAGCTGTGAATTGTGCAAAGCCTGTTCGAACTACACTCAAACTGTCAGCTCTTATTGTGGTGTCAGTCCTTCCTTCTAATTAGTGTCCTCAGCGGGCAGGAAGTGGGCCTGGGCTGGACTAATCTGTCAGTGAGGCCAGACCATCCTCGCCCCAGCGACTGTTTCCTTAGATAAACTCCCAGCCCTTTATCTAAAAGTGTAGCAGCACTCAGGGGGTCTGGGAAGCCCCTAGTGATTTTGTTATTATTTCTTAGATGTGCATATTGAATGTTTAATCCTAAACTGGATGGAATGTGTATCATCACAAGAAGTTTGTTTATCTCCTTCAGATGAGCTGAAACCTCTTGAGAAGAAGCATGTTTAAATCTGAAAGCTGGTCAATGAGGTGACAGGTGTTGATTGAGCATGAGAAGGAGGAAGTGCAGTAAAGGACACTTCCTGCTAGACAATTTTATCAGAAAGTGAGGGAAGAGGTCAGGGAAAGGTTGACTGGGGTTATCACAATCATGTAGCCACATACTATTATGTATTCGGCTGGGGATTTAAAAGCCTTTGTAGGCCTGGCAGCAACCCACTGTTGCTGACCAAGGTAACTGTCCCTTTAATATAAACACTACGTGAGTTATAGCCACACTTTTGGGACTATGAAGTGCCGAAGCTGCTTTTTGTTTTGTGGTTCAACAGGTCACGTGATAGGTGGAAGTACTGTCCGAGGGAGCTGAGGTTGTTTGTGTATTGTCTGTGGGCACCGACACTTCCTGGAGAGATAGAGCATGCTTGGATGGATTGCAAAACTGTCTTTCAGTGACAAATGTATGAAGTAAAAACATGTGAAAAGCAAGACACGTAGTTTAGAATTTTTTTTGGCACATCCTCAAACTCTTCAAAAAATAGATGCCAAACACACGCTCAAGCAGGAAAAGAGAAAGTGAGTAAAGTATAAAAGGAGAGTTCCATGTTACCGTCTTTGCTTCCTTCATCCCTTTCCTCTTCCAAACTGGGCCACAAACCTGATTTCAACATTGAGGCTACAAGTAGACCTCATTTAGACATGAATTTATACTGAATTAAACATATATTTGGTCTAAAAGTGGTCTAAGCTTAGACTTATTGTTAAAGAACCTTAAGGACCACAAAAAACTCTGTCCATCAACCCAAAACCCAAACCAAAACCCAAATCTTTTGACTCTACATATTTTTTAACTCAAAGTTTGTCAGTGAAATGTATAAACTTATCATTGACTCATGTCTAAATGTAAAGTATAAGCGTAGCCTTACTGTTGAAATCACATCTGTTGCTTAATATCACTGTGCAAAAAGGCAGTAGTTGAGAAGTAAGCCTTGTGAGAGCAGTGGTAAACATGTCAACATGTTTATGTATTTGTAGTGTACGGACAGAAAGAAGCAGTAGGCATTTTTATCTAACAAGTCATTAAGCTTTGCACTGAGTACCAGCTGCTTACTGGATAGAAGCAGAACTACTAAACTCTATAATAGTGGAGTACAGCGCTGAGCCACTGCTTAGTAGAAGTACCTGTGTGCCTTTGAAGGAACATTTTCCTTGAAATACAATGATGGCATGGGGCTGACACGAGATCTTCTTGGCAATTGAGAAATTGGAGTTTAATTTGCATTTGTACATAAAAACATATGTTTTCTTTTGCAATGACAAAAATCAGAACTGGTTTACATAAGAAGGTCCAGGATTTGTCTATTGTTTGCGTACTCTGAGATGTGCTGTGCAAATCTCAACTAGTGTGTCAGTAATCAACCCCAACTCATTCTGTATTTTTATTTATGTATACCAATCCTGGCTAAATCAGGTCTACATTTAGGATTCTAATAGATGTTTAAAAATCTTAACTAGACATTTTTTAAAGTTCTACTGTTAGATCGAGTACATCTTAGTTTTTGCCTAAGCATCTGCTTAGACATTATTCAGATGTATTTTACTCCTCCCCAAAAAAAGCTCACTAGGTTCCTTTCCTTCTCTCCACTTGGGTGCAGACTGATTAGATCCACACCCCCAGCCGTGCTGCTCTGACGACTGTGCAGTGGGAACACTTCAAATATTTCTCGCTCCTGCCACCCCGAATAAAACCTGACTGTTCCTAATGGACACGTTTTAATCTCTGTGGGTCATTTGAAGATTTCTCCAGCCTCGCTGCTGGCCGTAACAGAAGCAAATTCCTCGCGCTTTGTTGATTAGACTGCAGCCTCTCCAACGTTGCTTATCGTCCAGCCACGAGTCGCTCTTTTTAATTAAAAGTGAGACACCACAAGTGTGCAATTAACAGCTGGTAATTATAGAGCTCTTCAGAAGTGCAACACTCCACCTTAATTTCAATTATATAATGGACAAGTGGCTTTTTGATCTCCAAATTAGTGAACTCTTGTAATATTTGTTTTGTGGCAGATTTGGAGGGTTAATCGTGGCCCATGGTGGCCTACCTCTTCCGTGATTGATGCAAGAGTGGAAAGAGGGATATTAAAAACCAAAACAGTCCATCAGGAAATGCAAATCGCACCTTCATGTTAATGAGCAGGCAACGTACCGGGCTGCCCAGCCGTGGCGTTTCATGTAGAAAAAGCAGGCGTTCACTCTGCTGCCAACTGATTAGTACATTTCAATTTGAAAGTTTAATTAAGTGCTTCTAATACAGATTGTTTTAGAGAGTGACACACAACATTAAATTGTTTGATACTTAATTTGGCTGCCTTTGGATGGCAAAAGAAATTTGCTATGCAAGTGTGAGTGCTATCCCAAAGGAGACAGAAGCTGAGGACTTTGTTTAAAATTGATAACTGATGAAAACATTTTTAATGACCAATGCACTCTTTGAGTGTACAAAGCAGAACACTTGTTCACTTTTAATTACAATTGATCTCCATCTGTGTACATGGTTGTGGCATTGTTAGTTTACAGTTTGCATTCTTTCACTTGGTCTATCTTTGTAAAAAAAATTGTAGACCGTGATTGATTTTTGGCTGCATGAGTAAATACAGGAGGGGGTTATTAATTTACAGCCAAACATTAATGTCTTTGGGGGATACTTAAGACTTTCATTGCGTCAAGTAATTCAAAAGAAGTTTATCTTTCAGCTTTTCTGAGTTTTAATTGGTTTACACATGATGTCAGTGTGATGCCTTCAAAAAGTTTCTTTCTACAGTAGTGTTTTATTTTTATTAAGGATGTTGGAATCAAGATTTTTTGTCCTCAATACCAATCCAAGTGATTTAGGATTAGACATTCTCCAGATACCAAGTCTCAGTTGAGTATGTCATTAAAATCTATGTATTTTATAAAATAACAAGCTAAATTTGATCAGGTCTAGATTTGTGTTATGACTATATAGCACCAACTACTTTACCTGGGACATTCTAGACTGCTGTATCCATTTTCTTGAAATCTAGAGATATATTGTCCACCTGTAGTTTCTGTAGGGTTGCATATACTTCTGTATGATTTTTTTGGACAAATGAATGTGGCCCTTTTGGGTTTCTAGAAAGCAGACACCAGGATGAACCAGACTTGTGGGGGTCCACAGTTCGCTTCCTGATATCTTAGGTGACATGTTTTTTGATTTTCCATAATGTCACACAAGGAAGCAATGTGTCAAACAGGGCCAGCCCTAGCCACTTTGGTGCCCTAGGTTGCAGTTGCAGTAGCCAAAAAAGTCACTCTGTCATTGTGTTTGTAAAAACCACTATAAAGGGTGGAAAAAGTACTAAGGAAAAAAAAAATACAAACTTCTCAACAAGATCAACACCATAATGTGCACAGCATATAATAACATTTTGAAAGATATGTACAAAAACAACAGGTATTAAAAGTTCAGTTTTCTCTAGGATTCCAGAGCTGATCTTTTAAAAGAGCCTTGATCAGGACCTCAAACCGATACTGAAAATTGGATCTGGACATTCCTAAATCCAAAATAAAACAGTTTACTTCCACAGATCTCCTGAGAATTTGTCTAACATTAATTTGCCATCTAAAAATTGTAGCCTTCTAAACCTACAATTGAATTCTGGTAGAATTTGTGTAAAATGTTCCAAGCTTGTAGATCCTCTAGTTATGCTGCAAATTCAAATTCAATAATTCCTGTTCACTCATTTACTTCATGCTGAAAGTATTGCATGCACATTTTCAGGCAATCTGTCATTAATTCCTTGGTCAAGCTGTGTCAAATATGTACCAAACAGGAAAACCCCTAAAAAGAAAAAAAGGACAAAAAAATGCATGAAGTCAACAGCCTTCAAGTCACTCAAGCGCTTTGGAATTTTGTGTTGGTGAAAATTGGCAGCTCATTATGAAATAAACACTGAGTATTTAAATTCAAACCAGGTCATTACAGATGGTTCTCAAACAAAATGTCAGTCATTAAGGAGGAGCATGTGGCTTTCCTTATAGTCCCTGTTTGTTTGAATTAGGAATAAGAAACAGTGGATTTCTGTGATCCTTCTCATCTGTCCCAATGCCATGCCGAACACACTGAGCGCGTGCCTACAGGACCTCAGTCTAATCAGAGCTGCTGTTACTGTCATGTTCCTCTCTGTTGTGGATTGTCCCTCTGCATTCCCACCTTAATCTTGCTTGTCATTTGGCAGCTGTCACCCTACATTTATATCCCACCTGCTACATTCTTCAAACACACACTCACATAGTTTCATTCCCTGACTAGATGAAGGATTTGATTCTATTCTATAATTGTACTGCACATTGTCATATGCTTGCAATTTAATTTTCTTGTTGCAGGATTGATTTGCACTTTTGAAAATAGTAAAAAAAAAAAAAAAAGAAGAAGAATGAAACATAAAAAAACAATAAAAACTTTATATAAACATTTTATGTTAAAGATGTATATTTCTTTTGCAGTCAAGCTGATTGCACCATTAGTTTTAACAATGCCACATAATGTTTACATGCAGACTCCCATTCAGAGCTGCATAGTGTGTTACACAGGAAGACAACAGTCACCATACAAGGTTGCAATCCCACTGTATTGTCCTGTTAAATCACCTCATAAATGGAGGGAAATTGACATCTTTAACAAATAACATAAACATTTTCAGTGCTCTAAAGGGGATTTTGTTGCTCAGGGTGCCGGACTGAATGTTAACCTTCCAACAATCATTAAACAAACATCCTCTCCGGGACCTTTCCATGCCTGGGTCTATTCCACATGTCGCACCAAGGTTTGGAAAGTCTCTGCAGCTTCAGACATTATTACATGCAACAAGTCTTGTAACAAAGTTAAGGTGGACTGGCATGCTGTTGCAGAAGTGCTCAAGGCACTGGACCCTGAGAGGGAAAAAAGCAAACCTCAGACAAAGTCCATTTATATACAAAATTATAAAATGGACGACGTCAGTTTGGTCATAGGTGGTCAGCATGTCACATTAAAAACTGAAACACAGCGCAGTTACATTTAATGTTATAGATAGTCCGGATTTCAATTTTTTTCTTTCTTTATAATATACAGACTTCTAAGTTATATATATATATATATATATATATATATATATATATATATATATATATATATATATATATATATATATATATATTTTTTTTTTTTTTTTTTTTTTTTTTTTTTTTTTGTAACTTTTTTTTTAAGGCTGTGTATTTTCTTGCTTTCAATGTTTGCAGAGGGGGTTTCCTGAATTCTTGTGACCTATTGTGCTTGTCAGACAATGCTCCTAGTGATAACATTTGACCTGTCACTGCTTCACAAGAAATTAAGCAGTTTTTTATGTTTCAAGAGATGACTTGAGGTGTTTGAAAACAAGCAAACAAAAATTTTTAAACACAGTTGCACACAAATCCTGAGATTCCTGGTTCCATGATTCCTCCTTCAATTTCTGCTGTTTATGTTCTGAATGTGTGCTCCTTCCTTGTAAGTGAGCCCAAGTGATGAGCTTGAGTTTGTCAGATGCCTCAGTCCTGAGTTGAGGGCCATTTGTCATTGGTGGGATTCATTACATGCGTCCGTAACCTTCTTGACAGCCGGGTGCGGTGATCACCACTGACCCCGGTGACAGCCACAGCACCTTCATTATGTCACCACAGCTACCCTGTCACTACACAAACTCTCTAACTGTCTGGGTGACACCGCTGGGTGAGACTCCAATCTCTCATCCAGAGGCCTGCCTGTCTTGGAGCTTGTCACTGTGTTGAGTGTGCATCTCTGTGTTGTGTGTGTGTTTACACAAGACTCTTTGTTGCATATTATGTTAGCCTGATATATGCAGGATTCCCATACAGTTTTGGTAAAGTTTGAACATTTTTTTTTTAATTTTTAGTGTTTTACAGACCTGGATAAGACACTGAAAAATTAAATAGAGCATAGAAAGAAAATTTAATTTCCAGAGTTTCAACCATCCGTCCATCCATCCATCCATCAAGACTCTGAAAAGGTGAATGGTGAATCTGAAGAATGTAGGATTTTGAGCTGAAAAATCTTGGGAACACTGACCAGATAGGTCCACTGTGTGTTCATTGTCTGGCAGAAACACAAACATTTTTACCCACCTGCACTCCTTAGCCAGGTAACAACTCTTTTCATTTCCTTTTAATAAAGATTCCAGGCTCATAAACAGTCCTTTAAATTATCGATCATTTCCTCCCAGGCACACCAGATAGATGTTTTTGGAGAGCTGTTTTTGCGCTTGTATTGTCCTTCCCTGTGGGATCGTTTCAGATAACACACTGGACACTATTATATTATTACCTCTCCCCCTATTTTGCTAATCAGCAATTATTCAATTATGTCCCATCAGTTGGAGGGTGTCGCCAATGTCACCGCCTGAGGCATTTAGCCCCCTGCTCTTTGTCAGGAGGAGACCCCCCAGGGCCCCAGAGAACGCCTGTGATTAGTGTTGCATCTGCAGAGAGGTGACAGAATCCCTCTTCAAATATTTTGTCTTCATTTTACGGCTCTGAGATGCAATTATGGAGCAGCAGTTCATTACAGCAGCATGCGGCGCTTCATGTTTTATGCATGCTGCCTATTTAGGGCCTTTATTAACGAGCCAGGGCCAGCCAAGCTGCTTCAGACTGTACTATGGGGTTGTGTAATGGCCACCAGTGCTTGTGTGTTTGTGTCAATGCGGTCATGAATCTGTACTTGGAGTAGGAGTAAGCAGTAGAGAGAGAGTGGGCAACAGAAAGCGAGTGAACCACAATAAAGGCTAGGTGGCCATTAGAAAATAGAAAAGAAATGTGACTGAAAGAAAACCAAGTGATGTGGCGAACGTGTGTGGTCAGTGCGGTGGTCACTTCACCACCGTGCCCTTTTTATTCCCACGGCTAGCCTCATAACAGCACTATAGCATTGGTGCATACTAGCTTGGTTTTAAGGCGGTGCATTGCGCGGGTAGGGGCAGCAGGGGTGACTAACTACACCTCCCTCAGCAGAAGAAACTCCATCTGCATCCAGCATTGAGACAGATGAGGCCAATTTGGCTCCTTAAATTTCTAGGCTGTGATGGATGTTGGGTAGCCGTGGATGGTGAGAGGTTTGTAGAAGAGTGGGGAGAGAGATGGGAGACAGGTGAGGAAAGGGAGAACGAGGGGAGAGATCCAAAGTGAGGGAAAGAAAGAGAGTAGGGAGGAAACAAGGGTGAAGGAGACTCAGCTCTGAGCATGAGTGCATGAATTGCCTAAATTGATTTATTTATTGGAATTTCTAAGTTCTGTGGTACAGCAGATTCAGAGAGCTGAAATACAGAAATGAGATTCAAATGGTTGAAACGCTTAGCTGGATTCACTGAAATTGTGCTGCTTGTATGAGGTCGACATTGTTACTTCTCTGAGCCAGGCAAGTTAGGCTACAGAGCTGACAATATATGAAGTAGCCCTACCATAGCTGTCCTACCAAAGAATGATAGTGATTAGAAAGTTCCTGTGAAAGGACATAAACAGCTTAATACACTCAATGCCACGTTTATTGATTAATGGATTCACATTTTTTAAATCATATTCTGAAAAGTGGGGGGCAAATTTGTATTCAGCCTTCCCTTAGTGAAATTGTAGAATCACCTTTTTGGGATATGTCTCTACTAATTCTGTACATCTATTGAAAGTTTTGCAGATCCTTTTTGTAAAATAGCTGAAGCTCAGTCAGATTGAAGAGAGAGCATCTGGGAACAGGAGTTTTCAAGGTTTGACACAGATTTTCAGTTACAATATGCTTTGGTCTAAATAATAGGAGTGTAGCTTTGGCTGTGTGAAGAGTCCTTCTCTTGCTGAAAAGAATATCTACCAGTCTAAATTCTTTTGCAGCTTCTAACAGATTTTCTTGTTTGACTGCCCTGTATTTAGCTTCACCTATCTTGAAATGACCTCTTAACAACTGCCTGGTTTCTTCTGAAGAAAAACATCCCCACAGCATGATCCTGCCACAGCAGTGACAGTACAGGAAGATGTGTAGTGCTAGCTTTCTGTCACACATAGTAGTTTGTATGTAAACCTCAAACTGCAGTTTTGGTCTTGTCTAACCAGAGTACCACTTTTCTACTGTGGTAATTTCTGAAGGCAGTTGGTTGCACTTAATTTTATTTCAGGGAATGGGGGTAAAGAGGCCTAAATACAAACCCATGCCACACTTCTCAGATTTTTTATTTACTAAAAGATTTGTAAACCATGTCTCCTTTTTGTTCTATTTCACAGTTATGTACTACTTTATTTTGATCCGTCACATAAAATCCCGATAAATATGTTGAAGTAAATACTTTTCAAGGGACTGTATTTTCTCCGACATAAACACAAACTTTAAGTTGTCAGACTGCATTTGCCTACACATTTGCAAGCTTTGACTGGCTAATCGGGCCCCTCAGTTGTAGAATACCACTCCAGCTGCTCTGCAGATCAGCTTGGTTTGATAAGAACTACTATCCTCGGGCCTATATAAATATTTGATCAAGTATAATGGAAATTGTCAAATCAATCTAATTGTGTAATGCATTACAAAGACATCAAACTGAAACAAAGCACATATGCTATCATTTCTTTTAACGACTGGCCCAGGCTGAGCTGGGCTGGGCTGAGCAGGCGGTTTGGTACCCAGGGGGCCTTCCTCCAGGGCTGGAGCTGCTCACGGCAACTGCTCTAGATATACGTCTCTCTCTCTCTCTCTCTCTCTCTCTCTCTCTCTCTCTCTCTCTCTCTCTCTGCTCTGCCTGGTCCTACCTCACTCACATTTCATCAAAGGACTCAATTTCTCAAATGTGCACACAACTGTGAGCCATAATTATATTAGGAACCAGTGGCAGTTAGCCATGACATGAGAGGATGAAAGAAAAAAAGATGGAGGGGGAAATGCTCAATGTGTGTATATTTGCAGT
The DNA here is from genome assembly GCA_014839685.1 of Anableps anableps. Taxonomy (NCBI): domain Eukaryota; kingdom Metazoa; phylum Chordata; class Actinopteri; order Cyprinodontiformes; family Anablepidae; genus Anableps; species Anableps anableps. The sequence continues at coordinate 21,656,037 of CM026068.1, read as the reverse complement.
ACCTGTATATTTGAGTTTCAATTTATGAATTGTTTTTCATTTTTGCTAAATACCATTCTGTGTCACAATTTTAGAGATAATATTGTTCAAAGATCTAATATAATAAATAATTTTTTACTGTGTAATATTACTCATGTCACTGATAAGATAGCTGACTTTTTTCACCCCACATTTTCTGATTCCAACAGCCAATTTAAAGATGCTTTAAAACATCTATGTTTCACATTTCTTTTTTTTTTTTGACGAGTAGACAAGTTATTTATTCAGAACAAGTAGAGCGAAAACAATATGAAGTATAAATATCAAGTACAAAACAAGAACATTTAGACATATCTGTTAGACTGAGCCACCTTCTCAGAACACATATCAGGCATTGTTTTCTTTCAACAAAACAAATATTACCAAAAAATACCCAAAGAAACCCACATAAAAAAGACAAAAAATAATAATGCCTTGGCCAATCCATAGCCCTATGCCACCAAAATGAAAGTTATACAAAGGGATTTTTATTGCAGTTATCAGTAGAAAGTGTGCCAGAGTGTGTTGAGTTAGCCTTAGGTAATTGTGTCCTCAGCACTGGCGATTGTCTACAGCAAAATCTCAATTTCTCTGTTTATTTTCCGGTAGTGAGAAGAGAAAGCTAATTTTCATGAATTAGAGAGTAAGGATTAACACACTTTAAGGAATAGAAATGCCCTGAAGGTAACAGTGCTGTTACTGATGCTGGTTTGAGCTGAAGTACCGATGTCCCCAGTGAAGTGTTAACTATTAGCAGTGTCTCTGACCTGGGGTTTATCTTGTATCCCAGTCAAGTTCGATATGCTCAGTTTCCACTTTACAAATCACCGCATCTTTGATCATTCAATCAATGAATCACTTCAGGACTAAAATTATAAAGGGTGTGTTTGTAAAAAAAAAAAAAAAAAAAAAAAAAGAAAAGAAAGTAATTAAAAATTATTGATATATCAACTACTAATGCCAGGTTTTATAAATGCCTTTTTATCTGAAAATCTTCAGCAGTAGCACTACTTAAATGTTTTAAGAAAAAGGAGAAATATTGGAAAATATTAAAAATTAAAATCATTTTAAAACTTTATGAATGTAACTAGGATAGTTGCTTTTCATCTGAATAGTAGAAAAAGACACAAAGTCCATCTGTTCTTGAAGTTCTCAATCAGTGAGTCCGAAGGAGGACGTTGATATGTTGTAACCAACGTTTGCTGCAAGTCAGTGGTGGGAGGACGTCCAGGAAGGTTGAGCCACCACTTATGGGCTGTTTTGTCTTTCCAAGTTTAGGCTGCATGATTTGCTTCAGCAGTCTGTGTCCACCTGACACTCCAGCTCTGGTTTGAGATTATTTGCGTTCACTCAATTTTGTGTTTAACAATGCTTGGGAGGTTTCTTGCCTTGCATGCTGGAAACCTCCCACCCAGAACTTACTGCCACACAGTCTCTGTCTTCAAGTCTTTTTGGTGCCATGTAGCATCATTGATGGATGTGTTCAAAGTATTGAGGCTGAGGGTTCTCTTTGATGTGTTTCTGGATGTACCAGCAGGTCAAGTAAGCTTTCAGGTCCTCCTCCACTACAAAACCCATGGCTGACTTGGCGAGGTGTTTCGCAGTTCCTCTCCCTCTGTAAGCATCTGGAACCTCTGTGTGTTGTAAATCCACCGTCTTCTTACCATCGTATTCATACAGGAGGACTGCTCGATCATGGGATCCGTTCAGTCTTATGACAAACTGCCGATGCTTTTTATCGTTTTCCATCTGAATCTAAGAGCTGTTCGCCTCAGACCTGTGAAGGATTAACAAGCCACATTGGCCTGTGCCATTTTAGCAGAACTGCTGGTGTGTTGGGCTTTCTCTGCTAACCAGCTAGTTCCATTCATTGTTAGACAGTGTGATGTTGCCACCATGTTTCATTAAGAGGATACTGTGCTTAGGTTGATGTACAGTGTTAGTTTTCTCCCACACATTGTCTTTTTTTATTTAGGCCAGAGGGTGAAATTTTATCTAATTTGAAAAGAACACGCTCTTACACATTTTTCCTTTGACCCTATACAAGCTATGGCAAACTATAAAGGAAACTTCTTAAGGTTTTCTTTCATTAATGACTGTCTTCTTTCCATTTTCCCACTGAAGCTATAGATCTCTGCAGCACTTCAAAAGTGATCTTAGGTCTCCTAGCTGCTTCTTTTATTAAACCCTTTTCCCAGACTGTCAGTATAGGTCCACGGTCTTGTCTTGTTCGGTTTGCAGTTGTGTCATACTCTTTCCATTTTGAGATGATGGCTTGTGCAGGACCCTGTGAGATGTTAAAAGCTTAGGAAATTTCTTTATAATTTATCCATCCATCCATCCATCCATCCATCCATCCATCTATCCATCCATCCATCCACGCATCTTCTTGAAGTCTTGTGTGTTCCTTGGTCAACAGGATGCTGATTGTTCTGGATTTAATTTGGGGGGTAAAAGGACCCAAATGCAAATACACACCACACTTCTCAGATTTCTTTTTGTAAGTAAAATTTGAAAACTATGAATTGTTTTACCTTTTGGTTGGTGATTCAAATAAAACCGCAGTAAAGGTTATGGATGTAACGTGACAAAATCATGAAGTTCAAGGAGTATAAATACTCTTACAAGGCACTGTAATACTCCCTTCTTACTGCGGCTCACTATACTCCTTGTTCCCCATTCATCCTCTTTCTTTCCATTTTCACTCAGTCTCTCTTCTCATCTTCAACATCTGGGGGGTGAGCATGTAATCCCGAGCGCTCTCCTTCTGCAGCTGATGTATGGCTTTCGGAAACAATGCGAGGACGGGGTTATTATTCTGTTTGCTTTGCATCTGACAGGCCTGAGTTAGCGTCCGACTGGGATCCTATCTCATTAGGCCAAATGTGGGGCTAAAACAGTCATAAAAATCATTTGGCAACTGGCAACCCCACTTAGGAGCACCTGTCAACATGCCGGCTGAAGATAAACTCCGCAAATTAGAGTCGGGACCTAGACTGAATCAGGGAGCAGGAGTAAGGGAGGAGAGATGCCCATATGCTCTGTGTTGCTGGAGACTTAATGGTATGAAGTGATTGGGTTTATGTGAAGACTTCCTTGTTGATGATATTGATTGTGGTGTTCGGACTTAATCTGCGTGTGTATTGGACATCCATCTCTTTGTTCATCAAGACTTTATTCATTAGCATTTCATTAAGAATAAATGTGGCTTGTTAATCCTTCATATTGATTATTCTGCTGCTGTGATTTATCTTTTGACACAAATAGATCAAGTGAAGAATTGATATAGAACCACATGCTTCTTCATTCAGTAATCTCACCAGAGTCTGACAAACCATGTTTTTCTTCTGTTATCCAGACAAATATTTCCTCAATTTCTCTCTATTACCCCTGCAGATCCCTCTCTTTGCCTTTGCTGTATAATTCTCCTCTCCCCACCCAGTCTAAACATACATCTTTATCAAGCGCCTGTTGTCAGACAACATTAGATAATTAATAGGCCATTTGTCAGGCCTGTGAAAAACATGTTAAAATCCACGTGCAGCTCCCCAGATAAATCCTGTCGCACACACACAGGCCCCTTTGTTGTGTCAGCCTGCCATCGGAGCTGCAGATTTACCAATAAAGGATGCTCATTATTAATCACAACTAATGCTAATTAATTACAGTAGGTGTCTGAGTGTGTGTGCATGTGTGTTTGCATGCATGCAGAGGGACCATCTAAAAGTTTACAGTTGTTGCAAGGTGTTAATTGGTAACTCAGTGCAAGGGCCTTAATGGAGTGATTTCCATTTGGAGCAGGGAGTAGTCAACAAACAGGAGGGTGACAAACACAGACAATGCTCTCATTAATTAAGATGGTGTTTAGAGCTGCACTCCCACTGTAACATGGACTATACATATGTGTGTCTTTCTGTTTATGCGTAGAGGCTATTGACATTATAGGTGGCTGTTTGGAATTATGTGAATACAAGGACATATGGCACTATTATCTGTTTCTTTCATGGACTCAGATGCTGTTATTCTTCCAACTATGATACCAAAAGGTTATCTAATTTTTCTGCACTCAGTGAGCACCCAAATTACAGAATAAAAATGCGCTTTTCTTTTAATTTGTCTTTAGATATTTATATTTAAAGCTGTTCAGATGTGTATGGGAATTGTTGGCTGTTTATAGGAATTCTTAATAATTATAATTCCAGCAAAAAAGATTCAAGCTGTTTTGATTTAAAAAAATATATTGGGAAAAATAATTGTCTGAAAATTGCTTGTGTGTAGAACAACCTGCAGATTTGAGTGCTTTTGGTTTGTATCAGTCTATTCCACAGTCACCCCAGTGGACCTATGGACCAAAAGACTTCCCAAAAGCGATGTTAAGGCCTCCATTAAGCACAAAGACAGAGTTAATTAGGAAGCTTATTCCCCCTCCCGAGGCCACGGGGCTCCTATACACCCTGCTGGGGGAATGTAGGCAAGCACTGACACACTGTAATTAACAGTTCTTACCAAATCAACAGCAGTCAGTGAAATACAATCATTTTTATTTTGCTTTATTTCAGCTCTAGTCTCACAGGGTTTCTAGTAAAATTACTTAGGGCACAATAACAGGAACTAAATATGGACCACTTAAGTCGTCAAACATTTTTAGGGCTCGTGATATTTTGGTGAGTATTTGCTAATTGCTGGGAGTGTACTGAAATCACACTTCTGTTTTAAGTGAAACAAACATTGTTTTACTTCGTCCCATTAGCCATACCACCCATAATCTGCCAAACACATGGTTGGTAAAAATGATATAAAATGCTGTGTGAAAGAATACACGACTGTTCCAGTGGTGCCTACAGAAAATTTTCATAGGGTTAGCCAGACCAGGCTAGTAAAAATTTTGGGGTGGGACAACTGAAAAAAAATTTAACAAAAAAGAAAACACATATATATATATATATATATATATATATATATATATATATATATATATATATATATATATATATATATATATATATATATATATAAAAAAAAAAAAAATCCCTTCTCACCCTCCACGGGTGGTCTTTCTCAACCTCTGAGCTCGGGTCCTCTACCAGAGGCCTGGGAGCTTGAGGGTTCTGCGTAGTATCTTGGCTGTGCCGAGAACTGCGCATTTCTGGACTGAGATGTCTGACGTTGTTCCTGGGATCTGTTTTAGCCACTGCTCCAGTTTGGGGGTGACTGCCCCGAGGGCCCCGATGACCACAGGCACCACTGTGGTCTTCACCTTCCAGGCCTTCTCCAGTTCCTCTCTGAGGCCCTGGTATTTCTCCAGTTTCTCGTGTTCCTTTTTCCTGATGTTGCAATCGCTTGGTATTGCTACATCCACCACAACTGCTTTCCTCTGTTGTTTATCCACCACCACGATGTCCGGTTGGTTCGCCATTACCATTTTGTCTGTCTGGATCTGGAAGTCCCACAGGATCTTAGCTCGGTCATTCTCCACCACCTTTGGGGGTGTGCCCCACTTTGATCTCGGGGCTTCCAGTCCATATCCTGCACAGATGTTTCTGTACACTATGCCCGCTACTTGGTTATGACGTTCCATGTACGCTTTCCCTGCCAGCATCTTGCACCCTGCTGTTATGTGTTGGACTGTCTCAGGGGCCTCCTTGCACAATCTACACCTTGGATCTTGTCTGGTGTGGTAGATCTGAGCCTCTATTGCTCTGGTGTTTAGGGCCTGTTCCTGTGCAGCCAGGATGAGTGCCTCTGTGCTGTCCTTGAGTCCAGCTTTTTCCAGCCATTGGTAGGATTTCCTGATATCAGCCACTTCAGTTATTTGTCGGTGGTACATCCCATGTAGGGGCTTATCCTCCCATGATGGTTCCTCCAGCACCTCATCCTCTGGTCCCCATTGTTTGAGACATTCGCTGAGCACATCGTCGGTTGAGGCTTTGACCTTGATGTATTGATGGATCTTGGATGTTTCATCCTGGACAGTGGCTCTCACACTCGCTAGTCCTCTGCCTCCGTCCTTACGGCTCGCGTATAGTCTCAGGATGCTGGATTTAGGGTGGAACCCTCCATGCATGGTTAGTAGTTTCCGAGTTTTAACATCCATGGTCTTTATCTCTTCCTTTGGCCAGCTTATTATTCCTGCAGGGTATCTGATTACTGGCAAGGCATAGCTGTTTATCGCACGGATCTTGTTCTTGCCATTGAGCTGGCTTCGCAGGACTTGCCTTACTCGTTGGAGGTATTTGGCTGTGGCTCCTTTCCTTGTGACCTCATCGAGGCTGCCATTTGCTTGTGGTATTCCCAGGTACTTGTAACTGTCCTCAATGTCTGCTATTGTTCCCTCTGGGAGTGAGACCCCTTCTGTGTGGATGACCTTCCCTCTCTGTGTAACCATCCGACCACACTTCTCTAGTCCGAATGACATCCCAATGTCAGTGCTGTAGATCCTGGTGGTGTGGATCAGTGAGTCGATGTCTCGTTTGCTCTTAGCGTACAGCTTGATGTCATCCATGTAGAGGAGGTGACTGATGGTGGCTCCGTTCTTGAGTCGGTATCCGTAGCCAGTCTTGTTGATGACTTGGCTGAGGGGGTTCAGACCTATGCAGAACAGCAGTGGGGACAGAGCGTCTCCTTGGTATATGCCACATTCGATGGACACTTGTGCAATTGGCTTGTAGTTGGCTTCAAGGGTGGTTTTCCACATCCCCATCGAGGCTGCAATGAAGGCTCTTAGAGTCCTGTTGATGTTGTACATCTCTAAGCATTCAATGATCCAAGTGTGTGGCATTGAGTCATAGGCTTTCTTGTAATCAATCCAAGCCGTGCACAGGTTGGTGTGTCGGGTTTTGCAGTCTCGGGCGACTGTTTGGTCTACCAGGAGTTGGTGTTTGGCTCCTCTGGTATTTATGCCAATGCCCTTCTGTGCTGTACTCATGTATTTATCCATGTGCCCACCTATCTTAGCTGCTATGATGCCTGACATGAGCTTCCATGTTGTAGAGAGACAGGTTATTGGCCGATAGTTGGATGGGACCGAACCCTTTGAGGGATCCTTCTGGATCAGGATTGTGCGCCCTTCAGTTAACCATTCAGGGTGAGTCCCACTTTGTAGCAGCTGGTTCATTTGAGCTGCCAGTCGCTCATGGAGGGCAGTGAGTTTCTTTAGCCAGTAGGCATGGATCATGTCAGGACCTGGTGCTGTCCAGTTTTTCATACCTGAGACTCTTTCTTGGACATCTGCCACTGTGATAGTTACTGGGGCTTGCTCAGGGAGGTTGCTGTGGTCATCTCGTAGAGAGATTAGCCACTGTGCATTGCTGTTGTGGGTCGCCTCCCTTTCCCATATGCCTTTCCAGTACTGTTGGGTCTCCAGCTTTGGTGGGTCTGCTCTGTTGTTATTACCCTGCCATTGAGAGTACACTTTAGCTGGTTGGGTGGAGAAGAGCCGGTTAATCCTCCTGGCTTCATTTTCTCTCGTGTACCTCTTTAGGCGACTGGCCAAGGCTTGGAGCCTTTGTTTGGCAGTTTCGAGCGCTTCAGGTATGGGCATCTGGCTGTACCGCTTGGGTACCGGTCTTTTGATTGCACCTCTTTGGAGCTCTGACAATTGACTCACTTCCCTCCTTGTTACCTTGATTTTAGCCTCTAACCGTCTTTTCCATGGTGGGTATTGAATCTCATGGTTGCTCCTATAGCCGAGCATCTCAAGGATCACTGATGCTGAGTTGTACACCAGCTCATTGGTTTCCGTTATGGTGTTGGTAGGGATCGTTCTCAATGCTGCATTCACATCTTCAATGAGACTTTCTGATGGTACTTCACTCAGCCGTTGTAATTGGCATCGGGATTGCCTGGTGTTCATTCGGGCCACGATCCTACCTCTCAGGTCAGTTGCTGCCTCGTTCAGCTTTGATGGTTCGTTCATTATTGGGGCTGCATACCCAATCTCCGGGTGGGGAGTTGAAGCTAACTCCCCTCTGACCTGGCGTCCTGGCTCCCCCTTGCCGTAGCATTTGTGTTGTACCTCGTCTATCTCAAGTTGTGACAGCATTTGCCGTTTGCGGATGTTGGAACACTGAGCTACTAGTTGTTTGGCAGTTAGCGTTGAATGGGGATGTCGATGTAACCATTCCTCCCGCATTCTTTGCATGTAACCCCTCTGACTAGGGTTACTTGAGTAGTAGCATTCCAACAGATCCAAGTTTTCACCTCTCGCCCAATTCCGTCTTGTTCCAGTAACCCATTTTTCGTGAAGGTGCCCTGGTTCCCCAGCACCTGACGCAGACCTTGTTTGGCCGGGCGACGTCTGAGCCAGCATGGCGTGTATTCCTTTGTCACTCATCATGAGGTAGGCAGTAGCGCGAAGGATCTTGCCTAAGGACCCACACTGGATATCTCAACCAAGCGACTCGGCCTGGATTCGGCCTTATTGAAGAAGATGACTCTGTATGCATCTGAATGAACTGAACATGGTTCTCTGGGAGTGCCAGTGAGGTGGCCAGCATTTTTCATTTAATTTTTACTTTTAAGCAGTTATGGGGCACAGTGGTAAAACATGAAACTGCTCTACTCAGGCATACTGAGTGTATTCTGTGAACTGCACAGACTCCATGTGCACAGAATGCAATTGCCTCACATTGCATTGTGAGTCAATGCTGTGCAGCATTGACTCACAACTGGCAATGCTGCACAGAGAGTAACAATCACACTACGTATTCTTGTGACTGGTTGCCCTGCTGAGCGGTTTCCTGTATATTTCAGGAAACTATAGCAATAATCATAAAAATGCTTAAATCTCACATACAGTGTAATTTAATTGTATAATATTTTTTGTAGGTCTTACATAAACAGCTTTTTTCATTCGACTGAGGTTCTGATCCCTGTTTTGTCCAATTGACTCTTATGAAATATGTCAGATTTTGACCCCTAAGCAGACTAAAAGAACTTAGATGGACCCCATGAAGGCTGATATTACTAAAGTATCCTTACTGAAGTCCTTACTGAAGACATGAATCAGTTATAAAAATCACTGCTTATAACAGCAACAAAACATTTCCAGGATAGGATCTGATGCAAGGTGTATATGAGCTTCTGTTTGACTGTACTTTCCCTGCATAAGAGCTGAGTATTCAGTTATGTTAGATGGTACCCAAGTCCAGTCATGGAGAGTTACAATCCTGCAACTTTTAACTGCATCCCTTCCCCAACACACCTGAATCAAATAAAAGGCTCGTTACCAGGCCTCTGTTGAATGACTGAATGCTGATAAGGGAATTTAGCTGTGTTGTAGCAGGGATGCATCTGAAAGCTAAAGGGTAGTAAGCTCTCCAGGACTGGATTTGAGCACTCCTGTGTTAAATCCTTGTTTATTAGTGAAAATACACATTCTTTGGATTAAAAAAAAAACAACTGTCTTTTCTGGCAACAAAATTTTCTTTGCATTAGTGATAAACAGAGATGCACTGATCAGTTGTAGCCAGTGTCCAAACTCCAGTCTTTCAGAAGTTGTGACCTGCCAGAACTGATTTTAGCTGATTTCTCTGTATCAAAGACACCCAAGATAAGTAGGAGGACCAGCCCTCATAAGTTTTGAAATTTTTTCCCATATTCCATGATCTTAAGATCTTAGTTGTCGGTCACGACACCTGTTTAAATGAAGATCATGAAGCAGAAATATTTTGAAAATATTTCTGAAAATGTATGCCATTTTTCTGCCTGTTTATGAATATGCTTGCCAAAAGGTAATTCAACTACTCTGAACTGTTTTCATACCAATATGCTAGTAAATATGAATCAATGGCTTATATTTTTGACTTTGTTGCTTCTTTGACACAAAACAAAAATTATCAGCCTTATTAATAAGATTTTTTTAAAACACACAATATTTCTGTTGGTTAAGATCTAGAGTGAAATTATAAGATTTATCAGTGAAAGCACGGTTATCATTAAGACATGAAGGAAGATAAAGCAAGAAAGACGGGATACAAGAAATAACAGGGAAGGAAGAGGTTGACTATTTCCACAGGTAGGTTATTCTCTGTAAACATATGTATCCATTTGTCTCGTGGGCTTGTTCCCCTGGTGTCCCGTCAGCGGTGGCTGGGTCACACCTCCATTAGGGGCTTTGTCACAGTGATTAATAGCTCTTTCTATCATCTTTAATTCACTCCCTCATGATGGCGACGGTGCTCGCTGCTCGGGGTAATCATGTGATGTATGAGTCTGCCCAACACCTTGTGGCAGAGGTGAAAATCATTCCACCCATGCAGATAGCAGGCCTGGGAACAAATGTTTTCCACCCTTAATAAAAATTAATGCATTTGATATCAAGTGCGAGCACTTGAATACATGATATATAAGTATGTGAGTGTGTGTCTGTTTATGCAAAGTGTCATCCTGTATCTTCCTCTGTTAATGGCTAATTTAGTCAGAGATGAAGTTGTTTCCCTGACTATTTCACATTAAATATTTCATGTTGTATTGTTTGAATATCTGCATCATCTTGTTTTACAGTGCCTTTTAAAGGTTTTTATTCCAAATGAGCTTCTTCACATCTTTTCACATTGAAACTATAACTTTAAATTTTAACATATAAAAATCTGCAAAGTGTTTGTATTCTTAGGGTTGTTGTCTTACTTCAGTGGTTCTCAATTCTTTTCTGTCACGGCCCCCCAGGTAACATAAATTTTATCACGCCCCCCCCCCCAAATTGAAATAGTATCTAGAACCTGATAATATTTAATTATTTATCAGTACAAAACACTGGCTCCGACATTCTGCATACAATCCCCTGATTATCAAGAAAGATTACTTACATGAACTGCAACAACTTAAAATTTAAAGATAATACATATTGGTGGACTCTGTTTCCTAATTAGGTTACTTCAAAACAAAATGGGTTGCGCTGGATTTTATGTTGATGTATCAGCGTATCATACATCATGTACACACACACACACACACACACACACACACACACACACACACACACGAACACACATACACACATACCCACACACACAAATATATATAGGGGTTTGAATACTTTTTCCTTTTTGAACGCTTGATTTGTGTAACAATCATGCGGTTCCTACTATCGAAGTTCCTAATGCGTTTCAAACGTGATGCTTCTCTCAGCTGGAGTTCCCCTTCTTTACCCTGAATTCCTTCACTAATGAGGGGCGTCAGCTTGCGCTAATTAAGTAATGTCCATCATTGAACAAACAAATTGCTTTACAGAGGTCAGGACACAAAAATACATGCACACACAAACACACACAGCTATCAGATCATCTGAACAAACTGTCCCAGTTGCCCTGTGCAGCTTAGCCGTGCCACGGTCTTTGACTTATCAATCATCTGCACGTGAAACCACAACTTTTTAAACCTCCAAACACAGCCTATTTGTTTTCATCCAACATTTAACTTACAGAAACGTATATGTTTATGAGCTGAAATGCTCTCATTGAAGCCAGTGGACCGAGAGAATATCTGGCCTGAATCAAATATAAACTTCGAGCCCAGCTCACAAGGGGAAATGTCAAGAGGAGAAACAGCAATGGAGGGATACGGTTACCTTTAAAAGCCCTTGTCCCCCCACCATATGGCAGACTTCTCATCTAGGCTTGTAACCATGTTACACAGTCTGCATGCTGAAATTCGCTGCATAGACTCCCAACGCTGCAGTACATTGAATTTCATGCCTGGCCCAGCTCAACTATTTAAAGTACTTTCCCTCTCAAGAAAGCTGAACCCACACATTGTATGTGCCAAACACAATAGTTGCACAGACTCTGTAATCAGGTGTCATGCTAAGGAATTACTTTGAGACATATTCAACTTGTAGATGTTGTATGTTTCTATAAATACTTTCTACATAACATAAAATCACTAACATACATTTGTAATAGTAAGCTGAGTCAGCACTTTCTCTTGCAGATATTTTTTTTCCTTGCAACAAACACATTTTGACAGCACTTATGATTCCTAACTGGCAGAGGAAAACAGCTTATGTACTACTTATTCTGCATTTGACACCTTTCCATTCCTTGTGGCATACATTGTGCACTGACCTTGAAGTTCCATTGGTTGATGTATATGTGAACACAGTGCTGTGGGCTTTATTTTATCTTTCTTTACTCATAAAAGTACAGTGATTTTGTGAAAACCTTGAGGTAATTTCTCAGGTTGGTGCTTGACCGCTTGTTGCCAATCACAGTGACCTTTTGTGTTAATCAGTATTGTTAATAATGTCCTGTGAGCACAAAGTTTGTGTGTGTGTATCTGTTCGGATTAAGGAATCCGCAGCTGACAGCACAGAGGTACAGTGTCACACAGGAAGCCCTTCAGGAATGTTCCTTTGAGTAGGGATAGGTTGTTGAGCCTCATTAGCGGAGCCCCCTCTCCCCGTGACCTGTCAGCCCATGTTAGGCACAGCTCAACACAAAGCGGCAGATTCCTGCAGATCATTTCCGGCTTTTAGTGTCCGTCTGTCTCGCTGTGTGACACCTGGCCAGCAGTCTGTCTTGTTAACTCCCTTGTTCATCACCCTTCATCGCTGATTTGTCTAAAAGTGTATTTGGCTTTGAGCTGATCTGGTGCCTTCTCTGTGGTTACATCTGGGATTAATTTTCTGCCTGTTCTTTTACCTTCATAATCAAAGTGATTGTCCATTTTGCATCTAAGTGTTTCTTTCAACTTATATGCAAAACAGAAACACTATTGACCAAAACTCCCCAACAGTGATATCTTGCTCCATAGTGGGCTGTCAAAACTGGGACTAATTCAATCTCTCTGACACCATTAGGATCCACCTGCCTGTTTTGGCACTTTGAAGAAGCCCAGTGTGAATAATGGGGCTTTACTTCTACATCCTGTTTTATTCTATTCACAATTAACCCTCATGTGATTCTGTCTGTTTTTACTGCATGCTGGACAAAGAGTTCAGGAAAAGGAAATATAAAACAGTCAACACTGTACAATGTTGAGAAGACCATGCTTGCCAACCACGGCATCAATGCAGCCAATAGCAAACAAGGGTCCACCAGCTTGTTATTGATCTGGCAGACTCATTCTTTTATGTACCTTACTGGGTTTTCATGTGAAAGACCAACATGAAGTAGAACAACATTTTGAAGTGGATGGAAAATAATATATAGTTTTTAATTTTTTCTGCCAATGAGAGTCTAACAAGTGTGCTGTGCATTTGCATTTGGCACTCTTTACTCTGATACCCCTAAATAAAATCCAATACAAAGACCATGGAACAAAGCAGACAGATCAGGGATAAAGCTATGGAGAAGTGTAAAACTTTGAAATAGAGCACTGTTTAATCCATCATCTGAAAATTTAAATAGTATGGCACAACTGTAAAATCAACTCACCTGGAAGAAAGAAAATTAATTAGATAAGCATCCAAGGGGCTCATTGTAACTCTGGAGAAGCTGCAGAAATTCTTGGCTCATGTGGGAGAATCTCTTTACTGGGCAACCACCAATCATGCAAACTGCAAACCTGGTGTTGATGGAAGATTGATAATAAGAATGCCATTGTTGAAAGAATGCTAAATGAAGTCCGATTTGCAGCTTGCCACAAGGCATGTAGGGGATACAAGCAAACATGTTGTAGAAGTTACTCTAGTCAGATGCAACCATATTTTAACCTTCTGGCTAACATTCAAAACACTATGTGTGATGGAAAACTAAGAGTGCACACCTACCTGAAACATGGCTGAGGCAGCATTATGCTGTTGGAGTTTGTTAGTGGTAAAATGAATGGAACTTAATACAGACAAATACTGGAGGGAAATATGTTGGGGGGGTTTGAAAGACTTGAGAAGGGGACAGAGCTTCATCTTCAAGCAGGATACTGACCCTAAACAGTCAGAGCTGCAATGAAATAGTTTAGATTAGGTGTCTTAAACATCAATCCTCAGTGGCCAGTGTCCTGAAACGTACATAAATCAAACAGCTGTACTACTTCATTAGCATCCAGTCAAATATTGATGATGAGCCAATTATTTGATTGCTGTATAATGTGTTTAAGTAGAGAACTATCTAAAAGTTATAAGACACAAGCTGTGTTTTGCAAGGGTGAATGGGCCTCAATTTTCAGATTTTGTACAAAATATTGAAAACAATCTATTTGTTTCCTTTCTCTTCACAATTATGCACTACTTTGTGTTAGTCTATCACATAAAATACCAAATACGTAAAATACAATGAAGTTTAGTGGATCTAATCTGAAAACATCTGAAAAACTTCAAAGAGTATGAGTACTCCTTTCAGGCACTGTATCATTTATATTCCTTGCTGCTTCAGTCCTTGAGGCTCTTGTTTTTTTAAACTGATTTAAATATGCTTTGAGTATACTTAAAAGTTAAACAAAGACTGAAAAAATTCCTTTTGGATTGCTTTTATCAGAGCTCATGCAGAGAAAATATGTTCCCAATGTGTTGTAGTCCATCAATAACCAAACATAACTAAGTATCACCTCTTATATAATTATCATGTCATTCACAGGTGAAGACAACGATGACTTTGCCTTCTGTCCAAGCAACATGTTAGATAACGTATGTGGCTCCGATGGCGATCCCACACCTTCTTCAGCCCTGGCAGATGATCTGTTGTCTGATGACGAGTCTTCACCTCAATCACTTCAACAAGCAAGCATCTTTTTCCCTCAAGGCAATTTAACCATTCCTCTGGACTTTGAATTGAGAGAGTCAGCAGTCCCAGGTGCAAGTCTGGGTATCTGGAGCTGCAGGAAGGTGCATATAGGGGAACGCTTTGGACCATATGAGGGAGAGCACACCCCTTGTCTCCAAGATCCCATGCAGGGTTGGGAGGTAAGAACGTGCATCTCTTTTGCTTTTAGTCAACAAATCAAATGTTAAGCAAGAAAGAAACTTATGAAACCAAACAAGGATCTGTTCAGCAATTGTGGTCCCCAACTAAGGCCCTGTCCACACTGTAAAGAATATTTTACAAAACATAAGAGTTTTTCTCTTCCATCCACATGTAAACCCAGTTTTTCAGGTTCTCCGGTTTGATATTTTAAAAACTCAGGTGGAGATTATTAAAAAACAAGGACATAGATGCCCATTGTGCACATGCCAACTCTCAATTTCTGTGCTAAAAAACACAATAAGGGTAGACATTTTTTAAGAAAACTTGAGCTCCAAATGCCGGGACTGCTTTAGCCAGGCAGAGGATTTTCTTTTGAATTATACTGTAGGTAATGTCCACTTTATCACCACCTGTTGGCACACTATGTGTATCAGAGGATTTTTATTGAAATTCCACAGACAATTTTGATGCATAGGATGCAAAAGCAGGAACAAATACCAGTGTACAAGTGCTCCTTTACTGAGAGACTCAGAAATGCTCCAAATCTTTTGCTTCCAAACTTTACCAGTCCTGTGTAATTGCCACACAATAAAGGTCGCAAAAATATTTAAATAAAGTCCAGAGCAGTTTAGCTGTGGCCTAAAACATGAATAAAGAAGAACTGTTGTTCATTTTGCTCTAAAATAACGTATTTTTTAGAGAGTTTGTGTGCCATTCTGACTTCGCAAATTCAAGCAGTCATCACAAAAAAAAAATATTTGGATAGATTTCATGAATCCAGGTTAAAGAAATTTGTACTTGTAATAGAGTGTTTTAAGCTTTGCTGCTAGTATAAACATGAACATTGGAGCCACATGCTTTTTCTGCATTGGTAGTGGCTTGTTTTTTACAAAGGGGGTTTTCCTTGGCCACCATACAGTTGTAGCTTTCACATAGGTTCTCTTTTTATTTCCTCCCATGTCGTCATGTTCACATTTAGCCCAGTGACCACAAGGCTGTTGCAGTCATTTTTTGCCTAGTGAGGTAATGTTAGCTCTGAAAGAAAGTGAGTTGAGGTTGTGCTCTTAGCTCAATTAAAATGAAAAGCCATAAAAAGCCCTCCTTCGTCCCAGTTAGGGACCCAGTGCGACCATTGCCAAATCACATATTGGTCAGCAAGCACAGAAAAAAAAATCGAAGGCAGGGTCACCGGACAAGGTCAAAAGGTTAGACGCCGGCCCTGTCAGTGTCAAGCTTGCTTGGTTATGAAGCGGTGTGAGGGAGGCTGGCAGAGTCTCGATTTCATTTAGCCCCCCTGAATAGATCCTTCCTAATTTAAACGAGGTGGGTTCACATTCAGTGCTTTGTTTTTTTGGAGGCACTCATGAATGATGGCTGACCATGCAGATGACAAAGTAAGAAGTGAAATGTTTCTATGAGAAGATGTTTCAAAATAGCTACTCTTGTATAGCTATTCTTGTTTTTGGCACCCTAGTAATTTGTGCAGTGGTTTTAGCTAGGTAAAAATAAAAATGAATGTACTTATTTTTATACTTTGTGCAACCTATTTCATATATATCAGCTGATAGGTGTAGAGCAATATACAAAAGCCGTTTTAATAGAAGTATGCATGAGCTTTCTATTTTGTTCAGTTTATCCCAGAATCATTATAGAAAATGTATCCTTCTTACCAAATAGACTTATAGCTGCTTGAACAAATCCTCTGAGTTATTTTTTCCCGGGAAAGAAAATAAAGGAAAATGGGCTTTCATGAATTTTATTCCAGTTGTAATTTATGTGGATCTTGAATAATAATATGTATTTAAAAGGCTTTGACATGCGTGTGTGTGCATGCATGTGTCCATGTGTGGCTGGGTGTGTGAGTGAGGGTGTGTAGTGGGGGGTTAAGGGGAAAGATGGGATCCTGGCAAGGCAGCACTGTATCACAGTGTTTAATTACCATCCTGACAGCAAGCAATAACTCTTTCCATTAAGTAAATAAGTTGTAAAGAATTTATGATGAAATGCCACATTATTCAGAATGGATATTCAGTGATGACATCCCTCTGCATTAAATATGGTAAATGTCATTAAGCCCCAGTGAACCACCCCACCCCCATCCTCTTTTCCAATGCCTGTTCCATAGGCACTCGCTCAGCCCCCGTCCTGCCTGCAACACGTCAATATGCCAATAACCCTACGAAGGGTCTGTAAAAACAAAATTGATTTGGTAAATGTGAGTGAAGACAGATATGTTTGCTTTCATCATCAATTCTATACGGCACAGCTAGGTGATGTCACCGGCCTGGGAGCGATAAAGTGGCGCACCCACCTGGAGCCTTTGATGTAGTGCCCCGTGCGGCCCAAGCCAGTGATGACAGACAGAGGGAAGTTTGTCACCATGGAGGCCACCGGTCCTCAGCGCCATCACCATAAATTTATGAGCTTTATTCATAAAGGGGATGAGTGACTTATGGCATCCGTGATGCTTTATGAATACAGGAATGGTGACTTATGGGAAAGATAGCTTCTGTAAATAAGGGGTGGAGAGGTAGCTGTGTGGGGTCTGTCAAGCTCTCCTGCACTGTCGTATGCAGAAATGAAGTGCTGAGCATGCCAAAGTCTACGCACTGTGGAGTGAAAGTTAGCATACGTGTGTTTCTGGGCTACGACAATTAAATAAATATATATCTCTATAAATGTGTGTGTGTGTGCGTCGGTGTGTGTATGTGGATACACCACATGTTATGTTTCTTTATCTTTGTGAGCACATTCATTTGACTTCCTTTCATTTCTATAGCCTAATCCTGACCCTTACGCTAAATCTAAACTAAACTCAATTCATACCTTAGTCCTAAACCAAACCCCTAACCCAAAAACAGCAGCCAGTCCCCACAACGTAGTATCCATTAGGAAAATGGTCCTTATAATGTATCAAATACAAGGCCACACACATATACACACGCACACACACACACACACACAGTGTATTCTTTGGATGTTCTGGATGTTCTATAAGTTCTTTTTTTGTTGAGGACCCACCTTTATCTCACCACCTCAACAAAAAGGTTCAGTGGCTACACCACCCTATTAATGTGGTGTAGCCACTATGAAGAAGATATCAACAGCTACTTCCAGAGTCCTAAAAAGGCAGGTGATCAAAAACCTTTGACTGACTGTGAAAGACCTGCAGTAACTCTGGGTTTCTGTTTGCATAGAAAAACACACTAAACACTTGAAGGGCTCCATGCCTTAACTCCAAAGTATGTAGCACTCCTGAGCAAAAGATACAAGTAAAGTCAGATCCAGATTGCTTAAAACTATATGAACAAGCTGAGGAGTCTGTTCTATGAACTGACACATGCAATAAAAAGAACACCATCTTTACAGTGAAGCACTGCAATTGCTCAGTTATACCGTGGGGCTGCAGGGTGTGATGGGCAAGATGGATTTTATCATGCTGTGTGTAAGGAAGCTGCACCTTGGTGCCACTGAACCTTCAAATAGGACAGTTATCCCAAGCATATTACCACAGTTGATTTAGTTTATTTTAGTACCCCTAAAAGTCATTTTTATCAGTGTATCTCAAAGTCCAACAAGGCTTGGTTTCAATTCAAATTCAATTCAAAAATACTTTAATGATGGCAAAGGAAAATTAAATTAAATTCAGAAGAGATCATTGAAGATGCCAGCCTAATCATCATATCGTGACCTGACTTAATCTTCACTGAAAATCTCTGCTGGAACTTGAAAAAGGCAGTTGTCTTTTCATGATCAAGAATATCAATAAACTGGAGGCCACTGGCCACAAGGCAAAGGCTAATATTCCACAGGAATTCTGTTCAATTAAACTCAAAAGATGCTTGTCATGAAGGGAGTGGTATAATTTTTGGAAGGCAGTAGTTGTAAAAAATTGTATTGTATGTTTAATTTGGAAAAATCACTTGTGTTCAGCTATTTAAAAATGTTCATTTTGATTTCTAGATAGCAAACATCTTCTAGTTTGTACATTTTGTCAGTTGCAGTGGTTTTCAATAACACCCATAAATATAAAGACTACCTTCCTTAATTGATTATATATGTGACCTGGAACCTAAAACAACAGTTCATAAATGACAACAACCAAAACAGCTAATAAAGAAATTGAAATATTTGGTAATGTTCAGCTTTAAAACTGTGTCAAATATAGTTTGATAATGACCTTGAGTCCATCATATCTGGAAGATAATGGCCCATTTTATAACATGGGCTTGGCTTTGATTTATATAACAGCTCAAAGGGTTTGAAACAATGGGGAATCTTTATTTTTTATTTTATATTTTCAAATAAAAAAGAAGCATAAACACAAGCTGTTGCTTTTATCTTTAATGCTTCAGGGTTAGGACGTGGTGGCCTGCACTAGCTAGCATATTTGCATGTGGTTCTTTTTAGCCTTCTTTAAATTATTCTTAATGCCTGGATTCCCACTAGTCCATATTCTGCTGTCCCTCTCTCTTTCTGAGTCGTTGAGACACATTGAAATTCAAACTCCATTTGTGTCTATTCTCTTCTCAAGGAGCACCAACAATGGGACGGAGAGTCTGACTACAAGAGAGAGCTATCCAGCACTAAATGTGTATTTGGGTTCACCCTAAACTTGCAGCCCCATGGGATGGGTTTAGAAAGCTGGGTGCCTCCTGCTGTAAGGGGGCAATGGGTGGAGCAGGTTAGGCATATGAGAAGGGATGGGTTGGTGGGACAGGGGAGCTCAGGGTCTTTGTGCACATCTTGAGTGAGAAGCAGAGGTTGAGGCAATAGTGTTGGTGGTGATTGTGGTAGGGAGGTGGTGAAGGAGATTAGCACTGATTGTGAATGGGTGTAGAGGATTAGTTGGCTGGACAGGGCCTATTCTGGCTCTGGCTGTCTTCTCGACCTCCTAGTCTTGAGAGGATAGGAGGATGGAAGGAGGTGCAGTAGCAGATGCTTGACCAGGAGGAGACCTATCTTTTCTAATACAACTGACCAAAAACTTGAGTTTCCATTAATCAACATAAAAATACATATACTTCTAAATTTATACTAAGCATCTGAAAAGAACTGCTCTGGAGATGATAATTAAGGTAAACCTTTTAGTGATGAAAATATCCCCTAGATCAGGTTTTATCAGTTTTAGGCATTCTAATGTAGTATACTGGTTTTGCTGTTGACACTGTTGTCATAAACACACAGTCTTCTATGCATGTGTGAGTGTGAGAGTGTAGAAGGTGGGCGTTTCGAGTGGGCGTACTTTTGTGCGTGGATAAGCCGCTGTCCTGAATGAATGCAGATGTCTCTGGCTGGCTGTCCGCCTGTCCCCTGTACGCTGACGGCCCGTCACCTCTCTCTGTCACTGGAAGAAAGAGCCACTCTCAGTTTCGGCCAAAAGCCCCCTCTCTAATCCTTCAGACCCCACTACCTCCCCGTTCACTGTCAGCATAGATGGTCCTGCCCACAGCAGCGCTTAGAAAGACAGGCAGTAGGGATGAACCTCTCTGTCACTCATGCAGTCTCTGAATGGACACACATCCTCACTTTTTCACACACGCAGACTGACATAGACTTTTCAGAAATTCAAAATGGAAAAGTCTTGCATCTACAAAGACTTTGTGAATGCCTGTTGTCAAATGGACTGTGGCACAGGAACACAGCAGCCGCACAGACAACACTGTGGGAACTTGTGAGAAGAGAACCAACTGAATGTCTGTGGGTAATGATGAAGGAGCAGTTTATAATACACACTTTGTTGTCATTGGCACCAAATGAATCACAGCACAGACAATGAACTCAAATCTTGTTGAGAGCTGTGCTGCACAGGAAACATGCATTTGGTAATAACATCATCAATTCATTACATTTATCTCTATATCTTAAAGCTGTTTGCTCGCATCCTTTGCTTAATCTGGTTCAAGATTTCATTTCATTTATTTATTTGATATCTTCATAAATCTAAAACCGTTTCCAATCATTTGGAGGGACATTTGTCTCTCAGGTACTTTTTAAAACCAATGCAGAAAGGCATGTTACATTAAGCACAGGAGTTCGTGTTCATGAGGATTGTTTTAAAAGCCTGTGTAGGAGATGTCTGTAATAGTGTTGGTGTATCTTGGCTCGGTCAATAATACAATAGCTATGTTAGTACACAGTCAAAGTCATGATACAATAAAGATCCATGAGCAGTAAACACTGATTCAATATGAGTCCAACATGATCAATTAGGATCACGCAAATGAAACATACTTTGTTGGGGCAGTTAACTCAGATATTAATCACAGCATCAGAATTGAGGTTTTGCTCTTCATCATGTTGGAAGGATGTTAGCATCCAGCGTGCTTGTAGGTCAAATTGGTTTTGGAGACATTTCTATGGAGACAGCCAAAAATAAAAATAATCTTAAAAGCAAAAGCACTGTATTTTAATCCATATGCCATACAATAAGATTTTTCCTCCAGAATTTTAGTGAAACCACATGTTCAGGATGAATTAAGATGTGCTGGGTTGATGTGGTCCAAAAAGTTCTCTCGGTGTTTATTTTGCTTCACTTGCTGTAGTTTTTTTCCCCCAAACAATATGAGTTGCAACTGAGAAAAATAATATCACTATAGAGCAGCAATAATGGGAAAAGTGTAATTTCCATCTTTCATCTGAAGAAATTATATTTGACTGATCGGCCTCTCTCCACACTTGTGAATGATTATGAATCAGTTAAGCTTAATTTTTCTTGTCTATAAACATACATTCAGAGCTATTCTTATTAATACTCCATTACTTCATTCTGATCATGCGTATACATTTATTGAAGAGTTTAATCAGTAAAGATCAAACATTGACTAATTGCTTGTAAATATACGTATTATGTGTTTTTACCCTTCTGAGCTGCCAAAACAGCCATGGACTGTTAATTTTGTGCACCAGAGTGCACAACCTCATCTTTATTAAAACTGCTCCAGAAATGTCTTCAGTCATGTGTATCTGCTTTTGTCTATGAGGTAGATGAGCTTCTAGTCCACTGTGACTGAAGCTTGATTTTTGTGGATGGGAGTGATGCCCATTGAAAACTCCAAAGACAAAAGAAGCTGGGGGTCCATCTCTGTGTCCCTCAGTTGACTGATAATCCCTTTCTTTGGGTTAATCTGTTGTTTGTTGGTGCTGTTTAAGGGTTGAGGCTGTCTGTTTGTGTGTGTAGAGTGGTACTGACATCCTAATCTCGTGTGAAATGAGGCATATACTAGACAAGGCGTCAATGTGAAGATTCTCCTGCAGCTAAAACACATATTGTTCAGAAGTAGCTCGAATCAATGTGAATAATAAAACAAACTATATAAAACTTTTCATTTCCTTCTATCCTCATCCTCTACCTCCTCTTCCCCTTACTTCCCCTTTTTTCTCAACTCATTCAGTATCTGGCTTCTCAGTGGGAAGGGGAAGCTAGTTTAACTAACTGAACAAAGTCAGAGTGAATTGCAGATGGACAAAGGCATGTATGAGTGGGGGCCATGCCAGTCGGAAGGTGAAGCAAGCAGGACAATACCAGGTGAAAAGGGCTATCCTTAGGGGTCTGACCAAGCAGGGCAAAGGTTACTGGCCCTATTAGATCTTAAATGAATGCAAGGAGTTGTTTGAAAGCTTTTCAAAACATAGAATAGAAGCTCAAGAAATGGCATAAACTTTCAGCAGAGGAAAGGAGGAGGATTTGATCAGAGCTGCATTGCTCAATAACCTAATGACACATGTCTAGACAGCTACAGATATAACAGAGTTTATATGCAGGTGCACTGACTCATTGTCAGGATATAAAAGCTGCTGCCTCATAACACACATTTACATCATTCTTCCTGAGTTGTTACAGCCCACTGAATACTCAGAAACAGGAAGGAAGCCCCAAAGTCACTGTCAAATGAATTATTTAAAAACTGTTTTTTTTTTTTTTTCTTTTAGTGACTTTTTTAAGGAAGAAAGTAAAAGGAAAAATTAAAGAAGAAAAGCCACATGTTGCAATTTAATGATAAGAAATACATTTCCCAAGAATTAAATGTTTGTGGTGCCCATCAGAAAGCCTTATAGATGTTCTTAAAGCTAAAACTTAATAAGAAAAAAATTTTGTGTAAAAGAAATAGAAATGTCTTTTTTTTTTAACTTACAACACTATTACTAATAAATGGAGTAGTATGAGATAATGTAAAAAAAAAAAAAAAGTAATTATTTTTCTTCTGACTTCAAGTCAGAAGTTTGCTAACACTGAAGTTTTGCTTACCCTATGAGTTTGAACCATGCTTCCTTTATGGTAGTGTATATTTATGCAAGTTTTTTTGGGATCATTGTCCAGTAAGAAGAGTAAGAAATAAGTGACGATGAGAAGAAATGAACTATGTAAGTAAGTAGGTAGGTAGGTAGATAGACAAGTAAATAAATATGCCAGCGAATAAGTGGTTTAAAATGTAAGTAAGGAGTTGAGGGGAAACGTGAGTAAGTGTAATCAGACAAGTAAAAATTCAAGCATGGAAGTATGTACATGACAGACCAAATGTCTGAGGAAAAACTGAATTAAAAAACATGTTGCACTGATTGTGGTGTATTAGTGGAATGATAAACTTTGCAACAAAATAAACATGGTGATTATATAAAGAGTCACTTATTAGAATAGATACTTGTTATAATTGTGAGGGTTTTAAGTGCTTTCTTCGAATTAACCTCCTCTGAATCTAACCAAAGTATCGCATATGTGGGATATTCAAACTTTTATTTATTTACCACTCATTGCTTAAACTTTGTTGCATCTTATTTTATAGTTATTTATAATGCTTTATAATACATTGTTGTTATAACTTTGCTTCATGTACTATCTCAGAATTGTTTGTGGTACCATTACCGTTTATATCCAAGCTTAAAGTTAATAGTAATGAATCATTAGTTAATTTGAATCTTCCTCCTGGTAAAAGTACAATTTTGGTAAATGAGTTCTTTGATGATGTTTCTTAGTTTATACTCACTATTGTTTGACCCTTTGTTCAGATCCTACATCCAGGACAAGTGAATGGGAGGGATGAGCCCATCACTTCCTGTTTGCATAGGTTCATTATGTAATTGATTACATCACTGGGTACAACCAAATGAAGGGTTTTCTTCAGCTGCACTGTATTGGGTATTGTGTTTTGCAAACCATTTAGCTGTACAGATGCATTTATAAATTAGATTAATAACATTATTCATGTTTCTTTGCTTAGATTGTATTGTTTGATTTAACTTACTTTCTAATGGTGCAGACTAATAAGGTTGAGATGTGTTTCTCAGTTCTATATGATTTCAGCAACTGGGGATTTAAGATGGAAAATACAGACAAGAGACAAGAGTGCTCTCCGTTCCTTGTTAACAGCAATGACAAAAAAAATTAAGATGTTAGTGAATCTCTGATACACTGTAGAATTCATGCTAAATTTTATGACGCTAAGCTAACCGGGTTCTGCTGCAGCAAATCAGTCTCACACCATGACACATCTAGCTCTAAGCCTCAGCTGGTACGAGGTTCTTTGTGTTTTTCTTATAGAGCAAAGTTTCTTTCTTGCTCATTTCCCACTTGTAGAGTTTCTTTCTGATTGTAAAGACATGCACTTTCACATTAACAGTAGTAAGAGCACTGCTGTAGGTCCTGTGATGACATTTTAGTGTTTTGGGGTCTGGTCCTTGGGTGAACTAGCTTGGAGGGCCAGATGTTGGCAGTTGCTTTGAATCTCCTCTACTTGCAGACTAATTTCCATATAGAGGAATGGCTGATTTTGAATTTTTCTACAACCTCTTCAAATCCTTTACCAGACTTATAAGCTTTATGGATCTCACCGGGGTGCTCACTCTCACTTCCACAGTCAGGAGCACACCAAGCTGAAGTTAGGTTTTGATGGGTCAAACTACTTATAAATTTAGAATACCAATGTTTTCATCATGTGCATGTGATGTGACATGTCTGTTTGTGAATTTAGCTATTTTAAGTAGGAATAATGTCGGGGTGTCCTGATGTATTTCTTACCAGAAATAACATTTTTAAACTACATTTTAAGAAGTTTTAAAAGGTCTTGTCTGACTTATCTGGTTATTTTATTTGAATTTTGTGGTATTGCTAGAACCGAAATTAAATATCCATTAAATATCCACAGGCTTTCAAAACATTTACTGAGTTTTGACTGCAGGTGAATTAGTTGGTATTCAAATAAATAAGCAAGCAAATAAGAAAATGGGTCAGAAACTAGGTAGGGGAATAAATACATTCCTTCAATTCAAAATCAGTCATGCCTTTATTAAATTGGTGTGTTTTCCCAGTGTACAAAACACACACTTCTGTGGTAAACCACATAGTTTTTGTTCACATAAGCACACAGCGGCACACTCAAACTTTGCCCCCTGCACTCTGCTCACGCTGGAGTGAAAATGAGGGGACCCCTAAACGGCTTACAGGAAACAGAGGTGATGAATTCCGTGTGCCAGGCCAGAGAGCCTGGCTAATAGATACCTTATCTAGGGGGATTGATAGGGGAAGGGCCTTCTCTTTAAACACACTGTTGATTGTTTCCAAATGTCTTCCCAATGGGGCAGGTCAGAAAGCAGCAGAGAATGCCACTCGGGGCAAAGCTGATAGATTTTTATTGGTCCAGTCTGAGGAAATGGAGAGGGGAAAGGCCACTTTGTCCTGGCTTTGCTGCCCCTTTTGCTGCTAGTGCTTAACTACCAGTCAGATCACATTACCCAGGCAGTAAATCTGAGCACTGGTTAACGCAAATAATCAAGAGCTAATATTACCTTACGAAACTACTTTTCTCTGTGTCTGTGGTCAAAGCTGTGCAAACGGGGACCGTCCTTTTAGCCTCTGTCAGACTTTCCCTCACACCCTCTTTCCTCTACATGTTAAGTCTTACCTCCATATGCATCGCTGTATCCAGTAGTGTGGATCTCTTTGTGTGGAGTTTGTGTCACATTGTTCTAGAGTGATATCTGTATTGTGTCTCTGTGCAGGTGCTTAAAGAGTAATGGTCTGGTTTGAAAGCTTGTTACTGGGTTAAACGTCAGGAACACATGCCAGGCAATATTCATCATAGTAACACAATACCTCTTTCCCAGTTGCCCTGGATTGCTGTTCCAATTAGAAACGATCAAGTCCAAAACCAGAACTGGGAGCTTCCAGGTCTAAGGAGAGTGAAAGCAGAGGCCAGGATGGCAGTAATGAGGTCTTAACCTCAACTTCATTCTACTATGTCATAATGCTTTAATATGGGCCATATGATAGGCCACTGTGCACTCATCTGGTATTGGAAAATCAATAATATGAGCTTGGCCTGCCTGTTCTCTAAAGATAAAGGTGTAAGAAAGTGTAAAAAGTTAAGAGAGGCTAGAAAAGAAAAAATGGGTGACATAAAAAAGATCATGTTAAATGTTTGATTTTATACATAATTCTTACAACCTTTGATACTCTCTTTCCAAAACTGTTCTGAGAATTATCAGGTTCTCTACAAATAATATAACATGCTTAGTGGTTATCTATCGAAGGTAGCAGACTGAAATTTGTAAGTATGCAGTTTAGGAATGAGTAACTGAAAATGTGCCAAGTTTAGTGAAGTTGGAAGTGATAAAAATAGATACAAAAATTAACTACATTTAAACCCAACTTTAAAAATGTAAAAAAGAAAAGATTATAAAGTGACCTCTGAGGGCAGGATTTATGTATGAGGGTAAAGCTCCCACAAGAAGTTAATGTAGTGTTTGTCATTTAAGTTTTTGAGTGTAAGATTTCATTTGGTCCAACAAATTACAAAATTTCAGAAGTGTATAGGAATTTATTAAATTACTTTTGGGTTTAGTAGTAGATTTGTTCTAAAAAACAAAAAAACAAAAAACAAAACAAAACAAGATGATTTCCATGATATAGTACATAAAATTTTGATGGACCTACATGTTACTGTAGGATTGCATAAACTGCGCTGCTTGTGTCTGTCTCTGATGTTGTAGATATGCAGGTTAGTTTGTTGGTAAGTGTGAGTCACATTTCTTCTGACCTTTGCACAGACAACTGTAAGATTTTTTTTTTTTTTTTTTTTTTTTTTTTTTTTTTTTTTTTTCAAAAGTAGTGGGAGGAAACACTCCCACAAGATAAAAAGCCAGTTAAAAAGCTCCCTACAAAGGGAAATGTAACAGCTCCAAAACAAATGAAAATAGCTTTATTGAAAATAACTCACACACCCTCCCCTACACAACTCAAGCTCATGATTGCAGGTTTGCTGCAGCTGTGCTAATGGCAGAGAAACAACCTAACATTACAGGAAAACTGTTAATCCGCAGTCATCGGTGGCCATGCTAACCATTGCTGGCCATGGCAGGCTCCACTGTGGGGGAGGATCTATAGTGCACCAGAAAGCAAGGGGGAGGGCGTGAGCATTGTGTACATGAGTGTGACTGACAGTGCTAAGACCTTCCTCCTGGCTCTGATCGGTTGTTTCTGACTGGGAGCAGTGTGTTTCTGCAGATGGCAGTGGGACCACAGGGAAGAGCAGAGGAGCTCGATTTTTTTCACAGATTATCTGTCTCATATTATACTGTTATAAGTCATATGTTATCTTTAACATATGACTTAAAGCAGCAGTAGGTAACTTTTATAAAAATATGTTTTTCACATATTTGTTAAAACTGCCACCATGTCCTATGTTAAACATAATGATCATATAGTTATCAAAAAAATCTATATTATTCTAAGATATCCATCATAGTATAATTGAAACCTTTTCATTTAAAGCAGAGACTTTGCAGTGACAAATGTAGACTTTCAATTATGATCAGATTATTTTTGTTATACCATTTATGAACATATTTCAAACCTCATAGTTTAATATGATTTGCATCAGAACCCCATGACTTTATAACTGTGCAATTAAAAGCAAGTTTTCTGTTGTGCCCTGTGTAACACTCACTGCCCCTCAGTGAACAGTGTGCTTGTTCATATTTTGTGCACTTACTGAAGGTCACATTTTACATTAGTCTGGTTCTCATATTTAATGGGGTTAATTATGTTGGTAATAACCTTGGATCACATTCCAGTCAATAAGTGTTTTCTAATTGCTTTCAGAATGCATAA
The DNA here is from genome assembly GCA_014839685.1 of Anableps anableps. Lineage (NCBI taxonomy): Eukaryota > Metazoa > Chordata > Actinopteri > Cyprinodontiformes > Anablepidae > Anableps > Anableps anableps. The sequence continues at coordinate 21,628,077 of CM026068.1, read as the reverse complement.
TAATAATGTGGTCTATCAGTTTCTGTCACCACTTAACTGTGGGGAGTGTTAAATTATATTAAGGATAAACATGAATTATTTTTGAAAAATGACAGATCAGTCATTTTCTTCAAAGAGCACACAGAACTGTTTTATTTTTACCCATAAAAGCTGTAGTGAGACATTAGTGGTGAATGTGTTAGGTTCTGTTCTGGTCAGAAGTTTATGCGAAGACATCATAGATATGAATATTGTATTATTTTGGTCTGATTCCACATAGACCAGCCAAACACATTCTGAAGATTTTTTTAATGATCGGACAAGATAAGGTTTGAGCTGATGTTAGGAGGCATTCATACAAAAAACAAACAAACAACAAAAACACTGTACTAACAGTCAAGTATGGTGATGGTAGCATTATGCTGAGTTTGTTTCACTGTCAATGGGACTGGTGCATTGCACAGAGTGAGTGCAATAGATTAAAAAAAATAACATAAAATTTAAAAAGGGAGAATTATTTCCAAGTTATTCAACTCCACCTAAGATAAACAAAAGGTTAAAATTGGACCCAGTGTTCAGTTGGACAAAAATTCCAAACATCAGAACTGGTTTGGAATGGTTAAAGCAGGTTAACAATAATATTGATCATAACCTGATAGAAATTTTTTGGACTATGATTAAAAGCCAAAAAACAAACCGGTTTAAACGTTCTATTATCTCTAATAAGAAGAATGATCAAGTGTCTTGGAACTAGTTGATGCTTATAGAAAGTGTATAGTTTGTCTACAACTTTCTAAGGGACATTAAATATTGGTAAGGATGTATGGACATTTTTGAGCCTGTATGTATAATGTTGACTATGTGTGGAGTAGAGGAAATTTGCAATGAGTCTAAAGCTTTGCACCCAATTCTTGATTTTTTTTTTCAAAATCGCTGTTACCAGATGGCCTTTTGCAGCTGGATTTCCAGTAAGAGTTACATACAAGGCAGAGTAAGGTGGAAGTAGCAACGAGTTTATTCATGTGTAGCACCATTCAGCCTCACAGCATCAAGAACTCCCCTCAAAAGACACAATTGCAACCTTAAATAGTCACAGCTGATCAAGGACTAATTACAGGGAAATTGACGAATTTACAACTTCCATCTATAACATACATTTTATCAGATACAAATATACACATACATATTCCCACTTTTTATAAAAAAAATTTTATATTTTAGACTTACACTCAAGCACTATAAAAAAACACAAAAAACTGTGCAAAAATTCCCCATACATTTACATAGCCTCTCCCGGAACCTATAAATGGTGTCTGGACCCCTGGGGAAGCATTTGTGCAAGCACCCTGGAGAGGACACTGAAAAGACAGGTGAGTCACTACCTCTTAGCACCACAACACTTCTCTGAACTCACACTCTTAACAGATTTTACACAAACATTTGCTTAAGTTTCAAAACAGTAGACCTTATTTCTTCTGAATAACAATTCTTTTGTTCTCACATACAACCACCCCACTTCTTAATGAGGAGCAGCTGTGCAGAGCCTGGAACAAAAGGCTACATGCTAATTATTAAAATACTCAATAAATATTCAATAAATAGTTAAAACTTCTTGTGTGCAAATGGTTCTTTATGTGCAAAACCATGCTTAAAGTGCAGTGCTAAATAAAGTGCTTGTTAAAGTGCTAGTTAAAGTTCTTTTAATAAAGTGCAAAGGTGCTCTTAAAGTTTTATACAGGTTATTTTTATAAAAAATAGTCCTAGTAATGAAGACCTCTTCATTAGAATCACTGAAACTATTTATGAATTTGTTGCATTTTCAGACCACCCTGAAAATAGAACAGTTAAAATAATTCAACCAATACCCCCAAATTGATAACATTCATGAAATGATGAAACCTTGCTTCATAGTTGTGTATTCATAGCAACATATTCTCTATTTGGGATATCCAGATTTATTGTTTTCTTTCTTAGAAGTTCCATAGAAGTACTTTTAATCCCAGTCATCCCAGGATTGACCTGGAAAAGACTTTAGCAGTAGAGGGGGCAACCCAAGAAAATAAGACGAGTAAAACTAGACAACCAAAGAGGTTAAAAACAAGACTCATACATGAGGTAGAGGAGAAAAAAGACGAAAAGTAGAGTGAGGAGTAAAAAGAACAATCAAAATTAATGAAAAAGAAATAGAAAAAGGTGAAGCTGTAGCGAAGGAACTTGATGTTCTGTTTCTGAGGGAGACAGATCTCTAGATGGAGTGTTCCCAAGTGTCCCGCAGTAAACCCTAATAGGATTTTCCAGGCTGCAGCAGGTAGTCTGTGAGGGAACTTTGTTCATGTGAGCTTACAGATGAGGGTTGACGCAGACACGGCACTCTGGGAGTTTGTCGCTCCCTCCTCATCTGCTTGCGATGTCAGCACCAATCTGTCACAAGGGATTTCTCCCTATGAAACTTAGCGGCCATTTCTGACATCTCCAACTTACTAATTGTTGTCTCTAGCTCTGTGAAGTCCTAACGAGTTAGTGTCTTCAAATGGATGAGAAAAAACTTCCAGAATCAGTTTTCTGTGCTGGGATGCCAAGATAGAATCTTTGAGCATTTTTGTTCCCCCAATTGTTTCATTTCACCAGACCAGTTCATTGCAGCTTCCATTCGCTCCAAACCACTTTATGACATGCATAGTAACGTCTGTAGAGCTCTGAGCAGCCTGCTATTGGGCCATGCCATGCTTCTCTCTGTTCATAGTGACAGTGGGACCTGGTCCAACTGCCACCCAGGACACAGAGCCATAAATCATCCGGCTGGCACTGTGCTCCATTTCCTCAACAGCTACTTGGTCTTGCAGGGGACAAAAAGGCTTTTGTGGGCTTGAGAGAACAAAAACATTGCCTCTTTTTGTTAGCTCTGAAGCTCATAAGTGATGGTAAGAAAGACTGCAAAATAAAGGAGTTACCATGCCCTACCAACCTTTTTGCTGAAGTTTAATAAGGCTATGACTAAGCTACTGCTGACTAAATGTAAACACCTGTTGAACAGGGAACAAAATCAGATCAGCCACTGTTTGTTTATATGACACAAGTCACCATGGCAACCCACAACTGAAATCATTTCATGAAAAAATAGTCATGAACTCTGAGTTCCTGTAGAAGCCTGACCTGGTGATTTCAAAAGTGTTAATATAAAGACTCCAGACTGCCAGAGCTGCTGTGGTCTTATCCAAAGGTGGCCTCCTTCTCTCCCTCCCCCTGTTCCCCACATTCCTTCTTTTCCACCAGTCTCCGTCCTCCCAGAGTGTTTGGATGGCTCCACCTCACTGTCAGGCTGTGAGGGACGGCTGTTTTCCTTGCAGGCCAAGATCAAGACAGGAGATGGTCCCCAGGGGGCCTGAGGATGTGAAGCCTCTGACACATCCCGTAAATCTAGGGTGTCCCATCTCCACTGCTCGATCTGTGCACAGCAATGAGAACACCAATGAGGCGTGAGGATGAACATTCCTCGGACTGTTCGCACACACAAAAGTCTCTGGATTTTGTTGGAAGAATAACACTTTGCTTCCTCTCATTTCTTCACTTCAACCTAACTGTCCACATCAGCAAAAAATTGTCTTTCCACCCTTAAGTTCTCAAACCCAATCCTTTTAACCGTAACGGTTTTCACAGGAAGGCCATTAGAGTGCAGCCTTGTATTTTGCTAAATGATGAATGGTAAATGTGTTGTTTAGTGTTTTTGAGAAACACTTATAAATGTACACAAATATATTTAATTTAGATTTGATGTGATTCACACAAAAATAAACATTCAAAGTGAAATTGCATCCTGATTCTTTATTCTGATACTCTGTAAAATCCAGTGCAACTAACTTCCAGTAATTAAGGTAAGGTAGGTATTAAGTGAGCCAAAGGCCATATTCAATAAGAGTCTGAGACAGAATTACCATTTAGGGATCACTGGTAAGGTCAGATGAGTACAAGAGGCACACTTGTATCAGGATGAAAATTTAGGAACACAGCTGTTCTGCAAAGGTCTTCTCAGTTTTACTTTAACAGTGAACTAAAAATTATGGTGTTGCACTTTTAGCCGCTACACAACAATCAATACAACATTTGGCTCTGTGGCTTACTTAATACCTTTTAATTATTGATTTGTATAGTGTACACCGATGTGCCTCTTTGCCAGGTCTCCCTCGAAAAAAAGATTTAATCTCAAGGGACTTCCTGGTAATAACAATGGTTGAATGAATAAAAAATAGATTAAATGATAAAATATTGCTCTGTTTTTTTGCTTCATTCTTTTGTTCTGTGCCCCCATAAAATTTTTTTTTAAAAACTAAACTGGCCCCACCCTGGCCCTCCTGGTTATTTGGTCTAGAACTACTACTGTATTTTGTCCACTGTACTGAAAATAAGAATGAGAAAAATTTTGGTCCCTGGATGGAAAAAGCTAATAGAGCCATGCCCAGAAAGACTTGAAAGGCTTGAACTTAAATTGCATTAGTGAGGGAAAGAGTTAGGTTATAGAGATGCACTGAAAACTCTGTCCTACCAAAATGTAAACAGCAAACATGCTGGGCCATGGCCAGCCCATGTCACCCCCTTCCCCTCATCCATGTTACCCACGTTGGCCAGATTTTTCACCCAAATGGAAATGTGGCCTGTCACTTTCACGCAACCTCCAACTGCTCAGTCTGTCTAATCTGTCACAGCGCGCCAGCAGCCGCACAAATAGGCCTGCCACTCTCACTGTCATCTGAGTAACGGATGTTCTATCGTTACCTCTGGGTGGGACCAGGCACCACTCAGGTCCACTCCTCCTCAATTTTTTTTTTTTTTCCCCCTCCATCCTTTCCTCCTCCTCTTTCCTCCCGCAGCTTCATCTCCAGTGATGATTTTGGACCTCTAGGAGTTTAAGCCCCCTTTGAGAACACAGGCATGTGTATTTACTCCTCTGCACAATGAATGCTTCCCCTGATCTCCCATCAAGACTCAAAAGCAATGGTATAATAGGAGCAGGGGTGGGATGAAATAAATTGTGTCCTGGACTGGTAACCTAACAGCCATCATAAATAATGTAGACCTATTTGAAGGGGAAGATGGGGCATTAGAAGCTATTTACACTGCAGGAACCATGCTATCGATCAGCATGGGACGTCCCATAGATAAGAATGGGGTGATGTCATGGTTATTTATAGTGATTCCTGATGGTAAGGCTACAAAGGGGATTTTGGGGTGACAGGATCATCAGTTTTTGGGGTGTGGGGGATGTGATGTATTTGGTCATCAAAGGAACAATCTGCATGGGTGAGAGAAGTGTATGCCTCTGATACTCACATAACCTCACACATCTACACCTATCATTCTATAGATAGGGTCACACGAACATTTTACTTTTAAAGATAAACGCAACATATATGATTTGGTGCTACAGAGCGGTAAGAAGAAAAGAGCTCACATTTGATTCTGTTTGTCTCCTTCCTCCTCATGTGGCAGCATGCGCCACATATAAAGAGAGAGTGCTATAAAACACTGGTTTTCCACTGGTGTGTCATGAAGTGAGCCAAAGGGCATATTCAATAAGAGTCTGAGACAGAATTACCATTCAGGGATCACTGGTCAGGTCAGATGAGTACAAGAGGCACACTTGTATCAGGATGAAAATTTAGGAACTGCGAGACATGGAGACTGGCTATGGTGTGCTTTGGGAAACCATATATATTCCACCAAGTAAATGGGAGACAAACTGAAAAAGGACTGTGAGTACCTGACGGTCACATGTTGGAGATGTCAGGAAGTGAAAAGTGTGATATTTGAAAAGTTAAAGAGAAATTTTGGATTTTATCAATCTGTCAGTCGAAGCTCCTGTTTTAAACAAATTTTAGCAATTTAAAACAACTAAAACTGAAGAGCTTCATATGTGTGGAACACAATGCCATAGTGGTGGATATTAATACTATTTTAAAGTTTTTAAAGGAGATAGCTACTCATTATTTCACTGAGAGTGGAGTAAACTTTAGAATTTTTTGGGGGGGAGGTAAGAGAGATACAACCAGCAGCCTCTATCAATGTAACACAAATGTAGTAACATTAAGAAGAAAAGAGATATAATTAATAATGGTGTTTTGCAAAAGTATAGATATTTAATATCCATACTGATATATTCTGATGCACAAAGAGCAGTTGATCAATCTTTGTTTCATCTTAACAAAACTAAAAACATCATTGCAATGTCTGCAGAATACATACACTTCTGGCTGCTAATTTCAACTGATACTGCATACGTATGCTTTCCAACAATAAATAAGTCTAGCTAATGCCACTTAATGCTTTAAGTGGCATTAGAATATAAAGGCAAATGATACTGGTCCACAATGGAAACTGGTCCACCTTATACACTATATATATTGTATACAGTTAAAACAAGATATTTATATACTCCTAAAAATTTATTTTTCTTTACAATCTGACATTAAATAAGACTAAACATTTCCTTTTTTCTTTTATATAAAGATATTCAATGATTTTTTTTTTTTTCCCCAAGAGACAAAAAGCTGTTGCAAGCAAATTTTAAGTAAATCAACCGCAATGTTCTTTTGCAGCATGTTAACACCTTTTGTTGTAGGTCCACTGTGATTTGCATTTCCATAAAAAACTTTGGGACCTGGAGAGACTTCAAACGCAAAGGCTCACGTGCATGAACAGACACACCTCAGTGATTGATAAGCTTGTACAATTTTTGTTTTGCTGAAAGAAAAATGGCCAGTGTTCAGGAGATGTAGAAACAGGAGACAAGGAGGTGGGGGGGACAAATGCTGGCACGACTCCACAGTAGGTTTTTTTCTTTTTTTTTTTTTTTTTTTTTTTTTTTTTTTTTTTCTGTAGCTGTCGTGGGAGCATGAACATTGTTGGGAATATTAGTCCAGAACTTCTGGCATCCATCCAGACATCAGCCTGTGCCTTTGCTGGGGGGATTTACCAGCAGGACTTGAGCCCCATCACACACGCACACACACACAAACCACTATGTCCATTAACCACCAACATTTGCCTCTTTAGTTCCTCAAGACAAGAAAGCCTCCATAACAACAAGATGTGTGGAGCCCAAAGTCCTGCCCAGTCCTGATAACAAGTCTCGGCTTTATAAAAATAAGTAAACACATGTGGCCGTTTGATGTCTGCCTTATCGCTGTTAACTTGAAATTCTCTAAGAGGTTCCTTTTTTTCCAGTGAGATCAAATTCAGTAATTAATCAGCTCACTTTTTTGTGTGAATTCTTATTAGTATAACAAACTTTTGCTTAAACTAAAAAGAACACCACTGTGTTGGTGCACCAGTGCAATTGTAGAATTGCTTCTTTCATGCTGCTAATGAGAAATTGTCAGCAAAGGCTTGAAAACTTAGCTGCACTATGGAAGTTCTTGTTTTCCACCAGAGTCGCTGAAGTTTTGTGTTCAAATTTATTTGTGTGGGATTGCTAGATAAAGCCATGCCTGGGGTATCTATCTATCTATCTATCTATCTATCTATCTATCTATCTATCTATCTGTGTCTGTCTGTCTTCTCGATAGTAAACACATATTAACACAATTTCATAAAAAGATCTCTAGATTCTTCTCAAATTTCAAAGTCCATCTCATGTCTTTTGCAACCTTTACCATGTTTTCTTCCAGGATTTCCTTGCTTTTAGCTCAATCCATCTTTCCATTACCTCTAAGTTTTCCTGTTCACGTTGAACAAAAGCACCTGCCACCATAATGCCACCCCCACCATGTTTCATCTTGTCAATATTATATTAGGGGTGATTTATTAGTTTTTTTTAAAGATGTATTTAAAATTAAGAAAGACATTTTAGATACTTTATGACTTTCAAGTTTGGACATGCATGTACGTCTGTGCATATCTTTTTAGTCTTTCAGGGACACGGAAGATAGATCTTTTGGCATATCCCCTAGTAAAATGGTAACAGTGATGAGTATGTTGCAACATGATTTGAAAAAAACCTGAATAATTTGACCAACAAAAATGATCCCAGCATGGAGTATATTTACAGTAGCACTGTAAGAGTGCAGTGAGAGTTTGAAACCATGGAAAGTGCACCTCCTTTCAGAAGAGGAACAGGAGTGTTCATGGTCTGTTCAAAACAAATAAGGAGACACAATACTTTAGGGTCAAAGCTGGGTCAGCAAAGTCCATGAACTGCAGGATGCAAGTGATGGCAGGCAGCAAACAATCACCAATATAGAAGCACATGTGTCATAACAGAATGCATAGAGTATATTATCATAAAACTGCTTTACTACTCTGTGCATGGATTTTGGCATATTCACACATGTTGCTCTCATGAAGTGAAGACATTAGCAGGGTACTGTTCAACGCTTTTTAAGGAAACTGCCACACAGGTCATGTATCCATGAGCATTGGTTTGACCTCTCACCCATGACCCCTCTGCAAGTCCAGACACCAAGGGAGAGGTCTAACAATGGCAACAATAGCACTGGGTCAGGGATGGAGCAGTTGGGATATATTCTGTAAACCTAATAGTCTTTTAAGTACAGTAGGTGTTAATCCATCACAAAATCTTTTTATGTTTACTGCAATGAAGAGCATAAAGAAAAATTTTGAGAAACAGGCAACTCTGTCTGTTCATCCCAACATAGAAGGAGCAAAGACTTCCTAGTTCTTTATCCTAGCTTGCATGGGGTGAGAAGAAAAGAAGGAAGTTGGGGTTTTGTCTCTCACCCCTCTTTTGTGAAAGCAACCCCCCTGTAATAAATCTGCATCTGGTAAATAGCCCATAAATAAAGGAAGATTTTATCCTCAGTGGCAAATGGAAGATTTAGTAGGCCGTGGCAGCATCGCCCCTTCTTCTGAACAAGTACAAAGTGGTCACTCAGTGAGCCTTAAAAGGTATAAAAAGCCTGCGGTAGTTCATTAAATCTCCGGCATGAAGATGGGACCACTGTGTCTGTGATTTACCGCAGTCAGGTGCAGAGATCGGCAGCAGCAGCACTCAGCCCCACCTCTCATTCTCTGTCTGCCCCAGTGAGGAAATAACTGAGCATGGTTTGCTATTTATTGGCACCATATTGGCAGCTTGGAGAACTGAAGCAAGATTATTTCATTTTTTGAGTTCCAATTTCTTTTTTGTTATGGAGTCTGAATAGGAGCAAAAAATGAACTCTTTGTTCTTTGCATTAGTGGAGGGGATACTAATGTGTTTTTCATTTTTATACGTCATAGTCTCTTCACTTTTGATGAAATGCATGTCACTTGTTTCCCTAATATTTTATGAATTGTATTTCTTTTTCACTCAAAGCTTTAGATTACAATTTTTCTCAGACGCTTTGGTGCTTTTTGTGAATCATCCTTGGCATTTGCAAAACAGTGCATTTCTCAAAGCAATTCGTACAAACAGCAAAACACCATGGATTACCTGCAAAAGTAAGTGTCTTTCTTAAAATACCTAGTTCATCTCGCAAAAGAAAATATCTCTGTCAATGAACATGTCAGTACCCTCAGTATGACAAGTCCTTGTTTCACTGTGTAAGGATAAGACAGTCAAACTGATTAATCATGTTGTCAATTTAACAGTGTACTCTGGAGGGGTGTTCTGTTGTAAACTATGGCTAAAGTTTTTTCTTGATTGGTTTCCTGCAGTTGTCAGCTCAGACTCCACATTTTCAACACAGTTAACGCAGAGACCTAAACAGCACTGGTCAAAGTGATACATTTTGCTTGCAAAAGGTTCTCCCCTTGCCAAAAAATGTAAAATATGAAACAAAAGCAAATATTACCTTGAAACAGCACAACTGGCAACCAAGTGTATGAACTCTTCCAATCAATCATTACCTAATAGAGGACAAAATGCAGCACTTGCTTGTTAGTATCGCCCAGGGGGTTCCAAAGTGTAGGAGAGCCAGCAACCCCCTCAGAGAGCAAATGGACAACTGCCCCCACAACTGCATTATTGCTGTTATTTCTGTAAACTTTTTCTGTTGTTAATGTTCCATTCATAGATGTTTCACTGATGTTGTGGGGTTTACCTGCTTAAGCAGAATGTAAGAACAACTTTCTGCTGAAACCACAGTTCATTTAGCCTCCTGTAAAAAACCTCCTGGGGCTTTCCAGACAACACTGTGGCAGTGGAACATCTTCAGATCCAGCCCATGAAAAGAGGTAATCAAAAAACAAGGAATAAACAATATTTACACAACCCTAACACCAAAACAATAAATGGTACCAGTAAATATTTACATAATTACAACTAAAAAAATCTAAGGTAAATCAAAGAATACTGCAGAGCACAAAGAAAAAAACACTAATATTGAAATTGGAACATAAGACAATCTTCTTAAGGAAAACAATAATGCAGTGCTGTAGGAATTACAGTACAGTCTTCCTACATCTCCTCATGTTCCTGGTTGTTGGGCCACAAACTCTCATCCACATCACAACAAATATCTTCTCTTGCAATACAGTGTGGAAAGAATCTTTTAGAGTGTCTTATTCAGCCTTTGTAGGCATCTGCTGTGAAGTCATCACACATTGCATCTATGGCACCCAGAAGGGTCATCTGTGTATGTGGTTGGCGGTCATATACTTTCCATCTCCATGCAGAAAAAAAAAAAATCCTCAATGGGGTTAAGGAATGAGGAGTATGGTGAGAGGAACTCCATAAGCATCCTATTGTGGGTTGCAAACCATTGCCTGATGATATTGGAGCGATGGAAGCTGGCACGTCCTCTGCCTCTTCCTCTGTTTTAACTCCTAACTCCTCTGCCACACAGCCTCATGCCTCTTCTTTTCTCTGGCTGTTGACCCCATCCAAATCCTTGTCCTTCCATTGTCAGAAATGTAACATCTTATTGTGCTTCAGCTATATACTCTATATACTTGCCAGCTGATGGTTCATGAGATGCACCTTTAAGCTATTTCTGAAAACGAGTTGATCATTGGTTGATCTGATGCTTCACACATTTACCTATGTTGGAGAAACTAGGGATTCACCTGGGAGCAACTTAACAATTCAGGAAAGATTCTGAAAAAGTCTAATAAAAATGCATAGAAATATGCTTGATATGATATAACAACCTGTTCAAGCATTTTGCATATTAAGATATATACAACAAACTTAATGCTTAAATGCTGTGGATGTTGAGATATTCAACAGAGACCCATATAATACATTTTGATCAACATGACAAAAGCAATTGAAAATGTAGGAAAAAGCAGAGAATTGTACATAATCTCTTGCATGGATGTGCAAAAGCATTTGCAATGTATCCACAAAACTCAAAAAAAAAAAAAAAAAAAAAAAAAAAAAAAAAAAAAAAAAAACGAAACTGCTTTTTTGATTTGGACATGTGACACAATGATTTGAAGATTGAACAATTAGTTTTAAGAATTTCTATTCTGTTCTGAGAAATGCAACAAAGCGACTGAGAAAAACTGTAATTTCCTAAATAACTCTTAAAAGCACTTTCTCCTGAATGTTTTTTTTTTTTAAATAATACCTGTGCATGTCAATAAATTAAAATGCCATTGAAAAGCTTATTTATTCCAGTAACTGATTTTTAAAAATTATATATTTCAAGCTTTCATATCTGTAAATGTTGATCATTATGGCTTCCAGCTGATGAGATCCCAAACATCAGTTTCAATCTTGAAAGTTTTATTATTATTTTTTCCACACAAATGTTGTCCTTTTCCTTCATTACATTAGGGAAGACTGCAAACTTGACAGTTTCTGGGAGATAGTCACTGACACCCTCCACAATGAGAGTAATCTGCAAAAGGACATTGTTCAAGAGGCTGGCTGTTTACATAATGCTGTGCCAAAGCAAATTAATAGAAAGTTGAATGGGGGAAAAAAGTGTGGCCTTAAAAATGTGGGCAAGATCTTGGCACTCGCAGAATTGCTGTCTACCATTCCAACCTTCACTAATGCTCAGGATATGTGGATTCAAGTGACTAAAATGAGCTTCCTGGGTAGAGTGCCCTTAGAGATAAAGTTCAAAGCACCCTTTTACCAGTGAAGCCAAGAGCAGAGCTCCACCACATCGAAAGGGGTAATTTGTGGTGGCTTGGGTATCTGATCAGGATGTCATTGGTACCTTGCTTTGGAGGTTTTCCTGGTATGTCCCACTAGGAAGAGACCAATCGGTAGGCAACTTGGGGTTACGTGCCTTGCCTTTTTTGAGCTTTAAATCATGTTACAATGTTATTCCTGGAGTGTTGCTTTGATTATTTCATGCATATTTAAGGAATCTTTGAATCTCCTGTGTCAGCCATTCAGGGGTGCCTAAACATTTGCTTCTGCCTCACAGAGTTCCTCTCAACCGGCCTCCCCTACTCAGCTCCGCTAGACTAGTGGCAACAGCAATTAGCAAACACCTGGTGGAACTGCACGTCTTTTAAGCTCATTATATGAAATACTTCTTAGCCCAGCGCTCCTGAGAGCAGTTGTGAATGGCATAATAGAGAAACGCTGTTGTGATGACGTGCTGAAGGCGGAGTGTCAGAAAGAACAGGAGCTTCTTAAAGAGACAGAGGCAAGTTTCAAGGCAAAGTCAAATTTCTTTAAAGTTATATTTGTTATATACAGCATTTTTATAACAACTGAAGGTAATATAGTGACTTGATTGTGCTATAAAATGTAACTCTGTGCCTGGAAAATACATAATATCACCCCTTTAAGATGCACCTATAATTCAAAGATGCATGCCAAGCTGTGTGTTTATTTTACTGTAATCACAGTACTGCATCTCAGATTAGATAAGTACCCTCTGTAACTTTAAATCTTTTATTGTTGATCTTCTTATTACATGGAACATTACATATTTGTACCCAGAGTCCTTTAGAGTTTGTGTTTGTCCTGTTGAAACATTGATAGTACACATACCAAGGCTCTGCCCTGAGACAGAAGGTGTGGTGCGTATCATCATAATCTTTGGTATAAAAGAGTGATAGTGCTGTCATGGAAAAAAACAAGGTTTGAAATTTTGTTCAGTATGTCTTATATAGGCAGAACAATTAGCATGCAACTGTGTTCTCCTGTATAAAACCTTTACATGTGCAGAACCTGAAGGATGTTTGTACTGCCAAAGAAAATGTGCTCATTCTGGCCTGGAAACTGCATTTTTAGATCTGATTTTGCTCTTATGGGTCAGAGATAATTGAAAACTGTCACTTCATCATCCTAATAAAAATTTCCTCTCATAGTTTTTTCCACACGCTTTTCCTGACAGGATGTTTATTTCTTTATAAATTGCTTTCAAAACTTACAAAGGAAAGTCATTCCCATCTGTTCCAGAAGGTCATGTTCTCCTGAACAATCTGCAAGGCAAATCTGGTAATCTCCTCACTGAAGGACAGCATAAGGGCAGATAAATGCCATTTACCATGGGAGTTGTAGTGCTATATGACTCCCTAAATAGGATGATTTAGACTTGTATTAATCAAATTCAGAAATGTCAAGTTTCCCTCTGCATTACACAGAACCCCTCCTTTTTCCTATTTCTCTTCACTTTCATCACAACCGTTCCTCTTTTCCTTACCCTTCATCCACCTCTTTTTTTGCCTGATGTCAGTATAAAGACATAGGGCCTGATCAGTGAAAGCTGATGTCCTAATAGAGAGGTAATGAGAATAGATCTCCTCTATGTTGAGCTCTTTGCGTGTTCTTGCGTGTCGCCGTATTCGACCACTTATGAAAGACACAAGGAGGAGGGAGAGTGTGATGTCCTCCGGCCCTTAGTACAAAGATAATATTCTCTGTTTTATCCACCTCTGCTTGACAAATGACAGTCATTAATCAGAAACTCCACCTCATTTGTGTGTCTGTGGGTGTGAATGGGTGGGAAAAAAATGCAAGATGGGGATGAATACAGAGTATGACTCTTTCTTGGTATTTGCACAAGGAAGAAATGCAAACATGGACACACAGGAACCATGCTGAACTCGCATATTATTCTACAGATAAAGGACACACAATTATGGGTAGGGGAGTGTGAGGAAGTTAGGCAAACCTTCCTCACACTATTTAAAATTGAACAGACATCAGAAGTAAGTAAATAAGCAATTATGAGGAAATAGCAAAATAAGCATCCTCCAACAAAAGAGGAATGGATTGGAATCATGAAAGAATTTTATAAAAAGGGGAAAATATTTTTTTCAATAAATTTATGCCTCATTCATATCATGAACAAACCACCTGAAATCCTTTTACATTCTGAAAATATCTGTAAAAGAAAAAAAAAGTCTTCATAGTTCACTAAAACATGATCCGCAAACACCAGTGCAGAGAGCTGTTGGCCTGGAGATCTTCAATGCTACAAAGGTTCCACTCTGTGAGATGGCTCACAGCCTGGTCCTTCCCTCTGGCCTCAGCTTGGCCTCAGTCTGGGTCTGCTTGTCCCCAGGCCAGCCAAACCTCCACCACATCCCCACAAGAGCATCTCTGCATCTCTGACCTGCGCCACTTCACTGTGTTTGTGCCAAGTGCATACTCCAACTGCTCAACCTAATCGAGGCATGACCTGAGAGGCACACTGCCCTGAATGTGAGTGGAGGCTAACCCCAAACACAACCTACCTCCTCCTGTGACCATCTTTTCCTTCTTACATTTCAAAGCTAGTACCAGATTTCATTTTATTCATCTTTATCTGCTGCAGTTTTACACACTCGATAGACAGAGGCTCTTTCATATCCTTATTCACAGTTAGGCAAAGTTGTCCTCTTTCCCGTGTTAAATATCTCTTCCTGTAATATCATTCCATCAAAATGAACACTGTCAAATGTAGTTTTGTCTCTCTGCTTGTTTAAAACACTTACAACCTTCTACAGAAGCAGTGGGTAAGCCAACTGGGATGTGCCCACCAGGGAGCAGCCTGATACTGGAGCACTGCTGCAGCAGCTGAGCTGTTTGGCTGCAGGAGACCACTAACCCACTGTGGTCATTCACAAGGGAGGCTGTGGTCCCAGATTACAGTCAAACAACAAATCAGAAGGCCGTTTCACAAGGAACTCTGCAAAATACCAAACTGTTGTGCATTGGTAATGTATGGTAATACAAAGCATCTATTTTTGAACAGGTTCTTATTCAGGCTTTGACTGTTTGGGAGTGTTTTCCAGTGTCCTGCTGCTACAAAATGACAGAAAGTCTGATACTTCCCTGTTACTTCTCAGTTCATCTCTACCATAGATTGGGCTCACTTTCTGCCCCTCACCAAGTCTTGCATCCCGCTGTTTGTGTGTCCATCAGTCAGGCTGTGTCCTGAGAAAAAATGTGAGGACTCCACATATGAGAACGTTTAACAAGGCTATAGCCGTCGTGTTTTAATAGTTCTGGTGATGATAATTGTGGGCTGCGTGATGGCTTGCTCGTTAAAGCCGCTGCAGCAAGACTCGATTTCAGGGCTGTAATTGCAGCTTGTTAGGATAATGCCAATCAGGAGCTTTGGCATCTGAATTCATTAGGGCCTTTAGTCTTTTAGGCCCTCTGTAATACTGCTGTAGTACCCTTTTCTATTATGCAAAATCAAAAATTGACTTTTAGTACGAGGCATTTTCCATTAACTTTTTCATATATGATGCCAAGCAAAAAGTAATTGCACCAATTTTTTTCACCTTTTGTCATATTACAACCATAAATGTCAATTAATTTTATTAGAATTTTAGGTGATTTGAGTGCACAACTATTTTTAGTAGTAATGTGACAAAATATGAAAAAGTTCAAGGTTTATAAATACTTTTGCAAAGTACTGTAGCCCAGATTTGACACAACTTTAACATTTTAGTGATATTTAGAAAGACTTATCAGTCATACAGAGGATTGTTAGGAGTTTTATACATTATAAGCTTATTTAGCCGAATTCCTCACTTTCAGTGAACTCAATCAAAAATAAAAAAGAAAATCATGCTAATAATTTATTTATTTTAACTAAGATGACTTTGCTTTATACACCAGTTGCAGTCAAACAACAAAATGTAGTGAGAGGTCATATTCTGTTAAGTAACAGAAACTTTAAAGCTCCTATTTATTAAAAAATGTGTGTGGACTGCCATATTTCTACCTACTGTGATGTGCTCTGTTTGATTCAGTCAGAGCCAGGAGCTGGAAGTAGAGGCTCTGATGTGGCATCTGTCCTTTGTGTGTGTGTGTGTGTGTGTGTGTGTGTGTGTGTGGTGGTGGGGGGGTACATTGCTGCACATTGTTAGTGTATAATTTAAGATTTCTGGTGAGCTAAATGGCACTCCAGCTCAATAGCCATCAATATGGCTGCTTGTAAAGATTGTCTGAGGCCAGTTGGAGGCTTCCAGGCTTGTTAGGTATTAGTAACGTTTGAGGCAGGTGGTAGAGGGGCTTAGGCCCAGGTCCATATGGATCTGATCACAGAACAGTAGTGGCAGCTTATGGGTTTTAGTTAGTTTATTCCAGCACTTGGGGTATTTGTAGTTCCTAAAGTCAATGGCAATGTTTTTCCTTGTTTCTTGAATATTTTTTATCTTTAAATGAAGAAAATATCTCTATTTGCTTTTCAAGTAGTACTTTTTTTCTTAATTCTTGTATCAAAGTCAAACTATCAGTGCCTTTCTTGTCAATAGGTCACTCACTGATTTTTTTTTTTTTTTTTTTTAACTGTAGCTCCATGGAGAAGAATCTAACAGAACAAAAATGAAAGGTTTTTTTCCAGACTCCCTTGCTTTTAATCATAATGTCATGTTTTCAAATGAGCTAAATGAATCCTTTCTCCCCTCTTTGTCTCTAACCTCAAATATTTACTGTTGGCGTTGTCTGTGGGCGGCAGGCGAAGGCAGCACGCAGGCTGAGGGTTGGAGGAGAGCAGAACTCCACAGTGCGCCTTGGCCAAAGAGGCAGAACGTGGGCCTGACTCAGCCCAGCCTCGAGGGCCTGAATGTGTAGCCGAGCTGCCTAATTGAGATCTCAACGTGACACTGAGTGCTTGTAAATTACAATGTGCTAGCCAGACAAGCTGGAGAAGCCTTGAACTTAGCAGCAGCCCCACAAACATATGTGAAGATTTTGTTTGTGCTCATGAATGCAGTTGCCTGTACTTAGGTTTGTTGTGTGTTGTTATTATTAATGCTCTTCTATTCCTTGAAAGGACGCTGAAAGAATACTTGAATATCATTATTGGGTTGCATTGAACAATTAATTTTCTGTTACATAAAACTCTTTGAACCCTTGTATTTTTTTTTACCCCAGTTAATGCCAAAACAACAACTTTAGTAAATATCTGTAATATGTTTACATTGTGGTGACTATTAAGTCTCAATAGCGTTAAAAAAAAGTTTTAAAGTATCCAATTTTTTCATCTGTAGCTTCCAAAAGGCCAGAGTTTCTTGTGATATTTAAACAGTGTTCATCAAAAGCTTTCCAATATTTCTGGAGGTATATCAAGGTTTTACTTTGCATTTCCCCAAGTTTTTTGTCCAGTCCTTGAACATAATCATGACAGCACATTGTATAGGGATTGTTTAAACAAAGAAGGAGTGTATACAAGGGGAGCACAAAAATCTAGATAAATAACTCATCAGAGTTAAAGAAAATCTACAGCAGATGAACACTATCTGAAAATCATGTCTTTAAAGGGATCCACGAACTAAACATGTTTGCCTAAATATGTTGTAATTTTCCTATTAATCTAAACATTGTTTGTGATATGTAAAAACTCATAGAATTTTTGAAGTAATTATGTTATGATTATATTTTTCATCTACGGAGGTCCCCATTTTTTTTTTTTTACCTGTGCAGTGTATGCTGGGCTGATGATGTGGGTAGGTTAAAGTGGATTGAAGTCTATGAACAAAACACAAGAATTCAAGGTCTTGGAGGCTGACAAGGGAAGCCCACAAAATGTGCAGATTGAGGCAAACTACGTTAAAGTTTTTATGTGCCGTTGTACATGAGATATCTGTTGAAACAAACAGACGCGATCAGCTTGTGATCTACTGTGTTCTATATTAGGTAGAGCTAACACCATTAGCAGGAGCTAACACTATTAGCAGGAGCTAACGGAAAGTCAAAACAAATCGGAGGAAAATGAATGGATGTTTAAAGTAACAATGAAGCATCTTTAAGTCATTGGAACTCACCATTCTAATGTATTTGAGAAAATGTTTTAATCAAGATGCTTATCGTAAACAGTTTGTGTTAGAAACTGGAGCTCTTTGCAGCATACTGCTGGATTGGCATTTCCAAGCAGCAGCCACAGCTTTTTCGTCCGAATCTCTCCTTGTCATCCATTTGGTCTTCTTCATCTTCATTTCCCCTTGTCGTTTCTGCATTTCCTTCTGTTTCAAAGCCCTATGGTTCAAATTGAAAGGGCTGAACATTACTTCCTTAGCAAAAATTACTGTTCTGGCTTGGCGGAGCGAGCACTGTAGGACCTAGCATATGTCATCTACGCAGAGTGCATTGTAGTATAAACAACATGGTAACATCCATGTGACGATATTTTATTGAAATTTATAAAAACTAAACACCCCAAAGTATTTTTGCTATGTTGTTTTTATGTCTGAAATAACACCTAGTTGTGGATTCCTTTAAGAAAGAAAAAATCCTGCAAAAACCTGAGACAGGACCTAAAAGAGTTGCATGATATTTCATTATTTCACCATTTCATGCTTTTGCAGTTTTGGTTTGTTTCTACCCGACTGTTTCTGTACCCCCTCTTCCACTGGACATTTTAAACTAAAGATGTGTCATTTTATCCCCATCTTGGGAACATTTTGTACTCATTTTGACAACCAATGAGCTGAAGTATTTTTCTATTATGTGCCAATAGTTTTCAGTAAGAACATGTAGTTGTGTGACTCCAATAAATATTAGTTGTCTGCAGGATAGTACTCAGGGTTTATTTGATCTGATCAAAGTTTATTCTTGCCTGACCCAATCATGGATCAAACAGTAGTGAAAAAAACAATAACATTTTAAATAAAAAGTAATAATAATATACAATTAATTTAAATTATAAGACCATACTAGAGTTACACAATATATCAAATCCCAAGATATTGCAAGATTGGCACTGCTAACAGGAGCTTGTATATGATATTTGGTTGGATATCACATTTCAAGTGCCATGTATTCAAAGCTTCCACTGCAATAATACATTTGGTCAGTTGAATATTTTATATTTGCCCTAAATACAGACCTGTTGCTTATTTTTAGTGGCCAAGATACTGCCACTCACAGAAAATGGTGATGATGGAAGAGGAAGAATGGCTGTTAGTAGCACTGATTCCCAGCAGAAAAAAGGTTCTTGGCTAGATTCCCAGCCTGGGCTATTTTTGCAAAGAGTTTACAAGTTCTCCCTGTGTGTGTGAAAGTTCTCTCTGGGTACTCCGGGTTCTTCCTAAAGGCCAAAACAACATGACTGTTAGGTAATTCGTTAATCTTAATTGCCCTTAGGTTGCGTGTGTATGTATACATCAGGGGTCACGTTAATGGAATATTTTCCTTATTTATCCGTCACTGACAGTGACAGAAAATTCTGAAGGCCATCAGTCATTTTCATTTATACAGTTCACACACCTGACCACTTGGTGTAGACGCGCAGACAACTTTACGCACAGAGTAAGTTGTCTGTGGGTTGTCTGCCTGCGGTAACTAAATTAATCAATAAAACAGCCAACAATCTGAGTATCATCTCTGACCTGAACCCTGAATTAAATACATCTTGCTATCTGGGAGATGACAGTGCATAAGAGAGTTAGGGACCAGACGTTTTGGAGTGACTGGTGCAGGAGCGCACGCTCTATTGTACAGAGCAGCAGCACGGATTGATCCTCCAGATCAACATCAAAACCTTGTGACATTTCTTTATGGTCATTCTCTGTTCAGCTTGTTGAATATTAATTAAACCTAATGAAAATTATTGCAACTGAATATATCATCATTTTAAAAAAGGATGGATAAAATTAGATTATGAAGGAATTATTTTGACGCCGTCTGTCAAAATGACGGACAAGGAAACAGTCTAGTGCACACTCTGGTGTGCATTGTTGTTTCTCCTGTATATCTGTCTTGCCCTGTGATGGACTGGCGACCTGTCCTGTTAAAATACTTTTTCCATTCATTTTATTTTAATTATGTACTTGTTTTTTGATAGATTCAACTAAAAAAATGGAAGCAAATGGTCTTTGTGTAACTTTGTACCTATTAACAAAGTGCCTAAAGATCCAATTGTAAGTAATGTGTAGACACATATTTTTTTTATTATTATTATTATTATTATTATTTTTTTACATCTGAATGATTCTTGAAGGTCCGAGTTACGTGGCTTACCAGTCAACAAAGTCAATTGAAAATGGTTAGGCACTGACCTGAAAATAAGTGGGAAAGTAACTTTGAAAGGCTTCAAAGGATTGCAAGAAAGTCTGTCCCCTGACTTGATTTATAATATAAAAAAAGAGGAATGATCCAAGATTTTTTGCACAATTCTCCAGGTCCTGCTTGATTAACAGGAGAAAACAAGAAAACCTCTTTTAAATTAACTGAAACATTGCTATACGGTTATAGTGGAAACCTGTTGTGGATTTCAACCCTGTTTTTACATTGTGATAAAAGGAAAAAAACTAAACAGGGTGAGAAACATGCTCAGTTAAATACAGCGTCTGTAGTTAGAGTTCCTTTATTGACTGGTTAGGAAAAAACACACCTACACACACTTTTACTCTCTAACCACATTACAGGAATCCCTTGAAAACACACTCAGGCACAGATGCTGTATACAGTCTTGTCAGTCAAGCGATGTGAATGCTTATATTTAGAAGTTGTAATGAGTGTGATGTCATTCCTCAACACTCCAGAGAACAATCTGGCAATCTGGATACTGTCAATCACCCCATGCCTGCAGGCGTTACCAGGCCGAGGTGGGCTGTTGTATGCATACACATCCACACAGAGAGAGGGGGGTAAGTCTCGATGCTATATGTGTGTGTGCTTGTGTGACTGTGTTAGTTTTGGGTTTTTCAATGAGCGTCTCCTTAACAAGGATCCAACATATGAACTGCACATGGTGTTGTTTTTTTTTTTGAGGAATGGGCTTCATCATTCTCACTTCATCACTGTTCAGCGACTGCACACCCAGAAATGCCCACTCTGAAGAGCACGCCCTCACACGTCCACATCCTGCTGCTCTTATTCTATGCACCTCTTTATGCACATACAGTGCCCCATAACCTTCTTTAACCAGTGGAAAAATTTTAAATTTCCCTTTTAGTTATTATTTTCCTCAAGCTGTGGTCAATGAATTGTATGAACATTCCATTGAAAAATCTTTAATTTTTCCTTCGTTAAATCTTGTTTGCCTCTGTTGCTGAGAATGCTTTAAAAGTTAGGTGCCTCATTTAGTGAAAACCTCAAGCAATGCTCATTAGCATAATAAAGGAGCCATTACTGGTGACCTTACAAGTTTCTTTTTGCAGAGGTTGAGGTAGGACAGACGGAGACCAAAACTCTTGATGAGGCAGGCAAACCGGGCAAGACAGGTGGGAGACTACAAAGTGACCAGTCAAGCAACCTCAACTGTGTCTGTGTCCTTGCTCTTTTTTTCAAGTGCATGTTAATGTATTAATGAAGTGCAAAAGAGGACAAAAAGGCTTGTAGATGGGTGAGGGTGGGGTGGGGGGGGTTTATATAAACAGCTAATTAAAATAATGAGAAAGGAGCAAGCATGTAGTGCAGTGTCACTACTGATTAATTCATTCATAAAGAACATAACAAGCACAGCGGGCACTGGCCTCAGAATTTAGCCAGAAACAGACACAAAGTGGAAGGAAAAAAAAAAAAAAATATATATATATATATATATATATATATATATATATATATATATATAGAGAGAGAGAGAGAGAGAGAGAGAGAGAGAGTCCTGTCTGAAACTGAAAAAGACCTGAGACTGGGGAGGAGGTTCACTTTTGCAGCAGGACAGCGACCCCAAACATACAGCAAGAACTGCAACTGAATCATAGATCATAACAAGTTAATGTGTAAGAATGGCCTAGTCAAAGTCTAGACATTAATTCAATTAAGAATTTGTGGCAATACACTCTCTTTCCAATGTAACTAAGTTTGAGTCTTTTTGCAAAGAATGGGCGGAAACTTCAGTGTTAAGATGTGTAAAGCTGGTAGTGACTAACCCAACGCTCATATGTAAATGCAGAGAAAGTTGATTCTACAAACTGAAAAACTCAGGTTGACTGAAAATAAATACATGCCACACTTTTAAGATTTAGAAGAAATATACAAAAAAATGTAGTTTTCCTTCCACTTCAACTTTCTAAGCTACTCTGAACTCGTCTATAATGCAAGGGTGACCATATGATATTAGGTTCAGTTTAGGATAAATACTGTAGTCTTGGACCGTATGTGTGTTTCCTTTCCTTTCCTTTGGTGCCCCAGGTGAGATTTTATTTGCCCCGCCCTCTGCCCCCCCCCCATTATTTTACCAATTCACATACGCCTCAGAATTCTATCACCTGATTATCAAAACAGATTAATAAAATGAGCTCATTTTGTTTTAAGTCTTAAAATAATTTTCAAGTGCGGTTTATTAACTCAGTTTGTAACATTTTATCAAGACTGCTCCATCTGTGTGATTCTTAAAAGAGAAAAAGTGCAAATGATTCACTGGGATGTGTATTTTTAGACTAAACACAATAAAACTTTTTAAGCTGTAAACATTGGTTACTTGCTTCATCAGCTTATTCCTTTTCAAAAAGGTATATAGCTTTTTAACATTTTTTGTGTAAAATTTGTGACAATATTGCTAATATTCCAGCTTATCAGAAGAGATAAAAAGTGCAGAACATTTTGCATTCACAGTTTAACCGAAGTGCTGTGTAGGCTTCATCATATTTACTGGTCATTTTCTGCTGCCCATAGACACTTGCTTTACTTGCCTCTGCTAACAATTTTCTTTTCACTCTCACAAACTTCTCCATCTCTCCTCCTCTGTCAGCTCTGCTCTGTGTACACCGATGTGAATGTGCAGGTTACTTCTTCTACTGGGGTGAACAGGAGCATGCTGAGCACAGCTACCATCTAGTGACCAGAGGCTTGCTTATCAGTCAAGCATGAAAAAAAAAACATTGATGAATTAATCCCCCCAGACCCTCACTATTTGAGAAGTACTGAGCTAGGCTATATATTGATTATATATTGATTAGCCCCATGTTTGGCTGGCTAGCCTAGCTGCTAGCAAGTTAACACTACACTCCACTAAATCACGAAGACAACAGGTAATTTATTCTCATTAGTATTACTGTACCTCTGTCTCTGTCATGTTTTTTCCCCTTCTTCTTTTCTCTTTCTTCTTTGGGCAATTACAAAACTCATCCCATCCATCCCCACATAGCACAGGGGGATGAGTGTGAGTAATCAGCAGTGGGAGCAGTGAGGTGGGGGAGCAAAGTAGCCTTATTGTTAAATGTAGTATTTTATATTCTTTGCTATGCAGCTAAATTAGTGTAGAATATTTCATATTACGAAATTAAATTATTTATTTTTTTCTTGCCCCTTTTTCTGGTGCCCCTTGGATGGCTGGCCCCACTTAGCATTTGCCTATACTGCCTATGCCAAAGGCCCTGCTTTGAATGCATCCAGAGTTCACGTTCACGTTTCTTAGAGGCCAATTGGATTCTGATTCTTTTCTGAATGTTTCACTCCCCACCCTGTAATGGGTTTTACTCATATCACATCACTGTGATGTAATTTATCTGCTTTTCCTCATGCTACACAAGAAAAAAAAAAAAAAAAACAGTTAATCTTCTGCTGTTTGTGTTTCATGATTGTGCAGGGATTAAATAATGTGTTTTACCCTCAGGAAGTTGAATTTTTAAACTAAATTGCATCATGCACACTCCTTCACCACAGTTTCATAAGCTTTTGTAGGAAGAAGCAAATAGTTCTGTTCTGTTTTAATTAGCCACTCATTATAACTAATACGATTTGGTGCTTTTTTTTACTTTGTGTGACATGTTTCATATTTCCTTTTCCTCTTCATTCTCAAAGGCTTGATTTTCTTTTTCTCCTATGGTCTGTGTGGAATCGGCAGCAGGGCGGCTCGAATGCAGACGTTCTCTGCTCCCTGCAGAATCAGAGCCCATCAATCATGTTAACATGTTAATTAGTGGGATTTATTTTATTCAGTAGAAATAACAGTAAGGATCCCATTACAGAGAATGGCCTAAGGGCTGAATGTGAGTATGTGTGTGTTTGCGTGTGTGAGAGAGAGAAAGAGAGAGACAGAAAGAAAGGGAGAGAGAATTGTGTGTAAATGTTTGAGTTTGAGGGGTGGTTCCTTTGGGAAACACCTCCTTCTGCTCTTGCACAGCATCCAATATCTCTCAGTGGCACAACTAACTAGCTAACTAACTAACTAACTACATTTATTTATCAAAAGAGTATTGCATAACTTGTGACCTCTGTGATCATTACACAACATATTCAGGCCATTTTTAATGTGTCAAGTTCATTTTGCTTTCAAAAAGAAAACAAACAGAAAGATAAATCACAGTCTTCGTTTTAGTGATTCAAGTACCGTATTTTCTGCACCATAAGGCGCACCGGATTATAAGACGCAGTCTCAATTATGGCGTCCATTTCTGTACTTAACCCACACACAAGGCGCACCGGATTATAAGGCGCACGCTAAAACATATGGTCTACAAAAAAAAAAAAGGTCACGGAAGCAAAACAGCGAGTTTTGTGTGAACTTTATTCTACAATGTAACAACACACATTATTTTTTTAACATTCTTCTTCCACAAATCCATCAAAGTCCTCATTTTCAGTGTCTGAATTAAACAGCTGGGCAGTTTTGCCATCAAACATGCCGGATTCCCTCTCATCGTTGTCGGAGTCAGTCTGGTTGCCAGGTGGCTGTTATGTGTGCACAGATTTTGGAATTCAGTGCACACATAAAGCGCACTGCCGTTTTTTGTGAAAATTGGAAGACTTTTAGGTGCGCCTTATAGACTGTAAAATACCGTAAATATGTTATCTCTAGGGCTCACAACATTAATGCATTATATTAATGCATGCGATTAATCTAAAAAGTTTAATGTGTTAATATTACATAATGCAGGTTAATCGTATTACCTATTTTGAAGCCTCTCTTCCGTGGAGTTCACAGCAGTGCATTGAACAGTCTTGTACTGCGGTCAGTAATGCTGAGTCGCAAACACGAGGGAAAAGATGAATAAGGAGACTCAAACTGGTGTGCTCAGCAGCAAATTTCACTTAAAAAAAAAAACACTCCGATGGAAGTGTGGCTAAGTAGTAAATGAACTAAACTTATATAGCACTTTTCCAGTCATTTTGACCACTCAAAGTGATTTACGCTAGAGCCACATTCACCCATTCACATTCACGCATTTATACACCAATCGGTAGGCAACTTGGGGTTATGTGCCTTGCCTTTTTTTTAGCTTTACATCATGTTATAATATTATTCCTTCATCAAAAATATACTTGGAGTGTTACATTGATTCCTTCATGCATGTTTGAGAGATCCTTTAATCTCCTGTGGCAGCCATTCAGGGTGCCTAAGCGCTTGGTCTCACTGAGCACTGCCTTTTTGACAAAGCTCCTCCTCGGAGCTGCAGTCTCCAAGCCAAGCTTCCACATCACAGAGCAACCCCCCGTGTCTCCCCTACTCAGCTCCTTCAGACCAGGGCCAGCAGCAATTAGCAAACACCTGGTGGAGCTGCTCATCTGCTGAGCTTATTATATGAACTATTTCTCAGTGCAACTGGTAAGAATGTTGTTAAAGGCTTAATGGAGAAAGTGCTGAAGGCGGCATATCGGAAAGAGCAGGAGCTTCTTAAAGAGACAGAGATCCAATTTCAAGGTGTTAAATTACAAAGTCAAATTTCTTTTAAGTAATGTTTGATATATACAGCATTTTTTATATTGACTGAAAATAACATAGTTATTTGATTGTGCTATAAAATGGCACTATGTGTCTGGATAATACGTAATATTGCCCCTTTGAAATTATTAATATGAATTATAAAATGAACAAAGTATTAGTTTAAGGGTGTGCACATTTACTGTATGCAATAAGGTTGTTGCCGCAGTTTGATTTATTTTCAGTTGAAAATATACTGAACAAAAACATAAACACAACACTTGTTTTTGCTCCCATTTTCATGAGCTGAACTCAAAGATCTAAAACATTTTCTATATACACAAAATAACCATTTCTCTCAAATATTGTTCACAAATCTGTCCAAATCTGTGATAGTGAGCACTTCTCTTTGGCAGAGATAATCTATCCCACCTTGCAGGTGTGTCAAGATAATGATTAAACAGCATAATTTTTGCACAGGTGTCTTAGGCTGGCCACAATAAAAGATCACTCTGAAATGTGCTGTTTTATCACACAGCACAAAGCCATTGATGTTGCAAATTTTAAGGGAGCGTGCAACAGGCATGCTGACTGCAGGAATGCCGACCAGAGCTGTTGCCTGTGAATTGAATGTTCATTCCTCTACCATAAGTCATCTCCAAAGGCGTTTCAGAGAATTTGGCAGAACAGCCAAAAAATCTTTTTTTTTCACTTTACAAAAATTTGTTATTTTACCAGGGGTATAAGGACTTTTTATATCCACCATACATGTCTAAACAAACAACAAAAAACTACTGGCTGAACACCTTATCTTGTTTTGCCCCATGTGCCTCGATCATCCCATTTTTACAATTGGACAAATGAACTGAGAAATGTCAGCCTGTATATTGAGTGAAGCAATATAATCTTAACATATCTTCTTGATCAGATAAATTAAATATCAGACAAAAAGAATACCAAAAAGAGCTGAATTTGGGTAGCACAGCTGTTTAAAACAGTACTTGGCCTTTCTTTGTGCATTTTTCTCATCGTGTCTCCATTAGCCGAGGCAGGGCGTGTGCCACTGACACATTAAAAGGAGGTGAAAGGCAGGAAAGGGAAACAGGAGCTTGGAATTTGATCCACCTTGTCTTTATCTACCCAGTAAAATAACACCATGTTCCATGGTAATTTATGCAGCTGCAGACATGCACGTGGAGGTTTCTGTGTGTTCCCTCCAGTAAGGGTGTATATGGGTGTGTGTGTGCGTGTGTGTGTGTGTTTTTCCCCATATGCACATTTCCATAAATGTCTGAATACATTCCTGTGCGTTAAAAGTGTTTCCATGCAAACACGCCTACTGCTGTGCATGTTTGTTTTAATTTGTTAATTCTTTCACATTTGGATATTTTGTGCACATTTATGTGCATTTTTGTGAGTGAGTGGGCGTTAGTGCAAGACTGTTTGATTGTTTCACCACCTGTGTCCACCATGTCCACAGATTAGTGCCTCCCACCCTGACACTCAAATCAAACATGTCTCGGGTTTCTCAGCTGTCTTTTGTGTTGAGTGTGTTAAGCGATTTTTAAAGTGGTCCTATCTGGTTTCCCCTCTGGGCTGAGGAGACAAAGTCTCAGTGGATCTATCTCAAACTTTCCTCCCCAGATGGGTTTTCTTTGTACCATCTTTTTTTGTCAATGTGACAAATAGAATACAACATAAAAATGAGAAAGTGGATTCTCTGTTGTTTTGGAATGCATTCCAGTTAAAAGTTTAATCACTGGGAGCTTCAAGGCCTCTGGAGAAGTGCATTTGTCATCTGTTGTGTCCATTCTGCTGATGAGTAAACCCCACTCATCTCCTGATTTAGTATTTCACCGACATCCTATTTGCATAGCTGAGGAAAGAGGAAATGGACAGGGAGGTGTATGTGCATGTGTATTTTTGTGTGTATGGTGGCTAACGAAGTGGCCTGGAGAGTGCATGGATGGACACTTGCCAAGCAACACCCCACTGCTTATTCCCAGTTGTGGGCCGCCACTCCACCCCCTTGTGCATTGATAAGTGTACCCACTCTAAAAGCTCACAAATTCTGCTCCCTTTGACAATGGTTAGGTCAGCTTAGATAAAGCACGTCCATTAGAGGCAATTGAGCTGGGGGACAAAGTGACAGAGACGGACAGGAGGGCAGAGAAGGAGGGGAAGGAGCAGGAGGGCTGTGACAACTTCTAAAGGTGGCAATAATTCTGCTTGGCTTCATGAGAAATTTTAGCTGTTTTTTAAAAATGTCTGATTTGGGCAACGGTGGTGATGGTGGTAGGAGTTCGGCCCAAAATTGGTTGGGTGTCCTTGGGTAAGACAGTTCACCCACCTTGCTTGCTGGTGGTAGTCAGCCTGGTGCATGGTAGCCTTGCTTCTGTCAGACTGCACCAGGGCAGCTGTGGCTATAATCCAGTAGCTTGCCACCATCACAGTGTGAATGTGTGTGTGAATTGGTGAATGACTGAATGTAATGTGAGGCACTTTGTAGTCCTCTGGACATGATAAAGCGCTATACAAGTACAGGCCATTTACCATTTACCCTAAGTGTCTCTGAATCACATGGGTTTTAATTAGCAGTTCCTCAGAAGTGACAGTCATTAGGAAGCTTATTAGCATACTGACAGTCTTTGAAAGTTATATGGAACTATGTAAGGTATTATGCATGTAGACAAAGCAAAAGGAACCAACTTACACTTGTTTCCCATTCCCTTTTTAAATCCCTATTTTTTCATCTTGCAATACTTTCTTATTATCTTCCTTTCCTCCTGCCTCTTCTTCCTCATTTTTCATCTCTCCCTCACTTTCAGGGTCTAGTTTGTGGCTTTGTGGTGATGCGAGTTGATAGCTGGCGGTCGGTGGCTGATCTGTACGGGCTTAAGAGGAATCCATCTGTGACTGTGTGGTTGCGGTTGACTCAGACGGTTGCAGACCAGGCTGCCCGAGTGACGTTATAGAGCGGTACTCAAGAAGAAAGCATGGGACTTGGTCATCATAAGCCATCTTGACAGCTCATGCAATATATGTGCTCTCTCCTTTTTATTGAGCAAAAGAATGTGCATGGAAATGAATCAAGACAGCTGGCTGATTGGTGAGAATGGTTTATGGTGACTGGAAGCCACTCTGGATAAAACTGAAATAAGTCAGTGCCCACAACTGATGGTCAAATTAAAACAAGTAGTTATTACAAGTGTTATCAATAAACGGGTGATGAGCATGATACTGTTGTTTCAAGTTATTCTGAAACAGTACAAAGAAGTTTTAAAAAATCTATTAAGGACGAACAAATTGTGAAGGAACATACCGATGCAGATTAGATCTAAAGTAATACATTGATATACCAGTTTTTAAGAATGTGTATTATATACTTTATTGAGATATGCACCAATAGTTTGGTGAAAGATTGAAATCAGCTAAGCTTCCCAGTTGATCTGCTCTAACCAGTGATTGGTTGTTCAGTAGCACCCCCAGTAACTTGTCATAGGGGTGGCCAGACCAGGCCAATAAAAACTTTAGGGGGCACAGCTAAAAAAAAAAAAAAAAGAGAGATTTATTTATTTATTTTTATTTTAAAAATGTATTTATTTATTTATTGGGTTTTACATTTATGTCTTTATTGAAGAAGATGACTCTGTGTGTCTTTCTATGACCTAAACATGATTCTCTGAGGGGGGCAGTGGGGTGGATTACATTTTTCAAGCTCCACTGTGGTCATTGGGACACTTAAAAAAATGCATCAAAATTGAAAGCTCCCAGCATTTTTGGTCTGTAAACATGTCAGCTATGCTTTTGGTTCACTTGTTTTGAGTTTGTTAAAAAATAAAATAATCTTGCAAATCCTTCATTTTCTGTTTTATTTCCAACAAATACCTCTATTGAAAAAACAAACAGAAAAAGGAAATTGGTAATGGCTGGTGCATCTCTAAATTTTATTCAGAATAAACAAAATCATGCAAACATTGACCTGTGATTCAAATTGCTTTACTCATCCTTACTATGCACTTGAGAGTAGATAAGTAATTCTAAAAGATCAACAAAAATTCTCAGTGCATCTCCAGGAATGACTGGGTGATGTGAAAAGAATCTTATGGCTTAGAGGGATGAGGCCAAAGATAGTTCCCCTCCATAAAGCCATCACCTTCATTGAATTCTAAAATGAATTTTTCACTTACTTACTACATGTCATGTTTGCTTCATTCTCTCATTTTCCTCCTCTTGTCCTTGCACCTTTTTTCCTCCCCCTCGCTTACTGTTCCTTCCATTCTGACATCATCTCCTCCTTGTGTGGTAATGTTCTAAAGTTGGCTCAGTCCGATACTGACTACTGCCGATACACACTGATTAACTATAAATCTTACTTCAGTGGGCAGTTAGCTCATAGGGGTCAGGCAGACAGTAAGACAGGCAGGAGAGGAGGCTGGGTAAGTGAGTGAGTTTGTTGTTAAGCTGTGTGTGGATGTGGCTGAGGTAAATTGTCTGACCTCCTACCCTCACTAATCAGTGATGCCTGATAAAACTCACTTACTGTCCATGCAAGAACCCATCTTAAATATTGAGCCACAGTGATGTGCCAGGGTGTTTGTCTCAGCTTTCCAGGTTCACAAGCCTGTTCGATTAGGAAACAGTTGATGAAATGCGATTTTACCTAATCCCATAGGAATGTGTTTGCATGTCTAAGCAAATCAGTGTGTTTTCATTCTACTTTTCTATCACCTTCGTCAACAAATTCAGTTAATCGAAAACGATACAGTTTTCAGTTCATACAGCTGCCCACACTATTGACACCCCACGTAAAGATATGTAAAACAACTTCATATATTACAGCAACAGTTTTAGAGAAGTGGTTAAGACTTGTCTTTAAATGTACCAATCAAAAAGGCTGCTTAATTTTGTTTATATTTCAAGAATAATCAGTCTTTTTAAATAAAACGCATTATTTTCTAATCAGTCTCAAATTAATCAAAGCTCAATCTAAGTGGTAAATTCTTAAACTTAATCAGTCAGCCCTAGCTGTATATTTTACAGAAAGAATATGTGTATATATATATATATATATATATATATATATATATATATATATATATATATATATATATATATATATATATATATATAATGTTAACAGAAGGGAAATATTGATAAATCAATTGGAAAATTAATGATTGTATTTGAAGAAGTGATTTGTAATCACACTAATATTTGTACAACCAAACATGAAAAAAACAAGAAACAATATCTTTAATCCAATATCCAATGAAATAAAATATCCAATAAAAAGAGGCAACTACTTAGGAGAGATTCCAAAGGGACCTGAAAATGATCATTAGGTTATTATTTATGAATAATAACCTAAATGATCTAGAGAAATTGTGCAAAGAAGAATGGTCAAGGATTCTTCTTTCTGTATGCTACAACATTGTGAAATTGTATAGAAGACTAACAGCTTTTCTGCTGACAAATAGGGGTTGTTAAAAGTATTAACATTATAACTCCAGTGAGTTATTTAAAAACAATTGTTTTTGGATGTATGGATGGATGGATGGAATATCAAGAGCCAACATCATGGGGACACTGGGAGAAAAATCACAAAAACATTTTGCCAGAGCAATTTTTTTTTTCAAACTTTCCACAAAATCAGTGAATTAGTAAGAATAAAAACACGAGTTCCAACTTTTAGAGTCTGAATCTGGCTTCTGTTACTTAATCTGAAAAAAATTAGATTAGATATTTGTCTATGTCAGGGAGGCAGTGATCGGAACTACAAGCAGACAGTTTGACCCAGCACTCCTTCGATGGCCTTGCTCTGGTGAGCTAAGAGAATGGCCTGCAGGTACTCCCACGAAGTGTTCATCACAAGCCAATTACAGATTATATTACAAGAATCTGAAGTAAAGGAATCTGAAGTAAACTCCACTGTAACACATCTAACAAAATAAACCTGAATGTGTGTCAAATGAATTCCATGTGCTTTGGTTCAATGAGTAACCTAAACTTTTCATTTCTATTTTAAACGTTTGATGCAGTTCCATTTTAGCTTCTGGTTTTCAATTTTGCATTTTTTTACTTTTTACAAACTCTTTCTTTATTCTTTATCTCTATTGTTTATTTATGTGTCTGTTAGCATTCATAAACAAATTAAATACAGATTTTTACTTTTGCTACTTTTAACACCATGGAGGCTGTTTTTATCACTAAACTGATATGAATTTAGTTGTTAAATTTCAAACTCAGTGAAAACATTTACTGCCAATCAACAGCTACCAAAATCTACTATTACACCTCATTGTAAGTCAAATGCAGCTCTAAAGCCAGGCTCATGCAGTGTGTATTAAAAACAGATTGAAACCTCGTGTTGAAGTGACAATGCATGAAAAGGGCCCGTCTCAGGGAACGCAGTCTTGCACGAGAGCTGCGGGTTGAGAGAAGCACGTCTGGATCGTGAGCATGCTGTTCCACTCAGCACAGACAAGCCCCTCTTCACCCAGTGTGTTCCAGTGTCTGTTTCTTTTTCAAATTACATTAATATTAACACATGATAATGAAGGCCCAAACACAGACAGAGAGGTCTTTTCTCTCCTTCACTCACACTCAGTTTTTTCCCCCTGTACGTCTCTGTCTCTCTCTTCCTGTGACAATCTAAACCAGATGCCACGGGTCAAGGAGTTAAGGCAGGGGGCGATGGTGGTAGTGATGTGTTCGTGCATGTGTCAATGTGTCAATGGCCAGATATGCGGGTCTGCACATGCATGATCTGAAGGCGATCAGAAGTCAGAACAAGACAGGAAGGGGGAGGCAAGGAAGGGACGTGCCAAACCAGGAGTCAATCTTGAGATACTGGTGCTGAAGGGAAAAGGGTAAGGGGGTGGTTATTGTGTGGGGGATGCTTGGAGGGTGGGTAAGGGGGTGTTGGGTAGCACGGGTCATTAATTTGCTGTCCTTTGTTTTGTCAGTTTGTTTTCATGAGGCCCTGAATGGGACGAAAGTAAAAGCAGTCAGCCTGAAAATTGTCTGCCTGCTCTGCAGCATGTTCTCCCCTCAGGGCTGACCAAGCTACCCCTGGGATGAGAGGGGTGCTGAGAAAGGAGGGAACTGGAGACGAGGAGAGAGCACAGAGGTCGGCCCCTGCTTCCCTCTCACACACTAGCCACTTCGGCCAAGATTGATCACAGATTACAGATAGTAATCCTGCCCACTCCACTGACTCCTCTGTCTTGCACTCTGCTCATACCACTCCTGTCTGTGCTTCGATTTGCCTGCAGACAGGCAATCAGATAAGACTTCACCCCACCAATTAATATCAGGAAATGAGTACAAACGGTGAAGCTCTAATCAATGCACACTCATGAACATGCGGTTACTAGATTACTTTGACCAAGAAGACTGAACTTAGTGCTGCAGTTGTTCTTTGAACTGCAACAAATATAGACAGAATTTGAGAAAGAACATTGTGTTTTGAAGCTTTCGTTACATGTTTACCTCAACAGCTTCCTCTTTAAATGTACTCAGACTGTGGTTGTAAATGTTTATGCATATGGAAGGTTTTTAAAAATACTTATTAAATACTACTTTGGTAACACTACTGATTTTGTCAGAGGATTAAAGATTTTGAACTTTGGCTTTGGTTAATTTAGTGACCAAAACCAAGTATGTAAAACCACAAAATTACAGGGAAGTTGCATAGTGAATTTAAACTGTCGTCTTTTAAAGCCCTAGAGCCACACATTTAACATTGTATTTTATTTCTTATCTCATAATAGACATGACATGGCCTGCTAACTAGGGATGTAATGATGCCTCCAGTTCATGATGATAAACAATATAAGGCAAGTTGAGATTTTGGTAATCTGTGAGGAAAACAAAAAAAGTTTGTTTTCAAAAATAAAGGTTCAAAGAATCTAATCAGTTCAGAATATCCAAATCCAGGTTTACCTAGTTCATGTAATGAGGTTGTCTTGCGTACCTCATTCCAGTGTGGTTTTAATGTTAATAGACCAATTGATGTGCTCTCTTTTTGTGTTTACACAAATGCAATAAAGCTTTCAGAAATCTATCTCAAGAATCCCTGTCGAGTTTAGAATTTTCCAATTCTGGGTTGATCACTCTAAGTAAGCTAGCTTTTGAACTTAAGATGATCAAATTCTACCCTGACTGATGAAAATGACAAATAGCTTTTAGTTTTGACATGTCAACTTGAGTGTCATCATTGTCTCACATTTAACCAGTCATGTGATTCTGACAGTAATGCATATTATATGTATTGTCTCTGTCTCTCTGTCACCACTTCTTTTTCTGCAAAATGTTGCCAGGTAAGTGAATTAAAAGTGGTGGAGCCTTCGTAAAACATTTTGTTGTCAATGTTGTGGGCGAGCCTAATGATAGCTTGTTTAGCAGACGCTATCAGTATATTTGTGCAGCTCAAGAACCATTTCCTCTTGAGAATAAGTTTCAAAGGTGCAGGGTGTAAAGAAAATATTGGAAGAACTTGTTGTACCTCTACCACTCATAAAGATTGGCTTTGTGATACCAACACAAAAATCACCCACCTAATGAGTCAACACAATGTTGCTAAAAGTTCTTCGCTCATTTTACATCAGGCCAGGTGGAATTAAGAATTCTTTAAAAATAAGAGTGATACTAACAATTGCATGCTATTTATTTTAAATATTAAGCTATAATTATTTTTACTATTGATGAGCTAACTATTCTGATGTTCTTTTTTGTATTTCAAACATTTTCCATGTTGCTATCTGTAGTAGTCCTTGTCTCCATGGATGTGACTACTATCAGTTCATATTCCTTGTAGTTACTGTTTTTCATTTCATTCCATTATCCATTCATGGAGCGCATTTTACACAACCTCAGTTCCATGAAAGTAATGTACAGATAGAATATAGAAAAATCAAGCATGATATATTAAAAGAATATGGACTAGGAATAAAATATCAAGAGCTAACAAAAGAAAGCAGACATCAAAATATCAAGCCATTAAAAAGCTAGTGCATCACACTCAACCAGAGCTCAAAGCCTGTTTTAGAATTTATTTATTTTTTTAAATTTTTGTTTATGTTTATGCCACTGAACCAAAGTAGTTTGTTTAATGATCTCAAAGTTCTTATAGACGTGTGGATGTTTAAAAGATTTGCAAGACATGGTGGCGCAGATCCATATAGAACCTTAAAAACCAACAACATGATTTTAAAATGAGTTGTAAAATGGACTGGAAGCCAATGTTGGGAAGCTAAACAGAATTATGTGGTTGTTGTTGGCTCTTCTGCTTCTTTTTTGCTGAGAGGTTGAGTTTAACCTTTATTAGATTTTGGTTGTGTAACAATATCTTATAGAATGAGATATTAAAATATTATATGAAAAATGCCATTTCTCATGTTATAGAGAAGTCTGAATAGTGAATCACTCCAGTGGCTGTCAGCAGTTGACTTTGTCTGGAGAAGTAAGTCTAAGCTATTACTATAACAATACTATAAGCCCAAGATATGAAGGTGAGTGCTTTAAGCTTGACATCCTGTGCTATGTTTGAGACTCTTATTCTAAAGTCAGAGAGGAAAAAGGTTTTAAATTTCCCTGCTATGTTGACAATGTCAATAAACAAAACTGCTCATTGGGCTTGCTGACAACACTGATACGTAAGGATATATAAGCAGGAAAGAACCCTCCAACACTGTTTGATGGACAGGTTTTTAGACACTGTGAGAACACAAAGCCTAGTGGTTAGCTTGCTAAAAATGCTAAAGTTAGCATTTACTTTGGAGCTTCTTATCAACATGCTGTGTTGCCAGTTTAGTGACTTTGTTACTATATCTAGCAAGTTTCCAGAGCCTTTTATCAATTATTTTCCACAAAAAGGGGCTTGTGAGATTTAGCAACTTCCTTTTGGAAATATTGGAGACTTACATAGAAGTACAAGCCATTCTTCTGTTTCTCAATGAGTTGTGGGTGCTAGTATTGCCTTATCCCAAATCCCTCACAGGACGCACAGTACCTGGTCCACAGTCAGTTAGAGCCACTTCCTTCAAGTCCAAACTGTGAGTAAAACACATATCCCCAAAGATACTGCTCACTGACACCCATAGCTCTTATTTATCCACGTAAAAAAAAAAAAAAATCTCTCTTCAAGATTAAAATCTCTTTTTTAGGAGAGACATGGGTACAAAGGCAGCAACACTTAACATTCAAAACTTACGACAATACCATTGTCTATAAAACA
Source organism: Anableps anableps (assembly GCA_014839685.1). NCBI lineage: Eukaryota > Metazoa > Chordata > Actinopteri > Cyprinodontiformes > Anablepidae > Anableps > Anableps anableps. The sequence goes on along the minus strand of CM026068.1, from coordinate 21,591,987 downwards.
AATACAGCTGCTATTGAGTTGTATTTGGAGTCATGGCAAGATGTAAAAATACAATATTTTTGTGTTTAAAACCTGTCACATTTGACTGTCACCTGTTGTAAGTTTCTAAATAGACAGTAAGGTTAAAAACCAAATCTGACTGAAGAAAAAGAAATTGCGAAACTAAAAATAATTAAACATTGAAAAAAAAACTCTATTAAAGGGTCGCTGTGCATCTCAAGGTCAGACAAAAGAGCAACAAAGAAGAAGAAGAGTTGACAAAAGAAACTTTATTTGTAATTCTAACTGTCTTAAGCATCTTCCAGTGAGTCTTAGGACAGCCAGTGGTGACTTTCCTTACTGAGGATTTGGAGACATTATTGGGGCTAAACTAAAGGGCAATTTCATAGTGTACATTGGCCTGGACTGCATATGATGGTCTATAGTTCAAAATCTGCATTACTTAGACTGATCAAACTTAACCTGGAAAAACCTAACTGAACAGAAATGTTTTAAAACAGTTTTTTTTTTGTTTGTTTTACAAAACGGCTTTGTTGATGTGAAAGCACAAAAAGATAAGGTACTTCAATGTCTTTTTAGTATTAGAACTCACATAGAATTAGTCAGGTCTGAAAATAGTAATATGTGGAATTGTCAAAACTGGACTGGAATATTTTTACTGATTTATGATTAATTTAAATTTTATTCTCTGTGTAAAAACAGAAAAACAAGGATTCTTAGTTTAATTTTTTTTTTATTTTTTTTTTTTTTTTATTTTTTTTTTTTTTATTTTTTTTTTTTTTTTAATTCAACAACTCTAGTGTTAATTCTCTGCTGCTGCACATTACTCAGACTCAAGTGTGTGTGTGCTTGCAGGTAACCAACCCTCTGCACACTGAACCAATAAAACTGAAAATCTGTGGAGTAAAACACTTTTGTTCTCTTATTTCACCCCCTGCGGTTTTTTGACTTTGTGCTGGAATTCCCACCTCTGCAGCCCACAGGTCCACCTTGATTTCCTACAATACATCGTTTTGTGGCGAATGAATTCCCCGACACTCTGTCACTGCAAAAGACAGAGAAGGAGAAGAGAAAAGTCAGTGGTTGTGGGGAAGTTGGGAGAAGGAAGAAGTAGAGGAGGTGAGATGAGAGGAAAGCGGATGAGTTGGCAGGGTGGACTTAAAGGTCACTGGGTAAGCACATTCAATTGCTTGAGCGATGAGGTGGGTGTGAGGAGATGGGGCTAACCTCACTCCCAGATGTCACCTTCCCAACCACCAGACTGATTAGCTGAATATTACCAAGGAAAACAATGGATTCAAACACAGTTTCTGGATGTAAAAGAGCAGTGCACGCTCATGCTTGTGCTTGGAAAGTGTGCGTTTGCATTGCCTCAGGGTTTTGGAAGGCCTTATTTAATGCAACCTCATGGCTACAGAAGCTCATCGTCTGGGTGTAGGAGAGGGGGAGTTTAGCTGTTCTGAGGATGGAGAAAATTAAGAGAGAGGAGGGAGGGTGCAGAGGGGGCACATTTCACAGAGGCACCCCTGCTGAGTGCTGTGTACCCACATTGTTATGAGCGCACAGATCTTTAGGCCTGTAAAAATACCAGCTCTCCACTCAGCAGCAGCTTACAAAGGAGCTCTCTCGCGCTTTGTTACTCCTTCTTAAAAAACGCCAAATGACATCAGCCTTCCCTTCCTTCTCCCTCCCCTGCTCTCTACTTTAATTTCCCCACTCCTCACAGTTCTTCGCTCGCTCATACTCCCCTGCACGCTCTCTGTGTCTCTTTCAAAGTGTGTGTAATGGTGTTGTAATTTCTCTGTCTGTCGATGCTCCAAGAGGCCCCAAAAGCAGCCAGATGACTGCGGGCCGCCTAAAGTTTCACAACATGTAATTAGGGACTAAGTAGTGAGGTCCATGCTGCCTGGCCTTCTCACCCCTCCTTCCACCCCTGGCTTCAGCTATATCTCTCCTCTCAATCTTTCCCTTCCATCCACTTTTTAATTATGTCTTTTTTCCTGCTTTTTTCTGTCATCTCTGCTCTGCTTTCCCCCTTTTTCCCCTTAAACAAGGCACCCCAGCTCCAGCTGTTTCACATATCCACACCATCTCATTTAGATAAAGCCCGCCATCTTCCAAAAAAAATGGGAACGACGCAAAAGCCCCTTTATAGAAACTTTTTAATTTAATTGTAGTTTCTTCTCTTATAAATGGTTAATTAAAATGCCGGAGGGTAGTCAGGCTTGAAAGTCAATAAAAAGTCCTCAGAATAGAAGTTTATAGGGGTTGTCTATGTATGTAATTAAACCCTTCAGGCCCTTGAGAGGGAAGGAGGAAAAAAAAAATCTGTAAAATAAATGGTTATGCAAGAATGGCCTGCTGAGAGCGGGGATCGAGAGACGCAGGGAGACAGATAAAGCGGAAATGACAGACAGAGGCTGCTGGGACAGAGGAGCACACAAATCAGAGGAACCTACAGACACCTCAGGGACGCCTTCATGGTGGCTGACAAGAGCAATACTCTATGGTGCTCTGCCTCAGTGAAAAAACAACAAGGAAGACAGAATAAAGCATCCATTGACATTTTTTCAAGCTAAGGCTGGAAAAAAAAATAGATTCTTTTATTAAGCTACCTCAGTCTATGTGAATCACACTTGAATTTTATATGTTGTCATATGTAACTTTACATCAATGGGCTTTGCTTCACAATCCACTCAAAAGTGCTGTGACCCTTAGCCTTCTGCACTTTTTCCACCATATGTTTTCCTTCCACTTAACTTTCCATTAATATGTTTGGTTCCAGAACCCTATGAGCAGCCAGTTAATTTATCAATTAACTTTTTTTACTTACACTCCTTCTAAAGTGTGTCAATGGCTAGTTGCTGGACAACGATCTAGTCAGCAGTCTACCTCCAGATTGCCTAGGTGATAGTGTGGCCACAACAAACCGTTTTTTAGCTTGCTGTCATAAACTGAGCAACACAAAGTGTTCGTAGTGCTGCATCTTCAAGGTTAATGGGTTGAAACAGTGTGCACTAAATAGGCAGTGGGGTGCATGGGCCGGTTTAAGGTCACATACACACACACACATGCACAAACAGAAAAAGCACAACTTGTCTTCTAATGACTACTGCACACTTCAGAGAAGAAAACCCATTAGGACCTTTAGGATGATGCGGGGAGGTCTTGACGATCACAGCTCTGTTTGTGTGTGCTCATGAGCCAATATTTCATTGGACATGGGGTTTTATTGGTTTTTCATGTGCCACTTTTAATGACATTCATATAACTGCCACATGTATTTTACAGCAGCACATCTCTCTTATTTTAATGCTACTGTGCATTTGAGTGCACAGCAGTATGCAAACCGTCATTTTTGGGATGTCAGTTTGCATTATGTTTGTGTTCTCAATAGATATCCACATGTGCGCTCTGCTTTTACACATCTGTTCACGTTCTTGCTCTTGCTCGTGCACGTGCGTCTTTAGTGCCGGCCGAAGAGGTGGCCCTGCTCCTCCCGCCTGATGATAAATGACAGGTCCAGGAGCAGATAAGCCTCCAGGAGTTTTTCACTCTGGAGAACAGCAGTGGAGAACATTCTGAAACTCCCCACTGACCTGACACACACTGCAGCCTCTGTCCTGTTTGTTTTTTCTGCCTGCCTCTCTCTCTCTCTTTCTTTCATTCACCGTTTTTCCTTCTCTCTTTTTTTTACCATCTCCACTTTTGCCCTCCATTCACCTCGGCCCATCTCTCCCTGCTCTGGTCAGTGATAGAGAAAGGGCCCCTAGCGACCCTGCTCACTGTGGGCAACGCACCGTTCTTGGCGCCAGCAAGTCGCAGGAGCCCACACCCCCGCCCCTCTCATCAGAGATTTAAGAAGGGGGTGCTTCTGCTGCCTCTCTTTCGTCGGTGTCATGTACATAGGAGAAGAAGAGAAATCTAAATAGAGATGATCTGTTGTCACCTGGTTGTGAAGTTGGTCATAATCGCCAGTTGTCGAGCTTTATGTTGGGATCTTGCTCCATATGTGAAATTAAGATATGTGTGTCGTGGTTGAGAATATAAGTTGCAACAGAAGGGAAGACATATGCACAGTAGCTTAATTCCTTGGAACCAACAACAGACCAGTTGCTTTTAAATGAGATGTTCAAGCATTAAATAATGAGGAGGAGTGTGGAGGTTTATAATGGGGCTGTGAAAATAGGGAAGATGGTTGAGAGGAGGTAAAGCGGGAGGGGGGAGGCGGTGGGCTGCTTTTACAGCCGGGCAGCAGCAGCAGGCTCTGTTTAATATGAAGTAAAGAACAGATCCAACTGCGTCATTAACTCTCAATTACAGCCATGAGGCTAGCAGGCCAAGCTGAGCTGAACTGAGCTGAGCTGGTGCACGTGTGCATGTTTTTGTGTGTGCACATGCAGTGTGGTGGCAAGGAAATATGCCATGATGGAGAACATACTGTCTCGCTTAAAAAACAAAATGAAAATTGATGCACACAGCAGAAAGCGTATTAAATTCGGCTTAACAGTATTTGTTCGTAGTAAATATGTGCCATGTTTGTGGGCTTAAGTAGATCACTTCATCTTAAATGAATTTCAAACTAGTATACTGGCTTGAAAAAGTATTCTCACTCCTTAAACTTTTTCACATTCTGTAGGGTAACAGACATGAAAGTGTGGGATAAACCAACACAAATTATTGCATAACTGTAAGGTATAAGGAAAATGATTCATGGTTTACAAAGTTTTGTTCTGAAATATGGGCCATGAAATTATATCGAGTCCCCCCAGATCAATAATTTGTAGTACTTTGCTAGTACAGCTTCAGGTTTTCCTTTTTTTTTGGTTATGTCTCTTCCAGATTTCTTGAACACAAATCCTCAGTAATTATGTTTTGCCAATGCCTCATAGATTAATGAATGTCTAGTCTTTGAGACAGTGATTCTAACACCTGAGCATGCCTTGAAAAACATCCCCACATCAAGATACTACCACCACCAACATCAGGTGAGAATGTTGTGTTTAAGGTGATGTACTGTGTTTCCAGCATGTCTCGGCCAAGTGGTCAGATTCATGAAAGTGACTCCCCACCCCCACCCCGTCTCCAGTCTTTTGCACCATAAAAGAGGTTTTCTTCAATGATTGCCCTCTATTAAGCTCAATGCATTTTCCCATCTACTCTAACCACACCATTCCTGCAGGAAAAGGTGGTGGTGGCAGTATCATGATGTGGGGATGCGTTTCTTTAGCAGTGACAGTTACATTTTTTAATGTACAAATATATATTTTATGACTACTTTGTGTTGATCTATAACATCTGAAAACCCTGAAGTTTTTGGTTGCAGCATGACAAATTGTTCATTTACTGGGTGTGAATAATTTTTGCAAGACCCTGTACCAGTATTGAATTGATTTAGAATTGTTGATGTTTCTATACGTTATCAATCAGGACTGCAAACTTTTTTTGTTTTTGTTTTTGCAATGGTATTTTAAACTCTCATCTTCTTTTTTGGCTATACTTCAGTATTTTTAGGAATAATTTGAAAATATATTTTGACAGTTGGCTATTATTGTAAACTATTCATGAAGGGTTTCAGATCAGTTTTAACATTGCTGCCGTGCCCTGAAACTGTCAGCCAGGCTACTGGCAGAGGACAGAATTGTTGAGTAAATAAGGAGACAATTGTAAAATCTATAAATCTGGGACAGCCTGAATAAAGTGGAAATGGATTTCCCACACACAACAAAGTCAGATGTGAGAGTGGGAGACACAGCTGTAACCTGTTAGGATCATTTTGTTTAATTAAATGTTTCTATTAAAACAAAAAGAGCAGATTATGTTTCCTTGGAGAGCTGTCACTTCAAAAGCTGAAGCAGAGACATTCACAGTAAATACTCATCTGCCTCTGTTCCATTCACCATATGTTTGAGAGGTTGTCAGTCTTTTGAATTTTGTAGATGAGAAAATGTTGTAAACCAGTTGATTCTTATGATAACCACCCACACAACACTGAGCTTTGTCTCTGTGTGTTCGATGTTATGGAGAAAGTCCTCTGCTTTATTAAATTTAGTGAAATCTCCACAAAAACACATTCTGTTTTCAGAAAAAACAGTGACAGCCTTTAGCTTTCTGCCTTTTTGCATATTTTTTTTTGTTTTGAAAGGCTGCACATCAACAGGTAAATTGTCTTGCTATAGTATTCCCATTGTATACCCATATACAATATATATATATATATATATATATATATATATATATATATATATATATATATATATATATATATATATATATATATATACATATATATATACAGTATACCCATTGAATTTTTCAAGATTTTATCCACTCTGACAGATTTTGATTTACTGTGATACCCCTCCCTCCCCCCCCAAAAAAAACAAAAACAAATGCAACCCACTTCCACTACAGGCACTTGTCCTGTCCTGTTTTCAATTCGTACAAAAACATGTGGAAGAATGTGCTCTGGTCACATGAGACAAAAGCAGAATTTGTTGGCCTACATGAAAAATGCTGTGTCTGGAGGAAAACCAACATTGTGCATCAACCTGAACACACTATCAACAAACATGGTAGTGGCAGCATCATGTTGTGGGGTTTTTCAAGTTTTTCTTCAGCAAGGACAGGAAAGATTATTGTAGTTAATAGAAAGATGGATGGAGCTATGTACAGGGTGATCGTGTTCACCTTCCAGCAGGACAACACCCTTAAACATATAACCAGAGCTACAATGGAATGCAATCTGTGGCGAGATTGTAAAACTGTTGTTCACAGAACCTCTCCAATCTAAGCAAACAAAAACTTCAGTCTCTAAATGTGCAAAGCTGGTAGCAGCATAACAAAAAAGACTTGCAGCTTTCATTACAGCTGAACAGTGATTCTTCAAATTATGGACTCAGTAAGGGGGGTTGCAGTGTTTTTTATTTTTAGAAAAAATTTAAAATCATGTATCATTGTCCTTTCTCTTCACAGCTGTGTGCTATTTTTTGCTGAAATTGCAAGGCCTTGTATGCATTAGAAGGGACACATAGACAATGACAATCCAAATGGCAGAATGTCAGGGAGCATATTTAAGAACCTTCGAAAAACAAAATAAATCCACAGGGTAACCAGATTTGTTGTTTTTGCTCATGATGGGTATTTTTGTATTATCTTTACATGTACTGTAAACCATCTAATTCAGCGGAGGATAGATGTATGCATTACAAAGTCTATCTGAGCTAGTTGCCACAATGACAGTCTTGTTTTATTGGTTTTCTTTGAGGACATTCACATTTGGATTGGCTCCCTGTCAGTGTTCAGGGTTACACGGAGTTCTTCTTGGCACCCAAAAGAGAAGCTGGAACCGATTTGCATTATGTTCTCCTCTGGCGTGCCAGGAGGGGTTACAACGGCAGGCAGTTTTGGGCTTGGCAGTGGGCAGCTTGGCTTGGCACTACTCAAACCGGCGTTTCCATCAATACAGAGTTTTAATGAATGGCAACTACATTCACAGTGCTCATCAGTGGCTACCATGATGATGGTCTTTAAGCAGATGAAAAACAAAATTGACCAAGAAAACAGTTCACTGATATAATCTGATACTGATTGGATGAGTCTAGAAAAAAGGGACAGAAGTACAGCAGCTGCCTGATGTATTATCCGTTAGTGACAACAGACGCTCTCTACTACAATAACTGAAGTATTCAGTATCTCGTGTTCTCAAATTTTCACACTGTTTTCCACAGTTTCCCTCTTTTTTATCTATTGTTGTCCTTTCCTGTCCTATCCACTCATCCTCTCACTGTGTTTGTGAGAAGAGGCTTGTACCCCTGCTGGGTGCAGGGTGAAAAGCTCCAAATAAGAATGCTTTTTGAACCCCTCTTGTCCTCCTGGTTTGATGCAGTGCATCTCTCTGTTGTTGAACTCTTTGTGCAGCACTGCAGGAGGTCTATTACTTCAGACCCTTCTTACGATAATGTTTGAGTGTCCCTCCCTCCTTAAAATCCCATCCTTGTAATGCTGCTATCCCCTGTTTTCTTTAGAGAGCCAAGGGGGAACTGAGTGTCTCCATGTAACCACTGTTTGTCGTTGTAGAGGCAACAAGTCTGAATCCTTGTATTCAGACAAATTGTGACAGACAGGGAAACTAATGGGAGCCACTGCCTTCTTGATTAAAAAGAAAAGTTAAAGTTCCAGTAGCTAGTATACTTATTTTTTAAACTCTGCTGAACATAAATAAAACTCAAATCCATGTATTAACTTACTTCCCTCTGGCTTTCATAGAGATCCAAATGTAGACTGAAGACCACACGGTCAGACTAAAAGCAAGGCGCCTCAGGGAAACACCTTTGTAATCTAGTATATACTGTATGCTATCTAAATCATACCATTTAATGTGAATTGATCCCACATCAATTCTGAACAAGGCAGCTGCTGAAGAGTGTTTCGTATGCCTAAGGCCTTGTGTGTTAAAGTTTCAGATGGATGGTACAAACCTGAGAATAAGGGTAGCACTTGCTGTGCCATTAAGGACTGCTCCCTGGGTGTTTGCTGACGAATTGGACTGTTTGCTTTGGTGAATTAGGATGTTCACCAGGTCAGAGGGCACAGTTATACTCAAGAGTCTGAGGTCAGCTATTGACAACCTTTTCTGACAACTCTTCTCAGGTTACCCATGATGCCAAGACCCAAGCCTTTAAGTCAATAGGAATGACCACTTTAGAGGTTGTTCACTGTTTGTCAAGTTTGACAGTGACAGTTTTGTAAAACGCAAACCCAGAAGAGTTGGAAAGTTTAAATATATGCCTTTTGACCTCTGCTACAGTGGCCTCTGCAGTTTTTGACAATACCCCAGTCACACTATGATATACTGTATCAATCTTTTCTTTTAATGGCGTTCGAAGAACTGGCCACAGATTTGTTTGGATATGTCAAGACATTCTGTCACAGAAGACCTGCAGCTCTCCATGTCAAGTATATCACATATCCGCACCACTGCTACAGAAATAATGCAACTGCTACTCAAATAATGCAACTGCTACTCAAATGTCAAAATCATGACCTGATAACTTTACTTTATCTCCTGTTAAGCTATGCAGGCACTTTTACTCAACAGGGGATGTGGGATGGCTTAAACTAAAAGTGAAACTTAAGCTATTATTTGCTGTCTGATTAATTGGACTATTTTGACCACTTGGGGGCACTAAGGCAGTGTAATAATTTGAGTTATTGAAGGATATTTTCACAGAATTGCAGAATTGTGGTTGGTATGTATGAGAATTCACAACCTGAAGCTCAATCCCAATGAACAGATGTCTTTTGAAAGAGCTAGTATAAGATAAGTGCCACACCTTGAAGTATCTATACAGCATTTATGTTCATGCATTACCTCCTCAGTAGGTACTTGATGGATTTGAATTTTTTGGAGTAGTTCGTAGTTTCCATGCAATATAGCAGCAAACACCAAACTAAAAACTTTACAACTCCTCAGCCTCAGTAAATTTCATCCATGTGCCATGACCTTGTTTTATGTCATTCCTCAGAAGTTGTGGGTCTTCTCCCTGTGTGACCGCTGACAGGCCTTTACCGTAAAGACCTGGAGGAGCTGAAAGGCTGTGTGTGTGTGCGTGCAGGGACACCCTGGCTACTCTGCTCTGCTCATGTGAATACATTAATTCATTTACCACTTCGAGGTCGCCAAACCCAAATATTTGCCCCTGCACGTATTTAATATTTATGATGACGAAAGCAAATATTGCCCGTTGGATTGAGTGACATGGAAAGGTCAAGTGCTGGGCTTGGCTGGCAGGGGGCAGCCGGGAATGTTTTCAGTGTGTGGGTGTGAATGTGTGCGTGCTCTCTCCTGAGAGAGCCAGTCCACATCACAGGACCAGCGCACACTGCTCTGTTTGCCTTGAAACTCACATGCAAATATAACACGGTTCAGCAAACAATTTGCATGAATTTATCTATTGTGGATTCATGAGCTTAGATTTCAACTCATCTTCTGAGAATGACAGCGTGTTGATGAAAGTGTGTTAAAGTGTGTGTGTGGGTTTACCTGACGGAGGAGCCTGTTGATCTTTTGGTCGTGCACCCGTGCCCAGGTGTGTGCAAGTTTACATGCTCTCTGCATCTGTGTGAGTGCATGTATGAGTAGTGCACGTGTTCCAGTGAGGTGATCCATTAGGACAGACAGTTTTATGAGCTGGACTCAGATCTGGATCTCCTCGGATGAGATCCTGTTTCCTTTGGACTGATCTCCCTCACCACCGATTCCGGCTCAAGAGCTGCATGACTAAATGGTGCATACCTAATCTCTTTTGAACTGCAACCCAGTAGAAGCAGACTTAAATTGTAATATCAAGTTTACTGACAGGCTCTACTTTCAGTTTAAGTTGCCTGCAGCTTTTGTAAATTTACAGCTTTTTTTCCCAAAGAGAGAATGAGTCAAACAAGATGGTCTTGTACTAAAAGCTCAGGCAGCTCTCACACCATGTCTTTGCACACTGAGGTGTATGTAGGCACATGTGCATTTATGCATATGTGTGCACATATGAAACTGACATATCCCCAGTCCGCTGAGATCTGCAACCCACCCAGCATTTAGAAACTCCACAATGACCTGACCTAGAGCAAACTCATGCACACAGATTCCCTCTTTATCTTCCTTATACCCCTATCTCCCCTCATTACTGCCTTTTATCATTTCTTTCACATGAGCTACCTTTCTTTTTGCTCTTCCTCCTTTTACTCATAATGAGTTGTTGTGCAAGACTGAAGAATGTACGCATGCCAAGGATCTAAAAAAATGTTATTGTCCTATTTGTTTTTAAAAGGACCTGCTCCTCTGAATATGACCAGGAAGGGTTCGGAAAATGCCTTCATGGCAGAATGATAAGAATCTTTCAGTGGAAAAAGACACAAATAGATGAGAAAAGAAAGGAACAAAATCCAGAGACAATATATGATAGTGGTTCATCTGCAGTTTACACCAGATATGGACTTAGCATTCTTGTCAAGGGGAAAGCAAGTGTAAGCCTTTGCCCTGAGTAATCATCATGTTTGTCAAAGGGCACAGTGAGTACAGTGCCCTCCATCACTCATGAATGGAAGAAGTTTGGAACCACCCGGTTTCTTCCAAAGCTGGCCAGCTGTCTAAACTGAGCGATTGTGGGAGAAAGGTTTTAGTCAGGGAAAAGACTGAGAACCTGAAGGTAACTCTGTCAGAGCTCCAGCATTGCTCTGTGGAGAGAGGAGAACCTTCCAGGAGGACAACCATCTCTGTAGCAATCCACCACACAGGCCTGTATGGTAAAGTGGGCAGATGAAAGCCACACGTTTATTAAGTGTCACATGGCAGCCCGTCTGGAGTTTACCAAAAGGCAGCTGAAGGACTCTCAGACCACGAGAAACTTGAAACTGGTTTGATATGACAAAGACTGAACTATCTGGTGTGAATGTTAGGCGTCATGTTTAGAAGAAACCAGGCACGGCTCACCACCAATACCATCCCCATAGTGAAGCATGGTGGTGGCAGCATTATGCTATGGGGATATGTTGCAGCAGTAGGACCTGGCAGAATAGTCAGGATAGAGGGAAAGATGAATGCAGTAATATACAGAGATATCCTGGATGAAAACCTGCCCCAGAGCCAAAGCATTACAGTAGGTGTCAGACTGGCATAAGCTTGATTCATTGCTCAGCAGGACAATGACCCAAAGCACATGGCCAAGATCTGAAAGGACGACTTTAAAATGACTCTATGAATGTCCTGGAGTGGCCAAGCCAGAGTCCAGATTTGAATCTGATTGAACATCTCCAGAGAGATCTGAAAATGGCTGACAGATGTCTCCCTTCCAACCGGATGGAGTGTCAGAAGTACTACAAAGAAAAATGAACGAAACAGCCTAAAGATAGGTGAGCTAAGCTTGTAGCATCATATTCAAAAAGACTTGAGGCTGTAATTTCTGCCAAAGATGGATCAACAAAGTATTAAGCAAAGGCTGTGAATACTTATGTATTCTTGGTTTTCTGTTTTTAATAAATTTGCAAAACGCTCAAAAGCTTTTTTCCCCACATTGTCATAGTGGGGTATTTGAATGTAGAAGGAAAAAGATTAATTTAATACAAGTTGGAATAAGGCTGTAACATAACAAAATGTGGAAAAAGTGAAGAGCTGAATGGTTTCCAGATGTGCTGTAACTGCCTTGAGTTGGTTAAAAATAAATAAAACACAGATAATGAGTAAATAAATTACTGACTTTCTGCTAAATTCATAGAGAAAAATTAATCAGGTTTACTTAGAAAATTACACCAATGTGTGTCTCTTTAAATCATAACCCACTCAGTTCTGCTACTGAAAGCCTCGACTCATTGTTTATCTTTAAAGATTAAAACCTACCCATAAGTCAAAGCAAATAAACAAATAAATAAATGTAGAATTTGTCCTAGTTCACAAAAACACAATAATGACCCATCTAGAGTTAAATGATGCAAAAAATAATATATTTGATCTAAATGACTCAAAGAACTAATTAAAACATCAGATTGACAGCTTTAGTGAGAACAAGAGATGCATGCCATATTCTAAAAGACACCAGACCCCAAGCACTACAAAGGACAAATGTTGATTAAAAGTGAGGTTTTAGATGTGTCTAGTGGGTAATTCTGAAACAGACAAGAGGAGTTACTTTGTGTGAATTAGTTGAATAACCTTATTGTTGTGAGGGGAGCAGGGTCAGTGCCATGTTCATGGTGGTTGGGTGAACCTTCATGACTCCATTGGGGCAGCTGGCAGTGCTCCCTCTCTTCCTTTGTCGTCTCTAACCATTTGATGCTATTGAAACGGAGCGAGACACACAGGGAGCAAAGGCGAGTGTTAATGTGCGGGTGCAGAGCAGCGTGATGCAATGTGACACAGCAGCTGAGCGAGCTCTCTCAACATGTGTCCATATGAATGAATGTGTTTATGTGGATGAAAAAAAAAATCTGTCCTTAAGCCCCAATTGTGCTGTTATATACCGTATTTATTAAATATTCATAGTTAACATACTCATCTTCTCATTTTTCAAACCAATTTTCTGTAAACAATGTGGAATAATAAAGTGGTTGGCAGAGGTGATGAGCATGGCATAAGAGAAGGGAACAATAAGTAATGTTTTGAAGGCTTTGGGAGTTTCACACCTGTGGGTATAAGTACAAGTCGTAACCTTATCTCCTGTGCATTGTATGTCTCCCTTTTCTTTGACACTGGATATGAACAAATTGAGCATTGTGTTTAGGCAGAGGCCAGAAAGATTTCGAAGGAAGGAACCCAGCTAGTACAGGCTCTGCACAGCAGTAGCCTGAGACGGGAGATCAGGAGTGATTCCATGTGTGAGATTCCTTCCTTCTCACGGACAGTGCTAATGAAGTGTGTGCACTCTTTATTGGATGGTCTGCGTAGAACAGGACCAGGCACTCCCACAGATCTACCCAACAGTTTCATAGCAAAGGCCAACAGCAAGCCTTCCTTGAATCGAAAATTAAATTTTCTTTGTCATTAAAATGTTTTGTATTGGTCTGATGTAATATTCTAATCTTAAATGTTGCATTAACATTAGCTGTAAGCAGAAAATAAATGTTAACAGAACTAAAGGCATGAAAACATCAGTCTGTGTGTAATTTATCTATATAATTTGTTTCCCTCAGTGAAATGAGTTACTGAAATAACTGGACTGGCATTCAGGACTACTGAGGATTTCCCCGGTGGGCCGATGGGTTAGTGAGCCAGTGGTTTAGTCCATGGAGAAGCTGTCGTGCTCACCTCCATAGTCATGTAGCAGGCTGTTGGTTTGCTGCACAACTATGCCTAAAACTATGCCATATCAAATGCCTTCTCTACCTCTCTTAAGCAAGACTAGCATTGTTTTCTTCTTCTAACTTCAAAATGTTTTTGTCGCTATGGTTTCACATATTATTTACACAGCCCTTTACATATAATGCTAATTTCTTGGATAGATGGTGGCTGATGATGACCCAGATGAGGCAATAGACAGCCAGAGAGCCCTCAAGCTCAGATTTTATAGTTATTTTTATAGTTAGATTTTATGTTACAGTTTACCTCACAGGCTATGTGTGTATTTATACATATATACTGTTGCTGTAAATTAGGTAGGCCAGTCTGTCAGGAACTCCTGGGCCACGTTTTTTCCCCAGTCTGCCCCTGATCATAAGCATAGAAGCATTTAAGCATAAACCTGGGTTTTGCAGAATGATGTGTCTGCAGCAGCTGTCATGATTTCTTATTAAATGGAGATGAGAGTGGAAATTAGCCAGTGTGGGAATATCAGAAGAGACAGACGCCCGTGTCACTTTGTAGCCTAACTGAAACACTCCTGTTTCCAATTATAGCTGGCTGTAATGATAATGTGATGTGAGCAGCAGGACAATAGTATGACTGCCTGTCTATTAGGTCCTTGGCTTTGGTGGCTGTGAGAGAGAAGAGGGAAGAGAAGAGGGAGAGAAAGGGAAGGCGATGATTGGCTGTTGAGTAAATAGGAAGCAAAAAAAAGGAAAGATGTGAACAGCAGAGAAAAAAAAATCAGTAAAGAAAGACTGACAGGGAAGGAATAACATTTGGATATTTTTGTCTCATCCTTTTTGTGGATGTTCACATGGTGCCATGTGGGAGAAAGTTTGCAAACCAAGATAAAATAATCAATCCAGTGCTGTTTTGGGTTGTATTATGTTAAATGGACTGGTAATTATTTGATTTTTACAGCTGATGTCTTCGCCTCATGGCATCTTGTAACTAGAGAAGCTACCAAGAGACTTCTAGTCCAGCTTCTACTCATTCAACCTCTTTGATTCATACTACATAATTTATCTTTCTTGCCCACTATAGCGTGACCCAAACATACAGCCAGTGAATTCCCTGTTTTCTATGGACATTTGGAGAGGGCATAGAGGCTCCAAACCAAACCTCACCCATGCCAGGCCTACAAGGAAAGGAGGGGCCCCTTTTGAGGAAGTCATCCCACAGTCCAAATAACAGGGCCATCCCCGCCAGGGGCCTGCTGTCAGGCCAATGATAGATGGTCTCAGTCTCCGATTCCTTCCTCAACCGGCCAGTGGTAAACAAAGGGGCAAATATAGAGCTTCAGATAGGGTCATCCCTGCCACGAAGGGAGTGATTGTCAGCCAGAGGGAAGGATTGGGAGAGCAAGAGAGCAAAAAATGGACAGAGGAAGGGTAAACCCCAGCACATTGATTGCTGGTCTCTTCTTTGATTCACATAACAGACATGCTGTGCTGTTTTATTTCATTTGTAACGTGTCCAGAAATCGCCCGGCATTGAGACACAGCTACATTTTAGTGATTGCAGCTCCCACAGCTGCAGCCACAGGAATGCTGGCTGCCCTCCGTGCCTCCTTCATTTCCCTTCCGTCTCCCCATCTATCTTTCATTCAAGTCTTCTCTCGTTTCCTCACCTCAGTGCCTATCCTGCGTCTTTCTGTCCTGAGGCGATGACTCTGGCTCTTCTGGGAAATCTTTGATTAACACTGAGGCCTTTTCTTACCAACACGGCCTCCTTCTCCCTTCTTTGCCTCCTCTTTCCTCTTTTCTAGCACACAACATGTCCCTGAGGTTAAGAAAATCTCTGGGTTGGCTCTGCCAGGCTCAAGAGGAGGACTAAGGACATATAAGCTGGTCTCCCCGTCAGAAACTACTATACTTCACACATATTTCAGGATTAGAAGTTATTGGCGAAGTAAATGCTGTTAATAACTGGTATCTGATGAGCCGTAGGATTAAAGAACCATTTTTGTTTTGAAAATGTTGTGTGTGAGGGGTGGGGGGTGGGGGGCTACCTGTCCAATAACCCATAAGGGACAAGTCAATCGCAGGTTATAAAAATGGCTATTTCACAGTTTTGTTTGTTTTTTGATTATATATATATATATATTTTTTTTTTATTGCTTTTTGCAATCTTTCACCCATTTTGTTGGAATTTTGCAGTGTACAACACACTGGACCTCTGTTCCAATGCTGCAGATGATTCTTATCAACACAGAAACAAAGTGAATTCACAAATGAAAAGTGTTGATGGCAGATTCCTTTTCTTTTCCTCTCTCCAAGTTATTAATTTATTTTAGGAACTCGAAATCAGTAATTGGTTCATTATTCCAATAGGCTGAAGTTCACTCAAAGAGAGATGTTTCCTGTAGTCACCTGCTAAGTACTAATTTAAAATGTGACCACCCTTTTTCAAATGTTTGGCATATAACACTTTCCACAAATTTTTTTGAAGTCATCTGGTGGATCAGGGTAACAGCGTGCCATGTGAAGTAATAACTGTGAAACCCTTTAATGTAAAGTCCTTATTCCTTCACCGAATCCAATAAATTTTTCACCAGGTCAAATGTTGTTTCCAGTACAAATTGTATAGCAACGTTTTCTTTGACAAATGACATTTAGTGACCAATATTCTCCTTTTACACAATAGGCTATTTGTAAATGAGAAGGGTGAGAAATCATTCCAGATTGTGGGCTGATCCCATTAGCCTGACTTTGTATATGACATTTTATTTCATGGGCTTCCACAGCCAGAATTCTTAAACTCAGCAAAGCTACTTGCATATGTTTATATCCTGATTTGTACATTTACATTCTTTGTTTGATTTTAAAAGGGTACTTGTCAACATGAAGATCATATCTAATTTTGGATTTGGGTGATTTTAATAATAGTTGGGAATATTGCCATGCAGGAGTAAGAAGGCCTTTATGAGAGCAGTCTGTAACTGCCTTGCACACAAGTACCGACTGTTGTCCCTGCTTGGCGAATAAGTCAAACTAAGCTGACTGAATGTACTTGACCCTTCACCTACTCCCTCGTTTTGCTCAGACTCCTCCACTCTTCCTCTTTTTCACTCTGTTTCTTGTGTGCGTGTGGTCTCTGTTTAACTACCTGTCTATTAGAGTATTCCATTTCTCAGCTAGCAAACAATTCAACATGCTTTCACAAACTGGAACTAACACTAGATGGTTATTCATGCCTTCCTAACACCTCTTATCTGGTCAAAAATACACTTCTCGTTTACCCCTAGAGTGCTCCCTCACTTTTCTTTACAGCTTTGAAGGACCAGATCTGGTACAGATATATTTGGAAAACAAAATTTAAAAACTTTTAATATGACACCTCCAGTAAAATATCTATTTGAAGGAGTGTCATGAAAACACTGAGCAGAAAAAGTGTTTTGTGTATATCTTCCAAACAAGATTGTCAGTTTGATCCCCACTCTCTTATGTTTGCTTCAAAAATGTCAAATATATTAAAATTGTTTACATTTTGACCAGGTTTCTATAATAAGTTATATGTTTGTTGTTCTCAACCTAAAGAGCTACAGTCATTATTGAAACTCTATAGTCACCTGGATATAAACCTACCGATTCTCTGACCACAAGCACTGTGAAGTCCAGGGAAATGTAGAAACTTATCCTACAGTGTAGCAGAGGGCAAAAGATCTAAAAATGATCTATAAACATGATTTAAAAATTGTGTTAGCCTGTTTTCCCTAATACTGTGTGTCAAAATGTAATCTGAATTATTTCCACAACATTTCTACCAACTGATTCTCATTCAACAGTGATTTTTCCCCAACAGACTCCTGTCATTTCTCTTCTGGGGCCCTGCTGACTAGCGCCCCAAAAGTGGAGCTAAATAGCCAAAAGTGTGTGGTTTCCAGAGAAAAATAATAAACATTTGGCCAATCAGCATTGCTGAATTTAATGTCTTTGGGGCACTCAGAATCTCGCCCCTGCCATAGAGGATGCCAGAAAGTTTTGCGTCACTATGGTGACAAAGTTGATAATGGCAATAACGGCAGTCGAGGGAAAGTTTAGACCAAATTCTCCACCTTGTATGACAATGCAGAGGATTTCACAGATGGCTGGTAAAATACATCTTCTGTTCCTCAGCTTGTTTTATTAGTTTTAACAACCATATTGCTTTGCTCTTTTTCGTTGTTTACTTCTTCTGTTCATCAGTTACTATCATTTGTTCTTTGCTGATAATTATTAACGTTGCTGTGTTTTTTTATGCTTATGTTACTCTGGTTTGCATGATGCTAATGCTGCTCTGGATAACTGTTAAGATTTCCTTTTTTAAATTGTTTTTAATGATGATGTTCTTGTTGCCTTTTATTAGTTTCTGCTGCTGTTATAATGTTAATGTTTGGTTGATATAATCATGTTTGCTGGGTCAAATGACCATTCTGATGTAGTGTTGTACAAGGAGGAACTGAAGCCCTGTTTGCTGACTCAAATCCATATTTTTAAGATTTTGCTGAGCGCCTGATTGTTTGATAAATCCAGGGGGATTGCTTGGTTCCAGGAGAACCTAGTTAAGTCTTTTGAATTTCTGGGTTAATTGTTAGTAGCCATGATTATTTCACCCTATACCAGTGTATTTCATTTCTTCATAGCTCGTATTTAGTCAGTTAGTTACACAGTTGTACATTTTTATAAAGGCAAAGTTGGGTGGGTTTTTTTTTTTTTTACAGTGTTGGTGTATTTTCTGGTCACACCCTTCATGATCTATATTTGTGCATCAGGGGAATCTCTTCTTTCTCCAAAAAAGGCCAGACAGACCTAATTAACATCCAGGAAATGACTCAAGTGGATGCCATGGTGAGGATGATATTTAGAGGAAATGACTCGAGATGACCGGTTGAATAGGAGTGTTAAGTAAATCAGGATGGGTTTCATGCATGTGTTTGTGATCCACCATGGAAGTTGTGAACCATGTATAGAAATAAAAAATGACAGCTTCTTTCTGGAACCCCTTTTTCATCCAAAGGCACAATGAAATGTTACATACTGGTGCTCAATAAGTGTTGGAACATGAACTTGAAGGTTTGAATTGAGTCAATAAATGTTAATGATCATAACAATAAAAACAGTATTGATAAAATAAACTAGGATGTGGACAGATATATACAATCTGAGTATTTCTCAACTAGAAATTGAATATTTTTGAAAATAGTTGTATTTATATTGTATTATATGTTGCGTATATTGTATTCCATGCTTCAAACTGAATGTTACATCCTCTATTCTCTGTTAACAATAAGTGCATTTATTTAAAGGATTTACTACCTTCACTAACTGTTAAAGGATAACTGATAACACATACATTTACTGTATTTTGCTCACAACAGTGTGTGTCTTCCTTTGTGTCAGCTAATTGCACTCTCACCAACAGCATACCTCCTTGTAGGCTACCTTGGTAAATTACAGAAGAAACACTGATCAAATTAGATTTGGCTAAAGATCCATGCATTGTCTCCTCTTTGTGAGGTGTGTTTGTGTTATTCCTAACTTGAAGAATTTGGTCTGTTGCTTTAAAACAAAATGGCTCTGGTTCAGTTTACTCCCAGGAGAAAATAGAGGGGAGAGGAAAAGTGAGACAAAATGACACCATGTAGCTTGTTGGGCTCATTCCTCAAAGCTACTTTATGGGAGGAGGAGGTGGGGTCAAGATAATTAACTAGTGGCAGGCATTCAGACCAGGTTCTGCTCTAACTTCAAACAGGGAACATTTCGGGTGTGCACACTCACAGGATATTGCACTGTAAGGCCACTGAACAAGACTGTGTTGCAAAGAGGAGGCTTTGTATTGGGCCCATTAGAGCTCTAAACCGATACTAATGAATCTGTTTCCTGTACAAATGGAGGGACTCAGGGGAAGCTAGCTTTAGCTTTTAATAAGGCCCTTTCCAATCCAAGTTAAGATGGTGAATTTTTTTTTATCTGGGTACTGAGTGGGTTGCCACTGGTTCCAAGCAGAACCTCCCTTTGGAAAAGTTAATTACGCATGATTAATGGAGTGTTTTCCTTCCAATGATATCTGTGACAGCACAAAGCTGTCGTAAGGCTTGTCAAGCCCAATTCGAGCTGAATAAGTACTTATGTGATCGCATGTGATGGGCCTCCTCTCACCAGCACCAGGCCTCATCAATCAAGCCCTGCTGCTCGCAGTAGTGGGAAATTGGTCTATCAGCGCAGCTAGCCCACCACCCCCTCACCGCCACTGCCACCACCGCCATCGTCACCTCCCTCCCTCCCCATTCAATCAGGCCTGGGGCTACAATGCTTCTTTAGCTCTTACTTCTGACCAGCGCAGGGGTCACGGGGGGGAAAGTGGGAGCCAGAGCCGAGCCCATCCATTACAGCTCTTGTTTCTCTCGGTGGCAGCCGGACGACAAGATTCTATTAGGAGCTCCGTCTATTCAGCACTGAGATTACACCAGGGCCCTCTCTTCAAGCACACCTCACCACCAACCCCTGAGCACTCACCAAAACCCTATACTTACCTTGGAGGCCTTATGGCCCCTCTATAGCCACTGTCTCAATCCCATTCTACCCTCTTTTTTCAGTATTCCCCTTGTAGTCTTTTCTTACACAGTGACAATAATCACCAAGCGAAAGAAATAAACAGAAAACAAGACAGAAAGCTGGAGGAAAATGAGAGCAGACACTTCTACATTGACCTGCTTCTTATTTGGATGTGAACAGTCTGCCTCTCTGGCAACATTTTGCCAAAGACTGCCACACAGACTAGCTCTGAACACATAAAGACTCGAAAGCTGTAAGCAACCCTCCATCTCAGCCCAATATGTACCTCCAGCACATAGCTAAGTATAAACATGATGAGATGGGTAACATCACAAACACATGCTGACACCAGTTCAAACTGCCATTCTTGCAGTGTTTGAGAAACTCGTTTATCTCCTGCTGGCATGAAGAGACTCTTCATATACTTATTATACATTGGCACTTGAGAGGGAAAAAGAGTGGGGAAAGCTGTTGGGGTCATGTCCCAGTTTGGATGGATGGGGGTCCTTCCTGTGAAGGAGAAGGAGGGAGACAGTACTCCTGTCAAACAAGCAGAAATGTATTTCTTCTCTTTCTTTGAGGATGTCCGCAGTGTGTACATTCTTTCTTTGGCTCAATTATGAATTACCTCTACCTGTGTCTTGTAAACAAAAATGGTGAAGGAATTCATCGGGAAAGGAGGGAGAAGGATGTCAAGGTGGTATGTTTTCTCCTTCTACCAAGAGTCTTCTGCTTTTATGGTTACTGACCACCTTGCTTGTACTGGGGGTGAACTCATTTTTACCTTCATGACATATTAGATTCGACAAGGTGTAAGAAACATTCCACAGAAATTTTGGTTCATATTGACACAACTGCATAACAGAGTAGCTTGAGATTTTTCTGCTGCACATCCATGATGCAAGTCTTCCATTCCACCACATCCAAAAGGAGCTCCAAACGGAAGACCTGGTGACTATGGAGGCCATTGGAGTACAATTGCCTCATTGTCATGTTTAAGAAAGCACTTTGAGAATATTTGAGCTGCGCAACACTGTGCATTGTCCTTCTGTAAGTCGCCATCTGATGATCGGCACACTGTGGTTGTAAAGGGATGGTCAGCAACAATATGCAGATAGGCTGTGTTGCTTGGTAACTGCATTAGACCAAAGTGTGCTTTCATGTTGTTTATGTCAAATTCTGTCCTTACCATTTGAATGTTGCTGCTGATTTCAGCAAATAAACTAACCTTAGTTTCTTGTTCGTAGCTGAATGGAGTGGCCCCCGGTGTGGTCTTGTAGTGCTGTAGCCCTTCTGATTCAAGGTTTGACATGTTCAGAGATAGTATCCCAGAAATCATAATTGTTACAAGGGGTTATTTGAGCTTTTCCAACATCACCAACCAGTCTGACCAACTTCTTGTCACCTTATTGCCAACATTAAGGCACACTAGACCACACTGGGTGTTTTCACCTTTTCTCACCATCCATCCATCCATAATGGCTGCAGCCTCAGACACCCGTCTACCCCTTGGATGGGCTGTACTGGAATGTAATTTCCCCCCTGGGGGACAAATAAAGTAATTCTGATTCTGATCCATCCATCTATCCATCCATCTGTACTTGCTTGTCCATGCAGTGTTGAAAGGGGAGCTGGTGCCTATCTCTAGCAGTAAATGGGCGACAGGTGGGGTACACCATAGACAGGGCACCTTTTCAGATCATTCCTTGTAAACCCAACAGAAGATTATGGGTCAAAATCCTGGTAGATCAGCATTTTCTGAAATAATTAAACCAGACCGCCAGACATCAACAATCATTCCACATTCAAAGTTTCTTTTAAATCCATTTCTTCTCCATTCTGATGATAGGTTTAAACAAGCAAGTTCTCTGTAGCATGTTTGATGCCTAAATGTATGTATGTTGCAGCCATGTCATTAGCTAAGTTAGTATTTGTGTAAACAAGCAATGTAACAGTGCCTAATAAAGTAGCAAGTAAGTGTGTTTCTGCAAGCAAAGGATAATAGGGGTTCCAGAAACATAAGACAAGATGTCCAAAAATGAATGGGATAAAGGCAAATACATGAAACAAAAGTAAAGGGACAAAAAATTTAGTGAAGTCATATAAGAAATTGGTGTCTGTTTATCCTGGGCAAGGAGAGGGTACACAGGGTGGGGCCACATGTGGTTTACAATCCCACAGCTCTGCTGCATGGTTTGGAGTTGGCAGCCAGCATATGTTTTAACAGGATCGGAATTCTTCTTCAGTGGCAGTGTAATCAGCACCAACTTCCTCCAATTCAGGAGCTGCAGGCCTCGCTCTCTGCCTCTTTTGTTTCAGCCAGGCTCCACTGACAGCACAGAGGAAACAGCCATCTGACAGTTCGAGGAGATGTTGAATGTGCATAAACAGCATATCCAGGGAAAGAGTACTGAAAAGAGCAAGACAGACAAACTTCAGTCCCCCTAATGTGTTCATGCGTTGATGGGTGCTCATGCCATCTGTGCACACACATGCACACTATATTATTTGTCTTGGCAGAGTTTTGCCCATGTTATTGGCCTCTCCCGAGGGAAAAACGTGCAAGACAAGAGTGAAATAGGTTGTTTAAGAGTACTCCACACACTAGCTGCCAGGCCAGTCATCTCCAGCTGCCTTCCTGAGACTTTTGTCTTTGTTAAATGTTGTGTGACAATGAGATTTTCCAAAGTGCCATCTAGATAAAGAAGTGGATTGAGAGAGAGCACATGGGAGGGAGAAAAGGGGAGACTCCAATATGAGCTGAGATGGTCTGGTCATAGTCCAGCAGCTCTTCATCACTACTACAGCTGCAGATATATCTTCTCTCTGTGTCTGCTGCACACACACATACACACCTTCATCACTTTGTCTCACACTGTACAAGTACACATTCCTTAAAACTGCCCCTATCTCAATAACACACACAAACACACACAGAAACACACAGAAATACACCTCTATTCCATCACTGGAGCTCTAGATCTTCGATCGATCCTCACGGCGGTCGAGCTGCCGGCAGACACCTGCAGGTGATTGATCCCCAAATCAGTCCCTCACAACTCCAGTGCTATAAAAACCATAACAACCCATCATAAAAGCTGATTTATCTTCACCTGGTGCTGGGCCTCAGGGTTAGAATATTAACCCAAAAGTGTGTGACACTAGACTGATTGGTTTGGAATTGATAAAAAATGGGGAGCATTGATCAACATATCTGATGGTTCAAACAAGAGTGGAGAACTGAGACAGTATCATGTAAAACTCTCCTTGAGAAACATACCAACAGTCATGGGAAAGTTTTGTTGGCCTCAGTGTGTCTGATTTAAAGTTTTATAGATTGCTGTTAATTAGAACTGAATTTAGTATTAACATTTTATGGTGTCAAAAAAAACATAACTAAAAGAAAATCGTATGTTGCAGTTTTTGGATACTCCCCTTGGTGTTGCATTCTTAAAAACTGCAAGAAATGTTATATTGGAAAAATACCTAATAACTAACACATAATAGCAATACATAGTAACACAACAACTATTTCCCTTTTATGTTGGAACTGATTTTTGAAAAGTATTTATGGATATAAGTTTGTGCCCATGTGTTGATTCTTGTTTTAAGCACATGCCCAAGCCATATTGTAATGAGTGTTCTGGATGAGAGCAATGTTTGGGGTGTATGTTTCTGGGAGGAGCATCAGCAAATGCCATGTACTCAGTAGATCAACTTTCACTGTGGTTAAATATAATCTCAGTCTAACTCAGGGGCCTCTTTGATGCCACTGAAGCTTTTAATGGGAGACACTCTGTGTCCCCATGTTATGTGTGAGCTGCTTCTTTTTCCTTCTGGCTGTTGCAAATACATAACCATTCAGTCTAGGCTTGACCTATCCAGATATCACAGATTTTAGGCTTGCCTAATTTTAAGGTGATCTAAATTCCAGAACTAGTTTTAAAAATACTTAATTTTTGTTTTTTCATAAATAAAATCAAGGCTTCCTGATTCTAAAATTGTTTTACGAGATGTATGTTCTTTGCCAAACTATCTAGTTCAGATTTAGACTGTGGAACAGTTTGCCCCATACAGCTTTGTTTTGCTGACTCTCTGGATGTTTTTAAAAACCAACTGAAAACTCTTTTATTTTCCCAGGCTTTTGTGTCATGAATTTATTATGCTTCTTATGCTTATTTTTATTCTTTGTGTAACATAACGTTGATTTCTGTTGTACAGTGCTTTGTGATTTTATGTCTGAAATGGACTTTTTAAATAAACTTTACTTACTTACTTACTTACTTCCTAATTAATGCATGTATTTTATAATTTGAACTGAAGATGATAAAATGGAGTCCTTTGAAATAACCTTTTGCTTTAGCAACAATGTAATGTTTCACTGCAGATGCTAATGTTAGCAACTAAAGGTTAGCCAAAAGTTTGTTAAAATAAGGTAAATATGTATGTTGTAATAACCTCATATGCTCATAATGATTGTTTACACTCACTTAATGCTGAAAATAGACACATTTGGCAAGACAGAGTTCATTTTGACCAGAATTATTTTAACCATGAAATTTCATTACAAACTAATAATTAAGCATAGGCTCTCTCTGGTATTTTCTAAGATCAGGGATAATTTAAGATATGATCATAGTCTATATGTTTCTAGATGAATCAATATACAAACAAACCAGAGTTTGCATACTTTCAAAGAACAGGTTACTCATAATGCCATAGATATTTAATTTAAAGGTGTGCAGAATCAACGGTCAGACCATTTGTGTACAACTTGGGTAAAATCATTGCCTTTGTAAAAAACTGTGCAAAAGCATGTTTAAGTCTGTGAGGTAACAAACAGGCCCAAAAATAGTTTTGAAACAACTGAAGGTGGGTTGTATAACATGTGACATTAATGTTTTTGAGTTCACCAGCAGACATGAATGGAAAGATCCAAAATGATTATTAAATAATTAAGCTCATATTTTTTGTGGTATGTAGATGGTCACTGAGAGCAGGCGTTTTAAATCTCCTTTGCACAGAACGTTATCACTGTCTCATTGCAGTTTTGACCACATCTATAAATACATTTTATAAATATCTGTTTGTTGCTTTCATATTTTTCTATTTTCTGAATTATAGACATTGTGACCCTTTTTCTTTTCTTCTTTGACAAATTATAAAACACCCAGTAAAACTGCGACTGAGAAACGTCAGAGTATTTATGAACAACCCTGTTGTTCATCAGCTTTTAACAGAATGTAATAACTTTACATGTTTAATCCTCTTTCCTCCAACATTATGACATCTGCTAGCCTGGTAAAAACCAGACCCTTGTTCTATACTTTGCTTCGTACAGAGGGTCTGGACCCTCGGCTATTGAGAAACAATCGCTTGCTGGAATCATGGTTTTAAAATTTTCCCAATTACTAACGTTTGGCCAAGACGTATGTAATGCACCAGCTCAACGCAATAAAGCTTACCAGAAAATGCCTGTGCAGTAAACAACCATCCCCCACTGTGAAGAAGTGCTGAGCCGAACAAGATGGCTGTTAACGTTAATTCAATATTTGGCAGCGTGGCCAACACGAACTGAACAGTTTCATTCACATCCCCTGCAGCCATTGCCAAACTACAGGCTGACTACAATTCTAAAACGGCACAGAAAATCGAAATCTTCATTAACAACTTCTCCTTCTGTTCGCTGATTGGCCCAGTTGAAATTCTGCCAGAGAAGTCCAAGTCAATAGGACAAAGCCCAGATGGAGCACTGAAGGAAGATGAGAATCAAGCAGAACTGCATAAGAAGGCAATGGCCAGGCTAGATAGCTGCAGGTTTTCCCTTTTTTCGACGACTGCGATTTTCCTGTTGTGATTGAACCAATCTCCTGCCCCATTCAGCTAGCATATCATCTTTGTTGAACATTCACTGTCATTAAAATATTATCCCTCAAATTGGACACAGAGCATGAATGGCAAGTTATCACACTATTACTGCAGAGACCAAACTTTAAACATGAGAAGAAAAATCAATAAATGTAATAAATGTGTGTCACTTGAAGGGGTGGACCACTTTACCTCTCGGACATTAAATAAAGGTCTTTAAAAGATAATATCCATGAGTGCCGTAGAGCCAATTTGTTCTGCCTGTGGCAAAAGGCAACATGCTCTAATTACGTCCCCATTTCTCCACTGCAAGACTGCAGTGAGTTGTTTGAGTTTCCACTCTGTCTCTGTATGTATAGGAGCTGCATGCCTGCTGAATTTATGCTTGAAAAACGTGACCTCTTGACTCTTGTGCAGCTTTATCACACCCAGTAGCTCACATACAGTGCAGGCCTGTGTACTGAGGCTCTACAGAGGAAGTATCTACGATTACCAAAGTCAGCTTACATCACTGATACCATGTTACCATAGCCACGTTCAAGCTTCTGTTCCTCCAAACAACAGCATGTCAATCTATTCTTTACATTCTGTTTTCCATTTTCCCATTTATCATGTTGTGAAGTGAGAGATGAAAATTTGTGATCTAAAAATGTTAAGAGCATATCCTGCAGTTGAGTTTGTGTGACATGGAGGGCTATCTGCAGAAATCAAAAACATGTGTTTCGATATCATTTTTATGCGTCAGTGAATTTCTTGAACGTATATAAAATGGCACCTCTAAAGAGAATGTACTGTATATAAAGTAATTGCAGTTGCTTGGTCTCACACCAAAAAAAATTGCCTATATCATTAGACACATCAATGGTTAAAAGATTTTATTTTGGCGTTAACACAAAACATACAGGATGTTAAGGGAGGTAAAACGTCTCCAGAGCCCACCGATGGAGAAATGCATCAAAGAGTGATGTCTTGGTGTCAGTAAGTCCCCATAATAACCATAAGATGCTATTTATATGCAGAGGGACACACCTTTTCAGTCCTACCATCTTAAATGTAAACATGTCAAGTTTGATAAACTCTATTGCAGCGAATTAGAGACAATGTCCTTTTCATGCAACAAATGCTCCTGGTGGTTATGGCCTTTAACAAAGGATGAATAGGTGGAAACGTACTGGTGCAAACTGTAAAGTGTAGCAAAGGATTTATGATTCTGTGGGCTTGTTTCACTTCCAAAAACCTTTAAAACCTTCACTCAGATTGCATGACATAATTGATTCTTTAAAATACCAAGCCATTTTAAATAAATGGTGCATATGGTGGCCTCTGACAGAAAAATTAAAATGCATTTCCAC
This sequence comes from Anableps anableps, assembly GCA_014839685.1. NCBI lineage: Eukaryota > Metazoa > Chordata > Actinopteri > Cyprinodontiformes > Anablepidae > Anableps > Anableps anableps. Next base: position 21,564,403 of record CM026068.1, on the reverse strand, counting down.
TGATTCTTTCAACGGGATAGCCATCTAAAACATAAAGCCAAACATAGAAATGGTTTAAGAGACCCAAGATCAACCTAATTTTATCTCTGTCTCTGGAGATAAATCTTACATATCATTGGATTTGACTGAAGTGAAGACTCTCAGGACTCTGGACTATCTGGAGACATCATGCATGGAGGAAGGTCAGCAATCCCTCTCTATGCTTCAGCCTTGTGAAATGTTAAAGATGACTAAGTGCTATCGTAAGTCTTTTAACAGTGTGCTCACGAGTAAGTGTGGCACTGGGATTCTTATAAAGAAAGCAATCATTTTGTAACATGACATTTTGTTTCACTAAATTGGTGCACTTAACACTTAAACTAAAGGTTGGGTTGAACAAAATATTTTACAGTGTAAGATTATGTTACAGCAAATATATATATATATATATATATATATATATATATATATATATATATATATATATATATATATATATATATATACACTGCTCACAAAATAAAGGGAACGCTAAAATTATACATCCTAGATTTCAATTAATTAAATATTCTCATTGAAAAACTTTATTATTTTATTAACAGTGGAATTGATTGAGAAGAAAATAACACAAAAATTATCTATGTAAATCAGAATTATTACACCATGAAGGTCTGGATTTGGATTCATACTCAATGTGAAAGTGGAAAATAACATGACAGGCTGATTCAACGTCAGTGACTATTCCTGAAGACAAGTCTAAATCAGGCTCAGTAGTGTATGTGGCCTCCACGTGCCTGTATAACCTCCCGACAACGCCTGGGCATGCTCCTGATGAGATGGCGGATGTTTTCCTGAGGGATCTCTTCCCAGACCTGGATTTGAGCATCAGTTAGCTCCTGAACAGTCTGTGGTGTGACGTGGTGTTGGTGGGTTGACCGAAACATGATGTCCCAGATGTGCTCAATTGGATTCAGGTCTGGGGAACGGGCAGGCCAGTCCATAACATCAATGCCTTCATCGTGCAGGAACTGCTGACACACTTCAGCCACATGAGGCCTAGCATTGTCATGCATAAGAAGGAACCCAGGGCCCACTGCACCAGCATATGGTCTCACACTGGGTCTGAGGATCTCATCCCGGTACCTTATGGTAGTCAGGGCACCTCTGGCTAGCACATGGAGGGCTGTGCGGCCATACAGAGAAATTCCCCCCCCACACCATGACTGACCCACCACCAAACTGGTCATGCTGAAGGATGTTGCAGGCAGCATAACGTTCTCCACGGTGTCTCCAGACTCTGTCATGTCTGTTACATGTGCTCAATGTGAACCTGCTTTCATCTGTGAAGAGCATAGGGCGCCAGTGGTGAATTTGCCAACTTTGGTGTTCCCTAGCAAACGCCAATCATCCTACATGGTGTTGGGCTGTAAGCACAGGCCCTATATGTGGACGTTGGGCCCTCATACCACCTTCATGGAGTCTGTTTCTGTCAGTTTGAGTAGAAACATGAACATTAGTGGTCTGCTGGAGGTCATTTTGTAGGGCCCTGGCAGTGGACCTTCTGTTCCTCCTTGCACAAAGGATGAGGCAGTGGTCCTGCTGCTGGGTTGTAGCCCTCCTGCCGCTCCCTCCATGTCTCCTGGTGTATTGGCCTATCTCCTGTTACCTATTCCATGCTCTGGACACTGTGCTGAGAGACACAGCAAATCTTCTTGCCACCGCTCGCATTGATGTTCCGTCTTGGATTAGCTGCACTACTTGAGCAACTTCAGTGGACTGTTAAAGAACGCCTCATGATGCCTTTATGCGTGACAGCACTGACAAAATGAAAAAGTGACAAAAAAGTTCAACCAAAAAGGACGAGAACAGAGAAATGATCTGTGGTCACCACCTGCAGAATCACTCTTTTATAGGAGTTGTCTTGCTAATTGCCTCTCATTTCCACCTGTTGTATGCTCCATTTGCACAGCAGCAGGTGAAATTGATTGACAACAAGTGTTACTACCTAATTGGTGACATTGATTCCACAAAGGTGTGACTGATTTGGAGTTACATTGTTTTGTTTATTGTTTAGGAGTTGCCTTTATTTAGAGAGAGAGAGAGAGAGAGAGAGAGAGAGAGAGAGAGAGAGAGAGAGAGAGAGAGAGAGAAACATACATATGTATGTATGTATGTCAAAGGGCTTTTTACAAATCTTTACCAGGGATTGCCAATGCTTCTGGAGCTTTATACTCCGGGATTTTTGCCATGGCAGTGTAGATTTCTGCAGTTTTTCTTTTTATATTTTACAGAATTTCTGATGTAGGTATTAACTAAAGCTAAGAAATAGATCTCAGCTTTTCATTGTATAAATGGTGGCTATTATGGCGTCTGCATCATTTTGAGAGTATTAATGAGAATTTTTACTAGTATTTTCTTATTCTGAAAATTAATACTTTAAAATCCATGAAAAAATTAAAATGTCCTTAATGCAGATTGTTATTAGTATAAACGGGTACATTAACTATCTGGCTACACTACTATTTGTGATTATAGAGCTGTTTGCGAAGTCTGAAAGAAGTTGTCAAAGGGCAGAGACAGACAAAATGACTGTGTGCTAATTCAGCAAACACCGCACGCTTGTTCCTGAAAGGCCGCAGAATTTGTCAAGAAATCATCCTCTCTGCGACTCTGCCGGAATGCCTGGCTGACCTCCGGCAAATGAAAATAATCCAAAGTAATTAGAAGTGAGCTGCTCTGGTCCTGAGGGCCCCCAGGCGGCCGGGTAAACATGGCGGAGGGTCCGGGAGGGGCCAACTGCAGCAGCAGCAGAGAGAGAGAGAGAAACGGAGAGGGGGTGCTGACCTTGTCCACATAAAGCAGTGATTTATGAAGTGCAGGCCACAGCAGCAGGGCTTCTGTCTTCTCCCGCAATACCAAATTACCGAGGTGGAGATTAACACGCCGCTTACAACGGGCCCGCTTCCAGAGCCGAGGAAATTTTTTATTTACATTTTCTCCTTTCATTTCCTCTTCTGTGTTTTAATGCTAATTGGGATATGGGGACACCCAGTCTTATCCTTTAATATAGGGGCCTCAAGGTTGCACACTTAACGCATTGTGAGCGTCTAACGGCTGATGGATGTGCTAATTAAAGAATAAGTCGCAGAGTGTTCTGCAAACCGTTCGTTTTGCGCTTTGAATAAGTTCCCACCACTTGATTAAGCCGCCCCACATTTAAGCAAAATAAAACTTGCAGGAAAGTGGGTGGAGGGAGAGTGTCTATACAGACTCATGATGGCGACTTAATGCAGCTTTTCGCCGGTGTCAATAGGAGGTCTGGCTGTGAATGGCTTGCCTGTTTCATGTGGATTTGGCTGCGATAATTTCTTTCTTTCTTTCTTTCTTTCTTTCTTTCTTTCTTTCTTTCTGTCTGTCTGTCTGTCTGTCTGTCTGTCTATCTTACATTTTGCTCTCCTGGAGGATGTGCAGGAATGCACCACGCAGGCCTTCACCAGTGTTTCTATGTGCACCTCGGCTGCAGCGGCATATACAGGCCCTGCAACTCACAGTTCTGGAGTCAGTTTGCAACCCCCTCCCCCCTCTTCTCCCCCCCACCCACACACACCTCTTCCGTCCCTAGCTTTTCCCATCCCACTTCACCCAAATCATTCATTTTGCGCACCAGACGATTATTGCTTTAAAGCTTTCCAAAGAGTTAAAAATAAATACAGGCCCCATTTAAGGCAGAACCTCAGATCAAGCAAAATATGAAACTATTTGATCATAAAAATGCTCTGCATCCATGTATGGGTTGCTGTTTTTTTGCGTGACCGAGCGCCTAAAATAAACAAGAAAAGCCGCAAGCAAAATAAGCATTTGAGATGTTCAACCCCATTTGGAGAATTTCACAGCACTTTAAAGCCTCGGTGTTTATCCCAGTGCAGCACGCTGTAAAAGAGTCCTCCTAAACAAGTATGAAATGCTGTGCGCCCTGATACAGTCGGAACTAACGCACCCCGAAGCCTGCGTGCGTTTTCTTTGTATAATTCGTTGATAAACAGCTTTTCCACACCGACCAATTCAGCGCGTCACGATCGTGGTGACAAAGGCATGGCGTAACTCAGATAAAAAACAGATCTATTTCATCTGACCACATCAGAATGTATAGGAGCGTTTATGGCAAGTCTGAATCGGAAATCAGAGCGGTCCCTCTGCAAATCGGTCTCCCGCCTCATTAAGTGAACAAGAGTTTTAAATTCACCCCATCGGTTTTCTGCAGCTTTATAGCGTCACGTTCGGGTGATTAGACGTTCAAGCACGTACAGCGGGATCTTTCATGTCCCATCTAACAATTTGACGCCTTGTTGCGGATGTTCTGCGCTTACAAGGAAGAAAGTTTAATTCTTATGAGAAATCAGAGAGCTGCTTGTTAGAGTGAACAACAAACTGAGATATGTTAACTGAAAAAAAACCTCAATGCAGCTACTGACACAAAAATCTCCAGTGTATCTTTTTTTTTGTTTGTTTTTGCTGTGGGGTAAGTTTGCTTAACACTATTTGAAATTAATGGGACTCACAACACCGTTGAGGGATAAACCAGGTACAGATTAGACACTGGATGCTTTTTCCGTGAACATATACACAAAAATATTGTAAATAAATTATTCTATATATTTCTCTTTTTGTTATTGAGTTCATATTTAAAATATTTACAGTTTTCTTGTGAATTTCAGATGCTGAATGTTGAAATTCACTGTGCAAGTTAAGGAACATACATTGCAAGCAGAGCTAATGAAGAGAAATCATTTGAAGTACATTAAGAAAAGCATCTGCACAGTTTATGAACAGGGTATAGTATGTCTATGACATTTCTCAATGCCTGAATATTTGAGACCTACAAGCTCAGATCCATCACTGACAAATGCCTGTAGTTAATAAGAATATAGTTTTCCAGCTGGAGTCATTTGTGCCACAAGGACCTCCCATGGGTCCTTGTGGGCAGTGTCCAAACAAGCACCTGAATTATTTCTCTTATGAAATCATCTGGCTTGTCCTCTATGTTTAAAAGAAACAAAGAATAGGAATCTGTTTGCTAGTAAGGCATAAAACATTACAGACACCGATGAAAGTAATGTTCATTCTGTTCTAACAATCACAACTAAGATCTGGTGTTTGCTGTCAACATTGAGGGTTAGGGGTTTCAGGTTTTTTTTGATGGATATTAACCCTTTCTAGTAATTAATTTCAAAAATGAAAATGACCCATTTTTAAGGAGCCTCTTTGATTTAATAAATAAATGGTTACTGTAGGATGTTTCAATGATGCACAATTCTTGCAAGAATAAAAGAGGAAGCAGCCAAGCCTTTTATTTCCTAACCACTTACAAATTAAAATGCTTGATTAGCATTGGTAACATTTTATACTTGATTAATATTTTAATCATTTTAATGTCTAATCTTTAATACAGTCAAAAATTCGCTTTTACGGTGTAAAAGCTATTGGTAACATGTCTGGGAATAAAATGTTGCTGTCTGGCCAGTGCAACAAGCATTTATGTAAAAAAAAAAACAATGTTTCTGATTGAGTTTGTTCTCTGTGGCTGTGATGACTGAATGCAATGATGGCCTCAGAGCAGCAACAAATTGAAACCATAAATATACTCTGTATCACATTGTCATCTTCAGATGTTCAAATGCAGCACAGTAGTGTTTAAAGTTACAGTTCAGTTGACCACGCCATCTCCTGACTGGGCAAAGAAGCGCAACTCCCCCACAGGTTACCCCTCTTTACCCTCTGTTATACCACAAACCCTGCTTGTTTATCCTCAGACATTTCCTCCTTTTTAAGGAAAAAAACAAAAAAGAAACGCCCCTCACACGGCTCTCCTCTATCAGAGATCCTCAATCAGACCCAGAGAGGCCGCCGGAGCAATCACTTTCCCAGATTACTTGTATTTAATACACAATGCATCATAAAACAAATCCCTCATCCTGACAGGAAGAAAATAGAACAGCTCATTCGACTTGAGCTTTCCCAATTTATGGCTAAATTAAAAAGGCTTCCAACAATGGACAAGTCGAGCAGAGGCAGGAAATCAATGACCGGGCGGACCGGGGGTCTCTCTGGCAGTTCTCAAGGAGCGCGACACGATGGGAATCAGTGGCGGGGCCCCTGCCTTATTTACACATGATTTTTTCCTGTCCTTGCTGCACATTTGTGCTCTATGCTTTAACAAAAAAGAGGGGGAGAAACAATGGGCATTATCTGGGATGGAAGGTCAATGTCACAGAGTGAGGAGTTATCCATCATCATCTGCTCTCATCAGCCCCTCTCCGATTTTATGGGCTCCTTAATAAACTCACTGACAAGGAGGATGTTGTTTTATTATTATTATCCCACACTGCTGTTGATTTGAGTTCCAGTTTTAAATGACATTTAAGCAAAGAATTTCCACCACAAAGTAACATTTCATGTCCTATCTTGATGAGACAAAACCAAAAATAAAGCAGTATTTAATCTTAGTTCAGTTCAGACCTTTTTTCCGAGAGTTTTCTTTCAAGCAGGGAGATTTGATTATTTGAAAGAGTTCATTAACTTTTTGTGCTATGCTGTGAAAGAGAATGAAGAGGAAAATAAACTGCCAAGAACAAAAAAAGCAGGTGATTAGGTCAATGTCTCCAGAAAAAGTAGGTTCTAATGGTCCATATGGAGTTTCCTGGAGGTCCTTAACAGGAACACTTAAGTCTGTGGTTGTTAAATTGCTCCCCTGACACAAAAAGAATTGGCTTTGAAATGCAGTCCTCCTATTTTTTTACCTCATTGTTCTAACATGTATGCATCCTTCCTTCTAAAAAAAGAAGATGATGAAGATGAAGAAGAAGTAGTAGTTAAGACTAATAGGGGAGGCAAATAAGCAGTGGCATCCAAAATGGGAGACAAGAGGGGTATGACCACCTCTAGCCAGTTTATGAATAGAACTTTAAGAAGAGAGGGTCTGTGCATGATTTGGTAGGTGATTACCACAACAGCAATTTTGGAAAAAAGAGTGATTGTTTGATTTTCACTTTAAAAACAAACTATTCTTGTGGTCAGCAACAAGTGAATAGAAATTTAAATCAGATTTGACTCTTTCCATGTTTGACATATATATATATATATATATATATATATATATATATATATATATATATATATATATATATATATATATATATATATATATATATTAGACAAGCACCATAAAACGTGAGGGTGCGCATATTTTTTCACGGCAAAACAAACAGAGCCAAAAAAAAATAAATAAAGACATATCTAAAATTCTGACAAGTTTGGCAGAGTAACAATTCATATTATTATTTTTGTTGTTGCAATTTTTAGCACATTGTGATCCCTATGCCAACGACGCTCACCTTTACCATATAAGGGAAATGACGTCATGTAGTGAAGCATACTTTGCCAACTTGAGGTATGGATGGTGTTGGAATAAAAAAGAAAAGCGACTTTTATGTTTCTCTTTGCTTGTAGGTTTCATGGTTTTGTTGATTTTTATAAACATGAAAGAAACTGAAATAAAAAAGAATAAAGCTTGTATTTCAATGTAATGTTTGGTATTGAAAACAAGCAAAAAAAAAAAAAAAAAAAAAAAAAAAAAAAAAAAAACAAGCAAAACAAATAGTCACTTTTCTGTTTTTCATTTCTGGATTCTTATTAAAGAATCTGATTCCTAAAATATGCACAGGCCAGAGAGGTCAATTTGCTATTTATTTATTTATGCAATACTTCTCATTGGGGTAAACAAGTCGTTTGGGTTTGAATTTTTAGGTGAATAATAACATCAAATCCTCCAGGGACAAAGAAAAAGTTGGGGAACACGTGGATATTAAATCATTAAAGTGTGGCTGTACGTGCGTGCGTGCGTGCGTGGAGTTCATCCCTCTCATAAGCCCCCATCGCGACCTCTCCCTGACCCCGCTCACCCTCTCCAACCCCGGGCCCCTGTCACTTTAAAATTTACTGCGGAGCTGAGTCTCTTCCGATGGTTGTGGTGGGGGGTGCACACGGGCAAGGGGGTGGGGGGGTGCACAGACAGACCCCCGCGATCCGATTTGACTCTTCTCGTGGGGAAAGGATGGAGACTGAGGCGCGGGATCCCTCTTTATTTGAGTGGAATCAGAAAGAACGCGCAAACTGTCCGCCTGCAGAAATCTCCCCCTGCTGTCACACAGACGACACATCCTGAGCTGTCTGAGGAAGAGAGAGGGGAAGAGGCGGATGGGGGGCGGGAGGGGAGAGGACGAGGAAAATGAAAAGTTGAATGGCTTACTAAAGGACACCTGGGCGCGTCAGGACAGGAGGGGTGACAAGAGAAGGAGAGGACGAGCCGAGCAGAAGCGCACAGAGCAGACACAGTGAAAAGTTGCCAGCGGACTGATGCGCCGGATGGGATTTAATTCCGTCCCGCGATGCCTGTAGGACAGTGAGCGGAGAGCAGCGCCGTCTGGATTTACTCAGCCAAGCGCAAGCGGCGCGGTGTCAGAGAGCGCACCGGCGGAGACTCCTGAGACTTGGGGAGCTGAAGAGGCGCTGAAACACACCGCGATGCCACAAAGCTGGCGAAGCGATCGTAGCAAGAACAAGTTTTAGTTTATTTTTTTTATTCTTAGATCACACTTTTTGTGTTTGCCGTTTTTGGTTTTTTTTTTTTTTTTTTTTTTTTTTCCTTTATCGGAGTTAAATCACTTTCACTCATCATCCCAAGAGCTTGTTACACGAGTTTGGACGGTAAGATGATTCATAATTTTCCTCAAATAAAACATTATTTTTTTCTTGCACAGATCATTAAAATTAAACCACAGTTTATTTGATCGCTGATCCTTTCAAATTTAAGGTTTTAAACGCTCAGGATCTACTCTTGATTCCCGACCCTCGGTTTTTTATAAGCAAAATATTTATTCAGTCGAAGGCAAACACAAAGGCGCTGAGGCAGATTTGTGACCCTGGAAGAGATTATGTTTTGCATCCTAACAATCGGCTTGTCTTCATAATTCTTATCACTCGGCGGCTTCCTGCAATTGATTTGCTTCCTTGCAAAGTTTACAGCCGCTCCGCAGAAACCTGGAGCATTTCAAAAGCAACGTGAAATTTAATGCTGCAACGTTTATCCTTATAGGAGCCTAATGATTTACATAATTTAGTTTTTTGTTTGTTTGTTTGTTTGTTTGTTTTTAGATATTAGTAGGTCGTTTCCTTTTGAAGTGCAGTTCTGAACGAGAGCGGAACAGGCTCTTTCATATTCTTGTGTTAAGGTTTTTATGTTTTAATAACGTTTGTTTTTGTTGTGAAATGAATAAGTACAGTTTTGTAAATGCATTTCTTCAAATGAAATTCGTTCAGCAGCAGTCTTAGATATAGCTTGAGGTTGGTATGACGTTAAAATAATGCAGAAATAAGAATAAATATTTTTGTAATTTCTTTATTTTTTATTTTTTATTTTTATTTTATTTTATTGATGAGATCGTTTGTTGTATTTCGTTTTGTATTTTTTGGTTTAATTAATTCTGATTTTTAAACCTGGAAAAAAAAGTAAAACTTTTTTATAACCAGTCTTTGTCTTTTTTTTTTTTTTTTTTTTTTTTTTTTTTTTTTTTTTACTTTTTCGATTTTGTTTTATATTATAAAATTAAAGCTCTTCTGTTGTTGTTTCAAGTCATCAAAACATATTAAACTATTTTGTTTTAATTACTGAAATAATATTAAAGGAAAAAAACTAACAAATAAATTGCAGATATTTTTTATTTTTATTTTTCTTCCTATCTGTTTTTATAATTACCAAAAAAAATCATTTACTGTATGTATTTTTTGTGTAGCTTTTTCTGTGTGTGTGTGTGTGTGTGTGTGTGTGTGTGTGTGCATTTGTCGGTCTGCATGTGTGTTGCCTCACAAAGTAGCTCCCAACATTTGAGTGGGATTTCTTAGTGGGAGGTATGCGGTTAGGCAGTGTTTGGACACAGTAACCTGGTCTGATACTGATCAAAGTCTGATCTCTCTCTCCCCCTCTCTCTCTCGTTCTCTCTGCAGATCTTGGATGGGTCAGGCCATGTAAAGTTCTGCGTGGATGCCAGCAAACCAGACGCAGGGAGCTGGTTGAAGCACATCCAGTTTGCCCCTGCAGCCACGCAACATAACCTGAGAGTGTGTCAGATAGATGAGCAGGTATGTGGAGACAGGTCTCCTTCACCCTGTGTGATATGAAATTGATCACAAGAAGTGAAAGAAACCAGAGAAGGAGAGAAATTTCAAGTGAAGGACTTGATCATGAAATTCCCAGATGGTGATGTGTCTTCTGATTGGCAGGATGAATCAGAGTTTCTAAACTCCAGCTCATTTTTTAAACAGCTCCAAAGCCAGAATTGTATCTGTACTTTCCAATAGCCATCCTGCTGTGTGCTGTCAAATGATGTTATTGTGATGTAAGTCAGACAGTCTTATGAGCAGATGGCCCTCTTTGTCTTCAGCTAGCGGACAAACACATGGACACACACAATTCTTATTATTATTATCTCTGCATGTTTTACCTCTGTATTTGTTTTCTGCCTTCTGCTTTACAAAGACCACAGGGTGCGATCAGAGGCAGCCGCACCCAGAACGATAGTTCCGCACACTTCCCAGTCACGCTGACGATATAAACTCTTAGATATGCCAGGAATGCCGAAGTCCTATTGCTGCTCACCTGGCTGTAGAGAGGTGCGTGCTGCACACATGAGGGCCTGTTGAGCTCAGTAATCTCCACAGCCAGCAGACTCCTAAAGCAGGAAGACAGAGGCCCAAACTTCACCTGACGCGTGTGGAGAATACTATCGCTTGACCTGAACAGAAAACATAATCTCACAGGTGGTCCATCGAGATAACTTTTTCAGTGTCATCTGTTGAGATTGAAGCATAAACTACAACTCTGCGCAGGATTTAAATTCACGTCCCTCAACAAACTCTTTTTGGTTTTGATTTGTTTTTTTTTTGTTTTGTTTTTTTTCATTTTTGGTCTTTGGGTTTTGTTTTTCCAAAAACAATATGGCTCAGCTTCCATGAAACTAATCTTCTGCTCATCTTTCACACGTCTCAGTAACGAGAGATAGCAGAAGGACGTCAGAAAGAGGAGCAGAAGCTCTTTCATGCATGCTTACCTCCCCACTCTGGTAAAAGACAGAGATAAACAAGCAGAGAGAGCTTCCCCTGAGCTGCCTGCGACATGAGGTGCGACTCACTGTCAGCGTCGCGGTTCTGCCTGGGTGGCTGTGTAAGACTCCCACAGGTCACGGACATGGCTATGATGAGGTGATTGTTAAGTATCACGCTCTGTCACAACACGGCACAATGTGCTGTCTTTAAGCCTTCCGGACAAACGCTGGTGTTTTCAAAAACACACTGTAGCCTCTCACAATGCCCGCCTGTGCGTTGGAAAATGAATAGACTAAACGGGGTGGTCTTTTAAAGCTGCTGTCAGATTCTGCTGGTGTGTGTCTGTCCCTGTGTCTCTAAGCTCATGGGGGCCCTTTTTTGTGAGTGTGTCGAGTGTTTCAAGTGTTTCAGTATGTCTCCTAGGTCTGTGCACACACACCTGTATGTGACTGTGTTTGGGCTTTTGCCCACGTACAGACCTCAGTTTGTGTGCTTAAGTGTGTGTGTGTGTGTGTGTGTGGGGGGGGGTGTTTGTGCGCAGGGCTGTGAATTGTTCATTGAGGTTTAGATGACTCCCTGTGCTCCTCATTCCGAGCTGGAAATGTTGAAGCCGCACAGTACCTGATTCCAGCAGGTCTTTTTTACAGCCACAGAAAAAGCGCTGAGTCCAAACTCAGCCTGAAACCACTGATTACGCCACACATTACACACACCACCCCGAGATTTTCACAGAAGAGCCTCACAGAGTTACTCAGGGCCTCAGATAGATTGGAAAATCTTCCCTCAGGATCAAATTTAAGGGACTCTTTCTTAGCCATCGGACAGAAACGATTTGTCGCATGATTTATGTTCGGATGTTGTCCTACAACGACAGCAATTTCCAGGTGTGTTCGGTCGTTATTTTGTGCGGGGCCTTTACAAGCACCTTTGCCGGCACGAGAGTAAAACTGGCTTCCATCCTCTCATTTCTGACCCAGTTCTGTTGACTATAAAACTTTATGAGCAATCTTAGAAGAACATGGGAGTGGAAAAGGAAGGAATGAGTGAAACAAAGCCTGTTTTCATCTATTTCTTTCCTAAATACAGGATCTGTTGGAGATGATGCTTCTTTTTCTATTTCAGCTTCTTGTTTGCTCATCTGATTTTACTGCATAACCTGAATAGGTCTTTTTTCTGAAGAAATCTGCAATGAACTGGACAAAAAAAAAAGTCAGAAAATATTTACAATACAGGGAATGAGATATGTTGTTTTATATACTTCCTATAATTTCTCACATATTTGACACTAAACAAAAGGATCATTACGCAATAAAGTGGAAGAATACCGACACCTTAAATTAAGCCACTTGCAATAGTGGTACACTATTCAGTGGATCAAAAATTGACTAAGTTTCTATTGATTTTCTCTGATCAGTGATCAATAGGCCAAATACTTTAAAAATATAGATTTTTTTTCCCTCTACATTAAATGCATCACCACTAAAAACTCCCACCATCTATAAATGCATCAGTTAACTATTTTTTTTATTAAGTTTAACAATATCTGACAAAGGTCAGGGACATATGCTTTGATGTATAAATTAACATGATCTTGTAATCCCGTCATTCTGTCGGATTTAAAACAAATACTCCTATTTTTCATCTTTGATATATTTGGCAGGGGAAAAAAATGTAATCAGTCAAAATCTTCAGAATCAGCAGATCAGTCCTCAAAGAAAACCCAAAATTGATACCGGCCAAAGGGAGCCTGATTGGTGCATCTCGAGCTTACAATTAATGACAATATTGTCTTGGCTTGCTTTGGCTTGCTTATGTGATATGAAAAAAGGAGAGCGGGATCTTACTTTATCAGTCACACTAAAATTTCCAGAGGCTGGACTCTTTGAGCAGTCATATTTAATGTAATTTGATATTCAATTTCCTGCAAAAGTATTTTTCAGCACTAACACCAACCCTTTAGTAGTTTAACTGACACTTTGGAGCTGCTGTTTGTGTTGATCATGAGCTCTGTGTGACAAAGCTCAAGCCTTCTTAAATCCCCTAAACAACACACTTGCAGCTCTGTGAGCACAGATCCCCTCATGTTTTGTTGTGAGGATAATTAGGGGCAATTAGCACTTAAAAACCCTTCACTGCACTCCTCACTCTACTGATTCAGCTAAATGGAAAATTGATTAAAAAGTGTAATTAACATCATCCAATGAGGCCCTGAAGAGCCTTTCATAAGACAGTACAGAGGGATATGAGAGTTAATCTCATCTGCTCTATTGATTCTCACTCAGTATTGAGTGCAATGAAGTGGCTCTGGGGCATGTTGCAGTGTGAACACAATGGAGCTGATTGTAACTCACAGAGATAACGGTTTGAAGCTGATTGATTAATAAATAGTTATTATAAAAAGAAATCTGATGAGCTCTTCATTCAAAAGTAATTCTTAACAAAATTCTGATATGAGAACATAAGAGTCATGCTGACTTTCCTTGAGATTCAACCAATGTGCTGGAAGCAGATACATATTGTGTGCAATTTCTCTTTACTGCTTTCAGTGTAATTTTATAGTTCTGTGCAAAAGCCAAATGTTAGTGACTAACTGCTTTTGGTAGGTATAGCTACCTTTCTTCAATATGTGATCCTGCTTTTCAAAAGCTGCAGGTAGTTTGAGTTTCATTCATATGTAACTATCTTTGCCTAAGTACTAGTTTGTCCTGTAAAATCGGAAAGTGCAGTTTTGCTCTTGCTTTATTTCATTCACAGTCTCACACTTTTTGTTTCTTAAATCTTAAGCAGTGTTCCATTTGGAGCTTTTTGCACAAAGTTCTGCATCCAGTCATAGTTTACTTGGACTTGAGATTGTTAATGAATGGTATACCTGTGGAGATCAGGGAATCAACAGGGTCTGTCCAGGGGGGATGTAACAATGACAGTGCAACAAGTAGTCCAGTTATAGTACACTACCTCTTTATGGCAATAAACTTTGACCAATAAACTTTGAGTAAATATGAAAAAGAAATAAAGAAATGATACACTAATAAGAACAACAAGGTCGAATATGAATCACACTAACGCCTTTAATATGTACGTGATAAGTTTGTGAAAATAAATTTGTGGACTACAGAATATTCAAAGTAATTACTGCCTTTTAAGCAGACGCAGCAGGTGGCCACTGTTTTGACTTGTAAACCCTGGATATTTGCGCTCAGTGATTTTATTAAAGCTATTGTTAAACTGTTGTTGGGATTGTGATTGAGTGTGTGTGGGGAAGTAGGGGTGTTTGCTGGTTTCTAACAAGCTGAAAAATGAAATCAGACATGGTGCAGCCATACCTGTACAGAATTACTACCTGTTTGTCTTTATTCATGTTGATCTTCATAGAAGTAGTGGAGATGCAGGACAAGTTCCCCTCTCGCTCATAATTGCCATGCTTTATCCGCTTGTGTGTTCTTGAACTAATGCAAAAACCCTTTTTTTGTAAAGTCATTTATTAAAGATGAGTCATAGACCACAGAGTTTCATACTTGTGGAAAGTTCAGCATGCAAGACATCTGTGCCTATTTGTTAAGAGTTTCCCTCACTTATGGGTGTTTATTATGATAATTTTGCTTTTGTTCAAACACAATAGTCCAAATGTAAAAACTTGTCTCTTTGAAAAAGTGTTTTTGACATTCTTCATGATTTTTATATACCTAGCCCTCCTTTTAGTTTTCAACAGCTTCTGTCTTCAGTCTCAGTATCAGCGTCTGAGCGGACTTTCGACAGAATAACAAATCTGCTTGAGCCCCTGTCTGATTGTTCCATAGTATCAATATTTTGGTGACCTCACAGGGGTGACGGCTCGTAAGAGCTTGGTTCTGTTTGTCCGCAAAAGCATGTTAAGCTTTCCATTTCTGCATGCCTGTGTGTTTACGATAAAGTTGAAGTAAACATGGCAGAGAATGAGAACGTTTTAAACTTCTGAATACTATATATATATATATATATATATATATATATATATATATATATATATATATAAAATCCATACCAAGTTTAATTAGTCAAAAAATGTAAATTTTGATGCTTGCTTAAGGTCATGCCAATGGCAAGAAATGATTTTAAAATTATTTGGTTTTTTTTTTTTTTTTTTTGGTTTTTACAAATAAAAAGAGTGTGATCAGTCTAAGTATTTTAGATTTGATACTAGAAATGATCAAATGCAGTCTAGACTAACTACAGATCTCCAGTTGGAGGGTTCAAACAAATGCCATCTTTAGCCAGTCATGAAATGTGTCAATTAGTAATTGTGTGCCATTCTCTCACCAATTCTTTAATTCTGTAGAGTATCTGAAAAATGGCCAGACATGCTGTTTAATGACTTTGACATTGTTAGTCAATTCTGTCAAGAAAACATGGCAACTCCAGAACTACTTTCTGTCTGACTTCAAAATAAGAGTCTCAAACAGAAATACAACAGGGTGTCAAACTTAGCCCCTTATGGACAGCTGTTGCTATATTTGCTTAAAACCGCCCCTGGTCTTAATGCAAGTGCCTAATTTTTTCCACAAATGCCAGTTGATGCATATATACCACACCTACCAAAGATCATATTTCAAGCTCTTTTCCACCATCTAGTGGTCACAGTTATGCCCAGTTATGAAATTAGTCTACTTTAGCTAATTTGTATACTAAATACCTACACTTTTACGCAACATGTCAGTAATTTGTGCTATGTTCAAAATATCAATCTCTATTTGATTTAGCATCTACTTGATTTAAGTTTTTTTTTCATACAGTTGTAAATAAAGTTAGTAAGGTGGTAAAGTGTAAATCTTCATATGCAGTGCTCATGACAGCTTAAATTTCGTCCACCAGACAAAGTCACATTCTGACAGAAACGACATAGTGCTTCACCAGACAGACTTCAAAATAACAATAGTGTGGCATTTCATTGTATCGAGATCTCATCACATCTGCAATGCCTATTATACATAAGTTTAGATAATGGGGCACTCACACTCCAACAATATTTGATATAGTTTGAACAAATGCCTTCATATTTTTTCAGTTCGGAGCAATTCCAAACATAATGAAAAAAGGTGGCCTTTCCTTTTCTTTGACCAGCTTTAGCTCCTACTAATGTAATTTTGAGAATGATATCATTTGCCAGAAGAACAATGACACACACAACAACAATATGCGCTACAGAATACCTCATTATCCTTATTTTGACAAAGATATTTATCACAACCTAACATGGAGCCAGTGTGGCTGCTGCCACATTATTAAAGAATTCCCTTCATGAGCCACCTACCTGTGATCCTTGGCTTCCCAGAAACATTTTCTCACCCCCTCCACATCACCCCACCCCACCATTGCATTTCTAATAAATTCCTCCATCATCATTGTCATGTTGACACAGCAAAGGAAGTTGATACGTTTAATGTCCAAAGCGTGCTGAAAATAACCCCATGTGTGATTGTTTTGCAGAGAAAGGCCATTGTGTGTCCATGGGAAGCTCCGCAGTCGCAGGGTCTCTCAGCTGATTCTTTAATGTGACCAACCCCCTCTTCGCCTAAATAGACACTCACCTGCTCTGCAGGCCCTTGTAGAGTACATCTCATATTGATTGCATGTTTGGAGAAGAGATGTGTAGAGCAAGTTTTGGTTTTAAATGAGCGCCTGTAGAGGTGATTTTACTTTCCTGCTTGGAGATTCTTCCTTGACTGACACATTCAACTCAACTCAAACTCCTCTTTAGCTGTTTGCCCGTTTGTGTTTCTCACGTCTGAATTAGCAAGCTTTCTTTCCATGCAGTAATTTACCACTTCCTGCCCACTAAAACTTTTTGCAGCACATCGTCATGTGGCTGTGTATTTATTCAGTAGGGTGGTTGTTTGTGCTTTCATTCATATATTCAAAGATGGATGTCTCATAACATGATTAATTACAAGTTAATGAGTGTGTGTATTTTCATGTATATGGCAACCCTCTGTAGTGGCTTTGTGGTGTTATAACCATGTAAACAACTATGGAAATCTGTGTGGGTATGTGTGTGTTTATCCACCGAGAGCTACCTTAAGGAACATTCACTGCTGTGGAACTGTGGTAGTGTGTAAAAAATATAAAAATGTGCTGTAAACATTAGACAAGGACGGGATAGTAAAACTGAACACCTTAAATCAGTAGCTTTGCTCGGTGCAGGTTTATCTTACCTTTATGGAAAAAATGTCTCCTTTAAATAATAAAAATATATATTATGTGTTTTACAGATCTTCTACAAAGTCATCAGAGAGATTTTTCCTGGCGAGGAGCTACTACTTTTCATGAAGGCTGAAGAGTATTTCTGTGACACAATGGCTCCTGATATTCATGGTCTGCATCAAACACACAAATACACAACTTTGTCCACTTTCAAGACATGATCATTCACTCACTTTGTAACACAAAAACTGCTCTTCCTTTCACAATGCAGAGGAAAGGCAGTACCGCTGTGAGGACTGCGACCAGCACTTTGAGTCCCGCAATGAGCTGCTGGATCACCAGAAGGAGCCATGTGGGATGCCCCCCTCTGCTTTCCTCAACCCAGGTTTGACTTCTGTTTCTAAACAGGCATGCCTGTTTCATGCTGCTGTAAACACTGCTGTGTAGAGTGACAAGATGGATGAGTGGCTGAAGAGGGTGAACAGATATTCATGTTAGGTGCTAAAGTTGAGATCACAGAGGAATAAACTGTGAAAAGATGAGTCTACAAATAGGAAGTGGTGATTTATCTAAACCTAGACAGGATAGATGTGTTACAAAAATCATTGCTTTCTTGAGACTAGAAGTAGTCACTATAGTAAAATAATCATTTTATTGTAAAATCACAATCGGGTTTCAGTGACATTCTTCTATGGAAAACAATAACTTTTAACAAAAGGCATATAGTGAAGGTTTTGGGTCAAATAACCTTGTGGAACAAAGTTGTATTTGTTTGTGTGATTGTGCCAACTTGTTCAAGTCCAGACAGTATGTTACAGTTTAAAAAAAAATCTAAAATTTCCTCTTATGCTGTTTCTACAGTTTAAAGTCCATTTGATGAGATGCCAGAGAAAATGACAGAGTGATCAGAGTCTTTTCTCACTGTAAGGAGTACAGACTTGCAGCACTGGGCTTAATTGAAAGATTAAGTAGCATAGACACCCCCTCCCCCACTCCCAAATGAATGGAGTGCAACTGAATATCAGTTGGGTATTCCATAAAATGTGAACATTCTTGTGTTATTTTGGTTTTTTTGATGGTACTAGAAGTAAAGAAACATCAGAAATGCTTGGAGAAAGAAGTTGGTATGACATGGTAGAAAGTTTGAATCAGGAATGTAGTAGCTAAGCAATACGCCACCTTTGTGTTTATCTTTGTGCATGCCTGTGCATCTTCTTGTACAATTCAGGGGAAATTACACCTCTGGGTGTATGTCCTTATGTCTTTTCTTTTGTGTATACTTTTGTGTATAGGAGGGGATGGTGACCTGACAGCTCAAGAACCTCAAGATTTGCGGCCCCTTCATATGTCTCATGGTCTGCATGAGTGTAAGGAGTGTGACCAGGTTTTCCCTGATGTCCAGAGGTATGTGATGAGCAGAAACATTCAACTACTTGAATTACTTCAGATGAAAAATGATATGTGCTCCTAAGAACGGTTGTAATCAACAAAGTGGAGAAGGATTGTTGTGATGACGTGCTGAAGCTGGGAGTGTCAGAAAGATTAGGAGCTTCTTAAAGAGACAGGACAATTTCAAGCTGTCTGATATGGCTATGATGCAAAGTCAAATTTCTTTTCAGTTATTTTTGATATGTACACCATTTTCATAACAACTGATGGTAATATAGTTACTTGATTTTGCTATAAAATTGCACTATGTGCCTGGAAAAGACATAATACCACCCTTTAATCTTGAAATATAACTTCTTTTTGGCGAGATTAATGAGCAACATTATCATCAAGACCAAGGGCCACACCAGGCATGTCAAGGATCGAGTTATGAAGAGCTTTAAAAGAGAGTTAGGCTATATGATTAGATTTTAAGCCTTGAACATCTCACAGAGTACTGTCCAATACATCACCAAAAAAATTGGATAAATTATGGCAGAAATACAAACAATGAACAAAACCCATTGTTGAAACAATGTTATTAGAAGTTGTGTTTCAAGTAAGGTAGGGAAAGTAAGGAACACAGCAAAAATATGGAGGAAGGTGCTCTGATCAGATTAGACAAAAATTTTGCTTTTTGGCCATTATGAAAAACACGATATGTGGCTGAAAACTAACATTGCACATCACCCTGAATTCATTCTTCCCTGGGTGAAACGTGGTGGTGGCAGCATCATGCCACAGAAATGCTTTTCTTTACCAGGGACAGTAAAGCTGGTCAGCATTGATAGGAAGCTACATAGACCTAAATACAAGGCACTACTGGAAGAAACAAATATTAGAGGCTGCAAAAAGTTTGAGACTGAGGCTGAGGTTCACCTACAAGCAGGAGATCGACTCTGAACATGCAGCCAGATCTAAACCATTAGTTACAAAGTAATGGTTTAGATCAAGTCATTTTCCTGTGTTAAAATGGCCCAGTTAAATGCCTGACCTGATCTCAATTGAGAATCATTGGCAGAAATTGCAGTCCTTGGATGTGCAAAGCTAGTAGAAACTAAAGACTTAAAGCTGTAATTGCAGCAAAAAGTGGTTCCACAAAGTGTTGAATCAAGGGGGTTGAATACAAACTCACATTACTCTTTTTTATATAGATTTTTATTTAGATTTTTTTTATCCTTCTGCTTTACAGTTATGACTTACTTTGTGGTAGTGTGCCAGATAAAATCCCCCCAAAATAGATTGAAGTTTTTGGGTGTAAAATGACAAAATTTAAGAAACTTTGAGTCAAATCAAGTCAAGTTTATTTGTATAGCAATATACAAACATAATATAGTAACTAATTATGAAACAAACAACAATGCATTCTATCAAATGCCATAGTCAAAATCATCAAGAATAATCATCATCAAATATACATCAAATATGCAGGGATATACATATCTATGTAAGGCACTGTAAACAATCTGCCAAGTTCTGATTGTTGGTTTCTCATTCTGTCCTGCTGCAGTCTGGAGAACCACAGTCAGTCGCACTCTGAGGAGAGGGAATACAAGTGTGATCAGTGTCCCAAGGCTTTCAACTGGAAATCAAACTTGATCCGGCATCAGATGTCGCACGACAGCGGCAAGCACTACGAATGTGAAAACTGCTCAAAGGTAAAGTGATGGAAGGGACTGTTCGATAAATGCCTATTTTCTATACACTTCTTTTTCCTCATACTTTGACTGAATCAGATAGTAACTCCCCTGTGTGTGTCTTTGGTTGCTCCCCCCAGCAGGTGTTCACAGACCCCAGTAACCTGCAGAGGCACATTCGCTCTCAGCACGTCGGGGCTCGGGCCCATGCCTGCTCTGACTGCGGAAAGACGTTCGCAACGTCTTCAGGCCTCAAGCAGCATAAGCACATTCACAGCAGTGTCAAGCCCTTCATGTGTAAGTCACTAAGACCCTACCTATGTAAGTCTCCTCAGTACATTATAACAATAACAACAATAACATGCTTGGGCTTGACTTTATGACAAAAAAAAATGATGATTTTGCAGAAATGTAATCAATCTTTTTTCAGCTTTTTGTCATGTAATTTACTCAGACATTTTTTTGTACTATTTATGTCTAAACAAGAATTGTGCAGTTTGTTTTCTCCCTGCCTCAGCACCTTCATACTGTGCTTTTATAGTAATACCAGCCTGCCACTTTGTCACAGTGACCAAGCATGGTTTGCTGAAAACAGAGGCTCTAACAGCCTTTTTCTTTCCAGGATGCCTGCTCACTTAAGCATACACTTACGTCCCCTCTCGTCAACTCCAGCCAGACCCAAACACATTTTGACCTTTCACACTTTCACTACCACAAGAGATCTGATCTCCTCCTTCCCCTGAAGCGTTATGATCTTTCCCCTTTGCCCCTTCAGTCTTTTTTCTTTTCTTTCCTTCTTTTATACACATACAAGCTTATACAAACCTGTCGACACACTTAATGCATGCTGCCTTTCGCGCACGCACGCACACACACACACACACACACACACACACACACACACACACACACACACACACATATAAATATATATGCATAGGCAGGAATGACTGCATCTCCTTCGAAGACCTCATTATTCCCCTCTCTCTCTTTTTCTCCTCTCCTGCCTCCACCACGTTCACCATTCCTCATAAATAGCAACCACATGTACGGCCCTGCGAATAGTCCATTTGCTGTAATCAGCAGGAAATATGCAGGTTTAAAAACAACTAATGGCTCTGTTCAAAAAAAGACGGAGAAATGTGACAGATGTCTGGACAAGATCATGTGTGTGTCTGTAAGATGTTTGTTTGACCGACTGCTGTTGAAGGACATTTATGTATTTTGGAAAGAAGTTCTGTACGTTCACTTGATTCTGTTTGTATCTCAGTGCACGCAATGTGTCAAGGATGTGTGTGTCTTAACACTTTTCTGTGAGACGGAAGCACTCAACTCACCATTACTCATCTCCCATTTTTCTCCCCTGAATGTGTTTATAAGATTTGTCTTCAGTTTAATATGGGCTAATAACTGCATGCATGTTGTGGAATAGATCTCACGTTCAATGTGTAATACGTGTGAGCTACGTGTCGATAAATGTCACATTATTTATGATTTATGGTCAAGAGACTTTCGTTAAAGTTTGTTCAGGCCCTGTAGCCATGCTTGTAAAACACATGCTTTACAGCTTCTCTGACTTTTCAACTTGATCTAAAGAAACTACCTCAGTGGCCATGTCTGCTGCAGAGGGGGAGTTAGAGCTAATTCGTGGTTATGAGAGCATTTGACCATCCTCTCAACTAGGATGCTGCTGTGGCATAGGTTTATTGTCTGTAACTGTACTGTCAGGGTCTGCCTGGTTGCTCTGCAAGAGAGATTTTATAACTGCACAAAAATGTGCAAACCATCAAAATCAAAAGGTGGTGACAATCAGAAATAAAACAGATTATGATCAGAGGAGGAGAAAATAAGAAAGATGCTTGCTTTGAAGAAAATTTTCTGTTAAGAAATGGTGCTGCTCATTTCACCTTGTCACCATTTTGCATTTATCAATTTTAGTCTTTTTGTGACAAACTGTTTTGGCCACTGTGACTACTTGGGCATTTTGATTGCTAATGATTTAAAGTGTTCACTCTTAAAAAAATTGTTCTTTAAAGCACAACATTTGCTCTTAGTTTCAGCTGTCTGGAATTATGAGTTCTTGTAGACTGTTTATGTAAATCTGTTTTCCCAGATACCTCTCTTCCTTTCCATTTCTTTCAATTGCCTGTCTTGCACGTTGTGCCTGGAAGACATCCAAAGTATGCAGAAGTCTAATTGCAGTGTGAGCCATAAAATTTCCTGACCCCTATTTTAACATCCAATACCAATGTCCATCTAGGTCAATCACACATATATGCCTCCAATATTCAAATTCTTATTTAGGAGATTAAATCTTTAAAAATCCTATTTCATGGGAGCAGACAACTAGGAGCGATATTTATATCCAAACAGACATTTGTAACTTTCAAAAAGAAAATAGAAAACTAAAAAAAATTATTTTTTTCAACTTTTTCATTATCATCTAGTTGTATTAGATAAGGCTGACATATTAATAGTGATGACAGATAACATCAAACTTTGGTTTGTTTTTGGATCGGGTGTTGTCACTGTACATCAGGGCCAAGACAGAGTGACGGCCCGATTGGCTGTGGGAAGGTCACTAAGCGCAGGATGACATGGCCTCAGCCATGGGGACAAGGTGAGGGGGCTGAGGGGTTGACTCGAGAGGCCCTGAGGGGGGAGAGGGAAGAGAGGCAGCAGAGGACGTGAGACCTGTCCCTGGGAACTGGACTGCAGGATAGGATTCATTCAACTCTGCTTCCTTTACAAACTTAAAATAGAGCCATTGTACTGCATGCGGCTGAGAAAGTGTGTATCTTTATGTCTACATCCCTGTATGTGTGGGTGTGTGTGATTCCATTTCTTTGTGTTATGTGAATATTCTGTGAATGTGCCTGCATGTCCAAATGAGAGTCTACGTGTGATTGTTTGTGGACTCCTTGGGAGCGTCCCTGGGAGGACAATGGGGCAGAGGATTCCTGGGAATCTGGTTTGATGTGAAGGTGATGAGTGGTAGTGACTGACTCACATCATCAACCAAACAGATTCCTTCACAATGCCAGGATCTGGACACAGCTTTTCATTTTTGTTTGCTGGAAACTAAATGGTCACAGTACAATGGAAAAATGAGCATTAACACTAATGGTGTATCCTCTTCCACAACTCTAATCATTCTGATGCATATTATGTACAGACATGAAGTCATGTGATCTTTTCCACATTGGTGTGTATAGGTCAGTGTGTCATGGACATTAATGCATTTTCCGTCTGTCTTTGTGTCCCTGCAGGTGAGGTATGCCACAAGTCCTATACGCAGTTCTCTAACCTTTGCCGGCACAAACGCATGCATGCTGACTGTCGCACACAGATCAAATGCAAAGACTGTGGGCAAATGTTCAGCACCACTTCGTCTCTCAACAAGCATCGGCGCTTCTGTGAAGGAAAGAATCATTTCACAGCAGGGGGGTTGTTTGCGCAGGGTTTGCCACTTCCTGGTACCCCTGGCTTAGACAAATCAGCTCTCACACTTGGTCACAGCAGCACTGGACTTGCTGATTACTTCGGGGCAAGTCGCCACCATAGTGGGCTTACTTTCCCTACAGCCCCAGCATTTCCTTTCAGCTTCCCTGGCCTGTTTCCTTCTGGACTATATCATCGGCCACAGCTCATTCCCGCCACCTCCTCTCCTGTCAGACAGACACCTCGTGCACCTGTTGCAGGGCATGGTGCAGAACTAAGTAAAAGTCCTTTGCTTCCTCCAAGCCCTGGTGCTCTGGAGTCTCAAGAACTGTTAAAAGCTCTGCGCAAAAATGGCAGTTCACCTGGAAATGACATCCAAGACCCAGAACTCCCCAGTCAGGGTTCTTCAGTGTCCACAAAACAGCAGAACAAGCAAAGTGACCAGTCTGAAAGCAGTGATGTGGATGACGTCAGCACACCCAGTGGAAGTGATCTGGAGAGCACAACAGGCTCTGAACTTGAAAGTGACATGGACAGTGAAAGGGAGAGGGGAGTTGCTCGAGAAAATGGCAAAGGTCCCAGGAGAAAGGCCACTGAGAGAAGCCCTCAAAGCCCCAGCTTGATGGGGGGCAGTACTGCTAAAGACTTTCCAGGCCAATCCCTTATACAGTCATCACTAGACGAGCATACGGCTGTAACAGGGGCTGTAAATGACTCTATTAAGGCCATTGCCTCTATTGCAGAGAAATATTTTGGCTCAGCTGGGCTGGCTGGCTTGCAGGACAAGAAGGTTGGGTCTCTGCCCTACCCCTCTATGTTTCCACTGCCTTTCTTCCCAGCTTTCTCTCCACCAGTTTACCCCTTGCCAGACAGGGACCTCAGACCAATAGGCGTGAAGGGTGAGCCACAGTCACCAGGAGATGACTGCAAGAAGGCTCAAAGCAAGTCATCTGAGTCACCATTTGACCTCACTACCAAGCGAAAGGAGGGCAAATTGTCCCTGTTTGTTCCCTCCAAACATGAGGTCTCAAATGTTACCGGTCAGGATCAGCCACTCGATCTAAGCCTGGGGTCCCGTGGCCGTGGGCAGATTCCAAGTCAGGAGGAGACTAGGAAGAACAAAAGCTATGAAGAGGAGAAGAGAGCAGTGGACATTCCTAAAGCAGATACCTCTTTACAGCATGCCAGGCCCACCCCTTTTTTCATGGACCCTATCTACAGGTATTGTTATTCCCAGTATCTCCATTAATTGCATTTTGTAAGAGAAAAGACATGCACTTGTATTTATGACTGTGTAGTCAACACGAGCTGATAGAAATCTACTATTAGCAGGGTTGAGAAGAGGAGAATGAGCGATCCGTTTGAGACTCTGAAAGACAAGTACATGCGGCCAACACCTGGTTTCCTTTTCCATCCACAAGTAAGTTGTGACCACGGCCCTGTAGAAGATTGGGCAGCTAAGGTTATAGAGGGTATTTAGTACTCTTGCGGCCCTGTAGTAGCTTGGGCAGCTAAGGTTATAGAGGGTATTTAGTACTCTTGCGGCCCTGTAGTAGCTTGGGCAGCTAAGGGTATAGAGGCAAGGCAAGAGTACTCTTGCCTTGAGTGCTTTTCTTTGTAATGCTGGGAATTTAGATGAATTTGACTAAATCAACTAAAGTGTGAGTAACTTTAGCCACAGTACAACTTGAATCTTAGATTCCTAGGTTTATGATGGGACGGCAACATGGCGCTGAACCAGTCAGTGAATATTATGATTCTTTGTATGAGAGGCTCCTATTCACAATGGGTGTCCCAGGCTGGCCAAACAGGATTAATGAGGATAAGTATGCACCCCTAGTTTTATACAAGCTACTGCCTGTTAAGCCCATTGTTGGCTATCTAAACCAGATGTGCCACAAAGAAAGGCCACATTGTGACACATCTTCCCGTAATGTGTCTTTGATTACAATATAAAAAATGATATGCTCTTAAAGCAATGATTTCTGCTCCTGCCTTTTCTGTGCCAGCATTTTCAGTGTGAGGCTCCACAGAAGGCTTGTGTCTGCACATGTACCACAGTGTGTGCATGTGTGGGTATATGACACGTCGCTTTCACGTTCATTTGTTCAATCTTACCCTGCGGGTGAGAATGGTCCGTCGGAAAGTGAAAACACCACTTTCTCAGGCGTATGATTTTTTTTTCTTTTCCCTTCCTTCTTTTCAGGCCGTTTCAGGTCTGGTTTTTACAGGCTGTTTCATTTGTCTGATTTATGTCTCCTGTCCAGACTGCGGCATGGCCTAGCCTGCAGCAGCCACATGGTTGTCCCACACGCCCTAATGAGGTGTCCTATCAGTAGAAACACTAACAGAGTGCTTAGGCCATCTTTACGACTTTATGATGTCTGGACACACAAATCATTCCCACAAATGCCAGACTTGGATAGGTCTAAGCCAGACCAGGCGAGAGGTTCTTCTGTAGACTTTAGTGGGGGTTCAGTATCGGTCACCTGACTCAGTTGTGAGCAACATGTTAAAATAGAGTTTGCAAAACTTTGGGGACTGGGCATACTTTGCAAAACCTTGAGTGATTCATCTCATTATTTCCTGGCAGGAAATTTTACTGCGAGCCAATACTTGGTTAGATTATATTCTGCAGTTGGAATTGTAGCCTCCCATAATGAGCTTATTGAACACTAGGACATGTTGGAAACTATTAGTCTCCAGTCAAGTCTCTGCCATAACACAAGAGACAGACACTTCATTGCTCATTCAAATTTAATTGCACCAAGATTCCTCCTTCCTCTCTGTAGTAATATGTGTTGATTCATCCACTGCTTCTTGGTTCTGACTGCCTTCTCTTTTCCCTCTCTTCCGCCCCTCAGTTCCGTTTGCCAGATCAGAGAACTTGGGTAAGTTCCTCTTTGACCTGCAGTGCTGTTCCACTTCCAGTCAGACCCCGAACCATAATGCATGCATGGGCTGCATAGGCGTTTAAATGAAGGCATTCACACGGTTTCAGCCTACCATCATCACATATAAGCAGACCACAAAATGGAATCACTGTCTGACATATCACTATGATTCTCATTTGCATATTTAATTTGTACATTGCGTGACATTCCATTACATGTACAGTACCTTGCTAAAGTATTAATTAACCTTGAACATTTATACACTTTGTTGCTTTTTAGCCATAAAATCTTTTTACACTTGTTAATTAATATTGTATGTGATAGACTAAGACAAAGCAGCACATAATTAATATAGTATTTTATATTATATGTTCAACCCCCTTTACTCTGGTACCCCGAAATAAAACCCAGTGCAACCAACTCCCTTCAGAAGTCAACAAATAAATAGAGTCCACCTTTGTGTGGTTTAATCCCTATATAAATCCAGCAGGCTGATAAAGGCTTTAGAGGCTTGCTTGAGAACAAACACTGAAGATGCTCTGGTTAGATTAGACCAGAATGAAACTTTGTTGGTCCACAGTGTGCATCAGACTCTATCTCCATGGTGACGCATGCCACTGGAAGCATTATGCTGCAGGATTTTTTTTGTTTGTTTGTTTTAGCACGGACAGGAAAATTGATCAGAGTTGCAGGAAAAGGTGCTTCTGCCAGGTTTTGACTTGGTGGGCTAAATAGAAATGTAAGCCACACTTTTCAGATTTTTTTCCATGTAAAATTTTTTTTAACAATTTATCTTGTTCTCTCCCTTTGATAATCAAGCTCTGCTTTATGTTAGTCAATCACATAAAGGATACGAAGTACTTTTGCAAGACACTCTAACTGAGCATGGTTTATTTATTTGTGGTAACATCTTTACATTTACTCTCTTCTCTAATTAACATGAGACAATTTTAAGAGGGAATTTCCAGCTGAGCTACACCCTCTCCATCTAACAGCTCTTAACATCTGTTTGCTTAGTTGGTAAATGAAGTGGGGGAGAGGGGGGATTGGAGGGATAATGTAAGGTGTCCTGGATGTTGTTTGTGTGTGTGTAATGGGTGGTAGAATTGGGGCGTGTCCTTGCTGCATCAGAGAACGGGTAACAGTCTCTCTGGGATTGTGTGGGGTGGGGGTGAGGGGTAGACCCTCCCTCCAAACATCTGGTTCCCGATAAAGATCAACAATTGAGAATGCATCTCGCTAATTAAGCCCCTAACAGCATCACTGACATCTGAAGATAGCCAATCAAGTGCTGGTCCCAGAGCGACGCTATAGCAACAAGCAACTTCACAGACACATTCGTTCTCCCTTCGGGGAAAAGACAGGGAGTTTTTGGAGCTATGCATCTGTGTGTATGAATGCACAAAAGTGTGGGTGGATTCGCATTGCTGTCTTGCACAGAGATGGTCAAACAGTGGCCTTATCAATCCAACTTACATGCATAACAGATTCTGAGGAAGATTCGTTAGACTGATTTTGTTCAACCTAGTTAAGAAAATGTGTAAATCATTTATCAACAAAAGAAATAAAGCATATCAATATGTATGTTTCTTGTGAAACGTAAAGTCTTACATTTAACAAACCTGGTATGCAGAGATTGGGAATTGTTATGCTAAAAAACAATTTGGAAACTGTTTCGAATTCCCCAGCAGATGGAGCCGAGAAGGAGCTCAAAGAAAAGTCTTATTGGACAAACATGATACTGCCGACAGCTGTAGAGGCCCTAGTGTTCCCAAGATTTATGGATTCTCATCAAGAAAGGCAGGCAAACTGAACGTTCTTTTCAGTTTCTGAAACAAGCCCGATGAGATACACATTGTATATCCAAAAAAGATGTGAAAGCATTTCATCTCCTTCAAGCTTGCTCTAGCTTTCGTTCTGTTGCACTTTGATTCATTGCATGTAACGCAGGCATATTCATAATCAAACAGTCCTGACACTCCACATCCTCCCTCGGTGGGACCGTCGATGGCTGCGGCAGGAACTTTACACTCGGCTGTCACTCTTAATCAGTTGCTCCCAACTCTGAACTTCAGCGCCATCCATCAGCCATCAGTTCCTCTTTCTTCCAGACCCTTCTCTTCCTCATTTGCATGTTCTTTTTTCTTCTTCGTTTTATTCTTTCTTCCTTCCTGTTGCATTCCTCTTTTTCTCCTGTAATCATCAAGTCTATCATATTCTTCTTCTCCAGATTTCATCCTCTGTTTCTTCTCTCCCTGTCTTGTCATTCTTGGCGAGAAGCCTAAGAGTGACAGGGGGTGAAAGACGGAGATGGAATGTCAGAGTCGGAGCAGGGCTCTGGTGAAGGACCTGAATCAACACTGATTTGTCCCCTTATTGAAATAAGAAGAAGAAACAGGCTGAAAATTCAATACACGTAAAATAATGCAAATTTGTGTGGCCCCTTTAAAAGGAGGAGGGAAAAAAAAAACTTTGTGTGTGTGTGTGTGTGTGTGTGTGTGTACATGCGTGTGTCTGTGATGGTCTGACAGGCCCTGCGGCCTATTGAGACCCCCGCCTCTCGCTCTCCCCTCCTCCCCTCTCCTCCCCGACATCCCGCCCCTCTCAGCACAGCGATATCATTATTACCCGTGTCTGGCCCTTGATCAGTAATGTCAACATCTTTCATATTGACGAATGTGCTGTCTGCCCGCATTGTGCACAGAATGGTTTACAGCCCAGCAGTGGACATGAATCACTCCTCTGCCACACACACGTTCAAAACACACACACACACACACACACACACACACACACACACACACACACAAACACACACACACACACACACACACACACACATAAAACACATACATACAGACACACAGCCCTACCTGAAAACACGCAGATATGCTCTGAACTGGTAGAATCACCCTCACATAAAGCATACATGCTCTTTACTCGCATACACAGGCACACATAAAAATACAATACAGACACATTCTTCTTTCACACACACATACATATAGTTTCCGTTTTGCGCACATTGAAAGGCAGTTAATCAACTAAGACCACCAGAGTTTTTTTCTGCTCATGTGCGTCTACCCAACACACATTTCCTTGGAGAGTTCTGATGAAAGTAAATGTTCAGTTTCATTAGTAGATTGGCTGTAGTCTGTAATCCCCTGTGTGTGAGTGCGTGTGTGTGAGGGAGTATGGGGGTGCATGTGTGTGTGTGTGTGTGTGTGTGTGTGTGTGTGTGTGTGTGTGTGTGTGTGTGTGTGTGTGTGTGTATTTATTGCATGCATGCTTTATGATTATTTGTTGGCTGTATTTAACATTTAGATTTGCACAGCTGCTTGCTGCTGATCATAAATGGGAAGATGACATGTTTTCGTGAGTTTGTTGCAAAAAACTTATAAATCAGTGCCAGATACACTTGCCATGCTCCATATCAGCTGTTTCACCTTGTGATGCATGAATCATTGATGAATGTCATGATAAAAATTCACCCAAAACCTGTTTCACTTCTATTCAACTTGTATGATGCCTGTAAACAACACACATCAGTCAACGATGTAATCAAATCTGTAAGTGAGCGGCCAATAGTCATTCAGAAACTTTTAGGTATATCACAAGTAACTATGTAATTGCTTTTTTGTCTTTATTACATATGAAGAATTACATAGCAAATAAAAAATGTAATGAAGTTGTATATTTTGTACCATTTGTATTAAGCATGGCATTGAACTACATTAGCTGCTGCATTTTGCATTTTTTGTTTCATTGACTCCTGCAATCAGATTTAACAATGTTCTAAAAGAGGAATCATTTAAATTTGATTTAAAAGTTTTATTTCAATAGCAACAAGAGCTGACACTCAAGCTTCCTTTGTACAAAACACTGTTGCATTTCAAGACAGAAAAGGTTTCAGCCCTAATGTCCTTCTTGTCTCCTGTCTCCACAGATGACGGCCATTGAGAGCATGGCGGAGAAGCTGGAGACATTTGGCTCCTTGAAGCCAGAGTCGGGAGAACTGCTGCGCTCTGTTCCATCCATGTTTGACTTCAGAGCTCCACCCTCTGCTCTTCCAGAGACGCTGCTGCGCAAAGGCAAGGAGCGCTACACGTGCAGGTAACTCTGGTACAAATCTGATAATAACTGTTTGATTATTGATTTCCTCCAGGGACATAAATGTACATTTGTCTTTGAAAAACCATTTCTTAAGTTTGCATTCGTAAAGAACTGCGACTGGTAGTGTCTTTGGACCACTGAATGTCACTGTTTTGTAGATACTGTGGAAAAATATTCCCTCGCTCTGCCAACCTGACTCGCCATCTCAGGACTCATACTGGAGAGCAGCCATACAGGTACTCCTACTCCTAAAGCTCTGTAAACTTTCTCCTGAAATTCTTTGTATGTAGAGTCAGCCCAAACAAACTAGACATCTGCTTAGGACCCCCACATGACAAGGGACCTCCAAGAGTGAAAGAATTGTCGAAGAAGACTACTAAACTAAATTGTAACTTTTAAGTATCTCTTGTACAAAAGGAAAATTCAGTTTGATACCTTTTATCTAACAAGAACAACAGTTTTATATATATATATATATATATATATATATATATATATATATATATATATATATATATATATATATATATATATATATATATATGTCTTTGAAATTTGAAATAAGACAAAAAGAACAAGTTATCTTAGGTGTTATCAGAAAACATAATTTGAAATGCCTCAGAGACTTGGTTAAGCACTCAATAAAAGTGCAGTGATCTATTTCTATTTATTTATTTCATGCTGAAAACTTTCTTAATGCCAAATTGCCTTGGCAGAAATATTAAACTTGTATGATATAAATTAGATATAACTGAAGATCTGGTGAGCGATGTTACTAGTGAAGGCCCCCAAATCTCTCGTTCTGCTTAGGGGCCTATACAACCTAGATCTGTCTCTGTCTGTGTATTGTGAACTGCAAAAGAGCTCATACCCTTTAAACGTTTTGTTTTTTACATTTTGTCACATTACAACCGCAAGGTTCAGTGTATTTTATTGGAATTTTATGTGAAGTGGAAGGAAAAGAATAAAAGGTTTTCATTTATCTAATTAGTAAATCCACCTGTGTGCAATTTAATCTCTGTATAAATCCAGCTGTTCTGTGAAGGCCTCAGAGGTTTGTTGGAGAACATTAGTGAACCAACAGCATCATGAAGACCAAGGGACACGGCAGACAGCTCAGAATTAAAGTGTGGAGAAGTTTAAAGCAGAGTTAGACTATAAAACAGTATTTCAAAGTTTGAAAGTTGTACTCAGTTGTACTCTTACTGGGCAGGCGAGGTTAAACCCAAATACCTAACGTTGCGTCATACTA
Source organism: Anableps anableps (assembly GCA_014839685.1). Classification (NCBI taxonomy): domain Eukaryota; kingdom Metazoa; phylum Chordata; class Actinopteri; order Cyprinodontiformes; family Anablepidae; genus Anableps; species Anableps anableps. Next base: position 21,532,325 of record CM026068.1, on the reverse strand, counting down.
GTTAGTCAACAAACGTGAGGCACTCGTATGTCTCATGCTTGTCGCAGGCACTGTTGTTTTTTTTGTCCCCCAGTCAATGGACTGTGTTGTGTGATGCCAGTTGCTCTGCCCTATCCATACTGCATTGTTGTCCTATGAACCTACATCTGAAGGGGGCCCAAGAATGGTGCGGTATTGATCAGTTGTATGGACTCCTTTTACAATAGAAACAGACAAAACAGCATACCGAACCGCACGACCCGTGTTGTACCGGTCAGTGGAAACAAAGCACTAGAGGCCAATGGTAACACTCAAGGAGCTGCAGAGATCCAAAGCTGAGGTGTGAGAATTTGTTGAGAAGACAAATAATTGTGCACCTTTAAACAGCCTTTTCTGGAAAGGTGGCAGAAAGCAAGCCAGTGTTGGAAAAAATAAGCATGAATGAATAAATCATGTCTTGAATTTCCACAAGCTTGGGACACAGCAAACACGCTCTGGTCAAATCAAACCAAAATTTAAAATTTTGGCCTGACAAAAGCTATAGATGAAAGAAAGATAAAGTCAGATGGCCCCCAAACACACCATCCACAAAATGAGGCACAGGGCAATCATAAACATACAGGAAGAGCTATAATGAAATGGTTTAAATCAATGCATATGGATGTGTAATAATGGTCCAGACAAACTCCAGACCTAAATCTAACTGGAAATATGTGGCAAGACTTGATAATGCTGTTCACAGATACTCTAGTTAATGCAGAGGGTTTTATTTAGGAGTATCAGAGTAAAGGGGGCTGATAATGAAAATATACCACATTTTTTTAGCTCTTTATTTGTGAAGAAAAAGAAGTTCCTTTTGTTTCTTGCTAACAGTATGCACTACGTTTTGTGTTCGTAGTTCGTGGTTAATATAATTAAATGAGCAGAAGTTCAGGAAGTATGAAGACTTTTGCAGCACAGCATATAGGTATCATAGGCTATGAATCTTTAGTGTTGGATGCTATCACTGCATTGGTGTAACAGAGAATCATGTTGTGCTTCAAATACTTTGTACTCTCTCCATCTGTTGTAATGTGTTTTCTACACTTTATAAAACTAAACAAGCTCTGTTGTCTAGTAAAGAATCAGATTTGCACAAGAACACTTTCACTCAGATCTGAAATAGGGCATCAGATATTTCCTCTACTGCAAAAGAAAGCAGCAAATGCAGTTCGAACAATAAATAAAAGTAATAAAAAAAGAAGCTCATTTGTTAGCAGGACACAGACATTTTCCCAGGGATTACCAGACCACAGTTTGAACAGAGTTTATGTGTGTTTTCCTATGCCATAAGCTTGGAATAATTATCCCCACTGCTAAATAATTTACCCGATGAAAAATGGTAACTGTCGCCTCGGTGACAGGACTAGGAAGGGGTTGGGGAGGGTTGGGGGGGTGAGCTGAGGAGAAGTTTGTTGAAAATTGAGGAGATGAGAAGCAAGGGGCAGGTGTCCAGACTTAGCAGCTGTGGTCATTTCTCTTGCAGTTATGAGGCCAGACTCAAAGTGGTCTGTTAGCTTCGGATACAAGTGAGGCTTTCTTGCTGTCTAAAGGAGTTGTCATGTCATTAGGGGGGTTTTTTGTTTCTTTTTTAACTTTTGTTGTTTTTGTCATTTGTGGGACTCTGATTCTTAAAAAAAATATTTACCACTTTGTTTTGATTTTAGAAAACTTGCTGTTTCTACACAAACAGATTTCCAGATTTTTTAGAATAAAAGATGCAGATTTTATTGTGCATGCAGAAAATGACTTTAGCAATTTAGCTGCATTTGGATAATGAATACACCCTTGCTAAAGTTATTCGGCTTTGTAGTTACCAAGGCGGAGGAATGTTGGCCCAAAGTTTGGAGGAGGCCTATTGACCACAGGGGAGAGAATAAGACAGATGCAGGCCTTTCCTGCCCGAGCCTGATAGCCCACAACTCTATATGCTGGCATGCCATTAAAAAGATCACCGCTGTTTATTGTAATTCTTTTTTTTTTTCTTGTGTGGAGATAACCGGGAGGGTTCCTGAGGGACAGCCAAACGAGCGAGCTAATTCCACCAGCAGAAAAGATGTAATCTTCTCGTATAATTTTGCATGAAGAAACTTGGCAGGAGCCCCTAATTTTGCAGGGCTTGAACCAAATCTGTTTCGTGCTTATTTTGTGAGAGAAGAATGCAGCTTTATTGCGCTGGCTGGAGATAAGAGAGCAGAGCTGTTTCACCTTAAACAGGCTCTTCCATCATGTGTGAGGCTGGGGGACTCAGCATGTGTGAGTTGGTGTGTCCAGCGTTACTAATTTCAGTTCTTTTTCCCACAGAAACAAACTACATTATCCATCTACTCCTGTGTTACTGTTTATTGCTAAACGTTTTTATCCGCTCTCTGTGCAGGTGTAAATACTGCGACCGCTCCTTCAGCATCTCCTCTAACCTGCAGCGGCACATTCGCAACATTCACAACAAGGAGAAACCCTTCAAGTGCCACCTGTGTGACCGCTGCTTTGGCCAGCAGACCAACCTGGACCGCCACCTCAAAAAGCATGAAAACGGCCACCTGTCAGGTGAGCACCAAGCTCTGCAGGTTTTCACAGAGAAATCTCTTCCTGTTTTAATCCCCCTCTCCCCCGCCCTTTATGTATTTTGTGAAAGAAAGCTCGTTTGACTCCTTTTAAGACTCATAAATTATTCTGTAGAAAAGAATAAAATGAAACAAATTAAATTATATAAATCTGCCATTGCACCCCCACACCCATAAATTGATAATATATATATCTATATATAGATAGATAGATATATATATGGATATGTGTGTGTATATTTGTCTTTTTTTTTTTTTTTTTTTTTTTTGAATGCGCTGCTTTCATCAGCACATTACAGCTCACGAGTTTGTTAGTTTGAATCACTCTAAATCAACAGAACAAGTGGTGACAACTGGTCAGAAGCCAACAGCAGCAGAGGAGCCAGCCACTTTATCACATCCATTGTGCTTTCTATCAAATACAAATGTATTTATTAGCTAAGCTTTTTCCTTTTGATCATCAGTCAATATATTTTCTAATTGATGAAATAAAAGGAATTTGGTTTCTACCAACATTTGCCAATGATGTTTAATGATCAGTGTAACATCCTAACCAGCATGCAAAATGACAAACTGATACATGGTGTGATATGAACTGAATATATTTCAGTAGAGTAATAAATGAAGACGCACACAGTACAGAAGTATAATCCACTGAAACTAATTTTCTTCAATGGTCACCAAATAAGTATCAGTCCACCTGTTGTAATCTCAGCATAAATCCAGCTGTTCTATAATGGCTTGAGAGGTTTGTTAGAGAACGTCAGTGAACAAACAGCATCGAGAAGACCAAGGGACACAGCAGACAGGTCAGTGAGAAAGTTGCAGAGAAATTTAAAGCAGACGTAAGTTATAAAATAATATCCCAGTGTGTTCAAAACATCATCCCAAAGTAAATAGATGGCCTAACTGCAAGACATTGCCAAAGAAGTGTCCAAGTTCACCATGTTAACTCTGGATGAGAATCTAGAGGCTATGTAGAGCTCCACAGTTATGTCAACTGAGCTCGTGGGTCTCTACAGCTATACAGGGGACACAGCAAACATGTGAAAGAAGGTGCTCTGGTCAGATGAAACCAAAACGGAACTTTCTGACCCACATGCCAAATGTTGTATATGGGGTGTAAAATCAGCACTGCAAGTCACCCTGAACACACTACTACACGGCGGGAACGTGGTGGTGGCAGCACCACGCTGTGGAAATTCTTCTCATTAGCAGGAACAAGAAAGCTGGTCGGAGTTGATGGGAAGATGGATTGAAATAAATTCAGGGCAATCCTGGAAGAGGCAGGAAAAAAATAACACTGAGGTGGAGGTTTACCTCCCAATAAAACCGATTTTGGTTTTTTTGTCTTTTTCTGCAGGAACTGCAATGTCATCCCCGCAGTCTGAGTTGGACAGCAGCAGTGCCATACTGGATGACAAAGAAGACTCCTATTTTAATGAAATAAGAAATTTCATTAGCAGTGCAAGTCAGAACCAGACATCACCAGACCCCTCTGAAGAAGGGTAAGCACAGCTTCATGTGTTTTTTGTTGGGTTTTTTTTTTTTTTTTATCAGATCTGCATCTACACTGAAGTTCTTAGAAATAATGCTGCCCTGTTTTTTTTTTTTTTTGTTGTTGTTTTTTGTTTTTGAAAGTACTACTCAAGTAGCTTTAGTATGTATCATTCAGCTCTTATCAACCTATTTTTATACTTACATTTTTTTTTTACTCTCAGACAGCCTCTGTTAATAACCACACGACATTTAGAGCTCCTAATGAGAGACCAATCATCTGTGATAATAAAATCCCAGATTTTGGAAATCCTGATGAGCTTTTTATACTACTTGCCATTAGGCCACAAGGAAGGAAAGATATCTTTGTGTGCAACAATGGCCGAGCTTTATGCAAATTGGTTCTTGTTGAGGTGATTAGATCAGAAAGCAGTTAAGAGGGCCGCTTAGGTCACTGTGTTTGTTTTTACATGACTCACGTTGGTGGGATCACAGATTGGAGATTGTGGATAAGGCCTGTGAGAGCCGGACAGGGTGGTAAGCTATCAGGAGGGGAGAAGAATGGAGAAGAAGTGTGTGTGTGGGTGGGGGGGGGATTGGGGGAGTTGCTTGCAACAGCCACATCTGGAACCAACATGTCTGCCTACAGGAAAAGTGTAGATGGGGGTGGGGTCAAAGGGTCGGCCTGTGTTTCCTTTCAAACTGCAGTGCTCCTGACTGCTCCTGATAGATACTTTATCCTCAGCAAATTACCACGTTTGAAAGCGTAATTAGCGAATCTGTTTTCTTAATCACAGAGTTCTCGCTCTCTTCTTTGGAGTTAGCTCCTTCTTGCAGCTGTGCAAGCTTGAGTCGGCACGAATACTGCCTTGTCAATGCACCATTCTAGCAGGAACTGCGTTGAGAGAACAACCTCATCAGCTGCTGATGATGATTGGTCCAGAATCTTTCTAATTTGTAATATTAGCCCCTTTTTCAGGTAACTGGATTCTTTCAAATCCAGCGCAGGTATCCTGTTTTTTTCTTATGCTGTTGGGTTTTGTTACCCTTTCGATCTTCTCATTGTTCACTTTTCAGTGTTTTTCTCTGAAGCCTTTGTGCAAAGAAATGGCATTTTTGCAAGCTGACGAAAGATGTCCCAGAGTGTAATTAGTGAATCAGTCTTAATGTGGTTCCAGATGATTTGCCAAATGGTGGTTTCCTGTGGTGCTGAGACAGAGGGACAGATTAAGACTCCAGCAGTTTGGATTGCTGGCCCCCTCTCCCTCTTCAGGGATAGAGGAGTAGGCCGGTTGGCAGCTCTCTCATAACTCTCCCTGCAAATGGGGCTGTCAGCTAAATATTTGGCCTATTAGATGAATACGAGATAGTAGAGAAAATAAACAAAGAGAGAGGCAGAGCACTCCATTTAAGTGCTGCAGTGATCAGCCCAGTGCTGCTGTGCCCAAAGGGGCCCCAAAACCTTGATGACAAACTGGATTCCGGCTTTGCTCGGCTGCAGATCCTCCACTTCTTACTTTGTTTATCTCGTAACTTCCACAGTTTATGGTTTAAACTGAAGGGAACCTCTTCAAAATGAAAGACCCACAACAGCACACGAAGCTTTCTATAGTTATTTTTCTTTATAAAACAAATAACCAACTATATAGGTGGATTTTATATTTATTGTTCTGTGAATGATCCTAATCCACAGGCTAAATGGAGGCCCACTAGAGGAGGGGAAAACACTGATGCCCAGCCACGGGTCGCGTGACCTGGAAGATGAAGAAGCGGAAGATCTGGATGCTGAGGAAGAGGACACAGAGGAGCCAAGCAACAGTCCTCAGAAGAGGGAAGTCAAGGTGCATCCTAGTAGCCTTGGCGATGACGAAATGGACTTCAGTGAGCCCAATGACTTGAACCTCAGCTGCAAAACCTCTCCAAGGAGGTAAATGTTATATGAGAGCCTCTGCTTTGTCAGTTCTCTGTGTGAACTTCAAAATGTGTCATCAAAATATCTCTTAAAAGTCTTTTTTAACTAAGAATATTTTAGCCTAATTTTTATATATTTTAATACACCATTAAATTATTGTATTACACTGTTTACATGTTCATTTTGCCAGAATGAAAGATTTGATGTCTGATTTTAGTGGCTATTTGGTTGAACGTTTGTTTCCGTGGCAGTGCTCTTAAATCTTATAATTTTACTATTTGCAATGACAAAAAAGTTGTTCTATTCTATTCTATTCTATTCTATTTTCCTAACTTCCAGGTATACACATGAGGAGGAACAGAGCAGCTTCTCAGCTTTGGAAAACATCCATCGTTTCTCCGACCTGCGTAAAATGGAGGAGAGTGAGCTGAGTGATGGAGATGGAGATGAGGATGATGGATCCTTCGCCTCCTCATCTCTCGCTGAGGCAGTCAAACAGCCACTCTTTAGGAAATCCAAGTCTCAGGTATGAGGAATATTTACAATTCTCCAGTGTTCTCCATCCCTTCTGGCACTCCTGGTAAAGACGTGCTAAAAGCCTTAATAAAATTACTTCCTACATAATCTCACACTGAAACATTTATAAAAAGTCCACCTCAAATTTAAGTACAATGTATTTAGTGAGGAAAAGCAATCACACATTTTTTATATTTCTTGGCATACCAAACCTTATTGAAATACATGTGACACAATGGTGGTGTAAAGGTCTGGAATAAACTCAGCACTGAATTAAAGTAATGTACAAACATGAGACAGTTTAAGAAAAGGCCCAAACTGATTTTCTTAAGAAGATATGGGATGGAAGAAGGGAGGTGAACACTAAGGGGCACCTGAAGGGGCACATGTGAATGTGTATATGTATGTTTAAACGTTTATTGACTTATCTGTTTAAATATTGACATTGGAAGAGCATTAGCTCATAAGTGAAGCATGAATCAGGAAAATTATTTAATAAAGTCAAGGATGACAGGAAGGTAACGGGTATGATTAAACAAGTCTTACCCCCTCATATCCCTGTTCAGACATAAATACAAATTATACTCATAGCATATGTAACTACAGCATTGGTTGGGTGTGTATAATGAAGATTCATTCCCCTAAGCATGCTGAGGGCTTGCAATGGCTTCAGCTGACAGCAACCTATCATTCTGTCTGATCAATAATAACTGTTTGACCAGTCAGAGAGCCTGAAAGTGTTGAACTTTCAAATGGACAGCTAAACCTTTAATACTAGGGAAAAAACATGAAACAGTGACGTCACAGCAGAGTGGTATTTGGGGTTAGCAAGTCCTCATAACAAGAACTCACTTTTTAACATATCTTTACCAGTAATTGTTTAGGGCTTTGCATAAGTTCTCTTGTTTGCCCAATTTACATGTATCACTATTTTCAAGTTTTGTAATCCCTTTTCTGTTCCCTCAGGCGTATGCCATGATGTTGTCCCTGGCCGAAAAGGACTCTCTCCACTCCGCCCCCCACACCCCAGCCACCATGTGGCACAGTCTGGCACGGGCTGCAGCTGAATCCAGTGCCATCCAGTCCCTTAGCCACGTATGATGACACCTAATACCATTGCTTTCCACAACTCCTCACCTGATTATGGCAGAGGGTGTCTGCCACAGGGGCTATCAGAGGGTCCCAGACCTTCCACAGAGTGACTGCTAAGCAGAACCACGGCCCATCTGACTGCCTTAAACACAAAGCAGGGTCACTGTCCATACAAAACCCCCTGGCAGATACAAAAGCTAAAATGATTTTTCATATTAACACCAACTAAGTTGTGGTTAAAAAAAATGACACTAAAGTAATAAAATCTGTACTTATACTTCAGAGTTTCTCTGTTTTGCACAGCAAAGGCAGCTGATGCAGACAAATAAGATGACTTTGCTGATGTGTCAATGCTCGAGCACATACAAGGCAAGCGGAACATTCTTGAGAGTTGGTTTCAGCATAGCATGTTTTGTTGCGTGTAAAGCATAAGAGCAAGAACACAAATCCTGTTTCAACCCCACAGAGATCCACAGATGTTAAATTTTTTGGATGAAAGCTGCTCCTTGTGAAATGCCAAGATCATCGCTTGAATATTGACGAATATCTCCAAGAAACACATGAAAATGAGTTCAGCTGAAATGAGGCCAGTTTCCTGTTTGTGTGTTCATGACTGCGTGTGTCTGTACAATCACAGCACTCTAAGTTTCAAGCAGCGTCCCATCCTGCCCACCTGCGCTATATGTGAACGGATATAAATAGATTGTCTTTTTAGTGTAAGAGAAGAAAACAATGTTTTGTTTTGTTTTTTGTTGTTGTTATTTTTGTTATTTACTGAGATAAGTAGCCAGTGCTGATGATAACTGTCATTCTGTAAAGGGCATATGTCTTTTTCAAAAATTCTTGAAATCATCCTAGCCAGCCAACAATACCACTAAATAGCCTGAATGCTAGTTGTTAGCAACTCCATTTTCATGTGTCTTTCATTTTTTAGACAATCATTTGTTTTTTGTTTTATTTTTATTTGGTTGGTGTTGTTGTTATTTGCTGTTGTATTTTTGAGAATTGTATTTATTTCTTGGCAAACTGTAGTTTGTTTACTGAATAGCACTGCTCTTAGCCCAGGCGAAAGAGGGAGATTCCCACCCTGGGCCAATCCCGATCCCCAGTCAGGGGGTTTGTAGATTACGTTTGATTGCCGCATAGTATTAAACATGCAGTTCACTCCTTACTCTACTAATTAAACCAGTCAATGAATAGATTTTGTTTAGGGTTTTTTATGATATGATTCAGTTGTAAAAAAAAAAAAAAGAAAAAAAGAAAAAAAAAGAAATCATAAATGGTTTAAAGGACAAACAATGAAAATAAATCAGGTTTAATTCGATCCGAAGCGCATGGTTGGTCTGTAAAGATCTGTATCTGGCATTTTCTATGATTGTCTGCAAAGCTTGTGTGATGTTCGGTTCATGTTAATCCCTTGTGCCAAACTTATAATAAATAACAGAATACTTTTGTTTATTCTCCCGTTTTGAGGGACCGGACTTTTTGTTTGTTTATGTGCTTTTTGTTTGTTTATAATCGATTTTAAAAATTAATCAGCAAGTTGAGGTACTTTGTTTTAATGCTTTCTACAATGTAACTGTTATGCATTTCAATTCAATACTGTGGGAGGAACAAATAAGAAAATAAAATAATACAGTGTAGATTGACGAGTTTTCTGTTTAGTGCTTTTTTTCATTGTCTTATGACTCCCAGATTCATATATTGCTTTTGGGTTCCCATCATTTTGGCCCAAACTGGAGGCATGAGTCACAATACCACCTGGCTTTTTCCCCTGGCGCTCCCATGGCCTCCAGGAGCGAGGGCGAGCCTGAACTCTACTCCTCTTTCTTTTCCTCAAGGCCTTGGCTCTCATATAGAGAGGGAAGCGGAGAAAAGGCGGCAGAGGGCTTGAATGTGGTAGTGGGAGCTAAGGCAGGAATGCGTCCTCTTTATTTGTGTCCATTTGTGGGGCATGATGGATGAGGTGGGTAGATGTGATGACCTGGCTCATCGCTCAAACACTCAATAAGAGTCCCATCCTGCAGCAGGCCTCTCCATCCGGCCAACCACTCCACCCCCCCCCTTTGTCGCTGCTGCCAGCCAACGTGGGCGGACATTGTGGTTGTGAGGGTTGGAGGTTTCGGAGGCCCATTGTCCAACCAATTGCTCAACTTGGGGGTGGGGTGGGGAAATTGGGCATGTCAGTGAAGATGCTTGGTGCTGATGCTCCACATTTACAGTGCTCTTGGCACCTTAATGGATGGGTTGTTTTTTTAAGGCCTTCAGGGCTCTATGGGGCGTCTGGCTTTGATGAGGTCACAGAGGGTCAGGCGGTGTTGATGAGGTCAGTTGGGTTGTCCAGCTTTGATGAGGTCAGTTTCATTATTAGTGGTGATTCCGAAAGCCATGGTCATAATGAAGTGGTGAGGATATTTTCTTTGACCATGTGTTTTGCCACCTGTGGACTAATTCAGTCTTGCAAAACTCAACTGAACTTTCTTCACAATAGTGATGTTACAACCACAAACTTCAATGTATTTCATTGGGATTTTATATAATAAACCCTTACAAAGTTGTGCATTAGCATAAAGCTGAAAATAATGGTCTCTACTTTAAGACAGTTCTCTTAAAAACCAGAGAAATTGCTTTACAGTAGCCCAGCACTTTCTACAATACTCAGACCAAACCAGCCACATCTCTTTCCAAGTCACTTAAATCTCATTTTCTTGTCCATTTTAATGTTTGGTTTGAAGTACAGCAAAGTCATCTTCACCACTAAAGAACTAAATGAACTCAGTTACTGTCATGTGATTGGTTAATTTGTTATTTGTTTTACAAGTAAAGTCAAGTTTATTTATAAAGCACCTTTAAAAGACACAAAAGTCACAAAGCGCTGTCCAACATAAATCACAGTTAAGTACAAAGTATAAAAACAAGTATTAAAACCACAGTAAAATCATGACATAAAAGCATGGGAAAACAAAACAGTTTTCAGCTGGTTGTTGAAAAACCTCCACAGAGTCAGCAAAGTGAAGCTGCAGGGGTAAACTGTTCCACAGGTTAGGAACCACAGACTGAAAGAACCTGTACCCCTTAGTTTCTAGCCAAGCACGCGAAACAAGCAGGAGATTCTAAGCTTGGGCTCAAAGACCACAAACAGCAGAGTGTTTGGTTAAAAGTTGATACAAATAATCAAACGCCTGGCCCTTCAGAGCCTTGTGAGTGAAAACAAGAACTTTAAATCAAATTCTGAAATCCACTGGGAGCCAGTGTGGAGAGTATGACCAGGGTGATACGAGTAGTTCCTAGAATTATCTGATGATCTGTCCAAACCAGTAAAAAGAGCATTACAGTAGTCCAAATGACACAAAATAAAGTATTAATAATGTTCTCTAGATCTGCTCTGAGACCATGTCTTGTATCCAACATGTATCTATCATCAAACAAATTTTAATGTCAGACAAAGACAACCAAGTAAATACAAAGAAGTTTTCAAATAATGACTTAACTCCTTCATTGAGGAACAACACAAACCAATCGGTCTTTGTGGAAAATAAATTGCAAGCTTGTTATAAATTGTTTGTGCTGGTGTAGAAATGATTTGTGATTAGCCACATTTTTGATTACAAGATCTTACAAAGCAACACATCATGCCCTAATCGAGAGGAATTCAAGAACAAATGGTAAGAAAATATAAATGACATCTATCAGTCTTTAATGGGTTGCAAAACCATCTCTAAGGCTTTGGAACTCCTTCAAAACACAGTGAGAGGCATTATGCGCAAATGGAGAAAACATGGAACAGTGGTGAAACTCCCCAGAGGTCGCCAATAAACATTACTCCAGGAGTGCATCAACAACTCATCCGGGAGGTGATAAAATACCCCAGTACAACATCTAAGGTGTGGGACCTGTTACATCTGGTGTAAAACTAACAATTCAGAAAAAAACATCTTACAGATAATCAAGCTCAGGTTTGGGAGTGTGATTGTCTAGGGCTGCTTTTCTTTCTTCAGGACATGGATGTCAGTAATCAATGGAATCGTGAATTCTGCCAGAAAATCCTGAAAGAGAATGCCTGGCCATAAGTTTGTGACCTTAAGTTTATGTGCATTTGAGTTATGCAGCAAAGCAAAGATTCAACAACACCAGGAAGTCCACTACTGAATGACACATAAACAAAATGAAGGCTTTGAATTTGAAATAGTTTATTGTCAATTCATTTGCAGCAGAGTCTGCAAAATCCACACACAACAATAACACTCACAGGAATGCAGAGAGAGAAAAAAATGGATTGGACTAGTCAAAGTATGCACTTAAAAACAACTGTGATGCTGTAGTGTGAGCTTTAATAAGGCATTCATGGTTGAAAATTCTCCAGCGTTGCTGAATTAAACCAATTCTGCAAAGAAGAGTTGGCTTAAGTTCCTCCACAGTGATGCAAAATGTTCATTACACTTATCACAAAAGCCTGATGGCCCCATGAGTGGCAACCACCAGCCATTAGGCTTAGAGCGAATTACTTTTTTCACAGTTATGTCAGTTTGAATAAATGAACATATGAAATCAACATTTAAAACCAATGTTTGTATTCACTCGGGTTATCTTTGTATGATATTAAAATATGACTGATGATTAGAAACAAGAAAATAAATCTGTAAGCAAGCAAATACAGCAATGTAGATCACCATAAGGTGAACCTCTGTCCCAGTCTCAAGTCTCCCATGATGGCATTTAGCATGTAGCTCTATCCACTTCCCATGTGTCTCTCTTTACTGATCTTATACTGAACAAAAACATCCTTGCAGCAGTATGATTCTGCTGCTACCATGTTTCACCACATTTTGCATGAGGGCTAAACAGTCACTTTTTATCATCTGACTCGTCCACTTCCTTCAATATGCTTGCTGTGTCTCTGGCTTGCCACAAACTGTAAACGAGTCTTCCTATGAATTTCTTTCACCAATGTCTTTCTTGTTGCAACCCTTCAATAAAGGATTTATGGAGAGGACGACCAATAAACGTCCACCAGACAAAGCCTTCTCACCTGAGCTGTGGATGTCTGCAGCTCCTACACATTAGTTACGGGCGTCTTGGCTCCTTCTCTGATTAATGCTCTCCTTGCCTGACCCTACAGCTTGGTTGAACAGCCATGTCTTGGTAGGTTTGCTGTTGTGCCATACTTCTTCTGTCTTGGAATCATGGGTTTAGCAGAACTCTGTGAAATATTTAAAGCTTTGAATTTTGTTTTATACCAACCCTGCTTTCAACTTCTCCACAACTTTCTCCCTGATCTGTCTGCTGTGTTCCTTGGTCTTTATGATGCTGTTTTTTTCAGTAACATTCTCTAAAAAAAAACTCTGAGCTCTTCACAGAACAGCTGGATGTATACTTGAATTACATTACACACAGGTGGAATCCAATTATTAATCAGAAGACATGTAAAGGTAACTGGTTCTAATTGTATTTAGATGTATTAAAGTGAAAGATTTTGAATATAAATAAACTCCACAGATTTCAATTGGAAATAACTTTCAAAACCACGTATCCTTTTCCCTCCACTTTACAATTATGCCTTTGTTTGTGTTGGTTCAGATCAGCTAAAACCCAAATGAAAAGCATTCAATTCTGAGGTTGAAATGTGACAAAATGAGGAAATGTTTCAGGTTTATAAATAAATTTGCAATTTGCTGTGTCTTTAAAATAGGTGTTTGCATGTGTATCTGTCTCCTATGGTTTCCCAGTGGGTTCACAGGTTCTGACGGGCACTCTGTGGGCAGTGCTTCATGGAGCTTGGAGCCACTCAGCTAATGGGACAGCTGGCAGAGCCTCAGGATCCATCAGGCCTCATTATAGCTCCTGTTTGGCCTCTCTTTACTCCCCATCTTCTCTCTCTCCATACCCCATCTCTTTCTTCCCTTCCTCTGCCACCTATCCAACGCAGTTGACCCTGTTTGGCATGTAACTGCTCCACTCGCCTTGCTGGAACATACATCACACCCTTTGAGCGGGCTGGGCCTCTGCAGCTGGCAGCTCTCTTCCTGATTGACTTGGCACCCATGCTGACTCAGACACCAGGGAAACCACTGGGGAGGAGGAGGTAAGGAAGATTGAGGGTGTGTCTCCCTAAAGAAGGTATTTACTTACAGCTGGCATAAGTGGGAGGTGTAGAAGTGGGTGTTTTGGTGGGGGGGAACTCCCACAAATCACTGCAGCAAGTTTCTTCTGTCCCGACCCTCCATATGTGCAAACAACTGCAGGCTAATCAGAAAAAAAAACCTCAAGTCTTGAGCCACCGCCTGACTTATTTTCTACATATCTTTCTTTACATCACTTCTGCAGCCTTGTCAGGTTCCTCTTCATGAGCAGAGGAGTTTAAAGTTGTGGTTTCGTTGGTCGGTTTGTTTTTTCTCCCTGGAAGCTACGGGTCATTAGTGTTATTGATGGACACTGAGTACAGTTCCACAGAACAGACTGAGCAGAGTGGTGCGGTGCAGCCATGCACATGGTTTTAATATGACAAGCCTAATCAGGACAGGCGTGGTGGCACAACCAATTGGAAGGCCTTCATTTGCTCATGGATTAGCCCAGATTAAAAAAGAGCTCTGCAGCCCATCCGCTTCAGTTTGAAGGGACGGGTGCATTTATCTATCGTGGGATAGTTCTGGAGCAAGCTGAACATAAATAGGCTTTATATGTTCATGTGCAGACACTGAGTCCAAGTTTCCTTCACAAGCTATTTCCTGGATAGAACTCCACCTAGTGGCACAACTAGAAAATGTACCCCAACTCTTTATTGATAAGTACACCACCTCAAATATGGTCATTGTTTCGAAAATGACCCCAAAATATAAGTGTTTTTTTTTTCTCTTATTTTCAAAGGCTTTAAACATTTAGAGTAAAAATTTCACTCTTAACAAAACACACATCCAAAGTGTGGGAGAGTTTCGTGATATGGATCTTTTTGGAGCCTTTACGTTTAACATTTATTTTTTCAGTCAACAACTGCCCTAATGGTGCAAGACGTGTTGAAATGATTCCCCCACCTCCTCCACTCATTTCTTTATCTGTGCAGACAGCTTTGTCAGCGAGAGTTCAAAACACCACAGCCCTCTGGGAGATCCGGTTCAACGCAGAGGGCCAGAAATGATCTCTGGGACGTGAAGCTATGGCAGTGAAGTGATAGAATCTCTTTTGTGAAGAGTGGCGTATGCTTAATTACAGCAAAAAAGTACCCATGATGCGATCTTACTGTTTACGGGCTATTTCATTGCTGGTTTCCTGCCCCCCACTTCTCTTTCTCGGCCTCTTGATAAGCAAGCGTCCATGCGGCAGCTTGGATTTCTTCTTGTTTTTAGCCAGAAATCTTTTAAAACTGATACTTTCATTAATTCAGAGATAATCAGAAAGTTTCAACATCATTTAGGAAAACAAAATTATGTCTGAGGCAGCTCCAGAATCAAGATAAAATGAACCTCAGTCATGAACTCAGCCTGAACAGAATTTGAACTATAATTGTAAGTATATTTAAGGTCTGGGATTCAATATCTTTAAAATTTTACCATAAAAATTCATTCTAGTGTGCCAGCTCCCTCCTCGCCCATCTTCATGCATGGAGGGACTGATACAGTGGTGCAGTGGCCACCCAGAACACAGCGAATGGATGGCCTCTGTGGGCCTGTTTGACTGGAAACAGGTGTGTGTCATCTGAAGATGAAGGCCCAGCCGATAAACATTATTGGAGAACATCTGCTGCTTGTCACAACACAGGGTGAGCTGCAGCACTCTAACATCCATCAGCCACACCAGAGACTTGATCTGTGTGTGTATGTGTGTGTGTGAGGTAAGGGGGCTCGATCCTTTGCTGGTGAGCCCGTTCACCCATCACTCACCCCGGGGATGGTGGATGGATGGTGAAAAGGGGGAGTAAGCTCAGTCCAGGCGCTTTGCCGGACCACGTTTGCCTATGGCCATTAGTCGTGAACATGCTCCAGTGAGCTTGAAAAATGTCACTAGGAAGTGTGCACTTGCTATCTGACCCCCCCCACACACACACTAGCCGACATCATCTCTCAGGTGCAATCCACACACACACACACACACACACACACACACACACACACACACACACACACACACAATCTTATTGTACTCTAAGGTCATTGAAATCGATACAAAGCAAAATACTATACTAGAAAATGCAGTTTCAAAATGAATGGACTGTTAAATTACCGCAGTTGCCTCTTTCTTTAATCCTTTTTAAGACAGTTTTCAATGTTCGTAAGAAAAAAAAAAAAAAAAAAAAACAGAAGATCACAGATAAAAGTATTAAAAATAAAACAAATTTATCAATTTTTACATAATAAAGCACTGCTGATATGACTGATATTGAGCACTGAAGGATACAGATGGTGTCTTGGTTATGGGTAAAAACCTCCATATTGCCACATTACCATTGTTAATTTGTAATTTGTAAAGAAATTTAAACAAAGATAAGTCTATTTAAAATGTTTTGTAGATTTTTTTGAGTAACAAAAACTGTAAAGAATGACATTTTACAGCCTGAAAATTACTTTATAAAGAAAAAGCCCTTCAATGTGAAATATTTTTCTCTAAACATATGTAAAATGGGACAGAAATAAGGATTTATTTAAGTCTATTTCAAATATGAATTTGCAAAATCTTGTTTGGCAGAAAAGTGAACATTTTGGCCATTTATAGTTCATATACACTACCTTCAAAGACATGTTGCAAGAAACACGTTTTATCTACAGGCTCATAAACAGGACAATTGTAAGGGAGAAAAATCTTTTCACAGATTGACTAAGTAAAAACTTGTTCATACCAAGATGGAATATTACTTTCTCTGGCCTAACAATGCACAGTAAGACTGCTTTATGAATGGTTACGTAAATTTCATATAAAATTGTGTAAATAAACCTCTCCTAAAAAGGAATATGTTTTATACAGTACGTATGTATGTTCTTAGACTTAACACGGAAGACCTAATCATGTTTTTGACCTGTGAAAAACTAAATTTTTGACTCCTGAAACTTTGCAGTGACAATTACAGAACCAACAGTTCACAAATCATAAAATAGTGCAGAAGCAAAATATGAGCTCATTAAGTAAATGAACAAAAAGCATTAATTTAAATCAAAATATTCTTAACCTACTCTGGCTCTGTCTGGCAATACCTGTATAAGTATAAATGGCGTTAAAAGATATTAAAGAAATACTTTTCCTGCTTCCTTACAACAAAATTCAACCTATGAGCAAGTATGATGAATCTTGAATAGCATAAAAAGATAGAACTCACTGTCCACTGACTTGAAAATAATCAGGCTTCCACGGGCAAATAAATTCTATAAAATAAAAATATCCATTCAGAAAAATAAAGAAAAAATATGTTTAAGGACAGTTGGAGCCACTAAAATGTGCAATGCCTTATCTTTTTGGGGGGCTTATTTTAAAACCACATAAAATGGAAAAATAAAAAGTAATCTTGCTCATATTATTAAGATTAAGCCGTATCCATTAACAAAACCAGATTTATTTATCTCTTCTAACCATATAAACAACAAAAATCTGTTTTCACAGGTGTCCAAGCCACTATAGGTGGTTTTGACCTGAAATGAAAAATCCTGCATTAAACCAGAATGGCAATGTACTAACTAGAAAGTAACATAGGACATGTGATTGATTTTAAAAGTGCTCCTAATGTTGCATACCATCAACCAGAACTGAAAGTCATAGAAATGTTCCTTTTCATGAGTTGGAACAACTAAGAATCAGCAGCTCACTCAAGCAGCACAACTTTGAAAGAAGTCTAATATATGAAAGCTTTGCCTACAGTTTTCCAGAACCTGCAAACTCCACTGCACCAAGAAATATAGCCATCAACTTTACTACAGGGCCTTACAAAGCATACTCACTGAACATTTTCACATTTGGTAATGCTCCAACCCACTTCTATATACAGCCAGATTCAATGAATTAGAAAGTGTGTTTTGATGTCGCTAGTTTGTCAGATTAAAAGTACATTTTGAAACTAACCTTTAAGCAGGTATTAAACTCGGCCATACATCTAAAATTATTGGTCTGAAGTTATATTCTTCTCTTACATGTGTTTTTATTAGCTTTAAGTGGAAAATCATCATAGTTAACAGAACTATAACATGAAAACATCTTTCTGCGTGTAATTAATCTGTATAATATGCTTCACTTTGTAAAATGAGTTACTGAAATAATTTTTTTTTTAAATAACTGTGTGTACTTCTACATTACATATCAAAATAAGTCAGATCATATTTGCTAAGTGGATGGAAAATGAGTCATATTCCCTTAAGTCAATACGTAAGAGTTTTGCTTAAACTACAGATGCAATTCTTTTGGGGTATATCTATGTCAGGTTTGCAAATTTAACGATACAGGGTTTTGACAAGTCTTCCTTTCAAAAGTGCTGAATCTCAGCCAGATTGGACTGGGCTGTGTTAACATAAATATGTTTTGATCTATTTCTCCAGGATTGTAATACATTCAGCTCCATCCATCTTCTCTTATCTCTGCTGAAGAAAAGCAAACCCACAGCATTATGCTGCGACCATCATGTTTCCACAGGCATGGTGTGTTCAGGGTGACAAGCAATTCATGCAGTTTTGAATTTAGATCAAATTTGGTTTCATCTGACAACGTTTGCTATGATCCCAACATATGTTGCAGCAAACTACAAACAGGACTTGCTATGGTTCCTCCATAAAGGCCAGATTTGTGGAGTGTACAACAAAAAGTTTTCTCTCCTACCTGAGCCTTGAATCTGTGCAGCTCCTCAAGAGTTACCACAAGCCAAAGAAGACTCTGCTGCTCTTATTAATGCTCTCCTTGTCTAGCAAATCAGTTTAGATGTATGACCAAGTCTTGGTAAGTGTGCATTTGTGTCACCCTCTAACCATTTTGAAATGATAGATTGAACAATACTCTATGAAATGTTGAAAGCTTAGGACATTGTTTTATAACCTAACCCCGTTTAAACTTCTCCACAACTTCCTTTCTGACTTGTCTTATGACTTGTTCTTCTTGATTTTTATTATTCAATCTAGTCACTAATGTTCTCTAACAAATCCTTGAGGTCTTCATAAAACAGCGATAGTTACACTGAGATTAAATTACAAATAGGTGGACTCTACTGATTTGATAATGTCTGGTTCACTGGATGCACTGGATATTATTAAGGGGTATCAAATTAAAGGGGGCTTTATACAAATGCATGCCGCATTTCTTAGATTTTATTTTCTAAAATATTTTGAAAACCATTCATATATTTTCTTCTACTTTTTTTATGCACCGCTTTGTGTTGGACTATGACATACGATCCCATTGAAAAACATTGAAATTGTGACAAAATGTATAAACATTCAAAGGGTAATACTTTTGCAAGGCACTGAAAGTAGATGACTTGATAGTCTTGTTCTTTTGTACCGGTAATATTTTTCTATCTCTTGAGTACTCCAGTACCTGGACGTTTATTTATGGAAAAAAGTCATAAAGTTGCTCATATATTAATGGTTTTAATCAGAAGTATCATATAGCATTATTTTTGCACATTTGTTTAAAATACAAAAATGAACCTGAACAATTGCTGAGTTGATGATGGTACACGAGTCTTATTGTGGAGTGAACCATTACTGACTTAATAAATGTCAAAATGATCCAATTTCATTCAATGTAAGTATCAAATTTGCTGCAGGTATTTTCATGTGTTGGGCCTGTACAACCTCCAAGATAAAATCTTGAACAGCTTGAGTCAGATTTGAGTTTATGGTCATCCAAAGACGTCTCATATGCTGGTACCTGTGGTTGATTGTCTCAAACTCAGTGATGGAGTGCCAGTGTCTGACAACTGAAGACCAGTTCCACAGAATCAACATAACCTTCTCAAAGATGATCAGAGCAAAGCTACGCTGAGCCAAGTCCCGAGTTTGAGTGTCCAGTCAGGAGTTTGCACCTCTGTTTGGGTTATGTGGTTTTGCGGCCTGTTCTTCTCTTTCTGTGAGACACAGACATATTCAGCACTCCTGAGGTTTGGTGCAGCCGCACTGAAAATGGAAGACAGGGGAGAAAAAAATATGCAAAAAGGGATCAGCACTAGTTGAAAATCAAAAGCAAATGTTCTGGGGTTTCTGGAGAAGAGGTACCTGCTCTGTAGTCTCCCCCAGTGCGCTTTGCTGTGAGTAGGTAAAACGAAGACAGCCTAAAGCCTAGCCTCATGCTGAGTGCAGATTAAAATAACTGTCAGGAGAAAGGAGCGGCTATTGAGGGAGACAGGGTGACATGCAGAGTGATGGTGCTCAGCCTCTCACACTTCAAGACAGTATTTCACTGAAGCTGGTTCAGCTTTACAGTCTTCAACCTTATGTCCCACTTTGCTTCAGTCAGTGCAAATGTGAATGGCAGTAAGGAGCTCAGGTTTACCTTCACTACAAGTTGGGCCGAGCCAGGTGAGTGGACAGAGACATCTGCCGTTTACCCGATCACAGCGGGAACCATGGAAACACTGGCACAGCAGGGAACAGTCGGGGCCAAAGTGGTCTCCATCACACCCTGACACAGGACAGACAAAACGGGAGGAAAACAAGAGGTTTAGGAACCAAAGGAATTTGCTGCTTTGCAGAAAATTATGGAAATTTTAAGAGAGCTAACAAAAAATATGGCTCAGAAGTTACTTTTTTCACATTTCTCTCCCCACTGGCCTGAGGGACAGAGACACCTTCCAGTGGATGGGTCACATGACGCCTCATCAGCACAAGCACAGGACTTCGCACAATTCAATCCAAAGCTGCCGTCTTCACATCCTACAGGTCAGAAAGGAAACACACACATAGAGACATATTGTTGTTTTGAACATTTTCACACCATCTTAATAGTTAATAATTTGCCTCAGTAGCATACACTGATTAGACATAACATTATGACCACATGCCTTATGTGTTGGTCTGAAATAGAACCTATTTATCTCTTAGTTGCACACTGAATGACTTTGGTGTCAGTGTATCAGCTTATGTTCAGTCAGTGGGGAGGTGGCATTCCCCACCTCACATCTGAGAGGATTTTCTAAGATGATTCCATAGGAAAGCGAAGCAGCAAGTTAACTTTGAAGACAGTATTTTATTGCCTCACCTATCCCACATACTAATAGTTACTATAATGAAAATATAACCATTGCTATTTGCATTACCTGCCAAAATGTTATGCCTAATTGGTATATTTTGGTATTATTTTAGAAAAAAAAAAAGTCTAGACTTTTAGGTGGACATCATGTATGTCTTCTACAATCATATTCAGCAATTTAGAATATTTTTGAAAAGTTCATTTATTTCAGTTGACGTTTTCAGGTCTATATTTTTGTTATTTATTATTATTTTCTGCTTTCAGCTAATGAAAACATGACACTAAAGATTAGAACATCACATCAGAAAAATTAAAAAAACTATTTTAATACAGAGATGTGGGTTTAAAGAAAAGTGTGTTTAATACCTGTTTAAAGCTTGTTGATTTCAAGAGGTACTTTTATACTTTAAATCTAACAAACGAGCCTCATCAGAACGCATTTTCTAATTTACTGAATATGACAGCATGTTCATGCAGGCATAAGATATTGCATATTTACACAACAAACATACATTAGATAATGTATAAGACATATATAAATACATATTATTAAAAAGACACATATACACATCATCTACAGTTAAGCCCCAAATGATACATTTAAAAATATTTTCATTCAACCAAGAACTTTGTTTCTCGAGGGAAATGAGAACTGTATCTCATAGAAGATTAAAAAACACATCGGAAAAAGAATATCTGAAAATGGCAAGACAAAAATAATTTATAAAATGTCTTAATAACAAATGGAAAAATCTTTACTGACATTTCAACAATCAAACCCTTCTTATATTTGTGGACCAGCTTTTTGCATATTTCCGCAGATTTTTTTATAGATTTATCTTAGGTTATGTGTTTTAAGCATTCCAAGTTGGAAGGCCTCCTTGCCATCACCCTAATCTTTAGCTCCCACCCCATATTATTTATTAGATTCAAGTCAAGACCCTGCCTGGGCCACTTGTTAATATTACTTCTGGTCAGAAGAGGAATGTTGATTAGATTAAAAGATTGCTTTAAAGCCCAATCTGCCATGGGTATGAATATGTTTGGGCTTAACAGTGTGTGTAAAGATGGTGCCTGCATCTGCTCCTCAGCTCCCAGTCACATCTCCTGCTGGTGCTGAAGTGGGTGTATAGGCACTCACACTGCTGCTGAGAGCCCCGCAAGCACCAAGGAGACCACAAGGATGTAACAGAAATGGACTAAGTGCAGGAAAGCACCTGTCTCTTATTGAACAGTTTGTCTGAATGACCACCTACAAAAAGAAAACCTTTCCTGTCTTTGTGACAGAAAATATACACATTTTTCCCTGTTTTGTTTTATATTACAATATTTATTCCTTTTACAAACTTATGTACAAAGGAAATTAAAATAGCACACTCTCTTTAACACAGAGGTGCCCGAGTCTAGTCCTCAATAGCTGCTATCCTGACATTTTTAATACCTCTTGTTTGATACTTCCCTTATGGGCAGTCACACATAATATACTTACGTCTTTCACAGTGTAAGCCATCATAGCCAGGTGGGCACAAACATTTGCCTGTCACATGATCACATGCTTGGCCCACCATACAGTTGCATATAAGTTGACAATTCAATCCATAAAACCCAGAAGGACACTCTGGAAAAAAAAAGATATCAGGATAAGCTTACATGTTTCAGGATAGCTTACTATCGTGATAGCCTGAAAAGTCACCTATTTATTCAATTGTTACCAAGCCGTTCATAAGAGCCAACTTAATATCAGGATTTGTAAGACTTTGCATACCATGTTGACAGTAGCCGCCGTAGTACCCAGCAGTGCAGCTGCAGCTGCCTGTAAAACGGTTGCAAATCCCATGGTTAAGACATTGGCAATGTTGTGCACAGGCAGACCCATATTTTCCTGCAAGACAAGCTGAACAAACACACAAAGTTACGACAGAAATGCAAAATGGATATAAACAGTGAACACTCCTCTGCTAAAATACCAAGACATTGTAATATACAAAAATGGGACCATGATAAACCATTTCAGTAAAGCTAAAATAAATATCAAGAAAAATATTCAACCTTCCAGACCACTCAGGTATTCTGGTTCAAGTCTACTTTGCATCCCCACAGTCAAAACTTGACTTGACCTCTCGCCCAATGATAATTGGAAATAGGCAGCCCCACTAGCAACAAAGCACGGATAAGCAGTTATAGACAAGGAATGGATGTATATACAATGCAGTACAAATGTGACATTAAAGGTAAAGAAATATTTCAAAATCATTTATCATGGTCTCATTTCTCAGAAAAAAACACTGCAATTTTAACCAGGGTGTGCACATTTTTGAGATCTGATCTTTATAACACAGACAAAAACTGACAGATTGTGAAATTCCTTGAAAATAATTAAGCAATACCGGAGTAAATTATAGACCCTATTGTGTGAGTAAATAGGTCTTTAAACTCAATGGAAGCAGAAAAAGTGTAAAACACAAATACCAATGTTTTTAAAGGGCTTCTGCACCAGTTAGAGCTTGTTGTTCCCTTTTGATGCTCAATTAGTATAAAACATTTTCTTTTCTATTTCATGTTGCCATAAAACAACAACATGCTTTTGTGGGCTTTCTGACCTAAGGGTTATCACTTTACATGCCTGCAATCTGGAACAACTAACAGAACACAGAGATGTCTTGTGTTGCAAATGGTAAACTTTTTCATTATACTTTAACTTTGAAAAGTAGTTTATCCAAACTGTAGGTATACCACATCAACATACACTACTTCCAGCAACAGTGTAAAAATTACAATAAAATGATATGGTTGGGAATCTCTGAAGGCTCAGAATACCTGTCTCACATTGAGGTCCAGTCCAGCCCAGTCCACACTTACAAGACCCATCAACAGGATCACATACAGCTTCATTCTGACAGCTGCATGCATATCTGCACTGTAGACCGTAGCGTCCCTTTGGACAAGCTGCAGAAATTATAAAACAAGGTTACACACTTTTCTTTTCAGCCACTGAACTAACTGGCATGTTCTGTCCTACTCAAACACGCACATACAACACTACACTTAAAGCCATCATGTTTATTTAAGCAATAGTTCATTAAGGAGATGGCAAACTAGCCTAATTTGGCACTGATATAAAAGAATAATCATGTTTTTTGGGTAATTTAGTGTCCGGAAAACAATAAGCAAGACATCTTTGATTCCCCTGCTTATTTATTTGCATGCTTGCCAAATCCAGTGACACGGAACACAGAGAATGAGCTACTTCTAGGTTTCTGTAAACATTCAACAAGAACAACTTAAGAGGTGGTATGTTCAAGTACATGCAGGAGGCTGAGGAGGAGAACATTTAGCCCAAGTATAACTGGAAACCCCCTGTCTGCAATCCTGCTGAATTGCTGATAAAAGGAGAGATTAAGAAAACACGGCTCAGCCTCCTGTTTCCCGGGAATAAAAGCCCTGTGATCATGAGAGGCAGTACTCTGAGGAAATGGAGAATTTGTTCCTTAAATATACAGTGAAAAATGTTGAAAACTACACCCTCATTTTGCTGCTTGTTTGTCAGTCTCTTGTTGGGTCTCTCTTTTCCAAAGAACTCATTAAAGCCAATGGTTTCAAATGATGCATGTCTGCCACAGTGGTGAGTCTCTGTTTACTCATGAGAATAGTAAAAGATAAAAAGCAGAAGAAAAGCCGGGGTTGAAATCTGTGACTCAAAGTTAAACAATAAGTGGTCTTTTGCGATTACAGAGATGGACATTGATTGTTGCAAAAACCTTTGGTCAACTGCATACACTCATGAACCATGTAAACTTTTCATTTGAACTAACTTACTTTTCTAACCACCTATACTAGCATATGTACTGATTGACTGAACAAAAAATAAAATCACAAGTTTAAGCTTACCTTGTTGGCATGATGTTCCCATCCATCCAGGGCCACATATACACCTTCCAGTTACTGGATGGCACTGCCCTCCTTCCCCACAGGAGCACAGCTTTGCACAGTTCTTCCCATAGTATCCACCTGGACAACCTGCACAAATAAATGATTTAATAGGACTTAAAGAGTTACTCCTTTATCAGCTATTACTTTTAAAAAAAACCACACTGCAACAGAAAATCTTCAAAATATTCAGTACAGTTCTTTTTCAAATTTGCAAGGAAATAACGTTTTTTTTTTTTTTCTTTCTTCCAACTCACGGGAACTGCAGTCAGCTCCAATGTAGCCAGGAGGACAGTAGCATGACCCGGTCCTGAAGTCACAACGACCCCCATTGACGCAGGTGCACCTGGATTTGCAGCTTGGCCCAAATGAACCAGCTCGACATCCTGGAGGCCACACAGAACAACCAGAAAGAGAAACAACAGGAAGAAACCAATAAAAAGTATTTTTGCTAATGTGGTTCAGTTTTATTTCGTTTTGGAGGTTTGAATCGACTATTTTTTACAGAAGAAAACAGGCTAGTGATATTGATTGCTTTCAGGATATTCCCTTTGGAATAAATAAAGTATTTTTGAATTTGAAAAGCAGGGAAAATACCTGCTTGAGCACTTTGAGAAAGCATTCATATCCCTTGAATGTTTCAACATTTTGTTACATTACAATCACTAACTTCAATATATTTTATTGGGATATTATCTGATAGAGCAATCCATTTTCATTAATACAAATCTGAAAAGTTAGGTGTCCAAATGTATATACCCTTTTACTCTAACACCACTAAATAAAATTAAGTGCAACCAACTCCATGTAGACCTCATCTAATCAGTAAATAGAGACCACATGTGGGCAATTAAATCTCAGAATAAATCTGGCTGTTCTGTGAAGGTCACAGAGGTTTGTTAGAGAACATCATTGAACAAACAGCATCGTGAAGACCAAGGAACACAGCAGACAGGAAATAAGTTGAAGGCAGGGTAAATAATTTCCAAAACTCCGGATATCTCACGAAAGACTATTTAATCAATCATCTCAAATGAAAAGAACTGCAAACGTTTTAAGACATGGCAGTAAGTCCAGAGAACCTGCAGACACCCACATCTCAGGTAAGACAATCTGTCAGCAAGACAGCTATCAATTGTGCACTCTTCAAATGAAAAGGGGAAGCCATTAATAAGAGAAAGCCATAAAAAAAAACCTGTTTGCAGTATTCCACAAGATTTGTGGGGAAAAGAGTAAACATGTGAAATAAGGTGCTCTGGTCAGATGGGACTAAAATCAAACTTTTTGAGCATGAACATGAACACAATGAAAAAATGCTGGTGGTAGCATCTTGCTATGTGGATGTTTATTTCTGATTTCTTTAGTCTAAACAACCAGAGAAAGGCGACTAGCTCAAAACCCTGACTTAGAAAAAGCCAGAAGCAGCTTAAAGAACATATACTGAGGAGGAGGTTCAAGACATTTTTGTGTGTTAGAATGGCCCAGTCAAAGGCCTGTCCTAAATCCAACTGAGGATCTGTGACAAGTCTTGAAGATGGAGTGAACTATTTTGACAGCCATACCCTGAAAAGATTTGCAGCTGAAATTGCTGCAAAGGGGGTTCTATAAAGTACTGACTAAGGGGACTGAATACAAATGCTTGCCACACTTTTCAGATTTTTAATTGTAAACATTTTTGATAGCCATGTATCACTTTCCTTCCACTTTTTATTATGTATTATCTTGTGTTAGTTTATCACATAAAATCCCAATAAAATAGATTGAGATTTGTGTTTATAACATGACAAAATGTAAAAAGTCCAAGGGGTATGAATTTTTTTGCAAATTACTTTACCTACCTTCTTGGCATGTTTCTTACTATCAGTTGCCCAGATAAATAAAAAACAAAAGTCAATGCTTTGAAATATGTTGTGCTGACATTACATTATTAACAGCAGACTCACGGAGCTCACAGCGTGGCCCATAATAGCCGGGTGAGCAGCTGCATTTCCCTGTCGTGGGATCACACCACTCTTGGATCCCAGAGCATCGGCACAGCTGGCTGCAGTTATGTCCAAACGTGCCAACAGGGCAGGCTGGGATGACACAAGCAGAAGCATCCAGCATTACATCCATGTAAACAAAACGACATGGAAAGCATTTCTTCCACTACACACTAACAAGGTCATCAACAACATCATGCGGAAAGACAAAAAAAATATTGAGACTTATATGAACAGGTGGTCTGTTTCAGTTTCTGACTCTATTGTGATCTCATATTTGCAGATAAAAGAAGAAAAGCAACGAGTGAAGTGCCACCACACTAAATGCTCACACTGTCCAGCTTTGCATAGTTTTGCAGAAAAGACTTTAAGCGTGCACACATTCAGCAGTTTGTGGGAACAAAGACGCGTGCCATTTCCCTTTCCTCTCTTTTAGATAATTCTGTGAACACAGCAAGGCATTCAGCACTTGACTGGTAACAAACCCAACACTCCCCGAAACTTTCCCTGGTGCCCAAACCCGGCCGGACATTCTTTCACACACCCTCTCCGCCTATCTGCATATACACTCATCACAATAATGAATGAAGTCTCCGGACAATCAGTCATAGTGACCAAGATAAATCTGTGAACCAAACGTGTTTTCGGGTGAGACCGCGGCACTCTGCTACTCAGTTAGGCAGCAGCAGCAGCAGGCAGCGTGGGGGACAGATAAGAAAGGACTCCAGACTAAAGAGGCAATTACAGCGCTGTCATTATGCATGTCTGCCTTCCAAAAGCCCTTATCCGCCACCGAGGAGACAAAAACAATGCCTTCTGTTTTACTTGGCAACTGGTGTGTAACATTTATCAGATGTCGAGGGAGTGTGTGAGGAAAGGAAGGGAGCTTGGGAGGGGGGGTTGAAGGAGGAGTGAGGGTAGTGAAGCTGCTCGTATACAGCCCTACAGGGTATGGTATAAATAATGAAACATTCTCATACAGTCCTGTGATAGTGAGGGTCTCACATAGAGGTGGAGTGCATTTCCTAGAATGGAGTAAACTGTAAACTTTCCCAGGAGCAGGAGAAAAGAAGGGGAATTCTAATCAGCATGAAGTGGGCAAACTGACAGCTACTCACCTTGCCGCTGAAGATAAATGTATTTTGCTGACATCAATGTTCTTTTTTTTGTTCTTACTTTTCTCACATCCAGACCCTGTGAGTCCAGCTGGGCAGCCACAATTCCCCGTCTTGTGGTGACAGGAGACCCCAGCCCGGCACTGACACAGCCGGGCACAGGAAGGCCCGTAGAACCCAGGAAAGCAGGCTGACAGGCCATACAGGGAAACACAATTAGTTCAGGCAAATGCTTTGTTCTACCTGTTTCACTAAGCTGCACTCTCTTCATCCCCGCACACACACTCACGTTTGTCACATCTGGCTCCTCTCCAGCCTGGCCAACACTCACAGCGACCCGTCATGTGGTTGCAACTGGAACTGTGGGCACAGTCGCACCTCCGCTCGCAGCGGTCCCCGAAGAATCCCTCAGAACAGGCTTCAGAGAAACACACGGGCGTTTGTGATCAGAATGCATTCAAGCTGCTGTTACTGCGATTCAGGCTGCGGGCATAGAGGCTCTATTTCCACCTGTCTCTCACTATCAATGTGCTGTTAGAAAAAGGTTCTACATTCACCTGATTGACATCTCTCTCCAATCCAACCAGGCAGGCACAGACATTTTCCAGTCACCTTGTCACATCTCCCTCCATTTAAACATACACATGTTTGTGTGCAGTTCTCACCGTAGGCTCCTTCTTCACACTCTGTCAGAGTAGAGCTAAACATTTGTGATATTATTCAACTACAAAAAACGTCATCATACATAACCAGGATTATTACTGGGATCTGATCAAGAGAGTCAACTGAGAGCTTCTTTCAAGCCTAATTTGTAGTTTTTGTGGATTGACTCACCTAACTCACAAGCAGCTCCTGTGTATCCAGGTGGACAGGAGCACTGGCCAGTCATGCTATTACAGGAGCTTCCGTTTTGACACAGACACTTGTTAGAACAGTGTTCCCCATACTGTCCTGGAGGACAGGCTACATGCACAAAGATAAAAGTTTAAAAAGAAGACAAAAAGAGCTCAGTGTATAGAATAAGGTTGCAATTGCATACATACCACAAAATCTGTAGTTTTAAAAACAATCTTAAGCATTTTACTGGGAACTGAAGTGATAGAGCACAACACAAAGTAGTGCATAACAATGAAGTGGAAGCAAACAAACAAAGTGGAAACTGTTGCAAGAATTTATATTTAGCTTTTCTTACTCAGGTGCACCTAAAAAAAACTGAAGGAACAAATTTTGGTCACAAGTCACAGATCAATAAATAGTTGTGTTATTCTTAGTATAAATGCAGTGGTGAAGGTCTCACAGGAACATTGTTGAACAGCATCATGAAGACCAAAGAGCTCACAAGACAAGGTGATAGATAAAGCTGTGGAGAAGTTTGGGATTAAGTTATAAAAAAATGCCTTTAGTTTTGAACATCTCACAGATTGCTGGAAACCTATCACAACATAGTTGTTCACCTAAACTGACAGGCCAGGCCAGGAGAACATCAATCAGAGAAGCAGCAAAGACATCCATGGTAACACTGAAGCAGGAGCAGAGAACCACAGCCTAGATGGAAAAATCGGTAAACAAGACAACTGGCGAGAAGAAAGTCATAAGAAGTCTTGTGAAAAGTTTGCCACATAGCATATAGAGAACACAGGAGATTATGTTTGGTCAGATGAGACCAAAACCAAACCTTTTAGCCAACATGCAAAGTGCTTTTTATGGGGAAAAATAACACTGAACATATCCCTGAATACATCATCCCAACTGTGAAACATGGAAGAATGGGTAAAAATGTCCGCCTCTCGACTCTTTGTGCAAAGTTGGTAGAAGTATACCCAAAACACTTGCCGGTGTAACGGAAGCAAAAGATGATTCTACAAAGTATTGACTTAGGGGGGTGAACATGGATGTATACCACACTTAACAGATATCTGTAGAAAATGTTGAAAATAATTTAACTCTTTCCTTCCATTTTACAATTATGTACTACTTTGTATTGTTTTATCAAATCACCTGAAATCCCAAGAAAAATCATTGAAATCTGTGGTTGTAATGTGACAATGTAATGACTGTGTCGAGTTTTAAAACTTTGTGGCTTTATTTTTAAATTGACCAAGTCCAGGGCCTGATAATACTGTATATGTAGTCAGGTGCTTATAAACATACAAAGCCATTATGCAGCATCTTTCCTCACATCTTTCTCACTCATCACTCTAGTAACAGAAGGTTCCAGAGGTATGGAAAAAGTCATTTACTGTTCAAGTCGCAAAGACCAAAACGCCTACATCACAAAAAGATTTTTGGCCTGTTGCTTTAACAGCCCTGGTAATAAAGCTTATCAGGAAGGAGAGTCGGTGGCAGATGGGGATGCTTTTTCATCCACTACAAGTTGCTTAGTCTTGCAGGGGTGCTGAAGATGCTCTGGTCAGTGTATCATCTCCTGGATGGTGCCAAAGCCCATGTTCATCCTCTATTCACTGACTTTTCTCCAGCTTTTAATACTATCAATCTACATCTTTTAGCTGTTAAGCCTCTCAACCAGTTTAATCTTGATTCTAATCTTTTTTTAATCACTGATAGATCTCAGTGTGTGAGTCAATGGTAGTTTGTCCAATCAGCTGCATTCGTCTACTGGTTCACCAGAGGTTTGATGCCTCTTTCACCTACTTTATATTTTATATACCAATGACTGTCTTAGAATGCAAACAGGCTAACAGACATTTTATTAAAAATATGGTTGATACCATCATTCTAAGTCTTCTTGATGAAAAGGTTCACCATGGCCCTGTTGTAGATGAGTCTCTTTCTTGGTGTGATGAGTCATTTAATGGTCAACCCCCTAAAAGTAAAGACACTCTAAGTAACTTTAGTTAGTGGTTCCCAATTCTGTATTGACAGTAGTAAATGGTTCTGCCATTGAAGTGGTGGACAGTAAAGTATTTGGGGGATATTCTTGCCCTGTCCTTTGAGTCACATTTTGGTCCAACCAAAAAATGGTCCAACAACAGCTGGATTTTTTGTCCACTGTAAGTGGACATGCTGCAAATCAATTTCCCATCAGGGACAATACAATCTTCAGTCACCATTGATGTCTATAATATTTGTAAAATGAATAAAGTGGTGAAACACTCACACAGTTGGCAGTAGGTTCCAGTCCATCCATCTGTGCAGCTGCATTGCCCGGTGACGTGGTCACAGCTGCCCCCATTCTGACACTTGCAGGTCTCACTGCAGGGCTCTTCAAATTGACCTTCTTGGCATTCTGACCATGAAAAATATACATGGGCACAATGACATAATGATTAGGTAATACCATGCAACACAAAATCATCTACAGGAAATCTACAGCAGGGCAAGCTTTAATGTCATTTTCAGCAATGCTGGTTTAAAATAAATATATTGCTAACTAAAAGATGAACTTGACATTTGGTACTTAAGAAAAAGCAAAATGAGCAAATGGCAAAGATGAACCATTAACTCATATTAGTGGCTTTCTGCTGACTCTAGCTCTGATAGCTCGAACCACAAAATGGCTGCGGAAAAACAAAGCCATGAATAAAGCTGCAGAATCACAGACTTAGAATTTTAGTGGGCAATTCACTGGCTTCATTAAAACAAAGGCATGAAATCCTCAAGAAACTTCAACATGAAAACACTTATTGGTTAGCTGCTAAAAGAATCTTCCAACTTATGTTCTCTCTTTCCTGATTCTGATCTCTATATACATGTGGGTGCATTTATCCAGAATAGACCTCAATTAAACCCCGGGTGCCAGAGGGCACTCTCGTCCTCCCTCCACTCTCCTCCCTTACGCATCCCTAAAAAAGTCATTGGCAATGTCTCATTATGTAGATAATTGTTCACAAACACATCTTAGTTGTGTTTAAGGAGAGGATGTCGTGAAGGGCCACAGCGAGGGCCTCCCTCACACCCTGTTTTAATGATGTGGCTTCCATTACCCAGAATGCAGTGTGGTCCTGCCCAGCCGGCGGTGCACAGGCAGGCTCCTGTGATGTGGTGGCAGCGGGCACCGTTCCTGCACTCGCACATCTGGCCACAGTCAAGACCGTAAAAGCCGTCCGGGCACGCTGTGGGCCGAGATAAAACATCCGACTGGTTAGAACTGGCAGCATCACAAAAGCAAAAGGTTTGATGCCAGCTTTTTTCACATACTTCTTTCTCTCTCTTTCTACCACCTCTTATTTTTCCCTCCCACTTTCCCTCTCTGTCCTGCCACCTCCCCAAAATCCCAATATCAAATTGCAGTACCACGCTGCGGCGGCAGCTGAGCGCCTGCGTTCGTTAAGTGAGCTCCTGTCCCCCACATGTGTGGTGGATCTGGGCCACATCAAAGTTTATGGCGGATCAGAGGGCCTACCCCCCCAACTTTCTTTAGAGTAGAGGGGGCACGAAAAGCCGGTAAATAGAGCACCTGCTGTGTCCACAGGCCCCTCCAACATACGGTAAAACAAAGCCTGGTTACTGTTCTCCTCACACACACCTACAATGCTGCTGCAGAAACAAGCAGATGCCAGTCTGAGAGTCTGTTTCCCATTCTCAGTGACGGCTAAAGACTGTTTAAGTGTGCACAAAGTCAAATGACACTTGCAGAGATTTCTAAACATGGTGTCCACTCTCAAAAAGATGCTAGCCAGACGCATGACTGGGCCTTTCCACCACCAGGATGTAAATATTGTCAGTAAGCATGACTTCACTCGAGCAGGAAGGAATGACCTTGTTTATTTACAACCTATTTTTGATTGCTGAGTTTGATGCTGTGGAGCTCACAGGCTAACTTGAACATAATAGCTTGGTAGTCTTTGCAACAACCAAATCACAAATTCTGGTGTTTACTTATAGGAACACTGATCAATTGGTTGGGACTGGGTCAATTTGCTGCTTCCCGAATCTACCCTAATTCAAACCTACCCAATTCAATTTTTACCTGTAAATAGACCATTTGGTAACCTCATATCATGGTGTTGAAGATTACTTTTTTGGTGACAAGCATTTTCTTGAATACAGGATATAAATGCTCATAAAAAATTTAAAGTTTTATTCATGATTTAAATTTAATAGTGTATTATCTTCTGAAAACTTTGTATTACAGTCTGTTGCCATTTTTTTAGTTCTGACCAACATTTGAGTCAGTCTGATTCTTAAAATATAACAGATTAGGACACTTGATCAAGCCAAAATTATTCTAATTAACCTTCTGCTGGTAGATACGATTTACTGGAGTCATATATTTCGATATCAAAGGTCCTATGCTAGCTGGCACCATTCATAGCCAACAAAGTTGGTCATGATAAGAACAAAACTATAAAGGTAGGAATTGGCAAAGGAGTAAAATGATCAGCTTCTTCTTTGGTGCCTTGGTTTTCTGTTAAAAGATCCAAACCTGAGAAAGACTTTTGATTCTCCCTTTTGTTTTTGGAGGGCGTGGGGGGAGGGATCATCTTTCTATAATGTCACACAGCCTTATCCTCAATTCAGCTCTTTTACCTCAAGGCCTTAAACTGGTGAAAGCATCTTTCCTGCTCAGTAGTTTCTCGCCTGGTCACTGCTGTGTTCCCACGCTGACAGCATGACGTCTTTGCCTGTCTTAGAAGTGGTTAGAGAGTAGTTTTATTAAAGCTGGCCCACTGAGGATGCTGTCATCTTAAAACAGCTGTACATTAACTTAGTGGTAGCAAAATGGACACTTTATTGTCTGTTTATTGTCTGGACTGCATTTGACACCATGGCAACAAGGAGAAGATTACTCTAGCATATTTATTTACTAATTCTACAGTGGCTCAGCACATAAAAATATGAACATTAATCCTGAAACACATCCTCTGTGCTAAATCCTTACATATAGTTGAGTATGTATTTCATTTTTACATACCAGCAGGGGGCGGCAAGTATTCATATTCACAGGAAGGCGCCAATATGGCCTCTGATCATGGAGCATTGACATGTAGTGTTTATAAGTATAGACTCTTCCCTAAGATTCATTGTTTATAGGTAGGAACAGACATTATGGCCAAAAGCCACATGCACCCACACACACCCACACACACACACACACACACACATACGGCTCATCAATGAAAGCCTCCATCTCTCGACTAAATGAGCTCTTTAAGACAGCAGGATTATTTCCAGATCCCTGGTTGTGTAAGAGCCACTGCTGTCAGGCTATAAAGAAGGTCCAGGGACCACACAACCAGTGAGAGCACACCACAGAAACAGACCGGAGAGACAGAACACAGAATAAAACTTCCTGGTGCCAATCAGGACCTAAACAACAACTAAACAAGTAACAATAACACGGATGTGTCGACGTTCGTTGAGCCAGAATTCTTTCTTCTGCAAACAAAAAGCAGCATTTTGAAGCAAACATCAAAGACCCAGAGCAGCGTGATCCACGTTAATTGTATTTGGAGAAGTGAAGTTCTAGCTGTAACACAGAATATAGGCCTCTTGCCTTTAATAATAATTGACTAAAATGCTTCCCATCAGCACCACAACAATGATTTTGGCAAAGTCACATGGTATCTAAGCATCAGCTTTAAGCTACAGCGCTCTCCACAATAATTCGTACCTCTGGTAAAGATGTGTAAAAATTCATTTTTATTGCAACAGCATTGTCTGACACAAAGAAAAATCCCCTGGTGAAAAATAATGATAGTCACAGTTGATGCAGTTCTTCACACTCCTAATATGTCTGATAAAAAAATGCAACTTTAATTTTATTTTATTTATGCTTTACTTTTAGGAGTTGTTTTAATGTGTTGAGGAACTCCTCATTAGTCATTAATGACTATATTTCCCTGTGGTATAAATAGTATGACACAAAAGTCCTTTTCTTCTTGCCATTCTTTAAGATGGGAAAATCTAGAGAATATTGCTATCATGACTAATATTCTTACTATTTAAGTAAGAAGACATGCATTATTCTGTATAACTCTGAAAACAGAAATAAGAGGAAAGCTAGTTGAATAAAGCTGTGTAGAGTAAAAGTTAAATAGTTTAAAACAACTCAAACTGTGATGAACAAGACTGGACAAGGACCCAGGTTTATCTTACCCCCACACACAGTGAGCATGATGGTAAGAGAAGGTAAAAATATCAAAAGCACAATGCAGGATACTGAAGAAAAGGGTTGTGTCATGAAGTCTCCAACCGGTTGTTTGGGAGGCATGCCAGGAAAAAAACCTAATTTCTTACCTATCATTACAAATCTAATTGTGGGCAGTTTTGTAACTGGAATCATGTGCTTTGGTCAGATGAGACTAATATTGAGTCTTTCCAAAACAAATACTAAAAATGGATTAACCCATACCCACTGTTAAGGTAGTGGGGGGGATCTGTGATGCTGTGGGCATGTTTCTATTCTAATGCCATTGAAAGGTTTAAATGCTTGTCATCATGAACTATTTGAGCAGCCAGGAGCTTTTAATTCCTTAAAAAAAAATCATGTGGTTTCTACCAGAAAATATGCATACACAAAATATGCATGCTTCCATTCACCTTTAACTTGCTGCTGGTACATCTGAATTTCCCCTCTGTTGACAATAAACTAATATTTCTATTCTATTCTATCTCACTCTCAAGATCTAAATGCTGTAGAAAACCTGTGGGTTGACCTGAAGAGAAAAGAACACAACAGACAAAAGAAGACTCTAGATCATCTTAAAGGGGAGGTATTATGTGTTTTCCAGGCGCATAGTGCCATTTTAGGCTCAATAACCTGATAAAGAAGGCTGGTTCTGTTCTGGGGACAACTGTGGAACCTCTGGAAATGATGATGCAAAGAAGGTTCTTACATAAAATCAAGAAAATTAAGGACAACCCTGATCATCCTCTTCATGAGACTGTCATTGAAAAATAGAATGTCTTCGGTCGGAGGCTTCTTCAAATTAGTTGTAAAACAGACCACTACAGGAGATCTTTCCTGCCCACAGCCATCACCATCTATAATAACCCCTTAATTAAATGAGCTACAACAACATCTAATTTCCCTTTGGGATCAATAAAGTACATTTGAATTGAATTTGAATTGAATTATAGATCAATCAAGAAACTATGCTTCTTCAGTTGTTACGAAAATGCTATATATATCAAAAGCAACTTCAACAAAATCTGACTTGGCATCACAACCATATCTGATGCCTTGAAATTGGCCTCTGTTTCTTTAATAACCTCCTATATTTTCCGACACTACCCCTATGTCATCACAACGATGTTTCTCCATGATGCCATTTACAACCGTTCTCCGGAGCGTTGTAGTTTATATGAACTCAGCAGATGCTGCTAATTGCTGAAGCTCCTAGTCTGGTGGAGCTGTATTGGGGAGGTATGGGGGAGGGGTGCTCTGTGAGGCAGAAGCTCGGCTGGGGACAGAAGCTCCAAGGTGGAGTTTTTGGTAAATAGGTGGTGCATTGCAGAAGCAGGTTTTAAGGCACCCCCGAACGGCTGCCACGGGGAGTTTCAAGGATTTCTCAAACATACATGAATGAGTCAAAACAACACTCCGGTTGTGTTTTTGTTAAGGGGAATGACATTACAACATGATATAAAGCTCAAAAAAGTCAATTTTGCATTATACTCCACCTTGTTGGTCAAAGAGCTCTCCTTTCAACCTGATATCTCCAGCCTTACAGATAGAGACTCAAGGAGAAAATTTAAAGTCCTCAGACCAGCATATTCCTTATACCTTTATTTAGTTCACTTAGGCTCACTTTCATACTGGATTTTAGAAGACGGACTAAACCGCCTGGGCAATGTAATGCACTATCAATAACTGCTCATTTAGGGTAATACCACAAGAAACTGCCCAGCAAGAGCAGGAGGCGAGGCAATAGGCTATTTAGGATGTTGCTCTGTTATGAGACAAATGCAGCAGTACAGATAAAAACAGCAGAGAGGGAAAAACAGTGGCATCCTGCTGTGGTGAACAAATGCAGAGCGAGGTCCTGGAAGGAATTCAGTTCTTTCACATATATGTCGATAAATCATGTCATTTCCTCCCTTTGCTTCACTTTCTGTCTTTGGTTTGCTCGATAGTCCGGTTGTTTTATAAATTTAGGTTAACCACACCTTCAACTGAACCAAGACTGACAAAAAAAAAGACTGATACTTTCTGTGTTATCCAAAGTTCCCTTATTCAGTTCCCAGCAGAGTTCAGATGAGCTTTCATACCTGTCAAAATGATGTGGGCTATCTGAGTAAAGAAACACTGGCCTGCTTTAAATGGATCAAACAACTTTGGTCTGAAAGCTAAGAGTTGTCCTACTGTCAGGGTGATGGGATGTTCAAAGTGTTGACAGCAGGGGTGCAACAAACTGTGGGCTACACCTAATTTTATGTAAAAAAAAAAAAAAAAAAAAAAAAAAAAAGTGTGGGACTACCCCCCCCTTTGCTGAAGAAGCCAAATTAAAGATCAGATTTAGATTTAATTTTCAGTTTGAGACTATGAGCTGCCAAAAAAACAAAGAAAGACAGGAATATAATTTAAGGTTTTTTCTACGGTGTACATCTTCACCTGGGGTTCCAATAATTGTGAAAGATGTGTACAGGTGAAGACTGCCAATGTTTATTAAAGCTCTATGTAGATGCGGCATAAAGTTTGAGGAACAGATGAACTGAAGAGATCTGGATTTTCTCATGGACCAGGCCCCTTCCTGACTCCTACTTGAAAGAACGGGCCCAGCAGAAGACCAAGAAACTGGACACCTCTGTTTAAACCTTAAGAAAATTAAATCTGGTCAGACCGATAGCTGCATTTCTACAGCAACATCCAATCAGAGTGAAGACTGCATATGAGGCCATCAGACTGTTATGACTAGGGATGTGAGCCTCTGTTCCAGGGTGACATACCCATGATTTAAGAAGCCCTGTGTACTAGGGAGGTGGTATGAATTTCATTGGCTGGTAGTGAACTCACAGTAAATCTTTTGGTCTGTAATAACACAAGGCCACTTCAAGCCAAAGGACTATAATCAAGAATGAATCTGTTACATGGATGAAATTCTTGGACTGTTGCAGTTCAGGAAAAGCATGATGATGATGAGATGAATAGTTACATGGATAGTTTGCTACGACAGCGTGGCTGCAAAGACACACTTTATCTGTCTCAGAATGACTAATACAAATTACATCTTGGGATTTGTGTGGTTTCAAAATGGTTTCTGTTATGACATTGCATGGGCAAACTGGTGATTCATTGGATCTGCCAGAACTGTGTGGGAGATGAAACAGTCATGAAGATATGTCCTACAGCACCCTCTAGTGTATTCAGAGGTAAATTGTTTTGAATGATTAAGGGAAAGAACAGTGACAACATCAACGAGTCTGAGGCTGACACATGGTCAAAAGTAAAGAATCTGAGCATAAAACATTTTAATTGTTGGATACAGTAACTCGCAATGCTACAGCTTTAACCTGGTTCTAAAACTTCATTTATTGTTATTGTATCATAGCAATGAAGGGAAGGCAATTAAATACATACATGTATTTAAATAAATACATGGTCAATATGGTGAAACAGTTCCACTGTAGTTTAATTGGACCACAGGACACGTCTCCAAAAATGAAGGTCTTTGTCTCTGTATGCATTTGCAACCAGCAACTTGGCTTTTTATGTTTCTTTTGAACTTAAGGCTTCTTCCTCGCTGAAAGGTCCTTCAGCCCGTGTTGACACAGGACACGTTTCATTGTGGATCAAGACACTGTCTTACCAGCTTCAGAAGCATCCTCATAAGGTCTTTGGCTTTTGTTCTGGGGTCAATATGCACATTTTGGAACAAACCACATTCATCTCTGGGATACAGAACCTGTTTCCTTCCTGAGCGGTGGGATAATTGGACATTCCCACCATGCCTGCACTTGCATATAATTGTTTGAACAGATGAATGCGATGTCTTCAAGCACCTGGAAATTGTTCTCAAGGATGAACCAGACTGGTGCAGCTCCACAATTCTCTTCCTGATATCTTGGCTAGTTTCCTGTGACTTTCCAATCATGTCAAACAAGAAAGCAGTGTGCTCCAGGTGTGACCTTAAAATACACCCACAGGTGTGCTTCAAATTAACTCAAATGTGCCAGTTAACCTATCAGGTGTCCAAAGTCATGATTTCATCATCTGGGCTTTCCCTTATTCATTGTTTAAAAAGACTGCAATCATTCTGTATGTAAACTTCTGATTTTGAAGACATTATCAAAAAAATCTCTGACATATTCTTTCTCTCATTATTATGGCATTTAGCAAATAGAAATAATTTTGGTAATTCTAACTGACAAATAACAAGGCAAGTTTGGTCTGATTTAACTTTCGTCAATGAGAAAATAAGGTGTATGTGTCTTTTTATCTGATGTATGTAAATATCTAGTTTCAACTGTATTTGGCATAAAGCAAATACAGCTTTTGGGAAAAGAACCTCACACCAGCTGAAAAGCATAGAGGTGGAAGTGTCATGGTTTGGGAATGCTTTGCTACAGAAGGACCTGACCAGGTCACCATCATAGAATCTACCCTGAATTTTACTGTGTAGAGTAGGCTGGGGGAAATTGTAAGACCAACCTTAAATAAAAATTAGGCTGAAGCAAAACTGGATTCAATGACCCAAAACATACCAGGGTTGCATGAAATAAGCTTCATATTTACAAACACCTCATACATCTAGCAGCTGAAAGTGAAGAGTGGGGAAAACATCCCTCAGACTAATGGCAGTGACTGATAGATGGCTAGAAGACATGTCTCACAGAAGGTATTTCAGCCAAAGGAGTAACACTAGGTATTAGGAGTTAGGGTGTCCTAACTTTTTCTCCAGAATACACATTTGTATTGATATGTTTTGTTTGAAAAATAAAACAAGGTTAAAATGACACCAATATGTGATTTTTTTTTTTTTTTAAAGAACTTAATATTTAATGGGGTTTCATAAGTTTTTGTTGGACTGTATATGTGGGATTGATTTTAATAACATCACAGAAGTAACAAACTGTCGCTCGATATCTGGAAATACCTAATCCTAAATGACTTGGATCAGTATCAGGGACAAAAAAATTTCTGATTTGGTCATCACTAATTTCATCATATCCCTTTGTGTAGCTATACTTAATAAGCTTTCTTTTCATATGAATCAGTACAGAAAGACCCCAAATGACACTGCCTCAATCGTCCACGGATGTAAATGTATGAATTTTATTATTATAAGTAATATTAAAACTGGTATGATGTCAAGTAACAAACACACAACACTGAAAACAAATTTAAACAATAATTTGGTGAAACTGCAGAAACATTTGCATTAAA
Organism: Anableps anableps; assembly: GCA_014839685.1. Lineage (NCBI taxonomy): Eukaryota > Metazoa > Chordata > Actinopteri > Cyprinodontiformes > Anablepidae > Anableps > Anableps anableps. The sequence continues at coordinate 21,492,264 of CM026068.1, read as the reverse complement.
AGTGGTAGACATGATGGGTGATAAAAAGGCTTACTTTTTTCACAGAGATACCCAGTGAATCCAGGGGAACAGATGCAGGCGCCGCTCACATGGTCACAGAGGGCTTCATTCTTACACAAACACTTCTGAGCACAGCCATGTCCATAATTACCATTCACACACTCTGTGAAGCAGAGAGAGGGGAACATGAGGATATTTAGCAACATGATAGAAAATACTTTTAATTTTTGAATCTCAAGCATAAAATGAACACAAAATGGAACAGATTTTCTTTCCAGTTTGTGTCATGCTATGTTTTTTATTACATAAATGATGCAGTAACAACAATTACCCCCATGGTGGCAGCATTTACTGAATGTTCTGAAGCTCTAACATCACCCCTAAACTCCTAACTTACTCTCTTCACAGTAGTCTCCGGTGTAGCCTGCCTCACACACACACCAACCACTGACTGGGTCACAGCTCACAGAGTGTTCCCGACACTGACACCTTCCAATGCAGCCTTGGCCCCAGAAATCTGCTTCACATGCTGAATAGTTAGGCACAAAGTTATGATGAATTCTTTTTTTTTCCTTCCATTTTCTTCCTGTACTATTCTGCCAGACTTGCTTTCTTCTTCAAACATATTCTTACTTGTCGCACAATCATGGCCAGTTTTGCCAGGAGGGCAGATGCAAAGTCCATTCTTAGGGTCACAGCTGGAATCAGGGTGGCAAGAACAGCGTGCCAGACAGCCAGGTCCATAGCGCCCTGCAGGACATGCTGTGTATAACAAGTGGATCATCAGAAAACAGATAAATATTTTTCCAAGCCATCATAAACTTATTTTTTATCTTTCTCTTATGTATAATGTGAGTTTAACAATTTCTTCTTCAGCTATAGATTCAAAAGCAATGCATTGTTAGGGGTCCTCTGTCACACAGGACATTACAAATCTCGATGCTTAAACAGAAGTAATGTTCAGAACTGAAGAAGCCTGTTAAATGAGAGATGGAACGTCTTTGAGAAAGAAGTCCAGCTGTGTTTTATGTAAGTGCAACATTAACTTTTATATAAACACTTACCTTCTTGACAGAGATTTCCCATGAAGCCTGCCTTGCAGTTGCAAATACCAGTTTGTTTGTTACAGGAGCCACTATTCTCACAGACAGGGCATGAAAACTGGCACTTCAGCCCCCAGAATCCATCAGGACAGTCTGTGAAGCCAAAAGTTTGTTCAGATCAATGGGAAAGGAAGATATTTCTGCTGGCTAGGTTTGTAAAGCCCTAAGGCAGTTTCACATAAATCCTTACGAGGTGAATGAAAAAGAAGCTACAAAAAAAGGAGGGAGATGTTTAACGCTGGACAAGTTAGGCAAATCTCCCAATTATAACTAGTTTAATCTAAAAGAAGAATAAAACAATAGCTGTTTGACAATGTGAAGCAATGCAGAGCTCGAAATGTTGCTGAGTTCAAACTGGACCTCACGGAGTTGTGTTGCCTCTGTAAACTATTAGTTAGATACAGTGTAACAAAATAAACACCTTCCTGGCAAGAACTTCCTCTCTTCCCAGCAGGACAGTCGCACTCTCCAGTTACAGGATCACAGGGAGCTCCTCCGCAGTCACAGGTCAGACGGCAGTTTTCACCATAGTTTCCTGTTTGGCAGGCTAGCAACAGTTGAACACAAAGAAATTAAAAGGAGGGGTAAATAACTCAACATTCAAGGAGCAACTTTAGAGAAAACATTGGACAGGGTGACATGTTTTGGGTTGGGAAAGAAAGCCCCAGAAGAGAACGTTTTAGAAAAAGTTTATTTGTTCAGCCTCTGCCAATAGCTTCTGGAGTTGGAACTGATGTAAATCTTTCCTTTCATGACCTGAACTGCAACCCAAGCGCTGGAATTTCAGAAAATAGAAATGATTTGCTTTTAATATGCCTTTGAGAAACTCAGCAGGCCTGGTTCTGAACTGAGCCTCAATATGGACATACTTTATAATAAGTTAGTTCTTTTACTCCAGTTCACTGTGTTTCTACTCCTGAACAATATTCAGTACAACCACAGTACACAGTGCTTTTAGTTCCAGAAGCATATCTGTTTAATTTATTACAAGAATACTTCCTTTACTTCCTGTTCTATGTATTTAATCAATTTATTCAATGAACAGTATCAAAATGAATAGAGAAATTCTGAAAGTTATTGATAAGAATTCAAGTTAATTTGTGATTGTTTGTGTACAAATATCAGGTACAATGTCTCTTCAAAGTATCTATTCCCCTAAATGTTTCTATATTCAGGTACATAATAACTAGAAATATCAATATAATTTACAGGGACTTCCTGTGATAGTACAACATAAAGTAGTGCAGAATTGTGAAGTGGAAAGATAAGGATTCATGGTTCTCAAAATGTTTTACAAATAAAAATCTGAAAAGTGTGGCATGCCTTAATATTCAGCCCCCTTGACTCAATGTTTTCTAAAACAACCTTTTATTGACATCTGATGTTATTTTGGGGTATGTCTCTACATGCTTTTCCCATCTGGAGATTAAAATGTTCACTGATTCTTCTTACTCTCTGCAAAATAGCTCAAGCTTGATCAGACAGGATAGGGAATCATCTGTGAAGCTGAATTTCCAAGTCTTGTCTCAGATGAATATGCTTTGATAAAAAGAATTTCATTGTAGTTCTGGCTGTGTGTTTGCTGCCGTTGTCCATTAGTGTATTGTATTTTTCATGAGAAGTTTAAACCAAGGGATATTTTTATAGCATTTTTATGTCCCACCAACTTTCTCCCTGACCTGTCTGATGTGTTTCTTGGTCTTCATGATGCTGTTTGTTCTGTCATATTCTCTAACAAGCCTCTGCGGCATTAGCAGAACAGCTGGTTTTATACTGAAAATAAATTAGACACAGATGGACTCCATTTACATGCTGGGTGACTTCTTAAGTTAACTGCTTGCACTGAATTTTATGAAAGGTATCAGAGTAGAAGTGAACACAAATGCACCCCACACTTTAACCAGATCTTTAGTTGCATAATATTTATTCAGCATTTCATCTGTGCTGATTTATCAGATTAAATTCCAATAAACTACACTAAAGTTTGTGGTTGCAACATGACAAAACATTAAAAAAGGGATATATAAATACTTTTTCAAGGCTCTGTATGCAAACAATACCAAACATGTCACTACCTGTCTGTATGCAGGCCCACATGCTTTAAATACACTTTTAAATAGAAAGATTAAGACCAGATAAGTGCACATGTGAGTATGATAGCATAGAATAGTTAAAAATAATGTAATATTACATTTCTACATTATTTTATATGCAACAGCCTCCTTTACTACATATGAAAACAACGTTTTGTCTCACCCAGTTGACACTGGTTCCCCTGAAGCCCAGCAGGACATCTCTGGCTGCACTCTCCAGTTTTAGGGTCACATGACCCTCCACCTGGACAATCACATGACTGCTCACAGCCGGCGCCAAAGAAGCCCAGATCACATTCTGCATTGGGAGATAGACACAAGGGTAGGATTGCAAAACTGCATCACTGAAAATATATTTTCTCTGAGGGACTTACGTCTGTTGTATGACAAAACAGGTTAAATAGTTTGATTATTACAATATTATAAACTGTGATATGATCAGCTCATTAATATGACCTCTAAATCAACATCTGACTGAGTCGGACTAAAACTGTTTGCAGGGTACTTAAAATATAGGTGGCGTTGAGCGAAGTGCCTGTACCTTTCTCACATAGCAGACCGTGATATGCAGGCTTACAGAAACAGCTCCCAGTTTTCGGGTCACAGTTGCTGGAATGTTCTCGGACACATTTGCATTCTTTGGAACAGCCTGCTCCGTGGGTCCACCTGGGACAAGCTGAGGGACGGATGGGATTGTTGAAAAGAAGACACGGAAAAAGCATGATTTCATAGGATGTGTGATAAAGAATGTTCTCAAATCTGTGCAAAAGTAAAGAAAATATAGTGCAACTTTTGTTTGCTTAAGTTGAAAGGATAATCAAGAAAACATGCTGAAAGGAAACCTGAATGATTAAATTTCATGAATGAGCAGAGCAAACACGCCATGTTATCATAACATTAGATTTCTGTTTGTCTTAGTCAAGCATATTTTAACACCATTTACTGAACTTTGCACAAACTCTAAGTGACCATTTGTGGGAGTGTTTATTTCATTATTTTCTGCAGAGTTTTAGGTTATAAACTGATTAAATGTAATGTAGTTATTATCAACATTTTCATGCTTATGCTCCACTTTCTTCACACGTACAACAATAGCTACCAAATGGATGTCTATGAATACAGATGAACTGCCACACCACTAATCGCTATGGCTGAATCCTGCCAAGATTGTCTCTACTTAACAACAAACACTGAACTGCGCTCCACCCAGTCCCTCTCCACCACTGGCTTCATGTTAGGTGCAGCTGCAGCCTCCGGTTACACCCTCTCCACCCTCTCAATGTCCCTGCTTGCAGGATGGAGCAGACAGCTGGAGGACTCTGATCATACTCCTCATGTGCTCTTATTTCTCCAGTTTGGTCTTTACACTCGGAACAGCTTCCACCTCGTGAAGAGAACAGGAAAACTTCCTCAACATGTCTATCCGGAGGTTCTGGAGCAGCCCGAAAACGCTGGGAGATGTTAACGTCGTGACTGAGGAGCTGAAGAATCTTTATTACAAGAGGCTGCTGCCGATTGAGAAGCACTACTCCTTTCATCACTTTCATTCCCCAAGCTATGAGGATGCAGACTTTGACAACAAGCCAATGGTGCTGGTGATGGGTCAGTACTCAACGGGAAAGACAACTTTTATCAGGTAAGCTTCAAAACTAAAAGTACAAAAAAACAGTCCAACCATCTGGATATACTAAGTTGTGAGTGTTTAATCCAAGGCAGATATTGGTAGTTGGTTATATCTGCTAAATCCTCAGGTATCTCCTGGAGGAAGAGTTCCCTGGCAGCAGAGTTGGACCAGAGCCAACCACTGACTGCTTCACCGCACTTATGTATGGAGATGAGGAGCAAGTCGTCCCTGGGAACGCTATCACGGTGGATCCCAAGAAACCCTTCCGCAACCTTGACCCATTCGGAAATTCTTTTCTAAACAGGTAACAGAAACAGGAGAGAAAGGCAAAGCCATAGAGAGCAAAAGGTTAAATCCAGGACAATTTATGTCAAGATATATTGGAAATTCCTACTAATCGTTTATTATTAATCATTTAACATTAATTATATTTATTATGATACAAAAACCCCAAAGGGATTGATCAATCAATCCATCCATCATATAGACCCCTGTCCCATGCAGAGTTACAGGAGTACTGGTGCCTCTCTCCAGTGGTTCTTGGATGAGAAGTAGGATACTTCCTGGACTGGCCACCAACACAGACATACAGGAAAAACAATCATGCAAACACACACACACTCTTACAAAAGGGCGTTTTCGAGACACCAGTGAATTAAGATAGAATAACATGAAACTTAAACTGTTTTTTTCTTTGCAGATTTCAGTGTGTGCAGATGCCAAATCCAGTCCTTGAGAGTATAAGCATAATTGACACACCAGGCATCTTGACTGCTGCTAAACGAAAACTTAGCCGAGGTGAGACAGACTGTCTTCAGCGTTAATCAAACAAATCAATATGCCTCCAGATATACTCTTACCCACCGTTCAGGGTGGACTATACTGCTGCTTTAAAATTCCTTTAGGAGTACGGTCATAGAAGAGGCAATGGAGTAGAAAAGATCAGCCCATCATAAATTACTCAGCTGATGTCAGAGGCAAAGCAGATGAAAGATGTGAGAGTGAGCTGTGAGAAGACAAGCAGGGAGTAACTGAGTGGCCGTTGGTTTGTTTTATAGACATATTTTTCTGTGGGTGTAACAGTTATGGCTAGAAACCAGTGGGGACCACTGGGACATATTGCATACTCCTCTATGCCGTAAGGCTATATGGCTTTCCCCATTAGATACAGTAATGAAAACCTTGTGTTTTTGTTCCTTATCCTAAGGCTATGACTTCCCAGCAGTACTGCGCTGGTTTGCAGAGCGTGTGGATCGGATCATCCTGCTGTTCGATGCACACAAACTGGAGTTCTCCGATGAGCTCACCAGGGCCTTTGGAGCTCTCTATGGCTATGAGGACAAGCTGCGTGTGGTTCTCAACAAAGCTGACAGGGTGGACTCTCAGCAGCTTATGAGAGTATATGGCGCCCTCATGTGGTCTCTGGGAAAAGTGTTCCGAACCCCTGAAATCTTACGGGTTTATGTTGGATCGTTCTGGTCGGAGCCGAGGCAGAGGTGCGACCACTACGAGCTAATAGAGCTGGAGGAAGAGGATCTGCTGACAGATATAAGGAACCTGCCACGCAACGCTGCAGTGAGAAAGCTGAATGATCTAGTGAAGAGAGCACGTTTAGTCCGGGTGAAAAAACATTCACTTATATTTTTGGTTAATATTTATAAATTCATCTGTTGTTAAGGTTATCAGAAGTTTTCATGCAATATTTATTACATTTATTCTGACACAAGTGAAGGTGAATTTATATTTTTGTCCCTATATATTAAACTTTTGCTTTATTTGGATGAGAGAAAATTTACAATATATTTAACCTTGTCCACTGAATTTTTGTTTTTTGTTTTTTTTTTTAACAAACACTGAACAAATTTGTTTTCAGTCTACATCGAAAAAAACTGTGGTTTGAATAATCATTAAAAGGCCAAATTTAATGTGACATTTATGCACATGATGAGTGCATATAAACTTCTGATGTGTCATTTGCTCCTTTTACAGGCTCATGCACACATTATCAGCTATCTAAAGAAGGAGATGCCAACAATTTTTTGCAGGCAAAGCAAGAAGCACAGTCTGATCTATGAGCTTCCTGTTATTTTCACCAAAATTCAGCAACAGCATCGAGTCCCAGCTGGTGACTTCCCTGACTGCACCAAGATGCAGGTCAAACAAATCTCTCTAACGTTTGCAAAAATAAAATGCTTCGTGTGATTTATCCACCCTAATGCCTTCTGTGAGTCTCACAAGTTGGTATCTGTTTTCAGGAGAAACTTTTGGGTCAAGATTTCTCAAAGTTCAAGACTCTGAAGCCAAGCCTGTTGAACTCCTTGGACAAACTGCTAACCACCGACATAGCCAGTCTGGTTCCTTTACTCCAGCAGCAAGAACAGAAGAAGAAATCACTACCTGCAGTCTTGGATGGTGAATTTTTGGGAACATTCCGGCGGGAGCAGTTCAAGGGAGATCCATTTAAGGAAATGCTCAAAGATGATGAGATCAGTGAAGCAGATTCTGATGAATGGGTTGTGGAGAGACATAAACCTAAATACGATGAGATCTTCTACAACCTAAGTCCACACGATGGCAAACTTAGTGGCACCAAAGTCAAAGAGTGGATGACAACCACTCATTTGCCCAATTCTGTGCTTGCTCACATTTGGAGGTTGGCAGATGTGGACAGGGATGGTATGCTGGACAATGACGAATTTGCCTTGGCAGTCCACCTCATTGAGGGGAAGCTGGATGGACACTGGTTACCCAGAGAGCTTCCTTCCCACCTGGTGCCACCCTCTAAACGGCTTAGTACATCAAGCGACACACCGGTGTAATCTTCTTATCAAAACCAGATGGAAAACTGAGAAGACATCACATGTAAAATTTGCACAAAATATTTTAAACAGACCTGATGATACTGCAGTGTTTCATACTTTCATAAACCTATCACTGTCCATATGAGCAGTTATCATCCATCAAATGGCTGTTTACGTGACAGACTTCGACCTTTCTAACGCAAAGTGTGATGTATTTATGAATAACATTTATATTGTAATTATTTTAAGTTTCATAATCTTTCATCATTATAATACTGTCTCTATCCTTCAACTTTTCACCAACCTAGATGGCAGAAACGACCATATAATCCCAGAGAGCAGAGGCAGGCTCCATAAAGTCGATGGCAGGGTCCATTGTTGGGGCAGTTGCACTTTTGTCTGCAGTTCCTTCCAAAATAACCACTCTGGCAACCTATGAGTGAGAATAATGCCAGAGAACTCGTTACATTTAGGGATGACTCCTCAATGGGCTTCATGTAACATCAGTTTCTCAGACAATGCCATAACTTACAAAAAGTTCCTACAAAATAATGAATAACTGTGTGAAAAAATGAAGTATGCCACCTGCTTCAGTACCCTACAGAACCAGCAACAATATAAGTAATCACCCTTTGATCTGTATTTTATTATCATATTGCAATGGCTTAATTTGTTCTTTCTTTTTCAGCTACTATGTTGTTCTCTGATATTCTAGAGCACTTGGGATCATAGTTGTCTTGTTTTTTTTTTGTGGACAAAAAACGTGATGAAGACAACAGTTATTTCTGGGGTGCTTTCTAGTTTACTTACGAAAGCAATGTAAGGCGTTGATAAAAATATTCAATTTTTGACAAAAAAGACGCAAAAAATTTCCCAGCAAAGCTTTTCGCTCCAGAGTTTCTGGGTTTGGAGCAGTGCTATAATGTTACCCACCAGGACCTCAGTAGCTACTCTCTTACTTCTTTCTATAAGCAATAGGGTAAGCTGAGTTATCGTAGTTTTCACGTTTAATATTTTCAACATATTTTTTTCCACCACCAAAACAAAAAATTACTGACAAAAGTAAAAGGGGGAAAAAAAGTACATTTCTAAAATCCAGACTAAGGATTTTAAAGTCTGGTTATGCACTTTACAAAGCAAGTTTTTTTTTTTTTTTAATGAAATTGTTAGGTTTTTCAGCTTGGATCTTGAATACAAGAAGATTTACAGTTAAAATGCATGTAACAACTGCACATATTTATGCTTTTTCTTTTTTTTTTAAAGCGGCCATAAGACAAGCAAACCATAGCTTTTAAACCAAGGAGCACACAACCAGCATCACAAACTGGTTTTGTATTTTGTCAGAGAAACCCCCCCACACATATTTCCTCTTAAATTTATTTTGTTCAGTCTGATTTACTCACAGCTGTTTTTATTCTTTACTTCCCACCTTTATCCTTTAAATGATTACAAATAAACATTTTTTAAGGAGTAAAAACCATACTGATGCTTTGTCATGGGATCAAATTAAGCTGCCAAAGTTGCAACAGACTCATTATTCCATTTGCAGATGAGTGTGTAAAAGACAGAATACAAACCATCCTCACAGAACTGGCCATTTACCCCGAGAGGGCACAGACACTTCCCAGTCAGAGGGTCACACGAGCCTCCATTCAGACAGCGGCACACGCTGTTACAGGCCTTCCCATAGCTCCCTTGGGGACAAGCTGGAGACACACAAGGTAAAGAATTCCCTTTGTTTTAGACGCAGAACTACGTAATGAATTAAAGGAAACTTCTTTGCCACTAAAACATGAAACAAGAACTAAAACACATCTAATGTAAGGAAGTGGTCAGCAACTGATTCTGTGCTCATCTGAGTTTCCTATTCTCACAGGTGTCATAAGCAACTCTGGCACAAACCAGCAGGATGTGTTAAAGAGTCACATTCCTACTGTGTCTGCTTTAACTCCACCTCACACTTTCCTCATGGCTGTTTTATGTCTCTACAAGGAAGATTGTTTAAAACAAACTAAAGAAGTATGAACGTCATGCTTTTTGGTGATATAAACGCAGAGATTCCTTGTACTGAATTATAAAGAAATTAATACTTTTTTTTGTAATTTTCAAAAATTAAACGTGTAAATTGCCACTAGATAATGAATATGAACATGTGTAATACAATATAATTGAGTTATTAGAGATGCTTCATAACTGAGAACTTGATATTTTTTTACTTTAAGTAATAGACCATTGTGTTATGGCTTTCTACAGAAGCTTTCCATCAGTCAACAGTGCTGTACCACCCCCTGCCCCCATGGTGTACATCTGAACTGACAGATTGCTTCTAAATGTACTTATCCTGTGTGTCCCTCTCCCTCTGACCAAAGAAAGCTATTAATCATTGTCCAAAATCGGAACAAAGGAATCTCTTTCCTTATCCAGTAGTCGACATCCTTGACCTCAGGCTGTAGTCTTGCTGTGGCTCCTGGCCTCACTCCAGTGTCAGATAGATTTATTCCCACTGGCCCCCTTATGTTCTGGAGCCCATAAATAACCCCAGCCCCCCACCCCTTAAAAAAACGACAGGGTTTGATCCATGATTTTGGATCGATGCATGCTGTGAGCTATCTCATCTCTTACTTACAAAACACAATAATGCTTCAGGTACAAACCTGGATGATGAAATATTGTTGGTAAAACCAGGTTGAGTGTATGTGCTTTAGTCTTGCCAATGCAGTTCATTAGATTTGTATGGATTTTTGCATGCTTGATGAAATGTTTACTCAAGCAAGGTCTATGTGGATTCAGTTTTAAGCATAGGTGGGTAATGTCGATCTGTTTGCAATCATTTTTTATTATTATTATTATTATTATTATTATTATTATTATTATTATTATTATTCAGCATGGTTGGGTGTGAAGTGTTAACAATGCTTTTAATATGTTTTAAATTTGACATGTTGGACTGATGTAGGAAACTATGCTCTAATATTGGTGGCTAAGTGAGGTAATTTCAGGTCAAACTATGTTCTTAATGTCGCAAACCTGGTGTTCTTGCTATCAGCAACATAACCAACAATTATCCAAAACGTTTCTCCTGACTGGAAGTAATATCAAGATATGGAGTGGTCCATTCAGAGTCCCAACTTGAATCTTATATGAGACCTTTCAACCATGTCTCCAAAGATAATTTGTCAAAATACCAGTGGAAACATGCAAAAAGCTGTTCAGCAATTATAAGAAGGGTTTGTTTGTTGTTGAAGAGTATAAATAATTTCCAACTTGCCATTTCATAATAAATGATAAAATAAATGTAAATAAAGACACCTTTTGTTAAATCGATACTCATTTTATATTGTTCTAACATCTGTTCATAGTTGTGTCTTATTTCCAACCTGAAACAAATTTTTTGGTTGAAAGAAAATAATTTGAAATCTAAATTAGCCAGGGGTATGAATTGTTTTTTTGGCCTTGACTTTATCTACCCAGCCAACATTTGTTTTGCTGAAAACATGTAAAAAAAAATATCAAAATGGTTCATAGACATTGATCTTGGTTTAAAAGTGAATATTTTTTCAATAAATAGAATTGATCTTAGATGTTTATTAGAAGTGCAAATTTAGACTTGATTTAGATGAGATCGGCTAGCATGCGAGAAAAAAAACAAACTAATCCAAGGTCAGCAGCCAGTCCGCGGCCAGTCAAATTCTGAGACTCGTTACACCTCCTGTGCTTTTCTTACTAAGCTTGTCATCAGGATATCCACCTTAGTGCATATAAGCTCTGAATTCAGATCCTTTCCACATCTAATATTCAGGTTTTTATTCATCTTCATTTAAATTAAACTCTGCTCCTAATCTGCCTTGGCGACATTCTATCAGCGCTTCTCGCTTTGTCTTTTTGAGTTCCAAACAACTTTCTCACCATGATGCTGTCTGGAGTAGCTCTACTTGGTAATTGCAATTCTTGCTGTAGAACTGACATTTTTCTAATGAAACAAACAGAACTTGGTCTCTGATGACACCCAGATATAGTATCAGGAGTTTGCACCGAAAAGAAAAGAAAAGAAACTATCCTTACTCTCGTTGCAGATGGTTCCCGTCCAGCCAGGCGAACAATCACATTGGTCCCTGTTTTCACTACACACTCCATTCACACAGTCTTCACAGCTCACACTACAGTCATCCCCAAAGGAGCCCTCTAGGCACACTGAAAAGGAAATGGTAAACTCCAAATTACTTTTCTTGTCTGTAGATTTACAGAGAGGCCAATAAAACAGCACTGATTTGACTGGGCACCCACAGAAGTGTCGTCATTCACACTTTTTACTGTACCTATGGTGCTTTCCAGTCTCAGCTCTCCCCTGTGCTCTCTGTGGATCTCTAATTCTTCTCCACTGTCACTAACATGGCGACCATCATCACCATCACTGCTGTGACGTACATGCTGGGCTGCTGTGTAATGCAAGAGCTGAGGAGCCTTTCGAAACAGCAGGTCAGGCAGTCTGCCAACCTCCAGCCCCTCCTCTTCTTCCTCTTCTTCTTCCTCCTCTTCCTCATCCAAATCACTGCCATACAGAGCTGAACATACACATGGAAAAGCAAGGCTCAAGAGCAAAACTTTATTTGTTTGATTTGATTTGTCACAATAGAGTTGTTACTCACCGATGCAAGAGTGCTGATCCAGATCCAAGCGGAAGCCCATTCGGCAAAAGCACTGATAGGTTCCCAAGGTGTTGACGCAGTAGTGTTCACATCCTGAGGTCTCTGCTAGGCACTCATCAATATCTAAAGGAAGACAAAAGAAAGAAAGCACAACTTTAACACAGCACTAGTAAATGATGGAGGCTGACACTAATCTGGTATGCATAACTTCAATAGCGTGCATCTAGAGCATGCTTAAGTAAACTTTGGCTTCTTCAAGAATAATATGTTCTGTTTTCTGTTTTCTGCTATGAAGTGGCCTTGAAAAGGCTAATTTCTCAACAATGAGTTACTAAGCATGCATTGGAATTACAACCCAGTTGTTCTTTAAGATAAAAAGCACAAAAAACACTGGACAGGCTAATCTCCTAACAATCTTGCTACAACAATCTCACCGTCACAGCCGCAGCCATCTGGGTTCAGTTTGTGGCCTGCTCTGCAGCTGCACTCATAGCCACCGGGGTAGTTTCTACAGAGGTGACTGCAGCAGGACTCTACACTGACACATTCATCACTATCTAAGGAAAGAAAATATTTTAAATCTTAACCAGAAAGACAGCAAACTGAAACTGGAATTTGAAAACTGAAACTGGAATTTGAAAACTTCAGCGAATAGCAAAGCTCTTACCTACACAGGTCCTCCTGTCTTGGTCCAGCTGGTAGCCTTGGTTACAGGAGCAGAGGGGGCCATTGGTGGTATGTTCACAGTGATGAGAGCACCCTCCATTGCTCTTTTCACAGCTATTTACAATCTCCATCTCAATGCCTGGAGGTGGGAGCACCAAAACCACAGCATGAGATAATCAGAACTAAAAGATCTGGACAATTTTGTGAAGTTCTGATCACTTCTGGTAATTTACTTGCTACAGATGATGAGAGAAGAAAATGTGACACTGGACTGTGAGATCAGTTTTTTTTTTTTTTTTTTCTATTAATGCGTTGAAGGACCAGTGATAGTATCAGTATACATAAACACCTTTCCAACTTACCTGAACTCACTGATTTATCATACTAAAATTATGTGAGAGTTACTTCGTTACATACAGGGGCCTTGCACAAGTATTAATAAGCTTTAAAACAAAATAACTCATCAAATTTCAAGGGTATTCAAAGTCTGCTACTATGAAGCATAAAGCAAAAACAAAAGACCAAAAAACACACCCTCTAACATTCAATTTTTTTAGGGAATCTTAAAGTTCCAGTGTTTTGACTTACGGTAGCACTGCTTCCCATCAGCACCGAGTTCGAAACCAGGATGACACACACAGCTGAAAGAGCCCATTATGTTGACACAACCATGGGAACACTTGGCATGACCAGAGCTGCACTCATCAACGTCTACAGGAGACACACAACAGTTGATAGATGAGGAGGTGAAGACGTGCGTGTTTATACTCAGGTATGACAAATGGAACGGCATCACAGAAGTCAACTGTAATTGTGGGCTTATTCTTTTAAAATACTATTTCCTCACACATTTTATGGAAGAATGCCTCAGGATTATTTTGGGACAAAGTAAACCTCCAGAGATGCTGACAGTCATGAAACTGATATATGTATTCATGTTCACCAACAATTTACTTGAATTAAGCTCTGTCCATGAGTCTAACCTGCAGTAGCAGGTGCAGTAAAACCACAAGTATAAAATGAGATAAAATCTTCATGAGATAGCTCGTATCAAGTGACAGAGGGACCACATTTATACATTATTTAAAAATGTGGAACAATAACAGTAAGCTTTTTGGTTTAAGTGAACCTTCACCGTTTAATACTATTCCATTTTTGGTGATTTCAGACCAGACTGTTTTGGGTACGAAAAGGAATCCTCTGCCTTGTCACGCTCTGTACCAATCATGCATCAGATCATAGCTGTAGTGTAGAAGTTTCATACCCACTTTGACCAACCCATGACTTAAAGTCATTTTCTATACTATACTCATACTCTCCAAAGATATGTGGTTATTTCACTCCAATAAGTATGATCTACCAACAACAGGTAGATCATAAGGAAACTACCCTAAATGAGGATCAGAGTCACAATCCATGGGGTGTAGTATAAATTAAATAAAATCATACATTAGATTTGACAGTTGCTATGATTTGTTTTCAAAACTCCTTAAATCACTTAACTGCCTAGAGATAAAGAGATAAAGTGATATATGATGTTTAGGTACATGGGTACAAAATGGTTTGTTTGCAGTTACAAAACAGAACGAGGTGTGGATGGAACTGCAATCCAAACTGGGTTGTCAAAAAAAAACCAAAAAACAAAAAAAAAAAAAACCAGCATGCTCTTCCATTATCAGACCCAGAAGAATGTTTGAAAAAATTCCTCACTGGTTGTTTTTGAGTATTTTCCAGACGCAGTTTTTACATCTGGTGGCCTTTGTGTTTTCTGAACTAAATGTGATAGACAGAGCTGGATGACATTAGAGGTGGAGGTCCACTTTATTACTTTCTGTAGTTACATGAGCACTAGGGCATTGTCTGAAAGGTAAAGAACAGTTGGTACAGATCTTTTTTGATGTGTAGCAATCTAAGTATGAATAGAATATGCATTTTTGTGTTTTAGTGAATGTGTGATATGTGATACATAGATCTTCCTTACCTTCACAGTTCTTCCCATCTTCAAACAACATAAAACCAGGACGGCAGCTGCAGTTAGCTCTACCGCCTTCTGAGTTGCATAGTTGTGTGCAGCCTCCATTCCTCTCTTTACAGGGGTCCCTCACTAACAAACACACAAAAGAACAAAGCTTGTACACAGCCTATTATGCTGACATACACAACCTTGCAGAAGTGTTCATAACCCTGGAAGCTTTCAGCATTTGGCCCTAAATCTTTTTTATTGGGATTTTATGCAATAAAAAACAAGAATTGGTGCATAAATGAGAAGTGGAAGGAAAATACTACATGGTCTTCATCTCATATTACAAATAACAATCTGAAAAGTGTGGTGTACATTTGTATTAAATCCCCTTTACTTTTATACCCCACATTAAAATCCAGTTCAAGACAATTGGAAGTAACCAGATTAGGAAATGTCATTAATCTGTGTAATTTTTCAGTATGAATAAACATAATAGTTCTCTTAATGCTTCAGGTGTTTCTAAGAACAAGAAACAGTATCATGAAGACCCAGGTACACACCAGAAGGGCCAGGACTAGAGAAGTCTAAAGCAGGGTTCGGGAATATTTAGTATGTACTGCTTGCATTCTATATATGACAACAGTCTGCAATTCTTATGTCTGTACTAAGGAGTAGAGTTGTAAAACTGAACCATTTTCTCCTCAAAGAAAACACCCAGACCTGGCTAACATAGTCCTTGTGGAAGACTGTGTTATGATCTGATGAAACCTAAAAGAGCTTTGAGCAAACTCTAGCATTACTTTTACTCAGATAGAGCAAGGGCTTCTGTCAAAATGGAGAACATGAACAGCTCCAAATGTCTGTCAGCTTTGACCAAAAATCTTCAGGTGTTTGCCAGAAAGCTGAAGATGAAGAACAACTAAAACCAACATATATCCAAACCAGCAAATAAAATGTAAGCTGGTCTAGCCAGAGTCTAGAACTACAACTCAACAAAACATCTGCATGGTGACCTGAAAAGGTTGTCTGAATGGAGTGGAGAATTTAAGCAGGTAGAGTTAGTAAAATGGAGAGAAATGGATCCTGTCCAGAAGTGTAGCACTCAGAGTTGTTGTATGAGTACCAAGAAGAAACCCAACAGATGTACTTTTACAAGTGCAGCACTACAGGAAAGATTATTAGAAACTGCTTTGGGTGTGTTTCAAATTTAATGGACACAAAGATGGAAAAGAAAGGGAAAAAAAGAGATAAAAGAATGGAAGAGTGGTGGGGCAAAAAGTTAAAAGGGAGAGAGGGACATGAGAATAGAGGAGAAAGAAGGAGAGAGGGAATACAAGGAAACAATGGGAATCTGCTTCTCCACCTTTGGAAAGAGAGAAAAAAAGAAAAAAAAACAGAGAACCGAGAAACCACAGTCACAAACAACATATGCAAAAATAACAACAACAATGTCACTTAAAAGCACTCGGTACTAATTAATACAGGACGTATGCAAATGAACTCTTCATGCTTGCATGAATGAAACATTTTCTTACAAGATCACTTACATTCACAGTGTCTTCCATCTCGTTTCAGCTGGTAGTTCTTTCGGCACTCACATTTGTACTGATTGTTTCCTACATCCACACACTTGTGCTCACAACCTCCATTCAAAATGGAGCAAGAATTTACAGCTTTAAAGTAAAACAGAGACAGAGGAATGGCAGGTAAAAAAGTGGCAAAACATTAATTGGTTCAGTTATCGAAATGGAAATGAAAATGCAGTAAAACCTTTACAAATGAATGAAAACAGATGAAACCAAAATTATGAGTTTCCTAACACAGCCTTCACACCTCAAACTCAGCAGCTATATAATTATGGAAAACACAAGGGGAAAAAGCTTAAAACTTGGCAATTATATTCAGTACTCTTATAGTGGATACTTTAATGTCATTGCCATCCTGTATATTCTGTGACTTAATGATGTGCCAAATAGGAATATTAGTCATTTTCTTTTTGGGTGCTCTCAACATAGGCAAGATGACAAAGACAGGTAATAAAATTATAAGTAAAATAGCATTCTGAAATGGATTACTTTAGCAGACACAATTAGCTGTCGCTTTGGCACCTTCCAAATCAGAGCATTTAGAAAAGCTATAACACAAAAAAAAAAAAAAAAAAAAAAAAAAAAAAAAAAAAAAAAAAAGTCATGTTGTCTTTTATTGCTAGAAATGGAAAATATATATATTTGAATCATGCACTGGATTTGAAATTTCATACCAAGTCAGAATTGATCTGTTTCACACTTTTTGGACTGCAGAAAAAAATCAGAATTAATTAGAAATTAATAATAATAATGAAATTTCCAAAATATTCCTTTGAAGATCAAAAACTTCAAAACATAGAGTCAGATCTTTTTCATACTGTTAGGATATATGTAATTTAGGCTAGTTATTTTTGAAAAATTCCTATTTGCAGGATTGTTTACTCACCAATGCAGGTCCCACCATCAGAGTGCATACGGAATCCTTCACTGCACTCGCAGTGATAAGAACCTGCTGTGTTGACACAAGTTTGCTGGCATCCTCCATTGAGCTCCTCACACTCATTTATATCTGGAAAAAAATACAGATTAAATATATACTAGGGTGTATACATACTTTTAACAAGTCTGCATAAAAAAATCAAAGCATTCATGAAGCATATCTAAACCTATATAAGATAGCACAAAAACTAAAAACCACTGGAACATAAACTTCAGACTTGTCATAAACACCAATCTTTGTCTAGTTTAGAGCACATCTAGTCGCACATGAAATCAATGAGTTTAATAAACAAAAAACATTAAATTAACAGTCTAGATAGGAGACAAGGATTCTACAGACTCATTCAATAAATTAGAATATTATTGAAAAGCCTATTTATTGTAGTAATTTTATCACTAAGTAAAACACATTATATAGATTAATCACAGACAGATGGATGTTTGAAAGCCTTTATTTCTGTTAATTATGATGATTTTCCACTTACAGTTAATGAAAACATGACATTTAAAATTAAAATATTACATCAGACCAATAAAAAAAACTATTGTGGTCTTAATGAAAAGTATGTTTAATACCTTGTTAAAGGTTATTTTCAAAAGGTACTTAATCTGACAAACAAGACTCATTGTGATGCATATTCTAATTCACTGAATATGACTATATTGAATGAGAGCTAATTTATTTCCTAATTAAATATTTGGTTCAAATATGTTGTGCATACAAAAACTCTGACAGCTGTTTTATAGCTGGAGCTGAAGCAGGAGTCCTCCAACAAATTGAAACCCTGTTCTCTTTTTCTATTTGCAAAAATATGTATCAACAACAATCATCCTCTGAGTTTTAATCAAATTTGATTATTTTAAATGTTGATCATCAAATCACTCTTTTTTTTTTTTTTTTTTTTTTTTTTTTTTTGCAAATACCTTTTTTGTGATATATGTAATATTTATTTGGCCTAAGTCTGTTTGGGGTTAATGTTGGATGGTGTATGCTGTGTGTGCTGTTCCTGAACGCATCCTCGTGGAATGGTGACACATGGCTGCATGTGTGTTAGACTCATGCTTTTGATCCACAGAGACAGAAACCGGTTGTCAAGACAAAACACCTGAACATTATATTCAAGAACCATTAAACTTCATTTCATGTGTGGACAATGCATCCTCAAAAGCATTGTCATGGCTGTCATCTCCTACCGTGCAACTTTGTCTGTGGATGATAGTGTATCTGAGTGCATTGAGGGCAAAAAAGTGTCATTTATCATCAACTTCCTGGAAACCTACTGTGCCTTGCAGAAGTATTAATACTCCTTGAATTTGTTCACATTTATCATCTAGAGAGTGAAACTTTTGCTCATTCTTGCAAAATAGTTCAAGATGTGTCAGATCAGATTGAGATCACTAATTTTCAAGTCTTGATCTAAATCGTTCCAATTTAACAGTGGCTGTAATCTTAGGACTGCTTTCCTGTTGGAAGATAAAACTCTAACCCAGTCTTAAGTCTTTTGCTGCATTCAACAGGATTTTTTTCTAATACCCCCCTGTTTTTAGCTCCATTTATCTTCCCATTACCTCTGACCCACTTTGTTTATTTTTATTTGACCTTTATTTATACAGGTTGTCAAATTGAGATCCAAGATCTCATTTACAAGAGAGACTTGTTTTGATAAAACAAAACAAACAAAATTACAAACACAGCAACAATACAAGTAATTAAGAAATTCGACCCAATTTATTAAGCTGATGAACTAATATGAACTAAAAACAAGAGCAAGTTTCATAAGAAGATTTCTCTTTTTCTCTAAAAAGAAATTTGAATTGTCCCAAAGGGATCAAAGCTGATAGCTTCAAACCCTGCTGTAGAATGTTCCACACTGACAGAGCAGAATAAGAAAACGCTTTTTTGCAAGTTCTGATCTTAGATGATGCTCAACACATACAACTGCTGACACATAAGGATATTTGTCAAAGGTAATGAGCTTGTTGGTCTCCACATGTGAAAGGAGTTTAGAGGGAAACATACAATGGCAGCTTTTCACGTTAAACAAGGTTAAAAGGGTGGCGCCTGGGGGGGAGCAGAGCCGAGTGCAGTGGTGGTGGTGTCGGGGATCAGGGGTCATGAGTTCTGAATGGCGTCGTGTGACACCGTCAGGGTCTAAGCTGGGATGCTGAGACAACACGTACAAGTGGACAAAGCAGCAGATCCGATATGTCTGCAGACTGCTTAAAGGGCTCCAATTAGGAAACTGAAATTTGAATGGTAGGGCCCAAAGAACATGGTTGCAAAACTCAGATTATGTGCTGTGTTCTATGAGGTGAAAAACAACTAGTTGTTGAAGTGGTCTCCCTAATTCCTGATTTTATACTGTGTTATTTTGATTTTAAAGTCTCAATTCAGAAAGATCAAAAAGACACTTTTAACGAATAATAATTCAGAGTTAGAATGGCCATTAAAGTTCAAAGGTCAGGGTCACATGTTCACACCTGTAGCTCTCTGGCACAAATGAGCCTCAGTGCTCACCACAAACCCCACAGCTTTATTTTACATGACAAATGTCACTAAAACAGCGCTGCTGCTTAGAAAACTTGAATGTAATCTCTTATAATTAGAAAACTGTAATAATGAATTCAATCCTAATATTGAAATTTATCTTTAATTCAAAGACAGAAGAGCTTTTATTGGAGCACCAAGAGAACGTAGGTAATACATGTTTAAAGGACAAAAATAAAACAAATGTAACATTAAAGAATTAAAACAAAAGAATGAAAATTGGCAAATTTCTCAATAGACTGAAAACAGATTTGCAAAACTAATTAAGTATTTAGGAAGAAAATTAATGTACAGTATCAGATATATGGGACAGGAATTTTAAATTAAGGGCAATACAAAAGTTCTGTTTGATGCATTAACAATGTAATACAGTGTTTAAAATAAATAAATAAATAAATAATTTATTAAAGTGTGTGGAGGTCAAAAACTATGAACCACACTGGATATTTTGTATTTATTCAGAACAAAACAGTAAATACAAAAGAGAGTTTATCACATTCTGTCTTTGGGTTTTGATGCATTCAAACATCTAGTGATCCATCTTACCATGACAAGCCTTGCCATCTGGCCCTACTTTGCTGCCTTTAGGACACTTGCAGAAGTAGCTCCCGATGGTGTTGCAGCAGTAACCCTCACAGCCGCCTTCATCCACTTCACACTCGTTAACATCTGAAAGCAGAGGATTAAAAGGCCAGGTTCACCACAATAACACTCGCCAGTCGCCACACAGAACAGTAAGTCATTCTCTTGTACAAAGCTGCTTTTGAGCCTCACTAAGTCATAAACCTTGGTTAAACTGAAATTCTGGGACAAATGAAGAGCAAAGGGATTCATTTTTTGGTTCTGTTTCATTCAAAGCAGAAAAAAGTCACTTTAACAGAAACTTTAGCATTTTCCCTTATCACTGCGCTAATTGAGACAGTTACAAACAATTCAATACAAAAGCACTTTGAAGACAGTGTACGTATAAGGCAGTGCTGTTACTGAGCATATTGCTTATTTCAGAAAATATTGTGTATATCAGAAAATATGAAATATGAAACATGAGACAGGAACATGGCAGTACCCTCACAGCCATTTTATCCTCTTCACATTCATGAACCTCTGAAAGGAAATGATTAAAAGGCAAAGTTCATATGGTGCGACCTCAACATATATTCCCCATTCATGCTTGTTTCTGCTTTGCTGAAACCCTGTTCTAGGAATCAGATTTTGCTTTGCAAATCAAAAATACAGAATAAATAGTTTAAATGAACAATATGGGAAATGTCTAAAACCTGTGAGCAGGGACTAAATACAACTTTAAAATTGATCATCTTTAACAGAAGATATATTTGAGAGGAAACATCCAAAATTCCTGGTCTCAGGAAGATCAACCAACAGTTTACATGCTATTATGTCAATTTCTAATAACTCATATCTTCTCTGTGATTTTAGTTCATTTAGCAAGCTTAAGATAAAATGGTTGCTTAACTGGAAGAAAGAAAAAGAAACACAAACTGATTAATAAAATAAATCAAACAGACAAAAACAGTCAAAGGGTCAAACTGAGTTGGAGAAGAAAACCTTTGCAGCATTTTGTTTTTGTTTCCTTCTGTTACAAATATTTAATCTCCCTGATGGACTGAGTATTAAGGGAAAGGCATGTTCATTTGTCAGGGAATTTCACAAGCACAACTTTGAAAAACAAGAGACATAATAAAAGGAGAAACAGTCCAGCTGCAAAGGAAACGAAATATTTTTCAACCTATGCAGACTGAAAGCTTCCAGAAAACTTCTGTTGATATTATTGACAGACTACAAATATTTTCTAAATTTCCCACATGCCCTTTTTTTGACAAACAAGGAAGTGTGTCTGATCAAAACCAGCTTGTGATCAAGGCTTTTTATCATTTTTGCTGCAGTAGTAGATCTTCAGGGTCTTAGTCCCTAAATTTCTTGATGTTTGCTATAAATACAGCATTTCAACATTAATCTGACGGACGCATTCTGTTTTATTTTAACTCATTAAAAAGGGCAAACCTGTCAAAATACATACTCCTGTTTGCTTAGACATATTTAAATTCCCACGTCAAGACAGGCACCTTTGCAATGATTCTAAAAATATCACTAAATATGAAAAAATCTGCATTAAATAAAATGTTTGATTAGGTCTCTCTCAAATGGAAATATAAATTCAGAAATTACTGCCTAGGTCTAAGCCAGATGTAAAGTATGGAAAAACAGCAATATCAGTAGCATATTCAGAAACTGAAGGCATGCATATTGCTAAATTTTCCATGTATCTTTATATCATATTATGGTATATTTAAGGTACATTATTATGGTACATTTACTATTATAGCTCAAACGGGAAAAATGAACAATGAAAATCTGCTGAATTCTACAAAACCTCAGAAGCTAAGGATGGGTCGCCATGTTTGTTTTTTTCAGGCCACACCCACACTTAGTTTCTAAGGCTATGCAGGTTTGTCCGAGTCATTTTGTGAAGATTTTTGCAATGTATCAGAGTTCAAAAGATTATTGCACACTGTCTTTCTGTGCCTTTGAATTGAATTCATTGTAAAGTGTTTTGGGGGGGGGTTGTAGCTGTTGTTTTCATTTTTTTGTAGACAGCAGCGGAGCACTGCTTGCTGCAACTTTTCTTCCTGTTGACTACCCTACCTTTTACAAGCATGAGGACTCTCACAGGAAGGGATTAGACTGTTAAACTCATGGCCTTGAATTCTAACCCTCTTCAGCATCCTTTTGTTGCTCCCTCTGCTACACAGGGCCTTAACAAGATCTTCATGGTAGGTCAGCACTAACTGCTACTACCTTTAGGTTTTTAGCAGCATGTCAAGGACCCAAAGAGAATAAATTATAAGAAATATTTCTTTATACATCACTTTTCATTTTACAATAAAGCTGCAGTAAGTGTTGCATTCACAAGGTTAAATATTCATGAGTATTTTACTTATGCTGAGATTTAACACTTGCTGTCATTACAAACATTTGAAATAATGGTGGTTCATGCTTAAATGAATTACAGTTTAGGCCTAGACAATTACATAACAATATGTAATAAATAGAAATGGTAAGTTTTACCATTTACCATTTTACCATAAATATAAATAACATAATGAGGATAATAACAGTGAGGTTGATAACTGCTTGTGCCTATTGTTGTGTAAGAGATGAAAAATGCAACAGGCATGAAAGGTGTAGATAGCATGTAATTCTCAATGCTCTCTAAGACGAGATCGAAAGAAAATCAAAAAGCTCCTAAAATGTGCAAAAACTCAAACTTACAACACAGTTATATTGTATACGGAACCTGGTTGGTTCTTCTTTTTCCACAACATTCAGTTTCAAATTTTCTTATTCCAGATGATCCAGTTTTGCCCTTATAGACATCAGAATGTGTTGGATAGCCTGGAGGTGTTTTTGCAGTTTTAATTTGCCAATAAAAACCCACTGCTCATTCAAAATAAAAATAAAAAATCCAGGACCAACAAGATTAAAGGTGATTTACATGAGATTGGAGAATATTTGACTTTTCTGATCTCACGTCTGATCTGGATTCCTCTCGATACCTGCTGACATGAAGATAACAATTTGTGTCTTGGTCTATGGTCTTGCATTTAAAGGCACCACTAAGGGTGCCTATATGAAAATATCAGAAAACGCATGCATACAAAATGTCTTGAAATATTAAATATGCCTTTGTCTTAGATAAGTCTAAGTCCATTGCATACCTTACACAAAAAAGCATTTATTGTGACTTTGAAAGTTTCTGTTAAAGCCGTAGTATGTAAATTTTATAAACAATATGTTTTGTAGAGATTTGTTAAAGTTGTCACTATGTCCTGACAGTATAATATGAGACAGATAATCTGTGAAAAAAATCAGGCTCCTCTGACTTCTCCCTGTGGTCATACAGCCATCTGCAGAAATACACTGCTCAGTCAAAAACAACCAATCGGAGCCAGGAGGAGGGTCTTAGAACTGTCAGTCACCCTTGTGTATTTTACAGTACACCCTAGCAAGTTTGTAAACCTGAGTCTTGGGAGTACTAGAAATTGACACTGATGCATTGCATCCTAGCTGAATTAGTTTTTTTTTTTGTTTTTTTTTTTGTTTTTTGTTTTTTTTGCTTGTTTGTTTGGTTTTGCCTTCCAAGATCATCCCACAGGAAAAATAAGGTCATTGCTAAAAGAGGATGCTTCAGTTAAATCTTTAATTACATGCTCAAAATAAACAAGAAAACTATGCTGTACTTTTTATGTACTTTTCAGTTCATACTTCTAGATATAAAAAAAATGCACTACACTAAAAGGAAAGCGATCTCCTGTTGCTTTATGGATGGGAGTGATAACGGTTTCCCATCATGTAACATAAAGACCAAGCAGCTTTAAATGCTCTTGAATTTTTCTGACTCCTGCATATCTCATCAGGTACTACTGACATTGGTGACCTCTGCAGTGCAGTACTTCCCCCATTCCAAGTCCTCCGAGGACCCACATTGTTCCATCTACTCAAAAACTATTTGAAGCACATGAATGTGGAATAAATCAGTAAACCCTTAGCCATGTGTCCACTGTCCTTGTGGTAAAACCATTAAAAGATACAAGTCCAGATCAATGACAGAACAGCACAGTGTGGAGATACTAAAAGCTTTTTCATGTTCTCATTCTTCAATGCCAGATGGAAAGGAAGTAAAGGGAATTTGTATTCCCCACCTTTTCCAAGACTTTTTCCCAACATTTCTTCAGTGAGAAATAATATGAAAGTTTTTTTTTTCAGAGCGTCCTTGTGAATATTTTAAAAAAATATTGAATTTTTTAAAACTTTCCTAGAAAGTCAATGTTACTAGTTAAAGTGGTTCACATGTGATTTTCGGTTCTTTGCTTTTGAAATGCTAAAAACACAGGAAACATGTTTTACTTGCTATTCTCAAATAGAGAAAGAATTGCAACGGCACCACTCACTAAACCAATTAATCACTGTCATTTGCCAAGAATCTGTAAGATCTGAAGGCTGAGATGTTTCACGTGATAATTTAATAAGATCTATCAATTTATGAGGAAGGAGAAATAAATAGATTACTGAACAGAAACTGGAAGTCACCCTTACAGGAAAATTACCTGTTTTAAGCTGCCACTTTAGAAAGAACAATTTAGAACAGAAAACTACACCATCATGCTCTGATTGCAAAAACAGAAAGCTCTGTCAAGTAGAGCAAAAGGGGAAATAGAAGAACTGGGGAGCTGAACCTGCCACGGAGAGGAATGCCAGAGGCCACATCAATGCTACCAGTGGAAAATCAAACAACAAACAAAAGTTGGATTGTTTTGTTTGACATGGTTGAGACAGGGATGTAATCAATCATGACTTGGAGAAACCGAGAAAAAAGCCAGCTGTCATGAGGTTCCCATTCATGCATTAAACAGCATAAGTATCATAGAGCTTCAGCAACTATTGTGCAGTCAGACAGAGTGCATATCAATGTCTGTTGGATATTTAAAAGCACATAAAAACATTGTGAGCTTCCTCATTTCTTCTGATTGCATTAAAATAAGAGATACATTATTTCAGAATAAATGTTTGTTTCACTTCAGCAGCTCACATATTTCACATCTGTCTCTGATTTTTAGTTTCATATAATAATGATTATCAGAGATCTTACTAAGACTAAGTCAGGTATAACAACCCTTTTGTGAAGCAAACAGATCAGTTCCTTTTTATCTACATTTTCACCTCTACTTTTTTTTCATATCATTGAAATCCCTTGTTTATCTACAAAGCAAGAGAAACTACTTGAATGAAATAAGCTTAGTGCTGTTATAGTCCCTCCTATTCCAATAACACAGTAATAACATTTGACACAAGATACAAGCATAGTATGAAATAAAACATACCAAGTGTAAAGTGCTTTTGAAAATAATCACTGCCTTAATTAGTACCTAATACTTCTGCAAAAACTAGCACATTTCAGAAAAAAAGAAGACGAATATGGTCCTAAATGCAAGAAGCATGTCATGCTGTTTGTAATAATAGATTGGGAAAGGTAAAGGACACATGACTGAATTTTCATTTTAGTTATGGATTAGATTTCTTGTATGTACAGTAGATCACCGATCCTTTCAATTTCTATACTCATCCTTGCAGTGTCACAGGTGCTGGTGCCTATCTACAGCCGTCAGTGAGTGAGAGGTGGGATACACAATGGACAGATTCCTGGTCTTTCACAGACTAGCAATACTGGACAAAAAAACATCTGCACATACACTTAAAGCTGCAGTATGTAACTTTGCACCGGTCCCAACCTAAAACAACCAATCAGAGCCAGGAGGAAGGTCTTAGCGCTGTCAGTCAACTTCATTTACTAGCTATTCATTTACAACTTCATTTACATGCTAGCTAGCCTGAGTATTCACAACAGTCTCGTTGAGCTGTAGTGCGGCAGAGAGCAAGGGGGAGGGAGAAGGAAGAAGGAGGGATGAGCAGCGCCACTCAGATGGTGATTGACAGCGCTCCTGCACTGAGACAAGGCAGAGGAGCTCAATTTTTTCACAGATTATCTGTCTCATACCATACTGTCACAACATAGTGACAATTTCAACAAATATGTAGAAAAATATTTTTTATAAAAGTTACATATTGCAGCTTTAAGGACAATTTCGAGGGATCAGTTAACCTAACATGCATGTTTTTGAACTGTTGGAGGAAGCTTGATGGGTTCTTTTGAACATGTTCATGAGTTAAGCTTAACTTTTTGAGAACTTTGAATTGACCAATGCTGTTTTTACTTAGCAAACTTAAATTAGCAGAAATACTGGTCACTAAATTTTTTTTCAAATCTAAACTACAAAAAATTAAGGCAGTTCTAAAGGCAATATTGGGCAGAACCCAGAACTAGCCAAGTGTATTTAAGAAAGTGGCTGGTGAGAATAACCAATTAATTTCTTGGCTCAGATACTGCGTGGAGGTCATTTATCACTAGCTGATCCTGACTCCATGGTTTTGGGTTGCTACAAGTCATATTTTGTTTTATTTTTATTCTTATTAAAGTGTAATCTTATAGCCAGAATACTGTACTGCAATTAAAAATATATTCAGTAATTTTATAAACTACATAAACATCCCTCCCAAGGAGCTATGTTGTCAGGGGCTTCATGCCCCTGGTAAGGTCACCTAGGACAAACAGGTACTAGGTGAAGGATCAGACAAAGTGCAGCCCAAAGAACCCATGTGATGAGTAACACCAATGGAAAAAGTGTACCTTCGCCTGGACGCAAGTCACCAGGGGCCCCACTCTGCGTGCGACTGGTGGACAGTATTCACCCATGTAGAGAATATGAATTACATAGAAAGATAACCTAAGTAGAAAGACAAACTGTTCTCTGATTCATCTGTTTTTGAGCAAAGAAACAAAGCTGACCACCTATCAGCAGGGCTTTTGATACCAACTCTTGACATTCACACGGCTTCATCGGTGCACAACAGATCATATTATACCCCCAAAACCACAGAAAAATGAAATTTGTTGCCATGACCCCTTTAAACAAGTAAAATTTCATCTTGTTTTTTTTGTTTGTTTTGTTTTTTTTACATGCAACTTAAAGACATTTGGACATGACATTTGGAATGATGTTGACACTTGTAATGTAAATAACACCTCCCACATTTCCGCAATGTAAATCATCCATTTCTGGAATTAAAAAAACCTATCCTATCAACTGACATTGCTGTTGTCAAAACCCTCTTAAAGTCTTTGGTACTATCCAGAATCACTATTCTCAATAGCTCTTTGAAAACACCCAGGCATCTTTAGTGAGGACCAGATGGTTTCTGTCCTAACACTTGTGTATCAGTGGTCTCCTAATTTCATCCACTAGTTTGACCTCAAGCAAAATTTTGAGACAATAGAGTGAGATAGTATGGCATTCAAGAGCAGGGCAAATGCAACTTTTATAGAGCCAGCTCCAATGTTTCAGCACACAGTTAGAGCTTAATCCAGGCTGTTTATTACCTCACAGTGTCAACACTTTGGATTTAGTTCTACTGGCTGACAGACATTTTCATGAACAATGGCTGCTGTCTCATAGTGGGGACTGAAACCAGGTGGCCAAGCAACTCAACAACACACAGCAGGGTGTACAACCACAACTTGGTAGGAACACCAAAGAGACTAATAGTTCAATAGACCAATTGCTCTCAGTGCAAAAAACACTGAAGAACTCCCTAAAGTTTGCCAGTTAACCTGGGAAGTACACATTCAGATCACCCAGGTACCACACAGAAATTACATTATTACTTCAGCTAAGTTGGCAAATGGCCTAAGTTTAACATGGTTATGTTTGCTGTGTCACTGCTTGCACCAGGAAAATCAGGGGGTTTCAGGATCACAATGGAGGCTATGTTGCAATTTTTAGTGGCGATAAGGATGGCCTAAAATACGGTGTGTTAGAGATGAAGGATGGGCAGCTGAGTCATTAGTTGTGCAGCACTTCAAGCTGTTCAACTACATTGCTGCTTTCTCCATCTAGTTTTTATCCCATTGATACCAGCTGGAAATATTAACACCCGCAAGTTCAAATGTAGCATCTAGAACAATAAGTTTAAAAAAAACAACATATTTTTTGATTGGCTTCATACCAGTGTTTCTGAATCAAACTGGATGTATAGAAGCTAATATCCTCCTGTCCATATTAAAATGTGCTGGGCTCTTCCAGCTCTTCCGTGGTGATTGTTTAATAGAGACTGAATGCAGAACAGTAGACAGACATTTTTACTGACCAAGGAGTTACATCGACTTATAAGGCAAGTCCCTCTGCTGCTTTGACATCAAGAGAGGTGAAATGTGCTGGTCCTCTCCCAAGCTTTGGTTGATCTATCAACTCCCGAACAAAGACTACTACATAGATATCTTCCTGACAAGAGTGTATATTTTTGATCTACAATCACAGGCCACTTTATTAGGTATACCGGTTCAATTGCTTCTTAACACAAATAGAAAATCAACCAATCACAAGGTAACTCAATAAAAGTTCATCATGGCTGCTTACCAGCAGGATACTGCCATATGTCATAAAGCTCAAGTGTATAATAAATGCTTCAGTGTTTGGAATAGGTTAAGAGGATGTATCTGTCAAACATTTTTCATTTCTTAAGTTTTTTCCTTACTTTAATTTATTGCACAAATACAGAAACATACTAAATTAAATATGGTAAGGTATTTAAAAAGCAACTTTCAGTAAAATAACTTATAAGTCCAACATATATCAACACAGATCAACATTCCCAGGTCTTTACTGTATCTGTTTTCCTCCATCATAACTGAATGGAAGCAGTAATAAATCTGTCACTGAGGAATGTTAAAGCTCACAACACAAAGAGAGACTTCCAAACTTCCAGATTCACTGTAACGTAAGCTTTATCTCTCTTGTCTATAATGTTATAAACAGACCCAAAATATATACTAGCATGCCAAATATAAGCCTAACATTTTTCAACAATTAAGATTATTTCTTGAGTTTTATGAAAAACATTTTGTTCTGCCTGCATTGTGTTCCGTGTTTCTGTTCTCTTGGGGGTGCTCTGCCCAAATCTTCCTTTGTGACCAGGACCCACACTTGGACATTAGACAATGTCTTCATTTACTTCTGTTCACGTTTCAAGACAGGAACATGCAGATATGTACACACACATACACACACACACGCACACACACTGCAGGTATACGTACAACACAATCATGCACATCTAAGTGTGGATCAAACACAGAGAATGTTTACATCTACACTCATAACTTGTAGAGAACTTCTCAAAATCTCTGGGTATTTCTGTGATTGTTTTATGTATTTTAGTTTCATAAATACTTTTGAACAAAAACATGAAGATTGATATTTACAATACAAAAGAAAATGAGAAAAAGTTACAATAAGAAAATTATCATATTGATACATTTTTTTTAGAACCTTAAGAACCCAGTTCAGTTGTGTGCGTTTGCTTCTGTTTTAAAGGGGGTGTTCAGTAAAGGAATCTGGCCGGACACAGGCGCTTGGCTTGAGTCTATATAATGAGTCTGGCAGAAGTGAGTGGATAAATCTGTTAGGGGAGATGGGAAAAGGTAAAGTGTTATACAAAGCGAGACGACTGATACCATGGTGGATTACAGGACAAAATGGAAAGGAAAGAAGGATGAAAAACAATGATCATTTCTGATCGTGAACTGCCACCTTAAAGGGTGAAAAACCAAAGAGCTCATGTAAATACAAATGTGAGAAGCTGCCTCTAACAAACATGAACACATCCTTGTGAAATGGATGAAGTAGAAGACTGTTTAAAATCCCTGGCAGTCCAATGACAGGCCTTTCCCTTCTGGGAAGGTTGAGGAATCAGATGGGATAACCTCTGCAATGTGCTTTTGTGTGTGTGTTTGTCTGTTTCCAAGCATTCTGTCTCCACAGCAGCTTTCTAAAACTGTAACAACTATGCCGCCATTAAGGAGTATAGACCTCTTAAGTTTGGACAGGCAGGGAACATACAGACAACCAGGTCACTGAGAAAATGCTCAGAGAACAAGGCAGTAGGCTTTTAGCCAAACGTTCCACAAAATTTTAAATTCAATTGTAACAAATGTAATGTACTATTCTTTTACATTTATTTGTTTAAGGATGTATATACTGTAATATGTCCAATTCCTTTATCATGCATTACTGGCTATCACATCAATCAGTTTTTCCTAGCTATCAAAAGGCAATAACATTCTAGAAATGTTAAAGCAGTTTAGCAAATATTAGCAAAAAACATAAGAAATTCCTGATTTAGCCAAATATTCCTTTAAAACCAATCAGTCCCTCAAAAAGAACTTTTTTCTACCTTCAACAGAGACCCCATAGAGTAGTCTTATCCAATCAGCTTCATCACAGAATTGTGATTTTATAAAAGGTAAAGCATGAAGTTTGAGAACAACTAGTAATAGTTAGATATTTTGCTTTCTGCAAAAATAGCTAAGTTCAGTGATTGTTAAATCTAAGTTTAACTTCAAAAAAGATTTCATAAAGTGCAAATGGTATTGAAAATGATAACATATGTTTAGTTAGTAAGTATTTTCTAAATGGGAACTGAACACTTACCATACTGGCACTGTGGACCTTTGAACCCCAGTGGACAGTGACAAATATGCTCCCCAGTCTCTGCACATCTCCCACCATTAAGACAGGTATTAGCACTGCACAGTCCTGTGGATAATTAACATCACAAACCATCATGTTGCTGATATTTTTGGTTTTTCTCTCACTGGCAAGCACCTTTTTTGCACTGAGCACAAAAGGTGCTTAGTGCAAAATTTTCTATATAATCAATATTTCCAATCAATTTATATCAGATATTTGCTGTGTATATAAAGTAGATACTTGTTTACTCACTATGTAGACAGCCCATCTCATTATCTTTCTGAGACCAGCCGGGGCAGCACTTATAGACTGTGTGAAAATCCATGCTGTATGCTTGCCTGTATGCTGTGTAGTACTCAGTCCTGAAGAGGAAAGATTCTGTTACATGTACAGTTTTTTAGAGGCTGTACAATAGTATTTTGTAAACATACAAAAAAACATTAGATAAAG
The DNA here is from genome assembly GCA_014839685.1 of Anableps anableps. Taxonomy (NCBI): domain Eukaryota; kingdom Metazoa; phylum Chordata; class Actinopteri; order Cyprinodontiformes; family Anablepidae; genus Anableps; species Anableps anableps. The sequence continues at coordinate 21,460,683 of CM026068.1, read as the reverse complement.
TGTTTTATTAAAGTATGTAAATTCTAGCAACTCAAAATGCCCAAATATGATGTCTGCTGGCTATGATAGCAAACTGAACTGTCTGGTAATTAGATTTAGATTCCACAATCCAAAGTGGCAAAGAGAAAAACAGTCAAAGGTTGGCCATGATTTCCTTCATGTATTGCAACTGTTGCTTAAGATAGCAAAGAAGTAAAATGTACTAAAAGATGATCACCAAGCTTGAGAGCTTTGGAGACTTCAACCCTTTGACATTTTGTCATGTCACCTCCACAAACTTTACTTCATTTTATTTGGATTTTTGTTTGGAGTAGACCAGCACAAAAATATATGGTTGTACTTTTCTTTTTTGATAATCATCTGAAAATGTTTCCAGCATTCACGCAGCAGAGAGGAATAAGGTACTCTGGTGAGATGAGACCAAAATCAAATGTTTTGCCCTTCATACAAAACACTATGCATGCTGGAAAACTAAAACCACACATCACCATTAGAACACCATCCAGTTGAAATCCAGTTGAAAAGCTGTTGCAAAACTTGGAAACTGTTGTTCAAAGATGTTCTTCATCCAAACTGACTGAGCTTGAGCCCTTCTGATACATCTCTTAAAGAACAATGTGCAACAAATTCTGTCGCTGTATGTGCAAAACTGCTAGAGACATATCCTGAAGCCAGCTGCAGGAGTTGCAGTGAAAGATGGTTAGACAAAGTATTTACCTTTTGGGGGAATGAAGACCAATGTATACCAAGCTTGTCAGATTTTTTTGTAAAAAAAAAAAAAGTTCAAAGAAATGTATCAGTTTCCTTTTTTTGTTCTATTATGAAAAGTATCAATAAAATACGCTGATGTTTGTTGTTGTAAGATGATAAAATGTAAAAAAAAAAAAAAAAAAAGATTTACTGAGCATAGTATATGGTCTATGATGGAACATTCATCTCTCTGACTACTTGCTTGGATTAGGCTCACCTTTGAGAATCATGTTAAAAGTACATGTGTGGAATGTGAAACCAAATGGATTGTTCTTACCTTCTCTCTAATCCCACGCACCATCTGTGGCTCGTGCAGCCCTGCTTCCACACCTTCACCATGCGGGTAAACGCCTGAATGCAGGGTTGGCGGATCCCTAACATGGACACCTCCCGTGTGGCGCAAACATTTGGCCTTTGCACGGGGAAGGTACAGAAAACAGTGATGTAGTAATACTGCAGCAATACTACTTACACATGGATGACTTGATTCTGATGGTGGTGGGATCCTCCTGGACATATATATACATATACATACACAGGCATATATATATATATATATATATATATATATATATATATATATATATATATATATATATATATATATATATATATATATATATATGCGTGTGTATATACAACTTTGTGTGTGTATATGCAACTACTGATATGTTATTGCTTATGATTCAAATCTACAAGTATGAGCTGCAGACAACTGTATTGAGTTAGCCTAAATTCATTTGTGCTGTAAATTCAGGTAACTTACCACACTTACAACTGCCTCCACAAGGCATCTGGTTTCAATAAAGCTTGAAGTTAATTAGCGGAAGTACTGTGGTTGTACTCTAATGAAAATAATCCCTCCCTTAATATATTGCACAGTGTATTTCAATCTGGAAATCAGTGGTAGAGCACCATATGGACAAACAAAGAAAAAGTTGCACTCCACTGGAAGTGGACAATGTAAAACTGCGGTACAGTAAATACACGCTTTTTACGTGGGACCTGAAATAGAGACCCCTAGTGGGCACTAGAATTAGCACAGACCACAGAGAAAGAATAAAAACAAAAGTTATTTCCAAAAACTAAGATTATATATTCGTCTTTCAAAATCAATGTGCTTCCTGATTCAAACTTATTCCATCGCATGTGAACGCAACATTTTGTCATTCAACCGGGAAGTCACCAGTAGACCGCCAATTAACAACGATGGAGACGTGCTAACATGTTACTTACATGCCAAGCTGTAGATCCGCAGATGACGCGATGTGCATAGCGCTGAATAACTTCACACATAAATAGAAAATCTTTGGAAACATAATTCCAGCTGCTTTCAAACACGTTGTGGAAGATTCAGCTGTGCAGACTTCTTGTGCCCGTTTCTGACATTTATGGAAGTCCACCTTCAGACATAGCTCAAGAAATTTTTGGCTCACTTGCAGTGATGTTCTCGATTTGTTTCCCTGTTCATGCTACTGATTAGGTTGAGGGGAGATTTTCTGAGCCTTTGAGAGTCTCCGTGTTAAATGCACCACCCACAAACACCCGGGATGGTGGGGGTGGGCGCGGGGTTGTAGGACATTGACATGTGCCTGCTTCACTGTCACAGCCTGGTTTCTTTCTTTTCTACAGTCTATTACAGAAAAGGTGCGCTTATTTTGACATCAAACTCTGCATGCTTTCTGGTTTGTTTCTTTAAATTGTTGTGCATTTTTAAGAGAAACTGGCTTTTCAGTCTTTTAAAATTTCCATAGATATCCACCTGCAAACTTTTAAAAAGGGTCATTTTACCTTTTCTGTTACCTTCCCTGTATAACGGTGGCATTGACTTAGAGTGACTAAACATTGGTAATGACGCGATCAAATACAACACAAGCGTCCACAAGAACAAAAAGGACGTTTTATCCAAGTAGGCCTACCTTTAAGCTTGCCCCAGATGTTCTGTTTTGATCTGCAGAAAGAATATTTGGTTGGGCAGCAAATAAATATACTAGGAAAATGGATTACAGGAGAAGAGATATAGTGCTGCAGTTCCCTATTCAGTTCCACCTTTTTGGTTGTTTCCTGTGTTAGTGTAGCTCTAGATATCCATAAAGAAGTGCAGATTAATGAAGATAACAGGAACTGGGTAGCTTTAGTAAATAATATAAATAAGAATACATAGGTCCTTTCTTGTTATATTTACAAATGACTCCAAAGATTCAGGTGAAATAGGATTTGCTTATGTTATTCCTCAGCTGAACATAATTATGAAGCAAAGAGCGACTGATTATTTACCTGTGTAGTGTAAACGTTAGCAATTCTGATGGCGTCACAGCAGGTAGAGCAAAAAAGACTAGGAAGAGTATTTAAATGTTCAGATTCATTGTTATCCTTAATGTCTATTTTGGCTTTCTCATCCAAAAGCTGTCCAGAGTTGGTATATGAAATTTATGAAATTGTTTTTAGATTTACACCGTCTCAAGTAATTGTTAGATTTTTGTGGGTACCTCTTCATAAAGGTACAGAGGGGAATGATTTGGCAGATCATCTGGCTAAACAGTCTCTGAAACAAGATAGAATTGTAGAAATGCCATATAGTAAATCTGAAATAAAATTTATTTTTAAGAACCAAGAAAAATCCAACTGGGAGAGACTTTTGGGAGGAGGGGACTAATGGACGTCACATACAACAGATAGCAGAGAGAATGGAAATAATTTGAGAAAATGAAAAAAAAGCAAGGCTGCAGTTCGGGCATACAGAGTTAAATAAAACTTTACATTTGGTGGGTAAACATCCAACAGGTAGATGTGAGTGTGGCATGGATTTGGAAAGCGTAAAACATGTAATAATTCAATGTGAAAAATATAGGGTGAGTAGAGAAACAGTAAAACAAGAATTAAGGAAACATGGTGTGGAGACATTAATGATGAATAGGGTGTTGGCTAAACATGAAAAGATAAATAACGTATTAATTAGATTTTTAAAGGAAACGGGGTTATATACAAGAGTATTAGTTCGGTAAAATATAGTCTGGCCTACACTCCAGTACAGTAGATGGCGATAATGCATCATAATGTTGGATGTCACCTGCCAAAAAAAGCCAAGAAGAAAAAGAAACGTTTTTGGGGTTTTTTTTTTCCCTGTTTAAAGTAAAGCCAGGGCAAGGAGCGAGAGGAACTTCCTCTCTCATATGAATACAACGAGATGTTAGACAGCTACGTTGTTTGTAATTTGTGTTCCTAATTTAATCCGTTGGAAAATCTACAGAAGTCACTTTCAGGTTTTATTTGATAAAAACGTCTTTAGAGAGGTCGCTGCGGTTAGCAACAAACCGGACGGTAAGAAACCGTGCTATAGTGTTAGCTAGAAATGGGGAGAAAAATAAGTTGTTTTCTTACACTTCTTCAGCTTTCTGGCCATATCACTGATTTATACAGATGCACATGTATTATAAATATTGTGGACGTTAGTTTGTTATTGGTAAAATATGTTTGTTATTTTTCTGATAAAAGGTCAATGCTAGCTTAATGTTAGCACCATTAGGCAGTGTAGGTTACTGCTGCAATCAAAGCTGTTTGGTCGTTGTTTTCAGTTTTGATCATATGATAGTGACACAAGCTTGAGGTTTCCCATCGGAGGTCTTCTCTGTCCTATTTTCACATAATCCTTGAGGGAAATTGGATTGTTTAAAAATAAACAAACCACGTCAACAACCTATGTCAACACACAAAAACAGCTGGAAAATGAAACTACCTGAGGTCACGTCCCGCTAAGATCACTTTTTGGGACTCGCGACTCTTTCTGTTTTGATTCCACAGAGTCAAATGAGTGGAGCAGCATTTCCGTCCCCGACGGTAGAGATGGCGGAGATAAACCGCATCCAATACGAGCTGGAGTACACTGAGGGGATAAGCCAGAAGATGCGCATCCCACAGAAGCTCAAAGTGGCTCCTCAAGCACACGAAGAGCCCAGTGTTGGTTTACAGGAAGTCCCCCCCAGCGTCATAATGCAAGTGCCAGAGAGAATCGTGATTGCAGGTTGGTGTCTTTTATTCTTGAGTTCCCACATTATTACTTGAGTTTAACATTTTAGTGATCAGTATTTTAGTATGAATTTCTGAATGAGAATTGTACATTCATTAAAAAACCTCACTTTTTGACAGTTCCTTTTGTTTTGGCTTCTCAAAAACTTTAAGTCAGGGTTTGAAAATGGATATGCGGTTCATCAAATTTGACTGGTTTAGTTACAAATTAAGCATTGAAGCTGCAGTGTTTAAATTTCTTTCAAAAACCTAATAAAAGTGATGCATAATGCAGTCCCAGTTGGACATAATCTCAAATATGGAACATAGAGATACATAGAGATAGGAAATGTGTAGGAACCCTGGTTGTTGCTGTGTCTAGCTGCTCAAAGCTCTATATGTATAGAATTTGCACCTTTCAGCTACGGCTGCATAATATGTCAAAAATATATTTGAATTTGCAATTGAATTTTGTGCACCATTAATACCACGGAAATCTATTTAGAATGCAACATTTGTTATAGTGTCAGCAATTTATGCTTAATTTGTGCTATTTTGATGGAGTCTCACTTTTAACAGGTGTCCACGCCTGTCACAGATCATAGTGCCTGAGAGAGTAAAGGTCACAGAGAGTGTTGGAAGGTTTGCGATGTCAGATAAGAAGGAGAGGAGAATGTGTTTTCATTGCAATATTTAACAACAACATTACCATCCAATGATATCCTTATACCGTGCATCCCCTCTGAGCAGGTATAGCTTTGTCATAACTACTTATAAACAACACATAAACAAATATGAACGGTTCAGGCATTTTCCACCCTACACTTACAGGCCATTTTGCTTTCATCATCAGTACCATGTCAGCTGCCAAAAACTGAAAAGGAAATGGAAATATTGGCATGTCAGTTTATAATGATTGCCTGTGTGTTCAAATAATTTCTGATGGTTTAGTTTCACGCTGTGATTTGTCAGGAGGTGAAACTGACCCCCACTACTCCAGACCCAGAGACTTGGACCTCATCCAATCAACACCCCTTGAAACTCTGGCGCTGAAGACGCCACCCAGAGTCCTGACCCTCAGTGATCGACCCCTGGACTTCTTGGAAGAGGAGCATCAGATAGCTTCAGAGACCGAGGAGGTGGTAGGTCATAAAGATATAAATTATTTATGGTGCAAGTACAAGAGGCCTGTGATTCTACCTGGTGACATAACATCATCACTCTAAAGCATAACCTAAATAAATCAGCTGTCTGCATTTTTATTTTTTTCTTATAGGTGCGGCCCCAGGGACATTTACGGCGGGAGCGGTCTGCCAGTGAGAATGCAGCTGTCCGTCAACCGACTCATAATGATTCTGCGTAAGCGTTTCACCACAGATGCCATCTTTAGCTGAGCTCTGTCTTAACTCTGCTGATCTATGCATGTAGTAGCAAGCTGTGCCGTTCTTATAGCTCTAACTTTTCATTTGGTCAACTGTCATCTTGCGTCTGGTCATCTGTAGCTGCATCTTGTCTGGCAGAATGTTTGTTGCTTGCAGTGAAAACAGAAAGCAGCTGATCTGGTCAGTTTCCATTATTACTTTAGACATGTACAAATTGAAGGCTTTGGTTTTATTATGTGTACTTTGGTGATTTGATAGACAGGTTGTGGCGAAGAGTAAAAACTTGTGAAGGGAAGACGTTTTCCCATCTAGGTGGCATCTCAGCACTGTTCATCAAGTTGCTTTCATGTGATGAGAGTGGGATTAGCCTGTTTCTGTTTATTTGGAGTGCTTTTGCTGAAATGGCTGACAGGCCTCTTTTGCTACGTCTTTTGTTTACATTGATCTGGCTGCAGTTTTGATAAAGTCAGTGGGGGATCGTATTTTTCCTTATTTCTCTCCCTTTCCTTCCTCCTCCTCTTCTTCTTCCCTTTTCCCTTTTTTTCCCCTTAAATTTGCTCCTTATAATGGTGGGCACTGAGCAGTGCAACTTCACACCCCCCGACCACTAACCAGTCACGCCCTTCCCTCAACGAGGCTGAAGAGCACAACGTGTACAGCGCTAGCGGTGTTCTATCTTTCATCCAGTCCACTACACGTCGGGCCTACCAGCAGGTCCTGGAGGTCCTGGATGAAAACCCACGCAGGTGACCTCACAATTATCTGGTCATTTGTTTTGCCATTCTTTGTCTTAATTGGCTGTAAAGATTATTGTCAGTAAGTCGCATACAAACTTCTTTAAATGTTTTCCCATCAACTTATTCCAAGTTTTGCAGATTTCTGCTTTTTTGCACGATCAAGGGACTATTTTTATTCAGTTCAATTTATAATACCAGTATAATATATATGTTGATATAATACCAATAATAAGTCCTGGGAATAAACACAGATAATGGGAATAAGAATATTTAGAAGTTTCTAATAATAATAAAAGAAAACGTGGCAGATGACTCAAGCTTGCAGCGAGGCCAGTTCTATGGCAAGAATTAAAGTCAAACAATACAAAAGATTAAGAGTGCAGTCGTGAGGTTTTCTGACAATGAAAGCTTAGTCACTCATCAGCCTTCCTTTTGAAAGGAAACCTATTTATTTTTGAAAGAAGGTGAACAATCTTTTTTTGAGAAATCAGCTTTTTCAATCTGAAGAACATCAGATATACGCTGGTGCTGCAGCAAAAGAAAGCGCTTGTGAAGGGAGCAGTTACAGTTCTCAATTTTCAACTTAGAATTCAAAACTTGTCAAATGCCAAAGGTCTGTGGCTAAAATAAACTGGAAATGCAGAAGTAGCTTTTCATATGATTTTAATACTCTACAAAAAAGTGCCTTTTTATCCCAACAAACACTTTAGCTCTCACCTTCCTCTCCGTTTCCTAACTCTGCAAAGTTTAGACCTCTAGCCTAACATAGGTTCACTCAAGGTGAAAGAGCAAATACTTCATCTTCAGCCCCCCCTCTCTGACCTCTGCCCTGGGTTTGGTATGGGAGCAGCTTTTTAAAATGCTTCCCACTTGTCATCTTTTTTTTTAATAACTCATGAAACATATTAGTTTGTAGCTCTTGGGTTAACTATCACATCATTGAATGTCTTGAAAGCTCAGTCTTGTGGGTCCTAGGGATGCTAGTGGCATGTGCGTTTTGTGAAACACTGTGTTTTTCTAGATCTCTTTTTGCCTTTTCCCTTCTTTGTGTTTCCCCACCTCTTTAGCAAACCATCACTGCGAGGGGGGTCAGCTTTGACCTCCAACCCCCTGCCTGATTCCAGGTAACTTCTCCTGGCACCTCATGTTCTCCTTCTCTTTCTCTGTCCTCATGCTTTCTTGCCTCGACTGCTCATTGTTTGTTAAGAAGAGGTCGAGCTATGTCATGAAATTCTCAGGACATATGTATACCTGAAATACATAGTCAAAAATGTTGCTAGCTGCTATGGCTTGTTTGGTGATATATCTAAAAGGAATTTTGTTTGTTTTTTAAGGCTTGCATTGTCGACATTTGAAAGTTCTCTGGAAGTGCCAGCTGATGACATGACGGTAGTCGATGCGACAACACTTCGACGCCAGGTTCGTTTTTTTACAAACATCTTATTGCAGGTGACTGAAATCTTTTGTAACAATGGGAAACAATGTTTTTTGTTGTTTTGCTTTTTTTTTTTTAACCGTCTCAATAGCTCGTTAAGTTGAACAGAAGACTCCAACACTTGGAAGAGGAGAACAAGGAGAGAGCAAAGCGAGAAATGATTATGTACTCAATCAGTGTTGCTTTCTGGCTTGTTAACACTTGGGTGTGGTTGCGACGTTAGAGCTGGGGTGTATTTCTGCCTCTGGCATGTCAGGAGAAACATACCAGTCCTTCTTCAGTGTATCGGATATTAGCTACTCGCTGCATCTTGTCCTTGTGTTAAAACATTTTGAAATTTACGAGGCCTAACTTACACAGGGTTGATATTTTGATTTTTTTGTTTATTTAATACATGTACAGTTTTATTTTTCTATCATTTCATCCTGTCCATATTTTTCTTTCTTTGCTTTTATTCCAAAGTTTCTTGCCCAGTCCTGAATGATTTGTAAATATTTGTTCATGTTACCTAAAGCTGTGGGAAGACTGATACAGTATGGCTTTGGTCATTGAAACGGGAAGACATAACCTACAGTGTGGAGACATTTTACTATATGGTAACATGTTAAATATTTATTGCAGGGAGAATAATATTGTGACATTGCCTAGGAAATGTAATGCAAATAATTAAAATTATACCTGCAAATTGTTTTCTTGTGTTTTTATTGGTGCCATAACTGAAAAAAATACATTGTAAATTTGCTGTTACACACAAAAAAAAAAAAATCAATGAACTTTGCTATTATATTTCTTGAAAAAGGTACTTTCAAGAATCACATTAATGTGCTAAGAAAATTAGTTATTCCCAGCAACATTCTAATGGCCTCATTTGGCTTTCAGATTAAAGTTTTGAGATTTCAAATAGTATCACAGGAGGGTCTGTTTATATCTAAAGGTACTAGTCTATTTCCTCAATCAGGCAGCGTTTTACTGAAGGTTGATTGGATTTAAATTCTGGATGGTGGGTAGTGACGTCCTCGTCCTCTGGATAAACCAGTGATGAAGAAGTATGAGAGATCCCAGTTGATTTTTTGCAGCTGCTTAGAAGAAACGAGGACTTTCCTTTGTGACCAAAGCTGGAGATACCACCGCTCTGATTCTCAGTTGGTGTCTCTTCATCACTGCCTCCTGATATAACTTCTATTTTTGGTTTGAAGACCTGCTGATGGGATATTCCAGCGAGGTCTCCTATCTCTATGTCTTCCAAGTCGGGAAGCTCGTTGATGCGCAGTGATTGGCTTATGGGAAGGTGAATGGTTTCCAGCTGCTCTTCATCCTCTAGCTCTGTAGCTAATGGTCCAGGACCATGTAATGATACAAGCTCATCTGCTTCTGAAAAAACAGGCCAAACCTGTGGAGGCTGTGTGTTTTCAGACCAATTGTTCTCTTTGTTGTTCTTCACTAACTTCTGTCTTTCTTCTCCCACATCTGCCTGCAGTATCTGTCCATCTTGTACAGAGTTCTTCTGAACATTCTCTTCTGTTTCATGCTTGATCTGGGATTGATCATCATTTCCTTTATCAAACTGGTCATTCTCCAGCTTTTCTTTTATTTCTCTGTTTTCTTCATTTTTGTCAATCTCCTGTTTTGATATTTGACACTGAACAAAATCTTCATGAGCATCCCGGCTCTCCTGCATAAAGGCCTGGACGTTCTCTCTTTTAGAGGAAGAGAAAGTGTCGGTGTTACTTTCTTCACTAAACATTACTGAAGTAGGAGGCGTCTCAGTTTCCCCTAAAAAAAAGAAGCAATTACACAGTTAAACTTATTTTTCTCTGACTACTATTCTAATAAAACTTGAACAATGCTCACCTCTCTCTTGCAACTCTCGCAGGCGTTTACGCTCCAGGCCTTGATCCCGAATTCTCCTCATTCCATCCAAGCTGTCCTGGATTTTCCGTCTCTCCCGTGTCTCCCATGCCTCCCACTCCTTTCGCTCCCCCTCCAGCCCTCCCTTGGCCCATGCCTCTGCACATGCCCTGTCTTTGGGGAAGACGGGGCGGTCATCGAGGAAGGTGAGCTGCTTAAGACGGACAATCATGGTCTTCCTGTACTTGTTGATTTTCTTCAACACCTCATTTCCCATCAGATTCAGCACTCGCAGTTCTGGCATTGCCTCAAGCACAGGGAGGATCTCAGGGTCGTGCAACAGATTGTGAGACAGGTCCAGCACACTGATGGCCAGACACTGACTCAGATGCGCTATGTCTTTCACACTCTCCAGTTTGTTATGGGATATTTGCAGAGTGCTGAGATGAGGAAGGCAGGAGATGTTCTCTATAATTTTAATGTAGTTGTTGGAGACATTCAGAGTGTTGAGTTTCTTCAGAGGTTCCAGATTTTCCAGCTTGTAAATGAGGTTTTGCTGAAGGAACAAACAGCGAAGGTCAGTTTGAGCACCCAGGTTCTCAATCCTCTGGAGCCCATTGCTTTCCAGCCAGAGACATTTGAGCCCTGTGTACTCCTCCAAGTTCTCAATGGTGGAGAAACCTTTAAAATGCAGATACAGTGTGTCATTCAGGTAAGGTGTGGAGTACAGTTTGTTCTTTCTGCAGTGGTCTTTGAGGAATTTCTTGGTCATCCTTGGTTCTGATTGTTTTTCCTCTTGCATTGAGGGCTTCCACTGGCTGTCACTTTTCATGTTTCCTTCAAATTCATTGTTTTTAATCCCACCTGATCCTTTTCCGCCAGAAGTATCGGTGGCGTTTGCACTTTCCGACGGATTTTCTGTCGTCACCTTATCATCCATCCTCTTGAAATTCAGCGGTGTAATCCCCCAAAATATACTAAATAAATCCGCAGACGAAACTAAGGTAAGTATTCGTTGCGGAAATGTGCTGAAGGGCAGGCCGTTAATTGTCAAACTGGAGAAATATCATCTGGCAATCTGCTTTGTTTGTCAACGGTAATCACGTTTACGTTGGTTTCCATGGTTACACTACGACAGCACATTTTGTTCGTGCCGGATATTTATCAGTGTAACACACAAACTGCACTGGGAGAGGGAAACATGGCGGCGGGCTACATGCTTAACCGCAGCGTGTTAACGTTTAGGTTACAGTCTCAGCTCGTTTCCAAAAGCCCCTCACTAACACAGGTTAGGGAGAAGAAACGATGGATGAAAGCGTACACATACCTCATGGCGAAGAAGTTAAAGCTTGAAGGACCACCGCCACCGAAGCCACGGTACCTAACATTTAGCTAATGCTAAAGAGCATCTCAAGGCCATTCGTTTGAGAGCCCGTGTTTTTTTTTTTATTGGTTAAAAAAATGGGGAGTAGAACAAGTACTTACATTTTTTGCTTGAGTTTGCATAAATAATATGTTGCTCACACCGCCTCAATCGTAATAATGACAAGTGTATAGGGGCAAAAGTTACTTAAACGTATATTAATGAGATATTTTCAGCACTCCAGCAGCTGCTTATTATTTTCCCAACATTTCTGAATGACATTGTGATATTTATTGAACAGACTTTGTTCTTCCTTTGTCTTTCAGGTGGCAACAGCCTAATTGGGATTACCATTCAGAGGTTCAGGCTTTCAGTTCCCGTCTCCATGAAAACTTCTCTCTGGAGTTACTTAAAACAGCCTTTATTAATCCGTGTTACCTGAAGGCGGAGCAGGAGAGAAGAAAGCAGCTCGACATCGACTCTGAGACCACGGCTCTGGTTCTGAAGGATAATCTTGAGCTGAGTAAAAAGGGAGCAGGTTTGACCAAAAGCTTCCTGACTGACTGGTGTAGGGCAAGCTTTCCTAGTCTGCCACATGAGGGGGTTGAGTCCATTGTGGGGCACCTCACCAGTCCATCAGTCGTGACTTATGTTGCAAGAAATCTTGGGATTGAGGATCTTACGATGAGTGCAGAATTCCCTGTTCCAGAGGAGGTGCTGAATTCTACGTTCATGGCAGTGGTTGGAGCGCTGGAGGAAAGTAGTGGTCCAGAGCATGCTGCATTCTTTCTCAGGGTATGGAATTTGTTGGCGCTTGTTTCTTTTAAAATTAACTCAATTATTTTAAGGTTGTTTTCTCAGTTCTTTTACAGTGTAATGATTCTCATATCCATCCTCTCTGCTACCCTACAGGATTTCCTCCTGACTCAGCTGATAGGAAAAGACCTGTTTGATATGTGGACTGTGGTGAATCCGATGGGACTGCTGGTGGAAGAGCTTACAAAGAGAAATATTCCTCTACCAGAACCTCGTCTCATCAGATCTGCTGGAGCCAGTACTGTCCTACCGCTCTACTTTGTTGGCTTGTACAGGTACAGGTACATGTGCAATCATGCATGCTGATTTGGCTACATATATTCAGTGCCTTAAGTCATTCGGATGTGAGATTCATACAATGAGAATAAACTTTAGAAATAATAACGTTTACATATGTATCATGTTCATGTTTTGCTTGTCTTCTGGTTCATCCAGTGACATGAAACTCCTGGCTCAAGGTCCAGGAGAGACACTTGTTGGAGCTGAGGAGGAAGCAGCACGTGTGGCTCTACGCAAACTTTATGGCTACACTGAGAACCAGAGACCCTTCGACTTCTCTCCACAACAGCAGCATCAGCAGACTTTACTTCAGTCTGTCAGTAGCAACTGACAAATTAATAAAAATCTTACATCACCATGAATCTAATAAGGAAAGGGGGCAAATTTGCAGCTACTACACAATATAGACTTTCAACAAGTTATATCTAAACTTGAGTCCACTTTTCAAGATCGACAATGTTTGAATTTCAAATGTCATTACCACAGACAAAAAGGGAACACCAGATGTCATCTGTTGTACATAAGAAGTGTAATAGTGCTATGAGATTAGTACAATGCCTGAAATAGACCTGACATTTGGGTTTCCTGTAAATAATGCAGCTGCTCTGTGGTGGTCTTTGTACTCTGTTATATAACTCACATGTAATAAAATGTACTTGAGTGTATGCATATTGATTGTGTTCATGCTCAGTTTCTGCTAAATATATAAATGCAAATAGATGGAATTCTGCAGATGTATTTACTTGTCATAAAGGTCTCTGTTTACTGTTTCTAAAGTGTTTAAATGCTAAATAGTGAGTATATCCTTCATACTAAGAAGATGAAGATCTTAATTTATGACTTGTGAAAGTATTAATCGTCCATGAACTTTTATTTTTGTCACAACACAGTCTCAAACATCAGTTTTATTGGGATTATTTGTGATAGACCAACACAAAGTAGAGCATGATTAAAGAATTCATGGGTTAGCTGAAAGTCTGAAAACTGTTTGGGTTTGTATTCAACTCCCAAGAGTTAATACATTGAAGAACCAGTTTTTGTTTCAACTATAGCTGGAAGTCTTGTTTTGGCAGTTTTGGCTCATTGTTCTTCGCTAAATGGCTCAAACTACATAAGGTTGGTTGAAGACAGTCTGAACATCAATTTTCAAGTATTGACACAGATTAACAATTGGATTTAGAACTGTACCATTGTAACACATTAATTAATATACTTTCCACCATTGCTCTGGCCGTATGTTTAGGGTCACCATACTAATAGATTCTAGGATTGCCCTGTATTTAGCTCCATCAAGCCCCCCCATTATTTGTGGCCAGCTTGCTGTCCCTGGGCAATAAAGCGTAATGCTGTGTTCAGGGTGATGTGTAGTGTTAGGTTTCTCTCAAACACAGCTTGCAACAGATCGATAAAAAGTTCATCTGATTAGAATGGCTTCTTTCACATGTTTGCTGTGCCCCCTTCATTGCTTTTGGCTTTCTCTCATCAATAATTAACGCTCTTGACTCTAGAAATATTGGCAACAAAAAGTACAATTTGTGAAGCAATTGCCCAAAGTTGTCTGTCAGCAGTCTCCTACCTGAGCTGTGGATCTCTCCAGCTCCTCCAGAGTTACTATGAGCCTTTTGGCTTTTCAGTTAATTAATGTTCTTGTCCAGCCTGGTGGTTTGGGTGGATGGCTATGTCATGTTAGGTTTGCAGTTTTGGTTGATGAATTGACCAGTGCTCTCCGAGATATTCAAAGCTTTGGAAATTGTTTTATAACCTAACCCTGCTTTAAACTTGCCCACATTACCCCTAACCTTTCTGCTGTGTTCCTTGTTCTTTACGAGGCTGTTTATTAACAAACCAATGAGGATTTCAGAGAACAGTTGTATTTATTCTGAGACCAATTGTGCACTGGTGGCATCTGTTCATTAATTAGGCAAGTTCTAAAGACCATTGGGTGCACTGAGTTGTAAGTGTATTGGAGTAAAATATATGCATCCTGTGTTTTTCAGATGTTCAATAAAAACATAACATAACAGTAAAAAAAAAAAAAAAAAAAAAAAAAAAAAAAAAAAAAAAAAACAATGTATTTTCTAGTCCACTTCATATTTGCGTATTACCATTAAAATTCCAATAAAATACTTTGAAGTTTGTAGTTGTGATATCACAAAATGTGACAAAGGTCAAGGGAACTGAATGTTCTGTGATCTTGAGCAGCAAGGTACCGAGTACTAGCTGGCGCGTTTTCTTTAAAAAAAAAAAAAAAAAAAAAAAAAAAAAAAAAAAAAAAAAAAAAATGCAGCTGCTAATTTTAACGTGTAACAGCCTATTAAAATGTACCGTCGGGGAATATTGTCTAACATAATTGAACAACCTCTACGGTGGCATCGCAGTAATTATCCTAATCCACACGGTGGCGCTGGTGTATTTAAAAACTGCCGTGAATATCGTCAAAGATACTACCAGCAAGATGATACCTTTCATCGTTATTTTTAGAGATTTTCGGACAACTCTCAACTTGAGGTATACCTAAACACACGTTTCGGTTAATCTCGCATTTATAGTTGGATACAAATTATATAAATAACAGATTAGTACATTTAATTAATTTTTTTTTTCGAGGTTTTCATGCGCTTTTTTCATACTATTTTTTATTGCTTTATCAAAAGGATGTCTTTTTTCCCTTTTTAAGTACAAATCTAACACAAAAGGGAAAAACATTCTATAAAAAAAAATAAAAATTTAAAAATTGGTCCCAGACGTAAAAACAGACAGCGGATAACGGGATTTTTTTTTTTTTTTTTTTTTCCAAAGCGGAAGTAGAGTACAGAGTTCCTCTTGTCTCCTCTGCTGTGCATCCTGAAACTCCTTGTTCGAGGAGACGCCAGGCCGCCCCTGACAACGGAGCCGCCCCTATCTGCCGTTAGCAGGAACTCGGCAGCTGTTTGAGAGCACTGCCCTTTGTTTTAGTTGTAGCTGACCTCTCAGCCTCTCATTTAATTACCCGTGTTGCGTATCCTTCACCATGGCGGCGAGCGCGAAACGAAAACAGGAGGAAAAACATCTGAAGATGCTGAGAGAAATGACGAGTTTGCCTCCTAATAGAAAGTGCTTTGACTGTGATCAGCGCGGCCCGACCTATGCCAACATGACTGTGGGTTCTTTCGTGTGTACCTCCTGCTCTGGCATCTTGTGAGTATTAAATTGCACACAGACGTAAGCCACAGCTTTTGCGCTTGTGATATAATGTTTCAAATGACGGACGAAACAAAGCTGTTAGCGTAGGCTAATATTAGACATATCTATTCAGATAGGTTATAGTGAGCGTGGGTTTTGCTGCTTGATATTGTCTAGTTGTGCTGTATTGGGCGGGGTACATGAGTTGTCAGTGCACCCACAATGGAACTGAAAAGGCGACCACCTTCGATGCTAGTTAACTTTAGCTTCCAGTGCTAGCCAATGAACTTATCTGGTACTTGGAAGCTACAGATTAGCCTGTAAACCAGATGCTGCTACCAGTTGCTGTTAACATTAGGAAGCCCCCACTCCGACTAATTTTGCTTAGTAACTGTATACTCGTTATAGAAAGAGCCACATCAACACACTTTTTAGTTACTGATTTGCATACCACTTTTTTGGTTGTAAACTTGACACCTGGGCGTGTCAGTGTCATGTTATTTAGAGATGTGACCGATAACTGTTACCGCAGTGGTCATGCCATCATCAGCTTTGTGTCTGATGTTTACATAAGGTTTGTGTCTGATGTTTATATAAATAGATTTCTCCCCCCTTAGCTTCTTCTGACAAGAATCACAATTGCATTTTCGATTCAATTAGCTGATCGAGGTACTTAAAATTAACTCCTCAGTCTGCAAAGCTTAAAAACATATTGACTAAACTAGTAGTTACAGTATAACAGGGTGGATTTAGTTTTGCCTCACTTAAACCCTTATGGTGCAGTTGTATAGCCAGGCTTCTGCAAATTTAGTATTAGTAGAATCTTCTGTTTTTTTTCTTTTCCAGTTGCAGATAGAACTCCTTCACACAGCTGTTAGGAGATTAAAAAGGTATTGTCAGTGTGGATTATGGCATATTAGGACAGTAATAAAGTAATTAATTACATCCATGCTCTGTAGAGGGTCCTTTAGAAAACCAAATAAATATCTTGTTATAGTGTACTGAACTAACAGTTTTCAGTTACATAAACCATTTTAATTATTTTTTTTAATTCATTAACATAAAATTCACAGTAAAATAATAAATCCCTTTTATTATTATTATTATTATTCGTGCACTTTTTTCTGTTTCACTACATTCCCAAAGAGCCCACATGCCACTCACACACACACACACGTTTTGTTTTGTTAATCTTTATTTTTTTTAAATCTCCAATAAAAATGAGTACATAATCTTAAATTTGACAGATATTTTATTATTTTGTGTTAAAGCAATTCAAAAAGAAGTTCAACATACCATTTTCAGTTCAATATTTCTAACTGAAATTTTAGGTTGTGTGTTACCATATCCATGGATTGAAACAATACCTATTTTGCCAAATGAATAGTTGGATTTTTTTTTTTTTTTTGTTTGTTTGTTTGTTTTGTTTTGTTTTTCTTTTTGATTCAGTATTGCAGAAATATTTTTGGGTTGCAGTAGAATGACAGGTGTGATGTGTTCCTGTAATTAATAACAGTAACACTTATGTTGACCTCAATCTGGAAAATGAATAGTTTCACATCTGTGACACTTATCTTATGTTGACTTATGAGACCTGTAACAGTTTGAGATAACTGTTCATGAATTATTTCCTGTCAATTTGAGATGTGCTTCAAACTGGTTGTAATTGTTGGCTCAGGAAGTGGTGTGGCCCCACTCTGCTGCTACATCAGCAGCATGTGATGCATGTGTGCAACAGGAAGTGGCTGGGATAGCAGGTCACTGTCTGTCTCTCTTGTTTTTCTAATTGTTTGGAGTGACAAAGCACCTCCAGGAGAACACCTCACGATCAGGTTAAAATTGAAACAACTAGGGGTGGGCGATATGAACTTAAAAGTTTTATCACAGTGTTTTGTGATAACGATAAAAGTGATAAGAACCATTCATTACTTTATTTTTCGGTAACTGTATGGCTGTGACTGCATGGCACAGCAATCATAGCCCCACAAGCACAAATATTTCTCTTAAAAAACATACCTATTTGTAACAGGCTTCCAGGACACCAGTCACATAAAGAAGTGTGATTTGTATCACTAAAATGCACACAATAACTGCATTAATTCATATTTTAAAATGTATTAATATTTATTGATACTAGGGCTGCAACTAATGATTATTTTAATAATCGATTAATCAAGCGATTATTTTTCCGATGAATCAGACCAAAAATAAAAAAAAATTATGACTTCCTTTTAGGGGTGCGATTTTTTTTTTTTTTTTTTTTTTTTTTTTAACTTTCGGTGACTGATGATCGGTAGATTCTTACATGTTAAACTGATCTTATCCACTGATCTTTCTACCACCATGAGGGTCCGAGAGAGGGCTGCGTTTAACAATAGTTGGCATACTTTTGCCAACTTTGCAGCTTTTTTGATATATTTAGTACAGAAACAAATCAGCATAGGCCAAAATCAGTCAGGCTTTTTAAATTTCCGTCGATGCACCCCTACATTTTTTTAATAACAGCAATCAGTCTGTTGAACAGTTGATTGGTGTAATATATGTAATGACCATTAATTCGTGTGTCCACCCACGTGCGAGCGCACCTGACCCAGCGCGTGTGAGCGTCGGTGACTCAGAATAGAAGCGCGTGTTTTCATTCAACTTTTATCAATTTTAGTATTGGCGCTTTTGAAAGTGCGCGAGCAAGCGGTGCGGCTTGGCACGCGCACCCTTGCGCTCCGTTCGTGACGTCAACTCTAAACCTTGTTGGCAAGGCAGGGTGCCCCTCCCCCCCACGCTGATCTCCCTTCATCCTCATCGATCGCTCCAACATATCTCCATTTCCATGCCAGGTCAAATCACTTTTGTAAAGATTGTCTATTATGTTTTTTTTGTTTGTTTGTTTGTTTGTTTGTTTGTTTTTTAGCTTCGTGAAGCGCTCCCTCTGTAAGTTGAGTTTTATTCTTTCTTTGTTTGTTTGTTTTTACTTTAATTCAGTCAACCAGCATTGACAAAGCTCTGCCGGTGATAGAAAACAGCCCCGAAACATGTTGAGTGAGGCATTAATCGCGCGACACAACCAATCCATACTGAAATTCGTTACCAACAATTTTAATAGTTGGTAACAGAATTTATCGATTTGATCAATTCATTGTTGCAGCCCTAATTGGTAAACCTTTATTAAGTGGAAAAAAATTGTCCGTGTTGAGACACGGACAGTTTTAGGGGGTTTAAACATCATTAATTTGAATTTATTGTGACAATGATAAATCAGATTATCATAAGAAATTTATCACGATAAATGATAAACGATATGATAAATGTCCACTCCGATCAAAACTGATTTAAATGATTCTACTTGTTTTTTTGTTTTTTTTTAAATCCCATGTATTACTTTTTCCTCTATAAGACAAATATATATGAGAAAAATTTTATAAAAACCCCAAATTTCTAGAAAAAAAAAATTGATGGGACTTGATAAGTATCTAAATATTTTTTTTTTTATTATTTTGAGCTGGATGTCAAAAGCACTTATTTCTATCATGGATGAGCAGTAAGGAGTTTATTCACAGTTCCTAATGGAGAAAAGACCTGTCTATTGAATGCATCATTGAAAGCTGTTTATTAAGTGAAATTACCCAGCAACAATATATATCAGTGGTTGGAATGAGGGTTTTTGTTTAGTTTTTTGTAAAAGTTTGTCTTAAAAAAAGCTAGAAGGTTACAATAAAACAATTTAAAGTAAAAAAAAAATGTTTTACAAACAATTTTATAAAAACATTAACTTATTTTATTTATATACATCCATATTGCAGATAGAATCCCAACAGATGCTTAAATAGTCAATTTTTAATTTAATTTTATAATGATTTCTTTTAATTTTTGTTTTTTGTAGACAGTTTTATGGTTGTGACTTTTTTAGGGGTGATGGTAGGGACACAACCAACCCCCCTTATAACCACCAACTTCCTCCTTAGTTGTGGTTATTTAATGGGTGGTGTTGGAATCTGCTATGTAAACACATTCCTGGTGAAGGTGGGGACCTTCCCTGGAGGAACACCACTTACAATGTCTCTTTCTGGTAAATTTTTGCTGGCAGGAAGGAACCCCACTCGGTCTGTATGTCCTGAGTAACCAGGGATACAAAAGCGACATAACAGCATTAAAGAGGGCCAAATGTCACACATGGCTAATATAATAAATACCTGCCAGGTACTATTGAAAGTATTTTTTCATGATTTGTAAGCAAAACACCATCAGCACAAGTAATGCTTATCCGAATAAATCAGTTTAGCTTTATAAGGTATTTTTAAAACTGCATGTTAGGTATTAGACATTTCTTCTCCAGCAGTTGTTGTAGGCTTCATGGAAGCTCCTCCAGTCTTATAGTGTTGTCATAGTGTTGCCAGTTTCTCTCACCCTGGAGCTGTTTCAGTATGCAAATGAGTTGAGTTCTCTGGCTCAGTTATTTGGTGTACAGTAGAGACAAGGTCATGATTATTTTACTGTGCCATATATGATAATATTTTAGCACACTGTGCCACTCTGAATACATGGAGGGTAACTGAGTGGACTCATGGTTGTTCGGAAACGTGGAACGGACTTTGCTGATCTTTGCGGAATTGTGACGATAGAAGCAGTGGCATCCTGTAGTTCACATCCCTTCTGCAATTTAATTCTCTCATTGAACATAATGCCCAAACCCACTAGCTTTGGGCATTATGTGTGAAATGGCACACCTGTGGGCATGGAGGGCCTTCACCCTGTGTGGATGGGATCCAAACTGACACCTGTATTATATCTTACAAGTGACTCTTGTCAAAATAAACAGCGATAATAATAAATGTAAATAAATCATGTTTCGCTTTTTCTGAGTCATAATAAATGCTGGAAACTTAATTAATTAGCCCAACCACAGCAGATAAGATGATGTAACCTGTATTAAAACCTCACAGTGGGCCTCAGTGGGTAGAGATGTTCACATCATGTTTCAACCTTTAGGGTGATGGGACTTTTTCCCTGTCTCTGACCTAGTTTCATCTTGATTTGAATAGAATCTTATCGTTTACCTTCCTCAGGGTGCTAAAGACTCGCTGAAGTATCGCACAGGGAGAAGCACACACTTTTCTCACTGTATTTTGTTTTGAAGAGATTTATTTTTGATAAGTTTGTCACTTGTTCCTCCTGACTCATTTTGAAAGTAAAAAAACAATTATTTTTTTTCAACCTTATCTGTTTTCACAAGAAGTCTCAGAGAGGCAACTGAACAAAAGCTGACAAAACGTTGGAAATATCTGTCTCTGTCTTGTTTTTTTTTTGTACTGTATAATCTGTGTGGAATATATCGCAGTTACCTTTTCTTTGACCAAGTTTCCTGTTGTTGGTAACGCTGAGTAACAGTGAGTCAAGCTGACTGAAGGTGAAAAGAATGAGCGAGATGAAAAGTTCTGAGAAAGTTAACACCTGTCAATAATTTAGCAACCTTGCCTAGTGTTTCACTCCAAGTTCTGCCTTGGATCTGCGCATTACACAGTGCGACAGCACAGCTGTGAAACTTAAGATCCTTCTTCCTGTACACCTGTAACATAGTGCAATTTTTTTTTTCTCACTAAAAAAAGTCTAAAGTATCAGGTGTGTCTAAATATTAAAAAAAAAAAAAAAAAAAAAAAAAAAAAAAAAGGATCAATTTAATGCTGACAAATGTTTGTCAGCCACCAATATAACATCTAATTTCAACAATTTTGACAAACTGACGTATGAAATATTGTGTGGTATCAAAACACTGACACCTCCTCAGAATGGAAGTTATCAAAGGCAAGATTAAAAATTGTAGTAGAGTTTTGTTTATTTAATTTTATGGAAAAATGTATGGAGGACAGATCCTGGCAAAATTGAAAATAAATATAGAGATAAATAAATGGCTTGATAAAGTAATCAATGTGCCAAATATTGCATTCACAAAATAAGAACTTCCCCAACTTATTTGGTTGTAAATTGTAACATAAGTTCATGTAGTTATCCTTTTAAACAGTATTTGGAAAGCAGGCATCAGCATGGCATGACAGTCTGTCAAAACTGTTGAGAGAGGCCGGCGATCTCAACATTGACTACAGGACACGACATTTGTACCTTCACAAAACGTACTTTCCTTTAGCTGTTCCAATCTATTGACGGCCTCTCTCAGCAGCTTCGACACAGACCGTCATGCCATGCTGATGCCTGTTGCTTTGCAAATGTCTGGAACCAGTCGTCCTAGCATCTGTTACCACAAACAGGAACCAGGCCTGCATTACTCGATCTCCGCACGCAAAACTTGGATCTTGATGTTGACCAGTAGGAAAGTTGCTGACTCGAAATCCCTGCCCACCAGACCCCACTCCTCTCTCCTTCCCCCCTTTCTCACTTTATGTCTTACAAAGAGTCAGAAGGAAAAACAAAAAAGAACATGAGGAACATAAAACAGAAATCTGTAAATAAACCGACAAAGTAGAAAACAGGAGGGGAGAAAATGCAAAGAGGAAATATTACAGGAGAAAATAAATCAACGTATGATTTAAAAAGTAAAAGTGACAGTAAAAAAAATTACTAAAAAATACAGAATATGAAAAAATAAGAAAAAAAAAATGAAATAAAAAGAAAACTTATAAATAAACAAAGCAATAAGATTTGAAATAAAATGGAAAATTAAATAGTGATAATGTTAATGCACAGGGATGCTCCGATCAGGTTTTATGCTGCCGATCACTGATACCGATTAAATGGAATGGCTGTAAATTTTTTTTATTTTTTATTTTTTTATTTTTTTATTTTTTATTTATTTTTTTTTTTTTTTAGCACAGACGTCCCCAATGCTAATGTCAGCGTCCACAGTCTTAAGTATTTTTTCAAAGAAGTTGCATCAGTGATCAGAGGTTCCTGAAACACTTGAAAGCCAAATAGATATAATCACACTTTGCACCAATCGGATACTACTTAAGTTAAGATTTATACTTTTCCAGACCCCATTAGAGCCCTGAGATTACCTTCCCTGTGTGGTGTCTATAACTGACTCCCTCAGAATATACATTTTCTGTTATTAAGCTTCTTGCTGTAGTAGATGTTTTGTCCTTGCCAATTGTCAAGTTCTTTTTTGCTTCATCATACTCTGCCTCAACTCTTTGATTTATGCTGTTGAAATTTCAGTCTTTGCAGTGTCCTTGGTTTTGTTTTAAATAAAAACTCCCTTTCCCTCTGTAACTTTGTCTGGAATTGAGTCCTCCAGGAGCATCATCTCTTTTTAAAGGCACCACTGAGACAACATATGACAAGGCTGAACAATTTCAGATTAAAGCAGACCCATTCAGACGGATAATATACTGTTCTGATCATGTTTAATAGGAACGCTCACTACAGTGGCATCAGTTTTGACATATATTACAAAATGTGATTCTATGTACATTTGAAGACTGTACAGTACTTATGCATCTCTCAGCAACTGACAGAGAAAAAACAAACAAAAACAGAAGTACTACATATCCATAGGTGTGTTATAATGTCAGTGTGGAACACGATAAATTAGGTCAGCAAGAGGAGTCCACCACTTATACAGAGAGAGAGATATTCAAGACATATAGTTCACATTAGAAAGATGAATAGATATGTGATGGTGAATAATCATTGGTAAATGTCTGCAGATATATAGGAAAAAATGTAGCTTGATGAATAACCCTTCATGTGTTCAACTCGTGAGCAAGTGCACATGCTGTTATGTGGTGTTAGTTCACTAATGTTCTCTAATAAACCTCAAAAGGTCTGACAGAACAGCTGTATTTATACAAATATTAAAATACACGCAGCTGGACCCTATTAACTAATCTCTCTTCTGAAGGCCATTGGTTGCACTGAATTTTATATAGTGGTATCAGAGTAAACAGAGTTGAAAACAATCCATGATGACAGTTTTTCTTGTTTTTATTTAAAAAAAAAAAAAAAAACTTGAAATGGGTCGCTTGTAGTTGAACCCCAGATATTTGCCAAAATTAGTTAATAAGTTCTGTAATCTCAGAACTCATTAACTGTAATCAATTTTGTAAAAAGAAAACTGATGAAATTAGATTACACTACAGTACTCTGAGCTGTCATTGACATTACAATCTTCAAAACACAAAATAAAAGAGAATTTATTTTTGGAATATTGTGTGTTCCATCTACAGTCACATTTATTGCTAAATTATAAAAGTCTATAACTGTTCCTCACTGACGAAACTTGAAGCAGAGTCACCTGTCAGTTATGATATCTGATTAGGATGAGTCCTGGGAACTTTCCTGGGTTTTGTCGCCCTACTGGGATGAGACCCAGGACTTGCTGGAGGGATTATCCCTTATGACCTGGGGACACCTTGGGATTCCCCAGAGTGAGGTGGAAACTGTTGCTGAGGAGAAGGTTTAGGGTTTCTCTCCTTGACTTGTTAACCCTGGAGCCCAATCTCAGAAAAGAAGAGGATAATAGATGGATTGATCCTTGTTTTTGACCAAAAAAAATTGAGATTTCCCCATGTGTAACCGCAGGGATTGAATCATCACAAAGAAGATGTTTTAAAGATAAAACCAGTCTTAAACTATGGGAAGATCCTTTAATATTTTTTCTATCAAAGAGATAATTTCCTATGAAAAGGAGTCATGGTTCTGTATGTGGAGACATACAGTGCATCTGGGATGTTATTTTTTTTTGATTTGGTTATAAATGCTACTGCCCAAGGAAGGAAGCAGAGGAGCTCAATTTTTTTTTCACGGATTATCTGTCTCATGTTATACTGTCACGATATGGTGACAGTTTTAATATGTAAAATATGCATTTTTATAAAAGTTACATACTGCAGCTTTAAGGAGACATTCGATGTGAGGATGGTAGATTAGACTGTCTGGTGGAACTTGAAATATTACATCCCAGTAACATGTAGCGGGGGTCCAACAGTGAGAGCAGTCGGCGGAACCCAGTGTCCTCCTCTCCTGAGAAAGGCTGGTCAATTAAATTATTTTTCGGGTTATATGCTGAGCCTTCTGACTGTCACACTCATACGGGCGAGTGTTGACAATTGTGGGCTGCTTTTACTGCTGTCTGACTGCTCCCAGTGTCTTTTTTTGTTTTCATTCTCTGCAGTGAGCCTCAATAACTCACCATACTCCATCAAGTAATTGTTTAATGTGATATTGCATTTGTGTTGATGCATTTTGATTTTGCTTGCGCAGTGCAAATGAAAGCGGGGGAGTCACTGCACACAGGGCCTCTGCAGGCTGCGAAGTATCAGGTACATGTGACTGGGTTTTGTGATCGGCAACAGAAGACGTTGATTGGCGAACACCGATCAGACACTTTGTCACGGAAATCAGCCGATAATGATCGGTGGCCGATGGATCAGAACACCAGTATTAATGCATACTGTTGAAAATGATAAATATTAATTTATGTTGCACTATATAATTAAATACGTTTGGAATGTTTTTATTTTTTGGATGCAGTATTAGGTACAATAATTACTTTTCAACCCATTTATTTATTTCTATATCTATTTTGGAAGGATTAGTCCTCCTTAAAAGGGCTAAAAATAGGAAACTCTTAATACAAACTGTAACACATTATAGAAATTGACACATTCTAATAATAGGAGATCTGACATTGTCATATTGCCCACCTATGCTGTCACTTGTCTTTTGTAACTGGTATATACTAAAAGTAAAATTTGATTAGTATGCAAGGACTTCTATTCACTGGAAACTGCTTTGACTTTGGTGTCTCTTCATTCATATTTTTGTACACACGTTGAATAGTTGTTGTTTTTTTTTTTTTTTTTTCTTTTATGTGTAAAAACTTGTTAGATTTGTTTTCCAGACTCGCATGTCTGTGCCCCTTAAGTCACAATGAAATGTTCTTTGATCAGCTTCAAAGACAAACAGGGCCATATTGCAGCCATATTAGTCAGGCTTAACTTTAAAAAAATGCTATTGTTGACCCTTTTATCTAACATAATTAGAAAAACATTTTTGACTTTGTCTGCTGTGCTGGGAGCTGTGACTTTCTAGGGGAGACAAGGTGTGTGTGAGATAACGGATGTTACTCCTTAGTAGATTCCATATTGGGAGAGATTACTCATTGCTTACACTGACAGCCTGAGTTCAGTCAGTGCAAGTTAAGGAAGTTGTTTCACTCGTTTCCTTTGTTTTCTTCTTCCTTTTTGTCTCTCTGCCGTGATTTGTCTCGCTTTTGTCTCTCTTGTACTTATAGCTGACTCAGTTACACAAGCAACCTGTCGGCTTGTAGCTGATTAAACGACCCCATCCAAAGACAGCGGCCGTAGAGTACACTGAGACGTTTACTGTGACGTGAAATCAAATTGACCCCAGTTTCAATTTCTCTGCCCACAGACGAGGACTGAACCCACCTCATAGAGTCAAGTCTATCTCCATGACAACATTCACGCAACAGGAAATCGAGTTCTTACAAAAACATGGCAATGAGGTAAGCATGGTGGAATTCTTCTCTGTTGCATAACACTTTATTTAATTACTCTTAAAGGCCGTCTTTCTTTCTGGTTTTACCTGATTTACAGGTGAAAATCACAACATGGTAGATCTTTTTATGGATTTCTAGTTGGTCTGAGTTTTGTCGACTAACTATAGTACAAAGTACCTCACTTTTTATTAATAATTATCAGGGAGTCTTATTATGACATGTTTGTCATTCAGGTACTCACCTATCTGCTTATATCTCATTGAGGAGGACAGTATAAACAGAGGAACCAAAGTCCATCAAGTCTGTCATCATATGCCTGGTAAACAGGGTTTAAAATAGATCAGTGCCACCAGGGATGCACAGTTTAGTATAAGCAGGAGTAAATTTGTCCAGCAGACAGACATGCAGGAGACTCAAGGTTGAGATTGATTCTTGTGTCCTCCAAGGTTGTAAATATTACTCCATCATGTTGCTATTTTTTTTCGTTCCATTTTTGAGCCCTTTGTATCACTGTTTTTCTGAATCCACAAGGTTCAAATACTATCAGGCGTTGTGTTTCAGCCTTCATGCTGTTTTGTATTGTGTTTATCTTGGATTTTAACTTTCTGTTCTTGTTGGTTTTATCACTGTTACTATAGTTCCATCTTAATGAGTTCAGATATCACTGAAAACTTTATTTATTTTAGATTTTCAGTCCAAGGGAACCTTTTTTGTAGAGTCATTCCAGACAGATTGGTGTATCTCTGTATAAGTTTCTGCAAAAGTTTGAATAATTCATCCATTAAAAAGGTTTTTTAATACCAACGTATTGGCCTGCTGCAAAGTATTTCCATGACCTGTATAGTCCACGCTTTTGGCCATGCCCTCTTTTTGCATAGATTACTGCATTAATGCTGCATTGCATCAAAGGGATCAGCCTGCAGCTCTGCTACGGTGTTAAGACAGCCAAGGTTGCTATAATAACAGCCTTCAGCTCATGTGCATTCTAAGGTCCGGTGTCTCTCATCTTTGTCAGGACAATAGTACATAGATTCTGTTTGAAGTTTAGGTCAGGCTAATTTGTGAAACCAAGTACAGTGATATTGTGGCCATCAAAACAGGTATTAGCAGTTTTGGTTGTATGAGAAGGTGCCAAGTCCTGCTGGAAAATGAAATCAGGATCTTCAAAATGCTTGTCAGCAAAAGGAAGCCTGAAGTGGTCTAAAATTTCCTGCTCGATGGTTTTGCTGACTTTGGATTATAGAAAACACACTGGACTAACACCAGCTGATGAAATGGCTTACCAATCAATCACAGACTCTGGAGACTTCACACAGGCTTTGTTTCACAGTCCATTCAAGGCTGCAGCTATCTCTGTTGTTGGCACACCTTTTTCTGCCACACCTTTTCCTTCCACTTAACTTTCCTTCAGTAAGCACTGTGAATGGCCAGCTTCTTTACCAATAACCGCTTCTGGTTTACCTTCATTATGAAGGGTGTCATTAAATGTTTGCTAGACAGCTGTCAAGTCAGAAGTTTTCCCGTAATTGTTCAGGCTATAATATGGCCAAAACATAACTTTTTTTGGTGCATAAATGGGGACAATCTTGTAATTCATTTTAGTTGAATTCCAAACTACACCTGTAAAATAGACCCGTTTTAATCAGAACTTTGAACAACTAAAACACATAAATAAATTAGTTTAAGAAGATTTTTTCTGGCATTGTTTTTTAATTAGCAACAAGTTCTGTTTAGTGTTGCATTCTAAGTTGTGGAAACATTGAATTCTTTGAAGGGGTGGATCAGTAAAAGAATAGTCACTCATACTACAGAAGACCCAGAGCATTCTAGCAGCTTGGAGGTGGTGTTAGGACATCATCTAAGGCATGAAGGGCAAACAGTGAAGTCATACTTTGCCTTGAGTTTGCTGTTAAACTTCATGTCTGTAAGCTCCACCTGGATGCGTTCAGGTACTCTCTTGACATCAAGAGTGACTGGATTCAAAACATTTTCTTGACTCTTTGTTGTGCTTCAAAGTCAGTGGAGTGCTGTGTGAACTCATGGCTGGGTCTGACTTGGATCATTTTCTTGATGCATCTGACTCTCCACAATCACAGCACCCCCACCGTGAGCTGAGAGTAGCTGTTGCGGTGCATTATAGAACATGTATTGTGATTGGTGTAAGTGCTATGCTGATGGACCATTATTTAAAAAAAATAAATAGAGTGATGAATATATAGAATTATAAATGTATTGAAATATTGGCTTGTAGTTTGAAATGTTACTTAAAAGAAAACTGGAATTCAGTATCAGAAATAAAAAGCCTAACTGCTGCGTCAAGGAGAAATACTCATTTGTTCATAAAAGACAAAATGATTGTCTTTATGAAAAGAAATGTTCCATTTGCTGATCTGTTGTTTGTATGTTTATTTTTCTGTTTCTATTTAACTTACTAACAGCTTAAAGTGCATTAATATGGCATAGTGGAATTTACAAAACAAATGTTCAAGCTGACATAATTTCACTTACATTTATATGTTTCAGGTATGTAAACAGATCTGGCTTGGTCTTTATGACGACAGAACCTCATCAGTACCAGATTTCAGAGAACCACAGAAAGTGAAGGAGTTCCTTCAAGAGAAATACGAGAAGAAGAGATGGTGAGTGAGTTTTTCAAGCTGGTTGTGCATAGATCTGAATTAACAGATCTGAGCACTTCCAGCTTGTCTTTGAGTTTTCCTTATTTCTGGCCTGGAACGTCTCAAAGGCAGCTCCGAGCACTCAGCCTCCAGCAAGCCACCAAACACTCCTCCTTTCATGCACAGAATGTAGGTCGCTTCAGTCAAGCTGCTCTAAATATGCAGTAGTGTCTCCAAGAAGGTAAAGGATTAATTAAATTAACACATTTGTTTTTTAGCCCAGTCAGCATTATTCTGATATTAGTGTTATGTCTGACAGGAGATATTATTTAATGCACACAAAACTGAGGTCATTGTTAATTATTGATTTGGAAATGTGAAGATTAATAATGCAAAATTGAAGCTTTATGCAGTTAGACAGAAAAATTAGATGCACTACTAATATAAACAGTTTTTCCTAGAGGTTGAGAAATTCATCGAGTGAACGCCCCTGATTATGAAAGAATTATTTTTAGTTCATCTTCTGGTGTTTAGTCTCTGGAGGCTGACCAAAATGAGAGCAGTAGAGAAAGTGCTGCATGCCTCTTGTGGTGCAAACATGCATTTTTTTTAATCACATAAGTCATTCTTCTGTAAGACACAAAAACACATAGCAGTGATAGTGCTTTACTGTTGTAGATGTTATTTATCCAGTAATCATGGCCAGCCTGCTAATACTAACATAAATGAACTGTATATTTTAAAAGAATTATTCTACCAAATACTACCGTGTCATTGTTTTTCAGCTAAATTACAGTTTCCATAAATCTGGTAATTTAGATTTGTATTATTATTGTTTAGATGTTCTTATTTTAACGTGGTCTATGCATTATTTGTTTGCAAGGTATGTGCCTCCTGAACAAGCCAAGGTTGTGGCATCAGTCCATGCTTCTATCTCTGGTTCCTCAAACAGCAGCACCAGCAGCACCCCAGAGGTTAGACCACTTAAATCGCTGCTGGGGGATTCGGCTCCCACTCTGCACCTGACTAAGAATACCCCACCAAATCAGGTGAATATTGCACACACATGCACACAAACACTTCATTGTAAAAGATTAGTGCCTGGCAAAAAACAAAAAAAAAAAAACAACCTAAAATAAGATTGTTGCCAAAAAAAAAAAAAAAACGGTTGCCAGATCAAATGAGTAAGGTCGATCGCAGTCCACAAACTGGTTCCAGCTTATATAAGGTTGTGCCTACCTAAACATCACACCAAACTAGATTACATACATACTTACTTACTGAAAACAAACAACATTGTAATAGGCTACATCAAGTAGACACTTGCAATGAGGTAAATATTCATATCCTCTAGAGATGCTTGCCATTCTTGTATTCTTTCAACAAATTGTTAAACTGCGTCTTTTGCTCAAACAACAGCCTAACGTTTGAGTTCTTTGTTTCCTTTGTCTTCTGCTACGTCACAGAAAATACTTATTGTTTTATGCTATTATAAAACTTTACTGGTAGTGACACTTGAACAGTTGACTGGGTCTTTTGCTAGTTTACAACTGTTATACTTTCCAAAAAGTTAGGAAGGGCTTCATCCAGATCTGTAATGACAGATTGATTACTTGCATGTTCAGTCTAGTGATTAATTCCAGCAATTTCCCAAAGCTGATGGGTGTGGCCATTGGCTCAATTTCTGCGTGCTGCTTTCCTCACCTACTCCTTCCTATGGTCTCCAAATTAGTCTCTGCAAGAATTTAAATGATGTTTAAATTGCCCAGCTGTTCCCAACACGATTGGAAAAGGAATTAATTTTAAATATATGTTATTAGCGTTGGTAGAGTGCATTGGTGTCCTTTTCATGGAAGTCACTAAACTAAAATTGTTCCAGTGCTCATTTTCAGATAAACATTGTACACATGGTAACCAGCACATCTTTGTTTTTTTTTTTTGTGTTTCTTGTTTCCAACAGTCTCCAGTGGTGAGCCGTGGACAGCCTCATCAACAGCAGTTCCATGAAAAAAAGTTTGACCTCCTCAGTGACCTGGGTGGAGACATCTTTGCAGCCCCAGCCAACGTGAACACAGCCTCCAGCTCCAGTTTTGCTAACTTCGCACATTTCAACAGCCACACAAGTAAGAATCCAACTAATAAAAGAGTGATTGAACCGAAAAAAATTCAGAAGGCGTTGGTAGCTAAAATATTTGATATATAAATGTACAGAGAAAGAACTCACAGTTCAAACGTCAGAGATGGCATTTTGCTCATATTGGAGAAACTTGTAATAAGGTTATCAAAGGAAGTTGTCTACTTGGTAGGTAATTGAGTCCATTTGAAACAATTACTTGTAAGATAGCATCAGTACAGAAGCTATTTGCCTCTTTTTCATTCATGTAATTTTTTAGATGAATCTTTTGTGACATTTCTGTTTCTGAATTTGAACTCTAGTGAGGACAGAAGTTGCTGCCTTGAATAGTCGTTTTGCTATCTGCTTTAGATAACAGCATTACCGCCAGCTTACCCACTGTCCTAATCAAGAGCTCATTCATGGTCTGCATGGTCCTTTGACACATTTCAGCAGTGGTTCTCTTAAAGGAAGGGGTATTATGTATTTTCCTGGCACATAGTGCCATTTTATAGCACAATCATATAATTATGTTACCTTCAGTTGTTATGAAAATGCTATATATATCAAAAATAACTGAAAAGAAATTTGACTTCATATCATAGCTGTATCTGATGCCTTGAAATTGGCCTCTGTCTCTTTAAGAACCTCCTTCCCTTTCCAACGTTCCCCTTTCAGTACGTCATCACAACAATGTTTCCGTTGGCTAATAATGCCGTTTACAACCGTTCTTAGGAATGTTGGACTGAGAAGTAGTTCCTATGATAAGCTCAGCATACGTGCAGTTCCACCAGTTGTTTGCTAATTGTTGCTACCACTAGTCTGGTGGAGCTGTGTGGAGGAGGGGAACTCTGTGGGACAGGAGCTCAGCTGGAGACTGAAGCTCCAAGGTGGAGCTTTGGGTAAATAGGTGGCGCATGGGAGATTCAAGGATTTCTCAAACATGTATGAATGAATCAAAGCAACACTTAAGGTATGTTTTGATAAGGGAATAACATAATATGATATAAAGCTCAAAAAAGGCAATTTTTCTTAATTCCCTCCTTTAATAAATTAGCTGCTAAAGGCACTTCAAAGTACTGAATTGAGGATTAGAAGAGTTGTTTCAGTTTATTTTTTTATAGCCTCTTTAAGTTGCATCACAGTAAACAAGTTGTATTACATGAAATGGAAGATGAGCACTGGAGGATAAAGGCAGATAAAAAAAAAAAAAAAAAAACTGATGGAAACTCTTCTAAGATCAAATGGTTGTACTGGCTTTTTGAGGAACATTGAAGCTTTTCAAGTAACTGCAAACCCTCAACACTTTCTCTGGTTGCCTTTCTAGTAAACATGAAGAGAAACAACTCTGCAATATTTCGTCCATATGCTTATTATCACTTTATTCTTTTACTATCTGGACTGTATTATACACTGTATAATTATGTTGTTTTTGACCAGTTACCAAACAGTTTGCATCAGTGTTTTTCTTTCATGTTAGGACCAATGTTTTTTTTTATTTTTAGGTAAAGTGTTCCTAAAAAGCATTTCTCAGAACTACAGTCAGATGCAGTTCCTGCTGTGCTGCTACAAAAAGGGAAACTGGATTTGATGGTGTAAAACAATAACTTTGAAAAGGTTCCTGCTGTTCATCTTTACAAGCCTATTGTGGGACACAGTGTACTTCTGGAAACTGTTCATTGACATAAAGATGGTGATTCACCACCACAATTTTGTTCAGAAAAGAAGAAAAGAGTAGGCTGGGAAACAGGCTGCCCAGCGAACAACATCACAATAACTTATATTATTGTCAAATAGACATTTCCGTAATTCAAATCAAAATGTGAAACTCATATTATTTGGATTCATTGCACATTATTTCTGTAATGTTCATAATTATGGCTTAAAGCTAAAGCCAAAATTCTTTTTCTCAGAAAATTAAAATATTAAGTAAGACCAATAAACGAGTAGTTTTAATACAGAAATGTATAAAAACTATGTCCATGTACTGTACAGTAAATGCCCTCAATACTTGGTCATGGTTCCTTTTGCATGACATGCTGCATGACATAGAGGTGATCAGCCTGTTGGTCTGCTGAGGAGTTCCTTAATAGCAGCCTTCAGCTCATCTGCGTTGTTGGCTCTGATGTCTTTATCTTCCTCCTGATGGTACTCTGGTGCAGATTCTCTTTGGAGTTTAGGTCAGGCAAGTTTGCTGACCAGTCAAGCACTGTAATACCAGGGTCATTAAAGCATCAGCATTTTTAGTAGTTTGGGCAGGTGCCAAGTACTGCTGGAAAATGAAATCTGAATCTCTATAAAGCCTCTCAGAAGAGGAAAGCGCGAGGTGTTCTGAAATTTCCTGGTAGCAGCTGTGCTGACTTTGGACTTGAGAAAGCACAAGTCCCAAATCACCACTGACTGTGGAAACGTCTCGCTGTACTTTAAGCAACTTGGATTCTGCACCCCCCGACAGCCAAAGCCCACCAATAATGGAATGTTTCTTCAGTAGCCAAAGTGACATCCACACATTTTTTTTTTTTTTTCATAGAAAACGCTGACACAAATGTATGCATTGACTATTTGTTATGCATGTAGAATCACTGGAAAAAGGTTAAATGTCTGTATCTCATATTTATACATTGCAGTCACCTATGTTGTTAGATGTTGTGTCTAAGTTCATTCATCCACACCTCCTCCCTCACTCTTTTTTTTTTCTGTGTTGCTCATCTGTCCATCTGAATATCACCTCATCACCACCTCCAGCAGCACAAAATGTCAGCGCAGGGCCAGGATTTGCCAATTTTGATGCATTTGGGAGCACCCCTGCACCCCAGACCTCATTTCAGCCTCCAAATCCAGGTAGAGTAAGCTCATTTCCACACTAACATGAAACAATTGGCATCATTTTTCAGACAAACACGCTAAGCACAAAGAAGCTGTTCACCAGTATCTGATCTAACACATATTCAGTTTCCCAAACCTTCTCATCAATCAGTTATTTAATACTTCCGCGTACAAAATAAAATAACTGCATGTTTTTCAAGAGTGTGTGAATGAACCCTTTTTTCATTCACATGCTCTTACACAGATAAACCTGCTACAGGAAGCTGTTATGTGCTGCATTGCCCCCTACTGGACATGTTCCTTGACTGTCTCAGTGTGAGCTGTTCTCTGCCATTTCAGTTGCACCTCCTACTTTTATTTTACATCAGTGTCTTTGTCACAAGCGGTGACTGTCTGTCAATCTTGTAGTGTTCATACTTTGCTCCAGCAGCAGTTCATTTATGTCAACACCTTTATTTCCACCACTTGTTTGGTTATTATTATTTTTTTTTTTTTCTGTTCTGTCATCTTTGGTTGCTTATTGCACCATTTTCCCTCCTTTGATTTCTGCCTGCCAGCGTTCGCTGTGCTCTCATCCAGCCGCAGTGTGGGTGAGTTTACCGCTGCTCTGCCTCTCCAGAGTTCACACAGTAAGTCTCTCTCTGGACTTGCCCTCATAACAGTTCCATCATCTTTAATGTGTTGTCCTTCTGA
Organism: Anableps anableps; assembly: GCA_014839685.1. Taxonomy (NCBI): domain Eukaryota; kingdom Metazoa; phylum Chordata; class Actinopteri; order Cyprinodontiformes; family Anablepidae; genus Anableps; species Anableps anableps. The sequence continues at coordinate 21,426,185 of CM026068.1, read as the reverse complement.
TTTTCCCTTTTCTCAATGTAACTTGTATCTCAATATGCTGCTGCTTTTTGTTGGGTATAAGAAATCTAGGTTATCATCTTCTTGTCTTAATGCTGAGTATGAATGCTTTTTTTTCTAGTAATGTTGTTTCTAGAAGATCATAAAAAGCTATTTAAATGTGGCAATGTAATAAATACAGACAAACAGAATAGAACCATACTTTAGGGCAATGACTGAAACAGAGTGCAGTGACAATAGTCTTCTTCATGAGTTATTTTTAATTAGTAATGTTAAATATATGCTGAGTTTTCTATTTTCTACAATATAATATAAGTTGGGTTCCTTAAAACATAACTAAAGAATCTGCATCTTATGTCTATCAGTGGATGTTTTCGATGGCTACTTAGCGCTGAACTCATTCATCACCTATTTGAGTGTTGTGCCCACATAACAAACAATTAAGTCATTTGGAATTTGTAACCTTTCGGCACATATTTTCCATCAAACAGAATATGACAGAGGAAAGGGTTCAGGCATAAAATGGTACTTTTGCACTCCAGACATCTACTTGGGGATAATAATAATCAAATTAACCAGAAACCACCTGCGAGTGACAGTTTGAAGCCTCTGAATCAGCTGAACAGTGTTTGTTTAGTTCAAGCAAGTGAAAGCAAACAACAACAATCAGACAACCTATTTCTATTGATTCATTGGTGCTGCTGTATAAAGAGAGTAGGTGTTTCTACTAAATCTGCATCACTCCCATTAAAGATCGAAAACTCTTAGTACTGTGTTATTTATTTTACTTGATAGAAATAATTTAACCTGAAGTGTTTGCATACCTGAGTTCCATTGGATTTTGTAACAAGCTCCTAAAATCCAGTTGTTCACAAGTTGGTGTTTAAAAGTTGTAATCCGTCTTCTTTGTCTAAAAACCAGAACATTCCGAAGTCTGAATTATGTGATTGAAAGTCCAAGGATTGTTTCCAGCGTGTTTTGTCCAAGTTCATCCCTAACAGTTCACAAAGGTTAGAACTGAATTCATTCAGGTTCATAGTTCACCCTTAAAAATTTTGAACTAAATTCACAATCCCAACAAATAAAGTGTACTGTTATTGCCTAATTCACCTGAAAACTGTTCTTTTAATTATTTTCTTCCTTTAGACATTAGAAAGACAACTGGAACTGAAAGTTTACAGAGAGATTACGACTGTAATTGTTGCAACCACCTTTAAAGTACCACAGAATTTATGTTCCCCGTTGATCAGATGTTTATGTTGTTTAACTACATCAGCTAGCTAATCATCAGTAATGTAGATTAAAAACAATATCTGACTAGATATTTCAGCTGAACTTAACTGTAAGAGAGTAAAGTTAGCTGTGAGAAATCCTCTGTATGTCTTTGCTGTACCTGCAAACCTACCTGGAGACCCCCTGCCTGCAGCAGGCTCCTCCATAGTAACCAAAAAAAAAGCACGCAATATAAACTGAGCATAATCTGGCAGTTTTGATGGATGAGGCATTTCTATTTTTGAAGTTTGAATTAAACTTTGGAGGTAGTAATATAGTTTCATTCAATCCCAAATAGAAGGTTCTTTTTTAGGAGAGCAGCACTAAATTCAAGTTTGTTTTGTAAAAATCAACATTGTTGGGTTCGGTGTTTTCCCAAAAATGTTAGTCATAACTGAACACGTTCACACACGACACTGTCACCAACCCAGAATTTAAAATGCAGTTTCACTCTTGCACGCACTAAAGCATAAGCTCCAGTAATTTCCAGTTTATTTGTACTTCTGACCAGTCAGATCGTTGGCACATTTTGTTATTGTTCCTTTAAGGTTTCAATGCATATAATGAAGAGATGGGAATTGTTATTGGCTGAAAAGGTTAGGGTTAACGGCATATCATTTTGAAAGAAAATGGGAATTTTTATGCACAGTCTCTTCTAACACATACTGACAGGAAAAAAGCATGTTCATTAATATTGGAACACACCAGTATTTCTTTTGTTCAGTTTATTCTCTAGCAGGAAAAAACAGAACTTTTTTACACTTTTTTTTATTTTAACAACACGGAGGCATTTGGCAAGTTCTGTCCCCTACGCCACCATGCTTAAATTATAATTTCTGTTATATCTCTCCATATCGAAGGGCTAAAAGGTGTCATGTCTCTTAGACACCAAAAAATTCTTCCACACATCATTTTCCTCTTTACATTAACCTCTGAAGCTGTTGAATTCGGTTTAAAATGATTACTGTGGGCAGTCATTGCTTACTTTCCTTTAAGTATTGCTGGTCTCCCTTCCCCAGCATGGCTCAATCCACACTTTACCCTCCATCAGATTCTTCTCTCCCTTACCATTCTGTTCTGGTCTTTGTCTCAAAATTTTCAACCAAGGCTTTCCTTATGACCTTTTAATTTCTCTCTTCCATGCAGGTAGCGCCTCAGGGGGACTAGCAAATGCCAATTTTGCAAATTTTGACAACTTCCCCAAATCGTGTAGTGCTGACTTTGGATGCTTCAGTTCCTCCTCCCAGAGTAACTCCACAGGAGCTGACAAAGACGTTGTACAGAGTACTAACGTTCCCGCCGATAGATACGCAGCCCTGGCTGACCTGGATAACATGTTTAGCTCTGCCAAAACAGAGCAAGGTAAACGTCTATGGCCCAGCCTGTTTTGTAGATTTTAGCTGCCAGGGCAACAGGATCTTATAAAAGCAATAAAAAATATAATTAAAGGTTGCTTATAAACTCGAAGATTGAACCCCCTGAGGTTTTTTTTTTTTCCCCTTTCCAGGCCGGGTCATGCACCGATGTTTTAAAATGAGAGCAAATGTTATATACTGTTGTGCCAATTTTGAAGTTTTCAAGCAAACACTGAATTTTGATTGTCGTTTCATTCTAAATCGATGATCAGTTTTACTTCCAGCACAATTTTTTCATCCATAAACATTACTCTGGCCTTAGTGACACTGAAGCAGCCTAAATAAAGACCACAGGCTGCCACATTCTCTCCTCACTCTAAAAACTGCCATCCGTTTGAATGTTTTAGTGACACAGGGTCAGAATTCGGGCACTAAAGCATCTTTGAGTTCGTTTGGGCTGATTTTAGCTCATTCTCTTAAAATACCTTCACTTATTTGCCAATAACTGACTATTGTTCCCCATTTTTTATTAGGTTAAATATGGCAGCTCTTGGGACCTTTTGTTTTGTTTCTTTCAGAGTTGACACACTTTTTTTTCTGTAATGTAAATTGAACCCTCCTCTTTTCTCATGTGCTCCTCTTTCAGGGGGTGGTATTCCTGGAGGTGTGAGCTCTGCTACTGCAGCCTCTGCAGGAGCTGCTGGTTTGCCTCAGAAGCAGCCAGCAGGTATCGCTGGAGGGGACCGTTATGCTGCTCTTGCAGAGCTTGATACTGTCTTCAGCTCCTCAGCACCTGCCACCAGTGTTTACAACACCTCTAGCACTTCCCAAGGGTAAGATTCAGCATAAACTGCTCACACGTCTGAGAAATGCACAGGTTAGCGTAGAGTTTAATATATTTTTACATGCAACTGCCTTGATGTTTTTTGTGTCTGTGTTTTTATTTATGTGTATAATCTATAAAGCAATCTTTGTTTTATGGCTACTGATAGACATTATATATCAGGTTTTTATTAGAACGTGATTAAGGGATTTCAATGTATCAGCTGATTATTAACCATGGCAGTGGGATAGTTAATAGATTTGAAAAATATCCATTTAGGATTTATTAGGGATGTAGCAGTTTGATAAAAATTGTGATTTTATGCAGTCTTTAGAAAATGCACTTCTTTTTCACACAAGGCTCATTTTTTTGGCTGTCATTACAGTAATGTCTTTGGCTCAGAGACAGTGGCCTCTGCACAAGCACAGCAAACAATGCCTGGTATGCCTCAGGGTTTTGGAGGTAAGTGAATCTCTGGATATGGATCATAAGTTGTATGCTCAAATTGCTGATACCATCATATAATTTAGTGGCAATTCTTGACTGAATGGCAGTCTAAGTGAACCTGTTCCTCTGTGGCCAATACCCATTTTTCTGTTTTTTTTTTTTTTTTCAAAGAGTCCACAAGATTGTGTTATAAAAAAAATCTTTGCTCTATGTAGATCAGTCCAGTTCAGGTCTCAGTAGTTAAAATGCTTTCTGTTTTGTTCCAGAGACGATTAAATGTAGTGCAGCTCTCATAAAGAGAGTGAAAAAGCCTGTTGATTTAGCACTAAATGGGATCCCACAACTCCAATACCACTTCCCCACTGTAATTATGGAGCATATTAGGAGTCTTTTCTTACTTTGATGTGCCTGTCTCATTTTGTAAATTGTCAATTTGATATTTGTGAATATGCTGACAGGCTTTTGGTGTAAAACAACCATTAGAAGCTTTATGATCCACTTAATTTATTTGAAACCTGTTATTTTTCAGAATTCATCTGAACACTACTTTTATTCAAATGTTAGTTTTAATATTGGAACCCTTTGGAAACCAGATATTAAAATGTTTAGGTCTTTCCCTTTTTTTCCTCTGTTTCTCACTTCTGTCACATTTTGTAATTTGACGTTTTCCTCCAGCAGCACCATCAACTAATCCGTTTGTAGCTGCTGGTGTCACCCCTGCAGCCGCTCCCACCAACCCATTCCAGTGCAACGGCAGAGCAGCTAACGTGGCAGCTGCAGCAGGTCTGTTCTTGTGCATATATCCATGAATCCTGTTTCTCAGTAAGTGTAGACGTTGGCATGAAATTCTGTATGTGAGGAAAACAGCAAGTGAATTATTCAGCGAGTCCGCCGAAGATCATTTAGCAGTTAGAACAGATGGAAGACCGAAATTGAAGCTATAAATACTCTCAGTGGAATGGACAGTAACATCAGTGTTTACATTCTCTGCTTACAGGATAAGGTAATCTGTATAATTCAGAATTTGAGATTTACTGATTATTTTTATCATACTGGACAGGCTTGATGAGGGTCCTTCATTGGCAGGGTTATACTCCCACCTTTGGTAGGTCTCTATGAGGTGTTTGCTTACTTTTGTACTTGTGTGCTGTGGACTGACAGTGACTAATATTTCTTGCTATAAATCTATTTTTAAATTATCTAAAGATGCAAGTGTTGTGTATTTAAAAAAAAAAAAAAAAAAAAAAAAAAAAAACTTCTGTTGTGGTAAACATTTTCCCTTATAGGTTATATGGTACAATTGTGCTTGGTTTTGAACTCCAGTTTCACCTGGTGAAATGTTGACTTACTTTTCAGCCTGAAATGTTTTGTTGTTTTTATGTAATTACTAATATTAGCTAAAAAAAAAAAAAAAAAAAAAAAGGCAATCAGTAACGTTTCCTAGATTTTGATTTTTAAGCACTGAGCTATTTGGTGCTACATTTATTTAAATGCTATTAGTGCTAAACAAGTACAGCTTTGACGTGATAGAAGAAAAGGTTTTCTCTAATGAGTCTTCGGATAATTTTTAAAAGCAACAGAGACACATTTGCTTGGATGCCTTGGGATAAGTTTATGTAGAGTAAGCAGTATTGAATTATACTGGATTCTGGTAACTATTTGTAACAAGTGGAGGTCAATAAGTTATAGTGACCATACAGTAGATCTGCCAGTGCATTTTACGTGATCTGTTTGGGTTTGTCTGCTAGAACTACTAGCAGACAAACCCAATTAGAACTAGAAGAGAGTAGCATTAGTTTGGGTGATTTACCACTCTTCAGGTGGCCTACAGGGACATGTATAACCATATTTTTACTTAAATACATTGTTCCTAGGTATTTTGTTGTCTTGATGGAAGAGTCGTATTATTACTGTGTTCCCGGGATGAGAAATATTCTACTCATGGTGTTTTTTTTTTTTTGTTGTTGTTTTTTGCGGTACTCAGACATCCATCTAGATAATGAGATGATACTGAAGCTGATTCATACTGGACATTTAGCAAAGAAGCAGGGCCAAGAAGGGAATGTATTTTGCAAAAAGAAGGTGTCCTAGTGTAGAGCCTTTCAGCACCCCTTTGTGTCCCAGATCTCTGTTTTTAACTTTGAATGCCCAGGCAGGTTGATTTAGGGTGTTTTCACACCTGATAGTCTAGTAGATTCGGTTTGGTTTGGAACCAAAGTTGCGACATTTGTTACATTTTCAGCTGGTGCAGTTCACATTCACACTGCACTGAGTCAATCGAGCCAAACCCTTTGAGCAACCTGTTCTTCCCCTCGCCTGTGGGGGCGCTGCATGAAGAAATACTGAAGGAAACGACACGAAAACCTCTGAAGAAGACACTGAGCACAACTTACTACTTCTGGAAAATAAACAAAAATGGAGTGGCGTCAAATTTGAGCGGTTTTAAGGATTTCTGTTTTGTCTGTGGCGCATGTGCCAAACAAACACTTTTCAACAATGGGCTCAGTATGAGGAGACAGAAGACCTTGGAGAATGTTGTTTTTTCACACAAGGCGGCTGAGACGGAGTGCACTGAGTAGGAGCACATCCAACTTCATAGTAGTGATGTCCACCATAAAAACGTCAAGCAAGGTACGTAGTATAGTCGCCCACTCACCACTTTTTTCTGAGTCTTGATCCTGCTTTGTGGGTTTGGAGTTGCTTGGTGCCAGGGTGGATGGCGGCGGAGGCTCTTTTTGGTATGACTTCAGAATATGTGGCTGCTCGTGGGTTGAGTGCCAAGAGCAGCATCTAGTTCATCATACCAAGGAAACTTGTCTTTCATGTCTCATAAACTGCCACTTTTCCTAAGCATGTCACATATTTTTAATGTGTTGTTGGCGAGGTGTTTTTTTTTGTTTGTTTGTTTGTTTGTTTTAACCTTAGTGTCTCACTGTGCAACTTGATTGAGGGAATCCCAACGTCTCAGTTTTCACACACAGATTAGCTTGAAAGCCTTGTCCTTTTTGAGTGGTTACAAGTAACTGCGATACATTTTGGTCTGACCATATTTGTATGAGGGCTTTTACCTCCTCTTCCTCTTCACTCTATATCTGACCACAAGCCATTTCTCCCGCTAATGGTAGAAACGCGCATTTATTTTGGTTGTATTTACCCAGAATGCCTTGCGCTGTAGTCCACTTCCTGCTTTTGGAACGGTCTCCAGTCCGCTTGCATCCACATATGCATTCGAACCGTGCTAGAGTTCACTTCAACCGAACCGAGACCGAGGTTTTTAGGCGGACCAGAATTAGCTTTTTTGGTTTTCATTAGAGTTTGATGGTGCATTCACACCTCCCCAAACGAACCGAACTTTCTAGGCAAACAGACTAGAGTTCGATTAAAACGGACTAAACAGGGCTGGTGTGAATGTACCCTTAAAATGTGCAGTGTTAGAGTTTACAGATGTTGAAATCCTTCATTTACCCACTTCAAGGCTTCAGCGATCAAATCAGTTTAGAACAAAGGACTATACTATAGCTCAACTTGCTGTTGTGATCTCTGAGACAGTATGGCTGTCTCAGAGAAGTGCTCCTAAAGTTGTTCAGTTCTGTAAATCTGTTTAGAAACCAACAAAATTTGTGGATAGGGATAGCTAGTGAAGCTGGTATTGCATTTTCTTCGAGTTGATCTAAAAGATTTTGAGACCTGGTCAAGTTGATGGCACAGAGTAGAGCAGATGTGTTTTCAGGTTTTTGTGTTGGATTGGAAATGGGTTCAAGATACCAAATGATTACCAAATGTGGAAAAACTGATGCATTAGCTGCAGAAATGGTCTGAGGAATGTTGGTGGGAGCCAAATCTAATGACCATAGCTGTAAGTCAGATGTTTTTGAAAGCTTACGCTCAGAGCAGTGAATGACTAAAATGTTGCACACAGATTAGATATTTTAGAAAGCAGGTCTTAGAGCTGCTAATGTCTGGCTTGTAGATGGCCTGTTCATACAGAGAGCTGGGAGAATATACACCTTTATCACTGGATGATTGCCAATTCTTTCACTATAAAGAAACTAGAAGTGGTCTTTTGAATGCAGAGAGTAGTTTCAGATTTTCTTACTGGCATTGATTGCATCATTGTAAAAGCAGTTTTGGCAGATCTGATGCTGAATTTGAAGAAGGCTGGAGGAAGTGATGACCCAGGAGAGCACCAGACTTGCTGGGTTTGTTCTATTTTCTCTTAGCTGTTCTGAGATTGCTACACTCTCTGAGGCAATTGCCAAGAGCGAGTTAGGACAGAGCAATTTACCTTCTGGTATCAGTTCAGAAATGCTTCAAATGTCTTGACTTTTTGATATCAGTCATAAAGTTTGTGAAATGGATATTGAGGATAGCATTTGTGTGTCATCTAATGGCTCAATGGGCAGCCAGTGTTCGTACATAATGTAGTTTGATCCCAGTTCCTACCTGCATGGTCACAGATGCTCAGATGCTAAACTCAAGTTGCTGGGTTTCTTGTCTGACGATGTCCACAGTGATTCTCAAAAGTGGACACACCCCTGTAAAAAATGCAAGTTTTTGATTCGTTGATAAATGTCTAAATTCTTTCCACCTTTATTGTCACATATTCTGTGCTATTCAGTGGTAACTAAAATCTCCCAAAACATTTTTAGAGTCAGTTATGATCTGAAAGCAAACATCAACTTTTGAGCCACAGTTATATATTAAATATATTATATTTGGCACAAAAAACACCATACCTACAGTAATATATGATAGTGGAACCATCATGCACTGGATTTCATTTTCTTCAAAAGAAACGTCAGGGTGGAGGAAAGTCAGTTTCAGCTTAAAATCTTCAGTTCACTTCTAGAAAGCTGAAAATTAAAAGGGGTTTTATTTTTCACTGTCATGGTGAGTCCAAACATAATTCCAAATCAACAAATGAACGACTTTGAGATGAAAATCAAACCTTTAAAATGACCTAGCCACAGTTGAGAACTAAATTTGAAGACCACTGTGGACAAACAATGTCCTGACAATCAGTTAGATTTTGAGAACATTGAGTATGCAAATATTATCAAGTCAAGATGGAGACACTTGTAGACCTTTGCAAAAGAAGACAGAAAGACTAAATCACTGTCATCATTTTACATCAGTAGACCTGGCATTTTAACAGGGGTAGAGACACCATTCACACCATATTCTTCCAAAGCCAAATATGCACTTATTCTAATAAGTGCACACTGTATTCTAATTTTAGATAGGTCTGTCAGATTCAACATGGAAAGAAAGAGTTAAATTAACACCTTGCCTCCATTAGCAAAGTATGCATTTTGCAACATTAATTTTACTTTCTCCAAAAATTGCCATTATCCACTTTGACTTAAAGCTGCAGTATGTAACTTTGCACCGCTCTCGACCTTAAACAACCAATCAGAGCCAGAAGGAAGGTCTTAGCGCTGTCAGTCAACTTCATTTACTCGCTGCTAAATGTGCTAATAGCAGAGAAACAACTTACTGTTGCAGGAAAACTGTTTCTCTGTCGTCATCTGTTGTCATGCTAGCTAGCCTGAGTATTCGCAACAGTGTCTGCTTGCAGCAGCGCGGGGGCGGGGTGAGCAGCGCCACACAGATGGTGATTGACAGCTCTAAGACCCGCCTCCTGGCTCTGATTAATTGTTTCTAGGAGGAGTGCAATTTTTTTCACAGATTATCTGTCTCATACCATTCTGTCATAACATAATGACACTTTCAACAAATATGTAGAAAAAATTTTTTTTTTTTTTTATAAAAGTTACATACTGCAGCTTTAACCCTTCACATACTATAGTTTAGTGAATTTATTGCTCTAATTCCTTGTCACAGTTAGGTTTTGTTTAACATTTTTGTAACCCTGATTGTTTGCCTCCAGTTTTCGAATCAGTAAATAACTTCCTGGCACACTTTTCTGTTTGCGGGTTGTTACATGTCATAAGCATGCTTGTGTGTGTTGAAAATACATCTAACATGAACCAGAAACAGTTGTCTTAACTTTTTAAACCATTTTGAGTCTTCTACCCTGTTGCTTTCTGCTGTGTAGCAGCACCTTTTGGCACAGGCTCCATGAGTATGCCAGCAGGATTTGGAAATGCTGCCGCCTACAATCTCCCTACCAGTTTCAGTGGAACATTCCAGCAACCCTTTCCTGGCCAGCCTCCCTTTACTCAGCCTCCTGCATTTCCTCAACAACCTAATGGTGTGTATCTGTGTGTGTGTGTGTTTGTAACCAATCTTTGTTACATTACACCTAAATGCTCCAATTTGTCTAAAATATTCTCAGAAGCTTTGTTATATTAGTAGTATGTTAGGGTTTTTCTGATATATCAACAGCAGTGTTGTTGTGTTTCAGGTGGAGGATTCCCAGCCTTTGGCCAGACGAAGCCTGTTGTGACTCCTTTTGGACAGCCAGTGGCACCCCCTATGGTCCCTAGCAACCCCTTTCTGGTTAGTATGGCACAATCTCTTTTGTGGTAGCCTTGTAAATGTGCCTGATATTGCCTATAGGCTAATTTACGCCTGTAGCCCGAGGCACCACTAAAGGAAATATAAAATAAAAGATGCAGTATATCCAATAGACAGATTAAAATTAATGGTTTGAAATATGCAAAGTTTAAAAGTCTTTACAGATAAGATTTTCTTTAAGATGCCTTTTAAGATGACTCTTAAAGATATAATATGAAGAAGACTATTAACACGTATCTGATGGTAAATTTTTCTGAAATTGAAAACCTTTCACTTATAGCACATTACTTCAGTCAGCTGTAGTGGTGGCCATTGTCACAATATCACTTTGTCCTCTGTTTAGAAAGCTTTTTATCAATAAGTTTAAGTCCATGTAAAGTTTTCTAAACTTTCACGATGATGAAATAACAAAACCTTTTTTATTCCTCCAAAACTTTTACAGCTTTCTTGAAAAATTGGGTTGTGTACAGTCACTGATGTGAGAAAAAAAAGTCTTTGAATGAAGATGCATCCTAGCAGCACTGATTTATAAAAGTAGTCATATTGGTTTAAAATTTTGACAATGAAATTAAAAAGTTTTGTTGCCTTTTAATTTTTATTTTAATTTGGAGAACAGAATAATACCAAATTTGCTTAGAGTTTCGAGCTCCTCACTCCTCAAAAAGACACTGAACTGCAGTATAACATCATGGTTGTTTTTAGAAAAAAATCTGGGTGTTTTTGGTGTTCAACAATAAGCAAAATTTAAAAAGTCAAACCTGTACCTGCTTCAGAGATGACCTAAGAAACAAAGGTGCCTTATTGACTTTCTTGCATTTGTCAAAAACAAAAATAATTGTGTTATCTTCATACATTAGGACATCAAAATCTGTGCAGACATCTGGTAAATAATTAATATAGAATGCAAGCAATTAATATGACATTTAAACACCATGGGTCCAAGAATGAAACCTTGTGGGACCCCTACAGAGCAGTTAGCATAGAGTGAACACACAAGAATGAAGGGGAATAATTCATTGTGAAAATTGTTCTCTTGTTTTCCTTTTTTTTAATTTTTAATTTTTATTTTTTTGTGAACTGAAGTGATTTATAAATCTTAACCATCTTCACCAGTTAGATTAATTCTGCCATTAAAGCTTCATGTTGTCATGCTATACAAAGCAATAGCTTCTCATAAGCACCTTATTCTAAATAAATGTGTATATTCAGTCATATAAATAAATTAGAGTATCATTGAGTTAAGTCAATCCACTTAGTGAAGCACATTATATAGATTAATTACTCCCAGACTGATGTTTTCAAGCCTTTATTTCTGTTAATTATGATACTTTTTGGCTTACAGCTAATAAAAACACAAAATTTAGGATTAGATTATTACATCAAACCAATGAAAAAACTTTTCTAATACAGAAATGTGAGGTTAATGAAAAATATTAAAGTGCTTAAAGGTTGTTATTTTCAAAAAGTATTTTTAATCAGACAACCAAGGCTCATTGGAATACCTATTCTAATTTGCTGAATATAACTATTGTAATTTTAATGCTGCTCTGAATAATTTGTTTTCTCTGCACTTTTATTATTCCAGGGTGGAGCTCCGCCTGCTCAGTTTCCTGCAGGAGGCTCATCAACTAACCCCTTCTTATAGCGATCCATCTTGTCTGCTGCACTATAGGGTCAACAGCTGGCGCGCTTGCACCTATTGCACTGTTTTGTTTCACCAGTAGCTTTAAAAACACAATGTTTGTAAGAATCTGTATTTTCTATTGCAGTTTGTCACAAATTAAACAATGTGCAAGACAAAGGCGCTGACGGTGTCCGTGACTACAAAAAGACGTGAGGGTGTGTGCCGAGGGAGAGGTTGATCCTGTCTCCTCTGTTTAACCTGTGAACTGGCCTGAGCCACAATGTATAATCAAACTGGCTGAAAACTAAGTTATTGCATACAGTATATCATTCATCATGCTGCATTTCTGTACATATGTTTTTCTCCTTTAGGACGTTAGCTCTTTGTGCATATCAGTATTTGTATAACATAAGATTTGTTAAGACAGGGCTGTTGCTTGGGTACTGCCAGTTTCTGTATTTATAAAGAACTAAACTGTTTGTGCTGAATCTTTTTGGGTAAATTGTTCTTACTAAAGAAAACCTTCAGTTATTGAAAACTGAAAACAAGTTGAATGCTGCATCCGAACGGTGGACATGCTGTTCTGCCGACTCCCTCCCTGCTGACAGAGACCCCGGTCCCAACATTTTTGAATGACAATGGACCACAGATCCATGTGGGAAAGCAGAACGACTGATGGACTGAAAAACCACTTTCATGGGAAATTAAAGAATTTTAAGTTAATGTGTAAATATATACAGAATATATATTAAAATGAATTTTAAGTAAGATGAAATGACTAAAGCTTTCATTTATGAATGTGCAGGTGTATCTCAATAAAGTAGAATATGATGGGAAAGTACTTTATTTTAATAATTCAATTCAAAAAGTAAAACTTCTACTTCTGAAAGTCTGGGCAGGTGCCAAGTCCTTTATAGAAAATGAAATCAGCGACTCCATAAAGATTATCAGCAGAGGGAACCATGAAGAGCTCTTGAACTGTCTTAGTAGATAGCTATGTTGAGTGTGGACTTCAGAAAACACAGACCTACACCAGCAGATGACATGGCTCCCCAAATGACTGTAGAAACTTCACACTGGACCTCAACCAACTTGGATTGTGTGGTTCTCCTAGTTCCTTGATTTTTAAACAAAATGCAAATAGAAAACTTTAGATCAATGAGCTTTTGTTTCCTTAGTCCACTTAAGACACTTGTCTTAAATGAGATGTCTCTGGTTTAGGAGTTGCTTAACGTATGAAATGCAACAGTTGAAGCCCATGTCCTGGACATGTCTGTGTGTGTTGAAGCTTTGACTCCAGCTGCAGTCCATGGCTCACCCAAATTCCTATGTTTGAATTCTCTTAAATTCTCATTCATCCCTGTTCCTTGTCTATATTTTTTTCAATCACACTTTTTCCCTCCACTCAACTCTCCAATAATATACGTAGGTACAGCACGTTTAATAGGTGACTATTTGCTGGATAAAATGGTAAACAACTGTCAGTTCAGCAGTATTACCCATGAATGTGTAGGGCAAAGGATGCCCCTAACAAAATATTCTTTGTTTCAAGTTTTGCATTTTCATGTGCTATTAGCCTAAATGTGCCTTTTTGAATTGAATTACTGAAATTTATTTTTTAAAATGTTTTTCTAGTTAAGCTGCTCCTGCATTGCATGAAAAATTGTTCATGTATGTTTTTCAGTTTTAAAAAAAAAAAAAAAAGTGTTTTATTCCATGATTTGAGATCAGAAGGGTAAAAAAAAAAAAAAAAAATCTGGTCTCCATTTACAACATCAGAACCTGTGTTCCTCACAGATTTCATCTTGTTTTTTGTTTAGAAACAATTGTTCTTTTTTGATTCTCTGTGCTTTACAGATGCAATATATTCCTCGAAGTGAAAAAACCACAGCGATGACTGAGAAGTAGCTGGCATAAATGATGAACTGCAAAAGAAAAAACAAACACCAAAGTGCATTCGTAAAACTAAAATCTTAGAGTTGGTGTCTTGTGGTCGGGTTGCTTACCTGAGGAATGATACCAAGGCCTAGCCCTCCACTGTCAACCACAACAGAAGTGAGGATTGTCTGGAGGAGCAGAGCTCCAAAGTTGTTGGCCCCAAACACCAGAGCGTACCTTTCCATCGACAGGTCGGCTGCGATTTGATACCTTGTAGGAATATATGTTTTTCTGTTTACTAATGTGACATTTGTACAGTCCAATATAGCCCTGAATAAAACGAGTCTTACATGGCTATTGTTATCAGCAGCATGTACAGGCACTTGAAGATGGTGTAAGTGCTGTAGCAGACCCAAATGTTTCCAGTGAAAGTCATGAGAAATAATGCAGCAGCCCCTAGTCCTGAGAAACCACCAAGGGCCAGTTCCCCCCACTGCTCCCATCTCACATCTGCGAAGCCTATACCATAGGCAGTTGCTGCACCTGCAACACAACAGTTCAGCGTTTATCTAACTACAAAGTCACGGTCATTTGAGCACCAGTAAGGTGGTAGGTCCTCTCTATCTCCCAAGAGATGGTTTTACTTCTTTCTGCTTTCTGCTTGTATTTTTGCAGCTTACTTAACAAGTTTGACGCTGCCTCCACACCTCCATTGTAAATGCTGAAGTTCTGAGAAGGCTGCACATGCTCCCACAGCACCTGAATCATATGCACAGAGATTACAAGAAGATCCAGAAGTAGTTGTCACATTTACTGCTATGGCAATGCATTTTATGTCAAGTCTTAAAATCAGTGTGTGCGTCATCGTAGCCACACAGGACTTCTTGGACATGATAGCATGTGATATTTCTGATGCCGTTCAATGAAACCTTACTTCATAATATATAGTTGTAACAAGATCTTTACATAAGCTGTGTGAAATCACATATATCCCTTTTTGTGTGTCTGGCATTTAAACAGACTAAATTTTACCTGTTTAGGTATGTTAGGATTACCAAAAATCATTTCAATTTGCTAAAGGAGGTTTTTTACATTTATTCAAACATCTACATACATTTCCTTAGTATTTGGCAGAACCTTTGAACTGAATGATTTATGATTTAGGTCAAAACATTTTTAGTGTCCTACATGTTTCTGGAATATTCTTCATTGTCAGTGTGGGAGACCCATTTGTGCCCAAGCTTTAGCTTCCTGGAAAACATTTTGAGATGCTGTTTCAGTATTTTCACATCATGCTTTTTCCTTATGATTCAATCTATTTTTTAAGTGCACCAGTTCCTCCTGCATCAAAACATCCTCATAAACCCATGCTGCCACCGAAGTATAGTACTTCACATTTTTGATGGTCTCAGTCTTGCAAGCTTCCCCTTTTTTACTTCAAATGTAACAATGATCATTGTTGCCAAACACTTCAATTTGAGTTTCATCAGACTTAGGACATGTTTCCAAAAGTTAAGGTCTTTCTCTCTGTCTATTAGCAAAATGCAAAATGTTTTTTTTAATGTTGCTTTTGGAAAAATTTCTCCTTCTTCACCGAGTGGCCTTTTACGGGACTGGTTTTAATGTGGATAACCACACTCTCTTACCAGCCTCCAGCAACATCTTTACAAGGTTTTTTTTTTGCTTTTGTTGTGGAGTTAATATGCACATCTTGCACCAAAACATGTTTATCTCTGGGACTCCTTTGTGCTTCTTCCTGAATGATGTGATGGATGAACTGTTCCATGTTGTTTGCATGTGAATAGAACTGTTAGAACAGATAAACACGGCACCTTCGGGAATCTGGAAATTGTACCCAAGGATGAACCAGACCTGTGGAGGCATTCCTGATACCTCGGCTGATTACTGTTGATTTTTCCATGATGTTACACAGAAAGGGAGTGAATTTGAGGTGTTTCCTTAAAATATATCCACAGATGTGCCTCCAGTTAACTCAAATGTTGTGAAATACCCAATCAGAGCATTGCAAAGTCAAATCATTACCTGGGCTTTCTCAACTGTTTAAAGCAGTAATCTTTATGCATATTAACTCCATAATTTGTATATTCCTAACTGACCTAAAACTGAAACCTTCTTACCTAAAACTGGAAAGATCCCACCTGATTTAATTTCAATCTCTGACAAAAAAAAAAAAAAGGTTTTGTGTGTTTTTATAGACTATGTAAACTTCTGGCTTCAACTGGATTTACCCACTTGATATGATTTTAACTCTCCTTGACCAGATCTACAGCTTAGTGACCAAATCCTAAAAGCTCACGGACAGTGGTGGGAGTCCTGTATGGCTTTTATGTTACACATCAAACTAGATCTTTTACATTAAAATATCTCTTAATATACAATTGAAATAATTCAGATTTATTCCTAAAACATACTACGGCAGCTAGAAATCACATAAGATGAAGTTTCCACATGGAGATGTTAGGAGATTTAAACAGAATTTTTCTCTTCAGATTTTCACCATTAACTAAGATTTCTGATTCTGAAATAGAGGTTACTCGCCACAGATGAATCCACTCTGTAATCAGAGAATAGCTGCAGTTTTATTTGACTTCAGTAGTCATCAGAGTCCTGAGGAGAAAATTTTGAAATAGAAAGAAAATAGAATCTTATTTTACAGAAAAGGTAACATTACTTAATTATGATTATTTAAAAATCTGTTTTCTTTTTTTTTTTTTACTTTTAAATGTTGTTAGAGTATTAAACAGTAGCCTGACTATTGCCTTCCTGTGCAATTCTGCTCGATTTGAATCTCACTTCACTGCTCAGTCTGGGCTTTCTCCAGTTCACTTGGATTTCTCTGGTAGAATTTCAACCTGGCCAATCAGCGAACAGAAGGAGTTTTGAACGATGACGTAGATTTTCTGCTCTATTTTCGCACTGTAGTCTGCCTGTAGTTTGGCGATGGCAGTGGAGGAAGTGAATGAAGCCATTCAGTTCATGTTGACCACGCTTCCAAATATTAAATTGACATCAACAACCATCTCGTTCGGCTCAGCACTTCTCTCTTCCCAGCGAGAGATGGTTGTTTACCGCACATGTAATTTCCAGTAAGCTTCTTAGCGTAGCTTCCTTCACGGTCAAGCTGGCACATTTCATATGTCATTGCCAAATGTTAGGGATTGGGTAAAATCTTATCCAATCATTTAAAAATTCTACAGAGACCACGCCTCCAGGACGCAATCGTTTCTCAAAAGCTGAGAGCCCATACCCTCTGTACGAAGCAAAGCGTAGAACAACGGGCTGGTTTTTACCAGACAAATTATACAGGGTCAATCAAAAACTTATCATTGTGTAGAAATCTTTAAACTTACTCTTTGATCCTTGATCCAAGTGTTTTAATGCAAGCTTTTGATTGACTCATTTTTATTGCCTTTATTACTGACCTGTACATAGTTCACAGTCTGGTTATATCCACACGTAGCCATCGCCCACCACACTGACCAGTATAACAGCTGTCTGGAGGAATAACACTGGCGGAAATCCCTCCATAGCTGCAGGATGACCTGGCTACAGGATGCTGCCCCTTTTATGTCCTCCGATTCCTCGTTCTCCTCTACTTCCTGCACAATCTCATCTCCATTGTCTCCCAGGGATGTATTTGATCTTTTTGAATCATGTGCTTCATCCTCAGATCCATCTCTGTGCCTCTTTGCACCTTCCTTTGATGCTCTCTGTCCAGAATGTTTTCTGTGGAAGAACATGCTTCTCTGTGGCATGGGCAGGAAGCAGGAGATAATGAGAGCGATGGCTGTGAGAACCAAAGTGAACACAAGGATGTTGTTGTAGGACATGAGGTTGAAGCTGACAAGCAGCTGACCCAGCACAGAGCCTACAGTGTATCCAAGGAGCTGGACACTGCGGCTGTAAGACGTGGCCTTACGGTATCTCTTTAGATCTACAACACTGTAATAAACAAAACAGCACATTGGAATAAGTGTCAGGTCCACACACAGTCCAAATTCATGACACTGATTGTACTTTTAGCTGCATTGCATGACCTGTAGATATAGGAGAAATAAGCCACCTCGCTGGCTGTAACCACCCCGTAGCAGAATTGCATGGCCTGCATGGCCGGCACACTTTCCGTCCACCTCAGCAGAGCTGTGGTGATAAAGAGCATCACACACTGGAAGACCACCACAGATTTGTAACGCAGCCAGTCAGTGAGCAGAAAGACTGGAACCAGCACAGACAGGTAGGAGTATGTCCACACAGGAAAAATCTGATTGTTGACCTGACGAGGAGACACAGTTAACCACATATCAACAGGACAGAACCACTGGGGCTATCGTCACTTCAGGACTCAGACAGTGCCACTTTGAATCTATTTAAAGACAAGCCAACCATTTTTCTAGAGATTTTACTACATAAGCAAGTGTGAAATACAGTGCTCTGCATAGATTAAAACGGAAAAACAATACGGAAAAAAATTAAAAATAATAATTGTAGATGATGAGAAACTGAAGAAATTATAAAAGAGAAAACTGGAATTGAATAGAGAAATATACAAAGAAACAAAAATTCTAAAACATAAAAATAAATACAATAATAAACGTAGAAAATAGATCAAAATACGTGAAAAAAATTAAATACAATCTTGATTCAGGTTTGAAGGCCACCTTGCTCAGTTCTACCCACTAATCTTCCCTGTGACTGAGATTTTAGCTAATTTGGAAGACCAATTGCACCCAAGCTTTAACTCTCTGGCTAATATCTTTAAATATTCACACCTTCCGTAACATTATAGTTGTACATTCCCATGCTGTTTATATGCTTGCATATACCTGTTTGAACAGATGATCATGACACCTTCAGGCTTTTAGAAATGATACCCAAGGATAAACCAGCATTGTGCAGTTCTCTTCCTGATATGTTGCCTGATTTCTTTTAATTTCCCCATGATGTCACACAAGGAAGCAGTGTCTTTGAGGAGTTGCCTTAAAATACAACAACAACTGTCCCTCTATTTAACGCAAATGTTGTGAATTAACCTATCAGAAGCTAACAAAGCTATGTCATCATCATTAGTAATTTTAGTGTGTTTAAGCCTCTGACTTTGAAGAAAGTAATGAAAACATTTAAAGTGTTGGGCAGAGGAAAGTATTCAGTACATGAACAGTTAAAGTGTATCACTTCATTGGAATGAGTCATAGGTGTGGTTACAGGATGTTACTATCTTCCCAATGATTTAATAACTATTAACATCAGATCAATACACAAGTACAGAAAAAACACTTCACAACAAACTATAATCCTATATCTACTCTGTTATATTTGCTGTTTTTTGCATGCAATTTACACAGCAGTTGTAAATGTTTCTAATCAGTTGTTTGCTGATGTCCTTCAGTTGTTTATCTCTGGTTTTGTACCTGTTCAGTAGTCAGATTCTTGTCTGGTCCTGTCAGGAATGGTATAAGGAAAGGCTCCAGCGGCTTCACTGTGCTAAAAAATCCATAGATACACAGCAAAGTGGTGGGATATCTCCAGTCTGAGTTTAGTCTTTTCACATTCTCCATGTTTGCCTGCTTGACTTTGGTATGTGTATGTGTACTTGGTGGCTGCGTTACTTTGGTCTCACATACCTTTCAGGTTCAGTCATCTGAGTGCTGGTTTTGCCAATCAACAACCAGGTCAAAGAGCAGCAAGGTTCCAGTGATTGTAAAGCTTGTCATGTTTCTGGACAAATCCCTGGGCTTAATTCTTATCAGAAAATATCTGTTTTACAGCTTTACTTCCTCTTTAGATAGTGGGATTAACCAGGTAAATGTTAATAAAAAAAACAAAAAACAAACAAACAAAAAAAAAACATGCATGAGGCCAGTCAGCGATTTTTTAGGTACAATCGTTTTATTGATGCTGATCACAAACGTTCAGTAGAGATCACCTCCTCTCCTGGCTCTTTTCTCCCTGTTTCTGTCTGATCCTGAGAGTGCCAATGTACACAGGCGGTGTAGGTCCCTCGGATCAGGAAGAGAACTGAGATGGCAGCATAGTAGCTGCCATATATGATAAACTGCAGAAAGAAACTTTTATCAGGGACAGATACATTAAACTCTTCAAAACAACAATTACCCCAAAGTTATTAAATATTTCCTCTTGTAATGGCTTATCACTACCACAAGGTGTCCCTCTGTGGTCACAAAGTTCTGGTGTTTTCAGTTAGAGTTAAGCTTCAGCATCCTGGTATTTAAAAAAAAAAATGAGTATAAACAGTATACCTGTGTGACAATGTCCAATCCCAGTGCGGCTTCATCCACAACAATGACTGTGATAATAGTCTGCAGTAAAAGGGCTATGAACGTGTTAATCCCAAACGTCAAAGCATAACACTCCATGGAGAGGTTGGATGCTATCTGAAATCTACAGAAACACAATCAAGAGGTGAACCATTCTTTAAAATTAGACTATAGGATATATTCATCATCAGAGCTACTTGAAATTAGTTACCTGAATAAATTAAATTGCATCTTCATGAAAAAAAAGATGAATCAGTGCACTGCTATTGTCAACTTCAGTTCAGCAACCCCCACAGTTCAAAGAGACATATTTGGCCACAGTTCCACAAAATACAAATTTCTAAAACCACAAAATCTATATAACCCTACATTACACAAAAAATTAATTTGCAAGTTTCATAAATTGTAAATGATTAAAATCTGTTTATTTGATGGTCAAACTGAAGAACCACAGCTTTATTTTTCTTTCTAGGTTATAGAACAAAAAATAACATCCTAGTTTTATAATGAGGGAAAAAATACTGTGTCTTACATAGAAGAAGATCAATGGAAACTGAAGGACAACATAGCACATCATTTGAAATCCAATAACATAAACAGAACTAAACAAAAAAAAAATTGTCATTGCACTTTTTGTCATTTTGTTGTATTCTGAGATGCCGTTTTCATAAAAAAAAACAGAAAAGCCACCACAACAAGCCTTTTTTATTTCTTTTTAAATGGATGTTATATATAAAAGATTGTTTGCTTCTATATCATTTTTAGACAAAGTTACTAAGTGTCGATATGGAGGACTTAAAAAAATGCACAAACAGCTCTGGAATTGCAGGTTGCAGACCACTATGGAGTTTTAAGCTCCTTCAAATCTAAAAATTCTGAATATCCTCTAGGCTATAGTTTCAAATACATTTTTATGGGAAGTTGATCTTTGTTCATTTTTACATTTTAAAATAATTTACTCAATCAAAATTTGGTGTCTTTTATAGGAATAAAACATTAGTAAACATTTAGAATAGTTGTTGTAGGACAGTCATGGCCAAAGCTATTAGATACACAGATAAGTAGAATTTTCATGATCTTTTTTTCTTCAGTTCTTAAAGCTCTTTGTCCTCAGCTTCTTGTTTTTAAAATGGTATTTCGTATTTAGTCTATGTTGCTATGAAGAGTGGTCAGATAAGATACAAATAACTTAAAGTTAGTAATAACTTCAAAAAAGCTGCACAAGTTATAAGCCTGCCACAAAATTACCTACTAGCATCATGTCAGTGATCTTATTTTTTTTCTCAGAGGAAAGTGTTGAAGATGACAGGGCAGCTGATATCATTCATATTGAATTAGAAGAGCAGAATGGTTGCTTTAAAACTGAGTGATTCTTTAAATCACTTTTCAGCCATGGTTCCCACCAAGGAAGCACATGCTGGCATCACTGCTTTGCGTTAAAAGAGCTCCACAAGGAAGGATATTGCTGCTAGTAATTTTGATCCCAATCAACTATTTATCAAATGATCTAGAACTTCAAGGAGATGTTCAGCTTCTGTGAAGTATCCTCTGGGTACCCAACAAAGTTCAGTAGGTGCCAATATAGTCTCCCGAAGAGGATTTAGTTAACACCAGAGCAGAACTTGCTTAGGAATAATAGCTGAATTGTCTGAGTATCTGGAAAGACAGTGAGCTGCAGAGTTTCAGATGCTGGCTTGGTGTCAAGGTGGGTAGCTACCCCTTAACCCCCAATCAAGAATATATTAAGATTTCTCAGTAAGTACAAGGGTCAGCCTGTAGAGGACTTGAAAAAGATCATGTTGACAGTGAAGCATCCCAACACCATCCATATGTTGATGGATGGTGTCCACTCCCACTAAGGGAGTGGACTCGGTCACAATTTTGCCTTAAAACACTGCCATGATTAAAGAATGACATCATAACATCCTCCAAAAGTGTCTTTGCCCAACAATCCAGAGTAATTTGGTGATGAACAATGTTTTTAATAAATAAAAAAAATCACAATTAAGGACCATGTCACAAAGCAAAAGTAATGAATGAGTGGTTAAAGGATATAATATTTACACTGTGGCTCCATGACCAGGAAACTGACACTTAAACCCTTTATGAACCTGTTGACTCTTTCCATAAACTTGATGTATTTCTCAATCAGCTTTTCTGTAATCTTGAAAATGTTTAAGATAACAAACAAATGCCACTGAAGACAACACTGAAGAGAAGCTCTAACAACACCATAGGAGTAAGATTTGTGGATAAATGTAATTTTTATGAGGCCACAGTTGTATTTTAAGAATTTTTAGGTGACTCAAGTTTGTTTCTTTTAGAGTAGTTATTAGGTCTATTAGTGTACAAACACAATGTGCTTAGAAATGGCATTTCTTTAAAAGAAAAGCTTTTTATGAAATGCTTCAAGCAACATTTCAAAATTTTTACCTCCCCTATCCCCCCATTTATGGGTAAGTGAATCCAAACTTTTCCATCTATGTAAACTGTTACCCTTTGGATTTTTATGTTTGGGTCAGATATATCAAACAGATGAAAAGTCACCATAAGTTAACATTGAATGAAAAAAGGAAGAGCCATATGTTGATCTTACATTGTGATGGTAATAAGAAACATGTAGCAGGATTTGAATAAGACATATGCAGCATAGCATGCCCAGATACTGCTGGTGAATGCCATCAGATACACAGCACCTGAGCACACAGCCGAGAAGAGCCCCAGGGCCAGCTCTCCCCACATGGCCCAGGACACTCTGATGAAGCTCACAGAGAAAGCTGCAGCAGCACCTAAAACACAGGGGTGAAATATAAAGCAGATAACTGCTTGATCCATGTATATTCTACCCATTTTGATTCATTAATTTACCCTGAGACTATCATCTCTTTCCTCATGCATTGACAGTAACAAATCGTGTGCATCCTTAAGCTGGTCTCCTTAGCCTGGTTTGATAAACCTTTTGCAGCATGCACTTTGAATCTACCATCAGCAATAATCAGAGAATCCATTAACTTTTGTCTCTCTCTTTAATTGAAGCAATTACTCTTCTTCCTCTCATGCTGAGCCAGGCTTAGCGTGAGCAAAAAAGAACCCAATGCCGCTGTTCTCTTTCAGAATCAATACACATTTTCCATTTAATCAGTCACGACATATAACTAGCCCCAGTGTGCTTGTCTGTTTTGTTGATTGCAATTTTTACAAGTCTTTGTGTTATCAAGCATGGAAGCTTTAAACAATGTTGTTAAATGTTACTTGGTGGATGTGATTCTCTGTTCTACCCTTGCAATAATTAATCTTTCAGCCATAGTTTACAAAGTAGAAAAACTCCTAGTTACCATATTAGGATTTTTATTTCCAGAAATCTAAAGTCTGAAAGGTACTTCTCTGAATTACATTATAATGGTGTTGCATTCTGTATATTTAAAGACATTTCAGAAGCTTGAGGTAAAAATAAAAACTTCAGGCTCACCAACAACAGAAGATACAGCTTCTACAGCTCCATTATAGATAGATGATGTGGCAGATGGTTCTATATGGTCCCACTTAAGCTGGATATAGTTAAAGATCTGCATGTAGCCAGCTGTGGCCAAAGCCCACCACAGGGACCAGTACACTAAATGCCTGCATGGTGAAAAGTGAGACAACATATTATGATGAGGGGTATCGATAAAATACACAGTGTTTTGCAAAAGCATTCATGTCTCTAACTTTTTAGGATTGAGTCAGTTTACAACCTCAAATGTCAATGTATTTTATTTAAATTTTATGTGACAGACTAATACAAATTAGCATATAATTTTGAACTGGAAGGAAAATGATTTTTAATATTTTCACTTTCCATCCAATCTAGGTCGCTTGAGCTTTTTTTTTTTTTTTTTTTTTTTTTTTAAATAATACTCAAAAATTTCAGTCTCTTGTTTTCAATGCTGGAAGAAATGTTGCCCCAAAGACTTGAAGCTGTTATTGTAGCGAAATATAATTCTACAAAAAATAAAATGATGGAGACTTGACACATATGCACTCCATTGTAAAAAACTAATTGAATCAATTTATAATTTTTCTTCCATTTCAAAATCAAGAACTATTCTATGGCATAAATCCAAGTGGAATACATTGATGTTTGAGACAAAATATGAAAACTTTTAATGGGTACAAACACTTTTGCAAGACACTGTATAAGAAACACACCTAGATGAGTATGATTCCTTCAAGCTTTTCCAAAGTAAATGACCTGCAGTGGTCACACTTTCTCTGCTGCACCAGCCAGCACTGCCAGCATACTCCATTGATTCTTCCTCCAAGGATTCTCCATCCTTGTCCGTCTCTGAATCTCTTTGTCCATTGTTTCTGAGTGACCCTTTCTTCTGCGACAGGGAGCCCACAGCCTCATCCCGTTTGAAGAACATGGTCTTTTTGGGCATGGGCAACCAGAAGGAGACTAGAAAAGCTATGCAAACAATCCCCAGCGTTATCGCATTTAAGTAGAAGTAATCCACTCCTGTGAATGAAATAAATATTGATCAGTGTTTGCACAACTTTTGGATCACAGTTCAACACAGCTTTTTCTGCTCCTTTTTTTGTTTGTTTTTATCATGCATAGAAGAAAAGTAGGTTTTATAAGCTATTCCATTACAGGATTCATAAAATCGACATTTGCATATTTTAAAATTGATACCTCCAAGAGAGACAAGCATTTGGCCAAGGCTGGCACCAAATGTATATCCAGTCAGCATGGCACTGCGCAGGTAACTTGTAGCCCTTTGATAATTTTCTCGTGGAATCACGCTGTAAATATAAGAGAAGTAGGCAACCTCTGTGGAAGTTGCTATTCCAAAGTTGACCTGTAAATGAGACAAAGCAGAGCTCAAAAAGCGGTTTTTCATTATGAGGCATTGTTTTAATAAATAATTCATTAGCAAATGCATTAAACCTTTAGTTGGTTTTCCTGATAAATGCTTACTGTAGCTACAAAATGGTAACATACCCATAAAACCATTATGTTTCCATAGCCTTGCAAAAGTATTCACATGCCTTGAACTTTTTATCATTCTCTATCACATTACAACAGCAAACTTTTATGTGATAGACCAACACAAAGTAGTGGATACTTGCAAGGTGGAAAGATGATACATGATTTTTAAGACATTTTTTTTTTTTTTTATAAGTAGGGCGTCTATATTTGGTCAGGCATGCATTTCTATTCATCCACCTTAAAACATGGTAGTGACAGCATTATACTATAGGAATGTTTTTCTTTAGCAGAGACAAGGAAGTTGGTCAGAGTTGATGTGAGGATGAATGGAGGTAAGTACAGAGCAACCCTGGAAGAAAAGCAGTTAGATTGGAAAAGACAGAGACAGGGGTGGTGAGTCACCTTTCAGCAGGACAATGACATAAAAACACAGCCAGAGCTGCAATAGAATAGGTTAGATTGAGGCATATTCGTGTGTTAGAATGGGCCAATCAAAGTCCAGACCTAAATTCAAATTCAATTGAAAATACTTTATTAAATGTTGTTGTAACTCATATTATTCAAGGCTCTGATGGCTGTGGGCAGAAAGGATCTCTTGTAGCGGTTTGTATTACAGCAGATCTGAAAAAGCATCCGATTGAAGACACTGTTGTTGGATGAGTGTTTCATGAAAAGGATGCTTTGTGTTGTCCATAATTTTCTTGATTGTATGTAAAATCCCTCTTTGCACAATCATCTCAAGAGGTTCCACAGTAGTACCCACAACAGAACCAGCCTTCACTATCAAGTTGATTAGTCTTTTTAAGTTCCTGGCTCTGGCGGTGCTACCCCAAGAGATGATGACAGAAGAGATTATGCTCTCCACAACAGATTTATAGAAGATCTGCAACATCTTGCTGCAAACCTGAAGGATCTAAGCTTCCTCAAGAAGAACAGCCTTCTCTGTCACTTCTTGTAGATGGCTTCACTGTTGAGTCTCCAGTTCAGTCTGTTGTCTAGATGAACACCGAGGTATTTATATTCTTCAACCATCTCCACTTCTTCTCCCGTGATGGAAATAGGGTTTAATCTATACCTGTTTCTCCTGAAATCTATAATCATCTCCTTTGTTTTGTTCACATTCAAGATAAGATGATTGTTTCTATACCATGCCACAATATGGTCCACCAGCTCTCTGTACGCAGCTTTTTGTCCATCTCTGATACACCCGACAACTGCAGAGTCATCTGAGTATTTCTGTAGATGACAGAAGTCTGACTTGTGTTGGAAGTCTGAAGTGTACAGAGTGAAAAGGAATGGTGAAAGTACAGTTCCCTGTGGTGCTCCTGTGCTGCTGACCACCTGACTAGACACTCAATCCTTTTGTCTCACAAACTGTGGTCTGTTTGTCAGGTAGTCACTGATTCAGGCAATTGCTGAGGCCTCCACCTGTGTCTTCTGGAGTTTCTGACAAAGCAGATCAAGCTGAATTGTGTTAAATACAATGGAGAAATCAAAGAACATCATCCTCACAGTGCTGCCTGCTTTGTCCAGATGACAGTGGGTTTGTTGAAGCAGGTGCATGATGGCGTCTTCAACTCCAGCTCCATAGCAATAAGCAAACTGCAGGGGTCCTGATATGTGCTGGTTTGCTTATTCAGGTGGGCCAACAGGAGTCTCTCCAGGACCTTTATGATGTGGGATGTCAGGGCAACAGGTCTATAGTCGTTGATGACTGATGGGTGAGTTCTCTTTGGAACCAGAACAAAGCAGGATGTCTGCTGTTAACAAATGCCTTTGATCCCAGAACTGGAGAGCAGCAAAAGGTTAATGATTTCTAATTCAGCAAAAAAATAATGAAACATAACACTTTCTCAAAATAATGTTTTGTTTCACTTCTTCTTTGCTTTTGTGAACTGGTTGTTTGGAACACATACCAAATTTGTCAAATCGTCTAAAGTAATCTTAATTTAGAGCTAATTTAGCCTCATCAACAAACCTCTTAAATACAAACCTTGGTCTTTAATCATACATATTAATACTGGACTGTGATATTTCTATATATCATTCTATGGGTTATTTAATGCTTTATTTGTTACATATTTCTGGTGTTGCTGTGTGAGGAATCCTCAGATTATGTTGGTGCAACCCAATCTGAATTAGCTGAAAGCTAATTTGGCCTCATCTCCAAATTCCTCTTAAATAAACTGGGATTCTAAGCATCCACAGTTCATACTGAACTGTGACATCATTGCATCATTTTATTAGTTCTATTCTTGTTGTATATTTTACTGTTTAAGTAGTTTATTAGTTTTATTATTCTTTCACCCTTTTCTTAATAGTTTAGTCAAGTGTTACTAGCTTAGTGAGTTTGCTGATTAAAGTTTTTAACTTTTAAAGAAAATTTTTAAAATATATATATATATATATATTTTTTTTTTTTTTAAAGTATTGACCACCGGGCCATTTTGAATCATGTTATATTTATATTTCTTATTGCGTCGATGTAACATTTCATGTCTGGCAAGAAGGCTGACTTACCTCACTGTAACCAAATCTATCTAATGGTATAAATAAAGTTGATTGATTGATTGATTGATTGATTGATTGATTGATTAGCTGTAGGTTGAATTATTTTTGCAAATAAACTCTTGTTTATTGGAGAAAAGTTGTTTGTGTTTATTCCATACATGCGCAATGTCTTGCTGTTCGAAAAATGCCAGTGCTGGGTGGGTGGATGGATGGATGGATGGATACTTTATTTGTCCCCGTGAGGAAATTGATTTGTACTACAAAACTAGTATAGGCATATCTCATCCACAGCTGAGTGCCCTACATGGTCACCCAAGTTACAACACAAAATAAAGGAATAAATCACAAGTACATATAGGCGAACTAGGCAGTCCCTCTTTTGCACCACATACTTAGGAATTTAATAGCTTGTGAAACAATTGAAATTTTTGATTTCATTAAACAATAATTGAGACTGAACTATTTGGCTATTATTTTCCTGACACTCAGGAGGTTCCCCAACTTGGTCATTTTCGTCTAAATTACTAGATTTGTGCCCTAAGCAATTGTTTATAGTTATTTGTAACCAAACCAGACCTATGATTGCACAACAATTGTAATAAATAAAAGTGAAAAAAGTTTATTTGGTATGTCTACTTTAGCAATACATTGTAGAAGAATATCACTTTCAAACCACAAAGTCTTTTATTAAAAAAAATGTAAACGATGGAGAAAACATTTGCGTTTTAGCTCTGCATTACAGACTGTTTTCTTACTGACCTGAAGGAAGGTCATTGCAGGCAGGCCAGGGGCAAAGGGATAGCAAGGATAGTTGCTGACAAGAAAGAGCCCCTGTAACCAAATGACAGGTTTGTATTTCAGAAAGTCAGTCAGGAGGAAAACTGGAAAAAGAAAGGCCAGGTAGGAGTATGTCCAGACAGGAAACAGGTAGTTAGTCACCTGCAGGTGAAAAACAGCAAGAACAGGAATGTTGAGTCAAACAAAATTGATGAGAAAATTCTATAAATAAATTATGTCTGCAAAAAAAACAAAAAAAACAAACAAAAAACATGTGTGTTCAATACATACCACCTCCTCAGAGATGTTCTTGTTTGGTCCAATTAGGTAAGGTGTAAGGAAGGGCTCTGCTACTCGGCAATTAGCAAAAAAGCCATAGATTGAAAGCAATGTGGTGGGGTAAACCCATCCAGAAGACTTCAACTTTGCCCAACAAACCATGGTATCACTTCAGTAGAATTTCACACAACTTGACTTTGAAATATGTTTCCAAGATGAGTTACCAGAACAGATTGGTTTCTGACTATTTGCACTATTCCTTAGGTGGATTTCTGTTAAAGCTATCAGTAGTCACCAGAAGCTGGAACATATACACACACAATCTTTATGGGCAACACAAAGTCTAATCAGTTCTGGGGCGTATGCAGACTTTGACCTGTTAGTGGATCAGAAGACTTGACAAGTTGTAAATAGTAAGTACAAGACTTTATTAAAGGGCTGACTGCCTTCCAAACATGTTCATTCTTAGAAACTACATCGAAATTGTTTTGCAAATCACTAGATGAACTGCAAAGTATTTCAGGGGGGAATTTTACGTGACAGATCATCATGTAGTGGTGCATAATTGTGAAGTTGATGGAAAATGATACATGGTTGTCAAGATTGTTAGGAATATAAAAGTAAAGTTTACATTTCAACTACAAAGTATTTTGGGGTAAGTCTTTACCAGCTTTGCACATATTGAGAAATATATTTTTCCCATTCTCTGCAAAGTCGCTCGAGCTCAGTCAGATTTGAGGGGGAGCATATGTGAACTGAAGTTTTTAAATCTTTTTTTTTTTTTTATTTTATTTTATTTTAATGCACTAGTGATCTCAATTTACAGTATTTATACAGGAACAATTGAGAACTACGACTTATGTTCCCCTCATTTTTGTCATTAAATACTTCATAATCATTCATTACATAAAATTCAGTAAAACACAGTTAAGTTTGTGGCTATAATGTGACAAAAGATGACTTGTTTTTACCTTGTATTGATATTTGCACAAGGGACTGGAACATGACATGAGACTGACTGGTAGGATAATTACCACAGATCCTCTCCTAAGTTAGAGGTATTAAAAACATCTAGCTTACCCATAACAATAGAAATACGTATATTTAGAGTTTTTAAACGACCATTTATAAATTCAGTAGAAAATAATTTCAAAACAGACAGACAACTCCAAAAGATGAGAGATCTATGCTATGACATGCACCAACAACAACAACTACCATCTTACCAACGTGTCTTTCATTTATTTGCTATTAAAACTGCAGTAGGTAACTTTTATGAACAACATGTTTTTGTTGTTTTTTTTTCTCCTTGTGTTTGGACGCGCGCCTCACACTTTGAAAAGCCTTACGTTAGGACATAGTGAAAGCTTTAAAAAATATGTTAAAAAAAAAGAAAAAAAAAAGACACACAATATATTGTTTATAAAAGTTACTACTGCCGCATCTTTAATCTACCCCCTTTCCCTTCTTAAATCCACACAATTAAATTACCCCGTTTTGCGCATGCGTGAACCAAATAGCGCTCTGTCGTCGTCCATAGCGACAGTCTGTTGTGGTTCTGCGGCAGAAGATGAGACTCAAGCGGTTTCTTCTTAGATATTACCCACCCGGTAACTTTATCATTTTTATTTAATGTGGGTTTTAAACGTTCCTTTAAAAAGAACACGGAGATACTGTGTAGAATGTTTTCAGCATTCGCATTTATTGCTTTAAATGAGCATTGTCGAGCTGTATCCAGCTGGCAGAGCTTCAGGGTAAACTTTTGTTTACCACCCATTTGGGATTAGGTAGAGATAATTGTGTTTGGTAAGATGAAAACACAAAACTCATAAGTTTTTAAATATAGCACCAGCAGTTATTTGTTTGCTTCTGTTGTCAGGTATAATCCTGGAATATGAGAGAGGAGGCTATTTGAGGACCAAATCCATCGATCTTCTGGATTTGACTCCTGAGTGCGTGAGTTAGGTCCTTCAACGCTGGGACGGACGGACGGACAGACCGCTACCTTTAGGTTTCTCAGTTTTTTTTCTTCTTACTAACTTAATGCTTTTCCCTATGCTGTGTGTTTGCTCTTCATAGAACAAATCCAGATGAACTGGTGTCAGAAATCAGACAATCAGAGCCTCTGATCACAGAGTCCCGGGCTGAACAGGTCAAAGAGTTGGTTCTTCGACTCCAACAGAAGCAGGGTCAGCAGGATCACCACAGATTCTGTTTCTGCAAGGTCAGGCTGTTTTTTGGATATTCCATTTAAATAACATAAATTAAAATTAAATTATTTATTTTCCAAAAGTATTAATATCCTCTCTTTCTGAGAAATTGTTTAAATCTATATTTCTAATGGAAAAAGGGCTGAAGGTTTGACTTCACCAAACCAAGCATTTTATGCAACTAATTAGATAATTGTGCCCTCTCTTGTGCCTTTCTGTTCTAAATAAGATTTTATGTTATGATGACGCAATCTTGAATTTTTGGGAAATGCATGAGTTTCAGTTGTTATAGCAGTAGCCATACCTCCAAATAGTCACTAGAGAGCAGTAGTGCTTTCGGTTTTTAAATCTTAGACTTGGTGAGTAAACTGTGTTTGATGTGTAAGTACATTAAGACATTCTAATAGTGTTTTTGTCATCTGCTTGAGTGAGTTTCCCAACTTTTTTAATGAGAAAATAACATATCCATCCATCACTGATAGGCCAGGAGAGAGATGTTTGGTCATCTCACAGCTAAATTAATTTTACACTTAAAGTTGGATTGGTAACCTTTAATATGAATTAAGTCAATATTGTCTCAGAAAGTTTCCTATTAATATTTTGTTCATCGTTTCTATTAATTTTGCAGGAGCTGAAGGCACACATACTGCCTCTAACAAATATTGCCTTTGACAAATCTGGATCAAGGTGAGAACTCTTAATGCTGTTAGTTGTAATGGCTGCATTTAATGTAGCAAATAAATAACGATGTTTATTATATTTAAAACAAACCTACAAATCTTATTAACAAAATGTGAAACCAAACTTCTGAGGGTGAATGTTTTTCTTGTTAGAACCTGGCATAAATCTCTATTACTTCACAAAGAGCAAAAATAATATTTGAAGGGGAAAAGGTAGACCGATTAACAGGCCAGCAACAATATCAAAACTAAATCTCTCTGGAAATCTTTGAAAAAGAGCTGAACTCTCAAGCTAAGAATGAAAAAAACAGAAGAAAAAATTGCCTGGCAGTTGCAATCAAGTAGACTGTAAGTAGTTTTCTAAAAAATTAGAATTGTTGAAAAATATTTGGCTGCAAAACATTATATTGTTTTTCAGAACAAAGCGCATTGTGCCAAGAAACAATTTTCAGATATTTTTTTCTAGTATTTTTTTTATATATATATATTTTAGTTTCACTTATTTAAAACTGTGTTGGTGTTGTATTTGTTGTTATGATGTAGCAGACTTTGTTTTAGCTGTAGCAGCAGTATGGTCTTAACATTCAGTGGTCCCAATAAATCTAACCTCTGCCCTCTTCTATAGTCTCATGCTGTTTCTTGCTGTGTTGTTGTTACACTTTTCTTTCATATTCTGTAGGTTCATAACTGGGAGTTATGACAGAACATGTAGAGTTTGGGACACCGCCTCTGGCACAGAGCTGCTCACACTTGAGGGCCACAGAAATGTAGTATATGCAATCGCATTCAACAATCCTTATGGGTAACGAGCTGTTTTATTACATATGAGAATTTTGCTGCTCTGTTGAACATTCAAAACAAAACTTACATTTCCTGCTGTCTTTCCTCCTCATTAAACCTAGGGACAAAATTGCCACAGGCTCTTTCGATAAGACGTAGCCAAACTGTTGGTGTGCAGAGACTGGCAAATGTTTTCATACTTTTCGTGGACACAAGGCAGAAATAGTAGGTATTTTAAACTTGAATCAATCAGTTACTGTCAGTTTTTAAACAGCTTGTGCTAGGGATGCACAATGTGAGTTGTTTTGGCTTAGTAATGGTCACCCTTAGCAGAAAACATGAAGAAGAAATCAAATTTAGCTCAAAAAAAGAGGAAAAACAATGACCCAATTGTGGTTACCTCCAAGATCATCCCAGCTTGTCAAATAAGATAGTTTTGCCTAAAATTTCTGTTAAAAGACTTTTTTCCCTTCCAAGTCACAGTAACTTCAACTGTCATAATAATCCCCAAAATGTTGAAGTACTACTTTAGAAAAGTGCTGAAAAACACACAGTGCCCAACAAAAGTATTCCTACTCTTTATTTTCAGCTTTTCTTAGTTTACAACCACAATCTTCAATGTATTTTATTGGGATTTTATGTGCCGGAACCACACAAAGTAGTGCATAGTTATGAAGGTAAAGGAAATGGATACAGGGTTTAAAAAAATGTTTTTACATAAAATCCCAGGAAAATACATATGATTTGTGGTTGTAACATGACCAAGAATGAAAATGTGGTACGTATGTGGTGTAGTAAAGGGGTATGAGAACTTTATATTTGGGCACTGTATATTTCTGTTTGCACTTTTCTCAAAACTATTGGAGAAATATGGAATGAAAGGCAAAATGTAATCATGCTTGTGCAGTTGTTGCATCACGTAATAAACTCTTTCATTCATGCACTTTTTTAATCTGCGAGATTTGAGTAGGGCTAAGGCAAACTGAGTATTCAAACTAAAAAAAATCTGTATCTATCATAGCTTCACATCAAATATTTACACCCAAGTCATGTCTTTAGTTTTGTTGCAGAAAGTGAAACACCAAAGTGTTAAAGAAAGAATCTGTTGTGTAGGTGTGTCTGGCATTCAACCCTCAGAGTACACTGGTGGCCACAGGCAGCATGGATGCCACCGCAAAGCTGTGGGATGTGGAAAGTGGGGAGGAGGTGACCACACTGACTGTGAGTTATCTGTTCTGTATCACTTGCTTATCTTGCGTTTCTCCTGTATTTTGAGTGATGCACATATTGTAAAAGTAGTTGTTACTAAAACTTGCTGCAAAACACTGTTTTTTTTTGCATTTGGTGGCAGCATTTTTACTTCCCAGCATAGCTACAAATTTTCTACAGGATAATTTAACAGTAGTTGCTTAAAAATCCACCACTAAACTAAGGTTGGGCAATAAATCAATAACAATATATATTGCGATAGACACATGATCAATACTGATATAAAATATGTCTGATAGAATGTTCAATAATTTCACTGAACTCCGATCCAGAACCGCACAGCATTCTGGGGGATATAGGCACTCAACGTCTCATGGCCAGCAAAGCAAGGTGGATGCCATCAACTAAATCACTCATTCATTGGTTACCTAGCAGTTGAGTAACTTGCGCAGTTTCAGGTTTTGCTACTAACTACTTAAAAATTTTTTAAAAAACAACAGCATGGAGTGAAAGGAGAAAATTAGTACAACAGCTCGAGAGGAAATTGGATAAAACAGGAATGATCATGTCACCAGTTTAGCAGTATTTCAGAGATTTAAAACAAAAATCTAATCAATAATTATCAATACCAACTGATAAGAAACCCTTATATCGTGATATGTTTTTCAGTCATATCGTCCAGCCCTACACTAATCCACCCTTTTGGGCAATTCCTAGTGCTGACTGGGAGATTTACAGGCTCCAAGTAGGGAGAGACTCTTTCAGATTTTTTAAATCCTTCACATTATGTAGACCTAAATGATATGATCTAAATCTTTAATAATGAGAAAAATCTATAAGTCCATCTTTAAGCCAAACTCTTTTTTTGTGACTTCCTCTGAGAAGAAGAGAAAAGGTGTGAATATAACAGAGAACAGAAATGAGTCAGCATGGAATGATGTTCTTTCTCTTCTTTCTTCCAGGGCCACACCGCAGAGGTCCTCTCTTTGTGCTTTAACACCGTCGGCAATCATCTTGTCACCGGCTCCTTTGACTACACAGTTGCTATATGGGATGTTGCTTCCAAAAGGTCAGATGTTATTGTTGCTGTGAGGGCATCCGGTTTTAATGAGTCATCACTTACATATACTGCATCCATAAATTAAATGATTTTCCTGTCCTTTTTTTAATCTTAGACGTGTTCACACTTTGATCGGTCACATGGGAGAAATAAGTAATGTTCAGTTTAACTGGGATTGCTCGCTCATAGTCTCTGGTTCCACTGACAAAACCTGTAAGGTGAGCAGTGGTGTGACACTGATTTTTCAACCATTTCAACAGTTTAATACATGTTGTCATTTGCTTAAAATCTTAAGCTATTTTTAGAGATACTGCAGAAATTTAAGTAAGGAATGTCCCTTCTTGTACAGATTTTCCCTGCCAAATGTCCTTCCTGTCTGTAAAGTCTGGACCATTCCATGGAGAAATTGTTCAAATCCAATCCATTATTAATGCCCGCATGAATCACTCTTACAAATCATCCAATCCTCTCATTAATTTACATGACTGCTAAAATAAACCTGTTGTAAATGGCTAACAGCAGCCTTCAAGAATATAATTGAAAACTACTACATGCTGCTGTTGAATTTATTATTAATAAAAAATAATTAGAATAACAAATAAGAATAAAAAAAACTTTAAACAATGTCTGTGTTGTTTTAAATAGCTTTAATACAGAAAATGGAATATTATTTAAAAAAAAATTTTTTTAAAGTAATATTTAAGTATTTAAAACTTTTTCAGAAATAGGGATGGTTTCAAACAGTTCAATTATTAAATAAAACATACACTTTAGCATGGGACATGCTAAAGTCCCATGCTAAAGTGCATGGGGCATTTCATTCCATCTTATTTGGATTTAAAGGGCACCTAAGCTGATTTTTTTTGTTAACAAAAGTTTGCATGCCTGGGCTTTCTCTGTATTTTGAATTTGCCTCTCTTTAATTTGTGTTATTTTTAAGAGAAATGCTAATTGTGTTGTAATGATATGAATAAAAGTGATGTGTATTTGTTTGTAGCTGTGGGAGGCAGTCAGTGGGAAGTGTGTGGCCACCCTAGTTGGACACACGGAGGAAGTGTTGGATGTGTGTTTTGATTTAAGTGGTCAGCTCATTGCTACTGCTTCTGCTGACGGTGAGACCATAGTATTGCATTAAAAACTATTTAACAAGTTTATTTGATGTCTCACATCAAATAAACATAACCTCTCTCTGTGTTTATCAGGTACAGCAAAAGTATTCAGTGCAACTACACATGAGTGTCTGGTGACACTGAAGGGCCACGAAGGGGAAATCTCCAAGGTATGCTGATGGTTGTTGATCAGTTTCTCTTTTCAGTCTGTGGCAGTGTCAGGGTCAGCTTTAGGTTCATGTGTCTTTGTTCTGCAGAGAATTTTCAAAAT
Source organism: Anableps anableps (assembly GCA_014839685.1). Lineage (NCBI taxonomy): Eukaryota > Metazoa > Chordata > Actinopteri > Cyprinodontiformes > Anablepidae > Anableps > Anableps anableps. Next base: position 21,390,155 of record CM026068.1, on the reverse strand, counting down.
ACTGAAGGATTAGGATAAATGTATATGTTTACCCTCAAATGTCCGGGTAAGGTACAGCAAAAGTACTCAGTGCAACTACACATGAGTGTCTGGTGACACTGAAGGGTTAGATGGTAGACTTCAGTTCAAGCAATCAGAAGACAAATATGTCAGCCATCAAAAGTTAAGTGAACCACCACACAGGGGTGCATAATTATGAAGTGGAAGGCAAAGAATACATGGATTTAATTTTTTTAAAGGACTCCTGAATAAATATTTTGTAGAACCACCTTTTGATGCATTTCCAACTACAAGTCTTTGGGAGTATCTCTCTATCAGCTTCGTACTAGACTAAAATAGCCCAAACTTAGTCAGACTGGATGGAGAGCCTATGTAAGTCACAATTTTCAAGTCTTCCTATATAATGTGGATCTCTCATATGCTCTCATATGCTTTGAATTAGAATTCAAGGGGTTCGAAATATTTTGCAAGGGTCTGTACTTACTATAACAAACAAGCTTAACCAACAGTAATAAAGATTTAAAACTTTAAGTAAAAATTGATTTAACATGTGAAAGTTTTTTTTTTTTTGTAATTTACTATTTACTTTTAAGATTTCACTGACAACCTCCAAGTGCTTATGTCACCCTTTTATTTGGCAAAATAATAGCACATAAATCCTTTCAGTTTCAGTGAAAAGTCAATGTGACACAACAAAGATGTGCTCTGGAATGTTGGCTTTATTTTGTTGGTATATAGGTCTTCAAATAAGAGGTCTTCTTTGGTAACCTTGCTAAAAAAGGATAAATTGTGATGCTGAAATGGAGAGACAGTAGCACAGGCTTCAGGAGGTCTGATTGTCAGTCTGACCTTGTGCTGTCAGTCATTACACTTAAAGCACAATCATTACAGTGTGCCTTAACACTTAAATCCCTGCATAAAAAAAGAAACTGTTAACCTGGTGTTACACGGATTTGTGAAGTCAAGCTGATTCATGCTTTTGCATAATTTGTGATTTGTCTGGCCCTGTATTAACCCTGTTCTTTAAGGCAAGTGATTTTCGACATTTGTTATTCATGAGCTTATTTTCCTCTGGGTCTTACTCAGAGGGGTCCTCTGGATGTGTTTACTGCAACACAGACAGGCAGTAAAACATAGGCAGCATGGAGGATGATTCCAGAGGATTATGACACTAATCTGTTTCAAGCAGGATGCTTCTCTCCCTCCCCTACATGCATGTTAACCATGTTTTACTCTGTTTCAGCATCTCAGCCTTCATGCTTTTTCATTACACTTCATTACACTACAATTCACCTTTCTACCCTTGACTATATTTTATTTAAAAAAAGTAGTGATAGCCTTGTAATGAAATGGAACCGATGATAATCACTAAAATGTGAGTGTATTCGAATTGCAGTGAATGTGGCAGCTTCTGTGTTTATTTCAAATGAAGCTGCTTATCAAGGGAATCCTTCCTATCTTGGACACCCCATTACCTTTATTCCTGCTTTTCAGTCAAGTCTAAATTACACCCTAATGGGAAAATGTCCTCTTTTATGAAATTCATTTTTCACAGTCTCAGCAGCTTGCTCCAAAGCTGAAGGGAAAGAATGGATGGGAATTTAACAGATCCTGGTAACTATAGTCAGCCTTTATTGTGAGCATCTGAAAACACCTCATGGAAAGATTTTTAGATCTGCAGTATCAAACCTAGACACATGTCAAGAATATGAGTACAATACTTCTGTGATGAAGACAATCATGAAGCTATAACAAAACAAATAAAAGCATACCTTTGTAAGCTATAAGTTTTCTCTTAAGATTCATCCCTTCGTGTATTTTAATTTTCTTTTACATTCAGCAAAAAGCTTGCAGCAGACAACATTGTGTCAACATCAGATTTATTTTCCTCTGGAAAAACCCAACTCTAAATGATGAAGCTTAGTTTTAATGACAATGGTCTGAGTATTAGAGCATATCTCTTACCCATCCAACTTCTCATTTTTCAGTCTTTGGTCCCTAGCTGTCTTTTGGGGTCAATTTGAAATTTAATAAAGGAGTACTTTATGGTAATAGCCTACTAGAGCCCAATTAATTTCATTATTTTTTCCTTTACCTCTGTTAGAATATGAAACAGTTTAGAGAAGGATGAACCCTAGGCTGTTTTACAATTAGTTTTTATGAGAATTTCTTTTGCTAAGTAGCGCCACATAGGACCTCATCGATGCTCACGCTGAAAGCGCGTACCTCTGAGTGATGCCAGCCTCTCCTTGTAGCTCTGTTTCAGCCCCCAGGGCAGCAGGGTCCTGACGGCCAGCTCAGACAAGACAGCCCGCTTGTGGGATGTTCAGTCTGGAGCCTGCCTTCAAATCCTGAAGGGCCACACAGACGAGATCTTCTCCTGTGTTTTCAACTATGAAGGGGACACCATCATTACAGGTATCTGAAGATACACAACATCTTACTGTCACATATTAGTGTGACAAACCTGCATGTTAAAAACCCTTGAGGGGTAAATAAAATCCTCCATGCTAGCCATCACAAGTGCTTAATTGCAAATGTTAGATGAAAAGCATCCAGCTGTGTCCTTCTGTGTGACCACCTGTTTATGTTTGTGCTTCCCTGCAGGCAGCAAGGATAACACATGTCGGATCTGGTACTGACCCTTCCCTCGACCCATCAGCAGCTCAGATACACATTTAAATGGACATAGGAATCAAATGTGGATTACCACACACAAAAAAGTGAAAAAAAGTGTTTAAACCTTTTTCATTTTTGTAAATCAAAGGTTTAGATGATGATTTTATTTATATGCTGACCAGGGCAACTAAGTGTTTCCAAAGTGGTGTTTAAAAGTCACTGGTGAAATTTGGACTCTGAGTATTAAACAAGTGTAAACAAGCTTTTAGGAGAGTTATTCAGTTATTTACGGTTAAAATAAAAGAAAGCACGCCCTCAATTTTAGAATTTAATCTATAAAAGATCTGGTTTCCAGCAGATTCTTAAAGTGTTTTTAATATTAAAATTGCGCAGAATTACACTCTGCAGACTCCATCCTGTCTTGTATGAAACAATAACAGAGCTAAAAGGGAAAGGAACTTGTGAAAGAAGATTAAGTCACCCTCATTTGCAATTTTGTAAGCAACTACAAAAATTTTCTGTACCAGTGAAGAAAAGATGAAGACTTACATCTTCATTTTATTCACTAAAACAGAGACTGACTTAGACGCACACTCGAGACTTGACTCGGATTGGAGTTCTGAGCCTCGAGTCTGATTGGCAATCTTTTTCTGATGTAATTAGAAGTGAAAGTAAGCTATTGACTGTGGATCATTTGAATAAATGATTAATGTGTAATCTTTGTTTATGTTATGTTTACAAACGGCTGTTATGGTAACATTATGCACAGTACTTATAGATTCTCTGTAATGTTTCCTGCCAGTACATCCCGCTAAAATGAGTTAACAGCAGCCTCCATAGACCACAACAGTTACAAATGATGTGCATATTTTCCAGTTAAAAGGTACGTTTGATTTATTAACAAGGGACATTCACAGACGGTCAGACCATCAGCGCCTTACAACAATCTATACATGTTAGTTGTAGGATTATAATAGTGACCACACAGATGTCTGTTAGACTGAGCTCTGTATTAAATGACTTGGGGTAATTTCCAAACAAATAAGTTTACCTCCAACAACTTGAACTCTTGCTGTTAAGTGAGTCATTATGAAGACATTTACAGTTTTTAAGATTAAAAGACCCTTCAGTGTGATTCTCAGAATTTTGACATAAACCCATGTTGAATTGTTTATAGTACTTTTCCAAGAACCTAAATACATGTCTAAATTTATAACTTATACTTATAACTATACCTAAAGTAATTTTCAAAAAAAAGTTACAGCATGATAAAACACACACTATGCGATAATAGTGAATGCTATGATAACAATAACACTTGTGATAATTAAGTAATTAAAATATGTTAATGTCTTTCTACTTTGGGTCCATAGACTCGATCCCAGATATTTAGGACCATAGTCTATCCAGCTACTGGAACCCTACACCCAAAATACTTGTAGTTTTTGAATGATTTCACTTCCTTACCGTGTCTTTACCTTCAAAAGCTTTTCTACGGTAAGCAAGTATCACAGTATACAGACATAGAGAGCTTGAATACATGGTACTTTAATAATTAGCTAACATTTACTGCAGTCCAGGCAATTTTTTATACTACGCCTATGCCCAGAGGAGTATTGCCATAATGATGAATTTCCGACTTAAATTGCACTTGCCTCTTCAAGACTTGAAACTTGACTTGAAAAAAATTGATGTGAAGATTATCAGGAGAAGCAAAATCCAACTCATCCTTAATTGGTCTTTGGTAAGTTTAGTAATGCAGACTGAGATGAACAACACAGGTCATATACTCTTTGTCTAACTGAAACTAAGCAAAACTACAGAAGGTGTTTATTTTACAACCTGACTGTCCAGACCTTCCAGAAGTTTTGACAGTTTGCTTGTCTGGAACATTTAAGTGTCAAGCAAATACCCCACAGAGAAACAGTTCTTGTCTATCAATTTGAGAAGGGTTATAAAGTCCTATTTTATGCCCATGATTTCAACACTCTGTCTGAGAACTTCTGCCACAAGTGGAAAGCACTTAAGACAACTGCCATTCTTTCCAAGGTTAGGTAGGGTACATCTTAGAGAAACTGCAAATAACCCAAGAGCTACCTACATCTTGCACACCATAGCCTCCAGTCAGCATATCAGGTTCACTGCTTTACAGATTCTAACTGCATACAAGTGAAAACTTCTTTCTAAAATGATATGGCAATATGGATTAGAATTTTAAAGTTGCATCTGCAACAATGTTCTTGAATTAAACAAGTTTAAAATGTAGATCTCAGGTTATGATCCCCAGCGCCATGTATGGAAAAATCAAACACAGTATACCATAGGAAAACAACTTTATACTAACTGTCAGGCATTACTAACTGAGCTGACTGCTTGAGAATTCTCAAAATTTGGAGTGCTTGAGACTGAAGCTGGAGTAGCAAAACCATTAGCTGAGTGGGGTTTAGAGCTGACTTGCTGGAAATAACTACACGGTTTCTTTTTTCCTGCTAATGTTTATCTTTGGGTAACAAGATTCGTTATTTACAGCTACATGTGCATATGTAGCACATCTTCAAGAAAGAGACAATTGTGTCTTTGGTGTTGACAGCTCAATAGCAACATCTGTGAATCCAAACAGATACACTAGCTATAATATAGTAGCCAACATCTATCACAAAGCAGTAGGTCATCTGTGAAACCTATATCCTGATGCTTTGATAAAAACCTGAGTTAGAACCTGAAGCATTGATGAATGTAGTAAATGTTGACTGAATTTATATTGTACTTTTCTAGTCGTATTGACCTCTCACCACGCTTTACACTAGAGCCACATTCACCCAGTTGCACTCACTAACATGCAACCATTTATACACCAGTAGGCAAACTGGGTGCCTTGCCCAGGGGCACATCAACATTTGACAGAAGGAAGCTGGAATTGAATTGAACCTACAACTTTCAGATTGTGAAACAACTGCTCCTCAACAACTGAGCCACTGTTGGGCACTGTGGCTCAGAGGAAGGTAAAGACTACCATGACCTACTGGCCAGGACAAGTATTGGTTACCATGGAGACTCTGGATGCAGATGGAGCAACATTGCTGACCAAGGAATCATGCCGATTGTTTAGACAGGGCGCACTGCTGTTTGGGCATCAAGATATGACAGGTGCTGCTCTCCTTCTGAATATACTACTTCATCCATATCCTCCAGACAAGAGAAACTCAGTTTCATTTCCTTGTATTGGTTATATGTGAAATGACAAATAAATGACTTAATGATACTTAAACCAAATGTTTCTGAAAAAGGTTCTACTAAGATGTTAAATAAATTTGGCTTATTTTTTGAAAAAAATCTGAAGCTGATTATACCAAATATATAACTATCTTATAATTTTTTTTTGTTATGCCTCAGTGCATACATTTTAGGAGAATGTACTTCATTTTACAATGAAGTACTGTCTATAATCCCAGATGTGTGAATTAGTACATCTCTATTTTATGATCCAAAGCAATGTTGTTATGCTTAGTTTCTTGACCCTTTTGTACTTAAAATTATTTCTACAGGCATGATATACAGGTAAAATAAATGAGAAAAACTCTTGATAGCCTTTACTTCACGTTTATACTTATTCCTGCTGTTTGTGCACCTTTTTTAAATAACAGCTTTTCACTCAACCTTCCATTAATATATTTGGATTCAGCACTCTGAACACCCAGCTTTTTTAGCAATGACCTTTTATGGCTTACTCTGCTTGTGCACGGTGGCAATAAGTGTGTGGTGAACAACTATCAAGTCAGCAATCTTCCTAAAGATTATGTATAACTTAAGATCTCTATAACTTAAGATTTCTGGACAAAAATGTTTTTCTTTTTTTATTGGTTTAATGTAGAAATATGTTTCAGAGAAACTGAAATTTGGGTTTTCATTATCTGTAAATCATAATCATCAAAATTAATAGAGATGAATATATAACTCTGTGTAATGACTGGATATAATATTTGAGTTTTACTTTTTTGAACTGAATTAATAGAATAAATATCAAAGGACATTATTTACTTGTATAATTATGCTGCCAGTGATGAAAGCATATAGCTGTAGTCATAGTTCTGAGATGGTTTAGGGAAAAACAAGACTGTGGTTCTGACCTTCCTTTACAAATAAAAAACAAGGGAATATCAGCCCCAGGTGATCATATAAAACCCTCAGTCTTTTGATCAAGTGTAAATGATTTTCCAAACACCTTCTTCTTCACATCACAGACATTTATTGATGTCAAAAGATAAATACATTCAGTTCTACTGTGACAGAGTTTACAGCTGAATTGTGTGCTTTTTTTTCTTTACCCCCCTGATGCTGATGTTACACTATTTTACCACAAAGTAGAGAAATAGACGAGCAAATCCACATACAAATTTAACATTACAAACCTCACTTTGTCTTCTGGACATATTAAAAGCTATAGAGAGCAGTCCACTACTCCAAGGTGCAACAGTTCCAAATCTACAGTATTTACAATATGACTATCCAAAATAAACAGATCTCAGGTAACAAGAAGATAAACAACATACTGACTCAGGAATGACTTTCATAGTAACTACAGAGATGGAGCTTTGGCCAAAGAACAAAACAAGGATGTGGAGGATTTGCTTAAAGCAAATATGCACGTCAGAGTGAAAAAAGGAAATAACATATTATCATTTGAGCCATTTTGATTCAACATGTTTGACAGCGTTGATTTTGCTACAGTCACATGGATTTGATTTGGGATTTTTTTAATACAATGATTTATCTTTATAAGTCTTTTGGATTTGTTAAAGCATGCTTAATTTACAAAAAATTTAAGAACTTGAAAGCTGGCTCTGGTATTGTTTGCTTTAACTTTGTAGGCAACTCACATGATAGAGATAAAATGGAAAACAAAACATGCTGGAGTTAAAGGGAAGCTGGTCAAATTCTACTTGTAAACTGGCAAACCAATTTGGAGAACCATAAGAGACTTTCTCAGTCATGGTAGAAAAGCTGTGTTTTCAGATTACAATAATAGACACAGAGATGAGACAGAATGGGGCAAACAGGAACAAACTCATTACAGATCAACTACGTTTGTGTTGCTGTTTGCAGTACGAGGAGGTCAGTTTGTCCTAAAGGGTTTCCAAAAGCCAGTCAAAAAGGCTGCCCTGAAGAGACCTGTCCACCTCTTCCTCAGTCTTGCGTAGCTTACAGAACTGAACCACAGCGCTGAACAAGTCTGCAATCCGCCATGCCTTCTGGGCCATCAGGTGGACCACCATCTGAAACTGAAGGAACAGAACATGTTCAAAATGAAATTAAGACTTCATTAGTTTATGTGTATGTAAATACATTCCAAGTTGAACTGATTTAAACTATAGTAACAGTTATAGTTATCCATATTGCCCACCTTCACCCAGTATGTGACATGCCCCACTAGAAGCAATAAGGTACTGGACTTACTGCATGCTAACACAAAAGATGCTTACAGTTTATCATCTCACCCTCCTCTGGGGTAGATCTGATCATAACCTGGTGCACCTTGTCCCTGTGTATGAGCCTTTGGTGCACAGGGTACCAGCAGTCACCCGCACAGTGCAGAGATGGTCGGACGAGAGTGAGGAGGCTCTAAAAGCATGTTTTGTGTCTACTGTGTGGGAAGTGTTTTGTGATGACCATGGGAAGGATATTGAGAGCTTTGTGATCTGCATTATGGACTACATTAATTTCTGTGTGGATAACATCGTATCCACCAAAACTGTACGATGTTTCCCAACCAATAATCCATGGATTACCTCAGAAATCAAGGCCATGCTCAACCAAAAAGAGAGGACATTCAAGTCAGGAGACAAGGAGGAGCTGAAAAGGGTGCAGAGCATGCTAAAAATGCTGATCAGTGATGGGAAGGACAGCTACAAGCAGAGGATGGAGAACCAACTTCAGTAGAACCATGTCAGCGGAGTCTGGAGAGGCCTTAGAACCATCTCAGTCAACCCTACCTCCACCTCTGTTCCACCACCTATTTCTGGTTTAGCTTGTGGTGATTTCTCTACACTGTACTGTTTTTTATTGTTATTCTGTTGTTTTCCATTTCTGGTACTCTTGTTCTGTCCACTTTCTGCTGTGAACCACTTACATTTCCCACTTGTGGGACTAATAAAGGATTATCTTATCTTATCTTATCTTATTGCAATATAAACCATTTGCTCTTTTTTCAGTATTTCCTACCTTTGTTAACCTCTTCTCCTTTGACTTCCTGAAGTAGAGAGCTGGAAGGCCCAATTCAGAGGCAGCAATCCACTGAAGAGCCACTCTGAGCTCAGAATCCTCACATTCTTGCTCCAGGTCACAGTTTACCACTAAAAGCTGCCTGAGGTTACTGCCACTGCCTGCAGGACTTCCTGAACAGCTCTCTGAAGGAAAAAAAGGAATGGCATATAGTGTATTAGAAGTCATCCCTACCTAACACTTGATATTGCAATTCATCAGTGGACTATGAGACCATAATCTGATTTTCACTTTGAAAGAAACATTTTCACGCTATTACAGTCTGTTCAGCTTCAGCCAGTAAATCTATTGGACTCAGTTTTGAGTTTGGAAAGCCGAGTCATTAAATAAAGATGACCTTAATACTGAGACATTTGTGCACGAAGACTTCTTCATGAATAGTAAGGTGATAAAACTGAGGGAAATTAAATATTTAAATTCACATAAAATCAAAGTTCAACTAATTTTTATTCATGCAAGAGAATGGGAATCTTTGCAAAATATAGGTAAACAACAAAAAAGTGCCAGTAAAAGGAAATGTGGGTGTTGGCATAAAGTTTACACAGTGACACAGCAGACAAGACAGTAGATTGTAAATTAATATGGGTTTTATTATAGAGTTCTCCCTTTTCTCAGCTAACTAACTGGAAGTACAGTTACGCTGAAACTTATTCATACACCAGGCAGATTGGGATTTTAAGTAATCTTTTATTTTGACCAACATGTCTCTTCTCACTGTAAGTAATATTAACGTTTTGAAGCAGCGCATAGTCTTGACTTGAATCTGCAAGTCTGTGGAGGGAGCTAAAGATTAGGGTGATGGCAAGGAGGCCTTCCAATTTCAAAGCCTTGGAGCTCATCACCAAAGATAAATTGTCAAAATACCAGTTGTCATCAGTTGTATGAAGGAGTGGATTGATGTAATATCAGTGAAGATTTTTTCCAAAGATTAACGAGAGGGTTACAGTTTTTTTCAGAAAAATGTAAATAAATAAAAAATTGAACCCCTCCCCCCCAAATTAAGACATTTTTATTATCTTTTAAAAAATGATAAATGATAAAAAGTCAAACTTCAAAAGCTAAGAAGAAAACACTTTTAAATCTACCTCTCTCAAGGGTATAAATAATTTCTGGCTTAACTGTAGGTTATATTTTTAGCAGAGTTCAGCCATATTGAAGCAAGACTTAGAAAAGTTGCATACTTACAAAGGAAAAAATAATCTGTTTAGCTTTACATAGTGTAACGACACAAACCTTGGTTCAATTGTGATTAGATCTTTACAAGATTATGTACACAGGTAAGAAAAAAATGTGTTTTTTCAATTGCATTTTGCTGGTAAGACATTATTTGATATTTAACAGTTATTTTTAATACCTTCTTATTTAAATATGAATATTTGAATACCGTTATTCTATCACATCTAAAATACTATGAAAAAAAATAGCTATTGACAGCATGGAGTAGTTTTACAACATATTGTTTTACTGATAAAACTGGTAAAGACCTAATATTCTATTCCTACTTTTTTGAGGAATCATTGCAACTGGCGGTGACTATTGGCACTTAATATTGTCATTAGATATGGGTTATTATATTTATTTATAATTATCAGTTATTTTCCTTCTACAACTATAATTTGTTTTAAAATAAAGTTAATATAAACTAAAAGGCAAAATAAATTATGTTCAATATGCTCTGGTGTTTATTTTGATGGTCACTTTTTTATTGTGGAGTAACTGTATACAGTATATTTTACATAAATATCAAATTAATTTATGAAAAAAAAACTATCAGCACTTAATAATGTGAGATTTTATAGTTTGCTCGTGTGTAGTAGTTACATTTTGAGCCAAACACTAAAAGAGACCAAGTCTTGGAGCATTTCTAAGCTACCAAGACATTGGAGATGAACTGCATAGACAGAGACTCTGTGGCCAGTACTGTTTCTTCACAGCAAGAATGTCCTACAGTTAAAAAGCTGACAGATAATTGTAATCTACATCCACAACTACTTCTAATCCAGTAAAGAAAGCAGAGTTTATTTTAATATTTTTCTGGCAGATGTCTGAACTCACAGATGTGCTGAAATATTTCAGTAACAAGGTGAGCAAGTCCTACACTGTCGAACTGCCTTGGTCTACAGATCGAATTGGATATAAGCTGGAATCATGCAGAGTGAAATGAGAAGCTAGTGAAAGACAGTGGAGTTGACAATTTGGACCAAACTGGGCTTTTCAGGAGGTGGATTTTCTATTTTCTGTCTATACACAGAACTCATATATATGCATAAGTGTATGCATCTTTCTAGGATTTTAACAGGCAGATAACATTTTGATAACGTACGAATCAATAAGGACACATACCTAAAGCACTGACTTTAGTTCCCTCCAGATGGCCTTTCTTTGTCTCCTCACTGTGAACAGATAATTAAAAACCGTTAAAATAACATCCTTGAGTAATTTTTATAGCAAATATTGGATTTTCTCAAGTGGGATCATCTGAGTCAAGCTGCACAGGAAAAAATTCTGCATTATTTGTTTAATCCAAATGGTGAGTTTATGCTGTTTGGACAGAGGTTGGGTAGTTATATTCAAGCACTGGTTGAAAAATTATTAGGTTGGAGAAAAAGCAATAGTGACTAACAGCTCAGAAAATGTCTGCCATCTGTTATATAGAAATAAATAGTGAATTAATGTTTTTCTTTTCTATTCACCAATACTGCATCTGCAATAGAATGAAAATACAAAGGGGATGTTTGGCCACCATGTCTGAGGCTGTCAACACAAAGCAATAGGGACAAACCAATTATTTTATTCTAATGAAACACTGTCTCTATGAGTATGGGAGTGACATATTAATAAGAAATATAATGGGCACCTGCTGATGACAGTGACATACCTGATCACTGTGCTTTGAGAGGGAACATCAGAAAAAGCTTCCAGGTCTGCCAGCCCGAGGCTAGATGCACTGCTGGTCCCATTCCTGCAATTGGAGGATTAGAAGACAGGTGATGCCATATTGTAAGTTGAGGCCAGTCGGTAAAGAAAGTAGGAGACTAAGCACAGTGATGCAGGTTATGTTTTTGTTAGCTGGTGATCAACTTTAGTGACAGCTGTAGCACAACTGGAGGCTCAAGCTGGGAGGGCTGGTGAATTTTGTCTAGCAGCGAGTTCTTCTGAGTATGGGGATGAGGAGATCTGGTGATAGTTTAGGTGGGTAGGGTGGACAGGCAAGGCTGGCTGCCACGCCCATGTGTCACAGCATGGATTAGGGATGAGGTGGGGTTAGAGTAAGCAGATAAATGAAGAGCTGGCAGGGAGTAGTGGTTGTTATGGCTGTGCATTAAAAACCTTGTATCACGGCTACACTGAACATAAAAAGAGGTCTAGCTTTTTTAATTTCTCTGTTTATGTCAACACATTTAGAAGCAGATACATATATAGATGCATTTCAATGAATTTCAATATTATCAAAAAGTTAATTTTAGTAATTCAATTCAAAAAGTAAAGCTCATACAATACATTACACTGAGATATATATTTCAACTGTTTATCATCTCTTTTGATTATTATGATTTCCAGCTAATGAAAACCCCAAATTCTGTTTCTCTGAAAATAAAATATTACATAAGACTAATAAAAAGAATTATTAATGCAGAAATGTGGGGCTACTTAAAAGTATTGCCTGCACTGTAAAGTATATGAATTTGGTCAGAGCTCCTTTTGAATAAATTACTGCATGTGGTGTAGCATTGAGATGATCAGCCTGTTGCTCTGCTGAGGTGTTAGGGAAGCCCAGGTTGCTTTAATAGCAGTCTTCAGGTCATCTGCATTGTTGGCTCTAATGTCTTTATCTTCCTTTTGACAATGCTCCATAGTTTTCTATGGAAGACTATGGAGTATATCAGTCAAGCAAAGTGATACTAGATGAGAAACTACAGTGGACCGACACTCGCAGATGACTGGACTGTCCAAACCATCATTGTGGAAACTTCACACCAGATATCAAGCAACTTTAATTTTGAACATTTCCTCTCTACACCTTGCTTTTCAAAAGAAATAGAAAATTCACTTTCATCTCTGGTTCAATGTGTTGCTTAATACAAGGAATGGGATGGTTGTAGCCGAACTCCTATGTGTCGTGTCTCTTGAAGCACTGACTCCAGCTGCAGGGCATGCCGAGTAAATTTCCCTCAAACTCATTCAGTCTGCTTCACAACACATTGAAGGCTGTGGTTATTGCAGTTGCTTGTGCACCTTTTTCTACACACTTTCCTTCTACTTAACTTTCCATTAATGTGTTTGTATATAGCAGTCTGTGAAGAGCTAACTTCTTCAACAGTGGCCTTTTGAGGCCTAGCCTTCTTAGGGAAGGTGTGAATTAATGTCTGCTGGACAAATAAGTCAACAGTCTTCCCCACTATTGTGTAGGCCATAACACTGACATTATCTAACATTTCTGGATTTAAAAATCACCTATTCTTGGTCTAATTTTCTGAGAAACTGAATTTCTAGAAACCATAATCATTAAAATGTGCAGAAATAGACATTTGAAATATGTCTGTAATGAACCTATATAACATACATTATGAGTTTCACTTTTTAAACTATATTGTTTCAAGAAATTATTTTTTTCTGTGATATTCTAATTTATAAAGATTCATGCAAGAAGGAGCCTTTTTGTAATTTTATATTTTAGCCATTATTCTGGCACATTGCTTGTTTTTCAGGCAAATCAGGTTATGTTCTACTTTCAACTTACTTCAAATTTCAATTTTAATCCAAGGAATTGTAATATTATTTTAGAGGCAGTTTGAAGTGTCGACAAGGTCTAACTTTATATGGACTTAAATAATGAGCTCTTAGCTAAACTCTGCTTTTGCAGGTGCGAATTACAGCAGCAGCAGGAAATCAGTTGGGGTTAGCACGAGAGGACACAAGTGTCAGAAGCAATGGGCCAATGAGAGTGGAGTGAGGGTGGGAATAGCAGTAGCAGCGTTTGGAGCGGTATCGAGGAGCAATGGTTACTGACCCCTCACTCAGCTGGATAAAACTACTGGTCTCCTCGTGGGGGTCATCTTCAGGAGTTATATGAGACCAGCTCCCCATGCTCTCTTCACTGCTAGCACTCATTGAACGCTTGTCCCTCTTCACTACTGCAGCCACCGCCACAGCTGGTCTGTCCCTCTCACTGCTGGGGAGAGCAAACCGCAACATGGTGGGAGTGACCAGCAACTTTAGCACAATGACCGCTGCAAACTTTTTATAAACTCTGATTGATGATGATGATGTTCCCAAATGTCTGCGTTCACAGTTTGTGTACTTAATTTTTTAAAACTGCACAGCATTTTATACAGGCCACAATGGGATAATTTAGGCTATTTTACATAACCTTCAGTAACTTGTCAGAAATAAAAAGCCTTTGTGAAATAAAATTACAATGCACTACATAAATACAAACTAATTTATTTCAATATCTTCTACACATCAGCGCATTTCATTTCCCATGGGCACTTCTGGGTGTTTTTTTTACCTTCTATTTTTGTTTACAAACTTATTAAATTAAGCCATAATTAGATGCTTGAGAGCTGCCATCCTCAACAATTCTTGAGGGAAATCAGATTTAATTGAACAGACGAGTGATTGAGTTCCCCTCCCACAGAAGGGAATAACAGTTGCACTTCACTTGTTTCAGGATTACATGTATTGTGAAGTGAACAGAAGCATGTCTCGTGACTCTCTTGAGACTTCTAAAACTGTCAGTTTTCATTTACTGTTGAGTTTTACTCATTTTGAAGATATAATAGTTATTGAAATATACAAGATCACATTTACTAATTTAGATAACTGACAAAATATTTAATTGTGTTACATTTTAAAGGTTTTAAGACAGACTTTGGAGGAAAAATTTGTTATGGATAATTTTAAACCTTTTCCCCTCACTGTTCACAATGATTTCTTTAACAGCAAGGTTTAATTTAACAAATCAGCTTTTTATGTTTTATCTTTGATTTGTGACAGTAGGCTGGTATTTTTACCATCACTGTCCAAGTATTACATTACAGTTGTTCTCTAAAGTTTGTTGTTGACATTCTGATCTAGAATGTGGGTGGGATGCAAAAAATTTTTCCATTCATGATTTCTTACATACATTGGCAACATTTAAGATCATTGTGTTAAATGAAAGGTCAAATCCTACTTAAGACTTAATTTCTTATATGGAGTTCATCATGTTTCCTATGAGAGTTTCAATGCAATCTTGTTTCAAAAGACCCCTAGATGAAGACTCACCAACAAGGCTGTTCCCATGAAGCTGAACAATTCTCAGCATCTAAAAGCAAAAAATCCAGATAGTCCCCATGGTAGCTGACTAAGAAGAATACACTTCTACCCTATCCTATGCAAAAATCCTTTAAAAATCCTCTGAATATTACAAGAATACCACAAGAAATAATTTCTATCAAAATTCAGATTTTAAAAATTTTTCAAAAAATATACCATTTACTAAATGCTTTCAACAAAATACACTTTTTTTGTGCACCATAATTAATATGTTTTTGCATAATGTAAGTACCATCAAATAAAATCTATTTCTTTAGGAAACAGATATACTTTAACATACTATTTACATTTTGCTATTTTATGTGGGAAGTTTTAAAGTAAAGCAATGACTTCATCAGTTGTTCTGTGACTTGGCTTAAGGTGTGATGCTTTGGTTTGATTTATTTTTCCTGAGGCAAGGCACTTGGGATCACTCTCAAAGTAGAGAACACCATAAAAACATGAGATAACAACCACAACAATTATGTTTAATAAATAACTAACCCTCTTAATAAGCACTAGTGTGAATCTCTGGTGGTAAAGACAGGATTAAACAAAGTCAAGACTTATTGACATGGACTAGTCAGACCTGAAACCCATCCAGCGTCAAGTGAGGAGGCTAAGAAAAGATCGAGGTAAATTTTAGAAAGCCTTCTAACCTCAAACCTGAACTCATGGCATAAGTGGAATATTTCAGTTGTCAGTCAAGACATGTTGAACTAAAAGTTTCTATTATGGAAAAAAAACTATAGTTTTTTAAAGTTTTTATCTAAATGCTAAATCACAAATAATACAACTTATTGTATCACTTAAAACCATACCTAAAAACCAGTTTAGGGCAATGAATATTTGTGTTTAACTGTACACATAGTTCGTATTATCTGCAGATTTCTTTTCAATTTTACAGTGTGCTCCAGTCTTTGTCTGACTAATATGTGCTCTAATTAAGATTAAGCCTTCAAGAGAAGCCACTTATGACAATTTCTTCCAGCGTTAAAGAATTTATATTGTCATCTTGCTGAGTATTTGTCTTGTGTTTGTTTTGTTTATTTTAGATGTGTAGGAATAATAACCCACAAACCCACTTGACTCTTAAGGTCCTTCGGTGTATTATAAGTACTTATCTATTCTCTGTGTAATTGTATTGCGGCTTTAATGTGGTATCCAAGAGTGATCCTTATTAAGGGGAGTTTAACTGGATAAACGAGAGACAACACAAAAAGCTTTCTGTACACAGTGCATCACTCAGACAGGATGAGTCACAGCCAAGTCAAAGGCTTGTAAAACCTCATGTTCTGTTAAAATCGATCCATTTTATGTATCAATAGTTTCCCTTTGTGCCAGCCAGACTTTGATTAAACTCTAAGAATAGCTTTGGTGTGCTCTATTGCTTCTTAGGGGATAGTTTCTGTCTAGCTTTAATGTTTATTTTAAAAATACCCATGTGATCTTTGGTTACTCTTCACATCTTTACATGTCTTGACAAAGACAATTCTGGTATGGATCATTAAGCAATACATCTGCTAAAAAAATGGCTCTGACTCTCCTACAGGACTGTGATTTGTGTAATAATACCTGCTACTGCTGGCAATAGGTGTCTCCATTCGCATGGCATCTACAGATGTTTCCTGGGGTCCTGCTCCTGTCCTTTCAGGCTTTGAAAGAGTCTCTTCAACTCTTTGATCTCCCTCAATGTGGATGAGTGGCACATCTCGCGGACCCCTGGTGCAAGGAGTATTGCTATCACAACTTCCAGACCCTATGCCAGAACCAGCTTGCTCCTGGCTGGACCTACTTCGACTGCATGACAGATGAGACTGTTTAAATCCCCTTCTCCTCTCAACAACAGGTGTGTGCGGCTGAGTGTGAGACCCAGCCATTGTCCCAGCTACATCTTGGTGTCCTCCAAGTGCAGACTTGCCAATATCCACAATGTCAGCTGCCAGTCGATTGGCAAATTGCTGCACATGAGGCTGGGAGTCTCCTGAAGCCTCCAACTCAATACTGTCCTCTGGATCAGCAATGATCTTGTTCTTTCTCATTAAGGACTCAATGGAGCTTGACCAGGTCTCATGGATCAGCATGTCAGTAATCTGATCAGTCTTACCCCTTTGATAGAGACAGGAGTCTGACTTACACAATCCTGTTGCTGATACTGAGTTGGTGGGATAGATATTTAGAGTGTCTCCATATACGTTGCGGGCAAATCCATCAAAAGAGTTGGCTTTTATTGGTGAGTTGACTGTTAATCGTGAATCTGAGGAGCGCCGATCTGGGACAGAAGACTGTCGTATACAGAAGGGTGTTCTAGGAGTAGGAGGGAAAAGACTGTTGCTCCATTCTTTAGTTTTGGCAATGCCATAATCTTTGTTCTCCTTATCCATGTCCCGGAGCATGAAGCGGTAGAATTCCTCTGTGATGCTCTCTGTACTAGACTGCTTAGATAAGCAGGAGGAGGCTCTGACATTAAGGTGACCATTTTTTTTTGTTGCAGCCTGCTGCACAGCTGCCGCCAGGATGGTGCTGGCATTCTTCCCTGCGTAATAATCCAACAGAAGGTCAAAACCTCTTCCCTCAGTCTCCATTTGGTTTACCATGAATCGTGAGAACTCATCAGTGATGCTCTCACAGCTGGACTGCTTAGAAATGGAGCTGCCACGGCTTAAGTTCTGACCTAACCGACTCCCAGGGCCCAGGGTATTGGGTGCACCCGAGGGGTCTGTGTCTTCTTCTGGAATGCTTTCATAACTAGATGCCTTACCACGACTCCACTTTTCACACTGTAGCCTGCTACGCTGTTGGCTTGTCTTGGAGGTATCCACCACATTGAGTTCAGGACAATTCATAATTCTCGCTGTGACTTCGGAGGCAAAGAGGGCAAATGGGTCTTGCGGTTCATCTAGGTTGACAGATTCATCCACCACCCGGTTAACCAATCTCTCCATTAGTTCTGGTTGTTCCTCTGTTTTTCTTTTAATCTCACTGAGTCGTGGTGCCCGATGTTTTCTAGAGGTCACATTGCTGCTTTGAGACTCCTTCCTCCTTAAAACTGTGCGGCAAGCTGGCATCAAGTAGGTCTCTGTTACTTCAGTAGATGTCCCATTAAGGGCACAAAACCAAGGCTGTTTCCCTGTTGAATTTTCCAGACAAATGGCTGCCAGTTCCGTAGCCATTGACACCACTGTAGCAGCTAAATCCTCAGCATAACAAGTGATAGGTGCCCTAGAGTCAGAGTCTACTCTTAAGGAGAGAAGAGAGCTGCAGGAGTTGAGGGAGGACTGTGAGATTAGAGAGGTCTGTTTGCTGTCACTGCCCATCATTATTCGACCTCTCCTCTCTGGTATTTCACCTACAGGTTCCCTGTTGGCACCATTGTTCTGCTGCTGATCAGGCAAATCTTTAGGTTTAGGCTGACTTTGTCTGCGTTGGGATTGCAGCTGTTGTTCTTTAAAGTGTGCTGTGGAGGATGAAGCCATTAGATCCCCTTCTTCAGGGACATGTTTTTGTCTCAGTCCTGGAACCATGGAATACCTCTCTGTGCAGTGGAACATGCCACTCAGGTTGTCACTATTAGTGGAATGAGTAATACCAACCAAGCTCTTCAGCTGATTTAATGGATCCTTGCTTTCCTTTGCAGCAGCAGGTTTCTGAGTACAAATGTCAATCTTCTGTGGTTCCTCTGACCCTTGATCACCTGAGGAAATATGACTGATCTTCTTTTGAGTCAAGCAGAGAATATCAAATAGCAAATTATTTACACTGTCCTGAAGAAAGACCTGGAGGCTGGGGGCATCTTTTCCAGCACCCTCTAGTTCCTTTTTCTTTTTGGCCTTCTCTAAAGCATGTTTGAATAGACTGTCAGCAACCTCATTTATTAGGTCGTCCACCTCGCTCTCATCCATGCAACATTTTTTGGGACATGTAATGCCATCCACAATCTTGCTATGCGTTGTTTCCAGCAAGTGTGCCACACTCTTGTAGCCTTGTGGTTGAGTCAGGACCTCTGCTGCTTCCCTGTGCAAAACCTCAGCAATGTTAGCTCGAAATGCTTCCACACTTGTACCTGCTGCCACATTAGAGTGCAGTGGGAAGGCTGTGGAAGCCTTGGCTGCAGACATCAGACCGTGGGAGGTTGTGTAGACCTCAGTGGAATCTGCATCAGAATCACCACCTCCTACTGAATCCTCAGTTAACTCCACTGCTGCTACTGCTCCAGCTACTTGCGCCATGCCACACATAGCTGAGGACACAGAATAGTCACTTCTTTCCTTTACTTCTTGCAGCTCATACTCTGTTATCTCTACTGAAGCAGATTCGAGAGTAAGCTTTTCAGTTAGTTGTGGGGTAGAAATGGTGCCAATAACACTGGCTGCACAGACCAAAGCCATTTCAACATGTTTGTGTCCACCGCTGTGCTGAGCAGTCGGAGACTGAGTCCCAGTCTCAGGCATTTCCTCTGCTTTGGCTGAAATACT
The DNA here is from genome assembly GCA_014839685.1 of Anableps anableps. NCBI lineage: Eukaryota > Metazoa > Chordata > Actinopteri > Cyprinodontiformes > Anablepidae > Anableps > Anableps anableps. The sequence continues at coordinate 21,370,482 of CM026068.1, read as the reverse complement.
GTGATCATGCATGTGTGATGGCTGTGCCTCTGACCATTCTGCAGCTCCATCCGAATTGTCTGGGCTCTGAACTATTACAATTTTGGGTAGTTCAAAAGAGCAGGTGCGCTGTTGTGAAGGCTGTTTGGTCTTTGAAGGTCTGTTGGAAGGACAACTAGAGAGGGACACGCTGATTGCTGCCTCAGGGACAAAGGAAGTTTCATCTTGAGAGAGTCGTATGAAGGCATCTTGCAATACCGACTCAGCTAGATTGGTAGCGTAGTGGCCAGCGGATTCTTTTGTGTGGACACTCGTACTTGGAAGCCTCTCCCTTTTTACGTCACTATCATCTTGGCTGTGATGACGAGCCAGCTGTCCCCTGTGACATGCATGTCTGACACAGTGTTTCTGTGCAGCTTCGATTGAGCTGTGCCCCACGTCACCACTCACTGGTTCTGTGAAGAGACAGGGGAGACACAGAAAGACAGGGAATGAAGAATGTCTTCACTTTTTAAAACTCAGTTCTGTCAGTTTCTAAAAGCTAGAACAAGAACAATATTAACATTTTTTATCCCTTAGAATAATTTTGGATGAAGTTTGTTCTATTGATTGTAGTTTTAAACAGAATTTCACAGACTATTTTCTCTTTCATTTACTGATCCTGGTAGTAACATAGCATCAAACTCCTACACTGAGGTAAAGAAGCTTACCATTTCTTATGCCATCATCTTCACTATCCTCTCCGAGGTGTTCTGATGCCGTCTGGAAGTCCTCTTCAATGGACGAGATTGAACGATTGGTGTCATCATCAACCTTCTGTCCAGCAGTTTGGCTGTGCTGAAACTGTCGCTCCTTCCCCCACTGCATACCAATCCGGAATTTGTTAATCTCAAAGATGATGCTGGCAGGAGGAGTGGAGTGCCTCTTCCCCGAACATGGAAGCAGACATACACCTGTGCGCTGCCTGCCCTGAAAGAAAGAAAACACATCTTGAAACTAGAAACACACACATTCAGCATTGGCATACATACACACGAGGAGCAAGGTTAAGCCAAACTCTAAGTCATAAATAAAAGTAAAAACATTAAGTACCCAGTGTGCCCATTGCCTGACTTTTCTTTGATGCCTTTGGATGAACTCATACAAAGTTTAATTGTCTGTGCATGCACCTAGACCACCTTAACACAGGTTTTTTAAAAATTATGTAATAGGTGAAATTGAAAATTTTAAATAGCTAGTACAAAGGGACATTAAAAAAGGAGGTGAAAGTGCTCGCTTACTCTGTTAGACACTAATGTCAAGTCAAGTCAAGTTTATTTGTATAGCACATTTCAGCAGCAAGGCAGTTCAAAGTTCTTCACATCATAAAAACATCAAGTATACAGCAAAATCATCAAAACATCAAAATCATTGAGCAAAATCATCAAAATTATCAATCAAATACACATAAAAATCATCAAAATCATCGGCAAAAATATTGATCAATGATTCACTTACTTTATTTAACTGATTTACACTCAAACCTCCACCCTTTGGAAAACCAAGCTTATCTTACCCTAATTTGTTTGCAGATTTATGGTCCAGACTATTCAAAGGCAGCTCTAAACAGGTGGATTTTCAGCCTTGATTTAAAGGAGTTTAGTGTTTCGGCTGTTTTGTAGTTTTCTGGGAGTTTGTTCCAGATTAGCAGTGCTTAAAAACTGAAGGCTGCTTCTCCATGTTTGGTTCTGGTTCTGGGGATACAGAGCAGACCAGAACCAGAAGACCTGAGTGGTCTGGAACGTTGATACAATGATAACATGTCTTTAATATATTTTGGTGCTAAGCTGTTCAGTGATTTATAAACTAACAGAAGTATTTTAAAGTTTATTCTCTGAGCTACAGGGAGCCAGTGTAAGGACTTTAGAACTGGGGTGATGTGCTCTATTTTCTGGGTCTTAGTGAGAACACAAGCAGCAGCATTTTGGATCACCTGCAGCTGTCTGATTGATTTTTTAGGCAGACCTGTGAAGACACTATTGCAGTAATCAATGCGACTAAAGATAAATGCGTGGATGAGTTTCTTTAGATCTTCTTGAGACATTAGTCCTTTAATCCTTAAATATTCTTCAGGTGGCCGACTTTGTGCCTGTTTTTGTCTCTTTATGTTTCTAAAGCAAACTAACATAAGTTATTTAAAAGTGTATTTGGCCCTAGAGTTGTCCTGTACTTAAAAGTACAATTCCAATCAAAAGTTTGTCAAACCTTGCTTGGTATTTTCAATGAAACTTGGTGATTTTCAGGCTGAAGCAGAGGTGGTGGGCTAATATTCACAACAATCATAGTTAGCTATATGAATAATTATGACTGATTTTCAGATTATAACTTGAACTCAATCATTCCAAAAATTCTTTTGATAATAAAGTCTAAATATTATTTTCATTGGCTTTTGTTTCTTGTGTTTCAATGAATATTTAGTCTGATAATCTCGATTCAAGATGAAATCACTAAAAACAACAGTGTGTTTTCAAGAAACAGAGCCACTTTAATTTTGATTTTAGTAAATAAACAGTTAAAAATAGGGCCCCAAAAGATTAGGACACAATATTGCTATATTTTTTCCATTACACTATATTACTGCTTCCAACTCTCTTTGACATTTAGCACCTTGAGCATTATGATCTGTTTCAGCTGAAGCCATCTGTTCTACTGAGACTCCATGCAACAGGTGGAATATTTTATAGGCATGCAAATTGAGTATTCATGACTGGAAATACCAAATACCAACAAACAATTATTACATTCTAAGCAGTTATTGGCAGAACTATTAATTCACACATTAATATTGCAATGAATGATATACCCTATTTAAAAGTTCACGTATAGTTAAACACACGATCAGTCTTTTTTCAATTAAACATGGGGTGCCATCTCCAACCTCCAAAAGAGGCTGCTAATGTAGCAACAATCACCTTTAAAAAAGCTATTTTTCCTGCTTTTTTCAAAAGCAGAAAAGTTAGAGTTGCATCTGAAATTAAATGATGTTTAGTTCAGTGTCTTCTATTGAACCACTGAGTGCCTCTCAAGAACATATAGAGGGTCAGACGTGGCTCAGGGGTCATAAAAACCACAGATCTGGCCAAAGCTGTGTTTAGACGACCGGTCATACATAGACTGGATGGTCAGAGAACAACAAAAATGCCTCTCTTGATGTAATTGCATATAGTTACATGAAAACATTTTAAATGTGTTTTACACTCTGTTACTTTCCTATTTCATTAGTTTTGCATCGTTTCACTTTATTTGGAACACAGAATATAGCAGTATATGGCAAACAGCAAGTATTACTACCACAAAAAGGTTCAGATCTAATGACAGTAAATTGCTGCATAATAGAACAATTTGCACACTTTACAGTCCAATTATTTCAAAGGATGAAGAAAATTTGCAAGATGTATAGCCTACTGCACACTTACTTGTGGAGGGGAATGTGGGTGTGTTTGGCATGGTTCTGAGGTTTCCAGGCCACCGAGCAGTAGGATCTCATTTTCTTTGGGCTGATGGATGGTCAATAATTCAACAAGCTTTGGTAGATCTGGAGACACTGATGCCAGTTTCTGCAAGACACATGCCAACCACAGAGACAATGCTTAAAGATGGAAAAAGCTCTTTTGAGGTTTTAAAACTGAATGTAATATGTTTTCTGTGGACCCTGGTCTAGTCCATATAATTACAGGTTCCCTCCTGTGAGACGTCCTGAACCGCATTGAATTATTATTGATCGCCCACTACCAGCAGCAAAAAAGACTAAGAAATCTGCATATCATCTAACAAATAAACCCTGTAATTTTCGGTAATGCTCTTGAATCCATGGCAACGACAGAAAGAAAGAACGACAGTTTATGTGGAATACAATGAACACAGTTCCTGAGTGATGAAAAGTGGGCAGGAAATATAACAGAAAGTAATGAAACAGGAGCGATGAGAGTGCAAATGAGCAAGGAATTGACTCACCTTGTTGTTTTTATCATCTCGACAGTTTGTTTTTTGAGGGTCCAGATTTACAAAACAGATCTGAAGAAGAGAAAGATGAAGGCATGTCATCAGACAAAAACTGAGACAAGGAAGATTTACCAAAAAAACAATGCAGTGATTCTCCAAAAGAACATTTCACTGATCCAAATCCTTATGACCTTCGAAAGAGCTATCCTTGCAACATTGATTTAAATGTCCAGCAGCTGTCTGCTGTTTCTGAAAAACCACAGTTCAGGCAGTGTCTCTCCTGGGCTTCCACCCTTCAAGATGGCTCCAACTCCCTTCTTCCTCCCACCTCACACACCTTTGCCTCAGGCTGCAGGTTTAATGGTGTGTAATAGAGTCTTTGTGTCAGTGCTGGGAGTTGGGGACTCTAATGGATGCTATTTGAATTAGCAGCATAGACTCCTATGCAAGTAGGGGCAGCCAAGTTAAAATGAATAAAGAGCAGCTCCAACAGTGTATGAGGACGGTGAGGAGGTGGTTTTTATTCAAGCAGTCATTTTCAGCATGTATGTGCAAGGTACCGTGACATGCTGAGAAAAGAAGGATATTTATGTCTCAGTCACAGACACACATGTATCCAACATTTCTATGTACTTGGTTGTCGTTGCAGATCAAGCCTAGGCATACTAAGGGTGGCAGAAGTGGTCTGGCTCTTTCAAATGCAAAACGTGTGCAGGAGGGATCTTGCTGTTTCTTTTTCACTTCTGGATTTCTGTATTGGCTATAACTACTGCTACCTTTCTATGCTCTCAATGCAAAAGACATCCTAAAAATACATGTAGACTGAAATCATTTGACACATAGCTTAGAAGAGCTGGAGCCACCCTGAAGGAGCTTTGAACAGCATGTGTGATATATACTATTTTCTACATGCTTTTCATTTTTTATATATTTGTGTTGTTTTAGATGAGACATATCCCCTAAAGGCTGTGTCTGATGTTACAGAAGATCCAGCATCAAAGTCTATGTATTTTATCGTTTTTTTTAAAAACATGATGTCACATAATGCTCACTTTCAAGCTATATTATAAAATCCGTTGTAGGAACAAAATGTGTAACAACACACCTGTTTCACAAAATCAGGCAACAGAAATGGGCTATGGACTTAAAATATCATTAAAGAGTAGGGCTGCACAGTTTTAGGAAAACATGACATTATTACATAACATTGATGAAGATTAACCATTATTATCTCAATACTTTCTTACTTTTTCATCATGATAATGTTTTCAGGGCTTACCCAGAGGTTTAACATCAAGACCACTAAGATCTAGACAAAATATCGACATTATCAGCAGTAATAGATAATGCAACTGGCCAAATATTATGTTACTGGCCAGTAGTTTGTATATATGGCCCCTGAAATGTGGTGGTGTGCTAAATATTGCAACCAGGCATTCTTTTGCAATTGTAAAACTGCACACATTGATATTAAGATGACAACACCTCAATCAAAGGGGGTACTTTAGTACAGCAGTAATTTTAAGTATTGCAGTGTTGTTAAACAGTTCATAAGTAATCCTTTGTTGTCACAGCATTGACTGATGATAGAATCATGGGACTAACAGTGGAAAAATAGTTCAAATAGTCAAAGAAACAATACCACTCCTACTGTCAGTTTTAGTGGTTTGTATTGTTTATCAATTAGAAATTTTTATTATCACCAGATGACAAATTCTTATCACAACACTTTATTATGAATAATGATAAATGATACAATTGTTGTCAATCACTACCAGACAATACAGAACATTGTGTTCAAGACTAGAAAAGACAGAAAAGATTTTAGAAATATTTAGTCTAAGTATTTTTGTTTTCATAAATAACAGTAAATGTGTCACAAAAAATAATCTGTTTCAAAGACTGTCTCATCATTGGGCACCACATGGCTCAGTGTTAGAGCACGCAAGCCATATGTAGAGGCTATAGTCCTCAGCACAGTTGTCCCAGGTTCGATTCCCAGCCCTGAGCCATTCACTGCATCTCTTCCCCTTCTCTCTCTGACCTTTTTTCTGTCCAGCTACTAATGAATAAAGGCCACTAGTGCCACAAAAACCTTAAAAAAAATAAAATAAAATATAGACTGTCTCACCAGTACAGAATAGTCTAGTTAAAGTTTGGTCAGTCTTTTTAACTTACTCTGTGGCAGTACTAATTCCAAGAAAGGTCTGAAAAAGCCCTGTTTGTGTTTTTACAAATACAAATGATATAAAGCTCTCTGCTCAATGGAGAGTGGTCCAGTTTAGGTTTGATTAATCGAAGTATTTTAGAGATTTCATTACACTCCCACTAAAAACAAAGATCAGTGCGGTGTTAGAAGTTATTTATTAGGATACAAGTGATATTCAGGCTCCTTTTATCCATTTAAGCAATATAAATTATCCAATATGTCGGAAAAATAGTGAAGTAAGACTCAGTCGGGAAACCAATGTCTCAGCCTATAACTGGAATCCTCTATTCAAACATTTTTTTCACAACCATCAAGGATAATGTGAAGGCAGCTGCTTCTTGAAAATTGGCTCGGTCATGTATAAAAGAAATCATTCCCAACTAACAATCCATGAAGGCCTGTCTATCTCACCCTGAAAACATTGGGATTTTTTTGTCCTATACCCTTCACTCAGTGCATGTGTCACCTCTGGCTTTTATCCAAACACATATTTTGTTACCTCCTACTCACAAAAATAATAATAGCAATCGACTCACTGAGCAGTAAAAATAGTTTGCTCATTTGCTCTCCATTGTTCATGTCAGATTGCTGAACACGATGAGGACCTTTTTGTCAGCATAGCCTTTAAATGTCAATAACGTACACACAGCGGCTGAGATTAATTCACAAAATTTACTGCAAATAAAGACCATCGCCTGGTGTTACCATTTTCTCACTGTGACCAGAAAAAGGAAAAGGCATAAGCAATTATAAATTTAATATATATACAGCTAACAGTTTTAGAAGTTTCTACTTGCATTCTAAATGACTCTTTTACAAGACATGAGCAGGAGCTTTGTTCAGAAGTATCTCAGCAGCTTTTACATATCCTGATACTGGAAATCCTCCAAGAGAAAGCAGTGACAACACCTCCTCCTGCCTGCCAACACGCTGCTTGCATACAACATGCGGGCAAAGCAAATTGAGTGATCCCTCTGACCTTGAGAGGGGCTGAAGCAATTTAACCCCATCAGACGGTGAGAGCCGAGAGGCAGCTGTTCTAAATTTGGGAGGCGGACGACTATCTAGCCATCTGATGGCGACACAAGCCTGAGGACACACACTGATTCCATCGGTTTTTCAGACACATTAGACGATAAACACATGCATGACCCTGCATCTGAAGGTCTGACCATGTCGACATCAGGTGGGAAAGATAAAGCGTGGGCAGGAAACAAATAAAGCCTGAACGTATTTGTCTAGTGATAAAGATGCAGTGATGGGAAGGGGAACGATGGGGGGGTGATGGCCAATCATAATGCTGCGAGGAATCACAGTAGGAAAGTGAACATGTCAACTGTGTAATGCGGTAGGATAGTGTTTGTGTTTTGTGTATGCTGTTCTGCTTTTAAGAGTGTAAATGTGAAAATAAAAAAAACAAGATGACTTAAATACAGAAATTGGGAAATAAAGTAAAGGTATGCACAAGTTTTCTGTTTCTTGAAAAACTGATTTCAATAAGCTGATATGGGTAAATGGCAAAACAGAATACATCATCCCCCACACTTATTGACACTCCTGGTAAGAAATAGGTAAAACGTCTTTAAAATAGCAGCAGTGCAGCATATTCACATGCAATTTTTTAAAAGAAAAACTCAGCATTATTTCAAGTCTTTCTATTAATCAGGAGAAAAATGTAAAGAAATAAATATTCATACGAAATAATATTTGTAGATATATTTTTGCCTCGATTAGTGCCAGGGGCAGATCTGCACAAGGTCAAGGGGGGCAACCTCCCCCTTGCAGTGGAACCTTGCACCCCCCCTCATCTTACTCCCCAAATTTTATATCCTTAAAATCATACTTAAAATCAAATCATATGCTTGTTTGACCAGAAGTCTCTTTTTGCCTTAAAATTAAATATTAATTTGCCTAAACTATATGGTTGTAAATATAATCTTAGGTCCCTGAAAAACTAAGTTATGGCCCTGCATCAAACACTGCCTGCCTCCCGTTCTGCGGCTGCACATGCTGATGAGTCACAGACACATTTACCAAGCTTTCTGTTTGCAACCTGGCAGAGTGGAGCCACTGAGATGCCCAACTTTCTCTGGTTGAAGTCGGTTTCTGCAGGTGATATTTTAACACACAAAGTTAAAGTCCAGTTAAGTTTGCAACAAATGAAATCTCTGCTGAAAGTGACAGTCGCAGTTTAATATGTCCATTAATTGCTTGAGGACAGTAACTTGCTCATGTGTGATTTTTAGGAGCATTAGCATATTTGCGTAGTTAGTCCTGCATACAACAAATGCAAGAACAGTTAATGAATAGTTTAAATATGAAAAAAAATGTTTAGGGCTTGTTTCAGAGGTTGAAGTTTCATCGACGGTGCTATAAGATCAGTTTGTTGTTTTAAAATAACATTAAAACAACAAAGCTTGTGTATAAAAAAGAAGTCTCACTTTAATATAAACTGTAGGTTTGTATCTGGTGCATTTTTGTTTAAACCATGTTTGTTCTTCATTCAGTGAAGATACTCACAGAGGGTAGAGGAACCAGAAATTTTACTAAAGAGCAGTGATACTTCATAAGAATATCACTCTAGTAAGTTTGATGCAGTAAAACTACTCCTAAAAGTATTTTTTTCAAAAAGATACTCAAGTAAATGAGTAAATGTAACTAGTGACTACCCACCTCTGCAGACGTGAAATGCCATGACACCATAGAATGAGTGCAAAAGTATAGCTATGAAAAACACTTCTGTACTCAGAATGATTTTAATAACAAAAAAAAAAGTAATTAAAAAGCAGAATTACATTAAAGCTCAGGATGAAATTTTGCATTTGACAGCCACTCAAAGCATTTCTCAGCAAGGTCATGATGAAACAGAAACCCCACAAAACAAGATAAATTTCACGAGATCTTAGATATTATGAGCAAACTCGATGCCTGAAGTCCCAGAATTGCAAATACATCAAAAAACGTACTCAAAATTATGTTCTGGGATCTTTAGCTGAAATGGGAAGAGTGGTCTATTTCAAGGAAGTTAAAGATAGTGAGCTTTTTTTTTATTTTGGCAGATGAGACAAAGAACATTTATACCTAAAATTTGTCTTTGTTTTCTTAGAGGAAACAGTGGTATCGTAAGTTGTTTTTAAATATTTCTGTGGATATTTTGCTAACTTCATATAGATACGGGGGATTTTCACATAGTTCTTTGAGGAGGTCCAGCACTGCCAGACTGTCTAGACCTTTTGCCACACCCCATGTAACATCTTTTAGGTCCACCACTGAGCCAGAGCAATGAGTAAATAGTCTGAAACTGCTCTAATTGGGACACACCAGTTCAGGTGAGGGCCCAAGTTTATTTTACCACCATGCATGGGAAGCATGGTAAAGGAAACAAACAAAACGCTCCATAGATCACTGTTAGATAATTGCAGCAAATTGTTCACTGTTAAATTATGCTATTTCAATGAAATATAAATATATTTCAAGGCTTTTTAAACATTATACTTTAACTAGAAAATTTCTAAAGAAATTTAAAAGGGGCCTGCCAAAGTGTGCGTGTCAACATACCGTCTTCACTTCTGATCACAGCACGGACGTATCTACAAACTGAGTGTTGAATGGCGTTTGTAGGCGAAACCATGATGACACAGTATATCCTCCAAAATAGTGTTTTTTTAGGATGTCTTCAGGACCTCGCTCCATTGTCTTTGTATGCAGTAGTTTTTCACTAATTACGTCACCATTGTAACTGAAAACGAAAAGTTGAGTAATAGCACACATCTCAAGAACAAGCCAGAATTTTTGATATATATATTATGGGGGTGCACGCTACCGTTCGGGCCGCATTAATGGAGAAAGCAGTTTCGAGGTGGAGAGTAATAGGTGCCTCCATGCATTGCACAGGAGGCAGTGCATTGCACTGCTCTCCTATGCAATGCTATGGCAAGCCCCAACAAGGATGCCAACGAATGCCAACAAACCTGTTGTGTTTGCAACAGATGTTAGAGATGTTTTTATTTACAAATACTACCACTAAAGAATAGTTTTTATAATCTTGAGTTGGCCTTTCTGCATGGAGTTTGTATATTCTCCCTGTGCATTCATAAGTTATCTCCGGGTACTCCAGTTTCCTCCCACAGTCCAACAACATGACTGTTAGGTTGACTGGTCTCTCAAATTGACCTTAGGTATGAGTGTATGCGTGCATGGTTGTTTGTCCTGTCTTTGTGTTGTCCTGTGATGGACTGGCAACCTGTCCCTGCCTCACGGCCAATGACCCCTGGACCCCAGAATCAGACCCCCAACCCAGCACAGACAAGCGAATACAGACGATCCATTCAGCTGCATTATAATTGAACCTTTTTAAATAAAATTTTCAGGAGTTTGAAATTTTATTGGCTACTTTTAATCCTCCTAGAAGCAAACTATGGACAGTAACTCCCAAACTATCTTAAAGCAAATTGACAGGACAGTTAAACAGGACAGGATTTTTCAGGATCCTGAACAGAAAGTACTTTTATATGTTTCAAGATGTTATAAAAGTAAATGTGCCTAGTAAAGTTACTGAGTGTAGTGGTTAGCAAAATTGTTCAACAGCAAAACAAGCTTAGTTGGCACCAGAGCTAAAGTCTCCTCTCTGCCTTGGTGTGTTTTATCCATACAGTTTCACAGAACATTAAGACAGTTTGTGTTGAACCAACTGATGATTTGGTTTAATGAGTATTAGCACAAGAATGCCTATGTTTGCGTTGGCCCTATCTAAAAGTATAAATGGCCTGGAACCTTGTAGTTCAAATAGGATGGAGCAGAGCAGGTTTAGAGAGTGGACAGATGAAATTTAAAAAAAAAGGTAAAAACGCATTATTGAGAAATGACCATGATATCTGCTTAACCAGCATGATCAGTTCTTCATAATGCAGACTTGCTAATAACATACACAGCCACCACATGATTTATTATAAGCTTTTGGTTTTAGGGACCATTGTTGAAAACCCTTTTCTTTCTTTGCTTTTCGTGCTATCTTGAATTCTCTGCTAATTTATTTTTTATGGTCTGTTCACATGTTTTTAAGAGGGTTTTGGTTGCAAGAATGTGATCGCTGTGTGAAAATCATCACCCTATTCCTCCTAAATCCATCCACGCTGGATTAGGATTTGCCTGTTTTTATATTTTGGGCTTTACTATAGAAAATGTGTTGCTTGGTTGTAGGATTTGTTTAAACAGATACATCAGTGTTGTTCAGACAGAATATTTGCTGAGCCTTTGGGTCAAACCATGACTGATCCACCCCATACATAACAGTTGTTCATTTTATACAATTTTGTTCCTTATTTACTACAAGCACACTTTCACTCACTGCAGCTAAATGGGAAAACTAAAATTGTCAGTTTGCAATATTACAGTCCTAATAAAAAGAAAGTACAAATATGCTGTTCTTTACCAGGTTCTACAAACACACACAGCTGACTGCAATACGTAATTTTTCAGAAACTTTTTTTTCCCAAATGGGCGATGGTAATTTTACAAATACATAAATCAACATAGACTTAGTTTTAACTAAACTCTGTTCATTTCTATACCTCTAATTCACAACAAATGTCATCCCAAGGTACTTTACAAAAAAATTTCAATTTATATACAGAAATACAGTCAATGCAATCCAATGATACAGACAGATTTAAAGTGAACTACATACATTTCAATTTGATTACAGTTATTAAACAATGCAGTCAAGCTCAGTTTATTATTCAAACTGGCAAAAGACTTTATATTTATGGAAACTTAGCAGATTGCTTTAAGTCACTCACTTACAGCAATCCCTCCTCCTGAACGAGTTTGTAGCAATAGTAAACTGTTAACTGCACTAAGTCGTTAACTTTGCAGCATTTCCTCATACTGAGCATGCATGTGGTGACCGTTTTGAGGAAAACTCCCCTTTAATAGGAAGAAACCCCCAATAGAACCTGGCTTAGCGTGAGCGCCCACTTGCAGCAACCCATTGGAGGTTTGAAAAGACAGAGTACTTTCTATGTTAGAGAAAATGTGGATAGTTAATGATATCAGTGACTCCTTTAGTGGCTTCACCTGGGAGAGAAACACAGCTAAATAGATAAATTATGAGCAAGTTCTTGAAGTCTAAAGGGTAAAACACAGCACACACGGCTTGCTGCAGCAACAGCTCATTCAAGTGGTTTGGCTAGGAGAGAGACAGGGTTAAACACAGAAAGACAGAAACAGATGTATCACCTAGAGGAAAAGAGCATGAAGTCATGGCAGTAGCTCAGCCAACGCTCCCCTCCAGGAAAGTATCACAGCTAAATAGATCAACAGAACAGGTTGAGTTCTATGAAAAAAAACAGAGAGAACAAAAAGTTAAAAGGTGAAATACCAATGATAATATAAAACTGGAGAGTAGCAGGAGAAAGTAGTAGAGGAAGAGTGGTCAGTATATCCTCCAGCAGCCTAAGCCTATGGCAGGATAACTATAGAGATAGCTAATGATAATCTTAGCCACTCTAACTACAAGCTTTATCAAAAATGGAAAGTTTCGTGCCTAGTCTACAAAGTAGACAGTGTCTGCCTCATCAACAAAAACTGGGAGCTGGTTCCAAATAGAGGAGCCGGATACCTAAAAGTTGTGTTGGACAAGGGACACGTTTAATAGATGGAGAACACCATCCCTCCGGGGATGGAGTTTAACAGCCCTGATTTAGTGTCTTCTCTTAACACCCTGAAGGCTCAGATGTTTTGCCACAGGTGTTGGGAGACATTCCACTTCTATCTGTTCTGACAAAATGTTGCACTAATGTAAATGAAGTGACACCATCACTGTTCTCTGCTGTCTGCTCTACGTCATCACACTGATGCCATAATTGAGTTATCTATTTCAAGACCACAGCTGAGCTTTGGGAATAATGATGTATGTTTTCTGCTGAGTTGAAATTTACAAATAGATTCAATAGCCAGCTTCAGCTACACGTGCTATTCTTAGGAGAGCATGTGTGAATCCAAGACCCCAACACACATACACATGCACAAACACACACACGCACACACACACGCCCACACCCACAAAGAGCTTTGATTATGCCAATTTACTTGGGCACAAAATCCTATTTGGCCTTTCTTCCACACGGACAGTTTTTTAAATCTCTCTACTGCACTCAGCCAACAAGAGCTTCTGCAGACTGGGCTGCAGCTTTAACACGACATTATGGGTCCTGATGTTATCAGTGTAAGAAACCTTTGGAAGCATTCAGTTTCCTTTGTCCATCAAAGCATCATTCCCCACTTTTTGCTTAATACTCTGATCCTCCCACACACAGCTGCTGCTCTTAGTCCTTTTGTCTCTGATGCTTTCGTCTTCTTTAACCATTGGCTTTTTTACTTCATTTGCTCTTTTTCATACAAGTGTTTTTGTCATTTTGTGTGTGGTCTCGGACTTACAAAGAAGTATCAGCAGCTGAACAAGGCTTCTGTAATAAAATGCTGCAGTTCTGGGTGCAGGTGAATCAATTATGAGAAATTTTCCAGAGAACAAGCAGCACTGCTCAGAAGTGTACAGCTGCTACCCGAGAAAAAGAAAAACAGAGCTATTGTCACAATCCTTGGGTGTTTAGGTTCTGGCTTTCTTTCGTGTTTGCGTTTTTATCATTTCTTTGTTACTTATTTATGTTTGTTAGGTCTTACCAGGTTCAGTTTAATTCTGTGTTCATTATGGTTCCTAAGGTGTTGCCATATGTTTATTTCTTTGTGTTTGGTTTCTTAGTTCATTCTTGTATATTGTTCCTTTTACATTTGAATTTATTTCTCTTAGATTAGTGTTAGGCCTTTTCCCTTTTGGTTTGTAGATTTGTACGTTTTTGTTGAGCTCCATCTGTATTAAGTGTTAGTCTTAGTCTCCTCAATCAGTTCCCCTGCTTTCTCCCTGCCACAGCTGTACCACATTTCCTCTTATTAGTTCATCTGGTTTCTTTGTCACTTTCCACCCCTGCCTCAGCATTTAAACTCCTGTTTTTTCTTAGTTCATTGTTGGATTATTCCGTTCCACTGCCTGTTTCCATGTCCATGTTCCATGTCCCATTGCCTTGGTCTAAACCTGTAAGTTTCATTAAACCTTCAAAATGCATTTTTCAAGTGGCTGTCTGTGCCCTGCCACTGCCTCAGCTGCACACTTCATGACAGCTATATCATGTCACAATAAGAAAACTTTATTTTACTAACATCGTAACATGATTTTTTTTTTCACGAAAAAAGACATGGCAAAAACACATTCATGGAACAATACAACCTTCACATTGTACAAGCCGCACAAAATCAACAAAAATGTTTCTATAATATAATCATCATATTGTAGGAACCTGGTAAGTTCTGAGTAATAAATACAAATAAGTAAATTGTAATACTCTGATATTATATTGTTCAAATGTGTAAAACATATTAAAATAACATGAGTTACAGTTTCGACTTGGCAATAAGTATTTTCAATGGTTTTCAAATTGCTATATAGTACAGGGGTGGACAATTTGAGCATGATGATGACCAGGTTTTCATGATGTCAAAACAAAGGCACTGACAGTTCTTCAAAATAAAAGCCTTCCCTGTTTGATTCATTTGGAAAATTGACAATGACTATTGTTAGCCTACTTTAATAGCTTTCTTTGAACATGCATATATAATATTTATTTTGTGAGATAAACATTATGCTTCCCTCATTTCTTAAAGTAATTCAAAAGAGGTGACAACAAGTTTGAATCTTGTGAGTTTGATGTACTGAAAAAGATAAGAGTTAATGTTCCCATGTTAAGTTAGGATTAAGCAGAAGAATTTGAATTCTTTACCCACTGCAATTCTGTGACATTTATCCCATATCAGAATATTAATTTTAGTAATTTGACTGGACTAGAGGCAAAAAACTTGAGACTCAACGTGGACTTGGAAAAAAATGACTTGTGGACATCTCTGTCCATTTTCCAATTCAACTTAATCTTTTGTGATGCTGGGATTTTGTGGAAAATGATGCCTTATTCTCATTCTGGGGTCACAATATTTATACATAGCACCCTGAGTTATAACCAAATTTGACTTATCTTGAGCCCTGGTTATTTTAATTATATTTATTTTTATTCCAGAAGAAAAACAAAAATGTTTTTTTCTAATCCTGAATCACGCACAGAAGCTCAAACAATCACTGTTTGGCTGACTGAGATTTGCTCAGTTTGGAGCCCCAGGCTAAAGAGAAAACTACATAGCTGATGCCGTCCTGGTTCTTCTCACCACATGAATAATACGAATGTGTCGTGGAAAATGTTGAAAACAGGAGACATGTGCCATAATATCTCTGGGGAGCATAGGCATGACTGCTAGGCTGACAAATGTCTGCAAGATCATACATTAGTCAGGAAAGTAGTTTGACAGAAACATGGTAATGTGTTCATGCAAGGGAGGAAAAAATAGTCTCAGGGATCCTGATTATAATAGTCAACAGCAGGTCATGAACAGGCCTCAGGTCATTTTGGTCTCTTTGAAATGCATAAATTTTAATGTGCCGTTAACACATCTGAAGATGTGCCAAAATGCATTTTTATCGCAATCCTATTACGTGTTATCAGCCTAAGACAAAATACTTTATTTATTTTTAGACAAGAGTGCAAATGAACAGGAGATTTTTAAAGGGTGATTTAACATGACTTGTCCTATAAAATAGAATGTATTTTTCTTTATTTGGTCACATTATCTACAAGCCGAGAATAGGGCAATGTTCCACACAAGGCCACTTTCCAAAAGTGAAAAAGTAGGGAATAGAAAAATATAAAAGTAGAAATATGTACAGTGCTTCTAATTTGCAGTTCGTTACTGTTAGTGTTTAGGGAAAATGTCCCTCTCCACTGCTTCTGTTATCCCAGCCAAGCCAGCCAAAAATAATCTAACCAGTGAAATTTACCCAAACTTGGTCTGAAGAACCAAATTCTTTGCATAAGTGTAGATTAAATATCAAAACCGTAAAATGTTAACATGAAGATGTGCAAACACAGAAATGTCAATATACAGTTGTATTCAATAAATTACAACATACGTCTCAATGAGTCTCATTTGTCAGATAAGAAGTACCTTTAGAAAATAACAACCTTTAAGCAGCTATTAAACATATTTTTCATGAAGCCCACATTTCTGCTTTTAAAAATTGTTTTTTATTGGTTTGATGTAATATTCTAATTTTAAATGTAGTGTTTTCATTAGCTGTTAGCAGAAAATCATCATGATTAAGAGAAATAAAGGAGTTAAAACATCAATCTTTGTCTAATTAATCTACATAATGTGTTTCACTTGGTGATGGAGTTACTGAAATAAACGAAATTTTCAATAATATTCTAATTTATTGAATGAGTCTGTAAACTTAGCATTCCCCTTTAACAATCTACCAGCTTACAGTCAGGACACTGCAGTGAAGCAGGAACCAACATAAACAGGAACAGATTTCCCATTTCAAAACAAATTTTCATCATATATTCAGTTAACAAAAATTGCAAGAAAAGCTCTTTTAACTTACACTGCAACCATCCACTTTTATGAAAGGGTGAAATAGTTTAGTAAAAGTTGAAAGGTTTGGCTGATTTAGAGAGTTATTTCCCGCTGTAAGTCAGCTCTCATGCAACACCTGATGGCATATTTATTCTGTTCTCCCTCTCCATGGACTGTGAAAGGACAGGTCAGGGCACAAAACAAACCAAGGAGGAAGTGTTTGAATCTAGTGATGAATGGCTCTCTCTCCTCCAGACAGGGTCCACAGATCAAAGCAGGAAGGCAGCGCAAAGGGAGTGAACAGAAGAGACTCTGCAGGCTTACATGTATGTTGTGTCATTTTGGATATAAGGAACCAAATTTTCACAGAACTTTTTTTTTTGTTCTTATTAAAATTTCATAAATCTTTTTGCCTCTCTACATATTTGAAATATTTCTTTTAATTTCAGGTGGGCACAAATTTATGCAAAAATGATCCCTCCATATGCCAATCTATACAATGAAAATCCAATCCAGACAGAGTATCTCACCATTTTCCCCAGAAATAAAAGAAAAGCAAAGTTGTCTTCCCTTTCAAAACATTCAGCTTGTCAAATCATTCAGCAGTGTGATGAAATTCAGTGTGACTATCGCAGTAATGTGACACTTATCTGTGACTTCATGCATTAAAACATGAGCAAATGATCAAAAGTGACAACATGATGCAGCCAGAGGTAGGTGATGAACTGAAATTCAAAAACTGTTAAGCTTTTATTTTTTATTTAGCTCACGTTTTTTTTTTTTTTTTTTTTTTTTTGGTTTTTCACACCCAATATCAATGTTGATAGACGATAAGCTGTTAAAGCTATAAGACTCTCAAAAATTAACATTAATATCTTTTGGGAGCAGAATTGAACTAACTACTACTCCATTTCTATAGAAAATCTAAAGGACTCCCAGTTATTGATAACCTTAGTAAAGATGAGTAAAAGCTATAAAATGTTCAGTTGCAGTTTTATAGTCCCAAACTA
The DNA here is from genome assembly GCA_014839685.1 of Anableps anableps. NCBI lineage: Eukaryota > Metazoa > Chordata > Actinopteri > Cyprinodontiformes > Anablepidae > Anableps > Anableps anableps. The sequence continues at coordinate 21,352,791 of CM026068.1, read as the reverse complement.
GAAATAATTAGAAAACTATAACCTTTAATTTGAACATATTTATACAGCAGGTGGAAGAAGAAATCCATGTAAGGAAATAATTGGTTTTAAGAAGAAATAATTAGTTTTCTAGTTTGCGGCATCACTCTCAATACATAAAATAAATGTAGAAAGCATTTTTTACATTTATGCTTTACTGTTTTAAGTCAGTCACAGTGGCTAAGAACTTTTATTTTGTAATCCACTACTTCCTGCTTTACTGGGATTAATAGTCACTGATCTTTACATACTTCTTTATCAGGGGTAGCACTTTATAAAAAGAAAAAAAATACACAGAAAAAACATGAAGCTTTAGAATAATCAGATGGTGGCTTGACCATCACCTAACTGGAGTGTTCTGAGTGAGACTCCTCCTCCTAAAAAGTCAAATTTAAATGGCTATCCAAGTTTTCATGGATTTCATACATCTAACCTTTACAACACAAACAAGTCTTGCTTCTCTATAACATAAAGACATTCTGAGATTTCAGTTCAAGCACAGTCTTTTGAGACCGAGGCTTGTGTCTGGGGGTTTTGGCACAACTCAATTCAGCATGCAGCTGCTCACACTTTCAAAGTGTGACATAAGAGTGCGAAATTGGTGTTCTAAGCTAAACTACTGCTATTTCTGTTACCTTGGTGATGATTTGCAAAACACTTGATGCATCTTTTAGGGAGTATGGGAAAAATGTCAAAACACTTTTGTGATGTATTGGCATTTATTTATTTCTGAACAAAGTGGATCGCCTCAGCCCACGACACATTAAAAGTGATGCTTCAGTTTGTGGTAAGCAGCATAAAAGCTGGTTAAGTGTTTACTCTTTCTATACTGACATCACTTTGCTTGTGTTTTAGTACAGAAGAACCAGATTAGAAAAGGCAAACAGCTCATCTTCAGTGGACTGATTTACATATAATAGAAAATATTTGAGTAAATGGATAGAGGTCATTGTCAATGCTACATTTTGTTGCTTTTCCTTTGAGCTGAATGGTGCACTGCTTGAAATTATAAAGGATGTGTGAGGTGATAAAGAGTTGAACCAAAAGGGTAACCACCAGAGGAAACAAGCCTTTCATTACAACTAGTTCAAATGTATAATCCATTCATGTTTCCATCAATGACCTAGTCAAAGCAGAAGCTGATAAAAACATTTAACTATGACCACATTTATCTGCAGTGAAATTAATTCTTTTCACTGAATGCAAATGTCATCTATTCACCATTTTATATAGACCTCAGATATTACCTTTAGCCTACAGAGCTGTTGTTTTGCAGGCCACTCCAAAAGGATCATATATATTCAAAGCAACCACTTAGCCATGCTGGTGGCAGTCCGGGACCTTAAAACATAAGGAGTCTGCAACCATATTATTGTCAAGCATTGCCTTAAAGCTGCTGTATGAAACTTTTATTAATATGTTTGTTTGTTTTTTTTTACATATTTGTTGAAACTGTCAGTATGTAGTGACAGTATAACATGAGACAATCTGTAAAAAAAAAAAAAAAAAAAAAAAAAAAAAAAAAAAAAAAAAAAAAAAAAAAAATCGAGTTCCTCTGCCTTCTCCCAGGGCACCCAGTACTAACTGCAGAAATACATTGCTTGGTCAGAAACAACCAATCAGAGCCAGGAGGAGGGTCTTAGCACAGTCAATCATGCTTGTGTACGCACTGCTCACACGTTTCCCCTTGCTTTCTGCTACGCTACATCTTCTTCCCCACATTGAAGCCTGCCGTGAATGCTTAGTCTAGTTAGCATGGCCACCAATGATGGTGGATAAACAATTTTCCTGTAACAGTAAGTTGCTTCTCCGCCATTAGCACATTGTCCAGTGCGTACACAAGGGTGACTGACAGCGCTAAGACCTTACTCCTGGCTCTGATTAATTGTTTCTGACTGGAAGCAGTGCATTTCTGCAGATGGCAATAGGAGCACTGAGAGGAGTTGGAGGTGCTTGATTTTTTCACATATTATCTGTCTCATACTATACTGTCACAACATAGTGACAATTTTAACAAATATGTATTAAAAAAAACCTTTTGTTTATAAAAGTTACATACTGCAGCTTTAAGGTCCGACAGCACATGGAAAAGTTTCTCTGTGTGAAACTTTCACTGTGAGGGGAGCAATGTTGTACATAATTGTGTTTATTTGAAGCCATTGATGCAAACACAGCTTCTAACACAGTTAAACTGTACACAACTGCTTTTATTTATACTTTGTTGTTTTTGTTGATCTTAGTTGCTTTTGCTTTTCTCAACGCCTAGGGCTGTTTAAGGCATTTCCTAGCAACGTGTACAGGTTTGGATGTGAAATACCACCAATAATTAATGGATTTTGGTGTTTGGATTGATGAGAAGCAGCTTAATTATAATACATGATTCTGTATTTTAGTGGAGAACCCACAGCAGATATTTACCAAGTATCAAGTTCATCATCCAAATGCAAACACTTTTAGGTAATAATTTCTAAATCTGCTCGTTTGCTGGAACAGATTTACTTTAAGTATGCTCAAAGTTGCTACACACCATTTAGGTCACAGCAATCCATAAAGTGGGTGAGATTAGTGGACAAAACTGATGAACAAAAAAAAAAAAAAAAAAAAACAACCTGTTGATTGTGAATAAAACCCCATGAACCTAAACCGCTAGCATGGATAGAATTAAGATTTTACTATACTGAGAAACAGATTACAACATTGTGTCTAAGCGTCATTTAGAAGAGGGAAACTATCTTAAAGACTCGACTTAATCCACATCCTACGTTTTTAGTCATTCAACCAAACCCAGATAAATAAATTTAGGTTCTGACCACTGAGGTACACATTATCATTCAGAAATAGGACTACTCTGAATTTAATAGAAAACACTTACACATAAAGTCAAGTGGAAATCAAGAGGGTTCCTTTTCTCTTGACATTTAGTCTAGAGCACGAATGCCAATTACACCAAACTAAAATGCAGCCCAAATCATGGCAGAGCCACCACCATCTTTTAGAAATGACTGCAAACACAATGAGAAAGGTTTTATTCTTGTTTTGCTGCTGATTTTAAGTGCAGTTCGTGTGTCATTTAGCAAACCACAAGCTTTTCTCTGGACCTATTATTTCCCACTGCTTCATGATATGACCATTAAATGCTTTACAGTTGATAGAAAACACAAAAATGAAATATTTTATCATATCTTTTTTTGTTTTTATAAAACATTTTGTATTGGCTGTAAACAATAGTTACTCCCTTTATGTAGATACATATTTTTAAGGTGAATTGGTAATAAAGTAGAGTTAAGGATGTTCACAAACTCTGAAAATATCCAGGTTTGAAAAAAATATTCTAGATCCTACAAAGCCCAAAATAAAAGTATGATGTATTGCAAAATACCTTTGCATAGTAACAGACAATATTATTCTTTGTAAAACCTCTTGTAGCATCTTGCATTACATTTCTCCAGGTTGTAAAATTGACTCAAAAGGAGTCTAAAATGTTTAAAGATTTTATGCAAATTTTAAATCACCTTGCAATGATCTAATCTCATTCAAATCTGCCTTTTAAGAACTTATTCCACTCCCAAAGTTCAGACTAACCCACAAGGACGTGTTAAACCCTTAAGAAGTTTTTATTTCATTGCAGAGTTTGAAGCTAAATCAGACGCTGTAAGCTGCCTACATGAGACAGCAAAGCAATGCTGAAAAACTATTTTAGTTCTGCTCTAAACATGTCTTTGTTAAAGTTGTGTGTACAAGAACCCCAGTGCAGGTTGGCAGGCTGGAAGATGAAAAAAAACTTTTTATTGAACTAAAACTAAACCAAAGATGTTACCTGGCAGGAACTTGCAAACAGGAATTCAGAACTGAATAACGCAAAAACAAAGCTCGGCTGGATACAATACAATGACTAACAATGTCAATGATCTGGCAGAGAACAAATCAAACCCTGCAGGTTTATCCACAGGGGGAGGATAATCACCAACATAATGCAGGTATGGTATTTAGCAAAAAACAACGAGCAGAGGCAGAGCAGGAAGCAAGAATTGACTGAGAAAAAAAGGGAGAGAACATAAAACTACACATGGACAACAAAAGTGGGTATAACTTAGCAAAACCATGTATTTGAATTTAGGCATCAGTGCTTACTGTCGAAATACAGCAAAAAAATATTTCCCTTAAAAGCATTTTAATTTTTTTCATATTTGGAAGTGGAGTATTTCTGTTAATCTTTCCATTTGATGCATTTAGTCTTTTGAAAGCAGTGCACAAAGCCAATAAATTAGTCAAGACAGTATCCAAATAATAATTATAAACCAGTATATGACACTCATCCAGAGGGAAAAGATTATTTTAGTGGTAACAATAAAACAGGACAGAGCTAAAAGTAAAGCCATGAGGTTCTCATCTATAAAAGGGGATGTTAACGAATATATAATAAGATTAACCTAGATAAACGAAGAAGCTCAAGTTTGATTGACTGGATTGAAACAATTTGAGGGCAGCACTCCCAACACCCACACGTGTAACTTCAGGTAAGATATAGGAATAATATATCTGCTGTATCAAAACCAGCAGCAGAATAACTTGAACATAATTAAAAGCAAGTCATTAAAAACTTTTATAAGAGCTATTTGAATCCCATCTGGAACAGTTTGTCACACTGGGGTTTACAAGGTTTTACCCATGTCAGTAACCAGGCAAAACTCCAAACTCTAAATGTGACCACAAAAAGCTTTTAATTTACATCATAACTCCTTATTTTAACTTTATTAATTCTTCCTTGCATGTTTATGTCTTATGCACCATTTCACAGACCAACAGAAATGTTTGCTATGTTTGTTTAAATGTGCCAAAACGTCAGACCATTTTCAGCTGATGGCACAATATCAATTTTACTGCCATGGGGCTGAAATACAGACTTTATATAAGGTCATCACTATGATGAAAGGTGAATATGTTATTCTTAGAATCAGTTAAGAGAACAAATCATATAAAAGAGCTATTCTCTAAAGTGAAACCCCATCAAGACTTTGGTGCAGGAAAAACTACATTCAGTTAATCTGTTTATAAGAAACATTTTTATCATTTATAACGCTGTCACTTAACAGCAAACTTGAAAATAGTGGCATTTCAACAGTGACAGACACAAACCCTGAATGTTTTTCAATGCTTAACTTGTCATTTAGAATAAGTTATTAAAGATGACACATCAAAATGGGGCGACAGCAGGGTTTGCATGAATCCCCTTGAAACTAACAACATTTTTTAAAGCACCAAGTCCATGCCTAAAAATGCAAGAGAAATGTGAAATTATGCCACAGGGATGGCTGAAGAGTTTGCAAACAGCTTGATAAACTACAAACACTGATTAAAAACTAAATTGTTAATGGATGCAGAAATGAGCTGATTGCCATGAGAAGAGTGGTAAGAAAGTCTGATTGCAAGATGTGAAAAACTCTATATCATCTGGAAGGGCCATCACAAGTTCATAATTATTTATGCAAATCTATCCAAGAATCCAGCAAACTGATGGCAAACAGGGCTTAAACTTTATTAACTAAGAAACACTAAAACTGAGTATGGAAAAAGTCAATGATACAATGTTCTAACTTGTAGTTTTAATAACAAGATGAAAGCTTTTCAGTGTAGGGAGCTTTAGTTTGTAGTGATAGTTCAGTTTTTTTTAAGTGTATTAGTGTGAAATAGTTATCAATAAAAGAAAAATCAGTACCTTAATTACAACAACCAGAAGGATCTCAGTTTGGAGAATCATGGACTATGTTTTATGGACTCGTTAAGAATAAAGTTTTAGTGTAATTATTCCAGAGGAAATTTCAGCCTTTTAAATTCTTAACCTTAGAAGTTTCATAACATTTTAAGCAAAGATGGTATCCGAAACTTTTACGGTGATTCACTTTTGCACAATTTAGTTGTTTACGTCGATGTCTATAGCTCTTATTCTGGTGAGCCTTCACTTTGGAACATGGTCTGTAGTCCATTGCAAACATTCTTGAGAAAACATGTTGAAATCTGCTCTGGAATAGGCTTTAGTATTAGCTAGACTCCTTGACAAGGCAAAGCAATGCAAGTTTATTTGCATAACATCATTTATACACAGGCTAATTAAGCGCTCTAGCTGATTCCTCTAACAGATTGCTTTGACCACTACCTACCGAAGACATACTGACTAGTGATAACAATGTCACAGACCCCATTAAAACAAACAAACAAAAAAACCCTTTCGTTTAGTATTTTAAGGGTTTTCACATGCTTCTCTCAGTGTCAGCACATGCCCGTATCCATAGTGTATATGAATACAGTATGATATTTATTCTAAGGAGAGATATACACTTTTCACAACAGCCTCATAGGTGTTGATGCTGTCCACAAACCCAAAAATCTGTGGGAGTCTGGCTTATGTGCTCAAATCATGCATGCTACAAATGTCGAATGCAAACAAGGTCATTCCAGAGCATTATTTTCCTAGGCCATTATGTTTTCCTACACCACTGAAATGAAAGACAAATATGCTGTATATTATAACTATAGTACTGTATTATACAGTACTATAGTTATAAAAGCACCTTTTCCGCTACACTAAAGAAAAATGAGAACAGCATAAAAGGAGAAAAACAGGCATGTCCTTAATTAGACTTTTCCCAAAGAAAGCAAAATCTTACAAGGTAATAAAAGTAATGCAAGCCATTGCGTTGGTCATCTGCTCTGTCAGCAGAATGCATATGAGGTTCAACACACATAAAACCTCATGAGCCAAAGCTTTCAGCTAAATAGCAGCAAGGAAACACTACAGACTAGCTGTAAGAACTATTCTTTTCTTAACCATCTTCATGTCCAGATGTCACTTAGTGGAATCATACTGAGGAGAGTTTTTATAGTCATTATGTGTCATTTTTGCCAGGAATTTTAAACTGCTTTCTTGCCATCACTTAGGGCCACAAGCATACCTCCCACAGCTTATAGACAAGCAGACATGACACAGCCCGGCTGTGTTGCCAAAACGATGTGCGTGTTTCTTCGCTCACAGTATGCTACTCACCAGGGTGCAGCTGCTATCTGCATCATCATCCAGCAGGCCCAGTCTGCACAGCGTCTTTTCATTCTTCAGCCAGTACTCGGATGAGTCCAGGACGCTGTTGCTGCACAAAACCTGCAGCACACAAACAAGGGTCAGCAGTGCAAAAACACAACAGAAACACAGATGGTAAAGAAGACTGACTTTGATTCATGTTTTCATCAGTTTCATCCACCAGTCTTAGTGCTCCTTCTTTTAAAAGCTGAGTTCATAAAATTAAGTATGTTTTGAATATCTGCGATAGAGGCACCAAGAAATCATCTGCCAACCGTAATCTGACAATTGTATGCTTAACTAGCTCTGATCGCTGGGTTGCAAATTAAAAATCGGATCTTTTTCTAATCATTAAACACACCACTGATAACAACAGTCGCTTTGATGAGAAAGTAGTTCCTGAGATAGGACTCGATTAGGCTATTTTCTATATCAGTAAGGTGTTTAAAATAATTTGAAAGGAAGCACAAATGGTGTAAGGAATTACTCTACTTACTGCTCTGGAATCAAGTTATCAGAATGGGTAGTTCGACTTCAGCAGATAACAGGATGCTGAACATACTACAGCAAAGTTGCTAAATTCTGTGCTTTTAAACAATTAAATTCTGTCTGTAGCTGGAAGGCTGTATGAGGACATGTTGGGAGTTCTTTTCAGTTTAATTTAATTTAGTTTAATTTGAAGTCTACTAACTCTTTGGATAACACGCATTAATTGCAGTGAACAATGCTATGCGTGCTAATCAGTAATTTGCCAAAGACAATGTAATATTTCAAGTTTGTAATATTTTTTTATTGAAATCCTGTTCAGCTGGAGAGTTCTGTGCAGTTGCAATGAAGTGGTAAATGATTTAACAATTGAACATAAATTTGATCTTTTTCTCTTGAAGTAACATGTTTGGAACAGCTTTTATTTATGTTGAAATGATTTTGCAATAAAAAGTTGACTACCTTATGATATGGTGCACATTACATTTTTAGGTGTTCAAAAAAGTAAAAGAAAACAGATATATATTTTGTTTCATCAAGACATAACAGAGATATGCTGAAATTCTTTTGATTTGGGCTTTATTTATAGATACCAGTGTCCCATAACCTCAACAATTAACTATAAATTTTGGGCTGTTTTTTGGAAATAATTCCTTTACTTTGCAATAAAAATTTAATTGCTAAGAGAGTTAAATTTTTAATTCATCAGGGCAGTGAAAACAGTTTATTATTAATAGTTCTTATAAAATTTAATTTGCTAAAATCAGTTTTTGGAAATGAGTCATAAAATCATCCGTCTAATCTGCAGCATAGGACTCATAATTTGCTTGGTTACTGAAAGAAAATGTCAATAAAACATGCAGATAGACAGCTGCTTTTATTCTTTTCTTTCTCACATACTGTACCACATGTCTGTCAGGCTAACAACACAGCAGGTTCTTTATTATACTGAAATTAAATAAACTTGCTCCTTATTACAGTTATGAGGTGTGATTACATATTCTCAGAAAGGCTCAGCTTGTCCTCAGAAACTCTTTCACTGGATACAATGCAAAAGCACAGTACAGCAGGTAAAATCATACTTAAAATATGAAACCTGTGCAATTACTTTGACATATGACACCTACATGTGCACTGCTCATTCTCCATGTGTATTTTTAGTGACATCTCATGCCCCCTCATGCTTGCCCCCACTGGAATAGACCATCTGTTTAGGCCTTCAGCCAGGTAATCGTGACGTATTTGCTTAGCTGATCTCTCTGGGAGGGATAATATTTGAGGTCGTTGGTGCCGGAGCCCGAGGCCCAATTATATCAAAGAAATAGCTTTGTGTCTCTACAGAACCCTCAGCTGGAAGACAGTTAGGATCACGAGCAGGGGGCTAATTAGGAACACACAGCAGTCCACACAGGGCAGGGTCAGGCACATTAAAAGTAGGCCTACAGACAACTTGAAAGGATATTCAATCCAGCAGCATCTCAGCTCACTGATCAGAGCCATTTCCCCTACTGTCTCACTCTCTTTCACTGGGTGATGATAAATCTCCTGGAGGGAGGTAAGGACCCGACTGTTACTCTTATAACACAACCTCAGGGCGTCACTGAGACCCAGGGGGAGGAAATAATATCTCTTGCACAGCTTGAAGCACACAAACACAAGTCAATGGAAAGACAAATTCATCCCAGAGGTGAGAAAATGAAGATGCTGATGAGCAGATAGACAGTGACTCGTGGACTTGCCCTGATCCAAATGGATGAGACACAGTTCTCTGTTCTCACCTTCTTGCAGGCGCTGATGGATGAAGCAACGGTGCTCTCTGTGCTGCCTCCGTCCACCATACCAGACTCAGATCCTTCAAACATGGCAGACGACTGGAAGTTACTGGAAAGCAAAAAAAAAAACAAAACAAAACAAAAGGGCACAGAATCGACTTTGTCAGAGCAAGTTTTTATCAGGCGCTCAAAAATCTCGAGTCAGTAAGGCGTGACTGTCCCCGTTCTGACTAGAGGAGCCCATCACGTCTTATTTGCTCATATTTAGAAGTTGCAGCCTCTATCGCTAAAATAACTAAGCGGCTTTTACAAGTCATGATAATTATTTCAACATTTCATGCTGGCATTATACCAAATTTCACTCATCTTTGCAATGTAGCAATCAAATAGAGACTGCTTACATGTAATACTTGTTAGAATAGAATAGAATAGAATAATACTTTTTTTGTTCCACAGTGGGGAAATGTACATATTATATTTCCAGAGCAATGCATACAAATTTTGCATAGCAACATTACATGTGGCCAGCTGGATGGACATCCAATGCCCACACTGGTTGTGTATGTTTAGTGCCTGAGATGTTAAAGCCTAAAAAGCTTGGTGGGGACACTATGATAAAGGAAAAGAAAAAAAGAGCCAGGAAAATATGGACCAATCCTAATTAATATCGCCATCACATTATTCATCAGCAGTATTGTCATTACATGGTTTCCTGAGATCGTTCAGCCGCACTAAATATGTTACACAATTATATAGAAAACTGATAATTAAAAATGCTTTCAGATGTCATGGTTTTGATTCAATAAAATGTACTAAACACTCTTCTATGTTAATTTATTAAATTCTATTTATATTCTTAGGAAGTCAACAGCATTTCAACATTTATATTTCATGACAAACCATGTGTAATACATGAACATGCTCCATATGAGTTACTTCAGTAAAGGTCAGAATAAAGCCACCCTAATGCTGCAATAAACTTCAGTTATATTTTTCCACAGGGTATAACAAGTTCTCCAACCTATAAAACCTAAAATAAGATTGTAGACTATAAAATGGAACTTTGGAGGGTGTTAAATATTAGCTGTTGAAATTATTTACTTTTTTAAGCTCATTAGTTTAATGTTCAGTAGATTTAATGTTCAATAATGGTTAAATTTTATCATAATCAAATACCAGGGCTGGACTGGGACCAAAAAATGGCCTTGGCATTTTTGGCCTTGGCAGCCCACCATGATTATTTATTCAATATGTGAAGGTATACAACATACCAGAGGATATATGTGCAGGTTGTGTTTCAAAAGTTATAATAAAGAATTGATACGATCTTTCACTACTCTTTCACAGTGTGACAATGTAGAGAGATGACCACAGTAACTACATTTCCATTACAAATGTACGCAAATCTTAGTCAATTTTTTGCTGATGTCGAAAAAACACAATTTTGCAATTGCAGTCTTTCCATTAAATAAGAAATGAAATGAAATTAAGATCACATGTGATTAAGCTTGTTCACCCGATCAGTCATTAAAAACATGCTGCACCATGATTCTCTAACTACTTCCTGTTGTCATCTTCTTCGTGGTTTGCACCAGTGGCAACATCCAGTTGTTAATCATGTGACTCATGTGATGCGAAAAAAGTGTTTTCACTGCAGTTTTGTGAAATAAAACAATTTCGATACGGTCAAAAAACTACCTCAGCATAGCACCAAAACTTTTTCTCAATTTGCACAATTTCAAGCTTAATGGAAATGCAGCTAGTGTCGCAATTCCCATCTTGAACTGAAAGTGGATGTCAAAGAAACACTACTAGAGATGTCTTTTCAGTGTTTTATGAAATATACTGTTCATACAAATACACAATTATGCTCATAGTAATACCATATATCCATGTAAAATACAGAACTCCTCATCAAAGTGGCGGCTTAAAGTATGAAAAACAGTATGACAACAATTCTCTCTCACACAGAGTGTGCACAAAACTGTACTTTTGTGCACAAATCACACATAACCCTATAGGCTAATATTAAAATGCATGTATTAAGTCTGACTGAATAAAATAAGTATTGTAATCATTTCCTATGTTGAGCATTTCCACACTTTTGGCCACAATTTCCCCAGATACTATTTCGTGAAGATGTATCTCTAATCGTTTTTATTATTATAATTATTATTTTATTATTATTTTTAAGTTGTATTAAATCTAACTGCTTTAACTTTCTCAGTTTTCTTACTCTTTTACATTTTCTTTCTAAATTTACTAATATTACTGTTTTTTCTTTACTTTTTCATTGTTTGAACCATTATCATTTCTGTGTCATTCCAGTGTCTTTCTGACTGTGTGCTAATCCCACCGCCACCCCAAGTCCACCCCTGTCAAATACAGTATTTTGGTAAAATTCAACATAAACATTTTGGATGTAACTCATTTCTTAAGGGTGATATATTAATGAGTTGTGATATGAATAAATATATCAACTTAGTAAAAGTTAAGAACAGTTCAGTGACTTGTGGCTAAGAAAATTTCTGTGCAGAAGTAAATATTTCAGTTTTATATTCCACTTTCGCTAATTTGGCAACAGCGCTCATCCTAAAGTCAAACTTACAAGCCAATTACACTTTTAAGTCAGAGACAGTTGTAACCAGTGAACATGCTGCTTAAACACAAATTCTTAATGATCAACATCATTGAGTTATTCCTATTTTTTTGATGGTTTTTAACAAGTTAGGACAAAGCAAATAAGCAAAATTATCTTAATAATTACAGATGGAACTGATCTGATCTAGTATCCTTATTGAACCCAATAATGACATCATTGTTCAGTACTGGGTTTTGTGTTGCAGGGGCTCATATTTTGCAGCAAAAGCTGTCAACTCTTTTTTTACTACAGCTGTAACCAAACCACTCTCCTAATTCTCAGCAGTCCGTGTACAGATTTAGCATCTCTGACATTTGTACAGCCATGAAAGGATACATCGGAGGACACAATGCAAATTGTTTGGAACTGTTCTGGATCAGAAAATATTAGTATGAGCAGATATTTGTGCTCAGATATTGCACTCATATCAGAACCCCAAAATTCTGTATTCTGAGTATAAATTTATGATTAAATAGTTAGAATATATGACCTATTCAACTGAGCAAGTGAATTAGCTGTTAAACTTAGATAAATTCTATTCAGAAATCTAAATTAAATTCTATGCAAATTGTTTCACGAGTTTCATAGTTTGTTTTATCAGTACAGCAAAACATAAAAACGCAAGGAAACAATATATCACCTTCATGTGGTGAACACTCCCCACCCCACAACATTATTCAACAACTTGTCTGTGTAAGAGAGGGTTCCTGTGCTTGAAACTAAAAGCAACTCAAAACTCAAAGGAAGGCGTCATTATCCTCTGTTCATGCTGTTACTGAGATAAGCCAAACCAGAGCTTATCTGCAAGGGCATTAATGAGGATCGGTTTAGAAAATGAAGAGGGTGGGCATGCATATTTAAACAGGAACATCTGTTTTTCTTTTACATAATCGACATATTTCAAAGCAAATCAAAAAGCATCTCCCTTTGGAAGCCTCCAAGGATCGCATAACTGTATCCGTTTGTAGTTCATCAACATGGATGCTGTATAAGTGAACCAAAGTGCTGCACCATTTAGACAGTAGATTATATATATATATATATATATATATATATATATATATATATATATATATATATATATATATGTGTGTGTGTGTGTGTGTGTGTGTGTGTGTGTGTGTGTGTGTGAGTGCGCGCGCGCACGTGCGTCTGAAGCGCTTCAAATAGTCTGCTGTATCTGCAAGAGACACATCAAAACAGCCATCCAAACAGTGGCGGTGAAATTCCCGGAGGCTCGCAGTAATCTAGTAGCAATGCAGAGAGAAACAAAAATCATGTTTGAGCTACAAAATAAAAATCCTAAACTGATCTGTTTGTAGCTCATTAGTATGTCATTTTTTAGCTGACAGCTGAAGATCACTGGAGTATATTAGCCACGGTCGACCTCCTCTCCAGTCTTTGCGCTTAAAAAGCAACCTCTCTATCACGACACGGTGATGTGTGACAGCCCGATGCACTCTTCTTCTCCATGGGCTCCAGCTACCCATTCGGACAGAGGACACAATTAACTCCTGACACGTCTGTTTCTGAAGGCGTACGTGTCTGCTGGTGGAATTTTCTGAGCTTACTTCTTCATTATCCCATCCGTAAGAAACGAGAAGCACGTTTCCTGATCCAGAAAATAAGAACTTTTGGTGCTGGACACAATACTTCGCAAAAATAAATAATAAAAATAATAATAAAATAAATTTTAAAAAGACTGCATCATTTCAGCTTTAATCGGTATCGCTTTATATTAACAAATGAGAAAACGTGACTGTTGCTGTTGCTACTCATCTAGTTCTCTCAGTTCAGCAGACACGCAGTGCACAACGCTGACAGGTAGCTTGTGAAAGCACTTTAGTTGTGCCTCATGATCGCTTCCCTTACACTAAATACAATGTAACATATTGCATAAGATGGCACATCAAACTTTATTTTCCACTTTAATAAAAGCATATACATGGCCCATCTTGAATCATAAAAAAATACATTAAAACAGTAAAGTTGTGACACAGACGCAACAATCAATTCACAATTAATAAAACTTGATTATTTTTGCTCAGCATATTAAACGCTCATCTAATATTAGAAGCGGGATTTAAAAAAAAAAAAAAAAAAGCGACTTACCTCGGCGTTTTCAGAAGGCACTTTGCGCCTGCCATGTTCACCAAAAGAAATACTCTAAGTGCTCTCAACCGGTGTTATAACTTCCTCTGCGCGGGATGAAAGACAGGGAGAACCTCAGCACCGTCTCCGATCCTGATGCGCATCCTCCGGCGGAGCACTGAAGGAATGCCAGACTGTTCCAGTGTGATTGGAAAGAGAACTGAGCTGACTTGAGAGCCGCGGTGTCAGAAGCAGGAGCAGCACTACACTGCCCGTCCTGCGCGTTTGTCCGCAGAGTGAAGGTGCAGCAGCTCCACATCGATGAAACCTAATGAGCTGCACGACGCAGGCAAGGACACGCGCCAAATGAAACCCGCGCATGTGTACAAACAAGAGGCAGTGATGGGATCCAGCGTGGAATAAGTTCATAGCAGGAGTGATTCTAACGTCAGACCTCCAGGTGTGCTTAGCTACCAAATATGACATGTGATGATAAATAACACCAATCATTTCATAACAAATATTTTTCCATATTTAGTTTTTTTATTTACTTTTTTGCAGACTACAACTATCACATGTGACTGGAAATACTATAAGCAATAGCAAGTCTGACAACACTCTTTAGTGTGGATGTTAGTGAAGGGAGAGCCTCATAGTTTGCTATTTTCAGTATCAGTAAGGTGTTTTAAAAATAAGTCAGAGGAAATCTGTAAGAAGATATTTAAAAACAAACTAGTTTCTTTGACATGTTGAGATATGTTTGGAATCCATTCAAGCTGCAAGTGAGAGCAAAACTTTTAGCAGATAATAGGAAGGGTCAGCAGATTAAAACAAAGTTATTCTGTCCTTTTTAGATTTTAACTTATTTCTGCAGTTTGGAACATGATGGATTTGGCAGTGCTTTGGGAATCTCAGAGTTAAGCAAGTTGCAAAAAATGTGAAGATGAGTCTTTTGAAAGAATAATAGAGTAGAAATAGGTGGCTGCTTATCAGCAGGCTGCACATATTGGGGAAACTGGAAGCTGTAGAGAACCGAGGAAAAACCACTGAGAAGAATTACTGTTAAACAAGTGTAAACAGAGGGAAAGACCAAATAAACAGAACCGGACTAAACACACATATTCAGAGAAACACAGTTTACAAGAATGTACAGAAATAAGTAAAGAACCATCAAAAAGTAAAATCCAAACTAACAACATCGAACGATAGTCCCAGGGTGAGCCCTAATTTGCAGCGACCACTCTCTCACTCAGTGTGATGACGCCTCTTCTCCTAATATAGCTTTTAAAAAGGCAGAAAAGGGAGGGAAAAAAAACTTTTTATGTCATTTATATACCTTGTTGTATTATAGATCCTAAAGAGAAATTTGAATCAGCTGAAATCAATATAATCGGTTTATAAACCACATGAGGACAGTTTACATTTATTCTCAAGGAATACAAAAATAACATAACATGAAGTAAATCAGACACTATCAAAGAAACAATCTGGTCATTACATGATATTAGACCACATTATTGAATATAGTTTATCAGAAATGTCTCCCTGTATGGTTTTTAATAAAATGATTCTGGCCTTTCGTTATAGTTAATAAATTAGGACATATACAGATGAACATCTGTTGCTACTAAGGCTAAGCCAAAAATTATTCATGTCCCTAGCAGATTTAGGTTTGAAGTGATCTTTCTTTACCAACATGTCTTTTTCTTTCTTTTTTTGCCTGGAAGTAATATGAACATTTTGAAGTGACCCCAACTAGAATCCTGGCTTGAATCTGATAGAAAATCTGTGAAGGTAGTTAAAAGATTAGGGTGATGGCAAGTGGCCCCTCCAACATCACCAAAGATAAATCGTTAAAATACCAGAACAAACATGCAAAAAGCTGTTCAACAATTACACAAAGTGTTTGATAGGTGTAATGTTTTTACTGGCATTAAGGCAATCCATTAAACCATTTATTATTTAGAAGTGTATAAACTGTTTTTGTCATGTTCATTTTGTTGTAAAAAAAAAAAAAAAAAAACCTCTTCTAATGATACCCCTTGTACATTGTCCTAATATCTTTATGCTTGTCTCATTTTTTGACCAGAAAAAACTTCTTGGTTCAAAGGAAATTATTTTAAATCTAACCCTGCCAGGGTTATGAATAATTTTGGGCTTAGCTGTAAATGCACCACTATGGGCTGTTTGTGGCTGATCATAAAGTAGAATTTCTCAGAATGTATTTTTTAAAAGCAGAGGCTTGCTGCATCTGGGAATTTGCTGCCGAGAACAGCAAGAATGAACTGCAATGATAGCCTAAGGCTAAAAGCTGCTCAACAGCCCAGGCCAGATTGATAGCCTGCCCTATGTGATGCCACAAGAAACTGCAACATCTGATTGAAATTCTTATGTCAACTATTTTCATTGTATATTTGTTAGAAAACTGCAACTATAAAATCAATATATTAAACTTTTTCAAATAATATTACCTCATTAAAGTTTTGAGCAACACCTAAACCCACATCGTCCAAAGAATGTTTTCACTCATCAGAATCCAAATTGCCAATGAAGACAGCCATGGTCTTTTTGAACAGCCATTTGAGACTGTTGAGAGTAATCTTTATATTCTTTAGATCTGATGGTAAATTTACATCTCTTTCTATGCGAGACAACCAAATAGCAGCTGTAACCTGTATTTTTTTGATGGAGCTCTAGGAGAAGAAAAACATTTTGCTTTTTGGATCCCTGTGGTGGCTGAAGTACTTTACTGTATGAGTGCAAAAGAAACCATACCATACCACATACAAGCAAATCTTATATTTAAAGAAGCTTTTCATTGTTTCATGTTTTTATGCACTGTTAGCTCCTGGATAGTGAGATGCATTGAGTCTGAGATGATGCTTAGATGCTCTTATTGGAATTTAGTTATTGATTTAGTTACCTGGACTGTTGGTAAGTTGAAAAAGTCTGTGGATCTGCACTAGTGGTGGGCATTTATTGTATCTTGTATATTGTATTGTATTAAAGAAGCCAGTAGAAACAATCCAGTAACCATACATCTGGCCAGTTACCATAAATCATTTCCAAGTGGCCTAGATCATGATTTTGCTTCAGAAATAAACAAAAAAAACCTCACATATTTTGCTAACTTTCAGAAATTTCTATGACAGTGAAAATTCCTACAATAGGAATTACCATGAATGTAACACTGTGGAGAAGAAAATCCACAGTGCAGAACATTGTTTTGTCTCTTGAGTAGTGATTCTAGCTAGCTTGATTCATGTAACAGGTTAACACTGAAATGTAAAATTGACAATAAAAACCATAGATTTAACCTAGCTTGGACTGATAAATATTTATTTTTACCATCACATCCAAATGCAAAACCTCTGTGCTTAATTTGCAATGAGTGTGTGGCAGTGTTTAAAATGTACATTGTACTTTTTGGAATTGTTGTATTAACTGACCAAATTCAAAATGGGAAAAATTAATAAACAGAACTTATTTTTAATACAGACATTCGTTTTGGTTAACTTTTGCATGCCTTTTATCTGTTACAGACAAGCCAAAGACAATTTCTGGCCCAGTGAAATTTCTTGGTTATAAAATCTGGTCCATCTTAACATGTAATTGAGTAGCCCTGACGTTAACTATCAAAGAGAATAAACACACCATTTATTATAGAATTAGACTAAGACAAAATGCAGGACCATTGATTAAATCAGTTTTTTATTGCTAGCTTTTTAGCAATGGAAAGTTATTTGTTTTGAAAACAATAGTCTAAAGTTATGTGCATTTATGTAATTTAGTACATCTTAATTCCCAAAATTTGCATTAATCCAGTATATCACATCTAGAATGTCTTAACTTAGAATTTAAATTTCCCTAAAGTCTTTATGTAATGCTATTTTGATTATAAAGTATCAAAGATGTTTTAGCCAATTTGGGTTTCTTCCTAAAAACAGTACCACACAAGTCATCTGAGGTGTTGCTGTTTGGTGGTGTGCATGAGTGACCTTAAAAATCGACCCACATAGAAGACACCACAATCCCTGGATCACCTGTGCTGTCTAAATATAGATGCAGGATCAACAGCATGAATACCAGTAAACCCCACAAAACCAGACATCTTTATAAATGAATGTTGAACAGTTTGTTGAAGCACAGACTTCTTCGTGTCACATAGGACTTCACATAGGTTACTGGTCAAGATACAGGGTACATCCTGCACAGGTCACCAAGTCATCACGGGGTAACAGAGAGACACATAGGACAAACAATCATGCATGCACACATACCTAACGGCAATCTAGTGTAACTTGTTAACTCAACAGTCATGATTTTGGACTGTGGGAGGAATCCAGATTACCCAGAGAAAGCCCACACACCCACTGGGAGAACATGCAAGCTGTGACTGCAACTCAGGACCTTCTTGTTTCAAGTGAAAAGTAGTATCACCATGCAGCCCAACAATCAAATATATCCTTTGAAAAAAAATGTATTCATTTTCAGAAAGAGTTCAGCAACTTGTTTCACGAAAGAAGGTAGTTGACCATTATACTGAACACACTTGGCAGAAGGGTTTGGGTTTTTTTTTTTTCAAGATGTCAGAAATTTGCTGTTGGTCTTGGTCCCAATCTAACAATACTCTGTGTTCATGTGAACTGCGGTTGTTTTGATTGCAGATATGACACCAATTACTCTTGACCCTACTCCAAAAAGCTAAACTGCCAGTTTAATTGTGATTTGGCCCAAAGAAGATCGGTGCATTTGGAATAAGGTTAAATGTCTCCCAATCAAAAATCAAAGGGTCAATACAGTATCAAAATGTTTTGTGCAAGACTCTGAATTCACCCTTTGGCCCAGGTATATATACTAGCTGTGACAGAAAGTGAAAACTTCATAGCAATCAGAGTGCAAGTGTAAAACTAAAGCACATGGGTTAAAAAAAAAAAAAAAAAACAACTACCCTTTAAAGCACTTTCTAGAACCACAGTGTAGCTAAAAATGTGTCATCCAAGTCTAACATAATTATGTTTTTTCACAATTTGTTTTTGCTTCTGAGAGACTCTCTTCACACTCCACTTATGGGTGTTGTGAATTGCTTCAAGATGAATCTCACTGCTCATGTGTCATTTGTGCATTTTATCATGCGTCTGTGCTCTGTGATGAAAGGCTTTTCACCCTATCTTGGAGCATGGCCACTGGGAGCAAGTATGAACACTTATCTTAAGAAGTGTTTGGACAATGCATCAAATGAAACTGCTGAAAGCTTGTTTGAAGCTTGTTCTTTTGCCAGCTTAAAATGATACTCGAAAAAATGTATTAGATATAAATGAATGTGACTTTATTGGTAAGCAACGTTTGGTCATGTATGTTGTTCCAGATGTGACCTTCCAAGAAAATACGAAAGTATTTATACCCCTTGACTTCTTTTCAGTTTAATACATTCCAGCCACAAACTTTTATGCGTTTTATTGGGATTTTATATGATAGAATGAGAAGTAATGTAATATTGTAAAGGGAAAACATTACTTTTACATAACTTTTTTTGTTGTTACAGCTGCAAGTCTTTACATTTAGAAGCTGCAATTTGAAGAAATTTAACTTTGCAAAATAGCTCAAGCTTATTTTTATTGGACAGAGAGAGTGTGAACACCAGCTCTCAAGTCTTTGCACAGTTTATCAGTTACATTTAGGCTTAAATATGACTAAGACATTCTAACACATGAATATGCTTCAATCTAAACCATTACATTGTAGTTCTGTCTGTATGTGTTGGGTGGTTGTACTGATAGAAGATGGACCTCCATCCCAGTCCCAAAATGTTTCTTTTCTGGAAAAATGTTGATTTGTTTTTTTATGTATTGCTACAGCCATCATTTTTCTTATCAGCTTTCCTGTTTCATCAGAATAAAACATTCCTGTGGCATGATGCTCCCACCACCATGTGTCACTGTGGAGATGGTGTGTTCAGAGTGATGTACAGCAGTTTTCTGTCACATTCTGTTTTAAATCTACACCAATAAGTTAAATTTTTAAATTTTGACAGAGCACCTTCTTTTTAAATGCTTCCTGTGTCTCTTACATGGTTTGTGACTAACACAACTTCCTTTGGCTTTCTCTTTGCCACTCTTCCATAAAACTCAGATTTGTGGAGTGGACAACTAATCAGCAGTTTCCCCATCCTGAGTTGTAGATCTTTGCCCGTCTTCTAGAGTTACCATGGTCCTTTGATTAATCCTGTCATTTAGATATGGCTATGTTGTGCTAGGTTTGCAGTTTTGCCATTTTTTTTATTAATTGAACAGTCCTTTGTGAGATGTTCAGAGCTTTAGATCTTGTTTTGTAACTTAATCCTGCTTAATACATCTCTAAAATGTTCTCTCTGATCTGTCTGCTAAATACTTTGATCTTTATGATGCTTTTTGTTCTCTAATGTTCTCTAACAAACTTCAGAGACAATTAAAGTTTAGTTGCATTTATACTGTGATTAAATTACACACAGGTGGACTTTATTTAATAATTAGGTGACTTTTGAAGGGTGTTGGTTGCACGTAATTTTATTTAAGGGTCTCAGAATAAAGGGGGTACACTTTTCAGATTTTGTAACTGTATAAAAGATTGAAAATAAGGTATCAGGTTTACAAATACTTTTGCAAGACATTGTAAGCTAGCACAACTGAAATACCAATATTTGACTTGGCTTGCAACACAAAGTCAAAGTATCAGGGTTGTTTGTGTGGTGTACGTGCTGTCTCCACTCACAACACTTTAATGCTTTCCCTACTGCCTTATTTTGGTAAGAAAGTGCAGAGGTTTAGAACTGAAACACTTTTAAGGAGTTGCGTAGCAACAGCGAGTCAGTTTTGGCATTTCAAAGGAGTCAATAGGCCAATAATAAACAACAACCAGTGAGAGATAATCAAAAATACAAAGAATTGTTGAATGTGAAACAGTAATTTAATCCATTTAAATAAGCATTTCTCCCCTGCACTGACTCCCTTAGTGTTTACCCATTTTTTTTTTTTTACAGTTTTCAACTAAATATTTCACTCCTCTATCCCATTTTCTCTGCCATTCTTCTTCACCCCCACTTCTTGCCTCCTCTTTTAATCATCTTGATGGTGCCCTTCACACATCTTAATCCAAAGGCTTTTCAGGCGATGAACTAATCCAAGGAATGCTTTCTTAAAATAAAAGATGGAAGAGCAACCAAAATGAAGATGAAAGCACAGACTCATCGGCAGAGAGGAGACATCTGGGGGAGCTCAGTGTGGAAACCAAACACAAAAAGAAACCAACTGAGATGCACATTCTCTCTCTGTGTAAAATGTACAAAAAAAAGTCACTGTGGGGATATTTTTATTCTAGTGGTGTAGTACAGAACAGATATGTCACGTGGAAAAAGGAAAGTGAGGTGAGAGGAAAAGATGTGATGATGATTCTGAGTAGCTGTGACGTGGAGAGATATTTATAGAACAGGGTTTAAATCACTGCATTTGAAAGGACTGTGAGCACCATCTGAAGGTTCATGGAGTAAATAAGTCATAATAATATTCAAAATAAGATGGATGAAGCATACACTGTAGTTACAGTTAATAGGGATTTTTAACCTAGTCTTGAACAGTTTGATATTAAGGCACAATTTGTATCATTCAAAAGGGAGATTCCTGAAATTATTCAAAATCATGACAGCTGCATCCATCTTTGTAATGTGTTACAACACATATTTTTGTTCACTTTGACAAACAAGAAGCAACAATCACAAAGTAGTGAGAATCAAGTATTAAAGGCGATGAGCCTTCAAAAGGCAAAAAGGAATGCCTGAGGTCTGATGCTGCCAGCCTCAAAACCACAAATGCAAAGAGTTTGGAAGGAAAGATTTCATGCCCAGGATACAGAAAAAGGGCTCCACTTCGTATCATCTAAGGCGAGGCAAAGCTTTCTGAAGCTGACGATTTTTAACAAAGCTGCAGGCAGGAATATAGGTCAGAAAATAAACTAAGGTTCCAAGTGAACACAGGTTTTGGTACATACCCAGCTCAGATCATGGTTATGGGGTCAGCAAATAAACAGTTGTTACGAATGAAATGTTTGTGTTTATTGAATGAAGAAAAAATAAATACTTCTGTGAGGAACACTGAGGTGTAGGAGCATATGTCTGACTCTTTGACTGAGTTTAGCTGTGTTAAGATCAATAAACTGATAAAAATTCGGGCCATGGGTAGACTGTGGAGTTCAGCAAGAAGCGAGATGACATGACGTCTCTTTGGTTGATTGAATACCCGCTGGGTCACTGCCTTCTGGAATATCTGGAGGGTCTTTCATGCAAAAGATAAGAAACATACTAAAAAGCACTCCAAAAGTGGAGGAAAAAGGCAGTGCCTTACAAAAATATGTATGCCACTTAAATCTAGTCACATTAGTCCAGCTTCAAATCTTTTGGGGCAAGTTTTTTCTGGGTTTGTGTATCCAGAGACTGTACCATTTTAACTGTTAGTATTGCCCTATATGTCGCTCCATATAAAAATTTGAACATATGAATATTTAATATACATTTTAACAACATCAATTTAAAACTGATTCAAAATCCAAGTAATATAAATAACCTAATCTGAAAATATAGATTCACTTTTTTCAATAAAACATAACAAAAAAAGTGCAAATTCTGATGAAGAATAAATTAGGACACCCCGCACTTTTATTCTCCCTTAAAATTGCTAAAATTACATACTGGCGTATCACATCAAGTATATATGTTGATGACATCATAATGCCGCAAATCTTAAACATTTAACTCAGTGTGCTCTTGAATGTTTAAATGAGAGTGAACACCATGGTGAGATCAAAAGAGGTACCTTCAGGGAGAAGATTGTAGTTGCTTATTGAGTCTGGTAAGAGATTAAAGAGGTTGCAAAACTTAAAATCATTCCACTGTATGGAAAATAATCAGTGAATGGAGGACATTTAAAACAACTGCCCATGTTTTGTTTTTTAAACAAGCTTGCCCTAAAAGCAGAGATGCCAAAAGAAGTCTCCAAAACCACTAAAATATCATCATCTGCACTACACAAGCTCCTGCTACTGTTCAATCAGAACAAGTCTACACAAGTTTAACTTTAATGTGAGGTCTTCAAAGAGGAAACCTTTACTTTTAAGAAAATGTCATGATTTCAGTTCTGCCTTGGTTGTGTCGCCCACTCTCCCTCCCTCTCCTGCTGATTACTCATTGTCTCCACCTGTGCTGCTCCCTATTTAAACACCTACTCTTCACCTGCTTGGTGTGAGATTGTCTGCCTTTGTTACAGCTTTCAAGTTGGCTGCCAAGTGGTTTGTTGTTTGGTGACCCTGCCTGTCCCTGACCAGTGCTTTTGGAATGTCTTTACCTGATTGTGAGTAGAGTTTTTGATCTCCTGTTGCTGAACCCTGCCTGACTATGACCCTGTTTTAAGCCTATTGATTTCTGGATACCCCCTGTCTGAGAAACCTACTGTGCTTGACCCTGTACTGTCTATGGACCATGAGTTGTTGGATTGTGGATGCAAGAATCTCAGCTTTCAGTGAACCTCTCCAAGGTTTCAAGGGCCCTTGTTCAGTCCTGCAGAAACTGGATTCTTGGAGCCAGTAAATCCCTGTGCTCTGGTAAATTATCTCATTGTTCCTTGGTTCTCACCCTGTCAGGATTCATCTCTGTTTTTGTGTTCGAGGACTAAGCGGGGTCACGCCAAACACCATCCCATTTGAGCTTCAAATAAATCTTTTTGTAACTATTTCTTTGTCTTGGCTGCATGTTGGGTTCTGACTCTTTTACTTAAACTTTACAGGAAAAACATGAAGCTCAGACGACCTGGGGTCTCATTTATAAATGTGCTGTATGCACAAAGTAGAGCTTGAAACTGGCAAATGTCACTTTACAAAGGTTGTGATTTATAAAAATAACTTGATGGGAGAAAGTGTGGTTCTCCACCCAAACTCAGACCCATACAAACACACATTTGGGAAACTGGTGAGGTGGGGAATTGACGCTACACTACATCAAGATTTCTCATGCATTTTATTCCATATAAAACTTAGATTGACTATCAAAAGCATTCAAAACAGTATTTATGCTTCCACTGGTGAGTCATAACTATACATGAGGATTTTTTTTTTTTTTTTTTTTTTTTTTTTTTTTTTTTTTTTTTTTAAAAAGCCTATAAGCCAACTTGTTAAATCAAAGTCCACACATGTCAAAGTTTTCTCACCATCACATTCCTCTCCCCAGATCACCAAGGTGATGTGTACCACAGACTATCACATAAAATGTGACAAGGTATGAGGCAATCATACTGACTGCTGTAAACATTCAAATGGTAATGACATTCGTGCATGATGGATGCAGTGAGGTTAGCACTGCTGGAAGACCTTGCAAATGGAAGATTTAGGAACATGTTTTCAGGGATCACCAAGATTTCCTGGCTTTTAATGTCCATGTCACATGTGACTGCAACATGTACCAGACAAATTTAGTGGCACGATGACCTGGCTCAACATATGACTCCTTCATCCTGTGGCTGATGGCAGTGTATGGAATAGACTGCAGACCCTCATACCAGCTGTAAAGCATGGAGCTGGAAGTGTCATGTTTTGGGAATGCGCCACTACAGCAGGATCTGGCCAGCTCATATGGAGCTCCATAAATTTACTGTCACCAAATGTATTATAAATTCTGTGTCAGATGAAGATAAAAAATAAAAATAAAAAAAAATGTGGAACCATCTGTTAAAAACATAAATAAATAAACTCATAAGAGAGCTGGACCCTGCAACATGACAATGACCTAAAACACACCAGTAAATCCATCAAGGACTGGCTGAAAAATGAGAAATGGAAGGTCCTGGAATTAACAAAATAAGACAGCTGAAGATTTGTTTCCCCAAAGATGTTATCAATACTGACAGCCTTTCACAGCCAACACATCGCTGTGTGCAGGGCTTATGTGTTCTAACTGGAACAAAGCCAGAGGGAAATACGCTGTTCACTTTTTGCCTCCCCACAACTCAACAGTGAGGTGATGACCAAGGTAGGTAGATATTGGATTCCTACTAAACCAGGGATGTGGTTGGATCAAGAAAATGGTCACAGACCCATTAATACTAACTCTTCATGCTGGAGCAGTCAAGTGTCCCAACAATGACACACAGCTGGAGTTTACAAAGTTTACAAGACACAAAGCTGCTGTTCTTTAAAATCCCGCTTGATCCATACCAATGTGCTCACATAGGATTAAACATGTGTTCAATACTGTTAGATGGTGCAGGAACTGGAAACAGGCTGACTGGCTGTCACAGAATTCTTGGAAGCAATTAAAGTTAATGGCCTTGTTAATCAGAGTAAACACAGGCCCTACTCACCCTGATTTATTTTTGGTTTAACCTTTTTATCCATCTTATTTTCCACCAGCCCTCTTATTCTAATAGAAAATTATGATTATGGAACCTGATCATTATGATCACATGAAAAGGTTAATGATGGCTAGAGTTACTGGATTGAAATTCAAACAGTAACCAAATAGGAAGCATAGAGGTTGGGGCAGCAATTTTGAATGTGTGAATGTTATTATTTTTTGTTATTATTTAGTTTAAAACAATAATATTGTTGGTGTCATCACTGATCAAATCAACCAAGCTGGGTAAAAAGTAAAATTATCTACCACATACCTCAATTCTTTGATGCATCAGGACATCATGAAGAACCACATGATCAGGTGGTAAACCAGAAGAGGACAATAACAAACAGCATGTTATTATATTCAAGGATACAGTTCAGTATGTGAAATGACATAAGGAAACCTATGATCCAGAAGCTTGTAAACCCACCTCTTAAAGTAAAAACCCATGGATGGCCCAAGTATAAAAAACTGATGTGGATTAATTATCAACCCTTTTTCTTTCCTTTACAACATTATATCAGTCCATTAATAATAGTAAATATTTGTTTATATATGTCTTGCTCTCTTAAATGGTAAATTGTCTGTACTTATATAGCACTTTATCAAGTCCAGAGGACCCCAAAAGCACTTCACACTACATTCAGTCATTCACGCGCTGTTTCACACGCCGATGGTGGCAAACTACTGGATTGTAACTACAGCTGCCATGGGGCAGTCTGACAGAAGCAAGGCTGTCGTGCACCGATGCTACCAGGCCCTCTGACCACCACCTGCAGGCAAGGTGGGTGAAGTGTGCTGCCCAATGACACATCGATGGAGACGGATGGAGCGGGGCTCGAATCGGCAACGCACCGATTATGGGACAAACACCGTCACCACCATTGCCCCAAGGTCAACCCACAGCATTTAACTTATGTCATAGCAACATTTTATTTTTTGTTGTTTCTCAGCCATACTGCTGTAGTCTTGATGCTGTGTTGGGGATTACTGCACAACATGATTTAATTCTAACCAAACATCAGCTGTCAGATGGCCTCTGTGATTCACAGAGGAGTTTACGGTCAACACTGTGACAAAAACGTGCTGAGACCCAGAGGCAAACAAATCAAAGTCCTCATCATATTTTTATTAGATCAGTATAATCAGACCAAAGGTTGAGATCTTTATAGTAGTCCCAGCGGGTTATTATAAGCTCGATTTGCCCTTGATTCTCAAAACACACCTAAAATACATCTTTTCTGTTGTTTCCTTTCTATATCTGTTTTTGTTATATAACAGTTATTTTAGCAGTTTACCATCATGTATTAAATTAGTAGTTGAATTTATAGTGCAGATTCCAATCTTTAGTATGAGGGTATTCAAACCAAATTTGGATAATGGATTACAGTCAATGCTGATGTGGCTCTTTATGAACTTGAGGCAGCTATCTTTTTGGAAACCTTAACATTTGAGCAAATGTATCATAATATTTACAAAACAGAGTAAAAGAACAACATGGAACTCATCAGGTTACATATAATTTACTATTTTGTACTATTAAATATAGGCTATATTTGTTGAGTTGTTTAAAAGCTCATTTGAATTGTCTGCAAGCAAATAAGCTTGCAGACAATTGTAAAATCTCTTGGAGGGATTTTAGGTGTGCCAAATAAACAATTTAATATTTTGACAAAAAAGCAACACATGTATGAGCTTTGCAATATAAAACCAGAGCACAGATGTAAGAACAATCACACTATCAAATATTTTCCACGTTTAAGCCAGACCGCAACAACATATAGCAGAATGGTGGTGTCATCATCCATTGATAGCTTTGTCACAAATTTCAGATCGTTTAGGACCTAACAATAATGTAGTTATCATATTTTAAAAAGCCAAATCAGTTCAAGTAACAATTCTAAACAGACAAATCAATCCAAAATGTACTTGAAGAAGCTATGAATTAGACTTGTGAACACCACCACCTCAGGCGAAGCACAGAAAGGTATTGTGAGGGCATGAGGATGTCTGATTTGCATTTTTACATCATCTTGTCTGCTTTGTAGCAATGTGAAAGAAGTCACTGGATGAACTGCAAATGATAATGATAAGCATCGACTGCTCAGAATACTTGGACTGTGCTACACAGTGCTGACTGAACAATTACCAGGAAAATAATGTGAAATAATGTAAAAACAGTAGGTTCTAGTCAAATTAATCAACTCTTAGTGTATGAAACTGCATTTCAAGTCATCAAGTCATCAAATTAAACAAATATATAGTGACTGCAGCTGCAATAAATGACATAATAAAACATTTCACAGAAGGAAGCTCTGTATGGAACATTTACTAAATTATCATATTCAAATTTTATTTTCCAGTTAATTCTATAATTACAGGGTTGAACTAATATTTTATTTGCTTAAATAAATAAATAAATCTGACACTAAATGTCAGTCTTTTTTTAATACCTTGTTTGTTCCATTCCATTTTCTCTCAACCTAAACTTGGATTAACAAATCCCTCCTACCTAACCTTTTGCATTAATTTAACAACATTATACTGATAATTTGGGTTGAATAGGGGGAGAAAGTTCAGATGGTACAGTGAGTGTTCTGGAAGAGGTTGATAAAAGCCAGCATGGCAGGTGGGGTAATAATGCTGGCTTCACAGAGCTACACTGTACCACAGTGGGTGTTGGGAAGGTGGAGGTGACAGGCTGTAGTTTCCAGTTCCCTGTTGGAAGAATGTTGAAATGTTTGGGTTGGGCATAGTCAGACACCATGTCTGAGGCAAGTTAGTGACAAACCTGCAGAGTAATGTTATAAAATGTTTGGAGTTATGCCAATGAGAAGGAGCATATATGATCATATAAAAAGACCAATGACTGCACACAATGCACAGAGTTTGAACACTTTTGTTTTCAGAGGTTTTCTTGAGGTTAGAAGCCTGATAGGCAGGTTGAAGATGGAGCATTTTACTTCCCATGTTTTCTCAGCACCGCTCTATTTCTTTTTCCATTTCCTCCTGTGAGGAGAAAAGAGAAAATCACTTTGGACTTCCCTGACAGTTGATCAGCATCTGTCCACCCTAATCTCTCTCATATGGGGCAAAAATTTTGCTCCTATTTTTTTTAGATTCTTTAATTTCACGGAAACGAGAAGCAAAAGTTGATAACAAGCAGGTATCAAAAGACGCATCAACTAGAATATGGGTCTAAATTTAAATGCCATCTGTCCCTTTCTTAATTAGAGTACAACAATATTAATCTAAGACAAGTATGCAAAAACTCTCATTCAAGTATTATACTGTATAATAGTATAAGTGCACCAAAAGGAAAACTTGGGTTTTTTTCTGTTCATCTTCAGAGCACAATTTGTGTTTGTTTCAGTAAAAAAGAATAAATCTATAGTGGTGTAACCCATTACACACTTACCAGCTTCACAGCCCAAGCTTTTTTTTGTTATTGTTTTTCTTCGCATAACTGCCTAAAACTCATTAACACTATAGAACAAAGTGAGTGTAAAAAAATATAAACACTCTGTAGTAAAAACTCAAAAAGCAGTGCAGAAAAGGAAAAAAAGAAATTATATGTTTTGTGAAGTCTTCATCAGTCAGTGTCTGATGGTCACTGAGAATGCAAACCTATTCTGTCATTACTAGTTGGACTTTCCTGTGATGTACATGTGTCAGCAGAAGTTGGCTAAAAACTTAACAAATGTACGGAGGAGGAAACTCAGCCAGCATCAACAGAAAACCTTATTAACATTCACAATTAACATGAGGAACAAATGAACTAACAGGTGCTTGGACTCCACAATCCACTTATTGCCTATTACTGGCAACAGACTCAACGAAGGTCAAAGCCGAGTCATAATTATGGAGCACCATGCATTATGGCAAAACAAAGGGGAGACTGAGGGCTCTCTTTAAAGGTTAACTATGCCGTCTGTTGTGCATACTACATTTAATAAGGAAAAAGAGGGTGGGCTTATTTAATTAAGAGCCTCTAACATAAGAAGAAATATGATGCAGATTATTACTGTGTAGTGCAGGATCATAGTGAGCCAACAGCATATGCTTGTGAAACAAATATTCCCTGACCACATGAAAAGGATTAGAGTTATAATATAATATTAGTTTATAATATCAATGTGCAGTGAAGTTTTTATATATATATATATATATATATATATATATATATATATATATATATATATATATATATATATATATATATATATATATATATATATGACATTAAACAATCGAGCTGTACAGGATGTATACTGACACCAAGATGCTTCTTTGATATCATCAGAGACGAAGAGCAGTTTGTTCTCATCAAAGGAAAATGTCAGTTGTGTTGCAAGAATTGTAACACTGCTAGAACCACTGGACATATCTGCAGCTACACGGTCCCTATGTCACTGAAATGTTTGTAACACAGAGAGGAAGCAGGTATGACAGAATGTTGCAGGGGAAAGGTTTATTTTCTACTAAAAATAATTATGATGTTATCCCAACAACAACAAAAGCAAAGCTAATACATGTGAGGGATCTAGGACTTTTACATTATTTGTACATAGCTTGGTTGCAGGTAAATATTTCAGTGGGTAAAGTGCTGTATTAGTGATAGAGACCAATTCAAGATCAGCATATACTACATTTTTAGACCTTGTAAATGTTGGTGAAACAGGTGTACAATAAGACTTCTTATCAACATATAAAACCAGTTCTACACATCCAAACAAACATTTTAAACCAAATTTACCATGGATGAACCCTTTAGACATTGCTGAGACGAATATTATCTAGCAATTTCCTCACTGAGTGGGAACAGGCTGCAAGCTGCACATCTTTTAAAAACAAAAAACACACTATAAATGCATCATCCAAAAGATTTGACTGAGCTTGAGACAGTTTTTTTTAAACACACAGTCATTGAAAGTATCAGTAACCTGAATGAATCAGTGAATCAGTCAGTCAACTACAAAGACATGAACTGCTCCCACCAGGTCTGTCTCTGCTTCACATGGAGGATTTTAGCTATCTTGGTGTCTGATGGTAAGATGGAACCGGAGGTGAACAGACCTTGACAGTGAAGAAAGGGCTGAACTAAAAAACGAAACTCTGGATTTATCAGTCCAACTTCATTACGATCTTCAGCTATGGTCAAGACATGTGAATCATGACAGAAACTGCTACATTCCAGGTTCAAGCAGCTAAATGAGCATCCTCAATAGGGTGGCTTGGCACAGCCTTAAAGATGGGTTGAGAAGATCCATCACCTGGGGGACACTTAAAGATGATGGATGGATGGATGGATCTCTATTCTTAGAATGCACTAAGAATGTGCCTCTATTCTGTATTTCTAAACTGACAGACACACAGTAAAATGTATCAACTTGAAGTGCATTTTACTGGTTGACATAGAAACTAGGTCTTTCCTTCACAGCATTTGTGAAATGAAAAAAAAAAAAAGTTCAATGGCTAAAGTCCAAGCTGCAAACAATCCCATGTAGATCAAATTTATAAATTTGCTGTGATGTCAATTTCATGCAGCTTATCAAGGAGTCACAAAATCGCTTCCCACTCAGAAGGGATTTGGTCAGTCTAAATCGAATATGCTTATGAGAAGAAAATTAAAAAGCTCAAATTATTTATATGGATAAATTAGTCTTAAACAAGCCAGAGGATGGCACAAGCATTTCAATAGTTCTCTGAAAACATGCCAAGGTAAACATGAGGGCACCAACTCCATCTGATTTTACATGGTATTTATCAGAGAGAATGCCAGAAGGCTTCATGGTCCAATCTCAAAGGCCAGAGGCAAGAGACTAATTGTAAAAGCACCAACAGTCCTCCACAATAGAGTCTAAACAGTAGATATGCACACACCTGCATACCTGAAAGCTGATCAGCCATTCCTATACCATGCAAAGACTTCCCAGAGATCAATATCATGGTCCCATGACCACTAAAGCCTACTCAATTACCCCTGCACTAAGAAAAGGACCCGGCACAGTGCTGTCCGACAGCAGTGGAAACAGTCATTCATCATTTATTGCCACCTATCAAATCTGCAATCACTCAAGGCCACAGTGAATGAGGGCAGCCACTGTGAATACAGCTTCCTTTAGTTCAGAATCTGGTGCACACACATGGCTGTGTGTGAATCATGACCAGTCTGAATGAGGCATTGGTGGTAAAGATTCCCACTGTTTAAAGATCCATAAAGAAATGGAAATCATATGAATGGAGAGAGATGTGCACAAACAGGCTTGGTATTATGTCTCATGTTCAAGATTTATCAGCATCATTTATTAAAATCTGGGATGGATTGGCCATTGTGGCTGCAAGAAGGGAAAAAGTCTTTCTGGCTGCTCAGGAGGCATGAAATCACCTGGTGAGAAAGGGGATAACACAGATGAATAAACTGTAAGTTGGAATATTAATCTTAGGAAAACATCTGTCCTAAGAGGGGGAGTAAGGAAAGAGAGATAGAGAGAGAGAGCGCTCACAGCTGCAGCTGTCTCACTCCACCTTTTTGTGCTGATCTATACTGCTTCATCAAACATCCAGTCGCTTTACCCAGCCCCATTTGTTTTCACCCCTTTGGTGCGAGTTCTTTACTTTTGGTTCCAATCTAATTTGGCCCGGTAATGTCGTGCTTTCATGTTTCAGTAAACACATACTGTATATACAATATTCTTCTTCCCTGGCACAAAAAAAAGAACCTCTGCAACTTTGAAGCAAAGTAAACATTATTTTTCCTGTGTTTGTCCTATTATAAAATGGAGTGAAAACATTATTCTTATACATTTTTATTCACGATATTGGTTACATAGGCTAAAGAGCTTCCTGTGTTTTCAGAAGTCTATTCTGGTGCCTGAGGTCAAAGGCCATCCAATAGCGCTGGTAAATATAACCCTGTAATTCTGGGGGGATTAGGTTAGGGGGCCATACAGTGCTGTGAAAAAGTGTTTACCCAATTTAAGGCCCAACAATGTATTGGGTGGATAGAAATGACATACTTTCAGAAGGCTCACAATTCTATTTAAAATATGCTTTTTCATTGATCTTATGTAATATTCTCATTTTCTGAGTCACTGAATTTTGAGTTTTTATTATCTGTAAGCCATAACAATCAAAATTACAAAAAATAGAGTGAAATATTTCAAGCCTTTATGTGTAATGAAACTATATAACACAAGTTTTAATTTCTGAGATGAGGGACAAAAATACTGAACTTTTTCATGGTATTCAAAGTTTTTTTTAGATGTACTTGTACATGAGTACTTAATATTTACCTTCTGACCATCATTCTTTACCCTGAACCTGAAGAGCAGTTGCTGCATACTGAAACATTAAAAATCATTAAATAAAACCAAACACTGGCAAGAGAAAATGCTGGCAGAAAAAAAGTGTTTGCTGAAAAAACATTTTAACTGACTGAGTGTCAACAGAGTGTGTGCTCAGCCTGGCAAAAGACACAGCAAACAGTGAATAAAAATACTCTTACTACACACTGTTTAGACATGATGGCCCTCCTCCGCCTCTCCTCTCTGCTCCCCTCACTTGGTCTCCTCACTGGAGGCGGCTGAGTGCTCCTAATCAGCAATCATTTGAAAGGTCATGAAAGAGATGCCTGTGGGAGAGGTTGCTGGCTGGAAGCTAACAGTTTGTCTCAGTCAAACTGTGTAGTAAGCTGACACTTACAGAGTTGCAGTTTAACTCAATTGGCTTAATACCACTTTTACTACATTGTTCTTGGATTTCTATCCTGACCCTGTATCATGATGCTGTTTCACATTAAATAAACGAGCAGAGACCATTATTGTAATCCCCTCAATATAAGAGGACCATACCAATGAAATAAGATTTAAATAATAAGATCAGTGATGCTGAACAGCAGAAGTTTTCTGTTTCTAGCTATTGGTCATGTTATTACATTCAAAGCAGAGGTTTTATTCACCACCAGTTTGAACTTTGCAACAATGAATTTGATATCATTTGTGGCTTTAGAGTTCACTATTTAACAGGCTAGTTTCTGTTTTAAATATGTGAGAAAAGTAACATTTTTAAGGAAACCCTGAAGATTGCATCAAGTTATTGACTTTCAGCATTCACTCCTTCTGAACGAGCATGTAGCAACATCAGAGAACTGCTTGCATTTTTAAATGTCCAAAGCTGGTAGACATAGTTCAAAAGGTTGTTTGGCAAAGTATTGGCCCACACCGACTGAATACATTTACATTCCACATTTTTCATATATATAAGAATAATCTGAAAAGCATAGATCTTTTTCCATCCATCTCACAACTTTGCACTGCTTTGTGTAGGTCTATTATATAAAATCCCCATAAAATTCATGCAAGTTTTTGTTGTTAAAGTTGCAAAATGTGAACAAAGAAGGTGAGTACTTGGTGATGATAAATCATAGCCTCAGTTTTCTTGGGTATATCTCTGCAAGCTTGATTGAACTTTTCAGTCGTTCTTCTGTCAGGCTCAGCATGGTTGAATGGGCAGCATCAGTAAACAGTCATTTTTAAGTCTTTCAAAAGCCGTTCACATGGATTTAAGTTCTGGCTGGGTCTGAGCTCGATGTTTTTCACCGATTATTCGTCTCAAATCATATTGTCATGACATAGTGAGAGTTTTAACATATATGTTAAAAAATATATATATTTTTTTATGTAAACGTTACATACTGCAGCTTTAATACCGATGACTAAATCGGGTTTTAAAGGTCTACATATGATTAATTGCCTTGGTTTTCCTTTGATATTTACTGTCAACTATGAGACCTTTTATAGACAAGTGTCAACTAAACTAAGAAAAGGTGGCATCCAATCAAGTTGAAGAAGCATCTCAACAATGATCAGTAGAAATCGGATGCTTGATTTTGAGAGTCATAGCAAAGGGTGTGAATACTTATGTATGAGTCGAAACAGTCTCTGTAAATTAATACATGCATCATCATTGCTTGTTCATCTCTTCTTGACATCCAAGAAGAAGGTAACAATAACTGAGCATTTGGCATTGTAAGTGTAACTTTGACCATTATTAGAATCACACCTGGACACTCACAGAATGATGTTATTCAAAGCATGCTTCCCGTTGTTTGGACAATGTCTTTCATATTAGCTATGAGTGCCTTTAATGTCTCAGCCACCATTGAACCCACAGTAATATTTCCATCCCTCTCTTCATTTGCATGTGGACCTGAGCTCGTTAGGCTGAAATAACTGCCCAGAGGCATCACCAAAATAGCTGCTACATGCCGAAGCTTGCCTCTATGACAACTTTATAAAGATTGTTTCCTGGTCTAGAGCAGTAACTTGCTGAATTTCACATGTTGCTTGGCAACCTCAAAGTGAGGAGAGGATTCAGCCACAATAAGATCAAAGTGAGCATAACAGCTTAATTAGCGAGCCAAAAGACGCTGACAGGCAGAGCCCCAAATTTAGCCTAGTTTGCAGTCTTTCAGCAAAAATAAACTGTGGCTTTACAGTATTGATGGGTATATTTTATACCCCAAACAAATTTAAATGACCTGCCAAAACTTTATACCACAATCTTTGGTTAATTGCACAGACTAATTTGAATAATTTGCCCACTTTAGTGGAGTTTATAATTGAAGCATAACCAATTGCCTTTATAATTGTGTGGGATGAGATTCAGTCTGTATACTGAGAGGTGCTGAGACAGATGGCTGAAGCCAGATTTACTGAGGCATCCTACAGCCACAGTGATGCCTCCGGTACAGATACAACAGAGTCCATCTGATCCTTAAACCACAGAGCATCTGCTGAGGTAGTTTGGTGTGTGCAGTTGTGGGACTTCTTGTATGTGTTTATGCAGGGCAAGTCATATCGATTTTGACTTGTATGCTTGAGTGTAATTAAAAATCATGTGAGCCAGTGTTTCTGCATACAAGTGCATATGTTCCTTCCTGTCCTCTGACATCACCAGCAGGAGCTAACTTGGTGAAAGATTTTACATATCACCCTTGTGGAAAATTCTGCCACAATAAAACCACAATAAAATGAAGGCCCAGATCATCCTTTAACCTCTTGTTCATCTCAGAGAATACATTATGACTCTCTGTCTTTCAAGAAAAACTCATAAGCATAGAAATTGGCAGGTGAGCTCAATCAGACCATTTTTAACTCAACCTGACAGTCAGAAACTCAACAATCAGATCCTCTTCTAATCAGTGAACACATCATGACTACAGTAAGTGCTAACACATTGCACTAACAACAACACCCTTCAATCTGGAAGCTGTTACTGCGGAAAGGAGACTCAAAATCAGCTATTTTCAGTATTTGTGATAAGTTTTAAAAAGCTATTTAAAAGATTTTTTTTACAGAGGCATGTCAGCTGTGCAGTCAGACAGCTACAACAGAAAGGCAGACAGAAAGGGTGCTGATTATTTTTTGCTATTTTTTCCATATGAGACTTTCAAGAATGAGAGGATGCCACAGGCTTTCAGATCTTACCTGAATTGTGTATGCTGAATTCGCAAAGGGGCAAAATGACTAGGTGCTGTCTTCAGCAGATACTGGGAAGAGACAATGTATTACAGCAAATTTGCTCTGTTTATCCTTGAACTTTTACTTCCGTAGAGATGTTAACTTTGCTGCATTTCAACATTTGTTAATTATTGCTCTCAATATGAAATTGGAATAAGCTAAAATTTCTATCTGCAGCACAAAGCTTTACAAAATCAGAAAACTCTGATCGATGTGCTTTTGCTAGTATAAAGATCTTGGGATCCAAATGTGTTGTTAAAATTTTGAGACATTAGAAATATAACCCTAAGATATGCTTCAACCTTGGATCAAAATTGTTATAATAATTGATATATACAAATAAATATTTTACTATTTTCCAATGAGCAACAAATTCTAAGAATTTTACAATGATTAAAAAAAACAAAGGTAGCAATAAAAAATAGGTTTGTAGGGGATTTATTGGACCAAAGCTGTAAAGTGGCAGATTGCAGATCCCTTAAGTCAGAATAAAAGAATATTTATTTGGAAAAACAAAGATAGAAATTATGTGTTAGCCCAATACACACAACTGTACAAATAACATTTTATTTGGCAGCTATAACAGCCTTGGAAAAAAGCTACTATTTATTGTTCCAGAGTTGTCTCCATAAACACTGCCAAACCCAGTTTTCCTAATTCAAACTGTGTTTTAGAAGAAATTGAGTCAAATAAATAGAATAAATTGAAAAAAAAAAAAAAAAAAAAAACATTGAACAAAATAGAATGTACTGTTGCCCAGGTGTTTTTTAAGAGAAGAGACACTGGTCTTCTTGGGGTTACAATTTTATACTGGTACATTTTCCTGAATCAGTCCTGAGAGTTATTTTGCAGCAATGTTAAATAGTTTAGATATTACAGTGTAGGCCCTTACCACAAACACAAGATCCTTGGAAAGATAAACTCTAACACAGTCTGACTCTCATCTTTAGCAGTTCTCACAGAACAGCTGCAAACCCTCAATGTTCTCCTGCAGGACAACACAGTTTTTCAACAAACAAAATCCCCTCCAGAAAATCTGTTCTGGAAGTTCCAACATGTTACCTTGACCTTGGCGCGACACAGAGCAGTGGGATGTTGACTCCCCACTCATAAATCAGGACTGTTTCATCTGCATGCATTGGCTCCAAAATTCAAACCCCCTTCTTGGGTTCTGCAGCTAAAAATCTGTTTGTTTGTTTTTTTTCTAATACAAAGTAGTTGATTGCAGAAATCATGACTAGCAGAGTGATGTGTAATATAATGTCCTAGTTCCATACATCCTGTTCATCAGTTCTGTATTTCATGCTACATATTATGTCATGACCAATGCTTTTCTTTAACTGATTTACTATTTAATCAAATATAACTCAAATGAATGTTATGAATGCAAGAAACCTGAGATGAAGGAAGGACAGGGGACTAAAAAGCTATTAAAAAGAAAAACAAGGAGGACAGCAAGGCTGCAGTAACAGAGTCATTAGTGCAGTTTTGCTTAATGATAAGCTCAGTCATGTAGAGAAACAAAGAGAGGAAGATGAGAGAAAATCATTGCTGATTTACACCTGCTGTTAGACATCCCATCTTCTCTCTGATTGGAGACTATTTCATGCATGGCCCCCAGAGCAATAATTATATGCTTTCAGTGCCACACACCTGCGTGACAAGCAACAGCTAGATCCATGGACACAGCACTCACAAGAAGAGCTCTTGATTTGTGTCTATGGTGCATTTTTCATCATAGCAAAGCATGCATATGGCCTTTAATAGGGGGAGGGGGGGGGTCCTTTCATCAAGCAAAAAGCCAGAGTTCTACAGAGATCTCAGCTGGTTTACTGTTCAGGTTCAAACTTCACTCAGAATACAATGAGATCAAAAACTGATTCAAGTTATTCATTATTTTAAAAACTGCTGATGCCAGAACATTTAGTCTTAAATGAGGCAGGTGCCTTGAAAAATATAGACAGCAACTGAACATGTTATATCTTGTCACATTACAACAATCAAATGCCAGTTTAATTGGGATATCATGCTACAGAGCAAAACAAAGTAATGCACAATTAACTGTATTACAAGCAATGCAAAGACTTATTGCAAGTTACTGCAAACGCTTGATGTAACTCATCGGTGGGAAGGGTGGAACAGCCATTTTACAGTTAAGGTGTGTCATTCCTCTTTTGCTACATTAGTTTTTTCCCTTAATATGTAAAGAAACTCCTCTTTGTATTTACTCAGGTTATGTTTGTCCAACATTAAAAATATCAAATCCTTTGATGAGTTAACATTGAAGTGTGCAAAAAAAACTGAATAAATCTGCAGAGAAGCAAACAGTACTGGATTTATTCATTTATGAGCATCAGACACAGCACAATGTCCACATTATAGATGCTGACTGATGCTCAGTACTTAACCACATTTTACAAGAATTCAACACTGCAATGACATACGTTTGTATTCAGTCCATCTGGACTGATTGTTGCACAGTTTGGTTGAATCACTCATACTACTCACTGATTCCTGCACACATACCAACTATGCTGACTGAATGACAATAGAAAAGAATTTTGTTTTTTAATACAAATGTTGGCATCATAGATTTTTTTTGTGTAATGATTACAGAACATTGATTTTCTTCCACTCTATCTCCCCAACAATTATCAACACACTAAGTACTAAAGGATAATGCACCTGTCCTATTCAAATCAGATGCAATTTGACCCGTTATTGTCTTTTGTCCTCCAGTTTGTTTGTGCTTGTTAAGCCTATATAATCCGCAAGCATCTGATGCAGTGACTCCTCATGCACTTTACAATTCTCCACCTCTGTCTTCCAGCTTGCTTATTGAAGCTTTATTTCAACATCATCTGGGACTTCAACAGTACAAGTGGGTTCATAATTGATCTAGCTGTATTTTCTAGCTATAGATTGATTTATGATACCTGCAGGTGTTTCACCACTGGTTTTATTACTGATAAAACCAGTCATACACTGCTGACATTTGAAAACATTTGAAGTATTTACAGCTTATGCTGCTGCAGCATAACCAGATTTTGTGGAGAGCTTAAAAAAGTGGGTAATTTATTGAAAATGATATTTAACCTGGTGCAGGCTATTGTTTAACCGGTCGAAGGCTTAGGACCACATCTCAAAGACACAGATAATAAAACTGAAGGTGTCAAAACAAGAACTCAGCAGCAGCACTCTTACTCATCACTTAAAAAAAATGTGCAACATGTTTTATGTGAATATTTTTTGAAGGCTGGTGGGATTGTTGATCATCCATGTTGTAAAGATGGTTTCACAAAGGGCATCCATGATCTAGAACTGACATGTTTTCTTTTTTAAACCTCCTTTCCATTCATCCATAATTGTTTCCAAGGATTTAGATCAGAGGACCATGCAAAATTGTCCAAAACATGGACATTATTCTCCTGTTATGTACTGCTGTGTTGTCCTGTTGACAAACCGAGTCATCACAGCACAGAAGAGAACATTTCCACACAGCCTGTCTGAAGCTCCAATGTTTTATTGAGGAAAAAGCCTCCAGATCACCATAGAGCCTCTTCCACTGAATAGAAAATAATTCCAGTGGGATCTCATCATATCAGTAATGTTGGGAATCATCACGATCCTTCAGGTATTTTTTTCTTCATCAGGGAGCAAAACCTTTTTGAAACCCTAGCCTATATCTCAGTCCTTTTAGAGCCGTACAGCTCTTCTTGTGGTCTGAGATCTTCAAGTCAAAGGCTTTTAATTGTTCCTTGAATATATTTTACGACCAGAAGGGATGAATCTTTTAGAGCGGTATTCCCCAGATTGTGGAATGCTTTGCCTCCATCTTTGTGATGTTTTCATTCTGTTGATTCTTTTAAGAAGTAGATGAAGACTTATTTATTCAGACTGGTTTTTAACTAATTTTATGCTGTATGATCTTATATGTATTCTGTTTTTATTAGTTCTTTTATATTTTAATCTTCTGTATTTTTAATATTTGTTTCTATTGTACACCACAAGTGAGCCATATAAAAAGAAGTTCAATAGGCTTGAAAAAGCGACACTTTAACATCATCTATGCACATATTAAATTTTCTTGCCAACATATTAGCTTGCATGTACAGCTTACAACACTGCCACTTCACATCGTCATCGTCACAGAGATCACTCCTCAGATTATGACCTAAATATTTCATTTTATTCACCACATCCAAAACTTAATTTGCTAAATAAAGGATGGAAATTTCAGCTTCTGATCCTCCTTAGTTGTAGCAATCATAACAAAGCTCTTTTTAGGATTAAACACAATGTTGAACTGGATACCATAACGAGCACAGACCCTGAGTAGCTGCTGCAGGCCAGCACTGTAGGGAGAAAAGAGGACCAGATCGTCTGCATACATCAAATGATTTACACAATGGTTACCCACCATACACCCGGTCTTACAATTACTTAGTTTAACAGACAAATCTTCAAGGTACAAATTAAACAATACGGGAGACAAAACTCCACCTTGTCTGACTCCATTGTTTCTGTGGTAAAGCACTTTGTGGTTTTCTGACCTCTGAAAGGCGCTATATGCAGTAAATACAATTTACTCACTTACTTACATGCTTACTTTTTCCCCTTTTTAGTGTTTTATGTTTTGGTGCTCCTTTGCAAAGTCTAAACAGCCAACCTTGTGAGGAGACGTAAAGACATTTTTCGTTTTACCCTTCTTTTTTAGATGCTATGTTATGGTTGTTGGGCTGCAGTCAGAATGAGTAAGCACCTTAATTCTGGTCAAGGACCTTACTATTGTCAGACCCTCCAGCTCAGCATGGATAAATAGTTTGAGTCTATCACTTTACTTTTTTGTCTCATAATCCTTGGGATATTTTAAGAAATGTATAGTGACTTTTTTACTGTGTCCACCCTTGGCAGCGATGGAGCATCATGCAAGGCCTTGTTTGTGCAGCACAAAAATCCTGCCATCCTGCATTTGTCATCAGGGGATTGTGATGGCAAAGGCAACAGAAAATGACTTGAAAGCCAGATTTATGCACAAATTCTGTACTAGCTTCATTCCTAATAGTGTTTGATTTTCTTTTTTTCTATTTTGCCTGTCTGTCAAGCTCTCTACACTGTTAAAAAAAAAAAAAAAAACTTTCATACAGTCCTACTTCCTTGATAACCCACAGGTGATTTTAAAAGGATTGCACACATCATGAAAAACCCATTATTTTAGCCTCGGCTAAAACAATCATTCACTTACCAACAACAAAACATCTCTTCTTGTATCTCCACATCTCCAGTATTACATAAAACTGCATACAGCTACTGCTCTTCTCCCCCATCTGTCCTATATACTCTCTGGCTGACAAGGGATGATGGCACCTGTTATGCAACCCTTCACTGCTGAGACATTGCTGCTGCTGTTACTGATTATGAGGGGTATCTCAGAGGGCCGTGAACTCTCAGCAGCCTGCCATGCATTAGTGCTTCTTGACAAGGTCTCTACCCTCAGCACTCTCTTCATGTATAAGTGCTTGCCTTTTCATTTTTCTCCTTCCCCATCCCTGCCTGCCTAACCTCAGGGAAAATCTGTCTCTGGCCCTGATGATAAATTGCTGCAATTAAGTGCAGTAATCAGCTCAGCTGGAGAAAGACTTTGGTAAGGTGGCCCAAAAATGTTGTCGTCCCCCCCACACACCCCAACGTGGAGAAGAGCTAAAATAACCTTGTGATGGATGGAAGATTTTAAAAAATGGTTTTGACAAAGATGACAGATATGGGGTTATTTCCAATAAATTATCTATGACGAAATATCATGGCAAAACATATCCTTCAAACCATTGTCTTTCACTTATCAGAGCTTGGATTGTGGGAGGTCCAAGAGGGAAAACCCATACATCCCTCACTTCAACAACACCCTCCAGCTCAGTATGGAGGATCCCAGGGTATTTCCAGATCAGATCGCTTTTCAAGACCTGGGTCTTTCTATGGATCTCCTCCCAGTGGGATGTGCTCTGAAAACCTCCAATGGGAGGTGGCTAGGAGGGATCGTAATTAGATGCTTGAAGCCACCACAACTGACTCATTTTGATGAAGGGAAACAGGGGCATAGTAAAACATATCAGAAATCCCAAAAAATTCTTAGAAACTTAGTGAATTCTACTCCAATGTTAAAACAACAAGTGAAAGAAAAAATATAAAATAGCATTCACTTGAACAGGTATGAAAAATAGGCATGTCAGATCAGTAGCCCAGGGAATCATGAACTTTACTAATTACGTTACTAGACACAATAATTGACTTAAAAATTTAAAGTTTAAATAATAATTTTTTAAAAACTTCAGTTACATTTGTTTTATATGGCTTGTTTAGAATTGCACAATCTGTTTATGAAAAAGCTAATTATATAGGTGGATTTTTTTCCCTCACTGAATAAACAGACTCAAATGAAAAGGTGGATTAAAATGTTCAATGAGCTATTGCAGTGAACAATTACATGATGTAAATGATTACATATTTAAGATATATTCCCACAGTTTCTTTTCAGCAACAAAAGGGGAAAAAAGAAATGCTTTCATATCACTGAAAAGTTATATGATAAGGAAATCTGCAACATTTGTAGCTCTTTCAATATAATTAGTCATTAACATCAGCTGTTCCTGTTAGTGCTTAGTATGGGTTTTATTAGTAGATCAAGATATTACAGAACCAGAAAATGATTGTCTTACAGCTCAGTGAAGCTCCGCAGTGCAGTGACCAGCAATGATAGCATCTTCAGTCTGGTTTGTCCTATAACGTCCAGTCAAGGTTTGTTACCTAAAACACACAAGTATTCTTAAATGAATAAGAGCTTAAAGAACAACACATCCACTCACTATATCAGCAAAACTGTATACAGAAACAGATGGCTGCTGTTTTTCTAGGCCAGCTGTCTCCTGCATAATTTTTTTTAACCTATCGTCTAGCAGGTGTTTTGAGTTGTGGACGTAAACAATATAAAACCAGCATACTACACTCTTAACCCAAATTAGCTGACTTTACTAGAAATTCGTGTGGAAACCCATTGCCTTAAACCATTCTAGTTTTTACACAATTATGAAACTAAACAGGTTTAATTGAGTTAACTTAAAGCTGCAGTACAATGTAGCAAATACATTTAACAGTCTTTACTAAAATGGATTAGTTCACAAAAATTTCTACCTAGTTGTATA
The DNA here is from genome assembly GCA_014839685.1 of Anableps anableps. NCBI lineage: Eukaryota > Metazoa > Chordata > Actinopteri > Cyprinodontiformes > Anablepidae > Anableps > Anableps anableps. The sequence continues at coordinate 21,309,579 of CM026068.1, read as the reverse complement.
ACATAATCATTTTAAGCTCAACTTATGTAGCCATATAAAGCAAATAACTACTGTATTAATGATGTTCTCCCATTTCATTATTTTGATCTTCAAATTGTGTTGAATGTAACACTTATATTGTTATTATTGTTGAATGTAACATGTATTATAATATAATACATGAGCATGAATGGGGTTCAAAGTTGTCATCAGTTTTTTGTATAGTTTTTTGAATGATGTAATTTCCACCTTGTATACCAGAACCCTTTCAGAAAAAAACATGCAAGTCTGAATGTTTGAAATGGCAACAAACAGCACAAGCAAATCAAAAGCTTGTGTTTTGCTTGTGGGAAACTTTCTGCATGTATGATATATAAAAATACATTTAGATATGACAACATGATACATTTGACTTATGTGTTTACTTTCCCACATTATATTAGTCTAATGTGTTTAAACAATCTAATTTCCAAATCTAAGAAAAATGTGTTTACATGTTAAAACACATAATTTTTAACGGTGAAACATTTCACAGGTGGAATGTTTCCACATCTATCACAGGTTACTTTATCAGATGATTTCCACATGTTTACATGGATCATATTTCATATGTTTTTTCTATTAGAGAAGTTCTGGTCTTTGAACTTTAAACTATGGAGTCAGCGGGGGAGCTGGCTCCCTGGGAGAGCATTTTACCCCCCGCCCCCAAGTCCTTTTCTCCCCATCCCAGCTATCTTCCTCCACCTGCTCCATTGCACCACCACTCATGCAGTGCCTTGGGGTGCAGCATTACACAAAATTTATTTGAATGGACTCATGTCAGCAAGGTTCTTACAGCTTGCAATATTTGGAGCCAAAAATAGCATTTCAAGCTCATAAAAACATTTGGTCCTGGTTCAGTATTATCTTGATATTTTATAAAGTATGTGGTTATCCCATCTTGGGTGTAAAGTGAATGTGACTGCTTGTGTGCACTGTGCTCTTCACACCTACAGTACATGTTTTCTTTACACTGAAATGAGCTTTATTTTGTTGATATGGACACACCATCCATGATAATGAGGTTGCCTCACTTACCATTCTAAGAGTGCTTAAATCTGTAGATGAAGGAAGAGTTTTCCATCCAAGCTTTCAAGTAATATCTCTAAAAATCACTGGAAAGCTAATATTTTCAAAAGACAGAAATACATAAACTTCTATTGCTCTATAAGCATATTGAAGCATTTTTCATTCAGTTTTAGATGATTCAAACTTGACAGCTAAATGAGCCACTACTTTCATTTCCCTCTTCTATTTCAGCTAACTTTAAAAGTTTGATTTGTTTTGCTATCATTGATTTTGACACTTGTTGCCTTTTTCTTAATTAAAAAAAAACATCTGAGGTGAAATCTGTCTTGAGAAATTAAAATGTGGAGAGAAAAAGTGGAGGGAAGCTAGAGAAAAATCAAATATCAGACTGATGTTGCTTGGGAAAATATGGATCCAGTTCCAGGTGTTCAGTGAGAGAACAAAAGAAGCACTATTTTCCTAGAAGCTGCTTACATTACCCTAGAGATAATTTAGTTAACTATATGGTAATTGGGCAATATTGCATTACATCCTGCCTCATTTATTCAAATTCCACACGAAAAAGATTAATTATTTCATCAAAAGCAAAAGAAAACTGAATAATTTAATGCTCTGTGTGAATTTTAAAAGAATTTTAGAAAACAGAAGGTCTCTATATTATTTCTAAACCCCTTCAACAATTTGCCAAAATGTAGCATAGAATCCAAGAATAAATGTCATTTATAAGTCAATCTGTGTTTCTTCAGTATTTCTAAACAAATATGTATGCTTTTGGCCCTTGGAAAGAAGCTTGAAATTGCACCCAAACATGAACCAGACTTGTGCAAATCCACAATTCTCTTCCTGATATGTTGGCTGATTTCTTTCGACTTTCTCATGATGTTACACAAGGAGGAAACAGTGTGTTTCAGCTGTGCCTTAAATTACATCCACAGGTGTGTCTCTAATTAACTCAGATGTTATCAGTAAACCTCTATCAGAAGCTTCCGAAGACATGACATCAAAAGTCCCAAATTGTTTAAAGCTATAGTAATCTTAGTGTATTTAAACTTTTGACTTTGAAGAAAGTAATAAAAATTACCTTAAAAATCTCTCATTACTCAGGCTACTTAGCAAATAGAAAAAATTTTGGTAATCCTAATTGACCTAAAACGGGAAAAAGTTATTCTGATTTCACATCAGACAGCATGAACAAAATGCATAGGTGTCTTTTTTATATTGTGTATGTAAACTTCTGGTTTCAACTGCAACTAAGGAGAATAGATTTTTCAAGTGTTAGATGTGCTTGATAACTGATGGATAGTTTCTTCTTACCTTTGTCTGCTTGCCACCAATAAATAAACAACAGAAATTAAATCCTATACAAACTACTATCTATAAGACAAATAATTCTGTTTCTTAGCTACCCACTATTTATTGAGTGAAGGTTAATCAAAAAATGAAAGCCCTTCAGTGTATCTTCCTGATATTAGATCTAAAAGTTATTTGGTCATTTTGATTCTTAACAGATTTCAAGAATAAGATTATTTTGATGGTCTAATTTAGAGTTTATCACCTGTTTTTAAACTGAAAACGGAAATTGCAATGGAAAAGTTCTGAGGTTCAGTATCAAACTCAAAATAGTCTTTCTGAGGTGAAACAGATCCATCTGGGGAGGTTGATGTAGCAGAGAATGAGGACTAAACTGTTAGGTGACATAAGAGTTATGTGACATCATGCAGCCATTGAGCTCATGGGAATGTAAAGATATTAAAAGTGCCATCTCTGGTGTCAGAGGAAAGACTTTCACCCACAAACTTTCATCATATCAAAAAGTAAACATCTGCTATATTCAAGGTATTTTAAACATGTAATCATTTCAGAAGACTGAAGCACTTTCACATTCAGAATATTGACACAACTTTCAGTATTGAACCTTACTAATACTGCCCAACTATTTTAACAAAAAGGGTAGAGAATTCACATTCCTTGTTTTGTCTAATCTAAGACAGTCCAATGCATCTGCAGATAGCTCTCACATAAAAAGAACAATACAACAGTTCATAATGAAGGTCTGTTACTTTGAAAACACAGCTTACTGTTTGGAACAGATAAAACGTTTATTTTGTTTATATAATTAAATCTAGTTGGTTAGCTGTAATGGACAGGAGAGCAAAAAAGTTCTGAAGATGAAGGGTCAGAATTTACGGCTAATTTATTCACCAGGGCCATAGAAAATTTTAGAGCCAGCTGGAATATACCTATGCCTTCTGCCATGTTCTTAAAGAAACTCTGTTAAACCCAACTGGAGTTTCGATATCTTCAACTGAGCTGCATATAAATATAATGATACAATGACATGGTGCAGTCACAGTGATGAGGTCACAGAGAATTTTAATAAGGTTCCATACAAATCAGTTAAGTTATTGGGCACCTTAATGAGGTCAAAGAGCACAGCAGTGAAATCAGTAGGCCAGTGTTGATGCGTTGCGTTAATCTCTTACACCCACACAAACCCACACAAATAAGGATTAATTGCTTCCAAGCACAATAGGACCACATGCTGTTGACCTCTGAAAATAAACCGCATTTATTCTTCTGAATGCCTTTTGTGACACAGCTAGGTGTATTAGCACAGAAACGAAAACAAGATTCGAGATGTGTCTTCCTGGTAGGAAGTGAGTGAACAACAGCTTCATCTTGCACAAACTATTAGTTAAAATTGAACTAAAGTGAACTAATTGAAGGCTATTATTTTGGCCATTTATGCTGACTGCCGCTACATTGTCATCTGTTTGAACACCCAAAATATGCGATGCCACAATATGTTTTCTTGACAATTAGGACCCATATTCACAAAGATTCTTAGAGTCCTCTCATAGCACTCCCATCTTAGCCTAAAAATTCCTGCCTAGTAGTCCTAGCTTAAGAGTGATTGAGTCAGCTGCTGAGAGTGACTCAGAGCAAGGAGATGACAGAAATTCCCATCTTAAGAAATAAGTGTCTGCCTTCACCGAGAGCAAGAAGAGAAATTAATCAAGCTACTCATTGAGTGAAATCCAGTTGAAAACTTCAATGTAAAGGCTATCCCTTTTAAGTGAGAAATTGCACAAAAATCAGCAAAACTTGTTGAATCTTATTTATAGCTCACTGCAGAAGATTTACACGAGCAAGTGAAAAACTGGGAGAACATTTTCTGGTTAAACTGGGCCAAAACTGAACACCTTGGTTGTCATCAGGATGACTGGAGAGATGTACAGGGACATTCTTGATAAGAATCTCAACAAGAAAAGAGTGGATTTCTAATCAAAATAATAGTTACAAACACTCAAAAAAACTTTAAAAAAACAGAACTGCTAGAAAGGTCCAGGCAATCATCTGACTTGTATACAGTTAGAAATTTAATCTATGTAAAGAACTAAAGGTAAAAGTGCACAGAAAGGACTTCCAGAAGCTTCAAGATTTGTTTGGGAGACTGGGTCAAAATGACACCAGGAACATGCATTTGACTGAATGCATTTCTCGATACTGGAGACATCTTGAATTTGTGACGCTGCGTTTCCATTCACCTTGAAATTGTGCAAACTGAAATAACAAAAATAAATCTGCTTAATGGAAACATGCCATTTTTGAAAGAATTCTCCTTTTTTGAGAAAAAGTTTTGGCGCCAGGATGAGGTGGTTTTTTGGCCATATTGAAATTTGTTTATTTTGCAAAAAAGTGCAATGGAAACACTTTTTTTGCATCACACAAGTCACATGATCAACAACCAGATTTTGCCACTGGAGCAAACCTAAAGAAGATGACAACAGAAGTAGTTGGAGGATCATGACACGGCATGTTTTAATGACTTATCACTTGAAGCTTATTCATGTCTGGTTTTAATTTAATTTCTCATTCAATGGAAATACCACAATTGTGAAATTGTGTTTTTGCAATATTAGCCAAAAATTGACAGAGAGTTGTGTACCTTTGTAATGGAAATGCATCTACTATCAAAGGCTATTCCAAAAAGTATTTAATGGGAATCACCTGTTAGCTCATTCATGCAGTCAACTTCAGCTGTATTGCTGGTTCACACATGATTCTTCTTACATTCTGCAGAATATATAATGCCTACCCTAATAATGTGTGTGGTCTACTTAAGCTGCAAACCTCCAGCAGAAATTTGCATTTTATCTGCTACTTTTGCCTGCCATGGAGTGATGAGATTGAAGCCTACACGCCACTCAACTCAAACTTATGCTACATTAGTCCATAACAATGTAGTTAAAGGGGCTGTATTATGTGTTTTCCAGGCACATAGAATAATTTTATAGCACAATCAAGTAACTATGTTACCTGCTGTTGTTACAAAAATGCTTTATATATCAAATATGATTTAAAAGAAATTTGACTTCATAATTTAACGCCTTGAAATTGGGCCTCTGTCTCTCTAAGAAAATCCTGCTCTTTCTGAAACTCAGCCTTCGGGAAGTCATCACAACAGCTAACCCTCTAACAACGTTTTTACCAGTGTTGCACTGAGAAGCAGCTAGTATAATGGGCTCAATAGGTGTGTTGTTCCACCAGGTGTTTGCTAATTGCTGCTGGCTAGTCTGAAGGAGCTGAGTGGGGAAGTCGCAGGGGAGGGGTACTCTGTAAGGCAAAAGCGCTGAAGCTTAGAAACTGCAGCTCTAAGGAGGATCTGTGTCTCAAGGGCGGCACGAGGTCCATCCAGGTGTTTTGCACAGCTGAATGGTTGCCACAGGAGATTAAAGGATTTCTCAAACATGCATGAAAAGATCAAGGCAACACTCCAGGTATGTTTTTGATGAGGGAATAATATAACATGTAAAGCTCAAAAAGTCAATTTTACATAATACTGCCCCTTTAACAATTTACACATAAGTTGACTGAAAATAAATGTGTGTTAAATACTTATTCCATATGCCTCTCCATTTTTTTGCCCATATCTACATGTAGAGAGTCATTTGCTTTGATTTATTTGTATGTATGGATTACTTGGGTTGATATCCACATCTGTAGTGAATTTTATAGTAATGGCCCCACCAAATGGCCCCAGCAATATTTAAACAGAGATTTGATAAGACAAAGTTTTAAATTTGTAAACTCCACACGGTGAAAGGTTAAGTTGTATGTTGTAAAGGGAACAAGAACCAAGGCATTTATGATATACTTCATTTGACATTGGAGCTGATTCTTGCTGCATAAAGTTTGCATCTTCTTGGAATGGATACATATATCTGTTTTCTCCAGGAATACCAGTTTGATTTCACTGTCAACATATTTGGGCAATTGGCATCTCTAAACTAAGTATGTTCATGAATGGCTGTTTCTCTCATGTGTTTCTTGCTGGCTCAAGGCTACCTTTCTAGAATGGACCTCTTGATTAGGAAGGACATAAAGATTCAAAAATGAATTTATTTCAACCAAAATGTCCTTGTCCACGAGATGAGAGACAAGTGCATACATGTATTGTTAAGATGTAATAAATGTGTTTTCATCTATATAGCCCTATTGAATATTATACACACAAGTCTGTATTTTAATAACAAAACCAAAAAATTTAATTTTATGCAGGTAAATGCTGAGCAGCATTAATTTGCCCATTCTTTTGGCAAAGACTGCAAAGAGTGTTTGAAACTATCAATCATTGCACTGACACATGTATTCTTATACATCAAAGGTGTAACTTGTGTCTGATGTGGTTAACTGCAGTGACACAACAGGACATTAATCCACATGGGAATAAGACATGAAACTACTCACAACCTAGGATTTCACTTTAAGATCCCTGAAGAACAATACTGCAAAAAAGTCCAACATATAACAGCTAAATCCACAGTAATTGTTAGGTTATTATTTTTGAATGTCTTGTGAACATTGGCCAGGACTCTCCAGAGATTGGCCAGAGATTTTTAATCTCAACGGGATTCCCTGGTAAATAAAAAAATAAAACATTTGACTTATTCTATCTAGTGGCATATTGAGGAAATTCAAATTTATGTCAAGATGACCTTTCTGTTCAACCATAGGGAGGATAGGAGAAGACTTAAATTAAGTGGAACACAAGGAGCAGAATGTGACTTTGCATCACTCGCTCTGCTCATTCAGAACGCAAAGGGGAATCAGGATGGCAGCTTGGCATAACTAAATCGCCCACACACCCTTTTTGGCAGCTTTTGGACTCCAGTGTGAGGTTGAGTCTCTCAGCAACACCTGCCAAAGAAAGATGGAGTTCCTTTTCCTGGATTAATGGGTCATGGTCCCTGTTATGTCTCGGTGAATAAAACCAAGAAAGAAAGAGGACTGTAGCAAATAAAAATGGGAATAGACAACTTTGACTGTGCAAACCATAGACATAGCATAAACAGAAGTGATGAAGCACCTCATTAGGTCATAAAATAAATGCAAGTACCAGTCCCTTTCCTTTACCAACATGTTTCTTCTGACGGAAATAATGTTAACGTTTTGTTGTGGTCCAAAAAAATCTGTGAAGGGAGCAAAAGGTTAGGGTGATGGCAAGGAAGCCTTTCAGCCATGACTGAAAATATAAATTGCCAAAACACCAGTGGAAACATGAACAAATCTGATCATCAATTATAAGAAAGGTTTGACTGCTGTAATGCCAATTAAGATAGTCTTTTTACAGATTATTAAGAGGGTTATAAATTGAATTTTGGACAGTTTTTAAAACAAAATATAAATTCTCCATTTAAGTAATTTTATTACCTTTTAAAGGATGCCTATCTCTTTTTTTTTTTACCATCACAAACAAAATTGGTTTAATGAAAATAGTTTTAAATGTAAATCTGCCAGGGGTATGAATAATATTGGGTTTAACTGTAATACAAATAAACATCAGTATAAAGAAGCCTATTTTCTGATTCCAACCTTTCCCTGTGATCTTCCATCTCAGGAGATGAAGCATCCTCAACTGTATTAGATGGATCTGTTCAGAGTGAATCTCTGTAACTCTGATCCTTAAATTATCTCTTTCTTTCAAGGGTTGATGGTGAGAAATATAATGCCTTCAGGATAAAGTTTTGAGGGGTTGAAACACTGTGACAAGCAAATGTGTCACCAGGAGTTTTAACCTGCAAAAGGAGATTCACAGACAGTCTGTCAGTCAAAAACAACAGACCAGGGTGCACTGTCACACTTTGTTGTTCTTATGCGCAAGTAACAGAGAGAGGGGAGTTGTTGCTTGGTCTCCAAAAAGGCAGATTGTGTGTTGTGCATCAGACTTGGGAGCCCTCAGTACTGTCTGTCAATAATGTTGTGCTAAAGAGCTGCGGAGACTGAGAACATGGTTTCAGACAAATTAATTTGAAAAAAAGAGTGAGAGAAGTGACAGACAAGAGGACAACGATGTTTTTAAAAAGAGTGAAAGAGTGTGTATTAATATGAGTCTATGTGTGATATCACAGCAAAAAATACAAGACAAAACATGTGACATTATTGGGTTGTGAGTTGAAGTGCATGATTTGTCTCAGAGAGCCACCAGAGCGCCCAACAGAAAAGTGAAAAGGAAGAATGACGCTTGAGGAAACAATAGGTAGAGGTCACTGATGGATGCACTGACATTTCCTACCCATTACCAGGGTCCACAGAGTGTGTTTTCACTCTGCCCACGCATATAGCTGCTCCTACATGGCATGTGCATTGGTGTGGAAGAACAGACCAGCTGTAAATGGCTCCATGTTTACAGGTTAATGTAAGATTGCCAGACCAATCTTTAAATGAATGTAAAACTCTCCTCAAGCAAATTCTAATACTTGTACCTGTCACATCATGGATGCTATATGCAGAGCTCAATAAATAAAAATGATGATGGAATACATAAAAGTATCACTGTTTTGGAAATTGCATTCAGGTTTGGCAAGAGGAATAAGTAGTGTGTCCGAGGAGCAGAAAATGTTAACAGATTTTGCACTACTTTATAATCTTTTATGCAGTAAGATGTTAAACATTGCATAAAGAACTGGTGATTAATTCATCCACTGCTAAGTCAGCAGACACTGAAGTGTAACTAACCCCCAAATCAACTTTTTTGCTGATATACAAACTAAATAGGTTATTTAGGGTTCTAGCTTTATGTTTCTGTGCAAATTTTTACATTTTTGTGGAAATTTGTTTAGTTCTGCAATATTTTACCGAAAACCGTCTCAGTATTGGCTTCCTTCGGTCGAAAGGTTCTTAGGCAGATGAAATTTCCTATTGGTTACAGCAGTACACAATCAGTACATTACGTCACAGCCCCACGTTTGGGTATCGACCTTTTGCAACTATGTCACTAAATCACTCGAGGACCCATGACAGACATTGGAAGTGAAGGATGACAGTGTTGAATGGTGCGACTGGGATTGTTTTCCCAAGTTGTTTTGCCAATATAGCCATGGCTTCTACTTGTTTAAGTCGAGTCAATTTGTTTGTGGAAGTATCACACCTACTTGGGGCTCATAGACAGCTGTATTTACTAAAGTTAGAAATAGCTAGCTTAGAAACCGACCCATAGCTTCACCCTTCTGACGACTATTTGATCAAATTTCCCTCTTTGCCTGAATTCACAACACGTAATTTATACCATTATGTCACACATGGCGTTTCCCCTAACACCAGAGCAGATTGAAAAGTGTACGAAGCTCTAGATGCTTACAAGTTGTTTTTTTCATATGTGCTAAGCACATATGGTGGGGCATTCTCTCCATGGTTACTAATGAATAGATGTGTACCTTCTCCATAATGCGATATTTAATTGCATCTTACTAATCTTACTTACTTATTAAGTATATAAAGTGTATCTCACTTTATCTTATCTTGTAAAAAGTATTCGCTGCATATCTGCGAATACACTGAGGGCTGGCAGTTCTTATGATTGATGAATGGCTGTTATACACCACCGTCATCTTTCCTCTAGATTTGTCACTCTTTTGTTTTTGATTTTTTTTGATTGAAAAGTCACTAAATATAGCAAAAAAGTTTTTAAGAAAGCAACAGATCTTCGCTCTTCCTGACCCCAGCCTCGCTCAACCCCTCCTCTCATCCCCAGACTCTGACGTGCCTCTCAGTATCCCTTGGCTTCGCCCACTTTGCTGGAAGTTTTCAAAATGTGTGAGGGGCGGGTTTATGCTATCACAGGGAGGGTTAGTTGCACTTTAAATTACTGATGAGACATTAAACTGAAAACTCATTAAACTCATTAAGTGATGTCACTTAATGCAAGAAAAAGAGAAGCATAATCCAAACAAGATTTGGTAGGTAGTTTAAAATAAAGGAATCCTTATGTTGACAGACTGAGTTTCCTCCAAACCTTCATTTCATCTGTTCCAGTTTTCTTTAACCCACTATTCAGCACCATTCCCTATTCCCTCACGCTTTCCTTTCTGTTCTGAACAAAATGCATATTTCATAACATACTATACATTTAATTCATCTGCACAACCACCTATCAGGTGGTGAATGTACTGTTTCGAATAAAGAGATTTCAAAGTCGGGATATTGATTTTGTGTCCACATTGAAGGATTTCTACATAAATATTATGTTTAATTCACTTTTCTGTGCAGAGAAAAGTATTGTCCAAAAACAATGGATTTTTCTCTGCTCTGTGCAGTTTCTCTTTCCTGTATGATCATGAATTTCGACAGGACATAGTCTGTCAAGGCTGCAGTTTCCCAAGTTGCTTGTTCACCTTTCTCTGCATCACATTCTCTTTCCACTGGTGACCCATAGTCATAAAAGTTCACAACGATGAATATTTGAAATGTATCACACTGTGTATATTGAATCTGTAAAAGAGTTTCACCATTTTTATTGAATAACTGAAACAAATGAACTTTTGAGGATATTCTTATTTGCTGAGATGCTTCTGTAGTCTGTAGATGTTTATACATAGTATTAATCAATATCAACGTCCATTTGCATTGCAAGGCATGGATGTATCCAGTTTTTGGGGGTGTACAAGAATGTCATGAAATAGGGAAATGAAATACCAATCAGAAAAGATCTTTTTTCTTTCTAAAACTATTAGACCTAATACAAGTCTTCAAAAACACAGTCACTGAAAAGTGCTGCAGCACTACTGTCTCTTCCACTCTAAAGGATAAAACCAACAGCAATAAAGACAAAGTAGCTTTAAAGAAAGCTGCAATAATCAAAAATCACAGATCATAGAGAAGCACATCATGCTCTTGAAAACGGGAATGTGTATGTTTTCCACCCACGTGACTGTTCTGTGCTGTACCATGTTTTTAGTTTGCAATAAAAGCATTTCATAAGCTGCGTGATCTCACATGTTTTTTGTTGTACGATGTATCTCAGGCTTTTTCATTGATAGTCCCAACATAATAATTTTAAATAAGTTTGCAGATAAGCTTGCAAGAGTGATTTTGTAGTTGTGTCATGAATTGTTACAAATGATTGTCTCACTCCTTTTTTGTGCTCCTTTTGATTTGTCCATGTCCAACGTCCAGGCTCCTGACCAGGAGTGCTGCCCCCGCTCATCTCCCTTCCTGCCAGGAATCCTCACAGACTGGACTGGTTCCCCCAAGCTTCATTTCTTGTGGCTGTAACTCGTGACTAAGCAATCAAGTTGCAGCAATTTATGCACCTGGTTATAAAGTGCACCAAATCTGTCCAACTCTGAATGGATAGTTAGCATCTTTATCTGTTATATCTGTGCTCACCACCTTGAAATTATTATCATTACTGTGTTTTGTACTCACTTTCTGTTGGTTACTCTCGTTTTATGTAAACAAAATGGGTAATATCACAGTTGTATATTTTGCACTTCAGATCAATGTTGCTTCTCACGACAACAAATTTTGCTAGATGATAAATTGTCCCAGTAATTATTGTGAGGGTTTTAAACCATTTATGTTTGAATGTTTGCTAGCATTTATGTTCCAAGACACAAGTAATAAAAAAAATAAATAAATAAACAACAACAAAAAATTCGGAATATGTTTGCCAGGAGATAGTGGTGTTTTAATTCTGTTTCAGAGTGTAACCACTTTCGAAAACTGAAGTTTTTGTTTGTGGCAGCTACACCATGAACTAAACCCAATCAGAGCTACCAGTTGTCTCACTTTTGCCACATATGTGTGTGAATGCAAAAGTCTATGTCTGTGAAATTAATTTTCAGCAATTAAAGTGACTTCACATGAGTCATAGAGTGAAGACTATGAAAGAATCATCGATCATCCTAACTGAAAATCATACATTTTGTTTTCCTCTCTCTCCCACATACACTGAAGAGAAAGTCAGACTCAACACAGTTAATTTAATGTGTTCCTGGTTCAGAGTTTCTGAAAGTTAAACTGTTTTCACTCATGTTTTTGACTCTTACAGCTGTGATACAATCTGAGATTAAGTCCCTACTCTGTTTTCATTGTTATTTGTTGCAAACTGGAGTTTTCAGTCTCAGTGAAGGCCAGATGTGGCAAAATCTCTTCAGTTGATTCATGCTGCAGTAATAGACATGTCAAAATGCTGTGTTTGCAAACAATGACAAATATTAATGACTACCAGGCTATAGATGATTTATATTCAGTGGGATTTAATTTACAAAAACAGCACAGAAGCACAGAACAAACAGCCTAGAAGAGATTAAGATTAAGACTCCTGGGTAAAAAAGTTTGGGGAAGTTGAAGGGGGATAAAAGTTCAGGAAGGCATAAAGAAAACAAGCCTTCTATCACATTGCAAAACAGATTTATTTTCTGTGAAAATGTGAACACTTGTGCTCTTTTAGTTGCTTTTGTCAGACATCTTCTGTTTCTGGGTAATTGCTAATGGACTGTAATGACAAATGATTTTTCAGCTTTCTGTATCACACATGTCCTGTGTTGGCTTTTTTGTATTTTTTTTCTGTGTTCTTCTGTTTCTTTGTCTATAAACTCCCACTTGTGTTTTACTCCTAGCCCACTCGCTCAGTGGGAAGGATGGGCAGACGCTGCTTAGCAAATGCTCCTGCTGGCATGGTGTTAGTTTAAGTGTAAATTTTTACTTGCGTGTGCAAGTCAACTAACAAATGGCCATTATTAAAGATGCAGCTAGATCTCAACACATCACTGCTTCACAGTGGGATGTCTGGAAGGCCGATGTTCCAGGATTTGTCACCAGTCAGGTTTTACTTTAATGGCTCTTTGTGTTTTCTTTTTGACACAATGAGGATGTTGTGATGAACATGCATTGATAACGTTCATTGTTTAAAATGTATAGAGCAATATACAGGCAGAAAGTTAATGTAATTATTGATATATTTGATTTCAAAAGTCACATAATTCTAAGAATTACAGACGTTTTGGCTATTTTTGAATAACACCTCATTTAGGGGATTACAAGATCTAAAATCGTCCGTAGTGTTCAGTAAGAGTAAATCTTTACTCAAAACAAAACTGGCACAGGCTCATTCAAAATAAAACACCAGATGGATTTTATGTTTTTTCTAAGAATCTGTTGAGTTTAGTAAAGTGGTTACAAACTGGCTGTGTACAAGCAAAGCAACTTGCAACTGTTTGTCCCACATAATTAGATCATCCTTTTGGCATCTTGCCACTTAATATTTAATGTCAGTTTTTCATTCAAAATGGAAGTTTGTTTCTGATAAGAAATGATACTGCTGTCTCTCAACAGATTAAATGCAAAAACAGTATAAATTTTGAAATTTTTTTCTGGTTTTATTCACATTTTATTATGTCATATAGAAAATTATTTAACCCTTCTCAACAATCATTAGAAAAATCTTTATTGGTGCCACAGAAATCAAACCTGTCTTGCAACAGCTGACTAGCTTTTCGCATGTTTTCACTGGCATTTTGATAATTTATGTATGGTGATGAGCTCCAAGTCTTTGAAGTTGAAATGCTTCCCTGAAATCACCCTAATCTTTAGCTCCCTTAACAGGTTGTTTATCAAGGGAGTCTGAGTGGGTGACTGCAAAATGTTAAAAATTACTAACTGTCAGAAAAAATATGTTCATTAAATGTGTATTCAACCTAAACCTGCAGGGATATAAGTCATTTTGGGCTTAACTGTCATATCCTACCAAATATTGCACCAAAGCGATTGTTGCTAGTTTTACAATGAGCAGACTGATATTACGATGATGATTACTATTCAATATGTTATGCAGCTAATTTTGCAATAATGCAAAATTTCTTGTCTGTGCACAGCAGCTGAAAAATACTGCATTTAAACTGTATGTTTAAACGATTGTAAGACACTCTGCTGTGTTAAAAGTCTCAAAAGAAATTTTTCTTTGTTTTTTAAGAACTAGAACACAAGGAAAATGACACCCACAGGATGTTAGCTTTAAAAAGCACACATTTGAATGTATGAATTGATTGAAAAACAAAAGTCCAATATAAAATGATTTTTAAAAATATCAACTGGGGGCATTCATTAGAGTCAAGAGAAAAACAAATGACATCCTTGCTGATTCCAAATCATTTAGGAGGTTAATTGCAGCTAGTTGCTGTTCATCGAATTCACTTGATTTACAGTTCATCAGCAAATGGGATCAGCTTTTATAAAAGCAGGAATTCTATGATTTCTGGAGGATACTTGAATACATAAAGACAATAGACATCAACTCACACCCGCAAGAAGTCACTGTTGTAACCCAAGGAAGGGTTATATGGCCATTTCTTAACAATTCGAAACCATTAATTAATTACAGTATGAGCGACTAAAGCAGTGGAAATAACTTAAAGGGGTCATGACAACAAATTTCATTTTTCTATGGTTTTTGGGGTGTAATATGATCTGTTGTGCAGTGATGAGGCTGAGTGAATGTCAAGAGTTGGTATCAAAAACTCTACTAGACGGTCAGCTTTGTTTCTTTGCTCAAAAACAGATGAATCAGAGAACAGTTTATCTTTCTACGTAGGTTATCTTTCTAGGTAATTCATATTCTCCAATTAGAGAACACTATCAAGCAAACAGCCCTTCCCCTCCTCTTCCCTCTTTCCCCCAGCTGATACACCGGCTAATTTAAGGACTAAGTAGTGCTAGCATGTCTGGCTACTCCACTTGAGAAGAGGATGGCTACTAAAAAGAAGAGCTGTTATGTCCAAGGGTGCTCAAAAATGGATGGAAGTTTCCACCTACTCCTGAAGAATGAGAGAATCAGAGACGAGTGGCTGAAGTTCATTTATGGGGAAGTACCACGCAATTATAACCCCAATTTGAGACGATGTTCAGCACATTTTAATTAAGAGTTTCCCAAATATGGTTGTAGCCAATCAGAGTGAAGTCCAGTAGGTAGAGCCACATATCATTACCGTACCCAACCCTTTTACCGAGGAGGGAAATCTGGCCTGTCAAAACAACCCCCTACAAAAAGGTGGCATTATTATTATTATTATTATTATTTTTTTTTTTTTATGAAATTCTTTGGAAAATTGACATGAGCAGCAATATCAATTATATGAAATAGTTTATATAGTTATACCCTTTAAGACAGCTGCCAGTCTTCCCAGGAGAAACCATCCCAGAAAATTAACCCCAAACCAGACTGTGCAATTCTAGGAGAAATGAAAAAAAACTACAGCTCAAATAGCATGTGTTATGTTAACGTTAATAACGGTAGATTCAAATTCTGAGCAAGTTTGTAGTGTTTGGAAGTGCTGCCAAGAAAAATCCTCTTCTCTCTGAATCAGAACATGGCAGCATGACTTTTAATGTGCACCAACAGAACCTGGAAGCAGTGCTGTGAGATATTTGATCCTGAATTCCAGGGTTGGACCTTAAGCTAAAACGAACTTGGGTTCTGCAGCAGGACAATGATCCAAAACACACCAGCAGGTCCTCCTCTGAATGGCTGAAGAAAAGCAAAATGAAAACTTTGGAGTGGCCTAGTCAAAGTCCTGACCTGAATCCTATTGAGATGCTGTGGCATGACCTTAAAAACGCTATTCATGCTTGAAAACCCTTAAATCTGGCTGAATTACAACAATTCTGCAAAGATGAGTGGGCCAAAATTCCTCCACAGTGCTGCAACAGACTCATTGCAGCTAATTACAAACACTTGATTGCAGTTGTTGCTGCTAAGGGTGGCCCAACTACTTATTAGGTTTATGGGCAATCACTTTTTCATACAGGGCCACGTAGGTTTGGATGTTTTTTTCTCCCTTAATAATAAACACCTTCATTTAAAAACTGCATTTTGTGTTTACTTGTGTTGTCTTTGACTGAAAGTGAAATTGGTTTGATGTTCTGAAATACTGAAGTGTGACAAACATGCAAAAAAAAAAAATAGGAAATTGGGAAGGCGGAAAACACTTTTTCACACCACTATATGTGGAGCATGTTTTGTGTTGTAGTTTTAACAAATAGCTTTATTTTCATTTCATAAAGAGTTTGCTTAAAGAATTATACAACTCTTATGGGGTTTTTTTTGCAAAATTGTTCACCATCTTAATACCAATACACATAGACAAATTCATGAGGTTCATCAGAAAAATCATGCCTGAGCAATCTTGGTGGGCCACTTGGACCACAAAATTCCTGGACCAAACCTTTGTCCCAGTCCAGCCCTGCTGAACTTCTTATACATTGAAATGTTTTTATGGGAAGCACATATCCTACAGATGGACATGCACATCTGGTATACAGTTTGAATGGATGGCAGACTATTGTATTTAAGATCTACAAAGAAATTTTTTTTAAAATTATTTTAACCACTATGGTGTATGCACCTTGCTGTTTTTCTGAGGTCCACTCTTTTTCCCAACACTCCAAAACACAACCTCTTGCAATATGAAATGACTCATCTGAGGGACCAAAGCATAAACTATCATTCCATACTGTGATATGAAAGATTCTGAGCTCACCCTTGCTCAGTTCATCCTGTAGTTCAAACACTTGCTGCAACCTCGTTATACATACTAGGTGGATATCTGTTTGAAAAATGTATGGTCTAGTGCATGTGTCTGAGGATGGATGAGTTGGTGAATATGTCTGTGATGTGGTCTGTCAAGTGCAACCATGCAGAGACCAGTGAAATAGAAATGTGGCGACTCAGACAGACAGTAGTCTGTCCCTTATAGAGGAAGTCGGATGTGGACTGTGGGGCTTAAATAGCAGTTGGATTTAAAGAATCTCTCAAACAACTGAGCTTTCATGGAGAAAATACATGTACCTGAGACTTGGCCAGGCTGTTTGCTGTTACAGCTAAAAATAAAACAGATCTGTCTTTTGCATTCTGAGTTTCACGTGCATAAAAATGTGATTATAATTGTATGTTTGCTAAGGTGTTAAATTCTAGTGCAATAAAAAAAGCTGCTTACTTTTTTATGTGTGTGGATTCATAAGATACTGTCATGGCGAGTTTGTGCAAAAAGACTATTGGGATACATGTATTTACTGGTTATAGTTTTAGACCAAAGCTGCATGGTTTAGCAAATAAGCAAAGCTTCAGCACAATAATCTAAAATGATAAGCAAAGGAGCATTTCTTTACCTGTCAGTGTAGCCCTTAATTATGTTGGCTGTTTTTCAGGGGATTTGCAATTTTGTCTCCACATCCAGGATTTGACAGGTCAAATACAATCTTTCTTATAACCAATTTATTTACGTATTGTAGGTGTAAATTGGCTTTTCTAGAGTATCTGCATGAGTAAAGTGTTCCCTGTAGCTCAAGGCATGCTTCGCCTCTCTGTTTTCTTAGCTGCAGTGCTAGGTGAAACAAGGTAAAATTCCTTAAGTGAGTAAAACTCAGAGAAAATTGACTTATTTTGTTTCAGACAAGTCATGTAAATATCAAATAAAATTTTTTGTTGTTTAGGAACGATGGGGGGCAGATTTAACCCTTTAACTGTCACGAGGACACCAGTGTCCTCATTGACCCATTGACTTATATATAAGTGTTTTCGGGGTGACAGTTAGTTGTCCAAATAGGCACTTTGTTGCCAATTATAAAAAGCTCCAAACATAAGCACACTACTTTACAAACACATCTGCAATACATTTATTATAAAATCAGACTACAAAATAAATAAATAAATAAATAAATAAATAAATAAACTGAAATGTGTCAACTTTTATTTGTAACTCACCAGTTATGAGCAAATAATGAAAATCCCTTTTACATGAAAACAGACCCACATTGCAAACATTTTTTGCAGCATGTGCAAAAGATAAACCACCTTCATTTGTCTTTTTTACTTTTTTATGTGTGTGGATTCATAAGATACTGTCATGGTGAGTTTGTGCAAAAAGACTATTATTTGAAATGAACCACCTTCACCTTTTCTCCTTAATAACAAAAGTGATCTTTCAACTATATTTAGCCTAAACATCTACTATAATTTGCTACATACCTTGTTTTGGTCAGTGTTATTTTATTTGGTCCATAAAAAATACAAGACATTGTCACCTAAATCTGTGACTACAGGCATTAGACCCAACCTAGACTGGTGCTCTAAAACCTGGGAACTGAACTTGAATTTGAGTATTTTGAACATTTTTTATGTCATCACATGTAAAAGTAAGTCAGTAAATGTAGATTTATATTGTCTCCACTGAGTTATCGTAGTGACAAATGATGAGTTGTCATGGTAACATTACACAAGTTTTGCATTGGCTTTTCTGACATGTTTCAACAGCACATGCTAGTAAAAAGAGCTAATAGCTGCTTCCAAGTTTGTTTTATTTAATGCTAACTGAGTAAGCATTTTACAGTAAATAAGCCACAGACCACAGCTTTGACAGAGATGCCGATATTCTCCTGTTAAATCTTTTAGTGAACTAGCTCCTGTTGATGTTCACTGTGGTATCATGATATATTGACTGCAATGAAATCTTATAGTTATTTCAAAACAAAATAAATATAACTTACATCCAAACTATGTTAATCTATTATTTTACTAAGTTGGAGATGCCTCATTCATTTAAATAAAAACACTTATTGTTTGATTCATTTAGAAATTATACATTTAACCTCAAAGACGCAAGATTTGACTTGGACTTTGAAAAACATTGTTTGTAAACATGTCTGCACACTACTTACATGAAATACTCCTCTATTTTTTTTCTTTCATCAACAGCTGTCACCAGTCGATTTTTTTCTCTCCTTTACCCAGCATAATTTTATTTGAGCTTTTTCTAATAGATTCACTGAATAATTTAGATCCCAAGGCTATTTTCAGACACATTTAAAGTGCTTATTGTGTCTAAGTGGGGTTTGCAGGCAAACCGGAAGAGTTTGATAGTGCTTGCGAGCATTTCTAAATAGAACAGCGCCCAATAATAGTGTTAGGGTTTTTTTCTTGAGTTTATGTCTGTGTATGGGTCTGAAGTACATTTCTGTGTATAATATGTGATAGTGAATCATAACATCTACTTGTAATAGTGTCTGAGAGCCTGATAACATGCTTTCCAGTCATGCTGTAGGGATCAATCCTTTCAGTATCCATTAGTAAAGCACTATGAACTTATGGGATAAGCCTGCAACCGGATGCCTGCACCATAGAAGCCCTGCACAGCAAATGTTCTCATCTATCTCCCCTCTTTCAACCTTTATTTACGCTCTTACGTTCTGTATCACCATGGATTTATCCCTTGCTAAACTTCACACCCTCAATTACACTGATGAAAAGCTTTGCTCCTGCACTTCAATCTAGGCTTTTAATTCACCCACAAATGTGATGCACAAAGCAGTTAGGAGAGAAAAATAAACCAAAGCTCTCTTCTTCTTTACAGGAAGCAAAAAAAGAGGCCAATCACAGACACATCTGCTGCATCAGTGAGCTTAATACACTGAACTCAGACATGTTGTGACGTGCTCTAGTGGGCTATTTTTAAAAAGATGCCGCATGTATGGTGTTTGTCAGAGTTATTTTTTACAAATTATGGAATGGCAGCTGTACAAGCAATGCTCAAGAAAACTAAAGCCAGATTTTTGATAATTATTTAGATAATTTTGGTGTATTGGTTATAATTCAATAACATTTTCATGTATTTGCCCCCCGGCTGTTAAAAAATAATGTCCCAGTTGTTAAGTTATGAATTAACTGTAATTAACCAAACTGAGCTGAATTTCAATTGGCATTTTCAGGCCTCATTAAACATCTGTAGGATTACAAAATCATTTAAATGGAACCAGTCTGACAACATGAAGTAGGCTAAAGGCTCTCAAAAAAACAACACATCATAACCTGATCTCGAGACAATGAAAAACAGATTTAAAATGAAGTCCTTGACATCTATGGGCCTAAAAAGGTTTACAAAGCCATTTCTACATAAGCCAGTGAGCAGTGGCATAGCAAGCTTGTCAAAAGTGTGGGGGATGAGCTACCTTGACTTGGTCTACCTTTAGAAATCTACAGCTGAATTATGCAATATTTTTCAAATATCATGCAGTGGCTCAACAAATATAGAAATATAACCTAAAATGCACAATGTTGGCAAGCATATTTCTGTACTGAACTGAATATTATTAGGCTACAAAACTGAAGCATCTATGTTATGTTCTCCTTTTTATGTACTCCAAATAATTTTACAAGCATCTCTTTAGACTGTGGAAAGAAACTGGAATACCGGATTGAACCCATGTATACTTGGGGAAAACATGCTAAAACCCTGCAGAAAATCTGGAGCCACCAGAATTCGAAGTCAAGACCATTTGCTGTGCAAGCCACAGTTCTATAATGAAGCCCAGTTGCATTTGCATTTGGTCTGATGTACAACAAGTTAGCTAGATCAGGCTTATTTGAATGACAGAACAAGGTTAAAACATGAGAGACTCTGATCAATAAAATAAACATGATGCCATCTTAGGGTTATTTTCTGTTAGTTTATGAGACCATTTTGTCAACAACAGAGATCCAGCAGAGGTCCAGCAACAACAGAGATCTGTTGGCTGATCATGAGCTTCCAATTATGGCAAAGCCCTTTTTTTCTAACTAGTTTTCAAAGTATTTCTACAGTGTTTCATGAAGGTAAACACTGTGCAGTTTGTCACATTGTATCATGACATAACCACAAACTTCAGTAATATTACATTTAGATTTTATTTGATCTTCCAAAACAATGTGGCACATAAATGTGAGGTGGAAGAATACAAAATGCATATGAAGACAGTGACACACCATAGTATTTAGCCCACCTAAATCATACTTTATAGTACCACCTTTTAACCCAAATGTGGAGATTAACATTTCTGCCATTTTTTTTTTCAGAATAGCTCAACCTTCAATGCATGTCACAACTTTCTGATGTTTTTTTTTTGTTTTTTTTTTACATCAGCATAAAAATAGGGTGGGCGCTCAGGTGAAGTTTTAGACGTGGGGAATTATATAACGAATGTCTGTGTGCCAGTTACAAATTTTAGAAACACATACAGTTAATTTTCACAAATTTATCTGAGTGGAAAGCAGTGAATTTACAAAATGTAAAGTAAAATAACTCATTGCTGATTTAATAATTTCTGTTTTAATAATCACATTGTAACATAGATTTTTAAGTTCAACTGAAATGTCTAAAAAGTTATAGCTTACAACCAATGGTATAAAATGTCTTTTGTTTTGGTAATTTTCTTCATCATTAAAACTATTAAGTATATATATTGCAACGATGTCTAGGTGAACAATCTAACTGCAGGGCACCTTATATTATTAGGTAAAAAATTTCTGACTGCATTATTTAGTTTTGTTGTTTATTTTCATATTATGCTGGAATATTATCATAGATCAATATCTCAATATCAGTGAATGTGAAATTAATGTGACCCAAATTCTCCTGCATGCCACATGTCTACATTCACACTTCCCACACATTACCTTAGGAGAAGTGAATATGACCACAAGTTCACATAAAATTATGATGCATTAAATTGACTAAGTGATGAAAGGGAGAAGTGTCCTGCAAAAACGTTTATGGTTGATGGGTGATAATGGGCAGCAGAATCAAAGTTACAAGAAATGACATTCATTACCCGCTTGATGAAAAGCATCCTATAACACATTATCAGTTCAAACTACGTAAACCACTAAGAAGCTGGACAAATAAAGTAGAAAAAAAGGGTGAAAGACTATTGAGAAAAAAAGAAGTGACAAAGAAAAGGTGAATCTTAACGCAGTGGGCTGTACTCCTCATTCTTGTTTAGCAGCTTGGTGTCAGATAAGGCGCTTCATTTCTGAGAAAAGTTCAAGAGAAAGACCTCATTGTCAACAACTTCAAAATAGTAAATTGAATTTATGAAAAGTAAAATGTTAATTAGCATACAGACAATTGTGACAAACAGGGGGGCATGGCAGGTCCTCTTAAATATACATCATAATCACTCAGCAAAATCTTGTGTCCATCATATTTTTAGAACCTATAAAGCTGCATAAACTTCAAATAAATACATAAAATCTGCATGTTTCTAAATGAGCATCACATAAAAAACAAAGATTATTTGATTTCTCTCTCACATTTCCCATTTACTCCTCTTTTTAAAGCCGTTTCTCCCCTCTCTTCTACACTCGTCAAAGAGATTAATTGATTACATAGCGCAGATCTGGCTCATTAGAAGACTACTTGAGCGCATATGTGAGGCTTAACAAGCTCTGTGGCAAAGGCGTTCAGCCAAAAGCTCGTTAAGCTTCATCAAGGCCTGTCTGAACTTTTTCATCATACTGTTTGTTCGGTCTCTGTGGTGATATGATGCCTCATTGACTGAACAAGGTAACAAACTGGACAATATCCCACCATCCAGTCTACTATGACAAATGCATAATCTAGAACATGGAATTACATCATTTCATTATTTTAAATAGGTAGATAAAACTAAAGGTTGCAGAGAAATAGCAGTAATAGGCTATTTCAGAGTACTAAAGAAATTTAACTGAGCGAAATTCACAGCTTCAACATGTACAAGTTTATTTCAGTTTTTTTACTGGATTAGGCCTATCCATTAATTTTCCTCTGCTTGTCCCAGATTTGGTCATATAAAGAAGCAGGTCCAGGAGCTGAACATAGATATTCCTTTCCAAAGTGATACTGTCCCATGGCATTTCCAGGCCTGAAACATATTCCATCCAGAAGGTTCTGGGTTTGCTTTGGGGGTTCCCTGCTACTGGAAGATGCCTGGAAATCTTGTAAACTGATTTGTCTGATATTTCTTGATCAGATGAAAAAAACAACAAAGATAAATAGCTTTACTTTTTTCTCAACTTTTTCTTCAGCAAGACAAACATTAACCCGAAGTTCCAATCTGTTTCGACATCCCTAATCAATTCAGTTCAGTCCATTTATACTGATACACAGTAAATGTCATCTCAAGACAGTTTTTGAAAAAAATGCCCAATTTATATACAGAAATACATAAAAACTACTTTATCATTACTAAATCTACTATTAAATCTAAACTCAGTCGCATTGTTTTGCATTTGATGTCAGAAAACAAAGAATCCTAAAATTCAGACTGAAAAGCAGCCTATTAAGTCTACATTTTTAATCTTTTGAAAGTATGACAAGTTTTTTTTCCACTTACAACATTAAAGCAGAGTCAGCTGACAAAACAACAACTTAAATATCATAAAACTCTCTGAATGTACTCTTACTTACAAAATAACGTTAATGCTAACTAAAAGGAAAGGTTAGAATTGATAGAAAAGAGCAAGATATACCATCTAACAGTAAATATTCAAATCCTGTTAAGAGGGTTTAATGTTTGCTCTTTTATCATGAAGAAACTAAAGCTTGTCTGAAAAGTTTTACTTTGCTGTAGAGTCTCACTGCCGAAAAGAACATCAACATCTAATGGTACTACAATAAATAGTAAGTTCTTCAGGTGAAAGAAAACTTCGGTACATTTACATTTCTTGTTGAATATTGCTTTCATTAATAGATGCATGCAGTGATTTTAGTCTGAAACATGATTTACATTCATAATTTTATCAAGCAAAGCCTTATGAAAGAAACCACTATAAAATCTGCTGACACTTGATAGAGGATTATCAAATATGTTCAAGGCAGCTTTCAACACAGAACAGAATGGATTCAGCCAAGCAGAGACAGCAAAGTTTCTAAAGCTGGGATACCACAGACGGCAAACAGCACATGATTGCGTACTTACGATCAACAAATTTCTTTTTTTTTCCCATCAGGCATATTTCAACTGAAACATTGCTAGAGTTGCCTGAATTATTCTCAATTAGTAAAACATATCTCCCTCAGGCTCGATCATATTGTTAGCCTCATAGTATAATTGCCTAAGTCATATTTTGGCCAAATTGAGATATGAGTGTAATATTGATCTCCTTACACTGCTAAATTACCCTGCCTAGTTTCCTTTGTCCTCAGCCTATCAGAACACTTGTTACAGTCCAAAATCCATAAGTCTTCCCTTTTACTTAGACTTGCTTAAAAATGTGTTTTTTCTTGTATTCTGAAAACATTAAAATATGTCTTAGGCAACAAGGCTAACAACATTGAACATGTTTTTGAGCTCATTTCAGCAGTGAATCCCTCTTCTGCAACAATGAAGCAAACAGCAACCTCTAAAAAAAGTCAAACTCCTTGAATAAAAATCTAGAAAGAAGAGAGAGAGTCAAATTATACCTTTCCCCGGCAGTAAAGCAGGTAGAACATTTGCATCTAAACAAGCTATTTTTTTTTAAAGCTGCTCATAGCATTTGCTACTGGTTGGTTGTCCTTAGAGTGTAACAATTTATAAAAAACAGCAGCTGCTTCAATATAACTGAATAAGTCAAATTCAAATTAATTTGTGCAAAAAAGCTGAATTGAGGCAGAATGTCATTTAACTGGTGCAGCTGGACAAATTCAAGTTAGACATTGTAATTACTGACAGGGCACAACATCCTGCAGATCACATTCACCAAAATGAACAACAATAAACCTTTTACACAGTGAAACACTTGCAGACATTAAATCTCTTCATGTGTTCCAGTTTACATGCTGGCTTGTCAACAACTGCGATAACCTGGCTAATTATCTAATTAAGTTTATAAGGCTCTCGATAGTACTTTAGAAAGAGAACAAGAGATAAGGTGTTTGGTAAAGTAGGTATATTTTACTATGGTATCATCACTAATTGAAACTAATTCTATGTTTAGGGCCTCCATGCCCATCTGGATCTGTGGTGTTTTTACTCAGCATAGTTTTTTTCAGAATCACTGTCTTCTGCTGTGTATCAAAATCAAAATGAAAAACATGTTTTAAAAGAGGGTTTGGTTTTAATTGAACTGATTAGATCACAAAATGCATTATTATCTTAATTCTGGTTTGTTTCCACCATATTGTACAAGTCTGATATTTAAGTTGAATGTTATATAATCTGAATTTTACAACCGTGTATCTAATGTGTTGTCAAATCAAACAATATCAGCAAGCATTCTTATACTGATACAAATCCTTTGCTGAGCAATGGTGATCACTGCGCAATTCGTAATGCTTGGTCTTTATAAAAAATTGCAATATTTGCTATATTTAGATTCACTCAATCTTGCTACATTTGAATAGAGGTTTGAACAGACATGTAGCTATGTGTAACCCACAAATCCCTGTGACAGCTGATTTGATTGTCCTAAATCCAGGTTTTCCTGACTCACTGCACGAGCCTGCAGCACATAGTTATATTTCAGACTTTACTGTAGAAATGTGCACCACAGTGTGCCCTACCCTCAACACTAAAGCTCTCATTTGATACAACGCACTCAATATTACCCAAAATTGTCACTCAGTGGCCTTCCGACATTGAGCTTTTGATCTGGCACTTGATCAATTTTCTGCCCTGTCAAAACCTATTAGACCCTCAGCAGCTCTTACATGGTGTCAGGAAAGAGAAAAAACAGACAATATCACTGAACACTGATCATATGTCAGTGTAAACACACAAAGCAGAAACACGGCATGACTGGCATACAAGCCCAGCAAACAGGATGCACAAGGAGCAGTAGAGTGCAGAGGAACTCAATGTTCCTGCGTCCTCTCTTTCTTTAGCTTCACCACATCTCTCTGCTCTGATATTGTTGAGAAAAATGTGCCTTGATTCTTTTCTGACCTAGTTTTTGAGACCTAGTGCTTTTATTGTATATAATTGTTGAAGTTTACTCCAAAAAAACACTTAAGAGTTATTTAGGTTGCAGAAAGATGTCTGCTCTTCACAAATAGCAAGTTGAAACTTTGAAGCTGAGCATGTATTTACAGAGTGAGTTTCACAGTGTTTCTCCTTCACACACATATTCACACCAGCGGTGGTGGCGCAAGGTGTTAGACAACAGAAGAGATTTTGCGTGAAGTTGAAAGGCTTGTCCAAGGACACACTGAAAAGGCTTAAAGCCACAGTTGCCCTGCGTGTTTCAGTGGATTTTCTAACCCTTATATGTATGTGTACGTATATGTCATCATTGTGGCTGTTGTTCTTTTCTGTCTGTATTGCTTAGCTCTTTTGCTCCCATCCTGTCGGGATACATGTATGATACACTGAAACACCTGATGTCCGGAGCAGGAAAAATCACAACAAATATAAAAAAAAAAAAAAAAAAAAAAAAAAAAAAAAAAAAGCATACACATTTTATCCACTTATGAATGAGGCTAAAAAATAAAGGCTGAGATAGATCACATATCAACCACACTTCACATTATACTTTCACAGCATACTTTAAAAAGAACAGAGAAATAGAACTGGCAATGTAAAAGCTGTTGACAAATAAAACTTAAAAATTAAGTTGATGAACACCGACAAGTAAGGGACACTATTGAGCAGCACCCACAACAACTATTATTGAAATATAATTTTAAAAAGACATAATAAAAAAAACAATATATTACATAAACTGAATCTGATTTTAAAAAAGCATGCATGTTTTTTTCTTTGTGATGTATAAACATGTTTTACCACATCTTGGGATTTTCATATACTGGCTTAGTCATGTGTAGAGTTTGTATCAACCAGTTTCCTGCTTTAAGGTACACAAAGCTTTTAAAAAGTGATGGATTTGAAACTGCAAATAAAAATCTAAAAAATTTCTTACAGTTTAAAGTCCTATGAAATTTAATGAGATTCCAGAAATAATATCAAAAACTGAAGTTTTCTCTTGTATGCAGCACAAATTAACACAGCTCTGCCCCTTCCCTACCTGTTGCTGTGCATACCAATCAACTGGCTGAAAGAAGGTTGCTACACTTTTCTCTTTCCAACAAGGAAAACAAACCTAGCTGTTTGGAAGTATTTCGAGCCTTGAGAAACACGATCAGTTATGGAGTGAAAACCAAAGGAGCACCATGCATCATATAAATCAGAAAACACAGTTTTAAATCTACAGCGGTAAGGTATGAGTAGCATTAAGTCTATACATTAGGATGAAAACAAATAAATATAGATAGCCTTCTTATAGTAGTTATAATTAATATGCAGTATTTCAGCGGCACTGAAAAAAGTGTTTCAAATCGATGCAATCAAATCATGTTCTGCATTTTAAACATCAGCAGGACCTTACAACTCCTTTCCAATGTGTTTGAATTCCCAATTTATCTACAGAACTACCTTAATGAGCTGAGATTGCTAAAGCTTTAACTGGATTGCACTTTAATGGTCTAGTCTACCTGAGGAGACAGATGACAGAGCAACTCAACAACTGTGATGAACTTTTATTGAACCACTAAGTGTTATTAACAACAAACAGTAGCACTTTTCTCTTTGGAACCAATTTAGCATGATTCTTTCTGAATTTTAATCATGTCCACAACACAAAACAGTGATGGATGCAACCAATCTAATGTGAGGAAGTCATGTTTAGTAGGATCCTAAACATCCCTGTTTGATCACATACTAAAAAAGGAAATGAATTTTACTTCTGTAGCCAATAGACAACCATCATAGGTGTAATATTTGCCTATTCACATGCTAAACCAACTCTGTGTCTCTGTTAATAACTGAATAGACTATTACAAAGGAGTTGCTTGACTGCTCCATTAAATAGTCCATCCTAGGTGAAAATTAGTTTCTAATTGTAAAAGACAGAGTACATCTTCTCATCAAATGCTTCTTGTGCATTATACACTTGTTAAGAAACAGTTGGCTGGGTACATAACTACATGATCACCAGGGTAATGATCCTTTTAGTTTTTTAGGCATGCTTTTGATGATTGGGGTGTTGACACTCAGGATGTCATAACTGATTGCACATTAGTAGGAAAAGGCATAATATGTAAATAGCACAGCCTTAGTGGAGCACCTCATATTACAAAGCAGAAATAAGAAATGATAGTTCTGCTCAATGTTAAGAGCTTGGAATAAACTGGCTGACCTTGGGCATCTAAAAACCAAAAGCTGCTACCCAGGCTTGACTAATTTTGTTCCTCATCTGTCAGGTTTAATTAGTGAACTACAGCAAAATCAAAGACACTGAGCCTTTCATCTAATAGCTACATTGCAGTACTCTGAGAATGAGTCAGTGTCCATATTTAAGTCTCTAAAATGCTAACCGATTAGACTTTCTTCAGCATGTGTTTCTACTGAATATGGCAATATATTTTATCTCTGCGATGTTTACCTATATTGAATAATCAACAGAGCATGAGGGTTGATCCCAAGCTTCAGACCTCTTGCATACTACTGCACAACATAGACTCAGGGTAACTGCTCTGCTTTGTCCTGCTTTAGACTCAATTTGCAAGGCTTTTCTTGTCCTGTTTTCATCTTATAAGACTTTTATGTCCAAAGATGGGATTTTTGGAAAGTTACCATGTTCTTGCTCAGGTTTTTGTCCTTTCATTGCAGAAGCCTGTGCTGAATTGGGGAAGATGAATCTTTGATGCGCTGCTTCCTTCACATTGAGCTACAGGCCAAACCAATTTGAGGGAGAGAAATATAGCTCCCAAAGCACCACTGACCATTGCTGTCCCATTTTTTGGGGTTACATTTCATTTTCGATTATTTTGATGTTGAAAATTCTACAGTTTTTTGCATTTCAAAACCCAGGGAATATTCAGGATATGGGCAATATGGATTTTCTCATATTTTCCAGTATTTATTGCGATAACAATAAAATTGTCAACAAAAAAAAAAAAAGCTTTGTAGAATACATTATTTGTCTTTTTTGCAAACCACCCACCCCTGTATATATTCAGAGCCCCACAAACACCAACAAATGAGAAACTTTCTCATTTTGATGAGATACTGTTCCTGTATTTATTTCCTAACTCTGGCAGTTAAATACCAAACAACCATGCAATTTTGTTGAGTTTTTGGATATTAAATTAATTCATATTTCACCTGCTTTGATAGTCAATTATTTAAAACAATACCTTATGATCTACAGTGCATGGCAAACTGTTGGAAGGCCTTTAGAAGCAATTTCAAGTATCCATTAGGAATACCTTCCTCCAAAACCACATACTGCATGAATAGACATTGCTTTCATTGATATGCACTACTTTCCTCAACTTAGTTATGCATTGACATCACTGGACTACTGCTGAATAAATGTTAACAAAAGGAAAGAATGACTTAGCTTTAGGGTAGAGAAAATTTCCAAGAGTCACCACTTCAGTGCAAAAGTTAGAACCACAATTAATAGAAACAGGGTACAACATAAAATCTTCAAGACATTAAGTGAAATTTATTAAATTACATACATGTGAGAGTTGAGCATTTTTCATTATTAGTTTTTTTTTTAATCAAAAATTCATTCGATACTCCCTAGAAAAATGAATTTATTTGAAATGGTTAAGAACGACTTGTCCATGGGAACAACATGTAAATAGTGGGTAAAAAAATGAAGGTGCAATCTGGTGAAGTGGAAAATTGACCCAGAGTCATTTCTGATAGATTTGTATTTTGTCATTATCTGTCAGTAATGTTCGCTGTCAAAACCAATTAGACTAAGTGAGGTCAATATTGGTTGCTGCTCATCTGTTGTGGCTTCAATTTCAGACAATATTCTGTTTCATGAAAGAGAAACCTGACAACTAAACAGAAAGCTTCATACAATTGTGTGTTCATGAGTCAGAAGGAGCCACAAGAAGACATTTCTTCACATTTACCCAACAATCAATAGGCCACTGTCTCCTCTTGATTGAAGTAGTAATGATTGTGATAGTGGACAGTCCCCTGGATATGGACCATTGTAACAAAGTAATGATAATGCAGTGTGTAGAAAACAAAGCTCTGTTTTTTGTGTGCCTTTATATTTTGTCGTCTAAAGGGGTGTTGATCTTCTGTTTAACACAGAGAGAAAAGTTTTGTGTGAACATGTTACAAAACAGATCCTCTGTCTAATAGCTGATTGTATCTGTATTGACATTTCAGCCTTCTGTGGTCTCAGACTGATTTGCTTACATGCGAACAGCAGTCAGTCATGTCGACCTGTATTATGTCTAACTGCAAGTGATTATAGCAAAGATGAATAAGTATGATTTTAGTCAGACTGTGGTGTATGTACTCAGGTAAATCAGTTGATCCATTTTTTCAAAGTGAGAATAATACAGGAAAAGCCGCATCTGGGTACAGAAACTGATTTCCCCACCATGACATCTGATACAAAAAAATAGAAGGTCAGTGCAGATCAAATCCATTTGGTCTCTGGAAAGAAATAGTGTGTAATTAACTGCAGTAATCAGGGATGGGACACGTGGCAGTTTGCTAAATGAAAGAGAGGAAGGACAATACTGGTGAATAAGAGGGAAGAGAGGACATTGATACATACGAACAACATTGACACCTGAACATTACTTTGAATATTAACATTACACCTGAATATTATCATTGTAGAGCATTTTTTTTCCATCCCTGTAGATGTATGTATACACATCTCCCACATATAAGCCTACCCAATTTACCACAGTTAGGAAAGTGGCACGTGTCCCAAAGCAGCTCACTGAATCAGACCCTTTCCTTCCATATTGGTTATATGATCCCAGAGTCCCATCAATAAAGGGGAGGTGACATAATGAAAGTGACCCTAATGGAAAAATAAAAATGCTGACAATCTCTGTGGATCTGACCCTCAGATGAAGTCATTCATACTTCAAATAACCCCAGAAAAAAAAAAAAAGAAAGATCAAAAACTAAAAATGAGCCATCTTTGCCAGGGAATGTGTGAAGGATAAATTGCTGCGATATTGACACCTCTGATCTTTCTGTTGCACAACTGCATCACTGCAGGTCAGGCTTGCATAATTTCTGTACATAGAAATGTACAAGGATATGTATTATTGAAGATGAATCTGAGTGATGAAGTGGGAATGCTAAAAGTCTGTAATCTAAATGGAAGCCCAGCTGCTTTTCAATCAGATAGCTAGGTATAGAAGATGACAGTTTGATAAGTAAAAAAGAAGACGGGTGATGTAGGAAGAAAATTTCCTTTTTAACAACATTGAGACCTGCCACTTAGTTGGGTACATTACCTAATTTTAGAAGAGGTTATCGCAAATCTATACCTTCTAACTGCTATCGTGGCTTTTTTCTCATAAACAGCCACACTTCATGTTTTTCTAGAATATGTTTTACTTCTCATCCTAAAGATGTAGAAGCCCGATGAATAAGAGAAAAAGCTGAAAAAATATGTGGATATACTAGGACTGTGACTTTAATTAACCAAATGAATACATTAGTCACAGAAAAAATAACAGAAAAATTAAACACATTTATTTGGAATATATATATTTTCCACAGAAAATAGTATTTTTGTTTTAAATAAACAAAATAAAGCAGAACTTAAAGGTCAACACTGCAACCCCATCATAGCTTTAATTATCGTCTGTGATTCCAAGTCTATGATCTTCACCATTCATTTTTTTGAAGAATGATTAAAAATGTTTTGAGGTCAAGCGACAGGATAAGTAACAGAAAGGACGATCATAGACAGCAGAGATGGGCAGATGCAGAGCAGAGAGGAGAAAATGAGAGCATCTGTCTTCACCGCTCCAGGCAGAAGAAATATTTGTCAGCACAAGCTGCTCAATACAAAACCCAGAGCCAATTACAGTTAATGGTAAATGAAGCCCATGATTGGATTATATTGGTGTTTGATTGCCCCTGCAGAGATGATTTAAGAAGCAGTGATGGGGGATGAATGAACTTAGTCAGACCTAGTTTCCAAAAGTTAATCAAAACTTTAATGCAATGTGCATGTGAAAAAGTGTTTTTACTAATTTCTGTTTTGCTTTTTATTCATATTCAGCTGTTTCATCAAACTCCATTTTAACATCAGAAAAAGATAACATCAGTAAACACAAAAAACCCAACTTGGTCCTGTGGGAAATATATCTTGTCATGATGATATGCGAGTTTTTATTTATCTAAGAGGAATAAAAAAGGAGTTGTCATTTTTTGAACTGGAAGTTACTTTGGGACACATGTCCCCTGCAAGCTTCTCCAGAATGAAATAAGTGGCTAGTGCTAAAAGTGCATAAGAATATCTGAAGGGCCATAAAAAGTTGGAGGTGTTCATTTACTCTTCAAATTTTACAAACACCTGTCTTACCTGATTTAATATGGTTGTCCAAACCTACAAAACCTCACCATCCATTCAGGGTTCTTTGAGTTCTTTTTCTGTACCTTGACTGGCTATTTAATAATTATGCACCAAACCCTCAACCACCTTCACAAATTATTCATTTTAATATCCCCTACAGTTCATAATTATCCCTATGATTATCCAGGCAAATAACATGACAGCGAATGGAAATATGAGTTGGACTGTTATGCCACAGATCTTTGAAGAAACACAAATCAGCATACACCAATTTTGCTGCCTACTTTTGTACATGCAAAAAAAGTATAAAGGCTGTGTGAATTGTATTCCTCGCCAGTACTCTCAGATAGATTCCTCACTCACTTTTGCTTTTGTTCTTCTAGACTAAAGGTCATAAATCTTTTTAATCCCAATAACAGCTTTTACCTTTGTCTTTGTGCCAGGACCACAAAACCTATCTTGCCCTTGGGGGAGAACAAATGGAAAATAAATTATTATTACAACTCTAGGGCCCTGTTTCAGAAAGCGGGATAAGTGAAAATCCTGATAACCATTATCCTGAGTCAACTTACTACCACAACTTACTTTGTGAACCAACCCTGCTTGGTAGCAGGATTGTTTGAACTAATCCTGAATTTGTCCTACTGTTTTGCTGAGACCTGGGACAAGGAAAGTGTAATAAATGATGTGTCCTTTTCCAGAGACAAGATGCTGGAGAGTAAAAGCTTTTCAGAAATCTCTGTCGGAAGAGCGTGATCAGACTGCGATTAGATGTCTTCTTATTACCTGATTAATATATTATCGAGCGTTACCGTTTTTCATAATAGTTAGTATTTTATTTCATTGAAGGGTCACCTGACTATATTGCACCTGTAATTTATTTAATCTGAGTATGCCTTTTTGATGTATGTGCAATCATACATTTAATTTCATTCATCCTGTTTTATTCATCTTCACTAAACAGCCTATTAAAACTTTTTGTGGCTCCTGTTTTCCCTCATTGGGTTTTACAACTTTTAGTCTTCTAATCTTTTTTCTGTGGTTTAAGTGAACTTAGTGAACCTGGATGCTTTCATTGTACCTTGCTTTGCCACTGATGCACCAAAAATTTTCCATTGTGGGACAATAAAGGATTTTCTTTTCTATTCTGTATTAGATACACTTAACCACACACACACACACACATATATATATATATATATATATATATATATATATATATATATATATATATATATATATATATATATATATATATATATATATTTATTTATTTATTTTTAATCACTTCCTTTACTAAAGACAATAATCCTTTCATTTCATGTGAGCCACATATAGCTCTTTAGCTTCAAATTGAGGAAACCTGCTTTAGTCCATTTCCTTCATTCCTGTTTCATTTCCTGGTAATATGGGTACCTTTTTAGTATTGCATTTACTATCTTCACCAGCACTTTTTCCTCTCCCATACTACATAGGTTTTCTGTTTTCATGCCTTGGATTACAATATAAATTTGCACAATAGGAAACATATTCACAATTCTGCTTATGCTGCTGAATAGTCTTTCACTTTCAATGCTGTGCTCAGCTTTTAGAAAATCTAGTGCTGCTGTTTAGCATGCATTTCACACATCCCTGTCGCTTGGAAGTGATTGCAATCTCCCTAGAGGTAACCAAAATGCTGAGGTGATGTAGAAACTGGATATAACCATACAACCCGAATTTTATCTTATTCTAACATAAAAACTGCAATACCTGCAATAACCTGTGTCTGCCAGTATTCTGTGCCATGGCTTATCACCAGAGGCTAGAAAAGATTTAGACACATGAATGCAAGTGTCTCTGTGTCAAATTGCTACTCGAGAGTTTAAAATGACTTCATTTTTCTAGTTTACTACTGCACATTAAAAACAGAATTTAAATAACTTCAGAGCCTATTGAAAATGTACTTGAGAGATTTCAGATTGACCCCATATTTTTGTCTCTTCAAAAGAAACGTAACTGAAGATTTTTTAAAATTATTTATACTTATTGAAGTTAATCACAGTGTTTGGGAAGTTTTATTTATCAATCCCCGACCTTCTGTTTCCCTGGGGTATGGATACAACCTGACACAGAGGCGTATTATTTTTAGCCACTGAGACAATGAACTAGGTAGGCTGGACTCAAATGCACAATTCAGACATAATCCAGAGTCAAAGGCGTTAAATCACAGGCCAATGGTTGGTACACAGGATATCAGTCAGGAGGAAAGGCAGAAGTATCCAAATCACTGGGAAGACTCAAAAAGTTCTAATGGATCAGGAAGACCAAAGGCAAAATCAGACAAGCTGGGAAGTGCAGACAACAGAGGACAGATCAAGGCTCACATGGGAAAGCCACTGGCCATTAGGCTGGAAACAGAGATGAGTATATTTTGCCACTACAGACTGTTGAAGGTTGAGGAAAGTAACATTTCTCCAAATCTCAGTTTAAGAACTGCAGCAAATGGCAGCATCTTCAGGTGTCACCATGTCTCTGTAACGGCTACTAGACACCATCTTTATTCCAAGTGCTGTTTGGGAGACATGCCAGGAAAAAGTATTTTCTGTCAAACCATCACAAGTATAAACATAGAGATTCCTCAAACCTTCTGGGACTTTATTTAAAACTGAGCACTTTTTTCTGGTTAGATTAAGATTGAGCTTTTATGGAACAACAACTTGAGATGGGTTAGGAGTGAAACAAAGGGTAAATATGTGGAAAAGCTCCTCTTCATGCTTCCTGTTAAGTATGGCAGATGATGGGTGATGCCATGGGGCTATCTCTCCTCTAAAAGGCTCTGGGAATATTAAATAGAGAGCATGATTTCATGCAGTCTGTGAAACAGCATGGATTTTAAATAAAAATCTAGTGGTCTCTAGCAGGGAACTGGAAATGCGTCATCATTGAGTTTTTCAGCAGGATAATATTCTAATCCAAAACGAATGGCAAAATCAACACTGAAATGATTCACTAGTTAGAAAATCAACCTTCTTTCATGGCCGTCTCAGTCCCCAGACCTTAATCCTATGGAGGATTTCTAAAAGACTAAGGTTGGGCAGACACTGCACGATATTTTCAGCAGTTGTATTCAGCTCCAGTTCAAACTGTGCAACTATGTTGCATAGTTCAGTAACGCAAATCATGTTCTCACACTGTAGGACCTGACTGCTCACATTGTACACAAGTAAGCAACACATCGGAATCTTAAATCTGGAACTGCAAAGAAGAAAAACCCAGAAGTGATCAGACACTCACCAGAGAATGAGAGAATGCTTAACAAAAACAAATGTGCTTCCTTGGCAATCCTTGCCATTCTATGCAGAGAAAAGTGCAAAAATACTCCTTTATCATTTCCGCTTCCATGTTGGTGCATGCACAGTGTGAGAGGTTCCAGTAAATTTGCCTTATGGGACTGCTTCAACAGTGTGATACCCTCAAGAGGGACAACCACAATTTCAAACAGGTTTGATTTTCATGTGATCTTTCGATTGCTGATCAGGAGCTGGTTGTGAGGTGTTAATTGGTTCTCGTATACTACACGATGCACGACATATGATTAAGCTGAAACTTGACCCAATCCCAAAAATTGTCATGCGAGTATCAGCTCAAAATGGGCCAAAAACTGAAGTGTAAACCCAGCTTAAGCGTGACAGCAGACCCAGGAATTTGGATCTTCTACATGTGTCCCTTGTCAACACACCTGAATCAAACGGTTGATTACCTCCTCTACATTCAGTCAAGTTTTACAGAGTCGCGCTAGTGAATAATGTTGCAACACATGTTGAAACACAGGTACATCTAAAAGTTGGAGACCAGCCCTTGAGAACAAGTGTTTGACACCTGTGCTCTAGAGAGATTAAAATTAGGACTGTGGGTTATTAAATAATCATATGAAAGGGATAGTATTGTTTGGGAATTTAACCTATGATGACTGTATCGAGGAATAACAGCCTCTGTATATGGGCTAGCAGCCCTACCACTATGCGACCCACCTGCCTGAAGATATGATGATATATCTCAATCATATCAGTTACCAAACATTCACATACCGTGAGAGACCTGGAAAAATGGCCAGAAAATATTGCATTGCAAAAAGTAATTTGCAATAATAATACTGTCCACATCTGTATAGCATTTAATATATATTTGTGGTTCATTCAGCAGCCCAAATTGAATTGATCAACTCTTTCTCTCTTTGTACAATTTCTTTCTCCCAGTAGAATATTTCACAGTGTTGGAGCATACAAAGTATTAACAGCTGAGCATTTTTCTTCCCCCTCATAAAACCCCCAATTTGATGGTTGGATTTTTCAAAATACTTCAGGGTGACGCTGTGCTTCTGGAGTTAGGATTCATTTATGTTAAAGATTTCTGACATTTCTTAACCAAATTACCTCTAAATGTAACCAGCAGTATAAGAAGTACACAGAGAAGTCAACTGAATGTCAGTTTTTAGGTGCATCAGGGCAGCAGATCTTTGAGGGCTTCAGGCTTCCGAGATGCTTCTTATGTGGGTGAGGGGTGTATCACTGGTTTTTGGTGTTTTTTTGACTCTCCTTTAAAGGTTACTGGTCATTTGTCAAATCTGCTTTGTCCAATCTCGGCCTCAAAAGATGGCTCCTGTGAACTGAGGAAGAAAGAAAAATAATCTGGTTCTCAAATAAAGTGTTCCCTCTTTAACAGAACACTTCAGTTGATATAAATTGTTTTTACATTTTGTTTGAATATTGCAAACATTGTTTCTTGACATCACATCACCACCAGAAAGTCAAGACAACTCATTTATCTCAGGGGAGATAACCCCATACATGTCTACTGGGGAGAACAAGGCGAGGTAGGAGGAGAAAAACAGCATGATGACTCACACTGACAAGAGTGTTTGTCGTCATCTTTATTCCTGAGTGGGATTCAGAACCCACAGCCCACTCTGACATTTCACTTACAAAAGGTCTGCCTTTTGTTATTGGTTTCTCCTCAAGTACAATCACAGATCCAGTACAGAACAATATTCCAATCTTAACTCCTCAGTCTTTGGTTATTTCAGGGAAATTTTATTGCAACATTTGATTCAGCTAATGCAGTTTAATCTACTGCAAGAGACCGGTACAGAAGAAGCTTAAAAATGTTTTACAAATGCAGTGTAACTGATTGATAGCACTAAATAAATTACTGCTTACATGGTTATTAGGGTTTCCATTTTTGTCAATGAGTTGCTCTTGAATAAATAAACTTTGTCCCATCCAGAGCATAGATAAGCTGTCATCAGTCATTCCTTTTTTCCTTTTTATGTCACACTTTTCTGGTTGAGTGTTTTCATAAAGATCTGTGTAGAGCTCATTTAACACAACATGCTGGGAAAATGTAAAAATGTACCATCTTGTTGTTTCTGTTTCACTGCTCTTGAGTTATGCTACATGTAAGAAATCTTATTTGTAACACGAAGCAAAGCTCCACTTATCTGTCACATTGTTTGCTCATAGTACCAGTCTAATTAAAAATCACTGAATGAATGAACTCACAATCCTTAGCTGTCTTTTGTGTTCAGCTTCTTTCTGAGTCATCTTTAACTTTATTGAGCTCAGTGCACAGCGTAGTGGTTTTTTTTAAAAAATTAAAGTGAATTTCTATCAGCAATACGTCCTCTGCAGATCTCCAGATTGGTGTGCTGGCTTTGATACAACACAATCTTGGAGGAGGAAGGGCTGAAATGTAAAGAATTTGGCTAAACAAGGCTGAGATTAATTGAAGGAAAAAGTGATGTAGGTCAACATTTAATTGATTTTGCCAACAAAAATGATTAATGATTTTAGAAATTTGTTGTTGATCAAGAATGGAAAGCTAAATGGTTTGCAATCTGAGTAAACAACTATATCATCCTACAGTGCTATGCAATGAATATCAAATAAGTCAACCATGTAAATTGTTTCGGGTGGGACTTTGTTTTGATGGGCAAACCATGTGAAAAATCAAATGCAAAGACAGACTGTTTGCATTTGACTTTAACACATATGACCAAGCAGCTTGGCTAAGTTATTTGTTGTTTGTGTTGGAAAAAAAAAAAAAAGTATGACTTTTCTCTCAGATTGTGAATGCAGACACTTGAATGCAAGTAATTCACAGTATTGTGACAAGATCTCATCTCATCCACTTGTTTAATAATCCTGGTGCAAATACCTAACTGGTAGCATGAAAGATATATATGATATTTAGCCAGAGAATATAGAGCTGTAAAAAAGAAAAATATATTTTTTTTAAACTTTTATTTAAAAAAGATTTTGGGATGGTTGAGTTTTTATTAATTTTCGACATTTTTCAACTCTAAGCCAAAGCATACTTTCACAGTGCATTTCTTTTTTTTTTTTTTTTTCCTACCCAAAGTCAGTGTCCAAGTGTGGAAATTCGAAATTTGGTTGACTTACTAACTCGTCAATGCTACAGCTGCTATACGTAGGGTTCCACATCAGCCATTCATCCTCTACTATTTCATCATCTGTCAGTCATTTCTCAGTCTGAGAGGAGCAATTGTTTTCACTAAATTCCCTTGTTGTCTTTTTCTGAAAGGCTGGAATTTCCTAGTCCTTTGTGAGTGTAGCCATGCAGTAAAACTGGTGACAGGTTAACCTGCAGTTCAGTCATGCTGAAGAAAGCCCCTGGGATGAGAGCCATTGCTTCTTTTTCGTACAATCATTGGATAAAAACCACAGCAGAAGTACTGACTTAGAATATCAAAAAAATAATAATTTAACACATCATCTCAATTTGTGAACAGGAAACATGATATTTAGAAAAAATTATTTGTTTAAAATTCAGAAGCTTAAATCACCTAAAAAACACTAAATAATAAGTATTTATTAATTGAGTCATATAGTATTGAGTAGTATTCAAATAGCACTGGCAGTGGAGAAGCACTTGTCAAGAAATCAGTCTGACTGGTTGGTCAGCAAGTGCTTTCCACCACCCTGCATCCAACGTCTTCATGGCAACCTACTGTTTTGCAGAACAATGGGTGGTGGCAGTCCTCAGCACTTCTGATTATGTTATTCAGGAAAGGAAAATAATAAAATACCACTCAGACGTTGTCAGTTAAGATACTAGATACCACCCTTCTTCCTGCACCTCCAGCTTTATGTTTTTATTTTTCATGGTGAAAACACCTGCAGAATATCTGGATGTGGTTTCAAAATCAGCAGTTGAGAAGTAGTGAACGTCCTGGTTAGATTTCTCTATAGGTATATTTGATATTTGGTTTTATCTTTGCACTTATAAAATTATAAAGACAAAAAAAGTTTATTTATCTTTTTCAGATGTAGTTAGAGACCTTCCAAGTTAAACGGGGGAAAAAATTTGTTGTTTTATCACAAATGCAAACATTTTGAACTAAAAATTTGCTAATATCTGTTGGATAAATCATGGAATGCCTAACTGTGATTTTCAGCTTCAACACTTTGTTGAACAGACCTTGTTAAACAGACCATTCACTTGCAGATTCAAATGCAGATATGTTCTCCTAAAAAGATGACAAACATCCATTCTTTAACCAGTAATATAAATCATTCATGTTCAACTTCAGCTGAATTTTCAATCAAGTAGTGATAGTAACAGCATTCACTCTTGCATTCATATGTGAGTTGCATATCTACTTAGTAAGCAACAAGTGGAGCTGATGTTGTGTTGCCTGTTTTCATGCATCATGATTGGCGCCAGGAGCAGAACACTGAAGGTAAAGACTGAGCAGCGGTTCACAGAGACTGAGGAGATGCTGCAGGGTGAATCTTGGATTCATGCAAGTCTGGATTGCCATGTCATTTCTGCTTTTTAAGTGGGGGGCAAATCTGAATCACTCCCCCCTTCAATCACACCGCTTTCGCCACTCAAATGCAATTTCAACTCAGTTGTGGTTGGAGGGCACTGGAAATTAACTCCTCTGAGGCCATGCTTAGGAAATGAAATTGCCTTGACTATGGCCTTTTGTCACGTAGCTTGCTCTGCATATTAATGATTGGTGCTAAGTGTTGTAGCTAGTTTAATCAGAATCCCTTTGATTGGTCTTCATCTCTGTCTTTTGTTTTTCTTATTAGTTCCTAAATGTTTTATGAACCCATCAAGGGCCTGAAGCTGTTTTTTTATGCTGTTATATGTGACAATTATTTCTCCATTAATATCTCAACATTCACTTTTAAATAATACCTTAACAAGAATCCAGTCATATCTCTGCCTCTGGTCGACTGAGAAATAACTCGTTGATGAGATAGTTATTACTACAACAACAATGAGTAATGGGTGAGAGCTGTAACTCAAATAGCAATAAAGTGGAAAACACTGCAGACACAGAAAGGAATGATGCTGAAATCAGTTCGCTTTCCAGCCAAAATCAACATGATTGATGGCAGTGACTTATTGCTCATATGCTACAATGTCATGACTGAACACACCAGTAACTAAAGCAATTTGTCAATATAGGGAATACTCTGCTGTAAGTTAATGCAAGGCATGCTACCTGAAGGGTAATATTTAATAACCTGCCAAGAGGTCACACATTGTAAAGGATAATCAAAGCAAAGATGAATACTTGGGGATAGATTTGTTTGCAGTAAACAAATCCAAACAATCACAAAATAATATTTCTCCAAAATCTATTGCTTAACTTTTTAATGTTATTCAAAACTGCCTGTATGAAGAACCATACTTTAGTGGATGGATGTCAAGAAGTAGTAGTGATTATTTCCTTTGTGCCCTTCATCGTAACGTTCTTTAAGGCCTTGCTGAACACTGAGGTACTACAGAATGACAGAGCTGTTAAAAGAACAAAATGAAGTCGAAGGCAAACCTTCCAGTGAGAAATGTGAAAAATTATACCATCCTGCTTTCACTCACTCCCACTGTTCAGTGACACTGAAATAAGCTGAATGCAAATGTGAACACATTTACCCAACAAATTTCCCTGTGAAACCTCACAGAACTGATATAGTAATCTGGAGATTAAAAATCTATCTTCTATCATTTTAATTTTGTGCTGAGATTTTCAGTATTAACTTCAAAATTCCATCAGGACGTTATGGAACCTGAAAATCAGAATTAAAAGAAAGGTTGTATTGCGTAAAAGGAGAAAATGCTTGGGGCTTATTTTAAATCACTGAATAAACTCACTAAAATTAAAACTGTAATTGTAAAACAACAATCGCTGATTCCTCAAAACGGTTCTGTTGCAGCTTTTTTGGTAAAGCCTCTTTTAAAAGCAAATTGCCAAGAATCTTTTCAAAATCACAATCTGGACTTCATATTGACCAAATTTAGTGAACCTTTACAGTTGTTATAACTTATTTGCTGCATAATAGAAATATAATGTCCACAATTACATCTGTGACCCACTAGGAATGCGTTGTGATGTATTTGTGAGCAAAAACATGGCTTGTTTTTAATAGATATGCTCAAAGAAATCAGCTGGTGTTCAGCCTGACCAGAACAGACAGGTGGGAAATGAAAACAACTATTTTCTCTTCAGTTAATGCAACATTCCTAAATGCTAATGGGTTGGTACTTAACAACATTCAAAGTGGTTGCTGAAGGAAAAAAGAAAGTATTGACAGTTTCAGTTAGGTGTCGAGAAAAGAAAGTAAAATGAAGCATGAAATGTGTAAAAAATGTATTTAAAAAGAAAAGGTATTTTCTCAACACAACAAAATGAGACAAAAATCTTCATTGTTGGCAGCCATTTGTAAGCAAGTATCTCTTTAGGGCAAGTTTTGAGACTGAACAGTACAATACCTCAGAAAAAAAAATAAGTAATGATGCTACCAGGTGAAAACAATTTCTCCTAACTTTTGAAAAATGTTTTCTTTCATGATCCTACAGCATCTAAATGAGATCAGTTCTGGTCTTTGACTGACCTCAGGACTTTCCATTTCTGAATTCTCAGCCAGTCCTTGGTGGATTTACTGGTATGTTTTGGGGCACTGTCATGTTGCATTGTCCAGTTCATTGTCAGTCAGGAGCACACCAAGCTTAATGCCCAAGGTTTGGCAAACTGTACCGATTTAAAACAGGAAGCCCATTTCATTTGTCAAATCAAGACGATTCTATAAGTGTTGTAAGTGTTGTTCTGCAACATGTACAGTTGTCAGGCCAGATAGCTCTCCACTACATCAGAAAAAAAATTGAGGCACCTTTAGCCCTTGGCATGAACGGGCAAAACCTTTGGTGTAAGTAACAGTGTTGGAGGTGAAATGGGATTCACCAATAAATTACACCGCTTAACACAGCAGCTTACTACCAAGTCCT
The DNA here is from genome assembly GCA_014839685.1 of Anableps anableps. Classification (NCBI taxonomy): domain Eukaryota; kingdom Metazoa; phylum Chordata; class Actinopteri; order Cyprinodontiformes; family Anablepidae; genus Anableps; species Anableps anableps. Next base: position 21,266,822 of record CM026068.1, on the reverse strand, counting down.
GGTTGGTGATCCAACTTTTCATGATTTAGTATTTTTGATTTGGAGGAAGCAGATTATCCTGTTAGACACTCTGTTGCAAAGCACTACAATTTTGGCTAAAGGTTTTCATTTGATGCAGACAGTAGCTCGCTATCCGCAAAAAGCTGATGAAATCTAAAGCAAACCAGTGAAGGAATCCTCTATTTCCTCAGTGCATTAGGAAATCGTGTCCCGAAGGTTTATGAAGAGATTCTGTCTCAACCATTTTCGTTTCTAAAAAAACAATTTTAGCAAGGACATGTAACTACTATCATATTTGTCTGATGGACAAGTGTCTGAGTAATAGGAAATGAATGCTTAAGGAGTCCTCCAGTGACTCAGGGTGGCGAGATGAGGCATGTCACACAACTAAAATTAAATTAAAGCTTTATGTTGTGACATGTTTGGAAGCAGTCAGCCATGAGGAGCCAGGCTATGCTCAACTGGAGTTTAAAAATCCAATTCCTTCATGTTAAAAGATAGTAAAGCAAAGTTCTCACTGTACAGTTTGTAGGAAGGGGAAACACTGAGTAGCAGACTAAACAGTGGAAGGCGAATGAAGAGTTTCATTTATCACCCTGTGAGGAAAAATTAATCTATAATCCATTAATCTAGGACTCTTATGAGAGCTCCATTCCAGTTTCTCTCTTACTGTCTTTGGACAAATGGAGCTAATCACTGGGAGCAGAGGGATACAGATGACCGACAGCTTAGTCCACTCTGTTTAAAGGACTGTTTGTATTCTTCTCAGTTTTCTGGAGGAATTGAATTGGGTTTTGTGCCTCTTTTCTGAAGTTAATCTATTTGTACTCCATCAGAAATGCACCAATTAAAGTTCCTTTAATTAGATTAAAATACCCATACCCAGCTTTGTTGCCTTACTCAACCCTGCTGTTTGTTAGGACAACGTATAGTCCATTCTTTCCCACTTTTTAAATCAAATGTTGCTTTTCCATCGCTTTTATCTGTGTAAGCTCCTAAGTCTAATAAAAAAGAAAGATTCAGAGGGAAGGTAATCGTCTGCTCGGTGATGAGCCAAGGGATCCAGGGGCTCCTTGGCTAGTTGAGATAAGGCTGTGCACATCCCACAGCACCCAGTGCCTGGGTTCAGGTTCATGCATTGACTGCCATCTGAAAATACATTTGTTTCCACAGTCATGGACACAGTTCACATGGTAAATTATAATTGTCTCAAAATTATTTTCTTTAACAATAACTTACACACAAAAAGACCCTTAATTAGAGAGACAGGGAGAGAGAGTCTTTACAACAAAAAACTGAAAACATCCATTTCTACTATCAACAGTGCTGTGAAAAATTAAGTCACAGTTTCTCACTCAAATCAGAGTCCAGATTTTGCGAGAACCTCCATTTAATGTTCCAAAACATTATCCAAAACCCTCAATTAATCTTTATGAGTGATTCAGCTAATTTCTGGACATTCTCCTTTATGATTTTCTGGTATAGAGCAGAACTTATGGTTCCTTTAATTATAGCAACTTGCCCAGGTTCTGAAGCAGAAAAGCAGTAAAGCAGGCCTGGACCATCACACTATCACAACCGTCTTTGACTTATTTTATTCAAATGCTCTGTTTATTTTTATGCCAAATATAACAGGCTGCATACCTGCCAGTATCTTTAAGCCAGTCAGTTTTTTTTTTCTTTTTGAAGACCACTAAACTTAGCTGAGGCAGCAGATGTTCTTGGTTCTTAGTAACTTGCATAAGTCGCTGATGCACTTTTAGGGTAATTATTGAAGTCTGGCCACTCCTTGGAAGGTTCAGCACTAAGCTTTAAAAATGTTTTTGTAACCATTTCAAGCTGATAGATGTCAGTGACTGTTTCCCTGCTTGTTCCTGAATTTCTATTTATACTCATACTATTTAGGTGATATAATTATTCCAGAGGTCAGTCAGTTATGTTTGTATATGGTTAAAACACCTCTTTTTTCTTTTGATGCCACAGTGTTTTTACAGTTTTCTTGGACACTTTCAGGTTTCTCTCTTTTAAAATCTCTCTCCTTTAATGTGTCTGCTTGATTTTGTCATTTGCCTTTGGATTTTGTTTTCTCCCTCTGACACACTTTCAAACTTGTCAAAACGCTCTCTGTCACCTCCTCAGAGTTGATTCAAAGTCAGATGCAAACAAGAGGACAGTAATGATGACAGAATCCAAATCCTACTGGTTATGCAACAGCAACACACAAGACTAGATAGGAAAAATACTCTACATATTTTCTAGATAAGAAAAGATTTAATACACTGATAATGTTAGAAAATGTGTCTTTTATGACATAGCTATTTAGCAAAAATCATCAGCTAGCGAGACTTTGGTTTGTTCTCCTACTAGTTTTCCCATGTATTTATCAAAGTACTGTGGTGTCTTGTTTTGTATCTCTTCTAAAGAAATTCAAATAACAAGATTTAGCGTCCTCATTTAATTTCATGAAAATGTATCTCTGGATGGGGTATTCTTTCCAAAATTATCATCCAGAGAAATAGATTCAATATATTACCAAAAGCTGTATTTCCAAATGCCTCTCACCCAATTACTTCTGGAGATAGACACCAGACACCCCACAACCCTGCAAGAAAAAGCAGAGTATAGACAATGGATGGATGCATATTTCCAAAAGCATTCACTCTCTCATGTTGTAGTCACTATTAGGACTACACGTATGTAAATTAAAGCACTTTCACAAACATATGTGAAAGAATGGGTCACTCTCAGGAGCGTTCCAGCATGGCGCTGTGACAGGATGTCACCTGTGCAATCACACCAAATATGACATTTCCTCATTATGAAATACTCCACAGTCAACTGTGAGTGCTATTATAGCAAAGTGAAGCAAGTGGGAATAATGATAACTCAGCCATTAAATGGTAGATCATCCAAAATTGCAGAGCATGTTCAGTGGATGCTAAGGCTCATGATGAGCAGCTATGAGTAGTGCCAACTTTCTTCAGAGTCAGTTGCTACAAAGGGGATTATGATGTGGTGTTGGTTTTCAGAAGTTGGACTTGGCTCCTTAGTACTAGTGAAAGTAACTCTTAATGATTCAGCATACCTAAGATAGATTTTGGACAATATCATACTCAACATTGTGGGAACAATTCACAGATTGCTCCTTCAATTTTGACAAGACTGTTTTCCAGTGCAAAAAGCAAGTTCCATAAAGACATGGATGTGCAGATTTGATGAGAAAGAACTTCACTGGACTCCTACCTTCTTTCTATAACAGCTACCTTCTTTGCATCATTTATTATTATTCCTAATTGTCATTTATACTCAATCCATAAGGCTCATTTTATTACCAAATTCTTCCAACATGGCTTTAGCAAATGGTAGAATATGACTCAGACCGGCCCATTTGAAAAATAAACCAAATGCTTCAACACTTTATAGATGACCATTTATCCACAAGTTGAAACTTTTCAGTTCTAGTCTGTTGATGCTAGGCCTACACACTTCAATATTCCCAAAAACTTTTAAGCTATAACATAGATATAAATATATAAAGTTTAATCTTTGCAGCCACATCAGACTGCTTTGCTTGAGGGTCACCTTTTCCAGATTTTTTTAAACTTAAAAAATGACATCAGGAAGTCAGAAAATCAAACTTACGTTAAAAAGCAAAGTGAATCATATGGCTTAGCAGACCGGAGTAAATGATCATTTAAAAAAAAAAAAAAAAAAAAAAAAAAAAAAAAAAAAATCATTCGAATAAGGCTGCTCTACTTTCTAGCATGTGAATACATTTACTGACAAAGTGAACTGATTCAACAGTGTGTGTTCTCCATAACGCTCCAGAATTCAAAGCTATTCTGTATGTCAGAACAAAGGCAACAAAGTTATGAGAAAACAGTGACTCTTACTGGCATTTCTGGCATTTTATGTTTCTGAATCAAATCCAGCTTTAAACATACAAAGCCACTCCCGTGCACTCAATGTTATTGAATACCATTTTCTACTTGCAGTACATTCTTGTCAATGCAAACATAATTAAAGTCTCATTAGCATGTCTGGGATGTCTTTCTCTGTCGTCCTGCCTTTCCGACAGGCTCTGCTGTGGAGTTTATCAGCTGTAAAACTGTTGTTTGTATTTGTGGATTCTCATCCCCATCCTCATCACATCCCACTGACCATTGATCTGTTCTCCACTTTGAGTTGTCCACCAAGTGGACAAATTGTTTAAAGCTGCAGTATGTATCTTTCACAAAAATATGTTTTTTCCATATCTGTTAAAACTGTCACCATGTCGTGACAGTTTGGTATGAGACAGATAATCTGTGAAAAGATCAAGCTCCTCCACCTCCTCCTGGAGCTACTATTGCTGTCTAAAGAAATGCACTGCTCTTGACCAAAAAAAAAAAAAAAAAAAATCAATCAGAGCCAGGAGGATGGTCTTAGCGCTGTCAATCACCCTCATGTACACATTAGCTCAGTGTGCTAATGGTGAAGAAGAAAAACTCTTTGTTCACCGGTGGCCATGCTAACTAGCCTTAGCATTAGTGGCAGGCTACGTTGTGGTGAACCAGCTGTAGCATAGCAGAGAGTAAGGAGGAGTGTGTGAGCAGCGCATACACAAGGGTGACTGACAGGCTATGACCCTCCTCCTGGTTCTGATTGGTTGTTTCTGACTGAGTGGTGTATTTCTGCAGTTAATACTGGGAGCACTGGGAGGAGCTCGAATTTTTCACAGATTATCTGTCTTATACTGTCACGACATAATGATAATTTTAACAAATATGTAAGAAACATATTTTTCATGAAAGTTATATACTGCAGCTTTAACACATCAACTTTTTTTCCTGTGACTATATTTCTAACATTTTCATGCCATGAAATTGACACCAGGTGACAACAAAAACCAAAGAAATCCACACATGCAAAGAAATCCCAGCAAATTAGTTGACAAATCAAGTTATATGTAAAAAAAAAAAATGGAATGGCACAAAGAATAACTACTGAACAAACTTATAGATATATATTAAATATTTTGAAGGAAAAGCCTTTGTTAGTAATGGCAACTTTAAGACCAGTCACATGCATTGCTTAGGTGTAATTTTCACCCATCCTTTGACACAAACTTTAAATCTTTAAATATAAAGTTCTTTCGGTCCTTTCTAAGCACTCTCATCTTCAATTCTTTCTGTATTGGGATACAATCAGGTATCCACAATTAAATACAACCAGGTGACTGATTGTGCTATTCTGGCCGTTTTACTTTCTTTCTCTGAAACCAGTTAAGAGTTTTCTTGGTTGTGTGTTTGGGACTATTGTCTTGCTTGAAAATTCACATTTGACTCATTTCTCTATTCATCCCAGTATTTCACTGACTTGTCCAAATCTTCTGCAAACTTTAAACAAGCTTTTTGATTGCTTTCGCTTCAGCAGTGTTCTGCACAGTGTGTGTGCATAAATCCCACTGCAGTTGAGTGCATTACTTGGTGTTTTCAATACTGAAATACTGAACCTGCTATTTCTAGTTCTTTCTGAAGCTCTTTATGAGTTTTCCTTTGCAACTGGATAACTCTTGTTTCTTCATTTGACTATATCAGAAATTTTGCGAGAGGCATCTAACAGTGATTAATTTACAGTAAAATGATATTTCCATTTCCAGATTATGGCTCTAACTCAAAATTCAGGAAATTAAATATGCAGCTGCAATCATTGCTATTAATATGTTTTGAAACAGTAAGACTTTTTGTTGAATTGTCTTTGCTTTTACCAATAACTTTGGCAATAAGAAACCTTTTTATATGACATCAGTTAATATGCAGCCAGCTAGCATTTATTTGCACATAGCAGCAGGAAGGCTTTCTAAAAAATAACTGATTTAAACTGGTTTCATAGCTTTCTTTGTATTTTTGAAAATCATTGTCTTTGTGTTCAGTACTTATTCCTTAAACCATTCCACATTACAACACATAACTCATGAATCAGTTTATTTAAATTTTCTTGTATGTGTGGATACCTTGGTTGGCACTGACATCTGGTGTGAATTTCATGCTTTTAAAAATATTTGAAGTTTTGTGAGAAAATGTTGACATGTTCAGTTCTTACTTTATATGCTGTATATTGTATAACATCAGTATTGTTGCTCCAGTTCACTAAAAATAAAACTCAGTCATTGTAATTAATCTTAATAAAAACATATTTAACTCAAAATATGTGAAGGATGTTAATAGATATAGGAAATACAAAAGTAACAAATTTGCTCCAGAAAAAGATTAATCTCATCCAGTCTCCCCTTGGCGCCCCCCACCTCCCAGTGGTACGCTCTATTGTGTCTCAGTCTCAAGTTTGGGACACATCTGGTCATGAAAATCATCAATAGTCAGAGCGGAAAAGAGAAAAAGAAGAGACAGCTGGATGATTCTGCTCCTCCCTCTCTCTCTCTTTCCTCAGCATGGTGTCTTAGTGCAGCTGTGCGTGCTGTTTTGTTACAGCTGGGAGAGAAGCAGGATGAATCATAGAAATAATGTTACTGTTGTTGACTGAAAAAGCGTTTTAAAGCATTATTTTACATGCAGTTAGCATGTAAACCGCATACAACATACTGCATTGAACAAATGAAAAACATGAAAAATGAAAAAGAAATACAAAAACAGAAAACTACAAAAGAAACAGACATGAGAAATGATCTGTGTCACATCTGACCTGCTTCAAAAATGATTTACTTTGAACAGCAGTGTAACAGTATGTTAGTCTAAAATAATTCTTTCACTTAATGTGAAAAAGTTCTGCAGACTTTGAGGACTTCCTGGTTTTAATAAGCTCCTCTTAATTGGTCTTCCTCAGGAAAAAAAAAAAAAAAAAAACCTGTCATGATTAAATGGGCGGAGGTGGGTACAGTATCCAAAAATTGTACACAAGTAGGAGTTGCACTACTTCAACATATTTTTACTGAAGTAATATCTAAGAGTTAAAAAAGTATTTCATAAAAAGGCTACTCAAGTGCTGAATAACTGATCAGATCATTTGATTTAATATTTAAAAATTATGTCATCAATCAGACAAAAATGTAAAGTTATGTACAAATTCTGGTATTATAAAGACTAACATGAGAAGAATAATACAAATAATTAAAATGATTACAAAATAACAGATTCAGGCAGAAGAAGCACTTTTCCAAATCATTAAAAAAAAACAAAAAAAAAAAAAAAACAAAAAAAAAACTTATTAAACGAATACTTACAGTCGATAATGCAAATATATTATATGTTAGAGGGTAAAGTACTTCCAGTGCCAAATTCCACAGAAGACTCACCAGGTAGAACATTAGAACAACAAACCTCTGTACATCGATCAGTTGCCTTTGTAAAGTCAGACCTTTTTGATGTTTTTAGGGGTTAGCAGTAAACAAGTACAGCATGTAAAAAGAACAAGAGCAGACTTGCTGTCTGTTAGAATAAGACTTGTTGATAGGAGTTTATAGGATGAGTCCCAGTTCTGTACACTGCTATTTAATTGAATGTATTATATTTTTTTTCCTCATTTTAATCCCACTTTGTCATCGTGAGCCTTAATCTTCCACTACCAAATCCCTGCCTTTTGTTAAATACTTGAAATTCGTTTTCCTTTCTTTCATTACTACATTACTGACTTTAATCTGGTTTTAACAGGATATGGCATTGCACATGTAGAAGGGGTGTGTTTTTTTAACATGGGTTAAGGATCCAGGACAGTCTTATTATAGTTGCTTTTAGTGGTAATTATGCATAGGCTTCTCTTGTGACCAGAACAAGTTATCATAACTAACCATCAAATGTTCAGATCATATGCACCAATGGCACAGGCCCTTTCTACAAACCAGGAGTCCTGTTGTTGGTGGCAGAGGAAAGTACCATCACATAGATACATTTTGTCTTTTTGACAAGTAAAATGATTGTGGTAAATTGACGCTTTCTGCCAGAGGGATCTATATACATAAAGGCAATTTTTTTTTTTTTTTTTTTTTTTTTTTTTTTTTTTTTTTTTTTTTTTTTTTTTTTTTTTGGTCAATGGCTTTGTCATGGACATGCACTATGATTCAGCCGCTTTGTTTTTTGAAAACCAAAACTAAAAAAATATTGTGGAAAAGAGCAGCTTTACAAATAATTTAGATGTGGTAGGATAAGAACAAAGGCAGAAAATACTGAGCAAGAGACCTCTCAGACGTGACATTTCCAGAAGGCTAATTTTATGCCACAGTTATTCAGTTGGCTGAAACTTAAACGTAGACAAAGGGCAAATTTTTACCACAGATTTTTGGGGAATACACTCTAATTCATTGTCGGTGTAATGTTTTCATATAAACACCTTTGTGCTTAACCCATGTTAAAAAATTTGACCTAAAACTTAGTAGGAGGTGTTGAAATTCAACAACTCAACAACTCTCAGAAATTGATTTGGTGAGAGGTTTGCTTTTGAAATGGATAACACCAAATCTGTGCAGTGTGTGGGTTTCCTTCCTGTAAAACTTACTGTCACTTGTTTGTTATGTGGCTTATCACAAATGGCCTCCTGATGTTACACCGGCAATCACAGATGAGTGGGACTGAGGTGTTAAACTTGTGCAACAGGAACTACTTGTGTTCTTAGACATTTTGTTGAGAATTGTTTACCCCAAATGCATAACAGGAACCTGCTGTAAAACAGCAATTATGCTGAGCCAGGCCAAATTTCTTTTAATCTTTTCCTGTTTAAAAATTAAATAAATAAATAACTGCAATCAGGTGATAACTCAAAGCCATAACCTCTCTGTAAAACCTTGGCACACTTTTTGACATGTTCCTTTTTGCTTCATTTTCAGCATGTTCCAATATGGAAGTTAAACTTTCTTTATGTTACTATATATAGGTTTTGGACACCCACTGACAGAAAAGATGGTAGATGCTCAAAATAAATTTCTAACACTTACAGGTTTAGTACCCAACATCATTCATATTTATAGAAAAATCATCATGCTATGGTTTAAAGTACACCCTCTTTCAAAAGACAAAAGAAGGGGAAGCTCCTCTTTGCCTGTTTCTTTGGAGACAGTGAGAGAGTAGTTGGTTTTTTGTTGTTGGTGGGATTTTTTTTTTCACAACTTGTGCTTGTTTTTAATTTTATTATAGTTGCTTTGTTTTGTTTGTGGCTCTGGGTATTTGCTCTGACTCCAGGTCAGTTTGCCATGTGCAAATTCATACCCCAGCAGGATCCGTCAGCTCTGAGAGATGACCTGGTTATTGTTTATAAGACCTTGTTGGCAGGAGGTAAAGAGGGCTCAAAATAAAGGTATTGATGAAACACTGAAAACCTACAAAGCTGAAACATAGAGAAGATAAAAAAAAAAAAAAAAAAAAAAAAAAAAAAAAAAAAAAAAAAAAAACTAGGAGGAACCGTAACAACGGAGAACAGCACAAGAAGAGTACTTAAATACTTGTGAGGTGTGATTACTGCGCTGCTTCACAGCTCAGTTAGTTTACACAGTGAATGGTCCTGTGAGGTAACAAGGCTAAGGAGCTGAGGGAACTTGACTAATCACACAGGGGTAGAAAAAAAGCAAGGAGACGAGGGAATAACTGATAAATATGGAACAACCAGAACTATAACAAAAAAGTAATTAACTGAAAAAGCAGAGCTAAATATCAAAAAGATGGGAATTACTAGAACAAAAAAAATTACACTAAACCAAACACAAGTCCATAGGCTCATAAAAGACCTTCCAATTATATTCAAAATAACCATGACTGACCTCCTGCTTATAGATTTATTGGAGTTATATAAACACATTCTTGACTATGAGCAGTGAAATTTTTTTTACTTAAAATCACTGTTTATTTTCATATAAAACCTTCTGTCACAGACATCGTAATTTTATAAGAAAATCAGTTATGAAACGAGAAAAACTGCAAAAGTAAGAAAGAAAGAGGAGCCACTACAAGCACATTTTCTATCATGTTCCAAATGATAAATCCTTATACTTGAAAAACACATCCCTACACTTACAGATCTCTCAGCACTATTTTTCCCATGGCTGCATATCTACATGGCATCTCAGCAACAGTTTAAAATCAACAAAGTGTTTTCAGTGGCGCAAAGCAGCAAATGAGCAGGATAAAATATGTCAACTTTTCCTAGCTGTGCAACATTAGTTAGAAGGAAAAAAACAGCCTCTAATTCAGTTGTTAGTGGGTATGCATCTCAGGTAAAACAAGTCTATCTAGGGGGATACTCGTTTCCACTGTCACCAAGTGCATGCTCAGCATGAGGACTTTTCAGCAATCTGCATAATGAACTGAATTTGGCAGTACTGTTTTGGGGCAACAGTGGCTCAGGGGGTTGGGGTTTGTCCTGCAACCAGTGGGTTGCCAGTTTAAGCCCCTTCTCAGTTGTTGTGTCCTTGGGCAAGACACTTCACCTGCTTTACACTGGTGGCGGTGGTCAGAGGGCATGGTCACACTGATTGAATGGCAGCCTCACTTCTGTCAATCTGCCCCAGGGCAGCTGTGGCTACAATGTAGCTTACCACCATCAGTGTGAGAATGGCTGAATGTTGTGTAAAGTGCTCTGGAGTCCTCTGACTGGATAAAGTGCTATGCAAGTGCAGGTCAATTGCCATTTTACATTTAACTACAACAGAATTTGGAATGTGCATAGTTGACTTTGAATCTGTCTATATATTTCTGTATACAAACTAAATCTTGTGACTTAGAGCTATACAAATAAACTGAAATGAGTAAACCATACTGTCCCCTTAAATAAATAAAACTAAGGAGCTCATTATTTCCAGGCATTTTTGTTTCTGAAACCAGAGTCTCCACTGCACTTAATTATGGCTGAGGTTGGATCCATTTTTACTCCCACCATTCACTTCCAGAAACCTTTAATACCAAGCACACATACACACACACAGGCTCACAGACCAAATACTCACAGGCTCTTATATAATACTGCTCAAATATTTACACTGTGAGAATGAACAGGAAATGATCCTAGCCACGGCCTTCAGAGCAGCCCTGTAAGGTCTATTAATAAACACTTGTGAATGGAGACTCATTTGTGTTCATTGATTGTGACACTCTCTGCAAGGCGCCTGAATAATTAATAATAAAAACCCGAATTCCCCCTTTGGTCCAGTCATGTGTTTGTGAGGGATAGAGAATGGTTGAATAAACACAGGAAAAAAAGGAGAGAAATTGTACTAGTGGCCACGAGTTTCATTGATGCAAACACAGCCAGGCAAAGCAGGGCAGAGATAAAAAGACTCCTCGGTAGCTTTGCTGCGTTGTCATTATCATCTATTGTTGAAACAAAATATGAGAGTGGAAGGCAAAAAAATAAATTGTCCAGAGAGAGTGGACTCATAATGGGCAACTGTTTCCTGATTATTTTTGACTTACTGTTGGTGAGGAAGGAACCTAATATTATCCTGTGCAGCAGCTTGGCGCTAATTAAACTGCATCAAAATTTGTACTCCCAGTGAGGATCTGAAGGAGTTTGAAAGAAACGGAGAAGAAAAGGAAGAATGAGGGAAGAGATGGATTCACCCTCCCCCTTGCTCTCTGCTACGCTACAGCTTCTTCTTGATCGCAGAGGCTATCATGAATGGTCAGGCTAGTTAGCATGGCCACTGATGACGGCAGATAAACAGTTTTCCTGTAATGTTGTTTCTCCACCATTAGTATATTGAGCAGCGCATATACAAGCATGACTGATTATGCTAAGATCTTCCTCCTGCCTCTAATTGGTTGTTTTTGACTGGGAGCATTGCATTTCTGCAGATTACAATAGTAGCACTGGGAGGAGATGGAGGAGCTTGAGAGCAGTAGAGACCCGCAGCAGCTCCCAGTGCAAGTGTGGGGAAAGCTGAACTTCAGGTAAGAAGTGATGAACTGCAGTCTACCTGGATCAGATATAAATCTAGTTTTGGTGTAGTTTATTTTTGTTGTGCTTGGTAATTCTTAAAGTCAGTAGTTACATGTTGGCTATTTACCAATTTAGTTTTTATGATTTTATACTAGTGATAGTGAGCTTAATGCTTCAGTAATTTTATTTTATTCATTGATTTACTTAAAGCTTTAATTAAGAGAACTCTCATTTATCTTTCATGTCACTTGTAATTGGCAGCAGAGATTATAGAGCAAAGGTCAATCACAAATATTTTGTTGCTCTTGGATAGAAATTTCTCTTTATTCTTCTACAACAATAACCTGCAGTCTATACAAACTGGATGAAACTGTTTCATACATTTCCATAACAAAAAAACTCTCTTGGTATAGTATTTTTCTCCCCTGCATAAGCTTCATATGTTAATTTTAGAGATGAAACACAGGGGGTTTGTTTGAGTGAAATTGACCTCAAAAGGATCATTTTTACCTGGAGTTGAAAAGCTAAATAATGTTTTGAAGTAAGACAGCATCAGCATTTCTTCCTCTGAAACTGAGGGACCAAGCTAAACCGCCTTTCACTAATCCATTTAGCTCCGCCATAATTCCTCTTTGTGCTAAACACATACAGCAGTCATCACCCAGAGAAACATTCAGTCCTTCCTGCTGTAAAACTCATTCGTGTTCACCGTTAACATTCCTGAGTAAATCAGACAGAAGATATATTTGCTGTGTTCCAGTTTCATACATGGCAACGGCTTAGGTTGCAGAGTATCAGTCTGTACAGTGTTGAGCTTGTAGCTACAAACAAGAAAATAAATCCTGCATTATGAAGCTCATTTTGGCTTGTATCCAATATCTCGTTCTTTTGATTCTGATCCATATCTCATGATCACAGGTGTGGGTTGAAACTAGGCATGGGCCGGTTACAAGGTATACCATGGTATGAAAAAGTCACAGTTTCAAAACCATTACAGATCTAAATTAAACCTTCAACAAACATACATCTCCTTTACCTGACTGGGTGTTATTCAGGTGGGAATAGTCTCTTTGTTTTTCTATTTTAAGTCTACATTGATGCATGTTAACAAGTGGCTCGATTTTTTTGTCATACAATCAATACATTTTTTCACTCATGTCTAGTGGCACAAAGCAAAAATGGAAATAACAGGATCTGTGATGTTTCAAACACTGCATTACCTTGTTCAGAGAAGAAGCAACAAAAATAGGTGACTAATTTTTGCTTCATACCAAATACAGAAAGTTATTATCATTAAGAACTAAAAAAGAATTAATTTCTAGATACCCAAGCCATTGAAAGAAGTATTTTGTTTGAGCAACATTTGTAGGAAGTGCTACTACAGATGTATAGTGATGCACATCACTTGTTTTGTATAATTGGAAGATCGGAAAGTTGCTATACCATGACTTCCAACCCCTTTCTTGATTGCTGCTGTACAAAATGCCACATGTTCACATTTGTTAGAGAGACAGAAGGTAAGAAGCCTGACAATCTCAGAGTCAGCAAGTTTCTTCTCTGCAGTGCATACATACTCTACTGCTCTTGGAAATTTACTAGCATACCAGACAGGGGTAGTCAACCTGAGAACGAACAGCTGGAAGGATGTTTTTTTTTTCCCTTTCGAAAATTAGTAAAACATAATAAAATATTTGATTTTACAGAAGTTTAAAAACTGCACCGTCACTATTTAAATATACATAGAATTAAAAGTGAGGTTGCCTCTGTTTACGAAGTGACTTAGCACAAGAAATGTGGCGGTCATTGCCCATGTTCTTTGTACATTTGTGTGTGGCGGCTCTTGAAGCACTTTTGGGATTTTGTGGGTTACCCTCTGTGTGGAGGGTGTCAATGACTGTCTGCTGGACAACTGTCAAATCAGCAGTGTTCTCCAGGATTGTGCAGGCCATGACATCATATTTCTCTTCTAAAAATCCTTTTTGTTTGGTCTGACAACTAAATTAATAGAAAATAAAAAATCTTATGAATATATATAATGTATGCATTACATTTGTATGAGTTTTATTCTTTGAATAAATTACTATCCAACTAAATTACTAAATAACGTTTCAATGATCTAATTTATTCAGGTGGACCTGTATAAGGGATCACTGTCCAGTGGGTGTTAAACAACTCGTGAAAGTGACAACAGGGGGCCAAAGACAAAACTCATTTTTGCTGTTGTTGGTGATCAAAATACAAATTTGTGGGCCTGAATTTTTTTTTTTTAAAAGAACCAGTGATTGCAGTATTGTTCTCAAAGACTCTAACAAAAAAACATGAATACATACAGTTAAAATATATACACAAGAGAAGGCAAAGTCACCAACCCACCTCATTCACACCATTGTTCTCAGAAAAAGTACATCCCACAGCAACAGTTATTACAGAACGGCCAAAAGCACTCACCACACTCATTAGGGTCGATCAGATCGCCTTTGTGGCCAACTCAAAGCGCCGTCTCCCTCTTTGTAAATTGTACTTTTCAAAACCAGCCCCTGGTCTCCTGCTGTGTCTACTGCTACAGCTACTCTCCGAGGCTCGTGGATGGAGAGTATTTGGCTTGTGTAGTGTGTTTGTGTGTATACACACATGAATGTGCACGTCTTTGTGTGTCTAATCCCTGCTGAGTAGAGCTGATGCTAGGCAGCAAATGCTCACTGGAGAGTTAGATGCAGAAAACAGGGGTTAAATTGGGATTCATTATGAGGCGACGACCTGCTTTCCTGGTTTCTCATCAGGGGTGTTGATTTTTAGTTGTGTGACATTTTACAGGCCTCTCAAGCATTTTTGAAAAATAATGTTTTATACAAACAAATGTTTGAATTTGCTTTTGTTTCCAAGCCTACAGATATTGATAGGTTATGTAGTTTGAACTTTTATGTTAGCTTTTGTGTAACATCTGCCTCTGTGTGTACACATGCAGAAGTTCTATTAATAAATGAACTTAATTTTTGTCAAGAATCAGTTTAAGACAGAAATACATTTTAATACATTGTTGATTGCCAGATACTGTACGTTGTGTTGTCTAGATGAGTTTTCATGCAATGTTTCAGTTTGCAGCCTGTGTTCTACTAATACAGATAAGCTCTTCAGTTTCCATTAGTGTTCTTTTTAATGCACATTGAAGTAAGCATGTATGTCAAACCTGGAGCAGTGTTAATTTTTTTTTTTCCTTAAGACCAGTTTCATTGTCTTTAAATTCATATGAGTGACATTATTGGTATTTTATCATGGCTTTCTATTATACAAGAGGAAAAAAAAAAAAAAAAAAACACTCTTTAGGTGATTGGCTAACCAAAAACACAGTGCATTCATTGGTTCACCTACCTATACAGTTGCTTTCTTGTTTCAAGCCCTCACTAATCTGTGTAAACAGTGAATTCATTTGGAGAGGTTTGGCTTTGGGGGTTTGCTGCATTTACAAGGAGAATAGTGGCAGCAGTCCAGTGGCAGCTTAAGGCGGCATACACCTTACTCAACCCATTCAAGAACAAAAGTAGTAGAAAAACTTTCCCGTCAGTCCTAATAACCTCATAGTCACACTCACACACACGTGACACACAAAGTGAAGGCTTAAGTAGATTAGTGAGCAGTATAATGAGAACTAGCACTTGACACAGAAGCAAGTTAAACAGGTCAAGTCTTCAATTGCCTCTTTCTTTGACAATAAATAACAGAATGCTAGCTAGCTGATAAAACACATGCTTTTGACACAGCTGTTCAGAGGATGCAAGCAACAACAGAAAGTTTCTATTTCTGTAAAGAGGAAAACTAAGTACACCTCATGATCCAGTTCCTGGTAGAACGATCTCTAGCAGCTTTTACTTAAAATACTATTTTTCTTAGAGGAGTTCATTCTCAACTTAGTGCCTGCAATGTGCCCAGCTCTTGCTGTTGCAAAACAAGCCCATGTCATCACTCTCCCACCTCCATGTTTGATAGTTAATATGAGTTGTTTGTGCCCATGTAGTCTCATTGATTGATTGTTTTTTTTATTTATTCAGTCATCAAGTACTTATCCATACTTCAAAACACTGCAACAATTTAACAACTTGACTAAAAAGGTACAGACAGAAGCACAAGGCTTATATTTATGCCTATCCTGCACATCAAATTAAAATAATTACCACTTCATAAATCATTATGTGGTATCTGAAAATGGGTTATATCTTTAAGTCTTAATAACACATCCAAGCTGAGACCCTTTGTGCTCGGAGTGACCTATGCATTCCACAGCTGCAGGATGCCATATATGTAGATGCGTCTCAGCTGAGAGGCCGTTTCAAGGTTTCATGTACACAAGTGAAGATTAACATAAATGATGCCAAGTATGGGAAGCTGTTCATGTGCTGTTTCCACCACTATAAAGAGAGAGAGAGCCTCTTGTTTTGGGGGGGAGGACTCTTATTGGCGCAGTCCCTCCGACCAGTCTCTAAATTTTGGATTGCTTATTCTGTAAAATCTGGACAGCTTAATGAATATGTTTACTTATTTAAGTTTGTCATACAGAGTCTTATACATCTCACAGAGGCATATTATAGACAACCCCCAAAAATATACTTCAAATACAATACATAAAAATCCAAAAACATATTTCTTGTATATAAATCACTAAACAGAAACAAAAGGAAAGAAAGCAATCCAAAACCGATACAACACCATTTGAAGTTCTTTACCCTTGTAACCATTAAATATTTTCTTTATCAATTTTTTTGAAAACCCGTAATGAAATACACTCTCGTAAGTCCATGCTTTCATCATTCCATAATTTAATTCCAACAACAGCAAAATACCTTCTTTTTATCTCTTTTTTAGCTGCTTGTGTTGTAAATTTACAACCATGTCACAAATCATATTTGGATTCATATGAAGTAAAAAAAAAAATCTTGGCACCCCAACTGGCAGTAAACTTAATTTTGCTCTAAACATTATTTTCATTATTTTATAATAAACCAAATCATAAAATTTCAAGATAGCATATTTATTAAACAGCGGATTTGTATGTTCATGGTAACCAGCCTTATTAATAACCTGTATGGCTCGGTATGAATCTCATCTGTCCATTCAAAAATTGTTACAGAAGTGTTGTGGTTCATTCAGATGCAGCCTTGTAAACCCATGTCATGTAAGTCATTATTTTGGATTACCTTTTACATATGAGAGAAAAATTTTAATGTGCTTTACAGAAACAAATATCTTACATAGAATTTAACAAACTTTTTGTGCTCTACAAATTCCTGAACTGTTCCCGCTTTGTGGCTAGGTTTGCCCATTGCTTCTAACATATTAAATTTGACATAACATACATGGTAAATTGGAGGTTCTATAATGAAGAGACAAGTTAGTGGTCATAAACAATTGCCTGATCAGTAAATGAGGGCTCTGTGGTTATTTTATCAAGGTTTTCAAAAGCAAAAAGCAAGTTGTTGGTTTTTGTTGGGGTTTTTTTTTTGTTTTGTTTTTTTTTTTGTTTGTTTTTTTTTACACAGAATAAACTAAGATTTTGTAGCTCTGGAATCTAAAAGGAAAATTTAAGTCAGTGACTAAAAAATTCCTACATATCTTAGTATGACGCCTGTTTATCATTCAAGATATTTGTAATGCGATGCAGTCTTGAATATTGCACTTTAGAAAAACAGTCAAACTCTTGGATCACAACAAATCAAAGCCTGTCATTCTGTCACAAAGCTACTTTTGACTGAATTAAAATGTATGTTTTTTTTTTATGATCGTGAACTTTTGGCAAAACAGACTTGATAGACTTTGGCCTAACTGAGACAGATGAATTACTAAAAAAAGAAGACAAAAAACAAACTAAAGGGAGGGTTAGACTCAATAGAGTAGAAGAGTAAATAGACCAATAGAAAGTCTTTGACAGGAATTGGG
The DNA here is from genome assembly GCA_014839685.1 of Anableps anableps. Taxonomy (NCBI): domain Eukaryota; kingdom Metazoa; phylum Chordata; class Actinopteri; order Cyprinodontiformes; family Anablepidae; genus Anableps; species Anableps anableps. The sequence continues at coordinate 21,249,038 of CM026068.1, read as the reverse complement.
AGGGAAATACTGAATAGCAGCTAGAGAAAGGTCATGGTCATAATTGGGGCCATTCATCATGGGACCGTTTTAGAATAAGTGTTATGTCCCATCCATCCATTCAATGAGCTGCCAACACTGAGTGGCTGTTGATAAGAGAGTCTGGAGAGAGTCCAGCCAGAAGACAACTTCTGTCCATTCAGTGACTCAAAAAGCTGTAAAAGCTGCTGCTTATACTCGTTTACTATCTTTGCCATTCATCTTTACCATGAAAGGATATAAATCTCAGTTCATTTCATTGAAAGTATGTTTTATAAAAATAAAAGACTCTGGTAGTACTGGACTAAATGTAAAATAGTGTTTGCTTTAAAGGAAAATATATTTCAACAGTATTCCACTTAAATTATTTAAAGTATTTATGTACTTACAGCACATTACAAAATTATTCATATTCTTTAAACCTTTCATTTTTGTCATATTACAGTCGCAAACTTTTTCACCGTTTTATTGAGCCTGAATGCATTGACTCGACTCAAGTACATAAAAAGTCGACACTGCAAAGAATTCATCTCCTATTTCACTATAACATAAAAGACCTTTTCTGCACACATCTGAAACTTACATGTGCTAGACAGATGACTAACCTGAAAGTAGAAAGGATATTTTCACAAAACACATTTGTCTGTGAGGATTTTTTTAAAAACAAAGATGTTGTTCTGCTTCTTTCTTCCATTTCCTGGCAAAAAGCAAAGCAAAAGTCTAATATTTCCAGAAGTATGAGTTCGGAGCAACAAATAACTCACATCCTGCAGTAATTACTATCTGAATAAAATGAGTCATTCCAGGCAGGCTTCTTAAACATAAATTACCATAAAATGAGCCGGTCTTTCTAAATGCCTTTTTAGAAGGAATATACAAAATCGGTTGAGAGAGCGGTTGTCACTGTGGTTTGCTGAAATCCCAAAGCCTTAGCTATGGTTTTGTAACCTTTTTCAGACCGATGTAAATGATTTTAAGCTCTTATATGTTTTTCTTTAGACTGGGGCATAATGATATGTTGCTCTTTGAGATCTTTTAGCCTTGTGTCTCCTATGTTTTAGATGTATCACTGCTCCAGCACACCTGAATTAAATGACACATTACCTCCTCAGCATGCCATCAAGTGCTCCAGAAACTTGTTGATCGCCCATTCATTTAAGTCAGGTGTGTGACAGAAAGGGAACACCAAAAACATGCAGGACAATGGGATGTGAGGACCAGGGTTGAGAAAGCCTGTTTTGCCTTCTTTGTTTGAAGGTTTTCTTATTTTCCCACATAGGACCAGCAAACTCCATTTTAAGTAAATTTAAGGAATAAAGATTTTATTCTTTTAGGTCAACAAACTGTATTGTTGTGTTCTTCACAATATGTATTATAAAGAAATATTGAAACACGTAGACCTATTAGAGCATTTTGTAAAAAAAAACAAAACAAAAAAAAAAAAAAAAAAAAAAGGGGGGGCGGGAATACAAAACCTTAAAACCAAGAGGGAAGAAGCAGCTGAGCATATGGTGATGTTTGACCTCAGGAATGGCCCAGAGCAAGTTCATGCATCTCCAGCTGTGGCATTCATGCTGCAGTACTGTGTCACACCCTTAAAGACAAAGATGTAGATAGATAGTGCTAGAAGGCACCAGAGGTTAAATTACGCATTTACGAGATCCATCATAAACACAAATCAAATGCAATCAAGTGCCCGTGCCACTTTAATAAGTGCACTTGCCTCCAAAATGAAAACAGTGAAACAGTATCACTCATCTCTCCATAAGTTCTGCATGTGAGCTTTTCTGTACAACAGTTTGAAACTGTTCTTAGATCTTTTATGTCATCTCTTAACCTTGCTGTCAGCTCTCTGTGGGTCTGCATTTGCACACAGACTTTTTCCACAAACCTGCACTGTAGACCCAGCTGAGAAAAACCAATAAAGCTTTATGCTATTGGCTCAGACTATCTCCTGGTGTGCACAGCATGGAGGATGCTATCTGCTCTGTTTTCATTTAGCTTCTTATAAGCTGCAAGAGTATTACTTAAAGTGACACGCCACAGTATAGCTTTCATTAAAATGCACACGTAAAAAATTAAAAGCATTTTCAGATACGCAAATGAACATGATATTATGGAATTGGGACCACAAAAGTTAATTGAATTAAATTGATTATGTTAATGGTTTGCCAGATAGATGATTCAGAATTAAATTAGGTGATTCATGTTATGATGTGTATCAAGTGCATTAATAATGTCTTCCAAAGAGGAGGCAGTGACACATTCTGTGTAGTAAATACCAGGAAATAAGAAAAACAAAAACAATTATTACAATTATCTTAAATCTATCATCTTCTAGGTAAATGAAACTCTAAGATGGGATGATGATAAACAGCCAGGGGTGGGGGAACTGTGAACTGTTGACAGATGATAATAATTAACAGTTAATAGTAAGTCATACATATTATATAATAGATGATGCATTAAAATGAACGGCATGGCAAAAAGCCATCACGATAATGGTGAGGATATAAATAAGGCGTGATCAAACATGCTGATGCTGTGTGCCAGTTCATGTAATTTTAGTTTCATCATCATGACAAATTTTTCTTAATCCAGTCTAGATTCAATGATAAGTAAATTTCTATCAACTGATAACTGGGAGAGTATTTGTTTTTTTTGTGTTTGTATGCCTTATTTGGTTTTGTGACTCAATCAATCAATCACAGCCAAAACAAGACCTATTGATTTATTTCAGAAAGACACAAGAAACAAAAGCTACCAAGCTATATTCTATTTTTAAGACAGCGTTGATTTGTATGATAGGGAATGAGGGTTTTTTGTGACGTTTAGTCCACACTTCTTTCCAGTTGTTTGTGGTAATGCTCCATTAAGTTATTTGCCAACCACCACTAATTAGAAGTAGAAGAAGAAGAAGAACCAACCATAGTCCCTAGAAGACAGCGTCACACTTGGGGTCAACACACCTACTCACTAAGATGAGAATTTCTGTCATCTCTTCGCTCAGAGTCGCTCTCAGCAGCTGACTCAATGACTCAGGAATTTTTAGGCTAAGATGGGAGCGCTCCGAGAGGACTCTGAGAATCTTTGCGAATACAGGTCCTAATGCCTGATTTTTAGCAGGGCAAGAGGATGAAGAATAATATGAAGACCGTTGTTATAATGAGAAACCAGATAATGAGGGGTGGATAGGTTGTGAGTGTCATGGAGGCAGAAGGCGTGGATACTTGAAGTGAGAGTGGAAATGTCAATGTTCTTTAAATTTCAGAATTAAATAAGATGCAGTGTTTTAGAAATGGAGCGAGTAAGCTCCACTGTAAATTAAAGGAGAAAATGGTCAGTAATGGGGAGTACGGTAACAAGGTGAATGTTCTGGAGTGGCCTAGTCAAAGCCCAGTCCTCAACTGGAGAGGAAATATGTGGCAGGACTTGATCCCCACGCAACCTGACAGAACTTTAAATGTTTTGTAAGGAAGAACAGCGTAAACTGCAGAGTCCATGTGTGCAAGTCTGATTGAGATCTATCCTCACAGATTCTGTGCTGTGATTGCACCCAAAAGTGCAGCTGCAAAGACTTGAAGGGAGTTAATATTTATGCTATCACTTTTTCATGTTCTATATTTTTGTCATTTTTTTTGTAGAAATCAGTTTTCATTTTGACATTAAAAGGGATTTTTCTTGCCAGATTTTTTGTACTTTTTTGTCAAAAAAGACAAGTTTTGTTGATCAAAATTGATTTGTAAAAGCAATCAAAAAGTAAAACATCCAAAGATGTGAATACTTTTTTTATGTACTGTATTTGAAGTACGGAGGAACCCTGCAGATTTGCCTGATTGCTACAGGTACTTAGTTACTTAGTTAGCTACTTAGTTAATTGTATACATAGTGTTAGTGGTAGCCTCAGCTTCAGTTTGCACAGCAATATTTCACGGAACCTTGAGTTTAAAAGTTATTTAATCTTGTAATTCTGCCAGTTCAGTGCAATACACATTTCACTTTCTGGTATTCATAGGTACTTTGCAGCACTCCATTTTAAAGTAACCAAATCAGCCCTGAATTAAATCTTAAAAATTACTATACTTGTTTGGTTGCAAAATCTGCAAAGACAAGTAACTGTTCCTTCTGTTTTGCTATACAAAAGCAATGCAGCCTCTACCAAACAAGAACATCATATCAAAACAGAACAAAAAGTAGTTATGTAGCTAACATTTAGCAGCTTGACAACAAACAGAACCACAAACAATCAGAGCTTATAAATTCCACCCATAGTAAGATATTTAAAAAACAGCAGCAACTTACTTTGATCAATTGAGTCCAACACCAGTAGTTGGCGTGTTACATTTTTGGGAAATAAAGAAGGCAGAACCCAAACTGCCAACATCTGCATCTTCTGTCCCTAGTTACCATCTTGACTGACACATCTAGCCTGATCAACAACTACTAACAGATGTGGGGAGTAGAATAAAATTAGGATATTTCTGAAGACATTTCACAGAACCAAAAGTATGCTTCTGCCCATATGTTCTGAATCCTAAATGGCCTCCTGTGGGCAGTCCTGCTGGATACTGAAGAGAAGCAGAAAGTACACCAATCAGTGATCCCCTGCAGAGTCGCAGGTGGCTCCCAGTGATTTGAGCCTCTCCAGGCAAAAGGAAGAAGAGGAAGGAGTGGATTGGCTCTTTCACTGCAGACCAGCAGATGATGCTCAGACAAAAATCTATATTAAAGTTAGAGTTGCGTTGTTTTTTTTTCTTCTTGTTTTTTTACATTTATACCAAATATTTTATTTGGAATGCAAAATATTGGCTTTTAATGTGGCCATACTGAAATGATTTTAACAATTAATATGAAAAAACAAAATTATTTTGAAGAGATTGTTCATAATAGCACAACACAACGCAAAAATATCAAGAGACTTTCAAAACACTTAAAATATCTGTTGTGGCATTAACCATGATGGGGGGGGAGTCACCAAAGAAAGCTGAGAGAAAGCTCATTCATTTATTCCTTGACCTTGAATTTTATTATTCCGTAAATTAATTTTAATTTTTGATAAATTTTTAAACAGTACAGAAATAATCAGTAAGAGAGGTGAACTCATTCCTGACTGTGGCATAAATCTGTTTTTGGTATTCTAGACTGAACTTCATTCAGTCTCAAAAACAGGATGGTGGCAGATGCTTCGTTCTGCATTTTTCTGTCCTGGCATTTTTCATTGTTACTGAAAGTCTCGCCTGCCTCATAGATTCAGTTCATTTTTGAGAGTCTGTAAGGCCCGTCAGATGCTGCTGCACCTGCCTGAAATGCTTTATTTTTCAAAGCGTAAGGCAGTGGCTGTTGCTTGTTATTGACTGAGCCAGACAGACGTTTTGCAAAAGGTGCTTTTTATTTTTGACTTTACAACTTTACAAAGGTAGGAAGAAAAAAGTGAAGAGAAAATAACATATTTTTCCAGGTAGCTGCATCTTTTGTAGAAAATAAGATTCACATTATGTTGAGCTTTGTATCTTTAGAGAAGTGCACAAAACTACAGAATATGACACAGTAAAACTAAACTAATGTTAATTTCCCCCTCAATCAAGAACAGTCATCTCCATTTATTGGCAAAATTACCTCAGTTTGACTATAACAACTGCTGTTGTGAAATAATTCTACCTTACCATTATAAATGATCATACATAATATAGCAATGCATTGTCTCTGCTGTAAAATGCAACAAATCAGCGAAGGTTTATTTTCAAAGCTCAGGGTTTTCACTGTAAAGTTTTGAAACTTAATCGTCTTAAAAGTTGAGCTGAATCTCCACATTACCTGCAGGAATCATAACCTCAATACTGTGTTTCAAAAGCTTTACCAAGAGCCAGGATTTTCAGATTTTTTTTTTCTGCATGTGGAGCTTGACGAAAAGCAGAAGGATGCAATACCGAGGGCATCTAACTGTGAAACAGTAATCACCTGTGATTGGTGGTAGCAAGAGTCAACAGGAGAGGAGTTTGGTGAGTGTCCTCATTAGATGTTCACTAATATGCTTTTGAGATTTGCTGGACAGCATGAACCTTTGAGCTGAAACCTTTTCTCCTCGCTTTGGTCCGTTTTCCCTCTGGGCCTCCAACCTGCTGTGAATCTCACCCTTCCCCTGTGAGCCTGATAATGTCTGGCCTGTCAGAGGGCCAACTGCAGCATATCTCTTTATGTTGTGTGTTCACAGGAGCTGACATCATCAATATGCACAGTTCAACTGCATAGTATGATATTTTGCTTTAATTACATATTTTTTGTATCCTAACAAGAGAGGGAGACTTAGATTCTCATTGCTCTACCAGAAATGGTGACTTGAGTCGGTAACAAAACCTTGACTTGGACACGTGCTCTAAATACTCACGATTTAACTCACACTCAAAATCTGGGACTCAACTCTAATCTGATAAATCTAATCAGAGGTGCAAGCCAGCTGGTAAGTGTAGCTTATTTGAGCAAAAAGATTGATGTAGTCCAGTCTAAGTTGTTTTCATGTATACAAATAACTTGGTGTCATTGTTATATACAGTGTGTATGGGTTCGCTGTCATGTTTCCCAACAGTACATGACTGTAAAAGTGTCAAGAGTAGCTTTCTGGCATAAAGCATAAAAAACTGGTTTTAAAACTGGGGTTTTGGGGGGGGAGGGTCGTGTCTCATGGCTCCGTGGAAGGAACACTACGCTGAGTCTACAGTCCTCAATGCAGATGTCCTGGCTTTAATTCCCAGCCTCCTACCTTTTACTGCAGATCTTTCCCTCCTTTGTCTGCCCCACTTCCCATTGAGGTATTCATGAATAAAGGCTTCTAGTTAAAAAAAAAAAAAAAAAAAAAAAAAAAAAAAAAAAAAAAAAAAAAAAAGTGGACTTTTTTAAATGAACCAAATAATTTGTTAGTTAATGTTTTCCAGTATCTATATACCACAAACTAACCGATCTGATGGCTGAATAAATGTTAAATTAGGCCTTGCAAGATATGGATTTCATCAAATATTAGGTAAATATAATACAGCGTAATTTCAGTATTCAAGTAATTTATTTGAAAAAAATATAAGATGATTTATGGTAAGTAGGCCACAGACCAAGAGGGATGTGGATATTCTACTACTAAAGGCTGCCTTTTTTGCCTTAAAAGCTTCATGGTCCCTGAGATCTTAACCGCTCATAACAATCTGTTAATAGTTATTGGTCCATCATAATACTGACCACTCAAACTAAATTTTGTAATAAATGACTTTGAGTCATTCCAACACAAATGAATTTAGCTCATCTCAGACTTTTTTTTTTTTTTTTTTTTTTTGGCTGCTGAGCCACCATAATTACAAAGACACATCTGATTCTCCTAAAATAACCATTTTCAGCAATTTAACATTCACTAGTTTTTCTTTTAAATTACATTTTAAACCACAAGCACATTTTGTACAATTTTGTAAATTAGTTTCAGCTTAATCATGTGTCACGCATTGTGTGGTATACAGGGGGTAACAAGAAATGATTAACACCTCATGGCCAGCTCCTGATCAGCAGTCCCTATAGACAAGGGTCTAAACCTGAACTTGCCTTTTAAAACTAGAGACTTGATTTGAACTTGCCCCTAAAAATCCAGAGAATTGATGTTGACTTGTCCCAAAGTACTTGAGGCCTGACGTGGACTTGTCCCTTGGAGGCTTGAGATTTGGACTTGCTTAATAAAGACTTGACACCTGACTAAGACTTAGCCCTTAAACACTTGGGACCTTACTTGCTAGCTTAAAGACTTGAGATTTGGACTTGCCCCTTAAAGACAAGTGAACTGAACTTGGACTTGTCACTTTAAAGCATTGAGATTCATCTTGGATTTGCCTCTTAAAGACTTAAGACACAGCTTAGGTTTTACCCTTAAAGACTTGTGACTTGTGGTGGACCCCTGCCAATTTAGATTAAACTTGGACTTTTCCCTTAAAGACCTGATATCTGATTAAGACAGGGAAAGAAACTGCTTATGTACATCTCTGGTGTTTGATCTGTTGTAAAACCATTTTAAGTACATCTCTCCTTTTATTAAGTTTTAGAAATTTACACAAAATAGCATGTTACTCTCTTTCTTACCTCTTTAAGCCTTCCAACTCATCACCCTAAGGCAGAGGTGTCCAAAGTCAGTAATCAGGGTTCCTGCATGTTTTAGTTCTTTCCTTGGTTCAACACACCTGAATCAAATGATGGTTCATTAACAGGCCTCTGCAGAAATTTATGACATACTGAGGAAGTAGTTGGACTGTTTAAATCATGGAGCAGAGACACATCTAACACTGGCAGGACACCAGCCCTTGAGGACTGGAGCTGGACACATGCCCTAAGCTGTCACCCATTCACAATATCTGGTTTCACATAAATGAGACAGTGATTCTTTGCAAAAGGACACTGAAAACTAGAAACAAACTGGGTCATTTAGAGTGTGTATTTCAAACTTGTGTCTGCAAAGACAAAGACAAACAGAGGCAGGAGGTGAATGATTTTTTTGAAGCTTTTCTTTTTTCTCTCCAGGCATGTCTCACATCAAATCAACTTTTCCATTACTGACTCTTATCAAAACAGTGTCGGGCATGAAATAAAAGCCTGGCTTCTGGTGTGGTCTCTTTGGGAACAAAACAGGGTATCGGACCACAAAGCGATAAACAGAGGGGTGTTTCTTCACCATCGATTCAAAGGGAGAGTAATAATAGCTCTGAGGACTTAGTGGTAGAGATACATAGCTGCTAATCCACAGATATTTATAGGTGCACATTGACATCAGACTATTGGTTTACTGGGGGTTTGAACATGTGCATTTTTTGGCATAAAGCATATGTTTATTTTGCCTAGCCATTGCCTTCTTATGCACTGGATTCTCATTTCCCTTCTGTGCTCCGTCTAGGCTTTCTCCCATTGACTTGGATTTCTCTGGTAGAATTTCAACCAGGACAATCAGCAAACAGAAGAAGTTGTGAACGATTACGTCGATTTTCTGCGCTGTTTTAGAATTGTAGCCTGCCTGTAGTTTTATCAATGGCAGTGATGGAAATGAACGAAGCTATTTACTCCATGTTGACCACGCTTCCAAATACTGAATTAACATTAATAGCCATCTCGTTCAGCTCAACACTTCTCTCTTCGCAGTGGGGGATGATTGTTTACAGCGCAGGCTATTTCTGCTAGTCCATCACAGGACAACACAGAGACAGACAGGACAAACAACCATGTATGCACACACTCATACCTAAGGACAATTTAGAGAGACCAATTAACCTAGTAGTCATGTTTTTGGATTGTGGGAGGAAGCCAAAGTACCTGGAAAGAACCCACACATGCACAGGGAGAACATGCCAACTCCATGCAAAAAGACCCCAGGCCAGGATCTTCTTGCTGCAAGGCAACAGTGCTACCAACAGTGCCACTGTAAAGCCTTCTAATTAGTTTTTTTTTTTTTTGTCTTGATTAATCCTCAAACAAAATTGGTGCTTGAGATAATCAGTTGTGCTGTACCTTTTTTGAACAAAAAAAGGAAATAAGAAGAATACCTTTATTAGTCCCCCAGTGGGGAAACTGACACACAGTCAAATTCATATCAAAGCACAATGCAGATATCGGAGGCAATAGACTCCATACAAGCAGGTTTTGTGCATTAATTTAACTGTTAAAACATATATCTTTATCCTTCACTTGGCCAAGATGGGCCTTTCACAACAAAGCATCTCTCTTTTGGTGATGCAATGGTGGCGACGGTGGTAGGAGTTCGTCCCGTAATCGGCGGGTTGCTGGTTCGTCCGTCTCCATCATTGTGTCCTTGGTCAAGACACATCACACACCTTGCCTGCTGGTGGTCAGAGGGCCCGATGGCGCCAGTGCATGACAGCATCGCCTCTGTCATTGTGCCCCCAGGGAAGCTGTGGCTACAATCCAGTAGCTTACCACCATCAGCATGTGAGTGTGTGCGTGAATGACTGAATGTAGTGTAAAGTGCTTTGGGGTCCTCTGAACTTGATAAAGCACTATATAAGCACAGGCCATTTACCATTTTCTCCTCGGTTTCAGAAAGTTCTGGACAAAAAAGCAATTCCTGCAACATTTCCGCCTATTTATTTGCTTCCAAGCCTGCTGACATGTCAGGCAGTAATCAGTTTATTCAGCCCAGCTGTGCCTGCTGCCTCTCACTTGTGTTCTGCTTTACTTAAGTTCCCTGCAACCACTGAAGCATTGCTTCAGTTCTGTGTGTGAATGTTCCTTGCCAGTTTTTGATCTCCTGGTTATGACCCCTGGATTTTTTTGTTGTTGCCTCACCCCTGTTGAATTCTACATTTATCTCTGCTTTCTGGACACACAGACTGCGTACATCGATTTTTACCTTTGTCCTCAGATCGCCCCATGCCTGATCACCACACTACTTTCCTCTTTGTTTTTGACCCTCAGCTCCCTTCTTACTATGTCTTTGCCCAACAGACAGAATGTGTCATTGGACAAGTGGGACAGAAAAACCATCTATGAGCTCTCCTGTGAGGACATTAAGGTTCACACATGCAGCAGTTCAGCAGCTGTTCATCCTCTTGGGCAAGGGTTTCCAATGTCCTTGAGATCTACTATCCTGTAGGTTTTTAATAAGCTTCTCAAAACTTGTTCTGTGCTTGGTTGAATTATATGGTCCCCTGCACCAGACTTTACAATTTTCAAATAATGTTTATCAAATATTTAAACGTGCATACATAAAAACAAGAGACATTTCAAATTTGCCAAGATATACTGCAAGCTATGTTTTCACAACCTGTCTTAAAAATGCTTGTCTGAACTTTTCTTAAAGTTTATTCTTTATATTATGTATGAACGTGCATAATATAATATAATATAATATAATATAATATAATATAATATAATATAATATAATATGTTAACATTTGTCTAACTATGTGACAGGAATAAAAGTTCAATTTAATAGCCCCATATTTAGATGGACTAAAAATGCTCGCTGTTGGAGACCAGCAGCAAAGAGCACTGCCTCGGGGTCACAAAGTCTCCACAACAACCATTAGAGACTATTTGCATGCCAGCCAGTTATTTGGGAGGTATGTAAGGGAAAAGCTGCTGCTAGTACTTTGTACATCCCCCTTTTTCCAGCAGGGCAGCTCTTAGTCCTCTGCTTTAGCATTTCAGGAAGTTGGAGAATAGAGAGAGAGAATCTTACAGTAGTGGTTTTCAATCCTGGTCACCAGGACTCACTGTCCTGCAGGTTTTAGGGGTTTCCCTGCTCCACAAACCTGAATTAAATAAATGGGTGATTACCAGGCTTCTGTAGCACCTAATGGCATGCTGAGGAGGTAATGCATTCATTTGATTCAGGTGTGCTGGAGGAGGGAAACATCTAAAACATGAGAGACCAGGTAGTCCTGAGGCCCAGGACAGAAAACAACTGATCTACTATACATCTACACTCTTGGGTCCTCTCTTAGGCTTTTTTCTCTTCAGCTCATCCCCAAAGGGTTCTACATGATTAAGATCAGGGGACTGAGATGGCAATGGTAGAATCTAGATCTTCTGTCAGAAACATTTGTATTATTATTATTATTATTATTATTATTATTATTATTATTATTATTATTTTCTCATATGCCTTGGATCATTATGCCACTGATGGATCCACCTATTTTCAGTTTACTGGCAGAAGCCAGCTAGAAGAATGTTTTTCTCTGAAACAAGGTTCCTTAGGCTTTTGGTAAAGAAATGGGCACAAAAATCATAAATAAATCACACTTGACAGGGGGCATTAGATGCTTTTTCCACATTCATTCTTTGTTTTACACCAGACTCATCTGGGATATTTCCTGACAAAAAAGCCTTAAACTGGACCATGCAGTGTGATTTAAAAACTTGGAAACGGCTTGAACATGTCACACTGTGAGCCTAATGTGAAAATAGGTGCTCATGGCTGGGCAAATGGGAACACAAATCAGATGGGGATAATTTTTTCCACAAGTTTTGACAATGCTTGATTATTTATTTATTTTATTTTATTTTATTTTATTTTATTTATTTTTTTGCAGGTGTGTTACTAACTGCATTGTTATATACTCATTTGTAAGTCACTTTGGATAAAAACATCGGCCAGTGCATAAACATAGGAGCAGCTTTGGTTGGTAGTGTTAAATTTGCTTTTGTCTTTTCATGGTGTCCATCCCACTAAGTGACCACAGATCATAGATTTAAAGTCAATGACCAGAAATGTTTTTTTTCACACTGAAGGATTTGGACTAAGTTTGCTGATAATCACAGTCTGAATCCTGCTTCAGTTTTAATTGATCAAATAACATGTTTCCATTTTGAGTCCTTGTTGCTTTTAGCCAACACCAAATGTTTTGGTTTGTGACGTTAATGATGGTAAAACAGAGTAGATGGCATTTAGTCACCATCTAATAGTTGTTTAAATGACTTGAGGAAACCAAGATGCCGCTCTTTGCCACAGTTCTCAAACTGTGAGCTTTGGAGATCTTTTCACCTCTTATACCATTCACCTCATTCAAGTCTGATTTCATTTGTTTCTGCGGAATTGTTGGTGGGAGGTCAATAATCTTAATTCTGTTAATACCAATATTTTTTAATGTGGGTTTTTCTTTCCTGTTTTCAATAACTATAGCACAGTTTAAGGTTGTATTTTTCTTCTTTTCTTAGGAGTGCATTTATACTAAGGTGAAGTAGCATAAAAACAGGTGGTACATTAGTAAGAAAGGTTTACAATAACAGATGATGGACATCCCAGCAGTCTGTGCTCGGGTATCATTCATGAATCTGATGACACATGACTGTGACACTGAGGTCAAGATGGAAGAGATCTTTTCAGTGATCAGACCCCTCTGGATCACTTTAGTTTACTTTCTCCAATCCATCAGTCACAATTAGTGTCAGACACAGAAATAAAGATAGCCAGAAATAATCAGAGCGATCAAACACATTTGCATATTTAAAATGAAAATTATGTTGAAATTAAACTGATACTATTTCTACTGGCAAGAGGCACTCATCTAAAGTGCAATTTACTTCAAATGAACCCTTAATGAAAAGGATTGATCAGTCATGGGCTGCTAGATTGACACCGTCCTTGCTGACTTAGAACAGTCTGCTGATAGATAGATAGATAGATAGATAGATAGATAGATAGATAGATAGATAGATAGATAGATAGATAGATAGATAGATAGATAGATAGACAACTGTATGCTGTATTTAGATATGAACTTCTGCCATTCCTGGCACTTAAACATACATACCTCCTTCCTACAAATGCGCTGCTACCATTCACACAGAACCTAGAACACTTCTTCTGTCCTCTGAGCTCCATGTCCTTGTTCTTGATCCCTCTGAGTCTTGTAATGAACACAGAGGGTAGGTTAGAAAATGTCAGAGCACTGATAAGAAACTGATGTAATCAGAAAGAAAGATCACAAGCAATGTGACTGAATTAGTACAGTGAGAGAGGGTTTAGACTGCATATCATTCAAAGCAAAAGCAAATTAGGGAATCACAAATATATGAGGTTCCAAATATGCCAAAAACATTTGTCTATGTCCAGAGAATATGTCTCCATTACTCTGAAGTCCAGTGGTGTTCCACTTTACACCTCTAAATCTGAAGCTTTGCTTTACACTTGATGATAGAAGGCTTGGATAAAACTATTCAGCCATGGAAATGGTTCCATGAAGCTCTGTGCACTTTGTTCTTGAGCTAATCTCAAGGCCACATGAAGCTTGGAGGTCCATAGCTTCTGACCCTGCATAAAGTTAAGGTCCTCTGCACTCTGCACCTATCTGCTGACCACACTGTGATATTTACATGGCCATCCACTTCAAAGCTGAGTTCCTGTCATCTCCAGTCACTTCCACTCAAACACTGGACTTGTTGACTGAGGTGGATTTCTATCATGCTGCCATGCTGGGATTCACTAAGCTCCAGTGAGCAATTAATTCTTTCACAGATGTTTGTAGAAAAAGTGAAAATGCCTAGGTGCTGGATTTTATACACATGGCAATGGAAGTGTTTGGCAGTGCAGAATTCAATGATTTATAAGAGTGAGTGAATACTTTTCAAAATGTAGTGTAGGTGGATTTTATAACTTCAGCTTGACATGAGAAACAACGGAAAGTCAAACAAAAGCAGACTCAGCTTGTCATTGCGCTAAGGTTACGTTATCGTAACGTTATGCTGCTCCTCTCACTTAAGAAATTTCTTTAAATTAAACTGTAGTTGCAAACATAGCATTTAAATGTGGAAGAGAAATCTTTGTTCCTTTTCAGTACTCAGTACTCTACTGTAAGTAGACATGGCTACACACATTGGATTAGAGCTCTGACAGTGTTTGACTAATATTAATTACAGCAACAGTAGAGTTTAGTGCTTCTTTGTGTTCTTCTTTCCTCCACTTACAGTATCTCTGCACCCTTTTACAGAACATGCTGTACTACTGGTGATTAATGTTTTGAAAACTATATATATTTGAGTTGTGCTTTTGGCAAAATATGAGTGACAAAGCTAATGACTCTTTAGAGGACATTCCACTAAACCAACACTGAAGGAAAGTTTCTTAACTTTCGCCATACTGTATGTAGTGCTATGGGTTTACACAAATAAAATGAACAAGAATAAATACTGGCATAAACTGCATGGTGAATCATTTTCCAAATATAATGAAACTCTTTATAAAATACTGCTTTTGAATAATTACATTTCACTGGACTGTCCTGTAAGTTCTGTGTCAGTACTTAAAAATGATGCATGAGCTGAAAAATGTTGCATCTGGCATAGAGATAATGACTCCAGTGGACAATTGTCACTAGATTTTATTGATGACAAAAGATATGTTAAAGAAGTTGGAGGTTCAGCAATGTCTAATTAATTTACCACAGGTTAATAATCCAGGATATATGGCTAAAGCAACAAAAAAAAAATGTTTCATCAGATGCAAACTTAACCTTTTTCAATGGCCATCTCAGTCCTCAGATCTAAATCCTGTAGAAAATCTGTGTGATTTAAAGAGAATAGAAAAGATGTCTCCAAGGTGATGCTATATAAAACGCAAAACCAACAAAAAAAATTGATTTCTTAAATGGGATTTTTTTTTCTCACAATGAATAAATAAACTCAAATCAAAGGTTTGTTTTTCAAAGAACACTGGAACAGATCGCCAAAAACACTGGTAATTTTTTACCAAATAAAGATGGGTAAAACTCCAATAAGGGCCAATAAGTGTGGGGGGTGTTGTAATTCATATTCAGCAAATTTCTGAAAACTAATTCCCTGGGATTCTTGACAGTAAAAAAAATATGTCACTTGTCATGAATGTTTCATATTTCTAATTCCAACTGAACCTCAAAAATTGCAACACATTCCCCTGTTTTACATCTGTGTTGAACTCTTGAGTTAAACCAGAATATCTGCACTCCAACTCCAGTGTGATTGCTTAGTTTGGTGTGATTTATGTGAAAATAATGCACATAGTTCTTTTTTTTTGCGGGGGGGTGGCGTAAGCAAACAAACATTTTTTGTTTGCAAAAAATGTTAAACATTCTTTGAAAAAGAAATGTTTACCCAAGTCTAAGAGAAGAGCATTGGCAATAGCTGTTATTAACGCTGATTCACAAATGTTTCCTCAACAAGACTTGTACAAAGATGTTTTGATCCAGAGCTCTGTAATTAGATGCCCTTGAAGCTACTGAAGTCTATCATTAGCTTGTAGGTGAAGAAGGCTTGGCTGCTTGATAGGAAATTTGTCTTTGCCTGTAAAATCTAAATAATTCACATACACACATTATTATTCATGAGAACAGTCCATTTGGATCAAGTGCTACCTCTATATTTCATGTTATCGTCTGCTGCCTTAAAGCAGTTTTCAAATCTCTCTCAGTCATGTGTGGACCAAGCTGTGACATGAAGTTGAGTCCAAGGACAATGTCTCATTAAAAAGTCAAATTTGTCTGCAAAAACATGTGCAGTCTGAAGATACAAGTTAAAAACATCAAAACATATATCTGTTTATCTGTGGCTTAGGGGTAGGAGCAGAACAGTGTTTGTTTATGGAGTAACACAATGTCAAGAAACACCGTCAAGACTTAAAAAGTAATAGCACAGACTTTTGGAAGTACAGTTCTACTATTATCAGAAATAGTTCCCACCATGATCTTACAGGAAAGTGATGAAATCCTTAGAGTCGAAGGCTAATATTTAGTTAATTCTATAAATTTGGATCTGCCTGAATTTGACAATGATATAAATGGATACATGAATTGTGTTTCTGTTGTTAAACAGATGCCAAATTAAGTAGAGATTCTTAATTTGAGCATAGCACAGACAAATATAGCTGCAATAAACATTAGTGACATATTAGGCATACAGTGCCTATAAAAAGTATTCACTCCCTTGGATGTTTTAGCCTTTTTATTGTTTTTACAAATCAATCTGTCAGGTCCTGGGTTGTTTTGGGGTTTGATTATTTGATTCTAGTTTTGATTACTGTTCTGTGTTTGCCTTAGTTTCTTATTCTTTGATTAGATCAGCCTTGTTCCTGTTTTACTTTAGTTCAGTCTTTTCTTAGTTATTCTAGTTTAATTATGTTTATTTATTCATTGTGTCTAGTTATTCTTTGTTACTTTTAGATTCATTTTCCTAGTTCCCATGTTTGCTCTCCCTCATTCTCTCCTGCCATTCTCTCTCCTCAGTCTGCTTTCTGCTCTCTCCTCTCACACCTGCAAACCGTTAGCTAATCATCCCCAGTCTATTGTCCCAGCATTCACTCTTTCAGTATTTAAATACATCTCCTGCTCTCACTCCTCGCTGGTTCCTCCAGTTACTTGCCCATTACACCCTGCTGACTTTTCACACCCAGTTTCTGAGATTTTGTTCTGCTCTGGCTTCCTGTGCTCCCTGTGATTTTGAATTTTTTTTTTTTAATTAAACATGCAGATCTACTGACTGTCTCTGCATTTGGGTCTATCATCACCACAACCACAACATAACACAATCATGATCAATAAAATGTGTCTTTTTTGACAGAAAAAATACAAAAAGAAGCCTTTAATGTCAAAGTGAAGATTGATTTCTATAAAATATTGACAATTAAATAACATTTTATATATATATATATATATATATATATATATATATATATATATATATATATATATATATATATATATATATATATATAAATAAGAAGTTATTACATAAATATTCACCCCCTTTAAAGTGACTGACCTAATTCAGCAGAGGTCCAGCCAATGAGTGGAATGGAGATCACCTGAGTGCACTGAATGTGTCTCAAGTGATTGAAGTATAAAGACGCCTGTGTCTGGAAGATCCATTCACTGGTTAGTCGGTATTCCTGGCCACCATTACAGCATGAAGACAAAAGAACACTCCAAGCAAATCAGAGAAAAGGTTATTGAAAAGTGTGTCAGGGGATGGATGCAAAGAAATCTCTAAGGTACTGAGCATCACCAGGAGTTCAGTTACATCCATTATTAAGAAATGGAGGGAATATGGCACAAGTGTAAATTGGTCTAGATCGGGCCATTCTCACAAACTGAGTGACCATGTAAGAAGGAGACAAGTGAGAGAGGCCACCAGGACACCTTGAATGTGCTGAAGGAGTTACAAGCTTCAGACATCAAAGACATCACTACAAACACACCATCCCCACTGTGAAGCATGGTGGTGGCAGCATCATGCTGTGGTGATGCTACTAAACAGCAGGCCCTGGAAGGCTTGTAAAGGTAGAAAGTAAAATGAATGCAGCAAATAAAGGGAAATGCTGGAGGACAATTTGTTTCCATCTAGAAGAGAACTACGGCTTCAGAGAACAGTTATTCTGCATCAAGGTAATGACCTGGAGCATCCAGCTAAAGCTACACAGAAATAGCTTGAAAACAACAAGGAGGATGTTCTGGGATGGCCTAGTTAAAGCCCAGCTCTAAATCCAATGGAAAAAATGTGGCAGGACTTGAAAAGACCGGTTCACAGCCAATCCCCAAGCAACCTGACAGAGCTTGAACAGTTTTGCAAGGAAGAATAGAGTAAAACTGCAGCATCCAGATGTGAAAGCCTGAGTGAGACCTATCCACTCAGACTTTGTGTTGTGATTCCATCTAAAGGTGCAATTAATAATTACTAACTTGAAGGGGGTGAATGTTTATGTAATCACTTATTTTATGTTACCATTTTTTTTAAATTGTCATTCCATTGTAAAAATCATATTACAGTTTGACATTGAAGTTTTTTTTCGTATTTTTTGTGTGCCAAAAAAGTCCAGTTTTATTGATCTTTATTGATTTTTAGAAACACTAAAGAGGGTAAAGCACTCAAGGGGATGAGTGCTTTTTATAGGCACTGTAAATGGGCAAAATAGGGATTTGTATGGGGCTAAAATGATAACTTAAAATAAAACTTTTCCTTTTTTTTTCAGGTCTGAGATATACAGATTAATTTAATGATGCTGTGGTTGCTAAGCAGGTAAATATTAAAAACCACGTCATTTTTACTCTGACCACTGGATGGCAGCAAAGTGCCTCTAACACAGTCACTGGTGTGTCTCAAATATGCATCAGCAGACATCTTTGGTGCATTAAAGACAGCTTTTGGCAATTTCACAAGCACAGTCTAAAAGGGGTATTTCTGGATGGCTAGGTTGATGCTAAAAATATACATAATACATAATCATAATTGTAATCATACATTATGTGAAATATAAAACACAGGTTTTTGTAGGGTGTCATAATTTTTTCACATGAGTATATGTTAGATTCTTTAGTGAGCTGGAATCTATTGCAGTGATGTTACCAAAGCTCTTCGTTTTTCACATAGCGTCTATATGTGAGGCAAGCTGGTGCTTTGTGTCACTTAAAATATGAGTTCTGACACTATGTGAAACTTTAACAAGATTACCTGAGAAGAGTTCCAGCCATGCAAAGGACATGAATCAGGGTGAAAGACTGAAACAATATCTGGGGCTGCAGT
This sequence comes from Anableps anableps, assembly GCA_014839685.1. Taxonomy (NCBI): domain Eukaryota; kingdom Metazoa; phylum Chordata; class Actinopteri; order Cyprinodontiformes; family Anablepidae; genus Anableps; species Anableps anableps. The sequence goes on along the minus strand of CM026068.1, from coordinate 21,230,000 downwards.
TTTCTACTGCTCTGTGATATATTTTCATTTAGAGAATTGGTTTTACAGAGAATTTAATTTCCTTTTTTCAGAAGGTATTGCAATAACTGACCATAACAGAGGAAAAAAGAGGTTTGTAAAAAGACTCATTAATATAAATTATTGTGCGCAAGCCAATAAAACACTGGGAGCGTAATGGCTGTGTATAAAACAAGAGCAGTTGTGTCAGCTAAAGGGGCCTCTATGGTGAATGAAAAAGGCAGAAAACCACTGAGCCAGAGTCTGGGCTTACGATATATTTCACATTGCTGTTGACATCTAGGATCAGTTCAATAATATGAACAACAATTGAAATTAGATCAGATACCAGGAGTGGTTAAGCAAGACCATTTTTTGCTTCAGAAGAATTTCATCTGAGTTATTTTCCATTCTGAAAACCACTAACCTGCGACCTTTTTCAGTAGATAAGGTGATTATTCTCCATAAGGACCTCTTGAAAAGTTATGAGTTATTCCATCTGGCACTGCTCAGCTGTCTGTTCTCATAACTGAGAGTCTGTACTTGATTAGGTAATAATCTGAATGTGTCGTTTTACACCAACCTGACCTGATAGTGCTGTTTCCCAGGACACTGTGAGCATGCACTTTGGAGTGAAAGTAGCCAGTCATCTAAAATGTTTGTTGTATCAGTGGATCACTTGATGGAAAGTCACAGGGTTAGGGGTTACAATCAAATAAAAAGTTGCCTGGCCTTCTTATTCACACTAAACCTTGATTTCTAACATAAAAAGCTGTGGACCGTCTTGTCACTTTGGTCTCTGAAAGAGCATAAAAGAACTATTAATATGAATAATAAGGAAAAGATCCATTCAGATAAATTTATTTATTGTAAAGTGCCTCGAGACATCATTTGTTGTGAATTAGAGTTATATAAATAAGCTGATTTGAATTTAATAAAATTTTCTAATACTAGATTTAATCATGTTTTTTTTAAGTCAGACATTGCTTGAAAACAGCAGAAGCAAAATCACAGTTTGGTTTTGAATTTTTAATGTTACAAAAGCCAAGCTGTAGATCTTTACTGATTGGTAAGTTATATTTCTTGTACAAAAATGTTAAACATATTCAATACAAGCTAGAGATGAAATAAACCGTCATCATAACTATGCTAACAATAGCAATAGTAATACATCAGAACCCGACGGACAGGTGGCCAGAAAAAGCTAACGTAATGCTGACTAAATATTGGGGAGAGCCTGAGATACATTAAGATCAAATGTGTGCTCCATCCATGCTCATCCTGGTAAAGTCTTCCAATGGAAAGTTTGCCTGTTGCCAAAGAAGAGTAGGATGCTGCATAAGCAAAATCTCTGTAGGAAACTTCTATCTTGTGTTATCTTGTGTTATGACAAGATATCCATTTTTAGCAAAGCCTGCTCTGCAAATAGAAGCATCATGCAATACTTGATATTTGTGTGTGCATTAAATATATTGACAATATTTCCCAACTTGGATTTAACTCTGTACATGTCTATTCCCATTACAGTGACAGACAGAACAATACTAATAGATGATGTGATGATGGTGAGAGACTGGTTCTGTATTTAAGAATGAGCTCTAACTTCAATTTCCTGCTTCCCAACAACCTGCAGAGGTTGAAAGCTCCATCTTCAAACCAACTGATGCACACAGATAGCCCCCAGCCCCAGAAGATTTTATGGCTGCACAGTTTGTTTTTTTGCACAGCTATGGAGGCTGGCACAACTACAAAGGCACTATGTCAGTAACTCATGAAGAAAATATCCCTTGAACAACAAATTAAAATGATCAATTTGAATTAAAATATGAGATTTCCAACTCTCCTGAGGCCCAAAGATTGCTTACATTGTTAAATGTCAGACAGCGTGGCTGAACTCTGGATTAAAACAGGATCATGCACAGCAGCATGACCTGGAGTATATGTTTTCAGTGCTCAGTGATCTTAGCTGAATACTTCTTTCAAAGGCTCTAAGGATGGAAAAAATGTGAAGGGGCATCCATCCATCATCTGTCCATCCATCTATCCATCCAGATGGAAGCATGTTATTTGTGAAGAAGAAACCCTGCAGTGGCTGAAAGAAGGCAGAGATATGACAGATAGCCTCCTGACACTACTGGGATAATCCCCTGCAGAAGCATCTGAAATGTCTTACTAAAATGTTCCTTTACACAATAAGTAAAAACATAGAGCTGCAAATATTGAAATCAAAATTTCCACAGTTTTATTGATTGCAAATATATTGTTTTACATACATTACCAAGAACAAGAGTAGTGTTAGTTCATTATTGAGCTGTTTGGTTTTAGTTATCACCTCAAATTGCATATTTGGATAAACTGACAGTTTGTTAATGCAAAGCAAGGCTGGCACCTAGTGGACAAAAAAGGAAGCAAACTCTCATCTTAAAATGTAGTTTTCTTGGATTCAGTCTTTAATGGTGCAAAATAATATTCTGTCCTTTTCAGACAGTATTTGAAAACAGACACTTTGGTATGTTCTGTCTTCTGAGTGGTCTGACCTTGCTGCTGCAACGTGAAAGAGCTGGATAAGCCAACACTTTTCTGAACATCTGGACGCAACATGACGAACCAAATGAGTCGTGTCTTCTGACCTGCCACCTACACATTCTGTTCCTTTTATTTCTCTCCACATGCATTCTCTTCTGTTCTTCAGTCACTATCCTTCACGTCCGCTCACTGCTCTTTTTCAGAGACCGTCTGAGACTATGCAGTTTGAATCAGTCTGGAACACAATTAGACCTCATATATGAGAAGACTTACATTTAGGAAAATGATTTTGTGTTTTTAATGTAATTTTATCAACTCCTCTTAGTTAATATAAATGTATTCATAAAATTATTCCCTTAGTGCTGCATTTGTGGGGGTTTTACCACTTGACAAAATCACTCAGTTGCCCACCACAAAAACTAAAAGTTTACAAAGGATAAAGACAATTTAATATACACACGGCAGAGTAAGGACAGTCAGAAATAATTGGAGGGAATAGGGGAGAATGGGAATATTGCAAAAACTGGATTTTTTTTCCAAAACCGATGCAAAAACAGTGAAGGAGGCTACCAAAAGGTCGACAACAGCATTGAAGGAGCTGCAGGAATAACTGTCTAGCCCTGGCTGTCTGTCTGTGTGTGACCGGAATCTTTTATATTCTCCATATGTCTGGACTAAGGAGTACAGTTTCACGACCGAAGTCTTTTCTCCTAAAACCTTATGAAAGAACGTGCTGTGAAACATGGTAGAGGCAGTTTCATGATCTCGGAGTTGCTTTTCTTCCAATGAAAGTGGGTGTTTTCATTGACATAAATGAAAATATGTTTTTCAATACTGCAATGACTCAATTATTATTATCATATATTAGTGAAACATTGTTTTGCCAAAATGGATGATAAACATCGGTAACCAGAGAAATAACACTAGTGAAATTCTCTCTGTTTTTCATACTTTAAGGAGCCTGTTTGATGAGGAGCTCTTTATTTTACGTGGATATGTGGTCTCACTGTGGGCATATTTATCTTTTTGTATAAACAATATATTCCATAAAACAGTGAGAAGACATCTCAAGCAGAGTTTCTCTGATATCCACTTTCACTTCAAGATGGGAATTGTGACACTGCAGCCATCTCTCCCAAGATGAAGAGTGGTGAAAGAACATGTCACTTTTTAACTTGGTTACTCACCTCCTTGTCAGCTGGTGTACTTTATTTTAACTTTTGAAACAACAAAACCTTTGCATATCGTATAAATAATTATGGGGGGCTGCGAGGGCCGTTTTTTGGTCCCAGTTTAGTCCTGCCAGGGAGGCATCTCCAGGCATCCTAACCAGATGCCCGAGCCACCTCAACTGGCTCCTCTCGATGTGGAGAAGTAGCGGCTCTACTCTGAGCCCCTCCTGGATGACTGAGCTTCTCACCCTATCTTCCAGAGGATGATACTCATTTCGGCCGCTTGTATCCGTGATCTCGTTCTTTCAATCACGACTCAAAGCTCGTGACCATAGATGAGGGTAGGAACGTAAATCAACCAGTAAATTGAGGGCTTCACTTTTTGACTCAGCTCTGTCTTTATAACGACAGACTGGTGCAGCGCCTGCAGCACTGCTGACTGCAATCTGCCTATCGATCTCCTGCTCCATTTTTTTCCTCTTTCATGAACAAGACCCCAAGATACTTAAACTTTTCCACTTGAGGCAGGAGAAACAACTTCATTAGAGGAAAACTAAAGTTTTTTTAATAGCTTAGCTACAATCTAGAACTAATTTTACAAAAAAATCTTAAGGGTTAACTGAGGGTTGTGGATAATGTTGATGTGATGTCAAAGACTGAGGAAACATTACAAGTCAGAGGAGACAAATATGTAGCATGCTGATGGGGAGCTGCTAAAAAAGACTGAATGCAAATATTTTATGATAATTTGGTTAAGTTTAAGGGCGTGCACACTTGTGCAGCCAGATTATTGCACCTTTTTTAAATTTTTTTCTTTACACCCCCACAGATTTAGTTTTTAGCTTAATTGTAAAGAACATGCTGTAACCTTTATGCAAAATAACAAAAAAAGCTACATTTTACTTTAAGCAGAGGAAACTGACAAGAGAGGAAATAATGTTATGACAAAAAGGACTTGCAGACAGACCAACATATTTTTCTCTAGGTTATTTTTTTCTTTTTTATCCCTCTTTCAGACTTTCATCTCTTGTTTAGACCAGCTCTTCGTGGATCTCAGTCCAGACATTTCCTGTCCCCAAGGGATTCAGGGCAGAATTTTGTCTCTTGGACGTTTTTGTTTTGCTTTTTCCAACAGCGAGAGCTTTGGTTGACAGAGTGTGTGTCTCAGGTTGTAATAAGTAGACAACGGCACCTCTCCTGTTAGTTCCAGTGCATATTTCATCATGGCAGGAATCTTAAATCTCATGAAGGCCTCAGGGAGCCATCCACCAGGAGGATGGGGGCGTGGGGTGTCTGGACATGATCAGGGAAAGCGCTTGTATGTCTGAAAGAGATCATTTGTCCTCTGGTATGGTGGAAATATTACTATGTAGCATATATATATATATATATATATATATATATATATATATATATATATATATATATATATACATATGTATGTATGTATGTATGTATGTGTGTGTGTGTGTGTGTGTGTGTGTGTATTTTTTTAACTCTAGTTTTCTGTGATTTATGGTGAATCCTTTTATTGATATGTTTGGGCTTCAGGCAAAAGTACCATTTTCCACTTACAGAAAAGTCAGCCATAGTCAGAAAAACGTTTTATAAATACTTATTCTCAAACAAATGCAACATTCATAGACCTCTTGTGATTTTGCATTTAACAGTCTTGTTTGTCTTGCAGTGTGCTTTGAGGCACATGCCATCTTGCCAAATGTTAGTAAGGTGGTGAGGCTGGGGGATGCTGGACTAGCAGGACCAGAATATGTGCATGCCTTGGGCTCCATACTGCTTGCGTTCCTGCTACATCCAAAAATTTTATCTTTTGATAAGAACATTAATCATTAAAAAATGGTAAATCAAAACTGAGGTGGGGGAAATAACTTCATGACAATCAAAGATGGCGGTCTGTGGAACAATGAGCTGTCTTTAGTTTTTGCTTATGTGGTACTCCAACCCATTGGTCCCAGGTGTGAAAATGTGCTCAGTTTTGTGTGGACATATTTTTTATTGATATTATCAATAAATCCATTTAATTGGCTATTAATTAATTATTGTTAATAATTTGTTCTCTGTTAAGATCTCAGCTGATTTTACTGTTCAACAGTTTCTGCTTCAGTTCAGCTCCTTCAGTCTGTTAGCTTACCAATTCATCTGACAGCATTCACACAGCATTTATTAAATAACATAATTTCGTTTTATTATAATATATAACCACATGTTCATAAATTACAATATCACCCATATATGTTAAATCATTATTGTAATTTAATTCAAAAAGTGAAATCCCCATTATATAGAAGTATTGTACAATGTGATATATTTCAAACATTTATTTTATTTTAATAATTATGAATTACTTACAAAAAATCTCAGCTTATTAAAAAGAACTAAGACCAATAAAAAAGGATTTCAATACAGAAAAATCAGCTTACTGAATATTGTCCATGTAATGTGCAGCATGAAATGCTCAATTAATGTAGCATGGCATGGAGATGATTCCCTTAAGGAAGTACTAAGGTGTTCAGGAAGCAGAGCTCACTTTAATAGCAGCCTCCAGCTTGTCTATATTGTTGGTTTCGGTGTCTCTCATCTTCCTCTTGACAAATAAGCACAGCATTTGCTCATCAAACACAGTCTTAACATCATCATTAACCAAACATAAGTTACCTTAGCAGTGTGGGGAAAATGGTAAGTCCTGCTGGAAAATGAAATCAGCATCTCCATAAAGCTTGAAAGCAGAGGAAGCATGGCTGTGCTGACTTTGAACTTGATAAAACACAAAAACAATACCAGCAGATGACACGGCTTCAGAAATCAGCACTGAGAATTTCACAGTGGACCTTAAACAACTTCAATTCTGTAGATCTCCACACTTCCTCCAAACTCTGGGATCGAGAGTAACAATCTGAGCAGCAGTCCACTCTGTTTCCTCCTTCGCTTAAGTAAGACACTCATCTGGTTCAGGAGTGGCTTAACACTTGAAGGGGTTTACTTTCACAATCCTCTTATTGCTGTTGCTGGATCACCTTTATTTTAGCACAAAGTTTTCTCCCTCTCAACTTGCTATTCATACGCAGCCTATGAAAAGCCTAAATTTAACCTCATTGGCATAAAGAGGGGTGTTGGTGACTGTCTGCAGGACAACGGACAGGTCAGTCATCTTCCCTATGACTGTGTAGGCCATAGCATTTCTGAATTTAAAATATATCAATTATATTACTCCGTGTGAAATTACACTATATACAAGTTTCACTTTTTGAGTTGAACTAGTGAAATAAATTAACTATTTCATGATTTTCTAGTTGATGGAGATGGTATTCTTTGTAATCCAGTTTATAATGTAAATAATATAGAGTTGAAAAGTTTTTTTTTATTGGTGTCTGAATGCCATCCAAATAATGAAGTGTTTTATTTAAATTAATTTTTTTTGTCTCATTTGGATATCTTACATCTGCTATAACACAATTTGTCATGTTGTGATTTTGCCTTCTTTTTAACCAAGAGCTGAAAGGATTACTTTTTTTCCTCACTATGTTTAACCAACCCAACTTTGCATCTTTTGCAAAAAAAAAATAATAAAATAAATAATAATAATAATAATAATAATAATAATAATAATAATAATAATAATAATAATAATAATAATAATAATAATAATGTTGTATTAGTCAAACCACAGCAGAAAGAATGCATAAAGGCCCTGGTTCAATTCACACGTTTACAGTTCTTCACCACACTTTTACTTCGAGGGGCCCAGCAGAGTGAAAGAGGAGGCTGAGACAGAAACTCAAAGAAGTCTGATCAGAAGCCATATTGGCACCACTCGTTTCCCAAACTGACCTCAAGTGTACAGGCCCTTGGCAGGGGGATAGACAGTCAACTGTGAGACTCAGGAAGAGAAGAGCAGCCAACTGGAGCGGTAACAGAGCAGCATTGTGAACTGTGGTTGGCTCAGGCCTCAGTGGAGCAGAGAGGCAACTGGCCGGGGGTGGCCTCTTTCCTGAGCCCCTGCAGGACCCCTCTGCACTGCAGCTTCGCTGGAAGTGGGTCAGCCAAACATGAGGCCACAATTGAGCAAAATGGCAGGACATATACACTCAGCAGAGACAAAGAGGCATAAACAGTGAAGTTTGTGTACAGTTAGCTGGAAGGACAATAATCATGATAACATGAACAGGTTTCTAAAAAGAAAGCTTAAAAAGCAGAGGTAGTAACTGTTCTTGCCAGAGGGGGGCAGTGTTCTCTTTCATGGCCCATTAGCATCCTTCTCAGCATCCATTTTGCATCTAATCCAAGCAGTTCTTAGGCTGCAAAATGATTGCCTGCTACACCAGCAGAGGGGAATCAGTTATCCTGTTCCTATGTTCCTATTGTGAGCACTTTAAGGAGAAAACAGAAGAAGACTACAACAACACAATTTAAAAAAAAGAACTGCTTGAAAAGGAACGTGAGGAATGATGGCAGTAAAACCTCCTTCAAAACTGAAACACTTGGAAATGCTATCATGTTTGTGAGTTTATTCTTGGCAGTGTGAACACATGCAGTAAAAAAACAGTCACTGTACCAGAAGTGAGAGATACTCAATCCAGGTCATAGCTCAGTAGATTTTGGAATGAGCAGCATGGTGGCTTAGAGCTGGGGTAAAAGTCTCATTTACTAAAGCAAACAATACCCCCCCAAAAAAAACTTTACAACTTGACCGAGTCCCAGGAAAATGTGGCCATGTGGACAGTGAGGTTATGCTTTACATCTGTGCTGGCACCTTGTCAGAACATCATGTGTCTGAGCCATTCTGTTCGCTCTGAAACTGAGCGTGCCTGGTGTTTATCCTCCCACACGATGCCGCAGCAGGGAATCCATTCAGTTCAAATCCAGCAGAGTTTACTGAATAATAAAATACGAACCTCTTTTTTTGCCCAGATCAGATTTAGTGGAATAATTTAGTGGGGAATTAATGAAGGGAGAGGACTGTGACGTGGAGACAAAACAGAACGCACCATCTTGAGATCTTGGTAAATGCTTTATATGCAACTGTGTTTTGATCTTTCCACACACACACCGTATAGAAAACAGATATGGTAACATTGTTTTTATTCTCAGCATTTGAAGCGTGTCTGAACTGCAAGGCAGACATGGCACAGTAAACTAGAGCTTTACAATCATTCCCCTCACTTTCCAACCTCTCCTTACACATCACTTCCCACCACATTCAAGCACACACACACACACACACACACACACACACACACACACACACACACACTTCCATCCAAAGCAATCAGCATCTCCACACTTCTTCACAGTTCAGCTTAATTACACTATTTCAGCATATAAAAGGTTCTCAATATTTTTTTTATTTAAAATAGCTATCACCATTTATGTTGTAATATTTGGAAAGTGATACATTTGTATTTACATAAGCTTATTGAGCAAGTTTCAAATACATTTTGTGTACATACAGTATGTATTCTTGTATCTAGGATTGTATATGTGTACAGTAACTTCCAAAAGTATTAATATGCCTTGAATTTTGTCACATTTTGTGAAACACTAATTTCAGATGTTTCATTGGGAATTTTTTTGTTATAGTCCAACACAAAGTAGTGTATATTAGAGAAGAGGAAGAAAAATGACATGGTTTTCTCTTTTTTTTTTTTTCAAAAAATGGCATGTGCCCCTTTAGTTTGACACCCCTAAATAAAATTCACTGCAAGAAACTACCTTCTGAGGTCCTCTAATTAGCAGTTTGAGTCCAGGTCTGTGTAATTAAATTTCAGAATAAATCCAGCTGTTCTATGAAGGCCTCAGAGGTTTGGAGAACATTAGTGAATAAACAGTATCATGAAGACCAAAGATCACAGCAGAGAGGTCAGGTAGAAAGCAGTGAAGAAGTTTAAAGCAGAGTTCATTTGAAAAACGATATTTTTTACGTCTTACTGAGCAGAGTTCAATCAAGAGTTTCAGAGTATTGCGCAACCGCATGGTCATCCACTTAATGCAACAGGTCAGACAAGGAGAGCTTTACTCAGGGAAGCAGCCAAGACACCCATAGTGACTCTGGAGCTGCAGAGAGCCACAGCTCAGGCTCGAAAATATGTTGACAGGACTATTAGTTGTCCAGGCATAAAATCTGGCCTTTAAGGAACAACAGCAAAACAATTTAATTCTTGATAGATACCCACATGAAGTCAAATTTGAAGCTTGCCGCAACCAATGCAAGCATTATGGAAGCATGTAGAGGAAGGTGCTCTCCTCAGACATGGCTAAAATCAAAACTTCTTTCCCCACATGCAGGGCAGATGTGGCTACCATGCAGTAGCTCACCACCATCAGTGTGTGCATGAATGGGTGAATGACTGAACATAGTGTAAACGATTTTGGGATCCTCTGGACTACATAAAGCGTTATGCAAGTACAGGCCATTTACCATATTCAAAACGCTACGCGTTATGGTGTTACAAAGTATTGACCTATGGGGCCTGAATAAAAATGCATGCTTCACTTGTTAGATTTTTATTTGAAAAAAAAAAAAAAAAGTTCTGAAAACCATGCATCTGTTTACTTCGACCTCACAAAAATGCACTACATTATTAAGGTCTCATAAACAAAAATCCAACGAAATACACAAACATCTCTGTTTAAGTGACAGTATGAGAAAAACTACAAGGGGTAATAATACTTTTATAAGTCCCTGCATGTGCTGATTCGAGTCTTGTGACTCAACTCTGTTCAGTCTGTTCAGTGAAGTGCTGTCAGAGAAGAAAGTGCCTCAGTCTTGGAGTGGATATGCAGAGCAGCAGAGATATCTATCCCACTCACTGTCACTCCCTTCAAGATTTGATGATAACATGAGCCTGAAGTGACTGGGCATGTAACAACGTGCTCACAGTACGATGGACTCATACATTCAGCAGCGGCCAGGAGGTGTGAGCTGTTCACTTGGATGGCTGCGGTTAAGGGTCCGACCACGTCGGCGACGGGCATGCTCTGACTCATGGTTTTGCTTGGATATTGTAAGAGAATGGATAAAAAACAATGTGGCAAATGGTCACAGTACCATATCTGATTTTTAAAAATTTCTTCAAACATAAAAAAAAAAAAAGATCCCCCCTATTTCATATATTTATTCCTCATGTCTTCCTAGTCTCTCACACCCAGATGCTTGCATTCTCATGCAGAAGAGAAGTAAGCATTTACACTTACTGTACACACAAAGAAAAACAAAAGCACACATGCACTGAGAAATGACAGGAAAGTGAGGCACATATTCTGACAGGCAAAATGCAGCCTGGATTTTGGTATACATAAAACAAACGTCAGATGGAGACGATTAAGGTGTCTCAGACAGGTCCAGGCTTCCAGCCCGGTGAGAACTTCTAAAATATAATCTATTTCTCATTACAGATACTCTGTATCTTTCAGTACCAATAAAATGGAAAGACAAGTTGTAGCTCTCCCATTCATGCTTAGTGATCACTTTCTGGGGCTCACATAAGATAACCTTAGTGAAAGACCCCCCCACCCCCACATCCCCATTTGCTGTTATGAAGGCTAAAATTTTTCAAGAGAGATTCACATAACAGCTAAAGAATCACCAGTCCTAAACTCTGGGTTTGAGCCTAGAATAGGCCACCTACTTGTGTTTGGACCCTACTTAGCAAGCAGAACGAAAACGTTAGTATGACGTTGGATAAAAATTAGTTTTGTGTTGTGGATAAAAAAAAAGCCCCACAGTCAGGAGCAGAATAACAGGAGCTGAAAGAGAAATTTTTGTGGGTTATTACAGTGGGGCTTCAAACCCTCCAGAGGGTCATCGAGCACTATATATATATATATATATATATATATATATATATATATATATATATATATATATATATATATATATATATATATATATATATATATATATATTCAAAATAGAAAGAGAAAGCAGGGGAAATGAATAAGAGCAGTTATTCTGTCCATCCAGTCACCCCTCAATTTGTTAGAACAGAGATCAGGAACATAAGCGCCTTCAACTTCAACCGTCATCTGGGGTTGAGTCGTCAGGCGTGGACGAGTCTTCGGCAAAGTCGTCTGTTGAGCCGCTCTTGTGAATGCGCCCATCGCTACTCATACTTTGGAAAGTCTTTCGGAAGGCCTCCATCATGGAGTGTGCCAGCTTCTTGGCCTCCAGCTTGCTCTCGCACTCCACAGCGTGGCAGTCCATCTGGAAGGACAGGTCATCGTTGATCTCCCGGTAGATCCAGGCAAATATGTTGGGTCTTACACTGTGGTCGGCGGTGCAGTAAGCGATGCGCGCCACCTGGTAGGCGTCCATAGTTACAGAGACTTCGCCACGCTCATCCAGGTGATGGAGCCGCACCTGGAAGGGACGGATTTCCAGCAGGGAGTTGCTTGAGGGGTTGATGCCCTGCTGCTGGTCCAAGGCACGCCGTTCTACCAGACTCACTACCGCTGACTCCGTACAGCCTGACAAGAACTGGGTCCCAGAGATTGTCATCTTGCCCAGGTAGGTCACCTGCAGCAAATGAGACAATTATTCTTAGATTATTTTGTGCTTTGAAACATTGAACAAAAATAAATGTATGCTTGACTTCAAATGGCTTGTGTCCTTTGATAAAGGTAAAACATGTATGTTTCAGAAGAAGGGGGTCAAAGACTGGGCATTTGAAACATCCTGGACCATAAACAAAAAACAAAAACAAAAACAAAAAACTACATCTTTGTATAAAACTTCTTAAACAGGAGTTTTCTACCAAAATGATTTACCTGGTGCTAAACCAGGGCTGGTGCTAGAGCCAGCTTAAATCTAGCTCTTCAACAAAAACAGCTATATTCCTTCCAAGAGCTACATGTTAGTATAGATGTTTTATTGGGATTTCAGGGAAGTCAGTCACAGTCCTCGTTAACCAAAAATAGATACATGAACAAAATCAGAAAAAAGAGCTGAACTAGGTTGGTTTTCGAGCTACATGTTGTTTGCACTATCGGCTTGTTGAAACAATGTACTGGATTTAAAACCTCAGCCTGGACCTGTCTGCATAGGGCTTGCAGGTTCTCCAAGTGTATGCAGGTTTTCTATGGGATCACAACTTCCTCCCATATGCATGTTAGGTTAGCTGGTCTCTCTAAATCCTCCTCCTACATGAGTGCATGCAGGAAAGTTCGTTTATCTGTGTTGCCCTCCTGACTGATTGGCGACCAGTCAATAGGGTACCTGCGAGCCCCCTGACTACTGGTGGGTTAAGCAAGTGTAGAAATTGTATGAATAGTTAGGTTTTCAACACCTTGAGGCACCTCAGAGCAACATCATTATACCTAAAAAGTCTGTTACAGTAAGTGTTTGATCCCCCCTCCTCTGTAATCTGAATTTCTGCAGACTGTACTGCAGTGAAATAATCTACATGGATATTGTTATATCCTTGCAAACAGATATCTTAATATCACTGGTTTATCAATTGAAAGACAATTTTAATGAATGCTCTTTGAAATGTCAATTTGCATCTCAGACCACTATTTGGTATTTATAAGCAGGACTCCAAATGGGAGAAAAACATAACACTTATAGCAAGGTTTATAAACAAGAGACTTATTTTAAAAAGCCAATGTTTATAAATCCACCAGTAAGCTGCATTTAAAAATTATGTTAATACCTGTGATGTTATAAGAAAAAAAATAAAGATGAGTGGAAGTGAGCTTATTATTCATGTGTTAATTCACTTCACATTTATGATGAAGATCAGTGTTTGTTCACATCATTTATTATAGTTAATTTGATCTTTTTTATTTTGCTAAATCAAGCAGGTTAAACATGGTACTTTATACCGGCTCAGGAAGCAACTAGGTGCCTGGTTTTTGGTGGTACAGTCACTGTTTTGGCAGTAAAAACTGAAGGTTTGTGCTGAGCAAGTACTGAGCCAATGTCAAGACCCTGTGAGAAATCATGAAACCCCAACAGTGGGTCTTTTTTAGAGGAGATATAAAATGTTAGTCATAAATAGATTAAAATAGGACAAGAATTGTTAAGGTTATTGGTGTTGTCACAATTCCCTTGGTTTGTTTGGATTTTTAACAGTGCTTAAATACCTCACAAGTGACAGGCACTAGCACAGGTACTTTGTGGGTCAGAAACTCAATATTTAGAGAATGAGTACTGGTGATACATAAGCACCCCCTGTATCAGTCTGGAGGACATTAAAAGTTCAAGGTAAATAATGACTGATAAAAGCATCTTTGGATTAACTAACCACTAAAACAAATGTTATTTAAGTATTTACTGTTGAAGGGATCACCAAAGTTAGGTTTTTCTAATAACGTTTGTGTTTGTATTATTTACCTAAATAGTAAAAAAAAATGGCATGTTACGCAGAATACCATAGCAATAACACTGCACAACAGGAGCGCGACAGACCGAGAAGATTGAAACGGATAAGAGGAAAGACTTAGAAAAAAAACAAAACATGAACATAGCTGGAGATTTCTTTGGGGAGGAGGCCCATTTAAAGGCTGCAAAGGAATAATGGCTGACTTATGCACTCCTCTGCATTCTGTTCTTTATGGTTTTATAAAAATACACAAAGGAGGAGCCTCAACAGTGTTTACCCCCGTCTGTGTTTATTCTGGGCAACGGAGACACTCCTGAACTCTTTTGGAGTTCATTACAGTTGGCTTCCAGCCCACGTTTGGCACATGGCCGCAGACAACATGAGTTCAGTGTTAAATGTGAAATGCTAAGAAAAGATGTGTATCATTTTTATAAACATTTACAGAGCAAGTGGTCTGCATGGTTCAATGCACATCCGCAAAATGTAGCAAGACTGATCTTGATGATAAAACTCTTTAGAACTTTGTGTAAACCAGTCAAGTCTTTAAAATGTTTATATTGCTTTACTCAGAAAATCAAATCTATAAAAAAAAAAACCTCACTAAGAGGACAGATTCAGACTAAGACGGAACAGCAGCATCAGTCTGGTGTCATCCATCACTTTATTCACAATCTCTGCTCAATCTATATCCGCTCATGCTCTACTAGGATATTTGACTGAATAAGACCTTTCAGGTTAACATCAAGCAGCCAGTCATACAGTCTCTTGGTAAAGTTTGCCACTTAGAACAGCAGTCAGTTGCAACATTTCTCGTCGGGCTTCAAAAATGTAAAAGGATGAGTTCAACAGAATGTAATACATTGAAGTAGTTCTCTTCTGTAATCCAAGCTCTACATGATTCCAACAACTTACAATGTCTTGCTAAAGTATTTATACTACTTGAATTTTATATCATGTTATAACCACAAACTTCAATGTATATTGTCGAGATTTCATGTGATAGAAACAATGCAGCACTTAATAGTTAAGTGGGAGAAAAAGGATACATGTGCTGAATTTTTTTTTTTTTTTTTTTTTTTACCAATAAAAGTTTGAAAAGTGTGGTGTGCATGAGTATTTATCAGCCCCCCTCACTCTGATTCCCCGAAATAAAACACACTGCAACAAACTGGATAAATATGAGTGCAGCTGTATGTACTTCAATCCAGCCTTTCGTCAGATTGGACCAAAGTTCAGATTTCTAGCCTAAGTGTGACAGAAAATCAACACTGCACTTAAGACTGAGCACTCCATATCCACAGTGAAACATGGTGGAGGCAGTATTATGCAGTGAGAATGCTCTTTTTCAGGAACAAGGAGGCTGGTGAGTGTTGATGTGAAACTGGACAGAGCTGAATCCAGCACAACACTGCAAGAAAGCCTGTTTGAAGGTGCGAGGCAGGTTCATCTTAGAGCAGGACCATGACCAAAGACAGACAGTCAGAGCTACACTGGAATGATTTAGATCCATGGGTTAAAACAACTCCACTCAAAGTCTAGACCCAACTTAAATTTAGAATCTGTGTCAAAATTGGAAACCTGAACAAAGAAACTCTTCTTCCAGTTTGACTGAACTTCAGCCATTCTGAAAAGAAGAATGGCTAAAAATTTCTCTTTCAACATGCAAAGCTATCAGAGACACATCCCAAAAGACGTGCAGGTGTGGTTGCAGTGAAAGGTGGTTCTACAAAGTACTGACTTGGATACAATTGCACAGCATATTTTTCAGATCTTTGTTTGTAGAAAAATGAAAAATAAAATGATAAAATAGAAAATAAAAATGGGGCTGCACAGTTGGTAGCACTGTTGCCTTGCAGCAGGAAGGTTCTGGGTTTGAATTCCCCCCTGCATGGAGTTTGCATGTTCTCCCTATGCATGGGCGAGTTCTCTCCGGGTACTCTGGCTTCCTCCCAGAGTCCAAAAACATGACTGTTGGGTTGGTCTCTCTAATTTGTCCTCGGGTATGAGTGTGTGTGTGTGTGTGTGCATGGTTATTTGTCCTGTGTGTCTCTATCTTGCCCTGTGATGGACTGACGACCTGTCCAGGGTGTAACCCACCTCTCGCCCAATGACTGTGGGAGATAGGCACCAGCCCACCATGACTCTGCAAGGATAATTTTAATTAAGAGTTTCCCAAATATGGTTGTAGCCAATCAGAGTGAAGTCCAGTAGGTAGAGCCACATATCATTACCATACCCAACCCTTTTACCGAGGAGGGAAAACTGGCTGCCAAAACAACCGAATACAAAACAGTGATTTTTTTTTTCTTCTTTTTTATGAAATTCTTTGGAGAATTGACATATTCAGCAATATCAACTACATGAAATAGCTTATACAGTGATGTCACCACCCCTGCAACAAGCTCTGAAAAGCTGAAAACAGTTTTATAATACTAAGTATTTTAATGACAGATTGTTGTAATAAGTTAAAAAAATAAAATGATGAGGTGTAAGTAGAAGAGACCTTGGCTCTATCTGAACACACCTCTAATCTTTTTACTTTCTCTATACTCTAAAACATTCTTGATACTTTCCCATCTAAATGTAATCAGTGCACAAACAGATATGCAGTAAAGAAGCTTTAACAAGTTCCTATATCTACAAACCTCATGGCAGTTTCACTTCACTGTTTTGCAGATCTGTAATATTTATGGCATCTTCAACAGGAAGTGTGATTTTCCAGTTTAACAGGAAAAAAGAACATGAAAAAATGTTTCATAAATGTTATTTTTTATGTCTACCACATATAACAAAAAACAGCCTTATAATCCTTTTAACAGTTAAGTCTCTTAGATTACCAGATTGCAGCTCATCATATCAGTAATTTCTATTTCATGCAACAGTGGGAGATCCAGACAGTAGCGCAGCTGTCTGCTCATGCCTCATTCTCATTGAAGGCTGACGACTATACAGTCCAATCACTACACATCAGCTGTCAACAGCAATACTGTCATTATGCATTTAGGTTTTTTACAACCTTCTGGTCAGTTGGTAAAAAAATCTTAGACATAATCCATGTTTTTATTATTATTTTGTTTAAGAATGTTCTTTCACTTTTCAAACCAAGTTGTGTTGGACTATGGTGTTATGAAACACATGCATGCTTCTTCCTCGCTACTGAAAACAAGTCTGAGCACATCATGCTTTGATAGATTCACCTTTGCATCTTGCACAAATTCATAGGATGGATCTCTCTAAATCAGAGGAAAAGGCACATTTTACCATTTATTGCAAAACCTTTGTTAGGTAATTTACCTATTTGTGTTTCAAAATTTCTGTCGAACCATTATAGTAAAAAAAAAAAAAGCTTGGTAAAATGTCATTTTTCTTTTTTGTTCCACATCTTTGGATTAAGCCTCAAAATATCATCTTCAGGCATGTCTCTCTTTTCATATTTTCAACGGTCTTCTGAACACTACTGACAGAAATGTGTAATTGTTTAATTGTTGGAGTTTAGCTGGTATATTTTGAAATATTTTACATTTGCCTAATTTGTAATAACTTCTTAAATTTCTGTTGTGTTCTTTTAACTTTTCTGACAATGCTTCGTTTTAACTTTATAAAATTTAGGTGTTTTGAGATGCGTCCAGTTTTTCACAAACTTCCATTAAGGCCATATAAGGCAAACATGTTTAATATTTTATACCTGGTTCAATCCAAGTGTGATTTTTCACCCTTGAGTTTAGATTTAACCCCTTAACAGTCAAGAGGACAACGGTGTCCTCATGGACCCATTGGATAACATGGAGGCGTTTCCAGGGTGACAGTTAACAGGTTTTAAACAATGTTAGAAGCTGTTAAAGAGCTTTTAGACAGTAAAAGCAAAGAATTAATGGTAGATGTAGCTTTCTTTTGTCGGTGGAGCAGCAGAGGCTCAGGAGGTAGGGATTGGTCCTGTGACTGGTTGGTTTCAGTCTGCCCCAGAGAGCTGTGGCGACATTGTTGCCTACCACCATTAGTGTCTGAATGTGTGTTTAAATGGGTGAATGACTGATGGTATCGTAAAGCGCTTTTGAGTTCTCCGACTTGATAAAGAGCTATTCAAGTACAGGCCATTTACCATGACTTCACGATGGACTGTTTGACATTCACATTATTTAATCAAGGTAAAAAATAAAAATTTAAAAAAAAAAACTCTCCAAAAGGACACTATTATTTAGTAAACATGGGACTTTTTTGGCCGCTTTCTATGATCAGACCAAAGATAAACATGTGGTTAGTAGTTATTGTATTCATTGTTTTACAGCAAGAACTTTCATCTGACCACCCAACAAGTGTTAAGAAAGGAGAACATGATAAAGGGGAAAGGAAAGTAGAGAAGTCGTCATGAAGAGGGAAAGAAGGAAGAGACAGGGTAGGAAACAACTCACTTGGAGACAGAAAGCAATAAACAAATACTTTAGTACCATCATTAACATTAAATGAAAAGTGCTCATAAGTCAAGATAAACCAACCCATGAGCCCATTTTGCTCTGGGGTGTACAGTATATGTGTAAGCATATAATGTAAAGTGGAAAAAAGAAGTTTCCTTAACTGGGTTAAACTTAGAAAAAATGGTCAAAAATTAAACTGGGGAGGAAAATTATACATTGCTCTGTCAGAACAATAAAGACTGAGAAAAATAGGGTAAAAAAAAGTCAATGCGGTGTTTATTATTAAACATGCACTTGACACAGAGTTTTTTTATATATATAAAACTGAATGTACTGTAGATGACAATAGGTTTGGCTGTAAAGTATCAGGGAAATTACCCAAAAGTTGTAAACAGCATAAACCTTTACATAAATTTAAAAAAAAAAACAACAAACACTTCTTGTGACTAATTCAGTCTTTTTCAAATAAGGAATCACCTTGAAACTACACTTTCTGAAAAAAGAGTTTAAACAAATGAATACCCTCTGGTTTGGTTTGTGAACATTAAGAAAAAGCCTCAGTTCTGAAAGGAATGTACAAAATCATTTTTAAACTAAAAACACATTTTTAATCAGAATGTGACACAAGCTGCAGCAGCACTGGTGAAATTCTAACAGAGACATGGAGTGGGTCTGTGCACAATCTGTCTGGAGGCGAGCTGAAGATGTGAATCTGAGACTAATTAGTTTTTTGTTAACTCCTACAATGAGTCTGAAAGTGTGGGGGAGCATCAAGTTGGTTTCTAAAAGTCAGCCCTCACATTCAGGGTAAGAAGTGATTCTTGACTTGGGCTTCACGATATTGGAAAAAAAAAAAAACTGACAGTGATTTTTTTTCTAATCCTAGGATACAGACTGCGATATGAAGAAAAATCAGATGACTTGAAGAGCACCTTAGGTTATGCTGCACCTCTGCCATCTTATTAACAATTAACCAGATCTGACCTCTTTTTGTGAATGTTATAAGTATGGTTTTGTCTATATTTGAGAAGTATTGTTAAGGGCTGCTAAATATTAGAACATTTTGCCCAGGCGATAATATTAGTAAATATTGCTATGGCAATATTAGTTGTCATGTGTTCCTATTTTCTTCTTTCCTCTCTTTCTCATCTGTGATTCCATCACTCTGTGACCTTTAGCATTTGAATGATGTCATCAGTGTCCGGTGTGAGACTCTGTCCACCTGTATAGATATTACATTAGCATGAACAATGTTGAAATTCATAGAACATGGAATACTGTATGCTAGCCAACAATTATTGCACTCCAAACAGTCCTTTGCGATATGAACATTGCACACACTGACATTGCGTTGATGATATATTCGTGATATATTGCGCAGTCCTGTTCTTGACCATGGAGAAAATTAACTAATAATTTGTATTGTAATTTCTGCAGAGAGGGAAAAGAGATGACCTTAGGTATACAGCAGAACTGATCTTATTTAATGATCTCAGAGCCAAAGAGCAGATGCTCAGCTGAGGATAGCCTATGAAGCATAGCAGCCAAGCTCTGGCAGGAAGCTCATCAGCCTCTGGATAAATACTTAAAAAAAAAAAATTAAAAATCGATACATCAATCCATCCACTAGCCGTGACACATCTGCTCTCCTTGACTCTGTCAGTCTGTTCACCAGTTGTCTCTGTGCTGACAAGTCAGACAGGCAGCTTAAATCAACGCAAAGGACCACAGAGCCCTCCCTTTGTTTCAAACTTTCCATCTGTTTCTGCTCCACCATAGTGTCTCCCATGTCTTAAAACACTTTCTTTCACTCATCTGTTTCTCTTTCCCTCAGTCACCCCCTCCTCTTTCTTTATATCCTCTACTGTACCGCACTTTCATCGATGGCCTATACTATAGTAATTCCATCAGAACGAACATGTTGATTTAAAGTGAAGCACTATGGACCAAGAAATAAAGATTACTTACAGACGTGGAGCCCTCGGGGCCATCAAAAAGAAAGAATGCTATAAAGAAAACTGACAGAAAAATAGACAGGAAGATGGGCAAAGAAAAAAACAAAACAAAAAAAATGCCCCAGTAAATTTTAAATAATTCGATGGCATGCCGGTCTAGACGTGACACGAAACAGCTCTGTAAACCTGCTTTGTTGACAAGACACAAAAACAACAGAGAAAAGTGGTGAGAATGTTTGTGAGAGTAACAGAGGAGGAGGAGGAGGACAGTTAAACATTTGCATGTGTGGTGAAACATGTGGGCGCTATTACTGACTCTGGTTTTTCTTTTTTGTTCTTGCAACAGAAGAAAAATCTCAAAAGGCACCTGCAACACAAAACGCAGACGATCAACATCAGCATTCAAAGTAATACTAATGTTTTGGAGTGGGCCAGCCAGAGTTGACTGGACTATGGCAGAGAATCTGTGAAGGGAGCTAAAGAGTAGGGTGATGAGAAGGTAGCCTTTCAACCGTAAAGACTCATCATCACTCATACTAGGCTTATCACCAAGATAAATCATTAAAATACCAGTGGCATAATAATAGTTTGATGAAATGCCAATAAAAACTTTTCCAATGATTACTCAGATGGGTATACACTTTCATCACAAATAAATGAATTACTTTATATGTTTCATTTATACTGCTTTTAGACTTTTTTTGACTTTTGTCCATCTTATTTCCTTTCAGAAACAACTTTCTTGGCTAAATGTAAATACTTTTAAATTTAAATCTGCCAGGTGTATGAATAATTCTGGGCCTAACTGTGACTCCAGCCATTTATGAATAAATCAGACAACGTTTTCAACCCAGTTCTAATACTAAAGAAAGTACACAATACTCTATGCCACTTTCTATACTGCTGGGACAATAATGATGATCCTACATAGACTAAATGAGCCTACACTGGATCATGTGGGTATAGAAAATTGATGTATTTAAGGGGCAATTTTATTTTTTTACTGGTTTAACAACTTTATATGTAGCTCGAAAGAGTGAAAAAAGAGAACTGATATTAGCAAGCAGTTCTAATTTTCTAACATTTCTTGAGTGTTATGTATCAAACTACAGAGACCTTTTCAGAAAAGATGTGGCTTTTTCTGTATTATTTAGGGATGAAAGATATGTCTGCACTGACATCAGTATCGGCAGATGTTAGCCACTCTTAACATATGGGTGTTGGTCCAACAAGTAAAACTGGGACGATATTAATGACCACTGTTTATTTCCATCTTGTTGCCGTATGTGTTTCAATGGGGGGAAGGAGGTTGGCCTCGTGCTATTGTGATACTGATGAAGCACAGGACTGTGGGGTGTTTAACTGACGCAAAAAAACAATGTCTGTGGTCGTTCTTTCATAGTATCAAAATGGTAGGGAAATAAATATGATACTGTCAAATACTGGTTATCAGCTATAAAAGCAACATTAATATCGAATGTTGATATTAGCTGAACTTCTAATTCTGGTGTATCCCTAGTATTAATTGTGCAGCCCTCCAAATAAACTACTAAGCTTCAACTAAAGAGAACATGTAGCTACCTAAATATTCATTAGCTGATTCATTTTTTGATGTAAGGGACAGAGAAAGTCAGTACCACCATAATCCTGGGGGCTATGTGTTACAACAGGTTGGGTCTCCCATGGTAAAATTGTTGGCTCAAACAATTTAGTCAGTACTCTGTAGTAAATCAGATTTTTTTGAGCTTCCAGTTGGAAAAACAACACTCCATAGGAAGAAACTGGATGCCTCCTTCACATGGTCATCACCACCACCTGTGGGTGGGGACGTCCACATTCAGTGCCAAGTGAACAAGGTGGGAGGTTTTATAATCTGGTTTAAGGCACCTGAAATGACACCTAATAGCCAGGAAGGAAGACCAACCTGGTGTGAGTTTGAGAGAGACCAACTACAAATAACTGGACCAACCACACACAGCTTTGGCCATGTTTAGTTAGAGCTTCAAGATGTAGGAGAAAAGGTTCTGACTGTCCGTGCCTTTGCACCTAACAACATTTCTTAGGGTTTATAGAAGGTGTCCTGGAAGAGGTCACCTTGGGGATTCTGCCAATTGTCTTGGGTACCTTGGTGACTATGTAGCCAATGAAGGAGCAACCTGAACAGTGATGATTGAGAGAACAGCCTCCCTGTTCTGACTCAGTCAGATGCCAGATAAATATAATCAAAAATACTACAGCTAAATGCTATGAAGGTGATGGTAACACACCAATGGAAAATCCCCTTATGATTGCAGTCGAAATGCACAAAAATGGACCATCTGACCACCAGGTTTGTTCAAAAAGGTGTAAAGGTGGATCTTTCTAAAAATAAGATGGAACTCCTGAAAATTTTCAAAAACAGCTAGATCTCCTTATAACACTTGGACCCAACAAGCATTCATTCTGTAAGTGATCAAATGCTGCCAATTATCCTATATTTGGGAGGTTGTTTAATTTCCTACGCAGCTGACATGCATCGTAATGTTGTGTGGGAAAGCCGTAGTAATATTGCAATAAAAATGGAACAAAAATAGCTATTTGCTTTAAACTCAAACTGCTGGCAGGGCAGAAAAAGTTTTAGTCGGGGGGTAACCCTCGTGTTCACCATTAATTCAGTCTGCTCTGCGTCAAACAATCATGTTTGTGGTTGCATTCAGCCATGGGTAAAATCTTCAAGAGCTGGCTCTCTTAGCAAAGCTCAGTTAAAATATGGCAAAAAGTAGTAAAATGCAAAAAGTTACAGCATCTAAAGGGTGTAACCTCATAAAGCCAAATTAGCCATTCTATAAAATTTTAGTAGAGCTGTATGTTCAAAGGCTTGAATAGAGAAACTAGATGTTTCAGGCTTATTTGTCTGCATACTAGATTATGTTGAAGACGATGAGGACTAAGTCCATCAGAGTGGTCTCTATGGACATCTATGTAGTTCATCAGCCTTCAAGAGTCAAATGCAGTCAGTTTTTCTTTTTCAACAGTTGGTGAAATTCACTGGTAAACTAGTCAGAACTTATTTTTATCCCAGGCTAAAAGCAGAAGACCATTCCACATGTTTTGGTCACACACCAGAAGAATGTTCTTTATGTTTTCTGGTAAATGGAACAAATAAATCTGGAATTTAAATCTTTTTATGAGTCATTGCATTAATATGCAACAATGAATGCAAACCGCTACTCTCCAAATGGCTCAGAACAAACTGACTTACAAGGAGGCAGGAAGGGAAACAAAGTGAGACACACATCCACATGGGCAGACAGGATAAACATCCGCACCTTGGCCAGTGAGCCGATGGGAAGAGATGGGAACATCCTGGCCCACTCAGACGCTGTGTATCTGTCTCGGTTAAGGTGAGGGCATATTTGTCTGTACAGAGGCACGCCTGCATGTGTATGAGAGGTACAGCAGTCGGGCAGCTGCTGCCGCTGGAACAACAGCTGGTTCAGCTATTAACACAGAAAGGAAGCAAACAGATGGGAAGAAAGCAGGCGGTGGAGGAAGAAACACAGAGGTCTCAGTGAACAGATACCTGTCCCCACAGAGAGGCTTTGGGGACTTGGATAAAGATGCAGCAGATAAGAAGAGGAAAATGAGGAAGTAGCTGTTGAGAAAACATGTCAGCCAAGTTAGATTTGGTCTGTGAAAAAGACCTTTGTGACGATACAAACAGCAACATGTTTCGACTTCAGATAGTTTCTGGAGATCAATCCAAGTGCAAACAGATGGTGGAGACAAAACACAGTCTCTGCTGGGTCCCAGAACCTTCTGTACCTTCTGTATTTTTGTTCAACCAAACTGGGTGGGATGATCTTTAGTAAACGAAAGAACAAAGCAGCACAACTGACAAAAGATAGAAACGAAAGAGTAATTATTTCAGCCAGCAAGCAGACAGAGCCATTGTAATGTTCAACTAAAGATATTAAAAGAGTTCCTTTAAAAGTTCATTTATGTCTGTAGTTTAATTCAAAAAGTGCAAACCAAATTTGTTACATAAGGTGATATATTTCTGTCAACATTGATTATGACTTACAGCTCAAGAAAACTCAAAATCTGTTTCTCAGAAAATTTAAATATTACATTCCCATTCAAAAAAGTTCCTAAATACAAAAATGTCCACATACTAAACAGTGTGTCCAAGTCCTGTGCAGAATATGAACTCTTTGCTTGGTTGGGACTCCATTTGCAAGAATTACTGCATCCATGCAACATGGAGGAGATCAGCCTTTGGCTCTGCTAAGGTGGTCAAGAAACCCAAGTGCCTTGATAATGGCCTGCAGTTCGTGTGCATTGTTGGGTGTAATGTCTCACCTCTTCCTCTTAACAATGCTTCATGATTCTACGATATTTAGGTCAGGCTACTTTGCTGGGCATCAAGCACAGAGATGCTATGATCATTAACTCGAGTATGAATAATTTTGGCAAGTCCTGTTGGAAAATGAAATCAGCATCTTCATAAAGTCTCTAAGCAGAAGGAAGCATGAAGTAAAGTTTCCTGGTAGATGGCTGAAGTGACTTTGGACTCTGATTCTGTACTTCTCCATTCTTCTTCCAGCCTCTGGCGCCTTGATAACGAAAATAAAGTTCACATCTTGTGATTCTCCCCCAAAGGCACTGTTGGGCTTTGCTTCACAATCATGTTAAGGTTCTGGTTTTCTTTTTTTTATTATTTTCCAGTAATATGTCTGGATAACACTCTGAAGAGCAAGCTTCTTTAAGCGATGACCTTTTGTGTCTTACCCTCCTTCTGGAGGGTGTTAGTGACCATCTGCTAGACAACTATCAAGTCACCAGTCTTCCTCAAGATTGTGTTGGACATATAACATTTCTGTATTAAAATCTTTCTTTTCATTGGTTTTGTGCAAAATTCTAATTTTCTGAGACAAAACTAACACAAGTGAATGCTTGTAATGTCATTCTGTGTAAAACATCTATACAAGTTTGACTGAACTAAATTTTAAATTTATTCTAATGCAACTGTAAATATCATGTATATATTTAGTGAGTTTGTATAAAACTAAATCTAAACACTAAAGTCCTATTCCTTTTTAAACCTTCCAGCAAAACTGTTTCCACATTTAGACAGTAAAATGTAACCCAAGTACCATTTAACTGAGCTTAGACAAACTGCATCACACATGCTGTCAGAACTGAAGGTTACCTTAGCGCTCTTCCTGAACTGGCCCTCTGTGCCTGGATCCCCTGACTGGGAATCCAATGTTTGGGAATGCAACATTCCTCGGGAGTTTGCTAACATTCCATTTAAACTTACTGAATCAGCACACTGCATCTGGCTCTGCTTGTCATGCCATGTAGAGATGGATGAGGTTCTTATTTTTTATGTTAAATAGAGCAGTGTGCATTAATTGGTTTACCTTGGAACATGAAGGTGCTCTGTGTGTCACCACAGACAGAGTTTGAGTGTTTCTGTTTCCAAACAGGCTCCTGGTTTTGGTGTACATGAAAGTTTCTTTTACACATAAACCACCTTCCTTAAAGACCTCTAAACATCCATCAAAAGATGGTGAAATTTCCTTGAAGACTCCTGCCAATAATCACCACAAATTAGCATTTTATAAGAAAAAGTTCACCGTATTTGGATTGGTATGTAGATTTCAACAAGTACAGAGACACACAATTTTGTTGGTACCCTTCCACAAGAGATAAACTATCTCTCCAAATATTTATCACAAATCAGACTTTTCTTTTAATATTGATTCTACTGAATCTTTCATCTGTTGAAAGAATTGAAAATGGCATGGACAACAAAGATGGCTTAGATGGTTTTGTATTTTGTGACAGCAAATTTTGCAGCAATCATTGCCAACAACCAATCTATTTCACAATACAATGTTTGCAGGTGCTAACTGCATGTTTTGGGGGGGTTTTCCCAAAACTTCCAGAGCAAAATTTTCCAACTTGTTTAAGCCTTAAATAACTTTTGATGGATTTTCAATAGCATTAAAATCTGTGCTCATGGAAGTCTATTGAAGAATAGTCCAATCCTCCTCTTCTTCCATGTTTGCAAGATTTTAGCCGTTTCTTTTGAGTAGTTACTGCGTTAGAGGATCCAAGAATTGTGGTCAAGGACTAAGCCTGAGTATTCGGACACTGGACAGCATATTTTACTCTGGTATGCCTCAGTAGTCTTGAGAAATAATCTGCAGAAATTCATGGTTTGCCACAGCAAAGCAACAAAAACTAAACTGAGCCCACTACTTTGTTTTACAATAGGTATGGTGTTTCTTTCTATTAAAACCTAATTTTTTCTCTTGTAGAAATAGAGTTGATTTAACTGGCTGGAGCTCCAGTTCTGGAGCCTGTTATATTCAAAAAATGGTGGATGGTGTAGTAAGAAAAAAAAAAAATTATGTTCCTTGACCATGGAGCCCAGTTTGAGTGGTTATGGATGGCTTCTTTGACTCTTCAGCATTATATGTCTGATCATTTGCATTTCCTCTTACGTCCATTTTGGAATGTCTTTACAGCCCTATTAACACAGGTCACAGGAACGTAAAGCTGCTTAAAGGTGGTTTTGTAGCCTTTACCCTTTACCTATGACTAGGATTTTTAATCATCTTACTGAGGTCCTCAGACAGCTCTTATTTGCTCTATTTCATCCATGATGTCACATTACCCTGAAGAATGTTTGTTTCCTTTAAGGTCCTGATTAAAATCTTAAAGACATCAGTTGCACTAATTATAGTTAAACTGACGATTACTGGATTTTTTTTTTTTTCGGTACTTTCACATTCGCTTTTCACTCACACTAGGTTTACAATGGATAAACAATTTCAAGTCCAACAAGTTCATCCATGTCTATATATTTCAAAACAGTTTCTCACTTCAGGTCCATCACAGCAAAGTTTACTTTAAAGACAATATTGATTCTTTAGGATAATATAAGCACCACCCTGGTCTATTATGGTGTTATGGAGTTTAAACCGTTGTCTTACCTATTACATTACTGCCTTCCATCTTTAACCAGTTCTTTGGGTTCAATCGATCTTAAATAGAACTACTTGTTTGGTAACTACATATTACTTATAAGCCCTTTTTTGATCATCCTTTTCCTCTGTAAACATGTTTCTTACTCCTACAGATTAACTGAAAGGTCCCAATGTGGAATGGGGGGTTGACACCCAACCAACATTGTGTCCCTGATACATCTCAGGAGGCAGTCTCAAAAACATCACCATTATGAACTGTAAGGGGTAATGCTGGATTGTGGAATGAGTGTGACGGAGTGCAAAGCAAAGACACCACCACCAGCTGTTCAGTTCGCAGTTGCAAAAAAAACACACACAAAAAAACAGACATCATATCATCCTCCAGTGTCTGTCTGATCTGATAAATATGTGATCAGCAAGACCTGATGAAGATAATAACATGATCAACAACTTTACTTGTATCTAAAGAACTGATTGCGTTTGGACAGTGGCATGATGACTGTCACACTGAGCTCAGTCCTGGGGAAATCCCTCATAGATGAAGGTTGCAAGTTTCAAGCCTTTTTGTTTCCATAATGGGAGATATGTGATCTCCAAGCTTATATGGCCCTTAAATTTGGTGGGCCACCTTTTATTATGTCAAAGAACAAATTGATCTGTAATTGGAAGTTCCTAGTTACATACTTAATGCAGAACCATGTTGTAAAAAGGGCCATTAAGAACAAGAGTAAAGCAACAAAATGATAGCAATCCAAGGCTGATTTTGGAAAGCCTGATGCTCTTTGTTTGAAACAGCTCTGTAAGAGAAGCTGTCAGTGAAAACAGTTTGGAAAAGAGCTGGAACTTTCATAAAACACTTGGCGGGAACAATCTGTTAAAGTCTATCATGAGGAAACTTCAACTGATTGAAGTCGTTTTTTTTTTTGTTTTTTTTTAAAGTCCAACTCTTGGCAAAGCAAGTCAATAAGGGAACAAAAATATCTTTTCCACTATGAAAACCATCAGGATTTGTTTTTGTTACGACTACTCTAAACTACTAATGGCTTGCAGGATCAGAACTGACTCATTTAGGACCTGAAAAATATCTGTAGTTTCCAGAATTGGATGGTGAATGAGCCAAAGTACCTCAGCAGCCACTAACTTATTAAAGCCAACTTGTAAAGACAAAATTTCATGCAGTTGGAATTTCCTGAATTTTACAAGAATTTAACTGTGTGAAAAGCTCAAGATTTGGTGTCACTATCTCAAAAACACTGAGGATGAGCCTCAGATTAAGTATTTGGATTTTAGTGGAGTGCTGATATCCATCTCAGTCTGGCTCTGCTGCTGACAAGTTGCAGGACCAGCAAGAAAAACAGAGTAATTAATATGAGCAAGAGTCAGAACTCTTTCCTAATCCCTTTAACACTACAGTTTCTTTACAAACAAAACTTTCTTGATTCTTTCTGCAATGCTTACCTTCTCTATAGCCAAAATCAGCTGCTTCGGACTCAGCTTTATGGTGTGTAAATAAAATGCCTGCCTTCTTACCCACTGACAAAATAATCTTGAGATGTCTGCACATTATTAAAGTTGTATATGTCAGCTGAACCTAATCTATCAATAATTTGTTCCCGTTTTTATCTCTAAACATAGAGGACAGATTAAAAAGAGCATTCAGTAAAGAAAAAGACAGGGTGAACGGAAACCCTCGGTCATCTTAACCTACAGGGTTATAGACCATCTAAATGTTGTAGCTGTGCACCCTGTTCCTCCTCACTGAATGAGAAGGGACAGTACGTCCAGCATTCGACTGACATCAGAATACAAAGCACAGAAAGAAGGTAAGCCTCAAAGATTAAATAGAAGCTTGAAAGAGCCAGTCTGTCCAGCATGGGCTACATGACTGAATCAATCACACATTCACTGGTGGGGTCTCATTGAAATGAGTTACATCAGGACCACCAATGATTTTAATGTACAACTGATCTTTTGCTTTATAATGGTGGTAACTGTAAGACAGCATGTCTACTGATAATAAAATAATGATCTGATAGCCAACACTAATAGTTACAGAATATACTCGGAGACACAATTATACTTTCTCTCCAGCGGCTACTCCATTATCTCTAAGGGCATAATGCTTGAGCCCACATATTTGATTATCATCAACTTTTTAAGCACACTGATTTAATGTGTCAATTCAAAGCCTATTGAAGTGTAAAAGAAAAGAATAAGGATGTCAAAAGTAAGATGTGGATTTGGTAGGTAGATAGGATAGTAGACTATACCTGCTATCCTGCCTTCCTGTAAACTGTGAGTATAAACGGGGATTGGAAAAACAGGAAGTGGAAGAATGAGGATCTGAAACACTTGATCACGATAAAAAGCTATCCTATTATGCTGCAGCATATAAAAGGTGATCTGAGGAGAGCAGCAAATATTTCAGAAAGGAACTGAACCCTCTTGCTTGTGTTGGTTTTTCTGCCACAAAGGACACCCATAACTTTTTGAGCAGTAAAGCAGAGGAGCAGGTGGGCAGATGGATATTCAAACAGACCAGTAGGAACTCTGATGGGAGCTTCCACAAGACAACAGATCCAGACAATGAAGCACACAGGCCTGCATGTCAGGTAGTTACACAGGCAGGAGAAGATTGTGCGAGTTGTTGTGTGTATGCACGTGTGTTGGGCCGGTATTCTACTGAAAATACGTAGTGGTATCCAAGGCAATGTGGCGTTGACATTTTCAGTACTGTTGGAAGGAGGCGCGAGTCAGAAGAGGAGCAGCCAGCGAGTGAATGCTGGGATTCACACTGTACAGGGAGAGACACCAAGTCTACAAGGGAATATTCACATGGGTCACAGACATTTTCTTCAGACATGAATTGATCAACTTTTATCTTCTATTATACATGTGATCATCTGTGCATCATCAGTCCGGCATTTAGGAGTGTTGCACCCATGTTTCTACTTTATATATATATATATATATATATATATATATATATATATATATATATATATATATATATATATATATATATATAGATAGATAGATAGATATTCTGACTGGAGGTGAGCTGTGTGAAGAGGTGAAGAGGCTGAACTGTATCTACTCATCTGTCATCCCAATCAGCAAATGTAATCTGAAAGACAGATTCTATAGTCCAGACTAATGGAGAGTGTTTGTGAACATTAGTTTTTATCTTGCCACAGATTCTTAATTGGATTTATGACTGGACTTTAAATAGGCCATTCTAACACATAAATATGCTTTGATCTAAAACACTGTATTATAACTCTGGCTGTTTAAGCTCATTGTTCTGCTGGAAAGCGAGCCACCGCCTCCAGTCTTTTACAGCCTCTAGCAGCCTTTCAAGATTGTGCCGTCTCTGCTACATCCTTCTTCCCATTAACTTTGACCAGGCTCTCTTTCCCTGCTTAAAAAAAAAAAAAAAAAGCATCACCACAGAATGATGCTACCATCACCATGCTTGGATAGTACATTCAAAGGGATGTTTTTCCATAAACTGCCAGTATGAAATATGATTTCTTATACAGCTTTCTTTTATCAAGGGCTTTCTTATTGCTTCTTTGATTTGAGTTTGAGTTCTCACCAGATTCTCCTGCCTGAGATGTGGATCTCTGCAGCTTTTCCAGGGTTACCAAAAACCTCCTGGCTCCTTCTCTGATTCATGCTCTCTTTAACTGGCCAGGTGGACAACTATGTCTTGGTAAGTGCAGTTGTGCCACAACCTTTCCATTTTATAATTATTGATTGGGAGATTTTTTTATAACTCCTTTAAATTTCTCCACAATTTCATCCCTGACCTTTCTGCTGTGTTCCTTGGACATCATGATGCTTTTTGTTCACTAATGTTCTCTGACAAAACTCTGTGGCCTTCACAGAACAGCTGCATTTATACTGAGATTAAATTATACATATGTAGACTATGACTACTAATTAGGCGACTTCTGAGGGCAATTGTTTGCACTGGATGTTGTCTAGGGGAATCATAGTAAAAGGGGTTAAAATTTATCCACTTCACCATTATTAACTACTTTGTTTTGGTCAGTCACAAATACACAAAAGTTTGTGCTTGTAGCATAACAAAAAGTTAAAAAACTCAAGTGGTATGAATATTTTAGCTGTGTGCATATAGATAATGCATCTGGGCCTGATGATTTCACACATAAGAACTACAACAGCAGAGTGGACGAAAAGGGGCCACAAGGAAACTGTTGCCACCACTACTTGATTTTCAACACATAAAAATCCTGAAAACTAACCGATGCTAGATGTCTCATGTGTCTCTCTGAGTCAGACTTCACTGCTCTGCAAACAGAAAGGTCAAGCTAAGAGTCGCACTAAAACTTCAGGGTGTTCCTTTAAAGAGCCAAATAGGTGCTTCTGGCTCTATCTTTTCCTTTTTGTTTTCACAGTCATCTGTGTGTGTTCAACTCCTCCTGTACAGTGATCCAACAAACACAAACAAACATGAACAAGCTTAGGGACTGTGTGTTCCACATTTGTGTTTACTGGCAATAATACCAGTGGGGATTTATTTTGTCCTCTTAGAGATGCCGCCAAATATAAAAAAGGTTTATTTTAATGAGGGGAGAAGTTGGGAAATACCTCCCCTTTCAACACACTTACAAATGACAACAGATTTCAACCAAAAAGACACAGAAAACTAAATCCCCTCGCTGAGCACCCTTTCAAAGGCAGGTGAACACACAAAGACATTTGGTCATTTGCAAAGAAGTTTTGTTTCAATCTGTACCGGTTTGCTTCCTGTTTTGAAAAAGAGAGGACTTTAAATGACAGCTTATTAGATCTAACTCTACAGGGAGATTGAGCACCTAAAGGCTCACTCAAAGAGTTTGACAAAAGAGTCCTGCAGAATCAACAATGGGGAAATTACTTAACTTCTGTGAGGAAAAAGGAAAAGAAAAACATTTGGATTATGGCTCTGTTTTAATGCTATTATGTATTCCAGATCAGGGTTGGATTTGAGGATTATCAGGCTCATGTGATCCTACCTTGTATCCAGCGTGGGTCCTGCTCTTTGCATGTGGCGTGGCAGAGCAGAGCTCAATGGCCTCGGGCTCATGGAAGATCACCGTGGGCAGCGGCTCCTTCCTCAGCGTCAGCACGTTTAGCTTCGTCTTCAGCATTGTCTGAAAGTGCTAATGGAGAGGGGAAGATGAAAGCAGAGAGCTTTAAGCCAACTTTTAGTAAAACCGGCACAAGCTGAATGCATGTTACAATACAGAGATTTAGGGTGAATGCTCCTGCAGGTAGGCAAGCAAGTTTTACTAGTTTAATGCACGACCAACATCAAATCCAATAATATCCCAGACTTATAAACGACAGGATTTTATGTTCAGTGTAATATGAAAAAAAAGCCAGTCTGAAATCTACCCCTTACATGTTAATAAGTGAAAACAAAAGATGAAGTCCTGAACTGAGATGGTGTGAGAAGTTTATTATGCTCCACATGTAATGTGAGGAACAGATGAAGGGTGCGCAGCCCCCCACCCCCATCAAAATAACTGAGGCTGTTTAAGCTAATACTGCACTTCAATGCCAGTGTTTCCTGCAGTCGAGCAGAACCAAATGCTCCATGTGGTTCTGTGCGCTGCAGCACCGTGGAGTGGTGGGGCTTTCTCGATACCATCAAAAGCAAACTGAGTGTTTCCTGAAGGAACCCATGCTGTGACTCCTGGAAGCTTGTCCATAGCTGTGAAACATGCCTGCCACAGTTGATTCTTGCGCCTCCCGCGATCAGCCATGAAAGACTTATAGCAGCACAAGATTTATTCACCAACAAACCTGCAGATAATTGTTAGTGCAAATCAGTACGCAACAGTTCAAACTAACCATAAGTGTTATGTTAAGATGCTCCAATGATTTCCTGCACCAGGTTTCAGAAAGTCTCATAGTCATACAGTGCTGTAAAAGACTACTTCATATTTAATATTATAATAGCAAACAAAGATAACCAGAGTAAAATATGAAAAAAAATTAAAATGGTGGGGGGGATTAAAAAAGAGAAAAAAGGGGGCCCTGGTTGGCTCAGTTAGAAGAGCATATGCACCATGTGCAGAGGCTGTAGTCCTCGACACGGTCATCCTGGGTTCGATTGCTGGTCTCGTGCCTTTTACTGCGTGTCTTCCCCTTCTCTCTCCTCTTTATTTCCTGTCAATTTACTGTTCAACAAAGGCCACTACGGCCTAAAAAAATGTTAAATATAAAATAAAAGAGAAAACAGCTAGCCAAACCAACCAGCCCCAGTGTGAAAAAGTAATTTCCCTCTAAATGTGTTGAGTTGCAGTGACGACTACAACTGGAATCACGCATTTGTGATAACTGACGAGCCTTTTACGTCACTGTGGAGGATTTTTGTTCTGCTCTTTTTTGCTGAACTGTTTTAAATCATTTACATTGGAAGTTTTTCAAGCATTAATAACTGTGTAAAGTCATGGCACCGCATTTTAATTAGATTTTAGTCCAGACTTTGACTAGGCGGATTGATGCTGCGTCTGCAGTGAACTTCGAAAACTCTATTACTGTGTCTCCTGTCACCTTTGATGTTATGTTACCATTTCGTCATAACCTAATTCATATCCGTAAACAAATCGTTTCATACCCTTGAGCCCAACTACTGCATAACAGGTTGTTTTCCCTCAACTTAGATATTCTGACGAATTAAGGAGATAAATATTCATAAAAAAGCTTAAATCCTATTTATAATTTAACTTAAATGTACCTTTTCATTGATTGTGGTTCTGATCCCTGTGCCATTGAATATGAGGAATTATCACCCCTGATCACCCAAGACTTACCACATATAATTTATTGGAGTCATAAACCAGCAATATTTTACAAGGGTCTTCAAATCCAGATTTCGAAGGTCGGTGTCCTGCAACTTTTAGATGTGTACCTGGTCCAACACGACTGAATCAAATGGCTGAATTACCTACCCAGTATGCAGTCAATTCTCCAGAGTCCTGCTAATGACCTCATCAAATGACTCTTCCCAATAGAATAACGCATCTACTACAGAAACACTGTGTGTACTTTTCAGTAGGCAGTAGGAGCAAAGGGAAAGGGGTCCTTCAGTTTCTTGAAATCTTGCAAGTACATTTTTTCTCTGCAACTGAGCTGTTCAAGAGTTGAACTATAAAAATAATGTTTTTATGAACAGATGGTCAACATTCAGTGAAAACAACCAATGCTGCCAAGTAAGGCTTTTATCAGCCCATGTTGCCTTTGAAAACCAAGACGAAAACTCTAATCAAGATAAGGAAACATGTTTGGAGGCCACTCCCATAAACACCAAAACATTTTCTTACTTATCAACATCAGTTACTGTAAAAAATACTCCATTTAGCTGAAATATAGCACTA
This sequence comes from Anableps anableps, assembly GCA_014839685.1. NCBI lineage: Eukaryota > Metazoa > Chordata > Actinopteri > Cyprinodontiformes > Anablepidae > Anableps > Anableps anableps. The sequence continues at coordinate 21,195,227 of CM026068.1, read as the reverse complement.
TTTAAATTCTATATAATATTATTTAATTAATCTCAGTGTTGTGTGGGATCTTTAAGCACATTGAAGTGACAATGGCCTACAGTGCATCTCGCTACCTGAAAAGGAGAGAAAGAAAAAGCATGCTGGACTTGTGAAAGTAAAGCCATATGTGTGGTAGGGCTCAATGAGCTCCGCATCAGCACTTTATAGCTGCCTGACAGCGGCTTGCATTCCTCCAGTTGGGCCCAGTTCGAAGTTATGGGGGGGTAAAAGCGCCGTTTAGAGGGTGGTGTAGATAAATGATCCAAGCGTAGAGGAAAGTTCAGCTCTTGGAGCTCCACTGGAATTCTATTCATAATATTTTCATTATATTTGAATGCTTTCTTAATTTTATTTATTTAGTCCCCATAGTCTCCACATCAAGTTACTGTGCAATTAATCGTGTTCCTGACTTTTACTTGGCAAGTGTTCTCGTCTCCCCCGTCAGACCACGTCAGACCAGCGTGGGTTGGGTTGGTTTGAACCGCTGCAGGACGAGAGGCCTGTTGACACATCAAATCTTCTGTTGTTGTAAGACCACAACAAATTTCCAAACAAAAGCCCTCCCTCAGAAATATAAAAACAGCATTGTGTCAATAGTAACACTCAAGCAATCACTAAGGAAGATAGCCAGGTTTTAGTGAAATCCTCTACATATTGAGAAAAGATTTAAGTGCAAATCAGAGTCCATCATACCTCGGTGCAGCTGTGTCTTAGCTCTTTGCAGAAAGTGACTCTACTTACTGAAGGTTATAAGATGTCACTGATATAAACTAAAAGGAAAATGGAATTTTTTAAAAAAATGTTTAAAAGTTTATCAGCATGGCTATAGGTTGATAAGTTTGATTCAAGGTGTACAAGCTGATACCTATAAATGAAAGGGGGAAAAAAAAAAAAAAAACAAAAAACACCCCCGGTCTCATAGTGGAAACGTATAAAGTTTTAAAAAGCAATGGCTTCAAAACTTCCAAATAAATTTTCAATATATCACTCCTATGGTATATTGGTTCATAGACCTTTCAATACAATGCCATAGAACCTGGCTGTGTGATTAGACCCCCCCTCCCCAGCCTGTTGCTGTGCACTTGTGGTCGTCTAGTTTAAAGAAAGGTGCCGACGCTTTTACCTCAGTTACAACAAACAGAAAATCAAAGAAATGCCACTGGTCAATCTTAGTATGGAAACACAGTTTTAAAAGTACAGTTTGAAAGCTTAATGCCTGGACCACAGACTACCTGAGCAGAAAATCCAACAAATTTAGGAGCCATCAGCCTGTTAAGACTGGTGTTACCCTGTAAAGAACAAAACTTCTAAAACAAAGAGAAAAATGATGGTAATGTATACAATTCAATGAAGTAAGGTATAATAGTTTTTTAAATTTAGTTAATTAGATCATCATCTAGGTTATATACTTTGTTTCACTTTGTATAAACACCGTGATATTTTTGCTGAAGGTTATACAGTAAGAATTTCATAGCAGTCAATTCCTAGTATGTAGATATAATAATGCACAGAGTCTGACTTAAGGCTTTGATAAAGCATAAATATGATGCTGAGTTGCAGGAAAGCTTCAGTAAAAAGAAAGTTGGAGAACAGCCTGATGGAGCCAGACCAGTGATCTGTCAGCGACACTTTATAGCAAGTCAATAATTTTATGACTAAGTGCTCACTTAATGAGCATTCACTTTATGGCATTCTTCCAGTTATACAATATTACAAAAAAGATAACAGTTAAAATCCTGCTTGGCCAGAAGTACAGTCAATATCTGATTTTTTTTCCCACACTCTATAGTACGTATCTTATTATTGCTGAAAATCACATAAAAGTGCATTTTTCCGCCAAAGTCTGTAAAGCAAAACCAACTGTAAATCTGAAGACAAATTTAGCAAAGCAATGTCAGAACCGCATCCATGAGAAATCAAAGCTTGAGAGTTTTTTGTGATGTTTGCCTCCTGTAGTGATGAGCTTAACAGTTCACAGATGGTAAATTAAACTCAAAGCCCTCCAAGGCTGCGTTCAGACAAAAAAGCGGTTCTCAGGTTAATACGATGGTAAGGTATTCAATAAAAGGGTGAAAAACGGTCATTTGGCCATACAAAGTTACAGTAACAGAGATGGGATCGTGAGTGAAGTGTAGGAAACAGCTGGAAATGATGTTAAGAAGTCAACCAGACGGATGTGCGTGTCTAAAAGCATGAAATTGGGAAAAAATATCCCCCCCTCAATATGCAAACAGCTACTGGTTCATCCCAAAATCTCAAAGAGCAATAAGTCATGTTCCACAGACTTAAAGATCAAGACTGTTAATAATCAATATCAGGCGGTGTCACATGCTTTAGCACAAAGTCGAAACACATGTGAAAACTGTAAGAGAAGTGAGTCAGCCATTGACTTTTTGTGGTATGTTGAGGCGATGTAACGTTGTTGTTTGTTGATAGAGCATATGCTCATGTTTTCATTCTCAGATGGAAGTATGCATTCAAGATTTAAGAAGGTGTAAGACTAAACTCATCTTAATGTCTCTGGACAAACAAATGCACACAACGCTGATTTCTCCAGATGCTGGTGAAGTGCTTTGACAAAAACCCTAAGTAATCTGACACTAGATGAAAAGGAGGGGTTATGTTTTGTCAATGAAAGGTGTGTATACTATTGAAGATTGACAAAAAAAAAAACATTCAAACCAGGAATGAGTGAGTAAGAGAGCAAATGATCATGGTTTCACAGTATTTTACATAAGATTTAAAGCAAAAATGTTATTTTGATCATGACGCAGACTGAGGCAAAAATCTACAATAAATACCCACTAAATTGAGAAGTAGCTTTTAAGTTTTTATAACACCATTCTTTCTTCTGATTTTGCTCTTTACAGACTCAGAGTAGTGATGGGAGTTCGAAAAGACAATACTAGTAAACCTAATTAGTCAGGCTATCTGCTCTGGGAGCCAGCTTTGAATCAGTTGCTCGACAGGTGAGTGTTGTGTCGAGCTCCTTTAGTTTCAACACCACGACTATCTCTTTGTCGTGACCAGAAACATTTCTAAACAGCCAAATTTGCCCGTTTTGCAAGCAGAGGTAAAGTGTAGCAGCCTTCTTTCAGCCACCTGACTGGCAGTGTGCAGCAACAAGTAGCGGAAGCACTGTGTTCTGTATTCATCTTGTAACTAGAGGAAATTCTGGTTGCTCCATCACTTTCTCTGGCATCTCAGTAAAACGAGTTTAAACTGTAGGAATGGTATGATTAAAAATGTTAGTAACTGTTTAAAATCTGACTACACCTCAATACCCTCCGGCTCCACTGCTGCTTGTTAAAGTTTCTCAATGTTCTGCTTTCTGCTGGTGCATTGCAAAGGCATGCACCAGCAGAAAGACTATTTACAACAACACTTGCTGTTGATCAGGGGAAAAACATAAACCCCATGGCAGGAATGTAACCCGTCAGCCATGTTATGCAACATAGATTAAAACCTTCCCCCAAAAGTGCCACATTTAGCCAGAAATCCCACACTGTTCACAAAATTTGTTTCAAGGAATGAGGATGAACTATATTTTTGTCACAAAGTGGCTTTGCCTGTTGGGTAAACAGGCTGGGAGCTAAAAGTAAAACTTTAAATGGATCATTCATGAAGTCGCTCCTCAACATGGGGTCAGTGAAGCCACCACACCCCATATTTCCAAACAATGACTTTACTTTGAGGCTTTAACCTTACATTACTGTGGACTGGTGTTTACAACCTTCCCCTCTGTTCCTTTAACAGTTTATGAGGAGAAATGCAACTGATTAAGCTCAACTCTGTATGATACGTTGGGGGGGGGAGAGTTTCCCACAAAGAACTACAAAGTGAAGGAGGGAGAAGGATGGTGATTGGATGCTGTGATTGCTGGGGTAGCTCTATAAGGAAGAAGCAGGTATTAAAGTACCGCAACCGCAGACCCCGAGGGTGGCAATCTCCGGCTGGCAATAAAAACATCGTCAACTCTGACTTGAATGAACCCAAACTGCTTGAATAAAGTCAAGACCTCATATGGCATAAACCATGTCCCACACGCAAGAAAATGGGTGGTTTGAATGTGCTGCTCTTTCGTCTACTCTCAGGTAAAAAACTGCACATTAATTACCTTTAAATGGAGTACATTTCCTTTTTTGTTTCACTCACAAACAGTTCAGTGATTCTTTTGGTCTGAGTAATATTAATCAGTGTAGATCAAGTCAGTCTAGGGTTGAATTCTCCAAGTTGAATTCTTCTGCTGTTTTAAGAAGGACCCCATCTAAGATGGCCATAATGCCAAAAATAGTATTGCCCCACCCATTTTTGTTTTCACAGATTGAGTAAAGTTATCGTAGATCACAAAATGTGATTTTTAATAACTCTCTGCTCTGTATAGAATTATCCAGTTCAGTTTTAAACAGTATTTATAACTATTTTAGATTTTTAGCATAAGATGATCAAATTACTTAGACAACAAAAAGCATGCCCTTTACTGAAGCTGTAAATCACATCCCAACTTGTTGACGGTCCAAGAAAAGCATTAAAATTCTATTTTGAAGTGGTTTCACAAACCAATAATGGTTTACCAAAGCATGAATTATGCTTTAAATATTCCGTCTGAAGTGCACAGTAATTCAGTTCAGGTTTGGCCAGTATTGTAGATTTTGAGCTATGAAGGGTAAGCTAAAAATCAGGTGACCACTTCATTGTTAGCCAGCCACAGTGTACCAGTGTTTTCTTAAAATGCTACACACAATTCTTGTCCTGTCAATCATCATATATACGCTTGTTTTGCCTGAGTTAGTATTGAAAGTAATCAGGCAATTTTCAGAACTAACCAAGCAATTAAACAGATACTTTTTTCTTGAGATTTGTTCTTGGCGAAAAATACAGTGAGATTTTAACATTGCATTATTATGTACCATTAGGTCTTGTCACACCCTTATTTGGGACTTTTCCAGAGTCGGGAGTTACTGTTTCAACTTACTTAAACTACCATTTAAAAAAGGACAGATATTGTTCTGCAGCTTGCATTTATTTTTGTTATTTCAATATTTTTAAAATTTCTACTTCACAGGCTTTTCCTACTGTTATTGACCTTTGCAACTGACTCTAGGTAAAACTGTGTGGTTGTGTATGATGTATGCACTTCCAGTAAAACTTCTTCAATTATCACTCCTGGTGTGGCAGCCTGTCACTTTCACTCAAGCGACATTTGTTGTATAGAAAAGGAAGTGCAAAAACTGAGGCACATGTTCAGCTTGGGTATAAATGAAAACTACATGTATACATGTATACAACGAAAGGAATTTTCAGTTTTAGCTATTATTTACTCTTTTGGTTATTCTTAAAAATCAATGTATATGCATTAAAAATCATATATATTAATAATGTAAAATCTATATAAAGTTTTAATTTTAGATTAGTTTGCATACATTTTTTTTAAGAATTAATAATAAAAGTAGTTTTTATATTGCATCCTAACCAGTTGTATCAGAAAATTTTAGCGATGAAAATCAGCGTTTTATGAAAATTAAAGTCTACCCTGCTCCAAATAAGTGACTTTGTTTGAAATTTTATTGTTGCAGTTTTTACAACAAATATGTTATTCAAAGTTATTAAAAGTAAAAAAAAAAAACAAAAAAAAACAAATACATACATAAATACGGAACAAAAAGATAAATGTTATTCTAAGACAGATGCATTTTTAATAAGAGGAAGAATCATATCCTTTACACACTGATTTACTAAAAAGCATCTAATATTCACAATCAGAAAATTAGGCCTATTCACTGGATACAAAGAGGCAAAAGTCACCTGGTTAAAAAAAGAAGAAAACGTGTGCTGGCTGAAAAAAGGAGCTAAGGGAAGTGTGCCAGTCTGCCTGTGGATTCCTTCACTCACCAAGACCACACTCAGCCGAGCTGTGCCTACAAAGAAACCTCAGACAGACACAAAGACAGAAACAAAGCCAAACAAAGATGGCCACTGACAGAAGCCGCTTCTGACCGTGTTTGACCTCAGCCAGCCATTTCTGAACAGTCAGGCCACATCTTTTCATCTGTCCTGCCTCATATGTCCCATTTAGGTGTCAAAAGTTCAGGCAATGGCTAAGGAAGAGTTGCTGAAATAGGAAGGGAGCACATCTGGCACCTCAAAAAGGAAGTGTGCTGGCATGTCTGCATGCACATGTAGCTTTTAGCTAAGATACGGGCACACAAGTGAGTCTTTCTCAGACTGCTGGTGCATGTTGTGCAATTTGTTAGTGAACTTAAATGGACTCTGAGTGGGGGAGGAAGGGCCCCCTGAAACTGACTGAGGGATGTGGTCAGCGGAGGAAGCGTGCGCAGACAGACAGAGAGAAAAACAGGGAAGCATGATGCAGCACCAGCACAAAGACACAATAATTCTCTGCACTCCACGGCCTGGATCTCCTGACCTCCCCCCCCCCCACATATATCCATCTAGCTCTTTTTACCCTCTTTTCTTTCCCCACCAGAGTGAGAGACAAGATGCAGTGAGACATCAGGTGTTGCTATGGCAACACAGAGAGAGAATAACATGGATTGTGTAATATACGGACAAAAACAAATACGTACTGTGCAAGTCTGGTTTGATTCTAAAACTACCTTTAAGTGCACAGGCTGGAATTCACTGACTTTCCTCCATTAAAATATTCTGCAAAACGATCCACTAAACACTTCATATGAATACTTCAAAGTAATGACAACAACAAGAGAAACATACGAAGCCCTTTAGCTCTCAGCCACAGTTGGCCTTCAGGAGGTGAACTGGGAAGACTGTTATCACATTTTTTGAAACATGCTTATCTCTCTTTCAAGGTTTCCCCGAGTCACAATTACGGCTTCGATGTTAAACGCGAGTCAAAATCTCTCCAGCATGGTATAAAGTTTCTGCCTGAGATTTTACAGATTCTTGATCTTCAAGGTTATCTTTCAGTCTTCAAAGAGCTCCCCAGATGGACACTTTAGGCTTTCTCAGGTCAGGAAGGAGGTCTGGAAAATTAGCTTGACTTTACCTTAAATGAAATGTACAAAATCTACATATACTACTCCTTGTGAACCTATGCATGGGCCATTTACTCCATTTTCTCCCTGAAGCTATAAGCATCATCTTTCAAATGGCTAAAGACAGTCGAATAAAGTACCAAAATAACATACTTTATATTTCCACAGTTTTCCAACGCTAAAGGTATGTCTCATATTCCATTTATCTGATCTTGAAACGATCAGACCATCTGCAATGTTTCAGTCATACTTGTGTTCTAGTATATCACCGATTCAGAATTTATTAGTTAAAATACAGCTGCAGGTTATATTCCATGTCTAGAATTTCAAATTCAAAAATACTTTATTGATCCCAAAGGGAAATTAAATGTTGATGTAACTCATTTAGTCAAGGAGTTATTATAGATGGTGAGATTTTTTTAGGGGTAATTTTATGTATGTTTTGTTTTATTGCTTCACTGGATGAAGCCAACCATACTTAGGCTTAAATTACGCCAAGCAATTCTGTTTTAAAGGCTGACTTAACTATGGGCGAAATGGACTTCAAATTTTCTCACAATATTTTTTGGTATTTATAACAATATTACACAATAAAAAGCACCTGGAATTGACCCTTTTTAGATGTACATCTGTTCCAGTATACAGTCAGAACTCCACAAACAAATACTGCTAACAGTAACATGTAACTTCTGCAATCAGTGTACCATGAGTTACCATAGGTAGAGCAATTGTACCACTAAACAATCAACAGTAACTGCATTTAATCAGAATGTCCTTTTTCATTTTTTTATTTATTTGTTGCCACTCTCCTGGAACCAACAGTGGAAAAAGTAGTTCAAACAGCAACAACGATCCTAACCATACTGTCCATTTTTCTTTGCAACGACAATACATCAAATTTTTATCACAACAGTTTTTGTTTTTTTTTTTCATGATAACAACACAATTACTGCCAATCCCTACTGATCAGTTATGAGGCTTCATAAGGGTTTTCAATTTTTTTCTTTACAAATTTTTCCATCACACTGTACTTACGATTTAAAATCCTCTTATTCAGACGCTATAAAAAGTGCAAGAATTACCCCAGTTTACTTCAGCTGTTGAGTAAAGCAGGACTGCCCCTCCCACACATGTTGCTTTGCACTGCTGCTCAGCTTGCTGAAAGATGGTTTCTCGACTTCTCTCTGTTTAAAAAGATCTGTTGTTTTGGACTATTTGAACAAAAAAAAAAAAAAAAAAAAAACAAGTAGAGTCATAGTGTGGAAACTCAAGTGGTGTGACATCATTCTTATAAATGTAACAGTTTTCAAATTTCAAGCTGTGAGCAACATCTCCAGACAAAGCAACTAGACAGACTTTTCTGGAAAACTGTTAGATTTACTTTGGCAACAGCTGGTCACATATATGACATCATGTCAGACTGCTTTTTTTAATAATAATTTATCCTCCCAAAAATATTCCTCTGATGACATTACATAAAACAACTTATTTATGTCTATTTGGATTTTTTTCCCCTTTCTGTTTTAAATCAAATTCTTCCAATAAAGCATTTTAGTTGGACAGAAAAGCACAGTGTAGTTGACTGCAGCTGCTGTTCAACCCAGATGTGAGGACACAGTATAGATCGTAGGAAAACTTGGTCATTTTATTTCATGCCATTCTCTGTTCCTCTTATGTTGGAAAAATGTTTAATTTTCTACTGTAAAATATTTGCTGATTTAATGAGTATTAGAAGTGAATTACTGAGTTACTGAGTGTAGATTACATACTTATATGACTTAATACTCAAATATTTAGAATAAATCTTGTCATGTAGAACAATGTGGAAGAAGTAAAGGAGAATGCTTTGGTGGCGCTGTACCTAATGTGGCAATATGTCGTTGCAATGAAGGCCTGGTTAAATATGGAATGACTTGCTTGTTCATATGAAGCAACAAGAAGACAAGGATCCAAAACCGAACAAAGAGAGAGTGAGTTAAATAAACGCTGTCCAAAAACCCGACTCTATAAAAACTCCAAATGATGGAGTTCTTTCAGCCACGTTCTGGAACGTGGTTGCTAGGCGACGCGTTAGCCTATCCTAGCGGTTCCAACCTGAACGTTTTACCTTGAAGCGCAGATTTCTGTTTACAGGGATCTACTGTGGCTTCAGATCCGAGGGGAAGGGAAGCAAGCGGAACTCTCGCTGTTAGTCGGGCCATCCTCCTGACGCCTGGGCAGGAGACGGAATTGTGCAAGTTCACTTGGCAGGCACTTCGCAGGCCGACATCTGGAGAGCATTACGTCTGCAACAGAGACGTGAAGCCATGGGGTCGGTGCACGGATTTACCCCTGGGTAACAAACTACGTGTCATCAGTGGATCTTTTCTTTCCCTCTTTTTTGATTTTAGCAATTTGACACTAAAATTTAAAATAAATAAATAAATAAATAAATAAATGCCAAATTAGAGTTTAAAGCATCCCAGTGTGGGCAACACAGGGAGAAGGCCTTAAGTTCAGCTACAAAGAGATGGATGAAAACAGCGAAGAAGATCAAAACGGCGTCTTAAACTTAACTTTAAAATGCATGAGTTTGACGTTATTTGTTTAAATAATCTCCAGTTGCGGATTAGCAGAGGAATGCAGCACAGAAGACATGATACTTTGATTCACTACTGCTTGCGTAACGTGGATAGGTGCCTTCAGAACCGCTAAATCAAAGATATCCAGATGTTTCGTTTAAACACGGACTTTAACACAGGGATTTAGATTGGGAACTTGCGCTCACGACCATCTGGAGCCGCTGAGAAAATGTAGCTGTAGGTTGGAGCAACGTACAACACAGCGGAGCTGAGTAGCTGTTACCACGGCTCTATTTACTCCTGCGCTGCCGATGAGAGGTGCCCCACCAAAATGCCTGTTCCTACCTGTAGCCGCTCCGACGCAGGTTGCCACATATTAGCAGAGTCGCTGGTTCTCTGTCTTTACTTCTGGGTATTCTCCTCCCGCAGTCCACCTCACATCTGTTGGCTTTAGCAGCTTCCTTCTCTGTCCCCTTTCGCTGTGGTCTGCTCGGTAATGAAGGATGTGTTGCTCCGCCTGGATGTAGTTATCACACTTGCCAGCAGGTGGAGGTACCTGCTGTCCTTGTTGGCTTCATGCTGCCTTCAGGTGATGTGGAAAATCCAGCTCCGAACAGTGTGTGCCTTACTGTTGTAACTTACAGTATGGTGTGAAATTTGTAAAATTCGCTTATTTTTAAGGTAATTTATGTTGTTTATTTATACACAATATTCACAACAAACGTTTCCCCAAAAAACTTAATTTATATTCAATTAAATGGAATCCAGTTTGGTCCAAAGTAAATTGTTTTATTTATTCCTGGACAATTGTTATGGTCAGATTGGGATCAATTTATAATCGAGTTAAATCCAAATTATAATCAGGCCAAGTTTTGAGTGGATCTTAAAGCGAAACAGGGGTGCATGACCTATGCTTATCCTTCCATTCATTCAATTATGCTCTACTTAATGTTGATCTATAACGTGAAATTCCAACAAACTACACTGAAGCTAGTAGATGTAGCATGACAAAATGAAAGTACATTGGCAAACGAACTAAATGCTGAGGTGCAAGCATACAACAGAAAACGTGGAATAGCACCCAAAAAAAAAAAATCATTTCGAAAAAGCTATTGCTAAAAGTTATTGCTTGTGAGATGATGGACAGTATGCACACCTTTCATGTACTAAGTTTAAACAGGTAAGGAGAACTGTGTCTGTTTCAGGAAATTTTTACTAGACACATCACACAACTTTGTGTAAAGGTACCTATAGGATTATATATTTTAATAAACAAGCTTGCAGGTAAGTCAGAGTCAAGTGTCCACTGTTGAGATTCAAAGTTAGTCATAAAGTAGAGACTATTTTCCACTGGTTTTCTGTGTGCCTTAGCTCATTTTATAAGTTTTTGGCCATCAGCTCATACTTTATTCTTCATTCAGTTCAGCTGGCAGATTCTCAAGGAACTTCTGTGACCATATTTCTGTAAAATATTTAAATTTTTTGAAACCTATGAGATTTTTTTTCTGTGCAAAGGATCCCTTAAGGTGGTTTATTCAAAGCTTGTTTTGATCATTTATCCAGTAAAAAAATTGTATTTGAAGACCTTAATTCTTTTAATTCCCTAAAAGTCGTTTGTGAACAATGAAGGTTATGTTCACTTAAGCTCTTAAAAATCCTTTTCACCTGATTGTTTATTCTAAAAGTGAATTTGTTTACCACTGTATAAAATAATAATAATAATAATAATAATAATAATAATAATAATAATAATAATAATAATAATAATAAAGAGGGTAATTCTGTTACTGAAAAGATTTTTAAACCAAATACAATGTAGAATGTTACTGTGTATTTCTTCTGATGAAGAATATCTGGCACAGAAACTTCTACAGCAGCCAAACAGTGTAACCCTCCGCAGCATTCAGAGGGCAAAGGTTAAGTGCAGTTCTCCAAAATAGACCATAAGCAAACATGAGAGTGAGGAACATCTGTTCCTCCTGGAATGAGTGTGTATGTGTTTCCATACAAAACATACATAGGTGTGCACAAAGACACGACAGTCACAGTCTGTATTTAGCAGTGTTTATACGTGGGAACATCTGGACAAGGCCTGAGGTCAGCCAGGGTGTTCGCATCACTGACACGCCATAAAAGGCCCTTCCCACGGCTCACCCTCCAGTTTGATGGCTATAACTCTGAAGTAAGAAAATAAATGCTGGAGAGTAAGCTAGAATAGAGTGTAGTTCCACACATGCAATGAAATTAAATTCACACAGGACACAATGAAATAAGATTATGAGCACTTTATTGTTTACATAATTCAACATAGATAATAGGTAATCATGTCATAAGTGTGTTTGAAATAAGAGAAATAAATAGTGAGATTTGCTGCGCCCAGTAGTACACTGTTCAACCTTGAGGGGAATGACAGAGCTGCACAGACAGAAAGTTTTCCACTGGCAGAAACACACAGGCTCAAACATATGTTCTGGAATAGATACCATCATTGTCAGTGTCCTCCTCCTCCTCTTTGCTCTTCTCCACAGTGGTTTCAGAAAGCCCAATCTCACAAAGAAACGTACATACAGAAACTATTCAGCACTGTCGGTATGAGAGGTGATTTTGTACACTGGGATCAGCAGGTACACTGAGTGAAACCATCTATTTTTCTGTGCAGTGAGAAATATATCCACCTATTATCCTATATATCACTGAAATACATAGAGTGGGTTTGTAGGGTAGTTCTAGTAGACCCATTTAACTTACTATTCATACACCACTGAGAAACTTGTATAGAACAGGACAAATATAAAAAGAAAAACCCTGTGACTAGTATTTTGTACACGTTCAGATTCTGTCTACTAACCACAGCATACCTAAAGAAAACATTTGGCACAGTCTCAACAGAGAATAATATGTCTGTATTTACAGAGCCATCCACAATTATTGCCACTCCTCTTAAAGATCTTTTAAAAGTCTTAAAACATAATCATTTTTTATTGCAGTAGCATAATTAAATACTGAAAAATTTAGAAAAAAATTCTTAGCCACTCTCAAAAAGCGGAAAGACAGGAGAACATGTCATTCAGATAAAGCAGATATGGGTAGATCTTTACAAATAGGATAATATTTGGTCACACTTGCCAATTTCTTTAATCAGAGCAACAATTTCAAAGTTTCAAACAACTGGAACTGTGCCAAACATAACTGGTTGAGGACCCAGTGCCACCTGGCACAGTGATTGGAATGATAAGGAAGGAGAAAAAAAATAAATCTTTAAAGCTCACTGTGAGAGAACTATGACAAAGAGTAGCATCTTGTGGTGTTTTGGTTTCCATGATAACACTAGATGCTAATTGGTTGTTTGAGAGGCATGACAAGAAAAACCCTTTTCTGTGTAGCCATCACAAACAGAAATGTGGGAAATGAGATTAACGCCACTAAGACTTGAACTGGAATAGTTTGCTTTGTTCAGATGAGACTAAGTTTGAGCCCTATGGCTACAAACATTCTAGCTGGCTCCGGTGTAAAACTAAAGATAAATATCTGGAGAAGCCCCTCATGTCCACTCTTCAGTATGGTGGCGGTTCTATGATGCTGTGGGCCTCTTTCTCTTCCAAAGACCTCATTAGAGTACATGGCATTTGAACTATATCAAATTTGAGATTTAAATAATAAATCTGATGGCCTCTTCCAGAAAAATGAAGTCAGGACATTATTGGATCTTTGCATAATTATCTTAAACATAATGCCAATTAACCTAGAAATGGTTCACCAGACAGAAAACCCACCTTCTTCTATAATCTCCAGACCTAAACCCCATTGTAAAATAAGGGTGAGAGAAAGAAAAGAGGGCATGAGAGAAGACCCAAGATTCTACACAATCTAGAGAGAATGTGCAAAGAATGTGCATTTCAACTTTATGAAATGTTACAGACCTTAAATATACTTTTATTTAAGGCCATATTTCTTTGTTAAAATGTTTTTTTTGAATTGGTTGGATAAAACATTCTAACCTTAAATGTTAAATGTTTTCATACTGTAAGCAGAAAAGCATTACATTACCAGAGAAAAGAATTGAAAACATCAATCCAAGTGTAATTAGTGAATCAAGTTTTTCTTCTCTTCAGTATAATATTTTTCTTTTCAACAATATTCTAATTTGTTGAATTTGACTAGTTGGTTTTAGTACATGACTTATTGAGTAAAGATCATTGTTATTCTAACCATAGTGCTTTGCCTTTATTCTTGTAAATGTTCTTCAGGCAGCTCTTCTCCTTTCCTCATCTCAAAATCTAAGCTTTGGTCCCTCTGGCTTTCTATTGGCTCATCTGGGTCATCCTCAGCCACAGTCTATGCAATAAATTAGTATTGTTAATGTGTAAAGGACAATGTAAAAAATATGCCATATCAACAGAAATTTTTTCAAATTAGAAATATAATATATGCTAACCTCGGTTAAGCTGCTGTAGACCATGTCAGCTGACCTTTCATGTCTGGTGGAGATACCAGACCCAGAACTATGAGAAGGCCCACCAAACAGGTCAGAAATGTTCGTTGATGCACTCTCCTGCAGGGCAGCCTTTTTTCTCTCTCTCATCTTTTCAGCACCACCTGAACACTTTGTACTTTGCTTTTGCTGCTCCATGTTCGTGGCTAATGCGGAGTTATTTAATGTTGCTTATAGTCACAGTGATTGACTGGTATTGTTCCGCGAAGGAATGAGATGAGGAACTAGAGCCGCTGCACTGCGCATCTCTCTGCTGGATGCCAGAGACAAATGGAGATTTAATTTATGTGGCACTAATAGGGACAAGGCATTTCTTATTTTGTGAATGTTTAGCTTTTAATAAGAGCCACTGTTTGTTTTAGTAGCCCGGGCTTATTGGGACAAGTTTTATCTGATCTCTCAGCTGGCTGGCCCAGCAGTGCTTGTTCATGTGTTACAGATCAGCTCCACAACACGCACAGCAGAGCTGATCTGCCTGATGAGAGCGGAGGAGAGGCAGAGAAGCCATTTAATATGGCATAGTTTGGGGCACAATGGCCCAGCAAAACATCAGCACCCCAGAACCTGCTATCTCTTGCGTACTTGCTGTCGCGCTCACACTGCATCTGCGCAGGGCGGTGGCGCCACTAAGCCACCGGCCCACCGGGGATCTCCCTGGTAACCCGATATGCCAGTTCACCCCTGGCTTCAACACACGTGAGTCAAATAATCAGGTCATTAGCAGGACTCTTGAGATCTTGACTGCATACTGAGGAGGTAATTCAGTCATTTGATTCCGGTGTGTTGGACCAGGGACACATCCAAAAGTTGCAGGACACTGGCCCTCGAGGCCTGGATTTGAGAACCCCTGTTATAGAAGATTAAGTAGTGTTCTCTTGACAAAAGGAGGATTGGCAAAGTTTCAACACAACATAGAATAAAAATAAAATTGCAACATGTAATAACAAATTCATTTCTTTTAAGGCTTTAAATACATATTTAACAGTGGTGCCAATAACTGTGGGAGGCAGTGCAAAAATCAGAGCAACAACCAGTTACAAAGGGTTTAAAAATGTTGAAAGGAGAACATCAAATTTAATCATGCACAAAGTAAGGCAACCTACTGCAGGTGTTAAAATTTTTTGATACTGAAAAACAAGAATGAAGTGTGGCAAAATCTAAAACACTTCGAAGGACTGTGGTCGATGCTATCTACTGCATTTATTTGTTGGACCTTGCCTACAGATCGTCTGGTTCAGACTAAAATCAACTATTTATTGTGCAGTAGATGTTACTGCAAATGCTGCTCAGCATTTGTAACTTAAAAGTATTGCAAAGTATGCTACTACAAAGCCTTATCCTCAGGAAAATAGATATGGTATCAAACTCCAGAATTGTTTTTTTTAGCTACACCATGTTTCTTTTATTTCTTTACATTCAAATATGATTTGCTGTTATGTTTGTTTTAAGAAATACTTTTATTTTAATAATGTGAGTTTGTATCTGTGTATGCACTATACATACAGCTTGTTATGGTTTGAGATGGTGGAGTTTTACAAATCCTTTGTCTTAATGAGGGTAACCAGAGGTTTGTCATCTGGACTGTAGTCCTCGTAGGCGATGGGAGTGGCATCATACATGGCAGGCCGAGGCTTCTTCCCAAATCTAACGAGAAAGCATAAATTAGTTAAAAGTTAGAGGATTTGGTGGCAAAAAAGGTTTGACTGAAAACCAGTCCTTCTGTGGTTCCCTGATTAAGGTTTTGTGAATAAGATGGATGTACAAGAGAGAGAATATAGCATATTAGTAACAGTTGGCAGAGTATCCAAAAGAAAACCTGTATTTCAAATTAAAGGTTGAAACTTACCACAAGTTTCAGGATTGTGTTTATGGGAAGATTTGACCAATCTTCAAAAGCTTTTATGAGGGAAGACAATGATGTTGGACAAGAAGGCCAGGCTCACAATCGCTATTCTAAATCTTCCCAAAGGTGTTCTGTTGGTTTGAGGTAAGAACTCTGTGTAAACCAGTTATGGTTTTCCACATCAAACTCACTCATCCATGTCCTAATGGACCTAGCTTTATGCACAAATATTCAGGAACATTTAGTACATTTTTTAAATTATGACTTTGAATGGAAACATAGAAAATTTAAAAAATTATCCTTTTTAGTTGCACATTTCTTTGAATTTGAATATGCTATTTTTACACTCGTTCATCACATGAGTTTATGAGTCTTTTCCAACTAAAATAATTAATGACTTAAGGTAAGCAGATTAATTAAAAAAAACACATTCTGAAATTATTCAGGTGCTGAAATAAAATAGGTAATCATTAAAACAAAAAATAATCAACACCACTTAGATAGACCAATTCCAAAAATAATCTCAGAAACAACATAATAGGGGGTTTGATGTAACACTTTTAAGTCTCCCTTCTGTGACTCACTATATATAGAACTTTCCACGCACCTGGCATGGCGGATGGAGGCAATAGCATTGCTGAACTCGCTGTCAATGCTGCGGCAGTTGTAGAACTCCTGGTAGGCATGGCGTGATGATCCCTGGTACTCGATGCGGCTGATGCGGCAGATGCCCACGATGAGGATAATGAGCATGAGGACAAATGCCACACACAGAGCTCCGATGATGATGTAGAGTGAATGGCGGGGCATGTTGGTCAGGGAGCCCTCGTTGTGTGCTGGTTTCCACTGTAGGTCTAAAATATACAGAGGAAGGTACTGAAGTCTCTGCATGAAGTTTTGATTGATAGCTTAAAAGACTTTTTCTGACAAGCCGACTTACGGATTTCGCAGCTGGGGCCAACCCACCCAAGCGGGCAGTGGCAGGTGTATCCGTTTGATTGGTCGATGCAGGTGCCACCGTGGTGACAAGGGTTGCTCTCGCACTCATTGATGTCAATCTCACACTCCTCCCCTGAGCAGACAGTTAAGGTTACAGTCAGAAGTGAGTAACACAATACTACCAAGATGGGAAATTGAATGTTAGTCTGCTGCCCTGCCTACCAATATTCAGTGGCTTTCTGACATTTTCTTTTTTTCAGTCTTGAAAGGATTAACTGTTCTATTTGGAATTATAGTAAAAGATTTTATACCATTCCTCAGTTGAGTGATGTATGCAGCTAGTCTGATGATTTACAGAATGATCATGCTTGAAAAACGCTTTTCCCCTGATTCTCTAGACACCAAGAAACTCATAAGAAGAGTGTGTGCTATGTCAGTTTGTATACTATTTTCAAGATCAGCGAGTGGATTAAGTTACTCAGAGTTCAGATTTCTAACGACCTCACCTGATAGAAAAAGCCCTCGGGGATTGTTTTAAATTGGTTATAAATGGATTATTACATTGTTACTTTTATTTTTCTCCCCTTCCTAGGCTGCCACCTTATCATGGTGGAGGGGTTTCAGTCTCTCTATGATCCTAGGAGCTAAGTTGTCAAGGGCTTTCTGCCACTGGTAGGGTTACCCATGTCAAACAAGTCCTAGGTGAGGGATCAGACAAAGCACAGTCTAAAATGATATGTGCCTTATGATGAATACTACCAATGGAAACAGTGTTCTCTTGCTCGGGCACGGATCACTAGGGCCCCCTTCTGGAACCAGGCGTGGAGGTGGGACACGTTGGTGAGTGCCTGATGGCCAGGATTTACCTACAGACTAAAGCCCAAAGAGGAACGTTAGGTTCCCCTTCCCTTCCCATGGATTCACCACTTGTGAGCATGCCAAAGGGGTGAGGTGCAATGTTGGATGGGCAGTGGCTGAAGGCGAGGACCTTGGCTGTCCTTGGCTACAGAAACTGACTCTTAAAAGGTGGAATGTCTCCTGTCTTGTAGGTAGGAGCCTGAGCTAGAGTGCGAGGTTGAGAGTTGTGGCTAGATATAGTTGAGCTCACCTCGACGCACTGCTCTGGCTTTGGAACCAGTCAACTTGAAAGGGGTTGGACACTCTTTCACTCTGGAGTTGCCCCCGCTGAGAGGCGCAGAGCAGGAGTGGGCATACTCATTGCCCCCCATCTTGGTTGCCTGTACGTCGGGATTTACCCTGGTGAACGAGAAGATAGTCTCCCTCCACCTATGCGTGGGGTGATGGGTTCTGACAGTTGTGCTTATGCACCAAATAGAATTCAGATTGCTCACTCTTTTTAGAGTCCTTGGAGGAGGTGCTGGAAAGTGCTCCTTATGGGGACTAATTTTTCTGCTTGGGGAGTTCAACCCTCACATGGGCAATGACAGTGAGACCAGGAGAGGTGTGATTCAGAAGAAACCCCTCCTTCCCCCCGAACTTAACCCAAGTAGTGTTTTGTTATTGGACTTCTATGTTCATCATGAACTCCCTGTTCAGGCATAAGGGTGTCCAAATGTACCCTTGGCACTAGGACTCCTTAGGCTGGGGTTCAGTGATCGACTTTGTGGTCATCTCATCTGATCTACAGTCATACGTCTTGGGACACTTGGGTGAAGAGAGTGGCAGATCTATCAACTGAACACTGCCTGGTGGTGAGTTGGCTCTGATGGTGGGGGAAGATGCCGGTCAGGCCCAAACGTATTTTGAGGGTCTGCTGGAAACATCTGGTGTAATTTCCTGTCAGACTGAGCTTCGACTCCCACTGCCCACAGAGCTTTGAACATGTTCCAAGGGAGGCAGGAGACATTGAGTCTGAGCGGGCTATGTTCTGCGCCTTCATTGTTGAGCTACAAGATGGTCAGTGCCTGTCGCGGTGGAAACCCTCAAATCCACTGGTGGACACTCATGGTGAGGGACGCCATCTAGCTGAAGAAGGAGTCCAATCAGGCTTTTTGGCCTGTGGGACTCCTGAAGCAGCCGATATATACCAGCAGTCCAAAAGTCGCTGAAAAAAAACTGGGGTGTGGGAGGATTTTGGTGAGGTCATGGAGAACAACTTCTGTACAGCTTTAAGGAGATTCTGGTCCACCATCCAGCATCTTGAGGGGGAAAGCGCTGCACCACCCACACTGTTTATGGTTGGGATGGTGTGCTGCTGACTTCCAGTCAGGACATAGTGAATCAGTGGGCAGAGTACTTCGAAGAACTCCTCAATCCCACCAGCATGTCTTTCAGTGAGGAAGCAGAGCCTGGGTATTTTGGGTTAGGCTCTCCGTTCTCTGGTGCTGAGGTCACCAAGGTGGTTTAAAAGCTCCTCGGTGGCAAGATCCCAGAAGGGATAAGTTCCTTAAGGCTTTAGATGTTGTGGGGTTGTGCTGGTTGACACATCTCTGTTGCATTGCGTGGACATAGGGGGTCGTTCCCCTGGACTGGCAGATCGGTGTGCTGGTCTCCCTATTTAAAACAGAGGACTGTAGGGTGTTTTCCAGCTACAGGGGGATCACACTCCTACGTCTCCTAAGTCTTTTTTGTCTTTTGGCTGTAGTTTTGGTTGTTTTACATCTCTTTGGGTCTGTTCAATTCATCTGTGGCCTCCATTTTTCTCTTTACCTTTTTTCTGCATTTCATTTAATGTACAGTATTATTTATCTTATGTTGTAAATTTACTCTTTCTGTACCATCTTTTAATCTTTATATATTTTTTTTACTTTTGCATGAATATGCATGCTCCCACTTACCTAAGCTTGCTGCTGTGACTCCTGCATTTTTCAATAAAGGATATTTCTATTCTGTTCTATTCTATTCAGTACATTCTGTATCCTTCTGCCTCATCAGACCTCTCGACATACGGACGCCTTATAAAGCCATTCTATAATCCATCCTGGACATCGGTTTTTACCTACGTATCCGGGTGGACATGCACAAGAAGCGTTAAGTCCACTGCTCTCACAGCGGCCTCCGTTCTGGCAGCGTACATTCACACAGGGATCCTTATAGATCTCGCAGTGCTTGCCTGCAAATACACAATAAAGTGAACTTGCAACAATTCATTATGTTGCACATGACAATGTAGAGGTTGACATGTGGGTGTACGTACCTTCAAACTGTGGAGTGCAGACACATTCGTAGGCATTAATGAGATCTCTACAGGTGGCGTAGTTCTGGCAGGGCGCAGACAGACACTCATTGTACTCCTCTTCACAGTACAAGCCATGGTAGCCTGAAAAAGACATCCAATGGTGTTGTTAGAGTCTTGAAAAATATACAATCCTGCCATGTTGATATTTTTTTTTTTTTTTGAGGATAGGTAGGGAAGGTGTGGAAAGCTGTGAAGTGTAATTTTTTTTTTTTACTTCATTGAAAGTGTTTGTAAATAAATCTTGTTAGCAACTGGAAAGTGTGAAAACAGCATATTTCCTGTCATTTACAGTTCACACCAGGAGCTTCCCAGAACTGTCATAACATTGATCTGCAGGAGAAAACACCTTATAGCACCACAACAGGCTTTCTCCTTCATGGTTCTTTTGCCTAAAGACTATCATTCTTTATTCTCACTGCCATGACACCATTGATGACTTTATGAGTCCCTCACAGTATGAAAAATCTTGATAGCTGTAAGGAAGCAAATTATTTTGCCACACTGAACAGGATTGGGCCAACAGGACATGTATTGCAGTTTTATATGCAGTTCACAGTATTATCCATAGGATGGCAGCTGTGTGCTGAGGTACTATGAGCCTGGAACAACTACAAACAGTCAGAGCCTGTCATGCTTTTTTTGTTTTATTATCAAAAAGTATGACATGAGGTATATTTATTGTCCTCAAGTACAGTCGATGGTGTCTATCTGTTTGTATGTGTTAAAAAGTGGGAAAAATAATGAAAGCTGGTGGAAAAGTAAGAATAAAGAGAAAAAAATCTGTTCTTTGCAAAAGTGTTTATACCTCCTAAGCTTTTCAACACTGTGACTTTACAGCTAATAACTATGTACTTTATTGGAATTTCTTGGGACTGACCAACACAAAGCAGCACATAGTTTTGGAGTAGAATGAAAATGATACATGGTATTTAAAATCTCATTTAAAATTTTAGAAACTGTGGTTTAAATTAGTATTCAGCCATGTTCACTCCAATATTCCTAAATAAAAGTCAGTGCAAAGAACTGCCTTCTGAAGTCACCCAATTAATGAATAGGGTCTATCGTAGATAATTTCATCTCGGTTAAAATCCAGCTGTTCTATGAAGACCTCTGAGGTTTCTTAGAGAGCATTAGTGAAAGAATAGCATCATAAAAACCAAGTAATACAGCAAAAAGATTTAGATAAAGCTGTGAAGAAGTTTAAAGCACAGTTAGGTCTTAAAACACTAAGATCTCACGTAGCACTGGTCAATCCATCATTTGCGAATGAAAAAGTATGACAGAACAGCAAACCTACCAATACATAGGCTGTCCACCTAAACTGACAGGACATTAATCAGAGAAGAAGCCAAGAGGCCGCTTGGCTGCTCAAGTGGAAGAACCTCTGGACATAATGCTGTTGGGAAACTTTTTTTTCAGGAGGGACATTTATGCTGCTCAGAGTTGGTGGTAAGAAAAATGGAGCTGTATACAGGGCAGTCATAGAAGAAAAACGGAAGATGCAAAAGACTTGTGGCTTTGGGTGGAGGTTCACCATGCCAAAAAGCACAGCTAGAGCTACAATATATATGGCATATGTTTATTTGTTAGAATGGCCTAGTCAAAGTTCAGATCTAAGTAAATTGAGAATCTGCAAAGCTGTTAAAGAAAAAAAAAGACTTGCAGCTGTAATTGCATTGAAAGTCAGTTCTTCAAATTATTAACCAAGACAATGAAAACAATTCCACATCACAAGTCTTAGATCCATGTTTGTAAAGAAGATTTAATCCATGATTCCTTTTTCCTACTAATTCACATCTTTACAATGGTTTGTGTTAGTCTATGATATAAAACGCCCTAAGACTACATTGAAGTTTTTCTTTGTAACGTGACAAAATGAAATAGTTCAAGGTTTATAAATTCATTTGCACCGCACTGTGGCAACCCATTTCCATTACGTCCCATTTCTCAGCTGTGTCCCATTGTGTGACTGAAGGTTCAGCAATCTCTCCTTGGGCCCCAACTAATGTGTGTTTGAGGGAAGGAAGAGACACAGACTTAATGGGAAGCACAGCTAGCAGCTAGAGCCTCTTGAGTCTCCTCTGTAAAATGCCAGTGAAATGTCAAGTGCCTTTCCAGGACTCGGTCTGTTGTCTGTGAGCAGACTGGTGGTTGCAGCAGCCTTTCGTGTCTGCTGGATTACACAAACTGCAAGAAGGCTCCTTCTACATTATCAGCTCCCCGGCAGCACTCTCTCAAACAGCCGGCAGGCATTAGCAGAACTCCACACACACAAAGGCTCACAGACAGACTTGTATTCTCACACACCAGCTGATGTCCTCATGAGCTGGAGAAACAATTTTACCTCATGTTGTGTGTGTTCATTGGAGAGACTGGGACAATAATTACAAGCCATCAATTTCACCAGTCTCATTAAAGAGGGTTGATTGGACAGCAGCATCTTCATGTACAGCAAGGCCACATATATGCACACACAAGGACACACACATAAAGTCAAGCACCTCACCATGGCAACCAGACAAAAGAGGATGAGAGGGAAATGAGGTGAGGTAAACAGAGAGAAGATGAAGAAGAGAAAGGACAAAAGGACAAGTGGAACAGAAAAATGAAGGAATGGAAAAATACTACAAAAAAATCACAGGGGCGAGATATCATAATAGTTGGAATGCAGCAGATGCTTGTTGTTCACATGAGCTAAGAAGGATCCCAATGTGGTGAATTTAAAAGAAATCATTAAAAAATGGAAAATGCAACAACCCACCAGTTTCCTGAAAAGCCTTTTTGTAAAACTGGTGGATTATTAAATAATTGCAAAAAATCTAAAGGACACCATTAACTCTCGTTTATCATACATAACCACTATTTGTAATTTTTTTTCAGCCATAGAAACAACAAAAGAAGCATCTGTATTGATGATGAGTGTAAATATGAGTCAGAGAATGAAATTCTGACTGCTGTATACACTCCACTGACAGCTTGTATAAACTGAAAGCACTCAGGGCAAAGTGTCAAATTATGTTTATAGGCCACTGAGAAAGCCATCCATCTAACCATCCCAGCAAGGTAATTGCAAGACGGGGGATAATGATAAGTCATCATTCCGCCCAATTTATTTGATCACAGAGGCATCAGCGGCACAAATCATGCCAGCTAAGAATATCTCATCTCTGAGCCAGGCAGTATTTGTTTCTTCCAACACTGAGCCACTGCTACTAACCAGCATCTTTTTAGATACAGTAAGCCTTTTATCAGCTGCTTTTAAGTTATATTTAGTTTATGCTATATGATGCTCATGCTACGGAGATGGAGACCAACCCAAAGACTTAGAATGTAATTTAAATAAGAAGATGGATTTCTGAGAGACAGTGTCAAGCAAACAGCTACTAATGGCTTTGATGTCAAGTTACAGAAAAAGAAGATCATAGAAATACTATATTAAAAATACTCTACACAGTAACTACATAAATGTTTCAGATGTATTTGTTAATCGTGAATATCAAACTCTGAGAACAATGAGGGTGATCTTTATAGTGTAGTGAAAAACCCCTCCTTATATATTTCTTCTTCTTCTGCATTTTTATCCAACTTAATTATTCAATATGAATTGTGTTAATATCAGACAAAGATAATCTGAATAAATACAAAATACAGCTTTTAAAGATTGATTTAATTTATAATAATGATAAAAAAAAATACTTTCCTGCTCTATTGGGCCCCATGAGAACAGCATTATTGTTAAATCCTTAACTGTGAGTAACCACATTTTATGATAACTGAGCTGAGTTTCATAGGCTACACCTGATAGCGCCCAGACCTATAGAATCAAGAAATCTCTCAAATAGAACCTGTTGGCAAATAGATCTCAAACAGCAACACATCATGAGACACAAAGTCACAAACATCTATCAGTCTGGAAAGGGTTACGCCATTGAGAGATATTATCCACAAATGGAGAAAACAAGAAACAGTGGTGAGCCTTCCCAGGAGTGGATGACCTATCAAATTACTCCAAGAAAGCATCAATGACTCATCCTGGAGGTCCTGAAAACCAGAAAACAACATTTTGTAGCCATGCAGGCCTCTCACTTCTCAGCGACGGTCAGTGTTAATGACTTAACAATAAGAAAGAGACTGCGTAAAAAAGCAAGAAGAGAATTTTTATGCAAGTTTTAAACATTTTTAAACAGCAGCGTTACAGAAGCTACAACTGAGTAAGTCAAAATGTTCGGTTGTTCAGCGTATTAACCCACACTGTTCATAACACTGTCCCCCAGCATAAGAACCTCTTTGAAGTACCTGATTAAATTTTATTTTTCTTGGAAATGTACTAGGGCTAGGTTTAAAAAAATCAATTAATCGATTTGAATCGATTTTCCTTTGAATGGCCCAATATTGATTCACAAAGCCCTTAAATTGATCCTTTTAATACGTCTTTTCCCCATAATGTCATGTGATGCAAGATCTTATCACTAAGCGAGTAGCGTAACAAAACAACATGGCGGAAGCATTGAAAGCAACAAACTTGAAAGCAGATGTCTGGAAATATTTTGGATTTAAAAAACACGAAAGCAGCAATGAACTGGATAAGAGCCAAACGGTATGCAAGATTTGCTCGTGGAAGTGAAATATTGTGGAAACAGAACGAATCTTCAAAACCATTTAACGAGACACCACCCGCAAACGCAATCTGCATCTGACCCGAGGCAAATACAGCTTGAGAAGGCATTTGAATGCAAATTATCAGCAAACTCTCCGCGGGCCCAGAAAATAACAAAGGCTGTCGCTACATACATTTGCAAGGACATACAACCATACAGTGTAGTTGAAAACGACAGTTTCTGCCGCCTTATAAAGACTCTGGAGCTAGGCTACGTTTTACCCACACGCAAACAGTTGAGTGAAGTGACAGTCCCAAGCATGTATGAAGATGTGAAACATAGCATTGTAACATAACTTAAATCAGCACTGATAGTCACCCTTACCTGTGAGTGCTGGACATCCAGAGCAACGGAATCATACCTGACCATTACTGCTCACGACATCAACAACAAGTGGACTCTAATGTGTCATGTCCTACAGACTCGAGCAGTTGAAATAAAAAGTACAAAAAGTACATGATTAATGTAACTGCACTGGGTTCAGTTCTTAATGTAAATATTCATATTTTTACTATTGCACTAAGTTAGAGTTAGCAGCATCAGTTCTTATGAAAATATCTTCCATATCCTAGTAAAACTGGTACTGTGTGATATCCTTAACTGAATCAAAAATCGAATCAAATTGAATCGGAAATCGAATTGATTTGGGAAATCCAAATCAATTCCCAGCACTAAAATGTACCCACATCTGTGGGAGAAGTCCCCTGTTTGCGCAAAGCCTTAATTATCTCCTATTATCCTTAATTATCCCCATAAAGACAAGTGCTTCAGCAACCTCCGCCAGTATCAAGAAGGATTTGCTGAAAGACTTTGTCTGATTGAGGGGTCAGTTCTTTTTCTCTATGGAGACGATGGACACAGCAAAGCGTTAAGTTGCAATTAAGGCTAAAATAACAACAAACTTTATTTTAGACATGGATTTTCTTGCATGTTGATATTATAGATATGTTGCCATGACCATATTTTGATGGCAGTAGCCTCCAAACCCTGCTGTTACATGAAATTACTGGTTCTTGTTCACACTGAAGCCTAAACATAAAACTGACAGTTGTTTTTTCTATATTTCTGAGTTGAGGGAGCTCAGATTAATTGGTGAAAATGTGGTTGTGATCGTGACGGAAAAAAATGCTCCAACAAATAAAAAAACAACAGCAAAGATTTTGTGATGGACCGACAAACAACACACACTTTGAGGCGTAAGGGTCTGACAGATGAAATAAAATTTGCAAAGTCACACCTATTCACTCTTATTGTTTGGGTCAGGATGTTTATTTATCAATACTGACTGTGTCACCTCTGATGTCGGCTGACTACCTATACAGTGCAATGACACCTTTAGCACCAGTGGACATCAGGACCCTGAAACCATTAGTATCTAGGATGTTCATTTCTGCAGCTTACCTGGAACACACAGACACCTGTAGCTGTTGGCCACACTGCGGCAGACACCGTGGGCGCAGGGGTTCAGGGCACAGAAGTCCACCAGCTGGGCACATGTGGGGCCGGTGAAGCCTGCTGTGCAGCTACAGCCAAATCCCAGGGGTCCGGGGCCCTGGGCATAGCATGTGCCGTTATTATGACAGGGGCTGGAGGCACATGGGTCCACCTTCTGCTCACATGTAGTTCCTTGGTAGCCTATGAGACGTTAGATGGGTGAAAGACAGATAAAAGTGGTTTCTTGTGTGCAGCTGAAAGACTGAAGTCCTGGCAAAATGAAACTAGTTGGACTGATGCTTATATGTGTCGATGTTGACTGGAAAACTGAGGTGCACATGCAGAATTATTTAGTTTGTTCAATATGTGATTTTTTTTTTAGACACAGTCATTTTTTAAAATCTTTTTTTGGAATTTGGCTGCTATTACATGTCTCTGCATTATTTATATTCATGTGCTGTCAGATCTTAGAGATGCATCATCTTTTAGTTGATCATTTGCAACATGACAAGTTCTCCGAAAGGAGCTCTCCGGGAATCACATTATGGGTGCTAAAATACTTGCTTATGCCTGTCAAGCTATGATATCATTGGTATTTTTTTAGAGATTCAACTCAATAAATTGTATCTTTATCATATGGTCCTTGTAACAAAATGCATAAAGCTACAACTCAGTGGTTCCATACCAAGTTGTCTGTTATGCATCTGTTTCTCCCCTTGAGATATTTAGCATATTTTCACTTAAATGATCCAAGTATGAGTTACAAATGTAAATAACAGAAAGTCTCAAAAACCTGGACTGAAAGATAAAAAGTGGCTCTTT
This sequence comes from Anableps anableps, assembly GCA_014839685.1. Taxonomy (NCBI): domain Eukaryota; kingdom Metazoa; phylum Chordata; class Actinopteri; order Cyprinodontiformes; family Anablepidae; genus Anableps; species Anableps anableps. The sequence continues at coordinate 21,168,242 of CM026068.1, read as the reverse complement.
AGAAACAACATACAAAAAATCTGGGATGATTTTAAACTTTTGCACGGTGCAGTATTTTCAGCACAGCAAACATAATGGCATGGCAGAGGTTTAGTTAATGTCTCCATCTCCATAAAGTATGATTGTGTTTTATTGAATCAAACTGCACTCGTGTGTTTTTCCACTGAAACCAACCATTAACTTTTTTAGGCTCTAATACTTTGCTACACATCAACGCACAGTGCGTGCAGCTGATTTTTGACATAACACAAGGGATGAAGGGAACGTTTTACACAGTTTGATTTTACCTTTGTGAAAATTTGAGGTTCATCATTCTGCTTTGTATTGCCCCCTTCTTTCTTGTAACTTCCTTCTTGTATTCTTTATTTATGTTGTTTCAAATAAAATTTCCAAAAGATTACTTTAATTCATTTGAAATCATCTTCACTAAATCAACAATTAAAATGTTCTTTCATTATCCATAGTCTTAGCTACCAAATAGAAACAGTTTTAGAGTTGTGAGTCAGTTTGTTAGAGAGAGTCTCTTCTGTGAAGACCCCTGCTCTCGTTTCGATAAAATCTACATACCTCTTCTCACTGTCATCCGAGTCACCTCTTCTCTGCTTCTAAAAATAACCTCTCCTCCTTATCTGTTTTCACCTCTGTTTGAGAAGCCGCCACTGTAGTGTAGAAATGGTAGTGCTCATACAGTGTGATGTATTGTGTGTGGAGGTTCTCTGATCTACAGAAAAACATAGCAGTAAATCCCTTGTGCTGAGTGCAGAGACCATGCTCCACTGAACCAATAAAGAGATCTCTCACGAGCATCCATTGATCTGCAGCACGATATTTCACTTTGTGTAGAGAACGTTTATCATTTAGCAGCGGGACAGCAGGAGCAATGTGTCTTTTTTTTTTTTCTCCTGATGTCAATGGCAAGAATTTAGTTTAAATTCTCCCTCTGTGCTTGTTAATGTGCTGCTAAATTAATGAATTGGTAGGTTTTCCATCAGGGTTTCTTCTCTTCGTTTGCTTTTAGCATCTCTGCCTTGTTACTGAACTTCAGTTAATTTGGCAAAGACATAAAAAAAAAAAAAAAAAAAAAAAAAAAAAAAAAAAAAAAAGAAAAGCCTTTTTCTTTCTTCTCAGCTTGACACGCGCTCACACAGGCTCCCAGTTAACAGAAGGAAGCCTATTTATTCTTGCTTCTGGCTCTAAAACCTACCACAAAGTTATGTTTTAAATTTAGCCATGCAGCTCGCTCCTCAGAATATCTGTTTCTGACTTGGAGGCAAACTACAAATACAATATTCACAGTTTCATACAAAAGTGGCTAATAAGAATGCTGTCGCAGCCACTGACTTTTAAATAAACCTGCAAACATTAAAAAGGTTTGAACCGATCATTTACTAACACTGAACTGTGGGATTGAGAGAGTATAACTGCTACAAAACAAAGGGCTCACGTCGGCATTAATAAAAGAGTTAACAGCTGCTGTTCTGACTGCAGACATTATCAAAGCATGAGAAGCATCTAAACATCCCAGATTTTGTTGTTGTTGTTGTTGGAAATGTAATTTGTGATTATGTATACATTCCTTAAAGATCACAGAGCACCATTTCTGGATTTTCGTAGCAGACAAGTATATAGCAGATTCCCCCTCAGTTAAAAACAAAAAATGTGGTGAAATCCTAGGATTTAGGAAAATATTGCAACATTGGAAACCTATGGTGCTATCAATGGTACTTAAAGCTGGAAGCCAATGTGTCTTATGCTGAAGTTTAATTTTTCACTTTATTCTTGAGTTGAGCATCTATAACTCTATAAGTCACTTGTAGAGACTTTTGACCCCAGCTGCTCCTTATAGAAGTATGCAAACAAAGCTAATAAGTCAGTTAATGCATAGGAACAGGAAAAACCTCCATTATGCCATCTATTTATGACTGCTGATTTATATCCTGTAACAAATTAAGCTTAACATGCATTTAGCAATACCTTTTCAGTTTAATTTGACTTCAGGGCCCTGTTTCAGAAAGCAGGCTTAACAAATTCTGGATAAAAGGCAGATACTCTCAATAAACCACTCAGCTCTGTGATACTCAGGATTTTTGCTTTCAGAACAGGTGGCATCAACTAGGTAACTCAATTCTGAGTCAAGTCAGCTCTGAGTGAAGCATGAGCGAGAGTATATCAGAAGCCCTCATCAATGGAAGGCAGGTAAAGTGATCCACCATGGCAATGGGAGGAAATAAGAAGCCTCAAAGTGTGAATTTCTCACTGATGGGATTAGAAATGTTAATGATGGCACAAGGAAAGCATAACATATTCAACAACAACTAAAAAAAAAAACAATACTGTTGCTGTTGCAAAAAAAAGTGAGAGCTAACGTGGCAGAGACCAAGGCAAAAAAAGAAAAAGGTGGGTGAGTTTATTTGATTGAACAAAATATATAAGTACTGTATTTTCATTTGCAGGTAATAAAGAACACTTAATGACATGAAAGGACTCAGATTCAGATTGATAGCTACTTATGAATGGACCCAATTTCCAAGTATGGGAACTACTGCTTTACAGTAACGGCTTAACACCTAAACTAATATGCCCCAGTTCTGAATATTATTGCTTGGACGTTCTCCTGTTAGGATACAACGTAGTATCCACTACTTTTCATCGTAAGTAATAAGTGTATCTTGACATTAATTAAAGGTTGACTGTCAACAAAGGGAAAATGAACGTTGTCTCTTGATACTGATTCCAGGGAGATAAATTTCTCAAAGCAAAGCCTAAGGGCTTTAGTTTAAGCTGACAGGCAAGCCAAGAAGAAAATTACTCAGAAGAACATTTAAGAGGCCTGTGGCCACTCTGAAAGAGCAGTAGAGATCCACAACTTAGGTCTTAACAGGATAGATATTGGTTGGGTCTCCACAAAACCAGTCTTTATTGAAGAGTGGCAAGAAGAAAGCCACAAGAAGCTCTGTTTAAAATTTTGACAAGTCATGCAGGGGACACAGTCAACATGTGAAAGATGGTGCTCCAATCTGTTGAGGCCAACATTTTTAGTTAACGCTAGCTATGTTGCCATCCAGTTGTCACGTGAATTTGGAGTGAACTTTTAAAATGTCGCAAAAAAGGTGGGAAAACAAAGAAAATGCAAATTAGGTGTGTTTTCATCTACTGGTTTGGAGTGAATCAACCAGGCTATGCAACTTACGTAATTTTGTCAGGTGTTGATGTTACGCATGGCTGTAATAAACGAGAGGTAGAGGTCGCAAACTAGCATGGACCACACATCTCAGTAAAACGGAAAGAGTCCTCCCCTCTGTGCTGGAGGTTTGGACTTTGAAATTTCTCAGAGTTTTGAGTCTCTGCTAAGGCACAGACCCACCAGTGGAAGGAAAGTTCACTACGTCAGAACTTATTCTGCAAATGTGTTTCCATCGCCCCTTAAGCACATTAACTCCATTTCGGAAAAGCAAAAACCTCCTCAAGCGAGCTTAAAAACCTTTTTACAAAACTGAGGAAGTTATTTCAGATTTTCCCATTTCCATCAACTTTTTCTAATGTGATACTTTAAAATGCGCATAAAAAAACATTGATGGAAACATTGCTACTAACACTGCACATTATCTTACAAGCATGGTGGTGACAGCATCACGATGTAGGGAGGCATTTTCTGAGCCAGGACAGGGCAATCCTGGAAGAAAATCTGTTAGAGGCTGCAAAAGAGACTGGGATAGAGGTTTACCTCCCAGCAAGGTGACACCAAACATCCACCCAGCACTATAATGGTTTAGATCAAAGTAAATTCATGTGTTAGAGAGGCCCAGTCAGAGTTAGACCTAAATCCAATTAGGAATCTGTGGCAAAGGTTGAAAATTGTTGTAATTATGAAAAAGTTGTATCATTTTTTTTCCTTCTACTTCTAAATTAGGTTGTACTTTGTCTATCATTTAAAATAAGAAAATAAAAAATTACATTGAAGTCTGTGTTTGTAACTTGCTTGTTGTAGTTCAGGGGGTGTGAACACTTCCGTAATGCACTGTACCATATTAGTCCCAATATTAGTCTACCTTTGTGGAAAAAATAGGGTGACATTAGAATGAGAAGTCAGTCATAGTTTAGAGATTATGAAAAATAAAAAATTTTTCTGAAGGGATGTGATGAAACTTTTATTGGCAATGACACTAGTAATTTCATTTGGTGTTTTCTCAGTTTTTACTTGACAGAAGTTATGAAAACTTCTCATTTGTTTATGGTAAGAAGACTGCCAGAAATTTTTTAAAAAGAATGAAAATATGATCGCTGAGGCACAATTCCACTGTAGGAGATAAAAATGCAGCTCCTGCTGGCATTGCTGGCAAAGTGAATACAGAACTGATGCATCTCTGATGATAGCTATTATAGAGTTGTCATGAGTTTATTGCTCGTGTGTGTATGTGCAGAAACACTGAGGCATCATTTGGAGGTGAGTCACATTCATGGGAGGAGAACAGTCAGAGTGCCACCGATGGAAAACATTTCAACATTCATTTTTCTGGTTGAACTTCCATATGTTTATTCACCAGTGGAGGATAAAACCACATCATTCTCTTGGATTGTATTATTTTTCTTACTAACCTGCCATCTAACAAGGTCAAATTTTCTTCACAAAAAAAAAAAAAAGGATAAATTTTCCAGTTAATGATCTAAAGCTTGCATTTGATTTGATCTATAACTTAAAGAGACGAGCTGTTTCTCCCACTGGGCCTCTCATCTTATCTAAATAAATTCACAAACAGTGGATCACAACTTCCCTTCTTCATTGGGGACATTGGTTTTTGGCTGCTTTAGTCTAATAACATGAGCAGGTGTTCCAGTTTAGCCGACACAATACCGAACTGACTGCTGGGAATTTTAAATGGAGCAACTAAAAGAGCTTGTCCAACAGTTGTAGTTTTCCACTCCTGCTGTTGCTTATTTATGTGCTCATTTCCATTGTTATTTGCTGCATTTTCATGCATACACAGTCACGTGCACATGGCTTAAACTAATTGCAAACCTATGTGCTCTAGTTGGGGGAAAAAATGCAAGTTTTCCAGTCAAATTTCCCCAGAGTGGCTGATGCAGGTCGCTCAGCCTATGCAGACTAATTAGAACGGAGGAGGAAGGTTTAAATTAAGCATCAGAGTGGCATAGATACTCTTAAACATGCAGCAGACACTCAACCTGGCAAAAATACAGATGCTATTTTAGGATGCACAAACATATCTAAAGGTCTTTGCTTCCTCTTCTTCCGAAGACACTAACATTAGCTGTTATAGAGACTTATATCCAGGCACACAAACTTCATATTTCTGGCAGTGACTCTAATGTTTCCTTGTTTATTTACACCAGACCCACACCAAGCATCAGTTGCAGAATAATTGGCTTGTTACCTTCGGGACAGTAGCACCTGGGTCCAGCCAAGCTGCTGAAACAGGTGGCTCCATTCTTACAAGGCTGGGAGAGGCAGTGGTCAACCAGCATCTGGCAGCGCTCGCCTTCATAACCTGGCAAACACAAGATGACTCATCAGACTAATTGATGTCTTTAAGCAAATGAAAGACAACTGACTTATTTTGGTTATTCGTAGGGATGCACATGTTGCCAAAAGGTCACTGATATCATCCAATGTTTTTCTAATGTGACTTGACGTGACAGTTATTTGTTTTTTTCCATTTAGGTCTGTGAACATGTCTTTGTAAAGGAGCTAACCTGAGTTAGCCTGAAGCTAACCTGAGTTAGCCTGAGTGAGAATAGAATAGAATAGAATAGAATAGAATAGAAATATCCTTTATTGTTCCACAATAGGAAATTTCTGTGCAACGGCAGCAAAGTGACAGTGACAGACAATTTAATTAAAAATGTACAAGATGAGCATTAAAAAGTGACAATAAAAAATTATAAAGTTGCACAGATACCAGCAGGGATAATAAACACTTATTGAGTTTGCTGGGAGAAGTGATGGTGATAGTCGTACAGCTGCTGGGAGGAAGGATCTCCTACAACGCTCATTTGTGCACTGAGGATGTTCATCATGTTCATCATACGAACCATTTAGTAGAGATACACCAAAAACTGTGATGGTGAACAAATTGGCAGATTTTTCGCTTGACTGATGACTGACTTGAAAGAAACTCAAAAATCAATGTTTTTTTGTTCTGAATTAGCAAAGACACCATATCTAAGCAATAACTGGTTGCGCTAACACAATTCAGTGTGAAAGTTACTGCAGTGGAAAGAAAACAAAAAGTAATTTATTTTCAGAATCCATGAGGTGTTTAAAATGAAGTCAGAGGACGCTCAAAAGCAGTAAGAAGAAGAAACTGTTTAAAATAAAGGGGTTTTTTTACCCTCTAGGGAGCAATGTCAGATGTTACTTCAGATTACTACAATGGAGCCTTCCTGCACCAGCTTTTCACTAAATTTCACAGGGTGCTGATCATTGTGCTCTTTGTACTTTGTAATTCTGATTATTTCATACCAGTATTAAGTGGGTACAAAAAGGAGTTGTATTGGACATCAAGTCAAACTCATTTTGGGGATGTTTGCTTGAGTTTTTGAAGGAGTGAATTGACATAGCTTACTTCAGCAGATTACAGGAAAGCTGAACATATTACACCAAAGCTGCTCTGTTTTAGTCTTTTGAGCTTTTCAGATCTGTCATTTTGGGAACCTGCTGCGTTTGGAAATGTTGGCAGAGTCAAAGTTAGGGTGTACTTTCTCTAGGAACACAAACAGAGAGTGCTGTTGTCAATTCAAAATGTCACTTGTCTTTGTCATGAATGCTGTTTTACTGCAACTGCTCTCTCAAGCCCATAGCGTACCGTCACCTCAGCTTGTAAAATGACCGGTCACACCAGGAAGAAAAAAATATATCTGAATGCTATGATCTGTCTTAAAGAGAAATCTGGCTAAAATCAGTCTTGGGAGGTTAAAGTTTTACAAAAAACAGTCAAGTGACATCAGCTAAGCCTTTGGTATGGAAGTTGTTTTTTTGTTGAAAAGTGATGTAAATAACTGGTATATTTATAAAACTAAGTCAAATGAATCACAAGAGATATAAAAAAGGGGACTTTTTATATTTTTCCACAAACGTCCACAACTCATTTTTCCATTCAGTAACCAATATGTAAGATTTGCCTTCATCACACCAGTGACCACTGAAATAGGTGAAATAATGAAGTCCTGTTTACTTCATGAGACTTATAATTTGCAGACATAAACATAATTTTGCTGACACCTGACCTAGTTTTCCACTCTGGCTCATTGTGACTGAAACTGCATGAGTCTGGTATCTCAAACGGGGAAAAGATGAGGTCCTTTTTTGGCTCATTGGAGCATTGACCCTCACTTATAACGACATTCTTAATTCTGCTTTGACTTAATTTCATGCATCTCTTTGTTCACAGCCTCATGGATTATGATGATTTGTCATGGTATCAACTTTTGTGTGACGAGGCCTATAAAAAAGGGTCTGTTCATGATGGAAATGATCTGCAATTTGTTTTTATTTCCACAATGTAACTCAGCCCAGTGTCCTGTGCATTTTTATTCCATGTAACTCACAGAGAGAAATGTGTGTGGAAAATATTCTAAACCTTTGTCTCATGAATGTTTTCTTATGAGCCACAATTTAAAAGTAAAAGCAAATGTATTTTTGTGCTGTTAGAGAAACATCTTTCACATTTGAAATCAGCAGATTCCTCAGCACACATTCTGAATCATCCAAGATTATTTGAATTGTTGCATCTTTAGCATCATGGTATTACCAGATTTATATCTCTGTATCACATGGACAATATATAGCTGCTATTTCTAATCTAACATGAAATAATTTCTTTTTTGTCATTTTTTTCTGCAGGTAATGAAAACTAAATGTGATGATTTAAGGCGCTAAGGGGATATTTCATCAACTTCTCAAAGGTGGTTTGTTAGCACATTTAGCGGTTACCTCTGACATTTACTACCCTGTCAGAAGGCATTGTTTTGAAGTCCATAACACCCAAACCCACCCACAAAACCCCTGTCAGGATGAAAAGTTCACCATCCTCTCTGATCTCATGAGACATTTTCTAAAAGCCAAGGAAGAGGTTAAAATCAACAGAAAACGCAGAGCCGTTTTGAAATAATCCGCTGAAATTAAACCTACCAAACACATGTTAAATGCATCAAAGTGTTCAAACTTACCTGGCTGGCAGGTACACGTGAAGTTTTGTCCCTCGCCACCTTGTCTGACGTCAGCGCAGGTGCCGTTGTTCCGACAAGGCCTGTGATGGCAGGCGTCGAGCTCTTCGCAAAAAATTCCAGTGTAGCCGTCTTCACACTCACAGAAGAAAGTGCTCTGCAGGTGGCAATCATGCAGAGGTTTAATGAATTATATTGCAAAAACAACAGAGAAGAAGGGAATAATATGGAAAACATGAGTTTAAAGACTGTAAAATGATTCAGTGACAAAACACTTCAATCAGCATGGGGACACAGTCTGACTTTCTCAACTGAGATGGGTGTTACAGTGAAAAAAAGATATAAAAAGAGTCTGAATCTGTTAAGATAACGCTGGTGCAGCAGCACTGGGAGTTTCAAGAGCATTTTTGGGTTTTTTTTAAGGAGACAAAATTATCAGTGTACTTTTGAGAGCACCTGACCTTATTATAACTTTCTCACTTTTCACATTTTGTCCCATTACAACCACAGCCTTCACTGCATTTTATTAGTATTTTATGTGGTTGACAAACACAACGTAGCTCTGTGAAGTGACAAATAAAAAGGAAGCCATTTTTTTTATTTGTTTTTACAAATAATCTGAAAAGTTTGATGCGAATACATATTCATCAGGCCTAAGTCAACACTTTGTGGAACCAATATTCGCTGCAACTACAGATGCAAGTATTTTGGAGGATGTCTCTACCAGCTATGCGCATATAGAGACTGAAAGTTCTGCCTAGTATTCTTTTCAAAATAGCTCAGGTTTAGTCAGATCCAACGGAGAACGTCTGTGGGCAGAAATTTCCAAATCTTGTCATAGATTCTCAGTTTGATTTAGAACTTTCCAGGAGTTTCCAGCTCCAATCCTCAGAAGCCAGCGCCCTGCTCCAAAACCTGAATCAAATGACTGAAAACGTTTGAAACCACCAAATTAAAACATTCAAATATTGCTGTTTTATCACTGCATATTATTATAAGTGTTTTGGGCCTGCAGGATTTATTATCCAAGCAGAGTTGGTGGTTTTGCAAAATTTCTTCCCTCTCGTTTGCATTTTTTATCACGCAGGATGGAAATATATGCCTGGTCATATAGCTGGTTTTGCTTACAAAGAGTGATCCATGATAAACAATTGGCAAATTCCCTAAATGCTTAAAAAACTGGTTTAAGTGTTTACTTCATAGTCAGTTCATGAAATACAGCAAAGCATCCCTTCTAAAGAAACAATGTTTTCCTGCAGTCATTTGTGGCATCAACAGATAAAGGGCTTCTCAGGTATTAAAATAACATGAATAGTAAGAACATGATGTGCTCTAAGTCATCCAACTAGAGCAAGGAGAACAGACAGCAGTCTGAAGAAGAGAGAGAGAGAAGAGAGCAACTCTCTTTGTAAGACGTAATAAAATTATCAGTCCAAGGAAGAGCATTTAGATTGTACTGGTGACCTTTGCGATTTCTGGGAGTTCTCACCTCGGAGGGCTGCGTGACGCATTTTCCTTTCCCGGAACACTGAGGGTCACTGAAGCTGCTGCCGGGCTCCACGCAGCTGCTGGCCTTCACCGTCAGGTTGAGACGCAGGGTTACCTCTGGGGCTGTGGGCGCGCCAACACGGATCACACCTGACGCACAGGGGAACAAAGGCTTTGTGCTTAAAGAATTTAAAGAGTTATTTTACTTAGATATGTATGTGAAAACAAGTCAATTTACCTCAACACAACAAACAGTTTAACAATATACAGTGCCTTAAAAACGCTTTCATTCCAGCTGCACTTATTCACATGATGTCATGTTACAGCTGTAAACTATAATGTAATTTGTTGGAATTTCATGAGACAGAGATTTTGCTGCACAGGATTTTATTTATGCATATCAGAGTATTAGGGGCTGAATAAAAGTGCCACACGTTTCTGAACTTTATTTGCAGAAAGTTGTGCGAATCACGTATCCTTTCTCTTCCACCCTACTGTAACCATCTGAAAATACACTTTTTTGATTTCTAGCCATAGAAGAGTATTTTACTCCAATCAGTTGTCCTTTTAGCACATTAAGAAGATAAACTATCATGACAAACATCAGGCTGCCTTTACATTTTTACAGAGTTGCTACTGTTCCTCTGCAGATCCGTCAAAAGACGAATGGATGCAGGCAGATCTTTAAGATGTTCTTCTGTAAAACCTCTCTCTCTTGATCTGTAAACTTCAAACATCTTCTTTATTATGTGTTCAATCATGCCTGACAGCTCCACTGCTGCTTGGATAAAAATAGCTCCATAGTAAATATCAGGTGCTGTTTTACAGAATCTGACCTGAACCAATGAACTGGAAGTCCGCCACTGATGGAAGCAATGACGTCAGCTTGCCTGACCAATGGGGACACTGACAGCTCTCTGCACGCTCCTCTGTCACCCCCTGACTTAATTATCATTAACCCCAATGACAATGAAATTCGGATCTGCAGAGTCATTGCGGCTTTAATTTGTGAAAGCACAGGTCTTGAATTATAGTATTTTCATCTAAAGTGTAGACACTGACACATCCTTGTGTGCAAAGCCCCCAATAAAGCACCAAAAATGAGACACATTAGTCATACACGATTAGCCCTGGCATCTGAAAAAAGAACAAAAATTTATACAAGCCAATTGTGTCTCACAATTTGACCTTTCGTCTGTCCTCCTGCATCCTTTGTCTCTCTGTCCTTCCCTATAATCCCTTCCTGCTTTGTCATCTCTTCTTTGCTCCCCTTCCCCTTCCTTATCTGAATCCCTCTCTCCAGCCCTCCATTATTCACGTTTCCCTTCTGATTTAACTCCACTATTTCCTTCTCTCTGTGAAGCAGAAGAGACGGCTGCCACGGAGCGAGCAGACGTGAAGGTCAGCTGTTAGAAAGGAAGTACGTGGAAAAGGCGTCAGGCATGTAGAGCGCAACAAAGAGGTCAACCGGCCCTTAATTTACCCCCTCACTTTTCCGACTGCATCTCTGCAAGTACCTAAACATCCAAAAACAGTTTTAAGCTCTTAAAAACAGTTGAAATATAACCAAAAAGGTTATGCTAACATAATACTCTGACTCGTCGATGCAAATGTTTTTCTGCTCACTGACATGTAGAGAATGAATACTGCTAATACAATTCATTTATATTTATTAACACAGTGGCTCGCTTTCAGTGAAAGATTTGGAGCTATTTCAGCATTTTTCTCAGTCTCCCTGGTTGTCTAAAAATACTCTCAAACACATTAAAAGCTAAAAAGCTCCCTGCACATTTTTAGCACCATTGAAGATATATAAAAAGACTTTGATTAAAATCATTTTTATTGCCTTAGCATAATCTTACACAGTAAAATGTAGACAAATCTAACCTTTAATTTTAGTACATGTATTCAGTGGGGGAAAATCTGTATTTTATAGTAAAATATGCTTTTATAGTAAATCAAGTGTAATATAATTGTTGGTATCTAGGCAGTTTTTGCCATCTCCATGTACTTTATGGAATGGTGATCTCTCAAGTCAGCCCGCCTCTCTTACTCCCCTGATTCGAAAGCGAGGTAGTCACAGGCCCACATCAGCTGACTTGTAACGGGAAAAGCTGACAAAGACAACCGTGGAAAGTTTTATTGTTGTTGTTTTTGGATCATTATCCCCCTGAGTGACCCAATGAGGATCCAGTAACATTTACAATGGCAACAAAGTTCCCAGGGCCTTTAGAAGAGAAACAGCTGCATCACAGATCTGTAATTACAAGGTCCTAAGGAACAGGAAGTATAGCGCTGGCAAATTTTTGGCCAAATAAATAACTAAAATTATTGATAGATTTTCTCAGTTTTTCTATGTGAGATTATGCTACTGCAATAAAAGATTAATTTATTTAACTTTTCTTTACACATCATTATTAGTGTGGCAAGTATTGTTGAGTCAGATATACTTTATTAATTAACTCAATGCTGCATAAATTTCACTGATCTTCCATAAACTGTAAATGACAAAGTCCCATATGCCCAGTGATCAGACACAATAACCAACAGATGTGAGGGCTTCTGCCACTCTTTCACTTTGCACTCCACAGGTTGTTCTTTGTCTTAGTGAGGAGAGACTCACTGAGGAAGTAGTTCTGTCCCAGGGGCAGCAAATGGTCTGGTACTACCAGGCCATCCGGGGCCTGCAGAAACCATATGGTGGTGCCGTTCAGAATAGATGAGCGGAGAAAACCCTCTTCACTCACGCGCCACAGCACTGGAGCGCCACTGGCATTCACCAGCACTCTGGTGGGAGAGGACATAGGACAATGGAAGGGAAGCAAAGCATGAAGGAATATGAATAAGCAACCAGAAACAGGAGTTCAGTGATTATGGACTCTGTCAGCTGCTTAACCCAAAACACAACGTCTCAGCTATTTGATGGTAAACTTTTGTATTGGTGTGTACACTTTTTATGTTAAAGATCTGTTATAAACTAAAACCTCTAAAATAAACCTAATTTTGAGTACAGGATGTGTTTTTTGGGGGTTGGGAGTGGGGTTGTAGATATAGAGAATCTCAGGGGTTAGTATTCTGCAGACAGACTTTTCAGTATGAGGAAGAAGCCACAGATCCAACCAAAGACTAAACTGAACCAGCCGCTTGCTTAAGAGGGAGAAAAGAGGAGAGCAAAGCTGAACTAAGCTGGATCTTCTCACAGAAAGCCCTCATGAGAGACAGACAGGGGAGCAGAATGTAATCTGTCAGCTGCAGTTGTAAGAAAGATGCTCAACAGCTCAAGTGAAGCTGCTCACAGTTAAACGGCATCGAGAGCCTCTCTAACCTCCCTCCTACACTGAATTAATCTTTCCCATATTAACTAAAACAAATAAAACAATATGTGATTATCCTCTTAGCCCTCCATGTTGTGCACTTGGTCTAATGAGTGTTTACAGCTGATAAGAGCTGTGAATAATATTAGTGCTACACTGATTTTCCAACAACATGATGCAGCTAAAAGTGCTGTGCAGAGAAAATGACGATGAGAAATAGATGTGTGATGTGCTAAACGAAAGTCTAAATCTGAAATCAGAAAGGGATGAAACAAGCAGAATACTTTGTTAAATATTACAAAAATATTACAACACACACTTAACTTCAAAATTAAGGAAAGAAGGCAAGTTAGAGGACCACATGTGGACTGATGCAATACTTGCCCAAAAGTGCTACAGTAGAGACGGAGCTAACTGGAACTGAGGCAATGTGACTGAAATAATAACTCTGTGGTTTGGTCACTTGAAGCTGAATTTCTTTTCGCAGCCGGGAGTCTGAGCTTAGCTGTTGGGACACCATGTGGAACTATCTGGAGATCTGTGGCTACTTAAGGTTTACAGGAGTCATTATTTATGGAGGAATGGCTCCGTAATAACCCAGAGTAAAATCTAAAAAAATAAAAACCTCCAGTTAAGGTCCAATACAAAGAACCATGATGAAACCATGAATTCTGCTCTCCACCTGAAAATCCTGCAGGAGAACATCCAGCCATCAGTTTGAGTCCTTTAGCGCACTTGGGTTGTTCAACAGGTCAATGATCCAAAGCCCACCAGCAAATCCATCTCTGGATGGCTCTTAAAAAATAACTGTTTTCAAATTGTTTTTAAGTCTGGACCTAAATCCAGTTGAGATGATATGAAATAAATTCCTCCACAGTGATGCAAAAGACTCCTTTCCAATTCCCACAAATGTTTTATGTCACCACCCAGTTAGTAGGGTTAGGGGGGGAAATAACTTTTGTACATCATGCTAGTTTGCTTTGGATAGCCTTTTTTGCCAAAATAATTAAAATTAGCAATGGAAACCAACATATTTACTCAGGTTATCTTTGTCGTCTATAAATATTTGTTTGATGATGTTGAAAATTTTAGTGGGATCAAGTGAAGCAATAGCAGCAGAAATCTTTACTGTAACAGATACTCTCTTCTCACCTTTTAGGACACTCTGTCTGACAGATCTGTTTTGTACCTATCTACTTTTCTAAGCGGGTAGCCACTCAGCGATCATTGCAGCTCTGGGTGATGCTGTGCATTGGTTTGAAAAAGTCTCCTTAAGAACCAACATTAAGGTTGATCATCATTCAGGTATTTTTGTAATCGTAAAGCAAGAAAACAAAGCAGCGGCGGTTGATTAACTCGCAGCATTTTGTCTGGGACCGTCAGCAGGGCTCTGTGCCGTGCCTCTCATGTATAATGAGAACATCAAGGACATACAGCAATCACTATGACCATTCCTTCTGCATAATTCATTGACCCCCTGTTTACTGGGCAGTTATAATGCTGTTTTTGGACAATCACACGCCTATTAATTTGAGCACACCTGTGCTGGCATGACACAGTTGGGTCACAGGGATTCAAATGAAAGGGTATTAGTGACACAACCTTCAAGCTGAAAAATGCTTCCTGCAAAAGTTGCTGCATGGTAAGTATGCAGATAAAATAATGTACACAGCATGGTCTATTTTTATTTCTTCTGTGGGATAATTATGCAGACTCTGTATTTTTAAATCCTGAAAGCAAAGTACATATTAGCCAGAACCACCTTTTCTTGGGTTGCAGCAGATCCAACAGATTTATAGATTACATAGGGCAGGCCAAAATCTTCCTTTTTATGCACCTGAATGTAGTTCATTTTTAAAAGCTAGAGCATTCAGTTCTTGAGAAACTTTATAAAAACCACAGCAGCAGATTAATTAGGTGGTCATCTCCAGGCTGGATTGCAAACTGCAGCTGATGTAAACTTTAAAGTAAAAGGAGGATAGATTTTCATGACTTGGAAATGTTAAATAACCCAACATTTAGAGGGTAGCTTCCAGTTGTAAAAGCTCCATGATGTTACTCTTACTTCACAGCGGTTTCTTCAGGCACCTCCAGAGACAGAGTCAGGGTTCCTGATGTCAGCTCACAGAGCTCAGGGCTCACACAGCGCAGACCCTCAGTGACCTGAAGCACAAACCATCAACAAACAAGTAAGAATTCAAATTTTCAATATACAGTGCTGTGAAAATGAATTCAAATGTTTCAAACCATTAAAAGAATTTCAAAATCACACAAAGATTACCTGAAAAAATACTTTTGATAATAATTTATTCAGAGTGAAAAAATTATCTAAACCATGTCCCGTGTCCCAGATCTGACTATTCCCAGATGTGTAAAATCAGGAACTTGTTTGGCAACATGAAGTAGGATAAAAAAAAAAACTAAAAAACAACATACCATCTGTCGATCTAAAGAATTTCAAAAACAGCTAAGAAACAAAGTCAGACATCCATGAGTCTAAGTGTTACAAAGCTATTTGTATGGCTTTGGGACTCTAGAATATGAAGGTAAGAGGCATTGCTGTCAAATAATAAAGCAACAAATGCAGTGAACTTTTTCAGGAGAGGTCAGTCTACTAAAATCACTCCAAGAGTAAACTGAAAATTCATCTAGGAAGTCTCGAAAGAACCCAGAACAGCACCCAGGGTTCCTACACTTTTTCACTTTCAAAATTCTGTACTTTTCCAGACTCAAATTTTTTTACATTTTTGGAGCAACTTTTAATAATATTGTGAACATTTACTCTCTGTATGTTTCACTAATCTTGAAACCACAATATGCAAAGGATGGCTTTTTCACAGCCATCTTGGCAAACTTAGATCAGCTTTATGTCAAAATTTAGACTTAAAGTCTGTAGGCTGAATTATGATGCTAAAAACAGGGTTTTATAAAGCAGTTTGTGACTTGTCACACACTTGTTTTATTTTTGAAAAAAAAAAAAAAAAATGTAACGTGTCAGTGTTATTAGCATTTAAAACACAGATTATAACCTTGATTTAAGAGCATCTCGAGGCCAATAATGTGGTGAAAATACATGTTTTGTTTTTTTTTTATTTGCTAAACGTGCATTTAGCTCAAAAAAGCAAGACAATGAATCAACTGAACTAAAACTTCAGGTATAATGTTGCAAATTGGAGGTCACCTACATTTAAATCGACATATGAAGCCCTTTACTTTTTTCAGAATTTCTTTTTTCTTTGTCTTGTATTTAATAAAAGACGGAACACAGTCTAGTTCTTTTTTCTATATTTATCCAGACTTGGACAATTTTAAATCTAATTCCACACTTCTTCAGACTCCATGAGAGAGTTCAAAGGTGAAAATCACTGCTGGCCAACAAGAACACAAGGGATAATATCACATTTGCCCAAATATTGGTGATCCCCGAGACTTTTGGAAAAAAAAAAAAAAAAAAAAAAAAAAAAGTGGACTTTTTAAAGAGGTGTGAATCCTGTTACATCTGGTGTAAAACAACATTTTAGAAAAAGAGCATTATATGATGGTGGTAGTGTGACGGTCTGGGGCTGCTTTGCTGCTTTAAGACCAGGATGACTTACCATCATCGATGGAAACGTGAATCCTACTCTCTACCAAAAAAATCCTAACAGACAATGTCCGGCCATCAGCTGAATGGTTAAAAAACAAGGTTTTGGGGTGGCCTAGTCAAAGTCTGATTGATTAAATCAGAGTAAGATGCTGTGATATCACCTTAAACAGACATAATTAAAACTATTTTGCAAAGAAGACTAGGCACAAATTCCTCCAAAGCAACATAAAAAACTCATTGCCAGTTTATGCAAACCCTTGATAGTTTAGGATACAATTAATTTTCCATATAGAGCCAGGTTGGTTCAACTTTTCCCCTGGGCATGGGCAAAGCAGTTTTCACAGCAGAACATAGTTATCACAGCAATGTAAATTTACTGGAGCTGAGGTTTAGTGGAGAAGTTCTCACCCTGTCTGCATCCCACTGCACAACCAGCAGCCTCTGCTCGGGTTTGGGCTGCCACGGCTGCAGGGTGGGAGGTGCCGGTGTGGTGGTGGCTGGGACCGTGGTTGGCTGCTGTGGCGGAGTTGTGGCCGTTGTCGTGGAGGTTACCGGTGTGGCCAGCTCGGGAGCAGAGGGGGTGGCGGGGCCCCAATCGGCAGCGGGCGGCAAGTCCAACAAGATCTGATCGCACCTTTCTCCCTCGTAGCCTTCTGTGCACTCGCACAAGTAGGCCGGCTCGCCCTCCTCCCCGCCTTCGCTCCGGCTGCAGTTTCCATGGAGACAAGGGCTGCTGGCACAGGGGTCCGTGAAGAACTGAGATAATGGAGAGAATAAACAACAAAAACACATAACAGAGAACACAGTGGAGTCAAAGTCAGAGAAGGAAACAGGAGGAAAACATAATTATCTGGCTATGTTCATCTCTGATGTTCTCAGCTCTGCATCGGCTCCTTGTTTGAAAGGTTTTTACTGTGAAGGCAGAAAATATCAAGTCTGGTTTCACTTCAGAGGTGTTACTGATAGTAATTTCTAAAGTTGTGCTTAGCAGTGTTTTGTTATGTGTACTTGAGAAATATCTGCGTTTACTGGCTTTCTGGAGTCCGTACCGTACATGTTTAAGGTTTTCTTTTAATTCTCATTTTCAAATAGTTATTTCTCAGAAGAGATTCTGTTTCTGAATTTAAGTCATTGTTCACTGCCATTGTTTTGGGACATCGACAGGAATATGTGTCTTTATGTCTAGTTAAGTTTTCCCACCTGTTCCAGTTTTTCTCCCCTGCATGGGTCGCTTCTGCAGGTTACCCTTTGCCCTTGTCTAGCCTGGACTTTATTTCTATGCTATTTGATGTGTTTTCTAGAAGACCTGCTCTTCAATTGCCTTGTATTTTGTTAAACACTTTGGCTTCCAAGCTATCTGCTTTCTGCAAGCCTGATTTTGACCCTTCTACCTTATTAGACACAATTTTTTATTGAAAATTCCCACCAGCTGACTAATCAGAAGCAGTGAGAAGACGCTGACATTTTTAAATACATTTTTAACTGCTTAACCAATTTCTATACTAATTCTTGCTGTATTGTTATGTCTCAGAATGATGTACTTTCACTCCCCAGACTTTCACTTACCTTCTATTTACCCCATGTGTTGCATTAGTTTGAGGTTACTTTTTGGACCAAACGGTATGTTGTTGCTGGATAATTAGTTGTAGACTCTGAACTGAAAGCGTTCACCTTTAAGTAAAAAACACAGACTGAATATGTGAAGAAAAGTGAGACTTCACAACTACATAGTTTAATACAAGGTGTCCTGATGATACAGGTCTGGGAGGGTTGATGCAGAAGTGAAGCAGCACATCTATCTGAATGGTAGGATAGTCTATACCACTGGTTGACTGAATTTATAACAGAACTTATAAATCCTTCGATTGGGTGCCAGTTTGTCAAGTCTCCAAGCTACTGCTCTCGGACAACATTTGTCCGGACTTCTTCCTCCTCTCTGAGTAAACCACTGTGCAGATCTTTGGTGTTGCTACTTTAGTCTTGAGTGGCTTGTTACACCAGTGTTACAATACTGCTGCAATACTACAAATGGGAATTATGGTTCAGCACAATAAAGTGCACAATAAGAGTTTATTCAATATCTTTGCTTTAGTGTATGTATAGAAATCATAATGATCAATGTGACATCATCATCATATCTATAATTATATCTTTTTACCTGCATAGAAATACATTTTCCTTTCCTGTTTTACATAAAAATGTTCAGATAATGTGTACACTTTTATTTGCTGTATAAATACCATGATACCGTGAAATTGGGCTATTTTTATTTTTTTTTTACTTTTTTTATTTAAGTTATCATACCATGAGAAACTCATTCTGGATAAGCCTTAATATTCTATTTTTCTCTGAAAGAAACTTCATCCACCATGGAGCGCTGAGAAAAATGCTCCCTGACAGCCTCCTTCATGCTGGTTAACATCCATAAATAATGAAAAACATTTAGAGAAAACCTTCTGGTTCTTACGCTGGAAATGAGACATGACAAAACTCATTCCTTGAACTCTTGTTTGGCTTACTTAGCAGATTTAGGCTTAAGAATGTCTGTAATCCTGTTGCTCCTTGTTAATTGATGCATACATTTTTGGAGCAGTAGAGAAGCAACCCTCCTGTATCTGAGGCTCCAGGTGACCAAATGCCAAAATAAAATTCAAATAAAGCCAGAATACTAATAAAAGCCTAGACAGCAGAGGGAGAAGAACAGAGAGTTTGTGTTGATTTGCATAGTGAATCCCCCCTGCTATGTACAGCTGTAGTCTGTGAAGGCACACTTGTGAGAGAAACAGTGAGTGGCAGAGCAACAAAGACTCATTAACAGTCTGTTCTCTCCACGGCCAAAGTCACAGCTCATTAGTGCTAATCTCTCTGTGAAACTTCCACTCTGCTCCTGTGACAAACTTTTTTATGTTTTGACAGTCCCCTCTCAAGCTCGCACAGTTTGATGCTCTTATCTACTCGCACAGTCTGAATTTATCAACCTTCAGAGGACAACGACACCGTTTTTTCTGGGTTACAGTGAGTACTGGAGTCCGACTCATGACCTTTTTCTCGTGTCTCTCCAGATTGGTCTCTAAACCAAAGAGTCCCTGTGCAGGCTGCTCCAACAACAACACATAAAGATCAATACCAGGAAAAATAAAATATTGTGTAAAACTTATACTGCAGCATCTTTACAACTTGAGTAAACTTTTATTATATTCAGAGTCATTTCACTGAGGCACATAACCCAGAGTAAATCATCTGTGCTCACAATGTCCAGGAAAATTTGTGATTAAATCTCAATAAACCACTGTAACTGTTGAACAACAAATTCCCTGAATGTCCACTTTAAAAGATTACAAGAAAGCCAGACTGCTGGGAAGGAAACAAGAAAAGAAAGACTAAAGAATTCAGTATACTAGAGTTTTTGGAGATGATGCATGCTAATAGTTCAGAACATCCCAGGAAAGTAGCTTAAGCATGTTCGAGCTTGGAATCTTATCTCCAGCAGTCAGTGGGCGAGATGCAACGTACGACCTGGAAGGGTCACCGCCGGTCCATGACTGGGCAACACAGAGACAACCAACCATGCATACACTCAGATTACAGGGCATTTTAGAGCCTTCATCTACCACAGCGCCTCGCAAAACTTGAATCTGCCCACAAACCAACCGCAGAGAGCTACTGTTTTTCACCTGTTAACATAATGAAAGCAACTAATCAGAGTAATTAGGATGTTTTAAAACAGCATGGACTGTTTGGAATAATGTAGAACCTTGAATTTTCCCACAGATTCTGACAATTTGCAGAGGGGATGATTAATTTCAAGCATTCTCTTTTGGATAAAATAAAAATCAGACATAGAAACTGCTTCTCTTTTTGCTCAAATCCAGGGCATACTGTAATATCATATTTTGACACACATCTGTATCCTTTCCTGTCTAACTAAAAATATTACTTTAAATCTAAATCTGCCAGAGATGTGAATAAATTTGAGATTAACTGTATGTGAAGCAACATTTTGATGCATCGAGTGGACAACTATATTCAACACAGCATACATTTTTATAGCTTTTCCCTGCAAGTATTAGAATTAATGCATTTAGGCACATTTCTCTGCATCATTCTGTTTTTGTTTATATGCCCCAGGCTCTGGCAAAACATGTGAATCAATTCTTTCTAAGCAGCTAATAATAGCCCCTTTTATCTATATCCCCACATACACCAACAAACAGAACAAAGAGATCCTCCAAGGCCAAATTAATTGCTTTGCAAGGTGCTGTGATCCTCTCTCTAATTTGAGATGGTTGCCCCTGAGGATGAAGGATCAATACAGCCAGGTGGAGGAAAACAGCAACACTACTTACTCACAGACTTCAGGAGTTTGTTTTAAAGAGGGGACACTATTGTTTCTGTAGATTTACCAGACACACACACAGTGATATGTTCTAGTGGTGAGATATATTTGCACTTGCACACATTTGTTATACTGTTCTTCACATTGTGATTTAATTAGACCATATTTACAGAGAATGAATGCAGCTGCTGTGTTTCAGCTTCTGCTCAACACAGATACTCACAAATGGCTGGCTAAACCTGGGGATATACTTCTACTAGACTGAATGACATTCTCCTTTTTTTTTTTTTTTTAGTTCATCTATATTTAAAAAGTTAGCTAAAAGAAGTATGCTGTTTTATCTGAGTGCAGCATTTACAACCCTACTTTCTGTGATAACCAGCAAAGATGTACGTATGATAAAATGGTGAACAAAATTTGTAGCTTTATATTTCTAATCTGTCCAGTGCATCTTTGTTTTGGAGTCAGTCCAAAACTCTATTCTTACCTTGACAGTGTGGATCTAAAGCAGGGTCCAGTGATTCTGAGAAGTATCTCAACCCTCTCTTATCTCCAAAGTTTCGGTACCAAATCATAGAAAAGTTCAAAATAGCAGCGCTGATCAGAGTTGATGTGAAGATGGATGGAGCTCAATAAAGCACTCTGTAAAACGAGTTAAAGACAGCAGAACCATGACTCCAAACATATAGGCAGGGCTACAATGGAAGGGTTTATAATAAATTATATTAATTTGTTAAACTCAAAGTCCAGATCTATATCTAGTTGAAAATCATTAGCAAGACTTGCAACTTGCTATTCAGAGACACTCACCATCTTATCTGGCTGAGCTTGAGCTGTTTTAATAAGACAGGGCGAAACTTTCTCTGTCTCTGGATATGCAAAGCTGGGAGAGACATACCCCCAAAATATCTGCAGCTGTGTTTGTAGTGAAAGGTGGTTCTACAAAGTATTGACTTAGGGGAACTCTAAGTACAAATGCATGCCACAAATTTCAGATTTTTATTTGCTAAAAAAAAAAAATCTAAACCAAGCATCAATTTCTTTCAGCTTCACAGTTAAAAGCTGCTTTGTGTTAGTATATCCAAAGAAATCCCATTAAAATACACTGAAATCTATAGTTGTATTAACACACTGAAAAAGTTCAAGGCATATACATATTTTTGCAAGGAAATGTAAATGAATTAATCGTCAGCGTTTACAATAGCTGCACTAAGCTGTTGAAGAACCAAGAACAGCCTATCAGTGTCAGTAAAAGTAATGAAACAAACGTGTTTGTTATATGTGCTGAGTTTGTTTAGCATCTACCAAATGTTACAACAAAAATTGCTTTGTTTGTTGTTTAAATATTAATCTAGGTGTAATATTCCAAGTAAATCTTAAAACAAACATTTTGTCTGAAGTCAACTGGAATAAAATGTGAACTTTTGCAATCAATTCAAAAATAATTGAAATTATACATTTCCTATACAATAACAGATACCAACCAGCAGTTTAACTACAACTCTCTCCAGCAGGGTTTGAACCGGCAACCCATCAATTGCGGGACAAACGCCTACCACCTATGTGGTAGGGGCAGTATTATGTGTTTTCAAGGCACATAGAATCATTTTATAGCACTGTCAAGTAATTATGTTACCTTCCATTGTTACAAAAATGCTGCATATGTCAAATATCACTTAAAAGAAATTTAACTTAGAATTGGGCTTCTGTCTCTTTAAGAAAGTCCTGCTCTTTCTGAAACTCGCCTTCAGGAAGTCATCACAACAGCTAACCCTTTAACAACTTTTTACCAGCATTGCTCGTATAATGAGCTCAACTGGTGCGCAGTTCCACCAGGTGTTTGCTAATTGCTGCTGGCTAGTCTGAAGGGGCTGAGTGGGGAAGTCGTGAGGGAGGGTGCTCTGTGAGGCAGAAATTCGGAAGCTTAGAAACTGCAGCTCCAAGGAGGAGCTCCGTCTTAAAGGCGGCACTTGGTCCATTCAGGTGTTTTGCACAGCTGAATGGCTGCCACGGGAGATTAAAGGATTCCTTAAACATGCATGAAAGAATCAAAGCAACACTCCAGATATGTTTTTGATGAGGGAATAACATTGTAACATGTAAAGCTCAAAAAAGTAAATTTTACATAATACTGCCCCTTTAAAAACATGGACAGTTATGGTGTGGAAACTTAAGGTGCCCACCTATGGCTGTTGATAAGATAAAGTTGTTTTAAAACTACAGCTGACAAGCTACGTCTACATATTAAAATCAGGGATGAGCATCCATCCACTGTTTATACCTGCTTAGCCTGGTCAAGAGGGGGATGGAGCCTGTCTCCAGTGGTCATAGGTGAGAGGCGGAGTACACCATGGACAGGTCGCCAGTCCGTCACAAGCAACATAGAGAGACACAGGACAAACAACCATGCTCCAGACACACCTTAGAGAGACCAATCGACCTAACAGTCTTGTTTTTGGACTGTGGGAGGAAGCCGCAGAACCCACGCATCCACAGGGAGAACATGGAAACTCCTTGCAGAAAGAACCCAGGACCTTCTTGCTGCAAGGCACTAGTGGTACCAACTGTGCCACTGTGCAGGACTCAGGGATAAAGGCTTCAAACAAAAAACAAATTCAAAATAGCGAGCTATTCAATGGTTATTTTACAATCATCACAAGAACAGTAACACATTACAAGTAAACACTAAACCAGTCCCTAGGCTTGCATTGAACGTCCCTTTATTATTTGATCTTTATATCCATCCCTGATTTGAGTCAAAAGAACAATAAATGACAGCTGTGTAGAAAAATTTCATAGCAGTAAAATAATGTCAGTGATATATGTTTTTATTTTTGCAACAGTAGGAATAATTGTTGCTTTTCTGTTTTAAAACCCTCCAAAACATTTGATCACTTTATGCGTTTTAAATGTTTATGGTAATACCATGATAACTCAGTGTTGTCTTAGTGAAGGAGAATATACTGTTCTGTACCTAATCTTATCCAATCTACTGTAACATGAAGATAATTAAATTTAATTATCTTCATAATCTATAATGTTGCATCACATTATAGAGAAGAAATCTGCAGGAGAAGGCGAAGATCTATCATTGGTGTGATGTTGTCTTTTAAATACTGCTTTTATGAATATACATGTAATATTTTCATTTAACCAAACATCATTGAGCCCATCAGTCTTAAACCCTGCGACCTTTGGGAATTATCATGACTGCTCCATTTCACCGCTTTAGCAGTCGTCTTGCTGCTGAAAGTGCAACTCATTTGAGCAAGATAACACAGCAGGGGCTTGCTCTAATGGCCAGATCGTTCAGCTAATTACATGCAGACTCAGGTGAAACATGCATACAAAACACACAAAGATGTGCAAAAAGTTTTGAGGGTGAAAAAAAAGGCAGAATCTCAACTTTTTTTGTTTTCTTTGGGGGGGACACAAAAATCATCATATAAAGGCTTTTTATAGTAGCAGTCGTTATTAGTTTTATATACTAGGCATTAAAGTGTTTTAAAGCGCTTTTATCTACAGTACAAATGCATTTCTATTACTACAGCTCCTAATTTTCCTTGTAGAGGATCTGTTTTCAGGCAGTAAACCTGATTTAAGTCACAGCAATCTGACTCAGAGGAACCTGAGCAGTAGCTCCATGTGACGCGCCTACACGAGTCTTGTCCTTTATGTTTTACTGATGAGAAGTGTCATTAAATATTGATAGGCCTGATCTAGATCCATCTTCTTTTTCAGGCTGGACGAGTGTTTTTTTTTTTGTTTTTTTGTTTTTTTGCTTTGCTTTACTTTTTAAGGCAGTTGCTGCTTGCTGAATTCAGAAAGAGCAGAAACTGGAGCACCACTGTGCATTGTGTGATCTCAGAGGAGCAGTGCAAATATCAGGAAACATGAAGCAGAAGAGAAAATACAACCATCCAGCTACAAGTTATGTACCTTACACACACACACACACACACACACACAGCACTGAATGACAACTGGGGATAACACCACACTGCCTCATTCAGGGAACTACAACCTGCACCGTGTGAGAATAGCAACCAAGGAACAAATACAGAGTAATTATATAATCAATCACATAGCAATTAGCTGAATGAAGCAAATTAAACTTTCATATAGCCAGCAGAGATTCTCATCTCAAATATGTGTTGTATAATGCGCAGCAGCAATTCAGCTAAAACAAAATGTTTAATTCATGATGGGTGACAAAATAATGCTTGGAAATCATTCTTCAAATAAGTCGTTCCTCCTTTTTTAATTTTCCCTCCTGTCACCATATCGTGAAGTTTGATCCCTTGGATTTGACATGATAATCTTCACTGTGAGAAGACCCCCACATTGAAGCACTAAGCATTGCTGACAGCATGTAATTAATTAATTTGCGCTATATGTAAAGCACGCACCTATTGTTTGAGCTCATGCTTTGCTGAGACAATGAATCCTGAAACGTGGCAAGAAAGAACCAACAAAGCGATGCAGTTCAAAGAAGACACAAAAGCTTGGAAGACAAGTGAAAATACTCCTCCTAAGACCCACACTGGGCTTGGAAATGTTCCTCTGACAAAATAACTGAGTGCTACAAACAAATGAGTCATACCTTCATGTACATAAATAAAACACTTGATGATATGTTTGAGGATTTTTTTTAAATGAGTTTTTCTTTTTATGATTACAGGCTGTATTAAGTGTTTGTTCTGAATTTCTCATGTCATGAGGCAGCTTTAACATTTTCACTCTTGGCAGTGCTGTGGAAGATATGTTTATGGGCATGGTAGAAAGACAATCAAATGATTTGCACATAAGGACAAGTCCAAAACTCTGCAATACACCTTCATCACTCCTGTCACACTGTTGAGCATCTGACATTTCTGTGGTGGTCAAAAATGATTGTGAAAGCAGAAGCTCTGCAAATACGCTGGCTCCCTGTCTATCTGAATTTGGGTGGTCAACCTACACAAACATGGCACTGTAAATCAACAGATGAGTCCATGAATTTAATGTAAGTCATGAACAGTATTGAGAGACTGAAAGCCAGAAAATCACTCTCTGTTCTTGCTCGGATGAACATATCCCAGGGATTCAGGAGACTCATGCTTACTTAATATTTGGGTTGTTTTTGGATGCTTTGCTTTTTATGCAACAGACTGAGTATTTGCACTATTTTCTGCTGACAAAATTCACACCCACACAAGTTTGTATTTCTGACCATATAAAGATTTTGTGTTAACTTCCATTTATTTTAACCCAACAACAATACATTTCTAACCCTAACCTAACAGGAACTAAATTTACACCATAGGTCTAATTCTCACACCAAACCTGAAGAATCAGGGCCCCCAACCAGTCTTTTGACTCCATAAGGCCGATTGATCCTCAAAATAAAAGGGATCATAAAAGAAAAGGTCCTAAATGGGCAATGTAAATAGGTCCACATTGTGTTTGACCTAACTCTTCAACAGGATAAAGGAAACAAAATGACAAATGCAGTGATTTGAGCCTCCAGTTTAACACATCAGTATCAGTAAATGATAGATGTGTTATGATTTCACTCACCTATCAGTCAGAAAACATCCAGTATGAAACTCCCCCAGGAGCCGGCTTATCACTCTGCTATCTGTCTTCATGGAGACATTTAAAGACGGCGTCTCAAATGATTCACAAGGAGAATTTTACCCACCTTTTAAGTGTCATGATAACTAAACAATTCCTTATTTTGCTCCATATTTCCTTTTCAGTCTAGTTTTAGTAAATAACTGAAGAAAAGGCAAACCTTCCTGCATTTCAAACAATTTGATGTAGAAAACAAGTCATTCCTCAGACTGGTGGTGCCTGATATAAAAAGATAAAGCTTTTTTTTTTTTTTTTTTTTTTTTTTTTTTTTTTTTTTACCTATTTACTATCTTAGCATAAGAAATGACTTTAGTTGGAATTTTACCAATCTAAATATTGAAAAAAAGAGATGAATAGAAATAGGATTTCCCTCTTCTCATAAAATAGGAAACTTTAAGAATTGTTTTGTTCAGTTTAAATGAACTAAAAAGCTTAAATGATGTCCTGGGTTGTTTCTTTCAGGGCTCGAACTCAGCCAGCTCTAAACAGAAGCTGTACAATCTCAAATCCTGAGCTTTAACAACCAGAACTGTCAATACAGCAATTTAGCAGCATTGATCTCCTTACGTAAACACCGTTTTCCTCTTCTTAGCAGAACAGGGTGAGCAGCAGTGCACATCTTCATTTATATGTGTTCAGACTGGCTGAGATTGCAAGACTCTGCAGTCTCCGCCAGTTTGTTTCAACCTTTACCAAATGAAGTTTCATCTTGTAAGCCATTTTGGATCCGACATGAAACTCAAATTTAGAGTATGTGGTGTCATCTCTGCTGTGTGAAATGACTGAAATCATAAACATCATCAGCAGTTAATGGGAGAAGACAAATGTGATATTTTGTTTTGTTTTGTAAACCACATTAGCTCTCAGGGTTCTCTATCGTCTATGAAACTTTGCCTCCAAATGCTCCCATCATTATGAAATCAGCTTTGAACTAATGCATGGTTTATTTTTTAGTGCATATTTACATCATTTTATGAAACTTACATGAAAATAAAAGGTAATTGCAAAAAGCATATTTGCTTCACGCAGAAGTGACGAGTCATTAGGGGCAAGTGATTCAGCTGCAAACAAAAGAAAACTTGCGCCATAAAACACTTATATTCATATTAATAGCTGTATTATAAATAGCCTATCTGCATTTTCTCCATTCCAAAGCATTCTCATACTCATCCAAACTGTTTCACCATCAATAACTAGAGATGATGCTTAAGCTGAGGCCAAAGTGTGTGTGTGTGTGTGTGTGTGTGTGTGTGTGTGTGTGTGTGTGTGTGTGTGTGTGTGTGTGTGTGTGTGTGTGTGTGTGTTTTTTTTCTCCTAGTTGGTCTTTAATGTTATCCATTTCTGCACATCAAAGTGTTCGCCATCCCTCCCTGTCTCACTAACTTCCCTATGGTTTTCTGGCCTCGTGGCTTCAAAGAGCAGCTCGCCTTTTAAAATCTGGATCAATGAGGTCTACATGAACACGGTCAAGCACCTTGATAAATTTCAATCTCGCCTTGATGCATAAGTAGATGCAAATGCAGCAGCAGAGTAAAGATGGAAGGGAGACAAGCTATCAAGGTAAAACTGTCCTCCATGTTCATGAATTTTAATTTAACGAATACATTTTACATCACAACAAATCTTTTTCTTTACATAAGCATCGTAGGTAACTCTTCTGCACATCTGTTATTCAGAAGGCAACTGACAGCAGGATGATGCTGATTGCTGGTCCACCTCGTTCTCTATGTAAATTAAATTCAATAAGCTGCCGTAATAAACTGACATCAACCCTCAAAAGTTAATCACCCCTCAACTTTGCCTTCTGCCAAAACAGATACAGTGAGTGATGAGGATTAATAGAACAAAATGAGACAAAGAGGGCTATGAGGGGAAAGGGGGAATACTAAGTGGCAGTAGTGCTGCAAAGCTCTTTTTCTACCAAGGCAGCAGAGGAGCTCTGGCATCTCATCTTGAGGACTGGGACAGAGTTGCCTGACTCCTTATTCAATCAGGCAAGGAATAAAATGGATCAAGAGCTGTCATGCTTTTTATGAAATCATCTGAAGCTCTTTAGATGCTCCAATAGATAGAGGAGTCTTTTTGTTTGGGATTACATTTCCCACATGCATGCAGCTTTTTCACATTACACTTGACACACAGACTGCATGAAAGATCCACCCTCCAGTAAAAACACTTCACAGCTACTCTTCATTAGCCGTGACTTTAAAATCAGCTCTGTGTCAGTTTGAGACTACCATGTTTTTCAGTGGAACAAAACTAGAGCAACCTACAGACACTAATGCAGAGCGAAATATTTTTTCTGAGCTGAGATTAAGGCTCCTCAAACTTTTATGCACTACTGATGGCAGAGAACTCAGAGCAACTGAATCACTAAAAATTTACAAAACTCTCTGCTCGCTGCCATTTTCCCCTCTTGATAACGAGTTTGGTAATATTCGCGTTTTCTGTCTGTCAGTGTTACCTGCCATAATCCCCCCGCACGCCTCTCTCTCTCTCACTTTCGACACTGTGTAAAAATGACACACCGTCTTCATTGCTTCTCTGCTTCAGTTAAACACCTCATAATCCTGTGCTGCGTCACTATCACTGTTACATGGCCAAACAAATACCAAATGGCAACAAGATGAAAACAAACACCAGTTGCTAATAGTTTTACTTATCACACAGATACTGATATGTTACAAAATGACAAACATCGGCTGATACCAGTCTTGATGCTGGGCACTTATGACATATTTTGGAGGTTTTTCAAAGCTGAAACTGATCAAAAGATATCTGAGGTCCACTATGCCTCAAGAACGCCTCAGTGGCTTCACAGTCATCCGTATTGTTATGGATGTATGATTTTGTGGCCTGTTCTAAATATCTCTTTGCTGCCCGAATTAAACATATCTGCCCTAATTAATTGCTTATCTGCGGCACTGCTCGCTGCTACAAGCTTACATAACCATAACCGCTGATATCACATAGGACGCACACATAGTCAAGGATAGACTGATACAGTAAAATGACACGCCTTAGCAAGGTTTAAGAATGGGGCATAGATAAAAGCAAGACTCACGCTCCATTCTTTGCTCGGTTCATCCTTAAGATGGGCTGTGGGGAGCCCGGTACCGAAGGTGAATTTCACTTCCATTTGAATACTCTGCACACTGAACATTTTTGGCATTAAATCTTGATTTTATACTTAACCAATTCTCAGTATTTCACAAGGTAAATACTTTGCTGGTTTTATTGATTGGGTCTCTTGGAGAGGAAGCGGGGGGGAGGGGGCTGACTGTTGTTCGCCCAGGGTGTCTACAAGGCTAGGACAGCCCCTGCTTCTATGCATGTAAAACATCAAGAACTGAAACACAAGGATTAAGATAAGAACACTGGTGCAAGGTAATGTCCTGAAAGTTGTACTTTCTGATCATTTGGGACAGTTGGAAAAAAAAATTTCTGAAAAAAAAAAAAAAAGTAAAAATTAAAAGCATTCTGATGTAACCCATGTGTGGAGCTGCTTCTCATCCAAGGGGAATGTCTTACAGTAGTTACAATTCTGCCCAAGAACACAGAGTTGAACATAGAGTGGGCTCTAAGTGTCTTCCAAGTGCAACCTCTTCCAACAATCCAGGTACAATCCAGAGGTGACTCAGCTATTTTCAACCACAATGAAGTGAAATTTTGGACTTCAGGAAATTTCCCAGATTGTGATGCCATTACAAACCTGTGTAATTGGGATCAAATCCAAACACCCTTAAAACAAAAATGGCTTGCCATCAAGCAGGATTTACCCCAGAAGTCAGTACCCAACATGTCAGAGTTACACTGTAAATACTGACTCTTCAAATCATTGTCTGTGTCACAGCTTGATGATGAGATTCTTTGTCATGGTTTTCCCTGAGAGGCCAAGTATTACTTTATCATTTCCATTTAGTTTCTGCTCTTTTTTTGTTTAAATTTATTAATTTTAATGCTTCTTCCTGGCTACACAGTGGTGCAGTTGGTTGCCTTGCAGCAAGAAGGTCCTGGGTTCAAATCCTGGCCTGGCGTCTTTCTGCATGGAATTTGCATGTTCTCCTTGTGCACGTGTGGATACTCTCCAGATACTCCGGCTTCCTCCCACAGTCCAAAAACATGACTGTTAGGTTAATTGGGCTCCCTAAACTGTCCTTAGATCTGAGTGGGTGTGTGTGCATTATTTTGTGTTGCCTTGTGATGGACTGGTGACCTGCCCAGGGTGTACCCCAACTCTCCCCCAATGACTGCGGGAGATAGGCACCATATGTGCAGGTATTACGATGGATGGATGTTCCTTTCCTTTTTATGTGATTATGTATGATTTTGTTATGATTTTATTAGATGCTTTCTTGGGCTTTCTGATGTATCTGGTGTCTTTTTTTCTCTGCTCCTTTGTTTTTCCTTTAAATTTTATTTTGTCTATGAATAGTACAATGAATATAAACTTGGCTTGCCTCAGTTTTGATTCAACTGCAGAAGGATTTTGGCATTAGAAGAAGAAACTTGAGAGATTTCATCTTCCTGCATGTCCACATTCAGCTCCGCACTAACTGTAGATGCATTTTGTCATTGAACTCTGCTTTATCAGCTGCTTTCCCAGCATTTCCTCATTCTGCTACCTATTCCGTACTCCCAAACCAGATTCCATCTTTGCTTTGCAGCACCCATGACTTGAATGTGAATAGAAATCCACCTCCTGCCTTTTAGTCAGCCTTTTTGTGTGACAGATTGTTTCATCATTAGCCACTGCAAAAATAGTTATTACTGACTGTAATATGACTGAGGTTATGAGGTGCTATATGCCATGATAAGAGCTTGATTTAAATGTGGCCAGCTTTTGAAATACACAACAACATAAAACTGTTCCTCTATCTGGCCACAGCTGCTCCAGATGGATGTCATTTCATGCTGCGATGTACAAATTCACTGTTCACCCTGACCTACATACACTGAGTGCTCAGTATTAAAAAAAGTGACACCTACTGCTGACATGATTAAACCGAAGCTGGCTTGAAAAGCCATTTTTCTGGAGCTGAATCAAACAGAGAGAGGCTTCAGGCGTTTGTTGTTCTGATTTTCAGGTCACTTTTTTTTGTTTTAAGCAGGTATGCAGCGTGCATTAAAATAACTAAAATCCCTTTTCTTTCAAGTCAGGCTAAAATTGAATCTGGAGCTCATCCTGGAGCCAAAAGGGAATGAGTCACTTGGGAATCGGAGGAGGAATGTTCTGATCTTATTGTCCTGATTTAAACCTGAATGATCAGCAGTCACTTTACAGACCAACATAACAGCAGGGATGTTCTCACAATGTTTGTTGAAAAGAGCATATCAAGTCCTCTTCACCTGTTGATCTTTCCATGCTCCTTTCATCATTGCTCTGTTGCCATAGAAACCCACAATGAGTAACAGAGGAAACGACACTGTAGAAACTGGGCCTCGCTGTAGGAGGCCACCCGGACATGTATCATCACTGTGCTCC
Source organism: Anableps anableps (assembly GCA_014839685.1). NCBI lineage: Eukaryota > Metazoa > Chordata > Actinopteri > Cyprinodontiformes > Anablepidae > Anableps > Anableps anableps. The sequence continues at coordinate 21,136,233 of CM026068.1, read as the reverse complement.
CACCAGCCCCGTCACTGAAGAGGAAGGAAATGTTTTGGAGCATCTGACGGGGATCTGAAAAACACGCCTACCAGACATGTTTAAATGATGACAGAGTAGGAAATAAGAGTGGCAGGAAGGAAGCTCTGAGCTGACAGCACCTGTAAAGGCTGTTTTTTTTTTTTTAATATTATATAGAGCCGGGTTTGGATAAGAGTGGACAGGAAGCAGCTAACAGGCAGGATGAAATTGTTGGAGCTGAAACATGAAGCCAGGTTGGCATTATTTTTCTGAACTGTATTTCCATTACTGAGATAATTAATTATCAGGTATTATTAAAGTGTTGGAAAAATTGGGACCAAAGTTAAGAAAAGAGCATCTAAGTGGTAATCGATACCAGATGAGGGGGACAAACTGCAGACGGGATTGACCCATCCTAGCAGAAAGCTTCACCTCTCCTCAGCACCACTCAACAAAAGCTGAACGGGCTTCACCTCTCGCTGGATAATCAATACTGAATATGAGGTCAAACAAGAAATACCTGGCAACTTTCAAGAAAGTGATTCAAATTTGTACAGCAAAATGTTCTTCCGTGTGACACTGCATTTAGTTTAATCAAAAGATGTTCATAAAAGCCATATTTGACAGAGAGAAGATAAACTGATTCCAACACTATGGCAGCAAGTTTAAACCATGTAATTACAGGCTCAGTAGGAAGTTTAGTCTGGGTAAAGTAGAAGTAGGGGTTTATTTAACTATGCCCCATTATGGTCCTCAAAAAAATAGGAATTTACATCATATTTATTGTTTTGAGTACAACTATTATGACTTGAATAAAAAGCAATACACCATAGTCCCTTCAAATAAGGTAACAACATAAGCCAACAAAAAAAATTTACACATTTAAAGGTTTCTTTTAAATTAATAAAACAGACTCAAAACACTGGATGTTTTTTATGCCTATATGAGGTCAGGCAGTCATAGTCCTTGTTTAGGTCAGAGAAATATGTTGAACATTTAATTTTTTTTTTCAGCCATATCTGTCATCCATATTTAGCCTAAAAAAGACAGTGAAAAAACACCCTTGGTTAGCCCATTTGATTAACCTTAATACCAGTTCAACTGCATTTGGATATCAACAGACAACTTCATGGGCGACTGCTGGTCACCATTCACTTTTCAGCCACATTTACACGTTCTGTGTAAGGCACAGTCATCTTTTCTACATTTATTTACAACAGTTTGCTTGCGGGGAATAATTTGTGGTTTCTGGGTCCAGTTAAGTGTGACGCAAGAATCAGGGTCTGAAAACGTCCTTCAGGTCCCTCTTTGTCCAACCAAGAAGTTTATGACTGAGGACTTCATGCATTCTCTGCAAAACGTTTCATTGGAGAGGTGGCATCCCGACCTGATTTGCCGTAAATCCTTTCAATAGTTAGAGCACCTTGCATAAGAGGTAATAAACGGAGAAATCAGCTGAAATACAAGAAAAATACTTAAAAAAATCTCTGTTGTACATGTAAACAGTTCACTTTTACAAATAATGAAATAAAAAAACATGGCCTGTGTGACATATATTTTGAATTATTTCACCCTCAATAAGTCATATATGATATTTTATTAAACATTAGTGGTGCGCTTATGCAACATTATGGTAAAATATTGTCGAAAAGCAATAAATCTGAAAAAGAGAGCAGAATACAGCAAACTTTGATGGACATTCAATATCAGTAGGCAGATTTGGCCCAGCCATTTTATGTGAAGATTGTTGCATCTCCCCAGATTCTGTTTAATTTTGCCAAATAGTCGGTAAAGCTTGGTTGGTAACATCTCGATTGAATTTCAGTGTAATATATATGCTATATGAGTGAAACCTGCAGGGGACCACTTGAATGGGAAAGAATCACAAGGTTATCTGACTACTGCCACAAATTACCGGAAGGCATTGCCTCTGATATGGAGACGTTAACTTAGTATCGAGAAAAGGCAGCAAACTAGCAAATAATCTGAATGTAATTTTAATTTTATATAAAACACGTCTTTCCACTCAATGCTCTTTCTTGTACATTTTGGATTTCAAAAAGCAATCATCCAGTGTGAAAACCTCACAGTCTATCAGCTTGAAGACTAACCCAGCTGTTCATATGGGCTTATTTCAGTTTGCAACACCCAGTTGGTTAATGCCCTTCAAGCTGTGTTTGTCTGCAGGATTTCTTTGGATTAATCCATTATTTATTATCTGCAACTGAGACATGATGTTTACAATGCACACAAGGACATACATATACCACACCATGCTGGCTTACATCCCAGCTGGCCTACATTAAACAGCATATTGTCAAATAAAGTTGACTGCTGAGTTACGAGTGTCTGGTAGGAGGACAATTCTGCGTTTGTTACCGAGTCAATGTCTTTCAGAAGGAATAGGAGAGGACAATTTGACTCAGCTTTCAGGGTCTACGCCAGCTCATCAATATGAATCAGAGCCTGAACTGAGTCTTTATGTGAATGATACATTACCTACTGAAGAGTTTACAGTCACTTGTACTGTACAGATGTTGAACCAACTGTTTTAAAGCTGTGTTCTCAAAGTAATGTTGTTTGTTTGCTGTAACAAAAACCTAAAGTAAGAAAGAAGTGGGCTGACACACCTCATTGTCAAATTATTTATTCTCCTTGACACTGTGCTCATCTCAGTCGGGTTCTCTGGGGGAATGATGCTATTTTCCGTCTGTTTTGCCCAAGCCAAGCCAGAACTGAGTGACATATCTGTCAAACTCTCACCATCCTCAGCTGACAGTTGCCAGGAGCTGTTAACTTATTGTTGTGTTTGTTTTGGGGTTTTTTGTTGTTTGTTTTTTTGTTTTTTTTACAATGATTGAATCAGACAGCAGCACTGATCTCAAAGCCTGTTTTCTGTAGTCGGCCTTTCATGTTTGTTGAACACCGAAACATTTAAATTCAGACATGCCCATGATGATGACACCAGTCATCATAAGACACTGCAGGACGATTAAGCATTAGAAGAGACAGTGAAAGTATCAGAAGTGAAGGGAATTAATGCAGCCATCAGCTGTAGAGTTAATGATGAACCAACTTGCCAATCTATTAAACATGTAATGAGAGCGGACAGCGGTACAGGCACTGTAAATAACCCGCCGAGAGAAATAAAATTAGTTGTTTCAGGCTGGTTTCTCATTGGCTCCAGAAAAATGAAAGAGTCTGTGGCACAGAGGTAAGAGCTCTGTTTACGCTCCAAGTCAGAGAAATAAAGAGCTGCAGATCTGTCAGCAGCAGATGATTAGTGTGTTAAAAGCAGTAAACGAAACATGATCGCAGTATAACTGATTTGTATTATTTATGACTCAGAACTGGTTCTGGTGAAGAAGTTATATAACACGGAAAATGTTTTTAGAGATTTATTTTGGTTGTTGAGCGAACAGCAAGATCTGTCCCAATCCCTGGGGTTTTATGTTATATGCATTTTATTCTCTGGCTATATTTTGTTTATTTCTCCAAGCAGGTCTTGGTTTTATTATTGCTGCTTCAGTGCTGTTTCTGCCCAGTCTCAATTTGGTATTCTTCTTGCTGGAAAACCAGTTGCCCCTTCTGTGCATTTTACTGGTTTTGTTCCCTGTTACTCCTTGGTCCAGCTGTTCACTCATTACTTTGTTTCTCCTTTAATTGTGTTACTGTAGGCTTGATGTATTTCTTTTCCCTGTGGTTTATTTGTTATTGTGTTGTGCGCTCTGGGTCAACTGTACCCCTTTTTTTGCCCACTTGTCACCAAGAACCACAGTGTAGGTACTGTTGGGCCTTAGTGCAGCATTTGACACTGTTGACCATGGTATTTTCCTGAGGCAACTGGAGAGTTGGGTCGGACTCTCTGGTGCTATACTTCACTGATTCGAGTTATACTGAAAGAACAAGGACTTCTTTGTGTCAGCAGATAACTTTTCATTGGAGAAAAATGACATGCGGGATTCCCAAGGTTCATGCAAGGTTCAATGCTGGGGCACCTCTCAATTAATATCTACATGCTCTCACTAGCTCAGATTCTAACAAGTAATAAGATTAGCTTCCATAATGCAGATGATACACAGCTCTACATTACAATGTCACCAGGTGACTATGAACCCATTCAAGCAATAAGCAGAAACATTGAACAAATCAATACATGGATGAGCCATGACAAAGTTCAACTGAACAGAAACAAAACTGAAGAAATAATTTTTGGACAAAAAGAGGAATTATCTAAAGTCAGCACACAGCTTCAGCTATTACAACTATAAACTTGTGATCAGGCCCGAAATCTGGATGTAGTAATGGACTCAGACCTGAACCTTCAGAGACACATTAAGACAGTTACAAAGTCAGCTTTCTGTTACCTGAAGAACTTTTCCAGGATTAAAGAACTAATGTCTCAACAAGATCTAGAGAAACTCATCCATATGTTTATCTTTAGTCAGAGAATAGACTTTAAAATACTTCAGTTAGCTTATAAATCACTGAATGGCTTAGCACCAAAATACATTAAAGACCTGTTGTTGTTTCAAACTTCCTGACCATTCAGGTCTTCTGGTTCTAGTCTACTCTGCATCACCAGAACCAGAACCAAACATGGAGAAGCAGCTTTTAGTTTTTATGCCCTACAAATCTGGAACAAACTTTCAGAAAACTGCAAAACTGCTGAAACGCTGAGTTCCTTTAAATCAAGGTTAAAAATCAATTTTTTTAGAGCTGCCTTTGATGATTAACCGAAACATTGATTAATTACTGTCTGGATTGCAACTTTTCATTATTTTGTTGTTATTTTGCAACTGCAATGTAATTGGGTTTGTTTATTTGTTTATTGGGTCATGATTTTATCATCTAAAGCACTTTGAATTGCATAGGTGAATTGGGTAGACTGGCGACATGTTCAGGGTGTTCCCTGCCTCTTGCCCAGTGACCGCGGGAGATAGAGACTCGCCTCCCTGCGACCCTGCAAGAATAAGTGGGTATAGACAATGGATGAATGGTCTTAATAGAGATTAAATAAGTGACGTGCAGGATATCTATCAAGGCAAGAACTGCAGCATTGAGATGTTACTCATTTTTACACTGAACCACAAAGGAACTTAATTGCTACTTTCACAATCTGAAAAGGTCTTAAAAAATAATAATGACTCAAATCCATTCAGTGATTTGTCGCTCTGAATCTAAATCTTGGAAAAGCTGATAAAAGCTAAACAGGAAGAGACAGATTTTGATGCATGTTTTCAAATTCTACAGAACATCCTAAAAGTAGCCGTCAAGATGAGCAGCTGCTGCCTTTTAAACCAGCATTTGCTATTTCTAACCCCTCACACCAGTCTTTCATCTGCCATTCACCTTCCTCTGATCAAAGGCCCAGGTGATGTGTGAAATGGAAATGACCAGCGAGTTTGGCCAAAAACTCTCCTGTTCAAAGACAACAAAGTCCACCTTGTAACACAGAGAGACATTAACATGACCGGCAGTAAAAGCTCTGCGATAACAGCTCAAAGTAGGCTCACTCTGCTCAGGGGGGAGCTTCTAAATTAAAGCCATCGGCAGGGGTTATAAACAGCGCCGTTATATTGCCACATTTATCAAACCATCTGTTCCACATGAAGGAGTATGTTTTCCTTTGTGATTTGTGCAGCTTTTCCTGCTGTTTATTAGCCTTTTATATTTAGATTTTCGGAGGAAAATCTTCATATTCCACACATTTTCAGAATGTTTTCCTCTTTAAGGTTAATACCAGTGTTACAACCAACAAATCTTCAGGAATCTACCTCAGTGTGTGGTGTAACCCAACTGCCTCTAAAACACCCACTGAATGTCTTTACATTTTATCACACAAAATCAAGAACTTATTAGAATTTTTGCAATAGACAAATACAAAGCAGAATATAATTAAGCAGAAAAAAAATTATACATTATTTTCTAAATCTTTAGAAATAAGAATCTGAGGACCTTAAGGGTATTGGTATTCAGTCTCCTTGATTCAATACTTTTTTGAACCAGCTTTCGCTGCAGTTACAGCTAGTCTTTTGGAGTGGGTCGAGACCAGCTTTTGAGCAACTAGAGAATAAATTTTTTGCCCTTTCATTTTTGCGAAATCGCTAAATCTCAGGAAGACTGAATGAAGAGCATCTTCGAACTCTATTTTTCAAGTTGATTTCAGTTTGATTTAAACACAAAAATATTCTTTGATCTAACCCACACCATTGTTGCTCTGGCTGTATATTAAGGTTTATCAGAGTATCCATGGCGATGGATCTACACAACATTTTTCAGATTTTTATTTGTAGTATTTTTAATCTAAGATTTTTTTTTTTTTTAGTTGCTATGAGCCTCTAAGACCTTTTTAATCAGTAATCCATGACTTTCTGGTTACCTGGGGAATAAATATGATGCGGCACAGATCCACATTTCTCTAAGGCACAGTCCAAAATGAGAAAGACATGAAAACATGCCATTTAAAGCAGGACAGATGTGTGATAGAGTTAAGTCAGAAAATGGCTAGAAGAAAAGACCTACTCATGAAAGCGCACCCTACAGTCAGAGGAATAATTAAAATCAGAGCTGGACAAGGACAAAGGTTTGTCTTGCCACCACTGGTGGGTTGGATATGGACCATAAGGCAGCTTACCCAGGGGAACCGTAAAAGAGAGATGCACAACCGCCATAAAACAATAGCGTATTTATTTAATTTATTTTATGTATTAATGCCATAAAAAAGCACTGTATTGCTTTTATGCATGTACAGTCACCTGTACATGTTCAGTAGGTGCCTCCGCTTGCTAATATTAGAGAAATCAGACTCTGGTTGCTGACAATCATAATGAGTTTAAGCTTTATGTGGGGCACAAGTTATTCTGTGCCTGAGAACTATATTTAGCTACAGTTCACCAGGAAATTTGAAGCTATTATGTTTTCACACACTGCATTGTACCAGCGGTTGGGGGCAGCAGAAGTAGAGGCTTGCCCAGGGCACCAATATATGCATAACCGCCACTGCTTTCCATTACACAGTGAAGAGGATGGTAAGGGAGATTTTAAAAAATCTTCCGAACTCACCGCACAACAATTTCTTAGTGTGAGGTTATGCCACTGTAGAAGGTACATTTATCATAACGTTATTTACACACATTTTCCGAAAACAACTCGCTGCCATGTTAATATTTCCATAAAAGTACATGTTTCTATATATGGTTACACTCCTCCTCTCACCGCTTTATTCTGTGAAAGTAAACCAAAGCTGTGACTTTCACTGTGTCATTTATGGAGACACGTCTGGTTCCATAAACCTTCAAATAAACTTTAACTGAAATATATTTATTTGAAGTAAAGGATACATAAGTGCATTCATATGCATATGTGTCCATATAGATTGAACTAAAACCACATTCCCGAGGGCTTCCGACTCACAGGCTTTGTATATAAAACAGAGCAAAGACTTGGATGAGCTCTGAGCTTAATTGGATGTAGCTCAGGCTGCATCTGCTGCAGCGGAGAAGATGGTCGTGGGAGAAAAAAAGCTGACCACATACACACACTTTCTGACAGCTACAATGGGCTTCAGGACACGGCTTTGTTTATTCTCTGAGTCCTGTCAGCAGAGGGACTTTCTTTAACGGAACGTGTGTGCTGGAGCCTCGTTACACCCAGACTCTTTGGGAAAGAAAGTCGTCTTCGTGTCATTGCAGTCTAATTAACACCTCCTTTTCAAAACAGCTAGACTGTAAGTAAAATAATCTTTGGTGAAAAGTTTCTCACTGCATTAACTCTTGCATTTGTGACAACAGGAAAAAACTGTCAAATATGAACTTTATAATTTGTTCCAAATGAAATTATTTTAAAACTACTCCACAACTGAATCTGATTCTTTGACACTGATGAGGTCGATATTAATATGATACACTTTAGCCACATTTAGTTTTAGCTAATGACAGATCCCATGTGTCAAACCACCAGGGCAAAAATCTGGCTACTGTGTAATCATTTAAAGACTGGAAAAAGAAATACCTGGGAATGTCTAAGGATGGGTGGAGGACTAAAAGAAATTTAATGATTTCCTCCACTGGAGAGAGAGATAACCATCATCATCTTTATCAGACTGCCATATACAACAACAGTGTTTTCAGTCAGATGCTTCCTCAGGCCCTGTCGCAACCCTTGAGTGTTTCAGTTTTGTTTTTTTGTGTGTGTTTTGATCATTTCCTTGTTGTTAATTTATGTTAGATAGGCTTTGTCATATTCAGTTCATGTATATGGGTTCAAGATCAATTGTGCTGCCATATTAATTCATTCCTTTGTTTAGCTTCTTAGTTTATTCTTGTGTTCCTTGTACATTTGAATTTAATTATTATCATTTTTCTTTGATTATTATCAGGCCTTTTCACTTTTGGTTTGTGGAACCTTGAGTTGTAGTTCAACTCCACAGCAGTCCCACATTTCCTCTCATTAGTTCATCTGGGTCATTTGTCAATTTCCCCACAAGAACCAGATTTCAAGCTCCTGGTTTTTCATTGCTCATTGATGAATTCTTCTGTTCCAGTGCCTGTTTCCATGTCCATGTCCCATGCCCTGCTCACCAATGGTTCTAGCTGTTTTGAAATTTATCCACTCTGGAATCCAGTTTCAAAATAAATCCGACAAAAATCCAGTCTTAGTTAAGAAATAATTACAACCAAAGCCAAAAACAACAAAGTTAGTTTTAATGTAAGACCAAACTATCTTATGCTGGAGAAGTCTGTGTGATTTAGGACAACACAGTTTCAAAAGTTAAATCCACCAGCACCACTGGCTCATAAGATCTAGTTTCAAAGAAGGAAGGTGAGAACCACCAAAACACATCGAACCAGTAGGGGGAGAGCTGCGCTTCACCTTCACACAGTCTGCTGTAGATGGGACACATTGCTTAGCTGGTTTATCTGGAGATTCTGAGCGCTCAGTGAAATCCTCTAGTGGTAAAAACAAACGGAACAGAAAACATCTGCATGTAGTAAAAACAGCGAGGAGGAAAAAAGCTTTCTTTCAAGCATCATATGAAATAGGTAGTGTCACATCATCTCACACATGGTTTGTAGGAATTCTGTGAAAGGCAGAAAAAACAAACTTAAACATCAGTGCTTCTGCTGCATAACAATATAAAAGTCCTGAAAAGTGCACATCAGACCTTGTGTTAAAAGATTAATGACTGAAGCACAGGGATCTCATGGTGGGATCACTGCTGCTTAAATCTGTTCTACCCAAGCAATAATGGATTTAGCAGCATGTCACTGAGTGTTAATTAACTCCGTGAACATGGAGATTAAAACGGAGACATTATGTAGCCCAAAACTAAAGTGAAACTTTGACTACTGGCTTTTATTTAGAGCAACTCAGCATAACAAAACGTGCTAAAGGCTGTTAGTTATAATATATTCAAAGTGGAGACTCCACAGTAATTGGTGAATCTTTAGGAAACTGGTAGGCAGATATTGTTACCTTGAGAAAGTGCCAAGCAAGCAGTTTACGCATGTTTCAGTTTTTTTTTTTCTTTTCTTTTATTCATTCTAAGCTTATCCAACCATCTACAAGCTGCAGCGCTCAGTGGCAGAGAGAACAGTTCTCAAAATGTCAAACTGCCCTGTAAATCTCTTCTTACACAAAACCAAAAATTGTAAAAAAAAAAAAGAAAAGAAAAGAAACATTCGAAAAAGCAAAGTAAGAAGCCTGAAGACTTATTAAAGATATTATCTGGACTTTAAAATCAGTAAAGCTCCCTTTAAATTTAGTTGGTTGCCTTTAGATCAACATGTAGTGGCTTGCTTTTCCTTTTTGTTGCGTTTTTGTTGTGTTTTATTGTAATTGCAGCTTCCTGAACAAGCATCTCGGCACATATACCTGTGATGACATCACACAAGGCATAAACCAACAGGTCGGAGTTCTTTTGACTATCTCTATTCGTATAAATCATGTTTTGAACCAAACTGTTCCTTAAAATTGTTTAGCTGAATTCTGTACAGCTGGAGCAAAATATTTGAGCAAAATACAAAAATTCAAAGAAAAAAAACAACATATGGAGGAGGGTTTGGGAAGAGGAGCCAGGTTGAGTGAAAAGGCCTGATTTTATAATAGATCTTTAGAGATCATTTTAGACCTATAGTCAGCCCAATCCTACCAGTTAGCTCCACCATGCATGCACCTGCAGCACAGTCCATACCATCACGATCATTCCAGTCAACAACAGAGGAAAGAAGTAAGAAAAAAATCCATTGTTTGGAAGTCAGAAAGAAAAATGATGGGCTAAGCTAATGTAGCGTGAGTTCAGACTGCATGCACTGCTATTGCGCTGGTGAATCACGTGACTACCTAAGTTGATACAAACAGAATACACCATTTAATCATCTTGCAAAAAGCAATCAGATAATAAATTTAAACAATAATAATCAAGCCAGTTAAAGTTCTGAAGACGATCATCATCTGGGTCAGCTTCGCCATCCACAGCAACATCTGTCATTGCTTTTGGGTCATTAGAGTCGAGTAGGATCACATTGTAGGTTTTTTGTGACATCCTACAATGTAAATCCATACTTGATTAACCGGCTGTGTTTTCATAGTCAGCGCAAATTTTTTAGCGAAAAACATTAAATGAAATAAGAGATGTTAGTACCTTTAAATAATTCTTATATAAAGCTGGTATAGTGAAACAGGGTAATGAAAATGAAAATTCCCCTTAAAGATCTAAAAGGATCATCAGAAATATCCCAAAACTTCCAACTCATCACAGCACTGAAGTGTTCACAAAGGATTAGTCTCCTGCAACCAAGCTACTTACCTCTTTTACCATTTTCAGTGCATTCAGTCAGTACTGAAAATATGTGTTTCTAAACGTAAATTCAGTCAAATTCTGCTACGATCTGCTGCTTACATAAACCTGAGCGGCTAAACCCAGCAAGAGCCTTTTGTTGTAGAACAAATTGCTCTTTCGTACAGCAACAACTTCACTGTGCAGCAGAACAAAACAACCAAATCCATCAGGGGAGCACAACAGGCCCTTCAATAATGAATAACTGAGTGGCTGAGGAGCTAATAATGCAGAGAAAGGCCAGTGGCAGTGAATTCCAACTGGACAGCTCAGAGGATGCCGTCCAGAAAACGGTGCCGGCGGTTATTAAAAAAGCAACGAGTTTAACAAGGAGAGTGAGTTTGTTTTCCCACATGGTGCTCGGTGCCGTGGTCTGCATGTTGCTGCTTTGATGATTTCTGCAGTATGAAACACAGCCAGGGAGGGACGTCACAAAGCTGGGATAGCAGCCAGAGAAGTTTAATAACGCTGCAAAGTTTCCTGAAATCTACAGACTTTTTCATCATAATTTTCGTTATTTGTTTAGGCCCAAGTCCTTCTTCTTGACACAAAGCAGCAGATTGCCTCCCACACTAAGACTGCAACTTCTCCTTCACTCGTGGAGCATACATGTTTCTAGAGAGAGCAAAATGGTTCTAACTCAGGTCAGTTGCTAAACCTCAACCGACTGCCGCTCCAGTTTCCATGGTGAAGAGATGGACTGAAAAGTGGAGCAAGACAAAAATCGATGAATCCCCTCAGTCCCAACTTAGTGCTTGTGCCAGACCTGAGCTTTAGTGGTGCATGAGGGGGCATAAAGCTGGAGTGATGTTGTTATTTATGCAGCAGAAGAGAAATGTTTGCATCAAGCTCAAGCAGTGATGGTTGCTCTCTGTTGAAGCTCTCTTTAAAGTATTTCCGTGGTGCACATGATGTCCAGCATGACCTCAGGCCAGGACATCACAGTCACCATCCTCTGTGGTTTCACTAAAGCAGGGTGCAGAGGTCACAGTTCTATTCTAACAGGTGGAAATTATTGAGGACTTTCTTCATTCCACACAGGGTCAAAATTATACATACAGGCTCAAATATGTACATGCACCTCCATTAACATTTAGTAAATCTCCCAGGGCATACTGCGGTTGAGGAGAACCCAACAGCAACTTAAAATCAAACTTCTCACCTACACTGTATGGAAACATATAGAGAGAGAGCAAGAAGAGAAAGGGGAGGGTTTCATCTGCCACCTGTTGGATGATTCTGCTAAAATCCAGTCACCTTGCCTTCTTCCTCCCCTCTGCTGCAGCAGCCTCATTTATTCCACTCCTTGCTGCTGGCGGATGCTCTCGCTCACCCCAGACCAGCATGACTCAGAAGCCCAGTGCTGTAGTGACGTTCAGCCAAACTCTCTCAAAGCCTCAAATAAAGCTCACGCAGTCAGGAAGCAATGGAGCAGGTTTATGAGAACATCAAGGAGCTGCTAAATCAGAATAAAAGAGGTCTGCATCAGAGCTTTCAGCATCCTTGAACACAGTAAGAAAGCTAAGAAAAATAAGAGTCGCTCTATAAATGAGATAAGAGCTAAGGTATCATTGAACAGCAGAGTTAAAAAATGTCAAATATCTATGGAGGCTCATCTTAGGATGTTTTGATGAAAAATTGAAGGCTATTAATATATTACATTATTTATTTCAGTATTACATAGCTATGTTCATTGCATAAAACAAATAAGATGTGGTCTGTTTTGGTATTCCTGGAGTTCAACAGCATTCCTGATCCTTTCATGACAGGGCAGTATTTAATCTAAATCATGACTGTCCAGCTGGAAAAAGATAGATGCACTTTAGAGACGCCCCTTTGGAATCATCATCTGCTCCTCCTTGAGTTAATAAATTCATGCCTAAATGACTTTGCATCTTGGTACTCATGCACATAAATCTGATGCATCTTTGTGCAACCATAACCATAAAGCTTAGAAAAGATGACGTTTATCCAAGTCACTCATCAGTATGTCGGTTCCACTTTGCCAAACATTCTGTAAATACTGTATTCTTTTTTCTCTTTGAAACACACAGTTTTCCTCCTGCATCTTTCTGCTGCCACTCTTCCTCCCTGTTTCCACAGCAACGCGGCACTCGACTCCATGTCTCAGTGACCACACATGCTCCCATAAAAAAAAAAAAGAAAAAAAAAAGATACACTTCCAAACACCAGAACGTGTAATGCAAGCTACTGCATGGCACTTATGCAAACACACACACAGTGTTCGGTGGGTTCATACCTCACAGTTGCGTCCAGTGAACCCCTGGCTGCAGGTGCATGTGTACTCCCAGCTGTTCTCCAGCCTGAGCGGAGGTGGTAGGGCAAGACAGAGTCCCCCGTTGAGGCAGGGTCGGCCTTCGCAGGGGTCCGGGCGAGGTGTGGGTTGGGTCGGGGTGGGCTCGGCCGGAGCGGGGGTGTCCGGAGCCAGCTGGAAAGGAGAGGGGACACCCTTGACACCTCTGCCCGGCAGCAGCAGGAGAAGTAGGGAGAAGGTGAGCTTCCAAGCAGCCTGGACGTGACGGCAGGAGGAAACTGCCGGCCCACTGGAAACACTCATCCACATCCTGATCCTGATCCTCTTACTGTTTTCTTTGTGTGTGTTTGTGTTCTTTAGAGGTTCTGTTAGTGCTGGCCGGGCTCAGCTGCAACTGAGAGGTGTGTGTGTGTGAGACAGAGTGAGAGAGAGAGAGAGGAGAGTGAGGAGGAGGAGGAGGCTGCTGTTGATCCTTAGCTGTGTGCAGGAAGAATAACCTGCTGGTGGTGCCAGGACTGAGGAAGAAAAAGTAGGGATGCAGGAGGGGAAGGAAAAATAGGCTATTGGCTCTTGTCTCTGTGTGAGTCACAGTGACGATGATCACTGACGACACTCAAGCACCCTCCTCCCCCTCCCCACTATCACCTTCATACACACTCCTCCCTCTCTTGTCTTTCACACACTCTTTCTGCCTAGTGCATCCTCCTCATTTGGAGTCTGATCATTCATGACTTCTAAAAGGCAGGATTTAAAAAGAAAGATGGAGAAAGTCTGGAAAACAGAGAGACAGTGGTGCTGGCAGAGATAAGTCACAACTGTACCACAAGTTTCCAGCGTCGTGATTATTATTCCAGGACACTCAGCATTAAAAAAAAAAAAACACATTATACCTAACCATTTTTTGTTTCAGTTTCACAAGCGACACCTAGGCCTGGTTACTGCCAGAGCTGGTGAACCACTTACACAGAATCTGACAACAGGAAGTAGACTGAAAGATCTCAAACAGCAACACATGGTGCTCTGATCTACAGAAATTCAAGATCAGAAGAGAAGCAATTATTTGGCATCTATCAATCTGTAAAGGGTTACTAAGGTTTTGGGCGAACATCAAACTACTGTGGGAGCCATTATCAACAAACAGAGAAACCACTTGTGGTGAACATTCACCACAACCAACAAAAATTATTCCAAGAGCACATCAATGACTCGTCTAGGAGGTAACAAAAGAACCCAGGGTAACATCGAAAGGCCTTATCTGTCTCAGTTAAGGTCATGGTGCAAAAATAACAGAGACTGGGCAAAAACGGCATCCACAGTAAAACACTGCTAACCAAAAAAAAAAAAAAAACCCACATAGAACCATCTAATATTTGGCAAAAAACATCCTGATGATCCACAAGACTATTCAGAAAAGATTCTGTCGACTGGTGACAAAAGTGAAATTTCCTGGAATGTCCACAACCCATTACATCCAGATAAGATTAAATCCAGAAATAATGCTCCTCAAAGAAAATGCCAAAACAATTTTAGAGCAATTCTTTCTGACCTGCCTAACAATACACTGAACATGCAATTTTTTAGTTCAGTAAATATAGTAATTAATGTCTATGAATCAGTGTAACTCTGCAAAAAACAGTGCTTTGTACATTTGCCTCATTAAAAGAAGAGAATACAGCTTCCAAAATGTTTCTTGTTAAATGTTTATTTTCTTTGCGTAGAAAAGATTTTAAAAATAGCTTGCTACAGTTGGCCAAGTTTATTAAATGGCTGCACTTGAGTCAATACTGCTAGAAATTTGTGGCCTTATTTGCTATAAAATTAAAATCAGCTAAAAGCATGATTAATAAAAGACACACATTGTGTGTTGTACTGAACATTTTTCATTTTTACTTATCAGCAAAAACCTTTCTCTAATTTTCCTTTCTTTAAAGTCTCCATATGGATCAACCACCTGAGTTAATGGGCCAAATTTTTGCCATTCTTGAACTGCGATCGGGAGGTGTATAAAATCATACCAAGGGCCAGAAATAGCCCGAGGGCTATTTCTGGGCTTCACTATGGACACCCTTGCACAAAAAGGACTGGATAGATATTCCCAAATTGTGCAGTATTTCTGGTTGGATGCACAGTCATGTGAGATTACATTTTTTTTTGTGTATGTGTGAATTTGAACTGGCGGCCCCGGCAGGTGATAGTATACGGAGTGACACACAAACGCCGATGAAATGGTCTGTATGCCAATATGAACACAATCAAAATCCAGTCATACAACAGTTTTAGAAAAGATGTTCACTGTAGTGACCATTAAACATAAACATTTAAAAGCATGGGTAACTTGGGAAAGGATGTGCGAGCCATTTTTGTTTCCGTTGTCCTCATTCAAGCTCAGAGTGGATGGAGAGTGTCAGTGTGAAGCTATTATTAGCTCCCTCCTGAGATGCTTCACACTGTTCAGGACCAAGCTCCAAATGGGACCGAGTTTTACTGTTACTGGTGCAGTTCTGTTTACTTTCTGACACCAGCAGATACAACGCTTTCCCAGAAAGGTGTTAACATTCCTGTAGACTCATATCAAGCTGCAGGAAGATCTCCATGAATAAAAGGCAGAACTGTGAGGATCCAGGGATCCAGGCGTGAGTGAGTATGAAGTATTGTACGAAAGAAAACTTAAATTATATAAATGTTTTATTAAAACGATGTGGCATCATCTGTAGGGGCTCATCAAGAACTTCTAGGTCAAGAACAAGCTAAGTTGAGCTTTTTTTTTTTTTTTTGACAAATTCATATATTTTTCTGATTAAGTTATGCTGGAGTTTGGAACATTACCTTTATCTGTATTGTCAGCTGACATACAAGCAGGTTAAAGCTATGACCTTTCCTGCAAAGCTGATCTCTTAATAGCTGCAAACATTCTGAGGCCTGATTAGCAAAGAATGCTTTTATTAGGAAACCCTAATCTACTGAGCTTGTCATGAACACCAAATGAGGTGAAAGTGGTCCCAATTGTGTTAATCTTGTTTGCTTGTCCAGGAGTTGGATACTTGGTTGAGTCACTGTGTTTGTCGTTATGAACTGGAAATTCACAGAAAATGTTGGATTAGGTTAGGAGCTCCAGAGCCCCACATGGCTCTTAAAAGGCTTGGCTCAAAATTATATAAAAATCAGTAATTACATATATAAGGCAAAGGAAAATAATGGTTTTAACACTTATCTGAACATTTGCATAAAAACTTAAATGACATTCATGGTACAATTTACATTTTTTCTCTTCGGCCATTTTATATCATTAGGAAGACATTTATGCTCTATTTGCCATCTTTTATAAATATGGAAAGGATTAGGTTGGCTGGAGAATAAAATGACCACTTTTCCTCACTCTGCTACTTTCTTCTACTACTCTCCAATTTACTTTTGCTGTTATTTCAGCAGTTAACATGTTTTCTCTCAGTTGTTTTTCTCTCCCTTGAGGCGTTCAGTGGTTCCTTCCTGGAAAGAGACTGCCAACAACTAAACATTCTCTCTCTCCTAATAATAACTTTTTCCTTTTCACGAAGATAGAAAATAATCCTTCATCAGTTCATCTGTTTTTCTTGTACATTCTTCTCTGTCTTCTCAAACCCCCAGTCGGTCATGGCAGATGGCCGCTTGTA
Source organism: Anableps anableps (assembly GCA_014839685.1). Classification (NCBI taxonomy): domain Eukaryota; kingdom Metazoa; phylum Chordata; class Actinopteri; order Cyprinodontiformes; family Anablepidae; genus Anableps; species Anableps anableps. Next base: position 21,119,468 of record CM026068.1, on the reverse strand, counting down.
CTGAGCCAGGTTCTGCTGGAGGTTTCCTCCTGTTAAAGGGGAGTTTTTCCTCTCCACTGTCGTTACATGTGTACTCAGTATGAGGGATTGCTGTAAAGTCAACAACACAACGCAAGCGATTGTCTACTGTAGCTGCATCCTCATTCAGGAGGAGTGATTACCGCAAGTCAATTACTTGCTGTAATCTGCTGGGTTTCCTTAGACAGAAAACTTTTTAAAGCTAATTTGAATAATGAACTGAACCTAATCCACTTTTTGATAAGTAGGATCAGTTGTAATGGATGTATGATCGAACTGAAATGACTTTTTTGGTAAAGTGCCTTGAGATGACGTGTTGTGAACTGGCGCTATGTAAATAAGATGAATTGAATTGATTCATTTGGCCTCCCGTGTTTTTCTTCTTCAAAATTTTACTTTTATTTTTGTTCTAAAACCAAAACAAGTTAAAAAAAATATTGGTTCAGTTATTTCACAATAAACTAACAGTCAATGGCCAGTGTTCAGTTACATGTCAACGCATACAAATTAGCAGCATAGAGCAAACAGAACCTCAGGATGGGGAATAAAGTAATTGTGAATGTGGCATGTTTGTTACAATCATAAAACAGATGTGTTAATATCAACACAAACTGAGTCAAAACCCAACACAATGATGTGTCTACATAAAGACAACACGTTTAATTTTTAGCACAGCAAAGATGAATACAAAATGTGTCATCCTTATACAGGGACATTACTGTGTTAAAACGTGTTAAACTATGTATCTGATTAAATGGTAGAAAAATAAACATTTATTGTACAATTTTAACATTACCACTGACAAAAACATTACATAATATGTTAAATGCATGTGGTCAATTTGTTTAACCTTTAAAAATACATACACCTTTAAACTGTTAAGTTTCTTTTAACAAAATTAATCTATTTCACTTTTTTTAAACTGACTCATCTGTCACAGGGCACAAAATACATTTTGAAGCATAAACTATAAAGCCCATTTAAAGGGATGAACAATCAAATTTCTTTGTTTTAATATATCACAATAATAATTTTTAAAGTTCAATTTTAGAGCATTTTTAAAAATTTTGTGCCTGGGATTCAAGTATCTGTGTTCCTGAAAACATGACAGCAGGCTTAATGGTCTGACATCGGCAATATTATTTATGCCAACCATTTCATAGACATCTGTTCAAGATACCATATAGTAATGATCATCAAAATATTCAACTGACAACCGTCTGACAAACATCAACACCATCTTCTCACGTTTAGAATGATCCTAACTATTTCATCAAACAGACGTTCACCTCTTAATTCATAGTTACTAATTCTGAAGCACTTTGGAGTTTGAAGACCTTCTTGCAGATGTTCTCCTCATAAATAATGTCATTGGAATTATTTTCTTTTTAGAGGCTTCCATTTTTTTCTGAAAAAGAGGGATAAAAAAGATTTTCAGGATAACATAAGCAAGTGCAGCAGCACAGTCTGTGTCCCCTACATAAAGTACAGATTGACAGGTGGGAGTGTGTCCTTAAAGTACAAGTTTACCAGCCATTTTAAGGAGACGCTAGCTACCAAAAATATCATTAAGACTGAGGCCAAGTTGTTGTCACAATAAATCACTCCTAGTATATTTTAATCCACCATGTTATTAAAATATTTGTCATTATGCTAGAAGGAATCTGGTTCAGGACTACTGAAATCACAGCTATTTCACCGTAATCAAGTGGATTTAATTTTCTATCACTTTTTAAGGCGCAGCCAAAGCTTATTAACATGACCAGTTACAATCTAATTGATCAGGGTTTTCACCACCTGTGTATCCTGTAGGGTCAGAGGTGGCCAACCACTTCGGCATCAAGAGCCATAATAAAAGAGCACAACAAAACGTTCAAACTTTTAATAACTCAGATCTCTCATAACATTAAACTTAGCAGCTTTTAACATTTTCTTATCAGAATTGATAAATTTTTGTTTGATTTATTTGATTATCTGGATGAAGGTGTCTGGATTTATAGTAAGTAATATGCTTAAATAAGATGTTGATAGCGTCGCAACTGCTCAGCGACAAGATAAATGGAGTTACAGGGAGCAGCGGAGGACAGGAAGAAGAGCTGAATGCAGCTCTCCAGCTCCGCTCCTGCTACAGGAGTGGCGAACGCGGCTAGCGTTAGCCTAAAGCATTTTTACCAGGCGCATTAGCTGCCTCTGCGATATAATAAAACCATGTATAGTTAATTTAGGAGCTTGCAGGTGTTAAGCGAGTCTTTAAACGCATTTCTAGCCAAAAAAAATGTCAGTGTATGCTAAGCTAACATTCACTGACCAATGTCAAGGCAGTATGAGTCACGACAGACTGACTTAGTAACTAAACAACACAAATAAATATTATGATTAAGGAATTCTACTTATGTTTTATAAACAATTTATCGAATAAAACACCATTTTACCCTTTTACTTTCCGCTGCACAGACATCCTGTAATGGCGGTCACTTCCGTTGACTTCTTTTTCCTGTGGAAAGTTCCAGAACTCCAGAGAAGTGATGTGATTGGTCGATGGTTTAACATATATTCTGTGTCCAGTTGTTTTAATAGAACAACATGAAGTGTAGAAAACTACACAAAATGTGCTTACTTGATGGTAACACAGAAAAATGTGTCAAAAAAAACAACCCCACATTTGTTTGAAGAGTGTAGTGCAAAACAGACATGTCCGAGTAACACAGAAACTGCTAATCTATTAGGATTTTCCAAAGCAACCATCTCTGGGGTTTTCAGAGAATAGTAAAGAAAACAAAAATTTATCTACTAAGTGGCATCTCAAGCTGCGGTTTTGTGGATGAAAATGCCTAGAAGTCGAAGGAGAAAGTGGTTCACAATCCCAGAAGGCTAGGACTTAAAATGTTACTCTTATGAAGCAAAATGCGGATTAAACTTTCTGAACACACATGTTGAACCTATGGCAGCAAAAGACCCCAAGGAGGCAGCCGAGAACAGGAAGCTGAGGCTTCAATTTAGATACCCCCCCAAATTTGACATTTGAAAAACATTGCCTGGTCCAATGAGTCTTAATGTCAGCTTCAGAAAGAAGATGGTGTGATCAGAATTTCAAGTTAATAATATGAAAGCATAAATCCATTCTGCTTTTTATCAACACTGCAGGATGATGGTGATGTTATAGATGTGGCATATCTTGTTGACACACTTTGAGCCCCTTGGTACCAGCTGGTCATTGTTTAAACACCACAGTCTTTATGCCCACAGTGTACCCATAACTGATAGATGCCAACGACAGGATAATAAACCATGTGCAAAGGTTTGATCATCTTTAACATACTACTGTAATGCTCTTCAGTCACCGGATCCCAGTCCAACAGAGCTCCTTCAGGAAGTGGAGGAACAGGAGATGTGTTCAGCTGACAAGTCTCCAGCGCCTGTATGATGTGGACCAAAACCTCAGGAATGCATCCAATAACTTGTTGAATCTATGCCATGAACACTTCAGGCAGTTTGGAGGACAAAAGAAAGTCCAACCCTGACACCAACTCCTGGTTTTAGTCAGTGCAAAGCATGTGGGCTGATAAAATACTTTTATTTTTTCACTTATTTAAAAAAATAAATAAATAAATTAAAAAAAATAAATAAAAAGTCAAACAAGTCTTTGTGGGTAAATAATTAAGCTGATAAAAAACCAGCCAGGGAATAAGATTAAATCTTAGGCAAGATTTAATCTTAGCCTAAGCCTGTTGTTTGAGATTGGGGTTTTAGAACACAGGGGTAGGAAAAAAGGTCAAAACCGGGAACAAGCAGCTGTGTCATTAAACCCTGCTGACATCTACAGAGGGATACAGACAGCTACATCTCAGAAAATTACAATGTCGTGAAAAGCTCCAATATTTGTCATTTCAGAATGTGAAACTCATATCTTACATAGATTCATTACACTTGGAGTGAAATATTTCAGTTCTTTATTTGTAATTTTAATGGCTACGGCTTACAGATAATGAAAACCCCAAATTCAGTCTCAGAAAATTTTTATATTACATAAAAAAAAGGATATTTTAAACAGATATGTCAGGCTTCTGAAAAGTATGTTCATTTCTATAGACTTAATACTTGGTCCTCCTTTTTCAATGAATTACTACTGCAATGCGGTGTTGCATGGAGGCAAGCAGCCTGGGGTTCTGCTGAGGTGTAATAGAAGACCAGGTTGCTTTGATAGCAGCCATAAGGCCATCTGCATTGTTGGGTCTGGTGTCCCTCCTCCTCCTCCTCTTCTTTACAACACTCCATAGATTCTCCGTGAGCTCAGGTCAAGTCAGTTTTTAGGCCAATCAACACAGTACCACCACTTATTGAACCAGCTTTTGGTACCTTTGGGAGTGAGGCAGGTGCCAAGTCCTGCTGGAGAAGGAAATCAACATCTCCATAAAGTCCCATGTCAGCAAAAGGAAGCATGAAGTGCTCTAAGATTCCTTGGCAGACGGCTGCATTGTCTTCAAAAAAAACACAGTGGCGCAACATCAGCAGATAACACGCCACCCCAAACCACTACTGACTGTGGAAACTTCACTCTGGACTTCAAGCAACGTGGATTCTCTGCCTCCAGATTGTGGGACCTTGATTTCCAAATTAAATAAAAACTTTACTTTCATCTGAAAAGAGGACTTTGGAGCAACAGTCCAGTCTCTGGTTCAGGAATAGCTTGACATGAGGAATGCTGCATTCCTTGTATCATCCCCGTGTGTAGGATTCATCTGTGCGTAGCTCTTGATGCACTGACTCCAGCCTCAGTCCACATCTGGTGAAGCTTCCCCAATTTCTTAAATGGATTTTGCTCAACAACCCTCTCAAGACAGCGGTTATCCCTGTTGACGATACACCTTTTACCATCACACTTTTTCTTTCCACTCAGCTTTCAATAAATATGCTTGAATACAGCCCTTCTAGCTCCTTTAGCAATGACCTTCTGTAAGCGTACCCTCTTTGTGACGGGTGTCGATGATTGTCTTCGGGACATCTATCAAGTCAGCAGTCTTCCCCATGATTGTGTGGCCTACTGACCCAGAACGAGAGACCGTTTTAAGGCTCAGGAAACCTCTGCAGAGGTTTTGAGTTAATTAGCCGACTAGGGTGGGACACCATGAGTTTTCAAGTATTGAACTTTTTAAAAAAAAAAAAAAAAGAAAAAAAACAAACAAACAAAAAAAAAACTTCAGCCACTAAATCTTGATTTACAAGAAATAAAGGCTTTGAATATTTCATGTGCAACAAATCTATATAACATGAGTTTCACCTTCTGAAATGAGTCACAAAAAGTATTGAACTTTCCATGATTTTTTTTTTTTTTTTTTTTTTTTTTTATTAGATGTACCTTTGCCAACCAGGGAACAGATGAGGTAAAGAAATTAATTCCTATCTGATTAATAACTATTCAGTAAAACAGGGTGGGTTAAAAACATTAAAACTGTAACCCAATGAGTCAAACAGTTACTTTATTTATGTTCAGGTAAAAACATGAACCTGATGCAAGTAAATTATTGCAGATCTTAGAAACCAGCACATGAACGATTGGGCCAGGAGAGCATACAGTGGCGCCCTCCCCTGGCCACAGACTGCAAGTGCACACCACGGTTTGCTCCAAGCCAGCAGTGCAAAAAAAAAAAAAAAAAAAAAAAAAAAAAAAAAAAAAAAAAAAAAAAAAAAAAAAAAAAAAAAAAAAAAAAAAAAAAAAAAAAAATTAAAAAAAAAAAAAAAAAAAAAAAAAAAAAAAAAAAAAAAAAAAAAAAAAAAAAAAAAAAAGGTCAAGCAGACATTCCCACCTCAAACATGGTGTGAAACTGCATATATACTTTATTCCATAAATGAACTTGAAATGCTATCTGGCCAAGAAACGATAAAATGAGACCAGCCAATTTTTTTGTGCCCAGCTACATTTTATGTGTTGAGGGTTGCTCAGAGCTTGGTCTACCAACGTCACCCTACACATCCCGTAGGGCCAAACAGAAAGACGCTAACTCTATCAAAAATAAGAGCAAAACAAATTTACCTGGTCAACACATAGGTTACAACTCTTCATTTAAGCTGAAGCTCTCTATAATAAAGGAGGCCAGAACACAGTCCCAACTTGGGTCAATGATGTTTGAGGGATAAAATAAAAAGATAATATGATCTTATTACTACCTGCATTCAACCAACGGAAACTCTCGTTTTCAACACTGGAAGCAAAGACACACAAGGGGGGGAGGAAGCTGAACCAAAATGCAACACACGGACTGGGAGCAGATATAATACAGAACAAAATGCCAACGTATGAACTGAGGGGGAGACATGAAAACAAAGAACTATTCTATCAAATGTGTAGAATGAGCAAAGTCTGCAAATTTGTCTGTACAAATGATCTTTGGAGCTAAAGTAAACCTAGCCTGTTCAATGAAATCACCCTCCCCTTCCTCCCCTAACACCCAGTAAGCTGTCCACCACTCTGGAGAGGAGACATCCCTTTTTTTTAAATATCACATAGCAATGCAATTTAAAATGTCACCCAGATGTTTTCATCTTTTTAACACTACTGATATAGGTTTTATTCTCTCTTTTTTATATCTTATGTTCTGAGTCATGGAAACACGCTTCCACTTTTTTTATTTTAATATTTTTTTTGAGAGACAGGGCAGCAAATATATATTTAAAGTCTTAACTTTTCTGCAAGCTGCTTTCTCTAACAACAAGGCTATCCCCATAGCCTCGATGTGTGAGATTACAAAACAAAACTTAAGGAAGTAATGATTTCATCAGTTGCTGAAGAAGGCATTTGTATTTGAGAGGTGGCGAGATCAGGAAAGGTGGAAAGACTGCTGGCCCTCGCGAGCAGCAATCAACAGTTTTTCTCGCATGATCTCTATGCTGGAGTAGTCAGGCAGCTTCAGGTAGTTGACGCAGGTCATGACTGAGGGGAGGAAGTCGTCTGGGTTCTCCGTCGACTCGAATGTCTTCCTCACAATTGTCAGAGGGGGGTTGAGGCTCCGGAAACCTGTCAATAACAACACCCACATTAATGTGAGCTAAATTACAGTGCTGACTTGTTTAGCTGATAAACTTTTTTTTTTTTTTTAAATCACCTCCAACAGGCAGCCTTGGGCTTCCTGTGACAAACTGGAGAAAGAGCCGCTGCTGTTCAGCATCGAAGCTGCTCAACACCTCGAACAGGAACCGGATGGCCCGGCTGTAAGAGATGAACAAAGAATATGACCGTTAGAAAAAGAAGAAGCACGACTGATTCATGTGCCACTCTAAATTACAGCTGACATCAGATGAAATGTGCTGCTGTGCTGTAATTGTGAAGTGGAAAGGAAAGAATCCACGGGATGCCTTTGTATCCAGTCCTTTTGAATCAATACTTTGCGTCAACAACTTTTGCGTTCTATCTCTTAGTTTTGTTCATTTTGAAGCTGAAGCTTCTGTTAACCTGAATAAGCTTGAGCTTTTACTTCAGGGGAGAATTTAGTGGGGATTTTCAATCGGATGAAACAATACGCTTTAATCTAGGCATATTTGACTCCTTGTTGCTCTGCCTGTATGTTTAAGGTGAGTAAAGCTGATATGCACAACCACTCAGTAATTTAAAGCCAAATGAATGACTTCAGCTGTGAACTGGACGGAGGTGTTATTAAACCGCATCACAGCTCAGCCCTACCTGTCATGCGTGTAGCCGTGGTCCGGTCGACAGCACTCCATCAGTGTCTTGACATCCCACGTCTCTGATTTACTGCCGCACAGCAACTGGTCAAGCTAAAAGGAATATGGAAGACAAATAGCGAAATACATTAAATTGAAGTTTGAAACTGAATTTTTTCATAACCAAACAACAAATGGACAATTTCATTTATTTAGCGGTTTAGCAATGTATTGTTAAATTTGTAACATTTAACAATACATTTGCACGATGTTTTGTCACAAATGTAATGAAGCATGAGGCTTAAAGGGAAAATTTCATTTTTAGAGCCATATTTGTGTAGCTCTGTAATTCCAACTACATGGGGTAACATATTTACAACAAAAAAAGGTTTTTAAAATACATTTTATCATTTTCACCTAAAACATTCATAAAACTTTGGGATATGATTTTATGTCAATTCCCCCTCTTTATTAATGCTGATTAAAATATCATGACACAAAAGAGTTTTTGGATGGCATAAATTGCAATAAATCAAAAATAATTTGAGAAATGGTGACATTTCTTACCTCTTCTGGATAGAAATACTGCAGGTGATGCAAAGGGAAGACTGACTCAAAACCTTCCCTAAATGACTCAAATTGTCTTGATACTCCTTCATTTAGGGTCCAGTACACCACCAACTAAAATGATGCAAAACTCAAAGTCAGAAAAAAATAAAATAAAATAAAAAAAAAAAAATCATACCACAACAGAATTAAAAACAGCGAGACATGTGATAATTATAGCAGTGTTATACCCTGAGGTACTCCTCAAGGTTGTAGATTGTGACTGGCACGTCTTTTCCGCCCTTTTTCAGCTCAATGTTTGGGAACCCTGGCAGAGTGAAGTCCAAGCCCAGGTCCTCCACCGAGCAGCCGTTCATGTTTAGGCTCTCGAGGGCCTGCTGGAGGGTTTCTCTGGTCTGGAAAAACACACACAGCGGGGAAAAAAAAGTAGAAGTTCACATAAACATGTGGGTATACTGAGTGTTTTATATGGTTCTGGAAACACAGAGCACCGCATCCCAATGTTACTTTGATAGACGTTTTAATCCACCACCAGTATGACCAACTAATGAAAAACAAATCCTCTGAGCTGTGATTTTACCTGTGATCGGTCCTGTTCCAACCTCTTCTTCTGACGAATGATATCCTCCAGGTGCTGGATGGACTTGGCCACACCTGGGTCAATGTTCATCAAGTCGTGAGAGCTTATAGACGTCTCATGTCGCAGCATCCACTTATAAAACGGAAGTCCCAGTGGCAGATCCAGCTAGGAAAAGGAACAGGTGGAAAATGGTTCAGGGACTTCTGCTTATACAAAATCTTTGTAGAAAACACAAACTTGAGATGTGAAACATGAAACTACAAGTTGCAGATTTTAAAAAGTCTAAATGCCCACAATGAGTTCAAAGACTGATTCTACAGACAGACAACACAGAAAATGGAGGTTAGTACCAGTCTAAAGTCCATAATGGCTTTGGCCATCAACTTCCCTAAGAAACGGAACTTCATTTTAATTTTGGCTATGTGTGCTGGTTTTGTTGTTCTGCCGAAGGGAACAGCAAACAGTCCTCTGGAGTTGAACATGTACTTAGTGCCCTCTTGGTTTCCTGAGGAGAAACATGAAAATGCAGGCAATGTTACCATGGAGACCAGATAACTAAACCTACCAGAAGACAAAAAGTCATTTGAATGAACAGCAGACACAAAATTTATTAAAAAAAAAAAAAACAAAAAAAAACAAAACTTTGGATCTAGGTTTCTTTAATGCCTGCATGGATCTAATCATCACCAGCATTTTGCTCAGTAACAGGATCACCTATCTGATGTCTATTCTGAACATGTATGTGCTGGTTAAACATGACAGAACATAGGTTAGCACCTTTAGGATTGGCCAGAGTAATCTCTTCGCCTCTCCAAAGACCAAGATCTGCTCTCTGAAGCTCCTGAGATACCAGGGCGTAGAATTCCTGTGTGGGACCGAGACCTGTGCCCACCTATAACAAAACAACATCTTAGCTCTGCTTCAAGGAGATAAAAGACAAGGTACATGGTCCAGTGAACAGAAAAAAAAAGTAAAATAAAAAAAATACCTCATTCTCATACTGAATCTCCAACATTGCCCTGGAGCTGCCAAGGTCCTGCATCACAGACTCTGCCTGTTTTAATAGATCCTCACGGTTTATCGTTCTCTGGAATGAGACACAAAGGTAAATGACAAAATAAATGGAAAACTGCAACTAGAGTGCTGACATTAAAGCAATTTGGACAATGTGATGTAACAGCACAAATTCAGTGCCGAGGTGCACCGATTAGGCTTTTATAGGATGATGGATGATTTTTTTTTTTTTTCTGGTTTTCTTTGAGATCTGATCCACTGATCCCCATCATCACCAATTCAGGGTTTGTTTTTTCCAAGAATGAGAACATTCAAAAATATATATCAAAAAAACGTGCTTAGGTTTTTAAGCCAGTTTCAGCAGTCTTAGAATATCTCTGTTCGTGTGGCTAAATCGGTGGTCTGTGATCATTTAATCAGGCAGACACACTGACTGTAGATTTAGTGCCTTCTCACCAAAGACAACCCACCACAAATATGAAGCAACGTCAGAAATTTCCTCTGAAAATCATGCAGTTTCACTACTACTGAGAGTGACGTCTGACTTTTGTCCTCTTGCCAAACCACGAGCACTTCTCCAACTGTCTGCTTTCGCCTTTTGCACTCTATTCAGGATTCAACTAATAATAACTACATTAAAATCGCATCAACAATAAAGGGACGGCTGATATGACTGTTAAAGTCGTGCAGTCCGGTATCTTCCATCATGCAGTCTGACAGGACTTACTGTCATATCTAGCTTACCCAGTGTGACTCGTTCAAATCCTGTAAGATTTTTGAAACTGCAACATGTATCGACCCTTCGCAACTACGTCACTAAATCAGTCGAGGCGCCATGACGGACGTTGGAAGTGAAGGATGGCAGTGCTGAATGGTGCGACTGGGATTGTTTTCCCAAGTTGTTTTGCCAGTATAGCCATGGCTTCTACTTGTTTAAGTCGAGTCAATTTCTCTGTGGAAGTATCACACCTAGTTGGGGCTCATAGACAGCTGTATTTACTAAAGTTAGAAATAGCTAGCTTAGAAACCGACCCAGACCCTTCTGACGACTATTTGATCAAATTGCCCTCTTTGCCTGAATTCACAATAAATATACCACTGTGTCACACACGGCGCTTCCCTTAACACCAGAGCAGATTGAAAAGTGTACGAAGCTCTAGATGCTTACAAGTTGTTTTTTTCATGTGTGCTAAGCTACACAATGATGGGGCATTTTCTCCATGGTTACTAATGAACAGATGCATACCTTCTCGATAATGCGATATTTAATTGCATCTTACTAATCTTACTTATTAAGTATATGAACGTTAATCTTATCTTGTAAAAAGTATTCGCTGCATATCTGCGAATACACTGAGGGCTGCCAGTTCTTATGATTGATGAAACAGCTATTATACACCGCTGTCATCTTTCCTCAATAAAAGTTAAACAATAAAATTACAAGTTTAAAATTACAAGTTTGGTTTTCATCCTTGTCTGTTTTGCAGCCGACTGTGCAGCACCCTGTGACCATTTTTAAAGTAAAATCAACTAAATAAAAGCGGTATTGGGTGACCAACTATTTTTTGACAAGCTTTACAGGAGCGCATAGGTTGTTTTGGCGTCCGTTATGGCGGAGTGGGCTGCTTCCTGAAGAGCGTGACATCATGTGCAAAGGGTCAATACCAGACTATAGAGGTTGTACTTTTGAAACAAACAGAAAATGAGAGAATTACAAGAAGAGTTCTATTTACGCATCGATGCATACGTCCAAAACCTTTGTCTGATTATTAAACTTAAAAGTACATCAGAGTACATGATGTGGACCGAAGTTTTTAGTTCTGATTAATCAGATTTGTTGGTGTTTGACGTGATAATCACTGATTAGAGAGGATCGAAGCAATTTCTTCTCTCTGATCGCTCGATGGACCTCTACTTTAATGGTTCAGTGAATCAAACTGCACCTTTTTCCTGTCCAGACGTGGTGCCACTCTGCTGTCCTGAGAATCTGATTGGTTGATCTCGGGGTTTGTGTCCAGCAGGCGTTGCATGGCTCTATCTCGATCAAAGGCGGTTACGTAAAACAGCATCTGTCGAGTGTCGAAGGGGAAGAAGAAGGGGCTGTAGAGGAAGAAAGAACAATGGGCGATGAGAACAAATTAATACTTATGCTGTTGTATTGCTGTGGTCTGTACTGGGAAGTACTTACCAGGTTTTTCCCAGCTCAATAAGCCAGGTAGGGATGTTCCCTGTCATGATGACCAGTGGGTCTTGTAGCTGACGATTGGCTTTGGCAGTCAGTTTACTATTAATGAACTCAGAGGTTGGAATAATTTCCTTACACGCAGCATTCTAAAAAACAAACAAAAAATATATATATAAATGATGTAGTCATGTTATGACAAACCCAACACAACTCCAAACCATAAATTAATGCCATATTATTCTTCAACTTATATCAAATTCCAGATTTGCACTACGGTTCCTTTGGGAATTTACAAAGATAAAGCCTTGATGAAACAGAACTGAAGCCATTTATTTATCCCCGTTGTTGGAAGGTGACCTACTTCATATAAGTAGAACCAGAATCTACTGATGGAGTGAAGGATCCTCAGCAGCAGGGTGACCTCTAAAGAGGGGTCGTCGAAGGTTATGGTCTCTGGTGGGTCTGTAGTGAGGTATGTTTCCAAAGGATTGGCGACGCTGGGACAAACACCATCTGAGACAACAGAGCGAGGGAATGGGATTGAAGCCGGCCATACAGATTCTGACAGCGTTATTTATTTTGTAGTTTTACGACATAATTAAGAACAGACATTCAAAAGTCAAAACAACAAATACACCTCGGTAGATGACAGGAAGCTGCTGTTACGTTATAATAGGGATGCAACGAGTGACCATTTTGGCAGTCAGTAATATTTTTCAAATAAGTCAGTGATTTTTTTTTTTATTTATTTATTTTTTTATTTTTTTTTAAATCGATCCCAGTTTTTTGTGGGTTCACATTCTGTTCCCAGAACCAGTCTCTGTTTTACTCCACCTTTAAGTCTCCACACCAGTGAATTTTACCCTTTGAGCTCTGAATTATTATTTCACAGTAATAAGCAGGAAATTAAACTGATTCATGAATTTAAAAGATAATACAGTTTTCCACTTATTAGATCAGTTCCAACACAAAAAATAATAAAGATGTGTTATATCTGAACTGGATTATTCTTCACTGATTACAGATTCTTTGCAGTCTGTGATTTGGGGAATCGTTATTCTATTTGTGAAAAACAAAGATTTTAGTTTATCATTTGAAAAACTAAAATCTTTGTTTTGATTTGACTTATTTGTTTTTACAAACTAAACAGAATAATTCAGTTAAGTTTTGAACTTTCTACTCGGCCTCGTGACATAAACATAACTAAAACCTGAGGGTAAAACATCAGCAATGTGTGTGATGTGCAACCCACATCAGAGGCGCCTGGCCACTGAACACTGCAATTGCACTGCTTTCAATGTCTGTTTATGGCAAGAACTGCTGTACATAAAATTAGGCCCCACAGTGATACTTGTGCCTTTTTGCCCTTAATTAACTATAATGTACCCTGCTCAGTGTTAGCACATAGCTCTGTACTGCTTGTGTTTAAAGCCCCTTCTCCACTGTAGAGTCCCACTCTAGCTGGTTCATGTCAGGTTCACTTCTAGCCAAGCTGGGTGTCTCCATTAGGGTGGCGGATTGAAAATACTGGTCGAGATGTTGTTTGCAAATCCACAGGCCAATCTATAAATGCAGTCCGCTGCCAATCAAATTGCTTGCGCGCAATACCCGGCTTAGTCCGGCACGTACCACCCCTGAGGTGGTTCAAAAAAAAAACGGGGAGGAACCGCCAGGATCTGGCCGAGGAAGAACTGGTTACAGCCACACCTTTGGAGAAGGGGCTTTTGATGCCTACCACAGAAGAAGAGTTCTGCTTTGAACAACCTTTCTTTTGAACAATGAACACATTACTGTCCCTACAGCTTCTTCTTGTGCTTTGTAGATATAAAAACATTGAAATGTTTCAATATAACATTTCGAAATAAAACTATGTCAGCTAACCATCACAGCCTTGCAATTATTACTGAAACTAAATAGAAGAAACTGTAGAACTGAAGATCTTTTTCAGCCTCACCATGCCACAGCTCATCCTGTTTCTTGGCGTTGCGTGGTGAGGTTTTAGTGGGAGCGGTTTGGGCTCTGCCTCGCTTTCCACCCACGGAGTCCTTACTACCTTCCTCATCTTCTCTCACAGGCTTATACCTGCCAAGGGATGAGATGTAACATTAGGTCTCTAAAACCTTTGATAGAGACACATTGTGCTTCTCACTTCTGGGGTCACAATTAGGCACAAGAACCTGAAGATTGACAATAAAAACATGGAACAAAGACGATAGTTTAATCTGTTTGTTTTCAGAGGGTTTTACACTCTTAAGGAGTCTGGACAAGTAAGACATCAACTTTTAGTAGTTCCCAGGTCTGTATAGTATGAAAAAGAATGCATCGGGAAAAACATTTTCAGATTTTTATTTTATCTTTTAAAAAAAGAATAACTTTTTTTTTCATTTAGATCATTATTTAAATACCATTATTTTAATGTCACTTTTTGATCCAACCACACCAAGTTTAGGGTTAGAAATTTTAGCCATAAACCTCTCTGCTATAAATTTTCCATTTCAAAAGTCTTGTAGACACTATTATTCTTTTGACCTTTTTTTGACAAAAATTTTGAAAAGAAAGTGCTGAAAGCTGGCATGCAATATGATAGTGTGACAAAAAGCTACTGTCCTGTTTTTTTGGCATGTGGACAAGGTTAAATCAGTGAAAATCTATATTCTGTACAGAAATCCGATCTAGATCGTCACAGTTTGTGATCAGTGATGCCTTCATGTAACAAAATTCCCAAAAAAGTCGGGTTAGGATTCTTTAACCATACGAGAATGAATGAGTTTGTATTTATCCCTTAAAAACATAAAAACCGATATGATAAAACGCAAAAAGCTTTTTGTTTTTCAGAAAATCAAATATTTATCTTAAAAATAACTAAATTTGGAAATTCAAACTTTTTCCTACTCAACTTTCATTTTTCCATACTTATCCAGGCTCAGAAAAAACACATATTTAATAACTTTAAGCGTAAATTTAAAATAAAAAATGAGAAGAAACTGTTCCTGAGAGACAACTGGGTTCAGGAAAAGCAAACCATTTTTTACCATATCGTGTGCGTTTTGGTCCAAATTCCAGCCCTCCCAAGTGGATTTGCTTCATCATCTGTAGACTCCCTTTCTTCTTCAGCCTGAAGACTGTATTGCCGTACGGCCTGGTACACTGTCATGTTGTATGGTAGCAGGTGGTCACCAATGTAGAACTGTAGTCTGTGACGCACGCTGCCAGAATTTAGGAACTGTGCCGCCTGAGGGAACGACAATTATCAAAGTGTTATCAACAGATGTGATTAAAGGCAAATTCAGAAGATTCAACAGAAAAAGTAACTTAAAAAAAAAAAACCACACAACAACAACAAAAAACACCAACAAAATATAATAAAATACCAGTGATTCGTCTATTTCATCATCTGAACCGTCATCATCACTGTCCTCGTCTTCTTCCCTGATTCGGCCATAACCTACAGAGAAAAGATCCTCAAGCTTAAAATGCAGTTAAGCAGTGATCAATATAAACATTGAAACATATGCACTTCTGGAAGACCATGTTGAAGCATGCAGAAGCATGCGACGGTCTAAAACCTCTTAAGAGGACCCCCAAAAAATAAAAAAATTAAAAAGACACGCTTCTCACCTCTGACCACAAGATATCTCTCGATTGCTTGCACCAGGGCCAGGGGATCAATCTTCACAGGGCCACCTTTCCACTGTTTAACATTAGTGCAGTCTGGGTGTCTTTGCAGTTGACACTTGAGCTGATGTGTGTTGAAGAACTTCAGTGCCTGAGATCCCCTGATAAGACAAATATATTTAATCTAATAAAGTAGACCAGACAGAGAAAATTCTCACTCTTGAGACAAGATTTTTGCAGTCACAGACCTGCTGCCATTGCCGTTGCCACTGGGAAAGTCGTGCACCTTGACTGGGAACTGCTCCATTTGGCTCAGACAGCTGTTCATCTTGTGTACAAGTGCCAGGTACGCCGAGTTATTTGTGGGATCCAGTCGACCTAAAGGATCTATGCCTGGAAGCTGTAAAGCACAGAAAACACGATGTAATATACAGACATAGCATGAGAGCAAACATGACGCAGGTCACAAACCCTCCAATGTCTATGCACAGCTTCCACCTTCTTGATATACTATTTAGAACAAACTTAGGAGAGGAAACAGGTCATCGTACATCAAATAAAGAGTATCTAGATTTTGACAGGCTGAATATCCCTATAAAATTCTCACCGGACAACCAGCGAAGATGTTGAGGAACCTCTTGAGTCGCACGTCCCGACTGAGCAGGTCTCTGTCTGTGTTGGAGGTAAGGTAGATCAGAAGCTGCTTCACCAGCCCACTGTGCTGGATCTCAAATGATGATACATCCGATTCTGATACGATGTTGGAGATCTCCACCAGGCACTCCAACCCGCCATCCACCTGTAAACCATAGGAAAATGTTTCATTCCTGATGTGAAATATTAAATATACTCTGTAGATCAGAGCAGAACAGAGATGTTTACAAGTCATTTTTACTAAATCTGAGGTAAATGTCAAGCGACAAAAAACAAATCCAAAACATCTGGTGCACCTCTAATCCTGCATCGCTGTATACTAGAAATCCAAACATACTGTTTCTTCTTTGGTCTAAACTACCATGTAAACAGCTAATAATTATCCTTTAATATTTAACAGTTACCTTTTAACAATCATCCATTTACAAAAAAACTACTATAGGCTGATTTACATTGTTTTGAAAACTGATCATATGTAATATTTAGTCTATTAGAAATCTAAACAGGCATTTATGCTCTTATAAATCTAGTAAGAGAATAAAACTTGTTACTATTGAATATCTAAATTAATCAAAAACGGTTTGTCTTTTTAATAGTAGTTACTTAGCAGGTACTTAGCTAACATTTGTTTATTCTGTCTTCATACAGGAAGGTTTTCTTTTCTTCACTCTAAGCTGGAGAATTTGTTTTAATATTTCTAAAAACATTTCTGAACTTGTTCTCAATTCTAGACAGCTGTGGTGTGATATAAATCCCAACAATGAATGGGGCACAGAGTAGCAAGTAATGGAAAGAGTTTTCCATTTCTGGGTGAGTGGAACAATAAGTGCTTTTATTTTTGAAATATCCTTGTAAAGACAGTTAGCTCAACAGCGCAAGAATGTCAGAAGTTAGTTTATTTTGTTTCCTAAATGATCCAAAGTCATTTAACACAGTGTTGGAAAGACATTCATGTGGTCAATATTATGGAGCTACAGGTGACATGAACAGTGTTCAGTCATTAATAGACCATAATCTACCAACGTCACTGGCTAACAATAATATGCTAATAGCTAATATCCTTTCACAGTAAAACATAACCTGTCAGAGCTGCAGTCTGTCGTTCACATACCAGCCGCCTTTCAATCTTCATCACGTTAATAAGCCCGAGTCTCAGACCAGAAGTCCAAGTTAAGTCTCAAGTCGTTAAGGCACAAGTCTAAGAGTTTTCAGTCTTATCTTTGCGACTTAAAAGCAACTCAAGTTGAAACTGGGGTTGCCATCTCTAGATCAGAATAGTTGTTTTTGCCAATTTTAGATGACACCGAGCTGTCAGCAGATGGTTTGGAAACAGTTGTCAAGACAAAAGGGACATTTCTACTGCAGGAGTCTGTCCGAGGGTAAAAGACAAGCCTGAGAAAACGACCGAGTACCAGAGCAGAAATTCAGCTTCAACATCAGCCGGAGGAGTACTTTTGAGATCTGCCCTGATTTATGGTGGACATAAATATATCAGTGTTTTGCAGTGCTTACTAGGGATGGACATTTGTTTTATCATTATAAGAAATTAGATTTATTGTGATGATAAATTCCAATTCATGATGTCTGAAAACCCTGAAAATTGTTACTTTTACCATTTTCACTACTGTTTGTTACATGAGATCATCAGTAAATTTGAAAATACAATTAAATGCAGTTAAATCTTACTTTGTACAGTTTAGTAATGATAAGTAACCAATGTCCTAAAGAAATCCATTTTTAAAAGGAAACACTTTTATTGTCAATTTTATTGTTGTCACAAAAATGCCAAAAAAAATTGTGATGTAATTTTTTGTCCATATCCCCTGTCCAAAATGTTTATGTGCCAATATATTAACGTTCATTTAATAAATGAACTAAAGTGTGGACTTCCACTTCCAGCCTTAGTGGAGGCAGACAGGGAAAGCACTCTTGTCAAAGCTGCTCTTTATGGATTTTAATCTGGTCCTGTTTGTGTTTTACAGCATTTTATGCTCTGAGAAAACAACCAAATCAGAACCAGGTTTTTGCCTAAACAAATTTTAAGTGTTAAAGGAACAAACCCACAGTGGGCTGTGTGTGGTGCACTTGCTATGATTTAAAAAAAAAAAAAAAAAAATTCTGTGAATACTGATTTGAATTTAGGTTCAAGAGTGTAAAAGGCATAAAAGGTAAGTTTCATTACATTTCTAAAGCAGCAAATCTCTGACCCTCTCAGCTTTAGCAGACCTAACTTATATAGCTGGTACTCTTTTGCACCAGACTCCAGAAACTCTCATAAGACATTGCCTAAATACATGAGACAACTTCAAGAAATACTTTAATCAGTGTTCACCCTAGGTAAAAATTTGATAAAGTGTACTTATACTCTTGCATGTCATGAAATAAAAGAATTATTTTGATATCTCATCCCCCCCACATCACTGTGACCTTTCCAAAACATCATCAGCCATATCCATCAAACCATCGAGCTCTACTTCAGATTTTTTTGGCCTGAATTCAACCATCGTGTTCCATCGCTGAAGCACAGACCATGAGCTGTAAAGCAGATCTTATTGTTGAAAGATGTGAAAACATCAAGAGTGTGTGATCAGGGTGTATGTGTGCATATAACTTCAAGTTGGCTTCAGTGTTCAGCAAAAATAGTTTACATTATAGTGTCGTGTACAAAAAGGTGTGCAATTCAAAATATGTTGCCAATCTATTCAATTTTTAAATCCCGTCCAATCACGATCTTTGAAACATCAATTTATGTCCAAAACATTTTTTTCATTAGTTGCCCATTTGCAACCTTACAGTCCCTGTTCAACAATCTGCATATTTTCATAAAGGGCGGATGTTTTTACCTGCAGGTTAAGCTGCTCAGTGGCCGTGCAAAGTCTCTGGAGAACATTCAGAGCAGGGTTGCTGCCGTCCACATTCTCAGAGTTGAAGTAGCGCTCCACAAACTTACTAGCCTGCTCTTTAATCCAGGCCTTAATTTTGTCTCTACAATGTAAAAGAGAATTAAAGGAAAACTATAAAATCAAACAAAAACATGAATGAACACATTAACTAGCGGGATCCTACCAAATTAAAACTGCCATTAAATCGTCAAAGTACCTGTTATTTGAAATAGAGTCTTTGGGAGGTGCTCTCGCCAGGCCGCTTACGCCTGCTGTGCGTGATGGCTCAGAGTTGGCATTGTTAGTTTGAGTACCCAGCTTCCAGGTCTTGGGGTTGAGGCTGGCCAAGAAGGATGACTTGGGTGACTGTGTACTGGTAGGGCTCTTGGCTGCAAAGAAGACTGGCAGTTATGTAAATATCATCAAATGTTCTTTCCTTTTCAAATGTTGACAATTTCCAACACTCCATATAGCAGTACTTTAACACTTACCCTGATTGTCTGCTTTATCTTCATCTCTTGGCGGAGAGTACTTGGGCCTTCTGGGTCCTCTTTTTGGGAGCCGTTTTCTCTTTAGGACATCACTTAACCGCCTTGGTGGGAAACAAGAAAAGAAGATTATTTTCAGGTTTAAAACAACTATTTCTGACTCAGATACAAGTTAAACTCTATGATGATGACTAACAGCATTTAGAGTAAACATGCGCTTGGATACTTAAAATTTATTGGCATTTAGCTGTGCATGTGTTGAAATTAACTCCAAGCAACTAAAATTTTTCCTGCAGGAAAAATTCCTTTAAAGCCCGTTTTAAAATGTGTGCCGTGGCAGTTTAAACTCACCCCTGTGGACTGAGGTCCAGGGAGTCGTCCATGCTGTGCTGAAAGCTGGGGGAGCCCAGGTCAGGAGTTGCAATGTTAGCTGATGTTGTGGATACACTAGTGATTGTTGTGGTGCAGAGACTGGCTGTACCACTGGAGCAGGCCTTTGGGGGACTAGTGACAAGAAAGCTCTCAGACTCTGCCAGGTTCTTTACCTGGTGCATTACACCTGGAAAAGTAATAAAGATAAACTGTGTCATTAAAAACAAGCAAGAAAAAAAACTTGATGTGCAAAAGTATTGCAAGAATGTAACAATAAAACTGGATAGCATTAAGGAGGAGACATCCAAGCAGCAATATGTAGAACAAAAAACACTGCTTTGAATTCTGTAAGAACTAAATAATGTGTATTTTACTCTGTTTTAGAAAAAAAAAAAAAAAAAAATTAAGACTTTCTTCTGTAAAACATCTTTTGGAACAAAAGATCTTCACATCACAAAGCAGTTTGTAATGTTCATAATGTCATCTGAACAGGAATACAATGATTTTACTGTTTATTTTTAGTTAAAAGCATTTATTCAAAAATGTATTTTTAGTGGTAAGTCCATAAGTTAGTACACAAGTTTCATTGGCACCATTCAGTACCTTCTCTTCTAAAATAGACACTGAACACATCCGGTAGCTTCTGCATGAGGATTTCTGCCATCTGCAGAGAACCAACCACAATCTTCAGGTCCTGGCTGGACAGCATGGAGGCAATGTGACTGCAGAGGGAAACAAATGAAACAGGTCAAATTACTCTTAATTCAAATCAATAAATAAATGTTGTCAGTTGTTTGTTTTTATGCTCATGAGAGTATTCACACCAGGAAAGTCCTTTAGTCTGCTTGTTTGGCCCAGATCAAAAGCAGATTTAATTTTGTTAGTTTGTTGTGGTTTGCTTTCAATTTGTGCTTTTTTGCAAACAGGCTAATTGCAAACAAAGCCATGGCAGTGACGATCATTACTCCCATTTGACAGAAATGAAGGGGGCAAGACAGATCACAAACATGGAAGTCCTGCTTGCTGCATTTGTGCTGTTATTATAACTACAATACCATTTTGGATCTCAAGAGCTGCTCATTAAATGAAGATTTCACAATGGGATATTTCTAATTTTGGAAGACCGTTGGCAAATTCATGTTGCAAGCTGAATGAGACGAAATGCTCTGTGTGCTCTGACCCACAACATCAGCATGTAATCGGTAAGCAGAAAACCGCGGCTCAGGTACGATTTCATCAAAATCAGTACATACAGCAGTCGCGTTAGCAACACTGAAGGGCTCATTTTTATCATAATGCCCATCAACTATGGTTTGTGAAATCCAAAAAGATGTACATTTCCTGTAGTTGGTTCACATCGAGGCCAGTTAGTATCCACACCAGAAGCGAACTGCAACAGAGCTCGTTTGGAAACGGACCGAGACCACCTCAAAAAGTGGGTCTTGGTCCGGTTGTTTGGTCCGCACCAGGACTCGCTTGAGTGTATTCACACCTGCACAAAAGGTCCAGACCAAAGGGGGAAAAGAACTCGGGTCCATTTAAAGTGGACCAAATGTGCCAGGTGTGAATACACCCTAGAAAGATTTAAGTTTCTTCAATAAAACTTTTTAATCCTTCTTTATCAATAATTCAATTCAGTTTATGTAGCAGATTCACAACACACATTTCAATGCACTTTACCAAGCAAAAAAAAAAAAAAAGTCATTTCAATTCAATCACATACACATTCAAATTGATTCTGGTTATCAAACAGTGCAGTAAAGTTCAGTTCATTATTCAAATTGGTAAAAAAAAAAATAAGTTTCATATCTAAGGAAACCCAGCAGATTGCATCGAGTCAGTGACTTGCAGCATTCACTCCTCCTGGACGAGGACGTAGCAACAGCAGAAAATAGCTTACGTTGAGTCTTGGACTTTACAGCAGCCCCTCATACCGACCGTGCATGCATGTAGCGACAGCGGAGAGGAAAAACTCCCCTTTAACAGGAAGAAACCTCCAGAAGAACCTGGCTCAGTATAAGCAGCCATCTGCCACGACCGACTGGGGGTTTGAGAAGACAGAGCAGCTACAACAAAAGACATCAGTGGTCAAAGAATCCCCAGATTAGTTACCTGGACACGGCATGGTTCCTCAGCACATCCTTCAGCAGCTCAGCGTCAGCGAAGTAGATGATCCTGAGGATGGCTCTAAGGCACTTGTGTCGGACAGCAGGGCCAGCTGATGAGCTGTAGACCTCATATAAGACCCCAAACAGTGTTTTAATAAAGCACTTAGCCAGTTCAGGGTCCTCCTTCATCAGCTGGGCTCTTGCATCTTCTCGACGAACCTCTTGGTGACTCCCTAAAAAATTTTTTTGAAAACGACAGCATGAGTCAACTTATTCAGGTCAGAATGTTTTATGTCAATCAAGCAAGGTCTTCACAGTGTCCCTCCCTCTCTGCCAAGGATGTGTTTCAGATTTACTGCAGGAAAAAGGCACTGAACGCTGAGACTCTTCTCATACAGTCTAACCTTTTGAACTGCTGACATCAGGTAAACATCACTGCAACATTAGAAGCAGAACCACCAGACTGCCACACAGCATTTGTGTCAAGCTGGTTAAATGTTAATGTATTTTACATTCATGCACTTCATCTGATTTTTTTTTTTTTTTTTTTTTTTTTTTTTTTTTTTTTAAAAAAAACGATTATTTATAATTTTTAGTTGTCTTTTTAATTTAATCTGTTGACTGTCCAAAAGAGCCCATGTTTTTGTTGTATACAATTAAATGTCAGCAAATTTAAGCTAATACAGCAAATTCTCAATGCATACACTGTGTCAATATAGCAGGTGTATAAAAGTTTCTCAAGGTATATCATTTAATCTCCAGACTGCTTTAAAAATACTTAAGCTCAACTTATCCTGTTGTGATTGAAAAGCAAAGCAATAAAACAGATACAACTACATTTTCCCATTTTTCCTCACTCAGACAATAGATATATATTTAGATATATGATCCTGAGGCCTCACGCAATCAAATGTTTTGACAGTTCTTTGCCCGTGAAGGCTTTCAATTAATGATTTCACAAAGTGTCTTGTGTTTCTTGCAAAATAAAATAAAATCCTCACATTCAAACAAATCTAAAAAATGCTATTACCTGTGTTAGGATTTGCAAGAGGATTAGGCTTCCTCTGGATACCACGTGCTGTTCCTGTGTCTTCATTTATCTGCTGCATAGAGTTGAAGTCAATTGTGTATACACGGCCCAGCGTTGACAAGCTGATCTCATCTTCTCCGTTCTGGTGGGCCGTCTGAAGGGAAGATGAATAGTCAGCATCACATACAGATGAGCCTCACATTATTGCACAAGCAAAAGTTCACTGATACTGTAACTCTGTAAGGAACCGTAAAGTCTAAAACGTATTTTTACCTCAATAATGCGGCTGTCGATGCGGTTGTAAGGATGCCACAAGCCCCGGTCATCCCGCCACTGCCAGATTGCACCCTCTGTTGTTTGAGCACTGCCTTTCTTCAGCATAGCATCAACTGCAAAAATGCCCTCTCTGGGGAGGCAGGGCATCAGTTCACTGTATGGGAAATTTTGGAAAAAAAGGGGACAAATTTTAGTGTTTTTTCCCCAATGCACTTCAGGTTTAAGAACTTGATACAAGAATATCAAGAAATACAAGAAATTGTGGCTGCAGGGCTGTGAGAAAGTATACGCTCAGCTCCAGAATTTTCTCTCCATTTTTTGCTTAATTGTCAGGTTAAGTAATATAAATAATATCAGACAAGATAACTGAAAATACAAAAAGCAGTTTTCAAATCATAATTTCAATAAGGGAAAAGAGGTATCCAAAAAACTCTGGAACTAGGTGAAAAGTAATCACTCCCTCAACCAATAAAAGGTTGTGGCACCTTGGCAGGAACAGCTGCCATCAAGCATTTGTGGATACCTGACAAAGAGCCTTTTAAACTATTTGCTGAGGAATTGTAGCCCAGCTTCATTTTTTTAGTCATTGATAAGCAGACTTGATAGTCCTGCTTCAGATTGTTATCCTTCCGCATAATCTAATGAGCATTAAATCAAGAATTAGTTGATAACATCTGTGGAATATCTAATTGCCATATGAAAGTCAACAGGCTTTGTAAAGTTTATAGCAACACCAAATAAATGTAACACTATCATATACGGCGTCTTTAAGCAGTGGATATTTGATTTAATCAGTTGCTTTACTGCATATCATTTACTGTATTTAAAGGGTTGGCACCATCGCATACAACAAAAACAAAGATATTACCAAATGAGGGAGGTCAGTTCATAGAGTTCTTGGGGGCTTCGAGGTACGAGCTCAATTTGTTCCTGGCAGCTTCCATTTGATGCACCACACAGGAGGAAACGCAAAGTTTCTGCTATGTCTATTTAGAAAGAAAGACAGATGTTCTCATTTTAAGCTGTTGTTTGAAGTTTGTTTTCCTACACACACAAAGCTGGACATAGAAAAGTAAAATCTTATTTCTTTATTTTAAGATGATCGAACACTGTTTATACTGTTCAAAATCTGAGACGTAAAACACGGTAACATTTCTGTGCTACTGTCAACTAAAAATTTAGCGAGAAAACTCAAATCACAGCAACTCCAAAGCCCCATAAATTAAACCACTGAGGTGTGAGTTACTCACTTTGTTTCATAAGCTGGACTGCCAGACTTGGGCAGTTGGAGCACATCAGTGAAAGCATGCGCACAACCATAATAAACATCCCCGAGCTGAGAACGGGAGGGGTCACAACCAACAACTGCTGAATGTTGGTCAACAGGTCCCGCGAGGCCACCTGCTGCAGCAGGTTCTGTCAAATTAAATAGATGGAGAAACACAAATGATAAACCAAAAACATCAAACACAACAAACCAGTTTCAGAAACACTCAAAAGTACAGACCTCTTCATGTTGAAAGTTGTCCACCAGTCTGGCAAAACAGAGACAAGTGCTTTCAACGGACTTCTTATCCTGAAAGACAGTAAACAATACAACACTTTACTGAAAGCTCTCAAAAAATGTGATACTGAGTATTATTTTCAGCACCAGCCAGGTGATGAAAAGGTTAGAGGTTAATAATGTAAAATATGAAAGCATTAAAATAGGATTTAATTTTACACATATTACTACAATTTAGCTTGTGATTTTTTCCCCCCACACCATCGATGAAATTGATGCTAAGCAAATGTAGCAAAAAGCCCAAACCCTGTTCTAGATATTAAAAATCAATTTTATTTTTCTTTCTGCTACTGTTGTCCTTTTTAGTACTAATCTAGTTGGGGATATATATACATATGATTCTTTATATTCCAAGTTATTAGATACTTCGACTTTTACCTTTGGTTTTCAAATAGAATTTATCGCCACTTTTGCATTTAAAGATATTTGTTGAGATCTCAATAATATTCAGCAGAACATCACAGGTAAAGTATACTTTTGGACGACACACAGCATTTAATAACATTGACAGCATTACAATAAACCTGTTTGATTCAAGAAATAAGAAGAACTATCTTTGGTAACTCGCTCCAATGCATAAAAATATCCACAGTTTAAAAAATATACAGCAGTGATGATAATTCAAAATTTGAATTTGATTAGAAATTTTTAAGATGTAAATGTCACAAAACTATTCAACCAAAATGCCTCTCAGTGAGCCATTTCCCTTCTCCTATATAATCTTAATGCATTTCAGGGGTTTGAGATTTTAATGTTTATAATTTGATTCAAATCAAATAACCAGCATTTATTCCAGTCTTCCAATCATATCCAGAACAACTGAATGCATTTATTGTCAGTTTCAATCAATTATCCTCGTCTTGAACTGAGCACACGCACCTGATGTGTAAGTCTCTGAGTCAACAGTGAGAGAGAATCATCAACAAAGTGGAACTCGTCTGGAGTAATGCTCTGGCAACAATTAGCTGCTATGGCCAGCGCATTCCTCTGGGCATTGATGCTGAAGAACTCCAGGTAGAGGAGGCAGTGAGCGAGGCCCCGCTGTGAGGGAAGACATATTTAACAGATTAGAGTGATGAAACAGAATAAAGTAACTTAAAGTATATTGAAAAGTGCGCACAATACTTACAGCCTGTAAAATTGCTTTGCTGTGTCGCCTTGACAACATTTCCAAGGCTGTGAGGGCTTGCTCTGCTACGTCTATGAACTGGATCACCTGAAGCTGCAGACAAGAAGGTGGGGAAAAGCCATTAGCTTTAAAAATTCAAAACTAGGAAAGTGACTGAAGACAGAGTATAATGTGTTTACCTTCTCCAGGAAGACAGGAATAGCATCAACCACCACAGCAGAAGAACGAGGAAGTGCCTCCATCATGTAAGTGAGTGCACGTGATGCATGATTCATCTGTAGGCAATGGGCAATACAAGGAAGTCATCAGTTGCATTACAGAAAAATAATAAGCTAACTTTACTGACAGCCAAAAAACTCAATCATACTTACAATTTCAAAATTTATGCTCCATCTGTAACAAAGTAATCTGAAAAAGAAAGTTGAAATACTTACTGTAATAAACTGTAAGATCTGCAACACATGCTGAGATGAAAATTATATAAATATGATACAGGCTACTTCCTTAGAAAAATAATACAACAAAAACAATCAAAACAAGCTCTTGTTGCTTGAAAAGTTAGTTTGAAAAGACTAATAATGGAAGTAAATGGGACTTACCAAAGCAGGCACCACACTCTTGACAGGAAATCCACCAAGTGTTTCCTCATTGCCCATCACCAGCAACTGGCACATCTCAATTGCAGCTTGGAGCTGTTGAGACTCGTCCCCTGTGGCCTGAAGGCCCTGCAGTAGCTGCTGGGCCTTGGAACCTACAACAAGAAGAGGACTTGGTCAGTCAAAGCGATAGAACCACGTTGGTTGTAGGAAGATTAGACTCACTGGCTCCACTGCCTATGGTCCTGTGAAACAGCTGTGACATGCGGGGTCCCAGGGGTCCAAAAAGATGCGGTGGAAGTCCTCTGGCTTCCAGTAGAGCTATGATAAGGAGGAATTATCAAGGTTCAAGGAATGAGCATGTTTATTGGTTTTTATTGCCATTATGGGGTAAAACCTGAGAGTTTAACCAACCTTGAAGTCTTCCCATTTCCGAATCATCAGACTCACTCTCTCCAGAAGTGGTCATGCCCACTGCTCCGGCAACTGAGCTTGAAGCTGGAAAGAAAAACAGCACAAAAACTCATCGATGATGATACCTTAAGAGTGGCAACCTGTTTACAGCAACTCACAGAAATTTATAAACATGTTTTTATGTACTTTTTTGCTCTACATGTGCATTCAAGCCAAAGTCACAAACTAAGGTGTGGCTTAGGACGATGTCATTTTTACCTGAAGCGCCTTGTGATGCCTCATCAGTGCGAGCCGCTGATGAATTGGCCCCATCTTGGTTGTTGTCGGAGTCAGCCATTTTCTCCTGTCGGCGAGCGTCGGCTGCCCCGCGCTTGCCCAGGCCTGAGCCCCGCCGACTAGTATGTCAGGAGGAACAAGATAAAAATGTCAGCATAACCGTGACAGTAGAGCAAACACAAATACAGTACCCTAGGCCGGGCTTAATATGCCTCCCGAGTGATGGCTCTTCACCTGACGGGGCTAAATACAGGCGTGAACGCACTCATGACACATGAAAGACCATCATTCTCAGAAGGTGGTCTGCCAAACTATAAAGCATCTGCCACACACCAATGTGCCATACATCACCCCTTAAGCAGCAAGTTATCTGAAACAGCTCTGGGTAATTTGGAATATTGTAAAGTAAGAGTCATTTGTTGAAACCATCATCAGTAAAAGAAAAAAGTGCTCTATACCAGTGAATGTTTTGATTCACTTATTTTAGGACACTGTCTGGGTGAGTGATTTTTCTGATATCTTATCTTTTAGTGTTTAGGTGCTGATTGAATCCACTGTGGTCACCATGTTACAAACATGTTCCTGTAAAGCTGTTCAGGCAAGTTTAGAAACTAACTTTAGAAAAAAAATACAACTCAGATAAATCTTTGCCATGCTGCATCTGAACTTAAGGAAAAATTCCCTTAGAGCATCGTGGTGGTGGGACTTTTTCTGCTGTTCTATCATTCCGAATTACTCTACCATGGCAGATTATAGGACAAATGTTTTGATAATTTAGAAAGAACGTAGAATCCTTATTTTTTTTCACCCCCCCCAAACAGTGAGCCATGACTGCAGCTCTTACCTGGTGCTGGCACAGGAGCCCGTGGTCTTCTGGCGTGTGCTCCGCCGAGAACTGGGGAGCTCTGCTGGAGGAGACTCGCTGCGCTTCTTAGTGGATTTCCTCAAACCTAAGGGAAACCAAAAACAGAGCATTTAACTGCTTAGTTGGATCTTAAACTGGTATCAAGTGTTTTGTCTAGGAATACATTTGATATGATGGAAGCTGTGCATCTAAATTCAACAAGAAAACATGTTTTTGACCTAAAATTATAAGGGAGACAATAAGAAACATTTTTGGACAATAGTTGAGATATTTGCTATGTGGGTAAAAATATAATAACCAATGGGAGTTTATTTCTCCCTCCTGGTTTCGTATAAAGTTAGTCAACAAAGTCCTTAAGGACAAAGTTAGGCGCAGCTTACTGGCTCTTATTTTTTAAATACAGCACAAGACTTGTGCTGTCTGTTAGACCCCTATACCACCAGCCAAATGGGTTATTAATAGCAACACGACCATGGCCCTATGACAGAACAACCTTCATGCTAGGTCTGTGACTCATAACTCAGTAGTACAAAACTAAATACTAAAAAGTTTCAGAGCGAATAAACTGCATACATGGGGGGACTTTTGTACTGTATTTGGCCTGATATTCAATCTTATGTTCTTTAGAATTGATCAATCTAACATATTTCAACATTTTAGCAAATCTTCCAGATTTTAACCACTTCTGCCTAACTACTAACACTTCCCTTGAGTTCAGAAGCAAAAA
This sequence comes from Anableps anableps, assembly GCA_014839685.1. Lineage (NCBI taxonomy): Eukaryota > Metazoa > Chordata > Actinopteri > Cyprinodontiformes > Anablepidae > Anableps > Anableps anableps. The sequence continues at coordinate 21,090,452 of CM026068.1, read as the reverse complement.
CAATTCGATCTGAACATCATGTTAAAAAGATTTTCTTGTTCATGCATTAAAAATATAGAATGACATTAAATTTACTTGTAAAGTCCACTCACCATCATATAAATGTGTTAAAATGTGTGCCTTAAAAGATGAAGAGTGATGAAGTTATTCCAAATGGGATGAAGCTTTTTTCTGTTCTGAGAGAAGGCAGGTTGTTAGTCCTTCCCTACCCTCAAACATACTTCACCGTCAGCTGGTGGGCCAACACGTGAGAGCCAACTTAGGAGGGGTCTCACACTTGGGCAGAGCCCATGACAGAGTCCACTGAGGTTACTATCCTTTTACTCACCTAAAACAGCCCAGAGCCCATGCTAATCTGAGAAGCCTCTGCCTTCCTTCTCAATGTACACAACTTTTATTCAGTTATATTTCTGTATGCAGGTTGACCCCTTTTCCCCATTTCACACGGTATAGCTTTACACGCTTCACTAACGGCCACACTGTTAGCAACAAAACAAATCTAAGAAATAAATCACCTTATTTTGGACAACAGTATTCACTGTTACTTTAAAACACACAACATAGTCTGGATAGTGAATCATGTGTGACTGTGCTTAACAGTCACACATGACAATAACTGAACTAGCGCTGCTGTCAAGAAATGAGTCGTCCATCTCAGGACCCTACGGTTGATTTTAGTAGCAGCTGAAAGGCAGGAGTGTAGAGATCTAACCTTGCTCTTTCTGCAAGGTTAGATTTGCAAAGACATGCAAAGTTGTTCTGGGCTTGTCTCTCCTCAACCAGGTATTCCTGTTATATACTAGTCTCATGAGAGAGAATAGGAACGCAATATTTCCTGTACTGATTCTGAGGTTTGAATGTTTCTAATCATGGAGAAGTAATAAGCCATCTTAAGCTTCATGTAAATAACACTTTAAAGTATTTGAAACACTGTAGTTGTACTGTCATCACTGTGGTTACCTGATGATATGGAAGGTTAATCTGTATAATTTTGCCTGCAAGAGGCTAGGTACTGGTTTGATTATTGTTTATCTAATTCATATTAGATATTCATATTATGTTTTTTTCTTACTCTGATTGCAAGTAATTTTTACTTTCTAATAATTACTGAGATTATATAGCTTGACACGTTAGGGAATATATAAATATTACATGTGCCATGGTACAGACCACTATCATTTTTATATTCCTTGAGGGAACTGCGCCACAATAAAGAACATGAGCATCTCCAGAGAAGTTTAACATTTGTTTACTGAGAATGCCAATGCTACTAAATTTGATATAATGGTTTCAGCAGAGATAAATGTAAAGATTTTAAAACTGTTTAACATTTTAAATTCAAGATTTAACGAACTGGAAAGTTTACTTTGTAAAAGTGCAAAGAATAATCTTCATAGTTTGATTATTATGTTACCATGGCTACAATATGATGCTATGAATTTAATCTTTGTGTTTGAGCTTAGTTTGTTCACAACTACATCTCAGCAAATAATGACCAATTATCACTTTCACTTATTGCTTTAAAACTTGGCCAATTAAATGTTGCCCCCTCTTCCAGATTAAACCAAATCTGTATTGAAATGCTTTTAGTGGTGGTGATGTCTTAACAGGAAGAGGGGCCCCTAAATTATATTCTGCTCAAGCCCCCTAAAAATCTTGGACTAGCCATGGTCACATTTAAAAGTAAAATAAATAAAGGCGAAATACCTAAAATGGACAATGATAAGTATTTGTATGTTTAACTAAATATTTCTTAAAAGGTATAAAATTCAAGTATTTCTTGTGTTAAGTTTTCCTTGTTTAGGAATATCTGCAACTTGGAGCACCATCATGATTTCCTGGTTGTGATTGGTTGTCATTTGTCCAAGCTAATGCACTATTTGCAAAGAATGCTCTGGATGAAAAAGACTGTCCGTGATTGGTGTGGCTCATTTACATACATTTTATCAAGTTGCAGCGCAGACACAGAGCCAAGCATTGCCAGAACGCGTATTACGCGATGTGAGAGATGTAAACACCCACACCACACATAATTCTTTGTTCAGAAAGATTTATCAGTCTCACTGCACGCTCAACGCGAACCTCTAAAAGTGTGGACTATAAGTTATATTGTGGTTCGCATTGATCTTGAGCAAGCAGAGCAAGCTCTGTTGCTTTTATCCTTGACGCCTACCTTGCTGCAGGATTCTTCAAAGAAAAAAAAAAAAAAAAAAGAGCCCCTCAACAGAAGGTTCATATGAATGTCGACACAGGTGAACCTGCCTCTGCAAGAGCACCTTCTAAATCGTCCGGTTTGAGAGAAAGTTGGTTGCGCGCGATCCGCGCCGAGGTGAGGTTCAGAGATGCGACAGCGCATGAGGCGGCAAACGAGCAGAGGCGCTGAATGAAAGTGATAATTATCTCAGGGTTGCTCCTGAGTTCAGAGCAGTTATAAATCATGTGACATCATTACTAACCCATACAGTGTGGCGACGTTGCATGTCAATGGCGTACAGCGGGTAGTTGGATTTCGCCTTCTCTTAGATTTTGTCATACAACAACCACAAACAATGTACTTTATGACAAGCCAACATACAGTAGAGCATCATTTTAAAGGATACATGGACTGTGAAGATCGTTAGAATAATTAGTATGGTGTGCTTTTGTATTTAAGCAGTTTTACTTCAAGACCCCTAAATAAGTATCCAGGTCAACTAAATATCTTTTGAAGTCACCCCAACTAGTAAATATAGTCCACCAGTGTGTATTTTAAGCTCGATATGAGTCCGGTTGTCCTGCAGACTTTACTGTCCACTCCGTGTCAAAGAAATGGACAGAAACTGTGATATAGCTCTCTGCTGTCAGGGAAGCCTATAATCTTTGGTCAGAGCGACACTTTGTGCTGTTAGGCTTGCTTCCAGTTCAGTCACTCTAACCATAACCACCCGTTTAGAGGGTGGTTATGGTTGCTCTCGAAAGAATGTTAAAACTTGGCTCCATGAAGTGTATTAACTCACAACAACCCTCAACCATGCTTATTGGCATCATGTCTTTTTCCATCATTAGTTATTTTTAACACACATTATTACATTTTAGCTAATTTAGAAAGTAAATTAAATTTTATTTCCAAGTCACAGAAATTTGTCATAATTCACAAACACTTAATAAATAAAGCCTGCAAGATAAGTAACAGTACACACACAACAGACAGTTCTTCTGCTCCAGTCTAATTTAAAATAGCTGAAGGAAACAATTCTGGCCAATTGTGATTACTTTAATCAGTATCTCAGAGTATTAAACACTGAAAAATATTTTAACTAACAGTTAAAATCTCTTAAAAAGGCTTTAATGAAAGCATTTCTCTCCCTCGCTTTCTGCATCCCGAAAACAACGCTGAAAGAAGAAGGACCGCGCTTCCTTTCATTAAACATTAACATTACGGTTGGTCGATTTTATCCATGTATTTAAATGCCAAACTCTGTAAACGCTGACGTTCATCATAGGCAGTCGTGGTTGAAATGTGTTTGCAAATAAAACAATGACCAGCAGGGTAGTAGAAACCGGAATTTGAGTGAAAAAAAAAAAAAAAAAATTGTTGGGGATATTCAACCAGTCAAATGCTTCGCAACCTCCCACCATACATCTCCACCATTTGGTTCAGGGATGATCCCAAGTGTCCTGTCTGTCCATCAGGGTCCTTTTCCGAGTAGCTTTAGATTTTTATTGTCTGATTTGGCCCCTTGGCTCCAGCAGTGGAGACGCTGGGGGGGAGATAACTACCCCAATAAAAGGCCTTTCCAAAACTGCTCTGTCATCATGAATGTGAGTATAAAGTCTACACTGATGGGTCTGTTCGGAAAATAAAGATTCATCACTGGACATTTACAGTGGGTCATTTTTTTTAAGTCTAAACTCCATGGTTATGTTTCAGCTGACTGTAAGATAAACGTTTTGAAGAAGCCCTGCCAGAGTGTCAACCTGAATCTGATCGAGAATATATGGGGGGGGAGGAAGGAAGGGGGGCAGCTAAAGATAAGGTGATGGTAAGAAGCCCTTTCTTCAGACCTGCAACTCATCACCAAAGGAGTCACCAAAACATCAATGAAAAAATTCAAAAGCCTGTCAGTTATTACAAGGCTTTGATTGGTTGTAATGTCAATGAAGATATTAATATTTCTTACTAAGAAAGGTACAAATATTTGACATGCCATTTGCAATAAAATACTGAATTTTTTTCAGTGCAAAAATGACACTCATTTTATATTATTTTAAGTGATTCCTGCCTCATTTCCTATCAGAAAAAAACTTTTGGTCTCAAATTAATTTTAACCCAAATCTGCCAGGGGTATCGATCATTTTGCACTAAACAGTAAAAACAGTAAATATTAAAGTAGTAATTAAAAGGCTTCAGCTCCCAAATAAGCCAAAACTCTAAATATTCTGAAACCAGACTTTTGCTACTGTTAATTGTATTTTCCTTTCACTCTATGAAAGTAATCCAGGGTTTCTCATGGAGAGACTGAGCAATATATTTTTCATTCAGGTCTGCAGCTTTTTGATTCGCTAGCAATGACATTTGGGTGTAATTTGTGCACAACTTTGTGTTCCTGCACCTAGTGCAGCACACCTTGTTCTATGGTATACCACAGTTCTGAATCTCTCGCCTTCATTAGTCAGTTACACTGCAGAAACCAAAATGGTAAAGGTATCCCTACAAAAACGTTTTAGAGCTACTAAAATAAATCTAAAGTTGTGTTTTTTATACACAGAAGACGAGAAGTGATTAGCAGCATTAACATATTTGGGCTTTTTCCAGTTTAGGTCTTTGCAACCAAATTTTCAGATCTGAGCCAGTTTACAACACATCTGAATAAAAACAAGCAGGATTAATGTCTTTGATGGAACATCAGGTGTAATTTGGGGTTTGCGTAACACACATGTGGGTAACTTGTACCAAAATGAATCCTGTTTTTTAATCGATGCCTAATTTGTTTGGAAAAATGATCAAACGTGGTAAAAGCATCAGACTATGATCAATCCATTCCCTTAAAAAAAATTAAATAAATAAAAAATAATTAAAAAAAAAAAAATAGAATGATGTTTGGACAGTTTCTTTTTCTGGTTAGACCCTCAGAGTTAAAACTATGAAACTGACTCAAAAGGTTATACATAAGACATAATTTTCATGTAAATCCTAATGACGCCTAAAATAGAAACGGATTATGTCTACCCCAAAGGTTGTGTGACTGCTGACTTCTTAATTTGCATTTACTCAGCATAAATGGACCTAGAAATATTATACTCCTGAATGGCATCAAGTTAGGTCTATAAGTTTATAATTTCATGTTTCTGTTAAAGACTGAGTCAGAAAACAAAAACACTGTCAAATTTAGATGTTAGATGGGATATTTACAACAAACTTATTCAACTTATTTTCAATCTTTGTCCCTTATTTAGTGTAAACAGCATCTATAAACTGGAAGCCTCACAGCCAAGAGAATAATCCTGAAACTCTCTCTTATGTTTCAATAATCTGAAGTACAATAATTACACAATAAACGTGTTTAAACGTCGGAACTAGTGGTGCTTTACCATTAGAGACAATATTAATAAGATCGTTTTTATCTGTTTGGTTTTTTGCAGTTTTTCTTTTCCACCTCCTGAATTTTATTAACCTGTAGTTGATAGCAACTACACCCGTTTTACACAAACATATCCGAAGTCTGAACACCAGGGCTGAAGGCCATTATTAGTCTGATAAGTCAGATCATCTAAACATATCTCGTAAAACCTGCTTCATAATGCAAGCCAATGAAACATAAAGCAACCATTTACTGCACATAAATGTAAAACACTAATCAAGGCAAATGGCTTTTGTGTGTGTGCAAGATTATACTGGTTTTAAAGATATAAAATGAATGAAAGTTAAATTATATCAGAGCAGGTTTGTGAAATTTTAATTGTGTCACACTAAGAATACTTACATGCATTTATAGTTTGGTCCATCTCCATGTTTTTGCTTTGTGGTTGGTAGGTGTGCTTTAAAACGTTTTGAGCTTAGGAGCTGTTATAAACTCTTCATTCCAGTGCTTTAGAGTAGAGGTTTGCAACTGAGACTGAGACTCATGATGATTTGCACAGAAATTATGTCACATTCATCTTAAAGACATACCTTCCATCCAAGTTTCACAACAATGAGCTGATCCTCTACCAACCAATCAAAAAAATCCATCTCTTGCTACACAACACACACAAGTACATTTTTTTATAGAACTTACTGCTAGTTAGCTTGCAATCCAGATGGCCCAGGTTTGGAGGCCCTCAGTTTTGGAAGTTCCAGGTAAGGAAAGTTTGGGTTTTGGCAGGTTTACTTTGGGGTTGAAGCGTGTTGCCCACTCAAATTTTGAAGAGCTGGCAGTTTTGGCCTGCTCCTTGTCTCGTTGTACTGCGGCGTGGAGAGGGACTGGATGCTGATCTGGAACGACGAGCCTTTGTCTGGTCTTTTCCCTGTTTTAAACGGGCGCCCTGCGTAGCAGTGCTGTTGGTGCCCTGTGGTAGAGGAAGAAGAAGAGGAGGAGGCAGAGGAGGACGAGTCTGTCACGTTGCTACACCCAGCTTGGCTGAGGCGGCCGATTTAGACGCCAGCTTGGTTGGTTTTGCAGTTCTGCCTTCGGTACAATTGGGTAGGGACCCAGTGGTTGCTACTTAGACCTGGGAAAGAGTCTGATTTTTTCCGTTTCTGGACCGGAGAGGCCGCACCGGCCGCACTCTTCTTGCTCTGATTCCGACCTGTCGATGCAGGAGCCTCTGGAGCAGCCTGTCTCTTCTTGGACCTTAGCGGGCCTTTCTTGGTCTCTGAGGTATTACTTTTGGGTGGTGGGACTGATTTGGGCTTCTTGGCAGGGGTGGGCCCAAGGACACTGATTTGGTCAGGAGCTTCGCTTCGTTTTAAGCCCTCGGGTGCCCTCACTCTTTGACTGGTGGCCTGGTCGTTCCTGTTCGGATGTTCCCGCTGCTTCTGGGTCGTCTTGCAACACAAACGAAGCCACGGATAGGGTAAGACCGCTTCTGTAAGGTGGCAAAGAAGAACACAAAAATATTATTTTTGAGGAATTCATTTGATCAGAAAGAATTGCTTATTCCAGTCTAGGAATACAAATATGTAAATATACATGACAGAGAAGGATGTAGTCCAACCTTAGATAGACACATACACTATGCACCAAGTAGAAATAGGGGTACCTTCTTGAGCTGTGCCCTCTGGACTGGCCAGTGGCTGAGCTGGCAGTGGCTTTTGGGAGCCTTAGAATTAGGTCTTCTACTTTCAGGTGGGGAATTTGGTTTATGTTTTACCTGCTCTGACTGCAACCTGTAAGGTTGGACATAAAAGAGCAAGGAACAGTGTGGGTTTCTGGAAAAAGGCCACATAAAAAAAATTTTTTATGAATCCCTCTAAAACGACTTAAGACAAAAATGCCAATCCTTGCAGTCACCGGCATTTCTGGAGTAACTATTAAAAACTGGCTTCTAAAACAAGATTAATCATATCTGACCAGGAAAAGAAAGAAACATATGTCTCTTTTAGTAAAGGCACCAACATAGCCATTACCAACTGGTAAAATTTCCTACAGTGTTAAACAAAAATAAAATTCTTCTCAACTATAACGTCAATCTTGCTGCTTGGTTCAATCAAGAAAAGTAGATAAGGATTTTATTGATTGAGAAGTGTACAGTAAACAATGCAGCCAGGCTCACCTTCCAGCTCCTGTGTGGTCTTGTGGCTCGGGTCGCAGCAGTGTTCCTCTGTGAACGGCGCAGTGACCCACCCTGGATTGGAATTAGGCGGTTGGACATGGCACCTCTCTCCTGAAGGGACATACCCCTTTCTAGACACTACCATTCACTAAAACCACAGGAAAGTGAGCAGACATCAGTATTAAAGAAATCATAATGAGAAAATGACAGGTTGCCAGCATGTTTATAGCATAGACTACACCTCCCTCTTTGCGGTCATTTCAGATGTCCCATTTTACAAACGACATCTTGATCAAGACTCACAAACTCAATTAAAAAGTAGACAAAAAAAAAAACAACCTAAAGAAACACTAATCCAATTAGTGGTACTGGGACTTCTATTGACTAACAGACAAACCTAAAAACCACAGGTAATGTAATCAAAAAGCTTTTTATCTAAAACTACAAATGACTTCATTAACTGTATGTAATCTACACTGCTTTGATCCAAAAGTTAATTCAATCAGCTGAATTTCTTCAAATAGAAACTTATTAATGCATGTTTACAATAGCTGAGCAATATTTTACAATCTTGCATTAAATCACAAAATCATCTTATGTTTTGAGCTTCAACAATCCAGGATGTTTGCACATCAAAGTACAAAGTAGGTAGTAGAGATAGAGAGATATAGATATAGATATATATAATATATACATATAAAGATATAGAGACATAATATATAATATAGAATATATATAGATATATAGAGATTATATATATATATATACATATAATAATACATATATACATACTATAACTACATACATACATACACACCACATTTAAATAAATATCACATTTTAATGGAGATCAAGTGTCAAAAACTCCCCATAGCAAAAAATATTCTTATGACTTGAACATTCAATGTGTGAGAAATAACCAGGACAGCTTGTGGTTAGTAAGTCACCAGTTTCTAATAATTATGATAAAGAGAATTTCATATGATAGTATGTATATTTTGCCTGTAAGCTCAATTCACATGAGGAGAATTGATTAGGGTGAATATATCTATGTGGATTTGATACTTGTAAATAATGCTAAAATCACAACCTAAATAATTTTGGCATAGAAAAAAAAAAAAAAAAACTACATACCAAGAAATGGCACTTTTAAGCCGTGATATAATGAATCCTGATGATATAATACGCCACATTCCCCAAGCTCATAGGGCCACGTTAGGCCTGCACTGACAGTGCATCCTTGTCTTTGTTATTCGAGCACTGACAACTGGCACGCCACTCGCCAGTAATGTGATTAGATTTTACACAGCAAATGGCTGACATTTTTAATCGCCATCAGTTTGGTTCTCTTTCACAACCACAACAACCGTAATCCTGTTTAGTACATATGATTTCCAGAGGCCTGTATTTCTGACGTAGTTGTTTATGCCTCACCGAGCAACGTTAGCATGTTGAGCCAGTCATTCTCTACCATCTCATACGTTTTGACAGCAGGGAGTAACACTGTATATTTTGCGCACAAAAGTACCATTTAAACGCGAAAACCACAATCCGTATGGTATCTCAACGAGAAAACACTACATTTTAAAGCTTAAACACTTAAAATTTACGCGGGCCTAATTTAGCACTGGTGCATTGAACTGCGTCTTAGTTTGAGTTACCGGTGTGTCAATCTATTTAGACACTTAACCAATTGGTAGATTTGAACAACTATCTCGTTTGTGTAAGTTGTTGTAACAAAAAAGCATATGTCTGAAATAAACAACGAAGACAGTCTCCCAAAATACAAACATAACTACTTGAGATGAGCTGGGCACCGAAAATGGCAGCATCGGATGGATCGACAGCGGTTTGATGTAATAAAGCTGTGGGGCTAGCTAGGTTGGTATTCGGGCTATTATGACACACAAGTATGGCTGACAAGTTTAAGAAAACGAAAAGAGACGTGATGGCCCAAAATACGTTGGCCCACCTTTTATGATGACTGGTAGAGGAATCAAATTCAAAATACACGACTGTCACAAAGCAAATACAATGACTAATTCTTAGCAACTGTGTCAACCTTGTTGTTGCGTACAAGCGTACTACGAGCCAACCTTTACAAAATATGAGAACTGAACCGATGTTTCTTAGCCATTAAAGGCCAAGGGCTCCCTCTCACTGCACCAATGTCTGGGGCTTTAGCTAATGCTAGCCTAGAGAAACTAAGTTGTCTAACAACGTGTAAACAAAACACATTGTCTACTGTTACAGTTGGGTAAACAGGACCAAATAAAGCCAAAGATCTTAATGTCGTGGCTAAACTGACAAGAGTCGAGGCTAGTCAGTTATTAGCAAGCTAATATGAGCTTAGCCATGCAACATAGCTTTTTTTATTGGCCGTTCAGTAGTAACCTGACAAAATGGAAAAGAAAAAATACTTTTACAAGTGGTTGTTTGTTATCAAAAATTATAGTTGTCCGGTTTATGAAATACTAACCTTATCAAAATAGAATTGGCCACCGCAGGGAAGTCACGTAGGTTACGTTAAGCGACGTTAAATCATCCAAGAGCGTTGTAGCTAACCTTGGCATGCTAATCAATAAGAGCTTTCCTTGTTGTCACTGGCTAGCGCTTTGCCAGCTCGACAGAATGGGGTTCACAAATGAGAGCTTCAATACACTTCACAAACTCTGAGTTTCTGATTAAATACAATCAACTCCAACTCAATTAACTAGTCGCACAACTAAAAGGTAGCACGACCTCGCTAGGTTGCAAAAAAAGAAATGGCCACTGATACATTTTAGACACAAAAAACAGGAAAGAAGGAAGGGGGTTCTGGATAATTCTACGACACTGAATCATAATTCTATTGATACAAATCAATATTAAATAATTTCAAAAGACTGGTGACTGAGATGTCACTGAAAATGTAAATATTTCATATATTGTTGTTACCTATTTGTTCCAGTGTTGTAGTTGTAACAGACTGTGCACTGCTCCTCTTTTCTCTCTCTACCCCTGCTAGCTTCGTATCAGCTGAGCGGCCTACAACTGCAATATACATCCGCGTTATTCATCCGCTGGGTAACTAGATACCTCTGATTTTCGACATCTGCCTACTGCGACTCGGTCGCCTACAGACACTGGCTTAAAGTCGAAAATACCAATACAGTGTTGCTGAGAAAAGAGGGTGTTTGTCTGTATATGATCAGCTGCATTCAGGTAAACACTGGTAACACTAGCTTGTCACAAATATTAAGTATCAATCCGCTGGGTCGTTAACCCCCCCCCCTCCCCACTTCTCTTTCTCACTGAATGTGGAAAAAAAATATATAACTCTATTAATGATTCATGTCTTCATAATTATTTTCCTGATACTCAAACATAACATCCGCTAAATGTATTAATCTGCCGTGAAGTATTTCAGCCAGAGATGTTTTTTTTTTGTTGTTGTCATGGTTCAGCTGCTGCGTCCAAAATGGCGTCCTGCTTGGGGAGCAACTGTTGAAATTAGTGGCCAGGGCCCACGCCCGCTAAGACTTTTCTCAACTTGTGATACAGAAATGGTAGGTAGAGTATGTTTTTCAATATAAATGCAGGGAAATATTGAGTGAGTCCTCTCACGTTTTGTACATATCTTAGGATATACACGTTTATTTTAATTTCCCTTTGGGATAAATAAAGTATTTTGATTTGAATTGAATTCATACAGACTGCTGTATGTTTTCTCAGGTAAACAATCCTTTTACTTTTAAGTATTTATTTATGTTTATTTGTTTAATTTAAGGTAATATGGACAATATGGACCATTTCTTTGCAACATCATGGTAGAGGTGTCCCTCCAAAACAGGTGAAGACAACCCATTGTGGTTTTCTACACGACCAAAACATTTCAGAGTAAGATGTCTTCATCCCCTTCATCTCTTTTTATGGTAAGGTTTAAGCTTGACTGAATCACCTTCTGCATACAGAACTCTGTCTGGATAAGTATTTGCCTTCCAAACAAACATCAATTTGGCTTAGGATTGTACCATTTCTTATACTGAAAATTGTTCATTCATGCTACATTAGGAATGAAGGGATTCGAGAATTGCGCCGCTCAGGGGTGGTAGCACGTTGGAGTAGCTCCTGTAATTTCATTGAAATTTTTTTCTTTTTTTCAAATTTAATTCCTGCTTTTCTTGGAAAAAAATGCTTTTCTCTGACAAACCGTCCCTTTTTGTCCTGGATGCGTGCAGCTGGATTGAGTTTTCCAAAAACTTTTTTATATTTTGCTCTTTTGTTATGATGCATAACCAAAGCAGCAGGGTAGTTTACTACAGGGAGCAGCTGTTTAACAATGGAAAAACAGAAATAATACAAACTGAAACCAGAAATTCCAGAGGAGTTGAAAAGGAGGCATCGTGGATGCAGAGTTGGAGCAAAGATGTGAGAGAAAAGGAGGAAGTTCAAACTATCTCTGCCATCCATCATTATGGGCAACGTGAGATCGTTAGCGAAACAAGTGGATGAACTTCAAGTTCCTGGCAAGGACTCAGCAAGAGTATCAGGATTGTAGTATTATGTGTGTTACCTGAGACATGGCTACAGGATCATATACCCGACTCCAACGTCTCTCTGCCAGACTCCTTACTGTACGGGCCGACAGAGATTTAAAGAGTAGCAGGAAATTCAAATTGAATTCAAATTCAAAAATACTTTATTTATCCCAAAGGGAAATTAAATAAAAGGAAAAGGAAAAGAGGTGGATTGGCAGTGCTTGTCAACAACAGATGGTGTCACCCAGGACACATTACTGTCAAGTGTCGTCTCTGCCGTCCAGACATTGAACAGTAAGTTTTCGTCCATATTATTTGCCGTCCATATATTTGCCAAGAGAGTTCACCTGTGTTGTTTTGATGGCTGTTTACATTCCACCCTCAGCCATTGCATGCGATGTCATCAGTTCCGCTGTTTCTAAGATGCAAACCCAACACACCAATTCTTTTGTGGCAATATCAGGTGATTTGCTCATGTCTCACTCTCTGCTACACTGCCAACGTTTTCAACAGTTTGTCAGCTGCTCTATCAGATAAAACAAGATATTGGACTTGGACAAATGTCAAGGATTCATATATTTCCAAAGCAAGACCTCTTCTGGGTAAATCACATCACAACCTTGTTTTTCTCTGCTCAGAATATAAACTCCTTGTCCAGATACTACCTGTAACAAAAAGGATTGAGAGAAAGTGGTGACAGGAAGCCGAAGAATCCCTACCAATTGGATTTCTCTTTGCAAGCCACATGGAGAGGGCATTAATGCCATGACTGAGTGTGTGACTGACTATATAAACTTCTGTGTGGACAACACCATCCCCACCAGAACAGTGAGATGCTTCCCTAATAACAAACCCTGGATCACCAGTGACTTGAAGGAACTGTTAAACAGGGAAAAAAGAGCCTTTAGGGATGGAGACAGGAGTTATTGAGTATACAAAAGTAGCTCAACGTCAAAATTAGAGACAGCAAGGAGGTGTATAGGAAGAAGCTGGAGAGTAAACTGCAGAGGAAAAATATCAGAGATGTGTGGTCAGAGATGAAAAAAATCACAGGCTTCAAGCAAAAGGAGGATCAGATAGATGGAAGTCTGGACAGAGCAAATTAGCTGAAGACATTCTTCAATAGGTTCAGTTCAGGAACAAGCTCACCATCCTCCCCATCCTGCCCCCAGCCAAACAGACATCCCACCTTCCTTTGACCCTCAGCTTTCCTGTCACATCTTAGATGTTTTATCCTCTACCTCAGTCATGGACTCTTCTGCTTCCACTAGTTTGTCTTCAACCAAATCAGGAGATGCTTCTGCTCCCTTGGCCTCCCTCTCCCACTTTTCTGTTCCTAGAAGTCAGGTGAAGAGGCAGCTGGAGAGACTGAACTGGAACAAGGCTGAAGGACCAGATGGTGTCAGCACCAGAGTCCTGAAGGTCTGTGCAGAGCAGCTCAGTGGGATTCTGCAACACCTGTTGGAGTTGAAGATGCCATTATACACCTGCTTCAACAAACCCACTGTCATCTGGACAAAGCAGGAAGCACTTGTGAGGATCATTTCTTTGATTTCTCCAGTGCATTAACAACAATTCAGCCTGATCTGCTTCATCTCAACTACAGAAGACTCAGGTGGAGGCTTTCAAACAATCGCCTGAATGCATAACTACCTGACAAACACTCCACAGCTTGTGAGACTGAAGGATTGTGTGTCTAGCCAGGTGGTCAGCAGCACAGGAGCACCACAGGGGACTGTACTCTCACCATTCCTTTCCTTTTCACTCTATACACTTCAGACTTCCAGCAGAAGTCAGACTCCTATCATCTACAAAAATACTCAGATGACTCTGCAGTGGTTGGGTGTATCAGAGATGGACAAGAAGCTGAGTACAGAGAGCTGGTGGACCACTTTGTGGTATGGTGTGGAAACAATCATTTCATCTTGAATATGAACAAAACAAAGGAGATGACTGTAGATTTCAGGAGAAACAGGGTCATATCAAACCCTATTTCCCTCACTGGAGAAGAAGTGGAGGTGGTTGAGGAATATAAATACCTCGGTGTTCATCTAGACAACAGACTTGACTTGAGGTTCAACAGTGAAACCATCTACAAGAAGGGACAGAGCAGACTGTACTTCTTGAGGAAGCTAAGATTCTTCAAGGTTTGCAGCAAGATGTTCCAAATCTTCTATAAGTCTGTTGTTGAGAGTGTCATTTCCTCTGCCATCATCTGTTGGGGCAGCAGCATCAGAGCCAGGGACCTAAAAAGGCTCAATAACCTGATAAAGAAGGCTGGTTCTGTTCTGGAGACGACTGTGGAACCTCTGGAAATGATGGTACAAAAAATAAAAAAATTACGGACAACCCTGACCATCCTCTTCATGAGACTGTCATTGGAAAACAGAGTCTCTTCAGTCAGAGGCTTCTTCAGATTGGCTGTAAAACAGACCGCTACAGGAAATCTTTCCTGCACACAGCCATCACAATCTATAATAATTCCTTAATTAAACGAGTTACATCAACATTTAATTTTCCTTTGGGAAAAATAAAGTATTTTTGATTTTGAATTGAATTGAAAATCAACAGAAAAAAATCTCGTAAGTCTGAAGCCACCTCCGATTTCTTAGCAATTTATTTCTGAGAAGCAAGACTTCTAACAGTTAGGGACACTAACATCAACATGCTAACTCCAGAAAAAAAAATTGGCACCTTCAATTTAAGGTTTTATCTTGTGTCTACATGTAAAAGACAACTTTAGCAAAGAACTAGCTTTAAGTCACTATGAAATTTGAGGCAACACAAACACAACTTCTTTGTTTTTCAACTTCACATTGTTTTTTAATAAGTTGATAAAAATACAGAGCATACCAGTTTACAAGGACATACTGTCCCTCCCCTTATATATTGACAGGCCTAGCAAAAATCTACAGAAATCTTTAAAACTGTCTGATATCCTATTGCAGTAGAAAAATCTCACAATGGAAAATCCTGAAAACTTCACTTTTTACTAGAATATAAATATAACATTTAACGGAGGCAGATTTCTCATAGCAACTATTAAAAATGAGAAAAACAAGAGAACATATTCAAGTCAGGCAGAAATGTTTTGATCTTTAAAAGTCAGAAAATAACTCCTTGCCAAAACTTGTCCCGAGCTACAGCTATTGCAATAATTAATAAATTAAAAATAGAAACTGTATAATGAACAAGGATGGGGGCTCAAGTTTATATTTCCAAGTATATAGTTAGGAGGAAGGTAAGGGAGATAAAAACACCTCTCAGCTCACTGTCATAAAACTGCACCAGACTTTTCATTGTGAGATCATGCTGCTGCAATATAATCAGAAGCTAATTTAAATCTTTGTACACATCTTAAGTACTCAAAAAATGTGGAGGGCGGCGAATTTTCATTAGCAAAGTGTTTGCAAAACAGCTGTTGACATCTCTGCATAATATACAGTGGGTCCTGAAAAAAAAAGAGACATGGCAGGGAAGTATAAGCACTACCTATAAAAGGTGACCATGATCTGAAAGTCCAGGTCTTAGATAAAATCTGCAACTTAATGTAGAACTTTAGAAATGCATTTTCTTTCAGCTGATCAGTGCTGAATACAAAGAACTGGGCTTTTGTCCTAACACATTGTTGGTTAAAAAATATTTATTTATGCCATTCAAATAGTGGTATGTTTCATATGTTTTGTAGATTTACCCAAAAAAGTTGTGCCATTGACCAAAAAAAAATTAATATAGATTCCGTTTGCTAAGTTGTCAATAACACTATTTATGTGAGTTTTCAAGAATTTAACAGGCTTTGTCTTGATACTTGTCCTCCATAGGTGACGTTAGCATTGTTTTCGGACAGAGGATCCTGAACCACATCCTGTTACTGTGTCAAGGGAAGTATGACTATCTGGAACGCTTACCAGATAACATTCTGCTCAAAATCATCTGCTTACTTAAGGTGAAAGATGTAGCTCTGTTGGGACAGGTTTCCAGAAGATTCAGAATGGTAAGACCCTCACAAAATGTCAAATTTATAGTAGGGGTAGCTGGATTTGATTTGTTTTTAATCATTTGCATGAATGCACATTTATTGTAACATTCTAAAAATTTAATAATCCTAATCTTTTTGTCGTGGGGTCTAACTGGACCATAGCTCTGCAACTCGGAGAAGTTCTGGGAGCAGATTGTGAGGACCGATTGTGCTGATTTCAACAGTGACATGGAGGGCATAGCCAGTGCCATGGGATGGAGGATGACCTATTTTACCTTCTTTCACAAAAATAGCGATAAAGAGCAGCATAAATGAAAAGCAACACGACTGGTTTTTTGTCATTTTTTAAGTGAACAAAATAAAAGAAAAATGTGCAAAAACATGCCTAAAACATACTAGTATTTTCGGGTTGCAAATATGTTACAACAGTTGCGTTTTAGGCATGTTATAAAGTAGACATTGCAAAATTACAGGCAACTCAAATTAGGATGCTACATAACACATTAACCTAAAATATAATTTTTTAAAATTTAGACTAAAAAAACAAGATGGCAAAATATAATCTAAAAAATCTTCAATGAATACAGAATGAATCCTACTGATATCAGATCAGAGGAGAACGTCAAGTTACATACTTCCTGTTTACATTTGAGTAAATTATTATAGCGCCCTCTGCTGGTGGTCCACATGACTAGAAGGTGTCTCTTCCTCCAGCATTCCGTGAGCACTGTGATGTGTTCTTTCAATGAGCCAGTAGAGGGAGCAGCACAGCAATGAAAGCAGGATGATGATGTCGGGAGGAGGAGAATCAAGAAAAAAAAATAAACCCTAGGGTGGCGTGTGCAAAACAAGTGCTGTAGTTCTGGTTACCATTTCCAGGCCTGAATGCAGCTACTTAGTTATCCTGCCTTGAAGCCTTGGGCAAATCTGCTTTGGTGAGTATCTGCTTTGGCCCAAGTAAGCTACTGTAACATTAGATTGAGGTTTGAACTTTTTTCAGTTTTAAGATATCGTTATTGAGTCACAAGACATTTATAAAGTTATTTGTTGCCTTGTTGTTATTTCTTGTTTTTAAAGAAAGCCAATAACACAAAAATCCAGTCTCTTGTTAAGAAAAAAAAACAACACACATGACAATTGATAATTTTTTTTAAAAATGGTACATTAAACATGAGCTCTCCTTCTGTGATTTGACATGGCCACATTCAGCTGTGACTGAGGTATTATAGCCTATTATTAGCCTCTTGCACAGACTGCTCAGCTGAGTCTGGTCTTGGAGAAAAAATGTTCATTACGTAACAATAAAGGATCTGTCTCCCAGACTCACTTCCTGAATACCAATGCAGCAACCAGGCCTCACACTGAGGGCGAGCGGAAGCCCCATCCATTTGTTTGTTGGAGCTTGGCTTGTTGTTTTCTGCTTATCCCTTTTCTTTTTTTTTTCTGCTCTACACATTCGTTTTGCCACCCCTCCTTTTCAGAAACTCTTTGTAGGTCAGTGATGCAGCCGGAGTGACGCAGCACTGGCAGCTGTCTCCGCAAGACAACTTTGCACAGCAGGAGCAGGAAAATCTCTGCCAGAAGCAAAGTCCACACACCGGCAGCAGCGATGACAGGAGATGGGAAAGGCCTGAGATGGGCCAAGGCAACAACGGAGGCCGAGTAGTCGCTCTACCCTCCTGAGCTGAAACAAACAGCAGAGAGACTTCCACTGCACCAGAGATGGGCCCAAAGCAAGACCTTCCACACAGAAACATTTTTTAATGGGCGACTACAGGTATGAGTGCTTATTACAACAGCAAAATAAAATCTCCCAGGCATAAATCTCTTTTTTAACTGGGATTGCTTTATATAAGGCCTACTCAGCCTTGTGCAACGGTGTTTGCCTCCCAGCCGCCGAGTGTTCCCACAGGCCACAGCTGAGATCACTGAGCTAAAGAAGCATAAAGGCATGTATATATTTTCTGTCATTTTAAAAATTTACTGACTGTGATGTTAGGGCTAGATGGGAAGGCACATCTTATATAATACAAAACGTAATCCAACATCGAGAGCATATAAGGTTTAAAGTATGGGCAGTTCCCCCCCCCCCATCTGCCATTTTGTTTTCCAGTTTAGATTTACATTATGAATGGGAACAGAGTAATTCTTCCTAAAGTCATCAAAAGCAAACAAAAAAGGTTCACTAAAAGAAAAATATCATGGCACAGTGGTTGAAATGGTTCACAGTTCAAATATTTTGCAGTTTAAAATCATTTACTTCAAGCCGCAGTATGTAACTTTTGTGAAAAATGTTTTTTACAAATTTGTTAAAATTATCATTATGTCGTGACAGTATAAGACAGATAATCTGTGAAAAAAAATCAAGCTCCTCTGCCTTCTCCCAATGCTCTCAGTACTAACTGCTGAAATACACCACTCAATCAGAAACAACCAATCAGTAGAAGAGTTTTACCACCGTCAATTAACCTCATGTATGCGCCACTCACACATTCCCCCTTGCTCTCTGCTATGTTAGAGCAGGTTCACCACATAGCCTGCCACAAATGCTAAGGCTAGTTAGCATGGCCACCGATGACAGTGGATAAAGTCAAGTTTATTTGTATAGCACATTTCAGCAACAAGGCAGTTCAAAGTGCTTTATGTCATGAAAACAAAAAACATCATAAACACATCAAACAGTCACTCACCAGTTGTGAAACCAGTAACAAACACTACATTTTATCAAGTGCCATCATTGAAAACATTAATACACATCAAATATGTTGGTCAATGTTATGGGTCAAAAGCAACTCTAAACAGGTGGGTTTTTAGCCTTGATTTAAAGGAACTCAGTGTTTCAGCTGTTTTCTGGAAATTTGTGCCAGATTTGTGGAGCATAGAAGCTGAATGCTGCATCTCCATGTTTGGTTCTGCTTCTGGGGATCCAGGATAAATGGTGTTCTTGAAACAGTGGGTTCACCACATAGCCTGCCACGAATGCTAAGACCTGTTGTCGTTGTATCAACCTACCAGACCACTCAGGTCTGGAACAAACTTCCAGAAAACTGCAAAACAGCCAAAACACAAAATTCCTTTAAATCAAGGCTGAAAACCCACCTGTTGAAAGTTGCCTTTGATTAGTAGTCTGGACCATAAATAAATAAAGTGGATCACTGATCAATATTTTTAACTATATTTGCTTGATGGTCCGTATGATTTTGATGCATTGATATTTTCCCAATGATTTTCATGTGTATTTGGTTGATGATTTTGCTCGATGATTTTGATGATTTGCTGTATACTTGATTGATGTTTTCACTTTGAACTGCCTTGCTGCTGAAATGTGCTATACAAATAAACTTAACAGTAAGTTGTTTCTTCACCATTAGCAGCTCGTACACAAGGTTGATTGACAGCACTAAGATCTTCCTCGTGATTCTGATTGGTTGTTTTAGGTCGGGAGTGGTGCATTTCTTCATAGCTCAGGGAGGTGGTGGAGGAGCTCCATCTTTTCACAGATTATCTGTCTCATATCAAACTCACAACATGGTGACAGTTTTAACAAATATGCAAAAACATATTTCTGTAAAAGTTACATACTGCACCTTTAACTGAAGGAGGAAACTGGCAGTAAACTGACATATATCACAAAACATTTTAAATGATAGACCAATGCAAAGTAGTTCATAATTGTGAAGGGGAAGGAAAACAATACATGCTTTTTAAAAGGTTTACCAAACAGAAATCTGAAAAGTGTGGTGTGCATTTGTATTTAGCCCCTTCTCCTTTAACTGGTTTTGCCCCAGTCCGCCCCAGTCAGATTCGTCTCCATTAGCAGATCCTGTGTGGTTCTTCCCTGTTTTCTGTAACCACTTCAGGGGTATTACAAGCCATGCCAAGCCATATATTGTGCACAAGCAATTTTATTTACAGCAGACTGCATTTGTTGATTGGCTCGTGATTTACATCACTGCATGAGCGAAGACTGGACCTTGCAAACTCCAAACAACATCTCAGCCACCGGAGTGGACAGGCGGACATGACATTTGCTATCAGAGTTGCTCACTGTGGAACAGCATAATCATTCTTGTCAGGAACACATGCGTTAACTTTTGGAGCGGGATGAACATGATTTTGCAGATCTGCAAGCAGCATGTCTCTCGGAAAAACAGGCACACAATTAAGAAGCGAGAAAAAAACTGTGCAGCTCTGGTCAACGTTCTGTCAGAGCTATAGTTTGGCGCAGGTCAGTGTGAAACACTGGAACTACATAACATTAGTTTGGCATGATGTGCAGTTTATTCTTTGTTTGGAATTTTCTTTTAAATAAAGTTCATGCGTGGATATTGGTGTACATCTTTTGACTGCATTTCCTAAATCCAAAAGGTTGCACATGTTTTAAAAAATAATAAAGTGCCACAATATAGGTAGATATATACGTATTGCAAACTAATCAGCTAAACTCAGTTGTTTTCTTTATGTTTGGGCCAGCAATGAATTTCTGTAAGACAAAATTAAATATCTGGGGTTTTTTTTTTTTGAGTCCATCAAAACCACAACTTTGAGGGTCTCCATTGAGACTGCAAACAACATTGTTGTGTTGCTGCAAACAACATCATTGGAGCAACAACCACAGCTCCTGCATGCTCGCCGCCTGCCCACGTTCCTATGTTCCTGCCCATATTCACGCCCACAAGAGTGAGGAACAGACTGCAAGGGAGACGCTCCAAACATTGCTGGAACCAAACCAGACATTAACCGGCAAGACTGAGACTTGACAATGGTGAAGGGGCTTTTGATACCCCTCCTTTAATACCCCTAAATAAAATCCAGTACAACTAATTGTCTTCAGTACTTACCTAATTAATAAATAAAATCTGCTGTGTGTAATTTAATCTCTGGGGAAAATACCAAACAAAAAGCGTCATTAAGACCAAGGAACTCAGCAGAAAGGTCAGAGGTACAGCTGTGGAGAAGTTTAATGCAGGATCATTATTCAATCTATCCTCTAAAAGAATGGACACAGCATGGCACAATTGCAAACTTACTAAATATGTACCCACCTACACTAACATACCAGGTATGGTAACGTTGGAAGTACTGCAAAAATCCACAGCTCAGGTACAAGAATCCATGGACAGGAGTATTAATCATGCACCTTGATTAAAAACTGTCAGGTAGAAAGCCATCATTGATAGAAAAACATCAGAAATACCACCTGCAACTTGACAAAAGCCATAATGGACACATCAAGGATACGAAAGAATGTGCTGTGGTCAAGAAAAACTTAATGAGCATGTTTGGAACTATATGCAAAACACTATGTGTGGAGAAAACGTAACACTGGACATTACTCTGAATACATCATCACCACAGCAAAACATGGTGGTGGCAGCTTCATGGTGTGGAGATGCTTTTCTTCAGCAGGGAAAGTGAAGCTAGTCAGACTCAATGGGAAGCTGGATGGAGGTAATCCTGGGAGAAAACATTTTATTGGCTACAAAACACTTGAGACTGGGACAAAGAATTTCAATTCCTGAATTTCATTTACAGTATTTATTTGTTTAACTGCAACCATACACAGAAAACACTGAGTTCAAAGAGCAATGATGTACTGGACCAGATTATAATTTGGGGGGGAGGGGTTTCCAGCAAATTCCCTTTTGTAGTCCCAATGGCAAGTGCAAGAAAAATCAAGAGGAAACACAATGAATTAAAAGAAATTAAAATGATTAAGAGAAGATTACAAAAGCAGGACAAGGACCCAGGGGGGTAGACAAAGCTACAATGAAGTGGATTAGAGCAAAGCATATCCTTGTTTTAGAATGGGCCAGTCAACATCAAGGATGCTGAATGCATATACAAGCCACACTTTTCAGATTTTGCTATGTCACTTTATCACATAAAATTTTAAGACAAGTATTTTTGCAAGGCACTGTATTGATTATTTCATTGTTTTCTTATTGTTATTCACTGTGTTTTAAGAATCACACACACACACAGAGACCACCTGAAACAAGCGGCTGGGATAAATGAACAGAGCCCTGACGCCAGGAAGAAAATAAATAGGTGAAAGGTGAAAGGTGTTGAACCAAAGCATTATTTGTGTGAGGTGCTGCGCAGCCTATGAAAGCTGAAAATCCTGACTCGTGTATTTACATTTCATCAAAACAGACCTAATGGTCCATGGGAATGAGTTGTGCTGTAAACACCTAGTCCTTTTTTGAATAAACATTATTTTTATACTTCATTGTAAATAATAATGAGCTCACAGATGAGCACAGTTGCTCTCTTGGCAGCCTTTAGTGGACGCAGCGTACAGGATAGTTTGACCTGTCGTGTACAGAGTGATTTTATCCTGACCTGTGAGAATCTCTCATCTGTTTGTTCTCACAAAGCAACATCGGGGAAAACATTACAACTAAAAATTTTAATGTATTCTCTTTAGATTGTATGTTATTGGCCAGCACAATGTAGTGCATAATTGCAAAGTGGAAGAAAAAGGATACATGCTTTTTAAAATGTTTTAAGAATAAAAAAGAAAAGTGTGGCCTGCTTTTATATTGTGTCCCCTAAACTTTGATACCCCCTAAATATAATCCAGCCCTATCATCTACTGTCAGAAGTCACCTAATTAGTAAATAGAGTTGATCTGTGGGTAATCTAATCTCAGCATAACTACAGCTGTTCTGTGAAGGCCTCAGAGGTTCCTTAGACAACATTTGGGAACAGCCCTATGATGAAGACCAGGGGACAGAGCAGACACAGTGGGGATAGAGTTGTGAAGATGTTTAAACCAGGTTCAGGTTATGACCTCCAAATATTTAAACATCTTATTGTTCAGTCTATCATCCAAAGCAATCAAAGGAGCACAACTGCTAAGTTACCAACACATGGTTGTCCACCGAGGTAGCCAGACCAGGTAAGGTGAACAATAATCAGACAACCAGCCAATAAGGAAACTGTGGAAACCTTGGAAGGGCTGCAGTGATCCACAGCTTGGGTGGGAAAATCTGTCAATATAGCTATTAACCATGCACATTACAAAATCTGGCCTTTATGTTGGCAAGAAGAAAGCCATTATTTAAAGGAAGCCAAAGAACTGCTGTTTGGCACAAGATACAGGAAGCATATGGATGAAAGAGCTCTGATCAGAGGAGACTAAAAATGGAGCTTTATTGTGGGTGACATGTAAAATGCTATGCTCACCCAGACATACTGGCTATCCGCAGGGTGAAATACGGTGGTGGTAGTATCATGCTATGGGAATATATGATTTATACCAGAACTGTGAAGTTGGTCAGAGTTGATGGGAAGCTGGATGGAGCTAAATACAGGACTATCCTAGTAGAAAACCTGTTAAAGGCTGCAGAGGAGTTGAGACTGGTGTGAAGGTCCACCTTCTAGTAGGACAAAACCCCCCAAACAGGACCCCTCCACCCCCACCCTCCGCTGCTCCAGATGTGACAGAGCAGACTGGTGTTCACAGATACTCTCCATCCAATCTGAGTGTAAGCTTTAGAAAAAAAAAATATTTAAACAAACTAGCCAAAACTTTCAGTCTCCAGATTCACAAAGCTGGTGGAGACATATCCCAAAAGACCTGAAGCAGTAACAGCAGTGACAAGAGGTTCTTCTAAATATTGATTTACCGGATCTGAACACAAGCTACACATTTCAGATTTCTAACATTTCAAAAACACTTAATTTGATTTCCTTCCACTTCAAAACTTTACATTACTTTATGTTTATTTATCTCCAAAAAAAGTCTATAAACTACACTGAGTTTGTGGTTATTTGTTGCGGTTAACAAACATTTTTAAGGAATCCATACCACTTTCTTAACAAGGTCCCTTAACTTAGAAGAGATGCAGCCATGGTCTAGTCTTAGGAAAATAAGAGTTTTGCACATTTTGCTGCCAGAACCAAAATTACTTTATAACTTTGCATTCTTAAAACAATTTTGCTATGATGCAAATAATACAAAAATGAAAAGACAACTGATCAATAGTTTAAAAAACAAACAAACAAACAAAAAAAAAACACAAAGTAAAATGTGTTTTCTTTGCATTTAGATACAAGAAGTAAGCACATTCTTACAGATACTGCACCTGCTTTTTCACATCAGCCGCCATGTAACATTGCTTGTCTGGTTAAATGTAGGTGTTAGTCAGGATGGGGAGGGCCTAAACAGTTGCTTCTGTCTTTAGAGGCTAGTAGAGAAGCTACAGAGCTGTGTTGTGTGTTTAGCTTCCTCCCCTCCCCCTCGTCTGCAGTGCTGACGCATCTGCTGCTTTCGCATCAATCAGCAGCCTCTATATAGGTATACCCCGAGTCGCTGCAGAGAGCATGGTTCGCTTTTTTATCTTAGCCAGAAAAAGCATTGCTGAACATCTGAACTGTGATTGCTGCCTTGTACAATCTCCTCCTGCCATCAGCTTTACCTAACCACAGTGACTGTCAAGACATGGGCGAAAGGCAGTGGTGCGATATGCTGCTGCACAGGCAGAGACTGTGTGCACAAGCAGATGGTGTGCTGTTATGCATTTAAGGTGCATATTAGAGGACTCATGATGATTTATATTTCATGCAAGGCATTGTCCTGTAAAAGCATGCATCAGGCTTCACTTGGATCTAGTTTGCAGTGTCGGGGAGATTTAATACAGCAGCAGTTATTCGGCTCAGGACCCCTCGCTATGAGTGTTCATAGCAATGCAGCTGAGCGTGTTTTCTGGCAGTGGGATGAAGAACAGAGCTGATGTGTGATGTAGAGCCCTGCATTTCTCCGCTCTCCCTACAGTCGTCTGCAATGCTTAATAAAAGTTGACGTTTCCTGCTTAGTGGCTCCAGAACGAAAGCATCAGTTGCCCAGCTAGTACATGGGACAGACCCATGCTCCGATTTAGCTACATCCTGCTAAAAATAACAAAAAACTGCGAGTTATTCCAATCGCTGTAGTGCTGTAGGACAGAGGAGGGTAGGGCAGCTCTAGCCCAGGACCCAGGCTGCAAGGATAGAAGCGATGGATGCTGAAGCTGAAGTCATCTGCACACTGATGAGAGGGAGGGAGAGGAAGAAAGACGTCAGAAAATGCTCGGCTCCAGACATCACCACTGTTCAGCGACCATCATAGGGGAAAAAAGTACTTTCGCCCATCTCTTATGAAACTGTTTTTCGAGTATTACTGTGTATATACCAGGCCATAGAGAAAGGGATACTGCACGATATTGTTTCCTGTTCGTTGTGCATCATTTTCTCTGATTCACTAAGGTACGTTTTGCATGCTTACCCTCAAATTCTAACCTGTTTTTTGTATGTGTGTGCGGAAGTGTGCCTTGTAGAGCTGAAGAGAGGTTTTTGCTTTGACAGTTTGCTTTTTGTTTGACAGTACTTTCTGTATCTTGCTCTGTCATTTCTCAGTTTGTGGTTTGACCTCTGGGGATTTCTATTTTTCAGAAAAAAGATGTAAAAACAAATTATGGCTTTGAAGGTAAACTAAGTCAGGGTGTGGCAAATTCAAAAAGCAGTGATAACAAGTTCAGAAATTCCGCTCAGCATGTGGCTGCAACAAACCACAACAATTGATGAAAACTGTAAAAAATGAATGTGGTGCATTGAATCAGCTTCCTGGAGGGAGAGGGTCATGCTGATACACAAATAGCACAAAAAGATGAACAAGTATATATGTTTGGAACATACTTCTCCATCAGATGACGCTATAATATATTGGAAAGTCCATTCTGTGCTGCAGACACAAAGACTCTCAGACCACGGCAAGCAAAAAACAAAGTATATTCAGTTGGAGACAAAGGCAAACCTCCATTGCTTTGTGCATTTCTGCTTGCAGTAGATTCCCAAAGAGGGCACAGCGTTTTTTGTTTTTTTTCAGCAAGAGGTAAACTGAAACCTCTGACGGCAGATACAGTCGATTGCCGTCCAGCTGAATCCCAATAAGTGCTGCGCCATAGCATGTTGCCATGACAACGGAGGCCCGTCTGCAATAGAAGGCAGGAGGTTAGTTGTGTTTTCAGTCGTCTGAAAGGCTATACAGACAGTGGCGGCCATATTGTATTTGGGACACATCACAACATTAGAATTAAAAACATTTGCAAAACAGAACACTGTTAAAGATGCCAGCGTGAATGTTATTTATATTTGATAAAACTAGAGATAATAAGCATAACTTGTGACAAAATCTATTGATCAAGCGAGATTATACTCTGGTGTTTAACCATTAAGTTTGAACAGTTTTAACACAAATGCACTGCTGTTTGGCACATTCGGCCTCATGTGCTCCCAGAGACATAAAATTTAATACAGAAGTTGTATTTATACCAATGATGAAATTAAAGCTCAAAATGGACCTGTAAATAACAGCATTGCAGGTAGATGCATGATTCATCGCTTACTAATGATGAAGTGTGTCTTAGCAGAAACAGCCAATATGATACGCTAAACAAAAATGACTCAGATCAGACTACCTTAGATATAAGAGACTCAGTGTTAAGCTAATACTCTTATACATTTGAACAAATGAAGGGGAGGATCATCAAATATTAAATGATTGTTTAATAGAATGAAATACTTGTGACTGTGAGGCATGTGAAAGGAAGCCTTCAACTGTGAGACAACTGAAGAAGGGAGAATATGAGTCATCATCAGATAGTGGTGTGATAAAGTATTTGCCTCCTTTCTGATTTCCTTTTTTTTTTTTTTTTTTTGGCATGTTTGTCACACTTTAGTGTTTCAGAACCTCAAACCAATTTATGCATTAGTCAAAGACAACACAAGTAAACACAAAATGTGTTTACAAAATTTAAACCTTTTTAAATGAAGGTGTTCATTAATAAGGAAGAAAAAAAATCCAAACCTATATGTCCCTGTGTGAAAAAGTGATTGCCCCTAAACCTAATAACTGGTTGGGCCACCCTTAGCAGCAACAACTGCAATCAAGTGTTTGTGGTTAGTTGCAATGAGTCTTTTGCAGCACTGTGGAGGACTTCTGGCCCACTCATCTTTGAAGAATTGTTATAATTCAGCCAGATTTGAGGGTTTTTTGAGCATGAACAGCGTTTTTAAGGTCATACCACAGTATCGCAATAGGATTCAGGTCAGTACTTTGAATAGGCCACTCCAAAGTCTTTGTTTTTCTTCAGCCATTCAGAGGTGGACTTGCTGGTGTGTTTTGTATCACTGTCCTGCTGCAGAACCCAAGTTCATTTCAGCTTGAGATCACAAACAGATAGCCGGACATTCTCCTTCAGGATGTTTTGGTAGATAGCAGAATTCATGGTTCCATTTATCACAGCAAGTCTTCCAGGTTATGAAGCAGCAAAACAACCCAAAACCATCACACTACCGCCACCATATTTTACTGTTGGTATGATTTTCTTTTTCTAAAATGCAGTGTTACTTTTACACCAGATGTAACAGAACACTCACCTTCCAAAGAGTTCAACTTTTGTCTCAT
Source organism: Anableps anableps (assembly GCA_014839685.1). Classification (NCBI taxonomy): domain Eukaryota; kingdom Metazoa; phylum Chordata; class Actinopteri; order Cyprinodontiformes; family Anablepidae; genus Anableps; species Anableps anableps. The sequence continues at coordinate 21,062,767 of CM026068.1, read as the reverse complement.
CAGTCCACAGTATGTTTTCCCAAAAGTCTTGGGGATCATCAAGATGTGTTCTGGAAAAAGCGAGACAAGCTTTAATGTTCTTTTTGCTCAGCAGTGGTTTTTGTCTTGGAACTCTGCCATGCAGGCCGTTTTTACCCAATCTCTTTCTTTTGGCGGAGGCATGACGTTAACTGACCTCTGACCTTAACTGAACCAAGTGATTCTTGCAGTTCTTTGGATGTTGTGGGGTCTTTTGTGACCTCTTGGATGAGTCATTGCTGCACTCTTAGGGTAATTTTGGTATGCCAGCTGCTCCTGGGAAGCTTCACCACTGTTCTATGTTTTCACCATTTATTCATCATAGCTCTCACTGTGGTTCGCTCGAGTCCCTGTAAGGGACCAAGCAGTAAAGACATAGAGGACACAGAAAAAGGTCTTTAAACCAGGTCTTTCTTACACCCAAAAACAGAAGTTCAGAAATGACAAAGCTCAAAATATAGTTAATGGGCCCATTAAAGAGGTCAACTAAATATAACCACTCAGAAAGGGTCTTACGAAATATTAACTCAGCAAACAAAGGATACACAACTTAACTTTCAAAACTGACCTGACCCAAAGACACAGGAAGCTAACTTATATAGTGATTTGGCCAAACTATTTATACAAACTATAGGGAAAAAAACCTAAACAGACATCAATATTACCTAAGAACAAATAATCTAACTAAATCCAAAACACCCTCTTGCTCCCAAGTAAATGGTTGGTCCTGTTGAGCTGGCATTGTGCTGTCAAAGTCATCTGCCCTTGGCCACACCTCTTGCCCAGACAGGAAGCAGCCAGCTCCCCACACCAAGTAACTCAAAGGAAAGAAAAACATATTTAATAACAGAAGACATTATGAATTTACATAATAGCACTGTGTGGTTTTTTAAAATATTATATTTAGGTTTAGTTAAAGAAATGAACAAACTGCCTTACTAACAAATTTAACTGCAAACAAAATAATGGAGGAGAGTGTATAGACTGATTTTATCAGTGCGTGGCTGAGGCCATCACAGTCCCAAAGCTTTAGAAATGGCTCTGTAACGCTTTCCAGACTGATAGGTCTCAACTGTTTTCTTTCTAGCTTTTGAGGATCTTTTGGTGTTCTTCACTTTGTCAGGCAGGTCCTATTTAAATGAGGTCTTGATTGAGAACAACTGATTGAGAGTAATCAGGCCTGGGTGTGGCTGGAGACAGTGAACTCAGCTGTGATAAAACCACAGTTATGTTTTAACTCACTGCAACTAATTGCAAACACTTGATTACAGTTGTTGCTGCTAAGGGTGGCCCAACTAGTTATTAGGTTTACAGGGCCATGTAGGTTTGGATTTTTTTTTTCTCCCTTAATAATAAACACCTTCATTTAAAAACTGCATTTTGTGTTTACTTGTAATGTTGCTGACTAATATTTAAATCAAGTTGATGTTCTGAAACACATAAGCGTGACAAACATGCAAAAAAAAAAAAAAAAAAGGAAATGAGGAGGGGGAGCAAACGCCTTTTCACACCACTGTAAATATTTGCTTAACAGTTTCATTTCAAATATCATTCATTTAGTTCAATAAAAAAAAAATCCCCACTGAAATATACTATTTACTGAGAATACAAGAACATCTATTATAAATAAAAATTGTTTAATACCTTCACAAGACAAGAATTTTTGAATAGTAGTGAAGAAGCATGAAATCTTCTAGACATTTCCAAGTAAATGCAGAGAGAGAGCAAAAATAAAAGTAACAAGTAAATCCAAACATTTCACTATGCCTGCATGATGTCTGTTTAACTATGGTGCTCTTGATTAGATAAATTATTATTAACCCACATTTTCTGACTCTTGGTGACCTTTAGCATTGCGTCCATTAAAACTATATGGCAATGGTGGACATCAAGGGTAGTGCAAGTCTACCCAAGATACCAAATGCACTACTGGCATGCAGAATTTGCACACATGGCACTATATGGAAATATAAAACACTGCATCAATATCGATGATAATTGCAATTAAATGTGATGTCCGGCTCTACATTTTACTATTTCAATTTGGGTGCAATAGTCTTTATTTTACTGCATTTATAACATGTATTGGCCTTTAAATAAAAATAAATACAATCCCCTGGATCTAGAACATTCTAAAAAGCTTTAGGTGATGAATACAGAGTTAAGGTGGCTGGAATTTAAACAAAAACCCATATAGCTGGAAACATACTGTAGATCCTTTACTCAGTAACCATCAGTCTTAGTTGTGACTGACAAATGGTTCAGAGAACATATATCACATTAGCTATACCTTTACTGAAACAGTAAAGACTGCAATCAACTCAGTCAAAATTATATGTACATTATTTGTGTATAAAATGGTTCAGAGGTCCTCAGGTTTAAACTTAGCAATTGTTGATAAAAACTGGCACTCAATCTCAAAATGTTGCTGCCATCTAGTGTTAAAACAGAAAAAGTGCTGAAATTCAAAAAGGAAATCATCACATTTCTAGGCCAATTTAAGCAGCTTCATAATTTTACAGCTATAAGTTATAATTTCTTATTCTTTCTTTTTTAGATGACTGCAGTGAACCTATGCATCCAAACCTGATGGACAGCACACACCCTTATACTGTGCTGAGCAAGCTCAATGAGCAGCGGTCACAAGGCCTCTTCTGTGACGTCACCATCGTAGTAGAGGATGTGAAGTTTCAGGCCCACAAAAACATCCTGGCCGCATGCAGCGGATACTTCAGAAGCACTCTGACAGCCTCAGACACATGCAGCTCCAGCCAAGTCCTAGAGCTTATGGACCTAAAGTCTGAGGTGTTTGCCAGTATCCTCAACTTCATATACTCCTCGAAGGTGACATTGCTTGGTGCAGAGAACAGAGGGGGGCTTGCAGCAGCTGGAAGAAGACTTGGAATTCCTTTTTTAGAGAAGCTTGCTGATGAAGAGCAGCAAGATGAATGTGCTAAATCTAGAGACTCATGTGCAACCACAAAGTCTTCAACAACAAAGAACGAAGCTTCCAGGCATGAGGAGACAGACAGTACAAGAGGGCCTCGCATTACCAATGCCTTCTCTATCACTGAAATGTGTCCTGGGAACAATCCTTTCACTCCTTTAGTTCAAACAGACAAGCAGAGGCAGTCGCCAGATGTGGGACAGCTACCCTCAAGTTTCCCTACAATGTCCAGCATCAGTGGGAACAATGAGACAACCCACACCCTGTCTGAACACTCATATGCAGTAAACAATTCCACTGAAGGCAAAGACACCAGTCAGTGGGACAACGGAAACATCTGTGAACCAGCAATATTGCGCTCAAAACCACTCATTTACAGGAATACAGGCCCACTGAAAAAGCGCCACAGGCTGAGAGGCATTTTGGGCAAAAGTATGCTTCCAGCACCAGCAGATCAACAAACAGTTAAAGTAAACACAATAACCCCAGCATTATCTGATGGTGATGCTGCTGCTCCTGCCACAGTTATGACACCGCCTGCACTTTTCTCAGAAGCAGAGACAGAGAAGACAACAGAGACAGAGCTCTCTACAACCACTGACAGTGTTAACACAGAGCTAGGTCCACCACCCCTTTCCCCTCACACAGAAGATAGCATTTCAGTCTACAGCTGTGAGCACTGTCCAGAGATATTCTCAAATAAAGCTCTTCTCACCATGCACTCTGAGGTACATAAAAAGCATTTTGGTACTCAGTTGTTTTGTAAATTTTGTCACAGAAAATTCATACACCTGAAACGGCTACACAACCACGAGAAAGTATGTCCAAAGGCTGGAAGAGGACCACATAAGCTAGATGCTGGGGAAATATCAGCCAAAGAGGTGGAGTACCACTCAGATGACAGATCAAACATGGAGAGCTCTGCAACACAGCCTCCCTCAGCAGATCTTTCCAGCCCGAACATGCCAGAGCTCATTGAAGTTAACCTAACAGAGCGCCTACATGAAGAGAAGACAGTTAGGCAGAGGAGATACAACTGCAGTGTGTGCAAACGAGTCTATGTCACCTTGTCCAGCCTGAGGCGGCATGAGAACGTGCACTCCTGGCAGAGGGCCTATCCCTGTCATTACTGCAATAAAGTGTTTGCCTTGGCAGAGTACCGTACCAAGCACGAAATCTGGCACACAGGTGAACGCCGCTATCAGTGTATTTTCTGTCTGGAGACATTTATGACGTATTATATCTTGAAGAACCATCAAAAGTCCTTCCATGGCATTGATCCCAGCCTTGCTGTTAGAAAAAAATCTGCCAATGGTGGGCTGAAAGCCAGCATTTATCCAATCAAACTCTATAGGCTTCTGCCCATGAAGTTTAGAAAAAGGCAATACAAGACATACAGCCAGACGTACTCAGAAAGTGTTGAAAAAGGTGACTCATCCTCTTTAGACAACAGTTCTCTCATCCCTCCATTTGAAGAAAACAGTCTCATAAGCCACCCCGACACACCTTCATTTCCGCTAACCTTTATGGCCACAACAAAGATGGTCTCCCCTGTTATGCCTCGCATCTGCTTTGACAAACCTTGTGACCAAGTTATTGACCAAAGTCTCAATAGTGAACAGGAGAAGGAGAGCAGCACAGAGAAAGAGGCTGGAGGCAGAGATACACCCTTCAAAAACTGTGACAGCATCTTCTCTGTGCTGCCCAATTCTGAGCCTCCAGCAGATAAACCGCCAGTGCTGATTAACTCAGAGCAGATTACTCATAGTGTGCCATTCTTAAACTCCTTGAGCACTGTTAAAAAGTTAGGAGAGTTGTCAGCTTCAGCAAAAAGGGTTGAAGAGATGACGAAAGAGATCCTTCAATCTAGCACAGAGGATCTGATGCGGGACAAAAGAGTGGGGACAAAAACAGAGACTTACATTGCCAAACCTGCTTGCCAGGGCCCATCTTTGGACAGTGATGCCAAGCCACTATGTCAGATAACTGTGAAAATAGGCAATGAAGCCATCATCCGCCGCAAAATTAAAGGATCTAAGCTCTTCCCCAGGAAGAAGAGAAAAACTAGAGAACTAAATAAGGAACAGATCCCAAGTCAGTGCACTTCACAGAGCGAAAACCCAGAGAGTCCGAGGCTTCGTCTCAGACCAGAAGCTGTTGCTTCCACTGAGACATACGATGACACCAATGACTGTGACACAGCTGATCAGCTTTGGCGTCCCTACTATTCTTACAAGGCTAAAAAGAAGAGAAGGAAGTTCAGATACAAACACAGAAATGTTTTGTTTCACCCCTATCCTGAACTCTCTCTAGACAGAACAGGTTTCATTGAACCCCACTTTGACAGAACACATTTTCCAACAGAGGAGAGCAGCTCTGGAGGTAGCACTGGGCTAAAGCACAGTCTTAGCAGAAACTACAGCCCCAGGCCCACCTACAACTGTGACATATGTGACAGCTCTTTTATCACAGAGACTGGCCTGAAAGCTCATGTAATCGGTTCCCATCCCTACTTCTGTCGGACCTGCGGTAAACAAGGTCCCCCTGGTGAAGCACCTTCTGGTGGGGATTACATCTGCAACAGCTGCATGGAAAATGGCTCTTGCTTTGACAACACACCCCGAAGCCCAAACCAAGAGAAGAAATATCGCTGTTCATTTTGTCCCCAGCGTTTTCTGTATCTTGCCACCAAGAGAAGCCATGAGAAAAAACACCAGGAGACAAATGATGAGAGTCCCAAATATGACACATTCACATCATGTTCTGCATACTCAGCACAACCAAGGGAAGGCAGCAAACAAGACACCACCAAAAGAGAGGACAGTGGCAATCAAGGAGATGTTGACATAAAATGTGAAAACATAGATGAAGAGCATTTTACAACTAATGAGAGTAAGCCAAAAATCAAGGATATGTCTGACTTAATGTCTTCAACTCCCTATGAAGGTGTGTCAGATTTAAGTATTAAAAGTCCACCATCACCATACATGGACTCATTACCGACAGTGACATCCTCAAAGATGAAACACAAAGTTGTAAAAAAAAGGATCAAAGTGCATCATTCTATGCATTACATTGGAAAGAATGGCAGAGACTGCAATCCCAACAAGAAATCATTGACAGGACCAAGAATGAACAGTCTTCCTAATCATGACAAATCCAGCAAACTATTTAGGAAGACTGATTCTGAATCTAACGGTGCATACATTTCTTTACATAAGCCGGAAAAATGGGTGTGCAAAGAGGAACCCCTCTTTTAAAGCCTTCAAGGACTGCAACAAACTATGGCAAATGTCAGTTGAAGATACAGTTAATGACTAATGAACTCTGCAATGTTTTACATCTAAATAGTTTTTGACAGGACAAGGAAACCTATGATAATTTGCATCAGCAGACTGAATCTTCTTCTACCCTAAATCCAATAACTCAGTGATTATTTTTCAGTTTTTCACCTATATTAAGGATACTTTTGTCCTGTGTCTATGCATGTAAGTCAGAGTCAGTGACTCATGGTAATGTTTCTTTAAATGCAGTGCAATAATAGATCAGCTTCTGCAATGTATGGGGTGGCAGAGAAGTTACCTATTGTGGTTTTGGCTTCACCTTTTTTAAAGCGTGTCTGAGCAAAACAATAGGGATTTTCTGTTTTTACCTTTCCAGACCTCTTGCTTGAATAACTGGGATTGGTGAGTTGCACTTTATGGGTAGACTATGCTGACTTGTAGTTTAATACTTTGATAAATGACATTTTTATTCCAAGCTTTGTTGATGTAATTTAAATTTCTACTAAATACACAGGACCAGTGAGATTACATTTACTCCTTTTTGTGTGTTTAGTATGTATAAAATATGTAAAACTATTTAAATAAATATTGTTGTTACTATGAATGGTTCAATTCTGTCTTTGCTTTGCAAACATGTTAAAAAACAATACAGCCAACATGTCAAATTCACTTTTAAAGATAAACAGCTACATTATCCAGATAAAGTTAGACATTAACTTACATTAGCTACATTTATTTGGTCATTTTACAAACTGGGTTTCATACTTGTCATATTATTAAAGACTATACAGCCACATTATGGTTATCTGCTCCTTTAGAAACCTGCAGCCCATCTGAAAAGTTCATTCTTTTTTTCCATTCAAAGTGCATCTGTGTTAGACCTCCAAACACAATTTCCAGATGTATTTCAGTTCCTCTTCATTCTAAAATTTGGTTTGTTCTGCGTTAAGCAGATAATATGCTTTATAAATACAGTCCTTCATAATACATGATTATAAATCAATAATTATACTAAACCCATTTACTCCAACCATTAATGTTGATCCTTTTTGAATTAGTATGTGGGAAATACTTCATTCTTATTTATACTGCTAAGAATTGTTATTGCACTTCAAGATAAGTAGAAAGCATTGATGTAACGTCAATAAGATCAGGATTTTTACTTGCAAGAGTTGAACTGAAGAGGGCACACTTAGTACAGCTACATAATTAGTTAATGATTTGTATGGGTTTGATAAAGTCATTAGCTGCTTTTTTTTTAGTCACGTTGTTGCACTTTATTTCCCCTTTGGATGTGATCCCTGGCAGAAACTTCAAGCATTAAAATAAATACGTCTATACTAACAGAAGCTAAATCTTACACAAAAAAAATTGAAAAATTATTCAATTTGAGTACATTTATAATTTTTTTTTATAAAATGGTGCAACATTTATTGTATTATTGTATTATACTTTACTTTCTGAAGGGGACCAGGGTGTATGGAAACCATTCATATCTCATGTGACGTCCTATTTTTCTGTAGAGAATGACAAGACACAGAATTTCTCTTTAGTTTGGAAAAGACAAGAGAACATGCCATTCAAGTAAGGCAGATGTGTGTGATCTTAAGTCAGAAATAGCTACAGTCAGAACAATAATTAATTAATTAAAAAGAGCTTTCAGTTAATAGTAAAGATCCCTGTATGTGTTTAGGAAAAATCTTGCTGATTTCTTTCATGACCACAGAGTCCTTATAGCCCACTGACAGAGTTCTGAACAGAAATTTATTTACTTCATTTATATTTAAAAGGTGTGCATATAGATAGCTAGCTAGCTAGCTAGCTAGCTAGCTAGATAGATAGATAGATAGATAGATAGATATGGCACAATGGCTAAAGCTGTCAGTGAAGAACATTTGAAGCAACCAACAGAAGCCCCAGCCTGAAAGAGAGGTAAAGACTAACTTTCTGAAGACTTGCACTCAATGGAGACTCTGAAATAGGAATTAACACACTAAGAGGAATATGCACATTTCCTTAATAGTTGTGTTTTGCTTTAAGACCACTCCTATAAACTGCCATTGTTACATTGCATTCAGAAGTTTAAATTTTCAAGTCGTAAGTTGGAAAGGTTAACAGGAACCTTTCTAGAAGTCAGGATTTCAAGCAGAAACGTTAGGGGTTTTTTTTCACCAATGCCAAATTGAAAATCTAATTTGACTAACTTGCTACAAAACATAGTAATAATAAAAAATATTTGGACTTCTATTTATTCAACTTTCTTTAGTTAGTATTTGCTACAGTGTTTGAAAGCACAAAATGCAGAGGAGTACATTTCTATGACAGTATCTCATGTTGCGAATTGTTAGCTTGGTCTCTATGAGCAGATTGAGAACCTTGCAAACCATGCAAAACATTTGGACAATCAAAAAAAAAAAAAAAACAAAAAAACAGAAAAAGAAAACAAAAGGCATTTTATAATATATCACTCTAAAAGTTGTGTGTCATCATGAGTCTATACATCAGCCACTTTATTACATACATCTTGTTAGTGGTGGGTTAGATCTTATGTTTTCGAAACTGCCATAAGTTTTCAAGACATTGAACGATAAGGTGTTGGAAACATTCCTCAGATTTTTTGGTCCACATAGACATGATAGCAATAATGCAGGGCCTGCAGATTTGTCAGCTGCACATCCATGATGTGAATCTTTCATTCCACAACATCCCAAAGATACTCAATCGGGTTTAGAACTGGTGTTTAACCAGTGCTTACTTGGTACCAAGTGCCCCTAAGTGTGCCAGGAAAAAAAACAAAAAAAACAATTACTCCATCACCATCAGCCTGAACTGTTGTTATAAAGCAAGATGGAGCCATGGTTTCTCGCAGATAATGCCAAATTCTGATCCTAAAATCTGAATGTTGCAGCTGAAATTAAGATTCGTTGGACCAGGCAATGCTTTTCTAGTCAGTTATTGTCCAGTTTGGTGAGCCTTTGTGAATTGTAGCTTCAGCTTCTTGTCTTTAGCTGACATCAGAGGCACCCGTGGGGTCGTCTGCTGCTGTGAACTATGTGCTTCAGACATTTCAGAGCTGGTATTCTGGATATCTTGGTTAAAAACTCTTGTTGCCTTTCTGTCTTTCTCTGGGCCCAGTCTGTTCATTCTCTTCTGACATCAACAGGGGAATTCCATCCAACAACTACTACAGCTCAGTAGGTCCTTTCTACTTTTTAGACAATTCTTTGAAAAGATGAGATGGTTGGAGAGTCAGCAGTTTTAGTTCTGACCAGTCCAGCTCACCTGGCATCAACGACACAACATCCCTTTTCATCTCTGTGCCAATGCTCAGTTTGAATTTATTTAGGCCTCCCCAGTCTAAATAGAGGCCTAAATAGGCTATACTGGATTGCTGTCATTTGTATTAACAAGCAATCAAACAGGTGTACCTAATAAAGCGGTCTGTAAGTATTTATAATCACCTAACCACAGAAAGTGCCACGTGTGCTGCAACTGTATGCTAGCAGATTATTTCTTTTTTAATTTCACTTTTGTTTTTTATGTTAAGTACATTAAAATAAAGTTAAAAATCTTTACACTTGCATAGGAGCTAGCTTGATAGAACAATATCAAACACTGTGTATTAAGTTACTAGGTGTTTTTCATTGTTTGAAATATTTTTACAAAACCGCTCTCAAAGCCAGTTTATAATGTTTTGAAAAATGTGCTACGCCTTTTTCTTACTTGTGCCATTTAGTCAATTTTAGTCACCTTCTGGTCTCTTCGTTCATGCTGTCTCTTTCCGCCTCCCTCCCTCATCCTTTCAGTAATCGGTCTATGGGCGGTTGTCAACTCATTCACAACTGGTGACACAGTTACACGGCGCGCTCTCAAGAGGTTCACTTGGTATGTTCTCCGAGATTAGCTGGCAGTAGGAAGCGCTACTAGTCCAAGTCTGCGTTCTCCGAAAGCGTTATTGCACAACGAGCCAGAGCGCTCAGATACCTTAACTCTCTCTCGAAAGGACTCTGCTGCACATTGCAGTAGAAAGTCACACCGACTTCCGGGGAAGTGTTATATTTTGCCAAATGTTTTTTTAGACACCAGTGTTTTTTTGTTTTTTTTTTTTTTTTTTTTTTTTTTTCTTTTTTTTTTTTTTTTTTTTTTTTTTTTTTTTTTTTTTTTTTTTTTTTTTTTTTTTTTTTTTTTTTTTTTAAGGGGGTTGACGTGACGCCGCGGTGGGGCTGGCTTTCTCCGCTCTGCTTGCATTCATAAACGGATATGATAGAACAGCGCTGAATGCACCGGAGCAGCGGTAACAACACAGCGCTGACCATGGCGGAAGAGGACGACGCTAGGATTCGGATTTTACAGAGTCTGCGGGGTAAAATATGTAAGTATGATCCCCCGGCCGGGTGGCCGATGCGTTTCGCTCCGGGTTGAGGGAGGGTCGGTAGAAGAGCTGAGCAGCCGAAGCAGGCACCGGGGAGGGGCGCGGCGTGCTCTCAGCAGCCGACAGTGTGAAGGCAGAGACGGGCACTCTGCCTGCTGGTGCTTAACGTCAAGTTAACCTAGCATGCTAGCTGAAGCTACTAGCTTATTGTAAATGGCTATATTCACTAGACACAGTAACCACTACCAGATAATTTAAATAATTGAGTTCAGAGCGTTTTGGTGAAGAATTTGGCTCATTTTGAAGAGAAGAGCTCCCCTGTGAGCCCAGTTAACGTTGGTGACAAAGTGCAGCTAGCTAATTTGTACCACTTCACTGCATCGTCTGTAAGCTAACCCATTCAGCTTTAACGTTACTCTGTGCAAGTGTACTACCAAATATTGTGATCCCCATCATTTTGTGATCAAAGTATTGTACACGTTTCAACTGTATTCTCATACCTTTCTTTCCTTGTTCATTTATCCTCATTATTTATGCCACTGTGTGTGTCAGCCTGTCATGATACAGTACACCTCTCTATCTTTAATGCTGCACTTCATTATTTTGATATGATCACATATTTTGTTTGGAAATTGTAAAAATGGAAATGAGTGCAACAATGCATAACATTACATTTGCTGACAAGCCTCATAAGCACACAGTATCAGATGAAGGAATGAACTTTAAATGTATATAATGCTGCTGAAAATTGCTACTAAATATATTGAATGGATCTGCAGAATCTTTATTAAGTTACTCGGTTATCTACGGGTATTACATTTGAAGGGTTTAAATTGCACCACCCTACTATGTGTCATAATTTAAAAACAAACAAAATAGTTCCTTATGTTTACAGTAAACTTGATGAACAAATGTAATTAAAGTACAACAGAAATCATGCTTAAAATCAGAAACACTCTCTCTCTAAAGTAATGAGTAAACTTAGATTGGACCAATTCACTATCATATGTATGCATATATATATATTTTTTGTATGTAAGTTGTCTTTTTCCCTTTGGTGCAAAAGCTTTAGAGCCTGGTCACATTTTGAGATTCAAGCAATACAAGCCGAACTGATTTTTTTATATGATGGGATTGATGTTATCCTGCTGATTTGATAGCCCTCATCAATCAGATTATATATACTGCGGCACTAGCCTTTTTATATCTTTGTTTAAGATTATTTATTATCATTGTCAAAGGTTCAGCACAATCACAAAAAAAAAAATTGTAGATTAAGATGCATATTAAAGATATTTTCCTAAGTCTAAAAGTTCTTATGTGATCAGAATAGACTCATCAGAAGCTTCAAAAGTTGCTAGAAATTGTTCTGGTGCTGAAAAGTGAAAAGGTGCAAGATTTTAATGCATAAGCATACAATAGAAAGGCAAATGTCAGTTTCACTACTATGAATTAATGAGAAAACGCTAAGCAGAACAAAATTGAGGAACTATCATGGCATGTAACTCTGTCTTGCGAAACTCCATTCTTCCTCGTTCACATTTGGTCCTTTTTCCTTTTAGCATGTATACATCAATGGAGAGGGTACTCTATGAAGATCTGTCAACATATTCATATGTTTATGCTTAAGTAGATCGAGAGACCTTGTTATGCTGTATTGTTCAGGCTTTCTTTCTGACCCCTCAGGTCATGGATTTCAGTTAGTGAAAATCTCACAGAAAACAGATGACTGCAGAGTTTTTGGGCCACAGTGCTTCTTATGTTGCTGTGTGCACACTTACTTGTGAGCTCTTCGCCCTCTGGGTCATCCTAGTGTAAGCTCATTGACAGTTTTTACTCACTTTTTCTAAGATTAGCCTTGCTCTGTTATTATTAGTCTGTTACAAACTTGATCTCATCTGTGGCTTTTCTTAACAAGGTCTGTACCTGGGCTTAGGACACAGATTCAAATCCTGGGGACTAATTTAGAATCTCATTGCCTTTAATCCTGCTGTCCAAATCTGTAAAGTCTCTCAAAGGGAGTGTTCTGATGGCACAAGTTCAGTTTGTCTGGCACTGATTCGGTGTATTTATATGTTGCTTGCAAAGTTATGGAAGTGGTGCGTGTTACAAAGGTGTTTGTCATTTGTGAATCAGCGCTGTTCTGTCGCCATTGGTTATGCTGAGGAAGTCAGTGTTTCGTGTTTTTAACCACATATGAGCGTCAAGTCTACTTCAGCTACATCCGCTCTGCAGTTTGCCCTAAAATTGCCAGGGGCTCCTGGCCCTGAATGAAAATGAGGATGTCAAATATCAAACTAGAGTTTTTAAAGTGGTGGGATTATTGTTGGTTTGGTTGTGAAGAGTGATGTTCAGATACATATCATTAACCTTCTTGTTTTTTCAGTTTCAGAACATGTTTTATTCTTTGGGGTTTGTTTGTTTGTTTGTGGGTTGTTTTTTTTTTTTTGTTTTTTGTTTTTTTTTTTGTTTTTGTTTTTTTGTTAAAAAAGCCTTGAATCAAATCTTGATTTTGTCTTACTTTAAGCTCATTCATTGCACTTTTCCACTGCACTGAATGAGCTTGTTGAAGGTTCTCAGATATATTCTCAGAGTCCCATCAAGATATGCTGTTTGTTTACCATTATTTGTATGATAAAGGTTCTCTCCCGCTCTGTTGCAGGTGAAGCCAAGAACCTGGGTCCAGTTTCAGGTCCAAATCGACTAAAGGATCTCTGTACATTTTGCACCATAAACCTGGACCAGGAGGAAGTATTTCGCACCAAGGTGTTTGACAAAAGCATCACGTAAGCACAATTACAGAAATTTAATATGTTTATTTAGAATTACAAATGAAGACCTTGTTCTTTACTTGTCATATGTCCAAAATGAAAACTGGAGGGCATGAAATGTGCATGTGTGGCAGGAACTGAACCCTGTTTTTCACTTGTTGGTCTATACAAGGAGCTGTTTTGGGTCATTACGTGGCTTACACGGGTTTACTCAAGAAAAGTCGAAGACCCAACTAAACGGCAGTTTTTCAATATAAGCACACAAAACACTTTATTTTACTGTCCTAGTTCAAATAAGACATTGTACTTTTGTGAAGTTCAACCTGAAAATGTCTTAAGGTACCACAATATAATATAAACTGCAGGATTTTTTTATTGTTTAATTTAGGGAATGTCATTAAAGTTTTTTTTTGTTTTTTGTTTTTTTTTTTTTTGTTTTTTTTTTTTGTTTGTTTTATGTAATATTTTGAATCTGTTATAAGCACTGTTGCTGCTACTTGTATTTGCTACTTTAATATGTATTTATTATTTTGATTCAAAAACTTAAAAATCAAGAATACACCCATGAATAAACATAGTTTATTTTTAAGTGATTATTGCGATGATTATGATACCTTTTCTTTTATCATTCTGGTCTTTCTAGTGTAACACAAGTCTAACGACCTGATTTAGCCGCTCAGTTAATTCAGCTATCTGCTCTGGTAACCTGCCTGCATTTAGCTGCTTGATAGACATACTGTTTATAGTTTTCAATCTGTAGCTTTAAAGCAGTGTTACCTAATTTACCGTGATGGATGACACTCCTTTAGTTTCCACTCCATTTCCACTCCTTTTTTCTTTCTTTCTTTTTTTTTTTTTTTTTTTTTTAATATATATATATATATATATATATATATATATATATATATATATATATATATATATATATAAACTGAAAATCTTTCCTGTAAGCAAATAACAAGTATAGTGGCCTGCTTTCAGCTAGCTGTCTGTCAGTGAGCAGCAACATTTAGAGAAGGTGGAAAGGGAAGGCTTTTCTATTCTATAATCCATACACCTGGATAAAAGCTTTTCTTACTTTGGCATTCTGCTTTTCATCTCTGTGAAAGACTATGATGTAGAAACTGTATGAAGACACATTTTTTGCTGTTTTGAAATTGAGACTTATTAAAATCTCTTTATACTTTGATACCTGTAATGGGCTCATGCCTGGACACACCTACTTGATATAAACAATATTAACCTTTGGCGCATTTAACACATGCTAATTATTTAGCATGTTTTGGCTAATTGCAGTCATTTGGTGTTGAGTAAACATGTTGTGTAGGTTGCGTATGTAGTGGCAAGTATTGTTTTTTTTATGATGTGGTTGATTTGCACAGAACTTGATGCATTCTTGAGGCTTTTTTTATTCATATGTTTTTATGGTCTAGCTCTTATACTTACTAATGCTAAAGTGTACAGAATCAGAACCACACCAAATGTAAAAGTGTGAACTGCACTGAGTGTAATTTTGAGAAGTAAAATTTTAAAGGTAAATACAAGTATGTGACAAATCGGTGTGGTGCAGTAGGTGGAAACAAGCCCACCGTGGGGTCATTGAAAGTCTTTTTTTTTTTTTTTTTTGTCAGAAGGTTTAACAACACAACACGTTGCACAGCTCATTTATCAGGAATGATGCTGGCATCCCTCAGAGCTTCAGTACAAACACCTACTCGTTTGTACTGAGGGAAAAGGTTCAGGGTGTTATTGGTGTCGTTTCCTACTCGAGTAATTCTTTGAAAGTTGGGAATCATTTGTATGGTTCAGAGTGCATAGTTTACACGCTGGTTGGTCAAGGTAACATGTCATTACAGCTTATAAATATGAGTTGTTGTTTTTTTTCCCTTTCTGTTTATAAATGAAGTAATTCTATGTTTTCTGTTGGTTATATAAACATACATACAGTAAGTGATGTTATATAAAAGTAAAAATGTCTTAAGCACTTCTGTTCTACTAACAGTTTCTTTCCAAGTCAGGTTCAGAAAATCCTTAAGATTGTGAAAGAAGTGTTTTTAAAAGGTTGTTTTTTTTTGTTTGTTTGTTTTGTTTTAGTTTTTTTTGTTTGTTTGTTTGTTTTTTTGGCTGGTTTGTATGCTTGGGAAGTAGTCTTGTTTATTTAGACTGACATGATCTTAACCAATAGCCACATGTTCACAAGAAGTTAAGTACAAGGTGTGGAAGATTGAGAAACCTCTCAGGTTTCCTTAATTCACTGTGCATCATTGTGTCAACATTAGCCTGCCGTTCAAGGTATTTCACAACAGTCCTTTCTCCTTGTTTTATTTTTTATTGGTCCTGTTTTGGTACCGTTCAGAATGATTTTACGGTCTCTGAGGAAGTGCGTCCACCCACGCTCTTCTCTGTCCTTCTCTCTGTGACACACTCTTCCACCCTAGCTGCTGTACAGCAGAACTAGATAATCAATCGTGTTTTGGCCTCTGTCTTCTCAATATTTGCTTGACTCATTTCTGTTTTTATGCGCTCCTGTGTCTGATCCAAAGGTTGAAATTCAGCTAATCCTGAGGATAAAGTAGGCATGGTAAAACAACCACGAATGGAGGCCTGTAGGTAGAGTTTTTACATTGTTTAGAGACTAGGATGAGAACAGAGGGAAATGTAGTTTAGTGGGTGTATTTTTGAATGTGTACAGAGCGAGGAGGGGGTGGGTCACAGGTGCATATTTCTGTGTGATATTTGAGGAGGATGCGTGGGTGTACGCTGGATGTGCCGGCCAAGCCCGTTGAGGAAGTGTCAGGCAAGATATTTCTCTGTGCAACATGTTTAAATTGTAAAGAGTACTCGGGAGCTACATGCTTGTTTATGGTTTTGTTTTGTTTTATTTTTTTTTTACCCTAACTAAATGTCTCTTAAAAGAAGTAAATTTGTAATAAATTTAGGTATCCAGAAATACTAGTCTGACAAACAGTTTTTATTTCAGGGGTCCCCAAGTCCAGTCCTCTACCATCCCGCAACTTTTAGGTGCATCCCTGCTCCAACATGCATAAATCAAATAGCTGAATTCCCTCATCAGCAGTTATTCAGGTCTGCAGAGGGCTGGTAACAAACCATTCATTTGATTCAGGTGAGCTGGAGAAGGATTCATTTAAAAGTTGCTGGATGGTAGCTCTCCAGGACTGGAGCTGGGCACCTCTGTTATTTAATTGCAGTCATTTTCTTTATTGGTCATTTTTTGCCAGTCAGTTAAAATAAACGAAAACTAAAATCAACGTCTCACATGGTGAAAGACAAGAGATGGTTTAAGAATTTCAAGATGATACAAAAACATCTTAAAAATCTTTTGATACTGTCATTATTTTTGAAAGTCCTTTTTTTTGTTTGTTAGGTTTTATTTTTTAAACAGGTCCACAGTCTGATATTTAAATTTTGTTAAAATAAAGTAAGTAAATAAATAAAATGCTACTGAACACCTTTGTTAGAACTCTTTTTAAAGATATTTGAATGTTTTGATCTTAATCTAGTGAATGTATTTAAATTTAATTCTGTAAACATTCTGAAGTACTAAAATTAAGTACTAAACTTTCTATATTTCAAACATCATTAAATACATAATTTTCAAATAAATACCTTTTTTTGTCCCCCCCCCATGTAGTTTTCTGTAATTTCCAGAAAAAAGATTTTGTTTGATATTTTAAGTAGGGTACTTTACACATATTAGGGATTCTACTGCAAAATAGTTATACATTTAACCTCCAGGTGGAGGAAAAAGTGATAAAAGGTATTTTTTATTTTTTTTAGTCACATATTCAAACCCAAGATCTGAAGAACATTTGCTACATCCCTGATGAGTCATAGGGGCACCCTGTGATGTCCACCGTCTGCTCAGACACTTCATTGTTCCATATTAACGAATGCCATGTTTATGACAGTGATGCAACATTACTGTGGTGTTATATAGTGCTAAACTGACAGAAAATTTAATCAGAGAAATGGCATCACTGGGTAGTGATTTATTACTTTTTTTTTTTTTTTTTTTTTTTTTCCCCCCCTACAGTTAATGTGTAATTGCTGAAACATAACAGATCTATTACGCAATGTTTTTTTTCAGTGTAGGATTACATTAGATCTGTGACATCCATCAGCTAATTAAACAACTCTTTCACAGAGGTTTTAACACACTCAGTTTTATTCATTGATATTATGACAGGTCATTTTCTTATTTTGCTCTTGAAGTTCGAGCACTCAGACCCATATTGGAAAGTAGTCATCGCATGTCTGTAATTATAGAAGCCTAAACCATTAAGGTTATGATGAGGTCGTCATGTTGTTTGTTCTGTCAACAAGTGTGTTTTTTTTTTTTGTTTTTTTTTCCCCTCATTTAAACATGAAAACATAATGATTCTTTCTTCCCTTGTTTACAGCCCTTTTTATGGAGAAGACTTCTTCTTTGAGATCCCACGGCCATTTCAGTTTTTATCCTTTTATGTTTATGCCAAGGTGTGTTTTCCAAAGGGACCTACCTGTTGGTAAGTCAAAGTAATGAAGCAAAGACATGTGTTGTTTTTGAGTAGATTGTGTTGTGGTTTAACATTGTGTCTTCTTTTTTTCCAGGCAAAGTGTCAATCCGGAAGGATGATCTATGTAAATACAGCGGAAAGGATGATTGGTTTAACCTCCAGCCAGTAGATCCAAACACAGAAGTTCAGGTAAATACTCTTTTTTTTTTTTTTTTTTTTTTTTTTAAAGAAGAGTGTTTTAGAATGTTAAAATTAGAATTTTAAAAATTGAACAATAATTTTATCTTTAACTTTTAATTTGTTTTTAATATCAGATGCTTCTGTAGTTATAACAAATGTTACTCACCACCATTCAGTTTTAACAAATCGTTGTAGGTATTTATTTATTTATTTATTTATTTATTTTTTTTTATTTTTTAGTGGTTTGCCTGTATTTTTTTTTTTACAGCCTCACAATGATGTGAATTTTAAGCTGGTAATATTTACATTTATGAGTATATTAAATCTAACATACTACCGCTTAAAAAAAAAAAAAAAAAAAAAAAAAAAAAAAAAAAAAAAAAAAAAAAAAAAAAAAAAAAAAAAAAAAAAAAGGCAGTTGTTCCCTGGAAAAATTCTGTGTGTAAACTTGTTCTAGGCTGCTTAATTAATTTGCATTTATTTACCAAGTCACTTTTGTTTGCTCTCATCTGTATAATTTAAATGCAAGGGTAATCCAAGCATCTTGCAGAAATCAAAATGAGTCTTCTGATACTGTTCAGTTTGCAGTTGCAGCTTCACTCAGGGCCGTAGTGGGTAAAGAGTGTAAATTTTGTCAAGACTTTTTCATCTTTGTTACACTGTTCTGCCTTGCATTTCCTGTCTCCTCTAGCTGTAACTAATCCTAAGTAAGATACCATTTAGATGTTAAAAAGTCTTGTATGGCTGTATTTTTGTATGACATCCAGAGGACTGTATTAAGTCTTCAGGATGTTCTGGTTTGTCTGTTTAACTTCAAGGAATAACTGGATTAGCAGCATTGTAGTCAAGGGCCTGTTTTTACTGGACATAACAGGCAAAATATTAATAACAAGGATCTTTTTTTTTTTTTTTTAGTGCTGCCGCTTTTTGTATTTTGTTAAAAAAAATAAACACAGGAGATGTACTTAGACACAACTTCATTCAACCGTGTTTTCTGTACTATAAGTGGCTCTGGAGTACAACTCACAACAGTCAAAAAATGCGTCTATGAGGAAGAAAAAAACATATTGTCGCTCCACAGTATATGTCTCATTTATTTAGAAATTACTAAATGTGAGGGGGACTTGGTACATGTTGATGAATGGTTCCGGTGAAACTGCAACTTATAGTCTGGAAATATGGTATATTTATTGATATTTGTTTGACATATAACAACTGTTGGACTCTTTGAAATAATAGTGAAAATTGCACTTTTTGCACTGCTGTCTCTTTTGATGGGATTGTTTGACAATATGACTGCAACTACCTAAAAAAAAAAATCGTTTTTTAATTAATCTTCAAGTTATTTCATTTTTTTTAAACTTTTTTTTGTATAAAGTAAGTGTCCTTTAAACATTAAAATCTCATTCTCGAGGCACACGTTTTTCATATATAAATCAGGTTATAGAGTAATGCAGAAGACAGAGAGTTGCGCAGTGTTAACATAACTGTGAATAAAGTAAAATAAATGCAGTAAAAAAAAAAAAAAAAATTACCAATAAATAAAAAAACTGAAAATAATAGTAATGACATCAACATGATCTGTAACAATACCTTTTGGAAGTTTCATTATTACAAAGCAGGGTAATATTGAATACAATGATAGATTTGTACACAATAATAACGAGGGCAAAACTTTCATATCCTAACATCCCTATTTACATTACTGTGAGCATCCGCAGGAAGGACAAAGATGTGAACATTTAAAGCTGTAATACTGCGGATGTATAGGAGCTGCAAAATGTTTGGCTGCACCTGACAGAGTTCAAAAGTTGGTCGTTGCCCTGTTATTTGTCTCAAAACTGTAGCCGCTAACAGTGTATATGGAAACACACTGTATCAATGAGACCACTGCTAAACATGAATGCTTTTCAACTTCTTATTGAACTAAGTGAAATTGTTGCAGCTTCCCCACCTTTTGGTTTTTGCTCTGCAACACTTAGCTCCATTAGCTTCTTATGTTTTTTGATAGCATAAATGTGAAGGAAAACTGGGGTTAATGTTTACCCAGCTTCTGAGGTGCAGCTGGGGAGTTGTCAGACAGATGAAGCTGGCCACAGTCAACGTCAGCAGTAGTGCATTGGTTTAAGTCAAGGAAGCATAGTTTTATTTTCTCAAGTTCACAAAATCCACATGAAAAAAAAAAAAAAGAAAGAGTCCTTTATCACACCGCCCACTCAAGAGGCTTTAACATGTAGATAAGAAGTAATTTTATCTACTCCCTTATGTTTGATACAATCCTAGTACGTTTGTTTAGCTGATAGTTTTTGGCAACACGGCATATTGTGGGAAAACTCTGGCTATATTGAGACTTTTATTAAACTGGTTTCTCCTGCAACTGTTTTTTTTTTTTTTTGTTGTTGTTTTTCTGAACAATAATCTCTAATATTATGGTTTCATCGGAATGAAACTGTGAGAAACATCAGCAGAACAACAGCCTGTGACAAAATGCTGTCACTTTCGTAAATGGAGGCATAGTCAATTTATCTTGCCTGTGTTATGTCTGGAAAGATTTTTAGAGTTTTCTCTTTAAGTATCAAAATAATTACTATTTCACTGCAGTTTTTTTTTTCCTTTAAACCTTTAAAGTTTTTTTTTTTTTGAAAAGTTTGAAACCAATGGAACAGAATTTTTAAGACCAAGGGAGTAGAATATGCATAAGGATGTTTTGGTTAGAGATGCACCATATATTGGCATTAATATCTCTATCGGTCTGATATATAAAACTGGGCCGATATTAATAACCAGTGTTTATTTCCATCTTTGCGTGTTGCGGGAAGGGGTTGACCATGTTGCATCTGTTTGGGCACATAATGGTGACGCAGCGCAGGTTTGTGAGGTGTTTAATTAAAGCAGAAGAGCAGTGGTGTGGTAGTTTTTCACAGCGTTGAAAGGGTAGGGAAATGTAAACAAAATCAGTTGTTGGCTTGTTTGTTTTTATAAACAGAATATATGTTTTGCAAATCACATCAATTTGTTGGAGTAGAAAAAACAGTTTTGACTAATCCATCAATTCCATTTTGTTTGTTTGTTTGTTTGTTTTATTTTTATGTATTTTAAATGTTTGCCTTGTTCTAAAACGGTCTTGACGCCAAATTGCTCAAAATTTTAGGAACTCTTTATTTTGTGTCTTGTGTTCAGTGTAGAATTGGACTACTCCAAACTTGAAAGGGGTAAGTCTGAGGTTTTGAGCTAGAGATGACAAGTACAGTCCAGAGTCATAAAAAATTGTGAAATGGCCCGTTAGTTTTGCAGCATTCTCTCACTGTAGCGTTATCAGGTAATGGTAAGTTAGTCAGGGTTTTGTCACAGTGCTTACAAATCATTAATATCTTGTCTTCCTCTGTCGACATTTTTTCTTTTTTTTTTTTTTTGGCCAAGTACCCAGAATCCTGCCAGATAAACAGAATATTTATCACAACAGGGGAGCTCAAGAAATACTTCCTTTTTTCAAAATAAGAGCCTTAAGCATAGATACAGGACAGGGAGTAAATCTTAAAGCTCTCACCTTCATATCCAGGGTTCATTCCAGGGCTCCTACAAATGAAATCCTGCTCACTGGAGCTGGATGACACTTTTGATAATATCATCGAGTGTTAATGTATCAAGATTTTGTTACTTTTCTATTAAGTATCATAAACCTTGACTCATCAGCGTGGGAAAAGTTTTCTTCTTATCCCAGTAGTTGTTTCTTGATCTCTACAGTCTTTACCTATAAGGGTGCTCTGAAGTCCTATAACAAAGAACCATTTCTGCACAGGTTATGCAGCCGCTGCAGCTGGACATGTGTCATCAGGTTTCACTGTCAACTGAGAAATATTATGCATCTCTCATGCCGAGGAAACATGCTTGCACACAGTAACAATCTTATGTGTTTACACTGGCCTCTAACGCTCTGATTGGGGGGGGAAAAGATACCCGGGAACCAACACTTATGGTAGCTTTTTGTAGCTCCTGTAACTTTGAGCGTCTGGTGACTTAGCAATGTGAGAAATGCATACTAACCAGTCCCATAGTTTTGTGGTGTTGTTGGATGTGAAAGTATACCCATAGTACTAATCCTCTGCTGTTTTACTGTAGCTACTGTGTTGACTCTAGCTGCCATTAGCCCACGCCGGTCTATTCTGGGATGTACTGCAATACTGAATTCACATCACAAGTAGACACTTTCCACAGCAAAGTACATCAGTGAAAATGGAGGGTGTTGATGCAATGCTGTTCTAGTTTTGGTTTCCAGCCAAACCAAATCTTTGCATGTACCTTGTAAACTTGCTGGTTCAAAAAAGGAAACCTGTAATCTTGTCAAACTATATAATTTTTCATGATCATATCCATCACTTGGTACTTGAATGAAATAATTTAGTGAAGCTCTTGGCTTATTTGAACCTTTTTGTAGAGCTGTTATCTTGGCTTAAAGGCCTATCTTGCATCAGAAAGAAGCACTTGCCCTTGTCAGCCAAGTGCTTGAATTGCAGAGACAAGAGTCCAACTGTGTGGGCCGTCTTGTTTAGCTCTTTCTATCTCTCTGACACTTCCGAAGGCAAGTGTCACCACCATCCGGACCCTGTAAAGATCTTTTCAAGTGATGGCAATATTCACATCTGTCATGGTTTTTGTTGCACATTTTACCCCAATTTCTGAAAAAACATTTAAAAAAATAATAATTCTCTGCAGAGCAACACTACTCTTTTAAAGAGGAACACTAAGCAATTTACCATATGCAACTGAGATGTGTGTAAGTTAGTGTGAACAAAATGTACACATCTGTACATCTGTATATGTCTTGCTGTAACCTTATTTTTATCGTGTTTCCATGTCAACCTAAGATTTTATGTATAAATATTACATTTGATTCAAATAAGTGGCAAGTAATGCATTTCATCAACAGGGTAAAGTTCACCTGGAGATGCGACTGAATGAAGTGATCACAGATCACGGCTCCACTGGTCAACACTTACTTGTCAAGTGAGTTGCAAGTTTTCCTTAATGCTACTAATAGTGTTCAGATTTAAAAAAACATCGGTCTCATGAGCTGTGAAATTTTTCAAGTTATTCAAGCCAAGGTTAAATTTTAGAATATCAATTAGCACTGAATGAAATTGTGCCATTAGCTGAGAATCACGTTTGGTCAAATTCGTCTGGTCGTTTAGCATTAATTTCAGTGTTTTTAGTAAGTTTTATAAGAACTTATCTTCAAACAGTCTAAAGCAAAATATGGCATATTTTATGTTAAAAAAAAAAAAGACTGATGTGAGGAGAAAAAAAAAGTGCAAAATTTTGGAAACCACAGGAAATCCTATTTCTCGGGTGGCTTTTTTTAATTAAGGTCTCAGAACCTAAGTAGGTTTCAGAGCTCTGAAAAATTCAGAGTTACAAAAAAAATAAATAAATAAATAAAAAATCGTTGAACTTTGTGCTGCTTTGGAGTCGTCTGAGTAGTTTTCAAAAACTTTAATGTAATCAGCACCACCAAAGCAGGAAAAGGTCATAAAAGTTGTTCATGTTGCGTAAGTTTTCTCAGACTCAGACCTGTGTGCAAGATTTCAAGCTGATAACAAAATGCTATAGAAATGTAAATAATTTTTGTACAGTGCCTCACAAAAGTTCTTATACCCCCTTAACTGTTTTATATACTGTCTCTCTATAAGCTTCAGTGAATTTTATTGGGATTTTATATTATACACCAATTCGAAACTGTGAGCTGGAAGGAAAATGATGCATGGTCTTAACATTTTTCTTTAGATTTTTTATTTTTTTGATTTGGACATTGATTTAAAGCTGCATTTGTATTCAGCCCCTCTGAGTCGACTTACTTGCTAGAACCACATGTGGCTGTACTTACAGCTTGAAATCATTTGGGGTATGTCTTCACATGCTTTGCACATCTTGAGGCTGAAATAGTTGCCTGTTCTTCTTTGCAAAATAGTTTAAGCTAAGTCAAGTCTTGCCTCAGATTCTTGTATGCAACTCTTGACTTTGATTGGTCCATTCTAACATACAAATATACTTTGATATGAGCCATTCCATTGTAGCCGCTGGCGGGCCGTTCATTTTCCCATCAATTTGAGTAGGTTTTGTATTCCGGATGAAAAAAAGCATTCCTACAGCATAAAGCTGTAGGAATTCCTGTGGTGGTGTTTTTCGAGGGTAATAAGAACATGTTAGTTTTCGGTACACATAGTATTTGGATCTAGGCCAAAAATTTACGGTTTTAGTGTTATCTGTCAGAGTACCTTTTCCCAATGCCCTTTTTTGTTTTGCAGTGTCTCTTACATGTCCTGTGGCAACTACAAACTTCTTATGGGATAATTTCAGTGCTTTCTTCTAGCCACTCCTCTCTATAAGGTCAGATTTGTGAACTGCACTGCTAATGGTTGTCCTGTCAACAGATTCTCTTACCTGAGCTGTGGGACTCCTCAGAGCTATCTAGAGTCTCTCGGCTCCTTCTGAAAACACGCCCAGCATGTCAATTTAGGTAGATGGCCATGTCTTGATAGATTTGCAGTTCTGCTGCACTCTATTTCAGATGATGGCCTAAATGGTGCATGGTGCAATCTTCAAACTTTGAAATATTTTATTTTAATTTTTTTATTTATTTATTTATTTTTATAACCTAACCCTGCTTTAAACTTCTCCCGAACTTTTCCCCTGACCTGTATTTTCTTGATCTTCACGATGCTGTTTGTTTACTAATGTTCTCAACCTCAACAAATCTCCAAGGCCTTCACAGATCAGATGGATTTATACTGAGATAAAATTACACCAGCAGAAACATCGTTTACTAGTGGCGTGGCTTCTGATTAAAGTTAGTTGCACAAGATGATATTAGAGGGATTAAGGTTAAGGGGATGAATACAAATGCACAACACGTTTCAGATTTTGTCGAGTTTAAAAAAACCATGTATTGATTTAATTTTACTTCTCAATTGTGCACTACTTTCTGTTCTTCTTTCACATAAAATCCCAAAAGAATACACTGAAGTTTGTGCTTGTAACATGGAGATGTTACAAGTTTTCAAAGCTCTCTTGGCCATGATAAAACTTACTAGAAGGTACAAACTAAAAATACAAAGACCTTTTCTCTTATGCGCTGCTGTGACCACATGTAGTCAAATTATTTCAGTCAAGAAAACTATAACATGCACACTGTCTGTGCCACATGCAAATCGTAGTTGTGTGTTTTTTATAGGTCAGAGGTTTGTGAGGAAAGCGCTTCTAAAAAAAAAAAAAAAAAAAATTGACCTGATAAAAGTGTATCATTTACCATGTTTGGTTCTTGGTAGCTCGTTTCATATTTGATGTGTGTCAAAATATTTATTAGTTAGCATTATTTCAAAAGTTTTCATTTTGCATCAGTCGTCGCAAATATCAACTTATTTATAGTCACGTAACATGATGAGAGGATAGTGAAAAGAGGAAAGAAGACATCTCATTGATGGGTTAGGTCAAGCACGTCAAGTACTCTTATAGATGTGCAGATGTCACGGATGTTTGCTGTTTACGTATGTTATCCCCCCCCCATTCATACTTAAAGAGCTCTGTAACGAGGAGGAAGTGATGGCATCTGAACAGGAAGTGTGCGCTTGTCACTCTGCAACCGCTGTGGTTTTCTTCTGCTGTCATTCACCATGTCACTCAGATTGTTTGCTTAAAGTGTCACACAGCTCACTGTCAGCTCTCACCATTGACGCATACGCTCAGAACGCCGCATGCTCCTGGTGTCCTACATCCGCTTAATCAGACGAGACGTTGATGTTGAGATCAGAGCTTTTTAGGTGCAACACCTCCAGGCTTCCTGTTCCACCGCAAGGTGATCGGTTACGACACACGCGAAGTGGGCTGAAGGGAATATCGTCATGACACCCTGGAAGATCATAGACAAACATCCTGACTTTCAGGCGCTTTACCCGTCCCTCTGGCCTCACTTAAGGATGGGCTGAATTCATTCTTACTCTCTGGTGGCCCTGCTTAGCAGCCCACATCCTGTTTAGGGTGCCGACAGTGTCTGTTTGTTGTCACCTGAAACACTTGTGAAAAAAAAGCAACGGTCCCTGTGTGACTGCAGTCAAACATGAGGGCAAAGCATTACTTGTAATTGAAGGCTGCAAAGCAACACAGGCAGCCTTAAACTTACTAACGTTCAGATCTGTTTTGTACCACGTGTGTTAATAATGTACACTGATAACATGTCCACAATGCGTCAACTTTCGGTGCTAATGACGAATATTATGACGTAATGTGGTCACCGTTTTTTGTTTTTGCTTTTTTTTTTTGGTCAAATTTGTCCATCTAAAATGAAGTAGGCAACATTTATTGTTATTACACAGAGTTGTAAGCTGAAATTGAGCCCAGTTTCTGTCCAAGTAAAAAGTAAATGAACATTCAGAATCAACTTTTTGGCCAAGATTGTGTGCACAAACTAGGAAATCGACTTCAGTTTCAAACACTGTGTTGTTGTTGTTCACATCTGAAATAATTGTCGATGTGCGAGAAGCAAATGCCATTTAATTATACAGTTAACCCAAAAAGTTTTCTTACCCCCTTGCCAGATTTAGGCTTAAAGTAGCCCTTTTGTTTTACCATCACGTTTCTTTTGGCTGGCGGTAGTATTAATATTTTAGAGGGGGCCCATCCAGAGCCCTGACAAATCTGTGGAGGGAGCTGAAGATTAGTGGTGATGGCAGGAGGCCTTCCAATCTCAGACTAGAATCACGTCACTTGAAGATATTTTCTAAAATACAAGTGGTATCATGTAATGTGATTGCTATAATTCCACAAAGATTTTTTTTTTTCCTGTCTTTACTGAGAAAGTTACAAATAATTTTGACGTTTTTCATTTACATTTATCTTATGAGATGCTCTCTCTTTTTTTTTTTTTTTTTTAAATTGGAAATGTACTACTTTGCTGAATGCAAATGGTTTTAAATGTGTCAGGTGTATAAATAATTTCAGGCTTAACTGTATAATGTTTGCCTAGCATAACATGTCGGTGTAGTTCTTGTTTCCTGTTGTGATCTAGTTAAAAACAGTGTTCTGAAACATTTGTTTCTAAATCTGCTTAACAAAGTTAGTTTACACTGTTCCTGCTTTCAATAAACAGTATTTACCTTTTATGTCTCTCATGGCAAGGATGAAATCTTTTCTGTCTTACAAGTCTGGGTTATTTTAAAGGCCTGCTATGACATTATTGCTTTATCTATTTTCAGTTTTATCAGAGTTTCATTGTTAGTGAAAATTAGGAATGGTAAATGATGAAGCAGAGTGTGATTCAGCATTGTGCTACAGATGTTTTGCTCACTAAATTTTGTTTTGTCTCTTCATGTTGTTTTTAAACTCCTGCAGAATAATTGAGTGCAAAGAACTGCCTTTGATCAGTGGCCAGAACTGTGACCCTTATGCCACCGTGTCTCTTGTTGGACCTGCCAGGTAACTCTAATGCCACACACAGATAGACGGCAACTAAACTGTTCTTATCACATTTAAACAGGATTTACATTTCTTAAAGAAATTTTTCTTTTTTTTAAGATAGGCTGGATATTATCCTAATTACAATGTAAAGCATCTGATTTATCAGTACTGAACAAATCTATTGTATTTTATTATTATTTTTTATTGCGTTTTTTATATATTTACAGATTCTGTCAGTTCAATTTATTTTATTTATATAGCGCCAATTCACAACAAATGTCGTCTCGAGGCACTTTACCAAAAAAAAGAAAAATTCATACATACATTCCAGTTGTTCCTAGTTATCAAATTAAGCTCAATTAATTATTTAAAGTAGTTAAAGTTTCTAAGGAAACCCAGCAGATTGCATCCAGTCATTGACTTGCAGCAATCACTCCTCCTGGATGAGCATGTAGCGACCACATGGCAAGGTGTGTCGTTGTCTTTACAGCAATCCCTCATATCGATCATGCATGTAGCGACAGTGGAGAGGAAAAACTCCCCTTTAACAGGGAGAAACCTCCAGCAGAACCTGGCTCAGTCCAGGCAGCCATCTGCCACAACCGCCTGGGGTGTTGGAAAAGACAGAACAGAATGCACAAGAAAAACATGAACTGATGTCAGATTATTTTCTATGTTCATGAAAATAAAAACTTAATAGCAGGAGAAGGAGAATGATTAGTTGATGCCAGAATTATCTCAGCTGAAGGCATCACAGCCAAACAGAATGCCAGACCAGGTGTAGCTTCTATGGGAGAGAAATAACTGAGAAGGAACAAAAAGTTAACAGTTGAAATAACAACAAATAATACTTATAATAATGATAATGATAATAATGATGGTGATGATTCTATGTAAAATCAACCTTAAAATATTTTGCAGTGTCTTGGCTATCAACTGTTCTTTTTGATTAATTTGCATAAACAAAACATAAATAATAGCTTGTAAAAAGAATAAAAAAAATTAAAAATAAATTGGATATTCTTGTCCCAAGTAAACATGGTTGCAAAGACAATGTAATTGCCTATTATATATACCACAACACATCACAAAGTTAGCTAGCTGTGCTTGACCCATTATCCCTCTTCTGTAAATATAAGTTGTCCTCATTATTTTGGCAACTACAGCACTATTACACTGTATAAGCTCTGCAGAACAGATTTTTATTTCCTTAGCAGCTGAGCTCTGTGTTTAAATATTACGGGTTTAACGGTGCACATAAAGGTAAAGTGTGTGGTAGATACCTTGATTCTGGGATCAGTGCAGCAAGATGATTATTATAGGTTATTAGGTTATTTTTTTTTCTACACAATTGTGACTGTTTTTTGTGCAAGTCTAAAAATATTTCAAAACATTATAGTCAATATATACTAAACGGTGGCCCTTCTAGTCAGATGCCAGAGCAAAAGTCCAAAACTGAAGGTATTTCTGTTTATGAAAATGGTACAAAGTGAATGGTGACAACTATTTTTTTCAGATAGCAGGACTTTCATGTAAAATATAACATCTAAAACTGAACATCAAGAAAAAAAGTTAATCACTCAGCTGACATTGTGTCAACACAAAGTGGGGCTCGTTAAGGGCCTGTTACCAAATTTTACAATACTTTTAGTTTCAGCCAAAGATTGCAAATTGTGCAAAAATGGTCCTTTTAGCTTTCCATACATGCCCTCTGCACTTTTCAATGGTGCCATGTTCATTCACACAACTAAAACAAAGACATGCACACGTATCATCAAGCTCCTGCATGTCGCTAACGGTCATTCTTGCAATGCTTTGGTGTGGAGTGCTTTCAACTTCTCATATAATTGTTTTCTGTCTTGATGTTTAACTCAATATAATAACAACAGATGTTCTTGTCCTTTTCTGATATGGAGTGGTGATGCCCTGAACATTTTCTTTGTCTGATTTTGTGCACTGGCCTGTGATGTGTATACTGTGACAGTCCAGGACTGTTACCTGCAGAGAAATTTCACACAGATTTTCCTTTTTCAATTTGCAGTCATTCCTGAGTATTCATGAACTACATGTTTGAAAAAAAATTTTTTTTCTTTTTTTTTTTTTTTTTTCCTGTATTATGTCTTTAGGTCAGATCAAAAGAAAACAAAGGTAAAGAAGAAAACCAGCAATCCATATTTTGAAGAAACCTTTTTCTTTGAGGTAAATTATACATGATTAACAATTTTACTCATTTTATGATAGATTAATAATGTGTATAACTATATGTATGAATAAGCATACTGGTAAAGCCTTTACATGTTCATCCTCAGGTCACACGGTCCAGCAGCTACTCTAGAAAATCACAGTTCCCAGTGGAGGAGGAAGACATTGAAAAGCTTGAGATTAAGTGAGTTTTGTATTATCTGTGCACCATATGTCGGTTCTGTTTCCCCTTAGTCTCGACAAAAGAAAAATTTGGCATCTCTAGGCCTTCAGATAAAAAAAATGTTAACTTAGATGCGGTGTGTTCTGACTGCTGATAGAGAGCCTTGTTTTCTGGTTAAAGATATGTGGGGCCTCCATCACAGTGGAGTCGTAGCTCACTGGTAAGAGTAGAGAGGTTAAAAGGTAAACACTCATGCATGGTTTTGAGGTTTGAATTTGAGGTGGCGTTATTGCACTGGCATTGTTTTAGTTCCTGTGCACTCAAGAGGTAAGCATCACTTAGTAATTGTGACATGTTCTTTGGAGTCCCTCTGGCTGTACTAGTATTGGGTGGCTTATGTTTGTGAGATGTTGACCACAGTTGTATGTGTTGTCATACTTGATGAAGAGTAGTTTCACATTCACAGATGAAAAGTGTGTTGTTTATATCATCTATCTTTGCAGAGTGGATCTGTGGAACAATGAAAATCTGGCTCAGGATGTGTTTCTTGGAGAAACAAGAGTTCCTGTCAAGATCCTTCGAAGCGACCACATCCACAAGGCCTGGTAAGGACCCGCCGTGGGGGGTGGGTGCAGTCTTTTCTTAGCGTTTTGCTTTAGACCAGCAGTCGTTTTCCTAATCTTTCAACTCTGTGGTTCTACAACTTACTCATTAACGGTATTGCCACAATCTCCTTGGACAAATAATCTGATTACTGATTAATCCTTTAAAAAGTAACTGAGTTACTTTGCTGATTATTTTATTTTTAAAGTAACTAAGTTAGTTACTTATAACTATATAAGTGACTTTTTATTAGTTACATTCGGAAGCTGCTGACAAAACCCTCCCACTGCCTAAACATAAAAATGACAGCCGAAAATCTTTTTTTTTGACCTGACATCTAACTGTTAAAACTGTAATGGAAACAGTTACCATTTATAGTCTTTATAATCTAAATGTAACTATTAAATTCTTTTTAACAAGTTTTAACATTGAAGCTGTTGTTTACAGCATTAGAGCAGCAAGGAGTGGATTTACAAAACAATACAGTTTGTAACAGCACATCCAAGCTCTGATGTCTATTTTTGTTACTTTGACCTGATCTTATGTTGTAATCACGTTAGGAGTGAAACAGTGAAGTGGGGCGAGTAAACCCCCCCCCTCATTGAGTCGAGCTCATCCAGTGCGGCCTTCAGATTTCTCTCCATTTCTGCACACGCCTTCTTTCAAGAAGAAGATGCTCTGCGAGGAAGCTCGGCATTGATAGTAGTTTATTATGGCACGAAACGTGGGCAAATAAGCCCTGTTTAAGGGCGGCATTTCATCTACAACATACTGCCTGCCCAACTTCTTAGCTCTCCCACACTTTCTGGTTTTGGACCGAAGTCCAGCTTTTGTTGTTTGGGTGGTGGTGGACCCCCAGCGAGCAGCTCTCTACCTGTCACTACCTGGTTGGACTCTGTAAGTTTGCCTGTGCTGCGGCTCCAAAGGTTTCTTCATGTCTAAAGTAGTGTTTTTGAAGCGAGATAAGACTTTGTCACCAGCACGGAGTGTATAAGGAACCTTAATATTATCATCATATCAGCATAAGTAACGTCACTCACCGTGACGTGAGAAGAAAGCAAATATATCTTTTTACTAAGGACAACGACAAA
Source organism: Anableps anableps (assembly GCA_014839685.1). Taxonomy (NCBI): domain Eukaryota; kingdom Metazoa; phylum Chordata; class Actinopteri; order Cyprinodontiformes; family Anablepidae; genus Anableps; species Anableps anableps. The sequence goes on along the minus strand of CM026068.1, from coordinate 21,031,172 downwards.
AATAGTAACGCACAGTGACTTGGATAAGTAACTTTAATCTGATTACTGGTTTGGAAATAGTAACACGATAGATTACTTGTTCCTGATTTAAAAACTGGTCATGACGCATTACTAAGTAGCGTGTTACTGGCACCATTGCTCATTAAGTGTAAACATCTTCACATTTTTTGTGTGTTCACTTTGAGGAGGATGACACAAAATTGGGGGGGGGGAAATCAATTTATCAGAATTTAGGTTCCTTTCACTTTTTATGCCCAGAATAAGTGCAAACAGCAACATCAGTTTATTTGTATAATTTAGATTTTAACTTATTTTCTTTATACACTACCTTTTTAAAAAGTATTCCCACCCCTTGAACTTTTCCACATAAATGTTGCAAACAAAAACTTTGATATGAGTTTAATGGAAATTTAGTTGATAGACCAACGCAAAGCAGTGCATGTTTATGAATGAATGAATGAGATGTCTCGTTAAAACGAGAAACTTTCTCACAAGGTGTTTCACTGGTATGATCTTTCTCGTTTAAATGAGAACATATTTTGGTTTTAATAAGATCAAAATCGTTTTAAAACAAGAAACTTTCTCGTTATAAACGAGTTTTGTATCTCGTTACGAGAAGGTTTTTCATTTTGAGATACTGCGCCTGAATTTTAAATGCTTCCAAGGGTAAACGCTTCTGCGCCTTTGTATTCAGACCCCCGGAGCGAATACTTTGCAAAACCACTTTTTGCTACAAATATAGCAGAAGGATTTTGACCATCAGCTTTGTTCATGTCGAGATTAAACTTGTCCCTGTTCTTCTTTGCACAGTAGATCAAGCTTGCTCAGATTGGACTTTAAGCCATTTTATTACATACCTCTTTCTGTATGTTTAGGGTTGCACTGGTGGAAGGTGAACCTATGCCCCAGTCTTGGGTTGTTTGCAGCCTTAACAGATTTTCTTTCAGGATTGCCTTTTATCTAGCTATATAAAAATTTCCATCCTCTCTAATTAGTTTCCCTGTCCCTGCTCTAGAAAGCTATCTCTACAACGTGACATTATCACCCCCATGTTTCGCTGTGCCACACATAGCATTTTGCATATAAGTCAGACTTTTCCATTTTTGGCTCCATCTGATCAGAACACCTTCTTCCACATGTGGTCCCTACATGGCTGGTGGCAAACTGCAAAGAGAACTTTATTATTATTAACAATAACTTCCCGTATGCCACTCTTCAGCAAATTCCAGATTGTAAAATGCACAAATATTGTCACGTCAGCAGCTCCTCCCACCTGAGCAGTGGATCTCTTCAGCTTCTGTAAAGTTACTATGGTGCTCTTGGCTGTTTTTCTGATGCACCCATCAGAAAAACAGCCAAGAGGCTTGTCTCATACTGCATGATGGAGGGTGCCAAACTGTGCGACTTGTTGCAGCAGAATCGCACCAGAAGGGTCTGACACGTACAGCCAGTCAATAAAAGATCAAGTTATGGGAGTTAATGCGCTTATTATTATAGACGGATGCTGTTAAGAGGGAAAGGAGGATGAAGGAAGGAAAAGAGGCTGTGCCCCTGGCTAAGCAAAAGAGGAAAAGAAATCAGAGCAGCAGTCAGGTGGCATGATTATCTCTGACGTTCTGATACTCTTTGATATTTGTCATAGGTCACCGTTGGTCAGGAGGTAGCTGAATCGGTGGTCAGCATGTCTGTCACAGCGAACAACCACAGGTCGCCGATTCTGATTTCCCAGCATGAGCCGGGCTTGGCAAACCTCCTGAGGTTACTAAATACTAAATAGGTGACATCAGAAAATTGCACTGGATTCAGGGTATTGCAGTAAAGGAGGCTATATATAAGTCACACCTTTTCAGACTTTTTTTTGAAAGTGCTTAAAAAATTAAAACTATACCTCTTTTTTCACAATCAAGCACTACTACTGTGTATAATTACTGCAAGGAACTGTAGCTAAAGCTAAAAGATGTGTCAAGAAATGATTAAACTGAACGATATAGGAATAGTATTGGATACTTTGGATCTAGCACCTTGGTAAAACAGAGGTTTTGTTAAATTGATTTTGAGGCATATAAAACCACATGCAGCACACCGGGCTACTTGCTCTTTTTACCCATTTTTGTTTTCAAGTTACACATAGGAACTGACCTTAAGTGAATAAAATCCTATTTGATAAAAGTGCTGGACTATTAACCGACCCTCCCTTGTACGTTCAGTGCCCAAGTTCCTTAAACTTGAGTTGAGCCTTTGTGCTGGTTTACTGGTATTTTATTAGAACTCCATATTACACATCTATCAGGACAGCATGTTCTGCCAAGTTTTCACAGCCGCTACAAGGTGACTAGAAGAACCTCCCCAGATTTCTGTGTTCAGCAGTTTTTCCTTTGTGTGGATGTGGCCCAGCTTTGCGTCGGAGTAGGTGATATGGGATTATGCCAGATAGCAATCTGTTGGTACATGAAGGCAGCGAGTGTAGTGTGTGGGTGGCTCTTCGCATGGTGGCATTACCTCATGTCCTGTGTGTTACCTCATAGTCCATGCTGCATTCAAAATTAAACATTTTCTGTTGAATAACATCACAGATGATCATCTGAAGTGTCTCAGTGCCTGTTTGCTGTGGCCCACATACAGTTTATGAAAAAAACTGGAATAAACTGAAGCTTCAGCAAATGATGCTGTTTTTTGCTCCACCACATGACTTCTTCAGGGATCTGTGTGCTGCAGCAATATGGGAAGTGTTTTCTTAACCCATTTAAACCAAAAGCTGTCTTTACAAAACTCTCTAAAGCCTTAAACTCTGCAACTGTTTTTAATGAAACTGTTCTGAATGATCACTAAAACTTTTGTCGACAGTCACTAAAACAGTTGATTGGTAAAAACATATAAATATGAGATGATATAAAGCACAGATGTGAAATAGAGAATGTTGTACATGAATTACATGCGGCCTGATGAAAGAGTCAAGTTGGAAGTTAACTCTTCATTGGCATGACAGACAGGGTGGTTTTAGTTTTACTTTCCTTTTGGTGGTTTAAAGTTTTTAGGATTTTAATTTGAAGTAACCTTAGCTCCGTGTTCTTTTTACTGAAGTTTTGTATTTCATACAGGAGTAATTTGTAGATAAATTTAAAGCCTATTATTTTTTTGCTAATGTGGTTTTTAGCAGGTTAAATTGGGTAGCGTGGCACCAGATTAGTCAGTCTGATCAGTGTTTGGAATCAGTGTTTTCTGCTCCACTCAGTTGATTTAAAAATGGTTTCTTCTTCATTGTTCTCTAAAAGTTTCCTCAGATTGAAATGAGTCTAAAACAGTTTTGCCTTTATGTAGTTCGTTGCATTAGAAATGACTCCTTTTATTGAGAGGTTCTAGTTCTTTCTGAGGTCTCAGCTTGTGGTTCAGTGGCAAATACTCTCCTCACTATTTACCTTTATCTGTAAAGAGACTTAGACTAAATTGTGTAGGGTTATTTATTTATTTATTTATTTTAAGGAATACATATTTATTTTTGCATACAAACCTGTAATTTGTCCCCTCTCTTCCTGTGCACCAACAGGTATCTCCTCCAGCCTAAAGGGACAGGCAGCAAATCCAAGTCTGATGATTTAGGACAACTGCGTTTAAAGCTCACCTACATTGAAGACACGGTGCTGCCCTCTACTTGCTACACACCTCTCTGCAATTTGCTGCTCAAATCCCCTGATGTGAAGGTAATACTACAGCTGAAGCAGCAGTTGAACCTGAACCAGTGGGCAATGCAGTATTTAGAAAATAATTGCTGGTCACTTATTGTTTTCCCTCTCTTTCACTTCCGTCCCTCTTTTTGATCCTCGCAGCTGCCCTTTAGCCCACTTTCAGTTTTATTTTTACTTTCTCAGTTTTTCTGTTGATGTGCTTTTTGTTCTCCCTCAGCCCATCTCGGCATCAGCAGCGCACATCCTTGGGGACATCTTCAGAGAGCGATACGAGGCCGTTCTTCCCGTGGTTCGGCTGCTCCTCTACCACAATCGTTTTGTGCCTTTCGTCTCTGCTGTGGCAGCACTGGAACTGGACAACACTCAGTGAGTATTCACCCTTTCAGTGTGCTCAGTGACACAGTCGATATCATTTTGTAGTGCCGTGAACAGAAATGGATTGCAGTGTTAAAGTTAGGTTCTGTTTTATTTGCTGTAATAATGTATTCACTGTCAAATGTGAAACAGGAAGTACAACAGAAAATAAAGCTGACATTAAAACTGGCAGCTTCATTTTTAATTAAATTTGTTGGCTGTTCAGAATGATATGCAAGGTGTAATTATGTCACGGTACGGCACGTTTTTCTGAGAGAGTAACTGTAATACTTGTTTTAAGAATCTTTCTTTTTGTGGTGCAGGGAGGCTAACACTATATTCCGAGGCAACTCGCTGGCAACTCGCTGCATTGATGACATGATGAAGATAGTGGGAAAGAGTTACCTGGCTGTTACATTGAAGCCTGTTATTGATGAGGTATGAATGAGAGACAAAGACACAAACACACAGAATCAGACGTTCATTCAGTACTGATGAAGCTTCAATGGTTTGATCATTGAGGAGGGAAAAGAAAAACCTGCTCACACAGCTGCCTTTCTGTGTCAAACTTGCCACTGTACAAATGTTATTACAATTGTTACTTTTACAAATGGCTCCAAAATGTCAAAAGGAACTACACACTGTGGGGGAAATGATATTTAATCCCCTACTGATTTTCAAAGTTTGCTCCCTTACAAAGGAAAGTACAGTCTCTAGATTTTATGGTAGTTTTTAGTTAAATATGTAGGGAGTGAATGACAAAGGAACATTATTAAAAAATGCAAAACATGAAAACTTAAAATTGGTTTGCATGTCACTACGTGAAATTAACTGTAGTTTTCCTTCATTAAAGAATGAAGTAAAACTGAGTGGAGAGACATTTATTGATGAGCACAGCAGTCAACATTTTCTGTTGTCACCTGCTTTTCATGCATCTCAGGAGGGATTCTGACATTCTCCTCTTTACAGCAGCTTTCTAAATCCTTTCAGGTTTTCTGACTGCTGCCTAGAAACTCTAAGCGTCAGCTCCGCCACAGACCCTCTTGTGGTTTGAGATCTGGAAACTGACCAGGCCATTCAATGACCGCAGTTTGCTTTTAGTTTGGCCCCTCCATTGTTGTCTCAGAAGTGTATATACTGAATTATTGTCATGATAGCAGACTCATCTTTGTGATCTTTGGTATTCTCATCCTAGACTTCATAGTAAATTACCCAGTTAATTCGCCTCTCAGTGCAGTAAAGTTGTCCTGTAACCTCAGCAGAAAAACACCTCCTTGCTCAACAGTGAAGATGTTGGTTTTAAGGTGATTTTCTGCATTTCTTCTCCTCCAAACACTGTCAGTTGAGATGAAGCCACAGAGCTTGATTTGCGTCTCATTTGATCGCAGCCCTTCCCCTCACACCTTTTCAGAAACCTTTGGAGGATCAATGGGAAACCTAAGACAGGCATATTCCTTCTATAGCGAGGGGTGCATGATTTCCATCTACTATGGTACTGCTGTTCTTGCTGACTGTGGACCAACTCATTTCAGAATATTAACAAGCTCCTCCAGTGTAGCTGTGGGCTGATCACTCAGGACAGTTCTCACCCCATGAGCCAAGATTTTGCATGGAGGTCCAGACTGATGGTCATCCCTGCTCTTTAGTTGGCCCATGGTGGCAGTGAGGAGGAGATTTTGTGAACTATTGTGATTTATCCACATAAGTTAAGGTCAGGAGTATCCTGAAAATGATACGTTGGTTGTTTTGTGTGCAACATGGACACAAAACTAATCTGCAGGAGCCAGAATTATCTTTGTGTTGTAGACCATCAAATAGTTATTTCAGTCAAACCAATTTTGCCCTCTAGCTTTCATTGATGCACTGCCAGCATTAAAATAAAACTACCATAAAATGTAGAGACTAAGCTTTTGTTTGAAAGGGAGCAGGGCATCGAATAATTATTCCAAACACTTAGCTCCCTCATTATGGGAACAATTGCTCATCCATATAGCACCTTGATGGCCATTGATCAAAAACATCCTGAACTGTGACAATTTTTTTTTCTTTGTGGAGGGTTCCAGCAAGTTAAAACATAAACAACAAAATCCTTTCTCTTGGGTATTCTAGAGGTTTACAGAGCTTTTTTTTTTTTTTTTTTTTTTTTTTTTTTTTTTTTTTTTTTTTTTTTTTTTTTTTTTTTTTTTTTTTTTTTTTTTTTGTTAAGGGAGAGTAGTTCAGGTAGTAATTATGTCATTTCAATGGGTGATCCTCCAATGTGTCCCAGGGTGGACTGCGTTCAGACTGCTAAACTAATGCAGATACGAGTGTACCAGACCGCTTATGCAGGTGATCTAAGTAAAACTAAACGGTGTCAGTACGTCTTGAGGGCCTCCACACCTTTATTTGTGTCTGTGCAGACACAATCGGATCACCCATACCGAATGTTGGGGCCAGGTGTGAAAAGGGTCTGTTAGTACTCAAGTTTCTATCCTCCAACCTGAAATCATTTTAAACAGATTTTCAGATTGTTTTTTTTTTTTTTTTTTTTTTTTCTTCTTCTTTCATGAAAACGTAGTCTTACTCCACTGTGTCCAGTGGCTGCATTGGATGTTGATTTTTCTTTTACCGTTTCATAGATTTGTGAATCCAACAAAACATGTGAGATAGACCCCATTAAGCTAAAGGAAGGTGACAACGTGGAGGTCAACAAGGTAAATGATCATCACTCGCTTGTTGGGTTGTTTTTTGTTTTTTTTTTAAGGAATAATACACGGTTGAAGACCTTGTGTAAAAATAAAGACCTTTTAATCACACTTTTTGCTATTGTAGGAAAACCTTCAGGTTTATGTCCAGAAAGTTTTCTCCTCCATCACCCAGTCCAGTTCCAACTGTCCCCCCCTGATGTGTGACGTCTTCAGATCTCTCAGACACTTAGCCGGCAAACGCTTCCTAGGTAATGAAACCTCTTTGAGGTGAAGCTGATTAAAAGTCAGATTTTTGCTCTTCTAAAAAATGATAAAACACTAAGCTGCTTTTGCCAGTTATTTCCCTTCAAAACAAACACAAGCTGGTTTTAATTAAAATTGTGCTGCAGCCTAATTCAGTTTTTTATTTTTGAGCAAAATTAGTCATGAAGCCAATTTTTGCCAGATGATGTAACAGAAGTCCAATATTTACTGTGATTGGTTTTGTCTGCCTGTAGGTGGAGCTAAATGATTAAGATTTCATTGAGTCTTTTTGCTTCCTTGTATAATGCCTTTACCATCTGTTCTGGTCCATAGACCTAACTGGGTGATATCAACAAGTTTCTTTTCTTTTCGTAGGTGACCCACATGTTCAGTACTCAGCTGTGAGCAGCTTCGTGTTCCTGCGCTTTTTTGCCGTGGCAGTTCTCTCCCCACATTCGTTCCAGCTCCGATCTCATCACCCTGTAAGTGTAAAGCCACTGGTTACCAGTTCAATAAAACTCTATATTCTGCTCTGTAAACAGGCCTCATTGTAGTGTTTTTGTACTTGCAGGATCCTGAGATTGCCCGCACACTCACTCTGATCTCAAAAACTATTCAGACTCTCGGCAGCTGGGGTAGTTTGTCGAAAAAACTGGTAATGATAGAAATTGTGTAAAGACGAATTGTTTTCCTACAACATCAAACATATGACCCAGGCTGTGACCATTTGATTACTTTTTCTGCCTTCAGTCCAGTTTCAAAGAAAGCTACATGTATGACTTCTACAAGTCATTCCAAGAAGAAAAATGCATTGAAAAAGTTAAAAAGGTATTTATTATAAACCTGTTTTTAAAGTCTAGTGTAGTTGAATTGTTCTGTTTATCTTTATTTATTAGTGTTTATATCTGCTTCCAGTTTCTTGATGAAATCTCCTCCAACGTCAGCAAAGAGTCCAGCAGACAGGAGGATGCTGTGGTTCTTAAGGAGGGGTGAGTGTTCACAATGCACTTAAAAATGCAGGAAGACAGGTGTTTTTGTTAGCCAATATGAAGATTGACAACAATACTTAGTGGCAAATAACTGGTTACCCTTCAGTCTACAGCCTTGCAGCTGGATAACTTGGGAGAAATGACCTTCTAATGATTATGCTTGGGACTTCTGTGTTTTTTCTAGGGAAGTACAGAAACGCACCCAAGGGAAAAAGAACTTCTCTAAGAGAAACTTTAAGAAGAGATGGCTGAGAGTGACCAACAGGGAACTCTCCTACCACAAACGTAAAGGTGAGACCGCTGTCTCTCATAATCTATCCGAGAGTCGGAAAAGACTGATTGAAATCACACACAAAAGCATCGGGAGCTCCTCGTACTTTGTCAGTTTCACATAAGTCATTCTTTATAGGTTTGCTGTTGTGCCATACTCTTTTCATTTTCAGATTATAGATTAAATAGTGCTATTAGATGTTCAAAGCTTGGGATATTGTTCAGTCAATCAACCTAACCCTGCTTTAAACTTCTTCACTGTTTCCCTGACCTCTCTGCTGTGCTCCTTGGTTTTCATGATGGTGTTACTAATGTTCTCTAACAAACCTCTGAGGCCTTCACAGAACAGCTGCATTTATACCGAGATTAAATTACATAACGTTAGACTCTATTTGCTAATTAGGTATTTACTTTGAGACCCCTAAATAAAATTATTGGGGGCGAATTAAAAAATCAACAGAAATTTTTGAATATCCACTAAGTCCACTGAAAGATTTTGAAATCTATGGATCCTTTTCCTTCCACTTCCCAGCTATGCCCAACTGTGTTGGTCTGTCACATAAAATCCTAATATCTAATTCTTTTTGGTTATAATACAAGAAAGTATGGAAGTTTATGACATAAATTTGAAAGGACAGAACAAAATATTAAAAGCTATCTGACTAACTTTTATGATTCACAGTCAATGTCTGAATGGTTCATGTTGGTCACACCTGTAAACCCGTGACTGATCCTACCCGCAGTTCTGTGTGACTTTACTGCTCTGTAGGCTTTCTACAGTTATTTTTTTTTTTTCTCTCTTTAGATTAATGGCTTCTCTTTATCCTTCTGACAGGGTTCATCTGTAATGTTTTGGTATTGAGAGCTCTGCCAGTGTTATCATAATTAGTATAAACATGACAGTGTTTTCTTGCTGACAGGGAAAGAGGCACTCTGCACCATCAGCGTCAAAAACATCCAGGCGGTGGAGAAACTCGATGAAAGTGCCTTTAACCGCAAAAATGTAAGTCAGTCAGCCTGTGGTATTTCATTTGCCACCTTTCATTAATTCCCTGCTTTGAAATGAAAGGGTGTTGGGCTCACTTCCCAAAGCTGAAACAATAAAAACATTGTCTGCCTCATGAGTCTTCTCTGACGTTAGTCTTAAATGAGTTTAAATAGTTCACTATTAAAACTCTAGCAGTACTAAAGGCCTTTCACTTTGGAGAGTTTTGAAAACTGTTAGCGTTAAGTACTGAAGAGCAAAATAAACTGGTTCTTACATATAAAATGTTATGTCTGTAGCTACAAGCATGAACAGGCCAGCTGTTAACATTTAAATCTTCTTAAGGGTGTTGAAGGTGTGCTTGCTGCGTGAAAGAAGTACCTTGTCTTCATGCCTAAATGCTGTTTTGTTTTCTCTTTCTTGTGTTAGATGTTTCAGGTGGTCCTCTCAGAGAAACCTCTCTATGTTCAGGCTGGAAACTGCGTGGAGGCCAGCGAGTGGTTGGAGATCCTGGGCCAGGTCAGCCGCTGCAACGAGGGACGCTTGACCACTTTCCATTCGTCAAATTACACCTCTGGAGCGTGGCAGTGCTGCAACAACCAGAGTAGCAACGCTCCAGGCTGTAAGCCCTGCACAATGTGAGTGTGGATCCCACATCATCCCCATCAGTGGGATGAGATCACCTGGAGACTACCTAACATTTTCACTGCAGATTACAGTTAACACCCCGTAAAAAGAGCCAACTGCTGTTCTGAATCCAGGCCACCTATGTAGACGTTGAATCCTGTTTGAAGCACGCTTTGGAAAAATGGTTTACTATTGATTTTAAAATGGCAAATAAAAACATTTGTGGCCAAATGAAACAGGGTGAAAAGTTAACTTGCATTTCCAACCATTTCCAATGTTTATATGGCAGTGTTTGTTTTTTTGGGGGTTTTTTTTATTTTTATTCCCCCCCCCTCAATTAAATTGACAACAAACAAATCTAAATATGCAAAAAGATGTAATAACCTGTTTTTTTTGTTTGTGTTTTTTGGTTTGATTATTTTATTTTTTGGTCGCTGAAAAATAAAATAGCTCTTCAGCTTTTGCAGCTGTTTTGGTTCCAAACAGGTACATAGAACTGTTTGTAGTTTAACTCCACCATGACAAAAGGTCTAGTTACATATGTGGAAAAGTAACCCCATACCATGATGCTACCATTAATCCTGCTATACAATATTAGAAAATCATTTGTCATTATCACCAAATATTGCAACGACAATATCTGTTGTGATAAATCCATTTTCCTGATCCTCTGTGTCCATCTGTCTTCAAGTTGCTTCTCTGTGTATCTGTCCGTCTGTGTAAAGTTTGGGTATTGGCCGGACTGAGATAAATGAACGTGTGAATTTCTAAAACTTGGAATGTAATTACCAACAAGTATCTCATTTCAAACAGTCCTTTGCGGTGTTGATGTTGCGCTCTGAGACCATATATTTGCCATGTGTTTTGCAATCCAAACCGCCACCACGTTTCACTGTGGGCATGATGTTCTTGATGTGGTGGGGGGGCTCATTTCTTATACTAAAAGTTTAAGTTTGGTTTCACCACCATGACCCAAGCTGCCTTCAGGGTTTTGTAGGTTTTTGCAAACATATTCCTCACTTCAGTTAGTTGTTGTGGCAAACACAAGCAGTACCAGCCAGTTTTTGTAATGGTAATGTTTTCTACGTTATTTTCACATCCTGTTTGTTAATGATTTGATTGGAGCTAGTCCAGCTCAGTTGGAAAGGTGTTGGTGTCTCTTGTCTTCATATCTTGAAAGATCTCCTCACACCTTTGTCCCGTCCTGTTGCAGCACCATGCTGGCCAACCTGCAGCTGGACATCGACTGTGACCGGGAAGCGGAGAGGATCTTCTCCCTCCTCTCCTCTAATGAATCAAAGCTACAAAACATGGAAGGTCAGCATGTGCTTACGAGCTGTTGGGTTAAAGTAGAGGGATTTATGTTATATATCCTACGAGTGAGTACCTCATGACACTTTGTGATGCCTTGCCGCAGAGACACGGTCTGATCTTGTCGAGCACTTGGTAAACTGGAGTTACATTTTACAATCCAGCCAACACTGACAGATGTGTCCTGTCCACAGATGCATGTGCCAGTATGGCGGTGTACCAGGGCCCTCAGAGGGAACAGGAGGAGTACTCCAAGTTCACCATTCAGGAACCCAAAGAGACGTTTCAGACCCTCAAACAGCTCCGAAACGTCATGGAGGAGCTGCAGAGGCAGCACAACAGCAGGAATAACATCACGGCACAGTACGGAAGCCTGTAAGTCTGCCCCAAACCTCACCTGCTTGATGCCTATACAGCATCTTATAAACGTTTTCACACGTCTTCAACATTGTAACACGTTGTACAACCACAAACATCAACGGACATTATTGGGATTTCATGTGATAAACCAGAACAAAGTAGTTCTTGATAGTGAAGAGGGAAGAAAGGGGTGGATGATTTTTCAAATAAGACTTAAAAAGTCTGCTGTGCATTTTGTTTTCAGCCCCCCCTGCTTTCATACTTTGTAGAACCACTTTTCTCAAAAGTTACAGCAGTAATTTTTTTTTTTTTTTTTTTTTTTTTTTTTAGCCTTCCCACATAGTCTTATTTGCATTTAGTTCAGGTCTTTGACTGGGCTATTCTAATACATAAATGTGCTTTGATCTAAACTATTTGTTCGTAGCTCTGACTGTTTTTGTTTTGTTTTTTTTTTCCCTTTTCCCTGCTGAAGAAAATTGTCCCCACAGTATGATTCTGCCACCACCATGTTTCACCATGGGGATGGTGAAAACTAGTCATTTCCACAATTAGTCTTCCACCCACCAAAAAACCTTTTCTGCATGTAAGACCATCCATTGTCTGTATCTGCTTGTCCGTGCGGGGTCGCCGGTGCCTATCTCCAGGCACCAGGCTGTTGATCTGTCACATAAAATCCCTTCATAAAAAGTTTGAAGATTTAACGTGACAAAAGCTCAAGAGGTACAAATAATGTTGCGAGGCATTCTGAGACTGTGAACACCTTAGATCACAGATGTGATACATATATGAATGTGTTGCATCTCGAACTCTGCAAGCAGTTAAGGCTCTGAAAGTTCAAAGAGGATGACAGACTTTAGACAGACAGAATAAGCTGCATTTTTACTATTATTCAGGTCTGTGTCTTGTCTTCAACACGGCCCTACAGGCTGAGTCCATCAGGCTTTTATTAGACTTCTGCTGGACAATCTGTTACAGGACTCTGTTCAGACAAACATGGTTGTTTATGACTCTGGCTGCAGGGTTAAGTTACGCCTGCCTTACAAAGAGATGCCCTTAACTCGATAGTTGAAGTAATTTCTGTCAATATGTACTGTATTTATAATTAGCTTTGTTGGGTAATTAACTGATGTAGTCACTCTGATATGTTCTGTGTTTCAGTGACAACCCCATTGTAGGGAAAACCTCTTAACCTGGGCGGGCAGGAGTGGCCTGAAACAGCCCCACCAGCAGGGGTCAGTGCACCACAGAGGACCACGAGAAGCCCATGAAGATGTCCCAGCAAGTGACGAGGAGAATGATATACACCCTGACCTCCACACATGTTTAGTCCACTATGAATGAACCTTTTTCAGTTTGTTTTGGCTGCACTGCAGACTGATTCTTGATGTATCCACAGAGGCATCACTAGATGGTGTGTTAATAGGCTGCTATATATAAATATAAATATATATGTGTGTATTTTTAAAATTTACTCTGTTTTATATCAACAGCTGTGATGATGATCACTCCCTCCTTGTTTTTAAATATTTTTAAACCTCAGTTCATTAACAATCATCACTCTGGAGGATCATCCTCTTGTTTGTGCCCCTTAGATCTTTTAGTGTCCTCCTTCTGAACAAATGTATGTTTATAAAACCAATCTGCCTTACTGATGGAGATTCTTTTCACATTTAATACTGAGGAAATAATGCAAACGCACTTTAAATATTTGGAGCTGTCCGAATGGAAATGATTAGATACTTGGTATCAGCTTTATGATCATTACATGATCCTGAGTACATATTTTTCTTTTTCACTCCTGTACAATAACGTTGAATGCCTGTTATATATATATGTTAAGATATTTTGTCACCAAAGGCAATCTCTTGTACTTAAGTGTATATGTATTTTGTATACAAACTGTTAAATTTGAGACAGATTATAAATATATGTTTATGTTCAGTTCGTCTGGTTTAACATATCCTTTTTATTGACTTGGGGCAAGCAGTTTGCATGCATTCAGTTTTGAATCTGGACGGCATGACTGTGGTAAAGAGTTGTATTTCCTTGTGATTGTGAACTGTTTTCGGTACGATGTACATCAGATCTGTGCTGTTCATGTCCAGAACCTCCCCTCCCCACCTCCTCTACCCTCAAACAACATGGCCGACGCTAGACACAATAGTCCCGCAGAGAGGAGGCAGCCAGAATAACAGATGACTCCCTTCGTCTCTAAATTAGTCCGACAATCACAGCGACAGCGCCCCATCATGCTCGTCTTTCACACCAGCAGCACTCCAAAGCTCCAGCTGCTATGTTTTCATTATTTTTAAAGTAGTTTTGTGTATTTTGTTTTTGAATATCTGGAGCTTGAAGGTGTAAATCAAAAATTTTCACTGCGGCTCCCTGCCAGCGAAGGTTGTATAAAGTCTAAAAAGTGTGAAGAAAACATGCATTAATTGATTGAGTCTTCGAGTGACTCCATCATACGCCGACTCCTCCGCCTTTTTGTTCCCCTTTTATACCCATACAAACAATGAAGAAAAAGAAACTTGAATTTGTTTTAACATGTCAAACATTTGATGTTAAGAATACAGGGTTAACCACTTCTTTGTACGTATTCAAATAGGTTGCTTTCGTCTGAATAATTTCTAATGTGCATGTTTTCATTATTTAACAATTTATTTTTCAAGAGAAAAGTTTTTGTATCTATTTTTTTGTAAACACTGATTTGAATATGTTGCTATGCTGGTACATATCTCTAGTTAAACTGCTTTTCATTTTTATTTTTTTGAGGCTGCTGCTGTTTTGCGTTCGCCTGCAACAATATCCACTTTACAGGAGTTTAATGCTAACGTTTTATTTTTTAAATTCAGTTTATATCCAATTGACCTTCCCAAATGAAGCTAAAACACAGCTATTAAACTATTTATCGTTATCTTAAGATTTTCACTTGAAATTGCATTGGTTTTGATTTTCTTTTCTAAATAAGGGAACTTTCTCAATTTCTTTCTTTGTGGTTGCAGAACTAGAAATACCAGAATGCAGAGCAGCATGCAGGAACCAGGTTTATGATCCAATTTGACCAAAACTAAGAGGGAAAATTTTCAGATCTACTTCTGTTAGACAAATGCATCTCTTTGAAGCTTTTTGTTAAATGACATATGAGATGTGTTTCTGAGCACTTTGTTTTAAGGATAGAACAAATATGAATTTCATTCGAGGACATTAAAACCCAACATTTTCTTCCAGTCGGTTCTCACTAAAGGGAAAATACAAAAGGGATCATCAGATTTATTTATTTTAACTAAGTTTTGATTTTAATTTTGATTGGCTATTCCAGCATATAGCCAGTAGTGACAGTCAGAGGTTATTTAAACATATCCAACTCATTTCTGAATGTTCAGCCTCCGTTTGTTGTCTGGTTTTATACTAATAGAGCAATGTATTTCGCATTTATGGTCCATATTGTCTGTTCTGAATAAACACTTTGCCAACAGTTTTCCTGTTTGTGGAGGGTGTGTGACTTGTGTCTGCATTAATATACTGGTGCATTTCAATAAATTAGGAAATTGTTATTTCAGTAAAGTCAGTTTAAAAACATTCATAAAGAAAAACAGAATATGTCATTGTCCCATTAAAAACTTATTTAATTGTTGCATATTGGCAGGTTTTCTTTCATTTACCTTCCACATTTGCCTCCATCCATTAACTGAAAAGCATTCCCACAGCATAATACTATTACTTCCATGTGTTACAGGGGAGCATGCAAAATGCTGCCTTTTTACATGCAATAAACAGCATTTTGCATGTAGTTGGGCTGAATACATGTACAACACCACACTTTTTTAGATATTTGTTAAAAGAAAATCTACAGCTGCAGACTATCGACGCCACTCTGACATGACTGAATTCATTTCTAGTTATTTAATGAATTTCTGGTTTTGTGCATTTGCAGAGAAAACCTGAAGTCATCTTCCAGTTAACATCTGGACATAGTCTCAGAAACAAAATATAATTTCATGTAGCTCATGCTGGTTGGGTGTAGAGTGTAATTAAGGGGTTTCAGGTTAGGCTCAGGCATTAGGAGTAGGTAGTCAGGTAAACACACTCAGGACTATAGATGAGTTCCCATCAAGTCAGCAAACATCAAACTGGACTTCTATCAGCTGGTTGTCTTTAAGATGATCTCATGATTTCACCCAGAACCCAAACACCTCAACAGGGATCAAAAAAACAATCCTTGAGATGGAATTACAGAGAGAATCTATTCCCCCATTCAACTCCTGGGTCGTTTTAGGAGGAATGTTTTAATGGAAAATATGCCATTAGTAAGTTGAAAGAGATTGAAACATCACCACAATACTTAGATAATTTGATTCATTTTTATGATTTTTTTTTTTTCCCTTTAATGTCCCTAGATGTAGCAATAATCAATATTCTTTTCATCCATGCTGGCATTTGCACAGTCATCTACTCTGTTCTTACTCATTTTTAAATAACATGTCTGCTGTTATTGCACATTTGTTTCTCTGCACTGATATACTTTATTGTAAATAGTCTGTATCTTTTTTTAATGTTCAATACACATGCACATTATGTCCATTCTTGGAAAAAGCGATCCGACTCAGTTGCACAGCCCTAGGATTGTGAGTCTGATGTGCCTATTTCTAATTGCACAGTATTTTCTGCTAGAGTCTTGTACAGTATATTATTATTGTTGTTATTGTTGATCTTGTTTTTTAAAAATTGTTTTTTACACTTTAAGAACTTTTTGTGTGAAACTTTATATCTGTTGCTGCTGTTACATCTGAATTTCCCCTTTTGGGACAATAACAGCTGTTTCTATGCTATTCGTAAGTGTGTGCTGTATAAGTGAATGCGTGTTATATTTCTATTACTCTCCAGTGTTTGTTGGTATGACATGATAATTAATGATTACATCTACATCTCTCATCAGAATGTTGATACCATCAGGGTGGTTCTCTTTGAGAGTAATGCAGCTGTAATTTAGGTGTGGCTTTGATTTACAAGCAATACCACAAGCTTTCTTTCCTTCTTTTAACAGGGAACATAGTTTGGAGGATTGCATAACAAGAAACTGTTTGTGTTTGAAGGATCAAGTCTGCACCACAGCAAGAGATGTCCTCATGTTACAGCAGTGCACAGCTCCATATGAGAAGTCAAACAGACATTCAGACACTATCCCAACCAACGGTGCTCTTTGACCTCTGGAACCTGTCCACAGGCCTCACCAACTAATGCTCTTCTGCACAATTATGCTGCAACTCTGCTCTAAAGGGACAAATCTGATTGAACAGGAACTGCTTGGGAATTTTATCGCGATCATGTCATTACAGGGACCTGGATGTTATTGAAGCTGGGTTCTGTTAAAAACCTAATAAAATCCTGACCACAGAAAAACAGATGTAGTAATATAAGTAATTATGACATAAGATCCCATCTACGTTGTATAATACCCTTTGTTTGCGATCATGGAGGTGCTGGTGCCTATCCATGGGTGAGAGACAGAATACATGCTGTTCTATCAATGGACAAACAGAAATAATCATGCAAGCTAACGGCGCATTGCAGAAACATTCATACAGCTAGAATTTTCTTTACATTCTGTGATGTTTCAACCACAAATGTCAGTGAATTTTATTGGGACTTTGTGTGATAGACCAGAAGTGCATAGTTGTGAAGTGAAAAAGAAAATGATTCATGGTACTCAAGTGGCTAAAACTAAAAATCAGAAAAATGTGGAGTACATTTGTGTTCATCCCCCTCCAATCTGTTACCCTCAATGAATTCCATTGCAACCAACTACCTTCAGAAATCTCCCAATTAGTTAATTGAGTCCACTTTTGTGTAACGTATTCTCAGCATAAATCCAGATGTTCTGTGTAGGCCTCAGAGAATATTAGAGAACATTAGTGAACAAGCGGCATCATAAAGACCAAGGAACACAACAGACAGATCAGAGATAAAGGTATGGAGAAATTTAAAGCAAAGTTAGGTGATAAAACAAAATCGCAAGCTTGACTGCATACTTAAACTAATAGACCATGCAAGGAGACCATTACTCAGATTAGCAGCCTGAAGGCCAATGGTAACTCTGGAGAAGCTGCAGAGATCTACAGCTCAGGAGTAAGAATGTCTCACCAGGAGACCCACAGTTGTGCACTCCACAAATTTGGCCTTTTTGGAAGAGCAGCAAGAGGAAAGACATTGTTGAAAGACAGTCCTGAGATGCCCTGTTTTAAGTTTAATATGCTATGTATGCAAGTAAATTTGTGAAAGAAGGGGTTCTGGTTGGATTGGAGCAAAGTTTAACTTTTTTGGCCAACATGCAACAGGTGGAGAGAAACTAGAGAGAAATTAGCGTTATCAACATACCCTCTCCACGAGTGGTGACAGCACTATGCTGTGGGGATTTTTTCCTTCAAAGAGACAGGGAAGCTGGTCAGAATTGATGAGAAATCAGATGGAGCTAAATATAGAGCAATACTGGGAGAAAACCTGTTAGAGGCTGGAAAAGACTTGAAAATGGAGTGGAGATTCACCTTTTGGAGAACACCAACAACAAACATACAGCCAGAGCCACAATGAGATGGTTTAGATTAAAGCATATTAATATGTCAGAATGGCCCAGTCAAAGTCTAGACCTGCATATGTCCAATCAAGGAGCTGTGGCAAGATTTAAAAGTTGATGTTAACCCCTTGAAGACTCTTGTTACAAATTAGCCTCAAACTCCCAGACAGCCAAGATTGTCTTAGAAGCACTTTACTGCCATCTAGTGGTCAGAGGCCTGCAAAATTATGACAAATGTTTACACATTGTGCTGTGTTATAACTAATAATCTTCACTAAATATCAGAATCCGTTTGAGGGGAAAAACACAATTTTTAAAATATAAATAACTATATTTGTATATTAATTCAACTTAAGAGGGAATGAATGCTCTTAATCCAATCAGAATGAGTTAGAGCTATTTTGCAAACAAGAACAGGAGGATATTTCGGTCTCTAAGGTGTGGAAAGTTGGTAGGGACTTTCTACAAAAGGCTGCAGGTGGTTCAACTTCACAATACTGCTCTCCTTTGTGTTGGTCAGTCACAAAAAATAATAACAATAATAATAATGCTAATAATAATAATAATAATAATAATAATAATAATAATAATAATAATAATAATAATGATGATGACTGTGAAATTTGTTTCTGTGGTTCTTTGTATTCTTTGTAGTTGCACCGCTTTTATAGAGTCTTCATAGAAATGTTATGGCTTTGATTCCTCAATTTTAGGCAACCTCGCTGTTCATATGTTTGGTCTGAAATGTATCAGGCAAAAACAGCAAAACTGTCACATTGTTTCCTCCATATCTTTAACAAGCAGCCTAACAGGTTGTTTATGTGGTGGTTCCCTCTGAACTGGCTCACAGCATCATTTTCTGTCCTTGGTTTGGTTGTCAGACCCACCACACACTCACCAACCTTTACCATGTAATGTTTTGTGCCTCATATGGTTTTCCACTGTGAAACACAGTGAATGTTTTAATAAACAAAGCATGTGCACACACACACACACACACACACACACACACACACACACACACACACACACACACACACACACACACACCAAAAAACAGGGCAGAAAAATAGATTGGAGACTAACAGTAGCAGAGTAATCAAGATCATTTTGTGAGAGCCACCAGCTTATTTACATTTATCTGAATTTATAGTTTTTTTAAAGGATTTTCTGATTAAATCTCACTATCCTCTGTCTACATTCCCAGTCACTCCTCAGTCCCTACCTTCTTACTGTCTGTTTCCACTTTTAGCTACGTTATTAGTGTAACTCCAAGACTGTTTCCCAGCCTTCTGAGCACATAAAAGAAACTGAGACATCTTGAGATCCCGTTTACATCCTTTCCATGTTTAAACTCACTCAGCACATGCTTTTAATTGGTATTTCTGAACCAAAATAATGCAGATTTTCCTCCACATATGATGATTCAAAGAGTCCAGATAGTTCACCTTATTTTCAGAATTTCTAAAATGCATGCATGCTGCTGAGATCTGCTTTATTGATAGTTTAGTGGCACCACATGTGTCTTTTCAGTCAGCAGAGCATCCATTCTAACACCATGCCAAAGGCGAACAGCCATAATAAAAGTGAATTATTCATACTCTAGCAGTGCCTTACAAAGTATTCGTATCCCTTGGTCTTGAGCCACAAATTGCAGTGTATTTTATTATGATTTCATTTAATAGACTGACAGAATCTAATGCATAGTGGTGATGTGGAAGCGAAAGGATACATGGTTTTAAATTTTCTTTACAAATAAAATGTTGAGAAGTGTTTCATGCATTTGTATTTAGCCCCACAAAGTCAACAACTGTAGATCTACCTTGCTCTGCAGTTACAGTTGCAGGTTTTTTTGGTTAACTCTCTGGAATCCAAACATTTTCCCAGTTATTCTTTGCAAAACAGCTAAAGCTCATTCAGAACGAACAGAAAGCATCTTTGAATATCAGTTTTGCTTATTGTCCAATTGGTCTCAAAGTCCAGACCAATTGGATTTTGGTCTGGACTTTGACAGGGCCATTCTAACATATACTGTATGCATTGATCTAACTCAGAACAAGACTCTTCCCAAAGTGTCTTCCTCTTTACAGGAAGTTGTTTCTTTGCGTTATCACCACATGCTTGCTTAAAATAAGGAATTGCTCCAAGTCAGTGTCTCAGTGCAGCTGTCTGGGCTTTCTTACATAGGTAAACTTTCACCAATTGACATTAAAAGCTGAATTAGACTCTCTTGTGTTACATTTGGGGTCAGAGTGGTCTGTGAGTTATTGAATCTAATCTGTCTGTATGATTAGACTGTGTTGTTATGAATCACTTCTTTTCAGTTAGAAATTATTTGGTCTTTTTTGTAAAGTGATTTGAAACCGGGCTGCACAGTGGAACAGTTGGTAGCACTGCTGCTTTGTAGCAAGAAGGTTCTGGGTTTGAATCCAGTCCTGGGGTCTTTCTGCATAGAGTTTGTATGTTCTCCTTGTGCATGCGTGTTCTCTCTGGATACTCTGGCTTCCTTACACACTCCAAAAACATGACTGCTGGGTTAACTGAGTACTCTAAATTTCTGATAGGTATGAGTGTGTGCATGGTTGCATGTCCTGTGTTGCTCTGTAAAGGACCTGTCCTGGGTGGACCCTGCCTCTTGCCCATTGACCGCTGGAGATAGGCATCAGCCCCCCCATGACTGTGCAAGGATAAGTATAAGGATAAGAGAATGGATGGATGTATATGAAATGACATTTGTTGTGAACTGGTGCTTCATAAAAAAAACAGAACTGAGTTGAGTCTAACCCATTCTGTTGTAGCTCTGGTTGTATGGTTGCCACTGTCGCTGCCGATAGACAGCATTCCCACAGCATGATGCTGCCACCACCACCATGTTTCACCAGGGTCATGGTGTGTTCAGGGTGACATAAAGTGTTGGTTTTCCAACACAAATAGCATTTTGCATGTTGACCAAAATATTTAATTAATAAATTCACAGCTATGCCACACTTAGCGTTGGTCTCTCACATAAAATCCTTATAAAATACAGTGACGTTTGTGATTATAATGTGACAAATTGTGAAAAAGGTCAAGGGTTATGAATACTTTGAAGGGCTGTGTGAGTTTAACAGACACATTTTTTAAAGTTCAACATAAAGAACATTTTAAAGCAAGCATAAGATGGACTATTTGTAGATATGCTAACCCCAACACTAAACCCAGACAGTTAAATAGATTAGTTTGTTACAATAGTAATGTTAATAATGTTTAATGAAGTTTTACACATGTCTGGAGTACATGTGTGCTGTCTCCTTATTTTAGCATTTACTGGCAAATACGCTGGTATGAAACAAATTTGTTGGGGTTTTAAAATGCTAACTAGGTAATTAATCTCTTCAACTCATCTTTATATTTATTGATCATAACAAGGATTTTTATGTTTATTTAAGACCATAATTATATTTAATAATTATTTACTGAGTAAATAATTATTAAATAAGCAATTGATAGTACTCTATTGAGTACTATCAATTGAATCAGTGTCCCCTCATCCAGACGTGGGTCACTGGGCCCCCACTCTGGAGCCAGGCCTGGAGGTGGGACACACTGACGAGCGCCTAGTGGCCGGGCTTTTACCCATGGAGCCCGGCCGGGCACAGCCCGAAGAGGAGACATGGGTCCCCCTTCTCATGGACTCCCTGCCTGTCAGAGGGGCCAAAGGGATTGGGTGCAATGTGGGATGGGGGTTCCCGAAGGAGGGGACCTTGGTGCTTTGATCCTCAGCTACAGAAGCTGACAAATCTGCCCATGGTTGTATGAAGAAAATGAGACAGTCCTGGAAATACTTCAGATCCCAGCCACTGAGCCATAAAAATTATGATCCATGTCACGAACAACCTGTTTGTGATAAACCTGAGAACAAAAACTTGTAAACTAAAGATAGAGATCCTAAAATCCTCTGGTTGGTTTGTGTTTGTAATGAAGTACATCTGCACGATGATCAAAAGTGAACTTTGGAGTAAAACGAGACACTGCCTCTGATTTGGAATGTTTTCTTTCTCATCGCATCAGTGAGCTGCTGAATTTGTATGAGTGAGAAGCACCAAGACAGAGACAGGGAGTGAACTCATTTCTTTATCAGGATTGGATAAAAACGAATCTAGCTCGTTAACTTTAGACTTCTGAGAGCTCGATCATTCCTATAAACATCTGTTTGTCCTGGAAAAAGCTGCTCAATCCATCTTGATCCTGCCTTCAACTTACAGACCATTGAGGATCTTCTGCCTAACGCCACATCACACCCTTACAGGTCTTGTGAGGCCCATACGCCTGGAGAGGTCAGAGCTGATTTCACACCAAAAGGAAGAACCCACTCAGTATTAGACCAAAGGTTTTAATGTTTTAGATGCTTGTGTAAGGGATCAAAGAGGATTTATCTTAATATTTATGGAATTATTCTTACATGGTCTGTTTTTGTCCCTTTAATGAACCTTTAATGCTTTAATGCAGAACAATAAGGGTGAAATGATGTAGAAATCAAACATTGTACACAATCCTCAGTTTGTTTTCACACAAATCTTTTTTACTTTTTTGCTTTACAGAGGTCAAAGTTACAAACCATACATGTGTTAAACACCTGGATTTATACGAGATAGATTCTTAAAATATAAATGTTAACACATGATCATCTATAATTTTTTTTCTGGAAATTGGAGGAAACTGATTATTTCATGGCTTGAGTTGATACGGCAGATGGGCCGAGGCTTGTACACACAGACCTTCATACTTTCCAAACATTTTGTCTCCAAGGAACACATCAGAAAGGTTTAACACAGGGTTAGGTTACAGAACAATATCCCAAGCTTTGAACATCTTTGAACCCAGTTAAAGCCAACATCTGAAAATTGAAACAATATGGCAAAAAGCAAACCTACGAATCTACGAAGCTGTCCGTCTAAACTTACATGCAAGGAGAGAGTAAATCAGAGAAGCAGCCAACAGATCCATGGTTACTCTGGAGGAGCTGCAGAGACTAACATCTTAGGTGGGAGAATCTTTTACAACACAGCTATGAGTCATATAGTCTACAAATCTAGCTTTAACGGAAGAGAGGCAATGAGAAAGCATTTGCTGAAAGACCGCTATAAGAACTCTTGTTTGCAGTTTGCCACAGGTCATGTAAGACCGTTTTTGTTGAAAAACTTAACACTCCACATCTCCCTGAACACACTATCCCCTTCAGCAAAAACAAAGAGGCTGGTCAGAGTTGATGGGAAGATGACTGGTGCTAAATACAGGGAAATATTGGAAGAAAACCTGTTAGAGGCTTCGAAACAACTGAGTCCCTGCAGCAGGACACCAACCCTAAACAGCCAGAGCTAAAATGAGATGGTAGAATGACCCATTCAAGGTCCAGGTCTAAGTCCAACGGAAAATCTATGGAAAGACCTTAAAAAAGGATGTTCATAGATGATCTCCATCCAATCTGAATGAGCTTGAGATATTTTGAAAAGAAGATTGAGCAAGAATTTAAGTCTTTACACACTAGAAAATGCTTGGTTATTTTCATAACTCAACTGCTAGATAAAGGCTGTCGAGTTGCATGTTGGGTTCATTTCACCACATATTGCTTCAAATGTTTTGACTCAGGAGTTGGGCCTTTTATTAACTCCACAGCTTGATAAATTGTGTTCCTAACTTTGATCAAATATTTGGTCAAAAATGACCAAATTGGTTGGGTTGAAGACAAGCCTCAGAAGAAACCACATCATTCTTCACAAACCAGCATTTTCGACTAGACTGTGTCTCAGATATCACTTGGACTTCTTTTTTACTTTTACTGTAAAATAAAACATAGTAAGTAAAAAAAATGTATTCTAGAAGTTTAAAACTAATAAGGCTATTTTTGTTTATGACAAATTATTACTTTATCATTATTATTTAGAATTTAACCTAATCATGACAAGCCTTTTTGACTTAACACCAGCTCATGAAGAAGACAGCTAGAGTTATTTCTACTTAGAAAAAATGTTTATTGTTGTGTTTTAGGGTTAAGTGGTAGTGGTATAATAACCCTTGTGATGAGTTATGAATTTCAACCCAATTTTTTGTAACCTTAACTCTAAACATTGGTCAATTTATTCCAATCTTTGGATAGTTTAGTCCAAAGTTGACCCAACACTGGGTTACAAATTGGATTATTTTCAACTCAGCAGTTTTTAGTGTGTTGATGTGCAAAGCTGGCAGAGACACAACAAAACCTTTGCAACTTTAACTGCAGCAAACAGTGGTTTCGCAAAGCATGGTGTCCGAATACAAATGTACACCACACTTTTCAGAAGCCCTGTATTTTTCTATTGTTTGAGGTTGTAATGTGACAAAATGTGATAAAGTTCAGGTGATATCAGTGCTTTTCAAGGCAGTATATATCCTGCACAGAATGTTGAACTGCCAAGGAAAATCTGTCTTCATACTGAAAAAGATTTCTGAACATTTGTCAGACAACACTGGTGCATCTGATGTCCTTCTACCAAACAGCATAAAGGTAACATCATGACCAAAAGATTCCACCAAGCAGGAATCATACGCATTATCATCCAGACCATCATCTGTAAAAGTAAAGATTTTTTTTAACCTACTCATTGCTACAGCTTTCTGTTAAGTTTCATGAAGCTCAGTTCTTGCATAAAATCTGCACAGACAGGAAAAACCACATGCATCCATTTTAAGCTTTGCCTGATTGGAGGCCTGATGCATCTTTTCCTCCTTCTGCTTTATGTGTTTTTAGTGTGATGCTGCAGTTCATGCAGAGGGTTGAAAGGAGGCGGGTTGGACTCTGAGAGCAGAGTCATTGCTGGAGGAAAACTCTGTGAAGAAGCTGTCTGTTCTCCAGGAGGGAAAAGCTCTGACAGTCCCTGGATACACAGGACAAAGAAGAAATCAACATTTTTTTGACCTCAGATTTAATGTCTTCTTCCTGAAAATCTCTACAACAACTTCACAAGTGACTATTATATTATCATAAAAGGCAAAGATAAAATTTAATCAATCACTTGGCATTGCATAAACAAAAATGGATGATTTACAGATTTTTAGATTGATTCATTTTTTTTTTTTACAATTTTGGCCTGAAAACAAGTCAAGCAAAAGGTTGACTTACAATAACTTTACATGTTTCCACCCAAATCCCCGTCCATGTGTAACACTGCTGTTTCCAGTCATGAATGCAACATCCATGACATAAATTATAATGACAGCTTTATTGTTCTGATAAAATGTGCAGCTGTTCTGGTCGTAAAACAGAGGTTTATTGAACAGAATAAGGCTAGAAGGCCAAAACCAGTTAGCAGAAATAATGTGCGTGGTCATATGTGGAGACCTGTATGATTTTCTCATTTTGGTTGGAAGATCTGTTTGTCGGAAAAACGTTTTTCGATGTTTCTCTCAGTCAAAAACAACAGTGTGTTCAGGTTAAGCTGGCATTGTCCAGGTTTAGTATTGCTTACCAGGGTTTTACCCGGTACAACACACCTAGATAAGATCATTCATTTTAGAGCTAAAGGTGTCATCATTAAGTTCCTCTTTCAGCATACTTATGGCAACCATTTCTTTATACTGTGTTGTTCAATTGTAAGACAAATTTTCAAATACAGTAAAGCCCCAAATTTGTTATACTTTTGGTAGATTTAGGTTTAAAATAATCTTTAAATTTGACCACAATGTGTTTTCTGACTTGAAGTAACATTATTGTTTTGAACTGGCTCCAGCTGGAGCCAGTGGAAATCTGCAAAAGTGTGCTCAGCAATTATAACAAGGACTTGATTGCTGTAATGAGATTAAAGAATATTCCACTGCTTTTGAGAAAGGTAACAATACATTTGGACATGGTATTTTAAGAGAATGTAAATTAAAACCAGATACACTTTTTGCCAGTTTTGATGTGTATTTGGGATCTTTGTCCTACTGAAACCCCAGTGTGGTCCAGGTTTTAATTATCTGACTAAAAATATCCTTCTTAAATGAAAGGAAATGATGAAGAACAACTAAGGAACCATCGAGGCTCAAGCTAATCTTACAGTGGAAACAGCTGGGACACCAACGTCACTGCCCATAGTTGTACAACATCATGAAGAAAGTGCAGACATAGAAAGAAGCACCAGCTCGGCTGAAATTTGCAGCTGCCCACAAGAACAAACCAAATGCCTCCCGGAGGCAAAGGCTGAGCTACTTGTGCGCAACGACTGAAAAATGTTCTGATAAGTAAAAATAGGCCGTCAAAGCAAAGAACACTGGACCAACAGTGAAGCATGGTGGTGTTAGCATTATGCCGAGGGTCTGTTTGCCAGTGGTCCTGAGCCAGTTGTTCCAATAGGACAATAATCCCCAACACAGATGAGAACTAGTTTTGAAATGGATCAAGCAGGCTGACGTATACATCACCAGGGTGAACAGTCACCCTGGTGCCCTGAGTTTTTCCAGTGTATGATCTTGCATCAACCCTTTTGAAAATGATCTGAATCTGCTTAAAAGACAGGTGTGTGCCAGAAACCCAACCAATTAAAAAGAAACTTCCGTCAGTTCTGTCAGAAGGAGTTGTTAAATATCCAGACCGATGGATGTCACAAGATTGTTGTTGGCTAAAAAATGTTTGGTTGAGGTGCAATTCACGAGAACACATTTTACCAAATATTAGTGAGGATGTATGTCTAATTTTGACATGTGGGTATTAAAATCAACAACAACTTTAAACTCGTGCACCCAGTTTTTCCTTTTTTTAAAAAATCATTAAACTAGTTTGTTGTATAATCATTCCACACGGTAAATCAGGCTGTTGATGAGTTCAGGTGAACATCTGACTAGAGCATAAAATGTCACGTCTAACTTCTGAAATCACATGTTTTTCTTGAATAGACACACTATGAACAGAAACAGAACAACACAAATCATTTAATGTGTGACCAGATTGAGCATTTTGCAGTAATTTATGTTTTTCTTTGCTGTCATTTAATGAACAGTTGTTAGTCTGGGGTTTTGTTGGTTTTAAGTTAGTTGTTTCTTCTTAATATCTCAACAGTTGTGTTATGTCTCTTTGTGATCGCTGAGTTTAAATCAGTAGCTGAAGTTGTAATTTTTTAATGACAGTCCATAAAGACTTCTGCATGGGTACTTGCTTAGTACTACTATTACAACTGGTAAACAATATATTTTTCCCCCCTGACTTTAAACTACAACTGTAAATATCAGTGTTGTGGCCTCTTTTAGCATGTTCTGGCTCCATCGGTCTTTGTTCTATGGATGAGAGAGAAACCATAGCGTGCAGAAAGGGAGGGAATAATATACATCTTGTACATACGATCCAGTCTCTCTTTGTTGGGCTTCATCTCACATCGTTAAGCAACTGAGTACTTCACTGAATTCTGTTTCAAATGAAACTATAAGAAAAACAAGATTTGCATTTGGGACCACAGATAATGTCAGTTGATTTATTGTGAAAAATGGGCTTTTTTGGAGTGTGAAACTGAAAACAGTGACAAGGCTTATTTATTTGTGTTTTAGAGAAAGCTCTGTGAGGTGCATCTCAGGTCATGTTAACAACAGAACCAGTTGCTTCTGCTTCTTAAAGCATTTCATCTGCCTGTACCATTAAAATACCGAAAGCATAAAGTAACAACATGGAGCATGTTAAATGTTTTCAGTCACATACTGTGACCAGATACATTCCTTCTCTACATAAAAACTCTCTCATGCAAGGAAAAGTGAGCCACAGACTGAACATTGCTGTAGAGTCTTGTAACAAACCTTTAATGTTAACTTTCCAATTTAATTAAAAAGATATTTGTGACTTCATCAGGGAACCCTCAGTGGTGGCATTTTAGTTTATCATCATATCTGCTGTGCTGGCAGTATTAAACAACATCCCTAGTAATAAATAATAACCTCACAGTGAAAATTTGATAAAAATCCAGCCTTAAATTTGAGTAGATTTCTTCAGTAGAGAAAATTCCCTTGTGAATAAATAATTGTTTCTGAGATAATTGCCAGTGGCACAGGTATTGGCATTCTTGTTTATACTTTGCATAACCCGTTTTTTGCCAGACGACAGCACTCAATGTTCCCCTGTAAGATTTCACAAGGTTGGAGCACACAGAGAGAGGAATCTATTATTATTTTCCCAATTTTCTACATCAGTGGTGTCCAAAGTTTTTGTCACAGAAGCCAAAATCCTCAAGTCAAAAATACTGGTGAGCCAAAATAATACAATAAAAGACTATTAAAATCACATAAAATATGTTTTCATTTTTTTTTACCTATGCTGAGTAGGTAAAAAAAAAAAAAAAAAAAAGCTTAGGACACTAAGCTTGAAGTTTTCAGTAAACAAAACAAGCAGTCAGATTTGTCG
Source organism: Anableps anableps (assembly GCA_014839685.1). Taxonomy (NCBI): domain Eukaryota; kingdom Metazoa; phylum Chordata; class Actinopteri; order Cyprinodontiformes; family Anablepidae; genus Anableps; species Anableps anableps. Next base: position 21,002,711 of record CM026068.1, on the reverse strand, counting down.
CAGGAGAGGGACGTGTTAAATCCTGGTAGATCCAAAACTTGCAGTAAGTTTAGCACATTTGTGTTTTTAAAAGAAAGGCATCCAGATTGCAATTCCTTTTGGGCTTGATTAAAAAAAATAAATATCTGAATGTATCTCCGGGTACTCCAGCTTCCTCCCACAGACCGACCCATTAGATTAATACGCCTCTCTAAATTCTGTGTGTGCATTGTTTGTCCTGTCTGTCTCTGTGTTGCCCTGCGATGGACTGGCGACCTGTCCAGGGTGTACCCCGCCTCTCGCCCGATGACCGTTGCAGATAGGCACCAGCCCCCCTTACGCCCCCACAAGGATGCTCTAAATAAAAATAATAAATCTTCATCTGAATCAATCACCTGTGTTGTGGGCCAAATTTGTATCATTCTGGACTTCCTGTCAGGCACCACACAAAATCAGCCACAAATGGACCCCAGGCCGCACTTTGAGTTTGCCTGCTCTAAATCCTTCAGAGTCCTGGGTGCTCTCTTAGTCTAGTTCTAGTTCATCACTATGTTGATTTGGGCATATCTTCTATATGGATCCTTATTCTGCTGAAAGACCAAATGATAATAAGACTTTTATTTTTCTGTGATACAAGAACAGAAAAATATTTCATTCTGACATCACTTTCAAGCAAAAGCTTGGGTGTTAGTGTCTAAACTGAAGAACTAGGTAGAATCCCATTTTCCTCAGGTTATCTGTACTAGGAACACACAAGTCTACTTTTGTGCTCTCTAGTACGTCGAGACTTTATATACTAAGTAAAATAATCACAATACATCACAACACAAAACTGGTATTCAGTAGGGTGAGGAAATAAGAGTGGGAGGGGGGAATGGGATTCAGCCTGGGTGAAGATTTGTTTTTACCACTTGTATTTGCTCCACACTGTGCATGATGACAAATAATAAACACAGCTTCTCATCCAGCCTTGTGGCCAGTCCCTAAATGAAATGAGCCTCTGTGCCGTGTCATATTTGTATTTCAGGAAAACTGAAAGTCATGGGTTATTTCAACATCTCTGAAAACTCTGAAAATAAAGTATAAATGAACAAAAACAAAATGCTTCAGTTACATTTGTTAAAAAATGTGCCAGAAACTGTCCCTATTTATGAAATATAAAGCCACTTTTGTCTCACTGAAATTTGTCAAAAACATAACCCTTAACAATTTGATGAATTTCTGACTGTAAACCATGGAAAATGTTACACCATTAAGAGTCAGTACAGTCCTCACTCTGATGTTAAGGTTTGGGAGAAACTCTTACTCGTATTTGACATATTTGGTGCTGCTAACGTATTATAACAATCTTCTTTTCTGACTAATCATGTTTCTCAGGACATTTGGAGAAGGTTCAAAGTTTTTACCATGAATGTTCCCATGAGAAGACAAACAGAAATCAAAGAAAGATTGAGACAAATCCAACAACTGAGAAACTAGACTTCACAAGCAACATGCCTATGGCTGTGTTTGTGCTGGCTGCATACTGACGGGAAGAAGCTGCCGAGCCCGGTGTGTGTCGGCGTCCATCAGCAGAGGAGCTGTAGGGGAAGATGCTGAGCTGTCAACAGCAGCAGTCGCAAGGCTGGTACTCCTCTACAAAAGAAAAGAAAATCACACAAAATCACACAAAGACAAATATAATTATTTAACTGTAAAAAAAACAAAAAAACAAAATACAGATTTTTTTTTTGTTTCTACAAATAAGTGCATTCTGCATAGATTACTGAAAAACAAAGCTACCTGCTATATTTTAATAACAGTAGCAGAGTCATAAAGTCATTTAGTCTACTTTACCTGAAATGCATGATTTGAATGTTTAGAATATAAATACATAAACAAACATTAAAGAAATTAAACTGTTGTATTCAAAAGCCACAAAGACCTGATTTGTGGACAAATATAAACTCTTTTCCAAATGAATGTTGCAGTGAAAACGTGAAAACGCAGATACATACATGCCTAATGCAAAATCACAAATGTTACAGCAGAAATGTTCTGTTTGTCTGGGTCTTTAAATAAATAAATAAAAAAAAAAAACATAGCAAAATGTAACTGGTGTAAAAAGAGGTGTTACTAGTTACAAAGTACAGGAAACAAAAACTCAACACAACAGATCTTCATTTTGGGTGGTCTTTGCTGGAGGATGTGAGTATTCCTGATTTTAGATAACAATTTCAGCTGAGCTGGAAAATTAACAGTGAAGACATGCACATTACTGCGCTTGCATGACAAATTAATTATTTCTTGGTATGAAGCAATAACAGCATGAACATTAGCACATGACAAGTTGTTATACAAAATGTATGACATATCTATACAGACTCAACATGCGGGAGAGAAGAGTCTTCTACCTTCTCCCACACATTGAAATCTATCAGAAGTATAAACCATGAAATGTGAGAATCACACAGGGTTCTAAGGGAAACAAAAGGAACATGTGTTTACATTCCAATGGTGAAAACATGGACCACAGAGCAGCTCAAAGATGTGAGGAGGTGAAGGTGCAGGGAAGCATTAATTGTTGCTGACAATCTAATGAACTGAGGCAAGAATCGTGCTGTGGAGGACATGCTGTGGAGGATGACACAAACTGTGTGGTCCTAAGAATCATCCCAAGGTTTTAGGGTTTCTTTGTTGCTCTCATTAGACAGGTTCAAATATTTGGAGAGTTTAAGCTAAAATCGGAGAAAATATGATCCCTCTTTTTATTAACTCAGCACCAGACTGGGCTCTTCAACACAAGTTGTGGCAGATTTTGTTTTTCTAAACTGAATTCAAATGCCCCTATATGAGGATGACAGTGCTATGGATATCTTACCAAGTACTTGATGTTTCCCAGCACGGCAGCGGTAAGTATCGCGGTGAAAAAGGCCACTAGATTCAGGACAGTGAGAGTCCAGATTAAAATGTACAGCGTGAAAACTTCCTCACAGCTTTGTACTCCAATGAACTCAAAATAATTGTCCATATAGTCTCCACTGGAAAACAAAGCAGAGATCCTGTTTACCCAGAGTTATGTTATTAAATACGTAAATCTCAGATCAGCAGAAGTGAACAAAATCCACAAAACAAAAAACGCTTGTTCGATGTGATGAGAAAGCTGAAAAGGCTCCAAAGGGTTTGTGATTCTCTTACTTGGCACAGTTGTACAAATCACAGCAGTAACAGGTCCCGCTCCGTATAGTCATAGTACAAGACTCCCTCAGACTCTGACATGGGACCTGAAAATAACTTTAATTTGGTTTAGATTCTCATGACTTAACACGACTGGAATAATATTTTTCTTCCTCTTCATTACTCACTGTAGTGTAGGAGTTCTCATAGATGTAGCTGCTGCCGCTGCTGTAATACTGACACCTCCCTGCTTTCAGAGGACGCATGTCCTGACGAAAAACATGTCAACAAATCATTGATTAATAAACACCCAAAACACAGTCTAATCTTATTTCTAGACAAAAATAATGTTCAGCAACATATTAACAAGCACAATGGGCATTGCCATGGAGTGCTTCTAAATCTCTAGGTAGGGTGCCAGTTTAATAGGTCTCCAAACGACTGCTTGCAGACAACTCTTCCCCTTACTTTCTCCTTCTCACTGGATGAGTTGACATAAATCTTCGCCTTAGAAACTTAGGAACCAATACTACCGTCTTCTTGGGTGGCCATTGTGTTATGCGCTGATGGCTAAAGTTGGTGTTTCATACATAGCATCATCACTCTCTGACTATGTTCATAGGTATACTATCTCAACTTCAAACAAGGAAATCAATATAACTTTCCTATGCAACAAGCCTGGACACAAATGGAAATTAAACATTGTAAAACATATACGTGGACTGCCTGGCCAAAAAAGTAAGTCGCCACCTGAATTTAACTGAGCAAATAGGTGACAGTTACGGCATTGACAACTGTCTTCCAGCTGGCAACAAGTTATTTCACCCCAGATGATGCAATGAGTAGCTTCTCATTTCTTAAACAACAATGTGGAAAAGATGTCAGTGGTTGTGGAAAAGATGTCAGTCTGTTTAAGAAGGGTCAAATCCTTGGCATGCATCAAGCAGAAATAACATTTCAGGAGATTGCAGAAATACTAAAATTTAGTTGAGAACTGTCCAACGCATTATTAAGAACTGGAAGGATAGTGGGAAACTAACATCTTTGAAGAAGAAATGTGGTCAAAAAAACCCTGAGTGACCATGATCAGTGATCACTTAAATGTTTGGTGACATCAAATCAAAGAAAAACAACAGTAGAACTCAGGGCTATGTTTAATAGTGAAAGTAAGAGCATTTTCTCACACACACAATGTAAAGGGAACTCATGGGATTGGGACTGAACAGCTATTTAGTCATAAGAAAACCACTAATCAGTGAGGCTAACTGGAAAACAATGCTTTAATTTGAAAGATTGGACTCTAGAACGATGTAAGAAGGTGACGTGATCTGATGAGTCCAGATTTACTCTCTTCCAGAGTGATGGGCGCATCAGGGTAAGAAGAGAGGCACCCATCATACCTAGTGTCTACTGTACAAGTCTGGGGGCAACACTGCTGCAGTGGGTCAGGTCCAGGTTCAGCAACATTATGAGGTCAGCAGATAACCTGAAAATACTGAATGACCAGATTATTCCATCAATGGATCACATCTTCCCTGATGACACAGGGAAATTCCAAGATGACTATGCCAGGATTCATCAGGCAGAAATTGGGAAAGAGTGGTTCAGGGAGCATGAGACATAATTTTTGGATCGACCGTCACAGAGTTCAGACCTTAACCCCCATTGAGAATTTCTGTGATGTTCTGGAGAAGGTATTGCACAGTGGTCAGACTCTCCCATAATCAGTACAAGATCTTGGTGAAAAATTAATGCAACACTGGATGGGAATAAATCTTGTGATATTGCAGAAGCATGTCGAAACAATGCCACAGTTAAAGGCAGTTAAATAAAAATATTGTTTATTTATCTATATCTAAATCTCTCTCTCTCTCTCTCTTTATATATATATATATATATATATATATATATATATATATATATATATAGATAGATAGATATATATATATATATATATATATATATATATATATATATATATATATATATATAGATAGATAGATAGATAGATAGATAGAGAAAGAGAGAGAGAGAGAGAGAGAGAGAGGGAGTGAGAGAGAGACAGTATGCAGGATAGATTCTAATATAATCTAGTTTCTGTTAAAAATAATAAATAATAAACACACAGATTCACACCAACAATGCCCCACCATGTAATCTTCCCATCATAGATGTGTCTTGTTGTTTGTCTAAAAAGGTAATGGAGCTGATCTCTATCTCTTCAAAACAGCATCTGTCAGATTATGTGACTAAAAAAAAAAAAAAAAAAACATCAAATGGCTGTAGCTTTTGGTGAAACATAAACCAGAACTTTTCTCCTCAACTTAAGCTTTCACAGCAGAATCCTAACAGAGTCTTGCTAAACAGTGCTGTGGTTCGTGTGTTTTGGCTGCTTTATGTCATCATTAAATACAACCATCTGAAGTTAAAGTGTTCATAGAAGAGGGAATGAACTCACCATGTTTAGGAGGATACAGACACCATCAACCATCAGGCACAGAAACGAGGTGATGATCCCAAAGCTGAGGAATACAATAGCAGCTGTCAGCTAGGGAGGGAACACAGGGAAAAGAATAAATAAAAGATGTTTATTATTAAGCCATGGTTCAGATTTCAATGTCTACTAAGGGTATGATTTAGATTTAGTGATTTTAGTAATTTTGCTACATGTTTATCTCATTATTCTTCCAATGCTTGATTTATCTTTCAATTTTCTTCTGTTACAACATGACTCTCATCAGGTTGTCAGTTCACCAGCGGATGTTCTTCTGAACCTTTTGTTTTACCAGCTTTTTCAAAAAAAAAAAAAAAAAAAAAAATTCTTTGATTGGACAGTTTTTCAGTACTTTCAGTTTTCTTCTTTTTGCTTTTCTTTTCACATATCAGCCTTTTTAAGTGCTGCATTTGGGTCCTCAGAGCTGCAAGGGTAGTTCAGAGCTTATAACGCCTTGCAGAAGCATTAATATCTCGTCAGTTTTTTCATATTTTGTTGCATTACAACCAATAATTTCTGTGTATTTAAGTAGATTTTATGTGATATAGAAACACAACGGGGTATATAATTATCAAGTGGAATAAAAAGGACACATAGTTTTGAGAAATAGCATGACCTATACTTGTCCTGTCAACAAATTCTCCCTCTGTGGTTCAGAGCGCCTGCATACATAATGAAATTAAATTGCACACAGGTAAACTCTATTCAGTAATTGGGTGACTACTGAAGACAGCTAGTGGTGCTGGATTTTATTTAGGGGTCTCAGAATAAAGAGGGCTTAATACATATGCAAGACACAATTTTATTTGTGAAATGTTCCTTCCACTTCACAGTTATGCACTCCTTGGGTTAATCTATCACACAAAATCTCTTCCCCAAAAAATTGATACTTGTAATTGCAATGTGACTTAATTTAATATCAGATCTTTAATTCAGTGCCTGTGTGTGGGATATAAATAAATAAGAACATTCAATAAAAATAAAGAAAATTTGTCAAAATATTTGAATTCATGTTTTTCTTTCTTATTTAAAAGAACAAACAACACGTGTTCCAGTGCAGTATGGCTTCACAGTCTTAGTGTCTTTTTCTTCGTTCTTAGTTTTTCATTGAAAGCAGTCAGAGCCATGTCCTGATGAACATGCTCTGGATAATTTGATCATGACAACTGGTATTTCTACCACAAAAAACTATGTTGCTCTTAATCCAGTCTTGTTAATTAACATCTTATCAAAAAACATTCCTGAACAGATAAAGCAAAATCCAAACATGGCCTCAAATCTAAAATCAACAGACAGCAGCAACAAGGCTGCCCATAAGTGCAAGAAAGTACACAGAAAGAAAATGGAATTCAATAAAAAAGTGAGCTAACATATAAAACCATGCTGATCTCAAGGCAAGATTCCTTTTATAAAATGCGTAGAAGTAGACAAGCTTGATAACATTTTTTGCTGATCATTCAAACTTTAAAAGTTTCTGAGCTCAGATTAGAAGACGTGCCAGAAAAGAATGCTTTCTAACTTTCGTATTCAGCAAGTTTTTAATACTGCACTTCCAAAACCATTCATCATAATTTCACCAACTAAGCTCATTACATGAACCAAAAACAGGCTTTAAATAAAAACAGATTTTCACTCGTCCAGCCTCATCCTCGCGTTGGCCAACTATTTCAACCATTACAGTTCTGTACTCCCTTCTGCACTCGAGGATCTTGGGAAAGCTTGAAGTTATTAATGCTCACTGAAATAGGCATTAATAAAACGGCTGGTTTAAATGTTTGGATTAATCTGACTCTACTCTGCATTCAAATAAAGGATGCTTTACCAACTGTTAAGCTTGATAGTGGAGGCATCATAGATCCAAAAATACGGGAGTTTTACCTCCAGATTCTTTAACTTCACCAAAGACCAACTTCTCGGTGAAACTTGGCTGTTGACACAACCGGGTGCTCTGACAAACCTGTGATCCCAAACACACCTCAAATCCTGGAGATGCAACAGTGAGGCTGTTTACAAGAAGGGACAACGTAGACTTTACTTCTTGAGAAAGCTTAGGTCCGTCAGTGTTTGCAGCAAGATGCAGCATATCTTTTATAAATCTGCTGTGGAGCATGTAATCTCTTCTGCCATCATCTCCTAGGGTAGCAGCATCAGTATAGATAAAACAGTTCATCATTAAATTTTCTGAAAGCTCTGATCTTAATCCCTAAAAACAAATCTACACTAATAAAGCAACCAGTTTCAATTAGTTCTGGCAAGAAAAGTATTCAGAGATCCAGCCAGAATTGTGCTCGGTTAAATCGCAGCTTGCTGGGAGATATTTAACCAGATATCATTGGGATTGTATGTACATGCTTGATCCTATACACAAAATGTCAACCATAATTCAAAGTTGTGCAACTAATCCATTTTTTAACCCTGAAATGGAACCAGTCTAATAAATCACTAAAAGCCCCAAATGAATATGGCACTAATGCCCATGATGAGTGTATGTAAACGATGTATTCACAGATCTAAAAAAATTCAACTCAGGGTCCTCCAGTACGCCTCAGAAAGAGCTGCAGACTATTTTAAAAGCCTCACACTCCTCTGTGTGGCTCTGTTACCACTGAAAGGGTTGGAGGACAGTCAGATTTTTGTACCATCTCGTGCTAACGCCTCCTTAACGCTAATTTACAAGGCAGTGAATATGAGTGGGAAGCAAATTTCTAAATACTGATAGATAATCCCACTCACATGGCAATGGATAAATCTCACCAGCTGCTCTTTTATAAAACAGATATTGCAAGAAAAATAATAAATCTTTTCACCAAGATAGGCAGTAAAAGGAAAATAAACATCAGATGGATTTGTTCTGAGTATGTTCAAAACATGTTTTAACAAAAATCTTTCTCACACATCAAACTAGATTCAGGTTCAAATTCAGATTAGCTTTATTTTGATAAATTTCCAACAGTACAAAAAAAAAAAAAAAAAAAAAAAAAAAAAAAGGAAACAAAATGAAACACTATTCACAAACCAGTAATTTACCAAAAATGGAAGAGGCTGAAGCCAAGGCTTCTACTTGCCTGATCTATTCATAGGCTCAGCAGTCTACAAAAGTAAACTATATCTACTGTCCATATACATATATACACATACACACATTACATACATACATGGCTACACAATACATTCATACATCTACATAACAGTAGAAACTTAAATAAGTTTACATTTTAAGGCTCTTTTAAAGCTCACAAAAAAAAAACACTTAATCTGAGATCATTATTCAATTCATTCCATAGTTTTACACTGATAACTGAAACGCATCTAGATTTTACTTTACTTTTCTCTTTAGCATGTTCAAATATTAACAAACCTCGTAAATTATATTTATTCTCTCTTAACTTAAATAATTTCTGAATTCCAGAAAGAAGACTTTTGTTCAGTGCTTTCTTTGTGCGTCTCTTCCAGTATTTATATAAATACAATGTCTTTAAACTGTAAAGTATTACTTTGAATAAAAACTTTAGTAGTTGGTTCATGATATCCCACTTTAGTAATAAGCCTAATAGCTTTTTTTTGTAACTATGCAATATTGTGAGGCATCTTGGGTCATTTACATTAAATAAGCAACTCCCATGTGTCTACTGTAGAAGAAGCTTGGAGGAGCTCAGGTTTCACCTCTTTTCATCAGTCTGTGTTGGTCAAGTATCATAACAGTTCATTCGTTACCCGAGCAAAATGAAACATGGCATTCTTTAGCAACTTTAAAACCTTGATTGTCTGACCTTTGACACTGAAAACATCAAGAAAACACATGAAGTCATATAGGGGAGCCAGGAACTCTGGTATGTTTTCCTAACACCAGTGCCCTGATGTTATGTCATTCCACCAAAAAGCAGCTTGTTTATTAGACCTAACATCTTTTTATCTGTTGACATTCTGCTTGTGATTTGTTTCTTCAAGGTTCTTCTCTGCTTGCTGATTCTTTCACCAAGCAGAAGTTCTTCTTGCTGGAAGAACTGCTCCTTCAGTCTTAAGTCTTTTCAAGACTCTGACAGGTTTCTTTTAAGTACTGCCCAGTATTGAGCTCCATCCATCTTCATATTAACTCTGACGAGTTTCCCTGTCCCTGCTGAAGAAAAACATCCCTGTACCATGATGCTCCCATCACCATGTTTCCTCATCAGTTTAGTGTGTTCAGCATGATGTGCATTGTTAGGTTTCGTCCACACACAGCCTCTTGCCTGTAAGCCAAAAAGCTTAATTTCTTTCTCTAGAGCACTTTCACTCAAACAGCATTTCTTATGGCTTTCTTTCAATAACAGCTTTCCTCTTGCTCCTCTTCAATAAAAGTCAGATTTATGGAGTGCAGAACTAGTAGTTGACCAGTCAAAAGAGACTCTCACCTAAACTGGATCACTGCAGCTCCTCCAAAGTTACTACAGGCCTCTTGGGTGCTTCTCTGATTATGCTATCTCTCTTGGTAGGTTTGCAGTTGTACTTTACACCTTGTATTTTGAAATGATGACTTGACTCCCACTGGTCACCTGAAGCCCCCTACATGTGCTCATTAAGCCTCTAAAATAACCTATGTGTAGAGATACATCACTAATTTCCAACTGCAAAAATCAAGTGCCTCCAACCATCCTCATCCAAACATGAAGAGCTACATTGGCCACCAAAAAGATGAAGAGTCCTTCCATTACGAAACCACATTATGAAATGTTTGAGAAGAGCTGAAATAACATTGACTCTAACAATCCAGTAATATGCCAGAGAAGGCTGAGTTGGTTCAGGAAAACATGGTGAGAAATCATGACAATGGAAAGTGAGCATTTTAGGCATTGTGATGAATTTTACAGTACCAGTTGCTTGCGGTTCCCTTCCAGGAGGAGTCCTAAAAGTCCCAGGAAAGAGCCGAGAGTCAGCTGCAGAGGACACGATATAATCAGATCAAATGAGGACAGAAGATTCATGTTAAAAACTAATGCCTTCTTTTTTAATGTTGGCTCCTGTCCAAGAAAAAAGATGAATGTCTGGAGGTTTTAAAGCTGCCTGTGTGGTACAGTTCTGACATCATATGATAAAATGTATGACGTCGTGTTGAAGGTTAAAACTTAAAAAACATAACAGCTATAGAACAAGATGTAGTAGGCACTGATGTTTGTGGAAACTGTATCAGAATACACTGAATCCAAACAGCAGCACCAGAACTGTTAATTATAGATTTCATAACCGTCTTATATTAAAACTGTGTCTGAGCTAAACACCTGCAGGGGCCAGATGATAAAACTTCATGCTGTAGCTACAGATTGCAGAAACACAACTTTTTAAAACTACTTACAAAAACTCCAGAGACATAACCAATCACATTCAGGCTCTCTGTGCGGATTGTTGTGTAGGCTCCCAGAACCACCAGCAACAGAGACAGACTGAGCATGCTCACTACCAGCCACAGAGCTCTCCTGACCCTCTGCATCACCTCTGTCATTCACAGAAGAGACAATACACTTTGATCAGAATACGCGGATGGATAACACATGAGACTATAGAAGCCAGGTTGTTCTCTGAGAAGCTTTTAGAACTCATATTTCATATTTAGATATACAGTCAAAGTTATAGTCATGATAAAAGGTAAATAAACCCTGATGTGGACATCTGGTTCCCAAAGCCAACCTCCAACGAACAGATTTATATGGAGTGTTGCTGTGTGTTAATATCACCACTAAAATCTGGCAACAAAGTGCAGCCCATGTTTTATGACTTTATAGAACTATGTTCAGTATGACCTTGTGACTTACATTGCTACAGATGTATTTTAAGTCTTTTCTTTTGGATTAGCATTGGTTTAAACACATTTTTGCTTTTGTTAAGGTCTGGACTTTCACTAGGCTTTTGTCACATTTTGATTCTGTCCTTTCCAACCATTCTGCTGTAATTTGGTACCAATTTCCTGTTGGACATCCAATGATGCAATAATCCCATGCTTTATGCTGCTTTTGTATACAGTAAAGGTTGTGGTCAACCCAAGACTGCAAGGTGCCCAGGTCCTCTAGCTGCTAAACAAGCTCAGATACCACCCCTCCTCCAATGTTGTTAGCAGATGATATGAGGTGTTTGTGATGAAAAGTTGAGTTTGGTTTTCTTCAAACTGGGTGCCATAAATCTCTATGCTGGTTCAATCCAGAGTATATGTGGTTTGTAAACATTCTGCTTTTAAAATGTCACACTGCTGTCATTTTTTTTTTTTTTTTTTTTTTTTTTTTTTTTTTAGTGGGAACCAGCTTTCTCTTGAAACAAATTCAAACATGGTATACTTGTTCAGTCTTTTTCTGCGTAATTGAACAAATTTACTTATAGGTGATTCATTTGGTATTTTTCCACCATCTGTGCAAACACTTGACAATCTTCCCTCATTTTATGTTCTCTTACAGCCACATCTGGAAACATCTCAGCAGTTTTATGGCAGGGAAGCATTTGATTACAACACAAATAGCTGAAACACAGATTTTAAGATGATTATGTGCAATCTTATAGACTTTGGAAGGAATTGTCTCCCTGATGCTCTCAGCCACCTCTCTTATATTTGCTTCGTGGAAAAAAGTACTGGTAACAATTTTCATTGTACTGCAGTTGGTCTGCTTTTCATTAATAAACTTATATTATCCAATTACAGGAAAACAACTAATCAGTTTCTTACATTTGAACAATTGGCCTTTAATTAGGTTAATTAAATTGCTCAGGGTTTCAACAAGTTACTGAACAATATGCTTTTCCTAATAGAATATCCTTCCAAACATACAATCAGAGTTTGAAATCTGGTATACCTGTGCCAAATTTAAAACTACTGCAAATTTCTACTTGATCAAACCATTTCTGTTGGCAGTAACATCCATGATAAAAGATCTTCACCATTTGTGCAAAATACATTAATGATAAATCTGAACTAGTGTGGCGTTACGTATAAAAACCTGGAAAAACATAAGCTCACATTAATTTGCAGTGGAAATATATATCCAAAGATAATTAGTTAAAAGAAACAACTGATTTTTATGAGAGCGAATATCTATTACTGAAAAGGAGCACAAATAGATGGACAAAGCTTTTCAGAAAATACACAAAACCTGATAATAAAAGCTGCAATTAACAGATTAGATGCTATTAGAGATGAATGAGAGTTTAATTGTTCACCTTGTTTTAGATAGTATGTGTATCATGTTGTGGAAGGAAATTCAACTTCTTTGGATAAAACAGATTACAGAAAGTAAAAATTTTGAATGAGCAATCATTTTCACTCTTATGTTAAACTTCTTAAAGAAATAGCTTTAAGATTTATCTACTATGTGTTGCAGAGTTTTTAAAAATAAGTAGTAAGTAAATAAACATACATTAACACAGTAGAAGTTTCTCTCCCTATGAAAAATGAAATAAACAGTTAAATTATTTTATAGACAACAATTTTATGAATTAGGATCATATAATAAACTAACTTTGATAGTAATGTATTACAGTCGAGATCATATTGTATGAAATTGAATCTGAATGTGACTGTATGATTCTATTTACTTAGCCTTAACTGAATTTGGACCAAATTGAATTCAACTTCAAATGAACTGAACCTGTTTATAAAGTACTTTGGTATGACATCCATTATATCTTGAATAAATAAATAAATTACATGATAGTAAAATACAGAACATACAAAGTCAGTAACAGTTCGCTTCACCTTTTATCAAATACCTTTCAGAATGGATAGTTTAGTTAACATCTTAGAGAGTTTCACCATGTAGTTCTGACTAACAGGAGAGCAGAGTGTTAAACTGCTATTAAGATTGTAAAGTTAAAATTTGAATAGCAGAACAATTTAATTACTGCACTTTTGTTAAATTACCTGTTGCTTGGTTCATTGCTTTTTCCTCCTTGCCCGCAAGTATTTGGGTCCTTGCGGTCATGATAGCATCAATGCCTTAAAACCAGTCCACAGTATTTTCCCTGGGAGTGTCTGTGTCCCGATTCGCTGGCTGAAGCTTTGGTGAGAACCTTTAAAAGCCTTCAGTGTCGTGAGAGACAGGGAAAACATGAAAGCTGTTGCTTTCTCCAGCAGTGAGCTGCGTGCTGAGAGCTCCAGCCTCTGATGCATTCAGGGGTAAAAAGAAACTTGAGACCTTTTTTTCTCTTTTTACCAGCTGTCATCATACTCCAGGTGGCAACCTTTGATGTAGATTATTATGAGGTTGTATCCAACATATCCTGAAACTAGTGTTGCAGAGAACATTCACATAACATTTGTTTTTATTACATCTTTTTTTAACTCCTAACTTATTATGATTTTGGATGTCTGTGTAACATCCATTAGTATAAAAGTTTTTGAAATTAAATGACACTACTCAAAGTCCTGTTGTGGCAGTAATGTGCAGGTGCATCTTAATAAATGAAATGTGCCTTCACCTTTTTTCTTCCACACTTTTCCATCCACTAAACTTTCCATCACATAAAGGACTCTGTGAACAGCCAGCTTCTTTATCAGTCACCTTTTGTGGCTAACCCTCCCTATGGTGGATGTCAATGACTATTAGCTAGACAATTGTCAAGTAAAAAGTCTTTCCCAGAATTGCATAAGAACCCCCATTATAATTTGGTCCTCTGTATTATTATCACTTTCTGGGAAAATTAAATTAGGGTTTTCCTTAGCTGTAACCCATAATCATAGCAATTAATAGAAATAAATACTATAACTCTGTCGACTGAATTTATACGTTACACTTTTTGAGTTGAATTACTGACAAAAATTAACTTTTGAAAAATCCCATTCCAATTTATTGAAATGCACTAGTCGGTATATGTATAATTTTTGAAACATATAATTCCCGGTGAAATTAATCTACAATAGTTATTTAAATAAATTACTTAAATAAGTTAACGTTTTGCTAATGTACTAATTTACAGAGATGCTTCTTTATATTTAAGTTGGATACATTTTTTTATGCAAATATGTTTTGCACTGAATACCTGACAAACAGCGCCCTCTTCTGTTGCTATAGGAACAAGACGCTGGCTAACACGGTTAGCATTAGCACAGCTGTGGTCCTTCCATTTTGTACAGTTAAGCTAACGCCAGCTTGCACCGTTTTGCGGCAGAGATGGATGACGGTGACGAGCCGGGTTTAGTCCTGTCGCACAGCACCTCTTCGGGCTCTAAGTCGGGTGGGGACAAGATGTTTTCCCTGAAGAAGTGGAATGCAGTAGCCATGTGGAGCTGGGATGTTGAGTGCGATACTTGTGCCATTTGTCGTGTACAAGTAATGGGTGAGTCTGGAGGAGTTGGTAGCTCAGCTCTGACCCCAGAGCTAATGAAGCTAACAGGTTTATAACAATGCAAATGAAGCAGTAACTTTGTTCGCTTAATGTTTTACAGACGCATGTCTTCGATGCCAGGCGGAGAATAAACAAGAGGATTGTGTTGGTAAGATACTACATGGAAAGAAAATCTTTACTGTCAGCATTAGTATTTAAGTTAATCAAACAAGCTACCGTTGGCTAATTAGTGGGAGCTGTCAGGAAAAACAACATCCAGCCTGCCAATTGCACAAACCTGTTTAAACAAATTCAGACGACCACTTTTATTTTTTCCATGAGCAACAATGTGTTATTTCAGACCCCAAGAAAGGCCCATGTAGTTATTTTTAATTGAAATATGTCTTAAAATGTGTACATTTATTCTTATATTCCCATCCGTGTTTAAAAACCTGTAAGAACGGAACTAGCCTAAATCATAAGACTAGATCATTATGTTTAATAGCCATTTATAACAACGATCCCAGAAGTGATCCCAGAAAATCATTTATTGTATTACTTTTGCTGCTGCTGACTATTGCAATGACAAATTACAATCAACCTGACAGGAATCAATCAGTTCTTTTTCTAATAAAAGAACAAAAGGCATGGGACAGTTACTGGTAATAATTTATCCAAAGTTTTTTTCAAATTTACAAGTTTAAAAACAGCTTATTCATACATAACTCCATTTATTTCCAGCTACCCTCGCAAAGAAAACAGCAGCTGCAGACTCACTATACATGTGTAATTACTGAAATAAATAAGAATGGAGACAAGTGTACTGGACATAGGAAGTAGGTATGAGCTTGGCTGACTTGAACTTTTGTGCTCCACAAGAAACTAACAACACTACAAAAAAGGCTGAGTTGTTGACTGGTTGATTGAGATTGAACAGGTGTGGAATTAACCCACAAAGAAGAGTAATTTATATTCTTAGTTCAACAATATTCATATATCAATTCCATTAAGCTTTACTCTAGATGAGGTACTGCCTTGTTAGCTTTTTCTGATCACAAAAATGTTTTTTTCTCCCTATAAAACATTCCATGACTGCAGAGTCTATTCGGTGGAATTAGTGAGATAGCTCTGTATCTTACAACTTTATTTTTTTATAGATTTGAAAGTTCATTTTTATAATTTTTTTTTTTTTTTACCTTTGCCATTTTAGAGGATTAAAAAGGCAAATTTGGTCAAAATCAGTAGAGTGTATCAAGTAACCACCATTGTCATGAGTCAGTTTACACCTTGCCATTTACCTCCATTTTATGTCCATAAACAAACAGTTTCATACTTCAGTACCGTGTCAGTTTAATTTTATTGTAGTTAAGTATTTTCATTAATTATGGATATTCACAAAAATGCTCAAATCTCATAAATTTTGTGTGTTGTTCCAAAATGAAGCAATCAAAACTACAAAGGTTTGACATGTTAAGGGGCAAAATGACTTACATCCATCTATACCATGCACACGATGAATAATGACACTATTGAAGTTCCTGGACTAAAAAGCATGATTGTATTTAAAGCAATCAAAAAAGCACCAGAGTGCTAAAATCACTTTCATGTATGCTTGAAATGCGGTGAATTCACAAACTTGCAAAACAAATATCAGTTTTTGTTGAGTTTTTTTTTTTTTTTCTTTCTCGGGTGTATATTCTGAAAAAACCCTTTCTTATATATTCTGTCTTGCATGGTCCTTGAACTCAGCAGATAATGTTTGTTCTCTGTCTTTCAGTTGTATGGGGAGAGTGCAACCACTCCTTCCATAACTGCTGCATGTCCCTTTGGGTGAAGCAGAACAACCGCTGTCCCCTATGCCAACAGGACTGGGTGGTTCAGAGAATCGGCAAATAAGCACCGCATCCAGGTGGACTGTGCACAAGTGCACCAGAGAATGGTGACAGACTTCTCAGCGATCCCGGCAGTATGTCCTGTGCTGTCCTCTCTCTTACAGTTGCATGTTTCCATTATACCTGGTATCAAAGGAGGACAATGGACACAGTTAGAGCTGCACAGATTCATGGCTGAAGGGATCACATGTCAAGAAGAGACGAATAAAGTGTGTTGGAGCGTCACATGTTAGCTTTACATTAATGTCTGTTGTGGTGTTTGGCACATCTTGAAAATGGGAGTTTCTTTTTAAAGATAAAGATTTGTGAATAGCTGTGATTATGACACTCTAAAAATAAAATCCCTGTCAATAAGTGTCAGGTGTGACAAATACTTCAATTTTAAAGAAGAAAGGTTTCGGTTATTTGTCAGAATAGGATGTTAAGTTTTAAAGTATATCAAACATAATCAAAACCCGCAAAAAGAAAAATCTGCTTACACTAAAATCTTCCAATTTATTTAGGTACATTCTGATTCTAATTAGATGTGGGAAATTGTCTTTCTGTCTAGCATGTTGCTCTGTACTCTGAGATTTTTATAGATAAAAATGAAGTTTTATGAGGTGCACATATGGCGCTGATTGGTTACAGGTTGGACTTACGGATCTAAGTGCTTAGGCTGCGAAACTGCTCTACATGACGGGTAACCTTGTTACCCATTATACTGTGAGCATCGGATTACATGTAAGGCTGGCATTGTTCCAGTGTCGAGGCGTACCTGTTGATTTCATTTGAAAACCGATGACAGTTATTTGAGAAATGAGCTTCAGGGGGAAAAAAGTTTCAATTTTTGATTTCTTTGCCAGCTCAAAAACCAATAAGCGAGAGAATAAGCGGGAGAGAGTTGCCCGGATAATTGACTTAGAGAAGGCTGGATGAACCTTGTTTAACCTGGGATGGATGTGAAAAAGAAGCAGCCTTAATGTTTTATACCAAAATGAGCATAAATAAAAATAATGGTGATAATTTAGGTGGGCTGGCTGTCATTTTATTGCTGAATAAAAGAAAATATGAAGTATGTTCTGATAGGTGAAGGTACTGGCATTGCTTATGTTTTTTGAACAGGGTGTTCTATTGCAGTAAAGACCTGATTCCTATTACAATATTAGGAGTTACTTTAAAGAAGTCTGTCCTTAGTCTGTGCATAAACTAATTACATTCTCGGTGGTTTCCAGTAACTTTAAGGTTGGAGCTGGCACCATGTCACGTCAGAGTGGCAGTTCAGTTGTTGCACACAACCACTTTGCATCTCCTAATAATAGACCAGTCTAAATCCTCTTAAGTTCAAACCACATAAGTTGCTTTCCCTATGTGCCGTCTTTGCAAAAACGTGCAAAGCTGTGTGGGACGAGACGGTGAGAATGTTCAGGATGTGGGAGCTTGATGGGCTCTCTTGTGCCTCGAATTTCCAGATGGGTGAATTTAAGTGTTCTTAGTTAAACTGCTGTTCCCCAGTGTACCACAGGATTTATTCACCCATGGATGACCTGGCAGGTGTGGACAGCTTGGTGGGCAACACAGCCTACCTGAGGGCTCTGGAGATTGACCGCAACAAGCTGAGAATGCAGCGAGTGTCTCTGACGCTGCCCAAGCCAAAGAAGTTCTCTGCTCCTCAGACGGCAGTGGAGAAGACCTATGAGTCACTTTGTGAGCAACAGCCTATTGGCAGGAAGTTGTTTCAGCAGTTTCTCCTGACCTCTGACCCACAGTGTGTGGCTGTTGCAGAGCTTCTGGAGGAACTGAACAACTGGAGAGTCGCTGAGGACGGAACCAAAGAAAAGGTCAAACAGAGGATATTGTCAAAGTTTTGTCAGCCTCGGTCTCAGACTTTCCTCTCCTTCCTCACAGCAGAGGATGTCAAGATGTGCTTGTCTCTTTCAGAGAAAAACAATGAGGCAGCCATGGAGCAGATAAGAGAAGCAACTAGAAAATTCCTGAAAGGAAAACCTTTCTTGGAGTACATGAAAAGCCCTTTCTTTTACAGCTTCCTGCAGTGGAAGGAGTGCGAGAGGCAGAAGATTACTGATAGATATTTTTACGAGTTCAGGACTTTGGGCAGAGGTGGCTTCGGTGAGGTTGGTACAAATCTTCTCATCAGAATCAATGTGTTTAAAATAGAATACAGAGCAATTAAAAAATAAAGTATATCTATAGCTGAAGGAATAAATACTATTTACTATGCGATGTAATAGAATCAGAAATAAGAAATATGCTTTTCTACAGCTCATTAAAACTGTACAGCGATTTTCATCAACGTGAACACAGCAGTCTAGGAGTGACACTCAAACCAATTCCTCCCAGCTGTATCATTTTATGGCAGGGGTCCTCATATCCAGGCCTTGAAGGCTGGTGTCCTGCAACTTTTAGATGTGTCTCTGCTTCAACACACCTGAGTCAAATAATCAAGTCATTAGCAGGACTCTGGAGAACTTGACTGCATACTTAGGAGGTATTTCAGACATTTGATTCAGGTGCACTGGACCAGGGACACATCTAAAAATTGGATGACACCAGCCCTTGAGGCCTGGATTTGAGGACCCCGGTTTTGTGGCATGGTGGGTGTGATAGCTGTAAAACAGGGGTCTCTAACCCTAGCCCTCAAGATCAATTGCCCTGCTCCAACCCAGTTGAATCAAATAATTGAATTGGCTCTTTAGCATGGCATCAAATTTGACAGTTCTGATAATGAGCCATTCATTTGATTCAGGTGTGATGGAGCAGGGAGTGTCTTAAAGCTGCAGGGCAGTAGTTCTCAAGGACTGGAGTTGGAGACCCCTGCTGTACAACATTGTTGCTCAAAACAGGGAACAATTTCTTAAGTAAATATATATTATTTACATAGCGCCTTTTACTAATAAAAGCCCCAACATACTTCATAAAAGCATCCATCCATTGTCTATACCTACTTATTCTTGCAGGGTCATGGGAGGCTGGTGCCTCTCTTAATCAGTTTTGGGCGAGAGGTGAGGTACATCCTGGACAGGTCACCAGTCCATCACAGGGCAGCATGGAGACTAACAGGACAAACAACCCTGCAAAAAAACATTTATACCCAAGGCTAACTTAGAGTAACCAATTAACTTAACAGGCAAATTTTTGAACTGTGGGAGGAAGCTGGAGTACCCGAAGAGAACCAATAAACAGGAAACTACATGCAGATACACTCCAGGTTTGGAAACATGGATATATGTGAAAAGTGTTTTACAACAGCCTAAACAAGAAGATATAAAATGATTAATTAACATCTGAAGTTCATATAATTTCTCAAATGATAAAAATGGTTTTGGACAAGTTGTTTTGAAGGACCTATAAGAAACATTCATTGGTCAAAAACAGCACCTACATTTTTTAAAATCTTTTGCTGAATTCAAATAATTAATCTGTTGCCTGATCAAAGCAACCATTCTTTCTGGGGCAATCATTAGATAGTCTGTCTACTCAGAGTTCAGGTGAAGTTTTTAATGAATTCGCCATTTCTTTTAGGCTCTCAAATGATTCAGACAGCTTAAAGGTCTCCGATTTTTTTTTTTAAAGAAACAGTACATCCAAGTGTTGTCTAACAGGAATGGGATATTTTATGAAATTTACTAATGATCTATCCAAGGGGGTGTAAATGTATTGCGTTAAAAAGAGGTGGGCCCAAAACAGAGCTTTGGGGTTCCCCACATATTAGATCGGGGTTATATAACAGGATATGGTTTATATAGAAATTGAAGCTTTTGTTTGATTAGTAAGATCTGAACCACCACCAAACTATGTAGTCTGATATTTGAGATGGTGTGATCTTCAGTGTCAAAGGCTGCTGAAAGGTATAGCAAAACTAAAGCAGTTAATTCCCAGTGTCTCTGGCTATTGTGATGTCACTGGACACTTTAAACAACACAGTTTTTAAAATGAATTTTATAAGTGCTAGAATGGTGTTAAGCAAACATTCAGTTTAATTCAATTTCAATTCAGTTTATTTATATTGCGCCAATTCACAACAAATGTCGTCTCGAGGCACTTTACAAGAAAAAAAGATCTATTCAATCATACGTACATTCCAATTGATCCTAGTAAGCTAAAAAAAAATTATTAAAAGTAGTTAAAAACGTTTCTAAGGAAACCCAGCAGATTGCATCGAGTCATTGACTTGCAGCAATCACTCCTCCTGGACGAGCATGTAGCGACCGCATGGCGTTGTGTCGTTGACTTTACAGCAATCACTCATACCGAGCATGCATGTAGCAACAGTGGAGAGGAAAAACTCCCCTTTAACAGGAAGAAAACTCCAGCAGTACCTGGCTCAGTACAAGCATCCATCTACCATGACTGACTGGGGGTTTGAGAAGACAGAACAGAATGCACAAGAAGAAACACATGAACAGATGTAGGATTATTTTTGATGTTCATGAAAGTAAAAAGTTAATAGTAGAAGAGGGAGAACGATGAGTTGATGGCAGTATTATCTCAGCTGAAGTCCACCTCCAGGAAGGTATCATAGCCAATCAGACCAGGTGTAGCTTCTATGGAAAGAAAAATAACTGAGAGAAAACAAAAAATTTACAGTTGAAATATCAGCAAATAATGCCAATCGGAGAGTAGTAGAAGAAGAAAGTGAAAAAAAGTGGTCAGTTTGTCCTCCATCAGCCAGGATCTGCCTCCCATTCTGCTTTTAGAAATTCTAGGAACCACCAGTAAACCTGCAGTCTGAGAGCAAAGTGCTCTGTTAGGGACATATGGAACAATCAGATCTGTGATGTATGATGGAGCTTAATTATTAAGGGCTTTATATGTGAGAAGGAGAATCTGAAATTCTATTCTGGATTTAATGGCGCCAATGAAGGGAAGCTAAAATAGGAGAAATATGATCTCTCTTTTTAATTTTCATCACAACTCTTGCTGTAGCGTTTTGGATTAGCAGAAGGCTTTTAACTACATTCTGTGGTCTTCCTGATGGTAAAGAATCACAGAAGTCCAGCCTTGACTTGAAGCATGAACTAGTTTTTCAGCATCACTCCTGGACAGAATATTTCAAATTTTGGCAATATTCCAGAGACGAAAAAAGGAAATTCTAGAAATATGTTTAATATGGGACTTAAATGACATATCTTGGTCAAAAATAACACTGAGGTCAATTTAATGCCATCCAGATCAAGTGATTGACTAAGCAGTGTCTTTTTCAGAGATTCTGGTCCAAAAACAAGTTCTGTCTTGTCAGAATTAAAAGAAGAAAATTTGTTGTCATCCAAATTTTAATGTCCTCAAGATATGCCTGTAATCTACCTAATGGATTGGATTCATCAAGATTTATGGATAGATATAGCTGAGTATCATCAGCATAACAATGAAAATTGATCCCATGCCATCTGATGATTTTTCTAATTGGAAGCACATATATAGTAAAAAGAATTGGTCCAAGCACAGAGCCCTGTGGTACTCCACAAGTAACCCTAGAGTGAGAAGAAGATTTATCATTCACATGAACAAACTGGAATCTGTCTTACAGATTAAATTTAAAATAACCTAATGGTGTTCCCTTGATGCTTACATGTTCAAGCCTTTTTAAGAGAGTATTGTGGTCCAATGTATCAAAAGCAGCAGCACTGAGATCAAGCAAAACCAGAACAGACACAAGTCCATTATTTGAGGCCAAGAGAATATCATTTGTAACTTTCACAAGTGCTGTTTCAGTGCTATAATGAGCTCTGAACTCTTCAAACAGGTCATTTACTTTTAGATGCTCATAGACTTGATTAGCAACAATTTTCTCGAGAATTTTAGATAAGAAAGGAAGATTAGATATAGGTCTGTAATTTCTTAAGTCATCTTGATTTAGAGAAGGTTTCTTAAGCAAAGGTCTAATTACAGCTACCTTAAAAGCCCGTGAAACATGTCCATTTACTAGGGACAGAACAATCACATCTAAAATGGAGGCATTAATCAAAGGGAACCTCTTTAAATAATTGGGTTGGGATGGGTGTCCAACATACACGTCGAAGGTTTGGAAGAAACTAATACTTTTGATAACTCAGAAAGCTCAACTGACTCAAAACAGTCTAAACACATATCAGGTTCTAGAGTTAAATTCAGGGCTGCATCACTTAATCAGGATGAAGGGAGGATATCAACAATTTTACTTTTAATAGAATCAATTTTATTTAAGAAGAAGTCCATTAAGTCATTACTCCTGACAGTTGGGGGAATTGATGGCTCCATACACCTTGGAACTGATTGTCACATTAATTTTGGGCTTTAAAGGGGGGGATAGGGTCCAATTAATTAAAACTACAAGAAGCACTTTTGGAGGAGTCAATGTGAGGTTTTTGAACTCAAAACTAACTTTCAAGCATGGTGATGGCAGCATCATGTGGAACTGTTCACTGCCGTTGGTATTGCATTGCACCAAATCCATGGATTAATTATTAAGAGGGACTAAATAAACTTCATCTCAAATCAGATCTTAGATGGTTCATAGTTGGACACAGTTGCTTTTTCCCTCTGGACAAGTATAGCTGATGGATATGTAACCAAATGAAAGTGGGGGTACATGTATAATTTTGATGATGTATGGATTAAATAAAGTGCACAAATAATTCAAATATGGGAACCCCCTTGTTTTTGAGAGTTGGAATCTTTTTTTGTTGTATGATCATTTGGAGCTGTATAAACAGTCACGAGTACATCCGTTTGCATGAACAAAGTCACACAACCAAAGATTAACCAGACATTAAGACACATTTTAACACAAGATTTACTTTATTTGAGTGTTTTGTTCTTACATCCCAGAACTTTCTCAGTTTTCTTTTCTGTTTTCTTTAAACTAACACTGCCAGTGCATGGTAATTATCAAGGCAAAAAAAATCAGCAGAAAGAAATACACTGCCTGGCCAAAAACAGTCGCAACTATGATTTAACTAAGCAAATAGGTACGAGCCTCCTATTGGACAATTATTGCACGGGCGATTATGTTTCAGCTCATAAGTTATTTAACCCCAAATGATGCACTGAATAATTTCTCGTTTCTTTGACAGCCATGTCGAAAGACACATCCTGTGGTCCTGGAAGGAAGAAATGTGGTCAGAAAAAAATCCTGAATCATCGTGATCGACAATCACTTAAAACATTTGGTGAAATAAAATCAAAGAAAAACAAAAGTAGAACTCAGGGCTATGTTTAAATTGTGAAAGGAAGAGCCTTTTCACACGCACAAGGGAACTCATAGGAATTGGGGTTGAATAGCTGTGTAGCCATAAGAAAGCCACTAATTAGTGAATCTAACCATGAAAAAAAAAAAAAAAAAAAAAAAAAAGACTTCAGTTTGCAGGAGAGCATTAAGATTGGACTCTGAAGCAATGGTAGAAGGTCATGAGCGCTGATGAGTCCAGATTTACCCTCTTTCAGAGTGATGGGCCCATCAGGGTAAGAAGAGAGGCAGACGAAGTAAAGCACCCATCATGCCTATCTACTGTACAAGCCTGGGAGCAGTGCTATCACCTGCAGTTAGGCAGGTCTAGGTTCAACATTATGTGCTCAAAGAATGAGGTCAGCTGACTACCTGACTATACTATTTGACCAAGTTATTTGAGCAATGGATGTTTTCTTCCCTGATGGCATGGCCATATTCTGAGATGACTATGCCAGGATTCATCAGGCTCAAATTGTGAACGAGTAGTTCAGAGAGCATGAGATATAATTTTTACCCATAGACTGGCCCCCACAGAGTCCAGACCTTAACCCTATTGAAAATCTTTGGGATATGCTGGAGAAGGCTTTGTGCAGTTGTTGGGCTCTCCTATCAATTAATACCAAATCTTGGTGAAAAATGAAACCAACACTGGGTGGGAGTATATTTTGTGAAACTGAAGAAGCTTATTGACCAAAGCCACAACGAATGTGTGTCATAATCAAAACCAAAGGAGGTCAGAAATAATAGGGTGAGTGACCTTGTTTTTGGTGGCAACATTTTATGAGGGGGATTTTTTTGGTGGCCAGGCGGTGTATTTCAGTTCCAACAGGTGCTGAAAACCATCAGTAGTGGTACTAAAATTAATTTTATGTGTTATGTCCTGTCTGTCAGGTGTGTGCGGTGCAGGTCAAATACACAGGCCAGATGTACGCTTGCAAGAAGCTGGATAAGAAGCGTCTGAAGAAGAAAGGAGGAGAGAGGCTGGCCCTTATGGAGAAGCACATCCTGGAGAAAGTCAACAGCGCCTTCATTGTGAACCTGGCCTATGCTTACCAAAGCAAAACCCACCTGTGCCTGGTCATGAACCTAATGTCTGGGGGAGACCTCAGGTTTCACATCTATGAGTTAGGCAAGAGAGGCATCCGCATGGACCGCGTTGTTTATTACGCAGCCCAAATCGTCATCGGCATCCTCCACCTGCACTCTATGGATATCGTGTATCGAGATCTGAAACCTGAGAACGTTCTGTTGGATGAGAAGGGCCAGTGCCGACTGTCAGACCTGGGACTCGCTGTGGAGCTGCCAAAGGGAAAAATGAGCTGCCAGAGGGTTAGTACATGACATTCATGTGGTTTGTGTGGCTGCAAAACCTTGCACTACTTGGAATGCAGCATAGTAGAACCCTTGGCAGCTTGCTTTCAGACATGATTACATTTTTTACCTTGTGTTCTTAACTTTCACCACACAGCTCAGTTGTCATTGCAAATAGCTTAGCAGGAACAGAGATGTTAACTCTCCTTAGAGTCAAGCAAGATCCTGTGGAGCCAAAAGTTATCTCATTAAAAGGTGCCTGACCTGATGCTTAGTTATAGCCTGCACTGACTCAGAAATGTGCAGCAGACCAAGTACAGCTTGTAAGCATTAGCTGACTAATCTTTGCCCTACAGTGTGGCTTTTACATGCTTGTTCATTACGATGAGTCAGGTGATTTAGACCAGATCCAAACTGAAGGAATGCTCCACGGGCAACAGATTTATTCAAAGGATGTCAGAGTTTACAGTGGTGTCAACAATGTTGTCCTTATGATTTGTTGTGTTTTATTTTTGTATTACATCATGTTATGGCTGGTTAAGGTGTCTGAGTGTAACTTAAAGCACATCTCAAGTTCAGTCACGTTAAAGACATGATCAGATTAGTAGTATTTCAAATTGAATCCTCTATATTAAATTAATTAAAGTTGTAGTTTGAAAATATAAGATAATTAAAGTGAGAAAGTGAGTGAAACTGAGACCTAATTGTCCTAATAATAGAATAGACATATTTATTTAAATTCAGCACCCACTACAATGACTATTACAATTGTTTTTGCCATAATCAATGTCACCCAGATTACTATTAGTCCTCACAACTCTTATACAGACAAATTTAATAAATAAAACTTTTTGAAAAGTAAATTTTTTTCAGTAACTGAATTCACAAAGTGAAACAATATATAGATTAATTACACAGAAACGCAGTCTGTATGTCATTGTTTTTAAACTGATTTAGGATCTAGGTTTTCAATTTTTAATGATGATATTGTTGTTGAGTGAAAGTGTGTCTATCTGTGAGTGACTACTTGTAACTGTGTTGCTGTCACTTGCTAGGACACTCTTGTAAAAGAGATTTCTAATCTCAAGGATTTTTTTAAAATCCTGGATGAATAAAGGTTGATGATGTTGACACACAGACTGATGTTTTCAAGCCTTTATATCTGTAAATTATGATGATTTTCTGCTTATAGCTTATGAAAATACAATAGTTAAGATAGGAATATTATATCAGACCAATATATTTTTTAATACAGCAATGTAGGCTTAATGAAAAGGATGTTTAATATTTTCTTAAAGTTTATTTTCAAAAAATGCTTTTAATCTGTACACATATCCTAATTTATTGAATATGACCATATATACAGGTGCATCTCAATAAATTAGAATATAATTTATGAGTTCATTTATTGAGTATTAATTTTAAAAAGTTACATTTATATAAATTCATTTCATTTAAATTGATATATTTTGTTTATTTCTGCTAATTATGAGAATTATGACTTGCAGCAAATATAACCTCAGTTTCTTACAAAATTACAATAATACATAAGGCCAGTGAACATGTATTTTTAATGCAAATATATAGAATAGAATGGAATAGAATAGAGTTATCCTTTACTGTCTCTCAGTGGGGAAATTACCAGCATTTGTACCAGGTGTACCAGCAGCAAAGTGACAGGCAGTCATAGCCTGTAGATTCACACAAAAGTAACAATATAAAAACAGAAAATAAGAATTAGAGAAAAGAAACGTGAGACAGTACAATTGTAAAAATAGTATTCTTAGATTCAAAGATAAGTGCAACTGAGCAGGATAATTTAAAATATATACATGTGCATGCATAGTTGAGCATTAAAAACAGCAAAAGATTATTTACAAGAACTGAAAAACTGTGCAAAAAACAGCAGGAATGTTAACACCTATTGAGTTTGTTGGGAGCAGTGATGGTTATAGAGTCTTACAGCTACTGGGCAGAAGGACCTGCGATAACGCTCCTTTGTGCACCTAGGATGCAGCAGTCTGTCACTGAAGGAGCTCTCCAGCTCAGTAACAGCTTCATGCGTCGGGTGGGAGACTTTGTCCATCAGTGATGTTATTTTAGCTAGAGTCCTTCTATCTCACCTCCTGCACTGGGTCGAGGGGGCATCCTGGCACAGAGCTGGCCTTCCTGATGAGCTTATCTAACCGCTTCCTCTCAGCTGTAGATAAGCTGCTGTTCCAACATAATATACCACAGAAAATGGTTGATGTCAAGACAGAGTCAAAAAAGGTCTTTAGGAGACTCAAAAAAGACCTCAGTCCCCTTTGCAGGTGGAGTCTTGTTTTGTATTTTTCAGCTGAACATCCAAGTACTTCTAAGAGGCTGCTATCTCAACTTGGTTGGGGCTCATTTTGCATGGATTTCTGCATCATGGAGGAGATCAGCCTGTGGGACTCTTGAGTTGTTAAGAAGGTCCAGGTTGCTTGAGAGGTACACAATGTGCAAGTTTGGGTCAGGTGTCTCTTGTTTTCAGCTTGACGATACATCTTAGATTCTCTATTGGCACATTTCAGCTGTGCAGCCGAGAAACTTTTTTTCTGTGGAGGTCAGGTGAGTTTGATGAACAATCAGGCACAGTATTCCCAAGGTCATTAAAGCTACTATTCGTACTTTTGACAGAGTGGGCAGGGACCAAGTCCTGCAGGAAAATGAAATCAGCATCTCCATAAAGCTTGTCAGGAGAGCGTGAGTTGCTCTAAAATGTCCGGGTAGATGGTGGCGGTAACTTTGGTCTTGATAAAACACAGAGGGTTGACACCAGCAGATGACAGGCCTCCACAAATGATC
Source organism: Anableps anableps (assembly GCA_014839685.1). Taxonomy (NCBI): domain Eukaryota; kingdom Metazoa; phylum Chordata; class Actinopteri; order Cyprinodontiformes; family Anablepidae; genus Anableps; species Anableps anableps. Next base: position 20,974,564 of record CM026068.1, on the reverse strand, counting down.
TCAGGCTTTGGAAGCTTTACTCTGGACCTAAAGCAATTTGGATTCCATGGCTCTTCACTGTTCCTCCAGACTCAGGGACCTTGATCTTCAAATGACATGCATACTTTAATCTAAAGAGAACTTTTTGTGGTCCCTGTTCTCTTTGGTCCTTTTGCCAGTGTGGACCAAATCTAAAAAAGATGAGTTTTCCTGGTCCTTTTTCTCTTTAGTCCTTTTGGCAGTGCTGCCCACACTGACATTGTCACTGGTTTAGTAGTGGTTTAAAACAAGACATACAACAACTGTCCTGGATAAATGTTTATGTGGTGCCTCTTCAAACACTAATCATATCTTCCAAACTCTTGGTTTGGTTCACAGATCTTTAAAGCTGCTGTTATCCCTCTGGCTTGTTCACCCTTTTCTACCAAATGTCTTCCTTCCATTCAGCTTCCCATTAATATGCTTGGATACAGTGCTCTGTGAGCAGCCAACGTCTTTAGTAATAACCTTTTGTGGCTTACTCTCATTGTTGAGGGTGTCAGTGACTGTGCACAGGACTACAGCAAGTCAACAGTCTTCCCTATGATTTATAGACATTATAATAATAATCTGACCAAAGCACAACATTTCTGCATTAAAAATACATTTTTGAAATTGTTATTAAACAATGTTTCAATTTTCTGAGAAACCTTTCATTAACTATAAGCCATTAAAATTGAAATGTTCTTTAACATTCACCATCTCTACCTTGTGACATTAATGACTTTCAGTAGTGTTTATTTTTTCCCATTCTGGCCTGTGTGTTGCAGGCTGGTACGACTGGCTACATGGCTCCAGAGGTTCTGAAGCAGGAGTACTACCGCACATCTGTGGACTGGTGGGCTCTGGGATGCAGCATTTATGAGATGGTGGCTGGCCGCTTGCCTTTTAAAGACTTCAAGGAGAAGGTGCAGAACAGTGAGGTGACTCGTCGTACTCTGGAGGATGATTGCAAGTTTGAAGACAAACGCTTTGACGGTCCAACCAAAGATATAATCAACCACTTTCTTAAGAAGAAGGTTCTGTTTCGCCTTGGGTGCCGGTAAGAACAGTCCCTCACTGGAAAATAACTGGTGTATAGTGTCAAGACAGAAATCTTGTGATGGTAGGACAATCTTGCATAGAGACAAGAAAATAGATAGATGTAGTTTGACTTGGAAACAACATCATCAAAAGACATTACCAAAACATGTTTTCTACCTGAGAAAAAAGTTAGGACACCCTAAGTCCTAATAGCTAGTGTAACAGCCATTAGAGGGGTACAGTGAGGCAACGCTTCTTGTAGCCATCTATCAGTGCCTGGTCTGAGGAGTTTCCTTCATGTTCATCATGTCTTAAATCATCTCACATACTGGTGAGATTATGTTGCAGGGTCTAATTCTGCTTCACTTTCATCTTTGTTACAGATAGTCTCACATTTTCCTCAGACACCTTCTAATTCACACAAGAATTCATGTTAGATTCTTTGTCAAGCCAAGTTTTTTTGTACAGAACATTTCGGCAATAAGGCAGTTCAAAGTGCGAAGTACATAATGCTTTGCACTAATAATGTTTCGGCTGTTTTGCAGTTTTCTGGAAGTTTGTTCCAGATTAGTGGAGCATAAAAACTCAAAGCTGCTTCTCCATGTTTAGTTCTGGTTCTGGGGATGCAAAGCAGACCAGAACCAGAAGACCTGAGTGGTCTGGAAGGTTGATATGACAGAAGGTCTTCAGTGTATTTTGATGCTAAGCTATCCAATGATTTATAAATAAACAGAAGTATTTTAAAGTCTATTCTCTGAGCTACAGGGAGCCAGTGGAAAGACTTTACAGCTGAGGTGATGTGCTCTATCTTCCTGGTTTTAGTAAGAACATGAGCAGCAGCGGTCTGGATCAGCTGCAGATGAGTTAGCCAAGTACTGCTTTAGCAAAGTGTCCCGAACCGTGACATGTCCAGCTTTGTGCTTAACAACTTGTATGAGGTTCTTTTTCTTTTCTGCATGCTTTATTTGGTTTATTCCAAACATGTCTGCTGTTCTTTTAGACTCATCTGTCTAAAGAACATTGTCGCTCTCTTTGTCCCTTTTGTCTCTGGCAAACTTTAGTTTGGCCTTCATGTTTTTCTTAGAGATTAATTCTCCTTGCACACCTCCCCTTAAAGTTTAACTTTTTAAGTGGGAATAAATGCAGGGGTGTCCAAAGTTATTTCTCACCAGAAATCCAAGTTTTTTAATTACATTTTACAAAAAGGTTTTTTCAGGGGGTTTTTCAGTTTTGATTGCTGGGGTATATTACTTGAATATCCAACATTCTTAGAACTAATTTAAAAAATTAAAGGTCCAAATATGTTTGAAAGATACAAATGATTTCTTCATGATATTTGTCCTTTTTTCTAGCATGAAATGAACATTCAAGGAATTCAATACACAAGTTTGAATTTATTGTGGATTTCTTCCAATCCACACAGGATTAACAATATGGATATAATCCCAAATATATACATACACCATACTGTATATATGGTCAAACAGCAAACTACATTTTGTCAGCCTTCTTGATATTATACTTCTGATAAAACACCCAAACATTTTAACCATCAAGCTGTTCATCTGAGGTATTATCCCATCCTCCTTGTGCAATGCATCATTTGGACTTGCACCATATCATACCCTCAGCATGATGTAACCTCCACCACGCTTGAAAGTTGCTGCAAAATTTTAGCTTTGAAACGCTGACCTTGATTCTAGCTAACATTCTTCTTGTCCCTGAGACCCTCTAGCTCAGTTTGTATCTCCACTGACCATAAAACTTTGTAACCTTCCACCCATCTACAACTGTGACATTCAGTCACATCTGTCTCATCAGTTATGCATTATAACCAGCCAAAGGTCGAAACATCAAATTACTACAAAAAAGTAAGAATAAAGACCCTTTAGTCGATTTATCCGATGAGATAATGCTGAAGGACTGAGTGTTCTTACCTTCTACCTCATGTTTAAGTTTGCGGGTTGACTCAGAAGTTGGACGAGGTTGTGAGAAAAAGGTATTTTTTTCTGTTTGCAATATTAAAAAATGCTGCACTTAAATCTTGTTTTTGGAATTCCTTGAAGTTTTTGCTGTATCCATACTGGAAAAAGAAATGATTAAAACTGATCTGTAAAGACCCCAAATTAATGTGAGTCATGTACATGATGAGTTTAATTTGTGCTTTTTTTAGTCTATCTGACCACTTTTACACCTCAAGTCACGTTAACCAATTCAACAAAAAGTGTGTGAAATATCACAGATGTGTGTGTTTTTTTAACAGTAGAGATGACGACCCAAGGACTCACTCGTTTTTCAAGAATATCAATTTCCTCCGCCTGGAGGCAGGGCTGGTGGAGCCCCCCTGGGTGCCAAAACCTAATGTGGTCTACTCCAAAGAAACTGAAGGCTTTAGGGACAACTCTGAGATCAAGGATGTCAAGCTTGATGCCAAAGATGAGAAATTCTTCAAGGAGTTCAGCACTGGTGCGGTCTCTGTCCGCTGGCAGAGGGAAATAATTGACAGTGGAGTATTTGATGAAGTGAATAACCCTGAAGTGAATGGGCATGGCCAAGAGAATGTGTGGAAATCCAGGATGTGCAACATTTTGTGAGATTCTGCCCCCCCTCACCCCTCAACTAGCATGTATGGCTACACTTCTTTACTTGAAAAGTTGTGAAATTGACTCATGCTGATATTCTAAGCGCTGTGTGCTAAATTAACCTACTCAGAAACATTTTAGGTACTTGCCTTTATTTTTACGATCAATGCATTCTTTTCTATAGTAGTGTTAGAAAGTTTTATATAAGAAAAAGGCTGGGAATAACGCTGCCAAAGCCAAACATAATGAAATATTAGTTAAATAAAACAAAAGGGCTCTGCTGCTTTATACTTTGCTCTTCTATTCCTGGTTAGATAGTCTGTCCCAGGGGATTCATAGTTTCCATTACCTCATGCATCCATTTCAGCAGGCAATTGTTTGCATATGTTTGTAAACAAGCTGCATAGTGATTGTGGATCACTGACAAATGGTTGAGTTAATATCGGTATCTGCAGTTAAATACTGTAAGTCTTATAATCAATAATATGCCAAAAACCAGTAGGGCCTTTTGGTTGTGACAAGGCAAAGCCATGTGCAGTGTGATTGATGTAAGTCGTCTCAGTGGCAGATATTCACCACTAAGTGCCGCCAAACACCAATGAAGTGCATAAAGCCTCTTTATTACTTTTCAGCAACCCCATTATTTTGACTGTGTTGTTCTGGTATTTAAGAGGATGTAGTCATTTTTAATAACGAATCCAGGAAAAAAACAATGTTCACACACTTTGTTCTTCCACCTAGAAAGAAAATAGCAGTAAAAAGCCAGTGCCAATCTCCTTTTAGTGTGGACTGTTTTATTTAGTTTTCACAAGTGGTTCCTTCGTGGATACATAGTTTTCCTATGTCAAAGAAAGCTACTTTATCTAATATGTGCTTAATCTAACACATTTAGCTTACAGTTTTAATAGCTTATCCTGTGTTTAGGACACATTTTAATCAGTAAGCAGTGAAAAATTACTTTGCATGTTAGTTAAGCTACAGTTTTAGCAAACAAATTTAAACTAATTATGCAGAGCTAAAAGTTCAAATCGTTACCCGCATGTTTAGAAATAGATTGAACTGTTAATATAAAACCACTAGCTAACAATGCCTACTCTTTCTTACTATTAAGCTTTTCACCATAAGGTAAAAATATTAAACTCATCATTCATTATTTTGTAGTGTATAATTTAAAGCATTATTTCTTTTTTGGTGAATACAGCAAATTTCACATGTAAATTCTTTCTAACAATTGTAACAGCTTTCTAAAAATGTAAATTTGTTATCTATGATTGTTTAGTTACCAGTTTTGAGAGGTGACTTTTCTGTAAGGCAACAGTGTCACGTAAAAACATAAACACAGTATCAATATTTTTTTAATTGCAATTTTCAATATTTGCTCTAAATATTTGTCAAATAAATTAATTAAATATATTCGCCTGTATGATTGAACTATTCTCTGAAATAGCTACTATTTCTGTCACAATTGGCTAAGAAACTAAATTTTTGTCAATATTTTTGTGGCTAACCATTTAGAGCACAGTTCTCTAACCCCAGTCCTCGAGAGCCAGTGTCCTGCAACACTTACATGTTATCCTAGTCCAGCACACCCAAATTAGATGGCTAAATTATATGCATATATAAATTATGTGCTATCACCACTTTTAGAAGATGTTTAGGCAATTGTTTGCAGTTTGTAGAAAATAATTATACAAGCAGCTCAATATTCTCTCCTTGTAAAATATACCTAAAAAGACTAAATTGCACTGTTGTAATCAATGATGCATCTCTGTTTCAGATTAAGCTGAAAAATTCTGGAAATGCTTTATGATAAAAGAAAAAAAAAAAAAAGTGGAATCCCCCTTAAATCCAGTGAGCTGAGTCTAAAATTCAGAGCAAGGGCAAATAAAATGGGACACTTGTGAAAGAGACATATTTAGGTAGCTCATGGAAGACATCTAGCATGTTTGTTAGGTGTCATCCCAAAGAAAAATATAGTAAATGCAGAAGAGGACACTGAAACTGCAGTCATGCTTCTAATTCTACTGGTTAAAAATAAGTTTTAAGTTAATTTTGAGAGCGAAAAGCAATCCTCTGAAGAGAATCAATGCTTAACTAATCCAATAATTAATCTAACAGAAAATCAAAAAATAAAGTTAAATATAAAATGGCACCTTACAAGGCTCTATCCTGCACAGCTGATCTGTAAACGCCTATATCAGAATGTTGGGATCTGACAAAAGAAGAATATTGTTTTTGCCTCAAATGACCTAATCTGTCTTGAAAGCTAAATGATGTGCAGCAAAGTACTACTTATGATGATTCACGATTTCATAAGTTTTTCCTCAGTTCTGAGTGATTCCATACTATACCATACCATACTAATGAGATATGCTTAATTGTTCAAAGGGATCACAGTACATTACAGTACAGTACAGTGCTAAGGGTAGAAGAGATTTTACCCAGTCAGGCTATGAAAAAAGCAAATTAAAACGCCCTGAGTACCAAAGACAGCAAAAATGTTTGAGGTGTCCAGTTATTTGTTTAAATAAACAAAAGTTATCCATGTTGCTAAAATTTTCACCTTAAAAAAGCAATCAGTCATCTTCATCATTGAGACATATTTTCGTCTTAACATTTTTCATAGAACTGTCTGAAAACTGTGAACCTGGAAACAGCTCTTTACTATTATACCTTCTAATGATTAAGTAAAAAAAAAAATCTGCACTCAAAGAAAAAAAATGCATCAATATCAGCTTATTGCTGTATGCCAATTCAGTTTTTTGTCCCCTTTGAAAGCATGCAGATCAACAATGCAAGCATAAAAATATAATCTTTAAAATGTTTTTTTTTTATTGACTTTACACTCTGAAGTATGTCCAGAAACACCAGGCTAGAATTACTAGGATGAGGCTGGAAATCTGACAAAAATTCTGCCATCAACAGTTTGTGAAATAGGTGAGTATGGGAGGAGCCAGAGGAGAGCTGACATCTAGCAGAGGGCTTCGTCCAAAGTAAAACCAGGAATGGTGCAGCTAAAGCCAAAATTATGCAATTGATGCCCCAAACTATCCTGTATGCTGCAGGCAGCACAAATAAAAAGCATTTTATGTGCATGTCTTCGCTTTCACTCTCGGGGTGCCAAATGTCATTTTAAATGTAACATATAATCGTTTTTTTTACTGTCATGTATTTTGGCTTGTTGGGATTTTTCTGTGTTTTAATGTGACTTTATAACTGGTGCATTTTATGTGTATGTTTTTTTACAAGTTTTCCACTAAATGTAAAAATATGGTGTGAACTTTCTTTCAGAAATTTATGAAAACCAATAAAGTTACACTTCTCAGAGTTGGAATAAAACAAAGCACTGATAAAATGACTTATGGCAATAAAGATTCTGAGTTATTTTCATTGACTTATTTTTTTTATTTATGCACAAACTTCTCATGTATCCAATAAGACAAGTTCACCCAGAACTGGATTAAACATGTCTTTACTGCATATACATAGTATAATAATATACAGGTGCAGCTAGAAATTTTTGGAGGTATTTTAATGTTAATATTTAATGATACTGGGCTGCACAGTGGTGAGGTTGGAAGCACTGTTGCGTTGCAGCAAGAAGGTCCTAACTAGGCTAAGGTTGTCTTAACTAGGCTAAGCCCAATAGAACTAGGCTGCTGTTTGGTTGTCCAGCAATCAAAGAGGAGTGGAGAAACACACGATCCAAGCTGCTTGAGATCCAATGTAAAACTTCTACAGTCAGTGATGATTTGTGAAACTATGTCATCTGCTGGTGTTGGTCCACTGTGCTTTCTGAATATCTGCATTCCACTCTTTCTTCTTTTTATTAGGACTTCTTACCCACCATACTGCCAAAAGTATCAAAAGCTGCTTTAATGACCATGGTATCACTGTGCTGGATTGATAAGCAATCTGGCCTGAGCTCAACCTCACTCATCCTCCTCTATGGAAGGCTGTCAAGAGGTAGAGGAGAGACTCCAGAGCCAACAATGCAGACTGGTGAAAGACTGGTGTCAAAGCAACCTGGAGTTCCTGTACATCTCAGCAGAAGCTGCATCCAAGCATCCATGACACGATGCATTGATGCAGTAATTCATGCAAAAGGAGCTGTGACAAAGTGGGTGAGGACAGCATTTCCCTCAAAGAGTTTTTCCATTAACATTTATGTTTGCTTGATTTAGCCTCACCACATCTTTATGCAGTAGTCTACAGACATTTTACCACGTATTTTCTTGAATTTTGCATTTTCATTCGCTGTAAGCCATAATAATCACATTTAAATAAATAAATATAAGAAATATGTCACTAAGTGAGGAATGAATCTATGAAAAATATGAGTTTCACTTTCAATACTGTATTACTGAGATGAAGGAACTTTTCAGCTATGCATTAATTCACTTTGATGCACCTGTATGCTAAAAAGTGTAACAATATATGTTTCACAATTATTAACATGTTGGTCAACAGACAGTTTTGAAAACCTCAGGAACACTTAGGTAATGAACAACACATAAACAGGTGGTGTGCTAATTCCAGAGAGGAGATGACCTCACAGAGCCGAGAAGCGGTTCCGTTCACGCTTCACAGTCATGAGATTAGAGGGTGGTTCAGATGGAAATCCAAGATGCAACCTGATCATCATCGGCTGGGAAGGCAGAGTGGGGAGTCCACTGTGGATGATGTGACGACAAGACAAACTCAGCAGAAGGTCTCAAGGAACATGTTTTTCCAGGCGCGTACAAGCTACTGCTAGTGTTCAGTTCCCCCCGTAGCGACGCGCTGCTATCCAGCAACAACAAACACTCAAACATGCATGTGCAGCATGTAGAAACACCTATGTGCATGCATCTTTTTGTGTCAATGCTTCAGCATGAAAATATTCAAAGTTTTTACAAACACACTCTGACACACACACACACACACACACACACACACACACACACACACACAGCCTTATTACCTCTGTAGGAGAAGACATGTGGTTATGAAGATCAAAGTGGGACAGGGTGTAATTTGGTACCTACGTTTGTTACATGCCCATGCTCTGGATTCACATCAAAGGCCTCTGCAACACTTCAGTTCTGCTATGGCATCCTCAGGATGGTATCACACCACTGATGTTGCTGCTTTCATTTTTTTTTTTTTTTTTTTTTTGTTGGCTGCAGCTGCGTGTTAATGTGTGTGTGCACATTTTTAAGTTCATGCAAATTTGTTTGCATGCATCTAAAGACAGAATTACACATGCAGGTGTCTATGCACCTCTGCGGATGTGCATGTGAGAGTGTGGAGGAGCATTTAGGGGGAAGAAGGTTAATAATCGACTCTGAGAAGCTTCTGACTGCAGGGGGAGACTGAGATCCAGACTGAGATCCAGCCATGAGGATGGGGAAAATGAAGGGGAAAGAGGGCTTAGGAATGCTGGCAAACACTCAAACTTTGTTTGTTTGCTGTGTTTTCGCCATAACACCTGTTTAAGCCATATCATGACAAATTAAGAGCAAGAATTTAACATGACATAAGAAACCTCACCGTACTGAGCTAACAGTGTGACACCACCACAGCTCAGCAAGTCTTTGGTTCAGATGCAGTTTTCTAAGCTTCATTGCTGGAATTCCTAACATTTCCACAAATAAGTCAGCTCCGGTCTGTTGGTCCAACAGAAACAGAGAATGTGTGTATGTATGATGTTCTTCCTCATTTAGGCCCAATGAAGACTTTCCAGAGCTCTCAGGCCTCAGACCCTTTCCACTGCAACATCATGGACAGACCATGTCCAAACACATGCTTATAGTTCCATACTTCAGTCATATGACTTGACCATTCATAGTCAGCGTCATTTAATGCCGTGTTGAAACTAAACTGTTTGATTTGTTTATCTTTAACAGTGTTAAACAGGCAGATCAAACACTGCCAACAGCTTCCACCTTAACATGATTTAGACCTTAAGAACCTTGTGGCTTTTATTTTAATATACTGCATGAGTTTTTGCTTAGTCAACAGAATGATATTTAGTTATTCCTAATTGTGGTAATTCTCATACAAATTGTATAAATGTTAATCTATTTTGTGTGATATGTTCAAATTAACCATCTCTATGCAATTTAGCAGCTGCTTGATGATACGAACATGAATAATTTATTTTTAATTCAATTCCAGTTTTTATGTTACAGCAACAAACTTCATATAATAAAGTTGTAGATGGGGAGGGTAAGAGCTGTTTTTCAAAGCACTGTAAACTTTATAGCACTTTGCAGACACCAGTTAATCTAACATGTCTGTTTTTGGAATGTGGGAGGAATCCAAAGTAGCCAGAGGGAACCCAGCATGCACAGATCATGCAGTCTCCATGCAGAAAGGCCCAAGCTGGGAATCAAACTCAGGACTTTCCTGCTGCAAAGCAACAGTACTAACCCACCACAAAGAGTGCACTCCAACAAAAAGCTCACTGCATACAGTGAATTTTCAACTGTTTATAGCAGTAATTTGCTCTCTTTAAACTCCTGTGTCTGCAAGAATATCTAATATCTTCACTATCAATGCTTTTACATTCAACTACATCTCTTTGGTCACCTGTTCTTAGGACGAAAAAGGTTCATCCATGAGAAGAAAATTGCACAGAGCTGTAACCTCACTGCAATAGACCAAAAATTTGAGTCATTCTGAATAACATGGACACATTTCAGAATAGAATAAAAACGAATAGAATATAAAATCTGCTGTTCAGGGAAGGAAGAGAACAGCTGTGATGACAAGGGCCATCTCAGGGGTTACAGACCAAGATCATTTTGGCATCAGAGTTTGTTTGAACAGTTCAATCTGCTTGTGTTGATGTCAGTTTGCAAGTCTGGGGATCAGTGGGAAGAGTGGTCATTTTGGAAAGCAGAAGGTCTTAGGAAGTTTTCCTACAATCTGCTAATCATTGATTGAATGTTTGCACATTGTTAGTTTAGCCTGGTAAATGAGACTCGAGGGCAGGGGTCTGCAACTCCAGACCTCGAGGGTCAGTATTCTGCAACTTTTGGATGTGTCTCTGCTTCAACACACCTGAAACAAATAATCAGGTCATTAGCAGGACTCTGGAGAATTTGACTCCATACTTAGGAGATGATTCAGTCATTTGATTCAAGTGTGTTGGACCAGGGACACATCTAAAAGTTGCAAGACACTCGTCCTTGAGGACTGGAGCTGCAGACCCCTGCTCTAGGATAACGTTGAGTGGTCGGTATGGCTAAAAATGCACCATCTACGTTCAGTCTACTTACCTTACTGGAACAGCTCTGTTTGTCTTGTATTTGTAACCATATTTTTGGTCCATGCAATGTTCATTTTCTCCCTACTTCCTGTTTTTGTTTTTTTGTTTTTTATCTGTAAACAAACCCTTTCCAACTCATTTACTTAATACAGTTTGTCAGTTTAATTATCTAGGTAGGGAAGTATTTTGATTACTAATTTAATTAAATATTTATAAAAACGTATATCTCATATTTAAATTTAATTGTATCTTTTTTCACAAGGTTTTTTTTATTGCACACCATTTTACATTAATTAGTGTTCTAGTGCACTATGAGTAGACAATAATTACTTTAAATCATCGGTTTTCACAAAATGCCAAGATAGGCATTAATTGACGTTTGGTCAGTAAGGAACAGGCAGTGGTTGGAAATGCTTTTTTTATATAAAAAAAAAAAGTCAGGTACAAAATGACCAAAATGTTAAAATCTGAATGAGACAAAATGACCAAAAACTTTCCCAAACCCCATATTTCTATGCTAATGCTACTGGAACCAGTAGTGTTATGGGGACCATAGCCCTCTCCTAATTAGGCAGAAGAGGGTTTCTTTTTGTCAAGCATTAAGGTGTAAGTGTGCACTGTGTTAATATTACGATGAGGTTGGGGTTAAGGTCTGCATGCCAAATAAATGTCAGTGCAATGCCCTAATAAGAATAACTGGGGGAGCTTGTGTGTGAGAGAGAGAAGTACTTAGCGGCAGGTACAAAAGCAACGGCTATTCTACAGTCCTGGATGATGGCGACACAAAAACAGAAATCTAAGCTGTAAGCTGGTATCACTTTCTAAAAGCAAAATCAGTTTGATTTAATTAGCTGGTACTTATTGCATTCTTTGTTGGCAATGTAATATGACTGACAGTTGGTGCAGGACCCAGCCTGGACTCAGTCCAAGTCCATCTATGCTTTATGTGTGTTCCCAGAATCTGTAACTTACCTCTTGCAGTCTGTCAGGATCACCAGGTTTGAGGACTTTTGTATGTCACACCATCCTTCAGCATCTGGGGTGGACAGATGCTGCTGATTCTGTTGAAATACAAAATGTTCTTTTATAAAGTGCAATAAAGAAAAAAACACAACCCCCAACTAATGGCACTAAAATTTGGAAATGCAGTTTATTTGTCACAAACACTCAGATATTGCCTTAATATTTGAAGATGTAAAGGGTATATTGATTTTACAGTTCACTGTGAGTAACATTTCATTCCAATGTCTTCACTTAGCTTTGGTGAGCAGCATGTTCCTGTACTGTCTGCTGGCAAAAATACAAGAAATAACTGGAACTGGTTTTGTTGTTTTATTTTGTAGGACCACAAAGAACCAAAAAATATATATTTTTTAGCAAAAATATTGTAGATATTTCCTTTAAACTATTGTGTATCTCCTTGCAATATGTGATTTCTAGTTGAGCCAGGCTGCCAAGGGTTTTTTTGGAGAGCTCAACCAATTTCTGAAAGACTACTCAAATATCTGAGCAATGACCCAATAATTTTGCAACTTAATATCATATTACCTCATGCAGGCACTTTGTTTGCATTGATGAACAGTCGCACATCTCTATATACTGAATCCTTGAAGTGTCTCTAACAGGAGGGGAGTCTGATCCATTTTCTGATTAATTCAGTTGATAATTGTTTACCCACTTGGTGGCGCTCACAGTCTCTATACAAAGTGCTGAACCATCCTCCCTAGATGGACAGTATTAGCATTAGTGGTTTCTGATATGTGTGACATGGACCGCTGCCCGAGGCGGCTTCTCACTTAAGGCGGCATGAGCTCTTAGAACACCGCCTTCCCACCACCCCATACACAAACACACGCACATGTGCACGCACACACACACACACACACACACACACACACACACACACACACACACACACACACACACACACACACACACACACACACACACACACACACACACACACACACCCCTGATGTGCCCCACTGCATGTCTCTCGATGTGAGCTCGGTGTGTAAAGCGGACAAGCACAGAGGCGCTGCCTGCAGCATGTGAACACCTCATCTCTTATCTCTTATCTCTGCTGTCAGAAAGAGTCCTGCCCTGCTGACGGGCCAGCTAACCATCCAGGTAGCAAACAAAACAAGTGTATTTGTCTCCTAAACCTCAAACCCAAAAGTTATAACTTCTCCTGCCTCAATTTAGTCTAAACAGAGCAGCCAATCAGTGGCAGACTCTTCAGTCACCTCTTACGTCTTCTGTTCCATAAAAGCAGGGGATGTAGATTAAGTTGTATTTTCTATTTCTGTGTAAAAGTTTTGATGTGATGATCAGAGTGTTCTTATATGTAAATATCAGCAGACATCTTATCAGTTCTCAGGGCTCATAGTTAATATAAATAATTTTAACTCTTTAAGAATAATTTCTGTCATATATGACACTGGCTACATGCAGAAATTTAAATGATTCTTCTTATGGCCATATTCTGTAATGTAGCATTGTTATACTTTGTTCTATTGTTACCTATTTGTTTGCTCGAGAAACCAACCTGTAGAGTGTTGAATACTATCAAACATCTGCATCAAACAGAATACGGCTATTGTTTTAATTGTTTTAATGGGTATATATAATGTGGTAGTCAGTAACAGTCACTTGTTTAGCTCAAGCAGAGGGAAGAAATTATGGAATCACCCCGTAAATTGTGATTCCCAAAACTAACACCTGCATCAGATTAGATCTGCTCATTAGTTTGCAGTTCAAAAGGGGTGATCTCACCTTGGAGAGCTGTTGCACCGGGTGGACTGACATGAATCATGGCACCAACATGAGAGGTGTCGATTAAAACAAAGGAGATGATTATCAAACTTCTTAAAGAAGGTAAATCATCACACAATGTTACAAAAGATGTTGGTTGTTCACAGTCAGCTGCATCCAAAATCTGGACCAAGTATAAATAACATGGGAACGTTGTTAAAGGCAAGCATACTGGTTGACCAAGGAAGAAATCAAAATGTCAAGACAGAAAACCTAAAGCAATTTGTCTTCAAAACTAGAAAATGCACAAGAAAGCAAATGAGAAACAAATGGCAGAAAACTGGAGTCAATGTTTGTGACCGAACTGTTAGAAACCGCCTGAAGGAAATGGGATTTACATACGGAAAAGCTGAATGTAAACCATCATTAACACCTAAGCAGAAAAAAACAAGGGTACAGTGGACGAAGGGAACGCCATTGTGCACCTGTGGATGACATTGTGGCCTGAGATTTATAAAAATTACAAATTTCCACAGTCATTGATGATATGGGGCTGCATGTCAGGTAAAGGCATGGGGGAGATGGCTGTCATTACATCGTCAATAAATGTACACGTTTATGTTGATATTTGGGACACTTTTCTTATCCCATCAATTGATAGGATGTTTGGGTTTGATGAAATCATTTTTCAAGATAATAATGCATCTTGCTATAGAGCAAAAACTGTGAAAACATTTCTTGAAGAATGCCACATAAGGTCAATGCCATGGCCTGCAAGTAGTCCAGATCTCAATCCAATTGAAAATCTGGTAGAAGTTGAAGAAAATGGTCCATGACAAGGCTCCAACCTGCAAAGCTTATTTGGCAACAGCAATTAGAGAAAGTTGGAGCCAGATTGATGAAGACTACTGTTTCTCACTCATTAAGTCCATGCCTCAGAGACTGGAAGCTGTTATAAAGGCCAGAGGTGGTGCAACAAAGTACTAGTGGTGTGTTGAAGTTTTCTTTTATTTGTTTCTTTTTTCATGATTCCATTATTTTTTTCCTCAGAATTGATCTAAACAAGTAACTGTTTTGACTACCACAATGTTTTTTCTTCCTTTTAGTGATCTTGTGATGTAGCTTCTAATAACCAGAAGAGGTGTGAAGTGTTCAGAATAGAAAACCAAGAAACAAGTTGGAAGTATATGGTGGTCCGTTTGTTTTTGTCTTAGTTGTTAGCCGGTTGCTATGTCAGTATAACAGTCCTTAATCACTTCACAGTAATTGGGAAAGTTATGTTAGCCTGCAGTAATTACTCTAATACATTAGGCTGCTTCTCAAGAACGATTCATAGCCTATTAAATGGGGATGCACTGATAGCAAAACTTGGGTCGATAACTGATATTTACCAACTTCATATAGATTATATGTATTTCCTTACACTTTCGGCACTGTGTATAAGTGACCACACCGCCTTCATTCTCTGCTTCAGTTAAACACCCCTTAAACCTGGGCCGCATCATATTTCCACATTATTCACAAGAGATACTAAAAGGAATTTTCAGTGGAATATTTAGTGGGGGGTTGATGTTGTTTGCCCAGGGCCTAAAGACCGCCCATATTAGGTGGAAAAAACAAGAGATACGGTCACACCACCGATCCGGTTTTAATTTTTATTTAATTTCAATCATTTATTTCAGTCCATTAAAAAACGTCTTTTACTAAATAACGTTGCATGCTGATGACGATGATTTTAATCAACTAAAGCTTGGAAGTTTTGATCTTATCATTTTGAGCTAGTGATCTGATGATGAGTGGTGCTGTAACTGGACCGAAATGCAAACTAGAAGTTCGGATTTGCTTGATAATAGAAGGATTTAGTGAAACAAAAAGAATATACTTTAAATTTTGGCATAAGGAGAACAGGCAATGGCGCCAGGCTGAGTGCAACAGAAGAAACCAGAAAGAAACAATAAAACCAGGGAGCTTAAATACTAACATTGAAAAGTAACAAAGTAACATTGAAACCAGGTTAGTCTAATCAGAGGGATGCAGAAAAGCTCGGGGAGAGAGCAGAGTGGGGAAACTGAAGGAATGAAGAAAACACAGAATGAAAAAAAGCTCAGCACATTATAAAGGATCTACAGACCACTAAGATAAAAATCTAAACCCAAAATGCACAAAAACCAGAACAAAATAAATAAACAAGAATCTCAACCCAAAGGAACGAATCTATACGGCAACACCTTAATGACAATAATGCAATAATATACACCCCAAAACACCAACACTGGAGGATCATTAGTGCCAGATTTCAAATGTTACTTTGTTTTGTATCCATATCTTGTACTTACGTTGTGTTGGTGTTTTGGTTGTTTTAGGGCAACTCTGAAACACCTGTCCAGGGACAACTGATAAAAAAAATAGCCTTTTGGCAAGGTCTGGCACATTTATTTCCCATGGTTTATCAAGTAAAGTGTCCCTGTTAAATAAGCTAACTAAACAAACTAAATTAGTTTGTTTTTTTTATCTCCCCCGTGCCTTTACCTGACATGGGGTGTAATTTACATGCCTTCCTCTTGCCTCATGACAGCATTATGTTTCAAAAAAATATACTTCATTTTTTAGCATTTAGATCCACATAAAACACATGTGGCAAGATGAGAGCTAGTGTGTGAGCAGATAAGGCCTCACTAAGAGAAAAAAGGAACGCAACAAAAAAGACATGAGGAATCAGGAGGAAGATCTGGATAGAGACAAAAATGGAAATGTGTTTAGATGGAACATAGTTTCTTTAGGTTTCAACAAGTTTCCAAATTTGTGCTACTTTAAATTGCAAATGCAGATTATTTTATTCATGTATGAATTTTGTTATGTATTTTTAATTAGCCAAGTATTGATCCTGGGTGTTGATATAGCACAGTTTTATGTCTGGATCACTGCTCTTTTGTAATATGAATTGTGGGAGTAAAACAATCAATTAACAAATGTAAACAAAACAAAATGCTTTTGAAAAAAAAACATCACTACAGAAAACATAGCACATTGCTACACAATTTTGACACCTTGAGTTTCATGTTTTAGCCATTGCCATATTGATTTCTGAGACCTCACATTTTAAGCTATCAGTTGCAAAACACACAGAGACTAATTTATGCGGCTCCGTGGGTGGCCTTGGCTCAGGTAGAGGAACAGGTCGCCCACTAATTGTAAGGTTTACGCTTCAGTCCACAGTCGCTTCATATGTTAAGACTGAGCTACAAATTTCTGCCAGTGATTGAAGATTGCATGACAGCTGTTGAAATAATTGTTGAAATAATTGTTAATTGTCAACAACTTTGTGAATCCCACTAAACCTAATGGGGAAGAACGGTGCACCATTTACCAAAAGCTCACCAACTGTCAACAAATTAAATGTGTGAAATCATGGTAGGTAGGGACTCGATTTTATTCTACTCTAAACTCGGGTTTTACAAAAGTAGTGCAATTTTATTAAAGAAAAAAAAAAAGAAAAAAGAAAAAAAATTTTATTAAAGAAAAAAAAAATCTCACAGAGGAGTTAAGATCCAAAAAGTCCCAAAGAATTGAATTCATGAGAATTTTTTTGACTGGAGAACAACCCTTTGCCCCCTGCTGTCCATTCAGCAAAAATAAAAATAAAAAACATGGTCCTGATTTTAATGCCCTCAAAAAAATAAAAAAGATAGAGATGCTTGGTGGTTCGAATCCCAGCTGGGGTCTTCTGTAATGGAGTTTCCATAGTCCCCATGAGCATGTGTGGCATTTCACAGGGAAATCTGGTTTCATTTCACAGTCAGGGTCTGTGTTACCATCCTATCAGGGTTGATGTCTGTCCTCCTCTAAAGTAACTATATTTTAGTGTTGAAAAAGAATCGAGAAAGAAGAGGATCAACACAAAGCAGTGCATGATTGTGACATAAAAGAAAAATGATGTACAGTTTTAAGATTTTTGTTGCAAATGAAAATCAAAAAGCTTTATGATTATTTTGTAAGTTAACTGTATAGTATTAAAATATTTCCAATAATACTCTAATTTCCAAGTGGATTGTTTTACATTCATTCCAAAGAATTTTACCAGAGGAAAAAACTGTAATTTGGCATCTCAAATTATGACTTTCACTTTTAAAAAGTCACATTTCTACTAAATAATCAGCTAATGTTTAAATCTACATGAGATATATTGCAGAATCCTTCTGATATAACTTTTCATAATCATAAATCTGCCAGGCGTAATGAATACATCTAACATCAAATTTCAGACAAAGAGTGTGGCCCAAATGAGCCATGCTCACCCCCCACATCTCCTGCTGACCAATCAGACGGTGCCACAGTTCAGGATCAGACTACTCTGTCCAAGTTTTACATTTTCCCATGTGAGACAATGATGTGGGGTCTTGCATTCAGAAATCTGGAAAAATTTAAAAGTGTTGTTGAATAAGAGGAGCTAAAAGAAACAAAGGCCTTGAGATGGCATTAAAACTCTGCAGATATAAAACTATTTTTCTTTGTTAATTTGTTAATAAAGTTGTTATGTATTACACATCCAGAAAAAAGCTAAATTTTAAAAACTGTTAATGATGTTAACTTTTGGAGTATGATGGAATGCTTTGTAATACTAAACATTTCAACCCCTATATGTTTATTATTTGGTGTATCAGTAGAAAAGCTAAGATGTATAATTTATGTCCTTGTTTTCATGATGCAGGAGGAGAGAAACTCCGCTATTCAGTTTGATTCAGGTAGCACCACTTTAGTTTAATTCCTGCTTCGGGGTATTTGGAAGCTCTTTGAAATTTAACTCAGCTCAAGTCTCCAGTTTACTGCTCTGGGAAAAAATAAATGCTCAAAAACACTTTCAAACTGAAAACTTCTGTTGTGTAACCTCACTGCTCTTATTTTAATCTTTAGAAATTAAAGATTTTGTTTGAAAGATGAATTAAAAGGATGTGTTTTATCTTGAGATCTGAAGATGTTAATCTGTGGGATTTCATGCAAAATGCACACAGACACCCAAATATACCATCAGAAACACAGTCCATGCACACATTCCCTTGCAGATGTTTGTTGACATGGTCTGCTGTGACTCTATGGGATGCGTTTATCCCTGATAGTTAACTCCCCATGGCCCACGCAACAATGATCTGCTGCATAACATCTCAAAGGGGGCCGGTGTATTGACTACAAGGGTGGCCAAACAATTAATTCTCAATTAAACAGCATAGCCTGGTCATTCTTCATCTTTTAAATAGGAAGAACAACAGTCCCTCCCCACCGCCAGCCCAGTCTTTTGGCAGGTAGATCTATGATCTCATTATCCTTAAGATTATAAATAAGTTTTACCCACTGAATGGGCTAATGGGGAAGGTTGCCATGAAATGGCATCGTTTTTATCTCTTACATAGAACAGCTGACAATCTATCTTGACTATGGACAATGCATGCAATGTACCAGATCACCAGATAATAACTCTTTGGGCTTTTTCGACTTTGTTTTTCTCAATTGTTCTTCCTTTGTTGCATGTTTTGCAGTATTTTCTTCAATATTTACTATTTTAACATGGGCTTGAAAGGCCAATAGAAATTTATCACCAAAAACACATTTTTCCTATTGAGTAAATAAACTCACATTAAAGTTTAGAGGAACAGTACATAGATGCATTACAGCCCAGTGCAAAGTCTCGGAGGATCAGGCTGCTGCTACTCTTTCCGGGAAAAGGGATCACAGCAGGATGGAACGAGCCTCCGGGAACTGACAGGTAATGTTTATACTGTGGCTGCTGCATCTTGCCAATTTAAACCGAGTCACTATGCCGCAGACGGGGTCCATAAAAATAAGAGGGAAACTAACTGAGTCATTGCTTCTGTTGACTTAATCATTATTAATAGATTTCAGTTAAACATTTTTTCTATATTTTTAAGCAGAAGAGGTTTTAAATTCTTTTTATGTGCTTAAAAGCCACTCAAGGACAGGGTACCTGGTCCCACTCATAGTTCAGTCATTGTTCACTGAAATGTACAGTCCACAGCCACTGCTTGTCTTTGTTTGCATGCCATCACGCAACAGGAAATACTTTAGCAGGTGTGATAAGGGACTCATGATAACAGTCACATGTTTTTTAAACTAAAGGCTGACTTTTCTAAGGGTTGCATGCAGGCAACTTCAAACACACTGTCTATGGAAAATACCAGTTTGGATTTTCATGTTTTATGTTACTTACAGCATATTATATATCTGGACCCATGATAACTCAGGAGTTATCATGGGTCCCTTGGCAGCTTCCCTGAACAATGCTCTCTTGCCCAGGATGTAATTTCAGGGGGACAGTTGTGTCTTGATATGTTTGCATTTCACGATCATACCCTACTTATATTTTTTCCATTTTCAGGTGATGGACTAAACAATGATCAGTTTCAAAGCTTGGTATATTGTTTTTTAATCTAACCCTTCCTTAGACTTCTCAACTATATTCCTAACCTGTCTGCTCTGCTTCTTGGTCTTCATGATTCAACTCTGCCTCTATTGTTCTCTAACAAACCCCTGAGCCCTTCACAGAACAGCTGGATTTTTACTGACATTAGATTACACAGAAGTGGATCTTAATTGCTTATTATGTGACTTCTGAAGGAATTTTATTGCACTGCATTGCAAGTTTTTTCAAGTGTCTCCCATGTGGGACAATAACGTACTGATCTGAACTGAACTGAGGAGCATAAGCATAAAGGGGCCATGATCCAAATGTATGGTAAACTTTTAAGATTTTCATTTGAAAACATTTTTGAAAACAACATATTTTACAACCACTTCACAATTGCGTGCCACTGTATGCTAATCACATGAAATTCAAATAAAACACATTGAGGTTTGTGGTTGTGACATGAAGAAATGTGAAAAGGCTATAGGGGTTTGAATACTTTAACTCTTAAAAAAAAATCTTCAGGATTTTTCATTGATTTGACCAAGAAATTTGAAACATGTCTCTTTCTGAGAAATGATAAAGGTTTAAAATTTGTTTCCTGTTAAGTTGTCTGTGATGCATAGAAACAACATTCATTCAATTGTTCATTGAGTTGGAAGACTGTTCCTGCACAGAGACTTGAGCTGCCTTAAGTTTACCTCACAAAATAAATAAAAACATTCCTTTCAATTTTGTCAAGTTCTGGACAGGAAATGACAGAAACAGTCTAATGAGAAACAACAAAACTTTCAGAAAGCTTGGAGAACCAGTGCGGAGCACTTAAAAGATTAAAAGGACCTTTATTCATTTCTATACCTGCTAAATCCTATCAGGCCTGTTAAGGTTGAGGGGGTCTGGGGCCAACCTCCAGCATCCAGTCGCCGAATGGTGAGGTGCACCCTGGGTAGGGAGGTCTGTAACAGATCATAAAAATATAAGAGATGAGTTCAGACCCCTGGGAGATAACAGGCAACCACATGATGCTTCAAAAGATTGGTGGATAATTACGAACAGCCTCTCTTGCGTCAGAAATGAAATTCTTCATTGAAGTAAAATCAAAGAAAAACATGGAACCCTAAGCGAAAAGATTGATTTCTGCTGCTGGTTCCACTCTGCTAATCTAATCACATGCAAGTATTTTTCTTTTAATTTCCTGGCCTTTTCCAAAAAAAAAATCTTTATACTGACAGCTTCGCTGATTTGTTGATTACTCTGCATAACTGTAAGATGCATCAAATTAGTTTTGCTAAAATTCCAAATAACTATTAATTTAGAACATGAATAGCTCCCATTTAGCTGCACTCCCAAAGCCAGGCACTTCTAAAAATGCTGTTGTCATGCAGTGGATGACAAAATTATTTTTACCCCTTGAAGTTTTTCACATTTTCTCAAGTTATACCAACAAACAACAAACTTCAGTGTTTTATTTGGATTTGATGTGAGGTCCATACAAAGCTGTGCATAACTATGAGCTACAAGGAATAATGCAAGATTTTCACTGTTTTTACAAATATGAATCTGAAAAGTGGGTTGTGAGGAGGCTCCTCTACTCTCATACCCCTGAAGAAAATCCTGCGCAATCAGTCATGTTCAGACGTCATCAAATTAAGGAAACAGAGTCCACCTGTGTGTAATTTAATTTCAGTGTAAATCAAGCTGTTCTGTAAATGAAGGCGTCAGAGGTTTGTTAGAGAACATACGTGAACAACCAGCATCGTGGAGACCAAGGAACACAGCAGACAATCATAGAGACAGTTCTGGAGACATTCAAAGCAGGATTTGGTTATAAAACAATATTACAAACTATGAACATCTCACAGAGCAACAGTTCATTCCATCATCTGAAATGGAAAGATTATTGCAGAACTGCAAACCTACCAAGACATGACCAGACGCGCTGGGCCAGGAGGAGCCATGAGCAGTGGTTGTTTCTGATTTAGGTCCTAAGGGCAGTTGCCCAGGGCAGTATCAGATAAAGAAAATGATGTATCTGTTTTCTATTGCTTTTATGTATTTGCAGTCATTTAAGAGTTGGAACCCCCGTGTGTTGAACAGGCACCCCCCTGCTTACTTCAGAGTATAGGGATAGCAGGTTACTGCAGTTTAACCCAGCCCAGAATCACAGATGACTTCCTGCATTTTGATTGGTTGGGGAGCAGAAGAAGTGGAATGACCAGACCTTCATTAATGCAAGATCCACCAATGACCATTAGGCCCATCGAAGCTCTGGAGGAGCTGCAGTGATCCACAGCTCAGGTGCGGTAACCTGTTAACAGAACAACTATTAGCTACACACTACACATTTATACATACAAGCAAAGTAACAACGGAGGGGTTTAGGTCAAAGCGTACTGATGTATTAGAATGATCCAATCAAAGTACAGACCCCAATCCTCGTAAGAATCTGGAGCTAAAATTTTCAACTCATGTTAAACAGATATTCTCCACTATATCCGATTGAACTTGAGCTATTTTGCAAAACAGAAACTTTTACTTTCTAGCAGCAGTGAAGGTGATTCAATACAGTATTGACTCAGAAGGGCTGATCTTCCTTCCTCCTCATAATTATGTGGTCCTATATGTTGATATGTGACGTTAAATTCCAACAAAACAACCTGAAAGGACATGAAAATGTAAGTAAGCCATTGCAATCAGATACATCTGAAGCATGTGTAATGACCATTCCCCCTCCACCTGCACCTGAATCATCATCTGTTTTAAAAGCCTCAACGCGAACCTCAGCTCGAGTCACGCAGATCTCACAGATTTATGAGCACTTTCTGGCATTTGGGACACACACACCACTCTCTGCCACCAACACATTGCTGTAAAGAATGAACGGGCCTTCCTTGCTGGTGCATTCAAAGTGGATCAAGGGCTGTCTTTCTTGTCGTATCCATCAGTGCTAATGCTAAAAACATTTGACCTCCAAGTCTCGATATGAATGCGAATTTTAAACTAAGTTAAATCTCATCTCATTGATTGTGTGCGGTGTGGTGATGATACCCCTGCAGCACAACTGTGCAGCTCCCTCACAAAGCGTATTTGCAGGGGATTACATCCATGACCTGTGATAAAGTGCTCAACTGTTTTCCACACGCTGCCCTCATGGCCACAAGGGCATTAGAAATGGAGAGAAGCAGGAAGAGTGAGGGGAAAAGGGGGGAGGCAGACAGAAATAGTAGTCAGACTCGATGGACACATAAACAAAAAAAGAGTGACAGGGAGATACCAAGAGAAAGAACAAGAGGACACAGAAGGCCAGGCAGTGAGCAAAGTGCCCAGCAGCAGAAGCAACAGACTGCAAGTATAAGATGGCAGTAAGGGAAGAAAGAGGGGAACAAAGAACAGATTGTCAGTGCCAGGCGCTAATCGTCTCCTCTTAGGCTGCCAGAGACAACAGGTGAGAGCAGTTTGACTCCCTACAGGCTTCATGAAGCTTTCAGGGCACTCTGTTTGTGTGTGTGTGTGTGTGTGTGTGTGTGTGTGTGTGTGTGTGTGTGTGTGTGTGTGTGTGTGTGTGTGTGTGGTTCCAACGGGAAAGCTCAATGCCAACTCAAACGGCAAACTAGGAACGAAGGCTGCACCATCAAAGAGCTCCATTCAAACATGCCAGGTCCTTTACTGTATATGTATATGTGTGTATTCATATGTGTGCAAGCTTGTGTGTTTTATGTGAGTTTTTACCTTTCCAGTATGACACATCTGACAAGTATCCCCTTCACCCAAACTTCTCACTTCTCAGCCTAAATAAAGGCATAGGTGTTCTATGCAATAACACATGGGGCATCCTACTGACTGGAAAAGCATGGCCTTTGATGTTTACAAGAGTCTCTGGAGTTATTATGTGTTAACATGTGACCATGAGCAGCTGTTTGAAAAACTCTCCTCACCTACAGGAGCAATGCTGAAAACCAAGGAGGGGAGATTAAGAAAGACGAGAGAGGATGGCAGCTGCAAGTGACATGATTTTAAAAATGAAATAAACATGTGAAAACGCCTTTGTCAGATCTTTCTTAAACTTCAGGTCACACAGATGCATGTTTTATGGATTGATGTTTTCTGGAGAAAGCATGCATCTGAATTCACAAGAGATCCATGAGATAAGAGTCTATTAAGTGGTAACGATAAAGAACAGACTAGAGCAGGGGTCTTCAGCAAAATGTTCCTCAGGGACAGAAATTCTTTAAACAGAGCAGAGCCAGGCTTTTATTAGCTTTGTTGCTGATTACAAAAGTCTCTGCTTTTGTAGCCATGCTTGTTATAGTTTGTAAGAAGCATGGCTATTTTGTAAACGGAAATGTTTTTGTAATATATGCATTTTTTTCAAGTGGATCAAATAATCTAGAAAGTTTTGATTGGTAATCTGTGACTTTGTGACTGTGATATAGTTTAATACATATAATGTAAAACAGAGGCCCAGCTCTCCTTGCGCCTCTTAACAATGGGAAACACAAGGAACAAATAAGAGAGAGCAAAGTCACAGGAAATTATTTTCTATACTTGTTTGTCCATGTTTATAATTTGAGTGACAATTAAAACATTTAGCAATCTGGAGCTGCAACAAACAAGGCCTGACATGGACCCATGTTTAAATTGCCATTATCCACTGTAAGTAGAATAATTAAGCTTTTTTTTCCCATGGAATAATTGCAATGAATTTTCACAACACTGACACTAAGAATGCCACTAATATTTTTTTAAGATCTAATTTTATTGTTATTAGATTTGAAACTGTCTTTATAAAAAAAAAAATCTTCTACAAATATCAACATCACATGACAGAAAATCCATCCATCCTCTTTTTGCTAAATTTTTATGTCTTTCTTTATTTTAGAACTCAAAATTAGAAATGAAATGGTGGTTCTTTAAAAACAGCAGAAAAAATTCCCATTATAGCTATTTATCAAAAATTATGACCAGTCAACAAAATGTAGGATTTTTTCCCTCTGATGAATCGTTGTTTTTTTTTTTTTTATTTGTTTGGTTTTTTTTTTTGTGATGTGTGGACCAGAAAGTGAGATGGTGGCAGAAAGAGTAATGTGTAAAAGAAGAATTTAATGGTAAATCTAGTAGATTTAGATGTGATCATAAATGTAATGTAATTTCATTGCCTTTATTATTTAATGTAATTTTTTTTTTTTTTTTTAAGAATACCATAATTTCAAAGGTTTTCTATTGTTTTTCTGTCTTCTTATGTGTTGCCTCAGTTCTCTATTTTATATAGCACTTTATTGTGTCGTTGATTGTTGTTGATATGCTTGTTTCTATTTTTAAACTCCTAAAACTCTGTTATTAAAAAGTGCTCTAAATAAAGTCTAATTGATTGACAAACTTTTTTCTGTCCTACCATTACAAATGTAAACCTGTGAAGTGTGCTAAAAGCTCCTGGGACTTGAACTGCAACTGAGAGCTGTAGTCAGATGAGACTTAGATTGATCTTTTTGGTGACAAGTATTAAAGCTTCGTTTAAACCATAAAACAAAGGATGAATATGTGGGAAAGCATCTCATGCTCACTGTCAAGTATGGTGAAAGATTTGCGAAACCAATTTGTACCCATCTTTACCTGGAGTGGCATTGATAGTGGAGGGGGCTGTATTTGGACTCGGTTGACTTTATCCTGGGGTTAAATAGAGTGAGAAACAGAAAGCAACAAAACAAGCTGAACTGGAACTCTGTTTATTCATTGATAGTCTGATACTCATGTGATCCACAGCTTTGAAGAATTCTCATGAGTTCGATGCTTTGCCTGATCAAAGTCTCCTGCATTCTGGCGTGAAAGGGAAGTTTTGGATTTGTTTGATTTAACTTGGTCCAAAGTGATTATTTGTGCTGTTACTTTTACATTTTGTGTTGTTTACTAATTATTGTCTGTTACTCTCTCCTGCGTGTTTAAGTGTTGTAAGTCTGAGACGGTACTGTATGCCACTGCTCAGGTCTGCCTACATTTCCTGCAGAACGATAGTATTCCTTAAAATACTGCACTCTGTGCAAGAACGACAGCCACTGGTGATTTCACACAGCTCTCTTCAGCTGCCAAGGTCAGATTCCTGTTTGTACTTTTGCTCTAGTGCATAGATACTTGTCAGAGTCAGCAAGCCTACTGAAAACAACTAATATTTACATATGATATATTAAGCATTAACCTCCTACCTCCAGCTATCCCTCTGCCGACCTAACATGAACCAAAATACTTTATTTATGGCCAGAAAGACAGTGAATAAGCAGACAGTTCAAGATCAGTCACAAATGTTGTACTTAATCTAAATAAATAAAATATGCATCTTAACACAGTTCCAACTTAAAATGCATTTACCCAAACCTTTCTTTTTACCCAGACATATTCAACCTTTTTTTTTCTAACTACAAAAATATTGTGAATTTTCCTCCAAGTTGTTGCTCAACAGCCTCCTTATTGCTTCCTTCATGTTTCTCATGAGATTGCACAGTTCCTGCAGCTTGATATTCTTAATAATATCCTGAAAGGTGTTTCATCTTTTTGAAAACCTGTTTCACCATTTACACGCAACTGTAATTATTTAAAAAGTAGTGAAATAGCCAGTACCTGTGCTATTCCTGTGCCCACATCAACAAAGAGACACAAAGAGATTAGGAGGCGCACAGGGAAAGGAACGATGTGAGATAAAGTGCCCCTATGCCAAACTGTAGACGAGAAAGCTGATCTGAGTGACAATAAAAATTTAAAACACGAATGTTCAGGTTTCAGGCAGGTAGCTCTGCCACATAACAACCTCTTCAGAGCAGCGAGCATTAAAGGGAAAACCAAAATGATTTTGCCATGTGTGGAAGTTGGAAATGTGGTCAGTGAAAGAGGCAGGAAGAAAAAGAACAAGGCTTTTAGTGTTTCTACAAGGCTCTTCAGCAGTTTTAGGCTACAGGGTTAAAATAACAACTATGGTTTTATCTGTCTTAGTTCCTTATAAAACTGAGGATTCTGGATTCATTTATCCTAAATTAAAGTGTTTGACTGCTTACTGTAGCTAGATTTCACAATACAATGTGATAAAAGAATGAACCTCAGGCGTATCACTGAAATGATCAAATATTTCACAACTACATCCAATCAAATTAATTATATCATAGAGTATCACAATTTCTATACAAAGTCTATGTTGATTAAAGGCTTAAATGCTTAAAATATATCAAAAATACTATATTTTACAACTGAAGGTGCTGTGTAAAGACAAACAAAGTTCATTCAATGTAACCTGACTCAACCTGATTATTGAAGGTTTTTTTTAAAGAAATGTAGGGAAAAAACAAGTTATATTTCATCAAACACTACATTGACAACTTCAATTTCATAGTCCTCTGGGAGCATTTTTCATATATAAACAATTTGCATGTTTTGTTTTTCCCTTTTATATAGTGAAATCAGACTGCTATCAAAGACTAGGCAGCAGTGATAAGATTTGGACTGCATGTGAACTCGCCAGTTTCTGGTATCAAGGTATACCAAGGTTTAATGGTTACAGGCTCAGAACCACTAAAATATTTTAGTTTAAATTCCTTTGAAACAAATTGCAGAGAAAGTGAAAGAGTTACTG
Organism: Anableps anableps; assembly: GCA_014839685.1. Lineage (NCBI taxonomy): Eukaryota > Metazoa > Chordata > Actinopteri > Cyprinodontiformes > Anablepidae > Anableps > Anableps anableps. The sequence continues at coordinate 20,946,905 of CM026068.1, read as the reverse complement.
GAGTCACTGCATGGAGCATAATTGAATTCAGTGTTGCCCCTCCCTCACCCATTGTTGTTCGGTGTAGGTCAGCTGGCTAAAGAAAACAAAGACAAATTCAGGTGCTTGGAAATATCTCCTATGTCACACAGTCATGGGCTCACCCATTAATTTTAATGGGCTACGTTCATTAATCTTAATCAAGGTTTCAAAACTAGGGCTGCATGTTGGCATAATTGCTAGGACTGTTGCCTTGCAGGAAAAAGGGTTCAAATCCCTACTTGGAGTCTTTCTACACCGATTTTGCACGTCCTACGTGCCTACTTGTGCTGTTTGTTGTTGCACCTTCAATCAGATGAAGCCTAACCTGTGGCCTCAGCTGGTGCATGCTGAAGATTGATTATGCCTGCAGTCAGTGGATCAGTGGATTATTTTCCTATGGTTACCAACAGATGAGATTTCAGGAGGAATGTGACTGAAGAATCTATAGCTAAAGTGACCACTGAGAGTCCTGCAGATGTGCTCATTTCACTTGTGAACTACAGTCCAGGTGCAAGGAACATCTTTTTCGGTTTTACCACCTGACCTTTTGTCCGATAACAATCAGGATTATTTTTAGAAATATAAAATTACAGTTTTACAGCATCCAACCTCATCTGTGTTGCAACAGGCCTTTGTGCATCTCAACAATGCTCTCATGTTCAAAGACAAAGCTACTGTGTCTTTGCCATCAAATGTTCAGTGACTGTGTGAATTCCTAACAGAAAATAACTTTTTACGGCTTACGCACTGGAACTTTTGATCAATTGATTAACAGCTTGTTTGAGTTTAAAAACCTTTTTCAACTATCGTCTCTATTTTTTTGTCTCTTGCTCCTCTTTCTTCTGTTTTTGCATTTTTAGGCTGTGTTTGCAACTTGGTTATGATCCAGAAGCACAAAATGTGAATACTTTTAATTCTTTCCCTACCTCTGAGACGTTCCTCAGGAGTGTATATTATTTGGCATAGATGGAAGCACTAAAAAACATGTTTGCATTAGAAGGTAAAGAAGTAGGCTGCCCACCAGAGAAGGGCCATGGTTCAAACATGTTCTTGATAGTCACTTCAGATGATGAATCATTTCTCCTATCACTTTGAAATAAGACTTTGTTTTTTAAAAACTGCTAAACTATGTCATTGTCTTCCTGTTCAAGATTCCTTTTGTAAACTAATGTGTTGATATATTTAATATCCAGCTGGGTTTTGTTTATGACAATAAGCATTTATGGAAGATCAGGGAATTAGTTCAAGAAACTTATTCAGTTATTGTTTTTGACCACTTTTTACCCAAATAAGAAATTAAACCAGCAAATGTATCTCAGGGTCAGAAAATAATCAATTGGTAATTTTAGGAAAATTCCACCACAGTTTTTAATTGTAGACTCAGAAAGTTGGAGTGTCCAGAAGTCATCTTCCTGCATTGCCAGAGTGGTTTGAAATCTACAGAGCTTTGCAAAAATATTTACAATTCCTGACTGTTTTATTTGCATTTCAAGTTCCAAACCAATAAAAAAGTAATTACTAATTGTGAAGTCAGAAGAAAATCATGCTTGATTTATAGAAAAACCTAACAGGTGTGTTGCTTGCTTGTGTTCATCCCTCTATACTCTTGTAAGCATAATTACAATCCAGTGCAACCAGCTGTCTTCAGAAATCAGTTTGTGTAATTTAATCACAGTATAAAACAAGCTGTTCTGTGAAGGTTTGTTAGAGAACATTAGTGAACAAACAGCATCATGAAGACCAAGGAACACTGCGGACAGGTCAGGGATGAAGTTGTGGAGAAGTTTAAAGCAGAGTTAGATTATAAAACAACAACTCAAGCTTTGAACATCTCACAGAGCTCTTTTCAGCATTCATGTTGATGTAGCTTGAGAAAATATGTAAAAGTATTATGAAAATGTATCCTAGGAGCTGTAGCTTCATTATCTTTTCATGGTCACAGCACATACCTGTGACCGTAACTAGACACTTTGGAATAGGGCTGAGTAATTAAACACCGTTTTAAAGGAATCTTGACTTTTATTCCACAAAAACATCAACAGTCACCATGGATAAAGTTAAAATGGAAAGGATTTGGCTAAATGTAAACCAGTATGTTGTTTTTCCAGAGCGGTGCAGAACTAAACTTTGTGAGCTGGGGGTAAGGTGAGACAGGATTAAAATATCAAACGGGGCTTTGGGATGATTACAAAAGAAACAAGATTTTTATAAGTCCTTCTCAGTAAACCAAAGTAAGCTGTGTCCGTTGGCGGCCAGTGAATGCACGCTCTATATTCTGACAGACAGAGGAATGAGCTGCTTTATTACCTCTGCGCCTGGCTGCCAATCATCATACACCAGGTATGCCACACTCTGCTGCAGACACTATAATATATTAGTTTATACAGTTCCATCTGAACACGTGGTCATTGTCATACTCATGATGTCTTGCATAGTAATCCTGCAGTGCATAAAAATTCCCAGAAACACCAAAGAGATGTTTTTAAACAAGACCTGACAAGCCACTGCTGTTGGTTTATCTCTCATTAAATCCTCATCTTAAGCCTTTTTCACCTCTTTAGCTGGAGTTTAACCATTCCCTCACTCCACCTACTCCTAGTGTCACAACTCCCTGTCCTTTTAAAGCCCATCTGATCCTGCTTTATCACTAAATCATTGCAGAAGGAATCCAGGAGCCAGTTCCTATTTGAAACTTTTGCTTCCTTCTATTCCCTTGATTCCTGTTGTTGATAAGCATGAAATTCCAAATCCTTTTTGTATGAACATGCTTAAATAGATTGAAACCAAAGTGTCCCAGTCATGTCTCAGGGTATTTTGTCAGAGAACAATGGGGGCATGCAATCTCTTGGACTGTTTGAGGCCATCTACTTCACTTTCTGTACTTTCAGTCCATATTGGCTCGGGTAAAACATTAAAATATGTTCTGCACCTTAAATATACACTGGTGTCCAATGAACCTGCATCAGCTCTGAAAGTAGTAGTTGCCATCTCAATAACCTAAGCACCTGGCAATATGTCTCACAGACTACATCAGATAAAACAGAGATGCATAGGTGCTGATGTAATATTACATCAGCAGTTGCTTTCAGCTATATAATCACACTCTGCACAAGTGGCATTCAACTTTTACTTGTATGAAAATGGTGGTCAGTGAACTTGTATTTCTATTTTTAAAGGATTTACTCAACTCTGGTTTTGTGTTTTAAAGATTGCACGAACCGGCTTGAAAATGTTTGAGAGCATCTCTCTAACAGTAGTTAGTTTCATCTCCATTGCTGATATATTTCTATCTTGTGGGTACAGTGAAAGTGTTTTCAGGGCTGGACAATATGGCTGAAAAACATATCACGATGTAAGGGTTTTATATCTGTTGATACTGATAATGATTGATAAGTTTTTTGTTTTAAATATCTGAAATACCGCCAAACTAGTGATGTGACCTTTCCTGTTTTATCCACAGTTTCCTCTCGAGCTGCTGTTTTCATTTTCTCTTTTTCACTCTACGGTGTTGTTTTTTATTTTTAAGCAGCTATGAGGTACGGTGGTGAAACCTTAAACTGCTGCTGCACTAGTTACTCAATAGGTTGTTGCTAGGTTACCAAAGAGCGAGTGAGTTAGTTGTTGCCGCCAACCTTGCCTGGCTTATAGTAAGAGGTTGAGCAGCTAAAGTCTTTCCTCCGCCTACATTCCCCAGAATGCTGTGCGGTTCTGGATCGGAGTTCAGTGAAATTATTGAACATTCTATCGGACGCATTTTCTATTGATATTGATCATGTGTCTATCGTGGTATATGTTGTTATTGCTTTATTGCCCAGCCCTAAATATTCTTCTATTCTGCAATTTCATCCCATCATTTCTCTTAAAATCAGGTTTAAAACAGAGTTTTGAGGGTTGCATGTGATCAAAATTTTAAACCTACCACCTTGACTTTGCAACAATTAATTTTTTTTAAAGGGGTTTTTTTCTCTTTTTGGCACTTTATTTGACAGTGAGTTGACAGGAAAGTGGGTTGTGAGAGAGGGGGAAGACATGCAGCACAAGTCAAAAGGCCAGGACTCAAACCTGCAACGGCCGGGTCGAGGTCTGAGGCCTCTGTACATGTGTCGCGTGTGTTACCCCTGCGCCACCGCCACAACAATGAATTGGGAGAAAGTGAAAACATCAACACTCAAAATAAAACCATCTTTAAATCATAACATCTAAGGCACTGCAGTTATTTTTGTCATTCACCATCCTGACAAGGGGAAACTCAAAGTGGTTCACTGAGGTAAGAAACAGATTTAAGCAGAGGTTAAAAGAAAAATACAATGGAAAATAAACATTACCTAAAAAGAAAGAAGCAGTGAAATGCTGAGCTGAGTTTGAGGACAAAAACATTTGCTGTTAATCACAACGATGTGACAGGACATGACTATCATTACTTTTAAGAAAAAGTGTACAACTTAAAACCAAGAATCAAGAAGTGTACTTTGTGCTATTGAACTAGATATTAGTTAATTGCTAAAGGCCTTAAAATCAAACCACACTGTTTGTCCTGTAAAATACATTGAGATTAGTTGGGAAAAATGTCAACAATAATGCTTTTTTGAAGAATACTCTGTCTTTTCTGACTTGTGCAATATATTATTTATATAGAGAATTTAATTGTTGATATTGGTTTAATTTATATTGATGTTTAAAGGGAGATGCAACTGTGATTTCTTAAAAGGGATGGTGACATCAGTGTATAATTTATTTCTTGTAGTTGATAGTGCTGCATATGTCAATTTTCCAAAGAATTTCATTTAAAAAGATAGCATCACTTTTTGTATGGGGGTTGTTTTGGCAGGCCAGATTTCCCTCCTCGGTAAAAGGGTTGGGTACCGTAATGATATGTGGCTCCACCCAGCTGACTTCACTCTGATTGGCTCCAACCATATTTGGGAAACTCTTCAGTAAAATGTGCTGAACATCGTCTCAAACTGAGGTTATAATTGTGTGCTACTTCCCCATAAATGAACTTCAGCCACTCGTCTCTGATTCTCTCATCCTTCAGGAGTAAGTGGAAACTTCCAGCCATCCTCCTTTAGTAGCCATCCTCTTCTCAAGTGGAGTAGCCAGACATGCTAGCGTGACTTAGCCCTTAAATTAGCTGGTGTATCAGCTGGGGAGAAGAGGGGAGGAGGGCTGTTTGCTTGATGGTGTTCTCTAATTGGAGAATATGAGTTACGTAGAAAGATAAACCGTTCTGAGTCTTCTGTTTTTGAGCAAAGAAAAAGCTGACCATCTATGAGTAGAGCTTTGATACCAACTCACACGGCCTCATCAGCGCACAACAGATCATATACCTCCAAAACCACAAAAAAAATGAAATTTATTGTCATGACACCTTTAATGTCAAATAATGACAATAAAGCTATTCTATTCTCGTCATTCAGCAGTACATACATACATACATACGGACTTTCGGTTACATAAAACAATTTAAAAAAAAAAAAAAAAAAGGGGATGATACGATACTGATTGGTTCTTTTTGTTCTGTCCCTGATTACTGACCACCCTGCCAGGTTTAGGAGATGTGGTGCTCTGGCTTTTTCCTGGAAGGTTTGCTGTGCCACTAAAAATTTTCCATTTTCTGTTTTTGAGTTTATTGATCATTAAAGAATATGATGTTGGTGTTGTTTGTCATCCAAGTCTTCATATTGTCTTTGCCACAAATGATTAATATGAACTAGAACTTTGTGTGCATTTTTTTTTTTTTTTTTTTTTTTTTTTTTTTTTTTTTTTTTTTCACAATTTGCAGCCTGGTTATCTTGCAGAGGATCTGGGCTTAGTGGTGTGACAGGTTCTGGGATCTTTCACAAGAACTGAACTGAGATCATGGCATTTTTAGATTACATGCAGGTCAACCTAACTGAACTATAAATTTGGGATTTTGGAGGATAAATATGAGCACATGCTTGCAATTTAGGGCTTTGGGGAACGGGGTGGATTACAATAGGTAAACTTCCTCGTCCAACCCTTTTTTGAGTTTTTGTGACTTTTTCAATCTTTTCAAGAATTTGGACTAAGTTTTGAAAATCACCAAGCTAATCTACCAATACAGGGTGTAATTATGGGAGTTCTTGGACATGCACTTTGTTGTATAACCTGCTTCTGGTCAGTTGTATTGTAGTGGTAGCTGAGGACAAACAAGCGTTCCATGAACTTTGTACAAGTTCACTTTCAATTTGAAAAAAAAAAAAAAAAAAAAAAAAAGGTCCCTGCATTGAATATATTAGCATCTATCCAAGCTTAGTCCTTTTAGCTTGTTTGGTCATTGTAGACTCTGTAGTTTCATGGTGCCACAATCAACAGCTCTATTCGAACATCACCTTCAAAACAGTTTAGACTTGAAAAGTATCAGGGTAGCTAAGGCTATTAGGTTTTTTAACCAGAGAGAGAGTCAGATGAAGAGTCATTGTTTGATGGTTACAAAATGAAAAGAAAACTCAGTGAATAACTCCTTCAACATATGGGAAATAAACATTTGTGGATAAAATTCGACCTCTGATCACTAAAACAAAAAAAGCCAGAGCAACAGGTCGTTTCAAAAAGCACAACACTGTTTTAGTAACAGGCCCAAGACATTAAACACAACAGTTTCGCTGTATGGTTGGGTCTGTCTCCTCCTGTTTACACTTAAAATCTTCTCTGTGGCCATCTCCACAGCAGCCTTAAAAGCACAAAAACCTTACCTGTTTTTACAGTTTAGCCTTAGCAAGCAAGCAACTTTATTTTAATGTCATTCATTAGTCCAGAGCTTAAATACTGAGGAAGGAGAGGGGAATGGCATTGGATGCAGGTGAGGGAATCAGATGATTGGAAACAGCTGTGGAAGAGAATACCAAAGAAAACTGCAAAACAAGGGGACGTGAACAACACTGATCTAAGAGAATGAAATCCAGTAGCACAAAGAATAGAACACCAGAATAAAAATAAGAAACTAAAGATAAAGGAATGAACATTCATGGCAGCACCATAAGAACAAAAATGAACACAGAGGAATGACCAGAATTTGGCAAGACTTAATGAATATCAATGACAAGTAGACGCTCAAAATTCAAACACAAATGAAAACCGAAACCCAAGCATCTAAGGATCGTAACAGTAACTGTGTATATGCAGCCAAAGCCTTCAAAAACTTGACTGGTCAGGGGCCAACAAGTGAAATATAGAAAGTTTCTGACTACAATCCTACTATCATCTGTTATTTTTGAGGAGAGAATCTATTATAATTAATTATTATTACATGTCTGCATGGACTAGTTACCAATACACAATGTATACCAAGGTTTCAGTAAGGTGTTTTTATGGAGTTCCATTTTATTCAGATTTAAAAAAATCAAACACTTTTAGTTAAAACAGAAAAGCAACAATTAATCCTTTGCAACACATTGTTATGATTTAACCTCCATTTCTTTAATGTTGCTTTGCTTTCAATACTCAGACTTAAGCAAAAATATAGAATAAATATTGATCTTCAAGAAGGTACTCCACAGAATATTATAAACGTAGTTTTCTGCTCCTTATTTAGAAAAACTGAGAATATCACAAGCTGATATTTGCTTTCAAAGCAGCGCTACCCTAACAACAATGATGAATTGTGCTTCTTTAACTGTACAGATAATAATGGTGTTTTTCACAACCAGAAATATTTCTATTTTTCTGTCTTCTATGTGACTAGTAGGGTGCAGCAACAGGTGAGGGAAGGGCAGTGCTGCATTACTCAAAGCTCCAAGCAATGAAAACGTCTTGCTAAAAAGATTTTAAACTAAAGCATTTGTGAGACCAACTTTTAAACAACATGGGCAGGTTACTTGTATCAAGGTAATGACACAGGGTTTTTAAAACCTAGTTCCTACTATCCGCCAAGATCAACCAACAGACAACTGATGAATTACATTTATTTTCTGGTTAATTCTGCTATTACGGGATCTATCTGTTTGACAAACAATGGTTTGAGCTCAGTAAAAAACATACATACTCATATTTGAGACAGCTTCTTTCAAATAAAGTAACTTTGCACTATGCAAAAAAATCACCTAAATATGTGTCTTAGAACCTAAAATAACATATGCAGATACATGTCATTAAAGTAGAAAAGTCTTCCTCAGGATTTATTTAAAACAGGATATAAAATACACAACTGTAACAAGATATCAGGAAAGGTTTAATGAAATATTTTAAGCTTATCCTACTGAGAAAATCATGTACCACCCCACGCCTTTTTACATGTAGATGTAATGGATTTGAAGATTACTAATAAACAGTATACTGCATGTAGCTACACTGTCTATTTTTATTCATTTAGAGGTTACTGTTACTACATAGCTTCACTGGCTAATGACAAAGTTGTAAGCAGCAGTTAGAGCAACTTGGTAAAGTCGAGCTGATTAGAAATTGATGCCCTATATTCCTTCAAAGGACCAACAGCTCATTTATTTTAACATTGAGAGCCACTTTATTGTACCATCTTAAGCTGTTAGTCTTTAAAGTATCCACGGAGGGGAATGCCACTCTCCTCTGAGGCCTGTAGCTGCTGCTTGTCTGCTGGCATCGGTGCAGTAAGGTGATCTACAGGCTATCAGCAGGCCATCTGTATCATTCAGGGTACTTGTGTCATCTCCGGCATGTTCCAGCTGGCTCTGCTTCTGTGACTGTATCTCAAAATCAAAGACGAAAGACAGGTCTGTTGGTCCACATAGTCCAATGATCTCCTTCGATTAAATTTAGCAAATTATGTCTTCATTTAATCTCGGCTTGCTCACTTTTTCCACTCGACACCTAATTCCATAACAGTGGTGCTTTATCCAGCAGCATACCATGACACCACTTATCAGCAGAAGACTGAAGGGAGCCAAGCGTTCGTTAGACTGAACATTTTCAGACTTGCTCAAGCAATGCACTCAGCCAATCTGTCAGATGGCATTGGTCTGATCCTCCGTAAAACAAAAACCTTGAAAGCTTAGACAAGTATCAGAACAAGGCAAAACTTTGTCTCGCCAGCCTTACGCCCCCTTATACACACACAACCCACCCACTGACCCCCACCACCATATGCCAAAAATTATCATACAAGTTTCTCTTTGTATCCATATTTAAGGAACGATGGAGAAGAATTGAGCCTTTATATGAGAGGAAGGCTGTGTGTTTATCCAGCAGCGCCAGCACCAGGAAACAAGAGAAAGCCCCCATTGCTGCTGGTGGAAGCAGGAAAGAGTTGGAGACTGTGGGGCTGTGGGAGGAAAGGTGAATAGAGACGGTGAGAGAGGGAGAGGAAGAAAGAAACTCTTTGAATGACAGTATTTTAGCAGTCCTGATTTTTTTATGATTTCCCTGCTTTTAAGAAAATACACAGACCTCTGGCTATAGCACTTGGGACCAAATCAAAGGTGTCTTTTACCAACAAGAATGAATGTGTGCATTTGTGTTTGCATGTCTATCTGTAACTTGTGTATTTGCATGTGCATTTCCTGTCTTGGGTAAACCTACCACCATGTGAATTGATCCAAAGCTAGAAGGATGACTTTATGTGTAAACTCAAAACTATCATGATACTCAGCAAAAATCACTTGTAACATCATGCAGGAGGTGGAAATCCAGCTTTCAGAGTCAAAGGTTTCCCATAAGCTTGATATTATAGTTTAACACTGCTTTACATATAATGTAGCTGCAGCATGCATTGCTTATTGTAGTTACTTTAGCACCAAGCTCAGCATATCTCACTTTAACTGGAACACAACTGAGGATGAATTTAAGCACCATCATTTTTGATAATCATAAAAACAGTTTTGTGCAGAAGTGCATTTAAATAAGTGTGTTAAGTGGACATATGACATATTTAGACATATGATGCTGGTTCTTTTGAGACAATAATTAAGTGCAGCTCTCAGTGGTCAAATTAAAACTGAGACTCTACTGTTGGCAACAATTACAGACACTAAGGAATAGTTTGAAAAAAAATTTATTTGAGGAGATGTACAAGAGGCTGAAACTTCCAGAGGTGAGATAGTGGTCCAGTCCACACTAGGAGAAAAGGTGAATGGCTATAATTTTGATATGTTTGTTGATTTTGAGATGAAGATGGAGAGGAGATTCTTTACTGTTTCAAATGGAGGCCCAGGAGGAGACGAGCGTAGCTGCAGAAGCTGAGGTTGACAGGGAGCTGGAAAATGGTTTGGCAGCTGATTCTGTCATGTTTCCAGGATGATGCAGCAGAGCGGGGAACATTGGAGGGTGGACTGGCAGCTGAGTGAGCGATGTTTGATCCAGGTAGGTGGCTCCAGGAGGGCGACTGGAGGAGCGGTGAGGGTCCTTATGAAGGGAATTCTGAGGAGGAATCTTTGAGCAGACAGAGGATAAACACTGGGAACCAGAAATGGCCCATCCACTACAAAGTGGGACACTTGTGTGAGAAAACAATCTGGTTCAGCCTCAGGAAAACCTCCCCTCTTTAAGCTCCTCCTCATTAGACCTGATGAGCTCCAGCTAGAGACCACACCTGCCGGTCACACCCTGCAATGGGAGGAAGGTAGGAGACACATGCAAACACTCTCCTGCACACAGCTCTGTAGAAATAATGCGACCAAATTACAAGGTAAAAAGCTATGCAGTTATGAATGAACGCCAGGTGTAGATTCTTACATATGAAACTGTATTTGTAAGTAAAAGCGTGTAATTTGTGCTTGTTATATTGGTACAAGAAACAGCAGCCTGTCACTAAAGGAGCTCTCCAGAGCTGTAACACTGTCATGCCGGGGGTGTAAGACATATTACCTGAGGACTCTCATCCCAACCATCAAAACTGATTATGCATGACTGTGTCTGTGCCCTGATTCTGTTCTTGCTGTGCAGGAGCCTGTTGTAGGCAGTGGGTGAGACCAGCTGTGTGTGAGACAATCAGGGGAGTAAAATCACACTTGACTGCATTTTTTCCTGTCTGGTTTTTCCCTCTAACCATAATGGAGGTCAGCATTGACGAAATGATACATTAGTTGTCTTTGCATATGTGGCCGATATTACAGCTATATTAAATGTATTCAGTGTATAATTATTCAATTACTCTTCTATATTTGTTGATCAATGAATCTGACATTAATAATTTACTGTCGCAGGGGACAATCAATTTGAGCTGCTATAAGAATCAAATGGTGAATATATTGTTAATCACAGTAATATATGGGTATTTAGATTTGTTATCCAAAATAACAAATATACGGACAAACAAAGGGCAATCTCCTCCCTACAGATGGAAAAAAAATTGTGTTTTAAAGTAATTAACTTCTTTTTTTTTTTTTTTTTTTTTTTTTAATTTATGCTCTAAATGTTATCCAAGCCTTGTCAGACATTTGTGGAACACTGTAAAAAAAGATTTCCACTTTAATGTTATACTATCTTAATAGAAAAAGAAGGGAATGAAGGCAGACAAACAGATGTTTATTAAAACCAGCATGGCATTTTCAGCTTCTAATGTATCTTGCCAGGTTTTAAAATCTGTCCCTACCCCCAAAAACTTCATCCCACATCCAAGATGTTACACTAATTATAAGGAGACACAAATGGAGGCTGATGTGCAGACTCAAGCGCACATCCAGGATGATGTTTGCAAAGAGTGTTTAACTTTTAGATAAGTATCTGCAAAAAAACCCAAGAAAACAACACTTTAAAATACCTTAAACATAAAAAATGTTGCTGTAACCACATCAGTATTTAACACACCTGCAATGTAACACGACTCTTAAAAACTAATGAGCACAAGCTTAACTAATGATCTGTCTAAATAGTTTCCAGATGGCAATATAAATGGGCTGATCAGAAATTATCTTGCATGTTTGAAGCACTGTTTTAAATGCATTTTGAAATATTCATTAAAAATCACATTGATAATCAATTTCTGGAAATATATTAATGGATGAGAAAATTTGAACTTATTAAAAGATGTCCATCCATTTACATCTGATGTAAAACTAGCACAGCATCTTGGGGGGGGGAAGTGAAACAGTTAGTGTAATCATATGAAGCTGCATTGCATGAATTAATTTGTTGAAGCTTATATTCTGATCTCTAGCTAAAAATCCTAAAGATTAATGTCTGACCACTCAGTCTGTGAATTTAAGATAAAAGATTGTGCAGCAAAATGATGATCTTGCAACACCAAGACCATCTCTGAATGGCTTTAAAAAATCTAGCTGAATGTGGAGTGGCCTAGTCAAACTCCATATCTAAATCTGATTCAGATACCTAAACAGTCTATTAATAGTAAAACTGTCAATTTTTTCCCTCCTTCCTATTTTACCCTCTTATTTGTTTTCTTATTTGTCATTTGCATAAGATATAAAATATCTGTATAATTGTTATAAAACCTATTATATGAGAGAAATGCTACCAGAGAGTAATTAAGCTTTTAATTCTATCCCAAATTAAACAAACAAATAATTTGACATGGCTACAATACCTAGAAACACACAAAAAATAAAAAACTGCAGAATAGGAGTGACGTATGGCTCAGTGGTAGAGCTGGCGCACCATATACAGAGGCTACAGTCCTCAACGCAGTTGTCCCTGGTTCGATTCCCGGCCCTCGGCCATTTGCTGCATGTCTTCCCCTTCTCTGTGCCCTTCCTCCTGTCCAACTACTGTTGAATAAAGGCCACTAGAGCCATAAAAACCTTGAGCAAAATAATTTGATTTAAACATCAACAGCTTGATAAAGAATACATTTTCTCCTCACAAATGATGTAAGTAAAATCTCTACAAGCTGAAAGATGTCAGCTTGTGGAGCTCACACAATAGCTGAACGTTTGATGGTCATCACAGTTGATCACAATAACATCAACATATTCAGTCACATAATCTATAAGGGGCCTAAGACTGATATACCATGTGAAAGTGCCTGCTTTCTAAAGCAATACCTCCTTATCCTACTTGGCCGTGTTTATCCAGTATTATGCAACGGGAACATGTAGAGATTTAGCTATAAACAGTTGTGGTACGTGAGTCAGCTTCTATATCCCATCTTCCTTGTATTCATAATATTTTCTTTAGCTTTCTGTCTTAAGATGCCATTTAAAAAAAGGGATCCTCAAATTGTTTGAGCGTTATGAAGCAGAAATATTCCAAAACTACAAGCCAGCAAATTGCTGAGAGGGGAACAAAGTGGAGGAATGCTGGGTTCATAAATGGTCCTACTGATGGATCTCTGTTTTCCCTTGTGTCAAACAGACTTGGAACTGAAAGGGCCTCCTCATGACCCTCTGGCCCCCTTTCCACATTTGGGCCATTCAGGAAGGCTTGTGGCTCGAAGGTTTAAAACCACAACGACCTTCTCACTCCAATCGATTCATTTTTGGACTTTTTTTTGTCAAAATGGGACTCTGGATAAATTACATAGGCTCTGAAGGGCCCCCTTGTTCACTAAGAATAATAAAGAAAGATTCCTATGTGGAGAAGTTTGCAGTAATTTGGACTTTTAGTGTGTGCGAGTGTGTCAGGGCTAAAGAGCCGGTTGTAACAGAGCAGTGAGACGGTGCAGAGAGTAAAGATAGAGACGGGGGAAGGCCTGCTGTCTCATTTTCCCGTGATGGATGGGACTATTTAATGTCCCGTGTTAGCACAGGTTTAACCTTACAGCTCAGAAGCAAACAACATGAGTGACTACAGGAGAGGAGTAAAGGAGGAGAGTGAAGCTGATCAGGAGATGATTAGATCAAGTATCCAGTATCTGCTCCAGGAAATCATCTTAAATGTATTAATTTCACTCATTTCAGTTACAAATATTCCACTCATGTCTTCTAACCTCGTCTTTTTTAAACTAAAATAATCCCGTGCTCTCCTAAAAACATTGATGTTTCTAAAAATTAGAGTTATTTCTCAGATCTGATCAAAAGAACATTTATTCTGCTCTGGTTTATCAGTGAGCTTTGGATCTTTGCACATGTCAAACTTGAAATTTTCTTGTAAAATAATTTACATTAGCGTATTACATATCAGTCTGGATAATGTCATGGCTTGTTTATTTAACCTTGATCACAAAAAGTACATGAAAATAGTTGTCATACAGCATGTCTTTATGATTCTTTTTTTTATTTCTTTGTGAAAAAAAAGCAACTAAAACAATAATAATAATCATACTGTTTAAATCACACCTTTCATGGGGAGAAAAAGATATTTAACAAATAAAATGACCATCTCACACCCTCCAGTCATAATGCTTGATTGAATTTTGTAAATAATCAGACTGATCTCATGGTAAAACAGGAACAAGTCCGAAAATGACTCTTCATCCATCCAGCACAGCCTTGAAAGTAACACGTTAAGTCTCTCCTTTTGTTTATTTTTCAAAGTGGTCAGAACTCTGTAAGCAGTATTCCAGTAACAGGATATTTTCAAGTGGGAATCATACAAATGCAATGATGTTTTTCTAACCTGAACTAAGTCATTTTATTAACTCACCTTTCCCAACAAAATTATCTGAAAGTATGAGACAATCTGCAGAAAGAAACAGCAAACATAGTTTTTGCTTGGATTGGGTCTCATATTGTGTCTCTTTGTTTTGCCACAGACCTGAACACCCTGAATGTGCACTTTGGTACCTTCTAAATAAACTCAATGCAGCTTTGCCCAATATCTAATGGCAAAACAGTGTTTGTGTCGACTTACTGACCTTTTTCTTAGTGTGGATATTTTGCTGTTAGTTTTAACTTTTATGTACATACCTGACATGTTTAAGAATCTAAAAAACATTTTTTTGAGTGAAATCTTAAACAAATCATAGTTCATGAGCTCTATATTATATTAGAGTTTTAAAATGCTCCACTATAGTTAGAGGTGATCATTCATAAAGAGGATATTAAACTGGGCATCATGTTGGTAGAGCTGAGTCCATAGTTTTAGTCAAAGCAAATATTTTGGCCTCTCAAAAGTAACATTAGGTAAGGATGAACCATACATTTAAGTTACGCTGTGAAAATATGTGACATTTTGTTAATGAGAACTGACAGGATTATAATAATATTTTTAGAGAAACTAAGTAACCAACTGTTTTTATTTTAAAAATTATAATAAAAGTTTTACAAATTGCAAACTGTTTGCTGAATAATCAGCAATCACTATCGCATAATCCAGTTCAGGTTTGACTAGCTCGTATGGTGTAAGTGGTGCTGCCATCTTGCCAGGTCCCTCTTGAAAAAGAGAGTGTAGATCTCAGTGAGGTTTTATCTGGTAAACTAAAGATTTTTATTATTACTATTAGTGGACCCTTTTGCTTGTTTGTTGCTAAGGTCATCCCAAGAAAGATGGAAAAAGTTGCATTTGTAGCATAAAGGTTTCATGAATCTCAGATTACGTTTTGAAGAATCGCTGCTCGGTGTAGAATTATTTCACCAGCTGAAGTCACATGCTGTCATCAACTAGATGCCGTTTTCTCAGACAGATTACACTATGACGAAAAATATTCCAGCGCGTTTATATCCCAAGATTTCGTTACACCACTAGCATGACCACATGCTGCTTATACACCCTTCATACGTGGCCCGTTTCCAGAGGAGAGTCCACCTGATTCCCTCATCCGTCCACAGGTTATAAATAGGTCTTGTTTCTCGTGCTACAGGGTGGGTGTGGGGTCACAGATAGCTGATATCCCTGTGCTTGTCCTCTAACCGCTCTGTACAACTACACCACCCTCCCCGGCTTTCTCTCACATATGAGTCTGTCTCTTTTTTTCTGTCTCGTACTCTCTGTGTCGCTGTCTCTGTGCCGACCCCACCATGTGTCCCCCCTCACTCAGTCGGAGTAGCATGTGTCACTCGCACTCTCTAAGGCATGCCCTCCATCTCTGCATGCACTCCTGCTCTCCTCTCTCTCTCTCTCTCTATCCAGCTGACAGCATGTAATTGAAATGGTCAAACACATGAAAACGTGACAAATGGCTGGAGGAATTTGTGCTTCATCATCACCATCATTGTCCAACGACTCTCTCTTGCTCTGCTTTCAGCTGGAACCTAGTTGACAACTCGTAATCAAACTACTGAGGCATACTACAAATGCTGGGTGACCTAAAAGAGATTTATGTTTCATCATTGTAATTATAATGGACTACAGATTCTCTCTTGCCTCATTATTTAACTTGGCTGCTGCACAAAATGAGTCACCACCTGTTAAAAAATGACGTCTATTTCGCATGCTGCACATTAAACAAGATTACAGCCAATAAGATGGATTAAGTAAGGTGCCTGAGTGAGTAAAGAACTATATATTCACACCTAATGCTCCCCAAACTAAACCAGCCTGGAGGATCTAATATACTGGTGCCACGTTATCCTGTGAACAGAGATAAGACAGGAAAACACAGGAAGGAACCCCACTAAGCCACTGGCCTGGGTTTGATCACCAGCCGTCACCTCCAGCAGTTATCACCACTCACACCGATAAAATGGGTTTGCTTGGACCACTTTGTGTCCATCAGACCAGCGAAAAGGTAATCCACATTTCTGGTCCTTTGACTAGCACAAACAACTAAAGATAACAATTTAAGCAAAAACAGGAAAAGAAGCATGTCAGGCACTACTCAGGGCAGCTTGAAGAGTGAAGGGGAATTTCCTTAAATAAATGTCACAACTGGGCCTGTTTGGGTTTTATTGATGTTTAGGTCAGAACACAAACAATCAAGAAGGTTGTCTGATGTGCATACTGAGATGTGTTTAGATTTGTTTTGAGTTGGACTCCCTCTTGTTTTATTCCACAATTTGCTGGTATTTAAAGGGGTCATAACAACAAATTTCATTTTTCTGTGGTTTTGGGGGTATAATATGATCTGTTGTGCCGTGTTAATGTCAGGAGTTTGTATCAAAAGCCCTGTTCTTTCTACGTGATTCATATTCTCCGATTAGAGCACTCCATCAAGCAAACAGCCCTCCCCCACCCCTTCTCCCCCCAGCTGGTACGCCGCCTAATTTAAAGGCTAAGTCGCGCTAGCATGTCTGGCTACTCCACTTGAGAAGAGGATGGCTACTAAAAAGGGGAGCTGTAATGCCCAGGGTACATCAGTGTCAGATCAAACCTTTCGTTGTTGTTTGAGCCAAAGTGGACATCACAGGAGACGACACTCACATCCCTCTGCTGCTTTTTCTTCCCCTTTTGTTTTTGTAAGAGCAAAGCCTATTTTTGCCCAAGCTTTAAATTTTAAGGACAAAAAATACAAAATAAGCCCAATTATCTGGCTTTAAAAAGTTAGAAAAAATAATTCCCTATTTATTGTGATCCTGCTTAAAGAACATTTCATATTTTTCAGACTAAAATATTTACACCTTGGCAAATTTTTGACTGGAGTTTATTTTATTTGTTTATTCATTTATTTGACAGCAACAGTGCATACAAACATACTAACAGATCAAAGTCTGCAGCTGATGTGCTGTAACGAGAGTATATGGCTATAGTTAATTCTCAACTCCAGTACCTGGTTGGGCACTTCTATAATATAGGTTTAAATAAAATCATATAAACAAACACAGTATAAAAACACATATATTTATCTGCGTACATGATACAAGACATACTCACATACATACACCCTCACATAATCATATCTCCTCACATTTACACACCAAACTCCATTTATGTTATAAACAATGTAATACTATTTCACTTATTCATACACTCAAACATACCATGTGTAAATATTTCTAATTTTTCACCATATTTATGCATTTTGGGCAGATTTTTTTATTTATTTTATTTTTTTTATTAAAATTCACAGAACAATTGCTTCTTTGCTGTTGTCATGTTGTTCTGTTTACCCGTGTCCTTATTTTCCTTTAGCATATCAGTTGAAACAGGATCCAAATAAAAAGCAGTGGTGAATGCCTCTTTTGTTTCATAACAAAGTAAGACCCAAGGCTCTGCAGGCAGACCTAAAGCTTAAAGGATACCATCCTGCTGTTTTGTTGATAATGATTTGATAACGTGACACTACACACAATTACATGCCAACGGTGGGGAGGAATGCAGCATGTGGAATATCAGCAACTGCTTCATCTTGCCAAATGCATAATCAAGTTGTTTTGGTATTTCCAGCTATCTAAAGCAGCCATCTTTCAGCTATCCTAAGCAGCTATCTTATGTCTGTCCTGTCCACCATCAGTCAGGGGAAAGAACACCGAGAGGCAGACAACACTGGAGACACTGATAGTGCTGGGATCTTGTTTTCCCATGCGCGTTGCCGGGACATGATGTATAAATAGGTCCCAAGCTGTTTGTGTGCAAGTGCAGGCTTAAGTTATGCGGCTATAGCTTGAGAAGGGCTGCATGTCACTGTGAAGCTGCGAGTGGGACGTAGCTATGGTGGGTTCAGGGCAGCCGGTGTCTTCACATGTCCTGAGATCTGAGAGGCCTTGCCTGGGAGGTGGTGACGGGCGGCAGAAGGGCGCAGATTCAGAGTATTTTGGTGTTAATTGAGCTTATTGGTCTGCTATTCACAGCCTTGACATGTGATTGATTTAAAGGCTGGAGTGAGAGCCGACCTCTATGGCGGCGGCTTCTTAGATATGTGCTCAGGACCGCACAGCTGTCAAGAACAATCCTCTCCATTACTTTTTTTTTTTTTTTTTTTTTTTAAAGAAGAGTGAGCAATCTTCCCTCCTTCAGTTTTTTATTAGTTTTCCGACAGTACAGAGAAGGAGAGGGGAAGGAGAGGACAGAGAAATGTGAGGGGCTGGCAGTGGGGGGACAGAGGGAACTTGACCACGAACACCACAGAGGGTTTTCCACTCTGGTTCACTAATAACACTTGCTAATAAATCTTCTCCAGGACGACTTATATTTTACAATAAAGAGATCCTGTAACAGTTATGTTGGCCAGCAAACAGATTGTATTTGATTTTTTTAATCGTCTGATTTCTTGTAAATCAGCACTGCTGAGTATTTTCATGCTTTTGTCATTGATGTCTAAGCAGTTAATGCTAAGGTGCACTCAGCACTTGATGTTTCATTAAGAAGAAAATAAGAAGAAAGAAAACAAAAACAGGACCTTTCTGCTTCTACATGAAGGACAACATTTATAAAAACAACTGATACTCAGAAAACTGCAGCATCTCTCTCTTTACCCTCACAGGTATGAGGGATCAGTTCAGATCAGGCTTAGCCATCTAAAAAGGGTTCAGGTTTTCTTATTTTTTATATGTTCAAATGTTTCAATATTTTGCCTTTGTTTTTCCATACATTGATCTATTCCTTAATTTTATATGTCTGCAGATCATCTCTGGTCACATTTTTGTTAAGTTGGGGGCTGTTCACAACATCCAAGTACAGCTTCTTATTTTGGTCAGAGAAATATCAACTTATTGCAGTGAGTTTTCTTGACATTAAATTTTATGGCAACAGAACAGGATTAAAACACCACTATATTTCTAGTTAAAAAGAACTATGTCTTGTTGCTATTTAGATGATGTCAGCATCACTTCGTCTGCTGAAATAAGTCTTGAGAGACCTTTTTGTTTCTTTTTACGACTCCTTGATATCAAAATGGGTGTTTTAAGCTTGACAACCTGAGTTTTAAGCTCCTATTTATAGTAAGCAGGAAGTAGTTTTTGACTTCCCCTCTTGTGTTGACAGAGTTGGCTACTAAAGACTACTCATTGGGAGAGCCACTCAGTTATATGAACACTGAAATGAAGAAACCTCCACAGCAGGTAAAATTGTTTATGTGGCATAATCTTGGGTACCTAACAGAAAAATAAAACACTGTTTGAAAATATCGCCATGCACCACAGTTGGATAGCAATGCCAATGATTCCTAGTGGTGCTAAGCTAAAGGGCTATTACAATGTTGATAAGAAACTGATCATCTCTAGTTTAAAATCTAAAATACTTGGACTGATCAAACCTAAACTGGATAATCCCTTACTGAACAGGTCATTTTTGAAATAGCTTGCGAATTTTGAAACTTTCCTTCTTATTGTAAAAATGACAAAAGAGCAATAAAGGTAGCCCCATACCAGATGTCATCTAATGCTGAGCCTTGTTTTGCTGGAGGTTTCATCTTGGCCAAGGATAGTTCTTCCATTTCAGTGTAACTCAATGCTTATTCAAAATCATTGTAAAATCATTGGTATTGTTGCAAACCCAACAACTTGATGCATCTGATTGGGCTTCCTTAGATAACTTTATGCAAATTGTCATGATGTAATCTATTGACTTTGACTGGGATGTCCTTTATTGAACTATGCTGAATATGACTAATTGGATCATTTGAAATAAACTGAATTTATGCCCAATATTGTTTGTCATCTCATTTCATAAGTTGAATTCTTTGTAACATCTGTATCAATTTCTGTTTTGAATTCTCACCTGTTTTGGGTTTGCTTACCCTCCTCCCCCGTGTGTCAAATCGACACTCCTATCCCTATTGGTGGACACCTCAGTTAGCTTTCTTCTTCTTCCTAAAGGTGTACCCCAGGGATCAGATCTTTGGTCGCTCTTTTTTATTTTATATATCAGCAATCATGACTGAAGAATATCCAACTCTAATTTCCATTTGTATGCTGACATCACTGTTTTGCATTTTATTGGATCCAAACCTTATCACATGCTTTTTTAGAAAAAACAATTTTTAATACAAGTCAGCAGACATTAGGCAATTTCAAGTCACTTTTAATGCAAAAAAGTCAAAGAGAAATGAATAAAATGGTTCAGTAAATAAGAATTTAAATAAATAAATTTTAAAAATGAATGAAAAATAGAATTTAGCTCTATAAATATTTTTAAATATGTGTTATGATGTATGTAAAATAAATAAAGTGAAACTATGGTTATCACATGATGTGGCACTGTAGTTTCTAAAGGTGATTGACAGACCTTGAAAAAATAAACAGCAACTGTGTGTGTTATTTCCAGTCAGATATGCTAGTTGGTCCTTTTACCCTTGCTCACTCCAACACCCAGCGGTCCATTTTTAGTCTTTCCATGTCGGTCTGGCTGACGGCCTGAAGTCGGCCACTCGCTGCTCTCCGACCCACAATGAAACCCAATCAATTCCCGCTCCTACCAATGCAGGACACTTTTTTGAGTATTTACATTCCAGGAAAGTGGATTATGACATCCTCTCAAGTTTAATAGTCCTGGCAAACGGGGTATTGTTCCCTCTCTAAACCTCCCACAGAAATTCCAACAATTTAAATAACATAATATCTTAGTTTAGGCTCACCTACTTAAAAAACGTTATCTTAAGATTTTTCTAAATCCTTTGACCCTACTTTCCCTCTTTGCAAAATCTAGTCCATTCAAAACACCCCACCACCCTTCTGTACTGCTGCGTGACCAAGAACCATTATTGCTTTCCACGGCATTGCTCCCAAAGGGGGTCAGAGAATGAATGTGTGTGTGCACTTCGAAACTTCAGCCTTTAAAAACAAAAGAGCAATGTGTAACTGTTTTCAAAATAAGCTATTCACGATGAGCCTTTTCATAAAAATATACAAACATACTTCTAGAATGCATTCACCCTTCAACACTGCACAAACATACATAATTTATTTCATGACTCTGACACAGCTAAAAGTCAGAAGCCTGTAAATATTTTCCTGCTCTCATGCAAACTTTTAGTAGATTGCACAAATCCATCTTGTATGAACCTGATTTGTTTTAGAAACTCTTGGAAAATGTGTCACCCTCACTTGCTGTTCAGATTCAGAAAATATCCAGAGTTTATCTGTCTGCAGCTAAATCAGAGCACCAGCCGGATTTCTCAAGTATGGATAAACATCCTGCAGCTGCAAATTCTAGAAAAAAATGACAAAAATATTCATGTGATCATTACAAAACTGCTTGATTTCCACCTTCTGTTTGAATCTATTGGTGTATATAATTTGTAAATGTATCTAATATTGTGTGATTCAGCTATGGACCTGTAACCCTATAGACCTCCTCCCTGCAGAAGTCAAACTGAGGTTATGTCACAGTCAAGTTGGAGTAGCACAGAGTGAGGTCAGTTGTGAATTAGCCACCATTGTTTTAGGTGGTGGTGGGGCGTTGTTTTTCTACCAATTCCAACATATTATTGATATTTTTCTCCACAATGCATCCTTCTGGTCAGACATGCCCAAATAATCTGCCTCAGAAAAAAGTCCAACCAAGGCAGTCTTACTAAATATCCAAACTGCTAAACTGATGTATTTCAGTGTTGGAGGAGCAGTGTCTCCTTTCTGAGCAACTCGCAAAGAGCTAGGATTTTTATCTTATCTCCAGTTGAGCTCAGCCTCTCTCCAAAGGACGCTCATTTTACTTACTTGCATTCACAATCTCATTGTTTCAGTCAAACCCACAGCTTATGTCCACAGTTGTTGTAAAGTCAGTTGTGTGGTAAAGTGACAGCTTTACCACAGAAAGCAACAGCTTTACCTTATGAACCACGACAGACACTAACCCAAGTTGCCTATCAGTCTTGGTTTTACTCCCACTCATAGATGAGATCACAAGAGACACAAAGTTCTACACTTTACATCCTACACTTGATTTAACACCAATTTAGCCAATTCAATTGACACCACTTTCACAAGAATTCTTTCAAGATATCGACCATCAACTGAGTTACAACCTGCTGTGTACCCTGGCCTTTGCTGGGAGGAACGACACTCTAAGCAGAAATTCCTGGAGATCTCTTACGATTCTTCTACCTACTCTTCCAGTGGAACTGCAAGGTGCTTTCAATAAGTGATGAGAGACAACATCTCCAAGAAGTTACTGGTTCTCCACAAGACATCCCTCTGGAGAGAAAACTCCTCTCTGCAAGGGAATCAAATTTCAATAACTTGTAACTGATGATGATCAGCAAGTAAATGAACCTTTCATCTTCTGAGTACCTTCCTCACCACAGCAGACAGTCATCAGTGTACACACTAACCCAAGTTTCTCTTCAGCTTTTGTTTTACCCTCAGTCATAAAAAAGATGCAAGAAGTCCAGGATTACCAATCAGCCCTTTCATAACCTCATACCAGGAGGTGTTAACTTTCATCCTGGTTGCTTCTCACCTTGCTGCAAACATCTCCAGTAACAACTAGAGGTCTTTGGTGGATGAGGAAAATGGGACAACATCATCTGCAAAAAGGTGCAATAAAATCCTAATCCTCTTAAACTAGGGAGTCTGTGTTGATTATGACAGTTGCCAAAAATTAGTCCCACTTCTTACAGGCAAGGGAACCCAACTCTTACTGTGTTTGCAAATTGAGACTAATTAGTTATGTGTATGAGGTCAGTGACCTGTCACTCCCAAATTACCTTCAAGAGAATACCACAAGAACCACAGGACACCTCAAGGGACACCGCTTTTGGCATTTCCCAAGTCAGTAAAACACATAAAGACTGGTTATAAAAGCTTCCAGACACACCAAAATATCCTTACAGTGGTAGAGAGTTGGTCCAGTGGTCAACAACTAGAACTATATTTTGCTTCCTGAGTCTGAGGTTTGTTTCTCCACTGAACTTTCTTCTGCATTAAGGTATAAACATTCCTAGGAAGCCTGAGAGGTTTGATCCCTCAACAACCCTAATATACCCCTGTTACACCTTTTTATAAGAAGAGGGACCACTGCCCTGGTCTGGCACTTTAAGCATCCCTTCCATCAACACAATGCAGCGTTGCACAGGCTTCTCAAACAAAAAAGCACAGCAAGAGACTGGAGTAACTGAGGACTTGTGTAATATTTGTTTAGGTTTCCTTTCACAGAGAGAGATCAACCCAGGTTAAAAACTTTAACCTAACTTTTTTTATTCTATAACCTTTATTTATTCATGTGGATTGATTGAGAACCATTTCTCATTTACAAGGAAGATTCGGCCATAAGGGAGTATAATCGGGGTTGCATGAAAAGTATTTTATACCATTTCATACCACAAAAAAGAACTATTTCACACCAGAAAAGCTTTTTACACATCTTTCTAAATTCTAAAATACTTGTGAAACATGTTTTCAGCTTTTTTCATCTACTTGTCTCAACTGGAGATACATGTACATAAAAATAATAATGAAAAACTAGAAAATTTCTGAAGAAATTTAAAAGGGGCCTGCCAAAGTGTGAGGCGTGTTGTGGAAAAACCGTCAGAGGTATCAACATAACATTTTCACTTCTGAACACAGCACGGACACATCTACAAACAGAGTGTTGAATGGCGTTTGTAGGTGAAACCATGATGACACAGTAAATCCTCAAAAATAGTGGTTTTTTTAGGATGTCTTCAGGACTTTGCTCCATTGACTTTGTATGGGGTAGTTTTTTGCTAATTACGTTGCCATGGTAACTCGAAACAAAAAGTTGAGTAGTAGCACACATCTCGAGAACGAGCTGGAATTTTTGATATATATATTGTGGGGCTGCACGCTATGGTTCGGGCCACATTAACAGAGAAAGCAGTTTCGAGGTGGAGAGTAATAGGTGCCTCCAGGTGACAATAGGATGCCAACATCCATGTTCCACCCTTAGCAAATCAAACAAAGCAATGTTACTCAATAGAAAGAAGCACTTTTTTTTTCTTTTTTTGTCATGTGCAGCATTAGCGTTTTCATTGGGCTATGCTTTAGTTATGACTGGTTTCTTTTTTTATTATCTTCACCTATTGTTAGGTTCCTGGGTTTTGTGTTCATGTGAGTACTTTTTCCTTTGTCAGGATCTTCATGGGAGCTGGGCAAGCTGACACACCTGCATCTGGTTTGGGTAATCAGCTGACTGGAGCTATAAGAAGTGGCTGGAGCAGTCATTCTTTGCTTGATGGTCTCACATGTATGGCATAATCAAACTTCAAGCTCTGTTGCAACTGTGGGGGGTTTTGCCTATGATAGGCTTTCTGTCTGGACTCATCTTTGCTACATTTCTCTTGTATCAGGTTGGATTTCCTCGATCCATTGAAAACCATGCCTCACCATAGAACTGGTTCAAGTACGTCACAATTGCTCCACATCAAGCTCCAGACCTCAATGCCTGCCTGCTCTCTATGCCCATCTGGACCAATTCCCCACGAACACACCTGGCTCCTAACATCTCCCCCAGGATCAATCTTCTCCTTAGACAAAGCAAGACTAACCGAGTCTACCATTCCAAGATCTCTTCATTCCTCATTTTTGATCAAACAATAACTCTTTCTGCAGAACCCGAGTTTCTTCCACCTACCTGCACTCCAGAACACTGTTTTTCTCCCATTTTGTAAATAAATCTCAAACTTTTCCTGGTTCCATGTGTGGTATCTGCATGTGGGTCAGAAAGCTTAATCTGAACATGACACCTATGGGAACAATAAACATAAAAAATATATCAAATAATGTAGACTTGTTTTCTTCTTCCGTGAGCAAATTAAAAAGGAAACTTTGTAAAGTAGCTGAATCACTTCCTTGTTTAAGTTTAATAATGCTGATATTTTTTAGGAAATAGCCTTGCCATCATTCTCACTACCTGTACCTGGCTGTGAAGGACATCATCCTATTAGAAAATGGAGATGGATGAGGAACACAGATGGACTGAAGTACTGAATAAGGCCCATTCAGAAAGTCACCTAATAGCACTATATAAAATTGCATAACGGAGGAACTGAGACATTTTGTGCACACAGTCCCTTCATTGCAGCTAATAACTTTTTCAAACTGATGATCTGGAAGGAAGAGAGTGCTGTCACTTTACCAGACAACATAAGTGCAGCTATAATTGGAAAACAAGAAAACTACAACTCCAGTTCATGACAACTTTCACACGTGTCAGATTCTGCCCGCACTGCAGATTACAATACACAGCATGAATAAAGAGTTAATGACATGATTCTAGCCTCAGCAATTTACCATTATGCTCCCTGTCAAAAGCCATACACTGGTCCAGATGTACTGCTTTATGTGTGAGGTGTCTCTTATTACACCCATAACAACCTCAAACAGGCTGTGGCTCTGGGATAGCAATGCCTTGCCAGGCTGTGGCAAGGCTCCTCCATTGTTCCAGGGGATGTTTATAGCTTTGTACCTGATATATGATAACCAATAAGTAAGAGGTAGTAATTACAAGACCCACACGCCACCAGATCGGTTGATGAATGCATGAAATAAAAGATGGGGGGTTATTTGTAGAGGCTACTTATTACAGAGGCTTGACATGCAGCAGTATCATGAGCAGAAGAGTGAGAGCAGAGGGAGGAATAAATAACATATATCTATTCCTTCCACTGAATGGCAAAGCAAATAGCAATGACCTTCTTAAAACAAATCAGCTGCAAGCCTAGAAAATATATAAATACTCCATTACCCATGTTCCTACTCCTCAGACCATTTTCTGTTCAGGTCAAGAAGAAATAACACAATTAGGTGAAATAAAAACACACTAAAAAGTACAATGGTATCTTACTGTGGAGCCCAGGACACACAGCAGCACTGTGGTCAGACCCTGTGGCTCCTCAGCTAATCAAAGAAACTGCTATTTATTCTTTATGGATGTCGCTCCAGGAACAAAATCAACAGTGTGGCATATTCAACATTAAATTATGACTAGTAATTTAATAATGAAACCAGTGAGTTGTCCTGTGGTATTGCTATTTAGTGTTATACCAAAAGTAGATGAAAAACTGTATCCAGTAAACACATTTTTATATCCTGCAACATGTTTGTGCAGCTTCCTCACACTGCTAGCTTAAAGCTGCAGTCATAACGTCTCCCACCTTGCCATGTATCTTTCTGTACCTATAAAGACATATTACATTGGTCGATATGTTAAAAAATGAAACACATTTTTATGAAACTTCAACTTCTGACACATCTATGAAACGTTTGTTGCTTTTTGATGTACTCCTGTTTTATATAGTGCATGTGTTTTGGGATGAAATATGTAAAATTCAAAGGAGGGAAATGGGTTATTTT
Source organism: Anableps anableps (assembly GCA_014839685.1). NCBI lineage: Eukaryota > Metazoa > Chordata > Actinopteri > Cyprinodontiformes > Anablepidae > Anableps > Anableps anableps. Next base: position 20,919,990 of record CM026068.1, on the reverse strand, counting down.
GCTGTGGCATCACTAGCTTGTTGTTTTTTTTTTGTTTGTTTTTTGTCTTTTTGCATACAAATAACTGGAAGATAGGCAAAAGGCAGAGAAGGTTACAGAAAATGTAAGGATCTGACAAGGAGGACAAAAAAACTCTGCTTTAAATGCTGGGGAGGTGACTAAAGTCTCACTCTAGCTGGTTAATGTCTGGTTCAGTTCTAGCCAAACTGTGTGTGTCTCCATTGCAGTGTGTTCCTCACTATTGTGGGCGTGAATATGGGCAGGAATGTGGGAGGGCGCAGGAGGGCATAGGAGCTGTGGTCATCAGTCCAGTGGTGCCATTTGCTGCGACACTCAGCAATGAAGAACCTCGAGGTTCTTGTTGTGTTGAGTTGTAATTCGGATATATGAATCCGAAAGGTAGCTTTAGCGACAGCAGGCATTGACTGCAACAGCTGAGAAGGACTACAGAGCATTATGCAGTCAGGATGGATGAAGCAAGGGGAAGGCGTCTCAGGGTGCATTCCCTAAAATTTAAATAAAGGTCTGGAACCCATGCAATATTTCTGTTTTTTTTTTTTTTATTTAGCCATATGGTGATGATGATGATGATGATGATTATTATTATTATTATTATTATTATTATTATTATTATTATTATTATTATTATTATTATTATTATTATTGTTATTGTTATTATTAGTTAATATTAAAACCTAAAATGATGTTACATGCCATCTTCCAACTGGGTGTTATCATGGCTGACTCAAACACCTGGATATCTTATTTTGTCTTAAAGACAAACAGTCAAAAGTGTAAAATAGCTAAGATTAAAGCCTAACCCAATCAACAAATGCACTCTGCTGTCAGTCAAATCACTTGCATGCAATACATGGCTTGTTCCACCCTTAAGTGGTTATGAAAAACGGGGAGGATCTGCACTGGATCTGCAAATGGAGACAAATCTGGCAGGAGCTGATCGTGGCAGAACCAGATAAGACCATGCCCACAGAGAAGGGGCTTAGGTGGAATGAAAACCAGGTAAATTAGCAGAGTGCAGAGCAGCTAGTTCTATTTTGACATGGTTTTTAAAAAATTGGTATGTATACTTATGTCAGTTATCAAAACAGTGTGCATTTCATAATTGTGCTTGTTTTTTCATGCATTGTAAAGCAACATAAAATAAAATAAACTAGGTTTAATGTAAAAAATGTTCATAGCAAACAGCATTGAAAGTGGTACGTCCCAGTTGTGGCTGAAGGAAGCAACAACTTAGCTCAGCAGTAACTTTTCATACTACACATACTTTTCATAAATGCAGATTGCAGCCACAGGTAGCTGTAGCACTATTATAGTGGAAGGAGATTTTTTTTTTTTTAAATGAAACTAAATTTCCACTACCCATTTATGTATAAACTAGAGTTCAACAGGAAGTTAGAAAAGTGTCTGTTTAAGTCTCTAGGGAACCTTTGTCAATGGGATTTTTAATTATCTTCCATTTAGAAAAACAGTACTGTCTGGAATTTGTTAAATATGTTTCAGTGTTGTCAGTAGTATCGGTAATTAATAGGCACCACAATATAAGTTCCTCTGGCAGTGATTTATGCTGGCTCAATTTAATGGATTAATGGATGACTGTGGAAAAAAACTAAATTATGACTAGTCTGCTGTAAACATATACATTAAATGTGTCTTTTCAGACTCCTCAGCACCTGATAGGAATGATAACCAAGACAGTCACTAGTCCTGTCCACTAAAAACAGGAATCTGAGGCTATGCTTAACAGACCTGGACAACAGGGTTTGGAAAAATGTTGCCTGGTCTGATTAGTCACAATTTCAGCTGTAACATTCAGGAGAAAAGGGTCAAAAATAGGTGGTGGTGGTATTATGGTATGGGAAATATTTACTTGGCACACTTTGGCCCCCTAAGTAACAACTGAGCCCCATTTGACCACACTGTACCCATCTTCTGATGACTATTTGCAGCAGGATAGTGCTTTGTGTTGCAAAGCTCAGATCATCTGAAACTAGCTATTTTAAAATGATCCAACAGCCTTCACAGTCACCAGATCTCATCCCAACCGGAAGATTTGCACTTGCTCAGAGGTAAAACATTTAGTTCCACAGTCTCACATAAAAAGCCCATTGTCTCACATTTTTATTTAGCATATGAAAGACCCTAGTTTTATTCCCTTAGTATGCTGTCAACGTTAACATCTTAATGTAACAAGCAGCAGGGTCATTCTCCACCAGACAGGTGCAAAACCACCTTCAGCAGACAAACTTTTAACACAGGGGCTAATAGAGACAGCATGCAGTTGACAAGCAATTCAGTCCTGCAGGGCGAGAGGCCAAAATCCTCGAGTTCCCTCCCTGTTTGAAAAAAGATCAAATGTTCCGTGCAACAGCTGTGGAGCTACAGGCTCTTCCTATTCAGCCACTAGATGGAAACAATAGCCTCTCCCAGCGCAGTCACTGCTGCATCCATTATTACCTTCTGTACAAGATTGTGTCTCTTCATTAAATCATTCCGTTCCAGGCTGGGTGTTAGCATGTGTTAGCATCATGTGGTTGTTTGCAGGCTGGTTATTCCTCATCCCGTTCACATTCAAGCGCTCTCTTCCTTCCACCTTTAAGTCATTCACGTAGGTAGTGAGATTTCTGCCAGCTGCAGGACAGCTCTGTTTTTAGAGGATCTGACCTGAGGGGCTCAATAAAGTTTCACATTTTGTTTCTTAAAAACAGAAAGAATCGTGGCTGAGTAATTTGGAGTCAGGGACAGTTAAACATCCTTGGGACTATCATTTTACAGGTGGAAAGGGTTATTCCCTACAACTGCAGTGGAGAAAAATAAACTGCTCTGCTTCTAACTGAGGGCAGCAGAGGCAGGAAGTAATGGGTTTCCTATAAGTAATCCAGAGGAGATAGATTTTACTTCATCTATTCATTCTTTAATATCCTCATGTAATAAAGAAGAGGAATTCTCTTAGCAACATCCAGTGGATTTTATCAAAGTGATCTAATGGGTGGATGCTTTAGGCTTTTCTTCAGAAGCTGCTACCATCATTGGTCAGTTGAAAACTTTACTTTGCCTGAGTTTTTCTTCCATTTTATACCACTATTACTACAGAGGACAGTGTTGCACTGTTTACTGTTAGAATAAGAAGCTATTGTTATTTTGTTCAGTTTTGTAGTAGTTATTTATTTTGTGCTGCATGGTGGTGCAGTTGTTAGCGCCGTTATCTTGCAACAAGAAGTTCCTGGGTTCAAAGTGGTCTTTCTGCAAGGAGTTTGCATGTTCTTCAAACATGACTGTTGGATTGGTCCCTCTAAATTGTCTTTAGGTGTGATTGTGAAAGTGTGTGTGCATGGTTGTTTGTCCTGTGTGTCTGTATGTTGCCCAGTGATGGACTGGCAACCTGTTCAGGGTGTGCCCTGCCTCTTGCCCAATGACCACTGGAGATAGGCACCAGCAACCCCACGACCCTGCTAGGATGAGTGGATATAGAAAATAGATAAGGCAGGAATGGAATACTATAGTATTCTGCAAAAGATGCTGATACGCATCAACCCAAAAAATACATATAATATTCTGTAAAAAGATTTTAAAAAACCAAACATGACCTTGTGTAAATCATCACAATTCGAAAAGCTTTGTACACTCAGACATAGAACATCACACTGAGATCTTTACAGTTTAAATCCTGTGACTAAACTCAAGAATTTTAGTAGTTGCGTTTAATTAGAAGTAGGACTTGGATCTTATTTGGTGTCACCCGTGGCTTGACTGTGTTCTTTTTAAATGTGGTGTACAGTGACCAGGCTAACTCCTCCAATTACAAGGCATGTCTCTCTTCTTTAGTGCCTTCAAACGCTGTTGTTACACAGTCACTAACAGTATTTTAATGACACAAGTTTTACAGCGTTATTAACTGCAGATCTTATCTTATTACCCCAGCTGTAACTAAGTCCTACAAATACAGCAGCCATGTTGGATTTTGAGGATTTTGTCTTGATTTGATCTTAAAACATCACTGCTGCATGTCATCAAAGTTTGCACACTGTTCCTTTAAGCTCAAAACTCAGCATATACACTCTGTACTTTGTGTTGTGCATTATTTTATAAAATGATTTTGAAATTTGTCAAACAGCTAATGCTCTGGTATTATTAAGAATGGCTTCAATACTTACATCTTATTTATTCTCCCTTATTTCTCTCATATCATGGCTGTTAAGCTACATATTTAAGCTCGTAAAGAGTTTTTTGGCCCAAATAACTTGTTGCTAAGGTCTGGGACAGACTTTAGAAAAGGCTTACAGGGGCAGTAGCCCAGGGCCCTAATTTTTGGGGGCCCCCAAAGATTTTTTTTTTCTTTCTATTTTTTTTTTTTTTTATTTTAATTTTTTTATGAATGTGTGTTCTGCATTGGACTTTATTTAAAACGCACAACCCCATATCAGGTGAATTGTAATAATATTTTGGGATTTTTATGAATGTAAACAATACTCAAGTATTTGAAAATTCCGAATTATAGTATACGTTTTTGGGAACAACATAGAACTATTGTTCAGGGGATGTATTAAACCTACCATGCATTAATTCCTACTTGCCTATGTATATGACTACTTAATAGTATATTGTAAGTTGCATAAGTAGAAGACTCTCTCTGTAGTGGATAGGGCACCAAACTGGCTCTAGCCCAGGGGGCCACATCTTTGTTAATCCAGCCCTGGCTAAGGTCCTGATATGTCTTAAATTGTGATTAAGTTGAATCTTAATATTTAATGTCTGAATGAAAAAGTGGATCATGTGATCTACGACTATCTCTGTTGTTTCCACCAGTTTCATTTCTCTGACTGAGCTAGGTTTTGTGTTTGCTTTAAAGTCCATGAGACAGCTCCACTAAGCTCCACCTGTGTGGGAAAGAGTTAATTTATCTGAGTTTTGTTCATCACACTATTCTTATTATTTCATTGCATATCAGTTCATTTTTTTATTGTAGTTAAGTATTAGATATATTGTGGAAATTAGTTGTCATAATTATGCTCTAATATTACACAGTATTTATTTAACTTTACATTATTTTCTGACAACTTTGCATGATACTGTGTTTAAATATTATTTTGGTTTCAATATTCATTTGGACACTCTTTTAAAGTATGAGAAATTTGGAACCCTGAACAACCGTATTTAATTACTGTACACTATGAGCACACTATGAGTACACTATGAACATGCAAAAAATATCTTTAGATTGTCAGTATAACAAAGGAGTAACAATGTAATGAACTACAAAGTGATTTGGAATATTTTCTAAAAAAAAATATATAAATAAAAAAAATAAAATAAAAAAAAAAGATGAACAAAACTCACTGTTTTAGGTAGAAATTCAAGATGAAATTCAGAAACACCTTATCTCATTGTACAAAATACAGTAATAATGTTCCCCGTGTGATGTCACTGCCCTTATATGGTAGAGGTGAGTGTTCTCTGCATCCAGCTCACAATTTTTAAAAACTTACAATTAAGCCCAAATATACCCGTCAGATCTGATTTTTAAAGTAATCTTTTGAATTTTACCAACATGTTCCTTCTGCATGGAAGTAGTATTGTTTATTGTTTGTTTGTTTTTGGAGTGGCCCCAGCTAGAGTCCAGGACTGAATCTGTGGGAGGCACTAAAGATTAGATCTTCTAACCTCATCACCAAAAATAAATTGGCAAAATCCCAGTGAAAACATGTAAAAAGCTGGTCAGCAAGAAGGGTTTGATTTCTGTAATTCTGATGAATGTTTCTCAATGAATTATTGACAAGGGTGAAAATAATTTTTGACATATCGTTTTTTTAATTCAAGTTTAAATTTTTAAAAAAAGTTCTGAAAACGAATACACCTTTTACATTGTTTTATTATCTTTTGATAGAAGTCTGTCTCATTTCCTATCAGAAACAAACTTCTTGGTTGAACAAAAATAGTTTTCAATATGCTGGTCTAAATAATTTTAGACTTAACTGTTTCCTTGTCCAAACTCATCAAAATTTCACCAATGTGTTAATTGTATGTATTATTGTTCATTTATATTTGTTCTGTGATGAAAAACAAAACACTTGGGTTGCATGCAGGACACCTGAGGGTAAGTGGGGAGGGGGGGGCACTGAGCATCTTAGCCCTTGGTTCTTTTGATAGTAAATGCGTCCCTGTTTAAATGTAAAAATAACTGAGCACAAGCTGCTTATTCACATATCTCTGTGCGCCCTTTCCAAGTCATCCTCGTTACCAGCTTCAAAACGAATGTCCTGCATGTTACTGTGTAGCACTGCGAAGCACCCTGTGATGATAAAACTTGCCCCGATCGGTTAATGGCTGCAGGAGGTTCGCATATAAAAACTCTTGGAAAGCGTGTGAGTGAACTATTCGCAGCAGAAATGTCAGAGGTATTTGACCATCCTCCAGCATCTGTCTGATAATTTTCCTTGTGTGGTGCTGGGGTTGAAATGTGAGCGTCACGGCGCTCACTCCTCCTCCTCCTCCTCCTCCTCCTGTGTGTCTCTGCCGGAGTGAAGTCCCTCTGAGCGGCTCGCAAACTTCAGTGTGGAGCCTGAAAGCGGAGAAAGAGGAGCCTCTGGAGCCGATAAAAACGACACGAAGTGCCGCTCTCCTGTCTGGTTCCTCCCAGTCGGATCGAGGATTAACTCCCCGCGCCTTATTTTTCTGGTTTCTGCTCAACAGATTACCGAAGTTTCCCGGCTGTCACGCTGCGGTTACGGACCTGTTTCTCCGCGTTCTCTTGGATTAATCTGGTGTATTTGCGGACTTCATGATCAAACATTAAGATTCTCTCTGTGTGCAGTTGTTATCTATCTTTTCGGAGTTTTTTTTTTTTTTGTTTTTTGTTTTTTTGTTTTTTTTTTTAATTTATGGGGAAATAACGGGGATCACTCCGTCTCTGTCTGACATTTTCATGCTTATTCCTACAGGACACAGACTTATTATTTTTCCTAGTTGAGAATAATCAGCATGGATGGTTGTCCGCTGCAGGTGGTGCTTTTCTTATGTCTGCTGGTGATTTCCAGCTCCAGCTTTGAGATTGGCTCCTACGACCTGGAGCGGGACAGACCGGCTAAGTGCGAGCCTATCGTGATCCCCATGTGCCAGGGGATCGGCTACAACCTCACCCGGATGCCCAACTTCATGCAGCACGACGACCAGGAGGAGGCTGCTATCAAGCTGCTGGAGTTCGCCCCCCTGGTGACCTATGGCTGCGACGTGCACCTCCGCTTCTTCCTCTGCTCCCTCTATGCCCCCATGTGCACGGACAAAGTGTCGACCTCCATCCCCGCCTGCAGGCCTATGTGTGAGCAGGCCAGGGAGAAGTGTGCCCCCATCATGAAGCAGTTCAGCTACACCTGGCCTGACTCGCTGAACTGCTCCAAGCTGCCCACCAGGAATGACCCCAACGCCCTGTGCATGGAGGCCCCCGAGAACGAAACCAGGACAGAGGGTAAGAAGGGTGAGGGGATGCTGCCGGTGCCCCCCAGGCCCCGGCAGCCGGGCCCCACTGGTGCCCGCTCTCCGGGCACTGTGGGCTCCTGTGAAAACCCAGATAAGTTCCAGTTTGTGGAAAAGAGCCAGTCCTGCGCCCCACGCTGCTCCCCGGCCGTGGACGTCTACTGGTCCAGGCAGGACAAGGACTTTGCCTTCATCTGGGTGACCGTGTGGTCCATCCTGTGTTTTGTGTCCACTGCTTTCACTGTTCTGACCTTCCTCCTGGAGCCCCACCGCTTCCAGTACCCAGAGAGGCCCATCATATTCCTCTCCATGTGTTACAACGTCTACTCTGTGGCCTTCATCATCCGTTCAGTGGCGGGGCCGGAGAACATCGCCTGTGATCGGGAGCACGGAGAGCTTTACATCATCCAGGAGGGGCTCGAGTCAACTGGCTGCACCATAGTCTTTCTCATCCTGTATTACTTTGGGATGGCCTCTTCAATCTGGTGGGTCATCCTCACCCTCACCTGGTTCCTAGCTGCAGGGAAGAAGTGGGGCCACGAGGCCATTGAAGCCCACAGCAACTACTTCCATATGGCTGCTTGGGGCATCCCTGCTCTCAAGACTATCGTCATCCTCACCATGAGGAAGGTGGCTGGAGATGAGCTGACAGGGCTGTGCTACGTGGGCAGCATGGACTCGGGGGCGCTCACTGGCTTTGTCCTAATTCCACTGTCCTGCTACCTGATCATCGGCACATCCTTCATTCTCACGGGCTTTGTTGCCCTCTTCCACATCCGCAAAGTCATGAAGACGGAGGGCACCAACACGGAGAAGCTGGAGAAGCTCATGGTGAAGATCGGCATCTACTCCATCCTCTACACAGTACCTGCCACCTGCGTCATTGTCTGCTACTTCTACGAGAGGCTCAACATGCACTACTGGAAGCTGAGGGGCCTGCAAATGAAGTGTGGCTCCTTCGGGGGCCACGCCGGCGACTGCTCGCTGCAGACGTCCGTCCCCACGGTGGCTGTGTTCATGCTGAAGATCTTCATGTCGCTGGTGGTCGGGATCACCAGTGGGGTGTGGGTGTGGAGCTCCAAGACCCTGCAGACCTGGCAGGGCCTGTGCAGCAGGAAGCTGGCGGACAGGACTAGTGGGAGGAAGCCCTGCGGCGGCGTGAACTGCGGCAGCACGCACTGCCACTACAAATCTCCCGCTGTGGTTCTGCACATGGCCAAGACTGACCCACACTCAGACAGCCCCACACATGTCTGACAGGAAACACACACATTATGTGCCCTGCTTGAGGAGCTGCTTAAGGACTTGAACTGAACTGTGGGGTACTTCTCTGCTGCTGCTAATGGGCACACAGGTTTCTATAAACAGTATTCAATCAGTACATAAAGGGAAATGTTCGGTATTGTTACCCATATTTTCTTGCTCATGCTGTTCTCCAGTTTTGCAAAGCAAAAATATACCAATATGTATACATATACTGTTAAATGGGAGGAATCTGGGAAATATTTGTGTATTTTCCTCTCTGAGAGTGTCATGATTATCTGTATAAATCTGTAAAAAATGGTTTATTTATTGTAAATATATTTAATTTAAAGCCCACCTTGGCTCTCACAAGAGTTGTTTCGTTACATGCATTAAAGGGTAAGGGAAAATAAGTGCCTTTTATAAGAAAATTTGGCTTTTTTGGGGAGAGGTTAATAAATTTGTGGAGTTCATGTAAAACTATCTTGTGTCCCGAAGATTATTTAACCATTTAAGGATTATTTAAGGATTTCAATGCGAACACATGATCATCTGGTTTTTTTTTTGTTTTGTTTTTTGTTTTTTTGTGCCATTGGTCTCAGATATTTAGACTGTTATTTATTTATTTTTTAAATGTGGGACTCTCGGCGCTTGTGTTTGTCTTCCCAGTGCATCCCAGAGGCATCCTCGTCTATCCTCAAACAGAATCGCTGATGAATGGAGTGACAAACCGTGGCAGGCATTAATGTTTGCGTCATCGGCTTTAAAAAATGCAGCAGCACTTCGAGGAGGAATATATTAAATTAATGGCTGTTTTAATCCTTTTCCTCAGAGTCAGTGTTGTTGCCCCCGCTCCTGCTCTCTCTCTCTCTCTGCTCCATTTGATCGTCGTTCAAAACACTCGGCACTTTGATCTGAAAGCACAAATCTAAAGTGGATTTCAGACTTATTGCATGGTTTCACTGACAGATTTAAGTTTAGCACAGCCACTCAAAGCTGGGGCAGCTCATTGAACTGATGGACTATTAACTGAACATTCAACTTCAATGCCAGCTTGCGGCTCCAGGAATAGCTGACATGGATTAGTGGAATTCCACTTTTACAAAACATTTTGTTTGGCGAGAACAATTCACCTTTATGGCTGCATAAATTACTGCAAGGTATAAACGATGACTGACTTATTCAGAGAAGAAGAATGTCAAACATTATTTTCATTAAGTAAGATCTCTAAGTGGGTTCTTGCCACTAGCTTTTCTGTAGTAAACTCAGTTTTATAAAGCATGAGAGCCACCATGTCCTCAGATGGTCCATAAAAAAGGGAAAATAAATAGCTTTTACATTAGGAGGCCGCATCACAGCAGTGCCAACACAAATTGCAAACTCACGCACCAGGTTGTTTTACTGCACAACACTGTGGAAATAAGTGTGTTTGACAGCAGTGGGGTTGATTGTTTATTACGCCGGCCTGCAATTGTGTGCTTTGTCACCACCTCCTAGAAGCAGCACATCATGGCAGTCAGCATGGAAAAAAAAGCTGCACCGTGACCAGAAGCGTGTTTTTGCAGCATTAACAGTTTGTCAGCAGGGGGTGAAGCAGGCGTATGCTCGCTGACATCTGCAGAGCTGTTTGGTTTTCATTTTTTCCACCATTACAATTTCATTTTGAGAATAAGATCTCCTAGAACTTGAGTACACATTTAAAACCACAGAACTGACCCAAATATGTTGTCAGCATTGCATAAATTATTAACAAACATCTTTAGATTACCTCAAAACATTCTGTTACTGTTAGCAACTCAAAAACAATTAGTACGAAACCCTAACTGCTTTTTGTGAGTTATGGTAAAAATTTGATGCCAAACAATTTTATGTAAGCTGTTTGTTTAATCTTTAGCAGTGAGTTTAAATTTAAACGTTTACCTTTCCCAGTGTGAAAGTTTGATCTCAAAGGTTACTAAAGGCTTAAGCTGTCAAATAAAGAGATCAGAGGATAAAGTGCAATTTTTCTTCCTGAAATGAAGTGGAATTGAAGTATAATCAGCATGAACACAAACAGAATTTCACTCTTCTCCACATTTCAGTTTAAAATCTCACACTTCAATATAATATATAGCGATTCTTATAGAGTCAAAATAAACACTCTTTTCAAAGCTCTTACAAATACACAACTGATATGTGTGGAATATGTTTGTGTTCAGCCCCCTACAATGTAATACCCCTAAATTAATTCCTGTGCAACCCTTTTTGTGTAATCTAATTTCAATCTAAATCCACTAAATCAATCTAAATCTCACAAAGCCCTGTTCAATCGGTCATAGAGAGAGAGAGAGAGAGAGACTATGGCACAACAGCAAATCTACCAAAACATGGTATTCATGTAAACTGGAGGCTGTGCTTGTGGGACCAAGCAACATATAAACCACATAGAAAAAACTATTTTGGGGAGAAAAGTAACTCTGAACACATCACCCTGAACACATGCCCACCTCCCCCCCGCCCCCTCCTAGTTTAGCATGGTTGAGAAAGCTGGTCAGAGTTGATGGTATGATGGATGAGCAATCTTGGGAGAAAAAAAAACAAACAAAAAAAACTTTTAGAGGGTGGAAAACAGCTGAGGCCTTCCAGCTGGACAACAACCCAGAACACACAGCCAGAGCCACAATGGTTTAATGGCCCAGTCAAAGTCCAGATCTAGTGCAGAATCTTATTAAAACATTTCCTCTCCATTCATCCTGACTGAGCTTTAGCTATTTGGCAAATGTGACAGCTGTAACTGCAGCAAAAGAGGGATCTACACATTATTGACTCAAATGGTCTGAATACAAATCACACATCACAACTGTGTACTACTATGTGTTGATCAAATCCCATAAACGTACATAGTGAAATTTGTTGTTGTGACAAGACAAAATATATGAATGCTTGTGCAAAGCAACTGTAGTTACTTTTCACCAGTAGATGCTTTATGTCTCAGTAGTAAATCAAGCACATTCCCAGCCTTGGTAGAGCTGCAACCTCTGAGTTAACCTACATTATTTATTCCCTATCCTTGGACAGAGCAACATATGGGCAACTACCAATATCCCTCCCCCCTTTTTTTCTGTTTTCATTACTCAGGCTTTGTCGACGTCGTCCACAGCTTGGCAGGAGTACGCTCCACGTCCTGGACTCTGACACTGGATCACATTTAACTATTAAAAGGGGGCTGTTTTGATTGGAGTCTGCTCGCTCGCAGCCATGAGCCTCGGCTGGCCGGGTTCTCATCCACATGTTCCAGTTCATAGATGCCTCCTGAATGGGAAGTGGGGGGAGGGGGGGCGTGCTTCCTCTACTAGTTTACACTCCAGTGGCGTGACCCAGGGAGCCAGTGCACTTGCTGTGTGAGACAAACCGGCTCTCCCCACCTGTGCCGAGCTGATTAGATAGTGAGGAGGTGGCTGCAGAGGGGAAGTTTGTGTTCTGCTGCAGTGTTTTGTTTGAACTTTTTCCCTCCCTCAGCATTTCTTATTTGATTTTCAGTGTGTCTTCCAGGTTATTACCGAATACGAATTAGAAATTACTTGTTATTGCAGCAAAGGGATGTCTTTTTTTTTTTTTTTTCTTTTTTCAACTTTTCCCCTCCTCACATCTGAATTCTATCGCTGCGTTTCCAGGTCACCGACAGTTATTTTTAGCTGCTTTCATTCACAGAGGAAAGGAATCACAGAGCACAGAGCAACAGATAGAAGCAAGAAAGAAAAGTTCATACAAAAATCAGAGTTTGTTTGAACTGTGGTTTTTTTGGCGCCAGAAATGTGCCTGCCGGGAACACCTTCCCCTCCTAATACACACACACACCTGGGGTCAGTAGTGCACGGGTATACACAACCAATGAGCACCAAGCTTGTTTTACAGAAGACCCCACCCCGCCTCCAGTAAAGTCCAATTTCAGGACTAAGTAAGCTCAGTCTCGCTCGAGAGGTTTAGTTTGGCTGAGTTTCCGAGCTGTTTTTCTTCTCCTCTGGCTCAGGAGGTTAAATAGTGTCAGAGTCACTGAGCAGCAACTTTGTCTGGGCCAAAAGGCAGTCTACTCCCAGAAAAGGCAACACTTTCCCTTCAGGGTTTCTCAGAAAATTCTAATTGTGCTCATTGTTACCCCTACAGAGTATGTATTATTTCCCAAGCTGTGTGGAACAGGGGCATTTATGCAGGATTTGTGAAGTTTATTTCTGATTTTTTTTAAAAAGCGTGAAAACACCTCAGTGCTAATCCTGCTGCTGACACCATGTTTTTGTCTGCTGAGGAGAAATCCCTCCATCTGGTCACGGGTCTGATTAAAGGCGATCATTATGGCATCAATGCGCCTCCCTCGTATACTTAAACTCCTGCCCACCCCTGAGGGTAAAATAGGGGGAAAATAAAAGCATCCTTCATTACCCTGCCCTCCCTCTTTCTGTAGTCCCTCACCCCCCACCCTTGAGCACTATCCCTTTCCTGGGTTGTTTTGATGTGTAAATGAGCGTATTGAAAACCTGCAGGCCCCCAAAGAGATGCTTTCCATGAAAATGCGCCAGTCGGAGAGCACCAGGGTTCACACAGCTCGCCACTCCTCACAAGCAGACTCTAATCAGACGGCGAGCACGCCACTGTCGTCTCTCCTGTCAGGGCAAGACGTACACACACACACCACTGCACATGTATTCTGACTCATTGTCATTTACACAACGACCTGTGAGAGGGATCTGTTCCCAGGGCCAAGACACCCCCGGAATCTAAGTTTGCAGCAACTTTGTTATGATACATTGTAGGGAGGAAATCGATGATAAGATTTAAAAGCTGTGTTCGGTGTTCTGAAATTTGTGAAACAGAGCAAAGAAAATTATCAAAGGTGTTTTGATGGTAGTTATCAAATATTACTCTTTCAAACATACTCCAAATATTACTTGGACAGTTTCTGAAAATTGTTGCATTGACAAAGTCTGAGTCTAGAGGATTTCTACACATTTGTTCCCTAACTTCAAAGTTTTTAGACATGCATGTTATGAACAACAATACATATAAGATAAGTCAACAAATTAGAATGTCACTGAAAAGTTAATTAATTTCAATAATTCACTTTCAACTATGAAACTCATATTATAGAGTCATTACACAGAAGGTGACGTATTTCAGGCATTTATTTTTGTTAATTTTAATGATTATGGCTTACAGTCAATAAAAAACCTCAATTTAGGTTCCGTCAGAAAATTTAAATAAAACCAATAAAATATATTTTTAAATTCAGAAATCATATTGTATGGTCATTACAATCATAATGAAGACCGCTGAGTCACAGCCAGCCTCCAATTGTGGGGTAAATCACAAAATGTCATTGTCAGCAGGGCTGTATTCAAGCTTATTGATAAAAAGTTGAGTGGAAGGGAAAAGTCTGGTAGAACCAAAGTCCACAAGCAGCAGAAATAACCACAGCGTTGAGAGGATTGTGAAGCAAAACTGAGAATATATGGAGTATTATCCAGAGGAAGATGAGAAACACCAGAGCCAACAAATCAGATGACCTCAGGGTTGCTATTACAGAAACCTGGGCTTCCCTAAACACCACAGCAGAGCTGCAAGATGATTGCCCCCATACCATCCTGGACTGATGCTGTAATATAAGCAGCCAACCATATAGTGAGTACATGTACCGTACATTACACAGGCATACTTCTGTGTTAAAATCCTTTTTTATTGGTCATATGTAACATTATTATATTCTGAGAAACTTATCAAGGTAACTGAACTAAAGCCTTGGAGTATTTTACTCCCTGTGCAATGATTACATATTATGTATGAGGCTCACTTGCTGAAATTAATTACTGAAATACCATTGACTTAATGGAATGCAGCCATGCACTGACTTTTTCTCTTATAACCTGTGTGTCACAGATAAAGATGATGTTCCCCCTCGTTGTTTTCACCACAGAATAGACAAGATGAGTTAGAATAAGGATAAGTTTAAAAAACACACATTTTTCATTACATTGTGAACTGGACGTAAAAACTCATATGTGGAGAGTGATGTAATGTCAGGAGCTGATTAATCACAACTGCCAGATTATTTGCTAAAGGAAGGTTAGAAACTAGGGGTTAAAAAAATACTAGATAACAGAGTCAGAGAGATTTTTATGGAGCCATTCTAAAGCACAACCTTGTTTTACATAAGGGTGGACATGCTCTCTTTGCAGCTGTAAATAATCATTCTTATCATCCAAGGAATGAACATAAGCAGGACAAAGAGGGATATGGGTTTTAGGCTGTAAGCTGCTACCGACGAGCGACTCTGTTGTCCAGCACCTGTCTCCAAGCGCACCGTATTACATGCATCATGGCTTGATCTTTTCAGCAGTTGGCCTTGTGGGTCTTCCTTAAAAAAAGACCATCATCACACCGAATAATGGTTTATTCCAGGGCCCATTAAAATTTCAAAAATCTGCATCATACACAGGAAAACTGAGACTTTTACAGAAGCAGAAAAACAAGTACTCGGAACCTGAATAGGCTGATCTGAAGAGCTGCCTCTGAAGTTAGACTGAGCCTAGACTCGGTGGAGGACCTGTCTGGTGTGTTCCTTGGACTTCATGACGCTGTTTGCTCCGCAATATTCTCATAGCCAACCTCTGAGGCCGTCACAGAGCAGCTGTATCTGTACTGATGTTAGATTACACATAGGTGGACTCTGTCTAGTCATTAGCAATCATCAGGTAACTTCTGAAGGCAACTGGTTGCACTCAGAGAAAAGGGGGATGAATACTTTTGCACACTGCACTTTTCAGTTTTTTATTTGTTAAAATAGTTTTGAATCATGTATAATTTTCTTTCGCCTTCACAATTGTATAGCACTTTGTGTTGGTCTTTCACATCCAATCAAATATATTTATGTTTGTGGTTGTAATGTGACAAAATGTGGAAAAAGTTCAAGGAGTATGAATACTTTTGCAAGCCACTGCATCTGTGTAGCAGAGGCTCTGTAAACCGATTCAGTCATCTGATGTGCAGTTTTAACTCTCACCTGAAGGATTTCAAAAAACTATTTCTGGAAACCTGCAGGGCCAAGGTCAGAGCGTTGGAATTACTCTCCTCAAGCAGTGTGATAATTATTTTAAGTCATTAAATCTTAATCCTGCAGAACACTTATTACTTACTGTGAGGCACTTTATGTAAATCAAATCAAAATCAAACTGATTAAATCT
Organism: Anableps anableps; assembly: GCA_014839685.1. Taxonomy (NCBI): domain Eukaryota; kingdom Metazoa; phylum Chordata; class Actinopteri; order Cyprinodontiformes; family Anablepidae; genus Anableps; species Anableps anableps. Next base: position 20,904,049 of record CM026068.1, on the reverse strand, counting down.
GCATCACGATCCTTTAGTTTGATTTTTTTTTCTCCGTTTTTCTCCTTTTTTCCTGGTCTCTTCTTCCTTTTTTGGTTTTCTCTACTCCTGTCTTTTGATCAATAAGGAGATGACAGAGAAATAAAGCTTCCTCATCTGTCTGTACTCATTCCTGAGCTCTGTCTGCCTGTGGCTGATGCAGAGATGAATCGATGAACAGAAGGAGGTTCCACCGCTCGCTTGCGCTCTCTGAAGCCAACAGTGTTGCTGTGATCACTGTTAATCTCCTTTGCCACTCTGTTGCCACCTCCTCAGATATACTCATCCCATTTCCAGAAGTAATCACACCCTCTTTCTCTTCCATGCTAATTAGGCTCCATCAGAACCTCAGAAGTCACCCTTTAGGGTTCGGCAGTAAGTGAGATTCGTCTTTGAGCAAGAGGTCAGCCATGGCAAGCATTTATTTGAGGGTTAAATCACAGCACGGCTGTCATCATGCTGTTATGTTGCACGATCAGAGGCTTGGGATTATATAGGTCAGACGTTGGGGAGTGAGAGCACCCCTTTTGTAGTTGCCATTTTTATTCAGTTGCTAGGCAGCACCCGCTCTAATCTCTTGTACCAAAGAGTGTCTCCCCAGAGAAAAAGAGAGGGAGCAGGAGTTACAAAGGATGGAAAAAAATGTGAAAAAAGCATCAATAAAGAACACAGGCCCATGAAAGGGGGGTGCTTTTAGAGACAATATAAAGGGAGGGAGTGAAAGTGGGCTGGAAGGGGGAGTCTGAGCTTGGCTCTGAAACTACCTTTGGCCCTCCTGAACATTTTTAAACCTTTGTAGTTTCATTGAGCCATTGAGTTAATACATAAAAGATCACACAGCTCCATCAGCAGTTCACTGTCAACATCTAAATCTGCTCCCAAATGTCCAGAACAAAAGAGTCTTTTGAGAACAGTTGATGAAAGTCACAGTGTTAAGGCAAGCTGTCTGACAACAGGTACTAAAATGGATCAGAACTGCATGGATCCAGAAGTCAGTTCTGGGAAGAGTATCCGCTGTCACAATGCTGCTGCTGGTGCCACTGCTGCAGCACCCCCATCCTAAATGTACTCTTGTCACGCTCCGCCATCAAAGACTCACCCCTCAGCTCTGTGTTCTCAAATAGGAGGCACATCCCTCATCTCCCACGTACTGATCCCCCCCTCCCACTCCAGCCCCAGGCTCAGAAAGGATCTACCATTCACACCCTTTGATTTGGAGTTTTGAAGTTTGCTCTTGTCTACCTTTTCCCTCGTCTTTTTTGTTTCGTGATGAATGTTTTGATTCTTAAAGTTTTCAGAGGATGCAGACTTTGCAAGCTTGGCACTGCAGCTCTGCTGACTCTGGTGCTGTGCTACACTTGTACCAGGGTTTTTAGTCATCTGGTTTTTGCAAAGAAAAAAAGATGAAAAGAAATTTATTTTGGGAAATGAACGAATTTACCTTCTTGATTAGGTTAAAAAAAAGAAATCTCATCTCTGTAGACATAAAACAAAGCTACAGCCTAAAGGCAGCAAGTAATTAGCATCGTTTGACATGACAGCAAAACAATGAATACATTTGGGAATACCTCAATTTTTATGTTTTTTAATCCAGAAAACAGATTTTTTTGTGAAGTAACACTTCCTAAAGAATATGCACTTTTTCCTCTGGTTTTGGATTCATGTTAGCATATAGTTAGCTAACCTGTTTTCTAACTTCATATGGTCTACCATCCATAAAGTGGACATCCAATCATGTCTTTATTATCTTTATTATGACTAAGTCAGACTGTCCACACATTGTCCATTTAGCTCTTATATACATTTTCAAATTGGTCAAATATAGTTCTAAGACAAGTCCACTGAAATCCCTGTTGATTACCAATCCCTACTTCAAAATCCAACATGGTTGATTTTATCATGTATCAAAAGTAGAAATGGCTGCAGTTACAGTTTATTTTTTACCTAAGTCAGTTTATGTCTCAATAAATCAGGGGCACTCAGCACTGTACAGCATCTATCATTGTGAACATGGCTGATGTAATTGAATATGACAGAGTATTAAATCATTATTAGCTTGTATTGGTAATGTTAGTTAGCCTCATCTCAGCACTGAGCACAAAAGTGATCAAGTCATCCTGGTTTTTCAGGTACAAGAACAGGGTTCTGGTGGAAGTGATGTCAACCTGATTTAGAGATTAGAAAATGTTGACGAGCTGCCAAAAGGAAAGAGATAGTGAGCTCCTCTATAAGTCACACTCTATGCAATGTAGTTCTATGCTCTTGCTCAGACAAGTTTCATTTCCGCCATTTCCAAAAACCACATGCAGCTTGGGTGAAATTGTGACTGGTTTTAAAAACCGTGGTAGTAGGATCCCAGCTAGCATTGAACGTTCAGACAACGTCCCCTGAACGTTGCCATGAACATTCAGCAAACGCCAAAATAAAACACAATTAAACGTCCACTGGACGTTGTCTGCAGACGTTCAGTGAACGTCTTGCAAACATTCACTGAATGTCTGCAGACAACTTTTGCTGGACGTTTAATAGTTTCATTTTGACATTCAGCGAACGTCTAGCAAACTTTCACTTTAAATATCTAAAGACAATGTTCGCCAAATTTTAAAATGACATATTAATTACATTAAAGACTACTAAAGTAAAAGTAATGATTAAAAACACTTTGTTCTACTATACATGTATGTACATAAGAGATATTATCAATAAAAGTTTCATTAGAAAAATGTAAGTGGTACAGAGCGTCAATTTTAATGCAATGGTGTTTGGAATTAGACATTCATTATAAAAAAAAAAAATAAATAAAAAAAAATCAAGGAAAACATCAGCATTTTAAAACATCCATTGCTTAGAAAAATATCTTTGGATCAGAGGGGTAGCATACCCAGAAGTTGTACTCAAGTCAGAGTATTAGTATAGTTAGGTTTAAAATATAATTGCCTAAAAAACTATATTGAGTGACATGATAGTTTTTTGATTGACCATTAAACGCATTGTGTCAGACACATTGTAGCAGACTTAAGTAGAGGGCAATGAAAGTAAGGCAGGGATATTTAAAGCACCTAACAGCACATCAAGCTGAACTTTGGTCTTTACAACAGCACATCTGCGATAGCTGGGAAAAAGTCTTCTACTCACATCCTCAACACTAGAGTCATCTTCAACAGTAACCTCTTCTTTGAACACCACGTCAACCACATCACAAAAACTGCTTTCTTTCATCTAAACAATATTGCTCCTCTCCGCCAATCACTCCCCTTCTTGGCTGCTGAAATTCTCATCCATGCCTTCATCACCTCCAGACTCGAAGACTGTAACAGTATTATTTGTGGTTCATCATCCAAAGTCCTCAATAAACTCCAGCACACCTCACACAGTTCTCCAGAAGCTCCATTGGCTCCCTGAACCTCAAAGCATCCATTTCAAAGTCCTCCTTCTTACCTACAAAGCCCTCCATAACCAAACCCCATGCTACCTCACCAATCTGTTCCTCCATCACACTCCTTCCTACAGCCTCCGCTCCTCTGATGCCAACCTCCTGTCTCCATCACTCAGAACCAAGCACTGGACCTGGGGTGACAGAGCCTTCTCCATAGCTGCTCCCACCCTCTAAAACTCTCTCCCCAAACACATCCGTGACTATACAGACCTATCCACATTCAAATCACATCTCAAAACTAACCTTTTCAGAACAGCTTGTATGATTAATGTCCTGTTTTATGCTCATCCTGTGTTTATTAATGCTATGAATTTAGGTGTTTTCCTTTTATGATTTTGTTTGATACTTAAGTGTTCTGTTTGTAATTTTGCTTGATTTCTGTAAAGTGTCTGAGTTTTTAGAAAAGCACTATATAAATAATATGTATTATTATTATTATTATTATTATTATTATTACATTGTTTTATTTCAGCCACAATTGACAGTTCTAGAGCATAAGTGACCTGTTTAAGGCCATGCTACAACATCTCCACTGTTCCATGTTTTTTTCGTTGATAATGACTCATGGTTCACCAAAACCTTAGAGTTGACTCTGTAACTCTTTCCAGACTGTAAGACATCAACAAAGTTGTTTCTCATCTGTTATTGAATTACTTTGGATTGGGGCATAATGTGCTCCCATTGGAAATTCTTCTTCGCTTTGTCAAACATCTTCTATATAAGTGACTACGTACAGTGTGCCTGAAGTTAACTAATGACTGTCACATATGGACATTATCCTAAAATATTGAGAGATGTAACTGACATGGCTAGAGGATCACTAAAGGCAGCAAACTGAAGATGGAAGTCTGGTCACATTTGAAGGCAACCTTTCTTCCCTTAACATTAATCACTGCCAAGGAGAAGACTTTGGACAGGAAGTAAGCTGGAATAACAGTTTATATATATATATATATATATATATATATATATATATATATATATATATATATATATATATATTTACAAATATATTATGGTTCATCATCCAAAGTCCTCAATAAAATCCAGCACACCTCACACAGTTATTCATATATATATATATATATATATATATATATATATATATATATATATATATATATATATATATATATATATATATATATATATTTTACAAATATATTATGGTTCATCATCCAAAGTCCTCAATAAAATCCAGCACACCTCACACAGTTATTCATATATATATATATATATATATATATATATATATATATTATGGTTCATCATCCAAAGTCCTCAATAAAATCCAGCACACCTCACACAGTTATTCATATATATATATATATATATATATATATATATATATATATATATATATATATATATATATATATATATATATATATATATATATATATATATATATATATATATATATATATGGCTGGGTAGCTCAATGGGTAAGTCACCCGACCTTCACCCGGGAGACCGGGGTTCGAATCCAGGCCGGGTCGCTTGGTTGAGATACCCAGTGTGGGTCCTTAGGCAAGATCCTTCGCGCTACTGCCTACCTCATGATGAGTGATAAAGGAATACACGCCATGCCGGCTCAGACGTCGCCCGGCCAAACAAGGTCTGCGTCAGGTGCTGGGGAACCAGGGCACCTTCACGAAAAATGGGTTACTGGAACAAGACGGAATTGGGCGAGAGGTGAAAACTTGGATCTGTTGGAATGCTACTACTCAAGTAACCCTAGTCATAGGGGTTACATGCAAAGAATGCGGGAGGAATGGTTACGTCGACATCCCCATTCAACACTAACTGCCAAACAACTAGTAGCTCAGTGTTCCAACATCCGCAAACGGCAAATGCTGTCACAACTTGAGATAGACGAGGTACAACACAAATGCTACGGCAAGGGGGAGCCAGGACGCCAGGTCAGAGGGGAGTTAGCTTCAACTCCCCACCCGCAGATTGGGTATGCAGCCCCAATAATGAACGAACCATCACAGCTGAACGAGGCAGCAACTGACCTGAGAGGTAGGATCGTGGCCCGAATGAACACCGGGCAATCCCGATGCCAATTACAACGGCTGAGTGAAGTACCATCAGAAAGTCTCATTGAAGATGTGAATGCAGCATTGAGAACGATCCCTACCAACACCATAACGGAAACCAATGAGCTGGTGTACAACTCAGCATCAGTGATCCTTGAGATGCTCGGCTATAGGAGCAACCATGAGATTCAATACCCACCATGGAAAAGACGGTTAGAGGCTAAAATCAAGGTAACAAGAAGGGAAGTGAGCCAATTGTCAGAGCTCCAAAGAGGTGCAATCAAAAGACCAGTACCCAAGCGGTACAGCCAGATGCCCATACCTGAAGCGCTCGAAACTGCCAAACAAAGGCTCCAAGCCTTGGCCAGTCGCCTAAAGAGGTACACGAGAGAAAATGAAGCCAGGAGGATTAACCGGCTCTTCTCCACCCAACCAGCTAAAGTGTACTCTCAATGGCAGGGTAATAACAACAGAGCAGACCCACCAAGGCTGGAGACCCAACAGTACTGGAAAGGCATATGGGAAAGGGAGGCGACCCACAACAGCAATGCACAGTGGCTAATCTCTCTACGAGATGACCACAGCAACCTCCCTGAGCAAGCCCCAGTATCTATCACAGTGGCAGATGTCCAAGAAAGAGTCTCAGGTATGAAAAACTGGACAGCACCAGGTCCTGACATGATCCATGCCTACTGGCTAAAGAAACTCACTGCCCTCCATGAGCGACTGGCAGCTCAAATGAACCAGCTGCTACAAAGTGGGACTCACCCTGAATGGTTAACTGAAGGGCGCACAATCCTGGTCCAGAAGGATCCCTCAAAGGGTTCGGTCCCATCCAACTATCGGCCAATAACCTGTCTCTCTTCAACATGGAAGCTCATGTCAGGCATCATAGCAGCTAAGATAAGTGGGCACATGGATAAATACATGAGTACAGCACAGAAGGGCATCGGCATAAATACCAGAGGAGCCAAACACCAACTCCTGGTAGACCAAACAGTCGCCCGAGACTGCAAAACCCGACACACCAACCTGTGCACGGCTTGGATTGATTACAAGAAAGCCTATGACTCAATGCCACACACTTGGATCATTGAATGCTTAGAGATGTACAACATCAACAGGACTCTAAGAGCCTTCATTGCAGCCTCGATGGGGATGTGGAAAACCACCCTTGAAGCCAACTACAAGCCAATTGCACAAGTGTCCATCAAATGTGGCATATACCAAGGAGACGCTCTGTCCCCACTGCTGTTCTGCATAGGTCTGAACCCCCTCAGCCAAGTCATCAACAAGACTGGCTACGGATACCGACTCAAGAACGGAGCCACCATCAGTCACCTCCTCTACATGGATGACATCAAGCTGTACGCTAAGAGCAAACGAGACATCGACTCACTGATCCACACCACCAGGATCTACAGCACTGACATTGGGATGTCATTCGGACTAGAGAAGTGTGGTCGGATGGTTACACAGAGAGGGACGGTCATCCACACAGAAGGGGTCTCACTCCCAGAGGGAACAATAGCAGACATTGAGGACAGTTACAAGTACCTGGGAATACCACAAGCAAATGGCAGCCTCGATGAGGTCACAAGGAAAGGAGCCACGGCCAAATACCTCCAACGAGTAAGGCAAGTCCTGAGAAGCCAGCTCAACGGCAAGAACAAGATCCGTGCGATAAACAGCTATGCCTTGCCAGTAATCAGATACCCTGCAGGAATAATAAGCTGGCCAAAGGAAGAGATAAAGACCATGGATGTTAAAACTCGGAAACTACTAACCATGCATGGAGGGTTCCACCCTAAATCCAGCATCCTGAGACTATACGCGAGCCGTAAGGATGGAGGCAGAGGACTAGTGAGTGTGAGAGCCACTGTCCAGGATGAAACATCCAAGATCCATAAATACATCAAGGTCAAAGCCTCAACCGACGATGTGCTCAGCGAATGTCTCAAACAATGGGGACCAGAGGATGAGGTGCTGGAGGAACCATCATGGGAGGATAAGCCCCTACATGGGATGTACCACCGACAAATAACTGAAGTGGCTGATATCAGGAAATCCTACCAATGGCTGGAAAAAGCTGGACTCAAGGACAGCACAGAGGCACTCATCCTGGCTGCACAGGAACAGGCCCTAAACACCAGAGCAATAGAGGCTCAGATCTACCACACCAGACAAGATCCAAGGTGTAGATTGTGCAAGGAGGCCCCTGAGACAGTCCAACACATAACAGCAGGGTGCAAGATGCTGGCAGGGAAAGCGTACATGGAACGTCATAACCAAGTGGCGGGCATAGTGTACAGAAACATCTGTGCAGGATATGGACTGGAAGCCCCGAGATCTAAGTGGGGCACACCCCCAAAGGTGGTGGAGAATGACCGAGCTAAGATCCTGTGGGACTTCCAGATCCAGACAGACAAAATGGTAATGGCGAACCAACCGGACATCGTGGTGGTGGATAAACAACAGAGGAAAGCCGTTGTGGTGGATGTAGCAATACCAAGCGATTGCAACATCAGGAAAAAGGAACACGAGAAACTGGAGAAATACCAGGGCCTCAGAGAGGAACTGGAGAAGGCCTGGAAGGTGAAGACCACAGTGGTGCCTGTGGTCATCGGGGCCCTCGGGGCAGTCACCCCCAAACTGGAGCAGTGGCTAAAACAGATCCCAGGAACAACATCAGACATCTCAGTCCAGAAATGCGCAGTTCTCGGCACAGCCAAGATACTACGCAGAACCCTCAAGCTCCCAGGCCTCTGGTAGAGGACCCGAGCTCAGAGGTTGAGAAAGACCACCCGTGGAGGGTGAGAAGGGAATTTTTTTTTTTTTTTATATATATATATATATATATTATGGTTCATCATCCAAAGTCCTCAATAAAATCCAGCACACCTCACACAGTTATTCATATATATATATATATATATATATATATATATATATATATATATATATATATATATATATATATATATATATATATATATATATATTATGGTTCATCATCCAAAGTCCTCAATAAAATCCAGCACACCTCACACAGTTATTTATATATATATATATATATATATATATATATATATATATATATTTCCCTATGGGATAAATAAAGTATTTTTGAATTTTTGAGTTTTGAATGAGTGAGTAAGGCTGTCCTCAATCAAAATGTCTTATACAAATTCAGCAGCTGAATCATCCAGAGCATTCTGAGCAACTGAGTCAGTGTGTAGTCCTGAGTGAGCATAACCTAAGGCTGCAAGCACCCACAGAATGAACAGGACCACTTTGTTTTACTCAGTCTCAAACAGAAGTGGAAAAACATATAGTACTGGCTTGAGTGCAGAAACTTTCCTTATTTGGAGTGAGATTAATCTGGCCAGAATAAGAGAGTGAGGAATGGGGAAAAAGCATGAGTCTCACCTCAAAAGAGTGAGATTTGGCAGCCCAGTTAGATTTCCAATTTAGCAGATATGTTGTCTTAATGAAAATGTATTTTTTCCAGCAATACACTATGCAGCCACACTAGGTTTTAAAATATGTAAATTGTCAAAATATTGATCGAAACTAAATCATATCAAAACTAAAATCCCAGTAGTATCAATGCTATTATTAAACTCAAAATATTCCTGAGCTACTATTTTTAAAGCTTTTTTGATTTGCTATGAATCTTGTAAACTTTACATTTTTATGAAATTGTCTACTTTGTGTGTGCAGTACAAGAGTATAAGGAATAATTCTTAGGAAGACTATTTTAAAAATATATATATTTATGATTTGAGTTTTTTTTTATAGTATAAAACATTAACTTTCAAAAATGTACCGTCCCTTGAGTCACATTGACAGGGTGAGCTGAGTAAAGATGCACACCAATAATAAAAGCCCACTTTTTGAGATGAAAATTAAACATCTCTACATGTAAATATACCTTGGATATCATTAGGTTACAACTATACAAAAGTCAAAAGCTCAGTCTGCCTCTAAATGTACTGTATGTGAAGAAATATAAGTAAGAAGCTGGGTAAAACTTTACCATCTATAATAAATCATCTTCAAATAAAAAAGGAAAATTGCTCTCTGATGACTGCATGTAAGCAGAAATATTAGAGTCAAAAAATATTTTTTAGGAATATTTAGGAGTTTTTTTTTAGCAATTCTGCAAAGCAAAGAAAAATCTTGAAGTTTTACAATTTGAATTGTCTTGCTTAAAGTTTCTGTTCGTTGTTTGATTTGCTGTACTTGTTAAGCACCTTGTATTTTCTGCATATTATGTGCATATGTGCTCAGATTGTCCACGAATATTTGTATTGTGTTGATGAGACGGAAAATCTAACGGGACATTTTGGGGCAGTTCAAAGACATTTAGCCAAAAAAACGTTCCTATCATCAATTAAACCCCTTTTTCCGGCCAGTTCTGTTGACTCAGGCTGATCACTGTACATTAGCCAGTCTGTGCAGTAAAGGGAACCAGCTGGGCTCAACACTCACTCTAACACTGGACCTTTTGTCAGGGTCTCAGCCCCCTACAAGTAAAATAAAAACCTTGTTGTGTGTGTGAAATAGTCTTTGTGCAGAAGCAGACATTGTTCCTATTGTGGCCTGTCAGAGCTGACACGCCAGGTCCAACACAGTGCTGAATAAACTGTGGTTTGTGTACATACTGTAATTGTAGGCTGTGGAAAAGGAGTGAGGCAACGGTCTGTGATGATCTTGGCGGCCAGTGAGGATTTGGCATGCTAAGCAAAAGCTGGAGCAGCAGGGCTACATGCGGCCCTTTCCCTCAGGATAATAAGTGCTTGTGAAGCAGCGAGGAAGAAAACCTGCACAGTTCAGCCTTCCTGTTCACACCCCATCATGCATGAGCTGGCTGGCTCCTTGTGTTGTTATGGTCATGAGACATTTCCTGTGTGTGTTTTGGGGTTGCATCTGGGCTTGTTTACAGCTCAGGGTAGAGCCTCATTAAGTGGAACATAGTGCTAGGCGGATGTTGGAGGGGGGGGAGTAGTTCAAGTACCCATTAACAGGGCTAGTCTGTAGCCCCAAACCAGAGCCCTACTGGGCCAGGTGCTCTATACTGCAGCCTGTTTCCAAAACAGACTGAAACAAGCCTGACTCATTAGAAAAATGTGCAGCATTTATTTAAAACAAAAATCCTCGTTCAAAGCGCCACATATTTTAGCCATGATGGATCAGTTTGAAGGTTGTTTGTGTTACATCTGCTGGGATTTACTGGAAAAGTTAAATACTTATATTAATGGTCCTATTGGAGAGGTATTACCTCCTCAAAAGAGAACTATTAGAACCAGCAATCATTTGGTTGCAATCTGTAATCTTCCCACTAGGTGCCATAGTGCTCTAATTTTTACTATGAATAGTGAACAGTCAGATAATAAAAGAAGCCAATCTTCTGCTATATCAAGACCACTCCTACAGTTTGTTCTCCATGCAGCTTAGTTCCTTGCATTCCTTTATAGGATAGGTGTTTTATACTAGGATTAAAACACCCACAGGTGGATTATATTTACTAATTAGGTGATTTCTGAAGGCAAGTGGTTGTAGTGGATTTTATTTAGGGGTATATGAGTAAAGTGGGTTGAATATAAAATGAGATCAATGGTCATGTGTTCTTGTAGCTTAACAAAATCTGAAAAGGTTCCAGGCACTGTATGTTCTTTGCAGCTACTTCTTAAAATAGCCAAGTGTATTGCTGAACCTGGGAAAAAATATTTTTTGCAGAGCCAAAGCATTATAAAAGTTATGAAACAAACTTCAAAGTAAGAACTTTGACAAGGAATTTAATTGGTTTTATTGTGGAAAACTGCATAATTTCTAACTTCTCATTGGTTGATGAAATCTCGATAGCATTTCACCAACTGTCCAAAACATATCATGGGTATTATATTCATGGTTGTGAGGTGTATTACAATCATAATTATCTATGTGGTAATACATAATGATTTGACATGATATACACATAACTCCAAAATATTAAATATGTAGCTTGTAATTAGATTAATTTCGTTCAAGCTAACATTTCATTTCAACTCCTACATTTGACCATTCAATTTTGGGAGCAAAGTAGGAACATGAAAGGAGTATGAAAAACATGACCTGCTTTCAACTAACATCTCTCATGACAGACCTTGATCGCTCTTTGGTTTCCTTTGTGAGTGAAGAGGTTGAAGCTGATTCACTACTGGAACTGAGATGTATGGGTGAAGCTGGGTCTTGTTGACACTCCACTCAGTTTATGATGCTGCTTTGCTGTGTGTAATTACACAGCGTACAGTCAGGTTGTGATTATAACATACTAATTGCTAGACTTGAGAAATGGGTTGGATTGTCTGGTACTGCACTAAATTGGTTCAGATTTTATTTGGCAGACATAAAATACAATAACAATGAATGGTAGGGTTCCTCAAGGGTCCTTTCTTGGATCACTTATATTAAGCATCTATATCTCCAAACTCAACTCAAGTCCCTAAGGGCCAGTGACCTGCAACTTTTAAATATGTCCCCAGTCCAAACACCAATCAAAAGGTTGTCTTACCTCCTAAGCATGCAATGAAGTTCTACTGAGTTCTACTAATTACCTTATTATTAGATTCAGGTGTGCTGAAGCAGAGACACATCTAAAAGTTGCTGGACATGGGCCTTCGATGGCCAGAGTTTGTCAGCTCTGATCTAATTGATCCCTCGAGCTCAGTTTACTGAATACAACAGCATCTCTTACCACAGGTATGCTGATACAACCTTTTATCTCTTTGTTGTTACCACAGTCCATAACAGCGGCTGAATCAGTCTGTCTATAATATCCATGAGTAGATGGGTTAGAATCCACTCCAGCCTGTTCAAGAAGAGACTGGTGTCTGTACTTGTCTCTGTTAAAAAAAAAAAAATAATAATAATAAAAATCAATCAGGCAGCTGCAGTTCACTCAAAAAGATGCTGCCAGAGTCCTAACCAACATCAAGAAAGGGAATCTTGTTTCACCAGTTCTTAAATCAGTGTTTGTTAAATATATAGATTTTAAAATTCTGCTGTTGGTGTTTAAAGCCCTGACAGGATTAAACTGGTATGAATGATTTCTAATACTTTTTAGAAAAATTGTGTTATAGTTTTCTTTGTTTTCTATTTACTGTGTGTACTGATTGTATTAATTGACAACATTTGTGTAGTTAAGTCATTTTAACCTTGTTTTGTATAACCTTTGTTTGTTTTTAGCAAGACAAATTACTCACTGTCCAGGGACACCAGATGAAAAATAGCCTTTTGGCTAATTCTGGTTCAAGAACCAAGTAACAGTTGGCGACATTTAGTTTCTATGCTCCTCAGCTCTGGGATAAACTACCTGAAAATCTGAGATGTACAAAACAGCTGGTTCATTAAAATCAGGTCTAAAAACATTTTCATTTGCTGCAGCTTTCAATCAAAGTATCTGACTGATGACCTTTTTGCCCGATCACTAATGAGAGGTTGAAACATGAGACTAAAGAGTGGATTTGGATTTAGATTTAAAAAATTTTTTAAAAATTACATTTGGATTTAGATTAGGTTTAGGCATGATAATCTGCATCTTAACATTTGTTTATTTTATGCAATGCTTTGTGTTGGAAATATTAGGATTTCTTTGTAAGCTAAGGTTTTTGTTTTTCCTTTTTTGTCTTCCATCGATGTCATTTAAAACACTTTAGATTGCCTTGTGTATGAATGGTGCTATATAAATTAACTTGCCTTGCCTATTTGGCTAATTTAATATTGTCTAATTCTAATAATAAAGAAGCCGCTAGCAATGTGTGGTTTTGCGTGTTAAGCAGCTTCATCAGTGCTGCCTTTTTCCTGTTTTTTGTTTACAGCCTTAAGCACACAGGTCATACAGCGGCAGGTAAAACGAGGCCGAAACTCAATGTTTAACTCAGTTCATAGTTTAAAAGGCAGTTCTACCAAATACAAAAAAAAAAAAAAAAAAAAAAAAAAATGTATCTAAACTTCTGAATTTCAAAAAAAGGTTAAAATTCTCTTTTCTTATTCTGGTATTGAGCAAATAGAAATGTTTTCGGTAATGCTAATTGAAGAAAAAAAAATAGTCTAATTTAAAATCAGACAGTAAGAATGCTCACAAGGCATTTTGAGTGACTTAGTGTTTCTGTTGTGTGACCTTGAGAAAGAAAAGAAAAAACTGATTGAATGGCTTAAAGATAAAGGGAAAAAAACAAAAGCAAAATAATCCCTTGTTCAAAGAGGATTTGTGGCCACTTAATAGAAACTTGAGTATGAATATGATAGTTCTGATGTTTATTTCATGTCTGTGCATTTCGAACTAAAACTTAATGCCTGATTTAATGCATGTGCGCCACTTTGATACCCTCTTAGGTCCTCTCAGAGCTGCGACTTCATGAGTGTCTCTGTGAAGAGTCCTGCAATAACTGGAGCTATGCAACAGAGGACAAAGCAGAGAGGGATTAGCATCCCCCGCCTGTCTGCTCATGCACACTCCCACCGTGTAACACATTGAACACAATCAAACACTCACCCAGTATGACACACAACGCAGCCAAACAATCTTCTGAGGTTGCGCTACTAAAACAAACCCTGGGCAGGGACTCCGGGGGCCTGAGGAGTTGAAGAGGCGGATGTGAGGGAAGCCAGAAACTCACGGTGTTTATGCTGAGCAGTCAATGAGTGTGAAACGCACGCAACACGATCCTCGTGTTTTCCTTACCCTGGCTAATCCGACAAAAATGACCAAGGGAGCAGATTCTCAAATAGAGAAACCTGCCACTTAGATATTTATCCTCACTAAGGCAAACATCTGGGACTGGCGGGATCTTTTCATAAGGCAATATGAGTGTGTGAGACTCAGTTACATTTATTTAGGTGTGAAGTTTAATTAAAAGTGAACACAATACCCCCAGCCACCCCAGCACCATGGATAACCTGAACTTCTGAGGTTGGAAGGAAAAGAGCGATGATCAGGAAAATCTAATAAATACACAAAGGAATGCTAAAGAAAGTAAAAGAACACAGACTTGAGTCATTTATTTGTTCAGAGGGCATGCAGGGTGTGAAAGTTCCCCTCATGTTATTTGTTTTCAGCTGCATTCAGATGGAACAGCCTGAGTTGCAGACAAAGTGCCCTGACATACTGAAAAGGGCGTATTGCTTGCAGAGAGATCTATTCATTGGTTTTCTAGAATCACCCTTGCACGCAAGATCGCCCCTATCAACAGAGAAAGCTCGGCAGATCAAGCTAGCACAGCAAAACACACAGCACCTTGGGAACCCTTGGTGAAGACATGAAAAAAGCTTTTTTTTCTTATTATAACATGATAATAAGCTCCCTGTATGCCAATAGCTTCCAAATACAAATGTATGAAAAAAGCTTTTTTTTTCATGTCTTCACCTGATTTTGCTAAATGACTCACTGACAACCCACTTTGATTTTGCGAGAGAGGAATTTAGAACATTTTTAAAAATCTGCTGGTATATCAAGTTGTTTAAGATGCGAAAAACTCCAAGAAGGTTCTTTAGGAATTTTGGAAGAGAAGCAGGCCCACAGCATCACAGATTCTCTACCATATTTTTCCAGATAGTCATTCTTTGTTTCATTCTAGATTTGGCAAAATGCTTACTGCAAAAATGCTCAATCTTAAGTTC
This sequence comes from Anableps anableps, assembly GCA_014839685.1. Taxonomy (NCBI): domain Eukaryota; kingdom Metazoa; phylum Chordata; class Actinopteri; order Cyprinodontiformes; family Anablepidae; genus Anableps; species Anableps anableps. Next base: position 20,888,890 of record CM026068.1, on the reverse strand, counting down.
AGTCTGACTGAAGCATAAGTTCTACTTAAAGTCCTATTAGAGATTTAGTGAACTTCACACAATTGGATTTGTGATGGTTGAACAGAGAAATTTTTTTTCTTGTATTTTCCAGTTTTTAATGGGTGAAATGGAGACTGGTGACCAAAAGATGCCAGTTCTTACTGCAGTTGTCTGACATTGAGATTTGGAGATTTTTGGAGATTTTTTGGACCATACTTACATACATTATCCTCACTCTCCCTGTTTGTCTCAGATCTTACTTCATTAGCATGACCTATTGTCTTTCCCATTTTGAAGACCGGCTAAGAGAAATTGACCTGCATGTCACAGCACATGTATACTCCAGGGAAAGCTGTGAAAATGCTAATTAAAAGTTCCCAATCATTTTATAAAATGTAAAAGTTAATTTTAAGCATATGCTTGTTAAACCCCTGACTTGCCCAGAGTGTACATCATTCTCACTCACTGATTGCTGGAGACAGGCACCAGATGGAATAGAGCAGAGGTCCCCAACCCTGATCCTCAGGGCCCACTGTCCTGCTTCTTTTAGATGTTTCCCACTCCACCACAGCAGATTCAAATGATTGCACTCTCTCCTATGCATGCCTCCAGTTGCTGCAGAAACTTGTTAATCACCCATGCATTTAATCCAGGTGAAGGTAAACACCGAAAACATGCAGGACAGTGGGCCCTGAGGACCAGGGTTGGGAACCTGTGGGATGGATGGATGGATGGATGGATTTCTTTTATTGGAATCTTTGGGAATGGGAAAAATCTAATGGTTTTCTAATGGAGGATTGTTCCCACATTTGCACAAATTAAAGGTTGGGTTTTTCCTAAAAAAAAAAAAAAAACTTTTTGGAGTTTATATAAGCCTTTAGCCTTAACTGTTGCCTGCTCTCCTCTACAGGTGTGCTACCGCTTTTGACTTCTTTGTTAATGCAGTTTCACACCTCGTATTAAACACTTCAAATTTATAGGTTAACTTGACTTAAATTAATTAACATTTTAGAACTTTTTGCTGTGGTCTTTGAGTTGGATCACGACAAGCAGAAGACCACACCAGGTCCTATTTCTGACAGCTAAAAACAGGAAACTGAGGATTCAGTTCACACATTGGCTCACCGCCTGGTCCAATGAGACTGGATTTCATTCATAGAGTAGGATCAGAATTTTGGTGTAAAAATGAAAGCATGAGTCCAATGGTTCATCTGGTGGAGGTGTTTCATGGCATGGCCGTATGGGGGCTATATCCTTGGTGAACAAATGGCAAAAATGCGATAAAATATACAAACAAATCACATAGAATAATATACAAATGTATGAAATTCATATAAATGTGAAAAAAATAAAAAGTCGTTCCATCAAAGTCAAACTAAGAAAGACATGGGAACTGTGGATGAAATCATTAACAGTCATGTAGACCAAGAGGAAAATATTTTTCAGTTATCACAGAAAAAGATGGATGTCCAGTTTTTTATCTCGCCCCTCAGACAGCAGAGTTTCTAAAGTATAAATCCAGAATGCCTCACATTAAAAAATAAATGAGCAATGTCTCCACCTCTTTTCTGAAGCTGATCATGGTCAATGCCGATATAAGAAAGGAAAATCTCTGAAAGTCTGCGTTCTGGGACCCTTTGTTTTAAAGATGTAGATGTCTTGCCTATGTATGGCAAAACTCAAGGACATTTTACGATAATGTAGATCGCATAATTGGTTTTACAATAAATTGTGTTGATTTTAAATATGTTCCTGTCACAACACTGGCCCCTTGGTTCCAAGTGAGCGTTGTTTAAACCCCACATCAAACCTAAGTATTGTTGCTCAACATTTCCATCCCTTTATAACCACCCATCTTCCTATGGCCTGTTCAAGCAGGATATTCCATCACATCAAAGGCTTGAAGTTTCTTGAACATGATAATAACCTCCCTGTATGCCAATAGCTTCCACAATCACCAGATCTCAATCCAATAGAGCACCTTTGGGATGTGGTGGAACAGGAGATTCACATAATGGATGTGTAGCTGACGAAACTGCAGTAACTACATGATTCTATCATGTCATCATGGACTAAAATGTCTAAAGAAAGTTTCTGACACTTCATTAAATCTTTAACATAAAAAATTAAGAGAGTTCTTGAAGGCAGAAGCAGGTCCAACCCAATATTAGTTAAACCAAATAAAGTGAAAACCAGTACTATTAGAACCGATAACAAGAAAAAACATCTCCACCATTTTCTGCTCTTTCAAAATTACTTTGAACCATACCCCTGCTCGTCCTTAATGTAAATCACAACACTGCTACAGCGTATACATTCTGATTCCAGTGGAAGGAGCAGTTTTATGAGGCTGAGCATGTGTTGTGTTTACCAATCACCTCGGGATACAAAAAAAAAAATCTTGGGGCCTCATTTATGAGCTGGCTCCTTCAACACACCAACCCTCATTGTATGTATACCTTGTTTATAGCAATGCAGGTAGTAAAACTAAATGCCCAGTCTATCAGTTGTAATTGCCCTTGAGAGGGAGAAACCGTGTGAATGAATGAGCTCCCATGGTCCCATGTGATAAATGTTCCAGACAACTTTTAATTAAAGCTGGTGTTGCTGTCTCAGGGCACGTTGACTTTTTCATGCTGCAATACAAATTGTTTCCCAAGGAGAATTTCAGGGCATAAATGTGCATAAAGTCACTATAATTTACTTTTTTTTTTTTTTTTTTTTTTTTTTTTTTTTTTTTTTTTTTTTTTTTACCTTTTATATTTGCTCTGAACTTGCTATCTACCATATCTGCTTCAGGGTGTTTTACTGTACAACAACTTAATAACACTTATTTAATATCTCCTTATACTTTATCCCATGGCTCGATTTCTCTCTGTGGCTATCCTTGCTTCAGGGTGTATCCCTGACAGATGTCCAGCACATGGATAAGATAATGAGTGTCACCCCACCAGGTCTGTAAAGACTCAGGCCTATCATGTGTTACCTGGCTGTGCTCTCTGCGTGAGAGGATGTTAACCGCTGGTGAGGCGCCACTCTCTCCCCTCACCCTCCTCAGGCGTCAGCATACAGCCAGGAAAGGTGGCATGAAGCCGGGCCTCAGAGCACTGCAAGCTCTCCAGGTCCACAGGAGGAAACCAGGGAGCCAGTTTGCGGAGGGGCACTCTGAAACGATCTGGTCTAAACTTACACACTTGAGTGAAAAACCTGGGCAGAGAGCAACTCAAATGTTTTTTTTTTTTTTTTTTTTTTTGATTAAAAAGCGAGAATAATTTCAATTTAAAAGCCAGAGTGCTTCAAAGAAAAGGCCTCCTGTCTCCTGCACAGTTTGCTCCTGGCTGATTGGAGTTCACCCAGTGTGTGTGTGTGTGTGTGCGTGTGTGTGTGTGTGTGTGTTTCTCCTGGCTCCTGTCTGCCTCCCCTGGATTGGACTCCTGTCGCCTTCACAGTGAAGGGCCACTCAACCTGGGTGGATATTCTTTCCCTCACATCTGCTACAAATTTACCAGAGCCAGAGCATTCAAAGGCTCCTTTATGGAACCATCAGCAGTCCTGTGACTGCTTCCTATAAGCCACACACACCTTGGCACACACACATATAACGAGAGGACATTTACACTTACAATGTGCCTTCATTTATATTTACTTTAAATGCAGTGTTAGTCATGTAGAGCATAAAGATACACTTAATTGTCCATAAACACATTTCCCCCATCTTCTTTCATGAAAATCATTACTTAAGTCCAGAAGCTGCAGACTTTATGTTTTTATTTTTCAGTGAGTCACCTCACCTGTGTACACTGCAGTGCAGGGATACTCTTTGGGCCATAGTGTCCTCTATTCCCTTGTTAGACATCTATTTGACAAGTTTAGTTCAGAACTCTGGCTAGCCCAGTAGTCATTCAGCAGCAAGGACCACACCATAAAGAGTTTAAAGCTTTATTGAAGAAAGGGGTCGAGGAGATGGATAGGATTGGGTGTGAGGACTGGTCACTTGGGGAGACTTGCTGATGAAGGTTCTGGAGGAGGAGAGTCGACATGAGGGTGCAGTCTTCAGAAAATGGGCTTTTCCAGATCCTAATTGACCCCTTAAAGGAGTGGATAGAAATGAAGAATGAGGCTAGGACATAAGGAAAGGATTGAAAGTGATGTGATGAAGAGTGTGACGAGAAATAAGGTTAGATCCAGCTGAGGGTAAGGGGCCTGTGAAGGATAAGGGAGCTGGGTATAAAAAGACTGCTGGGTAATTAGAGACTTAGCTGAGGCATGGCCCTGCTCCTATTAACTGCATTTCCAAGGAGTTGGATGTCTTTCTAGCAGACATCTGATGGTTTTGTGTCAAAACCCCAGTTCCATCTGAGAAAAACTCTGTGCAGATCATGATACTGCCACCACCATGTTTCACTGGATGTGGTGTTCTATTAGTGATATGTAACGTTTTTGCATCACATCTTCTGGAATCATGGCCCAAAGTAAATGTTTATATATTGTTGAATCAATCTGTGCCTAAAGAGCCTATGAATACTGTCTTTGGTTGCTCCACGTCTTTGTCACATAACCTGTATTCAAAATAATAATTTTTTTTCATGTTGTGATTTTTATCCTTCCTCTTACATAAAAAAACACTTTCATTTCTGTCAGTTTCTATATCTTTTTGTGTTAGAAGCAGCAAAACAGCTGAGACTGGGACAGAGATTCACCTTCCAGCATTACAACAACCCTGAATGTTCGATCAGACCTATATTGGGATAGTTTTAGGAATTGTATGATTAAGAAATAAATAATAATCATATGCTCTGTGATGAATTTTTAATGCAGCCTGTGACATTTTCAGCAGATACAAAGTATCAGAACATGTTTTTTTGAATCCTGTAATGTCTATATAGAGCTGAAGAACATAAAAAAGGCAGTGCTTTGTATAGCAGTAAACACAAGTCTACTCAACATTTGAGATCTCTGGCCTGACTGAGCAGTAAAACGAAGCCTCGGTATGAATCATGAAAGGCCTCGGCCCACTTATTACATCTACAAGCTTGACTGGCTTTCATCTTCCCCGCAGTGCGCTCATCCGATTGTTGCTGCTGCCACATCAGGATCCCTGAGTTCAAAGGACTCTCCACGTGAGTCTGAGGTTATTCTCTTCGCTCCTTTTCCTAAATTGCCTTTAACATGTCTCAGATTTGTGCCTTCATGTAGAGTTGAATATTTATTGATAAGGAAGAAAGCTGTGAAAGCGTCTACCTTCCTGATTTATCGACTGTGAGCATGCCGGACACGTGTGTCCTGGCACTGATGGCTCTGCTTGTGTTATGCAGGGGATAAATGAGCGATATGTAAATGCTTTCCTGTTTGGAAGAAAGATCCAAACCATTTCAGAAGAGAATTGGTGTTTCCTCAGGGATGAGAGCTCTGTGTTCCCAGGAGGAGAATCATTCTCTGAACTCCTACGTTCCCACTTACTTTGGTTATACCATCAAAGACAAAGAACCCTCATCAGTGGATATAATGGGGGGAGATGGCTCTGTTTTGTGAATAATGCATTAACAATTGGTCGTATTTGATCTTAAAGCACAAAAATGAATAACAATGAAAATTGGGGCAACTCAACACTGTGGCCCAAAACACCCTCAACTTTTCAGACACCTATACGCTCTGTGAATGAATCTGTTACTTCATAGGTCTTTGTTCTTGCAGCTTGTCAGGATGTGTCTCCCCTCCACCCCCTCCGCTTGTCCTCATTTTCTGTGTGTGCATTTCAGCAGCTGCTTGTGTGATAGACTCTTGACTGAGCTCATTCTGAAGCGTGCCATGATGTGACATAAATCGAGTTTACGCTCACAGCAGAAAAACTCCCTTCATGCACTGCAAAGGCAACGACACTGCCAGGAGAGTTTGAGCTGCAGAGTCATCTTTGTGTGATGGCACCAGTGGAAAAAGTGATAAAAATGCAGCAAGTAAGACTTAAAGTCAGGCTTAAAGACTTCTTTGAATTCCCCAAATTAAAATATATGTTTTATTTTCTTCCAGTGGTAGTTGCCTAACACTCAGGCCTCAGTCTGACTGTCAGATGGGCTGGATAAATAGAGCAATATCCACTGTATTAAATCCTATTCATGCTGTTTAAGTTCAGTTTATTTAAACTGCTTCATCTCACAGTAAAACTGTCATAGTATACAGTAGAGAAAAAGTTGATGTATCAAAAATAAAATGTAATGCCACTCATTTAAATTTATTATAGCTGCTTAGAACAAAAGCGACTCAGAGTAAAGATATGCAACACTTCTAATTATTATATTTTTTATATAGTCAAGTCAAATTTATTTGTATAGCACATTTCAGCAACAATGCAGTTCAAAGTGCTTCACATCATGTAAACATAAAAACATCAATACCCATCAAATATGTTGGTCAATGTTCCTGTTATTAAAGCTCAAAAGCAACTCTAAACAGGTGGGTTTTTAGCCTTTGATTAACCTTTAAAAATGATTGAAAACTAGATGAAACTGAGTGAAATTCATTAATTTATTTTCTCTCCATCTGATCAGTGACTCAGATGTCCTATGACAGGATCACAGTCCGGAGCTGGAGACACACTGCTTGCCCCCTGTCCTGACCCACACAGGACAGGGGTGTAAATATTTGCAAAGTGATTTGCTCAGCTCCAACTGTTCACAGTCCTCACTGCTGTGAGTGGACAGAGCCATCTGAGTTTCTGTCAGTTTGTTCTGGGTTCAAAGATCAGCCAGCACGCTGCTGCTTTTTGCTTGTATGAGAGCAACAGCACCTGGAACGCTGTCTCTGATGTAAGAAAGTAAGCCCCAAATGCTAGGTGTCAGTGTCCCGGATGCCAAACCACAGATATGTGAAGGTTTAAACCAGTATTTCCAGTTAGAATAAGTCATTCTGCACCTCGTGCCACCAGTAATGAGGTCAGAGGAAGTGTTTTATTAAGAGTGGGGCAAAAATGTGCTCAAATTTCTCAGCAGTCTATGCAGTAGTTGCTGAAATATTTCAGTCTGAGCTGCTTTGATGGATAGAGCTGCCCAGCTAAGAGCCGTGTCATCAGCGTGGCTAAGAGTTCAGCAAGATGAAAGCCTATTAATAAGCTCATCCTCAAGTCATTGAGATTGTGTCACTTTGTCTTCTCATGTTTGAGCTCTCTCTGCACTTCAAGTCCAAATCTTCTCTTAGTCGAATGGCTTTCAATCCCGGCCCTCAGCAACGAGTGGGTTTGAAGTAAAGAATAAACCTTATATAAATATAGTTGGGAAAGAAACTGAGAGACGGATCTAAGATCTTGAATGTCCTCGATATCATGTATTAATCAAGACCTGTAAACTAGGAGAATAGGGTTCTCTCCTAGATTGTCTTATTTACAGGAAATGCTTCAGGTTGATAAGTTTTATTTCCAGACACTAACTGAACTATACTGAAAAACCATTACAGTCTTTCAAGTTGAAGGGTCCTGAGTCCAGCTGCCTTCTTGCTTGTTCTGTCACTACTCAGAGGCTGTTTCCCCTGACTTCTTATGTGTCTGACCTTTACTCGGATCCTCCACACCTGTCTGCAAATTACAGACGGCTTAAAGGCCGTCGCCACCTCACTGTGAGATATTTCCCAAGATGCTGTGGTCCTCCTTGGACTTTGCCTCACTCTGTACATCACACGTTATAGTAGCTGTGCAGCTGTGAGTCCACAGCTGGATGGTTCCACCTGAGCAGGTGCAGCACCTTGGAAAAGTATTTATATCCCTTGAACTTTTCCATATTCTGTTGGGTAGCAGGTCCTGGAAAGAAACTCCAGCTTCCTTCTCCTTATTGGCAATCTCCAGCTCCTTTGGGACGATCCCAAAGCACACCCAAGGGAGAGGGGATATGTTGAGTTCTGCGTCTGCCCTGAGGTCTTCCCTCACTGGGATGTACCCAGAAAACGTCCAAAGTGAGGAGCCCAAAAGGCATCAGGATCAGTTTCCTGAACCATCCCGACTGAATTCTTTCGGTGTGGAGGATCAGCGGCTCTAGTCCAAGATGACCAGGATTTCAGCAACCCTGCAGAGGAAGCCCTTTTCAACAGCTTGCATCCTGGATCACATTTTCTCAGTCATGATCTAATCTCAGCTCGGTTGGATGAGGGTTAGAACATGAATGAACAGGTAAACTGAGAGCATCAAAACAAGACACCTTAGATACCTAAACTCCTCTGCAAAGACTGCCCCCATCCTGAGGGCAGTCCACCCTATTCCAGTTAAGAACCATGGTCTTAGAGTCAGAGGAGCTGCTTATTGGTCAACATGCAAAATGCTATGCTACTCATCAACCTTAAACATAGTAAACCCCAAACAGCAGTGGCACCATCGTGGTGTGGGGGACATTACCAGAGACAGGGAAGATGCCCACAGCTGATGAGAACATCGTTGGAGCTAAATACAGAGAAAACTGGTCGAGGCTGCAAGAGACAAGAGTGAAGATTCACCTTTCAGAATCTGAGAGCAGACTTGAAAACTTGCGTTCACAGAAGCTCTCGTTCAATCCGGCTGAGCTAAAGCGGTTTCACAAAAAAGAACGGGTAAAATGTTGTCTCCAGAAACTTTAAGCTGGTCGAGAGACATTCAAAAAGACCTGCAGTTGTGACTGCAGCAAAAAGCAGCGTTGATTCATTGGAGTCGGGTTAAAGCCTAATAAAATACAATGTTTGCATTTTTAATGTGAGGGGTAATGTTAGGGGAATACTGCTTTAAAAGTGGAAGACAGTTGTCACTGGACACGAGTGTTAACACAGACCTAATACATATTCTTTCATGGATAATGAAGATATTCAAAATATCAAGTTTGACACCAAAGTACGTGAACTGCAGAGCAAAAATTTAACACCAGAGACGAAGACGAATGTTTTAATATTTTATTAAAAAGTAAAGACATAGTTCAGCCATCAAGGCTGGCCCGTTCTCCTCCCCAGTCCATTATCTCATGATGGCAGTGATGTCTGTCAGACTGACCTGACACTGGGCCTCAGCTCTGCCTAATTAAATCAGAGAGCGCCACGGTCTCTAGCCTTTATTGGACATTCTTTACACGAGAATCTTCCAGCCTGCTCCAACCCAGCTTTAGACTATAAATATATATATATATTTAAAAAATTAAGTGTAAAAGCCTTTTGCAGGTCCTCCAAGAATACAGAAAGCATCTACAGTCAAATTTTAGGGATCTGTCACCTTTTGTTTGTTCGTTGACATCTTGGACACTCGGCGTGGGGATCTTTTTTTAATAACAGCTTACTGGGTGAGAAAAAAAAATTAACAGAAACAAGTTGGGCAAAAACCATTTGGGACTAGAAAGTTTGGATGTTAACAGCACAAGGAAAACACAGCATCTCACAGTACAGACAGGAAAAGAGGGAAAAACCAACCATTGCCTTATCGGTATACACAAATATATAAATATATATATATACACACACATGGCTGGCAATAAAAAAAAAAACATAACTGATGTTTTGTGTGGACTGGCTGCTGCTAGAAAGACAAAGGTTCATATGAAATATTTTTAAGCAGCATTAAGTTCTGCAGCTGCGATTGGAGGATTAAATGAAGGAACAGAGCGCCACCTGGTGACTACACCGGGACATCTGCTGGAACAGCTTTTTTTTTTTTTTTTTTTTTTTTTTTTTGTTTAAAAACATGTTGGCATCAAGTTCAACTAAACTGAGCTGCTGGATGTTTGTTACAAAACATAAGTCATTATTTCTGCTGAGATGTGTTCTCTGTGCATTTATTAGACAGGTTTTCATTTACAATACCAAATAAAATGTGCCCAAATGAAAAAAAAAAAAAAAATACCCACTTTAACAAAAAAGGACACTGGTTTTAAATACTGTATACAAATGATTAAGCACATAACTTTATTTACGTCCAGTTCTGTACTTTTACAAGGGAGGAGTACAAACAGGAGGATCATCTGAGGTGTTTTAAAGTGGCAGGGCACTACAAACAAGAAAAGGCTGCACAGCTCTATGAGCCGCTCTGGTTCCTGAAGAGATCCTGTGATCTGCAGGCTCAACCCAGCTTTGACCAGGAATTTTAACGTACGCCCAGTTAAAGCTGAGTACATCTGCAGACTTGTACTCAAAACATCTGGCAGCTATAATGTACCCATCCAGAAAAAAAGGTCAGCAAAGAGATGGCCTGGCGACAAGCGACAGGACCGAGGATAGTGTGACGTTGTCAATCGCGAACTGAAATATAAATCTTAAGAGCCATGAGGACAACCAATTATTGTAGAAGGTTCATTTTCCTTGGTTGGGACAAAAACGAAACTAAAACGTCACCAATATCAAAAATGTTACAAATATAAATCAGTTTTCTTTGTTTTTCAAAATGTGAACATAAAATTGTTAAACACAAAATCCAGTCCTTCTGAGGTTTGAGTCCTGCTGGTTGTGGGAGGAAGAGGAGGAGAGCCTGTGGTCGGGTTCCAGAGGAGAGGGACAGAGATGATGGAGGAAAGACAACCTGGTTTTTCACGAGCGTTTCAGTCTCTTGGAATGTCGCTGCTGCTGGCTGGACTGCTCCTCGTCGCTGCTCACGTCACCCCGCCCCCCCCGGTGACGAGTTCTCCTCGTGCCCTGCTCCCCATCACTATCCAGCTCTCTGTAATCCTTCCTGCCAGAGGTGGCAGAGGTCCTCTTACTTCTCCTCCTGCTGCTGCTGTTCTCCTCCTCCTCGCTGTCCGCCTCGCTTTCGCTCTCGTCTTTCCGGGCCTGACCGTTCCTGGTTGTCTTCCGGCTCGATTTGCTATTCTGCATCTTCTTCTTGGGTTCCTCCTCCTGCTCTTCGCAGTCCTCTTCATCATCCACCACCTCCTCCTCCTCTTCTTCTTCCTCCTCCTCCTCCTCAGATGAAGGAGGAGCTTGGTTGACGCGCTTGCGGGAACGCCGCCGGAGGTAGCTGATTCCGGGGAGCAGCTTCTGGATCAGCTCTGTGAGCGTCTGCTCCGTCTTGACCATGCAGGAGAGCACCGTGCTGCCCTGCTGGTTGTACTCCTCTGCGTTGGAGAACACCAGCTTCATGTCCTCCAGGAAATCCTGGGCGTGCCGGTACGAGCCCTGGCCGAACTTGCCCAGCATCGTCTGGAAATCCATGGGCTCCGAGATGATGTCCAGGTAGTCCTCCGCCTCATCCAGGGAGACGGGCTCCCTGAAAGGAAACAGAGTCCATAAAGCGAGACTGAAGATTAGGGACCAAAACAACTCGCCATGGCTGCAGGTGTGTAGCAGCAACGGAAATAACTGCCCCCTCCCCATGTTCAAATATTAATTACCTGTTACCACTTTTAGTAATTATTTTTCACATATTTGTTAAAATTAGTATGTCCTGATAGTATAAGACAGATAATCTGCAAAAAATTCAATCTCCTCTGCCTTCTCCCAATGCTCCCAGTACTAACTGAAGAAATACATCGCTCAGGCAGAAACAACCAATCAGAGCCAGGAGGAGGGTCTTAGCCCTTGCTCTCTGCTACGCTACAGTTGGTTCACCGCAAGATAACCTGCCACTAATGCTAAAGCTAGTTAGCATGGCCACCGATGACAGCAGATAAACTGTTTTCCTGGAACAGCAAGTTGATTCTTCACCATTAGTAGACGAGGGTGAGTGACAGCGCTACGACCTTCCTCCTGGCTCTGATTGGTTGTTTTAGGCCAGGAGCGATGCATTTCTTCAGACAGCAATAGTAGCTCAGGGGGGAGGTGGTGGAGATCTTTTCACAGATTATCTGTCTCATAACATTCTGTCACGACATGGTGACAGTTTTAACAAAATATGGGAAAAAAAACACAAATTTTTGTAAAAGTTACATACTGCAGCTTTAAGCACATTTTATTCAGTTTCACTAACAGCCAGACCCAATTACTGCAGGACCGGGAATATTGGCCCACTCTTCTTTCCATAGCTGTTTTAATTCAGCCACACTTGAAGAGATGAATGGCCTGTTTAATATCAAGCCACAGCATCTTCGAGACACTGAAGTCCAGACTGACTAGGCCATTCCAAAACTTCACCTGTTTAAGACATTCAGAGGTGAACTTTCCCTTGATGCATAACTCAAATGTGCTTGAGCTTAAGGTCAACACCTATGTCTGGACTTTCTTTCAGGATTTTCTGTGGAAGAGCAGAATTCATGGTTCCATCCATGGCAGGGCTGCTGGTATGATGTTGTTCCTCTTTGATGCTGTGTTAGTTTTATCCCAGGACACATCGACCTTTGTCTCATCTGTCCACAGAATATTTTCCCTAAAATTTTTGGAGACTCTCTTCGACATTGCTCAGTCATGATTAATGACCCTAACTGAGTCTAAAGAGGCCAACATCGCTTTAGAGGTGGGTTCTTCTGCCACGTCCTGCATGAGTCCTGGATGTGCCCTTTAATTTTGGTAGGCTGGCCTCTGCAGTTAAGGTTCAGCTCTATTCTGTCATTACCATTTACCCAAAGCCCTAGAAATGGTTTTATAACGCTTTCTAGACTGATAGAAGTTTCTCATCAGTTATTGGTTTAGATTAGAGCAAGAGGCGTTTCTTTTTGTGGTCTTTTAGCCTACTTCATGTTGTCAGGCAGGTCCTATGTAAGGGATTTCTTGATTAGAGAGGTCTGAGTGTGGCTGATGTTGTTAATTACAGGCAAATCATGGTTGATCCAGAGCAAGGATTATGCGTTTTCACACAGGGCCAGGTTGATTTGGGTAGATTTTTCCCCCCTAATAAAGTTACCACTTAATTTCAGACAAGGATAACTTGAGCAACTATTAAATGCAGTTTTTTGTTTTTAAAGTTCCTTTGATGATCAAAAGAATAACAGCAGCCATACTTTCCCACTCTAAACCTGCGCAGCATCACTGTGATCGTATTCCTGGTCACAGCTCACCTGAAGGGCCAGCTGTAGCGGAATTTCATCAGCTTTTTCAGGATTTCTTCACACCTCTCCAGCTCCAACGCCTGCTTGCTGACTCCTGTTTGGGAACTCTGCCTCACCTGGGGAAAGATTAAATCAAGATGATTATCAAATATTTGTAATTGACTCTATATTTTCCTGTATGCTGCATATGTTTTCTTACTAGTTCGTCGATGTCTGCGGGGCTGCTGGGGCCGGCTCTCTGCTTGCTGGAGGGCTTCTTGGCTTTACTTTTAGAGCTCTTCTGTCGCGATGAAGACTGCTTATTTTTCTTTCTCGGCCTCACTGTAAACAGGAGCGGAATCAAGGAGGAAAAAAAAAGGAAAGGTCAGGATGTTTGCACTTCCCTTATGGTTATGAAATCTGGACGTTGAGGAAGTCTTAAGGCCCACAGATCCAGAACGAGGCTGAGAGGCTGTAGGAACAGCATGCTAGAAGGGACAAAAATAATCTACTCAGAAGTGCAGCAATATTTTCACTGCAACTGCTCTTTATGGTTATCTGTGGCACGCAGGCTGGAGCTGACAGAGGGATCATCATGCCACATTCTCTGAGTGAAGTCACGCTTCAAAGCAAAGTTCAGACCAGAGCTGTGCTAAATGACAACACGCAGACAATAGAGATGCAATGAGGACAAGGCCTGAATTTTCCCATCGGCATTCTTCTCATTCCTAACGTTAGCGATGAGGAAGGCTTTCTCCTAAACCAGCTCGGGTCTGTTTCTGTCAGGCGTTTCAGTTTCTCGTTGATCTGAGTTTTTATACATCGGTTTGAAATTCTGCCAACAGGACAGCGATCCCATCAATAATTCATGCCCACGTCCCAGATGTTTCCGACTCTAATTTACAGATTTCCTGGTCCTTTTGAATCCATTTTTAAAGCCTAAATACAAAACATCAACGTGAACTTCATGTCTGTTAGTCCTAATGTGATCAGGATTCAAAAACGGAAGCTGGAGAGAAAGAGAGACTGGAATGAAGGAAGGACTGAAAGAAAGATTGAAGGAAAGAGGGACGGTTAGAAGAATGGTGGCAGGAAGGATGGATAAGAGAAAGGGAGGATAGATGAAAGGATCCATGGACAGAGGGAGGGAAGGATGGATGGAAGTTTTAGACAACAAATTAGGAAGAAAGTCTTGAAATTCTAGTATTTTTCAAGACTCTATTCTCTTTTTCCACACTTCCCCAGACCTGGAATATCCTATAGTTTTCCACACTGTAGGAACGCTGAGAAGATTCACTGATGATGCATGTTAGAATTTGAGATTTGATCTTTTTTCATTTTTTTTTTTTTTTTTTTTTTTTTTTTTTTTTAAATGTTGATAAAGTTTTAGACAGCAACATTTATCAGTTTCCATGATGATGCAGTGAAGTGGAGACAGTTTAATGAGAATTTGGGATAAATTTCTCTCCCAGACACTCACAGCTGTGCCCCATGGCTTTGTAGTCATTTTCTTCCTCGTCCTCATCATCATCTTCAGAGCATTCCTCTTCAGACTCCTCCTCACTCTCTTCTTCATCGGTGTCTTGTTTATAATTCCTGCAATCAAAGAGTTTAAAATTCATGCTCTGTGCAGAAAGACATACATGCACAGGGTTTTAAACAGCAGAAACATGCAAAGCTTTGTAATATTCAGTGGAACTCCAGAACAGGTAAGGACGAAGCAGCTAAGTGCAGATTAAAAACGACCAGTTCAGGCCTCTCACCTTGACCGGGAGCCCCTCCTGGCCATGGTGGGCTGGCAGGCCGGACACAGCCACTCCCCAGCGGGGATGCGGTACAGGGCCGGTCGCAGGCAGAACAAATGGAAAGCCTTGTTGCACTCATCACACAAGATAAGTTTCTCATCATCACCTGGATCAAATGAGGTTTAAAAAAAAAAAAAAAAAAAAAAAAAAAGTTACGACTGGGTTTTTTTCTGGAAATCAAAGAGCGTTGCTACACATCCTACTTTTCCTGCTCCTCTCTTAATAAAAACAGATCTATACCTCTAAAATAAAACTGCACCATGTGATGCCGCTACTGTGCAGGTAGCAGAGTTTTTGCAGTCCTTATCACTACAGGTTCACCTGTGGGCTTGCGAAGCTGCCGACTCTCAATGTAGACCTGCCTGACACATCTACCCTTTTCTGCTCTGATCTTTCTGATGCTGCCCTGCCTGGATCTGGTCCTACACTCCATCAACCTTAAAGGGAAGTCATTCCTGAGGTCTGGACAATGGGGGAGACAGTTGTACGGCTGAAGCACCACTGCATCATTCAGATAAATGATCTGTAAAAACTTAAGAGGTAACAAGTTGTTTATCACGACGCTGTTGTTAAAAGTCCTATAGGAAGGAGGGAAAAGCTGTTTATTGTCTGTGCTGCTCCAGTTCTGTCAGGGTACTTTTTTGAAGTCAATCTAACTACAGTCAGGGCACAGAAAATCAAACGGAAAACAAATTTTGATCCACATCTACATACAAATGCAGACTGACTGATTTAAAAAAAAAAAAAAAAAAAAAAAAAAAAAAAAAAAAAAAAAAAAGAGGAGTTAGAAACCTCCCTTACCTTTCCTGCGACAGACTTTGCAGCGGGCATTCTCGGCAGACATGTCCCACTTTATGCAGGCGTCCAACATGCCCAGCAGCACGTGCATTCGGGAGAAGGTCTGAGCCTCCCTGATGGCCGTCTTCCACTTCTCTACCGCTGTGGCTACCTAACGGGAAAGATGTTTTTTCTTAATGCAGCAGGCGTACGCCTGATGAACCAGGTGGCTTACAGTGCCTCGCAACAACACTTTCACATTTCGTAACAACCGTTTCAGTCTTACCCTGGCTTCTTCTGCTAGTTTCTTCTCCTCATCCACCTCCTCAGCCTTGCTGCTTTCTTCCCCCCCTTGTTTTTTCTTCTTCTTCTGTTTAGGGGCCATGAAGCCCTGCAGGAACTTTTTGATGACACAGGCCTGAAGGGTGATTATGCACTCACCAAAGTCTTTCAAGCTCTCCATGTCTTTCAGCTGCAAACCATTGAAACACATTAACACGATAATCAAAATAACATGGAAAGATAGTCCACTATGGGACATTTCCATGTGGTCATTCAACCAATAATGTGACCTACCTGATCTTCTATATCTATGTTGTCATCCAGGTAGCCCAGTCCTCCCTTTTGCAGTCTGGAGGCTATTTCCTGGATGTCACTGCGCATGTATTTGAGCAGCTCAGCGTAGCCATCGCAGTTCCTGAGTCCCAGTTTGGACTTACGACTCAAGTAGATGGAGTGTAGGATGTCCTGGTACCTGAGAATGAACAGTTTTATATTTAGTTACATTGTCTATTGCAGCCTCATGGTCATATATAATAATTTTCATCAGCAGGTTTGTTTGCTGTGCTGGCATCTTCATGTAGAAAAAGGTTTGGTTTTAAGGTTTCAAGAAAGTTGGACACAAAACTGCATTTTGTCTTATTTCTCCAGCAGGTCTCATTAAGCTGGTAAAGCCATAAGGCTGCACTGTCCAATATGTGTTAAAGCAATTATGTCCTAACATAGGAGTCCATTCACCTGCTTTGGATCTTTAGCTTCAGCTCACTCTCTCGGACTCCCTGAGGATGAAGACTTTCCACCAGCTCCTCCAGCTCCGCTGGGCTGTCAATGACGAACCTGGAATAAAAGCCAGAAAGTCACAAAGAAGATCGAATTTAAATTAAGATGAAATCAGAGTCAAAAAAATGAGAACAGTGTGCAGGAAATAGTAGATGTAGGCGCCCACCAAAGGTTTTGTCCCTGTTTGGGAATTGTGGTTTCGATGCAGACGTCTGGCGCTGCCCCCTGCTGGACTCCTTCACTTGCAGCACCGTCAACACTTGCATCATCTTTTTCAGCTTCTGAAATGTAAACATCAGCTATCAATATCACAACTACAGTATAGCAAACACAAGGGTACAAGTAAACAAGCAGCTTAGCCTAGATCTGAACTGATATTTTCTCTACCTTGTGAATCAGGCTGTGAATCGGGAACTGAAGCTGCCTCGCTGCCTTCCTCCTCCTCCTCCATCTCTGCCTCAGCTGCTTTCTCCTCGGGCGGAGGAGTGAAGCTGTAGTCGATGCCGTCATGCACCCACCCTTTTTCAATGTACAGCCCGGGAACCACGTCGGAGAAAACCCAGTATCTTTAGCAGAAAAAAAAAAGAAAAAACACAGCACAGGACCAGTTCGGACTCATTCATGTGTTAGAAGGTACTCAGTTGCTGTGGCATAAGGCTAGAGGAACTCGGGAGGCGTTTGGAGCAGCAACCTGTTGTGATTTCTGTCAGTGCCGAGTGGGGTGCGACGCATCACCAGCCTGGCTTTGGTTATTCCATCCTGGAAGGCCCGCTCCGCCGCAGCTTTCTGCTTACGCAGCCGTTCCTCCTCGGCCTCCTTCTCCATCCGCTCTGCAGAGGACGAATCAGAGTAAAAGATTGTGAGGCTTGAATGGGCTTTGCACCACATGCCACATTTTATCCTAACATTTAGAAAAAGTTTGCATACTCTCACCATGAGCATGTCACAGGGTTCCTACACATTTACAGACCCAAATATCAATTCTCGGCTTGGGGTTTTCTTAGCTCTATCTTCCAAAAATGCTGAAGCAATATATTACAGAGGTTGGCTTCTATTTCAGCATTTTGGCAAAAAAGAACCATTTTCTGTATTTATTGCTACAATAAACACATTTATAGCAGTTTGTAAATCTGACACCTTCACTCTGATTGTAACCATTTAAAAATTGGGAGTTTCTGTGCTTTGTTTCATGCCTGAACCAAACCAAGCCTTACAAAACTCTAATATAATCCTTTTTTGGACATCTAGACCTTCTTAGTTTAGTTTTATTTTTTGTGCTCATCTGCGGGTTCCTTCGTTAAGTTTGCCAAAAATTTATTTGAAATATGGCAAATCAATGATAAAGGATGTAAACTTGATAATACGTGATTTATGATTTAAAATTCAGACTTTGTATTTTGAGACGAAAATGTGGCAATAAGTCTGGAACTTACTGCCATAAGTTTTCCATGCTTATTTTTCTTTGTTTCATACTTAACCAAAAACAAAAATGAGAAAAGCAAATTCCATACTTTCTTCAAGCTGCGTAGGATCCCTGAGACATCAGTTTTAGGCCTTTAAGGAAGCATTTAAACTCTTTTCAGGGTAAACTGAGCATACAATGGAAAAAAAACTACACGGTATCAAATTTTTATTTTCGATTGTTTATTTAAATCTGCTGTTTTGTGGCCCAGATCCGACTTCTAAGTCTGGGTTTGGGGGAGGGCGATTCAAGCAGTAGCACCCAACTGTGTCCAAGTTTCAACCATCTGGTCCAAACTGTGTCACTCAGATGAAAAGGAAACTGGTTTAGATGTTCAAGAGCAACCCAGGAAGCACCAAGGTTCAAGCTCGCCCTGAACTGGAAACTGTTGAACCAGGATCACTGTCCACAGCGCAGTAAGTTTTAGCCCACCATAGAGACTAAAGGACAAGCCAAATGTCTGCTGAAGAAATGTTTTATGGTCTAAGACATAAACGGAGCCGTTTCACCACAATGACAAGAAAAGAAGGATATTTGAAGGCATCAAGGTGAGGTTTTAAAACCTAAGAACACTGTTCCAGCTGCGAAGCATGGTGGTGGTAGTATCATAGTGTGGGGCCTTTTTGCGTCCAAAGGTACTGGTGTATTGCATGAAGAGGGTATTTTAATGAAGAAGGAAAGCTGCTTCTTCACATTCATCTCAACAGCTGGATGACTGAAAGTTAGACACGACTTGGTGTCTCAACAGAACAACGAACCAAAACACATCTAAACTGGTTCAAGAATGATTAAAGAAGGCTTCAGAAATCAATTTAAAGACTTACAAACTACATGTAAAAAAAAAAAAAAAAAAAAAAAAAAAAAATATGAAAAAAGGGATCAAATATTAGCAAAAAGCAAGAAGCCTGTTGATGGCTACAAAGAGCATGAGGTCAAGGTGCAACTGTCTGTTAACCAAACAGATACATTTGGGACTATATGAATAATTTTGACGACATGTCGATGAGAGAAAATCCTAACTATATTCTACTTTGTTCAACCATTTCCTGTTTTTTAAAAAAATAAAATAAAATCAATGAGTTTGATGTAACGTCACTCCACATCGAAAAATAGAATAGTTCAAATTTATCATTTAAATGTCAGAAATGAACCAGATTCATGCCCACAGTGAGTCCATCCAAACTTTTTATCCACACTTAAAATACATTTCTGCTATTATTTTTTTTTTTTTCTTAGGCAAATGAACGAACAGCTGCCAGGTTTACCTTTGTTCTGTCTGTCCAACTCCTCCTTCTCCTTCTTAGCCTGCATAGCCATCAGCCGCCGGCTCTTCACTAAGCTGATCAGGTCCTCAGGTTCTGGCTCAGGCTCCACCTTCACTTCTTTCTTGCTCTCCTTTTTACCACCTCCATCTTTTTTCTTCTCACCTTTGAACGAAGAAAATGTAAAAGTTGGTAAATATCTTGAGCTTGTGCATCGACACTTCTGATGTGTCAGACGATCACACACCACAACCTTTAGAGAGCCTACCTTTGCTCTCCATCTCCTTTCGCATTTTCTTCTCGGCCTTCTTGCGGTCGTTGACCTCCTTCAGCATTGCCAGGCGCTCCTTCCACAGCTCTGCAGACCGCTGCTGCATAGCATCCACGTGGTCCTCCACCGAGTAAGTCATGAGGATGCGGTGACACAGAGCAACCAACAAGTCTACCTTCTCCTCTGGGCTCAGCTCAAACACCTCCACAGTTTCAAGCTTCTCCAGGAACTCGCTGCTCACCACGTCGTCGTAGCCGCCCATGGCCCCGGAGTCCTCCGATCCCTGTCCGCTCTCGTCGTGAGCGTCGCACGGCCGCAGGCACAGCCGCGTGAGCTCCGACGCGGAGTGCATGGTGAGCGGGATCTCGGACAAGGACATGTCCAGCTCACTGTAGCCTTCAGCCAGCTCGTCCTGCAGCAGCGTCTGCAGCAGAACCACCAACACGCGGTTCAGGTAGTGGAAGCCGGACCGCTCCCCGGCCAGTGCTTCCATCAGAGCCACTGCTGTGATTGGATACTGATCCTCTGGCATCAGCAGCCCCGCGTAGCAGTGGAGGAAGTCCACAACCATCGCTACACTGCCAAACAGGGTGTTGGGCAAGCCTTCGGGCATGTCCACGAGTTTGAACATCGGCAGCACTTTGCCACCTTCGATCTCCTGGTCCTCATATCTACGCGATTGTTCTTGGCGGACCAACATCTCCTGTTTGCGCTTCTCCTTGGCCTTCTCTCTTAGTTTCTCTTTGAGTTCTGCACGCCTCCTCTTCATCTCCTCGTTCTTCTCTTCTTCACTCATGGCCGCCCATCTCTTTTTCTGCTCCAGCAGCTCCCAGCGCTTCTGTACGAGCTCCTTCAGATCATCCGGCAGACGCCCACGGTCTTCAGCAGATAACGTCTTGGCAGCTTTGGTTATGAGGGAAGAGAGGGATGTCTTCTTATCCTCTTTTCCCTTGTGCTCCTTATAGTAACGAACCAGGTGCAAAGCCATGGGATGCAGTGGCTTCCCAAGTTTAGGCGTACCCGTGCTGGCGCTACGAGGCCTCTTCTTAGGGCTCCCTGTGGGTGTTCCTTTAGCCAGCTGTAACAGAGTCATCTGCTTCATTTTTGGTGTCTTATCACCAGCTTTCCCGTCTTTTTTAGAAGATTTGAGAACATCACCACCCTTTCCGCTTTTCTTTCCATCTTTTTTGTCCCCAGTCTTCTTGCCAGACTTTGGAGTGGAGGGAGCTGAGCTTTTTCCTTCCCCTTTCTTAGGAGTTCCAGAGTTCTTTACCTTGAGGGGGGAACCATTCATTTTCATCTTCTGAAATAAAAACAACAAAAATAAGAAAAAAAAAAAAAACACTTTCATACAAATGTCACCTGACACCTTTAACACACATTGGAAGCTTCAGAACAGATCAGTTGATTTTCGCCAAGTGCAGTTATCTATTTATGCCAGCAGGTGGCGAACGGTGCTACAATACACCTGGAGAACAACTACCAAAGCAGTGCACAAGAGTAGTCGAGATGTTGCGGTGTTTGCATTTATGTCTTATTCAGTAGCGTCGACGCACCTGCATAGAACAGGTTCAAAAATGACTGCTGCCCTGGAGTGTTGTCCAGACACAACTGGTGTCTGGTCTTCAAGGAAGTGCACTGTCTCCACTTGTCATCCTCAAGGGCGACAAGTAGAGATAGTGCATTTCCTTCACACTTTATCATGTGGAAACCCATCAACTAACCTGCATGTGACCCCATATAGTGGGACTAAG
Source organism: Anableps anableps (assembly GCA_014839685.1). Lineage (NCBI taxonomy): Eukaryota > Metazoa > Chordata > Actinopteri > Cyprinodontiformes > Anablepidae > Anableps > Anableps anableps. The sequence continues at coordinate 20,867,616 of CM026068.1, read as the reverse complement.
AGGTAACCCTTGAGAGTCTTTCTTCTTTTTCTTCTTCTTCTCTCCCTTCTCATTTCCTGAATCTTCTCCAGGAGTGTCACCAGTCTTAGCCTTCTTGCTAGGTTTGCCTTCAGAAGAAGTCAAGCTTTTACGCTTTGTGGAGGGGTTTCCTGCTAAAAACTGTCGACAAAGAAAAAGGAGTGAGCAAACAGGAACAGCAACTATTGATAGATATCAAAATGCAGTGCCTTGAAAAGGTGTTCATACGTCTTGAGCTTTTCCAACATTTGTCACATTTCAACCACAAGTTTCAATGAATTTGGGGAGGATTTTATGTGACTGATCAACACAAAGTGGATCAGACTTGTGAAGTGAAAGGAAATCATACATGTGTGCAACTCAGTTGTCCTCAACAGTTTTAAACTTCTCCACACCTCTCTCCCTTGACCTCTTTGCTGCCTTTCTTGGTCTTCATGATGCTTTGTTCACTAAGGTTCTCCAACAAACCACTGAGGCATTTGATTTGTACTGAGATTAAATTAAACACATACGGACTCTAATTACTAATTAGGTGACTTTTGAAGGCAAACAACTGGCGCTTTCTAGATTTTTATTTTCAAATATGGTCAATACCACGCATCCATTTCCGTCCACTTTCTGTTAATACAGTACTTTGTGTAGGTCTATCACATAAAATCTCAACAAAATAGATTTCAGTTTGTGGTTATAGTGTGAAAAACTTAAAGAGATATGAACACCCAAGTAAACCACTGTGTACAAGAGAGGATATATTCATTACCTTTTGCGGGTCAAGAAGGAAGTCGCTGAATTTACTGGGCAGGTTGTATTTTTTCACCAGATCATCTTCAACCACCCAGGGGGCACTTTCTCCTTTGCCCAGTCTCAGAGCATAGTGTCTGATGAAGTAGCGCATGATCTCCTTGGTCGGAGGCCGCTCTGTTCTATAAAGACTGTCTGCTGGGACATCGCTGATCACCTGTTATAGGAAAAGATGATGGGAAACTAGAGTCAGTTTCAGTAATAACTTAAAAAAAAAAAAAAAAAAAAAAAAAAAAAAAAAAAAAAAAAAAAAAAAAAACCCCACACACCTCAAAAACAAACAAACAAACAAAAAAACAGCATGATCAATAAAATCTGAAAAAAACCCACCAAAACCTGCTCAGTACAAAGTTATTACATTCATTTATCCCTAATGCCCTAATGAGCTACACACCTTATCCTCATTGATGAGCTTTACATCATATTTATGAGGAAGAAATTTGGGCATGACCCATCTCTTCTTCTCTTCTTTCATGGCAGTGGTAGCTTTCCTTGGAGAACGCCGTGCTCTGTCACCTAAGAACACGCAAAAACAACATCTTAGTAAAGAGGATGAGGTTTTAAAACACAGCGGTGGTAGAAGACGTACTCAGACTCTCCCTCCTGTTTTCCTCCTCTCGAGACGGAGGCTCCTTCCTCTGGTTCTCCTGGCTTGTGTTCTCCTTATCGCTGGATGGGGAGTCACATGCACCTTCAAGCTTCTTCTCACTCGACTCCCCCTCTGGGGTTTCCAAGGGATGAATCTTAATCACTTTGACTCGCAAACTTTGGTCTTTTCCAACCTAGCAGAGAAGAAAGACGTAACCTTTTAACATCAAAATACATCAGAAATATTAAGCATTTCAAGAAAGAGATGAAAACTGTTAATGATTGTTAACTGTGAATTGCACATTACCCATATACTGAACTTAAACCCAGCAACATTTTAATACATTTTACAGTAACTTTTTATTAAATAGCTTCTTAAAATGTTAATTATTCATCAAGGATAAAACAGTGTATTGATGAATGTAAAAATCAAAACTAACCAGGAAATCACATTCTTCCCCAACTGCATACTTGGTGAGGATTTCCACCCAGGCCATCTCAACCAGTTTGTCCAAGGACACCGTGTTGTGATGGACCATCTCAAGGACTGGCTTCTCAAACCATAGAGGATACTCCTCCTGAAGCCTAAAAACAAAGAATATGGTTAGTGTCACACTAAAAATATATAAATTATTTCAACAATATCATCAGTATTATGATGTAGTTCACAGGTTCTTAATGGTGTTTGGGTATTTGTGGGAATGCTGGGGGGAAAAAAAAAAAAAAACAGTGACCACCAGGGGGAGTAAACAATCAGGTGATATAATTAGAGTTTAAATACAGCTTATGACCCTGACTGATCTGAGCACCTCTTTATCTGGTCTGTAGTATGAGAGCTTCCTAAGGTCATGTCATTAGAAACGGTGATTGCGTTATTGCATGGATAACGCTACCACCATCAAACCATTACACATCAAAGAATAACAAATTCAGACATGGCATAAATAGAAAGAGAGGAGGAGCTCCATATTTACCCAACCCCAACAAAGCAGTAAACCATGTGACCTTGTCAGAGCACAGTTCCCTATGAGCTTCCACATGAATGACAGTGTGCATCTAAATAGTTTGCAATTATTTATAAAAAATCAGATCCTTGATAACTTTAAAGTTTTCTCCAGATGTGATGATAAAGTAAACCTACAGGCAAAAAGTTTTTTTTCCTTTAATCATCACAATCCAGCTACGGCAGCCAGCTGTGATTAGATTAAAGCCTCTTGCACTTACAGCTCTGTGACTTCTTGTTCCTCTTCCCAGGCCTCTTTGTGAGTAAGCTGGAGGCTTCCTGTGCTCTTGCATGTCCAGATGCGTTCGCTATACCTTTGCAGGCGTGCCTCATACTCTCTATACACGTTTTGTCAAGGACGGTGCAATATTCAAACATGAAGTCATATCAGCTTTCTATCAACAAGCCCGGTGCAACTCTATTAATAATAATTATGATGCAGCCCTGGACTCAATGGCTAAAGTGACAGCGTGTGGATAAGAAAAGAAGTAAAGCATTAAGACATTTATTTTCTTTAAATAAATATTAAACACATATCAAAGTTTGCTTTCTAACCGAAAATGTGGATTTCAGAAGAAAAACTTCAGATGAAGTTTGTGACAAGCGAAAGAAGCTAAGAGGCATGGTCGTTCGTTCCCGACTTTTTCTGTTATTTACATGAGCCCTCTGTCAAGAGACATTTCATACAGACCATGTACAACTATGAAACTTACCAATGGATAATTTAAACTAATGTTCTGTGATCTGCTAATAGTCTATTGTAAGAAAACATGCTTACATAACTGCAATAATCTACATCAACCAGCAGGAGGTCACTTACAGTTATTATGGTTTGGTGAGTTAACCATATTCTCTCAATAAGCTGACTGACCCAAACAGGAATAAAAACAACTTTATGACAACATATTCTTGAAATATATCACAGATTATTGATGTGCTTGTTATCCATCACACTTCATCTACAGCCGCTTATCTGTGTGAGGTCCATTCTTTTAATTCAGGAAGAGGTGGGGTTTGCCCTGAACAGGTGACTTACCATATATGGCTGATTTAATTATTTGAATATTTCTAGAGATGCACCAATCAATTGCCAAAAAGATGGAATGACCAATTTTCCATAATCAGCAGGTCAAGACTTAACTTTTTTTTTTTTTTTTTTTTTTTTTTTTTACTTCATCCAATTCATTAAATACAACACCCCTCCCACAACTTTGAACGCCAGCAGACAGGGGGGCAGAAAAGGCAGGGAATAGCTATGAACTGAGCCGAAGCCTTTTGGCAGACAAGAATACATTTACAGCATATTCTCCATTTCACAGCAAAAACGTAGACTCGATGCTTATACGCTAAAATAAATAAATAAATAAGGCAAAAAAAAAAAACAACTGCTGGATGAGAGTAAAACCCTCATAACAAACAAATCTCTTTAACAATGGTCTTGTTCATAGCTGGTCCTCTAAAATCTGATCAAAACAACAATCATATTTTCACTCTGTGAGTATCACAGCTATGTCACTATTTAAATCAACCAATAGTGTATCATAACAATGAAGCAGGGAGTCACAACAGCGCCTAAGATTAGCTTTACTCCTATCTACGTGTTACCCCAAGCTGACAGCTAGCTACATAACCTGACTGCCAGTTGAGGACTACTGGCGTTTGTTTCAGATCCCCTAAACAAGAGGCTACAGTTGCACAATAATAACCCAAAGTGCGAGTAAAACATTGGGTGATTATGTTTCAGCACACTGCTGTCCTTCAACACAGACAGAGGCGCTAAAAGGTTGTTGTGTGCTAAGAGGACCGGCTAACCCCTTCCAGCAGAGCTGCTGCTTTGCTCCGTTGAGGCAAGGCCAGCAGCATTGTGACATAATGGGATGTCTCGCGTTAGCAACGCGCTAACTAGCCCTCTTAGCATCGGTGGTTGTCAGCAGAGCCGTGAAAGCTGAAAGTGAAAGATACTCGTCCGCATTTCACGAGGCATAAAGCTAACCATAGCTCAATATTTAATGCTATGTTGCTTCAACAGCTAATGAATAATGGTTAATGTACCAGCTAGTGATGTGATATGGTTAGCTAGGAAGCTTGTCATCCAGTCTAAACTGTGTACATGTAATTGAGACAGTAAGGGACAGAAATGACAGGTAATGTCAAATTCTTCAACAACCGCAACAGGCCAGCGAATAAAAATGATGGAAGCATCTAATAGCTAACCAAATAAATAAAAGACAGACCACCAACACAGCGGTTGGCTTGATAGATCGATTCAAAGCATGATGTTAAAGGATACTCTTTGTTCCTGAAGGCCTCCTTGGTATGCTCGATGATGTAGACTTCTTCTCCCGGGCCTGGTGGCTCGGCTAGCGGCTTAGCCAGCGGGTACGGTTTCCGGCCCAGAAGCGGTGCCATGGCAGATCCGAAGACGGCACGAGTGCCAGAGGTTAAATTTGACTTTCTGGCAACAAACTAGCACAACCTCACCCTGTGGTAGTTCTTAGCATGTATCCAAGCGCCTGTAATATATATATATATACCGAGCGATAGCACGTCTCGCTTTACAGCCGGCAGGCCCCGGTTCTCAGCGTGCAGAAGCTAGTTGATCAGCTAGCAGCCTGGATCGCTATCTCGTTGCAAAACAATAACAGTGCGCGTCTCACCACTGGCCTCATTGCAACATTCTCCGCTTCTGTAGCAGCGGAGACACGCTGGCTTTAATCAAGAGTTCCGTGAAGTAAATGGCGTTACAGCTTTGCTCCCACGGATTACTTAGTAAACTTTTAGTTCCTTCAGATGAACACGAAAGGATGAGAGCCACACCGAAATCAAACTCGCGGCAACAGCCAGGACTCAATTCGGCTGCAGGTCTATGTAGCTTTATAGTCCCAATAAAGTATTTTTCAGCTATATCTGATCTCTTCTGCTGATGAGCTGTGCTGTCGAGGTTTTGTTTAATTAGAAAACAATATTTGCAAGTGTCACAAGAAAGTATCCCCAATCAAACAAGAGGTTAATTCCCTGTCGAAATGGCGGGAGTTTCTAGTCCACCGGCAAAAGAACCCTCAGCCTGTTTCCCCGGCAGCAAACAGCGCCGCGCCTACGCCCCGCCTCCTCTAAACGTTCATTGGCTGCCTTGGCGTAGAGCCCTGATTGAAATGCTAAAATGGGCTCTCATTGGCTAATACAGCCTGTCAGCTATCATCTGTTAACAGCAATATTAAATAAACCGCGCTTACATTGAACAAAAAATAATAGGAAGTTACCTGAAGAAGATAAAATTGCTACTAAACAAAACCAAAAATAAACTTTAAAACAAATGTGTAGTTAATCCACGATTTTTTAAAAATGAAATTCTGAATTTATCTGTGATCCGTTTTTCAGAGCCAGTGGTATTTAATATAAATGCAGAGCCCCTAGTTCTGTATCATATATGAATACAATGTATGCCCAACATGCAATTCAGTTCAGTTTATTCATATAAATATCATTTCAAGCAGCAAAAGCAAATAATGTGGATTAGCAGTGCTTGTCAACAACTATTGGTGTCATCCAGGAGTTACTGTGAAACATTGTCTCTGTTGCCTAGAAATTGAGCTTTTACCATGCCATCACAGTCATTAGACTGAGACTGTCACACAGCCACAGTCTTCAGTCAGGGGTCCCTTCAGATTCATTGCAAGACTAGCTGCTGCCAGAGAACCTTCATGCCCTCAGCATCAGCATCCACAATGACTCTTTAATGATACTTAGATGATATAAATTACAACATTTAATTTCACTTTGGGTAAATAAAGTATTTTTGAATTTAACTGAAATCCAATTCAAACCAGCAAGACGTAAAAAAGAGAAAGGTGAAAATTCAGCTACATAGTCCTATGCGACTTTAGTAATAAAACAATGCAAGCAACAATTTATTTTACAATTCCAATTGGGAAATTTTTGAGAAAGTGTAAGCATTTACATTGGCTCAGAGACTTTTTTTAGCAATTCCTCATTCTGTGGAAGCATGTAGCAATCATGGAAATGAATGATTCCCTTTCAACAGGAAGAAACTGTCAGCAGAACCAGGATCCCAATGAGCAGCCATTTGCCACAATCCCTTGGGGTTTGAACAAATAGAAAGCAGACAGAAACAAACAGCTGCAGTTGTTCGGGATTATTTTTTATGGTACAGAAAAGACCAACTTTACTGAGTGGAGCAGGCACAACTAACATGGAGAACAATTAGTTCTCGATGCTGCCTCCTGGGGTTTGATTTCTCACCATGGGACTTTGTGTTGTCTTCCCCACTTCCTGTCTGATTAATGTGACTAAAGGCCAGCAGTGTAACAAAATCTTAAAAAACTAACTTTACAGAGTTCATGGCAACAGCATTTCCAACAGTGGCTTCATTTGGGAGAGAAAAAAATGCAAAACAAATGTTTATTATATTAAAGTTGTTTTAAACAGTGGTGGGACGCGATTAAAATTTTTAATCGAGTTAGTTGCAGCGTCTGTAATTAATTTACCGCAATTAATCACATTTTAACTGAAAACTACGTCAACAAAATAAGCAACATTTTCAATTCAAAACCCCTTTTTGCTGCTAAATTATTGAATAAACAGACATATGAGTTCAACAACAAAGATATTTATTGTTTCTAATCTGTTATTTAGGTTATTCAACCATTAGATTGATGCAAAGTGCTATTATACCCATTCAGCCTTCAAGTATTTCAGGAATCCCTGGTAATTCATGTATCTTCTTTAAAAAAAAAACAAAATCATAAACCTTCTTTAGAAATATGGTCTGTGGACACCAACATCAGCATGCTTGCTGCAACATGTTTTGCATTGCGATAGTATTTTAGGCTTGAATAGCTTCGATGATCGACCAACTCCTTTTTGCAACGTGCACGCAATAGTCTTCTCCAGCGTCCCATCAGATCATTTTTTTGAAGCAAAAATTAACCACTTAGCAAAGTAGCTTTGTCTGTTGTTTGTAGATGTTGCTTGTGTGTCAGATTTACAGGTGTACCAGAAACAATAGAATGCGAAGGTTCCAAGTTGAACATTTGTATGTAAAAAAAAAAAAAAACAGGACTAATTGTGTTAAAGTTTTTAACACGTTAAAATCTATGTACTTAATCTTCAATCAATTTTGAACAATTTTCATATTTGTCTGAATCTAAGGTTCTCCCGATGCCATAAAAAATGTTCTTCAAATGAAATAAAGGTTTCATGAATCTTAAGCTGCATCTAAAAAAAAAATCTCTGCTTCGTGTAGAATCCAGTTCAAGTTTGATCAGTCTAGGTATTTTAGATTTGGAACTAGTGATGAAAAAGTACACTTAGAAAAATAGTGAAATAGTTTTTTATTTCAGCATCAAAATCAGGGTTATCAACTTTATCAAACACCTTCAGGATAAGCATATAAGGAATTGAAAAACCTACTTGAAGCACAACGGATGAGATTTCTTCTTTTGGAGCACCAGTGGTGCCCATGAACAAATAGTGCCCTAGGGGGAGAGCCATGTCGCCCATAACAAACTGAACCAAGATATCTCAGATGAATAAAGAAGTATTGTTTACAGAACATTTTAATTATTTTAAAAATGCTAATTAAGCTACAGATTTTTCTTTTTTTAAAAATCACTTTATTCTTGAATGAAACAAATCATAAGACTTATCACAGGACACTTCAAATTAAAAACTTAAGGTTACATCTAAACATCAATCTGCATAAAGCTACACATGAATAAAAAAAAATAATTAAGCTAGCCAGTATGTTCATAAAAATACCAAAAGTCTAACTAAAGTAGAACTTAGAAAATTCAATGTTTACAGCATCTGAAGTGAAATGCCTAAAGAGCTGTCTACATATAAAATTTAGAAAACTGTCTTCAGTCAATTAAAAACACATCACCCCAAACAACAAAACACTAAAGACTAAACTGAAAAAAGCTAAAACATTTTTCCCTATTAGCTGAAATATAATACCTGCATTTAAAGAGAACCAGAACGTTTTCTGAAAGCTTTGCTAATCTTACAACAACCAAAAACAGATAATTTGTGCATTTGGATTGAACAAATAGAAAAAAAGCTATCTCAATGCATTATTTTCCCCTGTACAAATCCTCTTTAAAGGTGGTGCTCCCGATTCATCTAATTCATCCTGTTGAAGAAAAATGATCAGGTTACAATAAATGTTTTAAATGTTCATCTAATTCATCCTGTTGAAGAAAAATGATCAGGTTACAATAGATGTTTTAAATTTACGCCATGCAGCAGATGAGCAATATGTAAAATGTACTTAATTTGGAGCAATATTTGCATTTTTTATTGAAATAGTTCACATGTACGAAACCTGAGTGTCTAAGGTTCTCCGTCTGGCAGTTCCTGATGTAAGCGGGTCCTCCTTGATGAGCGTTGGCGGCTCGTCTGCACCCTCCCGACCGGAATGTACTGGTTCTGAAGTAAATTGTGTACAACATAAATGCAGACATTTTTACAGTGACAGGTGTACTACTTAAAAACGAGCGCCTGTTGATCAAAGAGAAACCCACATACCATCGACGCTCTCCTGTCCGAGCATGGGTGGCTGAGAGTCTTCAGCCCGCAGACTGTAGGTATGTGGCGGGCTGACATGCTGCGAGCTTGACGTGCTGCTGCTGTTGTCAAGTTTTGGCTGATAAACGTCCGACAGAAAGCTCTGGTTGCTGTTTTCATCTGTGAATAGATCAGATGACTTCTTCAACTCTTGCAACAAGCTTCTTTGTGTTTAAAATCATATTCCAGTTATTGTAAAATGAGCCTCAGTATGCTTTATTATTATCCTCTTTAAACCCAATATAAAACCTACCGGTGAAATCCAGCATAGAGTTGGTGTTTTCAATGACCACATCTTTGAGGCCCCGGACCTCTCCACCAGTGGATTTGGTGCGAAATATCTAATGATTTAAGTAGATTATAAAATATATATTAGATGGTATCAATAACACACATAACCTATGGCAAACCTAACTTCATATGATGTCAGATATATATAACCGAATTCTTCCCAGTAAAAATGAACAATTTAAATTATACAGAGAGTATGTCTCCTTATCAGCAGTGAACCTCACTTTTTAAGCATTCAACTCCAGAAATCTAACAGTATTCCAATCTAGAATATAGATGGTTGATATAAGAACTACGCTCATACTTGAAAGAAACCGTCAATACAGATAGAGTGTCTTCAATTGCATTGAAATTCCCACCACTTTTTTCATCATGCTTCAACCACAAACTTGAATGTAATGTATTAGGATTTTATGTGACAGACCAACACAAAGTAGTTCATATCTATGAATGTGTGGTCTTTACAAAGTTGTTTTTATGTTCTCTACCAAACCTTTGAGGCCATCATAGAAGAACCACAATTTTTATTTAATACCACTTAAAAGCAGTTTCAGATCCATCCATTCATTCATTTTCTTCCTCTTGTCGAAGGTCGGGTCGCGGGGGCAGCAGCCTAAACAGGGAGACCAAGACTTCCCTCTTCCCAGCCACTTGGGCCAGCTCCTCCAGAGGAACCCCAAGGCGTTCCCAGGCCAGCTGAGAAACATAGTCCCTCCAGTGTGTCCTGGGTCTTTCTCTAGGTCTCCTCCTGGTGGGACGTGCCTGGAACGCCTCACCAGGGAGGCATCCTGATCAGATGCCCGAGCTACCTCAACTGACTCCTCTCAATGTGGAGAAGCAGTGGCTCTACTCTGAGTCCCTCCTGGATGACCAAGCTTCTCACCCTATCTCTAAGGGAGAGCCCAGAGAACCTGCGGAGGAAACTCATTTCAGCCGCTTGTATCCGTGATCTCATTCTTTCGGTCACGATCCAGAGCTCATGACCATAGATGAAAGTAGGGACATAGATAGACCGGTAAATCCTCACCACGACAGATCAGTACAGTGCCCGCATCACCACAGACGTCGCACCAATCCATCTATCGATCTCCAGCTCCATTTTTCCCCTTATTCGTGAACAAGAACCTGAGATACTTAAAACTTCTCCATATGGGGCAGGACCTCTTCCCCGACCTGTAGAAGGCACTGTACCCTTTTCCAGCTCAAGAAAAGGGTACAGTGCCTTGGATTTGGAGGCACTGATGCACCCTCCTCTTTCAGACATTAATAACTGAAATAATATTTAACAATAATTTCATTATAAATATCAACAAATACACCTTATGGCAGTAAATGTAGAGGTGAAATGTAAAATCAAAACTACTAAAAACCACATTGTAGAAGAAGAAACAGTTGTTTTGGTCTTTTCAGATATCTATAATATTAATTTCAGACAGAGAAAAATTTATTTGTGGACATCTGGAGCTGAAAAAAACCCCAAATGTACATAAGATACCATAATATACCTACCTAATATAGCACACCCACTAACAGATACCATTAATAAAAATATAATCAGTGTTATCACCTTACTTGCTCTGCGTCATAATGTTATGCCTGAAGGGTGTATATATATATATATATATATATATATATATATATATATATATATATATATATATATATATATGTGTGTGTGTGTGTGTGTGTGTGTGTGTGTGTGTGTGTGTGTGTGTCTCAGTTACTATGGCGGCTCCTATTACTTCTATCTTAAGTGATCACGAAAAGATTTGTGTGTTGACTATGTGTAATGACGGATTGCCATACAGTCGAGCTTGTGAGTGTCTGTGACGGAGGCCCACACCTGCTTTGTCTCCGTTACTGGAACCCACTTGAATATGCGTAAAGATGTGTCTCCAACTGTCACCCATTTCTTCTCCCTGTGGATCAGATCCATTTGATTATTATCAGATCAAGGTTCAGTATGCGTTTAGCTTTCGCATCTGCTCGACGGGTATCAATCAGTGATAAAATATGCTGAGCGCGTTCTCTTTGTCCATATCAGATACAACAGAACTTAATGTGCTCACTGACAGTATTAACTACTGGTTAAAAATCGTGACCTTTTCGGTGCTGTTTATTATTGGCATTATTCAGAAACTAAAGGGACAGGTAAATGGATTGAAACCCGCTGCATGTGAAGCTGCTGGAGCCATATTGACAGCTCTCAGCGGAAAAACTCAACAGGCCCCGCCTCTCCTGCCAACCAGAGATTCTGATTGGCCCGAAGCACTGTCAATCATCTAACTTTTCCGACTGAAGTTTGTTGAGCGACGCAGCAAGATAGCAGGCAGCGGTCCACTAAAACATTCCCCTCCATATTGTCCTTTACATAGCCCACATACCATTTGCGCACTTTCTCGATGGCTGCCAGAACCTTTTTAATGTCGTCTTTAGCCCGACTTCGGGTCTCAGCTCGGCCTGATCGTCCCGACATCTTGGTGCTGTTATGATTCATCTACAGATGCATCTGAAAACTTCAAGACCAAGCCCCAGTCTTCTGTAACATTGGTAATCTCGCGAGACTTAATTAAAAGACTTTCACCCTCTCTCCTTTTATGGCTTTACCTATTACTCTATAAGCTATAATGAGAGGGCAGAGACATTTTTATATTATTCATTCAGGGGGGGGGGGCGCTTTTGTTTGTTTGTTTTGCTTTGGTTTTTTTGGAGACTGGGAAATGCATCATGTAATATAGTAAAACCCTAACTAACGTGCATAATCAATAAACATTCAGTTGTGTTGTTATAACCAGGTTTCATATTATACATCTAAATATGTAAGTAATTTAGTTTTTTCAGAACATAAATTTTTGATTAAACTAAAAAATTTTATTTTCAATATGTGAGGAATTTTTAAAAATCACAAAGGTCTAATGAAAAGGATTTTGAATATCCAACTCATACATTGCTCATACATGCAATGAGCAATGCATTCATACTGCAGTGCAATTACATAACTCCTTAAAAAGGTCCTTTAGTCTTTGTTTAAAAACATTAAATTAAATCAGTGTTGAGATGCTGTGTATTCTGATGAAAGTTCCAATCATTTGCAGCAGAAGAATAGAAAGACATAGGGGCAAAACAAGACTTGGTTTTAGGGATTTTCGATTTAATAAGTTTGGAGGAGCGAGTATTGTATCTTGAGGTGAATTCTTCAATAATAGTGGGATGCCAAGCCTCAGCAGACAATAAGTCAACTTGTGAACAGCTTGAGATGTTGTTGTCAGGTTGTAATTAGTGCTCAGGGGAACATGAAATATTACTAACTTTTTAAGTTTTCCATAAATTTCACCTGATATGAAAAATATTATGAGTACATGTTCTTGTACTTTAAAGTTAAGAGCCACTAAATGGTTTTTCCATTAATAAAAACTTCACTTTACTGTTGTTTCTGATTTTGACCAGCAGATGACGGCATTCAGTCAAGAAAACCAACCATGCATTTGTTTGTTGTAAATCGGTGTCTGAGAGCAAAGGTTGACATAAAATACTTTGTACTTCTGTCATGCCACAAAAACTCAGATATTGTGAAAATGTTCAGCATAATAACTTAAAAACAGTACACCCGAAGTGGCTTTAGCATCAGTTTTTGTGTATGGCATTGGGAAAAATTGGGCAAGGATGAGATTGCCCACAGGTTATTTGATACCCTACGACAATTCTTAAAAAGTGGGATCCATACGAGGTATTGCACAATTTGAACTGATCTCCATAAATATCAGGTACCGGATCAATTGTCCCTGGCACAGGCAAAGCTGTCCTGTAGAAGACTCCAGTCAAGTTGGTGAGATGAAACAGGATGCATCTGTATTGTATGAGCGTCATAGAAAAGACTGAGAATGCTTACACATTTGTTTATAAAAACAGTCCTCAAAGCTGAATACCCTATTATGAATTAATAACATAAAAATTAAATTGCCTAGTATTTTTAAAGGTTCAGATATAATTTTGTTACTAATACTTTTCCTAATGTGAAAGTGATTAAGCTGATCTATCTATCTATCGATCTATCGATCTATCTGTCTTATTGTATTCATATATTGTATTATTTTTATTTTATTTTTTTTCACTAAATCTGGCATCTCCCTTGGCACCTAAACTTCGCATTGAACAGAGCCTGTCTTGTATTTGAGCTCCTAATTAAATAAAATATGCTCTAGATAATATTTCTGCAGTGTGAGCAAATGTTTAAACCAAAACACCAGAGAAATTTTCACAGTAAAAAATGTTGCCTGCAAACTATATGGCACTCTTTGCTATAGAACTTCATGTTTACTACCTTACTAAACCCATTTTAATGGCATGTTTTTTGTTTGTTTGTTTAACTCAAAATCAGCAGGCTGGAGTAAATGAGTGTCTCCATGTCTCCGACAGTGTGGGAGGATCCTGCTGGAGCTGCAGCCAGTGGCTGAAAACTCTGGGAGGAGTCAGCGACAGTTGCCAGAGAAAATATCCAAATAACAGCAATGCTAGTCCTCATGCTGCTGAGAGATGTCAGGGCACCTTCACTGCTGGCCTGCTGGTTCCTGTGGAGACTCTGTACATAAAAGCCTTCATCATGATGAGTCCAGTGTTTATGCTGCAGCATAGGTGTGAGTGTGAAGATTTGTAGCCCACAAACTGTTCACCTCCTAACACTCAGAGTAGCACTGGTAGATGCGTAAGGCTAAGAGGACTACGCCACACAGCAACATACCAAGAGCTTGATTCGTGCAAACATTTGAAGTCTAAATGATCACAAATGATAAAAAAAAAAAAAACATTCAAATGTTACTAAAATTTTTAATTCTAAGGTAAAATACAGCAGAGCCTATATGAAACCATGTCAACAAAATGCGGCATATTTCACAACTTGCAAGCAGGGAAAGAAAATTTATGAAAAATAACTAATATAAGAATATTATAAAGGCATTTTACCAAGTCTCAATGCATGCTTGAAAATTTTAACAGAGTTTTTGTTATTATTTAACAGCCCAGTTGAATGAGAGCATAGAGACCGGCCAAGAAGTTTTCATCTCCTGTAGCATGCAGTGTCTTTAAAAAGTAATCACACCTCTTGAACTTTTGCACATCAACACAAACCTCAGTAGTTTAAATGTTATTTCATGAGATGGACCAGCATAAAGTCATACATAAATATAAAGTGGAAGTAAAAGTAGATTTTTTTTTTGTCAATAATTAAATTTTATTCACCCTCCATTTCTCAGATACCCCTAAATAAAACTCTAGTACCACAAATTTCATTCACAGGTCATAAGTAGTGAATAGAGTACACATGTGTGTAACTCAAGCAACAATATAAATCCAGTAGTTCTGTAAAGACCTCAGGGTGTTTTTAGAGATCATTAGAGAACCGACATGAAGAACAAGACAAATCATAAAGAGCAAAGAATAGACCAAATAAGGCATGTATAAAATTGTGAAAATGTTTAAAGTCATCCTCATCCTGACACATGGTGGTGGCACTATCATGCGGGGGGAATGTTTTCATTCAGCAGGGACAAGAAAGCTAGTCAGAGTTGATGGAAAGATGGATGGAGTTAAATACAGCTAGGGCAATTCTTAAAAGAAGCCTATCAGCAGCTGGAAAAGAGTCTGAGTGTGAGGCAGAGATTCACCTTCCAGCAAGTTCATGACTCTAAACATCTGCAAGGAGTGGCTTAGATCAAAGGATATTCATGTGTTAAATGTAATTTGATTTATCAAAACTTAGTGTTGCAGTGAAGACAATCTAACCAAGGACCAAGTCAAGACTGAGACCAGACAAGACCAAGACTTTGATGCTCACTTAAATCATGTGTTCTTTCCTTCTGTGGTTTTTGCAGTCAGAAAAAAATCCATATATTTAGAGAATGTTTCTCCATCTTGTTTTTCTCATCCTGCTCATATACTCATCCTCTGCACATTGGGTTGCAGCGTTACGTTTTTTAAAGTAAAAAACTTTAAAGGGTTGCATTTATATGCAGCCATGTCTTGGTTTCAGAATGATCTTAAGACCAAGACCATGCCTTGAGACTGAAACCAAGACAAGAACGAGACTTTGAAAATGTGGTCAAGACCAGAACTACAGCAATATTAAGACTCCTCACTTGGTTTTTCTTGGCCCACATTAGGGTCTGTTTCAGTCACCTTTGTTAAAAAATAAAAATAAAAATACAAAATACTGTTTTTGGACCTATTCATTTTGAATTATTTATTTGTGTGTTTAATAGTTATAACATTTACACTTTATATTTCATTCCTTGACTGGTTTAAAGCTGCAGTATATAACTTTTATTTATAAAAAAAAAAAAAAAAAAAAAAAAAGTTCTACATATTTGTTGAAACTGTCACTATGTGCTGACATTATGGTATGAGACAGATGATCTGCGAAAAATTCGAGCTCCTCTGCCTTCTCCCAGAGCGCCCAGTGTAATCTAGAAACAACCAATCAGAGGCAGGAGGCGGGTCTTAGCGCTGTCAATCACGTGCCTGTGGCGCTGTTCATCCCCCCCCTCTCCCTCCCCTCTGCAGCTCGCAGAGGCTAGGCTAGTTGGCCACAGATGATGACGGATAAACGGTTTTTCTGTAACGGTAAGTTGTTTCTCCGCCATTAGCTCATTTAGCAGCGAGTAAATGAGGTTGAGCGACAGCGCTAAGACCTTCCTCCTGGCTCTGATTGGTTGGTTTTGGTCGGGAGCGGTGCATTTCTTCATATGGCAAAAGAGGCCCAGGGAGAAGGTGGATGAGATCGATCTTTTCACAGATTATCTGTCTCATAACATACTGTCACAACATGGTGACAGTTTTAACAAATATGTAAAAAAACAAAAAAAAAAAAAACACACCATATTTTTGTAAAAGTTACATACTGCAGGTTTTAGTTCTCACTGTTTTTAGGTTTGCCTGCTAGCTCTTATTTTGACATATGGAAAAACAGGAAGTGGCTTCCCTCAGTAAATCCGTGCGCTTCCCTGTGGTGTGGGTCTTGGTGCTGCTGTCATTGACTGAAAGGCAGAAAGTGCTCCTGCGAAAACGGGACGGGGAGTCCTCCACAGCAGCATGGACG
Source organism: Anableps anableps (assembly GCA_014839685.1). Lineage (NCBI taxonomy): Eukaryota > Metazoa > Chordata > Actinopteri > Cyprinodontiformes > Anablepidae > Anableps > Anableps anableps. The sequence goes on along the minus strand of CM026068.1, from coordinate 20,851,240 downwards.
GCTGCCCGCCATAGTCCCTGCTGCTCGGCTTAAACTTCACACAGCCTGGACCGTTAGTCGGTGGAGAGTTTTATTTTATTCTTCTGCTTTCCAAACCGCGTGAGCGTGTTTTTCCTGTTACAACCCGCAATGGATCGAGTGAAAAGCTCCATGCAGCAAGTCCCCAACGCTATCCCCAAAGTGATCCGTCGGACAGGAGGGGCCAACAGCCTGGAGCTGGAGAGGGAAAACTTTGAGAGAGGGCAGGTAGGAGCACAGACACGGGGATCCGTGGTGGAGCTGGATGCACGCGTGGGAAGCATGGATGGATGGATGGATGGAGAAGGTCCCATCTGGGAGCCGCTCTATGTGTGCTGTTACTGGGAGGAGGATTAATAATAGCAGTCATGTCTGCTGTCTCTTATCAGCTCAGTAAATAAACCTAGCTGAGATGGTGAAAAAACAAATCACTCCCACTGGTGTTCTGTCAGTTTACCCCACTGTCTGTGTTTGAGTCCTCATTGTTTTTCTCCTGAGCGTGTGTGTGAAAGCAGACACAAATGGATGCACTGTACAACAAAAGAGCTGTTGAAATGTGGGTCAATGGCCTTTTGAATTCAGATAACGGTGCGTTGCAGTTTAACTGGTGTGTTTAGTCGGGAAAAGGAAGGAGCTGGAGCACCATGAAGCTGGATCATGTATGACAGTCTTAGCATCTATGGCAGCACCACTGATGTTCATGCTACATTGAGAACTGAGCATCTGCATTGCTTAAAGCGAAGCAGATGGTTGCTGTTCTTTATTTTGATCTTATGAGATCTGCTTTGCATGACCTGCTCTCCCAGTTAGCGTTCACACCTTTCAGAGTTCGACATGCTGGAGTGTTTTGGACATTCTTCCTGCTGCATAACCCAGCTGTGATTCTCCATCAGGATCTTCTGCCAGAGAGCAGAAGCCATGGTTCCATCAATTATAGGAAGTCGTCTGGGTCCTGAAGCAGCAGAGCAGCCCAGGACCATCACAGTACCACCTCTGTGCTTGGCAGCAGGTTTGATGTTAATTTGAAATGCGGTGCTAGTTTCCACTAGATGTAACAAGGTGCATGCATACAGCTTCACTTCTGTCTCATCAGTCCCCAGAATGTTTCCTATGAGAAACTCTCCAGTGGAGGCCATTTTTACCCAGCCTCTCTCTGTCATTGTTGAATCATGAGCACTGACCTTAAGCTGAGACGTGTGTTGGGTTCTTCTGTGACTTTCTGAGTGAGTCCTTGATTCACTCTTGGAGTAATTCTGTTAGGTTGGCTGCTTCTAATAAGATCCACTGCTATTCCATGTAGAGGTGGGTGAGCTTGACTGAAAATGGTCTCCAATGAGCATACAGCCAGAGTACAAAAAGCACAAGAACTGCTGTTGAAATACTTGATCAAATTGGCTACTTGAATACACCAGCTACATAAAGTAGTGCAATGTCACCGCTTTTCAGCACAGAATATTTAATTTTAAGATGATTTTTAAATAGATTGATATTTATGCTCCCATGGAGTAACAATCCAAATGCAAACATCATCATTAGTGTTTACCGTTATTATAATAAATCCCATTTCTTTTCACAGCAACATTTTTAATTGAGCATCCCTAATTCCATGTTTTCTCACTCTGTGAACAATGGCTCTCACTGTGGTTCACTCAAGTCCAAAAAGCCTTCGAAGTGGCTTAGTCACCGTTTCCAGACTGATAGATGTCACTGATCTTGCTTCTCATCTGATCTTGAAGTTCGTCAGATTGGAGATTTTTACCTTTTGATATCTTTTAGCCTACTTCATGTTGTCAGACAGGTTCTGTTTAAGTGATTACTTGATTCTCCAAGTCTGTCAGTAATTAGGCCTGGGTGTGGCTGCAGGAATTTAGCTCAGCATTCCAAAAAAATGTGGGTAACATGACTTAAGGGAAGCAGTTACTTTTTCAGATAGGGCCAGGTTGGTTTGGATAACTTTGTTCCCTTAATAAACTAAATAATCATTTAAAAACTGTTTTATGTTTTTACAATTGTCATCTTTTTCTGATGTTGGAATTAGTTGCCTAACATTTGTTAATGTAACACAAAAGGCAAAGCGGAAGAAATCTGTAAAGGGAGCAATTACTTTTTCACAGCACTGCGTCTGCATAAAGCCTCCCATTCCTCTCCCCAGGCACATTGGTTGGGGAGAAAGTAGGTCACATGAATCCATGCAGCCAAACTGCGGTAACGGTGCTGCAACATGCTTCTCCTTCCCGGTCCTGTCAGAGCTTCCTGAATGTGCTTCAGCAGGTATTTATTTTGGCAACTGCAGATCTGTGTGATTGCAATCTCCTAACGCGCTGTCTCTTTTCCCCGCACCTGATGGGGTGGAAGCTGCGTGGATTAGAAGTGTCCCGAGTCAAGCTTGTGTCAGTAGGTCACTTGTCAAGCTGCTGAGATCACACCATGTGGACGTGTGATGAGCTCATCAACTTTTATTTAGCAGGTTAGAAATCCTCTGGCAAGACAACAACAAAACAGATCTCCTGTTACTTGATAATTTCTCACAATTTATTAGTATTTATTTATTTATTATTTGACTAATGATCTCAGTTTTCTCTTCTCCAAGCTTTTAAAAGTTAATATTTATATTTGCTTGTATTTCCAAATAAAGCACTCCCTCCCCCCTCTTTCTTCTTGTGGTTGATGTCTAACTGGAGGATCTGCAGCGGTGCTAGGAGGTGGAGGAATCAATGAATCTGTTGTCTGCTCTACCGTGGATCAGTGAGAGCTAATCTCATGAGATCTGTTGTGCTCCAAAGCTGCCTAAATCTGCTGGGTGGCTGGCTTTCCCCTACAATATACAGCGCTTACAAGGATCCATACCCTTCAACTGTTGGACATTTTTTCACATTACAACCACTACCTTCAGTCTCTCAGTTAGGCTGAATAAACCAAGTCTGAACATGTCACCGAGCACCGTTCAAATCATTATCTGCAAAGGAAAACAAAAACATGGTACAACTGCAAGCCTGCAAAACTCCTGCTGCCACCTAAACTGACTCCCAGACAAGTAATAACTCAGAGAAGCAGCTGAGAGGCATATGCTAACTCTAAATACATATGAAGGCCACACGTTTCGGATTTTCACTTGTAAAAAAAAAAAAATGAAAAAATGTAATTTCCACTTCAGTTATTCTCTACTTTTTAATGTTCTTATTGTAATGTAGCAGAAATTTGTGAAATTTGATTAAATCTTTTTGTAAAGCACTGTGAGAAAATTGCCAGCCTCCGTTGTAGATTTTCCAATCCTCACCCGTTTTTTATAAAAAATACCATGCATCTCTTTGTATCTGTTATACTTCTCATGTTTTTGTCCATAAAATGCTGAATATTAAGGGAAAGAATACAGTAAGTCAAACCCTGATTGCCCTTTAAACCCCTCGCTGTGTAAAACAGCCATTCAGAGAACTGCACGCCTATCTCAGCAGAGTTGGGTAAACAACCATGGGGTGTTTGAAATCCTCTTTGTCATAGAGTCCATGCCGGGTTATAAAAAGCTTAACCAGGGAAGCCAGATAGCACTCACTTGCTTTTAATGATAGGTTTAACCCAGTAATAGAAGCTGCCTCTCTAATTTAAGAGTTTAAAGGGTATTTAATGTTTAATGTCCCTGCATGTTTTGGTATTTGCTTCAGATTTCATTCCAAGCTGGTACAGTACGCCGCGGGTTTTTATTTTACAGCCGTTATCTCTCGGCTTCAGAACATGAGGGATGCCATCTCCCAGACTGACTGGGTAGGCGGTAATCTCTGGAATGATATGGACCATAATTAGTGGGAAAACTTCTGGGGCACCATTTGGGCTATGGCGTGTGAGCCGCTGAGTGACACCATATTGTGTGTTACATAATTAAGGATTTAAATTTAGACTTCCTGACTTTCACTTCCCATATTGGTTGGCCATACTGAGGGCACACTGCCTGCTTTAGAATCAAGTGTGCTTGTTTGCGTACGGCTAAGTCTCCTTATCTCATTTAGCCGCCAATAATCAGTTTGATTTACACACGTTTTAAGCCACACCACAAGTACGTGGAATATCTGAAACAGGAAATTTCAGCTGATGATAGCCAATATAACTATTTAACCTGTCATCCAGCTGCTCTGCACCCTGTTTTAGTTCTGTTTGGTCATCTAACAGCTTTGTTATCCATTTTTTTTTTTTTTTAATCACTCTGTCAACTCCACCTCAACCCCCATCTGAGTCCCTCATTGTCTCAAATCCTCTTCGCCGCCTCCTCCACATCCTGCAATTCACAACACTGGGAGGCTATGGAGGAATTTCCGCATACACGAGGTGCGCGCTCGGTTAAACGTGTGGGGGCCTGAAAAGCCAGGCCTCTAAAAGCACTGAGGCAGCACAAACAGCAGGTGGTTGGTTTGTTGCCTCCCAGCGCTGGCTGTGTGTGAAATGACAAAGCTGGACATGAGTGACGGGTTTGTAAGCGGAACAAAGTGCGCCGATGAATCCCCGGAGGCTCAAACAATGGCTTTGATTAACAAATTATTTTTGGGCTTCTCTGTTCTGTTTTTTACGGCACCGTAAAGCGGAAAAGGAGCGAGACAGTGATGGAGTGTGGTTTCATTGTTAGACTTGTCCACAGGTCAAAAGTTAGACTGAAACCTTCTTCTTGTGTGTAATCATGTGGTATGCAAATCATCTGGCTTCAGCTCAAGTGGTCTCATAATAAACAGAGAGACAAAATTAATTCAGCCATCAGAAAAGAATCATGCTGGGTGTGGAGAGTTTTATCTAAATTAATCAAAAATAATGGAATGAGAATAGTCTGTTCCGCATGGAATCTACTAAATATGTTAGGATTTGTTAAACATTAAATTGTGAATTGCTAAAGTTTAGATTGCTGTCTGTCCAGTCTTAAGCACCTTATACTGAAAATGAAAGCTTGTTTATGATTTAAATGATGGCAAAGGTCTTCTGAAACTGTAGCTTGTCAAATGCTGGAGCTGGTTTGATGGAACATATTTCTTTTACAGCCTTATAAACATCCCACTGAGTTCTTGTGTTGAGGGATTTTGTTTAATAATGCATCAGTAATTAAGCATTAACTTAGGTATCCTCAAACATGTTCATTCACGTGTTTATATAAGTGCTGAGTCCTCCCTGCCAAATGTTTACACAGCAAACTCAAACAGAATGAAAGACAGTCAACTGATCAAATGATTTCTTTTTCTTTTTTTCCTCGGATCTTTCCAGTCAGCCATACTCAAAGAAGTGAACCAGGGCAGTTGTCCACATTATGTTAACATTTTATTTCCAGTTAACACATAAAAAAGGTGTTTGTTGGGTTAAATTGATTTTATTCTAGTAAAGATAACAGATTACCATATCTTTTTTGCTGTCAGCAAATGAAATATATTTGTGTGGAACCTGTTGAAAAGAAAAAAAATATGTTAATCAATGATTCATTTTTTTTGAGTGCAACCAGCCACATGTCTACCCAGTTCTAATCCACCTACCAACCATCTAATGGCAATGAAGTAACCAACCAACCAGCTATCTGACTAACTAACCAACCATCCAATTTTAACCCACCCATCAATTATCTAGTTCAAGAAACCAACTTACATTCATATCCAACCAACTATTTACCCATCTATCCAATTCTAACTAACCGACTAACCTGCCATCTGATTTCAACAAAGCATCCGTTCAGTTCTCACAAACTAACAAACCATCCAGTTCCAATCCACCAACCAACTATGTTATTCAGGGGTGTCCAAAGTCAGTCAAGGGCTGGGATCCTGCATATTTTAGTTGTCTCCCTGGTTCAACACACCTGGATCAAATGATGGCTCACCACCATGTAATTCTGATTAACCAATCAATCATCCATATCCAACCAACCATTCATCTGTCTATCCAATTCTAGCTAACCAACTAATTATCTAATTCCAAGAAAGCAAACAACCACCCATCCAGTTAACCAACCATTCATCCAGTTGTAACCAACCAACTACCCAGTTTCAACCAACCACCTATCCAATTCCAAGCTACCAACCAACTGGCTAATTCTAAGAAGCCCAACGTATACCCCTATCCAACCAATTCCAACCATCTATCCACCCTTCTCTCCATCCATCTGGTCTCCAGTTCCAGCCAACAAGCCAATGAAATCAGCCACCCATAGTCCTGTGATAGATTGGGCTTCTACTTACCTCCAGCAGTTAATAGGCAAGAAACAGGTACAACCTAGACAGATTGATAGTCCATTACAGGAGTAGCAATTAGACATATGAGACAGACAACCATTCATGCACACACTAACACCAAATAACAATTTAGAATCTCCAGTTAAACTAACATGTTTGTTTTTGAACTGTGGCAGGAAACCATAGTAACTGAGAAACTCATGGACACACAAGAATAGCTAACGGTCTGAAGTGAAATTTGAACTGAGAACCTTCCAACTGAGAGGCTACAGCAAAACCTACAACAACAGCACCCTGCCTTAACACACAGACAGTTTTTTAAGACGTCAAATTTTCAGGAGTATAAATTTAGGTGAATTCATTATTCCGAGGCCAAAGGGAAATGTGACAATTGGCAAATAAAACCATTGGTGTCTGGAAATTATAGATTTTTGTACAATTTATCCTAAGCTAGCTTTACTGAAAACATTAAACTATGTTATTGTCTTGAGCTTCATTTAAATAAAGCATAGAGATGAATAGATATTGTGTAGAAACCACATTATATCCACATTATATCTATATCTATCTATATATATATATATATATATATATATATATATATATATATATATTTATATATATATATATATATATATATATATATATATATATATATATATATATATATATATATATATATATATCTCCACATTATATCTACTGTATTTTGACTACATTGACACATTTGGTTCATGGCTTCACTGGGTTGAGATTTTAGTCTATTGTAAATAGTTAAGGTTAGATTAAGTAGTTTTAGTGTAAAAATCCACTCTTATAGCTGTGGTATATATTTGTATGTTTAACTTGTAGCTGAACAATGAAATATGAGAAACGCAAATGACACTAAAACAAGTTGTTTTTATTTATTATCACTTGCTCAGGATTAGACACTTTTTTTTTTTTTTTTTTCTTTTTTTTCAAAAACAATTAAAGTACTTTATAGTTGAAGACGTTTGAGGACCAGACATTGTGAGATATTAGCCTAAAGTTTGTTCCAGGTGGGTGGACTCTGAAAAGGAGTTTTCGACAGTGAGAAGCCAGACTGAGACAGAGTGGGACAGCTGTATGTGAGAAATGCACAGCAGTTGGTGAAGGGCCCACGCCGTACCAGGAAGTGAGGAGACTCAGCGGAAAATAGTTGGCATTGTTTGGAGGCGGACTGCTGAGAGGCCCTGAGGTATAATGTGTAGCCCCAGCGGCCTAATGAGAAACATATTGATCATGGTGGCTGGTCTGGCCTCAGCTGGTCAGCTGTTTGGTGATTGTGCAGAAGAGGCTGGCCTGGTTTTTAAAAATGGATCTCGGCGGCTTATTGTTGTTTGGCTTTAAGCTGTCTCAGTGTCCTCTGTCTGTTTGTGTAATCCAAGAATCCCAAACCCAGTGAGGTCAGAGCTCTGTGGATGCCAGCCCAAAGTTATGTGCATGATACTTTCTAGAGTGACATAATTAAAATAATCTTGTTGTGTTCCTTCTTATATCAAGATGTTTCTCTCATGTTTCTCAGTTTGAAAGTAGCAACAAAATAGTAAATAGCTTTTGTACTGAATTGCACTAGATTTTGCAGGTGAAGTGATATATTCAGTTTTGAGTCAGTCTTTTATTTTATGACCTTCGTTTAAAAAGGTTTTATGATCACATATGGGTGTAAATTGCAAACAAGACCACATTCTTGTAAGACTGTGATTCTATATACACAAAATGCAGAATTTGAAAAATATACACAGACCTGTACAACATTAGACAGCATAGTACATGTGCAAACATGCAATATTAGAAAACAGTAGACCAAGTTGGACAAAGGAGCAAAGCAGCTACTGGTACCTACAAAGTGTAAGTAAATGTGTAATTAAAAAAAATATTTTTATACCTCTGGTTTTGGTATAGCTTTGACCTGTCAGTATCAATTTTAACTGATTCTAGTTGTTTTTTTTCTCTATATAATATATGATGACATAAGTACAACATTGGAAATCTTTTATTGTTTAGCCTTTGTATCGGAGGAGTAGAGACAATGTCACACTGTGTATAAAGGAGCAGTTGCTGTAAAACTGGGTTTTACTATGACAAAGACATGATGGAGATCAAACGTTGCACTGTTATCACTTTTATCAATGTCATCAGGCTAATCATTACCATGATTAGCCTAGCTAGCATTACTTAAACAACTCTCTTTTGAAATTTCCCGAAAGGTTGTAGCTCATTACCTCAATTCTGAAATTTCCATAGGTCTCCCAACATGTCCAAATTCAGGACGTGCTGCAGCTTATGACAGACAGATGAAAGTGAGCAACGTTGCTGCGATATGTTCAGCCTTCCTGTTATCTGTCTTGCTCTCTCACTTTCTTATAGCTTGAATGAACCAAAGCCATGTTTTGGCATGTTGTAGAAAATACAGTTTCCTTTTTTTCATAGCGTCTTAAACCTCTGCGCTTCTTTCTGAGTTCATTTTTAAAAACTTCTCTGAAACAGAAAATAGCCAAACAAAATCTTTAACGCCAAAGAGTTTTATTGTCAGCACAACTTGTTATTGTTTGTTTAAGGTCAATACCCTAACCAGAAAAAGATCAGATAATTTTTTTTTTCTTTCAATCATCAACGCTAAAAACCAGCCTTTTTTGGACGCCAGCCAGTTTCTCAGTCCATCTCTGTCGAGATGTCTTTTAAACTGTGCAAGACTGTCTGGGGTGGTGAAATGTGTTCAGTCAATAGGAATCGAAACATACACTAAAAAAAATGATCTGATGTTCTACAGTGTTGTCCTGCTTTTTGTTCAACATTCGTTTATACCTTTGGTCAGAATAGAGCTGAAGCGTACAGATTAATTTTCAGCTCTTACTGTAAAAACTTTACATGGACTAACATCCTGTTTGCCTCCATTAGGGTAGGTGAGTCAAGAAAACATAAAACAGGTGGTGGCAAATCTTGGGAATCATGGTTAGGTCACATTGCCTGCTTATTGGTCAGATCAAATAAAAGTGGAGCTCATCAAAGTGTTCATTATCCACAGCCCAGACGTTTTCATTTCAAAAATATGTTACATGTTACATTGATTAGACCATTAATTGTGCATGGATTAAAACATCCACAAAATGGATTTAAAAACGGCATCATCTATTCAACTATGAAATTGGAAATTTGGAGACAGACATTTGGCATGCAACACCTTAAAAAAACATCCTGGATCTAGTTCTTCATTAATGACAAAGGGTTTGGCTCAATCCTGTATGCCTCTCTGCAATGCTAAAAGTTGATAATGCCTCTTGAAAAGGTGGGTGAGAGTTGTCTCCCCCTAAATCCCCCAGCAAGTCGCAGATCTATAGTTGCCCTGTAGCTAATCCTGGCGATTGTCCATATTTTCTTTAAAATAGTCTTGCACTCAGTTATCAGTCAGGCTCTTTTTGTTTGTTGCTCATAAACCAAGCCCTAAGGTCATTTTAATAAACCTATCCTGCTGCAGTTCATGAAAGATTGACGTGTGTAGTTTTTTTCTACCTGTGCACTGATGTGCAGAAACTGGAGCACTGATGAACTAGGGCACTGCTGCACGGTGAGTGCATGTCAAATATCTTGTACGTTGATGAGTGACCCAGCAACTAGTCGATGATGGGTTTTTTTAATTATTATTTCAGAATAAACCACTCTGTGTCTAAAGTTGAACATTTAAAGTAAGAACGTGTAATCAAAGATGGCATGGTGTTGATGCAACTCAAAGATCAACTACTCTAAGGGATATATGTCTGTTTTAGAATGATGGGCTTTACTGTGTGAATAGTAAGTATTCTGTAGAAAACATTTTTGTGAGCACAAGCTGTGTCTCCCCCCCCCTTTTTTAATAAGCTGTGAATCTCTTTGTGTATGTAAAGCTCTTTGATATCATGGGGTTATGACAGATGTTGGATAACATCTTCAGACTCAGAATGTGTAACAGTGCTCTCAAAGTTGAAGCCATCTCTGTTTGACCAGATGGGGGCATCACTTAACCAGAATCGCTTTCAGGGTGAATTGAGCTTTACCCTTATTTTTGTGCTTTCACCTTAAAGAGTTGGTTTTTTTTAAAGGCCTGTTGTCATCAGTTTACATCATGGATGGGCAAATAATTTTCCACATGGATTTCTGTGATTATTTTTATGGGCTAGATTGTTGGCTAAAATCAGTTATTCCAGAAATATAGTTAGTAAACTCCAAATTTGATTTTTATATGCTGCTGGTGAGAGAAATAATTGTCATACTGACAATATCTTACTCTAGATAATTATCTTTAAGAAAAAAAAAAAACTGTCAAAAAATAAAAAATTTGCAAGTTATTGTATTTCCCCGTATGTTTATTCTGATAATGTTGATTCAAGCTGGGATCGCTGATAACAGAAGGTCTGTTCTCCACAAACAGAACTGCTTTACCTTTGACTTAAGGAAATAAATAGGGCTGCAACATATTAGCACATTGGACTGCGACATTATTGCTTTCAGTAATCTCTGCGACCTTTGGCAGCTTTGTTAGTGTAGTCTGTGTCAGGTGTACAACCAACAAAGTATTCCAAACAGCAATATTATCAATCCATGCACTGGTTTTTGTGTTAATGACAGTGGATCTCAAAGTGTACATACATGGTTTTTGTATGTTAAGAAAAAAATTAATGTCATCCTGCACAACAACTGAACAACAAATCTGTGACAATGAATAGCATAACAAACACAAGCTTAAAAAAAAAAACTGGATTTGTTTTTTTGAGGAATAATACAGAATATGTGTCATATAAAGGTGAAAAAAGATTTGAAATGATTGACCGTCACCTCACTTCTTAACATCACAAATTCTTCCCGTTTTAATGGGATCCGCTGGTTTAAAGTGTAGCCCTTAGAAGTCAAATGTATTGTTGCATGAGGTGACAGCCCCCTACAAAATAACAGCTGGCTTTTTAAAATAAAATGCAGCATTTTTAGTTTTGCCTGAAAATTAATACCTGATGCATGTTTAAATGTTTACTTTTTGTTGCCCAGTCAAGGACATCTAGAGAGCTGGATGAGGTACCCTGGTTGGGGTTAGGTTAAGATCCAGATGCAGTCTGAATCGGGGGTTCTTCCTTTTTTATTTTTTTCAGTGGAAGATGATTCTGCTGTTTCTTGTCTTGAGTTAGGTCTTATTATGTATGATCACACAACCCTGTGTGGAACTTGGGTTCATTTCCTGAACTCTGACTCCTCCCCATCTTCCACCCCTACTTTGGCCGGACCCCCTCGGTGGTCCCCGGACCCCATCTTGGGAACCCTTGGGGACTGAGCCATCCCACTCCGCGGGATCCATGCTACTATTGTCTTACCAGGGAGCGGGCTATTTGCAAAATAAAGGCAGCCTCCTGTCTCTGAGTTGGCTGCTATGAGGGGCGATCCCCGGTGAGTCGCTGCCGGGCTTTGCTGTGAGGCTGAGCGGCTAGCATCAGCGACAGCCCTCCGCTGGTTTCCCCGGCGCACAGTCTCTGCTTCTCGGCGCTCGGATGCTGGAAGTCCTCGCCGATCAGGGCGCGCGTCGGGCCCGGAGAGAGAGGCGAGAGGGGACGCGGAAGAGAAAGGAGTGGGAGGGAGCACAGGATACAGGGACATTTTTTTAAATACCAAATCAGGACACATGTTGAGCTAACGGCCCGCTCCACCTCCCTCTTCTCCTCCCAAATGCATTTGTTGCCTCGGTCGCTTTCCCGTTGCTAATTGCTCCGGATTTTAAGAAGAGAGGAAAAGGGAAGCCAGCGGGTCTTACCGCCGCTTGGACGGACTACCATGGATCTGAGCAAAATAGTAAGTTCTCAGTGAACCGATTTTATTTAAAGGGAAACAGCCCTGTGATGAAAATCTTTGTTTGTTTTTGTTTTTTTTTTTGTTTGTTTGTTTTTTTGCGGAGGTTGAAGAGGTGGTGTCCAGGAAAGAAGTCCTGCTGCACACATGCACGATCAGGGCTGGTTGCCTGCAAGAGTTATGGCTCTCTGCAAGCGGGGACTTGTTGTCTACTGATGATTTGTTGCTGAATGTGGCCGTGGGAAGTTTTGGGTGTTTGTTGTATAGGACTAATGCATGATCTCGTCTCCATAGGGTCCATATGAAAACGTGGGAGTGTTTACTTTAATCACGAGGAGAAACCTCAATTACAAGCTGCTTGTTACTGGGTGGAGAAGCTTTAAATCTGCACCTTTAAATGTGCAGCATTACACAGCGCAAATTAAGATTACTCTTGTGCTGAAGCTTTTTTTTTTTTTTTCCACAGCTGGAAGGAAAAATGTTTAGAAGCGTATTTTAAATACTGTCTGCTACATCTATTACAAATGTACATTAAATGCAGAGTTAACTTAGATGTTTTAGGAAAACTCACAAGGCTTTGTTCATATTACGTGCTGTGGATGATGCAGGCCCTTGAAAAAGTATTCACATCTCTTTGTTATTTATTTTTTGGGGGGTTGTTATACACCAATACAAAGCAATGCATAATAGGTTAGCGGAAGGAAAATGAGAGCTGGGTTTTCAAATTGTTTTGAACAAATAAAAATCTGAAAAGTGTGGCGTGCATTTGAATTCAGTCCCCCTTCGTCTCCAGTTTGTAGAACCACCTTTCACTGCAGTACAGCAGCATTTATCTTTTATCTTTATACATCTAGAGACTGACATGAATCCCATTTTTTTTTCTCTTTTGTAAAATTGCTCAAAAGTCAAATCTTGCCACAATTTCTTAATAGATTTTAGGTCTGGACTTTGACTGGGCCATTCTAACTCATGAATATACATTGACGTAAACCATTGCAGCTTTGGCTGTATCTTTATGGCAGTTGTCCTGCTGGAAGGTCTCAAGTCTTTAGCAGCTTCTAACATGTTGTTCTTGCAGGAATGTCTTGTCTTTATCTCCATCCACCATCCCACCAACTCTAACCAACTTCCCTTGCCCTGCTGATGAAAATCATTCCCACCACCGTTTTTTTTCTTAGGCCGTGTTTACACGGAGCCGCTCTTCAGTTAAACTGTAACATTTTTGTTGCGATCCAGCCGCTCATTTACACGACACCAGCAGCCGGAGTCTCTCACACCAGCACTTTTTGAAACCAGGTCTCAGAGTGATACTTTATTGCAACATCCCCAGCGGGGGTGTGAAGTACTCCAGAAGTATGAAAGCACATGCGCTGAATGAACAGCTGCAGGGTTTAATCTATGCATGCACGGGTGGATAACAACAAAATTAATCACGGATATTATTATGCTGTGTTGTGCAATTCAGCCTGTTCGGTTTAACACAATTTCTGATCAGGAATTTGTGTCACAAGAGCGCTTTGCTCATGGGAGACGGGTTACTGTTTACCATTTGAGGTGGAAGCTTAAGGTCAAAAGCGCATGCACTGTGCTAAAATCACAGCGCCATATAGTGGCCTGGCATGACAACTACAGCTGACTCAAGGGGGTCTCGGCGGTGCCATCTAAACATGGAACTTTTCCCCAATCGACATCCGAAAATACCGACAGTTTCCTGGCAGCGGTCTTGTGTAAATGTAGCCTTAATGGGAGGGTGTGTTCAGGGCCATATGCAGTGTTAACCTTCGATCATACAAAGTATCTTGCAGGTAGACCCAAAAAAAATACATTTTGCTGTAACCAGACCAGAGAACCTGCTTCCACCTGTTTCTTGTGTCCTTACATGGCTTGCATGTAAGGACACCATTCTTCTGTAGAGGCCACATTTGTGAAGTGCATGACTGTGTAGTCCTGTCATTAGTAAAATCTTTGCAGCTTCCCCTGAGTTACCAAGGACCTCTTGGCAGCTTCTCTTGAATGTTCTTTCTGTTAGTTTTGGTAGGAATATGGCTTTGCAGTTGTGCCATACATCTTTCCATTTTTAGACAATGGATTGAACCATTATTTCTCATGTTGTGACCTAACCTTGCTTTAAACATGTCCACAGCTTTAACCCTGATTTATGCTGAGATTAAGTTACATACAGGTAGAGTCTAATTGGACAACTTCAAAGGGAATTGCTTTCAGGGGATTTTATTTAGGGGGTTCCGAGTAGAGGGGGTGTGGCTGGAAAGTGACAAAATGCGAACATGTTGAATTGGTACAGATACATTTGCTGATACAGGTGCTGAAATGTCTCAAAGACTGGCCAGGTGCCCAGAGTGCACGGCTGGAGCAGGTGCACATAAACCCAAGGCAACAAGACGGGCCTTTCACCGCCCAACATGGATGGATGGGTTCACTTTTAGCCCTCGTCTGCATTTGGGGGAGGGTAAGAGCAAACCCACCTGTTGTCCTCAACCAGGAGACACAGACAAGGTTTTAAAGGAAATGGCACACATAAATGAAGTTGTACTCGAAGAGGAAAAATGATTTTCTTGGCTGTGAGATGAAACTAAGCTGCCCACATGAAACAGCCGGGGCATGTAGCCCAGACATGATGTAGGTGTAGAGATGGAGTGTCTCGTTTAGTCAGTCTCCATTCAGATACGGTCGGCCTGCTGGCTTCAGATAAACCTCTCTGTGTCAGAGAAAAGCGGTTCAGCGGTGTAAGTCTATCGGTGCTGCCAAGGCTGTCCTGTAAACTTTACTGTATTTTTTTTTTTTTCCTGCCCTTGGGTTTTGGCATGTAGTGAGACGGAGTAGTATGAAAACAAAGTTCAACCGAATACAAATTCCTGGAGGACTCCCATTCCTTTAATGCGTTTAGGTTGTTAAATCAGTGCAGGGTTAAAAACCTGGGAAGCATTGTTCAGTATGTTCAGGAAGTTTCATTGATTAGACGTTTTAGGTGCTGGACTGATGCAAATGATGCCAATGTTCAGCAAAACTTAGATGTACAGTTTTTTCCAGAGGTAAATGAGATGCAGTGAAAATGGATTCTTCTTGTAAACTTATGGTTTTAATTCTGTTTCTGAACGTTACCACTTGTGATCCTGATCAGAGAGCGCTGTCCTCTTCTAGAGCTTTAAAAGTGGGAAAACAGGAAGTCTGGATCGTCAAAGTCCGTTAAAATGACACCTCTCCAAGGACTTTGTAGTGACTTGATATTAGTTATAAAGTGTAGCTGCTGTGACTGAATCACTGCTAATAGTTTAATCCTGAAAATCAGCTTTTATTGTCCTGACGGGAATCTCTCAAACACACACACTTACTGAACTGAACAAGATGTTTTATCAATGCTGGTGCAGTGGGTGGAGCTACCAGCTTCTGTGGGTACAATTACCACGTATGACCTTGTTTTCAACCCCACAGTGGAAACACACACAGGAAATGGTTAGGGTAAATTAGAAGGTTTGCAGTCAATGTTTCAGGTCTCATAGTTAAAATGCATCTTTAGATTAAACTGTTTTGACCTAAAGAACAGTGCTTTAAGCTCAACACCTTGTTGTAGCTATGTTCGAGGCTCTTATTTTGACATAAGAAAGTACGCCGTGAGTTGTTCTTTCAAGACTGTACATTGGACTGGTGTTTCACATTATATTGGTTGGGTTAATGATAAAAATCAAGTTAAAAGCTATTTCAAATGTCATCAGTCTACTTGCCCGACTTGTCATAGTCAGAGTCCCACAAGCAGCAATACTGCTTTAAAAATGAAACTTATATATGATCATGCAGAGCAAGTCAGCAAAATGAAGTAGTGCAGCTATACTATCAAGCAACTGTATTCGCACACAGTAATTATACTCAGTCAAATTTTCAAATACATGGGTATGTTTACTAATGCTCTCATGTAATCGAACAGCAACATCAACAGTTTCAGTATTTAGGGTTAAAAAAGAGAATCAAGTAGTTTGTCTTTAACACGACAAATCACAATCTTTTTTTGCGATGATCAGTTTTTACCAATAACATTAAATAATACAATAATTGCCAATCCCTGGACTGAATCTGTGATGGTTCTGATATATTCATGATTTCATCAACATTTTCTTAAATGTTGTTCTCATAAAGTAAATAGGGTGTAATGCTCATGAGCTGGATCATTCTCTGGATCTAGAAAAGAAATACTCTGTTTTGGATCAGTTATTTTTTTAAAGCGTTATGGATTCATATAGGGCTGTTTTACAGGTGCCATTATCTGTAACGTTTCCATCCACATCAAGACACGCATCAAAACACTTCTCGAACAGATCTAACAAACTGAGCTGGCAGTTATCAGATTTATTTGCCCTCATAACAGCCTGTTTGCTGCAGGGGATTGTTTTCTTTAATAGCCTCCACCCCAGTCCACAGGTTTTATTAGGCTCTGCAGGAAAACTTGGACCCCATCACACACAGACGAACTGTTTTTTTTTTTGTTTGGTTTTTTTTTTTTTTTTTTTTAGCAGTGAGGAAGTTGCGTACTGATGAGATCTTCACAGATGTCTCCTTTATGACGTTTCTTCGTGTCCCCTGTCCTGCAGGAAGTGGAGCTTTGTAGCTACACTCCTTTAGTTTCCTTCACACTGTCCTGCAGAGAGCTGTCCTGTTAGAAAAGGCATGTGAACTGCCACGAGGGGGGGGTGGGGGGGGGGCTGAGAGCCCGACCTTTAGCATATGGGCTTTGACCAGATGTGGCCCTCCACATCTGCCCCCAGCAACAGCAGCCCAGTGCACCAAACAGCCTGGAGCTCTGTGCTTTCAAGCTTTTCCTAATAGGCTCTTAGGAGACGTCATCATCCCACTGGGCTTATCTAAACCTCAGAACGCTGTTATTAATGGACCAGAGGATGCTCGATGGATTCACTGGAAAGCAAGCAGCTCCTGTTGACAGACTCAGAAGCTGGGCAGCTGAATATCTTTGGAGTGATGGGTGGTTTTTTTCTCATCCTAAAATGATAGTAAGGGTTAAAATAGTGCTAAACACACAGACTCTCACATTTTCTCCATTGACTCCTTGCCACGTTGATCCTTACAAGGACTTAAATTTTCGCCCTCAAGTTTGGTCTGTTCTTGTGTGTACGTGGGAGCACACAGGGAAAGAACAAAGTAGGTAGAATAGTTTGGGTGCCATTGATTAGAACTGATGATAGAAAAGAGAGAACCTGGAGGGGAAAATTAAGGTTAATCACAGTCGATACATTATCATCGTGATATTAAACCGTAGTATCACAACCACATGAAGCCCGAGTCAGTAAGCCATATATGCCTGTACCAAAAGCTCTGATGTTGGTAAAAAGATGATCTTTAGATCCCAGATGCTTTTATCCATTTATGTTGCTGTATCTGACTCCAGGCCTGTTTTAGTGTGTTGTGTCCTGTTTTGAAGAGGGGTATATCTTTGTGTGCAGGGTTTCACTTGTTGGTGATTATTTTTGGCTGCGAGTGTGATCGACTGTGTCGGCATCACTGGTATGTTTTCATACAAATGAATGTGTATTTGTGGGCAGTGAAATCTCTTTTTAGGCAGCTGGTTCTCAGACTTTGAAATAGGCCGTGCTCGCCTTTTAGAGGAATAAAGTAAATACCAGCAGTAAACTGCATGAGATCAGTCGCAGGTCTTTGTGGGAATGTTTAGCGCAGGAATTACCAACTGTACTTCTCAAAAACCGGTGTCTTGCATGTTTTAGATGCACCCCTGGTTCAGCACTCCTGAATCAAATGAGTGGTTGATTATGAAGCCTCTGCAGAACCTGATGACACAATGAGGAGATAATTCAGCTGTGTTGGAGCAGGTAAACATCTGAAACATGCAGGGGACAGACCCTTGAAGACTGGACTGTTCTAGAATATTGTGTTGAGTGTACTGTACAGCCAGAAGTTGGCAAATATTTTTTATGGTAATTGCTGTATTTTTCTGCAGTTAAAGCTCTATATTAACTAGGAAGACACCAGAATAAAGGTTTTAAAAGTTATGGTTTCAAAAGTCCCCTTAATTAGGTGGTGGAGGTGGGGAAAGGAGTTTTTTTGTTTTTTTTTTTGCCCTGCCCCTCCCAAACCTGTTGCTGCTGCACACAGCTGGTCAGCTGGCTTAAGAAAGCTGCTATGCTTTCTCCTTGCTTTTTAAAAAAAAAAACAAAAATCAACTGTTTGGGAATATTAATCTCACCAACCACAGACAGTCAAGGTGATTGTGTTGAAACCATTACCTGCCAACGAGTGGAACAGTCCAACATGTGACTGGGTGATGGGTTCGGTCTCAGCTGCTGCCTGTCAGGGTTGACCGAGCAAGCGTTGCAGCGGGGGGGTAGCGGCAAGCGTTGCAGCGGGTGGGGGGGTGTAGCGGGTTACTGAGGAGTAGGAGCGATTCTCAGCAGGCAGGAAATGGGCAATGCAGGGTGTGCCAAGACAGGAAGCCTGACTGAGTGCTTGTACCCAGCTTCCACCCCCACCTTCAGCACCTCCACCCCTCTGAGCCTTCCCCACAGTGACCATTCTTCATTATTACAGTGCTGCTGCATTCACACATCGCCTCATGTATCCTGTTTTCCTTCCTCCCAGTCTCTCTTTACTAGTGACTTGTCACCCTGCACAGTGCAGCAGCCGGTCAGTTCTCACTGAGAGCTTTCCCCTCGGCCACGCAGCACCTGAAAGAAAAGCTGGATTCATTCTTTAACAGAAACTCCCAGCTTTTCCTATGCCCTGCTAGGTTTGGTCACTTTGTAAAATCCTTAGTAAGAATAGGAATAGGGTAGGGCTGCAAGAGGGCAATATAGGATTGCTGCATTGCTGTTGAATATTTTGATGATATTGATCGTGATTAACCCTCATCTTCTTCTCTTTTTTATCCTGTCTTTATGTCCTGACTAATCTCCATTAGCTTTAACACCGACTATAATCTACATCTTGTGTGGGTTTCAAGGGCAAAGAAAATCCCTTCGTCTGGCCAAATAAACTTCTGTCTGTCATGGCACCTGTGTATATTGCATCCTCGCGGTCCTTCTCGGTTGTAATATTGAAGTATCTAGAAGGATCACTGGGGGTAAAATCCATGAAATGCTTCACATATTCATTTAGTCCCGGTTCTCTGTGTGATAGCAGGGCAGGGGGTGGAAGTGGAAGGGGACTGTCTGGCCCTACAAATCCTCATTTCTCAGAAGCACACTTCAATCAGCTGAAGCATCTAGGATCTGCATTAGACAAGAAACTTACAAATCAAAGTATTGTCTGAGTTCGGAATATTTCATATCCTAGGATATCTCATTTAATGCAGCCTTTTGTATTATGTTTGGTACTGTTGTCAAGCATGAACATGTGTTGTATGCTGGCATCTGTTGCAGTACCATCTTACAGTGACACAGCTCTATATCGGCTGGTACGAGGTTTTCATGGTATAACCTTGAGTGAAAATACCACGTTTTCACGGTATTACCACCAACATTTAAAGCAAGAAAATGGCACCACTTTTTAATTGAAGGTATTTACAACAGAAAAGTAATAATTACACCAACTATTGCTAAAATAAAATAACATGCTGAATATCACATTTATAATAATGTAACTTGTGGCATTTATTTTGGATTTTTGCAGAGATTTAGTATTAAATATTTCAAGTGTTGTGTAGAATATACCTTTTTGCCATCCTGCTGCTTGTAGAGTATTTTAGGAAGGTTTTTTTTTTTTTTAATTAATTACAAAAAATAATTGTTCCCCGGCTTAGCAGACATGCTGCTCCTATGGTTTTACACGAAAGTAATGACAGCAGAAGAAGAAAAGTTTACAGGAAGTAAGAAGCACAAAAAGAAATGTGGCATCTTTAAACCTATCAACACACAACAAATGTCAA
This sequence comes from Anableps anableps, assembly GCA_014839685.1. Taxonomy (NCBI): domain Eukaryota; kingdom Metazoa; phylum Chordata; class Actinopteri; order Cyprinodontiformes; family Anablepidae; genus Anableps; species Anableps anableps. The sequence goes on along the minus strand of CM026068.1, from coordinate 20,831,299 downwards.
ATTAACTGTGCTTTTTATTGGCATAATTAAAGAAATATAGTTACTCTTTTTGAATATACCATAAACCCAACCATACAGCGCTTGCACAGAGTACTGTTCATACAAAATATGTAAAAGAATAAGTGAATTAAGACTTATTGGCTTAAAGAAGGATTGTCCAGTTTTTCACTGGGCTGACTGTGGCTCAGTGAGAAAAGGATCATACTGCATTTATGAAGTTGTGGGTTTGATTCCACCTTTCTCCGCTGCCTTACGTCTGTGCTCATTGGCAAATCATTTACCTTCAAGCAGCCGAACAATCTGTTCCTGTGAGTCTGTGTGCCTTCTTAGGTGGGTGGGTGAATGTTACTCTAGTGTAAAGCATTATGTGTGGTCAGAACAACGAGAAAAGTCCTAGAGAAGTTCAGTCCATGGTCCGTACTTCAACTATTAGCACCCCATGATCTAAAATCAAGGGCCAAAGGGGATGCAGTTAATCTTTGGGACTCTGGGAAATGGCAGTTCTGTTCTAAATAATAATTTCTTTAAAGCAAATTGTATTTGACAGAATTTAGTGAACCTGACTATGGACATCATAAGGACTGAAATTCCTCTTAGTCATGTATTACTAAGAATCTTGAGACTAACACCTTGAGTTACCACCCTTACGACTAAATTTAATCTTTAATTAGATCATTTCATAAGAATGAACTAACGGCACCGTCTAATATTAGTGCTTAAATAATTTTTTCAGCGTTTTGATCCTCCTTCTTTCTGATAGAGTTCTGTATTTAAGATGTGCCACTTCCGTTCAACAGTACATTGTCAGTCTCTCAGGAGGCCTCCCCCAGCTGCTTGTGACTTTAAATCAGTGAGAACATGTCTGTGTTTGCGCCTCCTTTTTTCATTTCCATCTATGAAGTGTTTTCTCATGATGGGGAGATTAGGGTCCCCTCCGTATTGTTGACAATAGGCCATGCCACAGCCGTGTCAGAAATCTACTGGAGCAAAGAATGATGTACACGTAGGGTGAAAAAAGTATTTTTCCTCTTACAGATTTCTTCTGTTTTTGCTTTTTTTTTTGTAACACTTCTATATTTCAGATCATCAGACTAATGTTAATATCAGCAAAGATAACCTGTGTACATTTTTCATGTGAGGATTTCTGTTGTTAAGGGAAGAAAAGTTATCCAAGCCAACCTGGCACCATGTGGAAACTAATTGTCCCTATAACTTAATAGTTGGGCCACCCTTGGTGCCAACAATTGTCAAGCGATTGGAACTTCTTTCTTAGCCTTACAGAATTGTTTTAATTTATTGTTAATTGTTTTAGAGCATAAATGGCCCATTTGAGATGTTTTCAGAACATCTCAAATGAGTTGTTCGTTTCATTTCGGTTGACCTCATTCAGAGGTGCAACTCAAGTGCACCTCTGAATGACTCAAAAAACAAGTGTAAGGTTTTGGAGTGGACCAGTCAAATTTACAGATGCGCTTGCTGGTGTTTGTCATTTTCTTCCTACATAACTAAAATGTATTTGGACCTCAGGTCACAGACTGATTGCTGGACAATCTCTGTCTCTATCTATCAGGATTTTCTAGCAGTAAACAAAATTTCCCAATCCATCAATTACAACAAGTCATTCAGGTCCTGAAGTAGCAAAGCAGCCCCTTCACACCACCACCATGTTTGACCATCACTATGGTCTCTTTCTGAAATACTGTGTTGGTCAGATGCACACCTTTTGAAAAAGTTTTCCTTTTGTCTTCTCAGTTGACAATATTTTCCCAACAATCTTAGGGATCAACGACATCAAGTTGTGTTTTTGACAAGTGTGAGCTGGACCTTGATGTTCGTTTTGATCAGCAGTGATTTTTCACTTAAAACTCTCCCATGAATGCCATTTTTCACCAGTCTCACACTCTGTTATTGTTTATCATTAAATCTGACCTTAACTGAGTCAAGGGAGGTCTGCAGTGCTTTAGATGTTGTTCTGGGTTCTTTTGTAACCTCCTGGATGAGTTTTTGATGCAGTCTTGAAGTAATTTTGGTCAGCCAGCTCCTCCTGGGAAGGTTCACCACTGTTCCTTGTTTTCTCTATTTATCAGTCCCTCTGGGATGTTGTAATGTTTTTTATGATTGTTGCGGCCAAAAATGACTGACTTTGCAGCACCTTTTTCAAAAAGTTACGATCAAAGTTACACATTTTTTTACACTGTATTTTTGACATAACATGGTCTTACAAAAAAAGTTGTAATTGCTGCACATAACCTCGCCTTTCCTTCTCTTTTTCTCATCAAGTTATAATCCCTCCTTACCTGAGAAGACCCCGCATCATCGTCCTTGCTGCTGGCCTTTGGTCTAAATTCTCCTCCTTGACTTTGCTCTTTCTATTGTGACAGTAAAGTTTTCTTTTAAATATGTGGAAAGCAACAGTGAGAACAATTTTGGGTTTATTCCTGGCATTAACTAACTAGCAAGCGATGTAAAATAGGTAATAACAACATTGGTATTCTTGTTAACAAGGTTCGGCTTTCGAGAGATGTCGTGAAACAGGAGCTTAATTTAGAAGCTAAGAATTCAGCTGAATTCCAGGGACTGGTTGAAAAATAGAGAAATATGTTCAGGTGATTGGTCTGATTTTCGGAAAAGTTGTGGTAACAGGTGAAAATTGCAAGTCTGCAAAAAATTTCTGAATGAGTGAATTTGCATTAATAGTTTCGGTCTCAACTTCCTTTAGGGACACTCACTCACTGTGGTTCACTGGAGACAATAAGCCTTAGAAAGCCCTTTGAAAACTGAAAGACATCAATGAGTTTGTTCTGAATTTCTGTAGACTGGGGCATGATGTGTTGAGATCATTTAGCCAACTTCATGCTGTCCGACAGGTCCTGTTTAATTGATTTCTTGATTCTACGGGTATGTGAGTAATCAGGCCTGGGTTTGGCTAGTGAGATTATTCACCTCCTGATTTACCAATGGGGAGCAACTGCTTTTTCAGATTGGGCCAGGTTGGGTTTTTTTTCTTTATAAATGCAATTTTCATCTAAAAACTACATTTTATATTTTCTCAGGTTATCTTTGTCTGTTAATAAAAAGCAATTTGATGATCTGAAACATTTCAGTGTGACAAAAAAAAAAAAAAAAAAAAAAAAAAAGCCTAAACAGAAGAAATCTCATACAGGGAAAACACTTTTTCTCCTGGACTGGATGTTGAACTAACATGGAAAACCACAGTTGCACAAAGGAATGGTTTTGTGAATGCACGAGAGGAGTCATCCCCAACAGCAAAGCAGCGGATGGGGACGTGAGTCAACAAGTGAAGGCTGTTTCATTTTGCAGGCAGGGGATGCTTCCTCTTTTCTCTGAGCGTAGGTCCTTTGGTGGACACAGTCAGGTTGCGATCAGCATATTAATGCAGTCTCTTTTTTTTCTTCTCCAACAGAGGGCTCAGGCAAACTTACCATGCTTTCAGCACTGTATCAATAACACTTTGTTGCACAGCAAAGTTGTATTAAAAGATGTTTCTAGATACTGAGAGGCAACAAGGGTTTCTGTGCTTAGCTGGGGAAGAATTGATTGAAAGCTGATTATAACTGCAGAGGTAAACAAGGAGCTATAAAGGGAAAAAGACCTCATTCCTGTGGATGTGATGATGTAAATAGAGGTACACATATATTTACTTATAGGCTCTACAAATATCATCTTTGGTTTTATTTCATATCACTGAACCTAGTCGGCTGGTCTGTGCGGCTGCACCACTGGTAGCTTAGAGGCCATTGATGCCAGGGAGTCGGCTCAGCCAACGCCAGGAGTCTCGGGCAGCTGGCGCTTCCATTCAACCCAAACAAAGTACAAAGTCTCACTGTGGGCTAATTGGCTCATCCTCGTGTGGGAACGGTTTGCACTGGTGTTTGCTCAACCATCCCTCGATTTGTTTGGTGTGTGGGTGAAGGAAAGAACAAAGGGAGGAAATGTACATTTAATGAAGCAGCATCAAAAAATATAAAGGAAACTGTATTTGGTTTATATTAGATATTTATTTTGGATTGTGAGCCACTCGAATGCAGAGTTCAGCCTCAGCATTATTGTACCCATTCATTACAGTAACCATTGTACAAGTGACAACATAAAATATGGTCCCTCTTAACAGGAAATTACACAAAACTCACTTCCCTCATTGAGAAAGCAAAGGAAATGTGTCCATAGTTTGGAGAAAATGACACATGTTGAGGCCAGTAAGAACCAGTCATGCTCAGTGTGGTTTCTACACAAACATATGTAGGATTTTTAAGTAGAGATGAAGAAGTTGGTTTTCTTGTCACACATGGCAGTTTAAAACTATTAAAAATACATTGATTTTACTGACAAGACTTTTTATTTGGACAAAAAAAAAAAAAAAAAATCAAAGTGCAAAGAGTACTGCAAGACTTCTGTGTCAAGTATAATAGAGAATAAAGAAAACCAATACATCACAGTATTAGAAGGGCTTCTATGTCACCTGTTTGTTGGAACTAAGACTGTCCAGGTTTATGCCCTGTGTTGACATCTGGCTTTATTTTTCACATAATACAAGATGTAACAGATGACCAACGCTGAGTCCTTTTCACTTAGTAAAAACTTCTTCACTGAAGATGAGATGTTATGGAAACATGAGTCTCTGATCATGCTGCTATACTTGAATATTATACAGTTTTAGTCACCAGATGAGTAAATAGTGCTTCCCTGGTTTTCCCTCGCTTTGTCCATCCCTCCAACATTAAATCCATACAACCATCCCTCTTTCTTACAGTTTAGGGTTCTTTAAAAGTTCCATATTTTAAGCCTCAGAAGTGTAGAAATATTTGCCATTTATTTGTAGTGGAGTTTTGTATATTATGCTTAAAATATTTCACTTAAGGCTGCACGGTGGAACAGTTGGCAGCAATGTTGCCTTGCAGCAAAAAGGTCCTGGGTTTGAATTCCGGCCTTACATGTTCTCTTTGTGCATGCATGGGTTCTCTCGGGGTACTCCAGCTTCCTCCCACATTCCAAAAACATGACTGTTAAGTTAAAAGGGCTCTCGAGGTTGTCTTTCACTGTATATGCATGATTGTTTGTCTTGTGTGTCTCTGTGTTGCCCTGTGATGGTTTGGTGACCGGTCCAGGGTGTACTCCACCTCTCGTCCAATGACCGCCACAGATGGGCACCAGTACCCACACAACCCTGCAAGGATAAGCAGGAACTAAGAACCCTAGAAATCATAGACTAGCAATGGATGAAATTTTGACATGGAAAATATGGAGAAACCTTGTAAAGACCAGGCTTCATTGTGCCATTATTGAACTTAAGAAATATGAGGACAAATTTCCTATAGATTTAAATCAGCTCGTTTCTCAACTAACTTTTTGTTTTGTGTTTTAAAGAACGGAAATGATAAGTGTTTTGGCGTTGTTTTCAGCAGTGTGACATTTCTTTCGTGCTTACGTGTTCTTAGCAGCCAACGAGCCATTGTCTATACCGGCTTGAAATTCATAGAGGCGGTGTACACCCCTTTGTTGCTGCAAGACAACTGTGCTAACCACTGTTCACACTGTGGTGCAGCCCTAGCAGGAAGGTAGTTAATTTAAAAAATTACCTATCTCAGGACAGACACACAGGACATCTCTGTAGGGAGTGATGTATGTAAGACAAGCTACTTATCTTTGGGATGGTTTCATTAAAAGTTTTGTGCAACAAAACAACAAGTGCTTGTTTTCATAAAGCAGACGGCCTAATTTAACTCCATGTGACTGGTCTCTGTGGTTTTGATCGGAGGAAATGTCCTGGAGGTTTCTTAACAGCCGTATTTCTTCTGCATGCCCTGAACAGGACAGTGACAGACCTGCTGGGTTTTAACCTGCACTGTAGAGCTGCAGCAGACCAACCACGTCTTCTGATCGATGTGCTCGGTTGTTTTCTGTTCACAGGATTAAAGCACAGTGTGGATGGTGAGAAGTTCAGAGTTGGATAGGTGTGAGCAGCAGCAGCAGCATCTTGGTCCTTAATTCCTCCTGTCCTCACGCTGCATTTGCACCAATGAATCACACCTGTGACTTAATCTGAATTTCATTTAATTACATTTGCTTGAGTATGTGTTAATCAATCATGGAGTGTGTGGAAGATGTAGCCTATTGTTGGTTTGTCAGGACAGGAGCTGTTGAGTTGTTTTGTATTTCATGTTTTTGCTATAAAGTTTGTTTTTCCCTCTAATAGTTTCTGGGCTTTTGTTTGACTTATTTGAGCAGCCAGTGCTTCCATGGTGTTCCCTCTTCCCTTCATCTCTGCCTTTCCCGTCCCTCCCCTCCTCTTCCTCCAGTGACTCCACACGGTGAACTTCCAGTCCTAACAGCTCACATACTGGAAGAGGAGGAGCAGACTCTGTGGGAAGCAAGGTTATGAAACAGGATCTTACATTCTGCTGACCCAAAATGATCACAGTGCCCTTCCGGTGACGGTGACAGGATATACATTTGGCTTAATTTAACTGACACTAGAATTTCAGTCTTTGTTTGGTGATTTGACTCAGCTCAGACTGAAGGACTTGTTGAATGGTTTGGATTTTTTTTTTTTCTCTTATCTGTCAAGTAAAATCTCAACCAGATGCTGCTTTCTGAAAGGCCTCAGAAACAGTCCAAACTGTGAAACAGTAAAAGCATATAATTGGCATATTGTCAAAAGCTTTCAGGGCTGGTTCTGATAGTAGTTTCATCCTGCTTCTAAGGTAACCTCGAGTGAGAAAATAATATAGATAAATCTCTGTTGAAGACATTGATGTTGTTTAAATTGGTTGGTTTCCAGGCGTGGCCTATGCTTTTAAGCATAGGCCACACATCTTCCAAAAGCTTAATGACAGCCTGCTTCATCCATTCTTCCCTGCCATCTCCAGGGGTCTTAGAAAGCCTAACAATTACACCTCTTTTTGTTACCAAATAGTTCAATCTTTGACAATTTCCCCAGAAGACATCTGGCCCGTCTATGTGGGTAGCTGCAGATTACAGTCCAGCTTGAAGTTGTCGTAACTTGCTTCACTGTGGTGATCCAGCATCTTCTGCTTCACGATCAGTTTGAGCTCTATTGGTTTATTGGCTATTTCTGAACATCCTGACCAGTTTCTTTTCATCTGAGTGGTTGAAACACAACTGCTTTAAAGCCAGGTCCATTTCAGAAGACCTCAACCAGTTAAAATTAGTGTACGTCTGCCTTGTCTGCCAGGAAGAGTGATGCAATGTCGAATTTTAGTTCAGGTACATTTAGAAAAAGAACAGCTAGTGTTAAAACGATTAGTTTGGATTATATTAGATCATCTTTTGGCCCCTAGGATTAATCTAGTTTTCTATTTTCTGAATGTGATGATTTGCTGATGTTGCAGTCTACTGAAATAGCAAGAGAAGCCATTAGCATCAGATTTGAATTGGGATGGAAGTTAAAAATAAAATCATGTTTTTAAAAAAAGACCTGTGGATTAAACTATGGCTTCTCAGTGTTTAGCTGGTGTAGATCTTTTATACCAACTTTTTGTTGTTAAAACAAGCTCAGACTGTTTTCTAGCTGCCCTGATTTCAGGGGTCAACATGGTTTCCTTGTGCAAAAAAAAAAAAAAAAAAAAAAAAAAATGCTGATCGCAACTGTTTGCACTTCTGTCACTTTGAGTCTCCTGACGTCATTTCCACAGATTGTGCTGTACAACCTCTATTATTGGTATGCAACAAATGAATGTGAGACATTGTCATTGGCTTGCATTGGTAATAATATATGTTAAGTTTAAGGATTTACCTTTAATTGATTATTTAAGTGTGTAAGAATGAACTCTTATCGATTTCTGTAGCTTTGTGGCATTCCACTATGTCTTAGGGGAGTGATGAATACCACCATGTCTATACCAGTTCCTGGTCTTCTTTCCTGCTGATTCTGATTTTGCTTATTTTATTTTTTCTAAGAACTATAATGCACAAGAAAATTTAAAGATGTTCTCCATGTTTTTTAATATAGGGTGTAGTTTTAAATTCAACAGCAAATTAGAGAATTACAAGATCATTCCTATTAATGTATCGAAGCATATGTCTGGAACCTCTGATTTTTATAGAACAGAAAAAGTGCATCAGTGATTATGCAGTTTGTAGACTAAAGATTGTGGGATGTTTTAGATTTAAACTAGTCAATGAATTGGAAAAAAATCTTTTTATTTTTTTATTTTTATTTTTTTTTATTCTTTGACTTTCAGATCATCAGTCAGAGCCAATCAAGGAAAGATTAACCAATTCCAATCTGTGGCTGATTAATTAGTGCACCTCTGTACGATTTCTTGGTGGATCTGTATTCGTCTATCATCATGAAACACTCTTACACCTGACGTCTGACTGCAGTTTGGCATCAGTCATACCTACGTTTGTTTGTCTAAGTGGAAACCTGAAGTCTGAACACGTTTCTTCTGCCAGATATTGTGAGTGAGGTTGTAATTTGAACTTAACTTGGAGAGACTTCAGTTTGAGACCTGGCTAGCGTTCCCCGGTAGATTCCACAGCGCAGAGAGACACACTGAGATATTCCCTTGCTCATCCACACGTGGTTCATTGTTGGTGCCATCTCGTGAAGTCGATCTGCTTACAAGTCGGCTGTGTTTCCTAAAGAGTGGCCCCGAGGAAATGAGGCTGCCAGCAACGCTTCTCTGTTTGTTTTCTGTTGTCAAATCATGTAATTTACAAACAGAAACATTAGAAGTCACATTTAGTGTTCTGGCCTTATGCAGATCCTCTGTCACATCTCCATAGTTTAATCTAGAGAGTTTCTGCATGGTTAGATAAATTAGGAGAGAAGTGAAGGCGCAGTTTTCTTCAGTCTGTGAAGCTACTCCAAATCAGCGAGTAGCTCAGGCTTCAGAGCTCCTGCCTTGAATACTAACGCTGTAGAAAATGGGTCAATCAGCCTCTTCTGAAAAATCTCTGCTGCCTCCTATTCCCAAAGCATTACTAGAAAAGGCTTTTATAAAAAAAGCTCTTTTAGTTGTGGAAGGATGTCAACTTTTCGCTGTGAAATACTCGAGTAAAAATCTGTCAGCTGATTTCTTTCTCTTCCTTCTTTGCAGGCTGTCAGCATTAACAAGGCTATCAACACACAGGAGGTTGCTGTCAAAGAGAAGCATGCCAGGAATATCCTCACATTGTTTTTGGGTGTGTGTGTGTGTGTGTGTGTGTGTGTGTGTGTGTGTGCGCGTGCGCATGTGTGTGTGTGTAAAGGATGTGTTTGAAGAGAGGAGCTGTGTTTATTTCTACATGTGTGCAGAGGGTTACATTAGTGCAAAACAACAAACTCTGTGTAACCCCATCTAGTTCATGTGGTTCTGCTGCACAGCTGATTCAGTATTATTAAAACAGCACACGGTACTTTTAGCACTTATTCTTATCTATCATGGAACATGGTCATGTAGTCTTCAGTAGAAACAATTACAAATGTTGTTTTTAGATTCTTAATTGTGATTTAATTCAGTTAATATAGCCCCAATTCACAACAAATCCAATCTCTACGCAATTTATGACCAACAGATCCAGTTCAGATCAATGCAGGTTATTCAGTACAATCTAGTCATACAGTCAGAAACATATCTAATTAGATACAGTCCAATAAATTTCAAATTGCAACCCAACACAGTCAGATTGATTTGTTGATAAAATGCGAACTGGTGAAATGTCGAAGGAAACCCAGCTGATTGCAATCAGCGGGTGACTGTTCCTCCTCCTGAGCAAGCATGTGGCGACAGTGGTAAGAAACAAGAAGAAACCTCTTCTGGAGCCAGGGTTGGCATGAGGAGCCATCAGCGGCGGCTTGGGGTTGATAGAACAGGATGGGGACACAGAAAAATACAAGACTGAGCCAGGTGTACTTTCTATGGGAAAGAAAATGAGTGTCAAAGTTAAATGATGAAATGATTTTTGGAAATCAATTCAGAATCATTTGTCTCCCCATCTTGATGCATCAAAAAATGTATTTCATACCCCACCTCTAACAGTACTTTCCACAGAATAAAAAGCTATAATCAGAGTTAATTGCAGCAAAAGACACTGTCACTGACGGTGTCCAGGAAGGAAGCTCTGAGCCAAGAGAACTTTCTTGATGGCAATAATGGTAATTGAATCTGTCCGATCAAGAAGCGGTTTAAAACAGAGGTGATAAATCAGTACTTTCTGTGGGAAAGAAAACCAAAGAAGCACATAAATTTAACTATGGCAATAGTTCAGGCAGTTAAACACAGAATCACCTGGCCAGGTGTACCACCTATGAAAAGAAGGTACACTTGGCTCAGAATAGCAAAAACCTGGTTGATTAGAAACCGTCTACATAACAGAATAACAAACTTAATGTTGGTCCTTGACTTCTGCTCCCACCTTGCATCTTGGGGACCCATCATGAGAAGGGGGCCCACACTTTCTGGGCTGCCGTCAACCGGCTTCCTCTCTCCAGCAACGCGGTGCTCTGCTGGAAGTTCTGCCACGTCTTCCACAAGCTGCTGCGGGACGGACACCCCAACGTAAGTCAAGAGGACACTCGAACATCAGGGAGATCATCAGGGGTTTCTGTCTGCTGCCTGTTCCTAAAATCAGTTTGACCTGCTGTTTGTGTTTCCACCTGCAGGTGATAAAGGACTCCATGAGGAACAAGGCAGATCTGGCGGATATGAGCAGGATGTGGGTAAGCAACAACACTGAGATTATTGTTCTTATGTCATGCAAATATCCATGGCAAGCCGTCACAAGTTGGGGGAATTTGGCCTTAAGCCAAGATGGTATTTAATTGTTTGTTAAACACTTTAAAACACAAGTTATAATAATATGGTAATAATATGCAACCATTTCTAAAGACATCAGGCTATAACACAGTTTTATATGTAAAACTGATCTTTACAGTCACATAATATTGTGGTGAATACTTTTTAATCATAAAAGAAGATTTTTTTTTCTATATTGGTCTGAAGCAGAACAGCTAAACTGCTCGGCATCACTTTATTTTACCTCGACTTTTGACCTAGGTTTGGCTATTATCAGTACATTCTTGTAAAGACAGACAGCACCAAAGAAAATAATTTACCTAAAATACTTCAGACACCATCTAACACGATATATTTAGATTGCAGCTGCTCGTAGTGGGAAGTGAAACTTTTCTCTTTCAGTACAAAAAAAAAAAAAAAAAAAAAAAAAAAAACAGTGGCCAGGAACTTTACAGATTTCTTTTCATAAAAAGTTAGTTTCCTCCAAAAGTAAAATTGGAAACACGATTCCAACGTATGATTTGAGTGACTGAAGTGGCTTTTTTCCATCTGCAGGCCTGTCTGAGTATGATAAAGCAGACAGGTTACAGTTTACACTTAAAGTCAGCAGGAGGCATCACCGGTGGCATTGATGCCTCCTTCTGCTGAAGTATGTTGGCCAACAGATCAGTTATTATAGATTTACCGTCATTTGCAATCAGAACATTAATGAGCACTTTGTTCAGAAAGCTTTCTGTCATATAGAAGTGGAAATAGTATTTTTTTTTTTTTTTTTTTTTTTTTTTTTTTTTTTTTTTAAATATATACATACTGTACTAGGGAACAGCAGCTTTTAAAGGGGGATTTCGTCTACTTGGAAACTCAGTGTGTCCTTATTAGCTCAGCTGGGGGCCCCCCAGCATTACTGGCTCACTAAAAGTTTATTAAAAGACCCTGAAAGCCAGAGGAACAAGAATTTCATTAACTGACTTTAAGATACTTTTTAACACCTGTGTTTATCTTTCCACCTTTAGTCCCCAGGTAACTGAATGAACATTTGAACTTAGGATTGTCTTAATGATGAAAGTTGGACAGAAAGTTAATAGAATGCTTTTTAGGTTTCTTTTAAACCTTGATGACTAACTGAGAAATGAAACATCTGTAGCCTAAGCAGAGGTTGAAATAATGATAACATAATAATTCAAGCCTTTGTTCAGACATTTTATCAAGTTACAACCTTCAACGTATTCCTTTAGGTCTTTATGTGACGGACCAACACGCATCACGACTAGTGGTGTTCCGATCGATCGGCCACCAATCATTATCGGCCGATTTCCGTGAAAAAGTATGTGATCAGTGTTCGCCGATCAATGTCTTTTGTTGCCGATCTCACCTGTACCTCATACTTCACAGCCTGCAGAGCCCCTGTGCGCAGCAACCCCCCCCCCTTTCCTTCACAGTGTGCAGGCGGGCCGCAGCAAATCCTAAGCAAACATGTTTGTTGTGTGGAACTTTTGCACTGCCTGTGAGTGATGTGAAGTTTGTGTCTTGCAACACATGCAACACAAGTACTTGACGGAGTATGGCGAGTTATCGAGGCTCACTGCAGAGAATAAAAAAAAAAAAAAAAAAAAGACACCCGGAGCAGCCAGACAGCAGTTAAAGCAGCCCACAATTGCCAGCACTCGCCCATATGAGTGTGACAGTCTCATTCAGGCTCAGCATATAACCTGAAAAATAATTGAATTCATCGGGCTAGATGACCAGCTTTTCTCTGGGGTGGAAGACATGGGGTTGAGCTCCTCTGCCTCCTCCCTGTGGCAGTAGCATTTATAACCAAGTCAAAAAATTAACAGCCACTCCAGTTAATCGGTATCGGTGATCGGCAGCATAAAACCTGATCGGAGCATCCCTGTATTACCACATAATTTTCATCTAAAAGGGAAATAATACACTGAATATAATTTCTTCAAGTGAAACTCTGAAAAGTGTGGCATCCATTTGTATTTAGCCCCCTTAACTATGATGTCCCTAAATAAGATCCAGCGCAAACAACTGTCTTTTGAAGTCATATAATTACTAACTACATTCCATGCAGTTTAATTCAGCATTGATCCAGCTGTTTTGTGAAGATCTTAGAGGCTTGTTAGAGAACATTGGTGAACAAACGGCATTTTGTAGACCAAGGAACGCATCAGACGGACTAGAAATGAAGTTAATGAGAAGTTTTGTGGCTGTAAGTACAGTTTTATCTATTATCTGAACAGGAAAAGTGAAAGTGAAAGAGTTGAGCAAAACTGCAAACCTACCAAGACATGCCACCTCTTTGGATCACAGGCTGGACAAGGAGAGCATTAATTAGAGATGCAACTAAGAGGTTTGTGACAGGACAGCTCCTGGTTGGAAAGGTGGGAAGAAGAAAAAAGTAGGTCTTCTCGTAAGCGACACAAGGAAAGAGGAGCTCTGATCAGATGAGACCAGAATTAAATTTCATGGCCTGCTTGCAAAATTCCCTGTGTGGCAGAAAAGTTAACACTGGACGCCACCCTGAACACAACATCCCCACTGAAATGTAGAGGTGGTAGCATCCTGCTATGGGATGGAGTTCTTTAGCAAGGATAGGGAAGCTGCTTAGAGTTGATGGGAAGATGAGCATGCAACCAGAGCTGGAATGGTTCAGATCAAAGCATATCCATAGGGTTAGAATGGCCCAGTCAAAGTCCAGACCTAAATCCAAATGAAAATCTGCTGCAAGAGTTGAAAATATGTGTCTAACTGAGCTCTTTTCAAAGACGAATCGGCAAAAAAATGCATGTCTCTTGATGTGCAAAGCTGGTGCAGACATAGGCCAAGACTTAGTGCTGTTCTTGCAAGAAAGCATTCAGTCAGGGGCTGAATGCAAATGCATGCCACACTGCTGGTTATTCTCAGAAATTCCCAGCAAAGATTTTGATTCAGTGGCAGTGTAAGTAAGTACGTTGAAGAGAGCAGATTACATTCACTGTTAAATGTTAGTCTGCAGCCATCAGCAGTGTAAAAGACTGTTGTGGACAAGAGCTATCTAATTATGATCGTCAGAGCACCCTTGCGTTGTGGTTAATACACTGATATTAACAGACGCCTGGAGGGCTGCATCTTCAGCATTTAAGCCTTTGTAAACCATCACAACTCATTAAACGTTATTGGAGGAATGCAGTTTGCGTAGATGTTATTAAAATGAAAGAATATTGTTTGCATTGATTTAAGGCTAAGAGTCCGTTCAGAGTGTTGACCACAACATCTCTGATTAAATTGTTAATTTGTTGTGTAAACTTGTTTGAAGTGGAATCCATTTTGCCACAAATTGCCCCTCCTCACTTATGTGCAAGACTGAGAATCAGCAAACTGGGCGGAGGCCAGTACTGACTCAGTTTCTGCTGATGTCACCAGGCAAGAGGACACAGGAAGTTGGGCTGCTGTGACCAAAGCTGCGGCATCATGTTTCCGGGTGTTTCGCTCTCACACACTCCCAGGCAGATGGTTGAAGATGCTGAACTGTTTCCTCCTAGGCAGTCCAGTTATAAATGGAATTACGTCTACATTATTTAAATAGTTCATATTAAAAAATAAATAAATAAATAATAATAATAAATCAGCTATCTCCTCAGTGCACTACCTGACACACTTCTGCCTTTGATCATTCGTCTGTCTTTGTCCTCTCTCCTCCTTAGGGTCATCTGAGTGAAGGATATGGGAAGCTGTGCAGCATCTACCTCAAACTGCTCATCACCAAAATGGAGTTCCACATTAAAGTGAGTCAGCCTGGCTTATAAAACCAAGCGGCAGCCTCCCCTTTCGCTTGTTATCTTTGTCCCAACCCTCATCTCTTTTAGTCCCAGCGTGTCTCCATGGGGGGAAATTCCAGCTGACTCATTAAAGGCCTTTGAAGAATCTGTAATGAAGCACTTTTACGAGAGCTGAGCAGAGACGTGGAGGTGACATGAAGCGAGGCTACTGCTGACTGCTCTGATGAAGCCTGGAAGTTGATTCTTAATGATGTGACTCTGCTATCTAAACCCCTTCATTCTCATTTCTGTTAGCAGATTTTCAACAAGGTTGTCATATACCTTTACCACGTTGGTCTGTGGGCTTGATGCAGTGTCCAGCACCACATTTGTGGACTGACGCGTAACCTGACTCTCTTATTGCTGTGACTAAATAATTGACAAAGAACTGATAAGCATTCTGATAAATTAATCATGATGCATCAGTAGCAGAAATGAGGTGTATGAGGCCATTATTCCTTTTAATGGTTACACTAAATATTTCAAATGTGCTTGTTTGGACAATGTCCTCTTCAGCCTTCCTGTTATCTGCTAAAAGTCTTGCTCTCTTGCCGCCAGAATGAACTGCAGATAACCCAGCATGTCATAGAAAACAGCTTCTTGGATCTCTGTGCTTCGTTTGATGTCATTTTTAAACACCTCACTCTTACTAAAAATACCTTTGAGTCTTCTTCGTTCAACAATAACGGTCTGATGCATTCACAGACCAGAAAAAGATATTTTTACGTTTCTGAAAAAAAGTGGAAATTTGTTTGATTCCATTCATCAGCAGATTTCTTCTTTCCTTTTCTATCATTTCTACATTATTTCTACATTATTAAATAGTCCTACTTTGGGGTTGTGGCTGAAAGTATTTATTAGCTAGTTTTGCATTTTTTTTCCCTTTTTTTTGTCTTAGTCTTAAGCTTTTTGGGGGTTTTTTTGTTTCAGTGGTGTTTTCAAATATGTTAATATGTTACAATGTATGTTTCTTTTACTATTGTTTTTTTAACAATTAAAAAAATTGTTTTTAACCCAGGGTTTTTCCTGAGTTCATAGCAGAAGTCATGCAGAAGCAGCATAGAAGAGGTGTACATTTGTTTCGCACATCAAAGCTGTTTAGAAAGTCGCCACTTAATCTTTTAACAAATATATTTATAGTGAAAGTTATCAGACGCTGCCAGTAAATTGCTGTTGCATCAAATGGAGGCGTGAACGTCGTGGTTTGAGTTCAAAGCTCCGTTCTGTCCTGTTTCGTTTCAGAACCCCCGTTTCCCCGGCAACCTGCAGATGTCGAACAGGCAGCTCGATGAAGCAGGAGAGAACGACGTCAACAATTTGTGAGTGTGGCGTGCCGCCGCCGCTGTGGGTACTTCAGATTATTGGTTGAGTATATTTATCTTCAGGATTGTTGTCCTGGTGAGTTTTGGTGATGCCTCCATGTGAGTGTGATATGAAACGCTGAAGGTAAATAATGCTTAAATCAGCAAAGACGAATCATGATAATGAGTGTTTAATAAAGGAAAAAATAAAACTAGTCCCTCTAATAAATAACCAAAAAGCTGGAATAATAAGTGTAACTTGGTTCTTTTATAGATCTGCATTGGATTATAGTGCCGGACCTTTTGAGGTTTAATTCTTAAAGGAAAAAATACACTATTTCTGCCCATACAATGTCTCTGCTTTAGCAGCTTGCTTTTCCTTTAACTTGCTGCTGGTACACCTGAAGTTTCCCACTGTGGGACAGTAAAAGATATTTATATTCTAAATAATTGAATTTCCCAATATTCCCAGAGGAGTGTTGGGAAAATGAAAAGCTCTGCTCAGCAGTTTTAAGAAAGTGATTTTGTTCTACATCCGTTGCATCATAATGTGCATGTTTCTGTGGCCATGTTCCACTTCTGCACCATGTTCTATCAACTTTACCTCTGACATTTTTGCATTTTGTAGCTAAAAATAATGCGGTGGCATAAATAGTAAGTAAAGCTAATTATTTAACGTAAGAAAAGAAAATATTAACCTTCATGAATGTAGCAGTTGATCAGTGAACACCCTGTATCAGTCGCACTTAAACATGTGACTGTAAAATAACCTTTCCTTATTAAACATAAGGCCAAATGTGACAGTTTTAAGTAAAACTATAAATGGGCAAGAATGAGTATGATGATTTTAAAGATACACTTGTACAACTCACAATAAAATGAATTTGCAGTCCTCAGCCTTTATAAGGATTTTTTTTCCCCCTACATTTTGTCAGACACTAATGCACTAATGGTGGCCTGTTTGTTTTATATAAAGTATAATGTCATGTGAAAAGTGTGTGTGTGTGTGTGTGTGTGTGTGTGTGTGTGTGTGTGTGTGTGTGTGTGTTTTGCGGCAGTCAGGAAACCACGGAACATGGCCATGGAAACATGCACATTTTACTCCAAACTGTTTTCATGGAAAAACCTGTGCAAATTTAACTTGTGAAGGAAAAAAAGCCCACTCAACCAACTCCAAAACAGTGAACTCTAAAGAATCCGGACCTTGTTATTTTCTACAAATCCTCATTAACATTAAAGAAATATCGGGGTGGAGGGGGGGGGGTTCAGCTGGTGTCAAATGTTGTTGAACTGGTTGAATCTGTGCTTAAGAAGAACAGCTAACTAAACGCAGCCATGATTTCAGTGTGCAGAAAACTAATGCAATTCATTTTTTAAAAATGAGTTTGATTTGCTTTCTTTGTGCTGAGAATCAGATATGATATGACATGTGTAGAACAAATGTAAACAAATTAACTTCAATAGCATCCGCTAAAATTTTAGACCCAAATCTGATGACAGAAGCTTACATTTATTACAGTTGCTACACTTAGTAGTTACTTCTTACTTTTTTACAGTCAGACATAAATGACAGCTCTTATTGTTTTTATTTTTTTTTACAAAATGTAAAATGAAAAAAACCCCATCAAAATTGTTTCAACTTACATCAATTTGTGACATATTCTGTCTCCCAGACAACAATAATAAAACCTCAATTTTATATTTGCTGTAAATTTAAAAAAAAAAAAAAAAAAAAAATCTACTTTGTAAACATGACATTATTTTCATATCACAGGTTGTGTTTAACCCCCAAACAGATTAGTATTTTTTTTTAATACAGTTTGGAAGAAGATTACTGCATCTTTTTTACATTATTAGTGTATTTATATGTTTTGGTGAGGCGGAAAAAAGACTAAGAGGTTAAAGAAATCAAATTTGGATTATGTCAGATGTACAGTAATTGTATTTGTATCGTGCTGAATTGCCTTTGTCCTTTGTGACAAACGGGGAACACTCAGTCAGAAATATGGAAATGTAAAGCAAAGCTATACATTTTAATTCAATGACAAATTAATATATATTCATTAGTTACTTTATGGTTTTAGTTGTAGCTCTTGAAGAATTGTCTGATGTCTGAATCAAGGCATCAGCTCTGCACAAATCAGAAACTGGAAGCAACAAAGCAGAATGCAAGAGTTTGAAATGATTTTATTCAGTAACAAAAGCAAACTATTCTGCTTATTTAATGAACCAGTTAAGTGGCAGGATGTGAACTTTATCGGTTTGTTTTTTTAATATATGAAATGTGAGCCTCTGGTTGAATAACAGAAACAAAGACCTGTTATTCAACCTCACAAAAGTGAGCTTTTGTCACTCTTGACCCGTCTTGTCAGGTGTAATGTGATGGGAAGTGCTTAGCTTGGAGTGCAAACAATTTCTCTTTCATTTTCGCATTTTTTACACTCCTAACAGAACTGTGCGTGTTTAAGCGTTGAAGACGGGATAAATTGTAACCTTTCTCATCTCCAGCTTCCAGCTCACAGTGGAGATGTTCGACTACCTGGAGTGTGAGCTCAACCTCTTCCTTGGTGGTGAGTTATTCTGCTCTCTATAGAACCAGCTCTGCCTATCTTAAGAATACACCCCCCACACACACACAGGTAGATAATTGAACTCTGACTGACAGGAACTACAGAAACAGGCAGATGTGGAGCGGTGACATCACCTCCGAGCTGTACCGCAGCCCTTTTGTTGTCTGGTGGAGTTACCTGAGGTTAATGTCCGCCAAAGCAGCAGAGCAGGTTAAAAATAGACTGTAAGGAGGTGACCAGAAGCACAGAACAAATTCAGCCTCCAGTCATAAAAGATGGGGAGGAAATTACATTCTTCTTTCTGTTTATCAGGCTGCTTATTACTCATCCTCTTGATATTATGTCGCCGCCTTCTTGGCCTCCTCCTCCACCTTTCTAAGCAAACTTGATTAGCGGCCAAAGCTTGCACTGGTCAGTCTAAACTATTAAGTATCAGCTGTATAAATAGTAATGACTGGTTTCCTACGCACTCTGAAAAAGTCTTAAATTCTATGAAAGTGTTTTCCAGGTCAGGATGAATCTGGAGAAGAGAAAACGGAATATGGAAAATAGTCGCATTTCCTGACTTTATTCACTATGCCATTGATTACAAGTCATATCCATCCATCCATCCATCCATCCATCGTAAATACATTTTAAAAATGACCCAAAATAGGACTGAGAACCCTGTAAACCAGAGTTTTGACATGAAAACTGTGCAGGAACCCAGTGCCAATAATAGCTCCTCTCATTCGTTGTTAATGCAGTTCAGACCAGAACTGTATGGTTCCTGTTCGTTCATGCTCTGGTGGTGTGTTTGCTTTATATAAAGTATAACGTCATGTGAAAAGTGTGTGTGTGTGTTTTGCGGCAGTCAGGAAACCACGCCTGCATTGCTCTGAGGCTCTCAGGGATGAAAGGAGGCTGTAATGATGGAGGCAGAAACTGAGTCAGACAATCTTGACTCTGTTCAGGTTGTTGCTCCCTCACTGCTGCATTTGAAACTCCTTTCCTGTTTTCCCTTTTTGAAACGACACTGACGCATAAACATGGCTTTCAAACGCTTTAGTGCGGTTGAGGCGATGACTGAGCTGTCCGACTAATGAATTGTTTATGAATATATGTTTTTGGAGAGCGCTTATTGATCGTTGCTGTGTGTCCTCTCCTCCAGTGTTCAACTCTCTGGACATGTCTCGCTCTGTGTCGGTGACGGCGGCCGGTCAGTGTCGTTTGGCCCCTCTCATCCAAGTCATCCTGGACTGCAGCCACCTGTACGACTACACCGTCAAGCTGCTGTTCAAGCTGCACTCCTGTGAGTCACACACCTCTGCTGGTCAAACTGCACAAGCATCAAAACCCATTTGAATATTTGTTTTACTAACCGGAGAATTATTTTAGCCACATCTGCAGCTTATTATGCCCACTTTCTTTGATTTTTTTTTTTTTTTTTTTTTTTTTTTTTTTGTCTTTTCTGTCTTAAAAAGGTTGAGTTGTTTGACCGTTTTGTTCAGGCCTGAATAAAGGGCAGTATTAAAAGCTATCTTTTATATTTTTATGCTGTTACACCCTCATGAATGAATTTAATGTCATTATTTGGGGCTTTTAATGATTTAGATCAACAGTCTTGTTTTCAGGATAAAATGATCATACAAACTGTCTTCAACATTTGACTTTTGTGGTCAAAATTTATTTAATTTAAACCTTTTTGTTTCCTGAACTCAGCTTTTAAGCGTTGTCCCCAGATTTTTTTTAATAGGTGTTGAGGTTGTTGCTTTGAGAAGCGTGTTCTAGAATCTAGCTTCATCCAACCCGAGGCCAGTTTTGAAGTGTTTGGGATCGTGGTCCAGTTGGACACTCAATTTTATCCCAATTGTCAAACATATCACTTTTGCATTGAAGTGAGGTTGAAGAGGTTGAAGGTAGTTCTCCTTTGTCATTACACCATCTACTTTACCACTATTATTTCATCTTCAGTACCACTAAAAACAAAACAGCCCCACAGCATGATGCTCCCTCCACCATTCTAGACAGCTGTTGCAGTGTCCTTAGTTTTGAAATCCACTCCTGGACTTTTCCAAAAATACTTTGTGTCTTTGTTGCCAGATAAAGTCGATATTTCTCACTTTATCTCCTGGAGGCACTGGCCTCGTCTGTGTGGCCAGCTGCAAATTGCTTTTTTAAAATTTCTTTTAATAAAAAGATTAAAAGTATCTAACTACGCTTTTAAGCATGTTAAGATTCAGCTCTTCGCTTTTGCATCATTTATCATGCATAGAGCCACTGATTAAAATAGTTCACGCCCTAAAATCTTGACTCCGTCATCAGCACTGCAGTTCTGAAATGTTCTAAAGTTGTTCTGGCAAGGTGGCATTTCTGGATCAGTATTTGCTTTTTCAGTCAGCATCCTTCTTAAATATCTGGAAGATCAGCTGCTGCTTTCAAGGCAATCTACTCACCTTTAGGTTGTTTTTGCAAAGTTCTCAATATTTTGGCATGTGTATTTTATTAATATCAACAAAGTACTAGGCATCCCTCATTAAACACTAATTACAATACAATCATTCAACCTTTTACCAGTCCACTCAGACTTTTCCTTCATTTTCCAAAGAGCAAGATCACATCTGCAGTAGAAATTCCCAAACAGTGGAATAGATGTTTTCTTTTTTACTTGATTATTTTAGCAAAGTTGCAGTTAAAATGGTTCCCGGTTTCCGATTACTGGTTGATAATTACCAAACATTTCAGTGTGATTCTCATCAATCATAGCAGCATAAATTACATACTTGCTTCCTAAACTTTCCTTCCTTTGATACTTTAAAACTTGTAAAATATATGAACTTCTCTGGCTGTGAATATCTGAGCACGACGCGCAGAGCGGCTCACGTGAAACAGGCAGACAATGAGCTGCTCTGTCTTTGACCTGGAACATCAATGTAAATGGTAAAAAGAAAGCCAGATTTGTTAAAGCAACAAAATAACATGTGCAGCATATTTTACAGTTTTGCAAGCCAAGCACACAAAAGTAGGCCAAGATTTTTAAAAGTTGGGTGGGGGAAACTGACTGAGTTTGTTGAGGGATAAAATCATTGAAAACAAGTTTTAGAAGTTAATCTTCACCAGGGTTGTGCTACTGAATGTGCTATTGGAGTAAGACAACCCTAGCGAAAACAGAAAAAGGATGATTCATAGTTTCTACAGTGTGGAAAAGTCTGGCTAAGTCTGAAACTTAACTGTTTTCCAGGTGTTTGATGGAAGTTCATCCTCTTTCCCCCTCCTGCACCACTGAGTTCGTTTCTCTCCAGTTCCGAGACCCAACCAATAAAACCAGCAAAGTATTTGCCTCGTAAAATAATGGCAAATGATTAAGTATAAAATCAAAATTTAATGCCAAGAATGATCAGTGTACAGAGTATACAAATGGAAGAGATACAGAGTGACATTCACCTTCGGTACCCCCCCCCTCCAGCCCATCTTAAGGATGAACTGAGAGGAGCAAAGAATGGAGCGAGAGCCCTGCTTTTATCTGTGCCTCATTATTAACCCTCCTAAAGGGAGTCATCCTGTTGTATCAGTTTATCCTTGACTATGTGATGCGTTTCATGTGATATCAGCGGTTATGTTTGTGTGAGCTGTAGCAGCGGGCGGTGCGACAGATAAGCAATTAAGTAGGGCAGATATATTTAATTAAAGCAGCAAAGAGACGATTAGAACAGGCCACAAAATCATCCATCCATAACACAGGTATGACTCCGTTTGGAAAAATGGTTGCATTTCCAGACTTTTTTGCCTAATCTTAAAATGTTTATATGTGTCTGTCAGGTAAACTGTGGGAGGGTTAAAGAAGTCAAGCCTAGACTGAATTATGCTCTGATTACAAATCCTTGTTTAAAAGACTTGCTCGACTGGCAAACAAAGTAAATGTGGACTTAATCTTTTCCTTAAAAAATGGATAAATATCTTGTCTTGCAGTCTGGCATTATTTCAGTTCTTGAGCTAAAACAGATTTTATTTCCTCCATAGATCCAAAGAATGCACCAGATCTGGGCTTTCTGAAAATATTTGTGTGCCACCAAGTCTCCACAGCTGCTCATAGATGTTCTTCAAGTCGTGTTTCAGTACAAATTGATTTTATCACCCAGGATTGTATATTGAACCTTTGCTCTCAAAGTGCTGCTGTTTGGCCACGATGTCTGTGAATGCTTGAAATCTGAGAAACTTGAAAGACTGAAACGTTTCTCTGACAAACATTGCTTTTGAAATCTCTCCAAAGTCACCCTGATGCACCAAAACATGCAGCTCAGCATAAAGCAGCGTCTTTTATATTCTGATTGTATTCTGACTTTTAACGTTCCAGCTTTAAAGTGGGTTTTTTTTTCCCAGCTGCTGTCAAAAGATGTTTAGGCGTTTGGACGATTTAGCTGTATATTTTTCTACGCTGAGCGCAGAAGTGTTTGTGTTTTGTGCGTGTTTGCAGGCCTTCCAGCTGACACTCTCCAGGGCCACAGAGATCGCTTCCAGGAGCAGTTTAAGAAGTACGACGTTCCCTCAGAGTTGCACAGAAACCGTCCCCAAAGCATCACCCAGTGTTAACTCATTTTCTCTTGTTTCAGGCTGAAGAGTCTCTTCTATCGCTCCAGTAACCTGCAGTATTTCAAGAGGCTGATTCAGATCCCACAGTTGCCTGAGGTGAGGATGACTGACCACGTCTTATGTCTGATCCTCCCACTGCTAGAGCCGCTGTTGATTCATTCATTTTGTGTTGCTCAACTAATTGAGCAATAGCAACATGTGTACATCACGTGTGTTAATGTTGTCGTCATTCCTGTCGGGACAGGCAGAGCATGTAAAACTGAGGCATAAGTTTAATTTCCTCAGTTTAAATGCTGAATACTTGTCTGTATGCAGCTTTGAATATGACACTGATCAGGTTTGTGATTCATGCAGAACCCTCCAAACTTCCTACGTGCCTCCGCGCTGTCAGAGCACATAAGCCCCGTGGTCGTGATCCCCGCCGAGTCGTCTTCTCCCGAGTCGGAACACGTGGTGGAAACGGAAGACCTGGTGGACACAGACGTCCCCTCCCTGCCGGTAAAATCATCTGCAATCCAGGGTTTAATGTATGTTGCCTGGCCTTTAATAAATCTCCTAGAACTGTGTTGAGTTTGACATGCTGGCTCGAAGGTCAGTGGATCCTTAAATTCAAATTCAAAAATACTTTATTACGACAAATTCAATGTTGTCAAAACTCATATCACTCATATAAATTCAATGAGTCATTGTGGATGGTGATGCGATGGGCAGATAGGATCTCTGGTAGCAGTCAGTCTTGCACTGAATCTGTTGAGGCCTCTGACTGAAGACTGTTGCTGTATGACAGCTTCATGACTGTGATGACACGCTAACAGCTCAGCGTTCAGGGACAGAGACAATATATTTCACAGTAACATGTCCTGGATGACACCACCAGTTGTTGGCAAGCACTGCTAATCCACCTCATTTGGTTTTGCCGCTCCTCTTTAAATCTCTGACTGTATGGTTTGAAAGCCGGGCAGAGAAACGTTAGAGTCGGGGATATGATCCTTGCTTCTTAAGATCGATAGAAGGGATGGTTTTAACTTCCTCCTGTCTCTCTGCTCTGTGGTTCTGCTCTGCATCCGTGAAGCCTCATTTTCAACTCCTCTGGGTTTTGGGCTTGTAGTTCAGGTATTATTTGAGATGCTTATGTTTTTTATTTTTATTCTGTTGTTTTTCATTTCTGGTACTCTTGTTCTGTCCACTTTCTGCCGTGACAGCTTCAATTTCCCACTTGTGGGACTAATAAAGGATTATCTTATCTTATCAGCTGCTCCCAGTTATAAAATCGATTCCTTGTTTCCACGGTTACGCATCATAACTGTCCAAAAGTGAACAAGCAAGCGCAAAAATCCTTTCAGCTGCACAACATCCAAAACCAGAGGGAATAATTGTCCAAATACGCAACGACTCAACCAAAAAAGTAATGAACTTAAGTTGATAAAAAAAAAAAACAATCAGTTACAGAGCTACTCCCACATGCTGCCACCATCAGCAGCACAATTCTGCAATTTGAATAGAAATTTGGAAACATTTAACATGAAAAAAACCTCTAAAACCAAATTTATTCACTAAAATTTATTAACCAAATATTTTCTATAATTGCCTTAAAGTTTCCCTAAATATTAAAGCACTTTTTGTAAAATTAAAGCAATGTTAATTTTCTCTTCACAGGCTCCCTCAGAGATTAAGTTTGACGACTTGTTTGGCACTTCTGCTGCTATCGATCCGTTCAACTTCAACAGCCAGAACGGCATGCGCAAAGACGACAAGTGAGTTTCATCGAGGAAGTTACACAAGTCTCTTTAATTTCAGAGTATATGCAAAACAAGCCACTCCTTCATTATATTGCAGAACTTTGTTTGTGTACGTCACTGTATTTTCTAATAGTCACATTTTGTTTTGTGCTTGTCATATGTTTGAAATGACATGTTAATCTTAATTTGTGTGGTTTTGGTTTTTTCTGTATTTTTTCAGTGTCTTGGAAAAGTGTTAACATTTGTCACTTTTCAACTACAAACTTTAACGCATGTTGTTGTGATTTGATGTGACAGACTAACAGCAAGTAATCTTCACTGTCCATCAAAGTGGAAAATATAAATATAAAAGACATATTAACAAAAAAGGCCAAGCACAAAAACCCCGGTTAAAATCAAAACAAATTAACAAGTGCAGAATTGTGACATGAAACAAAAACATGACATAGTTTTCAAATTTCTTTACAAATAAGAATGTGATAAGTGCATTTGTTTTCAGTCCCTCTGAATCAGTACTTACAGAACCTCCTGTAGTCTCGACCAGCTTTGCACATCTGGAGACTGAAATGATTGCTTTTTCTTCTTTGCATATCGTCTTGCCACAACTTCTCAGCTTTGACTGGACCCTTCCGACACCCGATTTGATCGAAATGATCTCCAGTCTCTCCCTTCCACCTTCCCTTAAACTCTGACCAGCATCCCTTTCTCTGGTACAGAAAAACAACCCTAATGCATAATGCTGCCACCGCCATGTTTCCCTGTGGGGATGCTGTTTTCTGACCAGAAAATCTTCTTCTACAGGTTTGCTTTGTCTCGTGAATGACTTAAACAGAACTACATGTGACTTTCTTTCAACAATGTTCTTCTTCGTGCCGCTCATGGTGGAGTGCAGGACTAATTGTTCCTACACCTGCAGCTCCTCCAGAATTACCATGGATCTCCAGGCTGTTTCTCTCACCTGGCTTGATAGGGTTGTACCTGTGCTATACTGCTTTGTGCTGGTCTATAGCATAAAATCCCAATAAAATGCGTTTGATTTGGTGGTTATGTGACGATATATGAAAACGTTGACTATTATAGTTTTGTAAGTCATTGCACATAAGCCAAATTATGTTTCTGTTGAGAGGCCTAACAGTTTGTTTGCAGCAACTGTGAAAATTGTGATTCCAATTTGTTCATCTGTTTGTGTTCATCAGAGACCGTCTGATCGAGCAGCTGACGAGGGAGATCCAGGCCCTGAAGGAGGAGCTGGAGTCTTTCAGGCTGGAGGTAAAGATCAGAGGAGCATCCTTTTTTAAATTTCTGTTCTCCATCTTGTTTTCTACCCTGCCTCCCGTCTCGTCTGTCACCAGAGCGGCCGGCTGTGTCAGGCTCTGAGGGGACGCGTTAACGAGCTGGAAGCGGAGCTCGCCGAGCAGAGCCACCTCAGGCTGCAGGCCGCAGGAGAGAGCGAGTTCCTGAAGGCGGAGCTGGACGACCTGCGGAGGGTCAGGGAGGACACGGAGAAGGAGCAGCGGAGCCTGACGGAGATCGAGAGTGAGGCGGCATTTATTTATATACAACAGCTCCTGTGCTCCACTACTGCAGAGCACAGACACACTGTGGAAGCAGAATCACCTCAGGTGTTTTTGCTCGGTTTTGATCTTAGCCTCTGAAATTGTGGTCCTTTCCCTTCTACTTCACAGTTTTGCACCACTTTGTGTTAGTCTGTCACATAAAATCCCAATAACAACAAAAAAGTGAAAAGGATCAAGGCGCTGGAGTTCTTTTGGATCGATCTTCATGTTGCTCAAAGCCACATAGACAGTACAATACAGCCTGAAGGGTTTTACACAACACTGAAAATAAAATAACCTAAAACAATGATTTAATATATTGTTGTATGTACAGTAAGGAAGTAAATGGTGCACCTGCTAATATTTTCTAAGCTTTTTGTGTCTGTTTCTGTGTTTCCCAGGAAAAGCTCAGGCCAACGAGCAGCGCTACACCAAGCTGAAGGAGAAATACACAGAACTGGTTCAGAGTCATGCAGACCTGCTGAGGAAGGTGACGAGGACGTCTCTTTAAATCCCTCTGTGTATTTGTTGCTGTTTATAAAGCGCCAGAGTTTGGTCCCATGCTGTTTGTGCAGAACGCGGAGGTGACCCGGCAGATGACCGTCGCCCGGGCGGCTCAGGATGAAGTGGAGGCAGTCAGGAGGGAGATGCAGGAGAAGGTGAAGAGTGCACAGGAGGCTGCAGACAGACAGGTGAGGACGAGAGAAACGTGTTATACCTCATCTTTTTACAGTCCCTTTTTAAAGTCATCAAGCTACAAAGTCACCCAAACAACAAAGTTTAAAATTCGAAGCGTCATGACTTCTCTTGTTTAGGAGAGGGAACAGGTCAAGCAACTTCAGGAGCTGCAGAGAGAGCTGGTTTCCACCCAGGCAGAACTGGACTCCCTGAAGACCACCATGGCCTCGTCTCAGCAGGTCAGTCTCAGCGGCTGCCAGACAGCACAGATAATAGAGCTTTATGATTTACTAATGAGCCTAGTCAGTCTGTAAATAATATAAACCTTTTATGATCTAATTTGCTCCAACATTTTCACCATTAGTTCCCCGAGTCTGCCATGTCTTCCACAACCTTGTCCCAGATCAAACAGATTTTTTTTTAGCTTAGGTAGATGTTTATTTATTCATCATATATATAATTTGTAATGTTGGTATGCGATTCATGAATTATGATAACCTCAATTAAAAACAGCACAATTTCACATTATTATAGCTAAACTATATAATCTTATTGCTTCAGTTTTAAGCAGAAAAGCTTAAAAGTTATTTCTACTGCTGTGAAAGAATGTCTAACATATTATTACTATTTTTATTATGGACATATTAGTTTTATGCATAATCCTTTGCAAAATTATATCATAAACATATTTACTAGTAGTTTTTAAGTAACAATTTGTGTTGTGCAGAATATTCTGTTTCATAAAGGTATACATTTATCTTTGATTATTTTCAGGCCTGGGTGAGCATTGAAAAAAAGAAAGCTAATGCTTGAAAAATCTAAAAACAAATACCAGATTAATTATTAAAACATGCACACTTTGAGATTGATTTCCATTTTAATAACCTCTCGTTTCATTTGATTTACCAAATCAAAATCTCAGTTTTTACAAATAGAACTAAGGTGTGCAGTTTATGAGAAGTGCTTTAGACATTTATATTTAGCATAAAATACGGCTGTCAGTGAGCCGTCCCTCACAGGAGAGCAAAAGGTGGCGCTCTTTTAGCTTCCACACAGTTACTGTCCACGTGACTGGAAATATTTCTAAACAGCAGAAATTTAGTTTTCTTGTAAGTGGAGGAAAGATCCTGTAACCTTTTTTTTAAAGCCAGCAATAAGAAGGGCTCAGTTCGCTCTGGCTCTCTCTCTCTCGCATCTCATTAAAACGGCTTCAAATTTTAGCGGCGTTGGACCTGTAATTTTTAAAACCTTTGGTATACCTTGATGCCAGTAACCAGTCCATGCCTAATAAGGAGGTTTCAGACCTGGCAGGATGACTAAATCCAAACTACAATCATAATTTATAGTCATAACAATGACTATAAATGGGAAAAGGTGACTGTTTTTAAGCTTTTGCTTGAAGGAAAACATCATTCACCCCTTAAATCCTGACAAAAATCCATACCTCAGTGCTGACATAACTGCTTTCATTTCACAGGGTTTTTTCAGGGTTAAATTCAGCCCTAGCAACTTTTAAAGGACCAAACTTCATTTTTGAGATTTGTATTTTAGTAAACAATGTTTTAAATTTGAATGTTTTTGTTGTTGCTCAAAAAGTGAGATAAACGAGCTGGATGTTTGTAGCAGCTTGGCAGTAAAAAAAGAAGCCGTAAAATGTTCAAACTGTTGATGATATTTGGTGGTTAATTTACTAACCAATTTACTAATTTACAGTGAGACATTTAATTTCCAGAGCTGACATGGGGGGGGGGGTTGAAATAGTGTGTGAAATGATCTGCCTAGTGGTTTTCACTCCCGGTTCTCTCCAGATAAGAACTTTCCAGATTTCTCATGCTCTCACCTGCTTTTTCCCAGCCTCCCACTCATGACGTCCTGGTTTTTTAGCCCTGTCTAATCAGCGCTGCCTCTCTTCCTGTCTCCATCTAATCCCCACAGTCTGCTTTTAACACAGCCAACGTCTTACCGCTCCATCTTCAGTGCCTTCTCTCATTTCTCTTCATGTAAAAAGTTCTGTTTCTAACTTTGCTCTTGTTCCTTCCCCTTTTTCTATCGGACCCACTGACGCTCAGAGTGCAAGTCTTTTTTTTTTTTCACTCTTTCACTTCATTGATATTCATCTTAAAGTCAAAGGCTTCGGTCTAACAGATCAGACGCAGCTACGCTCTGTTGTAACGCTCGATGATCGCTGTTTCATAACTCCAGCTTCCCACTTTGTCTTTGACCTCAACCCAAACCTCTCTGGAATCTCCATGGCTCTCCACAACCTCAGATCAAGGCAGTATCTCTCCAACTAGTGGCTAAAGATAAAGTGTGTTTTCAGTGTGAGGTCAGACCACATCCTGGTGTGCTCCGACAGCTACATATTATCTGTCCTCTTGCCTCTTTAGTGTGCCTGAAAGTTACCCATCTGTTGCCCTCTTTTCCTCCATGATCTCATGTTCCTGGATGCAGTCGAGCGAAGTGCTCGGCACACAGCTGGTCGCCCTGGAGTCTGAGAAAGCAGAACTGGTGCAGACTTTGTCAAAGGTGGAGGCGGAGCTTGCGGTCCAGGGGGAGGAGCTACAGCGAGTCCAAAGCTGTCTTGCGACTGAAAGGGAAAGTGGAGTGAAGACGACTGAGGCCCTGCAGAATCAGCTCAATGAGAAGGTCAGAAATTGCTCTGAGCTGGGAGTGTCACATTACAAATGCTTTGTCATTGAGTGGGAGGTTCGAGTCGAATATTGAACTCTGTTAACCACAGGAGAGCAGGGAGCAGGCGTTGGAGAGTCAGCTGGTGGCGGCTCGCTGGTCCAGTCTGCAGGGAGCTGTGGAGGAGGCCGAAAGGATCATCCAGGACTCTTTAGCTCAGATAGATGATCCAGCACACATCAGCTGCACCAGCTCTGCAGGTCAGCTCAATGCAAAGCTCAGCACCTCGCTCAGTCACTCACTGTCTCTGGGTAATCATTGTGTGTATCCGTCTTTGCAGACTATCTTGCATCTAGATGCCAAGCCTCTTTAGACTCCTTGGACCGGCTACAGAGTGCTAGAGAGGCCTTCTTGGCCGACAACACAGGTGGGAAAATGAAACTTGTAAATGCTTTTTATTGGGGTTGATTTCAGTTTCTGAAAGCAAGGTTGTTTTCCAGGTCAGGATTAGTATGGAGAAATTAAAAATGGAGTATGAGAAGATTTGAGGAGTTCAGCACCTATTTCCCCTGTCCTGTTCCATCCCATTCTGTTAATGTCGCATCCATCCATCTTTCTTGCTCCATCCATTAACTTGTTAATTTATCCATCCATGCATGTATTAAAAATGTAATTCATTCATCCATCCATTCATAGATTTATTCATCCATCCATGCATTAATAAATTCATTCATTTATCCATTTGCCATTCATCTATACATCCATGACATCATTTTATTATGGAAAATAGAGCTGCACTACATATTGGATTGCAGTTTTACCGTTCACCTAAGGGATATGGGATTAATATATATATATATATATATATATATATATATATATATATATATATATATATATATATATATATATATATATATATATATATATATATATATATATATAGGTTAGTTTCTCATGTGCGCTAGATACTCTTGCTAGCCAACTGAGCAGTGTCCACAAACTCAGTCTACTATAGAGAATGGCTGCAGGAGTATATACAACTTCCTGAAAATACAAAATATATCTGATCATTTCATCCAATGATCACATATATTTGATCATTGGATGATCAAATATATCTGATACATATATAGATATGTATCAGATATATTTGATATCATTGTGTAGAAGACAGAAATAGTGGGTTAATCATATTCCGTTTTTAAGCAACAGAATTGCAATGACATGCTTTTCTGATAAAGCTGCACAAATATGGAATTTGCAATGTAAATGTAAATATAAGCTATTATTTTGTAGTGTTGATAAATATAACTTTTTTTCCCTCTGCTTACACGTTTGTTGCAGCTGTGTTGGAGCTGGTGCGAGTGGTGACCCAGTGTGGCCACCTGGTGGGTGACAGCATCGTTCAGGGCAGTGCCACCTCCCACATGGTGCCTGTGGAGCAAGCAGACGGTGAGTGTGTGTGTGTGTGTGTGTGTTGCAGTTGTGAGAGATGGATGGTGTCCCCTGATGTTAATCTGTGGGTGAGGCAGATGTTTACGTGCCCTGACATGTCTCTGAGTTGCTTTCTTGGCGAATTACATGACTTCATTAAGACCGAGCTCTGCAAGTCAGAAGTGTTTCTGTAATAACAGTTGTGTTTATGAAATGAAATCTAATGAGTCTGTTCAGATTAACGGTAGCAACGTTACCTCAGATGTCATGCAAGTATGAGACGTGATTGAATTACCTTCCAGGTCTGGCTATGTATGGAAAAAGAAACGAGACTATGGACAAAACTCCTCGTGTTTCTAGAATTTCTTCTCTATCCTGATGTATCCGTCCATCTGTTCTTCGCCTCACCGCTGCACAGATATCTGGAGTAAATCCATAGTGATGTCTTGGATTTATATTTTGGAAATGTAATGAATTTGACCCTGAGAGTGTAATAAAATAAAAGAAAGAGTTTAAGGTTTGAAATGAGCTAATCTGTGCCATGCTGTGTCTGAAGGAGGTAAGTGTAGCAAGGATAAACTTCAGGGAGTAAATGGGTAACAAAGGGTGAGGCAGGATGTGACTGTGTCTGATCAGCTGCAGGGATCGGTGTTATCTGCTGGTTTGGAAAACTTCCCAGCAAGTAATTATCTTTTAGACATTATTCGTCAGTATATTACTGCTGTCATTCAACAGATGACTCTTAAGTCTTATCTTTTTTTTTGTTTGTTTGTTTTGTTATGATTGACTCAATTGTTCTCTTCATATAAACATTACATTGCCAAAAGTATTCATTTACCCGTTCAAATCATTGAACTCAGGTCTTCCAATCACTTCCATGACCACAGGTGTAAAAAAAATCCAGCACTTAGACTGGTTCTCAAGTATCTAGGAAAGAATAGGCCGCTGTTAGGAACCAGCATGGTACCGGGATGGAATGGCATCTGTGCAATAAGTCCAGTCATTAAATTTCTTCCCTACTAAGCATCCTGCCATCAGCAGTTAGTGTTATTACAACAATGCGGAAGTGATTGGGCACAACAACAACTCAGTCAGAAAGTGGAAGCTTTATGGAAAAGGTTTCCATGGCTGAGCAGCTTCATCCAGGCCAAAGTGTAATGCAAAGCTTAAGATCCTGTGGTGTAAAGTGTGCCACCACTGGACTCAAGAGCAATGCAGACATGTTCTCTCACAGAACAAATCACGCGTCCCTGTCTGGCAATCCAGTAGTCGAGTCTGATTTTGCAGTTGCCAGGAGATTGTCACTTACCTGACTGCGTTGTGTCCAGTGTAGGGTTTTATGCAGAGGAGATTATGGTGCGGGACCTTTCAGGAGTTGGGCTCAGCCCTTCAGTTCCAGTGGAAGGAACTCCGAATACTTCAGCGTACCAGAACATTTTGAACAATTTCATGCTCCCAACTTTGTGGGAACAGTTTGGAGATTGATTCTTCCTGTTCTAACATGACAAAAGCAAAGTCCAAAAAAACCATGGATGAGTGAGTTTGGTTTGGAGGAATGTGACTGGTCTGCAAGGAGTCATGACCTCAACCCAAGGTCATGAGCGGAGACTGGGAGCCAACATCAGTGTCTGACCTCACAAATGCACTTCTGGAAGAATGGTAAAACAGTCCTTTAAACACACTTTTTAACCTTGTGGACATAATTCCCAGAAGAGTTGTACCTTTTAATATCTGCAAGGGAGCCAACATCATATTAATGGATTAGTAGTGGGATGTCCCTCAAGTTCATATGTGGGAAAACGAGCTGGTATGTCATAAAAACCCAGTCCAGGTTCTCATGTTTGACTTTAATGAGGTCTTTTTGATACATTTTAAAGTATAAGAAAATACTTTTACTCCATTATAAAACATACAGCTCAGAGACAACATTAAGAAATGATCATCTCTCTATTGCTTTTTAATTTGTTAATCTAAATAAGTTTCTGCAGCGTTCACATTGTAGTCAAAAATAGCCTTTGGACTTGTTTCAGGCAAAACAACCAAGTTCCTAACCTCGTAACCGAGTAATGTTTTTTCCTCTCTTTAGACGGCAAGTCTAAACATGCCCAAATATAACAGATCTGTGGCTGGCAGCCATGACTTCACACTAAAAAACAAACACTTAAGAGCTTAAACCGGGCTGAACAGCCATCAGACTAGGAATCAACACAAATCACTGCGGTTTTAAAATGTCTGTGCAAAATCCCGTTGAAGGTAGCATGTCTGGCTGTGTTGTGCCACACATCAGCTATACCTGAACAGGGTGTGAGCTGCTGCACTTCCTCTCTACAGAGAGGCCATTTTGGTGTTTTTTAGAGGTCTGCTGTATTAACGTTGCAACATTTGTTTATACGGACACTTTACCCATCATTACACCGATCAGGCTTTTACTGGCCGGTGAGGTTTGATGCACTGAGTCCAGTTTCATATGTGGGGTTAATGAAGCCCAGATTTATTTGATAGCCGCCTTCAGGTCATCTGCATTTTTGGGTCTGATGTCTGATGTGAGCAACAGTCCAATCCACTGTCTCCCTCATACTAGGGTAAGGGGTTTCTAACATCTAACATCTCTGCTTCAGAAGTAGCTTTAGCATAAGGAGCACCACAGTTGTAGCTCATGTCTTGGATACGTCTGTGTGTGGACACTCTGACTCCAGCTGCTGTCAACACCTTGTGAATCTCCAAAAACTCTTGAAAGGGCTTTGCCTCACAATCCTCTAAAGGCTCTGTCTATTCCTGTTGCTCGTGCATCTTTTTCTACTCACACTTTTTCCTTCCACTCAACTTTCCATGAATATGATTTAATGCAGCAATATGTGAATAGCCAGCTTCTTTTGCAATGTGCTTTCTTGTGGAGGATGTCAATGACTGCTGGACAACTGTCAAATCCTCAGTCTTACCCATGACTGTGTGGACCATAGGATGGCCATATTTATTGGTCTTATATGATGTGCAAATTTTCTGAGAAACTGAATTTAGAGTGTTCATTAGCTATATGCCATAATGATTGATTGATTGACTGATTTTATTTTGAACACAAATAAAAAATAGTCAAATACAAAACAAGAAAACAAAACAAAGTGCCTGAAAAGGAGTAAGTAGAACTAAGACACTTATTCTAACTAAAACTTTTTTTGCAATATATAACAATAATTTATAAATAAAAGTATGTATTATTTACATATTTGATACAATTCAGATTACATCAGCTGCTCCCAAAACACTTCATAACTCAGCTCCACACCTTCATCCCGCTTGGATTACGATCTAAAACACTGATTTCTTCAACATCAGTACAACTCCTCCTCCATCATGTATTTCCCAAACTTTTCCTTTTGGTTTTGTTTTGCAGAATTGCTTTCGTTTGTGCTTTGTGTTAACTTCTCACTCATCTCAAATACTCTTTCCACTTCAGTATTATCAATTATTATTGTTATATAATCAAAATCAACAGAAAAAACTATCCAGAGTATCACTCTGTGAGAAACAAATCGGTCATATATGAGTTGTATTTGAGATGTCGATCAGCAGTCACAGCCTGATCGGTGCATCACTAACTGCAACAGAATGGAGTAAACAGAGAATGAAACATCATGAGAAAAACCACAATGTGACTTTCCTCCACTCAGCATTTGTCGTTTCAGGATATCTGCTCTTTTTCTTTCCTCTCCTAACCCATCCATCCTGCTTGCTCTGTTCTTGTTTCAGCGCTGTCAGAGAGCGTGAAGACCTGCGGATCAGAAGCTCTGGCTCTGCTGGGACAGATGAAGCAGCGGGACAGCCTGGCTGCAGCCGACAGCAGCAAGCTGAGGGCGGCGCTGGGGGCCATCCTGACCACTGCGGAGGTCCGTATCGCTCAGATTTATTATTGAGTGTTGTGTTTGACCTGCTCAGTATGTGGTGTTATAAAAAAATTTTATTGTTCCAGAAACTGCGCCCGCGAGGTTTGGAGCTACAGCAGGGGGAACTGGGAGACCTCGTGGAGCAGGAAATGGCTGCCACTTCGGCCGCTGTGGAGTCGGCAGCTGCCAGGATAGAGGTGAATAACGCTGCCTCTTCGGCTACCACCGATTCATTTCAAAACAGCATTAACTCGAAAATGTCTTTGTTTTTCCCTCCCCTGTGCCTCTGTGTCCCAACAGGAAATGCTGAACAAGTCCCGAGCAGTTGATACAGGAATCAAGATGGAGGTCAATGAGAGGTAAATCTCACATCCGAGGAAGCTTGTCGACCCACTGGGAATTAAATTTTATTTGTAACATCTCTTTCTATAAACTGTAGGCTCAGGGACGTGACTGGACACATACAGAACTCCACATGAGCTGGGAGTAAAAGTTAGTCACTAGGCCTTCTGGTCTGAAACATTTAAATCCCACCTTACCTCTGAGTTTACTGTTTGAATCACGGACATTTTAGACTTGCAGCAGCCTGCAGGATCCTTGTTTTGTAAACTGTTGGCTGCTTCAGTTCTTAAATTATTGCTCAGAGTCTAATGGTGCATCACAATTCAAAACAACTAAAACCACCTGGTGCATGGGTTGTTGTGGATCATTAACTTAGATCCTGTAACTCAGCAAAGCTATAATGGCAGAGTTAAAAAAAATCTCATGAAAAATATGAGAAATCTTGCATCTGATCGAGCAGAACCACTTAAACTAGTCGGACTGATCAAGATCAGCCTCATTACATTTTCTCATTAGGTAAATAAAGTGAAACTACTGATCTGTGTCTTCATGTCTGCTCTCTAAAGCAACAAGCTGCACTGCTGCTTCCGAAGCAGTGCATGAAGATGAGAACGCAAAGCATCAGAATAATTACCTCAAAATCAATTTGAATTCAACCTCTTTGACTCTGATGCCCCTAAATAAAATCCAGTACAACCAATTGCCTTCATAACTCACCTAAGTAGTAAATAGAGTCCATCTGTGTGTAATTTAATCTCATTAATAATCAGACTGCTCTTTGAAGGACTCGGAGGTTTGCTAGAGAACATTACAACACAAAAAGCATCATGAACACCAAGGAACACAGATGACAAGGTCAGGAGGAACATCTAAAGCAGAGTTGGGTTTTTGTTAACTTTAAGTGGACATCATCATGGCTGTCCACTTAAACTGACGGACAAGAGAGCATTATTCAGAGATGCAGCCAATAAGCGAATTGTAACTCTGAAGGTACAGAGGTCCACAGCTCGGGTGGGGGAAACTGTCGACCAAACAACTATTAGCTACTGCTTTTATGGTGAAGTGGCAGGAAGAAAGCCGCAGAATGTCCTGTTTACAGTTTGCCACAAGCCATGAAGTGGCAGAGCAATTATTTTTAGGAAGCTGCTCTGGTCAAATGAGACCAAAAACGGAACTTTTTGACCCACTTTGAAGATGCTTTTCTTCAGCAGGGACAGGGAAGCTGGTCAGAGCTGATGAGAAACTGGATGGAGCTAAATACAGGATAAAAATGGAAGAAAACCTGTTAGAAGCTGCAGATGGTTTGAGAACTGGATTGGAGGTTCACCGTCCAGTAAAACAATGACCTGAAATATAAAAAAGCTAAAAAGGAATGGTTTAGATCGAGGCATAGCCATGTGTTAGAATGGCCCAATCAAAGTCCAGACCTACAACCAATGGAGAATATGTGGAAAAACTTGAAAGCTGATGTTCACAGATGCTCTTAATCCAAGCTAAGAGAGTTTGAGCTGTTTAGTAAAGAAAAAATGGCAAAACTTTGAGTCCCTTGATGTGCAAAGCTGGAACAGAAGCTGCTGACTCAGCATGGCTGAATAGAAAGGCATGCCACACTGTCATGATGTTTATTTGTAAAACGTTGAATGAACCATGTGTCATTTTATTTTGCCTTTACGATGATGCACTACTTGGTGATGGTCTAAAACAAAATCCAGATGAAATACATTGAAATTTGTGGCTGTAATGTGATAAATGTGTTAAACTTAAAGGTGTATGAATGAGTTTTGCGAAGCACCATAGATGCGTGTCAGAGGGTGTACGCAGAGTGCTGATATATAAAACATCTCC
Source organism: Anableps anableps (assembly GCA_014839685.1). Classification (NCBI taxonomy): domain Eukaryota; kingdom Metazoa; phylum Chordata; class Actinopteri; order Cyprinodontiformes; family Anablepidae; genus Anableps; species Anableps anableps. Next base: position 20,794,190 of record CM026068.1, on the reverse strand, counting down.
TCAGGTCAGCCAGAAAGTATGTGCAAGGCAGTGTTTGTGCAACTGTTTGTAACTTGGTGAAATTAGTCTTTTCAGTGTTCTGTGGTTTGATAAGTGCTGCAGAGTGTTTGCACCTCTGTGAGCCAATCAAAGTTCACCATAAAACATACAAAATAATACACTTTATTGTTTCCAGTGGAGAAGTCTATTTTGGACTCTAAAGTTGCAGCAAAAAACTACAAAAAACAAGTTTGTGAGCTAAAAGTGTCAATATTAGGGGATAACTAGAAATACAACAGCAGCAACAGAATCTGTACTTAGAAATTAGGTCAGTGGTGCATCAGTCATGCCTGACAACACTGTGGGGGAACTGAGAGCTTTTTTTTTCTGTCTGTCTTCCTTCAAAACAACTGTTTCTGTTGCGTCCATCGCAGGGTGTTAAACGTGGAGGGTGTATGTAACACTGATTTCAGTGAAATGAGATGAGCCATACAGTTGCAGTATGTCACCGTTCATGTTCTGTGCTCTGTCGCCCCCTGCAGGATCCTCGCTTCCTGCACGGAGCTGATGCAGGCAATCAAGGAGCTTATTTTGTCTTCGAAAGATCTGCAAAGGGATATCGTGGAGAGTGGAAGGGTGGGTTTTACAGGGATCAATGTTGAGAGTCTGACTTTATTACTTTCCATGCACTGATACGTTTAAGAAAAGAGTTTCCACACGATTTTATATTAAAATTCTGAACAAATACAAATCTAAATCTCTAAAAGGGGCTTTTTAAATTGATTTATATTTCGACAATATCATTTATATTTGTGAGATCATTCCTTAAGATTTTGTCCGACTTGTTGACTGTTTTGGGTTTTGAACCACAGATAAAACATTTCCCAATGAGCGTTCCCAATGATTTATTTTCATTCAAAATAAATCTGACATTCCTCAGATTCTAACCTGGACTTGTGGTTCTAAAAGTCTAAAAGCATTAACCTTCTCCCAGATCACGCACTGTGCTTTCAAAACAAATCAGTACTTAGTGTGGAATAATCCAGCCCCAGATTAGCATAAGTGCTCAAGGGCTACAGTGTGGTGTAGCTGACAAGAGTTTATAAATATTTTGTCTAACTATTGGAAATCTAGAAATCAGTCTGAAAAAGTATGAGATCTGAATTTGAAAATTAGTAGGAACCCAGGTTTAAGTGAGGAGGTCAGATTATAATCAAAATCAGACTATAAGAGATGGCAACTCCTTTTATAGACCCTTATTTTGTTAAACTCCTACAGTATAAACTGATTTTTTTTTTTTTTTTTTTTTTTTTTTTTTTTTTTAAATTAGAAAGCAAAATAAATCCCCTACTCTGTCCATCACTGTTCCTTTGCCTGAGAGTAAATGAAGTGGTAAATGTTTTTGCTATATATCTGCATTTGCTCTTTTGTCCACCAGGGGGCAGCCTCCATGAAGGAATTTTACGCCAAGAACTCCCGCTGGACTGAGGGCCTGATCTCTGCCTCCAAAGCAGTTGGATGGGGCGCCACGGTCATGGTGTAAGTATGAGAAAACTTCGGTCTGTTCAGTGAGCAGTAGGAGCAGGCAGAGTGGGCCGCTGGGCTCGCTTTGTGACTCCTAAATATGCAGAAGGTCATACAATATATTAAAAAACTAAAGTATTTAAATAATTTACAAGTAAGTCCATTAATTGACCTCTTGTTTCTCACTCTGGTATCACCAAAGTGGTCTTAAAGTGTCATCTAGTTCATTGAGAGTTTATTTTTCACCCTGTTGTTTGGTTCCCAGTGATGCTGCTGACATGGTGGTGCAGGGGAAAGGGAAGTTTGAGGAGCTGATGGTGTGCTCCCATGAAATCGCTGCAAGCACAGCACAGCTAGTGGCTGCTTCAAAGGTAAACAAATGAATAGGCTCTTTTCTTCCTGCCATCTGTTGTTTTATTAAGAATGTTTCCTTATTTGGATTCTTGGACTTTGTTTTCATAATTTACACTCCTTTCCTGCAGGTAAAGGCAGATAAAGACAGCGCTAACCTGCACCGTCTGCAGCAGGCGTCCCGCGGCGTCACTCAGGCAACCGCCACTGTTGTGGCCTCCACCAAGTCTGGGAAATCCCAGATTGAAGACACCGGTGAGAAGCATAGCATCCTCTTAATGATGCTGTTGTTCACGGACTTGCTTTTTTGAACTGGTTTTTAACCACAGCTCTACTTGTTTCATTTTGTTAACATTTTCACCAACATGTGACATTTTTTGAGTTTTCATTTGTTTGTGTGTGACTAGAAACAATGGACTTCTCCAGCATGACTCTGACCCAGATCAAGCGACAAGAGATGGATGCGCAGGTAAGCAGCAGAAACAGGCTGAGGACTTCAGCTGCTGCCGTGTTTCATAGCGTTGCATAGTGTCACAGAATTAACTCAGAAAAGCAAAACAGAAATGTATAAACATGATCTGATTGCTTTTATTTAACAGAAAGATAAGTTTTCCTGTTGTTGCTAAAACAACATATTTAGTATTGCAGTTAATAATGCAACATTTACTAATTGGTGTTTTGATATGGAGTTTTATGCAAAAATATAGGAAACTCGAAATGTAGTGGTATTTTTAAATAAGCTTTCTTATTGAGCTGAATATTTCTGAACATCAATCAATGTGATTACGCTTGGAAAATGGTCTTTAATTACTCTTATGAGGAATTAATGATTTAATGTGCTGTGAATAAGTATTTACCCCCTAACAGATTTTTTTTTTCTGTTTTATGTTTTTTTTATTTTTTCACACTTCAGATCAAACAAATGTTAACATCACAGAAAAAATAACCCGAGTAAATATAAAATGCAGTTTTCAAATTCTGATTTCATTTATTAAGCAACAAAAGCTATCCTGCCCAGTTTTTATGTAGCAGAACCATGATCTGGAGGACATGATGAAACTCACCTCTGAATGGCTCAAAAAAACTAACAGAATGACAGTTTTGGACTGGCCTAGTCAAAGTCTGGATTTGGGATGCTGCGTCATGACCTCAAACAGACCATTCATGCTTAAAAACCCTCTCATGTTGCCAAAATAAAACAACTTTGTAAAGAAAAGAGAGGCAAATACTTGATGGCTGGTTGTTGGCAGACTCGATTGAATGGAAAGTTTAGGGGATAACTTTTTACCACAGGGTCATGTTGGCTTGGATTCACATTTTTCCCTTTGTAAGTCCTCATCCTTTGTTTGCAACATGGAAAGAAATGTGTGAGGGTGCAAACAGTTTTTCATAGCGCTGTGGTTTGTGCTACTTGCTAAATAAATAAAGGGAACCTGTTTTCACTCAGGTTCTGGTTCTGGAGCTGGAGACCCGTCTGCAGAAGGAACGGGAGCGTCTTGGCGAGCTGAGGAAGAAGCATTATGAGCTGGCCGGTGTAGCAGAGGGCTGGGGCGAGGAAGAGGAAGGTGATGATTAAAAACAACACATGGGGAGCCGCATTCCAGGGATGATTCCTTGAAGTAATGAGGCTCAAATGTTTGGAATTTCTCCTCTTCTTCCTCTGCAGGGACGGGATGAAACCCTCCTCCTCCTCTTCCACCCGTAGACCTGCTTTTCTCCGCCTCCTTTTATTTATAGACACGCTTCTGTCTTTTTCTCCCTTTCCTCACATTTATCCGCTTGTTTTATCCAAGCCAAATGAAAAGGTGCTTCTTTTTTCGAATCCCCCTCATTTCTCCGTACATGCCTGCGAGATTTCCACAGAGGTGCTGCTGCAGCAAGTGGGGTCAGGATGGAAGAGCGCCTCGCATCCCCCGCTGCTCCATCCTGCATCTGGACCGCTTCAGAGAGAAGCCGCAGCAGTGACGTGTTTTTCCAGTCCCTGGTTTAATGACTGCAGCACATCCTGGAGCCACAGAGGATGTAATACAAGCACAAGGGGCCCAAACTCTCCAAGAGTGGGAGTGGATCATGGTGTCTCCACGTTAACGCAGCTGCTGCGCTTGCTCTTTCATCCATCGGTGTCTGGTTTGTGCTACGTCCTGAGCTGAATCAGCTGAAGGAGCTGCCTCCACACAGTTCCTCTCCGGTTTCTTCCTATTCTGTTCTCACTGTGAGTTCTCACCTTTTTAAGTCCGTACGGCTTCCACGGTGGGGGCCGCTTCTCCGAACTTTCTGCCTTTCACGTCCTCACCATTGTAACGACCGTGACTGTTAACCTGAACGACCCACGTCCCCCTGCCACTTTAGTTTTTAAGGTCCTTCTACTGTACCAGATAAAACTAGTCAGCATTATGAGGGTTAGCATCGCCTGCCTGAGCTCCATGTGCGTCACGAGAGCTCGGAGGTAGTGGTTGCAGCACAAAACACTAACAACACGTTTCCTTTTTTCTTTTCTTTTTTTTTTTTTTTCTTTTTTTTGTTTTGCAATTTATTTATAAAGTAAAGTCAAAAGAAGTTTGATATTTCATTGACACCTAATGCATTGGTTCAGATCTGGGATCCAGTCACGTAGTGAGATGATGCCTGTCTGCAGGAACTTTCTGATCATTCAGCGTGATCTGCACAGGAAGCGTCTGTTTGAAATATTTTATTACCGTCACCTCCACAGAACAAAAGTTTATCACATGGCTTTTTGGACTTGATTCGGTGGGATTCATGGATTCCTTAAGACCACGTAGCTGTGTGCATAAACTATAAGCCATTTGTTGTTGGAAAGAACTGAATCTCTTTTTGTTGCATCTTTCCACGTAAGGATTCGGTGCACCTGAACGCCACACGAAGTGACTCTAAGTTGGCTGCCAGTGGACTCTCCGAGATGAGCGGGCTTTTATTTTGTGTGTCTCGTTCTCATTTCTAGCCAACACCTTTTTACCTTCCTCCTGTGTGTTCATGCCGATGATGATTCTGTCTTAACGCTCAGCCTCACTTGTTGTTGATGCTGTTTTTTGTTCTTTTTAACAGACGCTGCTCGGTTTGAATTAGCTCATTTTTCTTCCATATAAAGAGAAAACAGCGAGGTAGTTGGAAGGAAAATAGATACATTTATTGTCATCTGCTGCTCCAACCAGGTTAAAGCAAGCATCATTTACTGTACTGTTACTTCCAGGTTGTTGTATTTAATCACGACTTTTAGCTGATTCACCTGGAGAATAATATATAGTCCATAAAAGAGGCAGAAATCTCCTTACAGTGGTATCTAAAGTGTCTTGAAAGGTGAAGTGCACACAACTTGAGTGATGTTTTGATTTTCACCCTTTATTTCTTTGCTCAGATGCTTCTTATTAACCTTTTTTATTTTATTCCTTTGGTCCCTTTATCTTTGGGGTTTGTGTCTGTAGTTCCACCAGCTCAGCCAGCCTTTTCAAACTGCCTCATACTGTAGTCAGAGACAGATACTCACATAGCAACATTGAAATATGTCTTTGTATGATATTATACTAAACCAATGTTGGTGGGTGTGTTTTTATTTTTCCAGTTTTTTGAAATAAATACTTTGATTCATTAATACAGACTGACGAGTGAATGTGGTGTGTGTCTTTCCTCCAGGTGTTTTATAATGAGGAGTAAGGTGAGCCAGTGTTTATTCTCTACATAGGTCTGTTGGAAAATGACTGTGATACATCTGGCATCAGGCATTAAACCTTTTAGCTGCCACCAGACTGAAAATCAAATGAAAACTCAGTTTTTCAGAAAAGAAAAGAAAACTGATTTTTAAGACAGAAATGTGACGTTATAGCCTACACTATCATTAGAAAGACTGCTGACTTGACTGTTTTCCATCGGACAGTCACAGAGAAGCTGGCTGTATCCAAGTATTTTATGGAAAGTTGAGTGGAAGGAAGAGCTGTTTGGAAGAGTATGGTTTGCAGCTGGAGCGAGTGCTTTAAAAGGCACCACACATACTTGTTCAGGATATGGGTTACAAATGTCGCTTATGTGAAGCCAATTCTGAACCAAACAGAACATCAGAAGTGTCTTACCTGGACTCATGAGGGAAAAAAAGTGGAGGTTCTTGAGGTTCAGTGTGAAGTTTTCACAGTTTGATGGTTTGAGGAGCCATGTCATCTGCTGCTGTTGGTTTACCGTGTTTTATCAAGTCCAAAATCTTTGCGGTTTCCCACCAGGAACACTTCACTCTTTCCTCTGCTGACCAACTTTATGGAGATGCTGATTTCAGTTTCCAGCAAGACTTTGCACCTACCCACACTGTCAAAGGTACCAAAATGGAACAACTCTTGATAAATTCAGATGCATTATGTTTGGTGTTGCTTTCCTATAACAAGTCTTCTACTGATTTCTTAACTGTTTCCCTAATATATATAGGCATACTGATGTCATGTATGTTTTTGTGCAAGGAATTGGCAGTGGAATAATTTAGACACTGCTTGCATGAAGTGATCCAAGGCTAGTAGGAGTTAGCATGGGTGTGAGAGAATGGGTAAAACTAGGAAAATGAGGCTCAGCTTTGAATGAGGGAGGTAGTTTTAAATCTAAATTAATGGCTGATCAGCATCATTCTGCCTCACCACCAAATATATGGATCACTTTCTTCAAAATAACTGTTTTATCCTTGAGATCAATGCAGAGAACCTTTGTTCTCTGTAAAGGAGGTACAGTATGCAGAGGAGAGCGGTGACGTTTCCCTCTCTGCTGCTGTCCTGTCGCAGGCATAATGTGCTGGGTGTTGCCGGAGAGCAAGGCAGGCTCAACTATTTATAGCCTCTGCAGTCCAGAGCTGGTCGTCCTTACAGCAGGTCTCCTGGCAGCAGCAGGAGAGTCTTCAGAGACTCAATAAAGAATGCTTAAAAAACGTGTTTCAACCTCTCGGACATTTTCACATTATGTCACCACAAGGTTCAATGTATTTTATAGTATTAAGATTGAGCTGCAGGTGGAGAAGTGGCAAAACATAATTTATTGTTGAAAGAAAGCCAAAAGAGGTCCAGTTTGCAGTTTTCTATGAGCCATGTAGAGATAAAGTGTTTTGTTCAAATGAGACCAAATTGTTATGTTTGGATCTACATGCAAAAATCCTGTGTGTGGCCAAAATCAACATCATCCCCACTGTGAGACATGGTGGTGGCAGCATTATGGTGTGAGAATACTCTGCTTCAGTGAGGACAGAAAAACACTTGCAAAAGTACTTGAGATGTAGGCAGAGATTCAAGCAGGATAATAACACTAAATACACAGCTAAAGCTACATTGGAAGGTTTTAGCTCAAAGCATATCCATATGTTAGAATGACCCAGTCAAAGCCCAGTCCTAAGTATCTAAATCAGATGAACATAATACAAATACACAGTACAACACAGTCTTTTCAGATTTTTATAGTTAAAACATTGTCAAAGCTAAGCTGAATATTCCTACCACTTCCTAATCATGGGCTCTTTTGTGTCGATCAGTGAAAACAGTGAAAAAGTTAATTGGTTATCAATATTTTTACAAAGCACTGTACAGCATAGAGTTGCTTTAAAGAGGCAGTATGTATTTTGTATTTTCCAAGCACATAGTGCCATTTAATACAACTACGTTAACTACGTTACCTTCAGTTGTCATAAAAATGCTATATATATCAAAAATAACTTAAAAGAAATTTGACTCCGTATCATAGCCGTTCCTGACGCCTGAAGCTGAGCCCTGCCTCTTTAAGAACCTCCTACACTTTCTGACACTCCCCCTTCAGCACGTCATCACAACAACGCTTTTCCACAATGCCGTTTACAACCATTCTTAGGAACGTTGAACTGAGAAGTAGTTTGTATGATGAGCTCAGCAGATTCACAGTTCGACCAGGTGTTTGCTAATTGCTGCTGCCACTAGTCTGGAGGAGCTGTGTGGAGGAGGTGTGCTCTGTGGGGTGGAAGCTCAGCTTGGGGACTGTAGCTCCAAGGAAGAGCTTTGGGTAAATAAGTGGTGAATTGTATGAGCAAGCGTTTAGGCACCCCTGAATGGCTGCCAAGGGGGGATTCAAGGATTTCTCAAACATACATGAAAGAATCAAAGCAACACTCCAATGAGGGAACAACATAACATGACATAAAGCTCAAGAAAGTCAATTTTGCATAATTTAATACCCCCCACCCCCAATTAATTCTTGTTAGGGCATTGTATTATCAGGGATTCAATTGGTACATTTTCTGCTTCCAAGCAGCCAGATGTTTTTGCTACCTTTTAAAGTGGTCTGGTCTCAATTTATAGTCAGGCTTACAAGAAAATTTGACTTCTTGGAAGAGAATGAGAGGGATTTTTTTTTTTTATTTTATTTTTTTTTTTAGCACTGCACTGAACAATATAGTAGTGTTCTTACTGTGAAACAAAAAAGTTCAATAAATCATTTGTGTTGGCTATACAACAGAAGAAGTGCCTTGAAAAGAATTCTGTGACCCTTTTGGACAAAACCCACCTCCCAATTTCCTTTGTAACAAAGTATCCTACTGACCTCCAGAGGCTTGTCACAACAGTGTACCAGCCTCATGACCACATACTGTAGCACCAGGGTAGGCTTAAGTGCTGCTTTCTAAAAATATATTGTCTTCTTACTGACATAAATTTCTCCCTGCAGCTGTTTTTGAGACCCAGAAACTTTTGATGAGAAGTTGTGGTCGACTGTTGTTGGACCATTATGCTTGATAGGCTGAGGTACTGGGTGGGTACATTAGGTTCTGCTTTGGTCTGATTTCCCTCAAATCTATCTGAATGATTTTCTCTGCCTTCTAAATGGTTTTTCTTCCACTTGTTTTGCCTACGGTGTGCTACAAGGTTCTGTTTTAGGGCCTTAAGTGTTTCCATTACATCTGTTTCCACTTCAGCACATTTTGACCATGTTTTGTAAAAGATTTGTATCACTGTTATGCAAATGGTACTCAAGTATATGTCTCTTCTATAGAAGCAAGTGGACATTGATTTTTCCTTTGATTTGCGTTGGATTTAATTTTTCCTGTCTTTAATCTTTAGTCAACTGTTAGATGTTGAAACATAAATATCAACCATAAGATTGAAAAAACATCCCCTCCTCCTTTTAAAGTGTACCTGTGACTCCATGGAAAAATCATGTAGTTAATAGTTGCTTCTTGACTGATAGTTACATCACAGCATACTGGGATTTATGGATGGGAGGTCGGAAGATGCTCTGGATCTATTCAGGTCTACTTTGGTTTCTCTCTGTCTTTTCACTCACTCCCCAGAGCTGAAACCCGCAGGACTTTTAATTCTGTATCTCACAGCTGATTATAACAAAAACAGCTGAGTCACAGAGGACTGAGGGGCTATTTGCATGAGAACTAACAAATCGTCACTGCAGAGTGCAGCAGGGGACCCAGTGTTCTGATGTGTTTATTAGAGAAGAAAACCTTTCACTGCATGATCCAGTTCACAAGAAAGCAGAGAAAAATCTCCAGAGAGCCGAAGCATCATCATTCCAGTGTAATTGGCCACTGGTAGTATGTTTGGTGTTTTGTTTTTTTTTTTTGTTTTTTTTTTTATCCTAACCAGACAGCCGGCCCTTTGAACAACTAGTGTCACCGCTCAGGCCGGCCTCACTGTAGCTCTTTGAACAACCTTTTTGTGCCGGCCTCGCTCATTGTACTCTGGCCTCGTGTTGAATGGCTGACACAGATATGAGGTCACAGCATGAGGAGGAGGAAAAGAAAGCAACCTTCTCTCTTCACTGAGGCCTGTGGGCACTTCTGCCCGAGTAAACAAAAACAGCAGGTGTCCCCCCTCAAAAGGAAAAGACTCCTCATTGATTTCAAATATTTGCTGCAACTTGCACATCTACGTTGCAATTTTTCAGTTAATTTAAATAGAAGTTGCTCTTAGTTTAAGATCTGAGAGGATGTTTGTTTTCCTGCCAGCAGTAAACAGACCTCAAGGAAAATAATTAGTCCCTTTTTGCACAATGCACTGGAAAAAGTTAATTAAAGCAATTAATCAGGGGCAGAGGCATCATAACAGGGCCAGTAGCTGCTATTGTTTGCATTGTGTGTTTCTCCTCAGCAGCACCCTGAAGTGTCAGTCTGTGGTTTTTATGTAGGCTTCCATGATGGATGATCACTCTGTGAGCTATTAGAGTCTTTTGGGGTTTCTGTGGCATTCTGCTGACAATCGATTACATTTATGGACACAAAACAATGAAACAGCAATAAATAAAATAACAATAATGATACAGTTATATCTGAGCTGAGTGTCGCCAGTGCTGCTTTACAATTTATTTGTTCCTCGCCATCTTGCTTTTTAAAATGATTTTGTTGTGACCATAATCTAAAACTAGGCTATAGCTAATGATGCCATATTGACTTGATTTTTTTTTTTTTTAACTTACCATAAGAGTGGGGAAATCTCCATATTTCACCTTGTGTAGAGAGAAAAAAAACAAAAAAAAAAAACAGGTTCAAGTCAAGTTTTATTCTGATCTGTGGCTAAAACTTCTCTTGTTTAAAAAAAAAACAAAACAAAAAAAAACACAACAACAACAAAAAAAAAAAACCTTAAAAATGAAACCTCTAAAGAAATGAAGCCTCTTTTTAAAGAGCTACGGCATCTCTGGAATCACCTGTCAGTGTAGTCTTCCTACTAGCATGTTAAGTTTTCACACATTACATGAAGATGCATTAATTAGAGAGTATTTCTTCTAATCCAAAGCCAAGTGGTGTTTTATCCTAACCGCACAAAAAGCAAAAAAATAGCAAGAGAGAAGAGGGGAAAGCATGCTGCAAACGTCCCAAGGTTGGGAATCAAACACCAGTTGGCTACAACAAAGACTAGAGGTTTCCAGACAAAGGGTGGCCACTTAACCGCTATGCCATGCAGTGCTTTACTCATTAAAGTTGAGTGTCTAAGAAATATAACTTAGTTATCAATGATTTCCTGTTTTTCTAATATTTCTCTAGTTTCTAATTTCTCTTAGCCACTCCTCAAAATGAGAAAAGCAGGAGAACATGTCATTCATGTAAGCAAGATGTGTAATAATTCTCAAAAGTCAGAAATTCAATCAAAAATAAATAAATAAACAAACAAATAAGCAAACATGTTTAAAACAACTGAAACTGTAAGAAGCTCCTGATGTTAGAGGAGGGTAAATATTGTAACCAGGGAAAAATCAGACTGTCAGATACAGTGATGCATGTCCATGCTTTTGTTTCTGTGTGTTTTTGAGGGACTCCTCATCAGATATCTGTCTCAACAGTGAAAAACTGAAATTATTTTAGTTTCAACAATTTGAGAATTAGGAATGATAAAGAAAATGCTTACTATACCAGTGAGGGAGCCACAACATGACCCAAATGTGACTTTTGGGTGGTTTTTGTTTTTTGCTGCCATCACAATATATGTTAACATCTGTGAAATCTAGGTTAGAAATTACATTTTGCCCATGGGAAAGAGGTGGTCATATTCCCTGATGCCCTGCATCAAATGTAATCATTACACATGTTCAGTAATCCAGACAGCCAGCCGTTGCCCTACTTTTGGCATCAAAGAAGGACAGACGTTAAAATAGACATCAGCACTGTGAGGCAGTCGGGTCAATCACAGAGACAGACCCAGACAGTGCATGACACTGGCTCCTCCACTGCTCTGGTTTAGGGAAGAGAAATAAAGTGAGACGGTGTTGCTAAGAAACATGGCTCAGTCCAAACACGGCACCATCTGCTGCAGTGAAATTTTGTAATGGGTTATCCAAGTCGGACAGAGAGGGACAGGAACATCAGATCAGGAGGCTCTCTGAAAACAAATCTCTTGAGAAAAAGGAGAGGAGATCAAAGTAAAGAAGCTGACAATGAAAGATGGTGTGAAAGAGGAGGGAAATGAGAGGTGGAGGCAGGAAAATGAAGGGAGGGGAATTAAGTATGCGCAACAGGGAACTTGATTAGTACATGACTAACAGGTGTGACTCTTTAAGCACACACTCGAGCCTCCTCTGCACACACGCATGATTGAGTTTTCACAGAAAACATCGCATGCATCATTCCCCAGATAGCTTTGGTGTTAAAGATACAAACAGTGTTGAGGATAAAAACACTGCTGTATTCCAGTTCCAAAATAGTAACAGATTGTGCATATGCCACCATGGAAACAATATAAACTTAGCAGAAAAAGTGAATTTCTTTGTTGGAGCAATGAATTTTGGCAATTAATATTATACTTTAGGAAACCCTGTTTATTTCTCCCTGAAACTGTTCCATATTTAGAAGGAAAATATATTTGTGGGCAATGCCAAACAGTCCCACTGCTTTTGCTGAAGGGAGTGGGATGGTGTAAAGCAGCATCTTCTTGGAAAACAAAGGCTTATCATCACTGGAGGTAATCTCAGCACTGAGAGATATCAAGATGACAATGCACAAAAATGTGATTCAGCAGAACAGGCCACTTTCTTTCATCGCTCCGTGGTTCTGATGCTTACTTGACCATCGTTGCTGCGTTCAAGAGCTGATGAATTGAAGATGTTCTGACCCAGTCGTCTAACCATCACAGTTTAGATCACGTCAGACTTGCTGAAATCCTTTTGCTGCCCATTTTTCCTGCCTCTTAACACATCAGCTGTCAGAAAAAAAAATGCTGATTTGCTAACTAATTTATCCCACAATCTAACAGATGCAATGACATTATTTTTTTTCACCTACCAGTTTCAATATGCAATGCCAGCTCAGTGCATCACATGGAGTTTTTATAGAAGATATGATACAAAGTTCCTAGGCTGATTAAAAGCTTAAACCAAATATGAGTTCAAATATGAGTTCAGCACACTGCGCCATTGGTTCATTTGTTTTTAGTTTCCAGTAATATCTTGTGGCTAATTTAATGGTAATCTAAAATAAACCTCAAATAGAGTAACTGCACTTCATATAGGGACAAAATTTACCCTAATCTATCTGTGCGTTTCTGCTACAGCCTACTTTTATCCCGTATAAATGCAGAATTTCTTGATGGGTAGAACTTGAGCAAAGAAAATGGTCAAACTCGACCAGATGCTAGCTAGGCTAGCTATTGAGCACATAGCTTTTGCTAAAGCTAATTTGGTCACTTTGTTTTATTTCCTAGACTTTGAAAAGGGTTTGGATGCTAGGGTGTTGTTCTTGCTTTAAATCATATTAACTTACTTTTACAAAGTGTTAACAATAATTTGATAACAAGAGTTTGCTTCGGACTGCACAGTTGGTAGCACTGTTGCCTTGCAGCAAGAAGGTCCTGGGTTTGAATACCACCTTAGGGTCTGTCTGCATGTGGCTTGCATATTCTCTCTGTGCATGCGTGGGTTCTCCCCAGATACTCCGGCTTCCTCCCACAGTTAGGTTAATTGGGCTCCCTAAATTGCCCTTAGGTGTGAGTGTAAGTGCATGGTTGTCTATCCTGTGTCTCTGTATGGCTCTTTGATGGACTGGTGCCCACCCCTCTGCCATGACCCTGCAAAGATAAGCGGGTACAGGCAATGGATGGATGGATTGAGTTTGTTTCTCATTGATCAAGAAACTGCAATTTGTGCATCCATTTTGTTTCAGCAAAAAGTTGCTACGAATGATAAAGCATGACCGAAATAACCTAAACAATTTACTGAACATTATCCAACATGTTGTTGGAATACAATACTACATGCTCAGTTGCCATTTAATAAGAACATTTTCATCATCTGTAAGACTTTTAAGTTTAGTTTTGTCACCTTTGTTTTGAGTAATTCCTTTGACTTATGTTATTCATCTTTTTACACTTTTTGTTTCTTTAGTGCGCTCCTGTGTTGATTTGTGTTCTGTTTTGGTATTGTTCATTGTCAAAGGCAATGCACACAAGCAATGTTAGATGCAAGCTAAGCTAACTATTGAGCACATTAGCTAAGGTTGATTTGAATACTTGTTTTATTGATCAGAATTTTTTTTTTTAAAGTTCGGAGGTTTTAGTAAATATATAATTACTGCCTAAAAGTAAAAAAAAATATAGCTAGTGACTGAAATATTTGATAGAATCATCATCATATGATAAATGCTAACTAGCCTACCTAGACCTTAACATTTGAGTTGGTCAGTGGCAGCTAATATTCCCATAGATACTTTCTGAAACTCGTTCTCTTCAGAAGCTACACCTCTGATAAAACGACCCACAGCTAAAGTCCAATAATCTCTTCTGTCTTGACCCATCTAATTTAGCATTTTAGATGCTAACTGATCCTTGTTAATCAGTAACTGTGGTGATCCCAGAGTGACTACCTTGTTCCTCTCACAGCTATACATTTACATTATCAGATTCAGCTGCTCCTTGTCCTAGTGTTTAAAGTCCTGTTTTTCTTAATCTTATCACTGGATCCAATAGTGACCACTTTAACCCTTGACTCATCTTCGGTTTGTAAGCTTATTCTTCTTCAGATTTATTAATTAATCCTACGCCTATTAATTGCAATAGTTCTTTTGAACATCTAACCCTTAGTTTTCCTCACCCTGGTAGCAAAGCAATAAAACCACTTTTTTATTGTTTTGCATCATCCACCATCCACCTTACACTCAATTTTTAGATCATTTCTCAGAATTTTTATCTGATTTAGTATTAATTACTGATAAGATCGTTATAGTGGGAGATTTTAACATTCATGTTTACATTGAGGGTGATAGCCTAAATGTAGCCTTTAATGCTATATTGCACTCAACTGGCTTTACTCAGATTCACAGTTTTACCCACTCTTGTCATCATAGTTTAGACCTTGTGCTGGCATATTGCATTGAGTGTGAAGAAATAACAGTACTTCCCCATAACCCTGTGGTGTCTGACCATTTTTTTAATAACCTTTGAGTTTAACTGAAAGAAAAACCTGAGAGAAAAATTCATTGCCGAAGAGGTTTATCAGACAATGCTGTAAAAATATTTAAAGAATCTGTTCCATGTTTAATTTCCTCAGAATCTCAGATAAACACAGTAGAAGGCAGTAGTTTAATCTCCAGCACTTCTCAAATTGATGTTCTTGTTCATAGAGTTACTTCCTCATTGAGTGTGGTTTTGGACAATGTAGCCCCCTTAAAAAGAAGGTAATCATCCATAGGAGGTTGGCTCTTTGGTTTAATTTAGAGCTGTGTACTTTGAAGCAGAACACGAGGAAGTTTGAGAGAAAGTGGTTCTCTACACATCTAGAGGGGTCCTACTTAACTTGGAAAAATGGTCTACTCCTGTACAAAAAAGAACCTTCACCAAGCTAGAACATTGTATTTTTCATCATTAATAGAGGAGAATATGAATAATCCTAGGTTTCTTTTTAGTAAAATTACCAAACTTACACAGAGTCATAGCTCTGCTGAGCCATCAATTCCCCCAGCTCTCAGCAGTAATGACTTTATGGACTTCTTAAATAAAACTGATTCTATTAGAAATAAAATTGTTGGCATCCTCCCGAATGTGACTACATCCTCCTCATTAAGTGATGCAGTCCTGAACGTAACTCTAGAACCTGACATGCGTTTGGAATGTTTTGAGTCAGTTGAGCTTTCTGAGTTATAAATATATTAGCTTCTTCCAAACCTTCAACTTGCATGTTGGACCCCATCCCAACCAAATTATTTAAAGAGGTGTTCCCTTTGATTACTGCCCCCATTTTAGATATGATGAACCTATCCTTAGTAAATGGACACGTACCATAAGCTTTTAAGGTACCTGTAATTAAACATTTACTGAAGAAACCTTCTCTCAATCAAGATGACTTAAGTCAAGTCAATGACTTGATGGAATCTGCTGCATTTCCTTAGAAACTTTTTGAACCACTTTGAATAATTAATTGAGCTTAAATTGATAACTAGGATCAACTGGAATGTATGTATGATTGAATTTTAGTTTTTTGTAAAGTGCCTCAAGATGACATTTGCTGTGAATTGGTGCTATATAAATAAACTGAACTGCACTGAATTGAAAATTCTTTAAAGTTATTAAATAATTTGATTTCATTATGATTCTGCCTGCCTCCTGGCTGCGTTTTGGTTCTCCTGCATAACAAATTGTGATAAAGAAACTGAATCAATATTGAAAATAAGGAACAAAACACCTAAAGAAACACTATATTCCATACAGATATTAAGGTGCATTTTATTAGATGAAGATCCAATGATATAGTCAACATCAGCATCCTCTTTTTACAAAAGACATTAAAATTGAAACATTTTCAGTAAAAAAGTAGTATCATACAGCCAATGTGGGGTACCAGAGAGAAGGCGTGACGTGATGTAAATCATATTCATTCATCATCATATGGATCATAGATAAAACACAATACATTAACACTATTTACAATCTGTAACACAGAGGTTGACATAAACAGAAATCTTCATGATGAATAGATAGAATATACTCATATATTAAGATCTTTTTACAAAATCAAAATGCAGTACATATGTAACAGAGAAAGGCTATCCACAGACTTGGCTTTCAACTAAATACACACCCTCTTGTTTTGCAACATGTTGTTCAAACAAAATTAAATCTTTTGTTTGGTCAATTTATTGTTAATGGGTGGGTTCTTTGGTTGTGCTGGATTTAATGTTGCAGCCTCCAGCTAGACCCACTGCTGCTACAAGTTACTAAAGAGTCAACAGTTTAGGTTTAGCTGGAACTGGAGAGAGCTCACTAGTTAAAGGGCCACTTCTGGAGCAATGTCTACAGGATTCTCATGTTCATGACAAACAGAGGAACTCATTTTACTTTTCTAAACCAGGATCAGATTTTGTCTGTACTTTTCTGCTGCTGCTAATTGATTTCACAGCTCAAATGGACAAAATGAAACTGATTAGATTTTGTATTACAGCACAAAGTTTCACTGCAACACACAATGTTCTTTTCACAATAAATGTGATGAGGACACAAAACTAGTCAGTTTTATATCATGCATGCGGTGATGTTTCATTTGCATTGAACGGATCCAGCTGTCATAAATAATCTCCTTTTCCATCAGAAAACAATACATACACAGCAGATTTAGTAGATCCTGGCCTTAGCAAAGAAAAGTTATAATCAATGTACCTAGAGATGGGAGCTCAAATATTACCCAGTAAAGTCTCCCAAAAGACGTGAATAGCAGAACAGAAGCACAGTGGTTGTTAGAGATTGTAAACACTCCTGCCAAATTGCCAGGGTTTGGGGATGAAAAAAATCAGATCAAAATACATGATCACAAAACTTTTCCCACATTTACTTTAGCCTATATCATGTATAATTCAACTGAAAAACAAACAAATCTGGACTTTCCTGATATCCACTATCTCCATTTTCAGAGATGTTGCAAAGGATCAAAAGGATCTCATGGGGTCAGAAGGATACAAGAAAATTCCACACAATTATATATGTTCACCATGACACGGTGAAAACAGTCAAAAACTGGACATTTCTCCAAAACTCATGAAAAATCAAGATAGAAACTGCTAACAGGAAGATTTTTGAAGAGAATGTATTTTTAAACCTTGAAGGAGAATGAACCAAAATGTTGGCCACACTTCCAAAAGATACATTGGCACAAAAAACAACACTGCATCGCCAAAAGAATACCATAGTAACAGTGAAACATGGTGGTGGTAGCATTATGAGCTGGGGTTCATTTTCTTCAGATGGAACTGTGGTTTTTGTTAAGCTGTATTAGGTTAGAGACAAGTCAAAAAAGTTCTGACCCAAATCCTTTATATCTCTAATAGAAATCTGAAGAAAAAGAGATTTTTATTTATTTATTTATTTTTTTTTTTTGCATTACAGTGAGTTCAGGCGACACCCACATAACACAAGAATAACCTCGTTCGAAGGAAGTTAAAGTTCAGCAATGGCATGGGCTGAATCTGGAACTAAATCTTTATATTTTTCCCTTTTTCACATTTGTTTGTTTTTCAGTTGAATTGTTCTGGTTGTATTTAAGATTAAAGGTGGAAATATTTTAAGCTATTTTTACACAGTCCAATTTTTTTACATCACAAAATCCTGGCATTTTAAGAAGCCTGCGTAATCTTTTGAGGGCCACTGTATAAGTGAGTCAAGTACATTGTGTATTTATGTTGCCCTGTGTTTTTGTAAGGACAACTACTACAGATCAGAGTAACAGCAGTTTCACAGCACTGATCCCAGACAGAAAGAAAACCTAACATGGGTAGTTTCTACTCAGAGATCTGCATGCCTTTATGGTCATGTACCATTTTAATAAAAGTCAATACTTTTCATTTTAAGTTAGTCATGCACTAGTGACTTACTCATTGTTTGCATGACAGCAGGGGGGGATGTCCATGACAGATCACTATAGCTTCTCTGCTCACAAACCCTGCAGAGCCTCATCACCTTTGCTCTTTGCCCTACAATGGCAGAGAAATGCTCACAGTGTTACAAACCTTTGGGAATCCCAGGCAAAATTGCTGTCCTGAGAAATACTCACATTGCGTACCTCTATATGACCCCGCGACAATGATGCATTACTGCATCTGCAAACGCAAGACATCAAACATGAGAGGATCAGTAGATCGCTTTACACCACTTAGGGTTTCTTGGAGCAGGAATAAAACCCAGAGTAGCTGCTTTTGCTGCTGCGAGGGCAAATTCCTGTGAGCTTTCAGAACAAGCTAGTGGCTGTCCATCTGCATCTTTCTACCTTCTCATCCCATCCTGGGCTACATCACTGGCGAGACATTGAAGGGATCCCAGTCAGGAGCTTCAAAGCAGCAACATAACTGAATCTAGATTTTCCACCGTTTTTTGAAGGAGCAGTCCAGTGGATACTTTGAAAACAGAAACCTTCATAGTCCATGTGTTCATGCCCTTCAGTGTCAGACCTCATCTGGCCCAGAGGACATTACCCCAATCTGTTGAATTTGCTATAATCATCTTAGGTCACATCTCATTCATGTTGGAGACCCAGTGATCAGCTCTTCAACCAAGACCAAAGCTGCCAGCCTGAGCCAACTGGACACCTTGCAGCCACTGTTGACATTATTTTTAGACAAGGTAGAATAATCGACACAGCAGAGGGAACGTTTTGCGGAGCTGATTTTCAGAGCTTGTGTTTTATAAAACTAAAACCAAAACGTAACATCTTGTCTATTGCTGGCCAGTCACCTAGTCCTGTTAGCTGGGAACAAGCTAATCTGTCCTCCTGTAAAACTGGGATGTCTGGGACCTCGGTGTGTGTTACCGCACGTGACGTGTGTGTGTGCATCAAGAGGTGTGTGGTTAGGGAGGGCAGTAAGTTACAGAGGTTAATGGTAAATCAGCCAAACCAAAGTCACACACTCACCCACCGCACACAATCACCCCCACCACCTCCTGCCTCCCTCCCATCCAACGCCTCCCTTCCTCCCCTCCAATGTGGTCGTCATTCAGCTGCTCGTCCATCAATCCCAGCCATTGTCCTTGATCATGTGGGCCAGCTCGATGATGAACTTGCCCTCTTTATACTTCTGACTGCTCTCGAAAGCATGTTCCTGAAGGAAAGGAGACACAGCATCTCATTCAGAGGGTAGAATCACATCAGTTAACACTGAAACAATAAGAAAACTTTTTATTAGGCCCAAGCAGCTAAGCACTGCAAAGGCCTAAAGGCATGAAATTTGGTATAGTTGTACAACTCCCCAAGACCTAAAGTAAACTCTATGGCACCCATAATCTAAACCAAACAGGAAGTCAGCCATCTTGGATTGAAGGTCTGATTTTGACCCCATTTTGGCCGTTTATAGTCTCTGCATTTGATCGAACTCCTCCTAGGGATTTTGACCGATCAGTTTCAAACTTGGTTGGATTGTTCATAAGGCATATGGAAATAAAAGTTATCAAAACGGTGAGTTTTCGAGCATGCTGAAGGGGCATGGCCAGATCTCAAAGTTTGACATCTCGACATTAAACACAAAACTCTTATATCTCCTACACGAAAACTCACAGAGCCACCAAACCTTCTGGGCTTGATCCACATCCAGTCCACTACGATATTCAATGGTCAAATCATGACATCACAGAAGCCACGCCCCCTTAGAACTGGAAGTGGAATGTTTTACTTTAAAAAGGTCCATTTCTGACCCTCTTGACCTACTCAGGATGGTCTTGAGTCAGAAGACAGATAACAAGTTGGTCTCACTTGCTTTTAAGCACAAAGGGTTTTCGCTGGAGGGTGTGGCTGTGACGGCATGGCAAAGTCAGACATCACGCCGTTGCCATACGTTTGGCTCTAAATTCCATAGAATCAAGCCGAGCTGCACCAAACTCACTACGATCAATCCTAATCCACTCTGCAACAGGAATGCACCCCAATATTTGGTGGGGGTGGACTAATTACTCTACAGCGCACCCTAGAAATCTTTAAAAAATTAGCCCCAAGCCATGCTTTGACCAACAATCATGAAATTTGGCACATATGTCTGACTTGTCAGGACCTACAAAAAAGTCTCCTGGACCAATGGTCCAAACCCAACAGGAAGTCAGCCATTTTGGATCAAAGCCGCCATTTTGGCTTTTTTTTTTTAACAAATGTTGTATATGAGCAAACTCTTCCTACAACTTTTAACATAAAGACTCAGCGCAGACTTGAGGCATTGAAGATCAAAAGTTATCAAAAGCTTTTTTCTCCATCAAGGCATGTGGGTGTGGCCAAGCCTCAAAATCTGACCATTCGCCATAAAACATCACGGTGGAATAATTTACACATACAAGGTCACAGCTCTATGACACTTTTTGTGTGTCATATCAGACCAGCACTAATTACATACACATAGTCAGTTTGTGACATCACCTTAGCCCCGCCCTTTTCTCATAGGAAGTAACCTGTTTTGCTGTTGGATATCTCAGTTTTTCTCTTTCATTCATACAGATTTAAACCCATGTCTGATGGCAGAACAAAATATAATCCTATATAGGATTATATTGGAATTTAACTCCAGTGCTCCCCCTAGATTATTTCAACAGTTTTATCTCTCTGGTACATCTTCAATCTGCACCACATTTTTTGTGTATCATCAGGGGGCACTGCTTGAGACATTGGTATGGTACATTACTGACACCCACTCAGACACTGAAGATCAATGGGTGACTCCTCCTGATTTTCCCTGTGCATGACATAAGATTGAAACCATATTCACTAACTCTTGATAACCACACATGGCATATTCAAAAGCCTGCAGGAAGTCCTTGCCAATCCTTTGCCATAAAACAGGAAGTGACAATAACTCCTGTCTAGAAGGTGGGATTTCACCCAAACTTTCAAGACGTGCTGCTTGTCTCAAATTGATGTGGTCTGAAGGCGGTTTGGAATATTTGCCAAATGTTCTGCCTTGTGGATGGGAGCAGGAACAGTGCAAGAGCGTTGACAACTGCGTCGGAGTGGCGGTGCCAGAGCTCCCGTGGTCGCAAAGCCGGAGCAGCACTGAGCTGCGAGGGCTGTCCAATGCTGCTTGCAGCTTTAATTTCAGTTCTAATTAAAAACGCTTGACTCTTTCTTGGCTTTACCCACTTTGGACTGTGTGGGAGATGCTTACACAAAAACAACACATACTTAACACTGGAGATTTGCTATTGCAACACTCTTGACTGAAGAGAATCATCATGCATCACATTCACAGTAGGGTGTTTCTAACTGCATATGATCTGTCAAAACCAAAGGCCTGCAGGTTTGAAAATCATCATTGCAAATGCTGCTGTGTCTGTGCAGGCTGAAACATGCACTTCTCCCAGGAGAGAAACTCAAAATTCGACTAGAAATGCACTGCCTTCCAGAAATATCCTTACCTCTTGACCTTTCTCACATTTAATCACATCACAACCAGAAATTTCAATGTATTTTATTGGGTTTTTATTATAAATCATTTATAACACAAAGTGGTGAATACTTAATGTAAACTGGATAAAAAATAATGCAAACATTTTCTTCCAAATAAAAACTTGTATGCAGCCTCCCTGAATCAATACTTTGTATAACCACATTTTGGAGTAATTACAGCTTCAAATCTTTTGAGGTACCTCAGCTTAGCACATCTACAGACTGAAATTTCTCCCAATACTCCTCTCAAAACAGTTTAAGCTCAGCCAGATTTAATGGAGAGTGTCTGTAAACAGCATTTTTCAAGTATTGCCACTGATTCTCAGCTGGATTTAGGTGTGGACTTTGACTGGGCCATTCTAGCACATGAATCTGCTTTGGTCTAAACCAGTCCTTTGTCCCTCTGGCTGAATGTTTAGGGTCGTTTCTTGCCCCAGTGTCAAGTCTTTTACAACTTCGAGTAGGTTTTCTTTTAGGATGTTACTACATCCCCACAGCATGATGCTGCCACCTCTGTGTTTCACTATGGAAAGGTTGTGTTCAGTGTGATGTGCAGAATTAGTTTCCCTCCACAAACAGCATTTTGCATATATGTGAAAAAGTTCAAATTTAGTTTCATCTTACCAGAGTCACTTCCTCTTTTGGTGAGTTGTGACAAACTGAAAACAGAAGTTCTTATAACTTTCTTTTAGCAATTAATTTCTACTTCCTAATGCAGAACTAGTAGCTGCATCTGCATATCTATGTCTGAAGAAGATGGGCTTCTTGGCTGCTGCTCTTGTCAAAACACTCCTTGTACAACCTTACATTTTAAGTGGACACCTGTGTTCTGGGTATCGTCAGATAATGGACTGAACACAGCTCTGTGAGAGGTTCAGAGTTTGAGATACTGTTTTACAACCTAACCCTGCTTTCACCAGCACTTTCTTCCTGCTCTGTTCCATGGTCTTCATGATGCTTTTTGTCCACTAATGTTCTCAAACAAACCTCTGAGGTCTTCATGGAACGGTTGTATTTATACTGAATTTAAATTCACATCACACAGATGGACTCTACTTACTCAAGGCAATTGCTTGCACTTTTATTTAGGAGTCACATATTAAAGGGGGGCTGAGAACAAAATGATAGGTGTTGTGGGTTCATGCTTGTGAAGGTTTCAGAACTAGCGGTGACTTCTACAGCTTGTCTGTTTCTTCTAGAAAAAGTGAAAATATGAAAACAGAACAAACTCTCAATATTTGGGATGTTGTGTTAAATTTTAACAAAGTTTCTGCGAAGTATCGATTAACAGCCTCCAAAACCATTCACTCCCTATAAGTCTCCAACATGTGTGTCACAGAGGAGGAGGATGCAAATGTTGTGTGTCATGGTGGACAAGACACATGTGCCCTTTTCTGTCTTTGACTAGTTTGGTTTTTGAGCAGCAGAGGATATTCTCAGATTTCTGCTTGCAGGAGTGCAGTGGGTCAAACCTCCAAGCCTCTTTCAACTGCTGCAGAACTACATTTAGGCTGTGGCACTTCTGGTGGATCCTGACAGGAATAGAAACTTCTGAGAAGAGAAGCTACTTTTAATGTTGGTTCACCCAGTGTTTTACAGGCACATAAGGAAAATATTTATTTTTAGGCCATAAGAAAGTAGAAATGAGTTTAGACTTGTAGCTGTGACTGTTATAGTGGGAGGCTGATGTGATCAATGGAGCCTTCTCAGGAGTCGAACAACAAGAACACTGTGTGTTTTAACCCTTTATGGTAACAGTTGCGTGCACTATAGTCTAAACTCTCCCTTGCATGTTAAAAAGGTTTGCTGATGACAGCTACACATATTTAGCTCTGCTGATATATGAAAAAGGCTAACATTAATGGATCTGGTTCAGCTCACTTACAGAAGACCTCAATAACTCCCGCACTCAGTAAATACATGTTTTAACATCACAACTTAACACAAACTTTACTCTCAATACAGACAGCAAAGTTCAGTGTTTAACAGTATTAAAAAAGAGGCTGCTGTTTTATGTAATCAGTTTATAGTTCGGTTTTATATCATAATGTAGTTTGGCTGTTAAGTTTTATTATATTTTAATACTAAGAAGCTGCACTAAAACGCAATCTGTTTCTGTGTTGTCAACTTAATGACCTGCACCTGATTAATAATGGGTCAGTTTTTAATTGAAACTTGTCTTTGTTCATTGGTTTCGATGATTATTGAGAGAAGTAGCTGTGTTTTTATTTATCACTGCATCATTAGGAGACTGTCTGGACTGATAGTTGCTCTTGTTCTTATCAGAAATTATACCCCAACAATAACATAATAAAAAACAACTGTTGCTAAAACTTAATTAACGTAATAACTGGCCTCTATTTGAAGTAAACTATCATTTAGAGCATTATTCCTGTTTGAAAACTGTGCTGGTTATATTTAATAGGATGCATATGTACGTTAAAATGCAAGAATATTTTGAGCAAAGGTTTCAAACAATCTCTCGCTTTTTATGCTTTGCTTCTAAGAAGCCAAACTTCCTTGTTTGAACCTTTCAGATCGTTCTTCTGAAGATTTTTTAAAGCTTTTGTTCTTTGGAGCTTGGCTGCTTGTTTACAAGTTTTCTGTCCCATCCTTGTACCTGACATTGGCAACATGGTATAGTCAGTATGGGCTTCAACTGAGGAAAATGGATTCAGTGATCTGCAGCTCAGCTGAGACAGTTTGTTGACAGCACAACCAATACCCGGACGCTTCTCAGATCTGATCTTTATGGAAGAAGGGCAACAAGAAAAGCCATTAATCATATAGAGGACAGCAAATAACATTTGCTATTTTATTTATGTGGATGAAGTTGTTCTGTTCAGATGAGATCAAAATCAAACTTTTTATTCTACATACAAAGCCCTATGTGTGGAAAAAAAAAATTCAGCAGGTCAGGGGAAACTGCAAAAGACTGAAGACTGGGGCGAGATTCACATTTCAGCAGCATAACAACCCTTAACATACAGCCAGAGCTACAATCAAAGTTTATTGATGGGTTGGAATGGCCAAGTCAAAGTACAGACCTAAAGCCATTTCAGAATCTGTGGCAAGACTTGAAAATCAGTGCTCATAGATGCTCTCGATTTAATCTGATAAAGCTTGAGTTTTTTTTGTTGTTGTTTCGCAAAAATAACAAACACAAATTTCAGTCTCTCGATATGCAAAGCTGCTGGAAAACCTACCAAAAACGACTTGCAGTTGTAATTTCAGCGAAAAGCTTGCTCTACAAAGCATTGACTCAATAAACTCCCCTTGCTGAACCAACCTTAATCCAGAAAACGTACATAAAAATAATCACAAGGCACCTTAAAGAAACACCTGACCTCCATCTGTCAGCTTGCAGCTGAGCTACTGCAGTGTCCCTCAGAGAAGAGCAGTCCAAAAATATTTGGGGTCCAAATAAAAGCAGGTTATGCAATAAGAACAACTCCCCCCGTTTATCCTCCTCTAAACTTAGACTTGGAATCAGCCAAGGACACTCACGTATTTCCAGCCCAGAGTAGTCTTGCAGTTCTCACAGTAGATATCTGCCACAGCGTGCAGGCCTGTCAGCAGAACTCTCTCCTCTGCAGGGCCACACCCAACGTTCACCCTGAGGGGCAGACATGAGCAGAGGCAGAACGGAAAAAGTTGTTAAAATATGCTCTCTGCCTCCAACAAGGCTGTGCTGATGATTCACAAATATATAATGAGGAAGTTTATGTATTATCAACCTGATCAAAGCAGATCAGTATCTCAACTCCAGCAAGCAGAAGAAGTTCTCCACAAATTTTTTCCAAACAGATGTTCTGAGAGGAGATTTTAGATCAGTACTCACACTGAGTTGAACAGGTAAGCTCTGCCCTGGCTGCCCTGGAACGACTGTAGAAAAAATAGTTGACAAAATGAGGCAAACCTCTTCTTAAATTGAAAGAACAACTAAAATTAGCAGACTTTTCACCAGGGGCCTATGTTTACTGCAAAACCAAAGCTGCTGTTGAAGAGGCTCATTAAACTGTTGTATTTAGTGGAGCTCAGCAAAAAGCCTCTGAACACAGGTGAATGTGTCTGCATAATCGCATATGAAAAAAAAATGGTAGTGCAGCCATAATCCAGTTCTCTCTCCAGTTTATGACATAATCCATCCATGTGCAGCAGCGCAGCAGTGGATAATACAAGCCTACAGGTGGATGAACCTGCTGTTTATTTTTGTAATTCCTCATTTACTTTAAGTCTTTTTCTTCGATATTTGCCCCAGATGTCATCATTTTTATGGGATCTAAACTAAAGGTACTTTCACAGCTCTCTGCTTTAAAAAAAGATGACAGAATGATTCTGTGGTTTGGAGGCAGCAGTGGTTACGGGGTGTCAGAGCTGCCCCTGCTTACCTTGGAGATGAGCTCGTCGTGGTTGGCCAGGTGAGCTCGGCAGTGGATGCAGCTGTACGTCCGGTGGCAGCTCGGCAGGTACGCCTGGAACGTCTTGGAGCGCGTCATCCTGACCATGGGCGGTGTTGGCGGGCGGTGCAAAAACGGACTGCCGGCCCAGGTCGGCTCACAGGGGAAGCACCGCAACACACAGGTGAGGGCCGTGGTGGGCGGTGGGTCGGGAGGTAAACACCTGAACATGAGGAGGAGAAAACAAGGGCAGCTGAGTGACACCTGGTTGTGGAGCAGATGATTTCTTAAATGGTTGCAAACAGGATGTTGCAGATGTATGCAGTAGGTGCTGGGTATCATGGCTTAAAAAAAAAATCTTTTTCATACCAGATCAGATTTCCAATTTTAATCGATTTTTTTTCTTGCTTTCTTTTCTAAAAAAGGAAATTACAAATGACAGAAAATATTTTCAAAAAGTGACTTTTATCATCCCTTCTGTGAGTTGTACAACGGCACATTAGGGTCAGGCTACAAAGATTGTTTAATTAATTACAATATCGCCACAATATTAGCGGAATATAGATGCAATTTTATCAGAAGAACATCTTAAAATTACAAGAAAAAGCTGTTTTAATGAGGAAAAAAAAGCTTCTATAGCATTATCAAGATTTGAACAATTGTTTCAAAGTTCTGCTACTGATAATAATTTGATGCTGATGTGTTAAAAGATTAAAACCGATACCAAAGTATAACTTCACAAGATGCTCAACATTCCTAATTTTAATTTTTGGGGGGATTTTTTTGTGTTGGAGTTCTCATAAAATTACTACTTCATTCTCCTAATATTACAACTTTGTTCTGGTAACATTGAAACTTTATTCTCATATTTTGACTTTATTGTCATATGACTGTATTCTTGTAATATTATGACTTTATTCTCATAATTTAAAAAAATAAAAATCTTTTAGCCTTAATATTATGTCGTAGCGTTGACCTGAAGTCAAAGTCCAAATAAATAGAAGCAATAAAAAGCGCTTGTCAAACAAGATGGTGGACGTTGGGCCTGATGACATCACTCTGAACTATGGAAACCCAAGGAGGGCACTGGGGAAAAAAAACTTGATTTTCCAAAAATTAAATCTTCAAAAACCGAAAATTCGATTAATTGATAAAATCACCCAGCCCTAACATGGATTGCCTTGTACAGTTGATAATACCTCTTGAAGTTTTTCATCTGTAACCAGTTTCATTGTTCCAGCTGAAGAAAAGCCTGCCCACAGCATGATGCTGTTTCAGTGTGGGGATGGTGTGTTCAGAGTGGTTTGCAGTATTAGTTTTCAGTCACACATCGTGATTTTACATGTAGACCAAAAAGTTTAATTTTGTTCTCATCTGACCAGAACACCTTCTTTCACCTGTTGGCTGCCTCTTTGCTGGTTTTTGGAAACCTGTAATTATTGTCAATAGTGCCTCTTTCCAGATGTGTGAACTGCACAACTAATAGTTGTCCGGTCAACAGATTCTCCCATCTGAGCTGCGCATCTCTGCAGGTCCTCCACACTTATTATAGGCCTTTTGGCTGCAATCATTTTAGGTGGACAGCCATATCTTGGTAGGTTTCCAATTGTGCCATGCTCTGTCCAGTTTCAGATGACGGGTTGAACAGAGCTCTGTGAGATCTTCAAAGTTTGGAATATTGGTTTGTGACCCAACCCTGCTTTAAACTTCTTCACAACCTTCTCCCTGAGGTCTCTGCTGTGTTTCTCTGGTCTTCATGAGGCTGTTTGTTCACCAATGTTCTCTGACAAACCCTTGAGGCCTTCACAGAACAGCTTTTTTAAGGGGTAAATGGAAAATCATGTCAAATCTCTGGTTCGATCCTGTTTCTACCACCTGCAAAATATTTCCAAACTTAGCACCATTGTCTCTTGTCCAGACATGGAGATCTTCATTGATGCTTTAGTTTCGTCTCGTCTGGATGATTGCAATGCACTTTTCACATGTCTAACCAAAACCTCCCCAGAGTCGTTACTGTCTGCACAGAACGCTGCTGCGAGACTCCTGACTTGATCTTCAAAGTCATGTGACTCCACTGCTAATGCAACGTCATTGGCTCCCAGTTCATTATCGAGTGCAGTTCAACATTCTGGTTTCGACTTGAAGAGCTCTGCATGGACAGACACCAATCTACATCTCTGAACTACACTTCCTGGGCGCTGAGGTCGTATGATTAAGACCCTGTGGTTGTCCCCTATCAAAGCTGGAAACTAAAGGAGACAGATCTTTCTCTTCTGTGGCTCCAAGACTCTGGAACTCCCTTCCTCTGACTCTGAGATCAGCAAACTCAGTGGCTTCCTATTAAGTGGTTAAGCTAAACACTTAACCTTGTAAATCTGATTTTAATTTTGCCTTGTGCATTTTTTCTAATTCTGTTTGTTGAAGCACTTTGGAATTTTTTTCTTCAAAGGTGCTACATAAATAAAGTTTTATTTACTTTCTTACTTACTGTGTAAAGGGGACTGAATAGAAATGCTCCATGTAATGCTCTTTAAACTGAATTTTCTCACCGAACAGCCCTGAACTGCCTGCAGATATCAATTAAAAATCAATTCTTGTCACTTTTATGCTACAGATAAACATTAGATTTTATAAATGGTAGCAGGTTAATTCAAACTTCCTAAAACTGAAGTGTCTCATTTTCATTGGGTCACCTTTTGGTCACCTTGGACATTGACAGACTGGTTCTGGTTTTTGTTCACCAAGTTTATCAACATATCCTGAAATTATTGTCAGAGAATCAGATCTTATTCCAACACTGAGTGCAAAGCTGCCACTGCAAACTACAGCCCCGATGCAAATGGTCAATGAACAGAGGCAAAGCAACGCTCCTACTTCACACTCCGTGTTAAAGTCTGCAAGGCTGCAGACATAATCTGCTTATCCTAGCACAACTGCAAGGATCGTGCTCTGCTCCCTCCATGATATCCAGAGGGATCGACCCTTTAAAATACTTGCTGCTGGTGATGCCTGGTGACTTAGAAGATTAGCAAGTCGGCATGGGAAGCCGTCCCATGGGTTGGGCGTAAATTCTGAGGACCTGTTGGAGAAACTGTATAGCTAATGGCCTGAGCTTTAAATCAGGCAGTGCAACAATAACTTTAGGAGTCTGTGGCTCTGATTCTATCAATCACAAATATAGGCTACGTTCACACTGCAGCCTGAAGTGACCCAAATCCGATTTTTTTTGCCCTTATGCGACCTGTATCTGATCTTTTCATGATGGTTTGACCAACACAGATCCGATCTTTACAAATGTAACCCAGGCCACTTGGATATGTGGGCCTAAATCCGATACATATCTGATCTTTTCAAATGCGACTCATGTCTGTACAGCCAGGTCGCATTCATCCAACCTGTACGTCATTGATACTCGACAAGCATCACTATTCTGCATCCTGTTACGCAGAAACAGGAAAACAACAACTACATATTTACTTCCACAAACACTGAGAATGCTCGCTATGTGTGACGTTATTGCGTCCTCTACTACGCACGCGGGACACGTTCAGGTTGTTGCAGTTCACACATCACATACAAGTCGCACATATTTGGAAATGTGAACGACCACGTGAAAAAAATCGGATTTCACAAAAAAATCAGAATTGAGCATTTAAGATCTGCAGTGTAAACGTAGCCTTCATCTGGTTTTTTCCCCCTTGTGGTTGGTTTCATAAATTTTCACACTTATTTCCACAAAACCTAAATAAAGAAAGAACATACATCACTTCAATAACAGCGAAATAAATTGTTTCTCTCGAATGTTGTTTTATGTGAGCTTGATTTTGATGAGCTGATCGCCTTCACAGCATGCTGTACCACTCTGTCTCCTCTCCCTCTCCAAACTGTCTGCACTTACAGGAGCATCTGGAAAAGCTCATAAAATACTAACTGGAAGCCAGAGGCCTCGTGAGCACAGGACAAACAAGAAAATAGGGGCCTGCACTGCAGCATGATTGTTTTTAGAGTCTGATGAAGGCTGATAAAGGCTGATGGGAAGGACTGCAGCAGATAAATAAATAAAGCATTGAGACGTGCCCTTGTTTTCTCTCCTCTGACTCGGTGCCAACAGCGTGGGATCGGGACACAAAGACACATTACAGTTGTCAGAGCTGACCCTCCACACACACACACACACACACACACACACACACACACACACACACACACACACACACACACACACACACACACATACTAATGTTTAACCAAGAGCATGCTTTATCCTTTCAGTCATTTCAGGACAAATGTAAGCATCTTGCCCTCTGAGATCAGATAAAAATGAATCAACACACTGTCGCGTACAGTAAGTTATATAATGTGTTAAATGTAAAAATGTACAGTTTACACAGGGTCTTCCTGTATTAAACTGTATAAAACCAAGGCAGATATTTTTATAGATTTCACTTTGGGCCTTGAGGGAGTCTGAGTACATGTGATGGACACCTTCAATGAATGTAAGAATAAAGATCATTTGTAGTGAGCAGTGCACCTAATCTACCAGTCTATTTCAGCCATAGGTTTCTAATTGAACTAAATTTAATGTTCATTTCAAACTCTGCATCAGCTTTGCAATAAGTCACTGTAGTTAAAGCATCATCTAAGACTAAAAAATAATAATTTGATGTATGGTGCATTTCAAAACTATTACTATCCTTTGAAATATTTCAGATTTTGTCACATTACAACCACAAACTTTTTAATGTTTTAATTTTTGACCTCCAGAGCACTGCAAATCACCCTGGACAACATCCCCACAGCGAACCACGGTGTTGACAGCATCATGTCTTGGGGGTTCCTTTCTTCAGCAGGGGTAGGGAAGCTGGTCAAAGTTGATTTTAAGATGCGTGGAGCTAAATACAGGCCATGCGAAAGATTTAAGACTTGTGTGGAGATTCACCTTCCAACAAGACATTAACACGAGGATGTGTTAGAACGAACCAGTCAAAGTTCAGACATAATTCCATTTGAGAATCTGGCAAGACTTGAAAATTGTTGTTCACAGATGCTCTCCATCCTGTCTAACTCAACTTCAGCTATTTTGCTAAGAAAAATGAGCATGTATTTCTGTACTTCGCATTTTTTAAATAAAAAATTTAAAAACCATGTATCATTATCCTTCTACTTGACAATTATGCAGTACTCTGTGTTAGTCTATCATATTAAATCCCAATAAAATGCATTAAAGCTTGAAATATGATTAAGTTTAAGCGGTATGAATATTTTTGCAAAGTTCTGTAGGAATCCATCACAACTGCAAGATGATGTTACAGTTAGTATCAGTGAATGTGCTGATCTCCAGTGCATCACGATAGTGTAATGTTCCCTTGAGGGACAATATTTACCAGCATTACTGCATTATTGTGCTGCATATCATATATCCTCCTGAGGCTCATGCATATGTGGAGCTTGGCTGGAGTTTTAGAAGAAAAATAACTTTGTGATAGCCATAGTCAAGTGTTAGTGCATGTCAGCAGGTTTAGAGGAAACCTCATAGTCTCTCTGAATCCACACATATGAAGTTTTAGTAAGTGATTAAGCAACTTAAAAAGGGTTGAGAGACGGGGCTGACTTTCTTCTGCAAACTTAAATGTCAGAAAGATGTCTTGTTGTCCCCATTTTAAAGTCTTAAAAGGTGTGATTTTTCATTGTAAGTGTTTGGTATTTTAACTTATAGTATACTCCAAATTAACCCGAAATCTTAAAATTCTCTTTGGGTATCTTGAACTTGTGACAAGCGTTCACAAAAGGATTTCAAATTCTTTCAAATCTACACACAAGTCGAAAAGTATAACCAGATTATTTATTGTTTACTGGGGAATTTGATCGAGCACTTTCCATCTATTAGTGGTTTGAGCAGGTAAACCTCTGCCTTAAATACCCAGAATGAGAACCACTGGTGACATTTCTGCTGAGAGTCTGCCCTGAATGTCTACTTGGATAAATTTAAGACAACTTCTTCATTCAGAACAGCTTCAACTCTGGGCTTTTTCATGTTTTCCTATCATGAACCGTTTTTCAGTTTTTCTTTAGTATCTATTTGGTATTCAAGTTGCCACTTTGATTTGGTCATTCTGAACGACTAAGCTTTTTCTTTAAGCTTAGAAAAGACATGTGCTTCTGTTTCATGACCCGATTCATCAAGTAAGACTTCCAGAATCTGAGTCAGTTTGGATCAACCCCATGTGTTGCTGATGTTTGGTGCAAACCTCCTTCTATTTCACACATGAACAAATCATTCTGGACCTGTGTACTTGGTCAGATTCTCTTAGTAGTTAGGTGTTTTTGATTAATTATAGAGTTAATTATATATAACAATGCTCACACCTTACAAATAACTTACATGAAAAAAAAAAAAAAAAAGATTTAATATTTACCCTGTTTCCACTTCTGACCTCCAGTCTGGTAGGGTAGCTCTTATGAATTCTCAGGACCCTGGATCATTAGTGAATCTTGCATGACTGGTCCCCTGGACGAGTGCTAGAAGACTGTTTTTGTTTGTTTTCACTGCTAGATTAAAGGTTAAACTAACAAAAACCGCTTTACAGAATCTGTGGCCAATCTACAATGATTCTGCCAAGGTTTCCAAGCTTGTCTCAAACCGAGGCGGTCCTGAGGCCTAAAACTATTGATGAAGCTGCTTTTTGTGTTTTTACGACTAGGATAAAGGTTCAGTCTCAAACTTTGCTTTAAAAAAATCTCTATTCTGTGGAGATGAATCCACTTCAGGTCTGACCAGTCAACGTATTTTAGATTTTGAACTGGAGATCATAAAACGTAATCCAGATTCCAAAAAAGGAGGGAAATAGTGCTTAAATGTATCACAAATAGAAATCTAGAAAATCAGATACCAACCACAATTCTTAGCCTCCAACAGTGTCCTGAAACTTTTCAAAAGTGTGCTGTAACAACACAAAAAAATCTGTTCTGAATGCTCATGTTACCCACTGATTGAAAGGCACCCTGGGCAGTGAGCCACATTGCCCATATGAAAAACCTCCAGTGCCCCTGATCCAACTAAAATGACTATGAACAACTTCCTGCTGGCAGATATGATTGGATGCACATATTTTTCCTTACTTAGACTAGGAGTGGATTAGAAACGGTTACAAAGTGTGTCCAAAATGTCTCCAACTGTGTTGTGAGAACTGGCTACTTTTAAGATCCAAAACACCTGGAAACAAAATGATCAAAACACCAAAAGTCTGAAATGGCCTCTTTAATTCCTTCAAAATTGACAAATATATCTCAGAGTTTGTGTATTGAGTAGATAAAGACAGCCAGGTCTATCCCAAAGGAAGGGAAACAGGCCCAAACCATGATCCTCCCACCACGTTGTTTCACAGAGGCTGTAAGAGTTTAATGATAAATTTGTCTTTTCTCCAAACTGCTGCTTCACAGGATTATAATTTCATCTGTTATGTGAACAAATTTTTACTGTCACTCTGACTTCTTCACAACATATTTAGCAAAACGAAGTAATATTTCTTTTTGTGTTTATTGTTGCTCTGTGTTACCCTGAAGCTGGAATCACAAAAGGCCTTCAGTTTCCATTAAGTTAGCCCAGAGTCCTTTGTGAACTCAGAGCACTCTGCAACTCAGAGAGTGATCTATGTTGGTCGACCACTCTTGAGGGTAACAGTGGTTTGGGTTTTCTACCACTCGAAGACTGTGGCTGACAGCACATTGGTGGAGTCCTGTTTTTAAAGAAATGCTTTTGTAAGTTTAATACGTCTTCAGACTTCTCATGTCTTCAGAAACAGCACTGACTTTACTTAGCAAATACATGAAAATGTATAAGTTATGGGGTTACAATAGAAAATTTGCTCTTCGTATCTACTTTTAAGAAAATACCGATCAATTTTTTAATAGAAATACAGAAACTAAGGGTCCACAAAGGTGGTGTGGGGACCCCACTGTAGTTGAAGAATTAACAAGTGTCTGTTCTTGAGATCCTCTTCAGATATCAAACTGCACAAGACAAAGGATGCTGCTATAAGTGTTGGAAGAGATTTAAAAAACAGTATTTCCAAATAAAAAAAAGCAATATGTTGACTTTTGATGGTTCTGTGTTTTCCTTGTACCTTGTTTATTTTTAACTTAGTAATACACTCAACTGATCAGAGCCAGGGTAACAGCTATTTCTTCGTTTACAAAAAAAAATCAAATTGGACTGTTCAGAATATTTCTGGTCACAAAAGGCAAGTCTGTCTTATTAAGGTAACACTCTTCTTCAGGTAATAAGGTAACGAAGCTGTGAGAAGCTCCTACAGGCTCGTGCCTCGGGGCTCTTCCTTCGTTATTTAGTGGCTCAAGAACTGAAAAGTTCAGAAACTACTTCTTAAAGTGCAATTGCATTCACTAGATACATTTCAGTAAACTTAATTCAATAAATCATATGATATTTTCAGGGTTAATCCAAAGTTGGTTACGGACCTGAGCAGGACGTTGTCTATTTAAAATAGAAAAACAAAAATGATTACTAATGGTACAAAAATAATACAACATACAGGGATAATAGTGTTCTAAAACATTTTGTACGTGTTTTCAACGTGTTTTTAGCAACCAAATATATTTCTGCATATTTCTACACTTTTAGTTTAATAAAGCTGAAGGTTGCTGGTTAATTAGTCGGGCTGTGTGCTCAGATAGAGTCTGCAGTCAGCTGCTCAACAGACATGCCGGTCCTACATTTATCTGTGTTATAGTACTCAACACAAAGAAGTACAAAAGTAAAAGCAGAAGTTGCAATCGGCCTGATCACTGCACTTCTATCAGAAACAGTTCCAGTGTGCATGTGACCCCAGCTCAGACATAAACAGCAGAAATGATAGAACATGACTCTGTTGACATACTTTTAAATGGTTGTTTTCATTAATATGCATACAAGAGGTGCTTTTGTAAACAAGGCATCTCTAAGCTCCTCTTGGGGCCTTAAGCAGGTGCAGAGTTTGATTCTTCCTTAGGCCGGCTCAGATGATCACAGTTTTTCATCTTACAAATCTTCCTAGGACGTTTTTCTGATGCGAAAGGACTTCCAAAAATAAAGGAAGCTAAATATTAAGTAGAAAAGAAGCAATCGAGACACACAGAACAGAAAAAAAGCTTTCAACCTGGTTTAGCTTAAATAAAATGCAATTTAAATCTTTTCAAACAAACTTAATCAGTTTCTAGAAACTGGGAATAACCCAACCTTTTAGGTGAATTAAAATAGGCAAAACGTATTTGGTAAAGCAGCACTGTTTGTTGGGAGGGACCATGCCCATGCTCTGCAAAATGCTGACGCAAACAGTCCGCCTGAGCTGCTCTGAACTACACAACAAAAACAAACTCTAACAGAAAAAACAAATTGCATAAATGATCAGATGACTTGCAGCTTCCAGGCATCCAGACAGGGTGAGAAATCAAGATATCCAAAGTCATATCTGTCTGTGCAATCTTTTGCATCACTTTCAGTCTGCCTGCCTCTGTCTTTACTTCATCTGTCTCTGTGCCTCTCAGGCTGTTTGAATATTCATTATTTTTCTCTGCTGCCTCTCTGTCTATTCATCCATCCTGCGGCAGGTTGTTTGAGGTCAGCGAGTCGTCCGTTCTGGTCATTTCTGCGTGTCATCACAGAAATGGCTACATGCCACGAGTCCCACTAACCAAAAAGCAGCCCCTGCATACATACAACGGCAACAAAAAAGGTTACGTAATGCACCGATGCTGCAGATGCTGCTTTTGACCATGGTCACAAACAGAAGAAAAAGAATGAGAGCAAATTTGCTGAGTCCTCTAAGAGCTGCACATCCTACACTGTTCTGACACAATTTGTGCACATGAAGTGTTTTTCATCCTGCTTTCTATTCACCGTTACAGCCAGACCAGCAGCGTACAGCAGCATGACATCACTGACTCCATTCCCAACACGTATCAAATCTCACTGATGAAGGGATGCTCCTGTTTCTACTCCTCCTTATGCATCATTTTGTGGTGTGATGTTTGCTTTAGGCACTATACTTTCTGAGAGACAAAAGAACACAGCTCATAACTTGTTGAAATGACTTGTGTTTGTATCATCTGAAAGCATTTTGGGAGTGGCTGAGTGGCAGATGTGTTGGAAGCAGACTTGTGCAACTTTTGTCTGTACATACAAGCCCTGTCTGCAAGAGATCACCTTTCAGGTCCTTCGGCTCATTTTCAATTCCCAAATATCGACCCCTCACTCACATGATCGCTGGCTATCTGCCTGCATGAGCTGCAATGAAAATAGATCACAAAGAGCAGAAAGATGCTGACTGCCTAAATAGACTTCTCAGGACTTTATTGAAGTTTCATTAAGTTTCAACTTGATAGCTAGCTGATAGCTGATACATAACCGCATATATATATATATATATATATATATATATATATATATATATATATATATATATATATATATATATATATATATATATATATATATATATATATATAGCTTGGTGTAAGGGTACAGAGAAATACATAATACATATAATGACAGCATGAAATATATTGTGTTGGGGTTTTTTTGGTTACAAAAAAAGGTTATATTTAAATACATTCTGAGCCTGCTAAACAACAGAACTTTGTTATTATGTCCTAAGACAAAACCTTCTAACAAAAAGAGGTTGTACTTTTTTGAGTGAATAGTTTCATAAAATTATATTGTGTGTATATGTTGATGTAGCTAGCTTTGCATTAAAAAACATATATAATATAATATAATATAATATAATATAATATAATATAATATAATATAATATAAAAAGGCATTTTTTTTCTTTGAAAGCTACAGTCAAAGAACTCAGAAAATTAGGGTATTAAAAATAATGAGGTTGATTATCCAGGTCAGTAACAACCAATCTAATACAAAAACAAAAAAATCTGTTCTTTAAACCCATATTTTTGCTTCTTTGTGTAAACTACATCTCCGCATTACTTTTACTGTATGAAAGGAAAATATTACTATTATAGGGGGAGCAAACAAAGTCCACGACAAAGGGCTTAGAAATGAAACATGTCCCCCAGGATGTGTGCTCTGACAGATAATGTGAGAGAGAAATCTCATCTCATGGAATCACACATGGCTTAAAGACACGCAGCCCTGGTTAGTTTACAGTATAAATGTGTAATTACTGGTGTGAATCAGGTCACAGGAAGTGGCGCACTTTATCTGGGGCAGAACTTCAGCCACCACAGATGGCGGGGATGCCTCACCTCACACACACACACGCACGCACACACACACACACACGCACACACACACACACACACACACACACACACACACACACTGCTGCTGCTTTTGAAAACAATCCGCAATGATTTTGACAGGTGACTGCCGTCAGCAATCACATGACCTGAGTATGCGATCACCCGCTTCGATCCCGCTGACGTGCGGCGGTTATTACCAGGATGGTGGCGCTACGTGCAGGTCTGCAAGCATGCGTTTTTATTAGGGGAAAAAAAAACAACCAAACAAATCAAATACAGTACCTCCAAGGCAGAGAATATGTCAGCATCCCCTCCATGAGGAAACTGCATCAGCACTGACATGAAGCTGCTCACACTTATGCAATATGCGAAACTTGACTTGAAACGTAACCGCAAATGTTGCCTAAAGTAGAAGACACCCTAATTTGGAAAACTGTGAATGACCAGATTGCTTACTGAATAAGCCTCAAACAGAGATATGAAAACAGTGCGTACCAAAAAATGCACCACCACAGTAAGAAAATTACACATACCTTTGAGAGGAGTAAAAACACGTCTCTCCACGTAGCCTACAGAAAATGTCGCACTTCCTCGTTTTCCTGGTGGCAGTGCCAATCCTAAAAGCTCTTTCGCATTCCTTCCCCTGGCAAATTTCCTCTGCTCTCCGGCCCTGACAAGTCCTGCAGAGACGCAATGTTTTGACGCGCAGCGGTGCCCAGCAGAGTTTACTGAGAGACGGACAGAGATTGGCGAGACGTACAGCCGGAGCGAGATGACTCACTCTAAACAAATTCCGGGATGTAGTTTTATTTAAAACATTTTCTAATCAATAGAGTTTCAGAGGAAGATTAAGTAGTAACATTCATGCACAAAAGTCGTTAAAGTATTTAATAGTACCAGAAGTTAGTTTATCAGATTCATTTGAAATCCTTTTTGAGGAAAAAATTAAAAGGTCAATTTCTTTGTTGAAAAGTCTTGTTAAATAAATAAATAAACCAATCTTGTTTCTCTGAGCCCTTTAAAGTCACCTATCTTGTAGTTTCTTAAGCGACTGAAAATAGAACACAAATCCGTTGAATTAAACTTGAAGACACGAATAAAAATCTACGCTTTTCTTTTTAATGCTTTACAATAATTAGAACATTGTTACATAGAAATGCCACAGTTTTGTTTTGCATAAAGACTCAAACTGTATAGTTTACTATTGCAACATACCTGTTTTGACTGCAACCATTCATGAACTCCGTTCCTAAATGACTTTACATCCTCTCTACATGAGAAGAGAAGATGTTTTAATAATGGGAAAAAACTAATATTGAAAATAAAGCCCGGTGATTTTTTTTCCGCCCCCCATAACAGATGTACTGAAAATTAATAGACTATGTTTTATCTGACAGAAAAAATGTGTTTGTTTCTAAAGCATAAACAACTGTTTATTATTATTTCTGTCTGAATGAGTTCACAGTAATTTCAAAGTCAGAAAAATGTTCTTGTCATTTTAACTTTTGTCAAGAAATAGGATGCCATTTCAGCTTCCTTTCTTTTATTCCTAACATTTTTACAATAATATCGAAAGTTGCAACTATTAAAGCAGTCTTCGTATTTTATTGACCTTGATATTATTTTTGTAGCTTTTTCACCAACCAGATTATAGTAATCTAACAAAAGCCACTGTTCTAAGTTTTTCATAAATTTTTTTTATTTATTTTAGGATTCATTAAGTTTGTTTATGTAATAGGTTTTACATAGCGTGAACTATCTTGGGTCGATGCTCTTTGTCTTGTTGTTTTGTTTTTTTTTGTGGTGGTTTTATTGACAACCACAGTATCCAATCAGTGCACCGCTAAGGCATAGCAACACGGCTCCTATTGGCTGAGGGCAGAGGAGGGTAGCCAATAATCTTCGTGGACCGTTGAACGTCTCTGAAAAGTATTTAATCAGATTGTCCGCTCGTAGTTTAGCGAAACATCTGAGTTAAACGAATACAGCACATATTTTATCGGTTCTCGTATTAAAAATTTAAAACGCATCAGTTGATTGTTTTCATGAAAACATAGCCTTCTCTTTCTGATTTTTTTCATCCTCGTTTATAACTTAACATCTCGAGTCAACAGCGCCCCTTGCTGTCAGCTTACCAGATGGCCAATTTTTTAAAAAATAAAATTAGAACTCATTGTAATGAATATTTCAACAGCACAAATGCATTAAGAAATAGAAGCTGTATTGATGTGGATGAAAAAAGTACTTTTTATTATCTCTAATCAAAGAAATGCTATATAGAATGTGGGATAAGGCTTTGAAAAATCCGAGGTGCCAGGTCCCACAGACTGATGCTGTTCAAACAGAACAACTTGTTTAGAGCATGCAGAATAAAATGATACCAAACACAGCACAATAATGTCTCTAACAGTGGATCGGGTTTAACAAAAAAAACTGTAATTATGCATAAACAATTCAGGAAACACTGTAAAACTAATTCAATAAAAGCAGTAAATGAAACAGAAACTCTGCTCGGACAGTAAAATACCAAACATCTCATAGTACATTCAATCAAGACTACATTCATTACAAACACATGTTCACATGTTTGGGTCAGAAAATATCATTGGTATATGTGTAGTAACCCTGTTACACCCTCCATACAACCTCAGTGCAGCAGTATGTGGTGCCTGGCCTGGGCATCATTGTATTGCAGTTTTTAATACATTTCAGCTTCAAACAACAACAGAGAATTTAAATATCAGCATGCATCATTAAACTCTATTGGACTGACATATAATCTAAAAAATTAAAAACAGATATATGATTTAAATATGTTTACTGTGACAAAGACACAAGAGAAGATAAAGATTCATAAACTGTGCAAAACTCTTCTCTCAAATCACAGATGAGTAACATTCACTTGATATAAGGACAAAAAACTACATCAACATTTCTACATGTAAAAATACAACAAAACCAACAAATACTTGTTATTACAGTACAGTGAGCAATAAAAATGGGTTTGCCTCTTTCAAGTCTCCTGTTACTGTAGCACAGTGGGACTTTTAAGCTGAGGACTTCTGCTTTTGTAGGACTGGCAGGCCATGTTTGACTGCATCTGGCATATAAACATGTCTTTCAGCTGTCCACAAACTTAGTATTGTAAAGGCCAAATAATAGCCTATCAGGCTATTATTACAGCCTTACAAACCAAAGCTACACCTACTGTTCAATATTTGAACACAAACACCATATGATAAGTTGTAGGAAAATACATTTTCATATAATAAAAGGTATTTTTCTAAGTCAAAATTCAGATCTGATAAAACTAGCAGAATATTTTAGTGGTCATTTTGTCCCATTGTTTAGACTTTCTTTAACATCTAACTCGGTTTTCAGTGCATGTCTAAGGTTAGGAGAAAAAACACAAAAACAATTCAAAAAGGGAAATGATACAACAGGTGTAATATGATTCGTTTATATATCAATTATCATGTAAACCAAGATTTTCCCTCTTAAATATGGGGATTATTTTTTCTTAGTTGTCAACCACAGTCATTTTAGAGGAAGAAAAAAAGTTTCTATAGTCCTAAATTCTGAGACCAAGTTTATGGGTTTCATAAAAAATACTTATAAGATTTTTATTTCTCTCCAATTTTAATACTAATGCCAGACTGTTCTATGCTGTGTTTGAGAGATTTGGATATTTTTCATGGCTCCAAGAGTGACATATGGGTGCATCTCAATGAATAAGAATGTCATGAAAACTTAGTTTAATAATTCAATTTACCCATTGTTGGAGATTTATCACACAGAGAGTGATACATTCAGGTGCTCTATTTATTTATAGGATTATGGCTTACAGCTAATTAACCCCCAAAATTCAATTTCTGAGAAAATTACAATATTATGAGATCAAAAGTAAACAGTGTGATTTTATATAGCGATGGAGTCATGCTGAGCACTCAAAGCCACATTCACTGTATTTCCTCACTGATGGCACCAATATGTGGATTGGTTGGCAATTTAGGATTAGGTGCCTTGCCCAGGGGCTCATCGACATGTGGCAGGGAAGGAAGCTGGAATTGAGCCCAAAATTTTCCAATTACAAAACAACAAATTTTCCCGGTGAGCCAAAGGAAACAGCTGATGGTTGCTTTTAAAGCAGTCTGATCTTCCTTAACACTTCAGTAATGCCAAAGGTTGATCACCTTAATACCAAACAGCTTTGATGCAGTAATTTATGCAAAAGGAGCCTCGACCATGTATTGAGTCCATATACTATAATGTACATGGACATACTTTTCAGAAGCCCAACATTCAGGGTTAAAATGTTTTTTTAAATTAGATTTGATATTCTAATTTTCTGATAATCTGGATTTTTAAAAAAATGAACTTTAAGATATAATCATCAGATTGAACAGAAATGAACACTTCAAATATATCAGTGTTATGAGTCTCACTGAATTGAACTAATGAAGTAAATTAACTTTTCAAAGTCAATCTAATTTACTGAGATGCACCTGTAGACAAATATTTCATAACTTTTTAAGGCGATCTTATTAGCAAATGAAAAATATAATTCCTCATAAAATTATACTTCTGAAGTTAAAAATATGGGTCCTTTTGATGTCATTTGAGCTACAATTTCTGTAGATTCTTTGTGCAAATAGTTCATCTTGGTGCCATGTAAACCATCTGTTTATGACAGCTTGTTACAGAGCAGCCTGACAAATCTAAACTTCTTAAATTTTTTATAGTGCAATGGCTCATTAACATTAACCACAAGTCCCTCATATTTTATTACAGTGTTTTCTTCCAAATGCAGTTAACGTGTTAAAAATGACTTGTCAAATTAACTGGAAACTTGTTGGGTTAAAAGTATAAACCTCATAACCAGAATTAGAAGTATAGGACAAATTTAGGTAGCTTTTTGTAACCATTAACATGGCTAATAACGTAGGTTTAATTGTAAATCTCTGACACTGTTGTTGCTACACAACAACTATATCCATGACTCTAATATTTGGGATCTTTCCGTAATGTGGGGAAATTTAGACAAAAAGGCCCAACTAACACAAATAAAACCTCTTTGGGATTTTTCTGTTACTACAACTATAAAGATATACATCTCCAATACAAGGGGAGTCAATGGAGCCTCATACTTGTGTAACACAATGTGGGATAAGTTCTGCAGGAATGCTTGCAGTAAAAGTGGGTGAATGTGGGGAGCTTGTTGGCAGGTCAGCGAGCTTGAACGATAATGACCATGGAGACAGAGAGAGGTAGGAGCTGGCAGGTCACTGGGGCTTAGAAATGCCATTCCTATCCATAAACTCTTTGAGCCTGGTGGGAAAATCTGTCATTACTCCTGTGGCTCCCAAGTCAAACGCCCTCTGAAAATCCTCCTCGTCATTCAGCACCCAAATGTACACCTGAAACCAGAGGCA
Organism: Anableps anableps; assembly: GCA_014839685.1. Classification (NCBI taxonomy): domain Eukaryota; kingdom Metazoa; phylum Chordata; class Actinopteri; order Cyprinodontiformes; family Anablepidae; genus Anableps; species Anableps anableps. The sequence continues at coordinate 20,751,412 of CM026068.1, read as the reverse complement.
GGAGTCATACAGTTAATCCACACACAGACAATGGAAGGAGTCACCTACTTCAGTCTATATTTAAAACATGTGGGACACTTGGAACATTTTCCTGGTAACTGCTCTGAAATGCACTAAAGCAGTAACTCCCAAACACGCATGTCAGGGTCTTTTTTCCTGTTATTTATGGAACTCCGTGGATAGAAATCATCTTTGACACAAGATGAAAGATTTAAAAAAAAAAAACCCCCACTCCATTTTCAAGTCATTAATTAGGTTTGGAGCTCTATTAATGTGCAAAAATAGAGTATATATATATATATATATATATATATATATATATATATATATATATATATATATATATATATATATATATATACACACACACACACACACACACACACACACACACACACACACACACACACACACACACACACAGACAGTTGAAGCAACATCACCTGTATTCCCCTGGCCGTTAAGTGTTGGAAAAGAGCTTTCCTCATCAGCAAACTGCAACACACAAATGAAGATCCTTTAGAAAATTATTACAGCTCATAAAATGCAGGTAAAAAAAAAAAACATTGAATTTAGATTTAAATGTTTTAATTTTGATTTAATCAAGATGTATTTATTTCTCCTGAGTTTCAACATTAACATACAGGGTTGAAAAAATGTATTAGAAAGCAAAAGTAGAGTCTGTTTATATTTTAAAAACTCTTTATTTCAGAGAATAACGTATTCTAGTTAAGACTTTTGTTTGACTGATTTCAGATGTTGGGGTAATGTGTTTAAGGTATTGTAATCTTACATGTTTCTATGTTTTTACTTTCAGATAGACAAGTTCCCAAATCTTTAACCAGCTGTGAAATCTTCTTACGAGAAGATAAACTACAGAGACTTAAACACAAACTGTAATATAAAGTCACAAACAGTGTTTGTTGTCAGTGCGCAGGAGGAAGTCCTTTTAATGTCAGGGGCCCTTAACTGATATAACAGGAAGCTTTTTATTCCCTGTCTGATAGCTGTTTCAGGTCTATGAAATTACCAAAGCTAAAAACTCTGTTTTAAACATCTGTTCAGGTAATGTCTGGAGAGCTGTGTGGGACTTGTTTTGTTCTTGTCTGGCAGACAGATGTTTTTTGTTTTTTGTTTTTTTTTTGTTTGTTTTTTTTTTGTTTGTTTTTTTTTTTTTTATTGTACGTCTTCATCAATCAAAAATTTTTCTGGGATGCCACAAGTTTCAAATCTAGACCCTCATCTTTTTTACCTATTTGCATTCTTCCTTTGGCCTCTATCCTTTGGAAACAAAGAATATCCTTTCAATGTTATGCAGATGATAGTCAGATTTATGTCCCATTACAGAAATTGCAGCTGCACCTGGAATGCCTTGATGACATCAAATTTGGATGTCATTGACCTGTCTGAGCCTTGAAGAACAGAAAACAGAAGTTATTCGGTTTGGTCTAAGCACCACCTCTGCATTCAACCTCTGTCCCCGTGCTTTACATGAAAAGCAACGGTAAACACTTGGGACTGATTAAATCAGTGTTGTTTATTCAAGGAGGTTTGTTCCCTCTGAGGCAGGGAGCAAAGCCAAAGCCTGTTTTGACTTTAAAAAGATGATTCTTACATTTATTATATCTTGTCTGAACTAATATAATGCGGTCTATGTTGGGCTTTTGCAATCTTCCTTTTCATGCTTGGACTTAGTCCAGAATGCTGCAGCTCACCTTTTAAGCAAAGCACACAGACATGAACATGGTAAACAATTCTGTCTGCTTGTCTCTGGTTCCCTGTGTGCTACAGAACAGATTTTAAAGTCTTATCTGCTTTAGCCTTATGTTGCATCTTGACCCTGTAGATTCTGCCGATGAACTGACCTCATTTGCTGTAAAAACCAAGTTAAAACTCAAAGGGGGACATGCATTTGGTGTCAAGGCACCCAAACTGTGAAACAACACAGGCCCCTTTTCTCTCTATTTTTAAATCTCTTTTAAAACCTGATTTACTTTCTTTGACTGTTAAGAGTTGATTTGAACTTTTACAGTATTTCCCATTGCTGTTTTTACGGCTCATGTTACTGATGTCTTATGCGTGATGTCTGAATTGGACTTGAATGGTTACTAATTAGAAAAAACAAACCATTATTAAAGAAAAATTAAACAACAAAAACAACAATTCCTGGCTATTTGTAACATTTGTCCCATTAAAGACCATTTTTTCTGCCAGTGGTGCACAATAGCAACAATATAAAAACACTGTATCATGATACAGTGTTTTTATTTTAGATCTAAAGTTGTGTAGTAATGGACAAGTCATGATGATACTGATGAGTAGAGACAGAAACAGAAAGTTTCACAGAACAGGGCCTTGACTTTACAACAGTATGTAATTGAAAACAAAATACGCAAAATTAGACCTTCAGAGTAATATAAAAAAGGTTTATCAACATTTCATATTTAGATGGATGAAAGACTTACGTGTCTGAAAGCCAGGCAATAAACCGCTGACTCCGTGTTAATCTGTTGGGATCTTTTAGCCTGTTAAAAAAGAATAAAGAATGAAAATAACACAAATAGTTAAATACTTTAAGAGTTAACTGTGCTTGAAGAAAAGTTTTACAAGTATTTGAAAGTTTTTTTAATCTTTAAATTTTAATAACAGATTATGAATGTGGGGGGAAAAAAAAGATGTGCAGCTAAATCCACCCATTGACTGCGGGAAAAGCACAAATTGGCATTTTATCAAAGTCATAAAGAAATTAAAAATGCAAACCAAAAAAATAATATACATTACAATTCAACTGTTGCAACTGTGTCATCTATTGTACCTTCAGTAAGAAATCTTTCATACTTGCTCAATTCTTGCAGAATGATGTGGGGCCTTGACATTTTTTTGAAAGTGGGACGTAAGATACCCAACGCCTTTGTAATGTCTGCAAAGGCATCTTTGCACCAACTTCACTTATCTTGTGAAGTTGGTGTGCAACTTCACAAGATAACGTCGAGGTCAGAATTAGAGACAAAGGCCATCAAACACTGAAAAATCCATTAAAGCATCGAGCTCGCAGCTTGGAGTAAAGGAACATTCAATCCTAATCCAAAAGTATGTTGTTTTTAATGAAGACACACTAGGTTTTGACTATCAGGGAATCATCATAAAGTCCGCCTAACCTGCTCACTCAATGAAAACTCCCCAATCCTTCGCCTCACTTCTTCTAATCTTATTAACGTATGGAGTTTCATCACTGCAGTCTGAAACTTTGGCCCTAAACAACACACTAGTGTGTCCGATAAAGACACAGTACGGATGAAAGACTCCAAAACATTTTTTTTTTTTAAATGTCAACCTTTTTCTATGATGTTTAATTTAAAGGTTGATAGAGCTTTCAGGATTAGATTCACAGGTTTAACTGTTGCAAATATAAAATCACAATTTAAGCATATTTTTTTAATAGAAATAAGTCATTTTTGAAATAAATAAATCAGCTTTATTGCGAATTTTGCCAATGAAAATTTAAGCGCACCATAGATATTTCTTTATTGTGCTCAGCAACATTTGTTTTATTCATTGTTTTAGATCTCAGGGGAAACCCTGCCATGACCCATTAAAACTCATTAAACTCGTTATTTTGTGTGAGGCTCGAGTCCCATTTAAGACTCGAGTCACAGGAGAGAAAAAACATTTAAAAAAATGTTCCTCTTTCCAATGTGACCTAAACATCTCCCCTTTTGCTGTTAAAATGCTGTTCACCTCTGTAGGAAGAGAATTTAATTTCATGAAGTTTTGCAGATGGTTTAACTCATGCAACATTTCCTCAAGCCTGCTCTTTTCTCAAGCTGTATAGGCAGAGCAGAACATACACATGTACTCACTTGGTTAGTAGGGAGGGCATGGGGATCTCCAGAAACTGCTCCTTCAAGGGCACAAAGGGCAGGAGGCCTGTGTAGAAGAGGCCAAGTAGCTGCAGCACTCTGGGAAAGCTGAACAAAACTGGAATATGGGGATTCTGAAAGGAAATAAAAGAAAAATCTCAGTCAGTTTCCTTTAATGCAAAAAATTTAAGTCATTTCTGATTGATAAGTAAAGCCATGAGCTTATATATTTAAAAGAAGCTGAGATGATTTCAGTATTTTTATGTTTAGCTATGGTATTATGAGGAAGTGTTGACTGAGTTTTCAACTACATCTGACTAAAGGCCAACTCGATAAAAAAAAAAAATCATTCAGGCATCATATTTTTTTACTAAGAAGAGATTAATCCACTAAAATGAGTCAACTATATTTGTTAGGAAAAAAAGTGGACTTTCGGGGTTTATGGCAGATTTTTCATCTAACAGATGGATGTATGAATTCACAATTAACGGATACAACATTTAGACAGTGGGATATTTATCCAGACCCAAAGAATACTTAATCAAATTCCTCACATTTCCTCATTTTTTCAGGACTGTGTATGAACCCTGCACTTTTAAGTGTATAAAAGCAAAAAAAGAAACAAAACAAAACAAAACACATATGATCCAACAAAAAGGTGACTAAAACAAGGCTATAATTTTATTATAGTACCTCCTTGTAACATTTCTTGACAATATGGTTTCTGGAGTTTCCCCACACGGTCAGATCTTCTCTGTCATACTTAACGACCAGCTCAGAAACCTGTAAAAATCAACTTGTTTAAAACATGAAATAGTTTTTTTTTTTTCCTACCATACCAAACCACAGGACAAACTTCTCTTCTACATTTTTTGTTTTAGAATAAAAGGATGTGATTTCAGTCTCTGCTTGTTTACTTACACCATTAAACCAATCATTTTATTCTCCTAAGGAATGCCAAGAAGGAGCCAACAAAACACACAGTCCCTTAATTTGTTCAAAGTCAAAATTTAAAATCAATTAACCAACAAAAATGTAAGAAAATCTACTTTATTGTAGCACACTTTTTTTTTTTTTTTTTTTTTTTTAACGGTTTGAGTCCTGGAGAAAAAAAAAAACAAACAAACAAAAAAAAAGAGATGCGCACACACACACCTTCGTAATGAGTGTGTCGTTGTTGACCTTGATGTCGATGTTGATGGGAGTGTTTGGGAAGGCATCAAAGACGTCCCTGAGGAGAGGGATACGTTTGTCCTCACCACCCTCGCAGACACACTCTGGCCAGACAAGGACAAGTTAAAGACACAATCTGATTCAATGGAAACTCAAAACGTGCTGCTCAGCAGTTGCTTATATGTACAGAACCTGAGTAATTGCAGTCAGATGCAACCCTAAATGTGAGAATTAGAATGCTTTAGAGGCTTACTTATGACACTGGTCATAGATGTGTAATCCTTACCCCTTTGAAAAGTCACACCCAGCTTGCAGAGGTACGGGGGAAGTTCCTGTAAAAAGCGCACAGCGGTGAACAGTTTGAGGATAGTAAGATGCTGTTGCCACTGTTTATTGACAGTCATGATGGCGTTTATCAAAATGTGTTTTACATGGGTCGAAACATGAACAAAAACAAAGCACATTTTTTAGACTCTTTGAGTCCTGTAGAGACTCCGAGAGATTAAGGAACATTGTTTTCAGGTCATTGCTGTGATTTTTTTTTTTTTCTATTATGGAATAATGGCTCTAATAAAAAGTCTTCACCTTGTAAACAAGATTAATACCAGCTGGTCAGGTTTGCCGTTCGCTTACTACAGATCTAAAGAGCCTTTTATCCAAGGAAATCATCTTCTTCTGGCTAAAATAGCATCACTGATGGACAATGTCTCCTACCCCATGCATGAAGTTGTTACTAAGCTGGAGAGCTCCTTCAGTGACAAACTGCTGCATCCTAGGTGCTCAAAGGAGCGTTATAGGAGATCCTTCCTCCCAGCAGCCGTTAGACTCTATAACCATCATTGCTCCCAACAAGATCAATAAGTGTTTATATCCATGCTGGTATCTGTACAACTTCACCGGTTTTTCTATTGTCACTAACTGTAAATAGTTTGTATTTTTGATGCTCAGAGACATGCACATCTTGTACATTTTTAATTAACCAACTCACTTGCACATTCCTCTGGACTGGAGTATTTTTACAACTACACAGTATTTATGTTGAAATTTTGCCTTACTGTACAGTGTTTTTTATATATATTGTATATTCTTTGTGTGAGTCTGTTTTATGTTATTGCCTGCCACTGCCACTTTGCTGCTGTTGCACAGAAATTTCCGCATTGTGGGACAATAAAAGATATTTCTATTCTATTCAGATCCTCAACATACAGCAATCTCGGACACACATGACACTCCTCTGGTAAATATCTACAAAAGCCTTAAAATAAATTCAGATTTTATTGGAGAAGCATAATATCAACCTGAAAAAGTAGAATAATCCAGCCTTTAATTTGGATACACTTATTCAGTGAAGAAGAAAAAATATAAACCACATGTTAAAAAACAGTGCAAGATTTTGAGTCAGTTGAACAATTTCTGTGATTGATTTGATTTGTTTTGGGGCTTTGAGGATCCCAAGATAGTATTTGTCGTATTTTACCAGCAGTGAGCTCTGAAGATTTTTTTTTTACCATCCTTACTTCATCTCCAGCGGTCATTGGGCAGGAGGCGGGGTACACCCTGGACAGGTCCCCAGTATTAAGTGATTTTATTGAAAACAATTAGTTCTAACACAAAATAGCCTTCCCTACTAAATAAAAGTACTGAAATGAAAAGGTTTTATCTTCTAAAGTTTTTAAATGTGAGCTTATGCTGCTGCAAAGATGATTTTAGGGGGTTTTTCCAATAAGCTGTGGAGGGCTCTGTATAACCTCCAAACAAAACAAATTTGTGTGTTTCAGTTACAGGTTCATAAAAAAGGTGAACAAAGCAAAAATCTACTTTAGGGAAGAATTAATCAACTAATTCTCATCAACCCACTGGTCATATTGTTAACCACTATGTGACACAATCAGGTGGCCTTGTGTGCACCTCACTTGATTAAGGCACATGATCCGTCTCCTCATGTCCAAAAGACTGCACACAAAAACCACAGGATATTGGTTTTCTCTTTATTATTCTAATTCTTCTTAAAATATGAACGCCTATACTCACAGCATAGGCCAGGTCACTGATGTTAGCATTGACGCCACAGACCCTCTTCAAATTAGCGTCATGTGAGACCACAACCTGTTCGTCCTTAGTCAGGTGGCAGTCCAGCTCCAGCATGTCTGTGCCGAGATCCACAGCACTGCATGAGCCCACACAAAGAGCACACAGTGAAGTCATAGATAAACCTTCTCAGCTCTAGGAAACAGGTCCTAACAGTGATACATGGACTCCCCACCATGATGGAGCACATATTCAGTAAACATAAAAATGTTCATACTCCACGTTCTATACGGATTTAAAGGAGCAGTCTACTCACTGCTTGAAAGCTGCCATGGTGTTCTCCAGGTTCTCTCCTGCTCCTACAAGATGATATTTAACATTAAGTATGCTGCAATGTTTCCTCTTTTTTACATTGCTAACATACTGGGACCTATAGCTGGCTGACAAGGGATTCATTCTAGGGGTTCATGAAGGCACCATTGTTAACACTTTCAATTAAGCCCAAAATGATTCATAATTCATTTCAATTTAGAAAATATTTTTTATTGATCCAAGAAGTTTGTTTCTGATAGGAAATGAGAGGCATAACTTTAAAGACAATAAAGTAATGTAAAGAGAGTTTAAATAAAAAAAAAAAAAAAAAAACTGGTTTTCATTTATATATTATTTAAAATTAGCATGTTGAAAATTAATTATAGTCTTCTCAATAGTCAAGGGAAATGTCTTTATTGGCATTCCAGCAATCAAACCCTTATTATTGCTGACCAGCTTTTTGGTATTTTGACGATTTATCTTTGGTGATGAGCACCAAGCCTTTGAAATTAGATGGCCTCCTTGCCATCACCCTAATGTTAACCTCCCTCCACAGATTCTCTATCAGATTTAAGTTCTAACTGTTTCAGTACAAAATATCAATATTGCTTCCAGTCAGAGGAAACACGCTGGTAAAATTAAAATATCACTTTAGACCTAAAGAACTGAAAAAAAAAATGTGATTTACAGTGCCTTGCAAAAGTATTCATACTTCATGATGCTGTTTGTAAATGGTCTCTAACAAACCACTGAAGCCTTCACAGAATGACTGGATTTATACCGAGATTAAATTACACACCGGTAGACTCATGAGACGATTTCTGAAGGCAACTTGTCACAGAGGATTTTATTTAGGGGTATCAGATTACAGGGGGATGAATGTAACCACAATCTTCAGATGTTTACTTGTGATATATTTTAAAAGGCCTGAATGCTTTTTAAAATCCTATTAAAATGTATTTAAGTTTGTAGACATAACGTTACAAAATGAAGGTTACACTACACGAGTACCACAACTGTTTTCAGCTTTGTTATTATGTAAATGGTCTGTCATTTTTTTTCCCAGCCACTGATTGTGTATTTTTTTTATTATTATTTTACAGTTTTGTACATTTCTTAAAATCTGAGTATAAATGGGTTTTTTTTTTCTTCCAAATTTGAACTTACTACTGTAGAGCTTATTGTCTTACTTTTCATTTTTACTGCCATTTGTGTATCTGCGTGCTTCAATTTGCCTGTCACTTTGCTGCTGATACACCTGAATTTCCCCAATGAGGGACAATAATGGTCTAACTCACCTCCACGATGGGAAATGTGCCTGCTGAGGAACCTCTCCCTCTTCTTCTGGTGCAGAAGAGTTGGGCATTTGAGCAGCAGGGCCGAGGTGAGCACGTAGCCCGTCACCGTAGACACGATGTAGACAGCAGCACACATCTCCTATCAGTCCACTGCAAAAACAAACAGCTCCCAGTTAGCGTCTACAGCGAGGCGGGGGTTTCAACAGACTTACTGACTGCATCTGTCTTTATTAGAAACAAATAATTATTAAATGGAAGCACTGAAGGACAATTTGAGGAACAGTGAAATCTGAACCACTTCTGGGTATTTATCAATGGCTTTTTCACTGACAAAGCATTTTAAAGGGGTAAAGGGGACAGAGGGAACGATTTATTTTCACATTTGGCTTTAGAAGAAGGTGAAACTTGAAAGTAGGAAAACATCTAAGAATTACTGACTATTTTTGTCCTAATTAGTAACAGAAATTAGACCTTTTAATTAAACCCATGTGTAGTCTTTAAAATACACTCAAGCACTGATTGAGTCAGTCTCATAAAATTATAAAGAGCTGATTTTATGTAAATTTATCTGAGATGTAAGCTGTTTTTGTCAGCATTTATTAGATACTGCGCTGTTAAGTGAACCATTCAAAGAGCATCGTAATTAGATTTTACACAGTTAAGATAATTGTTTTAAAAGTTGGGGAAAAAAAAGCCTAAAATTAAATTCAACCTTGTGGATCACATCAGAAACAACTGTTCATGTCGATGCAAAACTAGCTTTACAGAGCTAATGTTAGCGAAGATAGGCTCAAACTCTGTCAGTGGGCTCTTACCTTTGTCATCAATCACTGTGGTTGCTCTCTGTTTGCTTCTCTGACCTCCGCGGCTGGGTGCAGGTCAGCGGTCTGTAGAGGTAAACTGATGTGCTGGCCTCTCGTCTACATATGTCCTGAGTCTGCAACACAGCTGGAACGACACCAACCACCGGCTGTCACCTGGACGCGCATGCGCTTTTCGCCTCGACATATCCTTAAGCAATAAAAACAGCATTTCCGCTAGGACATTTCAAAATAAAAGCTGAATGACATAAAGTTAAGGCAAACTCTTCAAATCAGATAATCAGAGAAGAAACATAGCTCTTGACTAATTGCTCATTATTATTTTTTTTTATCTCGTTCTGAAAATTGTTTCATGTTCATAATCTTTATGATAATTCCAGGCATATTCAAATATGTAAAATTTAATTACAAACCAATACTTCCGTTTGTGCTCTTGCTCTCTGGCTCCCGTCACATAAACGAGTAGACGCTGCAGAAACGACATGTCTGCGCCTTCGCCATATTGTGAGTGGCAAGTTCTCCCTATGAAACCAAAGCATACTGTATATGTTTGGAAACTGGGCTTTCTAAACAAAATACTAAACTTTATGTTCAGATAATTTTGTTGAATCTTGTTCATACAAATAATATATGCTCATTTTAGCTCTAACAACAGTGATCAGTAAGAAGAAAATAAAAATAGAAATTTAACAACAAATACAAATCACTTGTGTTAAAGCAAATAATATGTCTTTGGATTAAAATGTAACAAACCACTTGATTTATTTTTGTTTATAATAACTTAAGTTTTATGTTGTTTACGTCTTTTATTCAGCATAAAATTTCTATTTAAAGGGAGATGAATCAAACCTGCTTGTTTGTTTGCCAAGTTGAAAGTTGTATCCATTTACTGAAGGTTTCAGGGATTACACCATGTAATATTAATCAACTCCTGGAACCGCATTCAAGCGCAGCACATCTTTTACAGAAAATCCAGACAGACCTGAAGTACTTCTTACTTTTTTTCATTCACTCATTGTTAGCTGAGTAACTGCTAGCCTCATGCTGACAAACTGAACTGAAGTGGAGACAATATGGCTTGTACAGTTGTATGTAACACAAATGTGTATATTCATTATGTTTTCTCAACACAACAAGGTAGCAGTGTTTAATACTGAGTAATTATCAAACTACATTGCTTTTTTCTCACATAGATTGTAATGTTAAAAGAGGTCAAACTACAATACATGACAAACAATAAATTACAGTGCCAATCAAAAATGGCACTGTAATACTTATCTTCAGCACTGATTTACAGTATTAATGGAGAGCTTTTCATGATAAGTCATTTTTCCAGGATACAAATGACCATATCACATATAACTTCAATAAATTTTAAAAAGGCAGGCTGCCCAGCCACACCCACTGGTAGAAACCTACAGCTCAGAGCAAAAGTCACACAAAGCACACTCATCTCCACCCACATTCTAGAACCACCACAATTGGATGACTGAAGTTTAAACAAACAAGTTATATTGGCAGTTTAAGCAGGGACTCAGTGGGGCTTGGAAGAATTGTTCACAGACACAAGAGCCAGGCTCCTCTTCCTCATGCTGGTCACCAGCTTAGTCACACACTGCTGTGGGATGAGATCCTGTTCCTCAACCACCATTTGTGGCAAGCAGGCCAATGTGGTTGTGTCAGCTGCTCTGACATAAACAAAACCAACATGCTGAGTGTTCATTGGGTTTTAGGACTGCAGGCATGCCATTCCATCCTCTCCACTCTCAATGTCCCATGGGAGTCTGTCACAAACCTGCTCTGTGGGGACAAGCTTTGAGGATAGAGTTCAGACACTTAAGAGTGGACATATGGGATTTTCACTGGTTGCAGAATCTCATTTTAATATCTCTGCATTGAGATTGCCTTCAGTGATGAAAAGATATTTTTTCAGTGGGGGGGATGCCGCCCCACACCATCACACTGCCTTCACCTAAGGATGTTGTTTTTCAACCAGCATACACAACTTTGTTAAACAACTCACAAATGCATTTTCTTTACAAACGTGGCTTCATTTAAGTGAAACAGAATTTCAACGATTATACAAGTTATTGCAAAGAATCCGTCTTATAACGAAATGAAAAAATTACCAAATACAACTGTCCTTACCTTTTGTGCTAAGTATATATACATATATTTGAGCCTTTGTGTATAGTTTTGACCTCGGGTGCATAAGAGAAAAATCACAATACAATCGAAATGAATCACTCAATACTTGTCTTTAAAGATCATTTTGGTTTTATATTATATTATCAGTCCACCTTGAAAAATAACAGTTGAAATGTAGCATTAAAGGCCTGAACTTTAATATGTCTTTGACTATGATAAATAAACTTGTAAACATTTGACTGACACTGTGTATGTGAGTAAATGTTCTTCCTAAAATTGGGCTGATAACGTCTTAACCTTAACCCTGAGTTGCCGAGTTAAGACTGTCTCAGTCCACCAGAGGTTGCTAATGTGCAGCTATGTTTCCAACAAGCTGCGATAGGGTTTTAAATGTGTATGAGAACAATGTCTAACTTGAAGGTTGAACTGCACCAAAAGTAATACTTCTGACCTCTAAGCTTCACATAGTACTTGATGTAGTCTACAGTAATGACAATCAGATTCATCTCAGTGACTGATAATACCAGTCAAAGTCCAGTTTACGTAATACAAAGTCAATGGAGATATGATTCACACCCAGGTGATAGCAGAGCTGCTTTAGACATTTCATGGTGGATAAACAATTAGCTGGTACAGCTATTTTTCAGCTGGGTCTAGGTTTAATTTTACGGAAACAAAATGTCTCAGTCGCTGACAGAAATTCAGGAAGAATGGAAATACCTTGAGCAAGACTATCAAAAACTTCAGGTAAGAAATGTCCCGTCAGCTGATTGTGTCATGTTCATTTCTGCTAAATCTATAATATTCTAAGTATTTTTAAAGACAAATTTTTTACATTCACCAAATACCAGTAAAGTAAATTTACCACAAATTTAGATTTATCCTATTTTATTTTTTACATTTTCTCTACAGTTATGTCATACATACACTTAAACCTTTTCTATTTCTGCTCTTCAGGAGACACATAAAAATTATCTACAGAAACTGGATGAAATCTCCAAACTCCAGAACAGCTGTTCGTCATCTATTGGCCGTCAGAGGAAAAGACTGAAGGAGCTGTCCAGCAAAGTCAATAAGTAAGTGCCCACACACCCACAAATTGCATGCATGTGATGTGCTGGTAGACGTAAGACGTAGGGTCATGCACATATCTCAGAAGGATAAAAGGTGAACAAAATACACCATCAGCTTAAAGCATCTGATAATTTTAATTTTATGGTCTGATGATATTTGCTCTTTTTTAAACGTGTCAGGTGCACTAAGGGCTCATCAGCAGATGATGCAAAGACTTTAGGTGACATAAAAGAAAAAGTCAAGACCCAAGAACATGCTTTCTCTGAAATGGACTCTTTCCTTCCCAAGAAAAATGGGTGATGACTTCTGTGTTTCTATATATTTCAAACTGAAGACTTTAAACTTAGGTTGGTCTGTAATGTGTTTTTTAAAAGTTAAATAAATATACTATGGTTTGGTTTAAAATCGCAGGTTATACCTCAATCTGGTTCTTGGGAATGTGAATGTGACTCTTCTCAGCAAACAGTCAAAGTAAGGATCAAATTTCAGATTTCCTTGTTAAATGTAACCTTTTTTTCCCCTAATATCATCTTGAACAGATTTTCCCTTAATCAGATGACAGATTTATGTCCCTCTGTCTGTTGTGTTATTACAAAGTTGTATGAAGTTGTGCAAATACATCTTTCCCAGATTTGCCTACAAGGATGAGTACGAGAAGTTCAAGCTGTACCTTACAGTCATCCTGCTGCTGCTCTCTTTCATATGTTTTTTCTCTGTGAGCTACAGGTGAGGCAAACATTGTCAGATGACATTATAACTGAAATCACCTGTTTCATTTGCAGTGTATTTACAGTGACAGGACATTTCATAGTTATGCATAACCTTGTTTGAGCCTTTTGCTTCAGATTTCTGGATGCAATCTTCAACTTCCTGCTGGTTTGGTACTACTGCACATTAACTATCAGAGAAAGCATCCTCATCACAAATGGATCCAGGTGGGTCACAATTCTGGGTGTATACTCCACAGTTATTGGCACTACTAGTGATGATGTGTACATGCCTTAAAATAAGTTATATTTCTTATTACAATAGCACAATCTCACTCTGAATAACTGTAGAAAACAATCAGCCTTTAATTTGAGGCCATGTTAGGAAATTATTATTATTATTATTTTTTTCATTGGATGTAGGTCTCATTGTACTTGACACCCCTCAGATTCCCAATGACATGAATAATGATGAAGCTTTTTTTTTTTTTTTTTTTTTTTTTTTTTTACAGTGTCTTTCAAAGTTAGCCATAGCCCACTGTTTCAATTTTCTATCCTCGTTTCAACTGCAAACTTTCAAGTATTTTGTTTGGATTTTATGTGATAGACCAACACAAAGTAGTGCATGATTGTGAAAAGAAAGAAAAATGATTCAGGGTTTTAATGGAAAAACAAAATTAAAATCTGGGCCAAAAATAAATCTCCTTCTCTCACATGTTTGCTGTGTCCCCTACTTGCCACATAGCAAAAACTTATGATGGTTTTCTTTAAACAAGGGCTTTCATTTTGCTCCTCTTCTGTTAAGGCCAAGTTTGTTGTGTACATCTAACAGTTGTCTTGTCAACCCACCTGAAATTTGGATTTCTGCATTCATGCTTTTGTGGTGAGCTGTTTTCTCTACTAAGTTGATTAGAGGGTGTATTCCTATTTCCCTCCGGTATTAATATGATCTGACACAGATTCAGATTTTTCTTTGATACTCAAAATTGGAGGAGTAGCAAAGAAATACTGGAACTCACAGATTCAAGTGAAGATGTGTGTTGATCTTTATAAGTCAGAAAACTGCAACAAAATAATAGTAACTATCCTCAACTTTATTCTAAGGCATCTGCACAAAACTTTTATGGGGTGTCAGTTATTATGGAGAGTGTTGTATTTTAATGTTTTTGACTAAACATGGAGCTCAAACTGACGAGATGTATCTCAAATCAGAATCAAAGGATGGTGGGTTTTTCACCACTACATCTCAGCCTTTTTATCTGGCGTGATGCTCACATGGTGAGTAGCAAAAAAACCCAACAAAACCTTAAAAAAAATCCTAAGCAAATTTTTACTCATCAAACTTCGCATTTCCCAACTTTTACATCTCCAGGCCAGATGGGAACCTTTACCAAACATTCAGGAACCAGTTTCTCGCCTATTCCTTATATCAAAGTATGTTCAAAGTCCTTGCAGAACAAATACATGGTTCTGATTCCTTACATGCTGATAGTTTTTCTTTGTCGTGTAACCCCCTTTAGATTTTGTTCAGTGTCTGCAGTACTATTATCAGAGTGGATGTCTGTACAGACTTCGTGCACTGGGAGAAAGACATAACATGGATCTGACTGTTGGTGAGATGTAGCAAAACACACGAAAGACACAAAATAGAGATAAACTCAGCCACACATACCATATGGCTTGAAATGTAGAAAATAAAAGTGTATTTAATATGGGGGCAAGAAAGAAACATGTTAAATGGTTTAAATGTTTTCTATTTTAAGAGGGATTCCAGTCCTGGATGTGGAAAGGGCTGACATTTCTCTTGCCCTTCCTGTTTTTTGGTCATGTGAGTACAATCTGTGAACCTGAAATGTTTCCAATTTGTGCAAAGTTAGCGAGAGATGACGAGTGTGATTTGTCATGGTTTGAACTGAGCAATAGTTGGTAGAAATTAAAATTACAGGAGAAAATTATATATATCCCAACCTACCTGACCCATATTTGAAAAAGTAATCACCCCCTTGTGATCGAAATGATTGATGTTGCCACCAAATGGGCTCAACCAGTTATGAAGTCTTAAGGGGCAATTACTTTTTTTGCTTTTGTAACTTTTTAAAAATAAATGAAATCTTCATTTGAAAACAACATTTTGTATTTGCTCAGTTTTCTTTGAGTGGGATTAACATTTGTTTAATGATCTGAAACATTTAAGTGTGACAAAAAAGTAAAATCAAAAGAAATCCCTAACGGTGTAAATACTTTTATACAGCACTGAAAATCCAAAATGCATCCTTCATCTGTTTCCTTTGAAAGCTTTATCGTTTTGTTTTGTCTTGCAGTTCTGGCAGCTCTTCAACAGCCTGTCTCTGTTCAGAATGGCTCAGCTCCCAGACTGTAAGGAATGGCAGGTCAGTCTACTCAGTTACCAGATATTGCTGCGTCACTATATTCCTGCTAAATGTTGCTGTGTCACTCTTTCCCTGTTTCATAACAAACTTATCCTTCATGTGTTCATCATTCACACCCTCAGACAACAGATAATTAATAAAGCTGTTAGTACCTAAATATCTAAAAGATCCAACAAAAAAAACCCCACACCTTCATCATCTTCTTTATAGAAATATATTATGACATTAATGTTCACTGCTATTTTCATGACTCATGTATTGCTCTCGGTCATTCATGTAATGTCAGGTCCGGATGTGTGGTCTCTGCTTCCTTGTTCTGTTCATGGGGAATTTCTTCACTACGCTCGCAGTTGTTCGTCACAAGTCGAAAAGCAGGAATCAGAAACCAAAGAGCATGTGATGGATAAAAATAAACATGGGGGAAAAAATGCTGTCTCACCAAAAGAAGGCTCATTCTGATCGTGTCTCCTGTCATGTCCTTGGATATGATAAAAAGAACATATAACTATGGTAAATGTTAATCCTGTTCAATCAAAGCTAGAAGTATATCTATATATGGCCGGAATAAAACCTAGATATAATTGAATAAGAAACCTACATGTGTGGGAAAATGACAATGCAAGAATGAAATCACTGTCTAATAAAGGATTCAGCTTTACCAAAATGTCTTTCTGTGAATCTCTTAAAAAATGTTATTGAGTAGACTCACTTGCACATGTCCAGTGCCATAAAAAATACATGCATACATACAGATTTCTTCTATTAAATCTTCAGGTTTAATATTAGGCTAAGATAAAGTGACTAAATAAAAATCTGATTTTTAGTCATTATTATGACGAGATATTCTCTTTCATGATTATCTGGTAGAGAGCAAATTAATGGTTCCATCTATTACAGCAAGTTTTTCAGATGCTGTAGCTGCAAGCAGCCCCAGACCATCACACTACCACCACCGTGTTAGACTGCTGCTGTGATGTTCTTTATCTGAAATGCTGTGTTAGTTCTGCACCAGATGCAACGAGAAAGCAACATCTTCTTCCAGAAGGCTCCTCTTTTATCTCTTCCATTCACAGAATATTTTGCTAAAAGTCTTGGAGGTCTTTGTGCTATTTGTGATGGTTCTTTGCATTCTTTTCGTTCAACTTTGGTTTCGGCCTTGGGACCCTCCTATGGACAGCATTTTGCCCAGGCCTTTTCTGGTTGTTGAATTAGAAAATGCAGACCTCAAATGAAACAAATAAGGTCTACAGTGCTTTAGATGTTGTTCTTGGTTATTTTGTGACCTCCTTGATGAGTTGCGAATGAAGTACTTTGGATTTATATATAGAATGCTCCTGTTTACTTTGTCTGGAATAGTTGGATTGGTCACACTGACAAAATCCAAGAGCCAAGTCAAATGCCCAGAAGGAATGGTCTATTTAGGAAGTCATTTGTTACACATCCAGACCAGCAATAAGTATGTAAATGATTTGATTTGCAAGAAGTTGGCACACGCAGAACAGTTACCAGAGGAACCAGGTGGTGGCAGCATGAGTGGAGGGTTACGTAGGGATCAACTTCCCAGCTCTTGACGGTTTTTGTCAGTGACTGTTTTTTGACATAGGCTTGAGTTTGAGATAACCATCTTTAGCCCTAGTTTTGTGTATCATAAAGAAGAAACATCTTTGTTCAACATGTTAAAATAAATTTGACATAAATTTTGATCTCATGTGCAAAATGATAGGAGTTGGACTGAGAAACTTTGGCAAAGGTTAGAGGTATGAGATCATTGCATCATGTCACACATGTTTTATTTATGCTCTATGATAAAAATTTATGATCTAAGATTAAATTTGACTTTTAGATGGGCAACCACGGTTTATAGCTGAATGCAGCATAGGGTTAATAAAAGAAAGAAGCAGTTGTAAAGGAATGGATTAGACAAAATGAAGGTAAGAAAATCCCCATTTCAAAGACTGTTTTATGTCCTAGTGTTATCTTATGCGGTCACCCCCTGGTTTGTGCTGAAGTCATTCTGAAGATATCTTGAAGGCGTGTTTCTTTTAAACAGGAATGTGTATAGCATTAATATTCTCAGTCTCAAAAAGCTTGTTTTGAGATATTACAAAGTACAAAGTATTAGTTTTATCAGTGACTATTTAGTTAGCTGTTGGTTGCGCTCTGAACATCTTTTCTGTTTGCTTATTTGTATGCCAAATCAATAAAAATTAGAACCCTCCAGGGGTGTGCACAATGTAGGCACTGCAAGAAAGTATTACAGTGCACTCGTGGTTGCCTTATCAAGCTGAAGTTGACGTCTGATTCTCATTGTATGTTTCCCTTCTTAGGATTCTGTAAGGAGCCTGGATTGCATTTGATCATTTCTACTTCAAAATCTCAAATACCTTTGACGTTCAAAAAGAAAGGCAAATGTTAGATGTTTCTTATACCACAGTTATATCAAAGCTTTATTTATGTGGTATATTAAAACTTTAAGGACCAGTTCTCTGACCTCCAAATGGGCTCTCGTGGGTTATCTGCAGATGCAGTGTGTTGCTAAATGTCAAGGTAATCAGAAAAAAGAAATAGTTGGAATTGAACAGATTTGGTGGGGGGAAAGAAATTAAAGACTACATCATGACCTGTTGCCATGCTGAATGTACCATACTGCCACATCTTGGCTTTTTTTGCAATGCAGTAATTTTGAAGGTGTTTTAAACATATGCCTCATACAGGAATATAGCACTGTAGTCAAGTAAAATCAAAAGGATTACAGTATAAAATACATTTAAAAAACAAAATTATATCAAAAGTTAAAAAAATGACAGAAGTCATTTCAAACAAAAAAACACTGATGGTTCTTTAAAAAATTGCTTTGGTTTTATTAGATTTTATTGTGTCAGTAGAAAGTAAACTTTTTAATTAAAAAAAAAACCTTTGCTTTCAGGGAAAATTGTTGAAACAAAGGTTTTGGTTAAAAAAAGGAAGTCTAGAGAGCCACTTAAGGCTTCCTGGAATGAACTGACAAGCAGATTTGCGAAACAAACATTTTGTCTGTAAATGAATTGAAATGTAACTAAAAATCACATGGCATCCAGCATCTCTTATCACTAGTCAGTGATTATCTATTTTAAAGCAGTTTAAAGGTAATACTTTCCTTGCTTATTTTCATATTTCTGTTTGTTACTAACTGTCTGAGAATTTTACATTTTAGTTTAGTAAAACATGTGAATGCAGATGTGAATGCAGACTGAAGGCCTCACGTCAAGCAGCTGGGCTGTATCAGCCTTGTGTCCTTGGCATTGTGAACATAAACAGTGTTTAACTTGGAGGAGAACACTTTTGATGAATCTGCTTTCCAGCTCAGTTCAGCTGGTTGAGTTGCATAACCATGACCCTTTGCCTGCTGCACCTTGACAGTTATTTGATAACATGTGATTAGAGAACCCGTTGATCGGTCCAAAAATAATAAAATACTGAAAATCACTAGGAATAAAAACTTGCACAATAAGCAAAATATCCACCCTAAAGCATGACAAACAAATCTGTAACTTCCCTAAAAGGGGAGACATGAGTGTGTTGGAGTGACTTTGGGCCTCAGACTGGATGAGTCCCCCCCCCGCTGATTGGACGGAGTTGGTTCGGTCCTTCATGGCGTAAAGTTTCCTTCCGCGTTGAGCGCAGTCTGAGTCTGACACAAAGAGGAGAGCAGCAGGTAAGGTTCGCTCTTTGCTCGCATTTTTCACCCTGGTAGGGACAATTTCAATCTGTAGGAATCTGCAGAGAGTGGGAACACTCACTACAACACTACAGGGTCGCTTTACAGTGAAGACTTCTAGCTTTTTAGCGATATGTTAGCTTGAGACCAGTGTGTTACGCAAACCGGGGATTAGTTCGTGGCAGCTCCTGTTCGCTCCACGGTTAAAGGATAATTTACTCGGATATGTGTCAGGATGTAGACACCTAAGTAGGCTTATGAACTTGTTTATGCGTAGTGCAGCTTTCACAGCTACACAATCCAGGACTTAGTCATAGCCCGGTCCGTGCTAATTCGTTTCTGATCCAAAATGTGTTTTTTTTTATTATTTTGTTGTTGTTGTTGTTGTTTTGTTCCCATCAATAAGAACACGAAGCAAAAAAACAAAGTGAAATGTAGGCTTAAACAACTGGTTCGCAGCTGTAAACACGTGGAACTTCACTAAAGCCGGTGGAAACCAGCGTTATAATGTGGACTATTACACAATTGGCGACCAATCAAAAGTTATTTTCCTCCTAATAGTTATAATTGGACTATCAAGATGACCTCTCTAAACCGTCTCTGCTTCCTAACAAGTAATTAATTTATTATCGCTTTGACGAAAGCTGTAGAAGCCTTTTTATTTTGGTGTAAGTGATGATTAATTAAAGTCTCCAACTCACGATTTTGTGAACGCAGTGTATTATTGCCCGCAGCAGAGGTTATGTAGTTGAGAGCTGGTTAGGGTGGGTCATATTGACTTTTTTCACACTTGATTATATAATAAACGAAAACATTGAGTAGTATTTGAAATGGATCTGATTTATTCTTGTTGAACCTCCCTCACTAAGTGCAGTTTGATATGATCTTTATTTATCAAAACCAGTAATAAGTAATAAACTTGTCATGGTTCCCTCAAAGTGTGCACTTCAGAGAGGATTTGTGTTGCTATGGTGCACCGTGAGGTTGCTTTTAATGGGCTGGTAATTAAGTAATTAACTTGTTCTGTAGAAGTGGTTTACCTCCAATCGACATAATCTGGGTATGTATAGTAACAGTTTTCATTTTATGTCAGGCAGTTTCTTTGGTTTAAAGTCCTTTTAATGAGCTACCAGAAGGAGCACCGGAGTGTAAGCAACAGAGAGTAATGTGGTACTGCTCCTTTTCCAACTGTTGCTGAGCACTGCCAGTTAGCTGGCTGATAGAAAAACCACTGCACTTTTTTTTTTCTTGCTTACAAGAAAGGTAGATTTGACTGTGTAGAAATATTTCCAGTCATTGCATGGAAACTAAAGAAGGACCACCCATCAGTCTTATTGTAGTAGCTGTGTTTTAACACTGCAGTTGGCAAGCTGACTGCAGACTGGACACCATGACAGGAGACCTAACCTGCTAATATAAGCTTGTTATAACTGGTAGCTCTAAATAGAAAGAGCAGAAGGGAAAAAGCAGGTCTGAACAATAAATCAGTAATAACATATATAGTGATAGACACATGATCAATAACCATTGGATAATATGTCTGATAGGACATTCAATATATGGAATATTCATTGAACTCTGATCCAGAATCGCACAGCATTCTGGGGGATGTAGGCAGAGGAAAGACTTTAGCCATTCAACCTCTCACTGTAAGCTAAGCAAGGTTGGTGGCATCAACTAAATCACTCGCTCTTTGGTAACCTAGCAAAAACCTGATGAGTAACGTGTGCAGCAGCACTTTAAGGTTTTGCCACCACGCCTCAGATCTGCTTTGAAAAAAAACACCAGCGTGGAGAGAAAACTGTGGGTAAAAGAAGAAAGGTCACTTCACCAATTTAGCACTATTTCAGATATTTAAAACAAAAAACTAATCAATAATTACTGATATCGACTGATATGAAATGCTTATATCGTGATGTGTTTTTCAGCCATATCGTCCAACTCTACCAAAAAGGTGTAATATTCGAACTAATACGTAGATTTACTGTATTTCTATATAGTCTATATTTCTGCTTAAGTCTATGTATCAAATTCAACACAATAAGTAAATGCTACCAATGGCATTATTATAATTGTAATAGTCATCATATTATTATTTTTAAGCAGCAGTAAGAAGAGGTGTTGCTGTTCTGTTAAAAAAAAGAGCAAATGAATCCTGTTATTCATCTTGTTTTAGATTTTAGTGGGAAAACCATGATGCTGTTGTGTTTTTCATGAGAAGGAGAATCTCACACTGCATCCTGTCCAGGATGTCTCACTTTCCAGAAGGTTTGGATTTCTGCTCACTGAGAGATTATTTTCTACATCTCTAAGAGATTTATAAAGTGTTGATTATTGGTACGTTTTAGTACTGAATAGTATCAATTCTTGAAACAGATTTTTTTTAATTGTTCATTTGATAAGGACAAATATGTACATTTAACATTTTATATGCTGTAGCACTTATAGCCATGTCTAAATTGCTATGCTTGTCCCTGGAAGGGCCTTTACGATATCGATATCTTTTGTGAAGTTGATGGTATTTGTAGTGGCCAGTTAAGATTTTTGACCTGAATTTTGTCAGATTGTATGACTTATGGATGAATATTATGTTGGGTTTGGCTGTATTGGTAGAGAAGTTGGAAGCCGTTTTCTGAACACCGTGTTTTGTAAAGTTTTAACAACCTGATTTGGATTTCTCTTTTACTAAATTGTTGTGAGATGTGTTTTAAGGACAGCATGGAATCCTTTTTTTGTTGTTTTTTTTTTGCTATCATTCTTATTGTTGTCATTAAATATTTATCTTAAGACAAGAGTTGATATCAAGTCACTCTATAAAACAGGGTTTTACTCTATATTTAGCATATATTACTGATTAGCAATACTAGCATTACTAAAAAAACCCACTCTCAGTGTATATTCCTAAAGAATGTATATACCTTAACATTGTGGTTAAAAGGCCGGCAGCTCTCTTACAGCCTGACTGAATCACAGATATGTTCCGAGATGTTGTAAGAAATATAGTTTCTCTTTTAAATAGCTTCCTACATCTTTTGTGTTCCTTCTGGCTTTATTTTAAGTGCCCCATTGATGCTGAATTGGTTTTTCCTCCGGACGGACTATCGAGCGGCTGCGAAACATCATGTGTAAATTAGAAGATTGCTGAAAAGGGTTGTTATTGTTCGATAGCTATTTATAAAATATCAATATGAGTTAATTAGGAGCTGCAGATATTTATTCATATCTGCTTGCCATATGCTGTACTGTTCAAGCTGTAGGTTAGATAACATCTAAAATATAATTATCCAGGAAATGTCCCTGTTTATTTCTGAGGCAAATATCTCTGCACGGCAATCTATATGAAATGTACAGGAATTACAGGAAGGGGTTTTGTCCACACCAGACGTCATTACGCAACTTAAGCCCACTCTGACTTTTGCTCCTACTGAAATGAACACCTGGCTGCTCATAAACTGGTTTAATTAATATCTCTTTGAATCAGTAGCAGCCTGCATGTCTGCAGAGCCAGCACTTTGTCTTACTTGTGTTTTTTTTTTGTTGTTTTTTTGCTTTGTTTTTTTTTTTTTTTTTTTCATTACTGTGTCACTTTCTGTAGTTGTAATCAAGCCAAATGTGGGGATTAGAAAAACAAACGAACCCTGCACTCATTGTTTTCCCATCCCAACCTGAATGTGGAGCGTTCAGAACACGATGTCCTCTCCTGCTCAGCTTGAAAAGAGTTGATGTCGATGCATGACATGAGATTCCTCACCCATCCAGAACGCTGGGTTACAGTGTTAAGTTCTGGAGAGCTAAATGTTAAGCAAATTATCCAGTAGTGTATGTTTGAAAGACTTCATTGTGTTATACCACATTCGTTAGCAATCATGTTCCCTGCAGGAATTCCCTGAATCCCCAGTGATGTTGAGCTGTGAAACTAAAGTATGCTGTAGCAAACAGATTACATTCACAGATCACTTAAATCTCCCAAAATGTGTTGCTTTCGAACATCTTTCGTTTCAATTTTTGAAACATGTTCTGTACAAATGTAAAATAAAAAGATACTATAGAGGGATTAAACGATTTAATATTACTTTTATTTAGAGAAAGTCATTTCCTTCTTTTTCCTATTGTAGCACTGAGCGTCAACATGGCAGACAAGGACCCAGAGACCAGAACCCACATCGTGGGTGAAGAGGAGCCTCTCTTCAGCAACCTGGACATCTTCCTCTTCTCTGTCATTGTGGGCCTCGTCATTTATTGGTTCATGTCACGCAAGCAGCCCGAGCCCATCCCTGAGTTTAAGAAACTTGATACCCCGTGAGTTTTTGCCTTTATTTTTCTGTGCTGCTTAATTCAAGGTGAATATCTTGTTTGATTTTAAATGTTTTCAACACTGTAGTTAGGAAATTTATTGCTTTTTCGTTCCTTCACTGTCATACAGTTTGATTAATTTTTTTTATATGCAGGTATTATAATGTAAAATTAAGGATTCAGGTAACGTTTTGTCTCATTACACCTTGAGGTACAAGCTGCAGCCTGCAAAGTTTTAAAACTGCCTTCCTTTAACCTGAGTACAGTTAACAATTGAGTAACGTGTAGAGTTGAACAGAAATGCTGGGAAAGCAGAAGGTGTTTGGATTGTAGAGGATGGCATGATTCTCTCCTATTTCTGGGTTTGATCAACATGGAGATGATTAGGATTACAGTGGAAGTGAAGTAGTTGGAGGCTGTAAATAGTGAGCAAAAACCCAAGGACTGTTTGACATATTTGATGCAAATGGTTGTATATTTCAAGTAGGCCCACTTCTAAGGGCAATCCCAACAAAATTGTGTGCGAAGACGAGCTTTGTACTAAC
This sequence comes from Anableps anableps, assembly GCA_014839685.1. Taxonomy (NCBI): domain Eukaryota; kingdom Metazoa; phylum Chordata; class Actinopteri; order Cyprinodontiformes; family Anablepidae; genus Anableps; species Anableps anableps. The sequence goes on along the minus strand of CM026068.1, from coordinate 20,727,066 downwards.
TGTCACTGTAAAATGCTTGAAGCTTGTGTGTGAGAGGGCACAGTTTGATGCTTGAGGTAAATGTTTCACCAGCTGTGACCTTTGCTTCCCTCTGCTTTCTTCTTTACTCACAGGCTTTTTTGACTCAAACTAACCTGATATTTCAGAGGCGTGAAAGAGGCTTGGCTGTATTATCTTGAACTCTCTCTGCACTGGCCACATTTTTAGTCACTCCCTTATTTTTGGGGGGTTCTTTGAAAAGAAAAGAAAAGCCTCAACAAAGCGAGTAGCAGCTGCTGCATTCTTGGTGTTGCTGTGCAAAAGGATACAGGCTGAAATGGGAAAATCCTCAGCTCTTGTGTGAAATAAAAGCCTGTCTAGAGTTCAGACAGGGTCTAATTATAAACAATAAACTCCTGTAATTTTTAGTTTACTCTTCACTTTGGAATTTGAAAATGTCAAAAGAGAAAAGGTGACCATTGTTCAGTATAAATCACACCACACCTGCACCAGCAATACCTTCCTGAACTTTAATGCTGCCTTGAAGCTTTACTTCATACTTAGGGCAGTTGCCATTTTGGAAGCTGATTGATAAAGATCAAACCTTTTATCCATGAAATCCATAAAATAACTCAAGTTGTCAGAAAATCCAGTGGTGATGCAGCAAAATACAATTTTGTCACTTAATCCAGGTAAAAAACAATATGTCATTTTCTTACTACATCATTTAACAGTTATGAGTTTGGTTTTACAAAACCAGAATGTTCAGCTGTTAAATAAATTTAATGCCTTGGTGGGTCCATATTTTCCAGAGATTGTATGCAGCTGCAGAAGTTTTTGGAGAGGGAATAGTTTCATCTTTATTTAGTAAAAGACAGTTCCAGTGTTTCGCGTTATGAAGGAAACGAAGGCGAAGTGTTGAGGCTCATTCTTTTACCACACAGAAAGTTTGGTTTTTCTTGGGCTTTTTTTTCCAGGAACCTTTCTAACCAAAGTAAAAGGCTGTTTGACCCGACTGTATGTGTCCCTAGAGGGAACGGATACAGGAAGTGAACAAATATCAAGAACTGAGCTGGACTCCCCTCCCCTTAAAGGGCCAGTGATTATCTAACTGTTACGAAGGGGGTGTAGCCTTTCATCTCTTTCCTGTGCTTTTTTTTCCCCGTCGTCCCTGAACCCACTTTGAAAGTTCTCTGGGGAGCAAGCCAAGTCCTTTTGTCCAAAAGTGGAAAGTTGAGGCAGAAGACAAGCAGCCCTTTCTTCTCCCTGCCTTACTTTTTTCACTCTTCTTTCCCCACAGCTATGTTTTTCTTCTTCTTTCCTGTCTGTATCTGGACGGAGCTGCTCTGCCATTAGGCCATGTCACAAATGCAATCCTTTTATGATAAATGAGGTTGCCATAGCAATGACATTCCCTTCTCTCCTCCAATGAGGTGGGGGCAGGGGGAGGAAAAAAAACGCACAGCCCTTTTCCTCCTCACTGGTCCACAGAAGAGTTCCTCTGATAACCAGTCAAATTTTCAGAATGGATCTTGTGGACGCTTTCCCTCCCAACACCTTTCAGAGCGCTGAGGAGGAAAAGGGGTGGGGATGAGGAGGAAGGCATTTCCAGCTCCTGATCATTTCAGTGTGTGTTCGCGTGAGTCAGAAACTGTGGCTCTGCAGCTCGGCTACGTTTTATGGGAAAGTCAGTTTCCCACCATTGTGTTCCCGGTGGTTGGCAGAGGCTGACGGGGCTCGCGGGCTGTCGCTCTCTCTGGGTGGATGTTTCAGAGGCAGTCGCTTCTGGTTTCAGAGAGCAGCACAGGAAGAGGAAGAGTTCAGATTGTGCTGGAGGTGAACGTGAAATCTGGCTGAGCTTCAAACCCTCAGAGTATCCATCCGCCTGTCTGGTGTGGTCTCACTTTTCCGTCTTGTGCTTTTGGAGTTTGTTTTTGTTTTGGTTTTTTTTGTTTTTTTTTTTTTACTTTGAACATTGTGGCTCTTGGCTTGGCCTACACAGCCGTGCTGGTTCAAGTGTTTAGCTACAGGTCTGCATGTCATGGGCTGTGTCTTCTCACTGCCAGAGGACAGGAGAGATGCTGCTGAGAGGTCAGTAAAGTTTTTAATGTACCACTTCAAACCCTCTTTGAGGGAGAATGAATGAATGAGAATGAATTCCACCTCAGAAACTTTTACCAAATGTAAACGGTACACTAAGCATATAGTTTCTTTATTATGCTGACAAGACTGTCCTATGGAAAACACACCATGTTTCAGAGAAGAGATGGAGATAAAATCTGTTCATCTGCAAACATAATTGAATCAGCTTGTAATTAAGTGTTCTCAGGCTTAATCATTTCCCGCTCTAGTCATTTGCACATTTCCATCATGATTTAATTTTATTCATGAAATGATCCCGGCATAAAGATCCTCACTGCTTGTTGCAGCAAAAGTCCGTCTGCTTGCTTAAAGTGAGAGAAATCAAGCTGAAGTCATGAAAATCTCTGCTGTTCTGGGTCTGCACTTTGTCCACAGTGGCTTTGTTCACACATGCTGCACAGAGAGGGCAATGTACCCTCAATCTGGCAGGAGAGGACTGACAACTTCTGCTCAACAGAATCATATTTTAAACGTCATCGCAGCGTTCACTCACAGAACCAACAATGGAACAGTCCAAACAGCAAAAGTACCAATCCCAACAACATCAGTAGGAGGAGAAGTCATTTATTATTGGTCTTTTGTTTTCTCTTTTTTTTTTTTCTTTTTTTTTTTTTTTTTTTGGGGGGGGGGCACAGAGTTTGATTTTAGGACTTTCTGTATATAGAAACAGAAAATAATGCATGAAAAATATTTGTTTCCATTGCCTGTCTAAGTGATCCCTCTGTTTGTCCATCCCTTGCTCCATTTGGACTTCCATCCATCAGCGTCTCTGTTCATCCATGACAAGAACTACTTCCAGTCAGTTTACTGTTTTGAAAACGGTCATTTCCAATGGTCATGAATTTTGACACAATAAACCACGATGGCAAGCATTTCATAAATATTCTAATTTAGCATTAGTGTTTTTTTTTTGTTTATTTCTCTTTAAACACCACCTATGTAAGGTGGTCATAGACAACAGCAACAGCAGAAAAACACAACTTTTAAGATTATTACAGGATGACTGCACAGTTTAACAGTTTTTTTTGTTTTTTGCTTTTTTTTTTTCAATTTATTTTGTGGTTAAAAACATGATTTTACTTCAAAATTAATTTTGTACTTTGACTTGTATTTAAGAAGGTGAAGGGTAAAAAATATTTCAAACTCCAGTAACCTGGTAACTGAACCCTCCCTCCAGTGTAACTGTGGGACATTCAGTCTGAACTGATAACAGCTCTGTTAAACCCTGTTAAATCTGTCAGCAGTGCCTGGATGAGGTGTTTTTGTAATCAGGAATGAATACCAGTCCTTGAGTGCCACTGTCCTCCAACTTTTAGCCTTTCACTTGATTCAGCTGTGTTGGAGCAGAGATGCATCCAAACGCTGCAGGACAGTGGCACTAGAAGACTGGAGCTGCTGACCCCTGCAAGTCTGTTTAATCTGTTCGAATTGCACACAGCTTTTCTTCTTTAGAAACATTCTGTTTTTACTTTGATTAAACTTATGCAATAAATTAGACTCTGATTCCTGAATTTGCTCACATTGAGCTTTAATGGCCGAGCAGCTGTCCAGTGCTCATTTTTCTTGTAAAAAAAAAAAAATGATCAGGAAGTGCATTCATTGTGCATTTTTGTGATGCTGAAAGTCACTTTCCTTGTAATCTTTTTTCAGTGGAGGCAAATCTGCAGGTGTCTGCTCTGCTCTTTGATGCTCATTGAAGCGGCGTTGCCTTTTATTATGGCTCAATAATAGATTTAGCTTCCTAAGCTCCACTTGACCAACCATCTGCCAGCACACGCTATTTGATCTGTGTCAGTTCATTGATTAGTTTTGCAGAACCATATGAATGTAGATGTCTGAATTACCATGACATATGCCCCATTGAGATTAGATCACTTCCTCCTTAATATTGAAAACTTATCTAGAACATAATAAGCAGTTGAACCAGCACAGTAACACTGCACTAGGCACTATCTTACTAGTAATTACTCTCCCACCTGTTCTTTTGAGATAATCCTTATCTGTTGCACAGTAAATGTTTCTCATTGATTTTTACTGAACTTCACGTGCTTCAGTGTTCCCCAGCTGAACCAGGTTTAGCCAGTAAAACGGTCAAATCTCTGAGAATCAGCACACAGGTCAGAACTCAGAAATGAGGGATACTGTCACTGACACTGATGACTAAATAAATCTAAAAGTCATTCTTATCTTTTAACCTTTATAGGTTTGCGCACACTAAGTTGTATTTGCTAAGGTGCTTAAGAAAACTCACAATTACTTTCACTTTTTAAAATATTTTAGCAGCCAAACTCAAAATATCGTTTTTCCTTTTTTTTATTTATTTATTTTTTTTTCCCAGATCACCCACCACCCGGGAGACAAGTTTCATCGAGAAAATGAAGAAAACTGTGAGTCATTAAACTTTTTAACATGACCAGATGTAGCTCCAGATTTCAAAACTCCTGCTTGGACTCCTGTGGTCTTCTTTTTTCCCCAAGCCAGAGCTGTAAATAACGAGGCTGGTTTTGAATCCTGTGGTTTAGCAGCAAATGGCTTGGATACCATGATGGTTGAGGAGTAGGCTTTAGTTATCACTGCAACATTTAGGCATGTGTAAATATATATATATATATATATATATATATATATATATATATATATATATATATATATATATATTTAGCCTAGCAACCAGCCAGAATATATGTTAAAAAAAACATTATTGTGGAAATAAATGTGGAATAATTTAAAGTGCCAATTCTGCCCTTTCATGTGCAAAATGTAAACATCTTTTTGTCAATTTGTGAACAGGGAAAGAACGTCATAGTGTTCTACGGCTCTCAGACGGGTACAGCTGAGGAGTTTGCCAACAGGCTCGCCAAAGACACTCAGCGCTACGGCATGAAAGGAATGGCTGCTGATCCGGAGGAGTACAGCATGGTAATCCGCATGAGAGGAGCCACTTAGACACTACAGGAGTCCAGTAAAATGATCAGTATGTGCTGAAGGCAATATAAACTAAAACATTTAACGCTAATCATCAGAAATCAAAAATGTCTTGCTGCTCTGCTGTAAGAAGCAAAGTATGCATGAACTCATTTTCTCACAGTTCTTTTACAAAGGGAGAGACTTGATAAAAATGGTTAGGTGCACTGTGCTTCATGTCTGCACTTCATGTCCTTTGATGTGATTAGGGGGAACTGGGCCGTCTGGCCGAGATTCAGAACTCCCTCGCCATATTTTGCATGGCCACGTACGGAGAAGGAGACCCTACAGATAACGCCCAGGACTTTTACGACTGGCTGCAGGAGAACGATGATGAGGACCTCTCTGGGCTGAACTACACAGTGAGTCTTTATCATTAGGGTTTTTTCTAAGCTAGTAGTGATGCAGGGTGCTTGGCTTTCCAGGTTGCTCATGTAATGATGCACTGGTGTGCACAGTGCAATGCTCCCTGTGCGAATCATTTTTAGAGGTTGTTTTCTGCTGCATGTTCAGCTGCAATTACTGATCATTTAAATACATCGTCAGATATTGATTTCAGTGTTTCCAAGAAGATTAGGTCCACAGCATTTAACACACCATCAGATACTTTAAAAGTTACAAAAATTATATTTTACAGGAATGTTTAGTTTATGATTTTGTTTATTCTGAAGATTGTAATTTTGGTAGTTAATTTTTGTGCCTTTTTTTTTTCTTCTTTTCACCAATAACCTGCCTGGGTGAGGATGGAAATAAGATTGTTTGGCTACATCCCACACACTTACATGTTGGGCTGTATTACAAACTCTCTTTTGATGAAGCAAATTTAGACAAAATGTTAGCTAATAAAAAAATGTCACCAGTATGCCTAGCTAATTTTATTTTCTTATACAGGCTAGGTCATGTTTTTTCCACTAAAATTATGCAAAAGACATGAACGTACACTTTAATAATAGTTTAAAACTAATGTTCTTGGTGTTTGCATATGGGGAAAAGGAGCTGTATTTACATCTTGTTTAACTGTTTGTGTTTTTTGTCTCGCTCACGTGAGCGATGTTGGTGTATTTGCAGCAAAAAGTAGTTCTTCAGCGTTTTGACTTTTCAGATTTTTATTTTTAAAAAGGCCCACATCCTTTCCTTTAGAGCCACTGAGGACTTTTCCACTAAAGAGGTTGCAGTTCTGGTGCTGGTCCTTGAACCAGTTCTTAACTTGTTCTGTAAAACAACCGACTTACTTTTCCACTACCGAGAGCCAAGTCAGAGCCGTGTGATTACATCATTGTAAGCGTCTTATTCATTTGTTTGATCACCCCCTATTTTCTTCTTTGTTTTGTGGAGAATTGTAGTGCATGGAGACAATTTTACCACACAATATTATTTATCCCAGTACCCCTGCAAACAGATTCTAAAACTTCACCATCTTCATTTAGCTGGTGCTGGGATAGCTCTGGTTTTTGGTGTTAGGGTCAGAGTTTCTCCTGGTAAAAACACACAAAGAACTGGTGTTTAGCAAGCACTAGCAGCAGGTAAACACTGGAACCAATTTGATGGAAAAGGCCTCAAAGTTATGGACTACCTCGGGTCTGCATCCTTTACAATCTGAAGAGCTCTTTTTTTGCCATCCTTCATACGATATGAAATTTGGTCACAGGACCTACTCACCCCTGGAGAAAAAGTGCAGTTGTATACTGTTTATTTTTGTTTCTTTCTTAAAGTTTTAGTGTTTAGATCAAAGAAAATCATAATTTTTACATTCAGGAAAAAAATCTTTAGTATAAAAAAAAGCCTACTCAGAGAGAGAAGAACTACAGTTTCCTTTTAAAGCGTCACGCACTTCTGTACAATTTTTGGTGAACGTTATCAAGATGGTTGTAGCGTGACAAAATTGTGTAAATGTGTTGGAGTTATGAAAGCTTTCACAAGGCTTATGGTGGGTATGTCTTGCTGTTTGTGTTCTCACAGCCTAACATTTGTTATAATTATGTCAGACCCATAAGTTGGGAGGTTTACTCTTCCTAAAACACATTCACAGAAATGCAGATAAGTGTTTCCACTTGATTGGCCAGTTCCAAAAAAAAAAAAAAAAAAAAAACTGTTTATGAATTTCTAAATTAAACTGATTTTTTTGCTCTTAGATGCCAAAGCTGTGTGCTGATCCTCCAATATTTCTCATCATCTGTCTGCAGGTATTTGCTTTGGGCAATAAGACCTACGAACACTACAACGCAATGGGAAAATATGTAGACAAAAGGCTGGAAGAACTGGGAGCCAAGCGCATCTTTGATCTTGGTTTAGGTGATGATGATGGGAAGTAAGTAATCTCGTAAATGTCAAAGTGTGACTCGTGAAATCAGTACTGCAAAAATAGGGTTTCATGAATGGACCTCAAATCTGCACAGTTCAAATTACAGATTTCGTTATTCAGTTTTTAATCAGGATGATTGATGTTACTGATCCATGTGTATAAAAGCCAGCCTATTTTGTTCAGAGTATGTGGAATTCTTTTGCCATAATTTTCCATACCAGTTCATGAAAATGAGCCAAAATCCAAATTTTAAAATGAGAGGGGGAAAAAAAGTTTCTTTATTTTTTTTTAGCTTCTACACAATTTTCAGTTTTACAGAAACACATTATTTGTCTGCTGGCTCAAGGAATTATTTATGTAGCATTTCCTGTAAATTAAGCATGTTCAGCTGTGGAAAAAAAATATAATTGGCTATTTTAGGAAGAATTAAAATTATATTCACCTAAAGTAGAAAATTTAGAATATACCCACTGTGTGAATTGTGACAAATTAACATTAATGGTTATCGGTTTTGGCCTAATGCTTTGTCTTGGATTGCCTATATGAAAATTTAAATATAAATTTGCATTACTGTCAGCCTTAGAGTAAAGACACAAAAACAGTGTAGCAACAAGTTAAACACACACAAAGGGATGTAATTTAGGACAAAGCCTGACCAGCAAGTTTTGTAAGTTTTGGCATGTGTGGAACCAGCACCAAAGAGCTAAGTGTTCACAATACAGCTACCTGGAGCTGAGAGTCATCTCCTGCTTAATAATCATAATGATAATACATTGTATTACAAAAGAACTGACAATAAATATTGGGCAGAGTGAGAACCTAGAGTCTGCTTAGTGACCAACAATGTTTCCGTCTAACTGGGCATCGACTGTTTTTGAAACTGTGTAATAAGAATGAGGACAGCAGAAAACAGGCTGTAACAGACAGTAAGTTATCAAAGGAACACAGACTTATCACAAAGTTATAACAACCAATAATGCTGCCTAAAAGACATGCACACATTCAGAGACAAAATATGAATATGATATTCACTGTGAAAAACCAAGACAGTTTGGGGGAGGCGACCTCGCTAAACCAGCATTAACATCTATTCATCAAAGTTGAAAAGTTGAAAATTCTTTTGGTCTGTAAATGCATGAAAAAAAAACATGTTCTTTTTTTAGTTCAATATGAAATCAGATAAAGTTTAGGGACTTGTGCATTTATTCATAACTGGGAATAATCTCTTACTTGCCTCATTTCTGTTAGACTCAAAACTGGCACCTCCACTTCTATCAAGGAACCTGCTGCACATTTTTTGTGTTTTATAGTCAGTGTTTGTTTCATTTACAGTCTTAATTAAATTGAAGTTTATACTTAGAAGCTTGTTTGAGTAAAGGTAGGAAAGCTAGAGATCGGCATGTTCAGACCTAAGAGGTCTGAAAAAGTATGGGATTTGACTTCATTATTTTTCAGGTCTGGATAAGTATGGAAAAGGAAAATAAGAGTATGGGAAAATATTTGTATTTCCAGACTTAGTCCCTTATGCCCTTGTATAAATGGTGTCTTTCCTTTCCTTCCTTGTGTCCTAATTCCTTTGTTTTTGTACCCTACCGCTTTTCTTCATTTGTTTTTCACTCCTTCCTTCCGTGTGACCTTCCTTCATTCTATACATTGTTTCCCATCTTCCTTCATTTTTTGTTTCCATTTCCTTCTTCCTTCCCACCTACCTTCCTGTTGTCCTACCTCCTTTCTTCCATTCTGTCTTTTCTTTCTTGTGTATTTCCTTTCTTCCCTCCTTCTTTCCTTCATCCCTCTCTTCCTTCAGCTTGCCCACTGTTGAAATGTCAATCACAAATTAAGTGTAGTATTTTATATTTTATAATGACTGTAAAGGTCTGGGAACTTTAATCTGGAAAAGTCAAGTTTGTTTGTACAGAACATTTCAGCAACAAGACAGTTCAAAGGGCTTTACATCATAAAAACATAATATAGTCACCAATGCGAAACAAGCAATATACATTACATTTTGTCAGATGCCATTTATATACATCAGATATATTGATCAATGTTCTACTTATTATTAATCAAAGGCAGCTTTAAACAGGTGGATTTTTAGCCTTGATTTAAAGGAACTCAGTGTTTCAGCTGTTTTGCAGTTTTCTGGAAGTTTGTTCCAGATTAGTGGAGCATTGAAACTGAAAGTTGCTTCTCCATGTTTGGTTCTGGTTCTGGGGATGCAGAGTAGACCAGAACCCGAAGACCTGAGTGTTCTGGAAGGTTGATATAACAACAACAACAGGTCTTTAATGTATTTTGGTGCAAAGCCATTCAGTGATCTATAAACTAACATAAGTATTTTAAAGTCTATTCTCTGAGCTACAGGGAGCCAGTGTAAGGACTTTAGAACTGGGGTGATGAGCTCTATCTTCCTGGTTTTAGTGAGAAGTCTGAAATTATTACCTGAATAATGTTCAGAAACCCTGAAAAACAGAAGTTTTCTGCCAGTTAAAGCCTGATCAGAACATCTCTGTTTAAACTTCATGTTTTGTTTCTGTTTCAGCCTTGAGGAAGATTTTATCTCTTGGAGAGAACAGTTCTGGCCAGCAGTCTGTGAACACTTTGGTGTGGAGGCGTCAGGAGATGAGTCAAGGTGCATTCATGGCTAAATTGTTTTTGTTATATCTTTGTTATATTTTCACATTCCCTCTTGTAGTACTCCTGAGTTGTATTTTTCTTGCACTTCGCACTGAGTTTGTTTCTTTCTGTATGTATGATGAGCCTATATTTAGTCTCTTGTTTTTCTGACGTGCAGCATTCGGCAGTACGAGCTGAAGGTGCACACTGACCTCAACATGAACAAAGTGTATACAGGAGAGATTGGCCGTCTGAAGAGTTTTGAAGTCCAAAAACCGTAAGTTCAGAGGCGTCCCCAAAGTCTGCTGTATTCAATCATTTATCCCTTTTCATCTACAGTAATATCGTTTGTTGCAAAACTTGCTAAAAGTCACCTCATAAAAATGAAACTTGATGCCCCATTGTGGATACAGAAAACAGAAGAAAGTTAAAACTTTTAATTTTCTTGTCTTTCTTTAAATAAATGCTTATTTGTTTTAAATATTTCTTTTATTGACAGGCCCTTTGATTCCAAGAACCCTTTCCTGGCTCCAGTCATTGTCAACCGTAAACTCAACAAAGCTGGCGACAGACACCTTATGCACCTAGAGTTGGACATCACAGGCTCCAAGATCAGGTTAGGCTGCTTGGAAAATGTGTTTAAGGACAAACTTAACTTTGTATGTTCAGGTTTATGCATGATGGTCAAAGTCTAAAGATCACATTCTGCCATTTCAGATATGAGTCAGGAGACCACGTTGCCGTTTTCCCCACAAATGATTTGGAGCTGGTGAACAAGCTGGGAGAGATCCTTGGCGTGGACCTTGATGTGGTTATCTCTCTCAATAACCTTGATGGTATTTCATTGCCAAAATAGACAATCTTGGCCACAGAAGCCCATCCCATTAACACAATCATGAAATCCTTCACTGATAATCTAGTCTTGCTTAGTCATCATAATGCATGTGAATTAGATATTGTGCTGCTTCATCAGTTACATGGTAATGCTTTAATATACAGTTGAGGTCAAAGGGTTGGTTAGTGACACAGATGAGCAAACTTTGGGGCTTCAGGTTTTATTGTCACATCTTAAAATTTTGGATTTTTTAGGACAATGATCAGTTCCAAAATGTTTAGAACATGAACTACTTTTACCGTATTGCTGCTCTGCCACAAAATAATCATCCGGTATAATTTAAGTATAGTCGTCAGCACGGTTTTAGCTGTGAAAGGTTGTAGCTGAAAGCACTCTGTTGTGGAGCCAACACCGCTTTGCATCAAAATGGCCTCACATTTAAGGGTTTTACTGTTAAGACTATTAGGCATTAACAAGCAGTGTTACAGAACTGTGTTGCCAGCAGGGTAGAGGTTGCTAAATGTAAACCAGCAGGTGGGTGCAGTCATATGCACGATCATTTAAAGACTTTTAAACAGCTACTATCAAGGACAAGCTGAAATTCTGCAGGAAGAACACAGATCAACCAGTGAACGCTGGGGCAAAGTGATTTTCTCCGATTAATCCTCCTTCTGGTTGTTTGGGACGTCTGATGAGTGTCAGGCCAACAGCGCTGCATCCTGATGCGACCCTTGTGTGGAGTCGCTTCACATGATGAAGCACCCTGTCACAAGATAAATGTTTCAGATCAGACCATTGAAATTTTGGGCACATGGCTGGAAAAGTCTTGTAGATAAGCGAAGGACTCTTAATATAAATTAAACGTATTCGCTAATAAAAACCTCTGAAGCTTATTAAATGTTTTGAATCCTTCTTCAGTATAACATAGAGACGAGCAAAATCTAAAAATGTTAAACCAACAAAACACATTTGTGTCACTCCAAAACTAATGGCCTTAACCGTGGACTGTTAAGGAAAATACTAATAGATTTTCTAATGTTTATACAGAGGAATCCAACAAGAAGCATCCTTTCCCCTGTCCCACCACCTACCGCACAGCCCTCACTCACTACCTGGACATCACAAACCCTCCTCGTACCAACGTCCTGTACGAGTTGGCGCAGTATGCCTCAGACCCCAAAGATCAGGAGAACATGCGAAAGATGGCTTCCTCATCCCCTGAGGGCAAGGTCGGTGATGAGTTGTAGATTCAGAGCACCTTTTAATGCCAAAGGCACCAGAGATTTTGGCATGGAGGACTTCTGCTAGTGAGGAAAGTGTTTTTCTTTAATTCCCACATCATTGTCTGCAGGCTCTCTACCAGAATTGGGTGTTGGACTCCTGTAGAAACATCCTGGCCGTCCTGGAGGATATGCCCTCTTTGAAGCCGCCTATTGACCACCTATGTGAGCTGCTGCCTCGTCTCCAGGCTCGCTACTACTCCATTGCCTCTTCGTCTAAAGTACTAACCTCTTTAAAATGCACAGATAAGAAATCCAGAAAATGACTTGTTGCTTTTGACGGCGACAGCTCCCAACAAAATGTGTCTGCTCTGTAGGTTCACCCCAACAGCATCCATATCTGTGCCGTGGTGGTGGAGTATGCGACCAAGACAGGCCGTGTCAACAAGGGAGTTGCAACCAATTGGCTGAAAAACAAACTCATCAACGGCCACAAGTCCACCGTCCCCATGTACATCCGCAAGTCCCAGTTCCGCCTGCCATTCAAGGCCTCCAACCCGGTGATCATGATCGGCCCTGGCACTGGGATCGCTCCTTTCATGGGCTTCATCCAGGAGAGAGGCTGGCTCAAACAGCAAGGTGCTCCATCACTCTATCTCATAATATTTATCCTTGGAGTTGTTGTTGGTATAATTTCATAGCATCAGGTGAAGGACATGGATTTTGTTTTGTCCTTGTGTAGTCTACCCAGTCCACAATGGAGGGGAGAAAAGCATTGGAGCAAAAATATCAAGGGCCAAAAGTGTGACAGTAAAATATGTAAATTAACAATTAAATAATTATTTATACATGAGATCATTGAAATAAATTAGAAATAATAATACATTTTGTAATTATTTAAATGTTTAAAAAGTACCATTTCAAAATATATAATTAAATGTGGATGCTAATGTATTAAAATCTAAATTATTTTATGTGCTACAGTCCATAATGAATTAATTTGAACTGTCACTGTGGTTCATTAAATAAACCCTAACATCTGATTGGTTAACCTGTCCACCAGCTGACATCTCCAATTTTCAAATGAGAAAATGGATAAAAATCTGATATTGAATAACTGAAATGAAAATAAAGATGATAAAAAAGCTTGTTAAAAATGTACAACAATATACGAATCAATAAATGACAAAAGATGTTTTAAACAGGTCAGATTTTATATTTGTTTTAAAAGTTGGTAGTTCGTTTATGGGAGAAATATAGTCTCATTAGAATCAGACTTTTTTTTTTTTTTTTTTTTTGTTCGACAATGAATTTAGAACAACGAATTTTTATATGTGCAGTTATATATATATGTATTGTTTTTGTTTGAAATTCTGCTTCAAAATTTCACCTGAAAAAAATTTGCCTGCAAATGTGGTGACCTTTTGGTGACCCAAGGGAAAGCAGTCAGCACTAGATGGAGTCCAGCAGGTTTTAGCCATTGATCCTTTGATCAAGTGACATCAATACGTTGGGCTGGGCCAGGGGTGCGTCTCTTAACAGCAAGCTGCATAACCAGCTAAATGTTTGACACACGATCAAAGGTGCGTAATTTGATTGGCTGAAAGCCGCTCGACTTGCTCTAGTGCTTTGGCTTGGGTCACCAGGAGGTCACCACATTTAGGGGCAAATTTTTTGCAACTGAATTTTTGCAGGTGAAATTTTTGCTGGTGAATTTAAAGAAAAACAAATCAAATACTTAACTGAACAGAATAAAAATTCAGAGTTCTAAGCTGAATGTCTAGAAACACACTGATTCTAATGAGACTATATTTCTTCCATATGCTTCAGTGTTCAGAACCCAGAGAGGAAAACTATAGACATAAAGGTGCCATTAAGAGCTTAGAAAAGGGTTCTTTTCATTGTCCTGAGCTGCATCACTTCATGACTGGGTCTGAACCATTTGTGTAGTGGGTGGGGCTAACATTGATGTTGTCAAGATGATTGGTCTGAAGTTTGGTTGCTGTGCAGGTTAACCAATAAGATTTTGGGGTCTAATTCAAGCAGAGCTGGAGGGATTGTTGAAAACATTTCATGATGAGCTGCAGGAACTCAGATTTCATTAATGCTTCAACAATGATTTTAACATTAGGTAACATTTTAGCCTTTAATTATGTATTTTGAAAAATATAAATACATAAAAATGATATGGTTTTTATATTTACTGTTGTACTGGAATTTTCTTTAAATCAGCACATATATCAATATTTTATTTTTTGATTGGTTGAATCTTTGATCTACGACACATAAGCAGTGGAGCAGATGCAAGAAATTAGTGAGAAATAAAGAAAGATTTGCCTAAAATCTTTTGGAATAATTAGTTTGGTAATTTGGCAAATTAGTTAAAGCAGTAGAGATAAGCACAATGTTTTAAATCCTGTTTACAGATTCTGCAGGGTCTTAAAAACTCTTAAATGTAATCATCTTAATTGTAGGCCTCAAAAACCTTAAAGAAGGCCAGATTTCCAATACAAAACCCTAAATTACTTTTAGTTAGGTCTTAAATTTTGATATTTCTTTGATTCTTATTCCTTGTTGACATTCTTTTGTTCCATGTGTCCAAAGCAAAGTTATGCCAGGAATTTAGGCATTATTATCCTTTGGAAAATACCACAAAGTTCTTAACACAAGGACTTAAACAGCCCTGTGGGAAGAAAATTAAAGCCAGTCAGTCAACTTTCTTGTGAAATCCTGAAAAGAAGTTGGTTATTTATTGATGACGAGCTCCTTGGACATGAAAGCTGTACTTAACCAGGTCCCCGATTTCAAACCTGGAAATCGGGGACTTCAGTAGTTGACTGAAACCCATCAAAACTAGCCTCTATGAAGCTTCCTGTATCTGCATTTGAAGGTATTGAAGCTACTTAATGTGCAGCTCTAAAATCACTTGAATCAGCTCCAATGGACACAATGATTTTTAACTCGCTTGAATTTTGAAATAACTTCAATTTAAGCTTGTGGATAAAAGAGTTTAAGTTACTCAAGATAATTCATTTTAACTGATAATGGTTTTTAAAGGGTTATAAAAAGTCTTTAATATAACTTACTGCACTTTGAAGAAACACTCTTCAAACAAAAATAAATCTAGTTTCTTCCCCCTTCATCTTCCTTGCATAACAACATAGCTGGAAGATCCAGCCCATTTAACCAAACACAGAGCGCGTGTAAGGGCTGTTTGGACTGATTGTGCATTTGTCCCTTACAATGATTTAGCTTTGAATGTAACACAGATGCTTTTACTCCACAGAGAAGGAAGTAGGAGAGACGGTGATGTATTTTGGCTGCAGACACAAGAACGAGGATTATATTTACCAGGAGGAGCTGGAGGAGGCAGAGAAGAACGGAGTCTTAACGCAGCTTAATGTTGCTTTCTCCAGAGACCAGGAGCATAAGGTCAGACTGTCTGCATGACTGCTGTAGCTGCAGATTACAGAGCTGCTGTAACTGAGATGTTTTTGCTTCACAACTGTGTTAAAAGTAGTTTTAGGGGTGTTTTTTAGGAAGTGAAACAATAAAAAATAATAATTTACTAAAACATTGTATCGGTAGAAAACATAGATTAGCATTTTCTGCTGTTACCTTGTTGAAGTAACGTTTTGGTTTTGTTCTACACTGTATGGGTGTATGTGGTAGCAAACTTGTTCTTGAGTTGTGTTGTGAGCTTTCTATGTTCTACAGTTTATAAATCAAAAGTTTATAAACAATGTTTTCCCATTTTCTAAAATGCAGGTATACGTGCAGCATCATCTGAAGAAGAACAAGGAGCACGTCTGGAAGCTGATCCACACAGACAATGCTCATATCTATGTCTGCGGGTAATGACCACATTTAATCAACAAAAACAAGCTGTCTTCATAAATATTAAGCAGTTCATTATTTTTGTTTCATGAGGGACTACACTGAAGGTTTCTGATGACCCAGCATTTGAGATTTGCAAGTAAATTAAATTGCACTATGTGGAAACATGAAATTTAAAGTTACACATACCAGAAAATTTAGGCCAAAGAACATTTTTGAACAGATTTTAATAATAAAAAATGCATTGTTCCACTTGGGAAGGATCTAATTGCATAGTTAAACTATATCAAAAAGCAAAATAACCCTAGTTTGATGGTATTAGTTAAAAACTGTGAAGTATTTGCATCTTCCAAGTATGGGACAATGTTCGTTAGAGTACAGAACAATCCTTTTTAAAAACACAAGCTCTTTTGTGAATTTAACATTTTACTGTGTTCTAATAATACTTCAACTCAGAGTTTCTGCAAGGTCTTAACAACACATAAAGTCTTAAATTTTATGTATTTAGGTCTTAAATGAGTCCAGATTTTCTACACCAGGTCCTAAAACCCATTTAATTACATCTTAAAACTGTACATATGTTCATTCATTGCTTGTTTCGCTATGACTTTTTTAGACTTGCAAAAATAATTCTGCCCCTCAAACCAATTCGAATGTTGTTTGTTTAAGGAACTGAAATCAAAACTTCCTGCTCTTTTATTGGGGGAAGGTTTATATTTCTTGGATTTTGGATTTATTTCAGGGAAACCAACCGTGGGTCATCAGGCACAGATATTGACCTTACTGTAAACCAGGGGTCCCTGGTCCAACACACCTGAATCAAATGGCTGAATCACCTCCTCTGTGTTCAGTCAGGTTCTCCAGAGTCCTGCTAATGACCTCATTATTTGACTCAGGTGTGTTGATGCAGAGATGCATCTAAAAGTTACTAAACACTGGCCCTCAAGCCCTGGAGTTGAAGATCCCTGGAGTAGACTGTTTTTAAGAAATTGAAGTTAGGTAACCTAAGTTCAAAAGCAATGGACGCTCATTTTAGAACCAAAAAACAACAAAAAACCAAACCAAAAAAGTTTTGTTTGGCTTGCTTAAGTTATTTGTTTAACTTAATGACTTTTTAAAATGTATATTATAATTATCTTTATAGAGGGCTTAAAGTCACAAGTTTACCTGAAATCTGCAAAAACCCTGCACTTAAAACATGGGTGGCATTTTCTTTTATTTCTGAAAACTATGCGAGTCTGTCCCTGGCACTCCTGTGTTAAATAATCTATTTACACTTGGTTTGCTTTATTCTCCAGTGATGCGAGGAACATGGCGAAAGACGTACAGACAGCTTTCTATGAGATCGCGGAGGAATATGGAGGCATGACGCGCACCCAAGCCACAGATTACGTCAAGAAACTGATGACCAAGGGACGCTACTCACAGGACGTCTGGAGCTAAAGGGCCTCTGGCACAAAGCCTTATTCTTCACTTCTGAAGTAGTAGTTTTAAAGTTCCTGTTTTTACTTCAGGACTGAATATGAAAACAATAAAGTCTTGCTCAAATCCCCCCTTCCTCCCCCCCGGTTCATGAGGGCTACGGGTAGCAGAGGATGAGGCAAACCCTACCTCAGCATCTTCAGGAGTATACATCACCTTCACATCCTACATTACATGTTTCTGTACCTCCAGCATTTTGACCCATTGTGTCAGGCCTGATGGAGGTTTACCTCTTTGGTTTCCAGACACTGTCAGGAGTTTCTCATAAATCAAAATAGTTTTACTGCAACTTTAAGCGTTTGAAGAAGCAACCCACTGGAATAAAATTTTAAAATTTTTAAAGAAAGCTTGATGGCTGCTAAGATCATCTGATGTTTGAGAAACCGCGGTTTTTCCACCTTTAGCTGGAAATGAGAAGGGTTATATGCTTTCACATTAAAGGGTGCCGATCTCGATTTGTCTCTGAGCTTGATCTGGTAGTGCTTTTCAAGTACCTTAAATGCGTAAAATACTATTACAAGGAAAACTGCTTTGTTAGTACGCTGATGTTTATCTTTGTACTTTGACAAGGGAATTGTATGCAGAAACCTGAGGTTCATTTCTGTCACAGAAACTTTGAAAGTGATGATCATCTACAGAAAAACATGAGATTATGTGCATTTAAAGTCCATTTGTCTCCTGCTTTTAAACCGTGGAAAAACCCATCTGTCTGGAACATTTGAAATGCTAAACGAAGTATAACCTTTGAAATGACAGCTTTATATGCATCAGATACTGCAGAAGAATATGGATTGAACTTTCATGTGAGAACTCTTATTTTTGTGATGTTTTTCTCTTACTTCATATGTACCACCATGTATAGACCACCAAACGAGTTTATATTGTGTGTTTGCTGTCTGTCAATCAGTGCTCCTTTTCTGAGAACATATGAAGGGGGGATGGAGGTCAGCTATCCATCTGAAGTGCAGGCTGTGCCTTTTTTTTAACTCTGCCTTACTGTAAGACGTTCTCATTAAAACCATGACGTAGAGTTTTTATTTTCTTCCATACTTACATTTTCATAGAAGATTAAAGTTTTAAAAAGACACTTTATCTGGCGCTGTCACTTTTTTGCAATTATACTTTGTAATATAATTATTTGTATGGAGGCATGCATTTTTAATGAATAAAATTGGACTAATTTGTTGGGGTGATGTTTTTCTTGGAGGTAAATAGCTCAGTCGGGTACGATAACTGGATATTGAATGTAAAAAGTGCTGCTGATCATCTGCAGATTGGATCAAGATGTACTGTTTTCAGTTTCAATGTCAGCATTCATGTAAAGGACTATAACGATCATTTTCTAGCCCTGACAAAATGTTGGGGGGAAAAATTAAATATGCAGCCATCATGCCTTATTTTTGACTTCTGGAAAGTAAAAAAATAAAAATTTTTGAAAAAAAATTTCAATAAAAAAATTTCCAATTTATAACATATATCTTTACAAACAGAATAAAAGTATCGGAATATGCAAGCTGTGTTTTGAGTAGTCTGTTTTAGGTGTAGGGTAATTCAGTCCAGTTTTGACGAGCCTTAGTGTTACAGATTGTCTAATAGAGCTAATCTGACTTGGTCCAGATATTTTTAAAAAAAAAACAATTGTAACAGACCTGTGATACTTTATTAACTTAGATGTTAACATGATCATCCTGGTTTTTATTTGTGGAAAATAAAGATGATGATTGAACAAAACTTTGTAAATGTTTTGTACTGAAATGTCTGAAGTCTGACAAGAACTTTCTTAGTACTTGAACTTTTTTTTTTTTTTTTTTTTTTTTTTTTTTTTTTTTTTTTTTTTTTTTAAACGTGAGTCTAAAAAATATGTGTTAAGTGGAGTAAAAACACAAAACGATGGCAATACAAATAAAGAAGGGGTCACACAGTAGTGAAATCACTCTATATAGTGCAATAAAACTAATGTATCAGTCTCTGTTAGAGTCAGGAGTTAAGCAGCAGAGGTTGGTCTTTAATACCTTAAACGTAGACTGAGCAGCTGTTGTATGACTTGGTAAATTACATTTATTGGCAACTGATCTGCTCTGCCTTTCAGTTTGGATCTCTATGTTTTTTTACCTCACTTTTCTTGTTTCACAAACTTTAATGCATGTTTTGCAATTTTATTAGGCAGACCAGCACAAATTAGTGCACAATTATGAAGTTTATAGTAAAGGATATAAGGTTTCAGATTTTTTTTTTTTCGTTTGTTTTACAAAAGAGGATTTTGAAGTGTGCTGTACATTTGTATTTTGCCTCCCTTTACTCCCACATCCCTAAATACAATTAAGTTGATCCAATAGCCTTCAGAAGTCACATAATTATTTAACAGGGCCCGTCTATGTGTAATTTAATCTCATTTTTAATCTAGCTGTTTTGTGAAGGCCAAATGAGTTTGTTAGAGAATATTAGTGAACAAACAGCATTGTGAAGACCAAAAAAGACAGCAGACGGTCAGCTATAAAGTTGTGTAGAAGTTTTAAAGCAGAGTTAGGTTATAAACTAAAATCCAGAGCTTTGAACATCTCACAGAGCTCTGTTCAATCCAACAACTGAAAGTGGAAAGGGTATTTATTTCCATTAGGAAATAATTAAGTATTTTAACTGAATTTCATTGAACTGCTTAGCTACAAACACACCAAGACAGGCCACTCTCTTAAAATGACAGTCCAGGTATCTAAACTGGTGTTTATGGATGCTCTTCATCCAAACTGACCTTTGAGTTTGAGCTAATTTGCAAAGAAGAATGTGAAATTGTTTTGAGTCTCTTGATGTGCAAAGCAGGTGGAGATTTAACCAAAAACAGCTGTAGTTGTCAACATAAAATCTCATTAAATCCCAATACAACACATTGAGGTTTGTGTTTGTACCGTGACAAAATTTAGAAAATGTTTCCACTGGATTGATGTAGAGGCACCTGTTACCTTCCTGATATTTGAACTGGACATTTTCTTTCTGAGGTTTTTCTGTGTGGAATCTGATGTTTGAGAACCACTGTCCAGTGCTATGTTGAGAATATACCAGTTATCTTTATTTTCTGATTTCAATGGTTATGTTCGACTTGTTAAACAATAGGGGGCGATGGTGTGAGTGATGTTTGAATGTGAGGTCTGTGGATTGGGCCGCAACCGAAGAAGCAGACAGAGCAGCCAAAGGGAAGTGCTGCAGCGTGCTCAGCTCAGTGGTGCCGTGTTGTTAACTACTGCTTTTAACGGTCTGAAAACAGCTAACAGATCAGTCCTTTTAAAATAGCTACACATATCGGCACACAATGGCCACTGGTAAGTGTAGATGTGTCTTTGGACATGTTTTTTTGGTTGTTTTTCTTTTGAGAAAGTAGGTCAAATTGCAATGCGGCTTTTTGGAACCGCGAGGCCATACAGCGGTGCCGTCTATTACATGAAAGATAGCCGATATTTAGAAAGCATATTTAACCTTCTGTGTAGCTATGACTTAGTTAGATTTAGAGATTTGGTTCAATCGAAATAATTTGTAAATCGTAATGCCTTGGTGGTAGTTCAGGTTATTTTAAATAGAGTTTGGCCCTATTCTGAGAATTCAACCTCCGACGAGTCGGTTGTTGCTAGCGAACTTGAATGCGTCATTGTTTATAATGAAACTATTGTTTTTCTATTTTAACAGGAAACCGGGTTTTCTTGCTATAGGATTCTCTAAACTATTGTAGGAGAAACTTGTATTCGTATACTATGTTACAAAGTGCGATAAGTGTGTACGTTTAAGAAGGGATTAATTTTGTTTCCAGTAAGTAGCCTGAGCCGGGGCTTGATTAGGGCGCCATTTTCTTGCGTGTATGCCTGGGCCCGGCCTATTTCATTGACCCATTTTATTATTCTGCTCACACTCATGGTCATCTACGTGTAAAATATGCTGTTTAATAAACACTATATGCATGAATTTCATAATGTTTTTTTTATTTTTATTTTTTATTTTATTTTTTTTCTACTTTCAGATTCAGGCTACGGTGGCGCACAAAGGTAATCATTTACTTATTCTAAACATGTTTTAAAGGAAGATAAATCAAATGTAAACAATAGTGTTATGCAGTTGAAATAATCAAAATATTTCCATTAGACTTTGTATCTGGAATTTTGTTTACTCTTTTGGCGAGTGTTTTTTTTTTTTTTTTTCCCTAATTGAAATACCTATGAAAACTTGCCAAATTCCTGAGCTGAATTTGAAGGGTGTGTTGTTGTTTTTTTTCGCTTGTTTGCAGCTATGGGTCATATGGAGGTCAGCAGGGTGGACAGGTAAGATTTTCCAAAACTGATCGTAATCTATTCAATGAAGTAATTTTGCTTCAACTTTTATGGCTGCAGAAATTTTATTGATGTTTCTTAATTACAGGGTTATGGACAAGGAAATAGTGGGGCCGGCGGTTCCTATGGAGAACAGAATTATGCTGGCTATGGTCAACAAGGAGCGCCGCAAGGTTCAGGTAATGTAGTTTATTCTTAAAACTATTTGTTGAAAAGAAGGGGAGCTCTTTATGCTTTTCACTCTTAGTCTGTGTTGTTAAATCAATTAAGTGTTAAACGGTGACTTTTCTCATCCAATTTGTTTTGACAGAAGCTTACGGCCAGTCTCAGCAACAAAGCTACGGTAGCTATGGACAGGACTCATCTGGGTAAGTTGGTTGGACTGACTCCATAGATGCTAAATTTATTTAAGTCTAAAGTGTCCGTTTCACTATCTTTGTTTCTTTAAACAAAGGTATGGGGACAAGTCGTCATCTTACGGCCAGCAAGCAGCTGGGTCTTATGGTGGACAGAGTCAAGGAGGTGGCGGGTATGGGCAGCAGAGTTCCTACGGTGGACAGGGTGGTGGCTATGCCGCAAGCCAGGGGCAAGGAGGTGTTAGTGGCGGTGGCAGCTATGGCCAGCAGAGTTCCTATGGTGGACAGAGCAGTGGTGGATATGATGGTGGCCAGGGCCAAGGAGGTGGAGGCACTGGCTATGGAAGATGGAGTGAAGGTATCCATAAAAAAAGATTCTCAATCTCTTGCATGGACATACTTTAGTTGTGGCCAGAATTTTGTTTTATTCAGCCCATTTGCTTACATTATGTGACACTTTGGCTCTTTCAGGTGAAGGGGGTGGTCAGGGCGGAAGGTTTGGCCGCGATGGTGGAGACCGCTCAGAAGGAGGTGGCTTCAGGGGCAGAGGCCGCGGTGGCTTCGATCGTGGTGGTTACGACCGTAGTGGTGGCTTTGACCGTGGGGGCTATGACCGTGGTGGTTACGACCGTGGTGGCAGAGGTGGACCTCCTGGTATGGGGTAAGTTGCACAGTGCCACTACCCCCCAGGTATCTCTATGTATTTGTAAATGAGTAGTAAGTTGTTGCTTAACACATTACCTCTCAACTACAAAACAGTCCATGTAGATGGATTTTAAACTATCACATCAGCTTTGTGCTCCAGATCCTCTTGACCTGGTAATACATATTTAAAATTTCCCTGAGTCCATTTGTGATCCATGAAATGTACCATTTCCCAATGATCTGCTTTGTGCCTTTAGGCAACGATTAAGTAAAATGCTTGTGTTGAATCTGTTCAGGTGATTAATGCCTGTTTACAGTGGCAGTTGGCCAGCTCAGTGAAGGTCGCTTTTAGTCTTTATGTGAAAGAGTAGATTCTGATCTCAACCCAGACAGGAGCAACAACACTCCAGTGACCTGCATTAAAAACTGTATTTTAAATGCCGGGAGGTTTTGTCCAGTCGACAACAATGTGAGGAAATATTGCAAAGCTCTCTTTTTATTTTTTATTTATTTTTTTTTTTGTAAGTGCCAAAACTTCATATTTTTGAAAACGAAGGCAATTTTGCACGCCAAGTTACAACAAGCTATCTTAAGGGACTTAACGAGACAAACTGGTCTGATTCATGTCCAATTGTATAAAATCAAAATTGTTGATTTAAAAAAAAAAATCTTGTAGCCTCATTCAGATCCTCCTACAGTTTGATCCTAATTAATGGCGTCTTTATAGTCTCTTCATCATATGCCATTTTTGAGGCATCTGCAGAAGCCCAGCTGATGGAATGGAGTTAGTGACTTGACAGCAATCCCACCCCCTTCTGAGTAAGCATGTGGGGATGAGTGGTACATTTTGCAGAGCAACACTAATGGAGATTATTATAATTATTATTATTTTTTTTAATCTCACAAATTGCTAGTTTTTCTTAAAGAAGTTGACATGTCTATGTCTAAGTTTTTACATAAATGTCTTTCAGACTAAAAGGTCTGTCTTCAGCATTTAAGCAGCGCCATGCAAGACGAATATTAAGCAAGGCAGAATGACACGGTTTCCTTGACAAAAAGTCCATAGGGGATTTGAGCTTCTGTCCTAAAAACTTCTTTCACTGTGTCCCCCCCCCCAATCATTTAATGAAATTCCAAAGTTTCACATCAAGCTTTAAGAAATCTATTGGCTGAGATTACCTGTCCACTGCAATGGTTTCTGAGGCTTTAGTGCAACACTAAAAACTACTTGGTAGACTACGAAAAGGGATGTAGCCACTAAACAAATATTCTGTTGTACATAAGTCTGATATTCTAAACATGTTGATACCTGATGATTTTACAGGATTACTTTGTTGTGGTAAATCTCCAGCCAAGTTTGTTCTAATGCTGCATTAAGGAAACCAGGTAAAAGTTCTTGGTAGAACTATGGTATTCTTTACATAGACCTGGAGACTCATCATCAACTACTTCACATTCAACCAGATTCATTCAAGTATTGTGTATTTGACAATGGTCAGCCTGTTTACTGTGTTAACATGGATCTACATTTTATACTACAGGTGTTCAGAGTGAATGAACTAAAACTGGGACCTCAGTTAAAGGATCTTAAAAATGAAATCGTTGGAAGATTGCTCATTGGTTGCTGCACTCCTTCGCACCAATCTGGCTTCTCATTTGAAAACAAATTCAGCTGGTTTCCAGCTTTTGGTATCCAATCTGGCTTTGTAAATTAAAGGACCAAATTGTTTGTAAATGGCGACCCATTGACATGTGATTGTCTACACTCGTCTGCCAGGATGTTCCGTCAGAACTTCCTGGTCATCTGTGTATTGATCTGTAATGCCCAAGACTAACTCATTCATCGTGTGAGACGTTTCCACTGTAGTCGCACACCCTGGCAGGAGTGCAAACTGGTGTGGATGTAGGGGAGCTTTGAGCTCTCGGTTGGAACAAAGGAAAAGCCATCATATCTTCAATTTTTTCCTCTGCAGAGGTGGTGACCGTGGTGGCTACAAAAATTTCGGTGGTAAGTGACGAGCATCAGAACTGTGTCGGTGGGGGAGGAGAGAACTTGAGTTAGAAAAAACAGAAAAGGGGGTTTAAGGAAAAAAAATCTCAATGAATGCCACCATTCTCATGTCCAGATTCCCAAGGAACTCCACCTAATGCTATTTCTCATAAATGACTTCAGATATGGTAAAGAACTTGGAGTTGTAAAATATTGGTAATACTGCATGAAGACGGGGATGATTGTAAATGAAAAGGTGTTCCAAGGACCAAGAAGGGTAAACCTAAACGGGAGACATTTTGGTGGTTTTCATTTCTGGTATAAGCTCAAAGAAAATGAGCAATTCTGTTCTTGTTGCAAGGTAATGGTATTGGTGATGCAACGGTACAAAAACTCACATCAGTACAGCTGTAAACATGCATTTTTGTTAAAGTTATCACTAAACTTTGGTAGGGCTGATGTTTGTGTGAAACTCCATAGGCTTGGTTTGGAGAACTTATTTTCCTAAAGTGTTCTTCTTCTATCCGCTTCTCTGTTGCATAGGCTCTCGAGACTATGGCTCAAGGGATGAACCAGGTGGGGTGTTTGTTTGTCCCTCCCCCTCCCAATTAAAACTTTTATTAATTTAAAGAGTAGTTGTACAGCTCAGCCTCTTTCTGTATTTGGGTATTCCTGACACTCGTTTCTTTTCCTTCACAGCTGGGGAGCAGGATAACTCTGACAACAACACCATTTTCGTACAGGGACTTGGAGAAGATGCAACTGTACAAGAAGTTGGAGACTTTTTCAAGCAGATTGGCATCATCAAGGTACAGAGCTGGTGTAGTTGCCTCTTGCTTTTATGGGAATAATTTGAAATATTGTTCCAGTTAAGCCAGTAACTGGGACTGCATTGCGCAAAATACAGATTATGCCAATGTTTTTATGCTTTTTAGGTGAATAAGAAGACTGGCCAGCCGATGATTAATATCTACTCTGACAAGGCCACCGGCCGACCAAAGGGAGAAGCTACTGTGTCCTTTGATGACCCTCCGTCAGCTAAAGCTGCTATTGATTGGTTTGACGGTAAGGAGACTCATTACATTTAGCTTTTTACCATCTTTAGCTTCTTCTTACATGTTGTGCTTGGACTTTAAGGAAAGGAATTCAATGGCAAGCCCATCAAAGTCTCATTTGCCACTCGCAGAGCTGAGTTCACACAAAGGGGAGGATTCAGAGGTGGACGAGGAGGTGGGTTCCCATCAGGTTATCTAACAGTAGTTTTGCATACTGGTGGTGGCTTACTGTTGACCAGCTGAGCTTGTCTGTGTTCAGGGTTCAGAGGTCGTGGTGGTGGTGGAGGACCCAACTTTGACATAAAGGGAGGGGACTGGCCTTGTCCTAACAGGTTAGTCTTTTATTAGCATTCTTTTATTACAGAAATAGTAGGTACCACTGCTGAATGTGATGACTAACTTTTTCTACCAACAGCTCTTGTGGCAACATGAATTTTGCAAGGCGGCAGGAGTGTAACAAATGTGGAGCACCCAAACCAGAAGATGCTGGATTTGGAGGTGGAGGTTTGTGGGTTTTATTTACTTCTTTTTCTCAAAATACAAAGACATAACTGTTTTCTTAGCACAAGTGACTATCTGGTGCAGTACATTTTACTCCATTCAAACCATCCTTTGCTTACCATCTGCAGATCGTGGAGGCAGAGGAGGTTTTGGCGGTGACCGAGGTGGTGGCTTCAGGGGCCGCGGGGGTTTCCGTGGTGGAGATCGTGGAGGCTTTGGAGGGGGCGATAGAGGTTTCGGAGGTGGCTACAAAATGGGAGGAAGGTGGGTTAAAGGGTCTCTTAGTTCTACTAAAGATCTTCCTTTCAGGAAAACAGCGTTATATCTGGATGTAATTCTGGTCTGTGACCACTAGATGGCATAGCCTGACTGAGGACTGGAGGAGTCCATACCAGTTTCAAAGCTGTTGCTATATTCGAGCAACACTTTTGAAGGAGTTTTCACCTGATAAATCTGCCATCTGAAGAAATTTTTGAATAAAAATCCCACAACAGTGTAATCATACCGTAAATAGACTACTGGAAATTAATTTTCAGACGTCTTTTGACCTCCATGACCTCAATTAAAGGGCATTCGTCAACAAAATCTAGATGTATGTTTTGGGGAAACGCTGATGTAAAACTGGCAGAGCTGTAAGACTCTGTGAAATGTCACGGCAGAGCTGAATGTCTGGTTCTTTGGAAGGACGTACGACATCCTTGAGATTCAGAATGCAAGCTTGACATCACGTCTCCCTTCATTTAATTGCCGCTTGTCCAATGACATGAATGAACGGCCCTTTAAGAATTCAGCTCATGGCACATCCTCTGTCCTTTCTCCTCAGGGGTGACCGACGAGACGACAGAAGAGACCGGCCATACTAGGAGTTGAAAGACACCATTCCAGCCCTTGTCTTTGCCCGGGGGGGGGGTTCTCTTGTAGAGGAACACTTGTGGGAGGGGTAATGAATCATCATTAGTCTTTTTAGCTTATTCATCCTAAGTATTACTGCTCATCTGTGATTGAGGGATGTATTGAGCTCATGTGAAGAGGTTTGGGGCTGTTTGGCGCTGTTGTCATGTCACATTTTGTTATTTCTGTACATTTTTGCTCCTTTGGCTGTAGATGCAGATGGTTTGAGGTAGACTTTTTTTCTTTTTTTTTTTTTTTCTTTTTTTTTGTATGAATGGAATAAAATGTTTTACCTATGTTCTTTCTGTGACTTTATTTTATTTATTTATTTATTTTTGACATCTTATTAAAAGATTTGTTTCTCAGTGCTCTGAGTTTCAAGTGCATCTAAATGAACTTAGAAAGCTAAAGTTGATTTTAGCGCCTTAACTCAAACTGAAATGGTGTATGAGATTCATTCGAGAGATGGTTTAAGTTTATATTGCCTTACAGCTAATGAATGGAAGCTGGCTGTTCAGTGTTGCACTCCAGCACATTCATGGACCATGCAACAACCATTCAAGAGTTTGGGGTTGGTTTGCAACGTGGACAGCAGCTGGAATCAGCTTTAAGAACCATCTTCACGGGTGTTTTAAGTTATAGATTTCGTTTTGAAACCCAGGTGAAGGAAGTAAAGTGGCACAGATTGTCACTTCAAGGTTTGATGATTTGGTCCACTTAAATCAGGTCGGTGTAGCTACTATCTCCTTTCTTTTGCTGACAAACTTTACAAACAACCTGAGCTTCCTGATCACCTTCACGTCAAACCGCTTATAGGCGGAAGGAGCCCCGATCAAGTATTGAGTACATTAACTTTTTTTTTTTTTTTTTTTTTTTTTTTTTTTTTTTTTTTTTTTTTTTTTTTTTTTTAAAGGCTGTTTCTGTACTAAAAAATCTTTTTATGCCCAAGTTTTCTAATTTTTGATTTCTTTTAGATGTAAACGCACAGACATCTTTTCTTGCGTAACAAATGAATAGTTTGGAGGTTTGCACACCTTTTTCAAGCAGCCGGTTATGTTTTCGCTCCTGGTGCGATCAGAGGGGCGGTGCTCTTCCTCCTCCTACCGCCTTCTGAGCGGCTGTCAGGGATGCAGATCAGCTGTGCGAGCTCTCCGGGACTGACAGCATATTTAACCATGAGGAGACCAGCGGGCGCTGAGCAGAAATGCGCTCTGTGCTGACGGTGTGCTCATCCCGCCATGAGCCGCCGACCTCCGGGCGGGACATGAGGGTCTGGGTCCTGGCTGTGACAGCGCTGCTGGCCGCCAGCACCGCCCGGGCAACACCGCTGCTCGTGGATCCAGAGGTACTGAACTCTCACTCATCCGAGGACCTGTATAATGTTTTTTTTTTTTTTTTTTTTTTTTTTTTTTTTTTAGCAGTTTAGAGCAAATTTATTGTATGAACAAAAATGCTCTAACCTTGTTTTAGAGGGAAAACTTGTACTTTTGTCTTTTTGAGGAGGGAGTGGCAATTCGCATCAATAAGTCATAATGAATGACCATTAAAATGCAAGAGCCTAATGTGGATTTCTGCCTGAAGAAATAATGTTGACCACATTTATTGACACCACTGGTAAAGATGTAAAAACAATCCTTCAAATAAATTCCTCATTTGTTGCAGTAACATAGTCTGAAATTAAAAATGTAAGAAAATCTTACCTTTATTGGGCTAAATTGTTTCACTGGTTGAAGAAATTGGATGTTTTTAACAAAATTCCATGTGACACATTTATTTATACCTTTGTTGTAGATACTTTGTCCCTTCACCCAACTGGACAACCTCTTCAACTCACCCCACAGGTTTTCTTTAGGATTTAGGTCTGGAGATTGTGGGAAATGGTTGATTTTGTATGTGGTGAACCATTTATGTGTTTGTTTTGCTATTTGTTTTTGATTTTCTTTCCAACTGAATGAGTAGTGTCAATCCATATTTAGGTTACTGCCAGAATCCATCAGGTTTTTATTTAAAATGTTTTAATTCAGAGAGTCCTGATACAGTTGTGTCTAGCAAAGTTTCTACAATTTTTGGAAGACAAACAGGCCCACAGCATCACAGATCGTTCACTATATCTAAAAGTGGGAATGAGGTACTTTTCTACATATTTATTCATAGCTTTACACCAAAGCCACCCAGGGTGTTTTTTAACACCAAAACCTATTTCGGTTACCAATAACTGGTGATTTTGATAAAGGTTGGCGCTTAACTCCGGCAGTCATTGTGTGAGAGCTGAAGGTAACCCTGGACAGAAGCACACTCATACCTAAGGGCAATATAAATATAAACCAATAAACCTAACAGTCGTGTTTTAGGATTGTGGCAGGAATCCAGAGTACCCAGAGATAACACACACATGCATGGGGAGAACATACAAACTCCATCCGGAAAAGACCCCAGGTTAGGTTTCAAACAACTCCGCCACCGTGCAGCCCCACATAAAACCATATAGCAATCAGAAAAGGAAAAAAAAAGTTTATATAATCCCTCCACCAGTATTTTAAATGAGTGAATGTAGAACAAAGACGCTTCTCCTACTTTTATACTCCTGTTTTCTGTAACACCATGTCATCTTCCTTGATTTTGATATCCTCCTCCACCTCCTCTACATCTATAATCACTGTTGTGGCTGCAGTTGTCTGAACACGAAACCTCCTGCATGCACATATAGCTATCAAATTATGGTCACCTGCATGTAACATCTGTTGTCTTGTTCCCTGTGGCTTCACTTGAAACATATTTCTTTTGTGTCAAACTCTGGAGCTGCTCTGGATTTCTATGTTTGGAGGAAATACTTTCTAAATAATAGCTGTGAATTTTAGGGACACCTCAGGGGTTTTCATGTGTATGGGTGGTCCCTTTATGAAGATATCAGATGATATACTAGAGATCAACAGAAAATATCTGGGTTTTTTTTTTAGGAATCTGATCTGGTTAAATGTACATTTTAAGTAAAAAAAAAAAAAAAACAACAACAACTCCCCCCCCAAAAGTAATTAAATTTGCTTATAGAATAATTGTTGCTGCTGTTGCAGGATTTTCTGGAGAAGTATGGCTATCTCCATCATGAGCATCAGATCCACAATGCAGTTGAAGTGCAATCAGCCATCAGGTGAGTGATATCAAAGTTGGGTTTCTAATGAGTGGAGGAATCACAGAAAAGATCTAAAGTTATTTTGGAGCACCTGCGTCGGAGCCGCTGCTTGTGTTTGGTGTTCATCATCGGGGTGAGGGAGGGTAAGCTCAGTGTGAGACAGGCCTCAGGGCTGTTCGACACCACAGGGCCATAAAACTCTCCGCCGTGTCTGCGCTGGAAACATCTCCTGAACCCTCTCTGAACCATTCAGGAATTTTACAAACCTCTGGACTATGTTTTATTTTATTTTTTATTTTTTTACTGTA
Organism: Anableps anableps; assembly: GCA_014839685.1. NCBI lineage: Eukaryota > Metazoa > Chordata > Actinopteri > Cyprinodontiformes > Anablepidae > Anableps > Anableps anableps. Next base: position 20,696,503 of record CM026068.1, on the reverse strand, counting down.
CTATAAACAGAGGACAGAGTAGAAAACCTTGCCCACACTGACAGATAGATTTGCTTTGTGATTTGCACGCATCTCTTCAAATTTATGTAGAGTTCACCAGTCTACTTATGATGGTGCCCTGATTGCATTCCCAACACTGAGAAGTGGTTACCTTTCTCTGCAGGGAGTACCAGTGGCTTTCCCGTCTCCCCATCACAGGGGAACTTGACAGCGCCACCCTCAGGCAGATGGCAGAGCCTCGCTGCGGGGTGTCGGACAAGGGCAGCCAGGAGGTCTGGGCGCAGAGGGTAAATGTCATCTTTACTGGGAAGAGACAACTGCATCACCGCAGGAGGCGCGCTGCAGACCAAGGTAACTCATTAAATCTGCAGACTTCTGAGACATGATGCTGGTGAAGCATGTTTATGTAGAATATCTGAGAAGATGAAGAGCTGTTCTCTGGAGGTGTTGTGTGTCCTTTTTTGGTCTTAAACAGCCCACCAGTTAACTGGGAGGTCCCACTTTAATAAAGCACTAAACAGAGCTGAGGGTTGTAATTAAAGCTGCTGGAATGCCTGATATCAGCTGGAAAGCTTCTGGCATTTAGCAGCAATCATGCCACTTCAAGTAATGTTTTCTTTGTAAAATATTTTCAACAAAACAAAACAGGGATTCATTTAGTTCCAATATTTATCTTAAAATATGTCAATTTTTTAAACTATATGCTCAATTGAGGTTTCAAAACAAGATAAGACGGAGACAAGAAGGGACATGAAAAGATGTTCCATGTTTTAGAAAGTGCTGGAACATCTCATGACTTCTCAGGTCTACCGAGAAAACAAGAGCAACGTAACTGATTTTAAAAAGAGGGGTTATAGCAGTGAAGATGGTGTATAAAGAGCTTAATGACTTAAAATGAATATTCTGTAAAACACATTTTTAAAGAATCTGAATATTTCCACATATGTTACTCATAAATGTAATTTTCACTGAGTTGTTAAGACAAAGGATAATGGGTCATAGTGGTAAATATGGTTCTGTTGCAATTATCGAAACTTGTTTTCCTAACTTCAAATCTGCAACATGCGTATCTTCAGAACGAAAAAGAATAAAGCACTGGTTTTATTTATATTTATTCTGCTGTCTCACCGTGTTTTAGGAACAGAGTTGTTTAGTCTTTTTCTCTATGCTGAGAAAGTCTAAAAATCGCTTCCCTCAAGGATTCCTTAACCCTGTTTGAGCACTGTCTCTGTGATTTTGAAGAAATCTGAGCTTTTTCAAACACCAGCAATAAATCCTTACCTCCAGGGACAGTGGAGCAGCTCAAAGCAGCTCCTTCTACAAATTATTTGGATGTAACAGACAGATCTGGTCAGAAATGTAAAGTCACTCATCATGCATAAATATCTACAAATACCTCTAGTAATACCTCTTAGTGTTCCTTACCAAGTTGCACCTCGAGAATATACATGTTTTTGCCATAAAAGAGGTAAAATTCTGGGTGAATGTTGGACCACTCTTTTTATCAGTAATGGTGAAGATAATTTGAAATGGTTGGTTTTCTGGCGAAGGCACAACATGTAAACATGGTTTATTTGTTTTAAACAGGGTCAAGTGGGGTACTTTAGGAAAGTCATTCCACAAGCTTAATGGTAGCCTGATTTATCCATTTTAGTGTTTGGGATTATTGTCTCCTGAGAATGTCGATTTGGGTCCAAGTTGCAACTTCACATGAAAGGAAAATTAGTGATAATGTTAACTGACAACCTGGGAACCAATATGGTTCAGGTCTATAATAAACTGGAAACAGCTGAAGCACCAGTATCATTGTCAACATTTAGAGGTTACCTCTGCTTTGAAACGGACACTTTCAAACTCAGTGGAAGTTCGTAGCCATCCATCCAGGCGGACAAGAAAGATGTCTTCTGGAGAAAGATTTTATGGACAGACGAGACAGAGATGGAGCTGTTTGTTTAAAATGCAAAGAAGTGTGTTTGGAAGAGTCAAGTTGAAGCTTTCAAACCAAAGAAAACCTTACCAACTGTCAAGCATGGTGGTGGCAGTATCATGCTGCGGTGCTAGCAGTGGTATTGCTGCGATGCTTTAACCAGGTGGGAATGAAGATGGAGGGCTGCCTATAACGTCTCTAACTTCCCCTCGAATCATCAGCTACTGGGTGCTGCAGCTGGACAACGATTCCATGACATAATGCTTTCTGGTCGCCCTCAACCTCAGCCACGCTTAAAAGTCTGCCAAGTAACCACCTAATTTAAATAATCTCTACCGATTATGACAAGAGGAGTTGTTAAATATCCGGCCAGAATGATCCCATAAGCTTCTTGATGTCTACATCAAGTTGCACCTTTGCATGGGACATTTCGTCACAAATTATTGAGTGAATATGAATACCTGAGCCATTACTGTATGCAGAAATTCTGTCCCTGTTTGGAATACACCAAATCCACAATAAATATAAATTTCTGCACACATTTTTTGAAGAATAAATGTTTTTTTTTTTTTTTTTTGTAGCATAATGGTTCCACTCTGCAGAAAGCACTTCGAATGTGTCTTTAAAAGGCCCAAGTTAATTTGACATGAATGCACATGATGAGTGGATGAAATCTCACTGAGATTGTAGATTGTGCTCTTTGATTGCCTTCTCTCGCTGTGGCAAATGATAGATGACCACAGTTTCCTGCTGCTGTGTTAAACGATGGTTAAAGAGTGCAACTGAGCTCTGCCAAACTTTTTTGTAGTAATTGAGCTCAGGCTCTCCCCCTCTCTCAGCTTTGGGTGATTTAGAGAAAATCCCCTTGCATTAGTATAGGGTGTAATTTTTTTCCAGCTGATGGAAACACGATAACCAAACACAAACTTAAAAAAAAAAAAACAACTTGTAGTTTTCTTCCCAGGCTTTTTGTCCACACTATGTGGCTCAATCTATAGCTGGGGAGGGTCTGTCTGTGAATTCAGATTTTCAGCATCCCAGAAGCAAAACGAGCCTTTTTCCTCCTCCTTCCTTTCTGGCCGCTCTCGCCTCCATCCCAGTGAGGTGCAAAGCCTCTGCATTCCTCCATGACAGTGTTATGCTCTCTGACGGTGTTAGTTAATGTTTGGGGAATGCAGGTGCTGCAGTGGCAGCTGATGTTTCCTGCTGCCTCTTCATGTCAGTACCTGAAGTGTTCGCTCTGGGAAACATGTCCATAACTCGCTGAGTCTGGATTATGTTGTTTGCTGAGCTGGTTGCCTATTCGATGCCCCATATCATGCAGGCTGAATACATTCTTATCTCACTGTTTTGGATGCCTATTTTCTTGTTTAAGCATCTCAGCATTGAAGTATCTGTATTTTAGCCTCAGGCATGAGTCAGGCGACACAATGAGTAGCAGATTCCTTCATACCTTCAGGTTAAACCACTAAGAGATAGAGCTTTTTTCAAAGACTGATCTAGACTTACAGTAAAAATATATTTGGCATTGTCATTGCAAAGAGTTGCCGTAGAGTAATGAAGTTACAATTGAAACACTGAATTATGGCATTCAATGCGTAACACAGTGGTTACCTATGATAACAGTCTCCAGTTTGAATGTGAGTTAATAGGGGGAAAATTCATATGGTGATTTGTCCAGTGAGGATAAGGAAGTCTGTATATCATGTCTACTTATGACAAAATTATTACAAAAATCTATTTTGACAGCATTCAGGAACTAATTTCTTACTCAGATGCAGTTTCTGCTCTGGTTCTTACAACAGTTTCACTCTGATGCACTTGTCAATCCTGTTAATCCCAATAACTGATCTGATGATTAGCGGGTTGTGCAGCGGTTCTGAAAAAACATAATAGCAGTGAATGGAAGCAGCTGAAAGTCTCACCTTATTCAAATAATTAATCTGTGATTAAATAATGGGGTTTCACCTTCTCCACTCTAATGTAGCTGCAAAAACATAATTCTGAGGACACTATCTTTCACATCCTGTGACAGGCAGGTGATAAGTCTGTGTGCTGTTTATTTTTCCAACAATAACATGTAGTTTGGCCTCAGAACATTACTTTAAGGTAATGCAACAATTGTAGTGGCTGAAATAAAATACTTACGCAGTCTTTGATTCACTGGCTCAGACAATGAGCCAGTTTTTAGAATAATAACATCTCAGACTACAGCATTTATCAAACTAAAGACAACAGATCGCATCAAGCTCTTGTGGAAACTTTCGCGAGGGTGACAGTTTAAAGGACCAGACATACCAGTTGGTGGCAATATGAAAAGATATTCCCATAATTCGGACAGACTGCATTTCTGTGCCACTCCGCCATAAAATGAAAGAGACACAATTTAAAATATTTGAAGTTTATCCCCAAATCAACAAGGACAATGAATCACACAAATTAACATTTAGATTTTCTGAAAAATATTTTTTCAGAAAAATTGTATTACCTTTCTGTTCAATATCTGAATTGTTTGATTTATTTCAATAAGGTGCTTCATTATTTAGTGTATTTAGACCAAAATACCAGAGTACCTCTGTTGTTCCTTTGTTTGTCTTTTTATCACTTTGTCATTATAATTAATTGCTGCTATGTCATATCCTCTCTTTTTCATTGGCTGTCAGCAACACACGACTGGAGTTTTACTGGTGATCAGTTCACATGACCCGACCGCCTCCAGATTTCGACTCAAAAAATTCAAACGTTTGTTTTACTGCGACTGAGATTGAGTCGGTTCCCCTCACACACTTGCAGACTCCAGTTTCCACCTCATCTCACACTAAAAGATTTATGCGCTGACTCGCCCTGCCCACTGACCTTATCTACGGCACACTGATGCAGACATCTCCCAGCTGGGAATCAGGGATAAAACTGGGCAGAATATTGTGTAGTGTGGCTTAAGTCAGACTAATTTGTTGTTGTCGCGGTGTAAATTGTTGTATCCTTGTGTCCCACCCGTGGGTTCTTTCCTTTAAATGAAGATTCTGTATATGATTGAAATCTTATGCAGAAACAATTGTTTCAAACTGAGAAACTCTTCCATCGTCTTCACCTATTTATGTTCACAAAGCTCACCCACATCTCCTCCATTGTTGGGGAAAGTAAGAGTGCTTACTCCATTTTTTTCTGTGTTGTCAATAAGCTGCCACACACTCAAAGATTAAAAAACATCTGTTTTTTTTTTTAAAGAAAATAATTCGTGTACTGGCAGTCACACATACTCTGTGCTTTAAGATGAAATATCCTTACTTTGTATATGGTAGTGTATTTTCTGTTTGATGATGGCCTTTCATTTTGCCTCCAAAATGCATTTGCAAAAATATTATGAAAAATGTTATCAAAGAACAACTGAACATCTCCTTATTCTATATGTTTTATTGCAAACATTTTTGGGCGAACACTTAAATCAAAAAGCTTAGTTTTCTGAGATTAGAAATCAAGTTTTGATTTTTTTTTTTTTTTTTTTTTTTTTTTTTTTTTTTTTTGTAAGTTAATGAGCCTCTGAATATGGTGGTTCACTAAGGTCTTTCTATTGGCATTTTCTTCACACTTTCACTTTGCCTGCAAGATCTGTAAGATTTGCTAACATTGCGATATAACTATGGAATATAATCACATTTATACTGCTGATGACACAAATACCATGAAAAACTAATAGTTCATGAATATTTCTTCTGTCTTTGAATCTGAGTAACCAAACTGTTGGAGATACTGTCAGATGAAGCTGACAACTGCAGTGACACTAAGATGAGCCAGATCCTCTCTGCTGTGGTGTGATCTTGTTCAGAAGGAACACGGCTGCTACTTCTGAGCTTCCAGGAAATTAAAGCGCAAACCTCAACCTGAGGAATGTAGAATATTTACAGAACTCACATTCCACCTGACACATAAGCAATGAAAGCTCAGTAGGTGTGTGTATGTTATTCAGAGGTGTGTCCTTAACGATCTGGACTGAACAATGTATTGTCCTGTGCAAAAGTCCTGGGTCATCCTTTATGTTTTTATATTTCACTTCCAAATAGGTAGTTTGCTTCTCTGGAGCATAAGGGGGGTGGGGTTGGGGGGGGTCACTTACCACAATGTCAGGAAGGAAAGACAACAGCAATGATTTTAAAGAACCAGTTGTCAACCACCTCAAGGGTGTTGACTTGTGTTATCTCTATGCTTCTTTCACGACATCAATTCTGATTGCCACACTGCCAGAGAGGACACGTTTAGGGGGAAAAAATAGAACCAGTTGTAGCCACTCACCAATATGGGAAGGGTTAAAGGGCCATTTCAGAACAAATTGAAGCCCATCACTCTGCAGTGAGAAAGATTTACAAGTGTACAAGTGGAAAAGATTTAAGGCAGCTGCCATTAATCCCAGATTAAGAATATGCTCTTTATCCCAAAATCGGACTGCGCAGTAATCAGCAGAGAGCTATATGTCAGACTCTGCAGACACGGCTTCAGTTTAACAGCAAAAGATTATATGTGGAACTGCAGCCCGTATCATAATAACTGAATCATGAGGAATCGTGGCCCAATCATTGAAGAATACTTATAGCTCTCCGGACACAGCATCTTTTATAGACCTCTGAACACACACACACACACACATACTTCACCACATTTGGGTTTCATAGCATTTCCTTTCCTTTCTACCCATTGTTTTTCCCCAGGCATTCTTCCTCCTCTAAAATTCCTGGTCACAATACATCTGCCTCTTCATATGATACTGGAACCAAGTCATTCATTCATCCAAACAGTCCTGTGTGCTACGTTCGTTTAGGAAGTATGCTCCAGGCCCAATGAGAGACCCTGGTACTATCAGACACTACAGTTATGTGCAGTACAGTTAGAAAAAAACATAAACATGTGGCATGTTTTGGAAAGGTTGACGGTAGAAAGCCTCTTCTCCCTAAAAAAATATATTGGTATGACTTGGGTTTGCAAAGTTGTATCTAAATGAAAAACACCAAAACTTGTCAGACAATATTCTTTGGACAGATGAGAACAAAGTAGAGATGTTTGGCCATAACGCCGAGCACCATGCTTGGCAAACGGCACACAGCATTTCAGCACAAAAATCTCATACCATACTGTCAAGCATGGTGGTGGAGGGATGATGATAGGGCTTGGTCTACAGACACCTTGCAGTCATTGAGTCGACCACACCAAAGTAAACTGGGTTATCAGCAGGTTTTTACTCCTTGTAGGCCGCTACCTGACCATTTTCAGGGCATGTTTTTTTTTTTTTTGCTAAGCCACTTAGGGTCAAATGCACAACTTTAAATCTGATTTTTAGGCAGTTTGTTACCAGCAGCTTGTTACATAGATATATTGTGTTCCTGTTTCTTTAGCTGAATCCATTCAAATCCCAAAGATAACACAAGGTGATTTCAAAGGAGCTGCTTGCTAAGGCTGCATGTTATGAGAACATTGTGCAACAGCAACAGTATTTAAATATTGGGGTGATTATATCGGTGGCAATAAATGCATAATTTCATCAGTCTGTTTTCTTGTCTGTCATGGTGATTCCTCCAACATTCAGCTGTGAGCCTGCATTACTGAATGTATTACTGACAAGAAACTTGGGATGTCATGGAAAGCAAATGTTGCATTGAGAGGAAATTTTTTTTCGCACAACTTTACCTACTTTAAAGGTGCACAGAAAAGTACAACAATCTGGTAATGTGAAGACTCCAGCAGCACTTGAGAAACCAACTATATAAACATATCAACATGTTTCTGTTTGTTGCCTACATATGCATTGGTCTGTTACTAACGTTGGTTTCTTAAGTGTCGCTGGGGTTCTCACATTAACAAATATTGCATCCTAATCAACTCTTGGTTCCCAGACAAAACATGTCTCCCGATGTGTCCTTGGAGTTTGAACAGTTTGGCCTTGGAGCCAGAGAAATCTTGTTTCTTAATGTTGCTAGCAAGCAAAAATCCCTCTGCTCCATCACAATAACAACAATAACTCCAGCTATCAGATGATCTCACTCCCTTCTGCACCTCAGCCATAGAGGGTATCATGGTAATTGCTTCCATAAGGGAAGTCTTGGAATGTTTTGTGTGTTGGACTTCCTGGCTTGTCCAAGGTTCTCGGGGGACCCGTTGTTCTGCGGAGGTCTAGGATGGTGAGGAGGCGTTTGAGCCCTGCTCAGGATGCAGATCTGCGCGTGTTGTCCGGCTGCTGGGTCAATGCTAGTAGTTTCTGACAACTTACTGGAGAACACGTGGTCCAAACTAGCAGCTCTAAAAAACTGTTCCTGTGTTTTTAGAATCCAGCATTACTTTTAGAAACTTTTCTTGGGTACTTCCAGTTCTCCTATTGCATAGTTTTAAAACAGATTTGTTCAAAATGTTCTCAATCGAGTGTACGTAGCAGTCAAGTTGCTGCCGAGACACGGCCTCTGTTTGTGTGTTTACTCACAAGGAAACACACACTGATGTCACCACCAAACCCATGCCTTAATGACTCTAGATATCCAGATATTTTCCCATCTCCAGGGTGTTGTTTGGGCCTCTCTGTAATTTGCAGTATGCAATACTTATTTAACTCTTGTGAGTCACAGTCTCCTTTCTGATGTGCATTGTTTCAGAAAATGTCCAAATGTCATTAAAATAGTTCAACATAAAGTTTTTTTTTTATAGTCTTTAGGAGGCTGTGTGCATGAGCAACAGTTTGTATTGCAGACCTCCCACCTGCATTTTAAAATATTTTGACAAGTGCAAACATGCATGATTTAGGCTGCCAATTTATAGAAAAACTACCACCCCAGAAAGTATGTGCAAACCCTTAATGTCTGTTATGATCTGAAGTGCAGATTTGCTGCAGATTTAGTCAAATCTACATTTTGTTCAGTTTCACTAAATGTTCACCCTGCTGCAGGGTTAAATGCTGTTGAACTCAGGAGATGTATTTCTCACTGTCCTTCTACTGCAAGATTTGTTACAACAATGCTTGGATTTATCAAAAATGTCCAATCGGAAAAGCTTGGGACTGTATGGTAAAATACAAGTTGCAAATTTTAGAGGTTAAGAGAAAAAGTGCACAATCCATATGGACTCACCAGCCTCTTTATCAGGTACACCTTCCTGGTACTGCGTTGGGGCTCTTTTGTCTTCAAAATTGCCTTTAGTTATCTAGGCATAGATTCAACAGTGTCAAACATTTTTTTTTTTTTTTTTTTTTACAAATTTGGTCCATATAGACATGATGGCATCATGTATGTGCTGCAGATTGGTCAGCTCCACATCAATCTGGCGAATCAGGTTCCACCATATCCCAACGGTGCTCTATTGGACTGAGATCTTGTGACCGTGAACACTGCTGGAGAACAGGGAACTATCATGTTCAGGAAACCAGTTTGAAACGATCTGAGCTTTGTGACATGATGCATCATCGTGGTGGAAGTAGCCAGCAGAATATAAATACACTGTGTGGATGTGATGGACATGGTCAGCAACAGCATTCGGGCAGGCTGTGTTGTTTAAACACTGCTAAACTGGTACCAAGGGGCCTAAAGCGTGACAAAATCATCCCCCACACCAGGCGTCAGCTGTCTTTACAAGCCAAAGTGGCCTCACTTCCACTAAATAAAATTTGTTTAGAGCTGTAAAATCTACATGACCCTTTAGAAAAAAGATACATTTATCAAGTTTTAAAAAAATACCTCTCATATGAAATGTTTATTTTTGGCAGTTTAAAAAAAAAAAAAAAAAAAATCACAGTTTTTGTCTCCTCTTTAAGGTTTTTTGAACAAAGAAAAACATAAAGCATTTATACAAACAGAATTAAAACATTTTACTGATTGAAATGTTCCATACTTGTTAAAATGAAGAAAACAGTACACAGTTTGTGACATTATGACCAAAAAATCTACAGCACAACTTTCCCACCTTGTGCTGTTGGTGTCATTCTGTGTGAGATATTGGATGAAAGATATTTTGAGGTCTTTAAAAACAAAAAAACAAAAAAACAAACAAACAAAAAAAAAACAAAACAAAAAAAAAACAAAACAAAAAAAAATTAAAATGTAAAACATTTTTTTTCAAAATTAAAACTCCTTTTACATTGTCTTATTACCTTTTGAGAGATGTGTCTCATTTCCTATCAGAAACAAACTTATTGATTGAAAGAAAATAATTTTAAATCTAAATCTACCAGAGATATGAATACTTTTGGGCTTAGCTGTATCTAAGAACACTTTTCAGTTTTAAACATTTTATTTTTATTAAGAGTCTTTTCCCAGGCCCTGGAGAGCCATAGTGTTACAGCTCCATCATCATTCTGAACAGCTCATACAAGATTAGATGGATCCATGCTTTAATGTTCTTTATGGCAAAATCTTACCCTACCATCTGAATGTTGCAGATGAAATGGAGGGCTATTGGACCAGGCAACGTTTTCCTCCTCTGGTTTTACTCAATTTTGGTAATTCTGTGAAGTATAGCCCAGGTTTCCTGTTCTTCACTGACAGTAGCACCTGGTGTGGTCTTTTGCTGCTGTAGCCCGTCTTGGTGTGCTATGTGTTCAGAGACGGGATTCTTTGTTGTTTGGTTGTAACAAGTGGCCATTTGAGCTGCTGTTGTCTTATCCCCTTTGCCTATTCTCCTCTGACCTTTGCAAAGCACACTATTGTTGTTTTGGTATTTCCTCTTTTTGGATCATCATATCTAAAACTGGTTGTGTGTGAAAATCTCAGCAGATCAGCAGTTTCTCAAACACTCAGCTAATAGAAGTATGTTCAAAGTCACTTAAATTATTTTTCTTTCTCATTTTGATGCTCAGATCAAACTTCAGCAAGTCGACTCCATGTCTAGATGGCTAAATGCAGTGAGTTGCTGCCATGTGTTTGACTGATTTCTTATTTTGCTAACTAGCAGTTGAACAGGTGTACGTCTGTAAAGATGTTTACCTCCTTCCTCTGAATAAACCAGCAGCTGCATCTCCTGAAACACTCATATTGCCTAATGAATGTTTGGTCTTATATCTGCTTTGAATCCACATGGCTTTATTGTGTAATTGTGTGGACACAAACAGATTAGACAACAAGTTAATTAAAGACTGGCTTCATTTCACCCCATATTTTTCTGTCCTTGAACAAATGTGAGAAGCCACGACACGTGTAATTAAGTCTAAGTGCAGAAACCACAGACGCGTGTTGAGGTCAAATGTTTAGTCGAACAAGGACTCTGAGCGTTTGCTCAGCTGGAAGCTGACATGAGTAACATCCTGTGATTTCCACACAGCCTGTTGGATTTACAGAGCATCTTCTTCAAACAAGAGGCTGACAAATAAATGTATAATTGAAAACATGAAAGATGGCATGCAGCTACTTTCAGGGAACCTCTAGGAAACATTCCTTGAAATCTCACACTGGATTATTATGCGAAACAGAAAATTGAGGGAACCCTTTACAGCAAGCATTTTCACAATCTCTGAATGTGTCAGCAAGATGATTTAATTTAAATTTATGCTAAGACCTGTGATTTTATTGAGACTTCAATAAAATTTGACTGATATAATTTATATGAATATTAAAACATGTATAAATAGTCCTTTTCCAAATTCAGTTACTTGTGTTGTAGAAATTGTGACAAAGTAAAAATACCTAAAAGAATTCAATTGGCTTGGATAAAAGTAGGTAAACTGAACTAAAGGTAGAAATAATCCCAACTGGAAAATTATTTCTATGGTTTAAGTCAGTGATTATTTGATTGTTATAATATTTGTTTTGTATTTTGATGAATATTCTATATTATAACATGTCTGTCTCACTCAGTAGTTTGCTCAGTCTTGCATGCAATGAGATGCTGATTTATCAGTTTTACAGCTGATATATTCCAGATAGTCTTTCTTTCCATGAAAACAAACACCTACGTTAATTTTGCATGAAATCATAGAAAAAAACAAAGTTTCTATTAGTGTCGAAACAGTCCTGGGAAAAAATAAGGACACCGTACCTGCTTAAATTGGATTTAAGAGGTAAAGAAGCAGCCAAGTGCTATTAATCAAAAGCATCTGATTAACTGATCATCAGCAAGTTTGACCAACTCTATGAAAACAGGAGTTTTGGCAGTGTGCTGGTCTGGAGTATCCATGTGTCAAGAAGGAAAGACATCAGGAATGACCTTTACCAAGCAATTCCTACTGCACATAAATCTGGGAAGGGTTATAAAGCAATTTCCAACTACTGAAGCCCAATCATTGTACAGTGAGAAGAATGATTTTTTGACAGTTTCCTGTCTTCCCAGAAGAAGATCAGAAGATCAGACAGTGGAATGATCTGAACAATTACAAGAAAATACCAGCACTACATCTTAGATTCTACAGGTCTCAGTTTGCATTTTTACTCCGTTTAGTCTATTCATCCCAAACCAAGGTGTCAATGCATACTAAGGATCATACTGAAAACATTTTGCATCTAATGGTTGGAGTTGTACCAAATTATGCTGAAAATAACAAATTTGCATACTAAATATCAAAATATAGATCTATTGCATGTGCTAGATTCAAATGATCAATCTATGTGTAATTTAGAATCTGACTGGGAAAACACAAGTAATATATTTTTAATTATAACTAAATTAATTCATGCTTTAAGGGCTTAAACACTGAAGTTCTGACAGAAAGACTATTGCTTGTTTGGAGCAAAGTTCAAAATAAACCCCAAAACCTCTGGAACAACGTCCTTTAGATGGATTGGACAAAAAATGAGATGTTTGGCTAAGAGACACAACGCCATGCTCGGAGAAAAGCAAACAGCATAGCAACTAGCACATGTTTCTGGCTTGTTTTGCAGCTATAGGACCAGGGGCACTTTACACTGTTTGAGTCCAGTGTAAACAAAGATGAAGTCAAATGTCCAACAAGTGAAGTTTGGTCAAAATTGGAAACAAACACAACAGCGAATCCCCAACAGAATGACTGAAATAGAAACCAATAAAGGCGTTGAATTAATGCAGTCAAAGTCAAGAACTCAAACTCATTGAAAATGCGGACCTGTGCATAAATGGATATCTGCAGACCTCAATAAACTAAAGAGACATTAAATAAATATTAGAGGGTTAAAACTGCTCCACAACATGAGAGAGTGATAAAGTCATGCAGAAAACATGCAGCTACTTCATGTTATTGCTGAAACATTGGGTTTTCCCAGGACTGTATTAGCATTCATGTTAATCTTCTTTTTTCCATGACTCCACCTCTACTTGGAGATCTCACAGAGTTTGTGGCAGCTGATTACAGGTCAAGAAACAAATATGAATTAGAGAATAATCTGAAATCTGGGTGTGTTCAGTCTGGCTAAAGAAACGCGTATTTTCATTTTTTGAAAACTTTTTGCCTTCTTTAAGCTTTTCTTCCGTGCTGAACCAGCAGGAAACCAGCAGAGTTCATCACAGCTGAGGTTTTGCAAGTGCTATAGTGTGTCTTTTAGTTCTTCTTGACATGGCAAACAGAGTTTAATGCAAATACATTTCAAAGCTAATAATTTAGTTCAAAGTGCAATATGAGTAGCCAGGACAGTAAAAATTTGACTTTTGTATCAAAATATATTTCAATATTTTCTTCTCTCAGTAATCTGCTGATTAGAGGTTAAATGCAGCTGGGATTTGAAGTGAAATTGGCTGCATGAAACCATCATTTATATCTGTTTGTTGTTCCTTGGTTTATTTTGCAGCTGAGAAGTGGTACAAGCGACAGTTGACCTACCAGATAGTGAACTGGCCTCACCACCTGTCTCTGGGCTCTGTGCAGCTGGCAGTGCGAACTGCTTTCCAACTTTGGAGTAACGTGTCTGACCTGGTGTTCCAGGAGGCCCCTGAGGGCCCCGCAGATATCCGGCTGGCTTTTTATGAGGGCGACCACAACGACGGGGCCAGTAATGCTTTTGACGGACCAGGTCAGAGTCACAACCTGATCAAGCACAGATATAACATTTTATTTTAAAATGCTTCGTTATTATTATTATTATTATTATTATTATTATTATTATTATTATTATTATTATTATTATTATTATTAATCTGTTCAGTAAACAAAGTAAGCTAATTTTTTTGGGAAGATAATTACATTAAAGAACCAAAATAATTTGTGTGTATGTAGTTTAAAACCGTACAGTCACCAGCTTAATGGGTGGTTTGACCTCTGATAAAATCATTCTTACAAAGAGGCATACAGAAGTGACTCATGCTAAAGATTTATTTATTTCATGTGACTACAGGCTGAGAACAAAATAGACCTAATTAGTCCAGCTCAGAGATATATTTGATCCTCAAATCCCAAACACTAGCATAATCCTTCAGCATGTACATTCTCTTTTAATCCTGCATAAAGAGCTGGGTGCACAGTGTAAATTCAACCCACCTCCTTTATATTCAATTCTAAATTCAGTTTATTTATAAAATATCGATTCATAACAAACTACAGTCTCAAATCACTTTACTAAACACAGCGATCTAATTTATAAACAAAAATATAATCATTCAGTCTTGTCATATAGACAGAAAAGATCAGGTACTTAATGAATAATCCAGTTCGACTCTAGTGATAAAATGTTCTAAGAAATCCCAGCCGATTGCATCAAGTGACTGACTTTGTAGCATTTTCTCCTCCTGGATGAGCATGTAGGAGAAAGTAGCAGAGTGAGGAAAAGTTGTCATTATATCCTCCAGCAGCCTAAACCTAGCTCAGGATAACCCCATCTAACTAAAAACTTTATCAAAAATGGAAGTAGACAGGGTGTCTGCCTCACAGACTAAAACTGGGAGCTGGTTCCACAGGAGAGGAGCCTGATAACTAAAGGATCTGCCTCCCATTCTACTTTTAGAAATTAATTCTAGGAACCACCAGTAAACCTGAAGTCTGTGAGCGAAGTGCTCTGTTAGGAACATCTGGAACAATCAGATCTGTGATGTATGATGGAGCTTGATTATTCAGGGCTTCATGAGTGAGAAGGAGAATTTTAAATTCTGTTCTGAATTTACAGGGGAGGTGGGGAGGAGGGGGAGTACATGGCAGTATAGTTGGTAGGACTGTTGTCTTGCAGCAAGAATGTTCTGGGTTCAAATCCGGGCCTGGGGTCTCTCTGCATAGAGTTTGTATGTTCTCTCCATGCATGTATTGTTTTTTTTCCAGGTACTCTGACTTCCTCCAACAGCCCAAAAACATGACTGTTAGGTCAGTTTGTCTTTCTAAATTGTCCTTAGGCATGGCCGTGTGCGTTCATGGTCGTTTGCCCTGTGTCTCTGTTTTCCTGTGAAAAATCCCACTTTCAAAAAAACAAAAAAGTTTCCATTTAATAGAACAGCAAACACCTAAGAAGCTACAATGAAACTAAAGACAAAATAAAAATCTCATGCCCACTGTAACCTTGTTAATATAAAACTACTTATAAGATATTGAAAACAGCAGAAAAAAAACGTTGCTGTTCAGTTAAAGCACCAATCAAATATGAACAGGTTTTTGCAGGTGTAAAAGGCAGCTGTAGCACTCAGTAAATATGTAGCCGTCTCCTGTCTGACATTCAGGTGGTACCTTGGCTCATGCTTTTCTGCCTCGCCGAGGAGAAGCCCACTTCGACATGGCGGAGAGATGGACGCTGAATGGACACAAGGGCCACAACTTGTTCATGGTGACGGCCCATGAGATCGGACACACTCTGGGCCTGGAGCACTCCCCTGTGCGACATGCTCTGATGTCTCCGTACTATAGGAAGCTGGGCCGCAGTCTGGTCCTGAGCTGGGACGACATCCTGGCAGTGCAGCAGCTGTACGGTGAGAACTCGTTCGCTCTGGGATGCAAGGGTGTGGTGGGCGCAGATTTAATGTCCAAATGACAAATCTGTCTGGCTTCAAGGACACAACAAAGGATGGAACTCATAATGGTTATGAAAGCAGACTGTCTTTGAGGAGACCCTGATGTAGAACAATCCTTTTGTAATGTTGCTCATTAAATGAAGCTGTGGGCTGGGGCAAGAAAAGGTCAGACAGCCTGGCTGCATACAGAGATTCGAGATTTACACACATTCATCCTGAATATAAATGCCATTTTGGGTTCTTTTGTTCATAGGGGAATGATTATACAACATACAACTTCAATGATTGGGTACAAAGGTTTGAGTTGAGTGTATTTTCACTAATCCACACTGAGTTACAGTTGTACACATATGTTCAAGGATAGGGTCCTGGCATAACTCTGGCTGAATATCTAACCACTTTTCGTGGAAGAACTGGTGTACTTTAATATAAAATTTGTTGGGTTCCTGCTACAGATCAAGCTTTTAAACAAAGCCCACACATTTTCCCTCAGGGTTAAGGTTGGGACCATTCTAGAAATGTGTGTCAGCCTGCTTTGACTACTCTGGAACCAGTTTTGATGTTTTTCAACCTTCTGATCCAAACTGTCACCCTTAGATGAAATGAAGTGTCTTAGGATCTTCAGAAAAAATCCCCACGAAACACCAAGGATCAGACTTGAGATGTTTTGTCAACTGCTGAAACTTCAGTGTCATTGTGTGCAAGGAAGCCAGTTTCACCATAGACTGAGAGGGTACCTTTGAAGAAAGAAGCCCCAGCTTCAAGCTAAAATGAAGTTTTGCAGCATGGACAAGCCGAATGCCTTATGGAGAAAAATTTTATGATCAGATGAGACAAACGTGGAGCTTTTTGGACAGATTTAGATGAAGAATGCTTGGAAGAATTAAGGTAGGGATTTCAAACATATGAACCCTGTATCATCTTCCAGGCATTGTGGTGGTAGTATCATGAATCTGTTTTGCAGCTGGCTGGACTGGTGCATCGTTGAAAGTGGGTGGAATGATGAAGAACTGCCTCTTCACCTTCACCTCAACACGACAGCGAGGCATGACCAAGTCCAGACCTTCAGAGCTACTATCCTGCAACTTTTAGATGGATCTCTTCTCCAACACTGATGAATTCCCTCATCAGCACAGCATTCAGAGGCCTGGTAATGAGTCATTCATCTGATTCAGATGTGTTGGAGAAGGGATGCATCCAAAAGTTGCAGAATAGTAGCTCTCGAAGACTGAACTTAGCCACCGCTGTGAGACTTGGACACAACTGGCAGTAATTCCAACTTTGTGGACAACAATGTACTTGAGCATAAGTTAAACTTATGTGCTCACTTCTTGTCTCTTTAAATATTACCAAAGCTCTACGTTGTATCATGAGTCCATAATGTTTGTGAGGAGTGTATCTAAACTGAGCAGTAAATCAGGCGTGAGCAGACCTGCATACTTACTGGACTTCACTTTGAGCTTGTTTTCTCAAACAGGTTCAAAATGAGACATTGAAATAGTTCCTGAAAGCTGACTTCTGTTTGGTTTATACTGATTAAGTGTACACATTCAGAGCTTTGTGTAATCAACCTCACAGCTTTAATGCAACAAGTGAGAGGTCTGATGTAAAGAGCGAAGAACTTTCTGCAGTCTTTAAGTTTTTCTGAATTCTTAGCAAACATGGGAACAGCTTCTAATCCAAACCACAACATCCTCTCTGTGCTGTTGGCTGAGTTTATCTTTGTAGCAGGAGGGGTTTGCTCTCTGGCCTCTCACAATAACACACTCGGAGGCCTGTTCGTGTCTCACCATTATCCACAGTTTCCCTGGCAGTTTCTGTCAGCTCTGTTGTGATAGAGACTTATTTAGGAGCATCGCATTATGATTATGCGTGTGTCTGTTTACAGGGAGTGTGCTGTTACTCCTGGCATGTGTAAGGGCAGGTTTTCACATGCATCGTTATGCATTGTTGTTTCTTTTCCACCTTCTTGGAAAATGGATTCACTCCAGCATTTGAAAAACACATCATCCTGTCTTTGGACGTCAAGCACAGTTCCGTGGCCATGTCTATGATCAGGCGTTGCTCTTGAATCCGTGAGAAGATCTTTCTCTGCTTAGACCCTGAACTTCAGGTGCACAGCAGCTGCACTCTTCAGGAATGCCTTCATGCCTGCAGGACAGTCACACAATCATTTGTATAATTCGGCTCTGAACTTGAGATTGGGCTCAGAAGAAGCTTGCAGACAGTTCCGTCTCTAGATGCCTTCCTTTCTACTTATCTGAGGAGTCCCATCTGCTTGACCTCTGGACACATTTTATTCTCAGCTTCTTGAAATGGTATTCAGAAGCATCCCTTACCCAAGCTTATTTAAAAGCCAGCAAAATGCCATTTTACTGGCCAGGCAAAAGCAAAAAGTGAACTATTTGGTTGTTTTTTTTTGTTTGTTTTATTTTGTTTTTTGCTTACAAAAAAGTTTTTTGTCTCCCACTCAGGTGTAGTTTAGCTAATTGCAACTGGATTTTTTTTTCCCTGCACACCCATCTGTGTATAATTTCCACCCTGTGGCTGTAATTTCTGCAGCTGCTCCCACATAAATGTCAAGCAGCTTCTTTCACAGATACAGACAGGACTGCTGGCGCTGCAGAAAAACTTTCAGCCAGAGGTAATTGTGTTTGTGAGAGAACCGTTCCTGCTGCTTTGACTTGCTGCTGTCCTGCAGGTCGATGAGAAACATGTTTATGGCAGACTGAATCTGTCTGTCATGAGGTCTCATCAGCATTAATGAAAAATTATTCTATTTTGGGCTCAGAAACACTACGGTAAACCATGGCTAGTGAACACATCGTGCAACTGTATCCATAAATGCTAATTGTAGCTGTCTCCTTATGCTGCAACATCCTTTAAGATGAACTGAAGTGGGAAACTTTCCCAAGGATCTGATACATAATATCTTGAAGACATCCAAATAAGTGAAACAAAAAGTGATTTTTGGAAATAATAAACTCTAGTAAGTACATTTTTTTAAAACTGCATCTATGATAGTATGGAGCTTCCTTTGTCTTACATTCAATAGGTTCCCTGTAAATCTATATGCTGAACATTATGTTACATACTAAAAATATTTATGTTCAGTTCTATTTATTTATATTTTAAGGTATGTTATGAGACCAACAGGTTTTAATTAGTTGAATGTGTATCTAATTACATAGCATTCAATTCAGTCCAGATTCAATGCAATGCATTCAATCCAGTTAAATCTGTGTTAAGACTAGGAGTATAACTGTACATTTCTAGTGTCGGTTTGGTCAGCGTACACCGCTCATGCTGCATTTATATATAGCTGGAACACTAGGATGTCGAAATATTTAAACAACTCTAAAGTTATTTAAATATCTTTATTTTCAAATATGGCCAGATGTCTAATTAAAAATTGCTAAACATCAACATTGACCATTTTCAAGTTATAATGTTGTATAATGTTCTGTCTAGGCACTGGCAATGCCTGCTTATACTACTTTATGGATTTAAAAAAATCCAACCAAATCTTCGGCCATTTCCAAAGTTTCAAATTTTTTTTTTGTTTTAAAAAATAATAACATCCAGTTAATTTCAGAAATTGAAAAAGATTCTTTGTTTACTGCTGATCAAACTAAAAATATGTAACATATTTCTGTTTATTTTTCTTGAAAACACCAAACCATGACTTTAAACCCGAATATGTACGGAACCGGGATTTTTGTGTGTTGTTACACCCCTAGTTAAGACCATATGATTGGTACTGTAATATCATACAGTCTAATTTAGTCTAACTTATAACACAATACATTCAAATCCAGTTAATGATTTAAGTAATCTATATAAAGCAGCCAAGCTGATTGCAGCTAGTTATTGCATTCCCTCAAGCATGTGGTGACGGTAAGAAAAGGAACCATTCCCTTTAAGAGAAAGAAGCATCCACCAGGACCAAGCTTACTATGAATCACCTTCTGCTGCAACCAGCTGCGGGTTCCCAACAGTGGAAGGAGTTGGAAAAAACAAAACAAAACAAAAAACAACACAGAACCACTGGAATACTTTTTATGAGAAAGAAAGTACACATAGTTGATACCACCAATGGCTGCATCCAGGAAAGGAACACTGCTAAACGCTGAAGCACATAGGTAGGGGTACTTTCTATATGTAAGAAAAACAAACAGAACACAGAGATATTAGAGCAATATCCTTGTCAATATCTGGACCTGAAGTACAGTGGGCCACCACTTATTCCTGGTTCAATATTCACTGATACACCTTTTTGCAGATTTTCCTGTGGCATGTCACTTCAAATTATTCACGAAAAAAAATCGTTTGTTCGCCCATGTCTGAAATATTGAAAAAAAAAAAAAAAAAAAGAAGCTTGGGAACCTGAAATACCTAGGGTTCTACTTGACATTGCTATTGGCTGGCATTTGCAAAGCAGCCAATCCAGGAGCACCAGTCATTTTCCTTGTAGCTGGTTAGCTGTATCCCCAAGAGTAGAAATAAAGAAAACTGAAGATATTAGCTTCTGTGGTGGTGCTAAGACGGTTTTCACTGTGCGTATTAAGGTATATTTGGTGTTTGAACTATTAAAATAGACAGATTTAAGCGTCTTTTGAGGGGGCCTCAAGTATTCACGGAGTTCAACATTTCGTGGTTGGCTGTGGTCCCAAACCCCTCAGAATACTGAGGATCCATCTACATCCAATGGGAAGGAAAAACAGTGAAAACAGAGTAAAAGCAGCAATCATCAATAGCTGCACCCTGGAATGTGACGCAGTTAAACACATCACTCGGCTAGGAGCACCTTCTATGGGAAAGAATAACAAAGACTACAAGGAAGGTCTTCGTGGTTTCATCAAGAAAATGAGGTTTTAGGTAGGCCAGTATTACAAAAACACAGTTGTGTAGTAAGACGCTGAGAAATAAACTGTCCCCAGAAAACCCGTCTCACATGTTAAAACATAACACACTGTAGGACTGTAATTGAGTATTTTCTCTTGTCTGCATTAAAACACACCTCCACAAACGCAAAGACAACGGTTTGTATGTTTGAGCGTTGTCAGACTTCCAGACCTTATCTCTATGCTGCCATGCCTTGTGGTATGTATATATCTATTTTTCCTGCAGTCTTCCTCCAGTTCATTTGGATGCTGATTTTATCCACCTCTTGCACAAATATTTGCCCAGCTCTTTGCCAACAAAATGACTATAATCAAGTTCAAGCAGCCATTGTTTACTCATGGCTTTGTTCTGTTCATTTGTTCTTCATGCCTTCATTTGCAGACATGTATCTATTATAAAGTGATGCAGCCTAAAGACAGTTGAAGGCCTTTGTTTTAGTGTTACACTTAAACCAATTTGTTCAGGATTCCAGTGTGTGCTTTATCTTAAGTCTCCTGTGCTGTATAATGTGATCCATCAGTTTACATTAACCCCACCACATCCTGTAAAGAACAATTTAAATGTTAACATGTTTCTTGTATTTGGATTTACTGCCTGTTAAAGTTCCTGTAGCGTCTGATTTATGAAATGCTTTTAATTGCAGAGGGGAAATGAGACAAACCCAAATAGTCCTGAGAAATTTCAGAACAGTCATTAAAGTGGCATCAGACGGCTTCCTTCTCCTTGTTCTGTCTGATGCCTTCACACTGACTGACTCGTTGCTTCTGCTTTCAGGTAAACCGTTGGGTGATCGTCCAGTGAGGTTGCCTGGACAGGTATTACACGCTGCGCTGCAGGAGTGGGAGTTCACCGAGCTCCAGAGCCAGAACCCAGGACTGCCTCTGTATTGCCAGGGGGTCTTTGATGCCATCACTGTGGGTGAGGTCCAGATAAAATATTGCACAAAAGAACAATATTTTGTATTTGTTTTAATGGAAAAGGCATTATTTCTTGTGTCATTTTGTGCATCCAGATGAGAAGCAGACAGTGGTGGTGTTCCGGGGCAGCATGTTCTGGACGGTATCAGCTGAAGGCAGCGTGAGCGGCCCGCTCCTCCTCCGGCAGCGCTGGCCGGGCCTCCCTCAGGCAATAGAAGCTGCTGCTTTTTCCCCTCTGGACTCCAAGTGGTATTTTTTTAGAGGTGCTGCTTCACTGAGCTCATTAATTAGACCCATACTTCCCTAACCTGCTGACAACAATCACATATGTGATACACCTCCCAAAATAGATTCTAATGGGCCCATTTATGGAGTGAATTGCTATTTAAAGAGCATGCTGCTCTGGAGCTTCAGCTGTGGATTATAATTAGCTTCACCTTTGTGCTGAAGGCTAATAAAGTGTTTGAATCTCCCAAAATGTCTTGCAAAGAGCCAAAAACCTGTCTCATCAGTGTTCTCTCATCTACTACATGCAAATAGGTTTTCTATTAACTGAAGCTCCCTCAAAGCCTAATTCATACATTGTACATCTGTTTAATACTGTACCCCAACCAGCCTCCATGGTGAGAAGAATCAAAAGGTTATATCTACAGTGGCTTGCAAAAGTACTCCTACTTCCTGAACCTTTTAACATTTTGTTGCATTGTAGCCACAAACATCAGTATATTTCATTGGGATTTTGTGTCAGGGGCCAAAACTAAGTTGCAAGCGATTATGAAGACCAAGGAAAATCATCCATGGTTTTCAAAATCTTTTCATAAATAAAAATTTGAATCTGAATCTTCTTGTTGTGTATTTAGCTCTAGCAATGTTGTCATCAACTTTGAGTAGCTTCTCTGTTCCTGCTGAAGAAGAGTATTCCCACAGCATGATGCTGACATCACTATGTTTTATTCTGGGACTGTGTACAGTGATGTGCAGTGTTACTTGCCACACCACATATAGCATTGTGCATGTCAGCCAAACATTTTTAATGTTGGTTTCATCTGATCAGAGCACATTCTTCTTCTTGTTGTCTTCTTTGCTTTCTTTCAACACTGAATTTCTTCTTGCAGCTGTTCTAAAGACCAGATTTGTGGAGTGCATGACTAATACTTGTCCTGTCAGCAGATTTTCCCACCTGAACTATGAATCTCTGCTCCACCAGAGGTACCATAGGTCTCTTGGCCACATCTATTATTAACGATCTCCATTCTCAGCATGTCATGTTTAGGTGGACGGCTGTGTTTTCAGATGGTGGATTGAACAGTGCTCTGAGATGTCCAAAGTTTGGTCTATTGTTTACTAACATTAACCTGCTTTTAAATTTTCTCCCTGATCTTTCCACTGTGCACATTTAATTTTTGTGTTTCCGTTTGTTTACTTATGTGAATGAGTAGGCATGCTGGCTAATTAGGTGACCTCTGAAGCCAGTTGGCTGTACGACATTTTATTTAGGTGTATCAGAGTAAAGGGACTAAAACAAATGCATACAAATCAGATTTGTAGTTGTAAAAAAAAAAAAAAAAAGTGAAAATCATTTTTCTTTGATCTTCACAATTATGTACATTTTTAAGTCATATAAAATCCCAATAAATATTCTGAGGTTTGAAGATGATTTTAGTCTTCTGTCAGCCACTGCATTAAAAATTATCTCTTGATAGGAGCAAAAGAAAAAAAAAAAAAAACACCCACTCAGTGATTCTATGAACTTAGTGCCTTTTGCCTCATGTCCTGCAGGGAAGCGGATGTGGCGCTTCACAGGCACTGAGCTGGACCCGGGGTTCCCCATGCAGAGCAAGGTGATGGGTCTGCCTCGCCGCCCGGACTGTGCTTTTTACTACGCCCCTCTGGGTCATATGGTGCTCTTCAAGGGCTCCCGCTACTTCGTGTTCAACCTTAAAACTCTGCGCCAGGAGGCCTACTATCCCCGCAGGCTGACAGACTGGACCGGCCTGCCGCAGGGAACCAACGGGGCGCTGACCCGTCCAGATGGCCGACTTTACCTGTTCAAAAATCAGCAGTTCTGGAGGTTTGACCCCATGAAGGTGCGGGTCACCAAAGAGGGCCAGTGGGCCAAGGATTTAAGCTGGACTGGTTGCAGTATTCCTCAGAGTAATAACATTCTTTGACCACCAGGGGGAGCTTCAAAATTAAAAGTGCAATTTGTTCGCATACTTTGTTTCACATAAAGGAAGGGTCCTTCCTACCCTTTTTCATCAATAACTCTCATGTTGCAGCTGGGTCCTGACTGACACTAGTGTGACACCCCTCCATTAAACCACAAGCATACGCAGTATTTATACTACTGAAAGCTACTAATACGAGATATGTGTAATTATTGTCTAACTAATGCAGCTTTGATTTGATCTGCCAAAAACAAACAGCCAGTGCAACAATCTATTTAATTTACATTTGTAAAATAGAAATTATATAGATTTTAATTATAGCCTCTCCAGTCACCAGTGTCTGTGGCATACTGTGTGTGTGACCTTTGACCTGTCAGTGCTCTCCATGTTCCCATATGAAGCAGAAAAGCTTTCTATACTGTGGGAACAAATGTTAGGCAAACAAATAGTTTAAACTTATCCTTCTTTCTAAAACATCACACAGCATTTAAGAGTTGACACTTGGTGGATTTGATTCTTGTCGTGTGTTAGGCTTGTGTGCAATAAGAGGGCATAGTGAAGTGGTTATTTACACTTTATATATAGGCAGGCGTGAATATTACACAGCTTTGTTACCTCAGGTTAATATTATATACAAGAGGTAAAAGACAAAAAAAAAAAAAAAAAAAAAAAAAAAAAACTTTTGCTGTAAAACATTCTATAATAATAAGAAATCTAATTTTAAAAGGGACAATGTACAGCTTGAACATCACCATTTTATATGCTGTACCAGATTATAGCGTACGCTAATTCGCATCTGCAGTCTTCCGCTTTAAATAATCAGTTTGTAAATGAACCAAACATGATAACCTGATCACAAAGCTAACAATCGCTCCTGACAAGCCACCATGTTGCAGAACCGTAAACTGAGGTGGTGTTTTGTATGGCTTTGATAAACCAGGCTGAAACATGATTCAGGAGCTGAAGCGTCAACACCGGACCAACACTTGTGGTAAGAGATGCACTGAGTCAAACCCAAAAGTTGCTGCTGCTTTCTAGTGATTTCTAGCAGAACCTGCAACTATACCTAAAAACATACGAAACATGAGCTATAAAAACTGTGTGAGCTTAAAGTGAAACTACGGGGCTTTGTGATAACAGCTCCAACGTGTTATTTTTGAAACATCAAGACTGATTATCAGCTTTTTTTTTTAAATTAAAAAAAACAAAACAAACAAACAAAAAAATTATTTTCAGGCTTTAAAACATTTGTAAATGTGTTAGGCTATAGCAAATTCCTTTAAATAAAGTTGTATTGTTGTTCAATGTATAGTTTTGCTATATGAAAGTTTGAACTTTTTGTTGCTGCCTGAAGAGTGTTTCGATTTATCATCACTGTACAAAACAGAGTCAGCAGAATCAACAGACAACTGGGAAATCCATAGAAACACCTCATGTTCTCTACTCCATCTGAGTTATGGGATTCCTCTGACAACCCAAACAAAAAAAAAAAAATCATTTACAGACTTGATAAGATTAGAGATGCACCAATCAGGGGCTTGTGGCTAGTTTCTAATCTCTGTTTTTGGAAAGCTTTGACCTGTCAATATCAGTCAGCATCATTATTTATTCATATTATGAGATCAGGTGAGGACAAACTGTGTTTTTCACAGCAGTCTCATTAAAACAGTTTTTCTAATTTAAAACAAATTCACCATGGAGTGACTGTTTGTCAGTTTACACATTTTATTGTGGTAATTAGCTTAACATTACTAACATTAAATAGCATTCTGTGCATATTCTCTACATAATGTAGATCTTTAACTGCAGTCTTTTGGAAATCTTGCATTTACAAACTAAAGCATAAAACAGACCAACTGTGCTGTGTTACGTTTAGGCTTCCTGTTATCCACTAAAGTCTACTTGGGGTCAATTTGCTCCTCCACCATTTCTGTGAAATGTCCCCAAGTTGTGTGCAAATTACTGCCTTAAGGCAGAAGGCTCATCTTTGTATCTGGAAACGTCGGGTTCAAAACGAACGAAATGGCAAAAGCGCCTGAATTAGCACTTAACATATTTCCTTAGAGAATACATTTTCCTTTTAAACAGCTTTTTACACATTTTATGCTTCTTCTGATTTCATTTTAAATATCTAGCATTGAGTCTTCTCTCTGTAACAACAGCCACACTGAAGAGTGTTGCTGTTCGCTCAACTTTGTAGCGGTTAGGTGTGGTGCATTTACAAACCAGACAAAAATATAAGCTGGCTGAACTGTTGTCATATCTCTAGAAGAAAAAAAACAAAACAATTACAGGCTTTCAAAAGAACTTTATGAGAAACATAACCAAGTGATGTTCACAGGGAGACAGTGTACATTGTATTCTATACACAAATTTAATAAAAGCTCCTTATCAATAAACATTTTAGACACATTATAACCTCAAATCTGATGACCAAGGAGAACACATTTCCATGCCGCATCTATATGAAATAAACCTGTGTTAGCTGCCAAAAAATCTGAAAGATTTCATTCAATTATAGGTAATCAACAAGTATCTGCTTGCTAATGCAGAAATAAATACTTTATTTGGCTTAATTGGCATGTCAGTCTCTTTAGTCTGCAGTTTTAAAGTATGTTAGCCGCTTCTGATTCCAGATATCAGCGTACAAAAAAAAACAGGAGCAACAGTGATTGGAAGTGCATCTAAATCTAAGCATTACCCACTAAATTAGACCTAACACACACCTATAGCCCTGTGATGGACTGGCCCAATGACTGCTGGAGACGG
Source organism: Anableps anableps (assembly GCA_014839685.1). Lineage (NCBI taxonomy): Eukaryota > Metazoa > Chordata > Actinopteri > Cyprinodontiformes > Anablepidae > Anableps > Anableps anableps. The sequence goes on along the minus strand of CM026068.1, from coordinate 20,669,963 downwards.
GCGAAATGTGTTTATTTAACAAAAGATGAATAAAATATCAAAACATCCATTAAAAGGGCAAGGAGGCTTTATTCGGTGGACCAAATCATTGTAATCTGGTATAACATAAAACATTATTTAAGTTGCGAAGCCAACAGGTGTCCTTGTCTGGACTCACAGGCATCGCTTCAGTAAGTAAGGCTGTACGAGCATCACCATATAAGCTGCAGGTACAACGTTTTTGTTCTTTGCAGCAATGATGTTCCAGTACGTCCAAGCAGATGTAAAATTAAGCACAACCACAGTTGCATTTTAGACAAGTATAGCTACTACTTCATCATTTTACCCAGGTATAAACCATCCTAAACAAGACTGACTTGGACTTTAAACCGTAATCTGTGTCAATTAAATACAAAACATAATTTGAAAATAACTGAGCAAAATAGCTACACAAATTGTACAAATTCAAATCTAAATACAGTCCCTTGCAAAAATATCAATCCCCCTTGAACTTTGTCACGTTTTTAAAACACTGCAACCACAAACCTCACTTTATTTGATTGGGATTTTATGTGTTAGACCAACACAAAAGTAGTTCATAATCATCAAATGGAAGGAAAGTGATTTGTGGGTTACTAAATGTTTTACAAACAGAAATCTGAAAAGTGAAATACAGCTATTCTGTGAAGGCCTCGGAGTTGTTAGAGAACATAAAAGAACAACAAGCTTTGAACATCTCATGGAGCTCCATCATCTGAAAAGAATACAACACAACTGCAAACCCACCCAGACATGGCTGTCCACCTAAACTGACATCCCAGGCAAGGAGAGAATTAATCAGAGAAACGGCCAGGAGGCCCAGGGTCACTCTGGAGGAGCTGCAGAGATCCACAGCTCAGGTGAGTGAACCTCAACAGAACAACTATCACTTGTGCACTTCACAAATCTGTTCTTAATGGAAGAGGGAGAAGACAAAAGTTCTTGGAAATCATGTAGGGGACAGAACAGAGCAAACGTGTGGAAAAACGTGCTCTGATGACATGCAAAACACTGGAGGAAAGCCAACAACATCCTCACAGTGAAACATGGTGGGGGCAGCATCATGCTGTGGTAATGCTTTCATTCAGAAGGGACAGGGAGGCTAGTTAGAATTGACTCTTTTTATATTTTTATTTATGAATAAAATTGTCAACCAATCATAGTTTGTCCCTCATTTCACAATTATGCTCTGCTTTATAGTGATCTATCACTTAAAATCCCAATAAAATGCTTTGGAGTTTATAGTTGCAACGAGACGAAGTGTGAAATACTTGAAGGTGTTTGAACATTTTAGAAAGGCACTGCATAAATGTTTTACAGTCAGCAGTATGAGCTTTACTGCTGAACATCACCTTGAAGAATGACTCTGTCCAAAGACCCTCTTGCTGGGTCTTTGGACAGAGTCATTATTGTACAAAGTGAACTTCTATCAGACCAGTCAAGCCACTTAAAGGGCCCAGACGCCTGTGGGCGAAGCGGGTCGCCTGCCTTTGCTGTGCTTTGTTCTCCAGAACAGGCCTCATTTATCAGGCTGCACCACTTTGTCCTGTGGACAGTTTATCCCAGCCTAGGTAGCAGGGACAGGAATTCAGATAAAGAACTCATCGACTGGCTCCTCATGGTTTGTGTATGCTGATAACAGCTGTGCAGCTGTGCTGTTCTCTCCCAAGAACTTGTGTGAAGGGTTTTGTCCACTTGCACTGGTTCTGCTCTCCGCTGCTGCGTCTTTACAGCCACCAGAGGGCGACGGAGGGTTAATTCTTGTCTGTGGCAAACATTCAGTTAATTCCTTGGGCTGCTCCTCCACATATGAAACCCCGTCTGCTGAAGGTCTCTCAGAGGGACGAGTCCTCAAGAGGTCAAAAGAGGAGGAGCGAGTGATGGATTTGACTGCAGTGTCCAAGCGGGGAGAGAAGGCGACGCCTGTGTCGACGTTGGTCTCCTCTTCATCCTCTTCCAGGAGGAGACGGGAGAGAGAACGGGTGACCGAGGGGCGCAGGGGAGAGTCGGGGTGGTTGGAGGTGGAGAGCTGAGCGGGACTGCTGCGTTGGGACGAGTAACAGGAGCTTCCGGGAGGAGTGCTGCAGCAGCTCCCTGATCCCAGACTTTCTGCTCCACCACATCCTCCAAGAAGCTTCTCAAGAACAGGCTCGCTGCGCGGTCTGGTTCCTGGCAACAGCCAAACACACATCAAGCAGGGTCACACACGATGTCACAAAAACGAGTGAAAAATGTAGTGTGACTTTGTGTTCAACCCCCTTTATACTGATCCTTCTAAGTACTAAGTACAATACTGTCATTGAATCTCAGAACAAAAAGCAGCTGTTCTGTGAAGGCCTCAGAGGTTTGTTAGAGAACATCAGAGAAACTGCGTCACTGGGACCAAGGAACATAGCAGACAGGTCAGGAGAGAGTTGTGGAGAAGTTTAAAGCAGGATTATGTTACAGAACAATATCCCAAGGTTTAAACATCTCACACAGCTCTATTCAGTCCATTATGGCAGCACTGCAAACCGGCTTAAACTGGCAGGCTGGGCAAGGAGAGAATTATTTAGACAAGCAGTCCAGAGGTTGGTAGCTCATGAGGAGCTGCAGAGAGCTATGGTGGCATAGAGCTAAGCTGGGAGCCTCTGACAACATGATATTAATTAACTGTGAAACTATGTGAAAAATGGTGGAGGCAGCATAATGCTGTGGGGATGGTTTTCTTCAGTAAGGACAGAGAAGTTGATCAGAGCTGGAGAAAACAGGGCCTTCCTGGAATTAACCTGTTACAGGCTGCAAAAGACTGTGACAAGACAAGCCTAAACACACCGTGCAGCCAAGAGTTCCAATGCAATGGCTTAGGTCGGGGGTGCCCAAAGTGCAGACCAGGGGCCATTTACAGCCGTCTGAATGATGAATGAAAAAAAAAAAAAAAAAAAGTAAAGAAACTAAAAAGAGGCTTTATGACATCAAATTGTTTCCATTACCAGGCAGAAAAAGTAAATAAAAAAAATATGGCGAGAAAATATATTCATCTAAGGAAATAAAATTATCTCCATAAACTTTAATTTTTTTAACAAACTTCATCCACTTCACACATGTTGGTCACAGTTCACTGCCTCCATAATTTTGGCCCATGACTTAGGTTTGAATATAATTGCTCCCTTTAGACGAAATATTCATCAACACACAAAACCTATAAACTGTGGGACAGAAACCAAAATGAGTCCAATTTATCTAACTTCCTACCTTGCCTGTGAGTTTGCCCAGTCAAGGAAGCTGTGAGGCTGCAAGGCAGGAAGCTGTTTCCATGTCCGCTGCTCTGGACCTGCACTCCTTGAGGGGGCAAACTGAGGCAGGTGAGGGGAAAAGCACAGGTCAGAGGTCGCTGAGGTTGAGCTGCAGTCTTCACCTGCAGCACAGAAGGAAAGGAGGAGAAGGATTATGATTTACAAACGGGACCATAGATTTAGTTGGGTAACTGTGAAAGATGAGTGCAAGAAACAATGAACCTTTCAGTTTCAAATATAATCAAAATGAGTAATTTTTCAGTGTTAAAGAGATGCATTCAGACTGATTTAGAAAACATAGCATTTGCAATGGTTTCATGGATGGATGTTTTTCTTGAATAGTGTAAAATCCTTTTCTGTTGTACACACTGTTTATCTTGTAAAACAGACAGGGTGGGAATTACGGAAGCCGTTTTTAACTAAATAATTAAAAAGCCAGGCTTAAGCTCTAACATCAGCACATCCAAACAAGATAAGAAAAAGAAACGAAGTCTGTGAGCAGCTAGCTTTAAACATATCAACTTCAAGAGAGGTTTAAGAAGCTGCTCTCGTCAACTCGATGATCAATATTACTTTTCAACTCTCAGGCTTACAAAAACCGAGAATTGAAACAGCAGAATTATTACCATTTTATTTCACAAATTAGTGCAGCTTTCTGCCAGAATAATCTCTCTCTCACTCTAAGAATAAACTTACTCAACAGAATGTAGCAAAATCTTACATTCTACAAATCACACAAAAGCAGTGTAAACATAGGGGTCCTAATTTTTTTTTTTTTTTCAATTTTAAAGTTAGAAAGTTTTTCAGAGGGAGAATTTTCAGGCAGTTTCTTTAATATTCTGGACAACTGAATACAAATGTTGTGTTTGAGTTATATATCAATTTACAATGCAGGGATGAAGTTGGCTTCTTATTAAGCGCTGAGGTAAAGGGCTATTTCACAGATTTTTGGGTCTCTGGACAAATTTAAATCAGCTTAATTTAAAAAATTTCAACACTGACTTGTAGAATATATATTGGTTTATGAGACACTAAATATAGAATCTCTCTAAATTTGTGATTTCTGGTAGATTTTCCTGTAAAAATAAAAAACAAACAAGTAAAGAAACATGAGTGGTCATTGAGTGGCATCTTAACCAGACCCAGTTGAACGATCGCAGGACCAATTTCAAAAACCTTGAGACCAAAGAAGCTGTCATATTTCTCCTTTTTTATTTGTCATATGAATGCATTTAAAATTCCTTGAAAATGCAATAAAATGGAGCCTGCCTTTCCATCACATATGTTCGTAACTGGAAAATGGCAAAGCAAAAGTACTGTTTCACATTTTGTCCCATTACAGCCACAAAATGCTGTGAATTTTACTAGGATTGGGTTTGACAGACCAACACAAAGTAATGCATTATTGTGAAGTGAAAGACAAAAGGACATATAATTTTTAAGATTTAGTTCAAACAAAATTGCAACATGTATTGGTCTGTTTCAGTAGAATACATTAAGGTTTGTAGATGTAAGATGACAAAAATGTGAAAAAGTTTAAGGGGGATGAACACGTTTGGCGTTGTCCCAGTGGCTTCTCTTTCTGTAACTCAAAAACTAAAACAATGGGGGAGTTGGCAAGAAAATTAGGCTGTGATGCAACAAATAAAGAACAAAATAACCCAACTAAATATAAATTACTATAAAACAGTTTTTGGATTACAGAATCAGGCATCTTGAAAATCATACCTTTGTTTTCTGTCATCTTTTAACAGTGAGTTTAATGAATCATCATACTGTAAAACACATAATATCCTAAACTTACTTGAAAGAGAACCTTGTTTCCATCCAGGTCTTCTGTCTGCCAGCGTGTAGTGCTGATGGGGGTGCAGGGGTTGGGCAACAGAGGGACTAACTGTCCCACTTCCTCCACACAGAACTGCAGCACAGCAGAACCGCATGCTTCCACTCCAACCCCTGGAGACAACTGTTTTAAGGCCAGCTGAAGGCACAGACCGGGCTCTATGCAACAAGGACAAACAGGGGCAACAGGCACACATGTGACAAAGAAAAACAAAACAGAGGGGTAATATATTCTAAATATATATATTTAAAATCAGTAGCTTTGCTTCTCACGTAAATGAAGGTTAAAAGAAGATAAATCTAACCTGTATGGAGGGTGAACCAGCAGAAGCCAGCCTTCTGCTCCTCAGCTTGTCGCTGCAGAACCGTCTCGTAGAACCTTACAGCATCCTCATAGTTGTCATAGCTGCTGTACAGCGTTATACGCAGGATTTCTCCTCCACAGTGCACGGGTCGCACCCCCCACACAGGCATGCCTGGGCCCAGACTGTAAAAGTCTCTGCTCGGCAGGAGGTAGGGTCGCAGCAAGGCGTTGGAGGGGGAACTGCTGGAAGTGATGTGGATCCCTCGGGTTCGGCTGCCACAGCTCTCAGTGTGATGGTACTGCCAGGGGGGGCGCTGGAAGAAGTCCAGCACTTTAAGGATTCGCTCCTCTCCATAGGCTTCGTGGAGGAAGAAGGTGATGGCCAGAGAAGGGTAGTCTGAAAATTTTAGGCAATGGTTTGATTTCAATCAATCACAAAGAAAAGCAGAAACAATTAGGATCGCCTCTAATTAGAAATGGAAAGGTTTGTGCTAAATTACAGTTAAATAAGCAACAAGAGTGGAGCATATGCTATTTTATTTTCTTTAATATTAGTTGTCTGCAGCCCTCTAATTCACAATTTTCACAAAGAAACATATGACTGAGCAATTATTTAAACCTTTCCCAGTAAAAGATAGAGGATAGCAGAAATCCTCACCAGCCACAGGACAAATGCGGGTGTGAGCTCTGAAAGGGGAGGCCCTCTCTGATACGTGGAAGATCTGAAGGCTTGGGCACAGCCAGCGCAGAAGGCAGTCCAGGGTCTGCTGCAGAAGCAAAGAATCTCCAGGGTTGGCTAAAAGATGCAGGTTTATTGGCAATAGATGCTGCTGCCGCTGCTGCCTGGCCCGCCTGCTCATGAGCTCACCTAGGATGAAAAACAAGCATGAGACGCAGCAATAAAATAAAATAAAAATGCACACTAAGCATACCACAAGTTATATGCAAGTATCCATTCAGCGGCACACCATACATTTAGTATTATTTTTCCACAAGTGTAAACTATGAAGAAATATATTTTCATATCTCCTCTGTTTTTTAACAAAAATTCATAAATGTAGGTTAAGTTAAAGATAAACCGTAAATGTAAAGACAGCCTAAGTCTTAAAGCTTGAGTAAACAAAAAGTTCTTGGAGAAGCTCTTTGACTTATATGAGTAAAGGAATACTTACTGGCAGATGACATTCTGCTGCTGACAGATCTGAAATGTAAGTAAAAAAAAAAAAAACACAAAAAACATGTGAATGGCTGCTTCTTAGAGGAGTCACTGACAGTAGAAACAAATGTATTGTAATCTTGCTGGTTAAAAATAAATACAAAGCTTTAGGGGCAAAATATTGATACAAATAATAAAATTTAAATAAAATATAATAAATTGGAAAGATGTACAAATTAATAATAAACCTGGAAATAAAAAAAAAAAGTTACAAACTTGCAAATGAAAACATCTACACTGACAACCTAAGCCTTGTTGCCTGTATATTTTTAAAGATTGCTGGTTAAAGGCTCAAGATTGTGTTACATAATACAGAAACATCTAAAACAAAACAGCTATAAAAGCTTTTAAAACACAAAACTATCACATCTTGTGTGTTTGAGAATAAATACAAAGCATTTACTGCACATTACTAGTATTAAAAAAAATATTTTAAAAAAAATGTGATATTCTGATATATTTATTGTAGTATTGAAAATGAATGCAATGTTTTAACAAATTAAGAAAAATAAAATAAGTTGGTAGGATGGATGGATGGATAGTATTAAAAACTACAAATAGCAATTATATTTCGTACAATAAATCAATAAATTGTAGTTCAGATAATTCACTACTTCGACTATCAATAAGAATAAAATTTAAAACCTGCAAACGAAAATGTGTATACTGTAACAACCAAAGCGTTGTCTCTCGTTATTTCTAAAGACTACTAATTAAAGTCACAACAATGGCTCAGTTAATAGTTTACTAAAGCTAAAAATGTATATATTTTTAAAAATACAAATATAGTTTTTATAATATAATTTATTTGGCTGCAATAATTTTACTACTACTACTGTTAATAGTAAAGTAACAAACGAGCAACAGAAATCTAATATAAAGGCTCAATTGGGTCTCATGAAATACGAAACATCGGTACAAAATACTATCAAAGCTATGAAAAACACTAAGATCTGTCGCCATCTTGTGGTTATGTCGGTTTGGAACCTTGCCCGCTGCTGCGGTCACCATGACAACATTTTATCTGTTAGCTTGCATGAGCTGAAAAAAGTGAAATTACAAGAAAAGACAACACAAAGAAAAAAGATCTGTACTAAAAGCGCGAACAAGGTTTAACAACCATTAAACAGTTAAGGATTTTATATTTGAAGTCAGTTATGAGGGTTTCCGGGACAAATGACGGTCCATTGTGTGCTAAAAAGCGAATTGGTTCGGCTATGCGTTTAGCCGAAAGCTAAAGCAGATACTCACTCGGCTGTGTCAGCTCCGGAGTCCACGTTTTCATCCCCGGCTCTCCGCCACATAGTCAGGTCCACTCTCCTTACATTTGGGCTCCGAGCTTAAAGTTTGAGCAGTGTTTCCGAGTAAGCTGACTCAGGAGTGTAAAACATCCTGATTTGTTTCCACAAAGTGGGGGAAACAAGAGAGACTGAGATCTTACTGGGACAATGACGTCACTAGGCAACCGCACACTGTTAGAATAAAAAGAAAAAAGAAAAAAAAAAAAAAAAGAAGAAGAAATGTAGTTACTGCAGACACTACAATAAATAAATTAAAAAAAGGGGTGGGGGGAACGGGAGGAACCTCTTTACAGCGTTGAGAAGAAATAGTCTGCAGTTTGTTCGGGGAGTAAATTCTGAGCGAAAGGGAGCACAAGGAGAGGTGCGACTCTAAATCCAAAGCCGCCTATAATAATGATAACAGAGAGCAGATGGCATGAGTCCCACAATATAAGAGGACAAAGGAGACAGCAGACGGCCTGGACAGATTTAAATGTGTAGGCGACGTGTTGACGGGAGGCTCTTAACCCTGGAAATTTAAGACCTTGCTTGCTAAGAACATTAAAACCTATGAAAGACAAGTTACATGCACAGTCAGAAATAATAAGGCGCTTTAAAGCCTTATTTTAACTACGCTCCTAATCATGAAATAAAACATCAGCGCTATCTGATCTGTGGTCCCCTTATTTTAGAAAGAAGTTAAAAAAAAAATGAAATAAAATTGAGAGGAAAAAAAAGCATTACTGTCTAAATAAACAGATGCTTATTACATGTTTAATCAGTTTTGTTTAAGTTATACATCTCAGCAGGCAAAGTTTGAGTTTGACTATTTAAATTATTGGAAAAAAACAAAACTGTAAGACTAAAACTGTATGCATGTAATTTTAAAAGCTGAACATTACTGTACACATTTTTAAAAGCCAATGTTTTACCCATTCTTATATCAGTACAACATATTCTGAATGGCAAAACTGAAAGTGTTACTGCCCCTCCAACTTTTTCATGTTTTACAACCAAAGATTTTAATGCATCTTATCTTGATTTTATGTGATAGACCAATATGAGCACATTTTTACAGATGAAAATCTGAAAGTGTGGTGCATATTTGTATTAAGCCATTTTTCTCTGATAATTTCAAATAAATTTCCAGTACAGACTAGAGTCTATTGCCTTCAGAAGTCAGAGTCTACTTGTGTGTAATTTAACCTCAGCATAAATCCAGCTGTTCTCTGAAGGCTTTAGAGGTTTGTAGAACATTTGTGAACAAACAGCATCATGATGACCAAGAAACAGCAGACAGCTCAGGGATTAAGTTGTGGAGAAGTTTAAAGGCATAGATAGGTTATAAAACAACATCCCAACCTTTGAATATCTCAGAGCACTATTCATTCCATCATCTGAAGATAGAAAAAGTATTGCACAACTGCAAACCCACCAGGATATGCCCATTCACCTGAACTCACAGGCCAGACGAGGAGAGAATTAATCAGAGAAGCAGCCAAGAGGCCCTTGGTAACTGAAGGAGCAGCAGAGATCCACAGTTGTCCTATTTACAGGACAACCAATTGTCCAATCTATAAATCTTATCTGACAAGAAGGCATTCTTGTCAGATAAGACCAAACACTGAACTTTTGACTAACACACAAAACACTGTGTGAAGGAAAACTGCACACCTCCCTGAACAGACCATGCCCTCAGTGTAACATGGGAGTGGTCGCATCATGTTGTGTGGATGGCTTTCTTCAGCAGGGCAGAAAAAGCAGCTGGTCAGGATAAGTGGAAAATGGATGGAGGTGAATATCAGGCAATTCTATAAGAAGGGCTGCTGGAAGGGTGCAAAAGACTTGAGACTGAGTTGGCAGTTCAATCACCCCTAAACATACAACCAGAGCAACAATGGAATAGATCAGATCAAAGGATGCTGTTGTTTTAAAACGGCCCAGTCAAAGTTCACACAATCTGTGGCAAAGTGGGAAAAAAAAAATAATAAAAAATTAATATATATAGTCCCTCTCCATCCAATCTGAGCTAGAGCTATTTTGCAAAGAAAAATGTAAAAAAAAAAAAAAAAAAGTTCTTACATGTTGGGAGACTGGAATGAACAGTTTTAATTCTCAAAGCTCATCAGTGACCATTTTGAGCAAGTCATTCCATTTCATTGTCACCTTTTGCTTCAGATCAGCCATCCACGACAGTATCCATCATTGCTTCATTTATCAACCTCTGGTTTAAACCTGCAAAGCTAAACCAATTGCAACTCAAATAATTTGTGTCTAAATCAAATCTGTCAAAAGTCACTTACCTGCCATGGCATTAACCAGTTTCAGTTGATAAATTCAGTTTTGTGCTTGTGGCGATACCATAGACTCAAACTACAATAATGTTTTTCTGAATTTTTTAAACCCAGAGGTAGAAATCCATGTTTGATTATCAAACAGTTTTTAAAATTTATGTAAAATCGTTAGTGCAACAAATGACTTGAATCTGTAAATTAACCACACTGGTAACGAGGCAAGTATTTCAAATCCTCCCTGAAACTGAATTAAAAGTTTAGAAAAATCATGCAATTATTATATATATATATATATATATATATATATATATATATATATATATATATATATATATATATATATATATATTTATTATAATAATAATAATAAATATATATATTTTTGTATCTCTACATTTATTATGATGAAAACAAGGCCCTGTACAATCCACCTTCGCAGAGTACAATTATTATTTTACAATTTGTACACATTTGGAGCATGGTGCATGACTGGTTCCACCTGTTCAAAATGTATTTGACAAGGAAATAAAGTCTTTGAAACCTGCAACACAACTAGCCTTCCATTAGAAGAGATCATTTTTGGCTGATCACACCACAGGCCTGAAGTTTAAAAAAAAAAAAAAAAAAAAAAAAAGTGCCATGAGAAACCAAGTATTCATTGACTTTTAGGCCTCTTATTCTCCGAATGCAGTCATGAGATAGAAGTATGCTTCAAAGCACCAGCTGTTGATCTTTTTACTCACCCATGCAGACTTGGCCACGTTACTAAAAATGGCATTTAATATTGTCGGCTGTGAGAACGGTGCACTCTACTACGGATGTAAAATAAACCCCAAAAACAGTCAAACTTTCAAAATAAATTAAACAACTATCAGTGTTTCTGAAATATCCAAAATGTATGTGTTTTACCGCTGTTGTAAAGCAGGTCTGTACCAGTAACCACAGTTCATCTTTTCTATTTAAATCTAAAACTCCTCTGTGAGGAAAAGGCCAAGACTGTCCATCAACCTGTACAGCCATTATTGTGCCACGAAACACAAACATAACACATTGACATCAACATTTAAAACAGGGGAGTGAGTTCGAATGTTTTCTCCGTCTCCATGTAGCCCCGTGTTTGCTATTCTTGACTGTAACTAATTGGCAAACAGACAGGTCTCTCCAAAGGCCACAAGAAACAGGATTTTTTTTGTTTGTTTGTTACAAAACTATATTCCCCTCTTTTCATGTCTTTTAGCAGAAGAAATCTAATATTGCTAGAAAACTTTGCCATCTTTTGCATGATTTTCCCCCTCTTTTTTTTAAATTTTTTTTTTTTTTTTTAAATTTTTTAAATTTTTTTTAAACACGTTTATGGAAGAAAGGTTAAGCTTCCCAGTGTGTCCCAGAATCAATGATGAAAGCAGTTCCAAAGTTCATCAAACACTTAGCAGTCCAGAAAACAAGGCCCTCAGTTTCAACTTGAAGCTAGCTTTCAGTGGATTTACTGGTTATGCTACATAAGTGTACACTTTACGGTCCTCCGGTGTTCTTGCCAAATATTCCCTCTCAATGAGTCCTTCAATGCGCTTCTTGATAACTACCGGACTTGGAAGGAATCGTGCTCGCAACTGCTGTGTGACCTGTGGAGACACGGAAGTAGAAATCAGAACCAAAAGTTATTTCCTGTTATCCCGTCATCATTCTGAGTCTGTAACCAGTAATATCAGTTGATTTTATAGCAGATTTTAAACCCCTTTTTGACTTTCAGAAAGAACAAACTCAATAAAACAGTAAACAAAATTTTTGCTTTTGCAGTGTGATAAAAGGCACGTGAATGCTGTAAGCTGATTTGTTAGCTGATCTGCTGAAGTATTTGAATTAAAGCAGCAACAATTGCTAAAGAGTACAAAGGAGTAACCAGCATCTTTATGCAGTTTTTACTGATTCACTACCTTTTAGCCATGCTTTCATATTTTTTAAGCCATCTGTCAATACAGGTATTTTATTCTTTTAACATTGATCTTTATAAATTCCTGTGACCCTAATGATTATCATCTTGTTTAAATATTTAGAACTATGTAATATATTTGTTACACCAGTAAATTCTCATTAAATCCAAATGTGATAAAACAGTTTGTAATCAGTGATGCATACATTTTTACAAAATTCATCAAAAATTTGAATTTCAATTCTTAATTTGTTATTATTTAACCGCATTCAAGAACTTTGGATCCAGTTCAAAAGCCAGAAGCAAGAAGATCCAAAAAGCAGTTAAATTTCCCCTTTGTTGAATTTGTTTTCATTTGTAATCAATTAGGACAAACACCCTTTATTTTTCAGAAATTACATTACCTACTTTAGATAACGAGATTAGAACTGAAGTCTGGAAATGCAAATGTTTTCCATATCTGATTTTCAAAACATCCAGTCTTGAAAATCATAACATCAAATTCCACTTTCAAGACTGTTTAGGAACCCTGTGTAATATTATACTGATTGTCTCATTCACATTCAGAGGTAGAAACAGTGATTCTCCTCTAGAGAACCAGCAGATATTAATTCCATACATCAAAAAACTACTGAAGAAGTTTCACTAAAGAGAGGAAAATGTACAAGTGTCTTCTGAAGGGAATGTGGACTCGATATATTTCCGTCTCTCTGATCATTTATTTTTGCCTCCATGTGAACAGTCACTGGTCTTTAAACTCAAAGCCACCAACTTACCTCTGCTACAAGGACGTTGTGCTGCATCTTCTTCCTAGATTTCATGATGCGAACAATGGCAGCTTCAATCTCATGCTTTCTGTCATCATCAACTTTCTGCCGCGTCTCCTTCCTCTCCGGATCAGACTCTCCCTGTTTAGCAGCCACTACAAGAAGCAGCACAACATCGTTATTGCATGAGGTGCGACTAAAGGAATACCTGCTTTAGCCCCCAGTTCAGACATTTAATAAAGACCGGTGAACATTAGGGGACATCGGCAAGATTTATGTTTAATGTATTTTATCTCTGCACTATTTATGGCTGGTTTTAAGTTCATCACTGTCCCCAACAGTGATGAACAGATGCCTCCACTGAATCTTGAAAACATTTCAACTTGAATCTAAAACTAAATGGACAATACAGATTTGTAAGTAACAGACAAAAGCTAAGATGAAGATACCCCAAATAAGAGTGAAAATTTACTTTATTCCTGTAATAAAATACAGCTCAACACCAACAGTGAATTTCTGTGAAATCTCTCTGAAAATCGGCTCACTGCCCAAAAACGTTTCACCTGTTCAGTTAGTTGAAGGCATTAAGTCCCGTTTCTTTTAATCTTTTTCCCTATTTGTCATCATAGCTGCATCTGTGGCTCTCTAATGGCTCCATGTTCCTTTTCTCCTCTTCCTCGGCTGCATTTCCCTCCATAGTGACAACTTTGTTGAAATAAAATTATTCAATAGGCAAGACTGGTGCTTGACCATTGTGTTTAAAATCCACTGAACTTCCGACTTCAGAGTTTGTGTCGCAGCAAATGCTACTCTTAGATCAGTAGTAGCAGCCATGACCATTTCCTAGACATGTGATTAACGTATTAAGGCCAAATCACATTTTTTAAAGGATTAAGACTTTTTAAGGATGCACAGACAACTTGTTAAATGCATCAAACATAAGAACACCCAACATTTTGGTGCACTTTTTTGAATTCAATAAAAATCTGAGAAAGGGCAGGAACAAATGCTTTATGCATAAATGCGGGTAATCTCTTGATCATTTCTTTTTCTGTTGAATTCAATGTCTTTAAAAGAGAGAGAGAGAGTAAGAAAAAAAAAGGGGGGGGGGAAATCAGTGAAAAGATCTCAAAACAGGAAATTTGTATCAGCCAGGAAAAGCCTGACCAGTGAATCTATCTCAGACCTTGTATCTCCATATTTAGTCATTTTGGTTTTCTTCAGAGAATCAACTCTATGCTCGATTTTGTTCCACTGATAAATATCCTGTTAAAAGTACTTAAAAAAAAAAAAAAAAAAACAACATAAATTTGGCTAAACTGTGAATTTACATGTAGGAAAGTTTTGAAACAAAGTTTATGACCTAAAGTGTTGATAGTACAAATAAAAGTTTGTTGGGAAACTATGTCAACATGTAATTTGCCTTATTTGTTATGAATGGACACACAGCAAACTGAATTCAAAATACAGCATCAACATCAAGCTTTACTTTTAAGTCTACCAAACAGCAGATATAAGCATGGTGAATTGTATACCTGTCTGGATTTTGACGCGGTGCAATTTAGAGGTAAACTGGTCATTGACTGTAAACACATGGCCATTTTCAATCTCCTTGGACTTGGGCTCTTTAGTGAGAACTCTCTGAGTGGGCTTCCCACAGGCCAGAGACTGCAGCGCTCGCACCAGCTCCCTCTCAGGGATATCCGTCTCCTGCTGGATTTCCTGCATTATAAAAACAGTCACCTTGGTGTCATTACAAAACTATCAAGACAAACACAAACACGAATCTGAAACTTTTACTGCTGGAAATCTGTGTATTATATAAAAAAAAGGAAGCATAATATTTATTAAAGTGAGGACGACAGTAGGGTGTGATGTACCTCAAAAGTGGACTTCTCCCTGTTGTTGAAAAGCATGAGAATTGTCATCTGAAAGGTGGACACTTGCAGGATGTGCTTTCTGGTGTTGGAGCCTGTCACCTGGGCCCCTCCCACTCCAACTTCTGATCCATCCTCCTGTCGATACATTACAAGCTCATTATCAAGAAGAACTACTCAGAAAATATCAAAAACAAACAAACAAAAATAAAATTAAGAGCCCACAAAACTGTAAACTAAACTGATTTATTTCAGCTTCAAATATGTGAAATAGGGAAATATTTTAAAGTGTCATTCAGATTAACAGTTGGGGAAAAATAAAAAACAAAGCTGCCTATCATCATTTGTATTTATTATATCTTAGAATGAAATCTTGCAGAACCAGTTAGAGCCATAAAAAAGTATTGACCCCTTCCAGGTTTTTTGTCTTTTACTTTTTTCCTCACACTTAAAATTCTTTAGTTCTACAAATGGTAATATCAGACAAAGATAACCTGAGTAAACACAAATATAAAAAAAAAAACAAAACACAAACAAAAAAAACAAACGATAGAATTTAATACAAATGTTTCCAGTGTATGTTCCTTTGACAATATATAGTCTAAGATTTCCTGCGTGCAGATCTTTGATGTCATGAAACATTATCTCCCTTTAAAACAGATGCATACCTTTTTGATGGGACCATAGAAGGTGGCGTTTAGATCTGCAGAACCCATATGATGCTGTAAGGTGAGTTGTCTACCACTGTGCTTCCCGAGATAAAACCTGCAGCCAGAGGAATTCATGCTTTGGTTAACCTCAAATAACTGACCAAGTATAACAATGCATTTTACAATAATCACTTTCAGTAAAGGGCAAAAAATAAGCCCCTCAACATGACAGTCGGCATAGTAGTTTTTATTGTAAATCTTAAGTCATGTGGGCAGTAAACAAAAAAACTTTGTTGCTGTGAACAGATGAGCAGATAGGTTGCTTTAAATGAGATTAGAGCTGGAATCATCCCTCATTTGTAAGTCAGGATAACTTTGTAGGAAACAAATGTCACTATTGCTTTACATCAAAACAGGTTCAAAGGCAACAATATGTCTCCAAACAAGATTCCATTGAAATTAATCCAATACTGAATCATCAACAACTTTGAAAAAAGAGGTTCAACTGGAGTGAAGGAAGCTTAAAAGGCACCAACAAAAAGTGTAGCAAGTACAGGACAGTCTCCTGAACAGGATTCAACTAAGGGGTCAATTTGCCACCAGAGCAGAGCGAGCACAGGAACGGCAGCACACAAGTGAGCATGTTTGTGTACACAGTGAAGTGGAGGCTAATTGACGCTGGCCTGGTGTCAAGGCAGAAAACAAAAAGCCAATTCAGCAGAATCAGGATTAGAATGCAGAGAACTGGGATAAAGTTTTTTTTATTAAATGGATCCCGAACTAAACCGATGATGATGAAAGTAAGTTTTCCAAAGATCCAGGAGAAACTTGATGAAGATTAACGCTTGATCCAGCACACAATAGAGCAAAGTCTTGGAAACCAAAAGTGGTAACTGTGGCAGAGGAATCAAAACATTTACATTTTGAGTCCAGAACGTTCCCAAATCCTAATCCTATTGAAACTTTATTGACAGAGCAGAAACTTGATGTAGTCCCTTACAAAAGCCTAAATATTTTCTACTGATGTTAAATTTACCGAAAAAAAAAAAACCTTGAAAAATAAGAGAACATTAAACAAGCTCTAAAATGTAGACAAAATGTTTTAGAATCAGCAGAATTGGAAGATAGCCGCAAGTCAATGTTCTACATTCTTGGAGCAGGTCCCCAATAAAAGTCTTTGGGTAATCCAGTTGCAACTAAGGAAACAGCCAACACTTTTGTAGCTTCAAAAAGCTGTCTAACTAAATTGTGTTAAATGCACAAATAACGAACCTTCTGAAAACTTCAAATGCATGACGTGGTGAAGGGGGGATATTGCACTTGGGTGTTGCTGATTGTGTTGGCCAGTATCCTGTAGTCAGGACCCTCACAGTGAGATCAACCCCTCCGAGGGAAACCTGAAGTTTGAGAAAATAAAAATCGCACATCAGTTTTAGAAAAACACTCTGTCGAGCTTCAGTTTTCTCAAAGTCCAGTCCTCAAAGTAGGTACATGATCTGTTGGTAATACAAATGTGTTGCGAAACTACCAAGATCCAGATTTTTCAAACGAATCTGACAGAATGAGCTGCAGCATGTGGTGGCTCCTCACCCCAGTGGTCTGGAGATGTTGTCGGAACTCGTCCATGGTGGTGTTGGAGATGCTCATGTCCCGGAACATTCCCTCTAGTTTGGATGTGAACTGACAGCCACACTCAGTCTGAAGGATAGAACAAAGTAACCATAACAATAAAAATGAAATATTTACACATTTCTTGTCAATATATACATAAAAATGAAGATCCAGATGGCATATCTTTGTATTTATTATCGTGTGTATTTGTTTCTTAATATTTGTTCCCTTGGATTTGCACCTATTCACTTAATGAAGCCTTAATACTCATCTATTGCTCTTGAAACAATTTCCAAGAGCATTAAGTGTGCCATTTGACAGTCCTGCTCACCTTTAGCTTGGAGATCATGTTCTTTTCTGAATCATCTGAGACGCTCTTGTTGGTGAGCAACCTTCGAGCCAGGTGCTGCTTGTAATACCTTTCAAACACGTCCTTCTCCTGCATGAAGCGGAATAGCACCATGGCCTTGTCCAGTATAGACTCCACCTCCTGTTCTGTTAGCTGAATAAAGAAAACAAACACCAAGCACGGCACACGGTCAGCACTCAAAACAACCAAAATTGGATCCAGTCTTATATTAATCCTTGAAATGGAGGTTTAATTAAAAAAAACAAAAACTCAAGGTAATTTCTCATTTAATCCGATTTAGAATGACACCAAAAAGGCCATGAACTGACGTGATATGGTGATTTCCAGACCAGGCTAGGAATAACACACGAGGGGCTTTCGGAAAAGAAAGCAGAGGTATTTAAAAAGACTCACCCCTTTTACTCCCTTCTTCAGTTTGTCATCGATGAAGAGTGAGAGGTATTCAGGTGAGCGGGAGTTGAGGTTAAGGAAGTACTCGAAATCACCAGCAATAGTTTGTTTGAAGAGTCGGTCATTATTGAAAGACTCTTGAAGGAAACGGTCAAAACGCGACTTCAGGTCCAACAAACCCTGCAAATAGGAGGCAGTAAGAAACCGAGGGAAATAAACTAGCAGTCCACAGTAGCCGAGGCCTAATAGACTTACTACAGAATGAGGATAAAAGTAAAGCAAATTAAAATCCCTTTATGACCTAATGGGGTTAGGTCGATGCAGTGCGTTTTCCTTCTCTATCACCAAAAATATTCTATGAACAGCTTCTTATTTCAGCATATTAAAACAAACTCATGTAAATCCATACCTGAATATAATCTACTGGATTTTTTCCTTCTCCCTCCTCTGAAACGAGTGCCTTGCCTTGCTCCCGCAGGTATGAGCTCATACACTCACACATGGTCTTCAGCCCATTGGGAACCCGACTGAACAGCTTGTACATACATGCTAAATCTGTGGACAGATTGCAAAGCAATTATTTTTACTGTCTGAGAATGAATCAGCATCTTTCCTGAAGTGTTTCAGTGCCAGTCAGATGTATACATACAATAATCATCAGCATGAATATTATTCTTGGCATTTAAGACTGAATAATGATTATAGGACACAAGCGCAATGATTTTTGTATATATATATATATATATATATATATATATATATATATATATATATATATATATATATATATATATATATATATATATATATATATATATTTTTTTTTTTTTTTTTTTTTTAAATTGAGGACAAAGTTAAAGGTAATGCAATTTTTTGTCTAATCCACACCAGTTCAACATAATAAATACAGGCTAAAATATAAACGCAGTTCCTCAGCAACTTACAGAGAAACCACACCATTTTTTGAAGCCATCAACAAGGTTCTGTTAAGTTTCTGGCTGGATATTTGACCTATGTTCTTGGCAGAAGTGGCAAAATTCCTTTAACTTGGTTGGTTTCCTGGCATGGACTCAGGTTTTAGTCAATGTATTAATAGGGTTTAGGCTGGGCCTAAACTAAGCCTTCTGAAACCAGTTTTGATGTGTTAGGGATCATTGTGCGAACACCTACCTGTGTCCAAGTTTTACCCATCTGAACCAAACAAACAATCACCCTCAGATAAAAGGAAATTGCTTAGGATGTTCATGAATAACCAAGAAGCCACCAAGGCTGTAGCTGATCTCAAACCATACGCTGCTGGAACACCAGTGTATCCACAGTGGTGGACCAAGAGGGTGCCGGTGATTAAAGAAGTGCTGCTCAAAAAAAATCAACACCACAAGCTCATTTGAAAATTGCAGCTGCCCATATGCACAAACAAAGAGGTTTTATGGTCAGAGGACACTACGTTTGAGCTGTTGGGCCACAAAAACAACATGCAAGTCTGGAAATTAGGCTTTAAAATTTGAGAACACGCATGGCAGTGGTAGTGTTATGCTGTGGGGCTGTTTTTGTGCCAGTGGTATTAGTGTATCCAAAGTAAAGAAAGTGGAAACACGAACGACGGCTATTTTCATATTCTCCAATTTCACCTAAACAGCTAAATGGTTACTACTTAGAGATAGCTGAGTACAACACCATACAATAATCTCATACACACGTCAAAACTGGTTTCAGAATGGATAAAGCTGGCTAACATTAAGCTTTTAGGATAGCTTCACAAATGAAAATGTAGAAGCCAGGTCAGTGCAAGCAAACCAATCAATTATATGGACTTCGCCAATTATGATAAAGAAAGTGGTCAAGTATCCATCCAGAGGTATGCTGGAAGCTTGTTGATAGCGACTAAAATCATGTAGTTTCTCTGCAACTTGAACAGGACATTCAACCATACATTAGTAGAGATGCATGCAGATATTTTGGCCTGTACTTATAGTTTTTATCTTGTGTGGATCAGAAAAAATTGACAAGAAACGCAAACTTGTACAGTTTATTATTATTAGAAAAATTATTTTTATTCTCATAGGATTTTTAATCTACTGTGACAATGATCGACTTAATCATGTTTGAAAAACTCCAACAGCTTAAAAAAAAAAAAAAAAAAAAAAAAAAAAAAAAAAAAGTTTTGCTGGGATTGATACTTTATTTCTTTCACAGTTATCCATGAGAGCAGTAACAAATATCAAAGTTTATAAAAAAAAAAAAAAAAAAAAAAAAAAAAAAAAAAATCACAATTTAATACAATTATTTCCTGTTTAGCTATAAGTTGTTCATTGATTTTTGTTGTTGTTTTAACTGTAGTGATATGCAGTCCCATTTATAAAACAATATCTACAAAAAAGACTAAAGTAGATTTTGAAATACTTTTTTTTTACATTTCACTTTTAATGTCAATGCAATAAATACCTCAAAATATTGTGAGAAACCTCTAAGCCCACATCACTTATTCATATGATGATACATCCAGTTCAAGGTTTTAAAAATGAACAGATTTTTTTTTTCTTACTTACAGTATAATCATTCTATCCCAGAAAAAGGACGCTTGATTTGCAGCTTTAAAAATTAAAATATTATGATAATTTATAATCATGAGTATGTAGACTTTTGACTGATGCTGTTTAACTGCTTAGAGCAAATGAGGCCATGTTTTGCCTAAATACAATCATTTTTGAAACACTCATATAGAGGAATACCGAGTGAAGAAAGTTTTCTATTTATCTGCTTTGTGAAATGAGATCTGTGTAACTATAACATGCGTGGATTTTATATTTACAAATCAACCATGCGTGAAGCCATACCGTCCGTCTTGCCATTCTTCAGCATATGGACCAGGCCCGAGTTCTCCATCTCTACGATGGTCTTCATGTGCTTGGAAATGAGCTCCCGTTCCACCACCTTGACGATAGGCTCCTCCGTCGACTTGTCCAGGCAGTGCATTACCCGCTCGATCTCCTCATTAATTCTGGCTTCTACCTTCTTTATGTACACACTCGCACTGTTTTCTGAGAGGAACTTTTGGCTCTCCAGCTGAGTGAAAACAAGAAATTTATAGGCATATATATCAGCAGTGGTTCAAAGCTGCTCTGAGAGTCATCTGTACAAGGTTTTATGTACATATTCTCATAAGTGTATGGCTCTCCGAGGAAGAGAAGAAGCCGCAAACATAAAACAGATTTAAAGTCGAACAAACAATAAGTTATGAAGAGAGAATTTTCACCCAAACCTGGAAAAATTCTGCAGACATTTCCAAGAAAGGTGCTTCAAAGTCTTCTTCATAAACAGATCTTCCTTCAAGGCCGAGGATCATTAACATTTGGCAGGCATTTCTAATGGCCCCCCTGAAGGAGAGAAGCACACCAAATGTTCAGGGAAAACACTCAGCAACATGAAAGAAAAACCTAAAATATTTTAAAGAAGAAAAATAAATCTTTTGAGGGTGTTCATTTCACTAACAGCCACCAGCTAACTTTTCAATATTCATTCATTCTTTATTTTGAAAAATCCATGTACCCTCCACAGCAGGAGGTTCAGGAAGATAAATATTTTAAAACGTCAGAGGCTTTAAAGATTTTTCCCAAAAGCTGCTCCTTTATTTCTTACTCCAACAGAAAATAATCTCTCTCTTTTATCACAATTATACCATCCTTAAACATACCTTTATGCATTTATTTACATGCTGAATTATTCATTGGGTGGTAATCTTTAACGTGTATTGTTTGTCTACCTGTCAACCACTTCCCCCTTCCTCTCTCGTGCGATCATGTCCAGCAAGGTCTGTCGAAGGTGGTCTCTGATGCAGCCATAACGAACCACCTGATCCCTGAAGATGATGAGCCCCAGGTTGTAGACGTTTTCGACATTGTTCTGCTGCACATAAACTCGATCCTTTGACACACACACACACACACACACACACAAACGAAAAAAGAAAAAATAGGAAGAGTTAGAGCAATATCTGAATTCAGCTGTTTACTGACAAACGTCTCTACCATGAATGTCTGATGGTTCCTCTGTTACATTTATTATTTCTGTAGAGGATTACACTTGAGGAAAAACCTTAAACACAAATTATTTATTTATTCTGCCAATATCACCAGATTCATTTAGTTATGTATTAAACAGTTTGATTCTTTCTGATCAGCATTTACCACAGATGACAGGAATTACACTCAGTTTCAAGCTTGCTTTATTAACACAACTTGGCAAAATTAAAACATTGCCACCATTTGTATCAACAGATTTCAAATTGACATTTACAAAACTGGGAGTCAATAAAAACTGCTCCAAATTTGATGTTGCTCATGCAAAGATTAGTTTAAACTTATTAAATTGTGCTTTTTATTCCATTAATGACTTTTCTGTCATTCCTGCTGTATAGTGGTGCTATTTTAACGACAGCAAAGCCTTGTGTGTCTATGGCGACTGCTATTCACAGGTTTGAACAACCAGTCCACCTTAATAATGCTACTGCTAGCAAAGTTTACAAAAATGCAGCTACATTCAACAAAACAGAGACAGTAATGGATCTACGAATGACATTTGCAACATCACTCTTGGACGATCATCTACAGAGAGGAGAGGCTTCACAGCACTGAGTTGGTGGGTCTGCATCTGACATCAAGGACAACTCTATAAAGAAAGCAACCAACACCACTGCCTTCCCTGACTGAAAAAAGGTGAACTTAGCTATCCTAGCCATGACAGCATTCAACAGGTGCACACCAAAAGCATTTTCTCTTATTGTATCACATCCTTGGTTTAGCAGCTGTACAGCTGAGGATAAATCATCTTAACAGGATCGTGAGAACTGCTGAAAAGATCATTTGGTGTCTCAATGCCTTATCTGCAGGAAAGCATTTGCTTAATCCAGGAAAAATAAAACAGCACCAATCTGAGGCCAAATAACTAAGACAGAAGGACCAACAACAAGAATCACAAATCAACATCAACTTAACAAGGAGACCCAGTGACCCACGGAGATGAAATGCAACAATGCCTGCTTCCTTCTGTGTGACAGACTGCTTTAAAAAGAAATTTGAGCAACACTTGTAGGGATGTATACTATTAGCAAGAAAAAGCTGGAAAAAGTTAAGGATCAACGTTTTGTCTTGGCAGCCTTTTTAAACTTTTTTTTTTTTTTTTTTAAATATAGCAAGACTTGTGTTTTAACGTGGCAGCCGTTGTTACACAGCTCGGATTCATTGAGTTTTAGTAAATTATCCCTAATTTTAGCAAATATCCTAAATACTATACAGTGACATTTCAGCATCAGAAGTCTGTCTAAACAGACTTCAATACAGTATACTACAGTATTTTGTTTTAGAAAGGCTAAATGGTATTAAAAAAAAACAAAACAAAACAAACAAAAAAAAAAAACCAACAAAAACATACATATTACTCAACCCCACCACCGCCTCACCCAGCTAAGAGCTGATGCTGAGAAACCCCCAGTTCATCAGTGCCAGAGTCAAGGATTACCACGGTAGAAACACAGGCACTAAGCAAGCATTAGAACCAGATTAGCACCAGAACCTGTTTAGTAGAAAAACTTGATTTGACACTTTAACAGCTGTAACACTGCCAACAAAGCAATAACAACGGCAGCACTCTACCCTATTAAAACTGCTTAGGAAGGCTCACAAGCTGACACAGGATCTGACTGACACCCTAAGATGTGCTTTAACGTCACACTGTTGAACTGCTGTGTGGATAAAAACAGTAGCAACTCAACATGTCAACTCACCATGTACATCAGGATGTCTCTGATCATCACCATCGCAGTCTGGTGGTCGTTCCACGCCTGATTTAGCGTCTGGAGGAAGTTATTGTTTAATGAGTTTAGGACATCTTCTCGTACCTTAGGGGGAAAAAAAAAACAAAAAAAAAAAACAACAAAAAAACCCAACGAATGTTGACAAAGTTTTCGCTACAGAAAGTTTCTCAGAAAGTCTCAGTGACAGAAAAACAAAATAACCCCTTTAGACATATCTAAGAAGGGGAAAAAAAAAAAAAAAAAAAAACATCTGAAACAATCTCATAGCTGTGATTTGTTTTCAATGTGGCCTTTTTATGCCCCCCTTCCTGACCATTTCCTGACAACTGCTTTTCTTATAGTCAGGTAGACAGCAGGCTGATGCAAGTCACACTGCAGTGTGACTCAGCACTGTAAACTCAGGGCCTCAGAAGAGGAAAACATTCAGGGCACACTGACCTTCTCTTTTTATCTCCTTTAGGGCAGAGATGATGAATTATCACCTTAGCTACCCATGTCACATCAATTTCACCACATAAATGATCTAAGTTTTTCATTGTACGGATTCTAATCAGATCTTAGAGGGAGACAGATAAGTCATTTTGCAGGTTATAGAGGTTGAGGTTAGAGAGAGACAGTTTTTCTTAAAAGTTATAATGTGTCTAAGGTTGAATGATAATTAATTTATTAAAAATGAACTACTACAAGGATGCAATGCATCTCCATTAGCATTTAATAAGCAATTCACTCCACTGGTGTCTGTACAGATATTAATGAGCAATAAATCTGAAATAAGTTGTGTTTTAGAGTCGCTTTGGTCACACAACTTAACTTTCAATGAGTAGAATATCAGTAGAAAAATGTGTTTAAGAAAAATATGGATTTTGTCGAGTCGAGTATAAGGTTTCAAAACATTAGAAAATTATCCAATGCTGATATTACTGTAAAATATCACAAATACATCAGTTATGATAAATCCAGATTTTCAACAGTCTTGTCTTTATTTGTCATTATGATGCTTCCAACACACACTATGACCTTAAGTTAATTTGGTACCATCATCTGTGTCAGGTCTGGGCATCTCCTGGAGTCAGACTTCATCCAACAGGCCAAATACGTTACTGAATCTGATCAAAACACTGTCGTAAAACAGAAACTATGTTTTTAACTGGCATGCAGAGCATGAAATCCTGACACTTTCAATATAATAGAAAACAAACCCAGCCTTCCAAACAGTTCTTTAAAATATTAATAATGCACATGCTGCTTTTGGAATAACAGCATGTTTGTAAGATATTAAGCAGCCTTAGTAGACAGGCATGCAAAACAAGCATCAAGTGTGTCACTGTTCAAAGCATCTCTCAAATTTTCAGTTACAACTCCTAAATATTATGGTTCGTTTTTACATTATTTTTCAGATTTGAAGCTTTATACATTAAATTTTTAATTGATTTCATGATCCAGCCTGACCATATGATTTTCAAGCTGAAACTAAATCATTAATGTGCAACTGGAAAGCTGAACTTACACTGCTATCTGACAAGAACCCTGATTATATTCTAACTGGTTATATGCACTAGGGATGCTCCAATCGAGGCCTTTCTAAATGATCAGTTTCAGAGTTCCTCAAATGAACTCAACTCCTGTACATGTTTGATACTGATATTGTCTGTAATTTTATGTTAGATGCACTCCAAGCAAGCCATGCAGACACATTTTCTGAGGCCAATTTTCATTAAAAGCTGTACTGACATCTGTACAAACAGGCTGCGCACATTATTTTGTTGTTTTTCACCATTTACAATGGACAGTCTGTGAAAGAAAGACTGTATTGATTGCTGCAGCTTTCTACCAGCGTGTCATCACCTTCCCTGTGCTCTGCTCAGACAGCTGTGAATGTTGAAGAGCTGCGTAGAGCACAGTTGAGATACTAGTCATTCACGTTTAAAGCAAAGTGCCAAATTTGTGAAGCAGGAGAACACCTTTTCTGCAAGTTTTGTTCTCACACAATTAATTGGAACTACATAGAAACATGTCCTCGGTCACATTATGAATGAGTCATATTACAAACAGAGGGGAAATGTGCAACTATTAGCAAAGCATTTAAGAAAAGTGCTCAGCATAAAATCATCATCATCATCGGGAGCAAGATGCGAGTTTACTGAAGGCTCCAGCTGAATGTGTCCATTCAGATGTAGCTTTCAAAACAAGTAATAAATCTGTTTGTTTAAGGTGGCATAATGTCAGAACATTACAGTAGCCTTCTTATGCTAATTGGCCGCAAGTTGGAGCAACATATTAAAGCTGTCCTGTAGAAATTCTGGTTGGAACAAAATATCAGATAGGAGAGGCTGCGGTCGTAGATCGTAGAGGACCGAGTTAACAGGGGGCACAATCATAAGACGAATGTAGATCAACTTATCCTGTAGGGTTATTTTCAAAGAACCTGCATGGTGTTGATTTTTTTCAACTTAAACATCGTATCTAAAAGGTGCTCTGCATCTTGGACAAAGAATCTTGGTGGGACATCCGTCATCTGAAACCTGTAAAATTCACTGTTTACGAAATTATATTTAAGCCTATAAATATTCTACAAATTGCATGCTTTAAAACACAACTGAAGGCTTCTCAGTTTAATTATAAGAGCTGCACCTCCACCCCCTCCTTTATCCGTAATATTAAATTCTCCCAAGAGCAGCTCACAGTTTTTGAAAAAAAGAACGTGATCTGTCAGGGCATCATTACCAAAGCATAATAATATTGTCAACCAAACTTGACATGCGTTATAACTCTGTGTTCAAAGATTGTTGGAATAAACGAACACCCAACAACACTTGAACAAAATCAATATAAAGTTACAGATTAATTCATAAACCCGGACACTTCCTAATCAGCCATAGGGAAGAGGAACCTGTTGTACAAGCTTTGCATTTTAACACGATTTATATGACAAACTAAAATAAAATTTTTGAATTGTCCTTTTGAAATGTTTAAAAGATGCTATTGAGTTAAACTACTACCATCTTTGTTCTACAAGAGTGAAACACCTGAAGAAGCAAATTTAGTCCTTAAATGAATCCCATCACAGGGGATGCTGTGTGTTTTAGATGCAGACCATGTCATAAATACCAATATGACATGTCCTGCTTAGTTTTAAAGATTAGTATGAAACAGAAGCTAAAAGAGGCATCTTGATATGAAGCACCTGGGCCTCCCGGTTTCTTTTAAAAATGAACTGGCATCCATTAAGAGCATAAATCATTATATTCATATTATTTCGGGTTTAGCTGCTGTCAGCGAAAGAGCAGTCAGCATATGTAGCTTATGCAGTGACAAAGCTCTGGGCTGTCAGCAGTCAACAACAGAGGGGTTGGGAGAGCCCCTTAAGACTGATGAAGGTAACAAAAATTAACATCACACAGACCTCAAAGCTAAGTGAACATTCTGCTTTACTCTCAGTTAAAGAGTATAGTAGAAAAATTAAAAGTAGAAGTGTGAAACTACACCCTTCTTTAGTGGAGAGGTGTCAAAGCATAAAAGCAGCTTCCACAGACACAAGAACTACAAACTGCATTTTAGTTGTATTGCTGTGTTGTTACTAAAATAAATATCTATATTTCTACATGATTTAAGGTGCATTTTTGGGCCATATAGCCATAAAAACCTCAGTGAACCATTCAGAGGTTAACATTGTATTGCAGTAATATTACCGTTTATGCAGTAACTGGCCTAGCCTCTTCTATCTCATTCTCAAGCTCTCAGTCATCAGAAATCTCCATCAAATACTGATAAGACAAAATCTAGTTTAATTTAAATGAAATACGTTGAGTGGTCTTGTTGAGACTAAATATACGATCAAAAAGACAAAAACAAAAGAATCACCTTAGTAACACCTGATCAATTATAAAAAAAATTAGTGCTGCAAGAGCCACCAAGAAGGTTTAGATCAATCAAGCAATACCAAAGTTGCTTCAGGGGTTAAATATCTCACCCTGAACACTGTTCAGCACCTGATGCATGCAGTTGCAACTGAGAACGTAAAGCAAAGAACAACTCAAAAGGCCCTTGTTCCCAAAAATGATTCCTGCATTCAAAACGCAGCTCGATGCACTTTGAAATGTTTTATTCAATCTGCCACCACTTGACCTTTAGACTCTTTCTGGAGTTGTGTGAGCCTGTTTGTGCAGTGATCTGTAGTCTTACTTTGTTGATGAGATGTTCAGTGACAACTTCCCGCAGGCCTGTGTACAGTTTCTCTCCGTGTTTGTGGAGCACCATTGTGTAGGCATTCCTGTAAAGTTCCTCAAAGCTCAAGCCGCTGTTGTTCTTCCTCTGGATTTCCTGGATGGCATTTTTTAGTAGGTCCCAGATATTGTTGACATACTTCTCATCCATTGTCATCTGTAGAAAAGGTAGACAGCTGTTCAGTAAAGATTATCTTCATCGCTATGCATTGTATCTGTGCTAAAACCAAGAGTCCAGCTATTGAATTATAATAAATTCACAATTTGTCAACAGTTTCTCCACAAGAAACAACTGTAGATTACATAACATAGTTGGACAGTCTGAACAGACACTTGTTAATGAGCTATGAATATCAAATAATATTGCAGAAGAGGTGACAACCTTCCAGGTACTCACTGAAATTTTTCACCTCTATATAGTTCTGATTACTTACTTACACATCTCTGACCTAACTAAAACTATATTACATGACAGTAAGAGGTTTTTGGTTAGTGTCAATTACCCTAATTTATAGTATTTAATAATTAAGAGCATCAGTATAAAATGGCTGACCAGGAGCTCCAAGTAGCACTGGATTACATTACTAGTTTGACAGAGGACTCAAACATTTTATAGAACAAGGGAGTTTGGTAGTAGACCCCCAGCCCATCTAAAGGATGTTATTATATAGCTACTTAAATTGTTACAATTAATGCCAATTTTGCACTGTTATAAAGACAGTACAGTAACAATTACACTAAACCACAGGCCCACCCTTGAGGTTTGTTTTTTTTCTATTTTCAAAGCGCATTGAGTGAAGTCATGTCACAATGTTTTGTAGGATACCCTAAGATATGTTTGGCATACCGTTGCAGTAGATACGAGATTGTTGTTGGTCTTTACTTTCTCTTTGTCTCCATTACTGTCACAGAACCCACTCAGTAACCCAATCATTTCTTGATTTTGATGCCCAAATTGATTAAGCAGGTAATTCTTCAGTAGATAAACTTTCACATTCAATTTCTGACAGATCCTTTGAAATGTATTGAGACTGACAAGAAAAAAAAAAAAAAAAAAAAAAAAAAAAAAAAAAAAAAAAAAAAACCCCAATCAAAATATCCTAAGGATAATGACCAGCATAAACCATAATAAACAAATCAAAAGTAGTACACATCACATTTGTGCAAGTGGATGATTTTTCTACATATAACAAAACTGCAGAAATTAAGATTCATCTAAGCACAAATATTCAAAAACATGAAGTCCTAAGCTTTTCAAGCTTTTTTAAACTGCAAAGGATGTAGACATTTCAGGTCATCAGCAGCAATAGACAATGATTAAATATTAATGTAAAATATACAAGTTGTGGTTAAGACTAGGTTTAAAAACAAGTGCAGGAATTTAAGATGATCCAGAAATTACATTAAATTAAAACGAAAATATTGATAGCACATTTTGTGATAAGACACAAAATAGCCAGAATATGAATAAAAAAAACAATATATATATATATATATATATATATATATATATATATATATATATATATATATATATATATATATATATATATATATATATATAAAACTGTTGAGTTTTCTGTGTTTTCACTGTGTTTTACCCCCCAGCCCCATTGCGCTTTTTATTTTCAAAGAATATGAAAATCAGCAGTCTGCCACTGAACATTTCATATTATCCATGAATTTCTTTTGTACCTTCCTTGGGGTTGTTTCAAAGCCACTCTCAGATTAACTTTAGTTTGAACATGGTTCATTTTTTTTTTTTTTTTTTTTTTTTTTTTTTAGAAATAATAGGAGTCAACCAACCCAAACAGGGATCATTAAATATGAGTTTCATTTTGTGGAAGAAAGTTAAAGCTTTTTAACTTCCAGTGTGTAAATCAAGAGCTGATTTTCATCAATCAATTGCACCTTTCCACCAGTTCCTTTCTCTCCCCACTACTTTATTTACTGTATAACAATGACTTTAACAGTAAGCTGGCAAGCATTTAATTAAATTGCAGACAGCAGAATCATTCCAAGCCTTCTTAATGGGGAAGAGAATCACCATGGACCTGCTGAGTTTATATCCTGGTGTGATGAATCATTTTTCCAACACCCTGGACCCTAAACATATGCTAACTGACTTCATGAAGTGTTTGCCCCCCAACAATAATCAATGGTGCTGCTTCTGAACTGGTGGACAGTTACAACTATTCGGGGATTGTTTTTGACAATGCTCTGTCTTTTAACTCAAATTTGGCTACAAAGCCAAAAAGGAATGATTTGACCTTTTAAGGAAAATACCACCTTTTAGGGTCTCATTTGAAGATAAAGTTTTATTTAATCTGTTTGAAGGATTTGTACCACTGCCTGGTATGCTAAATTCTCTCTGGCCAATAAAGTCAGACTTAGTAGACTAGTTAAAGTGGAGGATAAGATTTCAGGGAGGATTCAGGTATAGGTTGTCGACTTTTAGAACAAGCAAGTGCTGTGGGGGGCACACTCTGTTAGAGCTGGGCGATGAAACAATATCGGTTGCGATCGACACGTGATCAATATCAACAGAAAATACGTCCAATAGAATGTCAATTTCAACAAACTGAGGAAAGGCTTTAACCTCACAGCCCAGCTAAGCAAGGTTAGTGGCATCAACTAATTCATTCACTCTCTGGTTCGATAGCAACAACCTGTTGAGTAAGCCCCCAACATACATACTTCACTCCTCAGAGGTCTGTGTGTACTCGGGGTGGACTCAAAGCAGACGTCCACCACATACGTCCGCACAAAGGCCACTTTTTACGACGAATACTCAGTAATGCACTGACTCACGTAGGAAACTGCTCAGCAGGAAAGAGCGTTCACCACAAGCTGTTTTGTATGCAACACCAAGCTGATAACGCTGAGAGTCGACGCAACCAGTCGCAATAAGGAGGCACAGCGTGACTGCTGCTCTCTCTGAAGCACTGACAGTTGTGTGGTGGCTAGGTGCCCAACTAGCTAATCAAACACTAGTATCCATTCTGATTGTGGGAAATGAAGGAATCTGTCACAAGAAATGTAGGCAATCGGTACGCTCGACTGTGAAATCTCAACCGTCTGTCAACAGTGCGCGCGGAGTCTGCGTAGTTCACAGAATACACACAGTATGCCTGAGTATTCTGGCATACATGGGAACAGCTTCATGTTTCGCAACCGTGCTTCATAACTGCTTAAAAATAAAAAAAAAGATTGGGGTGGAGTGAATGAAGAAAATGAGTCCAACAGCTAAAGAGGAAATTGTGGATAAAAGATGAAAAGGTCACGTCACTAGTTTGGCAGTACTTTGGATATTTAAAATCAACAAATATCGATATTGACTATATGAAATGCTTTTATTGAGACACGTTTTTTTTTAGTCATATCGCCCAGCCTACCCTCTATCATGTTATGTTTTGATCATCCACTCCTTAGAGACTTTCAACTTTTCCCCCTCAGTCTGTCATTATAAAGTGCCTGCAATGAAGACTTCTTTGGTACCAGCAGATATTATGGTTGAAAGCAAAAAACCTGATCAAACTTGAGCTACTCTGTTTTTCCTTTCTGTAAAGTATACACATTGTCTTTATGCATTGTGTTTTTATTGTGCTCTTTTAAGAACAGGCAAGCTATAAATCTATTCCCATTGGTGTTCGTAAAATTACAATTAGAGTCACAATCAATGGAGACAGGGTATGATATATAATCTTTGAGTAACAATACATGGCTGAATACTTTGAGGATTTTTGTGGTCAAATATTTTATCAAAATACTTAACCAAGAAAACTAAATGTATATGCCATAGTTAAGGTCATGTGTAAAAAAAAAAATGGCTCGTTTCCAGGTACAAAGTGGAAGCAGTGTATGGGTTTAATTCAACCAGTCAAATTCTGGTATGGAAGTATGTAAACACAGTTTATCCTACAGGTATTTTGTGGGTCAACAGCATTATAGTGATTGCTTCAAGAGTACTTTATTTCCAGGTCACTCAGTACCTAAATAGATAATTATTAATTAAGAAACCTTAATACAAGAGCATTAACGAGTCCTTCTTCAGATTTAACAGGCTCAAAAATATGGATGTCATGAAGCTTGTCAGACCCTGTCTAGACTGGGCAACACTCTGCATGTGTAGTTGGTAGCACTGACACAAGCAAACAATGAGACCAATGTCACAATCACAGCACCTGAAGCAACTGAACGATCCATCCATTATAAATTCACGAGATACGCAACCAGTCCATCAGCAATATGAATGCAGAAGCTAAATACTCCCATAGCCTGTCGGGATGCTTATGCAGAATGAGGTCAGCCTGATAATTAGATGTTTAGGTAATTTGCAGAAAGAGGCAACGTTGGGAGGACAAGGACAGAAACCCAACATTACAATTTCAGCCATGAAATAATAAAGACAACTAAAATGCCTACAAGACGAGAAACTGGATTTAGGTTAGCGGATTTGGTTGTCGTTAGCATCCATTGGTAGCTGTAGAAACGCAGCTAATAGTTCTCACATGTGACCGACACAAAATTTTTAGCACATTTAGATAGTAACATCGTGGCATGTTTTGATTAAAAGCATGAATGTTGTACCTTTGCAACCAATAGGCGTTCAAAACAAGTGCCAAGATGAGCGGGGGGAAATGTTAGCCACGGCTACGTGGACAGATTGTGTTAGCTAGCTTCCGTCGGGGGAGTTGCATTTATTTAATCGTTTTTTAAAATAAAACGGACACTTAACTGCTGAAAATGTGATGGTGTTACAATATACTGGGCATCCAACTACGCGACAACAACCACAGGCGACGGGACATATGATGACTGCACTTTGTTTACGAACAGCCAACTCGTATGAGCCACTCAGCTGTTTGGCCTGCTATAGCCTTGCCAGCAGTTGAGACCGCGGTAATCGAGTGAGCGCCAGACGGACACCCGGAGCACCTGCTGCGGTGTGCACTTACAGGAAAGGCCCGTATCCTCATTTTGGTGTCCTTCTTGGTGCCGCCTTTGCTGAGATTGGACATAATTGCCTCGTCTGTAGACTCTGTATTCACATGAAAGTGTTCTCCGGGGAGGGACTGGGTGGATACTGGTTCAAGGAGCAGCTAACGAGCTTTCCCTCGACCCCGCAGCTCCGCGTCCCGCACCGCAAGTTTTTTGTTGACAGCTGAACGCCAGGCCAGATAACTCTTCATACAGCAATGGCGAAATACCTGCAGCTCTCTCTGCGCACAGATCACGCTTTCCAGCTAACGCGAGACCTTCAGCTCAGGGTTTAAGAAATGTAGCTTTTGTTGTATCTTTTTTTTTATATGTCGTTTTAACTTGTCACCAGGTTACTTTGACGAGGAATATTTCTTCCATCTGTTTGGGCTAAGAAGAGAGGCTACTGAATGACACATCTTGATAATAAAACTTAAGACCTATTTATGTACCCGCATTTAAAACAATGGCAACTTTTTTTCCAGTTTTTTTAATATAGCATTTTTTTCCCACACACAATTTTATAGTATTTTTTGATAATGATTTTTTATCAACTTTGCTTTGCAGTTGTACCAGTAAGGATCCATGTTCATTTGCTTCAATGTAACTGATTTAAGATGTAAAAGTTTTGGGTGAGCTGCATATGACCATATTTTCAGTGTATAGAGGTTAATGCATAATAAATACTTACCAACCAGAATAAATCAGTCTTTTTTAAAAATTTTGCTGAATGTATAATCTGCATATTTCAAATCAATTACTTCTTTAATGAGTGTTACCCTGAAGCAGACCCAGCCTAAAGCATAAAAAAAAACTGAGGACCCCCCACAACAGCTTTTATATATGTATATACAAAATTATTTTTTATTTTTTGACAATCCATCCATTGTCAGAAGAAAGCCAGCAGTCACTAGGCGAGAAGTTGTGTGCCTCATGGAAAGGTCACCAGTCTGAGACAACAGGAAAACGCAAGTAAGCACACACTCATACCTATAGTGACCAGTTAATCTAACAGCTATGTTTTTTTTGGACTGTGGGAAGATATGAAAGTTTATGGAGAGAACCTTTGCGTGCATGGCAGAAAGACACTAGGCTGGATTTGAACCCAGGACGTTCCTGCTGCAAATAATTAAAGCTTTAGTTGTATTAAAATATAATTACCTCATTCCAGCTTGCAGCATAACCCAGTTAAAATGTGCCTGTTTTTCATAAAACTTGATGATTTTACACCACTTATAAGAACCGACCCAAGGCACAAGTAAACTGAGCAGCTGTTTTTTGGGCTTCCACACCCAGATGAGGTTTTTCCACTGAAGTCAGGTCTGCAAATGTACAAGTATCACATTGATATCACTTATATATATAAAAAAAGACTGATAACTGTCATACTTTGCCAAAATGAAGTCCTGAGCTCTAAAAGACACTTTTTTTTTTTTGAGAACAAACCAAATGTATTTACATTTTCAAACATATTAAAATATGGTATCCTAATCACTATACAAATATGATTATAGCAACTAGAATTCAGTTTTGCTGTCAATTGCTTGTTAAGCTTTTCTATTATTTATAGATGCAAACTCTTATATTCATGAAAATGCTGGATAAATAATGCACCAATCCCAAATAAATATAAAGGAAAATTAGCTCACCTGTGATGAGCAATGGTAGCTGGAAGATCTGATCAAACTCTCTTCAGGGCCTCACACAATCTCAAGTGAGCCTTACCCTAAAAGTGTTTAACCTTTCTGAGAAGATTATCCGAATTAGATTGAAATTGAAAACTACAGGGAATGTTCCCTGAAGTAATTGTAGCTCAACTCTCAAAATGTGTTTGATATGATGCTTGAATTATACAATTTTGGTTTTCCTTTTGTGTTTTGATCACTTCTGTGTTCTGTATTATTGTATATCAGGTCTTGCCATATTCAATTTATCCCCTTTTGTTTAGTTTCTTAGTTTATTCTGGTGTTCTATTCTTTGTTCATTTGGATTTATTTCTGTTAGGTTATTGTTTGGTCTTTCTCTCTTAGGTTGTAGTTTCTTTGTGTCTAGTTCAGCTTCTTTTGTGTTAATTATTTACCTTCTCTCAGTCTGCCCATTTGCTCTCCTCCACAGATGTTCCTGATCCCCTGATTAGCTCAAGCAGAGTTCTGCGCT
The DNA here is from genome assembly GCA_014839685.1 of Anableps anableps. Lineage (NCBI taxonomy): Eukaryota > Metazoa > Chordata > Actinopteri > Cyprinodontiformes > Anablepidae > Anableps > Anableps anableps. Next base: position 20,634,967 of record CM026068.1, on the reverse strand, counting down.
CTTCCCTGAGCATATACAGTAAATTCACTGGTTTTCATTGTTCTTTGCTGGTTCCTTCTGTTACTCTGTCCTCTCTCTGTTTTTGTGTTATTAACTCATTCACCATACTCATTCCAAGCTCATGACTTCATTTTAGTTCTACTCACAACCCACAAAACATGACAGTATTCTCATGGCCAAATGTTTTGAGTTTCACAGAAAATCTGTTTTTCATCAACTTTACTGCTGCAGTGATTTTAAACCATTTCATCAAATGCTTCTATGGAATACTGACATTTATTAATGGGCATTTTAAAAGTTTCAAAAGCTTTTCATTATGAAATACACAAATCAGGCAGAAAATTATTACTCTGAATGGTTTGTGACTGTGCATAGTCTGTGGCTGTACAACCCCATTTACAACAGATTGCGATACACTCTAAAGTCTGACCCCTATCTATCAGGACTAGCATAAACTGGCCAGTCTTCATTCCCCATGTGTATCAGGGAGTCATGGCCATCCATGACCCTGTTGCCAGTTTACCACTTTCTCTTCCTTGGGCCACTTTTGATAGATACTGACAACCACACACTGGAAACACCCCATAAGAGCTAAAATTTTGAACATGCTCTGACCCAGCAATCTCACATTTGTCCCGTGTTAAACTCATTCAGACCCTTACACTTGTTAATTTTTCCTCCTTCTACCCCATCAGCTTTGAAGGATTAAATGTTCACTTTCTATCCAATGTGTTAAACCTATGAACAAGTATGATGGTGAAGAGATAATCAGTGCTCATGATGCCTTACTGGTGCAAAACAAGTTTATGCAAAGCCTCAGCAGCTTCTTAATGCGATTAGAATCTGGGAAATTTCTTTGTCATGAATTTAGTTATCACTTTTACCTTGTATTCATCATGCTGTAAGAATACTGTAGCTCCTGGGATTTTGGGAAAAGTTGTTCTTGGAAGAGATTATTCATGGCATTAATTTTATGCAAAATTGTGAATCCATGTTCTTAGGATGAGTCATGGATGGTTTCAAGTTGCCTCCATGCTTCTCCTGACAGTACTTATTTTCAGATCTCCTAAACAGTTTGAAGGGACTTTAGTCAGAGAAAATAACTTACCCCCTTCCCTGTTACTAATCCTGCTACTTCCTGCAGAAGTAACTCTGTACTTGATGTTTTTCTTTGAGAGAAATAGCTTATTTTCTACCCTCCTTAACACCATGCCAGCATTATGGAAGTCTCTGCCTTCTTGTGCATGTTGAAACACTCAAATCTGCCTGCTGCCATTCCTAAACAAGCTCTACACTGGTGGCAGGTCAATTCCTGAGTTAAATCTTTTTAGAATATAATCCTGACACTTAAATCATTTTCTTCAGAGCAGCTGAACTTCTCTCCTTGAAGTTCTTGATTATTCAATAAATGTTTTTTTGGGGGTGCAATCTTACTATAATCAGTTTCCTTACCTGTGAAGCTCTTTTGATGCAAAGCAATGATGACAACATGTGTGTCCTTCGAGGTAATCCTGGTTGACAAATGGACAATGATTTGAAGCAGCACAAAGCAACCACTCTGCTCTTCTAATTCAATTGGAATGCCACAGCATCAACAGATGCCCTCTCCTTAACACCTTCAGTTAAGTCAAGTTTATTTGTATAGCACATTTCAGCAGCAAGGCAGTTCAAAAAACATCTTCACATCAAAAAACATCAGTCAAGTATACAGCAAAATTATCAAAATAATCAAAAACATTAAAATCATGAAGCAAATACACATGAAAATCATTCAAATCATCAAGCAAATATCAATGCATCAAAATCATAAGGATCATCAAGCAAATATAGTTCAATGTTCTACTTACTAATAATCAAAGGCAACTCTAAACAGGTGGGTTTTTAGCCTTGATTTGAAGGAACTCAGTGTGTCGGCTGTTTTGCAGTTTTCTGGAAGTTTGTTCTAGATTTGTGGTGCATAAAAACTGAAAGCTGTTTCTCTATGTTTGGTTCTGGGGATGCAGAGTAGACCAGAACTAGAAGACCTGAGTGGTCTGGAAGGTTGATACAATGACAACAGGTCTTTAATCTATTTTGGTGCTAAGCCGTTCAGTGATTTATAAACTAACATAAGTATTTTAAAGTCTATTCTCTGACCTGCAGGGAGCCAGTGTAAGGACTTTAAAACTGGGGTGATGTGCTCTGTCTTCCTGGTCTTAGTGAGAACATGAGCAGCAGCGTTCTGGATCAGCTGCAACTGTCTGATTGACTTTTTTGGCAGACCTGTTAAGACACTGTTGCAGTAATCAATGCGACTAAAGATAAACGCATGGGTGAATTTCTCTAGATCTTGTTGAGACATTTGTCCTTTGATCCTGGAAATGTTTTTCAGGTAATAGAAAACCGGCTTTGAAATGGTCTTTATGTGTCTCTGTAGGTTCAGGTCTGAGTCCATCATTACACCCAGATTTTGGGCCTGATCGCTAGTTTCCAGCTGTAATAGCTGAAGCTGCGTGCTAACTCTTGATCGTTCCTCTTTAGGTCCAAAAATAATAACTTCAGTTTTGTTTCTGTTTAGCTGGAGAAAGTTTTGGCACATCCACGCATTGATTTCTTCTAAGCATCTGTTCAGTGCTTGGATGGGTTTGGAGTCACCTGGTGACATCGTGATATAGAGCTGTGTATCATCTGTATACTTATGGTAGCTAATCTAATTACTTGTTATAATCGGAGCAAGTGGGAGCATGTAGATATTAAATAGGAGGGGTCCCAGGACTGAACCTTGGGGTACTCCACATGTGACTTCTGTCCACTCAGATGAGAAGTTGCCTATTGACACAAAGAAATCCCTGTTCTTTAGGTAGGATTCAAACCAATTGAGTACTGTACCAGAGAGTCCGACCCAGCTCTCCAGTCACTTTAATAATATATCATGGTCAACAGTGTCAAATGCTGCGCTGAGCTCCAACAGAACCAATATTGTGGTTCTTCCACAGTCTGTATTTGTGTGGATGTCATTGAACACTTTGACAAGGGCAGTCTCAGTGCTGTGGTGAGCACAGAAATCAGACTGAAAGACGTCAAAGCAGTTTGTCATTGTTAAGAAGCTGTTTAACTATTTAAACAGCTTTTTCAAAAATTTTTACTGATGAATGGAAGGTTAGAGTTAAGCTTATAAAATGATAATTGAAATTTTGCTAGCAGGACTTTTTTTTTCATTTTGCTACTTTTGCAATTTAAGTTTCCTTTAATCACACCTCATATCTGCTTATGTCTAATATGAATCACCATCACATTTTCTGAAGCACAAAGTCTGTGGGAAAACAAGAGTTCTCTCTGTCTTAAAACTACTGGCCTAAACTATAAATTGAGGATACAGCTGACAGATTGCGAAGGCCTCTGCTGTGCAGAATCATCTTCAGGTCACCTCACAGGTTTTCATACAGATTCAGGTATTGGCTCTGGCTAGACCATTCCAAAGCTTGAATTTTCTTCTGGTAAAGCCATTCTTTTGTTGATCTGGGCTATTGTACTGAAAAATGAAGTTCATTTTCAGCTTTCTAGCAGAAGTCTGAAGGTTTTGTACCAACATTGACCAGTATTTGTAACTTTTCATTATTTCCTCCAACTTTTAAGGTCCTAGTTCGAGGTGAAAGCCAAACCCCAAAGCATTATGCTCAATAATGCTTTGGGGTTTGGCTTTCACCTCCATTCTTCCATGTAGGAATGGTGTTCTATTCTTATTTGGCTGATGGTGGCGGTGGTGGTAGAAGTTTGTCAATCAGTAGGTTGCTGGTTTGAGTCATCACTCTGTCTGTCTCTGTCATTGTGTCCTTGGGCAAGATGCTTTACCCAGCCTTGCATGCTGGTGGTGGTCAGAGGACCTGGCGGCACCAGTGCATGGCAGCCTGGCTTCTGTTGGGCTGTCCCAGGGCAGCTGTGGCTTCAGTGGTAGCTTGCCACCATCAGTGTGTGAATGTATGCATGAATGGGTGAATGACTGAATGTAGTGTGAAGCGTTTTGGGGTCCTCTGGACTAGATAAAGCGCTGTACAAGTACAGGCCATTTACCATTTATTTGAAAAGTTGTTTTTGCTTTAAACATACCTTTTGGAATTTTGCCCAAAAAGTTCAACCTTGGTTTCCTCAGACCGAAACACATTTTCCAATTTGCTTTTGGGAGACTTCAAATGTGTTTTAGCAAAATCTAGCCAGGCTTGGGTGTTTTTCTTAGCTGAAGAGTGCTACTGTCTTGACACCCCATACCCCTTGATTCAGGCATGTGAAGACTACAGGAGATTGCTGTCATATCTACTACTTCAAATTAAACTTCAGCATTTACTTTGTGTAAATTTGCCCTGTAGCTTGGTGAAAATGTAGAATGTATAATCCCTAGTCACAATCACTTAACAACAGCAAGTCACAACATAGGTAAAAACAGATAAGAATGCAATTTAAAAAAGCTTTTAAAAAAACCCAATGAGAGCTAAGAATATCCGATACAGACTAAACAACAATGTAAACACTTTTTAAGTTTAGCTGAATAATAGCCTACTTGTCATAAAACACAGCTCCTTTAATGTTGCTGTGGGCCTTTGCCAGCCTTTCTTGTCTTTTCATTATTTTTGGAGGGAGGTCAAGTTCTTGCCAATGTCACCACTGTGTCATATTTTCTCCACTAGATGACTGGCTTCTCTGTGTTACATGCTATATTGTATGACCTGGAACTTGTTTCGTAGCCTTGTTCTGACTGATACATTTTAACAATGAGATCCATCTGATGCTTTGAAAGCACTTTGAAGACCATGGCTTTTCCCATGAGCTGCAGCTTAGAAAATGTTAAGAAAACCCACCAGAACACCTGAAACTATAAGGGCTTGATCAGAGGCACTTTGAATGATGGTGTATATTTACTGCTAATTAACATGAGTTTAAATGTTTTAGTTAGCTACAATGACATCTGCATTATCTTTTATTCTGCATTAACCCCAACAAGAAAAAAAAAAAAAAGTTCACATAGTTTTTCTATTGCGTTGCACAGGATATGGATCAAATTAAAGGTGCTTCAGTAGCTCTAAAATAATGAATTTTGGTCTATTTTTATAAAACTAAGACCTGGAATGTTAACAGGAGTATGAAAACTTATTCTACTCACACATGATCACAAAGAAAGCAACATGATCCAGCTGGATCCACAAAGATGCCTTTGCGATGACTGAATTAGTATCATAAGCATACAAAGCTATAACTTCCAGCACCCATGTAGACCTTTATGGTGGAGTTATGTTGTGAAGCATGTCTGTACAAGCACACACCAACAACCAAAACACCTTTCACTAGATTTATTTCAAGAAAGAAAGACAGGAAAAAAACTCAAAAATGTTATACGTTTTCTTTCTTCTTGAAAAGAACCAGATCAACAGTACTCAGAGCCCACCAACCAAATAATTAAAGATGACCAGATTTACCTCTTGGTTTTAAGCACTATTTATACAAGTAGTGTGGGTTTTTATTTGTGGTAGAATATTTTCTTTATATCCTAAGTATACATATAACTTTCTCTGACCTTCAGTGTAGAAGTTGGGGTTTGGGATTGTTCAAAAATGGCTTAGACAAACTAAAAAAAAAAAAAAAAAAAAAAAATCAGGTAGCAAACACTATAAATACATTACAGAATTGAAATACAGTACTTCCCATTGTAATGATGACAGACAATCAAAAACATCTGTGTTTTTAAACTTTGTTATTTACAGCAAATATATATATATATATATATATATATATATATATATATATATATATATATATATATATATATATATATATTCTTGCCACTTTTAGCAAATACATCACAGGTGATCATTACAATGTTATCACATCACAGGTTTGAGTCCCGCTGTTCCTGCTGTGATGAGAGGAAATACAGTAGATTGGCTTTATGCTTCCTGGACAAGGTGTCATGATGAAGCGTGGTCATCAACAGCCTTCTGACATCAAACTATTCCTAAAGTCACGTCTGGCTTTCATCTCACAGCTGGGCCAGGAAGTGGAAAGTGTTTGCTTGGCACATTTAGCCCTGACTCTCTATGACGAACAGTAACAGACAAACACAGACTCAATATAGAAAACTCTCAAAGGTCTGAACTCTGAAAAGCATTTGGAGTGGGAAAAAAAGTCCTATTTCATTTACTTTTTTCTTGGAAACAACATGATTTAACACTTGAAAAGCCTTTGGCAACTCAGACCTAAAGCAACAGTATAACAAGAGGCCTAGGTATTTAGCAAAGTCTATTTACATAGGTATTTATGCAATGTCACAGAAACAGAGGGATCATATTGTACATATAAAAGCAAGAACATATGAAAGGGTGTTTTAAAAATGATAGGACAAGTGAGAGAAATGGTAGGACAAGAAGGGGCTTTTTTAACACACCTTGATGCCCTTTTAAAATGTGATAATAAGTTAATGAAGTAGACAAAGGCAGATTTAACCCTTTCATCCAGCAGTGCTCAGGTATAGCTAAATGAAACCAAAAATGTTTCCCGCAAATACCCCTCATGGGATCCTTTATAAAGAAAAAAATCTAATTATTCAATTTTAAAATTTCATCAAAATTTATGATACTCTCTGAATCTTATACATGTAAAGAAGAAAAGATCATAGTAGTTGAGTTAATTTGCATGTTTTCTCTTGATCCTAAATCAACTATAGTGCCTTGCAAGAAGTATTCACACCTGTTAAATGTTTTCACATTTAGTCATGTAAAAAATACAGGCTGCAATACATTTTACTGAGATTTTGTGTGATATGACAACACAAAGAAGTGAAAAACTGTGAAGTGGAGGTGAAATGATACATGGTTTTACGTTTTTCCACAATTAATCTAAAAAAGTGTGGCATACATTTGTGTTTAGCCCCCTTCACTCTTATATCCCTTTACTCTGATTAATACAACTAATAACCTCCAGAATTAATCTAATCGGTAAATGGAGTCCACTTATGTCTAATTTAAACTCAACATAAATCCAGCTGTTTTGTGAAGGCCTCAGAGGTTTGCTAGAGAATATTCGTGAACCAACAGCTTCAAGAAGACCAACACAGCAGACAGGTCAGAGATAAAGCTGTGGAGACATTTAAAGCAGAGTTAGGTTGTTAAACTATCTCTAAACAGCTCATCTTAAAACAGAAAGTGTATGGCACAACTGCATAACTCCCAAAACATGGCTGCATAACTAAACTTACAGGCCAGACCAGAAAAAAACATTAATCAAATAAGAAGCCAAACGGTCTGTTGTTTCTTTGGAGGAGCTACAGAGATTCAGGTGGGAGAATCCATCAACAAAATAACTATTATAGTACACACTACAAGTGTTGCCTTTATAGAAAAACAGCAAGAAGAAAGTAGTTGACCTGTTTAAAGTTTGCCAAAGGCATGCAAAATGTGTTGAAGGGGGTGAACTGATCAGATAAGATCAGAATGATAACTTTTGGTCAGCATACAAATTACCCTGGACATTACCCAGAGCACATAATTGCCCACAGTGAAACATGGTGTTGGCTACATCATGCTGTCAGGATGCTTTCCTTCAGTGGAGACAGGGAAACTGATCAGAGCTGATATTAAGCTTGGTCGAGTTAACTACAGGTTGATACAGGAAGAGAACCGGCTAGAGGGCACAAATGACTTCAGGTGCTGGGTCTGAGGATCACCTACCAGCAGAACAGAGACCCTAAAAATACAGCCAGGGCTACAGTGGAAAGATTTAGATCAAAGGACAGCGGCAGAAATGAGTTTCCTCTGCAGGGTGTCTGGGCTCTCCCTGAGAGATAGGGTGAGAAGATTGGTCATCCAGGAGAGACTCAGGGTAGAGTCGCTCCTTCTCCACGTCGAGAGGAGCCAGTTGAGGTGGCTCGGGCATCTGTTACGATGGCTCCTGGATGCATCCCTGGTGAGGTATTCTGGGCATGTCCCACTGGGAGGAGACAAGGAGGAAGACCCAGGACACGCTGGAGGGACTATGTTTCTTGGTTGGCCTGGGAACACCTAGGGGTTCCTCTGGAGAAGCTGGCCCAAGTGGCTGGGGAGAGGGAAGTCTGGGTCTCCCTGCTTAGGCTACTGCCCCCGCGACCCGACCTCGGATAAGCGGAAGATAATGGATGGATGGAAGGATGGATATTCATAGGTTAGAATGGGACAGTAAAAATCTTAAAGAAACTCAACAAAAAAATCATGACCAAACTTAAAAGTTGCTATTCAGTCTGAATGAATATGAGCTATTTTGCAAAGGATATTAGCCCCTAGATCTGCAAAGGTAGTGAACAAATGGAAAATACTTTGTGTTGGTCTATCACATAAAAATCCATTAAGATACACCGAAGTTTATGGTTGTAACTTGACAAAATGTGAATACTTTTCAAGGTGCTTTACCTTGTCTTGTCATCTATTTGTCCATCCACTCATTAAACAGTTCATTCATTCCACACCAACACAGTGATGCCCATTACAAATTGTCCTTCCTTTAAAGCAAATTCTTAGTTGACAGTAGTTAATGGCACAAATCTGTTCCATTAAGTATGCCATGTTGTGACACTAAACCCCATATTTGTGAAGTTTTAGCTTTTCTTTTTTAATGAGGCACAAATCTGGAGAACACAACTCATTTGATGTTTTCTATCATGGCTACATCTCTTGTTGATTCTTTTTTTCTCTAATGTTTGGGCATAACAGTGCTTTTATGTATGATGACCAGACAGGGAGGAATAGAAAAGAAGTGAAAAGACGCGACATTTGAGGTCTTTTAACAAGTGTTTTACAAAATATACATGTTCTCAGTCAACAGTGTCCATACGAATATTCAACAAACATACTAAACAGACTTTTTAATTCCACTTTTATATATTAAAAGCTCTAATAAAGGCAGCAAAGATACGCGATAAGGCAGATCCATAGGACACACTCAGTGACACACTATTTAACACACTCTACTGCACAGTTACACCAACGAATGAGATGGATTGTTTAAAGGGTTTCTTTTCTATCTTAAAATGGTTTATTAAAAGAAAAAAATACGAAAAAAGCAAAAAAAAAAAAACAACAAAAAAACAAAACAACAACAACAAAAAAAACGATCTAGATGATAAAAAAGGATAAACTAAATGAACAGTGCTGTACTAAGTATTTGCCCTGATTTCTTTTTCTGTTTTTGCATTTTTTTCAAAATTAAATGTTTCAAAGCCTCAAACAACCTTCAATATCAGATAAAGATAACCTGAGTAAATGCAAAAAGCAGTCTTCAAATGAACGAAGTAGGTTTAAAGATCTAAAGAAGCAACCAAAGGAAATTCAAGAACAGCTGAGAAAAAAATGTAACTAACAACCATCGGTCTGGAAAGGCTTACAAATGCATTTGGGAGAATATGGGACTCTAGTAGGCCACAATGAGAGCCATTCTCCACAAATGGAGAAAACATGGAACAGTGGTTGAAAACCTTCCAGGAAGAGACAGGTCTACCAAAACTACTTCAGGAACATATTAATGACTCATTCAGGAGGTCAAAAATCAACCAGGAACAACATTTAAAGCACTGCAAGCCTCACCTGCCTTAGTTAAAATCAGTGTTCATGACTTAAATATAAGAAACACAATGGGCAAAAATGGCATCCTGCATTACTGCCTAACAATCTCAACAACTTGCTGTCATTGATGAAACCATGCATTCTGCTCTGTACCATAAAATAAGGCCAGAGAATGTCCAGCCATTAATTTAAGAATGTAAAAGACTAATTGCCAGTTGTTGCAAGCTCCTGATGGCAGCTATAGAAGCCAATTTTTAGACACAGGGTGCGATTACTTTTTTACATAGGAAAAAGTTGATTTGGATTGCTTTAATTATTGAGGTGAATAAAATAAATCATCATTTCATACTTTCTCAGGGTATCTTTGTCTGTTTTTAAAATGTGTTTGATGATCTAAAACATTTAAATGTGACAAAAAGCAAAAACAAGAAATCGGATCAAATACTTTTTACTGCATGAGTGACCCTGTGACTATGTTCACAAAATGCATGTGTTTGATTTTTTTATTTTATGGCCTCTGTTGTTATTGATGGGTGATTGTCAAAAATGTCCCTTAAACTCCACTAAAGCAGAGAAGGAGAGTGGATCGATGCAAGCTGGAGTTCATATGTTGAAATGAATGAACAAGAACAAAAGGAGGTCATGAACTGCCTAAACAGGTGGATACAAAAATCTGCTATGATGGTGTGAAAATAGAATGTTTTAATTTCTTATGAATGGGGAAAATGAACACAGATTAATTTATAACTGGTGAGGTGTCCGTCCATCATGCATTCATAAGAAGCAGGTGGGATCTGTGGCGACTGAAATGAACATATGCTGTAACAGAAAGTTTAGCACTTCATCTCAATGTTACACTTTGAAGGAGTCTTTGCCACAACTACGAATGTTTCCATCTTGTTTGTGCGAATATATGTGTGTCGATTTGTTTTATTTTTACAATCTTAAGAAGGGTCAGTACTGTACGAATGAACATGTGACATGTAAAAAGATACTCGTCATCTTTTATGCTCCTCGACTGGTGGAAACAAGCGACATCAAGCATCAAATCAGTGACTCAGATGAATCGGTTCAGAACATCCGTCTGATTCAGTTTCTATTCTGCAAGGCCCACTAAGCACACCAGCTGGTTGACATCAGAGAGACCAGCCTGTCTTTGGCCTCTAGAAAGGTATTCTTTGCCTCTTATTGGACCACAAGAAAATTTCAAGAAAAACACAACGCCAGAGGCCCCGTTGTTTGTCACTGGCCCTGACTTCCTTCTGTGTCATCGAGACAGCCGTTCAGGCAGTGGTCATCACTCCCAAAAGCTCCCTGCGACTGAAGCAGCTCATACTCCTGGTCCAGGAAGTCTAGGCTGTTGTTGCTGGGCAATCCACGGATGGTGAATTTGTGGGAGACTTTGGTCCACTGCTCGCGATTCGCTGCCACCCGCTCGTACAGCTCAGTGGCCCCGGGGAACAGTTCAGACAGCAGCCTGTGAGGACAGAGAGGAAGGAGGAACTCATTTGTAGCTTTAACTATGATGTTTAAGGACCACTCAAAGTTAAAATTGGCTTTTTAAAAGAGGTTTTCAGCAGTTAATGTTGTAGCTCAGTCTTTTTTGAAGTCATTTTCTGTTGAGAGGTTTTACCTTCTGCAGCACATAAAACTTTTCATTTACACCAAAAATTCAAGCTGTGCAGAGGGCCATTTAAATTTGTTCATAAAACTTTTAAAATGGAAACCTTTCAATAGGCAACTTCCCCCCAACCCCCCCAATAGGATTCAAAAGCGAAACTTGATCAAATACCCTGTTTTTAACTACACTCTGTCTTGTTTTGCCCTGAAAACTGTAAATCGTAATGCTGTTTTTGTTTTAGAATAAATACTAAAGCCAAGAGAGTATTTACACAAACAAAAGACAAGAATCTATATGACTAGAATAGAAGAGGTGATTTTTATTTCGCTAACTTGATTAGTACATGGAATTAGAAACACATCAGACTGCAAATTCATTTATACATTTTTGTCATGAAGCAAAAGTTCGTTACTAAAATGGCATTGGTGTCAGCAGTCAGTAACTTTCGGTAGATTGATGCTGGCTCAGCTTGAAAAAACAACAATTACTTCTGACTGAAGACTGAAATTAGACTGGAGATAGTTAAAAACGGCTGTAAACCAATTTGAAATATGACCCTTTCTGAATAGCTGTTAGCTCCACAGACTTCTAGATTTCTCTAAACATATACCTTCAAAATACCTTCCAAAAAACTATGCGCACCAGGTTAAATACTGACTGCTATAACAACTCCCAAAGAAATCATAACAGAAATATATAAATGATTGATATCCTAAAATCTGATCTCCATTCAATCTATTTCTGTGTAAAGTTGAAGGAGTAAAACATCTAATATGTTCTATCTTATTGTTTAGTACTTATTGTGACAATGTTTTAAGTAAATATTTTGTCTTATTTTAAGTGAAGCAAAATAAAACCTTGTTCACATGAAGAGTTTTAAAGCAAAACAAGACAAATGGCAAAAAAAGCTAAAAAGGTAATCATTATATTGTTGGAAGTTAAGTTTGTTTATAAATCTTACTTTTCCTTGTAAATTTAACATTTTCTGGGTGAGACCTCAAACTGAAAATGTCTGATGTGTCTCTGCTGGTCAGTCTTCATTGGAACCTGATAACCACGAAGAGTAGTTCACTCCTAAATCTTCTCCTTTTTTAATTTGATGGATTTGTTGCTAAATTACATAAAAAGTGACAAAAATCACTCAATATTTTATTTTTGGTATTAAACTATATTAGTTTATTTCCATGAAACATTTTCCTTATTTTCCCTCATAGCAGTGATACAGCAACATTAGCATTCAGTTGGAGCCTCTGTGTTGCTCTAATGAACGCAAAATCAGTTTTTACTTCTAATTTGATCTGTTTCCTTCCTCAGGTCTCCTGTGGGAAATATGTGACTTAGCTGCTAAAAGCATCTGTATTTTCACAAGCTGAACACAAAATGTAAAGAGCACCAAAACCAGCTAATAGAAACAATATGGATTAGAAATTAATCAAAACAACAAATTAACTGGAAAAAAAGCTAAAACTGAGCAGGTAACTTTAGATGTTTTGAAACCACTTCTGTCAGCTAAAGCCAAAATGACCCCTAAAATTGGCTATGAGATGATATAAAGTACGGCAAAGTGGCCTTTGGGAATCAGTTTTGTACACACTTGTAGATGGGCATGGCGATATGTTCCATGAAGCTGATCTGTAGTTCTGGGATATATGCTTTCTCTCTGTCCATCATCTCACTTGGCCTGTTCCCCATGGCTTTCTCCTGAACATACACAACAAGCACACATTGCAGAGACATGAGTTATGAGCTCAATAATCTATATAACGACATAAAGTTCAGCCACATGCTCCATATCAGCAGAAAGCATTTAGCTGCTGAGACATACCAGATCTCCTTGAGAGAAGAACTCCTTGTAAATCAGCTCCTGTAGACAGATAGAGGCATACATATATCACTGCACACATGGTTTCATGTTTACAGAACGATGACAGAGATAAAATTCAGTCTGAATTTGTGTCAGGAGCTAAAAAAAAATACAAATATAAAAGCATGTACTTGTATTAAAGCTTAAAAGTAGTCAAGTGCATGTTGAATGCATAGGTTAATAACATGTTTTACACCAGGCTGCTGTTCTACAAGATGGATTTTTTTTCATTTTGCTAATAGAAACAACACCTGCTGTTCCCCTTTATTACAAGAGATGACTGTACCCACTGAGACTAAAACAAGCCAGATATTGTACAGTAATCTCTGCTGGATAAAAGAGGGTTTTTTGGTTTTGGGATCAAGAATTACTCTGTATTTGATTTAGGCGTTAGGTGTTTGGAGATTGAGGGTAGGATTTAGGGCAAGGCTTACAGGGGTTTTGGTATTTGAAAAGGGGGCAGGTCAAGATTAAAAACATAATCCAAAAAAGGAGTGTGGTTGCATAGAAGAGACTATAATGGAGTTTAAAGGTTATTTACAGCTGTATGTCAGCAAATATTTGCTGTTCAGTCACTGGTTTATGAAAAATGATATAATCGTACTAATAAAAAACAATAAAATATCTATAGTGGTTTTGTGTAGTGTGATGTATAGCCGCTAGTGTTGGCTATATGAACTGACCGCAATCTTGCGTGTTGTTTTCCAGTCCTTGGTTTGGTCTGATAGATCACATGAAGTCATCAGCAGGCACAGCAGCAAAGAGTGATGGTTGCGGCTTTTTGTATTGTACCCATCTGAAACACACACAGACACGATTCAATGATATTTTATTTGACATCACTTTAAAGGGCAAATATCCTTCCATATATTAGAGCCAAAACTCTTTGAAACAAATAAATCACAATCATCAATTCCATTGCTTTACAAATTCCCTTTAAAAATGAACTTTTCTGATTCAATGGTCTTTGGACTTCTCTAAAAGCAGAAAGGTACTATAATTTATAAATGATGGTTTGTTGTCTGAAGCTGCAGTGTGGCAAGATATTGTTGTAAAACAGAAAATAGATACTTTACTTTATAGGAAGGACCCCTCTAAAAGGAATACATTGAATGGATGCGTGGCCAGTTATTGGCAACAGAGAAAATGACAGAGTGAGCACTCAACTTCCCCAAAGGTCTTCTACACACCTGTGAAAGGGAAGAGGGCATACTTCTCCCTTCTTATAAGAAATTTTCCAGTCTTAGGTATGCAGATTATTTTATTGATGTTGCTACTGGTAAACAGGGGTCTGAAATTAATATACAGCATAAGTTGTTGTAAAATCCATTCTGGTTCATCTTTCCAGTATTTCAAATATGGCTTACATACAGTAAAATCAACCAGATGTCCTACACATGATCCTTGGTATGTGTGAAATGTACATCAACAGGGATCTCATCTGGGTTAAGACCAGAAGCAGTTCATGACAATTTTGGGACGATAATCAATAATGTGGTTAAAGCAATGGCTATGACAGATTGCTCCAGCAGTGAGTCAGTAACCAGACCACCGAGGTGGACGGATAGTATTTCAAAGCATATTTGGGCAAGAAATTGTGTTGTTTTAAGGTGGTTTTTTTTACTTCATATTTGTCTTCTGTCAGTATGAAATGCCTCCGGACATTGCTGGATCTCGTTTTTAGATTAAATCAATAACTGCTGTTGACCCAAGATTATTAGCTGCAGCAGTGACAGATTTTTTTCCTTTGTGTCTGAGCCAAATGAAAGGAGGATTGTGTATCAGTAATTTAAATTTACTTCCTGCCATCAGGTGTGTAATATTAGCCTGAAGTAAATTTTAGAGCCAAACAACATTTTGCTTTGGGGAAACTAACTGCAGACAGTCTTAAAAGAGTTTGAACAATGTACCAGACGGTGTTGCCTTGGAACAAATTTTCTAACAGCTATATTAGTGCAGTGTAGTTACACCCTCAGGAGTAAAATATAGATATAGACCAATTATGTGTAGACAACTGAGACTTTCAGCTACGTCAATTTATAGCTGCTTTGTTTTACAGAACCACTTTGTGATTTCCTTATATTTTTTGGTGACAAAGGTATTAGGAGAAATTTAAGTGCTGGCACCAGTGCAAGTACTAATGGTGGTCAGAACCAAAGCAGAAATTACCACGTATACCTGAATCCTTCATGAATTACTTAGTTTTTTAATAACAGTTTTTGTCACAATTGGTCATTTACCGCTTCTGCGGATTACAAACAGTTACTGAGGACTTTCCAACCCTTGGGTGCAGTGTCGCTTTGTTAGATGTTCAAGTTACTGCACTAAGATAATATTTCTCCTGATTTCTTCCTCCTCTGTTGATAATTTGCCACATACATCTTCACATTATAAATTCATATTCAAGCTACTTTTGTTCCTCGTTGCCTTTGTGTTCTACATTATTGGCAGAGTTTGGTGGTGAATACATAAACTCATCGATATTTGGCAACTTGCTAAGTTCAACGTTCACTGACAGAAAAATTATTTTAGTCTCTGGTCCTCAAACTCATGTTCCAAAGACCAATCCTATACTATTTTGTCAGCATTTGGTTCACCTGTTTCTGTCTAAAATTCAAATCTCACAGACACTGTAGAGCAGAGGAATTTCTCACCCATTTAGAGGTTTTGTGTATCCTTGAATCCCTTTAGCAGCTTAAGCTGAATTCACTGCAGAGGCATCCACTCAGGATAACTCATAATTGGTTGCATTCAGGCGTAACTAACCTCTGGCCCAGACGTTACACCCCATTAAGTCATACGAGAGTATAAGCAACTGTAGAAGATTATTAAGAATGCCGAGGCTGAATGCTGCAAGCTTTACCGTAAATCTTAAGAATATTAGTTAGTTATTATAAAACCTCAAGTGGAATCATATTTTTTAATCTAATGCTAGTGTCTAGCAAAAGTACTCAAACACCTTGAACTTTGCCACATTTCGTCACATAACAACCACAGATTTCAATGTATTTCATTGGGATTTTAGGTGACAGACCAACACAGAGTAGCCCAAAATTATAAAGTGAAACCAAAATGATACATTGTTATTAATTTTTTTAACAAATAAAAATATGAAAAGTTTGGCATGCAAATTTAAATTCAGCCACCGTTAATCAATTTGCAGAACAACTTTTTGCAACAGTTACAGCTGCATGTCCTTGGAGATATATCTATGGCATCAAATTCCCACCAAAACTCGATAGGAGCAATTACTAGAAATAAAAACTTTTGCCCATTCTCTTAGCAAGACAATTCAAGTTCTGTTGGAGTGGATGCAGAGCATCTGTGAACACCATTTTAAAGTGTTGCCACAGCTTCATTAGATTTAGGTTCAGGTCATTCTAATACATGGATGTACTTTGATTTCAGTGATTCCATTGTAGTTCTGGTGGTATGTTCAGGGTCATTTTTCCAGTTGGGTTTTTTTCAATGATTGCCCTGTATTTAGCTCCACTCACATTTCCATCAACTCTCTCCACCTTCCTTGACCCTACTAAAGAAAAGTATTCCCATAGCATGATGCTGCCACCACAAGGTTTTATAGTAGGGATGGTGCATTCAGGCTAATCTGCAGACTTAGTTTTACACAACAGCTTGCAAGTAAATTTCGGTATCTGACCAGAACACATTTTTCCACATCCTTGCTATATCCCCTGCCTGACTCGTGGCAAACTGCAACTGAGACTTCTTGTGGCTTCATATCAACAATGGGTTTCTTCCTGCCACTCTTTCATAAATACCAGATTAATGTGGGCATGACTCATGGTTGTTCTTTCTACAGATTCTCCCAATTGGACTCTGGATGTCTGCAGCTCTTCCAGAGTTACCATGAGCTGCTTGGCCGGATGTCTGATTAATCATCTTTTTGTCCAGCCGCCAGTTTAGGTGAATGGCCATTTTGCAGTTGTGCTAAAATCCATGAGCGTTTTAAAGCTTTCCAAGAAATTTGTCACAACTTTATCTCTGCTGTGTTCCTTGGTCTTCACAATGTTTGGTCTGCCTTTACAGAACAGCTAGATTTATACTGAGATTAAATTACACACAGGTGGACCCTAATTACTATCTATTTACGAATTAGGTAACTTCTGAAGGCATTTGTTTGCACTGGATCTTATTTAGGGGTATCATAGTAAAAGGAGCCAAACAGACATACAGGTCACATTTTTCAGGTTATATTTGTAAGATATTATTTTTAACAACTTTTTTCCACTTCACATTTTTGCACTGCTATATGTTGGATTATCAAATAAAATTCTGATAAAATACAACAAAGATTGTTGTTTTAACATGACAACAAAATTTAAAGGGCATTAATACTTTTGGAAGGTCGTATAACTACTATCCAGAAAGTGTTCGATATAGTTTTTTTCAGAACCTTCTAATCAAAGCCATCTTGGATCATAGCTGTGTGTGCTTAACTAGTGACACATACCATCAGCCATCCTTTGCAAATCCTTAAAAATGCGAAGGTGGTGAGCTAGGTCTGTAGCCAGAATGATGTCTCTCATGAGATCCAACATCCGCTGGTAATCCTAGAAATATACAAATAACACCATAAGCTTGCAGAAAAAGTCAAAGGAGTTTAGGAAGCCAATGAAATTAAGGCAAAATGCTGTATTTCACCTTCCTGGAGAATTTCTCAAAGATGTTGCAGCCTTGAGTATTGAGAATGGCGATAGCCTGGGCAAAGTGGTGTCTCTGTCACAGCACACGGAGTATAAAGAAAGCAGTTGTAGCATTGCTGAGTCATGTTTGCATGCAAAAAGCAAAAGAAATTTTGATGGATCTTACCCCACCCCCCAAAAAAGATTTTTTTGTTCTTGCCACTAGATGTCGCAGTAGCACACAATATAAGCAGGTCAAAAGCAAATTATTTAAAATGAAGAAATAAACATGCAGATTTGCATTTCAGATTACGAAATCAACACAGTGAGGATGTCAAAAGTAAAATTTACAAGCTTGAATCACCTCCATTACAGATCCCTCAGAGCTGTAGAGAGCAGCCAGGACTGATTGCTGAAAGTCAAACAGAGACACAAATGAGACAGAATCCCTTCAGCAGCATCCATAGACAGTGGAAACTACGTCCTTGGGTTAACTGCAGCAGTGTTTTCTCTCAAACTGCTTGTATCAGCTTCACTTCGAAACTAGAAAGCATAAAGGGATGCTGATAGATTGTTGATTTAAAGGATGCCCTTTGCTGCAACATGTTGCTACGTGTATGTTTGAGTCATTTAGCGCTGCAGGGCTGTATATGATTAAAGTGAACCGGAGCAACACAGGGTGCAAATTCACAGAGATAAAAACCACACTCTGGCTGGTTGTTATGCATAATTGTACCTATTCAATACCACTTCCTGTTTCATATTAAAAAAGAAATAGACATAGAGTGGATACTCTCACCGAGGCCACTTGGAAAGAATTGTTGGTGCCGCGGTGATCCAGGTCATGGCACATACAGGAAACAAAGAGTGCTAAGATCTCTATATCCCTGCATAAAAACAGGAAAAGTAGAATTCTTTTGATTTCAGAACTGCAAAACATTTAATTATTAAGTATGTAGGAGATGGGTGCTCACTCGAGGTAGTTGGACAGCCCTAGGTTTTTGTAGAGCAGGTAGCAGAAGTGTGAGACAGAGAAGGCGTGCATCCAGTTGTGGTATGGAGGGTCCCTGTAGCCTTTTTTCACCATCAGACAGAACCTGTCACCAAGGCAGCGGTTTAATTACAGTCAGCATCACAGTGACACTGGGACATGTGCTATAAAAAGGACCACGCCAGTTCCCCACTTATTTTTTTATTTGCAGCATGTAATTTTGTTTTGAACATCATGACCTGGTTTGATAAGTACACCTCTTTCCTTCAGCTGAAAGAGCAGAAAGGAAATTAATAAAAATGGGGCTATATTACAACTCAGCTGTAGCGCTGATTATGTAGCACCAGAGAGTCTTTATCACAACTTAAGTGAAAACTGCAGTTTGACATAAATCTCAGTGATTTTACTCTCAAGGAATAAAAATCTTGTTTCCATGATGTTTTGGTTACCAGTCTGATTTTAAGACATAACATTTTTGGCCAGATGGGGCATTGAACCACAGCATAATAGGCTACAATAAAATCTGACTATATTGTTCAAGCAATATTTCACTAAATGTAACTACTATGTCACCTATTGGCATGAAATGGTATTCACATTGTACCTTTACTGAAATCCTGAAAGAATATCTTTAATTATATGCTCTATGTAATTAGAATAAATAAATATGGCTGCTGCTTACAGTAAAAATAAAAGGGCTCTAAATGCACATTTTCAATCTGAACCTTGATTATGTTAACAAAGACGCTGATTTGTAGTGTCACGTGTGGGCTGAAATTATAAATGGATGCTTTATATTTAGAGGCAGAAGCAGTTCTTTACAACTTTCATTCTTAGATTACAGTATTCACAATCTACACGACTGGGATAGTACAGTCAGTTCTGTAGAATGTAGATAGAAACATAATAAAAGTAGGCTGGTCGTGGCAGATGGAAGCTTGTTCCTGAGCTAGGTTCTGCTCGAGGTTTCTTCCTGTTAAAGGGGAGTTTTTCCTCTCCACTGTCGCTCCATGCATGCTCGGTATGAGGGATTGCTGTCAAGTCCAAGACTCAACGTAAGCTATTTTCTGCCGTCGCGACGTGCCCGTCCAGGGGGAGTGAATGCTGCAAGTCACTGACTCGATGCAATCTGCTGGGTTTCCTTAGAAACTTTTTAAACAAGTTTGAATAATTAACTGAGCTTAAAGCACTGTTTGATAACTGGGATCAATTGGAATGTATGTGACTGAACTGAAATTATTTTTTTTTGGAAAGTGATTACATTTGTTGTGAATTGGCGTTACATAAATAAATTGAACTGTTACTTATGAAAAAAGCCACACTTTCATATGCAGAACATGGATTAATGGAAGGCTCTAACCTGGCGAGAGTATGCAGGTCAATCTTGTATGTGTTGATGAAGCCCATATCTTCAAACATGCTGAGGACGCCCTGCAGACACACACACGAGGAGCAGATTATATTACTCATTTTTCTGGTTTTTCTTTTGATTGTTCTTTTTTCTTTCACCCCATACCCTCTTTCCCTTTTTCTCACATGAGGCGTAGTGTCGTCAGGAAGGGAACGGGGTGTGTAGGTGAACTCAGCGAAACATGGATGAATCTCCTTCACAGGTTCAATTCCAGTCACAAGCAGCTTAGTCACCTCCTCCTCTGACACCTGCAGCATGTGCAAGTAGCATTATACAAAACTGGGAACATTACCAGAGGCATGACATGCATAGTGTTGTGGTTATGTGAGGTTACCTTCATGTGGTACATCATCATTTCATTGGCAAGCGTGTTCCTGAACTGAGCTTCATGGACTTTCTTGTAGAGCAGAGACTAAAGAATGAATCACAAACAAATATAAAAATACCAGTTTCTCATTACAAAGATATATAACTTGAGGTGTCGTTATAGATCCTCATTATGATGTTCTTTTATTGAATTGTTACTTTCCTGTGATCTGATATACGATGCAGTTAAACATAATTGATTAAAGCTCACATATCAGTACAATGCTGGATACCCTGTTAAAGCACAGGCATTGGTTAATATTGTATTTGGTCATCTTTAAATGAAAAATGAGTCTCCTTGAAAGCAGTTGTTTTTCCAATCGCATGTCTTTATAGTTTGCAGATATTCTATTGAATGCCTGCAGTCACTGAAAGGTCACACTCTAAAAGTGCTGATTAATAACACAATGAACTAGAAATGCTGAATAAAACATTTCAGAGATGTAATTTGATTGTAATAAGAATCTACTTTTTTCTCTTCCTTCTAGCTCCCCTCTGCCTCCTCATTTGTATTGGTTCTTTCCTGTAATATTATTAATCTCTTCTTTTTATCCTCTCATCACGTCTTTCTTTCCTCATTTCTCTGTTTTGGTCTTATTTGATGCAATGTTTTCATTTTTGTCTATATTTGTTTTTGATCTTTTCCTCTCTTCTGTCCCTTTGATAGCTTGGTTGTGTTCCTTTGTTCTTTCATTCTTTTTTTCTTTCTCTTTGTGTCTTGATACCTTACTTCCACAATTTTACCATTCATCATCTTTCCTTTCTGCTTCCAAAGCTTCATTCCTTCTTCCTTATCATCTTTCCTCACCTCTTCCATAACTGCCTACCTTCTTTGCTTTCTTATGTCTTTCTATCACCAAGTTTGGTTCTATCCTGCCTTCTTTCCATCCTTCCCTTTGTTTCTATCCTTCCTTTCTTTCTACCTTTCATTTCATTCTTTGTCTTTGTTTCCTTTTTTCTGTCCATCACTCTGGTTTTTTAAAAGGAAATTAATCTTTCTCTTGATTTGCAGATTACACTCTGTGGGCCTCCAAACAGGATGAACCCCATGTTAATATAAAAAAAGAGTTCTGGATATTAACAGAGCTACACAACACAGCCCAGTCATACTTTCTTAACATCATTAATGATATAAACATCATCATTGCAAGCCTCAAACTTCTCTCCACCAGAAGGTTTGTTGATAGCTTTGCAGCTGTCGTACAATGTGTTTAAACTGCAGCGCACAGCCCTGTCACTGCCATTAGATGGAATCTGCTTGAATTTCCTGTGAGACATTCTTCCCCTCCGCTCTGACTGAGTGTTTTGCTCCCGTTGAACTGATCTCATTTTCCCAGACAGACTCAAGCTTTCTGACCACATTAGCAACAGCTCCAGCGCAAGCAGAGAGTGATTCCGAATAACGGATAACCAGTACACACTTACTATTCTGCTGTTTAACTCGCTGTAAGGTCAGAAAAACAACATATTTAATTTCTCAAGATGAATTAGTCCTGAAGATATTCAAAATTAGTTCTGCTGATTTCATTTTCTCTATGTTACCATTTTTTTCTGAAAGAGTTGATTTACTTCATATTTAAAAAAAATCTCTTTAAGAGATTTATTTTGGCCTCTATGCACAGCAAAGACATTTGCAAAGCTAAATAAAGATTTAAAGGTTACTGTGAGTGGGAGAAAAGTCTTACGTGGGCAATGCTGATTCCACAGTAGATGGAGAAAGCTGTGGCCAGATCTTCATCAAAGCGGTTGAACCACGGCCCGTTCATTTTATTCACCAACTCCGCTACACCAATCACCTCTGAGAGATGGAGAATTTCAGAAAGAGAAGGAAGGAAAGAAGAGAAAAGACGGTGGGAGGAAAAGATAAGGTAAGTAAGATGGAAACAGGGAAAATAGATGATGAATAAAAATGGGAAGATAAAGATGCAAGGATGAATAAAAATAATGGGGCACAGAAAGCAACAGTTCGAGGTGCAGAACAAAAGAGGAGTTGAGCAGCTCTGCTAACTCAGATTAATTTCACACTGTGGTTGATCCTAATTGCAAAGAAAAAGATCTGAATTTAAACCATCCAGCTGCGCTCCAGAGAGTTTTCCGTACATTTAGTACAGCACCGAATGTAAAGTTGCTCTGCCCGGAAACAGTTTAGGCAGTGGCCTCAACATGAAGCGGAGATTTCTGAAATAACTCAGTGAAGAGGGTTTGAAGTGCACTTTAAGCACTCTAACATTTAGGCACAAGGATGTGATGTAACTGCTCTTTGTGCTATTCCAAGCAATCACCTGGGTGAAAATGTAGTTTCACTTTTTCAGACAAAAGAGGAGCAGAGGGTAGTTAACTCAAGGCAACAATGCATAAAAAAACAGAATTTGTTATTGAAATACTGTCCAATAACTTTAGTTGCCATGATAAATCAGTGAATGCTACGAAGACATATTAAAATAACAAGAGTGGCACTGCTTCACAAAAAAGTACTGAATAAGAACAATGAAAAACAGCTATTAGTTTTTATGTTTTCAAAGCACCTAAATATGTATTAAACATACAAATGCGCAAATATAAATGTAATCATTAAGACCCCTTTTAATTACAATGCATAAAAATTCACCCCAAACGCATTCCCCATATTTCCTCCTTTTATTTATCATTCCAAAAAACAAAAACCTCAATGCACATAAACAAAATGTAAGACTTCCTACATAGCTAAAAAAATATATTATGGTAATTCTGTCACCTTTACTATGCAAGTCATAAATGTCAGAAATCTCAATGAAGAAATTGGGCAGATGAACAACAATCATTTTTCTGTGCACTTTAGAAAAATCTATACAAATGATTTCTTTTAGTATAGGATTTAAGGTGCATGGATGCTTTAAATGAGACCTCTGCTGCTGGTTTTGTATGCTGAGGTTTATCAGTAGCAGAGGGAAAAATAGGTATGAGGTTGTGCTATCCTCAGCAGGGGGTGTTACATTGTTTCTGCCTATAAGTAAAGCCTTTACTGTTTTCTTTTTACATCCTTTTCACTACATGGCTACAATCACTCATATTTTTCATTTTAATCATAAAAAAGGAACATGTATCCTTTTCCTTCCACTTCATCGTTATGCACTGCTTTTTTTCATACAGGTAAAGCTCATTAAGACACGAGGTCTAATTTTCAAGAGTGACCTCACATAAAATCCTCCAAAAATACATTGCAGTTTCTGGTAATAATCTGAACAAATGTGAAAGCATGTAAAAAAAAAATAAAAATAAAAAAAAAAATTGCATGGCACTTGGCTGGTTTTATTTAACGTTTTATTTACCGAGCACCTGAAATAATGTAACAAGGTAAGGACTGATTTACTTTGATTTTTTTTACAGTCTGTTAATTCCTGTATTTCTATTTTCTTCAGGTAATTCCCTGATTTAAAAGTTTCAGGTAATTCCTTTATTTAAAATGTAATATCGTTCTATCCGATATTACATTTTAAGGCAGCTTGGCTTTTTTTCCTATGTGTTTATGTATTAACACATTATTGCTGCAGTATTACTGAATTTTGTCATTAATGTAGAGAGATGTGTCAATTCATTCTTACCATTGTTTTCATCTTTGATGGGGAAGCAGAGGATGTTGCGAGTTCTGAAGCCGGTGCTGTCGTCGACGCCGCGGTAGAAGAGAGGGTGGGAGTAAGCGTCCTTAATGTTTAAGATCTGACCGGTGGTCGCGACATGGCCTGCGATGCCCTGATCGGCTGGGATACGAAACTCGTTCTGCATTCAGAGACACACACAGTTGTTTTCACATGCTCAAAAGTATTATCCTTCAAAATACATTTACCTAATAAAAATATCAAACACAAACTGTGACAGTGAGTAAGCAGTTGACAAGCAGCTCAGTCCCCCAACTAGCGGGCTAAGTTTGTCACATGCCAACTTTCTAAAAAATGCATAAAATGCCCCAGTTTCTTCCTTTCATTTTATTCAATGCTGCAAACACTTCTGAATTCATCTGAGACAACTAGGCCAAAAGGAAGATGCTACATAAGCCACTATGCAGAAAAATACCTTTAAAAAAATCCAATATACACAATGAGACAAGAAACAAATTACAGCAGCATTCAATGTAAAAGAGATGTTGTAAGGTGCTGGGACACCATGTGCCCACACAACAGCTTCACTGCACATTAGCATTCACTATAAAAGTCCCTGGAGCTTTACTGGAGGGTAAGATCATCATTCTTCCCAAAGCGACTGCCTAATTTAATGTTAAACTGGGTTAAAACCTGATGTAATATATTATTCACATTAATTTCATACCCATTAAACTATTCAGTGACCTCTCATGGTCTGTGGCTGCATGCATCATCCTGTCACTCCTGAAAATGCTTTACTACTGTATAAAGTTTGTTTTAATTTAATATGACGTATTGACATATTGCACCTAATATGACATATTGCTGAATAAAAAATTTTAATGGTCCTCAACTTGTAGAGTTTAGCTTTAGCCGAAATAACACACCACCTTATCAGTTTCATACCATGTGGGAGAACAGTTATGAGCTTGCACCAAAGATTGTGGTGTTTTATTATCATGATGGCAGCCAAATTGGTTCCTGGGTTGTATGTTTAGGAGCCTGAAAGATGCAGTAGTGGTTTATCCATGACATGTGGTCTGTGTGCACCTGATTGGATTGGCCATTTGAGAATTTGAAGAAAGAGTCAGCATGCAGACCTAATTCCAAGGTAATCCACAGGCAAGCCAAACTCAGCAGTTGTAAAAATGGTCCCACTTTTAAATCCAACAGACCTATCTTTACTGAGGCCAGAGTCGACTGTAGCTGCAAGTTCATTAGGTCCTATAGCTCCAAAAAAATTTATTATATGTTGTATTTAGGTTTTATCAAACAATTTGCTGTACATTGTGGCTAAATATATCCACTTTGCTCCTATGTGCTCAAATGCACCTTTGCCAGCTTTAGCCCTGGGCCTGCTGCCATTTTTCTTCTACCAGAGAAGAGGCTTTCTCTTTGCAACCACACAAACAAGTTGTCCTGGTTCAGTCTTTCTCTAACCGAACTGTCATGAACTTCGACATCTTATATGAGAGCTGAGGACTGTGGGGTCAGAAATATTTCTTTGAGATTTCTTTGAGCATTGTACTGTCTGACCTCTGGGTAAACTTGATAATCCTACAAAGATTGGTTACTGTCTTTTCCAGTAGTCTGGAGTCTTTGTTGCTGTAGAATGATATGAGTCCAGATATTTGGAAATTGCCCTATAACTCTTCTAAGACTGAACAATTGCTTCTCTAAGAGAAGATTTGATGTTTTTGTAGCACACACATCAAAACATTCTGCTTTTTAGAGGTGTTTAATGATTGGCATTACTGGGCTTTTTTTGTTTAGTAAATAGTAATGACAGTGGGTAATACACCGTCCATTTTTGCTAATCTATTTATTTAATTTTAAGATGTATTGTACACAAAACTTTGCAGTTTAAAGGGTGTACCTGTCATGATCCCTTCTTTTGGACTTTTGCTTCAGTCACCTTTATTGATTTCTTCTTTTCCCTCTATTAGTTCAGTTATTTTTAGATTATGTTTAACGGTTGTTATCCTGTTTCTTATTTCAATTGGATCAGCCTTGTCTTTGTTTTACTTTAGTTCAGTATTTTCTTAGTTATTCTACTTTATTATTATTCCTTGAGTCTAATTATCCTCTGCTACTGTTAGATCCCAACCCCCCAGCCTCCCATTAGCTCCTTCCTCACACCTGCAATCTGTTAGCCAATCAGCCCCTGTCCATTGTTCCAGCATTCACACTGATTGCTTTACCTCTTCGTCACTCACAACACCACCGTCAAACACCTTCGCCACTAGCTCATGGCTGACCCGATCCAGCAGGAACACTGAACAGCTAGGAGAGTGGAGAAAGGCAAAATTAGAGAGGTGATAGAAAACAGAGCAAAGCTGATAACAGAGTTTTATTTCATTCGACTTCAAGTCAGTTTACAACTTTAATCAAATCAGGCAAGTCGGTTGAGAACAAATAACAGAAATAGCCTTTGCAAATGGAGACAGAGATTCCCAATCTACAAAGACATGCTCTCTTTCCAACACAATAAAACAGCCTTGTTAGGGTAAATCAGAGGGCTTACATCTCTGCATCGCTCAGGTTCCTGGCCTCCACTATTATTTCCTGTAGCAGCACTGACACATCATCTGCAGGAATTGGGGAAGAGATAGAGAGAAAGAGGAATAAAAAAGAAAAATAAGAAAATTATAGCAGTACAATAGAGCCCAGGCAGACAGAAACAGAGATTACAACATGAATACCTGAGGATCAACAGCACAAGCTGATAAGAGCTTTTGTAATCATGTGTTCAAGTCCAATGAGTGGCAATTTGCTCAAACACTGGATCAATTTTTGTTTTCACAATCATGATAAATCAACAGTGACATGTTCTACTGCTGCTGCTGGCTGTTTTATAAGAACGAGAGTGTGAGGATGGCAGTGCCATCATTTTTAATGCCCTTTTAAGTTTATGATTATAATTCTGGACATTATCACCTTTACGGTCAGTAATATCTCATTCAATTATGTGCACCATTTGCTTTAAAAGGTGAGCTTTTAAATATCTGCCAGTAAAGAAAATCATCCAACAGTGTCTGTTTGAATTCAGACAGACAGACAGACGTACCCAAGTGTGTGAAGAGATTCTTGGCCACTTGCAGAAGTGCCTAAGAAGGGAAACGGTGGACAATAAAAAGCTCATCAAGGCAGCTTCAGTCTCAAGTGCAATATCCACTACAGTTCTGGGCAGAAGTATACATTCCTTCATCATCGTATGAATGCCATACTAATTGTGGGCTTTTAATAAATAATTTGACTAATAATAGAAAATGCAACTTGGATGATTTTAAAAACAAGAACTGGGTGCACAAGTTTGAATTTATGGAGGATTTTCTCTTATTAAAATTATGCACACAGACTAAGCTAGAGTAAACTAGACCTCAACCCTTCTAAACAAAAGAAGGGTCTGTTCCAGGAAGCCAACCACTTTAAATCAACTTCATTATTTCTAATAAGATGAGTGTTCAAATATCCATTAAGAATTTTTAGTTGTGGGGGCACATAACTATATTGAAGTACTTAGGTTGGATTAGAGAAAACCAACAGTAAATTTAAATGGGCACACCCAGTTCTTCCTTTTGAAAGTTACTAAATATACTTGTTTAATCACACACACACTTTATAGAAAGAACAGTTCAAATCAATCATTAAAAGCCCCAAATGATTATGGCTTTCATTTGATGGATGAGGGCATGTAAACTTGTCACATGAATGGTATATGTGTGTGTGTGTGTGGGGGGGTGTAATGTGGGTGGGGAAATGTACAGTACCTGGCATTCCACTTTTAGTTTCTGTTCTTTCTGAAAGGCCAGCGTTGAAGTGAGGACTGTTGAGGTGTAGCAGAAACAGTGCTGGATGACGTGTTCGTCTGCCTCTGCATGTCTGCACAACACAAACACAGTTAAATGGCGAAATTTATGCAATACTTAATCTTCTCTTAATGTATTATTCATATAATGGGAAAGAAGTCTTTGGCCATTTTTTTCCTTATATAATCTATGGCTTTAGAAAATTGTAATGAACATTATTTTTACACTAGTGTTAAAACCTAAATGCTATATTTATGCATATGGAAGCAACAGTAATTTGTTCTTTTTAATAAATTCTAATCCACTCTATTCATTCTTGTTTTGTCTCTGTTTCGTCCTGGTTTGGGTCGCTCCACAACATTTCAGAGAAATGCATGTTTGTTTCTTACACTACAGCTAATAAAAAATGCCCCCTAACTGAACAATTTTGCTGAACAAATCCAAAAAAATTATTTTCTGTTTGTGACTATTTCTGTTCCAGTCAATCAAAACGGATTAAAACAGTGATCTGTGCATTGACTAATACAAGAACTGGTAACAAAAAAGTATAAAATCACAGTGAAATACTTTAAATTGTAGAAAACTATAACGAAACTAGTTTCCTGCAGGTTGGGAATGTTTCGGTGGCATTTAGCCCCTTAACTGTCACCCTCAAAACGCTTACATGTAAATCAATGGGTCTATGAGGTCATCATGACAGTTAAGGTATTTTTAAACACCAAAACAATGACTTCAATAATTCTTGTAATTGGCTGCAATTATCCATAGCTTCCTATAGAGAGCAGTGGCATGTTATTATGGGCTTGAGGGTTTTCCCTGGTCCCAGATCAGACACACAGGGATCCTGTCAACTGAGACAGGAGCCTGCATCTGGGAAATCTCTGTGACTGACACCCAGGAGAGTTCCACAGAGCAACACTGAGACTGGAGGATCATTTTCTGTGGTAACAGCTAGTTATTTGCAGTCATGACAGTCTAGTCTCCATCCCCACAGGTGGAAAAGTAGCCAGTGGGAGGCAGTTTCTAAAAACCAGAAATTACATACGTACAGTGAAAGAAGCACACAACATTACAAATAGAACATTTTGGTTATGAAATTGTGTTTTGTAACTCTGCAGTGGACTTGGCTGCCATGGTACAGAGAATAAGATTTGAAAATTTTCCATATCTTGGAAACAAGCAGCAGCTTTGAACTTCCAAAAAGGGCTACTGTCTTAAATATGAAAAACAAAAGGTTCTCTGCATTGGTCCTATTCTTCGCATTGGGGTTGATCTAACAAAATTATTTTGTACACTAGCACATTTCTGTTGCCTCTGAAAAACTAGTTTGAAGAGAGTTTTTTTTTTTTTTTTTTTTTTAATGGTTGCAAAACATGAGTTACGAACCTATTACTGATGCCATGGTGTGCAGTTGGGGACCTTTGAGGTCATATTTTACTTTACACACAAACAAACTCTGCATATGTAATCTATATAATAACAGAGTTCATCTGTTTCACTGTGTTCAGAGCAAAGACCAGACTTACTGTATTATTAGCTCTGTGGAAACCCTAATCCTGCAGCTTTCACTATGGTAATGAGATGCCAGCCACTATTGAGTGAAATGATCAGACATGATCCCTTCTTATCCATCTCATGAGAGTGCATGCATATGTATAAAAATAAATAAAATATACTGATCAACTCCTCTGCATCCTTTAGCAAACACAACCAGGGTGATTAAAAAAAGCTAGAGAGCTTTTTCACTGACTTCTGTATTCAAGAGATAACGGCATTGCTCCTGGCAGCGCACAGAGACAAACACACAGAAGATACATGCCAAAACCCACTGCTGCCAAAGCATGCAGCCAAACCACCCGCTGCTGTTAGACTCATGACCTGACTCCAGATCATCACGCCGCTATCATCCTCATCATCATCACAGCCATCTGCTCACGCACACAAAAGGAGGATGAGTGGACATGAGTTTTAAAGTGCAGCGGTATGCAGTCGAGGGTGAACTTTAAGTCTGGAAATTCTGTCAGAGACCTGACAGTCAGTGAAAATTTCACTCTTCAAAGAAGGGTTAGACCAACAGTCTAAATACTTTTCACTGATTTCTTTTAAATGAAATATGAGGCACAGCTCTGGTTAGTTTGGGAACAGGGTTAAGGAATATACTATAGTTATACTGATGGAGTTCAATCAGCAACCTGCTGAGGTTTTTCCTGTGATTTGAATGGAAGTCTAGTAGGTTTCAGGGGTTTTTGAGGACTATTTAGCTGGCAGCTAAATAGAGAGACTTTCTGGAAATTTGGTACAAAAACATATTATTAGGCAAGGGTGTCCAGCCCTCTAGGGCTGGAGTTCTGCTACTTTTATATGCATTACTGGTTCAAAACACCTAAATCAAATGATTAGGTCATTAGCAAGACTCTGTAGAAACTAATTGCATGCCAAGGAGATTATTGAATCTTGGGAAACATCTAAAAGTTGCAGGACAGCAGCCATCAAAGACTTGATTTTGACACCCCTGGCCTACATGCCAAATATTATGAGGTGGAGACTATAGCTGCATGTCCCTCTGAATGCACCATCCCTGGGCGAAACATGGTGGTGGCAGGATCATGCTCTAGGAATGCTTTAATGCCATCTTCAAAAAACAAGGAAAAAGTATGATAAAACCAACATTTTTTTCTTTGGCCTACATGAAAAGTTCTACGTGTGGTAGGAAACTAACACACCTAATCAATTTGAACACCAAATTCAAATGATACAGCATAGTGTTGGTCATATTATGGTGTGGGGTTGCTTTTCTTCATAGGAGCAAAGTAGATGGTCAGAGTTGATGGGGAAAAAATTATTGGCCCAGTCAAAGTCCCAACCTAAATCCAATTGAGAATGTATGGCAGGATTAAAAAATGGATTCAAAAGTGCTGTTCATTCTGACTGAACTTGAGCAATTAGGTGAAGAAGAACGGGCAAAGATTTCAGTCTGTACAGGGGCTTGCAAAAGTATTCATACTCCTTGAACTTTTCCATATTTTGTCACATTACAACCACAAACATATGTCTTTAGACGTATCCCTAAAGACCTTCAGCTATAAGTGCAACTAAAGATGGTTCTACAAGTATTAAGTACAAGGAGGCTGAACACAAAATGCCACACTTTTTATATTTCATTTTTTATGCATGCTTTTCCTTTCGCTTTACAGTAATAAACTGCTTTGCGTAGGTTTATCACATTAAAATGCGAATAAAATTTACCTCAGTTTAACTGCTTTCAATTTGACAAAATGTGAAAGGTAAACAGAAGGGATGTTTAAAACATTTAGGAGCAGTTTAGTAAAAAATTTTAAAAAATGTATTTTTTAACAAAAGAAGCTCATTGGTAAACTGTTACTGAACTATTAGAAATCTGTGTTCAACTAGCATCAGATTCACAGCAAGTCGAAAACAACTCATGTCTGATGAAGCATAATGAATTGAATCATGAACTGCCTATTTCGGCGAATTGTATTGTTATGCGATATCCCAAAAGACATAATAAACACTTTGTTCTCCAATTAACAAAAAAAAAAAATTTCCATAATTCCATGTAATATAAGCAGTCAGAAGATCATTAAACTGAATATTTAGAGTTTGTTAGGAGAGCTGGTGCTTCAATGTACACATCTTCATCCTTGTGGTAGTTTTAAACTCGCCAATCAGCTTAATTTGTAACGTTAAAAGGAATGCTGTGTTCATAGGAGGCATGAAAGGTTATATCTGTTTTTAGAGCTTTCTGGGTTTCTTCTTGGGCATTTCAGACATCAGCAAAATATTAATCACTAAACTACAAGCTGACATTCCTGCAAAGGACTAATTCATTTTGCATATATAGTGAATCATTAAAGCCCTTTATTCAGAATTAATTATTGACCTTTCTTCATGCTTGCCATATTTAGATTCAGTGGTCTGTGAACAACACTCACACAAAAGGATGGACACCCATTCCCCAATGACCGAACAGCCTAAAAAGCAATAGAAAACTCAGTTTGGTTGCTACTGGCAGATAACTTAAAAAAAGAAATGTGCAGTATTTGTGCTCGTGCTAATTTTATGCTGCCCTGGGTGATAAACCATGTTTTGGCTATTTTTTTTACTTTGTGATGGGTTCTTCCACCCGCTTTAGATAAAAGCAGCTGGGTCCTCCACTTTATTTGCTTGTAACTATCCTGCTGCCAATAAGATGTCAAATCATCTGCAACCTCAACAAATCTGGGCTAATTAGCTAATCTAATCAGACCTCATCTCAGAATTACTTTTGCATAAATCTTTGCATCTCCCAAGAGTCAGCAGACTTAAAGGGGAGACTGAGAACCATGCAGTCTTAATACATTTTGGCATAAAGTCATGCAAGGCTGGGAAACAATATATCTAATTATTAAGCTTTAAAAGGACTCACAGCTAACATGGAAAACTTCAAGTCTCTCACCTCTGTCCACCCTGCTTGTTGAAGGCGCACGCTAGTGCCACCACATGACCGGTAGCCCTGCTGACAACAGGGACACAAAGCATGGAGGAGATCTCACAGCCCAGCATGCTGGACAGCTGCCTGCGTTCCTCCTGAGAGGAAGAGAAGAACACAGATGATATCAGACAGGCAGAAAGAAGACTAGTTTGAGGGATCGATAGATAAGACGGATTGAATCTTACAGCGCTGATGTCCTGAAGGGAAATCGACTTTTTTTTTTCCACGACTTGACCAAAGCGTCCAAACATCAGCTGGACAGTTGAGAGAAAACGACAGGGGTAAAGCAACCAAAAGAGAAGGGAAAATAAGACCAAAATGATGACAAAAGAGATGAAGCGTCCTTGGATATTCTTTCAGGAAAAAAAACAAACAACTAATAATTGAAGGCTGTTTTATTATCAGAGAAGCTCATTACTTCTGCTAATAAACAGCACAAATAGCATATGTAACACTTTTTTTGTCCTCATAGCGCTTCACCCCAGCTATCATCAAGATTTCACACATCATTTGGCCTGGAGGGACACCGTCTATTTACCCTGTAATGAAGAGCCTGTTAGTAATGCTATGGCTGCAGCATAAGCATGGACAGGAGACCTGGAGCGACTTGAAGGAAGCGAGCACAAATTTCTTAATTACAACCCCCTACAGAGGATTAGAAGCCTTTGCATGTGGGAGCTTTATTCTTTTGTGTCTGTCAAAAACACATGCAAGATTACAGCACTTGTATTCTAAGTAAGCTTATTATTATTAGCAACAAACATCCCTGAAAACCTCAGTTCAGTAAAGCCGGAGATGAGGGGGTCCAATGAATAAAAAAAGAATTGATTGAATAAGACATATTTGAACTATGGTTGATCAAACAAATAGGCATTTAATTAATGAGCAAATGGTCTCAGAGGAAACATTATCAACAAATAAGAGAAATTAAATCCATTTTCTTTTCCTTTCTCTGTCTCACCGGGAAGCTGATCTCCTCCTCCAGGACTTTGTCTCCAACCACCTAAATGTAACAGAGGTTAAAGGTTACAAGTGATTTAAATGGTAATGTTGAATTTAGTGGTGAATCATAGCAGAAACTGTAGATGGCTGTGATATGTCTGTGTGTGTGTGTGTGTGTGTGTGTGTGTGTGTGTGTGCATGTATGTGTGGGTGTGTGTGTGGCTGAAGAAGTAATTGAACTGAGATGATGTGGGTGAACATTTGAATGTTGTTTCCATGTGGTATTTTAAAAAGATATGATGAAAACAATTGTGACTGAGGGTGATAAAGATATATAGAGAAAAACAATACATTTACCAGATATTATAACATATTTTATTTCAAAGTCAGATATTAAATAAGATTAAATCATTAAAATTTAGGTCAGTTAAGATAACCAAAATAATTTATTTTTGCTAAATAACAGGTGGGCTTCTTTTTTAGATATTTTTTATTATGTTTTACAAATTCACTTGTTTCACCACACTAATATTATAGATGATCATGTCAAGTTTTGGAAGGCTCTGATTGGTTAAATCACAACATTTGAATAAATAGAGTTACACCTGAGTTACCTGTGGATGTATTTTAAAACAAAATCTCAAAATGACTGCTTCCTTTTCTGACACAATGGGAAAATCAAAAGAAATCAGCCAAGATATCAGGAAGAGAATTGCGAATCTCAACAAGTCTGGTTCATTTTTGGGAACCTCCAGATGCCTAAAGGCATCATGTTGATCTGCTGAAACTATCATATTATGCAAGTATAAAGACCATGAGAGTGCTCAGCTATCATAATGCTAAGGAGGGAAATGGGTTATGTTTCCCAAAGAGGGAGTATTGGTGCAAAATTTGCATCAAAACCCCAGATTAAAAGCAAAATACCTTACACCAACAGTGAAAGAGTCCTGTGCTGAAATGCCACTCAGTGAGGGAAAAGCCATTATTCCAAAAACAACATAAAGCCAAATTACACTTTGCAAATGCAGTCAGGGACAAAGATTACATTTTAGGAGCCATATGCTGTGGTATGATCAAACTAAAATCAAAGTGTATGATTGCAGTGATCATCATTAGATTTAGAGGATAAAGAAGGAAGCTTGTAAGCCTGAGAACATGATCTCAACTTTGAATTACATCATGTTTTTTTGTTTTTGTTTTTTGATGCATGAAGGACTGCTACATCACCAAATAGTTAGCATCACAAGTAAAACACATTATGTGGAAATCAAATAAAGCAACATTTCATCAACCAGGAAGCTACTGGAACTGGGTCTTACAAATAGGCAATGACTCAAATCATGTTGCCAGATTATCTACAAACTACCTTAAGGGCAACAAAGTCAATGTTTTGAAGTGGCCATCACCAAGCCCTGATCTCAGTCCCAAAGAAAACTTATGAGCAGAGCTAAAATGGTGCAAGTGATTAAGACCTTGTGGAAGAATACCG
Organism: Anableps anableps; assembly: GCA_014839685.1. Classification (NCBI taxonomy): domain Eukaryota; kingdom Metazoa; phylum Chordata; class Actinopteri; order Cyprinodontiformes; family Anablepidae; genus Anableps; species Anableps anableps. The sequence goes on along the minus strand of CM026068.1, from coordinate 20,600,165 downwards.
GAAAGTCATAAAGTTTAAACGCAACTTTACCAATCACCAAGGAAATCTGTGCAAACTTCTGAATTTGAGAAGAGACAAAGACAAAATCTCGCTCTCATTATTATGGTATTTAGCAAACACAAATAATTTTGATAATTATAAATGACCTAAATAGGAAAAGTTTAGAGCGATTTAAAGTCAGTCATTTAAAAAAAAAAAAAAAATTATCGTGTGCCTTTCATACTGTGAACATAAACACTTGGTTTCAATGGTCTGTGTGTGGTTACCTGGCAGAATAGCTGGTGGTTATCCTCAGACACCAGCAACAAACAGCAACACTGAGACTTGGTCTGCTGCTGCAGCTGCACAGGGACACAAACACAACATCAGCCCCAATTGCGTACACAAAGCACAACATAACCAGATTCAGTCAGGTGATTCCAGCAGACCTGGTTAGAATTCAAAGAGCAATGAAAATACCTGGAGCTCCACTTTGGCAATATTTTAGATGTAATCTTTACTGGTTTGCCACACCGATGAAGTAATTTGAAGTTTTCCAGACAAAATTTTAATGAATGTCAGAAATTAATTTAGAAAATGAATATAAAAACAGAAACATGTGGGAGGAGTAATACAACTATTCACTTCCTGTGCAGAAGTATTTCTCCTTTATTTCTGTTTATTTTGCTTCTAAGAAGTCAGACTTTCTTGCAGTCTTTTAAATTGGCTCTGATCAATAGTTTTTCAGTTTTTTTGAAGCTTTTTACTTCCTGAAAGGAATTAAAAAACTTTAGCTGTGTTTTTACTTACTTTCACCCCAGTACCTGACCATATTTACAGGATTTTTTTTTTCGTTTGTTTGATAAGCTGCTGTAATACCTTTGACTTATGAATCATTCAGCTGTAAGATCTTTGCTGGATTATTCTGTTTCTTAGCGACATGACTTTGAAATCTTTTAGTTTATTTTTCCCACCTGCACGTGTCCACCGTCCCTCATTTTTCAAAAACTCGGTGCACAGCATGCTGTCATGGTCATGTACAAGGACATCACAGTAAATATTATGACAATATCTTGTTCCTTTGTGGCAAAATATTGAAAAAATAAGTTTTTAAAACTTTTGAACACCAGTTAAGTTCTACAATTCATACTAATTATGAATAGCTTTGCAGATAGATTTATGTTTACTGAAAATACAAAATATATACAGTGTGTTGCAAAAGTGTTCATAATCCTAGAACCTTTTTTACAGTTTTTGTCAGGCACTATATATGATCACACATGGTATGTTCAACATAACCTCAGTTATTCTTTGAAATTTAGCTGTTAAGAAATCATCATCCTATTTAAATAAAAATAATAGAAACGACATTGCTATGCTGTATATTCTGCCAAACTAAATACTTTATATTTAGGACACAAAATTACCTCATAAATAAAAGAAATAGCACAAATAAAGCTCTTGCATAAATGAAGTTGTATGCATACCCTCAGTCTTTCTGAAGCTTTTATTCTACCTGCAGAGATTCAACCAATTTCCTGCTGCTACGTGGGAAGAGAAATGCTCTATTCACACTCATAGACTGAAATACACTGTCTCTCTCTCTCTCTCTCTCTCTCTCTCTCTCTCTCTCTCTCTCTCTCACACACACACACACACACACACACACACACACACACACACACACACACACACACATACCATTCTTCCCTGTAATCCACATATCTGGATGGAGAACAAGCGAGACAGGAATAAACAGCATCTACTGCCAACAAGCTCACCCCCAAGTCACAAACATGAGCCCCTGGGAAGCACACATGTACGTGCACATTCAGCAGGAATATGCACACCCATAGACGACATGTTGCTGCGCCCACACACAGCAATAAACCCCTCCACCTCTATTTTACTTATTTATTTATTTTTACAAATACTGTTAATCCCATAAAAACTACTCAAAGCTTTCAGGACAAAACTGATGATTCTTCAGGAACAACAATCTCCTGCTTCCCCTTTTCTCCTCCCTCATTTTTACAGCAATAAACAGGCCAAATTAATTATCTTATATGAAATACATTTTAACAGCGATGCACATTCTCACCCCTTTCAGCCTATTCCCCTGTACAAAGAAAAAAGCTGAAATGTGGGTTTAGAGACATTGGGGGGAGATGTGGTGCATGCAGTCTGATCTGACACTGCACAGCAGTTCGATACCACTCAGTTAGTCCCAAAGAAGCACAGGTCCAGGGAGGTATGTTTGACTTTAGCAGTTAAGTAGATAAATTACCTCTAATGCTACATAAATTGCTTAAAACACAATGCATATTAATTTTCTCAACTGACAGCTTACAATAAGCAGTAAATTTCTGTTTATTCTTCATATGAGTGCAACAAAGAGCCACAATGAATAGAGAATGAAAGCAGAGTTTATCTAGAATTTTTTTTTTTTCCGGGGTGTATTTATTACCAGATAATAGGATGCTGTAGATACTCATGCATGATGTATTCATAAGATTAGTGAGTCATACCTTTTCATTTCTATGCAGATTATACTCAACAAATAATTGTCTGTGTAGCCCAATTAAACCAGTAAGGCAGCAAAACTATACAAATAGAAACACATTGTCTAATCATTTAGAAACACTCTTAATGGTTTCGCTTTTGCCTCCAGTAACACAGACCTTTTTTTTCATTTGGACATTTCCTATTTAATTCACATGCAAAACAAGTATCGAGGACAACAGCACATTATTATATTATAACCCTCCTGTTTTAGGAAGAGGCAAAAGGATTTTGTTTTTGCTACTATGCGGCTTACCTGCTGTAATTCATATTTATTAGGATGCAAAAATATCAATCTGAAGGGCCTCCAGCTGATTCCAAATATGCAACAGGAGGTCTGACAGAAACAAGTCTAATCCCATTTCTCACATGACATTTCTCCTTACGGCCGCTTGTCAAATCCAGGTCTGAAAAGGACCTGTTAGTAAACAGGTTATTTGTTTGACTTACAAATAAAGTTCACCCAAATGAAATGAAAATATTCATACAACACCCTTCAAATGTATAAAGATGCCTAATAGCTTTTGAGATAAATTTACCTATGAATGCAGGAGCATTATCTCACACTGAAAAACTCTGCAGTTCTCTTGGAGTGCTCTTTGGAAATTTTTCTACCTTCCTTACCTCACTCCTCATTGTTTGTGGTGGCAAGATAAACCTAAGTCCTCTGACCTTTTTCTGTCATAGTCTGTTTTAAGCATTTTAATAACTGCTCTGACTGTAGATATGGGCCTATTAAGGCAAAAAGCTTTTTTCTTGCCACCATTTCGTGACTCATGAAAATCGATACGCGTTTGCCTCACTTGAACTGCATATTTTCTTTTCTTAGTTTGATGAAAGGCTAAGAGGAACAGCCCTCAGTGTAATATCATATTTACATCATTAAAGGTTTTTCCACAAGCTGATCAACACCAAAAAAGTTGCTGCAAATACATTTATTTTATAAAAATTGTTAGTGGCAACCCAAATAAAGAAAAATATCATCTCTTACCCTGGGTTTTGTTCTTCAACTGAATAGACATGCTTGAATTATAAATAGGATTTATCAGTGTGAGATAATTCATCTGCAATAAAAGATTAACTGATTTTAAGGCTTCTTAAACATTTATACTGGGGGAACCCATAAATGTGCAGAATACTGTTTAACACCCTTAGTGACCAAGCTCTGTCACGATGTCATATTATTTAAGACTATTAATCTGCTTCACTGATGAATAATTAAGAAAAATAGTTAATGTCCTTGAAATCACCTTAAAGGACTAACGACAGCAGTGTTAAAAAAACTGAATAAAGCTTTTATCTTATTTCCATACACAAGAATGCATTTGGAATACGGTACATTCTACATCAACTCAAAATATGAAGAAAAATTAAACAAACCGTCTCACCCACTGATAAATAATTTGCAATGTAGAAACAGAATTCCCGACCCTAAACAATCATTTATGTAGTTGGTGTTGATGGACAATAAGTGAAAGAAGCATCCACATATTGAAAAAGTGTAAATTTATAATCTTTTTCTGGTTAGGATGTAAACACAGCAAAATAAAACCCTTGCTTGAACTTAAGATGAATCAGTTTTTCTGCTCTGAACACAAAACCCAAACATCCATGCAAAGCTATATGCAACAATACACAGATATAGAGAACAACCTTCTCTATATATAGTCATGAAGCAATCTTGTGCTGTAATGTACTGAGAATTTGTGCAAGATAACCTTCAAATCACTCTCCTCTTTGGTTTTATCCATATTTCTCTCATTTTTCCCCATTTGTGAATAATTCCATACATTTGAATTGTATTTCTGATACTTCTGATGCTCCCTCACTGCGACAGCTCAGCTTCTTCTCCTCTGCATTTGATCTACACTTTGTTTCTTCCCTCTCTTTTCACAGAGTCTATCTGACTGTATATATAAATATATGAAGAGGATGGAGAGGCTGCTCTGTGAGGAGACTGATGAAGTAGCGGTGTGATAAAGATTTTGCAACAAAGTGAGAGGAAGAAGTCACTGGTGGAGATGATTTGCATGTACTGCGTGTCTTTGTATGATGGTGGTGGTGGTGGGGTGCATGAGTGATCTCAGCTACTTACATAATTGATGACTTTGAGCTGAAGAGATGCGGCATCAAGGTCATAGAGCTCACCTAAAAGAGGACAAGGAAACAAAAATGAGAGAGAGAGTAAGTGACGAGAGTGACAAAAAACCCAGAGGAGCAAGGGCGAAGCAACGTCAGGGAAGAGTGGGAATTCAGATCATGTATGCGAAGGGACAGGGAGAAATCCAGAGAGAGGTGCACTCAGACAGTGAGGTCAGGGAAGGGTGAAAGGAGCCGGTTAACAGCAGGACTAAAAACAAAGACAAGACAAGGCATGGAGAGCTTCCTGGACTGCAGAAGAAGAAGGTGGGAGAGAGATGGAGAAGCGAAGCAAAGACAGGTGCAACTGGGGAGAGAAAAGGCAACTGATATTTATTGACAATTACCAGAGAGTAAACAATCTTTATGTATGTGTGCAGGAACAGCAGGAGGTAGTCCACCTCCATTATGCATGAGATTTTAAAGAATGTTTTGGTAAAGCATTCCGTTTTCAGACTCTGCATCTAAACTCACAGAGCCTCCATGCCACTGGGTCTAACTCTATTAACACACTCTCAGTCTGTAACTCTGCATGAGTGCTGTGTTTCTGTAAAATGTACAGTATAGCAGAAACAGTGACGAACTAAGTTTTTGTGCTTTAATAAGTGTGTATTTGTGTGAGCGCTGTAAGCTTACCACAGAGCTGCAGAATGTTGCGATCTAGCTCACAGTAGTCCTGCTCTGAGACATTGAGGTGCAGGAGAGCATTGTGGGACTGCAGTGGAGACGGGCTCAGAGGAGGCCTCTGATAGGACGCCTGCACAGCCTGGATGCGAACACATGCCACCGAGGCCTGCAGTGCCGTGCAGAAACAAACACGAACAAACACAAGCAGCAAAGTCAGCTAAAGGAGAAATTTAACTTTGAGTTATCTGTGCTTCTGTCTAAATATATTTCTTTTTCGGAAAAGACAGCCTCTAAGCTACAGCTGCCAATAACTCCCTGTATTTTTTTTTTCAATAAAGAGTACTCCTGGACCAGTACTTCTATTTTTTTTCTTATGTCTGTTTTCTCCCCTTTCAAATCCAAGTCAGTTGTAGCTGATGGCAAAGCCAATTTCTGCAGGAAGATTATTCCTATTAAAAGAAACTGGTTCCTATCTACTACTGCCACATGATTGCTCAAGATGCAGGATTGCTGGAAAGTCAACCGCTTTTCTCATTTCACGAAGGTTATCAGTCAGAAAAAGGGTACAAAAAATTTAAGGGAGTGAAATGATAATCTATCATTTTAGAAAACATGGTGCAAAGGTGACATTATTATTCTATAACTGAACATTTCTTAACTTATGTTAAAAAAGACAAACTGGAAGCTACGCTGAGGGGCTTCCAAGTAGCGCACAGGAACAATGAAGGAGGTGCAGTGACTTCAGGTTAATTATGCTTGTGCTCTATATGGACTAAAAACAAGGGTTGAAATACAAACAAGGGTTGAAAGAAACTCTTTATTGCAAAGAAAACATCCAGGGGGATGACAATGTTAATCTGAGCCACTCTTCCAAAAGGGAAACCTGACAGACAATCAGTGCAAATCACCAAAAAGAACACTATATCCACAGTAAAATATGGTGGTGATCTAGGTTTACTTTTTCTGACGGAACTACCATAATCTTATTTGTCAAGGTGGATGAAACATGAGCAACTCTAAAGAACTTTGAATTTCTACCTAAAACCTGAAGGTTTCAGCTAGAAAGCTGAGGAAGAAGAGGGATTTTAGTTTACAGTATCACTGTGAGTCCAAGCTTACACAAATTAACAACAGACTAGCTTCACCTGAAGAAAATATATTTTTTCATGAATACAGGGAAAATGTATTGCTTTGAGAGCTGGCAATCTATATTCTTTATTTGTGCTGTACTGTTATTCTGCAAAACCCACTATTGTCAAACTGTATTAAGTAAATGCCTAAAGCAACCTACTGCAGCTCATGCTGCCAAGTTATTTCTTTCATTTCAAGTTCAAACATGAAAAAACACAGAAAAAACAGGATCTTACGTGTTTTCCCAACACATTCAGATGCAGTTCGTCTTGATCTGATAGTGGGCCACATCCCACCTGCAACACACAGACATATGCAACCAGTGAGATCTGAGCAGCACAAAAACATGGCACAGGCTGTGATGTCTTTGCCGAATTCATTTTATATGTGCATGTTAACTTAAATCAAATCAGTTTCCCAAGTTCTGCTTCTTTTTTTTTACAAAGAAGAGGCTGATTTTTTTTCCCTCACCAGTAAGACGGCTAGGACCTTGTTGTGATCCTGATCCAAGATAGGAATTACAAGAGCTGAAAGACAATGAAGTAGAAATAAAATAAAGTTTAAAATAACTGTACAATATTAATTTGCATGACTGTCTAGATGTTAATCATATTTGTTCTTTGTATTTTATACTAAAGAAGAACAAAGGAAAAAGGACAAGGGAAAAACATGAAAAATATACATCTGATATCCTTGAGTAAGACTGCTTATTCCTTTCATTTGAGCAGGGACAATGAGATGCTGCTTGTTGCTCCAGACAATAAAACAAGCAAGCACACAAACTCTCTTTCCTGCATAATTATTACACGCTGATTGGTATGTATTTATTCCCACAACACAAAGCAACTTTGCATATGTATTTTCTTGTCCACACATTCCTCAGGTTGTTCTCTGGATTCTTTCATTTGACGAATAGAAAAGAGTCTGTTCAAACTCATCTCTCATTTTCCCCTCTCATCACAACCTTTTATTGTGTTTTTTAGGGTCCTTTGTATAATTTTGTTGCTCACCCAGCTGCATACCTCTCTCAGTGTAATTATCATCTCTTGTTAACTACTTCTCTCTCGATCTCCTCCCTTTGTCGTTTTTATATTTCCATGCTCTCTGCTTGCAGAGAAGGACCCACAATTACACATTTTATTCCCTGCCTGGACCCTACATAAAACATTCAGCCACACCTCTCCTGTGTGCCAGTAATGGTGCAGCGAGGAAGATCCTGTATTTCTCTGGCAACTCAGATGGAGGGAGGCCAGCACACTCACAGCGCTTCTGCTGCTCTACAGCACTCCTACAACAGACACAGGAAAGGTCTAAGTCAGGTTCGAGCAACATGATAACATGCATGAAATTGGTCTAAATTAATTTCAGTTTGTCAGACACTGCAGAGACAAAAACGCAAGACAAGGTCTCTCTTGAAGGTATTCATTGCAAATGGAAAAACAATTATCAACATTAAAAAAACAGATGTGTTTTGTTAATTCACACTAATCAAAACACTGGTGAATAGGCCTATTATCCATTGTGAGAGGATATTGTAGGTTTTCATGTGGAAAGCAGGGCTGATGTGCAACCAGGTGCAATGCCCACAAAGGTGTGCAATATATTTAGAACATGAGACAAGGATTTTTAATTTCTCAGAACCACAGATGCACAAAACAGACTCATTCAGACTTGCATGAATATGAAAAAAAGGCATAAGAAATCTAAATAGCATCACCCAAGCGCTCACAGGTAAATTCAACATGTATATGCTGCGCATAATTATTAGCTAAGCCCTCTGGCACAATCGCATACACAAACACACACACACACACACACACACACACACACACACACACACACACGCATACAAGGCAGCAGTCACTCCATTACATGCTCAGAGTCTGAAATTCCCCTCACCCCAAACCACTGCAGCAAAATCTCTGCATGGTGCATTGATTTCAAAGTGTCCATTTATTTCAGCTCACTGAGGAACGGTGCACTCCAATCAGAAAATATTCTATTGTGGCAAATACATTTGACCTTTGTGTAATGCATTTGTTCAAAGCAGCTCTCCAGCATAGCCCTGGAGCCGATACAAACCGGCCACAGCAAAGTGCAAAAAACAACCAGCAGCACTGAGAAAAATACAGCTACTACATATAGTACTGCTTTGACATACAAGTTGGGTGTTTTCTTTGATTGGAGATTTAAACTCACCACCCTGGCGCATTTTTAGGTGTGCATGTGTGTAGCTGATTGTAGAGACTGAATAAAGCACTGACAGATGTTTATTCAGATTCAAGGCTGGGCTCAGGCTGGCCCATCCAAGGGCATTCACAGAGTTGTCCTAAAGTTCATCCTTTGATATCCTAAGTTTACGTTGATTGTCCTGCTGAAAGATGAACCGTCAGCCCAGTCTTAACATCAAGAGCGCTCTGGAGCAGGTTTCATTGAGGATGTTCCTGTACACTGCTCTTTATCTTTCCATCTCTCCTGACTAGTTTTCCAATTCCTGCAGTTGAAAAATGTCCCCATAGCATGATGCTGCCACCATCATTTTTCACAGTCTGAATGCTTTTGGCCACATAAGTAGTGCCTTTTTTCCTTCAAACATGATGCCTGGAATTCTTGCTAAAGAGTTCAATCTTTGTTTCATCAGACCAGAGAATTTTATTTCTCATGATCTGAGAGTTTTTCAAGTGTGTTCAGGCTGACTCCAGGCAGGCTGCCATGTAGCTTACTGAGGAGTAGCTTCCATCTGCCCCCTCTACCATACAGACCCAATAGGTGGATTGCTGCAATGATGGTTGTCGTTCTGAAAGGTTCTTCTCTGTCCACAGAGCAACACTCTGTTCTTGGTCACCTCAATGACTAAGGCTCTTCTCCTCTGATTGCTCCGTTTAGACGGCTGGCTAGCTCTAAGAAGAGTCCTGATGCTCACCATTAAATAAATAAAAGAGTTGTAAAGACCTGGACGCACAAGTGTGTTAACCCTTAAATTAATACTTTGCTAAAGCATGTTTTCATTTAGTTTAGCCATTCTGGAGTCTATCACCATCCCAACTAACTCACCATGCTGAGTTAGTAATATTTACCCACTGCCAACTGTTATCTTTCCTAAGTCTGTCAGTATGAGGACATCTCTTGTCCACAGCCCTGTTCAGGTGACCCCATAGTCTTTCTGCCAGATTTGATTCTGGATTCTGGCGGGACCATTCAGAAGCTTTAATTTTCCTGTTCTGGAGTCATTCTTTTGTAGATCTTGATGCAGGCTTTGACCACTGTAAAGCTGAAAAATAAGCCCTACTCCTTAGTTGAACGCATTAAATGCAGAAAAGGTTTTTAAATTATCCATCAGTCTCAATTAACAGGGGTGTATTGACTTTGAGAGCAACTTTATATATGCATTTTCTATCCACAGAATTTTAAAAATAGCTTTTTAGACTGTGGAACTGCGATTTACTTGTACATGACAAAAAAAAGTTTAGTAGGGAAACAGCCTCTAGAGTTCTCTCGGCAGAAAATGTATGTTGACTGGGTGTGTGTGTGTGTGTGTGTGTGTCAAGGTCTGGCTTATTAGAAAGTGGTTTTGAATCTGGCTCACATGAAATGGCCTTCCACCGATCAGATGGATTCCCTCAGTGTATGTGTGTAGGTAGATGGGGGTGTGTATGCCAAGGTCTTGATAACAGGCTTACATAAGCAGGTGAACTGAAGAGAGAAAAGTAAAAAGGGTCATGTAGCCTTTAAAATATCTGCAATCCAGCTATCCATGCTGCAATGATAGAGGTGTGTTAGCGAGGATGTGAATGTGTGAAACTGTAAACTTGAGGCCTATTCTTTCTTTGCACGTTTGCATGAGATCCTGTGTCACTGTGCCAGTAAGGCGTTAGAAACTGGCTTCTTGTTTGACAAACAGACAGATTCATCAATAATGTAGTGCTGGTTTTTGCCAGCCCCTGGGCAGCAGTCACAGCAGCATATGTGCAAAGCTTCAGAAAGAGCACTTAGGAGAGGATCGGCATGTCTCGCTAAGGGACAGAGGCGTACAGCTATCTGGGCGATTAGGTCTGCAACGCTTCCACAGGGAGTGGGACTGAAGGTGAAAGAGGCGGCGGAGAGACCAAATCACATGCGGCTCAGAGCTTTGAAAGAGAAAAACATGGCAAACTGCGAGTCAGGCAGCGAGGTAGAAAGCTGTGATGGGCTAGTAGATCACAAAGGAGGATTGTGGTGTCATAGAGACAAAGAGATGTTCAACAAGGTGAAAAACAAGAGGAGATGAAGTGAGGAGGAACAGCAAGAGGTGGTAACAATAAGACATCAGAGGTAGAGAATATCTTTGTGCTTCTAGATGATGGGATCTTTCTTTGTGACACCTCCATCCGTGTGCTGATGGTCTTACTTCAGTCTGAGCAGTACATGTTCATTCAAGTGACACCTGCTTTTCAGGTAGACAAAACAGTCGTCGTCGTTTCCACCCCCCTACCCATGTTTTGTTACTTCTCTCAGTATCACCGCCCTCAATGGCAGTGCAGCAGCAAATCAGCATCCAGCAGTGATTTAAGTGGAACAAAAACATCTGCAGCAGCATCTACGCAGACACAAACGGTACACACCTGATCTTCCCCTCCTGTGGCACTTCGTGCGGTGGGTCATCAGACAGCAGCCTGGAGTCTCCCTCCAGCACATAGATGCACACACACTCCTGGAATATAAAGTCAAACACAGAGACATGTGCACACCCTTGCTTGAAACATTAATCAGATTGTAATTGAGATAATGAGCAACGAGTCTCATGCATTTGCAGAAGGGTTTTGGCCTATATGCTCCCTGCAGCGATGTCGAGACTGACACAACAGGCCCCATCATTCAGAATATTAACAGGAGGCTTTTTTCCCAGGTAATAAATGGAGGAAATTTCGGTTGTGTTAATTTGCAAATGTAAATTATGTATTTGTGTATGTGTGAGAGGAAGAGAGCGCAAATACCGTGCTGGGGAGCAGCTCCTGAATACTGTCTCGCAGGGCCACTCGGAGCGAGCGTACATCAACAACTGCTGCCAGCCGCAGCAAGGCATCCTGGAGAGGAAGACAAACAAATTCCCTCATGTGTGCTTGACTGTTTGTTTATGACATCAAAAAACAGAAGCAGAGGCCTTGGCTGCCATTCTGTGTTTTCTTTGAAGGTACAAGGTTTACACAGTCAGAACTATTTATTTGTAATGACTTTGCAAGGCTGCAAAGACCTTCTAAGTAATTTTTCTAAATGCATCCTGCTCTGCAGTTGGCAATACAAGTGTCGCACTCAGAACATTAAGTGAACTCAGACAGCAGAATTAGTTTTGCTCTTCACTATACTCTGTGCTTTGTTTCGATTTGGATCTGTGAAAACAAAGCACTTGAAAATTCATTTGCAGAGTTTGGTAGGTCGCTGACTCACAGAGTTAAAGTGCATGGGAAGTAATAGACGGCTCTCATAGAGGCACTTATCTTGCACCGGAGTATATGAAAGTACGTTGATCCTAATCAGAATGGCTGTAATTAGGATTTGACTGATTTAACAGATTTCCACGCCAAAAACTACTACCTTTACAAATCCCAAGGTCAATCTGTATGTGCCAAAAAGGAAAGTCTGACAATGGGAACTTGGAGAAACCAAAGCAATTACTACGAAGAACAGAGGACTAAATTCAACCTATATTAGTAAAACTCGCTGAACTGGACACTTGATGGCACCTTTTACATGCTCATCAACCAACAAATTTGCTATGCAGTTGTGGCTTTTGATTTGGGTGATGTGGCTTTCTGCCCAGGGCGATACATTACAAGGGGAAAAATAAAAGGTTATCTCTTAGTTGTGCTTATAAAACGTCCTCTATGGTTTACTTGCATATCTTGACAATGTGAATGGTTGCCAACCTGTGGTCTCTGCAATGTAACCAATAAATATTGTTGTGAAATACATGTGGCTAATGATTTTTAAAGTTAGCTTTGTAACTCTTGATCCGGTGGTAAATTAAAGGGCTATTTCAGTGTCAATTGACCTCAATCTTGTCCGTCTGTCCATCCATCCATCAATCCATCCATCTTGTTATCATCCATTCATCTGTCCATTGTCTACAACTGCTTAACCATGCAGGGTCATGGTCAGGGTCAGGTATCTCTGGTGGTTACTGGGTGAGAGGTGGACCACACCCTGGACTGATTGCCATTATCTCTTCATCATGGTGTGTTTCACCTTTTTCCCTGTGATGGCACACACATACCCATTGCTAATGGAAAATTAAGGTAACTATTTCACGTTTTTGGACTGTTGTAGGAAATCAACAAATTACATGTAAAACCCAAGACCTTCTTGCGGCAATGCAACAGCGCTAACCACTGTTTGTGTAACCATTTCATTATTTATTACTTCTGAAAGTTAGATTTGATCTATGTATGTATATAAAAGCAATATGCAAATGAGCAGGTTTGTGTTTAGTTGTGTGTGAAGCAGAAGAACAGGCACATCCCTAGGGTGCCACTGATTCAAGAACCACCAATGATGCTCTGTGAGAAATTTCCCCTCGTCAGCAAATGTAAAAAATATTTTCACATATTTTTCCCCTTATTTTGTTCTGTAGCCACAGTTTAGATTTGCAACAAAACCATTGCCTACTGACATCTGAAACCTGCCAAAATGCTGGTGACTTACAGCACTTTATAGTTTCTGACACAAACAAGAACTGCTGGAGCTGCTGCTATGCTAATTTGCAGTCTTTGCTTGCCAGCTCTGTGCACAAAAGCCAGACTGTTTATACCTGGTCTTACTGAGCAGACTTGAGAGAAATGTATGAAGAATAAAGAAATGAGAGCATAAAAGAGTAGCTCAAGCCTTGGCCACTTTCTTGACTCTGCACATTAATCTGTTGGCCAGAGGGAGAGACTTCCAGAGTCAATTTCAATGTCAAAAATATTTAATGGATGGGTGATCCGAGGCTTTTTAACTATCTAATGAATATATCAATTTAATGATGCTGTTGGCATAGAACTTGTTTAACCACAGAGAGTAGTTTGCTTTTCCTTGAAGCACTATTCTTGTTGCTGCAGAAACAAAATAGTTTATACAGCACCATTCAAATTTATTGACACCCCTAGTAGAGATTTGAAAGAACCCTCTGTGCATGGTGACAAGATAAACTTAGCATTGTTTGACACAGTTCAAGTTATCTGAAAACATTTTATGCATTGTTCGGACAGCTGCTATGAGCAAATTTATATTGAATAGCTATTTACTTTATTTGTTATCATATATATAAATATCAACAAACATCTGCCTGATTTCAGTGGCATGTTCTCTTGTCTTTCCCATTTGAAGACTGACTAATCTTCCAGGTAAACAGAAATTAATTATTGATTCAGAGTTCCTAGACATAAAGCCACACAATGGTGGCACCAGTAAATTCATTTAAGAAATTAATGTGTGATTTTAAACCCAATGAATAAAGGCACTCAAATGTACTAGATTTTTGATGTTTTTAATATGAAATACTACTGCAAGAAAAGTTTAGTTTATCCCAAGGATTCTAACATCTCTTTACTAGATGTTTTCAATAAATGTGAAGGCCAGAAATAAAAATATTATCTGGTACATGCAGAGCTACGTAAGCATCTCGATTATAGGAAATAGAAATGACAAAGGGAAAAGCCTTGCAAATATACTTCCCTTATGACATCTTTAAATTCACAGCATAAGTTTTTTATTCCCCTGTGTGGTCTACTTAAATTCCAACCTGTTAGTGTTATCATAAAGTGTTATCTTTTCATGTAGACACTGTCTGAAGAAACATCTCAGCGGGACCTCAAAATCTGATCAAAGCACAGGAAAAACAACGAAACATAAATGAGGACTTAACATCCTGCTGCACTGAAAACTGTGTTCTGAATCTAAATTGAAAAGAAAAAGCTATTCGGCTTCCTTAACTGTGAATACCTTGAAGTGTTCATGTGCCTGCTTCCAGGCTTCATGCTTTTAACGAGGGTGTCCATCTGTCACCTCTGTTTTCGTAATTTTCCTATTTTTTTTTGAAAAGTGTCTCTCTGCTGGTTTTTCCTCCATCTGCATTCAGTCTTATTTTTCTTTCGACTCAGGGTAAAATGTGGAAGAGAGGGGATTGGGTGGTGAAAAAGGGGGAAAAAGGATGAAGTTTCTTAGATGGTGGTGGAAATGTCAAATGTGAAGAAGGAGATTAGAAAAAAGGACAGAAACTGGAGAGTGTTGTCATGGCTGCGCACTCGATGTTGGTCATTACATATGATTAGATATGATTAAATGCGATTAGCTTTGATCACTCAATCAACGCGTTGTAATGAAGTTGGAGCTATGCCAGCCCATGTGTGAGCATCCGTATGTGTCAGAGTACATCTGACAAGAACGAAAGGGTGTGTGTGTGCGTGTGTGTTGCATTTTAAGTTACGGATCTCAAGATGCTTAGACAAATTCCTCTCAGTACTGTCGGACTGTTGGCAGATTTTACTAGCAGAACACAAGCCCTCTCTGTTCTGCAGTTTAGTCCTCACAGGGAACAGAGGATGTAACTTGCCATCCTTTGTGCGTCACTGTTTGTGGATGTATGTTGATAGAAATAAGATCTGTGCCTCTGTAAATGTCAAAGTCCATCCTATGACCTTTCCCAATAATTTCTTGTCATGTACCTCAAACCATCTGTTACATTAATTTACCTGCCCCTCCATCTCTCTCTCTCTCTCTCTCTCTCTCTCTCTCTCTCTCTCTTTCTCTCTCTCTCACACACAATTAAGCACTAAACATGAACCATTTATTTCTTTGTTTCTATTCCATAATGTGTAAGCACTTAACCTTTTGCTTAAATTAAAAGGAAATTGATTTTTTTATAATCCACTGGGAAACAAAATAGATAATAAAATCATGGGGTTTACTGTGTCTTTTTAAACATTTTGTCACATCACAACCACGAATCTCAATGTATTTTATGTGATAGACCCACACAAACCAGTGCACAATTGTTAAATGACAGGAAATTGATTTATGTGTTTTCTAATTTTTTTTTTTATAAAACCTGAAAAGTGTGGTGTGAATTTGTATTCAGATCCTCTGGGTTAATACTGTGTCCAATCTCCTTTGCAAAAAAGACAAGGCTCTATCAGATTGGATGGAGAGTATATGCGAGCATCAATTTTCTTATCTTACCCTGGATTCTCAATTGGATTTAGGTCTGAACTTTTGAATAAGTCATTCTAAAACATGATGTCCTGTGGGAAGATGGAGCTCTACTCCAGTTTCAGGTTTTCTTCCAGACTTGTGGTGTATTTAGTTCATTTTATCTTCCCATCAATTCTGAAAAGCTTTCCAGCTGTCTGCGCATAAGAAAAACTTCCCAATAGCTCGATGCTGCCACCACTGTGGAGAGGGTGTGTTTAAGATGTGCTGTGTGAGTTTTTAATTACATATAATAGATTTCATGTAGGCCAAAATGTTACATTTTGGTTTCCTGTAACCAAAACACCTTCTTCCACATGTTGGCACTCTCCCCAACATAGTTTGTGGCAAACTTCAAATGAAAAGTGTCTCTTGTTTCCTAATACTTTTCCATGAAATCCAGATTTGTGGATTTGGAAAACCAGTAACTGTACTGTCAACAGACATCGTTGTGGCTCCTCCAGAGTCACCATGGACATACTGACTGCCTCTATGCTCTATGTCTTTCAGCTCTGGTGGAAGGCCATGTCTTGGTAGCACTTTTTCCATACTCTTAACATTTTGACTTGAATAGTGCTCTATTAGATCTTTAAAACTTGAAATATTGTTTTATAACCTAGCCCTGCTTTAAACTTTTCCCCAACTTTATCCCTGTCCCGTCTGCTGTCTTCCTTGGTCTTCATGATGCTGTTTGTTCTCTAATGTTCTCGAACAAACCTCACAGAATAGCTAAATTTACAATGTGATGAATTTAAACACAGGTGGCTCAAATCTCAAATGTCACTATTAATGGAGACATTAATCTATAATAATTTAAGAGAGCATAGACATGTCAAATCACAAGTTTTGATTTGTTTTATTTTAAAAATAAAACTTGACAATGTTGACCCCACAGATACATTTCTTGACACCATTAATTTATTGCAGCACTTTGGCAGATTGCAATGTCCTCCAGCCTCTGCTTATTAAGCAATCTGAATGTTAGATTTCAGCAAATGCCACACTGAGTCACAGTGTGACTTGTCCTTTTCATTGACTCATTTCTTTTCATCATTCTTTCACATCTCACTAATTTTCCAAATGTAAAATTCAACCCTGACCTCTTCATTGCTATGTTGATCTACAGGTTTCCCCCTTATGTTCCAGCTGCTTTCATCAGGGCGAAGCTTTGCAGCCATCTTTATCTACAGCTTGCCAATCACTTGCAGCTCCCTGACATTTTGAAGGGTAACTTTGATCAGCATGGCAAAGCACAGACTGTTCTCAGCCTTATTTCTGTCATTCTGCATGCACGCATTTCCCTATTTCAAATACTCAGGCCTTAGCTGGTTCACCTCGCCTGTAACTGAAATCTGACATTTTAAACAACACACTGATCCAAAGAAGCTTTGAAAGAAAAGTAAAAACATTCCAGTTGAAATAACTAAATAGAGAGGAGAACATTTTTCTATTTTCTATCCCATCTTTCTAGGAAATTTTCTCAAAGGTGGCCAAAAAGATATACAGTGTCTCAAGCCTGCATGCCTCCCCTGCAAGAGTTACACTGACTTTGCTCTTCAGGGAACCACTTAAGCCACATGCATCGCACTGAAGCTGTGTGACAGCTGGTCCAAAAAGCCGAGAAAGTAGCGGGAAGAGCCTAAAGCAAAGCTTGCATAGATATTAGATTATAGAGGGCTCGACTGGTGCATGGGACCATCCTGCTAATAAATGTAAGTAAGGAAAACAGGGGGCAAAAATATTCCCCCCTCTTTACTCCATTGCTTTCCTGAACTACAGCAGCCATAAATCTGAGTTAATGGAGAGGCAGCCAGACGTTTTCAGTAAAAACTCTGGGAGGACATCTCTTGGAAAAGTTTAATTAAGTCTACGCAGACAAGGCTGCAGCCAGCAGGATAAAGCCAAATCAGCTCTGTGTAATGGCAAGATAATTTCTTACTGCGCAGAACTAGGGCAGATAATTTTTGCACATTCTTTCTGAGGTTTATTTGACTATAATGTCCCGGATTTAAAAGCTGATGCATTTTTCTGAATCCTATAGGATTTGTTTGGTTTTGACAGACAACTTTCAAGATAGATCCTAAATTGTACTCATTTTATAAGCTGTGGTATTTCCAGCTGATAACAACATGATTTCCACCACATGGTTGTAATTGCACAAACAGTGCACAGTTATACTTGGTGTCTGTACCTGTTTCCTGAGGGACTCAGTAAATTAATACAGAACCAGCAAAAGTGTGCAACACATTAAGCCCTGAGGGACCAACCAGTGCAATATTGCATATGTATAATTTAAAATACAAGAAAATACTCATAGAAATACATCTAATAAACAAAGAAAACATACTGGACTGGTGTAGTGAGACAGAATAAGCCTTTTTTAAATTAGCAGAATAGTAAATGGCTGATTCCCAGCTGCTTTTCTATATATTTTTTCTGATGAAGAGAAAATAAAACTAATTTTGCAGACAGGCTATCAGAGAAAATCAAATTTTCTACATATTAAATGTACAATATACTTCAAATATGAGTAAATTGAGTTTTTTTACCACCTATTGGAAAAAATCCCAAGCTTGCAGCAGTATCTTATTTCTTGATTGTACAATATAACCATATTTATATCAGCTTCACCCTTATAGAAAGGGAACTTTAGAGGAATTAAAGAGTTTGTATATAGACAACACAAACACACTGAGAACTCTCAGACAACCAAGGATAAGCACAACAAAATGAACTGGCATAGAAGGGTTAAGAGTGTCTGAATCATTTAACAGATCACAATCTCAGGTTAAAGGTCTAAATACATCATTATATTAAATAAAATGATGCCCTCAGAACATCATTTTTGCATACAGGTCAAAGTGATTTGATTTCAATGACAAACACAGAAAATGCAGAATAAACACAGCTTTAGGACAAGGTCGACTTATCTCAGTTTCACAAAAACATTGTGTTTAACAAACATGCAAACTATTAATCTTATAAGACGATGGAGGTCATGCATTTTAAATAAAAGGGTATTGTGGAATAAGTTAGAATAAAATAATGACTTTCAAAGGTTGATTGTAGGAATTTTTTGTAATATGGCAATCACAAAAGCCAAGTGATTAAATCCAGGACATACTCCATAGATGTGTGCATCTCTCAGTATTTTGTCCTCCTTCATTTATTTTATTTTGCTCCTAAGCAGCCAGACTTTAATGTTATCCACAGTGTTAACTATGAGGGTTTTGATGGTGTAACTGCTTGCAAGCTGATTTGTTTGAAACTCACTGTGCCACTTCATACACTGCCACCTACTGGCAGTGTGTCCTGTTTTTATCTATGGATGCTGGTGTCCAAGGCTCCATGCCTTGACAATCTGCATATTATTAATGTGTTTCAGAATTTGAGGACATAGTTTTTGTGGGTGGGTATGCTACAAAGTGCCCTTCTGAGACTGATGACCTTGCTTAAATGAAAAGTTTCAAACTGAAATCATTATGCAAATGAGTTTTTGTACATTCCTCCATTAAAGATGCTCTATTCAACTTGAAGCATTCAACAAGGATTCTCTACTTTGTCATCTTTGTATATTCAGTGTATTATATTTCATAATTATCTTCTGACCACTGACCCTTATCCAAGTTCAGCTAATAAACCAAGCAGAGCTACAAGAAAAGTAATTGCTTTTTAATGGACATACAACACCTTTGATGTTCATTTCACACAGAACCAAATCTTATCTAACTGAACACAAAGTATCCCTGCAAATTATACAGTCAAACTTACAGTATTATATGCTGGACAGAGATTTATTTTTCCCTCAAATCTGGTTGTAGTTAGGATGACTGATAAACCCCAGAACGGCAGAGTCAAAGTCAAACTGATAATGAGTTTAATTAATTTATTTATAGCAGAATAAATCAAAAACTTCTGGATCAAGGATCTCAGTGACACTAACACCATATAAGCGTCATTAGGAGCTTGATTACAGTCGTAGATGTACTGAAGGTACACGAGCCTTTGAGAGTCAGATTAGATCAGACAGTAAGCTAAACACTAATATTCCAAATTGGTCACATTAGATATTAACCTATCTGAGGTAAAGAGCTGTCAGAGAGGATTAGTTTAAGGAGTTAATTGGAGCCTTTAGGGTAACTCCAACATTTCTTATCTGCTGCATTGTTCACAGAGCCATCCAACACTGCAAACCAATCTGCATTTCAATAGGTTCGACCTTGATGTAGCACCAAGGGGATGGTGGGTAATGGCATTCCACTTGCAGATGATTAAAGGCGTCCCACACCCCCTGCCTATAGAGATTTATTTAAAATCAACTATTTATTTGTTGTGATGAGACCCTCTGTACTTTACAGCAAGTCATTTGCATGCTTAGTTCATCTACTGCATGTTTATCAGTTGATGTTTAATTCGATAGGAGGCAAACTATTGGACTCTTTAGATTTTATGAATTATTGATGCAGAATGATTTTTCCGCAGTTGTTAGTCAATAAGGAGACTGAAAACAGACAACTGTAAAGACTAAATGAGTTTGTCTAATTCTTAAAAATAAATAAATAAAAATAGAAAGAGGCATACATCCACTTACCTGTATAGAGAGGCTGGAGGGAGGGGGGGGGGCTTGTGTTGTTGATTTGGGTCCTGGTTGTTATTCCAACAGAGCTGGGTCTCCAGTAGCATTACTAACATACTGGAGACACATGCACTGTAGAATACAGCCAAGCCATAATGAAGAGCTCTCTGATAAGCATGCATGTACAGTTATCTGCTCAATCATGAGCCACTACAGCTAAATGTCTTCTATAAACATTTATGATGCCTCAGATGCTTTTTATTTTCTGCTTTTGAAGGTCTTCCAGGTCAGCTCTGATAACATCTTCAAAGACACTTTTACTACTGTACATTTTCTCCACATATAGATGGCTCAGCAATGGAATGCATAAAAAGCATCGGTCTTAATATACAGGGCTTCAGAAATCAGTTTGAAACCTATGATTTGTAAATGTATTTTGCAGTTGTAATTATCTGAATCATTATTCTGTCTTAAGCAGAATTTATCAAGACAGAGTCCCCTGGTGTTAGTATGCAAGATTACACACTACTAAGTTACCTTCCTATCTGGGAATCGGAGTATGAATGTGTGCACGTTAGTGTGTGCGATTGGGTGAATGTGGCTGTAGTGTAAAGTGCTCTGTGGTCAGTATGACTAAAAAAAAGCCCTATGTTAATTCTGTAGATTTACCATTTGCCATTTATGATAAACTAATAAACTAGACCTGGCTTGTACTTTGCTCTAGATGTAGCTAAAATCCCCTTTGAACAGAATGAAAACAATGGATGACCCCGGGCACTTAATTCTCGGCACAAAGGCCTTCTCTTGCTGATTTGCCAGCCATCCTGTCACAATGTGGCTGTGCTGAGTGTTACATCTGTATGATTTTTCATCAGAACCTATGGAATTTCCTTTAAAAAAATGGAAGGTTTCTGTCTCCATCATCAGTTGCAGCCGTTCTGTGTAGGAGCACAAACCTTCAGTATTGTTGCTTGAATGTTTCTTGAATGTTGAGGAGCAAGCAGGTTTTTCAGCAGCATAAGAGGATGCAGGTGAGGGTAACTTTCTGTTGAGATGCAGTGCACCCCTGAGAGGGGCATTCTGCATAATAATTTCAGCTGGGAATAGTGTGCTCTCTCTGCATATCTTGATGAATGCAGTTAGAATGAATCTTGCAGACAAAATACAAAAAGTAGTTTATTTTTCATCAATCACTGGGAGCTGCTTATATTGAGGTTCTAAAGCCTGAAGTAGTTTTTTAAAAGTCATGGTGCAGCAATTTAAAACTTCAACCGTTTGAGTCAAAGTGTGAAAACATTCCTGTTCTTCAACATCATTCTTCCTTTTCATTGCTGAATATGATGCTCGGGGTTCTCTTTGACAACTTGACAAACACATTTTACATTTGAACAACAGCTTGAAGAACTTATTTCCCAGCTGGAAGATCTGTCCACCAGGAGCATCGTATTTATTGAACTTAAGGGCATGGTTCAGGTGTTTGTGTGTGTGTGTGTGTGTGTGTGTGTGTGTGTGTGTGTGTGTGTGTGTGTGTGTGTGTAGGTGTGTGTCTGTGTATGTGTGTGGGGAGTTAATTAGTCATGGATAAGTTCCTCCACGCTGCACCCAAAAAGCTGCCACCATGATAAGAAAGCAACAATATCACCAAGGACGTCTTTGGTGTTTTAAACAGTTGGGGAACTGAGAGCACAGTATGTTTTTGATGCACCCCCCATTTTTAATGTCGAGGTGTGATCTTGGTCAGGTGTAAAGGTGTTTTATTAACAATGGACTCGTAAGGCAGAAACATTTCAGATATAGGAGTGCTGGTTTATGCGTTCTCTATTAACATAGTAAATACACATTTGGGTGGTTTAGTGGATTGTTGACCTATGGCTTATAAAGAGGACTGGCATCCAGATGATGAAAAGGGTATATTAAGCATTGACTGAATTTATTAAACTGAGACAAGCCAACAGACCATAATTTATAAATATTTCCTAAGAAAGACTCAAGGGAAGTGAATGATTGGCAGAAAGAGTAAGGAACAGGAATTCAGACCTGAAAGAACAAGCAGACAGGCAGCACCTGACAGATGAAACAAGGTAAGTCAATTCCATGAAGACGGAAAACTGCTCACTGATGAAATTCACACACTGCTCAGAGGAGACGCGAGCAGCAGCATTACAGAGAAGGCTGGGGAGCCCAGTGTGTTCCCTGTGTGTTGCGATACAACACAAATTTACAATGAAACACATTCTTATCTCGCTCTGGGAAGATGTCAAGTCATAATTAAACCCCGTGGCAAAATTTTATATGAGCTCATCTAAGAAAAGTGCCCAACATGACTTACACGGAGCATACACAGATGCTTTAAAACTTGACAGTGATATTCTGACTGTTATAAATGTCTTCCAATTCTCCCCTCAGTCAGTCTGAGGCAGTTTTAGCTTCTCCAGAGACGATATCAGACAGATGTTCTCATCAAATCTCGTCAGTATTTCATTTTAATTCAAGAACAAAGAGAAAAGAAGAACAAAAGTCTGAAAAAAACAGCTGCAGGTTTGTAAGTTGATACATCAGCTTGGACTGTGTATCATTAAAGGGGTCATGACAACAAATTTAATTTTTCTGTGGTTTTAGGGGTGTAATATGATCTGTTGTGCTCTGATGAGGCCATGCAAATGTCAAGAGTTTGTATCAAAAGCCCTGCTCATAGGCAGTCAGCTTTGTTTCTTTGCTTGGACGAATCAGAGAACAGTTTATCTTTCAAACTAGTTTATCTTTCTACATAATTCATATTCTCCAATTAGAGCACACCATCAAGAAAATAGCCCTCCTCCTTCCCTTCCCTCCTCCTGATACACCGGCTAATTTAAGGGCTAAGTTGTACTCGTATGTCTGGCTACTCCACTTGAGAAGAGGATGGCTGCTAAAAAGCAGAGCTGTTATGTTCAAGGGTGCTCAAAAACGGATGGAAGTTTCCACTTACTCCTGGTTGTAGCCAATCAGAGTGAAGTCAACTAGGTAGAGCCACATAACGCAGACTGACGTAAAACCTGTTACATCCTCTATTCTTGTATAGCACAGAGTATCACACCCCTTCTACCACTTTTTGCTGTGAGTTGTCAGTCAGCTGTATATTAGGAAAGCTATTCCCTCAAGCTTGTAAAAGAAAAAAAGACAAAGTCAGCAGTTAGGAAATTTTTCAAAAACACCAAGTTACTGGAGGCATGTCACCAACATTATTTTAAAGTGACAATGTTGTGATATAACAGTTTGAGATAAAAAAAAACAAGCATAACCATGTCTGTCAGGAACGAAAACACCCTACTTGAGGCTAACAGCTGGAACAGATAAAAGACTAGTTGCGAAGCTAACATCAGCTGGTAAGCCTTTCAGGTTTATTTTATGTAAGAGTAACTAACCCCCCTGTGAAAGAAAAGCCCCACTCCTGACAAATTTTAGAAAATTCCACCAAGGTGGATGAAGCCAGCAGACATGGTCAAGTGTGGGGATGAGCGGAGGGGTTAAGTGGGCTGTGGTCAGAATGAAAGAAGCACCGTTGCTAACTTATCCACTTTGTCACTATATTAAACGACTTTTCAGACCCTCTAGAGACTTTTTTTCCAAAAAAACCAACTAGTGACAAATCGATCGACTTTTTTTTCTGTGTTGTTGAAGACTTTTATGGTGACAGTGCTCTGCAGCTCAACTGCACCTCTGTCCTGAGCAAGAAGCGAATGCTGCCGTGTGCCCCTCCTACTTTCTAAGCACTGCAGTCAATTTGACACAATCGTCCACCCTGCAGCATACCATCGCCAGTAGTCAGAGCAGTGCAGACCCATTTCTCTCTGTGTCCCCATTGAAAATAAATCACACATTTTCAAAGCTGAGAAACGCCATCGATCAATGCTCACCGCGGCCATGCTCGACTTGCTATTCCAACTCCTGAGTCCCCACCAGGAGGGGATGTGTGTCTGAGTGAGATGGTTTTATACCTGAACATGGGGCTGTGACAAAGTTGTACCAAGCAGTACCACTGCAACCAATAAGAAAAATTTAACTGCCTAGGCACCATTTGACCGAAGGAGGCCAGCACTGAGATGGTTTTAGGCAAAATATTGCAGAACAAAACAAATTTACACTAAAATGTCAAAATTTGCATAGCAACATAAAGATAGATCCCTAAATAACCTATTTAGACAGTTTATCAGCAAAAAAAGTTGATTTAGGGGTTTAGTTACACTTTAAGTAGAAGAACAGAAAATGCATAATATTTTGCACAATTAAAATGTTTACTTCAGCAATACTTTTAATTTTATCTCATGTTTATTTCACACTTTTGTTTAGGTCCATCACAGCTTAAGTCTGTAAAAAAAAAATACACAAAATATCTTTTAAAATATTAGCTTTCACTCTGAAATAAAATTTTATCCAAATATTTTAGATTAAATTAGCATTTCATTTTTGATCTTGAAAGCATCCAGCTGACACTATCTTTCTATGTTTAACCTGGTATCTTTCCTGGAAAAAGCCACTGAAAAGCTTCTAACGAAACATTCCATGGGTACTTGGGTAAGCACTTCTGCGTTTAGCTCTGTTTCTCACTTAGACGGAAGTACTGCTGCCATAACTTAGTCTACTCTGTTTTTCTTTCCACAGAAAAAAGTATCACATCCATGTTTTTTGTATATTTTTATGTCCTGTGAGATTGTTGCTCATACTGAGCCTTGTTCTGCTGTTATCAAAAGAAAGTCTTTCCTTTCTACTGTCGCCTTCCCTCCATCCAGGACTTGTACAGTTCTAGGGTCAGAAAAAGGGCAGCTAACGTCTCTGCAGATCCCACACATCCTGGACACAAACTATTTATACTTATACCTTCAATTTGGTGCTACAGAGCACCATTTGTAAAGACCAGCTGCCACAGAGACAACTTCTTCCCCCAGGCTGTCATAAAATTAAATTATATATATTATTTCTATTTACAGTTAAAATGAGAAGCTTACATACACAGAATTAAAGCACACATATGCCATTTTTTTCTCATTGTTTGACTTTAAATCAGACCAAACTTCTCTTCAGTCTGTTAGAATCATCAAAATTATTTCTATTTGCTAAATGCTACAATAATGAGAGAAAGGATGTGTCAGAGATTTATCTATTAATGTCTTCAAAATCAGAAGTTTACATCTAGAATGATGACTATCTCTTCAAACAAAGAAGGAAAGCCCAGATGATGATGTAATGGATTTGGAATCTTCTGATAGGTTATCTCACACATTTGAGTTAATTGGATTAAACCTGTGGATGTATTTTAAGGCCACACCTGGAACACACTGCCTTCTTGTTTGACATGAAATCAGACAAGATATCAGGAAGAGAATTGTGGAGCTGCACAAGTCTGGCTCATCCTTGGGAACAATTTCCAGATGGTTAAAGGTACCACATTCTTCTGTCAAAACCAATCCATGATGAGAATGTTTTATTCCAGCTAATACCAGCAAAAGAGTGGAACGTCCAAATGTTGGAAAGTTGAGCGTGTTCTTAGGGAGAAACCTTATAGACACAAGCACACTCACACATACATGGACACACACACACACACACACACACACACACACACACACACACACACACACACACACACACACACACACACACAGAGGTGTCTAGATTCAGGTGTTTGTTAGATATATTCTCAATCGGGCTGCGGTTGCCACTAAATACATCTTCTATTACCTTGTACTTTCCATTGAAGTTATAACTGTTATTATTAGATATGCATATGTTGTTTGTTGTTGTGGATTCTCTGTTTTGTTTTGTTTTCTCTTTCCGCAGGTCCTAAGGCAGACTTCAAGGGTGTTGACTTGTTTTATCTCTATGCTTTTTTCCTCTCCTCTACTTCTATCTCCTTTTTTCTCTTTAAACTTTTCCTCCATCTATCTCTCTTTCCTTCCACCCACCTTTTTTTTTCTTTTCATCTTTGTGTCCATTACATTTGAAACAAACCCAAAGCAATTTTTAATAAAGTTTCATATATACACCAAGGGGAACATCATGGCGAAAGCCGTAATGCTCCGCTTATGAAAACAAATCTGTTGGGCCTTGACATTCAGAGTGCCACACTGCTGGACAGGACATATTTAAAAAAAAAAAAAAAAAAAAAAAAAAAAAAAAAAAAAAAAAAGAAAGAAAGAAAAGGAAAGTTGGGCATGAAAAAAAGCAAGAAAATGCTAACAGTTGTCTGGGATCATTACTGGAGTATTGGAGAATGTTTTGTATAATTCACATGGCTCATCCTGTTTTCGCCCCGAGCCAAATGATAATGCTGCAGTCATTGTCTTTGATTCCACATTTGGCCAGACTGATCTTATTGATGTTAGAAAGTCAATATAATGTGACTCTTATGTGACACTGTGTTGTATTTTAGGAGACAACTGTTCGTCATTTGCTACTAGATTGTAATCCCCCATTTCAGAAAGGGAGGGACAATTGTTTGTGCCACTATATATGTGTTGTCATTCCTGTGAATAAATGAGAAAATTAGCATTTTGTATGAACTTTGATGTGTAATTTCTCCCTTTGCAGAGATCTTCAATAAAACTGTCAAGGACTGTAAGGTAGTTAATTTAGGATTAGCAATCTGGTTTCTGGAACCAGCGGTTATGGTTACGGAAAATGGTCTCGGGCCAGTTTTTTAAATTATTGTTAATATTGCGAGAAAAAAAATTATAATCAGCTTGGTTCTGAAAAGAAACAGCATCAGATGTATCTGGCAGAGATTTGGATCTTACCAAATACATGTTAAAGAAAGCACAGTTATCTACAAACTATTCACTAATACATTGCTGCCAAAAATAGCTGTTCAACCAATTTACTTCACCAACCATAATGTCCTGCTGACAAAGAATTTGTAGAGGGAACTAAAGATCGGGGTGATGACAAGGAGGTCTTACAACCTGAAAAGATTTAGAGCTTATCACCAAAAATAAGTCAACAAATAAAAGCAGGGATCTGATTGCTGCAATGCTACTTTTTCTATTGATTACTGAGAAGTGTGTAATTAATTTTCGACTTGGCATTTTTAAATAAAATTTAAATAACAGATATTTCTTACTATTCCTACCCCTTTTACTTTGTTTTACTATACTTTAAGTGATGCCAATCTCATTTCCTACTAGAAACAATCTTCTTGGTTGATTGAAAATAAATTTTAATCTAAATCCTCCAGGGGTATAAATGATTTTGGACCTAACTGTATATATTTTGCTGCAACTGAATTACTTTCATTGATAGAAACCAGATACGTTACAATTAAAGTTTAAGTGTAAAAGTTAAGAGAAATGGTAAATTCTGCATAATAACAATGCAAATATAGGGGCCTACTTATGAAATTACCAAGTTATTTCCTCTTACTTCTGGTATTGCCACATTTACTAATTATACAGTATTACTCACTGAAACATATGCATAGCTGGGACGTCACATGGTGTAGCAGTAGAGCGGGCGCCCCATATAGTGGTCAACATAACCATCCTGGGCTTGATTCTCAACCTTGAAACATTTGCTGCATGTCTTCCCCTCTTCTTTCTCTGCCCATTTCCCATCTGGTCATTAAAGGCCACTAGTGATAAAAAAAAACTTAAAAACCCACAAAACATATGCATAGCTGAACTGCTGTTTTAACTTTACAGATTTAGGCTGGTTTAAAATGCTAAACATTTTTGATCAATTAGAAATTAATAGGCGCGCTGTCAGGCTGCTGGATGTGCAGCTGTTTCTGGATGAGTAAATGAATGAGTTCCCTCTGCTGTGTGTCTCATGTCTCCTTTTGTTTCGGGTGGCTGAGCAGCATCAGCATCCTTTTCTTGCCGTGTGAGGCTCTCTCTGTCATCGCCTCTAGAGGTTTAGTTGTCTGTGGTTACTGAAGCACTGCTAATGTTCCACATTGGGTGTCATTCCCACAGTTACACTGATGATCACAGTGACAGCTCTGACCAAGCTGGTGACAATTTCTCCTTGTGAAATTCAGTTTTTGAGGCTTTTTAACACCTAATGTTCCCCCAAACGTATTGGTGAGTTCTTTCAGCATCTGTATTTTCATGAAGCACTACACCCTATAGAGATAGCTCAACCGTGGTTTGTGTTCTGATGCAGATTCAGTGGCCATGCAGCTTAAATGCGAACAACCTTGCCTAAGTTGAAGGGCTCTGATTGTCATCAGCTCTAATTGAGGGACCAGGCTCTTCCCAAATGTCAACAACTGCCAATCAGGGACATCTAAATATCATGGTCGATTGAATAAAACGACACGTGTGGCACATGTGGGCACATGTGGTGTGTGGGATACAGTGGCACCTTTTGTTGAAGATAATGACACCTCAGTTCATCTACTTTCTCTCCAGCACCAGTGAAGAGAAAAAAGAAAAAAGGGGACGTTGATGGGAGAGGATGAGCAAAAACCATTAGTTCTTTTGCCACTCACACAAAGTCTGACAGGGAACCTGCATTAATGACCGCCATCTTTTATCCTCACCTTCTTTTTCATTCTTTCTTCTCCCTTAGCTACATCTGATTCAGGTACTCTGTCACTCCGCTCCCTGTAATCATATGCATATTCTGACTATTCACAATTTCCACCTCCACCTATTCGTCCTCTGTCTTTGTCACCTGCTTGCTCTTCCATTTATCCCTTACATCCCATTATGAGTCTCCCTCTGTCTCAGTTCCTTTCCATCTCTCCGCTGCAGGTGTTTGACAGTCACACTGTCGTCATACGGCTCTTGTTCTATTTTAATCTGACTCCTCTGTTTGGGAACAGACACCTACATGCTTCCACCATTCTCTAGACTCCCTCTCATTCTCTTTTTCCTCTCCTGGGTCTTTTCCATGAGCTCTGCTTATCAATACAGAGCTGCAGAACTTTTTCCACTAAATCAGAAATACAATTGTTGCTGCATAGAAAACTGTTGCAGCAGCACTGAAAACTCCACAGTATTTAAAAAGCAGAAAATGGTAATTGTCACATGAAAACAAACTTTATTTAAAGTGTCTTGTCTTTAAACTCTGTACCAGTGATGTATCCTTTAATGTTAAATTTTAAGGTGTGATTTTAACCAAACCATCTGATGTTTCTATAATTCAACAGATGTGATGAAGACCACAGGTTCAACTACTTCATAAAATGTGATTATTGAGTGATGTATGGTTGAGTTACAGATCAAATGGTGTGGTTATTTGAGTTCTTTATGGCAGCACCTGTCCAGGACTACAGTGCAGTCACATTAAAATACTACTACTTCTAATAATAATAATAATAATAATAATAATAATAACACACACACACACACACACACACACATATATATATATATATATATATATATATATATATATATATATATATATATATATATATATATATATATATATATATATATATATAATTACATTAAAATGGAGACACAAAATATTTTGAGCTGTTGACCAAAAATGTTTTAACAGTACATAAGTAGGACTTGTTGATCATGCATTACATAACTCTTTATGAAATTTTCTGCAGAACATTTTGTTGATATGATCTATTTTTAATTGTGTTTCATCTTTGCCTTGTTTTTACTTTGGTGTTGTTTTTTAAAGGGCTATATAAATAAACATGGTATGGCATATTGTTGTCTTTTCAATCAAGGCAGTGGTACTTTAAATCTAAATACATCATTTAAACACTCTCTCCATGGATGTCAGTATTATCAGTTCTGCTGCTTTGGTTATAGTAAAGTGCTACTAATTTTGATGAAACCCAAAATCAAATTTGAGTTTTTTGTGCCTGATGCTAATCCGAGTTGGTTAATTATTAAGTATTTATCTAGTCTTAGACTGATACATTTTTTTACAACACAGACAAAAACACTACTGTGCTTTGAAAAAGCATTCAGACAACCATCCTCGTATTTTAATTTGGACTTCATTTGATAGACTAACACAAAATAGTGCATAATTGTGTAGTGGAAGAAACTCAAAATCTGAAAAGTGTGGAGTGGATTTGTATGCAGTCCCCTGAGTCTTTGCAGAACCACCTTTTGCTACAATTACACCTACAAGTCTTTTGTAGTATGTCTTCACCTGCTTTGCGCATCGAAAGACTTTTTGCTCATTCTTTTTGCAAAATATGTCAAGCTCAGTTAGACTGGACAGAGAACATCTGTGAACATTAATGTCCATGTTTTAACATAGATTCTTAGTTGAATTTAGGTCTAGACTTTGACTGGGCCATTCTTACACATGATTTCATCTAAATCATATACGGTAGGGGTTGTTGCTTTATTATAAGGTGAACTCTGTCCCCCAGTCTCAAGCATTTTGCATCCTCTAACATGTTTTCTTCAAGGATTGACTGATATTTATCCAACCCTATTTATCCTTCCTGTCAGCCCTGAACAGTCTGCGTGTCTCTAATGAAGAAAACCACCAAATGAAACTGCTTGGATTGTAAGGATCTAGATGTGGGGGTATGCTTTTGTATTCTTGTTTCAAACTTTCCCCGAAGAGGATATCTGTTGGAGGGCATGACTCTCCTGCGGACCACACACCCGGCTGCAATCATGTCATTTGGCTACTGGTGATACAAAGAGCAGTTGGAGGACCTATCTTCACCTGATGGTCAACCTCTGGGTATCGTTAAACCTCCGAGTGTGATCCCTTCAAGTATTCCAGTGAAAATAATTTAGATTCTCCAGCTTACCTTGCCTGAATTTCTCCAGGCTTTTCCTGTGCATTCCAGGTTGAAGGTGTTACTGCTGACCTCCATCCAAAGATTCACCTTTCCAAGACAATCCTCCTCTGTTGGTTTCTCATTTCATGGTTGCTTTGGCTGCTCCCTCGTCTTCTACTTCTATTTGCCTGCCTGCTCTCCAACACCCTCTGCTCAAACCCTGCTGGACCTCACATACAGATTCTTATGACAAACAAAGAATTCCGTTCTGACAAGATCCTTTTCCTGATGCTGACATCTTCTACCCACCGCATGGATCTTCAAGCCTCCCCGGCATCTGCCTTCCATCCTGGAATCATAAGATTCTTCCCTTCTCAGTATCTCACAGATTCACCTAACTTGTGGTCAGCATTCTAGCCATTGTCTCTCTTTCCCAGACGATGCAGAAACGTGAAACCCTATTGCCTGCTTTATGTGTCTGCCTTCATACAATAAACTGTCTAATCTGTGAATCTGTGTGTTGGTCAGAAAACTCCCTGGTATCATGACATGGGTGGCATTTTCAGTGTGATGGCACCTCCTGGATGAGTCGCTGACGTGCTCTTGAAGTAAATTTGGCTTGCCAGACACTCCTTCACCATGTTTTCTCCATTTATAACTCTCACTGCAGGTCTCTGAAGTCCCAAAGCCTTGGAAATGGATGTGTAACCTTTCCAAAGTGACTAATGTCAATGACTTCATCTGTTCCTAAGTTTCTTTAGATAAGGACACAGAGTGTTGCTTTTTGAGATCTTTTAGCCAACCTCAAGTTGTCAGTAAGGCTTTATTTAAGGGATTTTTTTCTTCTTTCTTTAACTCTTTGCACATTCTCAGTTGATCTGCATTTGCAAGATTTATAGCAACCAGTTGCAGAAATCTGCTATGTTTGTGAAACTGTTACAAGGCCAAAAAAATGTGATAGTCTGAGATACAGACTAAATCTGTTTTATGTCACATTTCTCTGTAAAGCATGGAGGACTTCAAAGCATCTAGAAGACACACATGGGATTTGGTGGCCAACAAGTGAATTAGTCTCGTTTGAGGTAGGATGGATGTGATAAGCTTTAATGTGATAAAACAGAACTAAAGGTACATATTACTAATCTGTTTGCTTAGGGTGATTTCTAGTCTTTTTTTCTTGCTATGCAGTCGCTAAGGGCTACTTAATACAACCAAAAAGCAGCTACTGCCCCTAATGGTGCATTAGCATGTTAACACTGACCTGTCAGCTGCATAATTACTGTTCTTTTGTACCATAGAGAAATCTGGAGACAGATCAACATTATTACACTTCCACTGAATTTAACTCTCTACCAATTATTCTCCTCTTTCAGTGAACAGACCTGTAATTTCAAGCCAAAACTGCGTATCTCCTCACAGAAGCTGCCAAAAGATCTGTGACGCAAACATACCCTCCCTCCAAGTCAACTTTCAGGGTGAACAGACAAAACTATGAACGAACTAAACACTTCCTCTTTGGGCAAGAAACAAAAAGTCAGGAACCAGCCATCCCACACACACACATACACACACTCGGAGACAACAGAGAAATGAATTCCCTGTGTTCACATGTTCAAACACTCCTTTTAAACATGGGGCCTTTCACCCGACTCCCTCCGTCTGTTCAGCACATCGGTGAGTGAGGAGCTGTATGAGCTACATGAACTTCAAAGTGTACACCTGGGGCATGAATGCAGCAAATTAAAAATGAAAATGTATTAAACTGAATTATAAACAAGGTGTGATTAGTTGGCCCAATTTATACAGGCACAGGTGCAAGCTCACAAATCCAGCTTTAATTAGTGAAAACCAAACACAGGAACACAACACACACTCACAGTTTAAAACACACAGAAACACACACTGTAAGTGAACTTAAACTTCCAGCAAGTTGTGCTATTTTGAACTCCAGTAGTTTGTACACTTTGTAAGTGTACTTTACGTATGTCACTGGGTGTGTGTGTGTTGCACCATTGTTTAGCAGTAGAATAAATTTCCTGTTAGAAATTCCAGGATGGGCTCTACTCTGGGAGCTTCCCTATTTATCTGCATGTGTGTATGTGTGTGTGAAAGCATGGACAAACACACAGCTTCACAGAGCAGTACAATACCTCTGTCTCCCTGAGCTACCTCGAAGTCTCCTTGACATTTCTCTCCTCCCCTTTTTCCTCCCTCTCCATCTTTTCTACTCCTGGGTCACTTGATGTCCTTTTACACACACCTCTCTGTTCCCATGACCTCCTTTCCTCTCATGAGGCTCTCCCTCTTAAAAAAAGGCCCACCTTAAAACAGCTGCACTAGGCTCGCCACTAAAACGAACAATTGTAAAGAATGCATTTATAACTTATTCCTTGAACCATAATAAAAATTTTAAAAATGTACAAGTAGAAAGGGGAAAACTAAGGGATTTGGGAGTGTGAGGCTGTTAGGCTTTGCTAGAAAGTGTTTGTGAAGTTCAGCCATGACTTTTGACCTTTTGTAAAGAGACAGATGCTATTTTGTACTTTGGGTCTTTTTTTGTTACAAAGTATGCCTCAATTTGTTCCTACGTTAGGAACATTTCGTACCTACTTTGACAACCAGTACTGTAAGCAAATGCTATATGACTTCAATAAATCATATCTATTGGCATGAGGCTGCTCAGAGTTATTTGGGTTTGATGAGGGGATCCAATCAGGATCAACTGATCCTACCAGAACCACAGTAGAAACAAAGTGGAACATAAACTTTTCAAAACATAATGTGCAATTGAGCATTTTTTTTTTAGTCATGCACCAAAGAATTGACTGGTGACCAGAATCAGACAATATTTTAGTGACTTGGAAGTCCGGACCTAAAAATCCAAACTTTTTTTGATCAGTGAATGTACCCTGCATACAGTCATGTGAAAAAATTAGAACACCCTATGACAACCTGTGTGTTTATTAAAATGGAAATTTCTAGATTTAGATTCAGCTCTGAGCACAGTGACTTATTAATGTAGTACTGAATCTATCCTCATTGACACTATCAGCGTTGACAGGAGAGAAATGAATCATCTCATTTCTGCAGTGTTATTCTTTCACATCCCATAGATTTATTTGATTGTTTCTGTTTCATTCATGTTGAAAATATTCTTTGTGTAAAATATATTTAGCCAAAATGACATCAAAGACAGGAAACGTTCCTGGGGACACACTCTGACAGAGTCAATAAGAAATTAACCACGTTAAACCACTGTCAGAAAATGCCCCCGAGTATTGTTTAAAAAAAGGATTACTTGCTGTCATGATTTGATATAGTGGCCCCTCCCCATTTATTCGCATTGCTGTAAAAGATGTTTAAAAAGCCTTAAACTAAACAGATCTTTTATGACAAATAATGACTGAAAAATTTGGAAACATCCAAACATCTATTCGGTGGGGAAAATCAAATGTTAGGAATGAATCTGCTTTACAAAATCACAGTTAGAGTCACACATAACAGTTGTTATGAAATGAATGTGACTAAAGCCTTGATTAATCTACACTTTATATATATATATATATATATATATAAAAATCCCTTCTCACCCTCCAACCTCTGAGCTCGGGTCCTCTACCAGAGGCCTGGGAGCTTGATCTTGGCTGTGCATTTCTGGACTGAGATGTCTGACTGCCCCGATGTCTGCCTGATGACCACAGGCACCACTGTGGTCTTCACCTTCCAGGCCTTCTCCAGTTCCTCTCTGAGGCCCTGGTATTGTCCTGGTGGTGTGGATCAGTGAGTCGATGTCTCGTTTGGTCTTAGCGTACAGCTTGATATATATATATATATATATATATATATATATATATATATATGCCACATTTGATGGACACACATCCATCGGCATTGAGTCATAGGCTTTCTTGTAATCAATCCAAGCCGTGCACAGGTTGGTGTGTCGGCTGTACTCATGTATTTATCCATGTGCCCACCTATCTTAGCTGACATGAGCTTCCATGTTGTAGAGAGACAGGTTTGTCAGAATCGGCTCACTTCCCTCCTTGTTACCTTGATTTTAGCCTCTAACTGTCTTTTCCATGGTGGGTATTGAATCTCATGGTTGCTCCTATAGCCGAGCATCTCATGGATCACTGATGCTGAGTTGTACACCAGCTCATTGGTTTCCGTTATGGTGTTGGTAGGGATCGTTCTCAGTGCTGCATTCACATCTTCAATGAGACTTTCTGATGGTACTTCACTCAGCCGTTGTAATTGGCATCGGGATTGCCTGGTGTTCATTCGGGCCACGATCAACGATCAACTCTCAGGTCAGTTGCTGCCTCGTTCAGCTGTGATGGTTCGTTCATTATTGGGGCTGCATACCCAATCTCCGGGTGGGGAGTTGAAGCTAACTCCCCTCTGACCTGGCGTCCTGGCTCCCCCTTGCCGTAGCATTTGTGTTGTACCTCGTCTATCTGAAGTTGTGACAGCATTTGCGGATGTTGGAACACTGAGCTACTAGTTGTTTGGCAGTTAGTGTTGAATGGGGATGTCGACGTAACCATTCCTCCCGCATTCTTTGCATGTAACCCCTCTGACTAGGGTTACTTGAGTAGTAGCATTCCAACAGATCCAAGTTTTCACCTCTCGCCCAATTCCATGTTGTTCCAGTAACCCATTTTTCGTGAAGGTGCCCTGGTTCCCCAGCACCTGACGCAGACCTTGTTTGACCGGGCGACATGGCGTGGATGAGAATTTGGCATGGCATTCCTTTGTCTCTCATCATGAGGTAGGCAGTAGCGCGAAGGATCTTGCCTAAGGACCCACACTGGATATCTCAACAAAGCGACCCGGCCTGGATTTGAACCCCGGTCTCCCGGGTGAAGGTCGGGTGACTTACCCATTGAGCTACCCAGCCGCTGCTTTTTATATATATATATATATATATATATATATATATATATATATATATAAATAAATAAATAAATAAATATATATATATATATATATATATATATATATATATATATATATATATAATAAATAAATAAAAAAAAATAAACACACACACACACGCACACTAATACAGAGGTGGATGAGAATCCAAGTTCATCTCGCATATCGCTGCTGTGCACAGTGGAGGGGGGGGGTGGTTAGTTTTCAAATGAATAGTGCCCAGGGCGAGCTCTTCATTTTTGCCCCTTTCCTGACTGCTTCCATGATTCCAAC
Source organism: Anableps anableps (assembly GCA_014839685.1). Classification (NCBI taxonomy): domain Eukaryota; kingdom Metazoa; phylum Chordata; class Actinopteri; order Cyprinodontiformes; family Anablepidae; genus Anableps; species Anableps anableps. The sequence goes on along the minus strand of CM026068.1, from coordinate 20,564,046 downwards.
ATCCACAGAAACTGTCACATTTTGCAAAGATGAAACTTTTTTTTCCTAGATGAGCAAATCTAAAGAGAGCCCCAAGTCTTTCTAGCTAAAAGAAAAAAAGAGTAACTTGCCCCTCACCCCACATGGACACTATTTTATTGACAGCAGTAACACACTGATCACACAGCAAGCAGGGGTTCCTTCTCAACACACAGGGAGCCAAGACCTCATTGACAGCACATGCATGAAAGCAATAGAAAACGTGTTCAAGGGGCATCTGATGGATAAATCTGTTCTGTTTTTGAGATGGTGCTCATGGTTCCCCATATCTAATGCCATCCTTGAGCAACTGTCCATATGGTCCACTTCAAAAACAACTCCTAGTAAGAGAGGTAAATGTAGTTAGGTGCAGTTCTCACTGTTAGAGAACTGCAGCAAATCCTACATTCTGAGATTATTCCCCTGCAATAAATAATATATTAATTTTTATTAATATTCTATGATCCGACCACTAAAATAATGTTTCTTGCCTTTCTTATATATTACTGAAAAACATTTTATCTTGAAACGTGCAAAAAGAAACAGTTTTAAAGACTCAGAAGAGGATGCAGAAGTTGAAAGTCAGTCACCTGTCAGTTGCAACATTTACACCTTTTGTCTAATGTTTTGTAAATTCACTTCTGCCATCAAAATTTCAACTTCTAAAATAACTGGGGTTTTTTTTGTTGTTGTTTTCTTTTCAAGGGTTTAGTTTAACCCAGGTAAATGAAACAGTAGAGCAGATAAAAACAATCACTTTGAGAAGTTTTCACAAAATAAACTATAAATACAATATTTGATACATGTATAAAACAACTTATAGATCAAATGTGTACAATTTGAAAACATTTGTTTCTGCTTTTTATTCTAATTTTTTACTTTTAATTCCCTCCACTCCACAAGGTGTAGAAAAGGAGATTGACAAACATGCCTACACTCTTTTCCCCCTGGGGCTAATTTGGTCCCACTGACTCAGAGTAAAAAGTGTTTATTCGAATAAACTCATATACTTCAAAACTAGCAGTGCATCAAAAACAACGTGTTCTCAATTATTAGCCAAGTCAAGGCTGTAATAAGCTCATCCCAAATGTTCCACTTTGCATCTTGTTTTCAGATAACACTGCTTTTCCAATAAAAAAAAACAAAAAAAAAAAAAAAAAAAAAAAACAGGGGATCTTCCAGAGGCATGAAGACAATAAAACACAAATATAAATAATCAAAATAAACCCCAAAACTTTATCTGTGTTTAAATATAAAATGACTGAAAAGATTTGACACTAAAAATATATTAAATAAACTATGGAAATTTAACAACTGTATTTCACTCTCATTGAAAGAGACCCCGTTCGGACCCAGCATTAAAAAGTGTAACTACAGTTTACAGGTCCTTCATGGGTTCAGAAAGAAACAAAAAAAGCAATCATGGACCTGAAATGGGACCATTAGAGATGCATCATCATCCTCAAATCAATCATCCTTTTGGTGACAAAAATCCTAATTTCAGTCTGTCAAGCTGTTGTATGTTTGGTATTTTTCATAGAATCAAATACATAAATGTAAACAAGTTGTGTGTTTGTGACTAGCTGCAAACTAACTAACTAAGATCCTTATTTAAATTCAGCCATTTGACAAGTTTTCTGTTGTGTTCACACACCTCTGGTTTATTCACTCAGTTTATCTACCAGATTAGAGTTAGGTGATATAAGAACCAACGGAACAAATTCCTTTGAAAATGGTGCTGGACTGAAAATTAGTGAAAAGTCATTTAAAGACCTTTGGAAAGCCCAAAGAACAATTAATCAAGACAAAACACAAAAAAGTCAGCCTTACTGGAAACAAAATAAAACCAGATGAGAGATGACTCAAGTCTTTTGCACAGTGCTGTAAATGCACACTGGTTAACTAAGATGCACTCCTGGCACTGGGAGGAAAGTATGAAACTCAGACTTAGATGAAATTCATCAAAGGCTGCTTCTGTTGGCAAAGAATATGTTATGGAAAATAATTATAACCCCGATAGCATGAGCATAATATGGAACAAGCCCAGAAACAGCAATTACAAGCTGGCGGAGATGGGTATACTAATTGAAGAGGAGTAATTTGTTGCCTCCCTGCTCTTTGGATACTTGAACAATGACATCTGAGAAGATGAAATATTTGAAGGAAAATAAATCGACTTACTGAGCCCTAAAGAGATCACGTTTTCTTCCCCTGACAGGACCATGTTTTCCCAACATTGTTTCCCATGTACAAAGCTCAAACTCATCTCTGTGACTTTTATTTTCAATTCAGGCAATCAAGTACTGAGTGAGCAGCACTGTGGATCAGCACTTTCTACTCTAAATATTTGGTGTATCTCTTGATTCTCTGCCACAGCTACAGACAAAAACAAGCAGTCTGACTGCAGGTGAGAATTTGTTTATGTTTTCACGTCGAGGCGGATGGGCAACTTGTCTGCGCTTTTTCTTTATTCCATTCATGCTTTTATCCAATCATGTCAGGTCAGTACCATTGGCTTGTTCTCCTGCAACAATCAGTCATCTGTAACAGGATGCTGCTGCCTGGCCTGCTCACAAACACTGACATAGGTCCTTCATGGTCTTGTGATTGTCTACTTTTAATTGGCTCCCAGTGAGACCGATACAGTTTCAACCATAACAGGGTGAGGTGCATAAAAGCCAAGTCTTGATGTAGCTGTCAGACAATTATATCTTCATACATATTGGTCTTAAATGTGAAAGAGCTGTTAAAACCTCAGTTTAATGGGAAAATTAGTCATTTTTGATCTCTTTGTCATGCTCCTTTCTTTTATATATTTTTTCCAGATTCTTTCGAATATATCCCATATTTAAATATGTAAAAAATATATATCTGTGTTTTATGACATGTAAGACTATATAATAGCTGATTTCCCTTCTTATGAAGCACTCATATGAAGGACATGGTGCCACAGGGAAAAGAACAATGTGTTCATTGTTCATTTTTAGATTTCCTTCGAAAATCTCCCATTAACCAGTGAGGCAGGGTTGTAAAACATCCTGAAGCAAAAAGACAAGCTACATAAGGTAATTGCACAAAATATAATTTTTGTCTGTCACACTTCATAATGTCTCTAACAAAGAGTGTTCTAAAATGTGGACTCTTTCTGTCTGAAATAAAGCTGTACAAAATATTGAATCACAATCATAATAGCAATATCGGTGTGTGCAACACGTAAATTGCAAAGAACTGATTGGATGAAACATTGGGTTGGCTGTCGCTTTGCATGACACTATTATATTTGGGCAGTTAATGGATTTTCACTGTATGTTGGTTAATCACAATAGTAGAATCCTCAGAATACTGAAAAATAACATGGTAGCGTACAGTAACTGGCAAAAGTATTAATCCACTTTAAAATCACACACTTCAATTAATTTTATTGGCATTTATGAGATAGTACAACAGAAATGACTGCAAAACAAGAAATTAATTTCAAATTTCAAATTTCAAAGCAAAAATCTGAAATGTGTGGCATGCATATGAATTATGTACATAGCAGCTTTGCACAACTTTCATTTTTGTCTATTGTTTCTCACAAAATAGCTCAAGTTCAGTTATCAGCTTTGAACCAGATTCTCTGTTGGATTTATGTCCAAGTCATTCCAACACATGGATATGATTTGATCTTTAGTCTAAAACCTTGCATTGTATCTCTAGCTGAATGTTTTTTTTCATTGTACTTCTGGAAAATGAACCTTTGCCACAGTCCAGAATCTTTACAGCCTCTAACAGGTTTTCTTCCAGGATTGCTTTGTATTTTGCTTTTTCCATCTTTCTAGCAAGTCTTGCAAGCTTTCCTGCCAATGCCAAAGAACAGCATCCCTTCACCATGATGCTATCACCACTATGTCACTGTGCAATGGTGTCTTCATGAAAATATGCATTGCTAGATTTTCACCACAAATTTGATTTTGACCTTATCTGTCCAAAGCACCTTCTTTCACAGTGTTCCACATGGCTTGTGGACTACAAATTGGACTTTTAACAACTTTCTTTCAAAAACAACTCTCTTCTGGAAGCTCGTACAGAAAGACAAAATTTGTGGAGTGCAAAACTAACAGCTGTCCTTTCAAGCTCTTTGAGATGTTCAAAGAATAGAATATTGTTCTATATCCCTGACCTATCTGCTCTATTTCTTGGTCTTCATGATGCTGTTCGTTCACTAATGTTCTCTAACAAACCTCGGAGGCCTTCAAAGAACAACTGGATATGTATTGAGATTAAATTACATATAGGTGAACTTTATCTACTAATTGGGTGACTCCTGATGAGATTTGGTAGCACAGGATTTTATTTTAGAGCATCATCTTAAAAGAGGCTGAATACAAATGAAAGAGGCCCTTTCAATTTTTCATTTTCTTGTACAAACATTTTTTATTTTCCTTCACTTTACAAAATATTCATTAGTTTTTCATCTCACACATACAATCCCACTAAAGTGAAAAACTTAGATGGATATGAATACTTTTGCAAGGCACTGTAATGTTTTCCTAATATTTTGCAGCCTTGGTCTTGATGAACTTGACAGCCTAACTTTAATGCTTACATAGATGTTAAACATTGTACATCAGTCTGATTAAATGCATGTATGAACAAATAATTTTAATCATAGTTGAACTACATTCATGTGATACCACTACTCTGCTGGAAACACAATACAAATCAAACCTAGAAGCATTTGTTATATTGGCAAAATGAGACGTAATTAAATCAAAGCTTCAGGGTAATTTCTGCCGCTGCTGTTTAAATTAACGTTGCAGTATGTAACTTATATAAAAAATATTTTTCTACATATTTGTTGAAGCTGTCACTATGTTGTGACAGAATGGTATGAGACAAATAATCTGTGAAAAAAAATCAAGCTCCTCTGCTTTCTCCCAGTGCTAGCTAGAAACAATTAATTACAGCCAGGAAGCAAATCTTAGCGCTGTCAATCACCGTCTGAGTGGCTCTGCTCACCCCCTCTGCTCTCTGCTATGCTGCAGCTCGCTGTGACTGAATACTTAGGCTAGTTAGCATGACCACAGATGATGATGGATAAACGGTTTTCCCTGTAACGGTAAGTTGTTTCTCCACCATTAGCACCTTTAGCAGTGAGTACATGAGGTTGACTGACAGTGCTAAGACCTTCCTTCTGGCTCTGACTGGCTGTTTTAGGTCGGGATCGTTTAAGGACCAACCTGAGGGCACACTGAAGTATGGGTGTGACTCAAAGGATTCATATCCTAATAAGACCAGTGCACTCCTATGAATGAAGATATGAATCAAGGACTGAATTAGGGAAATTTTACTTTTAGATTACAATGCTTTCTTATATACCAGATTGTATCAATTCACCATTAGAGTCCATATGAAACAGCTAATGCAGCCCATCTCTTGCTGCAGTTTGGGAAGTGATGACAATGATGATGAGGATGAAGGCAAGAGGGGAAATAAAAAGGACAGCAATGGAGGACAGAGACAAGTGGAGAGGAAAATAGGGTCATGCTAAGTTGTAGAGGGAGAAGATGCAATGAAGACATGTGAAGAGGAAGAGGAGAGGACAGAAAGACCTTTTACTAATGAGGCTAACTGTGTGCTGACAGTGGGGCACCAGACACTCAATCAATCCCAGCCCTGGAGATTTCCAACGCACACGTGTGCACAAACGCACACATGCACACCCAACCGCACACACACAGACACACACACACACACACACACACACACACACACACACACACACACACACACACACACACACACACACTCATACTGAATCAGTCCTGTACGGACAGCCTGAAAGTGTGCAGCACCAGCCCCAGGCCATAAGTCTGTCTGAAGGATTCGTGCTACAGACACACAGATCAAGCAGAGCAAACAGGATACCCGCCGTGGCTGGACATAAACAACTGCAGCTCATATGTCCACAAACATCATATATAGTGCTGTGAAAAAGCGACTTACCCCATTTGACTTTGTTGTTACTCTTTTTAACACTAGCAAAGATAGCCTGATTAAACACAAAAAGTAGTTTTTAAGTGACGACTTTATTAAATCAATGAAAAAAAAAATATTGAAGCCAATCTTGCACTATGTGAAAATTCCCCAATAAACTATATAACCAGACTTGGTGGTAACAATTCCCATAAAATGTTTGTGATAACTGACAATTAATCTTTTCAATCTTGTTCTTTGCAGAATTGTTTTGAGTCAGTCACATTGAAGGGTTTTCCAGGATGAACAGCTGATGTGAAGTCATGCCACAGCATCTAAGTCAGATGTAAGTCCAGACTTTGACTAGACCAATCCAAAAGCCTTATATTGTTTTTCTTTCAACTATTTAGTGTTGTCCTTGTTTCTGTGCTTTGGAACATTGTCTTAGTATACAACACAAGGGCACTTCAGCTTAAGGTCATGAACTGATGGCCCAACATTCTCCTTCAGGATTATCCGCTGGAGAGCGGAATCCACGGTTCCATCAGTTAAGACATGTTTTCATTGCATCTTCTCCCGCCCAAGCCATCAAACTATCACTACCATGTTTCACTGACAGTGTGATGATATTTTTTGAAAATGATGTGTCAGTTTTACACCAGAATTAACTTGGTAATCATCATACAAAAAGCACCACTTCTATTTTGTCGGTACCCAGACTTCTTTCTCAGAAGTATAGAGTCTTTAAGATCTTTTTGGGGAAATTTGAGACGGGCCTTTGTGTTCTTTTTGGTCAGTAGTGGTTTTGGCTCAAAAAGTTTCCCGTGAAGGCCATTTTGTCCAGTATTTTTCTTGTGGTGGAAAATTGACCATTGACTTTAGCGGAGGCAAGTGAGGCCTACAGTGCTTTAGATGTTGCGATGCATTCTTTTATGACCTTTGAAAAGACTCGCTGATGGTCCCTTGCTCCCTAATGGTTCTCACTGTTCACCGGAGTCCCCCTTAGAAATTGCTTGGTTAACCTTTCCTGACTGACTGATGTCAATAAGTTGTTTTTTTTTTTTTTTTTAATCTGTTCTTGCATTTCTTTAGATCAGGGCATGATTAGTGTACTTCATGTTGCCAGACAGGTTCTATTTAGGTTGCTCTTAAAAATCAGGCAGTATTTAGCCTTGCGGTGAATAAAAACTGAACCTAAAATTGTGGCTATTTATAGTTAATGCAAGAGATACAAAGTGGAAGGACAAATAGTTTTGCACATAGGGCCAGGTTGGTTGGATCAGATTTTTTTTCACTTAATCAATGAAATCATAAATGGAAAAACTGCCTTTTGTTTTTACAGAGGCGATATTAGTCTAATTTTAAGTTTTGTTTGATGATCTGAAACGTTTAAGTCAATAATTTTCCATTACACTCTTCACCAAATTACATATGGTTCAACAATGATGCAGCAAAGCTATCGGTGTCCAAAATCACATCCCTAGAAAAGATGGGTAAATTGTGAATCCGCTCAATTGGGTGAAAAAAGAAACAAGCTGCGTTTGTCACACATTTGCTTTAATTTGAACAGAAAGTGAGAGACGCTTGGCTAAGTTTGCTCTGCTGACTAAACACAAAAAGAGTAATTTATAAAATGAAAATGAATTAGATGAAGAAGTCCACAAAGCAGTGTAAGGCCCACTCAGCTGATTGTAGTGGAAGTGATTGATAGGAGGCTTACTGATGGATGGCAGCTACTTCACATCCACACACAGCCACAGATACTCAAACACACACAACAGTGTCCAGATGCAAAGCCAATGATATAGTAAAAACTGTTATTTATTTTGTTTGAATCTTGCCCAGAGCTGCCTTATCAGGGACTAGCAGGAGTGGACTCTGAATTTCAAAATAGCTACATCTCTCCTCTGTGCAAATATATCTGTAGCCTATATGTGTTTGTGTATGTATTTGTTACAGGAGCATTATGTGAAGGTTTTGCTCAGTACTAATGTCTGCAAGTATTATAGGAGTTTGGTACTGTAAGCCGAGAGCTTGCATAACTACAAATACACATTTAGGAAGATAAAACATTTGCACCAGTGTTTCAATGTCACACGATATCTCAGTTACATTTTTTTCACTTGTGAACTCTACAGTAGGTCACCTATTTTAATGCAAAGATCAGATTTTATTAATAATTTTACATCTATTATGAAGTGCAATATTTATTCACACACTAAACGTCATATATTGTCAGAGAGGAAGATGATCAAAGATCACAAGCTTCAATGTACTTTAATGGAATTTTATTTGAAAGACCTACACATAGTAGTACATAAATGTCAACTGAAAGGAAAATGATACATTGGTTTCAAAGTTTTTTTTTTATTATTTTGTTTTGTGTTTTTTTTTTTTTAAAAAAAAATTCTGAAAGATGTGCTATGTTCAGCCCCCATGAGTAAATGCTCTGTACAACCAACTTGTGCTGCAACTAAAATGTTTGTTGCGGCTTTTGTGGCACATCTCTATTTTTGTGCCCATTATTGTTTGCAAAATAGCTCAACCTCAGTTTTATTACAGATCCATTCAATAAATTAGAATATTTTTGAAAAGTCCATATATTTTACGAACTTTATCACTAAGTGAAACACATTATATAGATTAATTCTATAAAACTAATTTATTAAAGCACTGTTGCCTTGCAGCAAGAAGGTCCTGGGTTCAAATCCAGCCTGGGGTCTTTCTGCAAGGAGTTTGCATGTTCTCCCTGAGCATGCGAGGGTTCTCTCTGGGTACTCCGGCTTCCTCCCACAGTCCAAAAACATGACTGTTAGGTTAATTGGTCTCTCCAAATTCTCCTTAAGTGTTAATGAGTGCGTGCATGGTTGTTTGTCCTGTCTGTCTCTGTGTTGCCCTGCGATGCACTGGTGACTTGTCCAGGGTGTACCCTGCCTCTCGCCCGATGACCTCTGGAGATAGGCACCAGCCCCTCTTGCAACCCTGCAAGGATAAGCGTGATGGATAATGGATGGATGAATGACTGTAAATTGAGATTTGTGAAAAGCAGTTTTCAGGTCTTGCAACAGATTCTCAATAGGACTTTGACTGGACCATTACATGTATAAACTTTGACCTAAAGTATTCAATTGTATCTTTGGCTGTATGTTTAGGGTTGTTGTCCTGCTGGAAGGTTGCTGCCTTTTAACAGGTTGTCTTCTAGGGTTACTCTGTTTTAGCTGCTACTGCCATATTTTAAAGTGTGGATGGTGTGTTCAGGAGGATGTACAGAGTTAGTCTTCTTCCACACATATCCGTAAAGATGTAGGCCCAAAAGGTTTAGTCTCATATCACCAGAGCACCTTCTTCCACATTTCCTGTGTCCCCTACATGGTTTATGACAAACTACAAACTAGACTTCCTAAGGCTTTGTTTTAGTCACTCCTTCATAAAAGCTAGACTTGTCAAGTGTAGAAACAATAGTTATCCTTTCAACAGATTCACCCACCCGAGTTGTGGATCTCTGCAGCTTGTACAGTGATATTAGGGGCGCCCTGGTTGCTTTTCTGATCAGTGAGCTCCTTCCTGGCCTGTTAGTTAAAATGGCAAAAAAAATCCATTACTTGGAAAGTTTGTTATTCTTCCACACTTGTTCCATTTTCAGATTGAACAGAGCTCTGTGTTCAAAGCTTGCGATATTGTTTTCTAACCTTACTCTGCTTTAAACTTCTCTGCATCTTCATCTCTGGCCTGTCTAGTGTGATCTTTGGTTCATGGTACTGTTTGCTTATTAATTTGCTCTAACAAACCTCTGAGGCCTTCACAAAACAGCTAAATCACAAACAGGTGGATTTTATTTTCTAATTAAGTGTCTGACGGCAAATGGTTGCAGTAGCTGTTACTTAGGAGTATTGGAGTAAAAGGAGTAATCACAAGTTTGGATTTTCTTTGTTCTTTGTTACATTACAAAATGTGTAGATATAGGTGCTAGGAATACATATCAAAGTATTTAGCTTATGTATGAACAGTAGTATGAAGTGAATGTGACAAGAACTAAAAATAGCCATATGCAACCAGAAAGTTCTTAATTATTGTAGTTTTCAGACTTTTTCAAATACATTTTTCAGTTGTTTTAGTTATAGAAGCTTGTCTTCTCAGATTTAGCTGCATTAATTAGAAAGAGGTATAGTGCTAGAGCTCTGGCTGCAATACTTACTTGTTTAAATAGATATATTACAACCACAGTGTAAGTTCATAATCAGAACTGAAACATAAAATTATGTGTCAGTGACAAATCAGTCCTGCTGGACATCTCCTTTTGCCATGTATTCAAGTTTGTAGAGATGACTTTCATTTAATTGAAATTTAACTGCAAATACTTTATGAAATGCAAAATCACTCTGACACCACTGTCTGATGCTCAGTGCTTTAGTGAGAATGATACTGTATGAAAATAAGTAAAAAGTGAATATTTCAAATACGGCTAATGTTTCTCTATCTTTCTCGCTCCCAGTGTATGTGTGCATGTTGGTGGTTGTGAGTTATTGTGTGTAGAAAAAGTCTGATTATCTTCAGGCCATTTGTTCTCTTCAACAAACACACTCATGCACACTGAAGGTCAACCATTTTTAACCGTGCTATCATAGCTATGTAACTTACCATCAGCCAAGTGTTTGTGCATGTCTGTGTGTGTTATCCTCGGTGTTTGAACAATATATGTATATGTTCTGCAGGCTGAAGAAAATGCGTTTGAAGAGTAACTATAAAGAAGAAAGGTCAAAGGTGTGGATTATGTGTGTCTCTATGTAGGCCCATGTGAGGATAAGTGGTTGCATATATTCTTCCACACACAAAAACATGCATATTATTATTATAAAGAGAAATGTGGAGTAAAACTATTTTTCTTCAGAACTAAAAGAAAAGGAAAGCTAAGATAAATTCTGGTCTTGCAGGGCAGGACGACAGTGTGACACTGAAGTTGCTCTTCACCTCAGGTCTAATCAATTAACCAATAAGAATGATGGAACTCAATACTGTAGAAACAGGAGCAAAAGTGGAAAGAATTAAAGGAATGATTGGAAGGCAGAGAGGCCTGGGAGGATAATTGAGCACAAGATGACAAGAAGTCGGAGAAGGAAGCAGGTGGGAAAAATTAGGAAACATGAAACTACAGAGAAGGTGAAAACCAGTGAGGATGAAATGATTGATGGACAACAAAACTGCAAGACAGAAACAATAACAGAAAAAACATAGGGTAGGGTGGGATAAGAGGGAAAAGAAGACATGTGTCAAGGAAGTGAAAAAACAGATGAGGAAGAAAAAAGGAACAGACAGAAAAGTCTGTACCGGAAAACACAACAAGTTCAAGTGGAGAGAGAGAAAAGAATAGAAATAGATAGATATTGGTTTTCTTATGTAATTAAGTATTAAATCAAAGTTCTCCTATTTACAGATAAAGCGCTAAGTACCTTGGATCCCAATATTTTATTTTCTAGTTTGCTCTGAGTCTTCTTGGTTTATTTGCGATTCTTAAAGTTTCCTAAAAGAAAAACTGGATGTAGGGCATTTAATATGCTGCTCTTCTTTTATAGAACCAGCTCCCATGTTGGGCTCAAGAGACTGTCACACTCTACCTTTAAAAAGAAAAATATTAACAAAGACAAGAACTAAACTTTATAGATAAGGAATTTTGAATAATGCCAAATACAACATTTTGCGTTCTGTTCTGCTGTTAAGTGCAAAATAATATAAAAAGCAGTATGTTTCACCTAAGAAAGAAAGAAATGCGCTGACTATGCTCTACGAGGACTTTTCTTGTGATTCTATATGCCATGAAATTTGACCAATTTTTCTGTTTTTTTCAACAAGATGATGAAAACAGATTTTTAGTAAGTCAATAAATTTACCAACAACAATTCTAACATAATATCCTTAAACTAAAAAGGAAAAAAAATTAACAGTGCTAAAGCAAACCTAGAATTGCTGTTTCTCTATAAAGTATAAAAGAATTAAACTTTTTCATTTTGTCTTACAAATTGCTTGCATGAAGCACCATTAACTCAAAGGTATCGGCCAGTAACGGTAAATTAGGGGTTGTTCTCATGTTGTATCTTTTAAAGTGTAATATTTGTAAAGTACAATTTTGTGAAAGCTCCATTCAGTGCAAATTATAGTAACAGTATAGTAAAATGAAACATTTACATGTCATTTGTCAAAGGCTTGTAAGATATTAAGAAAAATATAATTTTTGGGTGCAACATTTGTTTTCCTTTTTTAGTGTATTTTCAGCTGTCCATTACAATCTGACACAGGTATGATTGCATAAAATATTGCATCTGTGGAAAACTATTGTCAAATATAGCATTATGATTTCAAACAGCATATTGAGCATGAAAACAGTTTGGTCGCATTAATGACGACTTTTCTGAAATGGTTACCAGTAATGTTTGTGTACCTCAGGGTCAACTTGGGTCTTCTGCATTTAAGCTGTATATCGATCACTTTCCTTAAGTTTTTTCATCTTATGTTACTTGTCAGATGACACTATTACATTTCCACTCAAACAGTAAAGAAGCAGATGAACTTCAACCTTAATGGTTAAGATCTCTGACTGCTTTAGTAACTGATGCTTGCATCATAATGTTGTTGAAACTATGTGTATGTTGTTTTCAGGGTTGGTAAACAGAAATCCAGATGTTTTAGTAATGGAAAAACCTATTAGATGTTCAAGGATCATATGTATTTAGGTGTAGAAATTGATTCACAACTTCCCAATATAATGAATTTTTAGACATAAAAAAACATTTAATTTGAGAGGCTTTGGCAGATGTAAATGAATGTCATGACTTAATCGCTTATGAATTACTATATACCCAGTTGCACACAAAGAGGGATGAATATCCTGCAATCAATAGAAAGACTATAAAAACAAGCTTTAAATGTGGAAGAAGTCAAAGTCATACCATTGCTGCAGAGCTTAAATAAACACAATAATTTATCATGGAAAAACAGGATTCAATTTTCTGATATAGTAATGTAATAATTTGTTTGGCTCCTCCTCTACTCATTGATTTCATGAAACCAAATCAAAGCTGTAACTCAAGGACACTAAGCTTTCTCTTATAGGAAAGTTCATATCTGGAACATTGTACCCACTACACTAAAGGAACATTACAATTTATAGACTGTTCTCTAGTAAATACGTAACACAGGGGCTGATTAATGAGATGTGACTGTTGCATATTCATCATATTTTTGTTTTGTTTTTTATTTTGTCTTGTATCACTTAATGTTCTTGATTTATACTATTCATTTGATGGGGACTGCATATGGAAATAAGTTTCTTTGACAAAATTTATACAATGAAATGAAGGGCAAAATTAATTAGAGTCCATTATCTCTTTGATATTATTAAAGAAAAAGAAAGTTTAGAAAAAAACTTTCATGGTATCTTGTCCAAAGTATCTGTCACTCACTATTACAAAGAGCTTTCAAAATCTATAAGTAATCAAAACTGAAAATACTGTTGTTTTACACTGCTCCCTCCAAACACATTTATCGCCCACAGCACCTTAAGTCATGCTGTGTTGTAGAAATGGATGCTACAGTAAAGTACATAATCACTCTCACAGCCAGGTGTAAAAATCCGGCGCAGTCAATAATGACTTAATTTTACATAATTTCCCCCCACAGAATTCTACCTGGAGGTGGTTCTAATTTATATTAGACAAAATAACCCCTCTGAATGGAGACTGCAGACAAGAATTTTAAAAAAGAAGATGTTTGTGCTAAAACTACTCTTCTGCAAACCAGCTGGTGCATGTTAGTGCTGCTATGGTAACAGAGGAAGCTGCTAAAAGATTTGCAGATATGATTGTTTATCTGCCTAAACCCTTGTAATTGTTCTATCTATCTCCGTGTTCATTTGCACATCTCGGTCTGAGAAATCTATTAATCCGAGATCGAGTGATCTGCCCATCTGTTGATCTGTTTTCCCTTCTGTTGTCGCTCAATCAGTGCTGTTCACCGGCCTGAAAATTGATCCATCTCCCCACCTTTGCTCTTTATTGGCAATCTCCTCACCGCTTCATAACACCTCATCTCTCTGTGAATGTTTGCCGGTCTATTTATATAAATGCACTGGATACAGTCTGTGCGCTTGTTTCTTACCTTAGAGGGATCATCCAAAAGCACCAGAAAGATGGAGGAAAGCATAAATGGGAGACAGAAAGAGAAACAGAATGAGTTAGGCAAAAAGTTCATAAAAAAATTTGCAACATAAGATTACAATGTTAATATCTCAATCTGCAAGACTGTTCACAGACAAAAAAAACCCCACAAAACGATTACATAAGCACAAACAAATCATCCTTGCTTAGGCTCAAGGTCAAAGGTTACAAGAGCAGCTGATGAGGAGGTCATGATGCCATCACACACACTTCCCCTTCGGAGAGAACACCACCCATTCCCTTTGACCTCAATGCACACGTGCACGGTCCTTATAAACACAGTGAGGCACATAAACAGTGTGTGTAAACAGCTGTATGATAATTGCGCTCTGCATGAGTATGTGATTAGGTGGTAATTATCATTATCAAGCCAAACGCGGGCATGTAATGCTTTATACCCACAGCCTCGTGTGGATGTGTGTGTATTTTTAAGGAGATCTGCAGCATATGCTTGTCTTTTGAAGTACTAAACTCATGCAGCACTTTTTTGTAACTGTTTGTGTGCAGTAAGCGCATTTGTCTCCATGTTTCTGCCTTAAAGGTTTTGCATGTTGTACTGCAGCTTCATCATCTGAAGTTTGTAATGTGTGTGTGTGTGTGTGTGTGTGTGTGTATACTTCTCTACAGAAAACTCAATATGGCAGGGTCAGCTCTGCAGAAAATGCTCCATTGAGCAGCAATTGCATTCTGCTGCCAAGGACTCTGCTTGACTCTTGCCTTTTCTATAGAGCTTTACGTAAAATCGCTGAGCCCACACACAAACACATCTCACACATACGCACGCTCACACGCACACGCATACACACACTCTCACACTGATACACACTTGTGGAACAGAAGATAAAGGAATAGACCAAGCAAGTGAGGAGGAGGTGTGACTAATCTCCTCTTCCTCTGTTTGGAAAGACGAAGGAGATGAGCGAGAGCTGGAAAATCATTTTGACAGGGAGGATTAAGACTCTCATGCACGTGCACACAGACACAAAAACACACATAGGTGCGCTCCGTTAGACCAGTGTCTCTTTCACACTGATACATGCACAAACGCTTGCAAACGGACCATTATACGATGTACAAGTACATCTTCGACTCTCATATATGCCGCCATAAAGCAATCCAAGCTGAACACTCACACAGTCCGACTTGCTCCCAAATTTCTTCATAAACTCACACAAAGGACCCTTTTACACCTGGCAGTATCATGTGCATCTGCTCACATGTGTCTCCATCTGATGCTGCAGGATTGTATTTACATTTGCTCTGAGAACTTTCCATTTTTCTTCTTATCCAGCAGTTCCTCACTTTTACATCTGAGTAGAAAATCCTTAAAAAGTCTTCTTCATTCAGTTTTTATGTTTTCATAATTCCCAGTGGCGGGGATCAGAATAATGCTTCGTGCATAGATGTGTTTATCTGAAAACTTATGCTGAACCAGTTAAAGGGATCAAAGAATGAAACTACACAGAGTAAAACTACACACTGGATGCTTTTTGAGGTGACATCAGCTTCTCTTTAAATGTGTGAGAATGAGTTTGGTAAAGTCAGTGTGTGATAACCTATTGCACCTTGAAAATTAGGTCTCTGTTGAAGAAGTAAAGCATAGATATTATCAGAACTATATATTTGAAGTAAATTCCTTACTTTCCATTTCATTCAAAATATAAAAATTAAAAGAAAGATAACTAGTATCACTGCAGTAAAAATACAATGTTTAACAAAATACCCCAACAAAAAGTTGTTTTGAGTTATCTTAGATAAGAGGTGATAATGAAATATATGTAGTGATCTGGAACCTCAGAAATCAGATTTTTCTTGCAGACATATGCCAACATTTCACTCTCAGACAACACCACAGAACTGTACAATTAAGAGAATGTCCTACTTTACTATTTGAAGCCATAAAATGAAAAGAAATAGGTTGCTATCAGTTTGTATCTGTAATTGTTGTTGGCATTACTAACATCAAAAATTTGCAAATAGCACTGATTTTCTGACTTGCAACTAAAACCCTCTCTATTCATTTGTGACATAATTCCCAGATCCGAGCCTCTATTTCTAGGACAAAATGAAGGCAGCATTAGTCAGCATTGTTAAATACAGTTTAAAAAAAAATACAGTTGAAACCAGATATGTACTTACACAGTACAAAAATAACCACTTCTTCTAGGTGTCTGACATTAAATCAGACAACACTTTATTCATAACAGGTCAGTTAGAATTATCCATACTATTTCTTTTCACTAAATAACCCAGAACAAATGCAAAAGGCCATGTGAAGATCCTGGCTGAGGCTGGCAAAAGAGCATCATTATGAACAATGAAGCAAGTCCTTTATGGACATAGGCCGAAATACCACTCAGCGAGAAAGAAGCCAATACTATAAACATAAAATAAAAAGCCAGATTAGATAAGAACCATTATTGCATTTAAAGGAAAAAGCAGTGAGCTTGCAAAGCTAAGAACATCATGTCAACTGTGAAGTACAGGAGTGGCACCATTATGTTGTGTTGTCTGCTGCAGGAGAACCTGGAACACTTGCAACAAAAGATGGCATCATGAAGAAGTGACTTTATGTGGAAATAATGAAGCCACATCTCAAGTCATCAGGAAGTTAAAGCTTGGGCACAAATCAGTCTTTCAAAAGGACAACAACCCAAAGCATACAGCTAAATTAGTTACAAAGGGGCTTAAAGACAACAAAATGAAAGTTTTGGAGTGGCAATAAGAAAGACCTGACTTCAGTCCCATAAAAGATTGTGGGCAGAGCTGAAACAGTCTGTTAGCAATGCCTCCAACAAACCTGACTCAGTTAAAATTACAGCAAGAATATTGTGGAAAGTTATCCAAAACGTCTGACCCGAGTCCTAAAGGTTAAATTGTAATTTTACCAAATACTAAAGAAACATATGTGAACTTCTTTTACAAAACCTCCAACGATTTATCTTGCTATTTGACCTATACCAGAAAAGGTTTACCAGTATTTGACTTAATACCAAACAATGAGAAAAAGTAGTTATGTCTCTTTTTAATGTATATGCTGTATCTGCTTTCAGTTGTAGTGGCAACATACAGCCTTTGTGACTAGCTGGTTGAAGGCTTTAAAAATGTAAACAGTGACCATCAATGGTACATGAAACATTTAAATTATTTAAACAGCTTTTAAAAACAATGAAATAAGGCAGAAGTTCAAGTCTTGTTTTAGGCACATGAGCTCAACATCAGTGTAGCTCAGTGATTGGACTACCCCTCCTCTCTTTAATGCCAGCTTCATGGGTTTATGAACGTGGCTGAGTGGTTTTGTACAATTCCGAACAAACAAGCGCAATGCAGCAGCAGCATAGATTTTTGTTATCATCAGATCAATCAGGTCAGTACTGATGTATGCCAAAAA
Source organism: Anableps anableps (assembly GCA_014839685.1). Taxonomy (NCBI): domain Eukaryota; kingdom Metazoa; phylum Chordata; class Actinopteri; order Cyprinodontiformes; family Anablepidae; genus Anableps; species Anableps anableps. The sequence goes on along the minus strand of CM026068.1, from coordinate 20,546,472 downwards.
GTTAAAAGTGAAGCATTCCACATTAAAAATATATCTTGGTTGACTTTTTATTTCTTACAGACTCAAAGATGAAAAACATGGTGAAAGTTTAAGCTGACGTTGTTGTGTGTTTGACTTCACAGCATGAGTGTGTCAAGATGGACCAACTGCTGTTTGTGACAGAATTTAGGACATGGGTATGTTCATCATCCATTATTCACACACACACACACACACACACACACACACACACACACACACACACACACACACACTGAAACCCTCACATCCTGTCCATCTCTGGGTGCCACAGAATGAGGGCTGTTGCCAGGATACAGAGGCTGTGCGTCTGTTTCCTGTCAGATCAGTCAGAGGAAGAGAAGTAAAACCATCTGATCAAGCTGTCACTAGTCGGTCACTCAGTGGCCTCACATGTTACATCTTTCATCTCGTGTGTTTTTGGCAGCACTGTTTAAGCCTTAATGAGTATTTAGGAACATTTGATGCAGTCTTGCGCCACCCTCTACTTTACATTAGTAAAATGCCAAACACATTAATTAGCATTTAAACCATGCTCTCTGGTATTATGCAATGTAATTATGTTGACATTTGCTGCACAAGTCAGCACTGATTTAACTAGTTTTGGTTTTAAAACCTTGTCAGAGCCTTCAAATGGGGACCTATGAAATTCTAAAAAAAACAAAAAGTGATTAAATATAACTTCTCTCTAAAGCGGAATGTGTCCATTATTTAGTCTGACATTTTTGTTGGAGGTGCACACTGATAGCCTTTGAAATTTAATGAATGAATGGAAAAGTCAGGGAGGTTTTTCTCCTTGTTGCAGACAATATGCGAGCAGATTTTAGAGCTGCGTCAAAGTGATGCAAAAAAAAAAAAATAATAACTCCATCTTTAGCAGACACAATATTTCAGACCCCTTCAGATAAAATTTCTTTTATGCTTCATCTCTGAGCTCCTCGGTATAAATTATGATGGTTATTTTGGAGCTTTGCTGGAAGGAGCTGACCTAACCTTAGAGCTATGATGGAAAACGAAAGATGGATTTGAGGTGGGATGAAAAAAGTAAAACAATCTGAACAAAAGACGAGGCTGGATCTTCTCATCTGTGAAAACGATACAAAAACATTCACATGGAAGGAAAAGAAAATACATGCACATATTCAAACAGGTATTTTATGTGCTTCGCAGATTCAGGAGGACACAAAAAGTGCCTCACAAAAAATACTCACAGTTGTATTTCATCATGCTACCACCATAAAATGTAATTATTCTATTGCAATTTTTTGTATAGACCAACAAAAAGTAGTGCAATAATGTAAAGTGGTAGGAGAATGGTAATTTTATTATTTTTTTTTAACAAAAAAAACTAAGAGTTAGGGTAAAAAAAAACAATATTTCACACTTTAAACATGTAACAGAGCAATGTTCAATTCATGGAATGAAAATACAGAGAATATGGAACAACTGCAGAACTATCTAGACATGGTTGACCATGTAAACTGTATGGGGAACATATCGATGGGGAAGCGCAGACTGACATAACACCCGTTACAACACTGGAAAAAGTCCCGGTACGCACTGTTTGCTGGGAAAAAGTCCCAGTACACTGAGCAATAAAATTTAAAGGTTAATGCGCACCGGTGCATACCAGTCCAAGCACTAAGAGCACATATAGCGACTGAGGCGCAAAAGCACACTGACCAACGTCATGACGTAGTTGATACAGCTCAGGTTCTACTTGCACATAAAATTAGATTAGATAAATTCACAGGATTGTTAGGAGATATACCTGTACATCTCCAATACAAATGGAAAAAACATGTAGTTAAGTAGTTGTTCAAAATAATACCTAATCAAATGACTTTCATTACTTTTTAATTCTTTTTAATATTTTTGATAATTGTAACTAATTTAGCTGTATGCTTTGGGTTGTTGTCCTTTTACTACCTTTTAATACCTTTTACAACCCCGTGGATACCCTGTAAATTTAATTAAGGATCTGTTGAAAGACTTGGAAGCTAATCGTCACAGATGCTCTCCAACCAATCTGATCTTGAGCTATACTGTAAAAAAAAATAAGCAAACATTTTAATCTGTAGATATGTAAAGCAAGTGGAGACCCACAGAAACCTTACATGTGGTACTAGAGAAATGTTTACTAAGGAAGGCTGAATATATCTTAGATTTTTCAGATTTTTATTTGGAAAAAAAATACATGCATCACTTTGCTTTTCTTCACAATTATGTACTACTTTGTGACGGTCTATCAAATAAAATCCCAATGAAATGTTGAGATTGAGCTCTAATGTGACAATATGTGAAAGGGTTAAAGGGATTAATTACTAAGACTTACTTCAGGGACTTGTGAGAAAAAAAATCTGTCATATTTTCCCACACAGGAATTAAAAACAAGATATTTCATAGTTATTTATATGTTGTGTTGCTGCTGTTCTGTTCAGTATTAGTTGAGGAAAAAAAGTTGTGCTTTATTTTTGCCACTTCTTCAGAAGAGCTGTGAAATAGATGAGTCACACTCTTGTTTGTAGCGCAAAACTCCAGAAATATGAAGCTATCTTTTGTTCTGGATCAGCAGGGGGTCTTCCGAAATCTGCTCCTTCAGGCTGCTTGGAGTCATTCCTCCAAACTCCAAAAGATACTTATGAAATTTCTGTCTTTACAATGACTTAGCGAAATGACAAAATGAGCTGATTCCAAGGAGTGAGCTTAGTTTGAAAACATACCAAAAACAAAGTTTATGCATGGAAAACAGGGCTCGACACTGTACTACTTTCCCCGATCTCAGGGTAACTGTGACTCATAGATCAGTGTAGTTCACACCACTTACAGTCATATAATCTGTTACACCCACATCATCCCAACCTCTGCTTTTTAGATCTTCTTGTAAAGGAGGCAGCAACGCAGAAAGCAAAATTAGGATCGGCTGCACAAATGCAGGAACAATCATCTACATAATAGCTGCATCCATCAGAACACCGGGCTAAAAGGAAGAGTGTGCTGATTAATTCCTCCCTTAAGGCCTTGATTTCCTTTAGTTTGACTGACGCACGCTGAAGCTCATGCACGCACCACACAAACACGCACACACACAGACACACACACACACACACCTTATAGCCTATTATGCAAAAAGAAAATGTTATAATGACATCCATTCCTCAACCCATTTCATAGATTTCTCCTATTTCTCTCCACTCTGTGCTGTTCCCAAGGTGACGGCGATTTTACTTCCCATAGCTGTTTCTAACAGTACTGAGAGGTGGCTAGCTGTAACTGGTGCTTCTTTCCATCACATACACCCCAACTCACCAGTTCATCCTCACTTTTTACTAGTATTATCACTTTCTGAGGGAACAAAGTGGATATTTTTTTTAATAATATTGCAGAGTCGTGTCAACCAACACAACCCCACAACATCCAGAGTCTTGAGGAACTCTTGGCGAATCTCATCCACCTCCGGGCCCTTGACACCGAAGAGCTTTTTAACCACCTCTGTCACCTCAGTACCAGAGATTGGAGAGTCCGACCCAAGATCCCCAGGCTCTGCTTCCTCAGTGGAAGACATGCTGGTGGGATTAAGGAGGTCTTTGAAGTATTCTGCCCACCAACCCATGATAATTATTTATACCAATATAATTATCTCATCAAAAATATCATACAATATATCAATATTAGCTGTTATACCACTAATAATAATTTCTGCTAATACAGTTTTGTTACGTTAATATGTACATATTTAAATGATGATCTAATAATACCTAATCAATAATCATTTCACAAATTATTTATTGTGCACTATACAGTAAATATTATATACAATTAATCATATCTAATTTACAGCATAGCCATAATTTATCCCAACATCATGCAACTATATTCTCACAGTGTTTCACTGACTTGTCCAAATCTTCTGTAGCAAAATGTAAACATACTTCAAGATACTTTTTCTTCAGCAGTGGAGTCTTGTGCACTAAGTAGCATAAAAGCAATTGAGGATGGCTGAAAAAACTGACACGTTCAACACTTATTTCACCCACTATATATATATTTCAAATCTTACTGCATACTGTTTTAAAAATTCACTCTACCGCGTGCTATGCATACTCTCCTCATTGTTGTCTGAACATTGTTTTCTAAAATTTAGCTCTTCCTCAACTCATAAATCCCATTCTTTCAATAAATATTTGTTCATGTACATCTTCTGGTATCACATTATGGCTTGTTTTAAACACTTTGAAAATGTTATACCTTACAAGCAATGGAATTGTATGTTCCATATATCCTACATGCATCCTACATTAGGAGTAGTTTTAAGTTATTACAGTATACTTGCTGCAAAGATTATTTTCCCTTTTAGTTATTCTTCTCTTTATAGAATAATACTGGGAGTATCACAAGCTGATATTAGCTGGTTGATTAATTAGTCAAACTATCTGCTGTGGTAGGCAGCCTGCAAACAGCTATTTAACAGGCATGCTTCTCATAGCAACTGCAACTATCACTGCTGTTTTAAAACAGTGCTACTTTCATAGGGGCAACACATGGCAATCCTTTAGTTTTCAGCATTATAACAGGCTTTTTTTTTCCACAACTGGAAATATTTCCAGTCAGCTGAATTTGTTTTTTTTTTTTGTAAGCAAAGGAAAACTGCCAAAAGGGAGCCCTGCAATACTCAAAACATCTAGTCGTCCTAGCAATGAATTTCATTCAAAGGTGTTGACGTCACCAGAAAATCCAATAAACTGAATTTGCAAATACAGTCATAACAACAGCAGTGCATCATCATTATCATGGTATTTAATTGATTTTTTTTTCAGATCTACAATGCCATAAAATGTTGATTAATTTATGTGCATGTTACAAAAGCAGCTCAATTCTGCCTATTTTTGTCAGAGAAAATTAAAAACCTCTTCAGGGAAAAAGAACCAGGAAAGTTCAGAGAAATGGTTAAATGATATTATCCTGCTCCTCTCAAAATTTCTCATGTAGAATAAATTTTACATGAGTTATGCACAATTTTTGTTTTTCATCAATAATAGTTGAACATATAAAATAAAAACAACAAAACAATTCTGTTACCAAAAGCTTTTTGGTTTCCATTCTGGTCTGACTGATTATTGACCAGTCGAATTAAGCAGCCTTTAGTAGCATGCAAATAAACTGTAGTGTGGTGTAAACAGATGTAGAGAAAAAAAGCTGGGATACATGCTCCGCAATAAAATGGTGGAATATCCAGAGAGGACATCTGTTATCTGAAATATTGCCTGTTTCTCCTAAAGGTTATGTCGGCAGGCAGTGATTGCAGCAAAACAAAGACTCATCCTGCAGTAATAATGCTAAATCATATCATGAGTCAGAGTAAAGGTGAACTATGGAAGAGTTATCTGCACAAATACTGTTCTTTACCTGTTTTTTTTACTGTTTGGCAATGTTTATAAACCATTTGTAAGCAGATGCAAAAGCCCCAAAACCACCATTCTTTGCACCAAACTGCTTTGTTTGCAACTTGTACCCTTAGCCTTTCCTTTCACTCTAGTTTGAGCCTTGTTCCTCTTCCATCTGAAAATGGAGAGTAAAAATAAAAAGGTTTGAGTATTGCTTGAGAGGCCCTCAGGTAAATTCTTACATATGATATACAAGTGATGATCCCAAACAGAGAAGACTCTTGTGAAAGCTGTGAGAACCCATTTTGCTTTGCAGACGTGCACAGGCATTCTACAGGTTTCCTCTGGTTTCTGCATTAGATATTAGATAAAATGTGAGAATTTGTTTTCTTTGGATTAAGCGGAACATCCTCTACATTGCTGTCTGTAACGAGAAAACCATTTCTAGACATGTTGCATTCCTCCTTGATCTCCCTGTCGGATAATCAAAGCAATCTAATCTGTGTCTGGGTCGCACTTGTGTGTGTATGCGTGAAGACACTCCTGCTGAACTTTGCAGGATCTTGTGTATTGTCCATGAACATCTTTTCCATATCAAAAACACCCCCAGTGCTGTGCTTTATTTTGCTCTTTTTTTTCCATGCTCTTCGCCTTCTTCATCCTGTTCTCAAACTCATGCACCCACTCACTGTTGTACACCCAAGAAAAAAAGAAAAAAGCATACGGACAAAGAAAATAAAAGGAAAGCTGAGAGGATGAGATGGAGGAGAATAATAGCTCTCATCTCAGTTTGCACACAGTCTCACACATAGTTCCTGTAATCAATGTGTCAGCTCGAGCTACTAATTCAAATCATCTTGCACTGAATAGTGTTTCCTCTTCACTTCCCATCTTTCTCGTGACAATGACACATATTTGTCTTTGCTGGATGCATCCTTTAAGCTTATGCACAAAGACTAACACATTCTTGAGGCTTCTCTTTTTAAAAAGATATAGCTAACTGATGAGTCTCAGCTTCTAAAGAGGCTTTTCCTTTGCTTTAAAAATTTATTTTCAGTGTATTTATTCAATATTTAGAATTGAAAGCAAGTTTAACAACAATCAGACCTTCAATAGAGGAAACTAAATAAAAAGCAGAAATAAAACTGACAACAGAAACCAAAGTTGTGCGATCTATCAAATTTGCTTTAGCCACCGATTTTCTTGTTGGTGTGGGGTGGAGTTTGTGTCCGCTGCTGCTGTATATTCACGCCTACGTCCCTTTTTGTTCAAAGAGGATGTGCTGATCTTGTCCCCACAATTTACTGTGAGCAGCAGTTTCTCTTTGATCTGTGTCAGCATGTATCGATGCTGAAAAATGAATACTGTACCCTGAGGTTAGAGAACTATTAACAATCTGACAAAATAATTACATTCTAATTCCCTAAAAAGCTCATGTATGCACTTTTCTAAGCCGCTCCATCACACATCTGGTTTACAAACAGTTGTTTTTTTAAACTTATCCACTAACCATTTTTGGAAAAGTCAGACAGTTCCAGAAATGAACCAACAAATAACATGCTGCATTAAAACAGAATTCCTCAAAATTATTGAGTTGCAATGTTGCGGTATTTTATCTGTACATAAAAATACTGTCCTCATTGAACCCTACTAGTAATTCTTAGTACTTAACATTTAAATGTATTACAATCAAATATAGTTCAGTCCAAATACAAAATAATCTAGTCTAGATATGGACATTTTCCACGTACTTCTTAGCAAATCCTATAAACATGCTTTGTTCTAAACCATTCCATTACAGCTCTGGCTGTATGTTTAGCAACAGTGTTCATAAGGAAGGAGAACCTCCATCCCAGTCTTTTGCAGCCTTTAACATGGTTTCTTTCAGGATTGCTCTGTATTTAGCTCCATCCATCTTCCCATCAACGACCAGCTTCCCTGTCCCTGCTGAAGAAAAAAAGCATCTCCATAGCCTGATGCTGTCACCACCATGTTTCACTTTGGGGATGGTGTGTTTTGGGTGATGTGCAGTTTTAGTGTTACACAAAACATAGCACACAGGCCAACAAAAATACAGCCTTGGTCTAATTTGAATGGAGAACTACCCCCTAGATTACTTGTTGCAAACTGCAGAGGGAACTTATGATTTCTTCCTATGGCTTTTGTTTATAGAAGCCAGACTTGCAGGATGCACAAATGAGGTGACACCTGTGAGCTGCTACCGGCAGCCAACTTGGGCTGAGGTGTTGCTTCACACATGAGCATCAACAACCCCACAAAACATGTCAAAGATACCTTACTAATTTGGAGGGTCAATTTAAGCTCCAAGCTTCATACATCATCCCCAAGTTCTGCCTCACTGTTGCTGCTGTGTTACTGCCAGCATTTTAACAACCAAACACAAGTGGTTTTTGTCTGTGCAGAAGATTCCCTTTATGAAAAGTACAGCTGTGTAAACTCCCTGAGCCAAGAACCTTTAAGAAATGAAGCTTATGAGCTAATTTTGAAGAAAAGACAGTGTACCTTATGTGCATGATTCTACCAAAGAAATGGACAGATGGTGGCATGTATTTGATTGATTTCCATTTAAAATTCTTATTTCAAGCAATGTTCATGATGTTCTTTCTTTGCTCTGGATTCTGGCAGATTGTTCTTTATGTGCTCTTTTTTCATTTTAAGAAATAATTATAAAATGATGTCTGGTGTTTCAAGGTATCATCATCCTCACTGTGGCACAGTCATTTTTCCTCCTGGACTCTCTCTTTTCTGGAACGAATCATAGACATATGCAGACTCTATGTTATACACTTTTCCTGCCATTATTTTTGTCTATGTTTTCCTTCCCCATTGAAAGTACTCCTGGACCATTCCTGCTGTATTAAGCTGTTAATTACAGCCGTCACTAGCCTTGGGCACTCTGTTTTTATTTTTCTTTCCTTTACAAAGGATACTGACTGAGCTCTTGTTGCTATTTATTTTGTGTTCACTATTTGTCTTTGCTTCTTATTGAATGTACTCCTTGCTCAGTCACTCTGTGTTTAGCCTTGTCTCTTTCCTGATTGGAGCTGTTGATGGAGCTATTGCTGTGATTACCTTTGTACTCATTGTTTTTTTCTTCCTATGAAAAGTACTTGTCAATTTATGTGACACAATTTGACTCAGTTCAAATTAAATAAACCATTTATCCAATGAATTTCTATAAACAAATCAAATGGTAAAACAGGATTTTTTACTTGCTTGCAATGTGTAATATAACTTTATGTTTTTATCCTGAAATTACACAATGTAAACACAGATAAGGAACAACAACAACAAAAAAACACTTAATACTTTCCAGCCAACTTGAAGAAATCAATTTAACAGCAGCACAGGTGTCTTGCAAAGTTCTTAAATCTACTTTTTGTCTTAGAAGTTGAGGTTCATTTGGTGTTCTCTCAATAGTGCAAAGCCCCCCCAAAAGCAGTTAAATGAACCCTTGCAAAATCCCTTAATCTGTCTTTTTTCCCTCATTCCCAAACAGCTGCATCTCACCATGATTGCACAGCAAGGAATTATCCTGGAGAGATGTGGAGTGAGATTGAGAGAGATAGCAAAGTAAGAAAGAGGAAAAGTAGAAATATACAGAAAGTCAGAGTGAAAGAGGAGATTGGCAGGTGTAAAAAAAAAAGGGTCAATAACTTAAAGACAATTGGGAGGATTAAATGGCTCAGCATTGTCTGAAAGGCATGAGAGATTTAATTTCCTGGTCAAACACGCAGAGACATTTAGTGGCAGAGGGTACACTGCCTCCAATATTGTTTTTTCAGCCTCGATAAACCAAAACAAATACACATCATCTCTCCGGACCCACTCTGAGGCACTCATCTACACAAAGCTTAAAACACAAAGACAGTTTAATATAAACTGCAACTCCAACACACACAAGGACATCAAGGCTCTGCATCGCTTACCCCTTTTATTCTAGAGCAAACTGACAATTTTGCTCTGTCATTTCCATGGAAACGGAGAACAAGATTGCCTGTGGAGGCATGTCGACATGTCTAAATATACACACACACACACACACACACACACACACACACGGATACACAGTCGAGCTTCCATCTCTTCGAAGGACATTTTATTGACTTGCTTTAATATCTTGGAGGCAAACCACAGCCGTAACCTTTACTTTACTAACTTTAACCTTTAATCCAACCTTCTACTTCATGTAACCTGAGCCAACAATATAAAGTGTAAAGATTTACAATAGGATGACATGTCTTTGGCTCAGAATAAGGCCTAGAGCCTTCATAATGTGAACGTGTAATCAGATTTATGGTTACAAGAATAAAGATGTTTAGAGAAAGTCAAAAAAGACTGAAGATATTTTGTCAATGATGTGTGAAGAGGTTTTCATGTCTTATCATAAAAGGTCATATTTTTGTTGAGAGCAATTTTGCCAAAATAGACATTAAATTACAAATGGTCAAATATTCTTGTGGATCACTCAGTCTAGTCACATATAAAAGTAAACTCAGGTTTACTTTTTACATGTGGCTCTAAATTATCGCCACAAGTCCCTCTTAAAATCCATCAAACATAAACCAATCCTACAAATAAGTGTTGTTTTATAATTCACCATTGCACTGGAAAATCAAAGTGCAGAAAATAAGTTGGGAGCAGAGATGTATGGTATTATGCATAAAGATGTGCATCTCATGTCCTATTTAAACCATTATTTCAAAAATAATATCTCTTTTTGAGATTTTTTAGCTTACTCTGTGTTATCAGACTAGAACTATTTGGATCATTTCTTGATGCTACTGACTGGCTGTGATATGGATATATAAGAAATTATTTGATAATCTGAAACGTAAGTTGTTGTTTTTTTTGAAAAGCAAAAATAGAAGAAATCCATACTGAGCAGCTCTTAAACAGAATCTGAAATGGACCAGAGAAATGTAAATTTTTTCCCATGTCATGGACAACAATGCAGAGCAGATTTGGGACAATTAGACAGCCACCGGTACCAACATACTGTGACCTCGTCATTTGTCCTTCTATGTTCTTTCTTCTTTGCTGCTCTGTACATAACCCTGATCTTCATCCTTCTGTCTGTCTTTGACTTTCATTTTGATTACTTGAATTAAACAGTCAATCCATTCCTCAGGGGAACAACGGAACCTCTCTTCATTCCCAGCCTCCTCTGTTCCTCCTACCGTTACTGAATACCAACGAAGGGTGACGAATAGGTTCCTTAACACTTTAGCTGTGTTGCAGTTAAACTGCTTTTTTATAAATATAGAAGCACCTAATTCAGCAACATCCTGTGAATAAAACGCTGTGAAAATGAGCATCGGTTGCACACCACCCATGTGTGTTATGCGTTTAAACTTATGAGTGAGAAGTTAAAATTGAACTTATGCACTCTACATCTCAGAATAATGACTGCCTGAAAGGCATTCTTACTTTATACTTTCTCTTAAGACTCCAGTGCATAAAATGTGCATTAAATGATTTAGAAATCACCACACTCCTGCTTTGCCTCCAGCCTGAAAGAGACAAGGGAGCTTTGATTTGGTTACTTGTATTGGGACAGATAATTAAAAACATAAAACAACTGAGTGGGGGAATTTTATTCTCAGAAGAAGTTTGAACATTGTAGACTATTATTATTTTTGTCCGACTGGAGTTCAAAGGCATTTGGACAGAACTGAAAATATAACTGATGAAAAAAAAGGTCAGGTGGTTTATAAAAAATAAAATCCAGGTGACAAGCTGATGAGAAGCTTCTTTTTAACCTCATAAATAATGTTTCCTAAGTTGGTCCTTTCAACCCACTGCCAATGAATAACAGGGACAATGACATAGAGCCATTTGTTATTTTCTCTCTTGGTGTGTGGATGTGTGTGACAGGCAGCAGCTGTGCTGTCTGTTAGTGTTCCCTGTGATTAAATCATAAATAATTAAAACATTAAAAAGAGACAAAGAGCCAAGCTAGGGTGGAGAAATGGAAAGCGCGAAGGGTAAATGTAATCATGTTCTCCGAGGATGTTCAGCTCATTGTTGCAAAAAGCCCTCAGCTAATGCATTTGGATACTTTGTCCAAGTAAGGCGCATCCCATGTCATCCAGTTTGCTTCACTCCCCGTTTCAGATATTTACTTCTTTTTCCTCTTTTTATGCTTTCCTCAGTTAGAAAACATACAACTTTTAAAAAAATCTTTCAATCCCTTCAAGTCTTATGTCACCTTTTCATCTTAGAAACCATTTGACATTGAAGTTTATCCAGTGCACAAGCATTACCAGTCAGTTTGTGTTTTTAAATAATTTCCATTGCCTCACTTACCATTCAGCTCATTTTAGAAAAACATGTGCACTGGCAAAACACTGGCATGATGTCAAAGCTGGCAACCTTACTAGAGACAAGGTGTCCTCAAGAGCAGAAGCTATAACACATCAGTCATGATGTATTTGACACGGTCGTATTTGCTTTCTGAACTAGCAAAAGCGCCTGCATAATGTAGCAGGAAAGGTGGATTTAGCTGCCTAATCTTTGTCCTGACAAAGTCCTGAGCTCTACTTCTGACTGAATGGAGCTATGCTTGACTCAACAGCTGTTTGAACCCCATGTGAAATTATTCCCGTGTAGTCTGATATGTGCTTTTGGACTCGAGAAACATATTTTGTTGACACTACTCTAAACTTAGATACATATTTATGAAATGTATATCCTTTACAGTAGAAAACGATGGGTTAGTGGTATCAAGATAAAAAAAAAATAAGAGTTTTGTAACCCTGTTATTACTATTATTATTTTTTTTACAGTTTAAGACCCTCCCCACATGTTGCTGAATAGTGCCAGTCAGCTACTAGATCTTTCCTCCCCAACTTTCTTCTCTCATTTTATATCATATAACTGTAATAATCATATGTTTTACTATTTTAGCAGGAATAGAACAAACTGTTGCATTTCTGTTTTAAATAAAACGTGTTAATACCATTGCTTATGGTTATTGTATTGCTAAAAAACAATGTAAAGGAAACAAAAAAAGGAAAATTAGGAAATGATTCACACTTTCCTGCAGTTTGAAAAACGTGAGGCTTTCCATTCATTTTCCTGTTAGTCCCCCCCAAAATACTCCTTAGCAACTATTGTTATGAATATTAATAAATAGATGTTAATCTTTGATATCCTGTGTGAGATTTTAAAAAAAATTTTGACTGGTACCAGTCAGATTAATGTTCCTGTTTGTAGTGCAAAGCGGAAGAAAAATGTGATTTTGACAGTTTGTCATCCAGCTGAGGTTTTTTCTGGGGCCAAGACAACTTGTTAAGAGAGGGAACAGAAATCCAAAATGTGTGACTTTCATTTTTTGTTGTGCTTCCTGGTTTTTCCCTTTTTCTCTTCTGTCACCAGGCTGACATATAATTTTTTTCTGAGGTGTTAAGCTTCTGTCACAATCTTTCTTTCCTGCCATGTATGTTGTAATAAAATGTTAATATTATCTCTATTTGACAGGATGTCCTTCCTACGTTATGAGGCATAGAATCACCTTGATTTTTAAGGATTGTAGGCTTCAATGCAAACATTCAAAGACATTGTGATATTTAGTTAAGAGATGATAAGAAATGTGAATGAAATTATTTTTATCTTTGAGGAGATATAACCCCTTAACTGTCACCTCCAAAATGCTTACATGTTTTCCAATATGTCCATGAGGACACTGGTGTCCTCATGGCATTTGTGAGGTTTTAAATAACATAGAAATGCCTTCCATGAAAAAAGTTAATGAATCGCATGTGATTCCACACAAAAGGAAGTTGAAGCCGCCACAGACATCAAAAGGAATCGAACAAAAAGAACCAGACAAAACAAACTGTCACAGTCAAAGTAGGGAGAAAAAAAAGATCTTTGAATATCTGGAAGATTTGTCTTTGTCTTTGAAAGTGTTGTAGAAAGACTAAAGAAATCCAAACAGACAGACGCTGATACTTAGATCATCAAATGAGCTTATTGAAGTTGTGTCTGTTTGCAGGGAACCCCCGACTTTGCACCGCTACAAACACAAAAGTAACATGTTGCATGTGTCAGGGTGAGAGAGTGAGAACCTAAAAGAGATTCAACTTATCATCCCTGGACGGAGTCAGATAATGTGCTTCCTCTTCCTGTTGAGGATGGGGACAGAAGATAGCAGAAAAGTAATCGAGGCCCAGTCGCTCAGATATGAACAGTCGCTGGGGAGTCGAGCCTGAGGTGAAACTTTGGCTGTTTCAATCTTACAGACAGACATTACAAGCTGCTCCCTAAGGAGAAACATCCTGTGATTCCCTCAGCTTGTAAGAAACAAGAAAAATGAAAGGGGAAGAAAGGATGGATTCAACCATTGAAGGAAACTAAAGGTTGAAAGAGTTCCCTTGATTTCTGCACCAAATATATGTCACTATCACTAGCAAGAATAGAATAGGGTTTTAGATTGACTCTCCTCCTTCCAAGCTGAACTACATCTCATTTTATTTTATCAGCAGTTGAAGATTTCCTGTAATTCACAGAAAATCTACTTAGAGAACAACATGTTGAGCATAAATAAAATCCAAAGTGACTCAGAATGAATCTCCTGAGTACTTTATGCTTGAGCTCAAAATCAATCTTTTAAGCCCAGAGAACATAAATTATATGTCATCTGCTGTGCACTTATTGGGAAAAAATGTTATTTTAAACACTTCTAATCTTTCTATTTAGAAATATAGGGAATATACAGTGCTGTAATAAAGTTTCTTACCTTTACAAATATCTTTTGTTTTTGCTTTCTTCCTCAGACTTGATTGTTTCACATCATCAAAGACATTTTAGTTAACCTAAGCAGCGTGCTTCTTCTTTAGGCCATATTTGCATGTGGGCTAGAAACTGCATCAAAATTAATCTACTTTACCATCTCTTTCTGTTTCAATTTCACTTTATCTTGCCTGTTACCAATAAACTTAAGTTGTTTTGTGCAAATTTAAAATACTGAGAGAAAATTATCAAGATGGTCGAAAGAACAGCAAGAGGCAAATGTGCTCCAGTGCCTTGCAGCAGTTTTAGGGATGTGATACGATAGAAGAACACAGAGCAGTACATAATTGCTAAGGTGAAGAAAAGGATGTTTTACGAATAAAAGAATGGTGCATATTTGTTTCCACCTCTTTTTACTCTGATATAAAATAAAATCTAAATAAAATCCAACCAGTCTTCTTAAGAAATCAAAAGTTTGGCTTATTCTCCAACTTCTCTTTGAAAGTCAATTTTTTATGTCTGTAAAAGGACTACAAGATCAGCAAGCCCCATTTCCTAATCTAAGGGAGTTTTATTCCTTTAGAGACACTGTTCCTAAACTGCTTGAAATGTGTTGTGTGGTCTGAGCATTTCTTCTACTATTAAACAACATTACCATTTAACATTTTTGTAATGTTATTATTACCATTTTTACATTTCTGTATTTTTGGCCAGTCACATAATCAGTCAGAGTGGCTCTTTTTGGAAGAGTTTCCTGATGAGAAAATCAAACCCAAGTGTTTCATTAGTTGAGAATTATTGAGACTACCTGACATAATGAAAAATAATGAACTGTAAATACGTGTTAAATGGACTCTTTTTGAAGTATACTCATTATGCAGTGGATATAATATAAAAGCTTGTTATCTCTTCTTTCTTCAGGTTACTTTTAATAAACAGCAAAACTCAGATACAACAAAACCATGCCACCTTGCATTACTTCGCTCTTTGTCTCTTCTGATATCATCAAAACACCCCTGCATCGTTTCTTACTCCTTCTAGATATCTTCCATGTTATCTTTTCCTCATCACCTTTACTCTCCTTTAATGCTTTTTTCCCCTCACATCTGCCATCTGTGTATATTTCCCCTCCCGCTGATTCCCTCTGACTCCCACTCCCACTGAGCGAGGGGAGCTGATAGAATGTGGAAACACAGCAGGATTGCTGACCCACCCTCTGCAGACCAAAATCAACCACCTCTGTTCAAGACCTGATTAGAAATGTACACAAGTGGACATGCACATGAGGTTTTGATATACGACACTTACACAATGCAACAAACTGAGTTAAAAGCACATCTCAATATCGAAAGCAGAATTTATTTTAATAATTCAATTCAAAAAGTAACGTTCTTACGCAGATTCTTAACATGTGGTCCAATATATTTCAAGGATCTATTTCTCTTATTTTGAAGATTATGGTATACAGAAAATGAAAAAACAAAATTCTCTCTTTTTTTTTTTTTTTTTTTTACAAAATTAGATAAGATTAGATATCACATAAAAAAAAAAAAAAAAACAGGATTTTTGATAAAGTAATGTTACACCATGGCCATGTAATGATCTATACAATTACGGGGCAGAAGTTACTCACAAGGAAGGTATCCATCAAAAGGTCAAACTTTCCACAGAAGGTGATACTTTGAAGAACAATGTCATCTGCTGGTGCTGACCCACTGTGTTTTAATATGTCAAAAGTCAGAACAACCTTCTACTAGGAAACTTTAGAGCACTTCATGCTTCCTTCTGCTGACAAGCTTTAGGGAGGTGCTGATTTTTATTTTCCAGCAGGACTTGGCACCTGTCCACAGTGCCAAAGGTACCAAAAGTTGATCCAATAACCATGGTGTTACTGTGCTTTATTTGCCAGAAAACTGGCCTGACCTGAACCCCAAAGAGAATCTATTGAGTATCGTCAAGAGGAGGATGAGAGACACCAGAGCCAACAATCCAGATGCTCAGGGTTGCTATTAAAGCATTCTGGGCTTTCCTAAAAAACCTCAGCAGAGTCACAAGCTGATTTTCATCCATGCCATGCTGCACTGATGCAGTAATTCATGCAAAAATGTGTACTGAGTGTGTATAATTTCAATATTTAATATTTTCGAGAAACAGAATACACGGTTTTAATTAGCTGTAAGACATAATAATAAAAAGGAACAAAAAAAATTAAAATGTGTGTAATAATTCTGTTTCATATATTTGCTTCACTTTATGAATGAAATTACTGAAATTAGCATCCTGATAAAAGTTATTCTGATTCAACAAAATACACTGGTGCATGTGCAATAGTCTGCGTTAAGTTATTTTGATTCTTTTGCTTACATGCTGGAATGTGTTCTGCCTTTCATTAACCTCCCTGTATAACTTCACAGCTTTCAACCCAACAGATACTGTGGTGACGATTGCAGCAGTGTCGATTGCAGCAGTGCCTCTTGCAACGTCACTTTTGGCCTCCAACCCACTCAAAGACAAACTCGATATGTTGAACTGTCATAATGTTGTGCACAATCGCATACACCTCATTTGTGCCTCACATTTCATCCAGCCATAGCCAGAGGGACAGACGAGGCACAGAGAAGGCAAAATGACAAAACTGATAGGGAGAACAAGGAAATAAAGAGTTATGAAGAACAGACATTAAATCATGCATGATAACCTCCCGAGGTTCCACTTTATTTCTCTTTATCTTTCATTTTCTGCTTCTCTTTCTTTTTTTTCATTACTGTCAGTCAGAGTTCTGGTGTCAGATCGCTCATCCATATTCAGCGCTGAGGCCATCTGTGTGTCTCCAATATGCATGGACCAGCCTGCCGGAGACTCACTGCCAGCCGCACAGCCAGACAGTTTGAACAGAAAATCCCCCAGTCATTTCAAGTTAAAGTACGTTTACTTCGCGTCCCTTTAAATCACTTTTGCAATGGTGCAGTGGTCCAGCCCCACTGAATACAATGCCATGAAACAAGATTTGACAAACTCTTCACCAAACATGGTGTGTGATTTCTGCAGGGAAAACTCAATCAGGTGGTTGCGAACAGTTGAAATCATGCTCACTCCCTGTAACCGCTGTATTCACCCAGCTGCACCTTTGCTCGAGACAGAAAAAAATTAGACTTTTCTGCTTCTACGAAAGCTTTTGTAAATGGCTTTGCTAACAAGCCAGCTTAGTTAAACACTGTTTCTAAAATTGTCCAACAAATAAGTGAAGCGAGTGGGTGTTTGTGAGTGAAGGAGAGCGAGCCCTGATGTCCCCAGCGATTCTGCACATTTAATGAGTGACCTAGCGAGTGTAACAGCTGCCGTTAAATCACAAACCAATACAATGGTCTCACTCTGTTCTGATGCATTGTGCTATAAAAACAGATCCACACACAAACATTCTGCAAACTTGAAGCACCACAGATGCTTGGGAGCAGGATCTCAAGGGGATTATGTGTGCTGTTAAAAAAAAAAAAAAAAAAAAAAAAAAAATGGCAGAGGGGTGGTAAGGTTGTTTTCTTGCCTTTATCCTTGCTT
This sequence comes from Anableps anableps, assembly GCA_014839685.1. Taxonomy (NCBI): domain Eukaryota; kingdom Metazoa; phylum Chordata; class Actinopteri; order Cyprinodontiformes; family Anablepidae; genus Anableps; species Anableps anableps. The sequence continues at coordinate 20,528,758 of CM026068.1, read as the reverse complement.
TCTGAATTACTTTTCCCTCCCATACAAATGTGTTGCGTTTCCCCATCTCACCCAGGAAAACTCTTTCTCTGCCCTCTAACTTTTCCTCTGTCCGTCTCATTCTTCGAGTGTTCCTTGATTTTTCAGTATCCCTCTCTGTCGGTTCAGCACGTTCTCACTCGTCTTGTTATGAAGCCAATTAGTATAACTGAAATAGTTTCCATGGCGACGGAGGTGCTAATAATAACAGACACCCCCACAGCAAGGGCTGGTGAAGAACACACAGCGCCCACACATGTATGAACATACACGCGCACATGCACAAATGCACGAGGAAAAACAGAGAGCCTACAAAGACAAGCCATTTCACTGATTTAATGTATCTGACATACATCTTCAATCCTGCGAAAACAATTGTTACATGTTTTCATCAGATACAGAGAGGTGTAAGGGGGAGATTTATGATGATTTGATAGGTTGATATGCTCTCTGCGGCTGATGACAAGTAACATTTCCCAGATATATTAGCCTCTCTGCTCCTCTGACGGAAAAAGCTTCAGAGGAAAGCTGGCTGCAGGCCGTCAACATTATATACTGAGGCTGAGCAGTGCCCAGCTGGTGAACAGTCTGGATTTGAACGCCACTTAATATCATGCACGAAGGAACAAAGCAAAACTTTTATGCTGATGTAAACTTCATTATGCTTTCTCAGTGTGAGCTTTTAGATGATGTGTGGTAAAGTTAACTGTTGTCAGTTTATTGCGTACAACAAGAAATAAAAAAAATACAAAAAAACCTGAGAACACTGTAATTAGCTTTTTACCAGTAAGTACTCTGATTTCCGCACTCATATCTTTTAGAACTTAAACATAAGGAGTCGGTGTGATGGGGCAATACTAAAAGCCATGATAGTTCTGATCAAAGTGAAGTTGGTCTCACAAAAAGCTATGTAGAGGCTATGGATGTGCAAGTCCAGATGTGACTTGTCTCATCTAATAAGGGGTTTGTGAGGCCTACATATGAGGGTTGGTGGTTTAAGACTGACACCCTCATTTCTGCTTAGTCTAGCACTTGTTAACTAACTCTTACAAAATTTTTGACATGAAAATCAGAAGTGAATTTGAATTATATTGTTAAGTTATCAAGGAAAGCATTTTGAGTGCCTATTAAATCTTTAAAGAATCTAATTTCGTTGCAGATTGGTAGCCTATAATATTTATCCTGGTATGGACTGGAACAAGTTAGATTTTGTACTATAAAGACTCCATTTTAGTTGAACTTTAGATTAAGTCTAATTTGTTGTTTTTCCAACTTCTCCCACCTTTCCATGCGACTATTAGAAATAATTGGATTGTGTCTCCTTCAAATATGTTTGCAATGCAATACCTGTAATATCATTTTATTATTTAGTCATTCTCCATGAGTTTTTAAATAGTTTTTTGTCTTTAAAAAAGTGTGTGTGTGTATGGGTGAAAATACTTTGTCAACAACAATTACACTGGTCTAGGTGATAAAGTTGGCCTCTCCGTCTGTGTAACCTTGAGCTACTGATGATGTCAAAGTTGGCATGTTTGACTGGCTAACCATTAGCAGGCAATGATCTTAAAACTGGGATCTAATTAGGAGCTTCATATTTGCCCTAAACTGAGGGGCAATTAGATTTTTTTAATGGTTATTAATTTGAACATCTCTAGCTCAATATCTAAAATAGAACATAGTTCGAGATTTGCGATTTTATCTGTTGGTGACACAACACAAATTGGGTCCATTTTTAAAGTTTTATTTGGCATTAGGATCACCTTAGAATGAGAAAAGCATAAAAATAGCAGTATATACAACATAGATTTAAAACCAAAGCCGCACACAATTAGCTGAAATCCGCAAATACTTCAGACCCCCTCTAAACACAATTATATCTTAAAATGCATTAATATACACAGTGGAAACCATTTCAGCACTGCTGTAGAAGCTAATAGCTACAGTCTTTGCAAAGACCAGCCAATAGCGTACTCAGTAGCATTGCGCCTAAGTGTCTCAGATTCCCAAGCTGCATTTTCTTCGCAAATGCACAAATAGGTGAATCCGTGAATAGTGAACTGCGAATAGGCAGGGGTCCACTAGATATTAATTTTACCAATTACATATGAACTAACTTGAATAAATAATCTATTTTCCATTGAAAAAGTTTTCCTAATTATGATTTTAAAATAATTTCCAAATTTCTACTACAATTGCAATCCATAGTTAAAGTATAGAGGGTACTGTATCAACCAGGATACTGTCTCAACAGCGCCCATATAGTGTACGTTGAGTCCAAATGTTTATGAGCCAGCTGATAAAAATATAAACTACTTTTAGATATTATTGATTGTTTATATTTTAGTACACGAGCAAAAGAAAAGCTCTGCAAAAAAAAAACCCAAAAACATTTCTTTGATGCAATTTGGATTTTCTGTAGTCATGGAAAAAGCAAAAAAGTGTCTCATCTATCCCGAGGCTACCCTGCTTGATCCATGTTGGAAGCAAATGTTAGTAAGAATTTCATATGAATTTTGTCTGTTTTATTTGGGCTGACTCAGTGTATCTCTGCTAAAACCCTACTTCTTTGATAACACTCTTCAGTAGCTCCTCAGTAGAAACACTTTTTCCACCACACACTATTTCCAGTGAGGAGCAATGTAGGACTTTCAAAGATATCGATCTGCTTGAGTCACTGAAGCCCGACAGCTTGAAGAGGCAATCTTTTAAAGACAATAACCACTTACAGCTAAGTGAAGTGCAAATATTTTAAACCAAAGTTTTCAGACCAATTTGTCATCCATACAAAGGGCAGCTGCATATAACCACTTATCTTTCTATTAAAGAACAAAGACCAAATGATCATCAGTTCCACACTTCCTACTTTTAACTGTATCCTCTGGTTGAAATGAAACTTTATGACAGTCAGGCAGAGAACTGGTGCATATGCAGGCATTAAACATAACCCTACTTTAAATGTCTCCATAACATTCCCCCTGAGTATTGCTGTTTCTTGGTTTTCACGATGCTGTTTGCTCTCAAATGTTTTTGAAGAAACTGTCACAGGAAATGGTCTTTAATTATATTGAGATTAAATTACATACTTTTTACTAATTCTGTGACTTTTCCAAGTATTTGGTTGCACTTTATTTCATTTAGTGGCATGAAAGTAAGCTCAATACAAATGCATACCACTTTTATTTTTTTATTTGAAAAATTATATAAAAAACCCCATGAGGTTGGTAGAGCAGGCGCACTATGTACAGAGGCTATAGTCCTCGATACGGTTGTCCTGGGTTCGATTCCTGTTCTCGAGCAATTTGCTGCATGTTTTCCCTCTCTCTCAACCCTATTTCTTGTCTATCTACTGTTCAAATAAAGGCCACTAGTGCCAAAAAAAAATCATTAAAAATAATATATCATCCACCTTAGAATTACGTGAGATTTTGTTGGTCTATTGTATAAAATCCCCCTAAAATATGTATAATTTGGGCCTGAAATGTGAGAAAATGTGAAAAAGTTTAATGGTATGAAAACTTTGGCAGGGCTGGAGTGCAGTAGTGCACGCTTCTCGACCTGATTATTTTGCATCACACAAGTAAAAATAATTTCATAATTCCAACATTTGAGATACCATTTGAAATTATTATTTAATTAACACTATTGTGTTTGCTGAAGTTCTTCTACTTTTCATTCTGTGTGCAGTGCACTTATTTCATATAGAAAAAACATACTTTCTAAATAAGCGCCCACAGGTAATCAAAAACATTGTTCAACAACAGCCTCACAGAAGTGGCTCCCTGCACTGTGCACGTATCTGCATTTCTTTTTCATGTAATAGGCTTCTCAAATAATCACCAGTCAACAGCATGAAATAATTGGCTGAAGCCAGGTACCTGTTCAATTGCTGTTCTGATTAAATGGTCTATTACTTGTGTGACTGAATACACGATCAAGTGAAAGCAGGTTTGTGGACAGCCTTGTTTGTTCTCGTGTAAACAAGATTGTCATGTTTTCATTTCAGTTTTTTAGAAGTAAACAGTGGTAATTCATCTTTCTAGTTGTGCTCCAGCTAGCCATATCTTTCAAAGTTTTAACATCTAGAAGTGTCATTGTTTTCATGTAGTCTATTTTTTTTTAAATTATGTTGGAAATAATGTTGTAGTTAATATTGTTTCCACACTAGTCATTTGCATTTGCTACACTTCACAGTACCTTCCACAACTGTTGAAAAACTTAGGTAAACATGTAAAAAGTTTTAAAATTAATTTAAAATTAATGGTTTTTTGTGCAGAAGAATAATCTCACACTAAAGAAGGTTATGCAGCTCTCTAACAGTGAGATTTGCAGATTTTTTTTCTACTTCCATGCTTTCTGTGTATGGTAATAAGATGAACGTTGTCCTTACCAAGCCTTGTTTGTCAAAGCTCCAGTGTACTTTTTTTAAATAGATTTATTTAGATGTGGGCAAATTGAGGCAATTAGCTACACACATTGACAAAATTGTTGTCCATCTGTCCATCATCTGTTAATGACTGAAAAACCCTTAAATAACTGGAAACTGACAAAAGCAATTAATGAAAATGTACTGAAAATTTACCAATGAAAATCAGACATTGCTTTCTAAATGTGATTCAGCAGAATCATATTAAATAACAAACTAATGAAACAGGTCAAAAATGATGGTACCTGTAGCTTAATATTTTGTTGTGCAACTCTTACTGCTTTTGAGGCAATCACTGCAATCAAACGATGTCTGTAACTGTCAATGAGACTTCTGTACCTGTTCACAGGTATTTAGCCCCAGCAAACTGCTTCAGCTGTCTCAGGTTTGAAGGGTGACTTCTCCAGATGCAATGTTTCAGCTCCTTCCACAGATAGGATTTAAATCAGGGCTCATAGAAGACCAGTTCAGAATAGCCTGGTGTTATGCTCTAAGTCATTTTTGGATGCTTTTAGCTGTGTGTTTTGGGTCATTAACCTATTGGAAGACCCATGGTAAGATGAGATGGTCGTATAGCCTTTACCTTCAACCTTTAACATGCTTGTCTAAAACGTTCTTTCTAATCTCCTGGAACATCTCTGTTCTTTGCTTCCTATGGTCCATGTTCAGTGTGGTACACACCATGTCCTCAAACAACAGTCAATCAGCCTTTAAATAGGCATACTGACTGGTTACAAGCTTGGAGACACCTGGAAGAATTATACAGCTGTGGGAAAAGGATTAGGTATGACATTTTTAATTTTCTAAAATTAATATAGAGCAAAATCCCCCATAAATGTGAAGCAGAAACTATGCATGGGCCAGTTACTGGTTTCAAGGTATACCACAGTATGAAAAAGTCATGGTTTCAAAACCACTAAAAATTCTCATCATAACCTTCCTGCAGTATCAGCATTTTTATGTCTGGTCAGAGATGAAGAGCAGGGCAAATCCCATTGGTCATGTGTAGCTGCAGTATCACGACCCCTCCTCTCATCTACCCCTGCACAGCAACTCTGCAAGTCCAGGTGAGTCCCCCGAACACCCTCCTGCCCCCCCTCCCCGTGTGCCAAGTCTAAAGGAACAAAGTTCGCTATATGGGAACACATTGACTACTGTAAGAAGACAGACATCAATTTGGAAAAATAAATTTTCCTACATGCAAAACGTGCTTACGGATTAGTGGCAGCCAGAGGAGGTGACACATCACTACTTGCTAAATTCAAGGTAAAGTTTATGCAGTCTTGAAATGAACAACCTGCCTTTAGGGTCTACCATTTGTGAAACAAATATCACCACGTTACTGTGGCATATCGTGCTGGTCACACTTTGTCTGCAGGAGTGTTTTGGAGTTGTTGGATTGTATATTTGATTAATTTTACGTGAAAGGTGAAAGTACCGACTGCCTTCGTAGCTTTACCTGACCAGCTCTTTCGATGAATGCGCATTTGTCTTAGCTATTAAAGCAGTGGAAACACAGCTGTCCTATTAGAAGTAAACTGTATCAGTAGAGCTTAATTGTGTTATGTACTAAAAAATCAAATAATCAAGTATAAACACTCACAGAGGAGAGGAATGAAATTTCACCATCACACCTGTCATCTAAAAACAGATTCCAAAGACCATTAAAGTGACTATGACTATAAAGATTATGTTGAGGTTAAAGAGGTTAGGGTTAAATTCACGGTTATCCTATTAAAATAGCGGTGGCTCTGGCAGACACAGGTCGTGTCAAAGGGAAGATCAGCCCACAATTCAACAAACATTTAAGAAGCAAACTGCCCATGCAGTCACACCAAGCATGCTAAAGAAATGGCAAAATAACACATTTTAGAGTTGTAATCATAGTACTGTGATACTCCGAAACCATGATATTTTTACCTAGGGTTATCATATCATCAAAATTCCATACCAGCCCATGCCCAGTTGAAACACAATGAGGGATAGACTTGTACCATCACAACTGGTCAGTTATCAAATTCAGTATACATAGGATGACTACAGAGATATCCATGCTATGATTTTAATAAACATGATCGACATTCGATAAAGACCAGATGTGTGGAATAAAAACCAAAGAAAACCCCTGAACAAACATCAGTTAGAGATGAGCTGGGTGTCACAGTGGGTTCAGAGTGAATACTGACTAAGCATTTTACCATCTCTCTTTACCGTCAGCTTCCTTGCTTTTCTAATGTCTCCACTGAGAATAATGCTGTCCTTATGAACTGTTACTTTCTAACTTTTGTGCTGTTGCATAAGTTTTCATCTCAAAGTTTGTTGAAAGTGACAGTGGCCAGGGTGAGAAACTTCCCAAGAGATATAAACTATGCCTGCCGTCACTTCTAAATAGCAGACAAAACCCTTGTAATTTCATGTTGTATTTCCTGAGTTTTCTTCTGTGATGCTCCATTTATAAACATTACAATGCAGTATTCTTATCCTTATCTTTTTTTCTGTGGGGAGGTTAGAAGTCTCAAAATGAATGGAATAAATACCATTTTTAACCATTGGTAAGAAAATCAGTAGAAAGAGACATTAATGCACAAAATGGTGTAATGGAAAAAAGATGGACTTAAAAATGTAATTAAATTGATTGGTTGATGGTGTAACATAGAGCTAAAATATTTACATGCACTGTACAAAATGACATATACCTTTTTTTCCTCCATGTCCAACATTAAATCTGACTAAAGTGTTCATGGTTTAGGTCAGTGAGGATTACCAAAATGATTTCTACTTGCAAAAATAGTAAGAGTGATTTTTTAGAGATTGTTTTTTTTATATTTTAATAAGAAGCTTAAAAACATTTCCTTGAAATTTGGTGTGATTGCCTTTTAAACTTTATGATTTGGGTCAAATATTTTGGGTATCTCCCTCATTAATTTAGCTTTTAGCAATTAGAGATAACTTTGGTTATCCTAACTGCCCTAAAACAGGAAAAAGTTTAATACAATTTAAAAAACAGATCATAAAAAAAGGTTGATGCTTAACAAATGACCTTAACAAATGTATGTTAATATCTGGTTTCCTTCAATTTAGGTTAGCCAACAAAATAACAGGATTATTCTGACTGATCTGATGAGTCGTTCCAGGACTAAGTGTTTTAACTTCCTCAGGTAAGCAAACCCTCGGTGAAACTGGAATACAAAAGGCAATGATCTTGGTATTTGTTATTTCTCGACCTTTTTGGTGCAAGAAGCAATTTGGTGGATATAACACATTCCAAAAGACTGTTTATTTGCCATGTATCTTTGAAAGATCAGCTGCCAGACACAAAGAATGCACTGTGGTTAATAAGAAAATGTCAGAGGAAGGGTGTTAAGAGAAAGACAGACAAGAGTAGGGAAAAAAAATGGAGGTTAGATGGAAAGACAGAACTGATAAAGGCAAAGGAAGATATCTCAGTGAGGCGCCTAGAGAGTTTGATTGTGCTGTGATGTAGATAAGTGCTATAATCAACAAACAGAGTGCCTTTAAATTGATTTGGTCCGAAGGTGCATGGTGAGAGAGCAAGACACAAAAGAGAGGTATAGACGTGGTCTCCTGAGGAGTGAGTGACGCACAAAGCATAGTGGCAGTAACAGGGCAGCAAACTGACATCTCTATTACCTGCCTTCAACTTGACTCATTCCATTAGTCTACAAGGAGCAAAGAAAAAGATATACTCTGATCAAGTTATTGTCATTTATGCTGAATGAAGTTCACGGCACATATATATATGCACATATAATGGATTTTTAAGAGGCATTTATTAGGTTCCATTTATTTAAAATACCAAATCGAAGTTAAATGTCTAAACTGAAACAGGGGAAATCATGTCAGTTTATCTCAGAAAACCCATGGTTTTATTCAATGTCAGGGAAAATTCTCCAGTAGCTGTAAACAAATCTCATTACTTCTGCTCTGTCTGTCTTGACACCTACTGCTTAGGTAGTTAGTTATTGGTTTATTGGTTTGAGTGTGAAGTTACAATATGGAGTTATTCTCACATCCTAAAACACATTTGAACTAAATAAGAATTAACACTAAAAATAATTTTTGGGAATTTCATTGTTGTGTACAGTAAATCTTTGTCTTGACAAGAAAGACAAAGGAAACTTTAATATTACTAAGACTTAAAGTGTCACTGACATGATGGAACTATGCATAAGTTGTCAGTATAAATTTAGTTATATTATTCACACAGTTAATTTTTTAGAAGTCAAATGCGAACTAAATCCAAACATGTTTTTAAATGCTTTTAAATTTAGCTCTGTGTCTTGCCAACGGGATATCCGGAAGCGCAACGCCTTTATAGGATGTGATGTGAAGAGGGTAACATCCTGTGTGCTACCAATGTCAACATCGTCGTTTGTTGCAGTATACTGTGATGAATGCCAAAACATTGTGGCGTGACTTGGTGTTTTAATTACCCCAATGAATACATAAGCCTGTTCTCATTCCCAAAAGGTAAAAATCTTCGAGATCAATGGGTTGAAGTAAGTACACAGAACACAGGACAGATTGCTTCCCACTTCATCTTCTGTACTCTGTAGCGATCAGTTTACTGCAGACTGTCACACTAAAGTGCCAAAAGTGTTAAAAAATAAATAATAATAATAATAATAATAATAATAATAATAATAATTTTATATATATATATATATATATATATATATATATATATATATATATATATATATAAACAAGATTAGCCATAATAATGGAATAATTATTTGTTTGTAAACACAACAGATGCAAGTGCAACCTGACTGTAGAAAGAGCCAGCCTGCCTTTAAACTGTCGCTGGTTGCCATTGTTACCCACCGTTGTCTTGCTGTGTTAACATGCTGTCAGTGTACTACAACTGTTTATTACAACGTGACAAAATAAGTTATACTACCAAACTGACATCAGTGAATGAGAGACATCTTTATGACCCATACACTTTACATGCAGGTGAGTGGATAAATGACGGGAAAAATTGCTTTAACAGGAGGCAGACGCTGTACTAAAAATAAAACGTCTGACATCTCTAGCAGATACCGGACGAAGAGAGGTGATCTGTGCTGGCTGTAAATAGTTTAAATAGTTAGAATAATATATTCTTGCTCTCTTTCTGCAGGCAACATCCACAGTATAGTGGGCAGCGTGACGTCCACTGATAATCCCTCTATACTGTACAAGATTATAACATACATTCTATACAGTTATCAAGGTAGAAAAATCGAACTCAAGACTTGGAAATAGGAGGAATAGGAATAGGGTGGTTACTACGCCATGCTCAGAATATTCATATGTTGGAGCACACGCAGAACTTGAACTTGAATTGGTTTATTTGAATTAAACCAGAATTAAATATGAACAATTATAATTATTTGTCTGATACTATTCCATGATTTGAAGGCGACTGATGTCCAGCTCCACCCCTTCACCATTGGACCCTTCCTCCCCAGAAACGCTGGAGTCAATGATGCTTCCTGAACTATGTGGCTCAAATAAAAAGGGTTGCAGTCCTTCATTAGAACCAGCTTCCTCTTCTTCATCACTTGATCTAGCTTCCTCCTCCAACACTGCAGATAAATCGCTCAAAGCTTTGCTGAAATCGCTCACAGCTTCCTCCACTTATGTGTACTCAGCCATAGTTGTTTACAATTTGGCTTACCCCCATTACGTCACAAGATGGTGCCGGCAATTACTACAGACGAAAACTGCAAAACTCTGCAATGCGATGGATTTTTTTAGTAGTCTGTGAGAAATATTTATTATTAAAAGCTTTTGTGTACACAGAATGAAAACAGTAGTTCATCTTTCTAATGATGTCTTGGTTTTATCGTGTCACAGACTCTTTAATAGTTTTAAGGAAATAAAAACAACAGAGAAAACAGGCAAGAATAAATACATAAATTATATAATAACAGTTATTATACTCCTAGTCATTTATCCATTAGAAAGAGCCAAGCTGTAAACAATTGATATATTATAGCCATGATCATTTATTTCAGTAACTCAATTCACAAAGTTAAACACATTATATAGATTAATTACTCACAGACATGTTTTAAAATCTTTATTTCTGATAATTATGACAATTTTCCACTTAAAGCTAGGGTAAACACAACATTTAAGACAAGAATTTTGCATCAGACCAGTAAAATGGTACTTTTAATCTGACAAACAAGAATGCATATTCTAATTTACTGAGATGTACCTTTATTAATCTATGACAAAATATCTAAGAAAACGTATTAATCAGCTTTTATTTTTTTGCCTTTTGTTTCACACAAAATTTAGCTGTGAAAAAAACAAACAAACAAAAAAACAGAATCAGGCACACCAGTCTCTTTGAAGATTGAAGGACATTTTCTCATGGGTTAGTGTTTCATAAAGGAGAGTACACAGTTTGCCCTGAGCCCTCACACAATTCTTCCCTTCACAACATAATGGTGGAGCTGCTGTGGAGACAGTTAGCGAAAACTGTTTGAATCCCATTTTCAGGAACAGTCCCTGGACATCTCTGCAGAAATTGGAGCTTCAGTACAGACTAGAAACTGATTTACTACAACAAGCAAACTCAGTGTACCTTCATCTGACAAATGGTGACAGAAGCAAGTTTTCAAATGGGAGCTTTACTTTGGTGTTAAATGCTATAAAAACCAGGCCTGTAAAATGTAGAGTTTGTGATTTGGTGGGTAAACTGCAAAATCTTCATCTGAATGGTTCTTATTCTTTGGATTTTATTGAACTCACTTTAAAACTCAGAAGCTGAAGAATTTAGACAGATTCCTCTTTCATCACCACTTCATGCAAATTAACAATTCCACCGGCAGCGAAACAGACCAAATAATGATGCTGCCACCATCACACTTGACAGTTGGCATAGCGACCTTAGGTTTGAAAGCCTCATCGTGACTCCTTAAAACATGTCTCCTAAAACTATAAATGGACAGCAGACTGGCATTAAGTTTCTGTAATGACTTTCCAAAAGCCATAATCTTAACCCATTAAAAATTTGTGTTTACCATGCTTTTAACCTTCTCAAGCCCATAATTATTAAAACACACATAAAATTCTGTCTGCACTTGATGGAAATAAGAGGCTTAAAGCTGGATTTGTGGCAGGAAACTGACAAGCTCACATAAAATCTACAAATTCAGTCAAGTAGATGATCAAATATCCCAACAACCTGGTGCCAGTACTTTGCTGATAGCTACAAAAAGGTTGTGTTGATTTTTAATTAAACAGCTTGTATGGCTGTTCATTAAGATGGTCCAATTTATAAATGTATTAGAGAATAAAATGAATACATGGAAACTGCTAAACTTTGATTTTAACATAGGAGAAATATTACTATTGAAAGCACCCTGGCTGACTGAATTAGTCACAGGAGGTACAGTTGTGAATGGCTAACTGTTTCTGTAAGTGCTCTGCGCACAAAAATATACGGTCAAGTGGGGAGCAGCATAGTAGCCAGTTAATTAATATGTACGACACCAAACCGCAACCCTTTTGCTCAACTCTCATTTCCTTCATTATATTACATGCATCAGTGAGCATCTAAAAGCAGCGCAAAACAACAAACAGTTCTGCTTGGAAGCAGCTGTTATTGTATACAAAGCAGAAAAGCAAATAAGATGAAATGAATAAACATCAAAAATGTTAAATGAAAAGACTGAGTTATGGAGGTGCAAGTCAATAAATTAGAAAACCAGCGAAGAGTTTATTTTAGTAATTCCAATGAGAAAAATCAAACTCATACATCATAGATTCATCTCACAAATCGAGATCCATAGATACATAGAGACTGCAAATGTTTTTTTCTGTTCATTTTGATAATTATGTACAGTTAATAAAAGCCCAAAATACAGTTTCTATGCAGATTTATTCAGATGTTACATAAGACCGTTCCTAACCAATAATTTACCTTTTTGAAAAGTTCATACGCAGTCTTGAGAAGTCTGGAATTAATTTCAGCCTTTTCCAAGTCTGTAAAAGTTTATGTAAAAAGGAAAATAGGTATGATAAAATGTTTGATGTCACAAACATTATTCCTAATTTTATTATCTAAAAGATAACAATCAGATTTAAAAAAGAAAACACAATGAAAAAAAAAACAATTTTCTTTAATCTTTGTTTCCACAACAAAATGTAACTTTTCGTCCAACTCATGGAGGAGAAATAAATGTGCACTCATTTAAAAATCATTTCGTTTCACTAAACTTGGCCCAATTTTGATGCCAAACAAAGCACCAAGACCTCTATTTTCTGGAATTCTCACAAACAGAATAAAGGTATAAAGGTACCACAAGCTGTGATCAGTTATACTAAGACTATACAAGAAAAAAAAAGTCAAGAATCTATATTTAATATAGGATAAACCAATCCAGATTTTACAGATCTATGTACTAAAATGTTTGAAATATACCTAATTTAGGTTTGTCAAGATGCCAACAAGAAGTAGTGAAATAGGCCTTTAATGTACAGCTGAATTGTAAGCCAGCTTTAGTGTTGCCTTCTTTTATAATTTGTGTAACAAATCCTAACTGGGTTGGTATTTTGCAGTCAAATGACAAGAATTTTATAAAAACTGCTGGAAAAATCTAGAAATTTGAGTATGAAAATTAACACAATTTTAAAAATGAAAAATTTGTCGGTTACCAAGTGCATGTCAGGATCCACACTATATGAGCAGAGCTCAAAACTACACCTGACTGAAAATATTTCATCTGCTCCTTCGCTGCAGCTCTGATCTTGAAATTATTCTAAAAGCAAAACAACAAAAATCATCTCTGCTGTTTCTTTACACCCTGTCTGTTGTTGATCAGTTTGCTCAGAAAGTTTTAATTTTGGTTATTTTAAGCTATGGGCAAATGTTCTTCCAAATGATAGATTCTTAGTCTACATTTTAGTCCCTTTTTTAAATCAGTGAAAACAAAGATTTCTAGCACTAATCATACTAATGGTCATATCACCAACAGCATGAAAAAGATACTTACCATATACTGAACCAAGAATGAATGTATGGTTATGGCTTTTTATTTTAAATCATGTCTTCTTTTATGTCCATTTCCTCTTTTAAGCTCAGTCTCACATGCTGTGTCTCGCTAATTTCATCTCATGCATGCTGAAGGTAATTTGCAGGTGACAAAGAAAGATAAACGTCTAAGGAAGGCCATAGCACTCCCTAAGTCTGAAAGCTGTGTGGCTAACACACACATAAGTATAGATTCATAAAGTTTATGCAAATTAGCAAAATATGGATATTGACAGGGAATTAGCAAAAAGAGCAGAGAAAACAGATTATTTCAAAATAAACAGAAAAAAAAATCACATACAATGGAAAAATCCACAGCAAAACTAAAACACAAAGAACTGGAGATTTTTATTTCTTAAAGTAATTTTTCTTCCACAAACAAAACAAACACCTTCAAAGCACAATGCTAGTCATGAGCTCTTGTCTAAAAGGATGACAGTACAATCTGAACAAATGAATAGCACTAATTTGCTCTTACTGTACTGCAAAAAAACTAAACAAACAAACAACAACAAAAAAAAAAAAAACAAAACAAATTGAAGTGGCACAATTTCACACTGTTACAAAACTTACAATAGAAGTACATTAGTACAATATAGCTCAGCATAAAGCTGTCTGGAAGCTAAGTGATCCATTTTTAACTTCAGAGGTACTGAATTTAGTTAACAAAAACTAAAAACTTGAGGAAATCAGTGGTAGTGTGTTTAGCCAGCTGAAATTTGAGTTTGGAAGCCAAAAACCATTGATTGCTTTCTTTTGTTTTTTTGCAGCAATACTCAAAAATGACATGAACACAGTCTATTCCCCATCCGTTAAGCAAATACATGCCTGCTTTATGTGCTCTGCTGAATAAGATACGCAAAGCTGCTGGACATGCAGCACAGAGTGTATTTTTTAAATGAGCAGTCTGTTCAGTGGCAGTGAGCGTTGACATCGGGCAAACATCACAGCTCCAGTTGTCTGTGGCATTCACTGGATCAAATTTTCACTTCACAAATACAGCAAAAAAGGCAAGATAACTGTGGAATTGTTATATCTATCGAAGTCTTAGATAAACTAATTTAATACGTAATGTGTCTGATACTAATAACAGTATTTTTCATTGGTTCCTGTCTGCAGCAAAGCCAACAGTAGATCTAAAAAAGCTTATTTGGGCAGCAGGTAGCAGTGGGAGCAGGTAGGGTTTACTTTGGCAACAACAGCTTCAAAAAGCAATCAGCCACAGCAGTGGTCATCCACAATGATCAAATCAGCCAGGCTCTCTATAAACCTTTCATCCTATTACAGTCCCACAAACAAAATAACTCCTGTTTTTGAGTATTTTCTTGTCCAGTGAAGGTAACACGGCTTCTATGTGCTCCTTTACTTCGACAGACCAGGAACTGAAGCCACAGTTAGGTGAATTAGCCTTTGTTTGCATTACTTTGCTTTATTTGTTCAGTAAAATTATAAATATAAATCCTGTAAACAGATTTATCTCTTCCACCTCAGTTCAAATGGCAGTAATTACACATGACCATCATATCTGCTTTCTCGAGGTTGAAATTGTGGTATAGTCCTGCCACAAGTTTTAAAACCAACTGTGTTATGGTGCAACTAACATTTATGATGCAACTGTTACACATACACTGATGTAGCGTGAAATACCTTTAAATCACTTGTGCGGCAGCAATTAGAGCACTCAGTGAGAATGACCGAACAGTTCAACTGGTAGCTACCAACATTTTTTAAATTTACAAAATACTTTAAACTTAAGAGATTTTTAAAAAAAGATTTTTTTAGACTCTAGTGGCCTTTAGTGGACAGTAAACAGAGAGGAAATAGGGAGCAGAGAGAAGAGGAAGACATGCAGCAAATGACCTGAGACTGGGAATCGAACCCAAGACAAGCATGTCCAGGACTACGGCTTTTGAACATGCGCATGATCCACCAACAGAACCACCCAGCACCCCTTAAAATATATTCTTTAAAATATTTTAAAGTATTTTAAAGATCCTTGAAGACTTTTCAGTATTTATAATTCTCCAGAAAATATTGGTAAAATGTCTGAATTTATCATTACACATAAAACATTTCCAAGTTTAGGTTATAGACAATTGCATTAAATGGATGAACAAATAGAGCATATCATGCTTAAAACTTTAATAAATCTATTCAGTTCATAAGGAACATTGCTGCCATGCATTTTAGATTAAATGATCCCTCCGAGGCCCAATCTGTTTTTCTTGGAAAGTTGAATGTCAGAAAATGTTGAGTGCAGCTGTTCATTCTCAGTTTAAGGTGTGCCAAACTAACCCCTATAGGCAGACATTATGCAGACAAGTTTCACGTCAAAGTCATTCACTCATAGAAGAAAGGCTGGGCTCCAAATCAAAACAGCACAGCTAAGTTGTATGCAGGAGCAAATAATGTTCTCTGCAGTGGACGTTTTCCTTTGTTCAAAATACGAGTATGGAAAATACCAAAAATACGCCCCGACATACTGCAGTTCTCTAATTGCCACCTCAACACCACATGAGCTGTGAAAAGCCTAAACAAACCACAAAGCCAAAGTGCATATCAAGGTCAGGAAAACAAATCTGTGCACGACAACCATCTCTTTTCTCCTCAAACACACACAGAAGAGTGATGATCCATTCAGACTCTGAGGATAAAAAAAATAACAGAAATTGTGAAACTCTGTAAACTTGTACAGAAAAAGGATTTACACGCCTACATGCAATAAATTCAATTTCCCTCACAATCATCCTCTCAGTCCACATGAACAGTAACTTTTGTGTGTCTGTGTGTTTTTTACGTGTGTGTGTGCTGGAATGTAGGCGAGGATATGATCTTTGACATTAGGCACTGAACAGACCCTCATCTTGAAAAAGTGATTGCGAACTCATAAAGAGTGAAAAAGGCAAATGGCAGAAACCTCCACATGCTCACCCACACATACAGCACACACTCAACAAACTCATACAGGATACACACACACACACACACACACACACACACACACACACACACACACACACACACACACACACACAAGCACCAGCAACATCACCTATAGCTACAAGGCAATGGAGAGATACAGAAAGGGAAAAATCATGATCCTCAAACTGAGGATGTGTTGTGCGCAGCAGCAATTTACAGGGTTACACTTTGTACAATTAGGGTACAACACTTTTTGCTGCAGCTGAATTACAGCAACAATTTTTGTTCTGTCTAAATAATGTACTCTATTAGGACAAAACAATACACTCTCAGCTCAGATGTAATTTTTTTATTGATTTTTGCATTTTCTCTGCTTTAAATTCCCTAATAATCTGAGAAGAGGAGAAAATATTCAGTTTGAACATTAAATGCTGACGTCCATTATTCTGGCCTGGATTCAGTCACTGTCCTATAATTCTTCCTTCCTGTCTTGAATAACACATCTTCACTCCCATCGCCCCCTCACTGACACATTTAAGTGACAGTTACTAGGCGATAAACAGAAGCAAGGAAGCCTCAAAATATGATTTAATAAATAGGAATAGCAGCAGGACAATGCTCTCCCTGTATGTTTTTCACCTTGTTCATCAGTCTTATTTTCTGCATATGTCTGTGCTTTCAGTGTTTCAGAAACACACACTTTTCTGTCTCTTGCCATCATCCATCTCTCTCTCTCTCTCTCTCTCTCTCTGAGGCACCCATGCCCCTGATGTCAGTGGTAATGACATCCTATATGAATGGTGACTTATTGTCCATGCGAATCTCTCTGCATGTCTGTTAAATGGCAGAGCTATTTTTATGATTTCGCCGATATGACTGGAGGGTGTAAAAGCTAATGAAGCATCTGCATGGTGGTCCTAGTTGTTAGCGGGGGACATCCACTGCGCCTGTCTGCCTGACTGTGTGTGCAGTGGATTGATATTGCTTCAACAGGGACTGACGATGACGGTAACTAAAATGTAAAACACCTAATAAACAATGAGTCACTCAATCAGAGGCTTCAGCCTGAATTTCTAAAAACAGATCTGATGTGATCAGTGAACTTTTCCCAACTAATGTGGCAGAAGATGGTGATGTATTTTCTTTAAACTTGGCTCATTTAAAAATTGTGAACACGACATTGATATTACAAAAAATACAGCATTTTATCATTTGCTGTAACACTTAAATGTTTCAGATCATCCAACTAATTTTAATATAAGACAAAAGACTCTTTTCCAAATTATAGAATAGAATAGAACAGAAATATCCTTTATTGTCCCACGATGGGGAAATTTCTGCGCAACAGCAGCAAAGTGGCAGTGACTTGCACAAAGAATATAAAATATATATAAAAAACAGAGGAAAGACAAAAAGAAGAAAATACTGTATAGTAAGGCAAAATATCAACATGAATACTTTGTTGTTGTAAAAAAATACTCCAGTCTAGAGGAATGTGCAACTGAGTTGGTTAATTAAATATGTACAAGATGTGCATGTCTCTGAGCATTAAAAATACAAACTATTTACAGTTAATGACAATAGAAAAATGGTAAAGTTGTACAGGTATTAGCATGGATATAACCACTTTATGATTTTGTTGTGAGTAATGATGGTTATAGAGACTAACAGCTGCTGGGAAAAAGGATCTCCTATAACACTCCTTCGTGCACCTAGGATGAAGCAGTCTGTCACTGAAGAAGCTCTCCAGCTCAGAAACAGCTTCATGCATGGGGTGGGAGGCATTGTCCATCAGTGATGTTATTTTAGCTAGAGTCCTTCTATCTCACCTCCTGCACTGGGTCGAGGGGGCATCCTGGCACAGAGCTGGCCTTCCTGATGAGCGTAGCTAATCGCTTCCCCTCAGCTGTAGATAAGTTGCTGCTCCAACATACAGTTCCATAGAAGACGGCTGACGCCACCACAGAGTCAAAGAAGGTCTTCAGGAGCGCCCCCTGCACTCCAAAAGACCTCACCCTCCTCAGCAGGTAGAGCCTGCTCTGACCCTCCCTGTAAAACGTATCAGTGTTATGAGTCTAGTCTAAGAGCTGCGATTGCTAGCTAGACCATCTCATCCAGCATCAGTGTTTGACCTCATGAATGCTCTTCTGGAAATTCCCATAAACACACACCTAAACCTTGTGGAAAGCCTTCTCAGAGGAGTTCAAGCTGGTTATCCTAATAATATAGAGATGGATTTTTGTTTATATCTGTGTGAAGACATACAAGTAAAACCCTTGGTAATGTAGTACATAGGAACTGAGACTGATTAATTAGATATTTTGAGACAGAAAAAGGTTATAAATTTCCTTGGAGTTGTTTTTTTGTAGACAAGGACGAACCTAGCATGTGTGGCTATATAATGAAATAAAAACACTTACACTTAGGTCAGAGTGGGATAATATTGCTTTTATGAATTTCGCATTCACAGAGCCGATGTAAACAGGGCAAAGATGAGCACAGACATATCCACAGGCTTGGCTGGAGACTTTAATCACTAAAATTAGAGAGTTGAACTAGACAGCGAAAGTATCAATATGCAGTCTGTGATTCTCTGCATGTTAACACTTTCATACTATTGCACTTAGCCTTGGGGAGCGTTGGCCCCATGTTGTCATAATTGGACCGTAAGCTGTTCTCAAACTGTGCTGCTATGAGTAACGCATAGCAATGAACTGGAGGAAATGTTTGACATTGGAGAGTGGTTGAAGCCTTGGTTTAGAAGTTATAATTGCTGCCTAAGTGTGACACAGTATTCATGCACACATGAAGTTATCACTTATTAGTGGTGTATAATATCAGTTATCGCCCATAATGATCTGCAACAACCATGCTATGCTAATAGAAACAAAAAAAGGCATCTGACTTGCATGTAATTTTCCTTTTTATCGTTTTAGCATCATATCTACCAAAAGAAGACATTTTTTCTCTTGATTTTTATTAAACACCCAGGATGAGATCACACTGTGTGTTCTGATTCAGACATATCCTCATCTTCCTACTTTTCCTCATCATTACCAATCTTTTTTTCTGAGTCATTAGAAGTGATACCAGCTGTGACTTCAACACATTCTGTTCAAAGGTTTTTATTAGACAAACCCAAATAGATAATGGAGACAAATTAAGCACATTTAGGATTAGCATATAGTGAAGGTGAATAACATTTGCTGGTAGATTCAAGCTTGTAATCCATGATGTTTAACACAAAAGCCAAGCTGAAACAAATTTCTTTCAAACAATTAGGTGTTACCCTTTTTTTTTTTTTCATTAGTATAGAGATTTGAGCATGTAATGTAGTTCAGATCTGGTAGAGTCTGCAAAGACAAACAGAACAGGAAATTTGGGGAAAAAAATTCTGATCCAGTAACCTTTACACTTTGGTTTTGAATCTGTTAAGTTACATGAAGATTTCTAAAATGCCTCATTTTCCAGCTTACCTGGTAAGAAACTGTTTTGCAAGTGCAAGGAAGGAAACCTAGACAGTCTCCTCCTAGCACTGATTCTAGCTGATTCTGAGGGATCCAAAAGAGTTGCCAGACCAGAAGGGAATTATAGTTCCTCCAGCATGTTCTGGGTCTGGCTCGGGTTCTCCTCAGTCCTCCTTCCACAGGAGGCGTCCTGGAGGCATCCTGCTCAAATGCCAGAATTACCTTAAACTCCTTTTGATGTAAGGAAGCAAACCTTCCAAGTCAGGTCTTGAACCATATCTCATGGCCATATGTAAAGGTCAAAATGTAGACAGACCAGTAAATTGAGAGTTTTGCTTTCTAGCTCAGTTCTTTCTTCACCATAACAGATCAAAGCAATGACAATGTTACTGCAGATGAGGCCCCAGTCCATCTGTCCACCATTCCATTGTACATCTCTTGTGAGCAAGACAATTAAAGATATTTCGACTGCTTGGCTTCAGGCAAATACTGGCATCTGACAAGGAGAGAGAAGTCCACCTTTTCCCAACTGGGATCCATGGCCTCAGATTTAGGGGCCTATTCCACCACACCAGTTCCAGTGTTTAACTGGTGCCAGAGTTTCCTTCGCTAATGCAGCACCAGTTTGCAGTTGGACCAGAGGAAAGAACCAGTTTTGTCAGGAGCAAGAGGCAAGCTCATAGGGATCTGCAGCCAATCAAAAAAAATAGAGAGCACCATGTTTAAAACTCCAGAGTTTAGCTTAGTTTTTAATTGGAATGTAAAACATAAAAACAATAACAAAATGCCAAGTTAGCATCTGAATATCAGAATCTGATAGCCTCTCTTTATTTTGAAATCCCAATTTTTGGCACCTTTAACACTCCATTCATAATAAATGCAACAAAAGCATTTTTACTTTACTTTTTAAGGCTGAGCAGAGTGTCCAGAATTTTTAGCTAATTATCTATTACCTCTGTTTCCCTGGGATATATATGACATGACACAAAAGCCCATTTAAATGGGAAAGCCAATATAAAATTGTCATTCAATTAAATGTGTTGTCCTTTATAAATTTGAGAAAATTGAGAAAGAAAACAGCTACTAAACTAAACTACCTTATAACTACAATATAAATAATTAATAGAAAGTTTAAAACAACTGGAACTGTGATAAACAATGCTCGATAGAGATCCAGGTTTATCCTATCACCACATTCAAGGAAGAGGATGGAAAAGGAGGTTAACCAAAAAGTCCTGCAAAGGTCACTGTTAGAGAAGTACAGCGTACAGTACTGTACAGAAGTACAGTAAAAAGTTAAAGCTTTTAGCACATTTTTAGGAGGTATAGCAAAGATGTGAAGGGTGTTGAAGCTACACATTTTTCAGGATCAAAAAAAGTATCTTGCCACAGTGTAAAAGTGATATAGAACCACAAGGAAACATATTTGATCACTGGTGTAGAATGAAAACAGTTTTGATGTCAATCTGAACTGAGGCTGAAAATTAATAATTAGAAGAAAATGCTGTAGGACAAGGCTCCACCCTATATACCTGATCCATCCACTGCTACATGATGAAGTTGGAAGACGATCAATGAAGATTAGGACTTTAGTTGTACAGGCCATGCCTCACAACCTGTCAAAGATGCCTGGGAAGAGGCAACAAGTTATTTTTATTTGTTTAAGGTGTATAATTATATTTCTTAAAAACAATATTATTTTGATGAAAGTAAATAACATTTTTGTGTTCCATCTAGTTTATGTTTTTTTCATGACAGCTTCATTACATTTTCATTTGATATTTCCTGTCACTGTGTTTCAATGTGCAATAAGAAAATAGTTCTAAAGATTAACTGTATCATCACTTTATTTTCTTTCATAACAACACATCATTTATACCCACTGAACACTGAAACAAGACCAGCCTTTGTTTCAGGTGAATCACTAAACTCATAACTTTTACCCTGTAAAAGTAGGAATATAGTACATTTCAGGCCATTTTCACCTCTGACAGAAGATGTCAAAACAGCTGCTGTGCAGTTATGATTAACATCTATCATAAAACATGGTACTGTGTAAATAACAGTAGATTTAAAACTGTTCTGAACTGACACTGAAAGGTGAAAATAGTGTTTCCGCATCACCATTTAGCACTTGTCTCATTAGATGCTCAGCATTGCCTCTCACTGAAACCCGAAACAATAAAATTTCAGAGAAAAGCAGAACAGCAGCAAAAGTGATAATATGTGCAAATCTCAAGCTGAAATGGTCACTATTCAGTTTTTCAGCTTAGGTGCTTTTGTGGAAAAAATGAATCACATAAAGGAGAAGACATTGGAGTTGCTGTGAGGATGCAGTGAGAAAAACAGGAATTAAAAAACTTGCAGAGCGTTCATTTTTTATCAAGGGTTCAATGCACTAGAATGCTCCCAAGATGAATAGCTTTGTTGGGGAATGGGTTGTTTCAAAGATAAGTAAAAAAGAAGAATGGGACAACATAGGGGATGACGGAGAGGAGCAGATATGCAGATTTATAGCTGAGGAAGGAGATAGACGCTGTGAGGGAATAGGATAGAAAACATATGGGATGCAGAGAAGCAGAAACACTGCGAAGAATGTTTTGTAATTTCGGAAATTAATGAGTAGGAGGAGGCGTAAAACAGAGTATAAGAAAATATGGAACTAACTGTCTGCTGAGAAAGTCATGATGTACAGGGAGAGGAAGAATTGGGCATTAAAGGCAAAGAGACAGAAACAAGAGGGTGAAAGAAAGGGATGGATGGAGGGGGCAAAGAGGAGAACTAGAGAAAATGTAATGGAGGGATAGTCTTGATAGAGATGACTGACGTCAGGTTTATTTCCTAAGACCAAAAGAAGACAAAACCTACTTAACACACACAACGACTGGAAGCAGAGGACATCAGGTGTATATTTTGAGGTTTGAGTCACAGAGAACGGTCAGAATAGATAACATGCCATCTGAGTCTGATGTGATTTAGCACAGCAGGTCTGCTATTTAGCATTTTGCTTTCAGTTTTCTAACACGTGTTTGTGTTTGGGTGTGTGGTTCAGCACGCCCGTCTCAGGTGCCGGGGGTTTAAATGCATTTGATCCCAGACAGAAATGTGATTTTGTCAGCATAGTAATAAGGAATCATCACAGAATGGCATAACAAAGCGGCATAATGTGATCATGATTATTATATTACAGGGAATTTCTGTTTGCTTTGTCTGTACCTTCCTTTTTTTTTTTTATAATGATCTATGTACACAGCTGCTGCCATTGTGTGTATGTTCCTGTAAATACGTGCCTTTTACGTGACTCATTGTAACTGTGCTGCAGCCCATTTCCCCAGAGGGCTGTACAGTTGATGGTTTAATCAATGGCCACCTGTCTGCTATTGGCTAATCAATGCTTGGGTAAACATTAAGATTAGCTCTTTGGAAGAGCTAGATAACTCACTGTAAAGGCTTGACAGGTAAGTGCTGTATTCTGTGAGCGAATGCGGGCTGGAGGACGGGGACGGACATAAGGAGATAGATGCAGAGCAGCTGAGACGGATAACGCAAAGAACTACCGAAGGGAGCGGAAGGACTGTCAGATTATAAATCAAACAGATCCAAGATCAAAGGATCTTTGCAGACTAAAGCCTTGCTCTTCTCTCTTTAATATCTGAAGATCTCCTTACACATGGAATGGTGATCAAAAAATTCTGAATCATCCAAAGATTTATCCAAAGACACCTAAACAATGAAGTAAATTCTACAACTGTCCCCCATTGTTAAAAGTGGAGGAGCAAACTTATGTTTATGCTTCCCCTTGTACATTGATCATTTTATTTATTTTTTAATTAGAAATATTGTAAAACTGAAGTTTTCTCTCTCTTCAGTCAAACTGTTGGAAGCAACAAACAGGAAAAGTAAAATAAAAAGAATCTGAATCATCTTTTTCAAGCAATATAACAGAGCTGGATTTCTCTAACTCAGTAAATCTGATAAAATACAGTTTTTACAGTATTGTCCCCTATTTTATAGCATAGTTAGGAATCCATGAAGATGTCTGTTTGAGATTATGTGCAAATATGGCTTCTTACTGTTTACAGACGTCTTAGTGAGCAACTGTACATCTTCATGGTGTTTGCTGCTTTGTATTCATTTCTGCTGTCGTATGCAGTCTTTTATCAGTATTGGGAATATGTCCAAACAGCTGCAGCACTGATACCAACACTGTGAGGGTACTTTATAGATTGCTAACTGCAACAGCAGCTAATTTGTAAACTTTATGTCATGTAAATATTCCCTGCTAAGTCAAATGCTAAGTCAATGTCTTTCAAAAAGCTCAACAGAAAATAATTTTCTGTTTCTGTTAGAGAAACCAATTCCAGAGTATTATATGACTTTTTTTTAACTAACTCATGACCTTCATTGAACAGTAGCTTGAAAGGGAAAGAGGGTGAAGAGAGAAGGGGAAGACATGTGGCAAATGGCCTGAGACCAGGAATGAAACCCAGGACAACCACATCAAAGACTATAGCTTCTGCAGATGGGGCGCCCACTCTACCAACTGAGCCACCAGCGCCCTAACAATGACATTTTAAAAACTTTTATTCATGATTAGTTATACTATTAGCATTGCTAACTGGAACAACAGTGTTTCAATGAATTTTAGCTCATAAATATCCCCAAGCTCAAAACAAAGTCCTCTAAACAGCTTGACAAAGTAGGAGTTTATTGTTTTAGAAAAACAAATCAAAGACCACTGTATGATGAAAGATTCATGGCAACTATTATACATTCCATGTTCACAAAGTAAGACGATGAGCCAAGGAAATAGCACTTCTGGGCCCCATCATTGCCTACCACCCAGCGAACATCGCACCTGCTCTTGAAGAATCTCCTATTATGTGGTAGGTCCACCTAGTGGATTCTCTCTCTCTGGCTGCACTTATCTACACCCCAGTAATGTACCCAAAGCTCGACAACTGGGAACTTGCCAGTGTGCTCCCTCCCCAGGTTTAGCAACAGCAGGGTGCCCTGGTCTCCCTAATTTGGGTGGGGCATACTCAAAGTTCTTCACTATGTTACGGGAGTGATTCAATGGAGGGTGGCTAGAATCAGTCGTAGAGATAAGGTCCAGTTCCTTTGGATGTTTTCAATGTACAACCCATGGAGAGGAGCTCTTGGGGAAGACCCAGAAGTTGCTGAAGTGACTTCTGGGTCACGCCCAGGAAAGATGGATGGATTTTTTATATGATAAAGGAGATTAGTTTCAGGTTTTCACCTTAAACTTCCAGGGTAAAATCAGCTTAAAATTGCACTGTGGAGTCTGGATCAGTGGTCTGATATCCAGCCCAAGAAATTCATTCATAGCAGGTCAGATACAACTATTAGATTGGTTCTGTATCTAAAAAAAGATTTCATGTTCAATTGAAAACTGCATTTGAAGCCAAGTGAAATGGAGGCATGTGTCTGTAGTAATGCTTTCCCAGCACTTTGTCTTTACTGGAAGCTGGGCTTCTGCATATTTAACCATCTGCAGATGAGTTAAATTTCATCAAATAATGCACAAGCACAAGGAATACTAATCAAATGGGTAAGTGGGAATTCATTTTAATGCATTTTAAAATGATGAAAAATGTCTGATCTTAGGAATTATGCTAAATAGTTCAGAACTGCCAAAGCTTTCAAAGATTTACTGAAAGCATAACCTCACAATGTTACATCTTTTGTCAATAGGCTGGCCAACCTTGGAAAACTGAAATGATTCTACACAATATAGCAATGGTGTGTAAATCTAGCAAAGTGCTGGCAGATGATACGACTTGAATTTTTAAGGACACATAAAATGGACAAAGGACTGAATGGACATTCGTAAAGTTAAATCAGTCATGTGGTGAGACATTCAACATGAAGGAGAAAGACAGCAATTTCTCCACCAGTCCAAAAGAGATTAGGGATAATTGTCCTTTTGCAGGGCAGGAGGTTTGTCCTCACTGACCAAGAACTTGAATCACTATTATCTCAATTTACTACTTTTAGTCTCTTCAGCTCTTTGATTTGTAGGAAGAAGCAAAAAAATTCTGAGACTGAAATGAAAAACAACTTTGTGAAAGGCATTTGGTTAAATTATGAGAAGAAGCAGAATGACAAGCTCTAAGATAAAGTAGTTTTGCTTGGAAAAGTTAATTACAGCATATCAAACTAATTCTCTGAATTCATTACAGAGAAATGGTTAAAATGTCTTACACAGAGTTTTTTTTATGCATCAACAAATACAAAGTATACTTGTGTATATTCTTTGTAGATTCATTTGATTTTAATTTAATGGGAATTCTTGTATGATCTGTTCTCTTCTTAATCAACCCTTTTGAAAAGAATTTCAATTAATCACTTTTTGTCTGCAAGACGAGTGGTACCAACAAATATTCTTCACAAATCAAGATGTTATTTCTGGGTGTAAGATCAAAGAAAAGACCCAGCAGCAGCAGCGAATGAGGAAAAACACTGAACAACACAAGGAAAGAGAAATCCCATGAACCAACTTACCTTGAATTACTTCAATGTGTCACTTAAACACGAATAGCAACAAAATGGTTATCTACTGTTTGGTAAAATATGGATGCAGTGAATACTATAATGACTATAGCCATTAACAAGCAGTGTTTAAAATGGTCTAATTATGATAAAAGTAAATCTTCTAGCATTAGTGTCTCAAATATTTAATCCAAAAAATATTTGCATTTGAGAAGCTTATGTGACACTGCTGAACTTCTGAAGATAAATCATAATGAATGAAGTGAAATCATTTTGAATGAAAGATAGCTGCCGACTAAACACGAGCAGACAGACCACTGAAAATTATGACACATACTGCTAACAAGGGCGTCCGAAAAGGGTCAAGTGTTCTGCATCACAAAGAGCAGGATAGCACGACATTATTCGTTTTCAATGGCTTCATTGTTCTGTCTGTTAGGGTGCTGTTTGCTCTAATTTTACCCAGTGACACACTCTGAATAGAGGTTTATTCTCCTTCCATCTGTTCTTTGAACCCAGAAGTAAAAGTTAGTCTGTAAAAGGCCAGAAAACACAGTAACACTGATCATAATGTATGCCTGTCCTTTTAAACTTGAATACATGTATATTTAGTTTTCCTCATAGTTTTATTGAGAACATTCATGGTTAGTTAAACATTTTTCAAAATCATAAACAGAATCCCAAATATGCAGCTTTGCACAGTCCACAACTCTTTGACAGAATTAGTTGCAGATTTAAAATGATGTATTTTAACTTTTATTCATATTTTTTTAAATTCAATGATGTCAATAAAGTTCTAGTGAAAAGATTGATAGTAATGAAGATATGAGAGCTTGTACAACCCTTTTATAGGGGTAAAACAGATCACAATTCTCAGTACTTTTTCATGATTTTAGCTTCATACTTGTTTATGGTTTTTGAGTCTTCAGACCTAATTTAAGTCTCCAGCAACATTTCATTTTCGGCTTTCAAAAGTTGTACACTGGACAAGATTTACGTACCGATCTAGACCAGTAAAATCCAGTCTTCTTTGTCCAGCCTGTTTCTCCTTGGGCTCAATTTAGAATCAGCATGGGAATTTTTTTTGCATTTCCTGAAAATAATTTTCTGTGAAATAACTCTTCCTTCTTCTCTTAAAGTGAATGAACAGCTGTGCAATTCTAATTTAAAGCAATATAGATTAAAAATAGGTGTTTTAGAATCAGAATATGATTCTGACCATCCAAAAGCCATGTTGGATGCTAACGGAGATGAGGCACAAACAAGTGGTGACAAGGATAATGATCACTTACAGAATGGAAACTAGTACAAATCTATTATAGATCGCTTGCTACTCGTAAATGCCATATTCTGTTGGCATCACTTTAATTATTTACCCAAAGTGCCAGCAAAACACTAACATAGATCATATATTAATCCAATTTATATTAAAACTCTACAAAATCCACAAACAGAAAAGAAAACTTGATTTTGTGTGCATAACTGAATTGAGTACTTCATTTTATTGTTAACTCATTCACTTGCTACAGTGCACTTCACTCTTCTGTAATTAATAACATACATTGCATCATGATCCATGTGCAGCCATCGTGGGGCTAATCGATTTGACCAGACCCATCAACAGTCTGTCTGCTTGGCAATCATTCTTAGCAGTTGTGGCAGATGATGTGGTTGTTTTGCAGGAGGTAAAGTTAGTACTTTAGTAAATAGAATCTGACCATTTCAGTCTGCCCAACCCCTTCCCTGCAATTTTGTAGTCAAATTGCCTGGAAATCTCTGCAGCTTTCTTCTGACATACAGCTCAGGGAGTTTGGTGCAGTTTTACCCACTACAGATTCGATGTGGATCACAATTTACAACAAAGCAATAAAACAAATTGAAAAACACACTGACATTTAGCTTTATAGAGGGCGAACTATATAGCAAGTGACTTTGATTGATTTTAAAGCAAAGTGATCATGAGGTGCTCTTTCCTTCTGTCACTACTCTGGGGTATGAGGCAGACTAACAAAAAGGCTATTCATTAGGCATAAGTTTCTTGTTAGAGACACTCATTCACCCACCTTATCAACTCTGTGATTTTGCAATAGGGCTGGAACAATAACTTAATGTGTGCACATTGCTTATACTTACAATATAGAAAGAATTTTAAGTAACTTATTTTTTAAAATAGATGCAACAAAAACTAGCATAGAAGAAATATAAACTGCAGAAAAACTTGACTAACAAGTTCCAGGCATTGTCTTGCAGAAAGCTGGCCTCAGTAACTGCCTCTTTATTAGTATAAAAATAACCTGACAGAAGCTAGCAGCATGTTTGGAGCCAATTTATAGGTCAATGCCTGAATTGAGGTCCGTCTCCATTTTATATGCTCCATTCAGAGAATGGAGTTTTTCAATGGTTTATCATGAAAAGTACCTATCAATCTGTTCTCAATGCCACCCCATAAACACTAAATATATGTTGTAGACCTTTAATCTCCTGTTAATTTGTGAAAACAATATTATGCAATATTTAAGAAGAATACTGACATCTGAATTATGTATGGCTGTTCTACTTATTTAGGAGCTTCTTAGGTGCAAAAATTCTGGAAAATTCATGTGATGGTCTGAATTATTTTTCTTTATTAATTTATTCTGGCACTCCTTATTTTGCAGAAATATGGAGAAAAGGGGCACAACTCAAAATAGTTGGAATAATGTTC
Organism: Anableps anableps; assembly: GCA_014839685.1. Lineage (NCBI taxonomy): Eukaryota > Metazoa > Chordata > Actinopteri > Cyprinodontiformes > Anablepidae > Anableps > Anableps anableps. Next base: position 20,499,656 of record CM026068.1, on the reverse strand, counting down.
ATTAACATTGAAAAAAGAACATTAGTAAAGTGTTCTGATGTGAAATTTCTCTTATTAAATCATTTCACATAACCTCATAAAGATTCATCTTTGCAAGATAAAAAATCTTATGTCATCTTTCAGATATTTCTGTGATACCACAGGCTAATTGTTTATGAAGTTTGGTAGGTTCCAGAGCTGCTCACCTTAGCTTCAAAGTGGAACTTAATTTACAGCAAAAAAGTATGAAGAAATGCACAAGACAAGTCTTTGCAGTAAAATTAGTTGTAGAAAACATTCAAGGAGAATTTCAGGAATCAGCTTGTGATCTTAAAATGAAGCACACTTAGACTACACAGTGGGAAAAAGATTTCAGGCACACCTGCAAGTCCACTTCTGACTGCATAAAAAAACAGAACGTTTTTAGAGTGGCATAGTCAAACTTTGAACTAAAATTCAATTGAGATGCTATGGCATGACTTCAAACATGTTGTTCATACTTGAAAACCCTCCAATGTGGCTGAGTTAAAACAATCCTGTGAAAAAGAGTGGGTCACGCTGATGTAAAAGACAAATTTCCACTTATCGCAAATGCCAGTTATTACATGTAGGGGGAAATTACTTTTTCCACATTGGTTTGAAAAGTTTTGTTTTCCCCAAATTGAAATCATAATTGAAAATCTGAATTTTGTTATTTTTGTCTGATTGTGAAATTAGTTTAATTTTCTGAAACACTGAAAAGGGTGACACAAAGCAAAAAGAAAATATTTATAAAGGGGGTAAAGGCTTTTGACAGAACTGCAAATTTACACTATCAAGACTACAAAATGGCCATTTTGTTTAGTGGTTTCCTTTTTTCAGTTTAAATCACAGCCCTCAGGAAGTATTTTTTTGAATTTAAGTGTTTATTTGTAATTGCTTAAGTGGAAATAAAACATATTCCCTGGTTTCCCTCCACAGAGTCAAACAGGACTAGACAAGGTTCAGCACTTGAGTATTGTTATATCATTCAGTCTCCTCTAAAACAACCAAACAATTTCATATCCTCTCAACAGTCTGCTGTCAATTTTCATATCAGTAAACAATTTAACCCAACGCAAATTGCATGTTGATTTTTTTTAGTGTTTTAACTCAAATGTATTCCAACAAAACAGATTTTAAGCCTGTGTACATCAAACAGAGGGTCCAAGCCCAATAAAAGAAAGTGAAGTGAAGCGATACAAAGTGGAGGACGGACAGAGCGTCAACACGACATTTTAACTGAGTTGAAGTACCGCTGAATGACACATCAGGCACGCACACTGAGCTGCACGCCTGTCGAATGGCTCCACAGTTACACATTTCGACACGGATAACAGCCCAGCCTCTGATACATGACATGGAAAAACTCTTTAGAGGAAGGACAGGCAATTATGACAAGTTCAACAGTATCCAGTTTTCAAGGATATGTGTGTTTTGTCTATCTGTACAAAACCAACAAGTCAGACAGGATGATGGGATACTGGGAGACTACAGGAAAACTGTAATGGAGGAAATCAGCAGGGCATTCACTATGCAGTTTAGACTAGATAACAACTTTTATTATTGACAGGCTGCCAAGGGCCAGATTCATTAGTATCAAATGACTAAGTTCAAGTCTAGTCAAATCTTTTTTAAAAATGAGACAATATGTATTTCTGAACATTTATATGTAAATACAGGAGATTATAGCCAGGTGGCTAATTTCCATCTCTAGTCCCATTAAAGGGAATGTATGAACTCAGAAACAGGACTTTGGTGTTGTTGAATTCATCAGCAACTCCAGGTTTGCTGTTTGGATTTTCTCAGATTTTTGTTTGTTTCTCTTGACAAGTTGATTCTTCCTCACTTTTTATGACTAAAACAGACAAGCTTTATCTGTGAAGCTCACACCAGTTTATTACAGGACACCTTTAAATTAACGTTAAGTGTACCAATCAAATAGATGTTATGTATGTGTTTTCAATCAGTACTATTTATTTCTCATTTGATTTTGACTTTAAACATTCATTAACTGTCATATTTGTTTGATTCTAAATTACTTCACACATTCTCCAGGGTCTTACTAAGGTAAAAGACCTTCAGAAGACTGTTTTCTTTTCTTTAAACAAATACCATTCATTTCTGAATGTCCTGGAGATTCATTTTGATGTCCTTCATAAAATTAGAAAGAATGCAGTTTCATAATGATTTTCAAAAGTTACCTTTAAAGGTTTCTTTAAAGTTAAACCTTGCAATAGCTCAATCACAGCTTCAACTTGTAAGCACTGCAGATTCACAAAAGGGCTTAAATAAAAGAAATACATTCCTCACATGCCGTACATACATACAGTACATTTTCTGAGTCATAGCTCTGACCGTAGACATGGGCTTGCGATGAGACTTGGAAGGTATAAGCAATAACCAAAAAAAGTTATTGAAACAAATAAAACAAAATCTAAAAATGTAAAAGAATATCCAGTTGCTTGTTGTGTCAAACAAAAACAATACTTCTCAAATATTTATTTTACATTTATTATTATACTTATATTTATAATCTTATTAATAGGTTTTTACCCATAGCAGAATATATTAACATTAATCAGACATGGATTTTAAATTAAAGTCAGCTACGAATATTTTAAAGATCAAAGTTTAAATCCTGATAAAATCTCATTTCAGTTACATTAAATTTAGCTGTTATCAGTTCAAACACCAAAGAGCCAGCTGGCCGTTTTGAAAAATATTGAGATTTTTTTTTGTGAAACAGAAGCACAAACTGCTGGGAGGCCTAATTTTTTCTCATTAATTAATCTTTTTGTTGATTTGGTTGTATGCTTGAATTCACTATGATGGTGAAAAATTCAGTTTTGTCATCAGCTTTTTCAGCTAAAAAGGACCAAATTGACTGATATTTGGAGCAAATCATAATTTTTCTGCTTCTTCACAAAAAGTCGGTTAAATCTGAGAAAAAAAAATAAAAACATATGGAGAAAGCTGCAGATTGTTGTCACCTATGTAAGACAACCAGTCCTTGTTGGAAATTTCTGCAACTCATTTACATGTTATCAGCCTCTTGGTATCCCATTTTGTAGTTACTGTTCCCCTTTATCTTCTTTAGTTGTTGATGACCGTCTTCATTCTGCCATAAGGTATAAATGATGCTGTAGAAATTTTTGTCCCTTCTCCTTCCTGACTCTTTTATAAAGCCAGATCCTAGTGATCCTTTCTAACATCTCTGTAGATGATGACTTCAACTAAAGCTGCAATTGAGCAAATATTAAGTAAATCCTACAAGGATTGCTGATATTGATTTCTGGTATAATTGATGATAAGTGTGAACTGCAGAAAACAAAATATAACCAAGATATGGTACGTTTTTATTTGTCAAATAAATGTGTTTGTTCTTCAGCTGAATTGTAAAGGGTTATGTTATGTCATGTTAAGGGTTAAGGTGGAAAAAGCTTTGAAATGATTGATCCTAGTTATGACATTTTAACAGGACTGTCTACCCTTTTGAAGGCCATTTTTAATATATATAGTTTAGACCAAACATGCCTTTTCTGCATAATAATAATGTTTTTTTTTCTCTTTTTTTGTTCTCTGTGAAATAATGTTGGGACCCTGAAAAGCTGATGTTAGCTTGTTAACAGCTGTTAACAACATCAGCTCTGGTTTCAAAGTATCAAAGAACTGTTTGATACTTTGAAACCAGAGACTGGCCTATCTGTAATAGCTGATTTGATTGAAGCTACACAGTATGTTAGACTTGAACGGATGATTTGTTTCCTACAGTGATTAGCTGTCAAACATTTTCAGCTTTGTCAGCATCCAAATGATTTTAATCTGTTTGCCTGAAGGCGAAACTGGTTTACTGATTGAGAGTCAGAGCTGTAAAGGGGAGCCGACCTCCGCCCCGAGCTGTGTGGAGGGAGTCCTCTGAATTAGAACAGTAACTGCACCCCCAGAATCCAACTGCTGATCAAAATGCTAAAGGGTGCTGCACTGCAGGTGCTCATCTTCAGAGACACCTTCAAGCAACTCAAATGCCAAAGGCAATGCCTCAGTGAACTTTGTGGCATGTCGCTCTGCCTGCCACTCTGATGAGCTGCCAGAGTGTGCGCTGAGCTGTGACACTGTGGAAGGTCCTTCTCTGACACATTTGGCCTGATGATGAGACGTCACTTTTCAGCAAATTATCTCTCAGGTCCTAAGCCCATCAAACTAATGTAGAGAGATAGATAATGATGAGGTTGGGTAATTTGAAGTATCTACCTGATGTTAGACATATATGTCCCAGGTCACGGTATTCAGATCCAAATGTGAAGTATTTTCTCCTACTGTATTATTGCCTTAATGATGTGGGGCTATTAAGGTTTACCTCAATTTAAAATGCTTCTGTTGAAATTAGTCACCTTTGAAATGTTTCCTCAGCTCACATTATTTTTTTTTTCCTAGAGAAGAGAGATAACAACATGAAAGCACCTAACTGCAAAATCAGACCAAATCATTCACGCCAGGAATGATTTGGTCATCAAATGTTGAGGAGCTCAAGCAGGCGATAATTATAGGCATACCATTTCATTAAAATCATAATATGTGATAATTATAGTAAATAATGACTGTGATTTGTGGGCCTAATATTAGTCAGAGGTAGTATCTGACTGTTAATGCAGTAATTACATTCCGTTATTGTAGGTATTTTTTGGTTTTATATGATTTTTAAAATTTTAGAACATTTCAAGCCATCATGGAGGTAAATTTTAACATATAGGATCATGAAAAGAAACAAATGAAGAGCAAACATTGCAACTTTTCAAGGTGAATCTGACAGCTGGTATGTTTATATGTTAAAGAAAATTTGTTCAGCTTTCAATCAAGAACTTTTAACCCACCCCCTTTTCAATCATACCTCATACCAACTCACACTGCTTTTCAGTCATCTCTTCATCCCATCTTTTAACCCTGTGATCACACCATCCTCGTTTTTCATCTTGTTTTTTTTAAATATATTTGAAACACTTTTTGATTTTTGTGTGAACCTACATACTTCAATGCTGCTGTTACACCTGAATTTTCCACTGTAGGACAATAAAGGATATTTCTATTCTATTCTAATGGCTATGCAAAATGGGTCCAGTTTTGATCTCTGTTTCAGTCTGTCTACTATAATCTCAGTTTGATTTAGCAACTGAACACCCATTAGATACATCATCCTCCATTAGCTCTATCATGGAGGTACTAAATTGGTAAGGTTATTTACCAATTGAAACACTCAAAGTATTCTTCTTAACAAGACTAATCAGACAAAGCCCAACTTTGTTTTCTTTAACTTAGATTAAACCAGTACCCACATTTTTGTGGCATGATTCTTCCAAGTAGATGTTCTTTGAGTATATGAGAAAGAACAGAGGCAGAGAGGGAAGAGTAACATATAGATAAAACAGCATATAGTGATTATGGGATATGATCCCAGCACCTCAGTCTTATCATTTATTAAGAAAGATGACTGGTTCTCGAATTACTCATGACAATATGGATATGTTAACAGCTATCTCAGTACCACATTGATGTTTTATTGCAAGGTAGCACTTTATAAGAGTAAACACCATTGTTGAAGTATGTACACACTTTTACAGATGATGTGTGGACATTGGTGTTTGGACACTTTTGCATCTAGAACACTGCTCATTTTTACATCGAGTGTCCACAGAGATGTAAAAGCTCATATTTCCTTTTCAGTTAACTGTCAGTCTCTCCACAGGGATATCTAAAAGCCACTTGCACATCTCAGTGTATCCCTCTTGATTCAGCAGAGCTTTTAGAGTAAAAAGTGCACAAGCCTGATGGAGTCTGACCTCTGGGTCTGTATAGGAAATTTCAAGCGCAAGTTGTGTGTGGGTCTGTGTGTGTGTGTGTGGGTGCTATATGTGTGAAAGTGGAAGGTCGATTTCCATTAATAGTGGAATTGGATCAATATAAGTAAGCCAGTCACCCGGGATCTAAAAAGTGATAAAAACGCGCCTACATGTGAATACGCCTACCTGTGGATGGAAATGCATCCTGGGAACATGCAACCCTCCCAACCCCATACAGGCTCATTATGAGAGACATGCCCACACAAAGACACAGAAAATTTCATTGGGTTTATTAATTTTTTATCTGACTGAAGACAAAGTATGCCAGAGATACATGAAGGTCAAATACTCCTGGGCGGAACAGTGCAAAAGAGCAACATGTCCACTCAAACCAGTACACAAATGGACAACAGCAAAGTGAGAGTCAAAGAGACACGCCCCCCTCTTTGGGTTCTGTTCCTCTGGGAAATCATACACTGACACCTCCTCCCTAACTGTTCTTTCACACACTTCCTCAGTTCTTTTCTTTACTGCAAGCCTTTTGTTCTCTCCCCTATTCAAGTGTTCATTCAGTAATAATTACCTCAGCAGAAGGGCTGCAACTTAAGAACAGAGCAAGAGAGGCACCAAACCTGGGGGTAAATGGAGACTACATCTATCCATCCATCCATCTATCAATCCTTCTCTGTTCTGATTTTTCCACACATGTTGCTGTTCTTTTGCTTCAGTAGCTGTCTATTACTCATGCTGCCTCTCTCCTGCCTCTGCACTCACATTTTTATCTAACTTGGCCTTGATGACGTCGAGCTCCTACAGCGTTGCCAGATGAAGAGAGAACCAGCTATTCTTTTTGGTAAAAAGAGCGTGGGCAGGCCACCTACCTGAAGTTTTGGAAGGGTTTTTGTTGGTTTTTTTGCATTGGCATATAAAACAGCAAAGAGATGCTCCAAGTTTTTTTTCTTTGTTTGAAGGTTGTTTTTTTGTAGCATATGGAGGAGGTGGATAAATGGGAAGCAGGGAAGGTGAGGCATATAAGGTTCTATATATGTATTATGATGCTTTCGCATTGTTTCTATACTGGCTTCCTATTTGCAAGCGAATGAGCACTTCCGGAAAATTTAGAATAGAATAGAAAGCTTACTTAATATATTGCATGTAGTGTCATTAGGATGGCTTAAACTACAAAAAATACAACGTATTAGTCTAAATTATTGTCAATCGACAATGCATCACTTATTTAATGTAAACCTTAGAACTGTCCTAAATATTGATTGACTACTGTGTAGAGGCTGCCCTAAAGATCAACATAATTATTAGCAAATAGTTTGTGTTTTATTCTGTAAGTTTTCCAGCCGTTTTTTACTTTTGCAAAGGACATGCTTTTTATGGCAAATGAAAGTTTGTTTCTGTCCAATTTGAATAAAAAAAATGCATTAATAAATAAAGGAATAAAGTACTTTAGGTGAATAAACAAATTAATTGCAGCACAGTGATGATAGTAAAGGACTAATGTCTCGACAAGATCTTGAGAAACTCATCCATGCATTTATCTTTAGTCACAATGATTACTGCAGCAGTGTCTTCACAGGTCTGCCAAAAAAGTCAGTCAGACAGCTGCAGCAGATCCAAAATGTTGCTGCTCATATTATCACTAAAACTAGGAAAATGGAGCATATCACCCCAGTTCTAAAGTCCTTACATTCGCTCCCCATAGCTCAGAGAATATACTTTAAAATACTTTTTGCTGGTTTATAAATTACAGAATGGCTTAGCACCAAAATACATTAGAGACCTGTTATTGTATCAACCTTCCAGATCACTCAGGTCTTCTGGTTCAAGTCTGCTCTGCATCCCCAGAACCAGAACCAAACATGGAGAAGCAGCATTGAGTGTTTATGCTCCACCTATCTGGAACAAACTCCCAGAAAACTGCGAAACAGCTGACACACTGAGTTTCTTCAAATCAAGGCTAAAAACCAATTTGTTAAGAGTTGGCTTTGATTAATAATAACTGGAACATAGCTTTATTTTAGTCATTTCAGTATTTTATGATGATGATATTTGATAATTTTGATGACATTTGATAAAATGTAATGTTGCTTGTTTACCATTTTATGTTGTCATCATGTAAAGCACCTTGAATTGCCTGTTCCTGAAATGTGTTATACAAGTAAACTTGCCTTGCTAAGCCTAGCCCTGCCTTACCTTACAAAATAAGTTGAGATGCACTGAGAAATCATCTGCTGACAAAATCTGGTAATTTTCACTTAAGAAAATTGACACTGACTGGTGACTGGCTGGTTGGATCCTTACTTTAAGGAGTAAAATGTACGACAATTTTCAGTGTGAATGTTGTTACTGCATGAAAAAGACTAAAAAACCCTTTCAAATCCAACTTGGGGGGTTGGGGGTTATATGGTTATGTGTTTATTGAATATACCACAGCAAAGTTGATCTGTTTCATCCCTTTGAGCAAGTCTGTGTTTCATGGAATTTGGAAATATTGAGTGTTTTGGAAATCTTAGACTTAAGGTAAGTGTCTACATTCTCAACATAATACATCCTGAGACTAATGTTTATATTTAGTGACACTAAACTTCCAAACTGTGCTAAATGCTAATATAAAATACTAACTGAACTGTTGATGCATCTGTAAAAATAAGCAACGAAAGCATCTGATTTCAATCACAAAGATAGCTGCTTATTAGAAAACAAAACCACTGAAACTTTTTTTCTGCAAACATAAGCCTCTGTAATGGCTGATTACCACACTGTCACATATAATATAGATTAACAGGACTTTTCATTGAAATTCACTTAAACCATGTTTTAATTAAGCACAGCTCATTTCAACCCATATAAGCATGAGTGGATTCATGTAATTAAGCATTTACAATGTACACCAGCATTTTAATCTTCCTAAAATGTGCTTCCACACAAGAGGGAACTGATGCTTCTGCTTTTATTTTTTGTGTGTTGCTTGAAAATAATGATGTGCCTTTGGCTAAACAAAAGCCATCTCTCAGGTTTACTTTTCTCATTGTTGTCCCAGAGCTGAGGAACTTGCTTGTTAAAGTTAATTGTACAGTTAAAGGAATGCAGGCAGCACAGAAGAAGAATCGACTTGTCCTTCACTAACATACCAAATAAAACTAACCTCTTTCTGGATGGACACCTAACAATGCTGAAGCTTGGTTGGAACATTTTTAAAGTCAATTAAAACTGAAGATACTTTAGTGAAAGTTTTGGTTGTCATGGATTTATCTGTCTCAGTTTCTGACTTTTATCGCTTTCCTTAGTGATGTTGACTTTTCTATCCTTACAGATTGTGCAATCTTAGTTTCTTCTTTCTTTTCTGCACTTTATTTTCAAAGATTAGCCAGGCTTGTATAATTGCAGCATAAGAAACCACCTTTCCAAATTAAAAAATACGTCAAATTTGACAAACCTGTGCATGTGTTTAAGATGAAACATCCTAAAACTGAAGCTTTAATTAAAATATTTTTTTTTTTTACATTTTTAGTACAATTCTAATTATGTTGTGACATTATAACAGAAGACAGATAATCTATGAAAAAAAAAAAAAAAATCAAGCTTCTCTGCCTTCTCCCAATGCTCCCAGTACTAACTGCAGAAATACACCGCTCAGTCAGAACACAAGTGTGATTGACAGCACTGATACCTTCCTCCTGGCTCTGATTGGTTGTTTTAGGTGGAGAGTGGTGCATTTCTTTAGACAGCAATAACAGCTCAGGGAGGAGTTGGAGGAGATCGATCTTTTCACAGATTATCTGTCTCATACTATACTGTCACGACATGGTGACAGCTTTAACAAATATGCAAAAAACATATTTTTGTAAAAGGTACATACTGCAGCTTTAAGACATCCAATAAAAAGACCATTTATGGGTTAGAAGGAAATAGAAAACAAAGTAAGATAGAGTGTACCATAGAAAGCAAAGAAAAATACTATGAGGCGACTGTGTGCCAGATTTTTATTCACCCCCACCACCTTTTCTGATTGACTGCCCACTACAATCTCCTTATTGACTCATCACCCCGGCAATAGTCATGGTAGCCATCCACTGTCTACCAAATGGTTCTGTCAACATGCTGCTAAATCATCCTGGCAATATGCTTTCTTTCTAAATCTTTCAGTATTTTTTTCCTCTGAATTAATCCTGTTTACTTTCCACTTTAGGCATACAACCTTTTCAACCAACAACCCATGTTGTATAGTATTCTTGCAATATCAATGACTTTAACATTTTTTTGTATTCACGTAGGCAAGTTGTTTAGATTACTTAAAGACTTAGCACAGAAGGTAAGGAAATTTGTGTCTGCTCAACCATTTCTTTGTTCAAACAATGTTTCTTGACAGTAGATCTTATGCCACTTGGAATGCTTGTTTATTTCTCTTTAAAAGGGACCGCTTTCAGAAAACAAAATATAACTGTTGAGCATCAGAATTGTGTAAACCCCAAAAAACCTAAAATAACAAGGGTGCATTACGCCTGCAGAGGTCTTGTGTCCAGTATGTATCCATAAATCTATCTTAAAATCAGTAAATATATCAGAATATCTGATGAATGTTTTTAGCTATGTTCATGAAAACTATATAGAAAAAGTTTTTTTTACCAGATAGAAACACAGAACTCCAGTGCCAGTGGTAAAATTGAGGGGAAAGACCAGAACAATGCATCTTGAGCCAACAACCTCTATTCTGTAATGATTGTGATCCAAAAAAACCTAAAGAGGACATTTCCAGCAGCCACAGAGATATAATTTAAAACAAACAATGTCTCCCTTGAGTAAGTACTTTAAAATGTAAAATGTTCTGTTGAAGGAAAAAATAAACAAATTTTGTTCATAATTTTACCCTTACCTACTATATTTCACAGAATCTGGGCAGAAAAAAAGCAATCATCTGGTTAAAAAAGCAGGTTTCTAGGTTCTTGGGTCTCTCTGAATTGCTTTTTATGACACTAACTCAGCTTTATGAGTAAATGATGAGTCCTCAAATGCCTACTTTGATTCTTGAGACTTAAGTAAGTCACCTGAGGGCTTGGACAGCAACTATAACAATGGTGTGGATTTGTGAATGCAAGCAAATGTCACACTCACAAGCATGCAAGGAAAGTGAGGAGAAGCTCTTGTTTAATATCCTGTAGGGATACACTTGAGATAAAATTCAGCAGCACTAAATAATGCAGTCCATTTATCAAAGGAAAAAAACGCTAACCCTGACATATACACTCAGGTATACAGCACTCCCAGAGGATTTTTGTGAAGTGAAGGTGCCCTTGTGTCTGTGGTCATTCATCACAGTATGTGATCCAAAGTGCCGTGGCAGGCGAAGCACGACACTCTGAGCTGCGCTAAGTTCCTCTTTGGGCTTGAACCTCATAGAGCATAATGCAACACAGCTGTGCCCCCGTAATGTAAAACATCCACCCCACTGTGTTTGGATTTATATCATTCAGCTACTGTGAACCCTTCAACAGCGGGAATGCTAATCGGATCAAATACCAAGACCTGGTGGGCCCAATATTTGAGTGCTAAATTTAGAAGAGGCAAAATAAGATTCAAAAAAGAAAAAAGAAAGACTTTTGCTTTACTTTTGTTACCATCAATAAGTCTGAAAGAATTTATCACTTCAACACAATAGGGCTGCAATGAACCCCACAAATGTACAAGATATCCATGATTACAGGTAACATAGGTAAGTGTATAAACTACACATTCATCTAATTATAAAGCTATGGAGGTGTAGAGCTGCCACCACAATAGTTTTTGTTTGCTTCAGTCTTCTACCCTGCACTTCTTGTTTTGGATTTCAAACCTTGGACTTCATTTCAGTAAGCTTTGCCTGCATTTGGGTCCTTCACAAACACTATCGTGAAAGATGACTCTTTAGATTACCAAGTGCGCAATTGTGACTATAGTAAATAAGTACCTTTGCCCAGTAATGTTTAAGGAGATTGTGCTTCAATAGCTATATGTTGTTAAATTTTCTAAAATGATGGGAAGTCATGCAAATATGTTGGCTACTATCAAAGAATCCCATAGAATCACTGCCACTTGAGATGTAAAAAAACACAGCAACAGTAACAACTAACTCCAGCTTAAGACACATTTAATTCAACAACCAGAAGTGGCTCTGTGGATCATAAAAAGAGAATCTAACCATGTGAATAAATCTGAACACATGCTTACATTGGAAATTTAACTAATCTAAACTAAAGCTATGGTATATAGTAAATAAATACTTCAGTGAAACAAATCTCTTCATCAAGTACAGACATGAAACTCCACAGGGAAGTTCACTCAACTCGGTCAACCAACACTGTGCTCCAGACCAACTAAAGAGCATCCGAGTTTGCTTCTGCCATCACCAAACGGACGATCAATTCAAGCTGTCATCTCACTGCACATTTTTCCCGTTTTGCTCCAATGCAGCCTCTGCTCATGAATGTCACATCTTACCAGTAATCATCAGACCCCTCGAGGGATTGGAATCGAAGAATGGCTCCAAAAATTGAGGAACATTATGGATCCTGCACCCAGCAGTTTCATTCAGCACACCAGAGATCAATGCAATAAAACCAAGTGTGGGAGCGCATACTTGGTGGATATTAACTGTCAGCTTCTCAGGATTTGGAGCTCTATTGGGCTAAAATGCTATGTATTAAAAAGATAAAGCAAGGAAATCGGAGTTTCTATCACCATTAAACAGATAGGATCTACTTCAAATTGCATGTAAATGAAGCTGCAGTTATACAAAGTTATAACACTTCTCTGCAAGTCAAAGTCTTTGCATTAACAGCATTACATTTCCACTTTCAAGTATGACTGTGGTGTGATTTGGTGCACACAAAGGAAATGACATGCTGTGCATTGTCGTCATCTTTATAAAAAGCCAGGCTTTTCAAGAAATTGTCACTGGAATAAGTCATATTAAATCATACCAGAGAATGCAGCTCCAGCAGACTTTAAGAGCTGAGTAATACAGTAGCTATTTGATGGTGCAAAGTGAGTCACAATCCATTAGCTTACACTAGCCCCTGCACCAGCTCACATATTGCAGAATACCACAGTATCCTCTGCAAAGAATAGAGATAATTTGTTTCAAACTTAGACTTTGCTCACTTAAACAACAAACTGTAATGCTGTGTTATTGTGCTCAATATTAGGCTCTGTGCTTACCACTCACTGCTGCAGCCACACTGCTGGTATACTCACATTGATAAGAGCAGTTCAAAATGAAAATACTGGAGGTTTCATGCAAGACTGAAAAGGCCACATCATATCTGAAGGGCAAAGCTGTTGCTTTCTCATGTCTCCCTTCCAGCTGAAAATGTTGGGTATTAGTGGGAGTTCCACTGATTTAGTGAAGTCATATTTTGACACATTGATTGTTTCTGGTCACCTGTTGCTTTAGTGAAAGGATTTATATTAATCAATCTCTGAAGCAAATCCTTCTGTGTATAGACCGAGCTTAAAATAAAGTGACTGATATTGACCGAGTAGCTTTTCCAATCACTCGGCTCTGCTTCTGTCTTTTACTTTCCTTAGGCAATGAACACCTTAACACTCGCACCACAACGTGCGTAAAAAGTCTACAAATCTGTTATAAAGCCAGCATGCATCATTTCAAAACCTTTTCCACTTTTAATGTCACATACAGTTTGAACAATTCCATACAAAAACAGATCTGTTAGGAGGAAAATATAAAGAATAAACCACTTTCATAAGAGTGAAGACACCTAAGATAATACTTTACTAAACCACTGTTTGATTCAAATTCATCACACTGTCTTGGTTGGGAGGAGTCTTATCAACACTCCACATCTTCATTTAGCAACATTTACCCACTCTGGCTTTGCAAAAACAATTTCCAAATCTGACTGTGTGAACATCTTCTGTCCACAGGCCTCCTCAAGTGAGCCTCACAGGTTTTCTGTCAGATTTAATTCAGGACTCTGGCAAGGCCATTGTACAGCATTATTGTCTGCTGGTCAAGCCACATCGTTGATGTGGATGTGGTACGCTTGCACTCACAATGTTGCTGAAAAATAAGTTATTGTTTTTTTCAATCAAGTGTACCTTTGAGAATTGTGGCTAAAAAGTTCATGTTTGTTTTTGTCAGACTGTGGCATAATCTCAAGATTTTGGAAGATCTTAGAAAGGCCCAGGGGCTTCTGTTTTGCACACATCTGCTTTAGTCCAGATGTGTGGAGAACATAGAAGATTGCTGTCTAATGTCGACCACAACCAGTACTTGCTAGATATTTCTGCAGCTCCTTTAGTGTTAAGTATATCCCTCTTGGTGAACCCCCCCCCTCGACAATTTTTTTTTCCATCGATTTCTCCAAATACTGTTGACTATCTCTGTTCTTTGCATAAAAAGAGCTTTTAAATTGTTCTAATTTCTAATTCAACTTAAAAACAGATTGTTTTTAAGTTTTATACATAACATCAAAGGTAGAAAAAGATTTTAAATAAGTTATGATAATTTTTGTTTCATTTCTCACCTGACAAAAACTTTTATTTATCAGGAGTGTGTACATTTTATAGATACACTGTATATAAGAACACTACATATTTAACAGTAATAGTTTGTTTTCCCTTTTTAAGAGTTAACAGAGACTCATCTGTAATTATACAAGCAACATTTTTGTGGTCAGATCTTTTTAATGGTTCTACCACAGGTGTGTTAATGGGGGCAGGCAAGGACACGCTTGGCACTGCTAATGCAACAGTTATGTCTTTATTCCCATAAGAAAAATCTGCCTTCATGTGCTTCTAGCGATGAAGTCAGAGCACAGAGCCCATCTTCTGCCTGCAGACTGGAAACAATAACACAGCAGAGTGCAAACTTTAGTAAGCTAAATCTGGTCCATGCAGCAGCAACACTTTCATGTAACTGGGGTCGCGTTATCTGGGGCATGACTGCACAGAGTTCATGAATGCACATATACATGACACAATAATTAAAAGCCTCATGTTTATGTTTGGTTCATTCTGGGTTTTTCCATCTCTGATATTCAGCACAGAACTGTGCTTTGCTTTTAATCAGTGGATAATGGCAAAATGAGAAGATAACCCAGTCAAAATGAAGATGACATGATGAAATGCAACAGCAGCTCCTCTGAAACTATAATTATATGTGCACTGACCCACAGAGATGATGTGAAGTATATCCTTATGCTGAAATCAAATGGTTAATTGTTTCAAGATCTGAAACTACAAGTTTCCTCCATCAGAAACAAATGCTAAGAGGAACCACACTGATTCTCTGACAGTTCAATCCTCACATCTGCTCTACTGGAGACTGAGCAGAGATTCCCCTGCTCCTTTTACTGCCTCAAAGACTCACGAACACGAACAGACACATTTTAATGACTTGTTTAACATTTATAACTTTATACTGGCATTATCTTCACTTTGGTTAACAATGTTCAGTGTTACTTTATCGAATCTTTTTCTGCTTTGCACAGATACCTCTGTACAGCAATGGAAAGAGCCTCTCAACCTTAAACACAGGGAATAAAAACTTTCTAGAATTTTTTTGTATTATTGTACAAACATCTAAACATCATATTTACTTAATTATTTTTATTTATCACCAGTCCATAAACAATTTAAAAAAAAAAAAAACCCAAACTTTATTTATGTGGTAGTAAAAGAAAGACTGATAGTTAGGGCTGCTTGGTTAAAAGCTTAATTCCAATTATGTTGGGGTTTTGAAACACGATACATTTATTGTACTTAAAATAAAATGTAAAATTGTAAAGTGGGCCTCAGTGGAATAATTTTCATAATTTATTTTTGTGTGGATTTCAGTATTTTTTATTATGACAAAACTAAATTTGAATGATTACCAATTATAATGGTGCTTTACAGGTTGACTATGTAAAATAATATTGTCTTGGTACTGATCAGAGGCAGAATTTTACCATTGTTGCCTTGTAGTCAGAACGTTGCGGGTTTGAATCCTGGAAGGTTCCTGTCTGTGTGGAGTTTGCACGTTTCCCCCAGGGATGTGTGAATTTTTTCCAGGTACTCCTTTCTCCCACAATACAAAAATGTGCTTTCTAACTTAACTAGAGACAGTCATTGGGAACCCCATCCACAATCATACTAATAACTGATGCAAACCTATTAAATCGTAAGAAGGATCTCCTGAAACTTACTTGCATAAACCTCCATCAGATTAACTGCAGAATAATGTGTGTGGTAGCACATGCTGCAGGTTCTCTGTGCCGACCAGTATCCTTCTTTCATCCACTGATCGTGTGGATGCGTTCGGACACATGAAGTATTTATAACAACAGAAAACCTGCTAACAAAGACAGTTACTAGCTATTCTGAATGTATACTACACAAAACAAAGGGATATCTCAGCATACTGTTTCCATCATATCCTGCTCTCTAACCCCCTTTTGAGGGTAAATTGTACAGGATCTTAACTGCCCAGTGTTCTACTGTGATGAGAATGTGTGAAGAACAACATGTAAAGCAACTCTGGACTGAATCTCCCAAGTTTAAGGGTGAAAGTATATTGAAACTATTTAGTACAGATTTTTAACAGCATGTTTGGTTAAAAGTAAACACTGAACTTCTTTTCATTGACAGGACCTCTGCGGTAAAGCACGGTGATGGTGGCATCCACTTAGCAGGAGATTTTCCAGCAACAGGGAGTTACTGGGAGGTTAACCGATATTAACAAAAAGGATAAAAGCAATCTGTGCTTTCTTGAGCAAAGCTACTTTCACATTTGATATCACATCAATACAATGTTGTACTTTTTTAGAAATCTAATGTCAAATTAACATAATAGGACTAATTTGACAGGAGCTTAATCTTAATAAAATGGATTGAACATTTTAACTGTTATTTATTGGACTTTCGTGAAACTGAAGTACAACTACAGCTAGAAGTTTGCTCTAGCTGTTACAGCCTATTTTGTGTGTGCAGTTTACATTTTCTCCTCAAGGATGAGTGGATTTTCTCTGTGCAGGCTTCACACATGTTTAGTTATCTGGTGATTACAAATGGATCTTAGGGGTGAGTGTGAGCATTCGGGGCTGTGTGTCTCTGTGATGAACTAATGACCTGTCCAGAGTGTAAAACCGAATGATGGGACTGTCCCCCTGTGACTCCAAAAAGCTGCTACCAAAAGATTACGCACCACAGTGTAGAGGTGGTTTGCACTGCTGTCTCTGAATTGAATCACTGCTGTGCACAGCATTCTCTCACCTCTTTAATGTTTCTCCCTATACTTGTGTAGGTGTTCTCCAGACCCTCCAGTGTCTTTGGCAATGAACTAATTCCTGTTAGGTTAACGGTTAATCTAAAATTAATCCCAGGAACGAGAATGTGCAGATATGGTTCCTTGTCTTTCTGTGAAAGGCTGTCCAGGTTTCACCTCACCTGTTAATGGACGACAGCTGGTAGAGGCCAAAAAAATGTGCACTGAAGTTTTATTCTGGTGTTGCTGACCTAAAATTAATTCTGCTCAGAAAAATTTCTTAAACCTTTAAGAGGAGGATTGAGCAGAATAATTCCCAAAATGATTGCTATGTCTAAGACAAAGGTCCAAATTACTTTTGTAAATTACACACACACATATACATACACACACACACACACATATATATATATACATATATATATATATACATATATATATATATATATATATATATATATATATATATATTAACAAATAAAACTACAAAAGCCTCTCCTGTTAAAAAAAAGAAAGAAAAAAACCCCCATCAATGAATCTCAGCTCAATAAAGGACAAAGAAAAGAAAAATTAAAAAAAATCAAGAATTTTATCAATCAGACATTTCCTGGCTGATACCAGTGGGATTCAGTTAGGTCAGTTCCCTTTGAGGTCTGACCCACCGATTCTGATTTTGACCAATGCCAAAACTAATTTGTCAAGAGATTATAATTAATAAAATATCTGCTGCAGGTTCTCTGATAAAGGTAAGAGTTTTTTAATACAACATAAGATGAATGAATTACAAGATGCTTTTATGCATCACAGCATGTCACAAACCTTTATCTCATTTTTTCATCAAACTAAAAAAAGTGCATTAAACAGCAATAACAAATAGAAAATGGTGGGAGGGATTAGTTTGATTTGTTTAAGGAATCCAGAACAAAAATCTTTATTTCAGTATTTTACTGCCGATAACCAGCCAGAACCAATCAGGGGAAAATTGGTCCATTGATTGGTGCATTTCTAATCAAATGTCAAAACTGGTGCATGAGGAAGGTTTATAAAACTCCTCCTTTTAAGCATTCCTTGATGCAAAAAGCCAGCATCACATCTTTTTAGGTTGTGTTCGCTAGTGATGCTGTAACAGCTGCATGTTTACCTGCAGCCAAATCAGAGGATATTGTTGCAGTTCGGCCTCTCTTCAAAGGTGAACCAACAACAACGAAGCATCCACAAAAACAAGACAGCACAAGAGTGAGGAATGCCACTTGACCAGACTTTCAACAATGTAAGAAGGCTGCAGGAATACGTCTGAGAGGGCCTGACGCAGAGGTGTGTTCGAACTGTAATAAAACTAAAAACACACAGACGCACACAAGCATTGTATGACTAAAATATAAGAATTGATCCTAAGACAAATTACTAGAGAAGAGTGTGAATTTTAGCTGAAAATGTGTTGACAGATTTATTAGAGTATTTGCACAAACAGAACAGACACACAGCTTCAGAAAGACACAACAACACACACATTTACAATGTGAAGCACAGCAGACTGAATGGATACATCTTTGCCCTAAAACACAAACATGTGCCTGCATCTCAGTGAGCATGCAAGGTATTGGATCTTGGTAATTGGATCTGAGCACAACATGTCGACACTGGCAGCTAATCAAACGTTTTTGGGTTTTTTTTTTTTTTTGGTTTTTTTTTCAATTTTCCTGCCAACATTAAATCCTGCAGCAATTTAAATCAGAAGCTCCTTTCACATGTGGGCAT
Source organism: Anableps anableps (assembly GCA_014839685.1). Lineage (NCBI taxonomy): Eukaryota > Metazoa > Chordata > Actinopteri > Cyprinodontiformes > Anablepidae > Anableps > Anableps anableps. Next base: position 20,480,810 of record CM026068.1, on the reverse strand, counting down.
AAAGACAGGTGTTATATGTGAGGAAACAAGAAAGCAGCAATTTCAACTTTCAGGTATCGGCTTGTTATAAGTCATAAAAACACAACAAGACATAAAAAATGAAATTCGGTTTTAGTCATCAGCAAAAATCCATGACATTAAATGGACAAGACAAGACAGAATTCCCTAAAGAGACACAAATCATGGTGCTGAGATGCTCATTCGCCATTCAGAAAAGTAACAGCCTTTAATTTACAGTCTTTTATCGTTGTGGATGCTTTATGTTTTATCTTTTCCTCTGTTGTGGGAGCTTTTTGTCTGTCAAACACACAAACTTACACCCACTCACTGAGAGAAGAACATCTCTCCCTGCTCGGATCCTGAAGGAAAGCTGAGGAAACAGAAGTTTAAACTTACCTCCTCCAAACAGAAATTTAAGGTTTGTAAATACAAAGACAAAAAGGGACAGAGAATGGTGAAGAGGACAGAAAAGAGTGTCTGAATGAAGAAAAGAAGGAAACAAAGAGGACTAAGAAAAGAAAAGTTCTAATTTAAACAAAATGAGAAAAAAAAAGTAGAGGACAAAAGTGTGAAGAGTGTCTAACTGTGTTGCTTTTTGCATTTGTACTGGTTGTTCAAAAATATTTAGTCAAGAAAAAAGATGCTGGAGTGAAGAGAAGAGGAGAGGAGATCCTACCTGGAGCTGTTCGGACAACGTGGTGGACTGCCTGATGCCCAGAGCCGGGGCTGAACTTTCCTCGGGACGCAGAAACACTTGCTGACCACGTCTGCAGAGATAAGTAATGATAGTCAGGACCAATTAGTACCTATTTTTTTTTTTTTTTTTTTTTTTTTTTTGAGGGTTCTCTTTCTTCACAAGTTTGAAGTCAGATGGAGGATGTCTGGTTAATAAGTTGGATTGTCGGCAACTTCTCTTGTCTGAGAAGTGAAGGCAGGAATGTAAAGGTGTGGGGGAATCTGTGTGAAAAGTGTGTGTGTGTGTGTGTGTGTGTGTGTGTGTGTGTGTGTGTGAAGCCCTTACAGGTCCTTTGCTTTCTTCCTCTCGAGCGCAGTCATGTCATCTCCACCTGTCGCAACGCAGAGAGAGCGTCGGAGTCACACACACATCCACACACACAGCTGCACAGCAATGCACTCACTCGCGCCGGCAGGCTGAGACACACACTGGTGTGCTAACACCATGAGCGGCAACACATAGAGCCGATAGTGAAGGCAGTCCCTCCTCCTCCTCCTCTCTCCTCCCACCTCTCTCTCTCTGTCTCTCTCACTGCTCCTCCTCTGGGTCTTACTGCCTCCCTCAGCCCTCCCCGTGTTTCACCTCCTTATTGTGAGGACACAGTGCCTTGCAACATTTTTTTTTTTTTTTTAACATTTTGTTAGATTGAAACCACAACCTTTAGAGTATTTAAATCAGATTTTATGATAGGCCAACACAAAGCAAAATATAATCATAAAGTGGAAAAAATAATACATACTTTTCAAATATTTTTAAAATAAAAATCTTAAAAGTGTAGCATGCATTTGTATTCATTACCATTAAGAGGACAGAGTAAACATGTGGAAGAAGGTGCTCCAAATATGGACTTTTGGCCAGCATGCAAAACAATATTTAAGACCACATATCCAAGTGGCCTGGGTCCCATTTGTAAAAATCGGATCTGTGTTGTTCAGACTGTCAGGAAAAGATCAGATACAGGTTGCATAAGGGTAAAAAAAAAACAAAAACAAAACAGATTTGGGTCACTTCAGGCTGCAGTGTGAACGTAGCCTAGCAGTAAACATATTAACTTCCATCATTAGACATAGCAGTGGCAGCATCATGGTGTGGTGGTGCTTTTCTTTAGCAGGGGCAAGAAATGTGGAAAGAGTTAAATACAGGGATCCTGGAAGAAAACCTGGTAGAGGTGACAAAAACTTGACCCATTAAATATTTCTTTTGTTCAATAAAAAAAGAATGTTTCTTCTACTCAAATATTTTGTGTTGGTCTTTTACATAAACACAAATAAAATACATTGAAGTTTGCTGTGGTGAATTGAGAGGTATTACTACTCTTGCAAGTTCAAGTTCAAGAATCTTCATTATCCCCAAGGAGGCAACACATTTCACAGTCACAAATAAAACATAAAAAACAGGTATCACAGCATACCGATAAATATCACAAGAAGACTGACCACAGCAGGGATAAATGAGTTTTTCATTCTATTAATTCTGCATCTCTACAGCAGATATCTGGCTGTTATGGATCAATGGGGTAACTGAAAGTCTCTACACCCTAACAACAAATCACAAGGATAGAATGATCAAATGATCTCTCTCCATGGAAACTAAGTAAAAGCATAATTTTCACCACACAATTTCTCATCAACATCCACTTTCACATCTGTTTATTTCCAAGGCCTGTTCAATCGAGTTTGTAATTTAAATCAGACCATTAAGTTGTATCTTGTAAGCACCTTTTGCTGATGAACAGAACAGCCACTGCACACAAATAATGCACTCCTAATGGTTTACATTCAGAACATGACACCAAAGACCCAACTGAATTTAAGTTAAGAGGTGGTAAACGCTGAAGGGTGAAGATTTGATGTCATCCACATTTGGTAAACCTCTCAACTTTTGCTTATGGAAAAAATTAAGAAAGATGTAAATATTTATAGTTTTCTTTGTAAAAATGGAGTTAATTTTTGCTGTGTTGTCGCCATCTCTTTTTAAAAAATTTTATGCGCTTAATGATCACCTGATCGTCTTGTGATCGAAGTTCCATACTATTTGCACAGTGCAAGACTACCCCCAAGTGGTCAAATAACTATGAGCTTAATTACACAAAAAACAACAGCGAGTCTACTATTACTATTTTGATCCCCCTCTAGCATTATTTCAGATTTTATATCATTTTTTTTATTTGGTATTTTCCTCTTACACGTCTTATACTCCAGTGTTACATTTTGCCTCCTCTGAACACTTTTGTGGCAAAACTATACACGCACAAAAAAACGTATTAAAACAATCTCGTTACCAAGCTAAGTAAATCTTCCTGGGTGCAGACAGAGCATCTGCATAGCATGCCATGAGATTAAGTAATGTTACTGTTTAGTCATTGCTGCAACATTTGTGTAGCTCTTAATTTTTATAGCAGCGGTACCTACTGTGTGTGCACTATAAACTATGCACATTGCAGAGCTCATGTCACAGAACCTAACAGATAAAACCAATCTGTGGCAGTCTGACCTCACTAGATATTAAATTATGTATACTGTGCAACTAGGCAATGCTGGAGTGTGATTTACTAAAAGCTTCATTTTCAGAGAAACACAAGGTGGCGTATGAACCGGTGAGTCAACTGTTGTGTCACTGCTGAGGCGAATAATGCAAACCTATATGGCTTTTGCGCACATGAGATGGAAAAAAAAAAAAAAAAAACATCTTAAAGCTCTAATATATTGCTTATAGAATATATCACTGATTTCGGAAATATGATTGCATCACAGTATCATGTCATGTGATACTGATATTTGTAGATTTTATTCCTAAAATTTGTTTTATTTTACAATGCTCTTTAAATGTTAATGCAATAAATAACCACAGTCGAGCAAATATAAACACCTCACCGACATGACTTTAAAAGGCAACGAGTTCCTTTTGATTCTTTATACAAGAGTAAAGGAGACTTGTGTACAATTTTAGAACAATCAGCCTCCACATTTAGACCAGTGATGGGTGAAGGGAAAATTATTGATTATCTCATTACAATGGCACCTGGCAGTGGGCAAGAAGCATTAGTCAGCAAGTGAACATTTTGCCCCTGATGTTGACATGTAGGAAACAGAAGAGGTAAATGGTGAATCTATGAGAGCTGAGGAGCTTTTTACATTCTGCTTCTCTAGTTTGTGCTTCCTGAACTAAAACCACAAAATGAAACAAATTTTCTGATTGCTTATTCTTATTATCGTTTAGCTTACTCTTAATACATTTAAAATTTATTTCAAATTACAATTTAATTATTTATAGGAACACATTTCTGCACAATCAGATTTAAAATTAAACTTTTTTTTTATCTTGAAAAAAAAAAAAGAACAAAGATCTCTGTTGCTGACAGATGGTGTTCTAGTTTAAATCCAAACTGACTTATTGCAGAGACCCAAAGGGTTTACTTTCAGGAAAAGAAAATAATTGAATGTGTGTTTATCAACATGCAGCGAATCTCTTAACACTATTTAGTTGTCTGGTTGGCCTGTTTGAGCTGATTTCTTTCTCAAACTTATAATCTCTATAATCTCTATACAGAGCATTTTAGGCTCTTATCTTTGCTCACACTGTTGCAATGTGTGAGGTTAATAGGGGCTACACGATAGAAAGCAGCAATTTACTAATGTCTGGCAGGATGTTGTTAGAGTTAATATGTTTATCCATAAATGTTCCAACTTATTAGTAGGCAGGTCTCACTTTCCCTTTCTGGATATTTTAATTTCAGAAACTACAATAACCATGTAACGTTGAGTGTCTCCTGGGAATAGAACATAATTATGTGACAATGTGCCTTCTGTAGGAGCTTGGGAGCAGGCGAATATATGCAGAGCTATTTATGTAGCCAGATGACTTCAGCTGAATATATTAGGAGCTTTAAGACTGAGATCACGGACCATGATTTTAACCCAAAAGGATCATCGTACCAACTTGTGACTGCTTCACGACTTGAAAAAAACCAGTTTGCCTTTTAATATCATACATTTTAAGATTTTTGTCCATACTCCAAACTAAAGCTCTTTAGTCAACCCTTTCAAATATGTTACTGCATCAATCCATCCATCCATCCATCCATCCATCCATCCATCCATCATTTTCCGCTTGTCCAAGATCAGGTCACAGGGGTATTTGGTTCAGGAAGAAAACCCAGACATCCCTCTTCCCGGAGACACTAACCAGCTCATTCTGAGGCCAGAATAGATAATGAGCCCTCCAGAATGTTCTAGGTCTTTCCAGTGGTCTGCACAGAGTGGGACATGCCAGGAGAAGGCATGCACGATATTGCAATAGCGATAATAATGGTAAATTGCATTGATGATGTCAGTTGCTATACATACCTATTTTCTTCTTTCCTCTCTTTCTCTCATTTGCTTCCATCACTCTGTGACTTTTACCATTTTGGGCAACATCATTTGTGTGTAGTGTGAACATCTGCTGCCATGCAACTTTGTCCAGATGGCTAAACATTAAATTAGCAGGTAAAATGCAAGTTCATAGCACTTGGTATATAATAGCCAACACTTATTGACCTTTGCGATATGAATACTGCACACACCAATACTGCAATGATGAAACATTTTTAACATTTTGTGAAGCCCTGTCCAGGAGGCATCCTGATCAGATTCCCAGACCACCTCAGCTGAGTACTTTCAATGCGGAGGAGAAACGGCTTTACTTCGACTCCCCTCGGATGCCAGAGCTCCTCGCCCATGTGTAAGGCTGACATATCTGAGCTGGACATATCATTATCACCTGAAAAAAACTCTTTCTTCCATTTAAAAACTAAAATATTTCATAGAACTAAATGATAAAAAAAAAACTGCAACCCTTAACATTTAATTCAGTGGTAGTATTAAGCACAACAGCTCAAACAGTAACAGAAAGGAAATACAAAGTGACACTGGCAGCTGACTCTCGGAGGTGACATTAGTGGAGACAGGACAGTTAACATGGTGCTGTGCAGCAGGTGCAGCAGGACGGAATAATGATAGTCCATCAGTCTCATGGCACAATTCTGTATGAAAATTTTATATGGAGGTCTTACTTGAGGGGCAAAATTTAAGCTGGGATATTTCAGTTCTGACTGCACAGATTTGAAGCGAGAACTCACATAGAGGTGAGATATTAACATAACTCAAATCAAATAAGCTGCTCTGCTTCAAATGAAACATATTGAAAATTGTTCAAAATGATTTAAAACCACTGTTCTGTAAACAATAGGTTCTGCAGAGCATGAAATTACTTCAAGCAAATGACAGATCTTTGAATATGTGACATTTTTTAACCACCATTAACAAGTTAATTAGGACTCTGTGCTATATAATCACAGATTTTTACATGGCATCACAATGTCATACAATGTCATAATGTCATTTATATGTGAAATACTCTTGCTTTAATGCATTTTTCAAGCTGCAAGAGATCCTGTGAATTATTTCAGAGTCGAAGGGAAACGGGGAGTTCACTAGAGCAACCACTCAGAGGTTGATTCTTGTTCATCTGCAGCCTTCTGCTATAAAACGCTGCCATATCTCAGTAAACCCTAAGGCTGAAGGTTTTGTTCACACGATGAAATAGCTATTTCAGCACGTCAGAACCTATTGACTGGTGTTGGCTGGTGGCCGCAAGACACACAGAGAAATGTTCAGAATTGTGCACAGTTCATGACATAAATGCTATAATTTATTAGCCAGAGACAGAGCTTCCATGACAGAAAAAAACACAGTTCTTTCTTTTTCCTCATCCTCATCTTCCTCGTTTTAGAGCTTGTATCTAATTGCGAAAACGTAACACCAACACACTTGCCTTTCACTGATGGACTGATCTATTGGATTTTTCTGATGCAATTCTCATTTAGCAACTAAACTGGCATCTTTCACTGTACAGTGAGACACAGATTAGGTTCAAGATTTTATTATATCAAGCTCACATGACATACTCAAGTCCTGTATGACTAATGATCAGTAATTATTCATTAGTGCATGACATCCTTGTCTTCTCAGAACTGAGTAGACTCTCCTATAATAAACAAATGTGCTTCTATATGTAATCATAGCCCATTTCTTCAGGTCATGCCCCCAATCTCTGAAAGATGAAGGGACCAGTAAGGAAATATTATCCTGCTTAAGATGTAAAAGTTGATGTTGCCCCATATTAATTACCTGTGTTTGCTCTACAAGTGACTGCTTGTTTACATGTAAAAATACCAGTGAACTGCAAACAGAACTAAAGCAATGCTTCCCTGGATTGAGGTAGAAGGTGCAAGAATGGAGGTGGATGAATTTAGCCACAGTGTGTGGCTAAATTTTTGTTTTTCACCTTTCATCTATGTCAACTTTATGACCACCTTCTGCCATTAGTTTATGTTTCAGCCTGTTTCTTGATAGTCTGGAATGAGATATTTGTTTCAAATAGAGAGAAGAACATAGTTATTATGGCTGATTTATTGATTTTATTCATTTTTTAATGATTTTTTTGGCTCTAATAGCCTTTTTTGAGCAGCAATTGCACAGGAAAGAGGGTTGACGACATGCAGCAAATGGCCTGAGACTGGGAATCAAACCCACAACAATTACATTGAGGACTATAGCCTCTGCACATGGTGTGCCTGCTGTACCAACCTTGCCACCCACTACCCAAGTTGGTTAATTTAAAACAAAATCACCACAAAGATATTTTCTCTTTAATTTGAATACACAAAAACGCAACCCTTGCACACAATACACAGTCAAACATCACTCCTGAAGAAAAGAGTATCGATCTGAAGTTTATTAAAACCAGACCTGTTGTTACTGCTCAAATGCAATCAGCACACAGACCTGAAACTTATCACTCAATTACCCTCTTACACACGTGTACAAAGCACATGCAAAAACTGTGGAAGGCTGGGAGCATAAACAAATACCATGCATAGACATTTAGTGAACCAGGGAGCTGGAATTAGACCAGGATCCAGTCAGTATCCTTGGCCTGAAATGTATGCGAGATGAGATCTTCTGTGTATATACATAACAGTAACATTGATCCACAGGACCTGAGACGTGTATGCACTCTGTGTGTGTTTGTACATGATGATAAATGTGTGTGTCTGACCCAACTCCCATAAAACTGGTGAGTGATTGAAAGCTCTAAACAGTAAAGGTGCACTCAGGGGAATAGGGCTAATCTACATAATGCTGGAACTGTATTAACAATATCCTACACACACTCTTAAACACACACCTCCTCGACAGCATGTGCACTGATTGAGAACCTCTCCTCTTACCCACACAAGCAGAGTTTCTTCAGATTGCTGTAGGACTGAACCAACCAGACTTAATGCAAAGATTAAATAATATTCCTCTACTCTGACTGTATTTACCATTTTGGTCGAGATGTATTTCTGGTCCTACTGTACACGATTGCACACACAGATTACAGACTGATGATGACAGCTACACTTGTTCATTGATATTCATCTGACGTTTTTCCTGACAAACTTAAGAAATCTTGAGCTTCATGTGTAAACACTCAACTACCACCTTTTGTTGTTTGACAAGGATAGCTGTGTGGAAGCTCTTTATCAGAAGCTCTATGTTCTACTGAGTCCAGCAGATTTCAGTGGGTGTAACATTAGCAGCAGATTATTTGTTATAAAAATACTGAGGATTTAGCATTTAGCAATGAGCTCTAGACTGCTGTCTGATGTATTTTTTCAGAAGCTTTTCTGTTACCTGGATCTAAAACAAATACATTTTTTTGTCTTTTTGTCTGAAATTAAAACATATAATCTAGGTGTCAAAGTGTGTCACATAAAAATAAATCTGAATATGGGGAAAGATGTTATAGCAGAAATATGCAACATTATCCAATTTGAAAATAAAGGAGAGAGAAATCTCAAACTAAAATCAATGATTCACATTTCAGAGCCAATGGTGAACCAGAATCTGTCATTTGCAGCCAAGATATATTTTAGTGGTTTTGACCTGCCTAACTCGTCCTCAGATAGTTACTCTGCCTGGATATGTTTGTTGTTTGTATGTTTGCTCCATGTAACAGTGGGTGTTTTACATGGGAAATTCAGTGTTGTGGATGAGAACTCACCACAGTCTTAGTAGTAACTCTCTAAAACAAGCATGGCGGTGTTAAACTTCAATAAAACTGTAGTTGAATAAATCGCTAACTATGGCTGGGTATTATGAAAAAAATTCTATCATGACATAATTCTTCATATCAGTCAATAGATATACATCACAATATCAGAAGGTTATTTTTGATTTTAAAGATTTAATTAATTGTTATTTTTACAACTGCTCTGGATAAATAAAAGGAGTATCTTTCAAACTAAAATCTTTAAGCATTACAGGAAAACAAGAATGAAATTGAACACATTCTTTAGTTGATGTCAAACAAATAAAACAGACATTGAAATATAAATTCTTAAAATCTCTCCTTTGTATAGCTCATTTTAATTACTGTGTTTTTTTAGATTAAGTAATAAAAAAAGAAATATAAAAAGACAAAAAAAAACAAAAACAATTGTTTATATTCTCAGTACAAATTTAACCAGCTTTCAAGGAAAAAAATTAAAACAATAAAATAGACATCATCTATGTTTAGAAAGAAATTAAACTTCAGCTCTTTATGTCCTCAGTGCAAACACCAGTAGCTTTCAAAGACAAAAATTAAAAAATAAAATAGACATTGTCTTTGCTCAGAAAAAAAAAAATCCAATTACAGGAGTACTGTCTCAGTGCTGTCAATCTGTGCTATGCTGGGTCAGATATTATCCTGTACAGGTGTTGTTTTCAGCTTAGCACTTGATTCCATCTGGGTCTGTAGAGTTTTACATTCTGCGTGGTCCAGTGGGTGCCATTGTTTCAGGTGGTAAAACAGATTAATGGAATTCCCTGACTTCATCAGAACATGCGCTTGACTTAATTTGCAGTGTGCATCACTTTGCTTTTTTGTCTGACTTCTGACTATTTGGGCCCTTCTTGTCAACTGTCATTTGCTGCGTCTTCCTCTTCCGTTTTCCTCTTCCACTGGGACAATAATTTTTGTTCTTTTTTTTCCACTCATGTCCTACCTGTTACCTGAAGTAAGAAGCTTCACAAACATTAGCCATTAGTGCATGTGGCTGCTACTGTGCTGTCTCTGTCAACCTAACTTTGCATGGCTCTATTCCAGCCACATGATTGATCCAGCACCAAACAACTCTTATTATTACTGGCTGTTCACCTTTTCTGTATATTAAAGGTCTATATCAACTCTTTCTCTTATGTCTATCTAGGAAAAATTATTTCATGATATATATATCTTGCTATTGTTTTATAACCCAGCTCTACCACTAATACTTTTGAAATTGAACTTTGATTTGCTAAAACTGTACTTTTCTCTTGACTTAACACTGGGCAGCTGTTAGCTCGAAAACCTGCCTTGGTTTCATTAAAGTGAAGTTACCAAAAGTTACTTTCTGGGGGCAAGATATTGACAGTTTGTAAGCTATAAACAGAACCCAAATTCAAAGAAATCTGAAGAGTCGCTTTAATGAGGAAACCCGCTGTATATGTGACATTTCTAGGTTTTCAGCTGTGTACCATGATTTCAGCTAGTTTATTGACAAAAACTGCATGAGGAAAACGCTAAATAAATTTAATTCAATAACAATTTTAAAGGCATTTTATTTCATCAGCACTGCTTGTTTATCAAAGACGCCAGGAGATAAACTGCCAAAGCTGCAGTCTAGGCTTGTATCCCCATGATTTATTCTTCTGATGATTGCTGTCTCCATTTCAGTACAGGATGTTGTTATGCTTTGCATCTGTCAGGACCTAAATACTTAGTCTTTTTCTTTGTTTTTACTCTGTAAGTATGTGTGTAGGTTTCTGGTACTTCATCTTTCTTCTCACTCTACCTCCACTGCTACCATTTTTAAGCTTTCCTGATTGGTTCAGAGTGCCAACAGTGTTCGCCTCTCGAACTGAGATCTCTGGACTTTGTCAAAATTAGTGTCTCTTATACCAGCTCCATTTAAGCTTGAATGGTTTCTGCAAATCAACTGACATCCCTTTCTGCATAAGATGTCCACTTCAGCAAGCAGATGAGCCCAATGAGTGATGTGCATTTAGAAAATTGATTTAAGAACTGCAGTAGATAAAAAGAAGCTTTAAGTGGGCATGCCTGCTGTTTGCACGAACAGGGAAAGGTTCAAAGTAGTAGTAAGTAGTTTAAAGTCTGAGTCAGTGAAAACTGACTTACAATGTATCCTAATTAATCCACTTAGAGCAATGCATCAAACAGCTACAGAAAAAGAAAGCAAAGATACATTGCTGAGCAGCATTTTAGCAAGAAATTGTAAAATGTATGATTAAGTATTACCTGAGAGCTAATTCCATTTGCCAAGACAAAATTCATTATAGACAAAGCATGAAATAAAGCAGACTATGTTTAATTCAGTTAATTTAGACATCATCTCAGAAGTGTTGCATAATTGATTTGTGTTTGTAGAAGGGTGCGGACCTGAAAAACAACTACAAAGTCACAGTTACTGTTTGATTCTTCTTTTTCTTTCATCCTGAAAACATCTGGATTAAACTTTAGCACACTGGTTAAGAATGTTTTGGGTTCCTTGCAAAAGTCTTCATGCCCCTTGAACTTTTTAATATTTTGTCACATTACCTTAGCAAGACTTTAGCAACGGGCTTATCTGGGCACTCTTGGAGCCCCAGGTTTCTGGGGTTTTGGCTCATTTTTTATGGATTAAATCATTTCTAGGAAGTAGGTAGTTTGTAGAGTTGACTTTTAAAATAGTTTAATGTTTACTTTATCTATACATCACATGTCCAATACAAGTTTTACGCAGTAAACGTTTTTAAGAAAGACTGGATGCTTAAAAAGGGTCACTCTAGTAAAGCCTTTGAAGCATCTAAGTTTTGATCGATTAGTTTGAAATGGAGAGAAATTCTAAACTTCATGCAATATTAGAGTTATTAATTCAGAGAATAAAACAGAAAAATCACTAGAGCACCAATCAACTCATCCATAAGCAAGCTTTATAACATAATACATAGGTGAATGATCTTTTAGTAGAAGTTATGTCTTTTAGATTTGTGAATCTAGGAACTGAAATATTTGCTTTTTCTGTGAAAAATTAGCTCAAACCCAGATCAGATTGGAAGTCATTCCACATTAGCCTGGTAAAAAGCAGCCTTTTTTTCGATGCTTTGATTCGTAAAGAGAGTCTAGACCCTCAGTTAATGAGAAACGACTGCTTCCTGGAGGCGTAGACTCCGTTGAAGTTTCAAATGATTGGATCTGATTTTATCCAATCACTAACGTTTGGCCTAGATGTATGTAATGCACCAGCTCAACTATCAGTTTGTTTCTCTAGCATTCAGCCTCTAGCATTTACCCTAACCACCTCCTTCGCTATTAATGGAGCCAACTGGAAAATTAGACTTTTGCCGAAACCCGTGGGGAGTGGGCCACGTCATCTTTGCCAGCAATAAAAGGTCTTAAACATTCCTCTTACTCCGACTTTAACTACTCAATATTAGGAAGCGTGGTCATCAAGGACTGAATGGCTTCATTCACTTCCTCCACTACCATTACCAAACTGTACAACCATTGGCAGAGTACATTGATGTCATCGTTCACAACTCCTCCTTCTGTTTGCTGATTGGCCCAGTTGAAATCAAGATCAATGGGAGAATTCCCAGACGGAGCACTGAAGAGAGATGAGAATCGAGCAGAATTGTGTAGGAAGGCAATGGCCAGGCTAATTCCACATATTCTTATGTAAATTTAAGTTTGGAGTTTAACTGAGTCACTTCAATAAAATAAACATGCTTTGATCTAAAACAACCCACTGCAGCTCCAAATTTATGTTTAGCTTTGTTGTACTGCGGGAAGATGCACTTCTTTCCAAGTTTCAAGGTTTTTCCAGCTTCTAATAGGTTTTCTTCTGGGACTGACAAGCTCCATCCATCTGACCAACAACTCTCATCAACTCTGCTGTCCCTGCTGAAGAAAAGCATCCCCCCAGGATGATGCTGCCCCCACCATGTTTCACAGTAGGGATGGTGTGTTCAGTGTAACAGGAAGTGATACGTTTTTCACCACACATTTTGCATGAAGGCAAAAGTTCAGTTTTAGCCTCATCTGACCTGAGAAATTAAATTTTCCTTTCATTTGTCTACAGCATAAAAGTAAAACAGTAAATTTTTTAGCTGTGAAAAAAGGAGAAGAGGTATGAATACTTCTGCAAGATACTCTATGCTTTGGCAGAGGTGTGGGTCTCAGAGTGTGTGTGTAAAAAATTACTTTACCTTATTGTTACAACTAATTTCCTTAAACAACACAAGCAGTAAAACAACAGCAGGAAAGCGATATGAACACGCCCTGCCTCAGAATGTCACAAAGGAGTACGCAATCTCACACGTAGTATGACAGTACAAACAGTGGGTGCCACTGTTTGTATTGATAACCTGTTTCAACAGAGCAGTGTGTTTGTTAACCGGACTCCGCAGCACTTGGAGACAATGAACTGAACTTATATCAATAACACTGCGAACAGGACACAGGTACAGCTCCTTAAAAACACACACGCACAGGCAAATTAAATGTCTCACCTCACATTCAACACATATTCACAACCTGGCAAACATGAAAATGTATCCCGTAAATAAAGACTGTGATGGCATTTCTTAGGTGGCAGTAGATCAAATTATCAGTAAATTCAAGGATTGGGTAAGCAAACATATTAACATGACTCATACTTTCAAGCACCTCTGAGTGGAACGTCAAGGTACATGTGTGGGAGTAATTCCTTTTGATTCGGTAGAAATGGGACCTTGGTGATCCTGCTCCCTCACTTTAAACTGGCTGGTTTGTGCGCAGTGTAGCTGCAGCAGTGACACACTGTGTGATGACCTGTGGAATAGCCACGCATGCACCAAAAATAATAAAGCTTTTAGACTTCTATTCATCAGAAATCACAGAGCAACAGTTTTAGAGGCTGCTTGGTGGTTGCTATGTGAGTTAGTACGTTGGCAACCTGAAAAGGTTTATAAGCCAGTTTCCATACCAACATGCGCTGTCTCCTCGCCGAGAAGAGGAAAAAAAGAAGAGAGGGTAGAAGAAAACAGAAGTTATTGTTCAGTAGAAATCTCAGAGCTCTGAAATCCTACTAACTTCCTATATTTATGTCCATCTGTATATGAGACAGGCTGAACTATTTTGTAAATAATTTATTTGGGTGCAAACTGATCTTAATCATGCGTTGAATCAAGAAATTATATATACAGTGCCCTGTACCGTGAACATTTCACATATGTTACAAGCACAAACTCCATTTTATATGCTCAACCAACACAAAATACTGCATCATTGTGAATCAGGAGGAATCATACATAGTTTTCAAAAAACTTTTCCTCATTAAAACTCTGAAAAAAGTGGCATGCATTTGCATTTATCCTCATTATGTCAAACTATTGTAGAACCTTTGGCTACAATTACAGCAGCCAATCTTTTGGGTATTTGGATTTTTCCCCATTCTTCCTTGCAAAATAGTTCAAGGTCAGTCAGATAAGATGGTGAACATCAATAATTGTGAACATACATTTTTAAGTTTTATCGTATTGGAGAAAATTGTACTCAGATCTGGACATTGGCTGGGCCATTCCAACCCACGAATATACTTTGTTTTAAACTGCTGTACTGTATCTCAGGTTATATCTTTAGGATTGTCATCCTGCTGGAGGATAAATTTCCACCACAGTCCTATGCAGCCTCGAACAGTTTTTCCTTCAAGAACCTCTTTGTGTTTCGCTCCATTTTTCCATCATCTCTGACCAGCTTTCCCACAGCATGATGCTGTTACCACCATCATGTGTTAAAGATAATGTGCATTGTTAGATTTCCACCAGCTATTTAACTTTACTTTGACTTTATTAAAAAAGGGACAATTTATAATTGAAACATAAACGTCACCATTTGATGCACTGTACCAGATGATAGGTTTCAGCTAACTAACATCTGCAGTCCATTTTTGCATGAAGGCTAAAAAGTTTTTGCCTGATCTGACCAGAGCACCTTTTTCCACATGTTTCTCATATACGGCTTACAGCAAACTGCAAACAGAACTTCCCATGGCTTTCCTTCAACAATAATTACTTCATGTCATTTCTCACATAAAATCTCAGTGAAATACTTTTACGTTTGTGGTTGTAAAGTGGAGCATAACATGAATGCTTTTGCAAGGCACTGTACTGTAGATTTTGGTTATTTAGTGATTCTACAAGGCTGTCAGTTTGCAAAGCGAGTGTATTAATGCGAAAGTTGTCAGGGAGAAATATGAACTGGCCTCCGGCAAAGAAAACAGTAGACATATGATCTGCTTTATTCTTTTCTCTTTGTACTTTGTGATCAGTTCACTGACCTTTATATCAGAAATGAGCTGACCCTGAGTTAATGTCTGACTTTTTCCACTGTAATAGTTTACCAGACTGATCTTTTGATCCTTGTGAGGACCACTGTCACTGGCTCATAATGGACTGGGGCTTCACATGGATTTTCAGCAACAAAATGACAGCAGCAGCTGAAGGCCTTTACAAACAGTGGAAAGCTTTCTTATAATTTACAGAAACCCATCTAAAAAACAACTTCTTTAAATTAAAGAGATGTAACCTTTAAGCCTTTCCAACAGGACTAATGTTAATATCCTCACATAAGGTCATAGTGGGTACTTTAAATCTTTACCATCTAGGTTAGTACCAAATGGAATGCTTGAAGATTCATCTGACTGGAGGTCTTGACTGGAATGCCTTTACTCTTTACCTTCATCCACAGCCACTCAGAAGAATGAACACATAAGTTGAGTAACGCTATTAAAACGTGAAATGGCAGGAAAAATAAGATGACTAATGGGCTTACCCTGCACCCTTGACTTCACAAGATTGGTTCGCCCTCGAAGTAAGCAGATTAGAGTGCGCTGTTTATTTATTTAGATATGGGAGTTACAAAATTTAGCTTGGTTATACACTTTTTGGTTCCAATTCTTTGGAATAATTAGCATCTTTTTCTAGATTAGCAAAGACTGCTCTTAAAATACACATCCTGACGAACACCTCTCTTAGGCTGCCAAAACATATAAACTAACTGGTTCACAGCAGGAATGGAACTTTTTTTCTAAAAAAAAAAAGGGGCATTTAGGACTGGTCTTCTAGTAGCTTGAGCAGCAGAATAGCCTGTTTAAATGCAAAATGTGCTGTCATTTATGACGGGACATGAATTAAATTAAAAAGCACATTTTCTTTCTTTTAATAAACGCTTGAGTTTATTTTTATTTCTGAAAAGAGGTTCAACTATTGACCCAACATCTTGTCCCTGATCCAGATGACACCGGCATCAGTGTCACCTCAACTTCCTGTCACGAATTCCCCAAAGTTACCCTTATCTCCGATTGAGCACATGAAAATAGCCTTAAAAAAAAAAAAAAAAAAAAAAAAAAAAAAAAAAAAAATCACATACAGTTCTGGTCTTAAGTTTCGATATTTATGAATGTAGCAAATAATATTACTCCATTAGACTGATTGAATTTAATTTATTATCCTAAACAAATAATAACCTGGTAAGACCATGCCTTATTACCTTCTCACATGTGATCATGAATGACTGCAGCTGCTGGTTTTCTCACAAACCAGCAGCACAAAATTGATTTATTTAACAGCACCCATACTCAGAACAATAGGACAGTCCTTTTGCAAAATCATTTCTAATCAAATACATGTTCTAAGATCAACAGCTTAAATAACAAAAAGTATATGTTTCAGCTGGCTGTCACTTAGCAAATGTCTGAAAAAAAAGACCCAAACTGACAGTCTTGGATGAAAGGAATTTGGTTAGGATGATCAAGAAAAACACAGGCACCCAGGCCTGCCATGAACAGGAAGCTGCCGGGACACCAGCGCCACACAGAAGAATCGACATAGACTGGAATGGTGGTGTCAAAGACATGAGCCCCTGCTTGACAATCAGCACCTTCAAATGCGATGGAAATTTGCAGCTGGTTGTAGCACACTCACTTTGCCCAACAGCTGCCTTTAGAGCGAATGTAATCAAATTCATTTGTTAATAACAAATTAATATTTAGAAAGTAAACTCATGATAACCAACTTTGTGTACAACTGCTACATCTACATTTGTTGGCAGGGTGGTAAAAAAACTAGCTTTTAATGCTTGTTTTCAGGAATTAGAACACTTCGGTGAAACTGCATCAATGCATTAAGAAAAAACTGCTGTAAACTATAAACATTTCACTCAAATCCAACATTTTGTTACAGAAACATGTCATTTGTTTTAGCTCTCTGCCCTAAAGTAATGTTACAAAATTCTGCCGTA
Organism: Anableps anableps; assembly: GCA_014839685.1. NCBI lineage: Eukaryota > Metazoa > Chordata > Actinopteri > Cyprinodontiformes > Anablepidae > Anableps > Anableps anableps. The sequence goes on along the minus strand of CM026068.1, from coordinate 20,463,685 downwards.
TTTATGGTGAGCACTGCTACTAATTCAGCCTCCTTCCACAGGTTCTGTACCCTCTAGGAATCTAGATGCACCCACAGAGAGGCATTTTAAGAAATGTCTGAAGATACTGACACCCACTCCTGTGCCTCCAGCTCCTGATTCATTTTCCATTTGTGTCTGCTGTGTAGAAGGCACAATTGCAACAAAATAAATAAATAAAAGGTGCAGCAAACAAAACAACCATGGTTACAGTTCTAGGCACTCAGCAGCCTTTAATGGTAGCCAGCATTGGGTATCATTAAAGGCTGAATGCATGTCCTCTGCAGTTTTCTCTGAATACCTTTTGGGTAGATCTTGCTACAGATTGTGCTACAGGTAGTTGTATGTGGAAAAAGCCCTTATACTCAGACTACTTCATCTTTTTTTTCTAGTTTATTTAAACAGGGATTGTCAGGCAATTAGATTATTCCAGATTTACAAAATACTGATCACAGGAGAATCATTTTAGCCAGGTTCTAAGCTATCTGTCCACTACAAAAACACTCCAGATTAAGAGCAATCACAATTAGGGCTAATGATATTGGAAAAAACTGCCATTTTGATTATTTTCTAACTCTGTGATATATATTGGAATACAAAAACAATACAGTAATTCTCAACAGATGGCTTGAATAGCACCTTAAGTTACTCTGCACTCCTGCCATCTTGTTGGCAATTAACTTACACTGATTCTTCCTCTTTTTGTTAATGTTACAAGTGTGGATTTTGTCCCTATTTGAGAGTTATTCTTATTGTTAGGGCTGCTTGACACTAGAAAATCTTGCAATAGTGATATTAGTTGCCATATATGCCTATTTTCTTCTTTCCTCTTGTTGTCATCTCTCCTTCCATCACTCTGTGAACTTTAGTATTTTGGGCAACATGTTTGGAGTGAGACTCTGTTCACCTGGCTAAATATGACATTAGCATGAAAAATTCTCAAGTTCATAGCATTTGGAATATGTTAGCCAACCAATTACTGCACTCCAAACAGTCCTTTGCTATATGAATTGCACACACTGATGTTGCAATGATGATATATTCGCGATATACTGCCCTAATTACAATTCTACACTAACAGCCTGGAGCTGGTCTTAGTTGTAGAGACCAGTTTCCAACCCTCAATTGGCTTCACTTGCTGTGCTTTGTTGGTGTGCTTGGAGGTGGTCACTTATAAAGGTAACACATCAGTCTCAGGTTGTCATCCCATAGTAAAAATCTCACACTTTTCACTTAATTTACTTCTTCTCACCAATTACACAGTCATAACTCATTATCAGCAACAACAAAAGAGGAAGAAAAGCAGTTCTGTGTGTATTGGGCCGACCCATACCAAATTTACAAGATATGACAGAGAGAAATTATCATAGTAAAGGTTGAAGAGTCTGGAGACAGTGGCCAGACTATGGAAATTAGTGATGAGAATTATGCTTTCATCCCTGTTTGGTTGCGAGCATGTTCTCAGCTGTAACCTCAGGTTACACATACGCATGGAAACACGTTCTTTAATGATGGGTTGGGGTCTAATGAACCGCTATCTTGGCCCTGAGCAGCTTCACTGCAGAAGAAAAGCACTATGAGCTCTCCTGCCTTTAAATCTTGACATGGCTCTGTAACTTGTGCCTGCAACGATGTAATCCAAATGTAAGTATGGAGAAAAACTGTTTATAAGCTTTTCTCCCAAGGCTTTTAGTTAAGAATAAATGTCTTTTTCTGTCTGAGCCAAAGAGCGAAACCTAAAAGAGGTCGACTTTTTTGGTCATTAAATCAAAACTGCATATGCAGTAACATCTGATGTATTGAATGGTTGGATTTAACACTGAATATTTTGTTCTTAAGAAAAATCTGAATGCATAGCACACTAGAGAATTGTGGCCAATTTCTGATCAAGATAAAAGTATTAACTAAAACTAAACTTAACAAGAAAGAATTACAGCATTTCTCCTTTATAGGACAGAGTAGCTCAGTAGCTTTTGTGCACACCTTAAAAAGGGGTGTTTTTTCAGATTTAATGTTATGTGTTAGATTTGTATTCTTTTCTATTCATTCATTTTTTGTAACTGTAAAAGAGCTGAAGAAGCTTTTATTTAATCAACCATTAATATTTATTTGTCTTACGACCAGAGGTGAAGTCACTCTGTCTGCATGTAAGAGAAGGAGCAGTCTATGTCATACAGTGAGATCGTAAAATACTTCCCTATTTTTTTCCACAACAAACACTGGATTATTACTGAATTAACATTCTAAACAGGCATTTTATATTCATATTTAAGATTAGCTTGGTTAGTGCAGTTAGGGGTGGGCGATATGGACTTAGAATTTTATCGCGATATTTTGTGGTACTATTGTGATAACAATAAAAATTATTATAATAAAACCCTATGTATTAGTTATTTTTTTAAGTAACTGTATGGCTGTGACTGCATGGCACAGTATTCATAGAACCACAAACACAAATATTGTTCTTGAAAAACGTTCTCATTTGAAATAGACTTCTTCAGGACGCCACTAAAAGTGTGACTTCTATCACTAAATTACACACAGTAACTGTACTTAATCATAATTTCAAATTTAATGTGATTTATTGATACTCTCATGAAACAAACAGTGGAGAAAATACCAAAAATAACATTTCCGATCACTGTCAGTTTTGTTTTTAATTTACCATCAATACCTGAAATTTATCATAACAATAAATCAAAATTGTTATAAGAAATTTTTCACGATAAATGAAAAACGAAACTATAAATGCCCACCCCTAGCAGTTAGCATTACTAACTACACACAATATCAGTCACTGTGTGTGTTTCCAGTCAAATTACCCTGACCTTAACTGGAAGATTTCCAAAAGATTGCCAGCATTTTCACACTTCAGGATAGAGTTGGACCAGTTTAGCCTTCCTGTTACCTGCTAAAGCCTCACTCCTTGATGTGGTAGCATGAATGAAAAGCTGACAGGCTTCAGTAGAACGTTTTCGCTCTAAAAGCTTCTAGCAGCTTTTTCGCTTCCTCTAGACTTAATATTTAAATACCTCACTGAGGTAAGGACATAGCTAAATTAGTCTCTTTCCCTCAATAATAACTTCCACACCAATGAGTGTTTTTACTAGCACAGCCTGGCAGATAACCATTGAGGTCCAGTCGAGTGGAAAGTTCATTTTATTTAAATACCATCAAAATGATTCAATCAAGTCAAATCCATGCAGGGCCCCAATGTGGGTTTGCATGGGGTTTGTATGAGCAGGCCATATCAAGCAACTGCCCAGCATGTGGGATTTTTTTACAACACAATGCTGGATGACACAAAGTTTTTGTATGTTCTCACATAGCCAACACTGAGCCACAGACATCTGAATATCCAACATGCCAAGCAATTATTGCCTAGATGCCACAGTTATATGCCAGTTGTTTAGAAATCCAATTGTTTACACAGGGCCACACTATATCAGGAAAATAAGGAATTGTGATATTATTCCTGAATATTGTGATGACAATATTGATTACAACAAACACTGATCTTCCTGACACTTTTTTCTCCTTTCTCTTCATCATACTGGAGCTACTACCCTTTAAGAGCTTTAGCATCTCAGCCACCAAAAAAAATACATCAGGTGTAGGCATCAAGGACACTGAAACATACTTATAGCATGGAGAATTTGTATGCGAGTCACTTGACATGTACTATTCTGCCAAATGTTGCATCCATGTTCCAATATTGCATTACTTGATATTGTGATGATGATTGTAAATCAATATATTGTATAGCTCTGCATTTACAAAACCTATATTAGCATGTCAACTAAACTATGTCCACTATGAACCATTAAGTCCTTACAGTTATTTAGGATCTAGGTTTCAAGGCATAATATGTTTAGGACATTTCTTAATGCAAATGCCTTCCAAAAATTTATTTCATCACAGCTGCAACTAAACAGTCTAAACTGAGTGTTTATCTGTGCACTTCTCCTGTCACTGACGCTTCCTTTCTGATTCACTGCTTAGAATTGCTGAGATGCACACACAAACTCACACACCCATTTCCTTCCTTCAGTAGCCGGGGAACTGCAGTTCATGTCAAAGGTGATACTGTAAGCAATGCAAAGGAAAAGGGGAGATAAGGAAAATAGTGAGACAGAAGATAGAACACAAGGAAGATGAGGGGAGAAGAGATAGAAGGAAGCATTAAACCTGCTTCCCAATGGGAAACAGTCAGTCGTTATCAGCAACACTTCTGGTGTCAGGAAGTTGGGATCAGCTGAAAAACTGAAGGGTGTCACAGCCGACAGTTAGTAGTTGTTACAAGAACGCAGGAATTTAAACGTACTCTACCAAACTTTGAAAGAACACATGCACATCTTACACACACACATACACACACACACACACACACACACACACACACACACACACACAAAGTGTAAAGTGAGTGAGTGCTGCAGTGAGCAAGGTAGGACAGGTTAGCGAGAGGTTGAGAAGACAAAGAGACTGAAAACAAAGACAGAGGAGTCAGGGGACCAAAACGGCCAGAGAAGAAAAAGGGGCAACGAAGTGAAGGGAAACACTGCAGCAGAAAAGCGACTGAAAAATAATAGATGGAAGGCGTCATGCAGGGGCAGCAAGGTTAAAAAAGAACATGGAGGAACACTGTAGCAGACCAACAAACTTCATCCTCCACCCTCTCACACATCCTTCTCCTGTTCCCTTTACTTTTATTCTTTCACTTCCTTTGCACAAAATCACCCAACAACTAATGAGGCGTGGGTGATGGAGTAAAGCAGTATCGCACAGTGCTGTGCACTTGATGTGTCTGGAATGTGTTTTTTGAAAAAGCATCCTTAAAATTGGTGTTTTATTTCTGTATTTGTAAGGGAAAGTATTTCAGCAGATACGAAGAATGTCTTCTTTGTCTCTTTATTTCTCTAATCTAATTGGCTCCCCTGCTCAACAAATCAGAAAACCGCACTGAGAATATCTGCTGCTGAACAGACTGAACAGTCGCCACAAGTGGGAATGACGACAACCCTCAGTGTGTGTGTGTGTTCATGTTTGTGTGTGTGTGTGTGTGTGTGTGTGTGTGTGTGTGTGTGTGTGTGTGTGTGTGTGTATTCATGTTTGTGTGTAAAATAGCCACACAGGCACCGATTTGTTGCTATGGCACCCTGTCTTCCCGAGGTGCAAAAATCAGAGTACAATTTATACAAACAATTTCCTCTCAATAATGAAGCAGTGGCTGCACTAACCCTGGAGTGCATGCAATCTCACACCTTGGACAGTGGATTGCAACTAAACTCTGGAGGAGATCGAGGACGGTTGCCATATTTATATTACAACCAGAAACAGGAGTTCATCAGGCCCAATAAAACAAAGAAATCTCAGCAATAGCTACTAATGATTGTGTTACCAAGCAAAGCATCTGATATGCTTTATACCTTAAGGACAGAATCATCACGTCCAGATAACTGAGTAATGTGCACGAGAGCAGAAATATCAGATGGGCTTCTGTTCATAGATGATTTATACCACATATGGAAGAAGAGAGGGAGGTTGGAGGAAAAAAACCAGGATGTTGTTATGACCTCTTATCTATAGGTAGAAAGGTTTATGGTACCTTGACACCATGATATTTGCAGATCATTGATAAAAAGTAGACTTAAGTGGCAATGGAAGAAAATGTCAATTCTCATGCTTTACTCATAACAATCACAATTACGAATGATGTAAAAAGCTCCTTATTTATGGTGTCAAAAACAAAGTTAATTGTTCCAGTCTTTACAGCATTGTTAAAACCGGTCATATTTATTTGGATTCAGATTAAACTAAATGGACGAAGAATTAATTTATCAGACAAATGACGTTTTAAACCAAAGAAAATGTAGTGTGAACTAACCTTCGGTTCTTCACTTTTAATTCTTTACTCTCCCACCAACTTTAGTTGGGATGCTAGATTTTATGTTCTAAATTAATTATTAGTTTTGTCAGTCAAGCTGCCTTCTCAAAATAATCCATCTTTTTCTAACCTTCCAAACTGTTGTTGTTTTGCTGTTAACTCTTCTTGCAAATTTATTATGTTTTTGCTCATATTTATATGGTTTAATATGTGAGTTAGTATTAATCTACACCAGCAAATATAAAATAAAGTTTTTAAATGATTTAATTTATTAAGAAATAAACCTATTCAAATCAACTTTGAACTATGTGAAATTGTAACTGCTTCCCTAAACTCTTTGACTGGTTGTGCCACTCTTGGCAATAACAACAAGCATCGACTGCTTGAGATGACTGGGAATGAGACTTTTACATTGCGCTGGAGAAATTTCTGACACCTCCTCTATGCAGAACTGTTTCAATTCTGCCTATGAGGACAGTTTTACAGCCTATAAAAGCTGCAAAAGCATCTCAGTCAAATTTAAGTCAGAATTTTTTTTCTAAGACCCTTCAGAACGTTTATTTATTTTTATTTTTAGCCTCTTGGTTCAATCAGTAATATTAACATTTAGTGTAACTTTTTTTTTTCTTATACACTGTTAGATGTAATGGGATACACACTTTCTAAAAGGTTCCCTCTTTGTCCCAACAGTCAACAGAAAATTTTCCAGAAAATTTTGGGGATTACCAAGATGCTAAGTTGTCCATTTCTGTGTGAAGCTCTGCAAAATGGCAGCTTCAGTTTTCATGTGTCTAAGGTGTTTTTAATTTTGTAACTTTCTGAACTTAAGACCCAGTTCCAACATGACCCAAGGTGAGGAAAATCTACAGTACAAATAGAACCCAGAGCCTGAAACAACAAACACATATTACTGTTTCAGAGTGACCTGTGTCAGGCAGAACAGCTGTTGGAGCGAAAAGCCAGAACAGAAAGAGAGACACAGGTGGTTGAACCCCAAAGCAGAAACACAAATTGGTTCAGAAAGCTGTCTGATTCGTAACGCCATCTTTCACTAACCTAATATTGGCAATCTGATATGGAAAACTGATGGATTATACTTGTGGGTCCAACATTTTAGGCTTTCCTTTTTATTCTTCCATCTTAGACTAAAACAGATCAGAAAAGCAAAAGTTAGACCATGAGAATAACATTCCTTAAGTCTACCTTACTTCTCTTACAACAAAGCATTTGTCTTTTAAATGAACTCTTTCTCAGTAAATAGAGTGTAGCATCTTATTTTCTTCAGTTTTCATCTCAGAATTGAGCAGGCATTAAATCATTAGTATCATATATGAATTTTCCTCAGCAGTCTTTAGTAAACAGTTTTATTTTTCATACAGATCTTCTTTCAGAAAACACTAATCCTAAAAATACAACAATTCTCCTCTTTTCCCTTGTAAGTGCAGTTGTTGAATCTGTGGAAAGCTAGAATTCATGCCCCAGATAGACTTAATGTTGCTGATGAGTTACAGCAGTGACTTGTCTTTTAAGCACCAACGAGATTGATTAGTTTAGGGACATTTAAAGTCTGACACTAAAGTATCTGATTTTCACAACACAAGTGTCATCTGGTTCAGCCTCCCAAGACAGATGTAAGATGTAATTTTATTTGTAGCTATGACGGAGCTACAGATGTTTAATCATGTAAACCATCTGCTAATGACTCAATTTAAGAATGTAGATAATATTTAGCTAAATTAAAATTTGATCATAACAGCTAGGATGAATTAATCTTGGCAAAGCACAGATAGATGATCCAGTTGCTCAGAGGTGTAACAACATAAAGACTGCAGAAAGACATGGTGGGAATTACAGCCACACCAATGGCTCTACACTGACTCATGTCATTGTACTCAGCATGCACATCAACACACATCCACATTACCACCTATATAAACAGACCCTAATCACACACGTTTGACCTTACTCATCCCTGAACTTTTCCTCCTCGTATTCCCTCACTGTCCCCCTTCCTTCCTTCTTTTCTTCTTTCACAATCCTTTCTCCATAAAATGTTTCCTCAGTTCCTTTCTTTTTCCTCCGTTATTTTAAAATCGAATTCAATGCGCCCTGTCGCTGCTGCAGGTTTACAAGGCCAAACACATCAGTGCTGCTGTCAGAGTGCCCCCAAGTGTTCAAATATTTTAACAACACTCAGTGTACCCCCAGAAGCTGGTGGCTGCAATTCTCATACATAACTCGAAAAATTATTTTGGACGCATTCTAATTCACTAAATAAGTGAAATCTATCGCTATCATTTCTCACTTTTATATTACACTTCCTGTAAATAGACAATTTAGATATACAGAGCCTTACAAAAGCCTTCCTTTCATACATTTTGTCAAGGTACAGCCACAAACTTCAGTGTGTTTTGTTAGGATGACAAATATGACAACACAAAGGAGCGTAAATTTTGAAATGACAAAGGTTTTCATACTTCATACTTATGAAAAAGTCTAGTCCTTAATGAAGTTTTATTTTCCATATGAATTCTTTCAATCAACAATAACCTTAAAAATACAAGAATTCTCCTTTTCTTCTTTGTAAGTCCAGATGTTGAATCTGTGAAAAGCTCAAATTCATGCTAGACTTCATGATAGACTTAACGTTACTGATGAGCTACAGCAGTGATTTGTCTTTTAAGCACAAATGAGACTGCACTCCTTTGTGTTCTTGTGTTCAAATTGTAAATTGATAAAAGGTTTTTCATAGTTCTTTAGAAGTAAAAGTGTGGTATGTGTTTATATTCAGCCCCTTTAAACCACTAAATAATTTTCAATTTACCAGTTGCCTTCAGAAGTTATCTAATCAGTTATATACAGTAATTTACTGGATGTAATTTAATCTCCGTATAAATCAAGCTATCCTGCCAAGGCTTCAGAGGTTTGTTAGAGAACATTAGTAAACAAACAGCATCACGAAGACCAAGGAACACAGCAGATGGGTTGGAGAGAAAGGTGTTGAGAAGTTTAAAGCAGAGTTAAGTTATAAAACAATACCCCAACGCCTCATGAAGCACTGTTCAATCCATTGAGACCAAAACTGAACTTTTTGACCTACAAGCAAAACACTGTAAACTAAGAGGTAAACTAACTTTGCAAAACATTCTGAACACACCATTCCATGATCCCATCATCCCCTGGTGGTGGCAGCATCATGCTGTGGGGATGCTTGACTTCAGCAGGATCAGGGAAACTTGCCAGAGTAGATTGGAAGATGGATGGAGATAAATACTGGGCAGTCATGGAAGAGAACCATAAGATTTGAGACCGGGTTAGAGGTTTACCTTCCAGCAGGACGACAACCCTAAACATACACCCTGAGCTACAACACAATGGTTCAAGTCAAAGTTCATACCTAAATCCAATTGGAGATTTGTAACAAGACTTGAAAACAGCTGTTCACAAACTCTGTCCATCCATTTTCAAAGAATAATGTGCAAAAATGTCAGTCTCTAGATATGCAAAGCTGACATGTAAAGACATATCCCAAAAGACCGTAATTGTGTTAAAAATGGACTCAGGGAGGTTAAACATAAATGCACACTTTTCAAAATTGTCTTTGTGATAAAATTTGAAAACAATGCATAATTTTCCTTCCACCCTTCATTAATGAAATACCCTTACATGAAATCCCATAGAATTACACTGAAGCTTATAATGTGACCAAATGTGAGTTTAAGAATACTTCTGCAATTGTGCTATTAACATAAATGTATCAGAGCTCTCATTCTCTTTCGTATGAATGTCACATATGTCAGCCAAGACTTTGAACTGAAAGGGAGCCGATTTCTGACACTTTCTCCTAGAGAGATACTGTAATCACATAGCAGCAGCTGCAGAGTGGAAATGAGGAGTAACTTCTGCCTTGACTTCATTTGAATGCCCCGCATCAATTACGGCATCACTCCGCCTCCCAAACACCAACTTCAAAGTCTTACAAGTGTTCTCCCTCTTCCTCTTTCTCCTACACATGCACACACACATCTCTATAAGGAATACCAAAGAGCTCATTGTTTCCATTTCAAAGGGAAATATCAGGCCTGCAAAGGGTGAGAATTAAACATCACTTCTGCCTCCCCAAAAACAGAATAAATACGATTTTTTGAAAAAAAAAAAAAAAAAAAAAAAAAAAAAAAAAAAAAAAAAAAAAAAAAAAAAAGAGTGAAAGGCAAGACAAGAAAGAGGGACAGCTAATCCACTGGGAAGTTTCAGTGCCAACTAGGCCTCCCTCCCTTCCTTTCATCACCCTCTTTATGGTATGGTTATCTCATACTTTGAATTTCCAATAAATACTTAGTCTTAACATTTTGTAAGAGAAACACCAATAAGAGTAAATACATTTACACCTAAATGATTGCATATGCTGGTTCTGGCAATCTGTGTCCATAAGAAAAACAACAATAATCTTATACTAAACACACTTTAGCCTCTATTCAGCAGTGACATGAGAACCAGGCCGTATCACATCAAACTCATGTCTGAATGAGTGACTTTTCAATTTTAAGATTTTATTGGATTCTAGGATATGTTCCAAACAATAATTAAAGTTAAGGGATTAATTGTTAATTAAGGATAACAGATTAGATCAGGCAATTCAATTTGCAGCTTCAGTCACATCGCTGTTCATCCCAGTGATGAACTTTTGACTTGTGTTGCGTTTGATCATTCTTTCAGTACATGCCAACAAACCAACATGCAATCCTTTCTACCTCCAACATGGGCAGAGCCTCAGAACTCAACAACATCTGCACTATAAGCATAAAGCTTCCTTTCTGAGTTGCAGTTGATGTTCTGATGCTCTGATTCCCTAAAATAAAATCCAGTGTAATTTTTCATAGCTGTAACATAACAATATAAGAAAATGTTTAAAGAGTGTGAATACCTTTGGAACATAAATTGTCACAGAGTGGGTGAGGTTGGAGAGGCTCTGACTGATCACATTATATTTTGTCATTATGATTACAGTTGTTATATTTTAATAAAATTAAGCATTTATGAAGAATCTTACCAACCATTCAAAACACTTTTTATTTTAGTATTTTTTCATATCACAGTTTTCCAAAGAAACATTTGTTACAACTTCTGCCCAAAATATTATTCAAGCCTGCTTTCAGCCAGCCAACCTAACCTATATATGCTTCAGTATTGCTGATAGTTGGTTACAGATTGTGATTTTTCAAGATTGGAAAAATTTAGAGATTAAGGGATGAGAGAAGCAATTCTGCTGCATGGCTAAAACATCCAATCTAAGGATTACAGTAACATAGGCCATGCTCACAGCACTGCAGCACTGATAAAATGTGATAGTGAGCACAGACATGTTAGTGTACCACAACCTGTATGTGTGAAATACAGAGTTCAATATATGCTCCAATACTATCTGTACAATCACCACACCATGGCACAACATCATGTTTTCCCTACTTTCTTTTGGGCTGTCATATTTCTCCTCATTCCTCTTTGATGCACCTTTCAATCACTACCTCATTCCCCCCCTACATCCTTAGTTACAAGTCAGTTCTTTTTATCTTCTTTTTAACAGGGATTACTTTTTCTGCACTTATGGAGTCTTGTGAAAATTTCACAAATGTCATTGTATTTTATGGGAATTTTATGAAATAGACATAGTAGTATATAATTGTGAAAGGAAATATTTCTTCATTTCTAAATAGAAATAAAACTGTCTTCAAGAAATCAACTAATTAGTAGAATCATGTCCTCCACAACTCTAGCATCATGGAAGACTAGCTAATAGAGAGCCATTATAGGAAAATAAAGTTCTATTTGCATTTTCTACAAGCCACCTAAAATACATAACAAATGAGGAAAAAAAAGAAAACTGAAATTTTTGGCCCACATGTAAGGACCTGTTGTGGTGGAACACTGGACATAACACAGAAGATACTATTCCCATGGATAAAAATAGTGATGGGAGCATTATGCTGTTGGGACACTTTTCTTTAGGAGGGACAGGGAATTTGGACCTGTTAGAACCTGTAGAAGACTAGGGACAAGCACGCAGCTTCATCTACACATTCCATCAGGACAATGGGCCTAAACATACAGCAGGGCTACAACGGATTGGCTTATCCAGGTGTTAATATGGTCTAGTCAAAGTCCAAACCAACAACCAGGCTTACATTATGCCACACTTCTCAGCTTTTTGTGTTTAAAAAAAAAAAATAAGGAAAACCATTATTCATTTTCTTTCAACTCTAGTTTGTGTTGAGTCCCAACTCAACACATCATGGTTTGTGGTTGAAATGGGACAAAATGTGCAAAGTATACTTTTCAAAACACAAAAGCAAAGAAACAAAATCCAAAAATGTGAAATTCTGTAAAATGTCAAACGAAACTGTGTTGGTACGGAGAAACAAGAAAATTGTTCAGAATAAACCTGGAAAAAAAAAAAAAAAACAAATTGATGAAGTGGACATTTAGCCTGTCCAACAATAAAAACTGTGTTCATTAAACAAGTCATTCAGAATATCTAAAAGGGAAAAAAAATACTAAGGGGTTCATTATAGTGCAATATCCTCTAAACAAGGCTTTAAACAGGAGCTTACCGTCCACTAAAAAGTAATGATGTTTTGGAAACCAAAGTAGTGGAGGGAATCTGATTAATTAGCTTCTCTCATGGTTCCACTGCATTCATGTCCTTTATTAGTGAAAGAAGGAAATGCCTGAATGTTAATTCATTAAAAGAAGCTTTTTGGCAAAAATAGATATAGAAAAATATATATTTTTTTTTAATCACAAAAATTTAAAACCATCACTTTTATCTCATTTAACAATTACCTACAACTTCATATTGATCAATCACATAAAATCATATATAACATATAGAAATTTGTGGCTGTAATGCAGCAAAATGTACAGAAGTTGAATGGGTGTGAAAACTTTTGCAAGACACTGTAGGAAGTCATGCAGCCATTTACAGAGGAACTCTACATAGGACTGGATGTGTGCAACACCTGAACGCTGCTCAATGATAATGGGAAACGGCCTCACACAAGGCTAAGTCAACAGAATCTGACAGGCATACTAAATACAAAACGATTTCACGCAGCACTGTTAGCTTTTGCTCATAACCGATTCAGCTGCCAAATTTGAGATTGTGCAGTCTTGCAGATAACAAGGCAGGGAAGCCCTGCTGCTCACTTACATCTTGCAAGTTCAAAACAATCACAGCTTCATGGCCTTGCTCGGATCACAGAGCATGTTTTTTCATGTGTCTCGATGCTTTCAAGGCTTGTCTTCCATTCCGACATCCTCACATGTTTATTTTGCTTAAACAGAAAAAAAGAACTCTCAACTTCTAAAACAAACTGAGCCCATGTTGTTAAAGAACAGCCAGCTTTGCATGTAATACATTGTGCATTATAGTAAATAAATTTAACTATAGCTTTTAATTATATATTGCATAATAACCTCCAATTTTTGCAGTGTCCAAGCATCAGATGTTATATTTATTTGTATTATCAAGTTTTGTATCTTCAGCCTGAAACTGAAGATGCATCATTGCATAGCTGTTGTGTATTTGTGGTGTGAAAGCAATGCAAACGTCAACAAATGCAACCACAAATTCAACCAAAATCTATTAATTTACTGCTTCTTATATTTAAGATTGCAATAAGGAGCAAAACAGTTTTCTATATATGGTAATTGTAATACCTCCACATCACAAAGATGGGAAATAAACTCTACAGCTCACAGAGGTAGTGGGCTGAACTTTATACTGTCACTCTGACACTTCTTTCCACACGAGGTGTTTTCAATTACTGTGTTCAGAGGGGAGAAGAGAACGACAGTGACAGGCAGCTGTAATTCAACTTTCACACTAAAGCACAAGGAGTTTAAATTAGTTTTTTAATGAGTCCCCCAACAGAAGATCTATGTATACATATGCATGTAAATTGGCACACGTTTGTCAGTTTGTTTTAGCAGACTTGGAAGGCTCAATTTTATATCATCCTCGTCTTTCCTGAGGTCGTCTCATCTCTCTCCTCCTTTCCAATCACTTTCCTCCCTTAATCCCCTCTCCCATTTCTTTCCCAAATGGAAAGTTACTGTTTAATTACCGAGCTGACATTTCTATCCAGGGAGGCTTACTTTATTACAAGCAGTGGAGAAAAAAAATCTGAGTTCTTCTGCTAATATCTAGTGACAGCTTTGACACGCTTCTGTACACACCCTGACTTCAGACCTCAGGAATCAACCAAAGTGTCTAAACACAATTTATTACCAAATGATGAGCCTTTTGAAACTTTGAGTTCTACACTATTATTATTGTTACCATTATTATTATTATTATTATTATTTCCTAATCTGACCTGTTGATAAAACCTTGTGTTTCTCCCTGGTTCTTCAGATATATTGAGTCTGTCTGGAATTACACTTCAAACCACCTGTTTCACAACAACTTACTGAATTTAAACACTGTAATAGTCACACTGAAAACACCCTCTAAAGAGGAGCTGCTGTTCCTACATATCTGATCAACTCACCTGCATCCTTGTGTCTCATTCTGTGTCAATTGTGAAAGAATAAATAATCAGACAAGAACCCATACCTGCCTTATCGATCTGTCTGGTCTCCACCAAGCACATCTTCAAATACCTACCTCACACTCACCTCTGCTTTGTCAACAACTCAACCAAAGTTTCTAGGATCTCAAGGAAAGTGTTGGAATGATCTGATTTCTCTGGAAGATTGAGAACAGAAAAACAGCTTTGCACCTCCATTACACACTGCTGGTCAACTGGTTGAAAGACTTGTTTTTAGTATAGTAGTATACCATTACTATTCAGATAATTTTAGCAGAGGAACAAAAAAATGTGACTTTGCTTTGAATAAAAGAAAATTAATTGTCTTATGAATTTTTGGTACGGTAGCTTTGCTCAAGGTAATCATACCATGAGAATCCCGCCACACACACACACTCACACACTTCAGTTCAGGCCTGGAATATTCCGTTCATGGTTATCTGTAACCTCAGCACTAGATGTCACTAAATTCTACAGACTGTATCTTTAAAGTCAGAGCAATTTTGGATAATATCAGTCTGACTGTTTTTCATAGTACAGGCTGGCTATAAACATATTTATATATTTTATAATTTTTATGTCCCCACTGTGGAAACCTATTTCTCCCCCCTCCATTCTGCATTCGCATCCAGTGAAAAACCCATAATTATACAGAATAACTCTTCATGCCTGAGCAATCTACCCAACGAATAACAAAGCAATCACAAGAGCACTATTAGTTTAGAAAGCCTAATTACAACAACATATGACTCAGACAAACTGTCTGTTCCAGCTAAATGGGATAGTCTGAATGTATAAATGAGAGGACAGAAGCAACCTGACAATGCAATCACAGGATATATAACTAACAATTCTTATTCTGGGCCTTTGGAGAGTAATAATCCATGGTTTTGTCAGAGGTCCAATGAGTTTAGTAGTACTGTCAAGAGAACCTAATGAAAACAGATTTGTGCTGCACAGTATGTCCCACCTTTAGGCTACACTCATGGGTCAATATGTGACTATAACCAATACATTACATAAATTCATGTGCACATCCAGCCCCAGTAACAGACAGTGGAAAATGCCACGTAAAGGATCTGGATGTTGTCAAATGTTAAGTTTTCTTGTGTACAAAAAGTATTTTTGTCTTCATCCAAATGTTGTTGCTTTTTTCAAGATTTGGGTTGAATGTAATTTTAGGACATTTAAATTAATAGAAAGTACAAAAGAGACAGCATATTTTCTCCATTTCCATTAGAATTTTACTTTTAAATGAAATTCCCAAGACTACATATCTGAACCTTTAGCCCATCAATAATGTAGGTGTTAACCTGATTGCTCATCTATTACATCATATTTATGCAAGTTTATGAAATTATTCATACCTTCTTCAAGTACAAGTCGCTTATAGACAAAGCTCAAGATGCAATTACATCTGCATGTTCAGTCTGACTTTAAAGCAGTTACACGTTTATTGAGCCATCATTACTCAATTTGATGTCACCTTGGTGGCAGTACAGGGACGTTGCCACACACCACACGTGCTTAAAAACACAAACTCAGGCTACTGTAAACACTGAGCTTCCTCTCATTACACTGAAAGAGCACACCACCAAGGAAAGTAAAGGTTTGTGTGATTGTCTGCTTGTCAGAATAAACACCGTGGTGGTGTTCAGGGTGATAAGGCTTCCGGTCCTGTGTTGGTTCAGTCTGCGTGTAACGCTGGCGATAAGCATGAGTATAAAAACATTTGAAAAGTTACACACGTACAGCATGATATATGACGATAATATAAGTCTGTTCCAATCTAACCTGATCCTGGACTCTTATGTTTTGGTTTCCTCAGATGCTCAACATCAACATATTGTTTAGGCTCTATGCTACATAGTAAAACCAACATAAGGCACATCTCTGGAACACATGAAAAAAGATTAGCACAGTAAATGCAATATTTAGTACTTGTATTCAAGATCAAAACCATATATCATGGGTACTTTATGTGTTGCATGCAGAAAAAAAACAGATCATTCTCACTGATGTGCTGCTCTACCTCAAAGTGACTCTCACCATATAAAATGCTCTAAACCCTCTAAGGGATGAGGGTTTTTACCTTTAGTAAACATGCACATCAAAGCCCAGTGGTGTTTTAATGCTGATCAAAAATCCAATATCTAAAGTATCAAAAGTTAGTAGTGAATCCTTTGAAGTTTTTATGCACTCTGATCAGATACTTTCTCTTTGACTTGAAACATACTATTTTATGGCTGGACACTTTCTGTTGCTCTTCAGTAATACACCAGGAAACCATGGGCTGTTTGAAAAACCTTTGAGGCACATATTTGACACCTATCTAGGGCTCAATTCCAGGCTGAGAGGCACTTTTCACCTGTCACCTTTTAGCTTCTTTGGCGTAAACATCTGAGCTAAAAAAAATCCCAAAATAAAGGTGTCAGGAAATATTGATTGCGCTTGTGGCAAAAACAACCGAAAGCCATTCAAACTTGTCACCCATCGCAATGTTGACAAGTAGGAACCACAGATGGTAGGACTCCAATTTTTCTTCCACATGTCAAAGGGTATATATGTACTTAAAGAGGAAGTTCAGCACATTTGGATTTTTTTGAAGTTAGGTTCTGTGAAGTTATTATCAGTAATAGTTCCCTTACCATTGATAGAAATGTCAACTTGCAAAGAGTTTGCAGAAACATCCTCAAACTGGTGGAAGGCCAACAGCAAGTCAGGCAGATACAACATTATATTAGTGGATATTAACTATCTATGCTTTCATAAGAGATTGGTAAGGATGATGCTGTTTTCTTAGCAGAACAACATCCATATTTCCAAGGCTGCTTGATTAAGGAAAAAAAAACAACTCATGATTCTTTGGTCACTATTAAAATCCTGATTATTTTAAGTAGATCTATTATGCAAAATTCACATTTTGCACGTCTTAGTTCTTCCATTTGGGTCTCGACTGCTTCTAAAAAACACCCCCGGCTCTTAAAAAAAAAAAAAAAAAAAAAAAAAAAAAAAAAAAAACACCCAGCAGGTTTCCTTAGCAATAAGCTAATGATTTTGGTGTCTGGAAAACGAGCAGTTTTCAAAAACCACCAGATTGTTAAGTGACATGGCGCAGTTACCTAGCAACCCCATCCGAGCTCGGCCCCTCACCTAGCAACCCAAGCGGAGCTTGAGCATGATTGGTCAGCTCGTTTTACCACTGTATGCACTGTACAATGGCTCCTGGAAAAGACAAGAGTTTTGTTGTCGACTTACCATTCAGAAACAACTTTCTGCATTCATGCTGGTTGTGCAGCATTCTCTGCTTCTGCTTTTCAAAGATGAACAGCTGTATTATTGTGCATCTGTTTGCAGCCACCTGTGAGTGTAACTGTTAACTTGGGGGGCGTGGTCAACAGCAGCTTATTTAGATTTAAAGTGACAAGAGGCCATAATGCAGCTCATTCTGAAAGGAGCTCAAAATAAGCAGAATTTGAATTTGTGCAAAAACGTAATGAACATGTTTTGTATAGCCTTTAGACCTATCCTAACTTGTTCAAGGAACCATAGTAGGTCACCTTTAAAGTAATTATAACACTGCTTCTGTGCAAAAATGTTACAATTCTACAACAGGTCAAATCAACAATTAGGTAAAGAGTTTTGCTAAGGTAAAAATAAAAATGACTATTTTGACTAGTTTGTTAGTCATTATGAAGGTGGTATCCAAGAATATCACAGCTGAAAAATAAGTAGGAATAAAAAATGACAGGATATGCATACAGTCAGCTGCAGCCAGACTGTAGTTGAATACAAAAGATCTTAGAGATATTAATTTCATTCCATAGATTCAATCCATCTTGAACCATCTTGCACAGCGGTATCCAATATCACTTCTCAAGGGTTGGTATCCTACACACTTTAGATGTTGGTTCAGCATACCTGAATTAAATGAAAGGCTCATTAGTAGTCCCCTGCAGAACTTGATGACACGCTGAGGAGGGAATTTCGTTATTTGAATCAGCTGTATTGCAGCAGGGACACATCTAAAACATTAAGGACACTGGCCTTTGAGGACTACAACTGGACACCACTCCATATTCAGAGAAAAATCTTTTGATTTTCTTTCATTGACTTATTCCTTTTGTGTTTAGAGGGGAGACAATGATTATATCAGTAGGAGGGAAGCTGAGGTTGGAGCCAGTGGCCAGGAGGGTGAAAAGAAGACCAAAAAGAAGATTTATGGATGTAGTGAAAGGGGAAATGAAGTTAGTTGGTGTAAGGTAAGAGGATGAAGAGGATAGGACTAAATGGAGACATATGATTCTATGCCGACCCCTAAAGAGGAGAAGAATCCTTTCGTTAATGTATTTAGATTTAATTTGTCTGTTTAGTGACCTAGGTCTTAATATGCAAGACATCATCTTAATGGTACTCCTGATGTCTGTCTTAGGTCTTTCATTCCAATGTTAGAGAGCCAGAACATCAATTAGGAGCTGCAACAGATAAAAAATGCCCTTCATCAGGAATTAATTTAGCATGGATTAACTGTCACTCCCAAAATGCTTACATGTTAGTCAGTGAGTCCATGAGGACACCAGTGTCCTCATGACAATTAAGTTAAGAAACACTTCTCACCCAGACTGTCTGAAGCAAACTGAGATGCTTCTTGATTTCTAAAAGTCAAGTTAAACTGTTTTAGTTCTGAATATTGAAACCACCAAAATATTGGTTCAGACAATAACCCTGATCATTAAAAATCCATTTCCAAAAGGAAAACTGAGATATTTTTGTGGATTGATTCAAATTACTTAGAAGGGGGGAGACAAAGTGATGCATTACTGTGCATTCTCTTCTAACAATACTTTAAATCAGAGAACACTGTCCACTAAACACTAATGATGTTTTGGAGAGGAAAGTAGTGAACGAAATATGGTTAATTAGCTTCACCAGACGGGTCCACTGTATTCATTTCATTTGTTAGTAAAATAAGAAAAACTTCTCAGACAAATTCATTAAAAGTAGCTTTAAAGCAAAGAAAAGTAATACATGAAGAATAAATGCTGACAAAAACATGATCAAGAACATTTTAGAAGGTAATGAGCATCTGATGTCATCAGAGTATCCTTTTGATGGACATGTTGCTTCACTCTGTGCAACTTCCTCTCACAGTCTCAAAACATGCATGCTAGGTTAATTTATCTCTCTGAAATTGCACTGAGGAATAAGTGTGTGCATGCAATGGTGTTTGTCCCTGTGTCATTTTCCAATATCACTAGCCAGACCTACCCTTATTACGTACAAACTCGTGGAATAAAAAAAAAAAAAAAAAAAAAAAAAAAAAACCCTAAATAAAAACTGATGACAGGCTAAAAAATGTCAATAAGCAGTATATCATGCTCAAATCTAAAGAAATTCAAGAACAGACGTGAAAAAGTTAACTATTAGTCTGGTAAAGGGATACAAAGCCATTTGTAAGGATTTGAGGCTCCATTGAATCACAATGAAAGCCATTATCCACAATTGGAGAAAACATGGAACATAAGCTGGCCTATCAAAATAACTTCAAGAACTATTCTGAGGTCCCAAAAGAACACAGAACAACAATTAAAGCACAGTGGGCCTCACTTGTTTCAGTTAAGCTCATTCTTCATTATTCAGCCATAAAAAAAAAAAAATAAATAAATAAACTGGGCAAAAACGTCCTCACTGGGAGAGTTCCACAGCAAAAACCACGAATGGGTAACAATACCACAAAGATCCATCTCACATTTGTGACGCGTCACAAAAAAAGTAGGAACAAGTTGGCAGAGAAGGAATGGAGAAAATATATAAAAACCATCAATTTCTGAGAAAATTTTGATTTTAGGTTTTTTGGAAAATATACCAGTTGAAGTTATAAAGAAACCATTGTATGCCTTAAAGTTTCAGAGGTTTGAAAAAGGTAAGCTTTGTGCTTAAATTCATCTTGTTTACAGAGTAAATCAGAATTGTTTCAGGGTATGGGGGAAACTCACAGCTGATTAACATACCTGTGTTTATTGGCTATTCACATGCTTTTGTTATTGGTTTTGGCCAATAAGTCACAAGTTTGAAGTAAACATATGGCTCATTTACATCACCAACACATCACTCAACCCACGCCGGTAATGGGCTATAGGAAAAAGAGATGCTTCCAAGATGACAACATCCACCATAAAGATACCAGTGGAAGAAAACAACACCAGAACTACTTATATGATTAGAGGCATTCATGTCTGCAGGAATATTTTTCAATTTCTCAGGGTGAGTTTTAGAACTTATTGTTTTTAGAACACTATTATTATACATAGCATGACACCGGCACACAGATCTGGGTCTGCACTGCCGCAGCTATAATAAGTGCACTATAACGATGATGAGGCAGTGAGCAGCACTGCATGTCACGCTGACAAACTTCATCTAGTAGCTTTAACACCTAAAATGATTATTTATGTCTGGCTTTCTTTAGACTGAAAGAAAACATTGTCTAACATGTATTGTTATCTTTTACAAAAGCTCACTTTTGCGCTTTTGTCTCAAGTCATACCTGTTTAGAGTAGTGATGTGGCATTCATAAGTGATCCAGTTCTTTTAACTGGTTCTTTATGTTGAATGACAGAACTCAAGTCTCAGTTAGTGAGAGTTGTTCTTTGTTTTTTATGACTTAGCTTGCTTACATTGCTCTGCACACACATCAACAGCCATTATATCTTTTATTTAATTTAAAATTATATTGATTTAATCGGCTAATAAATACAACACAGGAAAGGGGTGCATAATTGTTATATTTAATGATGCGGAAGAGGATTTTTGTATTTGCCAAGGCAACTCAGGTCCTCTCTTTTCCTGTTACATTTTCCTTTTGTTATGTTTCCATATTACAAATAGAGCTGAAATGTTATTAATGCACACAACACTTGTAGTAAAGAACTCCATGAGTATTTGACATTTACATTTAAAATTAACACAGGCTTTCAGAAAAAGAACATCATAAAAGAATGTCAAAATAGCAGTGCATTATGACTTCCAGTAATTACCTGCTGTCGAAATCAGAAGTTTACATACACTATATAAAAAGACTCGTGTGCATTTTTTTCCTCCACACTTTCTGATGTGAAATCAGAATAACCTTTTCCCGTTTTAGGTCAATTAGGATTACCAACATTTTTTCTATTTGCTAAGTGCCAGAATAATACAAGAGAGATTTTTAAAGGCAATTTTCATTACTTTCTTCAAAGTCAAAAGTTTAAATATACCAAGATTACTATGCCTTTAAACAATTTGGGACAGTTGATGTCATGTCTTTGGAAGCTTCTGATATGTTTATTGATAACATCTGAGTTAATTAGAGACACACCTGTGGATGTAATTTAATCCTGAAATATACTGCTTCCTTGTGAAACATCATGGGAAAGTTTAAAGAAATCAGCCAACAAGAAGAGAATTGTGGACTTACACAAGTCTGGTTCATCCTTGGGTGCAATTTCTAGATGGCTGACAGTTCCTCGTTCATCTGTACAAACAATTATATGCAAGTACAAACAAGATGGGTTTAGGGTTAAATTCTCTCTCTCATTGTTCTGGCATTTAGCAAATAGAAGAAAAACTGGTAATCCCAATTGACCTAAAACTGAAAAAGTTTATTTTGATTTCACATCAGATACTGTAAAAAAGAAATGCACGTGTCTTTTTATATAGTATATGTAAACTTCTGGTTTCAACTGTATGGTTTATTCTTTGAAGCTTAGATTTAATCGAACGTAAAAATCTGTAGAAATGAGTAAATTTGGGTGAGGTGGCACAATTAAAAAAAACAAAATGTAAAGGAAGACAAAATGGATCCATAACAGAAACAAAGAACAGACAAATAACTGAAGGGGAAAACCAAAAGACAAAGAGTGATCATGGGAGGAGGAGAAGGTCACATGTAATAAGCAATCGCTGAACAATAAAAAGCAACAGATAAACCCACACAATGTTTCAAACACACACATACACACACATGCTCATTCAGGCAGTATAGCATAGCTAACAGTGCGTTGAGGAGGACTCCCAAAGAGACTGCAGGACACAAAGCGTGAGATGAGAGCTTGCAGCGTTGACAGTGTGCATCCACAAGCACAGTCACACAAACAAGCCTGCACACACCTTTCTCTGTGCATGTCCTGATTATACATGGGGATATGCTGACATTTAATCCTGTACCTTTTACAGTGCTAACATGATTTTCCATGGCAGGGTAATTAAGTACCTCAGCAACCTGTAGGCACCCATCCCCCCCCCCACAAAGTCAGACACTTCTGTCTCTCAGATTTACTCACATCAAGATCACAAAGGATCAGTTTAATGAGTCCAGTTTAGTGTTATCTCTTTAACGCTGTTCTATTCATTACCAGCCGCAAAAGACAAAACCTGCCCTAGGGCATGGTTTGTGTGTGCGCAATAAAATCTGTAATCAAGCACTCAATTGTACCCTCCATCCTTAGACAGTGTTCTGCAAAGTCCTTTTGTCTTCCAGATCCACTTACTGTGCAGGAGAATAAGTGGACAGGAACAAGGATGTGTGTTTGAGCCCGTGAATGGCATTTTTGCTTCAGTGTAGACTCCCCAGCTATGGTTTGCAACATAAACTGTGATATTTGACACCATTTGATGAAAAATAAAGACTGAAAGAATGTCAACGAAGGTTAATAGCAGCCCAATAAGGGTTTAAAGGCAGATCCAAACACACAAGCAGCCAAATTCTCCTAGACACACAGAGAAAAACATTTCAAAGGTTAATAGGGTGCTCAAATGCCTTGTGCTCTGAAGTCATTTGTCAACATTACTACTCTGAAAAGGACAATTCACTGATATGCAAGCGAGTGGCATTTTACACAGTCAGTGCCATCTATTATTAATAGCTGTCACGGAACTGTGGACGTGGGGAGGAAATTAGGATGGAGACTGAGAAAGGAGGGGGTGTCATAAATCAGCTATGACATCAAGAACTGCACACAGTTCAAACTCTGATCATCGAATTAAAACTACAGATCATTTTATAGTCATATTAGCATTACCTGTAGCCAAGAAGGAGTTATGTAGCAAAGCAACAAGTAATGCAAGAGTAGTGTCAGTAGTAGCATGAGCAATTATAGAATTTTGGTGCGGTTTGGGTTCAGTTTCTTTTGTTCAATTATGTGATTTCTGACTGGGGCTGTTTGTGCATGAAGTTTGCATCTTCTCCACATATGTGTGTGGGTTCTTTCTGGGTACTCCAGCTTCCTCCAACAGTCCAAAAACATGACTTTTAGGTTATTTGGTCTCTTTAAATGCGGGGTTTTATGCATTTTCCAGGCACATAGTGCCATTTTATAGAAAAATCAAGTAACTATGTTTACCTTGAGTTGTTATAAAAATGCTGTACATATCAAAATTGACTTAAAAGAATGTGACTTCACATCATGGCTGTATCCGACAGCTTGAAATTGGCCTTTGTCTCTTTAAGGGGAGAAGCTCCTACACTCTGATACTCTCCTCTCAGCATGTCATCACAAGAATGCTTCTCCATGATGCAGTTTACAACCATTCTTAGGAGCGTAGGACTGAGAAGTTGTTCCTATGATAAGCTCAGCAGACACGCAGGTGTTTGCAAATTGCTGCTGCCACTAGTCTGGGAGAGCTATGTGGGGAAATTGCAGGGGAGGGGTGCTCTATGAGGCAGAAGCTCAGCTTGAAAACTGAGCTGCAAGGCAGAGCTTTGGGTAAATAGGCGGCAAATTGTATGAGCAGGCACTAAGGCCCTCCTGAACGGCTGCCAGTGGAGATTCAAGGATTTCTCAAACATGCATGAATGAGCGTTCCAGATATGTTTTTGATGAGTTATTCCCAGGGGTGAAAGTTAGCCGGTATGATCCGGTCTGGGGTACCACTAAAAGATTCTGCGCCGGCATGCAGTATCTGGGAGAGCAGCTGCTATAAAGCCATCATTCAGAACCAGTCATGGCTGCACTTTGGTTCAGAATAGATCGGTTAGCAATGGGCAGTCTAAAACACGACCCAGTCTGTTTATAAATAGCTTAAATAGCTTTTTTTGTTATTCCGAATTGTTTCTGAACTGTCCGTGCTGTGTGCTGGTGCTTCAATGCTCCAGCCTTGCTTTTGTTCCCTACCTTTGGAGCTTGAAGTTTTCATCAACAACCCGCCTCAAAAACATTCACCGCTATGTGTAACGTCTGTCTGCTTATTAAAAAATATCCTAATTAAAAGAAAAGAGAGAGAGTATCTAGTTGCGTTTCATGTTATTTTACTCAATTACAACACAGCACAGCTTGAAAAAAAAACTGCTTATGAGCTGAGAACCAGAGATTTCACTTGCATTACACAAGAGCACATGGCATGTGCATCTACTTCCAAAACAGTGGTTGCTGAGGGGATTGATGCGTTTGATTAAATGGTCTGGGACATTTGACACAGGTGGTTCACAAACAAAATAAAAAACACCGTTTGCATTGGGACTGGACAAACAATAAGTTGCTTATCTACAGAATAATAGCCAGGAAAACACAGCAGAACAGTGAATCTTTAATTCAAACAAAATCAAAACTTGACAACAATGCAGAAAACAATAACTAATTTGCTCAAAAGACACGGATACTGAAGATTAAACTGTTTTTAATTAAAGGAACAACTTTCTAAATAAAAATTCATCACTAAATAAGCCATGCCAGCCTATGAAATCATGAATATTTAGGAGGTATTATGTGTAATTTTAATTGGACAAGAATTTCAAATATCTTCTGTCAGTTGATGTCTTCAGGGTTTTGTACAGCTGATCATCTCTGCATCCTTCACCACATCTATGAAGCTTCTTTGTCGTTTTCCTCTTCCTCAGAACCTGACAGGTCTTTGGAAGAGGAAAACTACCTGTCCAATATATCCACTGTCCCTCCTATCTAAAATTTTTAAATAACTGACTCCAAACTAAGCACCTGATCTTCTGTTCTCAGCTTTTGCCAATACAAATTATAATCACCAGTACCAGATAAAACAGATTATTTACATTTATTGTAAAAATATTTTTCATTATGTTTACATGGTCATAGTGTTGAACATAAGCCAAACTAAGTTTACACTGTATTATAAAGCTATTGCCCTTCTCATACTTGCAGTTAAACAGGTCCCTTTAAGCACAGCCATCGCTTTTCTTTTTCTCAGAGGTTAACTCAAACTATACTTGATGGGTTTTCCAACTGATGCAAAACCATCAATTTTTACTCATTAATGGATATGATTTCAAATATAACTGAGTAAAATACTATACTCAAAAGTAATTCAAGAAAAAGTTCATGTTTTGTAAACCACTTTAAAAAAAGTACAAAGTACAGACAAATTGTAATTACAGCAATGCGAGTAAATATAAGTTACTTTCCACTCCCCGTAAGCCAGTACCTTAACAATCAATAGATATATTTTCCACATTATGAAGTGCTTCTTCTTTCTGCATTATCCATACAGGTAGCCTACAGCACAGTTGCATATTGATGTGCAATTATTTGCTTTGGACTTTACTTTTAGAGAGTGAGACAGAGAGAATATACAATGAGCAAATGATGGTGTTTGTCATAGTACTGGCAAGAATTTAAAACTACTTTCAATCCTGGTTATTCCATGATTTATATCTTTATAACATGTTATAAAGCTTAAAAAAAAAGTCGATTTTGCACAATACCCCCCTTTAAAATGCCCCTTAAGTATGAGTACATGCATACATGGCTGTTTGTCGCTGATGGACCCTGACTAATGTGTGCCTGAGCCACATTGGTCAAGGGGGGGACCCTGCCTATCTATCCATGCAGGGTCCCCCCTGTTGACCCTGTATGGATAGGCCTTAGTAGATGATGGATAGACAGAAGTTTTCATATTTATACATGAGTAGAGCTGATGTCCAAGTGTGTGTATGTGAGTGAGTGTGAGTGTGAAAAAGAGAGATTGAACTGAACACCGTAATAAGACCAGAGTTTATTATTTTAGAATGCCATAGCCAAAAGCATATTACAGTGTTATTAGTCCTTCCTATTAATCAATAGAAAACTCTAATGGCATAACAGCAATCACAATCTTTTATAATTACTGAGCAGCTTTTTGAATGTTTTCCATTGTTATTTTGACAATTCATCTTTGGTGATGAGCTCCAATCCTTTGAGGTTGGAAGGCCTACTTCCCATCACTCCAGTCGCTAGCCCTCTCCACAGATCCTATGTCAAATTCAAATTTGGCTGGGTCAATCTAATATTTCAGGATCACTTTCAGTCAGAAGAAACATGTAGGGAACTTAAAAGATAACTTTAAACTGAAATCTGCCAGGAGTATAAATAGTTTTGGAGTTAATGATTTCTTGAGTTAAATTATATAGATTTTATTATCAAAGTGTGCAACTGCTGATGTAAGCTTAGACTTTCAGAACAAACTCAACCAAAATATGACTTGCTGCAACACAAGACCCTGGACTCTGTGTCAATGGCCTCAGCCCAATATCCAAGACAGACTTCAGTGTCTGGTCCAATACTCATGTCCAATAATACCTATCAAACCCCTTTTTAAAAAATGTTTAGACTTTTGAGTGAAGGATGAGCAGTTCAACAGTAAAACCAGTAATGTTGTGAACTGGACGATTACAGTCACTAGCATAGCAACTGGCGTCCTTCATACAGGCTTCAAAATGAGTGCGCTTGGTCTTTATTGAGTTTGCTGTGAGACTGTAAAACATACAGTTTATGACTAAATGGTAAGTGGAAAAAGCAGTAGTTTAATCTTAATGCCTCCTGGAACTGGACCAGTGCTTGAAGACATTTCTGTTTGCAGTACTCGGGAACAAAAGTGCAGATGGGCAGAAAACAGTGGTTCAGGATGGAGGCGACATGTGTCAACTCTGATGTCCTGTTGTCGGTCAATTAGGTCTCTCCCCTCTCTTGTCTAATGGGTCTGTGTATCCTTCCTGCTGGAAAGCTGATGGAAGACACACCTAGCAGCTGGTTTCACAAGGTCAACATGGCTGTCATTCACACACAGACACATAAATGGACAGGCAACCATACACACACTGACAGGAAATGATTTGGCAGCTCACTGAGCAATCCGGTGGCTTTTTAACGAGGTAGCTTATTGTAATGGACATTTAGCATCACCATCATCACCACTATACAAACAGCACCCTCAAACACATTACTTCCATTTAAATTTAACCCATTAACAAACCATGAGCCATCACTGCAGAAAATGCTGTTTTCTGACTGGTTGTAAAGCTCTTCTTTAGAAATCCTATATTCAAACAGAATTCAAATGTCACAGATAATCAGAGCACAAAATGTAACAGGTTCTGGGTGGCTGTTAGACTACTGCATTTTACTAACATATAGCTGTAGTTATAAACTTGAAACAGCTATGGGTCAAACCAGCAACAACAAACCTTTACAATTTAGATAGCCAAGCAGAGATTATGCCATTAGTTTTCCTCTTACACAGTACACAATGAATATTGTTCTCCCTGGTGGTTGTACAATCCACACTGCACCGAATTACAAAATATATCAAGGTTTCCTCTAGGATTTTTGTAAACTATGGTCATAGCCTGTGCGGGACAGGACAAGGCAGTACAACAATAACGTGGTTTCAATTATGACCATTTCAAACTGAATGTTTTTTGAAAAACATTTATTCACTACATTCCCACAGTACAACTGAAATTTCAACTCTACCATAGTAATCTAATGGCACAGTTTGTAGCCTGGCTGAGAGCATTGTATTTTTTCTGGGTTTCTTAAAAAAAAGAGCTCTAACACCCTGGTGTATGAGAACATACTCACCCATGCAGTAAAATGCACCCTCCTGCTCTGCCTCTCCACTGTTCTCTTCTTCACTCACTACTTCAGCCTGTGTTCTTGTCTAATATAATAGATTTTGTGTTAGATTTTATGTTAGATTTGTTTCAGTCACCAGTATCATGAAAGGAACGTTAGGAATATTTAAATATTACATGTGTCATGGTACAGATCACCATCATTTCTATAATCCTCAGAACTTGAGGGAACTGCATCACAATAAAGAACATTAAGTATCTCCATCTAACGTTACCTTAACGTTTTCCTCGGTTCCCTTCCTCTTGTTCTGAAAATATTTTAATAAACTCACTCTCTTGAGAGTGGAAAAATAAAACAAACAAACAAAAAAAAACAAAAACCCTTCATTCTGAAGGTGTGGTGCCATGATCAATTACAGGGGAAACCCTGTATTAGGGCAGATATTCCATACAGATCTTTCAAAATTAAATCAAAGTGTTGATAAAAGGCAAAGATTTTCAACTCTTTCAAAAACTGGAACTTTATTTTTATCTGAGTTCCATTGTGATTTTGTGATGGGCTTGTCAACTCTTAATATCTTCCATTAATACAGTGTGTCACATAATAGTGTGACACACTGTAAAAGGTCCTAAAACTTAAGAGCAAAAACTTGGGAACTTTGAAGAAAATCTTTTAAAGATCAGAAGACTATGACTAAAGTATGAGTTTTTCATTTTTTCTTCCAGCTTTCTGAGCGTGGAGAGACCAAACAGAATGAGGTCTGATGACCTAAATCAGTTTTGCAGCTGTGACAGGTGGTACTCCTTAAGTTTTTAATCCATGACTCTTCATGCTTCTTAGCAGCCCAAAATATTTTCAATCAACTAAATTTGTCTTCCTTTGTAGGCGAGGGAAATTTGTAGTATTCTTTTTTCAGCTAGCTGACTGCCAGTGCTCAGCAGCAGGTAGTGGAGGGGGAATTCTGTTACAGCACACTCTACACAACTGGATAAAACTCTAGTCACTTCAGCACCTTCTTTAGGATCTCATTAAAAAGGGGCTTAAACTGTAAGATCAGTGAAGAAATTTTAGCAGTTTTGAAACTGGCAACCTACACATACCTGACCCAATCGCAGAATAAAGGACTAGGGTCTGTAGAAGAAAAGCAAATAGGAGGTCTACAAAAACTAAGGAGCACAAACTGCAACATTTTTTTTTTTAAACCAGAGAATAATCTTTGCTCTGCACATGGCCCCCGAAGGACAGTGATTTCCTGGCCTAGATAAGATGACATTTATCAGTCTAACCAGCAGGTATATTTGCTGTATCTTTAAAAAAAAAAAAAAAAACACATTCAGAACTGTAACTTTTTCACATTTCTGAACATTTTTTACTATCATTTTTTAAAATATATTTTTACATTAAAAGCACGAATGTATTTTTTTAAACTGGGATTTTTTGATGGACACAGTAGAACAAAGCTGAAGAGTGAAATAAAAATCTAAAAAGTACAGAATGCCAGTATATTCAGCCCTTTTACTCTGATAACCTAAAATTAAGTTCAGTGTAAACAATTGGTGTTACCTATAAACCCACCATGAGATGGCTGTCTGCCTTTGTCACATAAAATTCCAACAAAATATCTAAAATGTCAATAATAAATATTTAAAAACTATTTTTGTTTTCCCCAGATCATTACCACCCATTCCTCCCAATCCAAATATTTAGACCAGGGAATAAATTACAAGTGTTTGTAGTTTGTGCTGCTGAATCATAACCAGGTGTAGGCTGAGCTTTAAAAAGAAGACACAGGAGCAAGATACAAAAAATAAAGTTGGTAAATTATCGAAAACTACATTTAAACTCAAACAGGCTGTTCAGCAGCTAATAAAAAGTTTCTGATCACAGCCCTGAAAAGTGACAAGACTTAAGGCCATTAGAGACTGGTGGCCATAAACATTTTATCATCTGACAACAGTCTCCTAGGGCGATTATTGTTTTTAATTTTTGGTCTTTCCCTTCCATTTCTTGTTTTCGCATTGAGATGCTCAACTTACAACCTGGTCATGATCAAGCAGCAGAAAAATGCAAACACTTTTACCCTCCTCGTAAGATTTGTATAACATTTGAAGGTGTATATGACTTAACCAAGCCTAAAATACTTATAAATATAGCAGGGTAGATAGAGTACAAGAAAAATAAGCCACAGCCCAAATTTGTTGTTAGGCACAGATGGTGATAAAAACTTCTAAAGTTTTTGTCTGTTTTTCTGACTTCAGTGTGTGTGCTTTAGAGATTTTCTTTGTTCCAAAATTAGAAGAACTGGCTGTAAAACCACTTGTTATATCACAGGACAGTTGCAACAGCTGAGCCTACATTATGAGTCCCTTTCAACATTTGTGAAGAATGTTGAGAGATCTGAAGCTAAAAAACTCAAAGGAAAAACCAATGCCTCATTAGCAGCCTCTGGAGCATCTGTTTTTGAAGCCCTTAACACCTTCTAAAAGTGAAGAAAAATACAGCTTTGAACTAAACCTGTAGCCAAGTTCTAGTATATACACTCAGTGAAAAACAAGATCATTGTTTCTGGGCAAACATTGTTTTAGATGAACTATGTTCAGAATACTAAAAAGCTAAGAGCTCAGCCTAAGACCTGAAAAATTTATTGAACACTGTGTACTTGATATAATGTTAGTGCTGGGGCTGTCTGTGATTATACAAGAGCAGAAGAAAGTGACAAGAGACAACTCAGGCAGGAAAGAACACCAAAGTGACCTTTCTTTGATTTGCCAGGAAAGAGAAGCTTTAATCAGACATGGTTTAATGGCCAAAAAAAAAAAAGGAAGATGGGCATGTGCTTGCATCTTACAGGCTCATCAGCAAATGAATCTGAAAATAGCTTTGTATTAATGACCTATACTCATTATTCTACAAAGTGAAGGTCAAAAAAAAAAAAAGAAAGAAAGAAATGCAATCAGCAACTTTAAAGATTGTAAATTATGTTTAATGCAAAGAAAAAACCCAAATACAGAATAGCAAAGTATTTTTAATCTGCCTGACCAGTAGACATGCTTATTTCTGCAGGTAACAGGGGAAAATGGTAAGAATATTTACTTTAATCATATTAAGAGAGTATCTTGTGTTGGCTACAGACTACAACATATGATGGTGCTTCATGAAATGTTCGGAGCTTGGGATTTTGCTTTACAGCCTCACTCGGCTTTAAACATCTCCATACCTTTATGCCTGAGCAGTCTTGTGTGTTTGTTTACCTCCAAGACCTACACAGAAGAGATGTAATTTTACTGAGATTGAAATTACACACAAGTGGGTGCTAGGTAACCTCTGAAGGCAACTGGTTACACCTCAAAATTATTTAGTAGTTAGACGTGACTTAATACAAATACCATATTTTTCACCAGCTATGATTAACCACATATTTTGATTATTTCATTAGCAACATCCAGACCTGATTACTGACTGACCAGCACAATCCAGAACTTGAAACAGAACCTGTTTGACAACATGAAGTAGGTAAAATAATGTCAATAAATCAGCAAATCATGCTCTGATCTAAAGAAAGCCAAGAACAGATGAGCAACAAAAACATCTATCAGTCTGGAAAGGGTTACAAAGCCACTTCTAAGGTTTTGGGCGTTCAATGAACCACAGTGAAAGCTATTATCAACAAATGGAGATAACATGGAACAGCAGTGTTCCTAACATAGGCCAGCTTTCCAAAATTACTCCAAGAGTTCATCAGTGACTCATCCAGGAGGTCAGAATAGAACCCCAAAACATCTAAAGTGCTACAGGCCTCACTTGCCTCAGTTAAGGTCAAAGTTCATGATTCAACAATAACGGAGAGACTTGATAAACATGGTGCCCATAGGGAAGTTCCAAGACAAAACCCACTGCTGACTAAAACCAGCTTAAACATGAGCAACTTTTGAGTAGGGGTTTAAAATCATCATTCACATACTGAACCCATTAGCAATCCATTGAAAAGAGTCAAAGATAATGCTCTAATAAACAAAAGCAATAAAATATTTGCAAAACAGTATTTTAGGGACAGAAGAAAACAAAGCTGATATTTTTAGGATTTCAGTGCAAACATTTGGTACTCGGCGAGGAAAAGAAAAATAACACCCTATAAGCAATAAAGGTTTGCTTCATGGTATGGGACTGCTCCAACTGCCTCTCGTCCTGGAGACATTTAGTTTAGGGGTGAAATCAGGGGATTACTGAGCAGTTTTGTACTAAACTGGCTTCCTAGTGTGGGGGATTTTTCAGTAGGTCAACACATAACCCAAGCCATGAACTTGGCCAAAAAAAAAAAAAAAAAAAAAATGGACTGACCTAAAACAAGCCCAGCAATTATTCTTAATCTAAATGAAAACCTTTAGAAATACTTAAGTCTGTAGCTGAAAAAAAATAAATCCTCCAAACTCAGAGAGCTTTTACATTGGAGTGTAAAAAGTGGTGAAAACTACCTGCCAACAGGTGCAAAAAGCTTCTCGATGGCAACACAAAGATTTGGGAATTGACACTGTGCCAAAGGTTGTGCACTACTGATGAGAAGTGATATCTTCTTCTCTAGTACAATTTGCTGTCCTGTTTTTACACTAAGTGTTTTATTTAAATCTTCACCTGTAAAGCATCCTTTCTTTTACTCATATAATTTCATTTGCAGCATATTCTAACAGCTTTTCAGATCATATGCATAGTTTTGGGTACTGTGCAAGCAACACTTCTTAAGTGATTTAATTTTGAACAGAGGCCTGGAAAATAAAACTTACAATGATGACCTTTCACATTCTTCCCCCTATCTTTTCCCAACCCTCTTGTCACCTTGCTTTTGTAAACTATCTCTCCCTGTATTTTAGGAAAGGCCAGCCAGTGTACATCTATGAATAAATCACTGCGGGGACTTTCCAACAGATTACAATAAAAACACATAAGATGAAGAGAGAAAAGTGGTGTCTATGAGAGTGAAAACTAGAGTGTGAGCACTAGAACCATAACAGAGGCAACATCATTGCATGGAGATGAAAATATGGGATGAGAAGGAGTGAGGTAGCAGGAAAGAGAAACCAGACAAGGATGGAGATTTGGTCTTAGATGTAATGCATTATGTATCATAACAGGGGAATAGGAGGGGAAAACCCTGTGAGGTGGTGTATTCATACATGTGTTAGTTTATGAGTGCACAATTCTGCATGTTCTACTTCTGTTTGTGAAGACCAAATTTAGGTATTACATTTTTAAAGTGGGCACATTCTTCATTTAAAAGCTTTGGAAGGACTCTGACATTTATTTTTAGGGTGCATGTCATTGTAGAAATAAGGGTCAGAAGTATGAGCAAAGACGCACATTATGTGACTGATTGGTTTTAGATGATAGAAAACTGGAAATAAGTTATTTTGAAATTGTATTTCTTTGTTTTTCTGTTGTTCATTATGATATAATATTTCTCAGCTTGTTTCAGTTGCAGGTTGGAGTTACCTGTTCTTTTATTTCTGGTTTTCCTTTCCAGAATTTGAAGAAGGTAATAAAAATAAATAAATAAATTTGGTAATCATAGTTGACCTAAAACCTATTTAACCCAATTTAATGTCAGATTAATGGAAGAAACTGTTACAGCTATTTTCATACAGAGTATGTAAATATCCCAGTTCAGCTATATTAAGCTGGCTATAAATCAGTTAACAAAACAAGGTTTTTATGACTCTGGGCTCATTCCTTTCCCTGGATTTATAAGAATGAGTTGTCTTTGCACCTCTGTTCTTAACATCATATCTCTGTTAATATGTAACATACTCATCTAAATCAATAGTTATTTTGGTGTTGGACTGCATAGACAGAGGCAGCAGCAGTGTTGCATAGCGTAGTAAAAACATTTTCAGTGGGAACTTCCAGGAGTTGGAAGACGAATGATTAAATGTGAAAGAGTCAGAACCTCAGGAAATGACTGAGACCAGCAGCAACTAAAACTTAGAAAATTACACTCAAAACTGAACTGAAAAAAGTTCACTGTTTTTGATGACTCATAAAACCAACATTACATTAAAAGAAAAGTCAGTTCAGATGTGGATCATAATTCATCTCTGTCTCTTTGTAGGCATCTATTTATGTATCTGCAGAAGAAATGGGTAAATGTTTGTTGGGGGGGGGGGAGTACCATCTCCAAGCAAGTGTAAACTAAACATAGAATACAAGGTACACAGACAGAGAGACCGGTGGTGTACTGAGAAAAATCAATACACTGTTACATGTTCAAATAATAAGCAATTGTTTACTGATATATCAGGGTCCTAAAAATTGAATATGGGAATTATAAATCAATAAATATATCCACTGCTTCTGAGATGGTTCTGTACAAATGAAACGTTCAGGCTGGTTTTATCCAGCATGTTGCCCTCAGTCGACTGAGAAGGTGTCAAACTTCAATCTAGTTAGGTGTTAGGTAGCTGGCACAAAAAGTGACAGACTGAAAACTTTTTCCATTTTCACTGCACCATTGTTTTTTTCCATCTAGGTATTAACATGTGCATTGTATCAAAAAAAAAAAAAAATAAAAAAAAATAAAAAAAATAAAAAAAAAAAAAAAAAAAAAAAAAAATATGCTTATCAAAAAGTAACTCAGGAAGAGATGAATGTCAGCGACCTCTGTTTGGAACTGTAAAATCATGATAGACTGTAAACATATACTCTGTTTTATTCTTTACTGAACTTTGAACTAGGTTTAGTAATAATTTAAACTACATTACTGACAGTGGAGATTATATGCTTGATAACAAGTGGACAAGTGACTGACATAAAGAAACAAATACTGACAATAAAAGTTTTGAATGCAAGTTTCCCTCATATTTTGCAAGACCACAGACTCAAAGTGAGAAGTAAAGGCTTCGACCACTTTACAGTAAAGGACAAAGCTAGAGATTAAAATGTGCTCACTGCATATCACAAAGATTACTTCAGGATCCCGAAAAAGCCAGTGCTTTTCATCAACTGATGTTAACCTGTTGACAACATTTCTGTTTGATTATGCAAGCATACATATGTCAAACAAGGCTAACTTTGAACATAACAGTCTCTTCACATGTTGAAACAATTGTTCAGAAATAAAGAGAACAGTAAAATGTCCATGAAAACACGAATTAATTAATAACCTATAGCAGATATGTCAAGTACATGAACATCCAACCCACGATAGAACTGTTTCTGGCCAACAAGATAACGTCCTGCCAGTATAGTGCTCATGCCAAGCACTACATATCTCAAAGTGCACCACAATGTTGATCAAATGTCAAGTTTCGTCTCCTTTTGTGATCGAGTTAGACACCCCTGACCTATAGCAATGCAGTGTTATTGGGAAACTAGAGGGCAAGCATCCAACAAGATGTTTATTTTCAACATAATAGACAGGAGTTTTGACCTGGAAAACATGACTTGAAACTTTTCAGTATGAATTTCATAGTCTAGTTCTGTAGAAACAATTTGACAGAACTCTAACATCTACTCTGTCAAAAAAATGCTTTCACCTCTAATGTTGACAAACAACCTTATTACATACATACTATATAGATTACGCTGATTAAATCCTGAAGACTTTTGTATTAACATTTATTTCAAAAGTAACATTTCCATTACAAATTGCCTAAATTTAGTTGTGTTTCTAGGTTAATTGAAATCTTTAAAAAACATGAGCTTTATTTTTTTCTTATGACTTTTCTATTAACATCTTACTGTAAATATTTGTTACTGATGTCATTAGCCACCATCATATAAATCAGAAAAGAATAAGATATAAGGATCAAAATAAACCAAAATATTTGACAGGATATCCAGATGACGGCCACATTGGACTGGTTATTGTAACAAAGGTAGTTTACATAAAAGTTATGTTTAAAACATTAAAAACAAAATCATGTGAGTTATACCTTTTATCTTTCACTTACAACAAGTAGAGAATCAGGTCAATGTTCAAAAAGTCCAATATTAAATCTTTATTACATGCTATTAACATTAACAGACCAAAGGAACAAAAGGATGTGAAAGGACAGAGGGGAAACAGGTGGAGAGATGTTTGATGTGTTTTATGTTGTAGCTAACATTAAAAACATAAAAGAAACCTTTGAATATTACCTGCTTTCACCACCCATATCCTTTGTACCACAGCTGCAATAGCTGTTTTTTTTTTTTTTTTGTTTTGTTTTTTTTTTTACTTCAGAAGGTAATGAAAAATAAAGAAAGGTTAATATGCCATGTGTGGACAAGGAGAAAAAAAAAAAAAGGAGAGCAAACATGACAATGTCTCTGTCTGACTCGTTGCTGTCTGAACATTTGCTGACTGTCGGCTTTTTTATTTATTTATTTTTTTTATTTATTTTTTTTTTTTGACTGTCTACAGCAGAAAAGAAATTATTAAACAAATCTGGGATCATAAAACAAAATTATCTCATCCATATCTGCCACTCTGTTACATAATTAGTGTTGCTGTGGATACCCATAACTTATTTTTGATGGCCCAGTTTCAACTGTATTGAAAGAAAAGAAGATTACAGTGATTGGTTGTTTCATTTAGTCCCCAATGCTTCAGGTCTTGATACAAGTAGTATTTGATAAATGTCCTATCTAATTTTTTTCTGCAAGCAGATTGTGGGTTTGATACAGAAGTAGACAAATTACATTATCTGGCTTATAATGTGAGACTCAGTTCAACTGTGTTGTCTGAAAGTATTGTCTACTGTAGCACAAAAAGAGGATCTGCAGGATACAAAATATACAGCTTGGTTAAACTAAGAAGGACTTCAGATTTTTGACTGACTGCATCTTCTAACAATGTCCAATAAAATGTATATAAAAAGTCTACACACCCTGCTAAAACCTCAAGATTTTGTTCTATAAAACAGTGGGATCAAGATAAATCATTTCAGCACTTTTTCCACCTTTACTGTGATTAATAAAACTCTACAACTCAGTATAAAAATAAACTGACTATTTTTTTTATTGGGGGCAGGGGATGTTAAAACAAACAAACAAACAAACAAAAAAAACTAAAATAATGTGGTTGTATACAGCAAGTGGGCACACCCTATTATAAATGAGGACATGTCTATGTCCAGAATTCCCAAGAATTCATCCTAAACAGTGTCTTGGATTAACCCCAACTAAAGCTGTTCAAGTAAGCTTTCTTTATACTGTCTTACAACTCAACACAAAAGCCATGGTCATAAGCACTGGTGTCCAAAGTTGGTCCTTGAGGGCTGGCATCCTACATATTTTAGTTTTTTAGTTTTCTCCCTAGTGGTAGTTACTTCCTCCTCAGCATGTCAGAAGCAATAATTCCAGAAAGTATATCTGGCACAAAAACACCACCAACATCAACAAAAAGAGCATCATTCATGCAGTGAAGCATGGTGGTAGCAGCCTCATGCTTTGGGGAGATTTTCCTGAGCTTGAACTTGGACCTTAGTCAAGGTGGAGGGAATGTTAAACATTTTCAAATATCCATCAATGATGGCATAACATCAGTTAGCTTCTGCTGGAATGCTGAAAGAGAGACTTCATTTTTCAAGAACACAATGATCCAAATGAACAGTGGCTTCATCAGGAGAAGATCAACACTTTGGATGGCCCAAACCTGAATCCAATTGAAAATATGTGAGGGGTGCAAATAAGATGGCTTCACAATCTTACAGATTTTGAGCATTTTTTGCAATAGTGGGTAAATATTACCAAGTCAAGATGTTCCCTGGTGACAGGCTTCTATCCAAAAATGGCTGGGTGCTATAATAAAAATCAAAACAGAGGAGTGCAACCACATTATTATCAGGGAAGTAAAATAAATGAATAAATATTCATTTATTTTACTTCCCCTATAAACATTAAATGTGGAAGACATTGTGAAATGATTCATCGTGGCCTCCATTTGTACAACACAAAAATTGTTGTCCACAGGCATGTGCGGACTTTCTCTACCCATTGTACATATAGAGGATACTATGATGTAAACCTTGAAAAAACAACCACAGCCAGCCAGAATGTCAGAACAAGGAAGTAGTCTGATTACCTTAGGAAGAAAACCAGAAGTCAACATAGCATACACACCATCCGCAAAAAACGAGGCAGGTCTATGATTCAAGGAAGGCCAAAGCAATCAAAACTACATCCACCTCCTCATTACTGACTTCAAATTCTCAGTGACATCAAAGTAGCTTCCTAAATCTCCTAGTTAAGGGCACAGCAAGCTACCGAAGCAATCAAACCACACCAAAATGAACAAGCAGACTCATATTACAGCAAAGTCTGTTACTACAGACACAGAGAAAGACAAGAGAGATGAAAGCAAGGCTGCCCTGTGACGTCAATCCAATCCTTTAACAGGAAACTTCTCAGAAGACTTAAAAAAAAAAAAAAAAAAAAAAAGTGCAATGGATCCATCAAAGACTTTAGTTCTCTCTACTATCCAGAGTGCAGAAAGGTTAGAGCTTTCAAAGAAACACAAACTCTTTCTATGAAATGTCTGATGCTGAGTTGAAGGCTGCACCTGGATGTGATACACATCTGTTAGTTCACTATAGATAAAACATACAAGCACATCTGGAGATGTGCAACATTTCTCTGAAACAGTCATGTACAAATGCACCACTCTGCATGTTCAGGAGATTTGTGCAGAAATGCATAAGGGAACATGGAACCCTTTCAGACAGCCTGTTGGCAGTGAAAAATGCTAATTTTTGCTTCAGCTGAGAAGGAAATTTAAAAAAACAGAAACTAGGCAGAACAGGACACAGAGCTACAGAGACAGAAAGAAGTCCCTCTTGGCGAATACGGCCCTCTACTGTATGCCTTTCCATGTGTTTGCGTATGCATGCGTAAATCAGTGTGTGTGTATGTTTGAGTGTAGACAAAAAGCATGAAAGTGTAAAAGTGGGACCAGTTGGGGTCACTGATGACAGAGAGGAAAATGAGGGAAGACATACTGACAGTTGTGAGCACAATTACAAAGAATCACAGAAAGCTGCACACCCAGAAAAGAAAGCAGAGATTTACTCGTACTGACAAGAGACAAACCAAGACACTCAGCCCACCTCTAGACACCAAGGCCGCTGAGTGAGCTCTGACTCTAATTAGCAACCAAACACTTCACACGGAGCAGGGTTTGCATCGGTGTCTGTTTACTGGTGTCTGTCTCAGTGTGTTATCATTTAGAGGTTA
The DNA here is from genome assembly GCA_014839685.1 of Anableps anableps. Classification (NCBI taxonomy): domain Eukaryota; kingdom Metazoa; phylum Chordata; class Actinopteri; order Cyprinodontiformes; family Anablepidae; genus Anableps; species Anableps anableps. Next base: position 20,424,152 of record CM026068.1, on the reverse strand, counting down.
TAGGATTCAGAAGAGATAATTGCTGGTGGGGTGGCTCTATAGGATATAATCTGCATGTGGTAATGCTTTAGCAGCCAATCAACCTCTGAAAGCGCTGTCAGAATGCAGATGAACTTCATCTCCTCCTATCAAACTTCTTGACAGCATTTGAGCAAGACTTAAAAAAAGGAAATGCGTTTGTATGAAAGTGTATGCATGTCTGTGTGAGGCAGCTTTGTGTGCAAGTTCTTCTTCAACTGTGATTGCCTGAGGCAGTGTGTGTTCCTGGAATCAAGTGGGGGTCATGGACAACTTTTCTATGTTTGTCTAGGGGCATGTTTTAGTCTCTTTGCAACCATCTTGCATACTGGGGTCAAAGTTATGACACAAAGGTCAAAGAAAAGTCTCTCTCCAAAACAGAGGATAATTTTTCCAAGTTCCTACAGTGTTTTTTTTTTTCTTTTGTGATTCCCTGGCTAGACATCTACTTAAGTGATTGCCATAGCTCCTGAATAGCATGGTAATTATTCTGTTCAAACTAAGGCAAACTGATTTATTATTTTCTGTTGCCATGTATGGTGGCACTGACGCAATTGGATGAACTGCCATCACGTGTTCATATGGTGTTTGCTAATGAGTCTAATGAGCTAAGTAAATTGTGATTATGTAACATTTTCTTGCATATTATCTGAAAACATGCTGATGCTGGTCATTTCACCTCTTCACCATCTCATACATTTGCAGTTTCGGTTGTTTCATCCTCAACATTTTTTTGAAGGGCCTTCTTCCACTTCTGTGCATCAACAGATACTCACCAGAAAAATGCTTCACATCTGCTTTTAAAAATTAAGGATCTACAGTAATTTTCTAATAGCTGTTCTTCTGAGAGGACATGTGATTATCAGGCCCAGTCAAATTTCATCAGTCTACAGGAAGTAACTTTGGTGTTGGGTTTGTCATAATCTCATCTGGCCCAAACAGTGACTGGAACTACAATCAATGGAAATAGGGTGTAATATAAAGTTTTCAATTATTAATGTGCAAATGAATTATACATTTGAATTTGATTTGAACATCTCTGTTATTACCTATATCCTGAAGTCATTAAAATACTTTACTACCAAGAGAAATAAACTACATAATATGGTTAAGCACACTGGTACAAAATGTCACCAATTTTGTTGGTACTAAATGAGGGTTTTAAAAAAAAAAAAAAAAAAAAAAGGGCAAAGTGACAAGTCACTGACCTCAAACCCATGTGGACTCCATGTGTGACAGAAAATATTTTGTGCTAGTATGTTCAACTCCCTTCCTTGCTGAATTACCATCACTTTATTTGTTCCTAGTTAATATTCTACATCAAAACCTTTTAAACAAACCGTTTGGAAATGGAAGGCTACATCCAAATTTCTCAACATCAACTAAAATCAACAGTGAGAAGGTAGAAACTTGGGCAAAACTGGATGGGTCATCCTCAGGCCAGTTGAAAATTTATGAGTTGTGCCTTAAAGTTGGATCATTACCAGGAAACCAATAATTCAAATGAACTCTCCCAGTTCTGCAAAGAAGACTGAACATTTATCCAGCCAGAGCTATATCAGAGGCATGGTGATGACTTCAAAAAGCATGAGGTTACTCTTCAACTTTCTAAGAGACATGAGTGGTAACCACCAAATTATAATGGCAAGTTAAACCAGCAAATCTTATAGTGGCCGCTCATGTTGCACTGTTGGTGAGAGTCATCTAAAAATAAAGATGAATAAATGAATGTGATTGAGTTGAGTTGTCCCTGCATCTCTCTGGAGGAAGCAAGCCTTGTCAAGTTTGAGCAGAAGCTGAAGGGGCTTGGGAGAGTATAAAAAAAAAAAAAAAAAAAAAAAAAAACACTCTTGAAGGATAATGTTAAATGATGAGCGTATAAAACTAAACTAGCGACATTAACAGCAAAAAAAAAAAAAAAAAAAAAAAAAAAAAAAAAAATTAATTCAGACTTTACATGATATTCTTTTTACTGTCCTAAAACCACCACCTCCCTTTAAGCAATCTCTTTGATGTTCCCAGTGGATACTTGTTTTCTTTAGTCTGAGCATTGAGTGTCTAGACGTTCACATTTTCGCCCTTGGGCTCTGTCTGCAGCTCATAACTTTTGCTGAAGTTTTAAGAGATTCAACTCAAATGGATCACACAGGTTTACCTCTTCATATGGAACAGCCACCAGCTACCCTGAACAGCATTTGAGATGGATTGATGAACAGTTAACGTTATTCAAAAAGTTATTATATTTTCACTGTGCTTAGACTTAAATTCAAGCACTAAAACACTCCTTTAAATCTCAGATGACTTTAAATTATGTTGAAAGTAGATCCATTGCTGGGTTAAATAAAAATAAATAAATAAAATTTAAAAAAAAAATTGGGACTTCTAAACTTAATCTTAAAAAAAAAACCCCTCAAAGCTGATCTTTGCTTATGGTTACATAATGTACTTTCAATTAAAGCCATTTAGCACCACACGTTATCTCATAAATGCTTGATATTTAAAGCAAGCATATGGCTTTTAATTAATTTTACCCACTGGGCCTTTTTTACTCATTTAAACACTTGTTCAAAATATTAGTCCTCATATTACTCTTATTGAATCAAACCTCAATCCCTGAATGTTCAGCTTGATTAAAGCACAGCTGGTAAGACATCACACAGCTTGATCGGTTGTGTGTCCTTCAGTTTAATAATCTTTTAGTGCTATGCTCTAATCTTGTGGCCTCTTAAATCTCTTCTCAAAGCTTGTCACTTTTTACAACTTTAAATCTGAGTAAAGATGTTTTATGTTCAAACATATGACAGATATTTAATGTGTGTCAACTGTTTAGATTGTCTATAGCTAGGTATAGATGTACTGGTGGAGACTGAGAACAGCTTATCACTTCATTTTAGTTTATGTGAAGTTATGCCAGGACTGTTTAAATTTTGATTTGACTGCATGTGACATTTAATCTATAGCCCATTTTATACTGTGAGAGCTCATTTCATTAGGCACAGTGCAGATGTGACAATTCATAATGAGCAAAATGTTATTAGGTCATAAAATGACAAACATCAGCATAGCAGAGTTTGGCCATACAGGGAAATTGCCTCTTCCAGAACCAGCTTTGGAACAGTTTCCTTTTTTTTTTCTGAGAATTGCCAACCTGTAATTATCTGTTCTCCAGGTGGATTGAATCTGTATTAAATGGTGTAAATTAATACCAGCAGGGTTGAAGAACTCTTAAAATTAGATTGGTGCAACACTAGTTTTTAGAGCGGGTAGACATCAAATTTTTATAAATATACAACTAAAACAGGTTTATACTGAATAAATAGATATGCAATAGATATACCTTGAATTAGGGGCCCAACTCCAGTCCTCAACTGTCCTGCCTCTTTTAGATGCATTCCTGCTCCAACACACCTGAATCAAATGGATGAATTCCCTCATCAGCATGTCATTCAGCTCTGAAGAGGACTAGTAATGAGCCATTCATTTGATTCAGGTGTGTTGAAGAAGAAATGCATCTAAAGGTTACAGGATAGCAGCTTTCAAGGACTGGACATTGGCACACCTGCAGCTGAATGAAAATCATTTTAGGCTTCATATTTAAAAAAAAAAAAAAAAAAAAAAAAAAAAATTATATATATATATATATATATATATATATATATATATATATATATATATATATATATATATATATATATATATATATATATATATATATATATATATATATATATATATATATATATATCTCTGTTAGCATTCAGACAACATTTTATGATACCTCAGTTATATCACACACACAAACTAGAATAGTCAACTTTAAAAGAACTTGCAAAATTGTTTACTTTCAATAAGGCAACACGCGAGAATCAGCTGTAACAATTTACAGATCCATTTTCTAGAACAAATCTGGCTTCTTTGTTAATTTCTTTTGAATCAATGTTTAATTTATCCTTAAGGTAAAAATAAAATATTAAATTACAGTAAACGTTTTTGTGATTTTAATAATTTTAATTCTAATTTGTTGACACATTTTTACCCTGCTAATTTTGAATCTATGCCCTAAATGAAGCATAACCTGTGACCAATTTGGACTGATCTTTGGTCGAAGCACCTGCCTTTCTTCTATCTCACCATCTGAGCAGCCTTCTCCTCTCTTTGACCCACCTGTCTCCCCTATTTGTCTGCATAGCAGGTGGGTTTTCAAAGCCTGAAATGTAGAGAGTCAGGGCAGAGAGTGAGAAGATAAAGAACAATGAACAAGCAGAGTCAATAATCCAAACAATCTCATTAAAGGGAGAGGGAAAAAAAAGTAGTGCAACTCAATAAACGAGCCAAAGTACATACAAAGAGGAAAAACAGACAATTTGTGATTGTGTGAAACCATGTTTGATAAATAGGTCTAAATCAGCTGCGGAGGATTTATGTTAAAATGCTGACAGGAAATAACATGTACAATCAGACTTGTGTGCATTGATAAGGTGTGTTGTGTGGTTATGCATGAGGAGCTTACGTCAGAAGATGGACTCTTGTTTACATGGTGCTCATATGCAAAAATATTTAAAACTGAAAGCATCATAGAACTTGTCCCAACAGTTACAGCTGTGCAGTGGACTGATCAATACAACCAATCAATAACAAAAAGAACCCCCGCTCTCAGAGCACGAGTCAACGGCGCATAGGAACGTAACCTTTATCTCTGCAGGAGAGACCAAGCATAACAATGGCAACAATACTAGCCTACTGCTAGAGATATAAGGCTGACATTAAACAGGATGGTGTAAATCAAATTATAATAGACATTAAGACTGAGTAATAAAATATTTCCAAACCTACCTGAAGATTTCACTTTTACCTCACCATCTCCTGAAAACGTGGGGACAAGACCCCTGAATCTTTCTATGTGGGTTCTCCCTCACCAGGTATTCACCACATTTCATTATTCTGTTCCCTCAAACCCCTCTTTCGTTCAGTTTTAAAAAAAAAAAATAAATTTAAATGTTCATTTTTTAGTGTCTTATGATCTTTCAATCATGCAAAATATATTCCTAAAAATAACTTATCTAAAAATAATCTTTAGATAGCTGTAACGTCCAAAAATAGAGCACAGAATCTTAAAGAGTAAGTCCAGTCATGGTATAAAGCAGTGGTCTCAGGGCCCACTGTCTGCAGTGTTTTAGATGTTTCCCTGCTCCAGCACACCTGCTTCAAATGATTGCATTACCTCCTTTAGCGTGCTTTTGAATGCTGCAGGAGCCTGTTAATCACCTATTTATTTAATCCAAGTGTGCAGCAACAGGGAAACACCTAAAACATGCAGGACAGTGGGCCCTGAGTAACCAGGTTTGGGACCTCAGTAATAAAGAACAAGTATAGTTAAAAAAAAAAATTAGAACATCATGTAAAAATGTAATGTTTTAAGTTAAACTTATATTGATAATTTACACATGGAGTAAAATATTTCAAGCTTTTATTTGTTGTAATTTTGATGACCCAAAATATCTGTGTATTGTCTTTGGTGTTGCCAAATCCTCAGCAGGTAAAAATAAAAGGAAAGTAGGTATTGACCATATACAGTCTAATACTCCTAAATGGTAAAATAATTATTAGCTATATTAATAAGAAAATACAATTGGAGTCATTATTTTAAATCCCTCCAAGCGTTCAACATGCCAAGGTGAGAGAATCTTCATCAGTGTAGCCAGACCATCTGCATAGCACAGCAAGAAATTAAATGCTATTTGTTTAGCTTTTCTGTCAACACAAATAAGTTAATATGTGGCATCTGTAAATTTCAGTGCTCATACCATGGATTTTTTTTATTTTTATTTATCCCGGTTAAAGATAAGGTAAAACTAGATACAGTACAGTACGAGATATATCATATAATGGTACATTATTTCCTAAAACCAGCACATGTTTGTACACCACTGAAACGCAAGGCAGATACACAACAGTGTGATGAGATTTATGGTAAACGACAAGTAAAAAGGGTTGGAGCAAAAGAAAAATACATGCATAAACATTTGTCAAAGCATCAACAGAATGAACAAAATGTTGTTTTGCAAAACCAGGTCATGATAAATATCTGTAATAAGAGCAAAAAAACAGAAGAAAAAAATAAAAACAGCTACCAAAGCACCAAAAGAAATGGAACACACTGCAAATGAAAACTAAACTGAATTAACTCCACTAAACAGAATGACAAGATTAAGCACAGTGACATTTTAGGCATCTTAGATGCAAATGTAAACTTATAAATTAAAGCTATTTTCATGCAAAAAAAAAAAAAAAAAACACACACACACAATAGCAAGAGAAAAGTCTCTGCTGTTTCCAGTGTGAAAGTTCCAATTATTAGCATTGTGTGCATGATTTTATGTGCCTAAAATATTTAAAATTAAAAATTTTTTTTGTAGTCATTGTATATAATTTAAAACTGATCCTTTTCTCTGCTGAACCTTCAAACGGTCACTTTTATCTCACTTGTCACAGCAGGATTAACTACACCAACTGCCATGCATATATATATATATATATATATATATATATATATATATATATATATATATATATATATATATATATATATATATATATTATCCAGACCAGAAGCTGGATAATATTTATGCTTTAAATCATAAATAACAAAAGAAATTGAACATGTGAAAGTACTTTTTATTCTGTTTGAAAATTTCTGCATGTCCCCACTGTACGGGCTGCAAATATGCAACTGTTCGCACCTGTGTCAGTGTGCCAAAGCATTCTATTGTCACAAATCAACAACACTAACTTCATGCCCTAAAACAACTGCCTAACCCTCCAATTTCACATCACAATGGTGAACACATTTGTAGCCATGGATAAGAACTCACATCTAGATGTGGCTGTCTGATCGATTGCTGACTGGGAAACAGCTGCACCCATACACATCTATTCCCAATGTGTATATTCACAAGAACATGTAAACACACACAGACACACACATGCACAGAAACACCTGTCTGCAGCAACAGTCCACAGAGATAAGAAGGCTGACAAGAGCTGCAGGAGCCAAAGCTGGGAGCTGTCAGACTCATTTCCCTGTGACACCTCCAGGCTCCCACACAAACACAAGCACACACCCTTGATGACACTGTTGACATCAATTTATTTCCTTGCTGCCATTTTATGGAACCATAACTTTAGCATACAATATTTAAATGCTCAAAAAAACAAGAGTTCCTAGTTTTTAACCTTAGGCCCACAGTATTTTTAGGCTCTTCCTATAAAATAACTCTCTAATGTACTGTCAGACTTAGTGATCACAAGAAACCTGCTGGCTTGATTTCTAAACCTGTGTGGAAATTGCAATAGAAAGAGGATGGCATCTGGGCTTTCTGGAAAAAACACTTGGAGGCCAACATGAATTTGGCCTCCAAGTGGGGATAAAAAATAACTTTTTAAAACTCAGCTTTGTCCAATAGAAACAAATATTGCTTTGATAAGTATAAACAACCAAAGCTATTTTAGTGATACATCATAATTTTGGACCAATCAATTAGAAATACTCTTTGCTTTTCTCCCTACTTCTGCTGGCCAGCTAAGCAGCTGTTCTGAGGAGAGATTCATTTTCAGGAATGGATCCGCCCAGAGAAACCAACTCAGTTGCAGAAAAGAAGTAAGGCGTATTTTACCATCGAAAATGTATGTATTTTGAGAATCATAAGAATCGTTGTTCACCCATTCACGCACACATACACACGCTGATGGTGAAAAGCTACTGGATTGTAGCCACAGCTCCCCTGGGGCAGTCTGACAGAGGCAAGGCTGCCATGCACCAGCGCCATCGGTGCCTGACCACCACCAGCACGCAAGGCGGGTAAAGTGTCTTGCCCAAGGACACAACAACAGAGATGGATGGAGCAGGGGCTCAAACCAGCAACCCACCGATTACAGGACAAACTCTACCACTGTTGCCACCATCGCGATACTAAACTAGTGAAAATACAGAAATCTCTGCTCTTACTCCGTACATTATAATGAAACTAAAACTCTGAAATAATGCCATTAAATAATGTTCCTTTTGGCTTCTGAGAGCCCAGTAGTTTTTTGCTAACTTTTAGATTCTTAATCATCTTTAATTCCTTAAATTGCTATTTTAACAGTTTTTAAACTTGTAATGGTAGCTAGTGATAAGATTAAGCTTATTTTTTTTATATTTGTTCAGGTTTTATCTTCTTTTGTCTCAGTTAGTTAGTAGATCATAGATCTGATTTTTCCTCCTTCAACTTTGGTAAAAGTGTTCATTTTCCATATTGCTTTCCTTAAAAATACTACACCAGTGAAAATACAGAAATCTCTGCTCTTAAGACAAATTATTAATTCACTGGAAAAGTTCATTCACATTTCAAGCTAATTTATTTATGTACTTTAATGTGGTTTATCAACGGTACACTATGATATTTCATGTTAGAGTAATTCTTTTCTGTTATATTAAGGCAGTAAAGGTTGACCTTGTCAGAACTGATAAACACAAAAAGTATGCTGCCATCTTCTTGGAGGACTACACACTTATTTTTTTTTATCATTTATGGTCTCTTCACTTTCTATAAAACTTGATGAAGGCCCTGAAAGACCACAGTGATTTATATCAGCTGAGACTTTATGAAATGGCTCTCCTCACGACGGATGGAGACAGCTGTATTAAATCTAATTACACAGATTTTACTGCTTAACATCAATGTTAAATGGCATGTAACTAAATTGACACATCCATCTCCTCTTTTCGAGCTTAAATGCACACACACACACACACACACACACACACACACACACACACACACACACACACAGGTTAAAAATTATTTGCTTTGTGTGGAATTTATTGAGTGCGCTAATATGAATCCACTTAGTTCACTATCAAAAAATCAATCTTGTGCGGTGGGTATAGTAACTAAATCCATGACTGAATTGACATTCGACACACCTGTCAATCATTCCAAGGGGTTTGTCAGCAACTGACCAATCGGTGGTTGCAATTTGTCCCGAAGTACACGCCCCTTATCTTGAGTTACTGAAACTCCGACAACATTTTCGGGGTTCATCATTGCATACGCCACAGTCATAGAGATTCGAGGAAAATGATAGGAAATCATGGTCAAACATTGTCAGTAGGGAACATGCAATTCTGACAGCCATTACCCAGAGCGTTTAGAGGGTGGAATACAATTTAATCCATTTCCAAAACCCAAACTGAGTCTGGAAAAATGCAAGAGATTGATCAATGTGTGCACTATGTTGGGGAAGCAAAACTGGTCTGCTGATCTCTCATCCTGTAACATGGAAACACCAGCAGCTACTGCTGAGCCTGTAGCTTAACGCTCCCGCAGTCCCAGCTCCACGCTGGGGAAGAGCGAGGCAGATGTTGCGGTCAGATGACCGCAACATCTGCATCTGCATCCCGGTCGCATCCCGGTTGGACCACATCCCTGTGGTTTTTCCTGTGGTTCCCAAAACCACAGGAAAAAAATCTCATTAAGGCACACACGCGGTCAGTCTGACCCCTCTGAGATAGCGGGAGGCTTAATTAGGGAGTGCAGTAACTTCTCAACTGTTATTAGAACATGGTGCGGGTCCATTCTGGGCACATTCTGAACCAACACACTACTGTTTGTTTGTTTTTTAGGTTCAGCACAGACTGAAAAACAATTCCTTCTTATTCTACATTTTGTGTCCATGTAAATGATACATTCGGATTATTTAATCCGAATACACTTCAATCGGGTCAAGAAATTTTGTGTATGTAAACACAGCTTGTATGTTTTCATTATGCATGGTTGCTTTGTAAAGCAGTAACTTCAGGCATGCAGTTCAGATATTCATACACACCCTGACATACATGATCAAAATATAGTTCAGATTTTCACAAGCTTGTATTATTTAAGTCATTACTCACTCACTTTTGCAAACGCAAAATGCGTGCAACACAGCTTTCACACTCACATCCAACGAGAATTTGTGCCCCTCATCATTCTTCCTCTGGCTGCGAAAGACTTGGGCTTTAACATTGATTTCTCCATTGTTTCCCACAAATAACCTTACAGACCTGACGTAAGACTCGGAGAATTTTCTTGCCTGTCATCTTTGCGTTAGTGCTGGCTGATAAGGCAAAAATGACTCACAAAATGTCTTGGGTAATGCACTGAATTTCACTACATCTGCCATTATAAGACTGTTTGTTGGAGGTTTGCTCTACTTCCACATGGGCGCGGAGCCAGAGTCATGTCAATTAGCCAGGCCCCTGCTCAAACTAACATAAAGGGTGTTTGATGTTTTCTCTTTGCAAATCAGTGTGATCCTTTTTGATTTTTCAGACAAATATGAAGAACTTGTAGCAATCTGTACATTAGCTTTATTCAGATACAAGACACAAGCAAAGACTACAATGCTGAAAGGGTCGCTTGGGTGAAAATGTGTCAATGTGCCAGGGTTCCTCCACTTCATGTCTAGTATGTTTTGATAATGGGTTTAGTCACATGAACAGGACAACCAAACATAAAAAATGGGTGAATGAGCATCAAGATCAAAATGATAGTACTGTTTCAATAACTTGTTTTTATTCTATGGAGTGAAAAATTAAACATACCATTATTATACACACTGACGTAAATCGGGTAGAAAAGCTAGGACGGCATAGCTATATTAGTTCGTTATATTAGCAGAAAACATTTCATTTTTAGCCTTAATTCAACCTGATCAACTCAGGTAAGATAAAAATGGATGATGTCGTCATTTAAAAAGATATATGCCACACCTACAAGGTTGTTTTCCTTTTGTCTTATTTGCATATGCGCCTAAAAGCTAAAAATGCAACAACTTTTTCTTGAATGATATGCAGAACTCTGCCGTGCAGCAATTAGTCTTAACAAGCTTTTGTCACTCAGAGTTTAATTTTCAACATTATATATCAACTGACTATTAGAATAAAAACATTGGCGGTTTTTAATGTGGGCTATATTGACAGTTGCCCAAGGTGGCATCAGAGAGGAAATATAACTTTTAGGTCAGCTTTACCCTGAATAAGACTTCTATACTTTTCTGCATGAACAGTGCAGGAGGCTTCCCATGCCTGCTGCTGAGAATGGGGAGACTGTAGGTCATTTCTGCAGGACTCCAATACATTTTATCCCCTCCCAGAACTTAAGATAATTTCTTGAATTTTAATTAACTGGGGCCCAGCAGTATGAGGGCAAAATGAAAATGTACTTAATTAATGTTAAACAAAAACACAGTGTGCTTAGAACCTCTGGTAAAGAAGTGTAAAAATCCTTGAAATAAATTAATCTTTTATTGCAGCACCATATTCTCACACTAAAAATGGAAGACAAATCCAATGTTTAAGTCTTTTGTTCAGTAAGGGGGAAAAATCAAATTAATTAAACTGTATTAAATCTAAACAAGAAGTAATTGTTTTTAACAAAAAAAATAATAATTCACTGCAACACAATAATTTATACTGAATAAATCAAACTTAAGCATTCTTTATTAATATTTTACTTAAGTTGATCAGAGTGTTTGGGAGCTTAATTAGTAATCTATGACTCCTTGCTTTCTTGGGTTTTTAATTAGCCACTCTTAGCTATAGGAGAACATCATATTTGAGAAAACATGTGTGTTCTGCTTCATAAGTGAGGAAAATAATAAAAGAAAACCGCTACAGGCCTGAACCTGTCCCTATCAACACTCAGAGCAAAAATTAAAGAGAAAATAATTAGAACTGTAACAATTAAAGACTGGGTGAGGACCCAAATTTTACCCGAGCAACCAAGTTTCACTCAACAAAACACTCTTTAATATGGACACTGTTACTGAGTGAACAGAACTGAAAATTAGCTATTTTTGATATGAGTAAGGTGATTTTAAAACTGATGTCAAAGAAGGCTCAGAGCTATAAAAAGCAATTCAAAAGGAAATTGGATTTTCTACAATATGTCTGCAGATTATTGAGGTTGCAGGAGAGCAAGACTTTCAGGTGATAATTGAAAGGCTGAATCCTTTACAATAAGTCTTTAACTTCTTTTTGTGCTGAAATATCTCAGATTTCTCAGCCTTCTGGAAATATTAGAGTTAAAATAAGAGTGTACATTCGCTAATGAATACACACTGAGACTGCCATTTTTGTAATAATGACTAATACGTGATGCTTAGTCTAGTTTAAAATATCTACTCTGATATCATTTAGTCTTTTGTCTTAAAATAATAGTAAAGGCCTGCCTTTTAGCTACCACACTCTCACACAGTGGTGATACCATTTTGCTCCTAGTATAAATATTTAATGACCGCTCATGGGAGAAAGGTTTGAGAAAAATATATTCATTGCTGTTTCTATTTTGTCCTATATTATACCTCTTAAAGAGGAATCAGAATCTAAAATTGGTAGAAGTAGATCAAAGTCAAAAGAACAGAGATTGGAAATCGGAAATCAGCCAAATATTCTCATCTGTCCATTTCTTAGGAAGGGAGGGAGAGGAATGTAAAAAAAAATCTCCAAATATCACTGTCAGAGAACTTTAGCAAAGAGTTGCATCTTGGGATCACCAAGTCCCCCTAAGAACACTTTAAAGCTATCTACATGTTAACTGGCTTTTTCAAAAGGGATGTTCTGTAATATCCATGCAAGTAAACATGGGGATTATTGAGCTTTGCAAGGACTCTAAATTGGACTGTATCCCTTAGTCTGATGGATTAAGACGGAGATTTTCAAAAACAAACACTACAGGTGGGTCTGGTGGAACACACAGGATGAATTTATGGAAAAGCACAAAAACAAATAAGTATTAAATACTAAATGTTGGCCTAAAAATAAATCACAGTCTAAAATGACATGACTCAGACAGACAAACTGGTAGTGATGCAGTCATATTTTTTGCCTGTATTTTGTCTGTGAGTCATTGTTGATTTCAGTCTTCTGGCACACTGTTGTTGACCTCTGACTTTTATTGCAGACATGTTTTTTTTCCCCAGTCATTTGTCATCTGTACCGATGATTCAGTGGGAAGTGTCACCTATGTTTTGGCAGTAAGCTCATTATGTTCACTGTTACAATGGCAGCAAGAGAATAATGATTCTGAACATTTTTAAAAGAATTCAACATGCTTTATAAGTTGAAAATTTGTGTAGGAAATTGGCAGATTGATTTCTTATGACTATTTAAATTATCATCTGTCTAGAGCAGAAAATCCATTATGATATTGTTTATTTATCTAATTAATAAGTACATAAGTACATAAATTAAGGCAGTGGACTCTGGAGTTCTTAGGCATATTTTAGTGAACAGCATATTTTATTTTTACCGCTTGCAAAGATTATGAACTTGTAGGCAGAATGTCAAAATATTCAAAAAGCTGTGAACTGAAAGCTTTTAAGCCTTTTTGTCAATACATAAAAAGGCTGTGGAGCATAAAAAGAGAACACAAAGGGTTTTTCCTCCTATTTCCTATAATCTTCCTCTTCACTCTCTGCCCCTCATCTCTCCCTCTCTCTCTGTGAATATTTTAGTATTGATGAGCCCATTACTGATGATAACACAATGCAACATCAGCATCTTTCTTTTCTTTTCTTTCTCTCTCTCTCTCGCTCTCTGTCTCTTTCTTTCTCTCTCACTCTCTCTCTCTCTCTCTCACTCACACACTAATCAGAGGTCAGATTACAACTCTACTCTTGCTGCTGCTGCTGAGCAATTGTGTGCATTTCTGTGTGAGCGTGTTTGCTCAGCAGGGGTTTGGGGAATCTAACTTCCTGGCATCAGTCCAATAAACTGCAATATTTTCAAAGCTGAATACCACGTATATACTCACGTATATACCACACTGGCATACAAATTCAGATTATGAGTGTGATGTGTCTTGGGTGTTAAGCAAAACATGAGTTTTTCTCAAAAAGCCATGAGGAAGCATCAGAAGAGGAGAGGACAGCAAGGCCTATCAAACATTAACTCTTTCCAGCACAGGGGGATGCCCTAATACCTACATCCTCATAAATGAGAGAGATTTTCTACAATGATAAAAAAAAATAATAATAAATTGATTTTTAGTGTTTTTTCAAGGTACTGATCTGACAGTTTCCTTTAAATTGCCAGAATCATTGCAAATTTTACTACAACTGAGTCAAGGTGCTTGAATACAGCAAATTTATTAATATTAGTGGTAAAAGTTTTCATACACCAATAACTGCAAGTACTTTCAGTTGTGGAACAGTAGAAAACATAATCAGACAGCACATTGTCTTGCCATCCTGCTTTCCCCCTTTACAATGATGCTCATAGTGAAAGAGATACTGTATTGGTTGCTGCAACCATCTGTCCATGTCATGTGGTCTCTGCATTCAGCGTTCAGAAAGCCATAGGACAAAGCAATGCAGAGTACAACCAAAACGTAAACAAATGTAATGACATATAAAGCCAAACACTATTTGAAGCAGGAGAACAGCTTTTTCAAGTTTTGTTTACAAAGGATTAACAACATTAACCTACACAATGAGGCAATTTATCAAACAGTCAAGACACATGCTAATGTTAGTCTAGCATTTAAAGCTCGGCTAACCACTTCACTGGAATATTTTTTCACCAAAAGGAGCAAGATGTAGAGTTTAATGAAAATTGTAGCTATGTGTGACGAGTTACACATGCTGTATGTTTAGATACAAAACGAGACAAAAAAAGACAGATAAAGAAAAATGCATATGAAAGACTGCAGCATACAGAGTCAAACAGCAGGGCAGACAAAATTAGAACAAGCCTGTGAGCTTTTTATTGACGTTCTCACTTATCGGATAATATTAGGTATTACAATTGTAGAATGTGTATATTTTGAATTTGGTTGTTGCTAACTACTTCTAAATTGCTTTGCATCAATCAGAAGAAGCTCTTTTTTGTCCAGCGCCATGACGCATCTACAGAACCTTACAGACAGGATTTGTTTAAACAAAGAATATAAATAAAATGACTGACGCTCTCTCTCCAAGCTGTTGGAAGTTTGAAATATTCATGCAAACAAAAGGCAACCTGCTTATATCTAATAACTGATATTGTAGAGCTTTGTGGATATTTGTAATGATGAAGGAATAGTTCCCGAAGCACTAATTCAAACACTGAAACCTGCAGAACTCATCAAAAAGCTTTCACTGTGGTAGGTTGAAATTTCATGGCTGCTCTCACTGCTCAGTCATAGCAGGTACATATTGCACAGGCTTGCATGCATGGCATCTGCTCTTTTGTATTTTGTGCAGGCATCACACCTCATTTCATGACCTTCACTGATCACTGTCACTATATCAAAACGGCTCTAGCATAAGGGAAACAGGTGAGACCAGCTACTGAATCTAATTGTATTTCAGAGATCACTGACATCCGTGTGGCAGATTCATTACTCTCTTTGAGTTCTGGATATTTTTCTGCAGGACAGGCCAACGAATGTTCGCCGTAAGAAGCTTAGTCTTCTATGTGGACAGATGAATGAAACCCATTATTCCCCCCGGGATTTCCTCAATTGAATTTAAAACCCATAAAAGAAGAGTGTTATAAAGAGAGCCCTATATATCTAATAATTTCACAACTTCTATATAAAAATTTGTTGAATCTTGACATACAGAAGACTGAACTTCCAAACATGTTGTTGCTTTTAAATGCTAACATCAAAAAATTGGGAAAAAAAAGTAAAGGGAATAGCCAAAATTCTATAGTTCCTAAGGGAAACTCTCATATATAAAGTATCCATATACTATTTGATCAGCCTTATGTTTGATTTCATAACCACTCAGCTTAATCAGCAGCAAGAGAATCAATTTAATTACCAATCAATCTCAGCTGTAGTCTACTTTATTTACAAGCATTAAGATGAACATTGAGCACTGCCCTGACATTTAACAACTCATTTTTTTCCTACACAGGTATCCCTAAGAGGCCTCCTGACAAACATTACATTACAACATGAAATCAATGCTGTCAAATTTAGAAACAACAGTGTTAATGATTACCACAGAGTGTACAGAATGGTTCTTTGATACACACACACACACACACACACACACACACACACACACACACACACACACACACACACACATATATTAGTGGTGTTCTGATCGATCATTATCGGCCAATCTCCGTGAAAAAGTATGTGATCGTTATTCACCTATCAATGTCTTTTGCTTCCGATCTCAAAACCTGATCACATGTACCTCATGTCAGTGTGTCTCCCCCTTTCCTTCACACTGCACAAGCACGGCAGCAAATCCTAAGCAAACATGTTTGTCGTATGGAACTTTTGCACTGCCTGTGAGTGACGTGAAGTCTGCATCTTGAAACACATGCAGCGGAAAAATACCTCGGGGAGTAAGCACATCAAAATGCATCAACACAACAAATTTAATGATATTTAAAAAACAAGCACTTGACAGACTATGATGAGTTATCAAGGCTCACTGCAGAGAATAAAAACAAAAAAAGACACTGGGAGCAGTCAGACAGTCAGATTTGTTGTGTTGATGCATCAAAATGCATCAACACAACAAATTTAATGATATTTAAAAAACAAGCACTTGACAGACTATGATGAGTTATCGAGGCTCACTGCAGAGAATAAAAACAAAAAAAGACACTGGGAGCTGTCAGACAGCAGTTAAAGAAGCCCACAATTGCCAACACTCGCCCGTATGAGTGTGACAATCTCATATGGGCTCAGCAAATAACCTGAAAAATAATTTAATTCATCAGGCTAGATGACCAGCTTTTCTCAGGGGAGGAGGACACTGGGTTCCGCCGACTGCTCTCGCTATTGGACCCCCGCTACGTGCTACTGGGACGTAATATTTCAGGCTCCACCAGACAGTCAACTCTACTACCCTCTCATTGAACGTCTCCTTATAGCTGCAGTATGTAACTTTTATAAAAATGCGTATTTTACATATTAAAACTGTCACTATTTTGTGACAGTATAACATGAGACAGACAATCTGTAAAAAAAAAAAAAAAAATCGAACTCCTCTACCTCCTCCCTGTGGCGGCAACATTTATAACCAAATCAAAAAAATTAACAGCCAATCCATATTATCGGGAGTGATCAGCACACATGGATGATCGGTATCGCAGCATAAAACTTGATCGGAGCATCCCTAAAATATATATGCAGTTACATCTCAAAAAAATTGAATACCATGAAAAATATTTTGTCACTTATTTCAGTAAGTGAAACTCATACATAATACAAATTCATTAGACATGGAGTGAAATATTTCAAAGCTTTATAATGTTTGAGTTTTGATAATTGTGGCTTATAGATAATGAAACTCCAAAGTTCAATGTCTAAGAAAATTAGAATACCACATAAGATCAACCAAAAAAATGGATATTTTAAACAGAAATGTCAGGCTGCTTAAAAGTATGTTAATTTCTATGCACTTATTACTTGGTTGATCTGAGGCATGGAGGCAATCACCCTGGGGTTCTGCTGAGGTGTAAGGGAAGCCCAGGTTGCTTTGATATAAGCTTTCAGGTCATCTGCATTGTTTGATCTGGTATCTCTCATCTTCCTCTTCACAATACTCCAGAGACTCTCAAAGGCAGGGGTATTCAATGAAAACTGAAAGAGGTCCAGACAGGCACAAAAATTTGAAGGCAAGGTCCAGAAGATCATAATGTCTACCTATTTAGTATATTATATGTTAGAAAGTTACCTGATAGTTGTATTAACATCAGTATGCATTGATCTGATCATCGAACCAAATTAATTCGGCAATTCAAATACTTTTTGACAATATTTATTCTGACCTAACAAAGAACTGAGCATGTATATATGATTGCTGATATGAATAATGTTTTGTTGTTTACGGAATACAAGGATTACATGTCAAAATAAGGGAAAATAAATGAATGTTGTACATGTTCAAATAAAGCACCGAGCTTCGGAAAAACATAAATAAAAGAAAAAACTTGAATTTCCATTTTTCTCATTTCTCTTATATTACTGCTGGACTTTTGTGCTCAGTGAGTGAAGTGAGCGCTTGCTTATGCTGCTAGAATTTTAAATCTGGGCTTGAATGAAGTCAGGGCCATACTCATACATATGTTGAGGTGCTTATTGGTAAGCCTGGAACGATATTTTGTTTTTATTTTGTTCACTGTGGAGAAAGCTACCACCAACTGGACACCACCATTTCTCCACTTTTCTCCCTATCTCTGTCTAAGTTGTCTGTATTGCTCTTTTTTACCATCTTACTCATCAATATCTCTCATTTTCTACATCTAATCCACAGTACCTCTCCCTTTATTTTACTTTTTATTGCTTTTTTCCTATTTTTTTCTAATTTCATATTTTCATCTGTAACCTCTCTCAAACTCAAGCAATCCATTTCATTTGTAGTTATTGTTGTAAAGTTTGCCAGCTGGAATGCAATTATGTTATTGGCTGAGTGATATCAGGTGGGATGGCTAAACTTGCATGCAATTGGTCTGTTTGTTTCATCAGACACTAGGCCACTACCTTAAAGACTACATGAGCTACTCTGGTAAATCAAAAGTGCCCAATAAAGTTTAAAATAATGATCTCTGTTTTGGCATTAGGTTCAGATCCAAATGAGAAAAGCATTTCAGCCAGAATCTGGACCAAGGTCCGCCTATTAGTGACCTCTGCTCTATGGATTCTGGTCAGGTCAGTTTGCTGACCAACCAAGCACAGAAACACCATGGTCACTGAACCAGCTTTTGACACCTTTGGCAGTGGGGCAGGTGCCAAGTCCTGGTGTAAATTGAGCAGTATCTCCATAAAGCTCCATGTCAGCAGAAGGAAGCATGATGTGTTCTAAGATTTCCTGGTAGACGGCTGCGCTGATTGTGGACTTCAGAAAGCAAGTGGAATAACACTGGCAGATAAGAAGGATCCCCAAATCATCAGACTGTGAAAACTTATGCTGAACTTCAAGCAATGTGGATTCTGTGTCTCTGTACTCTTCTTCCATACTTTGGGACCTTGATTTTCAAATGAAATAAAAACTTTATTTTCATCTGAAAAGAGAACTTTGGAGCACAGTCCAGTCTCTGGTTCAAGAGTGGCTTGACATGAAGAATGTGACATTTGCAGCTCATGAGTAGGACTGTGCGTAGCTCTTGATGCGCTGACTCCAGCCTAAGTCCACCTCTGGTGAAGCTTCCCCAGTTTCATTAATGGGTTTTATTTGACAATCCTCTCAAGACTCTGGTTATCCCTGTTGCTGGAGCCTCTTTCTCCTTCTACTCAACTTTCTATGAAAATGCTTGGATACAGGACTCTGTCAACAACCAGCTTCTTTAACAATGACCTTTTGTAGTTTACGCTTCTTGTGGAAGGTGTCAATAACTGTCTTCTGGACATCTATCGAGTCAGTCCTCTTCCCCATGATAGCGTAGGACATAATAAGGCTACTACATAACATTTATGCATAAAAAAAATCTTCTTTTAAAATTTGTCTTAGATAACATTCTAATTGTCTGATACACAGCATTTTTGGGTTTCCATTTTTTGTAAGACATAATTATCAAAATCCGACTCCCCCTGATGAAGCCAGAGTCTACCCACCCTATGAAGGAAGCTCATTTTAGCTGTTTGTGGCATAAATCTCATTCTTTTGGTCATGATCCATATCTTATAGCCAAAGCTGAGAAACAGAACAAAGAAAGATCAGAGCTTCTCTTTTTATCTCTTTCCTCGCCCTGACAGACCTGATTAACACTTCTATTACTACACATCACACCAGAATCCATCTGTCCATCTCCCGGCCTCTTCATCCTTCCATTACTCATGAACAAGAACTAAACACTTGATCCCTCTACACTTGAAGCAAAGCCAATTTAGAGTGCCTGTTCATAGTCTATTGTAAAGAAATGTGGCTTTATGACTAGAATAAATAATATATCAAGGCTGCAGGTCCCTCAGAGGTAATTAGGATATATCAGAGGTTATAGTGGCTTAATTATTATATATTTCATAAGGCTCAACTGGCCCTAAATTAAGAAAAATGTAAAGGTTTATTCAATAACATACTAATGAATCATATTTAAGATCTGACATAATTCATGACAATACCTAACCAAAAAGAAAAATAAGGTGATGGGCAATGGTTAAGAACATGGGTATGAAAATGTTTGTTTACAGGAATAAAATGAAGTAAAAAAAGAGACAAAATCCCAGCATGTTGATATGACATGAAGTTGCAAACTGGCGAACTGACCCAAAGTCTTCACAACAAATATGTGTTATGTATGAACTGGGCATGCAACAAATATCAATGTTTCTCAAAGTTTTAAAAACTTGAAAATAAAATTCTCCATAATACCTATGGCTTAAAATTCCTTTAATGAGATGGCAAAGAAAGCACCAGAGTACCCAGAGATTCCTCCAGCTGTTTAGAGCATAACACCTGTTGCTGTGCACTGCCGGTCAGCTGGTTCAAGTACGTTTTCTTGTTTACAAGAAACAAAAATTGCAGGATCACAACCTGAGCAGATAGCTTGATGAATTAATCTGATCATTTCAGCTTGTTTATAATTTTGATTTTCTATAATGAGCAGAAGAACCAAAACCAAAATGTAATATGTGCAAACAGAAAGATTATTTGAAAACTACTTCTAAGTTTCTCAGATGTTTAGTTTATATTTATGCATAAGTTTGTATTTCAATATCATAAATAACACAACGATAATAATATATAATATTATTTTAGGAGCAGTAGAAAGAATTGGTGAATTTCTGTTTGACATAAAAACAATTACATCATGTTATATGTCTTGTCTTACATTTCTGTTTAAATACTGTGAAACTGTGGCATCTTCACACAGTGCTATCATACGGTCACAATCTCCGCTTTTTGCTCTGAGATAAATCCCTTAAAAAATGTCCCTGAAATGCAATAATCAAATCTAGGCATTATAAACAGATTCCAGTTGCACAGAATATGTATTACAGAGCAAAGTTGATTTGGTTCAAAGGGAAAATAAGGATTGTGCCTGGTATAAATCTGTCAGGTGTCAGCAGGTCTTTAAAGACTAACAGGTTCATGCATTTTAGCCTTTGCAGTCCTTTTTTGGTCTAACACAGGAAATTAGTCAATTTTCCACAACCTTATTCATCACTAACATGTAATGTGACTTATTAATGAAGCACAGCCTGGTACCTTAAAACATATATGTTGCTATTAGTTATAAAGAGTGCTGAATTATAGAGGCACAACCCTGTTGGTTGGTGTTAGTGTGGGATAATGTTGTTTGCTCAAAGTCAGCCCTTGAAAACAGGTTTTAACAAGACAATTTTCACAGGCAGAATTAAATTAAGAGTGATTTATCACTGCAAATGGATGTGCTCCTGAAGGAATATTAGGGGAAGAGAAGCCAGAGTGAGCAGTGTGATGATTCTCTGGAAGATTCAGAGGCGCGATAAGGTCACTAAATTATCTGGGGAGCATATTATACAGAGCCATACAGACAGAGCATTTTACAGCCAGCTCACAACACTTGGGGTCTTCAGTCTCGCTGTCAGTGGAGATGATAACACCCAGCAGGTCACACTCACTCACACTACTCCACTCACTCTGCGTTTGGCTCATTGTTACACGCCGTGTGAATGTTAGCAGAACGCTTTCTGGATGTAAATACCTGAGCAGGTAAGGAGAGTTATAAGACAGACTTACATCTCAGAGGACGGAGGCTGGCTACGGCAGAGGAGCGCGTGTCCGCACGCCTGTCCCATCGCGCATCCTGCCCGGCGCCTCCTTCTCTTACCCGGCTGCAGTCAGAGGGGAGCTGGCGGGAGACCAGCCTGTGTGTCGGTCTGTCGAAAGAGGATATGCGTTTGGACGGGTAGAGGATGACTGGGTGTGTGCTTCCTTGCTTTCTCTCTCCCGGTCCGCCTGCTCCTCTCTCCAGCTCTGATAGCGTGCAGGGATTGGTCGGGACCCGGTAAGTGATATTCGAGCCGCGGTGAGCGAGCATATAACAGCTGAGCAAAGAGACAGAGAGGCAGCGGCAGAGAGAGCTCAGCCGTTCAGCACCACATGGACGCATCAAGAGTCAAACTACAGCTCAGGCAGGATCACTCTCTGTTTTCCCCTCACGCCATTTCATTCAACCGAAGCGTGGAAATGAAATTGTGCTGTAAATATTAAACTTTGACCTTGTACCTTTGCACTTTAACTGCGCATTTTCTCTCTGTGCCGCACACTGACACTGTGCGTTATATCCGCGGCAAGACAAGACCTGGAATTGATTCCTCTCTCCTCTGACAAAGATCTTACCGGCTAAATCCGACGGGTTTCAACAGGAACCACACGCTGCTCTTCACTCCAGAGTGCCAGTCATGGGACGCTGCAGGTCTCAAGGTCCAAAACGCGTCCTTTACCATATATGGTGTTTCCAGGTTGATAAAAGAAACTTAGAATTTACCAAATAAAACTGGTGTAAGTATTTGTATGCGTTTAATTTAAGTTGATTTTTACCTAAAACTTTGCTTTAGATCAACTAAACGCTAGTAAACGCAAGTACCTTCAGAACTGCATTAACTGTACATGGCATAGATTCACCAGGGAAACATTCCTCAGAGATTTTGGTCCACATTGACATGACAACGTCACGCAGTTGCTGTAGATTTGTCAGCCTCATAGGTGCACTATGCGTTGTGCTGCTATAGTCCATCTGCTTGAAGGTTCAACAAATTGCACATTTAGAGATCATGGTGCATAATCATCCAGTCCATTTGATTTTGACCGTTAAATTCCGACAAGGCAGAAGTGGTTGTTTTTGGACTAGAACCTCTGAAAGAGACACTGCTTAATCAATCACTTGATTGGGATGGCATTACATTGGCCTCAGACAATAAAGTAAAGAACCTCGGTGTTGTTTTTGACCAGGATATGTCATTTAAGACATATAAACACCTTTCTAGAATTTCCTTCTTCCATCTCCAGAATATTGCCAAAATTAAAATATTCTGTCCAGGACTAGTTCATGCATTTGTTACTTCAAGGCTGGACTACTGTAATTCTTTACTATCAGGAAGTCCTTCTCACATATAAAACCCTTAATAATTAAGCTCCATTATACATCAGAGATCTGATTGTTCCATATGTTGCTAACAGATCACTTCACTCTCAGACTGAAGGTTTACTGCTGGTTCCTAGAATTTCTAAAAGTAGAATGGGAGGCAAATCTTTTAGTTATCAGGCTCCTCTCCTGTGGAACCAGCTCCCAGCTTTAGTCTGTGAGGCAGACACCTGTCTGCCTTTAAGACTAGACTTAAAACGTTCCTTTTTGATAAAGCTTATACTTAAACTGGCTTAGGTTATCCTGAGCTATTTCTGTAGCTATGCTGCCATAGGCTTAGGCTACTGGACAAACTGACCACTTTTTCTCACTTTCTCCTTCTACTACTCTCCAATTTGCATTATTTGCTGTTATTTCAACTGTTAACTTTTTGTTTTCTCTCAGTTATTAGAAGAATAATTTCCACAGAAGTTATACCTGGTCTGACGTTCTGTTTGGCTGTGATACCTTCCTGTAGGAGGGCTTCAACTGAGATAATGCTGCCATCAGCTAATCGTTCTCCTTCTCCTGCTACTAACTTTTTACTTTCATGAACATTGAAAATAGTCCTTCATTACTTCATCTGTTTCTTCTTGTGCATTCTGTTCTGTCTTCTCAAACCCCCAGTCGATCATGGCAGATGGCCGTTTGTACTGAGGCAGGTTCTGCTGCAGGTTTCTTCCTGTCAAAGAGGAGTTTTTCCTCTCCACTGTTGCTACTTGCATGCTTGGTATGAGGGATTGCTGTAAAGTCAACGACACAACGCCATGCGGTCACTACGTGCTCGTCCAGGAGGAGTGATTGCTGCAAAAGACAATGACTCGATGCAATCTGTTGGGTTTCCTTAGAAACTTTTTGAACTACTTTTAATAATGTTTTGAACTTACTGTACTGTACTAGGGTCAGTTGGAATGTATGTATGACTAAATTTTTTAAATTTATTTTTTATTTTTATAAAGTGCCTCGGCAAGACATTTGTTGTGAATTGGCGCTATATAAATAAACTGAATTGAACTGAAACTGAATCAAGCAGGCATTGTCTACACAACAGCATGGTTGTGTGTGAAAATCCCAGTTGATCAGCAATATCTGAAATTCTCCAGTCTATGAAAGTCTCATAAATTTCTTTTTTTTCCCCAATTTTGATGCTCAATTTGACCTTCAGCAAATCATCTTCGCCACATCTAGATGCATTAATGCACTGAGTTGCTGCCATGTGGTTGGCTGATTTGTTGGTAGTAAGAACAAGCCATTGAACAGATTTACCTAATAATTTGGCCAGGGAGTGTAATTCACCCTCTTCTAAAGTTCTATTGCTAAGTATGACTAGTGCACTCAAAGTACCACTATTGGGGCACTGGATGGCTCAGTTGGCACCATGTGTAGAGGCTCTTGTCCTCCATGTGGTTGTGCTGGGATCGATTCCCAGTCTCAGGCCATTTGTGGCATGTCTTTCCCTTCTTCATTGTCTACTGTAAGGAAAAGTTGGTATGACTCCTATAAATACCAGCACAAGGTCAGTTAGAGTTATTTAAGCTTGACCAGGATCTGTCAGATTTTTTTAAGGGTCAATCAGAGATCAGAACCAAAATAAATGAAAATATGCTGCAATACAAGGTTTTCAGATGATAATATAGAATTATATAAAAGTAGATGTGCGATTTGAGAATTTTTATACTGGTTTAAGTAAATGGTTATGAAATGGTTTGTTTACTGGTTCAAACCACAAGTACAAAGGAAAAAATGGTAGCATAAGGGTGAAATAGGGGTACAAATTGATGAAAGTTGACTGCAAATGATTGTTATCTTTATCGCAACTTGCTTCATCTTTGGCATACATGTGAGCATTCTGTATATCTCCTGGATCTTCAGTCATATTTTAGCTTAAGCAAATAAGCCTGAATGCTTTGCAGCTGCATTGTACGTCTGTCTGATGACCATCATCTTCCGCTCTATAGGAGTTGTATTCCTCAGGGGAAATAAATCCATAAAACTAGACAAAAGTGCTTCAGAATCCACATCAAAGACTATTAAAACTTGCTCTCCCTGCATAGTGTTTACTAAAGGTAATACATTTTCCTGAAACATGCTCTTTTGTGTTCATTCCAGTGACATCAAGAGACCCGGATGTTGACAATCTAAAAAAATGTATTTCTGGGGGGGGTTGTTCTTTTTTTTTTTTACTTTGTAATTCTGAGAAATTCTGTCTCAATTAATAAAATGTACTTACTGAAAAAATGTTAAAGTTTTAACTATTCAGCTATTCAACTATTTAACTATTTTGACTTTGAATTGAGACACAATAGGCAACATTTGTGAGTTTATGTTTTTGTAATCACATGGAGGTACAATATGCACAGTCAACAGGTGATAAACAACAGGAGCATGAAATTAAAATTAATTGCGCATCATTTTCCTTGATTTATATTTAAAACCTACATATTGATTGATACCAAATACCACTGATTAAAAGGGGAAGTTAGGGGTGCACAGAAACAAGCTCTATTCCAACAGAAAACCCTGCTCCGTCATCTTAGGCTGTATAATAATGACTAACAAGCGCCTATGGTGTTTCTTTCATAAAATCATCTGGTTTGTCCTTTATATAAAAAATAAACAACAAACAAGAATTGGTTTGTGATTAAACCCTAAAATGTTACTAAAATTGTAATTTTAACAAATCTGTTCTAAAAAGGTGGAATGTAAATCTTTTCCCTGACCACGGCATCTACAATGTCATGTTCGTTAGCAATGACTGCCTTAAGAAAACTACTCCACAAGAACAGAGAATTTTGTTCTCTCTCCCAGGGCTGCAAGAAGAAAAAAAAATTACATTTTTCTGTTCTTGGAGATCTGGTTTGGGAGGTTTTGCAGCTTGACAAGCATTCTGGGCAGAACGTTTTTTGCACATGCTAAAAATTATGAAAACTTCACAAGAGTTTATGTGAAGTATGACATGTCCTGGGCAAAAAGAATGTTGTTCCTGCCACCTGAAGTAAAAGAACTAATTACTCTGTTCTTAGGGAGTAGCTTAGCCTGGCCATTGCCTTCCTACATAATTCCACCAGATTTTCATCTCCCTTCGGTACTCCGTCTGGGATTTCTCCCATTGAGCTTGAGTTCTCCAGTTGAATTTCAACTGTGCCAATCAGCAAACAGAAGGACGAGCTGTAAACAATGATGTTGATTTTCTGCACTGTTTTTGAACTGTATTCTGCCTATGGTTTTAGTTTGGCAATGGCAGCGGAGGAATAGAACAAAGCAATTCAGTCCGTGTTGGCCACACTTTCAAATATTGAGCAATTAAAGTCTGAGCAAGAGAAATTCTTAAGACATTTTATTGCTTGTAAAGATGCTGTGGCCTTACTCCCTATGGGCTGTTTACAGCGTCCTCAATTTCCTATAAGCTTCATCAAGCTGGTGCATTACATACATCACAGACAAACATTAGCGATTGGGTAAAATCAGATCCAGTTATTTAAAACCTCAACAGAGTCCACACCTCCAGCAAGCAATCATTTCTCAGTAGCTGAGGGTCCAGACCTTCTTTACAAAGCAAAGTGTAGAACAAGAGGCTGTATTTTACCAGCCTAGGAATAGCTATGTATTGGCCTTAAGCCTTAAGATGCTCAACATAGTAGCAAGTTTGACTTTAGCATTAGCAATGTTGCTAAGCTAAATAGGGCATAAAATGTTACACTTTTGAAATCAATTCCCACAACTTGTCATGACAACCAAGACGGTCTATTGATTGGTACTGACTCCCTCAGATGTTCAGCATACAAGCAAGTTTTGCTTTAGTGCTGTAGCTAAATCCATTAAAGCTGGATGCAATCTTACATTCTTGCTCCAACACAAAAACGCTCTTAATCCCTAGTTTTATACTATTTCTTAACATTTACTTGGTTCAGATACTCATTCACAACATATATAGTCCATATAAACTCACTAACTTCTTCAGATAGATTCCAACCAAAAGTAGGAAGGAAATTACCAGAAAAATATTTAAGTTTGTTTTCTTTAACCATTACTGAAGAGTACACTTACAAACCCATATGCTTGATTAACATTTTGCTTGTTTTTATTGATATTATTTAATATGCTCCACAATTGCTGCTCATAGTGCAGTAAAAATGTGAGCAACAGGGATTCACTGCCATTGCAATCATTGGTGTGTTACTGGAGCAAAAACATTCAAGGATTTCTGGGAGCTGTTTTACATTTTTGCTGACAACTGAAAAAGAAAACAGAGTAGAACTATTATTACCCTGTAGCCTTCAGTCATGAACACCACAGGTGCTTATAATTATTTAGCCTAATTAGTCCTCCACCCAGGGCTCAATTGCACATACAGGCTGTGACTGATTGACATCTTGGTAATTTCTGTTTAATTGGTTACACATGTTGATCACCACATTAATCATCATAATTTCTAGAATTATTAGTAGTTCATGAGCAGAATCACCTCAGAAACCCCTAAATCTTCTGATGCCAGACTGACCAGAGGACTAATTTGCCATAAATTCAAACAAACATGTGAATGGCCAGTTTCAAAGATTAAATTTGCTATGGTAGTAATACTCTTTTGCAGCCCCTGCCTTTTTTGAATGTATGTCCTTATCAAGACTTTTTGTCCCATATGCCAGTGGTTCACAAAGTTGGAACCCCACTTGGGAAATCTAAACACAAAACTGGGGTCATGAGACTCTCTTCAGAAATTAAACTAAATAACAAAAAGATGATGATAACTTATTTTTATGTAACAATTTACTTGAAGAGATGAAAAATGTATTTACAAATAAATAAAGGCAATATATTGACTTTTCACAATTTTCTTTTTACTGCTTTTTACTATTTTCTTCTCATTGTACCCCTGTTGAGTAGAATTTAGCAAAAGATGTCAGTAGTCAGGGTCACAAGTCTCTTCCACATTTATTTTCTTAGTTGGAAACCGCAAAAAAATTGGGAACTACTGCTCGATACTGATCCAACTAATTTAAGTATTTGCCAATACTGAGTCTTATTGCCAAACTTGCATTTTTACAGCACAGACTTGCACACAACATAAATACAATATTTACTGAAAGCAATGCAATGTAAATCATTCATACCTCAGTAGGTCTAAAGAAGTGTTTAGAACAAATAAACATTTTTTATAAGAAGTTGCACTCCATATATCATGTCTTCCATCATATTTCTAGCATTATAGCTTCAAATGACATATTCTCTGTCGTTTCCCCTCCTGTTTAGCAGCTCTTTAATTGCTGGCTTGTATGCTCTGCAGTAAATGGTTCACAAAAACACAGGGCTGGCAGCACAGCAAGTATTTGCTCTATGAGGAGTCCTTCCAGACTGTCATGAAGCTACTTAGCAGTGACATCAGGCAAACTATTGAACTCCACATGTCTCCACTAAAGGCAGCACTAAAGCCAAATGCAGTCACATCAGTTAACATTAAGTGATATTAAACTTTTTTTGAAGGCACAGGTAGTGCTGTATTAGCTGTGTAGAGAGGACTCTGGTAGCAGAAGAAAACCCTACATTCTTTACCACAGTGATGGGTTGGTCATCAAGAGCAATAAATTCACCTGTTCTTTAATTTGTTCTGCCTCACTGATGTTCTTTGGAAACTTCACTCCCCTTGTGAGACTTTTCCTCTAAACCAGGGGTCTGCAACCTGCGGAGCCTCAGATGACTCTTTAGACATTCTACAATGGCTCTTAATAACTTTTGCTGAAAACTAAAAAGAACCAGCTAATGTTTTAAACATAGATATAATAATAAATGCAGCTTTTTAACAGTTTTTCATTTTTTCTCCAATATTTGCATTGAATTTCCACAAAGAATGAAATTGAAAGTACCACTAATATGCTTTTAGATCTGTTTTTCTTGTCATTAGGTTGGAATCTATGTGCTTTTTTATTTTACAACATTTTCCATCCCACAGAAAAAAAACTATCCATCCTCCTTTTACAAAATTTTATGTTTATTTTTATTTTAGATCCCAAAAATTAGAGATAAATGGTGGTTCTTTAAAAATTACAACAAATATCCCAAAGCAGGCATTTATCTAAATTTATAAGATGTCTTTTTTTTTTTCAAAAAGTCATGTGACATTTGCAGCTCTAAAGTTTTTTTTTTGACTAGGTGAGATCAAAATGGTTCTATAAATTATAAAGATTGCAGACCCCTGCTCTAAACTGTGTTGCTTCATCTTACTCTCATTCAGTGTCAGCTATCTGAACTCACTGCATATGGCTGAGTGTGAAAACTGTAAATGGCCAATTAATTGGTGGAAGCCAAATGTAGCTCACTGGGAGGAGGCCACAAGGCATAAGGAGATTATGCTGGAGGTTCTATGCGTCTCCTCATATGTCCCCTCTGGCCTGGAAACATCTTGTGATCCCCCAAAAGGAGCTGGAGAGGTGGGTGTCTGTGTTTCCCTTCTGGACCTGTTAACCGAATGCCCTGATCTCTGATAAGTTGGAGGGAATGAATGGATGGATGGATAAAGGCAGGGCTTTAAGTGGAAGAAAAATAAGTGCTGGTATTCTCCTTTATGTTGTACAATTATGGGACAGAAACATGGATGATGTTTTTATATAGATCTGTCTATCAAGCTATTGTTGTACAGAAGCTAAAAAGAACAAAGCTGATTCTAAATCAAATTCACATGACCCAAATTCAAAGTGTCAAGGAGGCACTTTTATTAACTTCAAGCCTCATGGGGTTAACATAGATATGAAAAATAACATTGAATAAAATAAAGATATGAAATAAAAGTTCCTTCCAAACATAAAGAAGTGATAAGTCCTTTTAGACTTAAGATTTCAATAAGCTTGTTACTGTTACGGTTTCCTTCTGTAAATTTATTTCTTCTCAGTATTAAGCCTGAACTCAACAAACCAACAAACCCATGCCACTTTAGCAACCCCACCACATTTCATGTTGCATATAATGGTCATGAGGCCACACCACAGAAAATAGTGGATGCACTGTGATACTGAAGTGATTTGGCTTTGATTTTTGCACTCCACATTAACTGTAGATTAAGAACTTTTCTTGGTCGCTCTCTGGTTCATTTCCAAAACAACAATACTGCCACACATCTGCCTGAGGTCTTAGGTCAGGCAGCACACACATAATCCACACTCACACTCAGTTATACATCATGTACACACCACACCTGAGCTCCCATCACGTATGAGTTAAGGCAATTACTGCAGCTTTTGCCAAGGTGTAGTGTGTGCGAGCAGAGCATGGCAGTTATGGGCAAGGAAATGAACGGCTCTAATTATCAGTTTTAAAATTGTTCCACATAAAACCACAGAGAGTAGGGGGATGTCAGGTATCAGCAGTTTAGTGCTTCTCTGATGTCAAACCTAAATCAAGATCCCTAGATAATACTTGGAATTAGGTTGAGACGTCTGTAGTTTTTCATGTCAAGATGTGCTCTAGTATTCACAAACCTGAAAATCTATTTGTCTTATATGATGACCTAGAGCTGTCCTTCCATTTTCCAACTTGTGTCTTAAGTTTTTTTCTTTAAACATTGTTTGGTTGTTCATGTATCACTGTCAGATTTGAATAATTATGAAAAAAATTACAAAAATTTGCAAACATCTGAACACTACACTGCAAAAATCACACTATCAAGGTACTACAGCGCTTTACTCCTTTCCTTTTCATTGGGTCTACAAAACCACAGCACACTCAAATCACAATGTTTAAGGAGTAATTCGTAGAGTAAGTTGTACTTGAACCATCACCAAGGACAATAAGCTGGTGTTCACCACCTGAGTAAGGATCTCTGGGATACTTTGCTACAATGTGGACACAACAAACCATAAGGAGCAATACTCCCCCTGAAAAATGGTGGAACTCAGGGCAAACTAAGGTGTAATGAACAAAAAAGATACTTCCAAATACTTGGAAGTCCAAAGAACACCTTCTGAGTTGTCATATGAAAGACAACTCAGGAGGATGATTTAAGGACAGTTTCATTATGGATCACTAGATGTGGCATACACAAATGTGATCCTGCCATCAGGCTCAAAAGGGGAGGGATCATCAGCTACCTTGTCTACATGGATTACATATAACTGAACATAAAAAAATAGTGAAACATAACACTAGAATGACAGTCAATTTATATAAAAGACCAAACACCACCCAATAGAGAGCTAAACAATTGTCCAAATTGTCTATCATTATGAATGGCACAAAAGCAGCAGAGGCAAGGGTTTACTACACCAGGCAAGGCCCTAGGACAGGGGTGCCCAGCTCCAGTCTTCAAGAGCTTCTATCCTGCAACTGAATTCTCATCAGCATTCAGTCATTCAGCTCTGTACAGGCCTAGTAACGTCCGATTCATTGGATTAAGGTGTGTGGGAGATGGGTTGTGTCTAGAAGTTGCAGGAAAGTAGATTAAAACAGACAAACAACTCATGCCAAAACAGCTGAATTTTAGCAACTGACAAAGCAGACAAGAGTGCAGTGAGAGATGCAGCGATTCCAACATGAAGAAGATTAAGATGCACCAAGGGCTGAAAGAGAAAAAAAGACATGTAGTAAAGAAGGAAAGTGATTTTGGTACCATTGGTGATCAGAATAATCCACTGAAAAACCAACATTTTCTAGCAGACTGAAGGAAAAATACATGTTGTACTTGTAGCTACAGAAAGAGGCTCTTAACTTGTGTACTGCTGAAACCTGCCAGGTCTGAATCTCCACTTTGTACTGGAAAAAATACATGTGTACCTTCAAATCATTTCCACAGTATAAAATATATTTTTACAGTATATTAGTTGACTTCTGTTGACTGCTGGTCTGAGATAAAATCAGGCTTTTTTTCTCTTATCAACCAGATCTATGCTTGTTGGGACAAGTCATGCCATCTGCCATCCAACTGAGGAGTAAATATAGCATAAGCATTGCAGCATAACAGTTTACCGTGATCAGATTATACATTAGTAGCATGTTATTACAGAAAGTTCAAAGGTCACACAGGCTTTGGTTCTTGAAAGTACAGCTAATGTTGAGAGATGTCT
The DNA here is from genome assembly GCA_014839685.1 of Anableps anableps. Lineage (NCBI taxonomy): Eukaryota > Metazoa > Chordata > Actinopteri > Cyprinodontiformes > Anablepidae > Anableps > Anableps anableps. Next base: position 20,392,004 of record CM026068.1, on the reverse strand, counting down.
GGATATTTTCATCTTAAGTTTAAAGATCTTATGCATTTATAGTGTCCTGAAATAAATGGAAAGTTTCCTAATTCTACAAATAGCCAAGAATAAAGTCTAACATAAGTGTAAGTTTTGTTTCACCATGTTGTTACTATGGTTCCTATGTTTTAGGCAAGTCATATTCTTTATTTTAGGCTGTTTCAGACTTCAGCAGAAAGCGTGTTTATTACTTATTGGTTGTACATGGATTTTCTCCAAATCACTGTCCTAACAAATAAAATTTGATTCAAACCAGACTGTCTTGCTGTAACAGAAAAAAACTAGAGGAGGTCCCAAAATCAAAGTTGTTTGTTCAGCTTGTCCAAATGCAACCAAGGATCTTTGTCTGCACAATCCTTGGGAGTTGTGCATAGAAACAGTGTTCAGCATCCACACACAAACTAACTGCAGAAAATACATTTTTCACTACTTCAAACTATAGCGGTTGTTTTTTTTCTTTGTTTTCTGCTTATGTTATATTGCATCCAGCTAATTCAAAAGATATATTTGAAAACTGACCAGGAGAATGTGCTTGGCAGATTAAAGAAAACATAAACAGGGGAAAACAAGACAAAGATTGAATAAGATATTGTAAAAGAAACCTGGGTGATGATGAGGAACAGCGATGAAAATAAAGAGCCAAAGATCTCGTAGGGATACTATGAGTCTTATTGTAATGACTTTTTGCTTTGCATGTATGTGTACAGAGTGCACATTAGGTCACATCTGTTTTATTGGTATTGATATCTATGCTCCTCAGCTGTGTCTAAACTTGTATTTGTATGTGTGTTTGTGTTTGCTCCAACTGTGTCTAGATTCAAACTGTACACTGGGCCTTGGGTCAAAGAAGAATAAATAATATACTAAAGAGACAGATGGTGTCATGAGCCACAGCTGTTTGTGTTGCTGTTCTCACTTATGTTTGTGTTTAGATCATATTAGTGTTGTTCACATTAGGGTCTTTCCATATCATTTTATTCATTGTGTTGAGTTTCTTAGTTCTTTCTTGTGTCTTGTTCTGTCCAGTCACTTATGTTAGTATTAGTTCGTAGCTTTTGGTTGGTTAGATCCTCTGGTGTCTTTGCATTAGCCCTTATGGCCCAGTTCCACCCCACTCTCTGGACCCCCGAGAGCTGTGGTTCTTATAACAACGGGTACAGTGCATTGTTGTGTTGCAAAGTAAATTACTTCACATGTAGATTCATGCATTTTTGATATGGTAAATGGCCTGTGCTTATATAGCGCTTTATCAAGTCCAAAGGACCCCAAATGCTTTACACTACATTTAGTCATTCACCCATTCACGCTCACACTCACACTATAATGGTGGCAAGCTACTGGATTGTAGCCACAGCTGCCAGCAGGCAGCAACTTTTCGATTATGGGACAAAGTCCTACCACCATCACCACCATCGCCCCAGGGATATGACAATCCTTGCTCACTTTTGAGGCAGCACTCTGCTCAATGCAAACACAATCAGGGCCAGGGTGCAATGGGGCAGGGCCCTGGGGCCGAGCTAGTTGGGCCAAGCCCTGCAGTGCAGAAAAGGCCTTTTGATTCTCCCCCAGCTGCTCAGCATTGTATTGATTGTGCTCACTCAGTTACTATGTCACTCATCACTCCTTGGTTTCTTTGTCTCACCACTGGATTGTACTGTTGTGTCACCCTGGTTGCTATGAGTTTTCTTCGGGTTGTGTACATTTTTCCTTTTTATTCATTAAACTTCTGCTCACCCATCTCTCTGTCCTGCTGTCATTTGGGTCCTCAACAAACCACAAACAGTGGAATCCAGCAACTTGGACCCAACAGCAACTCTTACAAATAAGGAGTACGAACATCTCAGAAGCAGGATAAGGGTATACATTGACATTGTGGCTTTTCCTTGCACTCCATGGAGACATTTAACCATGGCAAGTGGACTGTTTTTACAGTGGGAGTTGAGTCCCTGGCCCTGGGTTTGGTGGAGATGCTTGAAAGGAACCACAAGAAAGCATTAATGAAGCGCTTTTGCAAGATGCCTCAGTCTCAGCCAGATCTTCAACCCTCCACCAGATCACCTAGCTCTGCTCTTTCGGTTGATTTCTTCCCCTGTTAATGCAGATGTGCCTGTGTGGATTGGAGGCCTGTGGAGTGGATGGGCTTCAATCACACTCTTGCATCTTTGACCTCATCTCATGTCTCCAGAGCACCAGAGTCTGCTCCTAGCCTCAAGCTGCAGCTGTTTTGTTTGTCTGTCTGCTTAATTAGTTTGATTGGTTTGTGGTGTGAATGAGTGTCTCTAGTGGTTTTTATTTCTGTCCTTTTTTTGTAAAGCACTTTGTGTGATTCTTGGCTGTATGACAATTGCTCTATAAACAAAGTTTGAATAAAAAAAACAGGAAATAAACCTGGAATTTTATTTTTTAGTGAAAATTGGTAGGGATTTTAAATACAGTTGGGAAAATTTAACATTTTAGGATCCTTGGTTAAAATATCCAGATTTCATGTAAATTCACTTGAGTATATCTGTACTATTTCTCAATCACATGCACATAGCAAACTGTTTACTGGAGGGGTTTGAAGACCATGTGCCACGTCCTTCCTTCATCACATGATTGCTAGAAACCAGAGTAACAGGCTTTTTTAAGCCCAGAGAACAAGTCCATTGCCTAACATTTGAGCCTGTGGACTACATAAAATGAATCAGTTTTGATTATAATACTGGATAAATATAATTCATGTATTTTTATATTTTAACTTACAAACATCATACTGATGTCTGCCAAAGATACAAATGTATTATGTTGATTTTTGGATATGATATATTTTGTTTAAATTACCCCCAATTTTCAGTTAACTTTCATCTTATCTTCCAATTAACTGGAATTGGTCCACCTCTGTGCAACCCTCATATCTTCAAATACCTTAGAAGCAAAAGGGCAACTTGCAATAGTGTATGGAGGGTATTACTGTTGGACTTGGGCAACTCTGAATCTCTTTTACAGTTTATGGGCTTAAACACATTCAAGATAAAATTTTACCTTTGCATTGCCATAACAACAATTAAGGGCTTTCCACCACAGGGACAATAAGGAGCCATAGCTGTAATGTGACAGCAGTGTTTGGTGACTGGTGCTCTGCAATAAAGTGCACTGGAGCCTATTTTTATGAGAGAGGAAATTCTTGTTGCTTCAGTTTGTGCTCAAACACAGAGCAGATCTGCCTCTGGAAACAAGGTCACAGTGAAATGCAAAGAAGCCAACCATCTCAGCTCAGTTTTAAACTCCTTTCATAAGTGACCAAGGCTGATGAAACACATTAATGTGACTCCACAGATCCCTCCTCATTAATAACTGATTTGTTTGTTGCATAAGACTAAATTATAGATATTTCATCTCCAATGAGTCCAGTCAGGGTGTTTTAAAAGAGCAAAGCCATGTAATATGTTCTGTTTGAGTGAGGCAACAAAATGTCATGCAGAGTGTGAGCTGTTTTAACTTTACAGCTCAGTGAGATCAATATCGCCCCTGGTCTCACTGCTTGTATTGAGTGTCTCACAGTAGAGTCCAATCAAAACCTCTGAATCAGATAAGGTCAAGAAAACAGCCAGACAAGAGGATTCCCTCGGCATAAATTTAAAGTTTAGTGACCACAAAAGTAAAATCCTCTTGTTGTGATTTAACAAAGCCATGCAGAAAAGACAGTATGTTACGCTTGATTGAGTTCCCCAGTGTTGTGCTCATATCAACCCCTCATGTTGATTACATCAGAACCTGATTAGACTGACTATCCTCATCTTGGAGTGTTTACTGACATTTATAGCTGGCCTAATCCACCAGTCTTTGATACTTCCCGGAATTTGAAAGTGCCGACCACACTGAATTATTTATGATCCTTTCTCTGCCCATGGCCTGATTGGTAAACAGTGCTTTGCTGTGCCGTAATATTAGTGATAATGCTATCTTATCACATGCAGAATGCTAAGACATGTCTGTGAGCTGGAATACCATATGGTAAACCTATACGTTGACTGTAAAATTTACAAATGAGGAGGAAAAGCAGGGGTTTAAACTTCTTGATAAAATACCACCTGCTTATCTGTCATTTCATGTTTTCACATGTGTTCCCAGACAGCAACAAAGAGGTGCAGGCTGTTGTTTGTACTTGGTGTCATGCTGGACTCTGCCTTCTTCATTCCCTCAGCAAATACACAGACTTTTCCTCGTGTCCTCATTGACAATGCTGATATTCAGTTTTGGCATAAAAACAACCTCCATGTAGCAGATTGTAGCATCTTGTCCCAACAGCACACACTGCTTTTCACATGTCCCCTCACTTCAACAAATAAGGAATAGCAAGCAGCAGCAGAATGTGAGTCATACATTTAAATAAGGGAAAGAAACACTATTTGGAGAGCGTATTCTTAAGCATTTCAACAAACTGACTCACTGAAGAGGATCATGTTGGGAATCACATAGTCATAGTCAACTCTAATCAAAATGATTAGTATGGAATGCACTGCAAATATGTCTTTTTAAATTGTTTAGAATAGAAAAGAAAAATAAACTGAATACAAAAATTCTTAATGGGGTTTTAGTCTTAGCAGGCGCACTCTAAGTCTCATATTGTTTTTTCCATCTGTACACTAAACTAAGTACTATTTGGTAAAAAAAAAAAAAAAAAAAAAAAAAAAAAAAAAAAAAAAAAAAAAAAAAAAAGAGCAATGCCGTCAAACATCTTTGCTACTTCTGGTCCTGGAAAGACTACATTTATCAAAAAATTTATCAAATAATAGTCTCAGTAACTGGCTTCTTTATAAGGCCATATCACTGGCCAGCCCCCTGAACTAATCTGCCTTACTCTTCATGTGTTGCTAAACACCAGTCTTCCTATCCTCCTCCTCCCTTCTGACTATGTTTTTTTTTCCCTTTTGTCAAAGATGTCGGGAGCTCCTCCTTGAGGGGAGAGTGCTGTCATGGTCCTCATGCTATTGTTTGTGGCTTTGTTTCACACTTTATTTTAGCCACCTTGGTCTGTCCCCTGCTTTGTTTCAGCTGCTCTGGCTTTCTGCTTAGACATTTTGGCTAAAGGAGCCCATTCTCAGTCTGACAGTAACATTTAGTTCTGTCCTCCCAGGAGTCCTTCATGTCTCTTCATGCAAAAGAGAACATTTGGCAGTTGATCTCAAAGCAGCAGATAAATAGTCAGTTAAGGAATTAAAACTATTAAGTTGAGAAGTATAAACCTAGGCAATTATTAATTCCTAAACATAATTTGGAAACAAATTGGGCCATTCAACCAAATAGGACTTGGAGCACATTATAAAGAGCCTTAAAAAAATAATAAAAATGAAAAATGGATTGGTTTAAATTCACAAGCAACAAATCCAAGACAAAATTCAACAAAAAAAATATTTTTTTAAAGAAACTAATCCCAAAACATTTTAAAGAACACGAAGTCATAGGGTTTAAAAAAGGGTTTTTGACCATTACGGCCAGTAATTTTTGCATTTACTCTTATACCAAGATACACATATACAGTATATAACCTAACCATTACTTTCTTACTGTCTGACATTAAATGAGACCAAAGTTTTTCTGTTTTAGGTCACTTAGGATTACCAGCATAATTTCTATATTGCTAAATGCCAGAATAAGAAAACAGTAGATTTTCTTTTTCTACTTTCATCAAATTCTGAAATCTGCATAAATTAATTATGCCTTTGAGCAATCTGGGAATGCCCAGATGAGGATGCAACAGTTTGTAAGATTCTGGTAGGCTAATATACAACATCTGAGTTAAAAAAGAGGGACACATGTGGATGTATTTTAAGTCAATGCATCAGCCACACTGGAAAAATTGGAAATTGGAAAAAACGGAAAAATTTTATGAATCTCCACAAGTCTGGTTCATCCTTCCAGACCTGAAGGCAGACTCTATTTATAGCAGGGCCATGCAGGTTTGAATTTTTTCTTCCTTAATAACAGACACTATTACTTTAAAAGTGCATTTTGTGTTAACTTGTGCTGTCTTTGACTAATATTTAAGTTGGTTTAATGCACTGAAACATTTAAGTATGACGAACATGCAAAAGAAAATCAGGAAGGGGCAAACACTTTTTCAGACCACTTTAGCTGGCTGTAGTCACTGTTGCATATATGTATGGCAAGTGTTTTTTTTAATCATACTCTTACTTGCTAAATTGTCATTTCACATCACGATACACAAAAATTCAAATCTAAGTAGAAAATAGTCTATTAGAATCACATCTGCAGTGTAAAGGTCTGATATTGGTTGCTCAGACAAAGTGAGCAGCTCTATTTGCAGTTCTGTTTCTGGTCTGTACTGACTCCTGAGGGAAATATGTGACTCTGCTCCTGTTAAATGTTCACCCCATTCAATACCCACTTTTCTCCACACCTATTAATGCTTGGCATAATGGATCTATCAGAGGTTTTGGTGCAGAATGGTGAAGGTTGCTTAAACACTCTGAAATGCAAAGGGGAATAGCAAAACTCAATGCTATCTTACTCTGACATAAAAGCAATGAAATTTATTTCTCATACAGATGGACATTTATATGTGCTGACTGGGTAAATTGCTATGGTTCAAAGTCAGTTATCATGAACATGAAACTTAGAGCCCTCAGAGATCTCAGCTCTTTTAAACTGGCAGTTCATGAAAGTATAAACAAGAATCAACTAATTGATGTCTTTTGATGCAACTTTTCCTGTTGTCTTGTTTTTTTTTTCACTTTAACAAACAAAGGAGTGTGAAAGGTCAGCTGTTAACATGCAATTAAGAATTTTGTTTACTTTTTATGTCATTTTATGTGGGTCTTTTCATATTTTTAACACTTATTGAAAATTGTGCTAAAATAGTATTTAATTTATCTGTCCATGAGACCTTAATCATATATGTTTTTGCAAAGCTGAAATATGTCAACTTAGCTTCTCTGTGATTATGCTCAGTTGAGTGTGGCTTGTTATTTTACCAAGCAAATAAATATTTGAAATTCCTTCATTTTTATTTGGTATTAAGAAAGACTGAGTGAAACTTGCAACCTAGGGAGCTAACAAGCAGCAATCTTAACCAAGCAGCACAGCACTGCAAAAGAAAGACCCCAAAAAATGTAAACCCCAATAAATGTAAAAATAGATGCTAAAGACACAAAAAAAAAACCAGGACATTGTTCCTAATAGAGTGTTTGATATCACATTTGGGCTCTTGATTAGGGGAAAACGCCATGGCTAAATTATGTTGGATCCTCTTATCACTTCTTACAAATTTATATATCATTACAGTACCTGAATCATGAGATTAATCTTCTCTGCTAACAATAAAACAATCACATGCATGAATGATAAAGTTAGTTGAAAGATAATATTTCCAAAGTGGTACATGGTGTCAGCTGGACGAGATCTTTGTGACTATCCACCAAGGCTGGAGTGGGACTCATTTTCACCCCTGGAGTTTTATGCCTCAGACTGGCCCACCTTAGATAACTTAGGTAACTTTAGATAACAACATGTCATATTAAAATCATGTAATTTTATGTGTCAAGTCTATAATACTGCACAGTTTTGTAAAGCCTTGCAGTTCAGCATGTTTTTTCAAAAATATGTCCAATTCAGTGCAGGAAAGAGTTGCTTCGCAGTATAGATTTATTTCAACATGAGTGCACATCTCAATCAATATTCTTTACAACATATCCTTTTCAACAACATCAGAATCTATTTTTTTTGTTCAAATGAGCTTTCCGAGATATCAGAACCTTACAAATGAAATAGCAGTGTAAATAACCATATCAAATTTTTTAAAAAATTATAAAAAGTGTTGCACTTTCTCATAATGCTATCATCTCTTTATAAAGGAAACAGTTCCATCACAACTTTTTTCATTTCACAAATATGAGAACATGAGTTAAAGGGCAAATCCCCAACACCATTTTGTACAACATCAGAATTTCCTTTTCTGCAGTATCAGATATCAAGCAAACCAGTGTTTACAGACATCTGATCCTTATGATTAAAAAATTTTAAAAATATTGCGCTGTTCTCTGCAAGTTTCTTATTCACAGTATGACACGACTTTCTAATGACCCTATAATCTTGGTTTCCTCTTCATAACAGTAGTTTTAAAGAAACAATTCTGAAACATTAATATACGCCTGAGCAGTGGACTAATCGCTGTGACTTTATTACATGTTTGTGGTCTGACATGAGAATTTCTTTCTTAGCTCCTGGCTTCTGACACGAAATTACATATTAAAAATAGTCATAATTCTCAGCACAAATCTCCCGTTTTACAGTCAATGAGTAATCCTACCCGTCTGTGTGAATGTTCATGGTGCATTTAAAGACGGCTCGGAAAAACACATTACGGCATATTAACAATGGACTAAATAGTTGTAATGGCTGAAAAAATGTGCCATTGTGCCCCATTGTAACCTGTCTTGGAGGGGCCTGGATACCTTCATGGGCTGTCACAGCCTGCCCTCTGGTGCCAGGTCTGCCCAGTGCTATCACTGCACACCAGCCAGATTAAGAAAAAAAAAAAAAAAAGAAAGGTGAAACCGGCCCTTGTGGCCCAAACATCAGACTGGCTCATCTAGATTTCTACAGAATATCCCAATTACCAAAACCAAGCCTGATATGCACTGTGACAAAAGAAAGTTTGTTTTTATTACGATGACATTTTTTCCAGAGGCCTGTTCTGTCAAAGCAGAATTAGAGACTTATGAAGTAAATCCTGTGGTTCAGATTTATTTTCAGTGTTACAAAGCTACATCCCTTCTTACATCAGTTATCCGGATGGTGACTTTTGCTGATAATCTGGCCAGATCTGTAAGAGATTAGATCAGTAGTGCCAGACCTCAAGAACTACTATCCTGTAACTTTTGGATGCATCCCTGCTCCAACACACCTGAATTAAATGGCTATATCCAGGATAGTAGTGCTCAAGAACTGGATTTGGGCATCCTTGGATTAGATTATAAGATAAAACACAAAAACTCATTAAACACCACCTCTCTCTTTAGTCATTCTTCTTAAAAGATGAAAAGAACACATTATTGTGTGGTATGTTGTTCTTTTTCCAGTCTCTCTCCAAGTTAAAGCATTCAGTTTGTCTTTTGTCTAAAAAGCATATTTATAACAGTCATCGCAGCAGAACTGAATGTTTATGTAGCTCAAACATATCACTCTAAAGTTTGTTCCTGTTGTGTGTACAGAGAACAAACTAACGTTAATTCTTTTCCTTTAATAAATCATCACTAAGCTAAAAAAGATTGCTTTGTTGTTTCCCTCATAGTGAACAGGAGCATATGAGAGGATAATGTTTCCCATTTGGAAAACTACATCGCATTTTGTGAGCCTGTTTACATTCACAGCTGTCTTATGAAACATTTTAAAGACTGAATGAAATCAGTAAACAAATAAGGCTGTGCAATTAAACCTTTTTAAATTATAACAGGAAATCAGGTTAAGGGTTTAGAATAAAAAATATCTGTAATAGAGCAAATACAGTGCAGTTCAAAAGGTGTGTCAGCTTTTCACATTTTGCGACAAACTGCAATGTATTTTATTAGAATTTTGTGTGCTAGATCCACACAAATCAGAACATCATCAGGTAAAATAAGCATTCAGTCATCAATGTTTTTTTATCAGTAAATATATTGCTATTATATTGCTATTGAAATTAAAGTCCCACCGATGTCTGCAATAACCCAGGGAATCTACACACACAAAAAAATCAAAGTAAATTTGTCCATAGATTAATTGAGGGGAGGTGAAAGGGGCAATAGGTTTTGAACACAAGAAAAGGATGTGTTGAGAAGTACAGAAAGCCAAGAAACCAGACTGAAATCTGACAGAATTTAGAAAGCACTGACCCATGAAAAGGTTTTTAATTACCATTGTAATGTTCCTGCTGCAGAAAAGCACCCCCACAGTATGATGTGGCTACCACAGTGTTTGACTGTCAGGGGGTTTTATTCAGAATGATATTCAGTGTCTCCATCACACTTGCATCTTTTGCAAGCCAACAGTTCATTCTGGGTGTCTTCCCACCAGAGCACATTCTTCAAGTGTGTTTCCTGGTTTTCATGATGCTGTTTGTTTATCAGTGTTCGCCACCAAATGTCTGAGGCCTTCAAAGACCAGTTGGACTTAAACTGAGATTAAATTAAATTCAGAGGGTTGCATGTTAATTAGGTAACTTCTGAAATAAATTTTTTGTATTTGATTTTACAAAGTAGTATCAAAGTAAGGGGGGCCTAATGCAAGTGACAATGCAAAACAGTTACCCTTCTCCTTCTATTTCACAATTATGCACTACTTTGTATTGGTGTATCATGTAAAATTCCCATAAAATACAATGCAGTTTGTGGTTGTTACATGTCATCCTGATGTGACAAAAGGTTAGAGAAGGTCAAGCAGTATGGATAGTTTTGCAAAACACTGTAGAGTCAGGTCATAATCACATCTGATGGGATAAATTTGAGTCTTTCATAGCTCTGAAACTGGCAACACCTGCTGGACATAATTTGAATTAAATGTAACATGTGAAATCGACAGATCACCTGCTTTAAAATATAATACTTTAACTCTGATAAATTTCCAGGTACAGTGAGCCTGCTTCAACTCAAAAGTCCTAGGCTGCTTAGAAAACATTTGTGTCTTGACAAAATGCATATAAATAACATTTAATTACTGAAATAGAAAAGGACAAATGCTAATCTATATTTGGAAAGGGTTCTGGTCATTTGTCCCCATTGCCATTTTGTTCTGTTCCAGTTTTGATTGTTTTGTATCTGACTTTTTCAACTACAAGAAGGCACCCTCTGCTCCTTTCATACCAACCATCAATTTGAACACCCTGGAGAACATTTTGACAACTGATGACTGAAGGTAATTTTTTACAATCTGGTCTGTAACATATAGTGATCATGTACCTCAGATACTTATCAGTTATGAGAAGGTCACTCAGAGTTATTTTAGTATGATCAGGAGTCACAACTACAGCGGTGTACAGGGATCAGGACCCAATCAACTGAAACAGAGAAATATAAAAAATTCTGAAATTAAATAAAATTTTATTAAATGAGAGATTTTAGCAATTGTTTGACCATTTACCTCAATAATCTATAAATAATTGCATTGCAGCAGAGGAGAAGAGGCATTGTTGGGTAAACAGTATGTTGTTTGAAGACAGTACAATGTTTGGCTATCTGCTAAAAATTAAGTCCAACATTCTTTTCCATGATCAGTTCTTGTGACTAGATACTAGTTCCCAGCAGAGAACCAGCCTTTTCTATCAGTTTGTTTGGGTTGTTTTTGTTCTTTGTTGCTTCTGCTCCAGCAGAAAGCTGCAGACAAACTTCCCCTTCCACTCCAAACTTACAAATAATAGACAAGATCTTTCCTGAAATACTGAAAGACACACGCCCTGTCAGGAATAAGAGTCTGCCTGTCGCTTCTTCTACATGGAGAATGTTTACTATCTGTTGTCCAAGAGTTCTCTTCTTCTTCTTTCAAGATGAAAAGTGATTGTTTTTTCCTAGTCCTCCTAAAATCCCAAAGTTTCTCACCTCCTCTGGAACTAGGACCCTTAACCATAACCCAAAGGTTTTGCAGAGTTTGTCAGTATTTCAGGATAACAATGAATAGAAAGGGTGAAAGTGATTTAAATCAGCTAATTTTTAGGGCACCTGCAAACGTTTTTTCCAATGTTACACAAAATGACTAAAAAAGAATGATTTAAAAGAATATGAATCAAAAACAAACAAATAAGTTCATTTGAATTAAGCGAGTTCACTCCAGTTCTGTAAAGTCTTTACAATATGATCAAGTTTATCCATAGCCATAAAAAAATCCATTTTGTGAAAAAAAAAAATTCCTTAAATAAGTGTATTACATTGAATCATCACTTGACTAAATTGATCCCGTCTCTGAGCATGTCCAGTACAACAGGAGATAATAGAGAGAATGTCCTTTAACATAAGGAGAGGTAAAGAAGAATGGTTCTCTGCAGCACTCCTGCACACTACCCACCCTCTGGCTAAGGCCTAACCCTTCAGTGGCACTAACTGCAGCCTGTTTGTGAAATACCCAATCCAAGCTTCAGTCTGACCAGATATGACTTGAGAGAAAAATTAATCCACGGCTGGCAAATAAAATAAGCTTTTCTGACATTTCCCACACCTCCTATCTATTCCTCCTTATCTTAATTCTCTTTTTTCTCAGTTTGCACTCCCGTAACTCTTTTCCCAATATCCGTCCTTACTCTCAGCAGCTGCGCTTGAGTTAATACCTCTCCACATCCCAAAATCCCTCCACCATCCCTTAACCGACCCATATGTCTGTCTTATTGCTTCTTAACGTCCTTCCCCTCAGTTATCCTCAGCTCCTTTTTCCTATTCCATCATTCCTATTACATACAAACCTCTTCTCATTGCAATCCAAACTCTAATTTAACCAGAATACTGGTGGCCGCCGCCTTCCTCACTTGATCTGTGGTTTTATTGCAGTGAGTTATGGCCCAGTGTTATCCTCAGCCCAGGGCCGAATGAGTCTAAAAGCCAATTAGACCCTTACTCGATGTGTCAATCTTTGATTTCTGGGTACCTTCATCCATCTTGCTCAGGGCATCACGTATATCTACTGTTGTATAAACAGTGCAAAATATTCCCCCCTTTAAAGCACAGATGGCCTTTTTAGCAATATTATAACCTGCAAGCTGTCATATATTTGTTGCAACATGTCTACTGTATGTAGTTTGTGTACATGCCATATATTTACTCTGATATTCATCTGCACTGACATTGCTCTTCATTCACTGCTGAAAATCCTGTTAATAAAGTCACTGAAAGAGAGAGAACATAAAATTACTCCGAAAAGTCATGTCTTTCATTTCATTACGCAATCGCTCAATGAAGTGATTTCTGTGTGCACCTTTGTGCAATTCACAACTGTGGAGCAGAATTTATCAGAATACAAGAAATGAGGACTGGATATGCAATCTTTTTACACAGTGCTAAATCAAAGCCAAAAATCAGGTCACAAGACAGCACAGTTGCTGCTTTTTCACACTTTCAGTGTTCTGACAAAGGGTTATGAACTGTCATTGCGACACATTCAAAACCCATATTTGAAAAAAAATAATGTTTCAGTTTAAGTTGTTGTCATATAATGTCTTTAGATGAGATGATTAAAATCATGCAGTCCACTGAGATTGTTGTGTTACTTAGTCATGAGACTGTGATGTTCTCTCCCATTAGTCACTCAGGATTAAAGAGTTCCAAGAAATGTAAACTGTAGTTGGACTGGTTTGTGTTGGAGACGGGGATCTGTAAAGTGTTTTTCAGCCCTTTATTTGAAATAGAAACTTAACTATGTCAAGGGAGATGCTCCAAAATTCAACAAAACCAGTAGTGTTTAAGCTTTTTGTAAGCACAGACTCAGAGCCAGCTGACCATAGTCAGTCCCACATTGAACTGGTCTTTTTTCTTTTTTTTTTCTGCAACAGTCCCTCTTCATGGGTGTTAATTTTTCACAGCATACGGGTTCAACGCGATTTATTCCCTTGTCACATGAACAGCATCAGCATCCTTTTTGGCGCCATCCAGAGGTGGAGCACCACAGATGCTATGCAGGGCTTTTAATGGTATCAGCACAATCTTTTGAACCACTTTTTAGGAGGGGAAAGGAGAGGGGTGGAGGTGGGGGAGGGTGATCTAACAGCTACCAGCAGGAACACCAGGAGCTGATTTAATTACAGTGGACAAAATGGACTGACCTAGCCAGTTTTAGTGGACCTACATGAGTTTACCCATCTCTGAATGGCAGGCAAGAAAATGGGACTTTATTAAGGAATGTATTTTTTTTTTCATGGTTAAAATAAGGAGCTGTCAACACATGCATCATTTTGTGAGTTGTGTGTAAGTGTATTTGTATGTGAATGGCCCAACTGGTCTATCAGCTAGGAGTTAGGATCATTATGGCCTATATCTTTCTGTCTTCTGACTGGCCTCAGGCTACCATTTCCACTGAGGTCAAAGTGTGTTTGTTTCAGGGGGGGAGCCAGAGGGCTGCAGACTGACGTAGAAGCAAGAATTAAAGGAAATCACATGAGACAGTTGTGCTTATATTTCCGTTATTATACTTCACTGAAAACAGGGCTTAAATACAGAAAATACCCCGTATTGGTTAATGCTTATTCATAGAGTATGCACTTAGAAGAACATGTTGCATGTAAACATGCAACATGTGCATTAGATGGGCTAACATCTTCGTACTGTACTTTTCACCCTTTTTTTCAGTGGTTATTTCTTTGTTTTTCTAATGATACTCTACTCTTTGGCTCCTCTTTTGTTATTTCTCACTGTAAGACACTGAACAAAAAGTGACAGGAGAATTTCTCTAAACCTAGTGTCATACAAGTTTCCTCTTAAGTTCACACAGGTTATAACTGAATTCATTCATGTTAATTGTTTATAACCTAAACATTTTGAAACAGTCCACTCATCATTTCTTTATAAAATTGCTAAAAATGTGTAAATGATGATGCCATGCACCAGTTAGCATATAAATTATTTTAACATAATTGACATTAAAAAAAATGCCAATTTACATTACATCTTCAATTGCAGACACTTTTGAGGCACAATTAGGTCATGATTCCTCTTTGATAAATCACCCATGTCAATTTAAGACATCTGACCTGTTATTTTGACTATATTTGCCTGTATGATGGTCAGCGTGAAAAGTTAGAAGTGAAAGACACCGTAAAGCTGAAGCTGTACTCTCTCGTTTTCCTCCAAACTGGAGCTCCTGTTTACTCCCTCAAAGATGGACATGGAGAGCACAAATACAATACAGTTGGTAAAAGGGGAAAAATATCCCTTACAGCATGAGTGTGCAGCTCCAGTCCTCAAGGGTCGATGTTCTGCAAGTTTTAGATATGTCACTACTCCAGCACAGTTGATTCAAATGGTCCAACTACCTTCTCAGCATGTCATAAAGTTCTGCAGAGGTGTGCTAATTTGATTCAGGTGTGTCAAACCAGAGGATGGTTCCATGTTTTCATCTTGATGTTGATTAATTATGACCCTATCATCTGAATATTGCAGCTGAACTCAAGACTCGCTGGACCAGGCAATGTTGGTGTGGTCTTCAGCTGCTGTAGCTCATCTGCTTCAAGTTTCAGTGTTCTGTGCATTCTGACAGCAGCTTATGTGTTTTAAAACTTTCTGCAAACATTGGTTGTGATGATGATTTGAACTATCGTTCCCTTTCTCATCATTCCTGAGATAGGCATTTTATTCCAAACAGCTGCCACCCATTATATATATATATATATATATATATATATATATATGTGTGTGTGTGTGTGTGTGTGTGTGTGTGTGTGTGTGTGTGTGTGAATCTGAGAAATAGTTGTGAGTGAAAATCCCTGTAGGTCAGCGGTTTCTGAAATTCTGCACCCATCCCCAGGTCTACCTGGACCTTTCTCATCTCTGAAGGTGTGGAAAAGGTAAAAAGAGAATCAGTTTAAAATGTGGTGTAAAGATGTGATTATCTAGAAGAGAGTCTAAGGCTTATGAGCAGTTGCAAATATAACAACCTACTCTAACAGAGATTTTTTTTATTCCATTCCCTGTTTCTATTATGCTCATTTGACCGCTTGCAAAAATGATGTTTTTGCAAATTAGCACTTTACACTGAACACCTGCAGCTGAACGAGTGAGACTGGATGTTATATCTCCCTGTCAAACAACATTGCAATTTGATGCTGATAAATGATGATTTTAAGCTCTTTGCTTTATTGCATCCCTTCTTTGCATCTTATTATTTATATGAGAGCAACATTTTATTGTGTCTGACACTCCTTGAACATGAGATGAAACTATTAAAAATAGTTATGTTTATTCCAGTGTTTTAAATTTGCCTCCATGTAACTGGGATAAAAGGACTCTTGAGATTTAAGTCTCAAGAGTACTGGAGCTAAAAGTGGCAGCAGCTCAGTCAGCAACATTCACAGCCCTGTAATATTTTGTTCTGCTTTGGTACAGCTGTGCATATCTGCAGATATATTAAGAAAACCTTAAAGTTAGAAAATAAGTCATCCTCCTGATTCAAACAGAAACAGTAGCTAATAACAGCATTTAAAATCAGAAGTTTCATTTTTCTTATTGTTTCCTTTTCAATTTGCTTTCTAGTACTACATCGGCATTTGAAAAAATGCATTGGTTGGTATAGGAGAATTCTATTCAATTCTATTGTAAAGTCCCTGTCAAGCAAGGTTTGAATATGTTGTTGCAGGCAACATATGTTATGTCATTTAGCATCTTTTCTGGTGATGTCTGAGAAAAATCACCTTTAACTTATTGGAAATCTTTAAAAAGTTTCAGAATAATTGCTTGAAAAACACAGAAGACAAAACCAGTATATTCATACTGCTAAAAGTCTATTTTATCTGCAAAAAAAATTTCTCCCTATACCTTTAATAACCACAATTTTTCTTAAATTTCAAGGACCTCTCAGAACTGGGAACAAATAATATTAGATGTCTGTTCTTGTAATAGAAGTGGGTCAAGGTAAAACCCAGGCAGGTCTGTGGCATACGCAGTATAGGCAAATTCTACGGACACCAGCAGTCTCAGGGGCGCCATAAAAAGGGGCAAGAAAAAAAAGTAACTTTCACTGTTCTTTTAAAACTTATAGGTAGTAATATAATATCCTAATATGAAAGATTCTGCACTAATTTAGCTGCATAGCAAAAAAGATTAAAAACTTCATTTAATAATAATACTTTGCTTAGCTCTCCCTCTCCTTCACCAATAGTTGGTTCGTTCCTGCATCCTGGGTCTCTTCTGCTCTGACTACTGGCAATGGTATGCTGCAGGATGAACGACTGTGTCCGACTGACTGCAGTTCTTAGGAAGCAAGAGGGTCTCACGGTAGCACGCTCTCGCTCTGGACAGAGCAGGGCTGCAGCTGAGTTGCAGAGGATTGTCGTCATAAAAGTCTCCAACAACACAGAAAAAAAGTTGTTAGATTTGTCACAAGTTTTTGTTTTTTTTTTTAAAAAAGTTGCCAGAGGGGTCTGGAAAGTAGCTAAATATAGCAACAAAGTGGATAAGTTAGCAGCAGTGCTTCTTTTGTCCTGAATACAACCTCATCCCCATACTTGGCTACGCCCCTCAATGTATCTTGGCTCTGCCCACTTTGGTAAAATTTTTCAAAATTTGTCAGGGGCGGCGTTATGCTTATACAGGGTGCTTAATTACACTTTAATGGACTAGTTTAACTATGAGAATGAGAAAGGCAACAGCTTTATAATACAGTGTAAACTTAGTTTGGTTTATGTGCAACTCTATGACCATGTAAACATTCTGAATAGTATTGTAACAACAAATGTAAATAGTATCAATTTTATCTGGTGCTTGTGATTATAATTTGTATTGGTTAAAGCTAAAAACAGAGGGTCAAGTGCTCAGTTTGGAGTCAGTGATTTAGTAAACCTATTAAATAGGAGGGGCGATTGATGTATTGGTCAAACAACGGGATGAAGACCAGAACTGCCAGTTTCTAAAGAAAAGGAAAACCCCAAAGAAGCTTCATAGATGTAGTGAAGGATACAAAGGGTTTGATGTGACAGAGAAGGAGAAGGTAAGATGGGGGAGATGATGTCCAGTTAAAATGACTTATAATACCTCTCAAATATTCATGATGTCTTATCTCATATGCTAACATGTTTTATTTTGTGTTGAATTTTTATTTTTTAAGGTACTCCTTTAATTAGAAACAGTTTGAGACCAATATCCCCTCTTTTCTTTTGTGAAATTCAAGAGCGGAAGTGATTATCTTTTTGAAAACTAATTTATATAAAAACTTCATTTTCCATAAGCAGCTGCTATTTTTCCATGTATATGGAGAAAAACATCCTACCACTGCAGCAATTTACTTAGCTAGTCTGTATTTTAACCTTTTCTTAATCCCATGTTTCCTCCGTATCAAAGGGATGTAGGGATCATCCCTTAAGTGCAAAGCGACATGCACAAGCACACAACACAGTACGAAAGCATCAAAACACACACACACACACACACACACACACACACATGCACACAGATGGTGATGTTTTGTGGAAAATGTTGATATCTTTTTTCTACAGCTTAGCAGCACTCACTTGCGTCACGCTGCAACATCCAGCACTGTGGCATGCGTTCATGAGCACTGTACTGGCACACTGAAACAAGAAATGAAGTTGGACATGAGCAGGATGAGCGTAGAATTTGCAGATGAGAGGGAAGTGAGGAAAGAAAAGAGGATTATGTTTTTGCATCAAAAGTTCTGTGCATATTGGAAAAACTAACAGGGAAGTTTGAAAAATCTTATGGAACATAGACTTAGCTTTTACGCATGCATGTGTGTGTTTCTTTGTTGCTTACTTTCAGTTCCTGTAAACAGTTTTTCAAGGTTAAACCCCCACTTCTGATTCATTTTACACTGTACAGAGATTAGCTATTTATTCCCCCCCACCCCAAACAGCTTACATAATTCAGAGTTCATAACCCTGGAAAACACTGACAAGAGAATGCCCTATGGCTACATCATCCATGCTCTCTCTGTTTTCTCTTTGCCTCCCTTAACAGTTCTCATGCTGCTTTGTGCTCACAAGGGTAATTCTTACCGCAGACATTTGATTTGTGAAGGCCTTCCCTGTCTGTGTCATGTCCATTTTTATAATTTATCTTTCAGGATGGTGCCTCAGCTGGTGTCATTGCCATTCACACAGATGTTCATGAACGTACAGGCAAAGAATGATGGAAATAAATGCTGATAAGATGGGAAAAAAAGAAACATGATATTTTTTCTGATCATTTAAAAATATAATTTTATGGTTCATCCTGAGACATCCAGTCGATTCCCTGTATATGTCTACAAATATGGTGACGTAACAAGTTTTTTTTTTTTTTTTTTTTTTTTTTTTTTTTTTTTTTTTTGTCAAACTTAAAAAATTCAAGTTAATTTAACGTCTCAAAATAACCTGAGAAGATATGAAATGCATTTTACATTTTTTAATTTACTTTGTGCCAATAGCTGTCATCAAACATTTGCAAATAACTGGCAATTGTTTTGTTTTTGTTTTTTTTATATCACCATGGAGGCGTTTTGGTCAATTCTTCTGTGCCACAGCATCTAAATATAATTTAAGTCAGGACTTTGACTAGGTAAATTCAAACCATAGTTTTGTCTTTTTGAGCAACTCAGAGGTAGATCTGCTGGTACACCTCAGATCACTGTTCTGCTGCGAAACCTGAGTGCACCTGAGCTTAAAACCACAAACAGATTGCTGAGCATTCCCCTTTTTCTAGTAGATAGCACATCAGATGAGCTTTTTGGGGTAAATTTGATAGGCAAGACACTCCTGGGAGGGTTCACCACTGATCCATGTTCTCTCCATTTGTGAATAATGGCTCTCACAGTGGTTCACTTGCGTCCCAAAGGCATGTTGATTTTTAAGGTCTTTCAGCCTACTTCATGTTGTCAGAAAGTTCTATTTAAGTGACATGCTTATGCTACAGGTCATGCAGTAACCAAGCCTTTGTGAAACTGAAATAAAAAAGTGGTAAATTGCAGTTAATTCATGGTTTAACAAGGGAGGTAATTATTTTTTCTCATTGGCCCAGACTGTTTAAATCATGAAATCATAATTTAAAAACAGCTTTTTATATTTCCTCAGGTTATCTCTGTATTATATTAAAATTTGTTTGATGATCTGGAATATTTATGTGTGACAAAAGCAAAAAGAAAAAAAAGAAAAAGGAATATGTTAGAAGGCAGAAACTTTTCCATAGCATTGTAAATGATCCAGTTTAAGTTCTACAGGAAACTTGTAGTTTTGCTGTTAAAAATGCTGTCTCTGGGTCACAAACATTATGCAGTTTTGGGGAACAGATGTTTTTATGACTTTACCATGCCATGGAGTAGAGCCCAAATTAGGGCTGCACAATATATGTAGAAAAAAAACAATTTTATAATAAAAACTATTTACAATTATTCTTTTAAACACTTGTCTTGTTGTGAAATTGTGAAATGTATTCACTAGTACAATGGATGCAGAGCCTCCTTTTCCCTATAGAGCAGCAGTAATCTGTTTTCCGGGAAATATATTTAGTTTTTCTCATCTTTTGCTGAGAGAACTGATCAGAGTTCAAAGCAGTAAGACAGTTAACATCCACCTCATGGGTCAGATAGTCTCTGGGTTAAATCTGTGCTTTTTACATGCATTTCCGCCAAGAGTTTGCATTTTTTTTCCTGTGTCTGCAAGGATTTTCTCTGGACACTCCAGCATCCTCGCAAAATTAAAAGAGCATTCATGTTAGTGATATTTTTAGAATTTACCCAGCTTGCCTCTTACATAGTGTACTCTGGAAACACACCTAAAAGCCCAAAAAGACTTATAATAATTCACAAAGCAGTAATTTCAAATATACCTTGAATCAGTACCCACTCCATAACTTAGATTTAACCTATATTAACATGTTACCGTTCTGCTTCATCTATGCTAAATGGGTCAACAGTTGTCTTATTAAAGGCTATAAACTATTTGAAATAATTATTTTGTTTATTTCTATTTCAAAGCTGCATTTTACTAGCTACATTCATAACATCCACTAACTAACTATAAACTGTGTTCAGTTTATGCTGGGGTTTTTGTTTACATCAACAGTGGTCTTTCATAAATGTCACTCACTATGATAACTTGAAAGCTATGTAGAAAAGCTGTTTTACATCTGACTGGATATCAGGTTGAGGAAAAAAATATTGTAAAATTTCTCTTTTGCATTTAATGGTTAAATATAAAACATTTTATACCTTGTTAGTTGTTGCTAGTTAATTTATTAAAAATAAGTAGAAGCTTAGAAACATTACCAGTTTTAAATGGACCCCATAAATCTAGCTTCTCTGTAGTTTGTTTTGGTAGCTGTTGCAGTCATAAATGATTGCTAAAGCACCCTATCTAGATGTGTTGACCTACACACCTCTATGTCAATGACTATGTCTGCCTAGACTTTAGAAAAATCGTTTCAGTGCAAAGGGAAGCAGTGTGCTACTGTATTCTTTGTACTCAGCACTTAAGGATTATTCCAGATGCTTTTATATGGTAGATGGTAAAAGGCCTGTACTTGTATAGCTCTTTATCTAATCCAGAGGACCCCAAAGCATTTCATACTACAATCAGTTAATCACCCATTCATGCACACATTCACATCCCCTCCTACCACTACTCTCATAGGTATCATATCTATTCAAGGGTCTTTTCTCACAATCTGAAGAGTTTCCCTACAAATATAGGATGTTTCTACACCTCCACCATCAGTTTCAACCTTACTGTGAAGAAGCAAACCATCAGTATTTTCATCATTTTATCAACATCATGAGAGGATGCAAGTGAGATTTTCTGATCTTGGCCTTCTGTTTTTTGGTGTGGATATTGTGAATTGATAACAGCTGCAATCACAAGAGCATTAAGTTAAATTACTTGATGTACTGCATGCACGGTGAGGACATGATGAAAATGTAGTCTTGGCATGAGGCCACCTTGACCAGTTCAAATTCTCTGACCAATCCACATCAGTGCACATGGGTTACACAGCATGAAAAATCTCCTGTTGCTGGTAAAATGTACTTCCAGGCTGCACCAGGATACAGATGTGCTTCCCCTACAAAAATGAACCAATATGAAAATATTCAGATGCTCCAAACACTCCAGAAACTCTAACATCATTGCTAATAGGGAGTGTAACATATTCTTCATACACCTCTCGAAAGACTCTCCAGCACTCATCTCTACCAATTTGAAAAGGGCCTAAAACTCAGATATACACAATCTAGCAAAGTATTTAAACAACCTAAATACAAAATCAAAATGTCAATCTTTTAAAACCTTTTTTGGAACATGTTTGTCAAATTGTACTTTTGCATTAGTGATATGGATAATGTTTATTTTAATTTAATGTTTATTTTATATGATTCAGTATGTCAGAATGACTGATGACTGTGACCCTTCAACTGGGTTTAAAACAGAATTTCAAGTGTTTGAAGGTTATTAGTGCAGATAACAAGCGTTTGTGCTGACAGTTGCTTTCCCATGCTGAGTAAGGCCAATTAGGGCATTAAGATGTCAGGGTGATAGGCAAATATAATGCTGTAATGTGTCATCTGTGTCCCTGAAGAGCAGAAACACTGGAGCTGAATGAATAAACAAAAAACAAGGAGGGATAAGGATAAAAGATAGACCCCCTGCCAGAATGCTTAAAGAGATATGATTTGTCACAGAGAAATTTGCTGGCATCAGAATGATGTAACAGCTGTGGCTGCTTACACAGAATAGTGCAGTGACATCATTTGCCCTGCAACAATGTGTGTTTATGTATGGCGCTTCATCAGCTCAGTCAGGTTTAATTAAACTGTAAAATGATTAAGGGGCACATTCCTCAGTACGTCAGCTTGGGCTCTTACTGTCCCACCCTCTGTCATAAATTCAAACACATGCACAGAGATGCTGTGACTAGTCCACAGTGGCCCAGAGCATGTTTAGAGTGACTAATCTACTATTAGCACTTGTCTTCCAATTGCTCCCTTCTTCTTCTTTTTTCTCCAGCCGTCCCTGCATCCTTAACAGCACTCCTTTGCTCTGCACCATCTTCTCCTCCATTATCCATTTCAGCTCTAGGGCTCCTTAAGCTGTTAGGGTATTTAGCATCTTTTGAAAAATAACAAGATTGACAAAACCTTGACATGTGGGGTAAATTGCGTCAACTCTCTTCTAATCTTGCCTCCTTTCTCCCCTCTTCCTCTCTTTTAATCTTTTCATCATCACTATTTCCGCCTCCATGATCTCTTCACACCTACTATTTACTCTTCTTTCCCCCATGAACAGTGCTTCATCTTATCCTTTGCACTTCCATTTTACCATTACAACCTCTTCTCCTACCCAGTTCATTTTTTAATTTAAACTGTTCGCATTCATCTTTCACATTGCGCATTCAGTTTTCAGGTGTTTTGTCATACTGCGCTATATGTCCACTTCTTTCTCCTTTCTTTCTGTAACTTTGCCTCTTCTTTATTTTGGCACAATGAGCAATCCAATCCTTTCATGATAATTGTATCTTCGGATACAATTACAGAGATAATGTAGGTGTCAGAAAGAAAATGTTCACCAATATCTCAGTGCCTTGTCCTGGTGATAAATTGGCAGACTGAAGGACTAAGTAAAAAAAAAAAAAAAATGGTGTCAGAAGACGTTAGAGACTGAAAAGTGATGACACATGGACTTGAGGAGCAAATGTATGAAATAAATATAAATAAGAAAAGCCTTATATTTTATGCTGGCAACTAAAAAAAATAGCTCAAAACCGTAAATAGGTTAATAGTAAACACTACAAAAACTGGTTCTACAGTAAGCAAGATCAAACAAAAAGCCAAATAGTTTAGGATTAGCCAACAGTTTTAATTTCTTAAAGCTAACATATGTGAAACACTTGTATATCAGTTTGCAAAGTTAAAATATTTTAACTTCTTTCATGTCTATAAAAATACACATGAAACAAAGGTTAACAGTTAATAGCCAGGCAATTTTAGAACAGTAGCATCGTTAAGCTTTAACTTGTACTGGCACATGGGATAACATTACACAATAAAATGTTATTCTAATAACACATATTTTAAGAGACAAGCCCGGAATCAGGCCTTAAAAATATTATTCTTGCTAACTTCATAAATTAAAACTTTAAAATTGCACCAAGCGGCATATTATGGCATGGTAGCCTTCTGTTCTTTGCTTTGTACAGAGGGTCTGGACATTCAGCTATTGAGAAACGATTGTTTCCTGGCGGCGTAGACTCCGTGATTTTAAATTTTACCCAGTCACTAATGTTTGCCCATAACGCATATAATGTGCCAGTTTGATGCTATGAAGCTTGCTATGAATTGCCTGCACTGTACACAACCATCTCCCCCTGTGAAGAGAGAAGTGCTGAGCTGAACTGCTGTTAATGTTAATTCATTTACTGGAAGTATGGCCAACACGGACTGAATGGTTTTGTTCACTTCCTCCGCTGCCATTACTAAAATTACAGGCAGTTTACAATTCTAAAACAGCACAGAAAATTGACGTCATTGTTCACAACTTCGCCTTCTGTTCACTCATTGGCCCATTTGAAATTCTACTGGAGGAATTCAGGTCATTGGGAGAAAGCCCAGACTGTGCTGTGAAGTCAAATCAAGTGGAACTGCGGAGGACGACGATGGCCAGGCTAGGAATATTATGGGATGCCATTTGTAACTTTACAAACGACACCTAATGGTGGAATAAGTATTTGTCTCAAACATATCAAGCTATTGCAAGTTCGAACACGTGAC
The DNA here is from genome assembly GCA_014839685.1 of Anableps anableps. Taxonomy (NCBI): domain Eukaryota; kingdom Metazoa; phylum Chordata; class Actinopteri; order Cyprinodontiformes; family Anablepidae; genus Anableps; species Anableps anableps. Next base: position 20,367,569 of record CM026068.1, on the reverse strand, counting down.
ACATTAGCTTACACTAAGTATAAGTGAGGTATTTATTGATCCAGTAATATGGATGTAGAAATGTTTCTATCGCTATAATTTTCTTATGTTAATTTGAGATCAGATTGCAAAGGTAAAAGGTCCAGGAGCAAAACCACAGACATCCATTCTCTCTGGCTCCTCTTAGGGGATGCTGAGATGTTCTCTGTCCAAAAGAGTATTATTACGCTGTCTCTTGGGCTGAACCTTACCATCCTTGCATCTGGCACTTCTGTCTGGGATCTCACTGTTAGACCAATAAGTCCAGCTTGCTCTTCAACAGCATTTCCCAAGCTGCAGATGAAATCCCATTCCATTTATCAAGCTTTTGCCCTACTCGTTAACAAAACACCAACATACTCAAACTCCTCTTCCTATGACAATAACTTTCTCTCATCTTGGATGGAGTAATCCATCTTTTCCAGTTGAAAACTATTGTCTCAGACTTATAGAAGCTGTCTAATCTCAGCCTGTTTACATTTGGCTGGGAACAGCTTCTCTGCACGCAGAAGAAAATGGCTTGAAGACACCATCAGAAACAAATCATCTGCAGTATACAAAGACCCTGACATTCCTCAGACGCATTCCTCACCACAATATCTTAAGATCCTGTCCATGAACATCACAACAGTATCGGTGGTAGACAGTAGCTCAACCTGCGCTGAGGACATAACTCCTGCCTTGGTTTTAATGGACCTATCAAGCCAACCTTTTCAACTCTTGCCCCCACAAAATGCATCAAAATATATAATTAAAAGGAGACTAGAATGTCAGCATTGTATTAGATTGTAGATATTCATTTATAGACTTTTCTTTTGGCTATCCTAAGATCCTTTCAAATTGTGACGGAATTTTCCAGGAGAAGATAGATGGCACAGTCCTTATGGGTGAAAATGACCAAGAATAACCCATAACCCAAACCTCTGAATGTGATATTTGGTGTCTGAACTTCTCCCCTTTATCCAGGATGGGGCAGGACAGCCAGACAGTCATCTGATTGATTGCACAGAAAAAGAGATTAGGAGAGTGGTTACCATGGGGACAAGAAGAAGGAGCTTTCTCCCTCTTTTTTTATTCAAGGACCAGTAATTGGTGATAAACCTGAAGGGAGGGACTGGAGGGCAGTGTAATCACATGCACAAGAACGAGATAGCTTTTGCATCACCGAGGAGGTGCTGCAGGACTGAGGACATGTGTGTTTCTGTGCAAGTTGTCAGTATTGTGTAATTAGGAGCTTGTGTGTCATCCAGTCAGCTGGAGGTGACTGGAGACAAAGTGTTAATGAAATGTATAAAAGGAAACAGTTTGGATGAACTGTATCCAGCTGAGAGAGCTGTGTGTGACACTGTGGACCATCAAACCCACTCAGCTCTCTTTTCATTTGCAGCCCACAGGGCAGGCGTGACGAATTCAACAGCAAACCACAAAAACTAAGATCAAGCAAAGGTGAAACAGTGAGGCGAGGTGAATGAATTTTTCATTTCAGGCCAGATTAATTACATTAATCTGTGTTTTAAAACCGTTTAACATTTTATAATTAAAAAGAGTACTAAATGACAATCTGTGAACAAAGTTAGTGGAATCTCTTGTAATGAAGAAGAAAAAGTCCCTGAACTGGCTAGATCATCTCTGTTGAAGTTTACAGTGTAAACTGCTCCTGTTGACTCAGAGGCTGAGAAACATCTTCTGAAGAACAAAATTGACTCTCTGCACTGCTGCACAGCAAACAGTGACCGGCTGGTGAGCATCTTGCCATTTAAGGGCCAAAAACTCATTTCCTCCAGAAATGTGTTGAAATAAGAAGACATACATTCACTAAGAACTCACAAACAAACCTTTAAAATAATCATAGTGTTGCTTATTTTTCTCTTTGTCAGGGCTGAAAGAAAACAAGTTATTGCATATTTAAAGTTTTGTGTTGTTGATTATTTCTGTGGGAACATTTATCTATCATCTATACCCACCTAATCCTTGTAGGGGTGCAGGGCACGTGGTGCCTATCTCCAGCGGTCAATGTGAGACAGGTAGGATACACCTTGAACAGATCTCCAGTCTACTGCAGGGTCAACACAGAGAGGTACTGGACAGACAGTCATATTTGCACATCCTCACACATAAAGGCTATTTAGAGAGACCAATTAACCCACCATGAATGTTTTAGGTTTTACATTTGGAAGCCAGAACCAGGATGACAGCACACATATGCACTGGAGGAAAATTCACATAGAGAATTCATGGTCAGGAATCAAACCAAGTACATTCTTGGTGATCTTTCTTTCATTTTACTTACTGTGTATCGCAAACTAGATAAACTAGTACAACCATAATTTCTTTAACTTAAGTTATAGTTCTACTTCAGTTAGGTAATAAGTCATACGTCACTCCTTTTGTAACTTAGCAGGTCTTACAATTGTCTGAAGAAGTTTCTCAAGGAAATTACTGATTTATTATCTGTTTATATGGAGACAAGATGCAGTTCCCACATTCAGATGTTATCATTTGGTAACCATTTGTCATGAAATTACTGGTGGCCTGCTGCAGATTGTAAATGCTGCACGATTAAACACAATACAGCAGGAGTCATCAAAGAATTTGCCTAATGGCCAGAATTATTCTAATCAGAGACAGTGGTGAGGATGGTATCTGATTAGCCATGTTTCTGGTAAAGATAGCGTGCCCGATCTATGATTTCAGTTGCTGTCACACCTAAATCACAGCTAGTATTGAATTAAAAGTAATAAACATACCAGAACCATCAGTCAATCAGTTTATTCACTTGATTTAACAAATGTCTTAATTAAGTCATAAACACATAATGTTACAATACTTACTGTACATTAGTGAAAAGGAACCAGGAAGTACAGAAATCTTGTATAAACCCAACCCTTTCTCAATAATTACAAAATAAATTTCATGGCCATATACAATAAGATAACTTTAGGTATAAGTTGCAAACAACATTTTTATTATTAATTCAAAAGTAAATAAGAATTTATGATTTTTTTTTTTTTTTAGAAAGTGTTTTGAATTGATTTATTAATTTGTTGTGCCTCCAGCCATGAATGACTAATTTACAGAAGGCTGGTATAAGAACTATTAATCCCACATTGCACTGCTTTAACCTACTTTCAGTTTCAACAGGAAAGGGAGTTTCACTGCATGAAAATATGACATCAGGTTTAAAAGAGCTCTCTTCTGAAGGAAGTAGTTCTCATTTTCAAGCCATTCTGTTATTTAACTAAGTTTCAGACAATGCCATTACTTGAAAGTGGCTTCTAAATGTTTTTAAATATTTACTAATCTTATCAAAAATTGCATGAAGACTTCTGCTATTAAAATGAATAAGTGAAAAATGATCTAAATCCACAGAACAATTAAATTATTCATCTGTATAATATTTGTATAATATTTGCAATTTTCAGGGGTTTTTTTAGTGAATTACTATCTGGACCAATATTGTTTTCAAAGTATCTATCAAGACAGAGTGAGTGATGAAGAACGGAGAAAAAGGAAAGAAAGGGAAAAAATACATGTTTTATTTCCTCATTTCTGTTTTCTGGCACCAAGTAGATTCTCATATCGTTTCTCCGGACTTGACTTTCAAGTTCTACATATCTGAATTCTAGTTGTTTTTGCATTTGAAACACATGTATCAGCACTTAAAAGTTTATTTGACAAATTCTAAATAAGTTAATGTACAATTAGTTGGCTCTAAACAACCAATACGATCCCCTTAAGCTTTTGCACTTCAACTAATAAAGCCATCATAGATTTTTGATAAAACACAGTTTGTTTTACCTTCACCTAACGCTAGGCTGTGGACAAACATGGAGAAATTATTTCAGCTAACACATCTGCAGCTGCACCACATGCAAAAAAACCCGAACAGAAATGTACACAGCAGTTACTAAAAACACTGCTAATCACTAGCAGCCAACGGTAGAGCAAGTTTATCTCTCACTAAACAGGGTTCAGCATGCACAGACACAGTTAGGGTTTTAAATGCTCAGCAGCACCTCCTTTCATCTCTGTGGCCCATTCAGTGATTGACTGCTAAAATGGGATGACTGGCTGTGGTGTGTGCATTCAATCTGTCTAACATACTAACATTTTTAACTATTTCTGAGCTAGGTTATTTCACAGAAATTTATTATCAGTTTAATCATTTGTGATCTGCATAGATAGCCTGTATATCTGAGCACTGAAGTGGAGATTATCAAACAGTTTTTATGCAGATCTCTGTGGCAGTGTTTGGAAAAGTTTAAATGTTATTATTAATCTAAAATTACTGCAGGTCAGGCAGTGTCATGGGAACATGTGCTGGCATGTTGTGGCAAGTGACAAAACTTGTTTAGATGAGTTCAAAGACAGTCCAGTTTTCTAATGGTACTCTTCTCCAAGAGGAAAAATATACAGTCATATTCCATAAAGTGTTAGGTTCAAACCCCTAACATTTTTATAACACTGCATGGAAAGAAAGACACAGACAGTTAAATGTAGTTTTACTCGCGAGGAGAGTGCCCCAGAGACGTACTCAGTTACAATCTCCGACACACTCTGAGATACGTCCTGGCTCTCATCGCTTTTATTTTCTCAGGTTGCCCTGGTTACATGGGAGTTGCAGCTTCTATGGGGTGGGAAACAGACACATTCATTCCCAAGCTGCAACTCGTTGATTACACACAAGGTCACATATCATGCTCTGCTAGATGCAATTCACACGTTTATCTTCGTGAGAAGAAGATGTCTCAAACTTGTTTACCGCATGTTCTGTTCCTGTTTTATCTAGGTGCAGTTTCACAACACGATTAGTTACTATCGGAATTTGTTCTAGTCACATATTTTATTAGAACAAACATACTTATAATATCATGAATATAAAGTAAATGGGATAACAAGTATATACATAACTCCAACATTTTTTTAGTGAATTACTATCTGGACCAATATTGTTTTCAAAGTATCTATCAAGACAGAGTGAGTGATGAAGAACGGAGAAAAAGGAAAGAAAGGGAAAAAATACATGTTTTATTTCCTCATTTCTGTTTTCTGGCACCAAGTAGATTCTCATATCGTTTCTCCGGACTTGACTTTCAAGTTCTACATATCTGAATTCTAGTTGTTTTTGCATTTGAAACACATGTATCAGCACTTAAAAGTTTATTTGACAAATTCTAAATAAGTTAATGTACAATTAGTTGGCTCTAAACAACCAATACGATCCCCTTAAGCTTTTGCACTTCAACTAATAAAGCCATCATAGATTTTTGATAAAACACAGTTTGTTTTACCTTCACCTAACGCTAGGCTGTGGACAAACATGGAGAAATTATTTCAGCTAACACATCTGCAGCTGCACCACATGCAAAAAAACCCGAACAGAAATGTACACAGCAGTTACTAAAAACACTGCTAATCACTAGCAGCCAACGGTAGAGCAAGTTTATCTCTCACTAAACAGGGTTCAGCATGCACAGACACAGTTAGGGTTTTAAATGCTCAGCAGCACCTCCTTTCATCTCTGTGGCCCATTCAGTGATTGACTGCTAAAATGGGATGACTGGCTGTGGTGTGTGCATTCAATCTGTCTAACATACTAACATTTTTAACTATTTCTGAGCTAGGTTATTTCACAGAAATTTATTATCAGTTTAATCATTTGTGATCTGCATAGATAGCCTGTATATCTGAGCACTGAAGTGGAGATTATCAAACAGTTTTTATGCAGATCTCTGTGGCAGTGTTTGGAAAAGTTTAAATGTTATTATTAATCTAAAATTACTGCAGGTCAGGCAGTGTCATGGGAACATGTGCTGGCATGTTGTGGCAAGTGACAAAACTTGTTTAGATGAGTTCAAAGACAGTCCAGTTTTCTAATGGTACTCTTCTCCAAGAGGAAAAATATACAGTCATATTCCATAAAGTGGAAAGTGCACTTTAATTAGGCTCATTTGTCAGATTAAAAGTACCTTTGAAAATAACATTTAAGTGAATATTAAACATACTTTTCATTTACATTTCAGCATTAAAAATGTTTTTTCTTGGTCTGATGTAATATTCTAATCTTAAATGTTGTCTTTTCATTAGTTCTAAGTGGAAAATCATTATAATCAACAGAAATAAAGGCTTGAAAACATCAGTCTGTGTGTAATTAATGGAGCATCGGAGAATGTTGCTTTGTTGTATTCACACAGCTCAATCTGCTTTCACCCCCCAAGTCAAACGGTAATGCTGCAGATAGCCGTTGTTATCAGGCAATCCTTTTGGGGCCAAAATTATCTGGTCTTGGACCAACTTCTTTACTATTTTTAATATTCCAATTAATCTATATGATGTGTTTCTGAACTGAGTTACTGAAATAGGTGAACATTTCAATAATATTCTAGATCAGGGGTCCTTGAGGGCTGGTGTCCGGCAATGCTGAGATGTGTCCCTGGTCCAACACGCCTGAATCAAATGGCTGAATTACCTCCCCAGCATGTAGTCAAGTTCTACTGTATCCTGCTAATCTCTGTATTATTTGATTAAGATGTGCTGAACCAGAAGACATCTAAAGTTGCAGGACACTGCAGGGCCCTCAAGAACTGAAGTTCAACACATGTTACAGATTATTGAAAAGGATTCTAGTTCACTGAACCAAGATCTCTGAAGGATAACTCTGAGTTCATTTTTTCATCTAAAAATCCCAGACTCAGCTCTCCATAACTGTCAGCCCTTAAACCATCCTTTTAAATATACAGTACAACAGTTCACTTTGAAGTTATGGCAGATATATTTCTACAGAGAAAAAGCCATAGTTCTCTTATTGCCCACCATCAATACAGAAAGGACTTCAGGACTTCATCTCGTCATAAAAATAAGGAAGGGAGGGAGGCAGGACATGAAGGGAAATACACCAGTATGAGAGGTAGACTACAAGGAAGGAAAGACATAAGAAAGGAAAGAAGATGAAACACAAGAAAGGAGAGGGGGTAGGTAACAAGGAATAGAGAGAGGGAGTGGGGTGGAGGAAGAAAGGAAGGAACCAAAGGAGGGAAGATACAGAGGGAGGAAAGGACGACAGAGAGGTAGGACACTGGGAAGGGACTTGTATAGAGTGGGAAGATGCTGAAATCAGATTTCATATGTCAGACTGTATCAGAAATTTAATTTAAAAAGATCAAGAACTAATCACAGAAATCTACATAAACTATTTATAAGTCACGGGCCAAACATTTTTAAGAGTGCGGGTAACCTGCAGCCTGTGGTTAAATCAAGAAATAACTGAACCTCTTAATCTCTGCCTGACATCTGAGATTCAAATGTGGCGTCTCCTTCAAACTCAGACTCCAATTATCCATAGCCCCATGTAGCTCAGATCATAGTGGAAATGCAAAAGAAAAATATCTTGCTGTTAAGAAACCCCAGGCTATTTAGATTTTAGGGTGCATTTGGTTTAGAGGTGTCAATAATCAAGCCTTCGCCTGAGGATAACTGCACTGCTGAAACACTGAGGGACAGAGATTTGAAGCTTGGGTCAAACATTGAACACAGACAAACATACTTTTTCAAAAAGGTCTCTAATAATTTAAATCCAACGTCCACAAGTTGATTTTTAAGTTGCTGTTAATGTGTTTCCCAAGTAAATCCAACAATTTGAATGATGTGCAATATTATTGATATTGAATATTTTGGACATAATGTGTTTTTAATCTTAGTTTAACTGTATTTCCAGATCACAATAAATTAGATTATCATGAAAGCATTTATTTCTGTAAATATTATAAAGATTCATTGCATAAAGACTTGTTTTTTAAACTTTAAATCCAGTTACTTTTGATGATTCTGGCTTCCACCAATAAAAAACAATAATTCATTGTCTCAGAATTTATAGTATTATATAATACTAATAAAAAGGAAAATATTTTTTATTTATTTATTTATCTATTTTTTATTATTTATTTATTTATTTATTTTTGCACTAGTGGCTTTTATTGACACTTACCAGACAGGAAAGGGGTAGAGAGAAGGGGGAAAGACGTGCAGAAAAATGTTCAAGATCGAATCCAGGATGGCTGTATTGAGGACTATTTTCTCTCTATGTGGGGTGCCTGCCTAACCCTACACCACAAGACACCTTATAAAAAAGACATTTTAATACAGAAATTTTAGCCCACTGAAAAGTATGTCAATGTACTGTATAGTGTTTGTACCATATACTTAGTTTGGGGTCCGTTTGCATGAATTTCTGTATCAGTGCAGTGTGCCATGGAGGCAATCAGCCTGTGGTGTTCAGGAAGCCCAGGTTGCCTTGATAGTGGCCTTCAGCTTGTCTGCACTGTTGGCTCTGGCGTCTCTCATCTTCTTTTAGACATAAATTCTCAATGGGGTTCATGAGAGGAGAGTTGCTGACTGACCCAGCACAACACCATGGTTATTAAAGCAGGTATTAGTACTTTTAGCAGTGTGGGCAGGTACCAAGTCCTGCTGGAAAATGACATCAGCATCTCCATAAAGCTTGCCAGCCGAAAGAACTTTCCTGAGAGAAATGTTAGAGCACTTCTCACTTTGGATGTGATAAAACACAGATAAAACACACCAACAACAATAGATGATATAGCTTCAGAAATCTTCATAGACTGTGGAAACTTTACAATGAACCTCAATCAGCTTGGATTCTGTGCCTCTTTATTCTTTCTCCAGAATGTCCGAAAACACTTTTGAAAGGTGGACATAACATTAAAGCCTTTGTATTACATTAAGCCTTTGTATTAAAATACTATGTCATTAGAGTTTATGTGTGTATAAAGGCAAGTGACCCAATACTTGGAATATAGTGTATTTAGCAGAAGCAATGCTGCTGTTTCATCTTCCCTGAGAGGTGTGCTAAAATTCAGGCTCTAAAAATACAAGAAAGAAAAAAACTGAATTTCCTGCTATTTTTTTCAATTGTCTAGGGAGGGTAAATATTTTTGCTGGATCATGTTGTCCTATCCCAGTCTAAACAGTAAGATTCCTAAAAGATTTACATGACAGAGAAAAAATAACATAAAGATGGCACTCTCCTTTCACATGTCCTTACAGCTATCCCTGCTGTTTTTAACATGTTCAACTTAACTCTGCCAGAAAAGACCCATGTTGCTTTACAAACAGCTTCTTAATTCAGCCAGACACTGAGCACAGCCGCAAGGTGACCCCTAACAGTAAAGGTATTTTTAGTGCTGCAGGGATCAACACCTTTATGATGATCAGCTCTTGCTAGGCTGGTTTCCTTGGAAGTGAAGCAGGAGATCAGGATTTTCTGGGGTGAAAATGATTTTGGCTGGAAGCAGAAGAAGCGATATGTATTGAGAGACTTACCTGAACAAAGAGATTTCATCAATTTCATCCACAAAACTTGTCTGAAGCTTTTTTGTCTTGAGTTAGAGTTTAGCAGTGACTGAAATCGTTCCTTACAGGGTGAGGGAGCACTAAAACAGAGGGGATAATGCAGACAAGGCAATGAAGAACCACAAGAATAAATAAGTAAAGATTAATTATAGAAAATTAACTAGAGAGTCTCTGTGGATAATTACAAAGGGTGTGGTAGACAATGCAAACAATACATGTCTGGATATTTTGTTTACTTCAAAGCTCACTGATTACAAAAAAAAAAAGGAAATTAAATGAAACTTTCCTCCTATGATATTTTCTCAGGCGTATTTCACAATATCAGCTAAAGGGCAGCAATAATCCCAAGTGAATCTGGATAAATTAACCGAAGTGTTTTCAAATGTTGTGTGGACTGACTGCATAAATATTTGGGTAAAAAAGGTATTCCTTGAGGCACATACATCAGTATGTGTATTAGAAAAAACAAACACATTCAAAGCTCAAAGTAGCCTTAAAACTGAAATGAAAATAATTAGCATTTCAAAACAAGACTCCTTGGATTAAAAAAAAAATTAATAAAAAAATCCTGCCTTGACAGAAGTTAGCAGCTGAAGTTAAAGTACACAGCAGTCCATTTTTTGCTGCCTGATCAAAACTCTTCTTACAAAGCAGTTTTAAAGAAAAACTGATCATGGAAAAAGATGGAAAGTATGAAACATTGAACACTGAATGAAGTTTATGTCTGAGTCTTTACAGCTCTTCTACTAAGGTTGGATTACTATCACTAAGAAAAACCTCTCAAGTTAGTAAGACACAAACATTTGCCTTTAAAGTGTTCAGCAATGTTCATGTGAGCTTTAACACATGAAAATGTGTTCATGTCAGACTATATCTTATGATCTTTGGAGAAAAAACTATTTCAACACTGTACAGTTGGGATCTCAGACTCCAGCCCCCAATGACTGGCATGCTGCAACTTTTAGGTGTTTCCCTGATCGCCTGAACCAAATGGCTAAATTACCTCCTCTGTGTGGTGTGCCATTGAGTTCTGATTTTATTCAGGTCTTTTAGAGTAGAGACACATCTAGGTTGCAGGACAGGGGTGGGTCCACAGAGACGGGAATCTGAGAACCCTGCTGTACAGTTTCAATGACAGACTCAGGACATTTAAATGTTTCAGTTATATAGGATGCAATAAACAAGGCAACGTAGCAGTACATACATACACATGCATTCCCAGAAGTTTCAGGTTACTATCTTGTACCCTTCTGAAACTTGCAGGATATTTTTATGGAACAAGCTGTATTAGGATATGATTTGAAGTTATTTCAACAAACTTGTGTTTTGTTTTTGGAGAGAAGAAAAGGAGAAGTTAATGAAGAAAGAGATGAATAGAGCGAGAGGACCCAGACTCAAAAAGAAACCCAATGATTATTTTCTTATTCATAGAGATTATAATTAAGAACCCTTTCTTTATTTTGAAAAGATAAGCATCATGGTATGCTTTAAGTACTAGGAAAAAGTATAAGTGACCTCATAGTATAGTTTGTTCCCAGAAACTACACTTGAAAGTCCTTGAAAGTGACATGTAAGTTCCATAAAGTGCCTGGTTGCAGGCGGTCCCTAAAAGTAACCTATACGTTCCAGAAAAGAAACCTGAAGGTCCAAGTGAAGTTCAGCATAACTTCTCTAAACTACCTGGTAATCACATAATAGAACACAATCCCTGAAAATCTGGAAATTCTAGAAAGTAACATATAAGTTCCAGAAAGTAAAACAAATGAAAATTTGACTGTAAAAAAAACTAGACAGCACACACAGTAATCTGAAAGCTGGTCCTATAATGTATTAGCATCCCTGGAAAGGTCGCTAATTCACCACAACACAGAAACATGGAGGACAAACAACTAAAGTCTTGTTCAAATTTAAAGATGCCATTTAATCTAACATGCCTATTTTTGAACTGTAAGAGGAAGCCAGAATACTTGGCATAAACCCACACTTACATGAAGAGAACATGCAAACTCCATGCAGAAAGGGCCTTGCCAGCATTTGAACCCATGACCTTCTTACTTCAAGGAAGATCTAACAACTGCACCACCATGCAGTCAGCAGAGACATGAGTAAAAAAAAAAAAAAAAACAACTGTGGAACTTTCAGATCACAGCTGCATGTGGAGCCTTCTTTTTACTTGAGGCAGGATTTTATTTGTTTATTCTACTAATCTAGTTTAATTAACCGTAAACCCTACATCACAGCATTATAAAAAAAATCTATTATGTATCAGCTTCTGATCAGAGCCTGTGGAGCTGGTAGGGAAAATAAAGTGTGTTGTTAATTGGTAAAATAAGATATAAAATACCAGCTCAGATCATCGTTAAATCAGGCAGTTTGTTTTCCAATGACGCACACAGTAATTGAAAGTCTTTAAGAACCATAGCCATAAATAACTTAGTAAGCTTTAGTGGTGAAGCCATAGTTTCACATATTTGTGACTCATGAGGATGATTAAAGCTTTGTCATAAAATGCATTAACTCTGAAAACTACAGTCTAAATAACTCTGCATAGTGCACACCAACCTGTTGAGCTTTTTAGCTGCATCCAGGTTTGACAATAAGCCCTGGGACCTTAGCTCTGAAGGCAAATCCATCCATCCTTTGAGGAAATCTGATGATGTGTCTGCTTTCAGAATCTCCTGGGTATAAAGCGGCAGGTAGTGGAAATAGTGATTAAATATCAGGACGTAAAACTTTGCCCACTGATTGAGCAGATGTTTCCAGCATGTACTCATGAATATGGATCTAGAAACATCATAGATCACTTATCACAGTTATCACATGTTTTCCAAAAGCATTGCTTTTTATATGCAATTTTTTATTTTTCCTTGGCTCTGATTTCACGTTCATCTTCTGGTTTCTGCCAACCACTGCATTAAACATACACTGAAACTTGGAAAATAAACATTAAAAAGCTCTTAATAAGAGATCAAGACATGTCACATCTCCTGACACTCAAGCAGCCTAAGAAAGTCACAGTGCAACACCTTGAACAACAAAAAATGTATTATCTCCATGGTTACCAGCTGTGCTGGCAACGGATGGTGATAGCTTCCATTACTTCAGTTACTGCTTCAGGTTTTTTACTCAGACATTCACCACAGCATCAGGATATAGGTTCTGCCGCAAACCCACTGATTTGTCTTATGGACAGAAGGATATGAGCTCCCTGTCTGATAAGCTTGTGAACTTACAGGGTACTGTAAAGCACCCTTAAGGGTACTTACAAGGTAACAGAAATGTACACAGTTAGAAATCCCCTTAGAATACAGTCTTACAGTCCCTGTAAGCTCTGGAAAATAACCTGTACGTTACAAACAAGGTAAACCTGTAAATTCTGGAAGGCAGCCTGCAAGTTTCAGAAATGGATGTAAGGACTGTTTGACCTATTGCTAACCCTAAGCAGTAGTGTGTCTGGAAGCCATGAGGTTTCCTGAGTGAGAGGTGAGAGAATGGGACACCTGTTCTACTTTTCACCCAGTTTAAATTACAAACAGGTGAAAAAAGCAACATGCTTTAGATAAGTTAAACCTTCTCTTCTCTCACTATCCTACATGCACAACCTCTGCTGCTTTGGTGCAAAGGAATAACTCAATAGGAAGGAAAACAGAACCCACAGGTCAAAGCAAGGTCAGAGGGTATGTTAGTTAACGTGCAAAGACTAGGCAGGTGAACTGGTAACTTAATATTACCTCTACCTTCAAGATACTAGCTGTTAAAGATGAAGGGCTGGAGAAGCGGTACGATCACAGTGACTGAATCCCTGCAGAGATTTTAGTGAAGCCAGAATATGCAGCTGTCGGTATCACAGAGTGGAAATGGAATTCCTGCAAAGCCAATAATAATGCCAGAGCTTCCTTTGTTCTCCCCCTGAGGATTCATCTGATCTGAGCTGATGATCAGATAAGATCAGTAGGGGAAATCTGAAATCTCTTTCTTTTTCCTTCTGCAAGCAAGCTTTCAATAACATTAAAATGTAATTTTCTTTCAGTGCAACTTTTTCAGGGCAGAAACAAATCGTTCTGGAGCAAACATTGTACTCCCTGAAGCTGACTAATAATGTATTGATCACTTGGTTAGTTTCTTTTCCAAGAACCTAAGCTGAATCACGAAGTGCTGGAACAAAGAAAGCTTTGGGATTCATTTTGGATTTGAAACCCTCACTTGTCTGCTTTTTAGTGCAGAATACCAACAAAAGTATTTTCTAACTGCAGGGCTTCTTACTATATTGAACTATATACAGGGTTTTAGTGTAAAGCTACCATAATAAAAGAAAGCATGTCAAAGATTGTCAAGTCAAATCAGAAAATTTAATAAGCTGTTTTTTGAAACAATTTTTTTAAAGAAACAAGCAGATGCTTACATAACATTTCAACAAGGAAATTTACTGCACTATGAAATGAAGTAAAAGGTAAAAGTATCAAGAAAGAAATTACTTGAGTTCTGAGAGTTAAGTTGAAAAAAAAATCTTAATTTCACTGCAGCAGTTTGATCAATACAGTTATTGACACAAGGTAAAGGACAGTGCTCAAGCCTTGTCAGAGGATTTACTGTAGAAAAACCTTCACAAGGCCACAGTGACTGAGCAGATTTTTCAAGCAGCAAATAAAATTGTGATAATCAGACATGATTGATCATTTTCCATTTCCAGCAGAAACTCAGTAAAACCCTCTGATGAATTGTGTTCCCATTCCAAACATCAAATTCATGTTCAATGCTTAAAGCCATCTGTCAAAAAAATGATGTGACTTAGACCACTTCAGTCAACTCAGTGAGCTTATCAGCAAGCTTCCAAAATGGCAAATTATTCAGGCAACTGAGCATTCCTGCTTAAATGGACTCTGTTAGATCATCCTACCCAATAACTGCTGACTGCAATTTACAGGTGATAAAGCTAGAAACAGTCTTCAGGAGAAGTAAGATTGATAAATGTAATTTGCTTTTAGCAAGTTTATGTAGCAAAGTTTATTTTCCTGTAAGTTGAAGAGGTTACGCACCGACTTTCTCACAGCACTCATGACACAAATGTGACATTTGGTTCTGTGATTTTGACAGTTTATTTCTTGAACCAGCTGTAAAAAGCCTATTATGAAAAACATTTCAGATAATCAAGTTCAGAGAAAGTTAAACTGTGCTCCAATGATCCAGAGGTCCAAGAATCATGTGATCAAGGACTTAGAGATTTGGCCAAGACTCTCTTCAAACACATCCCAGGCAGCTAAAAGCAACCATAAAACTCTTCTTTAGAGGGATAGTTTGTTTGAAGTGGGGCTCTGTGGAGTACTGATGACTTAGCTGCTGTCTTCTCTGCTACTGAAAGCATGCAGACGGAGCACAGTTTAGAGAATCAAGGAGAACATCTTTGGGGAGAGTGAAGTTCACAGCAGCTTTTAAAAGGGCCAATTTAGGTAATGTATTACCACTTTATGGAAAACTGAAAGTCAATACTTTTCAAGCAGTGTAAGAAAATGTTGCATTATGTATTATTATATCTTGACACTTGTCAGTTGGACAACCATGACACAATTTACCCCTTCAAATGTTTACTTTGTTAGGCATAATTGCATCTATTGAGAGTATCCTGCAGGTAATTTGTATTGACTCAGTATTTTGCTGGTCTAATCTCAAAACTATAACTACATATAGAAACAGGATTTTTAATGACGGTTAAGACTTAAAAGTTGTCTTTATCTGGGAATATAATAGGATACCTCTATCAGACCAACTTGTTGTATCTTGAGAGATCATTTTCCCCTCTTACAGATTTCTTCTGATTTTTTGTTGAATTCAAATGTCTGAGATCATAAAATTAATCTTATTAGACTAAAATAAGATTAAAAAAAAACAGTTTTTAAGATTATTTCATTTATTAAAAGGTCACAATCTATCAAAAGTCTCAAATTAACTGCAATTGACTAGATTTTCTTTTTTATTCAGTTTCACTAACCACATCCAGGCCTGATTAATGCCTGACCTGCACAATCAAGAAAATCCCTCAGATAGAACCTGTTTGACAACATGAAGTAGGCACCTGTCCGCATGGAGACGATTTTAGGTGTATCCGCAAAGGATAAAGGATCCAGCATTTTAGGAGACCAGAAACTATCATTTTTGAAACTCGGTCCCAAAGTGGATACATTTCAAAACGTTGGTTTCATGTTTCTGTGTGTAGATGGGAGCAGTGTCTTTTTTGAAATAATGATGGCATAGCTCCATCTCTCTCTCTCTTTTAGTGGTGCTGCATTCTGTCATATGGAAGCACAATTTTTCTTGATCGCTCACAAATTTTATCATGTTTGTCTGCGTGTAGATGGGGCCTAAAAGATGTCAAAGCAACAGATCTTGCTCCAGAACTGAAGAAAAGATGAGAAACAAAGTCACTGAAGTCATCAGTCTGGAAAGAGTTACAAAGACATGTTTAAGGCTTTGGGACTCCAGCAAACCCCATAAAGAGAATTTATCCACAAATAAAGAATACAACAGTGGGGAGAGATAGACCTACCCAAATGACTATTCGTGCATTGACAACTCACCCAGGAGGTCACAAAAGAACCCTGCATATCCAGACTTCACACAAACAGACAGGTTTCACCAGATTTTTGTTTCACTAGAGAACGACTGAGGGTCACACAACTACCAATTGGGTCTGTTGAAGTATCACAGACTGTAGGATTTATCAAACCAACTAAAGCAACCCTTGTGGAAACTTTAGAGGGTGGCAGTTTGAAGGGTTAACAAATATAGGCTACCAGTAGATGGCAGTAATAGAAGATATTCTCAGAATTCGGACAGAATATATTTCCTTTCCAGCCCCCACTAAAATAAGAGAGGAAATTTAAAGTACCTAACAGAATGTATCCCCTAATTAAAGTATCTATATCAAAATATGATTTGGGTTATGTTGTGTCATAATGCTGTGTTGTAGTGGGACCTAAGTTGGAGGCAGAGTTGGAGGCAGAGCCATAATTAAGAGATTTTAATGAATACAAAAACTTATACATGGGTATGGAGGAGAACAGGACGAAGAACTGGCAGGGTAGTAAGGACAGGAAACCCTAACATAGGCACAAGAAGCAATGGTAGAGAAACAGGAGTAAATGGGGGAATTCAACAGAGTGTAACAGAAAGTAAAGAGCTTAAAAACAGGGGAGCTTGATTACCAGACAAGTAATAGGTTGTTTGGGAACAAGGTGCAGCTGTGAGAGGAGACCAGGCAGGCAGGCTGAGGGAAGGAGACTAATGAACATGAGAGGATGCTGAAGAGAACATAAACAATAACCGAGGTAAAGCACTGATCCAAGCGAGATCTAGACTGAGCATGAATTAACAAGAAAATAATCAAAATGCAAACACAGCAGAAACTCAAAGCAACCCAAACACCCCAGGATCATAACATGTTGAGTGTTTGAAGCATTTATTTTTTTATGTGGGGTTGTTAGTGGGTTTAGGAATGACTTTCAATGTTGGTTGTATTCTAAACACGGTATATTTACCTTAACACTATAATATTTGGACTGGATTGCATGAGCAAAAACTGAGATTTTATGATAAATAAATGTATTTAATGTAGAATTTTGTTTATTCAGATATCTCAGTTCTTTAAAACTAAACCCCAACCCTAACCACACTGTTGGTCCTCTCCAGTGTAGTAGCGCTATGGAAAGAGGCCAGGTGTTGTCTCAATCTTTTGTTATAAGCTCCATGATCAGTTTTTTTTTCCTGAAACTCGTCCTCTTTCTGCTGCTGGGACCAGAGTTACCACTATATTGTTAAATCAATAGTTATCATACCAGCCCTTGTATTCAGTTTCAGTCCTTCATGGCTTCATGTCCAACAATATCCAGGAGTTTCTCTTTTGTGTTTTCTATTGCTTCTTTTTTAAAACTGTCATTTTAATTTATTTACAGTTTGTATTATGCCCACTGTTGTTTTGTATCTATAATGTATAATGCAACTCTCTTTTTCTCTGGCTGTCAGCAACACATGTTTGCTGTTGAGTCGGTAATCAGTTCATGCTACCCGACTGTGTCCAGATTCAGCTCTGTCAATACAAATATGTTTGTTTGACTGCGACTGAAGTCAGATTGATGACCAAAAAAAATAAAAAGACCCATCTCTTCTTCATTAAAAAGGTATCTTGATGATCGCAGACACTTTGGGAGTATATTCTGTGGACTGATGAGACAAAAGTGGAATGTTTTGGAAAGTGTGTGTCATGTTATACCTGACTCTAAACTAACACAACATTTTAGAAAAACAACATCAAACCAATGTCAAACATTGTGCTGGTAGTGTGATGGTCTGGGACTCCAGTTCCGCTCTTTAACACAAAATCCTAAAGGAGAATGTCCAGCCATCAGTTTGTGAACTCAAGCTCAAACGTATTGGGGTTATGCAGCATAACAAAGAACTGAAGAACACTAGGAAATTCACACCTGAATGGCATAAAAAATTAAGTGTTAGGAATGTCCTAGTGAAAGCACAGACCTAAATCCATTTGAGATGCTGTGGCAAAATCGTAAACAGGCTTTTCCTGCTTAAAACTCTCTAGTGTAGCTGACTTAAAATTATTTGGCAAAGAAGAGTGGACCAAAATTCCTTGACAATGTTGTATAAAAATATATTGCTATTTATTGCAAAGGTTTGATGGCAGTTGTTAACCTTCAACAGTGAGAAATTCTCTGATCAGCTAAAACCCAAGCTCTCTCTTAAAGAGTCCAGAATGACATCCCTCCATACCACCCCCAGACACCACTCACAAATACTCCAAACAATGATTTATAAAACAGCAAAAGTGAGTAACACTCTGTTTTGTTTTCAATCCACCACTACATCATCTACTGAATAAAAATGCTCCAAACGTCCCCCCTGAGTCGAGTCTGCACATATGGTATGGGACAGCGAAACTGTTTGCTCCTGTATGTCATGAAATTTATAGGAAATATTATATGTGAACAAACTTCAGGGCACAAAGGCTTCAAAACCAGAATCAGGCCTAACTAGATCAATTTTGACCTGAGAGATTTCCAAGGTATTTTTGGAAAAGACAGAGCAGCTAATTAAAAGTGTTAACAAGCCGTGAAATCCAGATTGTACCAGGATTCATTTTGCAACACTCAGACCAACCAGAAACCATCACCTCTATCACTGGTATCTGAAGCATGGTTTGTTTTCTTCAGAAAGTGTTCTTTCATGTGCCAACATGTACTCATTGAAGGTGAAACACATCCTTTAAACATTTTCAAGCCACAGACAGCCACAGATGTTTAGCCTCTGACACACTTTGCCCAATTTTGTGTTAGGCCACAGTTTCTAAATGTGTGATTGCTTGACTTCCTCCAAGACCTGAAAGGTTGCCAACTGGCCGCTGGTTCATGATCTGTGACAACTGCAACTCTAATAGCAAGATGATTCTGTCTGCCAACAGCATCAGGCGCTGAATGAGATTCTTGGGCCTTTCCTGTCAAAATCAAGAGCAGCTACAACAACACAATCAGCCTCAGGCTGCCTCTCACACTGGTGATGCTCAAAGTCTCTTGCATCAAACTTTAGTTTCCGACACAAACCTTTCACTACATCCAATCTTTTCGAAACATTTGGGAATCAGATGCTGGACTCATCTGGTTTTTTTTTTTGTTTGTTTTTTTGTGGTAAAATCACTTTTTTCTATTTATATTCTAAATGTATTCATAAGCAATGTATTCGACACTTTAGTTGTTTAGAAGAACCGAAGTATGTTGTTTATTCTAAGGGTTATACATTCCAGCAAACAAAACTGTACCATTTAAATAAACCAGTGGAACTTCACTCATTGGACTTTCTTCTAAGGAACCAGTATTAAAAATAAAAATAAAATAAAATCATCAGAGATTAAATAAAATATATGAACCTTTTTTTCTTTTTATGGTTAAAAAAAGATGAGCACATATGTAATCATGCAGGGTTTGATTTTATTTTTAATCTTTGTAAAATTCAACTGAAAATCATAAAAAAAAAAAAAAAAAGAAATGAAAGAAACAAAGCATACTGTTTTCTAATCTTCTTTACTGGATGCATTCAAATTAGCATCTGCTAGCATTCCCATGGTCCAAAGTCCTGCTTGGGACAACCAATGATGGCTGTTGACATGTTATGGATGCATCTAACTACTGGTAATCTTCTGATGTGTGATTTTGATTTACAGGGTGACTGGTGTATTCTTGAAAAAACATTAAAAAATCTGAGAAGTGAAGGATTCTGTATGATTCTGTGAACAACATCCTTCAGCTTTTACCTAGGATTCTGAACTGGATTTGGGTCTGGACTTTGATTGATCCATTTGAATACATGAACATGCTTTAAACTATCCAGTTGCTGCTCTGGCTACATGATTAGGTTTGTTGTCCTGCTGGAAGGTGAACGTCTGCAGGTTTTCTTCAAATACTGGTCTAGTTTTTTGCTTTATGTTCCCATCAATTTTGACCAGCTCCCCTGTCCCTGCTAAAGAAAAGCATACCTGCAGCATGATGCTGCCACCTCCATGCTAGGGATGGTGTGTTCAAGGTGATGTGTATTGTTAGTATTCTTTTTTTTTTAAAAAAAACACTTACAGCTGGAATTTAGATACCTTCTGGCCTTCCTCCCTGTTTAAAAGACCAAAGAGATGAGGGGAATGAGGCAACCAGTTGCTGTTACTTCTCGGAGCCTGAGATGGAAAGACCCACCAATGTAAGGGTTCGGCATCTTCGTGATTTGAGACGTTCTAACAACCTTTAGACAGGATGCACTGAAGTGGGTCTGAAAGGTTCACTATAACTGATTGTAGGTGTGTGCACTCTAATGCAGCCTCGTTAATGCAACTTTTAAAGTTCTTTTTTATTGTTGTTAATACCTTTACTCCCACCAGGTTTGTTTGTTCTTTTTAGTTCACTGAACATCTAGAAGGAGGAATCACACAAAACACTAAAACTGTCAATTTAGCAAAGGCGTGTGAGAAACCCTGTATTGCTGAAACTCCTGCCTCTGAGCCTCAACTACAATGTGCAAATGATATATGTCTGTGTTTCTTGTTTGGATCTAGATCCAAACACAAAGACCAGGTAACCTGGACCTCATGTATTTCACAAAGGTTAGTATATCTGATGGTCTATGTGTCTGCCCATTGATTAACTAAAAGCTTCTGTAAGTGAACACTGACTGAATTAGGATGAAATATGGCTAAAACTGTTGAAAGCAAGGAGAGAAAAAAAAAATATTGATTGCAACATTAAAATTTTTTATAGTTTTCCAATAAGACATTCAGGAATGAGGTCAAGGACTATCCTCAGAAATACCTTATGGGATTCCTCATTGACAGTGAGTGGGATCCCTCAGTGAACTTTCTGGCCTTTTCACTATCAAAGTGCCCTTGCAAATGGCATTTTTTTTTGTTGTTTCTGTTGAAGTGAAATAAAAATACAGTAACTTTAACAAACAGTTCTACATTTATTTGACAACAGTGCCAAAGATAATACATTACAACACTTTAAAATCTGTTTTTTGTGTCAGTAAAAATATTGCAATGGAGTAAATGGGTAAAATTGTGAGTGCATTGTGGGAATACCCTATATGTCTTCATTTACAAGAAAAGAATCTTAACTTTAAAAACCTAGAAGGCCATATTTCGTTTATTGAGGTGTATGGTTCTTACCTTTGATACTCAAGGCTTCAGAAAGCAGTTTAGTTTAGAGGATGTGGTTGTGGAGCGTAAACAATCCTTCAGGTTGGAGTGGACAAAGAGAGTGCTGGTACAGACGACAGATGGAGCCTCAGTGTGATGTGTTTGCCACAATGTGCAGACAGAGGCTATTTTTACAGGGTGCTGTCAGGGGCTGACTGAGGAACATTGAGTCTGCTGGTGAAGGAGAGCATTTTGTAGACCAAAAATAAAAGGTGAATATGTAAAAGGGAGAGATGGTGGAGGACTGAGAAGCTGCAGGTGAAGTGGGGTTGAAGCATCAGTTAGAGGTGCTTAAAGGAGGTGGTAGATACTGTTGGTGGAGCTGGATTGACTGACAGATCTCATCACATGATCACCACAGATGATTAAAGGAGATCTTGAGGAGTGATTATCTACATGTTTGCAGGTAGACTGAGGATTAAGACCAAAGAAATCAAGACTTCAGTTGAAAGTCTGGACCAATGAGCCTCTTGAAATTTTATGCCAACATGTTTTTACAACTGGAGATAAAAACATTAGAAAAGCCACAAAAAAAAAATCTGAAACAGAGTCAGGTTTATTGGCCAAGATTGTGTGCACAAACAACAAGGAATTTGATTTTGGTTTTCAAGTGTGTCTGAGGGACAAGATGTTTGCTTCATGCAGCTGACACATTATACATTCAGCTTAGAGAAGGGCGATGGGGTTCGTGTTTTTTATATCCAGGGGCCTCACAGAGTGGTTTGGATTAGAAGATGTGGTGGTGCTGAATGTTCCTTGAGGTGGGAGTGGTTATGGAGGGTGGAGATGACAACTGGAGGCTCAGCTGGTTTGCGACAACAACTGCGGTGTTTCTTTTTATAATTTGCAGATGGATTAGGTAGATCTGAATCTGGATGATGTATACAACAACAGCTTGAAAATTTGATTTTAAATAACTGCAAGAGATGCAAACAGAGAAATAAAGTGAATAAGGTTTTTACCCTGGGTTGCTGTGGCTGCCTGTTAGAAATTTGAAATACATGGTTCTGATGGATGCTCGTGATGGTTTAAACAGGCAGAAGAGTGGAGGTTCTCTATGTTGAAAGCAAAAGAGCTGAAGAAGAATACAAGAAGTTCCTCACAATCTGGACATTGAAGAAGAATAACATTGGTCCTAAGCAGCTGAAAGAATAAAAGAATTATGCAGGAAATGACCAGGAAATATACTGAGAGGTTCTGGCTGCAGCTACAGTGAAGTTTAGGCTTTCAGAGTCTAAGGCAGGTTGGTCGGTGTAGCTGCAGGTATTGATACAGGTATGCAGCTGTGCAAAGGACAAAGGCCTTCCTGAGGTGGCAAAAACAAATGTATTAGAGACACTGTGGGAAAATGGTAGCAGACTTCATGTGATGAGCAATTTCCTTCGTTCAGAGACAGGGACCAAAAAAAGAAAGCTAAAGATAAACAGTACAGATGTTTATTTGCAAGTGAAGATAAAAAATGACGTGGTAGAAATGTTATGCTTGAATTTGCAAACTACAGTTTCTAAAATCTCAAGAATTGCAAGAGTTGTTGCAAGAAAGCAGAAACGATGAATAATAAAATAATTAAAATAATAAACAGAAAGTTGGATCAGCTTTTAGCGCAATAAAGGCAAGGAGAATGTTTTCAAACAGCTTTTGATCCAGAGCTTCAGAGTGGTTAGGCACATTAAATGTTGCCTGTGAATATCTTTAAATTACAGACTTGACTCTGCATCAAGGACCTCTATTTTGTACAGATCTAGCTAATATAGTAAAAGTAGTAAGTGGAACATACCTCAGGATGTGAGACATTCCCACCCCCGCAGGGTGCTGGTAGGTTTATGCAGACAGAGACATTAGGTATACGTAAAAAACCAGTCACCATTGTTTAATGAATCCAGTTTGGAAAATAAAGAGCCTGGTTTATGTGAAACACTAGCTCTGTGCAGGTGCATCTCACTAATTCAGAAGTCATGAAAAAGTTAATTTCATTTTGATGACCATGTCTTACAGCTAAGGAAAACTCAGAAAAACTTCCCTGACCTGAACCCATAGAGAATCCATGATGGACTGTCAGCAGGAAGATGAGAGACACCAGACCCAACAGTGCAGATCATCTGAAGGCTGCTATCAAAGCGTCCTGGGCTGATCGCCTACATGCCACTCCACACTGATACAGTAATTCATGCAAAAGAAGCCCCAACCAAGTACTGAGTGCATATACTGCACAGCAGATGACCAGACTTTTCAGTAAAGCCACATTTCTGTGTTAAAACCCCTTTTTCTTATTGGACTTCTGTAATGTTTATTGGGATACACCTGTATAGAGGACAATCTGAATTTATACGGTTTGGGAAAGATGTGCCAGATCCTGATGAAATTAAACAGTTTGTTTTACTAAATATACAATGGCAAAACCCAACTATAGGTAATTTAGATTTTTAAATAATCCTTAGGCGTGGATTAAACTCAGCCTGAACTTTCTAAATGTGAATTCTTTGTGTGGAAAAGCAGCACTGCATGCAGAGAAAACCAAATTATGGTGTCCCTTGCCAGTCCTGTTCGTGCTGCTGTGTGCCTCACACACATAGGATGTCCAGGTGTCTGAAGGATGCAGGTGGCTGGTGCTGTTCTCCTTCTAGTTTGTGCAGCTTCAGAGCTCGCAGCACACTGTGCTCAGTGATGATTTACATTTTTGTTTTCGGGGGACAGGTCAGGTGGGCTAGAAGGGGCTGGCGGGTCGGCTGACACACCTCAACACCTCTCAGATCCACCCCTGAAGCTGTTTTCCAACTTTTCTCTTTATCTCCCTCTCACATGCTTGACCCCTCTCTCTCCGTTTCCATTCCCCATGTGCATTATGCAACCACTGCCATGACCTATATAGTAAAGGCCACTCCACAGTGTGTATGTGCATGTGTTTCATAACCCCCCCAATGGGTTTCCTGTATAGGCCTGTGAACAGTTTAGTGAAGATCTCGTGTGTGCACATCCCTTGAAGCGCTCTCCAGTGGGTGTCTTGAGGTAAAACGTGACCCTGATGTGTCAGTTCTGCTTAAAAGAATGAAGGAAGAGCTGGTGGACCACCGTGACGCAGACTCGCACAAATACAGAAGCCGTCCTGAGGGCCCCTTGCTGATCACTGTAACCCACCGCTCAGTGACAGAGCTGACGTTCTTCCTCACAGCGCATCTTATAGGCTTCTATTTTAGGGCTTTTGTGTGACATTATCATGAAACCTGCAGGCTTTGCAGAAGTTTCTGTCTTTATATGTTTGTATTGTACAGATGCAAAATGCTGTGGCATGAGTTAAGGTCCAGCTTGTCTTTTCACAGCTTGTGTGTGTGTCTGTGCATTAATCTCACAAAAGGAAAGAGGAAAAACAGAATTACCATCCAGCCACACCACAGCTGGAAGGCACCAACCTTCTTGTGAAGCTGATGAGTAACAAGAGGGTCATAAGTATGCATGATCAGAAAGAAACAATGTGTATACAACTAGAATAATGTGTTTATTAGTTTCAGAGATCCTAATTATTTGAAAAACAGACATTTTGCACCTTGCTTTAAAACAATAATAATGGTGGGGCAGAACTTAATATCACATAAATGAAACTATAAAATAACAGTATTGTTAAATTTAAATACCTTGTCTTTTACAGGCCAAAGTTGTAAATAAGAAATTTGTTCTAATCTTTGCATGGTTAAACAAAAAACAGAAAGAGCCCAAAGTCCAACATGAATAAAAATGATTCTAAGGAAATATACAGCAGCCTCCACAATTATTGTATGTTAGGAAAAAGCTATTCAGTGCCATAATTATTGGCACCTTTGCTGTTAACAATTATTTTATCCCATTTTGAGGATTCACACAAATATGCCTTGCTTCAATGGCATGATCTATTTCCTTTTCCATTTAGAAGAGTGGCAAAGAGAAAAGTTCCCAGATATCAAGATTAAAAAAGGTATAAAGGCTAAGCTAAAAATATACTTCAATTCCATTTATTTTTTGGGAAATGTGATGAGTCACAAAAAGTGTGCATTGA
Organism: Anableps anableps; assembly: GCA_014839685.1. Lineage (NCBI taxonomy): Eukaryota > Metazoa > Chordata > Actinopteri > Cyprinodontiformes > Anablepidae > Anableps > Anableps anableps. The sequence continues at coordinate 20,342,418 of CM026068.1, read as the reverse complement.
TTTTTTTTAAGACAGAAGTAAGACAGAAGTAATTCTTTCCTATTTTTTTTTCTTTTTCAAAAAGATTTTTTTTTTTTTGTACAATTAAGCTACTGTAATAAATGAAGAATAAATGCGAAGGACTCCAAGTATGTTAAAGTTCTAGTATTTGGCCACATGGGAGCTTATTCAGTGCAAATATCTGCATACAATAAATATTTTTTATAGGAGGTGGTATTATATCCATTGTTTAATTTTGCCAACTAAAACTGAGGTCATTATAAACACCCTCTTAAACTATATAATAATAATAATAATTTAAAAAAGGTGTTTTAACTGAAACATCTTAGTTAGAAATCATAATCCTGAGACTGAACAAACCTGACTGATGATGCAGCTTCTGCTGTCAAAATAAATCAGTCTTTAAAAGAGGGAAACCCTACAGGTGGGACCCAGGCAACAACACAACAAGGGAGGGAGGCACAGAAGAATCATTTCAACAAAATAATCCAAAACCTGGAATATTAAATAAGACACTGCAGTACATTTAATTAGTTTCATGTGCTTTACAGAGTTTAAATGTTTGCCTCAAACAACAAAAACATTATTGACAACATCTCACATTGTGCACTAAGAAAAAGACATTTGTTAAATTAAGTGAAAGAAATTTGTGATCTACACCTTCAGAAATACTGCAAGTTAATGATAAAAGTCTCATCAATGCAACACAAGCAAAAAGAAGAACCAACAGACAGGAACAAGACAGATGAGGGAAAAAAAATAAAACTTCAGGTTTAAATAAGTAAATATGCTTAGAAGAAAAACAACCTTTTTAAGGTGCTCAAAAGTTATCTGATTCAGAACATTGACAACTAATTAGGTACTTTTTTTTTCTTACACTTTACCACATTTGTAGCTAAAAACTCTGGTTTTACTATGATGGATCACTGTTCGTTAAGGACGGACTTACTGTTGCACCCCTGAAGCTACTATGTTACAATCACACTGTGTCCTATTGAGCAGAAGTAACTTTGCTCAAGCTGTTGCACAGATTTCCAGCAGAGAAGCACATGTTGGTCCATCAGTGGACATGCTTGAGTCCCGGTCCAGGAGAAATTAGATCACAACCTCCTCTGATCTCAGATTTCCTTTACAACAACCGTTCAGCTCTCTGCAGCATAATTAAATAATTAATTTCCAAAGCAATCATATTTGAAGTGAATAAAAAACACATTTAGCTACAAAAGACTTCCAAACTTGTATTGGAAAAAGTATAAGCACTCAGTGTTGGTGCTAAAAATAACTTTGACCCTATGTGACTTTCTGGAACAAATACGCTAGGGGAATAAAGTTTGTGTGTTTTTGCAGTGTCTTTTTTGACTCCAGTAAACAATTCAGGGGAAGTCTTTGTGGTTTATTCCTCTTTCTTTTTAATACCAACACACCATCCATCCATCCATGAACAGAGTGAAGCAGGATGGGTTTCTCACAGGATCCTGGTGTTGATTTACTTGGGGGCGGGGGGGGGGGGGGGGTTGGGGTCCTGCTGGGTGGAGCTGCAAGTTCACATTTAAAATGATGAGTCCATGCTCTCTGAGTGTCCATCGCTCTGCTCCATATGATCACCGACCGTATGTGGAAGTTCCTGGATTATTCATCCGATGAGCTTCTCCTTCCTACCTTTCAACAACAAACATCCATCATGTCAGAGGCTGAACATCACTTTTCATCACAAACTCATCCTGTCACAAACATCAGTAAAGGTTAGTGTATGTATGAGGCCCATCTCCATGAAGCTAAATCAGTTTCACTGTATTTAATAAAGTCTCTTGGGAGGTCAAGCTTAAAATTCTCCATCTAGACCACTGACGTCTTGCAACCATGGCAACCAGATATGAGGCTGCTCATGAGAGGTGGACTCAATAAGCTGTGGTCAAGAGGACAGACAAACACAGATTCAGCAGGGCAGCTCCACTGACCAACCAGTTTAAACTGAGGGATGAGGCTCTGATTCCCCTTCAGACTGCACCCTAAAGAACAATAGATATATTTTTTCAAATAACTGCAATGAGAGTGAACACCTACATTGAACACATACAGTTAAATTTTTTAAAGTGTGATTTATTTACTAACCACCTTAATTTTGCCATCATTAGAACCCAAAGCTATTCCTCTGTAATAAGCCTGTTCAAGTAAAAAATGTACCATAGTCCTCCTTTCCTAAAGCTTGATTCTCAATATCTTTTATTTATGATTTTTTTTCTCTGAACTGAATTTATACATTTTTAAAAGCCCTCCTACAGTTTCCATCAACACAAAAACATTTTACCCATTGATACACAGAACTAAAACATACAGTGGATCAAATAAGTATTGAGCACCTGACAATTTTTCATAGTTAACATATTTCTAAAGGAGCTACTGACATTTTCACCAGGTGTTGGTAACAGCCCAAGTAATCCACACACAGAAACCAAAACAAATAAGTTTGTTTTGGTTTTTGGATTCAGAAATTAAGAAATTAACTTATGTGTAATAATGTAAAATAACAGAGGGGAAAAGTATTGGACCTGCTTAAGGATATTTATTTAATACTTTGTACAAAAGCCTTTGTTGGTAATAACAGCTTCAAGACACCTCCTGAATAGAGAAACTAGTCGCATGTGTTGCTCAGGTGGGATTTATGCTCATTCTTCCAGTCTTTAAATCTTGAAGGTTCCGTTGGCCTCTTCTATGAACTCTGATTTTTATTTTTTTCCACAGATTTTCAATTGGATTCAAGTCAGGTGGTTGGCTGGGCCATTCTTCATTTTCTTTTTCTGAAGCCAATTGAGAGTTTCCTTGGCTCTGTGTTGGGGATCATTGTCTTGCTGAAATGTCCATCCTCGTTTCATCTTCATCATTCTGGTAGATGGCAGCAGATTTTTCACAAGAATGTCTCAATACATTTTTTCCATTTATCTTCCTTTCAATTATATGACGTTTGCTTGTCCTATATGCAGAAAAACAGCCCCACACCATGATGTTGCCACCTCAAAACTTCACTTGGGTACGGTGTTTTTGGGGTGATGTGCAGTGCATTCTATCCTCCAAACATGGTCTGTATTATAGCATCCAAAGAGTTCAATTTTGATCTCATCTGACCAGACTATGTTCTCCCAGTATTTTACAGGCTTGTCCAAATGTTGTGCAGCAAAATGTAAACAAGCTTCAACTTGCTTTTTCCTCAAAAATGGAGTCTTATGTGGTGAGCGTGCATACAGGCCATGGTTGTTGAGTGCATAGCTTATCGTTTTTTTTGAAACAATTGTGCCTACTAATTCCAGCTCTTTCTGAAGCTATCCACAAGTGGTCCTTGGCTCTTGGACAACTCTTCTGATGATCCTTTCATTTTTCTGTCAGAAATCTTGCACAGAGCACCTGGTCATGGCTGGTTTATGGTAGAATTATGTTCTTTCCACTTCTGGATTATGGCTAAAACAACGCTCACCAGAACATTCAGAAGTTTAGAAATCCTTCAGTAACCAATGCCATCAGAAAGATGCAACAATAACGTTATGAAGGTCTTGAGAGGGTTCTTTGCTTTTCCCCATCATGAGATGTTTCTTGTGTGACACCTTGGTAATGACAACTTTTTATAGGCCATCAGTTTGGACTGAACCAGCTGATAGTCATTTGCACTGACAAGGGGCAGGATGGCTAACAGTTCATGGATAAGAATATTTTTTAAAAGCCACTGTATGCTCAACTAGCTCTCTAGCTGTATATGACATCTACACTCAGCTGACTATGCATGCCAACAAAAATGATCCAGTAGAACAACTCTGCTATAAAACATTTATGAAGCATCTCATGTATTAGTTTCTGTTAACCTTAAAGAGTTAGAGTTATATTAGAATTAGTTATCTTAACTCCAATTCAAGATTTTTCCATCACCATATTTAGCTCCTAATAGTTCAGATGGTGGGAGGTTTCATTTTAGGAGCTGACTTGAAGGTCAGTGGAGTTGAAAAGGATTGTGTACTTTATGAGGTACATAAAGTAGATCATGTGAATCTAAAACACAGTTCTAGTGTAATCTGTAGTTTTCACAGTGAGTGAAAGTTACCTTGCTGCTGCCTTTGCTGTGAACGTTATCGCACATCTCTAAAGAGCTGAAACATAAACAGAAAAAGTTTTTAACACAGAAACAAAAGAAACATTAAAAATTGGACCAGTTGGAGAAAGAGACTCTCTCAGTGAATCTTCCTCCTGCTCCCACATCTACTGGGACTCCAACATCACTCCTCCTCTCACACTACTATCAAAAATCTTGTTGAGTTCATTCAAAATCAATAGGAAGCATCAACAGGAGGTAACAAAAAACAGCACCGCCACCTTGCACTTGTGTTTTTGTTAGTGGAAGTTCCAGCTGTAGTGACTCGGATCCTTGTACGCCACTACAATGTGCAGCCAACTAATGAGCAGTGTGTGACAGCTGAAACAGCAGGAGGAGACGACAGCAGCTTCAGATTCTGGACATTTGTTTGTCACAGCAGAGCGGGATGGTGTGGTGCTGCTCTGAAAGGTTTCATGAAGAATTGAGAGAACAGATGAAGAGGATGATGTGAATGCTGTTGAACAGGTCTGGTTTAATCTCGGTGTGCTTGAAACTGAGCCAAATAAACCCTCTGTCAAAGTTTGTTTATTCAAGTGTGCAGGGATATGAGCTGTGCTTTGAAACGGTGTTAACCAAAGTCTGTTTGCAGACGTGAATTTACTTAAAATGTGCTATTGTTTGTGTTTTTTTGGGGGGGATTTGGCAGAAATTTACCAGAACCACGCTTTCTCCAGGTCTGTTTTCTCAACTCTTAGTGAAATAGATCTGCAATATGAAGATGCTGCTGTGTCCTCCTCCTCATGTTGTCTGAGTTCTTAAATGTTTTCAGGCCCATACACAAATGAGTCTTTAAATTGGGTTTGTAAAACACACTCAAATCCATTTGACAGTAAAATTAATTTATGTTTAAATCCCACATTTAAAGAACCCAGATCCTGTTATAAAGATATATAGATCATGGTCAAATCACAGATCAGAGTTAACATTCATGCTGCGCAGGTATGAGCCGTACCTCTATTTCTCCCTCTAAGCTAAAGGATTACAGAGGAAAAAGGAAATAAAATGCATTCAGGCTCCATTTTTAAAAATGAATTCAGTCCTCCAAGAGACATTAAAGTTGTACTATACCAGTTTTGAGGTTTGTGACCACCTGTTCAGCGTGAATATCTCTGATTAGCCAACAGCTCCGGATCGAGCCGCCCGGTTTGTCTAAGATTAGTCCCAGTGATTGGCAGATTGACTCACAGCAAGCGCGTCTTGGCTGAAAGCTGCTACGCTGTTCCGCATCTCATTCTCACTGCCACGCAATGGGATCAGTGACACGTTACCGTGACGCGTGTCCGGCAGCGCGCGGCTCACCCGGTTCTGCTGGAGTCCATCCTGGGACCACAGGTTGCCATCATACTGAAGTGAGGACAGACAATCAAAAAAGATTTATTGTTTTTCTTATATCAAAACGCTTCAATAGAAAGAAGCCTTAAAGCGCAATCATGATTCGGGTCATTTAAACTGTCTTGCTGAGACCATACATCTAACTACAAAACATAAACAGGAAGAGATTCATGAATTTCAAATTATTGCGGCACATCTGCAACATGTGTTATTGTACAGAATCCTCCACATTTATTGGCATGCATTGTAAAGATGTGTAAATCATACAACAAATACAAATTGTGCATATAGTCACTCGGGATTCTGTTCTACATTATGAACTTGTTTTTACACAAAATCATAGGAACCGCAATTAGTGGCACCTTTGCTGTTAATACTTTGTCCACTCCTTTTTGTCCCCAATCTTCTCGTGTGTCCTGAGAGAGGGACCTTTGACCATTCCTGTAGATTGGATCATAAAAGTTGCATATTCCCAAAGAACTATTTTTACCCTCAGTCCAGCTAAGTAAAACTTGTATAGAGTGGCAAATCTCACATTACATTTTGAAAAAAGACAATTTACAATTTTTGACTATAGGAAAAGATGTTATTTTTAAAGATCCACTATTTTATTTGTAGGTTTTAAAAATAAGCAAAACAAACCTTTTGCGAAAAAAAAAAAAAAAAAAAATAAATAAATAAATAAATAAAAAAACTACAGTTCGGGCCGCATTAACAGAGAAAGCAGTTTCGAGGTGAAGAGTAATAGGTGCCTCCATGCAATGCATGGGAGGCAGTGTATTGCATTGCAATGCACTGCTCTCCTATGCATTGCTGTGGCAGGCCCCAAATATATAAAAACAGAATTAAGAATAAAAATACTGTACATAAAATTTCAACATAAATACAGTGTAGTTATAAAACAAATAGTGTACTCCAGTTAAATATTTAAAGTGATCAACTTTAAAAAGTATCAACTGAAATAATGCTTCTGTTACATTAGTTGTTTTTTTTTTGTTTGTTTTGGGGGTTTTTTAGGGTGCAATGAGAGAACACCAGTGCTTGCATTAGAAATAATTCTTTCTCAACTTAGCTGAATAAATGTGCACAAATTATAGTCTGGGTCTTTTTAAAATTGCCACTATGAGATTATGCTACTCTACCGACTGATTCATTTATATAGGGGTTCTTATACACCTTTATCAGGGGTGTCAGTAAATGCTGCAGAAGCAATATGTGTATATTTGCTTGTGAGAGAGAACACACCTGAATACTAAGAAATGTAGCATACCACTCCCTCATTTCCGACTGGGTTTCACAGCAGAGATACCTGCAAATAAATGGATAGTGATAAGGTGAGCCAGACAGTGGAACAAAATCAGGAGGTACAGAGTGTGTGTGTGTGTGTGTGTGTGTGTGTGTGTGTGTGTGTGTGTGTGTGTGTGTGTGTGTGTTAGAGAGACAGATAAGCCCTGTGAGAATGAGGAAAATTTGGGGAAACAAAACAAGAAAACAAAGAGTTAGTCATAGATATTAACTGATTTTGTCATGGCTTCCCCTATAGCACCTGGCGGTGACGTCAATGGAGCAAACACTGAACGCTGGCTAATTTGCAAAAGAAAGCATAGAAAACTTTGATGATGATTATTTATCTCTGCCTGTTTGCACTCAAGCAAAGTGTTGGTTATAGAAATCATTGTGTGTGTATGTGCATGATTGAAGCCACTTCGGTAGGAATCCAACATCACTTTGAATCATCAGTCACGTCGTGATAATGAATAAACAGCTTTATTCATACTGATATTACTGTTAGCTGAAATAATAAACCAAAATAATTATTTCAGAGCTCTCCACTGAGGTACAAGAGTGATACAAACAGACAAAACTAAACAGCATGCAGTGTTTGAGGTATACCACACATCAAGAGAACACACACACACACACACACACACACACACACACACACTGAAAAACCCCTTACACAGATTTCCTCTCTGCGCCTTGTTGGCATCATTATGCCTAATAGAGCTCATTAGTGCTTGTTACTGTGAATCAAAAGAGGAGCAAGCATTCCTACAGTTTCTATCTGCTAAAACAGTTTTCACTTGTTTGTTGCTTACAATTTACTGCCAACTGATCTACATTGTCAGCTGTAAACAACTGAGAGCTAAATGGGTGTTACTGCAGATACAAGACGTATTCTGCAAGAACAAGCTGGAAAATAGAGAAATTTAAGGCTAAACTTGAAGTATTGTGAAATTTTACTGGACACAAGAAAAGAAAAAAAAAATACAGCATCTTTATTTATTTGCCACTTTCTCCTTCTCCATCCCTATTGTCCTTATATGTTCCCTCTCCGTCTCTGTGTTTCCCTCTCAGGTGTGTTTCTAGATGGAAGAGAAGTGACAATGGAGCGTAACAAAACGATAATATGGCCCACAGCGTGACGGGGACAGGGCTCCCATTACATCCGTGAAGATGTTTACTGCTGTTGACAATGCCAGCCTCAGTGTGACTTCCGCACAAATATTATAACATGCAGAACTTGGGTGTCTGTGCAGAGGCATACACATTAGGCATTAACAGTGGAAAACCAACAGAAAAAGTGTTCAATGTCTCAAACTTGCACATCCTATACCATTTTAGGGATTACTTCAATATTTATTTGTTTGTTTTTATGATTTATGTCTGTTGCAATATTTAGTAAAATGTTTTTCTTCATTATGTTTTTCAAATTCAGTTGTCTGGCTCCATGTCAGGAAAACTGAACTTAATGACAATTTCTTCAAGCTTCATTACGTTTAATACGCTTAATGTGTTGAATCTAGCATACCCGTAGAGCCTCCTGTATCTTTAAGACTGCCCAAACCTTGCTAGATTGTGGCAGTTTTGAAAAACCTCATTAAAGGTGAAGGTAATCATAATGTTACTGTCCTCTCATCCACAAAGGGTTTTCCTTGATGCTTTTCAGTCTGTCCAACTGCAATGTTACCACTGCAAGAATCAAATAATGTTTCTTCATCTTCGGTAAAAGGAGGTTTCTGTGACTCCACCATCAGTTGCAGTCTTGGTGTGGAGAAGGAAACACCTTCAAGATACTTTTTTCAGCTTATTACAAGCATGACATTTAGGGGTTTTTTTATTACAGAGCACTGTTTTTTTCTTTTATTTCTCACACAGCATTTCTCACTGTGTGAGAAATCTGTGTGTAATAACCTAATGTTTTATGTGAGGGGAACTGTGACTTTTATAAATCTGTATTTTAAACCATATGACATAATGCTGTTTGCAAAATAGAATGCCAGGGCTTTCCTTTAACAAACACATTTTGCATTTGAGCGGCACAGCTTGAAAAAAATAGGAACTCCCTCAGTCTCTCAGCACCTAGTTTACGTATATTCATAAATTGGAGGTGTGGGCGCTTCTCCCTAATCCTAGTCCACAGGGAGCAAATGACACACCAATCTCAATGCGCAGGAGGCCTGAGCTTGTTGATTTTTAGCTGCTTGGCTTGATAGTTTTTTTACAGCAAGAGCAGTGCCAGAACATGATGTTCTGTTGTGGTGAAAAAAATGCTAAATAACTCTGAGAACTGTCAGGCCTTTCGTCTGTATTATGGGGTTGCGGCCTCAGCATAAGATAAGTAAATAATCTGGTAAATACAAACATTTTATTTATATAGCCCTTTTCACCAATAAAAAATATCACAAAGTACTTCATAGTATAGTATAAAAACACATAAAGCAGAGGTGTACATAAAATATTAAAAACAAAATGAAATTATCAATAATAAAAAAAAAAAGGTAAGGGATGTAGGTGTACTGTTATAAGGCTGAAGGAACAATGATGAAAGCAAGAAAAACAAACTCCAGAGTAACAAATTAATGCATAGGACCTTATGTGAACTGACTATCACAATCTCCACTAAACTTTCGAATAGAAAAAAAAAGCTAAAAAAAAAAGTTGGGAAACCCAAACGCTTTATGGCTTGTAAAGGAGAACACACTGCCTTCTTGATGCACCCGTAAACCTGTTCAAGTCCCTGCAGAGACCATCCATGTTTTGGTTTATTTTAATGTCAATGTGAAGTCTTAATCCACTTTAAAGGGAGCCTAATACACATATTATGCTGATGCACAAACACATATACAGAAGAACAGGGATGTGAAGAGACCTGGAGCAGAACACAGCCATGGTTATAGGTATACTGGTGCGTTTCCCCTCTAGGTGGAGCCGACCTTTCATATGCCTCACTCTCCAAACTCTCATGCAGGGATCTGACCTGTTTTCTCTGAGAGAAGAAAAGCCTTCGGCTTCTGATGTTTGTCATATTTACATGCATACTGCATGATAAATATGATCGAGCTGCCACTAACGGAGAAAATACCACAACGTTCTAAACATACAGAAAGCAAATACATCAGCACTACTGAATCTAAACCAAAGACAGCAATATCCTTAAACATTAAGCAAACATTAAACTCTTATTGGTGTTGCACTACTTTTTGGTGCCTTCACTCTGTGAATGACAAAGGAGGATTATTTAGCACTAACACAAGCTTTCAAATTAACTGTATTATGGGAAGAGAATTAGGAGAAATAGTCAATCAAAACTATTAGAGAGATTATTCAAGTCGTTACATATGTCTTTATTTTGACCATAAAATAGAAATGCTCGATACACGCCATTGTAGGAAGAAAAATCTTATGAATCTCATTATTCTCATAATGTAGTTCTGATAATTTATAGAAAAATTAAATCTAATCTAAACCAACAGCAATTGTGTGACACTGCCGAGGCCTCTTTCATTCCTTTACATTTTGCTTTCAAGGGCCAGAATTGCATCTAATCTTTAAAAATGGGCTTCATTAGTATTTTGTCTTGAAGGTCTTCTAACATTTTTCTTCAAGCCACTTTCTGTTCATACTTTCAGTCCAGTATTTGGCTATTTTAAGAAGAACGTCTGCTGTTGTTGTTTATCAAGCCAGTGAACTCTGATTTATTAATCACTGAAGTATTGAAAGTATTTTAAAGTTTAGGCGATAAATCAGTGTTTCCACACAATATGGACAACATAACTGTACACTTTGCAAACAGCAGATGATCACTTGATGAACAATGATTCTGTTCGTATGCTGGAGATAGATTGTTTCTGTCCTAAAACAAGTTTGCAAGAACGTCTGGAGCTCAGAGGAAAAGTATAAAAATCAGGGGTATTCAAGAAGGAGAGTTGTAAATTGAACAGTTAAATACTGAATTAGGTTTACTCTTCAAGGTTGCTTGAGAAGAGGGAGTTGTGGCAGAATCGAAGGTTATGAAAGATAATTAAGTGACAACTCTGAGACTAGATTCTTACCTGCATGCATCCTAATGTAAGAACAGTATGATGTGCTGTTTAGTGATATTATCTGATCAGTTACTACGGTTTATGCCGAAACTAAGAAATCCAAGTGACAAACTAAAGGATTGATCTGAGCTGTGGGAATTCTGAGAGAGCATGAGATGTCATATACTGCAAATCTTAGATCATTTATTGACAGTAACTCACCACTGTTGTCTCTCTGGCTTCTCTTGTTTCTTGCTCTCATACACAACAGTCAGACCCCAACTAAAAACAGAGGCAGAGAAAGATAGACATGAAATCGTGTTCAGATTAATTCCTGGACTTAGTCTGTCCTCTACTGGTGCCTCAGAATGTTTGCAAGTTTTATTGCATGAGCAAAAGATGAATAAATTGAAAGGAAAGAATATAGTTCAACCAATAAACATGTATTATCATTATTATTATTATTAGAGGTCATTATTTCAATTTTGCTAAGTAAAAATATACTCCCTAACCTTTATTAATTCAGTGTGGGTAAAAGTCCCACATGAGGAAATAACTGTTTTGTTTTATAAAACTACCAGAGCCACTCTTGTTGGCAACGCCACAAGTAAAACTTTGCGTGTTGTTGAGCAGCGTCTAAAGTCAATTCCTCAACTGCAGGTTTTAGATGTTTCCTTGGTTCAGCACACCTACATTTGATGTGTTGGAGTACATCTAAAACATGAAGGAGACTGGCCCATTGAGAACTGGAGTTGAACACCTCTACTCTAGATCAGAGGTCCTCAGGGTCCACTGTCCTGCAAGTTTTAGGCGTTTCCCTGCTGTTGCACACCTGGATTAAATGCATGGGTGATTAACAGGCTTCTGCAGCAACTGATGGCATGCTGAGGAGGTAAAGCAATCATTTGACTCCGTTGTGCTACAGTGGGGAAACATCTAAAACATGCAGGACTGTGGGCCCTGAGGACCAGGGTTGGGGACCTCTGCTCTACAGCAAAGCGCCTCTCTTAAGCTCTCTTCTGAGTCCTCAGGGTTTCTAGAAGATTTAGGTCTGGGGACTGAGAGCATCACAGAAGAGGATTGATTTTGTGTCTGGTGAACCATTTCTGTGTTGATTTAGCCTAATTGTTTCAGGCATTATCCTGTTGAAAGACATAATGATGAACCACTTGCAGTTTTCTGGCAGAGGAAACCAGATTTTTATTCAAAAAGTCCTTGTAAGCCAACAACTTCATGATACCATGCTAACTAACAACATTTCCAAGGCCTTTAAGAGAGAAACAGCCCCCACAGATTCACAGTTCCTCCATTGTACTTAACAGGGCACTAACTGCTTTTCCACGTTTAATGCAAAGCAAACCTGAAGAATTTGTTGTCAATATTTCCATCTTAGTCTCATTGAAACAAAACTCAGTTTCAGTGCTATAGATGTATCGCACGATTTATTTCTGAAATATCAAAACTATTCAGATCTTTCAGTTTAAAAGAGTATTTTAAGAGTATCAAGAGAATTTAGGAATATAAAATTTAATGTATAGCAAGGATAAATGTACAGAAGAATGTTTGAGGTCATTGATGCATAATTTAAGATTCATCTCTTTTTCCATTTACTTCAAAGAATTTTCTAGATAAGCCAACTATTTATTTGCCGTTTCGTGATCATGCGTGTGCTCACCATGTAGGAGGACGGAGCTTCTTCTTGATTCCCAAGTAAATCTTCAAGTTTTTCACAGCCCAATCTCGTTCTGGACGGTTACTCTGATAGAAAGAGTAAAACAGCTCGTTAGCCTGTGAAGGAATGTGCCGATCAATTTAAAGACAAAGGTAGTTTTTATCTCTTGTATTACTGTCACTCTTACTCTAACATCCTTGTACATTCTGAGAGAGGTGACATTGAGAATGAAAAATCGATCGTGGAAATTTCCAGAGGGCAGCCCCAAACCCAAGATGCTTCGCTCTTCTCTGAATTTCATCATCCCATGCTTGGATACATCCGCCTTAGTGGCTGAGAGGAAGAATCCAGGGGTTCTGAGTATACATGAATAACACTGGCAGATTTACGAGACATTTGATTTCTCTGTGTTTACCAAGGTAGAGGATCATGGCATCCATAGCAGGCTGCTTCTTAATGAGTAGATGGGACTCATTGCCAACAGAGTGAAGAATGGGTAAGACTCGCTCCTGATAATGCAGTGGACGTTCTGAGGAGGCATGTGTAAAAAAATTAAAAACCCAAATTATTCCAGTAAATGACAAAAGGCATTATAAAAAATGAGAAATCAACATGAAAGACAGGAAGGCAGAGATTTGGAGATTGGATTTTTGACTCGTACTGGGAAATGTGTCAAATCAGCTGGGTTTTACTGGCATTTGATAAGCCATCAACAAGCTTCCTGGCGGACGCCCAGGCAGTCCTGCATACCAAGCCAAACAAAAGAACCCACAGCAAACAGTTGAACTGCTGAGAAGGCTCTCTCTTTTTGAAGGGTCTGTTTCTCAATCTGAAAGAAGGGCACTTTACAGAGTTCTTGACATTCTTGTTTTTATGTAGCCTTTTTCATCTGTCACTGCTAAATCAACACAGCTTGTATTTAGTCAAATGAATCCACGCCGGCTTTTAAACTAAAAACTCGGAAATGGCCAGAAATGGTTGTTGGTTCACAAAAGCTAATATTGAACTTGAGCCACTTTACCAAACAGTGTAGAGGATTGTCTTCATGTTGCATTGATACTATTGAATTTAAGGAAGCAGCAGGTTTTTTAATATTTTTTTTTTTTTTTTTATGGTGTTTTGATTATTGTTTTTATGCACCTTTTATCTACCTATAATATTTATGCTGTTGTATTTTAGCTTGCAAAGGTCAGATCCTTATCTTCTAAAGCTTCAATAAAAAAATAAGCTGCACAGACTTGGTGCCAGCGTCATAAGAAGCTGCAGAGGTGAGTCACACCCTTCAAATTAAAAATGTCACCCCTGAAGGATTAAATAAATATGGGTTTTAATTATCAGAAATACTAAAAATACTTGTCGGCTTTTATTTAAAAAATAAATCCAAAATATCCAAAATTAGGAGGGAAGGTAGGGAGAGAAAGGAACAAAAATACTTCTGGCATAAGATGTTGGCACATGCTTCAGCACAATTAGATAAACAGATTTACAGATATGTTTTTTTTTTGTTTGTTTTTTGTTTTGTTTTTTTGCTAATTCTTTGCTAAATAGCTCAAGCTCAGTCAATCTGGTAGGAGAGGATCTTTTAAATTCAATTTTCAAGTCTTGGAAGAAATTATCCGCTAAATTTAGCCCTGGACTTTGACTGGGCCACTCTAATTCATGAATGTGCTATGATCTTAACCATTCCAGAGAATTTCTGTTTAAGGTTTTTCTCCAGCTGGAAGGTTAACCTTTGCCCAAGTATCAAGAGGTTTCCAGCCTCTTAACCCAGTTTTCTCAAGCATTCCCATATATTTAGCCCCCTCCATCTTCCCATCGACTCAGAACAACATCCATGCTCCTGATGAAGAAAAGTATTCCCACCGCATCATGCTGCCACCACAATGTTTTACATTAGAGATAGTATGAGGAGGTTAATGTAAAATGGTAAATGGCCTGTACTTGTGTAGTGCTTTATCAAGTCCAGAGGACCTCAAAGTGCTTCACACTACCTTCAGTCATTCACCAATTTTTAAACTAAAAACTCAAAGTTATTTGGCCAGAAGTGGTTGCTGGTTCACAAAAGCTAATATTAAACCTGAACCACTTTACCTAACAGTGTAGAGGATTATCTTCAAGAAAGCAGCAGGTCTTTTAATAGGCTTTTTATGGCGTTTTGATTATAGTTTTTATACACCTTTTTCCACCTGTAATACGTATGTTATTGTATTTTAGCTTGCAAAAGTCAGATTCTTATCTTCTAAAGCTTCAATAAAAAAAATAAGCTGCACAGACTTGGTGCCAGCGTCATAAGAAGCTGCGGAGGTGAGTCACCTTCTTCACATTAAAAATGTCACCCTCTGAAGGATTAAATAAATATGAGTTTTAATTATTAGAAATACTAAAAATACTTGTTGGCTTTCATTTAAAAAAATAAATCCAAAATATCCAAAATTAATTAAAAAACAATGTGCAAATTTTAGGTTGCACAAACCTTATTTACATAATCTGTGCAAGCAAACTAGTTTTCAATTTGAGTAATACTCCACCGCCCAATGTTCTGCTGATGCGTCATTTTTAACCACATATATCCCATAATATTAATATATTGTAACAATACAATACACCAAGCCGAACCGCTAATGTACATTGTTTTGTTTTTTTTACTGTGTGGAAACCTGCTGCAGGCAGGAAGTGAGAGCAACTGTGTGCTTGCAGGTACAGCAGAGACATGCAGAGGAATGAATAGATTATTGGATTGTCTCACTTCTAACTTTGCTCTCAGGCTGTTGTGCAGGCAAGTGCAGCTTAAATACCAGCGCAGATGTGGCCTTTACTTTAGAAGAGAGATAATTTTGTTAGCTGATGTTTCAAACAGAATCACGATTTTATTAAAGAGAAACTTTAACTATATTGTGGTTTAGAGGGGCATAATTACAAACGCAGTAAATTTTTTGTTGAAATTTCTGACTAAGCTTGCTTTTATTGTGATGACTAAAACAGGAAAAATATAAATGTAAATAAGAGCATCTTATCTGTGAATTTGGGAAATAAATGAAACAAGGGGGATGTGAACAAAGACAACAGGAGAGAGGTAAGCACATTGAAATCACAAGCTTAAGAATTAATTTGGTTTTAAATTAGCTTCACAAAAATTATTCTCTGGACTTCCCCTGTATTTATTTTCCTGCTGATGCAGGGCCTGCACTGATGTACACACAAGACACAGAAATTAAATAAAGTCATCAGTTGTTCCACCTTCTCCCCTTCCTTGTCACTCTTCCAATTATCTCACCTATTTCCTCCTTTTCGCAGACCTCCCAGCAGCTCCAGTAATCCTTATCTTTGACTGGAATGTTACGCCGGTCCAAAACCTCATACGCCAGCTCTGCTGCAGTCATTGAACCTGGAATCTGAGAGGAGAGCAAAACAAGAAATCCAGAGTTTAACCATAATCAGCATAGAAAAGAGGTGAATGCTTATTAATATAGTTAGATATTGCAGTAAAAAAAAGCAAAGCAGGCAAAATATGAAACATGATCAAATAAAATGTGATGTTGTGCTGAAGTCCACTTTACTTTTACATGCTGCTCTGCTGTGTCCTTCAGCTCCTCCAGATATACAGTACAGATGAAGTGGCCGTCACGTTCAGATCTCTGATGTGACTGACACAGACACGTGCAGAAAATGTCAGACAGACTACAACAGCATAGAAAGACATTAGCATGATAAGAACACAGTATAAAGGATGAATAAATGCTGTGTTCAAGTAAACCAAATGAAGCAATCAAGATGTGATTAAAGTGAATTTAGCTTCAGTTTAATAGCTTAATATAACATGCTGCATTAACTGTTTAGGAATTACAGCCATTTTTTTATACAACTACTTTAATACCATGCTTAAAGAAAAAAGGGTGACGTGGTGATGACTCTTTAGAAAACAGAACTTCTAATAAAGAGTCATAAATGCAATACTTGGAATAATCTGCAATTCTTCAGTCGTCTAAAGCAGCATAAAATAATAAGGAAGCAGGTCACAATTAAACTTTAACCTCTATATTGGTCGGCTGCCATCAAGTCTGAGCCTCTGGAAACAGGCAAGCAAACAGCATGAAGATCATAAACGTATAATAGGTCATGTGAGATTTGATAACAGCCTTACTGTGAGGCAGAAATTCCCTAATAAAGCAGCTGAGATCAGAATGAATATCAGTGGTGCTCACAGGAAACTTGGTGTTGAGTTTTTCTCGCATTTGGATGATGGCTTTGATTTCCTCCAGCTGCTTGTTCAGCTGCTGCTCATCCACCTACAAAAATCAGAATGAACACATTCACTCACAAACAAACACAAGCTTATCAATCAGCAACTTTAAAAACACTGTAATAGCAGCCTTTTGTAAAATCTAACATCTTTATCTGAAATCCAGACTGAAATCCAACCAAGAATATGTAGCAGGATTTGAAAACTGAGATTTGGGGGGGAAGGGGACAAATCTCAGTCACTAGATTTGTAGAACTGTGGCTGTCATTGCAGCAAAAGGTGTTTTTACATCTCAGCTTGATCTTACCGCCAATTTAAAAAGTCAGACTTTCTGACAGCTTTTCAGACCTGGATTTAACATATCGGGTTTGTCACTGATTGACATCATTGTAATGAATAAAACTGAAGCTATAAAAAGCATCGTTTCCTCACATTCTCCCTTTTGTGGCAGACTCACCTCAAATATGAGTGTGTAGTGCTGTATGAGGTCCTCTATGGCTCGGCCGGCAGTGTAGTCCTTCCCATCAGTTTGGAACAGAGTGGGACCAAACACTATGGCCAGGTTGTGGAGATTCATCTGATTTAGCTCAGAGAAACGCTGCACGCTGAAACACAGACAGAGGAAATAACCCACCTGAGCACACGCAGATAAAGTCAGTGAAGCTCATAGTTGATATCTGCTGATCTCTCACCAGTAGAGGTGGTTGATGAGGGCTTGTAGTGTAGCCTTGTTGACGCGAGGAAGTCTGTTCAACAGGACCTTGTACTCAGAGATTTTCTCATTTTCATCCTGAACAGCTGGAGTACATGACAGAGAAAACAGACACATCACAAGGAGGGAAGGTAGGGAGAGAAAGGAACAAAAGATACTGCTGGCATGACATGTTGGCACATGCTTCAGCACAATTGGATAAACAGATTTGACTTAAGATGATCAAGATTAAATATTTTCACAGCTCTTTCATAAACAACCACCTATACATTTCTTTCTCCTTTCAATGTCTTTAACTCCTTGAGACTCATAGCACGGTTAGAACAGATGTCTTTCAAAAGTATTCCTACCCCATACACATTCTCTGTTTCTACATTAAACTAAAACTTCAATGGATGTTTGAGGGATTTTATGTAATAGACCAACACAGAGTGCGGTGTCATTCAAAAGAAAATGATTTATGGTTTTCATATTCTTGAACTGTTAAAAGCTCTGAAAAGTGAGACTCCATTTGTATTCAGTCCTCTTGCCTCAATACGTCACAGAATCACCTTTAACTGCATTCACAGCAGCAAGTCTTTCAGGCTACATCTCTACCAGTTTTGCACATTTAGAGACTGATTTTTTTTTTTTTTTTTTTTTTTTTTTTTTTTTTTTGCTAATTCTTTGAACAGAGACGGACAGAGCGGTGGCTCAAACCGGCAACCCACCGATTAGATGACGAACTCCTACCACCATCGCCATCATCGCCCAACGTGCCATGTTAGTTCACTGTCACACATGATCTTTGCATGCAGGACAAAAGCCTTCTTCTGCATATTTGCTGTGCCTCTTTGGGGTCACAAATCAACAAGTGTGGTCTTGAGATCATATTCATCAATTAAACTAAAAAACAAAGATAAAAGCTACATACTGGCTGTTCGTGCCATTTTTGTTCTCATTATAGCGCCATTTATTTAACTTAGTAGAAATGCTTTCATACTCAATCGATAGTAAGGTGTCACAAGTCTCTTTCAATGTTATTTTGTGGGTCAGAAGTTGAGAAGTTTGGGAACCACTGCCTTTGGCTTGTGACAAACTGCCATCATGATGTCTTATGGTCTCCTTTCAACAACTGCTTTCTTCTTGGCATTCTTCCATAAAGGATAATGGGTGGATTGTATGACTAATTGCTATCCTGCTGACAGATTATCCCACCTCAGCTGTCAGTGTAGTGATAGGGAGTCCTACAGAGGAATGAATACAAGTGCACACTACACTCTTTAGATCTTATTTTAAAACATTTTGAAACTATGTATTATTTTCTATCTGTTTTTATGTATTCATTTGTGTTACATTCTAGTTTATGGTTGTTAATGACAGAATGTGAAAAGGTTTAAGGATTATGAATACTTTTATAAGGTCAAGTATCTCCAGCAGTGACTCGGCGAGAGGCAGAGTACACTCTGGACACGTCACCAGTCCACCACAGGACCAGCAGAGACACAGAGGACAGACAACCATTTATGACTCACACCAGTCTAATGAAGCCAGTTAACTCAACATACATGTTTTTGGATTTTGACGGAAGCCAGAGACAACCAACGCATGCACGGGGAGAACATGCTGGCGCTACACAGAAAGGCCTTAACAGGGTTTAAACACAGGACCTTCTCACAACAGTGCAAACAGCTGGACCGGCGTTCAGCAATGATGTAAGGCAACAGATTGTGAGCCTGTTGGGCCTATTTTGTAAATGTGTCCTGAATTGTTCACACAGCCAAATTATATCCCCACACAGGTACACGGTTGTGTCCAAATTACCAGTGGTGCTGAGCCAGTTGAGGGCATCCTCTGATGTAAACAGCCCCTCCTCTAACTCCCTGAAGAAGCGCTTGAGAGTGTTGGAGACGTCGTCCACTTGATGCTCTCCCTCCTTCAATCGAAGGCTACGAGCGTCTCGGCGGAATCTGTCGCACAAGGCTGCCACACGGGAGTTCACGCCGCTTTTCCGATAAATTCCTTCTGATGTCAAACCTGGACGAAATAAAAAAAACTAATTAACACTCATTTGGAAATTACACACAATTCTGCTGACATGCACACAATAGGAACAGAGTTACTAGATAATGAGAACATGTTCCAGGATTCAAACTATATCAGACTCAAATTCTTGGTCAGTGTTAGGCCCTGTTTAATATAATAAAAAAAGTTTTATTTAATTTTACACCAAATATAGATATACTGCAAATACCATAAATGTCCAAAAACTGCAAGCATGCAACAAAATAAATAAGTTAGGAAGGAACAAAGGGACCTATTTGTCTCCTAAAGAGGACATTAGTGAGTTGATATTATACAATAGACTAAACTGAATTCAATCAACAATCTTCTGCTGTTTTTTTTCTAGTGAGTCTAAAAATTAGTACACCTCTTTCATCACCTGAGCAACATCTGAGTCACAAAGCATCTACATGTGCATCCATGAGCTTATGGTTTCCAAGACAGCCATCCCTAAAATGTCCTTAAACTAAATACTTGACAGCTGACATGATGGTAACCATGGTGGAAGTTCTGAGGCAGTCGGTCTAAAGAGATCTGGTTAGACAAGCTCATTCATGGAAACTCATTATTTAATTAGTAAGTCTGGAAATGTATATATTCTTTTCATATTCCTATGTTCAGTCCTCATACTTATTCAGGCCTGAATCATTTTGAAATCAATTTTATACTCTACCGAACTTAAAGTGGCAAGAAAAAAAGTTGAATGGTTAAGGACAGGTTAAGAAAAGTCTACCAATTTCATAAAACTGTGTAAAACTGTGACATTCAACCATAATCTGAAGTTACTGAAGCTCAATAGAAGGTTTCACTATTGTTAACATTTGTTCCTAATGTTAAAAACTGTTTATTCTCAGTCAGCTGGTTGTTATTTTTCAAATTAAGAAAATTAACTAAAAACATCAATGTGAAAACACGTGCAACTATTATACCCACAACAAAGCCTCAGTAAATTAAAAAAAAAACAAAAAAAAAAAACAAAAAAAAAACATATTCCAGTTTTTCTATTTTGTTGTTTGTTTGGTAAAAGCAGCCGACATCAAATGTCTCTTTCCACCAACTCTGTGTTTACCTGTGTGAAAACAAATTCCTGTATGACATGAATTTATTCCCTCTCATATAACCAGAGACAGAGAGTGTGTGGGAAAGAATGAATAAACATGCAGCGCTCGATCACGTTGTAATGGATGATTGCATTAGCTAGATCAGCAGATGAACAAGGAAACAGGATCTGTTTTCCCTGTTGGAGGGTGGGAGGAAGCCTTACAGATGAGAGATAAAACGGAGAACACAAAACACGAGGAAAGAAAAGTTTAGAGGGAGAACGGAGTGAAATGGAGGTGGAACAGAGTTTCTTTGTTGTCGTGTGGTCCGTTGAGCTCTCCCACAGCCTGAACCTTTGTTACAGTCACATGAGTACACAGACACAGGTGGGGCTCTCACAGCACTGGAGATTATAACTACCGAACAGTTGAGAGCACTGGGAGTAAAACTAAGATAATATAGTGCCTTGCACTGGGATTTTGTGTGTGACCAACACAAAGTCGTACATATTTGTGAAGTGGAAGGAAAGTCATCCATGGTTTTCAACATTTTTTTATAAACAAAAGCTTGAAAAGTGTGCTGTGCGTTTGTATTCATCCCCCTTCACTCTTAGTCCCCTAAATAAAATCCCTTGCAACTAATTTCCTTCAGAAGTCACTTAATTAGGAAAATATTAGAAGCAACTAAAAAAAAAACAAAAAAACAATAGTAATAGTGATGTCAGTAGTGTGTGGTGGAAACACTGCACATCACTCATCCCCATGGTGAAACATGGTGAAGGCAGCATCAGGCTGTAAGATGCTTTTTTTCAGAAGGGACATGGAAGCTGGTCACAGGTGACGTGAAGATGAATGGTTAATTACCTCAGGGTAATTCCAGAGGAAAAACTTGCATCAGATTAACAAGCCTAAACATACAGCCAGAGCTATAATGGAATAGTTCAGATCAAAGCATATTCATATGTTAGCACGGCCCAGCCAAAGTTCAGACTTAAAGCCAATTGAGAATCTGTGGCAAGACTTGAATATTGATGTTCACTGCACACTTTAAGGATTTGCATGTGCTTTTTGTTCCACTTCACAACTATACACTAGTTTTTGGTCTACACATAAAAACAAGAATCAAGTAGTACAAACTCTTTAGCAAGGAACTGTATCCATGAGGATGATTTTTTTCTAAGAATGGTAGTTTGAGTCCAGATGACACATTTTTCTAATGAAATATAATGTTTTCCAAACTTAAACATTCAGATTCAGATTTCTGACAATTTTTAGCTAATTATTTACAGTATGAATACAAAGGTTCACAATAAAATTACAGAAGAATTTGACACAGTGCCCAGGTTTTTCTAGTTGAAAATACAAAATAACAGAACATACTGTGTAGAACACTTTTTTTTTTTTTTTTTAAAGTATATGGTCTAATCAGAGGGTTTGTTACCACTAATGTTTGTTTTTTACCAGAGCATTGGTCAGCTAAAGATATTTCTAGAGATGCATAAGTACATGCAATCATTGTTTTCATTAGGCTGATGGGAGATTCTCAGTAAAAAAAAATACAATGCTTCCACTGTATAATGGTATTTATCCAAGCATTTGGCAGAGGTTTGCTTTACTCTATGCTTCATACAGCTGGGAAAAAAAAAATAAAAAAAAAATCAGACTTTTCACTAAAAGGACTTTAAGAACATAGAAATGTCTTGAGAGGAATTTTTGTGGTTTTTAAACAGAAATGTTTTAAACCCTGATAATTGCTCCCTCCATTGTTGTCATTGTTATGTCAAAATCCAAAACAGAGATGCCTGAAGTGTTAAGAAAGTGACATTACTGGAGCACTTCATTATCAGAAATCTAATTTTCTAAGGAATAAAGATGTAACAGAATTATATTGCTTCATACTCTTTTACTTTAACAAATTCCAAAAGCAGTCTTACCGCACTGCGTGATGTAGTCGATGCAGCTGAGTACAATGACGGGTATATCTGTGTCTGTGAGCTGCTGCTGGCTCAGTGTGTCTCCTCCGCTCCCTGCAGCTGCTTGGATAGCTCCACACCAGCCGGTAAAGTCCAACTTTCTTTCTCCTTCAATGTACAAAGTCCTTAATAAAGACAGAGACACAAGCAAAATGAAGAAAATAAACAGCCGATACAAACAAAAATGTTTGACTCGTTTCTCTAATGAATATAATTTGAAATACCTAAAAGGCATGTGAAATTAGGAATTAAAAACAGGAATTTACACTATTACTTGAACTCACCTCCCTTTTTCCACAAGAACCAACACTTCATTGTCTTGTTGAATTGCTGTAAGAGAAAAAGAAATACATATTTAATCTGAGCAACACTGGTTTGTTGCCATCCTTGTTCTGTATATATTATTTCTGTGTTGAGAAAAGGGCCTTTTTGGGTTTGTCTTCTTACGTCTCACTTACAAAGTTCGTTGAGTTTACGCAGGTGGATCTCCTCTCCCTTGCTGTTCTCCAGGTAGACATGAAGAGTAGAGCCAGCAAGAGCGAACCAGCCAACCTTGGATTTCTGTAAGTTCAAGCCATCTTTACACTTCAGCCGACCGATCCGCTCAAAACTCAGCCTCAGCAAAGGCTCTGCTGTGGCTGGGATAAAGGTCTGCAGACAGGAGAAAATGAATTAAGAAGAATTTTCATACCTCATTCTGTAAAATCTTAACATCTATTGCTGTTAGAAATACACATTAAGTACAGTGGCCATTCATAAAGTCAACAGTCAATCGTGTGGCTGAACTCTTCAACATTGTTTCTGTCTGACCTTGTCTGACACATCCAATTTTCCAGTAATGGCCCAGTTTAGCACATATTTTGCTGGCTTGGTTTCTGCATGAAATATTTACTGGCTTTTAGCAGCTAACAGCAAGAACTCAGAGTAAAAAGGGCTTTATTTCACAGCTTCATGATTAAACAATGTTAGCTGAAAACATTGGTGTGGTGAACAAAAACAGAGAAAAGAAGGAAAACATAAAATAAACATCTTTTTTCCCGACAACCTTGTTCCTTCTTGGCATGACTTTCATATCTCCTATTTAATCAGAGCTCTGCAGTTTCAGGTGAATTAATAGAAAAAAGGAAAGACTGGCTGTGCATAGTAACTGGTTTTCTTGATGGTGCATAAATGTTACCTTGGCAATACACTTGACCCACTCCTTGTGGCTGTCTGGATCATCAGTGCCAAACAGATATATACGCTCAGATTCTGAGTAGAGTTCAAAGGTAAAGTCATACCTGTTGAGCGGAAAGAGATCATGAAGGAGTGAAACGACAAGAAAATTACCGAATAATAAGGGTGCAGGCTTCCTACACATTTTCATTTTAAAATTCCATTCTTTTTCAGACTCAAATTTCAGATTTTAGCACAAAGAAAATCTATTTCTGTAAAGTGTGAAACATCACAATGCTGAGGTTAGCTCCTGATTAGTCTGAACTGAACAGTTGGCAAAAATGTCCTCTAGAAAAGAAATTTTGCTACAACATTTTTTCCTCACTGTCTGACATTAAATCAGACTAAATGTTTTATGTCAGTTAGGTTTAACAAAATGATTTCTATTAGCTAAATGCAGTATGAGAGGTTTTTTTTAACATTTTTTAAAATATGCATAGTTTAAATAAATTTCTTTAGTATTTGGTAGAATTTCCTTTGAACTGTATGACTTGGCTCAAACATTTTGTTTATCCTCCCAAAAGCTTCTCACAGTAGTTTGCTTGAATTTTTGCCCATTCCTCCTGACAGAGCAGGGGTAATTGAGTCCAGTTATGTAAGCTGCCTTGCTCACAAACACTTCTTCAGCTTTGCAGACAAACTGTCTATGTGACTGAGATCAGAGCTTTGTAATGGCTGCTTCAAAACATTGATTTTGTTTCCCTTAATTTACTTTGTAACTAATTTAGTGGTATGATCGAGATCATTGTCCATTTGGAAAACCCACTTCTGCTTGAGCTTTTACTTCCTGGCTGATGTCTTGAGTTGTTGCTTAATTACTTCCACATAATGTTCTTTCTTCACCATGCCATCTATTTTTTAAAGTACACTAGTCCCTCTTCAAAACACTCACATGACATGACTCCGTACTCCAAATTTGGGACGGAGTTCTCAGTTTCCCTCTTTTCACTCCAAATATAGTGATGGTTATTATGGCCCAACACTTCAACCTTAATTTTATCAGACCACAGGACATGTCACCAAAAATTGAGGTATTTGTCCCTGAGAGCGTTTGCAAACTGGCTTTTTATGTTGCTTTTGCAGTAATGGCTTCTTATTTACTGAGTGGCCCTTCAGCCAGTGTTAGTACAGTTCTTGTTTCAACTTCAGTCAGCACCCTCATGAGGTATTTTGTAGGAATGCTCCAATCAGGTTTTATGCTGCCGATCACCAAAAGTGATCACATGGATTGGCTGTTAATTTTTTGATTTGGTTACAAATGCTACTGCCCCAGGGAGGAGGCAGAGGAGCTTGATTTTTTTTTTCACAGATTATCTGTCTCATGTTATACTGTCATGACACAGTGACAGTTTTATTATGTAAAAAAACACGTTTTTATAAAAGTTACATACTGTAGCTTTAAGGAGGCATGTGATGTTAGAGTAGTAGAGTAGACTGTCTGGTGGACTTTGAAATATTACGTCGCAGTAGCACGTAGCTGGAGTTCAACAGCGAGAGCAGTCTTCCACCCCTGAGAAAGACTGGTCATGTAGCCCAAATTAAATTATTTTTCAGGTTATATGCTGAGCCTTCTGACTATCACACTCATACAGGTGAGTGTTAGCAACTGTGGGCTGCTTTAACTGCTGTCTGACTGCTCCAGGTGTCTTTTTTTTTATTCTCTACAGTGAGCCTCGATAACTCACCATACTACGTCAAGTACTTTAATTTAAAATGTCATATTAAATTCGTTGTGTTGATGCATTTTGACATGCTTACCCCCACCCCAGAGGTATTTTTCCGTCGCATGTATGGCAAGATTCAAACTTCACATCACTCACAGGCAGAGCAAAAGTTCCACATAATAGACATGTTTGCTTAGGATTTGCTGCCACGCTTGCGCAGTGTGAAGGAAAAGGGGGGAGTTACTGGAGATTCCCATACTCTTTATACTTGCATATAACTGCTTCAACAGATGAACTTGGCACATTCATGTTTCAGGAAAATGTACTCTAGCATGAACAGTAATTATGCAGTTCCACAGTTCTCCTCCAGATATCTTTGCTGATTTCTTTTCATTTATCCTTGATGTCACACAAGGAAGCAGCGTGTTTGAGGTGTTGACTTAAATACATCCACAGGTGTGCCTCCTTTTTACTTAAATGCTGAAGCAAACAAAGCCATGGCATCATAATCTTTGCTTCCCAAATAGTTTCAAGGCAAAGTAGTCTTTGTGTACGCAAACTCTGAATTACAAGAAAGTAATAATAGCACCGACTAACGGAGCACTTAGCCGTAGCACCTGCGTGTGCCACCATGAAGAGGTAAAATGCTGTTTTAATCTACTCCTCAACACGCTGAAGACAAAAGTGCTCATAATAGCCTACAGGAAAGAAAAAACATTGTGGTCATTGAACCACTAAACATCTGGGGGGACAGCGTGGAGAGGGTAGCTGTCTTCCGCCTCCAGGGTGTTCACATTGAGGCCTCAAATGGAGCACAAACACCTCTGTCTTGCTAAAAAAAAAAAAAAAGGCCAAGCAACGAGTGTACTTCTTGAGGGTACTCAGGAAAAACAACATCAAACAGGAACTGCTAAAGTCTTTTTACAGATCCTCCATAGAAAGTACACTAACATCTGTATCTGCGTGTGGTACACCAGCAGGAGTGTGGCCCAGAGGGAAGAACTCCTAAGGGTTGTAAGAACAACACAGAAGATCATCGGTTGCCCTCTGCCTTCGCTGGAACAACTACACAGCGACCGCTGCTTCAAAAAAGCACAAAAGGTTTCAAAAGACATTTCCCACCCTGGTCATTCTCTTTTTCCAACTGATGCTGTCAGGAAGATGGTACAGAGCTATGGCTACTAGGACCAAAGACTCAAAAACAGTTTCCATCCCACAGCAATAACCAGACTTAAAGCAGTCAAAAACTATGCCTGTACCTGATTTTTACAAGCATAATACATACCTGTACATGTGCTACATGGATGTGCGTATATATGTCTTTTAAGCAAATTTTAACTTTTTTTACTGCATGCATGTTGCACTTCCTGATGGCACTTTAAATTTTGTTCTCCATGTGATAATGACAATAAAGTTTTCAATTTCTTCTATTTCTATCTCACAAAAATAAATTCTCCTCATTCTGCTATTTAAGAAATAGCATTAATTTATTTTAGTCTCTATTTGATGTCAGAGAGTGAGAAAAAAGTTTTTTTATACAATGTAGGTAAATATCTGGTTTAAACTGTATTTACAAGTGTTATTGAATTATGTGAAAGGAAAATATGAGCATGTGTGACTACCCGTGTTTCTCAGGTGCATCAACAGTCAAACAGACGATTTCCGACGCCTTAAGCGTTCCATTTGGATTGGCGTTCTTGTCACTTTCATAGTAGCTGAAGGTGCCATCATTTAGCGTGCACCAACGACGACTGAACTCTGAAAAGATAAACAGAGATTTACTTTGCAGAATTCCAAATTTTCAACATGAAGGATATATTTTTTAAATTTTTATCCTATTAGGTTGTTCATACAAGTTCTTCGTTAATCAGTTTAATGTCTTAACATAACAAAAATAAGCTTATTACTTAATAAAAATGTTATTGGTTCACAGATTTTTACACTTGCCCTCTTTCACTTTGCGCTCTGTGACAGCCCGCCCCATGGACGCCGTTTTGAACAAGAAGCCATTGTAAGACACACAAGGTGGTGGTTGGTAATGTTTCAGATCCATATCCCCCTCCATCTGTAACTGGGGAAGCTCTAAAAACAATACAAAAACAAAAGAATGTAAAGGCACGAAGTGAGAAAGAACATAGTTATCTGCAAAACTGATAAAACTTTGAAGATGATTTGAAGTCTGCCTCTTATCACAGATTATTATCTTTGTACAAAACATAATAGATGTTGACACAAATGACATCGCAGTCTAAGATGATAAGATGATGACGAGGTATTTAAACAACTTCATATTACACATTAAAGTTTGTTTACATATATTTATCTACATCTCTTATCTAATCCACTGAAACGTAGAACGCAATGGTTCAGTAAGAATTTCAGCCTCATGCAATACAACTGTGACAATGATTTCATTTTTACTTTAACTGTCATTGTTACACACAACTTTAAATTTACACAAGTTTTTGATGCTCCGAGGGTTGTACCTGTATTGAGGTTATGTCTGATTAACTCAGCCTGCAGAGGCTGGGAATGTGCGCTGGCCAGGGACTCAGGGGATGGATAACTTGCCATACCGGTTGAACAATTCACATCTGCACCGCAGAAAATCAGGCTCAGCGTCTCCAGCAAATCACTGCACTGCACATTGATGCAGAGGGCCTGGAGAGAGAGAAGAGGAGACACAAAACACAAAGACACATCAGCAAAGGCACAATTAGATCAAGACATCATGGGATAAGCAGTGACAGCCAAGAGCATTTTCTTTCTTACTTATTTCTGATGGTGAACACATAAAACATGTAAAACTCTGATTCATTTCTGGCATAGTGAGAGGAAAAGATAAGAAAGGTAAAATAATAATATATCCAGTTTGACCGGAAGGCTAACAAGTTATGTCATATCAGAGCACAAACAACATGCTTATCTCCAGTTATATTACACCATGTCAAATAACTTGCATACAGGCAAAGTGCTTCTGCAGAGATGGCTGAGAATCTAAATCAACATCACAAGTCTTGTGTCTGCACAACAGCACAGAAACATGAAAAGAGAAAGGTGAAGAAAAAAAGTGTAAAGCACAGATTAAACATGACTATTTCCATGTGGGGAAATACCCCCTGTAAATATGCCCCCCCATGTAAACAGATTGATGTGTGTATTATATTTTGGACATATTTTAAAACTTCCAGTCTGATTCAAACATTGCTAAAATCAAAACAACATTTATGACTGTGTTACCTTGTAAGGCTGATGTCAAGTCAGTGTGTCTGAGGCCTTCACAGAACAAATGTATCTAGACTGGGACTAAATCATGCACAGATAAATTATTTACTATCTGGATAACTTCTGAAGGCTTTTAATTTAATGTTACCTTCCTCATTACAACTATGCATTTCTGCGTGTGTATCATATAAAAACCTAATAAAATGAAGTTTACGGTTGTGATGTGACAGAGTGTGAGAAACTTGAAGGACTAAGAACACTTTTGCAAGGCACAGCATTTTGCCCTCTCCTAGAGTCAAGGTTTTCTTGTATTTGCTTTAAGAGTGAGGGAAGTTTTAATCCACACCATTTGAAAGGGTTTGGCTCTTTTTGGCCTGTGAGCCAGAGACAAAAAAAGTTGTTTTTGTGTTTGTGTTCTGTTCTGTTCTCAAGTAGAAAAAAAAATAAATAGGCAATGCTCATTAAAGACAACAAAAACCCTGCCTTCTCATTAACATCAAAATATAGTCTTTCAAAGTAATAATAATGCCTAGTCAGCATTTAAAAATATGTACGATACCAAAATAAAACAAAACAATAGATGGATTATTTTAGGTTTCTTGCACTTCTGGAGCAAGAAACCCACATTTTTAAAAGTTATTTACAAAAAGTTCAATTCTCTTTAATTCTACTGGATGCACTGAGCGCTACTATGTAGTTGGATAAGTTCTTGTTTTAAAACAACATTGATGAAGCAAACATTCATTCAAGAACAAAAGCTTTAGTGATTCTTCTGTAGCGAGACAACAATAATTACTGAAAACTACAGATAAAATTTCTCACCTTTAACAGCTATTTTCGCTGTTATTCTGGATTAACATAAAGCAGTGTCTGAAATTTGGATGACAAAACAAAAACAGATAGCACGCTAGTAACACTATGATAAGATCTGTAGATTATAGTAACATAAACACCGGAAAAAGAAAGAAGAAGATGAGGATATAGAGAGGGATTCATTTTGGCAAGTTTTTTTGAAGATCTCAGGAAGTTGTCTCTGATTCACACAACTGAACTCAGATACACACACACACACACACACACACACACACACACACACACACACACGCACGCACGCACGCATGCACGTCTGTCTTGGGCTAATCCCAATAAGTTGTTTTGGTTCTGACTGAGAAATTCCACATGTCTCCGTTACACACCACCACATCCAGACTGTGCCTCTCCTATGTTTAAGCGCTACTAAAACAGTGCAAACACATCCAGACAAACAAACCAATTAACGCAGATTAAAATTGCACAAGAAAACCCCCAACACACAGACAATCACACACAAACGAACAAAAACACACACCCAGAAAACACAAAGAGAAACGGCAACTCTAAACAAAAGCTGTGGTCAGGCATCTGGAGACAAGCACATCCTCATGAGACTCAGAACGATACACACCACATTAGTGCAACAATAAAACCGCCAAACAGTGCATGTAAATCAGGCTTTCTTCACAGTTCCTTTTGGGTTTCACAGAACTTAGATTTGTCATTCAGCTCCTAATGGGTAGAAGACTGGTTCCATTTATATACAGAACCAATCAAAGACAGTTTGGAGACACTTTTTCTGGCAAAAGTTACTCTAGAAGCAATAAAAGAGGAAGATAAAAGTCAAAACAGAACAAGAAAGAATGAGGTAAGCTAGATGAAGTAAATTAGTTATAATGCTGATCACTTCAACCAGAGTAGAAGGAAACAATGAAGCGATAAGAATAAAGGATTTCACAAGACTCGATCTGAATACCGATGAGGCATCAGAACAGTTAGCAAAAACAAATGAGTGGCTGTATGCGCAGAACCAGTTGGATCAATAGCAATCAATTTAGAAGTGCTGCAATGTTTGCGAAAACACGTCTGACATAACGGACAAAAATAACGTTGTCCGACGAAAAATTAAAATCCTCGGACATGTTGACTGACGTGATTCTCTTCTAACCTTGCAAATATATTACCATTAAAAAAAATATTAGAAGCTGCAGGGCTGGACAGCGTGACAAATATGTCGCTTCTGCAATGAAAAAAAACTGTCTGTGCTGATTACTGCGCTGATGTCGCACGTGTCTGACAAAGTCTGCAGTAGTTGTGTCAGTCTTGGAGCAGATAGGTGACAGGTGGGAGCTGAATCATAAGGATTTAAATCTGTTTCCATGGTACAGCTTTCCTCAACAGGTCTTTGTATTTCTATCGGCTACATGACTTCACATCATGGCGCACAGTGACTGCGCTGCATCCAAGCTGAGCGGATTGTGGTGCAGAGGTGGAAGCAAGGTAGAACAAACAAGGGTTTGAAGTAATAATATTTATTCATGTGTGTCAGACCCACTGTGTTTAACCCTCAAGTCAGTTTTAATTTAGTGCATCATATTCAAAATATTTAAAAGGTATTAATGCTTGAATATTAATGCTTATATAAAAAGCCTGGGCTGCAATAAACTTTACAGAAGTGAGTGACTCACAACATGAAGGTCAAAGATTGACATAAACATAAAAAATTCTGATTAATTGAAGCTATTTATCTTCTTTCTTAAGTTATTGTTCATTAAAAATATTATCCACATAAGACTTCTCATCAGAGGGGGTTAGTGGGGTAATTTAATCTTAGGTGGTTTATTATGTTTGGGGGGTTTTTAAGCACAGTGACTGTCCAAAACTCATGGTAGAAATTGTTTTGCATTTTGCAAAACAATCACATTGATGTTGGGTTTTTTTTTTTTTCAAATTATTAAACAAATCATTGTAGCAATACTTACAATAAAGATAAGTGTGACCTCAAACCACTTTTATTCGCAATGAATATCTATATCAAATTACAGTTCGAACTGTATCAAGTGACTGTAAAGCTTTACTCAAAAGAGACACTGAAATCAGAAGTACAGTAAACCTCCAATTTCCTACAGCTGGTCTCAAAGTCCTGTTCATCAAAGCTCTCACAGTCATCACCATCAGAATCATTACTGACAGGCATATCACTGTCCTCTTCAGAAGCTGTAAGCAAAGCAGCAGCAGCTATAATTGGTTGTATTTATAAAATTGTTATCTACGATGTTTAAAGTACAGTGTAAAATATGCAAATACTGGCGGTCACTACATGACCCACTACTAAATAGATACAAATCTGTAGCACATGAGTACATAGTCCTACGAGTTTCGAAACTGTCCTTCCTGAGACACTCCCATGTCTGCCAGTTTTGCAGATGCAGCTCAATTTATCGCGAAGACTCGTGCTGATCAGTGGAGAGGTTGTGTCACTCCCTCCCTTCTCTTGCTAAATCTTTCCATTAGACGTTAAATAAACTGCTTCTTTTAACCCAAAGGTCAAAATAACCATGAGAACAAAGCTATGATTAGTTACAGACTCAGTTTTGAACTATGATTTATGGAAAACAACCTCCCAATCCAAGAAAACCACAAATTGAGGCACACCCCAAACACAAAGAATATACATACAAATATGGGTCTGAGGTATTGACAGGGATGATTCATTTCAGGTTTGATGCTTGTGTTGATAATCAAGAAAACTGAAATTTGTTGGTGATATGAATAAAAGTAAAACATACCACATTCATTGTAAAAATGCAATCCATGAAGCACCACAAACATCTGAACCTAATGAGAACCTGTAGAAAGTCAAGCCAAGCCGTTTCCCCCACCATAATCTCTATTATCTTAACTGGGTAAAGTGCTATATAAAGTGTAAAATATCAAATCCATTATAAGTAATACGGCTGCAGTACAAAGTTAGTGGTACAATATTTCTGGTCAAGTTAAAGTCTGTCCCATGCTTGCCTCTTTTTTAAACTGCAGTGACGTTTTTTATGTGAGCTAGCGCAACATAATTTCATTCTGTATTGTCTCTTTGAAGTGGTGCTGAATGGCGACAAAGTGAATCTTGAATTTTGAACAACTATGTAATCGCAGATCAGCACTGAATATGAAGGTGAGCACTTCAGGCTTTACATTCTGTTGTATTTTAATTCAGTTCAGCTTGTTTATGTAGTGCCAATTCACAACAAATGTCGTCTTGAGGCACTTTACAAAAAGTCACTTCAATTCATATTCCATCACACATACATTCCAATTAATCCTAGTTATCAAACAATGCTCTAAGCTCAGTTCATTATTCAAATTACCATAGTTAAAATTTTCTATCTAAGGAAACCCGAGTCATTCACTTGCAGCATTCACTCCTATTTAGGTGTGAAACTCTTATTTTGAAGTAACACAAGAAGAAGTTTGTGAATTGCCCTGCTGTGTTGACAGAGTCAATAAAAACAAAACTGCTCATTGGGCTGGCAAACATCACTCAATTACATTAGTGTTGAAAGAACTTCTAACTCTTTTAAATTTGTTAGCTTGACAGAATTTTGGCATACTAAAAAAAGTGGTAAAAAAGAAGCAGTGACAGAATGAGAGAAAA
Source organism: Anableps anableps (assembly GCA_014839685.1). Lineage (NCBI taxonomy): Eukaryota > Metazoa > Chordata > Actinopteri > Cyprinodontiformes > Anablepidae > Anableps > Anableps anableps. The sequence goes on along the minus strand of CM026068.1, from coordinate 20,309,396 downwards.
TAGGTACAAAACCTCAGCCTTGGCAGCCACTTCAAGCATTTAGCATGCCAAGATAAATACATTTTCATGAGTGCAGAAAGAGTATTGCATAGTATTGTTTGAGATTGGTCTGACATACTGGTCTGGTAAATATACTATTGTATGATAGAGGAAATAGGTTGGAATGTAAGAATGAAAGCCTTTCAAAAACTTACATTTATAAGAAAATTACTAACATCCGACTGGTTGCACAGTGATGCAGTTGTTGGCAGTGTTGGCTTACAGCAAGAAGATCCTGGGTTCAAAAATCTGGTCTGGATTCTTTCTGCATGTTATTTGCACGTTTTATCTATGTTCTCTCCAGATGCTACAACTTCATCCCAAAGTCCAAAAACATGCATGTTTATTAAATTGATCTCCCTAAATTGTCCTTAACAGTGTATGTGGGAATGGTTGTGTGTATCTAGCTTGCACTGTGATGAACTGGTGACTTGTCCTGGGATAGGCACCAGCCCCCGTGACCCCGCAAGGATGAATGGCTGGATGGATGAATTTAGTTGGTAATGGCTTCATCTGTCAAGGGTCTGGTGAGTTACAAAAGAATCAAAACTATGAAAAGAGTTAAAATACTTCCCATTTTGAGGACTTTCATGATATTTCCAATTTGATCAACATTATCAGATTGTAATGGAGCATGAAGTGAAGCTTTCCACAGACAAATAACATTAGCTCATTCAGAAATGGTGCTTTGCTGACAAGAAGTATGGATGACTGCATTGTAATGTTTTGAGATGGCAGACTGTTATCATATTAACTGTGTATAGCAGTTTTGTAAACTAAACAATCCAGTCTACTGTTCCATGTGGACGCACATGTGAGAACAGTATATGTGGGTTAGTGTGCTGCTCAGATAAAGCTGAGCAAGTTCCCTTTGACCGACTGACATGAACTAACTGGAGCAAAGTACAATGAGGAAATGGGTTGTTTGAGTGCTTAAGACCTCACCCTTTAACATCTGCTGTCTATGAAACAGAGCAAAGTAATGGCACGCACACACACACACGCACACACACACACTGGAGAAGGGAATACAAGAATCTTACATAGTTTCCTCCAGAGAGAAAGAGAGACAGAGGGAGATTTTTATCTGGGTGTGTCTTAAAAATCACAGACCTCCATCTGGCCTTTGCAGTTTCATTGGATGGAGTTGGAGGAAAATGAAAAGATGAGGGGAAACAGAAGAAAGGAAAATATTATGGAAAGAAGATGAAAGGATTTGAGGCTCCATGTTTAATCAGATGGTGATTACACTTGGCTGGAAACTCAACATATAGAAACACATGCAAAGACGCAATACGTTAAAACTAGGCCCACAGTGACACACATATACTGTATGTACACTTGTATATTAAATCCAGATGAGAATAACATAGCCACACTCCAGCATTACATCACCAGGAACAATTTACAGAGAAGGGGAGAGGTGAAAATCCAGACAGATTAAAGGGAGACGAATGAGAGAACAATGAACAAAAAAAAAAAAAAAAAAAAAAAAAAAAAAAAAAAAGAATGCGACACAAAAAAGAAAGAGGGTAAAAACCCAAATGCTTTAAGTGGCTCCAACTGATGATAGCCTGACCTAGTTTTTGATGCAGCCAGGTAATGACCATCTGATAACTTGGGAACACTCAGTCTGTCTATAGAACACTGAATTTGAATCCCCAGATACACAGGTGATCATTAAGCATCAACAAATAAAACAAGACCATGACATCACAGAAAAAGTAAGTTACTTGGCTCTGATCAGTAGCACACTGAACATTTTACACAATCGACACGGAGTAAACAAAACAGAGTACATCATAAGTACTACACAAACCTCAAAGATGTGAAAAGACTTCATATTTCACATAATGCACTTTGTTTGCTCCTGTTTATCCTTAAAAAAGTTAATGTACAATAAAAGAAACAGTGTAACAGCAGCTTGAGCTTGAGAAAGTTTGGTTCTGCCAAACAAATGGTCTTTTGTATAACAAAGCTGTGTAAAGATATTTTCACTTGGTCAGGATATTATAAACTCAATGTCATACTGTACATTTTTACTGTTAACTTTCTCTCACTTTCTGTTTATCTTTAGTCACAGATTGTCTTTGTACATTCAAGCAGGCTATGAAAACCTTTATGCGACAGCACATCACAGAGAATGTTAGACCAGTGAATGGCTGTCATTTGATTCTCAGCTCAATGATGCCAAACCAGCATGTGTCCTCCTAAAAAACCAAACCACAGTTTGCCAGCAACATGGGGGGATTTCTTTAGCTGTTCAAAGACATTTAGTGTTGTTCGAGTAACAATTAACACTACAGTGTATCACTGTTTCAGTGGTTTTGCCTTCATCAACAGGTTATGTCCTATAATTGAGTTTAAAGCCTCTATAATTAAGACTGCATAGATTGTTGTTGCTGCCATCCAGCTGGCTGAGACAAGGCTACTACACTTTTCCTTTGGTTACAAGAAAGACTAATTTGGCTTTTGGCATATAATTCTGCTTGTGAAAAACAAAATGTTATGGTGTAGAAACCAAAAGAGTGCTACTCGTCGCTTTTATTAAAGTAATGCTGTTTTATGATTAAAGTTAACAAGCAACAATTCTATAAAAGCAGCTGGTTACCCAAGCAGATGTGGACCACTTCATTCATCTTGGCAGTTGGAGCTCAAACCTGGGAATGACGTCTCACCCTAGAAGAGCATATTTTGGCTGGATGTGGGGAAACCAACTTGATATGTCAATTTTTGTGGAGCTAACATCTATTAGCAATACAAGATACTATATTTCTCTCCATTTTATGTGTTTAACAGAAAAAGAACATGTATGGATAAATAGATATTTCACGGTTTGTGTCTTATTGGTTTAATGAAATATAAACCATCATAGCTAATAAATTCCTTGACAGTAATATAGCAACAGTTATACTGTACACTCAACTTGGGGCTGTTTGGTGAGCTCCAACTTTTGGAGATGGAATTCCAACTTCAAGTGTATTTTTATTTCTGACTAAGAAGTATGAAAATACAATATTTGAGTAGAGATTGGATTTACGGGTCTTTGAAGGAAGATGAATTTCGGGGATCATCCATTTCAAAGAGGGACTGGCTCATGTTTATATTTAGTGCAATAAATCAATCACTGTGTCCTAATTATCAGGATAATTTTTGAATACAGATCCCATTGATCTGATCAGTTTTAACATCAACTACAAAGAGAAATCAGATTTTTCCTGCTTTAGCTCCATGTTTTTATTGGCTCCCTACTCAGAATCCAGAATACAATCCAGAACAAAATGAAATCCTTCTATCCATACACTGATAGAGACGCTTGACAAATTTTACACAGGAGCGGTCTTTCAGCTTTGGTTTGGCTAAAGCTTTGCAATTAATCAAAACTTAAAATCAGGTTTTAAACTTGTGCTCCAAAGAGATGTGCAAATACAAATAGACACAGCATTCCAGTTGGACGTCTTGTGGACACTGTCCAATCAACACAACATCTGCTCTACACAGCATGTTGTAAAGAAAACACAGCCGTAATTTCCTGTATTTTGTCCTGCCTCCTGGGTGCTGCAGACAGACACTCCAACCACCATCAGATTTCCAACTGTGTGAGAGCATCTCCAAAAGAAAGTCCCTCGTTTAGAAGGAGCATATGTGACCGGGGACAGTGGTTAGAGAGCTGGACCAAATTGTCCAAACATTCCCCTGCAAACCTCCAGTATTTATAAGTTAACACATTTCCTGTTTCTGCTTCTATAGGCTCAGGCTGCTAGAGGACCTCTATCTGCCATGACTGCACATCATTAACCTCATTGTTGGGTTTTTTGACTTCCTTTCCACCTTCTTCAATCATCTCTGGTTTTATCTTTCTGAGCATCTAGAACTTGCCTGACCAACCTGCACAAAGTTTCATTTTGTGTATTCGTCTTCTTTCCAATTTTGCCCATTCCTCCTCCTAAAGTTTCCCATCACCCAAACAATTGAGGAATTTTGTTCTGCTAGAAACACCTTACAAGTAAAATACAGCTATGCCTTCCTTTCCCATAGAGTGCAGAGTGATATGACTTTTAGTGGTGAATCACTAAAGCATGAAAAATTTATTGAACTGGCGATCAATAGTTGGCTACATGCTGAAAAAGAGTCATGAAAGAGCAAATGGCAGTGAAGTGGTGTTAACTTATGTGTACACATGAACAACAACAAAAAAGGGCACACAAGCATGCCCACACATGCACATTAATATGCATGTTAACATATCCTAGCCCACTCCAGTGAAGAAAATAGACACAATCACTTCAGTGTGTTCTCACAAGCACAGACCTAGATAATGTTTTCTGCAGCCTCAAAACTATGCAACATAAGCACTCTCTCACATGCATTTGAACTGTTTCACAGAGATAACATTCAGAGACTCAAAGTCCACTAACACACTGTGGACCCTTGTTAAAAGACCCATTTATCTTTGTACTGTTAACAAAACCGTGTGGAAAACAGAAATACAGGCACACTATTTTCACTACCCTTCAGAAAACCTTCAGGTTTTCAGTTCCTTTGAAACGCAGCTCAGTTTTACTGTCAGCTCATAGAAAATAACAACAGGTTTATAATGTAAAACTTTTACAAAGCCAAAGTCAGACAGAGAGTTTAAAAGCAACTTACAAATGAGACAAAAAGCCAAGAAGGACCAGATCAACTTTCTTGAACAGTCCCAGCAAAACAATGAGGACGGGAGAGGGATGAAAAGCAGTGGAGGGAGGGAGAGGCGGAGTTAGAGCACATTCCTGTTAAATCAGTGAGTAGTGATGTCACATTCAGGAAAAAAGAAAAACACAGAAAAAAGAAACTGTAAAATAAGCCAGCACTGAACCAGAACACCTGTATTTAGTAAAATGTACTCAAATACCTAAATGAAACACATCTAATGTTGAACTTACTGTTTACTTTTTCTAAATCTTTTCCAACATAGCTACAAAGTTGCCAAAAAACAAATATTTTTTTAAGACACACCCAAGTGGGAAAAGAAGAAGTAATGCACTGAAGAATTTCAAGTATTTCACCCATGCAAGCATCAAAAAAGGTAGAATAGCTGTCAGCAGTCTGTCAAGAATCAGTCCAGCTCTACTATCTAAAAATGCAGAAGAGTTTAAATTCCCAGCAACTGAAAAAGCAGTAGCAGCTGGAGCAGTGTAAAAAATGTTTTAACTTCCTTTATAACCCTCTGCAAATTACAAACACCTGACTCACACACACACACACACACACACACACACACACACACACACACACACACACACACACACACACACACACTCTTTAGGGAGGGAAACAGTAATTCATAGTCAGGTGTTAAATGTGACTCAATAACACACTGTGTGTCTGTGAACTGAACACAATGTTGCTGAATGTGGGTTAAATTGTGATTAAGGGACCCAAACTTAAACTGAAACACTAAGATTTCTGACTACACATTATGAGTCTCAGCAAAACCACAACAAAAAAAAAACAACAAAAAAAAAACATCCTGGTTCCAAAATGTCCTACAGCAGACTGAAGGTGTAGAGAGTAATTTCTCCAACTGACAAGGACACAAAGAAAACCTGCTTGTCACTCTGGAGGGGAATACTGTGTTTCTGTACCCGAGCTGTTTTGCAACATTTTCTCTCAGGTAAAAGGAGCAAGAACACAGCATTCAAGAGTATTAAATCATTTGTGTTTACTTTACTCTGGCACTAAATTTTAAAAATGTGTATTAAGGGTAGAACAGCCTTTTTTGCTGGAACTGGAAGTTCTTGAGTTTAGCTTCATTATGTGATCTTTGGTGCTCCTGACTGGTTGGCAATTACTGCTACAAGATATATATACAATATCTTATGGAAAACAAAGCCAATAAATAATACAGATGCAATGTCCAGAATGTTTTGGCTGATTTTCAATCTCCAGTTTTTGTTAAGCTTTGGCCTGCCATCTATCCATCCATTATACTTGCTTGTCCTTGCAGGATCATGTGGTGAGTTGCTGGTGCCTATCCTATCTCCAGTGCTCATTGGGCAAGAGGTGGGGTACACTAGACAGTCTATTACAGAGACATATAAGACCAAAAAAACCATCCACACACACACACACACACACACACACTTGCTCCTAAGGATGAATCAGAGTAACCAATTGCCTTAATCGATTATTGATGAGGGTTCGAATCTCTTCATGGTTGCTTTTAAAGGACAAACCCCAGTACTGGGTTGAATGTCTCTGTATCATTTCCTGCTTATCTCAACGATGATGCTCAATGAGTATTTAGTTAGGAAGGGCCTGTGTCTAGTTTGTGCTAACCAAGATATACAACTGAACACATTTCATGTGATGCATCAACACAGGCTGTCTGACACCCTCTTCACACAAGACTTGCTAAATCACAAAGCTCTTTTCTGATTTGTATCCTGAAAAGATCAGAACATCCATATCAAAGCTGTACAAGTCCCAAGTTGTTAAACCCATATTCAATAAGAGCCAATGCAAGGAGATTTTGGTAAGGTTTGTGAAACAAGCACACAAGAACTAAATATACCACAAAAAAAAAAAAACAACAACTATACTACACAAAATAAACAAAGCTAAATCTTACGCTAACATTTTTCTCTGCAAGATGTTGTGTGTGTGTGTGTTCTTATGTTTGTAAAGTCCACTGAAGTTCCTGAATCTATGCTGCAGTAAATCTGTAGTGTGTGGCAGATCCATCCAGCCTAATCATAAAAAACTGTCAGCAGTTTTTTAATTCGATATATTTTTTTGAAACTTGAGTTCTTTTAGATGATAAAACACATCTCTGTAAGGTACCTTGATGACACATCTTCTAATTCTTCATACAATATTACTGGCTGGCATCTACTGCAAGTATGACATCGTTCAAAACTACTTCAAACAACCTTTTGAAATTGCCTTATGCCTTTAAGGTTTTGGTGTTTTCAAGAATATAAAGGGTACCACCTATGCTTAAGATGACTGCAATGTCTCTAATAGGGTTTCTAACTTAGCCACTACATGGCTAAAATGTGTTGGTGAGTGCTCAATAACAAGCTGTTCCAGTGACCACATGAATTTAAAAAATGGGACCACGTAGACTAATGGACAAGGCGTCTGACTTTAAATCATGTTTTTTGGCCCCACATAAACCCAAGCATGCACAGAGAGAACATGCAAACTCCATGCAGAAACACTACAGTCTGGGATTTCTACCCAGGACCTTCTTGCTGCAAGGCTCTCCTAAACCACTCTTAGCCGAATGCAATTACTCTTTAAGACCTATAATAAAAAGAACTTAAGAACACCATTCAGATTTCTTCCATCAGTGAGTGGCCATTAATTCTTCAACTAGAAGCAGAGGTGAATAAAAAAAAACATAGGTTTGAAAAACGGGATTATGGAATATTTGACAACAAGACAAAATGATAAAAACAGTTGACATTTTAACCTGGCTCCAAATCTTACATTAGCAAGCAGCACAATTAGCCAGTGGCAGTCTCTCTGTGTGTATTTTAGAAAATGTAGATCCTCCAACACTGAGATTTTCAAAAGGCTATCAATATTTCCAAATCCAGTATTTTCCAGGTCAAATACTGAAAGCTCAAAACAATGAACCAATGTTGGTTTACTCTGTTCAGCCTTGCTGTTGGAAATACACAGAAGCAAAGACTTCAAATAGTGATTTCAACTTACATTGTTAAGCTCTCTCTGGTTCCCATACAGTGGATGGTATTTTCTGTATTTGCCCTGGCGATATTTGTTAGAGATGAAGCGGCGTCTGTCTTCACTGCAGCTAGAGGGGGATAGAGCTTCACTTGGCGGGACGTTAGCAGCCCAGAAACTGTTCACCCGTTTGTTGCCGAGCCCTAGGAAAACCTGTGTCATAGATGAATAAACCATTTAAATTTGAAACTAAGAAATCAGAATTTAGAGAAGAAAATAACAGGTTTAACAGTTTCAGTGCCACCAGCTCCATTACAACAAGCTCTTTATGTAAAGCTGTTCTCTACTCATTATTTCTAATCCATTGAAATTAACTAGCATTCATGTCACAACTTATCTATGTATTGTGTGTAAATTATGTGAGAAGAGGAAATAAGTTAACCAATTTCCACTTAAATGTGTTACTGATACTTAAGTGAACTGAACAGTTACCGTTCTACAATACATGGCAATTCTATGGTCACTTTAAAACAGGAATGCCTGCGTCCAGCCCTGCAGAGCTACCATCCTGCAACTTTAAGATGCATCTCCTCTCCAACACACTTGAATCCAATGAATGGCTCGTTAAGAGACCTCTGGAGAGACGAATGACTGAATGCTGATGAGGACAAGCCATTTGATTCAGGTTTGTTAGAGCAGGGATGCATCTAAAAGTTGCAGGATAGTGGCTCTCCATGACCGGAGTTGGGCACCCCTATTCTGAAATAGTTTTGGCTGGTAAATTTTCTAATTTCATCTTAGAATTTACTGCTCAAATTACCAAGAAGTTATAAATAGCAAAAAACTTCTTACTTCGAAGATAAATGCTAAATACTTTCTAACTGTCTATAATGTAAATAATTGGATTTTCTGTTTAAATAAGCATCCTCTGTGAGTATCTAAATAGGCTGGTGACAAACTTATTAAATTGCAGCACAATAAAGTCTCAAATAATGTGATTTTTTTTTTTTCTGCTTGTTCACCTGGATAAGCTCCTCTGTCCAGACTTTCTTATCCATCTTCAGACTTCGTACCTTTGAGATACTCGGACCCAGTCCTCTGTGTTCTCCTAAAGCGTCCACATACAGGTTAAATCCTTATCATGTATGAAATACTTTAACTGTGTAACAAATCTTGGCTTGTTAAATTACAGTAATATTGCTGTGGTAAAAATAACATACACAATGAACTCCTCTGTATACCAAAGTATTTTAGAGTCAAATGTAAGACTTTTTGTTTGACAGTTGAAGGTTTGCCCAAGCTGAGTCAATAACACTGATGATCCAAGATACCTTTGCAAATCTAAAGAAGCATATTTGAAAAAAAAAAAAAAAAGAATCATGGTGCGCTGCAATGACCCGGTCAAAGTCCACAACTCCATCTGACTGAAACTGATGTTTTAGCTCAAGAGAGCTGTGCACAGATGAATGCCTGCAAACCTCAATGTTGTGAAGAACAATGGGACCGAATTCCTCCACAGCAATGAGAGAGGTTGATAAGGTCATGCAGAAAACTACCACTTTAGCTTATTAGGTGTTCCATCTAGTTTTTCCCCACAGCCTCTTCTTTATTTGGGCTTCATTGGTTTAATAAATAATGACAGAGTGGAATGTGTTGTATGATCTTGTAAACTTGTGGTAAAATAATTATAGAACCTAGAAAAGATAAAAAATTTTTGACATATCCTGATGTGAAAAGCACATCAATTAAAAGAAGGTGTATATTCTTTTTACAGTCACTGTAAATAGTTTATGTTGCTACTCATAGAAAAAAACAGAAAACACATTAATGATTCTGAACACAACTGAGGACATGAAAATAATAAATATATAAATTGCAAACAAAACAAAACTTGATGCACATCCAAATGCACTCACACCAACCTGCGCATCGCTTGCAGATCACCACACACAGGTTGATGGCCGCCCAGTCTGGCTTCGGAGCGCTGCAGTCAGCGCAGAAGCTGTTGCTAGGCTCCGCCCAGATCTGCTCGACCACCTCGCTGTTGGACAGCGCCTCTCCTATTGCGTTCCTCATGGCCTGCACCCACTGCTCCCTCGCCTGCTCCGACTCTGCTATAAAACTGTGGAAATAGGCAAACCGAGGCCATGGGAAGCTGAACTAATAACAATTCATCCAAATATGAATTTGAATTATTTTGTTTTCAACCTATCCAGCATTTCTTTCGGCTACAGTCATGCTAAAATGAGCAACAGTGCAACATCACAGGAAATCTATTTTGGTTAAAGTTTTATGTCGACATGGCAAATAATTTACTGGTAAATGTAATAGAGTCAAAGAAGAAGATGATGCCGATTACGTGTAATAATCAATCATTAATTCAAAGGGTCACATTCGAAATTATATTGAAAAACTGGTGTCAAACAGGTGGTCCTTATTTAAGGATGAAAGATGGAGCGTTAACCAGAGTATAAATGGACCATTTCACACCATGTTCAGGAAAACAACATCATTTGAATAACATGTAACTAGAGAAGAGAAAACATATGACAACATGCAGAAAATGATAGGCTGCTCAACTAAAATGATCTCAAACGCTTCAAAATGGAAACCAAAACCAGAAAGACATGGTATAAAATGGGATATAAGTTTCTGATGTGACCTGGCTTTCTGACCACACTGTAAATTATCAACAAAAAGAGCTACATTGATTCAGTCGCAACACACACTCAGCAAACAATCTATAAATAAATGCAGGGCTTTTCATAGTTCCCCATCCTGTCAGGCTGCAGGCTGCATTATCAGACAAAAAAAAAAGAAAAAGAAAAAAGACCACACATACAACAAACATACGTGCTTGTGGACGTGTTATCCCCCCACATCAAAACAGTTTTTCTTGTTTTTGACAGACACCAAGTCAAGTGCTCCGAGAGAAGATTAGGGAAATTTGACAGTAAAACAAGATCTCATTTCTACAAGCACCCTAGCAACATAAATCAGCAATTCAGCCACTGATTTACAATTAAGAAATATTATATTGAATTCAAGTCATAGCTTGTTTTAAATGGTAACTTGGAACAAGGCTGGTCACTTCTTAGTTATAAAATGTGTAAAAATGTGGCCACCTGGGGAACCTTTTGGGTATATTTTGCTTACTCAGAGATAATAAAAACATCTATTTGTATTTTCAATTTAAATTTTGTACTAAACCAATGAAACTCACAACTAGATTATGTAGGCTTCATAATAAAAAATAAATAAAGACCATGGCCAGTGTGAGACAGTTCCACAGTAGGCTTTTAAGAAAAGCATTTCGCATGTACAGGTGCATTTCAAATAAATTGGAATAACATCAAACACCTAAACCCCACCGAGACACTGAGGAGAATTGTCGAGAGGGAGATGAGAGACACCAGAGCCAACAATGCAGACAGGCTGAAGGCTGTCAAAACAACCCATGCTTCCTGAACACCTCAACAAAGCGATAGCAACCACCATGTCACGCTGCACTGATGCAGCAATTTGTGCAAACCAAGTTTTGAGAACAGATACTGAACTGTACAGGGACTTACTTTTAGTAGGCTGACATCTATTTATTATAATCTGATATTTTTCTTTTTCTGAGAAACTGAATTTTGGGCTTCTATTAGCTTTCAGCAATAAATGCCAAAATGGATTACCTGAATATGCGGTAAGGTGTGGTGAGATCAAAGCTACGACGATCCGAGTCTTTCACATTTCCTACGTTCATATCAATGGATGTGATTCCCACTCCGATACGATAATCCTAGAAGGAAAACAAAAATAGTTGTTTTTTCATCACCCAAGAAAAAAGTATTAATTAACTGAGTTCAAGAGAAGGACAAACAAACAGCCCATTAACTTCTCTTAAAAACTGATTTTTGAACAAAAAAACCCAAAATATATATTTATTTAACCTAGGAAGTCTCTTACATCCATGTTTTTATAGAGGAAGACTTTATCTGAAGCAACAACAGTATAAAGCTTAGATCGTAGCCCTCTGAGCTCCAAATAGCCGTGATAGTCAGGGGTCAACGGTGAACCTGCGTTCAAGGTGCTTTGGCGATGGCGCCCCCCGGTGCAGTCCCGCAATAGAGTCACCCATTCATTTCTTTCAGCTGTAGACAAGCAAGCACATGTTTTTAGTAAAACAGAATGTGCAAAAATTAAAATGGATGTGTGAATGTGAAAATATATATAACAATAACAACAAAAAATCAAACAGACTTTCACTTTCAGCCCTGAAGATAAATGTCCGGTTGTTTGTGGCAACCTCGAACTTCAGCTCCCCCACGCTGGACACATTAGTGATAAACGCAGTTGAGATGAACCCCTTGGAATAAACCTCCTACAACACAACACAAAAATAAAACTGTTAAACAGATACATAACATTCATTCTGTGCACGTGTTGCTTTGAAAGATTTAAAAGTTTCTTTTGTTACCTTTTCATTATCAAAGTATCTTAGAAAGTCAACTTCTAGCTTCACCCATCGTCTCTGGTAATAAAGAGCCCTGTATGTGAGAAAGCACACACAAAAAAACCCCTAAACATTCATCTATTTTCATATAAACAACTTGAGCCTAAGGAGCTCTTCTGTGGGTAAATTTTTTTTTACTAATTCATTATTATTTTTAATACGCCCCATGTTTTTAAAACAGTAATTTTTAAGGTTGAGCACAGTGTGCATAGATTGATTTTTACCCCTGTGGTGGATTCTTGTCTAGCCAGCCCATCTTGATGACAGCAGAAAGTTGGGAACTGTCTTCCTTAATGGGTGTAGACAGTCTGCCAGTGTGAGGCAGGCAAAAGCTGCCAGGCTGGATGCCGATGCATTCAGTTTGCCAAGGGGGAGAGTCTTGGCTGCACAGAAATGACCAAACAAGCACATACATCAGAAGGTAAAATGTGTAAAAAGTGGGTTAAGCTAAATAAAAACATCTTTAATTTTTTAGAATTGTTAAGTCGATAAAATGTTCATGAAAAAAGACAAAAATAGTTAACAAATGTTAAGAATTAAGAATTGTTTTTCCAGCATCTGTAGTATGAATAAGAGGACTATGAAAAAGTAATTGCCATCCTACAGTTTTCTTCTGTTTTTGCTTTTTTCAGTCTTATGCTTCAGATCATCAAAAGAAATTTAATATCAGATAGAGTCAAATTCAGGAATGTCAAACTCCAGTCCTGTAGAGCCAGTGTTCTGCAACTTTTAGAGGAGTCCCTAGTCCAACATACCTGAATCCTATGGCTCAATTACCTCCTCGGTAAGTAGTCAACTTCCACAGAGTCCAGCTAATGACCTACTTATTTATTTCAAGTGTGTTGGACCATGTACACATCTAGAAGTCGCAGGGCTCTGGTTCCTGAGGACTGGATTTTGACATTCCCGAGCTAAAAAAAAAAATAAAAAGGAGTTTGTGAAATCATGTCTTAACTGTAATATGCCAGTTCAACTTCACTACTCATATTTATGCCTTACTATGCCAAAAATTAATTTAAAATCACTTAAAGAGAACCTGTCTGGCAACTAGAAGTAGGCAAAACAGCTCAAAAACAACACATCATGCACCCATCTAAAGGAATTAAAGAGCCGATGAGAAACAAAGTCACTGACATTGACACTGACAGTCTGGGAAGAGTCACAAAGTAATTTCTAAGGCTTTGGGACTCCAGTGAATCACAGTGAGAGATATTACCCACAAATGGAGAAAATATAGAACAGCAATGAACCTTTCCAGCTTTGACCGGCTTCCCACAACAACTCCAAGAGCAGACTGACAACTCATCCCGGAGGTTGCAAAAAAAAAAAAAAAAAAAAAAAAAAAAACTCTGAACAAAGTGTAAAGCACTGCAGTCCTCACTTGCCTCAAAAAATGGACCAGAATTCCTCAGCATTGATGTAAAAGATTGTAAAGATCTAAAAGAACACTATGACATTAACACCTCATACTGTATCAGCTACCAAGCATGGTGGTGGAGGGCTGATGATCAGAGTTTCTTTTACATCAAAGGGATCCGCAAGTATTACGGTAATTACATATTTTTGAGACACATTCCTTCACTTTTTCAACATTAAAATCTCTTCATGACGTTAACACACAGCAAACTAAAGTGGCTCAGCTATGCTTACCCACAGCAAGCTAACACTGCAGAATGAACTGGGTTACAGTGGTGCTGTTAGATCACTGTCGCATGCTTCACCCACCATTTCACACTTATATATGGTATGAAAGTTCAGTTTTGACACCACCACAGTTCCTGTCTCAGAGTCGTGTCAGTGTAGGGTGAATTTTAAACCATCATACCAGCTTGGCACTTGTTCACATGACACCAATGCCAATTGAAAACAAATATTAGGTGCATCAGAACTCCTCAGTATAACAAAGTAGTCCAGAGTTTAATATGAAATAATCTCTCTGTTGGTTGAAGTTTGGCCTATCTTAGATCATTAACCTGATAAGGATATAGAGAAAGCAGAGAATCTACAACAGAATACCTAAACAAAAGGGAAGAACCAACTTCTGATGCAGCGAGGAATTTGATGGTGACCAGAATAGACCAATTTTTACCTTGATGAGCCCTCACTGGTAAATTCCTAGTCAGAAACTCAAAAGTACAATCTTCTTCCGATCTGTCAATACACCAGACTAAGCTCTTCCAGGTTGAGCTTAGAAAACGTATTAGATGATCAAAAACATTTAATGTGAAAAAAAAAAAATCAAAAGAAATCTGTAAAGAAGGAAATACTGTATTTCACATGTTTTTGTTCATCTGATGATTTATTTACCCACATCTAAGACCTGCTGAGAATAAGGTGTATGAAACTAAACAGGGGTCTTACTGTTTGTTAATAATTTATAGTGATCGAGTACTGAAATGAACATAATACTTAAGCAGCATCACTCACTCATCTTCATCTAACAGCTCGTCATCACTATAAAACGAACAGACCCGCTCCTTTTGGTGATTGGGCACTTGCAGGGACATGTCCTGTTGGAGGAGACGATTAATGGTCACATTGTACAGCAGAAAACAGAGGGAGGGAAGGTTATAACATGTAATACATCCACTTACCCTGTCTGCCACCTTCCTTTGCTGAACACTGGAGTTAAACAGGTCTGTATCCACGTAGTCATCAGAACTATCATCAACTGAAACCAAGACTAAAAAAAAAGAAGAAGGAAATGAAAAGACACGGAGTTGCAAAGTTTACATCAGAAAAAAAATTGATTAGCAAAAGAATATTTGGAAAATTTTACAGATGCAAGAAATTAGGTTTTGTATCTTATTAGCTAATCAATTTCTTTTCAGTTAGACACAATGCTTCTAATTAGAGAGCTCAGATATCTATTATCTTCATTTAATAGATTGGAAAACAACAAAAATCACCACCCTGAGGTACTAGATGACGCATACAGGCTCTCAAGTCAAAGGATATTTTATCAAACCCATTTCGGTGGACATACTTCTTAGCAACATCCAGTTTATAGCAGGCACATTACTTAAAGTCTTTCACTCTCTTTGGCGTTACAGTTGCTACCATTCTAAACAATGCAGAAATACCTGCTGAACTTGAGATTAACACAGTTCAGAACCTTGAATTACCTGCATTTACTTAAATCTGTTTATATTGTGTCTGAATATGTGCGTGAATAATCTGAAAATATTTGTGTGCATCACAAGTTTGTCTCTTGCAGTGTCTTTCTTTACAAAAAATTGTTTTTCAGGTTTGGCATTTGAAAAAAATGTCAAATGTTAAGCACAACTGCACGCCTTCTGACATGCAAAATATGAATATATAATCAGACTAATTATTTGAAACTTAGAAAATACTGAGAGCAGACACAATATTTATAAACAGATAGAACAGATAGAAGGTTTTTTGCAAAACAATGTATTGTGGTTTAACTGGAAAAATATCTACTCTTGATTTTGATTATTTATATCCCAAACACATTGGAATAAACAAAAAGGGTCATTTTGATACCATTTTATTCCACATATGCATTGTTTATACAGTACCAACAGAAGACAATGATACACCATTACAAAAGTAACTGCACTCGCTACCTGGAGAAATCAGCAAAATGCAAGCAGTTTTAACCACAACATTTCTGTAAAAGATAATAATTTACCCATCTAGTCTCTGTGCGATTAGGACCTTTTTGAGTTTTTGGATCAGCTGAATGTTTCTTTTACAATAGAAAAGTTAACCTACCAGTTCATACAAAGTAAAGGTCCCACTTCTCTCTCTCTCTCTTGTCTTTATCTTAAACCAAAAATCTCCCCACAGTTGAACTCTTGTGTGTCTTTGCTTAGACTGGTTCATACTCGCTGCGAGTAAGCTTGTATGTTTCTTTAGAGAACCTGCCTGAGTCCCGCCTATTTTAAAACTGCGACACAGAGAGCCGACTGACAAAAGAAAAGAAGCAGCATAGCCAGGACCAACAGCTCAAATTGTTCCTCATCTTCTTGTTATTATTGGCTAAGGTAGCACCAAAACTTGACATCTACTCTTGGCAAGATGTGGTGTCGTATATGCGGTCAAACGCGTTTGTTAACATACGTAACAAACATAATCCTGAACACCTAGAATAAACAGTAGAGGTTGTGTTCTTGTATAATGCCATACTTAGAACAAATAAGATATTTACAAATTAAGTTATTTTCAGGTCAGTAGCAGTTCTTGCATGAATGGCACCTTGGGTGTGTTCTTCCTTCTGCTCCTCAAATAATCAAATCTGAACAATTCATTGAAATCCTGGGTTGGGGTAAAATGCACAGCGGTCCCACACAAAGCACATAAAACACTGTCTTTATTCTCAGCAGCAAAGAGTTGGTGCCAACTCCCTGTTAACTGCAAAAGCATAAAGCAACAGAAAACTTGCTTGAGGTGCAACTGGCAAGTAAGTTTAAAAAAATATATAAGTGTTTGTGAATTCCCTCTTTCTAATTCTGCCCAGGGCAACTGCCCATATATAAACCCCCTTCCCCACTAAATAAGATACTCTAGAGTCACTATTCCATGTTCAATAGTGGCGTTAACATTGTTGGAGAACTTAGACCTTCAGGATGCTCTTTTTTAAATGATGAACTTGAAATGATTTCTCTGGCGATCTTAAATTGTACTCTTTTGGTAGTGAAAGAAAGGAGTTATAACTTTTTTCTTCAAAAGTTAGAGCTTAATATATTCCATGCATATATGTCTGTGCGTGTGTATATGTGTGTGTGGTTCAGGACATTATACACACATATCTGTACTTGATATTATGCATCACCTCCCTCTTGCATTAAACTTAATAAAAACTAAACTCCTAACTATCAAGTTAAGTTGTTTCTGCTCCTCAATTCTCTTGTCATTGTTTAGGGAGCCTGCTGCAGGCAGGGAATGAAACAAGTTGTGGGTCTACAGGTTAAGCAGAACCAAGCAGAGAGATGAACCCGCACCTTAATGCATTCTATTACTTCTACTTTTGCTCTCCTCACCACACAGATAACAGCAGCTAAAACAATATTTCAGATGCTGTCTTTCATTTACAGCTGATAGACCATTCAACTAATACTTCTCCCAGTGAATCAAATAAGAGAGCTGTTTACACATCTGCAGTTGTTTTTTTGCACAAATTTCCCTACTGCAAAACAGAATAATATATGTACAGGTACAATTTATGAATATCCACTTGTATATTGTAGGATGTATACTTCCTGTTTAGCCATCTGCTCTATTGTGCCATGTAGATAAAATTGTATGATAAACAGATTTCTACAGTGATTAAAAAAAGACAACTCTATCTAAAAGCATAAGGATGTACACAAGTCATAACAATGTAGAAAGACTAACAATACATGTAAGAGAAGTGTTATTGGATTGTTTTTCTTTTGAACTTTGCAGGATGTAGTAAAGCACATTCTGCAACTATACAATGGGGGAAAAAAACTACAGCGATGATTGGAAAAATTTTGAACTTACAGAACAGACAGGAAATAACCAGAAAAGGTGTTGGTTCCTGCTGAAAAGCTGTTTGGAACTGAAGCACCATAACTAAAGGGGAGGTTTTTTTTGATGCAAGTAATCTTGATGTCAATTCTGAGATTACTATAATCTATCATTAAGGGCATAAAAGTCCTCATGTGCTGGAAGGATTTATTTCTTGACAGTTTTACAGGCTGGTAAATGCAGCAGGAACTTTAATGTCCAGTAAAAGGCAAAAGTAAAAAAGTAGCAAGTATTCTAAAAATGCCACAAATACATGCTGTTACTGGAAAGTAGGACACAGGTAAACCAAAAAGTCTGCTGGGTTGTGCTGACCCAGAGATTAACCAGACTGCCCTGTTATGCTGATACAACATAAGTTAAATCAAGCAGATCTAGGTCATCAAGAAAGGTCACTTTAGTGTTAATTAGGTAACTAAATTATTTTGTAACTAGTTTTTTCAGCCTCTGCATTTCTATAAGTATTTGCATTAGTTTCATTTCATTAATTAAACTGATGACATTCAGAATGTTAAAGGAAATGCAACTCTCAATTTGAGGCTGAATCAAAACAATTTAACCAATTGTTGCTGATCATAAAAGTTAAACTCACAAGGAGGTTTGGAGATCCTCCTTGCAGGCAGAGAGGGCTGTACTTCAAGGTGGTCAGCCGGTTTGCTGATTTCCTGTGTTTGCGCCGTTCTCTTGCGAAGTGGAACCTGCGGCGTGGGGTCTGTCTGATTCAGATCCTCAGTTCCTGTCTTGGTCGGAGGAGGGCTGGGGGGTAAAGACGAACATGACAGGTCAGCAGAGCAACGGAGAGAAGAAGAGGAGTCCTCGGACACCATGGTGTTATCAGTTCGGTTAAAAAGTCCACGCAGAACAGCGAGTTTAAACATCCTCTGCTAAGCACCTTCCCCCTCCCTGTGTTAAAACTGCAGAAATCACTACATGTAAGACTTCATACTCCGTATTCTACCAGAACGCAACCAAAAATGTAAATCCAGAAAAGAAAATTGGACTTTTCTACAACTGCACACAAACTGATCCAAAAGGGAAACGTAGGTTCCCTTGCTCCGCTGACTTTCTGGTTTTCCTTCTTCGCTTCCAGGTTAGGCAGCAGGTCCCAACCTGCTCAAGATGTGGGACAAAGTCTTGGTGTAAATAACCCATTCCTACAACACCACTGATAACATATACTCATACACACAGGGCTAGGGCCTGGGAATGTATGCTGGTGGTACCAGATCACAACTTGTCATGATCAGTAAACCAATCATTTCCAGTGCTAACACAGTTTTACCATTTTTAGAAGATATTGTATACACAGCTTTATTATCTTAAGCAGTAGTTTAAGATTAAATAGTGACAAGATTAACCAAATAAAACACATAGTTTAGAAAACAACATGCATGTTGACTTTTTAGAAAGCATGTGTAAAATATTTTGTGCAGAATTATAAAGAAGAGGAGGCCTCAGAAATACAGTATTTGTCCCATTATGTTACCTCTGTTTTCGCTTTTGTTGTCACACTTATCTTTCAGATCTTTGAACAAATTTTTATACCAGACAACAATAACCTGAGTAAATACAGAATCCAGTTTTCAAGTGATTATTTCCTTAATTAGGAAAAAAAACAATTTAACTCAATCTGGCAGTATGTGAAAAGTAATTTTTCAACTTCTTAAATCATCAATTAACTGTGGTTAACCAAATTTTTGGAATGCTTAATTTAATTTTACTAGATACACCCAGGCCTAACTACTCAAAGACCTGCAGAATCAAGGAGTCTCCTAAATATTACCCGTCTAACATCATGAAGTAGGCCAAAAGAACTTAAACAGAGAAATGTCATTCCCAAATCTTAAGCAAATCAAGAACAGACAAAAAGCAAAGTCTTTGACATCTATCTGTCAGAAAAGGATTAAAAAGCTATTTCTATGGCTTTGGGACTCCAGGAAACCGCAGTGAAAGCAATTAAACACAAATGGAAAAAACATGGAACAAAGATGAAGCTTCCCACCTACCAAAATTACTCCAAGAGTGCATCGATGAGAAGGTGGTCACAAAGATGTAGCTCTGGGTTCCAAAGGACCACATATCGCACTTGTCTCAACTATGGTCAGTGTTTGTAATTCAACAATAGGACTTTCAGGAAAATATTCTGTGGACCAGTAAGACAAAAGCTGAAATTTTTGTAAGATAACAGACCGTTCATGCCCAACGTTCTGATGTCACTGAATTAGAAGAATTCTGCAAACATTAGAGCAAAATTCCTCCACAATGATGTAAAGACTTGTTGCCAGTTTTCACAAACACTTTTAGGGCAGCTGTTGCTGGTGTAGAGTGGAAGCCAAGGTTTATTAACTTAAACACCTACAGTGGTGAACTGTATAAGATATTGATGATAGGTTTTAGTCGACTTTTAAAATCCCTGTTTTCAAAGCAAATATGCACTTCCCACTGAAGAAAGAACTGGTAGTGAATAATGTAACAAGAATAACTGCAGAAGTCCTCTACCAAGACCAAAAACCACAAATCACAAAAAAAAAAAAAAAAAAAAAAAAAAAAAAAAAAAAAAAAAAAAAAAAAAAAAAACAAATCCACCTAATAGAGATCTAGAGCTGAAGAAACAGAACATCTGTTTCTGTTTTATTAAAAAGGAAGGCATCTTTAAGACTGAACTGATGCTCAGGACAAAAAGAAAAGCACACTGTCTAGTTTTCACATTATGTACAGTCACCTTTCAAAGAAACAGCCACAAGACAACAGCTGCTATATCTTCAACCAGACTCACTCAAATGTGAACCACACCAAGGGACAGGTTACTTTCTTCACTTATGCCAACCAGTTTACAGTAGGTGATGAAAGCAAAAACAAAGGGATTATGCACTGAAGTGTATAGCATACACACAAAGTAGACTTAATATCAGAACAGATTAAATAGATAAATGAACTACTTCTTCGGATTGGTCTGCAAAAAAGAAAAGAAGCTACAGAGCGTTATGTCCAAAATGTGACGAATTGAGCCTTGAGCCTATATTTAGTTCACCTGTTTATTCCCTCCCCTGTGAGCATTAATAGTGCACAAATTTGGATAATCTGTTGGAACCAGATTTAGACAGAATAATTTTAGATTCAAGATTATAGTAATATATACAGCATAAATTCTCTTTCTTTTCTTTCTTTCGCCTCTGATGAAAACTGCCTGGTTAAAAACTCAAAAGAATAACTGACTCTCAAATATTGGTCTATTAATCAGACTCTCGTGAACACTTATATTTACTCATCACCTCACTTCCTCTTGCTAATAAAATCAGACAAGACACATCTAAAATTAGTTACAAACATCCACGGAAGATTAACAAAACTTCACTTATATTCAGTCAGGAGACAGGAGGGTAGAACTACTTCATAACTATATGAAATGTGTCATGTCAGTCTTAAGGCCTTATATCAGATGACGGCTATGGTTAAACTGTTTGGATAATGACTCCTCAAGTGTTTTCCTAGAAAATCTTTCACAACCTTCCTGACATATAAGGAGGGTATAAGATGGTAGATGAAAATGTAACAATTCATGAACAAAAATCTGAAAAGTGTAGTTAAATGAACTGAATTTATATCACACTGTTTAAACCACACTGACTAGTCAAAGTGCTTTACCCTAGAGCCACGTCCACCCATTAGCACTCACAAACATGTGCACATTTATACACCACTTTACAGATTGGTAGGCAACTTGGGGTTAAGTGCCTAGCTCATGGGCACACTGACATGTGGCAGGAGTAAGCTAGAATCAAACCCACAACTTCCCGATTGTTAGACAACCACTTTACCCACAGAGCCACAGTTGTAAGGGTTTTTACTATACCACTTGAGTTAATGCTAACTTGTAATGGGACATTATTTATTCTTAGGATATTTATATGTATAATTCATCATACAAGGTATTTAACTGGCCTATCATAATAGAGTTTCGCAGTACCTCCTGCTTAACTAAGTCAGCTGTAATATACTGTATTTCCATTTGGTCCTTTTCCTTGTTTTTTCTGGAAGAGTTTGTATTTAACATTCTTAATTTTAAACAGCTTTGGGATATTTACTGGCAAGCTTTTATTATGTGCTTTGTATGTAATCTGCGTTGTGATAAGAGCTACCAAATCATTACATTTTAATGCTTTCAATTGAAAAAAATAAACAGTGGGTTGACTCTCCATAAAATTGTTGCATTGTTGTGTGAAAGAATATAATGCTTTACGCAGTATTGCTACAGATTTAGATATTTTATTCTTGACATAGTTTATATGAAATTTGAAGTTTACTTTCAACAATGACACACAAGAATTTTGTTTTAGAAAGTTAAACTTAATTTTCCTTTGGAGTTGTAACCGAGTGACTTCCAGATGTTATACATTTATTTTTATCACTGTAAAGACTTAGTGTCAAACCACTTCTTTATTATCACTTACTGCCTTTCAAAAACAGAATACATACAGGAGCTACCCTATGTTTGTTCCATTAAAAATTTATATTTTACGAAAATAAAATACATTTTCATTCTGAAACCAATTATAAATCATTTACATATAATTTATACAACAATGGGACTAAAACAGAACCCTGTGGCACACCACATGTACCTTTTAAAAAACAAAATGTGCCTTCTATTGACATACTGAAGTCTGCCTTCAAAATAGTCTGTCTTTCACTCAGTTACCCTTCCTAAATAGAAACAGACTTTTAGCCACACCCAAAGACGAGTGAACTGCGTTTCACTCTGTTACTTTTAAATAATCCATTGACCGGTCAGTAGAGAAAAGGCCACTTTGAAGGCCTTACCAAAAAACAAACATCCACAGAAGATGACAAAGGCTCAGTTAATTTCCTATGTCAACATCAACGGGAGTAAACCTCTTCTTGTAAACCCCCTAAATCATATCCATGATTTATCTTCCTCATAGTTCTAAATGAGAGGGCAGTGTATTGCACATTTTTTGTGCAATCCTATAACAAATGATTATGGTTCTAAAAGCATCTCCATGTTTTGATCATTAGTAAGACCATTCACTACCCGCATTAACTGTCATTCATTTATGCTCACAGAGAATATATGGCATATGTTTTATAAATAAACATTTTCATTTGCTTTGTGTAGCTGCAGGATTCTTCTCAGGACTACTTGAATGTATCCCAGCAGTCAATAGGCAGGATACACCCTAAAAAAAATATCACCACTCCATTGCAGGGCCCAACATAGAACAGACGCACATTAACATCTAAGGGTGATTAAGAGTCCCCTAACATTAACATGCTTATTTTTGGACTCTAGCAGGAAACCTCAGTACAAGGCGATAACCCAACAATCCATAAGGAACAATACAAGACATCTACTGCTTATCCTTGAAAAAAAGGCTCTGATCATTACTGTTCAGATTGTTCAGCTGATATCACACAGTTTATTTGTCATGTGTATAGGTGTATTTGAAAACCTGTTTTGTGTAGATTTAAAAATAAATGAAGCATTTTGTGAAACTTCTGGTTCCGTTAGGTCCATGAAGAATACGTTTTTTAATGCATTTAAGATGTGCCCACAGTTTGGGAGAAAGGGTGTTTAATATGCAACATTTGCCAGGATGGAGTAGTAACTTTTGCCATGGCATCACCATCTTGTTACTTTTTTCACCCAATACTTAATGACTGCTTGACCGTCTAAGGACCAAAGTCTATTGCTATGCAGGTAGATTTACAGGTCCATCTTAGGTTTCCCAGTGAGCATCTAAATTACTTAAAGAAGTACCGTGGTCAGATGAGACCAAAACCGGCTCTTTAGCATCAATTTAACCATCTCCACTCTCAAGCACTGAGGATGGAAACATTATGTTTTTGGTTTTCTGCCAGAGGAACAACAGCACAATGAGAGGCCAATAAACTGGTTGTTTACTGTAAAATCTAGGATGAGAAACTAACAATGGCTCAGGGATGAATCTTCCAGCATGACAAAAACTCAAGATACACTGCCAAGATAACAATCCAGAGGCCAGTGAAAAAGCACATTAAAGTCAGTTTCCAGATCTCAATCCTACAGAACATCTATAGTGGGTGCTTAAGCTTCCAGGTTACCAAGAAGCGCCAAAGAAACTACAAGCTTCTACAAAGCTTCTATAAAGAGGAGTGGGCCAGAATTCCTCTTGAGATGCATAAAAACCTGGTTACAAGCTGCAAAAAATGTCTTCATGATATCCCTGCCAACAAAGGTTTCTCTGCCAAGTTCTAAATCATACAGTCAAATAACTTCACTTAAAGACAAGCAAACCTATTTTTAACTTTTATGTAGATTTTTTTTTGTTGATATTCTGTCTCTCTGCACTAAATGAAACTACCATAAAACGAAAGGACTGTTTTGTTTGTAAGTGAGCAAAGTTAGTAAATCAGAAGGGGATCAAATACGTATTTCCCCACTATATAAGTTCCAAAGTTATAATAAGAGTTGCACACAGTCAGATGTTTCTGTCAGTCCACTATTGTGAAAGTTCCTCTTTAGCCTCTGCTATTGCAGAATGTGAAAATCCAGCTCAGACTAATAACTGCCAACTCTTAAATGTTCCCAAGCTAACAAATGTGCAATTCTGTACTGAGAGTCTAAAGAGAAAAACAATTAATGGCTCTTTTTAAGCCATCACATCCTGCCAGGACAGAATGTACAATCAAAGTTGACCTAATTATGAAGCAAAGCCTATTTAATCATCACTACAAATCTGATTTATCAGCTCCAGGACAGTAAATAATACACCACTCAGATTACATTATGATATGTACATAAACTGCTGATAGGTCCAGCAAAAGAAACAGGTTTCTAAATTGGTATATGTTATATTCAATGGTGGCCATATTGACAGGACAGCTACTACTTGTTACTTGTGCACTTTACATATCTGGCTCTGTGGACGAGTGGCGATCTGTTTACATGAGATCAAAGTGTAACTTTTTAGTCTATATGCAAAACTCTGGATGTGGTGGGAAAACTAACACCCTGATTTCACCACTCTACTATGTTAAACATAGTGGAGACCGCATCATGCTGTGGAGATGTTTTTCTTCAGCAAGGATACTGAAGCAGTCTAGAGTTCATGGGAAAATGGATGCAACTAAACATACGGCAGTTCTGGAAGAAAACCTTTCAGAGACAACAAAAGATGTAAGCCTTGGAGGGACAACGACCCTAAGCGTACAGCCAGACTTACTGTAGAACGGTTTAGATCAAAGCATATTCATGTGTTAAGAGTTGCCGAAATCTAATTCAGAATTTGGAATACTGGAAAACTGATGTTTACCATGTAAATATGACTGATCATGGGCTATTTGTCAAAGAATAAAAGGGAGATATATAATTCTCTACACCTGTCCAGCTGGTAGAGATATACACCAGAAGATCTGCAGCTGTCACTGCAGTGAAAGGTGGTTCTACAAACTGCAACTCATGGTGGTTGAATAAAAGTGCACAAAAATTTTTATATGAAAAGAAAACTATGTATCACTTTCCTTCCACCTTACAATTATGCACTACCTTGTGTTAAATACACTGAAATGTGTGGTTGAAATATGACAAAATCTGACAGCTTTTAAGCTGAATAGGTAAGAAATTAAAAAACAAATTCTTCACCTCTTTGTTGCATCTACCCCAGAGGAGTAGAGCCTGCTTCTGTGAGGAGATATTAGTTTTAACCCAACAAAACTTCAGCAGAACCTCAAAAACACGACCCATTCTTTCTAAATTACTCACCAGACACAGAAATCATTTCTTAGCTTTTCTTTCTTAAATTAAACCACAGAATACCAGAAAAAAAAACGGACAATGACGGGAAACAAGCTCCAGTTCCTTCTTTTTCTCAGAGGAAGAATGCTGAGTGGGGTTTGCTAGCATTGCTCTATATTTAACTCCAACTTTTCTGAATAACGATGACTGTAGACTGAAGAAACAATGACTGCTTCTTCTCCCACGCTTAAGTTTTAGAAGGTTTTTAAAGACAGTTCAGAATAATTGCGCCGAACGATAGCTGAAAAACTCTTTGACAATGTTTTTGTTCAAGGGGCGCTTTTCAAATTAGCAAGTGCATTTGCTGCAACCTTTGGTGTTAAAAGGAAGCTAAATGTAGCACAGCAGCTCAGCAATGAGTGTGTCTATAAATATCATTTGTAGCTTTTCTCCAAAAAAAACAACGTATAAGATGAAAACTAACAAAATATGTAAGCTATGACATACTTCAGGCAGCTTGACAGAAGGAAGCCAAATATCCCAGTTTTAAATTTCATGTGATTATTTTCTGTTCTGTGCAGATCTGTAAATAAAACACCAACAAAACTGCTAGTTCAGTACACATTCTCCAGAGCCGGACAGGACAAAACAGGGTTCCTGGTCTCACTAAGAGCCCCTTAAAAAGCCCCATGAAAACCTTCATACTCTCCTCAAGATAAAACTAACATATAGACAGACACCTCCCAAACTCTGAGCCTGTTTCTGTTGACAAAATAACAGAGTAGCCCCAGCCTGAACGCACCACAGACCCAACACATACAGAGACATGTTTTATATAAACATTACCTTCCACAACATGCTCATGAGGAGTCCTCTTCCATGATGATACCATCTTAAATACAGACACATCAAAAAAGCAGGAGGAAATGACTTGGTGACCAGAAAATGAGAGGGGGTAGAAAGCCACACTAACAAGGAAGAAAGAAAGTACCATCAAGAGAGCGTGTGAATGTGTTCTGACGAAGGTTGCAATAAGTCCGGAGATGCTCCCAAGTCAAATGAAAAAAAAAAAAAAAAAAAAAAAGACTTTAGACTTCTCAAGCTATATTTATCACTCTCTCTTTCTCACTGTGAAAGACTGATGGGGAGGAGGACAGTTTAAAAATGGCTGCTGGTTGTTCTGCATTGTGACTTCCTCACACTTTCTAAAGCTGGTTTCCCTTAAAAACACAGACGTGTGTTAGTCATAATAGAAGCGGTCTGCACGCACACGAACGATATTAAGCTTCAGGTTTCCCTTACAGATGAGTTGATGAAAAAAATGAGACAGTGATTAAAAATAAATGCTCGGCTGCTCAAAATGTGAAATATGGATTTGTAAACACCAGTCAGTGTACACTGATTACATAAAAAGTCTAAAACCATAATTTCCTCTGTTCAGCCCCTGATAAGGTCAACCCCCACAAAAAAACCACCCACACATAGTTCCTTGGTAAAGTAAGGCGCGCCATTATATCAGAGAATCAACTGGGTGTATTTTCAGCTAACTCACTAAGTTACCGTGCTGCACTCCATCAGTAATAGGAAGTGCTTAATTTTAGTTTCAGGAAGTGTTAAAAACTGCACTGTAACATTGTTAAATGTTCTGCACAGTCTGAAGCTGACAAAGGAAGCACTGTCTCAGCTAATCCAGTAGGTGGCAGCATAGATCAAACAAAGTGTCAGCTCTTAATTACTAGTATCTAACAGCAACTCAAACTGATTACTATCAGCATTATTTTTTTGGTTTGTTTTTTATTTTGCATCTGAAGTTGCAACTTTCTAAGTAGGAACTGGTTTGACTCCAACAGCAAGACTGTTTTAGATCCTCTAGACATGTCTTGTAAATACTGGAAAGAACATGTAAAATGTGACTGGAAATTATTTAAAAATGGTTGCTAATGGTTGTTAAGGAAAGTGAAGAAAATAGATCATAAAATTAAAATAGGATTTATTTTTTTTTTTTTTTTGTTTGTTTGTTTTCTTTAACGCTACATTCTGAGAGGCACATAGGGGAAGTGATAGAGGAAAAGGAAGGTGGTGCAGGGCTTTCAAAACAGGACAAAGGAAAGTTTCAAATATTTTAAACTGCTTTTACTTTAACACAGTTCCAGCAATGTGTATTTAACACATGCAGGGCTGCCAGTTCCAAATATTTTCTTTCCAATTATTCCATCCATTAATTCTTCTTGATCAATCTAAACGGCTAATTTTCCTCCATAAATCAAAAACAATTTCACACTTACTTACTTCTATGTATACCTTTATATCTTTAGAGGTATAAATACCTACATGTAAACAGTAATGTTGCTCTTCAGACTAAAATTAATGCAATAGTGAAATCCTCACCTGTGAGTTTTGGGAGACTGTAGAGGAACCCGTTGTGGGATTGGTGGTGGGGCTTTAGAGCCTACTTTTGGAGGAAGAGGTGGGACATTTTTGTCCTCACTGGGAGACGAGGCCAAGGAGATGGGTGAAACCTTCCTGGCTTCATCCCCACCCAAAGGATGGGTAACCAGCGGGATGGGTAATGTCTGAGGCCTAGTTTGGGTCGACTGGATGCTGGGAGTTTGGATGGGTGTTTCCATGGAAACAAGGGTGCTGGTGGGGGTGGATTTCTGGGTTGAAGATCTGCACTTTACTTCCGGAGGTACGACAACGATCTGGTCCAAACCCAAGGAGCCAGAGTGTTGAGCAAGAGGTGAAGAGCTTAGGGATGAGGTGAAGCGCTGTGGGGGGCAGTTGAGGGTGCTGCGTGGCGGGACAGGTGGTAAGGAAGTGTCAGATGGTGGAGACACAACAGGTGTAGAGTGACAGTTCACTGAAGGACTGGAACGAAACTTAGTCCTCTCCTTCGGTACCGGCTTAGCCCTTTTTTCATCCAGCGCTCCACTTCTCTCTTCCTCCGTTGGTCTTCCAGGAGCAGAGTGTCTTTGCAGAGGAACAGGCTTTGTGTCTCCCTCTTCACTACTCTTCTCTTGTATGTTGGACACATGTCTCTCCTTGGGAGCTGGTTTGTCTCTCTCCCTGGGTGCAGGTCTTATTATTGCTCCATCCATTTTATCTCCTTCTACCTTTCTTTGCATAGGAACAGGCACAGGCCTCTCAGGACGACCCATCTGCTCGGACCTCTCGGGCTTTACAACACTAGAGTATGTATCATAACTAGCAGTCATTTTGTTAAGGCTTGCCAGGATTCGTCTCTGGTGACCCGGCAGGGTGATGCCCATCCGGTCTAGCTGATCTGCTGTAAGGTTCTGGCACTCTTGCAATGTTGTCAGCCCGGCCTCCTGGAATGCCTCACCATACTGCTCCAAGCGAAGCATGCTCAGCCAGTCGCACACCTTACCACTGGATTCGGACAGAGACATGGCTGGTTTTGCTGGTTTTATGTGTTTGCAGCATGTGTGAGGGTCAACATGCCATGTGGGTTGGCTTTCATGAGGAAAAGGCAGCTCTTATAACATCAGATCATGGCTCTGCCACCTGTAGAAGAGACAAAACATCAACATATCAATTGCAACAAACCCAAACCACATTATGCAGCTTTAGGATGGTTTTGTTGTTTTTTGTTTTTTTTTTTTTACTTAAAACATCATTACGTACACCAATAAATATGGTAAAAGCATGTGGATGAGCCAAAAGCTAATTTTCAGGTAAAACAAGCTAATTGTTGTCCCAGGCAGGCTAACTGTATGGCACAAAAATAACATTTAAAATTAAGATATGGTCAAAACCAGATATTTACCTATACTGTATGAAAACTCACAATTTTGTTTTTCCTCACTTTCTGACATTAATCAGACTAAACATTTCTTGTTTTGGGTAATTTAGGATTACCAGAATTCGTCTTGACATATGCCAGAATAATGAGTTTTTCAGAGGTTAATTCACAACTGTTTTTCTCTATCTATCTATCTATCTATCTATCTATCTATCTATCTATCTATCTATCTATGATACATGATACATTTTGCAGATGCCTGAAGGTGGCACAAATAGTTGCATACAAGTATAAACACTTTGGGAATGTCCAGCCATCGTACTGTTTAGAAAGGAGACAGGATCCATTTCCCAGAGATAAACGTGTTTTAGTGTGAAATATACAAGTCAATCCCAAAACAAAAGCAAAAGACCTTCTGAAGATGCTGGCTGAAACTGATAAGAGAGTGCCATTATTCACATTTAACTAATCCTGTATCAACATGGGCTAAAAAGGCCACTCAGGGAGGAAGAAATCATTATCCCACAATCCACATAAAAAGAACAGATTATGGTTCACAAACATACTCCAGGACAAAAACCTTAATTTTGGACTACTTAAGCTAAAACTGAAGTGTTTGGCCATATTGACCCTCTTACTTTTACAGAAAAAAGCGGGGAGCTTAAAAGCCTGAGATCACCGTCCCAACGGTGAAGTATGAGGTTAGCAGCATCAGGTTGCGTAGGTGTTTTACTTCAGGAAAAACTGGTGTGCTTCATACACAAAACAAACATCATATGTAAGCAACATCTCAAAACACCAGCCTGAAAATAAAAGCTTGAGCACTGATGGGTTGTCCACCAAAAGTGAGTGTATGCAAGGCAGCCCACAAACCTGACTCAGGTACACCAGTTTTGCCAAGAGGAATGGGCCAAATATCCAGCTAACTTTTTTGAGAAATTTGCTGAAGGATACCCAAAATGTTTGACCTCATTTATAAAGTTTAAAAGGTAATTTTACCAAAATAATAAGTTGAAAAAGATTTTTGTGAGAACTGAGAAATTGTAAAAAAAATTATAGCAATAAAAAAGGGGGTTAAAGAAAAACCTTAAAGATGGTCACAGATGTGATGTTTTAATGTCATTTCAGTTAGATTATTGAGAAAGCTCTTCTAAACCTGATAAACTGTTTCAGAATTTACAATCTTTCACGGACAGCAGTTTGTGGTGCAACACTCACATCTAGTGGTAGCCCTTGAGGCAATACTACTTTCAGTCTTAAAATAGTATTTTTTTAAAAACAGCTTCATGCAATATCTCTATAAATCTTGTTCCTTCGAAATTTTACAAAGAATAAATGAAATAGTATTCTTACCTAAAGATTTCATAACCTTCATGGATAGTTATTCATTTGTTTCAAGATCTACTACTACTACAAGTTTTTGAAAGATAAAGTGCAGCCCATAATAGCACCAAGATATTGAAATTCAATATCACAATTGCAAAGGACTGCTTGGACACAATATTTGCTAGGATACTACATTTCAAGTATTAACACTAGCTCCCCTTGATGTCTACACTCAACATATATTTTTCATGGCTGTGATAATAAAGCTCATGTAGATCTGTGGGGACAGCAAAGATAGGAAAGAGTCAAAAGAATCTGGGTTAATCATAATCAATATTGTCAGCAGTAAACTCAGCAGTAGCAGTATCACAATTACATATTTCCTGATATCGTGAATCCCCCTAGTTTATTTTGATGGGAAATGTTAGTTGTGCAAATATACAAAGTATTGCTGTGACTTTCACTGCTTTTTAATCTGTGCAGTAGCTGCATTGAATCTGAACTCATGGTTCTGATTTTTAAACTCAGAATTCCAACTTCAGGAGGATTTTTATTAGATTTTTCTGACATGACCTCTGATATTCCAACAAATGAACCACAAAAACAGCATTTTTACAATTTAATTAAGACAATTGTTTTAAGGTCAAAATGCACCTCAATACATAATTTTTCCATCAAGACTGGAAGAATAAACAGTTTCACAACATCCAACACCTGCTTTAGGATTCACAAGAAGGGATTTAAATATCTGGTCCCTGTGTTCAATAAAAAGCTCAAAATTTTAAGGATTATTTGCCTCTTTATTAAGGAACAGTTTACAATTTATTGCTATTAATTAATTAATTGCTACCATGTCTCTTCTGCAAATCCAAGTCACGTTTTTCACCAGACGATGGTAACTGTAATTCCTGAAATGTTGCATTGGTAAGCAACCTCTGTTGCTAACTTGATAAAAAAAAATGCTGACCCCAGAACATCAGATTATGATAGATAATGAAGATTGTAAAAACTGTCAAAGAAGGTCATTTTTCAAATCAAGTGCAGACAGTCTTGTCAAAGATGCTTGTGATAAACTGGCGTGGTATAAGTCTCACTTTAGTGAAAGAGGAAGTTGTGTTAATGCCTTGACAGGGACTATCATTTTTACCAGCATGTCTTCAGTTGAGGAAGGTACACTGTAACGCCTACATTCCTTTCCTGCGATACAAATAAGGTCATCGGATTAAACTGGTCTGCCCACATGTTGTATAAACTGTGTTCACGCTTTGTGATATTACCAAGTATTGCCCCTGAGAAAGAAACATATTCTTCGCATTTTTGGCATTGCCACTATAGGGCACTATGTGAGGAAGTATAAATGACACAAGCGCTGGTGTACAAATAATGTTCTCACTAGACCAGGAACTTCTCTTTACACATCTCTAGAACTCGCACTTAGTTGATGCTTAGCAGCACCAGCAGCATATTTTTGCCACAGGGCCTTTTCTTTTGTACCCTTATGCTTTTTCTTCTCTCTATCTGTTTGGGTGGGGTTTTAGACATCTCCCCATTAAGTGAGTAGTGGCATATCGATGATGTACATCATGGTGACACTTTGATCACATTTATTAACAAGGCTCCAGTGGCAGCTTGCAGCCCACACACAGCCCAA
The DNA here is from genome assembly GCA_014839685.1 of Anableps anableps. Lineage (NCBI taxonomy): Eukaryota > Metazoa > Chordata > Actinopteri > Cyprinodontiformes > Anablepidae > Anableps > Anableps anableps. The sequence goes on along the minus strand of CM026068.1, from coordinate 20,277,193 downwards.
AAACACATTCACACTTAATTAAATCAGGTAACAGAAAGATGTCACCAAAAACTCAAAGTCACTAAACAAATACCTGAAGCATTTAGCGTCTTATCTGACAGCCACATACTTTTGAACCGAGTGGAAACCGCTGGTTTCCTCACACATAACCACAGACACCGTTTCCCCTCCATGCACACAGGACTCTTAGCTGAACAGAAAAGACAAATGGATGTTTTTGTGATTTCATACATTCGCCAAGATATTCAACTATCAATTAGGGCATTTCCACTAAAGTGGTGCCAGTTCTTAACCAGGGCTGGTGTTAAAGCCAGTTCTTAATTAGTTCTGCAGAAGGACTGGTTTGCTGTTCCACCACTTGAGAGCCAAGTTGCAGCCACGTCACTGTGTCATTGCAAAAGTCTTACCCAAGTAATGGGTTTTATTCTTTGCTTTTGGGAAGGCTTGAAGTGCACGAAGACAGCTTAACTGTACAACATGTGTTATTTATCCCACTATCCTGGCAAACATGTGCTCTAATATGAGCCCAGCAGTAAGACCCTCTTAAATGTGACTGGTGATTTAAGAAAAAAAAAAAAACTGCAGAAAGATACGAGACAGTCCAATCATGTCATTCTGATACTAATCCAACATTGTATTACATTTTAAGCGTGGTGGTTTTTTTTGTGTGTTTTTATGTTAAAATATTTCTAGAAATGAAACTATCACAACATTTTGATAAGTAGCTGTTCTCCAGGAACCCACCTCTCATTTCTGATGAAAGCGATTATTTCCCCTGGCTCTGCAGCAAACTGATGCCACTTTAGCACCAGTTTTCAGGGTCAGAGGTAGGGCTCACACACAACTAACCGGAAGGTAAACACTAGCACCACTTAAGCACTAGAACTGATTTGGTGGAAAAGGCCCCAATGAGCATGTCATGACCTTTACAACTGCATACTGAAATGAAGGGTTTGAAAAAGCAGAGAGCTCCAGACTTCCCTCTCCTCTGGGGGAATCCCAAACTATCCATATATGATTTAAATTCAGGGTTTTTTTGTTACATGTATGGACGCATATCTGCTTTCTTGCAAAAACTGATAATGATTTGAAGATACACACACAATGACTATAAACTGAAAGCGTGTCTATGCTAAATTAGACTTTCTCTTTAAAAACAAGATCCAGACTAGTGCATTTTTAATTTCATCAGCATATTTATTTAATATGCACGAAAAATATACCTTTAGGAAACAATAAGAAATCCAGTTGCCTTCCATTTAAGCACTTAGGAGTAAAATCGGGAGGAATCTGTGGATTTTCACTGGAATCAGATGGAAATGAAAACACAAGCAACAATATTCTGGTGTTTTAACAAATGTGTACAAAACATGTAAAAACATATATATATATATATATATATATATATATATATATATATATATATATATATATAAATTAATTCAAAGCTTTAAATGAGTAGAAATCGGACCCAAAATGCTAACTGGTATATCATAACCGTTAATACAAAATGTTTATTAAAGTTTTTAAGTTTTTCTTCAATTTCTCCAATGTTGCTAACTTTTGTGAAGCATAATTGTCATTTAATACTTAAAACATTTAGTCTCAGACTGTTTAAAATAAACTTTTGAGTTTGGCTAATCATTTTAATGTAGTTTGCTTTAATTTGAAAGGTAAACGACATTGCCACTCAGGTAACGTTCAGTCCTGCTGCACAAGTAGTCTATGATGCTAAAGGACAAAGGAAGAGAATAAAACTGATACATCTATACAAGAGAACAGAACAAGAGAACTAGAATAAACAGAATGTCATGTAGACAATGGAAAGAACTTAAATTTTAAACATCCTTATTTCTAACAGAATCAGTGGTGTGTAAACACACCAGATTCCTGGGTGGGAATAGATTATAAAAAAAATGAAACTATGTGATGATTAGAATAGCTGATGAGGAGGAAAATCAATAATGAGTGAGCACAAAACCCCAGGATTATCCAGTGTCAGAAATAACCAGTTGTATAGAGGGGTATAACGGTGTTTAAATGAGTACATTTCATTTCCTGTAGAAAGTTTCCTCTGAGAAGCAAAGACCACACCATGATGTACAGGGACAGTGTCTCTTGCACTCAGCTCGCTGATAAAACACAGTTCCTATTTTTTGAATTGAGGAACTTCAGAACTATTCATGCAATCAATTAAAGTCTGATTGGTTTTCATAAGTCATTTCAAAGTTACTCATAAACCCCAGAACACGCAAAGTTTAACAATAGTATCTTAGCACACAAGCGATTTTAATAAGCAGATGTCAGCATCTTTTGACCATTAGTTATTTTACCCAAGCAGCTGATTAAAGCCCTTAATCAGCCTAAAGTTTTGTTCTTGTGTGGGTGTTGACCATGAACCACACTGAGAAGTGTTAGGAACTTTTCTAGTGGGTGAGAAAAACAAACAACGAATCTGAAATGGCTAGGGTCTGCTCTTCTTAGTAAATGTCTGAATGTTTGCTGGCAGCAACGTTATTTTTTTTTAGAAATAAAGCAAAAATTCTAGACGTGAAATGTTTCACCTAAGACCTTAAATCCTGAAAGAAAAATAACACAGTAAACTTCTTCTTCTTCTTGCTCAATAATGCACAAGATTCAATGCATTAAATTTTGTGCATGGCTTGGATGCTTTTCCTTTCAATCTGCCACTGACATTCTTAGCTGTCATTCAAACTCTGAGTAAAACACTTTAAAAACAAAAAACATTTACTTGGAACAGACCCATAGCATAGTTTTGTTTTGATTCTAAATGTCAGCACATGACCAGTGTCATTCCAGGTCAATTAGGTCATTTACCATTTCATATCCCTATTTCGTAGCATCACAATGCCTTTTCATCCCTTCCCATTTTCAATTAATACCCTTAAACAAACCATTTCATATTCATTTTCTAAATAGTTGAGATAAATAGTCATCAAAAAGGTCAAATCTCACACAGGTTTTAATTTATTTGGAAGTTATTTACTCAAGATTTCCTATTACATCTTCTGTCCTTCCTCTTGATTGTGATTCTAATTCCTATCTGGGCCACTCAATTCCTATCAAATATGTCAGATTTGGAACCATGATCAAATGAAAAATAACTAAGCAACATCCTAGTAGATGTGATTTATTGAAGCATATAACCTTGTAATACATTATTAAAATTCAACCAAATAAATCTTCAGTTGTTAAAGGAGGTACAAAATAACCCCAACGAAAAGCAGGAACTCAGGGATGTATGGTAGAAAACATACAATGGCAGACAGCTCTGTTTTTTTTACAAAAATTCAAAATGGTGAAGGGGCAAAATTACTAGCCACTGTTCACTCCACTGGTAGGTTTCTGGCAAGTTGAAAAATCCATATTAAAACCTGATTAAGTCCTCAAAAGGTGTAACCCACAGGTGGACAAAAGTTTTGTATCTAGACATTTCATTCAAAGGCAGACAAGTGAGGGGGACATCATCATTTTTACTTGTGTACATGTAAAAGATGTCCTATATTTTGGGACGTCAAAGGACACAGGTAAAACAGTGGAGCTTTTGACAAACTTCACAAGTAATGGATGTTCCATCAGAGCCTGCTGCAACAGTAAAGCTGGTTTGAGTTTGTTGTGGATTGTAGTTTTTTTCAGCTTTGATGCATTTCAAGAACCCTAGAGCAATAAAGGTAGCAGTGACTCACATATTCATCAAGCCACATGCACTTACTGGCCACTTTATTGGACACACCTTACTAGTATCAGGTTGGACCCCTTTTTGCCATATTGACATGATAGCATCACAAAGTTTGTACAAATTTATTGGCTGCACATCCACAATGCAAATCTACTATTCCACCACATCTTAAAGGTGACTGGTTGGATTATGTGAATTGCAGCCTCATCAGTTTCCTGTTCTTAGCTGAGAGGAGTGGTACCCGATGTGGTCTTCTGCTGATGTAGTCCATCTGTTTTAAGGTTCAATATGTTGTGCATGCAGAGATGGTACTCTGTATCCACTGAAGGGTTATTTGATTATACTGTTGTCTTTATATCATGTGGAACCAGTTTGCCCATTCTCCTCTGATCTCTAATGTCAGTCAGGCATCACTGCTGCTGACTGGACACTCTTTTAGACCCTTCTTTGTAAACCCAAAAGATGGTTGTAATCCCAGTAAATTAGCAGTTTCTAAAATATCCATAAATCAAGCAGCAATGAAGTATTGAAAGTCACTGAAATCCCCTTTCTTCCTCAGTCTGATGCCCAGTTTGAACCTCAGCAAGTCAACCTTTACCATGGCGAGATGCTTAAATGCACTGAGTTGCTGCCATGTGACAAGATGATTTCATATCTTTGTTAAAAACTAATTGAATGTGTTCTGAATAAAGTGGCCAATTAGTAGAGCCAAAGCTAAACATGCAATTTAAAAACTTATATTTACAATAAGTAAGACAAAAGATGAGGTGAGTGGATATTTTATATACTATTTAACCAAGCAACAAAACAGTACTGTCTGCATATAGCTCTCAACCAACTGGACTGAGAGTGGAGCCTAAGGGCAACAAACAATGGTGGTGTGCGACCCATGATAAAATAAAAGATAGTATTGTTTTGTATTACGCAATCAACACCAGCAGCATCTGATCAGCAGCTAACAGCTCAGAGAGACTTTGCTCAGCGACTCATACCAAAATTACTTTTTAATAAATCTTAGTGTGTACCCATGCTCACAATGTTCACTCTCAGATCTTTGAAGTTTCAAGCTCAATTTCAATACAGCAATACTGCTGTTTTGCAAACCAGAGATATTTGGAGAATACAGCATGAGCTCGTGACATCCAGCCTCTTTGGGTCTATACAGCATATGTAATAGCTACAACACCTTTAACCTTGTCTTTCTTAACTTTACATTAAAGCTGCAGTATGTAACTTTGCACCGTTCCCGACCTTAAACAACCAATCAGAGCCAGGAGGAAGGTCTTAGCGCTGTCAGTCAACTTCATTTACTCGCTGCTGAATGTGCGAATGGCGGAGAAACAACTTACTGTTACAGGAAAATCGTTTACCCGTCATCATCGGTGGCCATGCTAACTAGCTGAGTATTCACAAGATTCTCTGCGAGCTGCAGCGCAGTCGAGAGCAAAGGGGGGAAAGAGAGGGGGAATGAGCAGCACCACACGGATGGTGATTGACAGTGCTAAGATCCACCTCCTGGCTCTGATTGTTTCTAAATAGCACTGGGAGCACTGGGAGAAGGCAGAGGAGCTTGATTTTTTCACAGATTTTCTATCTCATACCATTCTGACATGACATGGTGAGAGTTTCAACAAATATGTAGAAAAATATTTTTTATAAAAGTTACATACTGCAGCTTTAAGTCTTCCCAAAATGTAAGAAATGTAGTTTTGCTATATACTGTTTAAATATGTTCGGTATATTCCAGCAACTGCTGTAACGTTAACCAGAACAAGCTGACTTTCTTCTCTTCATCCCTTATTCAGTTTTTTAAAACTCCATTTTATTTTTTGCATCTTTCAACTCTTCCCCACCTCTGTACAACCCCCTCCTCCCACACTCAGAGCTGCCAATAAACAGACTCTCTGTGCTGTCTTCACAATGGCTCGTTCTGTTGCCTGGGATAGAGGACGAGACTGACAAGAAGGAAGGAGTCATGGCAGGGGTCCGCTATTCGAATCTGCTCACACGCTCTAAAACAAGCGCTAACCTAATCATACTCTGTGCGAGAGAGGGGATTCCTATTAAATTGTGGTTCATGTCTCAGATCCTTTTTAAAATCCACAGAAAAGAAAGTCAAGTGTGATGTTCTGTCTTCTGTTTCTCCATTTCAGTTTGCTTATTAGTGTACCAGTTCAAATACTATTTGCATTACTGTTTTTTACATTACAGCAACAAAAGAAAGGGGGCTATACCTTGAGAAAGAAACTGATCTTCATTCCAAAAACTTTTACCCTCTTACACTTTTGACCCTTTTCCTGCCTCCTTTCTATGTGTCTCACAGCAAAGAAATCCAGAATATAGAGGACATTAGTCATACCAGGGCGGGTAGTGTCTGAGAGCCAATGTGGTTTTACCCAGCCACAATAACCACTGCCTTTGTTTCATTTTAACACACCACTGGAACTTTGCCCTTATTATTTCTTATACTCTTTAAATATGTTTTCATATGACTGCAAAAGACAGATGTAGGACTACCTCTATTGCATCTGTATCCATTTAAGGAAGTACTCAGGTTAGATATACTATATGCAGCAGCCTTGATAAAAATAAAAATAAAAAGATTTGTTGGCCATGCCAAATGCAAAGATTTAGAGGTTGGTGGGTTAACCCAAACCTTTGACTAATTCTGTACTTGTTCTTTTCACAACCTGCACAAAATAATGCGTCTTGCTTTGTTTATTATGTTTTATGTTTAAATAAACACAAGCAGCATTTTCATCCTCAGACTATCACTAACTTATTTCTTGAAACAAACAGAAAACACACAAGACTTCATAATGACTGGCAGCACAGTAAGAGCATACTAAACAATAAACACGTCCTAATGTCATTCAAAATAAAGTGCATTACAGGTACATCAGCACACTACTTCACAATCAGTATGCACATTTTACCCACATTTGAGAGCTAAAACATACATTGACTAGCAATAGTATTCATAACCCTTGAAGTCTTCTACATTTTGTCACATGAGAACCTCAAGCACCAGTGGGACTTTAGGTGACAGACCAACACAAAATAGTGAATAATTGGGATGTGGTTATCAATTTTTCTTTACAAATAAAAATCAGAAAAGTGTGGTGTGCATACGTATATGACCTTCCTGAGTCAATACTGTGTGGCGCTACCATTTGTTGCAATTATAACAGCAAGATGGTAGATCTCCATCAAGTATACACATCTAGACACTGGAATTTTGCCTATTTTTCTTTGTAAAATAGCTCAAGCTCAGACATATTGGACTGAGAGCATCCGTGAATATCAAGTTTTAGGTCTTGACTCGGATTCTCAATTAGATTTAGGTCTGAACTTTGACTGGGTCATTCTAGCACATGAATATGATTTGATCTAAACTGTACCATTATAAAAACAACAGTTATTTTTGTATGTTTGTCTGTTAGGACTGAACTAAACCAAGCTCCATCCATCTTCCCATCAGTTCTGAGCAGCTTCCCTGTTTCCATGTTTAACCATCGAGATTGTATCTTCAGGTGGATATAAATAGTTTTTTGCCACGCATAGCATTTTCATACAGGTCAAAAAGTTTAACAGTGGTCTTGTCTGAGCAAAGCACCGTTTCCCACAAGGTTGCTTTGTCTTCCATTTAGTTTGTGGTAAAATGCAAACCTAGCCTAGCCACTGCCTTCTTACGCAATTCCGCTTGATTCTCATCTCCCTTCAGTGTTCCGTCTGGGATTTCTCCCATTGAGGTTGATTTCTCTGGTTGAATTTCAACTGGGCCAATCGGCGAACAGAAGGAGTTGTTGTGAACGATGATGTTGATTTTTGGCGCTGTTTTAGAATTGTAGTCTGCCTATATCAGGTTGTAGTTTGGCGATGGCAGCGGGGGAAGTTGACGAAGTCATTCAGTCCATGTTGGCCAAATCTCCAAATATTGAGCAATTAAAGTCAGAGCAAGAGGAATGTTTAAGACATGTTACTGCTTGCAAAGATGTTGTTCAGCTCAGCACTCCTCTCCTCGCAGTGAGGGATGGTTGGATACAGTGCACGCATTTTACAGTAAGCTTCATAGTGTAGCTTCCTTCATGGCCGAGCTGGCGCATTATACATGTCATAGCCAAACATTAGCGACTGGGTAAAACCAAATCCAATTGTTTAAAACTTGAACAGGGTCCACATCTACAGCAAGCAATCATTTCTCAATAGCCGAGGGTCCAGACCCTCTGCACGAAGCAAAGCATAGAACAAGGGGCTGGTTTTCACCAGTCTACTGCAAACCAGAGCTGTTATGATTTTATCCCAGAAATAACTATCTTCTTACCACTCTTCTATTAAGATCAGATTCATAGAGTACATGAATAATGGTTGTCCTTTCTATAGAGTCCCCTACCTGGGCTAAGATTTAAGTATCTCCTCCAGAGTAGTCTAGACATGTCTTGGTAGGTTTGCAGTTGTGCCAAGCTCTTTCCATGTGCAGATGATAATTGAAATCCCAGTAAAATGCAAGGAAAATTGCAGTTGTACTGTGAAAAAATGGAAAGTCGCAGGTGTATGAAAACTTTGCAAGGCAGAGTAGAAAACAAAGGCTTTATTCATAGCTAGACACAGAAACCTTCAACTGATTTTGTTTGCATATGATTCACTTTTAGTTAAAAAAAGATAGTCCTTTATAAATTCTTTGGCTATCTAACATCAAAAATTGATTCAACATCAGTGGCAGTGCATAAATATTACGCACTGCCAAGTAAAAATTAACTTTGGTTTAAAGTTCCTCAACAGGAGGCGTTGATTCCTAAAATAAAGAGCCAGAACTTGTCAGAATTGCTGTTACTTCTCCTTCTGTATCTTAACTCATCAAAGTTATAGCACTGGAAGTAAAGGGAATGCTGCTAAACAGATGAGAAGCGGAGCTTAAGATAAATTAATAGGTTTCTTGCTTTGTGCATCTTTCTTTCATTAAACTTATTTAATCTGGTTCTTATCACAATGATTTTGTTAGTTTGTATTTCAGGGTAGAATCCTTTTTGATCAGTTGTCTACCATTTCAGCTTGGAGAATGCTCAGAAACATGCTATGACTTCCTTTTACAGGTTTCTGATAATAACAAAGAGAATAAAAAACATTATCAGTCCATCTAACTATCATTTTTAGATAATTAAAGTGTGAACACCAAAACCCAGATTTCCCTTGATAAATCTACAGAAAGAGTGCTGGTGGGTGCAGATCATTAAAAGTTAGCAGCCCAAAAGCTTGTTTAAATCAGTACCCCTCTTTGTGCAGTGTTAGCATCTTGCATAATTGTCACCTTTGCAATTATGTGAGATGCAGGATGAACATGGACAATATACACCTTTTTTTAAGAAACCAACATGCTTTGTTGTATATTTTTTTAAGTACACATCACTTTTCTATCTGCAAATATTTATAAATGACAGGTTTGTTGATGCAACAGCTGCAAAAAAAGTCCTCCTTTGCTAAAATTAAGGGCTGACATACTACTACCCCTAACAATAAAGCAAAAAGTAATGTTACTTTAATGTTGTAACATGTGCAGCTTATTTATTATTTATCACATCATCAGATGAATAGTGCAGAACGGTGAAAAATGGAATCAGGTAGATCTTTAACTCAAAGTTGGAGCGCCTTAAATGTGGAGAAGACTCTCAGCTCATACCTTCATACCCTCAGGCAAAACCAACTAACAAATTGGTTTTCTGTTTGCAGAGAACAAACTAAGCCATGACACCAAACTAAAAACTTCTAAAATTGTGTTTCTGTCGAGATAACATAAACAGGAAATTAAAAAGTGGCTCACGATAAAAGATTGAGGCCTTCTAATAAAAGTCTTCGACACACGGTTGTGGGTTTAACGTGAGAAACATGCTAGCAGAACTAAAACTCTATGTGCAAATCAGGGTTGCAAGATATTAGGAAAACATGTAACGGCAACATTATTTGTTGAACTAAACCCACATTTTCCTCACTCTTTCTTTTCTCTTGTGTCATCCTGATATACCCTGTGCAGACTATCTTAAGACTGGCAGTCCTTTTGGCAATACTGGTTTTGTTCCCATGCTGTAGTAATGATAGATTTCCTATATGGAGATAGAAATGTAAAAATGCACTCCCTCCACAAATGTTATATCTTAGTTGATGGGATTTACATTAAATTTTGTTGACTGAAAAGTGGGAAGATTTAATAAACCCTAACAAGAACCCTAACTACAGTTAGAGCTAAAGCTAAAGTTGTCAAGATATGAACGGCATGTCTGTTAAGCAGCTGACCGTAGGCTCTAACTGAGCAGACAGCCTGACTAATTAACCTGCTAACATCAACTGATTATACTCATAGTGTTGCTTTTTGAAGACAAGAAAGGCAAAGGCAGACAATATTCTGTGCAATAAGCATGCCTACTTAAAAGTGCTATTAAATGTAATGGTTATTTTTAAATAAAATAATATAGGTTTTTGCTCGCTCTAACTTTAAATTCTATCCACTACTTTTGACTGAAATATAAATTATTCCTTAATTTTCAAGATATTGTTAGCTGAAAGAAACATCGGCAGTGAGGAGCTGTTATGACCAGGACAAAAATTATCACACGACTCCAAGTCCTTCATTCTCACATCTATTAGACTGCTGAATATGGACAATATACATCTTTTTTTAAAAGAAACAAACAGGCTTTGTTGTATTTATGTTTTTTAAGTATACATCACTTTTCTATTACGACCATTAGTGTTAGGATTGAGGATGCATGTTAGAGGTATGAATGAATTGCTCATTGACACTAATAAAGCTAAAGTTTCTTGAGTACCTGAAATAGGTGACTTCAGTTTTAAACTTATCGACCATCAACACACAAATCTTAACCACAATGAATACCATGGCTGCATGAAACCTTCACAAAGCCCATGTCTACCTTGTGCATCCTGGTATTTTTCAACATCTGCTATGTATCTCTCATTAATTGTTGCTCTATGAAGTTCTGTTTCTTACATGTGACTTGCAAATTGTAGATTCCTGACTAAGAGCAATCTGGTGGCTCTGCAAATAACCAGTGAAGCAGTTTATAGTATTCACCATGTGGTTGGTGGTGTATTTTAGTCTGTGATAAACTTCTTACGTCATGTTTACAGTCTTAACTAGCTGAGAATTCTTTACATAGTTCAGCTCCGTCATCACTCCAAGTTCCAGTAATCAGCCTTTCCCATAACTTGGCATTTTACTTCACATTTCTGTTAAAATGCTGTCCTTAAAGAATTGCTACAAAATACAGGCACACACAAAGGACATGACTCATGTACCCATCAACAGACACACTGCTGCTTTCAGCCCACTTTCAATCAGGAGTGAATAGTGACTCAGTCCTGCCAGTACAGCGACGCATCTGAACAATATCCTCTAGTGAACAACCTTGTGCAAACAAATACACTTGTCTCTCTCTTTTCAGGACGCAAGAAGATGTTTCTAACTCAGCCCAACAGTCCATGGGCACCACAAACCTATCAGCCGTTCACAAGAATAAATACATTCTGAGTGTGACTTTGTATGGTTTGTGTGATGAGTGGGTAAGTACACTTTGCATAGAACAATGTACGTATCTACATTTAACAGGTATGTTCAAATAGCTGAACTGGAGAGGGTGATCTATCTATTTATTTATTTGCAATCTAATTTCTAAAATAAATTAGTTCGTGCAGAGCAAATTTTGCTGTTACACAAGAACGCATTTTCTTTTAGTGAGAAGTACAAACTAAACAAGTAATGTTCAGTTCCTGGATAAAACCAGGCATGCTCATGAAAACACTAGTCAGCAGACACTGTGGTGTTGTGCTCATGTTATTGCATATTTTTTTCTCATATTATTTTATGTTATCACATGTTTTTAATCCGGAGAACATGCTGTCTGTACAGTGTTTCACCTCTCCCCTCACTATGATGTGATTCAGAAGGAAGTAATCATCTATGTGTCTGAGACAGAAGGGTAAAGAAGGAAAAACTAGAATTAAAAAAGGAACAACATATTTTAAGAAGTAACAAGAAGTCAAGACTTGAGCTTTGCCAACTCCTCATATAGTGGAACCTGCAGCACTGCATGATGAGGCTCTCAGGTTTGCACCTGTGCAAAACGTAGGAGGTCATAACATTCCTTATCAGCAGTTTGCAGTTTATAACTGGATTAAAAAAAGTCAGTGGAGTGGTAATTCTGTTAGTTAACATAAAAGTCTGCCATAAGAGGATTTATTGGTTCATGTTTGCTTCCACCTCAAGTTCAATAAAATTTAAAAAAAAAAAAAAAAAACCTGGCTTGGGGTATTTTTTTTTCCAAGCAACAGAACCATTTCTAGTCAGCTACAACAGAAAGTAGCATAATTAATAAGAAGTAGTGACAAAAGACTTTCCTCACTTCCTGCAACTCAAGTACATTTGCATTTTTTTCACATTTTGTCATATTACAGCCACAAGCTTCTGTATTTTATTGAATTTTTATGTGCTAGACCAATGCAAAGTGACATACTGAAAAAGCAGAAAAAAAGGTTCAAGAAAATGAGATGCATGTTTTTTTTTTGTTGTTTCTTTTCTTTTTTAAATGAGTAAAAACCATAAAAAGTGTGGCCTTCATTTCCATTCAGTCCCCATGACTCAATATTTTATAGAACCATTTTTGATGCGATTATAGCTGCTCGTCTTCAGGGGTATGTTTCTACCAGCTTTGCACATCTAAGCACTTGTTGTGTTTTTTACAAAATAGCTCAAGGTGACTGGATGGAAAGCCATCTGATGACTCTTACAGCAATTTCAAAGTCTTGTCCTAGATTCTCAATTGGATTTAGATCAGGACTTTGACTGGGCCATTCTAACAAGTGCATGTACTTTGATCTAAACCAGTGGTTTCCAGTCCTGGTCTGGAAGACCAGTTGTTCTTCGTGTTTAGGAGTTTCCTGCAGCCACACAGCCGACTTAAATGAATGGATGTTTAACAGGCATTTGATAGAGCATTGAGGAGGTGATTCAATCATCTGAATCACGTGTCCTGAAGCAGAGACAGATATAAAAGCATGGAGGACACACTAAGGACCAGGTTTGAGAACCACTGATCTGAACCAGTCTATTGTCAGTCTGCCTGTATTATTAGGGGTGTTGTCCTGTTGGAAGGTGAATGTCTGAGGTCTCCATCCATCTTCCCATCAACTCTGGCCAACCTACTTGTCCCTGCTGACAAAAAAAAAAAAAATCACCTCCACAGAATGGTGCTGCATAACAAGGTAATGCATGACTGGCTTGCTCTTTAAACGTTCAACTGAGCTGGGATGTCATGCAAAAATGTCTATTTCAAAGCACCTGTTTGAAACGCAAATGCTATAGTGAGCCTTTTGAACTGAGCTACAAAAAGTAGTACGCATATCTCAAAGAAACAGGATATAAAACAGCCAGTTTCTAGCGATCTGAAGAGCTCATCTGATAACAGATTGAGACAGTTTCACTCTTGAATACCGTTAATTAACTCTATATATAAACTCGGGCTATATGCCGCGTCCTGCCCTGGTGTAAAAACAAAAAGCAGAAATGGGGTGATAGCGAGATCTTCAGCAGCGTGCTCCGTGGTTAGGAGTGATGGGGTGCATTCTTGATTCAGAGCTGCAGATGAAATCTTGGAAATAACAATCCATCTGCTTACACAAAGTTCGTGAATCATTATGCGTAATGCCTCCACCAGAACTTCTAACAGTAACAGCCAAAACTTCCATGCAAACAGATTAGGAATAATGAATTCCTCTGGGGATAAACAGTCCAGTCACACAGGCAGAGACATAATAGAGAGACGCCTGTTGCATCCAGCAGCCAGACGTGCCTCACAAGTCACCATGAAGTCAATAAAAGCTGAATATTGTTTCCTCTTCTTCATTTATAAGGAGCCATCAAAAAGCAGAACTGGGCACGGCGGATAAAATGATTTGTGTAAGTTTTCTGTCAAGCTAACACAGCGTAAAGTTCACATCTAACAGGTCAAAACACCGGTCAGCGCCACAGAGTAACCTAGACAACCCGTTTATTTTTAACAGGAAACCACTCCGCTGTTAACTGGACTCTGAAACTTTTTTTTTTTTTTTTTTTTTTTTTTTTTTTAAATCAGTAAACTTTTTACATGACCAAAAAAGAACACGTATCAAATAGTTTTACTTACCTATTCCAGCATTAACAGGTGTTCCACTCAGTGGGTTTATTCTGTTCTTTTGTCCTCGAAAATGGACTCAGCGGCCACGACTGCAGCCCCAAATAGTTCCTAACATTTTTCTCACGGCGGAGCAGCAGCTCAGGCGACAACTCACAGCCGTCTGACTGTAATCTGCAAACAGGGAAACATTCCACTTCCGGTGAGACCTTTCAGAATAAGTCGGGTATGTTTTATTTTCAGGGTCCAGAAGTTTATTTTTTTAGACTTTCCCATTACATTTCTAGTTAACTACCGAGGAATTTATGCGGCAAAAGTACAAAACTTCCGTAAATCCATCATGTGACTGCAAGGAAAGACTGGACGGCCCAGTGTGCTGTCATGCTCTCATATCTTTTAGTAGAAGTACATGCTCAGGTAGCTATGCGTAACTGGGAAGTCCCAAACATTATTTATAGCTATATAGCATTTAGTACATATATACAATAAACTGCAATCAACAATCAACCACATTAAGTTAAAAAACTTGAAATATAAACTTTTTATACAGTAAAATCAACACTAGAATGCTTGAAAATAGGTGTAATTTATTTTCCCCAGGTCTGAAAACCAGATGTCTACACACTGTACACTATATAAAAATATATACATTTTTTCCCCACTGCCTGACACTAAATCGAACTAAACTTACCCAGTGTTAAGCTAAATTACGAAAATTATTAACATGTTTTGGGTATCCTTCCACAAGCTTCTAGCTTGCTGAAATTTTAGCCCATTCCTCCTGACCTATATGAAATGCATAAATGGTGGAATTTTGCTATTGGTTTTAATTACAGTTCATAAATCACACCAAATTACAGCATAAAGTTCCTCATGTCCTATTTTGGTAAATGAAATTAACTCAAAATAAACAGCATTCCCTGTATTTTATTGTATGTAATAGACCCACTGTAAACCAATAACAGCTTGCAGTTTCCTGTTTTCGTTTTTTTTTGGAGGGGGCAGGGGGAGGGTTCTTTGGTTACCAGTTAAATTAATTATCATCATCTTCTGGCTTCCATTTTAGGCAGTCACACCATGTTTGCTGAGCTGAATTCTTTAAAGCACAATTATAACTTAAGCATTTTTAACTGTTTTTATTTTTATTTAACTTTTTGTATTTTGTTTGCCTAAAGTAAAGTCATTTCCAACTTTTATTTGGGGCGCGGGGAGGTTATAAGATGAATGGTCAAGAACTTCTTTTTATATGTTTAAAGTTGTTAAAGATACATCCCACAACTCTTTTAATTTTTCTTTGTGAAAACATTTCAAAACCATGCAAAATCCTTCTTCCATTTCACAATTTTTGATACTTTGTGCTAACATACATGAATATTTTTGCCAAGGACTACAAAATGACACCAAACATAACTCTAGCAGCCAATTTGCTACTTGTAGAGTTCCACTGGAACCAGAAGAGGGCAGCCACTTACCGTCTACAACACTAGAAAATGCTTTAGCATACTTAGAAAAAAAACAAAACATGCACACAAAGCTTCTCAAGAACCACAGGGGATTTTTACATGAAAGTGATCATTAAATTATTGAACAAGATCCCTTTTATTTCATTAAATGGGAGGACAACGAGTAAAATGATAAAAACCTTTAGAAAATGTAAGACAGACGTAATTACTTTCATCACTGTGAACAAACTGGACAAACTGCTGCCACTCACACTTCACCCATAGTTATGCCTTGAAATGATCTGTTATTTTCTCCCCACATGTCACAGTCAGGGACTCTGTCAGTCTGAAGACGTACAACTGCAAGACTTTCCCCCCTCCAGGCTGAATGAACTACTACTCTGCGACAAGTTCGTGACTTGGCAGTGTGTTACTCATTTCATCTGGGACCTACAGGGAAAAGGACAGAGATGGAGCTGGAGCAGAAGCTTGAGGAAGAGAGGTGGAGGAAGGAAGAGAACAGGTAGCAAAATGTAAGCTGCAGTACTGGGAGAGCAATGCAGAATGACTGAGGGTGAATAAAGGAAGGATGAAAAGACTAGACAAGTACAAGAGGCAATAAATGAACAAGAAAGAGTGTTAATGAAGCCAAGATAGGACAGGAGGAGAATAAATGAGGGAGCACAAATGGCTGAGATTAGGAATAAGAAAATGAGCAGAGTGGGAGTGGAGAAGGATGAGTGCTTGAAAGATTGAAAAAGGCGGCGACGATGAGGAGCAGAGTGAGGGGTGAACACGAGACATGTCAGGAGAGAGAGTGGGAGAAGACATGAGGGGGAGGTGGGGTGGCGATGAGTCATCACTAGGCTATCATCCCCGGTGGGCTGGGTAGCTGTGGGGGTGGTAGTGTGACACATACAGATCCACAGAGGGTTTTCTGAACATCACGCTGCTTCTATGTCTCCTCCCGCTGCGGAGGCGGGTGGAAGACAATACGGGGATACCACTGAGACACGAGAGATCAGAGCCATGCAGTTGGAAACCCATTCTTTCCTCCTTCTGACACAAACATGCACTTGACAATGGCAGAGCAGGAGGCCTTGGTAAGGCTATCGACAAGAGCAGTAGTAGCAGCAGTTTACAGCTTGAGATCTTTATGCATCTCTTGCATACACTTCCCTTTATCATTCATACTTTATAAGGCGGTGCATATGCAGAGGGAGACTGGTGTAAAAATGTGGAAGCAAGCAGAGGAAGAGATGCAAAAAAAAACAAAAAAAAAAACAAACAAACATGGGCTTAACATCACATCAACAGGGCACTGCTGTGTTCCTCTTACTTTCTGAGCTGTTTTACTATAAAACCAAAAATGAGACGTTTCTGTTCAGTGTGGCTGCATGCCTACCAACCTGAACAGTGGTTAGGCATGTTGCAATAAGGAACATCCCAAGCACAGATCACACAAAATCTTGCCATTATGTGCTGCTCTTTGGTGCTGAGTCGATCTTGGAGTTGCTATGCCAACAGATTGGGGGGGGGGCATTCCTAACACTGATCTAGGCCACTGCTTGCACACACAGTGAATCCGTAGATGCAAGCACTCAAATGAACACACGTCCACACCGTCTCCCATTGTGAGTACAAACAGTTCACTGGTAGCAGCTGCATGTTATTGTGTTTTCCAGGTGGGTATTGTAAATACAGATTTGTTCTTAATAACTCACCTGGTTAAGTAAAAATTTTTTTTTTTTTTTTTTTTTTTTAAATGCTCTGATCATGGCATTTCAGTTTCAAAAAACCTGTGCAAATGAGCAACCATGAGACACTACAGCAACACAAGCACACAAATAAACTCTGAAAACCAGCGAAATGATGGAAACCTTTGTAGGAATCTGTATTTATTTAAAGTCTACATACATTCAGACATCTCCCAAATCAAGTTGTCATTGCATGAATGTAAATCTGCATTTATCTCTGTGTCTGACAGAAAAAGGGATGAAGGTTGGGTTTTGGGTTCCAGCTGCCTTCTGCACATCTGCATATTTGTCGTGCTTAGAAAATGTCATGGAGACACACTGAGAGACATACAGCTTGAGAGTAATATGGGTCTGAGTGGACTGGTGCAGCATGTCTGGATGTATAGCTTCAGAGATCAAGTAGCCAACTGTGGAAATTGGATTTTGATAGGTCATGTTTAGAATCAATGTGCATGTTAACATTTATTTGTAAATAGTTTATTAAAGGCATAGTGCCTTGCAAAATTATTCATACCCAATAAACATTTTGTCTCATTACAACCACAAACTTCATTGTATTTTATTTGGATTTTAGAGCAGGCAAACAAGTGGTGTATAACTGCAAATTGGAAGGGAAATGTTTTTTACATTTTAGTAAAAAACAAAAATCTGAAAAGCTTTACCTGCATTCAGCCAACTTTACTCTGATACACCAAATATTCAGTCCAACAAGTTTCCTTCAAAAGTCACCAAATGATTAGGGCCACCTAAAATAAAATCTTTTTCCTTCCACTTCATAATTACATACTACAGTACATTAGACTATCACATAAAATTCCAATAAAATACAGCTACGTTTGTGGTTCTAAGGTGACAAGGTGTGTAAAAGTTTTAGATGCATAAGTACTACAGCAAGGGACTATGTATATATTTGGTAGGAAACTCAGCATTTGTGAATTAGAAAATTACATCTCTTCAGAAAGAAAAAAAACCCCCAAAACTTTGCAGCTACTTTAAATACATCAAATGTTAGTTTATTTACTTCTAATGGTATCGTTTGTGCTCCCTGTTTGTGTGGGGATATGTCTGTGTTCATACAATATGTATGTAAATATGTGACTGAGTTGGTAAAGTTTGTCCCTGTGCATGAATGCCTACATACATGTCCTCAATGATATGTTTGCATATGCATTTCATGAACAATATACAAATGTACAGACAAAATCACATACACATACATGTAATGATGGGATGTTTATTAAGCATTTATGTATCCCTGCATTGCTGTTTGTATGAACACGTTTGGTTTAGTCGCTGTCTTCTCTCTCCTGAGTCTCGGCCAAGGAGCTCTCGTCGATATTCTCCAGGCTCTCTGCACGCTGAATGCTTAGCTCCGAGAGTGGGATTGTGGGTAACGTGGCCTGTTCGGGATACAACCAGGGTTTGAAGTTGGGGCTGTCTCTCTGCTTCCACTCCGCATACTTCAGACAGGCTTTGCTGATCTTTTTCATTGCCTAGAAAGAGGACAGAAACAAAAATAAAGACAACGATTTTGTTTATAGTTACAAAGATTTCCGCTGATTAAACTAACAGTCTGCCTTTTCTATCAAAAGACAAGGTGGACTGGGTTGAACTCGTAGATTAAATACATGGGTGTCGAGGACAGAAACAGCTCTGCAGATCAAATTTAATAAATGACAGTACATACGGAAGCAGAAGTAATGACATGAAACATGCAGAAATCTACAGTTGTGGTCAAACGTTCTGTCTGACAGAAATTTTTCCATTTGCTAAAGTTTGTTGCTTCAGTCTTGTTTGTTCTTTTTTGTCAGATGTTTCTATTGCTTACTAAATTTCAACAACAGACATCTATAGATTTTAAAAGCTTGAGAAATGCAGTTTATGTAAAGCATCTTAATTTACAGTCATTCATTGCCTTTTCTTCCTAGACTTTAGCACTTTGTCAAGACATACTGAATCTCATCTCCTGAGACAAATCCTGACAGATTATGATGATTGAGATCTGTAAAGTTTCCATGACATTTGACCCAAAATTTCAATGTTTTGATCCCTGAACCTCAATCATCACTTTTATCCTATGAAATGGTGATTCATGGAGCAGGGGGGGGAGCATTCATCAAATAGCTCCTGGGTCATCAGAAAAAGTACTGCTGGAGGACTTTTTGAAATAAATTTCTTATTCATGGCAATATTTTATTATCAGAGAGCCCAGTCCCTTGAACGAGATGCAACCTCACACATTAACTGGTCATGGAATTCTTAAGTCAGGATGATACAGGACTCGTGTTCGCATTCACCTTTCTCCAGACTGTACTTTTTTAAATGTCCCAAACAGTCTGGGCATTGTCAAAATTGTAAAAATATAACTTCACCCCAGCCTTTTCCAGTCCAATCCTGATTATTCTTATGGAATTTCATTGTGACCTAGATGTTTTTCTTCAAGAGAAGTGGCTTCTTTGCTCCCAGCATCCAGTGGTTTCTGCATCCCAGCACATGTAGAAATACTCAGATCTGTTGTCATTTCTGAGTAAGCTCTGCACTGGTGGTAACAATATTTTAGTTGAGTCAGTTCTGGCATTTGATGAACTTTCATTGACATTTAATAAGATTAGCCCCCCTCTTGGCTGCCACCTTACCATGGTGGAGGGGTTTTAGTGTCCCAATGATCCGAGGAGCCATGTTGTCAGGGGTTTCACGCCCCTGGTAGGGTCACCCAAAGTAAACAGGTCCTAGGTGAGGGATCAGACAAAGTGCAGCCCAAATGACCCCTTATGATGATTGCCACCAGTGAAAACAGTGTTCCCTCACCCAGAAGCACCTGGTTGCTCACCAGTGGGCTTTCATCCATGAAGCCTGGCGGGGCACAGCCTGAAGAGCAGACATGGGTCCCCCTTCCCATGGGCTCCCCACCAATGGGTCGGACCAAAGGGGTCGGTTGCTATGTGGGATTGGTTGCGGCCGAAGGAAGCGACCTTGGCTGTCTGATCCTCGGCTACAGAAGTTGGCTCTTGGGACATGGAATGTCACCTCTCTGGTGGGGAGGGAGTCTGAGTTGGTCTGCGAGGGTGAGAGGTTCTGGCGAGATATAGTTGGCCTCACCTTGACGCACAGCTCTGGCTCCAGAATCAGTCTCCTTGAGAGGAGTTGTATACTCTTTCACTTTGGAGTTGCCTCTGCTGAGAGGTGCCAAGTGGGAGTGGGCATACTTGTTGCCCCCTATCTTGGTGCCTGTGCTTGGTGAATGAAAGGGTAGCATCCCTCCGCCTACATATGGAAGGACAGGTTCTGATTGCGCTTATACACCAAACAGCAGTTCAGATTACCCACCCTTTTTGGAGTCCTTGGAGGGGGTGCTAGAAAGTGCTCCTCATGGGGACTCATTGTTCTGCTGGGGGACTTAAGTGCTCACATGGGCAATGACAATGAGACCTGGAGAGGTGTGACTGGGAGGAACAATCCCTTCAATCTGAACCCAAGTGGTGTTTTGTAATTAGACTTCTGTGCTTGTCATGAATAGTCCATAAACACCATGTTCAAGCATAAGGGTGTCCATATTTTCTTGAGAAATTTCCCCACCATGGGACAATAAAGGATATTTCTATTCTTCTATTCATATGTGCTCTTGGCACCAGGACACCTTAGGCCACAGTTCGATGATCGACTTTGTAGTTGTCTCATCTGATCTCTGGTCGCATATCTTGGACTCTTGCATGAAAAGAGGGGCGAAGCTGTCAACTGACCACTAGCTGGTGGTGAGTTGGCTCTGATGGTCAGACCTGGCATGCCCAAAAGTATTGTAAGGGTCTGCTGGGAACATCTGGCACCACCAAAGCTATTTATGGTGGGGATGGTATGCTGCTGACCTCAACTCGGGACATCGTGGGTCAGTGGGCAGAATACTTCGAAGACCTCCTCAATCCTCAGTGAGGAAGTGGAGCTTGGGAACCTTGTGGTGGGCCTGCCACTGCTCCTCGGTGGCAGGGCCCCAGGTTTGGATGAGATTCGCCTGGAGTTCCTTAAGGCTCTGGATGTTGTGGGGTTGTGTTGGTTGACATGACTGCAATATTTCGTGGACATCGGAGGCAGTTCCCCTGGATTGGCAGACCAGGATGGTGGTCCCCCTATTCATAAAGAGGGGCCACAGAGTGGGTTCCAACTACAGGTGGATCACACTTCGAACCCTCTCTGGTAAGGTCTATTCAGGGGTTGTGGAGAGGAATTTCTGCCAGATAGTCGAATCTCGGATTCAGGAAGAGAAGTGTGGTTTTCATCCTGGTTGTGGAACACTGAACCAGCTCTACACCCTCAGCAGGGTCCTGGAGGGTGCATGAGAATTCACCCAATCAGTCTACATGTTTTTTGTGGACTTTGAGAAGGTATTCGACTGTGTCCCTTGGGGAATGCTGTGAGGGTTACTTCGGGATTATGGGGTACCAGGTCCTTTGAAATGGGCTGTTGGGTCCCTGTACAACCGGTGTCAGAGCTTAGTCTGCATTGCCGGCAGTAAGTCGCGCTCGTTTCCAGTGAGAGTTGGACTCCACCAAGGCTGTCCTTTGTCTCCTATTGTGTTCATAATCCCCTCAACACCTTGGCGGTTGAAGGGTACTGTTTTGGTGGCCTTAGGTCACTGTTTTTTGCAGCTAATGTGATCCTATTGGCTTCATTAGTTGGTGATCAACAGCATTCGCTGGAGCAGTTCGGAGCTGAGTGTGTGAAGCAGCCAGGATGAGGATCAGTCCCTCCAAATCTGAGTCTTGAGCTGAAAAAGGCTAGAGTCCCTTCTCCGGGTCGTGGAAGAGGTCCTGGCTCAAGTAGAGGAGTTTAAGTATTTAGGGATCTTGTACACAAATGAGGGAAAAAATGAAGCTGGAGCTCGATAGGTGGATTGGTGCTGCATCTGCAGTGATGCAGGCGTTGTACTGATCTGTCATGGTGAAGAGAGAGCTGAGACAAAAGGCGAAGCTCTCGATTTACCAGTTGATCTATGTTCCTATCCTCATCTATGGTCACCCTGAGCTCTGGGTAGTGAGCAAAAGAATGAGATCAGGGATACAAGGGGCTGAAATGAGATTCCTCTGCAGGGTGTCTGGGCTCTCCCTTTGACATAGTGCGAGAAGATCGGTCATCCGGGAGGGACTGAGAGTAGAGTCGCTGCTTCTCCACATCGGGAGGAGACAATTGAGGTGGCTCTGGCATCTGGTAAGATGCTTCCTGGACGCCTCCCTGGTGAGGTGTTTCAGGCACATCCCACTGGGAAGACCCTGGACACGCTGGAGGGACCAAGTTTGTCAGCTGGCCTGGGCATGCCTTCGGATTCCCCCCAGAGAAGCTGGCCCAAGTGGCTGGGCAGAGGGAAGTCTGGGCCTCTCTACTTAGACTGCTGCTACTGTGACCCGACCCCAGATAAGCGGAACATAATGGATGGAAGTTTGAAAATAATTGAATTTATCTCATCACTCTTCATAGTAAATGACTCAGTGCAAACTGGAAACTAAAGCAGTAAAGTATGTCAAGATTTCTATCTGTCCCAAGTATTTCAATCCATAATCGTACAGTGATGAAGGATGAGGAGATAAACCAGAGAGAGATATATCCCCAAAGAGAGATATATATATATATATATATATATATATATATATATATATATATATATATATATATATATATATATATATATATATATATATTAAAAGTGCCTTCTAGAAATTAGAGCCTACTCTTCACACGTTTCACACATTCAGGAGCTTCCAAATGTTTTTCCAATGAAAAAAAACTCACACATGATGCTGTGGTTAGCAGCTGAAATAGAATGTGTAAATCACCACAGATTCATCTTCATGCTTATACTTTGAAAATCTTTTTATTGATCATGGTAGCACTCAGCCAACCCAGGCCACTCTCTGCAGAGTCTATCCTTCCTTTCAACACCCATTTAAACACCCCAATCAGCAGCAAATCAAACAAACCCATATTTCAGAAATGACCTGGACATAATGTCTTTTTTAAAGCGCATATAATTCCCAACATTATAGCCTGTTTCTTGAGAGGTACCATCAAGACGAGAAACTACAGACAACCGTTTGGACAAACACACAAGACACTCACAAGATCCATGTTAATATGTGCATGACTTACATGGGGAGCAAGGAAGTGAGAAGACTTGTTGACAACCCACTTGGGTAATGAACCTGTAAAAAGAAAGGAGCTGGGTAAGTCAGAATCAGAAAAGATAGAGGATGATGAGGGATGCGGGGGGCATGAAGATGGATTTTAGGTTCTACATTACATTGCACATCAAACATCAAATAGAAGCTTCGTAACTTGGTACTTGTTACATCCACACATACATTAGGAGGTAGTTCTTGAGATCTGAGCAATAAACACTTGCATACAAATAAGAAAAATAACAGACAAATATAAACAGAAAATCTGAATGGGGGAAAACAACATGGAAATAAATGGATCAAACCACAAACGTCCTTGATATGGTTACTAGGACGACTCATTTTAACATAAAGGTAAATGAATGAATAATTTATACAGCATTCATTAAGCAGCTGGAAGAGGGAGCTTCTATTTTCCCATCATTATGTGCAACATGTATACACCCTTATGTGTGCTGATTTGCTGTGTATTATTTACCTCGTGGATCTACCTGGGCCATGTAAGTGAGGGTACAGTTGGTTGGTCCCTGGCTCTGAATCATGTAGCCTGTCTGAATGGAAACAGCCCGCACCATGTCCTTTTTAGGAGGGTATTTCTGTGAAGACAACAATACATATACACACACACACACACATATATATATATATATATATATATATATATATATATATATATATATATATATATATATATATATATATATATATATATATTTTGGCAAAAAGCACGACAAAACTGGATGATACCCCCTCCATTTTATTATCTATGAGACTGGTGTCCACATTTTCACTCAATGAGTGCATAACATATGAACAAGAACAAAGAATAGATTGAAAGCTTTTCTAGAAATTTCATCAAATACTGTCAAATTTTTGCTGCAAACACATCGAAATGTGTTTTTTTAACTGCTACTGCTTTGCATTCATTTGAAATCCAACGCACTTGACAAAGCACTAAAAGCCACACACACATTGCAGCACACTGTATAATTTCACTGCTAACTTCTTTGACCACATAGCTGAGATAATTCTTCACTATAATGACATACAGAGCTGGTTAGCCAGCACTAATAGGAACAGTCTCACTGCAGAGCACTAAAGAAGCACCCAGAGCGGTAAGGAGCTGGAAACTTTTAGCAGAGAGGAACTTCACATCACTGCTTCATCTTTTTTCTCAGCTATCTGATGTTTATTTTTGGCATCTCCTCTTCTGTACTAATGGGTTACAGCGTAGGAATTTCTGCTAAGCGCAACTTGGCAGCTACGTTCATGAATCATTGGATTCTCAGAAATCAAACATCATATTCTGAGCTAATGGGTGATTAAGCAGAACTGCACTAAATTTAATTCATCTCTCTGACATCCAGCACTCGAACAAATTATGTCCTTTGCCTTAGGCAGTTGATTATTGACAACAGGGTTAGTTAATTGAAAGCAGAGCTTTTGGCTGTTGCAAAGATAAAACATTTAAAAGATGTATTGAATTTCCTCTGATAAATACAAGAGGTCTTAAAATTGAAATACTTTGATGAAAAAGTGAGTGAAAAAATAAAAACAAATAGGACACCGTATGGAAGTTTAACACTTACAAATTCATGTAATATAGTCAGACAAACTGAAGACCCTTCAAAGCTTTTTGTAAAATTTCTCTGTACAGAAATTAGTCTACAAGTAAAAGACATCCTAAACAACTGCCAATATGCCCAAGTCTGGCTTTTCAAGCTATTTTATTCTGAAAGAAGATGCAAGATGCTGAAAGAAGCCTCCAAAAAAGTAGGGGGTAAATAGTAAGACTTTTATAGGTGTCAAAAGAGGAAACCTTTGCTCTTAAAAGATCAGGTTCACACCGTGCAATAAACCTTTGTCCTGAAAGAAAATCTGTGGTTGTGAGTTTGAATCAGTGGCCTGTGGTACTTCAGTGCGACAGACGTACTGCCTGTTGATTTAAAGCTTCCAAAACTAAAAATGACCTAGAGCAAATATCAAGCAGTGTCAGATATTTTCTGGGAAAATTGTGCTGTGCAACTGCTATGAGTGTGATTTGTCTAAATTTACCCTGACATGACAAGCTGTTTTAAAATGCTCTGGACACTTTTGTCACAACTGGGCCTCATTTTTCTCCGAGTCCAAATTCAGTGTTGCTCGTGCTTTGGTCAAAATAGAACAGGGATACATTACGAACACAGGGATACATTACAAGGCGAACACAATGCAGCCCATCATTCCATTTAATTTTGCAGATTAAAAGGTGGCATAATGAGATAACCAATCCCTTCCCTCCTTTCTACACCATTCAGGTCCAGGTTATTAAAACTACATTGAAGAATTGATCTCACCATTGGCAGAACTGACAGCTGACATATCACTTATTGGCTTCATAAACTTGGTTATACTGTGTGCCAGTTCCTCTGTGATTTCTTCCAGATTTGAGGAACTTAGCCATAATTAGCCAGTTATGGAAGAGGTTTGTTCTTTACTTTGAATTTCTTTCTTGGGGCATTCAATGGCAAAGAATAAAAAAGATCCTCTTGTGGAAAAAAAAAACAAAACAATAAAGAAGGGTCAAACTTAGTAGTTAGAATATAGAGGACAAAGAGCATCATTACATTTTTTTTTCTCAAGCTAAATGAAAAATAAATGAAAAAAATCCCAACAAGATAATATTAATATTAGAACACAAATGCAAAAGCAGTGGCATAAAGAATTGAACTTCATAGGTCAATGCAGCATTCACATGGTGTTAAAGCTGAGCGGAAACAAAGAGGGGAAGATTTTTTTTTTTCTACCAGGAATAAAAGTAATTTACCTTTCCACTGAAAATTTGACCAAAGACTTCATTTATTCAATTAAATTTTCTAGATTTATTCCCTAATTTATCTGTATGATATGTTTTAAGCAACTTGATATTTATCAACATAATAAATAAATTAAACGGCCTTCAATACAGCACAAAGTCTGAAGTTCAGCATATTAGCAACGGTGAACTTGCCACATCACACAGATCAAACACAAACATTCATGCATGGACACTGAGTCTATTATGCCTGTAAACTCTAATTGAGGCAGGAATGTGGAAGGCAAGGCAGAAGTCCAGAATTACTAGTCAGATGAAATAACTTATCCTTCTGTAAACTTATTTTTAGTGAGTATAACTCAGAATGAGACAGAGAGAGAAGACGAATGGAGAATCTGGGGACTCTAATTTACAAAGAAATGTAGTATCAAAGAAATAAAGAAATACTTCATTATACAATTATTTAGAATCTTTAGAATTATTTTTCGTATACTCTACTGTAAAAAAGTTCTCTCATTTCTTTCATACTTCACTTCCAAACAGTCAAACCTTCTCTTAAACTTTTAAAGTGGTCTTGATCAATGATTCTTCAGAATTTCTGAAGGATTTCCAGCAAATTAAATTTATGAGTGCCACAAAGTAAATCTTTTTAAAACATATTTATTGACTGTTCCAACAGATGAAAGATCCAATAACTGTAAGGTAGTAAACAGCTAACTGCATGCCACACTTCACAACTCCCATCTGTCCATTGGTGAAGGCTGCTTTGAACTACATAATACCCAAAACAGTGTTTTCCTTTGAGCTTTGGCTGCTTTTCAGCCCAATATCAGACCCTTTTTCAAAAGAAAAGTTTTTTCTTTGTTAAACCACCAAACTCTGACTGAATTAATCAGGCATGAAAAAAAGTTACTCAGCTCCCATGTCATTTCAATACAAAGACACCATTTTAAGCTGGTCTTAGAGACATATTACAAACTACCCAAATATACAATATGCACCAATTTCATTTAAAGAGGCAGTATTAAGTAAAAATGGACTTTTTGAGCTTTACATCATGTTATGTTATTCCACCATCAAAAACACACCTAGAATGTTGCTTTGATTGTTTCATGCATGTTTAAGAAATCCTTTAATTTCCTGTGACAACTATTCAGCTGTGTAAAACACCTGGATGGACCGAGCACTGCCTTTGAGACCCAGCTCCTCCTTAGAGCTGTATTTTCTAAGCTTCCACCTCACAGAACACCCCTCCCCTGCGACTTTCCCACTCAGTCCCTTCAGACTAGCCAGCAGCAATCAGCAAACACCTGGTGGAACTGCACATTATTATATGAGCTATATAAGCTCAGAAAGAGCAGGACTGTCTTAAAGAGACAGAGGCCCAGTTTCAAGGCATTAAATTACGAAGTCAAATTTCCTTTAAGTCATATTTGATATATATAGCATTTTTGTAATAAGAGAAGGTAACCTAGTTACTTGATTGTGTTATAAAATGCTTCTATGTGCCTGGAAAACACATAATACTGCCTCTATAAAAACAAAGATAATACATTTTGACATTTCTCTTTCTCAAATATTTGAGAATGTTGGACCATGGGGCTGTTGTAAATGATTATTTTAAGCCTCATGTTGAACGATGGGGCTGTTGTAAATGATTATTTTAGTCATCGAGTAATTTATCAATTATTCCAATGACAGGCCATTATATTCCATGCATCGCACCAGTCAGTTTAAGGATGCCTATTGGTCACCGGAAAAACGATGAAAAGGAAAAGAAGGGAAAAGAGGACGTTTGGTCAACCTATGTTGTACTAATAGCACATAGCATTCATCCACAACTTATTGGCAGAAGTGAGAGTGTTGTGCAATCCTTATAACTGTCCGGCCGAAACACGTGGCACTAAATAGTAAACCATAATATAACGAAGCTTTGAGGCCGATAATTTGCCTTGAGGAATTTTAATAAATTGAGGTACTCAAATCATTTGATGAATCGTTACAGCCCTATTGAACGATGATGAATCTCTAAGGCAGTGGTCTCAAACTGTAGTCCTCACGTGCCAGAATCCTGCAACTCTTCGATGTGTCCCTTGTCCTACACACCTGAATTAAGTCAGGTTTATTTGTATAGCACATTTCAGCAGCAAGGCAGTTCAAAGTGCTTCACATCATAAAAAAAAACATCAATCAAGTATGCAGCACAAATCATCAAAATTACATGGCGAAACTGCCTCACTAGCATTAAGTCGAGCTCTATAGAGCTCTGCTAATATTGGAGCCAGGTATACTGAAGCAGAGAGATATCTTAAAGTTGCAGGACAGCGGCCCTTGAGGACTGGAGTTTGAGACCACTGCTCGAAGCTCTTGGGCTAGCTCTTCAGGCAGAACATTATGACCACTGACCTGACAGATGAATAAAACTGATCATCTCTTTGTTATGACACCTGTTAATGGGTGGGATATTGCCGATAGAAGGTGACAAATCTTTCCTTAAACTTGATGTTTTAAAAACAGAATAAAAAAAAAAAAATAAAAATAAAAAAAAAAAAAAAATGGGAAAGTAAGTTTGACAAGGGCCAAACTGAGATGACTGAGGCAGAGCAGCTCCCAAGGTACAGCCTTAGTGGGGTGTTCCAAGTCTGCAGGGGTCAAAAATCTATCAGAAGCTGTCCAAGACAGATGATGTTCATGGGGACCGAAGGCTGGCCTGTGCAACACAGTTTATTGCTCCTTAGCCACACATCAATCTGTGGCTATGCTGAAAGGGCCAGCAATGGAGATTTGAGTCTCAGAGTTGGACCATGAAGCAATAGAAGAAGGTGGACTGGTCTTATGAATCATGTTTTCTCCTATTTTACATGAATGGTATGTGTATGTCGCTTATCTGAGGATAAGCGACATACACATTCACTGGGGGAAGAAGGGAACCAGCCAGCATCCAAATGGTTGGGGGTTGTTACTTTGGGATTCATCAACTACCACTGCTTTGGCTACAAAGTAAAAATAGAGTAGTATTTAAGATGTAAAACAACCATGAGGTGTCAACTTGCCTTCTCAAGCTAATTATTCGTACATGGTATTCACCAAAAAAAAACAGAACTCATCCATGAAGGTCCCACCTTCCAACCTACAGGATCTACTGCTAAGATTTTGGTGCCAGATACGACAGCTTACCTTCAGACGTCTCGTAAAGATTATGACTCAACAGGTCAGGGATCTTTGGCACCAAAATAGGGGATCATACTAGAATGGGGTGACAGTGGCTCAGGAGGTTGGAGTTTGTCTTGTAACCAGTGGGTTGCCATTTCGAACCCCCGCTCTGTCTGTCTCAGGACTGGACACTTCACCCTCCTTGCCTGCTGGTGGTGGTCAGACTGTGCCAGTGCATGGCAGCCTCAGTTCTGTCAGTCTGCCCCACCATCAGAATGTGAATGTGAGCATGAATGACTAAATGTAGTGTGAAGTGCTTTGGAGTCATCAAGACTTGATAAAGTGGAAGCTTTTTTTTTCAGGACTTCACACCTCTCAGCTCTCATCCACGCCCTTCCCCTTCATCACTTCAGGTGTGGAACAAGAAGTGAAAGATCAAGGTGCTCCAGGGCTACAGGCCAGTGGCCCTGACATCACATCTGATGAAGACCCTCAAGAGGCTGGTCCTCAAACATATATGCTCCCTGGTGACGTCTTCATTGGATCCGCTGCAGTTCGCTTACCAGCATGGCATCGGGGCGGATGACGCCATCATCTACCTCCTGCACCAAGCACTGACCCACCTGGAGAAACCTGGAAGCACTATGGGGATCATGTTCTTTGATTTCCCCAGTGCTTTCAACACCATCCAGCCAGAACTTCTGAGGGACAAGCTGGAGCTGTCAGAAGTGGACCACCACATGTCCCAGTGGATACAGGACTACCTCACTGGCCACTTACAGTATGTGAGGACACAGGGGTGTGTCTCCGGCAGGCTGGTCTGCAGTACCGGGGTCCCTCAGGGAACCGTGCTGGCACCGTTCCTCTTCACTCTTTACACTGCAGACTTCTCTATAAACTCCCCTCACTGCCATCTGCAAAAGTTCTCTGATGACTCTGCCATAGTTAGCTTCATCACAGGTAAGTACAACTCGGAGTACAGACAGTGGACTCAGGACTTTGTGGACTGGTGCAGGCAGAACCACCTCCTGATCAATGCTGCTAAAACCAAGGAGCTGGTGGTGGATTTCAGCAGGTGCAGACTCACCTCACTGAGACCGGTGAAAATCCAAGGAGTGGACATTGAGATCGTGGACTCTTATAAATACCTGGGTGTTCATCTGAACAATAAAGTAGACCGGACTCAACACCTATGTGCTTTACAGGAAGGGTCAGAGCAGGCTCTACCTGCTGAGGAGGCTGAGGTCTTTTGGAAATTTTGCCTTACTGTACAGTATTTTTTTATTCTTTATATGCTTTTTATATACATTTTATATTCTTTGTGAGAGTCTGTTTTTCTGTTATTGCCTGTCACTGCCACTCTGTTGCTGTTGCACAGAAATTTCCCCGTCATGGGACAATAAAGGATATTTCTATTCTCAACTTTTATAAAGCTCACTGCCTCATCAATGTTTCTAATCAACACTAAGTTTGTTGAAACAGTCTTGGTGACAGGTGATTATTAGGAGCTTTTATATGGGATTCCCCAGTTCCATCCAGGACAAGCTGCAAATTTATCAGCAGAGGTTTTGGGCCTCAGTCCAACTTGTTACTCACATAATCTTTATGTTTGTTCTATTACCATTTTATATTTAAACTGGTCAAGTTCTTAGAAAGTATGTTTAGGAGCCAAAGTAATGTACAGTGTTCAACTGTACCAGATTAATGATCTTACAGAGAAAATGAAGCAGTGTTGGCACATAATACATCTATTGTAAAAGCATCAAGGGGCAGAGAGTGTTGTCTCACTGGACAGGTGCCAAACTGTCTCTTCTTCCTGGATGGACCATTTCCCTACAAGATGAGTGGAATCTTAAATGGCCAATGAAAAGTTTGCATCACCTCCTCTCTACATAAAGACATTCATGCACTATAAATGCCCTCGATAAAGTGGGCTGATGTTTATTTCAGCTGAGCCAACAATCATCTATTTTGTTCCATTTCTTTCACAATGCTGTATTAGTATTCATGTGCTCTTTTGCAACACAAAAAGGTTATAAATGGGATGACTGGACAGGATCAGAGCAAGCGTACACAGTATATGTTTGTCTGTGCTTCTATACTTACGGCATGCTTAACAGAGTAGTTCATAATGATGTAATCCTTTCCTACTGGCAGCCAGGAGCGAAGCGTGATGACGTCCCGGTTCCGGAGAGGTTTTGGACACTTCCCTTTAAAACAAACAATGCATCTCCAGTAAAACAAGCCGTTTGAGGACAATATGCATTTCATGATGTGACCACTTCCCCTCATAATGCAAAGTCACTCATCCATATAAAGAAAAACAATGTTTAGAACCAACAGTGTAACGTACACGAGTAGTACCCGACATCTGCATTCACTGTGAGCTTCCCGATATCAAAGGTCTCGATGACATTTGAGTCCCACTTTTTTCTGTATTCAATGTCATGGAGAACATCATACATCGTCTCAGCCGGTACGTCCTTACATACCATGCGACACTGAAAGAAAAAGAACATTCATCATGAGGCCATGACGAAGCACACAGGAGTAATGGAACTGAATATTTCTTCACTTTACATTGCTTTGTAAAAGTATTCATACTTCTTGAACCTTTTCAACTGTTAATAGAATTTTATGTAATAAGCAAACACAAAGTACTACATAATTGTGAAGAAGGAGGAAGTGACACATTGTTTTTTTTAGCTATATAAAAAGCTGAAAAGTGTAAACAGGCATTTGGTTTCAGCAGGAACTAAAACTGAAAATGTTGGCCCATCTGTGGCAGAAGTAGTAACACTACATATAACTTTAAAAATGCCATCTTCCAGGGGAAACATGGAAGTGTCATGCTGTGTAAATACCCTTTTTTCAGCATGGACAGAGAAGCTTGTTGGAAATATAGCAAAAAAAAAAAAAAAATAAATAAATAAAAATAAAAAAATTAAAAAAAATAAAAAAATAAAAAAAAATAAAAAAAAAATCTTACAACTGTTTGTTTTTTGTTTTTTTTTTAAAACTATATTTATATATTAAAAACATTGCTTGGTTCTTGGTTCCATTTAGTCAAACATAAAGAGCAGTCGTTGAATAGCCTAAAGAGCAATTTGTGAGACCAGAGCGGCAGGTTGCAGAACCCTGGTTTGGATTAAAGCATATTCATGTGTATGGCTCAGTCAAAGTCCACACCTAAATCCAATCTGT
This sequence comes from Anableps anableps, assembly GCA_014839685.1. Lineage (NCBI taxonomy): Eukaryota > Metazoa > Chordata > Actinopteri > Cyprinodontiformes > Anablepidae > Anableps > Anableps anableps. The sequence goes on along the minus strand of CM026068.1, from coordinate 20,244,798 downwards.
GACAAGACTTGAAAATTTATGCTCACACACACTCTCCATACTCCCTGATAAAGCTTGAGCTATTTTGTAAAGAGGAATCGGAGAAAAAATTTCAGTCTCTGTATGTGAAACTGATAAATGAATACAACAAAAGACTTACAGCTATGACTGCAGCGAACGGTGATTCTCCAAAGTAATGATGCAGAGGGGCTAAATAAAAATGCATGCCACACTTTTCAGATTTGTTTTTTCATTTAAAAACATGTAACACTCTCTGTGTTTCAGAACATCAAACCAATTAAGATGTTAGTCAAAGACAACACAAGTAAAATACAATTTTTAAATGGAACAGGTTTATTATTGAAAGGAAGTAAAATAATCCAATAATCCAAACCTACAAGGCCCTCTGTGAAAAAGATTGTGCACCCCCGTTAAAATCTTACCTTAACTGCGGTTTATCACAACCGAGTTCACTGTCTCTAGCCATACCCAGGCCTGACTGCTGCCACAACTGTTCACAATCAAGACCTCATTTAAATAGGACCTGCCTGACAAAGTGAAATACACCAAAAGAACCTCAAAAGCAAGACATCATGCCAAGATCCAAAGAAATTAAGGAACAAATCAGAAAGAAAGCAAATGAGATTGAGATCTATCAGTCTGGAAAGAGTTACAGAGCCATTTCTAAAGCTTTAGGACTCCAGTGAACCACAGTGAGAGCTGATATTCACAACTGGAGAAAACATGGAAGAGTGGTGAACCTTTCCAGGAGCGGCCAGTCGATCAAAATTACCCCAAAAGCACAGTGATGACTCATTCAAGAGGTCATAAAAGACCCCACAACAATATCTGAAGAACTGCAGGCCTCACTTGCCTCAGTTAAGGTCAGAGTTCATGCCTCCACCATAAGAGAGAAACTGGGCAAAAATGACCTGCATGGCAGAGTTCCAAGACAAAAACCACTGCTGAGCAAAAAGAACATTAAGGCTCATCTCACTTTTTCCAGAACACATCTTGAGGATCCCCAAGACTTTTGGGAAGACATTCTGTGGACTGAGGAGACAAACGCTGAACTCTCTGGAAGGTGTATATCCCATTACATCTGGCATAAAAGTAACACTGCATTTCAGAAAAAGAACAACATACCAACAACAAAATATGGTGGTGGTAGTGTGATAGTCTGGGGCTGTTTTGCTGCTTCATAACCTGGAAGGCTTCCTGCAATAAACTGAACCATGAATTCTGCCATCTACCAAAACATGCTGAAGGAGAATGTCTGGGCATCTGTTTGTGATGTCAAGCTGAAACCAACTTGGGTTCTGCAGCAGGACATTAATCCAAAACACACCAGCAAGTCCACCTCCACCTGAATGGCTTAAGAAAAACAAAATGAAGACTTTGGAGTGGTCTAGTCAAAGTCCTAACCTGAAGCCTACTGAGATGTGGTATGACCTTATAAAGGCTATTCATGATGGAAAACCCTCCAGTGTAGCTGAATTACCACAACTCTGCACAAACAAGTGGGCCAAAATTCCTTCCTTAACAAAATACCTATTTAAAAACTGCATTTGGATTTTACTTAAGTTGTCTTTGACTAATATTTGAATTGGTTTGGTGTTCTGAAACACTTAAGTGTGACAAATATACAGTTTGAGATGTATCACGGGGATACATCTCAAACACTTTCCCACACCACTGTACTTCTTAATTATGCACTTCTCTGTACTATTCTGTCACATAAGATCCCAGTAAAACATAAAGCTTGTGGTTGTAACCTAAAAATTGAGGAGTTAAAAGTTGTAGGAATACTTTGCAAAACACATAAGTTTAAAAGTTCAACACTGTAAACCCTGTCCATTTCTCACTGGGATTGCTCAGATCAAGCAGGACTTCATACATCTCTCATTTAAGATCTAAAGTTTTGGTCCACTCACACCACCAAAATAAGCCACTTGATTAAAAAGGTAAACATGTTTAGACATCAGATGGTGGGAGAGTGTCGATGTCACATGGAGAGAGACTGGGTGTGAGACAAACACAGAGAGAGGGAAGCACAACATCAGGAGAGAGACAGGTCTTTGATCATAGATGAGTCATTACCAGACTTGAGCTCTCAAACAGAAAAACAACACGTTCAGTACTAGACAGAGACAGGATATATGTCAGATGGCCTACAAGAGTCAAGCGTGGGCAGGAGCTCTGAATGATCTTTTTATTGTGGTTGTCTGAGCCCAGATGTTCCCAGCTTCTTCTGCCCTTTAGAAAAAAGCAGTGTTTCAGATCTTGTCAGAAGACCTAAGCAGAGTGTCATTCATCCATCCATGCCATCTCTATTTGTGTTTTCAAACAGGTGTTGCACAGACTATTAATAGAACCATGGGGACCTCCTGTTTTTGCTTAGCAAAGAAACAGAGAAGCAAAGAAACGCCTCAAACCCTGGAGTGTCGCCGTTACTGCAGTTACAAGTGTCACGGGGATACATCTCAATATCAACAAGGAAAATGGAGGCGCGTGAAGTGAAAGAAATCCACAAAAATGGAGATAGCAATGAAGAAAACACTTGTGAAATTGACAAAGTGAGCAAGAAAAGACAGAAAGAGAACGAAATGGACCCAGTCTGTCCCAGAAGATTTAAATTCCCAATACTAATCAGTTGAGAAGGCAGCATGTCTTTATCCATCTGTCTCCTCCCATTCCCCGAGGGGATCCATTTAGGAAAATTATGCTCATTACTACTTGAAAAGCTGTTTGAACAGAGGGGATTTCACACTCTTCTTCATTAAAAATAGGATAAATGTTATAGGCTCCACTTTTAGGCTAATATCAAACTGTTCTGTAACAATGTAATATAACATCTAGAGTACTCCTTTCGACATGGATAAAGAAAATCCTTCAATTATAATTGCTGACTAGTACAAACCCAGGTTGAAAAATCTGTAAACAGAAGTATAAAAAGAAACATAAAGATCACAGAATGGTTTGCAAATCTTGTATTGATGAGAAAAAACTTCTGCAATTAAATGTTACGTTGAAATTCAGGAACTGTATCATTTACTATCCAACCATGGTATTTTTCATTTTTAATACCTTTATTAGTCCCCCAGGGGGGAAATTACATTTTCAGTACAGCCCATCCAAGGCAGACAGGTGTCTGAGGCTGCAGCCATCTTGGGAGGCGCTGCCCTTTACGCAAGGTGGGTAAAGTGTCTTGCCCAAGGACACAACGATGGAGACGGATGGTGCGGGGCTCGAACCAGCAACCCGTCGATTATGGCATGAACTCCTACCAATGTTTTCAGCTTGGGGCTGGGCAACACACTTTTACCTAAGAGCAATTTTGAGTAACCAAGTAATCTAACAGTCATGTTTTTTGAACTTTATGAGGAAGCCGGAGAGAGAGAACTCATGCATGCACAGGAAGAACATCCAAACTCCATGCAGAAAGCGATCAGGCTGGTATTCAAACTTGTGACCTAATTGCTCAAAGGCAACAATGCTCTAACTTCCAGTCCTTACTTCTGGAACCTGTTCAGAAAGAGATTGTTTTGGAGCTCCTAAAATACAAAACTTGTGTGGGTACAAGCATGAAAACCCCAATGACAACAGCATCTTGACAGAGTATGACTTTAATCAGAAATCACAAAAACTTCCTCAGTGTTAAGTCATTATTGTTTCACTAAACGCTTCATCTAGTACTCATTTTAGACAACATCAAGACATTTTTACTCTTTTTAATTTTTTTTTAATCTACTGAAATTAGAACTTCAAGTCTTCATCACTAAATCTTTTTTTACTTCAGGCAAAGATCTACACCAAGTGAATGATCATGTTATATTTGGCTTGCAATGAATGAGCTTGAAAAATATTTTGCAAAGCTTAAAATACAAACCAAGCATACACAACTATTGAATACTGTGAAAAGAAACAGGAAGCCACATGTATTCATTTTAACAGTCAAACCACCAATGTCTACATCAAATATGCAGCCCTTATCCTCAGGTATATAACAATATAGCTATAATGCAATGAAAAGAATGCCCCATAACCTTTGAGAGTTATGGGGCGGAGGGTTATCTCCAGGATGGATAAAGCCAAGAACAGAACGTGTAAATAAATGCATTTTGAATGCACACATGCTAGCTGGTTTAATAATACTACTCAGAAACCTGGCCAAGAACAAGGATCAAAACAAACATCTGGGTACTTGTGCCTTAGAAACAATATTTTCAGAGATTAAAATAAACACAAGGAAGCACAGCAGCTGGTCAGTTACTTTTTAGTTTTAGCTTAAAAAAAAAAAATTATCCTACTTTGTTCAGTTGTGTCATACAAATGCTGTGATAAGTTTGCACCTCCACTAAGAAGATATGAAGTCAGCTTATTTAGATCCTTAAAGGATCAAAAGGATTTTTAAAGGATCTAAATAAGCTAAACTGATTCTGCTATAAATGTGGAACTAGGCAGATGAGAAAACTTATTTCAAACTTTGTGCAGCCTCACATTGCTTGGTCTCTTTCCTCTCTTAAGCAGTAAAAACTGAAAGGAAAAGTAACCACACAGAACAGACAAGTTGCATACAGGCCATACAGAGATGCAAGGTATATATGTGGTCATACGTGTGAACAGAGACAATGACTAAGCACAGTGGACTGGGTTTTATTGGTTATGTCAAGTAAGAAAATAAGAATGTCTCTGTCAATCTAATTAGTGGTTAAGAGTTTTCCTATTAAATGCTTCAAGAATTGATTGGACCGTGGAAGAAAACCTATGGGTTGGCATAGTGGAAGAGCAGTTAGCGCTGTTGGCTTGCAACAAAAAGCTCCTGGTTTAAAATCCCAGAATGAAGTTCCAGTCTTTCTGAATGAAGTTTGCATGTTCTCCCTGTGCATTGGTGGGTTCTCTCCAGGTATTCTGGATTCCTCTCATAGTCCAAAAACATGGCTGTTAGACTGATTGTTGCTCTACATTGCCCTTAGGTATGAACTTGTGTGTACATGGCTATATACCCTTTGGGCCTCTGTGTTGACTTGGGGTGGACTGGCCACCGGTTCAGAGTATACCTCCACCTCTCACCCAATGAATGCAGAAGATAGGCCCCAGCACCCCGTAACCCATCCCCCAGAGCTAAAAATCAGTGAAAGCACCCTATCTAAGCGCTAACAAATAATCTTTATCTCTATTCAAGCAATATCTGGAAATAAAGTTTAGCTAGTGAAACTGAACTTCACTTTCCAAGCAAAGTAGTTATAGCAGTTATATTTGATTCATAATTTACAAGAGGGCAATTACTTGGATTTTTTTTATCCCTTGATAGTCAAGTTAAGTTTATTTGTACAGAACATTTCCTCAACAAGGCAGTTCAACGTGCTTTACATCATAAAAATCATACAATCACCAATGAAACAAACAATAAACATTACATTTTGTCAAATGCCATCATCAAAATCATTAAGCAAATACACAAATATATTGATCAATGTTCCATTTACTACTAATCAAAGGCAGCTCTAAACAGGTGGGTTTTTAGCTTTGATTTAAAGGAACTCAGTGTTTCGGCTGTTTTGCAGTTTTCTAGAAGTTTGTTTCAGATTTGTGGTCCATAGAAGCTGAATGTTGCTTCTCAATTAATAAATATATTATTTGATGTATTTATTAAGTTTCATAGCGCACCTTTCAAGATAAAAATCACACAAGGTGCTTCACAGAAAAGACTTATCTAAATACTTTTCCCACTGCAGTTTAAATGACTATTCTACTTAAGCCCTTGGCAAATTCAGGTTTCAAGTAATCTTTTCACTTTACCAGCATGTTTCTTTTGACTGGAAGATGGATAAATAAAAGTTGTTTCCATTTATCACTGAGATAAGGTACAGCAGGTCAGAAAAGACCAGTGGAAATAAAGGATGTGTTGTATCCACAGGCAAAGTGAAGCAGGAGTAGGAGGACAACCGAATAAAAAAAATTAAAAGTGAAAGAGAACTGAAGGGGCAAAAGGCATTCAGTAGAAAATGAAGACATACACCCTGCTAAGCACAAATCTGTGTAATTCTATTACATACTAATTCAGTAAACTCACTATAGAAAGCCCAGTGTGAAGGAAAAACACAGGCGGGTGAAACAGGGTTCAGAAAGATACAAAAGCCAGAGTAGACAAAAATAATAGGCATTTGGTCCAGTTGTTTATGATTATCCACAGTATAGCATCCACCCACGCCAAGGACCCAACAACCTCTTGTCCCCACTCTTGTAGCTCAACCCACCAACTTTTCCTTCTTTCCTTTGTTCCCTTCATGAGACACTTTTTTTTTTTCTCCCTTTGCCATCTCTTTCCTACCCTTCCTTCCTCCTCCTACAAACTTGTCAGTTCTCATCATCTTCCTTTAGGAGATGATACAAAAATGCCAAAGACAGTTATACAGGGAAAAAAAAAAAAAAAAAAATCTGGGAATGCCTGTGCAATGCAATGCAAAGCTTCCTTCTGTATCTGTATAGAAAAGGGGAAGCCCAGGATTAATGTTTTTGTTTGTTGGTGTACAGGTGTTTCTAGTGTTGTGCTAAATTTATGTTAGCATAGCACTTAAGTGGACAAAACTAATTAAAAGTTGCCAATCTATATTAGATATTTTTTTTAAATATAGTCAGATATTGTTTTAAGAATATGACTCATCCCTTATATTCTCCAAGCAACTGCCTGCTTTAACTATGAAAACAGAGCAAAAACTCAAATCAGACTGCTTCAGTCAGCGTGTGCAAACAGAAAAAAAAAGCTATTTTATAATTCAGAACGTAAATGTCTAAACCAACAATCACAGTTCTGATTTTGATAAACATATCTGTAAACCCTCAATAGCACACAGATTTGAACTTTCACAAGCTTTTTTTTTTTTAACCTTTACACTGAACTTAGAAGCCTCTGTCTAAAAAAAAAAAAAAAAAGGACTAACTACCAACGTAGCTCGCCAGATTGAATGAACCTGCTGATATCAGTTTGTTATAATTAAGCTGCTCTATCAAAAGCATAACAATAAGCCAATTTCAAAAGGTGTTTCCTCTAAGTTTTTTCTCAGGTTTGTGTATCAAAATATCAAATACATGCAGGGAGGTTCGCACTAAATGAAAACTCACCTAAGGGTTAAACGCAGTGGGTCTGACTCGCATTAATAAATGTCTTTATGAATTCAAACTTGTTTGTTCAGCTTCATTTCCACCTCTGCACCACAATCCACTCAGCTTGGATGTGGTGCAAAGTGTGCCATGACGTGAAGTCATGCAGCTGACAGAAATACAAAGACCTGTTGAGGAAAGCTGTACCATGGAAACAGATTTAAAACCTAATAATTCCATATGTCACCTAAAGTCTCTGCTCCAAGACCAACCCAACTACTGCAAACTTTTATCACAATGTTGTCACATTTGCGATGAAGAATACTGCCTGTGCACGTGACATTTGTCACACTATACAGCCCTGTGGTTTTCAATATTTTTTAAATGGCAATATATTTGCAAGGTTAGGGGGAGAGGCACATTGGCCAAAATGTCTGACGATTATAAATTTTTTTTGGCAAACAATATTAAGTTATTTTAGTATTGTCCAACATGTATTCACAAACACTGTAGTGGAGAACCATCGTTTTTGAGAAAAAAAAAAAAAAAAAAAAAAAAAAAAAAAAAAAAAAAAAAAAAAAAAAAAAATGGTCGGAAAAAACCATGAACAGCCATGTAACCATAACAAAACCACTTATCAGTGAGCCAAACCGCAGAAAAAGGCTACAATTTGCAAGGGAGCATAATGATTGGATGAAAGAAAGTCATGTGATCTCACTCTTCCAGAGTGACTGGTGCATTAGGGTAAGAAGAGAAGGAGATGAAGTGATGCACTCATCATGCCTGTCTACTGTACAAGCCTGTGGGGGCAGGACTATGATCTGGGGTTGCTGCAGTGGGTCATGTCCAGCAACATTATAAGGTCAGCTGACTACCTGAAAATGCTTAGTGACCAGGTTATTCCATCAATGGATTGTTGCTTCCTTGATGACGCGATCATTTTCACACATGGATTGACCATCACAGAGTTCAGACCTTAACCCCACTGAGAATCTCTGTTATGTGTTGGAGAAGGCTTTACGCAATGATCAGACTGCCATAATCAATTTAAGACCTTGGTGAAAAATTAATGCAACATGAATGGGAATAAATCTTGTGACACTGCAGAAGCTTACTGAACAAAGTCACAATGAATGTGTGTCAAACTAAAGGAGGTCAGAAATATTAGAGTGAGTGACCCTTTTCATGGTGGCGACTTTTTTTTTTTTTTTTTTTTTTTTTTTTTTTTCTGGCCAGGCAGTGTAATTTACTAGTAAGTATAATAGAGAAATAGAAAACCAACAGGCCCTGCTGTCATTATATGCATGTTGGTGATTCTTAATTAAATCATCCATACATTTCCTTCCGCTTATCCAGGGTCGGGTCGCGGGAGCAGCAGCCTAAGCAGAGAGGCCCAGACTTCTCTCTCCCCAGCCACTTGGGCCAGCTCCTCTAGAGGAACCCCAAGGCGTTCCCAGGTCAGCTGAGAAACATAGTCCCTCCAGTGTGTCCTGGGTCTTCCTCTGGGTCTCCTCTCAATGAGACGTGCCCAGAACACCTCAGCAGTGAGGCGTCCAGGAGGCATCCTAACCAGATGCAAGAGCCACCTCAACTGGCTCCTCCAGACGTGGAGGAGCAGTGACTCTGAGTCCCTCCCAGATGACCGAGCTTCTCACCCTATCTCAAAGGAAGAACCCAAACACCCTGCGGAGGAAACTCATTTTGGCCGCTTGTATCTGTGATCTCGTTATTTCAGTCACAACCCGAAGATCGTGACCATAGGGGACAGTAGGAATGTAGCTTGACCGGTAAATTGAGAGCTTCACCTTTTGACTCCTGGACAGACCGGTACAGCACTTACATGACTGCAGACACAGCGCCAGTCCCGCTCCATTTTTCCCCTCATTCATGAAGAAAACCCTGAGATTATTAATTAAAATCATTTAACTGAAAGGGGCGTGTTTTTACAATAATGGCAATTTAATCAGTGAGGTCATTTATTTCTAGTCAAAGAGGCTGTACTTATTTAAAACACAAAAAGTCCAATTGTTGAAAATACTACATAAGAAGTCAAAATTTACAAAACACACTGACTGGCCTATTGAGAAGTCACACCTATTTTTTGTCATCAACACAGGTTGTCAGAGGACCCCAAACATTAAATTGAAGCCAGAATACACTGAACTTGGTGAGGCATCCTGATGTAATAAATGTATGGTAAGGATAATGGATCAGTTTAATACATCACAATATTTAAAGAGGTCATGTTGCCTGGTGCTGGAGAGGAAATTTTCTTGAAACAGGTGCTTCAACAGGACAATAACCCCGAACGCACAATTCAACAGACCAGCAGGATTAACACTGTGGGGTGGTCAGCCCAGTTTTTGAAAAGTTGTGGGTTGATATCAAACATTCTGTTTGTGGGGGAAAACCAAGAAATGCAGAGGAACTATGGAAAGTAGTTAAATCATCTTGAAGTGTCTACATGCATCAGAAGTTGGTTGACTCCACACAACAACAACACCAATGTGAAGCAGTAGTTTGATTCATAACACTGCTAAATCTTATGTAGTGTACTGTATTTTTCACTTTACGCAATAAATGTTTAAGTTTGTAAACAGAAATGCAGGTACAGCGACTTGAACTGCCAAACATTTTTTCCACACTTTCTGCAGATTTATAAATTATATACATTGTTGTTCATGTTTTACTTTAGTGATGTGTGCATAATGTATTTGCCTGCATGAAAATAAAATCTCTGATTTAAACTGAACTACTATTTTGAACACAACTTCATCATCTTAAATTTTGCTTAAAAAAGAAAAAAAAAAAAAAAAAAAAAAAAAAGAATATCACGCGATTCTGATCAGGACATCCCTAGACACACATGAGGTTAATGGATGTTGGTGACGGTACTTACTGCTGCACCTTAAAGTCATTATTGATGAATAGGGCAGGTGCATTATAAATGTAACTATATCTGGATAATTAACCCACTAATTACAATTCACTATCATTTAATATGCATTTTTCCTTTACAATTTCTGATTCAAAACCTGAGAAGTTAGGTCCAGGTAACTCATTGCTCCCATTAATCATTCTACATGCATCAGCAAAACTGCATCCTTTCATTCAGTCTATAAATAGAACAGCTGTATCTGTGGCATAGCTGACTGCCAGACTCCCAAAACATGTACAAGAGCACAAAGACTACTATACTAAACAAAAACTGAACAATTAGTATGACCCAATGTAGAGTGGAAGATCAATTGCCTGAGGCCGAAACAAAAAAAATGGGACAATATCATATGATGTAAAAAGCAAGCTCCTGTTACTGTCATATTTACATAAAGATAAAGTGGCCGTTATAGACAGAGGCCCAACCCAAATGACTTGTGTGTGTCTCTCTGCAGTCTTCAGCTGTCATTGGGAAACACACCTGGTGTAAATAGACTTTTTTTTAAAAATATGAAAAAGCTGATCACTTCCTTTGCATTCACATAATTGAGGAATCAGGCCAATGAAGCAGACTTGCACCACGTTGATTATGTTACAACAACAAAGAGTTTGCTCCCAAGTAAGATCACAGTGACATGTAATGATGGTTTGGTGGTTCCCCTTTAGTATGATGATAACACCTGTGCACACTTGGATACACACCCATGTATGCACATATCACTTTAACAAAGTAAACACCTGGTGGCTAAGTCGCGCTCCTCAGACCCGGATACAGCAGCAGGAAAAAGGACTGCTGTCATATCTAAACCCTTTCAGTTTGCTTACCTTCCCAAGCAGTACTGAAAGATCATATTACTGTCAGTTACTGTAGTATACAGGCCAATATTCAAGACTAGTGGACTAAGGAAATTGTAGAGTCCTCTGGCAAAGTAAGTGTTTACCGTAACTTGATCTCTTTTCATTATTGGATTGGTTTCACTTGCTTCCCAATTGTTTTTTCCATCCTAGTTTCTCCCAGTATAAATGGACATTTGCCAAGGGTGTTTTCACACCTGGTAGTCTGGTTGACCCAGATCAATGGTCCAAAATTGCAACATTTGTTAAATTTTAAGATGGTGCGGTTCACTTTCACACTGCACTGTGTCAAACGATCCAAACCATTTGAAAAATCTGTCCCCCGGACCAGAGTTCACTTTTTTGGGCTGCATCAGAGTTTGATTGCACATTCACACCTCCCCAAACAAACCGGACTTTCTAGGCAAACGAACTAGTGTTCAATTAAAGCAGACTAAATAGGGCTGGTGTGAATGCATCCTTAGAATCCTGCAATCTACAATCATCTGCTCTATTTAAAGTGAAAAATACTTTGTTTACACCTGCTAAGCTTGATCAGTGTATAATAAATAAGAAATTATAGTGTTGTCAATTTACCACTGATCCACTGCAAACTGAGTGGGTAATTTAGTAATATTAGGAGTGTTCCTTTAGTTTGAGCCTAAACCGTTTGAATCACAACTCTGTGTGAGTGTGGCTGTGTCAGTGATGGTATTAGTGGGGACAAATGAAGAGAAGAGTATTGGGTTGTTTGGGAAGAGAAAGCCTAACTGTGACAGACACAATTCGCTGCTCCAAGCTAGATAGTTTGGAGCATTTCTTTCTTTCCCCATAGATAAAATACAGAAAAAGTCCTCATCATGCAGCAGCATCAACCACAAGGACAAATGACTGTCTGCAGTTTGACGAGAAAACTGAGTTTACTCAACGCATATTCTCACAAGTCAAGTATCTGAAACTGAGCGAAAATATAAGCAGTTTCATGAACTCTACAACACCAAACAATATAAGCAAAAGTGAATCAGTTTCCTACAATTTACTTGCATCTTCTATTTAATTGTTCTCAGCCAGCACATATTTGATGCAGAAACACTTCAAGGCTTCATTTTCCTTTCCTGAACAACAAACTTTTATGCTAAGACACAAAAAGATGCATCGTTTTCAGAAAATAAGCTTTGTGATTTTCTTGACCAACTGCCAAATCTGTTACTTTCATCTACAAAAACTTTCTGTTTGCCTTCTCTCTCTGATAACAGATCCAACTGCATGATCGAGATGAACAGATTAAAACTCTTAGTCATCAAAAATGCTAGACAATGCAATCTTTTTCAACTGATGAATCTTTCAACATAGCTTTGCTGTTGTACAGAGCAATAAAATTAAACTTCAGAATATCTCACTCTGTCTAAATCAAAGAGAGGAGACCTTTCTCTTTGTGTGCGGAGTAACAACTGCCCTGCAACTCATACAAAGAGATGACGTTTTAGCACAGAGTTATTGATCCAGACCACTTCATAGTGTGAACGTCATGGAAACAGCTCTTCTGTGAAAGTCTCTTGAACAAATGTGTCAAGCCTACATGTTAGCTGCAATATTTGAAAGTTACAAACCTTGTGCATTTTTTTTTTTGTTTTAAAGTGTGAAATTTCCTCTTTGACTTGGAGGGTGGGGGTTGCTGTGACATTAGAATTTCATTAGCCACATGGTATAATTGCCTAAGTCATATTTTAATGCTTTTGGAAAACAAGAAAAAACACATTTTTCAGCAAGCACTTAAGTATTTTTTTTACTGATATTGTAACAGTAAGTTCAACTAGATGTGTGAACAAGTTTGGAAAAGGAACAGACAACAGCAATTGGATGACAAATAAAAGTGACTTAGGTGGGATATTCCCATGACTTAGGCATTTTTGTCATAAAAAAAAAAATTACAAAAGTTATTTCACTTTATAAATATGGCAAAGTTGTGTGTAACCATAGATACATTGTTTACATTCTGAAACTTAACCAAGCTTTTTTACTTGCCTGACCTTAACCAAAGTCCCAATCAGGTGCGGTGTGAACTCATTTTTATACTGTCTGTTGATGAAGGAGGTTGTCATAGTACTGGTGTGCAACTCTTGGTACTACTGGTTTCATTGTCTGAAGGTCAATGAATTTCCTGAGAGAAATTGGCAATTGTCCAGGAAAGTATTGGACCCAGCGGAATCCTTCTTTGAGGATGTTGACTTGATGAGGCAGATCCTCCCAGTGAGACTGAAAATCCAGCTTGTACCGGATTTGACCAACTGGCAAATATTGGAGAGCCTGAAGCTCATGTACTATAGGGTTACCAATTTTTCTACCTGGTCGAATGTTGGTGAAACAGGCCCCAGATAACTTCATAAAGTTATTGTGGAATACCTCGGTGACCTTCTACAGGGATGGATGCAAACTTACAGTGTCAAAGATGACCATGTAATCTCGTGGAGTGTGAATATCTTAAGTCATAAAGATGACTTAGGCAAATCGTGATATTGAACTGTAACAAGTGTTCTGATAGGCTGAGGACATAGATAATTAGGCAGGGTGATGTAGCAGTGTAAGAAGATTAATATTATGCAAATATCTCAATTTGGCCACGATATGTCTGAGGCAATTATGCTATGAGGCTAATGATTTGTCATCTGCAACTTCAAACTTTTCTTGAACATATTCTAGGTTTTTTTCAACACTAGCAACCAATGCTTGGCTTTTGATTTTAAGAAAAAAAAAAAAAAAAGCTCCTTATCAATGCACCACAACAGCAGTTTTTCCACTGTACTCTAAACTGATTATATGCTTGATCAGCACCAACATATGCATTTATTAATACAACTCCCCACACTGCAGCTGCATAACCAAAACATATTTGGGTCAGTTGAAATGATATAAAATTGAGCAAATAACATGTTAGAAAATCTACCAATAAAAAGAAAACTATTCAGCCTCCATGAATTTGCAGAACAAACTTTTACTCCAATTACAGCTGTGGTGGTATTGTCTTATTATGGTATGTCCCTATCAGCTTTGCATGTCTACAGATCAAAATTTCTGCCCACTCTCCTCTACCACAAGGCTGAAGCCCAGTCCAATTGGATGGGAAGTGTCAGAGAAAATCAAGTCTATAAGCCTTGCGATAATTCACAATTGGTAACTAGATCTGGACTTTGAATGGGTAATTCTAACACATGAACATGCTTTAATCTAAATTAGTCCATTATAGCTGTGTAAAAGGCTAAAAATGTCAATTTTGGCCTAAACGCTGACTAGAGCGTGTTTCCTCTTCCTTTAAGTTCCAACTTATGAAAAGTACAACTGTAAGTACACTTCTGAAGGCAGTTTGTGGCAATGGAGTTTATCTGATATCAATGAGGTACCAAAATAAAGGGTGTTGAATACAAATGCATGTCACATTTTTAAAATTTGTATTCATAAAAAAACTCTACGTTTTTACATCTTCTTCACAGTTATCCGCCTCTTAGTGTTGATTTATCACTTAAAAATTCAAATCAAATATACTGAAGCTTAGGGTTTTTAAGGGACAAAATATGAAAAAGCTCCAGGGGTGTGAAGACTTCTGCAACACACTAGTTGTACCAACAGTGGTTGACTTATCTTTGGGAAAATAAACTGGCCTCTTAAGTTTTCCCACCTATGATCACTTCTGTTAAATAAGGGGAATTTTCTCAGAGTGCATTAGGGTTTTATTGACAGCTCCACCACTGTAAACATCTACAACAGGATGTGATACACTCAGGTCTTTCCTTGTCAGCTCCTCTGTGAAAAAGAATTTCAAAGTAATCTTTTGTGATTACAAATGGACAACATTTAGTGTGTTTTGGAACACTTCCTTTATAGGGTTTTAGTCAGCTTATGTGTGATGTACAACTACAATGGTCCATGCAGCAAAAAAGCAGCAGTTAAAGCATGTCAGCAGTTTAGATCATATGGGAATTTAGCAGAGCTCTTCCCTGCATCTAGATTGTACTACTAGACTGTAGTTGTGCTGATGCCTCGACTTTCCTTTTATGCATGTTGTATGTAAACAAAATGAATAAAAAACTAGAATGAAGTGCACTTTTATTTTCTTTCTACAGCTGCAGTTCAATGAATCAAAAAGTTAATTTGCTTTAGGTGCTCAATTCAAAAAGTGAAGCTTGTATTATATAGATTCATTACATTGTAGGCATTCATTTCTGTTAATTTAAATGATTAACCTTTAAACCTTTATGGTTTAAAGGTTATGCAAACCAAAAATTCAGTTTCTACAAAGTTAGAATATTACACAAGATCAATTTAAAATAAGTTTTACAAAAGAAATTTTAGCCTACAGAGGAGTATGTTCATGTACTGTGCAGGAAATGCGGTCAGCACTTGGTCTGGGCTCCTTTTCTATGAATTACTGCATCAATATGAAGGTTGTTACTGTGTGGCTCTATTGTGGTGTTCAGGAAACACAAGCCGCTTCAATAGCATCTGCATCGTTAGGTCTGGTGACTCTCTTCAATACGTCAGAGATTCTCTATGTGGTTTAGCACTGTTCAATCAAGCAGTAACATCACGCTCATTCAACCAAGTACAGATACTTTTGGCAGTGTGGAAAAATGAAATCAGCATCTCCATAAAGCTTGTCAGCAGAGGGAAGCATGAAGTGCTCTAAAATTTCCAGGTAGACGGCTGAGCAAATTTTGAACTTGATAAAATAAAGCACAGTGCAGATGATATGACGCCCCAAATCATCACAGCCTGTTGAAACTTCACACCAATCCTTAAACTACCTGGATTCTGTGCTTTCAGCTCTTCCTCCAGACACTGACCTCAATTTCCAAAAGAGATCCAAAACTTACTTTGATCTGAAAAAAGAGCTTTGGACAACTGAGTAACAGTCCAGTCCTTTTTCTCCTTAGCCCATGACACTTCTGACATTGTCTCTGACATTGTCCCTGGTTCAGGAGTGGTTTAACACAAGGATATGACAGCTGTATCCCATGTCCAGGATATTTATGTATTGGGTGGCTCTTTAAGCTCCTGCTGCAGCTGAACTTGTGAACTTTCCCTAACCTCTTGAATGGGCTTTGCTTTACAGTCTTCACAAGGCTTGG
The DNA here is from genome assembly GCA_014839685.1 of Anableps anableps. Classification (NCBI taxonomy): domain Eukaryota; kingdom Metazoa; phylum Chordata; class Actinopteri; order Cyprinodontiformes; family Anablepidae; genus Anableps; species Anableps anableps. The sequence continues at coordinate 20,228,821 of CM026068.1, read as the reverse complement.
CTATCCCTGCAACCTAAGCCCTTTCTCCCCCTAAAACATGCTTTCCTTCCACTGAACTTTCCATTAATTTGCTTGAATGCAGCCAGCATCTTTACTGAAAAGACATGTTTAGGTTTACCCTCCTAATGCAGGGTGTAGGTCACCGTCTGATGGACAACTGTCAAGTGTCTTCCCCACCGCTGTATAAGTCCATCGCATAATATTTCTGTATTAAAAATCATTTTAATTGGTCTTTTTGCAATCTTCCAATTTTCTGGAAATTGAACTGATTCTAAAGTATGCATATCTTTTTTGTATTGAATTGCTGAAATAAATCCCTTTTTCGATGATATTGGGATTTATTGAGACGCACCAGTGTGGACAACAACAACAGACTCGGTCGCCTCACCTTAATTTTATGGACGGACTTGCCCTCCTCCAGAACCTGGGTCCACACCGTGATGCCCCCTTTGCTGTAGGTCATGGTCCAGCCCTCTTCGCACAGGCACTCCGCCTTGAAGCTGGCGAACGCCCTGTCGTCCGGGATGGTCACTGTCTGTCCAGACATGGCTTGTTGCCGTGAGAAGCTGGGGGAGGAGGAGACTTTCACTGGAAAATACAGCTTTGTGTAAAAGAAAAGCAAGAAGAAGAAAAAAAAACAACAACCCCGAGGATATTACCTCCTCTTCTGCTGCAATAAGTTGTCTAATTAAATTTCCCCCCCACAGCAGAAAGCGTTTTTAAGGCTGCACCGCGTCTTGTGATGCTCTCTGTGAACGTGTGTGTGTGTGTGTGTGTGTGTGTGTGTGTGTGCGCGCGCGCGCACGCGAGTCCAGGCAGGTCCAAACACCGCAATCCTCCCTGAACAAACTAATGAAACAGAGGTGTGACTCGCACAGGTAAGCGCACAAAACTAAAGCGAACAAGTGAGGGGGAAATGACATTGGCGGAAATACCCGTGGCTGAAGAAGTTTTTGTCCGCTTCAGCAGTCCTCAGATAATTAAACCGCTCTTCTGTCCAACCATATGTTTCTGTCTTTCCGCTTGTCACCTCGTCTTTCTGTCTCTTCCCAGCTCTATGGTCCACCTCCTTGCTCCTCACCCCTCGCTGTCTCTTCGCCTTTTCTTTAAAATGTTTATTCCGTCAGGTTACAGTAATTCGCGGAAGGTCTCCATGTCTGCGGTACAGCTGTGGCAGGTGGTGGTGGAGATGCAGGCAGAAGAAATAAAAGGAAGAGGAGGAGGAGAAACCGAGCTACGCAGGGAAAGCTTTGAATTGCACCTCCCCGTGTTACCTTCAGGTGCTCCTCGTAACGCTCACAGCTCCACATGCACACGTGTGGCGTTTAGAGGACCAGATTAGTATAACGCTTCAGGGGAAAAACTAAAACAATTACTTTTATAAAATTTTAACTCCTCTTGTTAATTTAGTTGGGAAGACATTTTTCTTTCTTTAAAACTTTTTATTCCATCCGGAAAGTTTTTGTTTTGAAATGTAGGAAGCGTAGCCTCAGTTCCACCGCTATGGTTCTTAAATGGTGCTTGGGCTATTTCAGAGGTGCACAGAAGAAATTAATTATCTATAAGATTAACTAGCCACACAAAAAAGTTTCTATTAACTTTTTTATTTGCTGAGTTTACGTCCATTTCAATGATGTTTCAGTTCAGCAACAATTTTGCATCTTGTCAAATTTAAATTAGTTCATACTTGGGAGACAAAATTATAAAACCACGTCTTTTATCAACCGCATATATTAGCATATGCTTTTTGGGGTTTGGAGAAGCCTACCCCCTGTTGGCTTTTCTGGAGAGTATTTAAAAGTCTTCACTGTTTCTATGGAGTACAATTAATACATTTGTGTGTATATGTGTATTAAAATGTATTTTTATGTCTTTATTTACTATTTTTATTCAGTTTCTGTATTATAAATCTTAATTTTCTTTTCATACACTCGTTATCTGCCTCTTTGGAATTTTATACCAGTAATGTCTTCCACCACCAAATAATGTTAATTTTACAACATATTTTTATCTTGAAAAAAGGAGGGTTGTTTATGAACTTATTTTAAAAGAACCTACTGTCTTTGCCAGAATGTCTGGTTCTGAATTAGCTGACTAATGATTTTTGATGGACTATACCAGGGTCAGCGGCCTTTACAACCCTAAGAGCCTAATTTTTGCTTTTGGTCCAGCTAATCAAACGTTATTTAGAGCCACAAAAGCTACATAACCCTTTAAAACCAAATAACTTATATGTACAATATCTAATATAGGAATTTAAAAAGATTTAAACTAAAGAAAACTATTTCATTTTCTTTTTAGGTTTTAAAATACAGAAAATTGTCAAACTTTTCCAATAATGAGGAATGAATGCATTTTCGTTAACGGAACATTCAAGCTTGATAGAAAATGACATTAAAAATAACAGGTTTGCAGCCTAAAGGCAAAAAAAAATTCATTTCACAAAAAAATCCTAACATTTAGAGGTGGGCTGATTGATCCAAAATATTGATAATATCGATACCAAGTCAGCAGTAATTTAAATTAACTCTGCCACTTCTGCTAATTCAGCCAGAATTATGTCAGGGCTTTCTTGATGGCTGGGGCGAACTCAATTGTTTTATATAAAATACTAAACACTGTGTGATGTAACCTGTGTTTCCAATTGGATCTCTCACGGCATGCTTGACAGATCTTTTAAATATCAAGCCGCTTTATTCTGGAACTAGCTGCCAGTTTGGGTTTTAATAACAGATATTTTAAGATGTTATTAAAAACTTTGCCAAGAAAATGTGTGAAATCACTTTCATGCTATAAGGTTCACCATTTACTCAATATTTTCACAGCTTTGTGAGAACTTGTATATAACCAAATAATATTAAGGAATCAGTCTTTTTAATGTTGGAACCAAAGACAAGCTGTAATAATGAACATTAACTACACCTGCTAACTGCTCGCATAAGCATTTTCCAGGGACACACTATTTTGGTTTACAGGGATGGCCTTTTACAGAAGCAGATCTAGTCAGTAGTGGGAATGCAGAGTGTTATAACAGATGTGTTTTCTGGAGGGAATGAATGTCAAGTATCCATGATGGCAAACCCACACTGACACATCTGAAAGGTGCCTGCAGATCTATGCTAGTAGACTATGTTGTTCTTGATGATTCATGTTCGCTGAGGGACAGTAAGTCTACTGCCAGCACACAATCTAAAACATTATAACTATACTCCACAGAGGGAAGTCCACTCATGATTTTTTTTTTTCACTTCTAAAAAGCCCTGAGGCTTATATTCTGAGGCAAAAAATATGTGCCTCACATGGAGATTGAGATAATTGATTGCACAGAACTTGCCTTACTTTTTGTGCTAGGCTTAGAAAATGTCCACCAATATAACCTGAGATATCTGAGAAAAATCTCGCATGACTTGTTTCTGATTAACTGTATCTCTCTAGTGCTTTTATTGTAAATTCATTAGAGCATTTTTATCCACAGCAAAATCAACTCTGCTACAGGAAGTAATCAGATAAGACTAAGGAAGCACATCAGTGCTATTTATTTCAGGAAGATTATAATTGAAAGATATACTGCATTTCCTCTCTCAAGTTTGAGTTCTAGTTCAGGCATCTTTACACACAGTATTGTGATCCATAATTTTTTCATGCAATTTTTAAGAGAAGAAATTCCATAAAACTTGAAAAATATAAACATTGACTATTCTAATAACCATAAATTGTGATGTATAGGGTGGGGCTATCTCCAGTGATCATTGGGCAAGAGGTGGGGTATGCTCTGGACAAGTTGCCAGTCCATTGCAGGGTAAGACAGAGATTGCACAGGACAGACAACCATCCTCACATTTTCACACCTAAGGACTAATTAGAGTGTCTAATTATCCCTAACAGGTCATGTTTTCAGACTGTGGGAGGAAGCTGGACGTCTTGCAAACACATGCAAACTCCATGCAGAAAGACCCCAAGATGGGATTTGAACCCAGGACCTTCTTGTTGCACAGCAACAGTGTTACCCACAATTCCACTGTGCAGCTCATTTGCATAACATACTTTGAAGTTAAAGTAATCTGTTAATATAATTATGGTCTCAGTTACATATAGGTACAATATTTCCATTTTTTTTTTTTTTCTCGTCTCAATCTGAAGTCTACATTTGAATCTTTGTAAATGTTGTTTCAAATACCTTAACAATTTTAATTTAGCGCCATCTGGTGGTGTTAATGCTCAATGTCCACTGTAACACAAAACTGTTCCATTTCGATTTTTAAAAAGCAGCAATCTCACAAGGGGATTCAAGTGAGTTCCTGAAAATCAAAAGAACCCTGTCTCTGTTGTTCAACTTCAATGCAAAAGGATGGAAACATAGTGTTATTGTTCAAAAAGGAACAATGAGGTAGTCTGTTGATGTAGCAATTTAACTGTACAAGTAAACTGGGATTTCTGAAGTTAAATCCCATCTATTATTGTATTTGTATTTGGGACTTAATTCAGGTAGTGGGTAAAATATCCCATAGAGAAATGGGACACTCATTCAAGACACTGATACATCATCAGATCATTTTTCTCAGGTTCCTATTACATAAACATAAATGACTTAATATGCACATGTGGTATTAATCCTGCATCAGATCTTATTTTTATGCTTGTTACTGAAGAACTAAAATATTAATCTTAAAAATGTATTTCAATTTTTCATATTGTATTTTCAACATGCAGGTGCAACACAATATATTAAACCATATTCAAGATCTTGAGCTGCTAAGTAAGCACATGTTGCTTTAATATTATGCTTTAGCTCATCTGTATTGGTGAATCTGGTGTCTCTCATCTTCCTCTTGATAAATGGGGCCTGCCATAGCAATGCATAGGAGAGCAGTGCAATGCACTGCCTCCCATGCAATGCATGGAGGCACCTATTACTCTCCACCTTGAAACTGCTTTCTCCGTTAATGCGGCCCGAACCATAGCGTGCACCCCCATAATATATATATCAAAAATTCCAGCTCGTTCTTGAGATGTGTGCTATTACTCAACTTTTCGTTTCGAGTTACCATGACGACATAATTAGCAAAAAACTACCCCATACAAAGTCAATGGAGCGAGGTTCTGAAGACATCCTAAAAAAAACACTATTTTTGAGGATTTACTGTGTCATCATGGTTTTGCCAACAAACGCCATTCAACACTCAGTTTGTAGATATGTCCGTGCTGTGATCAGCAATGAAGACGGTATGTTGACACGCACACTTGGGCAGGCCCCTTTTAAATTTCTTCAGAAATTTTCTAGTTCCCTGTTGCACCTCTGTGAGGTTTAGGTCAGGTCAAGCACAGTGATACTGTGGTCATTAAAGCAGTTATTGACACGTTTGGCAGTGAGAGCAGGTGCCAAGTTCTGTCTCTGACCAACAGTGCAGTCATTTTTCTCTTTTGTCAAAGTCAGATGTTTCTGATGTATTTGGTTCAGGAGTGACTTGACACATCAAATACAACAGTTGTAGCCCATGTACTGGATTATATTTACATTTGTGGGTGTAATTGGAAATGTGGCTCCTATCCCTTAGTTTTTAAAAAGCTAGAAAGCTGTGCCTCTTACTCTTCTCATCCTCCAAAAGCAAATCCCTTCATGAACATAGAGGTGAGAACTATTGATGAGGATTAGAGAGTGAATGGGGTTCAGCCTAAATTGACTGTACAGCCAATGGCCAAAAGAGAGAGCAAAACCTAGCTTTTGTAAGCATTTTACAGTTAGACTCGCCCAGCTCTTTGAGATCACTCATTGTTTTCAAATGCATGGTCTTTTTCTTAACCATCAGTAGACTGAGTGGACCAATTATACTAATTATTAAAAAATTTATACATTCTCAGTCAGTTAGTACTTGGGGGATGGGGTGGGGGGTCCCCCCTTTTTGAGTTCTACCTGTCTCCATAGGACACTGAATATGTTCTTTTAAAGATTGCCATAGAAACACTATTTAGAAACGGTTTTGTTCCTATTTTAATGAGTACCATTAAGTTTACTCCTGCCCATACATAACAAAGATGAATGAACAGAATTTTAACCCTTAAATTTCAGTTTTAGCAATTAAAGTGTCTTTAATATATAAAGTCGATCTTTTCCCATCTCGTAAATGCAGTTTAGATTTATCCAGGCCTGATAAATTTCACTCCAAAATGGACAGTCCGTCCATTTTTTTAAATCACAGACCGTTAGCCAAAGCTAAAAAAATAAAAAAAAAAATGTTCAGGGACCAAGCAGGGTGAGGTAACGTGTCATTATAGCAGTCGCTTTGCTAGTTTTTATAGTACAACTCCGTTTCCCAGAATGCACCACATCCTGTGACGTTCAGGCTAGGATGAGGTGAAACGGTTATTTTCAGCTTACTACCTGACTGTAAGCAGAAGAACAGTGGCAGCTACTCCAGAAGCAACGCGGCATTTTCCACTCACAGTGTCAAACTGATCAAGAAATCGCTCTTCCGTTGAGGGTTTTATCTACCTCACATTTTTTTTGGTGAGTTTATCGCCATGTTATCATCTGTTCCCACCAGGCTACTGACACGAAGGTCGCGCAGCCTGTCACCGTGCGGTCGCGTGCTCCAGACCAGCACCAGCGGAGCCGCAGGTCAGTGCTTCCGCGAAACACCGGCGGAGACAAACCGCAACCCCATCGTATCCACGTCACGGGTTTCCAGGAGGGGGATTTTGTCTGAAGAGACCGCTGTTACCAGCTTGAACTCATCGGTGCAGTACCACCACCTCGCCCCAAGATGGCTGTCAAACCTAGAGAACCGCCGTAGCTCCTGGGCGGCTCTGGCAAGCAGAGGGCGCCAAAATAACCAATACTGGGAGGACAGCAGACAGACTGGTGGGAGCGAGAGCCGGGGAACTGGTGGGGGTGCCAGCCGTGCAGGACTGGCCTCAGCTGGTGTGCTGTCAGCCGCAGCGGTGGCCTTCTGCCTGAGGAAAGACTCCGATAACAAAGGTACACACACGTGTTGAACTGTCACTTTCTGAAAAATACACATAAGTCGACTGAAGAGTTTAAAATATTGTTGAAATACAACTGACTGCAGTAACTGATCATACGCACAGTTTCCTGCTGTGTACTAATCTTGTTGTGTTTTTGAAATGAAATGACAAGGTGATGCTCTTCTGGAGGCAGCAAGAACCAATAATGCACAGGATGTGTCCAGGTACAACACGAGTTCACACAAAAGCACTCCCATGTGTTATCATTGAACCATAATAAATCATTACCATTATTTCAGCTGTTGGTAGCAAAAGATACAAATTTGTTTCAGGATCTTAGAAAATATTGTGAGAATTTTCCAATTATTTGTCTTTCTTAAATTGGTATATCGTAAATCCTTTTATATTATAATTTAAATCTTGGAAATGGTCTTGGTAACAGCACCATATAACCATTGAAAACTAGAGTCACACAAACTCGTGTTTTATTTTTAAAATAAAGTATAAGCAGTATTTCATATTGGTAGAAAAAAATTGATGTACAAACTTAAACATGGAATTGGAAACAACTTTAATATTACTGCTACTACAAATAATAATAATATCATTAATAATAATAATAATAATTTATTATTATTATAAATAATAGTATGCTATAATGTTGTAAAACTACAATAATCCCAAGCCATTAGTCATGTCACTTCTTGACTATAAGTGGCAATTCAGATTCTTTTTTTCACCTCAAATATAAATAGAATTTCTAACCTAGTCCAACAGATTAGTTTAAAAATATATAATTGCTCTAATTAATTTTGAAAATGAAGTTCAACATGGTCTTGTTCTTGACCCTATTTTATTTGTGCTTTATTTGCCTCCATCATGCGGTCTTTTAAGAATATTCAGTGATCTCTTCTATCACTGCCGTGTTGTCCTAGTTCTTAATGCCACTGAATCTTAAAAAGTATAATTTCTTCAGAGTTATTTGAATTGTATAAAATCCCGGTGATCTGATAGTTTTCTCCATCTGAACGAGCAAAAAAAAAAAAAAAAAAAAAAAAAAAAATTGTGGGATTTTCTTGTTCTGTATAGCTTTCTTGAAAACCTCTGTTTGTGTTCTTCATTCATCAAACTCACCATAAAAAATGTTTCTGTCACTTTCACCTTCAAAGGTCTTATATAATCATTTACTCACTTGCTTCTCCTTTGTTGTTGGGAAAACATGATCAACATGACATGATTGCTTTATAACAACATTTTCTTTTGCTGGCAAAGTGATTTGCAGTTTCATAAGGAACATCAAACAACACATCATTAAACTTTCTTTTTGTGAGTTCTGAGCACATTCATCAGATGTGCTTTTTAAAGTCCAGTACAATGTGTTTGCCACCTTCAGCCTGTATGGTCACAAATCAAATGCTGTGTGGACAATTTCCAGAACAGTCAGGTGTCATTTGTTATGAAAGCCTACTCTTCACTCTTCTGCAGTTGCGGCTCTATGATAAACCAGCGGGTGGCAGAGTAGGACCAGCTGTGTCTGCAGGAAATTTTCTAAAGATCAATCTTAAACTTTAGGATTCTTCCCTTTTGCTTTTGTGAAAAGGGGTGTGTAGTAGTTCATGTTTAAAAGTCAGTGATCATTATGAAAACATTTTGATAGATCTTAGTTGGATCGCTCTTGCTGACATTTTTTTTACTTTTAGTTTTTGCAGAAAATTACTTTGAAATACTTATTTTGTTGTCAGATATATTTCAAAAGTGATCATTAATGCACCTTTTAAATACAATTGCTATTCACCTTAATCTGATTTTCTATCATTTACTCAGTTATGCACGATATTCATAAAAGGATACCGTGTATATTTGTCTTAGAGCTGACTGTGTGTGTTCTGGTGTCTAAATCTCCATATTTGAGTGTGTGCATACGTGTGTCTCCACTTTCAGGCTTGGGTTACCTGTCCACATGTGGCAGATGGTGTAGGTGAGAGTGCAGGGAGTCAGCCATTCAGCAGGTCACAGATGTGTTAAGTGCTTTGGTTGAGTTATCAGAAGTGCTGGAGTGTCAGGGTGTGTCTGCTGAGAGGCACTCTGTAAAGGGGAGGTTCGTTTTTTTTTTTTGTTTTTTTTTTTGTTTTTTTAAAGGATTTACAAAATCACTGCATAACTGTTTGGTGCTTAACTGTATAGGTATAAAAACTAAATTTTGGTATATTTATATACCAAAATATAATATACATGGTATATTTTTAGTGACAATTGCTGTAAAATTCAATTTGATTACAAAATAATATTTCTGAAATATAAATTGGCAAATGCGCAAATGGGTACGCAACCTATTTTGCCTAGGGGCACATCAGCATGTGAGAGGAGAGAGCTGGAGTCAAACCTACAACCTTCCAACTGTAAGACAACTACTCTACCACTGAGTCGCCGCTGTGGCAGTCTTGAACTTCTAAGAGGTGTGCATTTTGTCTGAACTGAAACAGCTGGCCTGTTCTGTAAAGCCAATCCGCAGCTGCAGCATCAACCATTAGATCTGTATCCTCACCCTGTTACCTCATGCAGAACAGGCAGTGAAAACAGAGCCAGAGCGAATTGGAGCTGAGTGCAGACCAGAAAGAGGCCACTGTGTTGACTGTAAACACCCACACTGCCTGTCTGATCGGCACAAGAGGTGACAGCAGGATTCCTTACACACTCACTTCCAGGGGGACAGTGGCACTGCAGCACCTGATGGTGTACCCTGAGGCAGAACCCCCCCCCCCCACACACACACCACCAAACACACACACCTGGTTTGGTCATCGACACATTAACGAGTCAAGACTGGGATAAGGATTAGGGTGTCTTATGAACAGCCTGTATTTAGTATAGTACTTAAGCACTTTTTCTCAATTTATCCTTATTTTCATATTTATTTTTTTGTAGTTTGTGTTAAAATGAGAAGAGTTAGTGTTGTGTTTTGCTGTGTCTACTTTCATCTACAGCCTTCTGTCAGTGTTGATATGACAGTAAAATAAAGATGTGTCTCCCCTCCCCTCCACCACCAGGCTAATAAAGGAAGGTGTGGATCCAAATCATCGTCACCGCCTGGGATGGACCGCTCTCATGGTGGCTGCAATGAACCGACAACACAGGTCCGTGACTGTTTCTGCCATCTTAACCTCCTGAACAAGTTGTATGTTTTAAACTTCTGACACACCTGCCCTTGTTTGCGTATGTAAGAGCGATGTAGTGGTTTTGTGTAAGACAGCTGCCAGCGCTGGTTACAGTGCGAACATATGCCATCCGTGTTCCTGCTGCAGTTCTTACTGTTACATCTTCAGAGGTGCAAAGTGCAACTTCCAGACTGACAGACGGCATTTACCCGTACCCCCGTCCCGCTCCCCTGCTAATTAAATTAGCCTCCTGGCCCACAGAAGACACATAACACAGAGAGGGGCTGAGGTTAAGGCCGGGCCAAATCCAATTTAACCAGGCTTTCTTTCTTTCCTCCATCACGACTCTGAGGTCACTTTACTGGTTAAAGGGTCTCCATGAGAGAGAAGCATTATGTGAAATCTGAATATGAAAATAGCTGCAAAGGGACTTACTTTGATGGTCCTTGGTTTGAGAAGTATTTTGAAAAAAGAAAAAGATGCAAAAACATTGGTAACAAAACATTTTTTAAGGTTTCTAACATCTACAAATAAACAAGAGACGCTTTGGTTGGCATAACTGAATATATATATATATATATATATATATATATATATATATATATATATATATATATATATATATATATATATATATATATAATTTCCTGTCCTTTTGTAACATCTATCAATCCTCAGTTTTCCATAAGTTCAGCCATCTACTAAGTTTCCATCCTCTCATCCGTCCAGGCATTTGTCCAGCCATCCAGTGGTTAGTCTATTATCCATTTGTTTGTCTAACCAGGCAGCCATCCATCTGTCCATTCATTCATCAAGTTGTACATCATCCATCCATCGACCCAGCCACCTGTCCTTCCCTCTAGAGAAGGACAGAATTTTGTAGTGAAAAATGTCCTGGAAGCCTGTATTTAGATCTTGTGCTGGCTGATTGTCTCTGGATAACATATTGATTGTATGTCACTTTGTGTTTAATGACGCGTCTCTTGTTGTGTCAAATGTTTTTGGATACAAATATGATTGTCTGCGTCTCTCCACCCGCTGTGTGTGTGTCACTGCAGCATGTGTGTTTGTGTGTGTGTTTGTGTTATGAGTGCTATAACTCAGCAAGACAGACACTCCTCTGTGTTTAATCCAGTCCTCCAACCCCCCAGTGTGCCGTCACTGCTGCAGGGAAGACAGAACATTGGTCCTTACGCATCACTCATATCGAACACACGCACACTTTATGTGCACTCACGTAACATCCACACATAAGCAAGGAAACAAGGGGAGGTTATACCAAATATCTTACAGGCCAACTGCCTATTACTCAGCCACACACAACTTTATTTGCAGCTGTTAAGTGAAAACACTGGGAACATTAGTCATGAACAAGGTCTAGCCTATAGCTAGAATGTCAGTTTGGATCTCATTCTTGAGTTACTCCGTTTCTCACTTGCAGTGTTGTGTTTCTGAACCAGAAGTGGTATTTGTAACTAAAAATGGGAATGATTTCACCACTGAACTATCCTTGTTAAAATGTTGGTGTGTGTAGTATCCAAAATGCAGCCTTACTTATATCCAGGGGTTTAGGTGTGGCTCTAGGAGGGAGTCATCGTGGAGTTGAGGGTAAGACATTGGCTGTGGGGGTGTGTGTGTTTGCTTAGCTTTGATGTAGGGTTAAATCGGGGAGGCGTATGGTCTGAACCTCTGTTTGCACTCTTTAGCACACAATGCACATCTCCATCTCCCTTTCTCTTCCTCCGTCCCTCCCTTGCTGCATTCACGTGCACAATGAGGGCTTAGCCAAGTGTAACGCCTGTTGACCATTCCAACCTGCCAGCCGAGTGACTGGATGGGTGGGAGTGGCATAAAAGCGAAGCAAAGCAGAGGAGTAGGGGAATGAGTGAATGAGTGGGCCTGTGAGAATAGAGAGGGATGTGAAGAGGTATTATGGGTTTGGAACCCATATATACCTGCTGAAATACTATGTTTTGGTCAATGTAAAACATAATTTTTTTGGTCAATTGTCTGGCTTTTTTTACACAATCAGATACCCTATGTGGATTATCTCTTTAGACATATCTACCAGTATCTTATCTTTAATGGCACAAATTATTACTGTACTATTTGAGGAGTTATGACCTTCAGATGGTTAGGAACTAATTTTAATGTCCTATTCAGCTGATAGTGTTTTTGAAATTGTTTACTGAAATGTTTAAAGCTGATTATTAATGCTTAGCTGACTTTTGTAATTAAATTTACATCTTGATAAATTATTCCAGATTATAATTTTTGATTCTGCCTGTAATTTACAGAAAAACACTCAGATTTGGTGAACTGTCCTCCTAATGTGATGCTGTTCAATATGTTTGAATCGGTTGAAATTTAGTAATAGATAATCAAGGACAGAAAAACTTTTTTACTTTGCCTTCATTTTGACCCCAGGTGTGAATTAGGTGAGGGCGGGGTCAAGTGAGGTCCGGCGTCTGGTCCAGGTGGTTTGAGACATGGATGGTCAGTTCAGCTCAGGTGTCTTGTTATAGAACAAGGGAGGCGGAAGTCTTTGTTTCCTGTCTTCCCTGCAGGGCTGGATAAGAAACTAACACCAGCCCTCGTGTCTGACTGCCTCTCACCTGCTGATAGGTCTCAGGGAGAGTATAAATTGTACTACAGGGCTTTATGCTAACTTTTTAGCACTTAGCTCTGGTGCTGCTGAGGTTGATTTACAAGCCAAAGAGTTGGATTTAAAGCATATAATGTTCATTATAATCTCATAAAACCAGATGTAGATGATTTAAGGGCCATGATAAAGAATATTAATGCAAACAAACACACATAATAATCAGAGCAACATGTTTGTTGGCAAAAATGCAGACACAGGATTACTTGTGTTGGTATGTTTAGTATGCTATGCAGCATCTGTTCATTATGCTAATGAACACATTATATATGAGCTAATTATTTACAGAATTATCTCATATGATTTATTCATTGTTTATCTTGATTAGGTCCAGTTTGGGAGTCTATCTCTTCCGTGTGACCTTATTTGCTGTGGGGATTTTTTTTTTTTTTTTTTTTTTTTTTTAATTTAAAATTTCGCACAGTCCATCAGAAATGTTCACAACTCATTTTTTCCAAGTTGAAGTCCCAAGTCTCTTGCTCCAAGTCAGAGTTAAATCTCAAGTCTTTGAGAGGTAAGTCCAAGTCTCAAGTCCTTAGTTTTTAATGATTCCAGTAACAATTCTCTCATCAAATCCATGAGCTAAAGACTAACTTTACATCACTCTAGGTTAGGATTCCAAACCTGTACCATTTGTGATTTGGCATAAATCATTACATGAACATTTAATAATTGCCTTTCAATATGATTGGTATTTATTAACGGTTATCTTTTTATCATCTAATCATTTAATTTACCATCAAAGAAACTATTATTTTGAAAATTTATAATGTGATATTTGCCACATTAGAAATACAAATGGGGATTTATTATCAAAGAAAAATAATAGAAAGATATAAAATTTTGTAATATCTGAATGAATCAAAAATAGTGGGGTTTTTTGTTGTTGTCTTTGTAATCACTAAGCTAACACCTGTTTATCCACATCTTCATATTGTCCACTCCTTCATTACATATTTTAACTGAATGGGGTTTGGATGGTTTTCTTCTTCTCACTTTGAGTGGGAGAATTTTTTAACAGTCTTGGGAAACCATTTTCTAAATATACACTTATAACCTTTATTCTTAATTTTAAAAACTAAAGATGTTCAAATTTAAGGTGTAAATGACAACATAATGAACAAGGCAAAGTGTTGTATGTAAATAAATGAGTATTAAACTTGGGAATGAACTGAACAGGAAACGACTAGTATTGTGATAGTGATAATCTCTCATTTGTTTCCCACAAAGTGAAAAAACAAAAGCACAATAAAAGACTGACTCTTACGTTGTCCTTGACTGCAATGTTAAATCAAACGTAAGGTTTAAAAGAATATTCAGTTTGGTAGATAACATTGCTTTTGTGGGTTCTGTCCTTTAAAATTGCAGTTAAACCTAATTAACCTTTTCATGTCTTTAGTTTGGCCTTAAATTACTGCCGTAACTCCTCTCCTGACCATTCAGAATAAACTTAAACACTTGATCATCAGTTGATTAGTAAAACTATAAACTGCTTTTAAAAGCTTGTTAGTTTTAGGACATCCTGCTTAATTAAATCTTCATCCCTTTTTTTCTTTTTAGCATTGTTTTCCTCCTTTCATTCCTTCCTCCTTCTCATCCTTCTCTGAAGTTTTCCTCTCTTGATCTTCCCCTGTGTTTACCTTTCTTATGCCATTAAACCTTTTCATACTATCTCCTCTCTTCACACAGTCCTGCCCACCCTCATGTGACCAAACTTAGTTTGAGATTGTGTGTGTAAAAAGGCGTCTTCGATGTGTTTGTAGAAGTGCTTGCAAGGGTGAGAGAGACGCCCTCTGTAGGTCATGCCCCCCTACCCCACACCAAGCAACACTGATACAGTAACAAAAGGAGACCCCGGGTCCTTTTATAAGCCCTTAGCCAAGTCAAACACAGAGACATGTCCAAAAGGTTTGCACACTTATTCCCTCGCATGTTTCATATGTTCTTATGTATATTAACAAAAGTACCACAGATCTGGGTTTTATTTGAGAAAAATAAAAAAAAGAGGAAACTTGCAAGCAGATGATGCTACCAGGTTGCATGGGGATTTAAAGTCATTATAAACCCAAATTTTATTGCCATCATAACCAATAGTGGTTAAGGAGTAGACTGGTTATTTCGAGTAAGATAAGTTAAATTTGAAATGGTTTAGACCTGGAAAAAAATTGAATGAATATTTGGTAGACCTTTCTTATAGATGTTAATAAAAGAATAAATAAGAATTTCAGATATGTTGAAAAAGTTGCACAATCAGGCTTTAGGGTCCTCTGTTATTAATGAATCTCTACTTATTTTTTCTTTATATGGTCTAAATAAATTATGCACCATTTTTGCTCTGTTTAAGTCCCTTGAGGTCATACCCACAAACATCTCCAAGGTTGATTTACATTTTACGGGTTGTTACTTGGTCTAGAAAAGTATAGATGTGCTTAAAATGTCTGGATAAGTTTGGAAAATTTTTATTCGTCAGACTTTACTCTCGGTTGCATTGTATAAACCGTCCATCCATCCACCCTTCCTTTTTTGCTTGCTTCCTTGCAGTTTCTGTATTCAAGGTCTTACTATGGCAGAAATATTCAGCTTTCATATTAACATCTAACAAATTTGAGTTGTGTGTTGTTACATATGTAGGAAGCTTCAGTCTTAAAGGGTCATGACTATAGAACATTCATGACTACATTCAAGAGTCATGTTTTTAGCCACCTCCCCACTCACGCTGTCAACTCTGTCAGCACACATTGAGAATATTTGTTGTTTTTGTGTGCTCATGTGTAAGTATCTGCGTCTCAGGGTCAAAGCCAATGCCCACGTTCACGATAATGAACAAAAGTGAGTTTAGACGGAGAGACGGTACCTGGAAAAATCCACTAGGTCACAGTCAGTGGTGTTGCCGAGGTTGTTATGTTTGCTTTAAAAGGCGGTACGCTCCAGTGAAGGGCTACTACATACATATACCAACCTCATCACACGGCCCCCCCTCCCCATTAGTGCCGGAAATGGGCCCGACCCTTGCCCCCTCACTCTGCACATATGTACGTGTTACAAGACATACAAATGTGAACAGAAGAAGAAAAAAGAGGAAGTAGCCATTGGAGTGAATCAACCATAACGAGACAGAATATATGGATGGGAATCGGATGAAAGTGTCATGGTCACTTGACAAACTGTGCATTTGCATGTCTCTGTGTTTTAAGATGTGAAGAAGCAAGTAAAGGTCAGGATGAAAAAGATGAGAAGTCTCATATTCATCTATATGAATGTGTTATAATATAAATCAAGAATATATTTTTTTAAAAATGAGTTTAAACAGTAACTGAAAAATGGCACAGACATAAAACTCTGTTAAAATAAATTCAGGTTGAAAATGCTGCTGTGGGTTCTAATTTAACAAGATTTGGAAAGTTAGAATTGGCCATATCAGAATGCTAAAGTGGCTCAGTGTTTTAAAAGTGAACCGATATTAAAAGATTGACACTAGAAAATACTTTTTAAGCTAAAGGTCTAACAGCAATTCAGTGATGTTGACCAATAATTAAATGTTCATAGTTGCAGTCAGGTCTAATATCAGATTCTCACTGTATGGTAACCCAACATAAAAAAATAAAAGTTTAATGCTGTTTATACAAACAATAAAATATATTTCTGATGCGACTAAAAAAATATAACATCCCTTCAGTTTCCACAATATGGCTGTGTTTTTCGCATCCAGAAATATTTCCAGCTGAATTTTTCTCTTTTGAATAAAGGGAAATGCACCCTTTAAGCAAACATATGTATGAATTGTTTGTTGAACATCATTTAATGACAACAGGAGCATTTCTGAAAACTACAGAAAGTTCAAAACAATGTATGATTACTGTAACTGACAAGAAGAATTAGTGGGAATCCTTGGTTTACTTTTATCAAAATACAGTGTGTTTGACTGTCTTTGTTCCTCTGAGACAACATAATAGTTGATCAGAAGGAAAAAAAAATCCAAACAGTGACTTTGCTGCCAGGATTTTTTCCATCTATATATTTAGAGATGAGGGGGTCTTTGCTTTATTAATACTTAATCAAGCAGTCAGGTTGAGGCAGAAACAATATGGCTTGTACAACTTTGCTTAAAAAGGATGGAAAAGACAACATTGCCTTACAAATGTGGCTAAAAAGTGAAAGGTGAACAGACATCAAGAAGATCTCTGTTGTTTTCTAAATGTGATTGAAATGAAAGTGAGGCTGATCAGAAGAGAACAAACAATCCTGACTTTCAACGTCTTTCTTTAGGAAACCATTTAGACAGCACTTATTGGCAAACAAACTCTGGGTTTTTTTTTTTTGGTTTTTTTTTTTCTGTTCTTTTCCAGTGCGGTGAAGGTTCTGCTTGAAGCTGGATCCGACCCAAACGCCGGAGATGACTTCAACAATGTTTACGACACCTCAAGGGAGAAAGGCATCCACTCTCTGGAAGGTGGGGAAACTTCACAGCTGCCCTCTTGTGTGTGTGGTTGTTTTATTACACACGCTAACCTGCAGATATTATGAGACATAATAATTTGCATAAGAATTTACATTTATGCACATGTTCGATTCCTTCTGTATTATTTATTTTATATATTCGGTGACAACTAATGTATTTTTTATTTGTTTTTGTTCCGAGCGACACAGTTACTCACACAAATGCATGCATGAGGGCGCACACACATATGCAGCGACACTTTACCCCCCACCATCCAGTCTGTGTTGGGTTTCTGCAGACATATTTATACGGGATATGTATATTGCAGACATTTATATGGCTGTCAGGTTTGGGTCCACGTGGGGCAGGCGTAGCGTGGGGAAGCGTTTCCCAGACGCTCACTGATGGATGGGCTAGGGGGGTCTGTGCGACGCTTTATTGGGTTAGCCATGATTATCCCACCCTGTGTTTCACGCACACATGCACACTCTGCAGAAGGAGACTATCAGAGAGGATGGGGAAGACTGATGAAGCAAGGAAGGAGGGAAAGAGGAAGGCACTGAAAGAATAAGGATGAAAAGAAGGTTAAAGATGGAGGAGTAGGAAGATGTGAATGTTTAGGGGGTTCTGGAGGGAAGGCGGGGTTGAAGGGAATGGGTGGCAGAATGATGCAAGGAGTGGAGAGGAACTCTGGAAATGGATGAGGCGAAGTTATAGGGATGGAGAAAGAGGGAAGGGAGGAGGAGGGAAGAGAGTCCTGGTGATGAAAGAATTTGACGGACACAGGAGGAGAGGAAAGAGGCAGAGAAAATAAAAATGGATGATAGAATAGTGGCAAAAGATGAGTGTTTTTATGAAACACAACTAAGGAGAGCATGATAAAGCGTTTCCATTATTACAAAAGAACAGAGAAAGAGATCCTCTAATACATAACCTGGACTATACTATGATGTTAGACAGTGGAACTAAAATTTGGAGGAAATTATGAGCTTCTCAAAAGTTCATAATAATAACGGTCTTTTAGGAGCCTCACAGAAAAATGTTAGATAAAGAAAGATCTTTTAGATTTAGGTTCTTTATCTCTCTTGTCTGTACGTGTTTTTATTACAGTGCTGGTGTCCAGAGAGGATGAATTCAGCAGCAGGCTCAGTAGCAGGGCTGGTTTCCGTGGCTGCACTGCGCTTCACTATGCCACGCTGGCTGATGACCCATACACTGTCCGCTTGCTTCTGGAGGCTGGTAGGTTGCAACTTCCAACCTTAAAACCCATCCCATCATATCTACCTCGGAGAGCAAGTAGGACATCAGAGTTATGTGGATCCCAAAAAATCAAAGTGATGAAGATCTTGGTATACAGTACCTTCAAAAAGTACTAATACCCCTTGAACTCTGTAACGTTTTTGTCATGTAAGAACCACAGACATCAGGGATATTTTTTTTTTTTTTTTTTTTTTTTTTTTTTTTTTTTTTTTGTGATAAACCTGCAGAACTTCATGAATAATTATGAAGGAAAATTTTTTTGTGGTGATCAACATTTTTTACAAATAAAAAGCTCCCCGTGTGTAATTTAATCTCAGTATAAATTCAGCTGTCCTGATAAGTTAGAACAAGTAGTGAAGACCAAGGAACACGACAGAAGGTCAGGAATAAAGTTGTGGAGACAATTAAAGCACTGTTAGGTTATAGAACATCATTCCAAGCATTAAACATCTTGTGGAGCACTGTTCAGTCCATCATCTGAAACTGGAAGGAGCATGACACAAACTGCAAACCTGTTGAGAAATGGTCTTCCACTAAGATGACAGGCTGGGCAACAAGAACATTGATCAGGGAAGCAGCTCAAGAGCTCCATGGTAACTCTGAAAGGAGATGCAGAGATCCACAGCTCAGGTGGGAACATCTGTTGGTTGGACAACTATTAGTTGTGCACTTCATAAATCTTGCAGCTGTAGAAAAGTGACAAAATTGTTGAAAAAAAGCCAAAAGAAAGCTCCTTTGTGGTTTTGCCACAAACCATGTAGGACACATAGTAAACATATTGAAGAAGGTGCTCTGGTCAGTTTAGCCTACATTTGTACTTTTTCGTCTGCGTACAGAATCCTATGTTTGGTGGAGAACTTAACACCCTGACCATGCCATCTGCTTCTGAAAACGTGGTGGCAGCATCATGCTGTGGGTATGGTTTTCTTCAGAAGATGGTCCTGGAATAAAACTTGTTGTTGACTGCCAAAGACTCAAGTCTGGGGTGAAGTTTCACCGTCCAGAAGGACACCAACCCTAAGCATGAGGCCAGAGATGCACTGGAAAGGTTTAGACCTGTGTTTCTCATCCAGGTCGTCAGGACCCACTGTCTTGCATGTTTTAGGTGTTTTGCTTTTGCCTGACTTAAATGAATGAGTAGTTAACAGGTGTCCGCTGCACTTGATGGTATGCTGAAGAGGTGATGCAACCATTTAGATCATGTTGGATCATTGTGTGTTAGAATGGCCCTTGCCTAAATCTAGGAGGATTTTTAGGAAGACTTGGAAACTGCTGTTCACAGATCTTCTCTGTCCAATCTGACTGATCTTGATATGTTTTGAAAAGAGGAATGGGCAACAGTAGCGTTTTTTAGATGAGCAAAGTTGGTAGAGACAACTCCAATAGACTTACAGCTGTGATCACAGCAGAAGATGCTTCTACAAACTATTAAGTCAGCCATTTTCAGATTTTTATTTGTAAAAAAAAAAACCCCTCAAAACTTTAAACACCATGAAAAAAAAATTGTTTTCACTTTATATTTATGCTTCATGTTGTGACAGTCTAGCCAAGAAAATACTCTGAAGTGTGTTGTTGTGACAAATCTGAAAACAATCAAGGGCAGCAATAGTTTTGCAAAGCACTGTACTGTTGGCCAATTAACGCTCCTGTTTTTACCCTAAAGGTACCAGCTTAGTGCACCCATTAATAGAATTGCTGTTATATTTTCTCTTTATGGAAAATATGATTGGGAACTGTAATACTAGATGGAAATTTATGAAATAAGAGATTTGAACGAAGATGTTCTACCTCTGCTTGGGGGTGGGCAGACGTCCGTCTTTCCTGGGAATAAACGGCAAAAAGTTATCACTTGAACTTTTGGTGTCAGTTTAGCCAAACTGAAAACTGAAACCCTTCTTTTATTTTGTCCACGTGTCTGAAAAGATTCCTGTGTCTTTAAAACACTTATCAGTGATATTGTTTGTAGGAAAGGTTTCCGTGGTTACAGAATGAACTATGGAATGATGGAGAAGGGTAATATGGAGATAGAAGTAAATATTTACTTTGTCTCACCCCTTGTATCAATTGAATTGCTTTTTATAATTAATATAAAAAGGTTTAAAAAAAACTAATCTAAAATTCAATTGTTCATCTTCCCCAGCCCCCATTACACCTGTCGTTGACTCAGCTCCACGAGCATGTACACACACATCCACACACACCCTGGGGGCAGCGTATCTCGCTCAGTTTCCAGCCGAGCTGTTTTTAAACAAGCAAGACCTTGTTGAACTGTGAACACAGAACATGCCCTTGGGGTTTCTCCACAACTGCAAGAAGTGTTTTTACATGATGCAATATTATGTATGCCATGTAGGTTTGTACTCTCGCACTTCCATTTGATTACCATACTTGTGTATTCATACATTCTATGATTGTTTTTTTTTTTTTTTTTTTCCTTCTCTTTTTTTTGTGATGCAGCTTGGAGACGACTTGCAGTGGTTTCTTTTTAGACTGATTGCATCTTTAATAAAATAGCATTCCTTTTTGGACAAAACACCCCTAACCACCTCAAACCCACACAAAAGCCTGTATTAATGTCTTGCTTATGTTTATGATTGATGGTGCATCTAAAGCTCTGTCCCCCGTCCCTCCCGTCTCAACCCCACATCTGCGAGTGCGCTTAAACAAATCACTTCATCTAACTAGATCAAATGTTCTGCAGAAACATTTTTGAATTAAAAAGGTAAGAAATTTCACAAAGCAGAGACATTTGTTTTAAGACAATCAGATTAATGACAGATTTGGTTGTTGCTCGGCCAACTGGGGGCCTTTTGCTGGCTTGGCGCCACCATCATGGCCAATAACAGTCAAAATGTAGCACACTTTAAGTCCCCCTCATTGCTGTCTAGCTGTGCAAATGTATGCAAAACAAGAGACTTTTAGAAAGTATTAGCTTTTGATTTGTGTTAATCATTTTTGACAAACCTTAAATCCTTTCTGATATCTTTCTCTTTATTCCTCTTCCTTTATTTGCCTTCCATCCTTCTTAGTTTTCCATCATGACGAAAAAAGTTGTTTCCTCCAGCTTTAGGTTTAGGTGACATTTGCTTCTCTTATTCGTCTTCCTCTTGATACACTGTGTGTGTTAGTGTCTTTCCTTTAGCTTGTTATTTCCCCTGTGTTTGAGTGCACCCACGTTACTCTAGTAGCTACGGGTTTGCTCTTTTGGCCTGAGCTGGACCTTGGTTCCCATCTTCATCCATCACAGTCTCCAGGCCGACCCTCAGGCTTCACTACATCCCACAGTCGCCCCACCCTACCTGCAGTGGCTCTCTAGCTTCTCCCCCGGCTCCACATCAGGCCTCTGGCCAGGGGCACTGAGTAATGGGCAGCTCTGTAGGTGGTAGGAGGCCAGAAGAGACACACATGCTAATAGACGTGCACACAAAAACAGACACAAGGGCAACACACATGCATAAAGACCAGCAGGAGCTCTCTCCCACCAGCTGCAGAGAAAGAGAAGGAGGAGGAAATGGGAAAGAGGAGGGAATCCTAATAGGCATAACTAAAGCACTCCTAATGAAGGGATGTGTGTGATTGTGTGTGGGTGATAGAGAGAAGAAGGCAATGTTCAGCTGGGATGTGTGTGTACGTGTGTGTCTGCTTGTGTGACTTGTGTTAGTGTTGATCCTGTTATAAAGTGCTATGGCCCAGAGGGTTGGCCTGATATTAAAGCCCTAAATGATGCTATTTATTATGTCCAGTGTGTGTGTTGTGTGGTGTGGGGTGCTTTATTGCTTTGCTCCCTCATGTTTTTGTTGTTTGGGGGACTGTTAGTGGTGTATTGTTGTCAGGATCGATCGCTTTGGGAGCGGGTCGTGAAATTTAAGGATTTATCAATAATCAGGACAATGATTATTAGTCTCTGCAGTCCGGGCTCAGAGTAATAAGATCAGCCATTACCTGCATTGATTATATCCCATCTCTGCTAAAGAGTAACTTTGGTGGATGGGTATTGTAATTTTTTTAGGATTGCTTCCAAATGCCTTTGATGCATGACAGCTATCACCATTAATGACAGATTTCAAGTCAAACATTTACACTCGTGTCGACTTTTTACAGATCTGAGAATATAGTATGCTCAAGCTCAGAGTCATCTTTTAATGCGTAAATCCTGAGCAGTTTTTCCACTTCTTGATAAAGACAGGATTCCTTGTGTCGAACACAGAGTTGGTCTGTGTCTATACAGAAATAAAGGATTTAAAGATGTTTATTTTAACAAACAACTCTCATAATTCAGACTATGTCAGAATTCACTACTAAATTCCCTGACTGATCTCCATCTAAGACTGCCACACTTTGCACATGCTGTGACATTATGCTTATTCAGCATTCATAGTCTTACTCCATTAACTGCTATTTTCCTTTATTTAACCTCTTACTGAGGTTCAGCAACCTGCTGTGTGTTTAGTCGGTGCATGGGTTGAGGGGTCATAGGGTGCATTATTGGCACGCGTTGCAGATATGAAACCCCCTACAGAGACGTTGCATGGACCTTCCGACTCACTGCAGAAGGCTTCAGAAGTCATTAAACCAGTTTGACCTCTGAACACTGTCTTTGCTCTTTCAGTTGATAATTTCAGTTTCCTACTGAAGTGTGTCTGCATTATTTTGATAGGATGAAAACAGCATATGGCTGCTGAATTAGGGTGTAAAACTTGATCTTGATATTATTATTATTATTATTATTATTATTATTATTATTATTATTATTATTATTATGTATCAACTATAACTTTATGTTGAATCGCATACAGGTGCCAACCCGCTGCAAACCAATGGATTGGGACACACGGCGCGGGCCTATGCGAAGGAGGGAGAAGTGAGCACAGTGCTGCAGGAGTGGGAGGGCAAGGTATAACTCACACATCACACTACAATTCATTTTGCCTTCATATGATCTCTGCAGAATGTGCAAGCAGTTAAAATGTGATTAGTTTTTTATTCTTCCAAATGTCTTTCGTCCTGGTCTGAAATACTCAGGTCTATTCACTCAATAGACATCTGTCTCATTGACTTCACATCATGCACACAGCCCCACACTCCTCAGGAGGCCTGTGTCAGTGTCGTCACTGACTGACAGGTGCAATTGAGTATCTAAGTTTTGAAAGCTGGTAGAGGTTAACTGGGGTCAAAACTGTGTTAGAGAACAGAGCGGAGTCATTGATAGGGACATATTTGGTTGGGTTGGAAATATTTGGACAATAACAAAATGCTTCTTTATAGAGATGTACTGATCAGAATTTTCGTATCCGACTTAAGATCTTGAGTTTTTGTGAAGCTTCAACCTGCTGGTACAGATTTTAGTGGATTTCAATTTGTCTTTAAGAACTACAATATAAGAATGTATAAGAATAGCTTAAAAAACATATTTTTAGCTTTTCTTGTTGCGCAGTAATTAAATATGTATTTTAGAATCAGTGGTGCAATGACAGGGGAGGTGTTGGTGTAAAAAAGGTTCTTTAAAACAAAATGATGATGTAGTTGACATTTTAAACTGTCTTTTAGATCATAACGTCCTGATTGTTTGGAAATGATGAAGATGAATTTCAAAAGTAATTTCTCAGCTTTAATTTTAAGTGTTCATCCTTAATGCTAGCATTGCCTTTATATACAGGCACACACTGTGTCCTTGCATTTCTTAGAACTAGTACAGATCAGTTTTGTTTTTTTGCCACAGCCTTGTGGCAAAGCTGAAGGCTTTATGACCTCCAACAAGCATCAGGAAGTCTGGGTTGGTCATCTTAGCAAGAGGTTTCTACCACTCTAACACACTGCTGCAAACACACACACATGCCTTACAGCAGAATCGGCAGAGCTCCTTAAATGTTAGGGAATCATTTATTGGAAAGCTGTGAGTTTACAGAACAAGATTTCAAATGCAGCTCAATGAATTACATTACCTGCTGCATAAATAACAGAGAATATGAATGGATATAAATTATGGCTGAAATATAACAGAGGCTAATTCACGATTGGTAAAGCTTTTCAGTTAATTCTCCAGGCTTAGCTCTTTTTTTCAAATACACATACGTAAGTATGTGTATGTGACAACATTTGTTGTCACATATGTTAACATCCACATTGTACATTTATTTATTTTTTATAAACATGGATAGTTGGCTGCTTTGTTGTTACAAGATATACCGTTTGCTGCTTTCTGTTCTCACCCTTTCCAGAATGATCTTTTTTTTGGTTTGTCTATCTGTAACCTCTGCTCTACAGTAACTGCTCTCTGGAGATGGTGAAAGTGATAGGTGTTATTAGATTTTGAAGCTGTTTATAAGCTTGTGTAAAACATGTCATAAAAGGAAAGCCTGTCACATTTCTATATACTTTTCATGGCTTTTTGGACTATAGTTGAGCTCTGATGTGCATGGATAAAGTATAATTAAGGCTTAATGCACAGTATTTTAAAAATGCATGTAATGGTTTTAACCTAAAAAGAAAATACAATCTGATAAATTTTTAAAACACAAATATAACCTACCTCTGAAAAATAGATTTTTTTTTTCTTTTATTGATTGTGTTTTACAATGTAAAAAATATACATAATCTTTGGCTTTTATCCTCTTTAGCTCTGTTCCTTCATATATAACCAATGTCTTTGTGCTTCACTATTATATAGTAGTGGAAGTGAGTCCTGCCTTTTAAAAAAAAAAAAAAAAAAATTCAAGTTATCCATAGTTATCCACTAGTTTGACAGCAGGCTGCAGCTAAACAAGATGGAGAGAGAGAATAAACAGTGTGCCTCCACT
This sequence comes from Anableps anableps, assembly GCA_014839685.1. Lineage (NCBI taxonomy): Eukaryota > Metazoa > Chordata > Actinopteri > Cyprinodontiformes > Anablepidae > Anableps > Anableps anableps. The sequence continues at coordinate 20,203,546 of CM026068.1, read as the reverse complement.
GCAGGGGGAAAAACTAGAGTCTAAGGAGACAAAAAAAGAGAAGGATAAATGAGTCATGGGGTGGCTGTGAGAAACAAAGAGAAGGATATACTAAGGAAGTAAGAAGCTATGGAGGCGAAAAAACAGGTAGAGGAGGAAGATGGAAGGAAAAGCTTTAAAGACATGATGATGAAATGTGGAGAGCAGAAAATGGATAGCTGCAGCTTTGTGATTTTAAAACAGTAGTAAAATAAAGGGATGCATTTATTTAATAATATATGAAGGAATATATGCATTTTACAACCTGTTTGATTTTATGGACCAGACTTTGTAAGAAAAATCCTTTTTTGTGTCTTCTGTGTGTTTTTACAGCATCAGTCAGGCATAAGTATTTTCTATCCTATCCAATGAAAGTTGTATCCATCCATCCATCCATGCATCTGGGCTCTTCCTTGAAGGTTCCAAAATTGAAACCTGACTGGATAAATATCTTTTGTGAACGTTTCTGTTTATAATTTAATAAACATAAAATCTGAGTCTGGTAGGTAGGAGAGTTGAAGTTTGTAAAATGTGTAGGAACCCTGAGGAGTAATCTCAAGCTTATGGCACAATAACACTGTCTAACTTATAATTTTGGATTCCTACAGTGTTTCCATTTACTCTTACATCTCCAGTTATATATCTCCTCCTATACATCACACATTAAAGCCCTGCCGTTCTGTTGCAAAACACCACTATTTTTGCTTTGTTCCTGTTCCATAAGTTTTTAGTTATTTACACCGGACACATTTGGTTCGCTTTAAACATACCTGAGTTTTTTTTCCCCCTTTGGTCTGGACCTTTTGTGCAGGTGTGAATACACTCAAGTGGAACCTGGTTCGGACCAAATAACCAGCCCAAGACCCACTTTTTGAGGTGGTTTCGAGCCGCTTCCAAAAGAACTCTAGAGTGGTTCGCTTCTGGCGTGCATACAGACCAGTCTCAGTCCGAACCAACTACAGGAAATGCACATCTTTTTGGACTTCACGAGCCACCATAGCTGGGCTTTATGGTAAAAATGAGCCCTCCAGTGTTGCTAACGCCACTACTTCATGCTCTGATTGAACTGACGTCGTATCTTATTCGTCGTTTTCTGCTTGGCGATGCTGCTGGCAGTATGTTGTGGGTCACAGGATACAGAGCATCTTGTCTCTTGCCATTATAAAATTAGAAATATTACATTGCAAAACCTGCGTTGCATGGGCTGCTCTTGACATTCAAAATGATATTGCAGTTGTAATAACAGCACAGAAGTTCACAACCGAAATGCAGCAAGCAGGAAGTACAAAGTTTGTTTTTTCCAGGTCTGCGCTGTCTCGCCCCGTCATTTCTGTCAAATGGGAGCAATGATTGTCACCCATATTGCTTTGTTTACAAATTGTAAACAAATGTTTTGTCTGCCTGCAAAACAGCACAATGTGAGAGCAAACTGCACCAAACGAGAAAAAATAAAGTCCACTTTTGTTCTGGACCCAGCAGGCGGACCAAAGGATTTTCCTGGTGTGAATACACAACTTTATATTTTTAATGGTCTGACATTTTCATTTTGTTTCAAGGGTGTCTTACTCATCTTGCTTTATGTTTACTGTTTGTGTTTCTTACCAAAAATGTCCCCAATTTGCTTATACCTCACTATGTGGAGAGATTATGCTCCTGTTTGGCACGTTCTAAAATAAAATCATCGTGTTTAATGATTTACGAGCAACGGCATTATTTTTAAATCCCCATTTTTAACTTTATAAACAGTAAAACATAGAAACACCCTGGACCAGAAGAGAGTCGGCTAAGGATTAGTTTCACATGTAAAAGACAGCAGCAGGGAGAAACAGCACCACGGGTGTCCATATTGAAGTCATGTGACGAGTCACAGTCCTAACTTGTACCACTGGCACTGAGCAGTAGAAGCGCAGTCTTTATTTAGTCTGTTAGCCTCTGTTTGAAAGCCTGTTACACTTTGACTTCCCTCAATACTCCCTCATACATCTCCTCCCTTTTCCAGACTCATTGACTCTCTTGTGAGCTGATCTTTTTCATCTCTGTTTAGTTTAAGGAGCTGCAAGCACGTCGTGAGGCAGAGGAAAGGAGGAGATTCCCCCTGGAGAGGAGACTGAAGGAGCACATCATCGGTCAGGAAGGGGCCATCAATACAGTGGCTTCAGGTACACATTCACATAGAGACAATTATAAAGGGATATTACTGAATGCATACTGAAAAAATCTGCTGGTGCACGTTAGAGCTTTACTTTACAACATGGCTGTCTTCGCATTGATGCTCTTGTTTGTGTTTTGTAGTCTTGTCCGTTTTCCCTCCTGTTCTCCTCTCTTCCCTGCAGCTATAGGCGGGATCAGACAGACCGGCGGAGGCTGTAATTGGTTAATTGTGATGAATGAGCTGTCTGTCAGACGTGCACAGGTGTTGTGTGCGTGTGTGTGTGAGACAGCTGAAGAGGCCAGGCTTGGAGCCGCCAGTTAACACAATTACAAAGAGAGGATACATACTACAGACCCTATACCCCTCCTTCTCTTCTTCCTCTATGTCTCTGCTTACCCCCTGTCTGTCCCTCTTTTCTTCCTCTTTGCTTTCTCTTCTTCTCTTTGTTTGCCATGATTTCCATCTCCTCAGCTCTCTCCTTCAGCCTTCTTTCCTTTTTCTACTTGAACTTTGGAGCTTCTGAATCTCTAAATCGTTGTTCCATCAAGCTACATGTCACAGTCAGGGGTAGATAAGTAAAATCCTGTTAACAGGATGGGAGAAACAAATGCATGTAATAGAAAACGACTTAAAAAATGATGCCAAAACAAACACATTCATGTTGATTGGAACTGATAGAGGACAATGAACTGAGAAGCTGAGTCCTGTGATAGAAAAGAGGAGGGTGGATGAGTTAGAGCACAATAACACAGAAGACAGTAAAGAGCTGATATTACAGCAGCCATCCATGGAGGCCATGTGGCGTATTGATCTGCAGATGAGAGAGTGAGAGTTAATGTTCAGCAATGCTTCTGCTGCTTACAGACAAGCCATTTGTTATCTTTATGATGTTGTACATTTTCTTTTTAGATTTGTGAAAAAATAAACTTATTACCAAAACTAGGTGGAGACATTACAGTCTGTTGTGAGGACAGATACTGCAGTGGTAATAACTAACAGGAGAATAACTTTTACCACAGTTTGAAACTTCAGTGAAAACAGAAGCTCAGTCCATCTCAGTCGTTGTGTCCTGGGCAAGATACTTTACCCGCCTTGCCTGCTGCTGGTGGTGGTTAGAGGGCCTGGTGGCACTGTTTGAATGGCAGCCTCGCTTCTGTCAGACTGTCCCAGGGTAGCTGTGGCTACAATGTAGCTCACCAATATCAGTTTGTGAGAATGGGTGAATGACTGAATGTAGCGTGAAGCGCTTTGGAGCCCTCTGACTTGATAAAGGGCTGTACAAATGCAGACCATTGACCATTTAGGTGATGGGGAGGAAACCAACAAGCCTTAGAGTAGGATATTCAGGGGACTTGTTGTCTTTGACAAGGCATTGAATGTTATTATTTTCCAAATTGTCCTAAAAGCTATGCCAGACATCATCACAGGCTAAACCTAAAACTTTGTTCACTAATACAAACAGATTTTAGCATCATCTCACACTTCAATGTTTTATCCGAATACATTTATTTGTTAAGAAATAATGTATTTTTGCAAAATCATCAGTGCTACACTTGTTACCCCAGCTGTTAATTTTTCGCACATATATATAAAATTCCATTCAATTCAAAAACACTTTATTGATCCCAAAGAGACATTAAGTGTTATTGTAACTCAAATTATTCAAAGATTCTTCAGAGTTTTTGTAGATGCAGGTCTCTGAGGCCAGGCATGATCTCCTGTAGCAGTCTGTATTACAGCGAATATGAAGAAGCCGCTGACTGAAGACACTCTGTTGTCACCCGTGTCAGCTGTTGTATAACATTCTCATGAAGAGGGTGCTCAGGGTTGTCCATAACTTTCTTGAGTTTATGTAAAATCCCTCTTCTCACCATCATCTCCAGGGGTTCCACATAACTGTAGTCCCAAGAACAGAACCAGCCTTTTTTATCAGATTGTTTAGCCTTTTTAAGTCCCTGGTTCTGATGCTGCTACCCCAACATCTTTTTGTTTTTGATATTGCTCTGAGTATAGCTATATGCAAGTTAAGGCCTTACTTGAATATGATGTTCTCTTGTCTTTTATATTTTGAAGTGAAGGGTTAAAAGTTGTTTCAACTTAAACACTGATCAATTTAAAAGGGGGTAACTGTAGTAGAGTGAACATATTACACACTCAGATCTCTAGAATAGCAAAGAAAGAAGAGGGTTACAGATAGAAAAGTCATCTTCAAATCAGTTTACGAGGTTACACATTATGATGTGAACATTTGTACCCATGTCAGCTATTGTGTCAGTTTTATCAAAGGCTGTACCAATCAATCAAACTCTGGGAGAGTCCATGTGGAGAAGTGGAGATCTCCAGATGAGGAAATTGTTCAGGAAAGAAAGAAGGGGAAACAGTCCAGATAAGAGGACAACAAATGAGAAAGGGATGTAGCGATAAGCAGAGAGAACGGGCTGGATTAAGAATTGTAGATGCAAGCTATATGCTGTACGGCAACATATTTTATTGTAAGTTTTCCTTTATTGATCAGTCACCCCGTTTATTCATTTGTCAGGTTATAAAAAGTAATAGAAGAGTTTTCCAATAAACTATTTTGCATATAGTTCAGCTTAATCAAAAACTCTGTTTGAAATACACTCCTAAAACAAACACAATATTTTACAGACCTCTGTCTCTAAATACATTTTGGTTGGGCAATTTTTCATGTACCTCCAAGAATTGGCACTTTATATATTATTGAAAATAAGTTGGTAATGTTGAGTAACAGCTTTGCCGTTAACAATAATTTACCTATATTTCTCAAATATATATATATATATATATATATATATATATATATATATATATATATATATATATATATATATTATTTATTTTATTTTATTTATTTATTTTATTTATTTATTTTTTTTTTAATTGGAGTATTTCTGAGATCCCCTCCACTTTACCGAAGTTAGCACTTTTCTTAAAACTAACGGCTTTATTAGGTTTAATATTGCAAAATATATTTTGCACATTTTCTTCTGGTTTGAAATTGTAAAAGTGATAAATGCTTTTATTATGATAGTTGTAGGACTGAAAAATCGTAATCTATCAATTAAAATACCAAAAACCAATAGACAGTCTGGTTAAAAAAAAACAAGACTGTTATTTGTTCTGTCAGGCTTTAAAGTGTTAAAAGCAATAATTTAAAGACTAAAGAGCAGAGCTAATAATGGAAAATAATTGGCATTTTTCTTGATAAATTACCTAAAGGACCATAGTTTGTATTTCAGTTGTTGATAAATGGTTTTATACCAACTTATTGATTAATCATGTTATTGTTTCATCATTGTTCATGTAATTCTGCAGCAGTATGTGAGTGAGGAAATGAATTTTGCAGACAGTCTGCTGAACTGATTGTTGTTGTAAATATTTTGCAGACCAGACGCCAAGAGATTAAAAAAATGTTTGCTGTGTTGTCATGTCTTCAAAACAGTTGTTTCCACCATAACTCCTCATGACAAACAGCTTGCCTGCAGCAAGACACACACACATACACCATACAAATACACAAAACCCACATAAATACACACACAGGAAGGAGGTTAGATTGATCCAGGTTTAGCTCTCAGGGCTAAGAGTTATTGAAGAGAATCATCCCTCTATAATCATGTTAGAGCCAACCAGACCTGCAGAATACACACTGCCCTGTGTGTGTCTGTGTGTGTGCGCGCGTGCGCAGGAGAGAGCCAGCTCTCATTTGTTTTGTGTCCCTTTCCTTTCCCTCTTCTTGTCAGGGTCCTCTCAGAAATGTCAGTGCGCCCTTCTGTCAAAGTCAGTCTCAATCAGCTAAAAGACGCACAAAAACACAGAAGGTTATCCTGTCATTCACGCAGCCATTGATAAAGCAGACGGAGCTTTGGAGCCCCTCTTGTCACTTTTCATCTCTCGGTCCATCTCTGACACACTCGTTTGTTTCTCTGCCTCATTCTCTGTCTCCTTATCTCCATCACTCCTCTGTCTTTCCCTTCTTTATCTCCTTCCACATCTTCACTCCTCTTTCCTCTCCTTATCTCTGTTCCTCCCTCTGCCTCCTCTCTCCTCCTCCTCTTCTTCATCCTAACGTTTCCTCCTTGATTATCAGCGATTAGTACCCAGTTTATCACTTATGTCATGTGTCACATTACGTAGTGATTTGCTCAAAGCTTTGCTGTTCGTTCAGAAAATTACGCACAAATGCAACATTTTCTGCCAGTAAAATGCTGAGGATCTATGATGCTTCTAGTAGAGATTCACTGATCCAGCTTTTCCTGGCTGATACTGATTTTCAGATTTGTTTGAGGTCTGACCTGTCATTTACATTTTTGACGTAATACAGTATTTTTTAAACCTGAGAGCTATAAGATAAGACGTTCCTTGATACAGGTGGTAGTTTGACAATGAAGGGCTTATTAGATTATCTCTATTCATGTATATAGATAAGAAAAAATGTGAAAGTTATGTTATCTCTCTATCCTCATACCAATGCACCCACCACTATCTGTGAGCTTTAGCACCTTTGTGACAAAAGTCTGTATCAGCTGTGTGAACATCAGGGACTTAGAGAGTCCATCCAACCAGCCAGATGTTATTGGCATTTAAGGTTTGTATGCATGACACTTAAAATAAAGCCTAGTCTGATATGGGATTCTCACCTCATTGAGTGAAAATACCATAGTGTGTTTTAAAAAAGGAAAACAACAAAAAATTCCTACTGGATTAACAATAATGCATCATATTGCTTATTACAGCTTAAATAATACCTGGAGGCATATCATGGTTCAGTGGTAGAGCAGGTGCAACGTACATGGAAGCTATACTCATCTGTCCCAGGTTGTGTTCCCAGCCTCTGGCCATGCTGGCTCCCTCTTCTCTTTCTTTCCTCCTTCCTGTCAAGCTACTCAAGAATGAATGCTACCAGTGCCAAAGAATCTTAAAAATATAAAAATAGTAATAATATCTTTATTGTTTATTTGTTGTCTTGATTTTAATACCTTAACAACCTGCTAAATTTAGTAGTAGCAGCTCGCGTGTGAGTGGCAGCTCTCGTATACCGTGTAAATCTGCTCCGGTGGCCAGCCTTAAAGTCGACTGCTAAACAAATCTCAGTTTGCCAACTGCTATTCTAAAATTGTTCCCTTTTAATACATGTTTTCACAGGAAATATTTCTGAATTTGTCTGTCATATAAGCGAGGGGATAGTGTAAACCAGCTGTGCACAGCAGCATGTGGGGAAGGGTTGCAGGTGTCACTGCTTGTTCTCTGGCTTCTCATTAAAAGTACTTTAAATTGTGAGTTTGGTGTGATGGGAAGTTTTAGCTGTTTTGAACCCATGACTTTTTAGAGCACCGGTATATCTCGATACCAGTAACCAGCCCGTCCCTTTTCTGAAATATTATAACCCACAAAATATTGCATCCACACAGTCCTTTGCCATTGCAATATTGCCCACATTGACATGGCTGTGGTGATTGGCCTTTGATATGTTATTCAGCTCTACTGGAATTGTGTTTAGTTATTAAAGCTCATGAGGGACTTGTGGCCACACTCTGAAGCTAATTTACACAAATGTCTCCCATCCTCAAAAGGCCAACATGCCACATTACATCAATAACTTTATTACAATTTCTGGCTTATCTATGATGTTCTCTTCTGGACTTTTTAACTGAACTACGATGTGCATAGGAAGCTGATAAACTTACAATTAGAACTCAGACCAGCATCTGCAAGCCAGAAAAGTGTTTTTTTTTGTGTGTGTGTCTTTTGTTGCAAAAGTCAGCTGTGTTAATAATTGATCCACTGGTTCCAGTGACTGGTTTGGACCCCAGTATGGATCACAGGTTCACATTTGGATAAGATTGTGTTGGTGTCTGTTTCTTTGTTAAGTGCCTCAAACCACAGTCAAATACTCTCCTGCCATCCACACCATCATCCTGCCTTTGTGTATATGTGGGTTTGGTTGCTGGGGTGATGGCAGGGTAGGGTAGGCACTCCTCTTTAAGCAAGAGTGTGTGTGAGGCTGCGATCTATGCTAAACTGATTTCAACATGGCCGCGCCAGAGAGGCTAACACAATTACTGCTGGCTAATGGCCCCACTGACTGGGAGGAGGGGGTGGAGAGATGCATTGTGGGTAGCTTTCTGGAGCTCTCTCGTCTTGCTCTCTTGCTCTGTTTTCTCTCCTTTTTTTTTTTTAACCATATGTCTCTGACCCTTTTCTCGTCCCTGCTCTTTCACTCTTTGATCAAAGTTTCAGGAATCCTTCCACCCTCAGGTCAGCTTAGTTATACTTGATGGAAAGCAAAGGCAACAAATGTAAATCTTATAATGGGGTTCTTTTTTTCTCTGTCTCTCCCTCTATATGGTCTCTAGCCATAAGAAGAAAGGAGAACGGCTGGTACGATGAAGAACATCCTCTCGTCTTCCTCTTCCTTGGCTCATCAGGAATTGGTACCTTCTTTCTTCGACACAGCTCTCTTCAATCCTGGTTTGATCTCATGTAGAATGGAGCTGGGTGGAGCTCCTGAGTTTCCTTTAAATATCAGCCAAAATAAACAGGACACAAAGCTGTTGATGCATTTAAAGTGGACTGTATTCTTCTCTGGACAAATTAATCACTTAACAAAGAATACAGCATTACAAAAGTACACTGCATAACAAATACAGTTTAGGTTAATCTACATTCAGCAAGTATATTCCTCTCAAAAGGGTCTTTCTTTACTTTGCAGTTCGAAAGAAGCTCAAAAGTATGAAAACTTTCACACAATTAATTCTCCACACTTTTAAAGTGAAAAGAGACATTATATGCTGTATCTTTGCTTTGATGCTTTTCAGGTGACAACAGTCATTAACATTCAAGTTTTTGAATTGACTCAAACAGCTGAGATTAAAAGACACACTCATTTTGGTACATGAAAACACATTTAGCATGCAAGTGAAACACCTTTACCAACTGGGAGATATTCAGCTACAGTACCCTGCAAAAATATTCATAACCTTTGGGCCTTTCTGCATTTTCCCAGGTTGCAGCCAAAATCTGTCAAAGTATTTAGTTGTGATAAAACAACAGCAAGAATCAAGCATGCATTTCAATTCAGCCACCATTTCTCCTATGTTCCCCAAGTAAATCCCACCTACTTTCAGAAGTCACCGTAGTTGTAAAGAGTATACTTGTAACATTAATGAACAAATGACATCATGACAACCAAGGAACACCAGGCAGGAAGGAGATAATGTGATGAAATTAAAAGCAGAATTAGGTTTTTAAACAACATCTTAAGCTTTGAAAACCTCACAGAGCTCTGTTCAATTGATTGTACTTCAACTAAAAAAGTAATCCAAAACATTAGGTTTGTTGGCTGAAACTAACATTACCTACCAGGACATGGCTGTTCATAGCCATATCTTATATCTTTTTTAGTATGACAGACTGTTTGAAGAGCATATTAATTAATTAAGTAGGCTCCACAAACCTTGCCTTAATGGAAGAGGGGCAAGCAGAAAGCCATTGTTGAAACGGTAATGTTCATATAAGAACTCCTGCTTGCTCCTTTGTTGTGGTCTGTCAGATAAAATCCCTGTAAAATAGATTTGTGGCTGTAATGTGACAATATGTCAAAATATTAAAGGGATGTAAATACTTTTGCAAGACACTGTTGCCAGAGATCAGAAATTCAGAGTTTCTGATTATCTGAAATACATCTCGACTTGACTTGCCAGCATAAAATTTGGGAATTTTGTGCACATATATTAGCTTGCAGGGTTTCCTCTGACGCATTTGCCAAAGTCTCTCTTCAGCACTCAGTATTTTTAATTGATTACTATTGACAGCAGAAAGCCCCATCCAATATGTAGCCTTTGTTTGGTACAGCTCCCCATCAGCTGTGTGTGTACCAGCTGTCAGAAAAACAGCTGATTGCACATTAAAACTCTAGAACCTCTTTGTAACACACTATTGTTATGAGTGAGATAATTAACAGCAGCCTGTGGTCTCAGGAAATGATGTCCACTGCGGAGAACCGTGAATTGACCCTTGTGTTGCAGCAGATCCATACTCCTGCACATAGATCTTAGGAATACTTTGGACAAGAAAGTACTGAATGAAACATAATGGGGGAGATTAAAGTTAAGGTAGCTATCTATAATACAGCATTCTAACTCTACTCCCAGAAGACTTTCAGTTTCGAACAAAACTTGACTTGGCTTGTTGCAAAGAAACTTAGACATCCTTTACCACCATCAAAATGTGGAAGTGCTCATGTGTGTTAGTGTGAAGGCAGCAGCAGGAAGAGAGGGGGGGATATTAAGGGCCAGATAGATGGCTAAAGAAAGAGAGAGATCATGAAATGACAAGGCAGAGAGATAGATGAGGGAGAGGCAGTGTTCATATCCTCTGTTCCCTTCAGCGACAAGCTCTGGCCATGAGACATCAATATTAAACACAGCAACAAGGCACCAACACACACAACCCTCACACACATGCATGCCAAGTACAAGACATCAATATCATATATGAGCATTTATATGCAGAATATTTTACCGACAAACATAATGTGTGCTTCAGGAGAGCGGAGATGATCGAATGCTTTATAGGAGGTGGTGCTGGGATTTAGGCCAAAGCACTTAGCAAAGAGGAAAATATTATCTTTTAGTCTCAAATGAGTCAAATTGTTTTCTTGACTGAATGTTTTTGATGATGCTGTACTCCAAACAGGCCGAGATGTTTTTTTTAAACGTCAAATTCAAAGTAATTAAATGGCAGATGAGGTTGTTCCTGTTGCAGGAAGAATAATAATAGTGATGTCTCTGTTCTGTGACAGGAAAGACAGAGTTGGCAAAGCAGGTGGCTCGCTACATGCACAAAGACATCAAAAAGGTATGTTTTGTTTACACACGAATACACCAGTGTTTTATTGCAAGTGGAAGCAGATTGCTCTCCTAGTACACATTAAATCCACAACATGTCACCAGGGTTCCTCCATGGTGTGGAAAAGTCTGAAACTAGTAGAACTTTGTATTTTAAAAGGTCGAGATATATGAGTGTGGAATATTAATATTTATATATTGGACAATGTTTTTCCCTATTCCATTGTCCAAACATGGTGTCCAACCTTCCCTTTTCCACCTCTGGCTAATGTCCTTCCTCCTTTCCTTCCTTTGTATGTCTCTGTTGTCCTTCATTTCTTCCTTCCTTGTGTCCTTGCTGTGTTCTGTCCTTAAGTCCTTCCATCCTCACTTTCTCATGCTTTTTCTTCTTTCTTTCTTCCCTTCCTTGTACACTTAGTTCTTTATCTCTTTGTGTCTTTCCTTCCTTCCTTATGTCCTATCTCCCTTCATTTCATCATTCAATCTTTCCTTCCTTCCTCCATTACTTCTTTTCTTGTGTCCTTCCCCCTTTCCTTGCCTCTTTATTTTTTTCCTTGCATTCCTGCGGTTCCTTTTTTCCATCCTTATGGTCCTGCCTCCATTCTTCTCTTCCGTTCGTTCCTAATTGTTTCCCACCTCCATCCTTTCCAGTTTCTGCATTTTGCTGGTATGCAAACCGAGACCACTCTGTGCAGACCTCCTAAATTCATTGTGAATGTTTGTGTTTTCTATCATAAAATGACTGTGAAGGATATGAACAGTGTGTTGGAACCATGCATTACAAAAGAGTGTCTCTATTTAACTATGATGTGTTTGCAGGGTTTCATTCGTATGGACATGTCTGAGTTCCAGGAAAAACATGAGGTGAACAGTTTTCTTAAATTGAACTAAATGCAGAATGTGTTTTAAAAACTGTCTATCATGTATAATTTGTTGAGCATATTGCTCCACTGAAGTGAGCTCATTTCAGATGAGAGCTGCTGTAACTCTGCAGTGCATGTATGGCAGTGACATTTCGGATTAATTCTGTTTATGAACTCATAATTAATGCAGAAACCAAAATGAATGCCCTGACTGTTTTTGCCTCTTTATGAGGGTTTGATGATGGATACATTTAATCAGTGATTCAGAGTTGGATTATGTTCCAGTGTTAAAGAACTGCATCTAATCATAATTCAGTCTACAGACTTGGTGTTTAACATCTTAGAAACCACTGTAGTCAGTGGCAGTAAAAGCCTTGATTAAAGGACAGTTTAAGTTTCCTCAGATCAGAGTGTTGAGTCTTTTCACAGGCCACATTTGTAAGGTAGTGTGAAAAGTTGGCCTTTGTAAGGAGGAGATGAGAATAGAATATATGAATATGAATATATTAAGACCTTAAGATAATCACTCTATTGAGACAGTTTTTGAAATTCTTTAATTCTGTATCTGGAGCCTGTCAGGAGCTTCCTAACATACAGTGCAAAAATATTTTCTACATATTTACACATTGCAACCACAACCTTGATGTACTGGAGTGGGATTATGTGACAAACCAACACAATCACACAAAATGGTGAGGTGGAAGCATGGTTTGCAACATTGTTTTCAAATAAAATGTGAAAAGTATGCCATGCATTTGTATTCAGTCTCCCACAGTCAATACTTCATAAGACAACTTTTCGCTGCAGTGAGTCCATTCCTCTTGGTAAAATAACTCAAGCTCTATCAAATTGGATGAAGAGCATCTGTGAACATCAATTTTCCATTCTTACCATATATTCTCTTTGGGACTTAAGTCTGAACTTTGACTGGGCCAGTACAACACATCAGTATCCTTTCACCTAACATATGTAGTGTGAGTTTGGTAGGAAAATAGTTTCATCTGACCAGAGCACTTTCTTCCATTTACTGCTTCCCCTACACGTCTTGTGACTAAGTTTAATCAGAACTTTTTGTGGCTTTCTTTCAACAATACCTTTTTTTCTTGCCACTCCTCCATAAGGGCCTTAAGGGAGTCCATGACTTGCAGTTATCTTGTCAACAGATTCTCCCACCTGAGCTGTAGATCTCCCTCTGTCATGCATTCCCATGGGTCTCTGGCTTATTCTCTGGTTAATGCTCCCCTTGCCTGGCCTGTCAGTTTAGGTAGCTTGCAACTGTACCATACTCTTTCAGTTTTCAGATACTGGATTGAATAATCTCATATGAGATGTTCAACGTTTGGGATGCTGTTTTACAAACTAGCCTTACTGTGCTCCTTGGTCTTCATGATGCTGTTTGTTCCTTAATGTTCTCTAATAAACCTTTGAGGCCTTCACAACACGTGTTGTATAAAGCCTATTAATATGTAAATCCAGTCAACGTGATCTCCTTGTTGGGTGATGTTTAACCAGTCACTGGATCGTCTCATCCTTTTCTCTCAGGTTGCAAAGTTTATTGGTTCTCCTCCAGGATACGTTGGGCATGAGGAAGGGGGTCAGCTAACCAAGTTGTTGAAGGCATGCCCCGATGCTGTTGTTCTGTTTGATGAAGTGGATAAAGCTCATCCTGACGTTCTTACCATCATGCTGCAGCTGTTTGATGAGGTCTTTACAGAAATATGCTGTTTATTCATTGCAGGGGTATATTTTAACAAACCTTAGGTCCTCTGACTGATCTGTGTCCTTCATGCTGCTCTCCTCTCAGGGACGTCTCACAGACGGCAAAGGAAAGACTATTGAGTGTAAGGATGCCATTTTTATCATGACATCAAATGTTGCAAGCGAAGACATTGCCCAGCATGCTTTGCAACTGCGGCAGGAAGCTGAGGAGGTCAGTCGCAGGAAGCTGGCCGACAACCTTGGTGAGAGAAATAAAACATAAAAAAGCATAATAAAACCACACTAACTTATTCAGAGGACTTAATAATACTAATAATAATAATACAAAGAAATGTTTGTTTTTCCCCAGAGGATGTTCAGAAAAGCGATGACATTAAAATCTCCCAACAGTTTAAAGAAACGGTGATTCGACCGATCCTGAAGGTAGACTCTCATAAACACAAAACTAAAGCTCGCCTGATTTTGATGTAAGTTCAGAGGCGGTTGGCCTGAGACGCTCCAGCTGTCATTGTTCGCTCTTTGATTAATCCTCAGGCTCATTTCCGGAGGGACGAGTTTCTCGGTCGGATCAATGAAATCGTGTACTTCCTGCCGTTTTGTCATTCGGAGCTGCTGCAGCTGGTCAGCAAAGAGCTCAACTTCTGGGCCAAAAAGGTTTAGTAGCAACTTGTGTATTTGCACTGTGTTTATAATTTGGTTTCTGACTGATTTTACTTGACTACTAATGTAGTTATATTTGTAGTTTATCACTCATCAGGATGCTATGAAAGAAATGCTGGTGTTTCATACCGTATGACTGTCTGCTCCGCCCATAAAGTTTCTGTATTTGTCTGTCTTCCCTATATCGGCGTCCTCCTCTCAGGCTGCACAGCCTCACCCACTTCATTCTGCAGCCGCTGAGCTGTGCAGGAAAAAATCCGCAGATCAATATCATGTGCCTCTGCTACTCACTTTAACATGATTACAGTGTTTAACATGTGGAGGCTTCATCAATATTTAATTATTAATATTACAGCTGATATCCTGACAACATGGCCCCCACAGGGGACTGATCGAAGCCTGATTCATGCATCTTTTCACTGTATCCATCTTATGAAAGTTGGTTGTCCAATCCATATTATTTTTTTTAGTTTTAGTCTAAAAACAACTTGTCTGTCTGGCAGAGCTTCCACCATCTGAAATTTGATTATCTTCTAATCGCCATTTGTTGTAATTCAATCATATTAGGAGAATTAAATGTTTATTGTCTAACTGTATATCTGCAATGCAACATGGTGTCCTATTTATTGAATGAAGTGTTAACATCAGTAGCTAAATGAGCTGCTCTGATCACTACTATTGACTGGTGTTTGATTAAAGCGCATTAAGAGCCTGTTGATTAGCGCTGGCAGACATTCTGCTTGACAGTATCTCCCCTCTGATGCTGCATTTGTCTCGTTTACTCCTTTACTCTTTGATTCGTGGGTTGTTTTTTTTTTTTTTTTTTTTTTGTGTGTGATGCTATGTGCACTCACTTCAGGTGTTATCCTCTCCCTTAACCTAGCATTACCTCATCTCTCTCTCTCCATCAGGCTAAGCAGCGCCATGACATCACTCTTCAGTGGGATCGCCCGGTCCTGGATCTGCTGGCGGGTGGATATAACCTGCATTATGGAGCACGTTCCATCAAACATGAGGTATGTAGACTGAGACATCTTAGAAAGCACATGCTGTGCCTTGTGGTGTAATTATATGCCTTTAACCTTTTTCACATCTTGTCACATTATAACTACCAACTCCAGTGTATTTTACTGAGAGTTTATGTGAAAGACCAACACAGTTGTAGTCAGTTCCCTTGACTCTGATTCCCTTAAATAAAATTCAGTGTAACTAATTCCCTTTAGAAGTCACCTAATTAGTAAACAGATTCCACCTGAATGTGATTTAATCTCAGTATAAATCCAACTGTCCTGTGATTTCCTCAGAGATTTATTAAAGAACATAATGAACAAACAGCCTCATGAATACCCAGAAAAACACCAGACAGGTCAGGGATAAGGTCCTGTAGTAGCCTAAAGCAGTATTACGTTATAAAACAATATAACAAACTTTGAATTGTTCAATCTATCATCTGAAAATCAAAAAAAGCATGGCACATTTGCAAACCTCTGAAACTCACAACCCAGGCAGAAGATAACCAGAAAAGCAGCAGACCCCATGGGAACTCTGGGGGATCTGCATATCCACTGCCAAGGCTGGAGAACTTGTAGTTGTGCACTCCACAAATCTGGCCTTTGTGGAAGAGAGGCAAGAGGAAAAGCTATAAGAAGCCCTCATGTGGGGGACACTGAACATCCTGGCTTATGCGCTACCGTGTCTGCTGGAAACCTGACGCTGCACATAACCCGAAATACACAATCCAGACAGTGAAACATGGTGTTGGCAGCATCATGCTGTGTGGAGTGCTTTTTTTTTTTTGTCAGCAGGGACATGAAAACTCGTCAGAGTTGTTGGGAAGATGGATGGAGTTAAATACAGGGCAATCCTTGAACAAAATCTGTTTGAAGCTACAAAACAATTTACTGCTGTAGTTTGTAGCAGAAAGTTCTTGAAAGTATTGACTCGGGGAGGCTGAACACAAACACACTACACACTTTTCAGATTATGTGTAAAAAATAAAAAATAAAAAAAAAATTAAACCTTTTATCATTTTGTTTTCACGTTAAAATTATGCACTGACTGCTTTTTATTGACGTGACAGTGTGGTAAAAGAGGAGTAAAGATGAACTACTTCAGAATAATTTTAACATCAACATAATTTCACAACTTAAATTTTACAAGTTTTTTAAATTCAGTAATTGTTGTCATTAATATTCTTTTAAAAAAAACAATCAGGACTGGGGGCCTTGGTACTCTGGTTTCCTCCCACAGTGCAAACACTTGCATGCTGGGATAATTCACATGGTGGTTGGTCCTGTGTGTCTCTGTGTTGAGGGACTGGAAACCTGTCCAGGGTGTATCTTGCCTCTTGGCTAATGTCTGCTTGAGGCACAAACACACCCACATCTTTTGAGGCTTTAAGTCAGAGATTGTCAATTGACAAAGAAAATATGTGAAATAAAAATTACATGCATTACAAGTATTATAATTTATTAATTCTAAAACACATAGAAACATATTTGGTCGGTGAAGAATTGATCGGTGTTTATTTAAAAGGCAACAAATGATTGAAATTATAAAGGTATGGTTGCTGATAGTAAACACTGAGTATCTCAAATCAGTCTCTAATGTTACTGCGTTCTACTTAACCCTATTACTGATCCCTCAGGTTGAGCGGCGGGTCGTCAACCAATTAGCTGCAGCATATGAGCAGGAACTGCTGCCCAAGGGCTGCACCCTGCGTCTGTCCGTCCATTCAGAAGGCCAGGAGGAGCGCGGCACGCCCAGCCTGCGCCTGGAGGTGGTGGGAGAGGACAGTTCATCAAGAACGCTGGACATCCGTCCTCCGCTGAATCCTGAACACTAATACACAAGACAACACTAAACCTCATCAGCCGCAACATTATCCAGGATCAAGAGGATGGATGGTAACCAATGGATGTTCTTAATAAAAGCATCTCTGAGCAGCTTCACTGCCTCTCATTCAACATGCCAAAGCATCCGCAACATGCAGTACAGTTTATGCAGTTGTTCAGATGGGAAAAACCGAGACTAACAGTGTTTCTGCAGGACACTTTTATTCAGAGATGTTTACACCGAGCTTTCAGCATCACGACCATACGTCATCAGTGAAGCCATTGTGCTAGCCTACCACTCTGTGCTGTCGATCATTGTAGCTGTTAGTTACACAGTGATTTTATGTTTACAAGGTAACGCAGACTAAAAGCCAAATAACAGAATATTTATTAAATATATGTATATTGTGAAGTTAGTGTATATGATTTATAGAGTCAATCCAGCAGTTTTACAGCCAGTTGATCTTAGCCAAGATGAACACTGACATATTGATGTAAACTAAAGGTAAGAATGTCTCAATTTCAGCGACTATGTAATTTTAATTTATATCTTTACAGTAAATTTGTGCAGTTTTCCATAAAGAGAACACTTTAGTTTTTTCAGTGTTATGACATATCAGTCATGAACTGACTAGCAGA
Source organism: Anableps anableps (assembly GCA_014839685.1). Classification (NCBI taxonomy): domain Eukaryota; kingdom Metazoa; phylum Chordata; class Actinopteri; order Cyprinodontiformes; family Anablepidae; genus Anableps; species Anableps anableps. The sequence goes on along the minus strand of CM026068.1, from coordinate 20,185,791 downwards.
ACCTCACTGGTAAGCCACTTATTGATTAATAAAAGGTGTGCTAATGCAGAGAAATTAACAGTAGTCGTAGATCAAATGACACCATTGTGTCTATTGATGCATGTTAGTGTTGGAAAAATCATAAATAAAAATACCATTCAACATTTCACATCATAAATGTTCAGCAGCTTCTTGACAAGAAGCCAAATGTAAGCAAGCCACGTTTCTGCTCCACGTTAACCCGACCTACAACGTGTAAATAAAACCTTCACAACAAAAAGGGAATTCCTCTCTTTCTTTCTCCTGTTGTGTTTTTTTTTTTTTTTTTTTTTTTTTTCTTTTTGTTCTGTTTGACTCGCACTGACACTCCTGATGGATGGATGGATGAGAGTCCTGCTGCAACAATAACACTTGTCTACCTTGTGAATTGACATGACAGGGGAATTTCGTTGGAATTCTGCTCCACGTGGGGGTCCGAGTTGGACTCCGGGAAGGAAAGCAGCACGGTGAAAGCATCTCACACATGCAGACACACAACAGCCTCCAGGAATGTGTTGTGCATAGGGAGTAATTGGCACGTCGGAGATAGACACGGTTCCTCTTACAGTGCTTGGACCCCCCAACCACAACAAATGCACAGCTGTTTTTACTGACATCTACACTAATAGGTGGTTTTCAAAAGGAAGTGTCTTTGTAATTGCAAATCATTCACTTTTTGCAACAGAGCTGGTTGCTTCTTGCTCTATACAACAGTTATTACAACTTTGAAATAGTTCAGCTGAAAATGCAAATAGAATGTGGAAAATAGTGGTTGCAAAGCTATTTTTGTTTACATTTAACATAATTATGGAAAGTGAATCTCAATAAAAATCAACATTCAAGCCTAAATGTAGCCATAAAGATATTTTAAATTTATTAGAGAAATCTATTAGAGCGCTTGCTTCATCTGGATTCACTTCATTGGTTAAAGTCAGCAAAAAATGTTATATCTAAAATATTAAGATATAACTTTGAGTATCTTTTGAAGATGCTACTTTGTGATGTGTTTTCCTCTCTAAAAAAACGTACACACGATATAAACACTACTAGCAAATGAAATATGGATTTCCACATTAATATTTTACTAAATCTATTTTTAATACCAGGTAAAAAAATGTATTTATGTATTTTTTTTTTTTTTTTTTTTTGTGAAGTTGAGATTATGACATCATGACTGAGATAATAACATTACATTTGAGTTACAAGGGATTCAACCTTAAGAATTCAGCCAGGGTTTGACTAAGATGTCCCCTAAAAAACATGATGGATACGGCTGTGGATGGAGATGTTGCCACATGCGGGACAGTGACGGTGATTGTCTTCAGAATCTGTTTGTATTCCTGTTTAAATGTTCCCATCTGATGAGTTTTGTGCGTATCCTGCTTGTATCACTCTGAATGGTCGTAATTTCCCAGCATATGGGTACGACATGCAGTCGTAATCCTTGAGTACACAGGATTAGCTTCTCTTTCTTCTGACTGATCAGGTGATCATACGGTCTGCACTGCAGGTTAAGGCATTGGTGGAGAGAGATTACTGGTAGGACTGTGCCCAATTAGAATAAGTCATTTCAGCAGAAGTAGCAGGTGATGTGGAAATTCTACTGATCTTGAAAACCCTCTCAGTGAGACGCATCAAGCAGGTCATATGGGTTTGGTTTTTTTTTTTTCATAGCAACTTGGTTTGAAATGATCACTGCAGTGCTTTAAAAATTAAAACTGTTCATTCCAGTTTTGCCCGGTCCTCTTTACAAATGTCTTCCATGTATTTTTTTTTTTTTTTTGTTACCAGACTTTACAGAAATCCGTTCAGCATTCTCACATACATTTCAAACATTTTGATGCAGTCAAGCAGATTTCATGTAAATCCATTTAAAGGAGGACTTTGATTAAAAACATGCAAATACAAAACAAGAAAAAAAAAACCCAGATGCATTAAAGAGCACTTCTGTGACGTTACCGGCCTGTTTCTGCCAGCCTGTTCCTTGGAGGGTAGATTTTGTCTGAATTAAATAATGATTCACAGCAAAACAGAAGAACTGGCAGTGATTCAGTGTTTCATAGGTGAAAAGACATGGTCTGTCTATTGCGAGTTTGAAGGATTTTATTAAATTGTCTGGCTGGTAGCTTTAAAATTGTCAACACCATTCATTGTGTGTGCTTTGTTTTTTTTTTTGTTTATTTTAAGAAAAGGTGTTTTGAATAATGACAAGTTCCTGAAATACCATCTGCATGGAGCTAATGAGGAGAAACAGCCACAGCAGAGGAGCAACAGGCCAGCAGATGTTTCACCAAACGCCCCAGACTCTTGAAGTGGCTGCATATGGACAGTAGATCAGGTTTTTGCTCTGATATCTCCAGGCTCTTCCCATCTTTCTCCTCTAACCCTCATATGCATCTTCACTTTATGATTTTAGGAAGTCAGAGTGCTTTGCGTTTGCCTGTGTGTGTCCATTTACCTTTCCCTGCGGAGGAAGACAGGAATAAGGAGAAGAGGAGGAGAAAGAGGAGAGGCTCTTAGTCTGTCCATCAGGCTATTTCTGACTGCTGCCATTTCTCTGATTAGATTATGGAGAAACAGAAACCTGGCCCCTCCATCGTCCTATAACCTCCCTCTATCTCCCCTCATTTTGCCTTCTGCTGCCTCTCTCTTCCCCTGCATCCTTCCTTCCTCCCTTCCCTGCTGTCCATCTGTCTGTCTCTCCACCTCCGCCTCCTCCTGTTGGATGAGTTCAATGTGTGAGAAGGATGCAGAAACAGACGGAGAAGATGGGGCATCAGCTCAGCAGCATTACAACGACTTCCCATCCTTAGATCTGTATGCTTTCCCTCTGTTCTCTGGATGAGGCTGCGATGAGCTGTGTTAGAGTAGCTTCAGAGAGGTGCAGCAGCCAGGTGGAGGTGCTGAATGATGAACGACTACCAGCGGCTCTCCCATTATCATATCTGTCCCCGCTCTTAACGGGGCATTTTCATCCATGTCCCTCCGCGCTCTTCTCCTCTCTCCTTCTCTCTGCCTCCCTCCGGCTCTCATTGTGCTCCCCTAGGAAGGCGATCGATTCCCCCCCCGCCCCTCCCCACCAATCCCCACCCCCCATTATACCTCTCAGCTCTGGCTTCAAGGATGCGCCTCATTCATGCAGCCTGCAGAGCGCCACGGTTTATCACTGAGCAGTCCCTTTGGACGCACATGTTGCTTAAAAATCTCAACCCCTCGTTTTAGGGACTGAATTTGTTTCTGCTCTGTTATGATGACTGGGAAGATCCGCATAAAAGACACATTTTCATAAAAAAAGAGGGTGGGTCGGTTGCTGCACACCCACCCGCGTCCTCTCTTTTCTTTTAAAGAAAAGGAACAAATCCATTCTGCCTAATTCGAACCTTGCACAGGGACAGCTCGCGTGGCAGATTGCAGCCTAATTAGTTTAGAGGGAATTTAATTCAATTAACTTTCCACAGCTCCGCGCGCCCCGCCGCTGGGCTGCTTTCAGAGCGCGAGGCCAGAGCTCCAGATCTAATTAGCGTGTTTGGAGAAGCTCTCCTGCGCGCGGCCGTGCCTCGCTCCTCCAGCTGTGCTGCTACTCCACAGCGCGTGCGTGTATGCGTGTGTGTATGTGTGGACACTGTGGTCTCCCGGGAGATGTTTTGCTTTTTCTTTTTTATCCCAAAAAGCTTCTTTTTTAAGTAACATGCCGGTGTCCATTAGGATAATACAGGTCCGGTGCCGCAGGAGAGATGGACGCAGCATGTTGAATAACCGCAGCTGCTCTGCGTCATGTTCCATCTGATGGATGCGTGTCTAACTCAACTTAAGAGTGGACTCTCACACACACACACACACACACACACACACGTACACACAGAGATGAGTGTATTCTGATGGGTTAAAACATACGTCTGGTTGGGGAAAAAAGATTCTGGTTCCGATCTCTGTCTAGACCAACTGATTTGTAAACCCCGGGGATTACCTTTGGTATTTCGTACTTTTCCCGATTCGGTCGTTTTGTACCGGTTTTCGAGTAAAAAAGTCGCCGGAACTTTTTGTACTAAGCCTGTCTAAATTTGTACCTACCAGTGGTCGTTTCGTACTCGCTTCAGTCGGATTTACAGCGATTTCCTACTGTTAGGAAATGTGGTTATATGACTCTAATAAACAATGTCTACCAGCACCAGCGTTTATGTAATGGTTTGTTTAGAGGTTATAATCTGTCATATTCTATTTCATAAAAGTCAACTGGTCCATATAAGGAGAGGACTGCCGTCCATGCAAATTGGGTGTGGATGGTTTAAATAGTCTTTAGAAAGTGCAGTTAAGTTAAAATATAAATCTGATTTGAGAAATGTTATCATTTAACGTCATAATTCATTAAAATAGTGAAATGTGCCTTATAGTTAAAGTACAGAAGTATGAAATTGTTTGTTTACCTATACGAAATAGATGTTACAAAATGGCAAAGCGTAGGTACGAAACCAAAAAAATATCTTAACGACCTCCCTTCAGTACTAGACTTTCAGAACCATTTCCTTGGATAAGGTAAAAAAAAAAAAAAAAAAAATTTATATTGTTTGTTTTTTGATAAAGAGGTACGAAGAATACAAACTGACGCATGGTCGGTTCGAAAGAGCTGTGGTAGATGGCTCCATTCTCTATCCATAAAAAAACATAAAAACTACATAGGTACGAAACAGGAAGGGAATGAAATGACCAACACCTGATTAGGATCCTAGAGGGCTATATGTTTGTTTGTTTGTTTTAGCCCCTTTAATTCCCTAACTAGAAAATGTAAAGCGAAGCAGAAGTTAGCCTTTTGCGCCTTTACTATAATTGTTTTGATGATGTGTTGTGTAATTATTTTTCGATCATCTGCACAGTCTTGTACAGATGGTTTTGCGGCTTGGTCTGTGAAGGCTCCAGGTCAATTTGCCTTGATTTGGTTGTACCTCCATTTCGTTTTTCCTACTTCCATCTCGTACCCATGTACTTGAAACATGGCGCATCAGTATATTTTTCCTGATTATTCATAACAAGTGGAGAGGAATAAATACATATAGGAATACTAAAATCTCATGCATTGTCATTTGATTGCGTCTGTTTGCAGCCGATTGTGGTTCTGATCCCCCAAATGGAGCAGCTCACTCCGAAGTAAAACCCATCTGAGAGACCTCCTGTAAGTAGATAAGACTAATGTTTATTAGACCCACATTTCCTGACAGTAAATTATGAGTAGATTATAGAAAATTACCTTAAATAAACTGTTGTCAAAGTGGGTACGAAATGTCCCGTTGCAAGGGGCTCTGTTTCCTAACACGCGAATCTACAAAGTACGAAATGGCGAAGAGTCGAAATGCCCTGCACCCGTCTGTGACGCTTAGGTGACCTCTTCAGAAATATGTTGAAAACAAATTTATTCAGACTAGTCAAAAAGTTAAGTGCTTTATTTTATAGTTGTTTTAGGAGAGGGGGTTTTATAACCAAGGTGCGGTTGCCTCCGTCTCTAACCCGCATGGTTGTCTTGGTAATTGGGGGGCTGATATGCGGGGACATGCAGGCGGTACCGCTGGGACCTCCGGGGCCCTTCAGCCTTCTCCTCCTCGTCTGTCATCCATCATTGAGCAAATCAAATGCGCGCCGCCAGCCTCTGCTGATGCTGGAAAAGGCGCAGGCCGATGTTAACGGCGGGATCTGGGAGCTTTGAATTTATTTTATGCGCAATCAAATCCACCTCTGGAGAGAAAAGGGTCTTCAGCAGGGGCGATGACACGACACATTTTAGTCACACTGCAGGCAGTCAGCAGAGTAGGAGAGCAGATTTCAGAGCCCTGATCAAAAAAAAAAAAAAAAAAAAATCAAAGCGAATGTTTCCAAATAAGCAAAAAACAAAATGTACAGTAGAGTCAATCAAGCGTGCGTTATTTAGGGATGGAAAAACTTAATTGTTCAAGTTTAATATATAATTATATTTTCTTCAGCTGTAAATGTTGCAAAAATAAAAATTCAGCAATGGGAAAATTAAAGTCCTTTTGTTCATAATGACCTAAGTTTATCCAGTCATACTGATTAAATTATGCTAGAATATAATAAACAAAAATGCAAAACAGCATACTGGTAAATTATTAATTTGCAGTTTAATTTTAGATGGTTGCAGAGGAAGAAACTTTACGCTGTGTTCTTGTCTAAATATTTAAATAAAGTCCTGTCTGTCCTCGTTAGATTATGTCGATTCTCTGTTTGTATTTAATTTTCATTCCTAGGAATTCTGCATAATCCTTCGCGCTTTTATTCGTGCGTTTACCTGCCTCTTAAACAAAGCTCCACAACAACAAAGTTAATATCCAGAATCAATACTGCGCGATATCTGAAGCAGGAAAAACTGATTTAGGCAGATGTGGGAGATGTTTTTGTTTGTTTGTTTGTTTGGGTTTTTTTTTTAGTTGAGGTTTTGGTGATGGATGGAGCTGGCAGCCTTTCCCTTCTGACTGACAGCTTCACTTGGATTTTCAGGGCGGGGACACGAACCGGGACTGGCCTCCCGCATTGCTTTGTCTCATTTCTCATTTAGCCTTTATCAGCACGTCTCTGTCCCATCCACCTCTGCGTGTCTTCATCAGGAGTGCTCAGCCATCCATCATACTGGAGCCTGCCCCAAAGATCTGGAAGACCATCCCAAACCATTACAGTTTGGGGACTCAGTAACACTCAGGACAATTTACGTCCAAAATTAGTGAGGAGCAATTTGTTATTTGTCAAAGTCGATATATTAAATGTTTCAAGTAGTTTATTCAGTGGTATCCCTGTCCAATAATAAATTCGTTTAATAATATGTTCTCTGAATCACTAGATAATCTCTTAATATTAGAGACAACCTGCATGTTTCCTTCGTCCACACGCTGTTTTTCCCTAATGACCTGCGAGGCTATAATCCCTAAAGTCAGGGTTCCTCTCTCAGGAGTCTCTAGGGGACCATTGTGTCCCCCCGTGTTGACTCAGAGGCAATGAATGCCAAAGCTCTCCGTTACTGTTTCCGTCCCATCGGCCCCATGAATGTAAAAGTCCAAAGTTAAAACCTCTGCGGAGGAAAGGTCTCCTCCCCACTTACCCACCCACCCCTGACTGCGCTGCGTGGAGCACTATGGGGCGGATTAGTGGCCTGGAAGGGACCGGTTCCTCCTTTTGAAGGGATTAGTTTAAATGCTTGGAAGCGGGGGAGCTAGAGTCGCTCCTGGATGCTCCTTTTTTGGAGGAAGGGGGGATGCGGAGATGAGTCTAACTTTGAAACAGTTTAAGTTTCTCAGTAAACTCACCTCTGAACCCTGTAGACGGAGACTGGGATGCGCAACAGACTGTTGGGCCTGGGTGGAAGAATGAAATCCCATTTGGTGTTTTCCAGCGGCCTCTTCATGCTGGTCCATGAAAATATTTTATTTATTTATTTTGCTTTATAAATAGGGCATTAAATAATGAATTACAGTTGGAATTATGCGTTGGAATTACACGCATAATCGTCTTGATATATCTACAGTGCAATACAGATCTGGATTTATAGCAAGTACCCTGACATTGAATTCTGCAGACAGAGCCGGCCACAGGGTGTATAAGCAGAATTTAATTTTGGACCCACTTCCCAGCAACCACAGCAACAGCACTGAGTTTCCATTTATTTTACTCTTGCTTAATGTTTATTGCTTTTTTTGGCGGGGGGATTTTTTTTCTCTCGCTATCTTTTTGTTTGTTTGTTTTTCCTCTTTTTTCCAAAAATTTTAGCTTTTTTTCCTTTTTTATTTTTGCTTAGCTTTTAAAAAATTGGGGGATTTCAAAAACTATATATATATATATATATATATATATATATATATATATATATATATATATATATATATATATATATACACACACACCAAATAATTTATTTATTTAGTGTCCTATATTCCACAGCTACATGATTGATGTTCACAAGCCACCACAGAAGAAAGTCTATTACCGGCTGGCCTACTGACAGTTACTTGTAGATATGATGTGTTCCCAGCTCAGACACAAACAACATGCATGATTAAATCAGCTTTGAATTATGACTCTGTTAACATAGCTCTTAAACTATGAAGGTTTTTCTGAGTATGTATGCAATTGGTGCATTTGTCAACATAATTCAAGCAAGGTCCCACATTTCCTCTAGCCTCCTGTCTGATTTCTTAAAAAAACAACAACCCCCCCCAATCAGGATTAAATCAAGAATATCAAACTGTCTTGAATTGAGGAAGGATTTTGAAACTGTTAAGCATCACATATTAATAACAACATTGACTTGCTTCAACTTTTCTGAGTGTAAGATTTCATGCATTTCATCAAAAATTTAGTGTGGAGTCCCACAAGGTTTTGTTTTAGGATTATTGTCTGTTAAGATGCTTTCCATCAACTGTAGTGTCAAATGTACGCTGATGACGCTGTTCTGTGCACACCAAAATTGCACTAGCAACTATCCTGAGTAAATATGTAAATAATTAACTTCTCATCCTTCTCCAAGTCTGTGTCCAAAACTGTTTGTATAGTTTTTTTTAAAGAGCAAACATTGGCATACACACCATTATTCTGCTGAAGGGCAAAAGGCTGGAATTAATACAGTTCAAATATCTAGAAAGCATATGTGACCATCAACATTTCTTCAGCATCACATAAAAAACAGCTATATAATGAAATGTAATTTGGTCAACTTCAGATACGTTAGAAACATTTTAACTTTTCACTCAACAAGTTTATATTTTAATGCATTTATTTTATCACATATATATGAGATTATAAAATGAGATCATGAGATAACATACAAACTAGTTCTGAAAGTCCCTGCCTGAAAATCCAAAATATCCCCTCACAGTTACATTTTGAACCTAAGACCACACTGGTAAACATGCTGACTCTTATCTAATGGACATGTTTATGTTCTATAACCACACCTGTTGCAAGAATCTGTTAAACAGAACCCAGACAGGTCAGCTAGAGCAGACTCTACAGGAGATTGCACTGACCTGTTCATGAAAAATGCTTCTGGGCAAAATAGATTCAAATATGGAGCAGATGATACATGAAACCTGTATAGCAAATTTTTCAACTCTGTTTATTTAATAAAAACATAAAGCAATAGCTACAGGGAAACCAAAATTACACTAACAGTATAGTTTAATTATGTAATTATATTTATTCTTGCTTTGCATCTTATTTTATTTATTTGGTTTGTCCTTGCTTATTAGAGAACAACAAACTTTCCAAGGGACACAAGATGAACTTAGCCACTGGGTTTAGATATATTTAGATTTATTTTGAAAATATTTATTCAAATCCTGCTGTCCGTGTAATTAAATATTTTTGTGAAACTTAAGCAGTTGCAAAGTTCCCCAGTACCTTGGGCCAGCCCTGTCCACAGCTAACCTGCAAAGGCTTGAAATGTTCATCAGGGGTACCAGAAAAGTTCCCGGAGTTGCCTGCATAACCTATAATACCTTGAATCTTAATAGCCAACATGGAGAAAGTGTACACTAGCAAAATCTTACACCTCACCTGTTATGCAATTGTTTTTCTTTGCAACATATAAGCTGACCTTTAATAAGCATTACATGATGAAATTTTTTCAGGCAACAATCACAAACCTGTGCATGTGCAGGAAATTTTTAACCAAGGCTGGCAAAAATCCTGTGGGGCCCAAAGCAGAAATGGATTTGGGGGCCCCATTTACAGATAAACCTATCACCCACCAGCCACCACAGCACCAACAATATACTTCAGAAAGAGTCCAAGTTTAATTGTTTGTGTCTTATGCATTTAATATCCTCAAATTTTATAGTTTGCTCGTAAGCCAACAATTAAACACATTTAAATATATTGACTTTATTACAAAATGATCCTTCAATTATTCCTTTCATGTTACTAAATAAATTATTGCAAATAAATTGTGAAGACAAGTTTAGCATCCTGAATCACTCATCCGTTCAGGCAGTCATGTTTGAAGCATTAAGCAGACTCAGTAGTGTGTTGGAGGAGGCCGTTTAATCAATTATGCTTACAGTCGCACACAGAAAATACTAATTTACTGATTGAATAATTTGTAGTTAGTGTGTATAAAATATTACTCCAGCACAGATACAAGGAGCAGAAATGATTAACTTAAAAAGATAATTACATGCTGATTAATACAGAAATCCTATAAATATTTTCTTCTGTTTGATTACTACTGGTAATTTGTCAGTGTTTTAAATCTGAACTAGATTTACATTTTTAAACATTTTTTTTATTTTTTGCTTTAAATTTGTTCTCCAGAAACCCTTTGAAGCAAATTTAAAAGTAGTCTGTTCTTCATATATGTAACAACAAACTTAAAGTTTTGAAATCTGTTGTCTGTGTGAGAAGTCAAACACTCCTTTAGCTCCCACTACTGGCCTGGAGGTCCTAAGCAGCAGCTCAGTTTGCTTATAGCTTGGGTTGACTCAGTTTTCCACTTAAGATTGTGATTATATTTTCTTTAAAAAAAAAAAAAAAAAAAAAAAAAAAAAAAAAAAAAAAGTAAATCAAAACCTACTTCATGTACAAGAATTGTTTTTTTTTGTTTTTTGTTTTTTGTTTTTGTTTTTTGCTCCACACTGCAATATGAAATGAGTACCGGGAGCCTCCCTGCTTCATTCATACTCTCACCGAGCACACAACAACTGCTGTAAACAGATCTTATTATTACTAAAGTGAACACAGAGTGGTGGGTTAATACCATTAAGGAGCATCATCATGCAGCCTCTGGTCAAGCAGAGATAAGAGTGCGCACTTTTGAGCCTTTATTATGACATTTTACGCGCGGGCAAGCAGGCCAAACTCAATTAATTCCTCCCGTACGCACGCAACGTAATTTTGGTTTGTGGATCATATTATTCGGTGAAATTTACCCTCTAATAAAAAGCCTGTTAATTTCACCAAGGGCGCACACGAAGCAGGGAGCAGCAGAGTAAAAAAAAAAAAAAAAAAAAAAAAAAAAGAAAGCATCTGTAAATGTTTGGAAAGCTTTTGCGCTCTTGCAATGCCTCCCGGTTTCAGAGTCTCTGTGTCACGGAGGGGCCGTGTGGGATATGACTTATCACATTGTATGACACCGTACAATAAACTTAAACCAATTTATGGAGCGTCAATGCGTTTATGGTTAGCCCGTCGCGCCGCGCCGCACCGCGCTCGCTCGTCTCCGCAGCCGCTGCACTTCCCCATCTCTCCGGTCCGATACATCAAACTGACGCGCACTCTGGTGACATGTCGGTAAAAAAGTGATCGGAATCAAATCAGAGCTTTTAATCTCGCCAATCACCGTCACATCTGGACGTTTTCCCTCACATAAAGACTCGGGTGGAGGAGCTGCGGCTGCTCCTGCGCATCCGTTGGAGACGCAGAGGAACTGACCAGCTTTTTGAGGATCACGGGGCCTGTTTCTGTAACACTGACACACAGGAATTGTGCGAATAGGAAAAATAATTATAACAATCATTTTTAAGCGATTGTATAAATGATTGGAATAAGAAAATTAAGACCTAATTAAAACATGTAAGAAAAATGGAATGAATACCTATGTTAAATCTGCCCCGACAGGGCAAAACAGGCCACAAAAATTGTGTATTTTGCCTAAAACGGCAAAATCATATATTTTTTTAAAATGATCAAGATCATTTTTAGCAACATCATTTCAAAGCTTTTTAAAGGAAATACTTATATACACACTAATATATCAATGTCTCCATGCAAAAACCCTTGGGCTTCCAGCTATATGATTTACTCCAAATTGTAGATGAACTGAATTGAATTTGACTGAATCACATTATAACTAGGATCGAATTGGGATGTTTCCAACTGAATTTGAATATTCCTATATGATTAGATGGTGTTGGGTTGATTTGATATATATATATATATATATATATATATATATATATATATATATATATATATATATATATATATATATATATCCCAGAAATGAATTGAACATGCTTGTCTTATATGGTGCTTTGAGAAGACATTTGTTGAACTGGTCCTATATAGATAAACTGAACAGGACTAAACTGAATATTAACACGCAAAATTAACGCGATTTCATGGAAACAAGAGAGTGATGTTTAATTCTGGTCACATCTGGGCTGAGCTGGAAAAGTTAACTCCAGCAGAATTAGATGCGTCCGGTAAAGGAAGCAGGGGCTTTGTAAGTGATTTGATCGGGAGGGAAAAAACCTGCTTGGTTTTTTTTTTTTTTTTTTTTTTTTTTTTTTTTTTTTTTTTTTTTTTTTTTTGTAGACTGGTGGTTTAACTCACGCCGTGGACCGCGTGGGCGGTGCAATGAGCTCTAGTGGGATGGGGAAGAGGAGGTGGAGGGGCAGTCCGTTTCCACGCTCACTCACTGGTGGCATTGTCATGGAAACAAGACCACCGCTTCGCTATTGTCTCGCGCCCTACAGAGTTTATTATAAGCACCGCGCGAGCCGCAGCGCGCTGTCAAACGGAGCGCAGCGCGGAGAGGAGAGCTGAAGACACGCACAGAAGGAAGTGAAGGAGAGAGAAAGTGCAAAGAAAACATCTGGATTATCCAGGAGAAACCCTCCAGACAGAGATATACAAACCAAAATAAAGAGTTTGAGAAAAAACAAAGTTCGGAGATCCTGAAGAGAAAAGCCCAGCTCTGACACACCGTTACCCTCAAGAAACAAGCAGCAGCTGCGTGAAAGCCGCTGACCGGTGTCTGCACCGGCTCACCTCCATGTATAAGATGGATTACTCCTACCTGAACTCCTACGACTCCTGCATGGCGGCCATGGAAGCGTCGGCCTACGCGGACTTCAGCTCCTGCAGCCAGGCCAGCTCCTTCCAGTACAACCCGATCCGGAGCGGGCCGTTTTCCAACCCGGGTTGCACGCCGCTGAGCACGGCCAGCTGCACGCTGGGAGCCCTGCGAGAGCACCAGCCCACACCGTACTCCTCCGGTAGGAAACACTGTTTTACTCCGCTCCAGAGACTGCAAGGTTTCTTGTTTTACAGCCAGGAGGGACAAATTAGGGAGCTGCAGTTATTTTAGTTCTCCTTTTGTTTTTAATAATGGCAAAAAGAAAATAAATGTTACTTTTAAAAACTCAAGAACTGAGACTTCCCAACTTCCAAGGCTATGAAACAAAAATGTTTTTTTTCCTTTTCTCATTTTACTATCATATCAATAATTCCTTGTTGAGCACGAGTGGGCTAAATCATTAAAAGTTGACAAGAGTAATTTGGCAATACGAATATTTTTCATCTATTGTGCATAATAATAATAATAATAATACATTTTAGGTGTTAAGCATAAACCAAAATTATATTATTGCGCACTCTAGCTGAACGAACAATATTGGGTGCATTTTTAGTATGAAATACCGCAAATTCTCTCAAATGTATACTCAGAAATTAGTATACATTTGAGAACTCAATGAACATTTGCTGAATTAAATAAAATAGAACTTTTTATTATTGTTAAAATAAACGCACAGCTATTATATACGTGGTACATTTCTGGATTTTTCAGAAAAATAAGGAAGTTGTTTGTTTTTTTGTTTTTTTTTATTCAGAAAAATGTATATTTTTGTAAATTTAATTTACTTATTTAAAATATCCGAAAATATCCGCCTTCATATGCGAGTTGTTTTTGTTCCATTTAAAAACAACAACAACAACAACAACAAAAGTGAGGCAATTCTTCTTCCCTTCCAGTCCCCTACAAGTTCTTCTCGGACCCTTCTGGACTGAACGAGAAGAGGAAGCAGCGGCGCATCCGGACCACTTTCACCAGCTCCCAGCTGAAGGAGCTGGAGCGGGTCTTCGCCGAGACGCACTACCCGGACATCTACACCCGGGAGGAGCTGGCACTGAAAATAGACCTGACCGAGGCCCGGGTGCAGGTGGGGGGATCAGGCTTTTCTTCTCGTCTTCTCCTGCACAGGGGCGCATCCAGAAAATTCTTTAAATAGGTGACCAAATTGGATCACTCCTGATTCTGGAGGGTGGGACCCCAAAAACCATAACTGATTATTTGGAGTTTTATGATAAATGAACAAAAGTTGTGCCTCACTAAAACATGGTCTCCTATCTTAATTTGTTATTAATAAATAATTTCATACATAAAGGTGTCTGGGTTTGGGGGTTGTCTCCATGGCCTCTCCTGGTCCCCCCCACTTGGTGACTGCTCTTGCATGTCCATCTGTTTTCAGTCATCAGTCCTAAAGGTTCCTGTGTTTGTGCCTACAGGTGTGGTTCCAGAACAGGCGTGCCAAATTCCGCAAGCAGGAGCGGGCAGCCAACGCCAAGGCCAACAGCTCTGGTGGCAACACGGGGAGCAACAGCAGCAGCAGCTCTGGGGGGAAGAAAGGTGGAGAAACAAGATCTTCGTCAGATGATGACGAGTCCAAAGAGTCCACCTGCAGCCCCACACCCGACAGCACCGCTTCCCTGCCCGGCTCGGCCAACGGGAACCTGGGGAGCCCCGCCAGCCTGAGCCCCAGCCCGGCCCCCACCAACAGTGGCTACACCAACACTTCCAGCTCCCCGGTCCTCCAGGGGCTGAAACCGCCCAGCTGGTCCAGCCTGGGGCCGTCCAACCCGGCTGTGGCCCAGCCGGCTGCTCAGACTCAGGAGATTCTGAAGGCCTGGCAGCCGGCGGACAGTATGACCGGGCCTTTCGCTGGAGTCCTGTCCTCCTTCCACAGAAAACCCAATCCTGCCATCAAGACAAATCTGTTTTGAGACAGAGAGTGGGAGAAGACAAGGACCAATCAGGAACAGATAAGAGCTTCAAACTTTTTTTTTTTTTTTTTTTTTTTTTTTTTTTAGTGGAGAATCAAAAACGTGCCCGTCAAGTTCTGGTCAGAGCTCAGTTAATGCCAGGTCTGGAAGTTCAGGCAAGTTATGAAGCTGTACAGACCCAGCCTGGATGCGGACAGCTTCCTAAGACTTTCTCTATTTAATGACATTGAACTCTGCAGTACAGACCCTCAAACTGTCTCCTGAACAGTCCCTTGCATCTTCTCTGTCTTTGTTGCATACTCACATTCCCACACTCTCTGCAGCAGCTCTGATGAAGTATGGAAGTCAGGTACAACCTAAAAGCAGAAACTCAAATATCACCGATCTTTGCTGAGGAAACAAAGCAAACCTTTACCCTCAAGCACAACTAGATACACAGACTTTTTTTTTTTTTTTTTTTTTTTTAAATGCCCCCCAAATCTCTTTGCCAAGCGGAGCGGGGGTGCCTCAAAATCCAATTAGAGCTGCTGGGTTCAGACCAGACACCTCCCCAGATCAGCTCATTCCCTGCTCCATGTGTGACATCGAATCCTGACCTCTAAGAAAACAGTTGCCACTTTGTTTAAACTCAAAAGGGTGCAGGTTTTTGAGCCAAACTTCCAGTTTAAGCCTACTGCACATCCTGCAAATTTATGGGTCAAACTGCATAACTGATGTGTTCTGCTGCTGGTAAAGCAATGCAACTGGTCCCTCGTTTAGACCATACACTGAAGACATTGCTTCCCCTTCTCTCCACCTGCTTTCAAAAACTTTTTGGACCAAAGCAGGATTATTTGTTCTAAACTTACATAAAATGTCTTGTTTTGTCCCTTGACACCTCGATTTTGGCTTGTTGATGCAAAACTGCTGGTAAATTCTTCTGTTTCCTCAGAATCAAAAAAAAAAAAAAACAACAAAAAAAAAAAAACAAAACCATGTATTTATTAATATTTTTCACACGTCTTTGAGTGGCTGTAAATTCTGTAGATAGTAATATAAATATTAGATAGTTGTCCCACCTTTTTCTGGCTTTACAGACCTACTTCACTGCAGAGCATCTGTCTCACAGGAATGTGTGGACCTCTGGTGAATGAGAAGTTATAGCACTACTCTGAATATTCTAATAAATCTACATTATGAAGGCACTACCTGATACATCTCATTATCTGGTTTCTTGCTTGTGACAAAATATGGTGTTTTTTCCACATTATAATAGACTGAAGAAGTTTCTGAAATCAAAAACATGTACTGTTCAGCAGACAAGACAAAAACTCCATCAAAAAAGGAGAAATATTAGATTTTTATTGGAAAAAAAAAAAAAAAAAAAAAAAAAAAAAAAAAAAAAGTGAACAATTTACATTAACTTAATACAACCAAAACACAAAGCTAAATAAAAACTGGAGTGTAGGTGAAGAGAGATAACACAGGTAAGTCTATTTCACACACACAAATATAAAACACCACTGAGAACACTGAAAGGCCTGAAAAGATTAGACACACTTAAATAACATATCTGCAATGTGGTTTGGCTGTTTGAAATATGTGGGCGGCAAAGAAAACTGGGAAACTTTTTCCACAAATAAAATGTCCTGGCTTGATTTCTACAACAGAGGACTCATTGATAGTTTTCCTTCTAATATTGTTTCACTGGAATAGGCTAATATGACCGTAAATAGTTTAGTGTGAATCTATAGAAATAGTGTAGAACATTACTTAAAAGGAGGTCAATGGAAAACCGCTGGCTAACAAGTTAAAAACTTGTTTCAAGAATCATCGTTAATGAAGGCTGTTTCAGAGAGAAACAGCACCATCTGCTGGTTAAATCAGGGAACACGAGCCCAGCAATGTGTTAAAGAGGGGAACTATTCCGAGTAAAAAAAATACAGCTCGAAAATACAGAAACATCTGAAGTTATGAGAATAAAACCATAAAATCAGCTCTTAGCCATAGTACGATACAATTAACAGTCTGATGGATTATTAAATCTGTTCTTGCAATTCTGCTCGGTGGTTAACCAATTCCCTGATCGCTGTGGCATTTAAAACAGATGAAATGAAACAAATAAAAAAATCTGACACAAACGACACAAATGCAGGCTCAGAAAATCGAAATTTAGAGGTTTGAAAAGAGAAAAAAAAAAAAAAAAAAAAAAAAAAAAAAAAGAAAGAAAGAAAGAAAGAAAGATGTAATATTCAGTCTCATCAGAGCTTGGTGCAGCATTCATGACCTGATGTGTGTTTGTAAATTCATAGCCTTACTCATTTTTACAGGAATTGTTCAGTACTTGCACATCCATTTCTGTGGGTAAATAAAACGTTTACCCTTATAAGAAACTTTTTTCCAGTATTGCAAAGTCTCAGCATCAGACGTGCAAGAACGGGGGGTGACATAAATGCTGCATCGAGGTGAAAACACAGTGTTCCAGCTTTAAATGGATCAATTTGATTAGCTGAAAATTCCCTTTATAATAAAAAAAATAAACATATAATTATAAATACATGCTGAGACACTCACTACCGGCCACAAATCAAACTGTGGCCCAGACGTCATTACAAAATGCATGATCTAAGTGAGCTCAGATCATTCAAAATTCACCTAGCTAGCTTCTTTTCTGTCGCTACATCCAATTGCCCACATCACAGAACCTACAAACACCTTTCATCAAACTCTAATTTCCAAAAATTAGGCTTAAAAAGTATAAAATCTGCCCAATTTTAATGAATTCTCATCAAGAATCCAGTTCCCCCCCAAAAAAACAAGGAAATGTGCTTTAAATGTCTTGCAGCTACAGGTCAGATCTGGTGTCACAATACAGATTGCACCACCCCCATGCATCAGTTTTACCTTTTATAACTGTGTGGAAAAAACAACAACAACAAAAAAAAAAACATTTACAGTGAGGGGTTCTGTAGTGATGCTCCCAGGGCTGAAATGATTAAATAAGGCCACATCTATAACAATAACAACACATACAGTACAAATGAAAGAGGACATTGGGTCAGCAAGTGTTCTTGAAAGTACAATGGAGTGCAATTTTCTCTCAGAAGGCACTGTCTGGCATCAGTTAGCAGGTTCCAGCTCGGATCGGGTCGGTTCAGCTGAGATCCGGCCTCTTGGTAGCTGGTGTGGCCTCACGCCAGTTTGGACGGGTCAAAGTTCATTTTGCAGCAACTTATTTCTGCTGCTGCTGCCTGAGGCTCTCCAGCAGGATCTGCTTGTGGGCGGGATCCAGCACTCCGGCCTCTTCTAGGTCCTCCTCCGTGATGTCACTGGAAAAATTGAAATTGACAAAGAGGGAAGTATTTAAACTGTTCCTTTGGGGGTGAACTGATTTATAGAAAAAAAAAAACCCCCAAAAAAACAAAGACGTCAATGAATTGTAAAACATTAGGATTGAGTGCACACTTTTGAATTTATAGCGAGGTTTACTTAATCCACATAAAGTCAGGATAATACATAAAAGGTATAAACTACAACCTAAATAATTGGATAAATCTCCCACAACAAGCAGCAGCAAAACCACACGTTTTTGTAACTATCAACAAGGTTCTGGCATCATTCTGGCTGGATATTTGACAGAATCAGTAGAGATCTATTAAATTAGTTGGAGTCCTGGAACAGACCCAGGTTTTACGTGCAGCCAATAAATTTCCAATAACAGTCGAGGCTATTATAGAAGCTGGAACACCCAGCTGTGTCCAAACTTCTGCCATCTAGCTGTTTGGACAAGAAGTTGAAGAATTTGGAGGCGGGCCTTCATTTTCATGTTTCCACCCATTTTGCGCAATGCATCAGTACCATTGGCAACAAAAGAGCCCCACAGCATCATGCTACCACCACCATGCTTAACAATTATTACCATGTTCTTAGGTCCTAAAGCAGCCCAATGTTTGTAGCATTTAACCAAAACACATTCAAGAGCCAGCTGGTTCCAGCAGCTTCTAGTTCATGAGCCTGTGGAGTTGTTCATGAACATCCGAACCAATTTCCGTTCATCACAGAGTAACAGTTTGAGTCAGAAGGTTAAAACTTGATACAAGGAACAAAGATCTAACACACATGATAGAAACGGACTGGCGTCAACTTAAAATTTGTGCACTGTGAGTAAAAAGCCGGTTCCAGTGCAGGAAACACACAGATTCAAATGAGCTCAACTATTTCTGATGACCAGAACAGCTAAATATTCAGCCAGTGTTATGTCAGAAGCTTGCTGATGTCTAAAAACAGTTTTAGGTTTCCTTGCAACTCAATGAAGGACATTTATCCAAACATCAGGAGCAGTATATGAATATATTTTCAAAATACGCATCAATTACTGCACTTGGTTTAAAATTGTAAATAGATTGAAGTTGCATATTGTATAGTCATCACACCCTAGCAAAAATGAACAGTTCAAATACATCATTAAAAACCAAAATAGACCATTTAACCAAACATTCATGCTTTTGGATCGTGGGAGGAAGCTGGAGTACCCAGAGAGACATTCATTTTCAATTTTTCAAATCATTCATTTGCAAATATAATATTAATGTGTTATGTAAACATATCTATTATTGCCATCACTTAAAATATGTGAAGATTAAAAAGAAAAGACCTGGTGCACATCTTTTAGGAGCTTTTCTCTGCTAAGAGGTCACTTGCTACACAGTTCTTTCATTTTAGTCCACCACTGCATCAATCCAAGCACAGGCAGTCCACGTTTGTGACGATGCTTACCTGAGGAACTCCAGATCATCCCAGCCGTTGTGTAGAAGCCCCTGCTCGTATCTCTCCAGGCCCAGTCTTTGCAGCCACTCCCCCACTGATGACTCTCCCACAGACAAAGATGAGCTACTGCTGCCCCAAAGTGCCTGAATAAGGGAAATGCAGGATCAGCTAAATACATCTCAGTTCATCGCAGCTGCAGCACATCTTATTGCATGCTAACAACCATTACACTAACAAATGACAAAATATTGAGCCACTAAAACCAAAAGAACAAACTCAAATTCTGTGGTAAAACAGAAAAATGTTACACTCATTAAGGACCAACCTGAGTCAATCCTGTCTGTAGCTGTTAAAGTTTTACAGTGCCTTGAAAAAGATTTCAAAGTTACAACCACAAATATTATTGTATCTCATTAGGCTTTATGTGATAAACCAAGTATGCCAGAAACAGAATCATTGCTTAAAGATTGTTGAACACAGCAAACATGTTGAAGAAGGTGCTCTGGTCAGATGAGAGCCAAATGTAATTTTTTGTTCAATGTGCAAAAAGCTGAGTGCACATCACCCTGAAGAAATCACAGTGAAACAGGGTGGTGGCAGCTGTTATGGCCCTGGGCCTTGTAGGCTGAGCTGCAGGTGTTTGTGTCTGCCCTTGTGCTCCTCTTCTGTGCAGGTGTTGCTGATCAGCTAATCCAGAGCACAGTGTTTAAGGCTGGCTGTTACACCCTTCTGGGTTGTCGCGTCAGGAGGCACTGGTGCTCCACTGCCTGGCCTCATCTCCCCTCCTTATGCACATTTGAGTTTGTCTTTGCATCTCAGCACTTCCATATGCATACATACAACACATCCAAGCATTTGCATTGCACCACTGATATTTACACTCACATTCCATTGTAGTTTTTGTTAATATTATTTATCTTTAATAAATATTCATTTTATGAACCACTGTATGCTTTCCCGTTTTTGTAATGACCCTGAGCTAGTCATAACAAATTCCGGACGAGCCCCCAATTTGTTATGACTGGCTCAGGGTCATAACAAACACTGGCATCATCATCAAAAAAGGTAGACACACAAACACCTGCAGCCCAGCCCACAAGGCCCAGGGCCGTAACACAGCATCATGCTGAGGGGATGCCTTTCTTCACTAGGGACATCCTAACTGATCAGAATTGAAGGGAAGATGGGTGGAGCTGAATACATTGCAGACCTGGAAAAAAAATCTGTTAGAGGTTGGAAAACACTTCAGACTGGGGCACAGGTTCACCTTCAAGCAGGACTGCAAGCCTAAACATACAGTCGGAGCTACAATGGACTGGTTCAGATTAGAGAATATGCACACTATACAACAATACCTGGGAGTATTGGCTAAACTGTATTTAAGGTAACTTTCTCACCTCCTCTGGCATATCCTCTGCAATACTCTCTGGGATGGGGTTCCTTGGGGGGAAGGTGCGGCAGGCATCCAGAATGCTTATTGGTGGTACTCGAACAGGAGGTGGCGCTGAGGGAGCGCGGGGAGGCTGTCCAGGAAACTCACTCTCACTCAGAGTCTTTGCCATCTGCAGCACAGAGCACGACTGATCGTCCAACGCCCCTGCTCCCCCTCGCCTGAAACCCTCTCCAAGGGCAAGAGGCCCACCAGGACTGGCTGGTGGGATCCTGACCTCAGCCAGGTCCGGGTACAGAGAACGAGGCTTGCCGAACTGGGCCTCTGCAACGGTCTCCAGGGCTCCCTTAGGGAGAGGAGGAGGGGGAAAGTCAGGAGGGGGGCGATTCAGAGTGTTTCCAACTGTTCCTGCAATGCCTCCTCCCTGAGCCCCTGCCAGAGGAGCACCTCCATCATCCTCTGAGGAGCTCTCCTCACTGACTCCGCGGGCTGGGTGTCCTGGCACAGTTCTGCGGGAGTGAACGGGCCCGGAGGATGCAGGAAGAGGTTTGGTTCGAGCCCCTGCTGAGGGAGGTGGGGCTTTAATAGCCGGGGTGGTTGGAGAGGTCGGAGATGAGAGGAGCTCAGCAGCTGATGGGTGGGGAACGCCCTCCAGGATGTAGTAGGCAGGATTGTTGAAGCTGTTTTTGCCGATCGAAGAGTCACCGTCTGGTGTGTCCTGTTTGGGTCTTTACAATAAAGACAAAAGCAAAACATCCAACAATTTAATCTGTCCTTAGTTATGGTATATTTACTTGGTTAATTTTTGTGTTATGAACATGAGTGTCTCTCATGAGTTTGTACCTAGCAGCAGTTTCCTCCTTGCAGTTTTTTTCTACCTCCTCGTTGACCTTTCCTAGCTCTCCCAGCTGTTTACGAACCACAGACTGTCTGCATCCAAAACAAATCAAAACAGGTTAGCATACATCTCCAAAAAGGGACTGCACACTGTTGACCAAAGCTTTTGAATATCAAAAGATATTCTACACACTCATTTTAATTTCAAACCACCAAGTGATTAAATAACTGGATTAAAAACACAGCACAGAAAGTGTTTCCATGTTCTGTACTTGAGTAAAACTCCTGATCAATCAACAAAAATATCTGCTTTAAAAAAATTTAAAGAACGTCAAACTGCTAACATTTAAAAAAAAGGTTGTAAAAGTTCAGATCATTTCAGAAGTGTTGGATATTACTGTCCAAACTTGAAGACGTCTGGACAGGGAACCCATGCATGCATGGATTTATCATGCAACTCCATGCAAAAAGAGTCTGGCTAGGATTTGAACCTGGGGTCCCTTCTTGCATACAGCCCACCATCGAAATGTAACATTATTTTACGTCAGCGACACTTTTGGGTATATTAAACATCAAGGTTTCCATTTAACAAAGCAGTTCAGAGTCCTAAAATATTTGGTGGGTTTGTTAACTGACTAATTCATTTGACAACTTATCTATTGCTCTGTAAGCACAGTGGGACATGTACCATGCACATGTGCCACATACAAAGATGCTCACACAGCATATGCCTAATACAGATATTGAAAACCAGAACTTGTTTGCAGATGTTTCTATTTTAATTTATGTAAAATAAAGGGTATTTTTTTTCCTCTGACAATTTCATAATAACCTCAAACAAGAAACTATTTGGAGTGTAAAACTTAATCTCATACTTTCTGTACAGTAATTATTTTGGTCACAAAGACTCAATATTGATATTTAATCATCAGTCTGTCATTGTGTACAAGCTTAGCTTTGAATTGAATATATAAACCATCCTGAAACCTGTAGGAATAAACAGTTTATTTACAGAGTCAGCAACTCATTAAACCAATGGCAAACATTTGATGATACCATCCCCATTTGTGTTGCTTTCCTGTCTAAATTCCTGTCTAAATGCTTAAATGAAGACAAATACATTGTTTTTAGGTTATTATTGCTAATAATAGGCAGCCTATGGGTTTTCTCATGTGCAACTAGAAAACGCTCTGCTCAGGTCATTCCCAGATCGGCGCTGTAATGTCTGAGACGAAGTGGACAAAGTCTCTCAGCCTATGGACTGTGCTGTTTTTGAACGACCAGGGCAGAAAAACGTTTCACAAAGCTTTCTAATCCAGTACAGAGACTTTAAATTACAACAAAGACTGTCAAAATGTGAGATAATAGTATTTCTAATAAATCAGACTAACAGGTATATATAGCTGACACATGAAGAATGATATAGCAGATATGAATGTGTAGCTTTAAACTGTAATAGTGTCAACAAAGCTCACACAGGGTATTTCTGAATATTTAGGCAAAATTTCAACTTTGGTGGCTGTGAAATTGCAAATTTTAGTTTTCAATAAAATATTCCACCTCTCAGTTTTTAGTTTCACTTCTGCTGAGTGTGAGCAGCAACAAGGCAAAGGTTTTCCCATTTGATCTTCTGACCTTTCTCCACCCACCAGTTCTCCTTGAAAAGTGTAGTTTTTGAGTCAACGTAGTGTTAGTTTCAGTATCAGTAAGCCAACATGTTGTATAGGAGTAAATGACAGAGTTGTACTGACTTCACATACTCATGTCCCGTTCTGGATACCAGCGTGGATTTCCCTTTTGGTCCACTTGTCTCGTCTTGGTCCACACTGATCCACTCTGAAACACGACAACAGTTCAATCAAAACTGATACGCTGCAAAGTCTTAATGACCTCAATTAGTTAAAGAGCTAAATATCTACATGTTAGATTTGTTTGTTAATCACAGGTTTTTTTTAGAAATTTTTTGAAAGTTCATATTTAATCTCCCTGCCAACACCTGCCTCTGATGCAACACTGTTTCATTACCATACAGTCGCTCCCTGGTACCCATCCGTTCAGCTGGGACCCTGACCCTCATGGACCCCCGGATGTTTCCTGTTTCTTCTCCTCGGTGGGACAGGTAGGTGTGGAACTGCTGGGCTGTGCTGCCAATCATTGATTTCAGAGCCAACACACACTCTCCTAACAGAAATAACACACACAGATGGTTATTAGGGCCGCAACAAACTCCCCATCTTTGTTAACGTCGCAATGTTCTGTTACCATAAGACTCGTATCCATCCACAGATTTGACGGTCAGCAGCAGATGTTGGTCCTGCAGGTACTCGATCTCTGACAGGAGAGGTTTGAGCGTGGTAAGCTGCTTGTTGGACCAGCCCACACGCAGGAAGTTCACGTTGTCGCTGCTCTGGCTGTCGTTCTCGTAACTCTTCTTGAATTCTAAAAAGACAAATGCAGAGGAACGTGGAGAAGAACCCAGGAGGATGAGGGAACGAGGCGGGAGCAAAGAGGAGCGAGACGTTTCATTTATATGTACACGGTGAGCATGCAGCACAGGTCGATAAATGGATGCAGGCTGGAAGGAATACTGACTGTCTGAATTTAGGAAGGAAGGGAGGGAGGGAAGGATAAGGGTGCAAAAATGAGTAACAGTAAGTACATTCAGATTTTTTTTTTGAGTAAAAAGAAGGTCTGAGCTGTAGTTGAGTGTAGGATTTCTGTTTCCATGAATCCCTGAGATGATGCAGGAACCTTTGACTCACCTTCCAGGCATGTTGAATAGAATTCTATGAAGAACTTAGTCCGGCTCGCCGTCTTCACAATGGCCTCGATGCTCTCAAACTCGATGTAGGCCTGCTCTGAAGACTTTGGTAGACCTACAGTGGAAAAAAGAAGTGAAGATGAGGGAAAGGGGCACGGAGGGTGACAGGGGGTGGAAAGAGTGAGATTAAAAACATGGGTGCGGAGGCGTCGGTTTTAAAGAAACAACGGCAGACATCAAACTAGAAGCTAGAAATGTACATGAGAAACTTTAAAGCGTTTTAATGGGATTATATGATCGAGCACAATAAGGAACTTCCCTGGTTTTTAGCATGTTACAAAATAAAATCTGACAAGTGTGGCATGCTGTTGTATTCAGTTTCCTTCCCCCAATACTCCTGAATAAAACTGATTGCAACCAACTGCCTGAAGGGGTCACATAACTGAAGTGCTGAGCAGTGGATTACATCCCAAGCTTTGAACTGCTGACAGAGCACATCTTTAATCCATCACCTGACAGTGGAAAGACCTTCCAAGACAGTAGTAATAAGAAATCCACAGCTCAGGTAAGAGAATATGTAAAAATCTGATGAGACGTACAATAAAGTCCTTTTTGCAGTTTGCCATAAAACCTAACCTCAATTTAAAATACCCCAGTCAAAGTCTTGAAGTGTAAATACTTTTGCAAGGTACAATAAAAATTCCTTCTGAACTAGGCAAGCCAAATTCTTGGTTCTGCTGACAGTTGTAATTTAAAACACTTACCTTTCTTGGAGACAAACTGAGATGTCACGCCAACCTCAAATGTAGCAAACACTGGGGAATGGTCACTGGTCACAATATCATCTGTACAGCCTGGAAAACACCCACAGTTAGCATTCAAAAAGCAATAAAAAGCATCTCAAGGCACAGAAACCAATCTATCGTGTTTCCTCTGTCTCACCATAGGAGTTGCACACAATGTGTGTTTCTGGGTATGACTTCCAGAGGATCCGGTCACACCACGACGGCACATTAGTCCTCATCTAAAGAACAACACAAAGCTGAATTTTCCTTTCCACTCACAAAAAGAGGAAATGTAGATTAGTACAGGTCAGAGAAAGGCTGTGATGCTTAAATCATGAACTCACCCCGGTAGCTTTCTGTTTCTGCCACACGTATGTGTCCCTGGAGCCTCGTTCGTAGCGGTAGGTGGGGGGGAACGAGATCTCTTCCTCAGCTACAAACAAAATCAAAAGGGTTAGATCTCTATGAATGTCAAAAATTATAAATTAAGACATGTCATACTTTTCTTTCTGTTGTTTTTTTTCCCAAATATTGGTAGGTCATCTTTTTTTCTTTGATGTTTAAGCAGAAACATCCAGATGTTTATTAAATAGATCTGACATCTAATGTGAACATATTGATTTTATTCTGACTGTACAGACCATTAGAAGCCTAAAAATAAGAAAATATCTGTTAAAACTTGACGTGTCACTCAAACCTGCTGTAATCCTAACCAATGTTCTATTTTTTAAAATATCCTTAGACTAAAAGGCTTTCAGCCAATTCGTGAATAAAAATGTACCTACACACGGTAAATGGTTTGTACTTCGTGTGTGTTTGGACCGGAGATACGCAGAGCTTTTGGTTCTAAGAATATTGATTCTAAAGTACATTAACAAAGGAGTTTGGTGATTAAGTACAAAATGAGTTTGGAACTAATCAGAAATGCTTGGTCTCATGTGCTTTACTCTAAAACACTGTGATGTTCTTAAACATATCATCCCACTGGAGGGCACATTTTCCAGGGTTGCAACTTCTCCTCCAAAACTATAGTTCCTGCATTTAAAAAGCACAAAAGAATCATACATAACAAAGCTTCTTTAGACCTGTGTTGAAAATTAGTGGTAATTCCAAAACTCTGCAACAAATAATTAGATATTCTAAATCAGAAGTAATCATGGTCATTGGGCGAGAGGCGGGGTACACCCTGGACAGGTCGCCAGTCCATCACAGAAGTAATCATGGTATTTTTTCACATTTTTGAACAAACAACAAACAAGCCAAAGATTAAAATGTCTGGGTGGAGGATAATTTTAAAAACAGCCAAACTTCAAAATGAGTATATTTATAGCCTGTCCCTCCTTTTCCTCTGGTTTCCCTCTCATTTGCTCTGACTGAAGGAAAAACTGTGGTTTTGGTGAACTATGTAAAATGCTGGGCAGGTGCTTTTGGTAAGTGTGAGTCATAACTTAAGCTCTCTTTTTATGAGAGTATTGAAACTCTATTAAGGACAGAAACCTCTTGGTTATGATGAGATTTCACTTCACTTGGCAAATCCTAGCTCCTGACAAACGTGGACGTGAAAAAGATCTGATGAACGATACTAACCGAAGCGTAAAAACACCTTATTCTTCTCTCTCTCCAGATTTAGCTGGTCCACTTTCAGCAGAGGCTCAAATTCCTTCCTGTTAATGTAATTTAAAATTTCCTGCAGAAACACACAAACAATGGGAACGCTGGATCAGAAAGGATGTTTCATGCGAGGTTACTGGAAGTCATCATGTGAACTTTGCTCTGATTCACCTGAATATCCATATCCAGCCTGTAATTGAGGTCTCCGAGCCAAAAGAGGTGTGTGAAGCGCAGTGAGATGTCAAAGGAGCTCAGCTGTTTGTCTCCTAAAGACAGCAGCCGCAGGATATCAAGGTAGTTCTGGTTCCTCCTGGAAAGGGTCAAACAATTATTGGATGACAGGTGAGAAGAGACAAATTAGGAAAATAAGAAAAATTAGGGTGTATTCCACTAAGTAAAATAGTTAAGTCATTCTTTAAACTTAATATAAGAAGCTAATTAAAAGCCTTTGACTGAATATTAAGATGGTATTATTGAGTTTTCACTTTCAAACAAAAATACAGCAAGGAATCACATTCAGAAACAGCCCTACTTCACGTCTCAACCCCAGTGCTCATCAGCTATCCTGAAACCCTGCGGTTGCTTCACTGTTTCCTGACAAGTTTCCTACTAATAGCTGCTGTTTCATTTTGCCATAAAGCCAAAAGCAAAACTATTCCCCTGTATTCCATTAGGTGGCAGTAGTGCTGAAGACCAAGGAAGGACAGTCCAGTCTGCCTGAGGTTGATCGTGGATTCATAGCAGTGAATGAGGTTAAAATATCTGAGTTATTAGATTTAAAGGAAGCAAACAAATTTCAGAAACACTTTTTAACTTCCAGCAACATTATATTTTATATTCAGTAACATTCATTGTATAAATATAATAATATCAGCCATGTTTTATTCAAATAGAGTTCTGAATGACCCAAAAAAAAAATATAAATAAATAAAATAATCAGATACAAGTGGCTGAAATGAGCCTGATGCAGGACACAGCCTTAGATATGCAGCTAGGAGTTCCCTTATTTGGAGAGAGCTCGAAGCAAAGTCAGATGAGATGGTTTGGCATCTGATCTGGATGCGTCCTCTGCATGTTCCAAAAGGAGGTTCTCAGCAACCTGGAGGGGAGAGCCCGGGGCAGACCCAGAACTCACTGGAGGGACTTAATATCCCTGCTGTCCTGGGAATGCCTTGGGATCTGCTAGAATGTGCTGGAGAGTGTCGCTGGGGGGAGGGACGTGAGGGTTTCCCTTCTGAACCTGTAACTTCCATGACTGAATCTTGGGTAAGTGGATGATAATGGATGGAACTCGGGAGCATCCATCATTCTAGTAGAGGCCTGAACTTTAAACTTTGAGAACATGTCTAAAGCATGAACTTGTAAGCTAAAAGAAAAAAAAAATAAATAAATAAAAAAAAAAAATTAGGAACTTTATTTCCATCTTGTCTTTCAACCGTCAGACTCATCCATGTGGTGAAAATGTGTTTTATAAATTAGATGATATTTTGTACCTGGCAATCTTCTCATTGCCTGATGTCAGATGACAGTTCACGAATCCAAACGACGTCCCGTTGAACATAAACGACACACCAACCGCTCCTTTGTTACCTGCACAGACATCCAAACAAGTATCCAATATCATGGAAATCTGAAGACAAACTGAACCTAAGTCCTTGGTTTTAAAACATTAATATCATTTGGAAAGTTAGAGTTTACAAAGTAATGACGTAATAATGAATAATCCTGATAACCAGTTCAAGTAGGCAATCAGTTGGGTTATTGTTACCCAGTGTATTTGCGATTCCCGTCTTAACACTGGACATCCCCACGTGGCTGATCCGGTTTTCATGTTCAGGTTTCACCAACACAGCAAGTTTTATGCTCCACAGCGTCTGCACAGCGATCTGCAGAAACAACAACAATGAGGAACCTGTGGTGATCATTTCTGCATTCAGACTAAACGAAAAAAACCCAGTCCTACTTCAGCTTTTTTTTCTATTTATCTCTAGATGATGATGTCTATTTTTTCCTTTTCCCCACTTCCTGATTTGCACAGATTTGAGATGAAAATAAATATTTTCGTCACCGGTTTATAATCCAGCTCTGTCTGCTCCTTCAGCACAGCTCGTAGGGACTCCACCCACTCCCGATCACACACCGAGTTCTCCTGTGATCCGAACACATAAAGGTCATGGGGAATGGTGACGGTCATCTCGTCCAGAGTTTTTCCCAGGCCACGACACAACACCCAGGAAGCCACAGATTTAGGTGAAGGTACTGAGCCTAAAGACAAAGAACAAGTCTGCCTATTGTAATAAAACTTTCCACACTTTGGAAATATATATCAGTTAAAAGAAGCTTTTATGTTCCTAACCCATATTCCAGGTGCCTATAAAGATGGAAATCATGTCAGGCTCATCCTGGTTGGAATGTTTGTTCTTCATCAGCTGCAGCAGCTGGCAAAATGCCTCCCGCTTCTGAAATAAACATACATCAGAGAGTGGAAGCACATCCAGATTAACTCACATGTCTATTAAAAAGATTCTCTTTTTTTATTTTTATTAAATCAACTATGCAAGACAAGGAGCATCTAATTTTCCCTTTTTACTGAGCAAATCTGCCACTGACACTACAAGGCAACCAGACCCACCAAGTTGTTTGAATAAGCTGCTGGGACGGAACTAAAATACACACAAAGAAATCTGTTACAATTTCCCATCTTTACTTAAATCTGTTTTATAAATGCCATTACAGTTATCCTTACTAACAGGTTTTAATCTAAATCACTATCTAAAGCTGGTACTTGTGGCATTCAGTACTTTAATACAGATTTCTTCTATTTTTGTCTATAATAGTTTTTTGCCTATTATCCACTCTCAAATATGATTTTGAAGATTGTATTTTTTAAATCAAAATTTGTTTGGTGATCTGAAACATTCAAGAGTGAAAAAAACAAGCAAAAGCCTGTAAGGTGGTTAGACACACTGCCTGTCCAAAAAGAAAGTGAAAAATGACTGAACGGATGATTATGTTTCAGGTGGCGACAAGTTATTTACCCTTAACTGATGCAATGAGTAGCTTCTCATTCTTTAAAATTACCAAGTCAGAAGACACATCCTGTGGTCGTGGAAAATATGTTCATCTGTTTCAGAGGAATTACATTATTGGCATTCACCACACGAAGAAAACATCAAAGCAGATTGCTGATACTACTAAAACTGGGCTAAGAACAGTCGAAGGCTTTATTAATAACCTGGAGGATAGCAGGGAACAGTCATCTTCAAGGATAAAATTGGCGATCGGTTAAACATTTACCGTATTTTCCGGACTATAAGTCGCTCCGGAGTACAAGTCGCACCAGCCATAAAATACATAATAAAGTATGAAAAAACATATATAAGTCACACTGGAGTATAAATCGCATTTTTTGGGGAAATTTATTTGATAAAATCCAACACCACCTAGCTTTTAGCCCGCGATTGGCTTTTTTTGTTTTCTTCATTTCAGTAAGAGTAACCTCCGCTTTTCGCCAGTCCCTTACAAGTTTCTCGCTAACTCCAAACTTTCTTTCGGCTGCTCGATTACCGTTTTCGGCTGCATATTTTACTACTTGCAGCTTGTAATCTGCAGAATATGATTTTCTTTTCGGTGCCATTTTTGTTAAGCCCTTCTCAGTTGTTTTTAAAAGTTACCGCCAATGTTGAAATTATCAACACAGGCCTAGAGCGCCCTCTTGCGGTTTAGTGTGAAAATAACATGTGACATGATATACCGGTAATAATGTGTTAATAATTTCACACATAAGTCGCTCCAGAGTATATGTCGCACCCCTGGCCAAACTATGAAAAAACCGCGACTTATAGTCCGGAAAATATGGTAGTAAAATCAAATGAAAAAAAAAACAAAACAAAACAAAAAAACAAACAAACAAACAAACAAACAAAAAAAACAAACAGTAGAACTCATGGCACTGTGCGTGTGGAAGAGCATTTCTACACGCACAATGTGAAGGAAACTCAAAGGACTGGGGCTGAACGGCTGCGTAGCCTTAAGGAAACTACTGATAAGTGAGGCTAATTGATAATAAAAGCTTTGCAAGTAAGTAAAGATTGGACTCTGGAGCAATGAAAGAAGGCCATGTGGTCTGATGAGTCCAGCTTTACCCTGTTCCACAGCACATTAGGGTGAGAAGAAAATGGCATGTAGTGGTTCAGAGAGCATTCGACATCATTTTCACACACAGTCCAGACCTTAACCCCAGTAAGATACTTCGGGATATGCTGGAGAAGAACAGCAGCTGTCCGACTCCTTTTTAATCTCAACCAGATTTGGTGGACTCTGGACACATATATATATGCTGTGGCATCGCAGAATCTTATTGAAAGGATGCCACAGCAAATGCTTGTCATAACAAAAGTAAATGATTGAGTGTGTGACCTTTTTGGTGTATAATGTGCTTTTTTCATCACTGTATAACAGAAACTGTGGCTTAAGATTATATGAGGTGTGAGAGAAGTCACGTGTGGTGTTAATGCTAGGTGGTACGGCTACAAATGGATGTCAGTACCTAAGGTTTCAAAGCAGAACACAGCTTCTGCTGGCTTGGATTCTTCCTAAAGTGCATCATGTTGCTCGTCATGTGTTTCTCAGGAAAGCAGCGCTCCCAACCATCCATGTCATGTAAAAGAAGATGCAACTCAACAAACCAGATCCGCTTCTTCTATCTCTCTGTCGTCCAGTTCTGATGCTTATTTGAAAGTTGTTGGTTCTTTTGCCATTGGGCTAAAATCAGAACAGACTCCCTGACTAGTAGCTATGCAGCTCCATATGCTCCAACATCTTTCCACCAGAACCAGCATTAACTTCTTCAGTAATAAGAGCTACAGCAACCTGTCTGTTGGATTGGACCACACGGATCAGCCTTCGCCCTCCATGTGCATCAAGACCCAGTTCTCAATTTACTGCTGTTCCTTCTTTGGGCCGCTTACCACTGCAAACTGGGAGAATCCCACAAGAGCTACAGTTCTGGGGATGTTCTGACCCAGTTGTCGAGCCATCGCAATCTGGCTCCATTCAAACAGGCTGAAGTCATTATACCATCCTATTTCTCCAGCTTCTTACATATCAACATTAATTTTCTGCCTAATATTTGCCACCCTGTAACAGTAGGCATGATAAATAGATGATCAGTGTTATTTACTTCATCCGTCAGAGGTCATAAATTCATGTCTAACCACTGTATATACATACAAACCTTGGCGCTAGCAAAGATGAAGTCTTTCCTCTGACTCTTGTCCTTCTCCTTCTCAAACACAATGCCCAGCTTGTTCTGAACCCTCTGGGACTTGATCAGCTGACGGACTGGTGGGAGACAGACCGGAGAAACAGGAGACAGATGGTTGGGGATGGGCAAAAACCTTTTTAGTGCACAAAACATCCACCATATCTGAGAATCTAACATGTTTATGCAAGAGAACACTTTCAGGCAAAACTGTTGGGATACTTTCCTACATATGAAAGACTTCTGTTTTATTAACCTGGGGTAAATGAGCCCCTCTATTTGCTCTTTCTGCATATTCAGGCATATAGCAATTATAATTTTGGTAACCCTGACTGACCTCAAATAGAAAAATAATGCCACAGAAACAAAAAAAAAAGGTTGTGTGTTTTGTACAGTGTGTGTAAACATCTGGTTTCTCCCGAGAGGACACAGACAAACACGATTTTGTCGAAGCAAAAGTTATAAATCGTGCACAGGCTATGTCGCTCGTAACACAATTCTAATACAAATGATGCTCTGGGTGTGAAACTTTACGACAAAATAGCAAAATAAAAAAACTGCACCTGATGGGAGAGCACAGCTAGATGTCATTCATACAGCAAATGGAGCATTCAGACCCACTGAATAAGCACACCTACTGTTAAGATTATCCCAACTGTTTTCATGTAAAGAGTACGATTCTTACTTTTGTCGTGTGTGAAGGTGGTCCAGTCCTCCTGATTATCCTTCACCTTCTTCATCACAACCAGCCTTCCTCCTTCAACGTCCACAGACAACGTGTACTTCTGGCTCTTTCCTATCTTCGTCAGCTCTGCCAGGTAAACATCGAGCTTCACCTGTGATTAATCACGAGTCATTTTACAAAGAAACAAACACACTGAGAGCACGTGTGTGAAGATTGCTCAAACACAGCTTTAAATTTTATCAGGAATAAAGTGCATAACCATAGATTAGTGTCTTTGATAGTGATTAGTCACTCATCAGGAGAAATCCAGCCAGAGCCCTGACTTAAATCTGATAGAGAACCTGTGGAGGGAGCTAAAGATTAGGGTGTTGGAAAAGAGACCTTTCAGAGTTAAACACCAGGAGCTCATCTACAAAGATAAATCATCATATTAAAGGAAACATGCAAGGAGAAGGTCAGCAATTATAAGAAATGTTTGAAATGTTTGCTAATAAAGATTCTTGCACTGATTATTAAGAAAGGTGGAAAATTGTTTGACATGCCCTTATTTTAAATCTGACAGGGGTATGGCTAATTTTGGGATTTTCTGTAAATTTATTTTTGACCCTTAGTTATTTTACTGGAATCCTAAGACTAATGACAACCTGCAAAGACCACTCATCATTCTCTGAGGTCACTGTGAGTCATAACAGGTCGACACTGAGGGTCTGTTTGTGTGGTTACATCGATGGTTATATCCAGCTGAAAGCTGCTGAAAAAAGGTCACCACAGACTTTCTAAGCAAGATGGATTTATATACCTTCAGGTTATCTGATTTAATTTTACAAAGCGTAAATATAAATATTATTTTATAAATGACAGAGTGGTGTTCTCACTTTCTTGAATGTGCTCAGCGGTGCCAAAAATAATTAACAGCAACACAACGTCAAAGATGGTCCAAGAGGAAGTGCATTACGAGCGTTCTTCATGTCTCACATCAGCTGTGCTGACACATTTCCTGAGTTAGAGAACACCAGAGCTGTCCTATTTAGTCATAACTTAAGTCTGGTCTGCACTTTGCCACACTAAAACCCATCTCAGTGGTTAAATTTCATCGTTAAGATGCTGAAACACTGAAACACAGCAAGTAAGTGACTCCATATCCTCAGAAGAAACGGTGTGAATGACAAATGCAATAATTTTTCCATCAAGATTTCATTTTTTAAAAACCTTTAAAGAATAATTTGATAAACACTAAATCAAAATCTTTACTACTAATCCCTTCAAATATTACTTTAATTACGTGTTCGGCTCTGTTGTAACACTGGCTACCATCATCCTGCTGTGAGATGACCACTAATGAAGTAAATCTGTTTGTGGTTGGCATCTGTGTAGATGGATACCTCAAAGGCCTGCACAGGAATGGCTTTGCTGTGGCGCATGGAGAAAAGCGGAGGGGAGCACGGTGAGGACAAACTCATATCCTGCAGAGCTTTCAGAGCCTGAGGGAACAAAGAGAGAGAGAGGGAGGTAGTTCAGTCGGAAAAACAATTAAAAGTAAGAGCGAGAGAAAAACGACTGAGGAGAAATATAAGGCATGTGAAAAAAAAAAAAAAAAAAGAGGAAAAACGTGTTTAAACATAATGATTTTTTTTCCTTTGGTGTCTGTGAATGCGGGAATACGTTTTCCATTCCCCAAAGGCTGATTTAGACAGAGCCAGCATTATCACAAGAGTCTGGACATGCAGCTCAACTGCAGACTGCACTGGAGGCCATTTCCTCCTGAGCCGGCCGAAGCCCCTCCTTATGAGTGAGAGGAAGCCAGACCCAGGATATTCAAACTACAGCTAAGGATACCACACGCTCTATAAACTGCAGCTGCATTTATTTCCAAAAGTTTTCACATCTTTGAACTTTTCTAAATTCATGTTACAATCACAAATATCAATGTCTTTTATTGGGATTTAAAGTGACAAAGTAGTGAATAACTGTGAGGCGCACGGGTTTACAACACTGATAAAAAAAAAAAAAAAAATCTAATTAATGCATGCTTTCCTATTCAGCCCCTATCACTCTGATACCCATGAATGAAATCCAGTGTGACCGGTAGTGGTGACAGAATCATACTGTGGGGATGTTTTCCTTCAGAAGGGTCAAGGAAGTTAGTCAAGGTTGATGGGGAGGTGGATTGAGCTAAATACAAGGTGATCCTGGAAGAAAACCTTTTAGATGCTACAAAAACAGGGCAGAAGTTCTCCTTCCTGAAGGACAATCAAACTAAGCGTTTGGATCCAAGTACATTCATGCGCTACTATGGTCCAAAGTCCAAACATAAATCCAGAAGAGCAGAGGTCCCCAACCCTGGTTATCAGGGCCCCCTGTCCTGCAAGTTTTAGGTGTTTCCCTGCTGCTGCACACCTGGATTAAACGAATTGGTGATCAACAGGCTTCTGCAGCACTTGATGGCTACAGAGGAGGTATTGCAATGATTTGAATCAGCTGTGCTGGAGTGGGAAACATTTGTGTGTAAAATTTTGAGGAAAGAGATTAATTGAACACAATTTGAATTAAGGCTGTAACAGAACAAAATGTAGAAAAAGAAAGGGGCTGTGAATACTTTCCAGATGCACTGTACAAACTTTTGTCACTTCCTTTATGACTTAACTCTTGTCATCTCCTGTATCGTTTTCTCACCTATGTCAGAACCTAAGAAGAGGTTGTGATACTCTGATAATAATATTTACAGTATAACTGTGAGGCATACATTCAATATGACCTTAACATGAACTTCATCCAGCGCTGCCCTCTGTAGCTGAATGTAACAAAGAAACCCTTTCTGCTTGAGAAAGCTCAGTATTCAGACAGGTTTCAGACGCTGACAAAACTCTTTGATGCAGAATCACTGAGACCATGTAAAAATGTAATCTGCCCATTTACATGCAAACCCATTTTAAAAACTTAAAAAAACTGGACTGCTTTCTTCCCACAATGCATCTTGGTGTCATGTGTTCCCCAACATACTCCATCTATGTCCAAGTGATGTCAAACAAAATGTAATTTATCAGACCCATCCATCCTCATCCAGTGCCCTGTGGCCCAGCTCTGACACTTACATGCCCGATGCTGGGGCTTTCAGTGGTGGGCAGGGGTCAGCATTGCCACGCTAACTGGTCTGAGGCTATGCAGCCCCATATGCATAAAACCACTATGCACTGTGTATTCACCATTAACTTATGCAGCTGTATTCTTTAACTTTTGTTTGTGCATTAAGCTGTTTTTAAGTTGCTCACAAGTTTAACTGTCTGAAATGACAATATGGTTATTCAAGGAACCATTACAAGCTAAGTCCAGACCTGAACTCTGTATTGCCCAACAAAGTAACCCTTGCTCCATCTTAAAATGGCCTAAAAATGTTGAGTTTAAATGGCTAAAAAGGCAGTCCTTGAAGTTGTGATGCTGCACTAAAAACTCATCTGGCCAGACTTTAGAAGCAGATGATCTGTCATGAGAATGAGGTTTTCTTGACCATCTCAACATCTTTAAATAAGTATGTGAGTGTGTGTGCACGAGTGTGGAAAAGAAAGTCAGAGTCACAGGAGAAAAGAGGAAGCGGACCTGATTGTGTGAGAAGATTAAAGCTCATATTTAAATTCTGTGTTTCTTTATTTACCTTCTTCTCTATGGAGGACAGCAGGTCTTTGAGGATGGCCAACTTGGTCACCAAGTTCTCCAGCTCCTGGTCTCCTCCCTGATTCACCGACTGATGGATGAAGAACAAAAACTATTATAACCCCTCTGATCTCATTGATTTTTAAAACATAAAATTAAAACACATCAAACTAATGGTGATGCAAAAATATGGCACTTGTTTGGGGCTTATCATTTGAAACTGCAAACCGTATTATCTGTGTAAAAACCAGACAGCTTTATTCCAACGCGAATCCTTTCGACAGTGACTAAAGCAGCAGCTGAAATGATGTCAATAAATAAAATCCAGTAAGAATTTTAGCTTTTTCTGTCAGATAGAAATTATTTAGCTTAAGGATATAAAAAAAAATGTGATTTGCATGTATACAATCATCTACAGGGCTGAGTCTGAGGTAAAAAAGTAGATCAGCAATGTGTGTTTAAATCAAGAAGACTTCAAATTATGAGGCTAAAGTGTTTTATCAGAAGACCAAAAGTGGATTATAGTTTAAAGTGAGTTATAGTCAACATTAAAGCGCTGAACATGCCTTGTAGCTTCTGCAAACTATTGTGACCTTGCAAATTTACACCAGCTAGCATTTGTACTATTTTTGTAACATTCTGCCAGTAATTTCCTCACTGTTTTTCCTTCCTGTGTGTGGATTGACTCACCCCTACAAAGACTGGATGTTGATGGATGACTAGTAACTCGTATTAGTAATTCAGCTTAACAAAGCACGTTGCAAAACATTCAGCGTTGCAAAAAGCCTTTTTCAACCCAGACATGTCCAAATTTTGACTCAAAGATATTCAAAGTCAAACTTGGCAATTCTACTGCATGAAAATCTTTTTAACAAAGTCTAGACGTCAGTGGAAGTCCTTATGTGGTTTTTCACAGCGTTCCATTGCTGTTTATTCTACATATAAGTGAACAGATGAATGTGCCACCTTCCAGCTTCCGGATATTGTACAAAAGGATGGACCAGACTCATGAAGGTGCATAATTCTCTTCATTATCTGTTGCTTGGTTTCTTCAGATTATGCCTCTGATGTCACATAAGCAAGCAATGTGTTTGAGGTGTTGTCTTAGTGTGTGTAAACTAAAGAATTTGGAGAAAGCACCAAAAAAATCCTTTTAATTTCTCTGGCATCTAGCAAATAGAAACAGTTTTCATCATCTTAACTGACCTAAAACAGGAAGCATTTAGTGTGATTTTATGTCAGAGTAAGAAAATAAGGTTTTGTGTTTTTAAATAAATGTAAATACAAAAAAACCCATTTAAATTTAAAACTATAAAAGTCTCACAGAGTGTTTCAGTCACTAACATGTCTCTCCGAACAATTTTGAATTCAGACGTTTTGTTATGGGCTTCCTTTTCATCAGGGTCAAATAAAATGACCCTCAATATATAACAAAACTACAGCAGAAATGCTTTCCTGTTAGTTGTAGCACTATTGTATCTTCAAATGCCTTAAGACTGAAGTAATACCTCTGTGTAATACATACACATCTCCCCTCACATGGTGGAAGAAACCCCTGAATTCATCAGGTTCTATGATGCTGTGGGCCTATTTCTAGGCTAAAGCTCCAAGGAACCAGTTGGAATTTTGTTGCATAATTGTTTTGAAGTACCAGGCCATTTTACATAAACGTATGATGGATGCTTCGAGAAAGCTCAATATAGAGCCTCACTGAGTCTTTCAGCAGGCTAATGATCTAAGCAATGTCATCACAGAAACTTGCCTTCATTCTTATCAAGGAAAAACCAACAGTGACACAAACATGAAAACAAAGATGCATACCTGTTGGATCATTTTAGTGACCATAAAAGCACTCTGCTGATCGAACACTTTAGAGAGGATCTCCAGACCAGACAGGACCTTATCCACCTCCCTGGTTGAGAAAAAAAAAAAAAATAAAAAAAAAAAAATACAGATTTTCTGCTTGTTTTTAGACTTTCAGCTCTATCCTTTTCTTTATTTCGATTCTACTGTAGGGAAACATCTTTTTAAAAACTCTGAATGAACAACTGATGATGAAGAAGCATGTGATTTACTTGTCTATTTTCACAATGTTTCAATGTGCATCATGTGCCATTGTGACTAAAACAAGAGAGAATCTGAGGAAGCTGGCAGCTCTGCAGGATAATTACACTCAGAGATATAAAGACAGGCTCTGTATGGGTAACAGTATGTATCTGTGGAATACGCGTCTCTACAGCTCACCCATTGAGACGTTTACAGGAGGCTACGAGTGTCTTGTTGAGATGAGGCAGGGAGGACGCTCCCTGTTTGACGGCCTCAAGGTCCAGTGCATAGCTGCCCTTCAGGTACTCATGGGAGATGGTGCTCAGGCCGTTAGCTGCTGGAGTGCTAAAACAAACCAGTTCAAGGCAAATGAGTTTGATGTGAGTCCAAAGATTAAAGTAGAAGCAAACTTTTGTATTTTCCTGTTATACTAACACCTATATTCTTTTAATTTATTCAATTGTCTTGCTTACTTTATACAGTAAGTGATGCTCTGCAAGGAAACCTCATGTGAAGACCCCTGCAAAATTTTTGCTGCAGATACTGTAGCTGGCAGAAGTATTCATTACATTTTAAACTCATTCATATTGCATTTACAGCTGAAAGTCTTTTGGGGTATGTTTACTAAGACACTAAAATTTTTACCTGTCCTTTTAAGATTAGCTCAAACTTAGTCAGATTGGAGGGAGAGCATCTTTTAAACTCAATTTCCAAGGTTTGAACTTTGACCGGACCTCTGTAGTTACACTTCCATTAACCTTAAAATTGCGCAATCTGAAATAACGAAAGTAAATGTGTTTAATGGAAATACGCCATTTTCGAAAAAATTCTCCTTTTTCAAGAAAAAGTTTTGGCACTAGGATGAGGTGGTTTTTCGGCTGTATCGAAATAGGTTTATTTCGCAAAACTGCAATGGAAACACTTTTTTCGCATCTCACTAGTCACATGATCAACAACCGGATGTTGCCACTGGCGCAAAGCACGAAGAAGATGACAACAGGAAGTAGTTGGAGGATCATGGCGCAGCATGTTTTTAATGACTTATCGTGTGAATAAGTTTATTCACGAGTGATTTTAATTTCATTTGTTATTTAATGGAATCACCGCAACTGTGAAATTGTGTTTTTCAACATTAGCAGAAAATCGACAGAGATTTGTGCACCTTTGTAATGGAAACCCAGATTGTGACGCATGAACCGTTGTAGCTTTGGCTGTATGCTTACACTTTTCATTGGGTCGCTGTCCTGCCCAGTCTTAGTTCTTTTGGATCCTCTTCTAGGTTTGCCCTGGAATTAACTCCATTTATCTTCAACTCTGACCAAGTTCACTGTCCCTGCTGAGTACCCATAGCACATACTGCCACCACCAACTGTCTCCATGGAGATGGTGTGGTCAGGGTAATCTGGATTTTCAGGTCTCTGCCACATATCGTTTTGGCCAAGTTGTGGATCTCAGCAGCACCTTAAGAGAAACCATTGACCTCTGTTTCTTTGACCAGTGTGCTCCTCACCTGATATGTTAGATGAACGTATTCTTTCAATGTTAAGATGGTGGGTTGAACAGTGCTCCATGAGAAGCTAAAATCCTAGGATGTTGTTTTACACCTAATCTGCTTTAAACTTCTCCAGAACATTCTCCCTGCCTTGTCTACTGTGTCCCTTGGCCTTCATGATGCTGTTTGTTCTCTAAAAACTTATGAAGGCTTTATAGAACAACTGTATTTATACTGAGATTAAATTACACAAAGGTTGACTCTATTAACTAATTAGGTGATTTCTGAAGACAATAACTTGCACAGAATTTTAGTTAGAGGTATCAGAGTAATGGAGGCTGAATACAAATGCACACCATGCTTTTCAGATTTGTATTCACAAAAAAAAAAAAAATAATAAAAAAAATAAAAAAAAAATCTAAAAACAAATCATCCTTTTCCTTCCCCTTCAACAATGATGCACTATTTTGCATTGGGGTTGTCTTATGCAAGACACTAGATGTAGGGAGCAACTATGGCTGTGTGTGCGAGCACTGCAGTTTGACAGTCAGGATATTCCAAACCCCAATTTCTCTAAGCCAATTTATATCTTCAATGAAATTCAGACAGAAAAAAAAAATTAGATAACAGCTCCACAGTATCTCAGATGAATAATTTTCTGCAACCTGTGCAAAAAAATAACATTTTTCATGCAGTTTAATATATATATATATATATATATATATATATATATATATATATATATATATATATATATAAATATATATATATATATATATAAACTACAAAGCAATTATTTCCCTGTTTAGATTTACATCATATAAATCACTGCTGACAAGTAATGTTTTTGGTCAAGAACCACAGGAATTCATATTATTTAAACTAGCAAAGAAATTATGTACTTCCATTTCCTCTAAACCTTAACCTTTTTTCAACCCAGTGATTCATAAACTACAAAAAAAGAAAAAAAAAAAATCGTGTCATAAGTAGACACAGCTACTTTCCACGGCCAAATTTAGACTTGTTCACCTGTCTGTGTTTGACAAATATCAGAAATGCTGAGCAGAAACTCTGAGCCTGTTGCTTGTTAATGTATACAGGTCTGAAGCATCACAGAACTGCTAACACTTCATCAAAGCCCTGCATCATCTGTGAGGAGTGTGGTTTCCAGCAGGATGTGGTTTACCTTCCAAAGGCAGACATGGGACACGTGTTGTAGAGTGGAGGATGGGAGGAAGAGTGTGTGCCTCATCATAAAACTGAATCTGAAACAGTGCTCGTTACGTTTAATCTAAAAATGTTTTTTGCAGTGCGAGTATGAGAGAGATGCATGCAAAGTCATATTCTGTTCCAGTAGCCTCTGCATATTGACAAGTAACATGTCAAATGTTGATGTGAAGCAAGTGTGCATTCGAAACATGGCTGCGTCTGTCATTCTTGTCACAGCAGGATACATTAAAATGATCCGTAACAGACTCTGTACCTTTCTGTAGGCGTTTCAGGTCCGGGGGGAGTGGAGGTGGAGGCAGAGCGAGGGGGGAGGGGTGGCTTCTCATCCTCTCCATCTACCAGATGGAGAAAAATATAGCTGATTTGACAGAAATTACAGGAACCATTCATAATCCTCAACTTTTTTTTTTTTTTTTTTTTTTTACATTCTATCATTTGGAATCACAGACTTTGATATAGTTTATTGGGATTTTATGTGCTAGATCAGGGGTCTCCAACCCTCGTCCTTGAGATCTACCGTCCTGCAGGTTTTCGACGCATCCCTGTCCAACACAGCTAAATCAAATGACTGAGTTACCTCTTCAGCATGCCATCAAGTTTGGGAAAAGCTTGATAATGAGCCATTCATTTGATTCAGGTGTGTTGGAGCAGGGTTGCATCTAAAACTTGCAGGACAGTAGATCTCAAGGACTAGGGTTGGACACCCCTGTGCTAGATCAACAGAAAGTAGTGCATGATTGAGAAGAGAAAGGAAGCTGACATATAGTTTACAAAATTTTAAAAATAAAAACCAAAGAAGCATAGTCTGGATTTGTATTCAGGCAACTTTATTTTGATACTCCTAAAGCAAGTACAGTGCAACCATCAGCCTACAGGAGTCAAAACAGCTCCGGCTCTTTAAGACAGAATGTGGAGCATTTCTAAGTGCTATAAAGTCTTACAACACATTCTCCATTGTATTTAGCTCTAGACTTTGACTAGGTCGCTCTAACACATTAATATTTAGTCCTCAAGGGCAGGTGTCTTTCGACCATTTCCTGACTGAGTTCAACTGAATCAAATGAATGTTTCATTAATAGGCTCCTGCAGACCTGATGATATGCTGAAGAGGTAATCCAGGCATTTCAATCAGCTGTGTTGCAGCACAAACACATATAGAACATGCAGGACACTGGCCCATTAGAACTGGAGTTGAACAACCCTAATTTAAACCATTAGGGGTCATTGTCCTGCTGAGAGGAAAACCTCTGACCCAATCCCAAATCTTTTTCAGCTTCTAACAGTTTTTTCTTCAGTATTGCTTTGCATTTAGCTCTATCCATCTTCCCACAAACTCTGAGCAGTTTCCCTGCCCCTGCTGAACAAAAGCACGTGGCTGGTATGTTCAGAGAAAGCTGCTGAAGCAATTTTTCTCCAAAAAGCATTTTGTATTCAAGATACTCGGATTAGTTTTGGTTTCATCTGACCACAGCTCATTCTTCCACGTGCTTGCCATGTATCATACATGACGAGTGGAAAACTGCTTACAAGACTTCTTATGGCTTTCTTTTTGTAAGTCTTCCATAAAGGCCAGATATCTGGAGTGAAGCACTCATAGCTGGCCTGTTCGCAGACTGGCCCACTTAGTGTTTGTGGTTATAATATGACAAAATGGGAAAAAGTTAAAGGCAGTATGAATAGATTTGTAAGGCGCTGTAGTGACTGAGGATGTTATTGGTGTATGGGCTACCTGAATAGTCCCTATCATCAGTGACGGCCGTCTCCTCCCTGTCCACAGTGTAAAGCAGGGTTGTGACCAGGCCCTGGTTGGGCTGCAGGTACAGAGACACCAGCTCTGGTAGCGTCTTAAACCGCTTCGGCTGAACGCCCTGGGATGTCTGAGAGGGAGAGAGGGGAGCATAAACACACAGACAAGTCATTTCCTGCGGGGAATTATCTCCATGAAAACATCCAAACTGCTTGGCTACTGGTGGTCAGGCTGCCAAATCTCCGGTGACCCCTATTGTTCCATATTTAATGTTGTGGAAGCAAACGCAGCCAAGTAAGCTAAATATAATTCGAAACAGGAAGAGCTGTTTCGATAAACACTGAGTGGAGCAAACTGGATGCTAAGAAGGCAAAAAGACATTTTCTCCATAACCAGGGCTAAAAAAAAACTCCAGCTAAAAAACAGGGGAAAAGAAAGAGGTCTGTCATGGTTTGAAGCACCATGCTGTCGTGTGCATGTCCGTCTGGAAGTGAGGCCCGTAAGTGGAGGGGAGGGGGGAGGTTTACAGCTGTTAGCCACAAGGCACAAAGCGGCTGCTGTCTATGTGTGTGTCCGCGCATGCATGTATTTGTGTAAGACAGCTCAGGGCCAACACAAGCATCTCTCTTGCCTGCCAGCTGTTGCCAAAGCACCACAAGGAAACGTGTGCGTCATCTTTGTACCTGCACGGCCAGAAAACCCTCATCATCTGGTAGGATTCTGTAGGTGTGGACGTGCTTCTGAAACCTGCAGGGACACACAGGGAAGATTAAACACACCACAGACAGACGGATGAAGGGACAAACAGAACAAGGAAGAAATGAAGCAAGGAGATATTTATTTTGTTTCAGTCAAGGAAAACATAAACTTAGTCAACAGGATTGTGTGTGCATGAGTGTGTGTGTGTGTGTGGTTGGGGGGGGTTTCAGACACTGCAGAGAGCTTCAACCTGTTGCTGTCTATCACAGTTGTGACTGCCTGCTTTATCCTTACTGTAGCATGATACAGTAAAACAGAACCCCAGACTTTATCCATTGAACTGTTAAAGGGACAGGACCAGGAAATAAAACTGATGAATATGAGTTCAAATGTTTTGATTCAGAGTGTTTCTGACTGAAAGTGGGTCTGATCTCTTTTTGTTTTTTCAACCAATCACAGATCAATGCTCTGATATTACAACGTGCCTGAAGCCCCAAGCGGGAGAGTAATGATTTACATATTTGCAGCTCGTGTCTGTCCAGTCAACCGCTCACGTATGTCCAATTTTCTAAGCAAACGCTGTGGTTGTTGTCGGTTGGTGCAAATATGCTTGTGTGTTTTCACAATTTCAGGCCTCAGCATTGCACCCTATGCAAAATGCTTGTGCGACGCTTTTACAACCATATCAACATTTTCCCTATTTACCCATAACTGTGTCAATAGGGATTAAAGGAAATGAGAATTTATTCAGTTCTGACAACTGATGGTTCTTCTCATATGACAGGGCTAAAACTAGGATGAAACCTGTGATGGTTTCAACTGAGGAGGGGCAAAGCATGACATAAAGATAAGACGGTATGAGTTATTGTCAGCTATGGACAAATCAATCACCCATCAAAAATGGTCAACTCTTCTGAACTGGCTCCAACCAGTGACTGGTAGATTGATGTTATTTGCTGTTCATGACAAGCATAAAAAAAAGAAATCACACTTTTTTTGTTTTCTGCTGCTGTTTTAAAACATAGTCAATCTGGAAAGCCCCTTATTTTCTGTTAGATTTCAAAACTACAT
Organism: Anableps anableps; assembly: GCA_014839685.1. Classification (NCBI taxonomy): domain Eukaryota; kingdom Metazoa; phylum Chordata; class Actinopteri; order Cyprinodontiformes; family Anablepidae; genus Anableps; species Anableps anableps. Next base: position 20,140,990 of record CM026068.1, on the reverse strand, counting down.
CCTCTGTTAAAAAAAACTTGAACTGTTATGGTTAGTAATTGGTCTTTTAATGAGATCACAAGGAAGAGAAAAGTTTTGAATGTGCTAAGATAATAAAAAGGGATTCAGCAAAAAAACAAACAAACAAACAAACAAACAAAAAACGAATCAGCAGGCCAGACCTCAAAGGGAATCAGGAAGTATCAGATGGTAAAAGTGAACTGAGCCCTGAAGGTTTTAAACCCAAATATTATACATTTCCATTTTTATTATGCATTGTGCATACAAAAAACTCTTTCACAAGTAAATAACAATCACCTCCATGTAAATGGCTAAATGCCAAAATTAATCATTCTAATAGATAAAATCTGCAACACTTCAAGTCTTTGAATTAACATAAAATTTTCTCTTCAGTTTTCACACTATTCCTTTACAGACTGCAGCTATATTTTCCAAGCAGCTCAACACCAGTTCCTGCACCAGGGGTCCCTTTCAGAAAGCAATCATTGAAAAGAGTGCACCGCAGTACATGCAGGAACAGTGGAGCTCTAAACTGAGGTCAGACGGACATAATGTGGAACTTAGACCAGAAGTTCCTTTGTTGAACTGATTTTTATACACAACAGCTTTTTTTTGGCAGACTGCTGCCAGCAGCACTTCCATGTATGAGCTCAGAGCAACACTGTAAACAAGATAAATATTGGCATTGCATTCAACAGCACAATGTGCTGGAGGTCCCCTGGCAGCGAATCCACATGCAGGCGTCACAGCTGTATACAGTGGGGTTTGTGTGGGTTTTCCTGCTGGCAGCTGATGAGATCCTTTGTAGCTCTGTGGAGTAAATGCTATTGTTTCTGTGGCTGCAGAGTTAACATGGGGAGGGAGCTGGAGAAAGAGAACAGAGTTTATTATGGGATGAACTCTTTACTGTGTGAGTTTACTGTGTGTTGTTCCTGTCAACAATAGGTTTGTGTCATTGACTGTAATTGTCCTACTGGTTCCTTTTGGTACCCACCCTTTTCTGCCCCACTCAGATGCACAGAGATTTCTCCCATTTTCACTGCTCACGCAGAGAATTATCATTGCTGCAGAGTGCTGTGAAAAGGATTTGTTCCATACAGATTTCTTTTGTTTTTGTTTTATCATCTCATTTAAATGTTTCAGTTTACCAAATCAATTGTAATATATTAAAAAAAAAAAAAAAAACAACAAAAAAAACTGAGATAGAAAAAGCAGTTTTCAAATAATTTCATTTATTAAAAAAAACAAAACAACAACAAGCCATAAAGTAGCTGTTCCCCCTTTTAAATCTGGAATTAACTTTTATTAAACACATTTTTTTAGAAAACAGAGTTCACAATTTTAACAACCAAACACAGGCTTGATTACTGTCACACCTGTGGAATCAAGAAATCTCTTAAACAACCCGAGGTAGGCTATAAAATCTCAAAAACACATCATGCCCCAATCTCAAGCAAATCATTGACATTTATTAATCTGAAAGGGGTTCCTGTGGCAAACCATCTCAGCAGTGGCCAAGATACCAAAATTACTCCAATAGGGCGCCAATGGCTCACCCAGGAGATCACAAATGAACCAGGAACATCTAAAGGCCTCAGTTGCCTCAGTTAAAGTCAATGCTCATAATGCAACAGTAAATAAGTGACTAGTCAAAAATCCTATTCATGGGAGTGTTTGACCTATAGGCCAAAACCACTACTGTTCAAAGAGAACACAAAGGAGCCATGTCTCACATAAAAACATCTCAATGATCCCCAAAGAACTTTGGAGGAATTAGGAATGTGTGTGTCCCATTATATCTAGTGTAAAACTAACAGTATTTTAGGAAAAGAACATAATTTTAACAAACATGGTGGTGGCAGTATGATGGTCTGGTGTTGCTTTGTTTCTTTAGGAACTGGGTGAACTCAGCACTCTCCTTGAGTTTTAGCATCTTAGTGATTAAGATGTAGATCAGGTGTGATCATGAAATACAGAGACAGTCCATCCAAATACATCCAAAATATGCTACTTGGCAGGCAGAGCTTGTATGCATGGTCCCTGAAGTAGTATCACTACCAAAAACTATTTACAACAGTTCTTTAAAAATGTGATCTTACGCCCACTGAAATGGCAAAGAGGATTAAAATTCAATATAATGTGCTGCTTCAGAATATTTATCAAGTTGATAGCTACAGCGATGCATATTTACTCATTTCTGCATTTTTTTTGTCTCACTTAAGTAATCTCGCCACCAAGTCAATTCCCAGAATCAATACTTGCATAGATTTCCCTGCACCTGGGTAACAATTTCAGTTTCATGAAACACACAACTAGGGAAACCTAACTAGATTTGGATCATCTAACAGAGAGTGGCGACTAAATAAGTTACAGCAGCAGAATAATAGAAGATGGTAGCGAAAACAAAGTTCTAGACAGTGAAGAGATGCTGAGATGATCCTGAACTCATTTTTACAAACGTTAAGATCAACACAGTTCTGTAGATATAATTTAAATCACCCAAAATACAGTTGTGTCTGTAATTTAAATATGTATAATCTGAAGGCTAAAACCACTATATCAGTGCATGTTATAATAACAAATACAGTAGAATTAAACCTCCACAAGACAGGTCTTACCTTCTTGGTGAGGAATACTTTGACAGAAAAATCCATGTTTCAAACACAGACACAAAGTCCTGACACGTTAAGACGTGCTGTAGTTATACTGAAAACCGCAATCCTGACTGTAAAAATAGAAAATCCAATGTGTCTGGCACAGAGATTTCTTTTCTGTGTAGTTTAACTGCTGGCTGGACTACCCCTTGTTAAAAACTAAAAATAGATTTACAAATTTACTGTATCACCTTATTTCCTGTGATTATTAAATAGACAGTGATGCATGTAGACAGACAAAGCTTTGCAGATTTAAATGCGTAGCAAGAGGAAATGAAAGGCAAAGGCCTTCAGCCAGACCTCAGAATCCGTGGCATGCCAGAATAAAAAACCCTTTCTACACTGCTGGCAACTCCAAAGTGCATAAAAAAGGAGTCACAAGGGTGACTTCAAGAAGCCAAAAGTGGATAAAATAATATGTTTTTGGACTAAAAATTAGCTTTTAATGAAGTTTAGAGCCTCATTTAATCAAAACTGGACCAGATTCATGTGTTAGTACAGGAGCATGGACATGGGACTCAACGAAATAATAAACTTAAGGATTTATGCATCAGGTATAGTTGATTATATTTCCGATTCGGAAAGCCAGAACCGGTGGATGCACCATACCCAGGCTGCAGTAACGACAACACTCTTCAGTGTGGATGCTGTTACTGAGGGAAGAAGGTTCTAAATTAGCCGTTTTAAGTATCAGTTAAGTATCAGAGATGTATTTTCTCAGATGTCTCTGGTCGATTCAGGCTGCAAGAACGAGCAAGACTTTCAGGAAGTCATATCAATTAGAGAAAGATTACTATTTTTTATCCATTTGAGGATTCAACCTCTGTCATGGAGCATGTTGGATTTGCAAATGTTGGCAGCCTTTTGGAAATCTCAGAGTTATGGTAAGGAACTATATTCTCTCGAGAATACACACAGACATTGCTTTAGTACTGCTAACCATGCTAATCACTAATCGAAGATGCTAAAGACTGTTTAAAATGTCAACTCTGTATTATTTTGTCTTTGTTTAAAAATAGTTTAATCCTGTTTCATAGTAAGTACACTGAGATTTAGGCAAGTCTATCTATAAACTAGTTTCAATGATTAAACTAGGTAATCAATCTGGGTAACCCAACCCCCATCTGTACCCACTTCCCCGAGCTCAGGCTTACACTAGTTTTAGGCAAAGAAAGAAAGCAACGTGATGAGCTGCTTGTCAGTCTTTTAGTTTTGTTTCCTCACAGTAGAGCTGTTCCTAACAACTATAAAAAGCTCTGTGGTTGGCTGCGAGAGCAGTCCTTACGCACCACCAGTTCCAGGGAACTAAAGTTCCATCGGATTACTTTGATTCAAACAATGATGCTTTAATTTTTTTTTCTTTTTAAGAGTTTTCTGTTTTAGTTGTCATACAACAAAAGGGTTATGAGGTACTTAACCACATGTTAACCACACCAACATTCTTACCTCCTGCTGACGCAGCTGCTGTGTTTTGCCATTTCATTTAACAATACAATTATTTTATTTTAAAGTTTAAGACTGCATCTGTGCTTTAAAATATTTTAGGACGACAATCAGTCAGACAGTAACTTGGGCCCAGCTGAATATTGTCTTTAACAACTTTCTTCATAGTTGTTTCAGCTGTCAGCTTAACTGAGTTGTGTGCTGTTGCCAGACAGGAACAGATAAGATTGATTTAAAACTACAGGGAAAGAAACTGCTTTCCAAATATGTTCATATCCCTTGAGGTCTTTCACACTTCGTCATCTCATACCATGAACCTCTATGGGTTTTATTGGGGTTTTATGTAGATGGTGTGCTTCATTTGTTTGTTACAAAATGTAAAAAACATGGATCCTTTTCCATCCAGTTTACAATAACGTTATTTTATGGTGGTATATCACATTCATTACAGTAAGATAAATTTCAGCTTGTGGATGTGTCATGATTTTTTTTTTTTCCAAGTTCAAGGGATAAGAATAAGTCTGCAGGACACAGTAAATGTGAAGATAAAAAAATTCTCATTGAGCCAGTTTTACTTTGGTAGACAAAGAAAGAGGACATAAACTAATCAGTAAACTCTGTGTTTAGTACTTTGACATATAAAACTTCTGCTTCTTCAGCATCTTCTTATTGACATCCCTCCTTGATATATTTATAATGAAATTAATGTAATTCAATTATCATAACATTTTTTCCAAGGGTATTAAACAAAACTGAAAATACTTTCTGCTGTTAAATGACGTGGATAACGTGCAGATGACTGATAAACTGATGGTTCACAACAATTTCAGACCCTGAGAGAGAACATTATAATATTTAGGTAGCATGGACAATAAGAAATTATTAAAAAAAAAAAAAAAAAAAAAATCATTGAAAAACTGGACAACTATAATACCTGGTACCTTAGTATCCTGTTACATGCAATGCATGCCCGGGTCGTATCATTCAGGAAAGAATCAGATTCATAAGAATGCTTTCTGAATTATTAAAAAAAAAAAAAAAAAAAAAAAAAAAACTATTTTGAAGTACAAACTAGCTGTGGTTTTTCAGTCGTTCTGCGACTAAAAAAACATCTGCATTAGCAGCCCAAGTGTGAAGAGACCAAATGTTTTAGTCACATAACTGCTGTATATCTGTGAAGTCTGAGAGCTGATATTTACTCCATGTCTTCTGATGTTGAATACTATTTCCTTTCTCTCATGTGCCAAAATATCACTTTGACCTCTGTTTTGCTTTAGATCAATTAAAATAAGCAGCATGTAATCTTTGTTGCATTTCAGAGGGTTAGAGTGACATGAGGAGGGAATGAGATAAAGGAAATTTTCAGCATCAGAAGAAATGAGTAAAAGTTGGCTAAGAGGACAAAGGGCGCAGCTCTGCGACTTAAAACACTTAGAGCCTCTTCACACCTACAGTGATAACAAGGTTCTTTCCTTTTTCTTAATGCAGCGAAATTATTAAAAGGTGAGAAATGAGGGGTCTGACAAGATCATCTTTTCCATTCAGTCTCAGAACTGCTTTAATAATGATGTCTTTAAATGACATTTAAACATTTTTATGAAGCTGAGTGTTTCCTGAATGATAAAACACTAGTCTATATGGCATGTAAAAGGATATGAAGATACTATATATTACACCTTTGGATTTTTTTCCAATTACTTTTTTCACTTTTAGAAGCAATATTTCCAATCAGCTTTAGAACTATGATATTATCAGTCTTCTGAACAGCACTGTCTCCTTATTTAGCTTTTAAAATACCATGTGTTTATGAATGGTGACATAAAATCATTATTATAAAGACATTCATCACTCTTACCATTAAATTATCACATGAAGTGGTCCAAGGTAAATTAAATTCGTTCCACTTTTACTTTCATTTGCATTAATGTCCTATAATCAAAATAATCTTATTATATTCGACACGAGGTTTTAGTACATGTTTTAGTAGAGCTTTGAATTACAATAACTTTAATAATAATGGATATATTATAAACTAATGACCACTGTCTTCAGTAAAATGTTGAAGAACGAGATGTGTTATATGAGAACACAATACAAATAAAACATTTTAATCTTACAGTTCAGCTGAATGAATTGCGAGTTATACAACCACTACATTTTATCTTCACAAAAGTAGTGCCTTGCAACAATATTTTTACACCACTAACTTTCCACATTTTGGTATGTTACAATCCAAAAAAAACATAAATGTATTTTATCAGGATTTTATGCCATAGATTAACATAAAGTAGTGCATAATTGTAAAGTAGAAGGCAAATGATAGATAGTGTAACAGATATTTCCTACAAATAATGATCAATATTGTATGCAACTATAAACAAGTAAATCATAGGTTCATTAAAGCAAGAATAAAATATTTACAGTGACTTTGTCTACAATTACTTGAGACACAGTCACTGCACTCAGGTGATCTCCATTCCACTCCTTGTAAGACTACAAGCACCAATGGGCTGGAGCTTTGTTGAATTAGGTCAGTCACTTTAAAGGGGGTGAACATGGAATCACTTATTTTTAACATATTTTTATTTAATTATCATTCTTTTGTAGAAATCAGTTTTCCATTCAGCATTAAAGAGTTTTTTTGTAATGCTATTATCAAAAAAGTCTTTTTTTTATTTGCAAAAGCAATAAAAGGGTAAAACATCTGAGGGGGTGAATACTTTTTATAGTCACTGTAATTTGGGTAGCATGATAATGGTCCTCCAAGACTGATTGTAAACAACTCAAAAGCAGCAGGTGGTGATTTTGTATTTTACTAAACCACAACTATTTTCTTCAAAAGAGACAGCAAATAATAAAGGTGAAGATGAGGTGCTTGAATAATCCTCTTTGAGTAGCAGTAAGACTGTCTGTCAGGTTCTTTCTAACTAAAGTCGACAGAGAATATGAAGAAAAGTGACTGATTTAAAAAGTAAAAGTAGACAGGAAGGGAGAGGCAGGAAGAAATCTAGGAACAAATGATACATTAATGTCAGGAATGCTGTTGGTGACAAGGTGATGCTCCACATCCTTCCAGGAAGTTATAGTCTTTCAATGTTTAATGACCAACAAGAGAAACAAAAGATATCAAAAGCAACCATGCTTTTTCCAATGCAAGGAGTGCATGTAAAAGAATGGTGCATTACAGATCAGATAATAATGTTCAGCACTTTGCTCTAGCTCACATACAACAACCTAAATCCCAAAAACTGAAAATAATTTAAAAACTGAAAGTAAATTAATGACAAAAATTTTGAAATTCTACCTCTAGAAACATTTAAGTCTCCATAACTTCTCTTGTGACGAGCGGTTTCGACTCCAGCAGCCAATAAATGAAAAGCCCTGCTGATGTGTTTGGATAGATCTATGAAAGTATAGCACAAAATGATGCTCTGCTGGTGTCTAAACATGCAACACGCCACAGAGCATGGGGTAAACTATTCCAATAGGGGATGTAGGTCAAGCCAATGTCAGAACACTGAATAACATGGCTTTGTGTTTCCTGCATCTGTGCATTCTTTTCAACTTCGTGAGTGCAGTGTCGTTTTAGACTCTCAAATTTAACCACGCCATTGCTGCATTTTATTTCCCCAGGTTGGGGTATTTCCTGCTGTCAACAAGATAGCCAGTTTAAGCTTCATCTGCTTATTAGGGATTCTTTTTTTGAATAGACTTTGACTTTCTTTTCTGTAATGAAAGTTGAAAATTTCATCACTCTCTTGAGTAAACAGGCCTCTAAAGTCCCACTGAACAGACAGCGTGCGCTTTATGTGCAATGTTTTCTCATTTCACAACCCACTTTGCAAATATATATATATATATATATATATATATATATATATATATATATATATATATATATATATATATATATATATATATATACACCGAAGTGCATGTAGATATCTCAGACGATCTAACTCAGCAACTTTAATTCAATAAGTAGTTAACAAAAAGATTCAGGTAAAGTGCTTCTTAAGCATAAAAGCTATTTTAATAAGTTAAAGAAAGAAAACTGTTTGGACAGACTGTCAGTATGTTCCAGTCCTTCAGTGTCTCATGTCGTAATATGACGTGTAGCTCTTTACCATCTGACTCTGTTTAAATTATACCGACAGAGAGTCTTAAAACAGTGTTTTTACTTATATTGGCTTTCAAACAGAAGTCTCAGTGCCCAAGTAAACATCACATCAGATTCTACAGATCTAGTATGTGGAGCACCCCAATGCTCCATTTTGGGCCCACTTCTTTTTTTTTTGCCATACATATAGAAGAAATTGAACAGATCACTAATAATTTCTAAGACATCTCCTATGAATTATATGCAGATGACAAACATCCTTCAATCAAATCTAATCTGTGGACTGAATAAGACATCTCACTGAGCTAAAACAAGTCCAACAACTCAATAGCTATGCATCTTAAATATTCCCAGATTTGAATTCAAGAGATTGCAGTAATTCATGAAAGCGTGCCACCCTTCCCTTCCTTTCCTATCTACAACCATCTCCAGACCCTGCAGGCCGCCTGCAGCAAAAGGTCCTGTATAAAAGAAAACGGCGCTGCAGGGAACCACATTACACAGAGACGGACTGGGGCAGCCCAGAGGTTTGGGCCATGCTGGGGTTTCACTGCTGGCCAGACAGACTGTGCCTCTCCTCTCTCCCACTCATTTCCCTTCAAGGAGAAAGTAAACACAGGCTTCACCTACAATTTCATCACATTTTCTGCAGCAGGGCAGGTTTATTTATAACTTATACAAGCTGAGCTCTGCAGAGTAATAACAGACTGTGGAGAGTCTTTCAACACCAGGGACTCTCTGGGAACATATGCGTGATCTGGCTGTGGGCTCAAAACACAGTTTAAGCTAAAACAAAGGTAAATAAAGCAAAAAGAAGTTACTCACAGCACACACAAAGCGTAAGCCCCGGTAACACTCTCGCTGTCCCGCACCAGAAAGCTGCCGTCTCTCCCCGCTCGGGCCAGCAGCTCCTCGGCCGCCGCTCGGCTGAGGTCCCGGTGGTACCACATCGGCGGAGCGGGCCCCAGCGGAGAAACCCCTCCGCCTCCTCCCCCGGCCATGGCCACAGCCCTTCAAACCGGGTTCAACTCGAGCCGCTTCCCGTCTCTCTCCAACAGAGACAGAGAAACAACAATAATCCAAAGAAGGAAGCTGGGAGGGTCAGAGGAAGCGGAGAAAAGTTAACCTTATCCCAGCGGAGGCAGCGGCGGGGGAACAAGCTGTTAATCTGTGAAGTTAGTTAAATCTGTTTGCGGCTGTTCGCCTCAGTTCCTGAAAGGCGCACCACCCTCCTCTTTCGCTTCCAGTCCCACGGAAATCAGGTTTTGTAAATCCACGCAGGACACAGGGCAGAAACAGCGGGGCACCAACACACAGTCAGCAGCCGTGGCGTGTCAAAATAAAGCGCTTCCTGGTGGGAGGAAGCGCTTTATTTTGGAAGTTACACCAAGAGGGTCTGTTAAAGGGAGCTGGTGGTTTTCCGTCAAGTTCATTTCTGGTCGGCGGAACTCAAAAATGAGCCTGGAGGGATGGAGGAGGAGAAGGAAAGGAATACAGGAGGCAAAGCAAATGTTTGGACACATTCTGTATTACAGTAAATTGGAATACCATTGAAAAGTTCATTTATTTCAGTTATAAAAAATTACATTTATAATTAAATGATTTTAAAAAAAAATTCCTCATGAGACCAACTTTTTAAAAAATTTAAATATGTTATATCCCATACAGTTATGGGGGAAGACTGCTGGCCTCACAGTTGTTTAGAACAGTTGTTCCCAAAGTTCGGATCCAGACCCCACATAGGGTCACGAATATGTAAGTTTGGGCTCCTCAGATCCTCTTCAGAAATTAACCTCAATACCAAAAATGATGATGAGGAAACATAAGCATTTTAGAAATGTAAAAGATAAAAAAATAGGACTTTAAAATGAATAAAAGCAACAAGTTGGCCAGTAAACTGTCTGTTAATGCTGATCGTGTTCTCATTGTACCACTTTTTAACTGACTCGCTTGTGTGCTTAACAGAAAGTCAGGGTCATGATCCTTATACATTTTTATTTTATGGGGAGGAAACTGAAAGGTTTAGGAACCACTGCTTTAGAAGACAGTAAATCAACTCTCCCACCCACTCATGAATCAAAATCAGCCATCTACCAGAAAATATTAGAGAACTTCATGCTTCTTTCTGCTGACAAGCTTTTTGGAGATACTGATTCTTTTTTTTTTTTTTTTTTTTTCCCAGCAGGACTTGGTACTTGCCCACACTGCCAGAAGTACCAAACCTGTTTTAATGACCATGGTATGACTGATACAATCTCCCAGCAGTGAACTTTGGCAGCATTAGCACAGGTTTTTCAGGGTCAGGATTTGTCTTGGTGGAAACACAAAAACAGCACTGGAACCAGTTTGGTGGAAAAGGCCCATGAGTTTAATTTGGCTAACAAAAGAGAGTCTAAGGAGTGTTGCCAAGAAGATGAGACACCAGAGACAACAATCAGACCAACCGAAGACCACTATAAAAGCAACCTGGGCATCCTGAACAAGTCAGCAGAGCCATAGACCGATCACCTCCATGCCACTCTGGATTGTTGCAGTAATTCTTGCAAACAAAGCCCTGAACCCGGTACTCAGTGCAGATGCTGTACAGTACATGTAATTTTATTTTTTACAGTAGGCCAAGATTTTTATTTATGCAACTATTTTTCTTCCTTTACACTTTAAAGGCATAGATCAAAACTTTAAGAGTTAGAAAATGTTGCCTTTTATGCAAATCCTATTTCATTAACCTTTAAACCTATTTCATGTTTGCACTGAACAGTTATTTACATACAAGCCGATGATTATTTTCTGGAGAAATAGAAGTTCAAGGCCAGAGTGTGTGTGTGGAGCTCACTGGGTAAAGCTGGTGCAACATGTACAGAACTGTTGGTCCTTGATGTAGCTATCTTGGATCCTGTGCCAACTCTACAGAAATTTTAGTATGAACTCTTTCTTTTTGTTGTGCATTTTTGTATGTTTTGTGGTTTTCAAAATAGGTGGGACAAAATCATTTCCCACCTATTTTTCATTTGAGTTTTTTGACATTTCTAGAAAATGGCAAAAAGAAAGACAAGACACAGCATTAAATGCTATTGTTTCTTTTAACTGTTCCACTGAATCCAGACTCACCAAATGGCCAAACACTGACAGCAATAATGAACACATCTTTAATTCAAAAACTATTTTTACCTACTATCTCTTGTCACAAGAGACCATTAGATGGGCAAGCAGCTGCCATGAGGACATCACTGATAACTTTGCCAGTCAAAAAGCCAGGAAGCAGACATTTTGAAGACAATACCCTGACTGTTACTGTGAAAAAACTGTGTTTAGTTTGAGACTGTGTCGTTAAATGAGCATTATTTTACTAATGATTTGTTTTCATCGTTGCACTTTGAAATTGATGATGTTTTGTTGTATTTTCTTATTTACAGTGAGCATTTTATAAATACTCAAAATCTGTCCTATTTATTGACATATAGGGGATTGTTGTTTTTCTTGTAATATAGTTTTTTTTTCATCAGTTTAACTCACCTCAAGATGTATAATTTTAACTGTAACCTGTTTTGCTTGTAAAGTGTAATAGACTGTAGCATCTTCAAGTACCATCTAAAGTTTCAGGAATCTCTTCATTGTAGTTTTATAAATAGGGGCCCGCAAACAGCATCTCACTTACGGCCCCCACAAAGCTAGAAACAACCCTGCTCTTGTGAATAGTTTTAGAGTTGCCAAGATTTTATCTGGTAACTGGACTAAAATAGCCCCAACTACAGCTACAACACATACAAATAGATTACACTCTGTAGAGATAATCTATTAATGTAGTACATATCAGAAAAGCCACACTAGTACTTTCACTTTCATACTTTTACTGCTGCTAATAATGTTTATATACAAGTAGTTATTAATAACTGCTTGCTCTGTTACAAATAACCTGAGATATCATGCAGAAATTAGATTACATAATGATAGAACATGGCCCTGGATTTAAAAAAAAATCATATGTGTAAATTAGCTTTACTGTCATCACAGACAACCTTTAAGCTGCTTTGCACATTTTAATTAATGAGAATACACATTTAACTTTTTCTGAGTGAAGATTGTTTATCATGTGTACTCTTACTTTTTATGTCTTATTTCAGATAGTACAAATTTACTTCACCATGCTGCTTTGGTTGTATGTTAGCGTAATTTGGCCAGCCTAATTATGCAATTTTTAAAAGTGGTATAATAAGTAAATGAGAAGAATAATAGGATTAGATTCTCTTTTACATGATTGCACACCAAAAATATTTTTTAAATTGCTACATCATGTTAAACAGGACAATTTTTGTTTACCTCAACTGCTAAAAATAGTCCTAAATTAAATTTTCTTCTAAGTTAAAACCACTGTTTAATGATATAGTTAAAAAAAAAAAAAAAAAAAAAAAAAAAAAAGCTATCAGTGTGATCTTAAGGAATTTACCTACTCTTAGTTGTAGCCTAAACTGGCAAAGTCTTCACTAATGCCAGAGGGATTTCCTCTGTGGGTATCTACAGCCGGTGGGAAGGGCTTGCTCTAGCAGTTTCTCAACATACACTGTAATCCAGTTATGCAATTCTATTTTTCCCAGACCACACACATTTACACACAGGAGGTGTAGCTGCCAACCTGAGGGACAGACTGCCACGCCGCAAGAACAACAACAACAACAACAAAAAAAAAACTGGCCACTGACATGGATGATTCAGCCCTTTTAGACTCTGGAATGAAGTTTGAATAGTCATGCAAACAAAGTAAGACGTCAACAGCAAAAAGTGTGTGTGTCCTAAGTGTGGCCAATGATCTCAGAGAAGCTGAGTATTAATAACAGCAGGGTAATTTCTGGTTATAGCATCACTCTGTGTATCTGTCTGAATGTGAGTTGACTGTGAAAGTATGTGGCCTATAACAATATATCTGCAGACAGAAAGCTGCAAAAATCAGATTAAATGTTAGATATACTTTTTAATAAAATCCCTAAAATACAACTGGTTTTGTGCTAGTTTTTTACTTCCTTATATATTTGTTTTTGGTTTTTGTTGCAAAATTGAAATCCTAAAATATACAAACATCCACAACTGACCAGCTTCTGTACATGCAACACAAAGAAAAATTCTTACATAACTGCTGCTGTGTACATGTGGTTTGACAGGAAAGGCAGGTTATATTTTGAAAAGTCATTTTTCATTTGTGACAAGTAAGCATGGGATATCCATTCACTAGGAACAGAAATTAGTCTGGGGTAATGTTTTCTGTCCTGTTGTCCACTGTTTTTCCTTAAACCTGGGATCCTCATATGTGGACAATAATGCATGTCAATACAAGAGTTTGGGTCTTAGGAGGTTAATTAAGGTTTTCTGCCTAAAACTCTTCTTATCTTATGTATCTGACTAAAGGGGTGTGAAATGCTGTGCCAAGCATGCTTAATAAATATAAAATTAACCAGTACAGTGGCTTGCAAAGGTATTGATATCTCCTGAACTTTTTCCACATTTTGTTACACTGCAACCAAAAACTTCAGTTTATCTTAATGGGGTTTTATGTGACAGACCAACACAATATTCTTCATCATTGTGAAGTAGAAAGAAAATTCATGGTTCTGAAAAGTTTTTAATAAATAAAAATCTGAAGAGGAAAGCATGTGTTTGGATTCAGCCCCATTTGCTCTGATACCCCTAAATTACAACCAGTTTTCTTCAGACGTCACATCAATAATACCATTGTTTAGTTTTATTTAAAAGCAAAAACAATGTTAAGATATTCAAGCACAGATGAGAAACAGCAGTAGAAATCTTTGTGTCTGGAAAAGGTTACAAAGCCATGTCATTATTCACAAAAAAAAAAAAACAAACAAACAAAAAAAACAAACTGTGGTGAAACTTCCCAAACAGACTGATCTTAACTTACTTAACTTAAGTTAAGTGACTGGGCAAAATTGCATCCGTTGGAGAGTTCCTAGGTGAAAACCACAGCTGACCAGAAAGAACATAAAGGCCCGACTCTTTGTTTGCTAAGAAGATCTTCGTTATCCTCAAGGCATTTGGGAAAATATCCTGTGGACTTATGAGAGATAAGTGGAACTTTGTGTGCATCCTAATGTAACATTTCAGAAAAAGACCATCAACACGGTGTTGGTATAGTGATGGTCTTGGGTTGCTTGGCTGTTTCAGGACCTGGACAGTTTAATGTAAAGGATTGAAAGTTGAATTATACTCCCGACCAGAAAATCCTGAAAGAAAACATACATTCTGTTTTGACCTTAGATATTTTATATAGTTCACCTCTGAATGGCCCCCAAAAATGAGTTTTGGAGTGGTCTAGTCAAAGTCTGAACTTAAATCTGATTAGAATTGTAAAGACTCACAGGGAGGACCCGGAAATTCAACCACACATAGAAGTACGTAAAGGAAAAACAAGTTTATTTAGTATCAGGAACTGGTAGCAGCTCAGGAAGAAACAATGAAGGTCTCCAAAAGGGAATCCAACGCAGCACCAGGTGCTAGACGGTAATCAGGCAGAGGTTATACACGGAGAGGCAGAGAGAGCAAACTTAACTTGAGGGTCAGGCAATACTCGGTGGTCGTGAAGCGGAGCTTGAGTCAGGGTCCAGAAATCCAGAACCAAAGGAATCTGTAACGGGCTTGGCAGGAGGGGAAGATCCGTGGACCGAAAAGGGTCAAAGAAACACAAGAAGGCAAGGCATGAAACGCTGGATTTCTACTGGCTCGTGGCTGTCAATAATCTGGCAGGGAGGCAGGGGCTGAGAGGAGTTAAGTAGAGCAGGGCCCAGGTGGCACAGATCAGCAATCAGGTGACACAGGTGAGTTGAATGAAAACTAACACAGCATGGACAGGACAGAACGTGAATCATGACAAGAATGTTGTGACATCAGCCTGAATAAGCCATTCATTCCCAAAAACTCTCCTATGTAGCTGAATTAAAACGATTTTGAAAAGAACAGTGGGTCAAAATTCCTCCACAGTAATCTAAGAGACTCCCTGCCAATTATCACAAAGGCTTTGCGATAGTTATTGCTGCAAGGAAAGGATATCAGGTTATTAGGCTTAGGGCGGTTTGCATTGGTTTTCCCTTTAATAACTGAAATCATCACTTGAAAACAGATTTTTGATTTTTACTCAGGTTATCTGTGTCTGATATTAAATTTTATTTGATGATTTGAAAGATTCAACTTTGACAGAAAAGCAAAAAAAGAAGAAATATGTAGGAACAAAAGCACTATGAGAGCACTGTATGTTATACTATCAAATATGATGTTTGTAAGAAGGAATGACACAAGCTGAGGCTCTTGTCTGTTAGATTAGATAAAGTGGGTTTACTGTGATCTGAGTCTTTATACTCACTGTCAAACAGAAACACAAGGGTACAAATCAAGACTGAAACAAATGTACCTGTTTTCAAAGAATTTAAAACACTCTTAGGTTATTTATTTCTCCCCTTTTCTGTCAAACACAGGAACACATGCAGAACACACCCACCCAGGGGACTGAAACCTTATAATTACTGGAGCCCACTAACCACTAGCTGGCCCTGGGTGTTCATGTGACGATGTGATCACTGGGGCCAAGCGTAGAGGAGGTTTTTTTTTCTCAGTGCAGAGCCAAGGTCAGTCTTACAGTTTCCACACTGAGTATTAAATGTACACAAGGGGTTATTAAACTGA
The DNA here is from genome assembly GCA_014839685.1 of Anableps anableps. NCBI lineage: Eukaryota > Metazoa > Chordata > Actinopteri > Cyprinodontiformes > Anablepidae > Anableps > Anableps anableps. The sequence goes on along the minus strand of CM026068.1, from coordinate 20,125,090 downwards.
TCTTCAGTCTGTATTCAAGACAAATGTCAACCCAAGGGATCATAGAAGTAAATAATCTGGCTCTTCCTCTTTATGATTTCCATAATAAGGAGTTTGTTTTTTGCTTTTTTTGTCCTTATCTGTACAGATCTTTAAATATCTCCAATGTTAACCTAGAAGTGCAATTGCACTGATGTTACTTATGAAACGTCCATGTCATTGATGTTTCTCTGTCTTTATTCTGGAGGAGAAAGCCAAGTATTTGTGAAATGAACAGTTTTATTTCATAATAAGAACTATATACATTGAACTACATTAAAAGATTTGCATAACAGAAGACTTGTGCAAACCCTCATTCATTGCAGAGGATCAGTTGGTGGTTTGATGATGGTAGAGATACACGCAACCATGTGCACACTCAAACCTAAAGTCAATACAGAATCACCACACATGCAAAACTAAACACAGAAAGGTCCACCTAACATTTGAACTTGAGAGCTTCTTGTTCCGAGGTGACAGCACAAACTACCAAACCTCTGTGCAAAAAAAACCCATTGCATCTAATCATAAGCACAAATGTTTGTTGTTGTTCCTTTAGCTTTCCTTAGTGATTAACAGCAACAAAACTTTCCCTTTCAGAGTAAATGATTTAAAAATCCAACAGTTCGTTATATTGCCCAGACAAACTGGAGCCTCTATAACTGTAGGTGTCATGGTCAGCAGTGGTGCTCCACAAAGTAACAGTGGGGAGTTGGTGGTCAATGGATGGGAGGTGAGGTACACCCTTCTATGTCACTAGTACAACACAATGTTAACAGAGAGACACACAACCATGAAGCATTGGCCAAATAAAATAACATGCTAGTTTACAGATTGTACCGTGCAAGAACCAGGAGAATGTGCAAACTCCTCACACAAAGGCCCAGAAAGGCCCAGAGACCCCAAACAGGACTAAGTAGCAATTGAAAGAAAAGGATCAATGATGAACTGAGCTGCTTTAGAGTTGTGGAATAAGAATGGAAGCCTTAGAGATTTTGCCTTTAATTAGGAGGTTCAAAAACATTCATGTGAGAATTGACAGGTTCAGGAATTTATTGTACATGCTATAACTGAATGCCTGGAACATCAAACTTACCATGAAGCTATATTTTATTTAGTCAAACATTCTTTCTTAATAAATAGAATTTAGGTGTTTGGACCACATTTTGGAGCAGAAGGTGGCAAAACGCATTTCTTAAAAATCGAAGAATAAGCATGCTCAATGATTTTTTAAAAAGTAACAGACACGAAAAATGTGTTAGAAAACACTTTAATTAGGTTGTCCATTGTTATGTAGGATATGGAATAGGTATCATGCTAGAACATTGTTACAAAGAAAGATGTGACAGTCAGGAAGAGCAGTGTTGTCACAGGAAAACTTTGGCCCCGCTGAACGGTATTGAGGTAGTACTCGGCCACCTTCTTGTTGGGGTTTGTTCTGTTGAACCAGAGCTGCATGCAGCGACCAGAGTCTTTGGTATAGGTGGTGTAAAGGTAAGAGTTGGACCAGATTTGTTCACACATGGATTTGGGTGTTGCAAAGACATCAGTCCATTTTCTGCATTTACTGCCTTCAGGACACTTGTTACTACCTGTGAGAGAAATGTGGAGAATTACATAAATCCCACACAATGGAATATAAAGCAGTTATAAATTTGTACATAATGTCAAATATTTAACTCGCTATTATCAGTCCTGTTCTGTGTCTTTGTTGTTTGCTTCCTGTGTATCTCACCGGAGCTCCAGTCCCATCCCTTATGCCAATCTGTCTTACAAGTAAAATCATCCTTGCAGTCTTCCCACCACTGTTCACAATCCTCCTTACAAAGAGGCACATCCAAGACACGCTCCTTTCGCCACTCCTGATTCACCTAAACACAAGGGACAACTTTTTGTGACAGCTTTCTTTACAACACGTTTCCTGCAAATGAAGCTGTCTGTACTCTAGAAAATGTTCTATTTTGGATGAAAATTATATAAGTGAAACGTTTCAGTCTGGTTTTAAAGCCCACCATGCCATGGAGTCAGCACAAGTTTTCTTTTATTAATCATAGACTAAGTTTTCACAATGTTAGTTTTCGATGACAAGTGCAGCTATTATGTCCATAACATTCTTATCTGTCAAATGGAGCTCTGTGAGAGGATTGATGAAAACTGCTGCTCAGTGGTTGATATCCTTAAAAGACTGGACCTTCGTCAATAGACTGGAGGGCTCATCATCATCTACAGCTTGTCTTGCTTGTGTGGTCCCCCAAGGGTCCATTCTTGGTCACCATCTGTTCTCACATTCTGTCATATGGATTAAATTCATAGAAATATTAAATTTCACAGATGATTCTTGAATATATCTTCCAGTCTGAATAAGAACACTGCAGCCAATCTGAATACCTTACTTGATTGCCTGAATTATTTGAAAGCACAGATTATCCTTAACTTTCTCAACCTAGATGAACCAATACACAAAACCATAAATATAATCTTTATCCTTTAGAAACATTCAGAAAACCTTTCTTTGTATGTTTAAGAACCCGCTTTCTTTCAGTTGACATAAGTAGTGTGGTTAAAAAAAAATATTTCCCCCACTTGTTCAGATCTAAACAATGATTTCATTTACAAGGAGAAAACAATGTTTTTATTCTAGCTTGATTTCCAGAATTGTTAAATAAGCCACAAGTTTCTGAGCATGATTAGACTGTATAAAGTTATCCCACAGCTTCTCTTACCTATTTAAATTCAAGAGTAGACTTTGACTTGGGCAAGTGGGCTTTCTGATGTGCTTCTGATCATTGCCCTGCTGCATAGTGCAGAAAAGCTTGGGGTTGTCTGCCCAACTGACTGGAAGACATTGGGATTTTCTGGTAGTGAGCAGAATTCATGGGTCCATCAGTTATATCAAGTAGTTCAAGTCCTGAAGCACCAAAGCAGCCACAGGTCATCATTCTACCACCACTGCGAAATTCTGTACCAGTTTTATGTCAGATGTAACCTCATGCATACCTTTTAAAAATACTAGACTTTTGTCTCATCAGCCAAGAATATGTTTTCTCAAAATGTTTTCTGTTGGACGCCATTTTGCCCAGTCTCTTTCTGATAATAAAGTCATGAAAACTGACATTAACTGAAGTAAAGTAGGGTTGCAGTGCTTTAGATTTTGTTCTGGACTCTTTGTAAGCTCTTGGATGAGTCATCAAAGTACTCTTGGAATAATTTTCGTATGCTAGCCACTCCTTGGATACTCTACCACGGTTCCACATTTTTTTTTTTTTTTGTTGATAATAACTCACTGTGCTTCCTTGGAGTTGCAAGGCCTCAAAAATAGCATTGTACCACTTACCAGACTAACAGAAGTCAATGACTTTGTTTCTCATCTGTCTTTGAATGTTTTTAGGTTGAGGCATAATGTGACTTTTTGTTTTTTTTTTTCCATTTAGATCTTTTAGCTTACTTCATCTTGTCGTACATGTTCTATTTAAGTGAATGTTAATTCTAAAGGTCTGGCAGTAATCTGGATGGTTAAATTAAACTCAGCTTTTCCAAAAACTGTGGTTGATCATTACATGAGAAAATAAATATCTTGTTTGTTTTTTAATTGCTAAAAGCAGTAGTATCTTCATACTTATACACTCTCAGAAGGTCATATGAATAGTTACTCTTAGAGGAGCTGATTTAAGAGAAGATCATGCATTTGCTGTAGCTGCACTGAAACTTTGGAACTGCCTGCCCTCACATTAAGGCATCATCAACTTCTGACACATTCAAAGTATGCGAGAAAATGTATTTTTTATCAAATTGGTTGTAACATTTTTATCTTAATTTGGTGCCATTTTATTTCCATTCTTCGACCATTACCTTGTTTTATGTGCCTATCCCTGAATTTTTTTTATGTAGAAAGCACCTTGGTAGACTTCTGTTGGCTTTAAATGTGCTTAAAAATAAACATGACTTTCACTATCATCTAACTGAAATGTAAAAAATACAAATTAATTTCATAAATCAATTTCGAAACAACTGGATGCTTAAAATTAACTCCAATTTAGCCATTTTTGATCAAATACTTTGCTGCCATCTAGTGTTACTGTCTCACAGACACATCCAATGGCACACTTGGTACACACCGGTTGTATCCAGGGTCCCAGGTGTGGGGAGCACTCATAGAAGCAAGTGTCCTGGATGAAATGTTTCTTGCATTTGGAGCTCATAGCACCGCAGTGGTTCCAGTTGAAATTGTACAGGTAGGAGTTGTCGTTGTGGGCCTCTTCGCTCGTGTTGGCAGTGCAACATGCATTCTCACGCCAGGGAGCACACTGCAAAGAGGAAATTACATCCTGACCTGTAATTACCCCCCAAATTGTAGTCCTCCTTGCAATTCAATGAAAATAAATAAATCAATAAAAAAAAAAGTGTTTATAACCTGAAGATACAGTGTTCCCTCAGGGCCAGGCTCCACTTTGTGGTGTTTTGCATTCATGCACATGTTGAGTTGGTCCAGACACAGCGCGCCACTGGAAAGGGCAAGCAGACAGCTCAGGAACAGCAGCATGACTGTAGAGAAAACAACCAGTGGAGGTTCTTTATCATATGGCCAAGAAAACATGAAAACAACAGCCGTTCACTGATAATGCTTTGCAAAGTTCAAGCTCAGTTTGAAGGTATATCTACCCATTTATGTTTTTAAACTATTACCAAAAGTATTAAAATTTGTATCCATTATCAAGTTTAAGAGCACTTAATTCTTCCTTAATTCACTCTTTGCTCATGTAGTCTTTGTATTTAGAGTCTTATCAGCACTCAGAGTAATTTTAAGGTTCTATATTAAATTTAGGTTGCCTACTGATCCACTTTTGTCACGTTTAGTCATTTTAGTCTTGTTTTATTTTGAACCTGAATCTTCCACCTGCATACTTGCAGCTGAGTCCTTTCAAGCCTCCACCCTCACTACTAATACTACATATAGAGGTGCTTATCTGTTTCTTTCCAGATTGTAAGACGTTGCTGTTTAAATATTACAGCTGAGACTGTGCTGGAACAAGTTGAACTGTTACTTCTCAGGGCCACAGGGCAAAAAAAAAAAAAAAAAAGTAAATGCATAAAAAATGCATTAGATTACATGCTAAACTTTTATTGTAAGTGAGGTTGTTACTAAATATTAAAAAGAATTATAGGAACCTAGTGAGCTGAATTTAGACACTGCTATATACACAATGGCATGCAAAGGTATTTAATACTCTTTAGCTTTTGAACATTTTGTCAAATTATAATAAACATATTGTTTACTTTACTGAGATTTCTATGTAAGTATACCATATGCATAAGGTACACAAAGCTGCTGCAACAGCATAAACTGGTGGAATGCTCAGTCTTTTCTTGGTTAATGAAATCAAAACCTTTACTATAAAGTACATGGATTATATTTTGTTTCATAGTGTCAAAAAAGTCTTACTTTTACACCTACAGCCCAAAAAACAAATCTTTTTTTTACCTTTTTTAGATTCTGTCTTGACAAAGTTATTGAGTAAAACCTTATCCCCAGTCAACCTCGTGCATACTTCTCAAGATAAAACAGGAAATGCAAAGCACAAATCTGTGCTTAAGTAGGTGTGTAAGAGGCTTCCTAGGGGAGGAGTGTGAGCGACCACAAAGTTGTTCCAATTCCATAGAAAATGCAAATTCCTCCATAGCTGTTAAGTAATTTGTTTCCAAAGTTCAAAGTCTGGGTCGCAGGTGTTGGAGATACCAAGAACAGACAAAACGGGTGCAAATTCCTTCACAAAAGTGTGTGATCATTTGAGGTTTTATTACATATCGCAATAGATAGTTTGGCCAACCTCAAGGTTTTCCTCCCTCCCTCTTCTACCCACACATGATGGAAAAACTTAGAATATGAGACATTAGAAGAAAAATAAAGCATTTAACATGTTAACATGCTGCATCTCTGTGAGTCCCCCCGCTTCAGATAAAATATGAACAATACAGGTGAGGTTTTTGATCTGTGCAGTCATTTGGACCACATTGGATGTTTTACATTTTAATCTAGATCTGAATCCATAAATCATAAAACAATATGGGAGGAAACAAATCAACAAAAAATCCAAAGGAAATCCATTTTAGCATGTACTAAAGCTTGTCTCATTTATGGTGAGTGAGAGAATCACTTGAAAATCAATGCACATGAATGACATAGCTGTCTAGCAAAAAGTAGCTACTGCTGATGGTGGCAACTTAAGGTTTACCTGTAGCAGGGTCAATTACAGTACCTCTGAACAGTCATGAGGATCTGTTTGCTGTCAGTCAACACCAAACTAGATTGAACCAAAAGCCCAGCTGGGTTAATGTGCAGCCCGGTTTGGGTGATCCTTTCATAAACAAGAGGATATTTGATTTTTGTTTTGAAGTGCAAAGTATTGAATTGATTTTTTATTTTTCTGATCATCACAGAGGAGTAGAAATTAAAGTCTGCTTGAATTTATGATCATACTTCAAATAATAAAAGAGGAAAAAAAAACATTGGTCCATGTTCATGTTCTCAGTTTACTTTCATTTCCACTACAAGTTACCAAACATGTCAGGTACCACATTAAAGTTTTTGACTTAAATGAGTCGAAGATATAAAATAACCATTGTTTGAAGAATATATTTTCAAAAAAAGGTTTTTGTATTCTGAGAAATATAATAAAACAGAACCTATCCAAGACTCAGTAAAAGAATCCTTTATTAAAACGTTATTTGCTTCCATAGATTAAAGAAAAACTGCATTATAGTTATTTTCGGGATATTCGCTTAAACTGTTTTTACGCAAGCGGAACGGTTCTGAGAGGAACTTTATAGATGAACACCACTTGTTTCCGGTTGAATTTGTTTTGACTTATTTGGAAGTAGCAGCGAGTCTCCGACAGGTACAGAGTTTGAAAGCCTTAAAAAGATGATTTATAGTTTTGAATATATTTTAGTATTTTTTTTTTACAGCGGTTATTTAAAGTAAAATAATATTTAACTGCATTTAAAAAGAAGTTTCTGTTCCTGTGCTGCTCTTGTTATATTTCAGGGTGAGCTATAGGTGTTAAGATCGAACTCAACGAGTCATATTGACTTGTTTTTGGATTTATTCTCTGACAGCCATGTCGACACTGTTTCCGTCCCTGCTCCCGCGGGTCACCGAATCTCTGTGGTTCAACCTGGACAGACCTTGCGTGGACGAGACGGAGCTGCAGCAGCAGGAGCAGCAGCATCAAACATGGGTAAACCTTCACACTCTTCTCCCTGTCTTCCCCGCTCTTAACTGCCGTGTTTTTAAACTTGTGATTTCTGGCTGCTTAAGTTGCAGAGCATCGCGGAGAAAGACAACAACTTAATGCCCATAGGGAAACCTGCTTTTGAGGTAATAAAAGTCGGAGAATAAAACGTTTTTGCGTGATTTCCTTGCCTGGCGTATGCATTGTTTTTCTGCTAAAAAAAAAAAAAAAAAAAAAAAAAAAAAAAAAAAAAAAAAATCTAAGTGTGACATCCATATGTTTGTAGTTCCCTTTATTCTGAAACCCCTAAATAGAATCCAGTCCAACCATTTATATGCTAAAATCACTTATTAGTAAGTACAATCCATATGTGTGTGATTTACTTTTAGAATGAATATAGCTGATCTTTGCAGTCCTTTGAGGTTTGTTAGGGAACTGACACCATCATGGCAATCAAGGAATTGCGAGGATTTTTAAATCAGTGTTTTCCTTTCTTTTAGATTTTAAAGCACAAATAGCCTTTATTTATTAGTAGTATGGATCTGGTCTAGAATCTGGGACAGCTGTGTAGAGGACTATTGCTCCCATATATGGGGCACTTGCTCTTCCGCTGAGCCACGCAATGCTAAAAATCAGGGTTACGTAATTTAAAAAAAATATCTCAAGCTTTAAGCATCTCACAGTCTACTATTCAGTCCACCATCTAAAAATGAAAAAAGCCTAGCACAACTGCAAACCTACCAAGACATGGCAGTCTCGCAAAATTTTCATTTCCAGTTTGCAACATGCATGTAAGGAATACAATGAACATGTGGAAGAGGAGACTTAAAAGTTTTTGGCTCCTTCTGAGACTCCCTGTGGGGTAGTAAACTCACATCATCCTGAAAACACCATCATGGTGAAACATGGGCAGCATCAGGTTGTGGGGATGTTTTTCTTCAGCAAGGAGAGAAGCCAATCAGAGTTGATGGAAAGTGGATGAAAGTAAATACAGGGCAATGCTGGTGGAAAACCAAGCTGCAATACACTTAGCATTACCATACATAAACATACAGCCAGAACTACAATGGAACTAATTAGATTTAGCACATATGTGTGTTAATTCGGACTGGAATCCAATTGAGATGATATCGTAAGACTTGAAATAAATGCTCTCAGAGGCTCTCCATTAAACTGACTGAGCTTGAGCTGTTGGTAGACATACCCCAAAAGGCTTGAAGCTGTACTTGTAGTGAAGGATGGTTCCAACTCAAGGGGGCTGAATACATATGCATGCCACACTTTTCAGATCTATAGGTGTTAAATATTTTGAAAACTGTTCAAGATATATAAATAGTTATACAATTCACTTTAGTTTTCATTTGATGGATGCAGGCAGGTTATGAAGAGGAGGAAGAAGAGGATGATGAGGATGAGGAAGACAGTGAGGAAGACTCAGAAGATGAAGAAGACATGCAAGACATGGATGAGATGAATGACTACAACGAGTCGCCTGATGATGGTGAGATCAATGAGGTGCGTTTATTTAACTTTTTTATGTAGTTATGTCATGTCTTGCTATTCTAATGAAACCCAAAAAATATAAATCTGCTTTTGTTTCTCTCGATCAGGTGGACATGGAAGGAGCAGACCAAGACCAGGACCAGTGGATGATTTAATACAATTTTTGTCGCAATCGGCATCTGGTTTTCTACTCTCTAACTAAAATGTGACTGATGCCTAACCACTCTGTGACTCAGATATGTTTTAATATTTGTGTACCTGGGATAAAAATCTAGTATCTTAATCTAGGACCACATTAAGATACTTTAAGGGAGATACTTCAGGTGAATCTTAAGCTTTGATCCATCAGTCTTTAAAGCTGTAGACATGGTTGGACATTGCTGTGAAGTTTGCTGCCTGAAACACATTTATATATATTGGTATGGGAGATTTGTGTCCATATTTCTTGTTTTTAACTGCAAATGTATTTAAACAATAGATCCAATCAAAGCAGCTCCAAACCTGTCAGGTGCCCTGATGTAGACACAGGAACTGATTTTGCACACACTGTACTCAGTAATCTGTCATTTAAACTTTGACCTGGTCATATCTTAAGTCATGTGCTGTGGAGACGTTACAAGTGGCTAATTCAGGAAACATCGCTTCAGTCAGCAAAATAATTTGTTACCTGTGAAAACAGCCCATCTTAAAAAGAGTCCACTTCTCTTTTATTGCACTGCTATTGAACTGTGGGTATAAAGTTTCCTTCAGTATAAGGTTTTAAAAACTTTGTAAAAATGTTAATGTGTTCAGACAGTTAAAATGCCTCTGCCTGTCAGTTCTCTTATCTTTATGGTGTGTAGTTGGGAACACTTGCTCTGATTAATGTTACAGGTTTGGACAGTTTTTGAGAAATTATTTTGTTCAAGTTGTATTTTTTTTATTTTCAATTTTTTATTTCCTACAAATTAAACAGCCACATGTTTTATTAGTGCTGACTTGCTGTTTATTGTGAGAAATGTTGACAATGTCTCATATTGGGTGAGGATCATGTAAATCCTCTTTGGGGGGGGATACAATTTTACTTGTGTTCAGCATTAACTTTTATTTATTTTGATGTTTATTTTCTGATTTTCTGATTTTCTGGAGCTAGGCCAGTGAAGTGAGGTTTGAGAGGAGCTTTGACATAAATCTGTGTTTAAGTAACATTTCAAACGCACTTTATTTGAAGGATTTTACTTAATTTATTTTTGATCAGTGTTTTCAATCCTGACATCAGTGTTTGAGTTAGGTCAAAATAACTCTTTATAATTGACAGTATCATGAAGATATGATTGATAGATTGAAATCTAATTCCTGAGAATTCCCCGTATTATTTTATTTTAGTTTTTATCTGAATCCAGGAGAGGATGCCTATAGGGGAGTATTTGGGTGTATACAGAAAGGTTCCTTTATTAATCCTATTTCACAGCTTTAATAAAAACATATGTTGGAAAATAGAATTTTCTCATTTAGCTAGAAAAACTATAGTGCCTTTCGAAAGTATCTATGTGCCTTGAATCATTTCTTAGATTTTTACATTTTAACCACAAACTTCATAGCATTTTGGAGGGTTCAGACCTTGACTGGACCATTAAAAAAAAAAAATTAATAAGCTTTTATACAAAACATTTCATTGTAACTCGGGTTACATGTTTATGGTCAATATTCAGTAGGAAGGTGGCCTGGTAAAACCCAGCCCCTTGTTCTACGCTTTGCTTCGTACAGAAGGTCTGGACCCTCAGCTATTGAAAAACGATTGCTTGCTGGAGGCGTGGACTCTGTTGAAGTTTTAAACGATTGGACATGATTTTACCCAATCGCTAACATTTGGCCATGGTGTATGTAATGTATGGCAGCTTGATGAAGCTTACCAGCGCTGTAAAGAACCCTGTGGCGAGTAGGGCCATGACATTTTTACCAGCAATAAAATGTCTTAAACATTCCTCCTCCTCCGACATTAACTGGTCAATATATGGAAGTGTGGTCAACACGGACTGAATAGCTTCATTCACTTCCTCCGCTACCATTCCCAAACTATAGGGAGACTACAATTCTAAAACAGTGCAGAAAATCTTCATCGTTCACAACTCCTTCTGATTGGCCCAGCTGAAATTTAACCAAAGAAATCAAGCTCAGTGGGAGAAATCCCAGGTAGAGCGCTGAAGGGAGATGAGAATCAAGCAGAATTTCGTAGCAAAGCAATGGCCAGACTAGTTAGAAGCTGAATCTATGTCAGTGTCAAAGGCTTTTGCAGCCTCTAACAGGTTTCTTTCCAGGATTGTACTGTGTTTTGCTTCATTCATTCACTGCTGAAGAAAAGAATCTCCACATCATGATGCAGCTGCCACCATGATTCCCTGTGTGTATGATGCTCAGGGTGATGTGCAATGTTAGGTTTGCATGTAGGCCATGAGGTTATATTTTAGTATCATCTGACTGGAGCATGTTCTTCCACATATTGGCTGGGTCCCCTAAACATGAGTTCTACTGGTCCCTTCTGTAGCTACTAATTAGGTCACCTCTTAAGGCAGGTGGTGATACTGGAATTTATTTAGAAGTATGAGAGTAAAGATGGCTGAATACAATGGCACACTTCAATTTTGAGATTAATTTTTCAAAGAATTTTAAAACCAATAATAGCTTCCGCTTAGCAATCAATTACTACTTTATGTTTGTCTATCACACAAAATCTCAATAAAGTACTCTGGAAGACACTGCATGACTAGTTCTAAATCAAATATAATTTTATGGGATTTTTATTTTACATGGTCACTGTTTTCTTAACAAAATTGCTATAAAATTATTCTTTGTCATTCTTAACATATATTTCATCAGCAGACATATTTTATTTAATTCCCTGGTAGACCAGCTCAGCCATCCCATCCCTGATGCCCTTGCTGTACTCTAGCGTGGCTCGGTGGATCTTCCATTCATACAAGCCGCACTTCCGAAGGTATCTGAGAAACTTTGGAGCGCCGGGGAACAACACGTTGTCAGCCACAATCATAGATCCTTTTCCCAGCAGACCATAGCCCTCCAATAACTGAAACAAGCAGACAGGGTAAGTCAACGAACAATGCAAATTATTGATTTTACATCAATTTTCAGTTGAATGTATAAAGTACCACATGTTTTTTTCTGGTAAACTTGTTTATTGGGCTTCAACTGGGTTAAAGGTGTAGTGTGTAAATAAAAAAAATGCCGGCCTGTGAAAGGAATTTTTCTCTCAAAAAGTGATAAATTAGATCATTCAGAAACAACTGGCTCCAATTTGTGTAGTAGATATAAATTTGAGTCGAAATGTTCAGAAGAGTGAGATACAAATCTAATTTATATATGAAATGTTTCTTTATTAATCTATTACCTGCAGGTCAGGTAGGTAGCATTTCTTCCAGTGGTCCATGAAAACAAAATCCAGCCTCTCCAAGTTGTAATCAGACCGGAGCCGAGGTATTACTTCATCAGATGGATTCACAATGAGCTCCACCTGAAGAAACAAAGAGATTCTACAAAGCATAAAGTTTGTATAAAGTGGCATTGTGTGAGGAGCTGACAATTTCCTGCTGTCTCACCGTGTCATCATCAAATCCTGCCAAACGGATGATTTTCTCAGCGATGGCTGCGTTCCCTTGATCCATCTCGATGCTGTAGAGCCGGGCCCCCAAAGGGAGAGCCCGGGCGATTCTCACGGTGCTGTATCCACAATGAGCTCCCAGCTCCAGCACTGTTAAAGGGCTTTGCTCCATCAGCAGGCGGTCCAGGATCTTGCCTAAAAACCACACATAAGCTTTAGCAGTATGAAATCAGAATTTTCTCCATATCAACACTTTATACCTACTAAAATAAACAGGTTCCTGCCTTTTTTAGGCCCAATGTTGCTGATGAACTCCACCTTGCTACACCAGTAATCAAAGGCGTCCAGGATGCTGTCGGGGTCCCCAGGGGTTGAATGAGTGAGAACATACTGAAACACACGTTCCTCTCGGCTCAAACCAGTTACACAGTCCTTCCAAATCCTAACCAGAACCGCCCGATAGAACAACACAAAGTAGTAGCGGTACCTGATTATCAGTGTCAGCAGAAGGGGGACAAAGGCCAAAGCGATAGCAGGAGACACCATCCTTGAATAGAAAGAAATCCACAAATACATCAATTTTGTTAGAAGTGTCATGCAATCTCATTTATTTGTGAACATGGTGGTTTACTTTACATCGTTTGGTTGTTAAAGACCCTATGATGGGGATTTTCAACTCCAGTCCTCAAGGGCCAGTGTCCTGCAACTTTTAGACGTGTCCCTTAATTCAGGTGGTCTGGACCAGGGGGTCCAGACCACCTGAATTAAATGTCTGAATCACCTCCTCAGTGTGCTGTCAAGTTCCCCAGAGTCCTGCTAATGATCTTATCATTTGATTCAGGTGTGCTGAAGCAGAGACACATCTAAAAACTGCAGGACAGCGGCCGCTTGTAAGAAAGGAGCAGTTTAAGACCCCTTCCCTAATCAGATTTGAAGTAAAAATGAATAGCTGGATCATTCATAATAACCCAAATATTACATGTTTAGTAATCTAGGTTTAGGAGTATTCTTTTCAACTCGCTTTTTTAGTAGTCTTAACCTTTAGATATTAGTCACATTGACCCATTTTTGGGAATGAATCCCCAACCCAAGATGTGGGGTCAAACCCATACCCCACCCTACAAGTGTCAAATACACCCAGAGCTCCATCGGTCTGTTTTTGAAGCTCCTGCTCTCCATTCCCAACTGGCTTGTTTTTTTTTTTAACTCAGTAGTTTTAGTATCGTAAATACAACAATCCTTTTATAAAGACTGAATAGTTTTGAGTTTGATTTTTAAAGTTATGCAAATTCATGGTATTTCTGTTCAGCTTCAGTGAGAACTGGAGGAATCAAAGTCAGAGAAAAATACTAGATGACAAAACAAGAACGAATGAATTACGATGTAACAAATACAGTAACAGTTTTTCTTTCAGTAATTACGACTGAAACTTTTTTTTTTTTTTTTTTCGGTAAAAGGCAAACAACTTACAGAAGCATGCTTCAGCCTCTATCAGCTCTCTTCCCTATACTACTTACACAACAATGACTTACTGGTATAGGAATCTATCTGTTATTTTGAGATGAAGAAAGAATTATTTCCACAATATATTCATTTTACAGAAGCTAGTTATTTTTTTCTAAACGTATTGTGGTCTTTAAATGACTAAACAATTAATATGAATAAACAAATAATTATGTTGAAATGCTTTCCATTTATATGCATTTTGTACATTGTTGCCTTAACGTACAAAGCTCTATAAGCTTTTGGGACACATTATCATACGTGCCCATTCTGAAGTCTTTTAATGAGTGCTGCACCCTTCTTGAACTGCATAATCCACAAGCTCTCTGCTGCCACTGAGATCAGATGCAAAGACAACCTGTCTAAATGAAAATAGCAAGAAAAACTCACCTGCTTTCTAATGCACAAGGACACTTTACTGAATAGAAGTGAAAAGAAGCAGTCCAGTTGAGACCAGAGTATGAGAGGAATGTGCCTGTATCTGAGAAGCTCGGAGACTCTGTGGTATAAATAATTAATGCATCACGTGAATGACAACATGTACACCATGATTATTGGCAGTTATTTTAATGAAAGTAAAATAAAGTTAAATCATCAGTTTGTTGGATTTTATAATGAGACCTGTAAGATCCCCATCTGCAAATATTGAAAACAGAGCAAATGCTATGTGAAGGAGCAGACAGTGATACTGATGGAGGCTGCATGAAACCGATACATCAAGTTTACATCAACAGGTGTGTTTCTATGGAGTCCAATTTCTGTCTTCACTGAGTCATGGTGGAAAAGATCAAGAAAAGGACGAACAGAAAATTCATGCAACACTGCAACACAAAATATAATACAATAATGCATTTATTTAAATACAGAGGGAAATATTTCAAACAGAAGTATGTGAAGTACATATAAAAAGGATTCAAAAAAGAAATTAAAGCAAATTGAGATTTTTTATGATGTGGATATTGTTCTTTTCATTTCAAATATTTTAACTGAACAAATTATAGAAAAGGAATTAGTAAAACAAGAACTGTAAGAAAAATACAAATTTAATCATAAACAGTTTATTTCACTGCTAACATGTATCAGGTTCTACTAAAAAGGCTCTCTGTTTTAGTCATAATTTCATTAAATTACAGTGTCTTTCATCCACACAAACAAAAACCACATTGTCATTGTAGGCATACTCTCAATGTAAACAGTGACTTTCCTAAAACTGCATCACCATCGCTCCCAGCGTAACTTTGCCAGATATATGTTACAATGTCCAACAAAAGAAACAAATAAGAAAAAGAAATAAATAAAATGAACCACCACCTTGTACGTCTGGTGGATTTTTGTAACAATCAGGCCGTGAACCACTTGAACTAAAAAAAAAAAAAAAAAAAAATCTTAACAGTTTCATTATTTAATTATAATCTCACTTAGGATATTGCTGTTTTCATTCATCTTTAGCAATAAAGAAAAATAAATAATTTTATTCTGTGCCTATACAAGACTTTAACATGGCCACTTAGGTGGTAAACGTGCACTTACATTTGGAAATGTGTCTGTAAAAAACAAACTAATACCATATCGCAAGAGAAAACTATAAAAATGGCCTGAGTTTACGATTTTTTGATATTGTTCAGTGTAATGAAAGAAAATATTTGTTCCTGACTTCCTAGCCTCCTCTCTGTTTATGCTTCTGACTCACCTGTCAATTCATCTTCAGCTCCATCGTTATTGCAGCTGGTCTCCTTCCTTAACTAAGCCAAATTCCTAGGCACTATTTCTAGCACCATGCTAATTCAGCTTAGATGTTAGCTATACTTCCCTTCCTATAAGTCTTTATTTCATGTACTATATTTCTGCCTTGTTAGAAAAAGATGTGGTAAATAAATTGCAAACAATTGTAAACTCCATTCATCCATTATCTGCACACGCATCTTCTTGCAGGGTTGCGAAGGGGGGATGGTACACAATTGGAAACTAATTTGTAAAAGAAATCGTTTTAGTTACAAAAGACTGTAAAAGTTAGTCTAATAACAAAGTAAGCTTTTACTGCAGAAACAGCTACTGATGTTGAAATATTCTCAAGATCAACTAAAAGGCCACTGATGCATGATGTCCACTTTAATAGATAATGGATAAATTGTAATTTCCTCAGAATATTAAATCAATCCTTATGAATTTTTACAATTATAATAATCCTTAATAGTTAAATTACGTTACTTTTAGGGGTGTCATTCAACTTATGCTATTTGCCCAGTAGGTGGAGGTGTATGGTGCCTTATAGAGTGAATATGCTTGCAATGTTGCCTCCATTTTTCTCAACCATAGTATTTAGGAATCTATAGAATGTTAATTATTGACAGCTTGTGTTTGTTAGATTTGGGTGAATAAATATAAAGTGTTACTGCTAGTAGCGTACTGTTACAGACTCCATTCTGCTACGAACTAAAACACCTTATTGTTTACAGCTCTGGACAAGGCCTTTTTAGAAGAGTTCTGATGAACTTCTTTAGCTCTTTGTCTCCTCGGGTCCACTTAACGAGTCGAGTCAAAACAAGTCTTCCTTCTTCAGGCTGAGCTAGGGCCAGGAACCATCCATCTTGGGGTCTATTCTCTAGTCTTCCTTCTTTTTTTGCCTGTCTTTTATCAATCGGCTGTTCATTTTGCTCTTGCTTGTTTGTCTCTGCAAAGTCGAGGTCGGGACAAGTACAGCTACCTCCTTCATGCAGCCACAAAGCCCTGTGGGCTGTTGTGCCTCCAAACTCCTGCGCCCTCTCTGCACCTCCCCCTGCCCACCTCAGGATACGGCTGCGGGCCACAGGCACCAGCTGACGGTCGCCTCCCACTGTTGAGACACTGTCCAGACGCATCTTTAAGGCTGTAACATAGAAGGAGATATTTTAATATTGTTCAAAAAGTGTCACTTCAGGCAACCTTCCTATCTTATATCTTATCTCCTGTATCATGTTTTTGGAAAGCATCACATTAAAACATATTAAACCTTCCTGGATAAAAAAAGGAGAAGAATGTTCAAGAAGGCTACTTTGGTTGCTCACCATATGGACTGTGGCAGAAGTTTTCCTGGATGTCAGACTCTCCTTCAGCAGTCAGACTGCAGGCGTCACAGATAACACTCTCTGCAGGAAGGAGAGAGAAACAAGATTTTATTCTGGTTTTCTGTAGTGGGGATGGAAAACAGAGCATAAAAACATAAACGCTATCTCCAGAGTGACAGATTCTGAGGTCACACCAATAAAACAGGTGAGGATGGTGGAAATGAAAATGACAAAACTATTTGCAAAAACATTTAATTAAACAAATAATAACATAACCATATGAACAAAGTAAAGTTAAATATGTCTGTGAAACAAACAAATATGCAATCTTTTTATATTATAGTAACATTTTAGATGGTATTTTAAGTAACTTATTTTAGCTCATCTCAGCTCCTTCTATTGAAATGAGAGGTTGTTGACACCTAACTTGAGTCCAGCCACTTAAAAATACACCCAAACTTGTAATGGGCTATTTTCTGTAAATATGAGAAACAAGCTGTCAAATTAATGTTGAGTAAAAAGGAATATGTAAATTATATCACAACAATCAGAAACCTCAACCTTTTTTCCAGAATCCGAAAACAGACCTATACAATACAGCCACTTCAGTAAAGTGACATAATTAGCCAGATAGTTGCCTTGTTTTAACGTTAATGTCTGCCATCTGTATAGATTCCAACGATCCGATCCAGCTCAGTCATTGTCAGGGCTCGTATCGCACATAAATCTCAGCCAAAAGTCACCCACAAACACCTCTGGAGGCAACCTGCCAGAAAAACAGACCCTAAACACACATAAACAGCAGACTTCACAATATACGACATCCAATAATCACCATCAACACAATAATAAGGGAGATATTATTACCAAACAGCATTTAAAGAAGCATTGTTCCTCACTAGTAATAAAAGAGTTTTATCAAAGGCTGAATCAGAAGCGACTAATCAGATCTTAACTTCTGGGTTATAATGACATAATGACAACAGCAGCTTAGGCTTGCAAGTATTAATTACAGCAAAACGGTAACTTAAAGCAAACGTTTGGTCAGCAGTCACTCTCAAAAACTGTGTGAGGTAATTCAGAAACTTTCAGGGGGAAACCTAAAAGTTAATGAATCTAAACATTTATTTTTTACTAACTGTGAATGCCCTGACTGTGGCAATGTGTTAGGGAGCTTCACAAATTCGATTTCAGCTTGAGGTTAAAGTAAAGGCAGATTCAAAGTTGGTTAGTCCACTTTAGGGAGTCTGAGCAGCAGTATGTAACTTGTATGAAAAATATGTTTTTGATATATTTGATAAAACTGTCACTATGTTGTGACAGTTTCTCAATCAGAAACAACCAGAGCCAGGAGGAGTGTCTTACCACTGTCAATCACCCTTGTGTGCATGCTGCTCAATGTGCTAACGGTGGAAAAACAACTTACCATTACAGGAAAACTGTTTATCTGCCATCATCAGTGGCCATAGTGGCAGGTTCTGCTGTCTGGAAGAAGCTGTAGCATAGCAGAGAGCGAGGGGGAGGGTGTGAGCCCTGCCTACACAAGCATGACTGACAGTGCTAAGACCCTCCGCCTGGCTCTGATTGGTTGCTTCTGACCGAGAAGTGCATTTCTGCAGTTAGTACTGGGTGCCCTGGGAGAAGGAAGAGGAGCTCGATTTTTTTCACAGATTATACTATACCATCACAAAATAGTGACAGTGTTAACGAATATGTAAAAACATATATATTTAAAACATATATATTTAAAGTTACATACTGCAGCTTTAATGTAGAATGGAATATATAAAGATTTTATCTCAATTGGCTTTAGCTCTTTTAGGGGCGCTTCCTTTGTTTCTTTCCTAAGCTACTATAGGCCAGTAATTCTCAATGTTTTCGATCACTAAACCAGGATCAACAACCAATATATTTCATTTGCTTACCGTTTTAGCTTTTCCTTTTATTTCTAAACCTTTGATTTGGTTTGGTTTGTAAGAAAAATTTCAAGGCCCCACACTTGCTGATTCGCGACTCTCAGTTCATTACCGACCCTAACATTGGGAACCACTGGCTTGGGCTATTTGCATTAAAGTGAAATGCATCTAGTAACCAAATAAAATCTACAGACCTGTGTGTGTTGCCATGAGAATTCAAACTATTGCAGATGATGTAATGTGTTGTTTTAGATAGAGCTGTAACTAAAAGTCCTAATATGTTAAAGAAGTTGGACCTTTCAGCTCCTCCTTTCGCCTGACCTCCTCTTCCATCCGTTCCTCCTGCTGTCCGGTTGCTGGGATGCAGAGCTCGGTCCCGCTCGGGAACCGGGAGCAATTAAACATCTCGGGCCAGGGGAACCCGAAGGCGCTCATTACGGGCACGCAGCCGTCCCGCACGGCCTCGCACAGGCTCCTGCATGGGCTGATGGGCCCGCTGAGCTCCGGCAGGCACACCGGGGCGAACAGCGAGCACAGGAACTTCTTAGTGTCCTGGTGGCACAGCTTGGAGATGAGCGGCAGCCAGGCGGCCGACTGCTGCTGGGCCTCCTTCAGGGAGTCGTGGCCGAGCAGGTTGGGGATCCGCATGCGCCGGTAGCCGATGCCGTGGCACAGAGACAGGGTGCTGGGGATGGGCTTACACACCGAGCGGAACGAAGAGCTGAACCCGATGGAAGGAGGTCCGAGCAGGACAGGAGCCGCAGGGTCGGAGGCATAAATTACACTGAAGAGCATAAGAAAGCTGAGCAGAGAAACAGGCATGGTTCTGGTTCCTTTGTGAAGTGTTCACTGCGAGTACCACTGCCTGGACTTGACTCTCCCGGGGGTGTAAACAAAGAGGTGTTTGGTAGAAACAGGGGGTAATTAGAGGGCAGGCGCCTCCCAGTCATCATCAGACTGGTATCTGACTCCAGGAAAACAGGAGCAGTTCTACTGGATCAGTAACACTAAACATACACATCACAGTCATTATAAATACTTTACTTTATAAATAGTTTTCTTGCAACTCAGAGTCAATTAGTCTACAAATACAGTGGCTTAGGAATATTCCTGCACCTTAAACTACTTCACATTTTGTCAGGTTGCAGTTACAAACGTCAATGTATTTTATTGGGATTTTATGTGATTGAACAAAACAGAGTTCAGGATTTTAAATCAATATATGGTTTTCAATATATCTTGTAGATAACAATCTAAAAAGTCAGCTAGGCCTTTGCATTCATCTCCCAGAGTCAATTAAACCATCTCTGCTGCAGTTTTTCGAGATATGTACCAGCTTTTGCTCATCCAGAGACTGACTTTTTTTTTTTTTTTTTTTTTTTTTTGCCTATTCTTATTTTTAAAATGGCTGAAGCTCAGTCTTGCCACAGATGGTAGGTGAACCTTCACCCCAGTCTCAAGTCTTTTGCAGCCTCTACCAGGTTTACTTCCAGAAATGCTTTGGATTTACATCAAACCATCTTTCCATAAACTCTGACCAGCTTTCCTGTCCCTGTTGATAAGCATCCCCACAGCATGATGCTATCACTACCATGTTTACCATGGGGATAAAGTGTTCAGGGGGGTGTAGAGTGTTAGTGTGTTACAACACTGTGTTTTACATCAAGTTAAAAAAGTCCATTCATCTGTTCAGAGCACTGTCTTCAACATGTTTCTCCTGTGTCCCCTATCTGGCTTGCAGCTAACTTTAACATGGATTTTTTTTATAACTTTTCTTGCCATTCCCTTGTTAAGGCCAGATTTATGGTGCAGAACAAATACTGGCCATGTCAAAAAATTCTCCCACCTGAGCTGTAGAAATCTGCAGCTCTTTCAGAATTACCACGGGCTTCTGGGCTGCTTCTTTGCAAGCTATCAGGACATATCTTGGTAGTTTTGCATACCCTTTTTCATTTTTGAATGATGGACTGAACAGGGCTCTTGAGATGTTTAAAGCTTGGAATATCATTCTTTTCAGTATTTCTCCACCACTTCTTCTCATTTCTTGGTCTCCATGATGCAATTTGTTCTCTAATATTCTCATACAAACCTCTGAGGCTTTCACAATGACTAATGGCCAAAATAAAATAGGTATTTTTAATAGTTAAAATGTTGGATTCTTATATATATATATATATATATATATATATATATATATATAACTTAATTGCATCAGCCCTCTAAATCTGTAAACTATGCAATTAAAAATAGGTTTATTTGTTATTAAAAAAAGAAATCAATCTCTCTGTTACCACTTATAGTAATTGATTTTGTGCAGCCTTTTTATTACTTTCATGCAATGTTTCCTATTTATGTTATTGGACATTTGCAACATAGCTAATTGTTTGACTTCCAGCTCTCAATTAGTGGATCGAGATCCTCATAGCAAATGCAAAAAGGAAATTCAAGAGATTTATTTTATAAATGTCAAACAGATTGTTTTTTTTTCTTACATACTGGAAAGAAAACATTATTATTTGTGTTTATAATAATAACTTTTTTAGCTTTTTAGGTTATGAGAAGTGCTGCCAGCAATGCGAATTTGTAAATAACTGTGCTGAAAATAAAATGTAATTATGTGTGTTATAACAACACTGTTTGTGACACTCTGTCATCAACAACTAAGCCAAAGGGTGTTAAGAGACCCTTTCATCTCTCTGAGAGAAGCTGCCATGTTCATCGACATGTCTTGTCCTGTTTTATTCCTCTTACTGCTCTTGCACTTTGCCGCTGGGTGCATTTTCCATTAAGAGACAGTTCAAATTTGGTTGAATGTTGTTAACGGTAGTTGAAATTGAAAAATAACAGAAATGTAGGTTCTATTGTTAATTTAGCATCCACAGTGATATGTTTAATAAACCTCAATGAATGGAAGCAATTTTGAAAGAAGGAATGCATCATAATTCCTCCACAGTGGTTCAGGTGGCTGATAGTCATATAGAAAACTTTAAACTTCAGTTACTTCTGCTAAACATTGTTCTACAAACTTTTAAATCATAGAATTACTTATTTATCCCTATGATGGTATTTTGCTCCATGACTGATGAAGTACTCTACTGCTAGGTCTCCCTTTATGCATACTAAAACCCCGGGGGAAGGTCCAGGTGCTCATTATTAAATCATGCCTTTTCATTGCTCACTGACCTCCACTGGCAACCTGAATAATCAATAAAGTCACTAAACAGTGTCAGCACATTCTTTCCACATCTTAATAAACTTAAAAATGCTGCTGTTTTGTCATCTGATGAGGCATTACCTGGTGTTCTACAGCAAGGCCTGAGCTGTTCACATATTGTGCCTTTATGTGGGGTGTTGTAAATTTATTAGGTAGATGGTTTTGCAGTTGTAATCAAAGGATCAAGCCTACATAAGCAATATTTTCACTCAGTTATTCACCTTAGAATGACACCGCTTCAGGCTCCTTGTTTCTCAGTTCTGACTTCATCATTAATAGATGATCTGTTGCTTGCTTGGTTAGTTTTCATATAACATAAATATTATATATTGTCAATTTTACTTTTGAAGAGAACATTGAAGTTCACTACTGTTTCCTGACTCCACAGTGCCTGTTCAACAGACGCAACTTCCAGATTATAACTAAGTCAGAAAAACAACTCTCTGCTTATCCACAGCAATTGCTTCAGAAAGCAAAATATATTTTTTTACATTTAACAGTTAAGCAAGATCATTAAGTTAAATTTGCATGTTGGCTGATGTGTCTAGATTGCTTCCAACTAATCGCGAGATCTACTCCTTAGGATAAAGGTTGTAAAATGATAGCCAGATAAGTGGTCTGTGGGTCGCACCCCAGTCACATTCTACATAGGCCCCTGTACAACCTTCACCCGATTAGTCTAAATCATAATCTGTTATAAATCCTACATTAGCGGCTGAATGGTCCCTGCCCACGCCTTTGTTTGAATTTTCCACCCTCACGTGACTGAGGCCGTAGCTGCTTCTCAAATACCGGAAGTAGTTGTTGTGTTGTTGTTGCACCACAGCTGCTGTCATGTGATAGCCTGTCTGAGCAAGCTGCTGTACACAGTAGCTTTTTACCTTGTCTGGGATTAAATTAAAAGCAGGCAGGTAGTCAGCTTTATGTTCGTTTTGGAAGAACCACACGGCTTGTTTGTGAAGGAGAGCAGGGAAGCCGGGGTTGTGTAGTTTGACCCCTCGGACGCAGCCATGGGTTGCTGTTACAGTGGCGAGGACGACAGCTCCAGAGAGGTAGCTTGCTGCTAGCTGGCAGCCAAAACTGATAACTGCTTTCTGGCTTATTTCGAAAGAACCAATGCTTATAGCTTTGTCACTCTTTTGGTTGGTGTTTAATGAGTAAGATGAGCAACGTGTTGTTATGAAGAGTTCGCTTTGTAGTTGTTTATAATAGAAAGCCGGAAGGTAGCGTTAGCTTGCTACTTTAAGGCTACGGAACAGGCCCAACAGAGGCTCAGTTGCTCATAAAGTTTTCACAACTAAAAACTTTACAAAATAAAACAGTAGATTTAAACATTTTGGGTATCTATGTGTAAGTAAATCTCTACAGTATTAATGCCTTACATAGCAGGGATGTTCATGAGTGTATAAGTATCTGTAATCTAGAAATTTCTGAGTTCTTTACTAAATATTGACTTAATAATCAATAAGGAATTATTGACCAGCGAGAAAAATGTTTGATATGGCAGATACCATCTGAATGTAGGCTGTGTCATATGACTGTCAACATTCGCTGCTGTTTTTAGTTTAAGGAAACAAGCTTCCTTTAAGCTGAAAGTTTGCTCAGCATGCGTTTAAGTCCATAGAACAAGAAATAAGATGCACTGCAACTTTTTTTCTTCTAAGTTAGATGATCGATGTTTGCATTTTAACTGATTGATCTGGTGAAAATATAACAATGCTAAGTATTGTTTTATAACTGGATTTTTTTTAGTCAAGCAATAGAATCTAATATGAAAATAAAACATTTTGATTACCATATTGTTCTTTAGATACTGTAATACATTAAGAGACCTTAAAAAGATTTACTTTTTCCATTATTGTTAACGAAATGGCATTGAATAAAATGCCATGAAAGATGGGATCATTGCTAAAGTTATGTTTGTGTTTAGGTGTAAAAATACCTTTTACTACTTATTTATTTATTTATTTAGAACATGTAAACAGTATGTTTATTATTAGACACACATGCACACATTTACATAATGAAAGCAAATAAAACAAAATACACGGCATTAAAACCCTTCTTCGTTGATTTAGTTTGCATATTTGAAAAGAAATGGGAAGAAGAGGTCAATTATTTAATCCCACCTCGTTAGCACTCTAAATAGGAAACATCATTAAGGCATAGTTGGTTCTTAGATTTTCACTTTAAATGTATTTACTCTTCAGCTCTTACACTGATTGTAATATGTGTTGCTTGGGGTACAAGTGCTAGTTAAAAATATGTTGACTGAAGAGCAGGTTCATCGAACTTTCCTTAAGCTTTAATTTTGTATCCAGTGAAGAAGCCGCTTCTAATGAACGCTACTCCATTTTCTTTCTTACTCTGCTCTAGAAGCCTGATGAGACTGATCCACTGATCCCCCACCCGAACCCTGAGAACAAACCTTCAAATGGGACAGATTGGATCACAACCAATGTCCCTTCTGCACAGACAGATGGACAAGCCCTCCTTACATCCATCCTGACAAAGACTGCACAGTAAATAACTTCTTTGTTCAATGCTAGAACAGTCAGATTACAATTTGTGCTTCCAGGCAGTAAAACTCAGTTTGTTCGTGTGGTGGGGGAAAGCTAATTTTCTCATTCCTTTCAGGAACATCATTGATGTCTCAGCAGCTGACTCTGTTGTGATGGAGCAACATGAAATCATGGACAAAGCTAGGCAGTACAGGTATGTTGAAAGTTTAGTTTGACAAAAATTCTCTTTATTTTTCTCTTTATTTTCCCTGTCTAAAGCTCTGTGATTAGTCAGAGATAGAAAATTACCATAGTATCCTAAAGTAGGGGTGGGTGATATGGACTTAAGATTTAATCGGAATATTTTATGATGCCATTAAAAGTGATGATAAAAAAAAAAATAGGCTTCTTCAGGAAACCTGATACATAAAAAAGTCTGATTTTTTTTTTTTTTTTTTTTTTTTTTTTTTAATCACTAAACTGCACAAAGTAAATGCATTTTATCATAGTTCTGAATTTATTGATGCTCTTACGGAACAAACAGTTTTGAGAACAGTAAAAATAACAACTTGGGCAATACAATCAGGTTTTGGAGTTTTCAAACATCAATTTTGATTTTTATTGTTGTCACAATAAGTCAAAATTCTCAGCTTGATAAGAAATTTGTCACGATAACAACAAATGGCATAATAAATGCCCACCCATACTTGTAGGTTAGAGCTATACAATTATGATCTTGTAGTTTGTAAAACATTCAGCATTCTTCAACCTCTAATAAATTATTTACAAGATGCATCCATTTCGTCTGTACGTCCTCCATCCATACCGGCTGCATCAATTTGTCTGTCCACTATGCAGTCCACTTCTATTTGTCCATCTGTCTCTTTCCTTCCTTCCTTTCAGTCTGTGCTTTTTGTAGGTTCAGTACTTTCTAGTCTGACCACTGTAGAAAATCTGCCATGATTTGATTAAATGAGGCCAAACAAAAATGAGAACTGAGAAATTTCAGTCAGAAAAATAATATGTAATATTGACATGCAAAAGCTGAACCCTGGGAAAATGTAAGAACCAAGAATAAAATTAGAAGGGTTAGAGGGTGATGATTTAATCACAAAGGCTTGCTTCTTAACTCTTATCCAGTGTTATCTAGTGAGAGTTGGATGTTTTCCCTCTAACTGTATTTTTGTTTAGACTAAGGTACAGGTGTAGATAAAACTGCAGGTTCTCAAAACACAAACCTCTTTTCTTAGCTGAGCGGTGTGTTCTAGACTAAATGTGTCTTTATTTGTAAACTCAGTAAGTATTGCAAGCTTTTTTTTTTTTTTTTTTTTTTTTTCTTTTTTTTTTTTTTACCTTTCAGTACAAAATTGGCTATGTTGAGCACCAGCTTGCCTCAGAAGAAAGCCCTCACTCTTCCCTCCCTAACAAGCCAGCCCCACCAAGTGCTTGCAAGTGACCTGGTGCCATACTCTGATGTCCAGCAGGTAAGCTGGGTCCAACTGAAAGAGCCTGAGGCCTCAGAGGTTTTGCCAACAAACCGAAACACACTCTAATTTTGTGGGGGGGTTTTCTGAAATTATTTTATTATTTTGCAACAAACATGTAATCTGCCTTTTCTTGTTTCTTTTGTAGATATCCAAGATAGCTGCTTACGCTTACAGTGCAATCTCTCAAATCAAAGTGGATGCTAAAGAGGAACTGGTCGTCCAGTTCGCCATTCCTTGACTTTAGCCTGCATATTGTTCCTCCCATCCCACTCGCTCTGCGCCACTCCTGCTTCATCGTCCTCCAGCCCACCTTTTTTTTTTTTTTTTTTTTTTATAAAAGCAATTTGGTAATCCTGCTTCTTAGCTCTGCCACGAACTATTGTGAAGACATGAAGTGAAAGAACCCCCTCTGCCCCCCAACACCACCAGAAAAAAAAGTATTTTAGTGAAATGATGAAGCGTTTTTGACAGAAGGGCCATGGAGGTGGACTTTGAGTTTTTGACCAATGTTTATGATGATCCACTTCAGTGAGGCCTTCCTCTGTGTTTATCACATGCATTATAGGCTTTGTCCAAAAAATGTAAAATAAATCAGTCTTCATAACTTTTTAGGTTTTCAGGATCTTCTCAGTGTCTTTAGACTTTATTTTCAGACAAACACTGTAGTCACACAATGTTGTCCACTGATACAGCTGTAGGATGTTTGGCGCAAGGTTCACACCCTGGCTTTGATCAATAAATGATATTGTGTGCAACATTAGACATTTCTTCAGTGCAATGGGTGTGATTAACAGTTGTAGTTTCTGATTTGCAAGCAAAGAACTTGTAACATGGCTTCATATTTGTATCATATGACTTCATGTAACTTTTAAAGCTAAAGTATTTCTCAGTTTACTCAGACAAGTAAAAAAAAAAAAATGTAAATTTCATCTTATAAAGAGTAATTTGCATCATCCTCCCCTGAAATTAAGCTGTCATATTACTTTAGATGGGACAGCAGGCCTGATAATTAAATGCAGGTAATCTGGTGTCATTCTCAATCAAGAAAAAAACATTCAGGTTTCAGTTTTGATTTCAGCTCCTGACTGTTTAATCTTTCCTGTCACCTGACCATATGATTAATCTGTTCATTTCTCTTGGACAAGGATTAAAACAAAAGCAGGGGTGCTGGCTGGTTGGGCTTCTGAGGTCATATAGAAATGGTTGAGGTTAACGCTCGAGTTTACAGACGGAGATGACCAAGTACCCTGCCCCCTGTGATGATCTTGGCAGGAACTTAACATTTTAAATGACGGGTAGAAAATCAAGGGTGAAGAGGGTGGCTTGTGGAGAATGCAAAGACTCACTGTATAAGCATTACCTTTGTACAGATTTTTCTGATCTACTACATTAATAGCTGGTGGATTGTATGAAGGTCCTGTGGGATGATGGTTTTTTATGAGACACGAAAACACTTTTCAGGTCTGCGATTGTTAGCTTTTTACTCAAAACCTTTTTTTCCCAGATTGAGGTTTTCATATTAATCAGAAACTAACTATTGCTGCAGTGTGGAAGAGTGTTAATCTATGTACCCTAGCAGATTAAATAACCTCAGATCTTTTGCTGATGTATTTATGTATTTTTGTTCTTAAATGTATAGGTGCTCTTTAAAGGAGGGCGCAATATGAGCTGATCTCGAGTCGCTAAAGGGAGCCTGCAAGCCTGTGACTATTTATACCACATACCTGATTAGAGCTTTTTTATTTGCAATGGGTTCTTGGCATTTTTTTTTCCTGTTACTTAAATGTGTAATACATGGAAGACTGTATGTTTGTACTATCTTAGGCTAGTACCAAAAAGTTCTAAAGATTTTTTTGTTTCTTTGTTTTTTTTTTTTTTGGTTTAATCAGTTCATTAAAAGGTTTCAACAAAGCAGTCGTGTCTCATTAGTAAATAGTGACCACATGTTCACTTCTGAGAAGTAGCTTAATCAGTGATGTTACAGAGTTTTAACAGATCATTCACACCAAGGATCAAACATTTTTATAAAGTAGCACAACAATGAAAAATTCATTTATTTCAGTCATTTTATTCAAAAAGTGAAACTCTGATATTGCATTGATTCATTACACATACCGATATATCACCAAGATTTAGAATTTAATGACTATGTCCTACAGCTAATGCAAACCCCAAATTCTGTTTCTTAGACAATACGTCATGGGTTCTTTGTGGGGGTTAGGTCAGGAGAGTTTGCTTGTCGGTCAAGCACAGTGATGTCATTGAATCATTGGTACCTTTGGTAGTATGGATGTGATCCACTAAGCAAAAAAATCTTGTTCTGTATCCTAATTATGTGAGGAACTGAATGTTGGGGTTTCATTACATGTAAGCCACAATAATCAAATTAATAGAAATAAACACTTCAAAATATAACACGTTGTATGTAATGAATTTGTGTAATATTTAAGTTTTATATTTGAATTGTTGAAACAGACTCACTGTTCAATATTATTCATATTTACAGAGATGCACTTGTAAGTTCAGAGATATTTCATCACTTTGTGTCTTTATTGCATCTACCAATCTGAGAGCAAACAGTTCTCATCCATGCCATGATTAGATCAGAAGAAATTTCAGCCAATACTGGTTAAATGTGCAGCAGTAGGTCTCAGTGAATAATTAAGTACAACAAAAGAATGAAAACAAAACTTAAATTTTAAAACTTAATTTTCTTAAATTTCACTCATTAGCAACTAAATGTAAAAGGTCTATTCCCATCACAGAAACCCAAAATGGTGAACTTAATTAGCAGAAAAATTGTTTACAACAATACTGATTTCACTTCAAATACTGGAAGCAAATGTGCATATTTAAAAATCTGTTTTCAAGCAGTGAAGAAGAAGTATCTGGTTTGAGTCATGATTTCCACATGCTAGCATTCAGTGGAGACTCTTCCTGCTGTTTCTGCAGCGGGAGTTACTTTGATGCCAGAGCTTTGCTAGGACTCGCTCCTGCTGTGTCACAGCACTGAAGTCCATTGTCTTTAACTGCGGCAAAGCTGAAATCACACGATTCCTGCACACATAAAAATATGCACTGATTATTGTACTTATTTTTACTTTTAGTTTCTAGCTATGCCAACTCTTTAAGAGGTAAAGTGAATTTTACACATTTTTTTATTGAAAAGCTGCAATGATTAAGAAGAAGTCACTGTTTAAACCAGAAGACATAAAAAAAAAAAAAAAAAAAAAAAAAAAAAAAAAAAAAAAAAAAAATTCATGATAGTTTAGCAACTGATCCGCTGTGTTGTGTGTGCACGTATGTTTCAATGCTGTTGCTGTGCAGACCAGGATAGGAATTTGATCCTTGTTCAAGCACCTGTTGCAATGTTGCGCACATACATGCCTGCACAGCACTCAGGTCTAAAGAGTAATCCCTCCCTTCTGCTCTCTGCATTTATGAAATAACAGTATGTACTGGCTGTCTGTATGTATGCCTATTATACACACAGCAGCAAATATCAACAGCAGATGACTTCATTTCTTAAGTGCCATAAAAAACGTAACGGATAAAAGATTTCCCTATAACTCAGAAGGATGTGTGTGTGTGTGTGTGTGTGTGTTAGGAAAACGTCTCTACCTGTAAGGTCTGTTTGTCTCTATAGGGTTTCCATGTAGTGTGACGGAATGAAGATGGGGGAGCACGCCCAACATGTCCACCTCTGTCAGAGTATAAATGTTGTTTCCATGAAGATATAACACACGGAGTCCATGCAACTCACACAAAACCTGCAACATATTTGTGCACAAGCTTTATTAATGCTGTCAAACCATCACAAAGCGTCGAGTGAGGTTTTATGTGACAGGCCAACACAAAGTGCTTCATAGCTATAAAGTGGAAGAAACATAATACATGGTTTCCAAACTTTTACAAATAAAAATCAAAAGTTGTACTCAGCCTTTCTGATTCAGTGCTTTGTAGAATGATTTTTTTTTAAAGCAATTAGAGCTCCAGGTCTTTTTTGAGTACATATGTTTCTACCAGAAAGTTCTTCTTTTAAAAAACAGCTTCAGCTCAGTCAGACTGGATGGAGAGCATATGTAAATAGACATTTTCAAGTATTATTTCAGATTCTTAATTGGGATTAGGTCTGGACCTTGACAGAGCGAGAACAATGCTAATTTTTGGTGCATGTGCACCAAAAAGTTTAGCTTGTCTCATCTGAGCATCTCCTTTCACATGTGTGGTATGTCCTTTACAGAGCTGTGGACTGAAAATAGGACCAGTTATTGTCCTCTTTCAACAATAGATTCTCTCTTCTCACTCTTCCATAAAGGCCAGATTTGGAAGGACCTTGTATTAATTGAATTCCCATTCACAATTACGCATTACTTTGTGTTAGTCCTTCAAGCTGCACTGGAAAGGGAAAAATGAAACTTGCCTTATCTATATGTGAGAGTTTGTTGAAGGAGAGGTCCAGCCAGGCGAGATATGAGGGTTCAGCCAGGAAGTGGCTCACTGTCTGATGGAGGTCACACAGGTCAGTGATGCTGTTGTTACTGAGACGGAGGGAGCAGCTGAGGTATTTCCCTTCTGAATTTTTCTTTAAAGGTC
Source organism: Anableps anableps (assembly GCA_014839685.1). NCBI lineage: Eukaryota > Metazoa > Chordata > Actinopteri > Cyprinodontiformes > Anablepidae > Anableps > Anableps anableps. Next base: position 20,094,484 of record CM026068.1, on the reverse strand, counting down.
GGAGACTGCTGCAGGGAGTTTCTGTCCAAGCGTCTGAAACAGCAAAAACAAGAAATACAGTGAATTTGAAGTACTAACAGCTAATTGTTTTTTCACACTGACATACTACTTGGTTTATGAATGCTTTTGTCATACAGACATTATTTTGAGACAAAAAACATTAGAAATCATAAACAGAAATGTTCAGCTGATTAGTCTCTTAAAAAATACATTCACCTATTTCATTTTTTGTTATTGACTAAATTGGTTATGTGAATGTTGGTACCTAAGTAATGCAGATGAAGGTAGACATGTAACTCATCCCAACTACATTCCTCAAAAGTCTAATGAACTGAAGAAATTGGTTCTTTAATAAAAAGGATCAGAATGCTTTTTTCTTAATAAACATTTCAAGTATTTTCATTAAAGAAAACATATATGCGGTATGTCTTATATGTATTTCATTTTGTTTCAGAGAATTAATTCAATCAAATGGCATTAAAGCCCTCCCTTACATCCTGTTTATTTTCTATTTTCAATGAGAATAAAAAGAAATGAAACTCAGTAATCAAATTGATCATCAGAAAATCCAAACATTTAGAGAAACCATGATGAAGAACAGAACCTGTCAACCTGCTGAGACGTCTGAAAGATAAATCCACCGGAGCTCCATACATAATCTTATCCATGAACTTTTTCAACAACCTGCAGAATTAGAGACAAAACCCTATGTTATTTTGGGAGATTTTTTTTGTTTTTTTGTAGGTGTCTTCATATTTTTGACTAAGTGACCAGTCAAATAAATCCTAAACTAACCAATAATGTAAAGTTACCTCAGATAATAGATGTTCTGCTTGGCGTTTTGACGGAGTTCTCCTTTGCTGGAGCTACCCTTTAAGCACAACAATCTGTTTCCAAAGAAACCAACACATGCATTGTGGGATTTGTAGTAAAGAGGTCTAGACAATGACTTCTCACATCGTTCCTGTAAAATATAAATAAATGCTGGCAATGCTTGCAGATTAAAATGATAATTTAGTTTAATAAAAATCGTGCTTGTGTTATCTGATATTGGGTCACCAAACCTTTTGTCATTTTATTAAATTTTATATTCTTGGCACCAAGTCCTTAAAGCAAGATTAAGACAAAATTAAATCAGGGCGCCTGATATAAATTTTTGTGCGTGTCCCTTCTCTTGTTTACTTTTTATTGTATGATCAAACCATAGACAAATAGAAGATAAAACACCCCCTGTGAAAATACGTCTATGTCGTCGCTACGTTGTGGATGGCAATTTTAGAAAGTAATGCCAAAGTGTCTAATGTCAAGCTAAAACAATATTACAAAAGTAATAATAACAACAACAACAACAACAACAATAATAATAATAATAATAATAATAATAATAATAATAATAATAATAATAATAATAATAATTCCCCAGAAAAATAAGAATAAAGTTTTTCACATCCACCCATACCTTTTAATTTAAAAATAGCTGAAATAAATACAAAGTAAAATACTTTTTTAAAATTTATTTTATTTATTATTATTTTTTTTTTTACAGCTGTAACTAACTGAATTTGGTATATTTCACGTTTTGTTTTGTGGGAAAATTCCAATTTCCAAACATACGTGCATGGGTTGCCAATCACAACATGGCGGGAGCATTTACGTGTTGTTTACACGACGCCAATGACGCCAAGTTGGTGAAACGTCACAATCTTTACGTTTCTACATTTTCCGGCTTTTAATCCAATCGCATTCATCTATTTTCATATGCGTCAATACGAGTGCACCGATTGGCTGGTTCAATCTTCTCCGGGAGGTTTGAATTTTTGTCGCGTTTCACCTGGTGAGACTGTTTATTTCGTAGCTGTTGCGGTCCTGTGTTAGAAGCTGGTATAACTCAAGAAGATACGGTCTAATAGGGAAGACTTGTTGGCATTTTAGGTAAGTACCTGCTTGAAGGGAACAGTTTATCATGGCTGGGCTTTCGGGGAATGTTAATTAGCAAATATTACATTACAGCTCGTGTATATTAGCTTAAAATATTTGTTGGGAACTTAACTTAGCAACGTTGCAATTTAAAAACTAAGAAATGCTGCTGAAAAAATATGATATTATTGTCAAGTTTGATAATTTTAACAGCCCCCATGTCGGTTAAAACATGATCACATCTATGTTTGCTTACTTTTTTTGGTGACAAGCTGCTCACTTGTATTTTTTATCCTTCCAGTTTAAAATCCCTTTGAGATAAAGGGTCAGCCAAGATGACAAACTTGGGTGTTAAGGCTCTTCTCAGCTGGGTAGGTTTGAACTAGTATTGTGTGTCCATTAAGGTACAAATATCTGAGTCTTATAGCATACGTTTTGACTAATTTTATTTCAAAATGTTTTATAGGTAAACAGTACGCTATTGGACAGCGAAATACGGATCGATGATTTACAGGATGGGGCGGTCCTGGTTAAACTGATTAATGTGTTGTAAGTTGGAGCTTTGAAATGCTGGGTTTGTTTGTGTAAACAAGAAGGTTTGAACACCTTAACCCCGTTGTTGGGGTGGGGGGAACTACTGTATTTGACTGAATCCATTTTCACCTTCTGCCCCTCATTCTTTGTGCTTAAAGCTATGTTTCTAACGAGGTTTCCCCACAGTCTAGGAAAGTGTAATTTTAGTTTTGATAATTTTCCACGTCTGAACAACTATGCTGATATGTTTGTTTTCAGAGCTTTTCTAAAAGATTTTCAGTTTTCTAAAAGATCAACCATTTTTCTAAACAAAGTGTTTTAATTGATTTTATATTTATGTGATTTATGTGTTAGTATACTTAGCCTGCTTCACTGTGACAGTGGTATATCTTCATACATTAATTACAACGACATTAAAACACTTTATTTTTAATAGTATTTCTTTTGGCTTTTCTTTAAGATGTATACATAATGCTGCATGTTGTTGTCTTGTGCAGGACTGATAAGCGTTTACACACATGGATATTTTAAGTCAAATGTAACATAGAAACTGGAGAGAACTCATGAACTATCAGCTTCCAAGAAAAAGAGATTCAAGCTTTGTGTTATAGCCTTCATAATTGATTTTGTCATTTTGTGTCAAAACAGGAAAAAGGAACCAATCCCCAATTTAAGTAATTCTTTTGAGGATCGGGTTCGTCTCATTATGGAGTTCCTTAAAGGTAAGCTTTATTTATTGCAAGCTATGAGTATTGTCTGTCAAGCTGACTGCAGACTTCCAGAGAACATAGCCCGACTACTTAGCCAACTAATACAAGCTTGTTATACTTGTGTTTCTCTATAAGGAACATAATAGCATAGGGAAATTTTTTGCTTGGTAACTATTAATTTTAAGCATTGTTATTAAACATGATTAAATTTAATTACCAAGTTTTATCCAAAATCTTTACTATAGGGTTGATATAAGTGTCATACAGAACAACAAACTATAATAATTAATATGTAAAATTTTTTGCAGCAGTAGGAAGAATTGTTACTTCTCTGTTTTTAATTTATTTCTTGGATTATTTTTCTGTAGTTGGAATAATTGGGGCTTATACCAGTGCACTATTTATGTATAAATGAAGCAGGCTTTGAGCACTTGGCAAGTAACTTTCTCTTTTTTTTTTTTTTTTTTTTTTTTTAAATTAGGAGAGTGCAAGTTTAACCCAACTAAAGGCACTTCTATATCCTGGGACAACATACAAAAAGGAAATAACCTAACAGTGGAAATTTCAAAGGTTGAAAACAAAGGAGATAAAATGTGATGAAATAGTTTATAAAATCATAAATTAAAACCCATTCTGACTAGATTTCACTTTGTTCCCAGGTGCTTTTGTTGCTTTTTTATCATGACATAATGAATGATCGCTGCACTCTAAATGCATTGGATTGTGATGTAGAGGTAAGCAGAAGTATTAGTGTATATGATGGAAAATTATTAGTATCTTATGAGCATTTACCACAGTGCTTCTAATTTCATTTGTTACTGGAATTGAATCTCCGTATGTGTATATCTTCTCTCTGTTAGCGTGAGCTTGCCAACCTGACCGACTCTTATGTGAGTGAGAGTGAAGGTTGTGTTCATCTGAACAAAACTCTTGACAAATACTTGAGAAGGAGATGTAAGTCAAAACCTTTTTTCCAATAAATACCATAGGAAGAGCCAATATTGTCTCAGACACATTGCAGTTAAAAGACAGACCCACTAGTTTGGATTGACATGAAAACTGTAAACATTTTCAGGTTTGCCTGTGTCCCGAGAAATCTTTGACCAGTCGGAAACCACCTCCACTTCAACGTCCACCTCCAATGCGTCCACCATGTCCTCGCTCTCAGATGATGAGTCTCCTGTCTTTCTGCGCACACAGAAGGTCACTTTTGTTGATCTAGAAACAGTGGCGTCCTCCTCTGTCAGGTATTGATGTAAATTTCAGTTAAATCCAGCTTGAGTTTGTGTAGTTGTGCCTTCTGTTTAATATAACCCAATTTAAGTGTGTCCACATTTAGCTGTATGCATCTCGTTGTTTAACTTGCGTAACTTTCATTTCTGCAGTAAATCTCCTTTGGCCGAGGTTATGAATACACCTAAATTTCAGATGAGAAAAATGCGAAGACAGATGGTAAAAGAGAGAGAATACAGAGATGGTTTGGAGAAAGAGCTAGCCAACATGCTTACACTCATTACCCAGAAAGGTAGTACAAGCAAATCATTGTGCAATGTTTATTTTATATTTTTGTTACTTTTTTTTTTTTTTTTTTTCCCCAATTCTACCTTTGCTCATCTTTTCTCTATTTTTGTAGAATCTTATATCAGCCAGTTGCAGTACCGCCTAGATAAGTTGATAGAAGAACAAGGCAATCAGGAGCAGACTATCACCGAACAAATCTCTGAGCTTGAGGCCAAAAACAACTCGTAAGTATTCAAATATGATCTAGATAGGTTTAGAAATTTATCTAATTCAGTTCAATATAATTTGTGTTAAGAGGTGAGAGACGTTTGTTTTGACAGTTCAAATTTATTAAGAGATTGTATTAAAGATAAATTAAAAAACAAAACAAACCCTGTGATGTATTTTCTTAGATTACAAATACGCCTTAATGAGCTGCTGAAGCAAAATAGAGATTTGAAGAATACCTCTATTCATATGGAGCGGAAGGTGGATGAACTTACAGGAGAAAATGGTGACCTCTCCTTCCAGGTAATTTATGAGTAAACTTTACTTTCTGTTAAATTATTTAGCATAAACATGTTCCATATGTGTATGCCAGTGTAATGCCATTGCTTTTATTGTAAATACGGTTACAGAGTTAAGCTCAGCCACCAGTACAAATGGATTTCATCTCTGTTTTAGCCAAAACACTAGAAAATCAAATTCTTATTGCTGTCTAAATGCTGTATTTGAATATTATTGTCAGATGAGAGCAGTATGTTCCAAGCTGGCCATCTTTGAAGCAGAAAATGGCCAACTGACACAAGCTCAAGCATCTGCTGAGGAGCAGTGGAGAAACAAAACAAGCCATTTGCAATCAGAACTCAACCAGGCAACCACACAGAAGGTGGGCTGTAGTTTTACAGTAAAACTGTGGAGCAGCTGTTCTATTTTACTGTTTCTATTTTAAATTCTGGTTCCTTATTCTTCAGGAACTCCTGTCTGAACAAATTCAGATCCTCCAAGGAAAGATTTCCTCTTTAGAGGAAGAACTAAACAAAGCCAACAAAGAGGAAGTTGGAGAAAATATGGGTCCTGTAATGGAGGTAAGTGGGGTTCCTTTGGAAAAAATGGGTGTTTTTTATTTTAGTAATTTCCAGGTCTGGATAAAATTGGAACAGTAAATTAAGAATATGAAAATATATTTGTTTTCCAGACTTTATCCCCTCTCCCATTGTCTAAATTTATGTCCTTTCTTCTTTGTGTGTCCCCCCCACATTTTTTTCCTCTTTCCTTCCAGTCTGTTAATTTTCTCCAGTTACCATATTTAAAGACTATTCACTGTAGGAACATCTGCCACAAATTTATAGTGAACTTCTATATTTTTATTTTAAAATGAAGGTAAAAGACAGAACGCTGGAAGGTTTATTCTGAAAAGGTCTGGATTTTTTTTTTTTTACAGGAAAAGTGTGCAGGGACCCTGGGTAAAGCCTACAATGCTTTCCCGTTAGTAACAGATTATGGCTTGACTGTAGGAAGTGTTCTTTTTGTTTTAGTCCCATGACAGGAATATTCATTTGGTGTCTCTTCTTCTTAAATCATCAGAGAGAAATGTTGGAGACTGAAATTACCAGTCTGAAGAACGAACTTGAGGGCACAGTTTGCTCCCTAAGAATGGCAGAAGAGCAGATTCAAACCATAACTCACAAGTTGGCTGAATGTGAACAAGAAATGACTCGATATAAAGAACTACTTGAACAACAGAAGACACAAATGGAAGAAATGATTCGAGCCAAGGATGAAGATCTGGACAAGCTGCGAAGAGATCTGGATGAACAGCGGGTGGTTCTTGAACAAGAAATCAGTGTTCTGAAACTTCAGCTTGAGCATGTTGAGCACCAGAAAACTGAGCAGATGACCAAACTGCAACAACACATCACAGTTTGTGAACAGGAAATAACAGCATTAAAAGACATAAAGAGAGAACATGAAGATCTTCTACATCAGACTGATGTAAGGATGAAGGACCTTGAGATGAAGCTAGTGGCTGCTACCACACTGTTAGCTGATAAGGACCAACAAATTTCCAACCTCAAAGAAGAAGTCAACTTGTTTGCAGAAGAAAGTAAAGCAAGCAAAGATGAAATTCAGTCCAAACAAGATGCACTTGATAAATTACTAATGGAGAAATCACATGAAGAAGAAATTCTTCATAATAAAATTCAAACCTTAACAGTTTGTATGGAGGACCTTAACTCATCTCTGAAAAAGGCTCAGCATGAAATCCAGCTTAAGCAGGATCTGCTAGCTAAAACCCAGCAGGAGAATGCTGAAGAAAGAAATGCACTTCAGCAACAGATTTTAAGCGGTCAGGAGGAGGTGCAGAGGCTAAAAGGAGAGACTTTGGAAAAAAACGAGGAGCTGGTCATGCTCAAGAATGCTAGCACTCAGCATTCTGAATCTCTTCAGCAAGAGATCAACAGCCTAAAAGTTCAAATAGAAAGTCTTAATGATGATTTGAGAAAAGCTGAGCAACAAGTTCTGACCCAGCAGGGTTTGCTTACAAAGCTGCAGGAAGAAAACTGTTGCAGAACAGAGCTTCTGCAGCAACAACTGTCTGCTTCTGAAGAGGAGGTAAAGAACTTAAAGGAGTCAATCCAAGCTAAGGAAGATCAGATCCGGCTGATGGAAACTGAAAGTTCAGACCAGGCTAACAGTTTACATCAGGAGATAAATGACTTGAAGTCTCAGGTTGAATGTCTTAGTTCCTCTCTAAGGGCAGCTGAGGAGAACTTGCAGTCCAAGGAAAATTTGTTTGAAGAGCAGCAACAACAGAGCATTCAGCAAAAAGAGGCACTCCAGATGCAGATGGTTGCATCTCAAGATGAGCTAAAGAAACTAAAAGCAGAGATTGATACTAAAGAGGAGCAGATGGTTCAGCTGAAGACTGAGACATCAAATAAATCAGAGTCACTGCAGCTGGAGATTGAAGCTTTAAATGAGCAGATAAAAAGCATCACCAGTTCCCTGGAGATTGCTGAAAATCAAGTTAAAGCCAAAGAAGATCTCTTGTTTAAGCAAGAACAGGAAAGTTCTTTGCAGATTGAAGAACTAAGAAAACACAGAACAGTTCTTGAGCACGAAGTGAATCAATTGAAGCAAGATATTAAATCTAAAGAGGATGAAGTCCAAACATTGAAGGATGATCACTGCAAGGAGTCAGAGGCTTTAAATGACGAGATGCAAACTCTGAAGAATCAAATGCAATGTTTGAATAAATCCCTCAAGTCTGCAACAGATCAAGTGTTGGCTCAAGAAAACCTGCTGGGTCAGAAGGAGATGGAAATTTCTCAGCAGAAAGATTCACTTCAGAACATGAGGGCAGCTTCTGGAGAAGAAACAACAAGGCTGAGGGAGGAGATCCAGGCTAAAAAGGAAGAGATAAGTTTCCTAAAACATCAAAGTTCAGAGCAAACACAGTCATTTCATGATGAGATAAATGGTTTAAAGTCTCAGGTTGAAGGTCTTAGTTCCTCACTTAGGGCAGCTGAGGAGAACTTGCAGTCCAAAGAGAATCAGTTTGCAGAGCGACAACAACAGAGCACTCTGCAAATAAAAACCATTCAGATGCAGATGGTTGCATCTCAAGATGAGATAAAGAAGCTAAAAATAGAAATTCATGCTAAAGAGGAGCAGATGGTTCAGCTGAAGACTGAGACATCAAATAAATCAGAGTCACTGCAGCTGGAGATTGAAGCTTTAAATGAGCAGATAAAAAGCATCACCAGTTCCCTGGAGATTGCTGAAAATCAAGTTAAAGCCAAAGAAGATCTCTTGTTCAAGCAAGAACAGGAAAGTTCTTTGCAGATTGAAGAACTAAGAAAACACAGAACAGTTCTTGAGCACGAAGTGAATCAATTGAAGCAAGATATTAAATCTAAAGAGGATGAAGTCCAAACATTGAAGGATGATCACTGCAAGGAGTCAGAGGCTTTAAATGATGAGATGCAGACTCTGAAGCATCAAATACAATGTTTGAATGAATCCCTCAAGTCTGCAACAGATCAAGTGTTGGCTCAAGAAAACCTGCTGGGTCAGAAGGAGATGGAAATTTCTCAGCAGAGAGATTCACTTCAGAACATTTTGGCCACTTCTGGAGAGGAGAAGCAAAGACTTGAGGAAGCAATACAGACGAAAGAGGAACAGATGAGTGTCTTGAAAAGTCAAAGTGCTAAGCAGGCAGATTGTTTACATCAGGAGATAAATGACTTGAAGTCTCAGGTTGAATGTCTTAGTTCCTCTCTAAGGGCAGCTGAGGAGAACTTGCAGTCCAAGGAAAATTTGTTTGAAGAGCAGCAACAACAGAGCATTCAGCAAAAAGAGGCACTCCAGATGCAGATGGTTGCATCTCAAGATGAGCTAAAGAAACTAAAAGCAGAGATTGATACTAAAGAGGAGCAGACGGTTCAGCTAAAGGCGGAGATGGCTACGAAATCAGAGTCACTGCAGAAGGAGGTCGAAGCTCTGAATGAGCAGATAAAAAGCATCACCAGTTCCCTGGAGATTGCTGAAAATCAAGTTAAAGCCAAAGAAGATCTCTTGTTCAAGCAAGAACAGGAAAGTTCTTTGCAGATTGAAGAACTAAGAAAACACAGAACAGTTCTTGAGCATGAAGTGAATCAACTGAAGCAAGGCATTGAAACCAAAGAGGATGAAGTCAAAATGCTAAAAGGTGATCACTACAAGGAGTCAGAGGCTTTAAATGATGAGATGCAGACTCTGAAGCATCAAATACAATGTTTGAATGAATCCCTCAAGTCTGCAACAGATCAAGTGTTGGCTCAAGAAAACCTGCTGGGTCAGAAGGAGATGGAAATTTCTCAGCAGAGAGATTCACTTCAGAACATGAGGGCAGCTTCTGGAGAAGAAACAACCAGGCTGAGGGAGGAGATCCAGGCTAAAGAAAAGCAACTTGTCAACCTCAAAGAAGAAGGTTCCACACAGTCAAATATGCTGCAGCATGAAATTAAGAGTTTACAAACACAGCTGGGTGATATGGCCAAAACAATGAAAACTACTGAGGAAGAGCTGCAGACTCGGATTGAGACGCTAAGTAAACAGGAGCAGGACGGTGGTCGTCAGAAGGAGCTCCTGCAGGAACAACTGTCTGCTTCTGAGGAAGAAATGAGGAAGATAAAAAGTGAGATCGAGTCCAAAGAAAAACAGATGGAGCTGCTGAAGATTGAGAAGGCAGAGCAGTTGAACACGTTACATCAAGAGATCCAAAGTTTAAATAAGCAGGTGGAAACTCTCAGCTCCTCACTGAGAAAGGCAGAAGAAGAAATCCACTCCCGGGAAGAACTTTTAGCAAAGCAACAAAAAGAAAACATAGAACAGAGTCGGGAACTTGAGAGCTTACAGGAGAATGTCCAAAAGTTAAAGAAACAGCTGGAACAACTTCACTCGTGTGAAGAGGAGATAGAAAGATTAAAAGAATACCAGGGTGAGAAAGAAAACAACCTCCTTGAAGCTGAAAAGAAGCTTCAGGACCTGCAGACAGAGTTGTCAGAAGCCAGGATGCTCCTCGCTGACAAAGATCAAAATCTGAACTCGCTGAGACAGGAAGTTGTGCTTCAAGTTAGTTTGTTGCAAAAAGCAAAAGAAGAAGCTGAGGCCAGTGAGAAAATCGTGGCTGAGATAAAGGCGGAGAACTCCAGGCAGAAGTATGTTCTTCAAAACGAGATTCAGGATCTTAAAGGAGAACTGGAAACAGTTTCTCAAACACTTTGTGCTAAAGAGCAGAAGTTACTTGAAACTCAGCAGGGGTCTGTGGAGCAAGTGAACCATCTTCAGCAGCAGCTTGCCTTGGTAAAGGCAGAGGTAAGCCAACAGAAAGAGGCTCTAGCTGCAAGCCTTAGAACAAAAGACACTGTGCAGGACTTACAGTTGGCCATGCTGAAGGAAAAGGAGGTTCTTTTTCAAGAAAAAGAAGCACTAATGTCCAAGGTAATCCAAGCAGAGATGGACCAAAAAGCTCTGGAGGAACAGCTTAAAGCTATGATCCTGGAGAAAGACTTGCTTGCTCAAGCCAATCAGGCCATTGAGAGGAAGAATGTTGCCTCTTGTAAGTCAGAGGCTGTGTTGCAGAAAGAGCTTGAAATTCTGAAAATGGAGAAACAGCAACTTTTGAAACGGAGAGAGAAGGCAGAAGAACTTGAGCTCATCAAGAGAGAGCTGGAGCAACAACTTTCAGCAAAAACAGATGCTGTTGAACACTACAAGACTCAGGTTGGTGCTGTGATACGCCGTAAAATTTTCAACCTGGATTAGGTTTTTTTTTTTTTTGTTTTTTTTTTTTCTCTCTTGCTTGCTTTGGTGTTTGTGTCATACCATTGTGTTCATTTCATCATCTCTATCCCACAGATGGAGAAAGCTGTGAGCCATTACAACAGCAAGAAGCAGCTTCTCCAGAAAAGCGAAGAGGAAATCATGGAGCTCAAAGAGGCTTTAGAGGTTAAAGACAACGACTTTAAAACTATTATCAAGGAAAATAAGATTCTCCAACTTGACCTGGAGAAAATCCAGACTAATGAGAAAAAGCTCAAGAGTCAGGTGGCCAGTTTGGAGGCACAGGTTGGTACAATACCAAAACGTTCACACACGATGCTCTTGAAGTTTCTGCTTTCTTGTATTCTAACAGTCATCGTAATATCTTCATCTTTAGCTGGCTTATGCTGATCAAATCCTGAGAGCACAGAATAAGATCCATGGTGATGGAGGTGGTGCGGCAGAGTCTGCTTTCCTGGAGGTTCCCAGGAGGACACGCTCAGGTGTTAGCACTACACTACAGGTGAAGAGGTCCATGAGCTCTGACAGTCTGGACCAAAGCTCACTGGAGGACTCTCTTAACACTACAAGGTAAGGTCTAACTTATGAGTCATATCAATAACTGTAAGCATTAAACAGAGTGGGGATGTTACAGACTTCTACTATTTTCCAGGTTTTGAAATGAATGGGTGGGGGGGTGACGAGTTACATTTAGAACAATTTTTGGTTTTCCTGACTTTTGTCCTCCTTCCATTTTATGACAAAAAGCTAATATTACAGAATAAATTGTTGATAAGATATTCATATCTTTGATTTGCCTAATCACACTTTGATTTGAACATAATACAAATAACATTATGGTTTTTGACTTACTGAATGGACACTCATTCAAAAATCTATTACCCATTTTGTTTCTAAAGACAGCTTTAAATCTAGGCTGAAATGTACATATGCTTAGATATAAAATGCCAAAGGACATTCTGTTATGTTACAAGTTTTAGAAGCCAAATGTACCAAAGTTCACCAGCTGTGCTTTGAAGAATCACGTTTGGTATAGGATGCTAAAGTATAGGATCTTATTTGACGAGTCCAAGGGTAGATTAAAAAAAGCGATCGAAGTTAGTTCAGATGCTACAAAAGCATTACATAGCTTCAATACTTGGGAACAAACTACTATTCAAGAACTGCAGTAATATTTTCTACTCAAGTTGCTAAAATATGTTACAAAATGCTGGAAAAAAAAATCTAGAAATCAGAGTCTAGAAATGTTGGGAATTTTGTAATGTGTAGGAACCCTGAAGAGAAGCTGTTCTTTTTTTGATTATTTAAAATGTCTTTTTTTTTTTCTGTTTAGTTTCCTGCATAGAAAGTTGCAAAAAATGTTGGCAGTGTGCAACCAGTTAGAAAAAACGCAATTCATTCTCCTCTAATCTGTGTGGCTGATCCCATGAGAATACTAAGGGATCAAATCCATGACTTTTATTTGTGTTCTCCTTTTTTTTTTTTTTTTTTTACAGGAAACTTTCTGCACCTGGTGAATCGAGCACTCCGTTAGTTCGAAGCTCTGAACGTTTGGCAGCCAAACGTCAGGGCCTTCAGGCAGAGTCACTGGAAACGCTATACTTTACACCCATCAACACCAGACAGACGAAAAGGTAGATTTTAAGCTGCAATGAACATTTTATTGCTCGTTTTAATAGACCTTAAACTGTTTTCTGCATGAGAAATCAGACCTTTTTAGAAAATACAGTTTACTGACTACACTTGAATTGGGAAACACCAGATTTTTCACACATGCAATTTTCTCATGTCAGTTTTTGGGGATGAAACTTAAACAAAGCAACTAAACAGATTAATGTTATTATGTGATGAGAAATTAATATACTGAAAATATTGTTGCATAGAAAGTTTACTGTGCTAAGCGTTTGGATGGAGTCTTTAAAGCCGTGGTGTCCAAACATTTTCCATCCTGTGCCAAAATCAACAAGCTGAAAAGAGAAATTATGGCACCCAGGAGTCCTTTCAATTAGAAAAAAAAAGCCAAATAATGCTGTACTCAGGTAAAAATATTATTTCGTCAGGTAAAACCTCAGCCTAAAAATAAATTATTGTGTCCATTGGCATCAACTCCATTTACTGGAGGGTCAAATTTGACTCTTGAACTGTGGTCTGGGGTCACATGAAATTATTCCAATTGCACCCCCGTCACACTTGGGACACCCCTGTTTTAATATTAATTGAATGCTATGGCTGTTACTGAAAAGATATGTTGACTGTCATGTGATGTTTGCATTTCACTTCCAGCTCAAAAAGCCAAAGATTGCACTAACCGGGTTGTTGAGCAAAATGTTCCAAAACATTTTTCCACAAAGGCGACATCCATCTTTTTATATTAAGTATAAGGGCTTGCCAGACAATTTGTTCCCCAAAGTATATTTACAAAATGATAGGACTGCATATCAACTCAGCCTTTATCACCTCATTTCCATTAAAAACAGCATTAGCAGAGGCAGTAGTACACCAGTGGTCATGCTGAACCTTGGGTTTGCAGCAGTTAGCTGAGCTTTTCACCACTGCTTCTCTGTGCATGAACATCTATGTTTTCATTTGAAGAAGTTTGGAGAACTCGCATGACTTAACACCACTGGTTTTAATCTCATGCTAAAATAAATGGGAGGGAAAAAAAAATAAATGGATTTGTTTTTCATCCCTAGGACCAGTGATGAGTCAATGGAGCTGGACTCAACCCGGAAAAATCCAACTTCATCTGTCAAGCGACGCAGAACCACACAGGTCATAAACATCACTATGTCCAAGGTAGAGGAAACGTCTTTGCTCTTGAATATTATGTCCAAACTATTCTGTTCTGGTTTTGAGTCTCTTACATGTTTCACGTCTCTAGAAAACGCCAGGCTGCAGTGAGGCCGATGAGACCTTTTACAGCTTGCATTCAGCTCGCTCCCAACCAAACCTGGCGGGTGCTCACGTTGCACGACCCATGTCTATGGAGGTGTTTAATACACCGGTCAGCAAGACCCATGCTGCCAGTGATCAGCTTGCTGGTCTTCCAGGCTACAGACGGAGCACTGTCCATTCACACAGTAAGTTCATTTCTTGTTTGGAAAATCAGATCTATATGATGCTCTAAAGGTCCTCGGTTTGAAATGATCTTTGTTTGATTAAATAATGTAATCCAATACCTTTCTTGAACATGCCGTGGCATCTAACCAGTTCTCCTTTATCGGCTTGCTTCCAGCTACAAGTACATTCTGTGTGGGAGCAGAGAACGAGCCTGATGGTGGACCTGAGGACTGGCTGAGGATCGCTGAGCTGCAGGCCAGGAACAAGGCCTGCCTCCCGCATCTGAAGAGCAGCTACCCTGTGGAGTCAGAGGTGAGGAAAAACAAACGACCTGCCTGCAGCTGACTCTGAAATGATTTGACAAGTAAACTACATATTTGTAGCAAGTAGTTTTCTTATAAGATTCATCTTGTTGTATTCCTGTAGACTGGCCAGGGCAGTGCATTAGTTTTCACGGACGAAGAGCTCCGTACTGGGGACCCATCTGATACAATCCGACGGGCGTCCATGATGCCAGGCCAACTGCAGGACTCCCTTGTGTCCCATCGCCACTCCCTCATGGTGGGTCAGACAGGAGTCGGCACTCGTTCCCATCGTCTGTCCTTGATGCCGGGCCAGCTGCCATCAAGACCAGTCCTCTCCTCTCAGCTGAAAAGCCCAAAGAGCTCCAAGCAGTCCTCATCCACCTTGTCTGTTCACCAGACTTCACCTGAGGTTGGTCACTTTTTTACAATTATTTGATGATTTAGCTTAGTGGAGTTTAAAGTCAGTCTTTGAGGGCCGGTTTTAATGGCTCAAACTCTGCAAGTTTTAATTGTTTTCCTGGTCCAACACACTTGAATCAAATGAATGGCTCATTAGCAGGCATCTGCATAGCCTGTGAAGCAGGAGCACATCTAAAGCGAGCAGGACTCTGGAGTTGGACACCCCTAAACAAGCTTGTCTAAAAGGCTAAAAAATAAATTCTATTAGGTACATATAGAGTTGCACCAATCAGGCTTTTCTTGGTTGACTTCAGATTTATTTTGAGCTCTGACCTCCACTTTCTGAATTTTGACTGACCATCTGAAAATGAATGCAACAAAAATGAGTCCAACAGGAAATATAGGAATAACAAGCTAAATCTAATTGTGTCAAAGTGAATGCCTTTAATCTTGGCCTGATTTTTATTCAGTTTAAAACAAGTGTTTCAAAGTGCCTGTAAATTGTCAGTTCCTGGTTTTGATGAATGCAGTGAACAAGAATATTAAAAAAAATCTGATTCTCTCTATTTGACCTCCTGATCAACAATTAGAGATGGGTTTGCTACTCAGTCTTAGGTTGTGGAAAAATTTAACATTTGAGTAAATTATTTTCCAAGTCTAGAGAAGTATGGAAAAGAAAAAATAATTTCCAGATTTTATTTCCTATTGGGTTGATTTATATGTAGATGTTCTTCCATATCTTTGTTTTTCCCCAATTCATTGAACGTTTTGGCTACTGACAGATGATTCACAGATAAATACACATTCATTCAGAAAATGAAATGAAGGCCATTGATTGCTTTCTGTCCTCGAGACAGTCTGAATAAGGTATTTAAACTCAACCTATGATTTTTAAACCAGATTTTTTTCAGACACCAAAGAAAGAAAGTTGAATTGTTCAGATGAACTAAGCTGATCATGGTGCCAAAAAGTACTGATATAGCTTTTTGTCACACTTTTGAAACAGAAGCCAGAAGAACATACAGATAATGAATCCAAATTAAAAATGTTGCTATCAACGTTCAAGACTGTTTAAAACCTGCTAGAAACCCTTAAAATGTATTGAATTTTAAAGGGAACCCTGCAGAACGCATGAAGTGAAAATTGGCTGGATGACCGAAGTACAGATTTATGTTAACACTAAAACGGTTAAAAACAACGTTAACTTATACATAACCCTGTATATATCCTTGTCAATTTTAAGTATATAGTGCAAAATTTAACAAAACTATGAAAAATATTCTTTCATTTATTAAAACCAACTCTTTTTTTTATGTCTGTCTTTTATTTAAATCTGAAGAAAAAGACAAGAGCCACCTGCTTCCCTCGTCCACTCACTCCTAAGAACAAGAATTTGAGCAGTGGAGCTTCCAGCACTCATCTACAATCTGTCCTTAGTCCTGTGAGTAGAATGCATTTGCTCACACCTAAAATTCACTGTTTGTGTGAACACTGTAACAAAGTTGTCACCTTTCTTATTGTTGTAGAGTGTGGTGACTTTGCTTTATATTCATTTAAGGCTGATCGTCGGCAGTCTATGATGTTCACGATTGACAACACCCCAAAGAGCAACAACTACTTGAAGAAAGGGCTGAACAAACTGCGCAATTCCACTCGGAAATCCCCTGGAAAAGGTCTGAGAAAGTCACCATCTCAGAAAAATGGCCATAAGGGTCAGGAAAACTCTCCTTCAGTGAATTCTCGAGCCACAGTGGGACGATCCGCAAGAGGTGGCAGCTTTAAGTCCCCACAGGTTGCAGCCAAGGGACAGAGAGGATCTCAAGCCACTAGCAGGCCTGCAAAGTCTCCTGGACTGACTGCTAGCGCTCGCAAGGTAAACATACACAAACAAAAGACTTAAAACCACCATCTATTCAGACAGCTGGTGTTGCGGTTGTAACATGTTAAATCGAACTAATGAAGAGACGAAAGCAGCAACGTCATGAATAGGCAGCTAACAAGCCTAAACGAGATAAAGGTTACACACCTTGTCTACATGTGGAAATTTGTGAGTTCTTTAATATATAAAAGAATGAAAAATTGAAGGCTGCTTTTACGTTACGTTTTCATGTCTCATCAGAAAACCTGAGCAGATAATCCTGACCACAGTTCTGGAGAACATCTTTCTGCCATTCAACTTTCAAACTCATTTAAGTTTCTCTAACCTTATCATTGAAGGCAATGTTAACAGTTCTTCTGAATGAAGCCTTGATTTGGCAATATTGTGTATCATGGTGGAAAAAACTGTTTTTATAATCATGCTAAACTGGTATTTATAATCCCCACAAACTGATCCTACCTTGGAAGCTACTTCAGGTCTTTGAACGACAGTTAAGTCTAAAATTATTCAACCCACGCTGGAGTTTGGCTTTATTGGCAGATTAGAAAAACTAACTGCTGTTTGCTATAAACAAGAACAATTTACATAACTCGACTAATATTACGATTGGTTTCTCCAAATTAAACAAAAACAAATGTGACTTCTAACGATTAATGTAAATTCAAAATTATTCAACCCCTTTTCTGATTGGCTGCAGAAGTGATTCTGGTGCTGGTACCAGCTTCTTGGGTTTATGTTCTTGATGAATCTTAGCTCAGTCTTCATTATTGGGTTTATGAGCTGGAGCTACCCTTTTAAAAAGCCTAAAAAAAAAGTAGGACAATCCAGGACCTCTCTGAATTTAAGAATCAAGATATGTTTGTTTAAAGGTCCAGTGATGCCTGAGCTGGAGGTTTCTCACTGAGAGTATGACATTTTCTCCCAGAATTTCCGAATATTTGATTGAATCCATTTTGCCCTCAGTATGCTGCAGTTTTCCAGTGCCAGCAGGGCTGTATGTTACCTTTTATCAGTTTTGCAGAGTGAAAGCTCCAAAACTATCCATTGGATTCTCTGAGGCGCATGTGCTTGCAGTCCATTAGTTCTATTCCCTGCAGAGGAATTTTGGAAGCTGGTTTTAGATGTAGTTGCAACTACTGTACATTGTTGCAGTAATGATTGATCATCACAGTGGATTACAGCTAGTAGGTTGGATTGCGATATGGCAGTGATCCACCTTTCACTTTTTTCCCCAAGTAGGGAAAAAACAAATGCATATAGAAGCTGCTATATGGGTGCAACGTTCACAAAATGAGTCATTAAATGTGTGACACAATACAGCCCTGGTCAGAGGAAGCAAAGCAAACCCCAGAGCATCTCTGAGCCAACATCACGCTTCACTGTAGACATGTTGTTCCTATCTTTGTATTTCCTCCTCCAAACATGCAGAAAAAGTCAGATTTTTGATTCATAGCTCAACAAAGCTAATTGCTGAAACCTATTTTGCTTGTTTTATAAATTTCTGTGGAAATTGGAGCTGAATTTTCTAGACTTTGGTCAGTAGTGGTGTACACCTTTATATACAGGCATGGAGCTCTTCAACATTTACTAGAACTGTGTCTTATTCCTTTCACGTCAGGAGTCTGGTCTGGCATCTGTCTTCCACCAGGTGGCGTAATCACTGTTTCAGCTTGAAACCTGTGAACCCTGTTTCCACCTTTTTTATCTTCTGGAACATTCAGGGCCTTGGCTATGTTTTTGTATCATATTACTTGTTTGTGCAAGGAAAACTCTTCCCTGATCTTGACGATTCTCTTGACTTATCCAGTTTTCCTCATATTTACAGTCAGCAGCCCAGGTTTTTGAGGTGTTAGGTGCTATATCTTAAGCACACCTGATGCATCTGATCAGGCCTCTGATTTTTTTTTTTTTTTTTTTTTTTTTTTTTTTGCATAATGTGTGGCTGCGGTCACACCTGATTTGAAAATGCGCTATGAAAAGTTACTCTGTTTTAATGGGGCTGAATGATTTTCACAGATTAACATTTATAAAACAGCTGCTTTTTATTTTCTTATTTAATCTGAATGTCATAACTTCTGCAGCAACAATTATTTCAAGAACTTTGTTACCTCAATCTTCTATCTTGTTGAACTGGTTTAAGAGCTACATTCTTCTTAAACAAGACTTCTGTTTTGGTTTTTTTTTTCCAACTAAAGCAAAACCCATCCACTTATTTGTAATTTCTGCATGATGTATTGTGCTGTGTTGTTTTCAGAGTTGGTATACAATAATTACTAAAACAAATTACCATAGTGAAAGCTGAAGTTTTATCACTAATTTTCAGTAACTGCAGATTTAAAACTTTTTTTTTTTTCCTCCAGAAGCAAGTGTCAATACAGGAATAGAAAGTTGTCGGAAGTCCAAGAAGGTTAAAATATATGTTTCTCATGGGTGGTTCTCACATTGGGCTTAATGGTGTCGCTACCTAACAGGGACCTGGGGTCCACACTTCTGTTCCCATTACTAACTCAGGGTTTCTGCAAGGCTTTAACATCTTAAACTGATCATCTTAAATTTAGGCTTCAAAAATCATTGATATGCTCCATACTTTAAATTTGAGCATTTGCTCTTTTTTTTTTTTTTTAATCTTTAAGAAATGTACAGAGGGAGTTTATTTGTTGTGATTCCCTAATATTAGGCTTTCTCTGCAAAAACCTCTAAATAATTCTGCTCTTGAACCTGAATTACTGTATGTTTAGTCTGTTAAAATCAAAGCATTCTTTTAATCCACCACCCACTTCATTGTTATGGGAAAGTGTATTTAACAAGTCTTGGGCTGAAAAAAGGATTTTCAGTAATTGCCTAAAGCCCGCTGTCTGTAACTGAGACAGTAGCTGTCAAAGTTTTGTGCCCAAGGTGTTGAAACGACTTGAATCACATGCTGTAAAACACCAATTCAACTTATCAAGGTAAATTTATGTTTAAGTTGTCAAAAAAGTTTCTATTTTTAATGTTCAGATGGGTATTTCTTTTAAATTATAACGATCCTAAAAGTTCTTTGTCTGGCTGAAACTTGCAGAAGGCCTGTAGCATTGGTGTTTGATTTGTAGTAAAATGATGTATTCACTTTATGCAAATTAGCTTTTTCTAAAGTAAATACTGAAGGTTTTTTTTCTTCTCTCCCCACAGGTTATGAGAAGGATGAAGGTTTAAGAGCTGGCTTCCAGAATGTTCATTATCACCAAAAGTTTTTCTTGGCTATATCTTTTTTTTTTTTTTTTTTTTTTTTTGTCTGCTCAACTTCCTCTAAAAGATTTTGATTTTGTCTGTTAGGATTTTTTTTTTTTTTTTAAATTACCTTTTCTGATCAGCTGTTATATAGTTTTGTTTTTTTTGTTTTTTTTTTTTTGTTTGTTTTTTTTTTGTAAAATATTTACATGTCTGTCGAATAAAATGACATCAAATAAATGTGTCAGTGTGTTTATTAAACCAGAATGTGGAATTGGGGTCCAGGTGTGGCATCACTGCCATTTCAATCAGTATTTCTGAAACCTTTTAAGGTCCCCCAGGTGGGCCTTGACCTGGCTTCAGAAAGTGCTGGTGGCTACTATGTTGACTGATTTGTATCACTTTTTACATCATAGGCTCACTATTAATTGTAGAATATATTTTATTTAATGGGAGATAATTCTTTCTCTGGCAAAGAACCTCAGTACTCACTAGTTCTGTGTACCAGTTGCTACTTTGTACCATCTGGCAAAATGAAATCGGATTAAGTCATGTTTAGGTGTTTGAGAAACTCATTACTTCTACACTACTGCTAAGAGGCAAGCATAACTGGTTAAACAATGTAGCACATTCATCAAATTAGAGCAGTTTTGCCGGTCATAAACCGTCAATGTACTTCCTGTATAGAACCTCAGTCTTCAGAACAAACGCTAAATGTTAGAAGGCTAAGGTGCCTTGAAAATCAACACGTGGTAGACCTGTAAAAAAAAAAGTCAGACAAATGATTGAGATGACCAAAATAAATTAGATGAAAATAATTTCGGTAAAACCGATAGATGAGATGGGGATATCTCAAGATACAGCAGTTTAATGGAGTATCATTAAAAAAAAACAACAAAAAAAACAAAACCTAAAATATTTAAAATCCTTTTTAATAATCAAAAAAATTCTTTAATGGAACTACAACTATCAAACCATTCTTATAACTGCTTTTTATTTTATTTTTTTGTGTGCATGTTTCCTCGGATTTTATTATGTCTGATGATCAGCTCCAAGTCTAAGTAACTGAGAAGTTAAAAGAATAATTAAGATCCCAAAGCACATATGTAGATGTATCATTATAGGTAACTTTCAATCTGATGATGTAATATTGATATTTTTCATATTGGAATGTCAATGATGCTACCATTGATGGGAAAATAATGGTGGAATTCTTTGAATAATTTTTAAATTTGATATATATATATATATATATATATATATATATATATATATATATATATATATATATATATATAAAAGATGAATCTCATGGAAATATCATAGAGAAATAAATTCCCATTTTGAAGAGAGGCCTGTTCGAACATTATATAAAAACATAAAAGTTATATACAAAACAGTACATGTGCATATTAGGATACAGTGTCAGCATCTGTGAATAGATAAATAAATACAAAGCTATGGCTATGAACAAAATTACAGTAGAATAGCAAAAAATACCCACTTAAAAATACCAACAACTACAAACTGACTCAAAAGCCAAGCTATATTAAGTTGAAATAAACTTCATACATGAATAAGACGAGAGAAAATGAACAAAAATGATCGTAAAACCGATGCTCTTATTCTGAAAATTAATAGGCGGAAGTTTTTCTTCAGATGACACAGGAAAATGATAAGGAAATGAAAGTTGGACATGGTTCCACTCATAACCTTTCGGGTTTTAGCTTATTTTGTTTGTATTATTTGATACGTGTATTTAATATACAGCCCGTCACCTTAGCGCAGCTCTGTGTTCATGTAACCACGGCGGCGTTTCCGTCGGTTTTAAAGTCACCTCCCGAATATTAGTGAGGTTTTTTCAACCAAGAAATATGGAATCAGAAAAGTAGGTTGTGTTCTTTGTATCAAACAAATAATTAATTTCGTTTTAATTTTTTGTGTATTAAATGTTTTTGAAATGTAGCGTAGTTCTAACTGTAAGCACCACTGTTGCACCGTTTTATCATTTGCTAAAAAACACATTTAATTTGATCTGATTGTGATAGTTTTATAATGGGTCGCAATGGGTTGCATAATTTTTTTTGCATTAGTTACAGTGCTTTGTGAAAGTGTTAACTTTTCCACATTTTGCCCCATTATGGCACATGTGATACATGCTGTTCACACATTGCTACTAAAATCTGAAATGTGTGGCGCGCATTTGTATTCACCCCCCTTTGTTCTGATACCCATAAATACAATCTAACGTCCTTCAAAAGTCACCTAGACCGAATAAAGCCTGGCTGTGAGTAATACTTGTTATTAAGGCTTTTTTTTTGTTTGTTTTCCACAGCAACCAAACTGCAGGAAGTGATATGGAAGAGGAGGAGAAGTATGAGAGACCCCCCTCCAGTTATGGTTCGATGAAGAGCGAAAGTGATGAGATGGAGAAGAGGAGCGACGAGGAGGAGGAGGAAGAAGAAGAAAGAGGAGGCAGGAGTGAAGGGGCTTTTATTGTACCACTGGATCCTCCAGCTCCTCCAGTTGTTGGGTAATTTTTCACATAGTTACGCGCCGTCCCAACTTGTCTGTGTCTTCTGTGCATTTTGGTGCATTAGAGTCACATTACATCTTTACTGACCTTTGCTTTGCTGTGTGCTCTGGCTGGTTTAAGCTCATGTGGGATTATGCTGGTGTCAAGTTGTATTACACCCTGTGATTCTACCAATACTTGAGAGAAAATGTGACATTTTTGCAAATTTAATACAGACCGTTCTTACTTCTTTTGAAGGTTTATACTTTTAAAGTTAACTGTATACACTGATCAGGTGTATCATAACATTATGACTACATGGCTGATAGTGTTGTGGTTCTTGCTTTACTCCCAAAGTCACCTGACCTGAGCTCCTGAAGAACTGCTGTGGGATCTGGCAGAAACATGTTTGCAGCAAATCCTTAAAGTTCTTTAAACTGTGAGCTGAGGCCTCCACGAATCAGACTTGTTTGTCGCTAATCTCAAAGATACTCGAAACGACTAGGATATGGTGACATTGGAGGCCAAGTCTGCACCTCAAATTGTCTGTTGCACTCCTCAGATTGTTCCTGTGTCACTTGTGCTTTGCGGCAGGGAGCGTTGTCCTGCTGGAAACGCCTGCAGCTGTCGAGGATTAACACAAAAACCTGCGATGCAATGTGTATATGACACCTTTCTATTAGCAATTTGAGCTGCAGTTGTTCATCTGTTGTGCTGGACCACACATGCCAGCCTTCACTTCTCATTTACACCAGTGAGCCTTGTCCACCTAAGGCCCTCTTACCTGTTACAGTTCTGTTCCTGTCATTGATCGTTTTAGATGGATACTGACCCCTGGAGGCTGGAAAGACCCCACCAATTTGGCTCTTTGCAAACTCACTCACATCCTTCTCCTTGACCATTTTTACTGCTTCTAGGTTCTATATAGAAGAGATACTGAGTTGCTATTCACATTATCTGATCGGTGCATAAAGTCTATACATGTCTTTCAATCTTTTTTCAAAATAAATGCATAAAATTCTGATTAAATTCAGTCTAAAGTTTATTGTTGGGTTTTGACCCCAAAACCCACACTTTATCATTTTATCCCTTCTATTTTGTCCCTGATACTGACCAAAAATGTATCCAAACTTCTGAATTCGAAGAAAGTTACAAAGAAATCTCTGAAAAATGTTCTCACTAAGTTTTCTGGCATTTAGCAAATAGAAATCACTTTGGTAGTTCTAACTGAGCTAAAGCAAGAGAAGTTTGGTCTGATTTATCTGCAGATGGTGAGACGAAAATGTGTATGTGTCTTTTCTTTTCTGTTTACGTAAATATCAGGTTTCAAACTGTATGCTATTATTGAGATTTGGGTCGGAAATTGTTTGTTTATGGTAAAATAGAAGTTTGGGGGGAGGGGAGGGGGTGAAATTGTTACGAATTGGTGAAGGCGTGAATTGATTCAGAGCCTTTTTTATACACACAACATAAATTCACCAATTGACACTTTGTCACCAGCAATCTGCTACAAAGACACAATATGTTCCCATTTCTTAGTTGAGAGTGACAGATTTTATTTTCATTTTTGACAAGGTTGTTCCTAAATATTTATTACCATTCTCAGGTTTTTAACTCAGGACCTATCACAGGTTGTTGCTGAATACTTTTTTTCTGCTTCTTAAAGATATGACTCGCAAAAACTGTTTTATCTGCTCGTTGAGCACACACAGCACAATATTGTCTCAACAAGATCCAGACAGAGTAAAAAAGCAGCAAAAGTCCACAGAAAAACTCTGAAAGACCTCCAGAAAACCAGACAAACTGTTGACTGAATCCCGACATTACCAGAAAGTCTTGATCCTTCAAAGCAAACTATAGATTGATTTAAAATTTTTGCACAGCAGAGTTGTTGCTTTTTAAATGTTTTGATTGTTTGAGTGAAATAACCTGATTTTGAATCTATATTTGAGTTTTGTATTAATGAGATGAATATTTTGCAGGTCTCACATGGTGCACTCCCAGTATACAGAGACTGTCTACACTGAAGTCACTGAGCAGACCAGGCCACCAGAAGCTGTGGTGATTGAGACAGGGTAAAGAAAACGCAGACATATTACTGTTACACACATGGCTCTAATGCGATGTTATCGGTAACTTGCCTTTCAACTTTATGAATCAGAATTAATGTATTTCGAGTTCACATAAACAACCAAAAAAGGTTTAAATTGGCTCATTTTCTCTCTCAGCTCTGAGGATCTAGATG
Organism: Anableps anableps; assembly: GCA_014839685.1. NCBI lineage: Eukaryota > Metazoa > Chordata > Actinopteri > Cyprinodontiformes > Anablepidae > Anableps > Anableps anableps. The sequence goes on along the minus strand of CM026068.1, from coordinate 20,069,883 downwards.
ATATTGAAGAGGCCGAACCGGAAGATGAGGAGGATGAAATTTTGACCACTTGTTCTCCAGAACCACCCGAGCCTCTTGAAATGGAAGGTTTGACTCAGGAGGATGAAAACAGCCAGCCAGGAAAACTAGACCCAGAATTGGATTTGCCCTATATATTCAAAGTTTGTACACATTCTTTCTATTGTTTGTTTTTACTATCAAACATTTCCATCAGTTGTTGAGATAAAGATGCATTCTAAATTATTTCCCTTAAATCTTTTTATCAGCTAATGTTTGTGCTTTTTTTACTATTTTTTTTCCCAGTCAAGAGTTAAATTCTTTGCTTAATGCTACAAAAATGAAAATGTACTCCTTGTAACCCACAAGTTAACATTTGTTCCTTCTCTGTCTGAAGACTATCCAGCATGTTCTGTCAAAGCTCAGCAATGATGAGCTGTTCAAGTTTAAGATATGGTTTAATAAATGGGAGCCCCTTAACCTCCTGCAGCAAGTCCTGGACGGAGATATTCTCGACTTTGTGGATAAGGCCATTGAGCTCTATGGTAAGAAAACACTGCCATGAAATGAGTTTGGTGCAACTCAAAACTGGGAATAAACCAGATTTTTTTTTATTTATTTTTCTGTCATCCTGTAGTTGCAGTGTCATTAGCAATAATGTGTACATATTTGGATGGATACTTGTACAGTCTGCACACTCATTTGATTTTGCTTTTTATGTCCAGGCCAGGATAAAGCTCTGTCAAAGACAATAAGCACGCTTGAAAACATGGAAAAAAAGGAGGAGATTAATGAACTGCAGACAAAATGCCAGAAAGGTGAGACAGTGCTTGACTGGATTGTTTTGAAGAAAGACCACAGTACACAAATCATGTTGTAAGCAGCTCTTTAAAATACGCCAGATTTATCCCATTCATACCAGAGCATCCAGTAATTTATTAAATACAAAGTACGTCTGAAATTGGCTTAATTGAGCTCTTAATTCGGGATATAAATTCAGTGCACATCATTTTTTTTTTTTTTTTTTGTCCTTTTCTGTTTTCTCCTCCGACAGCAATATTTCGTTTTTACCTGAAAGAGTTTTTACTCCGAAAATGCCAAATCATCCACGAGGGGGTGCCTCAAGCTGGGAAGCAGCAATTTCTGAATACCGTGTATGTGGAGCCTCAGATTTCCACCTGTGGCTTTGGAGGAGTTGACCCCTCTCATGAGATCTTAGCACAACCCCCGACGCCTATCAGAGTCCCCAGCGAGGACACGTTTGTTGCCTTGAACAATCTGTTCCGACTAGAGAAAGAAGACGGCTCACCGGTGAAGACAGTAGTGACCACGGGGGTTCCAGGAGTCGGGATGTCTGTCTCCGTGGCAAAGTTCTCACTGGATTGGGCAGAGGAGCGTGCCAACAAGGTGAGAACTGACACAAGCTAATCAGTAATCAGGGTTCTGATGTGATAGACCAACATGAAGTGTTTACATTTAAAACTGAAAGTTAATAATACATGGTTTTTAGTTTTTGTTTTTTCCCCCCCCTTTTTTTTTTATTACAAATAGAAATCTGGAAAGTGTGGTGTGCTTCATCGTTCTGAAGCAGTATTTGTTACAGCAGTTATCAATTTACCACATGCCAGATGTAGTTTCTTTTCTTTGAACCATCTCTGAAAAGCGATTTTGTTTGTCTGCTTGTATATTTTTATTTTTCGGTGATTAAACTTTTTTTTCCCTTGTTAATTTCTCCTCAGGATGTGCAGTACGTCATGAAAGTTTCATTCCGGTCTTTGCGGCTTTTGCGGAACAGAAGCAATGTTCATGAAGGCATAACTATGTATGAGATATTAGAATATTGCCACCCTCCTATAAAGGGTCTTAAGATACTGGAGGAAGAGAACGCCAAATATATTATCATAATGGACTGTTATGATTGCTACCCGACGCATCTGGACTTTCAGGTATCCCCTCTGCACACATTCTGCAACATCTTTATAAATCATCTAAAATGTTGTTACCAATTCAAAAAGTCAAAGTTTTAACTCGATCTATTACATATAGAGTGAAATATTTCAAATGGTTTTTTTTCTGTTAATTTTAATGATTATGGCTTAGAAAAAATGAAAAATCAAAATTCTGGTTCTCAGAAAGTGAAATAGGATTGACATAAAAAATAACTTGCTTAGCCGTGTCTGTCTACTGGGCAGGTATCAAGTCAACAGTCTTCCCCGTGACTATGAGAGTTATAATATGGTCGTTACAAAGGGATTTACTCTGTTAGTGAATCTGTAATTTTCACTTTCTGAATTGAATCACTTGAATAAATAATTTCCGGACTACAGAGAGCACCTAAGTGTAAGCCACACCCACAAACTTAAACATTTTATGCATATATGTAGCTGAAAATGCGCGTCCAAGTGGTTGGTTGTGTGAATTGTAATCCGTCAAAATGACGGATGGCCTTCACATTTTTCCGTCACTGTCAGTCTCCTTTGTTGTCGCCCTCTGTGTCACTTTCATCTCGAGGCAAACTTGAACTTGAACCCGTGCTGTCCTCGTCTTCACGCACGCAGCAGTCCAGCCTTTCGAAACCCATTGGTAAAAAGCCGTATATTAGCCGCAACTTTGTGTAAGCAGCAGAGATCAAAGCGTGTGAAAAAAGTAACAGCTTATAGTCTGGAATTTACGGTAACTTTTTGCCGATATTCTAATTTCCTGAGATAGACCGGTTCGCACTTGTGTTTGGAATAAATACCTGAAAGGTAAAAGAAAAAGAAAAAAAAAAAGTAAAAAAAAAAAAAAAAAAAAAAAAGTATTTAAATAACAAAAATAATTTTCTGGTGCAAATAAAGTTTGTGATATCTGAATTGAAGATTAGCAAATGTATTCCTATTAAGGTTAAAATTCAGTTCTTACTGTTTTAGATCTGGAGATTGTTTGAATTTTAGTTTTTCTTTTAAGTTTTATGTGTTGTTCTTACCTTCAGAATGCTCCAGTGATTAATGACAACTACGCCAAAGCACATGTAGATATCGTGATTGTTAACCTCATACGAGGGACTTTGCTTCCTAACGCACGACTCTGGATCCTGGGAAGACGAGCAGCGGTCTCCGAGATACCGTCTGAGTTTGTAGATGTCGTCACTGAGCTGCAGGGTTTTACGTGGGTTGTTTCTTTTGTTTGTTCAATGAAAATCTTTGCTTTTAGTTGTTAGCTTTTTCTTTACCCTCTTCTGTGTTCTCCAGTGATGAGATGAAAGACAACTACATGACCAGGCGCTTTACTGACACTCAGCTAGCAACAAAGATTGTAAGACACTACAAGAAAGTGCCGATGATTCAGATTTTGGCTCGCCATCCGTTTTTCTGCTGGATGGTGGCGAAAGTATTCAGTGGCTGCTTTCAGTCTGCGACCTATGGACACGACCCTCCCAGACTGACGCCGTTTCTCATCCACTGTATGGTCATTCAGACGAATCGCATGCTGAAGTTCTACCACAGAAAGAGGGACAATGAACTGGTATTGTATATCTGTGTATAAATGTCTCTCAATGCCATCCTTTCAGTGTTAGAGTTTATGTCTTGTTTCTGTCCGGTTTTCATGCAGAATTGGACTGATGGAGAGAAGAACTTGCTGAGGATGTTGGGGAAGATGTCCCTCAAGATGTTAGAAAAGAGCACCAGCGTGTTCACTGAGGAGGATGTAAAGGATGTGGATCTGGAGCTGGACGAGGTGGTGGTGTACTCGGGCTTTTGCACTGAACTCATTCCTACAATCATCCCTGGGAAAAGGACATTCTGCTTCTCTCACTACACTATTCAGGTAAATCACCATGTCTTGCCTGTATATTATACCCAACTAATCATTTAGTGAGAATTTAACTCCTTACCAATCAGTCTGCAGTTTGCTCTTGATTAGGATTGTGAAATTGAAGCAATTTTTACAGATAAATTATTGGAGATTTGTGGGAATAAAACTGGGATTTAAAATATTGGAATGTTGGCTCTTCATGCAATTTTTTTAAACATAACCTTCTACTAAAACAACCAGATTTCATTCAAGAATAGCAAAGCTGTGTGAGGCAGTTTGACTCTCAGGTGTCAAGAGGATGGTTATTTTGATGGTCTAAATGGGCCTTTTATGAGCTATTTTTAAAGTATGTCAGGAGTTTAGGATTGATACCAACCAGCAGAAAATCCAACAACATAAAATCAGCATTCGCTCACGACAAGAACTAAGAGACTTTTAAGTCTGATACGTGCTGCCGTCTGCAGCACATGGGCCCGGGTCCAAAGAGATTACTTAAACAGGAAAATGGATGGCGGTCTGGTCTCTTTTGGCCATCTGAAGGTTCTTTACTTTGGATTTTGAACCAAGCTGTTATTCCAAAGAGGTCTACTCAAAAAAAGTTACTGAGATGGCCTTAAATACACGTCTGAGAGGTTAAAACAGCACAAAGTCTAGTAGAGCTTCAAATTAGGAAAGTGTGGGATGCAAAACAATTCAAATATATTAATTGGTTTATTTTTTTGCTATTGTTTCTCAGTTAATTGTTACAGTTATGTGATGCTCACACAGTGAAAGGTGTAAATTGGCTCTCTATCACACTAACACGTGAATATTCGGTTAAATGGCTGATCTCAATTGCCCTTTGTCATGATGGTGGGTTTACATGCATGATTGTTTGTCCTGTGTGTCTCTGTGTTGCCCGATGTGAACGCTGCCTCTCTCCCCCTTGACTACTGGACATTCGCTGCAGCAACCCTGGCAGAATTCAGCAGGATAAAACATGGATGGATTATTTGGGGAGTTTGATCTATAACAGTAGATATTCCTTTACTGTATAGCTTCTTCCTAACACCATTCCTACCCTTTCGACTGAGTATAGTTAGATATTCTAATGTAGGACCTGGGCTCATTTAAAAGAAATTATTTTATAAATTAGATTTAGAATATTAGGTCATTATAGATGGAAAGTCTGAGGTTGTTTATCCTCTTCAGTGGAGGGAGAGTGACTAGCAGGAGTGTCATATAAAAGTTTTTCTTTTCTGCTGTTATATTTCAGCCCCTTAAAACAAAACAACAAAAAAAACCCACACCTCTTTGTTTGGGTTTTTTTTTTTTTTTACACTTTTACTGCACCAAATACCCCAGAAGTTGCTTTAACTCCCAGTTAAGTTGTAGTGTCTGCTTTCCCCCAAAAGGTGGCGCAGCTACTTGAGCAAAAGGGAAAATGTGACATTAAAGCTATCTATTGCATTTGTAAAAACTGCAGCTACTTACAGCTTCTTGCATAAAAAACACTCACTAATCCCTTAATATTCACCGTTTTCTGTCCTGTAGGAGTACATGGCTGCTCTGTACGTCTTCTTAGCGTTTCATCTGGACTCAAGGAACGTTCTGGATTCAGGCTTCCTGCCCAGGTTCTTCTCTTCCAAATACAGCAGCAAATCAGCTGCAAGCCTTGTGGAGTGTGCTATATCCCGGACCCTGAACTCCAAGCTGGGACAATATGATCTGTTCCTGCGTTACCTGTGTGGCCTGCTCTCCCTACGGTGCCACTACAGCCTGCTCAGAGGCTTCCTGTATTCACACAGCATCCCGAAGGCGGAAGGACTTGCTGAGGTGGAGCAGTTGCTGAAGCAGACCATCCAGACCGCTCCTGAAAACAGGAAGCAGAACCTTAGTGAGTGCGTTAGAGAGTTGACCCAGGAAGATGACTGAGCTGAGATTAGAGGATGACATTTAAGATGGATGAAAGCTGCTTGATTTTATTCAACAATGTCTTAAATAAGGTGATGTTGGAAATAACGGACAATTAACAATTATTAAAGCAGTACTTGCTTTTATTAGGATGAAACAAAGGATACTTAAGTTTTTTAGCTGCACCAGACAACATGAATTGTTCTTTTATTCCAAAGGTAGATTTTATACATCATTGTGTTATGTGTATCCAGTCCTAGACAGAGTACCTTAAAATCACACCCTGTCTTTTGTTTTTTGTAATTTCATTTCGTTCTTCATTTCAGTCTGGAATTATCTAATTTATGCCCAATCACTGGATAACTTCTTTACAAAATGTTTCCTCAGAGTGAGATCACACTGTGATTGTGATTCAAGGTTTAGATAATAAATGTAGAGATGATACAGAAGCTAACAGAAGAGACTTTTGAGTGCAGAAGAAAGAAAAATACAGAAACAAAAAAAGACTCATTTGAGATCCTCTGTTTTCCTTCTCTTTTACATTTCCTTGGTCAAAGGTTTTTTTTTTTTATTTTAAAAAAACCTTTCTATTTGCTGTGTTCAATTTCCCTAACATTGTTCCTGATTATGCTTGGTGAATGTAAGAGGCCATATAAAGAGTTTTTCACAGTTTGTCATAACATTTGATTCTCCAGGTCTGTATTTTGTGGCTTTTCTCCTGAAGGTTGATTGAAATTATTAGTGGTGATAAAATCCAAACACAATATGCACGAGATCCTGTGAGTGTACTAAGGATGGTGAAGTAAGGACTGTGCCAGTCATAGAAAATGGATTTAGGAGTCTCCACATGGGGGACAAATTTAATATATTTGACAAGCTAAATGTCTAAAATTACAAAGTAGGTAACTGACTGAGAAAGTAGGAGCAAACAACAAAAATTTCAGCATTGTTTTTTGGTCTTTATATGTACATTTTTAGAGTTCTAAGTATAGATTAAGTAATAAAATTGTTCCTATATTAGTTTTTTTCACACTGTTGTCATGCGGAGGTCAGAAACATCATAAGTCAAGCCTTTCTTGTGAACATCAAAACACATTTTGTATCAGCAGGTTTAGAAGTCTTTTGTTTTATTTGAAGTCACTTCTTTATTTTTTTTGTCAATTTACACAAAAATTGGGTGGATAAAGATATATTGATGATTTTGATATGCATTTTCTTTTTCTCTCTGTTCTGATACATCTCAGTCAATAAATTGTATTGAACAGAGCAGGTTAGGTCTTCTCAGAGGACAACAAAAGATCCAAAACAAACAAACCCAGACAGATGATGAGGTTCTGCAACAATGAGTAGTCTGAAGGAATTAGATTTTATTTATGGTAAACTAGTGCCTTACAGAGGTTAAAACAATGGTACAGGAATTTAACAATCAGAGAAAATGCTAAACAAAGTGAATCTTTTTAAAATAAATGACACAATGTAATATAAAATGCAAAAAATAGGAAATTCAATTCTACTTGTAATGAGGTAATACCAGACAGATAAAGTTGTTATTTATATACATTATAAAAGACATACAATCTTTTTTTCTCATTGTCTGACATTATTTCAGGCTGAACCTTCTGTGTTTTTGGTCGGTTATGAAAAGCAAATATATTTCTGTTTGCTATCTACCAGAAAAACAATAGAAATGTGTTATTTTGTCAAAAATAATACATTTATACATGAGATGACCTCATGGAGAAAGAACATCTCAGCCAAGCTCGACACATGACTAAATTTATTCAGTGATCAGTGGCATGAAGAAGTCTGTGGCGTGTTCTTTGTAACCAAGGTCAGACTGAAAAATTTTTGATCTGGACCATTTTAATGATTAAAAGGGCCAATGATTAAACTCAGGAATTGATCAAGGTTGTACTTTTCACTCGTTTTTCTGCAGCAACAGGTACTGTTAATATCTGAAATGTTAAAATTGGAGTTTCTGAATGGGAATTCTCTGACCTGAAGGTTGTGGATGAGAATTTCTGACTTCAGACAAAAGCTTAGGTAGCTTCTCTAAAATTCAATTAAATTCAAAAATGCTTTATTTATCCCAAAGGAAAATTAAATTAAAAATTAAAATACAAAAATATTGTAGTTCATGTCCTACAGAGTTAGGTGAGTTAATAAGCCAGAAAATTGATTTCTTTCTTTCTCAAAGGTGACAGATGGGTTGATATTAATCAAGAAAGTAAAGCTTAGGCACAAATGATCTTCATAAATGGACTTTAAGCCTACAACCAAATTGAATACTAGCTAGCATAAGGACAACAATGTCAATCTTTTACACTGACTATCACAAAAACCCTGATTTGAGTCTCGTAAAGGATTTTTGGGCATTGCTGAAAAGGTGAGTGTGAGCAAAGGGCCCCCAACCATCACTCGGTTACACCAGTCTTGTTTGGAGCAATGGGCCTAAATTATAGCAAACTATTGTGGAAGGATACCCAAAACATTTGACCCAAGTCATTCAGTTTAAATAGCAATGGTACCAAATACTGAGGAAATGTAAAAGAAATTTTTAAAAATGTGTTGTCATTTTGACATTTAAAAAAAATAAATTTGTTCATTGAGACCTAAAACAGAAGAAGTTTAATCTGATTAAATGTAATACAGTGAGGGAAAAAAGGATTATACCTCTTCTTATATTATGTATGTAAATCCAGTTTTCCCTGTTAAAGGTAAAAACATTTTATAATGTTAGATATATTTATATTAACCTTATAACAAGTTAATAAAAAATAAAGTAAATGAATGAAATCTAGAATTCTAGGGAGAGTGAAGTAAAAAGGGGAAATTGGTATTCAGATTTAAAAGTACAAAAATAAATAAATAAATAAATAAATAAATAAAAAAATTTCCAATTTCATCAACATAAAATAAAATGAAAATAAAATCTTAATGAAAATTAGAGAGTTTCTGAAGTGTGCTGGTTTGTTTGTGAACCCAAAACGGGTCTTTTGAAAATGGCTAAAAACAGCAATTTAACCTGACTTTCCCCATGTACTTTTTAAAGACAATATCAGGTTTAAAATAGGTTAATTTCCTCTATCTTATTTTTATCTGTTTACTGTATTTTTTGTTTTGTTTTTTACCTACTAAATGAACCACAATTAAAGAAATAATAAAAAAAAAATACTTTGAAAGAAAATAGCAAACAAACATGCTTATGTTAACAAAACTGTTTAACTAGTATGATAAATATTCAACAAAGAAAACAATTCCATAAAATGTGAAAAGATGAATCTCATAAAAAGAGCCATATAATCCAGAGGAACCAATAATCAATAAAATGACTTTTGAAAGAACGATGGTCCATCAGTGCAGATTTCTCAGCTTCATACAGTTTCCAGTGAATCTGAAAAGAGCCACAATTATCAAACTTGTGATCATTAGTTTTACTTTTACATTTCTAATCTTAATGTCCACAGCAGATATCCTAAAACAAAGACTTTTTGTTGAAAGCACAGCTTACTTTGGCAGATGAAAGGTAGTTTTTCATGGCAATTGTCATCCAGTAACTGGACATCTTGTGATTCCTCAACCCAGACAATCTTTCCACAGTGGTTGTTCAAGGGGTCTTTTGAAAACCTACTATCCCATTCAGCTCTGATCCCTGAGGTCCACTTCCACTCCATGTTGGTGCCCAAGATGGACCGTTCCATGCCAATCCAGATCCCATTCTGTAATTCTTTCTTTTCGTCTAGAAGACTCATCAACTCCTCCTCCACTGCCACATCGATGATTTGAACCAGAGTGGAATTTAAATTGTGGCAGTGCTGCAGGGCTTTTATCCAGCTTTTGGCTTCATAGTAAATCTGCAGAGATTCTTTCTTGGCAAAAACAAAACAAATAATCAAACCCAAACTTCATTATGTTTTCTGATTCATGGAATAGTAAAATAGTCCCAACTCAATAAAAAACAAAGTACCTTTTTTAAGCTGTTTCACAAAGTAAGATCAACAAGTCTAGAATGAGAAAGAAAAAAACTCTCCGGAGGGAGAGGAAAAGCTATTGTAGGTTCCCCTGTACTGGATTTAAGCATAGCAGGTGATGTGTATCTCCGTGGCCTAAGGAGGTCAGTATGCATAGTTATTTGACAGCTTATTTTCTTTAGGCAAAATGGGCCAAAAAATGAGATTTAACAAACTCTGAAAAGTCAAAAATGACCAGGTCTCTTGGAGGGATTCAGCACTGCTGAAATTAAGATATTGAGGCGTGATCAAAGAACCTCAAACCTTTTGTTGCAAATAGTCAACAGGATTGTAAGAAACGTGTTGAGAAAATAAGATACAAATGAACTGCCAAGGATTTGGGAAGAATCAAGCTTGATGCTACCAGGAAGTCATATCTTCCAGTTCTGTCATATTCCATAACTGCAACATCTTGTACTTCTGGAGCCCCTAGAAGTACAAGATGTTCAGAGCTCATAGACATAGCCAAGGTATGGAAGGCTGAAACCCAAGCACCACTGAATAAGATGCATAAGCTGAAGCATCTAGACTGGTCCAAGAAATATCTGAAGACAGATTTTTCAAAGGTTTTATGGATGAAATGAGTGACTCTTGATGGACCAGATAGATAGGCCCGTGGGTGGATCAGTAAAGGGCACAGATCTTCATTTGGAGTTAGCAAGGTGGAGGTGTGGTACTGGTATGAGCTGGTTTCATCAAAAATGAGCTGGTTAGAGCTTTTTAGGTTGAAGATTCAAAACTCAAAATCAACTCCCAAACCAGCTGCCAGTTTTTAAAAGACATGTTCTTCAAGCAGTGATACAGGAAGAAGTCTGCATCTTTCAAAAAGACAATGAGCTTTATGAAGGACAATGCTCCATCACATGCATCAAAGTAGTTTTCTGTGTAGCTTGACAGTAAAGGCATTAAAGATGAAAAACGTATGACATGGACAGTTGAAAACTTGAAGGCAGTTCCTAAAAGGGAGATTTACAGTGAAGGAAAACAGTTCAGCTCTCTGAACAGAGTCTGGGAGACTGTGGTCTCTGCTGCACAAAAAGTTGATTGTCAACAAATCAAGAAACTGACTCCATTCGTTTATTCATTTAGGGTACTTCTTTTCACCATTACTGGACAAAAATATTAAATCAATCTCTGTTTTTATTTTCCAAGAACCAAATTTTAATTTTACATTTAACCAAATTTATCTGTAAATTGGGAGATTTATTTATTTTTTTTTCATTTAAAAACCCCCAACAAAAAACATCCCAAAGTTTCAGCTGCAGAATGACTTCTTTGAATAATACTGCTTACCTGTTTTAATGTCATCATCGTCAGTGACATTTAGCTCTCTGGTGCCTTTAAACTGTACATTAATCATTGAATTGGTTAAAATATCTGTCTTTCTCACTTTTAGTAGCAACCTGCGAAAGAAAAAAAATGCAAACAAAATGAGGGACACAAACATTTTAGGTATAAAAGTGTTCAAAAGTACATTTCAGAAGAAGTAATTACCTCTCTTTACACTCCGTCTTGTTACATTTAGGACATTCATTCTTGCAATATTTTTTACACATTATAATTTCCTTAGTCTGATTTTCATTCTTTGACACTTCAACAAAATATGAGAATCATTCAGATCATTCATTATTAGTTGTAGGTGTACATATCAGATTAACTTCTCATTACAAGCTATTTGAAATTAGATGATGAGAATTTCTGAAATTATCAGTTATGTGCTTGACATTATTAAGTTTTAGCTGCTTTGATTCAGGGATAAGTATAGGTACATACCATTTTTTATCTCCAAGGACAAACCAAAACTGTTGATTTTAATGTTCAGGCAAGTGTATCTACAAGCATGTTGCAAAGAACATTTCCATGGCAGAGCCCTGACTTTCAGTTTGATTGTAGAATTTGCCTTCCAGCACCAAATTTTTACAACCTTGATATTTGAATGCTGCTCTCTGACGGTCCACTTCTGAGGGCATTTGTCAAGGGTGACATTAATCCCTCCTTGTACTTCTGTTACAACAGGTTGTATCTGCATTGTTGCTAAAAGACAAATATTCACATATATGTCAGTTGTTTAAATTACATATTTAGATTCAAAAAGTAATAATCTCTCTCTCTCTTTCTTTCTCTCTCTCTCTCTTAAAATAAAATAAAAAGGGGTTAAATTTTGAATTTAAACATTACACTACAGTCAACCAAGATTTATGTGTAGAAAGGAACATACCCAGCACAAAAAATAGATGAATCAGATGTGCCATGGCCTGTAATCTTTTAGAAAACAAAAGAAAAATAAATGGTATGGTTAAACTGAAGCTTGCATATGACTGTGCTGTAACATTGCATTGGATAAATGTGGGGGAAAATGTCTTTGCTTATTGCTACTTGCACTATTGTAAGGAATTTACATTTAATAGTTAGTTTTCAAAGACATGAAGACTTTTGAATACTAAAAAACATAATAAAGTTAACATTATTTAGTATTGTAAATAGTTCTTTGCTGATTGGGAAATATTTTTCAGCACAGTTCCTTAGGATTATTCACTTAAAGAATGTATGTAATTTACTATTTTGTTCATGTTCAACCAATCAATCATAAACTTACCTTGTCATTGAGAATTAAAACCCAAGACTGGTAGCAGGGACTGAGTCTTGACTCTCGAGCTGTTTGTATCTTCCTCTTTTTGACTGAATGAAATCTTATTCCTACACAGTACAATTTAAAAGGAAGGTATTCAGAGCCACTGTCTCATCAATAAAGCTCTGTTCCCTCTAATACAGCCGACTTTACATTTTGACAAACAGAACATGGCGATGTTCAGTAAAATAGGAAGCAAATATATTCAAATTAGGTTTTAAAGAAAAACAAAAATCCATCAAAACATCACTTTCAAAATTTTATTCAAACAAAAATTTAAACAGGGAGGCATTCATTTGCATTCAGCCTCCTTTATGCTGGTACTCTTAAATAAACATAGCTGGTAAAGATAAACCCTAGAGACTTAACCCTAGAGCTGTAATTGCAGGGAAATGTGGTCAGATATTGCTACTGTTTTAACCTGTACATTGAACTGAAGGCAGCTCTTGTTTCTTATGTGAACTGTCTTGCCTCTGTGACATTTAACAGCTAATTATGGGCTAAAACCCTTCATTACAATATCCTACCCCTATAAAAATTCATGTACAGCACATATTTATGGGCTAAAGAATCATATCAATATATTTTACCTTTATAAAAACATGATTAGCATATTTTGATGAACCAAAACAGCTTATCAGAATTTCCTGCTTTTATACAGTAAATTTAATGTTGAGCCCAGCAATGGACAACAGAAAGAACTGAAGTACATACAGAGACGAAAAAAAAAAAACAAAACAAAAAAACCTGTTTAAAACTCTAAATCCCCAGAATGCACTGCATTAACTCATTTTCAACACAGTTCCCAAGAAGGAGTATCGAGGCAGGGATCACTATGATGCCATAGGGAGTACAAAACTCTGCATATGAAAGAATTTCTTTCTCTTTTTTCCGTAGCTTCCACTGGCTACTCTAGGCAGATACAAATCTCCTCTGTCTCTCATCTTCCTCTTGACACTATCCCATAGATTTGTGGGGTTTTAGGTCAAGTGAGTTTGCTGGCCAATCAAGAACAGTGATGCAACGGTTATGAAAGAAGGTACTTTTGGCAATGTAGCCAGGTGTCAAGTCCTGCTGGAAAATTAAATCAGCATCTCCATAAAGCTTGTCAGCTGGGGGGGGGAAAGAAGTGCTTTAAAATCCCTTGCAGATGACTGCACTGAGTGCGCCCAGTGTGGGTTTGATAAAACTTAGGGGGCCAACACAAGCAGATGACATGGTTCAATAAAGAATGAAACAAAAAGTATTATCAGCAGTTTTTCAGCTGCACCAGACAACATAAAATGCTCTTTTACACATTGCAAAGACTTTTTAAGACTTTTTAAAACACTGTGTTATGTGCATCTAGTCTGAAACAGAGCACCAGCTGTCTTCTCTCTGTGTTTATTTGCATACAGCACAGTTAGTGAGATCTGGATCCATGCGTTCACTCAGGATGTATTTAAATACCAGGTCTGAATGATGCATTCAGGACACTTGAAATCTGATCACTCAGTGCTGATGTCAACCCCAGGGCTGAACAGGGCCTCTGTAATTCTAGGCCTTATTATACTATATACATACATGCTCACACACACAAGTTTGTATTTCTACCCATATTAGGACTTTGAATTGACTTCAAGTGATTTTTGTAATTGCACTGATGCCTAACCCAGTATCCCTACCCCTAACCATTCATTACTAGTCTGTTCCTATCCCTAACCTTAACCAAAACCTAATTCACACCATACCTCAAAACATAACCACGAATCCTGAACAAGAGGGTCCGCTATATTAGGACTGGGTTATGGTCCTAAATAGGGTAGCTACAAGTACACAAACACTGAATGTGTGTTTGTGTCATTGTTTTTTTATGTCTGTGTGGACCATAAATAAATTCAATCAGTCTATCAATATATATTCGTTTGAGTTATTTTATTTAACCAGGTGAGAAGACTGAAAATTAATGAGACAGCAGTAAAATGAAACAATAAGAGCATTACAAAGAGACACTTAGAATACAGTAAAAAAAAAAAAACAAACAAAAAAAAAAAAAACAATATTTCTATGCAACCTAAACTTGGAAAAAAACTACTAAGAAATGAATGTGTCCTCATAGAAACCATAATATTTCCCAAAGTCATACAAAGAAATTGATAAGGAATATCTTCAAAAAGAAAACATTGGAAGTCAGCAAAAACTATATTATCTGGAGACGAAAGAAAGGTAATCTGCTGCAGTTTCCAAAGCTTCATTCTGTGTTTACATTGGACCTGCTGGGAGATACAGTAAAATACTGAGATTTTATTTTTGACTGTTATTAATTTTATGTCATACAACTTTTTAGACCATATTTGACATCTTAGTTGAATGACTTTTTTAAATCAAATTCAGAAATCAAGATTTAAAATATGATTTAAAAAGAATTTTCCAAAGAATGATTAAAAAATTATTCTAGTTCAAATTCAAAGAAAGACACAGCTTACCTTGACAGATGAATGGTAATTTTTTATGGCAGTTAGCATCGCTCAACAGGATTTGTCCTGAATCATCCCAGTTAATCTTTCCACAGTGGTTGTTTAAGGGATCAAGGAAGCTCTCATTCCACTCAGGGTATACAGCTGTGAACCCAGATGTCCACTTCCAGTCTATGTTGGTGCCAAAGATGGATCTTTCCAGGCCAACCCAGACCCCTTCCTGTAATTCAGTTTCATTTTTCAGTAGACTTTTAACTTCTTCCAACACAGTCTGGTTAGTGATTTCAACCAACGTGGAACTAAAATAGTGACAAAGCTGCAGGGCTTCAATCCAGCTCAGTTTTTCATCATAGAACTGCAGTCTTGAACCTTAACAGAAATCATAAAACAATAAGGAGTTTATTGGTTTTATCAACTAAATAAAACAACAAAAACACAAACAACAAAAACTCTAGAATTGTGGATAACCATTGCAAGATGTGAACAAAAGATACTTCAATAGAAACTCCCCCGTATAAACTTGTATCCAACCAGCAATGCTCAAATAGATAAATATCTGTTCACAAAAATAATTGTGAGCTGATATTTACTAAGATGTAAAAAATAAATGCCAACAAGAACGCAAATTATGACAATGTGATAATACCTTTTTTGTTTGTTTGTTGGCTATGTCTTGCCTTGTCTTACAGTGAACTTTTTAATTTTGTCCCAATAGAATGGATCAGAATACATAAGGCTCATAACATTCAAAATCCCTTACTTAACGCTTTAAAATAAATATATCAAAAAGGCTCAAACTTAAAACTAAATGAAATCTGATGGTGGAAAGCTTTATTCTTCTGTGTGAGAGGACTTGCCTGTTTCATCAAAAGCTGTGACACTTGCATTTAGATCACAATCTGAATTTTCATATGTTATATTAAATGTGACAGAATCTGTTGGTTCAGTGGTGAAGGATAAGCTGTCAAAAAACAAGACACAAACATTTTTTTGTTTGTTTGCTTTTAACATTTTTAACATAGCACAAGAAAGTTTAATGTTTCATAATACTACACTTAGGACATGGTTACCTTTCTTTGCACTTTGAAGTGTGACACAAAGAGCTTGTAGGACATTGTTGGTTTTTGCAGCACTTTTTACACAATTCATAAGTTTTTCCAGTTTGAACTATAAATAGAAATAAATAAAAGAATCACAAGAAGTGTAACGGTTCAGTTTAAAGTGCTAAATCACATATTGTTTTATTGCAAGTGCAATTTTTCAAAAACGCCAGACATACAAAATAGTAAATAGCAATTTCTAAAGAGCCATTCTTCTCTTTTAACTAAACCAACTCTCAATGACAAAAAAACTTTGTAGTACATACCATTTCTTATTATAATTCCAAGACATGGTTTGGGTATTGACCACTTGCAGTTCCTCAGCAGGGACATGAACTTTATTTTGGTTTCAGTTTTCCGAGGTGAATTACACCTGACTGACAAAATGTACTTGCCATCGAAACATCTGTCTGTAATGGTCCATCTACTGGGGCATTTCTTAATGTCGATCTTGATTCCTTTAGATGCAGCAAAGAATTGCAGCATGGTTGCTGAAAAGAATGACAAATACTATAAGATGTGTACCTTGGACAGCGCTTTAGTTTCTGTAAGTAATTTAATTTTGTATACAGCAGGGGGAGAAATAAGCTTTTTAAGATCATTTTGATAAGAAACAAAGATGGAGAAAAACAGCAACAAATAAAACATCCTAATTAAAAATCACATGCCTTACAGCATAATATTGAATAGGAACCTACCCAGAAGCAGTAGCAGAGGAGTCAGATGTGTCATGGTCTACGGTCTTTTAAAAATGGAAAAAGAATAACACAAAACACTTCAGATGCAGCATATTAGGATTTTATAAGTAGACTGACACAAAAGCTGCAAAGTCAGGAGATAACTGAGGTTCCAGCTCACAGCTGTACCAATTTGTGACCATGAGTTGCAACTCTGTCCTTTCCTAATTCCATTTAGTACCTGTACACTAACCATTTTGAACCCTAATGTAGGCATTAGGATCAAATTACTATTAAAAAAAAAAACATTTTACAAATTCTACCTTTAATTGTTACCCATCAATGAATGATTCATGTTTTTATGTTATCTTTGCAATTTCTGATCATTTACATAAGGAATACCCATATTTTAGAATTAATAATGCTCTCTGGCTCCTTCAGGAACTTACTCAGTCAAGATGAATGGCTTTGTGTCCAAAGTGTGAAAGAAGTGAAGGTAGGGACATGTGTTCTGAACTTTAAAAGCACTTCATATCTTCCTGTTTATGATTGAGCAAACACACCCACAACTAAGGTGGGTGTGATAACAAAACTGTTTTGAAAAAGTGCTTATATTTTGAAAGAGGCCGGGCCAAGGCTATCTCAGGGGGTCCATGAATGAGAATGATAAAAATCTATCTATCTATCTATCTATCTATCTATCTATCTATCTATCTATCTATCTATCTATCTATCTATCTATCTATCTATCTATCTATCTATCTATCTATCTATCTATCTATCTATCTATCTAGCTTCACCCCTGTGCTCAAACCCTCCCCCACACAATGCATACAGGCTCAACATTTCCAGATTGCTGCAGTTTTGATAATGGTGGAAAAACAACCTGATGTTACAGGAAAACTGTTTACTGTTTATCCGCCGTCATCTGTGGCCATGCTTACTAGCCTGCACATTCACAGCAGACTCCGCCATGGGGAAAGAGCTGTAGCGCAGCAGAGAGCAAGGGGGAAGGTGTGAGCAGAGTGTCAAAACCATGTGCTAAGACCCTCCTCCTGGCTCTGATTGGTCGTTTCTGACCAGGAGCGGTGATTTCAGTAGATGGCAGTAGGACCACAGCGGGAGGCAGAGAAGCAGAGAAGAAAATTTTCCTGTTTTTACTCTGTTAAAGCTGCAGTATGTAACCTTTATGAAAAATATGGTTTTTCCTTATTTGTTAAAATTGTCATTATGTTATGACAGCATAATATAAGACAGATAATCAATGAAAAATCAAACTCCTCTGCCTTCTCCCAGTGTTCCCAGTACTAACTGCAGAAATACACCACTCAGTCAGAAACAACCACTCAGAGCCAGAAAGAGGGTCTTGGCGCTGTCAGTCACCTTCATGTACATGCTGCTCACACATTCCTCTTGGCTCTCTGCTATGCTACAACTGGTTCACCACAACATAGCCTGCCATTAATCCTAACGCTAGTTAGCATGGCCACTGATGATGGTGGATAAACAGTTTTCCTGGAACGGTAAGTTATTTCTTCACCATTAGCACATTTAGCTGCACTTACACAAGGGTGATTGACAGCACTAATACCTTCCTCCTGACTCTGATTGGTTGGTTTAGGTCGGGAGCGGTGTATTTCTTTAGACGGCAACAGAAGCTTAGGGAGAAGGTGGAGACGCTTGATTTTTTTCACAGATCATCTGTCTTATACCATACTCTCACAACATGGTGACAGTTTTAACAAATATGCAAAAAACATGTTCTTGTAAAAGTTACATACTGGTGCTTTAAATGTGTTATATGTGTTTGAAATGCCTTTAGTGTGCAAAGTAGCTCATAGCAATCACTGTGTCAACTAAAACTCTCTGATTAGCTAACAGACTTTCTTTAGCTCATTGATTGGATAATATGATGCAGCCTCCCATTGCGCAAAAGTTCACTTTTAATTGGTTGATAAACCTTGACTAACTAACATGGTTAGAAGTATGATATTGCTGCAAGTGTGCTTTACAAAACTGACCTAATGTTTTGGAATGCTGGGTTTAATTTCACCAGCCATACTTTATTGCTAGATGTGTACTAGCAAGAATTAAAGAGAACCTGTCTGACAACATGAAGTGATTTAAAAGATTTCAAACCGCAATCTGAAGAAATCCCCAATCCAAACAAATTCAAGAAGAGATGAGTAACAAAGTCATTGACATCTCTCTGTCTGGAAAGGTTAATAACCTACGTCTAACATTTTTGGACTCCAGCAAACCACAGTGTGAGACATTATCCACAAATAAGTTTATGTTAAAATATTTAATATTGGTCTGCAATGAAATACTTTTGGGCTGCACTGTGGAGCAGTGGTTATCAATAGAGATCGACTGATGCAGGTTTTTTAAGGCTGATGCTGATACAAATTATTTTGACATCAGTCCAACCGTTCCCGATATATGCTGCCGATTTTTTTGGGCCGATTCTTGAAGCCGATATTGCTTTTTATTTCTCCATTTACATGATAAAAATAACAAATGTTACACAAGTCTCAATTTAAACAAAAAAGAAATATTTATCAACAAAGCAAACAAAAAATATTAATGGATAGCAAACAATGTAGAACATTTACATACATGCTTTTTTCCAGAAAACTTGCTAAGCCCAGTGTCAGTGGTGCTTGGGCAGTCCACCAGCAACCCACCATGTTTTTGTGTTAAATTTTTTTAAAAGGTGACAGGAAAATTAATAATATGACTAGGTAACTATATGCTATTGGAAGACATTGTTGACAATACTTAAACACACAACTATAGAGTCTTAAGTCTTGGCTTGGTCTTAAAACAAGCTCTATAAGGGCACCAGAGAACTTAAACTTTCTTGCCTACATGTAAAACAACCAATAACCAAAAACTAACACCCTGAACATACCATACCCACCATGAAGTTGATGGTGGCAGCATCGTACTGTCAGATTTGCCGAGAACCAAATCTAAATGACATTAAGACTTAAAAAATGATGTTCCTATATGCTCTCTGGCCAGTCTGTTGACTTCAAACTGTTTTGAAAGGAAGAATGGGAAAAATTTGAGTCTCTAGATGTGCAAAGCTGTTGGAGACATACCCCAAAAGATACACATCTGTAGTTGCTGTGACATGTGGTCATACAACACTTTAAAAATGTCCTGACTTTTCAAATTTCTGTGTGAAAAGTTTGGAAAACATATATCATTTTCTTTCCCTTCACAGTTATGTGCTACTTTAGGCTGGTCTTTCACAAACCCCCCCCCCCCAGTCAAATATACTGAGGTTACTGATTGTGGCGTGACAAAATATAATGATGTGTTCATAGAAGCACCTGTTTTTAGTTAAAAGGGCTAGATTTAACATAAATGTCATTCACTTTTATGTCATAATAGTTACATACTGCAGCTTTAGATTTGTGTGTAAGCCCCCTTTTGGTGCCACTGAGCTGTCCAAACAGTTGCCTGCAGAATTTTGGCTGTCCTGCACAGAATTATCAGAAAATGCCACAATGTAGAAAGAGCTCAGCTGTATGGAATATCCGGAGAACACAAAACTTTGTGAATTTGAAGACTGCTTCAGAAATCTGCAGTACATTGGTTTAATAGTGTATTCTATTGCATTGCAGCTGCAACATCTTTAGCTTTTCTTGTAAGACATTCCATACGATTGTCTCACGTCAGTAACATAAAAGTCAGATGAAATGTGACATGACTGTTCAGACTGCAGACGCTTTGAAAACAGTCGGATAGATATTCGATTTAGTACCACATATGAACGTGGCACAAATCGGATTTTTTTGGGGGGGGTGAAAAGATTGAAATTGGATGAGTTAAATGCTCTGTTTCCTTTATTAACATTATATTATTTTGTAACACTTCTGATTGTTGGATGAAAAAAGGGATTCTCTAAATTTTACTATACTGGTTTACACAGCCATGTTATTATGGGATACTGAGTTCATTTACCAAGCTTTAATTATCTTGGTGTTATATTATTTGGGTTTTCAAACTGCATGAAAATGAAGCCCTGTAGAGTGGCATGCTGTCAGACGGGCAGCAAGGTTATCCTCCCCATTTATGCAAAAACCTCTTTGCATGAGGAAACCAACAACACAATGGTTGGCATACAGGCATCAATACAGTCCTTTCCCACTCTAATTTATTTCCTTGTAAAAGCTCGCTTCCTGTTTTGTGAACATAATTTTCTAAAATTAACATTCACACGATTGAGGAAGATGAAAAATTTGGACAGATCAATTTATATGCAGCGTTAACACCTTCGTTTGAAATTTCACTATTTTTGTGCTATTTAACAGCATATTCATACTGACCAATATTCGTTTAACAGCTGATTACAGGAAATACTATTGGAAAATGGCAGTGTTTAAGATATATTTGAAAATACAAAGGTTGAGACTGGCGCCCTCCAGTGTTGAACGTTGGTTCAACAGTGATCCCACTGCTGGTCTATTCTGCCAGTATTACAAACTGGACTTTAATATTTAATGGTTAGAGAAAATTATTTAGCATCACTGTCTCTTGATAATGTTCTTTTTGTTTAATTTTATCAATCAAAACAACTTCCCTGCACCACCGTCATTAACAACTGCTTGTGTGTACCGTATATACAAAGAAATTCTCTCATGACTCTATACAGCTTCATTGTTACAATAGTGGGTATAAGTTGTCTAAAATAACTAAAAAAATATTAAATTAAATTCACTGCCACATAAATTTAATTCTTCTTATTCTCTGGGTGTTAAACAACAACATCAAGAGTTTATCATTTGGGCATACTTGAAATGGTTTATATCATTTTATTGATGTTTCTTGCAGCAAACAATTCAACACAAACAAACAAAAAAATCTTTTTGATCACATTTACAGCTCTCATCATGGTCTGGAAAATTGACCTGATAAGATGCAGAGCTTGCTCTGTCTAAGTGTGTTGAAGATAAAAATACAGTCTCATCACATCGTGATATTACGACATATATTTGTGCTTCAGACTGTGCTTTCATGCAGGTGGTGTCAGAGTCATGGCAGCAGCATGGACTGTGAATGCTGCTATGCTGATTTGTCGCTTGACTTCCCGCCAGGCCCTCTCTGGGTCAGCTGAGTTCTCAATGTCAAACAGTGCGTCGTATATCCCAGGAAAAGACTCCCCTGCATATTTGTTATGGCTGCTGGGAGCGAAAATCACATGCCTAAAAAACAGAGTGGAGATGAGGGGGAAAAAGACAGCATTGTATCACAGAATGTAGTAGAGAAACAAGACAATATATTTGTGTATTCCTTGAAAACAGATTGCTGCTCAGATTAGACAAGAGAAAAGGTAGTCATCCTCTTTATTGTCCTTGTATGAATTTATGAAAGGCTAAATGTGCAAAAAGCCAAACTAAAAAAAAAAAATCATTAAAGAAATGTATATGGAATAAGTTAAACATAATATATTATTACATTGTTCCGTGTGGGAAGCGTTTTTTAAAGTCTGAATTTTGTAAATGCTTAAATCATATCCAGTTATTTAAGTAATTTTATTTTTCCTCATGGTTTCTGTGACTGTTACTGTGGGTCTTAATGTAATATCCAACATAAGATTTCTTAAGCTGTGCAGCTAATCAACTTCAGACCAGTTACCTTGGCGACAGCTGTGTGTGTAGTCATACCACTGATTATATTGGGTAAGGCTGACAGAAGATACATTTCTGAGGTGCTGCAGCACAGGACTCTGAAATAACTAAATGAAATACTGAAAATATCCTAAGATGTTTTGAACATAAAATGAATAAATTATATGTACATTTAATACTTTTACATATTTATTTCTAAAATCAATTATTTATTGACACTGTTTACTTGGCAAATGTTGATTGATTGATGGATTGATTGATTAAATTATTTAACTGGTGTCCGTAAAAGATTTGGAGAGTCAGTCAGTGGATGTGACGATGTTGGTAATAGTAACTGGTCTGGAGTTTGCTGATGGTGCAAGTTAACCAATCAAACATGAGGGTTTACTTTGGAAGCAACAACAACAGTTTAAATTATTTAATCACACAGGAACTATATAAAATAAATAGTGAAATAACTGAATAATCAGCTTTGAACCTAAGCAGGCTGGTACTCTGAGTAAAGCAATTTGATCTGTTGTAGATCAAATGGATGGATGGGAATATCTATATGGAAATAGGTCAAATTATTAAAAAAAACTATTTTGTATGGTGTTGAAAATCTGCTGTATGGGAGGAGTTTCACCATGCTGAAGGACATATAAATGTTTCAGATTAAACATTCTCAACGATAAAGTTGGAAAAATTTTGTTGTAAAGCCCTGCTACTTGTGTAAATACCACAAATATTTTGTCATACAATCAGTGTCATTTTCAATCCTGACAGACATACAAAGCCATTTCACTAACTGCATCGGGCAGGTTAAACTTTTGTTCTCCTCTGCTCAGACAAAATGTGGAGGAATAATGAAGAATAATGGAGCAAACATTCATCAAAATTAATTGAACATGTTTGTCGAAGTTTAACTCAACATCAAAACAGTGCTATGCAAAATAATAATTAAATTATAATAAATCTGATCTGATGATCTGCTCCTTCAACCAACTCATTGGAAATCATTAATAAGAATATCAATATCTGCTGCCTTTTATATTTGTTGTTTTTACATAAATATACATCAGCTTAAATTTTGAGAAGTGTTGCAGAGCCGCTTATGTGAATATAGCTCAGTTAAATGACTTCACAGGTAATCTTATATGACTTAAATGTGACTGGAGTCAATTTTCAAATCAAAACAGCTAGGATGCCCTTGTAGCAAGTTAACAGAGTAATCAAGACTTGTATTTACCCTATAAGACAAACATCTAAGTGTGAAGAGCACTAACCTGTAAAAGGGTCTGCCTGGTAAGCCGAGAGGATCGATAAAGGCTCTCTCAAGGTACATGAGCTGGTCATTCATGATTCGCACCTGTAAAGGACTAACACACACAAAATACCACTGTACTGGAGATCATTGTTAAAATGAACAACAATACTCCTCAATAACTTTCTCTAAAGGCTCTTTTTTTCCTGTTTAACAGTTCCTTTCGCTCACTGGTGATCCAGGGTTTGTTATTAGGGAAGCATCTCACTGTTCTGGTGGGGATGGTGTTGTTCACACAGAAGTTTATATAGTCGGTCACACACTCAGTCATGGCATTAATGTCCTCTCCATGTGGCTTGCAAAGAGAAATCCAATCAGTAGCATCAAAACAACCATGTCGGGCTTTTTCGGCTTCCTGTGACCACTTTCTCACAGTTCTTTTTGTTACAGGTAGTCTCTGGACAAGGGGTTTATATTCTGAGCAGAGAAAAACAAGGTTGTGATCTGATTTATCCAGAGGAGTCCTTAAGCTGGTTTGGAAATACATGAAGGTCCTGGAGAGACTCCTGAAGGCCCACCTAAGTAAGCAAACCAACACATATCAGGACCCACTGCAGTTTGCTTATTGCTGTGAAGTTGGAGTTGAAGATACCATTATACACCTGCTTTAACAAACCCACTGTCATCTGGACAAAGCAGGCAGCACTGTGAGGATCATGTTCTTTGATTTCTCCAGTGCATTTAACACAATTCAGCCTGATCTACTTCGTCTGAAACTCCAGAAGACACAGGTGGAGGCCTCAAAAATCGCCTGAATCAATGACTACCTGCCAAACAGACCACAGTTTGTGAGACTCAAGGACTGTGTGTCTAACCAGGTGGTTAACAGCACAGGAGCACCACAGGGGACTGTACTCTCACCATTCCTTTCCTTTTCACTCTGTACACTTCAGACTTCCAGCACAAGTCAGACTCCTATCATCTACAAAAATACTCAGATGACTCTGCAGTGGTTGGGTGTATCAGAGATGGACAAGAAGCTGAGTACAGAGAGCTGGTGGACCACTTTGTGGCATGGTGTGGAAACAATCATCTCATCTTGAATATGAACAAAACTAAGGTGATGATCATAGATTTCAGGAGAAACAGGGTCAGATCAAACCCTATTTCCATCATGGGAGAAGAAGTGGAGGTGGTTGAGCAATATAAATACCTTGGTGTTCATTTGGACAACAGACTGGACTGGAGACTCAACAGTAAAGCCATCTACAAGAAAGGACAGAACAGACTATACTTCTTGAGGAAGTTAAGATCCTTCAAGGTTTGCAGCAAGATGTTCCAGATCTTCTATAAGTCTGTTGTTGAGAGTGCCATTTCCTCTGCCATCATCTGTTGGGGCAGCAGCATCAGAGCCAGGGACCTAAAAAGGCTCAATAACCTGATAAAGAAGGCTGGTTCTGTTCTGGGGACAACTGTGGAACCTCTGGAGTTGATGATGCAAAGAAGGATTTTGCATAAAATCAAGAAAATTATGGACAACCCTGGATATCCTCTTCATGAGACTGTTATTGGAAAACAGAGTCTCTTCAGTCAAAGGCTTCTTCAGTTTGGTTGTAAAATGAACTGCTACAGGAGATCTTTCCTACCCACAGCCATCACCATCTATAACTCCTTGACTAAATGAGTTACATCAACATTTAATTTCCCTTTGGGATAAATAAAGTATTTTTGAATTTGAATTGAATTGAATTTCTATGTTTATGTAAATTTAGAGGATTCAACCAGTTCTCAGGATTTGCTGTTTAACCATAGATGTAAAACATGTCAAACTCTTACTCCTCTCTGTTGAGAGTTTGTAGGCGCTCATGGAAATCTCTGGCTGCAGCCGTGAAGTTTTCTACTGCAGAAAATAGAGACTCTAGAAGAAAATAAAAACATTAAAAGATCTCTAACTCCCGCTGCAAAAATTCATGAACACATTACACTCAACAGTAGAGCATGAACAATATTTACAAGTAAAGGTGAACATGAGCTCACCGAATGACACTTTATATGTCTCCATTTGCTCTGTGTGTGTCTGTGCCAGATGTGCGATGCTCTGTGCGTACTTCCTAAGAGAGTCTGCATACTCAGTAGCATCGAGAGGAAGCACCTGGGAATCTGCCAACAGGAAGATGAGACCTCCTCTCACCTGAGCCACCGCCCGAAGCCTCCTGAAGGTCGGGTCGTAAAACTTTGCCACTATCTCAAAGGTTTCATACACACTGTGATAGACAGGGTAGCTACTGTATCGCTCTGTTTTCTGAATGGATACACAAACATACAGCAAACATTTTAAAGAGTTCTTAAAAATAACTTTTTACTCCTATTCATACTAATGAGAAAGACTCACATGAGAACAACACTGCAGTAAAAGGCATTAACTGAGCACCTTAAATATTACTAAAAGGGCCTTAAGCTAATTTTTAAAATTTGTATGCCAAAGAGATTTCTCAGCAAAGAATAATAGAAAGAATAGGAAGTACTTAATTCATCAAATCAAGCACACCTCCCCAGGCTCACATTTTGTAAATTTAAAATTCACAAGAACATGGCAGATTATTGAACACGATCAATATTTATGCAGCTCTATATAGCAGTTTGAGGAGTCTCACCTTGTTCTTAGTGTATCTGGCTCTCCCTGCAGCGATTCCCAGTCGGATAAAATAGGCCTCAAAATCACTGCCTGACCCGAGTTTACTGATCCTAAATCAAACCAGGAAGAACGACACACTTGCTTACTGATTTGTGAATTATTTTTTGTTTCTAACAGTAAGATAAGGATGAACAACAAATGTTAATATTTTGCCAATTTTGAACGAAACAAGTTATGGCATAAATTTAATCATTTGCAAAAGACATCTCTGGGTTTTCTTTTTTTTTATAGCCACACTTCACTGTTCTTCAATTCATTGTAATTTAGATTACATCATTTTCTTCCCCATCAGGAAGCATGCAAAACATGTGCTTTTATAACAGCCTCAAGTGTAATAACAGCTGTCAAGGCATATGGAAGCTGGTTAAACATTTATCAAATTACACTTCAGTGACTCTCAGAAAACAAGAAGCAAAATCTCTGGATAAACAAGAACTGAGCTATTAAAAAACACAAAACAACAAAAAAGGCATGAACGAGAAAAGTCAAAGACTAAAATAGACAGTTGTCTCTAACCCTACATTTTAACACGGTGATGAATGCATCATTATTCTGGATTTTATTCTACCAAAGACATTTGGTGGTGGGACTGGCTAAAGGGAATGGAGAAACTCCTGAAATTGGTTGTCTTCAGTACCTCAGACCTCCAAGTGAAAAACCTAAACAATACAGTCAAGAAAACACAGCTTAAGCTTAAGGTAATGTTCTGAATTAATTCTGTAACATCCTGAGCCTTTATGCAACCTTACTAAGCTTAAACATTTCTGCTAATAATGTTAGTAAAGCATTTAAACACCCAATGTAGAGGCTATTCCCAAATTTAGGAGCACATTTATTGCCTTTATTGAGCCAGCAGGTGGCACTATTTTGTGCTGCAATTTGTACATACAGTATAAGGGTGAAAGTTGAGGTTTGTTTGTTTGTTTGTTTGTTTGTTTTTTTTTTATCACTTTGCTACCGTACTGATGGAGCCTTTAAAGGACAGTGTTTGGATGTGAAAGCTGGAAAAGTTTAGTAAGCAGTGAATGTTTTAAGATTTAGAGGAAGCACATTTAAACTCCACTTTTTCAAAGCAGGTTGAAGCAGTCACTACTAAACAGGAATGAGTGCTCATTCAGCACTTCAGCAACATCATTGTAGGTTCATCCTTTATGATTTCAGGCTATCTTTGCTGAAAATCACACTTAGTAAACAACATTTTGTCATTGTTGTGGACTGTGAGTATAAATACAACAAATCATGGAAAATTTACTGCAATATTTTCTGACCCGTTCACTGAAGAAGCAGTATCCCTGAGCTGTCGGTGCCTTTACACTCTTTCAGTAGCATAATGTTTTTTCCATTCTTAACTCTTTTGCTTATTACAGTCTTTAGTCGTTCATATACAATCATGAGTTTTTATACCGGGGTGCATCACGGTCATTGGTCCAGTTGTCCCTCTTCTGCCAACTCTCATATAGAGAAACTCCCTCCTCTCCATCTTCTGGACTTTCTATCTACACAGAAATATGGAAAGAAACCCATATATGGACAAGATTTCAACAAAACAAGAAGATAGGACATTACAACACAGGAAAGACAGAAATTTACAGTTTTGGTCAAAGATTTACACACACTCACCTTGACCTTGACTCTTACTGTATTTTGATTTTAGACTGGTATTGAAACTGTTCTTTCAATACCAGGGTGGAAATATTATAAAACAAACAACTTTAATGAATTTTAAAAACATAAAGTTGTAGATTTTTATCTAAATCACAGTTTTTTTCCCCACTGATGTTTGGCTAAAAGTAACAAGTTGTGCCTTGATCACAGGCTTTGTGTAGCCACTAGTAACATCCTGGAATAATTCTGATTGGGTAGTTGGGGCCTGCCATAGCAATGCATGGAGGCACCTATTACTCTCCACCTTGAAACTGCTTTCTCCGTTAATGCGGCCCGAACCATAGCGTGCACCCCCATAATATATATATCAAAAATTCCAGCTCGTTCTCGAGATGTGTGCTACTACTCAGCT
This sequence comes from Anableps anableps, assembly GCA_014839685.1. Classification (NCBI taxonomy): domain Eukaryota; kingdom Metazoa; phylum Chordata; class Actinopteri; order Cyprinodontiformes; family Anablepidae; genus Anableps; species Anableps anableps. Next base: position 20,041,729 of record CM026068.1, on the reverse strand, counting down.
TTCCGTTTCGAGTTACCATGGCGACGTAATTAGCAAAAAACCTACCTCATACAAAGTCAATGGAGCGAAGTCCTGAAGACATCCTAAAAAACACTATTTTTGAGGATTTACTGTGTCATCATGGTTTCGCCTACAAACGCCATTCAACACTCAGTTTGTTGATACGTCCGTGCTGTGATCAGCAATGAAGACGGTATGTTGACACGCACACTTTGGCAGGCCCTTTGTAAATTTCTTCAGAAATTTTCTAGTTAAATACTACTCTTGGCAGAAATGGTGGACTTCATTTGAAGTTTTTCTTGCTTTCCTTGTATGAAGCAGGTTTGTTTTTTAAGTCCTTAGGCTGAAAGTTTGAGCTTTCTCAAAAGTTTAGTGTCATCTTGCTTTATTTAATCAAAACCAGTTGTGATGTATTTTCAATTAGTCCTGTGTGTTGTACAACTTATGATTCGATTTTCATCCATCTGACTATCACATTTGTTTAAAATGAAAATGAATGAACTGAGAATTCCTGGAAGAACAGTGTCGCAGTCCGCAATAAATCAGGTTTCAACTTGGACTATCAGGGTTGTTATCCTAAAATAACCCCATGGTCGAGAACCATTACCTTCAAACTTGAATGAAATTTGCAGCAGGTCACAAGGACAAGCCAAACTCTTTATGAAGAAGTGTTTTATGGCCAGACAAGATAAAGATTAAGCTGTCTGGTTACTCTGACAAGAAGTATGTCTGGAGGAGTTCGGTTTCAAACTTAACAACACTGTGATAACTGTTGAGCATGGTGCTGGCAGTATCATGCTTTGGGGCTGCTTTGCTGCCAAAGATACTGATGCATTGCACAAAGGAGGACTACCTTCAAGTTATTTAGCTTTACCTAAAATCAGTAGTAAGACTGTAGAAACTGTTGCGTGTTTGATTCCTAACACATCAAAACTGGTTTTGAATTAATGAAGCAGGATAACATAAGGCTTTGGAAAAGCTCTGATTTCAAATACACTGAACATTTTTGAATTTGGCTAAAAAGGAACTGAGCCTAGAAACTAATCAGTTTCAAATAACTCTACCAGAAACCCAGTGGGAATTAAACAAAAACCTTTCAGTTAATGGCTACCTGTTAAAAACATGTGGCTAAGGTGCAACTTGCTAAGGATTTTTTTTATCCAAATAAAAGCGTGTGTGTGTGTGTGTGTGTGTGTGTGTGTGTGTGTGTGTGTGTGTGTGTGTTTAACTTCTGTAGATTAGAAAAAGCAGTCAATTTAAGCTTGTGCAACCAACTATTATTTTTTAAGTCTTTGAAGGTGTCTGTTATATAACTGTTCCATCATTAAAACTCCAAAATGAAAATGACACACATAGCCCTCATAAGTATACGTGAACATCTGATCAGTACCACATATATCAGACAGTCTGTGCTCACCTGTTTGGTGAGGTCATACACAAGTGTATGCAGTGATGGAGTGCAGTCAACCCTCAGTGTGTACATACCTGGAATTCAAAAAGACATAAATGTTTGGGTGTGTCAAATTAAAACCACTCGAATCGGCCACTTCTGACTGAGAGGACAGAGTCACGCTCTTATGTTCACCCTCTATAGCAGAGTCTGCATTGATGTAAGCCACAGCTCTCTCCTGCAGCAGCCTGGCATTATCCTGTAGAGATTGATGAAGCTCAGTCAGTGTGGCTACATGTCAGTAAGCCAGTATATGCGAATGTTTGTATCTATGCTACCTCAGCCCATTCTGTTGATCCCAAAAGACCAAACTCCTCTGCATCCCAGCTGGCAAATATTACAGTCCTCCTCGGCCTCCAACCTACACCCCGAACACATAGCGATACTGAAAAACTGATCACTAACACTGTTATTATCTGTTTTACTCATTTGAGAAGCTGTACCTTTTCTGAGCAGCTTGCCAGCGCTCCTCACAGTTTCATGGACCACTGCTGCTCCAGACATTGGGTCGATTCCTCCAAACACCCAGGCATCACGGTGCCCTCCCAGGATCACATATCTGTCTGCACAATAACAATTCAAACATGAGTTGAAAAAACTGCTTCATAATTTTTAATTTAAGATTTGTTTCTTTGACACAAAACCTGCACTGTCTGCGAGCCTTTCTGCAAGCATCAGATTTACTCTGACATCATCCATGTTTAGTAATAGTCAGGCGTTAACAGGTGTGTTTGATGAACTGGCTCAGAATAAATGAGTACCTGGCTCCAGAGCTCCTCTGATCTTTCCAATGACGTTGTAGATCCTGGTTACCTGGTTGTTACTGTGGATGTTCATTCGCACCTTACTGTAATGAAACAAGAGCCAAGCCAAGATGAGAAAAACATACCAGAAAGAGCCAATATCAAAATTTTGCTTAACATTAAATGACTGCTGTGAGGAATATTTATGCTAATTTGCTGCTGACAGACCAACATAGAGGAGAACTAAGAGACATGCTTGTAAATTAGAAGCAACACTTAAACTACAGCATCTTGCATGCATGCAGCTTCTGTATAAAAATATGGTGCATTTATTCTAGTTTCTAAGTGTGTTTGCTGTGGAGCATGCTGTTTTCATACAGGGTAATGTGCGAAAATGAATATGTGCCACAGACTGGAAGCACAAGAGGCCTCATTGTGCTTCGACTGGCTGCTTGCCACCAGAGGGTCACAGGTTTGGATTGGAGCAATGAAAGAAGAGGAAGGCACCAAATAAATTAAAAAGGAGTGAAGGCCTAACTAAAGTTTCAGAAGCACAGTTATGACAGGTGAGGTTGTGATTTTAACTAAAAAAGGGAGTGAGAGTATCACCTTGACAGCTTCATTATCATCACTGAGCTGAGCGATAACTCTAGAGGAACACTTACTGACTCTTAAAGTCTTCCGTGAAGCCTGGACCAGTCTTGTAGGAAACATTCAGAGCTCCTTTCCAATTGTTGGGTGGAACCTGTCCCCCCATGTTTCTGTCATTTTTCACATACATAGTAAATATTTCAAATAAAACATCTCAAGACTAAAACAATTCTACCTTGAACAAATATGTCAACAGTACTCTCTTGACCTAAACTGCTTATTATTTATGTTTATTTATTTAGAAACACATTATCATCATCTAGTAGGGAAACAGTTGTACTTTAGAAGGTGTATTGCATCGTGAAAGCCGATTGGATGAACAGGGATCTTGGGAAGTCCTACTCCTTCCTCCAGGTTGACTCTATAGGTGTATTCTGGATGGAAACAGACAGGTCTGTGAAATGTAAACTGCATTAACCTATGCATAACTTTTCCACATTTTGTCATTGTAAAGTGAAAGGAAAGTCTTTGATGTTTTACATTCATCCATCCATCCATCCATCCACTCTTCAATACCTTTTTTAGACCCACATTTCACTGCAATTTTGGCTACAAGTCTTTTGGAGTATGTCTACCAATTTCGCACATCTAGTCACATTATTTTGTGCTAAGTAACTCAAGCCCAGGCAGACTAGATGGAGAACTTATAAAAACTGCAATTTGTAGGTCTTGCCACAAATTTTTAATTGGATTTAGGTCTGGACACCGACTCAGCCATTTGAATACATAAATATGCTTTGATCTAAACAACTCTGCAACTGCAACTCTGCCTGTGTTCAGGCTTGTTGCCGGAAGATGAACCTCTGCCCTGGCCTCAAGTCCTCTGCAAGCTTTCTTCCTGGATTGCCCTGTTTTCAGTTTCATCCATGTTCTTATAGATAATGACCTGCTAAAATTGTCCTTGCTGAAGAACAATCTCTCCACAGCCTGATGCGGCCACCACCACATTCCATGGTGAAGGTATTAAGTTCAGGTTCCGGTTCATGTCTAATGTTACTTTTCCACCACACAAACCATTGTTTGCAGTTCAAAAAACCCCACAGTTTTGGTCACATTTGAACAGACAATGTTATTCCACAAGTGTACTGTGCACTCTACTTGGCGTGGAGCCGATTTTAAAAAGAACTTTTTATGGCTTTCTTTGTAGTTGTGACAAAACATGGACAAGTTCAAGGGATGTCAACACTTTTACTAAGCATTTTATGCACTAATGCAGGCTATAGGAAGTTTTTCCAACACACCTTTAGCTGGGTATCCAGGTGTGAGGGGGTCTCCTGCTCCATTCAGGTTGAGAACATTTCCTCTCTGAACTCCTCCTCCAGGCAGGTTCCAGCCATCAGGGTAAGGCTGTACAAAGCCACAATTAGCAACAGAAGTTGTCTTGTATCTTGTTTTTCCCCATTCATGATGCCCCAGGGGGTAAATAACACAAGAATGAATTTCTAACTTTTCTAGTCTGTGTTTTTTAAATCTCTGTAACCTGTTACCTTGACTCCTGTAGCCCAATAATCTGCAGGATCTGAGAACATAATGACCCCCTTTGCTCCTGCTGACATGGCGTTCTTCACCTGTGAGACAGAATGAGTGCAAGAGAAAGTGCTTATTAGTGTTGGTCATGTCATGAAAACCGACAAGACAAATTAAATGTTAGGAGATAAAATATTCTTAGAAGTCAAATCATCTTTAAATACCTTGTTGCCTCTGAATATTTTCCCATATCTGACTATTACAATCTTCCCTGTCACATTGATACCCATCTCTCTCTCTAATTGGAAAAAGTCCTCTGTACGACCATAGTTCACGTACACCAAATCTCCCTAAACGAACAAAAAAATGAAAGAAGAAGCATAATTTGCTGCTTTGCATTTTGTTTGATCATGATTGTGAGCACTAAGGTGTGAATTGAGCTAAGGCTAGGCTAGGTTTAGGGTTACATATGTACTGGTAATGGTTATGTTTAGGGTAAGGGTCATGGTTAGGCTGTAGAAATGAATGGGAGTCAATGGAAAGTGTTCTTGCAAAGATAGAGAAACATGTGTGTGTGTGTGTGTGTGTGTGTGTGTGTGTGTGTGTGTGTGTGTGTGTGTGTGTGTGTGTGTGTGTGTGTGTGTGTGTGCGCGCGCGCGCGCTCGCGTGCGTGTGTGTGGATGGATCTGAATGTACCTCTGGATGTCCCTTGGGAGAGTAAGCACTGTATGGAGGGACAATGTTGGAGATGTCCTCATAGCCTTGTGGAACTGGCTCAGCAAAGGAAGTGTTAAAAACCTGATAAAACAAAGACGCTATGAGACCAGAAAAATGACATTAAACTGAATAAGAGAATTTGTTCCCAGTTTTCTAAGGCCCTTGTGCTTGATATAATTATTGTGATGATTTCATTATTGATTTTATATGATCTGATAAGAAACAATGCTGTTTGACACAACACAGCTGTAAACAAGACAACACAATCAATTACAGAGTAATACTACTACTACTAATATAGTAGTAGTAGTATATTAGGAGTATACTAATATACTCCTAATAATACTAATATAATATGGCACAACATGATCTCTTGTAATATGATACACTATGATCTCATACTTATAATACATACAATTTCATACAATACATTGCAGCAAGTTACGGTACATTAATATATCATGCAATGCAGTTTGATGTGATTTTGTTAATAGCAACTAATTAACATTCTTTTGAACAGCAGATCAAACACATGAAGAATATATCAGCAGAACTTTAGGCTTTTAAACAAACAGAGGAAAGCTTCTGTCCATTTAGTCTGCTTTTACACAGAATTTTTGATTCACTGATTATTTCAGGACATAAGCAGATTAACTCATTAAGATAATTTTATTCCTCCTCAAGTTCATTGAATTTGTGGTTGCATTTTTAAACTTTGTCTCACTCTGTCACAGTTTATTTGTACCCTTTGTCTTTGTGTTTTTCCCTTGTGTGTTTTTAGCATCACTTGTGTTCAATTAGTCAGTCAGTTCTGGTATATTTCTGGAACATATTTCACGTTCAGCTGTTGAGTTATCAGAGTTCAATGACCTGAATTTTTACCGGCCCTTTTGTCTCATTTGCCTCCAACTTGAGGGTTTGTGTGGTTTTCTGTTTTACACACAGTTTTATTTTTTTCATTTTTGTTACAATTCAGTGTTTCAGATCATTTAAAAAATGACAACAATAAATTGAGTAAATACACATGTAAGTTTTCAAGCAATTAATCCAGTTATTAGTGGGGTAAAGTAATTGCTCTCCTTGTGAATCATGAATAAACTGTAGATGGTTATCAGCTGAAATGTATTACTGACTTATCTTGAAAGTAAATCCTGATTTTGTTAAAATTCCTTAATGCATCCCTAGCATGCAGTAACAACAGTCTCAGTTCTTTGTAGTCTTTGTGCTGTATTATTATCTCTGTCATAAGACACAAGCAGAGGTTTATCTCACAGTGAAACTATAAAAGGACCTTGGACCTGAGTGAAAGCTTGCAGAGAGAAGGAAGAGAAACTGCCCGGAGTTGTCTGTGATCCTCATGCACAGGCAGTAATTTTGTCAACTCCACAAACACACATTGAGCTAGTTGGGGTATTTGGACTGAATTAGCCTTATTGTTCAAATTTGTGAGAAAATCTACATCTTTTCACTCTATTGAGATAAATGAAGTGATTGTTGTCAATGGATATTTCCTTCACAGTGCTAAAAACAGTAAATTAGGTTTGTCTCACTAAATGTTTTCCAGCCATGCACAAGGAATGCTGTTAAATTAGTTTGTAAATGTGTGTGCCAGACATGGGGATGCTTATTCTGAATACAAAATGCCAAGAAAAACAAATGCAGTCTTCTGCTATACGAGTCAAACTTCATTCCTGGACATCTTGTTTGCTGGCCTGTTCCTTACCTCGTTCCCAGTGTGGTCTAATATGGAGATGTAATTTGGCTGTGATTTATTGGGGTAGGACAACAGGATGTCATAGGGCACCATCTCCACTGAGTCCAATCCAAAGTCCTGCCACTCCTTTATGATCTGCTCTGCATATTTCAGGTTCTGCTCTGTTCCAGCCAGATGGGGGAGACGGGTGAATTTCCTGCAGAGAGGACAGTTACTGTGACACTCATGTGGTCTTGTGGCCTAAGTCAGCTGTTCTCGATATCTGATTTTGAAATTTAATACAGCTCAGTCTACAAGTTGTGTCTTTCCCTGCCTGTTGGTACTGAGCAGGATGGAGTGAAACTGAAAACTAGCTCATTCCTTTAACTCTTTAAGTGCAGAAGCACTTTTGGACAGTCGGGTTTGTAAGTGATTCTTCCTTTACCTGAGATGCTCTCTGATCAGGTCTGTCTGCATTTCATCCAAAAACTCCTGAAGGTGTCTGCTTGAGGTCTTGTGGTTATCAGTAGTTGCCTTTGAATGCTTTGTAAACCAGCCTACAACACAAACAGTACAAAACATACAGTCAGCATGTTTAAAAAATTAGGAATTCTCATTTGGATGAATAATGATTATATGTTAAAAATCCTTACTTTCAAGATAATAGTAAGAACAGTTAAAGTCAAGGTCCAAATTATTCATACATTTCAAACACAGATCTCTCAAAAGGTAATAAATAATACCATGTAAAACAATGTAAAAGTACCAATCTCAAAAAACCTTCTGTTTTCACTTAGATTTTAATAAAAAAAATGGCATATGGAAAATTATTTCCTTCCTATCCTTCTCAATAATCAATGTAAAAATGTTTATTATGATTACAGTGATCGGTGTCTTATGATTGTTGCTTGTCTTTTTGCATGTTTTCACTGGTATTTTGAAGATATATTTGTGGTAATGATCTGGGGAATTTGGGGTTAACGGTATATGCAGTTGTGCAAATATTTTTTGCATTGTGGGTAAAGCTAAAATACCACCTTTGGTGTGCTTCTGGCAACGTTCTGTGGTTTTCCATTTTTAACCTTCGAGAGGACACTCCAAACAGTGGCAATTGCCAATACTAAATATAATTTTTCAGGGAAAAAATATTAAAAAATACAGAAGCATTGCAATAAAATAGATAGTGTCCACAGGCCAAAGAAAAAAAAAATCAATTAACAGATCATAAACAATACCACCACTGCTACTTTTCTAACCTCCTGCAACAGTTAGCTGTGCTGCAGTGCTAACTTGCACTTAAACAGGAACAATAACTCAAGTTTGCTTTGAGTTTAGTCTTTATATTTTAATACCTGAGCTCTATAACTGTGTTGCAGCTTCTTAGTATCTATCCAAAGGATGCAATGCTGATTCATTGTTTGTGGTTGCTTGTGTTTAATTTGGGTTAAGTTGCTCAATCCTTTACCCACCTCAAAATGGGGTATGGTCACATGGATTCTGGTCAAAAACACTTATCTGCTGTGAAAGCCCTGGGTGGAAAATTACCCTTCTCATATTTCTAATACAACTGTGGTTATAGGCAGTGAGTGTAGACCTACTGTTAGTGCCAAGACATTGAATGTGTCAAAGTGGTGACAAACAAACACACTGAGGCTAAGCAGCATCACAGATCTTACACAAAATACTCTGATGACAATAACATCACCTTCTCAGCATTGAAATTATTAATGCAATTACAGTGAATACTGAGCCAAAACCATGTAATTAAGTTAAATGTCGTTATAATACTGCAACATTTTAATCAAAAGCACACAGCCCTAAAAATACACATCGTGTTAAGTTGTGTTATTGTGTCTCACCGATGCTGAAACCCAGCAGGAACAAAGCTGTCACAACCACAGTCCACCAGATCCAACGAACCAACCTGCTCTCCCTCTTCATTTCCAGGCAGTTCTATGTCCCAGAGAACCACACACTGACACGGCCAGCTCTGCAGGCGAGCTCTGCAGAGGCTCAGATAAAGAGAGTAATTTGTTTAGAAGTGCACAATGAGAGAAAGGCAGGGTGAGATGGAGTGAGGCAGAGCAAGCTGGGAGGAGCTGAAAGTGTGTCTGTTGGAGGCGGTGAGAGAAAAGTTGGGAGAGGGAGCTCATTAATGCTGTTCTTTGTCAGGGCATTTAATGTGCACCTTGGCCATTCATTTGCTGACTCAGTATTTGTCATTATGAGAGCAGAGGGCCGCTCTGAGGACGCTTTCTAATATCAACGCATGCCAGACATTTAGCGAAGAAGAGAAAAGAGAGACTCGACTTAACTAACTTTACTCCTGTTCCTCTTGAGGAAAATGAATGTGCTGTAGAACTAACTGTAAAGTTCAAAAAGCTGCAAAAAAGATCATTGGGGGAAAAAAATGCAGATGATTAAATGCTTTTTAAGGCAAAGGGAAAAAAAAGCATTTTAAGGGCCTAGACAGGAAAAGACATGTCTTTACATATAAAATGTTACCAAAATCTCGTAGGGTCTTTCAAGAAAAATATTAATCTTCAAGTCAGTTTCACCAAGAATGAGCATTGCTTTTACAGTTTGTCACAGTTGCTTTGATACATTTATCACATTACGATTAATATCTGTGCAACATCTAGTGCTTTTCTCAAAACAATTAGAACAAACTTCAAAATGAATACCTGACTCCTCAAAAGCAGTGTCATCAAAACTCCTGACACCATGTTTATGAAGAAGATAGTCTAATGGCTTTGTCATACTTTCATTATGACAGTTCACTCTGGAAGTGTTTTCTAATGCAAAGGATCAGATCATGTTGACACTATTTTAAAGCTCTCAAGACAGTGCTATGTACTATTTGCACAGCCTTTTGAAAGCTACAGTTTAGCTACACATTACTGTATTTACAGTTTTTCTTGATTTGTTTGACCTGCTTAAAGGAACTGGGATCCACTCCATTGTCATCATCACTATCTCAGCAGAGCAGAATATGCCTCTTGCAACTGTGTTCACCCTTTCTCATTGGTTTGACACATTTTCCTCCAGTTAACGCAGATGTCATTCAAGCAGTCCAAGCTCCATTGTTTTAATCATGGTAACCAAACAGAAATCACCTGTTCCCTTATTAGAAACTACCTAGATCAGTATGAATCCACGGAAGCACCTGTTTCACTTCCCAAAAATCTTCATTTAGCATTCAGTCTGCAGGCCTTAAAAGGTGCCATGTCTGTGTTGTTCTTTACAAGCATGGATCCAAGGCAGAAGAGACTGAGTTGCAATGGTTTCAATACTATTTTATAGTAACAGATTTTTTTTGAACTATTCTCTGATTTTATTTTGTTTTCTGTAATATTTACAGCATTTCAGTTTTCAGTCACAACTTGAAAAAAAATGTCATGCAACCAATAAAATGAGCATCAAAGCATTTTCTATTCTGGATCTAATTCTTTTCAAAAAATCAGTTTGACACAGCCTATGTCAAAAGAGACCAAATGATGCTCACATGAAAGCGATGCAATGGACTACATCAGGGCTTCTTAAAGTACGGGATGTATCTTTTGTAAACAAAATGTGTCATGAGTCCTGCTGTTTAGGCCTGTGTGTTAACTGTTTTGAAAATGTGAAGTTTGAGCTGACAACTGCAGGAAAGCAATCCAGAAAAACTGTAGTGAGGTAAGTGAATACCAGACAATGAATACTGTATGCTGTACGTTTTTACTGCATGTGCTCGTTGCTGTTCTAATTTGTTCACAGCATTGTGCAAAAGGTAAAGTATAAACTTATCCACAACAAACATGAGAAACACCCTGTGGGTAATGTTGCGCACAACTGTAAACAATATCACAGTTCACTGAAATGGGGGCATATGAAATACACAGTACTGTGCATCATTCTTGTACATCCAAAATAAAATGGTACACACTATGTTGGTTCATATGGTTACCAATGAGGGTTCATTCAGCTCTGAGTGACAGTAGAAAAGTGGCTTATCATTGATTACAACTAATGCTTCACACACTCCTCCTTATCAGTGAAAGCTGAGGTTCTCCTGAGAGAAATTGTTCAATTTGGGAAACAGTTTCTCAAAAGAATGATAAAGAAATGCATACAATTGACAGATTTTAACAACTAGTTCAACATTTTTGTATGTAATGACTCTAGCAATGAAATGAAGACTATTAGTTTTATAGGGAATGCCTGTTCAACATTCATAAGTATAGTTAATTTTGACTAATATGACATAAGCAAATGATAATGTTATAAAAGAGTAGAGATTTGTAGAGAAGCAATTGATGAATGTTAAAAAGGATTTGAAATTTGTTGGAAGGAATGTGAATCTGCTACTACGATAAACAAAGAACTGCATGTTGTGGAGATTAAACTAACAGTTATGAGTACTTTGATGCTGATCTGAGAAATGCACCAAAGCCAATGAGAAAAACTGTAAATTGGCTCCATTGTTTCTGAATGTTGAACTTAAACCAGTTTAAATTTTAAGTTTTCAAGTTACATTTTTGTATTGATTTTTTAAAGAAACAGTTTATGGCTCTTAAACTATTAACTGTTATATTTCCATTATGTTGTCATGACTGAATACTGCTACAGCACAATGCAGCAGTTTTCAAACAAATTTAGACAAATGATTGCTGTTTTCTTTGGTTACTTGAAAACATATTTAATTAAACTTGGCCTCTCCTTCCCTTCTCCACTCTGCAAAGTTAGATGCTTCACATCAGACACAACTGCCAATCTTGATGACTGAGTGGCAGAAATGATCCATCAGTAGAGTTTAATGATAGCTTTCACCCTCTAACATCCTTCATCCAAAATGTTATTTATTTTTTTATTTAAAGTAACTGATCACTTTCTGTCATCCAGTGGATTTAAGGAATTTATTGCCAGCTCACTGGGAACCAAAAAAAGATGTGTTAATCCACAATGTGTAAACAATCAAAGATTGGATTGGATTTAAAAGGAATGTTATGACAATGCAGCCGTCAGTCGGTGACCAATAAAATTATACTTTCTGTCCTACAATCTCATACCAGCTCTGCTATGATTGCATTAGTTTACTGTGACATACTGTCAGTGAAGCAGTAAAGGTAATATAATTACCAACAATTTTTGCATTTCAGATATGATCATATATAAGGATTTTTGTTTCCACTCTGTACAGACGCTGTAATTTCTGTTTAGGTTTCCGAATGTTGGCTCACTCCTGCAAAGTGCTGTCAGAGATGGACAGTCTTGTTTTCCCACGCTGCAGCACATGCAGTTCCTTGTTCTGCTGTGGCCTCTCCTGGGTCTCAGAACAGCTGTGTGCTGTGAAGGATCCCTCTTTCATCTGATGGACTGGAGCATGAATTGGTGAGCCTCTCTGCTCTCAGGAATGTGGGGAGTAAACAGGTCATAGCTTTTACTTCTCCTCTGGGTGCTTTTTATCTGAGCCTTTTATTGAAAGGGCTCCTTTTCACACTGCTCTGACTTTGTTTTATTTTAACAGTTTTTGAGTAGCAAACCCTTTATTATTATTGGATATACAACAACTGACAATTTACACTCGGTAACCAGTACTTTCAAGCTTTCCAGGGTCTGTAAAGTGACATTTAATGTTTGTATGTATGCAGTAAAACATAACAGTGTTTTACTGCGGTCTTTTACAACAGTCTTTTATAGTGAAATTGCTCCATATATTTCAAAGAATTTGCATAATCACTAGAAACACAGGTACTTTAAAAATTCATGCAACTGAGCATAAAAAAACCCTTCTGCTCAGTAATCATAGGGATATGACTGAGTCTCTGTGCTTATCTGTGACTCAGATATTGTTCATGTGGTCAGTTCTCTGCAGAAACATCATGTCATTCCAGAGCAAGCTGGAAAAACAATCACATATCTAGTTTTAAAACCAAGAAGTAATGTTCAGACTGTTCCTGAATGGGGAAAAAAAATACTTATTTCTCAAAAACAGAGTCTCTTAGAGGCCCCTTTAAAAGCTTATCTCCTTCTGGCTGAAGGATTTGGAATGAAAAAATGATATCTAAATAATTCTCTTTCTAATCAAAAATATAAAGCAGTTAATCAACATCCAGACACCCAGCTGTGGAATCTAAAAATGCAATTATATCACTTATGAACATGTGCTATGTTACAGTAGTGTGAAAAAGTGTTTGCCCTCAATTCTAATTTACTATTTTTTGCATGTTTTTCTCACTTTAGTGTTTCAGAACATCAAATCAATTTATTTATCAGTTAAAAACAACATAAGTAAACACCAAATGCAGTCTTTAAATGAAGGTGTTTATTATTAAGGGAGAAAAAAAAAATCCAAACCTACATGGCCCTGTGTGGAAAAGCAATTGCCCCCCACCCATTACAACATAACTGTGGTTTATCATACCCAAGTTCACTGTCTCTAGACACATCCAGGCCTGACTGCTGCCACACCTGTTCACAATCAAGACCTCACTTAAACAGGACCAGCCTGACAAAGTGAAGTACACCAAAAGATCCTCAAAAGCAAGACATCATGCCAAAATCCAAAGAAATTCAGGAACAAATCAGAAAGAAAGCAATTGAGATCTATCAGTCTGGAAAGAGTTACAGAGCCATTTCTAAAGCTTTAGGACTCCAGTGAACCACAGTGAGAGCTGCTATTCACAACTGGAGAAAACATGGAAGAGTGGTGAACCTTTCCAGGAGCGGCCAGCTGATCAAAATTACCTTCAGAGTGCAGCAATGACTCATCCAAGAGGTCATAAAAGAGCCCACAACAACATCCAAAGAACTGTAGGCCTCACTTGCCTCAATTAAGGTCAGCGTTCATGCTACCATCATAGGGAAGAAACTGGGCAAAAACTTCATAACCTGCTTCATAACCTGGAAGACTTCCTGTGATAAATTAAACCATGAATTCTGCTATCTACCAAAACATCCTGAAGAAGAATGTCTGGCCATCTGTTCATGACCTCAAGCTGAAACCAACTTGGGTTCTGCAGCAGGACAATGATCCAAAACACACCAGCAAATCCACCTCTGAATGGCTGAAGAAAAACAAAGACTTTGGAGTGACCTAGTCAAAGTTTGGAAAAAACCCCAATGTGGCTGAATTACAACAATTCTGCAAAGATGAGTGGGTCAAAATTCCTCCACAGCTGGAAAAGCCTCATTGCAACTAATTGCAAATGCTTGATTGTAGTTGTTGCTGCTAAGGGTGCCCCAACCAGTTCTTAGGTTTAGGGGGCAATCATTTTTTTCACACAGGGCCATATAGGGTTGTAATTTTTCTCCCGTAATAATAAGCACCTTCATTTGAAAACTGCATTTTGTGGTTACTTGTTTTGTCTTGGAAAAGTATTTAAATTGGTTTGATGTTCTGAAACACTGAAGTGTAACAAACATGCAAAAAAAAAAAAAGTAAATCAGGAAGGGGGCAAACACTTTTTCACACTACTGTACATGGGTATTTGCTTCTATTAAGGTCTGATTGAATTACCACAGAGTATTCTTTATCAGAATATATATTTTTTCCACTGCGGTACTGATGCATTCCACAAAGGGGATGGAACAATGAAGACAATGGACTATCTATATATTCTTCAACTTTGGTCCCAGTGCACAGAAGAATATCTATTGTTAACTGTATATTTACTTAACCTTTCAATGACACAACTGCCTAAGCAGATAGAAAATAACATTAAAACAATGAAGTCTGTTTGCAAACCATAAGTCTCCTTTTAACATAAACTTCACACATAGAATAAAGCTTGTGTACCGTTCATTCCCTTTTGACATGTTGAGTTAAAAAAAGGCTTCACTTTGACTTTGAGCCACTTTGTCTGTGGCTCCCTCTAGTGGCAGAAAGAAGAGGCGAGGGGCAATGAAGCGATGTTCATTGTTCTGCCTACTGATTATCTTTGTTAATTTCTGAATTTCATAGTTGGTCATTTTAATTGGCAATTTTTATTTATTTATTTTTTTATTGTTCAGCCTTCTGTACTGTAGTCGTGCAGAAAGTTGAACCGGGAGGATGATACAGGTGAAGAGACCGCAGTGTGGAGTTTGATCCGCTCTAAGTTTTTTTTTTTTTTTTTTTTTTTTTTTTTTTTTTTTTTTTAGAGAGGGGTGGGGGGCGGAATGAAAAGTCTAAACGCCTTCAGAGCAGGGAGGGGGAGTACGGGCTAGACGGATTAGAGCAGACACCGGTTGGGCAGACAGAGCTGCAGAGAGGACCGAACCCCAACCTCTTGGCCGGACCGAAGCGTCGGTGAAAATCAGGGACAGCTCCAGCGGGCAGCGACAGAGACCCTGAAGGCACCATGGCTGTGTCACTGCGGAGCTGGCTCGCCAACGAGGGAGGGAAGCACTTGGTCCTGGTGGGGGAAGCTTTGGCACAAACTTTAAAACTATCCCCCGCCGTTCATTTCTCTTGTTCTGCTTATCTCTTGCTTTAGATTACTGATGTTCACTTTTAGATGTAAGTGTTTCATGTTTGTTGAAGCTTGTACCCAGCTGGTGGGCAAACCATAGATTATTACTGATGTTCTTTACTTGTCACACTAATTTACAGTAACTATAAGAAAAAGTGTTTTTACAAACCTTTCCTTCATTCTTTGCTTTCTTAACTTGTGATTACTGTAGGTATAAACTCTGTGTTAACTGTAATTTATTCATTGTTTCTTTGTATGTGTGTGTGTGTGTAGATGCTGTGGCTGGGAGCCAACACCTGGTTGTTCCTGAACACCTTCCTGCTGTACTCAACAGGGCAGCAGTACCACTACCTCTACAAGATGCTCGGGGTGAGAAAGTTACTGTTTTCTGCCTTCTGTGACAGTTCATGACATCTGCTGTGAAAAGACACAGTCTGGCATGAAAAAAAGATGTCCCCACACTTTCTGCTAAGGAATTTTAATAATAGTTTATGTAAGACTGATGATGCAAAAACTTTCTGTGGAAAAATTAAACTGTAAATTTGTGAGTTCTTGTAGAGGGATAGACAAAGGAGATTTATGCACAAAGAACAGGTGGTTTGAATTCTTAAACCAGAAAAAAAAAGATATGTTATACCTGAAATTTCAGCTGTTTTAAATACATAAAAAAAAAAAAAAAAAATACATTTAAAAAAAATGTTTTAAAAACTTAAATTCTTATTAGTCATAAAAAGTGCATTGACCACATATGAGATGTTGCATAACCTCCAATTTACAGGCAAATTTAAAGATCTATTATGAAAGACGAAAATCCTTTGTTGGAAAAAAAAAAAAAAAAAAAAAAAGCCACGAAAAGTCTGCAATCTGCCACTGAGACTTCTTCGTGTTTGTCGGCAAACGCGAAGAAGTTTCTCTGATCAGATGGGACCAAAATTCAACTTTCTGATTATACAAAAGCCTTGGTGTGTTGGGGGAAAAAAACTAACTCTGCATGTCACCCTGAACACACTACCCTCTTTGTGAAAATTCGGTGGTGGCAACATCATGCTGGACACTGGAATAAAGGCAGCAAATGATCTAAGAGAGAAGTGGAGGCTTTTCTTCCAGAAAAACAACCCTAAACATAGAACTAGAGCTGGTTTAGATCAAAGTATAATAATGTGTCAGAATTCTCCAGTCACAGTCCAGACCTATATCCTGTTAAGAAAACATGACGTTAACTAACCTTCATATTGAATATGCATTCAATATGATGGCTCTTGAGAAGAGTTTGTCAATCTTCTATCAAACCAGTGTTGTCTTTTTTTGCTACAGAAGCTGTTTTTGTGATGGATGTTTAGCCTTACGTGCAGTTTTATAGATTTTACACTTTGTTTAGTAGGGAAACTGTATTTGTTTCTCTGTGGTCTCTGGAAGTCATCATCCGTGTCATCTTCATCAGTCCAACAGTTACTTAAACTTACAAATTCAGGATTAAATCTTGAAGCCTGCTTACTTGTTTAGTATGATTTTTGTCATGTTTTCATTAATGTGTTTGTGGGTATGTTTCTGGATGCATATTTGTGTGGGGGTGGACCATTTCCTCTACAATGGGGATCCAAGCATAGAGGAGAGCTTTTATTGAATCACAAGTCTGAAAGATCATTGAAACAAGAGTCAGTACAGCTGCTACTTAAACTAAGCCCAACTGGCTGAATCATAAAAGTCTGGACTGTTGTAGTCCAGACAGTGAAGGTCCCAACACTGAGACACAGATGTCATCTTTGGCTTATTTTTACTTAAGAACAGCAAAGAGTACAGAACAACAGGCCCTTAAGAACGTCTTATAAGAAATCCAGATTTGAATTTCTGTATATTAAAAAAAAAATACATATAACAAGTACTGTGCATTATAAGTAACGCCCTTACTGCAAGGTGTATTTCACAGTGATATTGCAAAAAGATGCACATGCATATGGGAACAGCATAAAAGTTTAATTCAAAACATGCAGCAGTTTCTTAAAGTTGCTATTGTATCCTGGTTTATTTATTGCACATACAGCGACTTGCAAAGGTGGTCATTTCCCTTTAACTCACGTGGTTATGTTACAACCACAAAAGCCACAAGTGCATTCTATTAGAACTTTCTGTGATAGACCAATGCAAAGTAACAAAATAAAATGGAAACAAAATAAATGCTTTTCAAAATTGTAAAGCAGAATTGTGCTCTAAAACAATATCCCAAGCGTTCAACATCTCTCAGAGCACTGTTCAACTATGGAAAAGCTGCCAACCAACCAACAACCTGGCTTTCCACCTCAACCGACAGGCTGAGCAAGGTTAGCACTATGCAGAGAAGCAGTCAGGTTACTCTGGAGGAGCCGCAGAGATCCAAATCTGGTGAGAGAACCTGTTGACAGGACAACAATTCGTCTTGCACTCTATAAATCTGGCCATCGTGAGCAACAAGATAGTCACCATTAAAAGAAAAGCTGTAAGAAATCATGTTTAAAAATGATCAGATGCTGTGTAGGAGACACAGCAAACATGTGGAAGAAGGTGGTCTGGTCAGATAAGAGCAAAATTGGTATACACAGAAAATATTGCAATTAGGGAAAAACTAACACTATATATCACCCTGTACAGAGCACCTGTGCTGCTAAAACATGGTGGTGGCAATATAATGCTGTGGGGAAGTTTTTCTTCAGCTGCGTCAGGGAAGCTGGAGGGAACTACTTATTGGGAAATCCTGTATGTAGCTAATGTGACTTCACGACGGCCGGGTTACCCGAGACGACGCTCGAATGCTAGGACTTTAAGAGGTATAAGACTAATGATGCTTAAAATTAAAATAATAAAGTGACTAAACATACATACATCCACTGTAATTCGTAAAAAATATGAAGTGAATTTACATTTTTATTTAATTTATTTTAATCATACCGCTGTTTGTACTATTCGTGCAAAAACTGGAGCTTGTAATAGGGACATGTTGAAAATGAGAACCAGTAAATCCACAGTATTTGTCAGCTTTAAAAACACCAGAAAAGGCACCAAAGTTATGCAAAACCTAAACAGAGCAAAGTGTGAGCCCTCAGAGCAACAAGAGGCAATGAGAAATGGCAGCAAACAGCATGCGTGAACTATTGCACTGCCTGTGCAGTGGGAGGCAAAAGGGGAGGAAAGGGGCAAGTGTGGGCACGCCACGGGTTCCACTGAATGCCTCACCGGAGGGCTTAAGTTTATGTCTATCTTTATGTGCACATGAGTATGAGTGCAATGTGTTTCCAAACATTAATACTTCAAATAGCCTCTTATCTTATTCACCTGCTTGACAGGACTGGATGGGGTGTCAGAAAGGAGGGTATCAGCTCTCCGTCTGGTGGTTTTTGCCGTCAGCTGCTTTTCTTTAAGAGGCTCTGAAGAGACAGAGTGCGTGTGTGTGTGTGTGTGTGTGTGTGTGTGTGTGTGTGTGTGTGTGTGTATGAAGTTTATAAGAATTAAAGGATCAGAATGAGGTTTGCTGAGGTTGCCCTTAAGTTATATTTAGGTTGTAGCTTTGCTCTGTTCTCTGCATCATTCTTACATTTCAACGCTTCAGTCAGCTTAACAGACAATTGTGATCCCTCATGTCTGACTTGTCATCAAGTAAACTTCCCTGATTTTGTTGGATCTCGTAGACCAGATCATCTTCACAGGCTGGATTTCAGTCTCGCTTTCTTGTTTTCTTTGATCTTCGCAACTTCATCTCGTTCTCCACACACTCTTCAGTAACGTCAGAGATAACCAGAAATGGCAGCACCTGCAGAGCACAAAGCTCCCAGCAAATGTGCTGAGTTTATGAGATGCCAGGCTGCGCCTTGCGTTTCTGACTGTAATTTGATTATTGAGTTGCAGACTGAGATTTATTCAGTTAGATTATCCGTCTTACTTCAGCTGTGTTTTCCTGCATTTCGTCACGTTGTCTCGGCATGTTCTGAGATGTTGAACCTCACTTAACCTCCAAAAACCAGATGAGTTATTATAAAATCTGCATGCTTTGACCTGATGGATGTGGGTACAGTGCCTTGCAAGCATATTTACGCCCATTGAGCTTTCACATTTTGTTTTTTTGTGATGGACAAACACAAAATAAGGTGTAATTATAAGCTGGAAGAAAAATTTTCAGTCTTTTTTTTTTTTTTTTTTTAACATCTTGGCATGCATTTATATTGAGACACTTATAGAAAATAAAATCAAGTTCACCAGTTGACTTCAGAAGTCACATAATTAGTAAATACTTCTATTGTGTTGTTTTATGTCAGTATAAATGCATCATTCTGACCAAGAAACACAGCAGACAGGTCAGAGATACAGTTGTTGAGATGTTTAAAGCAGGGAAATGTTATTAATCAATATCCCAAACCGTGAACATCTCTCAGAGCACTGTTAAATGTATCAGCTAAAAATGGGAAGAGTATGGCTCAACTGCAAACCTATCAATACATGTCCATTCACCTAAACTGATAGGCCTAGCCAGGGGAGCATTACTCAGAAAGCAGCTAAGAGGCCCATGGTAATGTTGGATGAGCTACAGAGATCCACAGCTCATGTGTGGGAATCTGTTGACATGACAACTATTAGTTGTACTCTGTCCAAAGCTGGCATTTGGGGAAAAGTTCCAAAAAGAGAGCCTATGCACACTGAACATCACCCTGAACACACAGTTAAAACATGGTTTTGGTGGCAGAATCAAGTTGTGGGAATGTTTTCCTTCAGGGAAACTGATCAGAGTAGAAGGGTGATGGAGTTGAATACAAGGCAATCTTGGAAGAAAACCTGCTGGAGGTAGCACACGATTTAGGACTGGGGTGGAGGTTTACCTTCTAGCAGGACAACAACCCTAAATCTACAGCTGCAGTGGTATGTCTATTTAGCCAAAGTCAAAACCTAATTCAGAATTTGTGTCAAGGTTTGAAAATCATTGTTCACAGAAGCTATTTTGCAAAGAAGAATTGGCAAAACCAAAATGGTCAGAACAAATAAAAAAAAAAAAAAAATGTCCACAATGCATTGACTCAAGGCGCCCTAATACAAATGCACACCAAGCTTTTCAGATTTTAATTTGTTCAAAATAGTAAAAACAGTGTCATTTTTTTTTTTTTTATGCACAGCATGATGCTCTGCATCGTGTTGGTACATATCGCACGGTTAAATCACAGTTTATGGTTGTGCTCCTTTGAGGGAAAGACATTTTTTCTTTTCCAATATCTGTGATTCTTGTGTCTTTGGGAGACAAATTTGGGTTCTCCACCAAAACTCCTTACTTGTTTCTTTGTCTTGAAGTAACTGATTTATACCAGAATAGTCTCAGCTGATTCACAACCTAATTATTGGTGGGCTCAGACCTCCACATTGTGAAAGACAAAGGTGGGTTTTCTATAAACCTCTGTGGTGAAATCATGCTTGAGGCTTTCAGCTGCTCTTAATTACGTAAGCCATATTTGTCTGACATCGCTTGTGTGTGTCTTCCTGAGGTTGGACTCTGCATCAGCCGAGCGTCGGCCTCTGTGCTCAACCTCAACTGCAGCTTAGTGCTGCTGCCGATGTGCCGCTCTCTGCTCACCTTCATACGAGGAACACACGTGGTAAGACTCACACAGGAGATAAAGGATCTCAAATTTAAAATTAAAATAGCAGAAAAGCGGTTACATTCAGTTTCTAATGCACAACAAAATTCCTGGTGTGGACGTAATCGTAGAACAGTTCTGTTTTGCCATCCACAGTGATTTTTGTCTATGTCACACGCTCATGCAGGTATCGAGCAGAAAGACACGCCGGCTGCTGGACAAGAACAAGACCTTTCACGTTGCATGTGGGGTCGCTGTGTGTCTCTTCTCAGGTAAACACCTACCTTTTATCACCCCAGAGAGCTCAAGTTCATTCCCATATCCCTCTCTTTACTGCAGTTTGTGCCTGTGTAAAGTGTTGTTAAATGGATCCATAGTGGATTTGCATTCCTGGTACGCCATCTGGGAGATTATTTCTCTTTGCTGTACATGTTTTATTAGCCTAGGTTTCTTTTGTGTCTCCTCTCATGACATTGTGTGAGCCGCAGACAGCTGTGAATCCACCAGGACTCAACTCTACAGACTTCTTCCTCTGACTCACCCATGTTTTGTTGCCTGTTGTTTTTTTTTTCTTTTTAGAAGCTGGCTTGCATTAATCTATCTTTACTAAGATCTTAGGTTCCCATGAAAAAGCACAAACAGTAACTAAATGCAGCATTCTGCATTTAAAGCTGCCTGCTGTGAGCTTTTCCTCTGCTGTCTCGATTTTGTTTAAACATCTAAAGACTCTTTGATTATAGTCGATGATTGTTATCCAGGAAGCAGAGGAGGCCTTTCTTCCCATGCAATAATTTGCATAGTGGATATGATACAACTCTACATAATTGTAAGCTAATATGACCTCATGGTAATTGAGTTATTAAAGTCAAACTGGAGGATTTTTACTCTTGTGTTGGATAATAACTGTCTACATTACTGTATTAAAAACACAAACCTGGCATAAGGAACTAAAAACAAGTCAAAACCGTTTTAATAGTGAAATGAACATAATTACTCAGATGAACAAACTTCATTTTTGCATCCAACATGTGTAGATGTATTGCACTTCCCTGAAAGTAGGTGATTCATGTTAGAAATATTTTAATCAGAATCAGGCCCTATACGCCATTATGTAGCCTCTACAGTATTTTAATATACCCTTTCTTTGGAGATGGAGTCTGATTGGTAAAGAAGGCAGCTCTTTTAAACCCATTCAGCCATTTTATAGGCTTTATGTTGGAAATGTGAAGTCAAAAAGATGCATGTGGGTGGTGCATTCTCATGCTTACTCAAACCTAAATCGATTTCAGCAAGCAGCTGGGTGGAGTGACCTGTCACCAAACTGGAAATAAATATGGGGGTCTTGATTTATGAAGGTAAACATTTTATAGGGTTCAACCAAAAGCTGACATAGTCATAGTGAAAAGAACAGTAAATTTGGTAAACCTGATCCAAATTCAGAAAAATGGTGTTTTTTTTTTTTTTTTTTTTGTTTTTTTTTTAATGTCATTTTTTAAAAAATAAATTCACACTTTGAAAAATATGACTCCCCTCCAGCTTTTGTTTTGATGGAACAAGCATCAGATGTAGTGCACTGAGCTATGCATTAACTATTATTATATGGTTACATGATTGCATCAATAAATTCCGTTTTTGTTTCATGACATGACTGCTTAGTAGTACAGTTGCACCACTGATTGTAACTGTTGCACTTAAGTTTTTTTTTTTTTTTTTTTTTCTTCTTTTTTTAAAGTTGGTTTTAACTTTAGAGCAGTATCATTTTGAAGGGCTCTGACTGCATCACACTATATGCTAAAATAAATTTTAAAATACATTCCATCATCACTTTTGTCATTATTGCAATAAATCTCACGAAATATTGAGACAAAAATGTAAGCTTAAATTTTCCTATCCCACGTACTGATCCACCTTTTTAACACAAGATCTTTATCAGCCAAAAATTAAACAGGCAAAAAATTTAAAAAAAAAAATTACGTTTTGGAAGCTGTGGCAAAGAACCTTTTGCTTATGTGGGCCTCATTTAAGCCGTGTTTACAGGTTTACTTTATTACTTTAATCTTAGTCAAAAACATACCTGCAAAGGAGAATTTTCCTTCAATCACAGCATTTAAAAGTGATATTAAAGACACTTTATTTGATTACCACAAATATCAGTCCCACAGTGAGAAGTAGAGCTGCACAATATATCAAACTTAAAATAGTGTATTTAGTCTGTTGGTTGGAGTCTTTATATATATATATATATATATATTTATATATATATGATATATATATATATATATATATATAATATATATATATAGATATAGATATATATATATATATATATTTTTTTTTTTTTTTTTTTTTTTTTATTTGTAGTGGCGGTTGGTGAGGACATTGTGATTTGTGATGAAAGAAAATAAAGAAAGGAAATAGCCAGGGAAATACTGAATAATCATAATCGATGTCATCATGGAAATATTCAGCAATAGGATCACAATTACATATTTCCTGCTTTGGTGCAACCCACGTTAGAAGCCAGTAAATGACTCTCATGCATTGAGCAGCACTGAATGTTTCAGTCTGGATAATGTGGCCTTTGAACTCAAACTAACAACTGATGCTTTGAAAAATGCGTCCATTTTTTCTTTTCTTTTTTTTGTGATGTTACATCATCTGTAAGCTTGGTGCTCAATCAAAACCATCTTCACTTATTATAATAACACACACATTCACATAAGCTCTGTATTCTCAGTTGACAAATGATACTGTGGACAGAGAGGCAGCAGGATGGAAGAGAGACACAAACTGTGAGAAGAAAGAGACAGAAAGAGAGGGGGGGTGGAAGCCAGTGGGAGTGGGAGAGGATATGGGGGAGAGAAAAAGGGCCCTTGTGTGTCATGATTACAGTCTCTAATTCCATCAGCTGTTGAATGGCTGCGTACTTAGCCTGTGATGTCAGGAGAAGTGTCTGTGTTTAGGCGGTGCTGCCTTTTTGCTGAATGGACAAAGAAATGTGTGTACCTCTGACAGTTCTTTTTGAGTCTGGAAGAGGGGAGAAATCCTATATGTGTGGCTTATCCTTCACTAAAACTGATTTTATTTTATACTTTCTCATCATCTGCAGTTGTGCACGTTTCAGCCCACATAGTGAATGTGGTCAACTTCAGTGTGAGCTACTCAGACGACTTTCCTGCTCTCAACTTGGCTCGCTACAGAGGAGAGGTAAAGAGTTATTTAAAGACGACTTAAATATTTACAACAGCATTTTCAACGTCAAGTCATGAACATTAAAGATGTAAAATACATCAGACAAATGCATTTTTAAATGTAGAGATGCACCAGTAGGACATTTTCAAAACAATGTCCAAAGCTGATTTTGTAAAGTTTTTTTTTTTTTTTTTTTTTTTTTTTTAGTTTAATACCGATTTTTGGGTGATGTCAAAAATATTTTTTTCTATCTTCTGCATATATTGAAAATTAACAGTCTTAACAATAAATTCTTTTGTCAAAATGTAGAAGTGGTTAATATCAAAACGTGAGGTTTTTTTTGAGTCATTTTCCACATAATCATTTCAAAATAAGTAATGGCTGTGTCCAGCTCAGTGTTTGAGAGAAAATATTTCTGATTCACTGTAATGTGTCAGATTGTTGAAGATTGCCCTCTGCTGCGCTACAGCTCTCCCTCCACAGCTCCTCCAACACAGTGGAGCCGGTCGAGAACTTGAGAAATTTTTACAGTTTTCCCTTAGCGTTAGGTTGTTTCTTCACCAGTAGCACACTAGCAATGTTAAGCTTGAATGATGGTATGTGCTGTCTGGGGGAAGGGTGTGAGCAGCCCACATACAAGCGTGAATGACAGCGCTAAGACCCTCATCCTGGCTCTGATTGGTTGTTTCTGACCAGGAGCGATGCATTTCTGCAGACGGCAGTTAGACCACAAGGAGGAGGCAGAGGAGCTAAAAATTTTTTCAGAGATTATCTGCCTCATATTATAATGTCAGGACATAGTGATAGTTTTAACAAATATATATAAAAAATACATTCTATAAAAATTATCTACTGCAGCTTTGAGGCACATTTCCACTTCTGGTTTTAGAATATTTTTCCTCTGGAACTTAACTTCTCCAAATCTTTTCATCCATATAGACTGTCTTTCTGTGTTTCCCATTTGGGGGAAACACAGCCTTTTTTTTTTTTAATATAAAATGTACATATGGGACCCCTGAATCAAGATAAACTCATAGATTTACACAATTTATTACATAATTTAAAGCACTTAAATGTGAAACGGAGGAGACTTTAGTTGGTAATTGCAGTAAAAAAAAATTATTTGGAATTAGATGTCAAATTGAAAATTAGTTAAAGGTTCATTCTCTGTTTAAGTCTGATTTAGTGAATACACATTTGTCAAAGCTAACATGATGTATTCTTTATTATTTTATTTGAAGTCTATGTAATTTTACTTTCACATGAGGACAGAAATTTTGTTCTGGCATTGAGTTTTGGAATAGTCTGCAGACTGTTTTCTTTTCAAAGTGCTGACGTTGCTCTGATGTAGTTCAAGGTGGCTCTCACAAGCATTAATGTAGATAATAGAATGATGAAGACTACAGTCCTATCACTTTTTTTTTTTTTTTTTTTTTTTTTAATTCCCAGGACCCCAAGCGGATCATTTTAACAACAAGTAAGAAGAGCAACTCTTTCTTATAAAGTTTGGTGGATAAAGTCCAGGTGCTTTTGTGTCTCTCTTCTAGTTTCTGTGTTTCTGTTTTATTCTTTGTTTGTTTAGAAACTATTTGATGCAGTTAATGAAGAATATATTATTTTAACATATTGTTGGGTAACTTTACATGCATAATAGTATCATAAGATCAAAATTCTTCACCTAAATAGCATCTTCCAACTTCCTTAACCTGAATAATGTCATGTTAGATGTAAGAAATATTCAAATTGCACAATGCAGAGTATGCAGATTTTAGTCACAAACAGATTTATTTAGAGCCATTAAATTGTGTATCAGTGTTACAGTTAAATTCAAAATTATTCATACCCCTTGCAGATTTAGATATACATTTCTTTTTCATTCAACTAAGTTAGATTTGACAGGAAATGAGACAAGCCTCTCCCAAATGATAATAAAGTAAAAGGAGTATTAGTTTTGAAAAAAACAAACAAACAAACAATTGTTTTATTGACATATATTTAAAAAAAAAAAAAAACAACTTATATAGAAAATTATTTCAAACCTTTTCAATAATCACTGGAAAAATCTTTATTGACATTGCAACAATCAAATTTTGCCTGCTTGCTCTGGTATTTTGACAATAATGTGGTGATAAACTCCAAGTCTTTGAGGGTGGAAGGCCTCCTTGCCAGCACCCTAATCATAGCTCCCTCCACAAATTCTGTAATACTGTAGATTCTAGAGATGTTGGTGATTCCCTTTCTAAATGTCAATGTCAATATTACTTCTGGTCAAAAGAAAAGTGTTGGTGAAATCGAAAGATTACTTTAAACCTAAATCTGTCTGGGGCTTGAATAGTTTTAGACTTCAGTAATTTACTCTGTAGGGTTCACCTTTAGCAAAAACAATACTAAAAAAGTTTGGGTTCTAGTTGGACTTTAGCCAAACATACAACTGCAATGTTGTTGGTGGACTTACTGTGATGGAAAGTCTGTGGTATGTACTGTAAATAGAAATATCAATGGGATATCCTATTTGCAACTGAATAAAACTCTTGTATTAATGTCACATTTAGATTATTGTTAGTAAACAGAGGCTGTGCATGTAAACTTAGCTGAAGTAAACAAGACAGTTGTTAGAGACTGATGACAGGATGCTATCATTGTTTTGTGTCCACACTGTGACATGATGGTTCTCTTCAGTCCCAGGAGTCACTGGTGTCCTGTTGGTCCTTATCCTCCTCCTGATGTTCATATCCTCCTCCTACTGTGTTCGGTATGCTAAACTAAATCATAAATTCTATAATTATCAGAGTTGCTGCTTATGTACAAAGAGACGTTTGTTTGTAAAGTCAAAAGACAAACAGAGCATTTTTTTATTTCCAGGCAAAATTATTAAGGATGCACTGATTCGAGTAGTTTATGAAGGTTTCTGATTTACCAATTTTAGCCGACCACAGCAGTTCAAAACAGCTCAAACTGAAAGTGTTCCTATCAGTGAGACAGAACACTGTGTCGCCATCAATTAGGGCCAGACAAAAATGCAACGATCTGATTCTGATTACCGGCCAGTTTCTCGGTGCGTCTCCTAAAGTGCAAATCAGTTTTATTTTCTTTTAGTGTATGCTTGATCCTCTCTGTTTTATGTCTGCTTTGTGCCGAAGCTGAAGGCTCATCTTGTGCAATGGATGTTAGAGACGATGACATTATAACAGACATTACCACTCTGTTACTACTCAGGTCATTGTGGGTCACCCTCTGTGTGGGGAGGTTAAAGTCTGTTTGTGTGGCTTCCTGCTCCTTTCAGTAAGTGAACAGACAATAAGAGGCTTTTCCAGATCATGCAAGGCTTGAGATAAGACTCTGGCAAAGTGGTTGGAGTGCTGGGATGATGGCTGCTGCACACTGGAGGGAAACCCAAACAATGAGTCACAGAGATAATGTCGTATCAGCAGACATCCTGATCTTCAACATTACTTTTAATTTTGAAATTTTCATCAAGCAACAGAGTTTCAGTCTCCACATGCTTGTATGACATGATTATAAAAAAGCCCAACCGGCTCTGATGGGTTTATTTCAATGGCCCGACGTGGCATCTCCAATCTTCCTGGGTCAGAAAACGTAGTGGAGGAGACCATACATTTCCTTTAATGCTCCGATTAGAAATGGAAGACTCTGACAAACGACTGTATAGATTAGATGATGCCTGCTTTCCTAAATGCATTTAATCATATTAGATGTTCACTTAAACAGCTGATGGACCGAACGTTGTGATGAAGATTAATGTTTCTATTTTTTAGCATCATAAAAAACATTTGCTTATTTATGGCTGCACATTAGTTTGTTCTATAGCACAAAACCTTAAACCTTATATGTTAAAACCCAAGATTTATATTTGGCTTTCAGGTCAGATTCATCAGAAAGTCTTTGATATTTCAGACTTCAGTTCAGTCACCTCTGTTTCCAATAACAAAGCAGTCTGACAAAATACCCACCTGGGAAAACTTATAACAGTCTTCCACTTGTTTGGAGACATCTGTTTGATTTTAAAATTTCTGTTTCGTTGAGAAAGCTTTGGCAAAGTTGATCTGAATCTTTGGAAAAATGTATCACCCTGTCATTCTTAATGATAATTATAAGTAAGTAATAATCCAAATAAACAAATTCATGTCTGAAACCATAGTAAAACAAATATCGAACAGGATTTACTTATTTTTCACTTATTTTGCTTATGTTAAATGTTAAAATTTTGAGTTAGAGCTCGAAAAAGAGATGATTGGTGCTTCTTTTGTCCTCACAAGTTGCACAGTTTTGTTTATATGCTGAAATAACTTTGGTTCCTGAAAAGGTTTAATTAGACCTTTGTCTTTTTTCAGGACAACACCAGTAAATAAGAGAGTGCTCCTGTAAAACAAAAAGGCAGCAAATCTGAGATCGGTATTGATAATATGCTTGTTCTTCATGGTGTTTGAGTTGATTTTAAACTAATGGTGTTTCCTAGTTTAAACAATCAAGAAAATGCTGCCTTCCTTAAAGTAGAAAGCAGGGTTTATAACAATTGTTTGCAGTTTACATAGGAGGGATGTTGTGTGTAATGGGACTTTTAGGTTTGACCTTTGACCTCTTTTGCAGACTTTAAACTATGTGCTTCTTTTTATTTTTCTTTGTCTCTTTATCCACTTTCCGTGGACCGTGCTCCTAAGTGATTATTCCTTATTAATTAATACTTATTACAAGCTGATCATGTTTGTTGTTACTTTGCTTTTTTGTCTATTTCAGAATGTCCTACTATGAGATCTTCTGGTACACACACAACCTCTTCATTGTCTTCTACATCATCCTGATGGTCCACATGGTCGGGTATGCAGCAGTGAATGAATGAGTGTTTCTGTCTAGATTTTCTGCTCTTGACTCATTTGAGATTTTTTTTTTTTTTTTCTACAATGTTGGAACATTTTGTTTTCTTCTGCTCCAGAAGACAAAAATGTCAACAAATATTTTGGACAGCCTGTAACAGCTTAAACCTAACGGAAAATCCTGTTTTAGTTTTTGTAATCCCTCTTTGTTCAAATTTGTTATATTTTTCAGGATTAAAATATCTGGAGTTTTCTTTTGAAGTTATTTTTGAAGGCAGTCTTTTTTACATTTCTGAGATATCCAGATTATAATTTTTGGATTTTGTCTTCATTCTTTTGATATTTTTTAAACATGCTCCAGGAGTCAATATTTGTTCTTCATTCCCCAGTCATAGTGTCTTGCAAAAGTATTCATACCACCTTAAATTTTTCAACTTATCCTCTGTTATAACCCCAAACCTAATGTATTTATTGTAAAAGTTAAAGAGTGACATACAGTTTTATTCACCCCCCCCCTTTTGTCTGATAGTCAAAAATAAGATCCCATACAGCAAATGCAGGGAATAGAGTCCACCTGTGCTTAATTTAATCTCAGTATAAATCCAGCTGTTCTGTGTGGGCCTTCAATGTTTGTGCAGAGAACATTAGCAAACAAACAACATCATAAAGACCAAGGAATACAATAGACAGGTCAGAAATAAAGTTTTGGAGAAGTCTAAAGGAGGGTTATGTTATAAGACAATGTCCCAAGCAATATACCAAGTGGCTCCTCTGTACCTTTAATATGCAGTGGCCTTTATGTCATAATCAACTTTACTCTTGTTTGCTTTACGCAAGTGGAGCACTGAAGTATCAGACCAACATCGAAGCCCACCCACCTGGCTGCCTCAGGCCCAATCAGAGCAGCACGGAGCAGCATGTTGACGATCTGGACCTGCTAGCGGATGACGATAGCAGATGTAGAGAGGATGCTCACTTTGAATCTCATTGCCCTCAGGTCTGTGTGTGTTTGTGTGTAAATACTTGAATGCTTTACATGTGTTCTGAGTGTTTGGGAGTGTTGGAGGGAGTTGGTCCCATTTATTAGAGGTGTGAGGGAGGAGCTCTGTACATCAAGGCCTGTTTGTGTGAGTGATTATGTGTTTGCTTATGGTTGTTTGGCAACATACTGGTACCATAAAATCCCCTATAAAGTTGAATGTACTCCTCTGGCTTTTACCTAAGCTGTTAGGAATCACTCTGTTATAGGTAACTCAACAGAGAAGCACTTTGTATGGTACTTATTAATTGTTTGACAACCATGTCCACTTTGGTTAGAACTATAATGTAATAAGGAGATGAAACACAAATTGAAAAAAACAGATTGCTGAGGTTCATTAAACATGATATGAACACGGTCAGGATGAAGATTCTGTGTTGTTTTTATACCTGTCTTTGTAATATATATTTTTATTTTACAACCTGTTTTCATGAGTGAAAAGTGTCTTATGCAGTTGAATACAACCATTTACACAGTGTCTAAGAAAGACAAAAATATTTTCTCATAGTTTGACATTTAAAGTTGGCTAAACATTTTAAGTTTTAGGTCAGTTAGTGTTACCAAAATTGTTTTTATTTGCTAAACGTCTGAATAATTAGAGAAGTTTTTTAAAACTTTCTTCAAATTCACAAGCTTGGAGAATAGTGCTTTTGTAGAATTTGCTTCTTCCTGGGTGAGTTGCCTTTGGGACACAGAACCGATCTTTTTTCTGAATGATGTGATGGCTGGATGTTCTCATCCTGTTTATGCTTGCACATTATTTGAACAGATGAACGTAGCAACCAAGGAAGGACAAGATTTGTGGAGGTCCACAGTTCTCTTCCTTTTATAATCATAACTGACCTGACAGGAAACATTTGGTTTCTAGTAAGGGTGTCTCTTTGTATGCAAATGCTGTATCTAGTTATAAGTGTAAAATAAACTTTATCTACTTATTTGTTTTATCTGATTGAAGTGTTTCAAAGTATACAGTCTAATCAAACACTTGAACTGTCAGCAATTTCAAGATAACAATAGCCCATTGCCAACAGCTGCAGGAGCAAGAAACACTTAATTTCCTGTTTTCTGTCTCCAAGGACAAATATCTCAGTATACAGAGTCAATGCACTTGTTAGAGTACAGGGAACAAAGAGACTCAAGTTTTATGTCTTATTCAAATTCTTCTGCTGACCCTAACCCTAAAAACTCAACAAAACCTGTCTTTAAAAAATCCAAACCATTTACACAGTCACTTTGGTTCAGTTTAATAACCTGCTTTTCGGTCTTGGTTTTTAGTCATTTAGTCTTTATTGTAAACAACTATTGATCTCTATATGTATTCTAAACTATTTTAATTTTCACATTGAAAACTGATTCAGACATTTTTTTTCTTCTGAGCCCCAAAAAACAGAGACAGGGTCTTGTGATCCTGACTGTGGAGCTCCACAACATATTGAGTTGCAATCATCTTGACAACATCAAAGTGTGTAATATTGCAGTCGCAATAGACTATTTGAAAGCAGTGTTTAGTAGGCTGTAATATTTGAGGTGACATCCATTGGAACTCTACTTTGAATAATATATTTTGCCACATCGATGGACGTGTGCTGTACAAAATGCCTGACATTACAGATCTGAAAGATCTTTGTGAAGAAGGTCAAAAAACTCAGGGAGTGTGGTGGGAACCTTGTGGTGATGGAAAAGAAAATATAGTGAAACAGTTGTCTGTTAAAAACAATTCGTATTGTTATTAGCGTATTCAACAACATTGCACTGTCATGTTTCCTAATATAGTAAACCCCTGTTATTAGTGGTAGTTAGGGACCACACCCACCCACAAATAATTAAAATCTGTGAATACTTGAAACTTTCCCTAAAAATGTTTATAACTGCCTAGTTTAATAGTTCAAAACTAAACATACCTTAATATGCATGGTGCACTGTCTTGGCTCTGCTGCAGAAGCAAGCATCCAAGGTTTTCCCTTTTTCCACTCTGGGGGGGTACACCCAATCAGTGCTGAAGAAAATAAATGGTGCTCCTGGATTGGCTGCTTTGCAAATGGCAGTCAATTTTGAGCCATGTTGCATTGTGCTTTGATATTTCAGCTTCCCTTTCTGCATTTTATTTTGAGTATTTTAGATTTGATCTATGAAAAAATGTAAAAATGTAAAAATAGGTGGGTTTTCTGTGAATGGTGTGGAGTTATGTTCCACAGAAAAATCCACGAATAGGTGGAGGTCCACTGTATCATAAAGTCCTACTAATAAGAGAATTGAAAACTAAATGTCCTCAAAAACAGTCATACTATGCTATGTTATGCTATCCTACTCTTAACTATGCTATGCTGTTTATAACTGCTCATTTCAATGTGTTGTGACAATTATGTTGAAAATGTACAATTAGCAATCTTCTTTAAGTTTACTTTGAATTTTGTGGATATTTTCAAACGTCTTCTCACTTGGGGTTTTATAAGTAAAAGTCCACTACAGACACCACCTTAGATCCACTGTTTTAAGATGGTGGAAGTTTGGCTTGGAAATAACACTATCTAGCTAGCTGTTAGCTCAGCTGTCTGGTGAGAACTTTGTTTCCTCTAAACTGAGTGTGTTCAGCTATCTACTGCAGGGAAGATGCTCATAGCGGATAAGTACTCCAGAGAATCCTGCTTTAAAGAATTCAGACTATCCATTGAAGCTGTTATTTGGGTTAAATATCATAATAAGTCTGTTACAGACAGTGAGGTAAAGAAAAACAAATTTCTACAATTTATATTTGTGTCACGGATTGTATAAAGCAGGGTTATCAAAATGAAAGAAAAAAGAAATGTTTAGATTCATTGCTTAATAACTTTGTGCTTGCCTGCAGTAAAGAGTCATTTTTTTGTGTGTACATGTGTTTTTGTGTGTAGACTTGGCTCTGGGTGTCCGGTCCCCTCTGTCTCTATTGCTTGGAACGTTTATACCGCTACATCCGAAGTAGTGCCCCTGTTACCATAGTGTCTGTCATCAGGCATCCTTGTGATGTGATAGAGTTGTGCATGCTGAAGAAGAACTTCAAAGCTCGACCTGGACAGGTGAGAGGGCAAGTCGTCACTTCTGAGCATTTCACTTTTATTGCTTCTCAGATATAGTTTTATTTATGATTTATTCAAACATCTCTCTTGGTTGTTACTGTAACGTGCCTTATCCATTATCTCTACATGCCCCATATTGGATCTTACATTTCACCCGCTCCCTCATCCTGTTATATCTCCATCCTAATCTTTTTTTCCAGTACATTGTTCTTAACTGTCCAAGTGTGTCTTCATTTGAGAACCACCCCTTCACACTGACAAAGGTAAAAGCAGCTAACCATGATGCATTCCACACTCGTGACACAACACCAGTCTACAGACATGTCTGCATACACACACTCTTTTCACAAGAACATAATCTTTCCGTTTCTTCACAAAAAACACTCTGATCTCAGCCAGAGTCCCACCTGCCTTCTGTGGCTGTGACTCTTGATTGGCAGCAGGGTCGTTCAGGAATATTATGTTTCACTCTGTTTATTGATGTTTCAGCTTTGCTCTACATTGCACAAGAAAAAACAATGCATGAGTACAGGATAAATAAATAGCTTTCTGCTTATACACACGTTGACACAGACATACTGAGAGACTCGTGGTTTCTGTGTTTATACTCACAGTGCTTAGCAAAAGTATCCATTACCTTTGAACTTGTTCGCACTTTGTTACATTATAACCATAAACTTTCATGTATTTTATTGAGATTTTATATGATAAACCAAGACCAGGTGGAAAACTGTTCAAACCACCATCTCCAAATGAAAGTAGTATGCCTAGCTGTAAGCCTACCGAAACATGGCCATCCACTCAGCAACCAAGAGGTTCAGAAGGAGACTGGAGGAGTTGCACAGATCTTCCGCTCAGAGGAGACAATCTATTGGTACAAATATTAGCTATGCACTCCATAAATCTCACCTGAACGGAAGTGGCAAGAGAAAAGCTTTAGGAAGTGCCATTTGTAGTTTGCTACAACACATATACAGTGGACCCCCATCTAATTGTGGTTCAGTATTCGTGGATTCACCTATTCGTGGGTCTTTCTGACCATAACTCCCAGTTACTCACAGAAAATGTGCCTATTCACGTATTTTTTCATAGAGAATATCTAAAATGTTCGAAAGAAAATTTCCTTGATGTTGATTAACTGTACCCACAAAAGTGGAGTTAAGGAAGACTGTGGATGTTACCTTCTGCAGTAGTACTAAGACAGTTTACACTGGATGTATTAATGCATACATATATTTGGTGTTTGAAGTTTTAAAATAGGCAGTTCTAACCATTTTTTGAGGAAGTTTCAAGTATTCACAGATTTTAGCTTTTCACGGGCGGTTGTGGTCCCTGTCCCCTGCGAATACCGGGTGTCCACTGTAGCTAATAGAGCAAACACGAGGATAAAGGTGCTCTGGGTTAACAAGTGCAAAATATAACTTGACCTACATAAAAAGAACACCCTGTGTTATTTGTAGCGCCAAAGTCACTCTGCACATTGCTCTGAACACACCATCCCCTCAGTGAAACATGGTTGTAGCAGCATCATGCTGTGGGGATGACATTCTTCATCAGTGATAGTGAAACTGGTCAGAGCAGATGGATGGAACTACAGCGCAAGAAGAAAATTAGTCAGTCTGAGTAAGAGTTGATATTAGGGTGGGAGTTCACCCTCCAGTAAGACAACAGAACAGCCATAGCTGCAATGAAATGGTTTTGATCAAAGCTTTGTTATGTGTTTTAATGACCTAGTAATAGTTTAGACCTAAATCATATTAAGAATATGTGGCACGGATTGTAATCTGGCTGAGCTGGACCCATTTTGCTGAAAAGATTTAACAAAACTTTTTATGTTTAGATGTGATGATTGTAACAGATTACATAAAATCCCATCAGAACATGTAGTAAGTTTTGGTTATAAAATGACAAAATGTGTAAAAGCTCTGTGGATATGAATAGCTGTACTGGTGTGTTGAATGGTGTTTGGTGTTTGAGCGGGAGGTTAGAGACTCACTCTGACAGAAACCAGACAGACCCCTGAGGCTGGTTATGCTGTCTGCCAACAGTAAGGCTGTGTGCGTGCGCTCATGTGCATTGTTAAATTTAATGAAAAGAGTTGCAGCTCCGCACTGCACTTTTTTGGGACTGTGTGAACATTTAAATCTCACATGGCAGCTGTATATTTTTGTGTGTGTATGTTGTCTTGTACTTAACATCAACTATGTGTTATTTTCAATGTAACTTAACTCTTTTCACAGTGCCCCACAGAGAACAAGGATACTTTCGGCATCCATCTCCGAGTCGTGGGAGACTGGACTGGTACTATCTAACAGTGATACACACACACACACAGGATGTAGCTTAGTTTTTGCTACCCCCACTGATTTCCACTTTTCTCTAGGGAGGATACATTTCTGAGAAGCTGCATTTTATGTGCTTGAGCGCGTACATGGTGGAACCTTATTTTACCTCAGCATTGTTCCCATGGTTTTATTGTCTTGCTGGAAAACTTAGTTAGGGACACAGTCACAAACACATACAATGGATTGTTGTTACAGGGAATCATATTTTATTCTTAAATTGAAATCTCAAAATGGAGCTCCTAACATTTTTTCCACTTTAAACTGGAAGCTTTAAATACTGTAAAAGTAAAACGTGTGTGTCAAGAGAAGCCCTGCTTTTCAGCCAGATCAAAAGGAAATAGGGTTTAGAGGAAGCTATGGCCTTAGGGAGCACGTGCATTTGCCTGCACTTGCTCCTGTTCACATCCATGCTCACATCCTTTCAGAAGACAGGAAAGGAAACTGCTTTGTTTGTGTTGGCCCCTTAATATGCCATGACGACATGCTGTAAAGAAAGTGGAGCTATAAATTGGGATGTGTTGAAAACACAGCCTCTCGTCTCATCTTCTCAGAGTGCTTCACACAGCTGCTACTGCCTCAGCCAAGGATGGACTTGGAGGTTCTTCCCATGGTCCAACAGAGGACATACCCCAAGTAGGTTTCTGTGAGTGTCAGTGGCTGTGAGAATGAAATGTTGGGAGAGGTTTTGAGATGAAAGTTTGGGATCACACAGAGGTCAGAGGTCTTTGACCTGCTGACCACTCATTCTACTGTTTTTAATCTTTTCCTGGGGTCCTAACAGCATTAAAGAGTCAGATGAAATCTCAGGAGTGAGAGGAGGGAGATTGGGGGGCGGGGGTGGGGGGTTCTAATAGCCAATAAGAGCTAAGCAAAATGTCCAAGCTCCTAAACCGTCTCCCATTATTGAACACAATTCACCACAATGCCTTTATGTGGCCAGAAGTGGTAATTATGGTTACCCTTGCCACACTTTCAGGGAGAGTTCAGGGTAGTCAACTCTCTGTTCAGTTGTGTCTATATTTTCACAACACTAATGATCAAAAATTAAAACAGTATATTGCTTTTTTTTTTATGACACAAGTGTATAAGTAGCAGGTGTGTGTGTGTATGGTGGGGTGATGGTTTCAGACATCTAAGTTTCTATGTCTTATTCCATCTTAAACAGTGGGATATTTATCTTATTTAAATCCAGGAGGTCTGTGTGCTTTATATGAGATAGATAATGTTGTGCAAAAGTCTTAAGTCAGCCCCTGTGTCCTTATAGTCCTAATTAGTCCAGCATAGTAACACAATTTAGCATTGATTTGAAATTTTTTGGTCTCATAATCTGGAAGCTGTTATAGAATAATCCATAATTTACATGCAAATATTAACATAAAATGTAAAATTATTATTAGTATAAAATAAGAGATCAATGAAGATCTCATGAAATCAGGTGTGTGTAGTTAGTCTAGTGTAGTAACACAATTCAACATTGATTCTCAGTGTTTGGGTCACCTGGAAACTATTGATTTTGGGGGGGTCTTGTTGTTTACATATTTCGACTGACTGAAATTTGTTGATGGCCCCTAAACGGACCAAGGTGTTCTGGAGCAGGTACATGGAGTCTCTCTAACCGCTGTCTCTGTGACAGCACATGACCTATTTTCTTATGCAATGTTACAATTCTCTTAATGAATAATAACTGCCATAATTTTGTTCAAAGACTATAATTCAATAGAAAATTGTGTATTGGACTCACGAGACTGAAAAATATTTACGCCTTCAATGCGCTCTCTGATGGACTCATTACGGCCAAAAAAGACCCTATATTTTCATAATAATCACATCTTTTATGAGATTAACTAAAGATGTTATCGGGCTGTACGAGACTGCACCCCATGTGTTCATGGGAAACACTGATTTATTACTCGAGCTTTCCTCACTTTTGATTATTGTACACAGGGACAATAATTTACCTGATTTTTTTTTGTTTTGTTTTGTTTTTTTTTTGTTTTTCAGAAGAAGTCTAGCAAAATACAGTCAAACCATTTTTATCTTTATTTCTTGTCATTCTCTTTAAATCATATGCTGTTTTTACGATGACAATGACATGAAAAAGAAATAAAAAATACCCACCCTGATAGTATTTCTTTTAGCATATGTGCAAATTAGCTGATGGTATGGATCGTGCTTCCAGAACAGATCGTGCAGTGACACGCCATACTGAACGATAAAAAGCTGTGACGTAATGCTGTACCATTTTAAACAATAGGAAAATTCAGTTGCATAGGTGTCGTTCAACCTAAGGAGGCCAGCACTGAGACGGCTTTTGGTAAAATAACGCGGAACTAAACAAATTTACTTGAAAATGTCAACATTCGCACAGAAACATAGAGATAGAACCCTAAATAACCTAATTAGACAGTTTCTTGGTTAAAAAAAAAAAAAAAAAAAAAAAAAAAAAAAAAGGTTTATTTGTGGGTTAGTTACACTTTAAATATTAGCTTCATGGACAGCCCAGCTCTGAGGTCTCCTTGCTCTTGACAGGGGAGCTCTCGATAGGTTCTGTACTTGGTAGCTGGGCGCAATGCTCCTTTCTATGAATTAACACAGGAAAATGTTAATCAGCTGATGGCTCAGTCAACTATTAAATGATGAAGCAATGAAATATACCAGTGCAACCTGTACTGCTGCTGTAGTTGATCATTTAAGATAATAATCTGCAAAATAACTAGAGAGAGAAATTTCATGGGACTGCTGCTGAATACATTTGCATAGACTAGATTCTTGTTTACACAAATATGTTTATATGCGCTAGATCCATGTTCTCTTTTGAAACACAATTTACTGTAATATATAATAATCCATTTTTTGTCCCTCAGTGGTAACATTTATTTGTTTCTACAGATCTGACAAACAAATGGAAGCACACTGCAATTATATTTACGTAAGATAATTGCACAATTGAATTAAACATACATGCTTCCATAAAGGAAGCAAAGTCATATTGTAATTAATTATTTTTATTTTTTTGCTGTTAACTTGAAAGAACCCTGTGCCTTTAAAAATGTTCCCGTGGTATTGTAAACGGTGTCAAGTACTTTTGTTAGTACTGGTACTGAGTTTGAAATTTTAGTATCGTGACAACCCTAGTTGTTACTGTTGTTTAAAAGTCTTCAAAAACAGGATAAATTCATAAAACCTATGTATCAACTTAAAAGTATTGATGTCAGTGGATTATAATCTAAATTGATTACATCGATTAGTTGCTGCAGATCTGTTTTTAAGCACATGTGACACAATATGTCATCACTGTGAGGTACAAGCGCTGGACAAAAAGTTAATAAAAAAGTAGCCAAAGTCCAAAGAAACACTTTGAAAGACCCTAAAAAACTGAAAAACTATTTATCAAGGCATCTTTAAAATATGGGAAAGTCTGACTCCCTAGAAGGTAAATATAAGGACATTAGAGTGGTTAAACATTTACCGTGCCATATATTAGTGAACTTTCTGGGCTGACTGTGTTTTTTCTTCTGCTCATGTTTACAATCAGGCTTTTCGTTGACGGTCCATTTGGAGGTCCATCTGAGGAGGTCTTCAACTATGATGTCAGCCTTTGTGTTGCTGGAGGAATTGGTGTCACGCCATTTGCCTGTGTACTGCATGCTCTGCTGTGAGTTGTAGAAAAAAGTCTGATACAAACATCAAATGTTCACAAGTATTCATATGCCAATGTCCATCTTTCTTCCTCTGGTGGTCCACCCAGTGATGGCTGGAAGGGCTTCAGGTTACAGAGGCTGTACTTTGTGTGGGTCTGCAGGGAGATTCAGTCATTCTACTGGTTTGCAGAGCTGCTATGTGCCCTTCATCAAAAGGTCAGGACCAACTCTCCATTCCTGATTTAAGAAATGCACTTGCATCATAATTTCATCAGCGTAACTTGAAAGATTGTAGAGAGCAGAGGAAGGTCAGACGATAATAAGAGTAAAAAAAAAAAAAAAAAAAAAAAAAAAAAAAAAAAAAAAAAAAATGCTGTAGCGGTTGTGAATCCTAGGGTCTTATCACAAAACACCAAAGTTAAGAGGAACATATTAAAGCACTTACTTTCATTTTTTCACGTGTTATGTAATATACTAGTGACTATTATATTTCATGTCTATCCATTACATCCGATATTCTCCATGTTTATGTTTGTGACCAGCTTTGGCAGGAGAACAGACCAGACTACTTTAATCTGAAACTGTATGTCAGTCAGATGGACAACCTGCAGGTAAGCATGGCACACTGTTGCACACTTTACTTTTAAAATAATATTATAATTTAACAGTTTTTGTTGTTCACTTTTCTTGAATTTTGCTCTTCAGCTGTGTATTTTTTATATTGCCCACTAGAGGGCAGTGGATTACCGAGAAATATGCTGCAGCACAAACTCCAAACTTCTTTCACTCATACTGTGATTCTAAATTATTTTCTCTTACGGAAATATAAAGAAATTATTGTCACTTTTTTATATCCTATAAATAATTAATTTTACACTTAAAAATCTGTTCAGCTTTCAGTTTGTTTTATGTAATGATGAATTAGTTAAGATAAAAACTCTTATGATTTTTTTTCTTTGCATCCAGAACATCATATAGAGTTGTGTTCTAATACATGTTTTTAATACATCGTTTACTGTGGTGCTGAAAATTTGTATGAAAACATATGAATAGTAGTATAAAGGTTTCTCTTTTAGGCTCAGTTCAATGAAATGCCCACAAGGAGTAATCAGGTTGCATCTTTACAAACACACAAAAGATAAATATTTCTTATTCTTGATGATTAAAAAAGAAAATGGTGCCAGTAATTCTTCCAGTGCTTTATGAAACATTTTGTGCCAATATGGATAAAGTGGTGGATGGTGTTTGTATCGTTCTCTGCTCTGTTGGTGTCATCTCCTCGTTAGTATAGTGGTGAGTTTCCCTGCCTGTCAGATGGGTCAGCCCAATATAGGTATAGACCACAGACAGCCAGCAAACTGGAGGAGTTTTAAAGATTCAGGTTCGATTCCCAGTTGTGGCAAACCTGTTTTGTCATTTCCTAAATTGACTTCACAACATTTTTTGCACAGCTTTTAATTATTCTTGTGTAAATGTAATTGGATGTACATGTGAATATATGAATGTATTAGACTGAAATTAACAGGCTTATTAAATGAGTTTGGTAAATTTATTAAAGTTTTAGTTGGTTATTAATGAACAGATTGTTTTATAGGTGCATTGAGTCTGTTGTTAATTTTTCCATGTAAAATACCTTTTAAATTTTCTTGTGTCATAAATTAAATCAGTTTCTTTTTTATTTTAAAGTTGTTATTAGAAGGGGTTCTGTTTTAGAAAAGAAGAATGTGTTATAAAATGACAGCTACATGGGTTTAATTAAATTATTTGTTAAAATCTGAATGCTAAAAATACTTTATTTAAAATGTATACAGAATTCAGTAAAATATTAAAGTAAAGCAGATAATAAAACATGGTTATTTTTCAACAACACTTAGACAATTATCCTTTTCTTCTTTGCACATAGAAACAAAATGCTGTGGTAAAAGGATGTGGTAAGAAGAGCTATTTACAAGAAGTCTTATAAATGTTTTAAAACTTGGAATACTTTTACTGTAAAAGGGGGCAAAAATGACCAAACATGAACAAAATTGTTCAGTAAAAGCATGAATTAACCAGTTTGAAAATAAAAAAAAAAAAAAAAACAAAAAAAAACACAGCATATCCAATTGAAGCAGTAATAATGCTTTAAATATTTTTTAATCTAACAATATTTACATTGAAGACTAGAAAGATGAGGCACGCAGGATGATCTTCAATCATTTACCCTTTTTCGGCAGCCCACCTCTCCTTTTCAGCTTCATAAAAAGAGGACTGACAATACTCCCCCGTGTCATTCCCCCTTTCATTCCCTGTGGCTGGTACAGGGAAAAGACTTTTCACAGGACAGTAAATATACTTTCCTGTCACACCAGGGAACCCAGTGTGGATGTGAGGACTGTTTGGGCCTTGTTTTAGGTGGCAGGTTAACAGGGGCAGGTATGGGTTACCTCTGGAACAGTCTCACTGCCTTTTGTGATGACACAACTGTTGAGTCTTCAAAAGCTTCTCAAGACTGGTGTTTATAGTGATGAGCTTGTGTTTGTCATCCTAGCCAGGTGCTTTACATAGCAAGAACCATGCTGTTTAGTGGTGGGATGTTGGAGGCTGTTGGGATCCCTGGATGCAGATTAAACAAGAACATCATACTTTGATGAGAAAGTCTTTGCCATGAGCAGGTCAATGGCATCCCTCATTAGCTATGTCCATCGACAATGGCCCAGGACAAAGAGCGGGCCACTGGTTTTGACAGGACCTGTGCGAGCAGCACGCGGAAAATGCAGTGCTGATACCACTGGAACATCTGATTGAGAGAAAGAAAGAGAATAAAAGGAAGAAAATGTCTATTTTCTTTTTGAATACACCACCTAAGTAAACATAAGAGAATGAAAAGGTGAAGTGAATGACCTCTGTTTGTGCTGGGCTGAACTATCAACTGAGTGCCGAGAGCAGCTACACCTACGGTGTCACCTACACACAGCATAGATAGATAACTAGAAAGAAAGAAAGAACGAAAAGAAAGACAGTATACCATGGATTAATGCTCCTGTTCAAATTTTGATCTCATGCTTTCTTAAATATCCCCATCAATAAAATTACAAAATGTTTACTAAAGATAAATTAACTATTTTATTAGCTAACTTGATCTGAATCATTGACACCATCCATGCCTTAAGAAAGTGCAAATAATAAGTAAAAAAGACTGAGAAGACCTAAAATTAAGAAAAATCATTTGAAAAATTATTAAATTACTCAAATTACTTCCAAAAATTAAATCCATACTTGCGTTTTTGAAGCTTTTCATGAGCTGTGGTGGAGTTGTGACAGAATATCTATTGATTCCACTGTTTTGTCTTCTTTTCAGGTTACTTTGTTACTTCCTGCCACTCAAAATGTTCCTTGTCGTTCTCGAAGGGGGAAAAACAGCGCCCCTGAAATCCCACTGGTGGCCAAACAGTGCATTACATCCATAGTGGTGATAACTTCCATAGAGAATGCATGGGAAAAGTTAAGAGTTGAGCTTAACTATCGTGGTGCATGGGAGACTGGGGTTCGATTCCCCGACGGGGAGACTGGAATCTTTTTTTCACAGTGGTTTCCTGTTTCACCGGTCGAGTGAGTTTAAAAAAAAACCCCAACACTGCTTACCACATACAAATAGTCACTAAATGAAAGATTAAGTGCAGCTTAGTTCTACTGAATTATTTTCAACAATAGCATGTTGCATTTCCAGTCTTCCTGGTTTATAGGGTGTTCAAGATTTGAGACTGCTCAGAAAAACTTTATTGTTGTTGTTTTTTTTTTTTCTTAGGCAAGCCCATATGGAGACAGGAAATCAGATAACATTTTTGTTTGCAACACTATACCGTGTTGACAAAGAGCTCTTGACCCATAACAGGCGGTGTTGGTGACCTCCCTCGAGGTCAGGTTGCGAAGGGAAGAAAAAAACCACAGCAGTGCTGAGCACAAAGACATGTGGCCCAAAGATTTATCTTGCGCAAATTAATTCAAGCTGAGTTACACAGTGGTGGGTTTCCACCTCGTATAATCTGCAGCAGACAAAGTACAGTACATACAAAGACATACTTTGACAAAGGTTAGAGTTAATTCATTAGTGTAATAGAGGCCATTTTGACTTATCAGGGTATTTTGATCTTAACATTAAAATGTTTTAAGAATTTAAAAAAATGGGCTCAGTTATTTGTGTTTTTTAAGGCTCCAAATATTTTTGTTCGTTCACTATAATTATCAACATATTAAAGCGCATATATATATATATATATATATATATATATATATATATATATATATATATATAATATGTGTGTGTGACATGCTTTTTGCTAGTGACCACAAGAGGGTGCTGTGACCTTTTGGATGAAATACAGTGGCGTCCAAACCTTTTGTACCATGGGCCAAGATCACCAAGTTGAAAGTACTTAGTGTCCATAATTAAAAACTAAAGATAATTTAATTGTGAATTATTTGCTTTTTAACTTGCTCAGCAATAAATTAAGCACGCAATATTTTATCTAAACAAAGTAGAAAAGAACAATAACAGGAAGTGTCCATCTGTATCAGCTCCATTTGCTGGAGGGCCATATTTGTACCATTTTTGAACTGCAGTTTGGGGCCTCACAAAATTATTTCAAGGGTTGCAGATGGCCCTCACGCCCCAATTTGGACACCCCTGCTGTAATATCTGAGCTTGTGATCCTGCATCTGAGCTGTGTGAACTACCAAGTAAGGTATATACAGTGCCTTATCAAAGAATTTCATCTTCCCATCAACTGACCAGTTTCCCTCTCCCTGATGAAATTTCCGAAAAGCATGATGCTGCCACCACCATGTTTCATGTAGCAGAGGATGTGGTCAGGGTTATGGGGAGCGTGGTCGTTTTAGGCCATACAATAAACGTTTTACGTGTAGGCCATTAAGTGGCCGTAGCGCCTTCTTCCACTTGTTTGCTTTGCATTTTAAATGAGTTGCTATAAACTGTAAATTGAATTACTCATAGCTCTCTTTCTGTAATCTAAATATTTTTAAAGCACCTTGACAAGAAAAATCTGTTTTATTTTCTTTTTTTTAAACTTTTTTATTCAGAGCATGTCTGAAGAGCGGTTCCGCCCACTTGCTTCGAGGTTGCTGGCTGGTCGGCCCAGGTGGAAGCTCCTTTTTGATGAGATTGGAAAAAGCAACAAACAGTGAGTATAGAAGAGCTGCTTTGTTGTCCTAAAAAGTAACATCATTCCACCTTAAAGCCTTTTCTTTCTTTGCCTTCAGCAAGCGAGTTGGAGTTTTCTGTTGCGGACCAAAAGGCATCTCTAGAACTCTCCACAGGCTGTGCAACTCAGCCCGATCATGTGACACCACCTTTGAATTCAACAAGGAGTCATTCAGCTGATAAGACATCACGGCTGGTTGGGGTGAATGAATGAATTTTCTTTCATTTTTGGGCTGAAGCTCTTAATCTGAAGTACATTTCTCAACACCTTTGGAATCTGTTCCTGTCAGGAGTCATTTGGCATAAAGGAAACTGTCCAAAAACTCCAAGACAAAAATCAGCCTGACCTCCAGCTGTGCACTTTATATCTGCCTCAGCTTCAGCATGTGATCGTTTCAACATGAAGAAAAAGCCTCATGTTCAGATTGTCTGCTCTTAATCTTGTGTTCTTCTCAAGCTTTGACACAACCCTCTGAGGAGGATTTTTGTTTCCTCTTGCTGGATTCGAATGGGAGAAAAATGTCAAGATGATATCTAACCATAGGGACTCAATTCTTCCAAAGCTTAAACATGAGAGAGTGCAATCACTCAGGGAGGACACAGACTGTTTTCTGACAAACAGTGCAGTGAAATGCAGAAATTAGGTTCGCACTAAATATTTGCCAATTTATTTATCCAAATCTTACGTTTTAACAGCCAGTGTCCCTATGTGTAAATATTTTAGATATGTGGTAGGTGCGACCCACACTCTCTCAACAAGTACATGTTTTTCAGGAGATATTGTGGAGGAGATGTCAGGAGTAGTTTCAGCCAAAAACAAAAGACATGGCAAGGGCT
Organism: Anableps anableps; assembly: GCA_014839685.1. Lineage (NCBI taxonomy): Eukaryota > Metazoa > Chordata > Actinopteri > Cyprinodontiformes > Anablepidae > Anableps > Anableps anableps. The sequence goes on along the minus strand of CM026068.1, from coordinate 19,996,849 downwards.
CAGAGAAGGATCAAACTCAGGACAGATAGAGCGACATGGGATAAGTATAGGAACACAGTCCCAGGTCAGTGTTGGTCAAACTTAATCTGTTGTTTATTTTACACCAGGCTGGTATCCAATAGGTTTTTACAAAATTTTGCTGTAGTGATGTTTACTTTTAGTCTCTATTCACCTCAGGATGAATGTTTTTGTAATTCATTTTGCATAAGTATTTGGTGTCATTTGCTACAAGAACTATTGTCTTGTTAGTTTCTGGCTCCCTTATGCTTACTTAAATTCAAAATAATCCAGTTTTACAGTAAATTAATATTCATCCCGTTATATATTTGTTCTGTTATAGCGTTTTTGTCACACTTAAGACTGTAAACAAATTTCAATATTATAAATAGATAACCTGAGTAAATACCAGATACAGTTTTAAAATTCATCTCTAGCGGTGACTGGGCAGGGTAAACTCTGGACGTGTTGCCAGTCCATTCCAGGTCACCATAGAGACACACAGGACAGACAACCATGCACCGACACACACACACTTACACCTAAGGACAATTTGAAGAGACTAATTAACCTAACAGTCATTCTTTTGGGCTGTGGGAGGTGTACCCGGAAATTACCCACAGGGAAAACATGCAAACTCCATGCAGAAAGACCCCAGGCTGGGATTCAAACTCAAGACCTTCTTGCTACAAGGCAACAGTGCTACCAGCTGTGCCACCTCCCTGCCGGGTTTTGAAATGATGATTTACTGAATTTACTGAAGTATGAAAGCCAAAGTCTAGGGATGCATGATATATTGGCATTAACATCAGTATCACCTGATGTTAGTCATTTTTGAACATATTGGTATCGGTCCGATAAGCAAAACCGATATTTATTTCCATCTTGTTACCGTTTGTTTTCTGGACGAGGAGGGGTTTGGTGATGTGGTATTTTGGTTTGATCATGTGACAGTGATTTGCAGGACTGGACAGGACTGTGGGGTGTTTAACTGAAGCAGAGAAGCAATGTCACCGGTGTGGTTGTTTTTTCTGTGTCAAAAGGGTAGGGAAAAATATATGTAACATCAGTAAATATCGATTGTCGGCTATAACTGCAATATTAATATCGGATATCAATATCGGCCCAAATTTTCATATTGGTGCATTCTTACCCAAAGTCAGGCTGTTCATGCTCAAGAAAGCTGAACCATAATAGACAGCGATTACTTTTTTTTTTTTTTTTTTTTTTTTTTTTTACATAGAGCCAGAGTGGCTTAGATAGGCCTCATTCTTTAATAAGAGAATCTATCATTTGAAAACTGCTTTTTTTTTTTTTTTTCTTTTTTGCTTTGGGTTTATTTCAAATGTAATGGACACAAAGATGGAAAAAAGGGGGAAAGGAAAGAGAAAAATATGGGGAAAAGGTTTCAAGGAAAAGAGGGAGATAGAAGTGGAGGACAGAAAAAAGCATAAGATAAAACATGTTTTATCTCTGTTTTGTCTTTGTATTAAAATGTATATGATGATCAAAAACATTTAAGTGTGACACAAAAACACTGAAGAAATATGTAAAGGTCAAATGCATTTCCACAGGATTGCATCTTAGTGTCACTACTAATAATATATTACATGTAAGCAGTGTGGAGGAAAAAAATGAGAAAAGTGCTTCTGCTGAACAATTTAGTCACAATACCGATATGGGACATTTATCCTCAGTCTAATACATGCATTTTTTAAAGCAGAGTTGTGCAATCCATATCGTTGGTAAAATAAAATAATTCAAATCAATCTAATGTACAATATGTATTTCATATCGCAGCAAAACTGCCTTTATGCTCCTTGTTTTGTTAGCATTACAAAGGTAAAAAAAAAAAAAAAAGGATTGGCTAAACTTGAATTTGAAGTTTAATGTTTAATTATATTGGTGCTGCAGAATGTTGGTCTTGAGATGCACCAGAACTTCTATGATTTAAAAAGAAATAGTTTCATTATACATATTTGTTGCATTCTGCAATAACTTTTTTACAGCATTTATGACAGTAATCTGTTTTCAGACATCAGGAGTTGTGTGTAGTCACTGACTTCAGTAACATTCATTCAAAAATGCCGAACCATGGACTCTGATCCAATAGTTGAAATTAGATCGGGACATCCATAGTTTCAACTCAAAATTAATATTGATGCCAGTGAGAAAAGGGGGAGAAGACATTAGCTCTATGTAGACAGCTTGGTATCAACTCGATGTTCCACTCACCAGAGGAGGGCGTCGCTGTCACTTTTATTTCATATATTTCATGAGAAACAGCTAAAATGCGGTCTTCACATTATACAGTCTTATCTTTTCACTTTTTTATTTATTTTTTCTTGTATCAATGAAATGTTAAGAAATTATTTTGATAGCTCTAAATTAAGATAAATTGATGAGCTCTGGCAGTTGATTATAAACTTTGTGTCAATGTTTCTTTTTTTGTACACAAAGAGTACAAGTACTGATATAATTGTTGGTTTTATAGAAAAATAAAGATGCTTACAGTTGAAGCTGCAAGTTTACATACACTGTATAAAAAGGAAAATATTTACACACTGTCATTCAATCAGAATGAACTTTTCCTGCTTTCTGTTCATTTAGCATTGCAAAAAGCATTTTTATTTGCTGAATTTCACAATAAAATTTGAGATTTTTAAAGACTGTTTTTTTCCATCTTCAAATTTAGAAGTTTACATATATTTCCTTAGTATTTTGTAGAGTGGCCTTTTAAAACTGTATATCTTAGAGCAGACATTTTGGGTATCCGTCCACAACTGTCTGGAGGAGTATTGGCCTATTCCTCCTTATTGAACTGGTATAACTCAATTAGGTTTGTATCCCAGACAAACCAACCTTGTTCACACATGCCTTTTCAGCTCTGTAAAGGATTTAGATCATGGCTTTGTGATGGCCACTCTAAAAGATTGAACTTTGTTGTTTTGAAGCTAATTTGTATGTAATTTGGTGATATGTTAGGGTGTTTGTCCATTTGGAAGACTCATTTCTCTCTTGTTTTCTGAGTGGCTTTTTAAATACAGGAGTTGTTTTACTGTGGATAATGATACTCTTTTACCAGCTTCAGTCAGCATCTTCACAAGCGTTTTTGCTTTTGTTCTGGGGTTGATACGCACATTTCACACTAAAACACATTTATCTCTGGGACTCAGAAACTTCTTAAATGTGGTGGCTGGACATTCCCATGCTGTTTATACTTGCATATTATTGTTCAGGTTTATTATTTAAATAATCTGAAGAAATGTCTTTCTATACTGTGTATGTAAACGTCTGGTTTTTATCTGCAACTACAAAGGACATTTCTTTTTGAAACGAGAATTTCTGCTTTTACAGTTTTGTTTTTTTTTTTTGTTTTGTTTTTTCGTCTCAATGTGTTGTTTGCAATTCATGGAATACATGTAAAATATAAAATTAATTTCCTCGCTGATGTAACTTCTATTTTCAAGAATAATGCAAAGTATGGAATGAGAGATTTTTTTTTTATTTATTGTAGTTTTAATAAATATGTTGTCTGTTGTTATGTAACTTGAAACCACAGTTTGTGAGTTACTTTGCCAATAAGATGCCCATTGATGGCAACAAATCTGTCATCTTACATGAGAAACCAAATTAAAATGAATTGATTACGAAACACAAGTCTGTGTCATGAACTGTAAGATGAGATTTTAAAACCCATATGTTGGGGTGGGCATTTATTGTATAGTTAATCATTTATCAGGATAAATTTCTTATGATAAGAATTTTGATTTATCATTGTCATGGTAAATTCCAATTAATGATGTTTAAAATCCCCCAAAACTGTTGTTGGAATTGTTATTTTTACTATTTTCTGCACTGTTTTTTTCAATGAGAGTATCAATACATGTCAAAAAAATTAGAAAATATGATTAAATCCAGTTAATGTGTGCCGTTTAGTGATCCTAATCACAGTTCTTTATGCAACTGGTTTCCTAAAGAAGCGTATTACACATGTGTTTTTCAAGAGCAGTATTTGTGTTTGTGGGACTATGATTGCTGTGTCATACAGTCACAGCCATACAGTTACCTAAAAAAGAAGCAATAAATAGTTGCTATCGTCACTTTTATACAATAGTACCACCAAACGTCATGATAAAACTTTAAGTCCATACTCAGTGACATAATAGTCAGATTCCTACTGCTAAATGAGTGAAATTCAGACCTTTTTTACTATCTCAAATAACCAATCATCTCTGGGAAAACCTTTTTAATCAACTTTGTTGCATTTTAAACAGAAAATCACAGAATGATCAAGTTTAACATTAACACCACTCATACAGACTCAAGATTCATTTGGGTATTTATCTAACACTTTATTTGCTTTTGTAATAATTTTGTAATAATTTTTTGTAATGTATTTTCACACTGTGATACTTTAGCACCATTGTGAACTCCCAGAACATGGGTTAAGATTTTTTTTCCCACCACTATAGAACAGTGAGAGCAGAGCTTCATGATCACAAGACTGACTGTCTGTGGATGGCGACAGTTTGGGCCAGCAGTAGTTTGGAGTTTCTCTAAAATGTTTGCACAGAGGAAATCCTGGGAATATTCAAGTTTCTTTGCTGATGCTATGATCCTAATAACTCAGCACAAGGAGAAAATCAATGTGACATTAACAACCTTCAACAGCCTGAGCAAAAGACCTGAAATTGTCCTTTAGCAGCACTGGGGTCACATAACATTTGGATACTGCCCAATTTAGTGACATTTAATTTTTAATACCCAACATGTTTCATGTAAGTAGTATTACTCTTAAAGTGTAGTAAAGCATGAGATAAATAATTGTTCTGTTCAAGTTAAGACTCTGCTCACATACATCGAGTGAGGTGGAAAACGTGTTTTGTTCTCTTTAATGAGGCTTTACTAGCTCACCTGTACCTGCATCTACTATTGCATTCATTGTAATTGCTTTGTTTTGCATCTCATTGGCCTTTTTAAAATAGAACGTAACCTGAACATAGTTTGAACATTCATATGCAGCTGTTTTGATAATGTCTGTTTTTGTTAAAGAGTGGTTTGATATGACGAAGAGCCTTCCTCTGAGCTGCTCTGCAGCAGTGGCTGCCTCTCCCCATAGCTCAATGCCCTCTTCCTTCTTTGGTTTCGCTTCCACCTCCTTCTTGTGACCACAACCACAATGGCAAACATCGAAGCAATCAAAGCCCCCAGGATCCCAGCCCCCAGCAGCCACTGCCAGATTTCCTGGGCCTGCTGCAGGTAGGGGGTCAGAAACTCCTGCACAAACCTCTGGCCTGTGGAGATGCAGAGGGAATTAGACTCAACTGAAGACAAAGAGCTACTGAAAAACAAATTTAGTGGACATGTTTAAAATTATGCACTGACCTGGATCCAACAGGTAAGCATACTCATATCCTAGCACCTTGTCAGACAGGAAGTAGTCTCCATTTCTGTAGAGGGGTAGGAAAGGTACCATGTAGTAGCCGTCATTGTGTCCAATAGGGGCATTGGCTCTTGGGTAGATGCTCCTGGGAGGCTGGTGGGTTCTGAGCCAGCGCTCAAAGATGCTACAAAGGACGAAATGTGAGACACAAAAGTAAAAATAATGTGTTGGATTGTTCAGTTAAATTATTGTGAGAATCCTGCATCAATTACTGATGCTGGATGTAGATACTGTGGGTTGTGCATAGGTTACCTGTCAATGAAGGCATGGTGCAGCAGGAATATGGGGTCATTGGCTGAACCCTGGACGGAGGACATGGAGCCGTTCATGAAGACATGTAGGGAGTTATGCATGGTGCTCTGGCCTGGTACTGCTTGGCCTGTCTCTGGGTTGGCAAATCCTGTAGAAGACAGCACAGATGGGTGTAACACAGAGTTAAAGAGAGCAGGGGTAAATAATAAGGAAATAGAGAAAATATCAAGCAGTGTAGGCAAGATAGAATAGAATGGGGTGCATAAATCGCTTGGGGAGAAAGATTAGCTTTGCAGAACAAAATTAGAAGGATTTTATGAATAAGTTTACGGGAAATTGCAAGTTTAGAAAAGTGAATTATTTGGTTTGTTTAAAAACAAGGTATGCAAAGACAAACAGTTGAACAACATAGAAGGTTATTCTCCCCCACAGTAGATACTGAACCATTTGAAAGGCCTTTAGACACCAGGGATAATAGCAGTTAGTTATGAAAACCTGTACTACTACAGTATGCAGATTGGGAAACAACTGGGATGTCTGAGTTGGATGTGTGTAGTAACTTATTCACATATATCCTTAAATGTCATTTAAAGTGACTTTACTGTGATCATAGAAGGCCTGATAATGCTGAACTGAATTATCAGAATGTATTCCTCATGCTATAATGTATTTGTCACTTGACAGACTTATTCTATTTTTGCACTTAAATGTCACAAAACAACCATCATGTTTGACAGTTTGTATGGTGTTTATTTTCTTAAATAATGTTTTAGTTTTATGTCAGATGTAAAGGGACCTTCCCCAAAAAAATCCACCTTTTTCTCTTCAGTCCATTTTGCTAATATTTTTCCAAAAGTCTTTGAAGATCATCAAGATGTTTTTGACCAATGTGAGATAAGCCTTTATGTTCTTTTTGGTCTGCAGTGGTTTGGGCCATTTTTGGCCAGTCTATTTGTTATTGCTGAATCATACTGACCTTAACTGAGGTAAGTGAAGAACTTTGTTCATTTGTAGCATCAGATGAGTCATTGATGCACTCCAATTTTGGTTGCCTGGCTGGGAAGGTTTGTCATTGTTCCATGTTTTCTCTATTTCTGGATAATGGTTCTCACTGTAGTTTATTGGAGTCCTACAGATTTAAAAAGTGCTTTATAACCCTTTCCAAGCTGGTGGCTTTAAGTAACTGTTTTTATCTGAATTTTTTTAGCTCAGGACATGATGTATTGTTTCTAAAAATCTTTTACCCTACTTCATTTTATCAGACAGGTTCTGTTTAACTCAATGGTTCTCAATTATTTTCTGTCATGCCCTCCCATAGGGAACATACATTTTTAAACATCTGCTTCTTGTTGCACAAACTGTATTTCTTAACTTTTTTGACTTACTTTAGGTATCCATGTTTACAGTTTGGTTCTACGTAAAAATAGACATAGCTCTTTTACTCAAAGATAAATATATAGTAGGGGAAGCTTAGAAACTTGGCTTTAGCTTAAACCTTTCTCTTTCACTGATAAATACTCTCCCCACCTACATATTTCAGTGTTCTGTACCCCCTTCATTACATTTTCATAATGTGTAATATAGCAGGCATTTAGAGTGGGTGTTTAACTCACAGGAGTGTAAATGGAAATTTTTTTATGTTTACCCTCTAGGACGTTTCTAAAGCTCATGTTGGCGAAACGGTCCATGTTTCCCGTCTCGTACTCGGGTAGGCCCACAGCGAAGTCCACATCAGCTGTTGTAGGAAGTCTCGGCACGCGGTTTCTATCGTGGTTGCCTGGATTACGCAACAGTGGACCCTCTCCAGTGGCATTGCACAGGGTTTCTCGGTTGTTGTACTCCTCAGGCTGTGAGCAGATTACCTACACCACAAAATATAGAAACACAAATACTTCTTAAAACAATGTGCAGGTAGAATCTTCAAACCTGAAATAGAAGCTGTCAGATTAAGATCAGCTGCAGGTATACCCTAAGTAGCCAAGTGTTTATGATTTTATTAATAGGAAAGAAAACAGAAAGCGAATTTATTCAAGACAAGAAATGAGTAATGCCTTTGACCCTCTGTGTTTGATGTAGCAACAAATTGTATGATTTCAACATTTTTAGATTTCACTGGTTAATTGAGCATAAACCTTTAATAAATTGTATGATTTCAACAAAACCTCCAATTAGCAACAAAAGGTTCCTGTGTGATATAGAAATGAATATGGCTTTCTTTACCTGAAAAATAGGAATTTTTATTCTCTTTAAATCTGTAATAACTGTTTCCTCAGGAATGGAGTCAGAGTAAGACAGATTGTTTTACCTTCCATGAGGAAAAGACAGAAGCAGGGCTGATGAGGTTGGGATTGAGGGAGTTGCGTCCGCCCATCAGAGTGTCGGTGCACACTTCACAAGACTGGGCATTCCTCCAGTCCCAGTAAGGGATGGTGAAGTTAAAATCTCCTGTAAGTTTCCTTATTTCATTCTCCCAGTGAAGCAGGAAGACTCTGTGCCAGGGCAGAAATGCTGCAGATTCATGGGCAAAGTCGATGTCTCTCCAGACATTCCCCGGTCCCCCCAAGAAGGTGTCTCTGGAGACATAGTAGTGTATCCAGACAAACAAGTCGTAGGTGTTGATGTCAGAGAACATGGGGTTCTCACCATTTTCCCCCATCTCTGCTCTTGTTGCTGTTGAGATGACATAGTCAGGGCTGATGGTGTTTTTAGCCAGGTTGAGGTAAGAGATGAACTTCTGCTGCTCTGCAGTTGACATGGTCATAATGTTCCTGCGTACCGATTCTCTGTACTCAGCACAGTTTGTACCCCAGTACCCAAACCTGCATTCTCCACAGTTAAACCCTCCATAGTTTCCAGCACAGCGACACGTCCGGTTGAAGAAAGCCAAAGGCCAGCGTTCTCTGTCATCAATCCCAATGTGCGGATACTGTGGCCCGTTGGGCTCATCTGAGACCATTACCTCGGTGCAAAACCCACGGCCTGACAGAGCTCCACAAGGCGAGCCATCTCCTTCCCAAACTGGACAGCACTCTTTAGTTCGCAGCCCCTCGGAGTTGGCACAGGGGCGAGGAAACTGGGATAAACAAACCCCCATCAGGTGAAGAAGGACAACAGAGCCAAACAGATTGTTCATGTTGAAATTCACTTTAGTCTCAAACACAGTTGTGATGTTTCAAGGAAACAGAACCTGCTATGTTCGCAAACTTCTGCTGACAGTCAAACACAGAAAAGAAGAACTGATCAGTAGATTCAATGGTAAGAAGTTTCTTTTAGGTATTGCAATTAGAGACATACTAGATCAAAAGAACACCTCAGCATTAAGCATCAAGAACAAGAGTAAAAATGAACAATGTTTAGGAATCATTGTGTTAGATCTGGATCTTCTAACCTACCATCTAAGTAGCTTCGAAACCTTCTTCAACCCTTTCTGTCAGACACCCAGGCAGCTCTCTCCTGCTTTCTGCCTGTTCATTCAGCCGTTTTGGGGGCTGTCCTCAGAAAAAGTGTGTGATTTCCTGCATTCACTCACACACACAGATTAATATGAGCATCACATGCTCAGGATAATACTCTTGATTCCTTTTTTCACTTTGTCTTGAGACCTCGCCCTTTCGTACCTCAGGCAGAAGAGGGAGGTTTTGTGGTTATGTGTGCACCATTCCAGGCCCCTCCCCATCAGCCACCCTCCGAGCCCCCAACCCTCCTGAGCAGAAATTTACGCATGACCAAATTAATGTCTCCTTCTGAAAGTGAGAGGAAGAAATTAGCAAAGATACAAAAGTGGAAAATGGATGTTTTACACTAATCAGAATCAGAATTTGTGCTAATTTGACCCTAACATCTGCAGGGTTCTTTGGGATTGCCATATTGGTTTTTGCCAGTGACTGACCCAGTGACTCCAAGACTTGAAAATTATTATTCACAGATGCTATCCATTTTATCTGACTGAGCTTTAGCTATATTTCCTAGAATCAATGCAAACTGAAAAATATTTGCAAAGAGAAAAAGGCATATCCAATTTGAAATATAAGTAAAATTTTTGCTGTTTAGAACACTTTTAACTGCTGGCTTCATTAACTGTTTGCTTCTGAAATGTGTAGCTAAAACAGTCAAAATGACTTTTTTTAATTTCATACTTTCTCTTCCATACTCCCCTTTCAGTAGCACAGAAAAAAATGCTTATAGTTTTCATCAGTCTTCATGAAAGGCAGAGAAAGAAACAAAATAAAATTGCAAGGCTAAATTTTTGTGTCATTCAAGTTAGCCTAGTATCATCAACAATCCCTCTCTAAATCAAATTTGTTTAATTTAGTATGACTCTATTTTCCTCTGGATGCTTCATCTCCTGCAGTAATTCTATGATGAATGAGTATTTCTTGCCAAATAAATGAAACAAGCAGGTATAGTCTCCTCTGCACAGTGACAAGTAGGTTTTTGTTGAAAATGACAGCAGCAATTCATACAGACAGCAGAATGATACAACATATTAATGCCACTGGTGTTTTACAGTGAGGGAAATAAAACACAAGCTTTTACTGAGGAAAAGAAAATGCATTGGAAACATAAAGACATTAAGTTTCATACATGAATAAATATAGTATTCACACTATATTTAGGCGTTTAACATAAGTAAAATAAATATTTCCTATCTTCATGACTTCTGCTAAAGTGAATTTTTGTTTACTGCAGTTATCCATAATTTTTTTATTTTTATATAGTAGCAAAAGCTAAAATATAGAACACTTGCTAAATTTAGTTGTAGTTTTTTAAAAAAATTTCTTGCTTGCACAAATTATGAAACCTTTCTGTTGTTCTGCTCTTTCAAGATGAACAAGTTGATATTAACTGGTTAGTCAAGCTGTCAGCCTTGTAGCCATTCTGCTGTCAGTTGCTTGCAAAGATTCTGTCCGTGGCTTTCCAACTGTAAATAGCTACCTTAATAATAGTGATACATGGTGATGTTTCAATTTAGTTTTTATATATCTTTTTTGTAACAGGAAATAGTTCCAAATATTCAGATTTGTCTTCCCTAAAAGCAAAGGAAATGTGTGATAGCCTTGTTTTAGCCAGTTGGCAGGCAGGATGTAGCAACATGATGGCGAGGCGAAGCACCACGCTATTCTAAGCTCCATAAAGCCTGAGGAAACTCCAGTCACTCCAACACTGTTTCTGGCATCTCATTGAAATGAATTTCAACCACAGCAACAATATGATACAAAATTTTAGCAGTTTGGAAATCATAATTTATAAAACGGTAATATACCAGTAACTGGCCCATGCCTTGTCAACACATCATGAAGAACTTAGCAAAGACCCACTTTTAAATAGGATCTTTCGAAACTTCTTTACTTGCTGTCTCATTACAAAGTCACAGATTTTTCCCATTTCTTAAAGAAATGACTTTCATCTGCTGTGTTCAGTTTTTTTTTTGTTTTGTTTTTTGCCTGACACTTATTTGTTCTCTTCTCAAGAAGACAGTTTTCTCATTTTTAAGGACACAGTAATGATCAGGACAATGCGAGGAATTGTAAAGAAAGTTGCACCAAATGTCCAGATAAAATCTGTGAAAGATCTTTTAGAACTACTGATCAAATCTGGCTGTTTAGAAGTAGAGCTATGGCCTATTTTCTTATCATAAATGTAAATAGGGGAACTTTTTCTGTGGAAATTACTCTTTGAACTATGTAATAATGATAGATTAAAATTTAAGCTATTTCCAGCGCTATATAAGACAGCAGAGTAAGTTGTGTAATTAAAAACTCAGAGACCCTCTCTGCATCTTTTCCTCCATACAGTACGTGACGATCACCAACACAACATAGGTGGAAACTTCTGGGAGGAGAGATAGTGTCTGAGTTATTTGCCCCCACATGCTCCAACTCCTCGGGTCCCACAGCCCACTACAGAGCTCAGAATCATCTGTGTAAGCTTCAGGATCACAAGCCGCTCACATGTTGCTGTGGTCAGGCACGGGATGCAGCTTAGCTGGCTGCAGGAACGCAGTAGAGCACACAAGAATGACCGTCACAGGATAAACCCGCCCTCAGGGTTCCTCTGAGAGAGCCAAGTACAGACACACTGTGTATTTCTTTGAACTTACAAAGAATTTCACCTTATATAAGCCTTTGGAGTTTACAGCAATTCAGACCAGTGACTCCTGAATATTCCAGACACCACATGACGCCGGTAAAGTTCATAATTTCATATTTATATTCTTCAGTCAGGCACAAGAGGGCAGTATGAGCTATTTGTTTTGAGAGACTGGTGCGTATTAGTTGCACTTAGTTAGTTACTTCATGTGAAATGACAAAAAAGAGGAAGTAACTACTGATGATATGAACAGCAAACTCAGTTCTTACTGTAATACAACTTTGGTTCCATTTCAGATTCCTTTTGGACATATAACTCTGATGGTTTCCCCTGCACAAGTGCGGACACTAGAACTGTCTGTTCTAGCTGGAAAGAATTAAAATCTCAGAGAAAATCTTGAACAAAGTAAAACCATCCTAAAGTGTTTTGTTATGGGATACCTATGTTTAGGAGTGGCTGTTTGGTGGTCATGAGAAAAGCACACTGATCCTACCTGACTGAGTTATGTTCAGAGATCCCTAAAGACACCATTACAACAACCTTCTGGAAATAAAGCATGTCTGTCTCTTTACTTTGGTAATGTTAAGATTACAGGGAGCTGATTAAATAACAAGCTTTACACAACTTTTTTACAACTTTGTTGTACAACTTATAGTCTTTACGCTCGTTGAGTCGAGCCGACTGTTAATCTACTGTACAATCTTGCGACTGAGGGAATGGAGTCATGTGGTGAGAATGAAATATACAGTTGTGTATATTTAGCATGCATATGGAAAGAGATGTTGTACTCTATAATCTGAACTAGAGAGAGCATATACTTTAGATATTGAACAGAAGTAGCTCAAGAATGCAGCCTTGTGGAGCTCCTCATATGATTTTTGTTTTCTCAGGTTTATCATTGCCAAATGAAACAAAGTTGTCCCATTCTACCAAATAACACCTGCACCAATCTGGCACAGCACTTTACATCCCACCTACTTTTCAAGTCTGTTAATCACCATGATATGTGTTATAAGCAGTACTAAGATCCAGTAATACCAACACAGACATTTAAATGTTAAAAATCCTTTACCAGTGCAGTTTGAGTGCATGTTGAAGACATGACTTGAAACTACTAAAGATATTAGTTTTTTATTAAAAAGAATTATATTTGTTGATAAACCAGCTTTTTTACTTACTTTGGCCCATAACTTTGGTTTGTTAAGAGCTTTGAAACACATACATCACTTAGGTTTTTTCCACTTTCCTTAAATTTAAGTCTACAAATTACTGAAAAAACTGGCAGTGCTTTTATGTATCTTATTATTTTATGTCATCTCTGCATTTGTATGTGATTGTATGAAATAGTTAAAATTATTTATAAGTTTGTATAAAAGTCTGTAAATAAAAGTAAGTAATGTCAAAAACACATTCTGCAGTAATTAGTGACGCACAAGAGGCGCATTTTTAGACAGTTTTCATCTGTGTATAAGAGTATTTTTGATATATGTATAGTTATATAAATGACCTAAGTACTTCTTCGACTACTGAATGTGCTGACACAGTTTGGGTAAGTGCTTAGGGTAAGGGGTTAGGGGTTATTACCTGCTGACTTCTGGCATAATGTACCTAATTTGTATTTAGAAAGTGAGTGATTCGGATTGAAGTTATTGTTAATTAGTTGGGTTTTTTTTTTTGGGAAACTCACATGTTGGATATCCTTCTCTTTCATCAAGGAATATTTATGGTGGACTTCCAGTGGTCATTTTTTACTATCTTTTCATAAACAAAATGACAAATTTCCACACATCACTTGTTTTTTGAGTAATCATAATGCAGTAGCCAAGCCTAACAAAAAATAATTTACTTTTCCCCAGGTTATCACTTTCTTCCTGCAAGGTAGAATTAATGCACAGCTGCCGGGTCCCCAGTCTGTGCGCTGAGCGTGTTATCGGAGCGTTCAGGTAGTCAGAGACACTGTGACAGCTTGTCAGCCTGTGCTGACAGTTAACACCAAGGCTGCTTTTTGTTTGTATGCACCCAGGCTTCACAGCATCCTACAGTGATTTTGAGGACAAGCTCTTTTAAACTCTTTAAAAGTTTCCAAAAATACCACCATTAATAACAGTCTACACCACGATATTCTGGATATGTAGCCTGCAGGGAGAAACCTGTCAGTAATTTTATAATAAATTAGTTTCCATAAGTCATCTTATTTTGAACTGCATAAGTAGGCAACCGGATCTACCTTGTGTCAAAATATCACGGGAGACAGGTGTTTGTTTGACTCATACCTTAGTCTTGTCCGATTGGAAACAAAAAATCAATGCGATAATCTTTATCACAATATCACAAACTTGTCTAGTTGCCATAAAACAAATGGGCATCATTAAAACCTAATCTTCATGTGGTCAGTGAGGCAGGGAGGAAGCAATTTAAATGAGAGTGAATCTTTTATAACTGACGTCCTCCTTTCAGCACTGGTATTAAGCTGATGTTTTTAATTCTCTGTTTGTCCCACTTAGAGGGAAAATATCACAGAAAAGTGTCAAACCTGTAGATCAGCTACGTGTCTATGGCAACCGTGGGGATCCACTGTTATTCAGAAATGCCACTGAATAACTGATTTATTGAATGACACGGAGTCGCTTGTTCTGCGATTTGTGGGGGAATGTGGGAATAAGAATATTTTATCCTATGGATGTTACACGTCTGCCGAGTACACACTGATCACTGATTATACAAACATAAGGAGTGCAGGAGCTGGGTTATTTCTTGTAGCATTTATTCTGTCACTGTAATCTCATTTTCCTCCAACCAGGGGGAACTGTTGCTATTTCCTCCTCTCCCACATGCCCCACAAACTCTGCCAAACAGTGTCAGTGTTGGATTACGCTCATATTCTGTTGTAATAGGTTGATTTCATCAGCCCTATTGTTAAATCCAATCCCCCATCATGTTACACTATATTACATGCAATTAAGTTGTCTCAGTTTGATCAATTGTAATTCAATTATTGATACCAATTTTCATTAATGAACTCTCAAGGGTCCCTTTATTGGTATTGCGGTTATAATTTTGTTTGTGTGTGTGTTGGTTCATGAGTATGAGACAATTTGATTGCTGATTTTCTACTTTACAAAAACAACAAAGGTTTACCATGAAAATTGTTCCAAAGATTATTTGGGATATCATTGGGATTTAAGGTTTGCATGAACTGTGATGTGAGTGAAAAATATGAGCAAAAATTAGAGTTTTTAAAATTTTTATTTTGCTTAGGCCTGGTCCTAAAGGACAGTGTTATTTGATGTTAAAATCCAAGGCATAAAAATAAACAGGGGATTAAGTTACATCCTAAAATTAGGGTATGGAGCCTCCAGAAGCTCACATTTTAAGTCCAAATGTGTTTTAGAAGCAGCTTAGTCTGTAGCTCACATCTGGTATGCAGTGATTTATGATTAAAAGTGATCCTGTAATCCATTACTGGCAGTCAATTCCTTTTTAAGTGGTGCATTCAAGTGATCACTAACCCTGTTGCGGTCCTTTGGTCATCAGTCACCACTTAATGGATGACATAATTTGGATCAATGGATGAAGGGGCTGCTGCAAGATGTATATGCCTGCCGCTAGAGTTTTTCCTTACAACTTGCTTATGATGATAAAATGATAAAAAACATAAAGAGGAAACACCTTTGATGGACTGGCAGCCTGACCAAGGCATACCCCACCTCTTACCCAAAAACTGTTGGAGATAGGTACCATCTCCACATGCAATCATGCACAGACAAGCAGCTATAGACGACTGATGGATGGATGGGAACAAAGAGTACATAACAAACAATCTGTTGTCGGTATTACTCAGGACTAAATCATTTAAATCTAGCTATTTAACCATTTTTCTTATAATTCCAGAACAGAAAAAGTGAAACAAAATCTTTCACAAACTAAATACTTGACCAGTGGCAGGTTTTGATTGGCAGGGAATGGCTCACCACCCATGGCAGCACAGCCTGTGGGACAGCAGAAACACTTAAACATAACACTGTTTGAATTACAATAACAGACGTTAATAAAACTTATGTCTGGAGAAGATATGGAGAGGACTAATGTGTCTCCTGAGGCATTTGGTGGAAGGTGCTGTGGGGTGCAGGGCAACTTTCAAGGCCTATCCGATCTTTGAATAACCTCAGTAAGAGCTGTGTCCTCATTATCTTCACAAAGATGAGCTTGTAACCAGTGCAGGTTGGAGTCTTAGGACTGTCCCTTGGCTCTGATCCTTTTCGTTTTCCATGGGGAGGATCTCACGTTGTAAACCCTTTTTACAAAACTCTGCAAAGCTGCATTAAGCCACCTTTTTGCTAGTCATATGTCTGTGTTTACCTTTGATAGACTGACATCCTGTTCAGGGTGTCCCCAAGCTTTAACCCAGTGACTGCTGGAGATGAGGACCATCCCTCTATGACCCTGTATAAGCATTAAGCAGGTGTAGAAATGGATGGATGATTCTCTGTTGGGCAGAATCCCTTGACAATCATTAAGTTTACTTTTGGGTGTATCTCTTTTCTTCATCTGATCCAAGTTCTGCTCTGCATTATATATAAAATCCAAGAATGAGCAGAACAATTTTCCCTAAACCTGGTACTTGACCTGGACACTCAAAATTTTGCAGCTTTCAGTTTAGATCACTGTATCTTGCAGCCTTTTTTATTCTGCTCAGCTCCATTCCGCTCTTACAATGGCTAAATTCATGTATAATAGAAACCTGCTTGAACCCAAAGTTAATTTCCCGCTGCCCACCAAGCTCCTCTAAGCTCTGAGTTCAGCAGTTCCTAACATTTTCTTGAATTTCAATTGACCATTAATAACTTTTTTCTTTTTTAAATTTTTTGTAGTCTTTGGAGACATTGATGTGTCTTACTCTGCACTAACGTGCCTACTGGACTGTAGAGTGGGACTTACATTACTGTTGAAATGAGCTGGTTTACTATACACAGCAATTGATTTTTTTTTTCTGAGCAGAACTAGAGTTTGAAAGAGAACCAATAAGCCTCTCTTGTGCATAAAAAGAAGCCTGAGAGTCTGAGACCCAGGAGATGAAGTTCCCTTTGTTGGTTGGTGAGTCACCTGTAACTGTTGTTCTTAAAAAGCTGAATATACATTAAATATATTTTATTTCCACACATGGATGCATGGTAGTACATTTGTTTAAAGGCTACAGACTGTTTGTAAGTAAACTATTTCCAGTCAGATGTTTTTTTTGCTTCACAACAAATCCATAATTGCAAAAAAACAAAGAGCAGAGATCAGGTTAAGGTTACCTACTATGTCCAACCTTCATGTGTTTGCATGACAAGGCTGTGCCTAAAAATGCGCAGCTGTGTATGTGTATGCATGTATATGTCATGCTCTTTTAATGATTCACTAATCCCAAATGCATTTGGCAGACAAATTAATCCAAGCCTTGTCATAGCCACAGCTCTAAACCTACCCCCCCAATGTATCCCGTAGATCCATCTCAATCTCTCTTTGGATCTCTCCCCAGCCTTTACAGTACCAGTACGCATCTCCAGATGGTATCTTGGAGGTAGGTGTGATGTGAGATAGAAGAGGAGAGACAGACAGCACACAGAGAGATGGTGGGAGACCTGTGACGGACAAAGCCTCTTCATTGGAGCAGAGAGGAAGTGAGACAGAAGAGATAGAGACAGTGAGAGAGTTACAGAGAGAGAGAGAAGAGGTATTCATTTGTTGCCATAGTGAAAAAGTAGATTAACCATAGCGAGCATGATGCCGTGATGTACGCGTGAGGGATGCTGTGTTTCTGTGGGAGTATTCACCCCTGCAAGCTGAGGTATGTAACTCTAACTTCTTTATTCAGTGAGGATGTCTATATTCATATGCACAAATGAAAACAACATTTTACATGCATTTAGTTGACCTAATCCAACCAACCTGTGATGCATTTCGGACTGAGATAGAAGAAGTGTTTCCATATCGCTCTCTGTTTCTTGGAAGCCTTCAGGAACATCCCTTTGCAAAAGGAAAACATAAATCTAAAAAACCTCCAAAAATTAATATCTGAAAAGTCCACAAAACAAAAACAAACAATATTTAAAGCCAACACCTAATCCATAATTTTTGAACTATATTAAGCTGCAGTTTGGATTTACATTTTCAGACACAGCTGTTTTTTGAAATCTCATCACGCCTACTTATTTAACTATAGCGTTGGTCAAGCTACACTTCCTAGTTTTCTTGAGCACAACAATAAGAGAAAGACAAAAAAAATATTATCACATATCCTATGCATCCTAACAAAATCATATTAGAAATACAAATATTCTTACAGAGTCTTCAGAAGCTTGTTGTGTCTGGCAGTAGCCGTCTGTTTTTGTTGTATAATGGAGAGCGTGGTGGGATATTTTCATTAGATTTGCATTGACTTTTTATCGTTAATGATTTAATCTCTGTGGCTCCATAGGCTCCACAAATCTGTATAGGTTAATGGCTCTTTTAATCTTGTGTGACCGCATTGAAACTTCAAATGTTAATCGATCTCCTCCCCTGCGTCGTCATCCCAGCCCATGGAGTCACCTCTAGTGTCTGTCTGATCTGTAAGCAGAAAGAGACACACTCAGTCCATCTTGATCTGAAATAGCTGTTTAGAACTCACATAAAGGGGTTATATTACAGCATAATAAGATGGTATTAACCTTCTATAGAAGGTGTTAAAGGACGGAGAAATAAAGAAATTTAAAGCAAAAGGCACAGGACCGACTGAGAATGAAATAATTAAAGCTGTGATTGCTGTTCTGCTCGCTGGTATCCTCTTATGAGACTTAATGTTGTCAACTGATATCATGTATAACAAAATTTGACACAGCCTATTAAAGAAATCAAATTAGCTGCACTGATTGACAAAATTAGGTACTTAAATGTGCCATAACTGCAGCCAGTTTCCAAGGCAAGTCATAGTAGCATATAATCAGCCAACATATCCAGTCCAATATCCAGAGCAATACTGTGATCATGTCACAAAGATGTGTCCCTCTTTATTCTGCCTCTGATCCTTCACAAATCACTGATAAAGGAGCCCTGTGTGTAAAATCATTGTTCAAAAATTCACCCGTACCATTATATTTTTAAAATAATACAATAATTAACTTAATGTACCAGTCCTCATGTTGAATGACCAAATCAGTTGATATATGCAGCAGATTCTTCAAAGCAGCCCATATGTCATCACTACATCACACCATCAAGCTATGAAGCTGACTTACCTTTTGAAACACTGACTGTCACATTGTTGTTGGCAGCGCAAAGTTGTAGCAAAGAGTTAACCTTAAACATTGACTTGGTCCTTGCATAACACACACATAAAAGTCAAGTAGATATCCCAGCTCTGAGCGTTTAGTGAAAAGGGCTTAATGTATTTCTATTTGCATTACTTATGGGTTACAGGACATTTCTATCGTCGATCAAATGTAACTTATATTTCAGTTTCACTGATTTTATTAATAAAAACTGTGTTTAAGGTAGCTCATAATGGTTTAAAAGAGGGTTTTAGTAATTCAATGTTTACTATAGTATTTTATATTATTATTTTTATAGTAATATATTTTAATTATTATAAAAATATTTTCATTTTATATTTTACTTGTGGTTCTGCTGGGTACCATTTAGTTTAGAAAGGTGATTGTCCCCATGGAAGAGTTTTATTTAGCAATGAGTAACATATTTTAATGATTCTGGTGAAGGGAATGTCTCTTCAGGCTGCACATAGTGTCAAGGAAAAGTTTCGGTTTGCCCTTGTCCTCTTCCTTAACCTGGAAAGTTAGGAAAGGCTAAAAGAGAACACATTTATTTATGCTGTTATTTTTTGTCTTAATTTACCCTGAATGTTTCAAGTTGGAACAACATCCCACCCAACTTCATCAGTGTTCCAGTAGCAAGTTGGAAACCCAGTGGAGTTTGCTACTTGCTGTCTTTGGATAACTATTATCAGCAATTCTAGTAAATAATATTTCTCAGTATTTTGTAAAGAGTCTTCTGCAATCTCATGATGAACAAAGTTTGTTGCATGTACTTTGGAAGACAGATCTGAAATCTAGGACTGGTGCCTGGCTGGCCTGAACTAGCCATGTTTCAGCTGCAAACTTGGAAAAACAGAGGAATTAAACTCTGTAACTCAGTTGTTGATCCCTGTTGTCTTGCAGCAAAAAGGGCCTGGGTTTCAATTCTGGTCCAGGGTCTTTCTGCATAGAGTTTGCATGTTCTCCTCATGCTTGTGTGGGATTTCTCCAGGTATTTCCTCCCACAGTCCAAAAACAAGACTGTTAACTATTACTTTAAATTGTCCTTGGTTATGAGTGGGTGTACCCTGCCTCTTGCCCAATTACTGCTGAAGATAGGCACCAGCGCGCCCCCCCCCCCCCACACACACACTGCAAGGATAAGCTGGGATAGACTGTGGATGTATGGACTAAAGGTAAAGGCAAATTTTCCTCACTACTCTCTCCTTTCTGACATCACAGTGTCCCCTTCACTCTGCCTGAGCTTTCTGGACTTGATTTTGAAGAGATATATTAAAGTATAAATGACAGAGAAAGCTTATTTCTGTGGTTATGTTAATTATCATAAAGCAGAGTTTTGTGCCATGACTGCTAAAATATTATAGTCTACCAAATATTGCATCCAAGGGATCCATTTTGCATATCATGAGATAACAATTGCAATTCAATAGCTACTCAGCTATAATTTTAACACTCGAGGAACATGTTCACTTTTAAATGTTGTGCAGTATGAAGTCTGCAGCTGATTTAACAAGATAAAAACCACTGGAAATGCTTATAGTTTAGGTTATTGCTGGGCTTTATAGGTGCAGCTGCTATATTAGATTTTGTAGTTTGGGTTGATGAGGAAGCTCCAGCTGTATGCTAATGTTTGGAGAACTCCAGATTATTTTTCAACACACCATGACTGTTTCCTAACCTTTGACACAGTCTTCACCAAATAAAGTAGGAAGTATAAAAAAAAGATCAATAAGCGCTCTGAAAACTGCTTGGCTAAAAAAACCAACCCAGTTTGGGTTATCTTGCTAACCAGTCATGCTAAATATATCCAGATGTAGGTTTATTTAAGACAACAAGACTTGGACAAATGGGACAAGGTAAGGTGAAAACACATAGACACTCCCACTTGAAGACAGTTTGGAGTGACAAAAACATGTTTTTGGATGGTTAAGCTAGACTACCCAGAGAGAACCCACACATGCACATGGAGAACAACACATTTATCAGCAATTCCCCAAATTTGGAACTATGTGTAGGCAGAAAAAACCCCAGCCCAAAACTATTCTCAAACAACTCTGGCCTGTGTAGTAACTAAATTTCTCAAGTACACTTGTATACCCAACTAAAACACTGATTGCTCACACCTTATGGGTCAGTATGAGAAAAGAAAGTAGAGTATGCTAAAAAGCTTATTGTTTGTAGCTGAGCTGTGAAAATTGGGGAAGAATGCTTCTGACAAGTAGCTAAGCTGAATGAATATGAGCAGAGGGGGTCGTGAAGAGCGGGAAAGAGAAGGGCGATGAGGGGGGAAGTGCGGAGGATAATATGAGGGGAGATGTGTTTAGAAGAGGAGGAGCAGAGGGGTGTGTTGAAGGAGAGAGGTGTTTGGAGAAGAGGTTCAGGTGTGCGTGACTGGAAAACGGAGGAAGCTTCGGAAGCTGCACAGCAATCTGCTGCTGCTGCTGCAGCTTTCGGGCTGTTTGACATTGGAGTATCAGCAGTCTCTTTCCTCTGGTGGCAGCATGCATCTTAATTGTGAAGCGGGACCGTGCGGGTGATTTCAGAGAGACATGAAAGACCCTAAAAGGTAAAGTCTGAGTTCAGATTTGAGAGGATGTACCTACAATGAAAGATAAATGTAATGTATTCACTAGAGATATATTCAGTGTACCTACTGTGTTTTCTGATTGGAATCAATTTGTCGCACTTTTCTTGCATTAACTTGCGGTAACATCTAGGTTTGTCATGACTCACTTATAATGTAACCTAGTTTAAGAAAACATCCCGTTCCTCTGGTGTTGGGGGGGGGGGGGGCACAGTCGTATCAGTGAGGCTGAGAGGGTGATTGAACCCCGCTTTTCATCTGTGCATGCTGCAGCAGTGTTCATTTCAGACGGAGTCTCTGTCATGTTTTTGCGTCCTTCGGTCATTATAAATCACGTGTGTTTGATTGGGTGCAAATGTTGGGCTCTTGTCGCGTTTTGCGGTAGGGCTGTTGCAGCGCTGCGCCAGTCGTTCTCCTTGGAGAGCCAGGCACTTTGACCAGACGCTGCTCGTCAGTGATTAATTAAGGGCTTGCAAAATGTCAGATCAGTGTGGTAATTAAACTCAGAATGCACGCATGCAAAAACAGACAGACTGTACGATTAAGGTGTTCTGTATAGCGGACCAGCAGCAGAAAGTCTAAACGGATTGCAGGATAGGCAATAAAAGGTCAATGCGCTTTGGGTGAGTTATGCATGCTGTTCTTGCACACCTTTTATGGTGTTTGCATCAGATAGTGGCGTTACCTTGCTGATGACACATGTGATCATATTACTGAGATTGTATAACAACCATTTAAGCCTGCCATTACTGAACAGCAGCTTTACAGGGGCATACTCTCAGCTGTGAATGCCTGATAATAACTAATTTGTAACAGGCATGCTCTATTTAGAAGAAAGTGCACACCTGAAAACCAATAATGTTGGCAGTACTTTTTGTAATAACCTTTAAACTTTTAAAAACCTGCTGAAATATTGTTTTCCTTGGACCTCTGGAGAAGATAGTTCCCTTGTTCACTCAGAAATAAGAGAAGCACACTGAGACACACTGTACACGCCCACTCAGCAAAAAGAGCAAACGCCTTCCCTGAATGGGGGAACAACAGAAAAGCGGAGTGACCTATTTACGTTTTTGAGATTGATTCCAGAAACAATATAATTCAGTGTTGTGATCGCCTTTTTTTCTCCAGGATTCTGTGAAATGTATGCACCCACATAGCAGTGTACACATTTGCCCTTAGAGAATGATTCTCTATAGCAGAAGACAGAAGCACTCACTCCAACAGGGTGATAACAGAATGGACCTCTTTTAAATTCATGTGGGTGGATTTGCATCCATTTGTGAATGGCATATGGGGTGCTAGCTCTTTTTTCCATTATTTGTTTGTTTCCTAGTTTGGGGAGGTGAATAATTGCAGGCAGCTTACTGATGTATATTTGCCTTTCCTTTACTCCAGATCTACTGACAGGAAATGCATAGTGGAATTTGTATTGAAATTCTGTAGAGGACAAAAAGATCTGGTCCAATTTAGCTTAATTTTCCAGATATTGCCCGTTGTTGCACTTGTTTTAATTACAAACACAATTATCTGCACCATGCAGAGCAGAGATGGAAAAAACTTCATTTCTGTATATCCTGTAAAAGGTAATGTCTCCTCCTTACTACATTGTAAATTAAAGGTTTTCTCAACACAGAGAGCAGTGTGTCAGCACTAATAAGATGCACTAAAGTGAGGGCTGCAAAACAGGGGAAGTTTGTTTGCGTCCCTCTTTATGTTGGTGTAAAAGTTATTTCATTGAGGTTTATTGTACACTTGTGTGTAGTTTAGCTAGAACTAAAGGTATAAATGCTTAATAGTGTGCAAGAGATCTTTCTTTACGGAATGAGTTGCTCATTAAGTCTCCACAACAACAAAACAACATGGAAGAGTTTGATAGGGAAACCCAGTAGGTGACTCAGAGAGATGCAAATAAAAAAGGGGGTTCTCACTGGGGAAGTTTCACCATTATGATCCAGTTTATTTTCCAGGAACCTTTCAATGTTGGCTTGAAAGTGATAAATTTGATTTTACTCTGAGACTTAAGAGTGAAGCCTAGTGGATAAGGGGTGCAGATCATTTCAAATTTGAAAAATATTCTTGGCATTTTGTTTCAGTCATCCTAGTCAAAGCTCACTTAAAGTTCAGAATTTTCTGTTGCTGCTGTGAACAAAAATCTGAAGTTATGGCTGTGGAAGACCAGGTTGTAATCCTGACCAGAGCTCCTGTTTGTTAACAAGTTGGAAAGAAGGACCCAAAAGGAGACAAAAGGAGTCAAAGGCCGGATTACAGAGTTTTAATGGAAGGCAAGAGCAAACCTGAAGTTGAAGTCATAGGGATGATGGAGATGAAGCTTAGTAACAGCAGAAAAAGGTTTGGGAGCTGGAGAAATGGGATCTGAAGACAGAGAATTCAGCGATTAGAATCACCACAACAAGATTGAAGTTTTATTAGAAAATGTAGAGGCCAGGCCTAACTCAATCACTCATTCAGAAGATCTAGTGATAAGTGAATGTAGAGCCTGGGTATTTATGAGAGGTGGTGACTGGAAACAGCTGTGCCAAGGTCCTGCCCATCAGATGTTTCTCTAGCCAAGGATGTCTAGTGGCCTCCTCATGGCACTGTTTGTCTCTCCTCTACATTTGGAGAAAATTATAATACAGAAGGTATATAGTAAGAACGATGTAACAGAAACATAAGTTACAGTTATATTTCTAAACAATCACAGATTTTTATTTCTATGGAGGATGTCTTTTGATCCCCGTCGCAGTTGAAATGCAGTCAACAAACTGCAGAGATTGAAGGTTCAGGGTAATTATGTTTTGAACATAAAGGTTCTGCTAAGCCCAGTGGAAACTAGGCAAGCCCCTTGTCAGGATCCTGTTTGTGGTGTTCATGGATGGGATCTCACTGTCCATCTGTATAGACAGTGAGAATCAGTGTCCGAATCAGTGTCTGATTTGAGAAACTTAAACATTCATCTTTGCTTTTTGCAGATGATGTGGTTTTGTTCATGTCTTCACCATGTGCTGGAATGGGTCACACCCGGTCAAAGTCAGTTCCCCTAAGTCCAAGGGCAAGGTGGAAAAAGGTTGATTGGGGGTTCAGTCTTTGCCTCAAGAGGCAGAGTTTAAATATCTTGGTGTCTTGCTCACAATGTTATTGGGATGGAGCAGGAAATGGGTAGATGGATTTAGACCTCATCTGCAGTAATATTGATGCTGCTCCAGTCTGTCATGGTGACATGGTGGCTGTCTGAAATGTGCTCCTACACATGGGTGACTCAACTCAGCCTTAGAAATAGGGCGAGGAGCTCTGTCATCTGGGGCTAGCTAGTAGTAGAGCCTCTGCTTCTCCTCATCGAAGAGAGTCGGGTGAGGTTGTTCGGACGTTTGATCAGGATGTCTTCTTGGTGCCTCCATTGGAGATTTTCCAAGCACTGTTTTTATTGATTTATTTAGATGTCATTTATGACTTCATTCATAAACAGCTAGACTCTTAATGTTGCAAGCTGCGTTTTTTGAATCCTGTTTTGAACTTCACTTGTAACCTCTGTTTTCACACTGTAAATATCAAATAGGGGTTGGAAGTGCCTGTAAGTAGAAGGCATTTAAAAACAGTGATAGCTGTTCAAAACTGAGTTTATAAACCAGGCTGGTGATTGCAGGGATACCTTGAGAAAGACTGTGATTGTGTAGAATATCTGCCTTCCTGCTCTGTGGTCCAAAATACAACACTTAACTGTTTCAAACTGGAAAAAACAATTTGTGATTCCTTGTCTGTATACAAAAACTACACTAAAAACATGTTTTGCTTTGCTGATATAAAGATGTGAGGATGAGCAAATAAATTACTTGTGTATTCAGCCGAAAACTACAGCTCTGACACTCATCCTACACATAAACAACAATCAACATGCCGAAACTCTGGATCTGTTATGGTTCCGGGATGGCTTGAGCCGCTGCTGAGACACGAGTGACATGCAGCAGGTCTGTATGGTCTAATCTGTTGATATTAGAGTCAAAATGAAAATCTGAATGTTCTGAGCAAGCAACATGCTGCCGCCATGAACCCAGCTCAAGACCTGAGGTGGCTTTTTAAATCTCAGCACTGGCTTGCCCATGTGTTTCACCAGCAGACAGGGAGAATGGGAAGCAGAGGGAGCAAGAAGCAGAGACTGACATGCAATTGCATCACTAATTAACTGGGAATACGTGCACAGCACAGCTTAGTTTGGCTTTATTCATTCATTATTGGAGCAGCAGTGAGCCTTCCTGCCAGCTTGACATCCCCATTTTGATTCAAACAGACTCTACATCTGGTGGTGTCTATTAGTTATGGCTCATGCTTTTTTATTTCTTTTGTCTCATTTTGGCTTTTATCTACAGTTTTCAGCAAACAGTTTCTCTGTCTTTTCATTCTAACATATGCTACCTTGTTCCATAACTAAGCGTTCATCTCTACCTTTCTAGATTGGCTGATTGTATTGAAGTAAAGTATTAGTGATGTACTGATGTCAAATGCTGGGGACATGCAGACAGATGGCTAATTAAAAGTTTGCTGAATGGATGTCACTTCTGTTCCCACAATTTAACTGACTGTTATTCCCCTTTCAGATTTTAAAGACAAGTCAAAAAAAAAAATTCCAGTGCATGCACATTGCAACTCAACTCACATTTACCACACATAAATGCAACTGTAGTAAAATTAATGTAAGTGCTATCTAACTGTCGTAGCAATGACCTGATAAGCTGATCTGTCTGCATTGACGGAGATTTGCTCACCTCAGCACCTAATTTCTTCTGATGAATTCAGCATCACTTAGGTGCATTCAATGTCTGTTTACAGACCTTTGAATTTTCGTTCCAAGATGGTCAGGGGATTATTAAGTCTGGAAAAAAGAAACTTTGACAAGGAAGCAGCAAGGAACTTACTCTGTCCTTATGCAGAAGCGAACTGTAAATTTTACACATTTCACCCCAATACAGATGCAATATGAGTTAAATAGGCTAGCTGAGTAGAATATATACTGAAACAAGTGATGAGAAATTATGACATTTAAGCTTCAGTCGGGTGTTTAAAAAAGGCAGAGTAAAACTGTCATGGTTCTGCAAACTAAAACAGGAAGTTGCGTAGTTAAATCACTGAATATGGAAAGAAAGTTTGGCTCTGACTAAACTAGATAAGGTGAAAAAAACTTAAAATCATCTTACAGAGCTGAAAGCCAAACCTAAACCAACATAGCACAAAATCTCTGTTTTGAGCTTATTTAAAGTGTACAAAGCAAAGGCCATGTGTCCTCTAATTAATATTAGCAGGAAGGAAGAGCCTGGCTTCTTTGCTAAAGCAAAAGGAACAAAAAATGCCCACAAATGCAAAGTTTTTGCCAAAGCATTTATATCAGTCCAACAAATATTTGGAGTGAGCAGCAACAATCATACAATATAAGCTAAACTCACTTGAGTTTTCATTGTAAAGAAATTTTTTGGCTTTATTTTTTGCGTTTCTAGTCACAAAGAGGCAAAGCCTAAAGAAATTCACAAGACAGATTAGAGCTGCAGACTTTACTTGCATCAGACCTCGCTGATGTTATTAGAATGTTGCAGAAACCATTTTTGAAAAGCAGCAGTTCTTCACAGCTGCTTCAGGCGTGCAATGCTATTGTGTTTGAGATATTGATATCATGTTGACACAGTGGTGACTCTGCTCATTCATAGTGATGTAGAACTATTCCCTAGGAAGCACAGCACAAGAGCTGGACCAGTGTTTGTGAAGCATCAATACCTAATGCATGTAGAGAGCTGGTTCACAGCCAATACTCTAGTCATCACATTAAGCTGCAAAATAAATGGTGCTCAGGGTGCCTCTGTAGCTATGTGACCATGTGCAAAACCTGAAGGTTTTACTGTAGGTGACCTATTTCTCTGATACAATCCCTCTTGCTTTGTGTTATTGCTACTTTCTTCTAACTCCTTTTCCCATACAAATGCATCTTTAAGTTGTCAAAAATATCACTCCGAGACACAATGATGCTAAATATTATTCTCAGATTGGAGATATTACATGGTTGTCTGGTGTACAGATGACCTATCCAGGGTGTACTGCAGAAACAGGCCCAGATATACCATGACTATAAGTATCGTCGTGTAATATTTTCATTCTAATTTCTCCTTATCATTGGATCACACAAACATTATGTGAAGTGATAAAAATGTGTTTGGACTTTAATCAGTAACCAACTAAGTATTGGCATACTAAGGTTCCCCGACTAAATACTATGATTTTTACACTTGTTTAAAATGCCAAACACATCAATTCCCCAGGTGTCTCAGTTGTTCTTTAGCTTGCCTTCTCCTCTGCCTTCAGTGGCAGGAATTAAGAGGAAAGTGTGAATTTTTAACTTTTGTTGTCAAGTTAAGAGTGAACATGTCAGAAATGCATTTTAACCAAAAACTGAATGAACTCCAGAATCATTTGTTTGGTATGAGATATTTAATATCTTTTCACTGACACTGCTTAGAAGTTTCTTGGAGCGGATGTGATATACCTACTGGACATGGATGCAGCACAACAGCAACATGTGTAGGTCAAATCTAATTTGTATCACAGCATTTCAAAAAATATATCTATCTTGCAGAGAATAGACTTTAAAATATTTTTGTTAGTTTATAAATCACTGAATAGCTTAGCACCAAAATACATAAAAGACCTGTTGTCATTGTATCAACCTTCTAGACCACTCAGGTCTTCTGGTTCTGGTCTGCTCTGCATCCCCAGAACCAGAACCAAACATGGAGAAGCAGCATTCAGCTTCTATGCTCCACTAATCTGGAACAAACTCCCAGAAAACTTCAAAACAGCCGAAACACTAAATTCCTTTAAATCAAGGCTGAAAACCCACCTGTTTAGAGCTGCCTTTGATTAGTAGTAAGTAGAATATTGAACTATATTTGCTTGATGATATTTGCTTGATGATCCTTATGATTTTGATGCATTGATGTTTGCATGATTCTGATGATTTTCATGTATATTTGCTAGATAATTTTGATGATTTTGCTCGATGATTTTGATGTTTTTGATGATTTTGCTGTATACTTAATTGAAGTTTTTAAGGTGAAGCACTTTGAACTGCCTTGCTGCTGAAATGTGCTATACAAATATACTTGACTTGACTTGACTATCTTTAGCATTCTGGCTGATTGCATCAAGTCATTAACTATAGCAGTCCCACCATCTTGGAAATACACACTGTATACAAATGGTAAATGACCTGACCTGTATTTGTATAGCACTTTATCTAGTCCAGAGGACTCCAAAGCACTTTACACTACATTCAGTCATTCACCCATTATTGCTCACATTCACACACTGATGGTGGTGAGCTATATTGTAGCTGGGGCAGTCTGACAGAAGCGAGGCTGCTTTGCACCGGTGCTACTGGGCCCTCTGACTATCACCAGTAGGCAAGGCAGATGAAGGACACAACAACTGAGACAGAGGAATCAGGGTAACCCACCGGTTACAGGATGAACTCCTACCATTGTTATCACAGTTGCCCTTATAAAAAAAACCAAACGTTGATCTGCCTGTTTGATTGTTCATCTCAAGTTTATTAAAGATATATTCACTGCGTTTTTAAAATGCAAACCCAGTTGATTTTGAATTTAACAAAACTTTATGGATACTGTATGTGACTGGTTGAAATCTAATTGAGTTTTTTTCTTCCCACAGCTTTCTGGGAACATGTCTTTCATTGACCTGTTCAATTGGAGACCATCTCAGTCTGGTAACTGGGGGATCGTGGAGTTGTTTCATCCATCAGTAAAACCTTTTTCAGACTCTCTCCTGAATTGTCCAGGTTGCATTGCAGCAGCTGTCTCAGCTGTCCCACTAATGCTCCCCCCATGACATACAAACCCCCCCTGAAAAGCAAGTCGGAAAGGGAGAATACTAAAATGAGTTTTATTTCAAGCCTTCAACCGTACCACCAGCTCTTGACATGGTCAGTCAAGCTGTTCAACGAACAGTAGTACCTTGTGACACTTCTGCGCATACAATCTGAGAGCTGGCTGTGCTTCATTACCTCAGTGGACCATGATGATGCTTTGGCTTCTGCTGCTTTTGTCAATTTGGGTGTGGTGTGAAGGAGCTGACTCCAGTGAACGGAGAGTTGTGGCACATATGCCTGGAGACATCATCATTGGAGCTTTGTTCTCTGTCCATCACCAGCCTCCAGCTGATAAGGTGATTTGTTGTTTTTGTGTATGTCTACACCATGGTCTCAGTGCTGTAAAATTGTGGGCATGCAGTGTTATTTTTCACAGAATTTTACTAAAAAACCCAAAGCAATATAAATTTAATCTTAAAAGCATAGTTCAATATTTTTGAAAGATTTCAAAAAGAAATGAGCTACACAACTCTCTCTGTATCTTCACTTAGTTTACATCTAGATTAGTTGGTTCCATAGACAAAAGCTGACAGTTAACTTGAGAGGATCCAAGCCTAAAGGGAACATTTATTATTTTAAAACAGCTGAAATCTCAACGACATAATAGTGGTTTATGCAGATACTTTACCATTTTCAAGTGAAATGGTGGTATTAGGGGGTGTGCCACCAATCGTCTTCTTGTATGAAACGTACTGAGAACGGTAGATGCAAAGTGAATAACTGCCTCTACTTTGGCCTCTCAGATCAGCTGTTAGCGTTAGCCTAATGAAGACTCTGAAAAGGTTATCCACAGGAGGTAAGATAATAACTGCTCCCAAGGTTTTCATAAAACCTTATTGAAAAATTCTAAACAGTCCTGTTACTGAACATATAAACATTGTTAAATCATTGTCAGAGCATTACTGGTCATATTTGTGGCCATATATTTAGATATTACTTTAGAAAGAATCCTATATTGCCAAAAGAAATATATTTATTTTGGAAAACAGAAACATTATTGTCCTTTGTAGCCCCATGAACATTTAAGCTCCATCAGTTGCCTCAATAACTAGTACTCACCTGTTGAAATGTAGGCTTTTTTATCCCATTATGGACAAAAAGATTAAAAAAATTAAAATTAAAATTAATGAAGCACTTAATTGTTAAATATTTTTAAGTCTGGTCATTTTCTTTGATAAAAAATGCACAATGTTATGACAAAATTTGTTCTTCTATTCTGTCTGATCAGGTTCATGAACGTAAGTGTGGTGCGGTGCGTGAGCAGTACGGCATCCAGAGGGTGGAGGCCATGATGCATACACTGGACCGAATCAACGCCGACCAAAACATCCTTCCCAACATCACTCTGGGCTGCGAGATCCGGGACTCCTGTTGGCACTCTGCTGTGGCTCTGGAGCAGAGCATCGAGTTTATACGGGATTCTCTTGTGTCCTCTGATGAGGCTGAGGAGTGGGGTGGTGTGACCTCTTGGGGAGGTGGTGGAGGAGCGACAATGAAGTGCGCAGACCCATCTGCTACTCCGATGCGGGGAAAGAAACCCATCGTGGGTTTAATTGGACCGGGGTCAAGCTCTGTGGCCATCCAGGTGCAGAATCTGCTGCAGCTTTTCAACATACCGCAGATCGCCTACTCTGCCACCAGTATGGACCTCAGTGACAAGGTGAGCCAGCCTGTCTCCCCACAGATGCTGGACAGACACTCAGAAGAAATTAGCATAATTTTACTGATAATAAAACTTGTATCAATGAATAGATTTTTACCTAACTGCTAAGTTATTCACTGTTCCCTAATTTGTTGCTTTGTTTCAGAGCCTTTATAAATATTTTATGCGAGTGGTCCCTTCAGATGCTCAGCAAGCACGAGCAATGGTGGACATTGTCAAAAGATACAACTGGAGCTATGTGTCTGCTATCCACACTGAAGGTAAAACCACATCCTTATAAGAATCTTAAGGTATGCTAACATTGAGGAAAATACTACAGTTTCATGGTATCACTGTATTTAGATAAAAATGTAAAACAAAATTGCTTTTATTTAAAACAGAAAAAGCAGCTATTAATCCTACTGCTTCTAAAAC
The DNA here is from genome assembly GCA_014839685.1 of Anableps anableps. Classification (NCBI taxonomy): domain Eukaryota; kingdom Metazoa; phylum Chordata; class Actinopteri; order Cyprinodontiformes; family Anablepidae; genus Anableps; species Anableps anableps. Next base: position 19,965,187 of record CM026068.1, on the reverse strand, counting down.
CCAATAACACATCAGTTATTGCAGTTAGAAGTATTTTATCTATAACATTTGTTTATTATTACTGTACTTTTTATAACACAGACAAATAAATTATAGATTGAACTCCGGTTATATTTAGTGATAACCTTCAAAAAAAAAAAAACATTATACCTGTATGCATTTCTGCTCTTTATAGAGAAACAAGCATAACCAGCTGATAGTATGTAATTAATTAGTCTATGCAGGAGGCTATCTTACAGTTTGTTGCTTAACAAGCATGTAGTGTCTAGATTCATTAAATTTTGATTCTGTGTTATTCCATGTTTTGTTATGTTTGTTTATTTTTGGTCAGTTCAATTAATTCCATAGCTGTCCCCTGGTCTACCTGCTTCCCATTATTGTTTATTTTGTGCCATTTTAGCCAATTTCCCTACCCATTTTGTGTAAGCGGTGGAAAAAATGTTGGACCCTTCTTTCAGACAGCTTACACGGACAGTACTGTTGAACTTTACTCTGGTTCCTTCATCACATTTTCATGCATATATTTTAAATGAGTTTAAACCACTGGAAAATAAAAAATAGAACTTGTAGTTCTGAAACTAGACATTTTTCACACTTTGGTACACTTTGACTCTGCTATCCGACCCATGGCTACTACCTACATTTCCATGCTCCAGTATGTACACATCCCTGCATAACTTTACATATGCATATTATTGGCAACAATGTCCAAGGAACAATGTGCAATAGAAAATCTAACTGTGAAATATTATAGTAGAAAGTTCTTATTTAATTAAAGGGAAAAGCAAAGTGAGACAAACTCTTAAAATATGGATATTTTACTTGTTGAAAGAAAAGGAAAAAATGAATTGATGAGACCTACAATCTGTAGGACTGCCACTGCAGCAGAGTTGTTTAAGGCTGGAGTTTTCACCTTATGAAGGTAAGGGTGGTAAAAATTGAATTGCAGTGGCTGGGTTGAAGTCTGCCAGAAAGCTGATATAGCAGTTGTGTCCAAAACTAGGGAAGTAGATTAGTAGGTGATGCCTGCAGGACAGTCTGAACAAAAAGGTCAGGGGAAACAGAGCAGCAGCTATGCCGGAGAGCCAGAGAAGATAGAGTACTTGGTGTTTTTGGTTTAGGAAGAATCATAATGAATAAATACCCAAAACTGTAATGAAAGGCTTGGGAAAAACATGTAGAGACCTATTGGAGGATTTTATACTATAAATATTTTTAAGGAAAGAAAAGAATCCTTCACTTGCCCTTCCTCATTTATTGACTTACCGTGAAGTTGAGTCACTCTCTCACCCAGTTTACTGCTGAGAGATGGTGGAGATAGTGTGACTGCTAGCTGAGGAGGAGGACAAAGCAATTGAGTCTTTGTACATGTGTCTACAAACAGAGTTTGCTGCTCCTGAAAAGTGATAAGTGCAGACATTCACAAAGAGATACATTTATTCACATAAAAGATTTTGTCATCAGGCTTTTAAGATGTCTGTTATGTTGGAGTTGTGTGGGTGTCTAGGGGTGGTATGCATTTATTTAAATACAGTATGTTCAATCAACATATGGTGTGACAACTTTATGAAAGCATTCAGAGCATGAGGGGAGGGAGGTGGAGCGTATCATTTATAATAAAAATGAGAAAAATAGTTGATGCTGAACTTTATAAAACTGAAACTCACTCCACTGAAAGACTTGAGTTATGTATGATTTATAAGTACCCTTAAATTACCTTAAAAGTTTGGTCATTTCATTCTTAGCCCTAAATCAATTTTGCTGTGTAAAGACAAAACGTTTTTTTTTTTTTTTTTTAGCAATCATCCAGTTTGTAAAAGGAGAAAAGAAACAAAAGATGGCATAAAAATTTGTTGGGGCCTTACAACAATTCTGAGATTGCCTGCCTATTGTTCATCTGGAGATGAAAAGAGATAGAAGTGAAACATTCCACAAATACTTAGATACCCTGAGTAAATACAAAAAATTGTTTGCAAATGATTATTTCAATCATCAAGTGAAAAAGAGCTTTCCAAACCAACCATATGCACGCTATGTAAAAAAAAGTGTGTGTGTATATATATATATATATATATATATATATATATATATATATATATATATATATATATATATATATATATATATATTATTTTTTATTTTTTATTTTTTTCTGTTTTGAATATATTGCCCCCCTTGCTATGACAATGAAGCAGATATTTGGACAGCGTCCCTCGTCAACTTCTCATTTGCTGAAAAACATTTTTGATGAGTCTTTTGTCTAAATTTCAAATTTGTTTGATGATCTGAAACATTTAAGTGTAATAAAAAACGCAAAAACTTGAGCTATCTGTAAAGGTGGGAATGCTTTTTCTCTGCTATAGACCTCTGTTTTGTTCTTGACATATTACGCAAGAAGCAACAATGGGAGAACATCTTTGAAATGATCATCTATTGTTTGGGTATAAATTCAAAAAATGTCTCAGTATTGTTTCTTCTGTGCTCAGTTTTGTTACCATACGTAAAGATAAATGCCACAGAAGAAGAGTAACTTATTTATTTTACTAGTATCTATTATGTTTGATGTTTGTTTCTAATTGGGATTGTGTGAGGAATACCAATGCAGGGAGAGACAAAGCAGAAGCTGTGTCTGAGTGATTGATGTGATCAGGGAGCATTTTGGAGAGTTTTGACTTATCCTGGAGGAACTGCACCATTTCCAGGTTTCAGGCGGATTAGGTGGTTATTTGACTGTCTGTTGGGAAAGAGCCCCACGAGACTCAGAAATAAAAGTCAACTTCACTGGGCCAATCGTTCTCAGGGTTTGACTCACAATAATCGAACTGTAGTATTTTTCTGTGATTCCCAGTGACTGGACACACTGAAGTGTTGTCAAAGAAAGAAGCATTATTATTTCATTTTATGAGTTATGGGAAGCAGGGGTGACCTTGTTATGCAGGTCCGCTGTCATGTTAACTAAGTCCACTGAGAAATTTATTTTTCATATTGAAATTAATGGAGACAAGCTGATGACTGTGCAGGGATAATCAGTGCTAATAAAAATGGGGAGCACTATAATATTTTAAGCTCTTTTGGGCAAACCACACAACCACACTCACTTAAATTAAAATAACCCATTTCAAAGTCATCAGGCTGTCGACTGTCCAGCAACACTTTGAAAATACTGGGTATGACTGATAGGCATTGTATGATAGCTTCTGATATGGGGCTGAATTAGTCACATGTTTTAATCTCAAATGTGACTCTGACTTCATACATTTTCATACATACAGAATGACTGAGGGCACTATGGCTTGGCAAAGCATTTAATATGCATTGCCATTCAAGTGTTCTTGCCTCAGCTTCTCACTTGGATTTAGGTCTAGACTTTGACTGGGCCATTCTAACATATGAATATATTTTAATCTAAGCCATTCCTTTGCAAGGTGGTCTTCTACAACCATCCTCAAGGAGCCTCTAACAAGTTTCATTCCAGGAATGTCCATCCATTCTATTTTGCATGTATACTAAAAAGTTTCGTTTTGGCCTCTTCCACATGTTTATGTTCTCCACACTGCCTGTGACAATCTGTACTTTTTTTTTCTTGTGGATTACTTTTACCAGTAGCTTTTTCTCGCCGTTCATCCACAAACTTCTCCACAACGCTTTCTTTTACAACATCTTCTGTTCTCTTACAACCCTCTCAGGCCTCCGTAGAGTTGTTGGATTTATTCTGGGATTAAATTACACACAGGTGGACTAATTATATGACTTCTGAATTGGTTGCAATGGAACTTATCTACAGGTATCAGAGTAAAGGAGGCTCAGTATACATGTATCATTTTTCTTCCACTTTACAAGTACAGGCAATTTATCAAGTAACTTTCCAATAAATTATATTGAGGTTTTTGGTTACAACGTGACATGATGTGAAAAAGTTCATGGGTTATGAATATTTATGCACGACCCTGTATATTCTCTTCAATAGTCTTACCTGAAAACCATCCTGCATTTAAAAGATGTTGTGGTATATTTATCCCCCTGCATATGGAGTCAGGAATAACATTTGTCTCGTGTTTGACGTTACCTTTTTTCCTTCACTGTGACTAATCTCCATATGAACGTGTTTCCAGGAGCTTACCTTTTAATTTTAGCAACAAGACGAGAAGCATGTGCTGTTGCTGTGTGGGAATTTTAGGAGTGCTTGTTGCACCGTGTAAAATGTGTATGTTTGCCACGAAAGTGTTGGCTTTTGTACTCACACAGACAAGCTAGTATAACCTTGGTGTGACATTCACTGTCAGACGCTGCCTTTGTTTAAAAAAAAACAGCAGGAGTCCCAGCCACCCAAAAGAGAGGAGGAAGATGAAGAGGACTGAAAGGATTAGGAAGGAAAGGGAGGAATGAAGGTAAATGAGTGGAAAGCTTAGGATAGGAGAGTAATCAGCATTCAGAAGATACCAAATGAGAGAAAGCTTGGTGTTCGTGTGTATGTGTCTGTGTCTGTGTTTGTGTGTGTGTGTGTGTGTGTGAGAGACTCATTAATTTCCATTACCATTCCACATCTGGGACCAAAAGACAAGGGACACTGATGTACCCGAAGCTGAATAATACATGTAATATCAGCACAATGATTACACTGAAGTAATGAAACACTAGTGGAGAAGGATGGAATATTTGGGAGAATAACTTTGTGATCCTGAATATATTTTGTAGTACACACATATACATGTGTCAGTATATTCTGTTTGTTTCACTCTTCCATTTAAAGTCTACAAAGAAAAACAAAATTTCTGGCTGTGGTTCCAGTCTTCGGAGACACAAAACTTACTTTTTACTTTCACACCTTTGCTGAGAAAGTTTGGTTCAGCATGAATTCTGGGTTAATATGATTGATGCTTCATTTCTTCAATTTATCACCACTCGAGATGTTTTTACAAAATTTTCTGCTGCATGCTAGAAGTAAGCAAATTTTGCTTTCCTTTTTTCTGTCTCCCTTTTAATTTGTTTTCCTGCATATTTCAGAAAAACAACAAATAAGACACCTTAATAATTGAATAGGAACCAAGTATTACTCAATTAAGCATAGCAACTCAGATGAACTGCAAAGTATGCTTAAGATGGAAAACAGTAATAAAAAGTAACAAGGGGATTTTAAGTTCCACTGTATAAAAGGTTTAAAACAAATTACTACAAAAATAGATTTTCACTGAGCTCTGGGTGGCATCATTAGTCATTCGAGTGGAATCAGAAAATCATATTTCTCTGATTTCTTTCTTTATATGTGTTTAAGGACACAGGGGAAGTCTGGTAGCTCTTAAAATGTGGTCACCTGAAGGAAAACCTCCTACTGATTAGGATGTTCATTTATTTGTGAAGGGCTGTGTAAGGAAAGAGAGATGCAGGTCATTGTTTTTGTCAGAGTTTTACTATTTTAAATGTCAGTGTATTTGCACTTTAGTTATTACCAACAGAATGTTGGCAACAAAAACTAATCAATTTGAAACAAATTCTCTAATTAGATATCAATTTGTAGGAGTAACAACTTGTTTTTTCCACCAGAGAATTTAGAAATTAGAAATGGAAAAACTTGCTCTCTGATAGTCATAGAGATGTTTTGCTTTTTCCTACATATTACAGTACTGTGAAAAAATATTTGCCCCCTTTATAGATTTCTACAGCTTTTACTTTTATGTTACACAGTCAGTTTGTGACAGACATGGTTTACTGCTTACAATCATCAAACCAGTTTTTATATCAGACAAAGATAAACTGTGCAAATACAAAGCACAGTATTCTGATGATGATTTCATTTGTTGAGGTAAAAAGCCATCCAAACCACCCTGGCTCCATGTGGAAAAAAAAATCACATCCTTGTTAAATCATGAATTACCTGGGATGGAGCAAATTTTATGGAAAACTGAGCTCAATAGTACTGGTCACACCAAGGCCCGATAATTGCTAGACCTGTAAATTTAAGAAAACACTAAAATAGATCCAACAAGAAATTCTAAAATGGGAGAAACAAGGTCGCTGACATCTATCAGTCTTGAAAGGGTTACAAAGTTATTTCTAAGATGTTGGGGCTGCAGTGGACTGCAGTGAGAGCTATTATTCACAAATAGAGAAAACATGGAACAGTGGTGAACTTTCACAGAAGTGGCCCACCTACTAAAGTTACTACAAGAGATCTTAATGATTAATCACAGAATAACCAAATGTAAGACTGAAAGAACAATGCAGGCCTCATCTGCCTCAGTTAAAGTCAATGTTCATAACTCAGTAATAAGAACTGACTGGGGAAAAAAGGCATCAATTGGAGAATTGTAAAACTGAAAACACAACTGACCAAAATGAACAGAAATGTCTGTCTTATATTTGTCAACAATAATCGTGATGATCCCAAACACTTTTGCTTTGCTTCTTCAGAACCCCTTGATGTTATAGACACAACCATGACTGCTGAAGAATCTCCACCCATCATTTTATGACTGTAAACTCAAGCTAACTTGGGTTATGTAGAAGGTCAATATTCTGAAGCATAACACCAATAAGTGGCTTGAAAAAAAACCAAACAAACAAGCAAACTGGGATACTGTGACATAACTTTAAACAGGCTGTTCATCCCTAGTAAAACTTTGAGTATGTTTTTATTAAGAAAATCTGCAAAGAAGAATGAGACAAAATTCCCCTGCAATGACTTAGTAGATTAATCACAAGTTATTACAAACACTTCATGCCAGCTGAGGCCACCAGTGGTGGAGCAGCCAGGTATGAGGTTTAGGAGGAATTGCATTTTTACATTTGGCCAGTTTGGTTTGGAGTTTTCTGATGATCTAAAACATTTAAATGTGATAAAACAAACAAAAAAAACCCCAGAAGAAATCTGTAAGTGGGTAAATTGTTTTTTTTTTCACTGCACCATACCTCTTTGAACTATAATTTAATTTTTCAAAAACTAACTTCCACTATGACAACAAGTCTGTGTCTCTCACTATTATTATTAGATTTTCAACTGGTTCTCCATATATATTTTTTGCTCTGTATAATACTGGCAAGAGATTAAAGTGTGGAACATTTTTGAGGATCATTAGACTGCTGACTAGATCACAGACTTGTCAGAGGGAATGCAGCATGTTTGCCAGCATCATTCCAACAGGAATAAATGGTTTGTATATCAGGCATGGGACAGGGTGAAATTTCAAAGTATGATAATCAGTTTCATGGTATTTGCACAAACATTCAAAACAAAAATGGATGTCATATGCTGTATAATATACACTGCTTTTGTTTAAAACAGATCAATGATCATTCCTGCTGCTAAAAAAAATCCCAAACATATTGATTATTAGAGTTATAACAATTTCTGTCATGTTTCTGTGTTTAACAGATGTGTGGCTTGTGGCTTGCCTCTATTGTTAGGTGAGAAACTGATAAGTATTAAGACATTGAGGGAATTTAACTCACCGAGTTATATGAAATGTCTGTCTTCAAATTATGTCATTATTTCAATTTAAAAAGCAGAAGATTAGAAAGCACTGTTGTTTTCTGAAATTTTAACTAAACTGTTATTTAACTGTTGTTACCATAGTAAAAATTAGTCTGGAGGCCTTTTATTATGTTTTCATTATTATTATCTTTTCACCAATATCCTAAAAAATATCATGTAGTTTATTGAGAGCGTGTGATGACCTTCATCTGTCTCATATACTTGTTAGTTTAATGATAAAACACTAATAATTACTTGCAGGATAAAACACAATCATCCCTCCTACACAGAGGTCAGCATGTTTTCATTTTTCCTTGCCTTTGCAGAGACTCGACTTTCTCTGCTCAGCTCTGTTGAGTTCTGCTCAATTGAGTTCATTGACCTGAAGTTTGATGTGTCACCCACCCTCACTCTAACCACAATTGATCAATTTCTCAATTAATCAAGATGCCAGGCTTCTCCCCACCTCTGCCTCTATTCGAGTGTGCTCATTTTCTCTTTTTCACTTTTTCTCATTTCTTTCTCTTGTTTCTTGTTGATGAATCTTGTGATTCAGCCCCTGTTGATCCTGTCTCTGCCTTTGTTCCCCTGGTTTTATCTCTCTTTCTGTTTCCATTGTCCTTGAATCGTTTTTATTTTCTCGTCCCTTGACCCTGCAGCACAACATGCGCTGTAAGTGGACAACATGAAGGATTGGAATGGGAGGACAGTGCAGAGAGGGATAAAATGCATGGAGAAGAAGAAAGCCTTCTGTTAAATTATTTGTCATGTTGGTAGTACTATATCCTGAGAGTGAGGATTCAAAGAGGGTCATAAAAGATTTTGTCAGGTTCAGAAATATCTCATTACCTTTTGTGTTTTATGGATCACTGGTTACTGGAATAGATCACCACAAATTGGCTCAAGCTTAGGATTCAGAATTTATGTTTGGAAAATCTTGTTCTGTTAACATATATATGTCAAGCGATCCATCTAGGGAAACCATTTAGCAGCATAAAACTCCCAATCCCATCCCCAACAGGGATCACTCTGTGTAAATAAGCAGTAAAAAAAGGTTTCCATAGTTTCCATAACCGCTAATATAAACCTTTTTACATTTTTGTAATCTGTTGTCAACACTATGAATGTCTCTGTAATGTTGCCAGATTTTGGTTCCCACCCATAGACATCTCATTGAGTTAGATTATCGTCAAAGAGCTAATTTATTTTAGTAATTCAGTTCAAAAAGTGAAACCTGTTTATTATATAGATTTATTACACACAAAGTGATTAATTTTGATGATTAAAACTTAAATAAAAAATTCTTTGTGTCCTGACAAGGAGAATATTACACATGTCCAATAAAAGAAGTATTTTTAATACAGAAATGTGAGCATATTGAAAAGTATGTACTGTACATGATATGCTGTCAGCAGCTGGTTGGACCTCCTTTAGCGTGAATTACTGCATCAGTGTGGCATGACATGGTGACCATAAGTCTGTGGCACTGCTGAAGAGTAATGGAAGCCCAGGTTAATTTGATAGCGGCCTTCGGGTCATTTGCATTGTTTGCACTGGTGTCCAATACCGCATATATTGTCTATGGGGTTTAGTTCAGGCCAGTTTGATGACCAAGCCAATGACACAATGATTATTGCCATTGGTGTATTTGGCAGTGTAGCCCAATGTCAAGTCTTGCTGAAAAATAAAATCAGCATCTCCATAAAGCTTGTCAACATAGGGAAGCATGAAATGCTCTAAAGCATCCTGACAGATGGCTGCGCTGACTTTGGACTCAGTAAAACACAAAGGCATGTCTTTGGACCAACACCAACAGATGACGTGGCTGCCTGAATCATTACTGACTGTGAGAACTTAACTCTGGACCTTAGACAACTTGGATTTGGTGCCTCTTCACTCTTCTTCCAGACTCTGGGAGTTTGATTTTCCAAATGAAATGCACACTTCATTTTTATTTGAAAAGCGGATTTTGAACCACTTTGCAACATTTCAGACCTTTTTCTTCTTAGTCCAGGTATGATGCTTCTGACATCTATGGTTCACAAATACCCCTTGCTTCACAACCCTCTCTAAGTATGCTGTTATCCCCGTTGCTCATGCACCTTTTTAAGCACAAGTTTTCCTTTGACTCAACTTTCCAAAAACATGGTTGAATACAACTCTCTGTAACAAGCCCTTGTTTAGCAATGACCTTTTGCAGCTTACCTTTCTTGTTCAGTGGCTATGTACTGGACAAATGTTAAGTTAGCAGTCTTGCCCATGATGGTGTAGGCCATAAGATGGTTGTAACAAAGCATTTGTCTATTAAATATGTCTTCTGTTATTGGTGTTATATATATATATATATATATATATATATATATATATATATATATATATATATATATATATATATATATATATATACATCTTCTGCAAAACTATATTTTGTGTTTTCATTACATGTAAGCCATAATATTAATCAGAATTAATTTATATATTTTTTAATCAAATACTAAAATTGATTTTCTAATTTTTTAGATGCACATGTATATTAACTTTGTAGATGTCTGTGGAAATTTTTATGCTTTTTGGAACACCTCGATTGGTGTGATGAAGGATTTGAGGAAGTCTGGGAGAAGATAGGGGAAAGAGAAAGATCAAGAAGAATGCGAGACAGCTGAGGCCCTTAATGCAGTAAAAAAAAAAAAAAAAAAAAAAAAAAAAAAAAAAAAAAAATCACTTCATGTTTTTCTCTGAGTCAGGCTTTGACAGGAAGGAGAGAGGAACCAGAAAATGGGAATGGATTTCAGTGTGGGTTACAGGCAAAGGAGGAACTGAAGGCCTAAAAAGACAGACTCCTGTCTTTGTATCTAAATTATATAGCTTTTATTTTTGCTCCTCAGCAGCTTTGGAAAAAAAAAAAAAAAGGTAATTACATGTATGAGGAAAGATGCTTTATGGAAGAGCTGGATTCTTAAGGGCAGGAGACTTTGCATTTAATTAGCTGTTGCAATTTAGTTAGCAAATAATATTAGGTTATACCTAAGAATATCAAATAACGTAATGATAAGTAAATAAACGAGAGAGGATAACAGATGAGAAGAAGTGTGCCATGATTATATTTTCTATGATTTTTTTTTTTTGATATTTTGAAGTTGGAATGAAATCTGACACTCTGTAGTTAATAGATCATCCTCACCTGATGTGATTAACAATGACCAGATGTCATATTTTCAGGGACTTGAAAACACAGAAAATATGAGGTGTTATGTGATGTTCTACCTGAACCCTCTTTTAAAATATGTCATAGTTTTTCTTGGTGCCTTGCCTGATCAATAAAATAAGCTTGGTAATAGGATAGAACAAAGACATCTCAGTGAGCGAAGGGCTATATTAGGGTAAAGCTGGGATTGTATGATCTCAGGTTTTTTCTTTTTTTTTTTTTTTTTTTGCTTTTTCAGAGTAACATGATAAAACAAAGTACCACTTGTGTGAAAGAGATAAATATTCTCCATGAAATGCCATTGCTATTTATTTATTTTTTTGCAAATGTGAAAGTGACCATTTAGCACTTGTTTGTAGAACATTTGTTGTATTTTTACACAAGTACAAATTAGTACATTTTGATGGTTTGACTTCAACTGCTGCAGCTACATAACAATTATTTAGTAATACAAATAGTAGCACAGATTTATGCTGGCTTTGGTTTGTGTTTAAATTTTCTTTATTGAATCTCAGTCCAAGTCAAAGTTATGGTTCCCAGTACTGATTAGATGACTTTCAGTCCAGTTCAAATTCAAAGCCGTAGCTTCTGCCACTCAACCATGTCAGTATTAGGTTACTATTTGTTTTTCCTCTGTGCTCATCTTCTTTGTATTCTACTTTAATTTGAATTCTTATTAATAACAAAGTATTCCATTCAATCGATTTACCAATTGTTATATTCCCAGTTTGACATGCAGAATTGGAGTTATAAGTGCTAATTCATAATTTAAATATAAATAAAATTGTACTGTATAATATAATGTGTCTTCAGTCAGACACTTCTTCAGACCTGCTGTCAGACAGGCTGCTACCGGAGATCCTTCCTGCCCACAGCCATCAGCATCTACTCTTTGAAGAAAATTATAGAACATGAGCTACAACATTTAATTCCCCTTTGGGATTAATAAAGTGTTTTTGAATTCAATTGAATCAATCCATTACGAGCAGTAAAATGTTTTAAAGGAGAAACTTAACTGCTTACTTAACTTTGAAAGTTAAGCCACTTTTTGTATAACTTTTGTTCTCATATTTCTCATGTTAATAACAGGAGCAACACCTGGGGTGGTCCATCTGCTTCAAGGACATGTTATGCATTCACAGACAGCATTTGGCATTCTTTGTTTATTATAAGAGGAAATATGACCTACTACTGCCTTTCTACTGCCTCAAACCAGTCTACTTAATACCCTCTGACATCAACAAGACATTTTTGTCAAAACAATTTCCCTCCAATGGATGTTTCATCATTTTTAGACCATTCTCTGGGAACTGGATAGATGGGTGCAGAAAAACCAGTTTCTAAAATACAGAGACCAGTCTGTCTGCCACCAACAACCATGATGCATTAAAAGTTGTCTAAGCCCACTTTCTTCACCATTTTGATGCTCGGTTTGAGCCTCAGCAAGTTGTGTTCTTCACATCTTGATGCCTGAGTACATTGGGTTGCTGCATTGTGACTGGCTGATTCACTGTTTGAGCTACCATGCAATTGAACAAATGTGCCTAATTATGTGGAAAGCAAGTGTATGTATGACTAGATACATGGAGCTACCGTCTTTAATAAACCTACATCTTGCTCCAGGGGATGATGTTTTCATGTGGAACAGTTGGCTTGCATGTTTGTTTTGGTGAGTCATTGATAATTCAGCTTATAAAATATCTGAGACTTCTCAAGTTAATTGTATCTAAAGAAAACATATAAACTTCTTTTACATAAAGGTAGTGCTTTGTTTTGAACATTTGAAAACCTAGTGATTGGTGCCTCAGCTCTGTCCTACAGTTAAAGCTGCCTGGGCTATCTGAGCACAGCACATGAAACATGATAGACAGGGAGCTGCAGCAGTCAATACAGTTTGTCTTTCAAGGGTGAAAAATGCTAAGATTGTTAGTGAAAACTCAGATTTGTTTGATCAACAAAATAGTGTGCATGGCCTAAAATGCAGCTTTACAAACCAGGCACACAAAATGCGCTGACTTTTAAAAAGTGGCTGTGGGGCAGACAGAGTCACAAACAGTAAGTAGACAAATAAGATTTTGAGAAAAGAGTTTACTATGTGAAACATTTCTGATAATGTAAAAATGCCCTTATTTGGTCCTGGTTCTAACACTTGGGATCCAGTTTGGACATCCACATTATGAAAAATGTGGGTTTTATAGAAAGAAGCCCACAAATGACGTAAATGGTTGATGCACTAGATGGAAAGATGGGACTGCCTGGCCCACGCTGTCTTTGTGGTTCTGACCTATCTCAGACTGATGAATGGATATGTGTGTGTTTCACTGTATTTGTGGAAAAGTGTGCTAGTAATGTTTAATAGTACCTAAGCCTGTGTATTTGAGAGACAGAAACAGAAGAATGAAGAGAGCCCAGAAAGAGAAAAAGGTCTTCCACATAAATCCTGACTGCAGAGTGAAGTAGGTTATAGGCTTTATAGATTGGGATAATTGTGCCACAATGAATGTGTGTGTGTGAGAATGTATGTGTATGTCTGAAAGCGCACATGGGAAGGATGGTCTGTGCCATCTGTCTCCCACTCCCCTCACTGAGACACTAATTACAGGACTTTACACTTCACTCCACCACCCTCATCATTGGTCTAACTACACACACTGTGAGCTGTACGGTGGTTTGGGATCGGGAGCCTTTGTCTGTTTCATTTCCCACTGTTCCCTTGTCTTTTCTCTGTGTGCTCTTTTTTCACATAATGATCCAGGTCTTCCCTTCTTTTTTCATCTCTATCATTTCATATGTTTTCTCCTTTTTTTTTTTTTATAAATCTAATTTATGTAGAAAACAGATTAGTTATACCCAGTTGGAAACCCTCTGGTGTTTAAACATGTCCAGAGATTTAAAAAACAAAGATCGATTGGAGAGCTTTGATATTTCCTTCAATCATGACAAAGAATGGAAGGAGATAAAAGTAGGGAGAATTAGAAACCAGAAAGGGGAATCCTATCACATCCGTCGCCAGTGTGCACAACCCTTTATTAGCATAAATTCCAGGTCACCCACTTTCTCTGGCAAAGAAAGGGGAGCCACGATGGGGATATGCTTTCACTGGCATAAAGTCAAGCTTCTAAGGGTGGTCCAGAAGAAAGCAAGTTATCGCAGTCAGCATACACTGCTTGTGTGAAAGTATTGATACCTCTTAAATGTTTTCACATTTTTCACATTAAAACCAAAAATATCAAGGTATTTATTTGGTTTTTATGTAGTTGAACAACACAAGGTATTTTTTTTTTTTTTTTACATTTGTAAAAATACAAATTAGAAAAATGTGGCATGCAGTTGTACTTGTCCCCCTTTGCTCTGATACCCCTCAATGAAATCCAGTCTAAGATGCTTGATTCAGAAGTCATCTAGTAAAACAGAGTCCAGCTGTGTGTAGCTTAATCTCAGTAGAAATAGAACTATAATCGGAAGGCCTCACAGATTCGTTAGAGAACAAGTCTGATGCCTCACAGCATCATGAAGACCAAGAAACACGGCAGACAGGTCAGGGAAAAAGATGTGGAGACAGTTAAGGCAGGGTTAGGTTATAAAAAATATGCCAAAATTTAAACATCTCACCAAGCACTGTTCAATACATTTTCTTAAAATGGAAAGAGTATGGCACACCTACAACCCTCTCAGGAGTTCTCTATCCACTTGAATTGACAAACTAGACAAGGAGAGCATTAATCAGAGAGGCAGCCAAGAAGCCGTTGGTAACTCTGGAGGAGCTACAAACTCAACTGGAAAAATATGTTCATTACAACTAGCACTATACCCACCCCAAACACACCATCTCCACAGTCAAACATGGCGGTGGCAGCATTATGTCTTGGGTATGCTGTTCCTTGGGAAGCTGATCAGAGTTGAAGGGAAGATGGGTGGAGCTAAATACAGGGCAATCCTAGAAGAAAACCTGTTAGATGCTGCAAATGACTTGAGAATTTTAGAATTCCCGTCCTATCAGAATGACAACCATAAACAGGACAACAATGAAGTGATTTAGATTTAGATCAAAGCATATTCAGGTGTTAGAACGACCCAATCAAAATTCAAATCTAAATCCAATAGGGAATCTTTGGTAAGACTTGGCAATTGAAGTTCACAGATGCTCTTCATCCAATCTGTCTGCGCTTGTGCTATTTTGCGAAGAAGAATTGAAAAAAAGGTTTGTCTCTTGGTTTGGAAAGCTGGCAGAGACATACCCCAAAAGACTTGCAGATATAATTGCAGCTAAAGTTAGTTCTACAAGTATTGACTACACAAGATAGTTCAGTATGTATGCAGGCCACATCTGGTATTTTTAAAGAACTGTAAAAACCAGGTATCTCTTTTTCTTTTACGTCAAATTATGCTCTATTTTTTTTTTGGCATATCATATAGAATAAAAAATTAGGTTTGTCATTGTATTGTGAAAAATTTGAAAAAGTTCTACTGATGTGAATACTTTTGCAAGACAACATATAGATTTGTGTAGTTGTCTCTTCTCAGCTGTTGCAAAAGTAATTTTATCACTAAAACTGTTTTGCCTCTCCTTTTCTATGACTTTTCCAGGTAACTATGGTGAAAGTGGGATGGAAGCATTCAAAGACATGGCGGCCAAGGAGGGCATCTGTATAGCCCACTCAGGTAAAGTTGATAGTGGTCAAAGTAACCATAGATAATGTATCAAGTCTGAGCCTTCTCAATAAATATATTAATTTACTTTTTAAAGTTGGATTCATTTAAAATGTTATATTGATTTAGTGTTTATTCAGTCACAAAGATAATGACGGAAAGTACACCTACAAGAGATTTTATTCCCACTAAGTGGTGTTTATGCATATAAAAGAGCACTTGTGTCAGTTATTGTTTTTGTCTGTTTGCTACCTCTTATGATTAATGTTGTCAACACTGATAAGCCAGCACATTATTTTCTAAAACCCACAGTGGACATGCACTAATAAAGGAAGGTGCACCTTTTCTGAATCATATAGAAGAACAAAAGCTTCATTCACTAAATATTTCCACTTTGTGTTTGTGAAGACAAGACATTGTGCCACAGAAATACTCAGGATCCACTCCGTAGATGAAGAAACTGAGACAAGCACATCATAAGTGTCAGCGACTTATTTCTCGCACGTTTTCCCCTAGGTAAAATCTGGAGCAATGCTGGGGAGGAGAGCTTTAATCATCTGCTGAGGAGACTGTTGGTGCACAAGGAGAAGGCCAGAGTAGTGGCATGTTTTTGTGAAGGCATGACCGTTCGCAACATCCTCATGGCTATGAAACGCATGGACGTGGTCGGACAGTTTCTCCTTGTTGGCAGGTCAGTTTGGCTTTAAAGCGATTTTCTGTCATGTTGATAGATGTTTGATTTCCCATAGGTCCTCTAAGAAAAAGACTCCTATGCTCAATCCGAACACAGTCCACAGAATATAAAACATAAAACTCAGATAAAAAAAAAATCCCAAATGTGTCACTGAAGTGATACAGACATAAAGAAACTGATTTAAAAGGAATTTGGGAGGAATTCACAAAGCAATGCAATTTGCTCCATATTTTGCACTTTTTTACATGCACTATATCCCTTACTTTTGCATCAAATTTACTCTGCAAATTTTACTAAACACATGGAAATGAGTACATGTCTATAAGGTAATACCAGGTCTCAGTTCAATACATTAATAAAAGCAATGATAATCATAATTTAAAACTAGTTTTAAAGCATAGAAAAATAACACAATCCATTTCATCTGTACTATATTCAGTTCAACTCACTCCCTAAATATGTTTTAGATTGTGTGGTATCCATTTTTCTGAACAGCAACAGATATAATCAACAAGTCAACAAATACAGCTTCAGTCGTCAATAAACTCACATTTTACTCCTGTTGACATCCTTTGAATCAGATGGCAGTGCAAGACTAAAATTGCATTTTTACTCTTGGTTTTGAGATGAAATTTGCTCAATTTCTCTATTTTAAAAGTCAATCTTTCTTTGCTTGCAGTTTGAGAATTTGATAGACATGTAAACTCTGGTTTGGTTGTGGTCTGCTTGTGCCTTTTAACATGCATACATAGTCTCTTGAGCATGTCCTTATATGCCAAAGACAAATGAATTGCACATGATGCTTTGTCACTTAAAAATGTTCTTTAATTTCTTAGCAAAAGGAACTTTGAAAAAAGGAAATTCATTATATGTTAATCTGTGCATTTGTGTTTCTGAAAGCTCCGCTATAGCAGCCTCAGCTTTAGTTGTCATGCCAACTGTTAATTAACATAGGATGAATAATTATTTCAACACCTTTTGTCACCCAATTTGTAGACAATAAAACAGGTCTTTGATAGAATGGGAACAATATTCTGTGATTAGCATTAAAATACCAAAAGCATAATTCTTTTCAATTCTACTTTTCCCCCAGAGATCTGTGCTGTGTTTCAATCATCGTAACCTGCATCATTTGTGTTGTCATCGTCAGCATGATGCTTATTATCATCTCTCTCATCTCACTCATCACTCTCCTCATCACCAGTGTCTTCATCGTCATCTTCCTCTGAAACTGAGGTAAAGCCATTGACCGCAGTGAATCTGTTGTTTGTCGAGCAACGAGAGATGAAAGCAAAATGGGACAGAGAAATCTTATGAAACAGAGATAAGCTTTCTGTTCTCATAAAGTTAAAGAAGGGGTTTATTTGCAGCTTTGATAAACTAAAGTTTTTAAGTTGACTATATTTGACAAAATTATCATGATGCAAATTTTTGCCTTCAAAATAAATTCAATTCACTTAGCAGAAAAATTATCAAACAACCTCCCAAGACACTTCAAGCGTCACACATGAGATGGTTTGCTGCAAAGAACAAGCGTTGGTAGAGGAACAGGTACCCCCCACCA
This sequence comes from Anableps anableps, assembly GCA_014839685.1. Classification (NCBI taxonomy): domain Eukaryota; kingdom Metazoa; phylum Chordata; class Actinopteri; order Cyprinodontiformes; family Anablepidae; genus Anableps; species Anableps anableps. The sequence continues at coordinate 19,947,606 of CM026068.1, read as the reverse complement.
CCACAAAAAAACAAACAAACAAACAAAAAACCGCCCGATGATACTGAATCAACCATTTATCTTGATTCAGGGGAGCAAACTTCAACAAGTCAAGATTTGAGAACTTGAGAAATTAAATGTAAATGGCAGGTTGGGTGGATATTTTACATTGGGCTTGAGTTTCTTTCTCTGCTGTTCTTTCACGATCTGAAATAGCAGCATCTTTATTCACCTTACATCCAAGACTCACCCAAAACTTGGAAAGGTAATTGCAGACAGTGTACTGTCAGGATCAGATTAACTAGTCAAAACATCGTTCAGACCCATAGAAACTTTTCAACAATTTAGCTTTTCATTTACTGAAAATAGACTTTAACATTTCCTTTGATGGGAGAGTTTTTACTTCATGTCTTTTGGTCCTCTGTGTCTGGCCAGTCGGTTTTGATTCAGTCCAGTTAATTGAATATCAGCCTCCATTAGCATCTATATCATAAACGGACTGCAGTTACAAATTAGAGACGGTCATGGGTGGATACCCCACTCACTGGGGGTCTGCGGAGTGAAGTTCTGATTAAGCCAGCTGGGCAGACGTTCATTTAGCACGAGATAATTACATTACCAAAAGAGCATACAGATGATGATGAAGCAGATTATTCCACTTCCTTGGACAGATAGTTTAAAAATACTTAATGGCTTTTTTTTGTCAGGGTTTAAAAATGTCTTAAAATTGTCTGGTCAATCAGTCGTGTGGCCTGTCCCTTTTTGGAGGCACTGATTTCATATTTTCATTTTCTGTCCTCTTTGCATGAATTGGTTTTTGAGGACCAGAAATAAAACCCTGCTAGACTGATGTTATGTATTTTGAGATTCAAGAATAGGAATTCATGCATACAAGGAAATAGTGTTTAAAGCAACAGCAACTATCAAAATGCTTAACAATGTCAGGGATCTCATGACAGTTGTTGGTTCTTATAAGAAGACAAATTGGTTTATGTAGTTTCTTTTTTGCTTAATAAAGGAAATCATCATTTGAAAAACTGCTTAATACATTTACCTCACATTATCTTTACAGAAAAAATAGGTAAGCGACTATATACTTTTTTATATCACTGTATTATGAACAAAATACAATGCTGTGATAAAAATATTTAATTCTACATATCTGAGGTTTTTAGTGTGCTCTGAGTTTTTCTGAAATTCTTCCATTTTGGCTTTTAATATTGAGCTTAATAATGCGATAATGGAGTTGGTGGTGTGTTGTTTAGTATGCTTGGTGTTGTATTTCAAATAAAGACCAGATCATTTCTATGTTAAAATTTAAAATTTGTACTAGTGGACGGTACACTTTTTACTTATCATGACTTAAAATGCAAAAGTAGCATTTAACTTCTAAAGTTTTGCTTGATTCAGTAAAAGTATAGATGCCACAGTGCTAAACTAAACTGTTATGAATTTATTTCTCCCATACAGTTGGCCAAATAAATGATAAATACAGAAATAAAGTACTCGGTTAACACATCACCAGGAGACTTACATGCACTCTTAGCAGTGCAGACACACAGGCACACCTATTTGCTCCAGTCTATTGATTGTTTCAGTCCTATAATTCCTTGTGGTGCCAGAGGGCTGCATACTCATTAATGAGTGGCTGGGTTGAGATACATGACTGTTGGCATATAGGACTCACAGCCAGGTCTTTACACACATTAACATCCATGGCTTTTGAGAGCACAAACTGGCTTTCTATCATATCAAGGTTAAGACACTATCTTTTATTTTACTTTATATAACGCGTCCTCTACTTACTGAACAGTGAGGTCTTACTAATGGCAGACACAGATCACTTTCAGCATCTGTGTCTCTTCCACCTATATCTTTTAGCTGTAGAGCAGTTTGTTATAAAATCAGTGACTTATGTGGTGACATAACAGAGACATCGTTTTCTTTTTATAGTCTGGTCTGTTATTACAGTGTGATATATGTGTTGCTCCCAAGTCCAGCTTGCAACCCCTGATCTGTTGGTGTATGTTATCTCCATTTTTGCAATTTATGATCTGTTGTTTTTCTGATTTGAAGCAGCTCTGCATTACATATCATGCTGATGTAATCTTATGCTGTTCATAATATTGATGTTAACAACAAAAAAAGAAAGAATCTCAACCTTGGTTGCAAAACAAAAATTTGATTAGAGAATGTCTTAAAAACAATGGATCACAGGTTTTGCAGCATGCCCTGCAGTTTTTGGAGTGCAGGTGAATTTCCATGGCAGCCACAATGGAACCAAGGCTAAATTTTGCATTTAGTAACTCTGCTGAAAGAATGACTGCATTGGTGAATGAATCGAAAACAAGAGTAGTTTGAATCAGAAGTCAAGCAGACTCTCTCTGGAGATCATCCCACATAAGTCTGCACCCCTTCTGTCTGCTGTTGCCATGGAAATATCCTCAACCATATTTGGATGAATCCAGCATAGCAGCAGGGTGATACTACATGCGGCGCATGCGCATGTGTTTATGTGAATGGGTTTGTGCATGCGTGGGTGATCTGTGTGTATAAGTCTGTATGACTGGATCATTAAAAGTGTTTTGCTTGAGATTGTTGACTTATACTAAATAGATAAACGACTAAAAACACGCTTATTAACAATATGATTAAAGGCGCATTTTCTTTTTTTGACCTTCCTAAGCAGCTCTTCTTCCTGTTTTTCCTTTTTTTTCTCCACTTTCTCAGGGCTTTATCCTTATATCCCCATTTCTCTGTGTCCCTCACTGAATCCACCTACCTGGATTCTATCAGACTGTAACAGTGTGATTTATACAAGACAGCTTCCTATGATTGTTTATTCAAGGTCATAGCCTCCCATCTCCCCATAATATTCAGTTCTGGCTTTCTTGAGGTTTCTGGTTAGGAAAAATTAGGAAGAGAAATCTGAGAGTCTGAAAGCAGAAAGTTTGTGAAATAGATTTTTGGTGTTATACACGTGTTTGTTATTCAAATGAGCTCAAACCTTTAGAGCAGGCAGACGGATGGACAAAGACAAGGACCAGTTCAGCAAGAAGAGGACGTTTGGTGTTGAGACATTGTTGTTGTAAAGGTTTTCCTTCTAAACATGGAAAATTGAAATGTAATATGTGATTATCTGGGGTAATAGGCACATTTCTACTTTACACGTATGCACCCAGAGATTTCCTGGTTGTGAATGGATTTGAATCTGTGTTATGTTTTCTAGCGTTATGGTAATTTGCCCGTGTCATTTAATAGGGGAAATCTTGGAAATTAATCCTGCTCCATTTTTCATACATTTGTGAAAAAGTACTGCTACTAATTAAACACTGAGGAATTTGCTGTAATGAATGATGGATGGTTAAGAGGGGAGGAGGAAGATACAGAGAATGTTGCTTTATTGCGTGTGTTGTTACATGGGTTATTCTGTAGCCTCTTTCACAAACATTTCAAGTCGGATTTTATTCGATTTACGTCACATGCTGCGTACAGTATGAGTTTTAAAATTTAGAATGGGAAATGTCTGATGCCCTTGTGCTATTCTGGCTTTGATTCTCCTCCCTATTATCTTTATTGTAGTAAGCTGTTACACAACCATGTTTACAGCTGGACTTTTTTGTCTCACTATGCTGTCCCCCATGTAAATGTCAGTATTTATTATGCAAATTAGTCAAACTAAGCATAATTGAGCATAACTCTGACTGGAAGATGGAGTCAAAGTTTTTCCAATATGCGTTAACCTGCATTAGTGGGATAAGTACATCATCTTGACAAGATTAGGGACAGAGGTGGTTTGAAGCAAATTTGTAGCAATAGTCTACAAAGGAATAACTCTATACTTTTCCATGATATTCACTGATTTCTGCTGAACAAATGTTCCTTGTTCTGAGGTCCAGGTTGGAACACAGGAGACTGGGCCGTTGAGGTAGCTGCTCTTAAACTGTGGAGTAATCTCCCCCTGCACATTAAGAGTTCTAACATTTTTTTAAAAACAGGTTTAAAAGTCTGCCTTTTTTTTTTTTTTTTTTTTTTTTTTTTTTTTTTTTTACTGGATTTTAGATCTTGTCTGTTTGATGTCATTTTATTGTCTTCTGGTTTTTTATGAGTTTTTAAGCACATTTTATGAGTTTTTAAGCACATGTTTTTAAAATCAGCATTTTGTTCTTCTTTCATTGTCAATGTCAATTTATTTTTAAAGCACATTTAAAACCACACAAGTTGTAAACTACAACTTAATTTTGGGGCGACAGTGGCTCAGGAGGTAGGGTTTCGTCCTGTAACTGGTGGGTTGCCAGTTCAAACTCCCACTTTGTCTGTCTCAGTCATTGTGTCCTTGGGCAAAACACTTCACCCACCTTGCCTGGTGGTGGTGGTAAGAGGTGCCCGGCAGCACTGATTGTATGGCAGCCTTGCTTCACTTCTGTTATTCTTCCCCAGGGCAATTGTGGCTACAGTGTAAATCACCACCATGTGTGCCAGAATGGGTGAATGACTGAATGTAGTGTAAAACACTTTGGGGTCCTCTGGTCTAGATAAAGCGTGATACAAGTACAAGCATTTACTGGAAGCTGGAAAACAGAAGTGTCAGGAAATTATTGAAAACTATTGACGTTTTTCTGTATTGATTTCTGTATTGCTAAGTTTTTCACAAAATGGGCCCATGCACACCTGCCTTGGTAATCCAACCAATGAAATTTTAATCTTACTCTTCTAGATTTTTAGCTTTTAGGAAAATTGATTTCTAAAGGACAATAAATCCCATATTTGTCCTATCCAGAGTGCTCAGTTGGATCATTTTGCTAGCAAAAGGCCCTTCATCTTTCACAGGTTGGTACACTGCTTTGGCATCGACTGTATTTAAAATTTGTTTTATTGTCTTACATGATGGCCCTTTTTCCCTGTGAGTTTGATAAGAAAAATATTTCATGAAAGTACCTTGGATATATGTGATCCCCTGTGTCACAAGTGTCAAACACATATCAAAGAATTCTCACAGGAAGTGTATGTCTTCACATTTTAAACCTCAATAAAACTCTAGGTTGACTTCAAAAAGCTGTTGAACTGAAACTCCCCTATATATCAAAGAATTTTTATTCAGCTCACCAGTGTTTCCCTGCTATTTTCTGTCAGTACCTGTCTTTGTCTTTTGCCCTCTGTTTCCTTTCTCTTTTTGCACACTCTTGACTTTTTGACACTTTGCTTTTCTCTCTTCATGTCTTTGCCTTTTTTCCGCTCCCTGGTTTCTCCATAGATGGACAGAAGATTCTGTGAATAAGGTGTAAAGTTTGCACAATTAAATAAGCATGGCTAAACACATGGCTAAATTAATCCTTTATAAATTTCAACAATAGATTACTTTGGGACAAGCAAGATAGAGGGACAGTGGAAGATGCTTGGCTTAAACCATTAAAAGAACCTATAATGATCCATATTCAGTCTTCGGGTTGAAGCTGCCAGGTTTTTTTAAAGACCTGATATTTTAAAGAGTTTATTACACCATATACTCTAGCAAGATTACCAGGGCCTTTGGAACATGGAAGCACCCACAGTATCACAGATTCCCCACCATACCTAACAGTGGTTGTGAGGTGCTTTCTATATGTTCATCCTTAATATCACTCCAAACACACCTGGAGAGTTTGTTGCTGAAAAGCTTGATCAGATTAGGTTTTCAGTTAATGTCCGAGTAGGATTTAGGTGTGTGATAGTAGGACAGAAAAGTCATATTGCTGGCATGGCTCCCAAAGAACAGATTAGCTTGTTGATGGCATTTTATGGTTGTTATGGAGACTTGGTGAGCCTCAGCTGCCACTCTGCAGGTCTGCAGCAGTGAATTTTTAAGATTTTTTTTAACTCCCTGACTATCATTTTCTTTGTACATTATGGTAAGGATAACTTGGAGTTTCAGGTATTTTAAGGTTTTTATTGCTTTGACTGCAGATTTAGGCAAGATTAGGTGACTTGCTGCTTTCTCGCAGAACATCCCAGTCTTTTGAGATCAACACACATCTCACTTGAACAGCATGATCTTGTCTTTCCAATTTTGCCGAGTGGCAAGGAAGAATGGACCTAGGTATCGACACAGAAAATGGAATTCATACTGAAAACTAGTAGTACTAAGGTATTGCTGCTAGTGTTGCCACAAACTATTGCAGGGTATCTTGATGGTATCTTGGTGTGTCATGGGGTGTACTTAATGTTTATACACTCATTTACCATTTTGGTTTAACCTTTGTTTAATTAAAAACCGAGAGTTGTAGGGATCTTTAAAGCTGAGATTAGATTTAAATAATTGTAGAACCCAATAAAGCTCAGATTGTTTTATTATTCACTGATAAAAAAAACTTCATTCATTTTAGCACGACTATAGGTCAATCCATATATTGTATCTGTGAAATTATGAGTCCATTTGACAACAAAGAGGCTAAAGAAGCAAAATTTATTCCCGTAAATGAACAGATCGCCACAGAGTGTGTTAAAAGTATGGTTTTGAGTTCTCTGAAATAAGATTACACCATACTACATCTAGGGCTTGAATTGGGTCTATTGCTGCCCTGACCTTGTACTGCTTCTTCATAACAATTTGAGTCTGTGATTTTTAGCCACACAAAAATTAGGCTCTATAGTGTTTTAATTAATTACTTATTTATTGCATAAGGAAGTTTGAAAGAAATTAATTTTCATCAGTTAATGATTGATAATTGTTAAACACCTGTTTCCTTCCTTTTATTTCAAAGGAAGACATAATGCTGCAGGAATATAACACTGCTGTACACACAATTTGCTAACCAGCTAAACAAAGCTGCCATGGTATTTGAACCTTTTAAACATTTCGCTGCATGGGTGCCGGAATCAATGCAACTGGGATTCCAGTGTTGCAGCAATAACCCTATTATAGCATCACTTAATCTCATGCTGTCTGCACTGACTCACTCACCTCAGGATGCTGAATTCTTGAAAATAAAACTGACAGCATTACCTACTCTGTGATTATTTCAGCTCCACTTAGGGACACTCAGAGCAGTGACATTTTATTCCTGGAGCATTTTATATAAATATAGAATATAACAATAATCTAAAAATAAAACAAGGTGGTGAAGCAACAAAAGTTACATTCCCTGTTCTAAAGCACTAAAACAGAGTGGATTCACATCCTTCATCTCAATACAAACAGAGTATTGAATGGGAGCACATTAAAAATAACACATATACTTCTGATATTCCAAAAAATTATGTTCATGTCCTCACATTTCAATCCATGTAACAGACCTTTTACAACATACCAACACTCAAGGTAAGACCAGAAACAGTGTGAAAGCAGCTTTGCTTTTTTTTATCCATAAATATTAAAGTGATTGCCTTATTATTTATTTATATATCCTAAATGAGTTCACTGGGCTCTTCTGCCTTTGTGCACCAGTTTATCTTTATCTTTATTGAGATTTCACCCTTGCAACATGAAAATCACATAAAAATTCAGGAAAAATGTAACGTAGAACAATGAGTCTCTTGACAGGGTATTAGTAGGTTTTTTAGTATGTAGGGCAGACCCAGAGGCATGCAGACCTGCTCACACACCTCCACATAACACTTGACCCAAATAATATACAGCTGTCAATGGTCTCTAACATGCAGACACAGAGCTGCATATTTATACTCAAAACAATGTTGCGTTCAAACTGACCAGCATTTGCATCACCTGGACAAGTGCAGGCATTGGTACATACAGACTTTGACATGAGGAGACATACAAATACACACAGAATTTATCCTCTTATTGCTCTCTGAGGGAATGGTCTTATCCTCTTACAGCACTCCAATGGGAAAAGGGCTTGGAATTATAGAGTATAGGGAGGGGATGAGAGACAGACAGTGATAGTAGGGCTGAGGAGCAAAGAAACCATAGTGCAGAGTAAATAAATATCTTTCACTTTGAGATGTTGCATTTGTTTGATTGCTTTGATCAGTAGAACAGATTGTTTGCAGTGTTTTTCTGTTTTAAACTTCTTCTTTGGCATGCTGTTGCTCATTTTCTAGAGGGATTAATCTGACTGTTACATCAGTGGTTCTGCGTTCTCAAGCACATTAATACACTCACACAACCAACCTTATACACATCATAATCCTTTTAATGGTTGTTTCCACAGTAATCCACACCATAATAAATTTTCCTCTTTCATGTTTGATATTCAAAGGTTCCTGTTCATACAAACCTTTTTAAGAAGGAAATAACCTTTGCATTTTGTGCTCATTGCCTCTGCTTCACTCCCATTACATGTCAACACTTGACTTTTTTGTCTTTATACTTTATTTCATAACCTTTACAGATGCTTTGTCTCCTCTGCACAATGCACTTCATCCATCACGCATTTGAAAGGCTATCTGTAAGCTGCTGGGCTATCTCCTGAAGTGTCTGGACAGGAAATAAATGGGTCCTTAATTTAGCTCAGCCTTGGAGTTAATTAAAAGAAATGTGAACTTTTATTCATCTGAGGAATGACAGTGGGACTCCAATGAAGGAAAACATATGAACTTTGAGAAAGTGGAACAGCTGAGTCTTATGTCTGATACCATAATGCAAAACCAGTCTATTGCTTTTGTGTGACGAGGACTTAAAATAGCTATGATGACAAATCTTCACCTCATATTTCCATTAGAATTATTTGCCCTCATCTAAGACATCCACATATTGGTTTGTGTAATGAATAGCTGCAATTAGGTTTACTATAGAGATGGTACATTGGAAAGGTATTAACATCTTGAACTGAAAACTTTTTAGTCATGTTACAACCACTAATTCTCTTGAATTGTATTGGGATTTCATGTGATGAATCAACTTAAAGTAGCTGATTATTTTGTAGCAGAAGGAAATAATACAAGGTTTGTTTTCTTGCATAAGGCATATTTGGTGATGTTGAAATTGATAGTTGTCTGACACACATGGCATGTTGCACGTAGTTCACCAAATTCAGGTTCAACTCAGATGTTTGCTGTGTCCCCTACATGGCTTGTGTTAAACTGTAAGCATGAATTCTTACAGCTTTTCCTCAACAATGGCTTCCTTCTTGCCACTCTTCTATAAGGGCCAGAATTGGGAAGTGCATAACTAATAGTTGTCCTGTCTGCAGATTCTCCCAAATGAACTGTGAATCTCTGCAGCTCCTCTTAGCTGTTTCTCTGCATAATGCTTTCTTTCCCTGGTCTATCAGTTTAGGTGGAAAGCCATGTCCTGGTAGTTTTGCAGTTGTGCCATACTTTACATTTGCCACTTTCCAATGTTACTTTCAGTGATTTAACATTTGCTATTTGACTTGGAAAGAAGGACTTGTGAAGTTTGCTTCCTAACAGTGTAGCTTACTTTGTTTAGGTAGAGCTTACATAAGAGCTGCCAATCTGGAATTTACAAGCATTTGGTGAAATCTTGAAGGTGTCACATTGCATTAGTAGCTTTCAAGCCACACATAGACTGCAGTCTGCAGGTGTCGGCCAGGTGCAGCGTCTACCGAAGGAGGTGTAAGACTTAAATCCGCTTTGCAGTTGTTACCCATTTAATTAAAAAAAAAAAAAAAAATAAAAAAAAAAAAAAAAAAAAAAAAAAAATCTAACATTAGATTGCTGCCCAAACGTGGAGATGATTTCTTTTAACCTGCGTGTCAAGTGACATTTATTCTTCTCAAACTCCATCAAACGCATGCCAGAGACCTATTATGCATTTGTCTCCCATGCTCTCCCTTCTTCCAGGGAGTTAGGAGACATGGGTGTGATGTGTGCTGTATCGCAGCCCCCGCATAGCTTGTTACCATAGCAACGACTGAGACGGAGGGCGATAAAAAATGATGGAAAGACAGAGATAGTGTGTAAAAGAGAGGAAGTTTGCAAAAAAAGGGATCAAGAGGTTTATTCGTGTGCTATAAATGTTCTTCCATCTGTGTCCTTGTGCAATAATGGGAGATCCTTCAGCTAACAGCTCTCAGGCAGAATTATGCTGTTTAAGCAAAATGGCCTAAGTCAATGGAGCCCTTTCAACTTTTGTGCTGTGACCCATAAAAATGTATGCCAAATCTGTTGAAACTTAGTTTCAATTATTTAGAGACTCATCATGTCAAAATCTATTCAGTTTGCAAAGTGCTCAAACTACAGATTTTTAAACTTATTAAATAAATTGATGCTAATAACACCAGCGGCGCAGCGAAGCCTGCCTTTTCACAGAGAGCGAGTGCCAGACAGAAGGATTGTTCGAGAATCCAGACAGAGTGGCAGAAGAGGTCGTGGTGAAGAAAATATCCTCTCAGTGGCAGCAAAACATTTTTCCTCACTCATTATTAAAGTAATTCATGCTTTTATTAAATTATTGTATTTCTTTAATTTGGGAAATTAAAAGACAAGAACGAGATAACATCTGTGTCCTAAAAAAGAGCAAGTCTACTCTTCAGCCCAAAATGCTAAGTTTTTTTTTTTTTAAAGAACTTTCACTTTGCTTTTCAGTTAACTGACATTCATTGTTTAAAATTAAGAAATTTCTAAATCATCTAAACATTTTCATGTACTTGATTTAAATATAATCATAAAAATGCTAGAAGTCTTAATTTTGATTCACAGAATTATTTCAGTGTGTGTATTTTGTAATCCATATTGACAATGATGTCTTTGATTGGGTGCTCATCATTTTATGCCTTTATCTTTCTGTGCTTTGCAACTTTGATCATTTCATCCTCAACTTTTTGGGTATGCAAAGAAACCCTCTGTTAAGTTGTTACATACAGCCCATGCTTCAGTTTGTATTCACCTCGAGAACATTTCATACCCATTTTGACAATAGATGATTTAAAGAAATTTTCTGGAATCTACTCATATTCTGTTCTATGGAAATATCCTTTTGAGATTAATAAATTATATCTACATAGACAAGGTTGTTCAGAGTTATTTTAATGTTATCAGGGTTTATAAGTTCTCATATTTCAATAACTCAATTGACCCAGTTGGACCCACAATCAATTAAAATAGGGAGTACTATGAATCCTTTAGAAAATAATACATAATATTCCAAGTGAGATTTGTGCATTTTTTTGTTTTTTCACCACAATTCCTCAAAAGAATTTATCTAAAATAGAAATAAAGTTACATACAGTGGTTAAAAGTCTAAGGGAACAAAATTATTTATATTTGCAAATTGAAGGCTGGGATGAAGTGTCAAAGCTTATGTAAGAAACGGAACTGAAAGTTGTCAAAGGGTCAGAATAACCCACAGCCATTTGACCAAATGATACAAAACAAACAGATGATATGAAGGGAATTCAGAAAAATGGAAGCAAAATCACACACGCACATTTCTCATAGGATAGAACCCTTATAAATCTAGATTTGACATAAACATGACGCACATCGAAATAATCACACGTTATTGTTATGCTACATTTAATTTATCTCCAAAAATCAATGTAACAGTTAAATGAGAAAAACTAGTATGTAATTGGATTACCAAGTTTGATCACTTTGCTGGTATGATAGAAGATAAATATTTATTGCTATATTTGAAAGGAGGGACTTGTTTGTTAGGGAATGCACCAAAAATAAACCTTCTGTGACCTGGCTACAAGCTGATTGGTTCATAAAAACATTTGTGCAGAGACGTGTTTAAGGCAAGAATAAAACACCAGAATCTTTCTTTAAATATCCATCCATCCATTATCCATCACGCTTATCCATGCAGGGTCGCGAGGGGGGCTGGTGCCTATCTCCAGCAGTCATCGGGCGAGAGGTGGGGTACACCCTGGACAGGTCGCCAATCTTTCTTTAAATATGTAGTGTTAAAACAGTAATCAACAGTTTTTATTCTCAAGCTTCCAATTAACAGAAAGAAACAGAAATAATGTGGGTTAGATTAAGTAGCCTACATATGACCCTGGAATTACATGGTGTTAAACTCGTCCACCAGTTGCTGTCTTGCTGTAATGTTATATCAGCATTACTGGTTGTGTTACCAAAGCAACCAGGAAATTCCTGTTCAGGGAATGTAGTTCTTTGTGGAACTTGGGAGTCATAGCCACGTTGGTCTGAAATCATCTGTAACAGTCAAAGCTTTGTAATAATATTTGATCAGGCTAAAATTAATCAGAAATAGGTGTGATACCCCTAATAATGTCTATGCTACTTGCAGATGAAGTCATTTATTTATGTTTGATAGAATCACAAAAAAACACTGAGGCATGTTTTACAAATCAGAAGTGGGGAATTCATTAAAGCTCATAATGAAACAGTTAATTTACTGTAGATCTGTCTGTTCCTCCCTTTGCTCTCTTTCTGATAAGCACACTCTCCCAGATGCACACATGATTCTGTGGGCGATAAGCTGGATGCTCATTATCGGGCATTAACTGCACTGCTCACTAATCCCTGCTGTCAAACAGACTGACTAGCAGTATGTGTGTGTGTCCATGCGTGAAGGCCCAACCAGTATAATTATTGCCACCATGCAAAGCAGGAAATAGCTCTGACTCCTGTTTCTAAGCCACGGGCATATCATTACGTTACATAAAATTGTTTGCTGATAGATGTGCATTTCCATATGCCAGGAAGTGTGTTCCAGGATATGCTGTTTTACATGCACCTAAGCCTAGACATTTCCATCATGCACTCATTGTGGACATTGACATGAAAGCAGTATTGCACTTTGAGCACTGCACAAAGTGACAGAGAAGTACAAGGAGCTAAATGGGACATCTTTATGCATTTAGCTTTTGTGCAGTAGACTGTGCTATTTGTGCAGCTTTACAAAAGTGAGAAATTTCTCCAGATGCCCTTTCTAAATAACTTTTGCAGACTGTTACAAGTCATCAAATTATGTTGCCACTAGCATAGGGTCCAGAAAAAGAAACACTTGACTGAGAGGAGGCTAGATCAGATCTTTAACAAATTATGCTCTGGTATTTACTGCAGTAATATAAATGATGTTTAAAAAAGTTTAAATATACAATACTTTAAAAATGTATTTCAGATATCATCTGGTTTTGTTTTTTGTCACACTTGTATCAAACAAATTTTAATAGTCAAATATGCAATGATCTAATTAGTTATACAAATCGACAAGGCAATCTGAGAATAATTAGTTGTTCTTTAAACATAATAACTGGTTGTGTCACCATTGACAATAACAACTTGTATCAAATGTTTGTAATAACTGGCATTGGCACATCGCTGTGGAGAAATTTCGACCCTCTCTTCCTTGCAGCATTGTTTTAATTCAGCCACATTGAGTGTTTTCAAACATGAACGGCCTCTTTAAGATCATCCCACAGCATTTAATCGAATTAAGGTCCAGACTTTGACTAGACTCCTCCAAAAACTTAATTCAGTGTCTTTTGAGCCATTCAGAAGGGAATTTGCTAGTGTGCATTTGGTGATTGTTGTGACTGTTGCATAAGTACAAAAGCCCCAGACCATAACACTACCATCACCACGTTTGACTGTAGGCATGATGTTTTGGGTTTTTTTTTGCTGAAATGCTGTGTTAGCTTTATGCCAGATATAACAGGACACTGTCTTCCAAAAGGTTCTACTTTTACTTTTGTCCCATCTGTCCAGGTGGCACAGGAGGTAAAACATTTAGTTTTATATTTATGTTATATTTTCAGTTATATTTTCTCATGGGACCAGGGTCATTTGGATGCTCTTTCCTCCTGACAAATGAAATCATCATTTGAAACCTGGTTATTTTAATTTCTCCAAGTTATCTTTGAAATGAAAAATATTTTTGATGATTTGAAAACAAGGCTTGAAAACAGTGGTGCAGTTGGTACCGCTGTTGCCTTGCAGCAATACGGTCTTGGGTTCAAATTCTGACTGGGGGTCTTTTTGTATGGAGTTTGCATGTTCTCCCTGTGCATGTGTGGGTTCTTCTCTGGGTACTCCAGCTTCCTCCTACAGAACAAAAAAAAAAAAAAAAAAAAAGAAAAAACATGACTGTTAGGCTAATTGGTCTCTCAAAATTGTCTAAAGGTGTGAGTGTGTTTGTGTGCATGGTTGTTAGTCCTGTGTGTCTCTGTGTTGCCCTGTGATGGACTGGTGACCGATCCAGGATGTACCCTGCCTCTTGCCCAGAAACCGACCCTGCAAGGAAGAGCGGGTATAGACCATGAACAGATTTGAAAACATTTAAGTTTGACAAAAAACAAAAGCAGAAGTAATCTGTACAAGGGCACAGCTCTTTCAATTCTTAATGAGTGCATGTGTCTAATAGCTGAATTATTATGTTGAGTGTGGATGATTATCTTAACAATTACTTAAGATATGATGAGATGTCCCTTCAATGGTCCCCTTGGGGGAAAGTCAGGCATCACAGCAGCACAAACACAAGGAAATTACAGAAAAAGCTATAAACTACCATAAATAAGACCAGAAGTAAGAAATTTAAGTGCACAGATACTCTAAAATGTCATAATAGCATAGTGCCCTCTGAAAGTGTAATAGTAAACAGAAGTAACATCAGAAATCTATATGTACAAGTTTTGCAAATGCAAATTACGGTAGTGCAGAAGAGGAAAGTCGGCAATGTAAACAGTCTTAATGTTTTTATGCTTTGGGGTCTTGCAAATATAGACCCCAGATAGAGAGAGAAGTCAATCCAATTATTGAGAAAATAATTTTATTCAGGTTTTCCATCTTAATAACATTGTGTTGTTGAAAAAAGTTGCAAGTTTCTTAATGCCTTTACTAGAATATCTTAATGCCCTCTTACACACATTTTCTGCTACATTAAACAAGTATGACTCAGCCATATATTACTTACATGGGCAGTCAAAATACATGGTTCTTCATAATCACTAATTTTCTAATATGTTTTGCAATTCTTTGCTAAAATATTATTGCACATTGTGATATTTTTTAATAGCAGTACATTTGCAATTTAATGTGCAGCCAGACTTTAAATTGTTGATTTTCTATATTACCTTTATTTGTTTATTCCATAAATGTCCTCATTGCTATATATTGACAGGAGAATGGGTGTTGGATGCTTTGTTTATGGTCAAAGAGTCTTGACATGTAATGCATCAACTGAAATGCCACAAAGGTAATCAGAAGACTTCTAACTTCAATACTGCAATGACAGTGTTGAATTTGTCAACATTGTTGTCTGGCCCGATGCTTAAAAAGTGTTTAAAATGCTTAAGCTTTGGCACAGAGATTTTCAAATAGAACATCTCAGAGCGCAATGGGAAGCGGAGAGGAAAAAGAAAATGATAGTGAAGGGGTTCAAAAGGCTCAGATTGAGAAAAGGATCAGGGAAGAAAAAGACCAGAAGGCCACCATGGTGATAAAGATGAGGCCGAAATAAAAAAAGACTTAGAGAGGAAGAGTAATGTTATGCTGGAGGTGTATTACCCCAGCAGGCTATATTACAATGTCTGCTGTGTTGAATATGAGAGACGACACTTTTATGTGTGAAGCAATAAAAAGTAATGAGGCTGGACCAGAAGGAAAAGGTAGAATATAGAGTCAGTGTTTTCCTCTTTCAACTCTTTCACCCTAACATTGGATCTTCAGCATTTGTCCCACTGTGAGTGTGTGTGTGTGTGTGTGTGTGTGTGTGTGTGTGTGTGTGTGTGTGTGTGTGTGTGTGTGTGTGTGTGTGTTTTGCCACAGCTCAATTCGAATCTCCTCCTCAAACATACTGCTCTTCATTCCTCAACATTGGAAACATACTCCAAGCGGTATGAAAGCTGCTGTCTCCCTTTTTGATCTTCTTTTCTCTCACCCTGTAATTCGATCTCTTCCCTGGAGATCTTATCTGTGTCACTTTATACCTTCTCAGCCTTGACATATCCCAAAGGATATTTTGTCTTTAACCTCTTTGCTCCCATCAGTCTTTCATTCATAAGTCTAATTGTCTCTTCTATGCCCCGGTTGCTCTTTCAGCTATTTCCTTTATCCTCCACTCTCCTCAGTTTGCCTTTCTGTGATGACCCGTATTTTGTTGTTGTTCTGCAGTATTGCTTTCTTGTTTTCTCTTCATCTTCAACAGCCAATAAGCTTTGTTTGTTTATCCCTGGATTAAAATCGATGAGCAAGTAAAAAGTGCTTTGTGACTCATAACACAATGACATGAAAACATCTTACGGCAGCGATGTCCAAACTTTTTGTCATATGGGCCAAAATTGTCACGTTAAAAGTGTTCAAAGGCCACAAAAATGGGATTCTTTTTTATTTTTTATAGTACTTTTCTTGTCTATTCCTAGCAGCAAAACTTGGATTTAGGTCACTATTTCTTTGAAAATTTCTGTTGTATTTGAATTTTATTAGTTTTATTAGTCAGTAAAATGCAGATTTTGGTGCATCCAGGTCTGATTTTGAGTAAAAGTTGATGGACATTTGTGGTCCTATTTAGCATGAAATCAAAAAGAGAGCAAAAATCATGATTATTAATAGAAGAATTCTTTGTGTTGTACTAAAAATATTGCATCTCAAAAAACTTTATTTCTCAGTAAAAAGTCTCCATCTGGAGCACCTGCCTTGTGGTGATGGGCCAAATATGTACCATTCTACAATTGTGGTCAAGGGGACCACACAAAATCAGTCCAGGGGCCACAAATGGCCCCCGGACCGCACTTTGGACATCCCTCTTTTAGGGCATAGATGACTTGAGGAGCTTTCTGTGAGTGTTTTTTGTTTTTTTTTTTTTTTACCTAAAGTCGAACTTTCATACAACAGATTTTTTTGTGACTCAGTGTCTTCTGTTTGTGTATTGCTCTCACACCTGACTGCATCCAGACAAAGACCCCAGCTGGAAGGGGAATAATGTTTGTTATCTGCACTCATCCCCCCTCTCTTCTTACAGCTATTTATTTTATTGCACCTCCTGCTTCCTTTCATATAGTTAGTTCATTTTTCTTTTGCTTGTCTGTCAGTAGAGTGAAGATGGATAATTCTGCTGTACCTCTAAAGAAAATAAAAAACTGTGGACACCTCTTTCCACAGGCATGAATAAATCTGAATCTAATGGATATTTAAATAATGTTTGTATTAGTTTCATAAAGTATACCCATTTTATGGTCTTTAAATGTTTTCATGTTTTGTTGCATTACAACCAGAAAAAGATTTTATGAAGTATAATAAATTTGTAATGGAAGGGAGAAAAAAAATTACAAATTAAACTCTGAAAAGGAGAATGTAATTTAGAAACTGAGTAATCTGTTGATTGTTCTGGTGATTAATCGAACAATCAAATAAAAAATTCTCCCGTTCTATAGTAGCAGCTTAAGTTAGGAAAATGAAGAAATGAAAGATAAAATACTAATAAAAAACAATTCAGTTCCTTTTTATTGCTTAAAATGAAAAACAATTCAAACATCATGTTTATTCTTAAGTTAGAAGTATGAAAAACTTTATTTTCAATGCAAATACAGATGAGAAAAAATATTTCACATTAACTTTTAAAAATTTAAAAAGCAAACTTAAATTGAGGCACTGCCTTTTATACTATACTTCACTTTCAGTCTCAAGTTTGAAGTATGAAAAAGCTTTTTTTTTATAATACAGATATTTCTAATCTATTTTTAATTATTTTTTAATGTCATTACTCTTTTTCTCTTTTACAGCCAAAATGTATTTCCTTGTACATGCATAACATGACAGATTCTGCTATAACAATCACAGATAAAAGTTTGTGTTTTGCAAAGGGAACAAAAACCTCACCTGTTATCAGCCACAAACAAGCTCCATGCATGTAGTGGATGTTTTCTAGCGTTTAGATCTATAGGCCGAGACTGACCCGAACTGTAATTTGGGCTGGGTCGGGCTGTTATTACAGTATATGGTTGAGGATCAGCTCTGGCTGCTGTGGTGCGTTTTCATTAAGCCTACAATACATATAGCACAGAGAAAACTAAACAAGAATGCACAACATAAAGATATGTTAATCTACTTATCCTTACCAGTCTTTCCCCATCACTTATCACATGAAGCATAAATTTTGAAAAGCTTAGCAGAGAACCAAAAAAATCTAATCATGCTATTCATATGCAATCCAAAAAAATTATCTTCAAGTGTGAGAAATGTGGTAATATGCCATCAATGTTGTTATTTGTGTCAGGGTACTTTTGACTCAGATTCATGCAGAATTTCACAAAATACATTTTTTAAAAAGTGAAACAACAACAACAAAAAAAACAAAAAAAACCAAACAAACAAACAAAAAAAAACAGCCAATTGTGCTGTTTTTTTATTTGTTGGGTTTTTTTGGGGGGGTAGAGGGGGTAGTCAATAACATCATCAGAACCTCAAGAATCAAAGGATCAGCTGGGATTAGAAAATACAGTGCATAACAGGGCCAGACAGGTACAAAAAGTTGGCCCAGGCATTGTTGGTCCAGACTGCATTACATTATTAAGATGGGAAACAATATTACCAAAACATTAGAAGAAGAGTTGTATAAGTCTTTATGCACACTCTCATGCACGATGAAATGAACAATTTCATTTCTTAAAACTAAAACAGAAATAGTACATTTTTCATATATAAAAATGAGGGGAAAAAATGCACTATTTGTTTTAGTTTACACGAATGGTATTTGGTGTGTTCATTATACTTCTTTGTGCCACTGACTATATGAGTTTATAGTTGGCTGCATTATACTAATTCTAAATACCACACAGTTATTTCACAGTAATCATGTTTATATTTTATTTTATTGTTAAAAAAAATATTGTTAGATGATATACCTAATTTGAGTATAGTCTGTCTCACTCAGCAGGCTTAAATATACTACAGTATTTATTTTGCCCTTTGCCCTATTACTGCAGAAGTTGAAACTGCAGTAAATAAATGTTGGCCTCAACATCTAGTTTCCTGCATCTGTGCTGAACCATGCTTGAAAAAACAGACTTCCTTTTAGACTCAATCTTGCTATTCTTCTTGTGTGGCGACTGCCACTTGTGGTGCATGCGGACTGTTACAAAATTAGGGAGGTGTGCAACTAGCCAAAGTGACAGACCACTTTCCAAACCCACCCGCCAAAGAAAAAAACCTCAATAACTGTATTCCTATTGTGATTCTCCTTACTTGAGGACAGAAACATGAAGTATAAACCATTTATAAACTGTGTTCGCCTGAAAATTATCGAATGGGAGGTTTAAATGCAAATTAAAAACACAAACAAGTAAAATACAAATGCAGTTATTCAAAATATCTTTGCCTTATGCCTTATGTGATGTCACCAGTGTCATAGGCAAAGGAAAGCTTGTTTTTGTAAAGGTGAAAAATAAAAAAAAGTTACTGAAGTCATGTCAATGAAAAACTATATTTAAAGCTGTAACAACCAAATTGTGATGACTGCAATAAAGTGGAAACGTCCACCATTTGCTGCTCCAAAAGGAAAAACATTTTTATAAGTGTTAAAACAAACAAATTTACTATAATATATGATAACAAGCAAAGAGGTAATCATGTTGTATTATAAAACAGTTAAAGTGGAGACTTTTGTCAAGAAATTGTTGTCATAGAAACAAAAGGTCCTCCTGATATAGTGCCAGCAGGAAGCACTCAGCATCACCTTGCCACCACTTTTCATGAGCTTTATTTAAATCCACACACCTTCTTTTTCAAGATTTCTTTGAATAAAAACAAAATTTGCACCAAAGTAGCGACATAATTTAGCTGTTAGTGTTTGAAAAAAAGAAGGCAATCAGCATGAAAAGGACTGAGACAGGTGGAGGAAATGTGGAGAGACAAAAAGGGGAGAGGGGATCCAGATGTGGGAAGAAAAGACAAACAGGAAACTGAGTTGGGCTTCGAGCAGCTGAGAGCGCCAGAAACAGAAACAGAGGGTAATGAGGTGTGACATTGATAGATAGGCAAAAATGAACCTGCTGCCAAGGTAAGCAGGCTCAGGCTGGTCTACTCTCTGTGTCCCTGTGTTATTGAATGATAGGCGTGTAAAGTGGTCCGATCACTCACTGAATTACACCGTTGAATACACACATACACACGGGTCTCGTATCTCTGCCTCCATGGCGCGTGCGTGCACACACACACACACACACACACACACACACACAAATTTAGCTCCATGGTGTTCGTGTGTGAGACAGTTCCGACATTTGGCTAAATGAGTTTTACTGTTGACACAGTGACCCCTGACCTCTGTTTGGCTGGGGTCCATGATAGATGAGCTGTCATCGCACAGTAGTATTCAGTTAATCTCCACAGTTACTGCTTGCAGCCAGACCTCATAGCATTCTTGCTTCAATAGCTGTTCATCAATTTGCATATCATGAAGCCTTTTATCCTCTCTTATGTAACTGAAGTTATCTGTCCATCCATCCGGTAATTCAGTTGTTACAGTCATAGAAGTCAGACATTTTGCATATATATATATATATATATATATATATATATATATATATATATATATATATATATATATATATATATATATATATTACTATTTTCTTTATTAATGTGAAGGTTGCACTTCAACGCAAAATTATTTTATTAAGTGGAATATTTGTGCAGGATTTACATACTAAATTACTAAATTCTCTGACGTAGATTTGAAAATATATTGCTATCGGGTTATTTTGAGGGTTAGCATTTGTTATTTGGTCCTTTTTTGCATCCTTAGAGGCAGAACAAGAGTGTTCATGGCAGGACACAGTTGCATTGCAACTATAAATGTATTTACTGTACATCCTATACTGACTGGTTGTCTTTCCTTCCTTCCTTTCTTCCTTCCTTCCTTCCTCTCTTCCTTCCTTCCATGATTAAAGACTGACCTTGATTGAAATATCTGATACTCATATCAAAAGTGTATATTGTTGAAGCAAGAAATGTAAACTTGGTATAACTATGTGTTAGTCGTGACTTAGGAGTTGTGGAACAAGTCAAAAATTCATCATGAAGTCATTTGTGGTCTTCTTTGATAAAACAAAAATGGCTGGCTCTTATCATCTTCCGCCTCACATCTATCAGACTTGGATTACAGCACATTTGCACCACAGAATGGGCCAGAATACCCACTTTTGAGTGTGATTACTATTGACTAGCTAATAGTGTCATGTTACACTATTCAACCTTTGATACACCTTGTTTGCGCCATTTACAGACCTGTACAGATAGAGACATTCAAAGTATGATAGTATAAGAGCAATATAGATAAATGCACAGGGCGCCCTACTGTATGGGGACAGTAAAGTGATTTAAAAAAGAAAATATTTTGTCTCTTGATTCATAAGTTTTCTCTTATTTTCATGTTCAACCAGTGTGGATTGGACTCCCCCTACTGTGTTTTGTGCTATGTAAACAGTGGAAGAAACTTTGGTGCTAAACCTAAGGCTGAGATGTGGAAACTTTGACTCCCTTATTTAAAATCTAAAATGCTCCAACTGGTCAAACCTAAGCTGGGTAATTCTACATTGAACACAGATTTCCTAAAACTCAGTGTGAGATTCAAAAAACTTTCACTATATTTATGAAAACACAGAAGAGAACATTTTACTTTTTTTTTTTTTTTTGGCAACATTAGAATAGGATAAGGGTGTAAACTGCAGCATGCAGACAGGTCAAACCTGTTCTAATTTATAACAAATTGATTGCAGACTTTTTAAAACCCAGCTTGGATTTGTAAAACCTTTCTGAAAGTAAAAAATACCACCAAAAGAATGTGGATTCTTAATCCACAAATCTCTTCACATCTCATTTATGTGAACCCAGTGTCTGATATTATTTATAGTTCATGCGAGCCACAGGCAAGTACTGGACTAACACCTGTTAGACGCTGCAAAAGACTGTAGAGGTTCACCTTCATGTAGGAAATTACTCTAAACATACAGCTAGAGCTAAAATACGATTTTTTTTTTTTATTTGACAGCAGTTTTTGCATTTAAAGGGTATATGTGTGTACGCTACAACTTTCACTTCCATTAAAGTCATTTACTTACAAAATTAAGAAAGCACAAACTGTTTATTTAAGTGCATTTCTGCAATCTCAGTGTTTATGGTCTCAGTAATAAATGGATATAAATGAAGAAAAAGGAGAGAAACAAGGAGACAATGTTATTGTTTAAAAAACAAGCTTCATTTTCCAACAAGAGGTTAAAAAACAGAATATTGGCTCAAGGCAAAAGTACAACAGAGAATCCATTGTTTGACAAAAAAATCTTTTTTGATGAGTGATCTCGAATGAGGCACAACTGGGTGTCATAGAAATATTTTAACCAATGTTGTAGGGCAGACCACTGCTATTTATTATAAAACTTTTCATTTCATTTCTCTTTACTTGATAGACGAGGAGCGATAGTGGAGTAAGTTTTAACAGGCTTATCTTGTTGTTGTTGTCACTTTTTCATCCAAGAATTAACTACTAGATTTATTCTGGAAAGATAGACTGGACTGGCCTTTTCTAAATAGATTACAGATTTAGCAAAACACAACTCTCTTTTGTAAACGCTTTGTGGAAGCAGGAAACCCACACAAATGTGGATTCTTAATTAAACTTCTTCTCATTTCATTCTCCTGAATTTTTATTAAATATAGTCCATTTGACTAGCTGGTTATTTTCAACATTTGTACCTTTTTTATTTCCCAAAAAATAAAACTTGATAGACTGATCTTCCTCCGATCCTTAAATTGGTGTTTAAGAGATAAACTCCTCCCTCTCTGCCCTTACAGCTTCTCTTCAGTTCATGCACTGGTGAACTGAAAGGATTAGACACAAATAGGCAGCATTTATTATGGAGGAAATACAATTCATTGATCACTTCGACATCTGTGTTTTATTTATTATTAGTTTAAATGCCAGGTAACATGTAAAGTTATAGCTGGGAGACGGCTCACGCTCTCAGGTATACATATTTTCTGCACTTAGTGTTTCAGCTTTTTACTTGTCTTTTATGTCTTGCTAATTAATGGTTTAAGGTTGTGCTACTGTGCTGGTTGTATGGTTGTGTTTTATTTCATGTGTATGTAGTGTGTGTTTAGTGTTTGTGGTTGTAAGCAGCAGATGCTGATCTGGACTCTGTGCCAGGTTACCATGGCAGCGACAGAGTGAGTGCGCTGGGGTCGGGTGGCATGTTATTATTGAACGTGGGCATTAATTACGAAAGTGACCTATTGGCAGCACAGCTTCAAATCCAAGTCAAATATTTTTTACAAATGATGACCTCATTTTACTCAGCTGGATGAGTTTTACTACAGTAATTAGAGAACAATGCAAACATGTGTTTTAAGTTAACTGATTTAAATTATTGAAGCGAATGGCTTCACTTTCCATCTTTTCAACATGAGCAAACTCTCATTCACCACAGGACTTGAGTATGCGACAGTTTAAAATTTCTTACTGTTTTGACTCTAAAAATCAGTGAAACTGCTTAAAATGAGCAAAACAGAAGCAAATTTATGACTTAAGTCTGATTTGATAACTCCTTAAACAGTGAAACAATAAATAATTTGACTTGGAATGAGTCAGTTACTGGTACTAAGGTAAACCAAAGTTTTAAAAGTTGTGGCTTCAAATCTGCAAGAACTTAAAAATACTGTTTCCACAGATTAAATTATCATTATTGAGTTGCCAGAAAAAGTGCTACGGAGTGTTTCCGGCTGTATGAAACATAGATAAACAAACAATATCCCCTCCCTTTACCTGTTGCTGCACCCTGCTGGTCAACTGGCTGAAAAAACTCTTTCTTCCCATTTACCTTTATCATAAGTTTAGCAAAATGAGCCAGGCGTACAGACAGCCATGGTATGGAAACAAAAGGCTAACAACCCATTATTTCTATTATGGAATCACTGTTTTGAAACTACAGCTGGCAAGCTACAAGCGGCAAGTACTATAAGCAACTGACTGCAGACTTGTTACAAGAGCATACAGTTAAACTAATAAACCAGCTAAAATCAGCTTGTTCTAACTGTGGAACTCTGAACAGCTAAAGGGTTAAAAAAAATCAGAGCAATTGACTTAAAAACTACTAATGAATAATGAGGGCTTATTCTAGACTTTTGTTTAAAATCTTTGTTTCTCAATCAAAATGACTATAAAAGAATGATATAGCACGATTCCGGTGACACGACTGCAGAACAACAACATGGCTTTAATTATGACCATTTCAAACGGAATGTTTTTTGGAAACCATTAATTCACTATATTCACACTGTACAATTGAAATTACAACTCTACAAATGGAACAGCTTGCAGCCTGGCTGAGAGCATTTTATTTTTCTGGATTTCTTGAAAAAGAGCTCTAACTGATTGTTGAATGTTGAACATGCTCACCTGCGCAGTAAGATGCACCCTCCTGCTCTGCTCCTCCACTTTTCTCTCCTTCATTCACCTCCTCCACAACTTCAGCCTGTGTATTTGTCTAATATAATTGGGAAGTGATAGATTCACTTCAATCACCAATATCATGAAAGGAACGTTAGAAATAGGCTATTTAAATATTACACGTGTCATGGGACAGATCACCATCATTTCAACATTACTCAGAACTTGAGGGAACTGCGTCACAATAAAGAACGTTGACCATCTCCATCTAACATTAAATCAATGCCTTCCTCTTGTTCTGAAAATGTTTTAATATACTCATCTGAAAATGAAACCAGAAATGAGTCTCAACAGAAAAACGACCTGAGTTTAAGCTGTGTCGTGCTGTTCAAAACATATCTGAAACATTATGCATGAAGGCCAAACTATATTAATTAACTACGTTACTGTCATTCAAATGCAACATACGTTAACATTAGGGTCATTTTATTCCAGGCTAGAACTAAAAATGTATTCAACTTAACCTTCTTTAAGTACCTTTCCTTCACCTTTTTCTCTCTCTCTACTTAGGACTGTCGTCTCTAGTTTTCCTAAACTCCTGAGAGCAGCGCAACCAGTGTTGCCAGATCTTGCGAGAGAAACAAGCAACCCACTCTATGAAAACAAGCCCCTAAAAAGCCCAGCTGGAAAACTACCACAATGTGTAAAACGGAGGCTGCTTGTAAACAGTATAAATGTATACATTTATTGTAAAACAGTAGAGATAACTGAAATTTAATAGCCAAATCCACTATTTATCCGCTAATGTATTTTATACAACTAATCAATAGTTTAATGATTATAACAGTTCAGAAAAACCCCCCAAAAACTTACTTTAGGAATTTGATGAAAATATGTTTTTATATGTGTTCCACTATTGTCTGGAAAAATCTAAATTTTAATTCTCATGTTTTAAAAACTTTTTTAACATGGACACCATTTTATTGTCACTGACAGAAAGCTCCTCAACCTCCAGGTTCTGTGTTACGCCCCTGCATTTGTGGTCAGAGCGCAAAACGCTCCTCCAGCTGCTCCACACCTGAGATGGCTGCTGCACAGATTTGTGACACATATCTTTTACATTATTGATTACAATGGCGTTTAATTATGAACCTTTATGGACACGTTTGTTCATGGCTGTTTTCACGTTTATTTCGCTGTCCAGATCTTAGTCACGATGTTTACAGAGCGCAACGTGAAGCTCGACGTCATTCACAGCAAATATTATGTTGACATTAACAAAGGCACGGGGGGAGCGGATTATCCTGGAATAGATGGACAGGAAGAGTCTATCTAAAACTGTCAGGCAAATCCTGGGCCTTGGTACGTGTCTCTGCTTATGTTAAGTGGGTATACACAAATCCAAGAGATTTTAAGTGGTTATACAGGGCATACCTGTGTACCACATAGACTACCTACCATTAGTGTTTTGCTTTATTGTGGGGAGCTGGTGGAAAATCAAAGGTGGTTTTCTTTTGGGAAAAAGCCCAAATGAGCAACCCGTGGCTCATGTGATTTGCAATGTGTAATTTATATATATATATATATATATATATATATATATATATATATATATATATATATATATATATATATATATATATATATATATATATATATATACACCTGTGCCCCACTGGTACTGTATTGCAACTGCGACTCAAACATTGCAGCAATAATAATGTTACTTAATCTCACGCTATGTCATTCTGATGCTTCACTCAGTGTTTCTCTGTATGAACCATTTGATTCTGCTTTGTTTCTTGTTTCTGTTAATGTTTGTTTTTTATCTCCAATAACTGAAACAGACAATTTAAAACATGAATATGTGTGCGTATTTCATATTAAATAAATGTTCAGGTCTTTTCAGGCTGTTACACCTGTTCACAGAATAAATTATTTGAAAGTATAATGATCAAGTGTGTTTTAATGGATTTAGAGCAATCTAAATACTTATTTTTACATCTACATTTAGCAAGGTAAATGCTTCTGTCCAAAGTAACTCTTTGTATGTAATATTAAATAATACTGAAATAAAAAGTAAGAAACCCAAAGCTTTGTTAAACCTTTTCTGGAATCCAGACAGTCCAAAACTTCAGTCTTGTGATGGATTTTATAACCAAGAAAGAGCCAGCTAAAAATTAATAACCATTTGCAAATGAGTTCTAGTTTCTATTTATACCCTGAATGAACAGAAAGGAAAGGCAGGTGCCTCGGGCCTAGATTTTTAGAATTGATTTGCTTAATTTATGCTTAAGGTATTTTGGTGGCCTACAACACTGGAATATTGTACGGTTACTCAAATAGCATTTGTGACATTGGTGCAGGGCATCAGATGTTAATTGAATAGTGAATAGAAAAGTAAGTGTGGAAGTGTGTGTGTGTGTGTGTGTGTGTGTGTGTGTGTGTGTGTGTGTGTGTGTGTGTGTGTGTGACAGGGGGTAGGGAGAGAGAATGTGTGTGGGTGTATGTATGTGCATACTCTTACGATCCAGTGTGCCTCTAATGAGACACAAAGTACAGACAGCAGGTTGAGCGTGGGCTGAAAAACCATGACAACGGCCTTGGGCTTCCAGACATGTGGAGGGAGACTAAAAGGGAGAAATAGACAGAATGTCATTTATAACACTTATTTTGATCCAGAATAGAAAGTGATTGATCTGTCTACTGTATGATGAAACAATAGGTAAACAACTGCAGCCTCTTCTCATTCGGACAAGTGGGTACACACTCAGCTTATCCTGTTATACAGTACTTCTATAAGCGCATCCTTAAGGCCTCCTTCAAAATCCTCCTCTTTTGGCACCATCGCCTATGCAGCGGTAAAGTGCTAAAGTGTTAGTCTTAAATCTGTAGGTAACCATGTGTTTGTGCATTTGGTTTAAAATTCAACATATGTATTTCACTCAATTCTATAGGCTGTGTTACAAAAAAATGTGATGATCAGTTTCATTGACAAAATTCAAGTTGTATTTCTGGTGCTTTTTTTCCTTGAATTTAATTTACCCTTTGTAAACTCCAAAATGAGATAGGACCAAATGAATCAATCATCACATGCTTTCAAAGGCAAATCAACATCAATCACACAAACGTATAACTCCCACCAAAGAGTGACCTTCATCTCAATATTTCCTGATATTTACAGGCTTCACACAGTAAAGATGTTTGTTTCGTGAAACCCTTTTCAGATGTGTGCTGCTTTCTGCTGTTCTGATGGCAGCTGAGTATATCAGCTTCAACAACAGGCTAATTTATTTTTTTCTTTATTGTGTTTATCCACCCATCTATTATCTAAACACACTTATCCTTGCAGGGTGGCGAGGGGTGCTGGTGCTTGTTTCTAGCAGCCTTGACAGGTCGCCAGTCTGTGGCAGGGCAACACAGAGACAGACAGAACAAACAACCATGCGCGCACACACTCACATCTAATGACAATTTAGAGAGCCCAGTTAACCTAACCTAACAGTCATGTTTTTGGACTGAGGGAGGAAGCCAGAGTACCCGGAGAGAACCCACGTATTCACAGGGAGAACATGCAAACTCCTTGCAGAAAGACCCCAGGCTGGATTCAAACCCACAACCTTCTTGCTGCAAGGCAGCAGTGCTACCAACTGCGCATGCATACACATGACCTGAGCTGAATAGAGGCATAGGCTTTGAACATGAAGCATGTGTGTACATTCACAGCTACTAGTGAACAAAACCAACAACAGCAAGTCACAAACAAGACAATTTCAATCAGTTATTCCTCATTTAACTCTGGCATTTCAAGTAATTTCAATCACAAATACATATTCACAACTTGAATTGCTTGTGAACACTAATGGTGACTCAGGCAATCCAATACTGCTACAACAAATACTATTTGTGTTGCAAATTTCCATTTAATGTCATAACAAAATTCAACCAGGCTGAATGAAATGGTTTTGAGAATTAATTTATCATTAACTATAATGATAAGTATTCTCTAAAGCCCTTATTAACCCTTTAAAACTGTGCAAATGATTTAGTCCACATCTGCTCCCCAGTCCATTCAACTGAGTTATGCAGTGAGCAACAGAAAAATAAAATAAAAAGCCAGTAGGCGGAGGGTGGCTAACTTTTCAAGGCTGGTGATGTGGAATATGCCTCAGATACAGTTTGTCAGTCTGTCTTTACAGTCTAAAATGTAATGTAATACTGTAAAATAATACATTACAGTTTATAACAGCATGTGTGATTTTGTACGTCAACGTCAGACATAATTTATGTGCGCTTATCTCTGAGGAAATAAGAAAATCTTTATCAGCATTTACTCTTGTGCTTCTGTTTATCATGTACAGTTTGGTCTGATTTAACTTCAGACAGTGAGAAAAAAATGCGTATGTATCTTTTCATTTGGTGTATGTAAATATCTGGTTTCAACTGTATTTTTATTTGCGTGTATCTGCAGCCAATGTATTAAACTGTATGACCACCTAACATCATAGAGGAGAAGATGACCTAATTAGACACCTTACTGATCCATGAACACTTCTTAACAAGGAGAAACTGTGGGATTGCACTTAAGTTATTCTTAATGCATGAGGGATCACTTTGATGGAAAGCCATCCATCCATCCGGAGTACCCAGAGAAGATCCACGCGCGCACAGAGAGAACATGCAAATTCAATGCAGAAAGACCACAGGCCTGGTTTCGAACCCAGGATCTTCTTGCTGCAAGTGCTACCATTGCGTGTATTTGTATTTATTTATTTATATAGGTTACCTCTGAGGTCACACATACTGATTAGGTTTAGGAAACCCTTGTGCTTAACTGTGAGAGTTTTAAAAGACCACCAACATTTTCTACTCCTACATGTCTTGTGACAAATAGAGCTGGTCTCCAAAACATGACAGAAGTCTAACAAGAATGTTATCTGAAGACATCTAACTCCCAGTTATCACCTGAGAGACTACACACAAAATGGTGTAGAGGAAATACACAGTTTTATTTTAAGGAAATAAAAAAAAGTTTTTAAAAAATTAAGCTCCAGAGAGAAATCCAAAATCACAGACAAGAGTAACACAAGGAATCAGGCTGATGGTAATAATAGGATGATCTAACACTGAATGAGAAAACTAAGTAGTATTTATATTGGGCAGGTTGATTATTGAGCAAGGAGCAGGTGGTTGATTAAAAACTGGGTCCAGCAGTGAGGGAGAGCGAGTAACCGAAGTTAAACTGAGGAAATGGGAGAAATGGCTGACAGAATACACAGGGATCGTGGGAAACAGAAATGCAAACCAGAGACATAACCCAGCATAAGAAATAATCAAGATTCAAACAAAAACAGTGACAAGAGAACACAGTCACAGCAGGGAAACAAGTAAATAGAAAAGAAAGATTTTCAAAAGAAATTAAGAACCAAGATATACAGAGAACAATAACTAAAGACTGCCACTAAGAGCTGAAAATAAATACATAAGAAAAGCAAGGTTAATAACAAGGAATCTTAAAACTAAAGAAAACAGAACTGAAATCCTTTAAGATTATGACATCTTACACCTTTTGTGCTTCTTCTAACTTAATTTTTAAACACCTTCGTAAAATAGGTGAACTTGCGTGACAATTTAAAAGCATATATAAGGTTTTTAAGGTCTTTAATGGGGACATACAGTAATTTGACACTTTCTAAGAACTTCTCGCTTAAAAAAGCTGTAATGTGTTATTGCATCGAAAAACAAGTATTGCACCCAGATTTGATAGAAAATTAACTGCAAGGAATCAAATGACTAAAACATGAGCTGAGCTGAGATGGGATTTGTTTTTGTAAAACAACATAACTTCATTTTATTTGGACAGTTTTGTTGGAGCTTTAATGGCTCACTGATGCTTAACTGTAAGATACATATGAATATAATTGATGAAACAATGAAAAAGAACGCTGTGCATCCTAAAAAACTAGACTCCAAAAGAAACACAGGCAAAGTGAATTATGATGGACTTAGCATAGATATCTGAGGAACCCAAAATTTAAGAGCAATTACAGAACAGGAATATTCCTCTATAACAGAAAAACAGCTCTCTCTCCCAAGGCTGCAATGGGGACAGTTTTTTCTTTTTCAACGCCCTACTTCTTTATGGCTAAAATGGAACAAATGAAACCTTTCAATTCAGTTCTTTGAAACCAACTTATACCTGCTTTTCATTTTTACATGATTAAAGAAACTGTGTAACACAAACTGACAGACTTGTCTTGACCTTTGAACCCACAATGCATCTTTCAGATACTTAAACCCAAAAATTCCAATTTTAAGCTGACTGTATTGGAGCTGGTTTTAGTTTTAGTTTCACATGGATTTTAGTTTCACATAACAGGGCTTGGACCCATTTTGTCATCACTTGGCACATCTTTCCATCCATTTTATTCCAAATTCTTTTATTGCCATGTCAAGGGATGAAATGAAATCAATTTGCAAAGCTTTTGCTGCCCTAACTACTTTGGGAGTGGGGAATAGCCTTGAGTCATTAGCATTTAGTCACAAGTGTTGAAATTGACACCAGTACATGGGGGCCAGATTAGGCAGGATAATCATAGTCAATAAAGTGGGGTGAGGGTTTTTTTGGCAGAAAAGCACCAGCAGAGCCTTGGGAGGCACTTTATCCCCACACCTGATTCCAGCTCATATCCTGGAAAAACACAATACTCAGCCACTATATTCAGCGTATTTCTGATTTGCTCCTACTGTCCTAGTCTTTTACTTCTCTATTGCTCTGATTATTTGTACAGGACTAATAAAGTTCAACTATTGACAAAGAAATTTTGATGGAAGAAACAGTGAGAGGTATGAGACATGACGCCAACTATTTCCTTCTACTACCTCTATGTTACTGGTTAGAAGTATTATTATATATTATTATTGTATTAATAATAAAAGTATCGACTATGGTTAAAAGCCCAGGACCCCACATATAAACATTCAAAAAAACACTGGCATTCTGCAGAGAGTTTTTGCTTTTCTTTTATTGGGTTAAAAGAACACATTTTCATAGAAACTTTAAAAAAGTCAAATAAGTTTCAGTGACAGGATTATGGCCTCCCTTATTAATTGCATAGATCTTTTGCTCCATGCAAATAAGGAAAACACTGACAGAGGTGGTGGAAGGCAGGGGAAGCAGTTCACATTAACACTGGATCTCCAATCCAACTGAGGGTGCAGGGATTGCTGTAGGAAATGAGCATTGTACTCCGGAGACTGAGAAAGGAGAGAAAAAAAACATAGGTAAAAAAGGCTGAAATAAACAAAATAATGCTGAAAGAAACTAATTTTAACTGTAAGAACTGAGGATCATTGTTTTGCTTGCGGCAAGCTGGCAAGAATCCTGGAAGGAGAAGAGATTTGTCATTCAATCCACTTCCCTCCCTTTATCTCTGTCTTTCACGCACAGACACATTCACGTTGCCATCTGTTCGTTGTAAAGGAGCAGCAAAGCCGGGTGTCTTACTAAAGATGCAAACTATAGTGTCTAAATGCTATGTGGGGGTGGATTGTGAGGCGGTTACATGCATGTAGCTGGTGTGAGATCAGCTGCATCGGACAAACTCAGTTTGACCTAGATCTTCTCAAGAGTCTGGTGGTGCCGGCGTGTGGGTGTGTCTGTGCCTAGTGGTTATAACCCTTTTAAGCGATCCATTGAATTTTGGACACGGCCCATCATGATGTAAGAGCTTCCTCCTACATGTCTTCTGACTGTCTAGTGACACTATGTCTCCCATATTAGCTGTTTCTATTTTTCTGCTTCTTGCCTTTCATTTGTTGTAAAAGAAACGTGTGTGTGTGTGCAGAAAATATGATCTGTTTGTGGCTGTGACTTGTTGGATGCTTTTTCACAATGTTCTCTCTTTTGTTGCAAAAGGTGTCTTCTCCATACTTGTTTGACAACCATTCAATAAATCAAATGGTTTACTTTTGTCAGTTTCACACAGGCCAGATTCCTATGATGTGCACCTTGTAATTTGGAGTTCTGTTTGTAATAGTTCTGTCAATGTCCTGACATAAAACCCATATTTTGGTGAACCTATACACCTGTCTCAACTGACTTACTCCATCAAGCTGTTTTTTCCAGGATTTTCCCATTTTTAGTTCCATCCTTCCTTCCATCAACTCTGACCAGTTTGCCTTCCATCAGTTTCCCTCCTGATGAAAAGCATTCCCATAGCACGATGCTGCCTCCACCACTTCTCACTGTGGGATGAAGTTCAATGTTTTAGTGTGATTTGCATGTAAGCGACAAAGTCCCATTTTAGTCTCATCTGACAAGACCACCTTCTTTTTGCTGTGTCCCCTACATGACTTGGGCCAAACTGCACTCTGGATTCTTATTGGATTTCCTTTAACAACAGGTTTTTCTTTGCAGTTCTTCCATAAAGACCAAATTTATGAAGTGCACAAGCAATAGTAGTCCGGTCAGTTGATTCTCCCACCGAAGTTGTAGATCCCTGCAGCTCCTCTTGAGATCTCCTTACCTAACCAGTTTATCTGGTTGGCCATCCCTTGATCTGTCAATAGAGGTGCTATAATCTTTCCACTTTTGTTTAATTTACTGAACAGTGTTGTCTGAAACTCTCTCTGACATTGATTTATAATCTAACACTGCTTTAAACTTCTCCACAGCTTCCTCCATGTCTTGTCTGCTGTGTTTCTTGGTCTTTATAATGCTGTTTTTGTTTTCACTAGTTTTCTCACAAACCTTGAAGGTCTTCACAAAACAGCTGTATTTATACTGAGATTAAAGATTCAATTACACACAGGTGGGCTCTATTTACTTATTAGATGACCTCTGAAGACAATTGGTTGGGCAAAGGATTCTATTTAGGGGTAACAGAGTAAAGGCGGATGAATACAAATGCATGCCACACTTTCACAATTTTTATTTGTAAGCAGTTTAGAAATCATCAATCCTTTTTCTTTCCTCCTCCCAAGTGTGTGCTGCATTGTGTTGGTCTGTATCATAACATCCCACTAAAACTCAAAAGTAACTGACTGCAGACTTGTTACATATGTGGATGTAACAATAGAAAATGTGATGAAGTTTAAATGATTTGAATACCTTTGTAAGATTCTGTATGTTTTTAGACCTAAAAGGTATATTGATTCTTCTCATTTGAATGCTTTGACTTGCTAAATGTTTCCGCTTTTCTCTCCTTTCGTTCCTCTGCAGCGATGGATGGGCGGACAGGTACGATGTGACAGATGGCTATTTCGAGGAAGCAGCCGGGGGTATTACCATCAAGCTGCAGTCAGCAGACGTGAAATGGTTTGATGATTACTACCTTAAGCTCCGTCCTGAAAACAACCACAGGAACCCTTGGTTTCCGGAGTTCTGGCAGCATCGGTTTCACTGCAGACTTAAAGGTCACCTACAGGAGAGCAACAAGTACAACCGCACCTGTGGCAGTAAGTGCAGACACAAATAATACCAAAGCAGAATGCTTTCCGTCTGCTGTAATTAGGTAGGTTTTGCTTACCTGACACTATAAGCAACATTAGGTTGGATAGTTAGTCTTCTTTTCAGTCTAATTTTGGGCTCCACTGTTAAGAACTGTAATATCTACAGTAAATAGGAAAGGTACAGTGTTTATAATCATCAAGGGTCTATGAATTGCCTGCTTATTTTTCCTTTAATTTATTTAAACCATTTTTTCAGGGTTGAGCCTTGATACAACAATCAACCTCAATGTATTTCCAAAACAGGAACTGGGCACACATTTAAATTTACTGTGGGTCTATTTCTTCAGTTTTTGCTTCTTTGTTGCACTTAAATGTTTCAAGCCATCAAAGAGATTTTGATATCAGAATATATCTAGGTAAACACAAAACATTCTAATTTTGATTCTATATTAAGAAAACTTTCCAAACCACATCTTGCACTTTGGGAAAAAGTAATTAGTCCCTAAACTTAAAAACTGGTGCCATCCTTGGCATCAACAGCTGCCATCAAGTGCTTGTAATAACAGGCGATGAATCTTCTACATCGCTGTGGAGATGTGGCCCAGTGGATAGCACTGTTGCCTTGCAGCAAAAAATGTCCCGGGTTTCAATCCCAGTCTAGAGTCTTTTTGAATGGAATTTTCATGTTCTCCCCATGCAGCCATGGGTTCTCCTCTGGGTACTCTAGCTTTCTCTTCCACTCCCTAAAACATGACTGTTAGGTTAATTTGTCTCTGTAAATTGTCCTTAGATCTGAATCTGTGCATTCATCGTTGGTCATACTGTGTGTCTCTGTGTTGCCTGTCAACCTGTCTAGTGTGTACCTACCTACCTCTCGCCAAATGAATGCTGGAGATAGGCACTAGCCCCCTTGGACTCTGCAGGGATAAGGAGGTATAGGTTATGGATGGATGGTTTTCACCCTTAAACTCTCCTATGGATCAGTAGTTGTGGTAGACTGGCCACAACTAGGAAGGTCCACCCTTGTTCCACTATTTCTCCAGTGGTGCATATTGACTTTCACTGTCGTTCAGTGGAGTTTTAACACCTTGGAAATGGCTTTGTAACCATTTCTAGTGTAACAGATGCCAGTGACTTTGCTTCTCTTGGGTTTTTGAATATTTTAGGTTACGGAATGATGATGTGTTGCTTGTTAAGATCTTTTAGCTTACCTTAGGTTGTCAGACACATTCTATTTAAGTGATTTCTTGATTCTTCAGGTCAGCTGGTAATCAGGCCTTGGTGTGGCAAGAGAAATGAAACTCCATAACTAATTACAGTTAATTCAAGTTAAGCCGGTTTCACAAAAGGGGAACAATTACTGTTATGTAGGTCAGATTGCATAGCTTTTGTCGCTAAATAACTTAAATCTTGATTAGAAAACTCAGGTTATCTTTGTCTGACATTCAAATTAGCTTGACAATCTCTATGAGGGGCTACTTTTTGACGGGCAGAGCACACACCTACAAACACACTATATGGATGCACACAACCTTCAGGTTCATCTTAAGAATGAACCCTTCATTGATTTTCATATTTTTATTCAGTGCCATCCCCTTCTCTCTCTGTTTCATTCACTTCATTCATAGGCTAAACAGTACCCGAGAGCTGCATCAAAGAGAGTCATTTCTTATTTATTCTAATGAAATGGGACGGGAAATACAAAAGAACAGAACACAGACAGACACAGAAAGAAATGCAGTGTGGTGGTGGGAAGTGACTGATGAGAAAGAGGAGAGAGGGTCCTTTGATGTTAGAAAAAAAAATGTTTTGTGATGTACTAACCGCTTTTTTCCCACCCATACTCATCCAATACTATTCTCAGTCCTCCTCCGCTTCAACTATCTATTTATCTATCCACCTTTACAGAACGAGACTCCCTGCAGCAGCATTACGCACAGGACACCAAGATGGGATTTGTCATTAATGCTATTTATTCAATGGCATTCGGCCTGCATAACATGCAACGTTCACTCTGCCCAGGCTATCAGGTAAGTCCAGTTGAAGACAAAGAAATACATGAGGAACCAGGACAGCAGTGCAGAAAAAGCTGAGTGGGTAGATAATTGTGTTTCACTGTCTATGCTCTTTCTCAAATTATAATTTGGCTATGTGGCTGCATTTAGTTCATGCACAGAGTCTAGCAGTGCCTCCTTTGCCTCTCTACCATGTACTGATGCGGAAAGTGAACTCATCAGTCACGACTTGAACAGACAGTGCAAAAAACTCTCTGGAGACTGCCGCTATGTTTCAGTAGCCTTTACTCCCATGTGGCCCATTTTTGACTTTTTGTCATACTACATACACTGAGGGTTAAAAAGTGTCCCAACACAAGGAGGAAGTACTTTTCAGACTGTAACCCATGTCTGTGAAGAGTGAAATGGTACCACAGTAAGCCCCATAAGTGAGTGTTCTCCTTGCCACTTTGAGTTTGGGTTTGATTCACTGTACTAATATTACCAGTCTGTTTAGATACACAGACCAAAAAAATCCCCAATTGCATTTCATTAAACTGGATCTTTTCTGTAATCATAAAAATGGCCTTTTCTTTTTCCACTGCAAGAGTTTGGTCCATTTTCCCCTACTTAGGAGAAGTTTAGAAGTAATAATTGGCCTCTAAGATTGCCTCCGTTTTCTTTTCCTTATGATTTAAGTTATTGGAGTGCTATGTTGAGTTTCTTGTTCTTAATTTAGTACATTTCTGTATACATAGTTTTTTTTTCTGCTTACCCCATTACAATGTTTTTTAAAAGAGCTAAAAGTGCTCCTACTCATCTCTTTTGGTTATGGAAGCTGTTGTCACACTGTTTCTTATATTGCTATGTGTGATAGCATGTTAAAAAATGTAATAAATTTCATTTCTTAAAACATCAGTTCCTCTATGATGTATGTGCATCACATCTAATGTGCCCTGTTTTGTATGGTATGTGTGTAGTGGGATGAAGGAAGTAAAATAGCCATTGTTTTTGGAGTCAAAAACAATGGCTATGTCAACATAATGTCAACAATTACTTGACCATCCATGCATGAAATTTCCATCCTCTATACACCTCCAAGTGTTCAGAAAATAATTTTCTGAAATAATTTCTCAGCCATTTTAGCCATTTTCTTCCTCAGGGCAGACAGAGCCTTTGCATTGTGTGGCATACGGTATTATCGTGTAACAATATTTGAGTAAAGCTTGCAACAATACTCTTGTAGTGTACCTATCTGCAATTTATATAGCATCTGCAAGTTGCAGTGTTCATGTTCAATATTTAATAGCAGTTTGGTTATAAAATTAAGCATGTTACAGTATCAGATGTATAGAAAGGCAATGGTGGAGTGTTATTTACTTGAACTTCCTACACCATTTAAACATAAGACAGCCTCTTTTTAAGCGATTTTGTGCTGGAAAGATGTGCAGGTGAATTTTTAACAAGTGGCCACTCACTAGCTGTTGATTTATTTCAACAAACCTCCAGTAAGTCATAGAGAATCTGGCTGAGTGTCACAGATAAAATGTTTGTTTTCTTCAACACAAGCAACCACAATGGTTTTATTTTGATATGGTAAGATCTGTTTAAAGACCTGTGTTTTGTTTTGTTTTGGGTTTTTTTGCTGCTGCCTGTCTTGGCCAGGACATACTTGTAAAAGAGATCATTGATCTAAATGAGTCCTTTCCTGGCTAAATTAGGGTTTACAAAAATAAATCTAAATAAATCTGTTAAAATGCTCTAGTAATTGACCCAGTTTAACATTGAATCTTTCCTCTTTTTGTGGGCATTATTAATAAGGTTGACAACTTAATTTTTCCCTGTCATTATAATCTAACCTGAGAGGCCCAAATGAAGACTGTAGCAGCCTATGTTGTGGTTATTTTTGTATTTCTGTCACTTTTTTGGCATTTGTTTTTGCTGGGTGTAAAACAAGTTGCCTCTTGGGGACAAAGTTTATCTTGATCTTTTGAATATATATTCAGGTGACCCTTTAAGGTTTAAGCAGTCCAAGTGTTATAATATTTTTATATCTACATGCAATTTCACTGCTCTTTAAATGTAAATAATTTCATAATACCATGATTTGTAGGGCATTTTGTGCAATAATTTAGATTAATTTACATAACTAAGACGGTATGTATGGCTAACATATTTTCAGGGCCTCTGTGATGCTATGCGACCTATAGATGGTGCTACTCTGCTTGACTTCCTGATGAAAACCAACTTCACTGGTGTGTCAGGAGAGGGAATTTTATTTGATGAAAATGGAGACTCACCTGGCAGGTAGGCAAAGTTACTGGGTGATTATATCCAACATAAATCTTTTTGTTTGGCCTTCCCATTTGGTCTCTCAGTGGGAACTTAGTGTCATATGTTCACTGTACATGTGTATTTTAATGAACAGGTATGAAATAATGAATTTCAAGAAGATGGGAAAAGACCACTATGATTACATCAATGTTGGTAGCTGGGACAACAGTGGCTTGAAGATAGATGATGATGAAATCTGGTCCAGCAAAGATGCCATCATTAAATCAGTCTGCAGTGAACCCTGTGACAAAGGACAGATTAAGGTAAGCTGCTGGATATGTGTTAAATCTTTTTTGAAAGATTTAAATGGGACAAAATTTATAATAAATGAAGTGTTCATTTTACCTTCTTTGCAGTGGTCGCTAACCATGGCAATATTTAAAGGCAGGCATAAGTAATGTTCAGTGAGCATCACAAAATTTTACATCTTAGGTCATAAAAGTGATTTTAAAACTGAATTATCGAGTAAGAACGTTTTTTGGTAAATTTCTCTTTCTGTGATACATTAATCAAATAGTTTATAATTCTATGCATACCTACAGTTTAAGTCACTTTCACCCATAGCCTATGATTGCATCCAGTCAAGATTAAA
Source organism: Anableps anableps (assembly GCA_014839685.1). Taxonomy (NCBI): domain Eukaryota; kingdom Metazoa; phylum Chordata; class Actinopteri; order Cyprinodontiformes; family Anablepidae; genus Anableps; species Anableps anableps. The sequence goes on along the minus strand of CM026068.1, from coordinate 19,908,998 downwards.
AAGAATTCGATATTTCTGCTTGACTTGACACAAGCTGAAGTTTCATGTAAATATACTGAGGCTGCTGCATATGAGCTGCCATGTCAGCAAAGACAAACAACTTTCCTGCCAACTCAATCCCTGTATTTAAACGGAGACTTGTGCAGTTAAAAAAAAAAAGAGCTTTTTCTCTTTGTTTCAGGTAATCCGTAAGGGTGAGGTGAGCTGCTGCTGGACGTGCATCCTATGCAAAGAAAACGAATTTGTGTTTGACGAATACACCTGTCAAGCCTGTGAGCTGGGCTCCTGGCCTAATGATGGTCTTACAGGTCAGCATCTGTATGTCTGTGGTTCTGCATTAGCTCAAATCTTGAAGATACTATCCATCCATCCATCCATTGGCTACACCCGCTTATCCTTGCAGGGTCATGGGGGGCTGGTGCCTATCTCCAGCTTTCATTAGGCGAGAGACAGGGATCTTGAAGATACTAAAAATGCTGCAATAAAAAACTCATTGTTGAATCTGGGTGAATGCATGTGGGGTTGCAGAAAAGAGGAAGCAATTTAAATTAGAATTACACTGAGATGAGAGTTCTCTCGTCTAGTGTGTTGTTGCAGCAAATTAGAAAGTCCTGCACCAGATACACTTTAGATACAATTCTCCGTTTTTTGACTCACCTCTGCCTCTCTCATCCGCCTTATTTTTCACCAACATTGTCATGAGTGTTTTAATTATTCTGTATTAAGAGAGGCTTTCAATTTTTAATTCAAAAACACTACAGTCCCAGTGAATTTTACTCCACCTTTATTGCATTGGAAGCACTGGGATATTGTCTTGTTGTGCTCTCAGCTGCTCATTATAATGTTCCTCACTGAGCTTGATGATTAAAACATGAATCAAGCCCTGCTCAAAATTCAATTGAAGTATCACTGACACAGAAAGAAACATCCTAAAACTCAAATCCTGAGCCAGTGTGTCAATGATGGACTGAAAGCTGAGAGTAGAAAAGAGAAATATGGGACTGCCCAAATTATATCACGTCTCATTTCATCCACACTTGTGGGGCGATGGTGGTAGGAGTTCGTCCTGTAATGGGTGAGTTGCTAGTTTGAACACCCAGCTCTCTGTATCTCATTTGTTCTGTCAGACTGCATCGGGCAGCTATTGGTACAGTATAGTTTACCACCATCAGTGTGTGAATGTGAGCGTGAATCGGTGAATGACTGAATGTAGTGTGAAGCGCTTTGGAGTCCTCTGGACTGGATAAGGCCATTTACCATTACAGTCTTCATCACAATTTAGTTTTTTATCACTGTCAATACAGAGACTTTGTGTCAGATAGGTAGTCAAATTAACCATAGAATACCTTTGTATACAGAGGAGATCATGGTCTGCAAGGTGGCCAGGACCTGGGGCTTCAAACAAGCCCAAAGCATTACCCCTCCTCCACCATAGTAGAAAGGTGGTATGAGGTATTTTTACTAGTTTTGCTTTTTTGACTAACAAGATGCTATGAATGATGGCCAAATCCCTAAAGGTTTTATTTAAGAACTTAGATTTGACCTTTTCTTTACTTTCCTATGTTGCATCCAAGTGTCGATTTTCAGGCTGTCTTACTTCTCTATGTGCTCTATTAGATTTCTTTTCATTGTATAGTTACTTTTACACCATGTCTGATCCTGCTAATTATGTTTATATTTCTAAAATTTGAATGATGTAGATTAAAAAAAAGTGAAAAAATGAAAAGAACCATTTTGTGAAACATGGCTCGGGACTGGGTACGTTACATTTGCTCTGACACCATCTTGTGTGACATCACCGTGTTTTTTCTATAGTTAATGATCTGAAGATAAATGTCCAAATACCCACTCTAATTGGCTGGCAATAATTATTGGCTAAGTTAATAAGAAGATAGGTTTGCGGGCTATCAGGTGGAGCCGCTCTTAGCATTTGTCATGCTGAGGTGAGTGAATCTTTATCAGTGGAGATTGACCAACTACAAAGACCAGGTAACGTTATTATTGGGTCAGTGCTTGTGTGGTACTTATGGTGTCTCAGAGGTGCATGCCATGACATTTTATGGCCATGTTCAAAAAAATATCTTGCAGCCTTGCTTAATTGAAAAAAAAAAAAAAGACATTTGTTACAGTGTTAGGTACAATGGAAGGTTTGAGCACTATTTACTTAAAATAGCATATCTTTGCCATTAAAATGCAGGGCAGATATGCATATTGTGATTAGGGTTATATGTGCATTATATATTTTGTATTTTCCATCCAACTGTCCATCCATAGGTAAGATCAAAACTATTCATACCCCAGGCAGATTTAGATTTCGATGTTTTTATTCAACCAAGAAGTTTGTTTTGGATGGAAATGAGACAGTTATCTCTCAAAAGTTAATGGAACGATCTAAAAGGAATATCTATTTTGAAAAAAAACTGGGGACTTTGTATACACTAGTCTGAAGAAGAGCAGCAAGCCTGAACCATTGCTTCCAAAATAATACAAATTTTGCTTTCCTTGTCTGTCTAAAGGATGTTGCAGAAGTCTTGCTGTTCATTCACATGCAACTTTGCTTACATAAGTCATGTTATAAAATTATTTTTAAAGAGAGGAGTCTTTCTACTTGTTACCTCTCAAACTACACTTCCTCACTTTTTTCTAATTGTCCTGTCTTGACATTTAATGTTCAACACACTAACTGAGGCCTGTAAGATCTAAAAAGAATTGTTTCAGATCCTGCAGGCTATAAGATGTTTTCCTCATGTGAGTAATGTTTCTCAATGTGGAATTATTTACTCATATAGGTTGAAAGTGGCTTTATAACCCCATCCAGATGCTGGGAAGGGTTATAATAGTTTCTCATAGTTCATTGCTGACACCTTTCCTTCTTGACATTGTGTGTTGACTCATGGCTATATGCTCCAGATCACCGAAATGACAAAATACCTTCTTTTACAGTTAATTACTCTTACATCCTGGAAGCAACAAGGATGTAGTTTTTCAAATAAATGGCTTGACAGTCATGGAAAATTTATTTTTCACATGACTGTAAACAGGGGCAGTTAAATAAAACAGACACATGCTTTTCCAGTTTCAACACCACACATTTTGATCCTTCAAACTCAGATCAATGGAAAATAAGTCTAAGAGACTCAGAAATCAAAAGGCAGAGCAAAGAGACAAAGAAGAGCAAGGATGAACCGGCAGAGAGAGAGCGATCAGATGTATCTGAAACCAGGTGGAGAATAGCTTTTGATGCAACATTAGAGAAGGAAAGAAGAGGGAGAGAAATAATAACTTTGGAGGATGAAATGAGGGTAAAGTGAAGTGAATGGAGGCTGTGACAGAAGAAGAACCCTATGCAGGAAAAGCGGCAGAAAAAAGGAGGATTTACTGTGGGATTTGAGCCTTTCCAATCATGGCTAAACTTTTTAAACTGTTTGATGGAGCTGGTATCAGAACTTTTGACTGAATGAACACTGCACCAGTTCAGCTTAAGGTTCACAATTCCCTGAACTCTATGAACTAAACAGGAATGTGATTATTGATATAGCCAATGTTATGAAGTTTTTTTTTTTTTTTTTTTTGGGGGGGGGGAGGGGGGCAGGGCTAATTGGACCGAAGCTCATACCGAGTCTTGTAGTTTCAACCCACCTTTTATGTGTGGGTTGTAACCTTCCTTGTAATTAGGCAACATCGTAGATTGTTAATTTTTGCTACATATAAAAAGGTTGTCTTCTTCCAGAGTAATTTTAAGACAGGAAATAAATGTAGAAGTGTGAGTTTTGATGTGTGTGCATAAGTTGTGTTCTCGTATCTTAAAATAAAGCTGAAACAAATGCTTATTTACAAGTTCGCAGAAAGCTGTTGCTTGATTTTTTTTATCACTTGCTTGCTTGTAAAACGACTGATATTCATTCCCCTAGTCCTAATTACATTATCGATTATATAAATGTTGTTGACCATGTTAAAAACATTGAATCTAAAAAAAAAATACTCTGCCTCTGTAGAAATCCATGTTTGTTTCTAGAAAGGAAAACAAGAATTGCCTGAAAGTCAAAAAAAAGTTGGTTTTCTCCTCTGCTTCTGCTGCATGTATCCAAAAAGTGTCCAGATAAAGTCCACCAGCATAAAGATGGAATATAATTAGAGCTGTCTCTTTAATTAATGCAACTTTATCTTATCACCAGTGGAGGAGACAGAGACAGAGAGGGAAAGAATTAGGGAACAAGGTGGGATGGAAGAGGATGTGGAGAGATAAGGGAGATATTAGGGGATATTTAAAGGGCAGAATAATTTATGGAGGAATAAAAAAATAAATGGAGGAAGAAAACTTCATGATTAGACTTCAGAAGTAAGTAGAAGATTAAGGTTCTATTATTAAGATACATTCATAGGTCACAAAAGTCAGTAAAAATGGCTGTCTGTCATTTAAACATTTATTTATCTGTTTATTATTCTTTTTTTACTAAATCAAACCTACAGGAAATTCATATTTATGACACGGTTGTAGTTGGGCAGATATTTGTTGTTGAATATTTTCTACTTGTTGGTCTACAGGTCAATTCTTGACTAATTTCATCTTTTGCTGGCCACAGAGAACTCTAGTGAATTTTAACCAGTCACAGATTTGTTAAAAAACTGATGAGCAAGAGAAAGAAAGCAAGGGGAAGTGCTTTGCAAAAGTATACTATCAGCACATTTAGAGATGGACATGTTTGCCAGTTTATCTTTGCAAAGTAGCTCAAGCTCATTCAGATTGAATGAAGAGCATCTGTCAGCACTAATTTTTTATTCTTACCACAGGTTCTCAATTAGATTTAGGTCTGGAGTTGGACTGGATCATTCTAACACATGCAAATGCTTAGATCTAAAGTACTCCATCATTGCTCTGGCTGTATATTGATGCTGTTTGTTCTCCTGAAAGTTGAAACTCAAGACTGTGGCATTATTGCACTGTCACCATCCAGTACTGTGCCTGTTGCCATCTTTCTCCATCGGTTTAATGTGTTCAGGGTAATGTGAAGTGGTGGTTTTCCTCCACATATAGGTTTTGCATGTTGGTCAAGCAATAGTTTGCACTTGATTTTATTCAGGATATTGGATTAGATGAAGCTAATGAAAATGCATAAAACACTTTTTAAGATATATATTTTTTTTTTAATAAAACTACATATCATTTTCCCTCTACTTAACAGTTATGCATTACTTTGTGTTGGTCTACCACATAAAAAGCCCAATAAAAGAAATAAGTGGGTGAAACCTGACAGATTGTGAAATAGTTAGGGATGTAGAAATACCTTTGAAGGACACCATAAATATGAAGCTGTATGTCAAAACAAAGAAAAACTTTTGAAATTTTTGCATATACAACACTTTAAATTTTGCTGTTTCATTTTGACTCAGATATTCCATCTTTACATGTTTACATCCCTCTTTTCCAGGTTGTGACCCAATCCCTGTGGAGTACCTGCGATGGGGGGATCCAGAACCCGTAGCTGCTGTGGTATTTGCCTGCCTCGGACTAATGGCCACCTTCTTTGTCACTGCAGTTTTCATCTAGTAAGATATTTCTTATCTCAGAAATATTTCAAACTTAAAGTGAAAAATGTGCCAGAGTTCTCTTCTTCACTTTGTTATTGTCCATTTTAATGTATCTTAATTCTTGTTGGGTTTTGTTTTAATATCTTCATCATAATCTCTAATGTTTGTTTGATTCTGTTTCTTTAAGTTTCCGGGACACCCCTGTTGTGAAATCCTCAAGCCGGGAGCTGTGTTACATTATTCTAGCAGGGATTTGCCTCGGATATCTGTGCACCTTCAGCCTCATTGCAAAACCCCACGTGATCCACTGTTACCTCCAACGACTAGGAATAGGTCTGTCACCTGCCATGAGTTACTCTGCACTTGTCACTAAGGTGAGAAATAGGATGAAGCCACCACTCTTCCTATTGAAACTAAAGCTGCTGTGTAGAAATACTGAAAGCAGATGGTTTAAAAAATAGCTCCAGTATGTTCAGTAAGTGATGTATGTCTTAATGATGTTTGGTATCCTACTGCAGACAAACCGCATCGCTCGGATCCTGGCAGGGAGCAAAAAGAAAATCTGTACAAAGAAACCTCGCTTCATGTCAGCCTGCGCCCAGCTCATCATTGCCTTCCTTCTCATACTGCTGCAGTTGGGCATCATTGTGGCTCTTTTCCTCATGGAGCCACCGCAAGTAAGCTTTCAGGCTGCAGATGTGTGAACTAAGAGCTCAGTGACATGATTAAAGAAACAGACATAAGGTTCTGAAGACCTAATGAACTTGTGTACAATGCAACCCAGATTTAGTTTAGTCCGGTTTCAAAAAGCTGTCCTCTCACCATCTCCAGGTGATCAGTGACTACCCTAGCATCCGCCAGGTCAACCTTATTTGCAACACCACTAACCTCGGAGTGGTAGCCCCCCTGGGATACAATGGCCTGCTCATCCTCAGCTGCACCTTTTATGCCTTTAAGGTATATGTTGATGTTTTCTGTCTGTTTCTTTATCAACTAAAGATCTAAACAATATTACAGGTACTTTAATGCCTCATTTCCACTGAGTGGTACAACACAGGTCAGAACAGTTCGGTATGCTATTTGGTCTGTTTCCATTGTAAAAACGGCCCATACAACCAACGTGTACTGCATGTTTCCTGGGCCTCTTCAGTTGTAGGTCTATAGTACAATGGTACAGTTAGGTGGAGCAGTTAGCACCACACAACACAGTCCATTAACTGGGGGACAGAAAAATGTCACTGCTTGCAACATGCACAAGTTTGTCGACGCACTATTACTTTAACCTTGCCTGCCCAATGCGAGTTCAGCTGACAGTGGAAATGCTCTGCTGAATACCCCGTACTATATAGCATACTAAACTGCACTGATTTGTGTCGTACCTGTCAGTGGAAACAAGGTATTAATGTCATTCTGTTGTGGGAATTCAATTTTAAAAAATGAAAACTGTTAAAATCTACCTTGTTATTATATTTATATTTAAAAGCATTTGTTGGTTCTTTGTCATTTTTAGCCAAACTTAATAAGGGCCATTGTGGAAGGTCCAAAAAACCACTTGTGACTCTACACAATTAAATGGGATTGAAATGGGATAAGATAAAGCTGAGTTGGGCTTCTGCACAAAGTCCACACATTAACACATGTAGAGGCAGACAACTAATCAGTCAACCGTTGGCCTAAATATGAAGAGGAGAAAACATGGCAACCATCAACCTTGTCTAACCTCAAAGTGCCTTTAGGCTCTTAAAAAACTTTAGTTTCTTTTTCTTTCTGGATCATCAGCAGCACCTGGATCTGCAGTTGCTCATTCTTGGTACTGGGGTTGCTGGAGTTAATAAAACTTACAGCGTTAACATCCAAACCTCCATTTACTGTCATCAAACTTGAAGTACTTCCAGGTCTTAGACCACTTCAACCTTTGAAAACTGTTATATTGGGGTTCATTTGAAGGTAATCAGATGCGTTATCCCCATGTTTGTTTCAAAACTGTTGCTCAGGCAGACCCGAACAATAAGTTGAGCCAAACTTGGCCATCTTACACTTGTACTGCAGCAGACTTTGCTCACACAGAATTATGTGTTGATCCAAACTATTGAGAATAACAGAATGTTATGGTTTATGGATTGATTACATTAACAAGTCACAACAGCCACAGTCTAAACTAGTGTTGCAAGTGCATAAAGTGTCATATTATGTGGTGCTCTTGTAGGAAATAACTGATTAATGAAAGTCTGTAAAACTTTGATTGTACCAAACCCTGTTGTGAAGAAATCAATAAATTACACAAACCACAGATGGACACATTTTTGATTATAATGGCATTCTTTCCAGACACATTCTCTCTTGAAGATCAGTAAGCATATGCAGTAAATGTGAATATGTGCAAACTGTTGTACAAACCAAGAGCCACTACACTGACGCCAGCAATCCAATCACTCTGTGCACGAATATTTATGCAGCAATTTGCAGCATGGTTCTGGAATAAATTAACTCCTGTTTTACCACTGTTTCGACACACCCAACATATCAAAAGGAATAGCTAACAACATAAGTTGTGAAAAAAACCTGTTTTTAAAGCTTATTCAGTTTGGGAGAAAACCCTTCAGGAAAAACTGTCAAAATGTTTAGAATTTTCAGTGTTATCTGGAAAAACATTACCACTAAATACATATTTTTTTGTGTTTGGCATGCATGTTCATGCACAGTCTTCCATTTGCATTTAAATTTACTTTGATTTTTATGCATATTTCTGTCAAATAGACAACAGATTGGGGAATGTGTTAAAAGGTAGGGTTTTTGTCTGATTGACAGTTTCTGCATAAGACTGTGAAATTGTATTGGCTTTTCAGGGAGATTCACACTCATCTATAATATCCAGTTTAAAAGATAAAAAGCCCAGAGCAGCAAAGAACTGGTGGGTGGCTATCAAGGAGGCTATCCACCACCTTTTGCCAAATCTTCAGTAAAAGGTTCTAGTCAAAGATTGTTTTCCCAATCAGCTGTATTATGATGTTATGTCAGAGACAAAAAGTTAACAGAAACGGTTGAAGCACTCTGAATGTTTAGCGTCTGAAACCTTATTAACAGCAGTGAATAAATTTAATATTTACATGGCTGTTTATGTAGGCAGAGTTTGATTGTTGTTGACTTGAAGCAGCTGACTTTCTGTTGAGCTGAAGTAAGAAAACAGGCACAGACAGAACTGCTGAATACATTATTTTGACATGGGTGGTTTGGATTTATGACCACGTGATTAATCTCTCCTTCCTTTCTTGAGCTTTAGTACCAAGGCAGTGGGAAAGCAGCTTGCATCAATATTCATTCCAGCTCTATATGGCTTGTTGATACAAGCCACACATTAAAGAAGGCATAATAGCTGAGCTGAACATAAATAAAGAGTTGCAACATTTTTACTGATTCTTGATTTTTTTTTTTTTTTTTTTTTCTCTTTTTCCAAGACCCGCAATGTCCCAGCTAATTTCAACGAGGCCAAGTACATTGCTTTTACAATGTACACCACCTGCATCATCTGGTTGGCGTTTGTCCCCATCTACTTTGGCTCTAACTATAAAATCATCACCATGTGCTTCAGTGTCAGCCTCAGTGCCACTGTGGCTCTGTGCTGCATGTTTGTACCTAAGGTAAGGTTAAAATGAAAATTTTCTTGTATGATTTTTAAGGGATGCATTTCTGGTTTAATTGTGCCATCCACAATTATTGTTGCCACTAGCAAAGATGCATACAAAAAGCTTTGCCATTGCATAATTTATATTTGCATAATACATTTTTTTTTATTTTTACTTTTTTCGACGGAAATGGCAGATTTTTTTTTCTGCCGTTTCATAATAAAGAGGGATCTCTGACAGATGATTATTCCCCAATTTCTCCAACTTGGTCAGGATTCTCTGATGAACCATGTTTGTGTTGATTTGGCCATATGTTTTAGAGTATTATCACATTACACATCCAATGATGACCCATTTCTGTTTTTTGGCAGATATTATTTTATATTTTTAAAAAAAATCCTGGTATTTTGTAGAGTTTATAATGCCATGTTCTCTGATTACAAAAGAAACAGGCCCACAGCATCACAGATCTTCCACCATACTTAACGGTGGTTTGAAGGTGATTTTTTTTTTAATGCCACCTAGGGTGTTTTCATGTGACCAAAGCACACTGTTGCTGTCTAAGTCCCAATAGTATTTATATCTGTGATGGGAGGAAAGAAATATTGCTTTGACTTTAGATATTGTCAGCTTTGGCAAAGTAGCTAATTTCTTGTTGCCATTTTTCGATTGTCCCATCAGCAAAGATGGCATATTGCTTGGCAGCCTGATCAGCTTAGAAAAGTAAAGTATGAACATTTACAAAAATGCCTCAGTTACTTTAATTTTCTCAGAATGGTAAGAGGCGCTATTATTTGTTATTTTTGTTCACAAAACAATTATTTATGAATTATTGTTGTTTTTTTCCCCTTTTGAATTAATCTACCAAAATTAAAGGCTGGATTTTATTTATGGACTTAAAGATTATGCTACCGCATTAAAAGCTGAATTTATCTGAAGCAATTTTAAACTTTGACGATGGTTGTAGGCTTGATTCCAAGTTCTTCTTGTCATATATTGATATGCCCCATGGGAATTCATCTAACCCCAAGTTGCCTACTGATCGGCATATCTGTGTATAAACATGCACATTTATGAGTGTGAATGGGTGAATGTGTCTGTAGTGTAAAGTGCTTTGAGTTGTCAGCACGACTGGAAAGGCGCAATATAAATTCAGTCCATTTTTACCAGGGGTGCTGATAAGTGTTTAGGGTGTTGTATGGGGAATGTTTTATTCCTTTTTATTTAATATTCACCTCTTTCATCATTGTAAGCCTCCACCTTTTCTTTAATTGTTGCTTATTTCTGTCATTTTTGTCTACAAAATAATGCCAAATTTGTCTTGATTTAACAGCTTACTATTATATTAGTTGAATGTTATAAAAGCAAAACTCCTTGTAATTTACATTGTAAATGACTGATTACAGTAACAGCAAATAAAAACAAAATCTGTCTTTAAAGCTGCAGTTGGTAACTGCAGCTTGGTATATATATATATATATATATATATATATATATATATATATATATATATATATATATATATATATATATATATATATATATATATATATATTTTTTTTTTTTTATTTATTTATTTTTTTGTTAAAACCGTCACTTTGTTGTGACAGTATGAGACAGATAATGTTTGAAAAAATCGAGCTCCTCTGCCTCCTCTCTGTGGTCCTACTGCCATCTGTCGCAATGCATCGCTCCTGGTCAGAAACCACCAATCAGAGCCAGGAGGAAGGTCTTAGCAGTGTCAATCACACTCATATATGTTCTGCCCACACCCTTCCCTTTGCTCTCTGCTGTGCTACAGCTCATCCCCCACAGCGGAGTCTGCCATGAATGTGCAAGCTAGTAAGCATGGCCGCCGATGACGCTGGATAAACAGTTTTCCTGTAACATGAAGTTGTTTCTCCGCCATTAGCACAGCTGCAGCAAACCGGCAATCTTGAGCTTGTAGATGGTATGCAGGGGAATATGAGAGCAGTGCGTACATGAGTGTGATTGACAACGCTAAGACCTTCCTCCTGGCTCCAGTTGGTTATTTTAGACCATGAGCTGTGCATTTCTGCAGGTGGCAGTAGGACGACAGGGAGGAGGCAGAGGAGCTTGATTTTTTCACAGGTTATTTGTCTCAAACTATCACAACATAGTGACAGTTTTAACAATTATGTAAAAAACACATTTTAATAAAAGTTACCTACTGCAGTCTTAAAACACTGGGAAAATAAGTCAAACCACTTTATTGTTTCTGTCTTTTATCCAAACCATTTATTCTGTTTTTACTTCTGGAAAGTTCCACTGAGGCTCCTCAATATTTATATGAAAATGCCGGAAATACAGCTTTAAATAAAAAATAGCTTTAAACTGAAATAGAGAGTCATAATAAATGCATTTTTCTGTTCCTTTTCAGGTGTACATCATTCTGGCCAAACCAGAGCGTAACGTGCGCAGTGCCTTTACCACCAGCACCGTGGTTCGTATGCATGTGGGAGATGGGAAGTCATCTTCAGCTGCCAGCCGCTCCTCGAGTCTGGTTAACCTGTTTAAACGCAGAGGCTCTACTGGAGAGACCCTCAGGTATATCTGTGTGAGAGTCTACTTTCCACCCTCCCCCAAAGGCTTTCCGCCCAGGTTAATGCTGCAGTACTCGAGTTACAGTCCGAAGTGCCATCTCTATAATGGCCCCACTTAAAGCATTCATGCTGTGTGAGAGATTGATTACCTGTATTCCCCTGAATCTGTTTGCCTTTTCTTCTGACCCCATTGTGAACTTCGGAAAATTGCCTAATGGCGATATGACAAAGAAGGAGAGACAGCAGTATATTGAGAGGGAGAGGAGTGAAAAGGGGATTATAAACAGTGAAAAAGATGGATGGTGAAGAAAATGAAGATTTGAGGTGATGGGAAGAAAGGGAGGACATTATTCCTCTTACTTCGCACTCTTGAGGCCATCCACAGTGACAGGGAACCGATCAAAGGACTCAAAAAGGAGTGACGCATTGTCCCCTGTCTTGGAGAAAAGACTAGCACACATTTTCATTTGTCAGCAGGTTGCTTCAGCTCACCCTGCTTGGCAAGCAAGATCTCAATCACACCCCTGAAAAAATGTCTATGTTCCTCTCTTCCCTCTACACGTCTCTTTTGGTCCTATCGTCCTCTGTGGGTGGTGGTAATTGGCAGGGCTGTCTGTCTCCTCAGTGGAGGGCTGGAAACTGTTGTGTTTGAGATGCTGTCATTGTCAGAGCAGGCAGAACAGACATAGACAGAAAATAATCCAGCAGACTGGAAGAATAAGAAAGTTTTGAAGTAATGAAATGTTTGATCGATGTTTAAACCAAATGTTTGAACAGCTGAAAAGAGGCTGGTTTACCTTCACCAGACGTTAAAATCAACCTCTGAGCTGAAAACGGCAGATGCTATAGAAGATCGATTAATCTCTGGTTTAGTATGCAGCATGTATCTCTATAAACCCCATCCTACAGGTTCATTCAAAGGGGATTTCAGTTCTTCCCTCTCTTCCCCAGTCCTGGTGGTTTGGGGTTTAATCAGGAGTTCTTCTTTAGATTATTCACTAATTAACCTGACAAAAAGACAGAGGAGCATCAAATGACAGATCTCTGAAAAAAAAACCCAAAGATCTGGCAAATAAAACTGAAAAGCAAATTTAGAAAGGCAGGGAATTAAAATGAATATAATGACTCAAGCTGATAATTGGTTTACTTTAGCTGAGTGTTGTTTTATTTCAAAAATAAAACTTTTTTGTGCTCACCCAGCACAAAAAATGAATAGACTGAGTAGAATAAAGAATTTAAAATTGCATTTTCCTATCAATAGTGTTGATCAGAGGTTTACATACAAGCATCACCACAAATATCACATAATTTTAGGTTTTTATTGATCCATTCAAACCGTTCATTTTTCAGTTTGGAATGATGATACAACATACACCTTTAATGAGCTTTAAAATTTATTGCTTTTTGTCTTCAATGAACACATGGTCAAAATTATGCATTGTAGGCACAAAACATACATTCACGTGACTAATATTTGATTGAATCATTCAGTTAGTCAGTCAGTCCATCCATCAACCAACCTTTGCTTAGCAATTAATTTTTCATAGCAAGTTGAAGGGAAACCACATTTTTGTAGCTATTATGAGTTTCTGACATAACTATGGCTGGATCTTTGACCAGTTTTCTGGGTAAAGTTGGTAGAGTTCCCCTCCAGTCCAGCTGACATCAGGAGTTTCTGGAAGCTCCTCTAAAACCAGTTTTTAAGTTGCTTGTTTTGTCACAGCACCCAGTTCTGTCCAAATTTCAGCCGCATTAGCGTTGATTTGAAATTACTTAGAATGGCTTAAATGTCCTTTTTTTTTTTTCGTTTTTTAAGTGACCTGTGATGACAGCTTAGAGAAACACTGTGGTGGGTCTGGTTGCCTTTACCTTGTCTGGGGAGAGTTGCTTAACAAGAGTGGCAATATTCCACTGGTTGCTTGACTAATTGTTAACTTAAAGGATTTATAACCCACATCTTGTTAAGCAAGTGAGTAGGTCTGGACAATTATGCCATACGCTTTGTGCAATACACAGATGGAAGTTAGACAGCTCCACAGCATGATGCTACCACCACTATGCTTGACAGCTGGTTTAAAAACCTATTCTTGACTCCTTCAAACATTCTTGTTGTCATTGTGGCCAAATAGCTCAATTTGTGTCTGGCCTGCCCATTGAAAGTTTTTTACATATGTTATTTGGATAGTTCATGTGGGCATCTGTAAATTTCATTGACACTTTAAAGTGTTGAAAAAGAAGTGTTGACTTCTTTTTTGGTCAGTACCCTCCGAGTACATGGTGATGTAAAACCGGTTTTACTATGGACACTGATGTTCACCATCTTTAGGTATATGATTAGCTTGAGCCTTGGGGCTCATAGGTTCTTCCTAAATAACATAATCAACTTCTTTTTATCTGAGCATGACAGTTTCACAGTTGGGTATTTCAACAACACAATGACCCAAAACAAACAAAAAACAACTGATTTTGAAATGGATTAAAGTATGTTGACACTAATCTTCTGAAATAGCCTTCGCCTCAGTCCTATTGAAAATGTATGGACTATTTTTAGCAGCACCAAACTGCTTTGGTTATTCTGCCGAATATATCGCCTATCGTCATTTATTGGACTCACGAATATCGGCTGGGTGAATGTTGCATATCGTCCAACCATACTGTCAGTGGAAATTAATTAATTAACTGAACTATATGAAGAAAGTTCAAATAGTTAGCTAGACTTAGCATATCAGTGCCTATGCTAGTGGGTATTAGTGGGTGTATGTGTATGTTTTTGAGCCTGTATGTGTAACTGTATATCCAAATTTTAAATTCAGACTTGTCCTGAAAATTATTATTTGTAAAATCTATGGAAGTAGTCTGTTATATTATCATTCCAATGGCTCAAATGCGTCATTAAAAGCCCAAAATTAATATGAAATCCATTCCAATGATGAGTATATGTATAACTTTTGACCAACATGTCGCTCTCTTAAGTGAAGCAAAGAATTAAAAGTAATTAAATTTTTCAGCATATAAAGTCAAAATGATTTATGTGGTTGACTCAAAGCTCCAGCCAAATATTTTTATTTATTATCTGTAATTGCTTAGCATAATTATTAAGTAGGCTTGGATGGCTAATGAACAGAATACTGAATTTGCTCATCTAGCTCCAAGCTCTAAACACTTTTTCCTCTTCCTTTTTTTTTTTTATTTTCTGCAGCTCCAATGGTAAATCGGTGTCTTGGGCCCAGACAGAGCGCAGCAGCTCACGAGGCAACCACCTGTGGCAGCGGCTGTCTTTCCATATCAAGAAGAAAGAGAACAATCAGACAGCAGTCATTAAGCCCTTCTCCAAAACCTCTGAGGAGCGTTACTGTGGGGGATCCGACTTGCCGCCGCATGTACCTCTGCCCTCCCTCTCTTCCATGTCCTCCCTGCCCACTCATCCTGACAGCGGCACAGACAAGACCCTCTATGAGCTCTCAGAAGCAGAAGAGCACTACTCAATCACCTACCGGCCACAGACGCCGTCACCGATCAGCACCGTCAGCCAGAGGATAGGAGCCAGTTTAGGGGAGGAGTCCCAGGTGGCCTGCATTTCAAAGTACTCCAGCAGTGTCTGCAGTGGCGGAAGCAGCAGCAGTTGTGGGCCTCCAAGCAGTGGCTCTGTTGCAGCGGGGAGTGATGGGCGCCTGGTTGTCATGGACAACCGCCCACCACCACGCCAGAATTCGCTGATGGATCAGATCAGCTGCGTGGTGAACCGTTTCACTGCCAACATCACCGAGCTCAACAGCATGATGCTCTCCGCCTCTCCAACGCACACACACAAACACACTCCCCCCGCCACTCACCCCCCTGATCCCTACCTGCTACCCCGGGAAATCCCGATGCCCCCGACCCTCACCACCTACGCAGATGTCCAGCCCCTCCCGCATATGGAGTCCAGTCTGGGTACCCGGGGCGGCTGTCCAGTTCACTCCATCCCTCGCTCTCCCTACCCCCTGCCACCACCTCACCCCCACACATCCCCCTCACTGTCCCCCATAAGAGGAAACCTTGTCGCCTGCATCCCTGACTCCCCACTCAGAAGGGTTGAGCTGGAAGAGGAGCTCATCGCCCTAACTCCTCCTTCACCCTTCCGTGACTCTTTGGGATCCAGCAGTGGCTCCCAAATCTCAGAGACAGGTCTGTTTGTCCCTCCAGTCCCCAACCACCCACCTCCCTCTCCCCCTTCACCCATGTACACCAGACTGACTCTCAGAAACTATAGTCAGAGTTCCTCCTCACTGTGAGGGAGTGGTGATGAGCCGGAAAAGTAGAGCAAACAGGATGGACAGACTGGAATCCATTCATCACCGTTTGGAGTCAAAACCCGAGGAGATGTCGTCATGGAGGGCTGGTTGGTGAAGACACCAAGCTGTGTTTGTGTTTACATGTTTACAGTGAGATGCGTGTACAAGAGGCCGGCAGGGTGTCGTATTTTCTCGCTGTCTTTATTGGGTGAGAATTGAAAACGGCCATTCTGACTCTGAGGTGTTTCGGCAACAGCAGAAATCCTTCCTGGAGGTTCTCTGTCATTTAGATTGGGCTAGTGGCCTTAAGGTAACTCGGCTGACAACTAATTACAGATTCTGTGTGTGCGCTTCAGTGGGCCTGAGTGTGTTTTTGCTGTATCTTAGAGAAGGAGAGGTGATATGAATATGGCACCAGAGAGTGCCTGTAAGAACTACAAAGGGACAAGCTACAAAGGGCACATACCGAAATATATTTGGTAACACAAATCACAAAAGTGTGAGCACACAGTTATAAATAAAGTGTGTGGGGGGGGAAAGCAGTGGATTCATATGAGACATCATAAATTTTGTCTTCAGTGATAAAATCCAACTAGTGTCTAATAAAAGTGCATTGCAAGAACAGTATCAACATTCTAAAAGTGTGTTAATCTCAAAAATGTTGTTACAAAAGCTTAGTTTATTTTGCTCAGCTCTCATCTCATCAGTCTGTTTTCATATTTTCTACTCTTCCAGTAAGTCTGAATGTATATTTTCTACATTATTCCTGAGGCAGATGGGACCAAATCTTTTGTAGCTCTAAACCTGGAACTCGAGACAGAGGGAGAATGAGGGAGGTGTGGCGAGACCAGGCCTCGTTTTTACTGTGAACATTTTCAATGTTTAGCTCTCACTCAGGTGGATCATTGGGTGGGATCTGTCCGCAAAGCTTTTCTGGTAATCTGTGGCATTCAGAGATGCATTCTGTAAGGCTTAGCTGGATTCCAGTCATGACATTTTCCAGATACAGTGTGTCAGCAGGTGACAGTCACCTGTTTCATTTAAGACAGTCCTTTAAATGGAATTAGTTTGAGTGAAAGTCATTAAAAACTGTAGTGGAGCACAAATTGATAGATTCAAGCTGGCAGTTTCAGTCTCTTAAAAGGTCATTTGTTGGACAACCTTTTTTAATTTTTAACACAAAGTTGTGATCTTTTTTTCCATGTTTATAGATTGAAACTGTGGCTTTTATCTCAAAATCAATAAAATCAGTAAGAAATGACTGACACCCAGCATGGCCAAATGTTCACAAACAAGAGTAAAAACACTGACATGAAAATCATCTAAAACCATGATATGTATTTCCTTATGATTTAGGGGAAAACTGCTGTCTTGCTGAGAGTGAGGTAGAGTCAAGGTTAGGGTGGAACATGCTGTTGTTGCAATTTTGGAAATGTTCTGGGATTTGCTAATTGGTTTGGTGCTAACTATTGTTAGCAATACAAGTTGATAAATTATTTGTCTCCATTATTTGCTCAAACACTAAAAAACTGTTTTTGCAAATGGATATTTGACAACACAATCTCAGATTTACTACTTCAGGGGACGTCCTTTGTGTTATTCCAACTAGGGACTCAAAAAAAAAAAATCCAACTTCTGACTACAAGTGGGGCACATTATGATGTTCTGTTTCCTTCACTCTATTTAAAGCTGCAGTATGTAACCTCTATAAAAAATATTTTTCCATGTATTTGTTGAAACTGTAATTATATTGTGACAGTATGGTATGAGACAGATAATCTGTGAAAAAATCGAGCTCCTCTGTCTTTTCCCAGTGCTATCTCGAAGCAACCAATCAGAGCCAGGAGGTGGGTCTTAGCGTGCTGGGTCCACCTGACTCTGATTGGTTGGTTTTGGTCGGGAGCGGTGCAATTCTTCAGATGGCAAAAGAGACTCAGGGAGGAGATCGATCTTTTCACTGATTATCTGTTTCATATCATATTGTCACAACATGGTAACAGTTTTAACAAATATGTAAACATATTTGTGTAAATATTACATACTGCAGCTTTAATATCTTTACTCTGGTGATTTATGGCATCAAAACACTAATGGTGATGCCAAATAATTAAAATATATAAAAATTAGACATAGGCCATCTTTAGGTTTAGAGGTTTATCATGGCTTTAAAAAAGAACTGTGTTAAAACCACTGAAATTTCCCATCATAAGTCTCCTGTTGAGTTGGATTTAGGTACTAAAAATGGAGCTGGTACCAAGTCGCAGTTACTAATGGAAAACCCTTATAACTGAATGGAGCCAAGACGAGCTGTGCTGAGTAGTTACTATTTTAAAAGGCGCCTTAGAGTGTCAGTTAACATGACATGCATGTTTCTGAACTGTGGGAAGAAGCTGGGTACCCACGCTTGCACAGGGAGAACATGCAAACCCAATTCAAAAAGACCCCAGCCTGGCATTCTGACCCCACCAACACTGGTAACAACTGCACCACCATGCAGCCCTCAGTGAAGACTTATTTCATGTCCATCAAAGTCTTATTCAGTATAAAAAAATGTTATTGTTCAGTAGCTTTATTGATCATTAGCATAGCAATATGTGATATTACCATCAATTGACATGAATAAATCAGAAGTAACTGAACAATTAGAAAATGAAAAACATTTACATTATTACTTTAAACCATAATATATTTGTTCAAGCTTATCATCTTATTATACCAGCCCATGCTTGATCTTAAACCATTAGGGAATTCAGACGTTTGGTTTTCAGTCTTGTGACAGCCCATCCAGTCGTCATACAGTATTGTGTGTATATCAGCTACTCTTCTGTCGCTCTCATTTTGTCAGGTAACCTCTTCAGATGTTGAGTAGAATATAAATTAATAGGTTGTAGTTGTAAACACTTTGACTTACAGCTTAAATTGTGTTTCAGTTGGCTGTGGCTAAAGTGTATGTGGGTTTCTTTGTGAGTTAATTGAATTTGCCACCAAAGATAACATTGAAAAACCTTGACCTATTTGCTTTTAAAGTTTTCCAAATAAAAGTTGTCTTCTACTTTCAATGTTTTTCGGGGGACAGTCAGCACCTCTGTTGTTATGTTTGTCTAGTCGATGTATTTTTCATGAATGCTATTTATATTGAGTAAACAGGCATCAGAGTGGTGTAATTATTCTCAACTCACTCTCAGCGAGAAAGCAAATCACTTACATTCAGATTTTATGTCAGTTGGTTTCAGCTCAGGCCTGGTCCTGTGTCATACATCCTGGAGAGTTAACTCTCATCTTAGGACCCGTTTTTCTATATGTCTGAGCAGACTGGCTTTGTAGAGAATTGGGTATGCCTTTAAATCGAATGTATTTTCATGTGCCAACGCTTGCTTTCTGGATTGCAGCAGGAGACAAAATGTGCAGATGAATGCATTCTCTATGGCTCCTCTGAGAGACAAGGCCTTTGTTTGCATCAGCATCAACAAAAGAAAAAACACAATACCAAACATCTAAAGGTTCGCATGCACAGTACATGTGTTTTTACCTTTGATCTGTTAACTGCGACACATATGAGTCAGTTTAAAGGAAATTACAAAGCAATTATCAAAGCAGAAATCAGTTCTTCAAAGTGTTTCCTGTTGTCCACTACTGTCTTCATGTATTTTCTGCACCATGTGCATTCGTCTGCTGTAAAGGATGCAGAAGCTGATGTTTGCTTAGCATTTGCGCTCCACTGTAGCCGGCAAGAACAAACTCAGACAAAGTGATCTTGTAAATAACAAGGGCATGCAAAGACAGATCTGTTTTGTTTAAATGAATTGAATTAAGATGAAAGACAATTTATTTACATATCAACAAATGTTCAAAAAAAGAAAAAAATCTGATGTTTTTAAGCTGTGTTATAACATACAGTACAAATATGTGTTACGACTAGAGAAACTGTGTTCCTACGCTGAATGTGTGAGTGACAAATCCTATTCAGATGTCTTGTAATTGAATAATATTATGATACTTGCTATTAATATGATTATTGTGCCAAAGGGGTAAGAGGTGTCTAGTTTACTAGATTGTGGGTCAAAAAATATGTGGTTTCATAAAAAAAAAGAAAAAAATGTAAATGTAAATCGTTTCTATTGTTTTGGATAAATTTTAGATAAATATTTCATATTTTTCCGTGTAGAAGCAATATTATCTATATGTATACAAGGTCCACATCCGGGGTTTTTTAAATCATCAAAAATTGCCACTCTTATTGTAATCCCTGTTTGGGTAACTCTGAAAGGATGGTGGATTGCTAACTTGAAACTTTGCTTTGCTTTGTATTTAAATCCGTACTGATTGAAATTCAATGTTATTTTCTTACTCTTGGTTTATAACTTTATTCACATTATTTACTGCTCATCCCTGGCTGGAGTCACATTTGATTGGGTGAATGGTGTGTAAAATTGTGTCAAATCGTAAATTATGACAAAATAATGAAACTAATTTGGCCCAAAGTGGGGGTAAAAGCTGATAAACACAAGCAACACACAAGGTGCTATGATTTTGCTTAGAAGACACATACAACAAGGAGTGATCTGTGACCTGTTGTCAAAAACCATCATGTTGGGTTCCTCCTGAGTCTTGAAAAGTATGGATGTGTTTTAGAAAAATATTTGTATTTCCATACATTTCCCTCTGTTCTATTTTCTAAAATGTGCAAAGTCAATTTCAAATACCCTGTATGAAGGGCTGGACCCAGGTTATATGCCACCCTTGGCAGAATTTTAATCGGGGGCCCACCACCAGGTGACATCACTGTTATACTCGCCATGCTTGACCTTTTTGGCATTTTACACTTAAAGCAACTTGTTTATAAAATCTTTTTCTTTTTTTTTTCTAGTTAATTTCCAGACTAATTTTGAAGAGGTTTTAATGAGCTCCGATAGACTTTTACATAGGGTGCTTAAAACAAGATCAAAATGTTCAGAGAGGACAGTCTGAATTTAGGTTGATCGTTTATTTCAGTCGTTGACACATTTATACGTAGTTCAACGTAACGTCTACAGTTAAGTTTTCCATTCCAACTCTAGAGTCAGGGTTTAATCCTGCATTCACAAGGCTGATCTCTGTTCTGTTAGGAACTATTTTGTGAGCATGAAATGTTTTCCAAGCTAAAATACATGCATCAGAAATAAATAAGTTAGCTTTAAATTATAACTCTTTTAAAATGACTTTCAAGCTTTCCAGGTTTTTCTTGTGGTCACCAGGGGGCTTTTAACAGCAGCAATGTTGATAGAAGCATTGTAATGGCCACCAGGGGGCTTTTAACAGCAGCAATGTTGATAGAAGCATTGTAATGGCTCTGCCTGGATGTGAACCACAGAAACCTAAAACTACTTGTCAACGACAAACACCTTTAAAATTAAGGTTTAAAAAGTCCAGTTCTAGTGCCCACTAGTTTTATCTATGACATATGCTGTGTAAAAACTGGTAGTCATTGGTTAGCTAAGCCCTAATTCAGAAGTTGAGTTTGATTTTACTCTAAGCAATAACAAATTCACAAAATGAATACATTGTTTTGCTAAGGAGGACTTTAACCTTGTGCTTGTTCTTAACATTGTTTTTGGAGCATGCAGATAATACAAGCATACCGCCACCCAACCAATAACTGTAAATTTACAGTGAAGATTTTTACTCAGACATGAAAAATTGTTCTTAAGAAATATGAAAATGTGAGCCTGGAAGAGAATTAACTTTTTAGATAGAATCCTGCACCTGTATTAATGTTGAACTGTTATCTGGAGGAGATGGTTTGTTTGTTGCTGTCACTGAGAGTGCTCAGATTGGGCTCAGAGACAAACAAAAAGCTTGCTTCAGCACTTCAGATGTGTGTAGGAGCCTCCTGGGTGAAGCATTGCTGCTTCTGCAGAAAGCGAGGATTTATCTCACTTTCTGACAACTGGGTTTAATTTATTGGCTCTTTAATACAGACCTTGTAAAATTGCAATTAACGAACAAATTACAAAGCTAAATAGAACACCATGGTTGCATAACACAGTGGTGTTAAAAGCCTATAAAGGATGTATTTAATGTAGCATTTCAACTAAATTACTTTGTTTAGGAAAGGAAATCGTTAATTTCTTTATCAAGATGAGATTTGGGCATGAGTCTAAACTGTTTTTTAATTTTTGTTTTTCCACTCAAAATGATGCTGGCTGACTCACTTTCATAAATACACTCTAATAAATTGAACTGATAATCCCTGTGCTTTAACATTCCTTTAATCCAGACATGCTCGTCTGTTTAGTTGGTGAAAAAAAGTAGCTTCAGATATTTTAGACCCTTTGAATGAGCATTTAAAACCAGTCTAGCAGTTATCAAAAAGTCCTTCCTGTCTCGCTCTAAGAAGTCAGTTGATCCTGATGTTGTGCCCTTTGTGTCCTTCCAGCATTATCTCAACCAGCTTTGGGCTTTTAGGTTCATTTGATGATGTAGTGATGACAGAGGCTTTCAATGTCACACAAAGAGAATTTTGTTGAATTGCTGTTGCATAAGACACAAAACTTTGTTAGGTCTGACATTGGTGAACTTAAATAAAGACCATGACTTTTCTGCACAGGGGAGGCATGTGATTAACCAACTCTCTCTCACAAAGATCAGTGATGGGGGACATACTTTTAAATGTTAGGGTTGGGCAGTCTGTTAGCTGTCAGTCAGCTGTTTATCATATGTATCAAGGCTGTCTGCTTTCTTTTGACATCATTAACCCTTATAAAACATGATCTGAAAGGGCAGCAAATCCATATGAACAAATAGTTGCAGCAGAACAATTTAGCTTGTATTTATATATGTTATCAAACCAGGAATCCAGGGGTTAAGGTTAAAGTTAAGTGCTGGAAGATTACATTTTGAGTATAGTTAGGATTCTTTTGAATAAAAAATATTTTCCAGATTAAATTGTTGATTGCTTAAAAAAAGAAAAAAGGAAAAATGACTAATTTGTTTAGGGTTTGCTTCAATTACTGCCACTGACAGCTCACGGGTAAACCCTTTCCTTCTGGGCACCAACAACAATCTCAAGTAATCCTAATGCCCAAAAAAACATTAAAGCATAGAATAAAGGTTTCATAAATTTCAAACTGCACATCAGAGACTCTATGTGAAGTGTGAAATAGTCCAGTTCAAATTTGTCCATTCTAAGTATTTCATATTTTAAGCTAAAGAGGATGAATTGCAATCCTGATTTTTTTGTCCTGATTCTTAAAAAAAGGGGAAATAGCCCTTCTCTGAATAACTATAAAGAAATCTTCAAATGAGACAGTACATTTAGAAAGCATATTTTCACACACACAGGTGTCTGGTCATGTAAATAAGAACTTGAAAACTTATTTGGGTCTCAACTGACAAATAAAAAAGACAAATAATTGTCAGGTGTTCAGCCACCCCTCAGGCTGTGCTGCCCTGAGCAGTGAGCCGTTGCTTCTCGAGGCTGCATATGAGTGGATTTCCTGCTGTTGCAGGAAGTGCTGACACTCTACAACAACTGTGCCCTGCTTGCTTATTAGTTTGGTGTGATTCAGAATAACAGATCTACAATTATTGTGTAAACACCACTTAGACATTCAGTTGTGCACTCTGTCAGAACACACCTGGAGAGATGTGTTTGAAGGTTCCATTTACTGCTATCATGTAATTATGATAATGAACATTCTTGTGAGGGTAATTTGGTCGTTCGTGTTATTGTTTATGTTAGACTATTATTGTTGATTAATGAAGTAAAGCCCATCATGCTCTCATTTCCTAACATTTCGGCAGCTTTGTATATGTTCCCTTTATGCACTGTGTTAAACACAAAAGCACATAACACATAACCTGAAAGAAAAGATTACTGTAAGGATTCATTTTTGTCCTTTTTTTTTGAAAGCGATATACACAAAAAATTTACACAAACATTTTGAAAACAAGTTTGAACAAAACCTTTCAGTTTCGTCATATTTTTTTCACAGGATGACAGGTGCATCAAATAAATTAGAATATCACTGAAAAGTTATTCAAAAAATAAAATTCATACATTAAGTAGATTCTTTACACACATGCTGTTACCACTTAATTATGCTGCTCATATTACCTCAAATTAACTTTTCAATGATATTCCAGTTTATTGAGTGAACCTGCAAATCAATATCTTCTAACTAAGCATAAAGCAAGCTTTTTCAGGTTTCAGGCACTTAGACTCAAAATTGTGCTCTTGATAGAATACATCACAAGATGCGCATACATTTCCAGAAAGTTGCTCTGTTTGTAGACTTTGGATGAAATTTTTGCAGTTAGTAAGAATAATGAAACGCCAAGGCCTTGAGGATGACAACAGGCATCTTAAAAATCATCAGCAGTATTTTTGTAAATGTGTCTGAAGCTGCTGATATAAGTGTTGATATTATTACAGCAAAGCAAACATTTATTTTGATGTATAGTGGATTCCCCAGAAAATTATATTGTGCAGAAAGAGATAAACAAGGAGTTTAGACTCTATTGTGTATTTATATTAGGAATAAGAAAGGAATCTGTATTTATCACTTTATCTTCAACATATGTAAGAAAGTGAGATAAGTTATTTAATGAGCTTGTGTTGAATTGTTTTGTTTGATTATATAACAGATGGTTGCAGAATTATGTCAAAATGGTGTGTTTACGGCTTATAAAAATATATATTTTTAGTGCTTTCTTCTATTTGAATACAAAATTAAACTTTAAAAACATAAAAGAAACACCAGTTTGAGTGTTGTACATCCCTCACACAGAGATGATCTCCTTTAGATTACTGCCATGGAAAAATTATGAGTCAAAACCTTCATTAATATCCCTGATCAGAGTCTTTTTAATAGTAGAGTGTTAACTATACAAATATATTAAATGTTGCTTATAGAAGCAATGTTTACCCTCTCACTGCTCCTTGGAGATAATCAAAACTGTCTTCTTTAATTACTGACTTTAGCTACAGCAAGATTTTACATACTTGTGAGCAAATGTGCTTGTTTTTTTGCTACAGATGACCTGAGCAGAAAAACAAATTGCAGTCACAACAGCAGCTCATCAACATATAAATTACCACTGAATATTGTGCTCCAATCTGTTTGCAGCTTGGATTTATTTTCAAAACCGTAATTGAACCGATGCTCATCGGAGTGGCAGTACTCAGGCTTTAATTTGATCAAAGGAAAATGATGATGAGTTATAAACTTATTAAGAGAGAAGTGGAATGAGTTAAATTCCCTCTACTAAGTGTGCAGGATTTATTAGCCTGTGTTACTTAAGATTTTAGTTAGAAGTACTTATTCACTCCAGACAGAAATGATTGCTACTGAATTTTTTTTAAGATAAATGTCTTTCATTTAAGGCTTTCCTCTGACTCTGCTGGTGTTCCATTAATGCAGTTTTATCATGAGCACCTCTCAGTGAAGGCTTTAAAGTGCTGCTTTTTATATGGTGGATAAACAGTAAGTAGAGAATTAATTAAACTTCAATTACATCTAACGGGGTTGGTGAAAAACTAGAAAAATCTCTTGTAAATTTTATAACAATGTCGAAATCGCCAAAATGTTCCAAGTTAGCTCATCTTACTTATCTTCCTCGGGACTTGTGCAATTGTTTAACAAATTGATCTTATCTTTTATTGTCTTTCACTCTCTCTTTAAGAGCTGTACAATGTATTTTGTAATTTGGTAGCTCACCTTATTTATGTTTATTTGTTAAAAAATTTCACTTACCATCGAAAATGGTCATATCTGATAATTTTCCGTGCTAGTTGATTAGAAAGTCTTTTTTTAGGGCTTCTCTTAACAGGTGTTTATTTATTTATTTATTTGTTTATTTTTTTAAATCAGGATTCAACATAATGTGTTGCAGGTAACAGGGCTTTGAAATGTTTTGCCAGGTTCCCATGTTGTTTTGGCCAAATGAGAGCTCTTTTGATCACCAGTAAATTAAAGCTGATCTTCTCTTTCAGACTGTTTAAGGCTTGTATAAAGGACCTTTTCTGTGCTCATCTCTGAGAAAAGCAAAGTGAGTGGGAGTGTAATTAGGTTCCTTCTTATACCTTGAGCACAGTATTTCATACTTACATCTTATTGTGCATTAAACAGGTTTTCTTAAAAATATTCAAAAGCATGTTTACCTTAGTTTGATCAAAGCTAAAGCCAATAATTACATTAAAATCCTCCAAATACTTCAAAATCTTTTCAGTTTTTAGGACTTTTGGGTATTGTTTTTGATTATGAAACGGGGAATGGTAGACCCAGAGCACAAAATATTCATAGCTTTTGACGTTTCATAATTTGTCATGTTACAACCTCAAACTTTGATGTATTTTAAATTAATATTTTATTTCATGTGATAGATTACCATAAAGTATGGCATAGTTGTAAAGTAGTACGTCATTTTCATAGCTTTTTCAAGAATGAAATCTTAAAAGTGTGGCATGCATTTGTATTCAACCACCTTGAGTTTGTAGAACCTCCTTTTAGGGTAATTACAGTTTTAAGTGTATTGGAGTATGTCTCTTCCAGATTTGTACAACTAGAGGCTGATTTTTAGGCATCGGTTGGATTTAAGTCTGGACTTTTTACTAGGCTATTCTAATTGAGTTTTCAAATATTTGATTGTACTTCTGGCTGTATCTTTTGTGTTGTTCTGCATAAAGGTGAACCTTCACTCCAGTCTTAAGTATTTTTTAGCATTCCCCTCTACATCTTTCTAAAAACTTTTCCGCTGTACCTGTCCCTGTTGCAGAAAAACTTCCCTACAGCATGATACCGCCACCACCATGTTTCACTGTGGGGATAATTTGTTCAAGCTGAAATGCAGTGTTAGTTTTCCACCATTCACCCAGGTACCACGGTCCTCTCAGCTGCTATGATTAATGCTCTCCTTGCATAGACTCTCATTTCAGGTGAGGGAGGCAATGTCTTGGTATGTTTATACACAGTTGTGCCATATTCTGTCCGTTTTAAAAAGATGAATTGAATAGGCCTCTATGAGATGTTCAAAACTTGGGATATTGTTTCATAACCTTACCCTGCTTTTAACCTTCTTCACAACTTCATCCCTGACCTCTCTGGTGTGTCCCTTGGACTTCATGATGCTGTTTGTTTTCTCTATCAAACCTCTGACGCCTTCACAGAACAGCTGGATATATGCTGAGATTAAATTGCATACAGGTAGACATTGTTTACCAGTTAGGCAACTTTTGAAGACAATTGCTTGGACTGCATTTTATTCAGGGATGTCAGATTAAAGGGGTCTAAATACAAACGCCTGTCACACTTTTCTGTTTTTTATTTTTGAATTATTTTTAAAAATCATGTGTAATTTTCCTTCCACTTCACCATTATGCACTCCTTTCTGTTGGTCTAATACATAACATTCTAATTCTAGTTTGTGACATAAGAAAATGGGACAAAAAAATCTATTGGTGTGAACAGTTCAACAAGACATTGTGTGTTACTCCCTCTCTGCTGTGCTTCCATTGTTGCCATATCTGACCTGCACTCTTCTTCCTAGTAACACTAGTTGGAGGGCATGGAGTGCAGAAGTCTGCAGAAGCTTGAGCAAAATGGAACTTGGTGAGCCAGAGGAGGCACTAAGATGTGTTAGTTAAAGGACAAGTAAATTCAGTCTTTTGTGGGGCACTTTTCACTCACAGTGTGCTACCTATCTGTTGTGTGGCACTAACAAAAGTCGCCACAGTTTGACTCCCCACAGTCCAACACCCCCCTGCTGGGCAGTAATAGATAGCCAATTTAAAATGGAAGAAAACCCAGCGAAAAATCCTCATTTTCAACAAACAGCTCTAAAATGTGTGGTTATTATTTTCGTTTTCCTCTTCTTGGTTGTGTGACCACCATAGAGCGGTGCTGGGGTAAAGAAATGGGGTGTCGTTTTTGTGTTTGGGAGACTAAAATCAAAGTTTGCCCTTTTAAATTTATTTTTGTTGCCACTGATAATCATTGTGTAAGTGAACAACAAAGTACATTTGAATTATTATTATTATTATTATTATTACTGTTATTAAAAAAATCTATGTTTAACTTACTGTTTTGCCATTTTTTTATTGTTGGTTGTTTGTTGTGCTGATAGGAAGCATCCAGAACACTCATCTTCAACACATGGAAGATGCTGTTAGATACACTTTCAAATGTGATGTGGCTTAATAAACTATCCATACCACTCTAAACTAATAAGCTTTAATTGATGTCTTTTTGGTTACATCTTAACATTTGGAAGTTATTGAAGTAGATTTTTTTGGTGGGATTACAGCACATTAAAATTTTAGCTGGTGAACGTAGATATCTTACAGCAACAGAAAATGATAAAGACAACATAAATATCTCACTCCGTAATAACTGGAAAACAACTTAACAATCAAATGTGGTATTACAAACAATTACAAGAATAGTAATTGAGCACTTTCATCTCTGCATATAAATTCATGACTATCTTCATTTCATTTGAAGATTTTTACCTTGAAAATCTGGTTTGGTCTGTTGTAAGTCAGATAAACTTGAATTTTCCACATACTGTTTATACCACACAGAATTGATGGAAATGGAAAACATAAATTATCTTCATCAGCTCTTCTGAATGTGTTTTTAAATTTCCTCAGGGTCCCACATTCAGATAACATAGATCATCTCTGAGGCTCTGCTCTTTCATTTTGCTTATTGATGTTTAAAAAGAAAACTCCCAGATTTATTGCTGACAGTACTTGGAGAGAGTTTTCTGTCAGTGTCTCTGGCCAATGTGCTGGACATGGTTAGTGGAGGCTGCTTGACAGCACCTTGACACCCTCTGTGATATTTGCTTCCCCCTTTTACCTTCATATTGAAGGTAAAAGGCCTTCAATATGAATATTTTCTGAAAGATCCCCCCCAAAACACTGGATTCATTTAACTTCAGGTGTACAGGTCAGGGCAGCAAAATTATCCTGCTGCAGTTTATTCACTCTCCCCATCGTCTCCTGATCTACCCACTTCACCCTCTTTTATGTTCTTCTGTCACTCATTTCCACGCTTGGCTTTTTCTATCTCTCTGTACCTCTTGCAAAGAAATTGCTCTGAAACCACAGAATTGTTGCAAATGAGCAAATGATTCATGTAAATGGAAACCCTGACACGCAACTAAGCAAACAAGAAGAATACAAATCGAGGCTATTTTTTTTTTTTTTTTTTTACTTTTGAAGCTCTTGGGGCTTGATGTGCTTCACTTGTAATATGGTAACAGACACATTTGCAGGATGTACTGAGTCACTGAAAGATTATTTGAAGAACTATGAATTTTTCAGTTTCAGCTTTATGAATCAAAGACAAGATCCTCCTCCTGTTGTCTCTAAATGCATACTGTATTATGCTTTTAACCTGGAAAAAAAGCTGAGCTGACTCATTAGTTCAGATTAAAGGGCCGCTGAGACAAGTTACCATAATTTTTTACTTGAAGATTAACATTCTGACAAAATGCTATGTTGAAACTTGGAGCCTAAGCAAGCAGGGGGCCACAAAAGTCCCTTAAATTCTAATGTAGAACTAGTTGTGTTATTGTTATAAGTCAACTTTTACATCTGTTCTTTTTTTACAAGACTGCAGTTTCAGACAAATAGAAGCTTCTTCACTAATTTAAACAGTATATGAAATATTGTAATAAATGTTATTGAAATTAAAAATGTATATGTGCAAACAAATGAAAGTTTGTGTATAGTTGTATTAGGCAGTGGCATATAATGCTATAATGTTTTTTATGTAGTTTATCAATTTATATACTTGTGTCTGAGGTGGAGTCACATTTCACAAACAACTCAATCTTTCTACATTTTATTTACAGCTTTCACCTTCTGCAACGTTCTATGAAAAGTCTTATTTTTGAAATAATTCAAGCTGCCTGCTGAGGTGCTGTCATACAGGCAGGTTAGGGAATTCATTACTGGTTCAATTATTCATTTTAAAACATGTCATCTTAAGTGAACAGTGTGCACATAATGAAGCGGGGATATGGTGGGCTGGAAAAGGGTTACCAAAAAAACTTAGAACTGAACCCCATTTAGCTTTAGGCAGGCCCTGGTGAAACTATTTTATTTATATTAAAAACCTGAAAGGAGAACACAGAGGATTATATAATAATAATAATAATAATAATAATAATAATAATAATAATAATAATTATTATTATTATTATTATTATTATTATTATTATTATTATTATTATTATAACATGTGGTGTTTATTATTATTCATAATAATAATAATAATAATAATAACTGTTGAAGTATAAAACATTATGGAGAAAAATATGGTTGCATATAACAGGAACAGAAATGTAAACCTTTGTATATAGTGAACCTGAGAGTAAATCACGTCTGATATTGATAAGCAACTTGAAAATACAATCATAAGCTTGTATCAAGAGATGCTTAGCTTGACATTCAATACAATCTGACCTGGTCCTTGACCAAGCCTGACAATGACTCATCATGGCTAAAAAAAAAAAAAAAAAGCAGATGTTTGTGGTTGAAAAAAGCTTAAAACTATTGGATTTATTTTTCTATCAAGTCTTCTTCTCTAAAAAATTATAGAGTTGCAACTACCAGAAAGAGTGTATAAACCATCCCTTATTCTTATGTTATGCTGTGTATAGGTTTGAGATGTTTCTGCAACCTGTTTCAAAAGGATGAATTACACACACACAGGAGATGTATTTTCTACTGGTATCCAGTCCAACATTTCTGTCATGTGGCTATCTACTTCGTGACTTCACTGTCGAGCAGATATATCAGTTTAGTGGAGGTCTGTGTTACTTACTGGGCCACAGGGTGTGTAGGTGGGGGCAAGCTCCAATAGAAGTAATTTTCGCCCATCCCTAGCAAGACTTCCTCAGACTGTCAGACACTTAATTACCAGTCTGACCCTTTCCATCGACCCTGCTGGTAGTTTCATAACCCTGTAATTAACACTTTATCTCCCTTTGTTCCTTATTTTACTCTAACAATGCAAAAGATGAATTTCACATAATTGGAATTTCTCTGTAATTCACGCCTGATTTTAGATTATTAGACCTGATAACACAACATCAGTTATACCTACAATGATATGTTAAGCTTAACTTTAACATCTGAAAAGTTTTTGTACTTTAATTTGCCCATAAAGCAATTCTACTTAACTGCATCCTCGTTTCTGGTTGGAAAAAACCCTGTGATGCGGTGAGTAATCCTCATACAGTGTCTGACAGCCTCCATTTACTGCTGTCAGTTGTATGTAAATAGCATGAGATTGGTTTAGTGCAATCAGGTGGGGCCTATATATAAAATCTGAGTGGGCAAAGGGGTGTCATGACAGCATGTGGTTAACAGTAAGTGTCAGGCTGTGTTTTTGTTTTTCTATTCCTGTAAGGAATTTAAACTAACTACACACCAGCTGATGAAGACCTTCCGTCACCATGGTGATCAATCTGAGAGCAAACCAAATCAAGGCACCTTTTTTTTTTTAAATGTTTTTTTTTTCTTTTTCTTTTAAAGGTGAGGAGCTGGTTTAGTGCTAAAATAAGCCTAAGGTTAGTATTAGTATGAAGACATTTATGCAGTATTTCCAAAGCATATGGAAGCTATCATCTTCATGATACCAGGAACATACATTTTATGATGGTGAAAACCTTTTATTCCACTTTGCTCATGTGGGGGTGTTCTGCTTGGGTAACCAACCATGACGTCCCACCAGGTGAGCCCATTTAAATGTAAATGATGTAACATTAAACTTACTAACTTAAGTGGCTAAACCCACTTTGTACTGAAAGACTTCACTTAAACCACAAACTTCTTGTTCTTGATTGTCTTTCTTCTGGTCAATCAGTATGGGCAACAAAGAACAGATTGAGGCAATATTGTTGCTGAGAGATGCCATCAGACATGCATGGGACAATTGCAAACCCTATTAGCTACTACAATGATCATAAAACTCACATTAAGACATACTAAAGCAACACTAAAATAAGGAGCATGATGAGTCTGATGCCTTTCAGACATCATGCTTTAGTATATTTAGTCAAATCTCATCAAGTATGTAACAGCTCTGATGATGACTCAACTGTAGACTGCTTCATAAATTACTATTATTACTATTCTGCTAATTTCAGCAATTCATTCAGAGCTTATTCTTGCATAAATGTAGTATTAAATGAAATCAAATACAGACAGGGCCAGACTCCATTTAATAAACTGAACTGAGAAGGCATCACAGAGATTTCTTACCTACTATCAACATCACTACAACTAAATTTAATGCATTTATTTGGCATTTAATGTTATAAACCAATACAAATTATTGCATAATTATGAAATGGAAAGGAAATAATGCAGCACATGCATTTTTTTTATATGCACTCTGGTAGCCTTAAATAAATCTCAGCAGGGAACATACCAGACAGGCCACCAATAAAGTTGTAGAGAAAGCCATAAAAAATAATAAGGTAATTATAATATTTTTTTTACAAGCTAAAGATGTAAAAAGGATGCTTGACTATGTTTTCTAGGAATAGACCCCAAAGGAAGCAGGTACAAATAAAACAGAAGACGACCAAGAATTGAGCCCTGAGGAACACTGTAAGAATCAGGAGCTGAGGTGGATAGAAAATGTTCAATATTAACATTAAACATTTGGTCAATTAAATTGGAAAGAAATCAATCCAGTGCTGCACCTTTAATCCCAACCCAGTGTTCCAAATGAAAGAAAATAATCCTATGGGCCACATTATCAAGTGCTGCACTAAGATCTAAATGTACAAAAATCACAGAGCTTCCAGAGTCTTTTGCTAAAAGGATATCATTAAAAATCCTGAACAGCGCTTTTTCAATGCAATGTTAATGTTTAAAACCAGACTAGAAAACACCCACAATGTCATTGGTGTCCAAAAAAAGGATTCAATTAGGCATGGATAGATATAATTAGTTGGATTATCAAAAATGGATTCTTTGTGTGTTTGTATAAACTATATATGAAATAGCTCTTAAATACATGAGAAAATAACCAACAGAAAAAGACACTTCAGTGAACGGATATTGAGGAATCCCAAAAGGCTTGAAAGAGGAAGAAAAAAATGTAAAAGTGGCAGAGAGGAATCAGAGCAGGCAGAGAACAAATCTCTGGCTGCCAATAAAGCTGAACCCAGAGTTGCTAGAGTTTTAATTTCCTGCCTGTGAAAGCGAGAACTATATCAAGATTGAAACACGACTTTCAATGAGTCACTCACAGAGGCTTAGTGGGTTCAGGCTGTTAACATTCGACTCATCATCCCCCTAGCTCCCTGCTCTTCTCTTAGCTTTATTGCACACATGTATGTGCTCACCTGCAGGCATAAAATCCCATAAATGCAATAGCATACACATGTTCCCAAAGTAATGCAATCATATGCATTCACACCTCCACACAAACACGGTGTAATGGCACTAATGAGACTGCGTGACTAATTCCTCTTCAGTCCCTTCTTCAGATGAGTGCTTATTATGGTCTGTCAAGGAGATGAGTCAGTCCATGTCATAGTTACCATGGTGATAAAAGCCTCCAGCACTTCCCTTAAGTGCCCGCCAGCTAAAATAAGCTCTTTAACCCCTTTAATAACAGAGCCATCAGCAGGCATTGACACCCACACACAAACATGACAACAGGCAGGCTGACTCTCTGACCTCTTTCAGTGGACAAGTGAGGAGAAAATTCTCCCACAGAGATTGTTAGAACACGCTGTTTTGGAAGTGACGAACAGAAACACTAAACATGGTCTGAACAGCATCTCAAAATCTCAGCTGACATCTGACTTTCACTTGGTGGGAGGTCAAACCTTCATTGTCATTTTGCCTTG
Organism: Anableps anableps; assembly: GCA_014839685.1. Taxonomy (NCBI): domain Eukaryota; kingdom Metazoa; phylum Chordata; class Actinopteri; order Cyprinodontiformes; family Anablepidae; genus Anableps; species Anableps anableps. The sequence goes on along the minus strand of CM026068.1, from coordinate 19,875,149 downwards.
TTTTCTCATTGCATGAGGCGTTACGGTCCCTTTTCTGTATAGAAAATTGAAACCTTTCATTGCTGACACACGTTATGTTGCATAACTGTTCATTTGACACATTGGAAACAATGTAATTTATTGGTAATCTACAGGCATTTTTGGTATGTAATGCATACATGCAGATATGTTGGGGCAATGTTACAGACCCGGTAAACAGCAGAAAATTTCACTTGCAGCTGAGAAACAAAAATGATATGTGATCACGATAAGACAGTCAACTACTCTGTTGGAAGTAATGCAACCTTATAGCTGAGAAGGAAATAACAGTTGAATAACTTTGATAACACGTGACATGTTGAGGCCTTGGTAAGCCTTGGGCAGGCTGACATCAAATCAAAACCTAAAGAGTTTTGATTTGTATTGAGTATTGAAACCTAAGGAGTGCATTGGTAAAAGAAAATCCTGATTTTCCAGAAATGAAATATTCAAAAACAGAAAATTAGATTAATCGATTTATTGCCCAGTCCTAACTCAGTGTTTCATTTCTTTGCTTATTTTTGCATATTTGTCAGTAATAACACAAGACATTAAATATTAAAACTACATTCAGATTAGGCGTTGAGAAGTTACCCAGAATGTTATGAAGTCATTTTCATATCCTTATTCCTTGCATAGCAAAATTAAATTATAATAAAAAAAATAACATAGTAAAATATTCGTTAAAATAGACAAATAAATAAATATAAAATATTTTAAAAAGTATTTTATAAGACGGCTTTTTCATTTAAAATTTAAACCTTAAACAATCTCAACCCCCCCCCCCCCCCCCCCCCCAAAAAAAAAAAATAAAAAAAAAAATAAAATAAAATAAAATAAATGCCTGAAATGAATACGGACTATGCTGTTGTTGAATATCATCGTTATTCTTGGCGTTGCGTTACGGCACAAAAGATACAAAGTGTTTAGCGCTGGTTCGCACTGTTTGTAAAAATTGTAAATTGTTTGTACCAAACAATTAAACTGCGGTCACACAATGATCAACTTTGATAGGATTTCCCAACACCTCTTTTTTGATTTAATTGCCCCATTGACTGTCAGTGGTCATATGACAAGAAAAAAAAAAAAAAAAACCCACTCTGGACAAAGCGAAACTAAAAAGGGGAAGGAGAAACAAAGAACACATGTGGGCAAGAGAATAGCTGTCACGTACTTCCTTCCATTTTGTAGAAAACGTGATTTATTGGGTTTTATTGCTTTTTGTATAAGTATAATGTATTATGTTTTGAACTCAAAGGGTTACTCTTAAGTTTATATTTGGTGAATCTTCACGAATTATCGTTAAAATATCAAGTAGAAGTTTGTATGTTGGGTTTCACATAGCATCTGGGATCCATTGGAAGCTGTTGGCGCGCATGCGTGTTGTGATGCCAGCTGGGGTGAATTATCTTGATGAAACAAGTTAAATTGTGGGTAAACTTTCCGTTTGCGGTACTTGCTGACCGTTAAGAGGGTAGATGCAGGCTTAGCTGTACAAGTGCCAGACAGTCAGGGGAAACGCTCTTGTCCTTACACCTGTGTGGGGTTTCCCAGTGTTTTGTCTCGGCAGGTAAGCTAGCAGTGCGTGAATATGAGATTCAGTGCTGTTCTCGTGTGTGTGTTCATGCTTTGGGTTGAGGGGTCTTTGGGGGACACACCAGCTAACTGCACCTATGAGGACCTGCTGGGGACATGGGTGTTCCAGGTGTCCAAAGGAGGGCACGACAAGACCGTCAACTGCTCTGCTGAAGGTAAGAAGCTAAGAACGAAATAACAGCTGAATAATTTTGATATCATGTTACACTCTGAGGCCTGTTCTCATATAAAGAATGCTGACATGATTAGCTATTGACTTATATTGATAATGTTACATTCAGTGTTGCATTTCTTTGCTTATTATTGTCTATATTTCAGCAATAACAGAAGAGATGAAATATTAAAACTCCATTAGGATTAGGCTTTCTGATAGATAAGAAGTTACCCAGACTGTCATGAAGCCATGTAATTTCATGTTGTTAGTTTTCTCTTCAGCCACAGGTGAGAGCACAGTGACTGTGACCCTGGAGAAACTGTCTCTAGCCACAGATGAGCTGGGAAACATGGGCTTCTTCACCCTCATCTACAACCAGGGCTTCGAGGTGGTCCTCGGTGACTACAAATGGTTTGCCTTTTTCAAGGTAACAGTTAAAATGAACTTAGTATGTTACGTTTTGCTCTGATAGTGCCCCAAAACATGTCTCATATTACATGTGATGCTCTGCTGGTTCTCTCAGTCAAATCTGTTATTTAAGTAAATGGAAATTTGGTGGGTTTACAGCTTTTGTGGCTTGTTGAATATATTTTTGAACACTCTGCCCTTTCTCATTTCCTCTGCTCTCTTATGCGCTGATGTTATCTGTAAAGATTGATGTGCTATGTAAAAAGCTGCAGCGTTGAAGTTAAACCACTGGTCATGTGTTTATAGTCCAATCACTCACATGACAACGAGCTGAGGGAGGTTTTCCAGCCTCTGTTCTGACTTGTCCATGTCTGATTTAACTTCCTCATTGTCTATTAAGAGGTATGACTTGCAAGATTTTTAGTCTCATAACTTCTTCTGAAACCTATGACTCAATAAACACCTGATTTGGTTTTTATTGAAATCATCTGCAGTGCCGGTAAAAGGTCTGCATACATTCATTCTTGCAATAAATGGTATTAATTGTGGACTTTAATTCTTTTTTTCATTCATTCAGAAATCATTATTTTTGGGTTAAATGCAGATGCAACAACTTAAAAGACTTTTTAAAACACAAGTATGAATTTGCTGTGCAATTTCTCTTATCCAAACAGGGTCACAATTTTTCATACACCCTGAAACATGTATATACAATACCTTCGCAATTATTTGTCACTGTCATCAAGGTGGATTTTTAGTCCATTGCAGAGCTCTTTTAAATTTTGTAGTTACAGGCATTTAGCATAGTCCATAAAGTTTCAGCAGAGCTGAGGTCAGTAGCCATCCTAGAAGGTTAATCTTAGCCAGCTTCATCAATCTATTTAAATCCAGTTTGATTTGTGTTGTCTTCTTCTTCCAAGCCCTTCTAGCTTTTTATGGTACACTATCTCCTCTGGCAAACTTTAGACTCATTATGATGCTGCTTCCACTATGCTTGACAGTTGTAGTGTTCTTAGGTTTCTTGTCAGTGTGGGCAGCAAAGAATTTTAGTCAAGTTTGAAGGTGGATTCATTTAGACAGTGGCACGTGTGTTCCTGCATCTTCCATGTTTTGAAAGGTTTGAGCCTTTGTTGTTCCTGAGTCCTTTTTGAACATTTCCTTCCATCTCCTTTCATCCAAAGTAACTGTTTGGATGAGATGAGAAAAGCTTTGACACACCTGGCTGTTCCAACAACAGCTTGATCCCAAACACACACCAAACTGATTTTGAAATGAATTAATCAAGTGAACATTATGCTTCAAGAATGACTCCAGAGAATGAAAATTTATAGACCGTGTTTAAAAGTAGTGTCTGTGGCAGGAAACTGTCTAATTTATGTAAAGTCAACCAACTCTGATAAGAAGAATGGTCAAATATCCAGACATAATAATGCTGGGACCTTGCTAATGATGACAAAAAACTTGTGGGGGTTTTTTTTTTTTTTTTTTTTTTTTTTTTTTTTTTTTTTTTTTTTTTTTTTTTTTTTTTTTTTTTTTTTTGTTGTTGTTTGCAACTTGCTAAGGAACATTTATCTAAAGATTAGTGGGGTGTATATGTGTGTTTGAGCTAGTGTGCATGATTTGGAAATAATGTGGATTACAGAAAATCTTTAATAAATTAAAACCTCTGCACCAAATTGTTTTTAAGATTATTTTAGGAAATTTGTTGTATGATTATGTCAACCAATATAGAGAACAGTTCAATGCTTCATTAAAAGCCCCATTTTTGAGTGTATGTTGAGTTTTGACTAGGACTGAATTTGCATATAAAGAACACTATTTATTTATTCAATCAGGTTAAATATTTTTTCTTTAAAAGTGTTACTTTTGCACGTGTGTGTGTGTGTGTAAGACAAAAATCCTTAATTCCTTTGCCTGCTAATTCTTACAGTACACCCAGGAAGGCACGAAGGTGACCAGCTACTGTGACCAAACCCTGCCAGGATGGGTCCACGATGTGCTGGGACGCAACTGGGCTTGTTTTGTGGGCAAGAGGGTGAAGCCTGTGCCGCCCAGATCAGACTCCAAGCCGGTCTTCAGCAGCGGGTACCTAAATTATGACTAGTTGGGACTATTTTAACAAAATACTAATGACAGGAACTTGAACTGGTAATCATTAGCTAGTAAGGGGTCCAAAGGAGGACAAGAACTAATGTGCACTTCTTACATTTCTACTTCATATTACATTTTCTCTTCCTCAATTTCCTCTCTTGGTGTGAGTGAGGAAATTTTATCTAACTGTCTGACTTTTATCATGAAAGCCTGAGCAACAGTTTCTGGTCACATGAAGCTGCTTTTTTTTCAATAACATGATTCAATTCAAGAGTTTTGTTTGCAGAAAGTTCAGCAAAATGTCTCCACAGTTTTATACCTCTAACCCAAAGTTTTCTTAATATCTTTTTTTCACATACATTCTGTATTAATGCATAAGAGAACTTTATTTTGTGATCATGGCACTGGTTTATAATCTTCAGGTGTCCACAATGTAACCTGAGATATTTACACACAAGGATTTTTAAAAAATTTTTTTACTTTTAATGAAATGCGTACCGTAAATGCTTTTTCCGATATAGCTGCTTAGGGGAAAAAAAAACAAAACATTAGCCTACCAGGAAAAGTCATTGGTTGCCATCTTCATTTTTCTCCTGCTCATTAAAACCACTAAAAGTCGTCTTCTTCTGTGTCGGAATTGAACAGTCTTGCACACACGTCCTCAGTCTCTCTTTCGTTGTTGCTCTCAGCGATCCTTACGTCTCGAAGCAAATTGGCCCTTTAGCTTGTGCTCTCCTCTTCATCACACAGCAGTCCTATCTTTCGAAACCCGTTGTTCAAGCTGCAGTGTTCAAAGTGTGTGGGGGGGAAAAACCCAGTGGCTTATAGTCCAGAAATTATGACAGAATAATTACACACAGACTGATGTTTTAAAGCCTTTATTAGTTAATTTTGATGATTTTCTGCTTAGTAAAAACACAAGATTTAAGATTAGGATATTCATCAGAGCAATTAAAAAACACTTAATACAGAAATGTGGGATTAATGAAAAGCATGTTTAATACCTGCTTGAAGATTATTATTCTCTATAGGTTATTTTAATCGGACAAACAAGCCTCACTGGATTGCATATTTTAATTTATTGAATTTGACTCTAGATTTTACATTAGGATTATACATAAACCTGAAATATTCAGTATGTGTGGAAAGTTATCTTAACTTTAATTTGTCTCTCCTTCGTTTGTTTCCTTTGAATAAAGTTTGCATCAGCTCTTGCATTCCTCTTTCCCCAGACTGCTTCCAAAGCCGTATAAACACAACCAGGACTTCATTGATTTAATCAACACTGTTCAGAGCTCCTGGAAGGCTGTGGCGTATCCTGAGCATGAGATGTACACTTTACAAGAGCTGCATTACAGAGCAGGGGGCCCTGCCTCCCGTATCCCTGTGTGAGTGCTTCATTGCATTTCTCATTTCATCCTCTTCATGTGAGAGGCAGTGTATAAATCGGATTTCCTGCTTAATAACATCAATTTATGAGGATTTTTATTGACTGATTTGCTGTTTGCTTGCCACAGATGTGTGATGCAGATTTCCCCCTTAAAAACTGCTTCTTTATTTCTTCAGACGTGTCCGCCCTGCCCCTGTTGAAGCTGGTATAGCCAAGATGGCGGCAGCTCTCCCCGAGCAATGGGACTGGAGAAACGTTAATGGTGTCAACTTTGTTAGTCCTGTGAGAAACCAAGGTGACCTTTCATTACTATCTTATACAATTTTACAAAACATTCCTTTGGTCAATTAATTTCCTTTTTAAAAAATGTAATTCTATTTTCTAAAAAAAATTAAGTTTTTAAATTCCTTTACTTTTAAATTTAAACTAATATTTTTTTAAAGCAGGTTTAAGTTACAAACTCAGGTCTCATTGTCTTTAAAGGAACTGAAAATTTCAAGTTATAATATTAGAATAGCTTGAAGGATCAGAAGCAGGTTTACATTTGACAGCTGCCAGTAATGGTTTCCACTCAGAAGCATCTCACCACTCACTTTGCCTCCTTCCCTCTTTGCCCCTTTGGGTCTGCTTGTTGCTGCCTTCCTGTTTTCTGCTCACTGTTGTGTGTGAGTGAAGAGATTACTGAGGCTGAGTACTTTGAGTATCTGAGAGAGCCTCTACAAGGTGGGGTTTAAGCATCTAGAGAAATCCAAAGTGCTTCAATAGAATAGCCCTTCAAGCTAGTGTGCAGGACTATGGAGCTTATTTTGTTTTTATTGCATGAGTCAACTCCAGTTTTTCATAGGTTTCAGTGAGGTTGGGCTCATGGTGCTTCGATTTTTGCCTGTTATTAGATTGGCTCGAATGTTCTGAAGTACCTACATACTGAATCTGATCTCCATTTCTTGCATATTCGTTTATCTCAACAAATTATATGAGACATTTATTTCCTGCTTTCCTGTCTTTTTAAAAGAGCAGATACTTCTGCTAAGTGCTTCCATCTGGAGAAGATAAATTACATGTTGCAGTAGGGATACTGGGAAGAGGCTTCTGAAATGTTTGCTCAGGACTTTATCATTGCCCAGTGCTAACTCATTTACTGCAAACAGTTGCTCATGCTGATCAAAGTATTGACTTCATTCTCTTTCCTTCTGTCCCCTTATCTTTTAAGTAAGCTAAGGGGAAATCAGATATGTGTGGCATTTACATCAGCACAAGAACAGTCAACATTAACCGCTGGCGTGGAAGCATTTTACTTTGAATCAGAGGTGTAAATGTATCTATCATGCCATAAATGAGAAATGCCCCTGTATAATCGAGCTTGAAGTCTATTATTGCCTCCCTGCTGCTCTGTTTTTGTAGAGCATTTCTCTGCCTCGTTTTCTTGTTTGATATTGTGTGCTCTGCTTTAACGAATCTAAGGCCTCATAATCCCTCCCTCCACCCCACTCCTGACAGCTCTTCACCTCAGGGTTAACACGCTTTGTAAATTATTTATCTCTGCAATGATCTAAACTTGAAGGGCAACTGTTTAGAACTTTCCAGGAATTTCATCACTAGGTGCATCTCTTTGTTCTGCAAAGCAGCATTAAAAAAAAAACAAAAAAAAAAACAACCACACAGATGTCGAAGTGTATGATCTACGGGCTGTGTCTGTGTGGATCACTGGAATATGACTCTTTGAAAATCTCCTCTGCCCGAGGAAGTAAAAGTCTGAATGTGACACAACGAGGTCAAAGAGGTAAAAGAACACAGAGGAATCTGTGACCAACTCCAAATCTGTCACATCACTTTGAGCGGCAATCAGGAGGAATATAAAACAGCCTCCTGATGTGCATGTCCTGGTGATAAGAGATTAGGGACACATGGATGTGGTTACTGTAATGTGACTGCTCTGGACTAAACTAAAAGATACTATTGACATATTGAAAGAAGAAAGTGTAGCTGTGATTTTTGAGCTAATTAAAATTTCATCATGTCCTATGAAATCACTGTAATGCTTAGTCTTGTGAGTAAAATGAATCTTTTTTTTTTTTTTTTTTTTTTTTTTTTTTTTTTTTTTTTTTTTTTTTTTTTTTTTTTTTACCTTAAGTCCTCTCATAAACTTCAGCATTAAACCTTTGTGAACCTTTGGATCAAAATGAAAGTCTGTTACACCTTATTTATGCTAAGAAGCTGAGGGCTTCGGTCCCAAACAAACTCCACTGTCTCACACTGAATCATTACTGCAATTAAATCGCCTTGCACGTCCCTGCGGCCTCTGTTCCTTTCCCCTAATCTGTTTCTGTAGAGCATTTTATTAGCAATCTAGTGCTTGACACCATGTATACAAACTTTGTTTAATCTGTGTTTTGTCTGTGCCTTGTTTTATTGGTATGCATTCGTCGTCGAGGTCAGATAAGTATGCTGTGGCAGGAGCATTAAAGAAACATTTAGTGCTGCATGGTGAAATGCATTGCTAAGTAAATGTGCTAAGGTGCACCGTCTCCCAAAATGAGTAAGATTTACTTTCAGTAATGCTTTGCAGGTTTATTAATACTATTTACACTAGAGATTTACTGATCTGGGCCTGTATTCACAAAAAATCCTAAGACTAAAAGTAGCTCCCAGTGATGTCAATTCTTAAAATTTCTGGAATTCTACGATTTTTCTCAGAATTTTACCTCAGTAAGATAAAAGTTCATTCACAAAGCATCTTAGGCCTTAAGAGAGCTCCTAATGTGAAAAAATGTCAGGAGTAGTGAGGAGGACCTTTAGTGAGCCTAACAGCCTCCTGCAGTCCCAGCTCGATGCTGGGGGGGGGGTCTCATCAGCCCCTCCTGGGACGGTAAAGCAGGGACAATGGTGGAAAAACCGACGGAGAGATATTCTCTGCACAATGGATAGAACTGTGGCAATATCAGGCGCTGCTCTTCCTGTTTGTTTTTCGTGTACTTCCCCATTTTATGTTGGTCATTTCGCCAGATAAATCCCAGTTTGTACAAGCAGGCTATCACTGGGAATTGCTGACAGTTGAGCGTCCACATTAATAGTTATTATGAAATAGATGTTGTAGTAAAATGACCAGCATGGCAAAAAGCTGTGACAAATCACAGTAGTGATGAGGATGTAAATAAGGCGCGATCAAACATCTTGATGCTGCGTGGCAATTAATTTAATTTTAGCGTCGTCATCATCATGACACATTTTCATAATCCAGTCTAGATTCAATGATTGGTAAATTTCTATCAACTGATAACTGGGAGTGTATTTGTTTTTTGTTTTTTTTTTTTTGTTTTTCTTTGTTTTATTTTGTATCTAGCAATCACAGCCAAAATTAGACCTGTTGATTTATTTCAGAAAGTTTCAAGAAGCAAAAGCTACCAGGCTATATTCTGTTTTTAAAGACAGAGTAATTTGTATGATAGGATTTTTTTTTTTTTTTTTTTTTTTTTTTTTTTTTTTAACATTTGGTCCACACTTCTTACCAGTTGGTGATGGTAATGCTCCATTAAGTTATTTGCCAACTGCCATTAAACAGAAGTAAAAGAAGAAGCAACCATAGTCCCTTCAGACAGGGTCACACTTAGCAACGGGGTTGACACACCTCCTCACTAAGATAAGAATTTGTGTCATCTCCTCACTCAGTCGCTCTCAGCAGCTGACTGAATCACTCTTAAGCTAGGACTCCTTGGCTGAAATTTTTAGGCTAAGATGGGAGCGCTCTGAGAGGAGTCTGAGAATCTTTGTGAATACAGGCCTAGAATTTTGCGGCTGATTTGCTGTCTTCGTTTATTGTAAAGCTTAGACCTGCTGATTCTGATTTTTGCTGGTTGTGATTTCTTTTCACGAACTATAATATAACAAGCTAGAGAAACACCTCTGAAAACAATATTTTTAGCCTTAATTTATATTGGGAAAGGAGACATTTCAAACTGACTTTAGCATCGTATATTGGAGATTAGTATGGTTTACGCAGCTAACATCGCAAAAAAGCTGTCTGTTTGTATTCCCCAGAGAATGTAGATCCTTATCCTGAGATTTCCAAATGGCTGCGAACATTTATAAATCCAGCATGGATGACAGATGGAGACTGAAAGCTCAAAAAGAATAAAACAAGGAAACTTCACTATACTCCATACAGCATCCCAGCCTTTCTCTCTGCCATTCTCTCCTATAGCCAAAGTCATCTGTCATCACAGTTGCGTTAAAATGCAAAAAGTGTTACGTGTTGTTTTCTCGGCATTTAAATTTGGTTGTGTTTTAGCATCCTGCGGTAGCTGCTACTCCTTCGCCACCATGGGAATGCTGGAAGCTCGAGTTCGGATCCTCACAAACAACAGCGACGCCCCTATCCTCAGTCCTCAGCAAGTGGTCTCCTGCTCTGAATACTCCCAAGGTAAACTAATTCTCGAAAAGACGGTGTTTCTAACACCAATGAAGTCACTTTTCTGCAGGAGCGGATGTGGATTATTTTATATTATGTTTTTAGAATATCTGTAGTCTGTTATGAGATAATCAAAACCAAATGCTAAAAGAAAGCAAAACTGTATAATCAGAGGAAGTTGGCTTTAAGTGTTTTCTGACTGTGCTTGCTGCCTCTGGCATTTTTAAAAAAATGTTTAAAGATTTCTACTTTTCTCACCTTTTTTAAGGTTGTGATGGGGGCTTCCCTTACCTGATTGGGAAGTATGTACAGGATTTCGGCATTGTGGATGAGTCTTGCTTTCCATACATTGCAAAGAACTCTCCATGTGGCCTTCCTGCAAACTGTGGCCGAATGTACACAGCAGAGTACGGGTATGTAGGCGGATTCTACGGTGGCTGCAGTGAGACGGCCATGATGTTGGAACTGATCAAGAATGGACCGATGGCAGTTGCGTTGGAGGTACAACACCTGTTTAATGTCACAGTCAATCCTTTCCTTTCCTCTTCCAAAATTTTTACCATTTCAGTTGGCTCTATAACAAAATCCCCATAAAGTACATCGATTTTTGTGCTTGTAACATTACTAAATGTTAAAGAAAGAAAGCAGGATGGGTTAATACTTTGGTAAGGCAATATATGAACTCAGCAAAAAAAATGAAGGAAATGATGGAAAAACAAAATTTTCTCCAGTACAATAAATAAAGATACAACATACAAAGGAACATTTACTGTTCTAGACTAGCGCTTCTGTTCATTTGAAAACATTTGATTTCTGTAGAATTTGTTTAAATGAATTTCTGCCACTCTTAGCACAGCTGTGTAAACAGATGAATATCTTGGCTTCTTCTATCCAACAAAGCAAAATGATAGAAAAAGATGAATTATAATCAATTGGCATTTGTCTACAGGTCTACCCTGACTTCATGCACTACAAGGGAGGCATCTACCACCACACAGGCCTTGCAGACTCCATTAATCCCTTTGAGCTGACCAACCACGCTGTGCTGCTCGTGGGCTATGGCCGCTGCCACAAGACCGGACAGAAGTACTGGATTGTCAAGAACAGCTGGGGTGCCCAATGGGGCGAGGACGGCTACTTCCGAATTCGCCGGGGAAGTGACGAGTGTGCCATCGAGAGCATCGCTGTCGCAGCCAAACCCATTCCCAAAATATAGGAGCTTTCAAGTCAAATTGTGTGAAATTAGTGCCTTGATCACAATTCTCAATCATTTAAATTTTGTGTGTTTTGTTTTCATTTTGGTTTAAAATATGAAGCTGTAATTGGTCACATGGAAAGCTGTGGTCTGGCTTCCTCTTGTTGTACAAGACACGCATAAAGGCATGAAAAGTTACTGATTGAAGTTTTAATGCAAACATTTTTTAACCCAAACTTCTTTCAGTGTTTTCAGAGTTTTAAATGTACTAAAACTGAAAAGGGTAGCATCATTTACCAGTTTTTAAATTCTGAAATGTTTACAGTAGTGATTAAAAATTGAGATTGATAGCTATGATTGAATAAATCTGGTGTTTAAACACTCCTGTATGAAAGATTTTATACCACAACCACTGTATTTGATAACTAATTCAGCATCATTTTTAAGTTTCTCCACACACTCTTAGCTTACAGTTCCTTCTCCCAAATTTTAATGGTCTGGATACAGTTGATTTGCTTCTTGATGTTGAATGTAGTGTTTTTATCCAGTGTTTCTTCTTTTCTCCAATTATGTTTGCTGATTTTTAATTTTTTTTTTTTTTTTTTTTTTTTTTTTTTTTTTTTTTTTTTTTTTTTTTTTTTTTTTTTATGAGGTTGGTTATTATCCTCCTCCTAATTTCATACTTTAACTGTCAACACAAAACAAAACGAATTGATCATGTTGTGACAGGTTGTAAATTCTACACTGAACATTTAAAAGGGAAATGATTTATCAGTGTGTTTTTGTCAATTGTAGGACTTTGAATTTTTTTTTTTTTTTTTCTCTCTGTCTCAGGGAAGCACTGCAGAGAATTGATGTATGTTTAGTCCCTGCTTTCAGTTTGACATCATTGCGGCCATGTTTCATTGTGGATTGTTCCCTGTGGAGCATTTAAAGAGAATTTCTCTCAATAAAGGGATGCAACACTTTACAAAAAACATGGCTTTGTTTTGTGTTTATTAATAATAGATTTGTTGTTTTGTTAAGGTAAAATGTTTTATTTGGTTTAGAAATCCTAAGTGATTTGCCACTATTTACTTTTTTGCGAGGGTATTATGTTGAGAGATTGATCAGTTTAAGCACAATTTTGGCAAGAGGCAACAAGAAGTACATAATATTCTGTAATCATTGAATTGCCTAAGGGGATCCATTATTTTTCTCCTTTTAACATCTTTTCTTTTAGTCATGCCTGGAAGTAAAATTCAAACTTTGAAGTTCTGATGTTTCTTTTGAAAAAGGACAAAAAGAAAAGACAAAGAAAGGGAAAACCTGCTGTTTGGCTTTTCACATGCTTTAGTAAACAGCACAGGTATTTTCAAGACACTAATTTTCAGTGAGTTGGTGTGGTAGAGGGAACTTAATCAGGTGCAGTTACAGTGCCATGCTGAAATACTTATTCATTTATTTATGATAGAACACTTTTTTAACAATGGACAATCATAACTGTCATGAAATTCTTGTATCCAAAGCCCTTTTAAAATAACTTTGAACAGTTCAGGACTTTGAGAGTAAAGCCCACCTTGATGGTGGCAAAGCAGTTGGAGATGGGCTTCCCGATCCTAAGGTTTCTTGTACTAAATATCTTGGAAGGCAAATGCCATGATTTTCAATGCTTTTATACAAAAAAACAAAACAAAACAAAACACAGAAAGGCACATGTTCATTTGAATGTAGACTCTTTTTTTACTCTTAAGTCCCTTAACAAAGTCCAGTATAACTAGTTGCCTTCAGAAGTCACCTAATCAGTAAATAGAGTCCACTTATATCTAATCAGTTGTTCTATGAAGGCATCAGAGGTTTGTTAGAGAACAGTTAGTGAACAGACAGCAGCACAAAGACCCACTTGTATCTAATCAGTTATTTTATGAAGACATCAGAGGTTTGTTAGAGAACAGTTAGTGAACAGACAGCAGCACAAAGACCAAGGAAGACAGCAGACAAGTCAGGGAGAAAGTTGTGGAGAACTTCAAAATATAGTTACATTAGATAATACCCTCAGCTTTCCTGACAAAGTGCTGTTCAACCCATTCATCTGAAGAGTACGATAAAACTGCAAACAAAAGACATGAGGGCCACCAAAACTGACAGGTTGGATATAGAAAGATTTCTTTCAGAGAAGCAGTCAAGAGGCTCTTCCTAACTTCAGAGGAGCTGCAGAGAGTGACTGCAAGTGAGAGAATAATGTTGACAGGAAAATAATTGTGGATTCTACAAATCTGGCTGAGATGACTTAAGCTGAAGGTGTGTGAGATCTGATTGGTTCCTAAATAGAGTACTGCAGGCTGATGATAGGTAAGGATGAAGGAGATATGACAAGGAATTGGTTTGATGTTTCCTGGAGTTGCCAAAGGTGCCAGCAAAATATCGTCAACCAGGAAAGACTGATCATCATGCAAAGATAGGTCATTCAACAGCTCCCAAATCTGCAGCAGATGATCAGAAGATTGCAAACAGCTGTGGAGTTTGTAGCACCTTGGCACCTCTTCCAACAGAGATCCTTTTTTTCAGGGAAGATCACACACAAGCACACAAAAACACATCCGAACACCAGGATCCTGACAAAATACAGCTCAGTCCTGGAAGGATGCCTGTTAGGGGCTGCATAAGAGTTCAGACTGGGTTGCTGGTTCTCCAACCAGCAGCAAAACAACCCTAAACATACAGCCAGAGCCAAATTGGAATGGCTCAGATCAAATCATGTATATTTGTTAGAAAGGCCCAGTCAAATTTTAGAACTATTAAACTGGAAAAATGGCAAAACTTGAAGATTACCGTCCACAGATGCTTTCCATCCAATCTGACTGAACAACTGCCAATTCTATTTTGCAAAGAATTGGCAAAAACTTAAGCCTCTAGATGTGGCCTCTAAACCTCTAAATCTGGTAGTTATACCCAAAAAGCTTGAAGCTTTAATAATAGCAAAAGTTTCTACACATAATTTAATGTAGTGGGAACTAAAAATAGATATCACACTTTTCAGATTTCTATTTTTATAAAATAAAGAAATTCAAACCATTTATACTTTTCTTCACACATTATGCACTACCTATGTTAGTCTAGACATTAAAAAAAATACATTGAAGTTTGTGGTTGTAACATGACAAAACGTAAAAACGCAATTTTTTGTTAATTCATTACCAGATCACAGTGTTACATATGATAATTAATCAGCTAAACTAACAACTGTATTTTCCGAAAACAAGTCGTACTTGAATTAAATTATGAAATTGGACGTTGTGCTTGCTATTTTTGCATATGAAAACTGTCCTGGTACATTTCCCACCCTTGTTGGTGTAGAAGTGGTCGTTTATCCCCGTTCCTCTGGGAGGATTTCGTTAAATCCTGGTTCGTGTGTTTCTACTGTAGTACAACACGGTCACTCCCAGGCAGCAGCAGCGGCCCTTCCTCAGTCACAAGGTCCAGACGTCTGTGCTCCACTTCTCTCCGAGGGGCCAGGGCGTTAACTACCTTACTTCCCCTTCTCATTCTCTCCACGTTTGTCTCTGTGTTCTGCCCTGCGTGTTTTTTCCATCTTCCGAGTCCCCTCTATTACGTTGGATTCATGCTCAGCTCTTGTCCTCCTCGATCGCCATGCAAAACAACCATCATAAGGAGCACCTCTACAAGATACTCGTTATAGGAGACCTTGGGGTCGGGAAAACCAGCATCATTAAGCGGTATGTGCATCACAACTTCAGCCCCAACTACCGCGCCACCATCGGAGTGGACTTCGCCCTCAAAGTCCTCACCTGGGACCAGGAGACGGTGCGACTGCAGCTGTGGGACATTGCAGGTACGGTGCCAACTTTTACGCACGGCGCACAGCGCACCGAGTATATAGAGGGAGTGAAACACACAGTGGAGACAAACAGAAACCAAACTTATTTTTCATTTTTAATCGTCATTTGTCTTAAAGTGGTTAGAAAAAAGGACAAAGTTTAGAAATGTGCGGAAGCTGTGGTTGATGAGTAGCTGCATATTAAAAAGCAAAGTCATCTTTTTATCTCTGGGAAAGAAAAGTTGTGAAACAATTAGACACAAAACTGTGAGGGTAATTAAATTTAAAGCATAATTTTAGCTTCCTCTTTGTCACCACCTACAACTCAATTAACCTGCTTTATAGGTACAAAATAAAAACGATGCTTGAAGATATCATTAAAAAAAATGTTTAAACAGTTGATTTTAGACTCTAACTTTGGATTTTCTTTCACTTTGTCAAAGGCAGAAAGTCATTTACTTAAAAGCAAATGACTAAGTATTTTTTTTAAAACATACATTTGATAAAAAAACAAACAAAAAAACAAAAAACAAAACCCATTTCATGTCAGGAAAGACATAAAATCAGATTTTAAGTGATTCAAATTGAGGAGGCTCAAGATATCAGGTTCATGTCTTCAGGACAGTGTTGATTGTTAATATGAACGATATAGCTCACCGCCCAGGCCGGCATTCTAATCAGTTTAGGTAGGAGCACCCAGGAAAAACAAACAAACAAATATATATGGCCTTTTATATATATATATATATATATATATATATATATATATATATATATATATATATATATATATATATATATATAATCTTAGGTTCCAGCTTATGTCAAAATATATGCATATTTTTTATGCCAGTTACATTTTCACCTCTTGTCTTGCTCACCTGTCTATTCTCTGTGATGCTGTTCTGTTAGCTGATTTTATTCTTCACCTGTGTGAAATTGCCTCTTTCTGCTTTGCCATCGCATTTCATAGTTGCTTCACTGTGAAATGGGTGTATATAGATATTTAGATGATACTTAGATGATTGTCAGAATTTGTTCTCATTTATGATAATCATATATCCTAATACAGTTTGTAATATAATCATACAGTTTTATTGCCAGAAATGAGAAATAATGCAGCCTTTTTGGGCTTGAATGCCAGTGGGCATGATGACAAACCTGAAGGCTACACCAGTTTCAATGTCACATGAGTGTCGGCTGAGATTTAGAAGAATCCTCTGACCTGCTGCTCTCTCCCCTCCTGTGCACTTTCTTCAGTAAGCGCAAACAGTCATGTGGCTCAGACTCGTGAGGGAGATTTGAGGGCCAAGAGCTCGTGTACAGAAAGCTTTTATTATGAACTGAAAACCTTTTCCTTCAGAGAAAAGTACTGTGAAGGTTTTCAAAAGTGGGGAAACCTCATTTGTTAAGCATTGTTTCCCCATTTAGTTTGGATCACAACATATGTAGCTTTTTATAGTCATTACTATTCATAAATCTATTCTCAAAATCATAATTTAAAACTGGAAGTTTAGCTATAACACCAGAAACCTTTTACTTTGTGGGAAAAAGTTTTGTGATTGATGATGGACTGAAGTTTCTCCAGTAAGTAATCTAATAAACCACCTGCTGTTTCTGTGCATTTTCCAGTATAAACAACTTTCACTGTTCTATTTTGGTCAGCCATCTTTCAAAATAGCTGAGCTCACAGGGGGGCAGAGTTGGTTTCTCTGGCTTATAAAATAAAATTAGACAAATTTGTGTCTTTCAAAGGGATTTAAATTCATTGAAAATTTGGAAACTAGCCTTAAAACACAAAATACAGCAACTTTCTGTATCACATCTGAAACATTTATCATTTTATGGTGATTATTAATATTCTGCAACAAACCTCTAAAATTTTGGCTGTATCTTTCTTTCTAGCCCGTAGGAATTAAACCTACAGAATCTGTGTTCAGTTGGTTAATTAAATTTGCGTTGTCTGCTTGACACTTTTGATCTATATTTTAATTCATACTTATATTGTGCAAAGTGTCTGGTAGTTATTTTTGTATTAATTGTTCGTTTGCTAAACTGTCCTCATTATTATTGTGTGTCCATCAGTTCTCAGAATGGGACTTTGCTTTTTCTTTAATTCAAAATGGTTCTCTCCAACTGTTTCAGTGAAGTACACAAGTTTTAAACTTTAAGCTCATTGGAACACTTTAATTTGTATTTTTCTCATTTTGTCAAGTTTTGCAACTGGCCCCTTTATAGCATTTTATGGATACTGAGTCAGCTCTTTGTATAACCATCTTGCTCTGCTATTAAAGCTGCAGGTCTTTGGAGAGGCTGAAATTTTTCCTATTTTTCTGCCCAAAAAATCTCAAGCTCAGCCTGATTGCATAGAGAGCATCTGTGAACATCAGTTTCTAATTAGATTTAGGTCTAGGCTCTGTCTGTCTAACACATGAATGTATGTTTATTTAAATGACTCTTACTAACCCCCTGTTCTTGCTGAGGAAAAGTATCGCCACGGTATGATACTGCGACTGCCATGTTTCATAGTGGGGATCATCAGTTCTGGGCTATATGTAATGTTAGAATTTGTCCATACAAGTGTTTTTCTTGTAGTCTAAAAGATTTTGCTCTCATCTGACCAGAGCATGTTTGCTGTATCAATTCCATGGCTTGTGATTTGACTGATGCTCTCCTTCTCCACCCTCTCGGTTTAGGTGGATGCCAGTGACTTGGTAGGTTTACTGCTGTGCCTTGGGACTATTTACAAATTGAGCAACTTCTGTCATCAATTGGTTGCACTGGATTTCATTTGAGGGGACTAAATACAGATACAGTTTCTACACTTTTAATACTGTCATATTTCCATCCATATGGCAATTGTAAGCCATTTTGTGTGGTCTACCACATAAAGTCACAATAAAACTCACTGAGGTTGTTGCTGCAACAAAACAAAATATGGAAAGTTCAAGGAGAATTAATACTTTTCCAAAAGACTTTAACTGAAATAAAGACATAAAAACTATCACAAGTAAAACGATGGTCACTGACAGTGTTTTCAGCAGTGAGCCATGACTCTTTTAGTTTCTCCTAAAAAATATCATAAGGTGATATCTTCTCTATGCATTCGGACAGATACTTGGACACTTCAAAGACTGATAATGTGTTAAATTCTCCATTTAATTAAAAGGTGGATATCATCGGAAAGTGTGACACCAAAGCACCTTTAAACTTCAGGCACAACTTTCTGCTTTGTATCTCCACTACTAAACTTACCAGGACGTGTTTCAAAAGCAACCTGCCCATCGAATGTGTCCTTGAGCTATGCTGACATGCTGCCAGCTGTTCACAAGCAAATACTGTGCTTTTGTCCACCTGTTCATGTAAGAAACACCACAGCAGGATGCATCAAAAGAACAACAAATCTTTTCTTCTTCACACATTTGAAGCAGGACACCATGCCGGGTAGTTAGAAAAACACTATATATGGATTAAGGTGGTTTTTTTTACCCAACTACTGTAGGAAAACACGTGGAGATTCAATTTTTTCTGAAGTTGACTTTTGTCGAGTGGAAATTATGGTTGGGAAAAATAGATGCAGAAACAAACATCCAGCAGAATTTTTGAATGTTTGGAGGTAAATTATAACCTAGGCAGATACAGGCACACAGAAGACACAACTGGTTACTTTGCATATGGCCACTTATTCCTGTTTATCACCCCCGTAGATGGTATTGTTTTTAGTTGTAGATATCAATACCTGCTGAATGGAACTGCTTTGGTTTGATAGGAACCCTGGTCTCAAAAAGTAGAGACTGCAACAGAGGGACTGAAACAGGCCTTATTCTTGCAAAAATGTATTAACAAGCTTCAGAAATCTGCTAAAATTTTGATCAAATGTTGCAATAAAGGATAAATTATTAAAAGAGCTAGAAGTGTAAGTAAGGTGATCAAAATATATATATTTAAAAACAGCAAATTGGGCACTGCTACAGGATGATTTAAATAATAAAATGTCTACCTTTGGAAAAGTCCACAAAATTATAGCTCAGATTAATCTCAGCTGTTTATGTCTGAATAATAACACAGTTCATATGGCTGAATATATGTATAAAGTTACAGATCTTACAAGCATCAGCTGTAAGAGCTGTTCATGTCCTGATTGTTGCTCACCTGAGAACCTTGTCTGCTCCTATGACAACCTTTCTCTGCCACTGATCAGAAGTACACAAAACCAAGATGGCATCATGCTGGCTTTCTAAAAATGTGAAGGGGTACAGTAATTTCAGTGGATTTAAACATCTGAGTTTTAAGAAAGTAATAAAAAAAATTAAAGTTGCAAGCAGCATTGGCGGCCTTTGCAGCTCAGCGCCACTCCAGCCTGGCGGTGACCAGGGAGCTACGGCAACGCCACCCTGTCGCCGTTGTCAATACTCTCTCATCATTCCTGAACCCGTCTGCTAGGCGGAGCATTTGGTGAGTCTCCCAAAATGCCAACAGTACAGTTCAGTATGAGTAAAGCGACAAGTTTTAAAAGTTTCGCCGAAATCCAACCTTCTAGACAGAAGCTATTGTTATTCCTGTTTTGTGGCAAAGGATTGGCGAGGATTTCCTGTACACTGTTTAAATTGTCATGTGTGATTATCAAGAGTTAGTGGATATGGTTTCTATCAGTTTAATTCTGCATGAATCAAAGAGTAAAAGTAAGACAACCAGCAGTTAAACTTCCTGTTCAAAGGGGCGGGGCTTAGTGATGTCACTAAATGATGATGAGAATGTGATTAGTGCTGGTCTTTCTGTGACACACAGAAATTTTCATTAAGCCACAACCTTGTATGTGGAAATTATTCCACCTTGATGTTTTATGGCGAAGGGTCAGACTTTGGGGCTTGGCCACGCCCACATGCTTTGATGTATCAAAACGTTTTTGATAACTTTTGCCCTTCAATGCTTCAAGACTCTGCAGAAAGATTGTGAAGTCTCCATGTTAAAAGCTGTAGAAGTTCGCTCAGATACAACATGTGTAAAAGAGACAAATGGCGGCTTTGATCCAAAATGGCCGACTTCCTGTGGCGTTTGGACCAGGGCTCCAAGAGCCTTATTCATTGGTCCTGACACAACCCATGTGTGCCAGATTTGATGATTGTCAGTCAAACCATGGCTTGGCGCTGATTTTTTAAAGATTTCTAGGGGGCACTGTGGAGGGATTAGGTCACACCCACCAACTATTGAATGCATTTCTGTTTGGGGAGTGGATTAGGATCGATCATACTGAGTTTAGTGCAAATCAACTGAAATATGTAGAATTTAGATCCAAATGTATGGAAACGGCATGATGTCTGATTTCGCCACGCTGCTACTGCCATCCCCTCCACCAAAACCTCTTGGTGCTTTAAAGCAAGTGAGACCAACTTGTTATCTGTCTTCTGACACAAGATCATGTTGATTAAGTCAAGGGGGTCAGAGATGGAGCTTTCCAAGAAAAAAAAGTAACTTCCTGTTCTGAGGGGGCGAGGCTTAGATGACAGATGACTCATACCAAGTTTGGTGCAAATTGACCTTTTCATGTAACAGTTATAGCAATTCGAATTTCATGGCGAAAAGGCCGACTTTGAGGCCTGACCCGCCTCTTTAACATGGTCAAAAACTCAAGCTTTTGATAACTTTTACTCTGCCATCCCTTAACAGCATACAGACCAAATAGCTCGAAATCCCTAGGAGGAGTTTGTTAAAGTTTAACATGTATGAAAATTCAAAAACAGCCAAAATTGACCTTTTGACCCAAAATGGCTGACTTCCTGTTGGGTTTAGGGCATATCTCCAAGAGACTTTTTTTTCTGGTTTTAGGGGGATCTATCTATGTACCAAGTTTCAGCTCTCTAGGATTTACCAGTTGGGCTATCTCACGTTAGGGGCCGCTGTCGAGTCATTTGGCCACGCCCACTTTTGATTCCATTAAAATACTAAAATTTCAGTTGGGGGACAATTTTGGATGACGTTTGGTGAGTTTCATATATGTTTAGGCCTCCATATTAGCGCTTCTTGTGTGTCGAGAGTCATAATAATAAGAAACACTATGATTACAATAGGCTTTCGCAGTGCTTTGCTGCTCAGACTTAATTAAAAATATATTAATGTTATTCTGAGATTCAGCAAATAGAGATTATTTGGGTGATCCACACTGACCTTAAATCTCTAAAGGTTTTTTCTGAACTAATGTCAGACAGTGAGGAAAAAACAAGGCATATGTGTGTGTTTATGCTATGTATGTAAACATCTGGTTTCAGCTGTATGTGTTCACTTTATGTGTTCTTGTTTCTTTATCTGTTTAATAATGAGAAAACATATGTTGGACAACACCTTATACACCTCTATGCAAATGCTCTGTATCATCTTTATCTGTAATAAGATAAGGTCTTTTTCCTCCAGCTTTTGTTATGCTGTTAAATATCAGATCTTTTTCGAGGTAATGGAAAGAAATAAAATTTTTGCACAATTTGTAACAACTAATATATCATAGTAATTTTTGTCTTTTCTGTGTCTGTGTGTGTTTTTCAGGTCAGGAGAGGTTTGGCAACATGACCCGTGTGTATTACCGTGAAGCCATGGGCGCCTTCATCGTCTTTGATGTGACACGGCCGACCTCCTTCGAGGCCGTCACCAAATGGAAGGAGGACTTGGATTCCAAGCTCACACTAGCCAATGGGAAAAATGTAGCCACCGTTCTTCTGGCTAACAAATGTGATCAGGGTCGGGAAGTACTGACCAATAATGGAATAAAGATGGACCACTTCTGCCAGGAAAATGGCTTTGTGGGATGGTTTGAGACCTCCGCTAAGGTGAGAAAAACAGACATATGTACATGTGCACACAGTAGAAACACAGAAGGAGTGCTCTGTGGTTATAGCCCCTGTTTCAAGGCGTGTCTGTTTTGTGAAAATGTCCTAAAGATGACAGAGGGCATCCTTGACTCTATCTCGCACTCAATTATCTTGTGAGGACATCACCAAACAGACACATTTAAAATGGGATGAGCTGAACTTCACAGGCTTAGTATTCTATTTGCATTTGACTAAATCCGCAGTCATGGTGCAGTGCTCCTTTCCCACAGAGACTCCCAGCAGACACTCCGTCTGTGTTTTTCCAGGTCAGCTGCACTTGCATCAGGTGCTTTGTCATCCACATAGGGTTGTCCAGGAATGCAGTTGGAATATATTAGCTCTATGTTCTCTAGTGGCTGCACAAACTCTAAAGGACTAATATCGCATTTTGGCTATTTTTCAGTGTCAGACGTGCAGAAATTAAGTTTGATTAGAGCCATAGAAATACTTTCCACTTTAATGTTTGGAACGTCAGACTTGACTGTCCAAAGTTGGTCTCTAGCAATGCTATTTTTAACAATAAATGTTAACTGGTCAAACCTGATTTGGAACCCTCCAAATATATAAAAAAGTGCTAAAAAAAGAAAAGCAAAAAATCTCATGCGTATCTTGGAAAAAGGCATAAATTTGCATTTGTATGGGGAATAAAGTCCAAGAAAACAATGACAGATAAAGCTAATATATATAAAAAAAAAATATGTAATTACCTGTCTAATATATCTGTAAGTCACCAGTTTTGCAAGAAAAGTTTGCACATGTATGGCTGGATCTCATCTGTTTTTATTTGAACTTGAATTCCTGGTTCCCTTGTAAGTGCTTGGTGGACCACAGAGATGTTGAACATGGATCTAAACATGCAAACAGCTACCCATTGCTCATTGCTTATCATGTTCCAAACATAATGCCATTTTTTATTTATTTATTTATTTTTTTTTTTAGCTTAGCTATGTGGTGTGTTGAGGGCTCAAATCATGTTATATGATATACCAGAACAACATACTGAATAACTGTGAAGGAAAATGATGCATAATTTTTAAAATGTTTGACAAATATAACATCTAAAAGTGTTGGTGCATTTGTAAAATAGCTCCAGTTCAGTCAGATTGGACATAAATTCACAACTCTTTCTTGTTCTTATCAGGTGTTTGCTATACCCCCACATGGCTTTCTTAACAGAGTGGCTTTATTCTTGCCACATTTCCATAAAGGTCAGGTTTGTGGAGTTCACAATTCACATATATGCTGACCACAAATTATTTCACCTGAGCTGTGGATCTCTGCTGCTCCTCTAGAGTTACCATGTGGCAAACAGCAAATGTGACTCTTTGGTTTGTTTTAAAAGTGAGTTAAAGGTGTTTACTTACTCATTAGATTGTATACGTACTGCTAACCTAATATCTTTCAATCTTGGCTTTCTTCTTGCCACTCAAGGGCTGTGTACAGCAAGATCCTGTACAGATATAACCTGATTGTAAAACTGATATGTTGCAATATTTGCACACAGTAATCTTGAACACATTATTACATGCTTCAATGTAATCAAATTAAAATTTAGTGTCTTAATCGTGTAATAATGAAACATCACTACTGTTGAGCAACTTGGATTCAGGGCTCCTTTAAAACTGATTTGAAACTAATAACTACTTTTACACTGAAAATACTTTAAAAGTTGGAATTTGGGAAAATTCCAACCAGAGATGGGAATATTGTGAGTGATAATTCTCTTGGAAAAATCAGACCAATCAGACAAATAAAAATATCACAAAGCCTTATCAAACAAATTCATCATTAATATTAATCAGGCTACCACTTCAGCTAAAAGTAAAGCTGCATTTAAGTCAAGAGTTTCTTAGTTTCTAGTTTATTTCATAAACATTCTCAGGCAAAATTCTAAAAACAACTGAAGAAAAGATGCACAATATGAATCAAATTAAAGGCGAGTAGTTGCTAACTGTAAGGTGAGAAACACATTAACACTCTGTTCATACTCTGACTAGGACAGATTGGAATGTCACAACTGAATGGGAAAAGTTAAAAATACTGTAGACACACACACACACACACACACACACACACACACACACACACACACACACACACACACACACAGAGTCAAACACCTGCACCGCTATCCAAGAAGCCTCAGCTCTCCTCATATCAGTGCAAGTTCTGCTCCGAGTCAACACTGACTCTATTTAACTCAAACAATTACTTTTTTGGACGAATTGCAGGAGGCACAGCAGATAAAAATAAAAATAAGATTTAGAGGGGACTTTATTAAGTCCTGTTGCAATGGTAACCCCAGCCAAGCCAAAGAGAATCAAAAACTGTGGTGTGTTCGCAGGAAACTAGCTGCCTTACCTTTGTTGATGTGTCTTGCACAAATTGGCCCTGCACCTTTAAACTACTTGCAACAGGGCAAAATGCAACTATGAGTTAGTCTTTCCCAGAACAAATATTTGCTTTGATTTTGTTCTAAAAGGAAGCATGACTGTAATGTTGTTTTTTTTCCAAACTGCAACTTTGACATGTTGCAACCAGATTTATTGTTTGTGCAACTGTTATTCAAGTAGTAATAGGCCATGAATGTTAAGCATTTTAAGCCACAAATGACATTTGAGAAAGAACACAATCTCCCATAATGCCTTTTTTTTTTTTTTTTTTTTTTTAGCTAAATTGTTTTAAGAGCCTGAAGTTCCACAGGATTATAGCTGACATATTCTTAGTTCACTGCTTAAGTTACTTTCAAAATTATTGATCTAACCGTTTATCTTGAACATCTTTGAAGACGCTAAGCATACATGGGATAGTTGTGAAGTTGGTAAAGAATAATGGAAAAAGATTGTTGGTGGCATTACTTTGACCTGAATTAGTCTTTAGTTTTAAATCTAACAGTACATCCGATAGACCATGTTAATCTGAGGGACCGTATGTTTTATTCTATGTAATATTTGATATGATTAGTTTATCCGCTTCTGCTGCAGCACACTTAAATCTAGCACCTTCTCCTTTTTCTTATCCGTAACTTCCTCAAATCAGTGTTTATACTAATCCGTTGTATAACTGTTTGCTACTTGTGTTTAATGTCACTGGGTAGAGAAGGAATTACCTTTTTTCTATTTAATGGTGGCTGAACTTGCTCATTAATTGAGTATTTCTGTTTGTTTCTGTCACTGTGGCATAAAAAACAGCATTTCTTCATATCTCATAGTAATTATATATTTCAATAATCTAGCACACAAGTATGCAGGAGTCTACCGAAACTGCATTTGTCCTTTTACTTCACTAGTTCTATTTTCAGTAGTACTATTAGGGTGTAGTAGAGTACAGAGTGGTGCAGTATAGTGTAGTATAGTATATCATTGTATAGTGTAGCACTGTGTTGTACAGCATAGGACAGCATAGTATAGTATAACATAGCATAGTACAGTACAAATTATTACAATTAGGTGTGACAAGAGCAAAAATAGAATGAATCAATAAGAGTGAAAATACTTTTCAGGGTACTGTAACCTTAAGGAAATTAATCTAAATGCACAAGTCGGGAATTACTTTTTCTTCTCATAATTGTTTATTACTTATTATAATTTTGCTTTGTTTGTTTATTTTTAAGGTCATGTGTAAATGAATGTGAGTTTGCATACAGACCACCTGCAGCTTATGTGTATGAAAAGGTCAGAGACAGTTTGCTTGTGTATCATTGCCGCGAGCTGGTTCTGTATCAGCCCTCTCATTTTAGTCTTGGTCCATTTGATTAGCTCACTTTCTGTAAAGATTTTCTGTGTGTTGTTCATTGCCTCATAATATCAATTTGTCTTCTCTCTGTCGTCACCATTTTATGAACCATATTGGGTTTTTTTCCCCTCATGTTCCTATCTCCTTTCCATTTTGTTTTCAGGAGAATATCAACATTGATGAGGCAGCAAACTGCTTGGTGAAACACATCATCGCAAGCGAAAATGACATGCTCCAATCAGAAGTTCCCGACATAGTCACCCCTCAGTTAGAGAAGGATAAAGGCGGGACTTGCTCCTCTTGCTTTCGATCTCAGTAAAAATAATGTTCAACAGTGGGATGTCTTGTTTTGAGAGTAATTTCACACAAAGCTGTATGCATGGGGACTGTCGTTACAGGTGGAGGGTACTGGTGCCAGTTCTTTTCTTGTCTGGATTCCTGGGGGAGCGTAGAGGGGCAACAGAGAGCCAGTTGGCTCATGAACTGGATAGACTGAAAAAGACAGATAGCTGCAGCTGTGTCCGCTTGTCAGAGGTAGGGTCACCCCCTGAGCGTCTTCAAGCGTTGGCACAAACACTTTGGTTATCATGGTGACACATTTAACAAGCAGATACCCAGCGAGGTTGCAGCAAATCACAGGATATTTGTTCTAAAGATCTGTGGAGCCAATCATTTCATACAGACGTTGGTGACTCTCTCCTGTTCTACCTCCCTACGTCCACCCACGTTTTCTCTTCATCTCTTCTGTCAAATTGTGAGCCAATAATACATTTTTCACCATCTAGCAAAAGCAAAAATACTTTAAAGTACACAAAACCCAGCCTCTTTTCATAGTAATCTTGTCATTTCGGTTTATATCTTTTTTTCTGTTGTTGTTCCAGAAGAAATGCTGGCACCAGTAATGCCTTATATAGCATATGTATGTAACTAAAGTGCCTTTTCTAACACATCTATTTAATGTTTTCAACAGATAATCTTCACTTTGTGTTATTTATAAGTGCACAGATGATGTACATTTTCTCTGTTTTTCTCACTGAGGTAAACTTTCAAGAATTATTATAAGGAAATATTTAAAGTTCTGTGTATTAAAGAGACCTGTGGTACATCAAAGTCTGTTATCTGTATTTGTTTTAATTTAGTGGTTTTATACAAAATGTCTTTTCCACTGTGAAATAATTGTAACTTTAGTAATTCTGATGCAAATGCAGTATATGGCTATGTACATTTTATACACAGCAAACTAAGACAGATAGTAAAACCAAAGCTGTATCAAGTTTTCAAAATGTTCACACAAAATAAAAGCTTTGTTGGATTTGACTTTTTATTCTGTAATTTCCCATTTCTACCCCAACAGAATTAGAAATCATACAAATATTTTTTGCTTAATCTCAAATCAATTTTTCTTTTCTTATATTTCATTTTATCTTCACAAATGTTGTGAACACCTCTGGTTGAATTATTCCCTTTCGTTTTCTCTCTGTTTGTTTGTAGAATGCATGCTACCAGATTTCATTTTTCAGATTTTTTTTTTTTATTTTTCCTGCTTTTGCTAAGGCTAATGAGGTAGATCCTGCTATAGAAAAATTCCTGATGACTTCATGATCAGATCAATGAGACCTGTCGAAAACCTCTGTACAGTATATATGAGAGGCTTCTTTACCTTCATTGTCAGTTTCATAGCAGCCACATAAACTATCCCCCAATAAACTATCCAAACCAACCAGGCCCAATGATAAAAATAATTTGATTTCTAAGCCTGATATCTGCTTGTTCCACCATTGGTTGCCATGTTTGAAAGGTTTTTGTTTAAAGCTGCAGTATGTAACTTTTACAAAAATATATTTTTTGCATATTTGTTAAAACTGTCACCATGTTGTTACAATATATTATGAGAAAGATAATCTGTGAAAAGATTGAGCTCCTCCACCTCCTTAAACTACTATTGCCGTCTAAAGAAATGCACCGATTCCGACCGAAAATAACCAATTGGAGCCAGGAGGAGGGTATCAGTGTTGTCAATCACCCTCATGTATGCACTGCTAAATGTGCGAATGGTGAAGAAACAAACTACTGTTCCAGGAAAACTGTTAATCCACCGTCATCAGTGGCCATGCTATCTACCCATGAGGTATTTTGCAATGTTCTAGTTCTTCACCAATAGTATATGTATGCATTCTTGCCTTATCATTAGTGTCAGGCTATGTTGTGGTGAACCAGCTGTAGCTTAGCAGAGAGCAAGGGGGAGTGTGTGAATAGCGTACACAAGGGTGATTGACAGCTCTAAGACCCTCCTTCTAGCTCTGATTTGTTGTTTCTGACTGAGTGGTGTATTTCTGCAGTTAGTACTGGGATCACTGGGAGAAGGCAATGGATATTGATTTTTTTTCACAGATTATCTGTCTTATACTGTCACGACATGATAATTTTAACAAATATGTAAAAAAACATATTTTTCATAAAAGTTTCATACTGCAGCTTTAAGGACCCATAAAATATAAATGATCAAAAACCGTAAGCAGATGAAACTAAAAGTTCAACCAACTATAGATCATGACAATGATGGCAACAACGTCTATCTCTAGCTACAAAGAATCACAAAGCTTGCACAAAACAGCAGCGACCTGCCTTGGATGACATCTACACCACCCGCTGTCTGCAAAAGACACACAGCACCCTCAAAGATCCATCCTATCCTGCCCATCATCTGTTTAAACTAATGCCCTCTGGAAAATGCTACAGATCCATCAAAACATACACTACAAGATTCATAACCAGTTTCTATCCTAACGTCATTACCACAAGGAACTTTAAGCTAAAAACACACCCACCAAACACAACACCTCTTTAACCTGAAGCTTCTTTTGAGAGGATTTATTCGTTATTCATGTTTTTGATATTTATAAATTATTCTATTTTCTATTTAAATTTTATATAATACCTGGTTTACGAGTGCTCTGAATTTTGTTGTATGTTTTTTTTTTTTTTTTTTTTTTTTGCAACGACTATAAAGAATCTAATCTAATCTGATCTGATCTAATCCAATCTAACCTAATCTAATTGATATATTTTTAATCCTACTTCATGTTGTCAGACAGGTCCTGTTCCAATAAATTTTTGATTCCACATGTCTGACAGCAACTATGCCTCGGTTTGGCTTGTGAAACTGAACCAAAAATGTGGTCAATTACAGTTAATAAGGAGGTCAGTTATATTTTCACAAAGCACCAGGTTTAGCTTTTTTAACCTTCATAAATAAGTTTCTCATTTGAAAACTGTTTTTTGAACTTACAGATTATCTTTGTCTAATAATGAAAATCACTGTGTGGTCTGAAACATTTAAGTGAGACAAAAATATAAGAAACCTGTCAGAGGGCAAATACTTATTCACAAGTCTGTACATAGCCTGAGAAGTTTCACTTCACATAATCTAATTTTATGCTGATAAAAGGTGGGGTTTTTTTTGTCTAACTAAAAGACCAAAAAAAACTACAGATATGACTGAATGCAGAAAATATAAGGTCTTTATTCCTATGCCCAGTAGCTAGACTTGATTAACATCCTACTGAATCTTTCCTGACAACGTAATCATCCAGAGAAAAGAGGACACTGCAAGCTGCCAGAAACTGACATTTTTAAAAATCCAGCTATCAAACCAGTTTTTCCAGAAACAAAATGGAAAGTGGAAATAATTTTAAATTAGCAAATGGTCAAGCAATTACTCCAGATGTACTCTACATTAAGTACTGTGAAAAGTTGCTGATCTGTGCTCGAAGAGTAAAATCATACAGAATCAGATCATTCTATACACTGCTTACACTGACTGCTTGCTAACACAAATGACAAATCTGAAAATCACAGAGCTGCAACTCAATGCATTTAGGTATGTAGATGTGATGATGACAACTTGCTGTATTTCAAACCAAACACCAGAGTGTGGAAGAAATGACAAATGGCATAGTTCTCTGTGCCAGACAGGTTGCTCTGAGTGTGTCAGAAACTGCTGCTCTGCTTGGATTGCCTGTCTTCTAATGGTTGCATCCAATGAGATAATGGACCATGTCACAAAGCGCAGGTCATCACAAACTAGTTTTGTTGAACATGGCAGTGAGTTCACTATACTCCACATTTACCAGATCTCCAGAATCCAGTCGAGCTTCTTCGGGATGTGGTGGATCTGGATGTGCAGCAACCACTTGACATTATCATGTCATCATGTCATCATGTACCTAAATCTCTGAGGAATGTTTCAGACACCTTGTTCAATCTCTGCAGTCAGTGAGGGTCCAAAAGAGGGTCCAACCTGGTACTAACAAAAAATACCTCACAAAGTGACGAGTGAATGTATATTATATGGAGCACCTTGCAGAAGAATGTACAACTCTTCTACTTTGTCATATGTTGTTTCTTTACAAGCACAAACTTTAATATATTTTATTGGGATTTTGTTTGAAAGACCAACGCAAAGTAGTAATAGGTAAGTGCAAGGCCTTTTAAAAATCGTTGCAAGCTGAAACCTGAAAGGAGTGGCGTATGTTTGTATTCAGCCTCCTTTATAGCCCTGGATAAAGTTTGTATGGAGTCCTGCATAGACAGTCTTTATGCATGCCACTTTTAAATCAGTAATATTATGGTTATTTAGGTTTTGCTCTAGATATGCCTCCTAAAATTATTTGTAGCCCCCCTCTAGCTGCCCTTGAGGTGCCCCTGAATCCAAACCAAGTATTTACCCAGACGTCTTTGTCATATTCTAATGAAATGTTGAAAAAAATCTAAAGAAGATTAATAACTCCTCCTTTTTTTTATTGACCTGCCTGTAGCTTTAGATATGACAGCAGTCAGGAATACACACTTACTGAAATCTGTCTCTTCTATAATTGTATCCCTTCCAAATACTGTAAACAGACTTTATTAACGCTAATAAATAATTACAAAAGGGTGTTCAGGCTTCAAGATTGAAATAGCCACAAACAATAATCACTGCATCTCCCTCTGCATTTTGTGCTTGATTTAACTTTGTGGTTTGCTTCCCTGCTTGTTAGGTAAAAGATTCTGTTTTGAGCCAGAGACTGCATTAGACATAGCTGTACGGTTTACCATGCAGTTGAAAATTATTATTTTGTAATGACTGGATTAGATTTTTTGGCATTGATGTCCCCATTTTTGATAGATAACAGTGTGAATGTAATTGGACAGCGAGGTTAGGCAAAGGCTAGAATTATGTGGGGAATTGCCTTTTTGCCATCATTTGAGTCGGGAGTCAAAACCCTTTTCTGAACACCCACACAGACAAAAAGAAAAAACATACACAGATCATCAGAGCAGTTTACAGATTCATATCTCACTCTTTTTTGGTCTCTAAGGCAACCCACTACCAGCAGAGAGACAGTTTGTCTTTGTACAGACTCTGTCGCTGTTCCTTGATTTTTTGGAGGCATATAACAGGGAAAAGAGTGATGGAGCAACCCAAGCAAGGGGCTATGATCACAAGACTTCTCGGTAACACAGGATAAGAAGGGAAATTACTGCATATGATTTCAGAATGACTTTTTTTTTTTTTTACCCTGTTTCTCTACTTCTTCCAGCATTAAATAATGAGATATAGACATTCTTTTACATTCACCCCGTTTTTATTTCCACTGCTAATAAAATGGGGTTGTGATTTTCTTTCATAGGTGAGGCTATACATAGGTTCAGAAGTTTTTTTTTATCCATAAGGGGTAAAAATCAAACAATGCATGCACACCATCCTTTGTTCAGCAGCTTAAAGCTTGAGATAAAACTGATACTCACCTGTAGTTAAATACATGCATCTAAATAATAAAATATTATGACCAGTGCAATAAACCAACTGCAGTAAAAATACAGGCACTGAGGCTGAAACGAGACCTACTACACGGTCGATAAATTCAGAGAGGGGTGTTGGAAGGGGAGGCAGTGGCAGGTTTTCTCTGCTTGTGAAATGAATACACAGTAAAAGAGAATCGATAGCAAGAGCCTGGAGACACTTAGGAGGATGAATGAAAATAGCGTCTGCTTCTTGAGCTTTGATCGATAAATGTGTGTGTATAAATGCCGCTGTGTGCCCACTTGTTTTTCTTTGTATCTCTTGGAAAATACAGAAAGCGTGAGTGTGAATAACAGTTTCAGAGCCAAGATTTACCATTAGATGAATATTAAGAATAAGTTTAATGTAGACCTCAGACAAAGCCTGTAGTTAAGCATTTACAGTGCATTTATTTTTCAAGGGACTCCTGAATGCATAATCTCAATATAAATCACCAAATATACAGTGCATGTGCCTCAAGTCAATGCAAAGCATCTCAAACAGATCAGGTTTTGGGCTTTGACTAGGCCCAAGACTTTCCATTTCTTAACTCTCAGTGTTAGTTACGTGTTACACTAATCTGACCCCTTTTTTCGGTAAAGAGTAATCTAACTCTTTACTAAGTCCAGTAATCAGATCAAAGTTACTTATCTACTACTATGTATCTATCTGCTATTTTTGTCATTTTACTTTGTAAAAAGATATATTGTTGCTTTCCTTATGCATCATGGGGAGTGACATCTGGGCTATGTGACAGTTCAGTCACGTTCTCAGCATGAGCACAACTCATAAATACAACGCAGCAACACAAATGTAAACAATGGAGGGAGGTGTTTTCTAGCTGGAAATACGGACAATATTTTGAGTTTTATCAGCAAAGGATGACCATATCAAGGTTTGTTGTACTCTCTTTGCTGGCAACGAAGTGCTTTTGTTCACCCTTGAAAATAGGGGAGACAGAATAACCAGAGTGATTTTCAGTACTTCATTACAGAGCACGAATACCCCCTAGTCAGTGGCGCCTGCAGAAAATTTTTACAGGGGTAGCCAGACAAGGCCAGTAAAAATTTGGCCCAGTTAGGAAAAAAACAAAACAAAACAAAAAACCCATATATAATATATACCCCTCTTTCCCTAGTGGGGGATGGAGCCACTACCAATCCATCCCAGAATCCAGAATTGGCTTACTAGCTGATTGCTTTTTTAAAGAATTTTTTTTCAGCACTTGTTGCCCTTATTTAACAGTAATCCAACAGGAAGGGGGCAGAGAGAAGTGGGGAAGTTCAGACCGCAATTTGAATTTGAGTAGATAGTTTCCACATGACGTCACACCTCCTACATCCGGGTGCTTCGACGCCATCTTGATAGTACGGAAGCAGCTTTCCACTTCATTGATCGCACGTAAGAGAACCGCGATGGTTGGATATTGTTGGATTCAAGGGTGTAAAAAAAATAGGCGATAAAACGGCAAAGAGAAGTTTTCAATACATCTCGTGAAAGTGAGCAAACTTTGCTACTGAGCATCGACGAGTGTGGCTGGCTAATATCCAGAGGAAACAAACACAAGTAATCTAATACGGACGGACCGCATCACTGTATTAGCGGTAAGGATATGTTCAAATGTTTATAAAAGTAATAAATTCATGCTTTTTTGCCGTTTCTGGCGCTTACACTTACAATGTGCGCAATAGAAAGTCTCTCGGGGGATTTGTGGAGTAACTTAATTCCTGTCCGGTCTTCTGGGAATGACTCAAACATTAATACAACAAGAAAAATAATACCTTTTCAACAATTTTCGTACTGCATTTACATTGTTTTTAGGGTTATGTCAGCTAATGTAAAATAATATTTCTTGTAAACCTGTCAATTCTAAATTTTTTTTTTTTTTTTTTTAGCGGTCAGCTCTTGCAGTATGAATTCACCCACAGTAACAGCGAAAGGCGCAGCAAACAGGTGTAAATGCGCTTGAAACGGCGAAACGCGCTGCAGACTTATGGGTGACGCAAACTCCAAAAAAATGTGACTGTGACTTCAACAAAAAAAATGTCGAAGTCACAGAAAATAGAAGCGAAAACCTACAATTAACAAAACAAATGCAAACGAAAAATGCTGCAACCACAGAAAAAAATACTGCAACCACAGGAAATAGAAGCAACAGAGAAAATGCCGCAAATGGCAAAAACAAATGCAAACATTAAAAGCTGCAAACTTGCTCCACAAACCTACTTCAGACCATTAGAGGGAGTCTTGAGTAGGTAATACTACCTACATAAATACCCTGATGTTCAATAATATTGTAAAAGACTGTGTTTCAAAAAGATATGAAATATTACACACCATTTCTTCCTTCCTCCATCTTTCTGCTGTTGTTTTTACTAATTCAGTTTATTTCTATTGGGCCAATTCATGACAAATATTGTCTCTGGGCACTTTACAAAATAATAATAATAATAATAATTTCAATTAAATTAGACATACTTTCCAATTGACCCTAGTAATCAAACGGTACAGTCAGCCCAATTAGTTATTCAAAGTAGTTTTAAAAAAAGTTTCTATCAGAGGAAACTCAGCAGATTGCATCGAGTCATTGACTTGCAGCAATCACTCCTCCTGGACGAGCATGTAGTGACCATAGACGATTGCTTGCGTTTTGTTGTTGACTTTACAACCATCCCTCATACCGACCAAATTGCTTGTTGTCGGCAGCTGCTGAATGTAACTAATAAAGTAACTTGTAATCTAACTTACTAACTTTTAAAATCTCATAATCAGTAAAGCAACTAAGTTGCTTTTTCAAGGACTAATTAGTAATTAGAAATCAAGTTACGTTTTCAAAGTAACAATGTCATCACTGGTCCTTGGTGGTTTTACTGACATGTTTTGGGTCACTGTCATGCTGCAGGGTCCAGTTTTTTATTTATTTATTTATTTAGTTTACTAATGGTGGCTACATTTTCTTTAAGCCACCTCTAATGCAGGGTATTCATACTGTATGACAAGGAGCAGACCACATCCTGCCTGCAGCAAAGCATCTCCAAACCGTGATACTTCTACCTCTGTGCTTCACAGTTGGTACTATTTGTTTTTAGAATGCTGTATGTAGATTAAACCAAACATGTCCCCTTCCACCGAAGTCCAAATAAGTCAGCTTTAAGCATGTCTGATATTTTTTGATTAAAGAATGTTATTTTACAAGTCCAACTCTTTACCTGCGTTATCTCTGGGAAACATTAGTCCTGCACACCTCCCATATAGAAGTAAAATTATTTTTAACATCTTGACATCTGCTTTTAGGATGAACTTGCTTTGAATGTCAGACTTTGGGATGCTGAATGTTTTTAAATGTCCTCCACTTGTAGACTATTTTCTGTACAATGGAATGACTGATTTCTAGGTGGCGTCGTAATTTATCTTTTTTTGTTCGTTTTGTTTAAATTACTGCAGGAAAAAAAAAGGCTGTCTTGGAGTTTTAGTTGTTAGTTATATTACTTGAAATTTTCAGAATTGACATTGAATATCCATATGTCCAAACATGTTAAAAAGAAAAACAATGTCTCAATGTTTTTACATCATTGTAGGTGTCTTTCTGCACACTGTTTTTTTTTTTTTTTTTTTTTTTTTTTTATCAGATGTGTATCCTCACATGTGTGCACTGCTGTCTTTTTCAAGTTTGTTCTCTTAACTTTAAACTTTAATATAAAAACCGAGGGGTTTTACCCTCAAAACCGATGGGAGCAGAGAAACTGAGCTGCAATGTAGGGGTCAGAGTTTTAGGTGTTGTGCCATTTTTCTTACTTTGTTTTCTTAGCACTGAAGCTGTAGGTACAGACAAAATAACTTGCATGCTGCTCCCTCTGCACTTCCTGCTTAGAGTCTGTGTTACCACTGCTCTGTTCGTTTTAAAACTGATTGCACGGCACTCATTCCTGCATACTTTATGATCTGTAGCCCTCATTAAGCCTAACGAGACAACAGCACTGGAGAATATTTTCATCGACAATGTATACTGGGTAAACTCGCCTCTTGTTTTTGTGCATGTTCTTAGTACCTTCAAACGGCTCCTATGAATTGTAGTCTTCAATTAGGCTTCTCTTTAAAACTGCCCGTGAAACAGTCTTTAGAGTACATAAAGACCTAATGCCTTTGCCTCTGGGAGTGTTTAACACTCTTTTAAAGACTTCTGTAACTGTAACACTGTAACTTGCATCAATGCAACTGTTGTTCTTCAACTGGACCTTTTGCTTGTATTTTGTTGAAACTTATGTTTTGTGTGTTTTTGATCTTAACGTGAATCTTTTAAATTTTTCTTTGAAATATTTTATACTTTTTCGACCAGATTTACAGTTGGGGTCAAATTTAATACCCTGGCAGATTGAAATGCAAAATTTATTTTCATTAAACCAAGAGGTTTGATTCTGGTAGGAAATGAGGCAGGTATCTCTCAAAAGTTAAGAAAGCCCAAGTAAAAGGAGTATCAATGATGAAACAACAAAAATTGTCTGTTTTCACTTACATTTTATTTTAAAAAATGGCATGTCAAAAAATTAAATTATTGGGTTAAAGTGGTCCTGTGTGTCTCTGTGAAGGACTGGTGACCTGTCCAGGGTCTAGCCTGGCTCCCACCCAGTGACTGCAGGAGATAGGCACAAGCCCTGCAAGAACAAGTGAGTATAGAAGATGAATCGATATTAAATCCACTTAATTTAAAAAACATGACTTGTTAATGTAGTTCAGGTTGATTTCCACATGTCCTGTCTTGCTGAGGCAAACATTATAATGAGTCTGGTTGCTTTTATCATTTCAGGATAGATTTGCTTTACTGCAGGAGTGGATGAATATTTTGCCAGTTGCATAACTGTCTTTATTCATTTTAAGAAATGATGAACCACACTTTAAGGCAGCAAAGTGAGCATGTTGGCACAATCATATAGGAAAAAATTAAATACCTATACATGCATGCACACACACACACACACACACACACACACACACACACACACACACACACACACACACACACATACAGCACTACTTGATTAATATCACAGTGAAATATGAACCCAAAATATTTCCATTTTGAAATGGATGAACCCATCGTCAGTCATTTTCCTCTCATACACACACACATATACACACACCTAACACTGATTACACTTTAGGATTTGTTTTGAGGTTCAAATGAGTTTCCTCTAAATGGCGTCTGGGTTCGTCTTTGGGGACAGGATCAGCATGTCCGCCCTTTGAGAGGGTCTCAGATGAGAGCTGTGGAGTGCTCCCCGTTGAAAGGGAGCCTGTTCAAATGAATAAGCATCTGCCATCTTCTTGATGACACCCAGATGATCAGGTTTGGATTTGTCCCTCTGACACTTGCTGGAGAGTATTTACCTCTCATCTGGCTTGGAATATCTGTCTCTGGCTTAAAAAGCAAGGGGTTGGTTGGGGGAGGCTTGTCTGAGTGTTGTAGCGCAAACTGTTGCCACAGCAATCCAATCACAGAAAAGCTGTAAATATTTGTTTGTTTTTGTTCTTTTGTTGATGATTATGATGTTATATGATATGCATGTAATGAACCTTCAGATTTTTGTAGGACAGAACATTATTAGAGCAGTTTTCCAGCAATAACTATTACAGGCTGTTTGTGAAAATGATCATTTGTGTAGCAGTTGGTCTTGAGCTTTGATCTGTTTACAGTGAATCCATTATTTAAAAAAAAAAAAAAAAAATGAGAGGAAAAGGCTTGCATAAGCCTGCATGGTTGAGTTTTTAGTGTGTCGGTGGATTTGCAGTGTCACTCACTTGTTTGTGAGACTCACCATTAGTCCTCATCAATATGCAAAGAGAAAATTGCTGATCTTATAACCCATCTATGAGAATCTTATGGATAAACTCATTTTCTGCTTCCCTTGCGGAGATATCAGTAACAAGCCATAGAAAATAACTTGAGTAAAGCAGCATTCTGTATTCTGCTCTTTGTTGGATTTTGTCTGCAAAATTAAAGTATTGAAGAAGCATAAGCCATCCTCAACTAAAAGGAAGGGTTATTCACACAGCAATTATTTTTCACCTGTTTTTGTGGAAACATCTACATTTTTGTCTCTGAAGACTAAGCTGTTAGATCCCTGTTACAAGCAAACTGACCTTTTTTTTTACACTCACCCCAGAATGATCTTTAAATGCAGCTTTTGAACAACTTTAAAATTTGCTACATATGAATCAACATATCTGTCTTATGAAAGACGTAGTTCCTAGTTTCAAACAACTGACTGATCTCTGCAAAAAAAAAAAAAAAGGAATCCCAAATTCACAAAATTGAAGTCAGACATTTTTTAACTGGATTCTCCTTTAGTGGTAAAACACAATAAATGAGCAGAATAACTCACATTAAAGTGGTTGTATAATATTGTAAGTTTGTTGTAACATAATGATTTTCAGTTAGTTTTTTAAGCTGCGTGTAGACTTATTTAAAATAGGAAGCACAGAACTGAAGTTTAAATGGTTTCAGTATCACACAGGTGGACAGTAATGATAAACCCAGAGTCGTATAACATCTGTATTGCCACCATGTACTTGAGTGTTCTCTAACTATTGGCATAAATATGTAAAATTACCACTTTTTAAAGATGCTCAATACGTTATTTTGCAATGTAAAATAAACAAAAAGAAGAGTATCAAGTATTTCATCTAACAGCAAAAATGTTTTACTGTCTGAAACATACATCAAAAGGCAAAAAAAACCCCACTGTTGCAATTAAAAATACGCTTTCTATGCAGTGTATCTGGAAAATATTCACAGCACTTTTTCTACATTTTGTTATATTACAGCTGTTTCTTCAAGGACTGACCAACTCAATAACACAACCAGCAAATAATCCAGATTTACGATTTATCATGGAAATTAAAACAATGACATACTAAAGCTTCATCCTGCAAAGCTTATCTTTAAACTTGATTGTTGAAGAATATTGTTCTTTATTAAATTCAAAGAATCCCAGCTGTCATAAAAGCCAGATGGGGTTGAACAGTTGTGATGTATTTTTAGTTTGTGATTGTATATTATTTCCTCAACGTGGAGTGATAACAAAACTTTTCCTTTTCTCCAATGTTCTGCTGGTAAATAACGCAATTGTCA
This sequence comes from Anableps anableps, assembly GCA_014839685.1. Classification (NCBI taxonomy): domain Eukaryota; kingdom Metazoa; phylum Chordata; class Actinopteri; order Cyprinodontiformes; family Anablepidae; genus Anableps; species Anableps anableps. The sequence goes on along the minus strand of CM026068.1, from coordinate 19,836,527 downwards.
TATAAATCTGGTTTTATTTTGACATAAAAGTGACTGAAAATCCTCCAAGTGTCACTTTCATTTTTTCTTCCAAGGGGATTTACATTACCAATAACGTTCTAATAACTTCTTAATTTACAAACACAGCCTCTGTAGCAAGAAGTCAACAGTAAGGTTCAAAGATCAGAGTTGCTAAGTTAGAGCGAACAAAAACCTCAGGTTTACGCTGATTCCCCCAGCATCCTCACAACCTTTCCGTTGCTGCTCTACTTTCACTTAAGGCTCTTCTAACATCTAAGTCAGGTAGAACTGGTGCTCATGTTGTCCCACAGATTTGTGTCCACATGTTGCCACCAAACATGACTGACGTCTTTGGGCTATCTCTGTCTTTCTAGCAGTGCTTGTTGGGAAAACATTGCCTTTGCAACCTGCAAAACAGTAGAGCTTGAAAAGAAAAGATTCAAGGACATCGGTGAGTGAGTTTAAAAGATATGCAAAATGGATCTTATCCTGTCATCCAAATGCATGCCGTGCATTATTCTCTGAAGGACAAAAAACCATCGTGGATGGTTCATACCAACACTGAGGCCAGTGCAGAGTCAAATACATTTAAAATGTGTTCATATCTTGCTTAGGCACAGTTTTTTTTTTTTTTTTTTTTTTTTTTTTTTTTTTTTTTTTTTAACCGATTACACAACTTGCATTGAAATTCACACCTCTGATGACTGTAACTGTCGTCTACTGTTGCTTGGTCTTTTTCAATGAAGTGATTTTGTTCTGTATGTTTGATGCTGCACTGCCATCTGCCATCTGTAGAAACCACAAGGCTGTTTTCCTGTCACATTATCACACAATTACACCTTATGTGTCCATTTAATCCTCTTTCTATTCCAGCAAATAGAGGGAGGACATGTTGGAGTAATTCACTTTAGTATAAATCTAATTGCTTCGTCTTTATATCAAGTGTCTCGCTGCTTGGGAAGTTAATTGCCTCTGCAGTGTGTTTGTCCCTGGGACAGATCGTATCGCAGAGGCAACAGCATGTGTCATTGAGAGTTTGTGGGAGTGTGTTTGCTGGCTCACTTTGCCTTGGCAGGGAAAAGGCTACATGGGATATTGGTCAGCAGTGCAGATGTGTACAGAACCTAATTCACAGGTTCTCTGCAGTGATGTGACCTTTTTTCTATGTGTGTGTGTGTGTGTGTGTGTGTGAGCACTGTATCCTCCCAGGTATTAGAAGCTGCATTGAGTTGGTCATGTTTTCTCATTTGAAATGCAGAAAGTGAATCTGTGGACTAGGTTTAGCAGCTGTGATTCTGCCTAACAGCACTATCTAGCAGTACATATGTGGCGCTGCAGACGCTGCATACCAACAAGCCCATTCTCACTTCTTACTGCACCTCCTGTCACATTAAAAACAAAGAAATAACGACCGCAACAATATGGTTTTGCTTTAAAACATGAAGTGGGAAAACCTCAGAGTATCATGTGACAAGCGTAACTTTTGGCTGGAACTATAAGGACACACACTGATGCTGATGTGTCGGAGGCAGACTCCAAGGATGGACGACTGCAGAGAGAGAGTAGGAGGATGAGGAGGTGGTATGTGGGTGGATGGGTACGTTTCCAGCCAGTGTGGGAGTTTCGGGGCATGTTTACGTGTTGTTGATGAGTGAAGGCTTGTGTGTGTATATGTGTGTGTGTGTGTGATTCTCCTCTATGTGGGCGAACAAGCATGGGACCGAATGATGGCTCACAAGGAGGCAGTTGTCATGGCAACAGAGGATGTTGTCTCATTCCGCCAGTTCTTGGCTGTCCCAGAATCCTACAGACCTCTTTCTTCCTGGCTGTCTTTATTTATCTTTTTCTGGTTTTTTTTGTTTTTTGTTTTTTTTTTTCTAAAAAAAACCCAACCAAACAAAAAAATATATTGACTCACTTGATTTTATCCCTCATTTTCTTTTTACTCTTTCATTCTATCATTCATTCTTTCGGTCTTCCTTTCCTCTACATCTTGCTCTTCAGTCTTGCTCACATTCTCCCACTTCTTTTCATGTGTTGTAACTGTAGGGGAAAATAAATCGGAGTCAAGCTGCCAGGATGTATATTTCTGTCTGTTTATGTGCGCTTTGATGTTTCTGCTTTAATGGCTTTTACATACCAAGGCAGTGATATATGGGAAAGCTTAAAACCCCCATCTTTAATGTTACACATACACACGCACACAACCCATTAATAGTTTAACTGCTGAAAATATTGCAGCTAGTGAATTCTGTCTAAGCGTTACTGGTATCCCACTGGCACTGGAGGCTGGATGAAAGCTATATAAACCGGGGGAGTTCTTAGGATCCTAAAAGATTGGGGGATTTGTCCAGCCTGAAAATAGTACACCAACAACAGTATCATTTGTGGATGAATTTTAGTAATATAGGACAGGTTTTACCCATTTTCTGTTTAGTTCTTACACTGTTGAAGTATTACATTTATCTGACTTCATGTTCCTTCTTTATTCAGGAATAAAAACGATTCAACTTTTAAAAAATCCTATTCTAAGTTAATTTTTTTAGGTCTTGATCAAATTATTAAGTCCTTAGAATCCACAATTTTTAAATTAGTTTGCTTTGTCCTTAAACAAAATCCATCTGTTCTTCCATCCTTTCTCACCTGTGAATTATTCACTAAGCAAATAAAGTAGATGATCAACTGAAGTAAGATGCCTCTCTCATGTCCTGAGTTGGGCATTTTTCTCTTACTTCAGTTATTATGGCCTGGCTTGTCTGCTTTGACCATTTTTAAAGCACACACTGAATTATGGCATCATGTTTCAGATACTGTCCAGTTTAGATTATTTGTACAGTGCCATTTTTGAACAAGTGTTATCTCGAGGCACTTTGCAAAACAAACAGGTTGAATTTATGTCAAGATACATGAATTGGATCAGAAATATATTGTGGGGACAGGTTAGGAAATGAGTGAAAAAGCAGCCAAAGTCCAAAGAAAAACTACTGAAAGACCTTCACTTTGAAAACTTAAGAAAAGCCTTTGGGACGGATGGAAAAAAAGTAACTAGAGATACTTAATAATTTACATGCTTTGTTTAGTATTTATATTATCTGTAATTATTTTATCTCACTAGGCTTTTTACTTATCTCCTCTAATAGAAGAAATTGATGCTTTTTAAAAATAAATATTTAAAGAATAAGTCTCAAATCTCTGTTTTAATGAGTTGAGCTTGGTAAAATCCCTCTAACCCAAGTCTGGGAGAGAAAGCAGCGCAGCTCTGCTGTTACTGCAGCAACAGGTGAAAGCTTTTCCTCCTCCATTCACCTCAACAGCATATCTCTGACTTAGGAAAAAAACTTTGTAATAATCATGTTAGTACTACCTAGCTCACCAGAAATGACTGCTCAGCTAATTTACTGAAATTATGTTTTATGCACAGTCTGTGATAGGAAAAGGAAATTTAAAAATTAAGTTTAAGTACTAAATGTATAGGACATTCTTAATGCAGATTTGTAATAGATATTTTGGTTAAAAAAAAAAAAAAAAGAAAGAAAAAAAAGCCCCAAAACAGAGTTTTAGCCCCAAATGCCCAAGTCTGATGATGAGGCTGATAATTTAAACAGTATTGCACTGGGCCTCTTCCACATCAATCATCCATATCTGTTGCAATTTCAAAAAATAAAAAAGTGAAAGGAAAAACACGCTAAGAATTTTTCTAATTGGAAGAATAGTGTCATGGTTTTAGGTATTAGTCTGATCAACAGGCACAAACACTCTTGGGAGACAAAAGAAGTTTTCAACGGTTTCTTTTACAATGGGTTAAATAAGGACTGGTACGGGGTGCTGGAGACCAGGAAGTGGGGACAATGAAGAAATGGGGGAGAGGTAAACAAAGTGGAACAATAACTGAGAAATAATGGTGGAGATGGAAGAGTGAGCTGACTGAATGACGAGGAAAATGAACGAAAGGGAGGAGTGAGTGGAATCTGGGGTTGTTGGCTTGTGTGGTGGTATGATCCGGGGACTCAGTGGAAACTTTGAGATGACTGATGGAGAACGTGGAAGCTTGGAGTGAAGAGCAAGGAGATGATGCTGGAGAGCAGAGCAGGTGTAACGGTGAGAGTGTTTGAGGACCGACAGGTTGGCTCACAGGAAGATGATGATGAAGAGGAGCATTGCCAGAAGTTATTGCAGAAGGGAATCATAAACCAGGAAGTCCAGGGGAAGCTCATGTTGTGAGGCCAGAGCAACAGCACAGATCTGCTGCTCCAAAACAGAAAGGAAAAAAATCACCACACAAACACAACAACCCAGATTTCTGACAAATGGATCTTTAGAATTTACTTTATTGATGCAAAAATACTATTATGTGTATCTCTCAAGCTAGGCTGTGTGCATTTAGATACAATGTAAAATTGGTTGTTTTGTAAATTGTATAAGTTTCACCTGGTTAGCTAGCTGCCTTTTATATGCTGGAATGATTTATAGGTTACATTAAGTGGATTAGCAAATGCATGCCATCAGAAGGCTTGAAAAAGTATTGCTGGAAACCACTTCAAAAGATTACAAAAATACTTGCTGTTTGAAAGCCACAAAGAAAGGGATGGTCAGCACTTTTTTCCCTTCTTTTTCTTCCTAGTTCATCATAGTACATAGTTTATAAGAGAGAGAACAATTTTCCTTATGAAAGCTTTGACTAAGCTTTGGGCAGTTTATGCAATTATGCACATTTTTACCAAGTCATCCTCTGATATGCGCTTTTATTAACAAATTTAACAAGTCCAATTTTTATTATCTTGATGTTTCATCATTTGTGTCTCCCTCCAAAGCTCACTTCATAGCAGGCAAAGCTGCACTGCCACTTTTAAAATCAGCAAGAAGGTGGATGGTCTCTGCAGGGTCTGAGACTTGCGGGGTACTCCCAGTTACACTTTATGGGGTATGACTTGCATGGGAAAATGGTGAGACCATAGTGGTTCATTATGGTGGCAGCAGCTTTACCTGCATGAGTTGGTCACCAGAGAATGTGATGGTCTCACGCCAAGTCTAAAACCTAATCATGCCCATCTAGCTGGTGAAGCATCAAGTAGGCAAATTTAATGATGAAACACTTTTTGTACCACGGCTGGTATTCACATGGGGTCTTGTTGCTCCCCTGACTGTAACAAAAAAACCACCAAGCTCATCAAGCAGCTGAAACAAATAATCCACGATTCCCACTTAACCTAAAAAAAAAAGCAAAAGCAAAAGACTCCCCATGGAGTGGGATCCCAGCTGGGGAGAAGTGCACACTCCTTCAACATTTGCATATAGACAGACCAAGTGATGCTGTCATTTGTAGAGGGTGCAGTTTAAATAGACGTATTTGCCAAATGTAGCGATGAGAAAGAGAGAGGTAAAAGATAGAGGAAAAAGTTTGAGCATTACACATAGGAAGAGTTTGTGTTTTTGTGAATGATTTTGTTTTTTTCTGCCAGCATTCTCCCTGAGACATCTCGCTGCATCTGTACAGAAAGGTGCTAACCTATATCCTCCCACCTGCTCAAAAACTGATAAACACATGATGATCCCTCCTCCACAGTAAGGCCCAGACATTTGAGTAGCTTTGCGATGGTCCAGCCAAAAACATAGCTGAGAAAAGTTGCCAAGTACAAAGAAAAAGACCAAAGCAAAATAAAAATCAGAATGATAAAGACTTTCATTCTTTCATATAAGAAAATTATTACAATTTGTAAAGGGTGAGGGGGAAAAAAGCTATGTAAAAATCACATAAATGAGAGTTTGACTTTTTTTTTTTTTTATGTTTATGCATCTGATTTTTCTTAACTGTGAAACTAGAACCTGTGTTAAACTATTTTGTTATGACTAAGCCTGGATCTGTTACACCACCCTGACTCATTTCCTGTTTGTAATAACACCAGCAGCAAGGAGAGTGGGACAGGGCATTAATATCACTGCTACACATGACATGGAAGGTCAAGGAATGTGATCTGAAACATCTTTCTTAGATCCCATCTATAATTGACTGGCCCCATATTTTTATACAGTCACACAATCATACCTTTTTATCTAGATCGCAGTCTAGTTTCACAGATGATTTCCTGTTTGATTAACTAACCCAGATCATAGCAACTAATGCTATGATCTGATTGAGCTGTGTTTTCCCATGATGATCGCTGAAGAAGGCTTCCTTTATCAAATCTGATGGATACATATTTGAGTTATTGTTACACAAGTGGAACTCACAAAAAGTCACCTATAAGACATCAGAGTTCAACTGATTATGTTCGAAAATATATCTTTTAATTTCCTTATTTTAAAGTTATTAACAAACACCCACATGTTCACAGTGGTGATGCACCCATTGGTAGGGATGATATTTGAGGGGCAGTTTTAAAATTTCAGCATATTTCTCAAAAAGTGTTAGCATGTAACTTTGTTTTGTGAAGTGTAAGCCACTGTGCTGAGCTCTGAATATGAATGTGAATGCTGGGGCGGTGCATGAGCGGCCGCCCGAAATGTGGTGGCTATTCGTCCTCGACACAGTTGTCTGAGGTTTGATCCCCAACTAGGACCTTTGCTGCATACCCCCCTTCTCTATCCACTTCCTGTCTGATCTGCTGCAAATAAAAGGCACTAGTTCCCAAAGAAACCTTAAAAAATGAATGTGAGTGTTTTAGGCTTGTAATAATGGTATGTTTGAGACTTTACCAAACCAGAATCTTCTTAAACATGATCCAAGCTGAACAGCAAAAAATGGATAAAGAAATACGAACTGAAGGTAAGAAAAAAATATATATTCAATAAAAAAACTTAGACAAATCTTATTTTTTATATTAGCATATTATGATTGTTTTTTTTGACAACATTTCCATTGTTTTTCAGAAAAAAAAAAACGTTGTCAAACCATGACAAATGAGCTGTCTCGACAGGCGAATGTGCCAAATTATTCCTGTTCTTGAAAACAGGACTGTGAATTCCATCACAGGTGATTTTGTCCTGAATGTTGTGAAAATGCAAAGAAGAGCTGAATGTGCAGCTGCTGTTACTGTTTCAGCACATAATTTTCCATGTTACTGTCTTTTCTTTGTTTTCTGTGCCTAAATAATCACTCCATTGCACACACGTACACATGGATGTAGGCACAAATATACACACAAGTGGTGTAATTTACAGCTGTATCAGCAACAATCTAAAGCCCAGGGAGAGGGAATATGGAAAAACGGGACAAACACATGAGACCCCCTGGGAACAATAGTCATCTGTCTTTATTTACAGCTAGGGCATGTAGATAAAAGACAAAATGCAAGGGCATGGGAAGGAAGATCATTTACAAATATATCTCACAAGGTATTGTGATTGATGAGCCACACTTTTGACCCAAAAGCAAAGATCTCTATAAAAACATGGTTGTTAATTTACATAAAGAAAGACTTTTTCATGTAAAATTACATGTTTTATTTAAAAAAAAATTTTTTGGACATGATCAACAATAAAATAGAGCTTTTGTTTTGATGTAGACAAAAACAGCAAGATCTGCTTTATCAGAAGGTCAGAAGATGTGAACTAGAACTGGCGATAAAATGCTAACGATATCTATCGCGATAGACAAGTGGTCAATATCAATAGAAAATATGTCCAATAGAATGTTCAATAATTTCATTGAACGCCAATCCAGAACTGCACAGCATTCTGGGGTATATAGGCAGAGGAAAGGCTTTAGTCGCTCAACTTCTCAGGGCCCAGCTAAGTAAGGTTGGTGGCATCAACTAACTCACTCTGTGGTTACCTAGCAACAAGGTGTTGTGTCACATGTGCAACAGCAGTTTCGTGTTGCCCCCAACGTACTCCGGCCTACTTCACTTGGAGGGCAGAACAATGCAGAACAATGTCAAAGTAGAGGTCCACTGGACACGACTGTAGAAAGGGTAAATTTTTACGACTGTTGCATGAAACAGTGTCCACATCGGACTGTTTTGTAAGCGGCACCGAAAAAATGTTGAGTCAACGCAGTCTGTCGCAATAAAGACGTGCAGCATGACTGATGCTTTCTGTGCCGCAATGTCAGGTGTGCAGTGGCTGCCCTGGTGGAGAAGAAACAGGCCTAGGCGCCCATCTTCAGACTTGCTAGTATCCATTCAGTTTGTGGGAAATGAAGGGATTTGTCACAAGAAATGTAGGCAATCAGTACGCTTGAGTATGGAATCTCAACCGTCCACCGGAGTCTGCGCGGTTCACAGAATACAGGAGGGATCTCCTCCTCCTGCCCCTCATTTAGAGAGTTATGCTGACTTCTGATTGCTTCAAATGGAGAAAAGATTCCTTGATGTAGATGAAGCCATCTACAAGAAGGGACAGAGCAGACTATTTCTTGTTTGACAGTATTTTGGATATAAAAAGAACCTAATCAATAATTATCAATATCGACTGATATGAAATGCTTATATCATGATATGTTTTTTAGCCATGTCCCCAGCCCTAGTGAAAACTAACTAATTTATTAACTGAATTTGCCAAATTTCTGGATATTTACTGCAGTTTATGAAGCAGAACTTAAGAGAAAACAAACAAAAAAAAGATTCTATCCTCTCATAATGGTATTAAACTTTCAAACTCTAATCATTAAACTATTAATGCTTTTGGGGTGTTATGAAGCTCTAACAAGGAAAATAAAAAAGGAAAGCTTTACATAAGAGTTTTTCTGTCTGCTATTTAATAATGTATTAAAATTTGCTTATTAAAAGATGTGGAGCACGAGCAACTTAACCAGACTTATTAAACTAAGCTATAATGAGGACATAATGATGAAGATGATTGGTGGAAAGCTGAAAATATCATTAGAGAAAGGTTGGATGAGCTCTGAAAGTCCCAGTGAGCAACTACAGCTGTCTTTTGCTCCCAATGGGGTTCTTCAATTGCAGATGCAACAGGGCGTGTTGTGAGCTCACCTCTCCCCTCAAAACAGAGACATCTGTCTCCTTGCACAAGCCATATGCTGTGTAACGCGAGCTCTCTCTAGTCTCCATCCCCTTGTTTCACTTTCATGTCTCTTTCTCTTTCTGTCGCCCATCTTGCTGTCTTTGATGTAGTGCCAGAGGCTGGCAAAAGTTCCTACTCCGGGGCTTTGTGAGCTTGCTGTCCCCCTCCGTAACTGTCCGCTGCAACCCAGCTTACACACACACACACACACACACACACACACACACACACACACACACACACACACACACACATTATTAAACAGTAAATTCTTTGTGATCCACACTTTATTTCACTGAAATCAGATGTGAATTACCACCAATTAGCTGGCAGCATACCTCTATAGTGACCTTGCAATCAGTTGTGAGATTGGACCTGTCTCGTTGTCAACACAGTGTGCACCAGTATTATGCTTTCTCTTTTACTTAAGATTATCATCCCTGCTTCTTTAATGGTTTTGCCTATTATTACTGTGGTTAACCGAATGGGTGTAGGTGAGATAAAATCAATGACTGAGCGGAGCTTATTTCACATTGATTTAAACATTAACATTGACTTGTTTGGTCTCTTACAAGCTTTCTGATTGTGCTTGAGCATTCTACTTTTTTAAGTCACTGTGAAGAGGAAAATAGCAACCCCTGCCTTTAAGAACTCACTCTCCATACTAAGCTTTCCAGACTCAAAAAAATACTTAATTCTTTAATTAATGTTTCTTATCATGTCATCCATATTAGGCAACAACATGATTTGCAGTATCTAAATTGTCCATATCTTACTGTTGCATCTTGGTAGTATTTGTTATGGGTGTTTCTTGAATGTTATTTTATGCTTTTGTTGTGGACTCTGACAGGTGAACCTTGAAAGAACCAAGCTGTTGAAGTAAACTAAGGTGAAGTTTAGCAGTGTAGCTTGTATGGCCAATCAGAGGTCTAGGGAATCATCTGAAGGAGAGGAGAGCCAGATTAGTGCTGTTCAGGTAATAATGACTAATATAATATTCTGGATCTGTGTCTACACTGTGCAGCTGTTAGCACCGTTACCTTGCACCAAGAAGGTCCTGGGATCGAATCACGACCTTGGAAATCTATGGAGTTTACATGTTCTCCACCTGCATATGTTAGTTCTTTCCAAGAGTTCTTTCCCATAATTTGTTTGGATACTTTTTTTTTTTTTTTTTTAAAGGTTAGTACCTGATCACTCACCAATTTTAAAAGAGTTGTCCAAAGTTCTGCAGGGCAGGCCGCAACAACATTTGTAAAAAGTAAAAATGTAAAAACTTCTCTAATTGATATGAAAGGCAACAATAGACTTTTAAATTTTGTCAATGTAATTGTATATAATTGGAAACAATTGAAGCATGTAAATCACAATTCTTAGATATAGTAAATTATTGAAAAAAAAATCTTGATTTATCTGAAACTTACTTTGTAGCTATACCGCTTGTTTAAATTGCAGAACATAAAATCCACTTTGTCCTTTATCATTTCCTTCAGTTCCCACTGGATCCCAATTTTAATGAAGTCCTCTGTTTGGAAGTTACTCTTCGCTTTGAGATTATCTTACTGATACCAAAATGAGTTACCTGCTGTGAGGTTTCATAAAACAAATTGGATCACAAACATCTGACAGAACAAATAAGCAGATGCCCATTTATTATCAGACACAGATTCTTTGTTCACAGATGTACATGAATACAGAGCCACAGATGTGCTTGGGCTCTCACATCTTTTCTCTATCTTAGGAATCCATTTAAGCCATGCACCTGCCCACCAGAGGATTTAGATTGAGCGTCTACAACCTGTCGGTCATGCTGCGCTGCCCAGTGCACATCACCCACACCTACACATACAAAGCCTCTCTGTTGCATAAGGCATGCAACCAATTTTTGGTTATTGGAAAGTGGGGATATATGTGTGTCCCACTGTGTGTGAGGTTGTTTGACAGAAAGTTGCAGCATAACAAGACAAAAAGTTTCTTATAGTTCCATTTTGAGGTGGTTTGGGGAATCTGGCTAAAATACAGTCATATGTCAGCTAATGTAGAGGTCCTTACTCTGGCAATAATCCAGTTTTTAGTTATAAAGCATCTGATAAATTTTTTAAAAATCTGAAATTTTTCAATTTAAAATCAATAAATACGTTAAGACACTGAGGACAGGGAGACTTGTTCACTGAAACTGAAACATGGCACTATTTTACAAAGCAGTTATAATTATTCTGTTTTTCCACGTCTTGTCTTAGCATTTCTGGCTTACCATATTGAGTAGCAAGTTGCGTACATGTGCCAGGGCAGTTTTGCTCTACAAAAAAGATATTCCGAGATGGTGATTTGACTGATTGACTGTATTCAATTAAGACTGCATCTGGCATCAAAGTAAACAGTCAACATCGCTGGAATTGGACCTGTATTTATATGACCTTCAACCATTTTTTTTATTGTGTGTGTGTGTATTTGTGTAGGAGTGTGTGTGTTTGTCACCTGGATGTGCAAAGTTGTTGGAAAGGTGAAAATGGTAGAAAGCCTGTAACACTCAGCGCCAGAGAGCAGCCTCTGGCCACCAAACAGAGGTTGGTCGTCTAAAGCGATATATTAAATGTTTCAGCCTACAACCAACAAAATAACAACGTAAGGAATCTGTGACTGCAAATATCTGTTTTTCCACAACTTTCTATTAAGTCAGTAAATGGTGAAACAAGGACAACTCAGACAGCATCAGCATAAAATACATTGCTTTTATATATTTGTAAGTAGTGTTTTTGTCAGCTTTTTAAAATGCAAACATGCTTTTCATTAATTTCAATGAATTTAATTTCTGAAGAGTATCTCAAGACTCTCACACTTTTTGATTCACAACCCCAACTTTGGGAACCATTGGTCTTAAGCAGTCATCATAAAATCTTGATCTTATGTCGCCTTCACGCTTAATAAAGACCAGCCTATGGTTCCCAAAACCTCCACAATGTTTCTAATGTCACTGCATCATTACAAAAAGAAAAAAAAAATCAGTGTGAATTTCATGACTGAAATGCATGAATGTATGAATGCATTAGTACTCACCAAACAGATTTTTCATGCCTGTTTTTCAGTATCAAATTTGCACTGTGATGTTTCCTCACAATCTGGAAAAATTCCTCATAAATATGGATAGTTTCTGTACCTCCACCATCACTTTCAACCTTACTGTGGAGGAGCAAATTCAGTCAGTATTTTCATCGGCTTATCGGGAACATGATAGGGTGCAGGGGGTGAATCTTCTGTAAAAGGCACAGCATAACACCAAGCATGCCACCTGGGCAATAAACGTAACCTGGTTGAACACTTTGTGCACATATCTTGGTGAGTATAGTCAAAAGTACTCATGCACACTGGGTTTTTCTCTGATCACTGTAAGCTGATCAAATCAAGGCATAGAACTTAATTTTTGAGTTACACTGTGACTATTTCAAATTTTTTGAATAGGAGCCAATGCTGTTTCTTCATTCGCCTCTGTGTACTTGTCCGCCCTAATTGCTAAATACACTGTCAGGCCTTCTTGTAACCTTTTGTTAAAATTGTTTTGCATTTGAAGAGTACCTGAAAATCTAATAACTTTCTTGAGTATCTAAGCAACCAGTATGTGTGTACACAATTTGGAGGTGTACGCATTTCTTCCCTGCTGGGATCCTTATTTCAAGCCAAAAAGCATATCAATCTTTATGTGAAAGAGACCTCAGCAAGGCACTATGCTTTGTTGTGTGTTGCAGTCAGAGCAGTGGCGGTAAGCTATACAGATTGCTGCTGTAGTGCCAAGAGTGTTGCAAGACATTACTTCCCTGCCAGCCTGATGTGGGCATGATCAGATACTAGCCTTGGCTTGAGGCCAACATGGCCAGTCTTTAAATTCTCTGGTGTGCAAATGCTTGTAGGCCATTCGTTATGGATTAGTTGCCATTGCTGCAATTAGACCCTTCCACGCAGCACCCACCACCAACCTCTCATCACAGGACTGTCCATGCTCAAAACGGTCACAGATTATGTCATGCAAAGGGAGCACACTACTTTTTTGGTACACCCCAGAAGACCTCTCCAAAACCCTACAGAGCTTTGACGTTATTGCTGATTTTTTTTTTTTTTTTTTTTTTTTTTTTTTTTTTTTTTTTTTTAATACCGTGGTTTGGTCTAAACCTGTTGTGAATGGGAGCTTAGTGATCCCCAAGGGGATTGGCAATGGTTCAAAGAAATGTGAAGAAATACAAATTATTTTTTTTACTCTCAATCTCTGAAGTTTAAGGCCATTCAGATAGAGCTTTCAAGTACTAACATAATGAAGCAGAGATGGGTCATGCAGTTTAGGACCATAAAACAGATTTGTTACGTACATAAAGGTTGAAAAGAGGGTTAGATAAGTAGAATTATTTGGTCAAAATCTGCGACTTTACAGTGGGTTGTCACAAAATCCAAAACAGTGCTCCTTTATAGAAGAGTAGATTGTTCCTGTTAACGTATTTATATGCTTTCCTACGCCTTTATTTGTTCTGTAGCTTTCTTTCTCGTAGATTCCTCTTTACCCAGTGAATCCATTTGTCTTTTGCTGCATTTTCTCTGTGGGCTCAATCAGCAGTGAGCTCTGGAGGAGAGATGATAGCCTTTAGCAGGGCTCAGTTGCTAGAAAGGAGAGAACAGTTATGGAGAGGATGAAAGGAACTTAACCTCAGGTAGAAGAGAAGGTTGTTTGTGGGAAGTGGAGGGTAATTGTGAAATAAGGTAAGTGGCCAAGGAGGAAATGGGATAAAGTGAAAAATTGATGAATAAAACTGCTAATGAAAGACTGTGAGAAGTAGGCAGGACAGTGAGAAATAACATCCATCTATCTATTGTCTGTACCCACTTGTCCATGCAGGGTTCCAGGGGGTCTGGTGCCCATCTCCAATAGTCATTGGCCAAGAAGCCAAGGACGAGATAGGTGGCCAGTCCATCACAGAAAAAACATCTAAATCAAAAATAATGATGCATGGTTGGTAGTAATTTTATAATAATAATAATAATAATAATAATAATAATAATAATAATAATGATAATGATGAAGATAAATAATGTGTAAAATTACAACTCAGGTCATCTCAAAGCATTTTAAAGTAAGACAGATCCAATTCACCTCCAGTTATATGGTTTAGTTTCGATAAATTCATTCCAATGCAATCCTATCATAAAGATACAGTCAGATTAAGTCGATGCTATCCAAATTATATTACACTACAATCAGAGTCAGTATGTCGTTTAATAGCACCTGGTTAAAAGTTATCTATCTAAAGAAGCCCAGCGACATGCATCGAGTTACTGACCTTGTAGTAATCCTTCCTCATGAGCAACCGCAAGTCTCACGGGATTGTCCTTACCGTGACAGTGGTAAGGACCAGCTCCCTTTAAATTGAAGAAACCTCCTGCAGTGACATGATAATGTTAGTAAAGGTGTTAAAGTTAATTTAGAGTTAATTCAATGGCTTTCTCTGGGAAAGAGACAGTGCTAATGCACCAAGAGTAGCTTCTATTGAGAGAAAAAAACTGAGGAAACATGAGGTTACTAGCAACAGCTCAGTCAATGTGCCCTTTCAGGAAAGAGACGCATTCACATTTTAATTCCTTTTGAAAGAAATCATCAGATTTTCTCTGATGTATGAGAGCCACAAAGACTTCCTGTGTCTTTAGAGCCTTGAATTCAGCCATTTTAAACTGATAAACCCAACCAAGAGAGCATCTTTCTTTTTTCTAGCAGTTTATGCAAAAACCAAAGTCAGTTTAACCAAATTAAGAAAATAAAATGACCTCTACACTACCAGGGAATAAGACTGTAAAAACATCCTCTCAGAAGGTATGCTATATATAAATAAGAAAGAAGTGGTTGAAAACATTGAATATGTCATAATGTAATTAAATTTGTTCAAAATAGGCCAAACGTCTGAAAAAACAAAAAAACAAAAACAATTTTAAGACTAATGAATGTCCTACAACAGTGCTAAAACTGCTAAACCAAATGAGTCAAAGATAGGCAAGTATAGGAAAAAATGCATAATAACTACATAAAATCATGCCATCATGCACTAAGTATTTGTACTAAAATTAAAAAGAAAAATTGAAATAAAAAGTATAACATGATATGTTATTTGTACATCCCTGTTATTTGAACAGTATTTCTTTTTGTTTATTATAAATAGTCTGTTTTTTATGTACAAATATTACATGCACAGTCCTGTGCACTGTATTTTCTTAAATTTAAATTTTGCCCTTACTGTACATTATGTTGTTATTACTTCTATTTTGTATTTTTATTTTTATGTAAATCTACATGCTTAGACTGTATAATAGTAAAGTGGTATCATGTTACTGTGTTAATGGTACACTTGAATTACCCCACTGAGGGACAATAAATTATATTCTATTAAAAGCTCCTTTAAAAATTAGACTTACGTTGTAAATGATGCAAAATCAAATAAAATTGTTCTGCAAAATTCCAGTAAAATATTCTCATAATCAATAGGTCTCATTGAACAGGAGGAAGGCAAGAAATGATAATAAAAAATAATAATCATTTCACAGTTTCGAATTATTGAAATTAAATGTTACACAGATAATTCTTTTGAAATTAAGATTGCATTTAGTTTCATAATGAATTAAATTTGCGCTGTTTTTCTGTTTTATTATGTCTCACAAATTTTTTTTTCTTGTTTTAAAAACGCAATTCAAACATGATCAAACTGGTAGTTTTGGTTTTGTGCCACTCAAAGTAAGCTACCAGCTTTATTAAAACTAGAATTTGTGATCAAAAGGAACTGTCAGCCATCATAATTCCCATAAGGGATGATTTCTCTTGTTTCAAACTGTGAATTTCCTGACATCTATAACTTAAGACTTTAATATGTTTGTTATTAATTACAGTAACATTCAAAGTAACTAATAATAAACTCAGATGTTACTAAGAAGACAGGGATTTCACAGTGTTGGAGAAGTGGAGAAATTATTTTTCAATATCACACTTATTTCCTTAAAATAAAGTATATTACAAAGGGAATAAGAAGTAAAACAAAAATATCTGTATCATAGACCTGTAGACCTGTAAACAAAAATGACAAAGCATGTTTTTGCATGTATGCATTCATCTGTTGATCAGCATAGGGAGCCGGTACACGTTGGTTTCTTGACATTTCATTGATGGTAACATTAAACCTGTGTGTCTGACATTTGAATCCCCTATTCGTTTTTGCAGACAGTTACCTTGTGGCTGTAGAGTAAGATGGATCACTCACCTCGCTGTGGTGAGCTTATGCTGTATGCAAGAGGGTATTTTATTATTTTTCCAACAGGATCTCTGATCTATCACTGTTCTTGTGTCCTCATGACCTCATGTTGGCCTCAAAGGTGTATTTTTCAATCATGAATGACTCGAGAGATGACACAACATCCAAAAACATTGAGACTCCACAAATTCATCCACAGGCATCGAAGAACAGAAAGAGAGGAAAATATTTGCTCAAGAAAAACTATAAAAATGGAGTGTCCAGGGCACAGAAAGGGCGGCAGTATATATAGCAGGAAGTGATGTTGAACATGATGCAATAAACTGGTCCAGGAAACTGTTTCTGTTGTAGGGAGAAACACTCTACAGGAAGTACGCAGCAAATCTCTATATCTGTATGTTATAGCTTGTAATATTAGGGTTAATTTCAAACAGATTAGGTAAACGCCATTGTTACTGTTGTGTTAACAGCTCAAGCAACAAATTAATTAGTTTGTATGGGTCTCAGACTTTTCACTTTTTAACACTGGAAAAACTAACAGTAGCAGAGATTTGGATCCCTGAGAATAAACATAAAAATACCCAGAGACAATTACAGCTCACTAAAAGCCAATTTTAAAAAAATCACATGTTGACAGCGTAAACTGCCTTAACTACTACTGCTACCATTTTTATCAATTCATGACAGCTTTTTTATTTAATATTAACAATCACTTTAAGAAACTATCAATTTTTTTGGACTTGTTTGGATTAATTTTATTTCTGTAGGTCTCTTAAGATCTAAGACACTTTTACCCTAATTTACAAAGGGCTTATATTATCTCAGATATGTGTTGATCTTTTACGCCTGCTAATTGCTCCATTCCGGTTTCTCAAATTATGTACTGCCACAAATGCATCCATCAAATTTAGGAGTTCTGAGCAATTTGAGCACCATAGCTTGAGCTCACTGTTGCTTTCATTTCACCAGTAGAACAGAACTTTCTGCCACAACAGCTGTTGTTCATTCAGCAGAATGAAAATAAAAAATCTTTCACAACACTTAACTCTATTATTCAAGTGGGTGAAGTACAGAAGCCCGTCTAAAAACTGTTGAAACATCTACCTGTCTCGGAGGAACTTATGGGATCTTATTTCTGAGTCAGTAAGTGAATATTTTTAATGCAAAGCTAATAATTTTACAGAACACTAGAATGTTTTACTCCTTTACCCTAAAGGATAAAAATGCATTGATTAAGTTTTTAAAAAATAACAGATTTTACAATCATTACATATAGTTTATAAACAAATGTTGCTACTGCAGTTTTTGGTGATGTTCGATTTAGAAAGAAACCTTTTTGCTTTTTGACTGTTATTCCATCTTATTTTCTGACGAGATCAAAACTAAACTCTTTAAATGTCTTTCCACACACTGTGTTTTGAGGAGGAATAGAAGAAGGATGGAAACATCATGGTGTGGGACTGGTTTTCAGTAATATCTACTGGCAGATCTCATTCTTAATATAGATCTGAAGATGGAAAGGATTTGGATTTTTATTTATTTATTTTTAATTTTTTTTGCTAAATAGTGATTCCAAACATGTATCCAAAGAAACTCACACAAGTTTTGAAATAAAAAAAATAAAGCTGCTGGAATGGCAAGTTAAATTCAGTTCAACGTGTATGGAAATAACTGAAGAACAGTGTTGTAGAAGAAACCTACAGAACCTTCAAGATTTAAAAACTATTTTTGTGGAAAAATGAGTCAAAATCACACCAAGACCACACGTGACTATTTTCTCCTTGCAGGAGATATCTTGAAGTTCACATTACAAAGTGATCTAGTGCTGAATAAATCCTGTCATTCCACATTTTTACAGATAACTTAGTTTATAGAGTAATTAATGTTGACTTCTATATATGTGTGTAGATTAATTGGGTTTTTACCTAAATCTTATATGAATTCATTTCATGTATTCCATTAGAAATGTATTTACTGAAAAATGTTGACCTGTTTAATGCTTACTTTATCCACTTATTCAATTTAGGTCACCTTTCATAATTATCAGATACTGACAGAGTTAAGCAGTTAAATAATAACTAATGGTAACCAAAGCACCTGAGGGACAAAGCATCAACCCAACAGCAAAATCTATTTCTCACAGATTCATCACCTTTAGGGCTGTTGGTGTCACTATTTTAGGGTATCTGTTGGTTTTTAGAAACACCAACAGAAAAAAAGTGAAACTCCATTAGTGTAATGTAGGTCACACCACAGACCACTAAAGAGCAGCCAGGCTACAGGTGGCAGCTGGCTGAAAGAATTGGAGAAGCAGGTATAGCATTCCCTCTGCCTCTTTCTCTGGAATCAGAACCAGTGATACAGATGACATACACCACATGACTTGGCAACAGAGGATGACATATTACTCTGTAATTGCGGGCCAAAAATTCCTCTGTGTCTGTGTGTCTAATGCAGGTGCTAAAATATTTTCAGCATGGAGGATACTTGTCATAGCTCCCTGTGGCAGCTCAGTTTGTCTTACCCTGCTGTATTTTTGTGCCCTTCTTTTCTTTTAGTCTGTCTTTCCTGTCTGTCTCTCTCCATTTATGCTCATGGAGATGTAGCTCCCCAATCCTTGGAAGTCACCTATTCTTCATCATACTCATCAGAAAGCAATATACCCTTACTGGCCACTTTATCTGGTACTAGTCAGTATCAGATTGGACTCTTTTCACCATGTATAGATACCTAGATACATCATATTGCTGCCATGTGATTGTCTGATTCACTGTTTGTAATCACAAGCAATTGAACAGGTGTATCTAATAAAGTGGTGGTCAAGTTTATCCGTTAATATTTATATCATCAATAAAATCAAGTCAAACCGAATTTCAGATAGCTTGTGGTTGATTGTGTTGATTTGTATCTGCACTACTTATTTGTCAGTCTGCTGGAAAGGAAGTTGTTGCTATTTTTAGAAATACACATTGAGAATAAAATTCTCGATATTACAATTACATGGCATCTTTTGAAAATACATGCATGTAAAACCCACACCCAGGGAATATTTTTAAAATAGAAAAACATAACCTAGTGCAGCCTGGGAAAATCGTTTCCTTCACAGGATACGATTGCTGGGTGTAATTATATGTCTATGAGGAAAAAAATTAGCAAAATTGTCTTTTGCTCTTTATTTTTGTCCAAGCATAAAAAGATAAATTTAGTAAAAACCCACTGAAATATATGGAAACATGAAATATTTTACAAACACTTACATTCCACAGCAGTATCTGACAACTCACGCCTGACACTGGAGTACAAAGATGACTTTGCTAAGTATCTTTACACCCAGGAAATGGCCGCCTCATGCCAGACATGCAGGCCTTCTGTACCATCCATTTTAGACACACTATCCTAAAACGTGCAGCTACACAGAACTATGAAAGTGTAAGTGTATGTATAAACATGTAAATAATAAAAAAATGCACAAATAGCCAAATAAATCTGTTCAGTGGCAAATGCTGCTAAAAACATCATACCATATCATACTCCTGTATTCTGTACAGTATTTGTATGTTGGGCTTGAAATGTCTCATGTGGACACAAATGAGACTTCAATTGATTAGTTCAGCTCTTTGCTTGTTCATTTACGAATCCCTAATATACAAATTAGTAGTTAGGGGTTAATTTGCGAGGTAATTATTACATTTACTGTCATCTGCTCAATAAAACCTTTTTACTGGAACAAATTAAGAGAGTCCACTGGAAATACAGTCTACCTCTCTAAGGTACACCTTAATGTGTGCAAAAAATAACATTAAAAAGATGTTTTTATTGATCTTGTGGAAGGTTCGAAACATCAAATAAAAAAAACCCCATCACTCTGCAGCCCTTTCCTATGCTTTTCCTGGAACTGTATCTGCTTTCCTATTCCTTATCTGATGACATTTTGTTGCTTATTTAATTATGTTGCTTGTTTACTTTCATATGTGTGAGTGTGCGTGAGCGTGTGCATGCACATCTGTGCATCTCTGCTTTTATTTTCACGTGGGTGCCATTTGATTTCCATATAAGTGTGACAGGTGTGCAGCCCGGGTGTTTTGGACCGGTCTTGGTAAGCAGTGCACAGTGAGCCCTGGATCACAGGCTTTAGCTAATTGTCTCATTCCTATTCAGACCTGCAGCAAAGTTTAAATATGACAGACCAATGTGAATGACCAATGAAGGAACTAAAAATGAATATACCAGAAAGCCCTGTACAAGCAGAGATGCCAAAAGGACATATGTAAAGACACACAGACATTCCAGACAAGTGATAACAAGGTTAGCCCTAACAACCCAATAAGGTCACATCAGTCTTAAGTTATATTTTTATTTTGTGGCTTGTTTCCAGAAGGCCATCAATTGACTTTTGGACTGGCTGAAATTTGGTACAGAGAACCCATGTTTGGTCCTATCATGAACCTATTAATTTGACTGTATTTTTTGCTTATTTTCTAATAGAACCCATTAACACTTCCATCTTTTGCAGATCCATGTGTACAACTCTTAACAAAATTAAAGGAATTATAAATAGATCATTATATTGGATGCTAGAATTTTTTTTGAAGTGTGGTTTACACCTCAACAAACAAGTTCAAATCTCTAGCTCAAATCTC
This sequence comes from Anableps anableps, assembly GCA_014839685.1. Lineage (NCBI taxonomy): Eukaryota > Metazoa > Chordata > Actinopteri > Cyprinodontiformes > Anablepidae > Anableps > Anableps anableps. The sequence goes on along the minus strand of CM026068.1, from coordinate 19,815,655 downwards.
TGTGCAATTCTACCACAACCCTCTAACAATGTTTTCATTTATGTCTATGTCTGACAGTACTATATGCTGTAAGTCAGCCCAGCTTATGATGTACCTATATACAAACTTCACTTTTGGTGTTGTATTTTTGGGTTGATTTGTAAAACTATTGTTCCTGCAAACACAGTTCAACAGTTGTTCAACAGTTCAGCTTCGGGTTCATCTGACTGGACCATATTTTCTCAGTGTTTGACCAGCTTATCCAAATCTTCTGCAGCAGACTTAAGCAAATTAAACAGCATTAAAACCAGTGCAGTTGAATGCATAAGTTATTGTTTTCATGGCAAAAACTGAGTTTTTAATGTGTTTGCCTGATGGCCTGCGAGCATAACTTTACTTATTAAAAGTTAGCAAGTTATACAGTGTACAGGAGTTTCCCCTTTTTTTACTATGGGAAAAACTGTAGCTGCTAATGCCAGGTCTTTCTGAAACTCTGCGAGTGCTCCTTGGCTCTTGGGCAGCTCTTTTGAAATATTTTTCACTCCTGTCAGAAATCGTACGGGGGATATCTGACCATAACTGGTTTATGGTTAAATCTTAGAAATACATTCATTGAGAAGAACATTGAGGTGTTCAATGCTTAGTCTAGCAGCTGTATTTATTCCATGTTTTGCAGCAAAGCCGCTCAAAGGTCCATCATGTTTTTATAGGAAATCACAGATTGCTATTCTTAGTGAACTAATCAGCTGATCAACAGCTTCCGTTGCATATATTTTTAAGTAATCATTTTGGCTGTCAATAAGTATGGCAACAATGATAAAAGTACTCAGATTAAACTTTGGAATTTTCTATGTTCTTAAGAGTGAAATTATGTCACTGCTATTTATTTCAAGGGTCTTTTACACCAACAATGCCAAGGAAATGCCAAGAACTATATCGATATGATAGAAGTGGGCTAAATGGGAGTGATTGGATCAACTTTAAAATGCAAAACAGTTCAACATAAGGAAAGTATAAGTGAGAAATTTGAAGGACACTGCCTATTGCCAAGTTTTCTGTGCTCTCTAAACACTAATAAGAAACAAATCCACACAGGCTCCTGGAGATGGAGAATATTTGTATGAGTCATTTCCAGTCATTTGGTTTGCCAATCTGGCTTTCCTATTACGGAAACTAATGGTATCATGAGTTCTGCTATTTTTTTCTCTGATTGTGCTCTGCAACATCACCATTACTTTCTCTCCCCCTTTGTCTGCCTCTGCATTTTTTTCCCTCTCTTGTTCTGTAAGCTAGCCCCTTCTTACTCCACTAATGCATGTGAGTGACTGTTTTGAACAGTTGACATTTCTAACGCTGACAAAGGTTCTGCTGAAATACTATGGATTCTCTCAGCATCTCCCTCACTTGGCCACATTTTGTCATTGTCGCACTTTTACTCTCATTATTATCAGAAAATATGTGTACTGTAGGAATATTTGTATTGAAAAATGTTAACATGGTTGTATTTTTGAGGTTTTCATTCCTCTTAATTACATCGTTAGTTTAAACCACAGAAGGTTTTTGATATAACCCTGTGTGGTTGATAGATGCTGAGATGCTCATTGTTGGTGGAACAGAATGAATAACACCAAAAGTGACATGAATGACACAGTTTTGCGTAAATACATTCAGAAAAAAACCCCAAAAAATTGATTCAGGGTGCTCAGTGGATGATGGGAGATCCAGAAACAGTTTGAGCATCAGAGTTACAGACACAACTGAATTGAACATGGAGCTGGAATTCTCTCGAGATTAGACTAAATGATAAAATATCTGCCTCCCAATCTCATCAGAAACTTTCAGAACTGGATTATGCCAGAACTCTGAGAGGAAAGACTGGTATCAGCATAGTTTGGACAATGACTGCCATCTAGTGGTAACAACAAAGAGTAACATGATTACACTTAGGGAGGCACAGACACATCTGAATCACAAAAATGCTGAATTAATTCAGTTTGTAGTGTTGACATCAACAACAGTAAATTTAACCAATTCCTTCCTTAAATGAATCATTGACTTTTTTTTGCTGTTATTACGCTTACTGTACCTTTTCAAATGTGGTGTTCTTTACACTGAAAAAAAAAATGAAAGGAAATATTTGAAAATTAAAATGCCTAATAGAATTCAATCACAAGGTGAAATTATTTTCAACATTATAATTTTTTGGGGGGGGGGATTTTTGCAATCTAAGGCAAGTTTCCCTCAAAAGTACGATAGTGAGTTAAATATATGTTATCGTCATCCATTTGTTTAGACATAGTTAACGTAATTTAGGCTAAATCACCATTTCATTGGGTTATCCCCATCTCTTCTCCTGTCCTCTGTTACTTAAATTAGGTTGTGGTTAAAAATATTTTGATAAAAGACTCCTTTTTGGAAGTTGACACCTTATCAGTGCTCACTGATTTCTTATATGTAAACATACACTGCTCACAATGTTAAAGGGAACACTAAAATATCACATCCTAGACCTCAGTTAATTAGATATTCTCATTGAAAAACTTTATTATTAACACAGTGGAAATGAGTGAGAAGCAAATAACACAAAATTATCAATGTAAATCAAAGTTATTACACCATGGAGATCTGGATTTGGATTCATACTCAATATGAAAGTGGAAAATAACATGACAGGCTGATTCAACGTCAGTGAATATTCCTCAAGACAAGTCTAAATGAGGCTCAGTAGTGTGTGTGGTCTCCACGTGCCTGTATAACCTCCCGACAATGCCTGGGCATGCTCCTGATGAGACGGCAGATGTTCTCCTGAGGGATCTCTTCCCAGACCTGGATTAGAGCATCAGTTAGCTCCTGAACAGTCTGTGGTGCGACGTGGCATTGGTGGGTTGACCGAAACATGATGTCCCAGATGTGCTTAAATGGATTCAGGTCTGGGGAATGGCAGGCCAGTCCATAACATCAATGCCTTCATCATGAAAGAACTGCTGACACACTTCAGCCACATGAGGCCTAGCATTATCATGCATAAGTAGGACCCCAGGGCCCACTGCACCAGCATATGGTCTCACAATGGGTCTGAAGATCTCATCCTGGTACCTTATGGCAGTCAGGGCACCTCTGGCTAGCACATGGAGGGCTGTGCGGCCATCCAAAGAAATGCCTCCCCACACCATAACTGACCCACCAACAAACCTCTCATGCTGGAGGATATTGCAGGCAGCATAACGTTCTCCATGGTGTCTCCAGACTCTGTCACGTCTGTCACATGTGCTCAGTGTGAACCTGCTTCATCCGTGAAGAGCATAGGGCGCCAGTGGCGAATCTTCCAATTTTGGTGTTCCCGAGCAAACACCAATCATCCTGCACGGTGTTGGGCTGTAAGCACAGGCCCTATATGTGGATGTTGGACCCTCATACCACCCTCATGGAGTCTGTTTCTGACAGTTTGAGTAGAAACATGCACATTAGTGGCCTGCTGGAGGTCCTTTTGTAGGGCCCTGGCAGTGGATCTCCTGTTCCTCCTTGCACAAAGGATGAGGTAGCGGTCCTTCTGCTGGGTTGTAGCCCTCCTACGGCCCCCTCCATGTCTCCTGGTGTACTGGCCTATCTCCTGGTACCTATTCCATGCTCTGGACACTATGCTGAGAGACATGGCAAATCTTCTTACCACCACTCGCATTGATGTTCCATCTTGGATTAGCTGCACTACATGAGCAACTTCAGTGGGCTGTAAAAAATGCCTCATGATGCCTCTACGTGTGACAGCACTGACAAAATGAAAAAGTGACTAAAAGTTCAACCAGAAAGGATGAGAACAGAGAAATGATCTGTGGTCACCACCTGTAGAATCACTCTTTTATAGGGGTTGCCTCTCATTTCCACCTGTTGTATGTTCCATTTGCGCAGCAGCAGGTGAAATTGATTCACAATAAGTGTTACTACCTAACTGGTGACACTGATTCCACAAAGGTGTGACTGATTTGGAGTTACATTATTTTGTTTAGGTGTTCCCTTTATTTTTTTGAGCAGTGTATGTAACTTTTGTAACATTTGTGTAAAGCAATCATGCTGCAGATGTCAGCATAGATAGTTATCTCTGCTTGAAGAAGAAAAAAACAAACAAAAAACCATTAACGTTAAAAACATCACTGTTTCTTTGTATTTTTGCTCTTGTTAAGATTAAACAAAATATTATAGTATGCATCAAACTACAAATTGACTTCCTGATAATAAAATATTTATCACTTTAAGTTATTATTTTTCACTTTTTTTCTTTTCTTACTGTGAGAGAAAAATAAAAAAATATCTTGTTTTTGCCTGTTTAAGCCTTTTACCAGTCGTATCACTGTAATATATCAGTATGAGACTACAGCAGTTGTTACACCATTAAAAAAGTGTAATCTGAGAAAACAATAACTTATGAATACATTTCCAAGTGCATTTATTACCTCTTCATCTCAAAGTATTTCCTTGAAAAATCTCTGATTTGGAAAAATGTGTCCTTTCACACCTCCCTGGACCACAGAGAAAAATTAGGAGACCCTTCCCAGAAACAGAGCTAAGAACGAGGGGTGAGAGGTAAAATAGGATTCAAATTGCGGAGCTACCCAAAGCTTATAATTTGTTGGAATATCAAAGTTTATCAAAGATATCAGAAAAAAAATGTTTTGTTTCCCATAGAAACATGAAGGAACAAAAACCCTTGAGGACTGAAACTTGTTTAAGTTAAATGTATATTTGAAAAATATGTCTATTCAAAACTATTTCATAGCTCCAGGATAACAATTAATGATCATTGCACTCCTCTTATCAAAAAACATCTAAACATTTTTAAATATCCAGCATGACCCTAAAAACTAAGCTTTTCTTTGTCTTGGGCAGAATAATCTCAGCCCTTCACGTGCCCCACTGAGCAGAAAGACCCTCTTTGTTTTAACTTTATGGCGACTAATTCTCTAATCTCTCTCTTGGCCGGGCTTTTTGGAGTTCGGTCTCAGCTCGTTAACATGTTTGGCCTGAGAACCAACATTTTCAAATCCTCCTTGCAACGCACTGGCTCTCAGGCCAAGACAACTACGTCACCCAGAATCCCCCAGTGGTGGCTGTTGCTTCAGAATATCCATACAGCATATTCACTGAGCAGAACGGGGGAAACGATTTCAACATTTCTAAGAGGGAACAGCTGCAACATTCTGCTGCTGGATGATGAGAGATTTCCTTTTCACCCTCCTTTTCTCACTCAATTCATTTCCCTTTACCCCAGACTCCTGACTTTTTTTTTCTCTTTAGCTCTTGTTTTCACTGCACTTTTTCTGTCCCTTGGTGCTCATTTCGTTTTCCTCTCTGTCTTAAAAACTATGTGCCCAAATCTCTTAGCACTCCTTTTACACGCACACACCTGGCAACGTATGTTTAGCATACACATAAGCTCACACAAAGAGGCCCAGCTCTGAAGTTTGCAATCCTAAAAATGTTTCTCCAGTTAATTTTATAGGCAGTCTTACACACTTAAACTTTAATAAAAACAAAATACTACTAAAAAAAAGAAAAAATGTAGAAGAGTGTTACTGAGTGTTACTCTTACATGTTTTTATAGAGTATGAACTAGATGTGTCCAAATTTGACCACAAAAAGCAAATATCCAGAGTTTGTGCTGTAAAGCTGTCATTTATGGGTATGTTGGAGTGTAATTTTTATGTCATTTCAGGGATGGAAAATCGGCATTTAGTTTGAGCTGTTAGCTGTTAAAGATTTGTGTGTGTGTGTGTGTGTATGTAACTAACCACATAAATGTACAAATGGCTGCCTCAGTGGAGAAGCCTAGGGATGGAAATCACCTGTGGCATTCACTGGAAAAAAGTTTTTGAGCCCACATTAATAAAAACAGACACATAAAGCTGATATAGAAACACTATGCAGGGTGTGCAGTTTGGAAATTGTATAGCTCTATCTGCGTGCATGCAAGTGTGTGTGTTAGAAGACTTTGAAAATGCTTGTACGTGCGTGTGTGTGTGTGTGTGTTAGTGCGGCCACATCTGGAAACAATAGAGCTGTAGATGCTGTCACTTTCCCTTTACCTCAGGCTTTTGAGCGCGCTCTTAAACAAACACTCAATTCACTCCGAAAATTACAGGAAGGCAACTGGAGCTGCACGGTTACATATTTGGACGCCTTGCCTCATCTTCTCTGCTTACACACATACAGACACACACACACACACACACACACACGCATATATACAAATATGCAAGCAAAAATACAAATTATTTTAATTTTTTCAGTGAAATCATACCTGTACCTTGTAACTTGTATGAAGTATTTCTGCAACTTTGAATGTTTAGCAGCTTATATTTATTACAAACATTGCTGTGCATGCTACAGTGTGCATTTGAGGTTGAAAGCTTACTGTTGAGTTACTCATGGAGACACAGTTACAGCTTGTGCACCAACATATTTCAACAGCAAATTGATTGCAAATGTACTGGGCATTTTCTAATCTAATTCAAAATAACAGTGAAACATGTTACAACAACTGAAATTCTTTTGGGTTGAACAACGGTTTTTGGTATTGTAGTCTTGCAGCAAGGACAAATATTTGTGAATTGCTTCTCAAATATGAACCATGCAGACCCCTCAGGTCTTCAGAGATCTGCTTACTCAGCATTCCTAGGACCAGAAGTGAACTAGTTGAGGTCAGCATTTAGTTTTTATCCTCCTCAGTTCTGGAACAAATTCCCAGAAAACTTGAACTGTGTAGAAACAGCTGCTACTTCTAAATCAGGACTGAAAACATTTTTGCTATATACAGTAAATATACATGCCTTGCCTAAGAAGAGTAATTGTTCCCTCTAAATTGCCCTTAAGTGTAAGTGTCTATGCATGGTTGTTTGTGCAGTGTCTCTGTTTTGACTGATTGAGTGGTTTATTTTGAACATGTACTCATGCATAGCATAGGAAACTGATAAAATTTTCCTAATTGCTTGCACAATTTACATGGGTGGAATTTATATCTGCTTGATCCTTCCTTAACTTTAGAGCTTGTTATTAAGCTCAAAATCCTATAAGATAATGTTATCAGGCAATGTACATGTGAAGTGCCTTGAAAAAGCATTCATGCCCACTGACCTTTTTCCACATATTTATATGTTACAATCACAAACTTCAATGTATTTTAATGGTGTTTTATGTGATAGACTAACAGAAAGCTGCACAAAACTGAAGTGGAAGGAGATCATGTACAGTTTTCAATGTATTCTTTAATAAATAAGAATCTAAAAATTGTGGAGGACATTTATCTGCCTTTACTCTGATACCCTGGAATAAACGCAAGGACCATCAACAGTGCTCAGAAAACACTTTTGTGTAATTTCATCTCAGGATAAATACAGCTATTCTATGAGACAATAGTAAACAAACTGCATCATAGAGACCAGCATGGAGGTTATAAAACACAACCCCAAACCTCGAACATCTCACAGAGTACTGTTCAGTCAGTCCAAAATGGCAAGACTATGGTGCAACTATTAGCTATGTATGAACACTTCTCTAAAGCACTGTATACAATTCTACACAGAAAAAAAAGAGGACACATAAAATGATATTCTGAGTCTCCCAAGTGGCCTGAGGTGGAAGTTTCCACAGTAAGGGATGATTTGGAAAATCAGTGCAGTTGTCTACCAGGAAATTGTGGAGCACTGCATGCTTCCATTTGCTGACAAGCTGAATGTAAACATGGATTTCATTTTTCAGCAGAACTTGGCACCTGACCACGCTGCCAGTGTCACTAAACCAGCACCTGGTTTAGTGACCGTGGTACCATAAAATCTGATCTCCTCCATGAGAACACACAGCAGATGTAGTAATTCATGCAAAAAGAGACCAAGTGTTGAGTGCATATACTGCATAGTACATAGTGGGCTAACATTTCTGCATTAAAAATCAGTTTTTAGTGGCCAAGTATATTATTCTCTAATAGAAAATGGAAATATGTATGTCGAGAATGTTTTACTGATAGGTTTGTGAGAGTGCAAATTGCTTCATGATGAGGCGTCAAAACTTAATTTGTCTCCTAAGACAAGAGGTGGCAGCATTGTCCAACCCAGAAAGTGTACACAATTCAGTGAATGAGCAGAGCATCAATTCTTTCACTAAGTCAATTACTTTTTGTGCATCAGTGTCACTAAAAGCCCCATAAATGGGGCTTTTAGGAGGCTCAGAGATCTCAATTTACTTCTTCACATTTTCTTTGACATGACACACATAAAAAAAATCCCTACTTTGAACATTTTAAATGTCAAAATTAGACTTGTTTGATTATTTAAAATTTTTCTGATGTTAAAGAATTAATCAGTTTCTTTTGAGAAATTAGGATTAAACGTGAACACACTCATACTCGCAGATGTAAAGCATAGACCAGTTAGAAACCAAAAACTTTTTATTCATCTTCTTCTGATACAAAAGTGGTTTTTAAATAAACAAGTTTTTAAAATTTGTCACATTTTTTTACAAGGATAAATTAGCATTTTATAATACATCCATGACATTGCCAAGAACATGAGTGTTCAACACAACAGGGAGCAGTTTAAACCTTAGAGGCCATTATTTCAGCTGGCTAATCGAGCTCGGTAGTGATTCACGAGTGGGTTTCTGAAAGAATTTACAAATCTGCACTGCCAGTGGTTTAAGTCCTGCACACACAATCACTGCAGAGGTGGGGGGGGTGTTAAGGCACATTCAGTGACTGTTTAGAAGAGTCACCTAAAGCTCAGAGTGGTCATAAGAACGGGGAGGAGGGGAGAATGCTGCCAAAAAAAAATTTAGACGGTTTAAGAGGGAAACTACATTAGCTCAGAGGGGAGGTGGTCACAGGTTAATTTAATTCACTTTAAGTGAATCTAATGTTTATTTAACTTTGGAAATTTAATAAGTGTAGTGAAGTATGCTGGTCTGATGAAGCTGGTTTGTGTAAACGGTGTCAGTTTCAGCACAACCATCATTCCTGAATGCATCTTTAAGGAAACATACAGCCAAGAAATGCCTTGTTCCTATTGGACGGGCTGGGTGAGGCACTTTTTGGTTATCAACAAATTTTCATAAAAATGAGACTGAAATACTGAAGACATAAGAATAAATGTACACATCATTGCTCGACAGACTGTCAGGCAGGTAAACGGAGGCAGTTTCAGAGTGTAGCGACTGAAGGACTAGATAGGTTTCAACAACAATCTGCAGGAAAGACAAAAATAATGGAAATGGTAAAAAAGAAGCAGCCTGATTCCTGAAAATCTTGTCTACATCATCCATGAAATTTTGAAATAAAATGTACAAGACTGTTGCAGGGAGGAACTCTGATTGTCTGAGGAAGTGATCTGTGACGTATCAAGTGAGCTCAATAAGACAATAACAGCGTCGGGGGGGCATTTTTGCTCTTAGAGCCAGTTGCAATGTGCTGCCTCTGCGATGGGAGTATGAATAAGCAAGATTTAACAAGTTGAAGGAAAGAAGCTTATTGTTACTGTAGAAGAGGGTTATTGGATTTGTTGAGCTTTGAATGATATCTATAAGAGCAGTGTCAAAGATACTTTAGCACCTTAGTCTTGTACTGGATGGCCTCTAGTACTCTGATCTCCAAGTTTCACAAAAGGCTTTAACATCTGATGAGCACACTTTGCTCTGATTCAGTCACAACTTATGTATCAAGCACAAGTATGTAAGTTCATGCACAAAAATGTATTCTCTGGCTGATACTGCTGTTGCCTAATGTGTATTTTGGCAGCTGATTGTCCCATACCTTCTTGCTCTAAAACCTGCCTGGGATCCAATGTTTGGAAAAGGCAGGGTTAATAATTAAATTTCCTGAATTGAATAGTGACCCAAGAGCATAGAGTGCAGGGTTTGCTGGAAGACTAAACACATCATTGGACGCTAGCTGAGTTTCTCAAGACTGTTGAAATGACAAATAAAGGCTTATTTCTCTGCAATTTACACCCGACAAAAAAAAAAAAAAGTCAAAATAGATACTGTTACATATGTGGCTGTGCTGATTTTGCTGTATTTGTGGGAATTTTAGGACCTTTCACAGCATTTGTTATAATTTTCCAACAACCCCCTAGTTAAGCAAAGTTCTGAATTTTTGAAGTAAGTTTCTGTTAATGTAAGTGGTTGTTATCTTATCTGAAGAGATAACTCTCTTGACGTCTTTATTTAGCACAAATTCAGATTTATTTGCCCAGGAGGCTTCTGTTCACAACTAGTCTGTTGAACCAAAGTGTGTTCTAGCCTCAAAAAAATGTTAATCTATTAATCTTCAAACCATCATCACATTTGCTTTTGGGGGGATATTTAATCAGAAATCTGGGAATATTTGTAGAGTGAATAAAGTTTAGACCAATGATCTTCCTGTAACAAAAATACTGAAAATGATGTATTTAAAGCAGCATTAAGTGAAGATGGTGTAAAGCTTCATATCATACGTTCACATAAACTACTGTGAGGCTTTTGAGGTTAGACTTGCTTTAAGATGATAGATTGGGACTTTGGTTTTGAGTTCATTCAGACTAGCTGTTAGTTTCAGCCTCATAAATCAACTTATCTAGATTTATACAAAATGAAGTTGGTAAAAGAAATATCTACTGCCAGTAGGATGATAACTGCCTATAATCTTTTGGTAGCACCTCATCCAACTTTAAAACATCTGAACTATTCCTTTTATTGGCTCTGTAGACATAACTGAATTTTAATCGTTTGCTATCAGACTTTCTATTTTTGTGCTCACATTTCACACATTATACATTTGTAGTGCATTATTACAGCCTAAAGCCTCTTTCCCACAAATTCAAAGCAATACAATCCACCTGTACAAGTATATGATACAAAATCATTACCTGACAGAAATCAGTCTGTTTATCTGTAAACAAATTGTAGATTTAAGGCAGTGTTTTGGGTTTTCACTTTGGGTTTGTCTGGTATTTGAATGCTGATTAACCTGCAGATACAGTTTTCAGCTGTTGTCAGATGCTTCTGGGAAACTAAATATCTGTATAATATCTGCTCCAGTGTCAAAATGTAAAATTTAAAAAGCCCTTTAAAAGTCACAATGGCATACGGCTTTACTGTCTTCAGTAGGGTAAGTCTCTTCTGCTGATCACTTAAGAAAAAGAGAGACGAAGAGGTAGAATCAGTGCTTATATGTGCATCTTTACTGCCTTTTCAGTATCTCTTTTTCTTGTTTTTATGATTTTTTTTTTTTTTTTTTCCCACCTCTCAATGCAACAGAGATCTAATGAGAGGTAGACAGGCTACATTTGCAACAAAATGTATGACTCAGTCTTCCTATTTTCTCCTTCATAACTCCTATTTGAGGCAGGGAGTTCATGCAATGGCGTTATATCCAGTGGCTTCTCTGAGAAAGTCGGGCTACAATCCTCTGTCCCATTTCTAACCAGCCTGCTGACTTTCTTCATCCTTCATTTGGCAGAGCGAGTTTCTCTGAGAAAAAACAACGCAGAACTTATTTCTTCTCCATTTTCTCTCCATCTTCTCACACCACTGTCTCGTTGCCTTTCCCTGGTTTGATCCAGCTCTCAACCGGCGCACTCTTGCCACCTCGGCCCGCCCGACTGTCCCTCAGCAGCCGGGTGGAGCAGCGCTGCCAAGTGTGGAGGGTCTTTGCTGACCAAATCCACATCCCCGATGTGATGCCCACAAGCAGTGACATGAAGATCCGGAGCATCTCCGATGCCACGTATGAGTCCCGAGGGCTGGTCTTGAACTCTTCCCAGTTAGACAGCTGGTAGAGATAACATCCAATGACTGTGGATGCTGGAACAGTGTAAAGAACGGAGAACACACCAATCTTCACCATTAGACGCTCCAGTTTGTCTGTTTTAGCTCCATCCTTTTGCAGATTAGAGCGGATCTTGAAAAGAGCAACCAGGCCTGCACAGATGAACAGTGTGCCTGTGGGGCAACAAGAAAACATACATAAAAGAACTGAGAAATGAAAAGAAAGCCTAAAGTAGAGTGATGAAATTAGTCGATGAATAATTTGTTTTCCAGCCCTGTACTTACCTATGAGAAGGTACGTTGCTAATGGTGCAACCACAAAGCCTGTGAGGGCCTCTTGCTGCTGGTTCCCAACATAGCACAGCCCAGTGAGGTCATCAGCATCTACCAGCCTCATTATTAGGATAACAATGGTTTTAACAGCTGGGATGGCCCAGGCTGCGATGTGGAAGTATGAACTATGCATTTCAATCGCCTCGTGACCCCACTTCAATCCAGCAGCCAAAAACCAGGTGAGGGTAAGTATTACCCACCTGGAAGAAAGGAGAGCAGAGTAAGACAAAAGCACGTCATGTATACACTCATTAAAGTCAGTTAAAAACTGATGCAACCAATTCCTTCGACAAAAACTATTTATAGTCGCCTTTCTTTGGTTCACATTCCAGTTTTTAGAGTTTATCCAACTTTATTGTCATCTTTACTTTCACTGACACTGCGTTATCTGCAGTTGTTCCTTGCACAGGAAGCACAAGAAGACACGGGGGTGTCCCAGAACTGTGCTCTTCTGAGAGACAGAAATAAAGAAAATAATCCTTTCAGAAGTGGATCTGGATGAATTATCTTAGAGATGCACCAAGGATTTTGGATAATGACCAGAAGGGTCCAATTTTTAGCTTAACCAACCCCAGTTGGTAACTGGTTGGTTGGCAACTCAAACTGATTTTTTTCAGATCAGTGAACAAAACATCATTAAGAGCTACAGGGATGCGCTGACAACTATACTCTTTAGTGTGGCAGCTGTTACTGAGGTGCTTGTTATTTAGCAGTTTTGGTTATTTGTACCCAACCTTTTTGGGTATGAAAAGGTGGCATCTGATAGAGGACGACAATTTGTACTTGCCTGGGGAATTTGTGATAATTGACCTGGAACAGTCTACAACAGATACCTTGGAGGCTTCGCATATTACAGCAAATTTTCTGTTTTATTTATTTTTTTGCTATCAGTCTCAGTTTGTCATGCAACATGCTGGATTTGGAAATGGTGCCAGTCTTTTACAAATAAGTCTTCATTCTCAAAGGAATCCACAGAGAGATGCCACTTTACAGTTAGTAACGCTGATCGGCTAATTGTTAACACCATGTACAAAAAACAGTTTAAAATATGAACTCCAAATGCTGTCTTTGTTTTAAGATGTTAAATCCCTGTTTTATAGCATCTGCTCTCTCTCTCACACACACACACACTGCTTAGGGTAGAAGGGCTTAAAGGAATTACTTTGAATGCTGTTAATAACAAATTGGAACTCGGCAACAGATTTGATTGGTGCATATCTATTTGTGATAGATAAGAATCATATGTTTCAGAAGCATCTCAAAACTTTACCTCATGTTCATTCTCATAACCAACCAACTGCCCATGTGCAGTTTTTAGTGGTAATAAGGTCACAAACGAAGCCAGTGGCTAGTTATATAACTGGGTGCAGTGATCATAGTTTAGGAGATTGGAGTTTCTGGCCTGTTGCCGTTTCCAAATGGCAAATACAAAACAGGAAAACAAGGGCTGAGTGCGAAGGAAGAAAAATAGCTGTGACAGCAGTGTGGGTTTGCACTGCAGCTTCAGGGCAGCATGCACTTGAAAAGTGGTGGTTTTACCAAGGCTACCCCAACTCTGTGTGTGTGGAAATGAATCTAACTAGTGCAGAGGTTATGAGACAGGATAGTTTGATTTTTTTTTTTTTTTTTTTTTTTTTTTTTTTTTTTTTTTTTTTAAGGAAAACAGGATGCAAGTCTCGTGTTCCAATTGTTCCACCACAAGGGCCATTCACAGCAGCTGATGACAATAGGCAAACTGGGACGAACAGAAGGAAGGGAAAGTGTTTGAACCAACCACAGTGAGGAGGCCATGCCAAAGAAATAGAGGAGAAGGAAGACTATGGCACAGCCGGTGCTCTTTAATCCTTCCTGGACCAGAATTGGAACAGCAGTGGCATCCAAGTCACAGGAAACTCGTTCTCTTCCAAGAGTCAGCCGTACCTAAGGAGGAAGAAGAAGTCAAATGAACCAAGAATAGGCGTCTAACTTAATAACAGAAATGGAGAGTTCTCTGAATCATCTTGACTGGAACAATGATGCCTTTATTCCATTACTCACCAGGTAAGCAACACTGTACAGATTGCAGCACATTGAAAGAAAGATGATTGGCCTCTCAGGGTAGGAGAAACGCTGCGAGTCCAGGAGAAAGGTCAGGACTGTCAGAGTGGTCGACAAGAAGCAAAGTACGGCCCACACTGCCATCCAGGCGTCTGTGAAGACTTTGGCCCCCCGTCGGTAAAGGCCGCTATCATATCCGCACTGCAGGGTACAGCTTTCTGTCTGTTTGAGCCAAGTATACTGTTCAGGCGCAGATCCGAGGGCCTGACACTCCTCCTGCTGAGGAGGGTGGCGGACCGGCTGGTAGGGGGGATCCTCATCGCCTGGACCCTCCATGCACATGTGGTTGTGGTCGTTTAATGGTGGGAAGAGGCTGCAGTTGAGCACCTGGAGAGACGTTACATGAAAAATACTTTATCCCAGCCATTTTCAACAAGGTTACCAAAAAAGAAAGTAACAGTAACCAAGATTAGGTTAGAAACTGTTGAATAAATGCAACTAAAAAAGGAATTTTCATTTTAATTTATTTTTATCTCATTTTCTATTAAAGGCTCTTTAAATGCAATTTGTAAAAAATAAAATACTATTGATTTGTTTCAAGAAAAACAGCTTGAGCCCCCCACCCAGATATTTCCTTTGAAATCTGACCCCCCACCACACTCGTGAACACGAAATAAGTTTTGCAGGTTCTTTGTTAGTGATAGTTGTGAGTACAACAGAAAGGAATTGCAAGATTATCCCAGTCTATGCATTAAATCATATATCCCTAAACCTTTTCTGTTATTAAACTCAAAAAAGTCAGCTCCAAGCACATGCTGTGGGTTGATGCATTAATTGGCTGAAAACAGTGGGAGTTCTTGGATTTCAAAATGTTTAAATGATTTATCTCTCGATAACCAACAAAGCCAGCTAAGGAGAATTAGTCATTTCTGATCACTGGCCGACTGATTGGTACATCTCTATTTTTTTTTTCTTTCTCGAACTGAAAAACTGTCTCTGTCCAGTTTAAGGAGCAGAAATCACAACAAAAAGCTGAAATGTTCATGTCATGCCAGTAGGTGGCGTTAACATTAAACCACATCAAGATACAAAGGAAGTGCACTGATAAGCACAACTCATGGTTTTACCATATTAGTACCTCCTTTTGTCTTTGACATCATTTACTAGTTTCTATCAATCCTCAACTTAATCAGCAGAGAACTCAAGTTTAACCGCTTCAGTCTCTTAGAAAATCTTAAGAGATATAACAAACTGCTCTGATGCTGTGGTCTCTATAGCACAAGTAATAATAATAATAATAATAATAATAACTATTGTGCTTGATCTTGCAGTATTGAAACACCACAATATTTTTCCTTAAGGTAAAGTCCACCTCATTTCAGGTGTCGTCACAATGTGACCATGTCTGTCTGGAGTCTATAGTAAGTTAGTGCATTAGTGCTTGAGGCTTGATCCAATGTACTATACTAGACTTTCTTTAAAATACAATTTATTAAAAATGGGGAATTGTTTTAAGTTTTACCAAATATCATGCTTGTATTGAATAGTGTACGGTCTTGTTTTGTGGGTTGAGTGAATCATTACACCCATAATAGTAACAGTAACTGTTACTATACATCATAATTTCACAATAAATCATAATTTCTAAGAAATCTCCACATTGAGAATGTTTTTAAAACTCTGTTTTTCTTTTGAAGAATGTCTGCATTTGAAGTCTAGAAGAACGATATTTAAACCTTAAGATGGTGAAATCTCAGTTGGGAAAAAATGATGGAAATATAAAATTTCTGCTTGTTTCAACTGGCTGGTGTTAAGCTCATCATGGGAAATTGTGTG
Source organism: Anableps anableps (assembly GCA_014839685.1). Classification (NCBI taxonomy): domain Eukaryota; kingdom Metazoa; phylum Chordata; class Actinopteri; order Cyprinodontiformes; family Anablepidae; genus Anableps; species Anableps anableps. The sequence continues at coordinate 19,799,686 of CM026068.1, read as the reverse complement.
AGAAAAAAAAAATAGTCAGCTGTAATAGTAGCTATGAAACTTAGCTATACCCTGAAAACTTGTTTTCCCCCTTTTTCTTAAAAATATGCATGCTTTCCTCATGACAATGCGACTCACCTCAGGCCAAATGAAGCCAAACTCATGAAGAACAGGGAGGCATTTTCTCTTGACGGACAAACACATGCTCTTACACGGCCCGATGGGGATGGGAACCTTGTCTGTGCACATGGGCACATAAACTGAGCAAAGGAAGAACTGGAAGTAAAGAAAAACAAATAGTTATTTGTTTAACATCCTATTTTTATGGGTTGCAAGGTTCTAAAAAAAAAAAATAAATAAAAATAAAAAAAATACAATTGCCTTGTTTGGCAAATCACAGCAAAATCAAGTACCAAAGGTGTAAAAATAGGCTATAAAAGTTCTTCCAGAGAGATGACAGAAAGAAACATTATGTATAAGAAGTGTAGCATCACTAAATTATAAAGCAGTGGTGTCCAAACTTTTTGCACCGAGGGCCAAAACCCCCAAGTTGTAAGTATTCAGGGGCCAAAATTTTATTTTTTCCCACCTTAAAATTGCAAAAATATTATTGTGAATTCTTTTTTTTACTTGCACAACAACAAACAAAACATGTGTGGTAATATTTTACGTTTACCTTAGTGTTTACAGTGAAGGGCTAATTATTTTTCTAGGTCTATAAAATGTTTTTAGTTTATTCCCAGCAACAAAAAATATTTTTCTTTCTTCTTAAACCTTTGCTTAATTTAGCCAAAAATAATGGATGGGTGTGCCCAAGTCTGCTTTTGAGTAAAAAGTTGCTGGATGTTTGTGGCACGACTCATTAGGAAATCAAAATAAGAGCAAATAAAACGGCTAACCAAAGAAAAATTATTTGTGTTGTACTGTACTTAACATTTTCTGTTTACGAAGACATAAACCTGCCACGAAAAATCTCATCCTTAAAAAAAAATTACAAAAAGTGTCGGGGGACCAAGTGTGTTACCATTCTTGAACTGCAGTTGGGAGCCAAACAAAATAAATCCAAGGGCAACTTTGGTTGCCCCTGTCATAAAGATACACCAGAAGCAGCTTTATTTCTTGGTTAGTTGGTTAATCCATGAGGCAACATGTAAAATATGTTGCACGGTTCAGTCTGTTTTATATTGCCTGGATAAGAAGTAGAGGACAGCAACACCCTGCTCTGCCACATGGCTCCTTCATCAAACTGCATTCACATCTTACAATCTTGCTTCTTTCTTTCACCTTAATTTTCAGCATCATTGCTGAATCCCCATTCATATTGGTAGAATCTATACTTTTAAGAAACCCCATTGCCCACACCAGCAGTCTAGTTTGAGGTAGGCCTTCTTGTAGCTTAAGAAAAAAGGTGCACTAGATTCAAAATGGAACTTTAAGACATGCTTATGAAGACACTGAGCAGCCAGATTGGGCTGTGGAGATAGTAGTGATGTAAAAGAAGAGCAACTCCAGGGTTACAGAAGTCAGAAATTTTAAGTGATTTCACGCATCTACTGTGAAAGCTCCTGCCAGTCGGAGTGTAAAATTGGACCATGCTCATGAAATGAAAATTCATAGAATAGTAGAGAGTATCACTCAGCTCCCCTGAACTAAAGGTAACAAACAAGCCCCCCTGGGCATTTGGCAGTTTGATGAAATGAAATGAAAGTTTGTTGTTGTTTTTTAGGTCATAAATCTCCCAAAATATTGTTAAGTCTTGAGCAGCGACAGGAAAAACTCCATCCTTTGCCAAGTCCAAAAAAGACCTGAATGTAAAAAAGGTGATATAAAAATATGTAAAATAAAGATTTGATAAGCAAATACTGACTGTATAACAGACGGATGGGAAACATCAAAATCACTGTAGGACTCAAATACCTAATTTGTTTCTGTTCTGTGATCCAGATTAGCCTCCTCTTTATAAGCTGAGCAGAATTTGATTTCCTCAATAAATCTGAAATAAAATTTACCATAAACTAACCATCCTGAGCCTGAAACGACATCACCAGTCACCTTTCCTGTGAACAAGTCTCTGTGTCGACTCATTCAATTACAAAAAGTGTACACAATTTGTGGGGGGGGTGTATAAAATTACAGACTGTACAATTGGTGAGCCTTCCTGCAGTAGGCTGTGCATATTCAGCCGGTGACGGTAATGTAACACTTTCTGGGTGTTTTCCGCTGACCGTTTGTAACCCGAGTGCTGCCACTTTAATGCTAAAAGCCGCTCAGGTTACCAGTCAGGAAGCCTCCCATTAGAGCAAATGTTAGGTGATACGGTTTCTCCTTCCCCTTCCTCAGTCTTTGGGTGGTGGTATCTGTGTTCGTCTGTGTGTGTGAAAGAGAGAGGGAGAGTTGGGGGGTGGCGGTGGGTGTGTGTGTGTGTCAGCTAAACTTACAGGACAATTTACAACTGGAGGCAGACAGGTTGGTTTTATGCTGCAGTTGTTCCTCGTTCATGCATCCTGAGCGCTGTGTTAATGCACCAGGTCCAGATGTGTTTTGCAGCTAATTTCACACGGCCAAAGATAGAAATAATTTACTACAAAACCTATGAAGAGGGTTGATATTTAAGTCTAGGTGTGCCTGCTTTGGCAGGCAACAGGCAGGGAAAGTTTTCACCCTGCTCTACAGCAGACGTGTGAGCCTGACTGGCTTCAAGGTATGAAATTTTCCTTAATAACTGTTCCTTCGGTTTATTGTCCATTTTAATACAATTCCAAAGAAAGTGCCAGAGTGGCTTCAGTTTTCTCCAAATGTACGGAGCGCAGAGTAATGCAACACTGCCCCTCCCACACCTGTTGCTGTGCAATGCTGGGCAGATGTCTGGAAAAAAAAAAAAAAAAAAAAAAAAAAAAAAACTACTCCTGTTAGGCACATTCAGCTGCTGGGAAATATTTACGAAAAACACAAGCAACAAAGTGGGAGATACCCTTCACTTTTATAAGATAACCCCTGGTTTAAAACAAGCTGAGTGACCAGATGGTGGTATACATTTTTGTGTTTAACAGTGGTAGTTTTGCTCAAGGTTATCATTAGAGAAGAACCGATCACGTTTTCCCTGGCCAATACCAATTTCTGGTTTTATTTGAGGTCTGATATTCTGTGTTTGGCCTCTTTTTTTTTTTTTTTTTTAAGAACTGTAACACATGAGAGAGAAGAAAATATGCTGGCATTCATTGATAGAGGTAAGTTTGAATCCAACTGAAATAGAAGTGATTGCAAGATTATCCCTGCTTGTCACATTTTTCAAAGAGTAAACTTTTATTTAAAAAAAAACAAAAAAAAACACATCAATGGTTTGTTGATGTGTTTAAACATTGAAAGCGGAATGAAGTATTTGGTTTAATTGTTCTGTTTTTGAACAGCCAACAATCAAGCCAAGCCTATAGAGCAGTGCATCTTTGGTAACACCCCAAAACAGAACTATTAATCAACCATTAATTTTTCCCCAACTTAAGAGATGCATTATGGACACAGTCTATTTTTTTCTGCATGGTGCATGAGTCAAACAAGCAGCATTTGTCTTAGGACACTAAGGGCACCATTGTTAACAAGAAGACTGTACAGTACAGTATATAACTGAAGATCCAGCTGCTGCTGTGTGGGGCATGGACGAACTCAGAATGTCAACAGACAGAGGGGGCATTTCCAGCGAAATTGACATGACAGTTTGGCAAAGAAGAGGAAAAAAAAAAAAAAACTGGAGGGAGAGAATAAACGGACGAGACCCTTCCACTTACTTTAACTGCCTGGGAATCAACCTATAACATGCTGATTATTTCTGGCACCATCAGTCTGAGCCGCTCACAGAACAGGCAGTTATTGCAAGTGGTCTGGCTCCCTGTCATGTGCTCTGGGACCACACTCTGTCTCCCTTTGCACACACACAAATATAGCACACTTTCAGCAGGAGCCAGGCTTTTTTTTAAGAACCAGGGCGGCTGCTCCATAGTTTGAGCATGGTTCCCATTCCGTGCGCCGCGCCGCTTGAACACACTCAGACAAGAGTATCAGACTTGGTCCTGTACCTTGAGCTGACTGGAGCAGCCGTACTGAATGAGCGGCGTGAACGTGGTCAGCTGCAGCTCGGCGTCCGACTGCAGCACATTGCCCACCAGGTTGGGCATCTTGGTGACGTTGTAGCCCAGACCCTGGCACATGCTGATGCGGATCGGGTCGCAGGTCATCTCCTCCTCGTCGTCGCCGAACGCATCGATGGCCAGGAAGAGCGGACAAACCAGGAGGAGCGAGAGCGAAACCATCATCATCGTCGTCATCCCAGGCATGTTGACAAAAAGCCCAACACCACCAAAACCGAGCGGGCGAACTCTTGCTAATATTACTATCTCCACAGACTCCGGTAAGGCGGGTCGCCTTGGAAACCGAGGCACGTGGGTTTCTGGTTAGTCCAGCAGGAGCGCAGCGCGTGTCGTCCCGTGCGTCTTTGAGGTTACACCATCCCACTCTGAGCCGTTCACCACAGTCAAATATCCCGAAAACATCGGCGGTGAAGCATTGCCAGAGCTTTGCGTGGAGGAACTGGTAGGTTTCCCGCAGCTTGAAAAGACCTACATGTCTGATAAATCCCCAGTTTGTTACAGCGGTAACTCCTTGTTAGAGAGAAACGCACGGCAGGTCCTACTTTGCGCCTAATGCCTTTAAGCGTCCAGTGCAAAACTTTCTAGTGTCTGTGAGGGCAGACTGTTTCACCCATCCGGAGGAGATCCGACCAATCACAGCGCGGGAGTTGGGTTTTCCTGACCAACCCACGGCCAGGAGGGCGGGCTCTCCAGCCAGCCTCCTCATATATCCCTCGTCTTTCTTTTCTTTCTTTAGTTTGTCTAGTTTCAATTTTCCTGTTTTTATTTTGTTTTTCATTCCTCTTTGACAGAATCCCATTCCTTAGGGATTACCAAACTCTCTAGCCCTTCCCCATGGCATTTATTTGAGGTAGTGCTTCAAATATTTCACTAAAAGCGAGCTGATGCATCATCAGTTGTCACTGATTTCTTTCATGGAAACATGCAGGTGCATCTCTGTAATATATTATATCATCAGCAAGTTTAATTAATTCCATTAAAAAAACACATAATGGATAGATTCAATAGAGACAGAGTGATATATTTCACAAGTATGTTTCTGATAATTAGAATCATTATGGCTTCCTCTTGACAACAGCCCATAACTTCTCTACAGGGTTTAGATTTGGCCAGGTTGCTGACCAGTCAGGCTGTGTGATACCATTCTCATTAAATTGGTAGTTTTGGCAGTGTAAACAGGTACAAAGTCCTGCTGGAAAAATTAAATCAGGAATCAGGAGGTGCTCTGTGACTCTCCACTCTTCCTAGGACATTGATTTTTTATTTTTAACAGAAATGCAAAGTGTACTTTAATCTGAAAGGAAAACTCTGGACCACTGGGAAACAGTACAGCCCTTTTTCTCCTTACCCCAGGTTAGATGCTTCTGGTGTTTTTTTCTAGTTCAGGAATACCTTAACACAAGGAATCCAACATTTGCAGCTCATGTCTTAAACACATCTGTGCGTTGTGGCTTCTGAAATACTGACTCCAGCTGCAATCCCCATCTTGTGAATCTATCCAAAACTTGTGTGTGAGTTTTGCTTTATAATCCTCTCGTGGGTGTTGTTATCCCTGTTATCCCCTACACCTTTTTCTACCATCCTTTTTCCTTCCACTTAACTTTTCATTAAAATGCTTGGATACATTAATCTGTCAGCAGTCGACATCTTCATCAATAACCTTTAATGGTGTAGCCTCCTTGTGGAGGATGTCAGTGACTGGCTGCTAAACAACTGTCAAGCACCCAGTTTAGGTAGTTGCCTCGAATATTCCACAGAGAAATGGGACTTTAACGAATAGAGACCAGGTCTCATTTATTTCTTGTATGTCTTGTATTACAAATAAATATACTGTAGTTTTAATATATTTGGAATGTATTTTGATTGTCTGCAATGTATTTCCAATAAACCAATAAAATATATTCTGGACTGTATGTACTCGTTCTAAAATTGCTGAGCTTTAGAATCCTACTCTTCAGACATGCTTGAGGTGTACTGATGATTAGTCTGACTACAGGTATTTTCAGTTTCTTAGGCCTTACTACATTTATTTCTCATCAGCGTGTTACGTCAGTTTTCATAAAAGTTGATTTTTTTTTTTTCTTGTTGTGATCACTTATTTTTAACAGAAAAAATAAAACTGGTCACAGTGGTTTATGTGCTACTTGATATGTTAATTGAGTCAATATTTGCGTATGTGAGTGCAGTGCCTGTTGCCCGTTGTTTCCCAGTAGCCCTGAAAAAGGTTCATTTTAAGAGGGCAACAGAGCTCCTTTTTTAACCCTCCCCCTACTCATAACAAACTATCGGGACACCAAACCCCTTAGAAATATACTTTGGGTTAGGAATGTGAGCTAATGGGTGAAATAAAATTTAACCTTACTGTACTCCCTTTCCTCTCCTTCGACAAAAGGAAAATTGTGATATATCCAGACAATATTTTTTAGGTTTGCATGCAGTATAGCTGTGTCAAAATTAGCAGGATTTTACTTTTAAAATTTTAGTCCCTAATTGTCCTTTTGGGCAGTCTAGAACCTCACTGCAGGCTCCACTCCCCTTCTCCAATAGACCCATCAGCTCTGAGTGCTCCTGACATTGTAATTGAAAGTAGGGCCTTAAGTGATGCTGAAGCATTGGAAGTCTGCTTTGCATTGCAATGAATGCACATACGGGACAGGTTTTGTTTGGTCGTGGCAACCTGGAAGAAGGCCTCTCTCTTTTTTACAGCATGAAACTTGCATTGAAGAGTGTTGTTTTGGCTTTTCAGTGTTGTAAGTGGACTTGGATGAGAGAGTGCTGGGTGCTTGTTTTGTAAGGCTGGAGAGGCTCAAGGGGAACTCGATTTGTGCTTTTTTTTTTTTTCCTTTCTTTTTTTACAGTTTTCGGAATCTAAAAGAACCTTACAGACTGAATGAAATTGAACTTGAGAACTCAGCAGATTTTAAAATGCTTTGAATACCTGAGTTTGAAATGATTTGCAGTCTGCGTCAGTCTGGAGGTATGAAGTAATACAGTCACTATTTCACTCTGCCTCTGTGGACTATTTAAAGGGAATGTTCAGCACTATTAAAGTAAAGTTATTTAAAAGGGTATATGCAGTTAATCAATTACCTGTGGTAGACACCTCTCTTGGTTTCTTCATTTAGTATAAATCCAGGTTAGTTGTTCATAGAGGCTAAAGCTAATGGTTAATCTAACTGGGGCAGGGCCAGAGCAGACTTCTACCATCTTAAAACAACTCCAATCTTAAAAACATCGAAGCATTTTATGCCCATGATCTTTCTGTGTGATGATTTCCAGTCAGAGTAACAGTTTGTCATTAAGCTAAAGTGACAGTAAAAAGAAATGAAAGATAAACGATGTTGAAGAGGGTGTTCTGGTGACCAAAATTTAACCTTGTGGCCTATATGCTAAACCCCTATATGTGTAAGAAAACTGACCCTTCACGTCACTCTGAACACACCATTCCCATGCTAAAAAATGTCATTCTGGCAGCATCATGCAGGGACAATATTTTTATTCAGCAGAAACAGGAAAGACAAATGGAGCTAAACTCCTGTTATGCTGTGATTGGAGTTGTTTTAAGATTCTAGTTTTGGTCTTGAAGCATGCCACGTGGAGTCCTCAGATGAGGAGGCAGGGAATTCTACAGCCAAGGAGCAGCACAAGAAAAGGTCACTTATAGTGCGGGTGCAACCTCCTTACAACCTTTTAAACCACTTCAAAATTTCTGAACTGTCCCTTTGAACAAGGGCTTACTGCTTGATTCTCCCAAAGACATTACAGTATTGCTAATTTGTCACATTTGGACTTATTGAAAAAAAAATCCATTCGCTCATTCAAAACAACAGAAGGTCACCCTATCCTTCAAAACTCAGATCTTTTTACACAGAAACAGAAAAACACAAGGTATATAATGGGGAGAAGAACAGTAGCAGATAACAAAACTCCCATTTAGACTTACTTTGTCATAATTCTTCAAAAATTAGAGCACTATTTTAGTTTAGATATGGTAGATATAATACATTTTCACCAAAAACTGAACTAGAAATAATTTGTATTTGACTTGATGAGACACTAAAAAAAGACTGAATATTAAGGCAAGGCGAGGAAATTTTTATTTGTATCACACATTTTCAGCAACACAGCAATTCAAAATGTTTTACATGATCAGAGGGAAAATAAAACAACAAACAAGCAAAAAAAAAAAACCAAAAAAAAAAACCATTATATAGCAGTCACAAACTAAGGGAAAACAAAGACAGGTTTAAAAACTATCTACAGTTTATGATGTTCCAGTTATTAATCAAAGGTTGCTCTGAACAAATTTTTTAATCATGATTTAAAGGAACTCAGAGTTTCAGCAGTTTTGCAGTTTTCTGGAAGTTTGTTCCAGATTACTGGAGCATCAAAACTGAATGCTGCTTTTCCATGTTTGGTTCTAACTCTGGGAATAAATTCAGTGATTTATAATGGTAAATGGCCTGTACTTTTATAGCACTTTGTCTAGTCCAGAGGACCCCAAAGCCCGGTACACTACATTCAGTCATCCACACATTCTCACGCTGATGGAGGTGAGCTGCTACATTGTAGCCACAGCTGCCCTGGGGCAGACTGACAGAAGCGAGGCTGCCATGCTCCGGTGTCAGTGGGCCCTCTGGCCACCAACAGCAGGCAAGGCGGGTGATGTATCTTGCTCAAGGGCACAACAACTTAGACAGAAGAGCCAGGGTTCGAACCTGCAACCCACCAGTTACAATAACTTCTACCAACGTTTCCACCGTCACCCCTAAAATCTCTATATAATAGTGGTGGACCACAGATTCTGGTAAACATTTAGTCCACCACAGGCCTAGTTTATAAACTAACAAAAGTGTTTTAAAGTCTATTTTCTGAGCTACAGGGAGCCAGCGTAAGGACTTTAGAACTGGGGTGGTGTGCATTGATTTCCTAGTTTTAGTGAGAATGTGAGTGAGTACAGTTCCTGTGTCACATTGTGATGTTTAGACAAACCCAGGCTGATAATTGATTGGCAGCAGCAATGACTTCTCCACACTCCCACCCCCATCACACCATCCTTCAGCATACGCATACTTGTATAAATCCCCCATCCCCCACCCTCTCTCGGCTATTCTGTTGAACCTGAGGTCAAGACCTTAAGTAATTAGCACAGAGCTGAAACAATAGGGTATGCTTTCAAGCTGATGGTTATCAGAGGAGAGGTCTGTGTGTGTACACTTGGAGACCAAGGGAGAATGTCAGTAGACAGTTAAGATATGAGTTGTGGCTTTTTAGATAAGAATAATAAAAACTCTCTCTCTCTCTCTCTCTCTCTCTCTCTGTGTATATATATATATATATATATATATATATATATATATATATATATATATGTGTGTGTGTGTGTGTGTGTGTGTGTGTGTGTATAGATCGATAGTCAGAGGTACTGATGATCAGCCATCAGCACACTCTGTCCTTCCCTGTTTATTTCAGCAGTAGAGTATAAATGGCAATTGTAGAATACAAAATGTGTTTGCAATGACCGAGTAACACTCATCACACTGAGCAGATAATGACCAAAGCTAATGTTTGAGCCATAAAACCTCCCGAGTTACTAAACATAGAGCACAACAGGCGTTTTTGCATTCGGGTCTTTATTCCTGAACTGACATCTAGCTACTAAGCAAGGATGAGAAAGATTTCAGTTTCTAAATTAACTTGTAGGTTTATAATGGGGACAAACTGATGAACAGTAACAAAGTAAATCATTTGAAAAGACTTGCCCTCTGAACAAATTACCTGCCAAAATGATGATATATGGCATGTCTTCAGGAACATTGAATAATATCAACTCAAGATTCAAGATCTTTTTAATCTTTTGCTTAGATCAGTTGTGATGGAAGCAATACACCTTCTAATTTTCTTGAGTGAACACTGCCTTTGAGCATATTTTAAAACCACGTCTCATGTGGAAGCTCTCAAGCTGACCAGAACAAACCCAGAGATGAAAAGGGAGTTCCCTGTAAAACTCAGATTTACCAGAATCTGTGGTCCACCACAGCCTTCACAACAATCACATCCTCTCTATTATATAGGGCTTTCCTAGCAAAACGGTTTCAGTGCTTAACTTGGGCTCTTGCCAGAGCCAGTTCTTAACTGGTTCTATAAAAAAAAAAGCAGTTGGGTTTTTGACAACCAAAGAACCAATTATGAGCCATGTCATTAAACCACTATTAAAAATCTTATCAAGTGTCTGTATACAAGCCCTCATTATCTTTACTCAGAACTTTTTGTTGAGGATTGCATTGCAAGGAGACATGTGAACAACCCTTATTTATTAACATTGTTCACCGTTCAAGTAGTGTTTGTGAACAGTTCACAGTACTGACAGGCTAATCTCTCTAAGAATTGAATTTGCAAACTGACCCACTTAAACTCTGTGACTGTTTAATATCAAAATCATCAGCGTGAATATGAGAAACAGTGAACTTGTTATTTTTGTGCTCATCTGGTGCTTAGTGTTTTAGGTTTTCGTGCTAAATTAGGCAAATCAAAAACAAAAAACTTTTACACAAGGGAATCATAACATTTTGACTGGATAATGGAAGAAGTTATTTATGTATTCCAAAAGACCTTTAAAAAAAACTTGCTAGGGCTGGAAACACAAGGGTATAAAATGAGTGACAGTTTCCGTTATTGAATCAGATAAAGAGAGATTTATAAGACTCCCTATTTGACTGGATTTTTAAATATCTGGTTGATTTGTGTGACCAGAAAAACACCTGGAAGGCAGCCTAAACTGTCCATATGACACAAATATGAACACTAAACAAGAACCATAACATAATAAAACACAATATGTGACTTTTAATTAGTCACTTATCTGCTTCCTTTATATTTAATTAAAGCCACAGATTTATAAATATAAATATAAATCTGTCATGTGGCATGGAATTTTGAAGTGAAATGTATGTATGACTATTCATAATGAATTATTTTTAGTACTTTAATGCAGGGTATTTTTTGTCCAGCTTACTTCAGTGTACAAACCACTTCATGACCAAACCAGCAATCAGCAGTAAGAAAATGAAGCTGCCAATATTGAGTTAGCCCAGGCATAAAGTAAACATTTACACAGCCTAGTTATTTGATATTGACTCTATGGAAAAGAGTGTGCAAGCTGCAGAGGTTGGACCTGCATGGCTGTGCTCTATTTTTTTAAAACTTATAATTTGACCAAAAATGACATGATATTTTACTTTCTGATACATGCAGCCCAGTGCCTGGGTTCTGCAAGAGATTGTTTTGCAGTCCGGTTTATAGCTGATTTTCACTGCTTTAGGCCAGAAAAAGTCAGAACTTTTCAATTATCTATGCGGCACAGTTTTCATACACAGAGTTCATGTGATTTTTTTATTTTTTATTTTGGCATGTTGGTGCCAACAGAAAGGACTCAGTGGGGTGGTTTCCATTCCAAATGACCCTCTCCTGCTAACATTTTGATGGTTTAATGCTTATGAGCACTGCTTTTGGAGAAACCTGTGCTCTGCCTGGTCTCGAACCTTCCTCGAGTCTTAACTTATCCAAGATGAGATGATCTGCACAATTGCAACCTCCACATGTATGAAATTATAGATAAAACCCATTTAACAGTGAAAATAAAGAATAAGTAAATAACCCAAAGGATGTAGAATTTTTATGTGCACTAAGCAGTCAAAACAATGACACATGAATTGAATAACATTAGTCAACCAGCAATCATATCAGTTATTATTTTTTCACTAAGTTAGAAATTATGGCATTGGGGGCCTAAGCATCAGAAAACGGGTAAAAAATGTACTTTTTTTAAATAATTTTTTTCATCTTAAAAAAAATTCTATTACTTTTATGCATGTGATGTCAATGGGGAGTTGGTGCCCCCTTCTTTCTGCTGAGAACAGGGGAGAAAATTTTATGTTCATTGTGCGGGACTGTATTGCATTTTATTCCGCCCCAGAATTTAGATGATTTCCTACATTTATTTTGATTAGGTGATAGCAGAAGGAGGGGCTCGCCCAGGGCACCATTAATGCAAGAACTGTGTGGTTTACAATTTTATTGACTTTCATCACCCAAACACATATTCTTGAGGTAAGAAAATGCATCTCAGTGTGGTCAGTTTTAGCACTTGTTTTTCACAGTTTTCCATATATGAACACGATGAAACTAGAGTATGTGATTACCTGCTTCTTAGAAAAAAATACTGGATGACACCCTTCGTTATCTAACAAAAACTAAGCCAAAATACTGGAAGGGTATGTGGAAAATCAAGCATAATTCATAATCCAATGGCTTACTTTTCCATCTTTAGCAGCATTAACTTAATTTTCCTCTTTATGACCTTATCACTCTCTCACATCCTTGTGGATGACTTTTGGATGACTCTTGTTCACAATTGTGCTTTAGGCCATGTTAGGTCATTGGAATTTGTGAGTATTTGTTCCTGCAAAGGTTTTTGACCTACTAGAAGCAGCACTTCTAGTAGGTTGAGATCTGTTTTTTTTTTTTTTTTTATTTTATTATTTTTTTTTTTTATGGAATTATGTAAATGTCTTGATTTTTTTGTTTTGTGTTTTTCCATTTAGATAAAGATTTGCTCTAGGGCAAAAAAAAAAATCACTGCACAACCCCTGTTTGGTTCAAATTTCAGCTCTTTGACCAATGCCTTTCAATATTAACTTTACTGTCCTATGGCTGCAAAACTAGCCCATATTATAGTGGTGACAAGGATTTTTGTACCTATCTCACATGTTTGGTTTTCACTGTGTCGGTATCATTACTAATCAAAAAGCTTTGCTTTGATTCAGTGACACAAAGCATGTAACTGACGTTTTAAGAGTTTTTAGGTATGGCTCAAAGTCAGCCTGACTTGCTCAGTCAACTTGTACAAGTTTACATTCTCAAGAGTTATATGGTTATTTAACATCATAATTAAAGCCTGCAGAGTGAAATATGTTGCTTTTCAGGTTTTATGAGGTGTCTTTGAGTATTGTGATCTTTGATGTCATGATAAACCACAATGTCAACTCTTGCTAAAACTGGCAACTGTTCCTGCTAATCAGTTTACTTTTCCAGTTAAGAATAAATACAGTGATGCAATCAAAACAAGCTTGTAATTTTTTAATAAAATTCTTCCTGAATTAATGAGCATTAGCAACTTATTTTTCAAGATCCTTAGTGATTTCTTTGCTTCTTGCCAATTTAACACACTACATCTGGTGATCATATTATTAATTGCATTTGAAAATCAAGATTTAGCACCTACCTTGATCTTAGTTCTCTTAACTCTCAAACCTGTTTTTTACTGGGAAGCACTGAGAAAATAAAAACTGTTTTTCACAGTTTTTTTCTATGTATGAATAATGACATAGTGTAATGTATAACTTTTGACAGATGTTGTACTTTCCTGATTTTGAACCAAATATCTTTATTATGAATTGATATGTTCAAAAACGAACTGAGTTAAATGGGAGTGTAGTTACTACTTAAACTCCTCTTTTAATGAAAAATAATCAGTGAGTTGGTCGCTGCCTTGCTTAGGCAAACTTGTTTTTGCTGTGATAATTTTAAGCATTCCAGTCTTTCAGCTTGGCAAGAAAAGTGAAAGGCCAGCTTCTAACCACACACACACACACACACACACACACACACACACACACACACACACACACACACACACACACACACACACACTTCCAGAGACACAAGTGTGTATCTGTCACCAGATAGCATCTTATGGCTTCATGCCCAATCCCCTATCCTTGAAGTGTGATATTAATAGGCCTGCCAACTCCTTGGAATGGCGTGAGTATGCATAACTGCCGAATGCTGTGCATACACCAGTGTGTTACCGATGTTTGAAGGCTTAACTTGACTGAATTTGGAATTTAAAAGTGTAGGTTGGGAATAGCTTTTAAGAAACTGTGCAATTCACAAATAAGTGTGAGAAGCTGTTTTTATGGTGAATAATGTGAGTCCAACTTTCTAAGGGTTATTTTTTCCTTAAGCTAGGCTTGCATTACTGCACTGTAGAGTCCAAATAGAAATACAAGCAACCATACTATCTTTCTGTGTCACCCATCAGTCACATTGTAATCTCTGACTATCCCTCTTAGCATTTCTTTGTCACTCAATCAAAGCTGGTTCCAGCTTCCATTTTTAAGCTGCTCGCCCGCATATTGTCTTTACCTACTGTTTTCTAATCATACTTTCCTGGAAGGATCTTGAAAGGTAAATCTGTTTAAAACAGTGTTTATAAATCTGGCCAAGAAATCTGGGCCTAAAGTTTTTTAACAGGACTAGTTGAGAGCAAGGGCTGAAGGTTGCTCATATAGTTAAATTAACTCCATATGCTCAGTTGTTAAGGCTGTTCTTTCATAGCAAGAAGGTTCTGGGTTTGATTTGTACATTACATGTTCTCCCTGTGAAAGTGTGGTTTCTCTCTGGGTACTCTGGCATCTTCCATCCTGTGTTGTCTCGAGTTCAGACTTGCGAACTATCCAGGATGTACTGTACCTCTCAACATAAAGTTTGACCTTTTATCAGGCATGATCAGTTTTGTTCTGAGGAATGTTGTATTTCAAGATGATCCAGTTGTATTTCTGCCTTTGCCCTCAATCTCTGTTTTCCCATCTTCTTTAGGCCTTAAATACTTGTTAATTTCACGTTTGTTTTGAGAGTGAAACTCAAAAGCAAGCAACAATTGTGGATAGCAAAGAAAGTTTTATTGGAAATTATGTACAATGAAATGTTTTGTCTTGGTTTAATGCCAGATTCCAAGACAACGCTAGAAAGAGAGGCAAGTGATTATTATTTGGCAATGAAACAAATTGAGAATGCTCACAGACAGAATGGAGTACGTGTCTTACTGGTGGCAAGGAAGAGGGAGTTCCAGGAGGAGGTGAGGATGTCCACAGAGGCTGAGGTGGGCAGGAGATAGGTGAGAGGTGGAGTTTGTGCTTGTCTCTCTTACTCTCTTTTTCCTGGTTGACTTTAAGGAGTAATGACACAATGGAGGTTAAACAGGCAGGTGAGTGAACAGTGCATGAGGCGAAGGGAATCTGGGCAGCTGGTACCAGGAGAGCTGTCAGAGGAGTGGTGAATAGATTTGTGGTAGGAGTCTTGAGGAGTTTTCTCCAAACAGACGATGAGAACGAGGAAGCAGATCGCAGGAGTCCTGAGACTGAACATCAACAGAGGAAATGAGAGTAGGAAGGAGAGATACACATACATCAAGCTGCACACAGCTCTGTAGATATGAAAGTTAAGCACTTCAGCTTGGGTAAATGTGGCTGACAATCAAAACAAAAGGACTGCATTGTTTTTAGTGAGAGTTGTAATTCACAAGAATACTGCTGCTGGTGATTTGAATGTTTGGTGAACTGTCCAGCATAGATTTAATTTCAACAAAAATAGCAAAATAGGCATATGAGGTGACTAATTTTTGTTTACATTTTCGCACCCAAAAGTCAGTCTCAGTCAGGGGAAAAAAAACAAGCACTTTTACTTACACAGGTAGTTGCAACTATAGTTTTAATGATCTGATATTCTAAGGAAGTACAGTTACAAATGTTTTGTGATTGTGGAGTACAGCAGTCTTGGTAAAAACTGATATAGTTCTGGTGGTCCTAAAACAAGGTAAAGGTAAGCTAGAGGATAATAAGCTTCTAAGTTATAATACAAATAAAGTGGTTAGAATAAAAGTGACCTGCAGCATCATAACAGCCATAACATAATTTTGATATTAATTAGCTGCATCCATACATTTTAACTTAAAGTTACAAAGTGCTTAAAAGTTTGTGAGTTCCTGCATAATGCATTTTTTCATGAATAACGACAGTTCACCACACAGTAACATGCAGTCTTAGAAAACATCATCCATAAAATACAATGATTTTATGGATGCTAATCCTAGCTAAGGTTTGTGGAGTTTCTGCTAGTAATAAAGAAATGAAATTATGTAAGTACATGTTGATATGTTCTGGTACATTCTGTGAGAAACCAAATTAATAGGGTGGGTTAAAACAAGACAACGTGACGCCTGTGTTGTCTACTAGTTGATAACAGAGGAATGCTGTATAAAGCTTTCTTTTGAGAGGGCCTCTGTGGATCATGTTTATGTTGCTAGGATGACAGCATAGACCTCTGTCTCAGTCTTTTTTCTTCTTTTCTTCCATTAAATACTCAATCAACCAAACTGTGTCTCATGATTGATTTTCAGCCATGATAGGATGTGCATAATTTTTCACAAAAATTTTCATTTTTGGCTTCATGTTTTCAGATTAAATAACGACATTACATTGTATGGATGCCTCACATTGTTTTAATTCTTTCCTCAGATCATTCTCAAAATGTCATGATCAAATTCCAGTTCTGTCTTCCAGTTCTATCACTAAACCCTGGAGCAGTCCTGTCCACGCAGATGGCATCCTACTATTTTACATCTGTGAGAAGACTTCTATTTTTAGATGTGCCTCAAACTCAAAGTTGGAGTGACTGTTGAAGTGCATTTTGTTGAGAAATCTAAACAATATGAAAGTATTCACAGTTCACCAGAGCTCTAATTACACTTTTAATGTTAATGTTGTGGTTAATTTATTGATTGTGTATGTGATGCTTAAAATGGTTGGATATCGATAAGAGTTGGGTGATATGGCCTAAAATTAATGTCATGATATATTGAGCATATTAGCTGTGTTTATATGCACAAAATTCCTTGATCAGATTAAAATTTATTCGGATTAAATAATCTTATTGTATCGTTGATATGGGCACAAAATGAATTAATCCAGTCATGACCAGGCTTTATTTTCAGAAAAGTAGCACTGACATGTGCTGGGTTGTAAAATTTCCCTAAAAAAAACCCCAAAGGAAGTTGTACTTCCATCTGTGCTGATCATAAAAACAAACAAACACAGTTATGTGTTTGTTCTGTGTCTTCTGAGCACCCAGAATGGACCAGTACCAGGTTTTAATAACAGTTGAGACGTTACTGCACTCCCTAATTAAGCTACAGGCTAAGCAACATATGCTGGATCAAATGATGATTCATTAGCAGGCCTCTGCAGAACATTGACATGCTCAGGAGGTAGTTACTACCAGCCGGGAGAGAGCTAAAACATGCAGGATGCCGGCCCTCAATGACCGACTTTGGACACCACTGGTCTAGCCACTAAAGGCCAACATACGCCGCGCTGACAAAGGGGAACACATTCGCAGTCAGGTCTGTTTGCCACAATCAGAGTGACATGATCAGAACAAGTGTTTACATGCACACCGCTTGGATTATCAATCAGCATATACCAGTCCTCTCATTCGGATTACAATTTCGCTCCAATTGACCTGAATACAATCAGAATATTTAGATTGGGGCATTTACATGATAGAGTTTTATTCCGATTGGCCATTTATTTTGAATACTTACGCCTTTGTAAACGTGTCTACAGACTCCAATATATACATACCTGGCAGAGATGGTGATTGGAGTTTGAGACTTGGACACAAGTTGCACTTAAGTAACAAATAAAGACTACTGACTTAATCCTTAAACACTTGTGACTTGACTTTGACATGGGATCTGAAACTTGAATCTTATGTGCTTTATCTCGTATAATGAGTGAAAGCAAGCCAGTATAAAAGCTACAGACCGTAGCACTTAGATCAGCTGTGCATATTTTACTTTTAAGGGATGTGCTTGATTGTTAGCCATTGATGTTTATGGACTGCAGGTTGTTAATGGCTCATAACAACTAGTTTATGGCAGCTGTAGCGTCATAATTATGAGCGTACCGATGTATCTGTCCAACTGAGTACTGCATAAAAATATTTTTGGTTATTTTAAAATAAAAATCAACTTATCTTACCTCTGTCATCCACTAGCCAGCCAGAGGTCCCCAACACGGGTCCTAAGGGCCCACTGTCCTGCAAGTTTTAGGTGTTTCCCTGCTGCTACACACCTGGCTTAAATGCATGGGTGATTAACAAGCTTCTGCGGCAATTAAAGGCATCCAAAGGAGGTAATGCAATCATTTGAATCAGCTGTGCAGGGATGGGGAAACATCTAAAACGTGGAGGACAGTGGGGCCACTGATCTAGCACTTAAATTAATTGGTCCTCTGGCACTGAACTTTAAGCATAATCCTAGAATTTTCAATAGGTTTGAAGTTAAAGTTTTTTGAAGATCATCTCAAAAGCTTAATGTTGTGTTTAGTATCCTTGCCCTGTTGGAAGAGGCAGCTGTGCCCAAATTTCAGTCATCTAGTTGTAAACTTGATGGGAAGTTGTAGAATTTGTAGATAGTCTTTACCCTTAATTACATTGACTTTGTGAATTGAAACAGTAACACTGGTAGCTAAATAAACCCTCAGTATGATCCTACCACCACCATGCCTGACATTTGACACTTTTTAGGTCTGAAAGCCACACTGATTTGTATTAACATAAAACGTTTTCCAGAAGACATTTGATCTGTTCTTGTGTACAGCTCCATGTTTCAGACAAACTTAAAGGTGTTGTTTATGGAGCAGCTACAGCTTTCTTGGTTGGCATCTTCTTTGTTCAAATTGGTGTTTAACTCATCTCACTAGATACAGTGACAATGGTGTTCCAGCATCTTCTAGTTTATGATGGGCTTGAGCTTTGATAGTTCCCTGGTTATTTTAGAGCATTCTAACTTAGTTTCTTTCATTCAGAGGTGACAGTTTGGGTCAGACAACTGAAACTTGGACATATTGGGTATTTCAAAGAAATCTGGCTTTGAAACTGATTTAGCAGGCCAAAATGAACTTTGGGATAGTTTTGACCTCAGCCTGCTGAAATTGTGTTAATTATGCAAGGAAACAAACCAATTTAAATGAGCTCTCCCAAATCTGATAAGAGTGGTCCAACCAGAATCAAATGTCTGAATTGCTTCTAAGTAAACAGATAATATCAAGACTTTGGTTTCAGAGGAAGACAATACACTGGCTTTGTGTAACTAATGTTGAAAGAAAGTTCAGCAAGCAGAAAAACAGCACGCTTAACACTGGAGGTATGTGATACTGCATATTATGTTATTGATCCGATACCAAGTAAATACAGGGCCAATATCACCGATACCAATAAAAAATTTAGATAAATTTTATATGTGTCTACAAAACACATTAATAACATATTTACATGATAAACAGAAAAACAAAATAAATTTGTGTGCATGGTTTTCTAAATAAACAAAAAAATATAATTTGAGAGGAGATCAAAGCAAAACCTTTTTTATGATGGAGTTGAGAAACTATAATACAAAAATAAAACAAAATTTCAAAAGGGAATCTGAAACTAAAGTATCGATCTTACAATGCTAGTATCAATCCGATATTGACACCCACTTGCTATCGGTGTATCGATATTTTGGATCAATCCACTCATCTTTACTTAACACATCAAATTTGATCAGTCGCTATAAACACAACCATCGCTTTGATGGCATATTCAAAGCGTTTGAGGATGTCCGCAATGCTAAAGATAGTAAGACAGCCTTCAACAAGCTATCGGAGCTCAAATCCATTGACGAAGCTTTTGACGAGACCTGAAAATTTGCCCAAGAGGATACAAGGGCTGAAGGGATTAAAGATCTCATAATGGGAATGACAGCACTTCAGGACCAGCTCCCCACCCTCGTCTAAGACGGGGGCTGTTCTCAGCTCATTAGCCACTTGGAGCCGCGCTTTATCATGCCGAGCTGCCACCGCTACTTTTCTGATGTGCGTCTTCCAGAAAAGTATGATGCGATCACCAAATTCATTCAGGCTTTGATTCACAGCAGTGTTAATGACATGAGTTTCTCCTTCTACTAATAATTTTCGGCTGGCTTAGCATAATGCTTCCCCCTAATGGCCTTATTCACATAAGCTTTACCATAGGTATATGGGTTATAAATATGCATTATTATACATTAGTAATATAAATGAAATTACTTTGAATTTAACTTGTGTCCAGGCATTTTCTATTCTGAATGTGTGGAATGCATTTTTCACTTTGTATTTATTTTAAGTACTGATAAACTGCCACCAAACCGTTAAACAGCCATCTACTCCAGCTGGAAATGGCACTGATAGGGAAGGGAGCTCCCCACCCCTCCATCCCATGAACACCTACTGGGAGTCAAGACTCAGGAAATTTGTCACCAGAACTGATGTTTCTCAACTTCAGTGAGAAAATGGACCGCCGGGTACTGCTAGGAACTTCCCTCTTAAGTTCCCAAAAAGCATGCTTTTTGAGTTCCGAACCACCAGATTCAGAACAACATCGACTCTGTATTTCTGAAGTCTGAGACGGGGGTCCAGACATTAGTACACCTGTCCGTCTCCAGAAAGTGTCTGGCCCCCTGGCGATAAGATACAGGAGCATCCCTGTCAGAATTACTAATAGAGAAATAGCAAGGAAATGCAGTGGTCTAAAATCAAATCTCAGATTAATCCCCTGTCTTAATAAACCTCAAGCTGTAGAATTGACACTTAAACTGGATCTGCTAAATATAAGATCACTATCAGCAAAAAAACTTTTAGTTAATGACTTCATTACTGAGCATAATATTGATGTTATGTATCTTACAGAAACATGGTTGGAAGACAACAATGAAACACTTGTACTCATTGAATCAGCACCCCCTAATTACAATTTTTAAGAGAGAATAGAAAGAATAAGAGGGCGGAGGGGTTGCTGCAATATTTCATGATTCACTAAACTGTAAAAAGCTTTCCCTGGGCAATTTTGACTCTTGAATATTTGGGAATTGAGGTAGAAGGCCACAAACAAACTCTGACACTAACTCTATACAAAACCACCAAATAGGTGGGAAATTTTTTTTCAATGACTTTAGCAAGCTGTTATCTATGATATGCATTGATTATGATTGTTTAATAATTATGGGAGACTTTAACATCCATGTTGACAACCCAATAGACAGGCAAAAAAGCTGAATGATGTACTTCAAAACTTTGGTTTGACTCAACATGTTAAACAGCCAACACACAATTGAGGACACACTCTAGATCTGATTATCAGTAAGGGTGTAAATATCTCCAAGGTCTCAGTAACTGATGTCGCTGCGTCTGATCATTGCTCTGTAGTTTTTGAAAGTGGAATCTCTGTTGACTCGCTTAGTAAAACAGATATTATAACAAAACGTTCTCCTAAAGACAACACAGCTGAAACTTTTAATCAAATCTACTCCTATACCTCACTTCCATGCTGTAAACCAGTTGATGAACTGGTATATAACTTGTGCTCTAAAATTTCAAACTTCATTGATTTCATTGCGCCTGTTAAAGTGAAGATTGTGTCTGGTAGGAAGAAATCTCCATGGGTAAGTGCTCCACTTATAAGAAGCGAAAAAAGCCTTTGTTGAATGGCTGAATGTAAATGGTGTAAAATTTGACTTCACGTTTACTATGAAATCAACAAAGAAAGGCTGCGAAGCTGTCACTTAACCCTAAAACATGCAAGGGAAACATTTTTGCGGAAATCATACACAAAAACATCAACAATGCTTGTGCCTTGTTTGCCACAGTTGACAGGTTGATAAACCGTCTTGTGATTTTACCACCTGAACTCCACTCTACCAGGGCCTGCAATGAATTTGCCAACTTTTTCGTAGAGAAAATTCAAAAAATTAGAGGGTTAATATGCACATCCACACCAAATCCAATAGTGATGCTTTGCCCAATCATCACAAATGCAGACAAAATGGCCATATTTCAGCTACTCAATTGTAAAAGCTTAGAGGAAATTATAAATCAATTAAGCTTATCCTCCTGCTGTCTTGATATCCTACCAACAGCCTTCATTAAGAAAGCTCTGCCTGTCATTGCATCTGACCTGATTCAAATAGTAAACTCATCCATCACACCAGGTGTTTTCCCCCCAGACTTTAAAAGCAGCAGTTGTCAAACCACGGTTAAAAAAGAACAATCTAGATAAATCACTATTGCAGAATTACAGGCCATTCTCTAACTTTACATTTTTCAGCAAACTGATTGAAAAAGCTGTGTTTCAACAGTTAAACAGCTTCTTAACAATGACCAACCGCTTTGATGTCTTTCAGTCCGGTTTCCGTGCTCACCACAGCACTGAGACAGCCCTCGTCAAAATGTTCAATGACATCCACACAAATACAGGCTGTGGCAGAACCACAGTGTTGGTTCTGTTGGAGCTCAGTGCAGCATTTGACACAGTTGACCATGATATATTATTAAAGCGACTGGAGAGCTGGGTCGGACTCTCTGGTACAGTACTTAGTTGGTTTGAATCCTACCTAAAGAACAGGGATTTCTTTGTGTCAATAGGCAACTTCTCATCGGAGTGGACAAAAGTCACATGTGGAGTACCCCAAGGTTCAATCTTGGGACCCCTCCTATTTAATATCTACATGCTTCCACTTGCTCAGATTATAACAAGTAATAAGATTAGTTACCATAACTATGCAAATGATACACAGCTATATATCACAATGTCACCAGGTGACTCCAAACCCATCCAAGCACTGAACAGATGCTTAGAACAAATCAGTGCATGGATGTGCCAAAACTTTCTCCAGCTGACCAGAAATAAAACTGAAATGATTATCTTTGGACCTAAAGAGGAATGATCTAGACTCAGCACGCAGCTTCAGTTATTACAACTAGAAACTAGTGATTAGGCCCAAAATCTGGGTGTAGTGATGGATGAACCGACAGAGACAGATAGACAGTTACAAAGTCAGCCTTCTTTCACCTGAAGAACATTTCCAGGATCAAAGGACAAATGTCTCGACAAGATCTAGAGAAGCTCATCCATGCGTTTATCTTTAGTCGCATTGATTATTGCAACAGTGTCTTAACAGGTCTGCCTCAAAAGTCAATCAGACAGCTGCAGCTGATCCAGAACACAGCTGCTCACGTTCTCATTAAAACCAGGAAAATCAAGCACATCACCCCAGTTCTAAAGTCCTTACACTGGCTCTGCATAGCTCAGAGAATAGACTTTAAAATACTTATGTTAGTTTATAAATCACTGAACCGCTTAGCACCAAAATACATTAAAGACCTGTTGTCATTGTATCAACCTTCCGGACCACTCAGGTCTTCTGGATCTGGTCTACTCTGCATCCCCAGAACCAGAACTAAACATGGAGAAGCAGCTTTCAGTTTTTATGCACCACAAATCTGGAACAAACTTCCAGAAAACTGCAAAACAGCTGACACACAGAGTTCCTTTAAATCAAGGCTAAAACCCCACTTGTTTAGAGCTGCCTTTGATCAGTAGTAAGTAGAACATTGATCGATATTTGTCTGATGATCCTGATTTTGATGCATTGATATTTTCTCGATAATTTTCATGTGTATTTGCTTGATTTTGATGATTTGCTGTATACTTGATTGATGTTTTTAATGATGTGAAGCACTTTGAACTGCCTTGCTGCTGAAATGTGCTATACAAATAAATTTGACTTGACTTAACTTAAATACTGCATCAATTCTAGAGACCTTGTTTGTTCTTTTACATCAATGAACCTTATTTAAATAGATGTTCATTTGAGATATGGTTTCTGTTGATATATTTTTGCAAATGTTGGCTTGATAGTTTTTCATTTCAAAATGTTATATCTTCTTTTAAAGAGTCAACTGCTTTAGGTCTTGTTTAGAGAATTGATGTCACAGCCTTACGTTTTTGCTCACTAGCCTTTTTTATTTCCAGGTGTGTTATCAGTTGTTATCGGTTATCGGCCTTTGGATTGAGAAAACTATCGGTTATTAGTTAAAAAAAAGAAAAGATTTATCATGTATTCCTGTACATAATCATTCTTACCTTAAAAAATTTTTTAAAAAATAAAGTGCCAAAATCCCAAACTTAATATGACATTCGTGCACATGATGCATAATGTAAACTTCTCACTGGCATGATATAATTTAAAATCCAGAATTTATAGAGGGTGTATCTTCTTTTCTCCACATCTTTTTAAAATGAGATTATCTAAACTCAAAGCCCTTTCTAAGTTTGTTCAGTTAAGTTTTACTTTTTGCTGCAAGCTAATGGAAAATGTCTCACAAAATAAATTTAGTTTTCGCATTCCCACAAAATATTCCTTTAATTCATACTCTGCATATTGACCTGTCATTTGCAGGGTACCACCATGCACCAACAAGTGTCCTTTCCATTCATTTAAAATTCTATAAGCCACTTCTCTGAGTGGTGGCTTTGGCTTCAGGCGCCTCTGTCTGGCCTGTTCGGTGACAAGCAACAGAGTGCTGATAGATGGTTCCTGTTCCTGGTTGTAAATCGGCCTCTTGTTGAGAGTTAACCCCTGTAACCCCCAGTAACGTCTCTAACAGCTAGCAGAGTCCTCTCTCGCTGCCTAGGGCAGCTGATGAGCTGTTCCCAGAAAACTGATGAGCAGGTGGTATGGCAGTTCGGTTGGGAAGCGGACAAATTTGCTTGCTCCGCAAATCATGTTCCTTTTTTGCTGTGTGTGACTGTGTGGGTGAGGATTTGGAACACAAAAGGAAAAACAGAAAAATAAATTCATCTCTCATCCTGTGAACATCTGCTCCGCCAGCTGAAGCCAGTTTCCTGTGATTATAATGGCATGTATAATGAATGAAATAAAGATATCAGAGCAGAGTTTTAGTAAAGGTCAGCTATGCAGGCTGACCACTTCGGGAGCTGTTTGAGCTGCTGAATGTTTCTTTGTGTTATGACTGTGCTTTGGCTGGTCATTATTTCAATTAATCATTAGTATATTCTGGAAAAGCTGCAATCTGACTGAGCGAACACACATGTTTGCTTGCTCTCAGAGAATTAGGGAGTAGTTCTCCTCCTTCTGCTGACCTTCTGCATTCACAGCTGTTTCTCCTCTCGGCTGACTGGTGACTGGGACGGGTTTTATTAATGTGCTGTAACTAAGTAACCACATAATATGGATCTCTGTAGCCCTGCTCACAGACTGATTTATTTCTGTGCGTGGGTGCATGCATTCACTATCTGATTGTGTAGGATTTAATGTTTACTTCCACGTCTTCTATTTACCAGGCAGCAACGATTGTTATCTTGAAAGTGTAATGAGATAACTAAGGTAGTAGCTCTTACAAATGTTATATATTTGCTATATTTGGCTCAAAATTACCCTTTTCCTGCAGCAACATGTTTGAGTGATTGTTAGAATTAAGAATGTATATTTTCAGTTTTAGGCATACACAAATATGATGCAGTGGGATTATCATATACCAGCGAACTTTCAGAAAGCCTCTGGCATGAGCTCTCTGAAACAACCATGATGCAAGACACTGTCAATTTTTTATATAGTTTTCATGGCTACTTGCCCATTGTCACACAGTCTTGGGTGAGGGGGTCCTGAGTAAAAAAAAAACAAACAAATTTTTTAATTTTTTATTTGTCAGTTCCAAACAGAGCAGATCACTATGGCTCATTTGCACATCCAAAGAGTTTGTACGCATTATAAGACCACACCACGTGTGACTGATAATGTAGAATCTGATTCCCAGCTTATGACTAAGTGCTAAACTAAGTTGGGGTTTTTTTGTTGTGTTTTTACGGACTATGTAAACTCTGGATTGCATTTGATCATCGTTGGTTCAAAATTTAACATACAGTTAAGCCTAAAACAATCTTTCAGTCTCGGAGATTTACATTTACAATTATTTTCATTTAGCCAAAAATTTTATTTCTGATTGGAAATGAGACGAGCATCTCTCAAAATAAAACAAACAAATGAAGAAGAGCTTAAATAATAATAATAATAATAAAAAAAAAAAAAAATAAAAAAAAAAATCAGTTTTTATTTTAATTCAATAAAAAAGATTTTAAAAAAATAAACATGTTACCTTCTAAATAATTGGTGGAAAAATCTTTTTTGGCATTACAGGAATCTAACTCTTCTTATTGCTGGCCAGCTTTTGCATGTTTCCATTGGTATTTTGATGATTTATCTTTGGTGATAAGCTCGAAGTCTTCACCCTAATCTTTGCCTCCCACCACAGATTCTCTACTAGTTGGGACTCTGGCTGGGCCACTCCAAAACATTACTATTACGTCCTCTCAGAAGATACATGCTGGTCAAATGAATGGATTACTTTAAACCTAAATCTGTCATGGGTATAAATGATTATGGGTTTAATTACAGACTGGTCAGAATATTAATATATTGATCTGAAAATTACATACAAAATCAAAAGAGCCAGAGAAATGTATAGTGGGTCTGTGGGTGCGCACTTAGAGATGACGAAGTGAAAATGTTTTACTAACTGCTGTGTTAAAAATGTGAAGCGGCTGACATCCAACATGCAGCTGTGCATCAGGAACGAATGAAAAAGGAAAGTAAAGAATGATCTACTGTACTTCGAAAAGGGAGTTGGGCTTATTCCAGATTTCCTTACTGCAAATAGGGGACTTTGCTCCTGCAGTAGGCTAGAAGGAGACTGAATCAATAATCCTTTATTTATCTTACTGCAAAAGTCACAAAATGATCAAAGAGTTTCCATGTTGTTTTCCATGTTGTGTGGTCTGTGTCTGCTACTTTCCACTGCAACCCCACCATCATCTAATTCTCCTAGAGCTTGTTATTCATAGACCTCTGCGCCAACTTCCTTGGCACCTGTCTCTTCCCCGTCTTGTTGCTCAACTTCCTTAAATAGAACTCATGTTTCCAGAGAAAGAGTAAACACTGGCCCTGCCGTGGGAATACAGACAAATACACATACACACACAGGGATATCTCTATGGTGATGCACTTAATATTTCACCATACAGGACATGTCTGTAGCATATCAGGTTTCAGATAAAAAGCTTTTACAGCTGGTCAACATTACATGTGATTTGGGAAACCATAAAATAAGAGACATGAAAATAAACTGATTAAACTGACATAAAAGCCCACAGACTTGTTCTGTAATAGTAGAAAATTATAGGGTTTTTATTTATTTTGTATATACCTAGGGTTTTGGGGTGTACTTATTTCCACAAAGTTTTCCATGTCATCAAGTTTGTACAAATAAAAAAAATTATGTTGTGGAATCTGTGGTGTGTGGTTTTTGAGAGTTAAACTTAAATAATATTAGCTGTTCTTCTTAATATTTCAAGAAATTTCCTTTTATACATACTTAAAGGTAGACTATAGTTTTGTTTTGTAAGTGGACTACCATGAAGCTACTTGTTAAGATGTGTAAATTGCCTTTAAATGTAAAAACATGGTTGTAGCATCATTTTTTCACACTTAAAAAAGTTAGAAGAATTTCAAAAGAAGAATCCAAATTTTGATTTGAGTACATTTATTTAAAAGAGAAAATAATCCCACATTCAGAAAAAATACATAAAAGTAGAAAAAACAAACTCCAAGGCCACAATTGGCATCTGCCTTAAAAAAACAAACAAACAAAAAAAAAAAACTAAAAATTCCTATAATAGAAAAGTTACTAAAGTATAATTAATTCTTACTTTTTTCATGAGCATAGGGATTTTGGATTTGTTTTTCATGAGCATAGGGATTTTGGATTTGTTTTCATTATTTGCTTTAGTTGGAAATTTATTTTCTGTTCTGAGTTGCAGTCTTTGGTTGTGGTTATTTGTAGATCACAATTCCTGCTTTATTTTGAAGCCCTCCTTTTATGTTTCCTGTACCTAATGTTTCTTAACTTCTTTGTCACAGTTTGGTTCTAATCTTGCTTAATTCTTATGTTAGATCATGCTCAGTTTCTGGTTTGTACTTTTTCTGGATTCTGTGTCTTTGCCTCACTGTTTCCCTGTGTACTCTCAGTCATTTTCTTCATCTTTACCTTAGCTAGTTTTGCACATTCCCCTCACAGCTGACAATTATTCTGCTAATTAGAACCATCTGTGTTGACTCCAGTAATCGCACTCCTCAGTATTTAGATCTCTCAGTTTCTATCATTTTCTGCTGGATTCTACTGTTGTACTTTCCCTGGTTCCTGTGTTGACGCCCCTTATGCCCTTTTTGTGAGTTTCCCAGTATTAAATCCATGATTCCACTCTCTATCATATGTCTCTCAAGGGCATGAGTCTGCCTTTTGGGTCCTCAACAATCTTGAAACATGGCAAGTTAACTTTTTGACTTGAATCTTCAGGTTTCTGCATGCCCAACTGAAAATACTGCAGAAATTCCCCCTAAAGTCAGAATTTTGACTAGAAAAGCCAGAGATCGCTTATCCAAAATGCCTGTAGTTTAAGTTGCAGTAAACTATATATTAGCAGTGATACTTACAGTGCCATACAATTTCTATTTGTAGGCACATTCCCTTAGTGCTTAAAAGCAAAAATGGTGGGAAATGTATTTTTTTTTTGTCTTGGATTGCTAATAATAGGTAGAACCACAACAATCCACAAATCCCATTGTTTTCTGATTTGCAATGAGAATATGCCCTAACCTTAGATCCAGGTCTGGTATTAAAGACCAATAAGATGAGACAGCATATGCAGTATATAATGTGAAAATAGCCTGTTAGTTTTAGATGCTCTTTAAAATGGAGAGGAGATAAGAACATACCATTCAAATAAGACAGATGTGTATTGATCTTGATAAGTCAGAAAATTACACCAAAAAAATAACTTGCCAAAACTTGCTCCCATCTACTGGTAAAAATTCAAAAGTTTAAAACACCTGGAGCTATGGGAAACGAGGCTGGACAATGACCCAAGGTTTTTTTTTGCTATCGCACAGTGAAAAGGATAAGAAAATCTTCATGGATCACTGTGTTGTTAGAAGGTTTTCAATGAGAGATTACACGCCTGCAATAAACAAATTATTTATTCAAAGGTCTTTTCAAATCTTTACCAGGGGTGGCAATAAATGTTAATGGTGCTGTAAAAAGTTTCTAATCATATACACTGTGTGGACATTTATTAGGCAAGTGAGTATTTTGACCATATCATTTTTATTAATATTTCCTAACTCCAAACTGGATAAAGTTGAATGCTTAATGGATTTAAGCATAGCAGGTGTAGCTGTGTCATGAAGGAGGGTGTGGCCAAAGGAGGCTGTTTATTTTCTTTAGGCAAGATGAGTAAAAAAAGTGATTTTGTCCGAGGGATGCAGCACTCTTGAAATTGCTAAGATATTGGGGTGTGATCACAGAATCGGATCACAGTTTCGTTGTAGATTGTCAACAGGGTTGCAAGAAAAATGTTGAGAAAAAAAGATGCAAATGAACTGCCAAGGATTTGAGAAGACTCAAGTGTGAAGCTACCAGGAAGCCATTATCTTCCTTACATGGCAAGGTATGGAAGGCTGAAACCCGACCACCACTGAATAAGATCCATAAGCTGAAGCATCTAGACTGGTCCAAGAAATATCTGAAGACAGATTTTTCAAAGGTTTTATGGATGGAATGAGTGACTTGACAGACCAGATGCCTGTTACTGATCCACCTACGGGTGGATCAGTAACAGACACTCTTTACAGGAAGAAGTTTGTATCTTTCATAAAGACAATGATTTTTATGAAGGACAATGCTCCATCACATGCATCAAAGTACTTCTCTGTGTGGCTAGACAGTAAAGGCATTAAAGATTAAAAACTTATGACATGGACCCCTTCCTCTCCTGACCTGAATCCAACTGAGAACCTGTGGCCAGTTCTTAAACGGGAGATTTACAAGTGAAGGAAAACAGTTTGGCTCTCTGAACAGAGTCTGGGAGGCTGTGGTTTCTGCTGCACAAAAAGTTGATCATCAACAGACCAAGAAACTGACAGACTCCATGAATGGAATGTTATCACTGCTATTGAAAAGAAGGGTGGCTATATTGGTCAGTGATTTGTTTATTTATTTTTTAAATGGGGGATATTATGCAAAACCAACTTCTTTGAGCTTTATATTATACTATGATGTTATTCCCTCATCAAAAAACATACTTGGAGTGTTGCTTTGATTCTTCCATGCAGGTTTGAGAAACCCTTGAATCTTCCATGGCAAGCATTCAGAGGTGCCTAAACGCTTGCTCTCACAAAGTGACTCCTTGGAGCTACAGTCCTCCGCCGAGCTTCTGCCTCACAGAACACCTCTTCCCTGCGCCTGGATCTGATTTTACCTAATCACTAATGTTTTCGCCATGACGTATGTAAAGCGGCAATTTGATGAAGCTTACCAGAAATTGTGTGCAGTGTCAAGAACCTTGTGGGGAGTAGGGCCATGACATCTTTGCCAGCAATAACATGTCTTAAACGTTCATCTTGCTCCGACATTAATTGCTCAATATTTGGAACCATGGCCAGCACGGACTGAATGGCTTCGTTCACCTCTGCCACCATTACCAAACTACAACCCAATATTTGCATACTACAATTCTAAAACAGTGCAGAAAATCAGCGTCATCAATCACAGCTTCTCCTTCTGTTCGTTGATTGGCCTGGTTGAAATTTAACTGGAGAAACTACATTGGAAGGCTATAAGATCAAGCACACAATTAAAATGTACGCATAATTTCAAATACTACACAGTCTACATTAGTATTGTGACTAATCGTACTTGCTTCACTCGATAAAATCAAAGTTTCTGTTGATTTATTTACAGTAAGTAAATTTTTTTGATTCTGCACATATAACTACAGTCTTTGATTGTTTGCAATTACAGGTCTGTGCTGTAAAATAACGGCAGGTATCAAATTGAGACTTGGCAAAACTGGGGACAAAATATCATGATCTGGTCATCCCTTTCAATATCAGTTAAAACTTATCCTCTTGAGTCATTCTTAAGAATTTCTTCTCGAGTTTTCAAATGGAAATCACTGCAGCTGCTGTTTACTGGAAGCAAGATACTGATAACTACTTCATAGAGGCACCACAACAAAAATTATAAATAAAAATAAAATCCAATCTCTTTATATAGTAATGTAAATTCCTGACATTGCCCTGATGTCATTGCTGTTATGAGATGACTTCTGATATGTGTAGGATTTTTTTTGTGATTTTAGGGGCTTTAAATTAAACTTATTTAGGTAAATAAATGTCCATGTTTCCACTCTCTCTTTCAATATTATGTTAATGAGTAGAATCAATTTTTATTATGTTTCTCACAAAAGTACTTCAAAAAAAGAAAGATAATGGTGTAATATCAAACATTACACAAAATAAAAGTAGCCTGCTATGGCTAACACATTCTTGGAGTGAGCAAAAACCCACACCCAGAAGAGGAAACCAATCCTTATAAATGGTTTTATAATAATTTTTTCCAGTACCCATTGATTGTTTATGTTCCCTAGATAGCTTTACATGACTGCAAATGTCAAATTCACTGAACATGAAAATGAGTAAACTCTGTATGCACACTGCTGCTATTAACATGTTTAAATTAAATGTACAAAAAGTTTGCATGAGTTTTTTTTTTTTTTTTTTTTTTTTTTTTTTGCAGTACAAAAATTCAGACATACTCCCACTGTCTGATACATGTTTCAGACAGAGACCTTTCCTCAGGTTTGCTCTTCAGACATATAAAAACCTTTTATTCAATGGTCAGGTTCCTGTTTTCTTGCCGCTCATTCAGAGTTTGTGGACAAAAATAACCTCAAAAGAATACTCGCACATTCACAAACATGTGGAAAAGTACTTTAATTACTTACAGTACATCATTCTCCAACATCATAGAGTCACCTTTTTCACAGTTGATATCATATTTATATATTTAAGCCTCTAAACGTGGGACTGAGGATTGCTGTAATGTGCTTACTCAGACATATAATAGACATTTGTACAGTTCCGTCAATTTTAGCACGTAATAAGGGGTTTACAATCTATACATCACCCTCCATATGATGTGTGTGTGAGAGTTCACTTGAAAAATGCTTCATACAATTGACTTATTTATACTTTTTGCTGTAGCAGCCAGCAGAGAGCATTCTCACCATACCAGGTATGCACATGTAGCCAAGTTCTGACTTGGCTTGTGTGTCTGTGTGTGTATGTTCGCGTGTCCCACTGTTGTCTCATGATTGCGAGCCCTCAGTCACACACAGTGGCTGGCAGATACGATATATATATGCACAGTGATTGTACACACACACCCCCACACACAAGCAAGGGCTGGAAGACAGATGGACCTTGCTGACACACAGACAGAGCTGTAGACAAGCTGCTTTTCCATTTGAATGCTCAGCCAAACCACAAGCCACAATTACACTTGTCCCTGTCTATTTGACTTCAGCAGAGATAGTGCTCTGTGTACTCACCCAGGTGCAGAATGACGATGACAGACAGTGGGAGCTTGAAGCCTGTGTATGCATGCTCTTGCCTAAAAAACGTATATAAAGCAACTGCACAATGAACTCTGTTTTGAAATAATATTGGTTTATAAAGGTTGCTGATGATGCAGAAAACATTGCAGGTATGTATCATAGCACCACTTTTTAGATGCAGCATACAATGAATCAAATATTGAAATAAATGGAGATTATGTGAGAGATGCTGTTTTTTTTTTCTCTAACCATAAATGATCCAGTGAGGTAGCTGTGTGGAATATGCGAGAAGGCTTTTTTCTATGGCTTATAGTGCTGTTGATTTGTCAGTATATTTTAAAATTTTATTAGTTACATTTATTAGTTATTTTTTTGTTTGGTAATATACTTCTGTTCCTAGGAGGTTGGGATGGACCAAATAACAAGATATGCCTACAAATGGATTAAGGAATGTTTTTGAAGAAGATAATTATTCATGCAGGATTCAAAACCAGCAAACATTATCTCATCTTCTTGACTCTGCCTTTAAAAACTCCTGTGGTTTAACACAGTTTTCCCATCTATGGTCTCCACTTAGCTCTTTATAAAGATGAACGATTGAGATTTTCAGACCAAAACCTGCATGTGTCGAGCTCACTGCAGGGGTCAGTGGCTAATCCAGCAGAGTTACATGAAGAGTGCAAAAAAGGCTGAGTTTTCAAAATACAAGGTGAATAATGGTTATGTTTTCTACACAAAAGCTGCAGTGCTAGCTGAGATGAATAATCAGTCTCATGCTAAAAACTACATTAGAACTACCCCTCCTGTCAGACCAAGCACCAAAGAAACAACAAGCACTAATTTTATATCTGGTAAGTACACAAGTAAATGTCACAGTGCATACATTGGAGTGCCGTTTTTGTGACATATGTAAATATATGAAATATGTGAAAAAGGGGATTCCAAGCAAAGGATTGCCTTTGCTGTTTCTGGTCTGAGAGCTGTGTATCTCTGACATCCCAAAGTAAACCAAAAACTTGTGATAAGTAGGGGTGTAATGATACATTTAGGTCATGAGAAGAACATTTCCAGGATCAAAGGACTAATGTTCCAGCAAGATCTTGAGAAACTCATCCATGTGTTTATCTTTAGTCGCATTGATTACTGTAACAGTGTCTGGTCTGCCTAAAAAAAAAATCAATCAGACAGCTGATCCAGAACGCTGCTGCTTGCGTACTCATTAAAACCAGAAAAGCACATCACCCCAGTTCTAAAGTCCTTACAGTGGCTCCCTGTATCTCAGAGAATAGACTTTAAAATACTTTTGTTAGTTTATAGATCACTGAATGGCTTAGCACTAAAATACATTAAAGACCTGTTGTCATTGTATCAACCTTCCAGACTACTCAGGTCTTCTGGTTCTAGTCTACTCTGCATCCCGTTGATCAGCATATTTGATGTATATTTTCTTGATGATAGAATTTGACAAAATGTAATCTTTATTGCTGATTCATAATTGGTTACTGCATTATGTATGCAGTATTTTTATGGTGTAAAGCATTTTGAGCTGCGTTGTTGCTTAAATATGCTTTACAAATGAACTTGATGTGACCAGACATGAGATAAGACGATGCACATTATAGGGTTCGTGAGAATGAGAGAATACAGCAAATTTTGTTTTCATAAATAAAGTTTCAACAAATCAATAAAGAATCTATTATTACTGTAAAACAATTCAGTCCAGGGTTGAGCAGTTTATCAATTATGGTTTTCATAATTGTCTCAATCTATAGAGTTCATAATGGATGAAAGACAAAAATTTATATATTTTTTGTGTCACAAATAGAATTCTACTTTAATCAATCAAAAACTTTTTTAGAAAATACTTTTTAAAATATTTCAGGTACCATGGATTAAAACTCTGCTTTCAAGTCATATATTTCATCACTTGTGCCTCAGGTATATAACTGGTACATCTACAGGTACATCTCCCGAAACTAGAATATTCTGAAAAAGTTCAATATTAATAGTAACTCAGTTCAGAGAGTAAAACACATGTATTGAATAGATTCATGACATATAGACAGAGTGAAAATTTTCAAGCCTATATTTCTTGTAATTTTGATTATGGCTTACAACTCAAAAGTCAGTGTCTCAAAAAAATTAGAATATTATGACAAAGTTGTAACTCATGCTGTTTCAGGTAATTAATTCCTGGACCTCTAAATGGTCATTCAGTCTGGGTCAGTTGGGTACACAATCACGGGGAAGACTGCTGATTGAAGATGTGCATTGTGTCAGAGACACACCTCAGCAGAACCACAGGCTGATCGTCTCCATGCCATAGCAAACCGATGCAGTAATTCATGCAAAAGGAAGTCCAATTAGGTACTGAATGGACTGAAATAAACACACTTTTCAGAAGTCTGATATTTTAGTTTAAAATAGTTTTTATTGATCTTATGACAAATCCTAGTTTTCTGAGACACTGAATTTTGAGGGGTTTTTCATCTGTAAGCCATAATCATCAAAATTACAAGGATTTAAATATGAAATATGTGCTATGTGTGCAACAAATCTTAATAAAATGAGTTTCACTTTCTGAATATATTGAACTTTTTTTTTTTTACTATATTCCAATTTTTTGAGATGCATGTGTAGATCTTAGCATCAAGAATCAGAATGCTCAGGGGAACTGGCGTATAGAATACTGTGAAGGATAGCAAAGAAACTTAAAAGGAAAATGTTGGCAAATTGAAACCAATTTTGCCATTGGCATATTCAATATTAATATCACAATATCATGTTTTCCAAATATTGTTATGACCCGGACCAAAGGCCATAACAAAAGGAGAGACACATCATGTATCAGACTTTCTATAATATGAATTTATTTAACACAAACTAAGGTTAAAATTAAAGTTTTTAATATGAAATGTGAAAGTCAGTGAAAGCAGTTGTGGATGGCGTGCATGAGTGGAGGATGTTTGTGATAGTGTTGGCATTTGCAGTCAAAATAATCTACAAAGCAAAGGACAGGACCATACCTGTGGAGAAAAGGAGAGACAAGTTAGTTGGCATTCAGGGTTTAAACAACTTAAAGGCCCCCGACATACTTCATCCGAAGGAGACCGTCAGCCTCCGTGGTCAACAGCGTTACAATTTCCATCTGTAAGTGATTAACCTTTTGCCAGTCTTATTATTATAGTAGTTATTTAGTGAAGAATCATACAAATGTACATAATTCCTCACTGCATCAGATAAACGTTCCTCAAAATTATTCATGTCTTCTGGAGATACAAAAAGCAGACAGTGGAAGCAGACTAATTGAGGAGAAATATCAACACTGCTGTCCTAGTGCATTTCTGCATAAAACATGGCAACAAACTTCTGACCAATCAGGCAACACTTTGCACAGAGCTATGTCAAAATAGTTCGACCCAGGTCTGGTGTTGAGTTCGGCAGGAAGATAGCTCTTTGCGAACAAAATGACACGATTTTCGTAATGATCAATGAGAGCTGATTTCGACACATCGGATGAAGTATGTCGGGGGCTTAAGGCCTTAACAGGTCTTCAGGTGTCCCAAGTCAACAATCAGTGTTACAAAGGAAAACTAATGCCCAACCTAACAACCCCCTTCCGAAGATGGTGTCCCATGGGGATCACCAAAACAAGGTCTTTCCACTCAAAACAATACTTGCCTATTAAAACTCAGCAAGTGACTTCTGCAAGAGTAGATGAACTGTTCGTACAAAACATGCATTTAAGTTGTTGTAAATTGACCAAGTGTATAAAAGGACATCTTTCATGGAGACTGACACAAAATTAAACAAACACCCACAAGCCACACCCACAAAATGATCACCATCAGTATAATCCCATACCACACTTAAAGTTACTTCTTTTGCACAGCCAACAAGACCAAAAGTGATCCAACCAAAAATGGGCTGACCTCTCCACCAGACCAAAGGTCACATCACGGGCACAAGACAGACACTCTTCATATTGGCACCCTTATAGATAGACAGCTCTAGGTGCATCATTAACAAGCCAGTTGCTAGTTAATCTAAGACTTTACAAATTACCACAATTATGAAGGATGGATCAAAAAATGTACATTTGTACAGCTTTTACCCTTTTCACTTGAATCATTTAAAATTCAAGTCTTGAAATCAACCTTCCACCGTTCTAATTGTGCTTTCTGCATCAAAACATCACAAAATAAGAGGCATTTGATATTATAAATAACAAAAAACCAATTAATGCCAAGAGAATTCCTACTAACTGCCCTATAAGATCTTACTAAATAAAGCTCAACCCTGGTCTTCAGAGGTCAGGGATGGTGGGTATTTATGCGCTAAATACCAGTAGCTTGGTAAAGTGACCATCGCCGTGGCAACCTTAACAATACTATGGCTGTGCCCCTGAGACAACTGCTCTCGCTAAGCTCGCACTACAAAAACAGCAAATGGATAAAAATACCATGTAGCCTAACAGGGAATTCTCTTTTTTCTTACCAGAACAAACAGTAGTGCACAGTGTATCCCCCAAATAACCATGAATAAAGTGAATTTTACACATACAAGCAACTCTGGCACAAGTGGATACTTCGACCAACTCAGCTCTGCTGCATTACATCATCTAATCAGCATGCACAAACACATTTGTCCACTGCTCACCAAACACTCATAATCTTTGCAAAACAATGTGAGTCCATGAGCACCAATTGTTACTATGGTGGAAGAGCAACTTGCATCCAGTTGTTACAAAATCCCACATGAGCCCCCAATTCTCATGACCTGGCTCAAAGACCACAACAAAAAGGAAACACACCAATGATTATGTGCAGTCAAAATAATCTACAACACAAAACGCAGCAACCTGTAGAGGAGAGCAGAGACAAGTTAGTTGGCCATTAGGGTTTTAACAACAGAAAGCCTTACCAGGTTGTCGGGAGGACCTGGTAAAGGAAAGGTAAATGCCCCACCAAACCACAAGGGTTGTTACAATCATGCAGCCCTTTTTAAAATCATACTCTGTTATAATGAGTTAAATTTATCTATGAAGAAATGCTACTCTCTGAATTAGAGGTGTGTGTTACTGTATATTTTGGTATCGATCGGATACCAAATAAATGTAGGGCCAGTATTGCCAATACCAATACTGATACCGATACTTTTTATTATTAAAGTTTGATATATTGAACTTCTGATATTTCGGTGTTTTTTGTGGTTTTTTTCCTTAGAATTCTACTGTTAAAACCTTAACTATTTGAACAAAGTTTAGAGGTGTCTAAAAAACACTTTTAATAACATTGTTGGATTGATCCGCCCACCTCTACTCTGAATGCCTAAAATCTTTTTCTTTGGTTTTGGTTTTAGAGTATGTTAATAGCTTCAAAAGACATTACTTGGAAAACTGTGCATCAACACTAAGTGAACCATTTTATCAACATTTTTTTTTTTTTCTCTTTTTCTGTGAGATTGTAATGCATGGAACCAGGCACAGTTCATGAACAGATGGTTTCATTCAAGCCCAAAAGGCTTAAGATCCATGTTAATATAGAGAAATATTCATCCCAAACAAAAATGCTTTAATTTAGCATATTTTAATCCATCTATTTCTTCCAGATCTCCCGGTCCCTCCTCCTTTTTCCTCTTTTCGGATTTTCTCAGGGTTTGTGACACCTGACCTCGGTGAGGTCACTCATGGCAGGTCATCGTCTTGTTTTCCTGGCTGCTGTCAGCAGCTCCATGAGTTTATATTTTTCCACATCCCTCCTTTTCCCTCCAAGGACAAAAAGGAAAACCAACCATATGTATTTCAGGATGTAAAGTCTTCAACTTAGAAAAAAATGAGAAGACAGTCTGTGCGTGTGTTTGCATGCAGTATGTGTTGTTGGATGTGTAGCAGCCCAGAGGGATTTTTGGGCCACAGATGTAAAAGTCATTTCTGTGTCATTTTTCTCCTCTTTGTTGAGCTTTCCTCTATCCATCTTATTCTAGCCTACCCTTTTTTCCTAATCTCTCTATTTTCTTTCTCCAAATTTCTTGTTTTTCTCCTTTTCTTTGTGATACACATTTTATACACACACCTATCTTTCCATTACCTGCTATTAAAGTCTTTTCCACCACTATTTGTTAAATTATTACTGGCTTTGTTTCACTTGTTTTCCTTTGGTCTTTTAATGGCCCAATTTTTCCCTTGGTCTCTGTTTTTTATCTTTCCCTCTGTGCTCTGTTCTCTCTCTCCGAGGCCTAGTATAAGTGTTCGTACCTGGCAGAGTGTTTTATTGTGCTGTCAGGGGGCTTGGAGAACTAATTTTGTCCATAAAAGCGGCTCACAACAAGAAAAAAGGGGTTGCAAATTGGGGGTTGGGGGCAGATTTATTGGAATAGTTTGTTTTTTTTAACTGTGAACAGCTATTATGTTTCTTCTCCTCTTTCTCTTTTTCCATCATGTAAGTTGAGTACATTGTTCACTCTTGGCTTCTCTTTCTCAGTCCTGCACACAGAAATTTTGACATATGCTTATGCATTAGTAATGTGCAATGTTACAGTGTTTGAATACATCAAGAAACCCAAACATTTGAATGCATGTTAACCTAAACACACACAGAGGCACTCTGTGGTTCTGTTTGTTTATCTTGCTGAATATTACCACTTCCACCAACCACAGTGTATTTAGAAATGCTGTAGCCATATTGTCTGACTACATTTTTGGCAGGTGGCCTGCCACTCTCCACTCAGTGCTTATGCTGTGCAGGTATGTGTATGTGTGTTCTTTTAGCGACGTTCCCATACCTTAGTGCAGCCATAGGAAAAGTCTCAAAGGAACTCCACACCCAGAAACTGGCTGATTAAATAGAGGGAGGCATTGTGAATTGTAAGAAGGTTTCAGAAACACATTTCCATGATTTATATATCAGTTTAGGTTCACAAGTCTGTGTCTTTTTAAAACTTCTGAGTATTATCTATTCTGGTTCACACACATTTCCATACATGATCCATACATTTATAATGCAATGTGATGAACTGTAATTTTTCAACACAAAACAGGGCTTGGAGTTGACTCAACATGATTATTACTTGATACTATTGGAGTGGTCTCTGGTCTGCTTGGCATTCACATATACATTCGAACCATACCAGAGTTCAGTTTAAGTGAACCGAAACCTAGGTTTGTAGGCAGACCAGGGTTTTCTTTTTTGATCCACATCGTTGTTCGATTGTGGATTCACAACTCTAGACAAACGAACTAGAGTTCGATTAAAGCGGACTAAACAGGGCTGGTGTGAATGCACCCAAACAGACATCCTGATCCGTAGAATCTTAGGCAGATAACAAGCAAAAACTTCACTTTTATTTAAAGCACTTATTGCATTTGGATAGCCTACTTTAGGACCAGAAAAACAATCCAGGTCACATGAATACTTATGTCATTTAATCCTAGCAAACAGGCAGATTCAATTTAATTTTAATTTTAAAATGATGCAGTCATGTTCATTTTATCAATCCAACTGGTAAAAAGTTTTCTATCTAAGGAAACCCAGCTAATTGCATCGAGTCAGTGACTTCTCTTGAACGAGCACATAGCAATAGTTGGTAATCTGTTGGTAGTGGATGGCATTGTTAGCTTTGTACCAATACCGACTGCTCAACATACATGAAGCGACAGTGGAGAGAACTTCTGGAACATCAATTTGTAAGGGGTTAGAAATTAAGTTGCTGCCCTCTGCTGTGTTGTTCTGGGATAAAGAGGAAATGAAACATAGAACAGAATTTTTTAAAAGTCCCTACAACATTGTTTGACAATCAAATACTATAAGGGGATTTTCTCTTAGGGGCAGAGTACTTGAAAAGGACCCAATAATGAACTAGGTCATCTGCAGTGAATAGCTGGGCATTGAAAAAACAAGAAA
Source organism: Anableps anableps (assembly GCA_014839685.1). Taxonomy (NCBI): domain Eukaryota; kingdom Metazoa; phylum Chordata; class Actinopteri; order Cyprinodontiformes; family Anablepidae; genus Anableps; species Anableps anableps. The sequence goes on along the minus strand of CM026068.1, from coordinate 19,759,437 downwards.
TAGACACAAGAGACACAGAAAAAGTAGCCTAGAGAGGCTGCAGGACTATGGGGTGGCCAGGTTGCCTTTGTCTGCTAACTAGTTCCTGTTAATCCAAAGCTGTAATGCAAAAATTCTCGATTTATTGGCCCATCTATGCTTTTGAATCCTTACCTGTAGTCAGGGAATATAATCAAGACAGAACAATATTGTGAAAACAAATGTCTTAAATGACCTTCCACTATAGGGAATTATACTCACCTTGTGATATTTGGTCAGGGGCTCGCTCAGATTTGGGGTGCTTGGAGGTGAGCTGCTCCTCCTTTCCACTGATAGAAAGAGCAGAGGAGGGTCATGCATCTTATTAGGAAACCTTCTGAACACTTTCCTATGGTGCTTTTTTTCCACATTTTTTAGTGGATGGACACCCATGAACAGAGTCAGATCTTCCTAGAAGAACAATATTCCCTCTGAGGTCAGAATAAATTAAAGGGGATGGATGGATGGATGGATGGATGGATGGATGGATGGATGGATGGATGGATGGATGGATGGATGGATACTGAAACAATTGACTCTTCTTCTCTTAGAAGAGCAAGATTCAAACAGTCAGTTGGGATTGTACCACTGTTCACATCGGCTAAAATCAAGAAAAACTTGTGTTCTATAGAGAGTCGAAATCATAAATTAAAAAGCAAAACTCCGATGTGGCAGTACAGGCTGTTATGAGACATGTTCAACCACATAGTTAGCAAGAGAAGTTTGCTTTTTTGTGTGTTTTATAAAGCAGTCCTCACCCAACTATAAGTTATTATAAACCTTTTCAAAATAACCCATATAAAGTAAAATACTTTAAAAAGATCAGAGCATTTAAACAGCATTTAAATGCATTTAGGGATTTTCCAAAACAGCAAAATGGGCTCACCAATGCCAGCTGGATCAAAATGAGAATAATGCCACCCATCTATTAGATAATTTACTCAGGGTTTTTATATTTACCTAGAGGCCTGTTTTGAAGAAACCACGTTCTTTGTACCAATGATATTGGTAACATAAAATTCCATAATGAAGTGATTAGTAAGAGAAAGAAAGCTGCAGATGCCAATAGTGTTATTTTCTGCCACCCAGAAGGAAAAGTGCTATTCTCAGGGTAAAAACCAGCATGCGCATGCAAGTATGAGTCTCTGTTTGGGTGGATCTGAACTGTTTTAGTTTTAATTTTATAGATTGATTCCTTTATTCTAAGCTTCTAAATTAGCACACGGAAGTCCATTTTTATGAAGAATAGTAACTAAGAAGCAACAGAACGTTGAATGTCTTTGTTTTTTAAATGACTCTTTTTAAAGTTTTGTTGCTGAAGTTCTGCATGTCTGCTGTCTTTAATTATACCAAAACTGAGAGACAATTCAACCTTTTCATATAAAACCCTCTCATGACATTACCTCAATTTTCTCTACAACGTAACACTACATCAAATCAAAAATGCCTTGAATGTGTAGTGGTTTCTTGCAAATATCTGCAAAATATCTGTAGTTGTACCTGCATTTTGTATCTGTACCTGGATCTGTAACTGCAAAATATCTGTAGTTGTTGTTTTTTTGCATTTATTTGGATCAAAGTAATTGAACTTGACTTTATGGATCAATTTGCACATGACTAAAATGAAGCTACTGTCTTGGATGTTTCTGTGTCTATACTTGGACCCACAGACAAAAGGCCACTCGTAACTAATGTTGAATAGGCATGCTAAAATCTGCACCAAAACTATGACATCATAGCACATGTTTTGTTGATTTCACGTCACAACTGCTTAAAGGACAAATTTATAAGGGCCCACAGTGGAAAAGTCAACTTCAGACTGTAGATTTTCTGGAGTGTTTATTTGTGTTGTGTCTTCTATACCAATTAGTGTTCCTTTATATTTAGCTGGTATCCCTTTATTTCCTCTTTCATCACTGTAAACGCTATATGAAACAGGTATTGTTTCCTTCTTTTATCGGAATATTTAAACCCTTCTAAAAGTACAATAGCCCCACTTCTGTACTAGGCCCATAATTCTTTGAAATATGGAAAGTAAAGCCTGATCTTATCCTCCTGCAAATTACTTCAAAGCTAAGCCTGCAGCCTACGGCTCATTTCTGAATGTGTGCATGCGTGTGTCTGTTTGGAGATGGGAGTGAAAGAGGATATCTTGTGCTGCACAGAAGTTTCAGGAAATGCTGCTATAGGAGCCTGATGTAGCTGCAGGGTAATACTCCATACATACTCATATTTGCAGATGCAGTCTCACAAGCTGTTCTTATTTCGATGTTGAATTTGTGTCCGTTTACTGAAGAAAAGCCTAATTACAAGTTAATTTAACATACCTCCTGTAATCCTAGAAATCCAAGAAATTACACTTTGCCCCATCAGGACCAGATTTACTCTACTGGTTCTTACAGTTTTACTGTTTATACTGGGAAGGCTCAGTGATGTATACCAACCCACAGAGTGTTTGACAGACTGGTGTTTTAAAGTTCCTACATGGCCCACCTCACTACTTGCGAATGCTTATGTGTGGAGCATTTCTTATCCCCCCACCCACCCACCTCAACATAAGTCCATCCATGCATGTGTGTGCGCTCAGCTATGATGTCATTAAGATCAATTAGCGTTGGAACTGCAGGGCTAGTTAGAGGCCTGCTGATGGATTGGAAACATCCACAGGGCAAACTAACACTTCTTCAGTTACATCTTCTCTCCTCTCCTCATTTTTCAAGTCACATACACTGTGTATAACAGCCCATTGCTTTGCTACCAGATGAGTGTGTGTATATGTGGGTGTGGGTGTGTGAGTCCACAAACTTTGGTAAAAGTGTGTCCTTGTATGGCTGGGTGTGTATGTGTGTTCTTTTGTGAGGCTGTAAGTGGATTTGATTTCAAAGGTATGTCTTAGGCCCATTTGAATCATTAAGTGTGATTAGTGGACAGAGAAGTAGGCCTTCTACTTGCTCTTTATCCACAGAAAAAAAAGTTCAGTACTGCCATCTTTGTCTTGGCCAAAAGATGGGTGGGAAATGTCTCCCTTCCTCACAGGCTTTTTCTTAACTGTTTTTGTTTCTTTTTCTGTTCTAGTTATTTAATTTTTTTCTGAGTTTATTTAAAAAGTATCTGCTAAAATGCAGCTTGTAACGACTTTACTGCATACTGAAACTTTTTTACTGCACACTTGATGACATATCTTTTTTTCCTAAAAGTCTGTGCCCCAAGCTGACTTGTATTATACAGAATAACTTGAATCTTTGATTAAGGGTCATGGAAGTTAAAAATCAAAGACTTTCAAGTCTAATCCTTCCACTTTTACTTATAATGATGAGATGAGGATTTTTTTTGTTTCAAACAGAAACACAGTGTGTTTCTTGAAACTGTACCCACATAAAGATAAAACTCATCAACTCTGTAGTAGCAAGAGTTTCACTTGTCTTTTACTGATTGTTTAAAGAGGAGGTATTATATATTTCCCATGCCAATATTGTCACTTTATTGCAAAATCAAGTATCAATGTTACCCTCTGTTGTTATGACAAATGCTGTATCAAAAAAAAACTTAAAAGAAATTTGACTTCTCATTTGTTGCCTTGAAATTGGCCTCTGCCTCTTCAAGAACCTCTTACCCTTTCTAACACTCCCCCTTCAGCACATTATCACAACAATGCGTTTCCATGCCATCCATTGATGTTGTTTACAACCGTTCTTCGAAGCATTGTACTTCGTATGATAAGCTCAGCAGACATACAGTTCCACTAGGTGTTTGCTAATTGCTGCTGCCTCTAGTCTGGTGGAGCTGTGTGGGGGAGGTAGGGGAGGGGTGCTATGTGGGGCAGGAGCTCTGCTGAGGACTGAAGCTCCAAGGAGGAGCTTTGGGTAAATAGGTGCCACATTGTATGAGCAGGCATTTCGGCACCCCCGAATAGCTGTGAGGGGGGTTAAAGATTTCTTAAACATGCATGAATGAATCCAAAGCAACCTCCTTTAAAGTTATTAAATACTTGTGTATTTCAAACTTCACTGACAATTGTGTAAAAATAAAAATAAATTCTGTAACAAATCAGAAGTTGAAGACCTGTATAAACAAAAACTGGATGTGTTGGAGATGCAACAGTCTTGTTTTTTTCCTTCATTTCAGGGCCAGTGATGGACTGGTGATTTGTTCAGGGTGTTACCTCCCTTCTTGGACCCTAATTGGGACATAGCAGGAAGAATGGAAATAATACTTTTCTGATACATCTACAGTCATAAAAATATTAGAATAACTGTATTTTGGATATGGATTTTTAAAATAAATTTTAACAACAATGAAAAAAATCGATTTATATAAATAAACAATAATGAACAACACAGCATGCATATTCTTAAAATATTTTTTTTTTTGCTTTAGTTTTTATATTTTTTACACTGGCCCTGGAGAAACGCTCCTTCAATTGCTGCATGATAACTGTACGCACGGCAGATTGACAGTCAACCTGGATTATGTTTGATTTGATAAAATGGACAAAAAGACCTTCTAAAATTTCCTGTAAAATCTTTTTAAAAAATTCTGTTTCTGGTGAGGAATGATTTACAACAGTGGGATCAAATCATAAACATATGAACATTGTTATTTAGTATTTTGAAGGATGTTTGGCCTGTTTAAAGTTTTGACATTTAGTTTGGTGTGCTCCTGACGATTGGAGTGAGACTGTACACCATGGTGAGATAGGAAAAGCTGTCTGAGGCCTTTGGGAAAAAAAGATTGTAGCAGCTTGTGAGCCTAGTAAGTGATTAAAAGAGGATTTAAAAGAATTTTAAATCAACCATTTCACTGTATGAAAACTATGGATTATAGCACATTCAAAACAGCTGTCAACATGCCCTGGTTTGGCCGTCCAAGCAAGTTCATGCTAAAAGAAGACTTGCTAAAAGTGTTCTTCAAAGACCCTAAAATATCACCACAGGATCACAGCGGGACCTGACCATCTCAGCATCATGTTAGAAGGAACTTGAGGAAAATGTGAGACCATCTGGAAAAAAAAATTAAAACTAAAGCAGAGCTTGACCCTGCCACATGAAAACAACCCTAAAAGATACCAGTAAATCCAACAAAGACTGGCTGAGAATTAAGATGTGGGGGGATCTGAACAAAGCTGTACATGCCAAAAACATTTCAACCATCTTGCAGCTGAATGTGAGAAGAGAGGAAAATGTTCCTAGGTCAAAGACCAGTCGATGGACTTCAACAAGCCTCTAACGGAACTTATTATATCTAAAGTAAATAAGACTAGCTGCTAAGGGTAGGGTGTCCTAACTTTGTCATAATGGAGAATACACAATATTGTCTGTCTTTTGTTTAATGAGTTAACCAAGGTTAATATTTGGTGTCTCTTTGTAATCAGTTCACTGTTTTTTGCAGAGATAATATAGATTAGGTATTTCTGTGTAAACATTTCTTTTGGAAAAAAAAGAATATTTCTTGGTGTGTCCTTTTTTCACTTGACTGTATCAAGATGAAGGATGAAGGGTAGATTTAGATAGTAACCATCAATGTAGGCCATTTGTGGGCTGAATCCCTGTGAGTTTATCAGAACTTGGACTGGAAAATATGCTGTTTCTATCAACATGGGTGTGGCTGGGTCCTGGTCATTTAGTCCGTTAATCATTCATACCTTATATGTATAGGCATAGGACTACAGGAAACTATTTATAAGGTAAAATCTTAGTTAATATAACTGTTTTGTGTTAGACTCTAATCCTTCTCTTCTCATAGCTGTTTCTAGTCCTGTGTGTTGTGTTCACTGCCTAGAGTTTGTTTTAGGTAACAGCCATCACTTCTCAGCACTTATCCCCACACCGCACACCACAAGTAATAACTGTTTTAAGATGCTATCAGGCAGCACTTAGGGGAATGTGTTTTTGCAGATCTGTGCATGTATATTTTTTTTGCTCTGGAAATGTGTGTGTGTGTGTGTGTGTGTGTGTGTGTGTGTGTGTGTGTGTGTGTGTGTGTGTGTGTGTGTGTGTGTGTGTTTATGTGTCAACAGCCACAGACATGTATTCCCAAATTAGTCTGTGGTTTTGTCTGAGTTTTGGAAAAAGGAACTCTCTGAAGCAACTGAAAGATGTGATGAATTTGTGTGTGTGCTTGTGTGTGTTTGTATGCCTGCTGGCCTTCCTGTTAACCTGATCCACGCTTGTGTAAAGCTGTGAATGCTGAGAAATCAGGAAAAGAGTGAAGTCACAATGTGCTTAAGGCCAAATTTCTCATATCAGTTACAAGTTGCAAGCACACACATACCCTCACAATATTTTTTTCACCTAAGATCTCCCTATCTAACCAGTTTTTTTTTTTTTTTTTTTTAAATAAATATGCACCTTTTTCCATTTCTTCTCATTCTGTTTTTAATAGATTAGATATGTTTGGTTCTAATCTTATTGTTCAAATACATGCAAGTCTTGTTGCACATGTCAAAGAAATCTACTATTTTATCGAGGAGAAAGGCGTACCTTTTTTGGGGACGTGTTTATCAAATGTCTATGATAAACCCAAAAACCTGCATAGGATGCAGTCAACTGCCTGAATTCCTCAAACTCAACACTTTAAAGTACTGAAGTTTTGTATCATGGAGCTCTTTCCCTGAATAAAAAAGATCCTTTGATCACACTTGAGCCCTACAAGATCAAGAAGTGAGCAATATCAAACTTGAATACTGTCTGGGATTACGCAAAAACAATGGAAAAACTTCTGCGTGTTAACAAATTTCTTAAGTTTACAACCTCATAATGAAGGGGCAGTGCTGCTCCTCCTGCTGTGTTAGCACTGTGTACAAGCAAACAGAGAGAAACAGAGCTGTGGTTGCAGCTTCTATTGAAGCATGTGCACAGATTTAAGTCTGGTGTGCAGCTTTATATATCTGAGCACATGTTTTTACTGTATTGCATAGCCTCTTCATCTGGTCTTCATTTGGTTACAAATGTTTCAGTGCTTCTGTACTTCACTGCCTCCACATGCTTGTCAGACAAAAGGCCAAGATGAGTAGGAATGAGACATTTAAATCTGTGACACAAAGCTGAGTGCATCAGCATGTGTTGATTTTAAAGATACGTAACACCATCTATTGACACAATATGTAGAATGCCTGGGATGCTTTGTGCATTGCTAGTTTATGCATATATTAGAGATATAATAGTCTACTGTTCAGTTTATTCTTCAGTTTGGGATATAATGGTTTACTTATAAATGAGAATTAATATAAATTTTATGTCCACACTGATAAACTAGACCTCTAATTGCACCTTATTTTTTGAGAGATCAAGCTAATCAGAGCAGGCGATTTTTAACGAAAAAAAACACAAAACTTAAAAGAAACTATAGTACAGCAATATAGAGCACTGCCAGGTAACAAAAACATTAAAATATTTGATAAAGGAACAAATTATTTCAATAAAATTGATAAAGGTCGGTTTTAAAACTCAATAAAGCAGCCAATACATGTGACCTGGCAGGATGTGGGGCCAACATTATTCAGGCATTTTACAAGATGGAAAAGAGATGGGATCCAGTTGTGTAAACTTGATTTGTAATATTTTTTCTTTTGCTGAAACATATTTGAACTAGTAACTCTACTGCAAGTGGGTCTTTTACATAAATATGCAGTACTGTTTGTTAAGAAAATGTCTCTTTCAAAATTATTCACTACAGAAATAAATATGGTGATCTTTTTTTGGTCTATATTGGTCAGCTCGAAATAAGGGAATCCAGACAAACAAAACAAGAGGAGAAAATACAGAGATTAAGGAAATATCACAGAGGATATCAAGAACAAACTCAAAAACAGACAAGTGTCAGAGTTTATCTACTCCATCTTTTACCTACTTTCTTTTGCTGTCGTCTTTCTAGGAATTTAACAGAAATAGTCTTATTCTCTTCTGCCACATTACCTTCATATCTTTTTGTCTTTTTACTAGTTGCTTCCTTTCCCTGTTCTGATATCTACTGTTGAGGAAGGGAACTGGTTGGGAGCTTTTATGTCTGCACTACTTCACATGTCTTGGAGAACACATGTCTGTGTTTTCTCAGATAAAAAAAGCCTGACTTACTCCATTCCTTATATGTTATCTGGTTTTCTTCATTCATTCTACATCCACTTTTTCTAATGCCTCACATTAACAACTAAGATCCTGTTTTCGTAGTTATCTGGTTCTGAATTTGGTCTTTATATTGTCCATGATATTTCCATAATTTCAGGATTTTCTAGGCTAGTTTTGTTTTCCAGGATTCAGACAACTGCACCTAAAAAAGAAAAAAAAATCATGAAGCATGTAAAAATGAATGCACAAAAGCGTTCTTTACAATAATTTTATTGTACCCACTGTTAACAATGTTTTTGCACATTTTGCACCTATCATCAAATCAATCTTGTCTCATTCACAAAGCAAAGCAAATAGCGTGATGCAAACATGCTCATCAATTGCAACCAGTCTGAGCAGTTTCCACTCTGACTCACTTCACAACACAACCTTAATGTGACTTAATGGGCTTAAAACACAGCAGGAACAAAAGTGACAGAAAAGCACAAAACCAATTTCCATACAGCTCCATGGGCCTGAAAGATAAAGTTCTGAAGCACCTTTAAAATGTGCAAGAACAGAGTTTTATTGTATTGCGGAGGAATTTGACATGGGTGACATTCTAAATTGATAAGTAATGTGGATGTTTTCAATGCATTGCCGCAGATTAACTTAAAGATAAACACTGTAATTGATTAAACCACAAAATCACTACATGGAGTTCTAAGACCAGATGCCAAATAGCAGAAGAACAGAGTTTTCTTTTTGTCCCTATTTTTTTATTTATTTATTTTTTTATGTGTTCCAGTTGCAATCAGCTTTCATTAGATGGTGCATATTTCAGACTGACTGGGCGCTGCAAACAGCACTAGTGCTTGAAGGTTTGGCAGCAGTTTATATAAAGAGACAAATATTACAACAACTTTTTTGTCAAGATCTCGGCATATCCTCTCATTTAAATGAAATTAAACGGCATCAGTGCAGAGAGACCTTTCATTCTTAGCAGCACAATTTGAAGAGTAAATCTCAGTTTGCATGAACTCTAGGGGTTAGATCAATACTCAAAATTTGATGGATCACAGAATGAGCAAAAAAAGATAAAAAGTGATATAACAGAAAAAAACTCAGAGGCAATTATTATATATTATTCTGTGAGCAGGACAAATTTAGTACAGGTGAGCCTCTCTGAAGTGCTTTCTCCATAAAGTAAAACACACACATGACTAAAATGGATTCAGAAAAGCATATTATGAAATATGGGTATATTTAGACCATGTACTGAATTAGTTATTTTCTATGACGAAGTACCTGCCAAACCTTTAAGTGCACATTATCATTTAAAAGATTTTAGGTACAAAATGTGCTGTCAAACATAACTTTCATCTTACATCCATTGATTGTCTTTTCTTTATAAAATAAGTTTCTGTCAAACTAAATCTCTTTACCATGACACTATGTTGGACCTCCAGCCATGAAGGACCGAATATAGGAGACTGGTATAACTAATGATTTAACAGTGCACTGCATTAACCTACTTTTAGCTTTAACAGGAAGAGGAGTTTCAGGAAGGAAACTCTATGATGTCATGGGGACTCTATCACCTATGGGGTGCCATTTGTAAAGTTACATAGTAACAGTTTGATAGCAATATTTTGGTTTATTTAGCCTGTCATACAGGAAAAAAATGGCTGTTTATTTTTCAAAGTCATATTTTCATTATGTTATTCAGACATTTATAAATATCAGAGTTCCAAACTAAATATGTAATTCACAAGCTAAATATTTAGTTAGTTTAAAAAAACCAGTTTGTTAGGAAGCTAAATATTTAGTTTGCTTGCTTAATATTTAGTTCCAAACTAAATGTTTAAGACTGAGCTAAATATTTAGTTTACAAAATAAATATTTAGCTCCAAATTAAATATTTAGCTTGTTAACTAAATATGTACTTTCAAAGTAAATATTTATTTTTCAAATTAAATATTTAGTTCTAAACTAAATATTTAATTTCCAAACTAAATATTTAGCTCAGACTGAAATATTTAGTCAGCAAGCAAAATATTTAGGTTCCAGCTAAATATTTAGCTTGCTTCAATTCAATTCAGTTTATTTATATTATGTCAATTCATAACAAATGTCGTCCTGAGGCACTTGACACACACACAAAAAAAATTCAATCATACATTCCAACTGATCCTAGTTATCAAACAGTACAGTCGCTCAATTAAGTATTCAAAGTAGTTCAAAAATTTTCTAAGGAAACCCAGCAGATTACATCAAGTCATTGACTTGCAGAAATCACTCCTCCTAGACCAGCACATAGTGACCGCATGGCGTTGTGTCATTAACTTTACAGCAATCCCTCATAGCGAGCATGCATGTAGTGACAGTGAAGGATTATTTTCAATGTTCATGAAAGTAAAAAGTTAATAGCAGGAGAAGGAGAACAATGCTAACTAAATTGCTACCTAAATATTTAGGTCCAAGCTAAATATTTAGCTAATATGCAAATTAGCTTGCCAATAAGTGGAAGTGGAATACCAAAATAAAAGCTGCGGTTTGCGGATGTCTATATACACTTCACTGACAGTGGGATTGAATTGCTTCAGACGTCGCTGAAGTACTTTTTTTTTTTTTTTTTTATGCTTGTTTTTTTTTTGGTCATCGATTCTTTTCCTCTCAACATGTCCAACGCATTAGCTGAAAACATAGTACGTGCCATTTTAATGGCTATAGAAATGTTTACTCACTGATCTACAGCAACAGTTTCTGCAGTAACATCCGCCACTGCAGTCAAGCCAGAACTTTTCTGGTTCATGTTCATTTACTCTTAAGTTGTTTTAGAGCAGCTATTGAAGTTTAAGACTTCCTATTTATTCATTTGTAAGATAAAATTATTTATATGAACATTAATCAATAATACTTATCAAGTTTATCAATGTGTCTAAATTAAATCTTAAATTAATTTAGAGCTAATTAGCTTTGCCAACAAAACTCTTCAATACAATCCTTGGTTTTTAAGCATACACATTCATTCTGGACAGTGACATCATTGTATCATTTTATTGGTTCTATTTTTATTTATTTATTTTTTTTACTGTTTTTACTTTTAGTAATTTTAGTTTCATTATTCTTTTATCTTTTTCTCGGTAGTTCTATTTGAGTGTTACTGGCATAACCAGTTTGTTGACTGCTTAACTGTAAGGTTGAATTATTGTTGTTTATAAACTCTTGTAGTAACTCCAAATCAGTCACACCTTTGTGGAATCAGTGTCACCAGTTAGGTAGTAACACTTATTGTGAATCAATTTCACCTGCTGCTGCGCAAATGGAACATACAACAGGTGGAAATGAGAGGCAATTAGCAAGACAATCCCTATAAAAGAGTGATTCTGCAGGTGGTGACCACAGATCACTTCTCTGTTCTCATCCTTTCTGGTTGAACTTTTAGTCACTTTTTCATTTTGTCAGTGCTGTCACACGTAGAGGCATCATGAGGCATTTTTTACAGCCCACTGAAGTTGCTCATGTAGTGCAGCTAATCCAAGACAGAACATCAATGTGAGCGGTGCTAAGAAGATTTGCCATGTCTCTCAGCATAGTGTCCAGAGCATGGAATAGGTACCAGGAGATACCTATTCCAGTACACCAGGAGACATGGAGGGGGCCGTAGGAGGGCTACAACCCAGCAGCAGGACTGCTACCTCATCCTTTGTGCAAGGAGGAACAGGAGATCCACTGCCAGGGCCCTATAAAAGGACCTCCAGCAGGCCACTAATGTGCATGTTTCTACTCAAACTGACAGAAACAGACTCCATGAGGGTGGCATGAGGGCCCAACATCTACATTTATGGCCTGTGCTTACAGCCCAACACTGTGCAGCATGACTGGTGTTTGCTAGGGAACACCAAAATTGGAAAATTTGCCATTGGCTCCCTGTGCTCTTCACGGGTGAAAGCAAGTTTACACTGAGCACATGTGACAGAGTCTGGAGACACCATGGAGAACCTTATGCTGCCTGCAACATCCTCCAGCATGACCAGTTTGGTGGTGGGTCAGTGATGGTGTGGGGAAGCATTTCTTTGGATGGCCACACAGTCCTCCATGTGCTAGCCAGAGGTGCCCTGACTGCCATAAGGTACCAGGATGAGATCCTCAGACCCATTGTGAGACCATATGCTGGTGCAGTGGGCCCTGGGGTCCTTCTTATGCATGATAATGTTAGGCCTCATGTGGCTGAAGTGTGTCAGCAGTTCCTGCATGATGAGGGCATTGATGTTATGGACTGGCCTGCCTGTTCCCCAGACCTGAATCCATTTAAGCACATCTGGGACATCATGTTTCGGTCAACCCACCAATGCCACGTCGCACCACAGACTGTTCAGGAGCTAACTGATGCTCTAATCCATGTCTGGGAAGAGATCCCTCAGGAGAACATCCACCGTCTCATCAGGAGCATGCCCAGGCATTGTCGGGAGGTTATACAGGCACGTGGAGGCCACACGCACTACTGAGCCTCATTTAGACTTGTCTTAAGGAATATTCACTGACGCTGAGTCAGCCTGTCATGTTATTTTCCACTTTCATATTGAGTATGAATCCAAATCCAGATCTCCATGGTGTAATAACTTTGATTTACATTGATAATTTTTGTTTTCTTCTCAGTCAATTCCACTGTGTTAATAATAAAGTTTTTCAATGAGAATATTTAATTAACTGAGATCTAGGATGTGTTATTTTAGTGTTCCCTTTAACTTTGTGAGCAGTGTAGACGAGACGTTATCTGTATTTATTCCATACACTTATAGTATCTCGCTGTTCAGAAAACACCAGAGCTGGTCTTATGCCTTCATCTATTATTTTAAAACCTGAGCCTCATCAGGCTGGTATTTTATAAATAGTAACTGAGACTGAACTATTTGGCTATTATTTTCTTGCTGATCAAGTAGTGCTCCGACTTAGTAATTTTGATCTAAATTACTGGTTTAACAAATAATTACAATAACTGCCCTAAGCAATTATTATAGTTATTTGAGGCCAAAACTAAACTCCTATTACTGCACAACATGTACTATGGACCTTCATATAGTAACATGAGTGAGCCACACAGCAATAGTAATAACTTACAAATTATTTGAAAAGGTTCTTTCTAAAGAATAAAATTATGACTTACCAAAAGTTGCATTTTCATTGTCAAAACTTTGATAAGGAGTACATCCCTTTCCAATAGAGCTCAGAAGTCTCATGTATACATCTACTAAAATCTGATTTGTTGGTGTCACATATTGACATCAACACTGAGGTAAAACTTAAGCCTTTTTTTTTATTCAAAAAAGAGGAATATTTCCCCCTGAAAACTGGTGTTGGATCATGGATACTGTTGGCTATATTTTTATGTGTAGATGCCACCTACTCACACTTGCAGAGCACAGAATTGTTTCTCAGGCTCTGCAGTATTCTGGAGTCATAGTTTGGGCCCCTCGTCAATCAGCAGGTCATTAGAGCTATTTAATGAACCCCTCCTCCTTGTCCTTCATTTTCTCCTCTCTTTTCCTCTACCTTCCCTCTCTTTTTAGTCTCCATTACCTCTCTTCATCATATTCTGAGGCCTTTCATCTAATTCTGCTTATGCTTACATTCTTCTGTAGGCCTGCTCTGTTTATGTCTCCTTTTTAGGAATTTAACAAAAAAAATATTCTTATTCTCTTCTTCCAAGTTACCTTAGAATCTCCTTGTTTTATAACTTGTTGCTTCCTCACCCTGTTCTGATATCTGCTGCAGAGGAAGGGAACTGGTTGGGATCCTTCTGGTCTGCACTACTTCACGTGTCTTGGTGTCCAATCGTCTGTGTTTTCTCAGATAACAAAAAAGCCTGACTCACTTCATTCCTTTTAAGTTATCTGCTGTTCGTCATTCTTTCTGCATTCACCACTTCTTTCACTCCCACATTGTCTTCTAAGCAGTTTTTTCATAAATTCTTTGCATTTTTCCATCATAACTTATCCCTCTTTAAGTTCTTCTTGACTCACTCTGTCATTATTTCTCAGAAGAAACAATTAGCCACCATATCCGATTCATCCATTATCTATGTGCCAGACCAAATGTTCTTTATCATTTGTCAAGTGACATCACTCACCAAGTGACCCCTAAGTCCCAAAATCCCACAAGACACAGATTTAGGCTTTCAGCTGACAGCTGCTCTGAAATAATGCTGAATATGATTGATTAGTTGTTGGAGGGTGAGTCATCCAAGAAAAAGATTGTTCCATTTTCTATCTTAATGATGCTAAAGTTTTGCTTATGGCATGATTAATTCAGAGATATTCCTTTGATGCAAACTTTTATTCACAGAAAATTTAATATATGGGCGAAACCTCTCCTGTTTGTTTCAAGAACTGACTGTTGTCTCTGAAAGTCTTTAAAAATGTGTTGACCATAAGATTATTTGCGGATTAGCATGTGTTGCTCAAAGACTAATCAGCTGTCATTATAAATGTATTGATTCTTTGTTAAATTAATTGTAACAAAAATTGAAATTTTTTTTCTCAAAATAAATCCAGCTTTTCACTTTTTATATGCAAAGGACCAACACACATTTTTTTTTCACTGTTTTCTCACAAATTCCTTGATCTTTTCACTTTAAAATTCATTATTCAAGATATCTATTGAATACATCACTGTTTACTTTATCAAAAACCTGACTTTCCGGCTCTGTCAGCACTTTTTTATTTACTTACGAAGCCATTCCACAAAGCTACCTCCATGCTTTCCTGCAGTGTTAGTTATCAGTTTAACCATTCGCAACCATGGCTCACCTAACTTGCACCTCTCATCTGGAATATCACATCATTGTTTTCATGGTCTCAGTTTTAGTTTTTAATTATTAATCTTATTGATATAAAGTGTCTTTGTCATGATTTTTAATGATCTCTATTTGTTGAGTGTATTGTATTCTATTGGACTGGATCTACATGGGCACCATTAAAAATAATGGTTCTGAGGATGTGTGGTATGCCTTTTCCAGATTTTTTTCCTTTTTTATCAATGTTAAACTCTCTCTTGTTGCTTGGCTCACAAACCATACTTAGATTAATCCAACAAAACATGTTCTCAAGTGCATAATTAGCTTTCAGAAAGCAAAGTGCTTTAGAAATGTCAAAAAATTCTCCCATTAAGACAATGTTTTGAATTTTGGACAAATTAAAAGCACTATAAAGTTGTTTTTTCTCTTCATTTGAAGGCCTGATTCCTGTTATTTTGGCTATACTTAATATGATGGTCTGAGAGAAAAGTTAAGGCTCACAGAGTGCAATGAGCTGCAGCTACATTTCTCTGCTTTTTTCTGTTGTACCTGCAAGCCAACAGTTCTCAGCAGGTATTCAGATATTAACAGAACTGGGGTATTGACCTTACTCAGAATAATGTAGTAGTTGTGATGTTTGGGGCAAGGGAGAGGTATAGCTTATCAATAGCATGTCCCCACAGTTGGTCTAATAGCCTGACCTGTACACATACACGCACAGCAGTCACCAAGGTGTTGCTATGGAGGATAAATCTCATGACTCCTTTCTGCATAAAGAAGCTAAAGTTTGCCCTTAAAGTTTCTCAGTTTACAGCTGGTTCACTCCAAAAGAGCCTGGTTTATGTGATCCGTTCATGTTCGTCATGTAAAATATTGCATTGTTCAGTTCTCTCAAAAGGTATCAGATATCAGAAATGACCTTGTCTGAATATGTTCGTGCACAACAATACTAAAAAGAAGGGACAATGATCTAAAAATGGGAAACTAATTTTAGTTCAATTTGTTTTGAGTAGTCTGTCAAGAGAAAAAAAATTACTCACCTGATAAACCAGGTGCACTAAACCTCCGAACTGCAAAAATTTCAAACTTTGACCTTTCAAAGTCTACCCTCAAATTCCTAGACTGTAATTCCAAGCACCACGTTGGAGATATGTGTGTAGTTATGCTTTTACATGCTACTCTGAGTACTAATGATCATTGGGTTGTCCCAAAATCAATCAATCACTTAAAAGGGCACATTTCTCTAATGGTGGACCTCTGTAAATTGCTAAAGGTTATGTAACTGAATGCAAATTTATTTCTCTTTTACCCCATAACAATCTAAACACCAAATGAAACAGAATTGACTTAAACAAGTTATTCCAAATGTAGCTGAAGTATATTTGTGTTGGTTTGCCCTTAACACTGCAAGTTAATTTCACAATTATGCTGGACAATATTTTCCCACTTAGTCTTTAAATTATCTCTGTAAATAAAAATTAAACACAATAATTAATGGCAATAAGTCTGCTGTGAATGTGCAATGTATTACATGCTTTCTGAGAGTCCCCCTTGTTTCTCCACAGCATGTGGAAGTAATAACAACCTGAAATGTGTTTGTCATTAAAGCAGCGTCAGCAGCGCATATGAACATGGTCAGGATACGCAGACAAATTAGCCCATTTCCCTCAACAAGCACAGGCGCGCTCGATGCTCTCTCTCTCTCACTCACACACACACACACACACACACACACACACACACACACACACACACACACACACACACACACACACAAAGTGTTTGTACACACAGCAAGGACATCAAAACCAAGCATGCATGTGCTCTTTTTTTAACAAGCACATTTCTGCCCAATAAAAACTCCAATAACGACTCTTTGTATTACTTAGTGGATGATGTTTTTATGACAAAAAAATTTATAAATTTAGACTAAAATGTGCATTATGTTGTGTTTGTGTAAATAGCACCATGTGGAGCCACACATAGAGGATTTTGCATAAGTAAAATTTTGACAATTACACTTTCAATTGTGGTGGTTTCCTGTTGGGTGTGTGCACAAGTCTATGTTAGTGTATTTGAACGGAAGGGTTTGGTTTCCCATGTCCTGATTGGACAAAGTCTGAGGAAAACCCCCTCTGGTCCTATTCTCTGTTGTCACACTTTTCCTTCATAAATCTGCCAATGAACATCACATGGTTTATTCTGAATACAGAAAGGAAATACAAAAGGTAAGTGTGTGTCTGAGTTTGTGTAAAAGAAAAAAAAAGATCTCGACCTTTTTAGCATTTTATTATGTTACAATGTCAAACTTTCATGAATATTTTTTTGGACTTTCATGTTATGGTTGAACAGCAAACCGTCATTTGTTTTTTCTTTTTTTTTACTAATGAAAATCCGGAAAGTGTTTCATGTTGAAGCAATTAGTCCCTCTGATTTGAAGACTTTTGACATAAATCTCTACTATCTCTACATTTTTTCATCCATTGTTCTTCATTGAGCCTCTGTAAAGTTCAATTTTCTTGCAACATATTCTCAATTTGATTTAGGTCTGGACTTTGATTAGGCCGTTTTAACACAATATTTATTGAACAAAATCTTTCCATTTTAGCTCAAGCTGTATGATTAGGGTTGTCTGCTGAAACATGAACCTCTCCACCAGTACAATGTCTTCTGCAGCTTTTAACAGGGTTTCCTTCAGTATTGCCCTGGATTTAGCGCTTATCATTTTCCCACCAAACCAGCGATCTCATCCCATGCAGAAGAGAAGCATCCCCACAGCATGATGCATGCACTACCATATTCCTCTATTAGGGTGTTCTGTTCTATGTTCCCTACATGGCTTTTGCTAAACAATATTAGTTATGTCTTACTTTCAACAATGACTTTTCTATAAAGGCCAGATTTCTGGATTGATTTGTTCTGTTGACAGATTCCCCCACATGAGCTGTGGATCTCTACAGCTACCGTAGAATTACCATGGGCCTCTTTACTGTTTCTCAGGTTAATGATCTTCTTGCCCACTCTGTCGGTTTAGCTGGAGCTCTATGACTTTGAAGGTTTGTAGTTGTACAATGCTTATTCAACTTTTTTCCTGGCCTGTCCTTTGTGTTCCTTGGTCCTGTTTGTTCACTAATGTTCTCTAACCACCTGAGGTCTTCACAGAACAACTATATTTATACTGAGATAAAATTACACACAGTTGGATTTTATTTTTAAAACCATGTATCCCTTTGCTTCCACCTCAAAGTTACACACTATTTTCTAATGGTCTAACACATAGACCTCTATGAAATACCTTGAAGGTTGTGATTTTAACATGACAAAATATGGAATAGTTTGATGTGTATTAATACTTTTTCATGGCACTGTAGGAGACATTCTTAAACATCTGCAGTATGATTTTCAACTCAGAAAATCTGATGGAGTTGTGTGAGGCAATAATGCAAACACCACAATATTATGAACCTGAGATACGCACACAAATACTCATGGCTGGCTTTGTCACAGTCACTGTTGATCCTGGTTCTGATCCACACAGGGTGAGGGATGTTTGGATGTTCTGTGAATAATAGCAAGATATGTACGCTGTTTGGCAGAGTGCTGCTTTAAGCATATTTGTGCTTGTAGTAAGATGTAATACTGGCAGGAGCTGCAGAAACACAACGACCAAAATAGATTAATGACTAACTAAATGTCCATTTAAGGTCTTGAGTCTCTTCAATGTTTAAGGAGTACAACTGTGATATTTGGAAAAGTGGAGGAGAGCACACTGTGTTGCTGGAATACATTGTCTTTTCTAGAAAAGATCAATCACATTAAATTATAACTTGTGTGTTACGTATTACAATCAATTGAGAGTGATGGGGGTGGAGTTCTAACTACCATAACTACAAAGGCATTGGAAGTTATTATTAATTACCATCTGTCCCAGGCCAAACACTTCCTGTTTCAAGTAAGTACACATGTTTTTTTTCTCTGCTGCCTATTAGCTGTGTATCTTTCTACCTGTAGTAAATTGAAAAGAAAAAGGAGTTTCCCCTGATTAGCTGTCACTCTTAGTTACCAAGCAGAGATTGGTGGTTTTTATTCAAACAGCACTTCATTAATTCTTACAAGAATGAGAACAGCACACAGACATATGTGACAAGTTCAGTGTCTGTTCGGTTTGTCTCTTCTAACAAGACAGAGTCGCTACCTACTTATACGACTCTTATCACTTAGGTTTCCCACAGGAGCTCTGGGAACCAACATTACTGGCTCAATATTGTAATTCTTAATTGGAATGACCAAACCTTTAACATAGAGGAGCACTCCATCCTTAAATTATGTGAACAATCTTTCTCCTACCACGCTCCAATTTGCATTATTCCCTGTTATTTCAGCTGCTAATTTTATGTTTTCTCTCAGTTTTTTTTCTCTCCAGAAAAACTATATCTAGTCTGACATTCTGTTTGGCACTGATACCTTCCTGGAGAAGGGCATCAGCTGAGATAATTCTGCCATCAACTAATCATTCTCCCTCTTCTATTAACGTTTTACTTTTCATGAACATAGAAAATAATCTTACATGAGTTCATCTGTTTCTTTTTGTGCATCTGCTCTGTGTTCTCAAACCCCAGTCGGTCGTGGCAGATGGCCGCTTGTACTGAGCCAGGTTCTGCTGGAGGTTTGTTCCTGTTAAAGGGGAGTTTTTCCTCTCCACTGTCATGATTGAGTTTTTTTTTTGTGTGTGTGTGTCAAGTGCCTCAGGACGACATTTGTTGTGAACTGACAATATAAATAAACCGAATTGATTTGAAGCAAACTAAATATTTAGCTGGAAGCTAAATATTTTGCAAAATTTTCTTAAGGAAAGTTGTCAGTAGGATATCAAGACATCAGGAGGAAGAGCTTTACTGATTTAGAATTTCTTCTGGCTTTTCATGGTTGAGTTGGTGAAATATAGCCATTTTCTCTGCATTTATGTCCGTAAGAGAACATTTTATCATAATATCTGTTTTACGAAGTGAGTCAACAGAGACTGTACTTTTAAAAATAACAGAGAAATGATCAGTCAGGGTGACATCAACTATAGAGACCTTGGAGATAATCAAGTCCAGGGTTTGTCCTCGATTGTGTGTTGGCTGTTTAACATGTTGAGTCAAAAGTTTTGAAGTACATCATTCAGCTTTTTTGCCTCTCTGTCTAAGAGTCATAATCAATGCATATACTAGATAAGAGCTCAAAATTTGCCACATATTTTGGGGTTTTGTATAAAGTGTCAGAGCGTGTTTAAACTACAAATCAAGTGGCTGGGTGGTTGGGTACCTCTTCTGTACATGTCTTGAAAGCTGCAAACAGGATTTGTGATGGCTTTATTTCAAAAAGAGCTTTCTTCTAGTCTTTCCTCAAGATTCAGGCAACTTAGCTACTCTGAAATTTATTTTAGGGTATCAGCCTTAAGAGGACAGAATACAAATGCATGCCCCATTTTTCAGGTTTTAAGTTTTACATCTTGTTCAAAAGTATTTGAAAAGAAAAACACTACATCTACTCAGACAGCTTTGTTGACAACTGACCAACTTACACACAGAAACATCTGTAACAAAAATGCTCATAGTGAGAGCTGAAACTCTTCATTTCCAGATCTGAAATAGCCTCCTGTGTAATGCATCACCACATCTGATCCCTTTTTTTACGCATTCTAAACATGATGCAAAAAATTATGTCCTGGCTTTGCATCTCCTATCATGTTCCTGAGTCTGTATAGATGGAGTAGAGGGTGGCATTTCTCTTTGTACTTTTATGTATGTGGACAGTGAGAAGTAGCAGAGCTGCAGACTTCAGGGCCACTGCTGAAAAAGAGATGACTGACAAGTTCATGGACAAAACAAACATGCAGCTATGTGCAGATGAGAAAAAGCTCAATAAGTGTGAATGAGTACAGAAAGAGAGGGGAGGAGTGACAGCTTTCATAGCCACAGCTGGATGACTAAGTTAATGATCGAACAGATGTTGGAGCCAGGTCCCTCTCTATCTAACAAGGCAGGGGCACTCAGCCTAAACTAATGCTCTTTTTTTAGAATCCCCTTCTCTTTTACATGGTCTGTTGCTGCTTAATTAGTGATAGGAGAGAGAGAGAGAGAGAGAGAGAGAGAGAGAGAGAGAGAGCGAGAGAGAGCGACGAAATGAAGGGGGGTAAAAGAAAGAAACTGCTGTTATTATTAACTGACAGATTGTTAAATTGCTAGCCTCTCTTTTCCTGTGCATAGTCACTTCCTGTCCATAAACTTGGTTATTTCCACACAGGAAGCCAAGGGCACATACTTATAGTAGCTGAAAATTGTGAAAGAGCTTACACAAAGTAACCCAGTGACTTTGTTCCATATTTTTGATGACGATCAATTGATTTGTGTCAAATTAATAACATGGATGCCTAAAGTTTATATATATATATATATATATATATATATATATATATATATATATATATATATATATATATATATATATATATATATATATATATATATATATAAAAAAAACTGATTTACCAGTTGCACCTAATTTAGAATTATACTGAAGCCTAAAGAAACTAGTACTTCCTTTGACTTAGTGGCGTTAATTTGTCATGTTGTGGTTACTGATGATGGCATGGAGTCAGTGAGTCACATGACAGTTCAACATGACTAATTAGGATAAAGTTGCTCCACAGGTAACCATCTGAAGCCATGTTACCATTATAAGCTCAGAGAAGCTCTGGTGTACAGAACTTTTTTTTTTTCTTTTGTTGTTTTTTTTTTTTTTTCGCTTTGGCACGTGGGAAACTTGTAACTTTGTGTCATACTACATATAGCTGCCAGATATCCATGGAGTTTAAAGACCTGTCATTTGAATGGTTAAGTTTAAAAATTTACTAATTTTGGATTGGCAAGATGAATAAGGAATAAGGTTTGTGTCCACAATTATGATTTTTTAAAAATTGCACACATTCAGAAGCTTCCACATTAATTAGCATCCTTAGTAAAAATGTTTAAAAATTCTCAAAGTGAAAAAAATTCTCTGAATTTGATTGCAGAATCTAATAGAGTATAAAAATCCTAACTTTGAATTCATTATGTTTAGATTGGTAAAAATTCCCACATATAGAAAAGTAATTTTAAATTAAACATGTCCACCACATTTATTGACATCTCTGTAAGCAGGGAAATAATTAATCTTGTCCTTTAACATTTCACAAAGTAGTGAGCATATACAGAGAGGTGTCTTTGACCATTGCTCTATGAACAAGTTCTGGTTCCTCTCTTATACTGTCTTCTTTTCAGCTCAATCCTCATGTTTCTACATGATTTAGGGACTAAGATGACCATGATAAAAGGTTAATTTTAAGTTTGGCGAACCATTTCCATGTTGATTTGGCTGCATCTTTAATTTTTGTTCAACTGAAAAACCCACTGAAACACATTTTCAGTTTAGTGGTAGATTCAGTGGGGGTGGGGTGGACATGCCGTGTCTCTCGATGTGAGCCCTGTGTGTAAAGCGGACAAGCACAGAGGCGCTGCCTGCAGCATGTGAACACCTCCTCTCTTCTCTCCTTATCTTCGCTGTCAGAAAGAGTCCTGCCCTACTGATGGGCCAGCTAACCATCCAGGTAGCAAACAAAACAAGTGTATTTGTCTCCTAAACCTCAAACCCAAAAGTTATAACTTCTCCTGCCCCAGTTTAGTCGAAACAGAGCAGCCAATCAGTGGCAGACCCTTCAGTCACCCCTTACGTCTTCTATGGCTGCCACTAGCTGCCAGAAGAATGTTTAATATGTAATTCTTAGATAAAATAAAATAAAGAAATAAATAACTTCAAATGTATCTCAAAGACTAGGTTATTACTTTTTCTAAAACTATCCCTGTCTCCTGTCTTTTTTTATTGCAAATACAAGTTCTGTCAGTTAAACATTTCATTTAGATACCAAATGAGCTGGCCAACATATTCATATGCTACTAAAATACCTTAAATAAAGTTCTGTTCCATTAAAGCAGGGCATGTAGCTTAAGTTGTATTTTCTATTTCAGTGTGTCAAAGTTTTGATGCAATGATCACAGTATTCTCATTTGTAAATATCAGACATCTTATTAGTTCTCAGGGCTCACAGTTAATCTCAATCATTTTAACTCTAAGAATAATTTATGTAATTTATGACCCTGGCTACAAGCAGAAGTGTAGATGATTCTTCTTATGGTCATATTCTGTGCTGCTGCATTGTTATACTTCCCATTATTGCCTATTTGTTTGCTTGAAAAACCAATCTGTAGAGTGTTGAATACTATCAAACATCTGCATCAAACAGAATATAGCTATTGATTTAAAATGGGTACATAAATATGTTTATCTATCTATCTATCTATCTATCTATCTATCTATCTATCTGTATATATATATATATATATATATATATATATATATATATATATATATATATATATATATATATATATATATATATATGTGTGTATTTATGTGACCACACCGCCTTCATTCTCTGCTGCAGTTAAATACCCCTTAAACCTGTGCTGCATCACACTTCCACGTATTCACAAGAGGTACTAAAAGGAATTTTCTGTGGAAATTTAAATGTGCTGGGGGGGACGCCGTTGAATGTTGTTCGCCCAGGGCGCCAAACAGGCTACAACCGCCCCTGTTAAGGATGGTGATACATTTACAGTTTTTGTTTGTTTTCTTTTTTTTTAATAAATGGTGTGCTATTATAAAAACAGTGTGTTCTCAAGCTAAGCCATTTCAAGACACTATAGCTGGATTCATATAATTAATAATGATGAAGAAAAGCCTGAATGCACTTCATAGTGCAAGTTTGAAACCCTGGTGAACAAACTATTGGACAAGTTATTGAAGAATAAATTACTTTGCGAAAAAACAATGTCAATTATTTTTTTCCTTTCTCTTTTTGCCCATCCTTGGTCTTCCCATTGCTTTCACCTCATACTTTTCTGCCACGCGGGACACCAATTGGTCGGACCACCTGTTGCTGCTAGCAACGGGGCCCTGGCAGGAGTATGTGATTGGACGGCAAGGTCATTAACCTCTGCATACAGAGAGTCATGATCCCTGGCAGGAGGGGGTGATGAGGACACACACACACACACACACACACACACACACACACACACACACACACACACACACACACACCGTCCTAATGGTCTCACACACACATGCATGCAATTTCCCCCACTGACACACACAAACAATCCTTCAAACCAAAATTAACCCACACCACAGACATCCAGACAAACACATGCATCTAAAAGCCCCCCCCCAACTCTGCTCCCCTCCTACTCTGAAGAAGCATTTAGTAAAACAGCAATTGGCTCTATTGAGAACCAGTCTCTTTTCTCCTCTTCTCTTTGTCCTCAGCTGATTGGCAATTTGTCTGGAGATGAATTAGTTAGCTGGTTTCACAGGGGTTGCTGAATGGAATAAACTCCTTAAAGCCAAAGAACTACAGAGCTAGTTAAGAGAGGAGGAAAACAGGAGAAAGAAAAGAGTTGGAATAGGCTCAGAGTAAATGAGAGGAGAGTGAAAAGAGTAAATGAGAGTCCCAACTGAAATGTTAGATCTGCCTCTCAAAAGGCTTAAACCAAAGACTGCATGCTTTAGCCAATAAAAATGATTAGCTGCTGCTTGGGTCCTATTGTAAAAGGGGCAGAGATTTTGCACAACTCATGGCTCTAACAAAGATGCCTGTGTGTCTCAGTAGGGTTCACATTTCTATAAGCTGAAATTGAATCTCATGTTGTAAGCAGGGACAACTGTTGGCTGTGGCATTATGTTGGATCTAACAGGATATAATGGATTAACAGTGTGTTGCAGAAAGTTAGACAAATACAATCTCATTTAAACTGAAAGTATCCATACTTATTTTGAATGAAAAAAATGGATGAAATGAGAATGTGAGAAGATCGTATCTGTTTACCTTGCCTTATTGACCCTTATTTGGTCATCCTTGTGAAGCTTCACAGCTTCTCGGCCACATGCAAATTGTTTTTTTTAAATTTTTTTTTTAGATAGTTTACTGTTTTTCTTGGTACTCTATATTTACAATAAATACAAAATTTCAGCTTAGATCTTTGTTGCCTTTCTGGCACTATCTACTATAACCAGTTTCAGCTAGGTGAGGTATCAATTTAGGCTTGTTGTGAAATTTATTTTTGGTAGAACTAAGTGCAGACTATACACTACTCTGATATTTAGTATGAATCCTCCTACCATAATAGTATTTAAATTAGCTAATAACATCACCTCTAACCCTGACTACGCTCTGAATCATGAATACAGACTGTTACCATCTGATCAAAGATGAAGGTTTCCACAGAATAATAAATAGAATAGAAATATCCTTTATTGTCCCACAATGGTGAAATTTCTGTGGAACAGCTTCAAGTGGCAGTGATCTAAAATATATATAAAAAAGAGAATAATGAATTTTTAAAAATACTGTACAGTAAGGCAAAATTTCAACATGAATACTGTGTAGTTGTAAAAAGTACTCCAGTCCAGAGGAATGTGCAACTGAGTTGGTTAATTAAAAATGTACAAGATGTGCATGTCTGTAGTGCACCTAGGATGCATGAAGCTGTCACTGAAGGAGCTCTCCAGCTCAGCAACAGCTTCATGCATGGGGTAGGAGACATTGTCCATCAGTGATGTTATTTTATCTGGAGCAACTAATGCTGAAATGAAAAGGAATAACAAACTGTTCCTGTTTTTAAGTCATAAAATAGTCAGGCCTTTTTGCTGAAAAATTTCAAATTTAATGCCAGTACATAATGGTGATTTTAAAAGTTCTTCTTCAAATTAATATTCACTTTTTTCATGAGCAAGTCCATATACTGTTGCTATGAAAGCTGTCGAAATACGCTGCACATTTCCTCTGAGAGTCCCCTCTGTTTTGTTGTTTTGGCACAGTTAAAAATATAAACCTTCTTGACAATGGCTCTTCCTGAAAGGCAGCATTTGATATCTTGCCTCTCTATTTCACTCACATGTACTGTCACAGAGATAAGATCCTCACACACTTCCGTTTGGGATGCCATCTTTTCCTTTGTATGCTGTCATTGTGTAGGGAGGATATTGCACCACTGCACATGAACATACATTGTGTGGTGCTCAAAAATCTGTACAGCTGTCATATTAGGATGTCTGTGTTTCTTTATGAGCTATGAGTTCTTACAACTAACTTACATTTGTTACTTCCATTTTCTCTAGCCTTGATTACAAAAACATTCTTTTCAGTGAAGGTAAACAGGAATGGATGACATTTCATACAGGCTCACTTGAAGCACTGGGTTGATCCAAGCTGAATGCTTGGGCTGTGCGGGGGGGATTATGTAAAATCGACTTTTTTGAGCCTTATATTTTATGTAATTCCTTCATCAAAAACATACCTGAATAGAATAGAAATATTCTTTATTGTCCCACGATGGGTAAATTGTGGTGTAACAGCAGCAGAGTGACAGTGACAAGCAATAACAGAAAACAGACTCACACAAAACATATAAAATGTGCATAAAAACAGAATAAAGAATAAAAAAAATGCTGTACAGTAAGGCTAAATTTCAGCATGATTACTATGTAGTTATAAAAAAATACTCCAGTTCAGAGGAATGTGCAATTGAGATGGTTAATTAAAAATGTACAAGATGTGCATGTCTCTGAACATTAAAAATACAATTTACAGTTGGTGACAATAGAAAAATGGTAAGTTGTACAGTTGTAGTATGGATATAAACACTTACTTTGTTTGTTGGGAGCAATGATGGTTATAGAATCTAACAGGTGGTAAATGTGGAAAACCAACATTTTTCACAATTTCTGAAGTTTCAACCTCCAAATTCAGTGCAGTTTTAATGCATGACAGACCAACACAAATTAATACATGACTATGAATTGGGAGGAATGTAATTTTTTTTTAGCATAAAATTCTGAATACTATATGTGAAGTATTTGTTTTTAGCCCCCTTGAGTAAATAACACTGTCAAATAACATTGTTTAAACCTCTTCCTAACAACTTTAATCAGCTGAAAAAAATGCATTCCCACCACATGATGCTATCACTATCGCGTTTCACTGTCTGGATTGTGTTTACAGGCATGATGTTTTGCTTCTTGTACGTAGGCCAACTAATAAAATGTTTGTCTCGTCCAATCAGAGATTAGACAAAAATCATGTGAATCAGAACACCTTCTTCCACATGTTTATTATGTCCCCCAAATGGTTTGTGGTTAACGCCAACTAAGTGGAATATTGGCTTTTTTTCCAATGACAGCTTTCTATTCGCCACTCTTCCATAAAGGTCAGATTAGTGTAGAGATCCTCCAGAGTTACCAAGGATCTTTTTGGCTACTTACCTGATTAATTCTTTCCTTGCCTGGCCTGTCAGCTCAGGTTGACAGCCATGTTTCCTGATCTGTAGTTTTGCTGCACATTTCAGTTTTACAGGATTCATTGAAAAATGCTACCAGAGATTGTCAAAGCTTGGGATACTGTTTAATTATCTAACTTTACTTTAAACTTCTGCACAACTTTATCCCCGACTTGTCTTCTGTGTTATTTTGTCATCATGACGTTGTGAGGGCTATAAATACACACACATCAGAAAATTTTCAGCTTTTTCTTTAAAAAAATTTAAATTTTCTCTTTCCATATGCACTGTGTTGTTTTGATCTATCATATAAAAATCACAATAAAATGCACTTAGGATTGTTGTAAAATGATAAAATATTGAAATGTTCAAGGGATGTGAATACTTTTGCAAGGCACTGTGGTTCATAAATGAGTGTAATATGTATTGTTTACTGTTCAGCTTTAGCCTATACTATGGGGTGCCTTTGTAAAGTTACACAGTAAAAATTTAACAGCAATATTTTTGGTTTATTTAGTCATAGAAAAAAAAAATCAGTGTTCATTTTTCAATGTCATATTTTCACCATATTATTCATACATTTAGAAATGTCAGGGTTCCAAGCTAAATATTTTAATCAAAACCTAAATCTTTAGTTCACAAACTAGTTCACAAACTAAAGATTTAGCTTTCAAATTAAATATTTAGTTATTAAGCTAAATATTTAAGGCTGAGCCAAATATTTAGTTTACAAACTAAATATTTAGCTCAAAATTAAATATTTAGTTTGGAACTAAATATTTAGTTAACAAAGTAAATATTTATTTTCAAAACTATATATTTATTTCCCAAAGTAAACATTTAATTTCCAAACTAAACATTTAATATTCAAACTAAAAAATTATCTTCCAAACTAAATATTTAATTTAATAACTAAATATTTAATTTGTGAATTGCATATTTAGTTTGGAACTCTGACATTTATAAATATGTGAATAATATGGTGAAAAAATGACTGAAAAATAAACACCTATTTTTTTTCTTTCTGTATGACAGGTTAAATAAACCAAAAATATTGCTGTTAATGTTTTTACTGTGCTACTTTACAAACAGCACCCCATACCCTACTTACCTAATTTTGTGTAAATAATTGAATCGCTGTGTCATGTTCAAGTAATCAAAACATTTAGAAAAAAAGGTTCTAATTAAACTTAGTTTACAAAAAATATTATTTTTCTCTATGTTACTGAGTCATACATACCCTTTATTTATAATTCAATTGCAGACTACTAAAATCCTGAAGGTGGAAACATTCCTGTGTTTGTTTTATTATTTACTTTCAAGTGTCTTTTTGTTTCAACACTGTAGATGAGGCACTCTGCTTCTTGGACAGCATCTAACTTCTCTCTCTATGCTTTGTGATCCTTTTAGTACACTCAGGTGTTAAGTGTTGAAACTTTAAATACATGTTTCTCGATGTTGGAATTTGGTTTTGTGTGTGTCTTTGTCCACATAGCAGCGGTAGTAATTGCACTCGTACATTTTTGACATGTCTGTCAGCAGACCACCTCATTGGAGCTGTCAGCACATAGATAGGCCTTAAAAAGCATACAGCTAAAGGGGAAGAGGAGGAGAAAAGAGGGAGGGTGACAGCAAAATTAGATGAGTACAGTGTTAGAGGAGGTTGTACATAAATGAGCCGAGGTCGAGAAAAAGGCTTAGACAGATGGAGACGTGAGATGGACAAGCAAAAGACAGCAGAGGATGAAGAGAGAAGAAAAAGTAGGTCGGCAAGAGGAGGTAGAGTGGGAGGTTGGAAAAAGAGAGAGAGTAGTTTAATGGAAAAGGCCTGCTGTCATCAAGGCTAAAACTCAAGAAATATCATCCACACCCCTCATTATCTGTGGATTAAATGTGGACACACAAACACACACCCTACACACTAGCATGTAATTCACACACACATCAAAAATTGATTCAGCAACACAAACAGCCCAGTGCACAATGTAGCGCACATGAGAAAGTTCTCATGGTCAAATTACGGCGGTATGCCCCTGTTTCACTGACCTTTGCCCTCTCTGCCTCGAAGGCATATTTTGCAAAAAGTTCCCGTCAATTTAACCCACAGGAATATGGAATGTCACTGAAGCACACATACACACACATAGATTTTGTGTGATTTATGATTACTCTATAAGGACCATGTAACATATTACTTTCTCAACAGTGCATCCAACTGTTTCTCATGGACAGATGGATGGTTATTAAGAATTATCCTGCCATCAGTAGCTCTGCAAGCTTTAGTAAACAATAGTGTTTAGTCCTTCACAGCCGTAGTATTTTCCATCACTCCATGAATTTTCTTTTGGCCTATAATGATATCCTGACAGTATGACATTTTTTCCTAAGGATTTTTTCAGTCTCATAATCCAAGAGCACACTCAACACAGCTTTTTACTTCATTGCTGTGGGGATAAGGATAGGGTATTTGTCTGAATTGGCCTAGCAGAAGTAATGACTTGTTCAATAAATCAAAAATGTGAGACAACAAAAGTATAAACAAATAATGTAAGTACAGTATTCCCTAAAGAATGGTCACAGCTGTTTTAAAAAAAATAAATAAATTTCAAAAGTTAAATCATTTTGTGCTCTGTCATATTTCTGGAGTTGGCTGTCTGCTGTGGAGTTTCTCTTCTGTCTTCTGTCCATGCTGTTGTTTTCTTCTATAGAGAGGTTGCTCTGCTGAGCTGCTGACTCACCTGACTCCACTGTTCATCAAGCCTGCATCTTAAAAGGATATGGGAGAAGGTCATTCAGCACCTGATTGTCAACGACAGTAGTGGTAATCAAATTCTGTCTTTATGATTCTTGCCTGTGTTTCCAAACTACCTCCATCAATCTTCCTCAGTTTCCAGAACATCTACCTAAGTCTTACTTCAAGTGTCCCATGAAAAAAAATCCTCAAGTTTGAAGCTGCTGCAGCACCAAACCTGCATTATTGGCTCGACAAACAGGGAGCAATGAATGACAGCAACAGGCGAAAGTCTCCGCCAACTGAGGTGCAACCTAACACACGAGAGGCTATAGCGATGGCAGCGACAAAAGTTGAACATTTTTCAGCTTTCTAGTATCGCATTGCAAGCCACATGTGCATGTCTACGTGTAAGAGCTCGAAATTTGAATGTCGCCGGTCGCTTGGCTGGAGGAGGGCAAGTGATCATTCTTTTCCATAGGAAATGAATGGAGAGGGAGTGATGTTTCCTCCCTTGTGTTGAGCCCTTTACTCACCTGGAATACCTGCTCTTCCTTCACAACTGTCTACCACAGATTCTCTACACTTGTCAATCTCTTCAAAATTCACCTGCATGTCCACCCTCCAACCTTCTTCTCCACAGTCAGCATGGATAACTGAGAACCACCAAACAACGTGTAAGAACCAACCCACTCAACACTGACTTTAATCCTCCACAGGTCCTCTTCAAGTTATGGTAACTCCCACCAACAAAGTCAGGAAAATCTCAACTAATACTTTCAAGTATATCACACATCTCCTCGAAAATTAACCTTATTCCTCCTCTTCTTGCATTTCACCAGGAACAGTAAGGAGAAAGACAAACCTTTAGTGTGTGAAAAAAAAAAAAAAAAAAAAAAAAAAGGCTACTAGTCTTCTTCCCCTTTTTTAAAAAGTTTTTTCACCTCTGGATGATCAGAACTGAAGAAGCTTTTTGGATGAGAGCTGACATGTCTCCAAGAAATATATGAAGTCCAGTTACTTTCTATTTGATCCCTTAGGATTGTTGCATCATTGGTGACTGAGAATCTACAGAATTGTTTTAGACATTAACAATTCATTATGGTCAATAACCATAAATTTAACCTTTACTACTGTATCTGTGGAAGTGTTTTAATTTAGGTAAAACAAAATCTTAAAAACATGACAGATTAATTGCTTCTGCATTTCCTGAATGAAATATTTAATACTCTTTTCATGCATGAAATTTTATTATCATTCAGGAAATTTTACTTAATTTCTTAACTTGAGTGAATGACAAAAACAAAATAAAAAAATGTCCAAACTGTTACAGTATACTTGAACAATTGTCACTTGTCCTGATTTTTCACTGAAGTTGTGAAACTTGGTCATGATGGCCCGACAATAAGCATATTAAAGTTTGCCTTCTGGTGGTAAGAATTTGTATGGTACTAACATCAATTATATAATACAAAGATAGAAAATGTCAACCACTGTTTGACATATTTATCATCTGTACCTGTCGACCACTGTCCACCAAGACCAACCAAGATTTTTGTGATCTTAACAATGTGTGCTAACAGCCACAATAACACTCCCATTTAAAGGGAGATGCTAAATACAAAGCAGAAAAAGACAACAGTAGTCAGATCACACAAAGAAGAAAAACAACAATGCTGCATGTTTTATACTGCTCTCAAGTTGCCTTGGAAGTTGGATCTCATATCTTGAAATGACATAAGTCAAGTAAAGCAGGTTCTACTTCTTAGTTGGAAAACTTGTGAGATTTTCTATCTGTTGTGGCTCTAACTAGTATTACTAATACAAGTAAGGAATAATGCCTTTTTCTCAATGTGTCATTCAAACACTAAAGGAACATATTCACAATCAGAGGTTGTACAGTACTATGTGCACCACTACTTTAATTCAACACAAATGGATAAAAGTTCAAATAAATAGTTAATACCAGCAACTTTCATTACATTTTATATGCACAGGAGTCATATTGGATTTTGAACTTAGGGGATTTTGAACTTTGATTCTGACTTTCCCAGTCACAATCCTGAAATCAGGAGCATTCTTGCTATATTTTTGATGGGGTTTCAGAAAACTATGGTTCAGCTTACAAACTAAATGCACCATAATTTCAGTTATGGACTGCAGAGGCCCGCCATTTGGTGCTCTTTAGTAGAGGATCCAGCAAGTTCTCCTGGCAATATTCTGTTCTCAATTGTCACCATTTCTAAAAAAATAAATAAATAAATAAATAAATAAATCCCATGGCTGAAGTCTGTTGATTTGCATTGTCTGGTTTATTAAGAGAAATTCTCTTAATAAACCAAGGCTAAGGGTTAGTCAGACTGGTTCCTCAACTGAAAAATAATCACAAACCCAGCAACCTTCAAACACAAGTTTCGAGGTTTGATAATGGCAGTGTGCATTTTTTCAGAACACTGTTTTGTTTTAGGGAAAGTAAGTTTATCTTTGGGCCAGTGCGATACAAGGTTTTTATTAATTTTCAATGGAGATAACGCAGGCCTTTGATGAAGGAATAATTGGTATGGAGGAAGGGCTTCGTGGTCTTCTTCTGTTTGACAGTCTGGTTTGTGAAATTGGCTGAGTGAGGATACACGTAATGCAGTGGGCTTAAAGAAACAGAGGCTGGGCAGCAGAGCAATTTGCCAAAAACAACTTAGAGCTGACTTGCAGGAGAAAGCTACACAGCTACTTTCTCCAAATGATGTTCCTCTCTTTTTCAGAGCTGCAAGGTATGCATATGTACAAGCAAGAGACTTTTGTTTTTTGTTTATGACTGTTGCCAAAATAACAAATTAAAGCTTCAGTATTTTACTTTTATGAAAAAAATGTTTTTTACATATTTGTTAAAATTATCATTATGTCGTGACAGTACAAGACAGAAAATCTGTGAAAAAAAATTAATCTCCTCTGTCTTCTCCCAGTGCTCCCAGTATTAGCTGCATATACACCAACTAGAAACAACCAATCAGAGTCAGGAGGAGGGTCTTAGTGCTGTCAAACACCCTCAGGCATGTGCCACTTCCACACTCCCCATTCCTCTCTGCTGTGTTGCAGCTGGTTCACCACAACATAGCCTGCAATAGCAGCTCAGGGACGAGGTGCAGGAGCTCGATCTTTTCACAGATTATATGTCTCATACCACACTGTCACAACATGGTGACAGTTTTAACAAATATGGAAAAAACATGTTTTTGTAAATGTTACATACCGCTAGATGTACCAGTGGTGCTGATAGCTAACATCCTATAAGCTTTTCTGATGTTGCTGTAAATGTCAGATTTAAATCTGATGCAGTAATGGAAATACTGGAGGCTACCACCAACCAGTTTGTCATCATGAAAGCAAAACAAATACTGGTGGACAGATGTTATGGCTGACCAAGGAGTCATAGTGAGTTCTTTGGTAACTTTCCCTACAAACTAGTTGTCAAGAGATATGACAGGTCCTGCCTTCCTCACTTGTTGTATTAGTGTTTTTAATCAATGCAAATCATTTATTTAGCAATATTTATAATATCAACATAAGACTGAGAATAGAAAAGGAAATAAATTGGGGGTTGGGGTGCAAAAAACCTCTTTAACCAGAGTGTTTTGTTCATATAATTTTGTTGTGTGAAGTGCAGCGAAAATAGATAATCTCTGCCACTGTCTCCGGTTCCTCCCAATTGTCGTCCATCATTTTTATATCACTCCTCTCTTCCTTTCAGTTCATTGTCATATGCCCTTCTTTCTTACTGTCTGTCTAATTGCTTTATAACATCTTCCACATACAACTCTGTTCTCTAACACCTTACCTTGTTTCTCTCAGTTGTGTGCGCGCAAACTCAGGCAGACTCTTTCTGTCTACCCCCTCAGAAGGAAACAATGCACAGGAATGGGCGTGCAGGGTGTAGAGTGGGGTAAAGTTACTTTTGAGAGATGTCAGGGACATCCTGTTCAAAATACACACACACACACACACACACACACACACACACACACACACACACACACACACACACACACACAAAGAGGATGTTGGCTGGACAATGGATAGGTCTCAGGAGTATAAGTATGGAAAGGGGCCCTTCCATACCTTGCCTCACATTCCCTACACACTATTCCCTCAACTGTATTTAAAACATTTGCTTCCATCCTCTGAAGCAGTGCAGTTATTATTATAGCATATGCAGCAATAACATCACGTGAGTTTCCTTGGCTCATGTATTTAGATAATTTTAAGATCTCCCAAATGTGTGTCCAGCATCACTTACTGCAGCTTAGAAGGAGAGCTTTTCAGGACAGTCTTATTATAGGGTGTGTGTTTGAATACAAGGCAGGTGTATTAGTGTGTGAATGAGTCTTTGTGTAATCTGCGTGGGGAAGCAAACTGGAGTCAGAGTCAAAAGTGCAACAGTGGGGTGAAGAGTTCATATCGAGAGATCAAGAAAATGAAGAACTGAGGAGGATTAAAGTAAAATGAAATAGACTGAAATGCTTTTGAAATGTTCAAAGTAACGACTCTGTGCAACTTTGCTACTTACAGTGGATCGTTTGTAATATTCAAAAAATCATTTAACAGTTTTCCGTATCATATTAAATAATAAATTTTAGTGTTTGGTCTGTTTGCTTTTAAGTTTCAATGATTTAGAAAGTAAAGATATTTCCCCTAAACGAACTTTTATTTTTGTCCCAGTTTGAACGGTAACAAATGTAGGACCATCCTGGCTTGTTGTTTGCTTTGTTGTTTTGTTGGGGTTTTTTCATGTTTCTGTGCCATACTTTGCCTAACCTTCAACAGTACTGAAAACACTGACAGTCACACTCTTTAGGAACCTCTCAGTTCCTATAGAACAAAGTCATTGATGAGAATGTGATGAAGATGTGGGTAATAACATTTTTGAAGAAAAGTATTAATGTTGGATCAGAAAACGGCAAAATAAATACTTTGTTGAAAAATGATAAAAAATATTGCAACTCTGTGTTGCCGCTTGATGGACTGGTGACCAGTCCAAGGTGTACCCTGACTCTCAAAGGAGATAGGCACCAGCCACCCAACAACCCTGCAAGGAAAAGCAGGTATAGATAATGGATAAATGAATGCATTTATTGAATGGGATAAATAAAAAGAATAAATTAAATCTGAGTTGATAAAACTAAGATAAAAATACATGTGATAAAATACAACCAGTTACTGATATTACTTTGCATAACTCTGTGGATAGATGATTGTTAGAATCATCTATCCATAGAGTTACAAAGTACCTCACTTTTCAGTCTAGTTACCTTTACTTAAAACATCCAGTGCATTGATGGTACAGCAAGAAGATGACTGAAGCAACAGAGAGAGAGTTGAGGAGAATGCAGTTTTTCTGAGGGGTGGAGTGATACAAAGAGAGAGAAGGAGCACTGCCCGGTGCTATTGTCCCGTCTGTCAATCACTGGAGAAGCAGAACAAAGAAAGCTGGTGGGTTGTGGCATATCACATGTCTGCCTCACTCTTTCTGACTCTTTGCTCCGTTATTCACTCAAACACACAGCACATTCACTCCAGGAAATGTGTGACTCCTCTGCATCTGTCTTGTCTCCCAACCCCCCACCTCAGTTTTTCTTATTCTTTATCCTCTAGTCACATCACTCCCCCCTCCCAAAGGTGCCTCATGTGTTTACCATCTTTAAATCTGTGGTCCTTTTTTTAGAAGCAGGTGGGGTTTTAGCAGGTGGAAGGTAGGCCAACAGGTAAGTGGAGGAACAAAAGAATGAGAACCCTGGCTATCCTCATCAGAGAGGAGGTCACCATGAGGCCAGCACACCCCACACCTGTCCCTTGGCGCCAGGGAGGGGGCAGAGAAGAAACATGGGAATGACCCACCTGTCCCCTTGGCAACTTGCTGCAGGCAAAACAAGGATGAAGTGAAAAATGGGGAATGAAAAGGTAAAGAAACTCACTTGTCCCCTGACCTTTAGGGGAATTTGTCCTGTTAATAGATGAAGAGATCCAAAAAATATCAGGATAACCATTTTAAAGTCATGTAAAGCCTCCTTATAAAAATGTCTCCCAACTTGTCTTTGCTTTCTTACATGTTCCTGGTGAGACAAGTCACTTACCTGCAGCATCCTCCTTCCAGATGCCTGACTGTATGGAAACATTTATTTGAAGAAATGTTTACCTAAACGAGTCCATTGTTATGGTAACAGATTAGTGCTGAAAAACTGGACTTCACTGAGTTTATTTCCATGAAATATCTAGGCAACATTACATGGAAGCATTTAAAAGTAAATGAGTGAAATGGACTATTATTATAGTCTTATTGGAATGGAAAATCCCCATTTGTTTGACTCTAGTGCCAACCTTTTCAGGGGTTATAGGTCTCTTCTGTGCTTTGCTTATTCTGGGCCATACTCTAAAAGATCTTTGTGGGAGGAAATTTTCCCTGAAAATGTGAGGGAACATTTGTCTGCTTCCAGTAGGAATCCAACAAAAACAGACCTCTGCTTGACTCCCTGTCATTGCCTTCATTTGCTTCTCTTGGTCTTATTTCTGTCCGAATATATTGTGTCATCTGTCTAAAAAGACTTTCCATTACGATATGAAGTATATTTAATATTCAATCAAAGACACAAAAGTAGGGTATTAAAAAGTTAATAGAAAAGGAGCTAAAATCAGCTTTCTTCAATTTATGCTGTTTGCATCACAGTGCACTTTACTGTCACAAAGTATTTTTATGCAAAAAGTAAAATGATGTTATACTATTGTGGTTTTTGTTGTGAACAGTTTATTAAATACATCAGCATTTCTTATCTACTGTGCTCACATTTCAACCCAGATTGTTGCAAGCCACACTGAAACATCAACAGCAATCAACTTTATAAATACTCGATTGATCCAGACTCAGCCTGGTGTGAATATCGCAATGCATTTGGCACAGCTGCTGCTGTATATAGTGCTTGTAGTGCGACTGAAAATACTGATGGTGTTTTCTCCTGCGCGACAATGCTCAAACCAATGGTATAGATGCAAACAGTGGCCTTTTTATGGGAAGATTACATATATTGTGAGATTTAATACCTGTGGTGATGAGGTAGAATTTTGGTAGGATGACAAAGAAAGCAGCATGAAAAAAAAACAATGTGCAAAGTACCAAGAGCACAGTAGGGCCATGACTGTTTTCACACTGAATTAAGTTTTTCCATATCTACATGCTTAGTAGAACACTAAGGTTCTTCACTGTAGGGGTTTAGAGTACAGCTTTTTTTCCTCCCATCTGTAAGTGACATCTCTGCAGGAACATGGCTGGGTTTAAT
The DNA here is from genome assembly GCA_014839685.1 of Anableps anableps. NCBI lineage: Eukaryota > Metazoa > Chordata > Actinopteri > Cyprinodontiformes > Anablepidae > Anableps > Anableps anableps. The sequence continues at coordinate 19,722,109 of CM026068.1, read as the reverse complement.
GTGAGCTGTTTGAGGATTACTACTCTTCTATCTCATCTGTCTTTGAGGATCACAGCAGCTCTTTATCATGTTAATCCAGTAAGTCCTGCCACTCTATTACCAGGGCTGGATCAGAACATACACAAAGAGGGACACCAAGCTCTGCCTGGCTTTGTCGGGCCTTTTGTTAAGCTGACATGTCACGTATTTGATGAAAAAGGTGTTCAACAGAGAAATTTCCTATAACTCAGTGTATACATGCAGCATACACTAAATGTATACTCTGAAAAAAAAAAATATATAAAAACATATATGTTTTTCCAAAAGCAAGCACAATAACTTCCAAACATTCAGACACTGAGTAGCGCTTTAGAAAAGAATAAAAGAAATTTATTTTCATTCGGGACAACTCCTTAAATAATCATTATAATTCAGCTTTTTTGACTTTTTTAGCAGCAGGAATAACAAATAAGAACATCCATTTCTACTTTTCACTGCAAAACTATTCCACAGGACACAAGACAATTAACATTTACCTTAAAACTAGTACAGGGTGTAACAAAACAGACATTTCAGAATCAACAACTGTCCAAAACATGCTCATTTATTTTCCAGCTAGTAAGCCAACTGCTGATTACTTTGTTTCATTAGGACTACAAAATGATATTTTTCAACAAAAGAATTTACACAGTCAACAATTTACGAATTATTAAACCAGAAATAACAATAAACTTTGCCCTTTGGACTATCACACATCTCTAAAACTGTTTAGAATATCAGTTAAGTATTTGATTTATTTCTGCAATGTTATCCTGATACAGTATGTCATAATTGTATTTTTAAACTAATTTGCTTTTATATCAAAAGTCAATTGTTTTTCATTCTGACCTAATACATTTTTTAATATATTCTGATCTGTCAAACATTTATCTTTGGTGCATATCTTTGTTTTCCAGTTAAAAAGTGGGAGAAAACGTGACAGAGAACTTTAGTGTTTATCTTTCTTTCCTCTGCCGAAAACCACATTTTCCCACTGCGGTCCACACACAGCCCATTTTCATTTGTGCTGTTGTTAATCATATTCTGTTGCTGTTGTGAATGTCAGTTCCTCGTCCTGTGGGTCCTCGGTCGAAGATGATTTATGCTTGCTTGACACACAATCTTGTAATGGTGTCAACTACCATAAAACATTCAGAAGTTTCTATAAACACTGTGGGACTTCCACATGTGCAGATGTGTGCTGGACGTTATTCATAAAGCCTCACAATAATTGAGTACTCTCATCTGCTCATCAACTTTATTGCATCTTATCTTCGCTCAAATGTGTCTGTCTTTATTCTAATTTCAGCAGCTGAAACAAGATGATTGAAGAATATCTCTATATTTGCATATATGCAAAGACTGTCAGCAGGGTCAATAGGATTTCTGAGCTGAGTTTGGTAATTTTGGTTTGTTGCATCTTATTTTTCAGTGTATTTCTGTGTTTTGCATTTTGGGTTTAACAGTATTACTCCTTCCTTTTAGCGTATTCCTGCTCTTTCACAGCTGTTGCTCATCTGTTTATTCACTCACCTGAATCAAATCATTAGTAATAAAAATTCCCAGCATAAATATTCCTTGCTTCAATCATTTCATTGCTGTTCTCATCCTTGGTACCTATTTGTGCCTTAGTGCTCTTTTCAACACCCTGATGACACACAGAGGGAATATTTATTGCAAAATGTCTCATACACCTCTAAAAAGTAGTAGTTGTAAGATCAAACTGTATAGTTGTTAGGATTGCACTTCATTTATAGACATCTTCTGCTACCAAATATAAGCAGACATAATGTGTAATGACATCCATTGTTTAAAATAGGAACTGCACCAAATGCCTTGTCATCAAGAAGTCAAAGGAACAATCACAACATTCTTTCCAGACATCTGGTATGCAAAGGTACACATGAGGTTTTAATTGGGGACCCAGTATACACATTTACTCAATACACAAACATAATTCATCAGATTAATGTGTAGATGACCAATACAATTATCTGAGAATGATCGTGTTAGCCCCACTACCAACCTAGCCTTAAAGTTCAAGTATGTAAAACATCAACCAGCTTTATACACAAACTCCACACCTTTTCTTTGCTGTTTACATTATCCACCAACTGCAACTCTCCCACATCCAGATTTGGCCAACTTACTTCAACTTTTGGTGTCATTGTTTTGTGAGTAAAGAAAAACTGTTGTCCTGATGAGAAAGCTTTTTGGAAACACATTAATACGAAAAAGGTCTTAAGACCTTGTGCGCAGAACACCTCAGATCTGACCTTTCACACACATTTAACTGCTGTCCTCCAAGTCCCTTGAAAATGTCCTTGTCTGCTCATTTGGATCTTACCACAATAACCTCTTCTCCTAATTTTCCTAATTTCTTGAACATTTATCGTTCTTGTCCAAACAACATGATGGAGAATAAAAACATTCAAATGTTTTTGTCCTTAACATCATTGCATTGCATGCAGTCTCCCAAGTGTGCAGGGTCATGTGCATTTAAAACAGTGTGAATAAATGTAAACCATAGGAGGCATGAATGCGATGAATGTGGGAGTATATGCTTTTTGATAAGTTATGTAATAAATTACAGAGCTGACACAATTCACTTGAAATCAATGCACGCCTGTGTATGTGTGCATGCAGGGCATATTAGTGCTCCAATTATTTCTGCTGGGACTTATTAGGCTGGGAGTGAGACTATAGGAATCCAGGGGTCACGTAGGTTAGCTCTCCATACTCCCCTATCCCTCTCCCAGTCATCAGCTCACACACTTATGCAAACATTCCCTTTTCCCAACAACTCAAAAGTTTTGTAACTACAAAGTAAGAGATGGTACTTCTGTTTGGGCTGAAGAAAAACAAAAGCAAAAGGGATAAGAGAGGCTACTGTTCCCCATGCAACTAATCCTCAAGCTTCGCAGTGGCAACATGACTTACAGTTGGGGGAGGTGGTCAGCAGAGGGGTCAACGGGCAGGTTAGCAGGTCCCTGTCCTGTTTGGAGGGATAATGGGGGAGAGGATGATTGAAGCATTGACAAGAAGGGGGAGGAGGGCTTCTCAATTTCCACCATGACAACAGAGAACACTCATCTGACACCTTTACAATCACATATGAACGTAAGAAAAGTATCAGAAAAGATATGTAAAAAAAATCTAAGCAAACATAACCAAAAGTCAAAAAGCTAAACCCTTACTTTATCAGTCACCTCAAACGTTCTCAGGTCTCAGCCTGCAAATTTCTGCTATATTGTCAACTTAACAAAATGTCTTCACTTGCTTTTACTGGTTTCCTCGTTAGGATTTCTTGTTTGTCTCTAATACAAATATCATTTAGTAAGGGGCAGATTAAGAATCCCATTTCATTAAAGTTCTTAAAATGAAAGTCATGATTTTGCTTAAATATCCAATGGCTATACAGTGAGTGAAATAACACACTTCATTTAATTGATATTACAACTCACCCATGATGATACAGTCTCTCCTATTCTTTTTCCTATTCCTCCTTTTAGATGGCCGCAAATTTGTCCTAACCAGAGCTTCTGCAGGTCAGGGTTAGTATGTTACTCCACCACGAGCTTAACTCACTTAAGAAAGCTTCTGTGATCTTCTCATAACTTGTGAGCTAAAATGCTTTATCATTTGTTTCTAAACAAACGTGACTTGGTTTTAAACAAAATCACTTCTTGCTCCTGCTGGCAATCTTTTCATCCATATAGTGATAAAACAATGGACTCCTAAATGTAATAATCGATTTTGAAAACTGGGGGTCAAAAACTGCTAGCAAGTAGGTTTTTGGGGTTTTTTTTGACTAGTGTGGAGGAGTTTTAACCCAAGGATTTATGCTAAGTTGTTTTTATTTTAGCCATATTGTGAGATTTTCTAGCATGAGCAGACTGTTTAAAGTAGCACCACAGGATTTTAATCTTGACTGGGCAACTCCACTCCAAAACCTTTGCTTTGTTATTCTTAAGCCATTCAGAGGTAGAACTCATGGTTCCATCAATTAAAGCAAGTTGTCACGGTCCTAAAGCAGCCAGTTTTGCGCAGTCTCTGTCTTACTTATAAATCATGAACACTAAACTTAACTGAGGCAAGTGAGACCTGCAGTGCTTTAGATGTTGTTTTGGGTTCTTTTGTGACCTCCTAGATGAGTTATTAATGTGTTCTTGGAGTATTTTTAGTAGGATGGCCTCCACTCTTCCACATTTTCTCTGTTTGTGGATAATGGCTCTCACTGTGGTTCACTGAAGTCCAAAAGCCTTAGAAAAATCATCATAGCCTTTTTTCCAGACTGGTAGATGTAATTGACTTTCTTTTTCATATGTTCCGGAATTTCTTTAGAATGGGGAATGATGTGTTGCCTTTTGTGATCTTTTAGTTTACTTAATGTTGTCAGTCAGGTTCTGTTTAAGTGATTTCTTGATTCCAAAGATCTGGCAGTAATCGGGCCTGATTAAAAAAGAACCTAGCTTTACAAATTAGTGTGAGGGTTTTCTCTGTTTATTCAGATTTTAAATGGGAGGCATTCAAGACAGCAAAGGTTTAAAGTTAAGCATGGCTTCATCTATGGAGAAGAGATTCAAAATAAAATCAGTCTTGACTCTGACCTGAGACAAAGAAGCAACATTCAGACCCTGAGTTCAAATGCTGTACATCTGCATGCCAACTTATAAATCATATAGTATGTTCTAACGACATTATTTTTCTTGTGAAAATGGTGGTGTGGCTGGTTATCTGTCTGGTAACATATTATCTGTCTTATCATATGCAATTTAGGTGTGTTAAAAAATGAGAAACAATAGCATTGCTTGAAGCAAAACACACAAATTAACTGTCTGCTATGGGACAAAAACATATGGCTAATTCTGATCTGACCGAAGTTCTACCAAGGTGAAGTAGGCAAAATCAGCAACCTAGATAACAATACTCAGCAACTGTAAAACTGAAGCTGACAGAAAGGATAACAGTGAGCATGTCTAATCAAACACCTGAAGCAAACAAACTACTTGGAACTTCAGTTGGGAGGGTGAGCCATGTAGACACAAGAAAAGTCAATTTGCACCATAACCATAAGCACAAACAATTTAACATGATCCATTATTTGAATAGTTGTGTTGTACATCATGTTTTCAAATTTAAGACCATTTGAATATGTCAGTGTATTGATAGAATCATCAGTGAAAATCTTGCCCTAAAATAACAAAAACAAAACTGCCTCAACCACCTGTGATGGTCAGCCACATATTTAAGTACCAGTCTTAAAATGTGTTTGTGGTCCACATAAAATTATTCCAATGGCTGCAAATGGCCACAATTTGGACACTTGTGGACAAGAAGAACTAAATCTGACAGAAATATTACAGAACTAGGACAAGAGCTCACAATCTGATGGGTCTAAAAACCTTTTGCAAGGTAAAGCCAGCAAATGTTACCAAGTCAAGATGTGACATGCTAATAGACTCCAATTAAAGACTGAATGCTAGATCTGAATCCAAAGATGCTTCAACAAAGTAATAATTTAAGGGTATGCAAAATCAAATTATTGCCGATTTTTTTTAATGCATATATTTCTTATGTCAGAATAAAGAGGGAAAAAGTCTTAAAATATCTTTTCATGGTCTAACTTTCTTACGTCACAAAAACCTGGTGTTTCAGCAGGGGTGTGTAAACTCTAAAGAGACACTTTATTTCTTATTAACCCAAATGGGGCAGGGGTCTAGCAAGAAAACTTAAGAACATGTTCAAAAATAAAAAACAATAACAAAAAACAAACAAACAATAAACATACACAAAAAAGAAGCATGGCAACTGTTAAAGTGAGGTTGTAAGTTTTCTAAAAAGCTGTCATAAATCCACTCTGTAATTTCCTGAGAACCTAATCTCACCTGGGTAAAATAAAGGGTTATTTACAGCTGTAGAGATAAACAGACCAGTGTAAAACTCACATGCTTGATGTGATTCCCTGTGTAACCCAAGGGGAGAAGTGAAGGAGAAAAGTGGCCTCCCACACTTTACCTGCAGGTAATAACTTACTCCCCCTCTTCTTTTCAATCCTCATCTGTCCCTCTCTCTGCCTATAGTGACAGAGAGGAGCTGTCTCTGTGCCTGTGATGCTGCCATATTAGAAAGCAAAAAGGGGTGGATGTGTAACATAATCCATGAAGAGTAATACATGTTTAGGTCATAACAGTTTATCTCATGTATGTCATTGTTGAGGATACAGTAGAAATCATTAATGTTTGGTCAAGATATACGTAATGTACCAGATTGACAGTGAAGGAAGCTACGCTATGAAGCTTAACGAAAATTGCTTGCGCTGTAAACAACCATTCCCAACTCCGAAGAGAGAAGAGCCAAAGGAGGTGGTTGTTAATGAGTTCTGCAGGCTTTGTGAGACAAATTTAGGCATCAGTGGAGTACTAGGAAACAGCAAATGAATATTCAACAATAAGGTTGTTGAAAATATATCATCTCAGATGTCAAAGCTAGGTTTAATAATTGAAAACACACATTGAATGGCTTTGTTCACTTCCTCCATTGCCATTGCCAAACTACAACCAATGGGCAGACTACAATTCAAAAACAGCGCAGAAAACTGACATCGTTCACAATTCCTCCTTCTGTTTGCTGATTGGCCAGGATGAAATGCATCCTGATAAATCAAGCTCAATGGGACAAATCCCACATGGAGCACTGAAGAGAGATGAGAATCAAGCGATATTGTGTAGGAAGGCAATGGCCAGGCTAAGAATACATTAACTGAGCTCTGCAGTAGGATGATGTAGAGCTCCTTTTTCTTTTTAAAAAACTTCAGATCGAAAGCAAAAAACAACTTTTGGGTGTTTTGTTTTGTTCTACATACATGTGAACATTTTAATCAAAATCCCGAGTTCACAGGTGAGTGAACCTCCTGACCTGCTTCTCCAAAATGTCAGTCCAAAAGTCAAACAATAGACCTCCAGGCATGTCAGTCAATCCGTTGTACCCCCACCCTATTTCTGAAACCTGATATTTGCCTAATTATGGGATCATTTGCAAGAGGACCACCAACACACTGATAAGAAGTTCATCACACCATGGGAAGTATTTCAGGATAAAATATAATGAATTTCCAACTGAGATTTATTAAAGTCAAGGTCATTTTAACTAGACTCAAACTATTACATTAGTTTTCATTTAGAGACTTTTTGGCACCTCAGTGTTTCAACTACTCCGCAAAGGGAAACTAAACAATCTGCAAAGGGATGTGAGATTTCTCCTCTCAAAAGATAAAAGTGTTTTGAATATGATACAGAAAGTTGGTCGATTCTCACAGCAGTTTGACATTTCTGTTTAAATTATGCTTTACTGGCAATATTACTTAACATTTGTCTAACAGTGTGACTCCTTTAGTTTCTTGCCATATCTAACTCCTGTTGGACTGCCAGATCTCAGCAAATGGTTTATTATTTATTAACCTTTATTAGTGCTATACGCCGTTTTGACCTAATAAGGCCTGTATTGAGTCAGACATCTGGATTTAATCATAAAAGAAGCAGAAAACAAAAAGTAACTAGGCAGAGGAGATTTCAGTAGTTAGCCACTTGTATGATCACTCAAGGGAAAAGTGGATCACGAATGAGAAAGAAACAGACTCAAGCACAGGAGAGGATGAAGAAAATGAAGAGGGAAAAGAAATAAACTGGTCAAGGTAGAGAAAGATGAGAGGAGTGAGAGAGTTCCCATGATTCAGAGAATGAACTGCTTGTCCTCACATTGTTCCACGTGTGTGCATTCATGTATTTGTGTGGTTTTGTGTGTGTGTGTGTGTGTGTGTGTGTGTGTGTGTGTGTGTGTGTGTGTGTGTGTGTTGGTGTGTGTGTCATTGGAGTCCCCCAGAGCACTGAGACCAAAGGGGTCTCACTGTGACACCTATTATGCCCCGAAACATGACACACCACCAGGGAGAGATGCAGAGAAAGAGACGGAGCACTGGAGCCCACGTTTCCTCCTGTGAGCAGGCATATGTGTGTGTGTGTGTGTGTGTGTGTGTGTGTGTGTGTGTGTGTGTGTGTGTGTGTGTGTGTGTCTGCTTCTGCATTTACCAGCATCTGCTGTGTGTGTTAATGTGCGCACACTGGCTGAAACTGAGACAGTACTGTATTATGAGTTTATGTCTGAGCGTATGAACTCCCTCTGTGCATATTTCTGTGCTAGAAGGTGAAATGTAGCAAATCACTGTGCAATGCCAGGTGTTTGCCTTGGCCACACTTCTGAGGCCCTGACACAAATTTTACAGAGCCAATAGGGAAATGGTGTAGTGGTTTGAGGGGTGCCTCAGGGGTCTTTCTATGCCGCATGAGAGCAGTTTAAAGCAAGGAATGGGTAATTTTTCTTTCCATGCATTTTTCTGGAGTCACGAAGCCATTGTAAATACTCTAAGTCCCCATTTTGCACTCCCATCTTGTTCATTACATGTAATTTCAAAAATTCTGGTGCTATTTGAATTGGCTTTTTCTTTCGTTTATATGTACTTTGCATATCTGTTTTATGTACATCAGCCTCACCAATCATCCAACAGCTGCATATAAACCTTTCATGAAGTTCATACCACAAAATAGTGATGCTCCAAGTCAATATGAGGAAACAAAGTAATACATGGCTTTAATGATGTTCAGCTGAAATCCCAATCAATATCATTACACATTGTTTGGGCTGAGATGTCATTCTTTACTCTTTATAAACTCATTTAGTGACTGTTGTCATATGTTGAACTGCCACAGAACATTAAGAATGAATTAGGGATGTGAAGATTGCTTCAATTCACCAAATATCAAAGTTTTATTCATGTTCAAAAGTCAGTTTTTTCCAAGTCAGTCAAGTCTCCAGTTTTAGAGTCAAGGTCTGTAATGACTGAAATAAAAATTCTCACATATGCTGGCCCTGTAATAAGCCTAAAAATAATTTTGAAGAACAATTAATACCTTTGCATTAATAGATTTGTCCCCTGATAATCTCTGAGATCCAAATTGTCTGCTGCTTTAATTATCTAGCGCATTAAATGAGGTTTAGAGGCTTTTCATTTTTTTACTCTGAGGTGGAGAAAACCATGAACTAAATTAGCATTAAAAAAATTTTTCTCAGTTTTTATCAGTATATGCATGTTCCAAGGTACATGATAAATGAGCTCAAGTTCAAGTCGAGTCTCAAGTCTCGAGTGTGAGAGTTTCAGTTAAGTTTTAGGTTTTTGTTTTTGTGACTTGATTACCCATCTCTTCCTCTGCACTTCTTTCTGCTCAGCCATAGTAATTTAAAATGTATCATCTGCCTCCTATTGTTTGGGAAATCACTGAGTTCGGCAAAATAAACACTAAAAGCATTTTTAGGACCTTTAAAGTCGAGTGCAGCTTTATTTACTGGGATCATGTGAATCCATTATAAATTTTGAAGAAACCCTTAATTGCATGGCATTTAGGTTAAATACAGTGACCAGACTAGAAGTTTATGTTCTGTATTCTGTCCAATATTTTTTGATTGTTTTAGTTTCTTTTTTCAGTTCTGACAATATTTAAACAACCATAATAGCTGTAATGATTATACAGTTGTATAACATTCATTTCCATTAGTTCCATTCATGAGACATTGTTAGGATTTTTTTTTTTTTTTTTTTTTTTTTTTTTTTTTTTTTTTAAAGATCTGTTTATGAAAATGCATTTTGCTTAAGAGAGAAGTGATCCATGATATTTTGCCCTGATGGTTGTTGTTCAAGACCTTCTTGTAAAAGCCAAATGTAAAAAAAAAAAAAAAATACGATAGTTATTCAGTCGTAGAGCTTGGCTTCACCTAATTTATTGTACTGTATCCTACCGTTTAGCATTACATTACATTGTTTCAAATCAAATGATACTCTGTTGAATCAAATAATAAATTGCAGTGAATTGTGTTGAATAATATTAAATTGAACTGTATGGAATGACGGATTTGCTGCTCATGCATCTGTTTTGTATTAAATCATATCAACATGCATATCAGCCACAAAGAAGACATATCCAGCCCACACTGAATACTATGGGCACAAGACTTAATGACATATACAGAGGCTAATTGTCCTTGAGACAGCTGTCCAAGGTTCGAATCCTGACTTTGGGTGCTTTGTTGTATGTTCCCACTCTTACCCGTTCTTTATTGCATGCTTCCTGTCTGAGTATTGTAAATAAAGATTATTTGCTGAAAAAGATTGCATTTTTCATTTCTTTTGATAATCATTTGATAATCTGCCATTCTTGGATGGTGTTCTGTCATGCCTTTGGTCTAATAACTGGCACCAGCTAACATACTGTAGTTCTCATGTACATTTCAGTATTTTGGGGCATCTCAAAAAGTTAGAATACTATCTTAAGTAGACATCGCTTCACAATCTTCTAAAGGGTAGTTATCACTGTTGCGTGTGCACTTTTAGCCACACTTTTTCCTTCCACTGAACCTTTTATTAACATCATTGCAGAGGGAATGGTCAATGACCAACTACTGGACAATTCTCTGATCATCAGTCCTCCTTGTGATTTTGTAGGCCGACATTTCTGTTGTAAACATTATGTCTTATTGGTGATATGTAATACACAGAATTTGGGGTTTTCATTAGATATAAGCCATGATAATCAAAATCAACAGAAATAAACATTTAATAGATTACTTGGTATATAATAAATTCATGATCAATCAATTAACTTTTTGATCATTTATTGAAATACACTTGCAAATGTAAATCACATCAGATATCATTTTTATAGTATTTTGGTGGTTTTTTTTTTAAATTCTTTTTAAATTTTGGCTTAATTTTCTATAGATTTGGATAAAAATCAAACTCTTGATGCTTTGCAGTCATAATCTTAAATGTTAAGACCTGTGAGTATTGGTTTATCTGGGATGTCCTCTGCTTCTTTTTTTGTTCCTTTTGACACAATTTTGAAAAATTTCATTTCAAGGAAAAATAAAAAAGAGAAAAAGATCAAGCACTAACAAAGTCAAAGATTATCACTGCCAATGCCATCATTACTAATACTTTTTTATTGTTTTAACAATTTTATTATTATTATTATAAATAATATAGTCACTTAGCCAAATAAATTTATAGTAAGTTTTAAAATCTGATAATCATGCAAAGTTAAGTTTAAAACCATTCAATTTTACATTTACAGTGATGGTATTTAACTAGGTAGAAAGCTTTGGTGGTATATGTCCAATTTTGGTGAAGCCATTACTAAGCAATGCAATAATTTTGTCATTGCAGGAACAGTTTTTTAGTACATAAAAATGCATACTACATGATCAGCTTTCATTAGGGGAGCATGTGTAGCAGAGCTGCTGTCTGGGTTGATGGGAGCAGAGTATTAGAGGGTGTTTGGGGTTTCAGAGTGCTTAACATTTAGGGTAATGTGTGTATATGTGTTTGGGTGGGGTGATTATATAGAAGAGGGGGTGAGTGTTTTGGGGAAGGGTAACTTGAGACATTTTAAACCTTAGGTCCTTTCTTTCTATAGGGCTTATCAGGTTTCCAAAAAGGCTGCCAGCAACAAAGCAATGCAGAGCCAAAAAGAGATGGTGCACCAGCAAGGGTGGGAGAGTGGAGAGGGGCTAAAGGGGTATGAGGAAAGGGACTGGGAGAAAGGGGGACGAAAGAAAAAAACGTTTGAGGTTTAGGAGGAGGGGGCAGAGACGTTGTGGAAAAATAAGAGTGTACAGCAGAACTCTTTACAGGAGAAGAAAGTGAGGTAAAAATACAGGAAGTAAGAAATAAATAAGAATGTAGACACGGAAAACAAACAATAAAAGAGAATGAGAAAGAAATGAAAAAAACCGCAAAAAAAAATGGGGCCCACGTCTCAAAGTCACAGTATAGCCCATTTTTCTGTCTGGTTCTTTCTCTGGGAGCCGTCAAAATAATGGATTGTCACGCTAAATGGCCGGATACAAGAGGGCAAAGGAGCTGCGTGAGAGGAGGAGCTGGGGGAGGAGGGGGTAATTGTAGGAGGCTTGGGGGAGGAGGAACGTTTGGATAGACGTGGAGGGAGGGCAGACAGAGTGGCGAGTCGGGTATATTTCCAAGTCAATTCATTCCCTATTAAGAAGAAATGCCAGAATCAGCATGGAGGATTGATAAATATTCTGATTCTGGGATATTTTTTGGGTTTTATTAAATAAACTGTGAAAACTGTGTGGTAACCCACACAAACCTCACACCAGCATTTAGGTAACTAGTGAAACCCCTTTTCTGATTGTTGGAAATTAAATTTTGGTATATTGCTGCATGTTCTCAGAAGTTTAACCAAGACTCACAACCCGATAATATATTCGGGCAGACTGAGCATTTTTGTTTTTACCATAAATTCTAAGTAGACGCTTTGTTCATAGCAGTATAATTTGGCCATATTCTTTGATGTTCTTGAACATGTGAAAATGTATCTTGGCTGTTGCTGGAGTTCGAGCAGATTTTCCCTAGCCAAGCATCACATTGTTCACTTTAAGGATTTATGAAGTATTGAAAGGCTTTGTGGGTAAAGTGCAAAACAACCTTCACAATGCGTAAAGCCCCCATCAGTTAGAAATTAATCTCATATTAGAAAGACAAACAAGCAACTAATCTCTTCAAGATTTTTTTTGTTCAGTTGCACCTTTGTGTAAAATTACCAATTCCTTGCTGTCATTTTACCAAAGAAAACAAACATTGTTCACATGTTTCAGCCTCAGTAGTCCATTTATTCCTCCTCTCTCCTCTTGCAAGGCTTCTTGATGGTTTGTTTCTTTGATGTATATTTAATGCTTGTCAATATCCAAACGTCAAAACACCTCTGCTGAAAGCACACAGAGGACTGTCTGTGTGCATCTGTGTGTGTTGTGAATGTTTGGGAGCATGCAACTTACAGTACATCCGGGAGAGAGAATTTCAAGAACCAAGACCGCTGAATGCTTACACACATGGGATAAAAACACATATTGCAAGTGTGAATGTACTTAGATGGCAAAAAGCTGAAGCTGAAAGGAATGCTTACGTGTTAGCCTCAAAACCAGTCAGTAGTTGATGTTGTAGAAAGGTATGCAGTTTGTAGTTTCTAATTTCTCCAGCTTCTTCTTACACATAGAAAAAAATGACCATTTTTGGGGACAGTAGAGGAAAGGAACATGAAATACAGTATAATAAGGAATTTGCACAGACTGAAAACAGTGTTCTGACAAATTTTCTGTATTATTGCAGATTACAATGTCTGTTTATGGAAATCACCCTGACAGTGATATCACTCTTGTTTAATATACTGTGCAAGGTAGAGGTTGCAGAGATGCAGTTCAGAAATTCAAAATATGTCAAATGAAATTATAATTATCATAATTTAAACTCTGCTTGAGTTTAATTACACTAGTGTGAGCCAGTCCCTTCCAAGAGCTGTTAATCTCGTCTTCACAAGGCATCTTGAGGCATGAAGGAGATCTAGGCATGGAAGTCATAGGTAAGTATCCTCAGATTTAGATAAGGGAGCCTGTGTTGTGATTAACTAGCATGAAGGAGAAGTTGTGCATGCCTTCTTATACACAGCATAGCAATCAGCAGACTGAGGATCAGGTGGGTATAAACAGCTCTGCAAAAAGAAAACCCACAGATCCAACAGGTATAACATGCATGTTGTTGATGCTGTCTAAATGAATCGTTAATTAAAGGGGCATGTTAAAAAGAAAGCAGAATGGTGTTCAATCAGTGACGTCATTCATTCTGTGACAAAATGTGACCCTCATTTAAGGACAAAATGTTCTACAAGCTGCTTACAATACATTCCTCTCTAAAATCAGTGTAAAATGGGTCGTTTTAGACCAGGGGTCAGCAACCTGTGGCTCCGGAGCTGTAAGTGGCTCTTTGGGAATTCCACAATGGCTCTTAATTACTTTGGCTAAAACCATTTACAGTAGACCCCTACCTATTGGCGGTTCATTATTCATAGATTTTTCTGTGGACTATAAATGTAACTACAAACTAGTTGTGTAGAATTCACCTATTTGTGGATATTTTTTAAAGCATATCTGAAATATTCTAAATTTTGGAAAATGTGCTTTTTTTTAAAAAAAAAAAAAAAAAAAAAAATTCCACAAATATTATCGCATTGAAGAAAATGTATTCATTCACTTTTCACAAAAGTTTTATGTTTTCCTTTATTTTAAATCTTAAAAATAGAAATAAATTGGTTGTTTTTTGAAAATTTTCCTTTATTGCTTTATCAAGCGATAAAGGCTCTCAAATGCTTTAAAATGGAAACCAAAACCAGAAAGACTGAACAGAAAATAATAAGATCGAATAATGGTCATAAAGTTAGAGCCAGTCAGAGATCAATTCCAATATTACCTGTGAATGTTGTAAAACTAACAAGATGTCGATGAATAGCCAAGCTAATGGCAAGAATGGAAAAAAAACATATGTTGAAGACAGAATTTTAACATTTAAATGAACCCCAAACACTTAATTCAAGCCACAATACACTGTGAAGCATGGTGCCTCAGGTTTCATGATATGGGAATGTTTCTCATTCTAAGGTGTTTGGACTATTTATTGTTTACCAGAGATCACGATCAGTTAGAATATATCGAAATACTTTAAGAGGTCCTATTGCTTTCTGCTGAAGAGGAAATGGCCTTGAAATGGATGTTTGAACAAGACAACAACCAAAAACAAACCAGAAATTGAGCAGCTTCTTGCACTAAGATTAATTTTATGGGGTGGCCTGCCCAATCTCGACTTTAATCCAACTGTAAACTTGTAGGGTGATATCAAACAATCTGTTTTTGAGTCAGACTCAATCAGGCCAGTCATCCTGGGTGGAAATACCTGTTCATAGGAGCCAGCTGTTGGTCAGTTTCATACAACACAGATGAAGAAGTTCTCAGAAACAGAGATTATAGTTATATACTTGTTCGATGATTCACAGGAAAGCTAAAGTTTCAAGTTTATAGAAAATGTTTGAAATGTTTGAATTTTTACAGAAACTGATATTTTTTAAACTGCCTTTTCCCCCTTTTTTTGCCATTCCTTTTTTCCTCACTCGCTGTACACCAATACAAATTGTGTGCAGTATGCAAATGTGCAGTGTTCCCAAGGCTTTGGCCAGCTTCATAATAAAATCTATTATCATGTTTTGTTTTTTTTCCAAACAAACTGTTATTATTTGTACCCAATTGTAAATGCTTTGTTGCCCACAAAAAGGACAAAAAATTGTAATGAGATGTTTTATGTGCACTAAAGGTTATAAAAGAACTGCCATAAAGCATACACAACAGTGGTTTGCAGCAATTACTGCAACCATTTACAGCCATGTATGTTATTGCAGTTCTACACTGAGACACATGTAGGCTTTGTTAAGAGGAAGGGAGGCAAAATAAAGACAGCTTAAAGCCCTGAGGATTCAATCATAAAAAAAAGTTATGTATTTTGTGTATCCCCAATTGACTCCATGTAAGTTCGTGTTGCAGCACAATGTACTGCTGGTGTTTATGCACCTGCACTCATGAATTTCTCTTTGTTTTAAACCTTGCTTCCCCTGTTCACAGACTTTGGAGGAAATGTCTCGCAGGACCAATAAAAAATTCTGTTTATAAGTAGACAAAGATTATCAATACTCCCTGGTCCATCGTTAAAAATTCTCTCACAATCTTCCTCCTCTTCCTCGGGGCTTCTGATTCCCCCCCATCCCTTTGCATGCAGCATGCTTTCGATGTACACCCAGTCCCTTGTGAACATCAGTGTGCGTTCAGTGTTTATTTTTCCTCCGGCCTCAGAATCAATGCCTTCATGTTTGGGTGTGTTTTTCTCTGTGCATGTACATTTCTCATCTATTTTCCTCTGGATTGTGAAACAGGAAGGTGAGCCTGACCACTTCCCACTGTGACATGCTTTAACAATGTCTAGTCTGCTTCCAGAAGTTTGTCTCACTGGAACCGTTGGGAAAGCTGGCCAAAAGTGCATCCCATCAGGTCCTGATGCTCCCTTCTGCTTGACTCTAAAAAGGATAAGATGCTGCAAGATCATCATGTTGGATTGATAGTGCCTGTGGGCCTTTCCACAAACCAAACATGGTCTCTGTGCAGAGTTTCAGACAAAGATTCTTTTTTTATTTCTGGGCATTTTTTCAAACATTCACTGACTTTTCTGTGTTAGGTCACAAAGCAGATCTTATTCCTCATCAAGTGAAGGTTAGCTATTACGAAAACCATGTGTAGTTGATATCTTGCCCAAAGCAAACCTCAGAGAGTGAACATACGTCAAATGAAAAGTCTTAGGAGGGAACTTTTTCACATTGTCTTGGAGTTTGTCTGCTTTAACACCTGCTGGTTGTTTGCTTTAGCATATGGGCATTGCATATTTATTTGTATTGCACCACTATGCAAATACAAATGGCAATTCAAAGTAAGCAACAGAAAATAGGAATATCATTATGTGGAAAATCCTTAGAGAAAGCAGAGAAAAGTAAATTTAAAAATAACAGTTAAATAAAATTTAAAACAAATAAATAAATAAATAATAATAATAATAATAATAATAATAATAATAATAATAATAATAATAATAATAATAATAATAATAATAAGTAAAACATAATTAAAATACACTCAAAAGTTCAGCAGTTGATCTTTGTTCTTCATGGGAAAGCTGCACTTTACAATAATATTTTCATTCCTGATTTAAAAGAGCCTTTCTGCAGATGTCAGTTTTCAGGCAGTTGGTTCAACAGCTGAGAAACATACAAACTAAATACTAGTTTCCCTTGTTTCACTCTTGTCCCAGGAAGGTATAATAAAAGCTGTAATGCTCTTTAATGTGACAAAGGGGAAGTATATAGAGTTTGAATAAAAGTGGTCTGAGAATATAGCCCCAAAGAACTCCATATGTGATCTTTATTCTCTCAGAATGGCTGAGTTTGACACAAAGTTTACTGTAGTTGCTTCGCTTAAATGACCAAAAGTAGTCTAAATAAACATTTTTATTATTTGTTTTAAGACGAGATGCCATATATGTTAGTAGTTTTATTCAGGTATCATTTCATATTTTTGTCTTTAGCAATAAGTTTTTATGATTTTATAATAAATATAATCATGACAAATGACTCAAGACAGCTTCACCACTGTAAATTTCTAGTCCAGCTGGAGGGATGTACATGAAAGATTTTATAGACCAAGCTGGGTCTCATAGGATTAAATTAAAAATTCCCTAAAATTCCTGGCACATGGCAGTTAAATCATGACTGTACCTGCTACACGCCATATCTTAAAAGATTGAATGACTTTTCAGCCTTTGTTTCTACATTTATAATCTTTATGTAGTAACACAGACACCTAAACAGTTAACTATGCTTTTATGTGGATGCCATTTTTAGTTTGTTGATATAAGACTGAGCCCATAGTTTTTTCTTCCTTTTAATAATTTTAACCAAAAAAAAGTGAAACATAGCTCTTAAGAGCAAAAATGACTGCTGTATTTGCATATTTACCATGTCTTAATACAGAATAGCTACTAATGAAAGTTCTGCGTATACATTTTACAAGTATAGAAAAACTATTGTAAAATATAATTGCAAAAGTAAGAAAAAGAAATGTATTGTCAGTAAATTAGTTTTTTTTCAATTAGTAGTTTCAAGTCATGAAAAAAATAGTTCAGATGCTTTGTTTATGTAGCAGCTTGATTGAAGACTAGTTATTTTAATCATAAGAATATTTTTTTTTGTTTGTTTTTCATGGTAAAGCCCTTCATGATAATTCATCAACCGGTGTGTTTTATTATCCCATTTTCAGATGCATTTTTCAGACTCTTGTATAACTGAATTCCTATGCAATCTTTGTTTTGGTCATTTCGACTAACACAGAGCAGATTTTTTCTGTCCATGATGTTCACCGCTTCTCCTCGTAAACCTGTTCTCCAAATAAACTCATTAAACTGAAGAAATGCCACACTCTATTAAAATGTCATGGTTGGACAGAGGAAAACTGATCAGTTGTTTTGTTATATTTAACTTTGTCCTTCATTGTAAATCTTACAGTGGTTTCTTCAAAACATCCAAATTGAACCTAACAAAAAATCAGATGGCATGTTGCAGTTTTTGGCTTATTAGGAATGTAGATGTTACTTATATCTAATAATGTTGTCCAGTTCTCATGCATGAATTCATTGTTTACACCGCATAGGAATTAAAATCACAATCCTCTCTTTTACCCTTTTAATATTGCAAATACACTGCCTCTTGTTGCATTTGCAGTAACCATAAGAACACATGCACATAGTCAATAAAAGCATTGGCAAACAAAGGCATGTGTGCAAATGCATTAGTTTAGTCATGCAAACATAGGCTTGTGCAGTACAAACAAGTGCAGATCCCCTGTTGGGATAGCACTCTCCCTTGGTTTCCCTCTTGGACAAATACACAAACACACACACACAAACACACACACACACACACACACACACACACACACACACACACACACACACACACACACACACACACACACACTGAGTGAGTGCGTGAGTGCATGAGTGTGTGTGAGTATTTGTGCCAACCCCGTCCTCTCTGGTCTATTTCTGAGGCGACAAGAAAATGATCAAAGCTATGTGACCAGACTGCAGGAATGACCTTCTAACTGTCTCAGGTGTCTCCTATTATACACACGCAAAAATATATTTAAACAACACGCACATAGCCTCACCATCTTTTACACACAGTCAGCCTGACATGCAAGACTCATGAAAGCTGACAGAAGCCAATGGTCTTATAGGTATATGTAACATGCAAAAACAAAATTATCGTGTGTCTTCCACATCAGCATCTGTACACCCTGTCTCTCCAAATCTCTCTGCATGTCTATACAGTTGAGATAAAGTTAAGTGGAACTTGCTGTAGGGACCTGTGGTGTCAAATATATAGTGCTAGTGCTCCATGTCAGTGATGTTTCTTTACATCTTTTTCCACTTCCAGTCATAAACTTGTGACGGGAGAAAAACAAAACATCTCTTTAACATTGTTAATTTATTACATTTATTTGTTTCTGTGCGTCTTATTATTTTTGCAGCAAAGCTACTTTGAAATAAGTTTTTCCCAGTGGCAGTGAGCACAATAACTCTCTGTGGTAAGAAAGATTGGAAGGAGGGTACAAGCAGACAGGGGAGGCTAATGAGAGGCATATTTCAACAAAACCATGAAGCAAAATACATCTTAAAACTCTAATAAAAGCCTCTATAGAATCAGTACATGAACACTATTACCCGAAAAAATATGTCACTTGGACAGGATCCACAATACAGTCATATTCAATCAATTTAAAAATGCGTTCCTATGAGGCTCATCTGTCAGATTAACAGTATCTTCTAAAATTAATAGCCTTTAAGCAGGCCTCAAACATACTTTTCAATAAGCCCACATTTCTGCTTTAAATTTTATTTACTTATTTATTTGATGTAATATGCTAATTTTAAATGCTGTGTTTTCATTACCTGTAAGCAGAAAGTCATCATTAAAAGAAATAAAAGCTTAAAAACATCAGTCTGTGTGAAATAAATCTATATATGTTTCACTTAGTGAACTGAGATATTGAATTAAATGAATGTAACAATATTCTAATGTACTCAATAGGTCTGTAAAGGGTTAGGGTTTCTTTTAAAAAGAGAAGGTAAGCAACACAATCTGTTTAGCAAATAACACTGAAAAACCCTTTAGAAATCTAACATTTCCAGAAATGTTTGCAGTGATAATACTAAAATGCAGTCTGACCTCAAACATTCATATTTCAACCGTAAGTAATGATAGAAGTGGTAAGACAAATTCTTTCAAAAATTTTGGCGACATTTGCTTTTGACACTCTTCCACATTAAGAAAAAATGACATTAAAGCACAACAACAACACAAAACACCATCAATTATTTAAATATATAAGATAGGATTCTATACAGCAGATATGATTAATTATTTACCCTAACCTGTCTCAGCTTTTATCTGTTTGAACGATGTAAAGCTGCTCATTCTGGAACATGGTAAAACCATTTGGAAACAGCTGAATTGCCTCAGAAGTAACAGCATGCTGCTTCCACCATAAAGAATCAACTTCATTTTTTATGGTTGATATCAGATTATTGGGACTGTTCCTAAAACCATCTCTGATTCATAACTCCATGAAACATCATACTGTGATCCCGTTTGAGAAATCTAAAATCTTCTATTAGCTGACTGTTTCTGTTTTATAGACAAAGTTAAGATTTATGTGTACTGGTGGTAAGATGACACAATTTACCAAAGGACATTGTCAGATTAATGGCAGAGATGTGACGGAAACATGGAAATTGCTAATTTTTAAAATTTGTCTTCACCATCTTAGGGTTAAGCTGCTTCAGTGTGATGGTGGAGAGATAAGAAATTACTAGTTGTTGTGCATTGGTTAGATATGTCCTGAAAGTGCTGCAAAACTCCACCTGTTTTAAAATCAAACTAATGTATATAGAAATATTAAATGATTTTTGTCTTTTAAACTACTTTTCTGTTTCAAGTTTTTATGTGGATAATCAGAAGCTAAAGAGAAATCCCAACAAAAGCAAACAGCGATGTTTAATTTATTATTTATTATTTATTTATTTTGTATGTTTGTAGACAAACATTAAAACTTCACTAATGTTAACATTATTAAAACTGCAGGAGCAAGTTGGGATCACCTTTTAGCTCTTTGTCATCAATCTCTAATTTGGGTCCAACACATTTTAAAGGGAGACTTGTGTTTCTCATAATAATGGGACCTAGTGTCTTTCAAAAGCATATTGTGATAAACAAATGTTTGTTTCATGATTTCTCTTCATATTGCCAATTTTCTCTCCCCCTCTTGGTGTCTCTGTAACTTTCTCTGCCTCTCTGTTCTTTGCTTGTTAAGGGCATAAGGGCATTCCTTATTGAACTAAACAATTACCTAAATCTCCTTTACAGGCTAACCTATTAAATGGTAAGATGTTAAAAAGATACCATATATCATTGTTAACAATGGCCAAGATTGTTCACTGCTAAGTAGTTAGCACAAGCTATCGCTAGTTTTTATTTGTCAATAAAAGATATTAAATAAATTCAAGATGTGAAATATTATGAGTTTGTTCTCTTTATTTCTTAATCATACAGTTATTGATACAAATCTAAACAAAAATCATTCGTTCTTGAAACTAAATATTATTTGTCTAGTAAACCAGATAGTTAGTTATTCTTTTTAACTTTAGCCCATTTTTTGGTTTAAAGACCAAGAAGGTCAACCTGTAACCCAACCTTGTTGCATTAAATCAGCAAAGGCTTGGATAGGTCCAAATATCTGACCGCAGACTGAACTGGTAAAATAATCTAAACTGAGTCGTTTTTAACCCAGAGGGTGGTTATTTGATGGTTTTAGCTCCACTGAAATCCCTCCAAAACTGTTTTTGTTGACACAGGGTTAACAAGAAGTTAGTTTAGCTCTGGGGTGTGTAATACTGTTATGATTTCTATTCTCAAAGCTTTTTTTTTTCCTCTCCTGTCCTGAGTTACACAAAGCCAACACTGTCTTATTTTGGTTTGCATTATATCCAAACAGTAGATGAAATAGACTTCTTTTCCAGATACACAAAAATCTTCCATCTACACCAAACATAACTCCTTTTGTTGCCAGTGACCCTACTTACAATTTAGTTGTAAAATAAACAGCATTTAAGCCTGTATAAGCCAAATGTCATAACATTTACAACACCTAATTATTGACCATTCATATTTTACAAAGTAAAAGTGTAAATACCACTATTAAACATATTGGTTCACTGTTTTTCATATGATTACTAATCATCAGTCATCAGGATGTAAGTGATAAAAAATTAGGTTAATCATCTACTGATATTTAAAAATATCTCAACAAGTATTTTTCTATGGTATATTTATTTTTTTCACATCTACTTCCTTTCATATTCACAGTGATTAACAAGTCCTTATCCTTTGGTGGCTTTGCATTTACCTGCTGCCATATCGCATTAGACCAATTATTATGTTCATCTTGTTGCCAAGGGGCATTTTCTTGGCATACAGCTGGCATACATTCAGTTGATGATCAGCTGAAAGATCATGCATATCTTGGATTCAGTATTAGGCCTTTCAGATACAGATTACTTGCTGTGTATGTTTTTTTGGACCTGAGACTCCTTTACAGACACTCAACATACTGATAAATTCAGGTACAACGAATGAAAAGAAAGTTATCGAAAAGGCAGCTGAGATCCAAGGAAAACTTTGGAAGTTCTTCTGAAAGCCTGACAAATTGTTTCAAAAGACCGCTCTAAAATATTGTAAGAAATATTGAATTCTTGGAAACAAACTGTTAAAATATAGCAGTTTGGTTTAAAATTTCTGCACAAGACTATAAATACTCTGTAGTAAATAAGAAGTCAAATGTTGTGGGAAACTGTAAACATGGTTACAGGTCACTGTATGAAGTGACTTTTGGTCCTTCTCAACATGTCTTACAAATACATCTGCATGTCTTTGATGTTCAGCTTTTGAAGAAACTTGAGGCGGCCAAGTATCTGCGGCCAGCTGGGTATCTCACACAGCAATCCTTCATTCTGATCTCTGTTTCCCGCTCATGCTCCCCCTCATTCAATCCACCCCTGGGACAGTCAGCTATGATCACCTGTCTGAGCGTTTCAGGCAGCAACGATGATGTTCAGACCACAGGTCCTCTTGAATGTGTTCAAACTGAAAGGTCAAATCTTAAGCAGTTCTAAAAATATTCAAAGGAGATGAGACTCTTGTCCAGGTCTGCTCACATTTCGCTCATCTACACATGCACACCCAGCTTTACATACTGGGTCACAGCCAGGTTTAAAAGACCCTGACCACTGGCATCTTTGGTGTATCTCCATGACAGGAAGGTGTTAATAGTTTAAATGGGCTCCGAGCCAAGTAACATCCCTCTCCCTCTCGCTTGCAAAATGGTTAAAGTTCTTTCAGGCCTTTGCTAATGGCTGGTAGGTCAGAAAAGCCAAGACCACACATTTGCATCAGCAGTCTTTTCATTGTTTGACCAAGTTTGGGTGTCTGGTCAGATAGCCAGCACATGATTTCAGGAGCTTCATAAACCTGACTGATCTTCTGCATAGAAATGGTAAATTCCTCTCATAAAAAGTAATTGAATTTTTGAAATCTGATTTGGAAATGTCTCCATATTTGTTGCACTGTTAACTCCCAAACATAATTCTTCCTTTATCTCCTCCCTTCTCCCCTCCAACATTTTTCAGCTATTTTTCCCTATCTTGTGCAGGAGGCCAGGGGTCAGAAAGCAGTGAGGTGATAAATGCTTCCAGGTCACCTCTCCTGTCTCTGGGGGTCAGGGAGAGGGTTTTTGCAGTGACAGCAACAACGTAATCATTCAGCTGCAGAAGCACCAGAGCTGAGCCCTGTTGACCTACTCGGTCCCTCTCTGTCTCCGCTCCATCGGCCTCATTCTTTTTCCCTAAAACAGCATTTGCAAAAAAGACATCTGTTATAATCCAAACAAAGGGACTGCATGTTTCAGCACAGTTCCAACAGCAAGAATGGAACAGCATTTCTTCTCATACAGGGATATATAGTGTATACAATAGGTTTAAACTGAATTGATTGAATTGAATTATGTGTTATGAGACTACTGTTAACATCTATAATTGACCAAAAATATATTGCCATATTTGAATAACAAGCTGAGACTCCGGACTCACAATTTGTTGAGAATCAAGAATTTGCAGTGATTATAGAGATGATAAACCAGTGTCCCATTTGAAGTCTTTGATTATTTATAGTGAAGGCTATGATAGTCCAGTTCATTTGGGGTATTTTAAAGCTTTACACTTGATTTATTTTATGATTGTTTTGTTTGTTGAATTCTTTTAACTTATTCTGCTTTAAGGTCGTTCTAAGAACACTGTTTCCTATGTTATCACACACATTATGTTGGCGAATCTTAAAATGTTTTTTACTTGGGTCTAAAACTGTAGAAATTAAGTGCATTTTATGGAACATAGAGGTATGTTACATCAATGAAGTATATGTGTCATTCATGATGTGAACTTATTTTGAATAGGGCATGTTTAATGGGATGAAGGGTATAAAATGCATAATGTGCTAATGTATGATGATGGAATAAGTTACTTTTTCTGTAAAACATTTATTCTTTTTCCATACTGAATGATTACCTGATTGTCTGGGCCTGAACGTTCACAGTCTATGTGAGCCTGTAGGTGATCAAATAAATATTAGCTAAACTATTCAAAATACAGGGCTGACATTACCAGAACACCTGAGTATCTTTGGAACCACCTTAAGAATTTGGCAGGTTGATGTGAGTATATCTTTGGTGCAGACAGAGCTTTTACATAGTGAAGCATGCAATAAATTAATGTCATTAGGTCTTTGCTACAACATTTGCATGATATTTAAGTTAAATGTATAGTAGTGGCAGCAGCCTGGCTTAGCTGGAAATCTAAAATTGTGTATGCTACAGTATCAGATTCATAGAGCAGCAATGTTGAAATATCATTTACCTAAATCACATATCTTCATTTGCAACTGAAACATGATGCTGATAACACATGGGGTTACAGGGGTATACAAAATGGTTCACCACATTTTTCAGTGTAAATAACAAGATTTCCTGTTATCTAATTCAGAGGAATCAAACTCTAAGAGGCTATTGTCCTGCAACTTTTAGACGTGTCCCTGGTTCAACACCTCTGAATCAAATGGGAGAATTACCTACTCAACATTCAGTTAAGATCTACATAGTCATACTAATGACCTAATTATGTGATTCAGGTTCGTAGAAGCAGAAACACACCTAAAAGTTACAGGACAATGGCCCTGGACTATGACAGCTGTCATTCAATGCAAACATGGTGGAGATTTAAAGGTTAGGAAAGAGTCTGGAGTTACTTTAATGTGATACAAAATCAATTTTTGTTTCAAAATCCTGAAAATTCAAATCTGTGTTTATATGAAATGAAGATGCCAAGAGAGTTAGCCACTGCAGGTATTATAGTAACTGGCTGAAACTGCCCATGAGAACCCCACTTCAAAAAATCTGACCAGTCCCTGTGTTTATTAAGTCACGTATGTTGGAACTAAAATATCATTTAATCTAAGAATGACGATAGTCATGAACAAATGTTGAAAAAAAAAAAAAAAAAGTTAAATCATTTACACAAGCTTCCTTTCACTTATAGAACTTCTTGTTTCAATTAAATTGAGTTTCAATTGGTGAAGTGAATATTTAATCAAATATATTAAATAAAATACAATTAGTAAAACTGAACTGAACTCAACATTCTTAGTGGGTAATTGTTAGTTTCAAAGCTGAAAAAAAGTTTGCCATTTTTAGGAATAAATAAAAAATTTATGGATTTTAATTAGAACTCTTAATCGTATCAGTGGGCTCACATTATTCTTGTACTTGGTTGAATTGTACGCACATTCACTGTGTAGCTTAACAAATATTTACAGCCCAGTCGTCCTCAAGCGGATCAGCTCCAACTGTGAATTGATGCTTTGTGCTCCAGCTCCCTGTGCTAAAACTAATCTAGTTGACTTTCATAACTAGTGTAATCTGATTATAAATGCCACACCGAACAGTGTGGCAAAGATCACAAACCTCTTGCTGAGAGGTACCAGCAGGATTCTTGTTCTGACTGGAAACATTCTCTCGATGAAGCAGGAGATTATACACCCTGCTACGTCACTGGAAACCACTAAAGTCTGCCAGGATTAATGCTAATTATTACAATTCTGAATACAGTTTGGATGCTTATTAAACATGTAATGCCTGTATCTTCAAGTTAATTACCAGAAAAAAAGATTTGAAGTAGTGAGTGTGTGTCAGTTTTAATTGACCAAAAATGTTTTTTTGTTGTTGTTGTTCTTCCTCCTGTAGCCCCAAAGTGTGGTTAAAAACTTTGGAGATTAACAGTTTTACTTGTGCAAACCTCAACGTACAGTTTAGACTTCCTCACAATAGTGCTATGTCACATTAAACTTAAAGTGGCTCATTTCCTTTTTCAGTTCCTCAAATTGACTAATGTTTATATTTCCACCAACTCTGACATGTGGTGTGTTTCTCCTGCAGTCACCGCAAAGGAAGGTCCTCCCTAGTTTGTTTGGGTTAGGCAGCAGAGGAATGAGAGAGGATGGAGGACGCAAGGAGGTGAGGGAATGATGACAGAGGAAGGGGGAGTGTTAGACAGCTTGGACAATACGCTCTGAATATAAAAAAGGGAATAGCAAAAGGCCTGGGGGGGTGGAGAATTGGAGAAAAGAAAAGAGAAAGGGTGGAAACAGGGGGAAAATATAGGAGCAGTTGCGGGGGAGGGAAAGATAATTGACGGAAAGCCTAAAAGTGACTTGAGATGGAGCAGGAGGATATTTAGAAGGGAATGGGTGAGTCTATGCAAAGGAAAGGATGGGAAAGATAAGGGGCAGCAGGAGGGAAAAATAAAGAGGAGGAGGGCAAGGACCCTGGGGTTAAATTCCTGAAGTGCAACCAACCTGGTACTGCTCTGCTACCCAAATGTAAACACGGGACAGAGACGTGGACTGACAGCCTGTCACAATGGCTAATGAGAGAAATTCAAACACGGAGCTGTGTTTCAGAGGAATAACGTGCAAGGAAAGATTATGGAAACAGGACAGATCTTATAGCTGAGAAAAAAAAATAAGAAAGGGAAAGAGTTATTGATATGTACAAAAACATGCTTTGAGATGTTGAGTGTTGACCATGCTTAGTTTCTTCTTCCTTCTTCTCCAGTCTCTATCCTGTACTCATGTATTTTTTCTTATTTTCCAACCGTAAACGAGAACTACCCATTCATTTCCATACAGGAAAAAATATGAAGTCCTTTATAGAATATAAATATAATATTGCTGGTGCTGCGATGATACATTTTGTGTTTGTAGATTCTGACGCACTGAAGATAGTCAGTTTTGTTCCTAATGCAAATACGATCAAGCTCTTCAATACAGTGCCTTTGTAAATTATTCCTACAGTTCGCACAAACCTGCTAAACCAGCATTCAATCTGTTTTCTGTGGTGTTTTTGCTCCATCTAGTGGCTACTATCTGTCATTGCAACTAAAAAGAACGATGTGATTTGCATTTTTTTCTGAGCACAAGAAGGTGACAAAAGTACATTTAATGTGCATGAATAAAGATTAGCCCTGCTTGTGTTTCATGTCATACTGTCTGCTGTTTGAAAGCCATCTGCATTTCTGTATTCTGTGAATAATCAAGATTTCCTTTTTTATTATAAAAGGTGAATGCCTAGCCCAATCTCAAGTCTTCTGAATCCTCAACAATTTTTTTTAGCATTGTCCTGTCTACCATTGTCTTTAGCTCCATCTGTCTTTGTCTCATTTCCCATTACATGCCAAACAAAAATATCCCTACAACATAGTGCAACCACCACAATGTTTCAGAGTGGGCGTTTAGGGTAATTTTCAAATGTTTGGTTTTGCCCAGCCATAGTGTTTTACATGCAGTCCATGAATTTAATGTCCACTTATCAGAGCATTTTCTTCCACCTGATGTCTGTGTCTCTTACTTGACTTTGAATAAACTGTAAATAGGATTTGTTCTTTCAACAGTGGCTTCCCTATAGCAACTCTTCCATTAAGGGAAGATTTGCAGATTGTAAGATTGATTGTTGTCCTGTTTACATATTCACCTGAATTGTGAATCTCTGCAGCTCTTTCAAGATCAGCATGGGCCTTTTTCCTGCCTCTCTGACTGTTACTCTTCTTGTCTGGCCTGTCAGATTGGGTAGGCAGTAATTTCCTGGTGGATTTGTGCTACACTTTTCCCATTTTCAGATTATGGATACAATGGTGATCAATTAAACTTTGTAAATTGTTTCATGACCTAACCCTGTTTTAAAATTGCTCTGCAACTTTCGCCCAGGCCAGTCTGCTGTGTTCTTTGGCTATGATGCTATTGGTTTACTAATGTTCTTAAACAAACCTCTGAGGCCCACACAGAACAGTTGAATTTATACTGAGAATAACTTGCACACCCCACATTTCAATTTTTTTTATTTGTTTTTAAAACTATGTAACATGTTCCTTATACTTCACAGTTATTAAATTGTCTTGTTTGGTTACATAAAATTCCATTGAAATCTTTATTGTGACACATGCACCACAGTAACCGTTTTAGCACCAGAACAGACTGCATCGTCAGGTAGTGGAAGAAAGATATAAACACTTTTTTCCACCAGATTTTTTTCTGTAAATTATAAATTATAAGATTCAAAAACAGACCTCTATAGTCCATGCAGAAAATTACTTTCTACAGCAGCATTAAGATTTAAATAGATAGTTTATTTGTTTTCTTACAAATGTACATACAAAAAAATTTTATCAAATAGAAAAAGACAGAAGTGTCCCTGAGGAGAACTGTGTCATACATTTTAGGGAAATGAAAGCAGCTTTTTAAAGCTGTCTGGTAATTCAGAGCAAAGGGGGGAAAACAGACAGCTCCTTTCCCTAAACTGTATAAACAGGGTAAACATTTTACTGTTAAACATTTATAAAAAAAAAAAGGGACACAATAACTTAAATATCTTGTCTTAGTCCAACATATATGGTCACCTTTTTTTTTTACATGAAAACAGGAACCAGAGAAAATCTCAAAGTTCAATTAAAAATCAGAAGAAAAGTTCTCATTGTATAAATATTGCACTTTACTGGAACTGATAACATAACATCAAAGTGCACATGACAGTGCCAACAAAATACTGATATCAAGCTATTACCAGTTCCTTCATGCTACTATTTTTTGCTGGTTCTAATTAACACAACTTTTTTATGAATAAAAATGACTATTTCTTGTTGAAAACTAGATCGGCAAATGTGAACACAGAGTAATCACACCAGCAGAACTCTGAAACAGAGTTTCGGCAGGTTTAGTTTTACTTCTCATCTTTGGTGGAGAAGTTTCCATTAAATGTTCTTTTACATTGTATCCTGAGAACATCGCCATGGTCCATCGGAAATGTCATTTCTTTAGAAAGTTAACCACTATTGTTTGATGATGCAGTTTCACCAGTTAAATATAAATACTTCCTTCTGCTCTGACAGCGTACTGTCACACTCTGGTAAGTCAGAGACTCCATGGTCAGTCACGCGTAGGCTTTAGGTCACATGAGCATTTCAGTGACAAATAGTTTAGGTCCCATTTTCCTGGACAGTTGTGCTGCAGTCTGAATGTTCTTTTAGATATTCATCATCCCATCTGCTCTTGTCTTATATTATTCAGAACTATCACCTCCCTAGATGGAAGAAGATACAACAGAAAGAAAAGCAGGGAAACAAACAGCAGAAAATGTCATTAGTAAACATTTGTGAATGAGTCCCATCCTGGCTAGTAGACATAACATGTTGCAAATAATGTTATAACTTTACAGCTTTTTGTCATCAGTGTGTGTGCTTTGGTGTGATCCGTTTATATAACCAAATAATTGTGGGTGTATTTATGTGACATGTACTCAACAAAGCAACACTCACTCTGCTTGTCCATTTACTGCCATGTTCCGTACTACTGACCCTAGAAATAAAAAAACAGTATGACACAAAATGAGTTATTTTGCACATTTCTTTATAGTGAATCATAGAGGTAGATATCCAAATATGTGTTAAACTTTCAAGATCTTATGAGAAGTACCTTTGTCAGTACCTGTTGTTCTTTTCCTCAAGTACAAAAGCACAAATATGATAACCACCACAAGCGAACAAACAACAGCTGCAACTATCACAATAGTACTGGAGTTGTCAGGCTGGACAGGGAGTGGCTTAGGAGAACCTTCAGAAAACAACAAACAAATATTAGAGTCTGAAAACATATTCTGGAAAGACTGAAATCTGTAAGTGCAAGTCTGGGACTTTTTTATTTTTTTGCCAAATTTGTCAGCTTCCACAAAAAGAGGAAAACATATTCTGATTACAGTTTTTTTTTATGGACTACATTTCCTGTGTTATAATCGAATGTATGGCATCAATGCAAAATAAAGGGGACACATATGATCTCAGCTGAAGAAGTCAGTGCTCATGTTGCTTCATTGACTGTGAGACAATGCCCCCTAATAAGATTATAAAATAAAACAGAAATAAATTGTTGGGGTTCACTGCAGTGTATTCTTTATAGCTGGGACCTACAGCTACTCATCTGACACACTTTTAGCTTCACTGGTGGTTTTGTCAATATTGAGCAGCAGGTTCAATTTGAAAAATCCAGCTGAAACTGTCCATACTGAAGCAGAATAAACTAAGACAAGATCAAATCATGACCTAATCTAAACTTGTATAAAAATCTGTCAGGGGAGAACGTGCTTTTAACTTAGATCTAAAAACTAACCCTTTATGTAATCTATTTTATTGATAGTACAATATACGTCTAAAGCTTATTTATATTAACAAACTTTTGTAATTATGAATAAATAAACACACCAATCTACTTACTAATTATAGTCCATTTGTGTGCCATGCAGTTGTATTCATTACCCTCAAGTCAACACTTTGTAGCATCACCTTCTCTACGGTTACTGTTGTAAGGCTTTTTAGGTATATTTCTACCAACTCGTCTTCAACCTGATTTATTTATCTTTACCCTCTCTTCTCAACAAAAACAGTTCAAGCCCAGTCAGACTGTTTGGAGTTCATCTGTGAACGTCAACTTTCATGTCTTTCCAAAAATTCTTGATTGGATTCTTAACTGGATTTACAGTCAGATTTTGACTAACCCATTCAATCACATGACTATAATTTCATCTAAACCATTCCATTGTATCCATGTTTGGGGGGTTTTGGTGAACTTCCATCTCAGTCTAAAGTTTTTTTGCAGTTTCTAACAGGTTTTCTTCAGGGTAGTCCAGAGTTAGGTTATTTCTCATAGCAGAAGGTGGTTTGATTGCTGACCCTTGGTCTTGTACAAACCTCCTCTCAGTCAAAAACTAGACTCTTCTCCAATAAAATTATGCAAAAACTTCCCTCAGATATTCAATGAAAAGTAAATAAATATACCAAGGGATTTTCATTTGTTACTCACTTCCTAAAACTTCCTGAGTGACTAAAAGTGGAAGACAGTGTACAGAAAAGAAGTCACTGTCCTGTATGAAGTGAGTACGTACACAATGAGATGATCTCTGAGGTGATCCCATCAGCAGAGCAGGATACCATCACTTTACTACCAGAGCAGTTGAAATAGGCAGTGCTGGAGATATTAACCAATCCCTTTCTGGATGGTTCTTCAATATTCTTGAGAATCTTCCACATTTCCCTGCTGATATTTCCAGGAACATTCCACTTCATCCCTTTCCTTGGCAACCCATTATATGAATTACATTCCACAGTACATTCTGATGAGATGCCACTCTCTTCATTACAGTTGACTGTGATCACAGGCTTACTGAAAAAGGCTGCAAGAATGACAGATGACAGTAAAATGAGGTTGTCAAGCAAATAAAAACGTAATCTTTTTATATTATATTTTTATATTATTATTATAATCATAAAAATATGTTCATTAGAAGGATGAAAAGTCACAATATCAAAAATTAGAAACATTGATGTCTATTTTTTTACATGAAACGTTCAATAAAACTTGTATTTGAAGAATTTAAATGAAGACCCTCAGCTACAGAACTCTTTAGCCATTGAGAGGAGAGGAGAGGAGAGAAAATGAAAATTAAGGTCCCCTTTAAAAAAGCAGACAATTCTTCCACATTTCCCTTATTTCTGGCTCAAAAAACTTATTTCTGGCTCAAAAAACATTCCTCATTCCTCAAAAACATTCCTATAGCAACCTAAAGAGTAGACGGTAAAATAAAAGTTCAACAGTTGTTTCAGGGCTCTGTAAATAACTGCTGACCTATCCTGGGTGCTTCCCATCTATCACTTTTGGTTTGAAAGATTCCAGGTTCATCCCCCAGCATCAAGACTAGAAGATAATTACATAAAATAAGTAACAGTGAGAAAGAGATTAATGTTAAAAACCTGCCTACCTGTGACATTAAGATGTATCATAACCATCATTACCATCATGGGATCTGTATTAATTGGGTCTTTATACTTATAATAACATTGGTATTCCCCACTGTCAGACAAGTTTAGTCCATAGATGTGCATTACTGTGTTGTTGTGGTCCATTTGTGTGTTTTCCCGGGGATTAAGAGGTCTTGAATCATGGTATCCATTTAAAAAAACATATGTTTCACTGTTAACTTTTTGAAAGTACAGAAATTCCAGTTTCTTTGTTGTATTGATAGGGCAGTGGAAGCTGACATTTCCTCCAACCACACCTGTATATAGATTATGTCCTGAAAAATAAAACAAAAAAAGACATGACACATTTTGTTGTAAAATATCTGCAGGGAAAAAAAAGACAAAAATATATATATTTAAAAGCAGTCTATTGTCACTTAGAGTAAACTCTTCTGACTGTCAATAGCTGGCAACATGTTTTGCTTTTGAAACAGGCTAATGCATATATGTTTGAATGGAAGTTGTTACATTGCTAATACAACTGTGTAGGAGCTACTATGGATGAAACACAATGTTTTTCTTTCTTAAAGACACTTAATACATATTAGCCATATCAGTGTGTTTGCAAAAACTACTGTGACATTTTTAAGACTTAAGTTTTTTTTTTTTTTTAAACTAAAGAAATCTAGAAGTCTAAACTTTAGCTTCAACCTCTGAGACTAGCTCATGATAAATGAAAACGCAAATAAAGTTACATACTGCAGGTAAGATATTAACTGTATAGGGCCTCACTTTTGCACAGTCTCTTAACTTACTTTTTATTTTTATGTTACCTTTGTGTAGATCTACATGCTGCAACTTGCTTGTCACTTTTGTGTTGGTACACCTGAATTTTCCCACTGAGGGACAGTAAAGGTTATTTCTATTCTATTTTATCTTGTAAAATTCTTTAATCAAAGCATCATGACTGTGTATGATTTGGTCTCCATTCAAAGTTTTATTTTGCATTAAGCTACTCAATAAATGTCTCTAAAATGATTGACCTTTTCTTTTAAACAACAACGTTGGACAGCTCTTTATCTATTGATGAACTTGTAGTCCTAGTCATTTTAAACCCACGAGCAAAATCTTGTGAAATGTGCGATTTTTTTATTCACATGTCCTCAACAAATAGTTTTAGACATCCTTGAGGCTATGTCACAGACTAATGGGTTTACTCACCTGCATCACTAGGACTGAGTCCAGTTACCAATAAAACTAGATGCAGCAGATAAACGTGCCTTGGTCCTCTAGATATACAAAAAAAAATATATATAGCAAAACATTGCTATTAATTAACAGATATACATAGATATACATAATAGATATACATACATACATATACTGTTACATATTAAAATTGCATATTAATATGTAACAGTAACAAAAACATACACAGCTATTTTACACATAAACAACCCTAAATATTGCACTTAAATAGGAACATGGTTTCCTCATTATTTTACAGATGCAAACACATACAAACAGAAACAGTGAGTCAGATTCTTTGATGTTTCAGATTGTTTCACTAAAGATAAAAACGCTAAGTTACAGTTAATGAGGCATGAGACATAAAAGGCATCAGAATGAGTAATATGTGAATATTTAAAATCACTGTATTCTCACCCTTGGGACATTTGGGGACTTTTTGATTGATGTGGTACAATAATTTGGTATCATAAATTAATATGACATATAACCCTTAAGCATAATTTTTCAATGCCCAGGGTGGTGAACAGATTCTATTAGTGTTTATATTAAAGTTGCAAAGGTCTTGAAGGAGATTTTTTTTTACCTTTATTCATCATCACATGCTACTTGTGTGATAGGTTACAGATTAGAGCTTAACCAGCTGATTTAATTTACTCACATAGGGTAAACGTATGACCTTCTAAATCCTATTGTGAATTTCTTGACTTCTCATGACTTTTAGCAGCTCCTTTTCTTCTTGTGTTCAGTACTTACACTATATGTCATTCTCGTTCATTATCAGTTTGTTTTTATGTCTATATATGTGTTTATTATTTGGCTTATTACTAACATATGATGTGAATTTCATGTTAACAGCCCAATTGGAAATTCACTCACTGACAATTGTTTTTATATATATACACTTTTCCCAATAACCAATAGAAAAGCATTTATTCACATTACAGCAATCGGATGCTCCTTACATTTGCTGACAATATTGTTGTATGTTTCCACTGGTATTTTGATGATTTATCTTTGGTAATAAGCTGTAATAAGTCTGTGGGGTTGGGAGGCCTCCCTGCTAAAACTCTAATCTCTAGTCCACATATTTCAGATTCATGTCAGGACTCTGGCTAGTCCTCTTCAACATGTTCATAATACTTCAAGGTTGTTTTAAATCTAAATACATCAGAGGTATGAATAATGTTGGGCGTAATTATAAAGTTAGATCAAGTGGACACATTGTTGCTTAAAACCCCTTCATAACAGACAGCAGTCCACCAATATAACAAATTTACTGTATTGTTAGATTTTAAGCAAACTAAAATTACTACAAGAAATTATTGTTGTGGTAATCAAAAAACACCAATTACTGAATGCAATTTAATTAATTTTAATGTTGTATCACCTCAATATAACTACAAGACTGAACTATCTATTTTCACTTGGACTGACATCACAAGGAAAAGATATTTGTTGTGGTTTCCTGATAAGATTTTGTGGTTGGTGTGCTGTAAGTCAGCACTGTTCTCAGGCTTTCATTTTTCAGGGACACTGTTTTGTGCTTTGACAAATAGACATCACAAGTATAAATGAGTGTTAGACCTCAGATCACATTGTTTATGATTATTAAGCAACTGTCTGTGGTGGAAATTAAATAATCACACTGACATATTGGGAAATGGGAGCATGACTTACTGAAGAGTCTGCCAAAAACCGGATGCCTGTTGAGAACAAAAACGCAAGTTAATGCTGCAAGATGATGGATTTTCTGGTTACAAGCACTTACACTGGACAAGCTAGATCGACATTTAAACACTGCACTCTTAAATCAATGCAAACAGTCTGTGTTTGTCCATGAGATTTTAAAAATTGACTTGAATTATCAGATGAATGACAATCTTAAATATTAGACAAGTTATAAAAGAGTAAATGTTGCAATTCACATGTGATTTTTGAAAATTACAGGTGCACAGTGTTTAATTAGATGGAACAGTAAACACAAATGTATCAAAAACCAATTTATCTCAAATGTTTGATTTGTCCCTGATGATTCTTATGTGGGGATTTTAGGGATTTTTTTTTGTCTCAACTGAGCATAAGCCAACATGTTTTCTGCAAACAAACGCCCACAGGGAAGTCCCTGGAGCACAGACAGAGCCTGTTTAAAGGTGGAAAGCCAGTATTTTCGAAACTAAGTTACTGGAAATACTTAATATTGCATACAAGGTACCTTCAAGGACTCTGTTTCATATTTTCATATTAATCTGTATATTACTACATCTTGCTTCTCTGAGGGAGAAAGAGTGATATTATTTAGCCTATAGTTATTTTATAACCAGTCTCAGTTGAGTTGGAATCTAAAACCTTTCATGAGGAAATTATTTTTTTTTCTCCACCTTTTTCCTGGTAGGCTCTTTAGCACTGAGGAAATTCCCAAGAAAAAAGTTACATCTTGTTTGCTTAGGTTTCAGGTTATGGTGGCTTAAAACAGGAGAAATCAAAAGAGAGCTAAAATCAGTGACTGCTTCTCACATCTATTTGATAATAAATCTTTGTCTTACCACTCTGCACCAAATACCACAAAATAGCTAGATGCACAAAAAAGAGATGTGTCATAAGCAGAGGAGCTCCATGCCTGTTAAGCAGAAACCAAGATAAGAGGGAATTCCCAGGAGCTAAATAATTACACAGTGGATAGTACAGAATAAGTTTAGTATTAAGATAAGTGATACTAACTGGAATATGAAAGTAATACTCATAGCTATGTATATGAACAACAGGCAGGATTTTTCACATGATCTTAACATATGATGGTAGAATAGATGAGTACTTATATGTAATTTAAACTATACTGCATCTGGCTCAGCATTGCTATCATGAACACTTTGTTTTCTTTTCAAAGTATATCAGAGAGCTGTTCACTTCACTATCTCGGTTTCTGATTACACTCTTTATAGGGTTTGGTTATTGATTCACACAATACAAACGATGCATGAAACAACCCTTTGTGTTTCAGAGGTAGGTTTCATTTGATTGATGTTTGAAAAAATACCTGCTGCATTACATGACATGGCTAAGAAATTGTTTCAGTAAAATTTGACAACAGTCATACATAAATTGGTCAGCCTTTTGGCTTATAACATGTATGTATGTATGTATGTATGTATGTATGTATGTATGTATGTATGTATGTATGTATGTATGTATGTCATATCAGTAAAAGGGAAAAAGAAAAGGGAAAAGGAAAAGGAAAACCAAAACAATAAAATATTTAAAATGCTGCAGCTTACTGGGCTGCCCTGGGAATCACACACTCGTGAAATTTGAAGTACTGGGAGGTTCAGTTATTTTACTACTTTCTGAATTTCTATGCTTAATTACACTAGAAATAAAAATAATTTATTTTAACCTTAACATTACCTGTTTATTTATCCTGGTTATTATTCAAATGACAGTAGTCACTTTAATCTATTTCTCTGTATTGGAAAACTAACCAGGTACTGAGTAATCTAACCCTGTTGAGGTAAACCCATTAGTAAAGTGACATAGCCATAGGTAGTGAGACAACATACTTATTAAGCATCAGAATAAATAATATGGACAGAAGAACTCTGAATCTAACACTAGCTGTATGATCTCACTTTATTTTCACTGTTATGACATTTACTTTTATTTAATAATGATATTACCTACTGTTGCTTGAGCCAAGGCCAGATTTACAGGGATGTGAGCCCCTGGGCTAGAGCCAGTTTTGGTTCCCTATCCACTAAAGAAAAATTCTTTTACTGATGTAAATTACAGTACATTAATAGGTAGTCCTATACATCAGCAGGTATGAAATTATGCATGGTAGGTTTAATACATCCCCTAGCCAATAACTCCATGTTGTTCCCAAAGAAAACGACTATAAGTTTTTAATTTTCCAATACTTGAATATCATTTATATTTATAAAAATCCCAAAACATTAATACAACTCACCTAATTTGGGTCTGTGCGTTTTATATAGAGTACAAAGTTTGAAAAGCACGCATTTATTAAAAAAAAAGAAAAGAAAAATCTTTGGGGTCCCCTCAAAAATCGGGGCCCTGGGCTACTGCCCCTGTAAGCCCTTTCTAAAGTCAGTGTAGGTTGTGAACAAATGATGGAGGTCATAACTGATGGAGGTCAAAACTGACTGATATAATAACATATTCTTGTCTAACTCCTTATAAAAACTTTCTCCTCATGTAAGAGATCACATCTAGGTTTAAAGGTTTCATCAGAGGATACATATTATAGTCCAAAACAATATTGTATTGTTTTGTAGTAAAATATTTCCTAGGGGTGAGCAAACCAAAACCATGATAGCAACATATGATGTACTGTATAATTCTTCATACTTAACTTAATACTTAACTGTGATGGATCATACTTAACTTTAATGCTCCAAAATGTGATTATATTATATAAAACAATTACATAATTACTAAGCTAAATAAAAGAAAATTAGGGCTCAATAATCTACTATGTAAGAGAATATGAACTACCATATGTGTAGATGTTAGAACTTCTGTTTTCTCACTGCAAAATGATGACATCAGAATGAAAGTATCTGGGATTTTCCACATAGTGCAGCATGTCATGCCACTTTGTTGAATTATTTCACTGCCTTCAGGTTACACACTGAAACTATCCATTGAGCCCACTTAACCAATTAAGTGTAGACAACACAAGTTTCGGGTCTTTTCAAGCAGAAGTCTAGTGTTACTACGAGAAGGTAAACAGAGAGCAGCAATTTTAATTTAGTGATTCTGGTGATAAAGATAGAGAATCTACAGGAAAGGATCATTAGTTTGCTTTCTAATGTTGAGCAAATAAAGCTTAATAAATCACCACCACACAATCCCCAGAAAAGATAAGAAGACACTTTTTTTTTCTTTTTACATGCTTCCTCATTTTAAGCTAATTCAGATTGCTCTTACTAGTAATATCCAGGCAAAGAATAGAAAATCAGTCAACAAGAAAACAGGGGTTTAGAGGGATTCAGGAGACTGAATCACAGTTATGAGATAAATTATACATTAGTAACAGACCATAACATAGCACAGTTGAAAGCCAAGCCCTTCCTGTCCAAATGTTGCCAGTCAGTCATGACGTTTTTGTTTACAGAAAACTTTATGTTACTGACTGATGCACAATTTCCTAACTTACATCAAGTATCAAGAAGTAAGAGCCCCTATCACTAAAACACTTTGTGGGATTTAGAATTATTAAAAGTTGCTCTCATTTCAAAGGAGAGAAAACAGACCTACCTTCATCTTGTTGGTCTTGTTCTTTGTGCAAGTGTGAGTAGAGTAGAGTTGAGCCTCTCTTCCTTATAATTGCCTTTAGGGTGGAGTTAACTTGAGTTTGTTTCCTTCTTTTATAGTTAAAGCATGCGCAGTTGGAAGACTAATGATCTGAGATTTCGAGAGTGCTGATTTAGTTAGAAATCGGAGTTAATTTCTCTAGAGGAAATCAAAGTTACATTTTGCAAAAAAAAAGGAGAAAATGTTGCATACATAGGATGAGAATTGCATAAGTATTCTTTTTTTGAATGAGAATATATCTCAACATCTTTGTCTACTTCACTTGCAACAAAGTTCAGAGAAGTGGAGAAGGCAGCTGAAATATTACAATTTAATAAAACCTGTATGAGACTGGAATCTTCTTTTTAGCAGGGCTACCTTTTCAGTCTAAAACGTGATAGACCTGAAATTGTTTCTTTGCACTTTAACTTGCAGTTAAATCAAAATGTATTCAAACAGCTTCATTTAAGATGTTTTGAATAGTCTGGATGTCTTCTGTAAATGGATAAACAACATACTATCTAGGTTACAATATTGTCAACAAACATTACCGATTCAATGTTCAATCATTCTGTGCTTATAAGAATTTGATCATGTTTTCCTCAATCACAGCTGTCAATTTTAATGATCAGGAATACTCATTTACACCTCTTGAATATTTTCACATTTTGTTAGGTTACACAAGCTTCCCTGTATTTTACTGGGATTTTAGGTGATAAACCAACACAATGTACTGCATAATTTTAAGCACTGAGGAAATAAAACATGGTTATTACACTGCTTTACAAATAAAGATCTGAAAACTGTGGAATGTATTTATATTGTATTTTATGTATTTATAGTAAGCTCCTTTTACTCTAATAACCATAAATAAAATTAATTGCAATGTTTTTTTTTTCAGAAGTCATGTTGTTCCACTTGTTATTTTACCTGTATGTATTTTAATCTCACTAGAGTTACAACTATTCTGTGAAGCCCTCAGAGGTGTGTTAGGGAGTGTTAGTGAAGAAACAGCAGCGGTATCTGAAAGCAGAAAGAGTACAGCACTACTGGAGACCTACCAAAACATGGGCATCCACCTAAAACTGAGAGGCTGAGCAAGGAGACAATATATCAGAAAAGCAGCTAAGAGGCTCATTATAACTCTGGGGGGACTGCAGAGATCCAAAGCTCTAGTGAGAAACTCCGTTGACATTAAAACTATTAGTTGGTTCACTTCAAAGGTCTGGCCTTTAATAAAGAGTGGGAAGAAGAAAGTTATTGTTAAAGCCATAAGATGTCTCTTTGGAGTTTGTCACAAGCTATGTAGGGGACAAAGTAAACATGTGGAAGAAGGTGCTCAATCACAAGGAACAAAAATGGGATTGTTGTTTGGTCTGTGAGCAAATCACAATGTGTGGTAGAAAGCTAACACTCCACATCTTGAAAACACCATCACCCTAGTTTAACATGGTTGTGGCCACATCATGAGCCTAAATCTAACCCTCTTCTGTAGGGTCTGCAAGGATGATAATTCACCATTCAGCAGGACAGTGATCCTTAACAATCAACCAGAGCTACCATTAAAGTATTTAAATCAAGAGATTAGATTAGAAAGCCCCAGTCAAAGTCCAAGCCTAAATCAAATTGAGAATATTTAAAACTGAAATATTTTTTAGGTACTATCCACGAAATCTGTTCAAACTTGAGCTATTTTGCCATAAAACATGGTCAAAATGTTTTTTGATTTTCAAAACTGGTAAGGAAATAAATACTTACAGTTGTAATTCTGGAAAGTACTGACTCCAGTAGGCAGAATGCAAAAACTCAAAAAAGATTTCTCAAAAACATTTGCAAGGCACTATATCTCAACCCTTATATTAGTGAATTTGTTATAAAAAGCAAACATATAACTTTCACTTGCTTCATGTTTCTGGAAAGTGAAGGGGATTCTTCCAGATGATGGTAAATCCTTAAACAGTAGGGATGTGTGTAGGTGTGTGTGTGTGTGTGTGTGTGTGTGTGTGTGTGTGTGTGAAACAGTGTGTAAATGTGTGATGGATTCCCTGAACTTTTGCCTTTATCGTCAGACTGGTCTGTCTTTGACATTCAAGCACTATCCCCATGCAGAAATACACCATCCTCCCACAGCTACTTTGTCATAACTTAGCTGTCGTAAACCACATGGTTTCACATTCATGTCTTGTTCTTTGTTGATTTCCATACATTTTAAAGTCAACTCAAGTCAAGTTTATTTGTATAGCACATTTCAGCAGCAAAGCAGTTCAACATGCTTTACATCATAAAAACACCATGCAGTTAAGCAGCAAGAAACATTACATTTTGACAAATACCATCATGGAAATCATCAAGCAACTATACAGCAAAAATACTGAACAAAAACTCACTTCTATCTTTTTTACAGCTTGAGGGCATTTGCAAAAAGAAAAAAAAAATCCACTGTCTCTTGTTAAGGTGCTATTTATGTTTAATATAATCCACTCTTTTAGCAAAAAGAAGTATGTTTAGTCCACCATGATTTAGCTCAGTAGGAACTTCATTGGCCCATCTTAGTGTTTTCTTTGCTACTCCAAGTTTCCAGCTCGATCAAGGATGACCTAACTGTGTTGACAGAAGGGGAATGCCTTGGAATGGGTAATCACTTTCCTACAGGACCAAACTGCTACAGACAGATTTCCCACAAGAAGTCATCTGACCTTTCCAGGACAACTTTACTTTCTAAAAGCATCAGAATGAAGGAACAAAGAATTCCAGGGGTTTTCAATAAATGAAAACTCACAAATACCAGCACTACCTTATGGAGTGCAGTAGTATTCCTGATACTTCTGACAGGCTGACAATGTCAAACATCTGATTCCCATTTCTTTTTATGTTATGCTGTTAGTGCCATAAATAAATTAGGAATTTTACATCATCTGCATATAAGCAGTTACAAAAGAACAACACACAGTGAATTACAGATAAGATCCTCTTGCTGGCTCAGTAGGTCCACACAATGCTTCAAATGCAAGCATTTATTAATCCAATCTACATTGGACATTTTAAGTGAGGATTAAAATACATTTTATAAAACATATTGCGTAAGGTCCTCATGCTTTGTATACAATGGCTCAATAAAGAGAAGGTAGACAGCTGCAGGCAGTGTTGTGTGTGGGTGGAAAAGTCTTGGATTACATTTACTGTTCTCGTATTAGGAAATAGTTTCTCACCACGAAGGTGGGGTTTTTTCTTAGCTGTTTAATTATATAGATGCAACTATTTACTTTCTTTTAGTAATGTCCCTAAAAATTAAAGCCAGGGTTTAGTACCATTGGAGTTAAAAGAGGCTGTTGTTGATGAGGCAAGGTGGAAACGGCAAAGTCTCTTATCTAAAACTGTAGATACAGAAATTTCACTCTGCATGTAGGATTTGCATTTGTGAATAGTGGTAGTGTTATGTAACAATGTGTGTTTGTCTATTCCTTTCTTTTCAACACAGAAGGTGAGAAAGTGCACCTTTGTGAAATTTTTGTTTTCTAGAGTTTCAAGAGTTCTTTAAGTGTACAGCTTGATGTGATGTCAACTTGCACAAAAAGTTTTTGACGGCTTGTAATATATAAAAGTATAATAGCGAGTTACGTCATATTATGAGGTTAAAGTTCAGATCTGATAAGAGCCATAAAACTTGTGATTACTTTTGATGACATTATTCCACAGTGTCCAATTTGGAGATGAGAATAATAAGTGAGCAAGAAGAAAACAGAGGCCCTGAAGTGTAGATTGAGATGTTTTTATTTTGGACACAGCAGATTTAAAACAAGTCAGACAGGAACTCGGTGGAACAGGGTTGTGATAAATGTGACCACATTGCCACTTGACAGCCTTACGTAGGTCCTGGCAAATTGTTTTCTTTCGCTTTTCAAACCTACTCATAATGAGACAAGGGAAATATGGTTGCATTTCTTTCTTTTGTCATTTGATAATCAGACTAAATCACAACGTAGTTTACCATTTCACAACGTGTTTAAAAGCATGAGATTTTTGAGACTGAGATTTTTGGGTTATTTTTGGGTTTGTAGTCATCATCATGTCACCCCTATTAAAGATGTGTAAAAAGCTTTAAGATAAATTAATATTTCATTACAGTTGCATGATCCCACAATGAAAAACATTTATTAATTTGAGTACATTTATCAATAAGGAAGTACAAAAAAACAACAATCTTTAAAAAAATAAAAGGGGGTTTAAGTGACTTTGAATGTGATTTGGTTGTTAGTGTCAGAGAGGCTGACCAGAGAAATGCTCTCTACTGAAATTTTCACAGACAGTCATCTCTCAGGACTGTAAAGTATAGTCCCAGCAGACGCTGGTCTTTTTAAGAAAACTGTGACAAACATCTTCCTACCAACATCCTTATAACAATCTAAAGCTGTGGTAGAGAGTGTGTTTATGTAGTGCATCTAAGCGTGGTAAAGGGGCCCTGCTGAGGTTAGCAAGAGGAGGAGGTTTATTGTAGTATCCAGGACTTGTTCCAGAACTGTAGCAGACCAAACCCTGAACATTATCAAAAACTTCTCACAGCCTCTCCATGAAGGTTTTGAACTGATGCCACCAGACAAACAGTCCCACTAAACGAACTAAGATTTCTGTTCTAAGCTGGAAAAATACTGAACTGCTGCTGAAACTATGTATTGTGTATTACTGCACTTATTTCATTTTTTATCTGTTCATAATATATTATCTGCTGCTACAACAATGCAATAAAATGAAAATCAATTTTAATTTGATAAAAATCTGACTAAAAAGCACTTTTTCATTTCAAAACACAAGATTACTATTTTGGTAGTAACTTAAGATCTGTTAACCACTCATTTTTTCTCAGGTGTGAAAAGAAAACATCCTCCACATCCTTCCAAGAAAGGAAATGAGTACTCCCCACAAATTGCCTTGCAAAAACTAAGTCAGTTTAAATTTCCTCTGACATACAGTTTGTTACTGTTTCTGTTGCAGGAACATTATTTGAAGATTTATCAACTTCTCTTATTGTTGCCCAACCTGTTATGCATTAGCTGACAATATATTTTTTCACTTGCTCATTAAGGTAAATGTATTATAATATAAAAAGGAATTGTGACTGTTTTGTTTCCTTATTGATAAGAAAAAGCAAGCAAATGGTCAGTGCTGATCAACAAGATTCAGTTCTTCTACCATTTTCCACATAGCTCTCTGGTAAACAAAAGTAATGTTAAATTTGCTACCCTCATACTGATAGGTTAAATTAATGTTTGTGTATAACGTAGCATCAGTCAAATACATCCTTTAGTCATTACTTCTAATCCTTATGACATACTCCTGCAGGGATATCGGTCATATCAATCCCCACATGTTTAGTAAAAGTCACATGTAAATAGGCTACCTCTTTCCTCTTTTCAATGAATTGTATCATTTCCTTTGTGAGGCATAAGATCTGCCCTGTTGGCACTTTCCAGTGAACCTTGTATGTTAATCATGTTTGTTGATACCCTTGTTTTTTAAAGGCCAGGATATTCCAACTAACCACAACATCCTATTCAGTGAGTTTGTTGCTGTGGAATCTGAATGAAAACAGAGAGTGTTATGCAGTGTGAATAAATTCTCAATGTTGCAACTCCACAAAAACGTGCTGCATCTGCTGCGAGGAGGAAAATAGCAGACTCTGACCTCAGTTAGCAGTAAGAACTCTGCCCAAACTTGACTTCTAAAGTGAAAGTGGTTTACTTTATAAACTGGTTATAAAAAAGAGTGTTGGCTGGACTTAACTCAGATATCAGAATGTAATTAACTATTTCACTTACTGGCGTTATTTTAACTTTTGTCTCTTGACAGAAGTATAAACGGCTTCCATTCCAGTTGCAGTGCTGTCTATAAAAAACCCCACCAAATTGTCACAGTACATTCACAGGTAATATGAAACTTTATGAGCATTTAACTGAAGTTTAGTTATCATTTTCAAGTTATCCCTATCATCATCATATCCATAACTCATTGTCTTTATTTAAAAAGAACT
Source organism: Anableps anableps (assembly GCA_014839685.1). Classification (NCBI taxonomy): domain Eukaryota; kingdom Metazoa; phylum Chordata; class Actinopteri; order Cyprinodontiformes; family Anablepidae; genus Anableps; species Anableps anableps. The sequence goes on along the minus strand of CM026068.1, from coordinate 19,677,458 downwards.
TATCATGTCGACATAAGAAGTTTTACTTAAGGTAACAAAAAAAAAAAAATAGGAATAAAACAAACATAAAATTTAGGGCTAAACAAACAAACAAAGCTGGGCAGGTTATAAAAATGTGTAATAAGCACAGCTGACAATGGTTTGAAGGTCTGAGGAAACTCATTAGTTCAATAATTGGTCTTTTGTACTGCAACAGACAATTTTATTCACACGTGTGCTGGTGAACAATGAACAGTAGCATAACATAAAAATGGGAACAACATTTTAGGTGCACAAGCATACCACATACACTAGAAACCTTCCGACCTGATCATCATCAGGATTAACTAGTTCCAGCAGATTCAATACAATAGACCTTGCGTTGGTGATGACAAGGAGCCACAAGAGACAGACATTATTATTAACTGCATAGATTCTCTATACCTTGATAAGAGTTTTAAAATCAAATTTAAAAACTAATAAAGAGAACAAATAAATAATTAAAATTTAAAAAACCTGAAATCTCCACTTATTTTAAACAGTCGGTAAAAAAGTAGTTTATTAAATACGATAGTATAGAAAAAAAAAATAAGTATAGCAAAAAATTTAAAATACAACTTAAAGTGCAACCAAGCTGCCTTATTTGAGGTTAGATTAAGAATAAAGCCGAGCCAAAAAGACACATCACAGCTTTGCACTGCCCTCAGGTCTGCAGTGAGGTTGTTCAACAGGTGCAGGCCATAATAATACCATTAAGCCTTAGAGTGGGATTTTGTTCTTACTTTGGATATTTTCAAAAAATGTTTTTCAGAAGACTTTTGGAATGTGTAGTTCATACATAGTAAACACAGATCTGCTAAAGTCATTTAAAAAAGTGAAATCAATTACAAGACACACAGGTACAGCTAATGCAGACACTAAAATTGGAATGATGTGAGCTTTTCTTAGTCAAAAAGGGGACAAGTCTCTTACAGAGGTAGGAAATCCTGACTAAACAATCCATTTATCATGTATTATTAATCTTATGGATGAAAAATAATAAGTTTCAAACAATTTTTTAAATTATCTGTGTTGCATAACAGGAAATGTAAACATAATAAATACTAGTATTAAGAGCAAATAAGTCGAATAATTGCTTATAGACAAGTGCAGCTTACAATGGGCTGTTCTGACAGACTTCAGTTCACATTTCATGTTTAATGTCTGTCCTCAGTCGATGTTATCACTGACCCCTTGTGACCTGATTTCACTTCCTTATTTTATGTGAAAATGAACTCACAGTCTGCGTCATAAAGCCACTTTAGTGACATAGATCATCTGGTAAATACTTTTTAGCTGTCCGTAAGCATGGCAGATTTTGCTGTTTAAAACCACAGATGTGTCCTAAAAGTTTTTTCTTTTTTTAATCAAAGTTTGCCAATTAAAATGTAACCTTACATGTATCATTACTCTCACTGCCAGACAGAGAAACAGTGTTTAGATAGCAGTGTTAAACTGTCCTATGTAGGTTTATTGGTATTTTGAAATAAGATTAAACATTTAATGGCTTGATGGATCTAAAAAGAAAAAGATGCACACTTGACAGACAGCAGGAGGCTGTTTCACAGCTTTGCCGCTACAACAGCAAAAGCAGTCTCTGCTTCTGACTAACTGAGAACATCACTAAAACATCACTAACCATCACTAAAACATGCAAGGGAAACGTTCTTTCGTAGTGATGGATTCAGACCTGATCCTCCAGAAACACATAAAGACAGTTACAAAGTCAGCATTCTATCACCTGAAGAACATTTCCAGGATTAAAGGACTAATGTCTCAACAAGATCTAGAGAAACTCATCTATGTGTTTATCTTTAGTCACATTGATTATTGCAACAGTGCCTTCACAGGTCTGCCTAAAAAAAATCAATCAGACAGCTGCAGCTCATCCAGAACACTGCTGCTCATGTTCTCAGACCAGAAAGATAGCACATCACCCCAATTTTAAAGTCTTTTTACTGGCTCCCTGTAGCTCAGAGAATAGATGTTAAAATATTTCTTTTAGTTTATAAATCACTGAACGGTTTAGCACCAAAATACATTAAAGATCTATTGTCATTGTATCAACCTTCCGGACCACTCACACCTTCTGGTTCAAGTCTACTCTGCATCCCCAGAACCAGAACCAAACATTAAGAGGCAGCTTTCAGTTTTTTATGTACCACAAATCTGGAACAAACTTCCAGAGAACTGCAAAACAGCCGACACACAGAGTTCCTTTAAATCAAGGCTAAAAACCCACCTGTTTAGAGCTGCCTTTGATTTGTAGTAAGTGGAACATTGATCAATATTTTCAAATTATATTTGCTTGATGATTTTTGCTTGATAATCCTCATGATTTTGATGGATTGATATTTTCTTGATGATTTTAATGTATATTTGCTTGATGATTTTGATGATTTTGCTGTATACCTGATTGATGTTTTTATGATGTGAAGCACTTTGAACTGCCTTGCTGCTGAAATGTGCTATTCAAACTGGACTGAAAGACATCAAAATAGTTTGTCATTGTTAAGAAGCTGTTTAACTGTTGAAATACAGCTTTTTCAATAATTTTACTGATGAATGAATATGTTGCTTGTGTTTGTCCCACTGTAAATTAGTAGTTTATAAAGTGCTTCTGTCTTTAGCAACACTCAGCTGAGCTATAAAATTTGTTTCAATGCATCACTTTAAAATAAAGATGACACTCAGCAGCTGTCTCTGGCTGACATTTAAGTAGTGACATAAATCGACCATGGAGGACTATTTACAGAAGATTCTAAAGTCAGCTGCTTGATGTCTATTGAAAGACAAGTTAGATATTGCAAGGTTAGAAATTATTGTCATTAAATGTGTTTTGACTGAGCAACAAGCAGTATCAGACATTTAGGAACAACTTCCGAAATGGCCATTAGTAACAGAGTGTTTCTTTCTATTAGTTTCTACTATTTGGGAACATAACTGCATCATTTTTTAGAGTCAGAAGTTTTTGAGATCCTTCTTTTGTCAAACGCCAATCACAGGAAGATTATTAAATGGACAAATAAGTGTCCATTAAATAGTTGCATTTTAATCAATATTTGCGGCACTTGTATTTGTTGAACACATAAATAACTATTTGCAAACACTATATTTTACGATTAATTGTATTCTCATAAAGTTATGCTAGTTCCTATTAGAACTATGTTAAAGAGATGGTGACTTAACTCTCTTAGTTTCTGTTGACAATGTTTGTTTATTGCTTAAACTGACATGGCACCAGTGGTCTTTATTTAACAATTGCTTGACAGGAATAAGGGCAGAGAGAAAAAGGGGAGATATGCAGCAAATGGCACTGGCCTGCAAATCGAACTGGGGACAACTGCATTGAGGACTGTAGACTGTATGTGGTGCGCCGGCTCTACCACTGAGCCATCTGTCATCCCTCTTGACCCTTTTTTTTTTTTATGTGAATATGAATCTGAGTTCCTTCTCCATTTGACTGTATGTGATCTGAGGGGAAAGTCTGCATGGTAGTGTTACTGTGCAGTTTATATCCTTTTAGATGTCATGTACCAAAGGTATTAAGAGTGTAGTAAAGCCCCTTTTGTTTGTTTTCACAGTGAAATCACAAGCATTAGTCAGCTACATGAAGTGGTTTGAATCTAAAGTCTAAAACTAGCTAAAGGTCACATCAATAGATGGTGGACAGATAAGGGAAAAACCACTATGAAGCATTTTGTCATTTTTATTTTCTTACTTGTAAAACTTATGAGTATGACATAGTCCATGTTATCATAATCTATCAGCATCAGTTACCTTAATCTGCTAACTTCATGATTTCATGATACCCAAGATTTTCCATTTAAAAAGTCTCTTTTTTTCAAACTTTTCATTTTTAGTTAATCCAGACTTAAATATATTGTGAGATAAAATCACAATGAAAAAAGGGTGCTTTTAGATCACAGAAGTAAAGGCCTTACCTTCATTTTGTCTTTATTGGTTTTACAATGTCAAAAAAAGAGGACTGTTTCTATTAATGCCTCTGAAGAGGTGGAGTCATGAGTCTGGCTATAGCCTAAGTAACTGTTTCTTTAGCTGTTGTATTTAAACTGTCTTGTAAACCACTTCGAAAGATGAAAAAAATCCATTTGAGCACCTAAAAAAGTACTAGTTTCCTGAACCTTGCAGACATGTTCAAACTCTTGGAACTTTTTCCATTTTGTCACATTAGCACCACAAAGTTCGCTGTATTTTATTGGGATTGGTGTAATACATGTAAACAAAGAAGACCAAATTTATGAAGTTGGAAGACAATAATTTCTTTGTTTTGTTTTCATACTAATGATCTGAAAAGTCTGGAGTGTATTTGTCCAGGGTAACTGCACCCATCAGAAGTCACCCAAAAAGAGTCTCCATATAAATCCTGTTACTCCGTGAAGGCCTCAGTGCAGGGGTGTAAAGCTCATTTTCATTTTGGGCCATATCAAGATCAAGAATGTCCTCAAAGAGCCAGTTGTGGCAAAGTGTACTGATAAAGGTACCCATTAACAAACTGTTATTTATTAACAAAATATTAATAAATAGCTGTCTCTGCATTCGATGAGTGCTTGTTGACATTAAATAATATTAAACATTTTTTTCACCTTGATGTAATTTGGCAGTATACAAATAAAACTGCAGTGAGTTGATTGATAAAATAATATTTAAGCACACAACTGGTACCTTGAAAGTTCTATTTATGTGGCCCTCAAGAGTCTAGAGGGCCACATAATGACGAGCCGGATTTGGCCCCGAGCCTTGAGTTTAACACATGTGCCTTAGAGGTTTGTCTGAGGAATATAACTGAACAAACAGTATCACGAAGACCAAGGAACATAGCAGATGGGTTAGAAAGAAAGTTGTGAAGAAAGCATTTTAAGCTGTAAAAATCTTAACTTTTTTCCATCTCAGAGACCAGTGTTTAATTTATCATCTGAAAATATATTAAAAAAAATATGGCATAGATGCAAATCTGCCAAAACATGACACCTAAACTGATAGGGCTAGAAGAGCATTAATTTGAGAAGCAGTCATGAGTCCCACAGTAACTCAGGAGGAATAGCAGACATCCAGAGCTCAGAAGGGAGAATCCATTGACCTAATAGATGTAAGTTATGTACTCCCTAAATATGACCTTTACGGAGCAAGAGGTAAGCTATTGTTTAAAAAAAGACAAAAGAAGTCCTGTTCAAAGTTAGTAACAAGCCATAGAGGACACAACAAACATGTGGAAAAAGTGCCCTGGTCATAGGAGACCAAAACCGAAGTGTTTGGTCTCCATGTAAAACCCTACAGGAGGATGACTTACTGCACATCACCCTGAACAGATCATCTGCAGAATGAAACATGGTATTGGCAGCAACAACATGCTGTGTGTATAGGTTTTCTTTTCAGCAGGGACAAGGAAGCTGGTCAGAGCTGATAAAAAATGGATGGAGCTAAATTCAAAACTACAATAAAGGGTTGTAAATCAAAGCATACCCATGTGTTTAAGATGTCTTTGACAATTCCAGACCTAAATGCATTTTTAAAAAATGTGGCAAGACTTGAAAACTGATGTTCACAAACACTCTGGTTAGTCTGACTGAGCTTAGGTTATTTTGCAAAGAATGCCCAAAACTTCAGCATCTCAATACCCCAAAAAGCTTGAAGTTAAAACTGTAGTAAAGAGAAATTTGGGGGAAAAAAAACTTTACTTAAGGGGCTTTATTAGATATTTCAGAATCTGTCACAGTAACTGCATCTGATTCACAAAGAAAGTTAAGTGAAGCAGAAAAGGGAACCAAAAATTAAGGTTAATCTTTATTTAATAACCCGTTTAACCACAACAAAAGCTTCCTTTGGGTTCAGTAGCTTAAACCAGATGAAACTAATTTACATAGTCTAAATAAATATTACCACCTGTTTTATTTTAGTGTCTTTAAATGAACAAATATCTCAAATCTATAACATAGTAAGTTTCATAGTAAGCTTAACATACATACACAGTTTTTAAGAGAACTAAAGTAATTCAGGAATAGATATTTCTAATGCTATTAAAATAAACCTTTAGTGCTCCGCTCGCAGATGGAACAGAAAATTTTAAAAAAGCAAAAGCAATCTGAAACCAAACAAGCAGAACTATGAAGTTACTGAAGTTCCCCTCAGCTGCGCACCCGCTCTACGTAACTAGTATTAGTAAATTTGCGTAGTGTCACGTGGTACAACGTGTCGTAGTTGCTACCTAGTAACCACGCTAGCATTGAGAAAAGCTCTTGGCAACATTGTAGCGGAGTGTAGCGGGTAGCGTCGAACCATGAACTGATTTATCAAAAGCTGCGATAGCACAACGTTCCGAGGTAAAAAGGTAAATAAAGGTGCAACTTTAGCTTGCTGCTAACGTGTTACAAATACGCGTGCTTGCCGCTGCCCTGAACATTTATTCCCAAAAGAACAGCTAACGTTAGCTAGTAAGCTGACGTTAGCTGTCCAGGCAGAACCACTGCTTTGGTATAATAGCACAGTGTCTTCCCTCCTAACTTGGTTACAGATTAAACCCACTGGTGAAAATAGAACAATCGCACAATTGTAGTTTTTGTTAATGGCGAAAACTACTTTGTATGTTGTAAAACAATAAGATTTTGGTGCTTATATTTAATGTTGTACCTCCTCGTTTTCTATTTCGACGTGAATTATGGTTACTGATTTAACGTATATAGACCATCAGTGTAGTTTGACAATTTCGAACTGGGTTTATCCTAAAAAAAATGAGGAGTTACGTTTTTTCCGGGACATCTGGTGTAAGATCCATTTTCAATAGTGTACAGATTCATAAAATACCTGCTGGTGGCGAAAATAAAGGGAGGGGTGGATCCTTGCCCTACAAAGAGTAAGGATCTAGGATTTAAAGTGTAGCCTAATACAAAAACAAATCAAAAGAAAAACTAACAAACGAACTAAAACAGTGTTCTTGTAATTGCTGTACATCTATGGGTCTGAAATTCTGGTACATTTGGTGATGCTTGGGTTGTCCATAGTGACAACAATTGAAAAAGCAAGAAAAATAAAATCAAGTATCCACAAAAAAAAAAAAAAAAAATCTGGGAAAAAAACTTTTCAAAACAACACAATATCAAGCAGCATATAAAAGCAAAAGCAAAAAGTCACGCTGAGACAGTTAGAATGTAAGTGCATTGTCTCATTTGTGCTTGTGATAGGGTATAAGGACATGTAGAAAATGTTTGTTGAGAGAACTTAACCATTTATAGTGTCAGTGACCAAGAATGTGTTTTGTGAGGGTTTATTTGTAAATTAAAACTCAAAGTCATGTTGTCCTATTGTTTTAAAATGACTGTTAAGCTAATGGTACTTGAAAAACCTGGTATTAATTGAAGTGGAACTTGTCATAAAAAAGTTTGAGCACCACTGTTCTCAATATTGTATTGTATTGTAAACAATATTAGGCAGAGCTGCAGAATATATTGGATCCCAGTTGTCATTGGAATATCAATTGATGCAGTACTGCAAATGCAAATGACTGCTGGGATGCAATATGGCATTGCATATTAAATTTCAGATGTCATGCATATAAAAACTCAATGCCAGTAATATTTTATACCTACTGGATAGACTTTTACAGCCTTCAGTAATAACATCTGTATTATATTTTTAGTGTCTGAAGTGCTAAAGCTCACAGAGTATTAGGAGCATTTTGATAAAGCAAAAAAAACAACAACAAAAAAAAAAAACTGGGTAAATTGATAATCATCATTAAAATATTCAGTGATTATATTGGAGTAGAGCTGCAGCTAACAATTATTTTAGTTATTGATTCATCTGTCGATTATTCTGATGATTAATTGATTAATCGGATTAAAATAAACTGACTGCTGATTTTTCATTTAAGGCTTTTAAAATAAAATATTAGAAATGCATTAACAAATAATTAAATTCCCTTTTTAAATAAGAAAATAAACATTTTATTGCCTAAAATGCAATGGCATAGAATTTCTTTCGTGTACGCTTGATCATTTGTAGCAAAGGATGCATCTGCAGCAAAATAAATACTTCTAACAATGCTTCTAAGCTCAGCCCTTTCTGCTTGACTTAACATCAATACAGTGTAGGGCTAATCTTTTGATTAATTTTTGGATTAACTGGTTAATAATTTGATAGCAAAAGGTGCTTAATATTTTATTTATTTATTTACTTACAGAATTTGAACCAGGTGAAGCTAAAACTGCCACTAGAGGAGTTCTGGGTAGAACATATTTACAGACAAAAGTTGTTTTTTTTTTTTTTTAATCTTAAATGCAAAGTGTATGTATTTTTTGTACAATTTTTGCTTAATTACTGCTTGGAGTACGTTGTTTTTTTTTTTTTTTTTTTTTTTTACCAATTGACCTTTTTTGAGTCTATACTCCAGTTAACGATTAATTGTTTACTAAATTAGTTGACAATTATTTCAATTATTGATTCGTCATGATTAATCTGATTAATTGTTTCAGCCCTATATTGGCATTTCATGTTTTACTGATATTCTGTAGCCCCAATATTATGTATTAATATCAGTCTCTCAGATAGTATGACTGTGTTATGTTTTTGCTTTGTCAACATTAGGTTATAACATTGAGCTGAGAGATGCCCCATGGTTCAGAGGATGCTCGAAAGAAGTTTGTCCTGACCACAGCTGGAAACTTCTATGGTGTAAAGCCTTCATCATCCCTGGCTGATAACCAAAAGCTAAATAACTTCTTAGATGATGGAAATGAATTTATCTTGTCCTTTACCAGAAATGATAATGAGCTTCACCTGTCGAATAAGGTAAGAATTAAGGCACCTAAAAATGTCTATTGAAGTAAAATTTATAAAGTTAACATAGTCACAGTCAAAGTTTGAATTGTTTTTAGTAAGGAATACTAGAATAAAAGTGACTAAGAGACTTGAAAATTTATTATATCTCTATATTACTACATTTCCAGTCTTTACTTGAAAGCAAAGTTGGGGCATTTTTCTTAACTTTTTTTGTTGATCAGATTGAAGCTTCGGGTGTTGACAAAGAGAAGTTGTTGGTATTCTTCAAACTGCAGCCCACTGTGATCACAGAAGACAACCTTCATAGGAGCCTCTTGGTGTCGTCCATGTTGGAATCACCCATCAACACCCTCTATCAGGCTGTAAAGCGGGTTTTTGCACCTGTACTTCTTCAGGTTCGCCTCTTTATATGTATATAATCATAGCATACACTGTTGTAGGGTAGATTCTTGTTGATCACACAGTCAGGAAAAAAAAATCTCAGTATGTATAAAGATATTTATTTGAGTACATTTTCAAATGTTTACCATTTTAAAAATTCCTTCCTGACTGGATGGAAAATAAACTTTCTGAATGCAAATACAAATATGAATACATTTGCTTAAGTTTAAGCTGGAGTAGAGATTAATATCTTTTTTAGTCTTATAAGTCTTTGTATTCTTCAAGGATGAGCGCTGGCGCTCAGCTTTCGACCCTAAACTCGCAAGTCTTCTAAATGAGCTGGAAGTGGGCCTGGGCTCTGTGGTTCGCCAGTCTGGAGCTAAACCTTCTGCCAAGAAGGGCCGTACAGACGACGATGTCCTGGGTATGCTCTTATATATCCCATATATTCAAAGAAACATAGTGGTCAAGGTAACAGCACATTTAAAGTGGTCATAAAAGTGCCATTTTAACTTGTTTGGGGCACAGTGTAATGAATACCATTGGATCTTTTTGGCGTGTATGGCAATCCCATCTGTACTATATTTTTATATTTATTTATACTCCAATTTAATGTTCAGCTATAGACACCCAAGATTTCTGTTGGATTTCTCCTAAGTAAGCAGATGGCAGATTTCATACGAGATAAATTATTAATTTGAAAAATTATTCACAAAAAAAGTGTTTATCTCAAAAATTAAAATGCTCAATTCATTCTTAAAAAAAACTGTTAATTGAAAAAACTTGGTTTTCTTCAATATACTGTGTACAGTGAATTATAATTGCATTAAAGACAAGCACTCAAAGAAATTATTATTTTCACCTAAATGAGAAAGCTTTACAATGTATTTAAGTTTAATGAAGTATACAAAGAGAAAAGATCAAATTCTTAGTATTACTTATTTTTGATGAAGATTTTTATTTGATATTTTATCGTTTTAACACTTAATGCAGGAATCCTGACCCCCAGTGATGAGTTCCAGTTTTGGGCCGATCTCTCTGAGTCTGCAGAGAAGAGCAGTTTGAAAGAAAGGGCAACATATTTCACTGAGCAGTTCAAACCCTTACAAAAGGTATGCAGGATTTTTTTGTGTGTGTGTTATACAACAAGCTTACTGTTAAGATTTTAAAACAAAACCTTTCATAATGTGCTACACAAAACCATTTTTTAAAGTTGAACGTCTCAAAATGTGAATTGTCTGATTTCAGCACAAATCTATAAACACTATCATTTATTACTGTTGGCTACGATATTTCTTTTTTTTAAAGAAAGAAAACCTAATATATATATATATATATATATATATATATATATATATATATATATATATATATATATATATATATATATATATATATATATATATATATATATATATATATGTGTGTGTGTGTGTGTGTGTGTGTGTGTGTGTGTGTGTGTGTGTGTGTGTGTCCCCACCAGGAGTATGCTGGTCTTGATGGCTTGTCCATGTCAGATGTTGTGGATCTGGTGGAACAGAGCAAAGATACTCTTGATGATGTTTGGAGGCAGACAGATTTCCAGCCCTATCCAGAGACACGAATGATCCGGCTAATGGACATTATTGGTGGGAATGTCCCAGACACACACAAACCAAAACATGGAACTAAAAGCAATTTTTGCTGATGTTGTTTTTTTTAAAGTGTAATTACATCTCATGGTGTTTATATTTAGTCAAATATACCATGGACAGTGTTGGAGAACCGAAACTGAGTTTGTTTCCATAGAACTGCTCAATTTACTAAACATTTTGTGCTGATACTTTTTGTTGTTTGATTATTTTAATAATGCTTTTTACTGCATATATTAAACTTAGAGTGTATTATGCTTAAATATGTCTTTTTTTATTTTTGTGGATGTACCTATGAAAGGTGAAGCTTTGGGAAGATATGTCCAGAGGAAGCTGAGTGGTCTTAAGATTTTTGAAGAGTCATTTCTACTGATGAGAGAGAACCTCAGAACAGGGGTCTCCATCTGTGAGCAGTGGGTGGTAGCCTGCGAGCATTTAACTGGACAGGTATCAGAGAAGTTTATCTATACACAGAGTGTATTCAAAGATACAAGTCTGACTCAAATTTATCGTTGATCACTTTTTAAAAAGAAATACAATGGATGACTAAATTATGTTTGCCTTTATCTTCTTTCTCAGGTGTGGAAAAGACACGCTCCACATCCTTGGAAAAGAAATAAACACTGCCCGCAAAACCTTCACTGCCTTGCAAAACGGCTGAATGAGGTAATTTATGGTTCTAACATGGTTTTAATTCGGGAACATAGGAACATAATTTCTCACATTTTGTTGTAAAGCAATCAATGGGTGAAATAATGTTTTCACTTTGTTTTCACATTTACATAGAATTGTGACTTGTTTTCCTTAACATAAAAATGAGGAAGCAACAATGACCCATAATTAGGCAAATATGATTCTTTTTCTTATGTGGTGTTTTTGTTTTCTCAGAAGGATTTTCAGCCAAACAGCCTTGTAAATTCCCAGTTTTTTTGAAGTGTAAACCCTAGAACAATTTTTTTTGATAATAAAGGGGAATTCAAAAAATCTGATCAAATGAACTGTATTGTGAATTTGTTGTATAGCAAAAAGCGTACAACAGAACAAGATAGTGTTTCTCTGAGATCTTTAACATATTTATTTGAAAACTCATAAAAGAAATATAACACCTCAACCTGATTAAAGAGCCTTGGGTTGAATTGGAGTAGGGGCCTTCTTGTCCAGCATTAGTGTTTGACCCATTTCTGGAAGGACAGTTAAAATATTTTCCATAAAAACACTTTTACCCTTGTCAAAGTGTTTATAGCTGCAAAGGCTGGGCTGACGCAACAAACCTTATGCATTAAGAATGGGATCTCACCCAAGTTCATATGCATGTGAAGAAACACTAGCGAATACTTTTGGCAATATAGTATAAAGGAGGCTTTTAAAATGTCATTGCTGTTAAATCTTATTGAATCTTTAAACAAAGTGTGAAAGACCTAGAAACCTTGGAAAGCTATCTCACAGAATTTTGTTATACCAGTGACTGCAGATGTTTTCAATCAGTACAACATAATGGCGCCCCTTTTCTCTTCATAGTGAATTCTATAATTTCCTTTTTGTCTGCCATGATGGAAGATTTTTCTGTTGAAGTTTAAAGGTTGTTGTCAGGTAATGTGTCATGTTCATGGACACTTCCGTTTTTGCCAGGTTATTTCAAGGAACCCTAATCTAACGCAAAGTGCAGCTTTTTCTGCTGTGGAATATTAATGAAACCAATTATATTTGATACTTACTGTGTTTCTGTGTCTGCCAGGTGGTGACTGTCCGCATGGTTCATGAAAAGCTGCTGTGTTTGCTACCAGGAGGAAAGCAGCAGGCTCTGACTGCAGAGCGTGTGTTTGAACCTTTTTCTGGACTCAATCCTGTACATTACAATCCCTACACTGAGGTCAGCTGGAGAGAACTCTGTCAAAACTTGGCGTCTATAGTCATGTAGTATTAGTTTTTTAATTAATCATAAGGAAAGGTTGAGTAAGTCAGTTTTCTGCATATTTCTTTTTCAATGGACATAGCATAAGAATTTACACTACCTATTCTCCTCCATTGCCATAGCCAAATTACAAATATCATGCAAAAGTCACAAAAATGAAATTATTTTGAATATTTAAGAACTAAACATTAAAATTGAAACCAAAACCAGTTCTACTATCATTTTTAATCTACAGAAACTCAATATCTGGAGGAAAATTACATTTAATCCAAATTATCCATAACTTAATTGATTATGGACAACAAAAGCCTAATTAAAAGCCTACGACATCACACAGTTGAAATTCCTTGTCACTTTGCTGAAACTGCATTATGTAGGAACCTATAACCAAGATGTTTTGTTTTTGTTGATGTGGTGTTCATGATATGGCATGTCAGCTGCTTAGGCTCAGGGATCTATAGGCGGAAGATGCAAAGATCAGTCTCTCCAGACAGGGAAATCCCCTGCGAGATGGGGGAATTCTCCCTAAATAAATCAATTGTTATTTATAATTGAGCATACAAATGATAAATAATTTGGTTGATAAGACGTGCCTAAATAGTTGTGACCAGTAAAAGTGTATGTAAACATAGTAAAAAAAATGCCAAAGAGTTCAGACTCAAAGATGATGAGTGGCTTAAAATTTGAAGATTATTATAGGTTCTTCTGATAGAGGTCTGTCCCTTAGTTCACATTTTCTATTTACATTCAGCCTCTGGTGGTGTCCTCACTTACCATTTGTGAGCTGATCTTACTTCCTCACTTTATGTGCAAATAAACCCATGGCCTATGTCACACAGCCTGCTGATAGTTCAGTAAAGAAGTGTTTGAGTGTGACCATTAGTTAAGAGTGAGGGAACCTGAGGTTTTAAAACCAGTGACGTGCCTTTTATTTTTCATTGTTTGACAAAATGAAAAGGAAATGTCTTTCACAAGAATAATCAGACCCTCAAACAGAAAGTAACCAGAAAGAGAAAATGCATCCGGATGCATCATTGACATTAATCCAGAAAAAGGAATAAATAAAAGTGGTGAAAGCAGTGATAACCCACCCTTATGTGTTCACATCAACAGCCTCTTTCACGTCATGGTTCCGCAAACAACACCCAACCACGAACCTCCCATTACAGATAATTTTGTTCTTTTGCATCATGCCAGATGATATACTGAGATCCCAGAACCATGCGAGATTTTAGACCTTCCTGCTGGAATAGTGGAAATGGATTTTCCTCAGGGGATATCCACAGGGTTCTTCTCTGTGTTGTAGTTCTCATGCATGCTCTTCAAAAGAATTCAATTCTTTGTTGCGCACCATCCTCAGCATGTTATTCTCTGCTTCCGATTCTGCTGAGCAACATATTTCTCAGATCAAACAGCCAGTGGCACTAACTTCTTCCATTATGTGTGCGACCATGGCCTGAACAGCTGCTGCTGTCTTTGGTTTTCACTGTCACACTCATTCCCAAATACCATATTACCCTTTACAGTTCATAGTGGTTTTGTGTTTACTATTACCTCCAGAGGTGGGTCAGGGTTGTAATGTTATTTACCCCCCCCATCATTCCACCTGGACCAATAAATATGTAGATCATGGACTGAAAAGATATGAAGAACTCTGAATATTTCATATCCTCATGTTGTGACTGTTTTATGTTTATCGTAGCCTCTTTGGAGAGCAGCAATGGTTCAGTTCGAGCGAGTAATAGCTCCATTAGAGCAGGAGGTTGCTGGCAGACTAAAGAGCCACATCGCTGACGTGCAGGACAACTCACAACAGGTACTTAAACTCACTACTCCAGCAGTTGATTTATGACATTAAGAAAAAAGAAGGGGACTTATGTTTATGTTTGTTTATTATCCAGCTGTTGCAGGTTTTTCAGAAACATAAGGAGTTAATCAGACGCCCAACAGTCAGCAAAGAGCTCCAGTCGGAAAGAGAGAAGCTACTGGCCAAGCTACTTGATTACAACAAGGGTACATAATTCTCACGTAAAAGCACTGTTACTGTTTCAGATAAAATGTGATTATGATTTATTTTACCTATACAAGGTAGAAAAGCTAAGAAAATATCGATTCTACATTTGGTAATAATTGGACTTTTGGACCTTATTAGGGGATTAAAACCTTTGGTATTAACTTAAAAATTATGATGTAGCCAATTAACAGTGTAATCAGACAGTGAAGGTTAGACAGTCTATGGAGAAACGTTACGACTATAAAACCTTTAGAAGCAGTTTCATTAAAAAGCAGAATTAAAAAAAAAAGTCAAATCTAAAAATGAATGTATAAAAATGATCATTTAGCAGTCATGTAGAAATAATGTTGTGTTAAATATGTCTTAAAGGTGTCCTCTGTGTCAAATATAAAACACTTTTCTTCACCAGTGGAGCACATTTTATTACACTCACACTCCTGCCTGCCTCGATCCAGAAATGATTGAACAAAAAGTGTGAGTGATGAATTGAGACATTTTTTACAGTGAATGCCTTTTTACTGGGTCTTTTCTGTAATGCACTAATAAATCCACTCAAAGTATCTGACTCATAATACAAATGTTAGCTGAAAGTTGGTCCTTAAAATGGACTAAGTGTAGCTTTCCAGTCGATATTGCTTGTCATTATTGACCCCATTTTATTCTATCGATTTTTTAAAGGCCTGAAGAATGACTTTGAGAGCCGTTGCCATGGAAGCCCCGGAGACAAGACTGGGCCACTTGCTGGCAGGAACCTGCCTGAGGTTGTCAACAGAATTGTTTGGGTGCGACATCTTTTACACAAGGTAAAGGAGGATTTGCCTGTGTATTATGCATGAATTAAGAAACTTACAGTATTATGACTTATGACTTAAAGAACAGACTTTCATTGGTTAAATGGACAGATAATGATCACATGAAAACACCCCTATTCTTTTCTTTTATGTGTTTGCTTTCTTGCATCAGGTGGAAGACTCTGTCCGCATAGCAGAGGCTCTGCTTTCAGACCTATCTGGCTTTAAGGGTTTCCTGCATTTCTGTGATGACCTTCTGGAAATGTTGAGGGCATATGAACAGGAACAGTTTGAGGACTGGTCCAGAGACATACTTTCTGGATTGGCTGACCCAAAATCAGGAATCAGGTTAGAAATACTGCAACACCTGACCCCAGTACTGCTGTCTTTTAAATGAAGCATTTAGAATAAAGTTTTGGAATACAGTAACTACATCTGTATTCTCATTTAGCATTAAAAGACAGATGTTATTCAGCTGAATTTGTCTTCTTACTATATTCATTACTAGCACATTTGTCATGGAGGAGTTTATTTTTCAAGATTTTGTTTGGGGAAAAAAAAAAAGGAATTTTTATGCAGCTAAAACCACGAAGTCTTATCAAGCTAACTTTTATGTGTTGAAGACATTAAAGTTGAAGAGTTGAAGACTCATTCATTCATAGGATCTTAAAAATATCAACACATCTTTATAGTTCTAAGTTTTACTAAGCAAGTAAAGTACAAGTCATTAAGTGGGATATTATGTTAACTTATGTTTGTAATTTATATAGGTTCTAAATTTACATCATGGTGGTCTTAAGTCTTAAATGTAATTTACCAAAGCTCACAGAAACCATGTTTTGTAAATATGCTTTTAGATTTGACTTATTCTGTGTTCAGTTTCAAACTGAAGTTGAATAGAAATTATATTTATGTCAGAGGCGGGTCAAGATATTAAATTCCAGTAATGCTTTATATATGAACAGCACTGGTATAAAAACAAGGACATCCTATGTTTTTTTTTATGTTTGTTTCATGAACATCCTCATGTCTCAATGATTCCCTCCATCTGTTCAGTCTTCAAGCCAGTAATCGGGTCATGGAGCTGGACCATGTGGATGGCAGGCTGAAGATCCAGTACTCAGACAGGTTGGTCAGTCTGCTCAAGGAGGTCAGGCAGCTTTCAGCTCTGGGTTTTCCCATCCCAGCCAAGATACAGCAGGCAGCTAATACAGCAGACAAATTCTACAGGCAAGCCATTGTCCTAAAACAGGTGAGACAGTAGGTTAAGATCCATAATCTCTCTTTTTTTTATGTAAAAATGTATTCTGCATATGGATGTGCTGTAAATTGTAACAATGTGTCACTATGCTGTAGGTGGCCCATTTCTACAACACAATCGACCAACAAATGATTCCCTGCCAGAAGCCCATGATGCTCAGTCTTGCGTTGGCCTTTGAGCAGGTCATAAAGGTACAAAGGCAAAACTGGAAGAAAGTGACTTATTGTGTTTATTAGTAATTAAATATGTTTGTTATTATTAAAGCTTGATTTGCACTTAATGATTGGTTCCAAACACATGCGCAAGACAAAAATATTAACTGTAAAATGTAAAACTATAATGCTTAATACAGTTTAAATTTATCAGATACAATAACTTGCCGTATTTTGAAGAAAGTAGCAGTTTGACAGTTTTAAACAGTATTTATGATTTTGTACCTTTAGATTTGAATTAACCATTTTTTTTTATTTATTTTTTTTTTATTTTGTCAGAATCATCGTTCCCAGTCAAAGGAATCAGGTGGTAAACTCCAGATCACCTGGGATAATCCCAAAGAGTTGGAGGTTTACATCACCAAGCTGCAGTCTGCTGCAGAGAAGCTTTCCACCGAGAACAGAAAGTTACGAAAATGGCACACTGATTTCATCGACAAGGTGGTAGCACAGAGGCAGATCAACAATAATCGGAATTAATGCCATAAGAACATGTCTTTGGAGCGTGATTATTTCCCCACTTAACAAATAGTGAGAACTTAAGGCTATATTTCTGACCATACCTCTGGGTTTACTGTTCAGGTGGTGACGCTTATGAATGTGGACCTACTAAAACATCAGGAGCGATGGAAAGATGGCCTCCAGGAGCTTCGCACTGGCTTTGCCACTCTGGAGGCTCAGGTGTTAACAAAATTACAGAGTTGTATGCATTTCTGTTTTAACATTTTTGTTAAGTCAGCCACTACCTACTACCGCCCTGTTTGATCCAAGACTATCATTTGTTGTTGACTTGAGGGACACAAACTTCTTTGTCATTTGAGAGATCATAATGTAGGTACGGATGTGTTGGCATTTCTCTGTGTGTGTGTATAGGGCTTCAGGTGTGATGATATGCGGGCTTGGCGTCAGCACTGGAACCATCAGCTCTACAAGGCTCTTGAACATCAGTATCAAACTGGACTGGAAGCTCTGAATAAGAACTTGCCTGACATACACATTGACCTCATTTTCAAGTAAGTGTAAGCTGAGAAATTTAATTATCTCCCCACCTCGTACTTTTGTCTTCCTGTGGTTTTTTTGTCTTTTTTTCACACATTTTCTCCTTTGTCTCCAGATTGCTAACAAGACTTGTTACTTTGCCTCCCACCTCTCAATTTTCACACGTCCATTTCACAATTTTGCATTTCCTGTCTGACTCTTCCTCTTTTATCAAGACTTTATTTTTTCCATTGTGCTCTTATTTATAATAAGATATGACATTTTTTACGTTATTGTTACCTTCTCAACAGGCAGGGCCGTTTACAGTTTCGTCCGCCATTTGAGGAGGTGCGAGCTCGATATTTCAGGGAGATGAAGCGTTTCATCTCAATTCCAAACCAGTTCAAAGGAGTCAGCCTCCAGGGGGAGGAGCTTATCTTCAACATAATGATCGACAGAAATGCCTCAGGGTTTCTCACCATTTTCAGCAAAGCTGAGGACCTCTTTAGCCGCCTGCAGGCTATACAAGATAAGTTCAAGGTGCTTTACCAGAGCAGAACTGTGAGCTTAATGAGTGTTACAGAAAGCTATTGTAGGACTTTGTGTCCAGATTGTCTTAATATAAGTGTTTAGGCATTTGTTTGTTTAAAAATAATTCCAGATTTGAAAATTTAAAAGAAGGTTAAATATTTAATTTTTTTGTCACCTTTTGCTAATTGAGACTTTGTTGTGTGCTTTAACTAATTTGTTTTCTTTGAAAGAATGAAACTTTGATCAATCATGCTTCTCTATTTATACACTGAAGCTCTGTTGTTTTTACTGTCAGCATTTTCCCCCTAGGAGTACCCCCTAGAGAACATTAAGGAACAGTTCACTATCTTGTCACTTCTGGCAGTAGTCAAGCATATCTAACTCACAGGGGGAAACCCTCAGCCAACCTCATACTTCTCTATTGTCCCCTTTAGTTCTGTTTTTATTTCGTCATTTGTGTCTCATTGTAGGACATGCAGTTTCTGTCACCTTTAACACAAAGCTATTTAAAAATGGGAAATATGCTCTACAGCCAACTGACATTTGTCTGTGTTTGTCTAGGAGTGGGTGGTGCTGGGCCAGGTAGATTTGGAGAAGTTGGTGGAAACGCATCTCACTTCTGTGCAGGACTGGGAAAGAAATTTTAAGGCCCTCAAAGCCAAAGGGAAAGAGTCAGAACGCCTCCCCAGGTACATATAACAACAACTGACTTAATCAACTAACAAATCTGATCAAATGATATTAAATAGAATGGTAAACACAATGAAAAATTGAAATAAATTTTGTACTTAACAGGAATCCTTAATTAACTGTTTGGTGCAGTTCACATTATTTTAACAACAGGACTGGTCTTTGTTTGTCAGTCAGGAGAAGGTAGACTGTGTCACAGTCAACTGTGATCCGGTAAAAGCCACCATCGATGACCTGATCCAGAGATTGTTTGACTTACTGCTCTTATCGCTTAAGAAATCAATACAAGGTAACCACATACACATTTCCCCCTCCAGTCATTTCATTCTTTGCATTTTTGTTGATCCAGTTTTTTAAAAATGTATTTTGCTCTTTTGTTAGGCCAAGTGAAATCCCCTTTTACAATCAGATTGTTTTTTTGTTTCCTTTGTTTATTTTCTTCCTTGTTTTTAGGCCACACACAAGCCATAGAGAGTTTTGTTTCAGAGTCAATGGAAGCACTGGCCATGCGACCTGAAAGTATGGAAGAGATTGGTGCAGCTACTGGCAAATACAGCCAGATTGTTGCTCGTAAGCCTGAAGTAAGACGTGAACACACCTAAACCTTGCTTAACCGGAAAAATTGTGTTAATAAGTTAGGCTTCTTAGAGTTTGTTGTTTACTTCACTTTCTTAAGTCAGTATAACTATTGGGGATATTAGGATTATGTAATATGTAAAATAGCTCTGATGTCTGATATATAGTATGAAAGACATTGTACTTGGTGTCTGTTCCTAGATCTTGCCTCAGTTCCAGTTTGCTGAGGAGAAGAACCGCCTTCTGCGTGCTGTGGCTGGGTCAGGTCTGGACTCATTATCCTCCCTGAGGGCCAAGTGGGACAAACTGGAACTTATCATGGAGAGCCATCAGCTCATGATCAAAGACCAGGTGACATTAATTTATTAGCTTAAAATTACTATTGGACAACCTACGATTCCTTGCAGAAGTATTCACATCCTTTAAACTTTGTCATATTTTCACACTTTACAACCTCAAACTTCACAAAGACTTTATGATGATTGTCAAAGTAAAAACATACTGGGGTTCCAGGGGTGTAAGTAATTTTTTTAGCCACTTTGTGTCCTAGCAGGTGGTGTCTGTGCTGCTTGTCTGTTCATGCTTGTTTGGTTCTTAGGTAGAGGTGATGCGAAATCATGCAGCTGGTCGTATCAGTGCCTACAAGGCAGATTTGGAGCGCTTCAAAGCACGCTGGGACCAACTAAAACCTAAAGATGAGATTCTTGAGACTGGTGATCATGCTGCCCTGCTTGCTTGCCTTCAGACAATCAGGGACAAACAGCAGGAGTTCCAGGAGATGGAGCTTGTACGCAATAAACTCCTGTAAGTGTAGTGCAATTTACTGAACTTATATTAAGGGTAGGTGGAAGACCAGGGAGAACTCCTTTTTTGTATACTCTATATTTTCTGCTCTAACCATATCCGTCACTCTCATCTCATTTTAGCTCAAGATGAATTTTAATAGAAGAGTAATTAATATTGTAAGTAACAGATATTCCTTTACATTTTACAGTGAAGACTGTACATATTTTAATCTGGAGCCTCCAGATTTCTCTCTGGCAGAAGACACAAAAAGAGACATGGATGAGCACAGTCAGATGTGGGGTCTGTATGAGGAGTGGCAGCAAGGCTTCACAGAAAAGGCCCAGGAAGACTGGATCACATTCAGGTTTGGTTGCTAGACCTGGAATATCCTAATGTGCCTATTGTGTTGACTTTATTTTCTCATGTGTTTGTTTACTGGGATTTACAGGAGTAAAACATATGTGTTTGAGGAGTTTCTCTTTATGTGGCAAGACCAATTGAGAAAATTAGAGAAACCAACAGCCATGTCTGTTAAACTCCAAGGAGAAGTGGACAAATACAAGGTATTAGACCTGTGAGGCTAGGAACTGTCTTGCTAACCATTACAGGACAATAAGATTTATCATTTTATATATATTTATCTAAACATTCAGTGTGTTTTGTGTATTTTTTCTATTCTTCGCTAGAACATGGTGCCTGTGCTGAAGTATGTTCGCGGGGAACACCTTTCACAGGACCATTGGTTGGACATGTTTCGTTTGCTGGGCCTTCCACGAGGGACCACCTTAGAGAGACTTACCTTTAATGACCTCCTTGGTGTGGCAAATACCATCATAGAGAAAGCGTTGGAGCTCAAGGTTTGTAGGAACACATTTGTTGATTATAATTAATAATCTGATCAAAGTGAAATGTGAACATTTTTTCAGCTCCTTTCTGAAAACAAATGTATGAATGAAATGTTGATAAATTAGGGTTAGATAATATCTGAGCATTTATTGGGATGAGATGTAAGATTTCCCCCCCTACACTTTTGATGGTTGATGATTCTAAGATATTTTTGTTTACATGAAAATATTAGATGCTGTACTTTAAGAAAATCTTAAGTAATTATTTCGTAAATTTGTAATGCTAAATTTGTATTTTCAACCGACTTTTCTGTTTAAGTATATTAGTGTAATTTGGTTATTTCTGTTACTACAAAAGCAGCACAAAAACTCCTTAAACATTCTAAAATTGTGTCATGTTGAAGTGTCAACATTTTATGTTTTTTTTTTTTTTTTTTGAGATTATATGTGATAGACCTACTCCAAGTCTCACATAAATGTGAAGGAATTTGTTTTTCATACAGAAAATTTCTAAAATATATTTTATTTGTATTCACCCCCCTCAGATTCAATACTTTGTAGATCCACCTTTTGCTTCAGTTATAGCTGCAGGTTTTTGGGGGTCTGTCTGTTACAGCTTTGCACACCCAAAAACTGAAATTTATCCATTCTTCTAAGCTCTAGACTATACTTCTAGACTCTATGACCATCACTGCTCCCAACAAACTCAATAAGTGTTTACCTCCATGCTGGTATCTGGACAACTTTACCATTGCACAGTTTTTATTGTCACTAAATGTTAAAAGTCTGTCTTTTCAATACACAAATGTACATTTTTAAATTAACCAACTCAGTTGGACATTCCTTTCGACTGGAGTACACTATTTTTTATAACAACATGGTATTTATGTTGAAATTTTGTCCTTACTGTACACTATTTGTATTCTTTCTTCTGTTTCAAAATATTTTGTACTTTTGTGTGAGTCTATTTGCTTTAATTGCCTGACAATTTGCTGCTGTTGGACATAAATTTCCCCATTGTGGGACATAAAGGACATTTCTATTCTATTCTGTTCTCTGCAAAAAAGTGGAGGCTTAGTCAGAATGTATGAAGAACAAGTCTTGCAACAGATTCCCTACTGAGTTTTATTTAGTTATGACACAAGTCTTTTGCAGGCTCTAACAGATTTTACTTCTAAGCAGCTTCTCTGTCCTGACCGAAGAAAAGCATCATCATCATTTGTTGCTGCCACCATCATGTTTCATCTTGGGGATGGTGTGTTCAGGGAGATGTGGGCAGTGTTAGTTTTTTTTCAGAACATTCGGGTTTGATTACATCTGACCAAACCTTGCGCATGTTTACTGTGTCCCCTACAAGACCTGTACCAACCTTTGAACAAGACATCTTTTGATTTTCTTTTAACCATGGCTTTCCACTCTCCCAGAAAGGTCAGTTTTATGAAATGCATGATAATAGTTCTCCCACCTGAGCTGTGGATCTCTGCGGCTCCTCCAGAGTTAATAATTGACCTTTTAGCTTCTCTGATTAACTCTTTCTTTGCCAGGCCTGTCATTTTAGGTGGATGTCCTAGTAAGCTTAGAGCTGTGCCATACTTTTACCTTACTTTGCTTTAAACTTTTTGCATAGCTCTGTCCTAGAACTGTCTGCTTTGTTCCTTGATCTTTATGAGTTGCTTGTTAACTAATGGCATGGTATAAAAATACATGTCACTCTTTTTCAGATTTTTATTAGTACAGAACTAAAGGCACTGTACTAAACTCAAATTAATAGTTTGTCACATCCCTGGCAGGCCACATAAAGACTTTTGGGCTATTTCAAAACGTATTAACCACAGTGATGATGTGAGCTAACTGCTTTTAACCTTCTTTCTTTAGGAAGCAACGAGCTGTGAACATGTTTTTGTATTCACATGCTTTCCTTATATGCTGCAGGATCTGAATAGTCGTGCCCAGGCAGAGGTGTCAATCAGAGAAGCCCTAAGGGAGCTGGATTTGTGGGGTGCTGCAGCCATTTTCACTCTCACTGAGTACACAGACAGCAGTGGGCGCACACTAAGTCTCATCAAGGACTGGAAGGATATAGTCAGCCAGGTAAAAACACAGTAAATGTGTGTGTACAGGGTTTTAAGAAATAAGGAGTACTAATGAAATGCTGGGACACAGTGATTACAGTTTATTATTATAAAGTTGGAAATAACTTCATTATAGTCATACAAGATTTAACAGTGAATATATCATCCTAATCATAATAAAGTGCTAAATTCAGAGTAACATACAGGAGTCTTTTTGACTGCTTTGCTTACATTTTCTAACTAGGTGTTATTGACATTTTTGTTTTATCTATTTATTTGCAAATGTTAGCAGGTTTTGCACAAACTCTGTCCACTTTCTGCTTCTGAAAAGGCTGCATGTAAGCATTTTGGTATATTATTTAAAAAGAAGCCGCTGTTATTATTTCACAGTGTCAACATGGTCAATGTTAAGCAGGCTTTCTTTTTGTTTGTCAGAAACTTTTTCAAGATGGTCTTAAACTTGAGAGCTAAGTTTAAATAACTGTTTTATAGGAAAATCTGGAGTTCAAAAAAATATCCTGAAGGAAATGCAGGCACATTAATATGCATTAAAATGTTAAGGCTTAGCAAACACTGGCATTATCACCATTCTCTGCCCATACAGGTGGGAGATAACCGCTGTCTGCTGCAGTCTTTGAAAGACTCACCCTATTACCGCAGCTTCCAGGACAAGGTTAGATCACATTATTGTAAACTTGAATTAGTGAATATTTGTTCTTTGGGATTCAGCAAGTTTACAGATCTTAACATTTTTAAGTGGCATTACCCAAAATAATAACATCGTTGCCTTGTCTCCTCAGGTCAGCCTGTGGGAGGTTCGCCTGTCAGACTTAGATGAGTATCTGCTCAATCTTAATGCCATTCAAAGGCGCTGGGTTTACCTGGAGCCTATTTTTGGAAGAGGAGCGTTGCCTCGAGAGGAGGCCCGCTTTAAACGGGTGGATGAAGACTTCAGGTATTCTGTACTTGGATTTGGTACTCAGGTGTTTGCTTCGCATTCACTTTGAAATGATGTTCATACAGCCTGTTTGCTAGTCCTTTTTTCTTAGTGTGCATATTTTGATGTGGTATTCTTTTGCATGATAGTTACGCAAAAGATATGACACTATAGACAGTTAAAAATTGATATATTGCCTTTTATGGAAAAAAACATTTTCTCCACATATGCAACAGGTCTATAATGTCAGACATACAGAGAGACAACAGAATTGTTTCTCTGAGCTTGCGGGCTGGCATCAGAAACTCCCTGGTCACATTACTGGACCAGCTGCAGCGCTGCCAGAAGTCACTGAATGAGTTCTTGGAGGTACATATGCATAGTTCGTTGTGGCCAAATACATTTCTAATGGCTTTCCAACATTAGAACATAATGTTAAAACATTTTTATGTGGTTTTTGCAGGAGAAACGTTCTGCTTTCCCACGGTTCTATTTTATTGGTGATGATGATCTTTTAGAAATTCTTGGACAGGCAACCAACCCAAGTGTCATCCAGTCCCATCTGAAAAAACTCTTTGCAGGTCAGCCAACTCTGTTGGTTCGCGGTCTATTTTTTTGATTGCCAATATTGATCTGATATGTCTTGTTTCATTCCACCCTTTTGTTCCCTTCCATTTAACAGGGCAGTAATAATTTAGACACTGAAATCTTCATTTATATTATTGTGCAGGCATCCACAGTGTTGTGTTTGACGAACTGTGCCAGAACATTGTCGCTATGTGTTCTTTGGAGGGAGAAGTAGTACAGCTAAGAAACATTGTGCACATCTCCAGCCTTGTTGAGGTATAGAATCTTCTGTAAGATTTTAATAGGATGTAGAACATGATGCATATCTGACGTTTGGGGTAAAAACAGCACATTGTTTCCATTATTAAGAATTTTAAATTATGCTGACTGGGGCCAGTGCATTAAGTGTTCTCTTTTATTTTCAAGGTTTGGTTAAGTGAGCTGTCTGTCGAAATGAAGGAGACTCTGAAACATTTGTTGAATGAGTGTCTGTCTGTGGGGAGGAAAGGGGAAGTGGATCCCTCGCGGTACCCTTCACAGGTACACACACAAACACTTTTACATACATAGCTGTTTTCAAAGCCTGCTGAAACTGGGCCACACTACTGTTTTAAATGATTACATTTTGTCAAAAATGACCTAATTTCTCAGTTAGATTTAAGATCGCCTAAACCCAGATGTCACCTTTTTCTTTAAACTTGAAGGGATACATATGTTTAATTTATTTAATGTTTGATGTAGATTCTCTGCCTTGCTGAGCAAATCCAGTTTACTGAAGATGTGGAAAGAGCTATAAAAGATCACAATTTGCATCAGTTGGAGCTGGAGCTTAATAGCAAATTGGAGCACTATACCACAGTGGAAACCATCTCAGATGATCATCCTAACACAGGTGGTTATTATGGTTAATATTACTTTTATACATTTTTTATACCTGTTTACCTGTATACCTGTTTATACCTGTTTTTTTTTTTTTTGTTTGTTTTTTTTTTTTTTTTTTTTTTTTTTTTTTTGGGGGGGGGGTTGTTTCACTCCAGCAAATAGAAGAAGAACATATCCTGACATAACAAAACAAATCAAATCAAATCTCAATGGAAAGTTGGACAGAGAAGTAGTTTTGAGGTGCATCTTTCAGGTCTAAAGATCTCTCCCATTGTTCATACAACCCATGTACGGTGCTGCATCCCTCGTTCTCTGCATGGTCATTAGGGGTGGGAATCGATTACTATCTCATGATTCAATTCGCTTCTGATTTTTAGGGTCATGATTTGATTCAAAAACGATTTTTGACTCCAAACAAGTATTCATAATGATTTCTGCTTTAATCTATCAGTGTGCAAAGAATTTTCATGATCTCCACCTGTCTGCTTTGCAAGGTAGAATGGCAAATGGAGACACTAAAATGTCACATTTATTAAATTTTAAATATTACTCACTATGTGCAGGGTTTCCCCCAGAAAACTTGCTAAGCCCGGTGGTAGGGGCACTAGGGCAGTCACCAGCAGGCCATTGTGTTTTTGTGTTAAAAAAATGTTAAAAGTTGACAGGAAATTTAAAAATATAACTAGGTGATTATGGTATATGTTAATGGAGGACATTGTTGACAATACTTAATCACACCACTGTACAGTCTTAAAAAAAAAGGTAAAAACAAAGAAATTAACACATATAACAAATGATGTAAATTTTTTGCACTTCAGTTAAATCCTAATTAAGTAATCAGCCAGTGGCTCTTCAAACAAGCTATGTAATGCTGGTCACATACAGAGCCAACCTAAGGCATAAATGAACTAAGCAGCTACTTAGGGCTCCCGAGACCTTCTGGGGCCTCCCATAAATTCTTCAATTTGAACACAGATCATAGATCTAGAACAGTTTTTCTCAATTCTAGTCCTTAGGGACCACTGCCCTGCATGTTTAAGGTGTTTCCCTTCTGCCACACACCTGACTTGAATAAGTGGGTGATTAACAAGCTTCTGCAGCACCTGATGGGATGAAGAAAAGGTCATGCAGTCATTTGAATCAGGTGTTCTGGAACAGAGTAACATCTAAAATATGCAAGGCAGTGGTCCTGAGGACCAGAATTGAGAAACGAGAATTGATCTAGAATTTTAACATTTCTTATGGAGAATGACAATGCTATTAAATTAATTTAATGGTTTCAGCAGAGATGAATTAAAATATTTTACATTGTTTAACATTTAAATTTAATATTTAAAGAAGCTGGCATGTTTACTCTGTAACAGTGCAAAGCATAATCTTCATAGTTTGATTGTTGTGTTACTATAGGTACAATCTGATGCCATGAGTTTATTCTTTGTGTTTGAGCTTTAGTTTGTTCACAAATTAAGCTTGGCCCCGTTTCCCAGATTCCACCAAACCGGCATTCAGATGATGGTCCCTGGTCTCGCACCTATTTCAATGGATCAGCTATAAATCCATCTTTGCTATCATTGTTACTGGTGTATTAAAAATATCTATAAAATATGTAAGCAAGCAATGCTTCGCCCAGCAGGGGGCAAGTAGAGCCTGGCAGCCCGCCATGCTTATAATACACTGGGGGAAACCCTGTATGTGGCAGCTTGTACACAGCTCCCACCCTATTATCATGGATTCCAGTTCTCAAGTCCAGTTCATTCTTTTCCTTTAGTCTGTGTTATGGGAGTCATTTTTCAGGTCTGCTGTATACTGCATGTGTGAAACATGTTTTATGATACATAGACCTTTTCCTATAATACTGACAAAATATTTTATATATTTTTTGGTGTTTTGCTGACCAATTCAGTTTCTTGATGGTTTATAAATTGGTGTCTATTTTTGAAGGTACCTATATAAATTGCGTGTGGAAGTTGGAAACTTTTTTCGGAGACAATGATTTGCATTCTGCTCTGTAATATATATGATTAATCACAGTCAGGCCTTCATTAAGACCTTTTTCTGACCCTGTTGTACTAAACATGGAGAAGAAATTAATTCCATATCGACCACAAACAACTAAAATAATGATTCTGTAATCATATTTCTAGCTGTTGTCACTTTTAGAGGGTACTTTATCCATTATTTTTTATTTTGTTTTAATTTTGGGAATTTTTTTTTTTTTTTTTTTTTTTTTTTTTTTTTAATAAATTGCTTATTATTGTGATTATATGGAAATGTTGTGTGGAACCTCTTCAAGAGCAATACCAAGTTATCCACCAAGACTTGTTTCTGCTCAATGCTTTTTGTACAATGATATCCTAATCAGAAATGTTCCATGATTTAAAAAAAATACAGTGAAAGTGTGTTTTATTGTTACATAGTCAGACAGAAAATGTCTTTTTAAGCACTTCATATCCTATTGCATTGTTAGCAGTCTCACTCTGATTGAAATGTTTGGTTTGATTTGTACAGGGGACTTTGAGATCAATTGCTCATGACTGATCTTGTGTGAATTTGTTCAAAGGGGCAGTATCTATTTAAAGCTCTGTAGACAGTTGCTGACTTACCGCTTTAATGACCCGAGGTTGAAAATATGGCTTCATAAAGCATGACGGATTTGGGTTTTTTTTTTCTCTCATAACTCAAATTTACAAAAAAAAGAACTTTCAGTTTTAATCTAGGTTTGTTATTCATGCATGAGATGAAACGTTCCTCTACTGCAGTTGTGGTGTCATTTTATGGGGCATTGCTGAAAAATGCTTATGACTTTAAGAAATGCATATACTGTAGGAACGCTGCTTATTTCTATACTTGCATGTGTGAAGTGTAACTGGGGGCAATTTTTTTTTCCCACCGTAAGAAATTGACCAAATGTCATTCCAGGCTTTTAAGCATGGTTATGGAGGGCCTTTCTGTGTAATTTATTAAAGCATTACACTGTAGCTGGCTTATAAGATGTTTACAGATAACAGGATGCATTCTGTGACTGTTTTACACTTAAACCTCAGCTATTCAAATGTAAAATGTTTTCAAGATAACATCTCATTACATTACTGAATCCCCTAAGTACAACCTGGAGAGGCGGTAGCCTGTTCACAGTAATTAAAGCAGCTAAAGTTATGCCAGAAGGGAAAATCTAATTTCCAGATTTACATAAAAGAGCTGTTAACCAAAAAAGAGAAGGGGAATTTTTTTTTTCTTCCTTTGCCACAGAGACAACAAAACCAGGTTGGCAACTTGACAGCATATTTGGCAACATATTTGATCTGTTTCCATGCATAGGCTTGCATGAGTGATGCATCTGTTTTTAAAATGAGTTTTAAAAAATCTGCAATTTTTATCTTAAGAATTTTTTTCTTTATAAAAAGGATTAATAATTCAATATTAAGTTTATTATTTGAGTAGTTATTTGTTTTAATCTCTGCTAAATCTTTTATATTTGAGAAGCTTAAATGTGTCCGATAACATTTGAGTCTTTTGACAACGTGCAAACATGGTATTAGTTAGAATTAGGCACAACTTTTTGTGGAAACATTTTAAATCAGGAAGTTTCCAAAGAAAATGCCCTCCAGGCACAGCATTTGTAATGCAAATAAAATTACTGCTCTATTAGTGTAGCTTAGAAACTGTCTTTCATCAGAGATTACTCTGTTCTGTTTTTAGTCAGCATACCAAACATAATTCTTACTCCTCTGAGCAAGTTGGATACCAGAACTACTTTCTAAATTGCCTCAAGTGCAGTTCTCACCATTTTATGCTGTCATATTTGATATTTATAAGCTGATGTTAACATTCAAGAAAATTATTGTGGCTGCAGTCTGTATCAATTTCATTCACATTTTTTCTGCCCTAATAGTATATTTAGTTTTAAACTTAACATTTTTTTGTCTTTTGTCAGTATTTTTTTTTTTATGTCATCTGTAGAGATTCACTTGTTAATCTGCTAATTTTAATTGTGAACAGCAGGCCAAATCCTAAAAAAAAGATCAGATAGTCATTTTGCTATTTACCGAAATGTATCAAACAAAATAACTATCAACTCATCAACCTACTGCGTGTGCTTTGATGTGCTGTTTTGTAGTTAAATAAAATTAGATTCAAGTTGGGATGCATAAATAAGACTGATTTTGTAGTTCTTTAGTTTTCTGTTTGATTCAAAACTCCTACCTCTATTAAAGAATCAGTACCAGATTTTTCCCTCTTTATGTTGTATAGTCTTTAGAAAGCAACACTGTTAAAAATCATAATTGGCCTAAAAGAAAAATGGAAATTGGCACGGGCCAGAAAAAGCCTGATCATTGCATTTCTAACTCTTTCTCTGCATTTCTAATGAGAGCAGCCTATTTTATAATAGATTAAAAAATGTCATCCTCTCATCTTCATTCTGTTCATCGCAAAACAGACACAAGATATTCTGAAAGAGTAATCTTACAGTGTGTGATTTAGATAAATGAAATGAAAAAAAAATGAAAGATTTCTCCATGAACCAAAAAGTCTTTATACATATGATTACATTACACTATCATCTATGGTGCCGTATATTAGATTATATTAGTGCTTATTGTTTTGTGCACGTCTCTTTTAAGGTATCTGAAAACACATGAAAGAGTTTGACTATCTTTTCATATAAGATTTTGGTTATTTGCTCATATTTATGTTGTTAATATTCATACATGTCTACCTGTTTAGAGTCCAGTATCCTGCAGTTGAAGCTGAAAGCTTTGATCTTAGATATCATTCACAACATCAGCGTGGTGAAGCAGCTTAACCAGGCAGGCGTCACCAGTACTGACGACTGGGCCTGGAAGAAACAGCTCCGTTTCTACATGGAAACAGACAAAAGCTGCCACATACACATGGTGGATGCACAGTTCAGCTATACCTACGAGTATCAGGTAGGATGATAGGAAATATAAGTATATCAACTGCAAACAATCTGCAGAGCAACTTAAATGAAGCCACTTATTCCTGGCACCAAGTAGGCATTTTCATAGTACCAGGAATGTTAATTCCTCTTTTGACCTTTTGGGGGCAGTGTTTATGCATCACAAGCTTAGAATAGACATTGCTGCAGAGAACTGCTTTTTCCCACTGCAGTTCTCTATAAACACATGCAATACTCAGTCTTATTCTTTGCCTGTCTTTTTTTATTCCTTCTTCAAAGATGGCTCTCTGTTTGCCTTTTAGTAGTTGCTGACTTCTTTTTATACCTCTGGTACTCTTTTGCCAAAATGTTTACTTCTGTCAGTTTTCTTTTCTGTCTTTATAACTTACCCGTCCTCTGTCCCAGGGGAATGCTGCTAAGTTGGTACACACACCGCTGACCGATAAATGCTACCTGACTCTGACCCAGGCCATGAAGATGGGGCTCGGTGGGAACCCCTACGGGCCTGCTGGCACGGGAAAGACTGAATCCGTCAAAGCTCTTGGGGGGCTCTTCGGACGCCAGGTGTTGGTGTTCAACTGTGATGAGGTGCAAAGAAACTTCCTAGGGCAGGAAAAGCTTGCTGTTAACACTTTTTTAAAGGGTGTATGTAATTTGAAAAACTTGTAAAATGTTTAAAATCAGCTGGATGAGACATTGTTTCATATCATATTTGTTCCTTGTTTTTCTTCTTTTGGGTGATAGGACTGACATTGTATTGTGTTTCCATTTAGTTCTCACATGTGCAGTTTTTCTGGGAAAAATCAGATAAGCATTATTATTGTATAATGTTCCAATAACTTGATTGTTCAGCAAGGATTTTGTTATTTTAAGTTGTTATTATTAAGTTCCATTATTTACAATGTTAGTGGGATACAGTGGCTCTCAAAGTGTGATCATCCCTGCTCTGAGATTTGAAAAAGCCATGGATGGATGGTTGACTCATTACTGAGGAAACACAACAGCTATTTTCTCTCTTTTTCTCAGGGTATAGACGTGAAGTCAATGGGAAGAATATTTGTTGGGCTGGTAAAGTGTGGAGCGTGGGGCTGCTTTGATGAGTTCAACCGTTTAGAGGAAGCAGTGCTGTCTGCAGTTTCCATGCAGATTCAGGCCATCCAAAACTCCTTGAAACACCACAAAAAAAACTGTGAGCTGCTGGGAAAGGAGGTATGACAATAAAAACAGGAGAAGCAGACACATTGTTTTCAAACTACTATAACTAAAAAAGTTAACCAACTATGTTTTTGTCTAATTGAGAAAGTTTTTGTAAAATTGTATTTGCTACTTACTGGTGACACAGTGCCTTTTACAGGCTTTCACCTTAAGTCAAATCTGGTAATAATCAGTTATTTATTCATTGTCTAATAATTTTGCTATGCCTTTTGCAATCAGGGAATTAAAACTAAAGTTTTAAAATATTATAGCAAGTGTGTTGTTAAAGAGAAGAGCTTTTTTAATTTTTTTTTTTTTTTTTTTTTATCTTCCAGGTGGAACTGGACCCAAACTCTGGAGTTTTCATCACTTTAAACCCAGCAGGGAAAGGCTATGGAGGAAGGCAGAAACTTCCAGACAACCTGAAGCAACTGTTTAGGCCTGTGGCCATGAGTCGGCCAGACAATGAGCTCATTGCTGAGGTTATCCTCTACTCAGAGGGCTTCAAAAATGGAGAAGTACTAGGACGTAAGCTGGTTGCAATCTTTAACCTGGCCAGGTAAAAATTATGTGGGGAATTCTTTGTGGTACTGATATTTATTCCATAAACTTCCTGTTATCATTATTACCCTGTTTTGGTGGTTCTTTTAAGTGTTACGGTCACTAGTGTCTAAAAGTGCGTGTTTACTTTGTGAGTATAATTTCCAGAAATGTCCAACCTTGAGTACTACAGTTAGAGCTGAAGTTAACTGAGACTTTGTGAAAATAAGCTTCTGTTTGTCTATCCAGGGAGTTGTTGACACCCCAGCAGCACTATGACTGGGGTTTGCGAGCTCTGAAGACTGTGCTTAAAGCCTGTGGCAGTCTCCTGCAGCAACAGAGGAGAGGTCATGACAAGGAGAAGAGTAAGTCTCCCTCTAGCTCTGTTTCTTTCTTTCTTTTTTTGCAATATTTTTGAGGCATTTTTACCTCCCCAATCTCAGAGCATGACAAGAAAATTATAAGGAAGTGGTTGCAGCCTTTTGCTGCTAACTCAAGAAGCATCCTTTTCTGTCCCTAAGCTTAAACACACTTGCAGTACACAAATCTGTCAGTTACTATTATATTTGAAGAATGCTACAAAACCAGAAGGAATTATTTGAAAATAAAAAACAATGCACATCCTATTAAGCTGTATGATCTCAAATCCACCAAGTGCTGAAAGAGAGGCGCCTTCATTACAGCCAGCAATGATATGACTGATTCTTTCTTTCCTTCTGAATTTGAAGTGATTGTAATAAAGGAAGTCATTTGATTTGGGGGATGAATGGAGTTTGAAAGAAAAAAACAGTAAAAATTGCTGTGAGCACCATGAATTGATATTTTTGACTGATTGTGCTCCCAAGTCTGAAAATATTAGTTTATGCTATCAGAAGGAAGTTAAACAGTTTGTTTTTCATCAGTGCCTGAAGGCAGCGGTTTGATTGTCTGGGACTAGCTTTCCACAGTTGCATTGTCATGCCAGAAGCTAATATTACTAAAATACTGACATTAAAGGTTTTGTTAGGAAAATGACTAAACATGTGGCAGTTTCAAGAGCCTTTTAAAATGGTTTTTCATGAATCCAAGTATATTACCAGGCTTCCTTCATAGTCTGAAAAAGGATGGAATTTGATTTCTGACATTTTCAGGTCTGGATAAGTATGGAAAAAGAAAAATAAGAATATGGAAAATATTGATTTTCCAGACTTTATTACCTGTCCTTCCTTCCTCTCTCCCTTTTGTCTTTCCTTCAGCTCTTCACTTTTTTTAGTTTGTGTCCAACCACGTTTCCTTCCTTGTGTCCCATCCTTTCCTCGCTCCCTCCCTCTCCATATGTTTGAATATAAAGAAGGAAAAAAAAAAAAAAAAAAAATTGGTTTAAGAAGAATGTTTTTTGCTCTGGATATTTTCTCTTACTTTTGCTCTTCTCATAAATTTTCTACTTGGATCTCAAAAGTAGATATACTTTTTCCAGAAACCACACTTGGCCTCTCAGAATAATGTTAAAAGTGTAATTTATTTGTACTTAAAATGTAAATAGTCACTTTACATTGCTGTGCGGTCATATGGTAGTTGTGGATGAAATCTTTAGACTGACAGTCCTGTTGAACTACCAAATAAATCAGAAATGCATCTGCACATTTAACTGGGCTGGGGATACTTTGAATTATTTTTTGTGTTTAGCAGAAGACAAAAACATTCTTACAAACCATCAGTGTGCAAGTTTTAAAAATATGTAGATCTTTGTGTGAAATTTTGTTGAAAGCCGGATTCTGTCCTTCCTTTCATATATGTAATGAAATACATTTCAGTTCCCAAAGACCTTCTCAAAATGTTGCAGTTTAACTCCAGGATCTCCTTCCCTGTCCCTCAAAGCTCTTATTAGCGGTATCTCTCATACCTGGCTGTCATCATTGCTTTTGTTTCACTCATTTTCTCCACTTCCCTAACTTCCCTGTACTTTCCCCTCTGTCCTTCCTCTAATTCTTTCCTATCCCTTCTCTTTATTTCTTTCCTCCATTCTCTTTGAAATCCCTCTGGTCCACTCCTCACTTTTTATCTGTCCAACATGCAGACAGACACATGTCCCCTGTTAAAACTGTGCTAATTACAAAAGCCTGTCATGATCTAAGAGTTTGTCAATACTTTTGTTCTCTCCAAAGTCATTCGTCTTTCCTGCAGGCACAGTGGTGCTGTGCTTTCTTTTCTTTTCTTTCTTTTTTTACAGCAACACAGAAACAAACAACACAACCTTGCAGACTTATGGAGTGTGTAAGAGCACAGTAATAATGACCTGACAAGTTAACTCCCGTGTCTTTCATTCTTCACCAAGCTTGTTTTGTTTGTCTTTACAGTTTTTGGTTTAAAACATGCCTTTAATGTTGTTGATCTTGTCTCTTTCATCTACAAACAGTTCAGGAGAGTAATCTGGTGGTACAGGCATTGAGATTAAACACCATGTCCAAGCTGACATTTGCAGACAGCTCTCGGTTTGATGCCCTGGTCAGCGATGTCTTCTCTGGGGTTAATTTCACCGATGTGGAAGATCAGATCCTGATAGATGCATTAACACAAGTCTACATGGAGGCCCAGCTGGAACTCATACCCAGCCAGGTGTGTGTGTGTGTGTGTGTGTGTGTGTGTGTGATAATACATTCAGTATATACTGACTAAACAATAAATATTTTGTTGGAAAAATGGGAAGCCAAAGAAGCACTTCAAAGATGCTCATAGTTAACTGTTTCAGCTGAAGAAAGCGATGGAGCTGAATGAACAGCTGAGACAACGCATGGGTGTAGTGATTGTGGGGCCAAGCGGAGCAGGAAAGTCTACACTGTGGAGGATGCTAAGAGCAGCTCTTAACAAGACTGGCAAAGTGGTGAGTAAAACATGTCCATCTTAGGTTTTCAGAAATTAGTATGCACTTCCATCTCAGTTAACAATAATACTCATCATAATCATTTTAATAGATTATTTTCTGAGAAAATTAATTTGAGGTTTCAGTTAACTTTGAGCCATGATCATTGAAATTAACAGAAAAGAACCATCTTGAAATACATCACTCTGCATGTAATGAATCTAAATAATACACAAGATTCACTTTTTGAGTTGAATTACTGAAAATAATTTTACTTTTTGATGAAATTGTAATAACTAAGATGCACCTATATGTTTAGCATGATCAAAATCGGATTTTAACATTTGTACGTCACAATGTATTATTCCACTTGAAGTAATATGCTTTGGAAACATCCAGATTTACAATAGTTGAAAAAACGGAAAGCTTATTAAGTGAATTAAAAAAAGCAAATTTTCTCAAGCCTGTCACCAAGGTGTGATCCTTCTCATCTCTGAAGGTGAAACAGTACACAATGAATCCTAAAGCCATGCCCAGACAGCAGCTTTTGGGACATATAGACATGGACACCAGAGAATGGGCTGATGGTGTTCTCACACACAGTGCCAGGACTGTGGTCAGAGAACCACAAGGTAAGATGCACCTAGAATCATTGATAGGTCCTGCTTACCTTGACGTCTCAAAGCTGGGATGCAGTTAGGTACTCAATAAATATCCAAATTACTGGAGCAATTCTTAAAGCTCACCTATTAAAATTACATTTGGACATAATAATGCTAACTGGAGGATGGTACATATATTGTACCATCTCCTTTTTGTTTTCTAGATGTGAACTCCTGGATAGTGTGCGATGGAGACATTGACCCTGAGTGGGTTGAGAGTCTAAACTCTGTCCTTGATGATAATCGTTTGTTAACCATGCCCAGTGGAGAGCGTATCCAGTTTGGACCCAATGTTAACTTCCTGTTTGAGACCCACGACCTGAGCTGCGCCTCTCCAGCAACCATATCTCGCATGGGCATGATCTTTCTCAGGTCAGTCAGTGTTCAAAGAAAGTTTAAGCATTCAGTTGTGTCTCTTTTCTGATCTTTTCAATTTATCTGTTAGTGAGGTTTTTTTTTTTCTAATGAAGTATTATTTTATTACTCTTGATTGGGTTTCGTCAGCCTTTGTTTGAAGTGCTATATAAATAAAGTCAGCCTTTACATTTATCTCCTGTTCTTGGTTGCATCCATAGTGATGAGGACATTGATGTTGGTGCTTTGGTGAAGTCGTGGTTGAGGGGTCAGCCTGAGGAGTGTCGTAGTAATCTAGAAAACTGGCTGGGGGACTACTTCCAAAGAGCTCTGGACTGGGTTCTGAAGCAGGTAAGATACTGCCAATACATGCATGCCCAAAAACCAAAAGATGTGATTGTGCTCAGTTCAGCACACTTTTTTTTATATATGAGGGTGATTTAATGATGTTAGAATTTTGCATGCCCAAAAAACTGCAGCGGTGTTTGCTGCATATAGCTAAACTTTAGACTTGTTCAATTACAAATTATTATTCTGACCAAGAGTTTAGTTGTAAAGTCAAGTTAAGTTTATTTGTATAGTATATTTCAGCAGCAAGGCAGTTCAAAGTGCTTTACATCGTAAAAGCATTATGTAATAGCTAACATTCTAGGATTACTAATCACTTCTTATAAACCAAGAAGACAAATCCAGATATGATTTCCTACTGACCTCTCTTCTTTTTGGCACTTGTGTTTCAGTGAACCTTTTATGTCTTAGTTTGCATCTTTTTTCTGAATTCCAGAATGACTTTGTGGTGGAAACTAGTCTGGTGGGCACAGTGTTGAATTCTTTATCCCACCTTAATGCTGTGTCTGAGAGAGGAGAGTTTATTGTTGGCCTTCTGAGGGGCATTGGAGGAAACCTCAATCTTAAAACACGACACGAGCTTGCTAAAGAGGTGAGGATTGTTTTTCTAGTAGTAATCTGCATGTTTCAAACCCCTAAATAAGCCTTCCTACTTGTTATTCCTGTAGTTGCTGACCTGGGCAAGGGAAAGTCCACCAGATGCCAGAAAACCACTTGATACCTTCTATGATTCCAACAGCGGCCATCTAGCAGCCTACACATTTCAACGTCCTGAAGATCTCACACTGGAACATTTTTTTCACACAAATGTATTACCTGTAATAGAGACTCCTGGCATGCAGAGAGGTCTGCACGGTTTCTCCCCATGGCTTACAGCTCGGCACAGGCAGCCCTTCATGGTGGTTGGACCTGAGGGTTGCGGAAAGGGGTAATTACATGTGTATTACACATGCACTCACAGACACACACAAAAAAGTATTTACACTTCTTAAACTTTTTGATATTTTTGATACATGTGTATTACACATGCACTCACAGACACACACAAAAAAGTATTTACACTTCTTAAACTTTTTGATATTTTCTCACATTAAGACAACAAACTCCATGTGTTTTATAGGGTTTTTTTTTTTTTTTTTTTTGGGATACACCAACACAAAGTAGCTAATCATATTGACATGGAAGAACATGACATCATTTTTAATTTTTTTTTTTTACCAAAAGTTCTTAAAATGCCTTTTTCTTCAGACCCTTTCACTTTATTGCTAAGTATTGACTCTGATGGGCTGATTACAAATACATGCTACATTTTATAGATTTTAAATGTTAAAAACTGGGGAAATTTTTCTTCCCTCCTCGCAATTATGTGCTGCTTTGGATTCATTTATCACATAAAATCCCAATACATGTTTGTTGTTGTAATGTGACAAAATGTGAAAAGTTCAAGTGAGATAAATATTTTTTCAAGGCACTTTTACCAGTAATAGCAAAGCTGAATGAAAACTTCAAGTTTTTAGCTAACATATAAAGTCATTTAACTCCCATGAGATAAAAAAAAAAAAATATCTTGTTGAATAAACTTTTTGTTCAAGATTGCATATCAAATCCAAGTCTCTTTTAACAGCTATCCCATTTTTTTCTGTTGCTCTTCTTGGAACGAAAAGGTTAACAAGATCACAGTGGAGAAGAATTCGTGATGCTTTAAAGACAGAGGTGTTTTAATTAGACCCCAGAAATGACAAAATCACACAATCAGCAACAAAATCAAAGCAAATTTTATTCAAAACTTGACCT
Organism: Anableps anableps; assembly: GCA_014839685.1. Lineage (NCBI taxonomy): Eukaryota > Metazoa > Chordata > Actinopteri > Cyprinodontiformes > Anablepidae > Anableps > Anableps anableps. The sequence continues at coordinate 19,638,926 of CM026068.1, read as the reverse complement.
TTCTTGTGAAAGCAGTGACAGCTGAAAATAAGGATTCAATCTGTGTTTACTGTTCTCAGGTGTGCACACGTACACCAGGAGTTGCTGTGTTCGAAATAATTGCATCCCTCACCAGGCACTCCAAGAACAGTGGTCACTCAGTTTGCCTTTTACACTTCAGTTCAGCCTGTTATTTTTTTCTTATCTTCCTTCCCTCTGTCTAAAAGGTCACTGTGCCAGCTTGGTCAGTGGGCTTGTCAATTTATTCCTCAGACAAAATAACAAGTAATTTAGTTACAAACAATATGAGAGTAAAATTTAATCCACTTTTACACACACTCATTTGCCAGATATTGTCTCATCCTCATAAAATATGTATCCTTCCCTTTGGGTCTGCTTCTATAAACATTGTCCCAAGATCCAAAGAGACTCTTTTATTAAAAGCAACACAGATTCAGATCTTCTCATTCTTGCTCACTTTTCTGAAACAATCCAAACATAAATGATATAAAGTTGTGTTAAAATTTAACTATTTATTTAAACTAATCTGAAATGTTGCTCTGGCCACTTCTCGCAACACATAAGTGCTTGCATGTTTTATTTGACTCCTTTTTACAGTATATATTGTTTACTATCTAGGATGCTCCTGCGCTACGCCTTTGCTTCACTGCGTTCCACACAAGTTGCTGTGGTTCACTGCAGCGCCCAGACCTCATCTCGCCACATCCTCCAGAAGCTCAGCCAGACATGTCTGTTGCTCAGCTCAAACACGGGCCGGGTGTTCAGACCTAAGGACTGTGAGAACCTGGTCCTGTACTTAAAGAATATCAATTTACCTAAACCAGACAAGTGGGGGACCAGTAACCTCATAGCCTTTTTGCAACAGGTAAAGATGAAACAGAAACATAAATATGGAGATCAGCTAATAAGATTTTTGCCAATCAAATTAGTAAAGCGAGTCTGACATAATCTTGCTGTAATATCTCTTTAACTCATCGATTTTGATCCAGGTTTTGACGTATAAGGGGTTTTATGATGAAAATCTGGAGTGGGTGAGTCTTGAGAACATTCAGGTGGTGGCCTCCATGTCAACAGGAGGTACGGTCGGCACCCATTCACTCACCTCCCGTTTCTCCTCAATCATCCGCATCTGCACCATAGAGTAAGTATGGAGCTAGGAACTACAACCACAAAACCAAAGATTAGTTAATTCACATGCTTATACTATTCTCTTTTTAACTTTCTGTTCTGTTTCTCTCTGTTATTTTCCTTTGTGTGTAGCTATCCAGACAGAGAGCAGCTGCAAACCATCTACTCAGCTTACCTTCAACCAGTTCTCCATCATAGCCTGGGGAACCAAGCTGCCTGGGCCAGCACAGGAAAAACACACCAGCTGGCAGGATCTCTTGTGCAAGTCTATGAACAGGTATTGAATGTATTAATTTTCAAGGGGTGTTTTTTGTGACTATATTTGCATATCCCTTAGGTACAAACTGAATCAGCCACAATTCTGATATGATTTCCTGATGTTTCCCTCGAAAGAACCTGTGTAATCACTAAAAATGTAATTTATGCTGAAAGGTAGCCATACAGGGCTATTTCATGTCTTACATGTCTTACAAACAAACATGGCTTTGAATTTCTTGATTTGGCTTCATTACCTGTACAAGCATATTCCTTTTTTATGTAAACATTAGTTATTTTTTTAAATTGGCTATATTACAAACTCCTACCCATACCACAACACTCAGAGAAACACGCCGCAAACACATGAATGATTTAAATTTCAGCTTGCTTAAATGGTCAAGATGTCAAAAAAAAAAAAAAAACAAAACAAAAAAAAAAAAAAAAAATTTCAGTCAATAACTTTCATACTTCACAAATGTAACAGAAGCACCTACTCATGTGGAGGCGATCCTGGGGAGGATTCCCTATACTATTGGATTTTAAAGACTTTGAAAAGGACTGTTCTTACCATTTGTCAAGGTCTGATTCACTTATGTTTTTTTTGTCATGTTTTCTTTTTGTTTCTGTCCCTATAGGTCAAAATAAAGTTTACAGTGGATGACCACAGTCACTACCTGTTTACACCTTGTATCCTCACAGAATGGGTTCTCAGCTTTCTGCGATATGACCTTACTGCAGGTAACTACAGTCAATAGTAAAATTTCACTTAAATTAACATCTGGTCATTGTAATGTGTTTCTGTACTTATTCGGTAAGCGTTGTGGTTGATCTCAATATTTTAAAGGAGGAGGATATCTGGAGGAGTAGTCAACCATTTTGTAAATAATCATAATAGATGCCACCTCCAGACACTTTACATAAAGTTGTATTAGAAAAATCTGGAATGCAATGCAGTCAAATTCAGTCGATCATTTAATGCAAGTTTATAAAAAACCCTTAAAGCCTAAGGAAGCCCAAGTAGTTTTATTGGGTCATTGACTTTGAAGCAACTGCCCACCCTAAGCAAGTATGCGGCGACAGTGGAGTGGAATGACTCTTTTTAAATAGGAAGAACTCTCATCAGAACCAGGCGATACTTAAAGCTATCTGCCATGACCAGATGGGGGTTTAGAGGCAGGAGAGGGACAAATACCAAAGCACTTGGTCAGGTATGCTTTTTATACATGGAAAAACAAAAGGAGAACACACGTTAATGGCAACAATCCCTAAGCTTTATGCGTACATGGAGAAGAGAGATCATAAGAAACATCGAAGACAAAGACAGAACCAAATCACTCACCTGACTAAGAAGGAATGAAGATGGTAGAGTGCAGCACTAGGTCAGAAATGTGTTGTTTATTGTTTTAATTGTTAATGAACAGAAGGGAAATGAAAATACATCCAGAAACTAAACCAGATTTTAGCAACATTTTGGATTGAATTCCCATTTTTTGTTTACATAATTAGAGTAAATATTTCTCAAATCATAATTTGTGTTTAAAAGAATATGAAATCAGAGTGCAATAATTTAGCCCTGGTTTGACTCAACACATTTAATTCTCGACTGATTCTGAAGTGGTCCTAATGCCAGAAAAGTATTGAAAATGCTCAGCTTTATGTTTTCACAACTTGAAAAAATAAAGGTGTTTTTAAGGATACTGTCTTCAGTGTAGTATGATCCAGTTCTAGAATCCTCCAAGTCTAAATAGTTTAGATTTTCACACACAGAGGATTAAATTCTGTCTTATCTCAATTAAAAACTTTTAAATAGCTCTTTAGTGTAATGCTGATACTGGGGTCACTCCAGAGCAGATTTCAGTGTCGTTATCTCTTAATGGCTACCCATTTGAGGCATTCTCAGAATCCCTCCTATCTGGTCTGTCACTCACTCCCTGTTTCTTTTTTTTGGTCAAGTACCTAAAAAGCTGCCACAAAAGCGATTTGAAGCATTGCAGGGCTTCTTCACTGCTTTTGTAACAATACAGTTGGTGTTTGTGTTGTCTCCTGATGAGCGTAAAAATGCTGCTACTGTTAAGTTTGCTGGTATTAAATAAAAATTTTGTTAAATTTTTGTGCAGGTGCACAGTATGCCTGTTTAAAACATAATTGTGGTAAAAAACAAAAAACAAAACAAAACAAAACAGGATTTTAGTTGTTAAGAAAAGTAAATCTTCTATACTCATGAAAAACCATTGATCTATTGTCTGTAAAGGACTGTTTATCCATTTTAGATCCAAAGCTTATGGCAAACAAAAACTGTGAATTGAATGACCATTAAAAAGTCCTTAAAGTCATTTAAAAAAAATTGCTGTGTAAGATGAAGCATTAATTGTAAATCATTTGTGATGATAAGAAAAATCTCCATATGGTTTGGTTTTTGTTGGTGTGCTCCAATTTTGTACCCTTTTTTCATTTTTTTTAATTCTCTCTCCATTTTGTTCAGTTCCTTTCTGTCACTTGCATTGCTCTCCTTCTTTCATCCTCTGTTCCATCTGCTCTCCTTCTGTTGCACCTTTTCCTCTGTTAGATGTGTTCCTGTTGTGATAGAGAGTCCAATTATTTACTTTAATTAAATGTGTCAATAGACAAAATTGTCTCTTTCTATGCTAATCAATTCTTCAACTAACTTTGGATCTTCCTCCCATTTCCTTATCTTGTTGCTTACCTTCTTTTGGGTATGTATAAACGTTCTCTTCTCATTTTTCTGTGATTTTCCTTGTGCATATGTCTTTACTAAGTTTGGCTATGCATGCATCTGATGACAGTTTTACACACTTTTATAACTTTGGTGTTTAAGCCATTACAGTGTGACTTTTGACAGCAAGTTTAAGGCACATAATCGTCTTGTCATCTTGCTATAACATAAAGGTTTGTTGGGAATACCTAGAACCTGGTGAATATATGGGTATTTCATTTAAAATTGCGACCAACCAAAACATTTTTCAGACTAGACACCCCCACTTATGCATACCTGCCAGAAGGCCTCCCTACAGTGGCATCCTGCTCTGTGAAAGAGAGCCCTACAATAACCGATTTGGACGTTCTCAAACAGCAAAGCCTAATGTGGTACACTTGGCCCTCAGACACTCCAAATACCAACTTAATGGGATCTGAAGGCATCCACAGAGATACCACACCAATCAGAGCTTAACAAATACTGTCTCTGTCACCCTGCTAAAAGTCTGTTTTCTGATCTATTTGACGTGCTTTAGTAACAAAAGAGAAATCTGCTTGAATTAGTGGTCTGAAAATCAACAGTTTGGTGTATAACATTTGTTCTTAGGTTAGTTCTAAGAATGTCTCCAATTGTTATCAAATTCCAAGGATAAATGTTTGTTTCCCTTTGAAACTAAGGGAAATTTGTGTTGGGTCTTACTTTTTAATAATTTCTTAATTCTATTATTTTACTTATTTTTACCTAAGGAACTGCCACAGACACCTGGTTGGTCAGGACTTATTGTAATTTAATCTTACCTCAAAAATTCATACTATTGTGCAATGCAAGCGAAGGCACAGCTATGGAAAAAAGCTGAAAAGCTTAACAACTTATTTTTGACGTTTATTGGGTGTGGTAAACCCTGACAGGGTAAACTTTACGTCTGCTTTACCTTTTTCTAGAGACAGTTCAGAATTTTGTGGTCATAACAGATCTTTTTTTTTTGCAAGTTAAGGTGAGAAATTATCTTTATTTATTTGTGTATCCTCTTCCTTTTCAGCTCAATCCAATTTAACAGACAGCGTCTTGGAAGTGGTTGCCTATGAGGGCAGGAGGCTGTTCAGAGACCGGCTGGTTTCTTTTAAAGACATTCACAACTTCGATAACATTCTCTCCTCCGTCATTCAGGGAGACTGGGGCTCTGCTGCCCTGGACAACATGAGTGGTATGAAGCAGCTCTTACTTTGCTAAATCATCAGCCTTTTTGTTTGTTCTTAACAGAAATATGTTTTATAATGTAGATAATTTGCTTCAAGCAATGCATATCATGTACATTTTCCAAATGCCACTCATGCCTGAAGGAAAGCAGTAATGTATAACTGCAGAGCTTCTTTGACAGCTTTGCATGTGGCATTGCATCTGGCAGTTTTTCTGCTAATGGTCTTTTCACATTCTGCAAACCTGCATGAAATTAGTAATTTCTTTCTTTTTCCCAGTTGGTTTGACTTCCTTAAATCACATGACTTACATATAAACTGTGATTAGTATTGTATTTTATCCACTGATTGTAGAGGAATGCCCCCCAGTGGTCATAAAATCTAATTTATTTCTACATATTGCAGTTTTGGGATGTCAGGATTTGGCTATAAATTGTGATTGCAGATGGCAAAGTGTCAATTAGATACTTTGCTTGAAACCTCTAGTGTAAAATAGCTCTAGTCATATATGAATTAAGGATCCCATCTGTTCTTTTCTGTGCTGTATAGATCATCAAAAAGAGTCTGAATGAGCAACTAAAATTGCACTTATGCCATTTGAAAAGCACACATGTAGATATGTTATTAATTGCTTGGACTTTTTTTTCCTTTCTGGAGATGGTTTCTATGTGACATGGGGATCTTCTGAAGGGCCTGTCATGGCTCCAGGCCAGCCTCTACCTCCTCACGGAAAACAGCTTGGTCGTCTGGGTTCTGCTGATATGAAACAGGTTATACAGAAGGTATGCTCAGAAAAAACTGAATATTATTTTGTATTGGCTTTAATGTCTGGGCATATATTTTGATTGCATACACTATTAGAGCAATTAATCATATTTTCCAAAACCTCATGCATTATGAAGATATTAACACAGTTGAAAATAGCCTTCTGCATAAGGAGAGGTTATAGTTTTGGTATCTACCCAATAAATAAAGCCTTTTGTTTTTTAGAATTTCATTTTATTTTTGGTTCATCCCTTCTCTTCTACCAGGGAGTTGCACTGTACAGTCGTGACAACAAAGAGCTCGAACTTCTGCTGTTCTGGGAGGTGTGTGACTTCGTGTCCAGAGTTGATCGGGTCCTGAGTCGACCCGGTGGTTCTCTGCTTCTGGCAGGAAGGAGCGGAGTGGGTCGGCACACAGCCACGTGCCTGGTGTCACACATGCATGGGTACACGTTGTTCACACCTAAAATCTCCCGTGGATATGCCCTTAAAAATTTCAGCAATGATCTCAAGACGGTAAGAAAGGCCTAATCGGTTTATTTGGTCTACATCAGTCCCACATAATTAAATACATTTTTGGAGAATGCTTTTAGAGTTTCTCACAAAATGGCGACAAATGGCTACATGGTTTCACAGTAATTAAACTGTAGAACCGCAACTGTTTTAGCATAAAGCAAAAATCATGATCACCCAAGAAAACATTTTGTCTTTGCCTCTGTTTTATTTGTATTGATGTCACATGTTCTTGTTACGTATCGGTTATAACAGGTGTGTATGTGTATGTGGCATTTAGGTGATGCAAATGGCAGGTCTGGAAGGTCAGCAGGTGGTTCTACTGTTGGAGGATTACCAGTTTGTCCACCCAGCTTTCTTAGAGATGGTAAACAGCCTGCTGTCTTCAGGTTTGTGTTGCATTTGTTGACATATTTGATTTCATTCAATTATGTTTATTTATGTTGGGCAAATTCACAATAAATGTAATATCAAGGCACTTTAAAGCACAATCCCAGGATCCATTTATATGGGTGTTTCATTAAAACCTGTGACCTACCAAAGCATTTTACAGACAACTCACCTCCTACACACACCTGTCAGAAGCACTCCCTTACAGTGGCCTCCTCCTCCAAGAAGGTGACAGCCATGAGCCAAACAAAAAAAGATTTTCACTTTGTCAAACAGCAAAGTCTGATGGTGTTGACCTGGGCCTCAAATATTCCAAATACCAACATAATGGGATCTGAAGGCAGCTGTAGAATTCAGTCACACTTGAACACCTGGTCATAATGTTAAAGCTGACAGGTGTAGAACATCTGTTTTAGGTCGAGTCCAATAAAGCCTTTACACTTGAATTTGTGTGCCATCCTAATTATAGATATAGAACCACTGGAGAAAAATCATAGTGACTTCTTTGCATGCCTTAAACTTGTAGAAAAAAAGAACTGAGAAATTTAAGTGCCAAAGTACATTACTTTTAATGTACTTTGGCACTGAAAACAAATAGTTGTTCTGCTCTTTTTATCTGAAAAAATTGTTATGCATTTAGGTGAAGTTCCAGGTCTGTATACACCAGAGGAGCTGGAGCCTTTACTCTCGCTACTCAAAGATGCAGCATCCCAGGATGGCTTCACCAGACCACTCTACGACTACTTTTCCCACAGTGAGTGCAGGATAATGATCATCATCACATTCTATATATGTCTGTCTTTTCTTTATTTATTTCAGTATGTTCTCATCTGTAAAGTATACACTGCATACTCAATCTTCTTTCTCTGCCAATCATTACTACATGTGTTATTTCCTATCACAACTTGTTCTCGTCTTTGATTTTATCTGACTTTGGTCCCCGCTGTGCAGCGGTGTGTGCTGTAGATACGGTGCTGTGCCACCGAGGCTGAGGTTACTGTTAGAGAATCAAATCAATAGCCCTATTATTGTCACAGGTAACCTCCTAAAAAGCTCCCTGCTCAATTTCACTTTCCATCTCTGCTGCTGCAGTATACGCTGAAAAAAAGTGGTGTCAGACACACAAAGCTAGTTTCTGTCTTTCCACTTTCTGATACAATATTCAATTCCCATGTTATTCAGGAATTCAACAGAACCTCCACATTGTCCTGATCATGGACTGCTCCAATTCTAACTTCACCATCAGCTGTGAAAGTAACCCAGCTTTCTACCGCAAGTGTTCTGTCCAGTGGATGGAAGGATGGTCAGAGAGCAGCATGAAGAAGGTCAGTGCAGAACAAATTAATGCTGCGTGGTAAAAATGAGACTTTAGGTCAATGGTAGCCCAGGCTTTTGAGTGTTAAAAACTTAAAAAGCAATGCAGAGACAAATTTTCATTTCTCGCTTGCTAAAAGATTAAGCAGTCGTATATCAGAGACAATAAGAGATATTTAAATGAAAGTCATATCCCAAACTAGAAGCATAATTTTGATGAGTACCCAGTTTGTCAAACATTCCTTACTAGAGGATACTCTTAATTGAGTATACTGAGAAAATGACTAAAATACTATAGTAAAGATTGGGTGAAGGGAGCATGTCTTATGGACAAATTATTGGAAAAAAATAATTTTAAAAATATACCTATTGATCTTCTGTCCTTATGAACTAAGTTTATCTTTAAATGAACCAACCACAGAGCCACTGCTGCCATTAACTCTGCTTAATCAGATTTCCTTTCCCATAGACAATGTTCATAGAGTAGGGTTTTGTGTTTTTTTTCTGTTTGCTTCCTGTCTTCTCTGAAGTTATCCACATAGTACGACGGATTGCTGCAAAGTCAGCGACTCGATACATAAACATATACTGTTCTAAAGCCAAATAAAATTATGTTTTATCTGTGACTCCAAAGGAACAGGTCCATTATTGCTTTCTATGAAAATCTAACATTCCATATTTCATATTAGATTCCTGAGTTATTGCTGGCGAAAACAGAACAAGGAGAGGAGAATGAAAGAAAGAAGGCGACAAATAGGAAAAGCTCAGGTAGGACCGGATGGACAAAAATACAGATATAACATTTTAGATGATCTAGGATATGGTTCAGTTTTTTTTTGTGTTAATTTTTATTTATTTATTTATTTTTGGCTATTGTTTTATTTTCTCTTCTAAGTTTGTCAATGCATGTGCATTATGCCTTTAAAAATGTATTTAACACATCCTTAATCTGTATTGTTTGCTGTGTTAAGCATACAAATACAGATTTGTGTTTTTCAGGCTAAATTGCTTGTAGTAGTTACATCTATAAGTTCAATGAAAAGAAGATTGTTGAAGATATGTCTTGCTAGATATTATTTTGTTAAGTTTGTTTATTCATTATTTTGCTCTCATTTAACTAAATCACTCTGCTGGAAATAAAACTTAAGATGTTCAGTTGAGTCCAAATCAAGATCATGGCATAACTATAAACTAAAGACAGGTTCTTGTAAAAAGTTTTTGATTCAAAACCATTTTTATCCTTGAATATCAGCAGGATCTGAACCAGGGGACCTGGGTCGTTTGTTCCTAATGGTCCATGAATCATGTAAAGAAAATGGTGCGACACCGAGCCAGTACATGGCCTTCCTGCACGTGTACACAACGTTACACAGCCGGAAGCAAAACCAGCTAACAACAAGACAGCAACATCTACAGGTCAATGTCAGCCAGGCTTCATGCACGGTGCATATGCACCAGATGGTTTTCCCATCTCTACATCTTGTTTAATTGATTTTTCTGGTTTTATCTGCTTTCTGTGCAACATACAGTACCTTTTAAAAGTATTAATACACCTTGAACTTTTTAATATTTTCTTCTTCATTCTTCACTAAATCTTATTGAGATTTTATGTGATTTACTGAAATTAAATGGTGACTATATGTACATTGCAGTTAATGATGCAGTGTTATTTATTTATTTTTTTTAAACATGACAAGTTTGTCATGCATATGTATTCAGCCCCTCTGAAGTAATACTTTGTAGAACTACCAAGTTTGCAGATTTAATAGATTTGATTGAGATTAGCTGAGTAATACGTTAACGATGTTCATAACAGTTCAAATAACAAAATGTTATTTTGATCAAATAGACAGTACCTTGCCTATCAGATTATTAAAAGAGGTTAATACAATGTCTGCTTCATATGTTACAGGATTTGGGATCATGTGATTTTTACACAATTAGATGAATCTTTTTTTTTTTTTTTTTTTTTTTTTTTTATTAACACATCAATCTTACATGTTTAGAATGGAGTGTTTTTGTAACATGCCACATGTTCCCAATTTGCATGTATCCCGTTCATGTCTCATCCATCACATCTTAAGATGGCTTGTGTCTGCAGGCAGGTGTGTCCAAGCTGAACGAGGCCAAAGCATTGGTCGATGATTTAAAGAGGCGAGCTGCCGAGCAGAGTGCGCTGCTGAAAACCAAACAACAGGAGGCAGATGCTGCCCTGCAGGAAATCACCTCCTCCATGCAGGTGTGTTTGTGTCTGTGTTGCCTGTGTGTACATATATGTTTGTGGCAATCGTTGCAAAGCAGGGCTGTCCTCCTTCAGGCTTTCATGTCTTCTCCAACCTACTTCTTCTCATAATGCACCAAGCTTTTCCTGGATCTCCCCTGGCTGTGCCTTCCTGTAGTGAACAATTCTTATTTACCTTATGAGGATATGTGTGCTTGTTTGTTTTGTGGCTTCTCATCTCCTGATATTCGTTGGCTCTGTCTGAGGACAGACAACTGAATGAAAGGACTGATAAAAAAGGACGCTGAAATTCTTCAGTTTTCACTCTGTGGGGAATGTGCATTTTCAGTTTGATGGGGTAAGGAGGGAGAGAAGTGAAAAAGTAATACAACAGACGTCAGTGGAACCAGTTTGCAGAGAGATAATTAACCACTAGACATGTCCCCTTGGACTATAGCAGCTAGGCTTCCAGTGGAGAGCAAGACAGCAGGAGAGAAAGGATCGCTGGGACAACAAGAGGAAGGCTGGAAACAAACATTTATTTAGGCTTACACATAATGGGAACATTCAGTCCAGGGTGCAGTAAAGGAGGGAATAGTAGAAGAGTCACCTTTTGACTTTGGAAGCGTTCAGGAAATTAAGAGTTTTGCTTTAGATCAAGAAACTTTGTGTTATTATGAATAGATATCAAAAAATGATATTTCCCTTTTCATTCTGAATTACAGTTTCTGTTTCCACTAATTCCAAAACTAAAACCATGAAAAGGACTCTTATAATTTCAAACATATTCAGTTTCAGTGAAATGTTTTGTTTCACTCAACATGAGGAAGCATGCCATTTAAATTTTGGGCATTCTAGGATGCATATGAACTGTTTTTTCCCCCAGAATTAAAATATCATGCTACAAACAACTTCTAAGACTTATAAAAAACAGGTATTGAATGCACAAGTTTTAATTAATGATTTTTTAAAATTCAAACTTAACAAATACAGTCTCACATAGATACATATACAGCCAGAAATTTTCTTTTAAATTCCTGTAGAGAGTTGCACTTTTTCCACAAATTATTATTAATATTACACATATTTTTAATGGGGTGTAAGTTGGAGCTTTTGGAATGCCATTCCAGAAGCCTGATTTTGAAGCTTGTTTTTTTCAGTCTTCACCTTCTCAGTCCATTGCAATGTAAAGCTTGCTTTACTGTGGACAGAGATACTGGGGCTCCAGAAATTTCCAGTTTATGTCAGGCTTGAGCCTTGTTGGTTTCTGAGGTTTTCTGAACATGCCAGCCAATTTCCTTTTTTCTGATGGTCACAGTTGGGGTCAAATGAGTGCTTCGATAGAATGGGTTGTTCTAACAGGACACTGATTCCAAACATATGTGAAAGCTGGTTTTGAGAATGGATAAAGGAGGCCTCTGGAATGGCCTCCCCAAAGCCCCAATCTCTAACCCAATAAAACTGTGTGTTCTATCATTAAAAGCTGGCACTGTCCCAGGAAACCAACTATTTTAAATTAGTTTTAACAAATTTGTCAAGAAGAGTGGTCAGTAAACTAGAATTATCCAAGAAAATTATTGCTTCAAAGAGTGTTAAGCTGAGGTGCAAATCCAAGGGACATTTAATCTAATATTAGTGAGGTGTGGATATATTTCTGATTTTATTTTAGCAAAAATGCCTAATAAATTCAAACTTGAGTTCTCAATTTTTTGTTTTTAACATTTATTCAAGTTGTTTTCTTTATACTAAGCCTTTCAAAAGAACGGTTTGTATAAAATGTAAATATAATATGACATTCATGGCTGAGGTGAATGAGTGTAAACCTTAACAAGAACTGCATCAGTAATGACTTAAATATTAACATATTAAATATCCCTTTCTCTCACCTACCTTTATTTTTGGGAGGTTATTTTGTACTCTACCTTGGGTTATCACAGTGTAAGTTTTTAATTTAGAGCAATGTTTTGTTTTGTTTTTAATCCAGAATGCCAGTGACCAGAAGACAGAAATGGAAAAAATCAAAGAGAAAATGGCTCAAGAGATGTCCAAGATTGAAGAAAGAAAAGCCAAAATAGACGATGAGTTAAAGGAAGTTCAAGTAAGTTCTTGGCTTGACTGCCTTGCCCATTACTAGAAAAGTGTGCCCTGCTTTTCCAATGCTTGTTATCTCATCTGCATTATCGCTCACTTAACCATGCTGCCCTACAGCCCTTGGTAGATGAAGCCAAGCGTGCAGTTGGAAACATCAAGCCCGAAGCTCTTTCTGAGATCCGCTCTCTCCGTATGCCCCCTGATGTCATCAGAGACATCCTTGAGGGAGTACTGAGACTTATGGGTGTCTTCGACACCACTTGGGTCAGCATGAAAAGGTAACTTTTCAACTTCTCGCTGACTTTACTGACACAAGTGCTTTCTTTTGCTTATCTCTAACTTCTGTTCTTTTCTACAGCTTTCTAGCTAAACGTGGTGTAAGGGAGGATATAGCTACGTTTGAAGCTCGAAACATCACCCCAGAGATCCGGCAGAGTGTGGAAGAGCTCCTGAACAGGAACAAGGCTTCCTTCGACCCTAAGGTCAGACAGCCGTGGTTGCAGCCGAATGAGAAATAAATGTGTTTTTGGTAGATGTTAATATTCTCTTGATGATGTTGTTCTGGTGCTTGGAGGTGACACTGTGACAGCTGTGTTTGAGTTGCTTCTGACAGTAGGTGCTGTTTTTGCTCTCAGAATGCAAAGCGTGCAAGTGCAGCAGCTGCTCCTCTGGCTGCCTGGGTCAAAGCAAATGTCCAGTACTCCTTTGTCCTGGAGAGAATCGAGCCGCTGGAAAGAGAACAAGCTGGACTTCTGGAGTTAGGAGACAAACACAAACACACCTCAGAAAAACACCTAATATAATAATGATATTCTGCACAAGCACACTGCTGTGTGTCAGGATTTTTTTATTTGAATTTGATGGATTTTTAGAAATTATCCATTTATGTGAGAACAGCTCCTGCCTGAAAATAGCATATTATACACAAACAGTACATATATCATTTGATCAATAATAAGAAATACAACATATCATAAAATATTTTAAGTGTATATGTGTGTGTTGGTTTGTCTATTTGTACAGAAACCTTAAAAAAACAGAAGGCAGGAAGAATAAGCTGGAGGACCAACTCAATAATGTTGGAGCCAAAGTCAACAAGTTGAAAGAGAAGTATGCCCTTTCTTGTTTTTCTGTCCATTTTATTATCTGTTAATTATTTTATTTTTGTGCATCTTCCTTGAGAAAATCTTGTGGTTGTTATGGTTGCATGTTTTAGTTAAGTAGTTTGAGTCGAGCAAAAGGCTTCTTGCTTTCAGTGCAAGAGTCCCAGCAAAATTTGTCAAATTTGAACATTTGTCAAAGCACACTATGGAGTAGGTTAAAAAACAGTATTTAAAATGACGTAATTTTCCCTGGCAGTTCAAATAAGCTTAGTGCTGACCAATGTGCTGTGGCCAAGCCTGAAGCCAGCAAAATGACACCCATATGAGACTGCTAAAGGGTGCATGGGAGTTCGTCCAACCAGTCTACATGTGCTTTGTGGACTTGGCGAAGGCGTTCAACTGTGTCCCTCGGGGAATCCTGTGGGGGGAACTCCGGGAGTATGGGATACCAGACCTTTTGATATGGGCTGTTAGGTCACTGTATGACCGGTGTAAGAGCTTGGTTTGCATTGCTGGCAGTAAGTCGGGCTCGTTTGTAGTGAGAGTTTGACTCCGCCAAGGTTGCCCTTTGTCACTGATTCTGTTCATAACTTTTATGGACAGAATTTCTAGGTGCAGCCAAGGTGTTGAGGGGATCCATTTTGGTGGCCTTAGGATTGCATCTCTGCTCTTTGCAGATGATGTGGTCCTGTTGGCTTCATCAGGTTGTGATCTACAACTCTCACTGGAGCAGTTTGCAGCTGAGTGTGAAGCAGCCGGGATGAGGATCAGTGCTTCCAAATCTGAGGCCATGGTCTTGAACCAGAAAAGGGTAGAGTGCCTTGTCCAGGTCGGGGGGGAGGTCCTACCTCAAATGGAGGAGTTAAAGTATCTCGGGGTCTTGTTCACGAATGAGGGAAAAATGGAGCAGGAGATCGATAGATGGATTGGTGCTGCATCAGCAGTGATACGGTTGCTGTACCGATCTGTCATGGTGAAGAGAGAGCTAAGTCAAAAAGCGAAGCTCTCGATTTACCAGTCAGTCTACGTTCCTACTCTCACCTGTGGTCATGAGCTTTGGGTTGTGACTGAAAGAACGAGATCACGGATCCAAACAGCCGAAATGAGTTTCCTCCACAGGGTGTCTTAGAGATAGGGTGAGAAGCTCAGTCACCCGGGAGGGACTCAGAGTAGAGCCACTGCTTCTCCATGTTGAGAGGAGCCAGTTGAGGTGGCTCGGGCATCTGATCAGGATGCCTCCTGGAAACTCCTTTGTCATTTTACTCTTCCTTGCCTCGATGAAAGGTAGCTAAAAGTGTGTAGAATATTAATGAAAAGTTCATGTATTTCAGTAACTCAGCTCACAAGTTAAACACATTATATAGATAATTCCCCACAGATCGATGTTTTAAAGCTTTTATTTGTTAATGATAATAACTTCTTGCTTACAGCTAATGAAAACATGACATTAAAGATTAGACTATTACATCAGACCAATAAAAAATATTCTTAATGCAGAAATGTGGGTCTAATGAGAAATATGTTTAATATTCTGAAAGGTTATTTTCAAAAAGTGCTTTTAATCTGACAAATGAGCCTCATCAGAACACAGATTCTAATTTATTGATTATGACTGTAAATGTTAATATGGGATGGAGATTATTTATACAGTATGACACTAACAATAATAAATTCTATCTTGGACATTTTCTAGATCAAAATACGGAACATATACAATACCTCATCTTGCAAATATGTCTCATGTTATTGGAACCAACAAGCAGAATCGTTAGGCAGGCAGATTAACGATTTCAAGGAATTGAACTACTGAGAACTGGTTCTCTACAAGAACTGGTTCTCGATTCCCGTCCCTACATATTAGGCTTGCACTGGGACCAGAGTAATTAATTTTGTTCCACATCATATTTTTAGAATGAGTTGAGATGACAAATAAACTCCTTGAACCTTGAAATAACCAAAGGTTGTTCTGAGATGATTCCATTCTAAACTCAGTGTTTTAGTCACATGCTTTCTCATTTCTTCTTCTCTCCTCAGGTTTCAGCGTCACACTACCGAGGCTGCGAAGCTGGAGGCTGAGGTGACTAAAGCTCAAGACACGATCACTGCAGCCCAGCAGCTCATATCACAGCTGGACGGAGAACATACACGTTGGAATGCACAGGTAGTTTGATGCATGGTTGTGTTGACATGCACACTGCTGTGGGAGGGTTTACAAATGTACTCCAAAAGGGGCTCGTTTACAATGTAAGAAGCAACAGGAGCCGTCAGTATGAGTGTGTGAGTGTGCGTGATAGAGAGACATAGAGGAATGGATCCCGCTGCCTTGGGTCCCCTCTGGCTGTTTTTACTCCTCTCCACAGCATCTGTCTGCACCTTAATTAAAACACTCAATCTCAGGCTGACACACTCACTCACTCACACACACTCTCATGGCCTCTCTCAAGGCAGCAACTTTACTTTCTGAGCACGTATTTCTTTACAGTCTCACTTAAGCATATGCATATCGGCACTTTTTTGCACACTCATCACTAGCTGTGGATTGCTATATGTTAATTTGTTTAAGCTATTTAACTTTTCCAAAGAAAGGAGACCCGTGCTCAATTAACCTAATTTAATCCTCCGTTATCGTCTGCCATACCACTGAAGTACTTTAAAGGAATCCTGATCAAACCAGAAGTGTGTTGCTGTCATTTAACTGTCCTGCTTTCCTCATTCTCTTCTTTCATTCTTACCTTTCTTTGCAGTCTTTCCTCTGATTTCTCTCAAATCCCAATTGTGCTCTTGTTTCATACTTTATTAACCTGCTCCTCCATCTGCTCAGCAATCTTCTCTGTCTTGTTCGTTTCTGTTTCAGATGTCTGAGATACAGAGTGAGTTGGACACACTTCCTCTCAGGGCTCTGCTTGCTGCAGCCTTCATCACCTACCTGTCTGCTGCTTCTGAAGACCGAAGGAGACACTGCCTGGATACATGGATGGCTCAATCTGGATTACAGAGTAAAATACATAAATTGTGCCTTTAGGATACTGTGACCACCATATGTAGAGTCCTGTGTTTACAATTCGCACAAATGCTCCTGCACCCACACATGGCACAGTTCCCCCCTGTTGGTGTTGGTACATCTTAAAATACTTAATATGTTACTATGCGTTCACTTGTTTAGTAATAATTATGGTAGCATCTTATTAGTTTGAACTGATTCATTTTTATTCTGTTTTGTGTAAAAACCATATAAGATAGGTGGGATTGAAGAAAAAGGTTTAAATTTATATACTTAGATACCTCCAAAAGAATTATTTAGTTTAGCACACATTGTTAAAAAAATGTCTATTGATGTGTTCATTTATGAATTTGCCAGCTTTGCTTTCTGAACGGAAAACAAACTCATAAATAAATACTGGAACTAAAGCAATTAAACAGAAAATCTAAGAAATAACATATATGGGGGGGGCTATTAAGCAAAATCAACTTTTTTGACCTTTATGTCATTTTCTAATGTCCTCATCAAAAACATAACCTGACTGTTGCTTTGATTCTTTCATGCATGTTTGAGAAATCCTTGAATCTCCCGTGGCAGCCTTTTGGGGGTCCCTTAAAGCCTGCTCATACAAAGTGCCACCTATTTACCCAAAGCTCAACCTTGGAGCTTCAGTCCCCAGCCAAGCTCACCCCCCACTGAGCACCCCTCCCCCGATTCTCCTCCACACAGCTCCACCAGATAAGCGGCAGCAGCAATTACTAAACAGTTGGTGGAACTGCTGGTCTGCTGAGCTTAGCATACGAACTACAACGCTCCTAAGAACAGTTGTAACCGGTATCATTGGACGGCATGAGGAAGCGTTGTGATGACGTGAGACAGAGACTAATTTCAAGGCATCAGATACGGCTATGATGCAAAGTCAAATTTCTTTTGTTTTTGATATATACCGCATTTTCATAACAACTGAAGGTGTTGCCTGGAAAATAACATCAATAACATAAGGGTTTAAACAGAATCCAACAGCTAAACTGTAGCAGAACATCTCTATTTGTGTTCTGTTTGTGTGTCAGAGTTCGACTTGCGATCGTTCCTGTGCTCAGAGAGTGAACAGCTGATATGGAAGAGTCAAGGACTGCCATCAGATGACCTCTCTATGGAGAATGCACTGGTTATACTACAGGTCAGACAAAGACCCCACCATCTTTTTTGTCCCCAGTTCTTTAGGCTTTTGGTTTAGTAACATATATGTGTACGTTTATATCTCAAACAGCTACAGTTATAAACTAGGTTGTCTCTGAACCAATAGTGGGGGTGTGATTTTAGTGTTGTGTCAGATTGATATTTATTCATACACAATTTAAAACTGAAACTGAAGAACTGAACAGTGTTTATATTAATTGCAAAAAGAATGCTTTCATTATTGCCATTCTCCTGTCCTCCATTTGCATGTTTTTATTTTTGTGTGTTGTTTCTACCATTGCTGCCTTCAGATTAATATACTCAAGTTACAGGTAAGAAGATGTTCCCTCATTCACTCCCATAGCCAACATAGAGTTTTTCTTTTTTTTCTGTCATCTTTTTGTGTCACCATTAGAGGCGTGTCGTATTTTCTCTGTATGAGATTAAATATTGTTACTAATCTAAGAACGGAAGGAATATTTGTTTCATTCAACATAAATGTCAACTGATGAAAAATTCCCCCGTTTAATGTCACAGAGCTTCTGATGATATGTGTTCAATTTTGGGGGACATTTATTGCATTTGTTCATTGCAGTTATTTGATCTCCTTCTGTTTGAGCCTGTTTTGGTGCAAAGAGCTGAAAGTGTTATTTTAAGTATTCAGCAATAGCATGTTCAGTTTGTTTCCTTTGAGTATAATCATCTGCTGTTAAATTGGTATGCTTGTCACTGTTTTGAAAAAAAAAAAAAAAAAAAAAAAAAAAAAAACGTGTTTATGGATTTGAAGATGTGATAAAAGTTTGGCTATTTTTAACTTATATTCAGTTTGAGACATAAAAATGTTTCATTGAGTCAATTTTCAGTTTCTCATTTTTCTTACCTTTTTAATTGGTTGCTTAAGAAATAGAAGAGAGACCGCTAGTGCACTGAACAGACGCTTGTGATAGTTTAGTATTCAGAATCCTGCCAAAGGCTTGAAATAGCAGAGCTGATGACATGAGAGCATTAACTTTCCTTGACGTG
This sequence comes from Anableps anableps, assembly GCA_014839685.1. Taxonomy (NCBI): domain Eukaryota; kingdom Metazoa; phylum Chordata; class Actinopteri; order Cyprinodontiformes; family Anablepidae; genus Anableps; species Anableps anableps. Next base: position 19,620,050 of record CM026068.1, on the reverse strand, counting down.
ATATGATTATGATGTCATTCAAATAAGATGGCAGAACTGTAACAACATTATACAGGCATGTTACATATCCCTTTTTCCAGTGAGTTGCTTTCTTAGTCATGTCTTATTGTAAAATGTGTTGTTTTATGTTTTTTCTCTTGTCAGAGTGTTGCCTGTCCATTTCTGATTGACCCTTCATCCCAAGCTACAGAGTGGTTATGCACACATCTTAAAGAACAGAGACTAGAGGTTATTAACCAGCAGGTAAAAGTGCAAGTGATCTAGTTGATCCTTTTTTTTTTTGTTGTTTTGTTTTTTCCCCTCGTTTGATAAGTCCAGGTTAATCTATTCCAATAATTAAGTAACTTGAACATGGGATGTTAAATCTTTTCAGCTTGTTGTTTTTCTTAGTAATATTTCCCACCAAACATGGTAGAGTTCACATTTGAAAATATAACAAGCAACAAAAAAAAAAAAAAAAAGGGGGTGTTATGTGGTGTAGTGGTAGAGCGGGCGTCCCTCATACAGAGGCTCCTCAACTGAGCCATCCTGGATTTTCAGCCTTAAGGCCTTTGCTGCATGTCTTGTCCCATTCTCTTTGCCCATTTTCTGTCTGGTTGCTGTCAATAAAGGCCACTAAAGTAAAAACAATCTTAAAAAAAAAAAAAAAAAAAAAAAAAAAAAAAAAAAAAAAAAAAAAAAACAGAAAAAAAAGAAAATAGAACAAAACTTTAATGTTTATGTGTCTGCCTTTTTAGGACAGTAACTTCATGACATCAGTAGAGCTTGCAGTAAGATTTGGAAAAACACTCATAATCCAGGAGATGGATGGTGTTGAACCTGTGCTCTATCCACTGCTGAGGAGAGACCTCATAGCTCAAGGTATTTACACACATACACTCACACACACACACACACACACACACACACACACACACACACACACGCACGCACGCACGCACGCACGCACGCACGCACGCACGCTTTTCTACAATGTCTGCTGCTTCACAATCTTCTTTTAAAGTTATGGTATGTAACTTTTGAAAAAAATCAATATATTTTTTTTAACATATTTGTTAAAAATATCACCATGTCGTGACAGTATGTTATGAGACAGATAATCTGTGAAAAAATTGATCTCCTCCACCTCCTCCCTGAGCCGCTATTGCCGTCTGAAGAAATGCGCTGCTCCCAAGTCGTCTCGACCAAAAACAACCAATCAGAGCCATAAGTGTTTTGGCACTGCCAGTCAATCTCATGTACATGCTGCTCAATGTACTAATGGCAGCGAAACAAATTACCGTTACAGAAAAAAACATTAATCTGCCCAGGGGGCGGGGGAATAAACAGCGCCACATGGACAGTGATTGACACGCTAAGACTGACTCTGATTGGTTGTTTCTAGATAGCACTGGGAGAGGGCGGAGGAGCTTGATTTTTATTCACAGATTATCTGTCTCATACTATACTGTCACGACATAGTGACTGTTTCAACAAATTTTATATTTTTTTTTATAAAAGTTACATACAGCAGCTTTAAGTCAGTAAATGCTGCTTATGCAGGTAAAAAGATAGTTACTTATAGAGAATCTCCACATCAGCAGTATCAGTTTCTTGTTGCTATATAAGCAGAGCTGTGTTAACAATCCTTGTGAAGAAAGACATCAAGCGTGAGCTCATATCAAGTTTTTATGGTACAATAACCATAAAGAATCCTATTGCTTTAAATTAAAATAGAAAAGTAATGTTTTTTCCTCTGCTGCTAAAAACTTATAGTGGTGATTATTGTTTTATTAATGGTATTGAAAAGATTTATTGTTTATTTAGATGTTGATACACAGATGCACATGTGCTGTGCAGTTGGCAAAATATGGAATCAGCACCTGCTTAATTTAGTTGTGGTAGCTTTAACTTAACGTGCTTATTATAATGATATTACTATAATAAGTCCATTTTTAATAGTTATGTTATATATGAGTAAATTAATCAGGTTTTAGCTAGTTAATTAGTCAGACTATCTGCTAAGGCACAAAGCCTGCAATTGGCTGCTTTTCAGGAAATGTGGTCTTGGCTTCCCAACTGTACTTTCAGAAAAGTGTCACATGTGATTGGCTGTGCACATTTATTGCTCACTCAAGGATTTTCCAAACAGCCAACCTTGTCTTTCTTGTAAGCAACAGAAATGTGAAACAGTGACTCAGTTCACAGAAACTGGTAAGGGAGGGAGAACATGGAGTGACTCTCCTCCTTACGCCCAGAAAAAAAAACAAACACACACTCTGGTCACTACAGAACATTTTCTGTCATCTTATTTAAACAATTAGAATAGTGAAATGGGAAATTTAAAAGGTTTAAAATCTTTAACAAATTAAAGAAATCAAAGATACCAGCCAGACTTTTCTATCAAATCAACATAACTTGCTTTGCAATAAAATGTATCCTCCCAAAAACAAGCTTTTACTGGGAGGTGAGGGATAAAACAATTGATTAGTGTTCTTTTGAGTTTCTCCATTGTTATTTTTTAGTCAGTGTTTATTAATGCCAGCTGATCAGGTCTGTTCTTGCTGTCTTGTGATGTAGAGCCCTTCGTTGAGTTTGGGATCCTGCAGGACTCGATGCTAATCTTATGACGGAGGGGCAGTTTTAAGATAGCCAAGGGCGAGAACAGGTGGCCAAAAATAATTACTGGGTCCAAAGATTGTTGGTAAGATGGAAAAGTAATTATGACTAAGTATGAAAGCAAAGAAAATAATGGAAAATTTGATGTTTGGAAAAGCTTTAAAATTGTTCCAAACAAAGAGCTGGACTTATGTGTTGTAACAAGTGGGGTAAAGAGCTTTTAAATAACAGACACAAATCCTGCACTTTCGGTTTGAGACGACTCACCTCCTCTGTGCTCCCCAGCCAGAGAAAGCTGTTTTTCAGAGATGAAACTGCAGTTCTCAATACACACCTCAAGCATAGGACCACAGAGAAATGCTTAGAACTGTGCTGTCAAGATGTTTGTTCTTATGATTTGGTTGCTGGGGATTGCTTTGCTGAGATGTCGTCAACATTGCTGCGAAACACAGCCAGTTTAAATGTGAAAAACATTCTGCGTCATCCAACAATTGTATGAAGGCATGTTGGGAGAAAAGGGCAAAAGGTTTGGGTGTTTGTGGCAGCAGAGACAAAAGCCACTCAATTTAAATTAGAATTTGTGATTTAAAGCTGAGAGATTTTTGTTAAATATATTTGGGGCCTGCCATAACAATGCATGGGAGGCACCTATTACTCTCCACCTCGAAACTGCTTTCTCCGTTAATGCGGCCCAAACCGTAGCGTGCAACCCCACTATATATATATATATATATATATATATATATATATATATATATATATATATATATATATATATATATATATATATATATATAGATAGATAGATAGATAGATAGATAGATAGATAGATCAACAATTCCGGCTCGTTCTCAAGATGTGTGCTATTACTCAATTTTTCATTTCGAGTTACCATGGCGTCGTAATTAGCGAAAAACTACCCCATACAAAGTCAATGGAGCGAGGTCCTGAAGACATCCTTAAAAAAAACACTTTGGAGAATTTACTGTGTCATCATGGTTTCACCTACAAACTCCATTCAACACTCAGTTTGTAGATACATCCATGCTGTGTTCAGAAGTGAAAACGGTATGTTGATACCTCTGATGGTTTTTCCACAACACGTCTCACACTTTGGCAGGCCCCTTTTAAATTTCTTCAGAAATTTTCTAGTTTAATTTATTCTGCTTGTGTTCAGCTGAAATAAACATTCAGTGAATGTACTTTTATTTAGATATATAGAGCTTATCAGTTAAAGCGTCGGTGGCTGCAGGTGGAGCTGGGGATAAATATTGCAAGAACAGGCGGGAGTGACTGAAACAGACTGCCGGAGAGGTCAATAATGGTCTGAAATTCAGTAGGAGTGGAATTTTAAGATAATCCTGTGCATGGCTCTATTGACAAATAAATACAAAACACATTTTGCAGGGTTGTTTTCCTCAGTTCGCTTTTTAAAAATATTGTATTTTTGGGAATCCTGCTCTGGAAATTCAAATTTCATTGGTAGCTGTGTTTTTATTGTTGGTCTACATTTGTGAGTGGAAAAAATATACAAATGCAAGCCTTGGTATACCTTTAGACTAGAAACCAGCATGTCTAGATCCAGCCGAATTTTTAAAAACCAGCTTTTTGACAATGGCAAATAATTTTTTGCCCAGTGTCAAATATATCAAGGTCCTTTGAAAGAATTAATAACAATGTTGTGAAGAAGCCTATCACAATTTTTTTTTTTTTAACGATTTATGTGGGTCTAGTGGCCTTTACTTGATAGTGGAGTGATAGGAAAGTAGGTTATGAGACAGGGGGAAGACATTTGGCAAAGGTTAACGGGCTGGGACTCAAACCTGTGACAGCCAGTCTATGGGCTGCATGCTCAACCCCTGCTCCACCACAGCACACACCTAGCACACTATTCGACAAAGGAATGTCATCACAGAGAGTGTGACTATATTGTGCATATTAAAGGAGAAATGAGGTGTGTCACATTAACGCTGTTATCGCTTATTGTAATTACTTTGGTTTCTAATAAAAACTTGCTTTTTGTATATCAATTTCCATTATTTGCACAAGCACAGAATAATGAGATAAGCACCTGCCATAAGAACCTAATTTTCTGAGTTCCTGAAAAATATATCTTTATGGTTTACGGATTGTAGTAAAAAAAAAAAAAAGAGAAGATTCCTCTGAATTTACATGTAGTGATAAAGATAAACATAAAATGTCTGCCACATGTGGTTGTCATTAAATACAGTTGTTACGAAAATGCTAAAAAAAAATGGACATCTTTGCATACATAATAAAATTGACATGCAGTGTATTATTTGGTCTATTTAATTCATCTTAACTCTGTCTAGAAACTAATATAACAAAACAACCAACCCACAAAAACAATATTATTTCCTTTGTGACTGGTTTAAATCCTGTGATATAACCAATGATATTTATAAGTTCTTGGTTTACTTGCTGCTAATTGTATACCGATCACATAAATATAACTCCGATTGGAAACCTTACCTGTGAAAATGAGCGTGACTCAGAGGGCTCTGAATCATCCAGAGAAAGGAGGTTGTCAATTTGAAGCTAAATTAGAATGAGTGGAGACAGAAGAACTATGAAAGGGCAAGTTACCCACTTAGGATTGATGCTTAACAAGGTGGAAAAAAAGAGTGAAGACATAGGCATGGAAATGCTGCACTGCAGAACCCAGAAGACAAAATGTAGAGGACGAAATGTGAGAATAGCCATGTTTTTAAATGGTCATTATAGACAGAGTTGCATGTCTGAGTGGAACAGTATGTTATGAAGTGACTCGCATCTTAATGTTCACATGAACACATACCTGCAGGTCCCAGATATGTGGTTCAGATAGGAGACAAAGTTATTGATTACAACGAGGACTTCCGGCTCTTCCTGGCAACACGGAACCCCAGTCCCTTTATCCCCCCCGATGCCGCTTCAGTGGTCACAGAGGTCAACTTCACCACAACCAGGGCAGGCCTTCGAGGACAGGTATCTGAGCTGACACACACTCAAATACAAGCACATCAGCTACATAGTTTAACAGCCCTGCTGGGAAATAAAGCAAAGGAACTTAATGTGCTACATGTACATTCTTTTTTCCAACATGCAGTTTGACTTTGAGTTTAATACCCAATGAGGAGAATCCATAGACTTTTTAAGTGGAATATTAGAATTGCATTGCAGGCATTTTTTGCTAGTTCTAATCTATCTCAACTTGCCTGTGTGTGTGTGTGTGTGTGTGTGTGTGTGTGTGTGTGTGTGTGTGTGTGTGTGTGTGTGTGTGTGTATGTTTTAGCTGCTAGCCTTGACCATCCAGCATGAGAAGCCAGAACTAGAGACTGAAAAAACAAGACTACTACAACAAGAGGAGGACAAGAAGATACAGCTGGCCCAATTGGAGGAATCTCTTCTAGAGGTAGAAATTACTCAACATTTACAAGCCATACATGTTTGACAATTGAAAATCTGTTTTATGCATATGTAAATATGAACCTGTGTACCAACCAAAATGTTTGCATAGATTCTTTTTTCTGGAATAATTATTGTCTACTGCACTGCAGATGTAGTTGCTAAGTCCCAGTGCTAGTGTGATGAAAGTGTTCTAGCCTGTGTAAGGCTTTGTGTACAGGCGAAGCAGGAGCAGTGAGTACTGCTGCAATCACTATACCTGTCCAATGGATCAGATGAAGCTAGAAGCAACCAGTCCTCATTATTGATCCTATTTTTCTGGGTTGCAGGAAGAGGGCTTTTTCTACTGCACCACCCATCCTCTTTAATCAATGGGTGCCTCAGGAGGGCTTTAATAGCTGTGCTTTCCCTTCTGTTCAGTTTAATTCTTTGTGGTTTTTTTTTTTTGGAAATGTGCAGATTAAACACTGCAATAATTTCATAAGAATATGGTAGGCTGAAATATATAAAAACAGACTATTAACTGCCTTAAATGGTACATAGATGTTTCAAGTAAAGACTTTGAGGTTGTAATTCAAGTCTTGCCTCGCAGATTTTATTTTGAAAATTAAAGAGCAAATAGGAAACAGACCTGGCAACTAAAAAAACTTTACTCATACAATACAGTTTATGCAGTTTACAGTTGGTGAAATCACATGAAACATTAAATGGACTGCTACTACACAAATGTAGCTCTCTGGATTATGTGGGCAATATCACCAATATCACAAAAAGTTCATATAGGATTTTTTTTTCTTTATTTTACACAATTACCATAATTTTATCACAGTTTTTCTATGTAAAGACATAGCTCTTAAAATGAAAACATGTAATAGAGCCAAAGAATATTTTCAAGCAGATTTTGATCAGTTTGTGCAATTTTACCAACTTTTTTCAAGCACAGGGAGGGTAGGGTTTATGGGTGGGGGGTGGGAACTGGCTGTCTCATGTTGTGGGCTGGTGTTGCAGGGCAGGACTTGTGGAGGGCTAGCAATTTGCTCCATACAGAGTGACCTGTATTGTGGTTTTGACAGATGGGAGTTGGGTTGTGTTCCTTGGCCTTGCAGCGAGCAGCACCTGTCAATCTCAGACTGGCTGACCAAACTAACAAATTTTTTTTTTTTTTTTTTTTTTTAAAAGTAGGCAATAACAACACTCTTAAGATGTACTCTTGCTTCATGAAATCAGTTTATGATGTTAAATGTGAAGCAGAAGAATAAAACTGAGTTTTCCCAAGAGCAATGGCATACATAATATGCCATGTGCCATCATGATCTCTCTGCCTTAACATACCATCAGGAAGTTGTAATCTTTCACAATCTAATCTTGTCATATTGCCTACCACTCAGCACAATTGATTGATGATAATATACCTTCCCATTTGGAGTTGCACATCATTCTGATGGATGTTCTGACTCAGAAATGTAACAAAAAGATTCTTTTTCTGTGTGGTCAGAGAAACATTTGGAAACTCTCATATACAGAGAGAATTAATGCCAATATCCAGATGTCAGTGCTTTGCTGGTATTAGACATGTAATTATTCTTGAATCGTAGGAGCATATTCAACTTGACATTTCCATGCTCTGCTGGTTTCTAATCTATTTTACTTGAATTTATTTGAATACATTTTATCACTTGGTTTCAGAGAATAGGTTCGTCAGAGCTGAGTGGGAGAGTTTTAGAACTCTGTGAACACTTATTTTTAAAGAGTTTGAAATTCTTCACACAAGGCTGTTGGAGCCCAAACATCACTCCTTCTTGCAACTTTTATCAGATTACAGACTTAAAGTAAAATCACAGAAACCTAAGAACATACTCTCTCTCCCATCCCTCTCTTTTTCCCCATCTCTCCCACTCATCTATTACAACCTGTCCATCTGTCTGTTTTTCTTTGCGTCAGACTTTGGCTACAGCTCAAGGTAATATTCTCGAGAACAGGGAGCTGATTGACAGCTTAAACCAAACCAAGGCAAGCAGTGCCCTCATCCAGGAGTCACTGGTGGAATCACACAGGCTGCAGGTGTCTTTGGACCAGGTACTGTATGTCATTTGTGTGCACAAGAAAAACTGATTCATGATCGATCTATCCATCTATGATAGATAGAGACATTTTTCTGGTGTTTAGAAAATAGAAGTAATTTTAAAAAACATAACTCGCCTAAAACAGTAAAAGAAAGAAATGTTTGTGTTTTTACTAATTTTGTGGCATTTTAGGATATAGGGGCATAACACAATTGTTAAAGAGGACCTATTATGCAAAATTCACTTTTTGTTTTTGTACTTCCATTTGGGGCTCTACTACTTCTAGAAACAGTCCAAGCACTAAAAACTGTCTCGCAACATCTGGCGATAAGTTAACGTTCTTCTGGAAAATGATTTGTTTCACAAATCTCCCACTTATGACATCACAATCGGTGGGCACTGCCCCTCACTTAGCAACCCTAGCTGTATATTTTCATAGACCATAGAGCTTTCCTAACTTGTTAAAAAGGAAGCACACTAGGACATCTAAAAATATATGAATATTGCGTAAAAGTGCAACATTTCTTGCCAGTCTTCTCAGAAAGTGAAAGTCATTTTATAGAGATTCATTACATATAGAGTAAAATATTTCAAGCTTGTATTTTTTGCATTTTTAATGCTTATGGCTTACAGGTAAAGAAAACCCAAAATTCATTGTCTCAGAAAATTAGAATATCACATTAGACCAATCAAGCACAAATGTCAGACTTCTGAAAAATATGCATATTTCTATGCACTCAATACTTGGTTGGGCCTCCTCTTGCATGAACTATTGCATCAGTGCACCGTGGCAGAGAGGCAATCATCCTGTGGCACTGCGTAGGTATAATGGAAGCCTAGTTTGCTTTGATAGCCTTCAGGACATCTGGCTTGTTAGGTCTGGTGTGTCTCATCTTCTTCTTGACAAGAACTGATAGATTTTCTATGGGGTTCATGTCAGGTCAGTTTGCTGGCCGATGAAGAACATGAACACCATGGTCATTGAACCAGCTTTTGGTACCTTTGGCAGTGTGGGCAGGTGCCAAGTCCTGCTGGAAAATAAAATCAGCTTCTCCATACAGCTTGTCAGCAGAGGGAAGCATGAAATGCTCTAGAATTTCCTGGTAGATCCCTGCATTGTCTGTGGACTTCAGAAAACAAAATGGACCAACATCAGCCGATGAGATGTCACCCCAAACCACCACTGACTGTGGAAACTTTACTCTGAACTTCAAGCAATGTGGATTCTGTGCCTCTCTCCTCTTCCTTCAGACCCTGGGACCTTGATTTCCAAATGAATTGCATAATTTACTTTCATCTGAAAACCGGACTCTGGACCATTGTGTAACAGTCCAGTTCCTTTTCTCCTTAGCCCAGGTGAGACACCTCTGACGTCTGGTTCAGGAGTGGCTTGATACTGGGGATGCAACATTTGTAGCCCATGTCTAGTATTCGTCTGTATGTGGTAGTTTATTCTGGAATGGATTTTGCTTAACAATCCTCTCAAGGCTGTGGTTCTCCTTGTTGCTGATGCACCTTTTCCTACTACGCTTCTTCCTGCCACTCTGTTTTCGGTTTATATGCTTAAATACAGAACTCTGTGAACTACCAGCTTCTTCAGCAATGACGTATTGTGGCTTACCCTCCTTGTGATAGGTGTCGATAATCGTCTTCTGGACATCTGTCAAGTCAGCAGTCTTCCCCATGATTGTGTAACCTGCTGACCTCGAGCCAGAGGCTGTTTAAAGGCTAGGAAACCTTTGCAGGTGTTTTGACTTAATTAGCTGATTAGGGTGTGACACCATGAGTTTCCATTGAGATCTTTTTCCACAGTGTTCTAATTTTCTAAGACACTGAGCTTTGGGTTTTCATTATCTATAAGGTAATAATCATCAAAATTACAAGAAACAAAGGCTTACAATATATAACTCTATGTGTGATGATTCTATATAATATATGAGTTTCACTGTCTTAGATGACTGTCAAGAAATATTGCACATTTACGCACTATTTTAATTTTTTGAGATGTACTAGTAATATGTCCCTTTTAAATATTTGGTCGTAAGTTAATTTTTTGTTTGTGGAACAGATGTACATACACACTTTGGGAGAATTTATTGAAAGGGATATTTAGATGCAAAAATGTTGTGTAGCTTACAGCTAAACCTGGTCTCAGTAACTCACTACATGCAGTGCTGCTGACCAAGGGCAACATAGGTTTGGAAGTATAGATGTGCTGAAGATGTATTACCAGATAATCCTCTAGGGAGCAGTGTTACACCAGAACTGATGTTTGTCTTTTCTCTCAGTTGTTGTTGTTGATGCATTATCCTCTCCTCTCATTTTCTTTTATGCACCTCCTGTTTTTTCTCACATTCCTTATCCCATCACACCTCCAGCTTCCCTCTGTTTCCATTCTTAATCCTCCCATCTTTTTTTTTTTTTTTAAATCTCTCCTAGTTTTTTGCTTATCATCTACATATCAGTCCTCTTGTCCATCAACGATGAGTTGTGTTTTATGTAACTCCTTACAATCTGTAAAAAATTTTTTCTACTGTCTTTTGGTTTCATCTTTTCTCCTGTCTTCTTTGACATGTTTTTTTCTTTTGCTTTAGGAGAGGGATGCCTACCTGCCCTTTGCAGAGAGTGCCAGCAAGATGTATTTTGTTATCACAGACCTGTCAAAGATCAACAACATGTACTGCTTCAGTCTTGCTTCTTTTTTGCGCCTCTTCCAAAGGGCTCTTCAGGCCAAGAAGGTAAAAGGGTACCATTTACACTGCTTTGATACGTCTCCTATTTTTACCTATCTCAAAACACTTTTAAACCCTTCACCCGTTATAGAAATATTACATATCGTTATAAAACCTCAAAAAACATAAGAGTCAAAATGAACCCGAACAAAACAGGTTCGTGTTGCTGTGCAAAAACCCTGCAAATATGCTTTAGATTCAATTAACATCAACATAAAGACACCTTGATATGCTGATACAACAAAACCTGGATTGCATCATGTTAAGAACTCAATCTGTTGTAGAGGATGATCATTTGTTTTCTTTAATTTTAATTATTTTTGTAATATTGCATTGTAATATTTAGCTCTAATTGGAGATGCACCGATCAGGCTTTTCTTGGCCGACACCGATCTCCAGTTGTCTTTTAGGTCTGACTGGCTGTTTCCGTCTTTTTTCTTTCCTAGAACTATAATAATATAATGACACAGTTTATCTGAAAACTCCTTTCAAGACTTTCAAGGTCACTTTACATCAACAACATGAAAACGCATTGTGAACAAAGGTTAAAAAGTGCTACAAAGAGAACATCTAAAATACAAATTAGTGTTTGTGGTGTGACGTGTGGTAAAAGCGGGTTATGCCAGTCTGAACAGATGAGTTTTGAGGAGAGATTTGAAAATGGCTGTTTGTTCCAGAGATGGGGAGCAGAGCAGCTGAAACTCCTGAATCCCATGGTGGACAGATGGGCACGTGGCGTAGAGAGAAGAGAGTCAAAAGGGGAGCAAAGGGTGCAAGATGGTGTGCAAACATGAAGGAGATGAGTAAGATAAGTAGGAGCTAGGCTATGGAGAGCTTTGAGTGTCAAGAAGATATTGACGTTAATGCGGAAATGGATGGAGAGCCAGTGGAGTTCCTTGAGGACAGGGGTGATGTGTTATGTTATTGGGGTTCTGGAGATGATGTGGGCTGCTGAGTTCTGGACTAGTTTAAGTTTATGGAGGGATTTTTGTGGTAAACCAAAGAACAGCACATTGCAGTAATCAAGCTGGGAGGTGAATAGGGCATCGACCAAAATGACAGTGATGGTGGGGTTAAGTGAGAAACGGAGACGGTTGATGTTACGGAGGTGCAAGTCGGTAGAGCAGGTGATGTTGTCCATATGAGCTGTGAAAGAGAGGCTTCTGTCAAGGGTTACGCCCATACTCTTGACTTACAGGGTAGGGAGGAAAGTGGAGTTGGATAAAGAACATGTTCTAAATTTGCAGATTGTGTATTTTGTGCCAATATTTCAGTTATATTTGCATTAAGTTTAGGAAGACATAGCACAGAAAGGAGAAAACATGTCCTGCAGGTTTTTTTTTATAGTGGTTTTGAATTAAAAAAAAGAATCACAAAGTTATCTCTATTTATGCACCAAAGCATATGCTACTAACCTCTGTCAGATTTTCTTTAAACTCAGTGGAAATGTTCAATGTTTTTATAGAATGAATATTGTGGGAATTCTTAGTTTTGAAGCATTTCATAAAAAGGTGGAGAAAAAAAAGATTTTTCAGTATTTGCCCTGCCGATCACCGCATAGAGCCAGTTGAGGGAAAATTGGCTGATTGTGATCTCTGTCCAGTTGATTCGTACATCTCTCATTGTAATCCATCTTTTCCAAAATGTGACAAAAGTGCAAACTATCCTTCTGCTGGGCTAATATAGCTGACAGCATGATGGATGATGTTGTATTCTATAAACTTACTAACACCACGCTTTCCTCATAGAGAAACCAGATAAATATAATTTAGGAGGCTAAATATTGTTGTTTCAGTTGAAAGTGGCTTTATTATTTGTATTATTAAAACAGAGTGGGTTTAGCTTTGTGGGATAGTGTGACATTTTGGAAAATTAAGTTATGCTAAGCTTGTTTGCAGAGTGTTTGGGGGCTTAGAAAAAGCACCCAACAGCAGAAGAAGTGGCTGGTTTCACTTAGTCAAGTGGTAACAAAAAAAACACTGTAGCTCCCTGATTAACATGTTATGTCTTATGGAAGCTCTTAGTAGTTGCCTGGCAACAGTTCAGACACAATACGTAGTCCACCAGCACCTTTTCAACCTTCTTATACTTTATTTCTCAATACCTTTCATCCAATGTCAAACTGTTGCTTTGAAAATCTGTGTACTTTTGGCTGGCAAGAAGGTCATTGATTACTTGTAATTTAAAGGAAGTGATGAACTGTTGCTGCTGTCTTGTAAGCATTTTTTTTTTTTTTTTTTTTTACTTCTGTGCAAAAAACAGGACAACCTTGATGCTGATATTGCATTCTATCCTCTCTTGTCCTAACTTTGCTGGATGTACATGCAGGTATCCTTGTGTTAAAATGCCTTTTTTGTGTTAATTGAAGTCTCCGTGATAGGTTAAACTTTGAATGTTTACATGGCTTCACAACAGAAAATAGTTTACATATAAGTTTCCCAAAGTATAGCTCTAAAATAAAACCTGTGTGTGTGTTTTAATTTTTAATAATTAACATTGAAGCAGAAAGTGAAAATAATTGATTGAATAGGAGACATTGCAAAAAATCAAGTGATGATGTTAAAACTAAGGTCAGCCAGAGAGCAGCACAGACTGTCGCACTGCTGCTTTCGAACTGAGCTAAAAACACTGTGATAATCAGAGCCCACACCCACACACATGCAGATATACAGACAAAGAATTGTGAGACAGAGAGCACTAATTTCTGACATCCTGTGTGGGTTGTCAGAGCCAGCGCTGTCATCCAAGAGTATCACCTGATGGCAGCAGCTTGTCACTGCTGTTAGTTGTGTGTCTGTGTTGTGTGTGCATGTAGGAAGGCCTGTGGACGTTGTCAGCGACTGTGATCAGAATAGGTGTACTGATTTGCAAACTCTGATTCACTTTGTGTTGTTCACTTGTTTGGAATATTGAATGAGCATTTTTAATTTGCCAAGTGCTGCATGTGGTTCCAGAGATCTGGAAGAGGACTTTACCTTGTAATGGCTGATTTAGCACACTTGTTTTCATACACATGCATAGAGCTTTGGAAGTGGGATGTAGCATTGAAGTAGAAGGAAAGGATACATGGATTTTATGTTTTGCAAATAAAAATATATAAAAATTGTTGTTTTCATTTGTATTTTGGCCACTACCTTTGATAACCCTAAATAAAATCCAGTAAAAGCAATTACCTAATGCCTAATGGGAAAGTAGAGTCTACTCTTGTGAAGAGTAATTTCAGTATACAGTATAAATCTGGTTGTTTTGTGAAAGCCTCAGAGGTTTGTTATTAGGGAACAAACAGCACAATGGAGACCAATGAACACATCGTACAGGTCAGGGAGAAAGTTGCGAAGGTGTTATATTAAGTTTGGCTATAAATGATTCTGATAATTGCTTATGGCCAATTTATAATAGAACTAGTAATTTAGATCAAAATTACAAAGTCGGTGCATCATATATATATATATATATATATATATATATATATATATATATATATATATATATATATATATATATATATGTGTGTGTGTGTGTGTGTGTGTGTGTGTGTGTGTGTGTGTGTGTGTGTGTGTGTGTTCAGAGTGTCCGCACATCCTTAAAAAGTCTTAAATTCATTTCTTTGAATTTAGGGGCTTTAATATGTCTTAAATTAATTTTAAAAATGCAAGTTGGCCTTAAATACATTAATCACAGGTCTTTCTAGCTTTTTTGTATCTGTCATGAGTGATGGGCTCGACACACAGGATGTGAGCACAAAATTTATTGCCAGTTGGTTGGACCTTTATTTTTGCCACTAGCTCACCTCTGTTGCCAACCCATACGGGGCTAGGTGCATTTTGTGCAAAAAAAAACCATTTAAGCTTAGAAATATGAACATATATACTATGGGGATTAAGGCTATAGAGTGCCAATGCAGCATGAGAAGCACAAAACCACTCCCAAGAGCCATAAACAGATCCCAGAAATTTCACAATTTTTGCTATGCTTGATTGTAATACAGCAGGATCCCCCAACCATTCCCTATATTTATATTTTGTTCTGTCTTAAATTTTATTTAAGGTGGCATTAAAAGGGTCTTAAATTTGACTTGCTGAAACCTAATCTGATCTAATAATCTGAGGTTTTTAAAATAATAATAAATGAATGCATAAGTCCAGCACTGGCTTTATCTGAACAGCAGGATGCTACAGATGCATATGGAATAAACACAGACAACTCTCAAATATACAAGAGTTTATTAACAAAATGATTTCAATTTCACAGTTAAAACATTTTATTCAATCAACTCACTAACCTAGTAACACACAACTAAAACTACTGAGAAAAAGATAAAATGATGAAATTAAAGCTACTAGAAGTAAAAACAGTAAAAATAGAACCAATAAAATGATCCAGTGATGTCATAGTTCAGTATACATTTTGAATATTGAGAAGCCAGATTTATACCATAGGGAAGCTGGAATGTGTTACTTAGTTTTAACTAATTCAGGTTTGTTTACACCAAAATATGCTGTTTATTCTCCACACAGCAATACAAGAAATATGCAAAAAAATAAATACATTTTCAGAGGAAGTAATGTTTTATTAAATTCTGACTGAAATAGAAATCAATAACCCTTTTTGTAAAATTGATTTTTAATCTATTGATAATTTCATCATTTGGAATAGCAAAATGGTGGAAGAGGAAAGGTAAAATACATACATAACAAAACTATGTTTAAGTCAAGGAAGATAAGACAAGCTTTGGGAAAATACACATTTAAAAAGCAATACCATCATTAAAAGTTTCATTAGGTTTCAGCACAAATTTTAGACAGTTAGTTACAAACATCCGCATGTAAAGTTCTGAATTCAAAATAACTAAAACAAACCTTTCTGACTCTCTTTTGAATTCCTTCTGATAATATACATTCCTGTTTTATAATCCATGCCCGTCAAACTTAATCATGAAGTATTTATCTGTACATTTTAGGAGGACCTAAATACTGAAGCCAGGATTGCTGCGCTGGAGAACAACTTGAAGATTATGGTGTATGAATATGTCTGCCGGTCACTTTTTAAGGTAAAATACATCCGTGTGAACAAATAGGATTTTTAAAGATCTATGAAAATATCTGTAATCAGTTTGGTTATTTGCTCAGGTGATGAGTGGGTAGTGACTGAAAGTTATGCTTCCTACTGATTGCAATTTGTGGATATCATGTTATTTGGAAAATGTCTTTCATACTAAGTATCTTTTTTTTATTTGAAAGGAAAAGCTGTTGGTCCAGAGAATAAAAACAGTCCATACATAGTATTTGCATAAATTCACAAAATCTATCCCTTTTTCTCTATCAACTACATAGCTACATTTTCCTCTTGAGGCAGATTTATGCATGGTTTATATTCTAAACAGAAATCTGTACCGATATAATGTGCTTTTGTTAGGAATATAACTGCTTACTCTTACCTTGATGAACACCCTGAATTTTTTTTATTAGTTCTGTTTTGTACATGAATCTCTAACAGTATTCTTACAGATACTGTAGGTCAAAGGCACTATTAGATAACCTTAGATATTAACTCCCTTCTGCAGTGTAACCTTTGAAGTTAACACACTAATAATATGTCAAAAGGGGAACAACACGGTTATTGATTAAGCTGTAGATTTTAATTGTAATATGTTTGTGCTTTGTGTGTGTTGGTATATTGATGTATCACCTGTGGGGCTGTGGGAATTTCAAGCACTCTAGGTGGATTATATTATATGTATATTTAGTTAACAGCAACACACACAACACAGCATGAACAGCAGCAGCTCAGCTCAGCTCTTACCTGAGAGAAAACAACTGAATATTTTCATCTTCAGTCAGCATCTGCATGTGTGTTGCTCACATGATGAAATGTAGAAAAGAGATGTAGCAGGTTGCTATGACTAGATAAAGGTGGGTGGACAGTTTGCCCTGTGGGAGACTCATAATAAAGGTAGAAAAACTAAATCAAGCATGCTTGTGAATCTCCCACATGACCAGCAGACTAGAAACTGTAACTGTGTAGTTTTTTTGTTTTTGTAAAAAAAACAATTATTTTCACTAAATTACTAAATTTAACAATACTTTTCTCACTGTCAAACATTTGTAGTATTAGTTTTTATGTCATTTGATGCATAAACAGGGCTTAGAACTAGGCAGTACAAAGATATACAGAAGTTTAAAAACTAACATTATCTGTCATGAGATTCCTAAGTTTTAAATTTATTTTTAATGTGATGTCAGAGTGACTTCCAGGCTTACCAAAATGTTCCCTGGCTGTGTCCAGAATACTCCATCTGATCGACTGTGCACTGCCTATCAGCTGAGTAGAGGAAGGATATTATACATTTCCAATGCTTTCAAGAAGGACAAATGTAGCTGTTTGGAAATATTTCCAGTTGCAAAAAACAGTGCACCACCCATTATGTTTATTAAGGTAAAGCTGTTTTGGAACTAAAGTTAAATCTAAAAGTGGCACATCTGAACTGAATATCATCTAATTAAGGTTCCAAACCTGCGGAGTGGACTGCTCCAACGAACAGGCATTGTACAGATTTTTCATAATTTGTCATTTTCATTCTTCTCTGCTAAAACGCATTGGCCAGAAAAAACAGAAAATGCTGGAAAAAAGCCAATGAGGCAGTCTTGGAGAAAAACCCATACGCTACTCAGAGAAAAAAAATCATATACCCCAATACCTAGAGGGTGCTATTGCAAAGGACAATGCGTTTTGGCTCAGAACTCCTAGACTACAGTTGAGACCATATATTTACATACACAGAATAAAAAGACACATACACAGTTTTTTTCCCTCACTGTCTGAAGTTAAATCAGACCAAGCCACTTGTTTTAGGTCAGTTAGAATTACCCAAATTATTTCTGATTGCTAAATGCCAGAAAACGTAGCAAGAACATTTTTGGGGGAATTTTTTGTTACTATCTTCAAATTCAAAAGTTTACATAAATTTGGTCAGTATCAGGAATAATCATCTTTCAAACTGTATAGCTTGGGTCAAACATTTTGGGTTTCCTTTAACAAGCTTCTTTGTCCTTGTGTGAATTTGCAAACTGCAATATGGCTCTTTATATTTCTTTTGAAGTAAAGGCTTCTTCCTCACCGAGTGGCCTTTCAGGTCATTTCAGTATAAGACACACTTCACTGTGGATAATGACACTGTCTGACCAGTTTCAGCCAAGATCTTCACAAGGTCTTTGGCTTTTGTTCTGGGGTCAATCTGCACATTTTTGACCAAAATCCATTTATCTCTGGGACACAGAATCTGTCTCCTTCCTGAGCGGTATGATGGTTGGACATTCCTATCATGTCGATAGTTCTGTATAATTGTTTGAACATATGAATGGGGCACCTTCAAGCATCTGGAAATTGTTCCCAGAGATGAACCAGACTGGTGCAGCTCCACAGTTATCTTCCTGATATCTTGGCTGATTTCTTTTGACTTTCCAATTATGTCAAACAACAAAGCAGTGTGTTCCAGGTTGTGGCCTTAAAATACATTCACTGGTGTGCCTCCAATTAAGTTAAAGGGATCCACAACTAGCTGAACTTTTTGGCCTAAATATGTTGTAATTTACCTATTAACCCAAAATGTTTGTTTGTGATACGTAAAAACTCATAATTACTTCAAAAATTGTATCTTTATTATATTTTTTTACCTATGGAGGTCGCCATTTCTTTACCTACGCAATGCATGCTAGGCCAATAACGCAGGTAGGTAGGATAAAGTGGAGTCCAGTCCATAAACAAAACATAAGAACTCAGGGTGGTGGAGCCTGACTAGGGCAGCCCACAAAATGTCTGGACTGAGGCAAACTGCCTCAAAGTTTTCATGTGCCATTATACACGATACCTGTTGATACTAAGAGGTGTGATCGGTTTTCAATCAAATGTTCACTGTATTAGTTAGAGCTAACACTATGAACTGGAGTTAAAGGGAAATCAGAACAAATTGGAAGATAATGAATGGATGTTTAAAGTGACAATGAAGCATCTTTAAGTCTTTGTAACACATTATTCTAATATATTTGAGAAAATGTTTTGATCCCGATGCTTACCGTAAACAGCTTGAGTTAGAAAATGGAGACCTTTGCAGTGTACTGTTGGATTGCCATTTCCAAGCAGCAGCACAAACACCAGCTTTTTCAACCAAATCTCTCCTCTTCCCCATATGGTCCTCCTCATCTTTATTTCCTTTCATCATTTCTTCATTCCCTTCTATTTCCGGTTCAAATTTAAAGACCTGAATGTTACTTATTGCGCAATAATTACTGTTCCTGCTGGACGGAGCTAACGCTGTAGGTCCTAGCATACGTCATTTACCCAGAACACATTGCAGCGTAAACAACATGGCGACGTCCATGTGGCAATATTTTATTTAATTTTATAAAAACTAAAAAGCCAACAGTATTTTTACTGTATTGTTTTTACATCTGAAACAAATGTTTCTCAAATAAAGTCTATTATTACAACTAATCGTGAATCCTTTTAAATGTTAGTTAACCTGTCAGAGGTTTGTGGAAAGAAACCCAAAAGATTTGACCCTCGTCATACAGTTTAAAAGACAATTATCCCTGTTACTGACCAAATGTATACAAATTTTTGAATTTGAATAAAGTTACAAAAAAAATCTCTAAAAAATGTTCTTGCTAACTTTTCTGGCATTTAGCAAATAGAAATAATTTTAGTCATTCTAACTGACCTAAAACGAGAAAAGTTTGGTCTGATTTAACTTCAGACAGTGAGAAAAAAATGTGTATGTGTCTCTTTATTCTGTGTATGTAAATATATGGTTTCAACTGTATAAGTCCTACACTAAAAATATTTATCTTGAATTTCATAAAGTTACGATAATCAGTAGAAAACTTGTGTAATATGCGGAACCTATTTTTGTTAGCTTCTTCCAAGGCTCAAAGCCAATTGAAACAGCTAATCAAATGATGTGGACAGATTTTCAAAAAATGTTCAGTTTATGAATTATGTGCACAAAAAAGGTTTATGGAGTATAACTTCAGAACAGTTTAAGATTTATCAGTAGTTTTCATAACAATGCCTAAGGTCTAAGTAAAGTAATGCCTAAGTAAAGTGTTTTTTGTCCATTTTCAACTTGAGCCAACTCTAAGGGCTGCTATATGTAGGTAAAATTTATACTGCCAAAATGGCTGAATGGATTTACATTGAACTTGGTGGGTATTTTCAAGATACAACCCCGAGACTATGTTATCAATATGGTAATGATTGGTAAAGGCTAACACGCAAATATGTGGGTCTAAGCTTTAACCATTAGGAAAATTTGCAAAAAAAAATCACTCGTTGAATTTAGAGGAGAAAGATGTTCAGGATGTGTTCTTGCATAAAGCCTTAAAGTGTTGACCCATAATCCAGTTCTATATGAAAGTGTTCTGTTACTATTTATGAAGTTTGTAACTCATGCTAGCAGTAGCAGTTCCGACACTGTTTGGTCAAACATCTTGAAATTTAACACTCTGTTCAGATCCATCATTCCTAACAGGCACGGTAAATATCATTCAGATTTGAGCGCCCCCTTATGTTTGATAAATTAATAATTATATATGCTAAGCAACAGGGGCAGTTTTCTGTTGTTTTGAAAAAAGTTTTAGACTATGAATTTAGGCAGTTTTTGGACAGGATAACGGTCATCTGTGAATATTTTGAGATTTTTTTTTTTTTTGAGGTATTATGGATTTATAACAAATTTCTGAATATATGTCAGTATCATTAACATTGACATTAACATGAAGGTAAACAATTTTTCATACAAAGTCATTGAGTGCAGAGATTTCACATATTATTCCACATATAGACATGGTGATGTGAGAAAATTTGGGGAATTTTATGATAAAGTTTGAATTTTTAATGATTGTTTTAGTTTGTTTTAGCTGAGTATCATGGGAATTAAGTAAACAATTTTTCATTGCAAAAGATCCAGGGACATGTAAATTAAAGAATATTATTCCACATTAAGGCATGGCCTTCTGAGAATATTTGGGTAATTTTGGATAAATTATGGATTGTTTTAATTAATATTTATTTGCTTAAGTGTGGTATAAAATGACAGTTAACAATTTTTATTGAAACACCACTGAAACTTGGGGCATTGAAATACAATAATATTATTCCACATGTGTACTTTACTGTCTGAGAATATTTTGGTAATTTTGTTATGGATTTTGAAATTTCCATGAATTTATTAACTTGGCTTTGTGTGATGTGTGTCCTGAATGTTTGAAAAATGTGCTAAATAGAGAAACACAGTATTTAGACCCACTAAACTCACAAAAGAGCATATTTATTAATAATCTGAAGAATTTCTGATTTTGGCATCTTGTCAAATCGGATGTATTTGTGAACCATAAAACAAAGTTCTTGGAACGTAGGTGAACATAGGTTTTCTCACAGCTAAACATAGAGCTGTAACTGTTGGGGTGGTGAAAAGATGAGAAAACTACACCTGCACCTAAGGTGTGAGAGAGTCTGAAACCTAAGATTTTCCTTAGTAAAGACAATTTTAGATGTTGAACTTTTATTGTGTGGGGATCTGGTGCTTCATCTGTCTTCATTTTTTAAATGTACAGACAGGATACACAGTTACACAGACCAGGATTGCAGAAGCACAATTCCTCTGCAGAGTTAGTACTCAAACAGTTAAAGCAAAATCTCAAAGGTTGTTGTTTATTAGATGAACAAAACATACTAAACATTACCAAATGCTCCAGTGGCACCATTTATGTATGCAAATGGATCTTAATCTCCTATATGTGCTTGGTTTTACACATAAAGAAGATCCGACTAAAGCTAAGTGATTAGATCAACAAGGTCTCTTAACTCTGCCACTTTACAAAGCACAGCATTGACACATATTACTCTATTGTAATTCTAATTCAGCTGTCCTTGACAGCCAGTTGGTAAGTGCATAAAAATTAGATTTACATAAATTTGCATGTCAACCACTAAGGCAGTGTGGCAGTATTTTATTGTGGGTGTAAATAGGTGCACAAATTCCATGTTTTCTTGTGTTGTTACACAGGAAAGAAAATTGATACTGTCACTGCTGCACGGCATTTATAAAGTCCGAGCTGCAGTCTCTTTATAACAGGAGCTCAAAAGATAATTCTCGGATATTTAGGAAAAAATCTGTATCAACATAGTTTGTGTTTACAAAATCTCTTGGCAACTGTCTCTCTGTTTCTCTCTGTGTGGGAGTAGAATAAGCATCTAGATTAATGGTTGTATCTGCTATCTTTATTCTAATTCACTAGCAGATGTAAAAGACAGTAGGGTAGGTGCACCAGAGGACTGTTAAGTGTTTAAGGATGATGCAGCAGCCCATGCAGTATTTTCAGTCTGTGGAGCGCTCTTTTCCAGCCCTTCAGAGCTTTTACATATTCACCAGACTGCACTCTGCATCATGAGAAACAATATCCTTCTTTTTTCAGTCAATATGCTGTTTTGACCGCTTTCTATCCATCATTACCTATCCATTATTTTAAATCAAAACTCACAATCATATTCTTATTTTTGACATACTGAAGACAATTTATATATATATATATATATATATATATATATATATATATATATATATATATATATATATATATATATATATATATATATATATATATATATATACACACACACAATAAACTGAATGGAGTGAATCAATCTCCATCTCCCTATTGTTGTCTCAGGCTGACCAACTGATGTTTGCAATGCATTTTGTGAAAGGGATGCACTCTGAACTATTCCAGGAGAATGTGAGTAACTTTTTGCTTCCACTTTTGGGTCTCTGAAATCAGTGACAGTTTGACTGCAGAAATTATAGTTTTGTCATGACACAACCTTTAATGGAGTGGTTTGTTGTAGGAATGGGAAGTTTTAATTGGATCCATTGTTGGTGAAATGTTTAAAAAAGAGGTAAGAATGCATATTTCTATATTTGAACCATTCAACAAATATTTCTGTCTAACGCTTCTCCTTTCATCAGGAGTTCCCTTCTTGGATTGATCAGGAGAGGCATGGAGCAGTGGCCATTTTGAAAGTATGTACACTAAAATACACTACTCAAACAAATAAAGGGAACACCTAAAGAAAACAATGTAACTCCAAATCAGTCACACCTTTGTGGAATCAGTGTCACCAGTTAGGTAGTAACACTTATTGTGAATCAATTTCACCTGCTGCTGTGCAAATGGAACATACAACAGGTGGAAATGAGAGGCAATTAGCAAGACAACCCCCATAAAAGAGTGATTCTGCAGGTGGTGACCACAGATCATTTCTCTGTTCTCATCCTATCTGATTGAATTTTCAGTCACTTTTTCATTTTATCAGTGCTGTCACACGTAGAGGCATCATGAGGCGTTTTTTACAGCCCACTGAAGTTGCTCATGTAGTGCAGCTAATCCAAGACGGAATATCAATGCGGGCAGTGGCAAGAACATTTGCTGTGTCCAGAGCATGGAATAGGTACCAGGAGGTAGGCCAGTACACCAGGAGACATGGAGCAGCAGCAGGACTGCTACCTCATCCTTTGTGCAAGGAGGAACAGGAGGTCCACTACCAGGGCCCTATAAAAGGACCTCCAGCAGGCCATTAATGTGCATGTTTCTTCTCAAATGGTCAGAAACTGACTCCATGTGGGTAGTATGAGGGCCCCATGTCCACATATAGGGTCTGTGCTTACAGCCCAACACCATGCAGGATGATTGGCGTTTGCTAGGGAACACCAAAATTGGCAGATTCACCATTGGTGCCCTGTACTCTTCACGGATGAAGCAGGTTCACAGTGAGCACGTGTGACAGACGTGACAGAGTCTGGAGACACCATGGAGAACGTTATGCTGCCTGCAACATCCTCCAACATGACCGGTTTGGTGGTGGGTCAGTGATGGTGTGGGGAAGCATTTCTTTGGATGGCCACACAGTCCTCCATGTGCTAGCCAGAGGTGCCCTGACTGCCATAAGGTACCAGGATGAGATCCTCAGACCCATTGTGAGACCATATGCTGGTGCAGTGGGCCCTGGGGTCCTACTTATGCATGACAATGCTCGGCCTCATGTGGCTGAAGTGTGTCAGCAGTTCCTGCATGATGAGGGCATTGATGTTATGGACTGGCCTGCCCGTTCCCCAGACCTGAATCCAATTGAGCACATCTGGGACACGCACTACTGAGCCTCATTCAGACTTGTCTTGAGGAATATTCACTGACGTTGAATCAGCCTGTCATGTTATTTTCCACTTTAATATTGAGTATGAATCCAAATCCAGATCTCCATGTTGTAATAATTGTGATTTACATTGATAATTTTTTGTGTTATTTTCTTCTCAGTCAATTCCACTGTGTTAATAATAAAGTTTTTCAATGAGAATATTTAATTAATTGAGATCTAGGATGTGTTATTTTAGTGTTCCCTTTAACTTTGTGAGCAGTGTATAATTTGACAGTTTACTTTATTTAAAAACGTGATCAAAAATTTAAACAGAACACTAGGATGTTTCATTCAACCTGAGGCATCAATAGCATAATATGGGAACAATTAACATTTGATGGTAAGTTTGTCAGTAAATGATTTCTTCCCAAGCTGAAGATTAGATCTGCTCCTCTAATGTTATGTCTTTCATCCTTGTCATTTTTAACCACCTCTTGCTTTGCAGACTACTTTCCCAGCTCTGTACCAGACTCTGTGTTTGAGTGACTCAGACCTTTGGCTGTCCTTCTTGCAAAGCTCACACTGTGAACAGGAAATCCCATCTTCCATCACCAGAAAGATTAGTCTCTTCCAGCAGGTTAGTTTTCATTCAGCTTCTTAGCTGTGAAATAATGAAACTAAATCAGATTTTCCCAGCTCTTTATCTTTGTTTAACAAATGACACTGCTAAAAAAACAATATGGTGGTATAGGGTTTTAAATAACTTGAATAACTAGATTATTTATAGGTGGATCTTGAACTATAATATCATCAAAAATGTTAATTTATTTCAGTAATTCAATTCAAAAAGTGAATAGGTTCATTACACACAAAGTGATATACTTTTAAGTGTTTTTCTCTTAGTTTGGATGATTATAGCTTAGAGCTAATGAAAACCAAAAATTTGTTTCTTGGACATTTTTTATGTTACACTGGACCATTTCGAAAAAAATAATTTTTATTTTAGACTCATTCTGTTATCATAACATTATTGGGAAGAATAGCGACTTGATAATTTTCCAGCAGTCACTGACACCATCCACATGGAGGGTTTACCACAACAGGTCATTACTAAAAATGCTGGCTGTTCTCAGAGTTTTGTCTGGAAACATATTAATGGAAGTTTAAGAGAACGGAAAAATAAGGAAGAAAACGTTGCACACACATCAGGAATAGTCAGAACTGTGAGGGGATTGTGAAGCAAAACCTATCTAAGAGGTTTTGGAGAGATTCAAAAGGTCTGGAATGCAGCTGAAGTCAGAGCTTCAACAGCAACTCCAGACAGACAAATCCAGGACATAAACCACAGCTGTCGAATCTCTTGCATTAATCCACTCCTGAACCAAAAGCAATATAAGAAATATCTTACTTGGGCTAAAAAGAAAAAAGACTGGGTTGTTGCTCAGTGGTCCAAAGTCCTCTTTAAGATTAACGTACATTTTGTTTCCGTTCGGAAATCAAGATTTCAGAGTCTGAAGGAAGAGTTGAGAGGGACAGAATCCAAGTTGCTTGTGGACCAGTGCGAACATACACAGATAATTTAAGAAGCCATGTCATTTTCTGGTGTTGGTCCACTTTGTTTCCTGAAGTCCGCAGTCAGCTGAGCCAAAAAATTTTATGCTTCCCTCTGCTGACGATCTATATGGAAATGCTGATTTTTATTTTCAAACAGGACTTGGCACCTGCACACACTATTAAAGGCACGAATACCTGCTTTAATGACCAAGGTGTTACTGTAGAGAATAGAGAAGTCAAGAAGAAGATGTGACACTCCTGACCTAACACACAAATGAGCTGAAGGCCAGTAATAAAGCAATCTAGCTTTCCTTAAAAATCTCAGCAGAGCCCCAGGCTGTTTGTCTCCATGTCATGCAGCATTCATATGCAAATACTGTTGTAGTATATACTGTTTTAGTAAGCTGACATTTCTTTATAAAAAAAACATTTTTTATTGATATGTTACTGATCATTTAAAATTTTCTGAGAAGCAAGTTTTGGGTTTTTATTAGCTGTAAGTTATATTAACCTAAATTAACAGAAATAGCCGGCTTAAAGAAAATCACTATGTTTGGAATAAAAAATAAAGGAGTGTCTCTTGTTTAATTGAGTCACTGAAATGAATTAACTTTTTAGATATATTTGGATTTACTGAGATGCACCCGTATATGCTAAAACCCTAGAAGTGACAGAGAGCGTGCTTTCTATTTACCATGACTATATAAGTTGTATGTTGAAGTCTAACTGCTGAAATGTGTGACTCAACTCCTTCAGCATTAGGGAATTTAACCTTTGTTCTAAAGTGTTATTTTCTATTTGATTTTATTTTGGGGTTTTTTTTAAATCTATATTTGTTCTACCATATATGCAGCTGCTGTTAGTTCAGGCAGTAAGACCTGACCGTCTTCAGAGCGCCATGACAGCCTTTGTCTCCCAAGCTCTTGGTAAGTGTTTTTAACAGTAGGTTTAAATTTTTTTCACATTTGTGCTTAAGTTTTAAAGGTTTCTTATCGGCTCATTCTTTATCAGAGGAATGTATTTGCACATCTTAACAATTTTCCTTTAAAATGTACTGCAGGTATTGGGTGTCATATAATTGGACCAGCAGAACAGAAGTAACAGAGCAACACCAGACTGATAACCTTTTTTTGAAACAAAATTAGATCAGTATTTTCTGTCTTCAACATTCACACTCATTTTAAGTAAAATTGGTTGTGATTAAAAAAGAGAAATAAGCAGAATGGATGATTACAGCCTAATTTACCCCTTTTGGCTGCTTGAAGGGACTCATTGCAATTGTGTGGAGTAGTTGTTTCCTCCCTCTTTTTTTTACTTTCCGTATGATCTCAGCTTGGTGAATTCCTGTCCTTCCTCCTCAGCTAAAAGATACCTGCAATTGAGTAAATACTTAAAACCTGAAGAATGAACAGTTGAAGAAAACATAAACTGTTTTGTTTTTTTTTGTTTTGTTTTTTCCAAGCAGCAGTTTATTTTTTGTCAGACGAAAAACAATACATCACTTCTTATACTGCAGCTGTTTGACTTTTTTTGTGTTGATGTGGTGTGACCTTTGTAATAAAATTATTGACATATTAAAATATAAATCAAATCATAAATTGTCATAAGTGTTTCCAAAATCAAAGATCAACTCTAAGCTCCTCAGCAAGTCTGGCCCAACACCTGTTACACTCAGCTAATTAATGGCAAGATTTAAACAGCTACTGCACACACTGTGACCCATAGCAAACACTATTTGCCTGAGAAAGTCATAACAAAGTAAACACTGCCAGATGCCATGCTAACTTGCTCATAATAAATATCAATATAGCATACACTATGAATTTCAAATTATACTGATTTCGTGTCTCACTTCTCAGAAGCTTTTAGCTGAGCTTATCTCTCATAAGCAAACTCATTGGACTGCTGACATATTTAGTTAATGTTTGAATGTAGAAGTGTATCCATAAGGGTTGCATTTCACTTCTTCAACTGGTTACTTGTGTAACATACTCAAAAGCATGAATAACCTCAAAGATTCACCTGCTGTTTAAACAAACCTGTTCTCCCACATATCCAAATTGACAGAATGCCAGGGTCTCTTCAAAGTGTTAAGGTATAGGGATTTTGTTGATGAATCTCCAGGCATTGATAATTGTAGAAAAAAGAAACTGGTGTTTTTGTATTTTTTATTACCAAATACAGAGGACACAGATGCTGCTTTAATCAATTTTCAGTGCAGTATATTTCGTCCGGCAAGGTACCTAAATGTCAAAGAGCGGTTAAAAAATAAAATCTACCACACCACGAAATCAAAACCAAGTTTTAGCATTGTGTTATTTCATGAGTTCATGAACATACAGTTATTAAATACTGAATTGGTGTTTTGAAGGTAAATGACTCATATCCAACACAGAAACAAGTTAAGAATTCTAGTCTAGAAGCGTATAAAACTAGGAAGTATAAAATGTGTGGGAACCCTGACTCTTGTCATGCCTACATATCACAACTGCACATAAAGACAAAGAAAATGGACTCACCACCTGTGAGAGGGGCCAAAGTGGTCAGCTGCAATGTGGGATGAGCAGTGGCCAAAAGCAGGGACCTTGGTGGACTGATCCTCTACTACAGAACCTGGCTACTGGAATGTGGAATGTCACCTTTCTGGTGGGGAAAGAGCCTGAGCTGGTGTCCAAGGTTGAGAGGTTCCAGATAGATATAGTTGGACTTGCCTCAACGCATGGCTCTGGCTCTGGAACCAGTCTTCTCGAGAGGGATTGGACACTCTTCCACTTTGGAGTTGTCCTAGCTGAGAGTTGTCGAGCAGGAGTGCATGCTTATTGCCCCCCATCTTGCTGCCTGTATGTTGGGGTTTACCCCGGTAAACAAGAGGGTACCCTCCCTCTGCCTACATGTGGGGGGATGGGTTCTGACTGTTATTTGTGCTTATGCATCAAGCAGTTTTTCAGTTTATGCACCCTTTTTGGAGTCCTTAGAGGGGGTGCTGGAGGACACTCCTTCCGGGGACTCACTTGTTTTGCTATTGGTCTTCAATGCTTACATGGGCATGGTCTTCAACGTGAGACTTGGAGGGGTGTGATTGGGAGAACTGGGCCCCCTGATCTGAACCCGAGCACTGCTTTGTTATTGGATTTCTGTACTCGTCATGGATTGTCCATAATGAACACCATGTTCAGGCATAAAGGTGTCCATATATGCACTTGGCCCCAGGATACCTTGGGCCACAGTTCGATGATCGACTTTGTGGACATCTCATCTGATCTGGGCCACATCGCTTGGACACTCGGGTGAAGAAAGGGGCAGAGCTGTCAACTGATCACTACCTGATCAGTTGCAACTCGGGTGGTTGTCTTGGCAAAAGCTCGGGTATGGGGGGAATTCAGTGAGGCCATGGAGAACAGCTTCCATACAGCTTCGAGGAGATTCTGGCCCACCATCCAACATCTCAGGAGGGGAAAGCAATGTAGATTAGATTCGCCCAGTCTTCCTTAAGGCTCTGGATGTTGTGGGCTTGTGTTGGTTCACGCGCTTCTGGAACATCGCATGAACATCAAGGGAAGGTCCTTCTGGATTGGCAGACCATGGTGGTGGTCCTTCAATTTACCGTAGTTGGACCGTAGGGTGTGTTCCAACTACAGGGGATCATACTCCTAAGCCTTCCTGGCTGAGACTTAGACTCCTCCAAGATTGTCCTTTATCACAGATTCTGTTCATAACCTTTATGGACAGAATGTCTTGGCGCAGCCAAAGTGATGAGGAGAATCTGTTTTGGTGGCCTCAGGATTGAGTCTCTGCTTTTTGCTGATAATGTAGTTCTGTTGACTTCATCTGACCATGATCTCCAACTTTCACTGGTTCAGTTTGCAGCTGAGTGTGAAGTGGCTATGATGAAGATCAGTACCTCCAAATTTGAGACCATGATCTTGAGCCAGAAAAGGGTAAAGTGCCTTCTCTGGGTCGCAGACGAGATCCTGCCCCATGTGGAGGTCTTGTTCACAAATGAGGGAAAAATGGGGCAGGAGATTGATAGCTGAATTGGTGCGGCATCTGGAGTGATGCAAGCACTGTATCGGTCTGTTGTAGTGAAGAGATGCCTAAGCATCTGGTAGGATGCCTCCTGGATGCTTCTCTGGTGAGGTGTGCTGGGTACGTCCCAACCAGAGGAAACCCAGAGGAAGACCCAGGACATGGTGGAAGAACTATGTTTCTCGACTTGCCTGAGAAAGGCCCAAGTGGCTGGGGAGAGGGAAGTTTGAGCTTCTCTGCTTAGGCTGCTGCTTCTGCAACCCAACCCAGAATTAAGCAGAAGATAATGGATGGATTGATTGATTGATTGATTGATTTTATCTCTTGGTGCCTATCTCAGGTATTTTGGTGTTTGTCATGACCATCCTCCTGGGAAAGACAAACCTGAGGACATAGGTTCCTGTTTGACTAAAAGTATAGCAGAAGGGCTTTACAGCATGTGTCATCAGTGTCCTTGAAATATCCACCATTCACAACCTTATAGAGGGTACCACCTGTAAGTATATGAGTAAGCTTCGAATAGGTAGCTGTGAGAAAAAAAAGAAAGCTGCTGTAAAAATCAGTAAAGAATAGTAATTCACCCTGAATGATGGAAGTATTTAAAGATATTAGCTGCAAATTAAAGACATAAATCTGCCTAATTTGGTAAAGAGATAAATGGAGATAACTGGTAAATGTAACACCAAATTATGTCTGCATTAACCAAGTTTCTGATAATTGTTCTTACCTCCTTTATATACAGTACACCGCTTTACAACCATTGAACCTTACAATTTGTCAGTATTACAGCTCGTAGGCCTTTAAAACCATGTGGTAGTTGAGGATAAAACTGAAGAATGCTTACATTTGCAAGATCTCAGAAAAGCCTCCCTCCTGATATTGCTTAATGTTTTTGTGACTGTGCATGCTGTGGAAAACATTCCCATATTTTTGCTCTTCTCTTCCCCTGTTTTTTTGCTCACTCTGGCGGTGTGTCACTGTAACTGTGACTGTGGGGAGAATCTCCTCTGGAGACATGTAACCCTCAACTGCATTGAGTGCATTTAGTCATTCACTTCCCAGTGCTCAGTCTCACTGACCAGTATTCCAGTTCGCTTCCCTTTTCCACATGACTAAAATTAGACCTGATTGGATTTCATCTCCCTCTAACATTTTTGTAAATGAAAAAACACTAGTATATTTTTCGGTTTTCTCTGTGATTTGACCATTCTAAATCAGTTTTTAATTCACTTTCATCTAGTTTTTATATAATAAAATTGCAGTTGAATGAATATTTGTGTTATAGTTTTAGTCATGGGAAAGTCTCAATATATGCTGATGGAAAAAAAAAAATTCCTTGCCCAGTTGAATCACAGAATGTTCCCAAACTAATGACAAGTCTTTTTAGGAGTCTCTCTCATAAAGGCTTGCAGAGGAAATAGTTTCAGGAATACAATACAGGAAAAAGTCTCTAGGATGGTACAGGCAGACAAAAAGACAATATTGATGAAAACAAAATGTAGGAAGTCACACTAGGGCGAGGTGATCAGGCTGACAAGTGGGAAAGCTTATTATGATGAGAGCAGATCTTCACACATCTTACTTGTCCTTCTTATTTTTCTCTGAGTTGTCATTGAAATGTCCAGCTTTTAAAGACCTTCTGACTTCTTGGAATTTCTTATGTCTTCAGTGTTGCTCCAATGACATGAATGTTGCGACATAACTCTTCAACTTACCTCCCTTTACACCTGGAGCAGACAGTGATGTTAGACCTATCCCTTCTAGCAAGGTGTAGCTTAAGTTGAAGAGGTTTTGTTTTCCTGCCTCATTTCCACTGAGCAGTATAGCACGGATCGGTGCTAGAGGTCAACCAATACATTGGCCGGCTGATATTTGTGTTTCTTTTCTTGTATCAGCATCAGCTGATACATGCATGCGTTTGCCGGTTCATTAACACATTGAGCAGCCGTGCCTTGAGATCGTGTGACCACATGGATTGCAGCTCCCTTCCTGGCAGAGAGCGGCTGATAATGTTGTAAGTATTCTGGCCCTGCATGTATGTGTAGGCATGCTTGACAGATAGAAAACAGTTTTCCTCAAGAAAAGCCATATGCTGAGATTCTCTTCAAAGCTTTACTTAAGTGTCACTGTAAAACTGCAAAACAAACAATACAAATATGTCTCAGTTACATTTGTTGTCCGAGTGCATTTAAGTAACACTGTCCATTAAATTAATTAAAAACCGGACCACTAGTGTAATGCTAATATCTATAGAAAAACCCATATAGATGCTAACAGTTAGCATTTTCAAACTGACAAAGATATAAAACTTATTTTTGTTCAATAAATGAGATTTATGACACAATAACCACAGTATCAAGTTATACAACACTGAACATAAATATACTCACATGCATATGCTTTCCTGGCCATATAGCTAATGCAGAGTAAGAAAACCGTGACTGTTCAGTTTCCTCAGACAGCATAAACTGCCTACAGGAACACCAAAAGTACAAAAAAAACACTGCTGCGACAATCGTGACCACTTGAGGTCCTCTTCTACTCAGTATTACTGACAGAACATTAAAGTAAGACTGAGTGTTGTCTTCACATAATAGATGTGATAAGGCATCTCTCCAAAATTCTAGTATTTTATACATTCCTTCTGACTTTTCTTATGTTGCCATTAAAATCTAAAACCGCCCCATGTACACTTTAAACACATGTACATCCAATTACATAATTCACATACATCTTATTTTAGTTCTGCATTCATGTTATTGTGCCATAGCAAACAATGCCTTTGTTGAGCTGTAATTGCCCACAAGCCAAAATACAAAAAGACTGCAGACCTCATTTAGAGGTCTGCTTACAGCTTTTACATTGCTGTTATTTTTTAATTACTCTGTCACACTATTTCTTCTTTACATTATAAGCTAATTTGGAAGTTGTGAGTTGCTTATCTTCTTGCTGTGTTTTGCTTGAGCTCCTAATTTGCAATTATGAGGTTAATGGACTACGTACAGATTTACTTCTCCATTTTATAGTTTCCTAGTTTGTTACATCATTTATTTGTCTCCTAGTCCCCTTTCCTTGCTTCTTGTTCACTCTCACCTGAGATGCAAATGAGAGGTAAGGAAGAAACTAGAGAAGAGAGGAACTGGAATGTTTATATCTTTGAACAGATTGGAAGTACATTACAAAGCTAAGAAAGAAAATATTCTCAAATCCAATGTAGATTTCTTTCTTTCTTTTTTTCTTTCTTTCTTTTCTTTTCTTTCATTCATTCATTCATTCATTCATTCATAACTTTTGATCTAGCACCGAAAACCACAGCTATCCCAGCCTTAGTTTGCTGCTGAGTCAGAAGAAAAATCCTCTTTCGTCAGGAGTTAGAGGCAGGATCACAGAAAACAGCAGCCAGTTAAAATGGGCATCATGTTTAAAACTTTGGGGTTAAGTTACGCCATTTATTAAAACAGAAAATACTAACAACACGTAGATCGGGCATAAAAAAATTCTACCTGGCCCGAGCCCATAGACATTGTGTCCAAGCTCGATCCAACATGACTAACTCACTCTAATTAGAGGCCCAAGCTTGAAGTAAACCCAGCATATTATTTTATCTTTTGCTAAAATAAGCTTTTGCTGCTTTTGTTTTCAGACCACCATGTGAGTTTTTTAATCAAAAAAGTTTGACATGATAGGTTAGTAGTGTAAATTCTCCTGTTTTGTCGCTTGTTGTAACTGGAGGGTGAGTCGAGCAAATCTTCTGGAGTATGTGATTGATAGAAGCAGAGCAGGGTGGGGCTAGGTGTGCATTAGTTGTGCAGTGTACTGCAGTTGTTACAGTCTAAATAACTTCTGTACCTTACTTTCTTTTTTTCCTCAACAGGGTAAACTACCTAGTCCTCTATTGAGACTATAATCTATAGATTAACACAACTTTATATTGTGCATTCTCATTTAGTTTTCTCTGTGCTGTATGTATTGTAGGCTTATTAAAAACACCAGTTATGTAGAATCTATAGTTTTAAGTTTCATACATATTGGGTTTATATGGTGTATGAGAGCTTTGCTTTCCTGTGGCTGAACTTTTCAACAGTGTCCAAAAAAATCTGTCACATCTGGTGATCGAATTGTCTATCCCTTGGTGTCAAATGCATAGCAAAGTGATGCCAGAGTGTTAGTTTCTTATGGCCTTATGTCTTCCAACACAAATAAGAAATAAACACAGACTTGGAATAATTTGAAGGGGGTAATACTCTGAAGTTAAAATTTGTGATCTTGAGATCTGAAGAATTTACAGAAAGGCACCCTGGTGTTGGAAATCTAGGTAGGAAATTAGGACAAGGCTTACTAGTCCCAACTTTAAAATCTGTTATGTTTTATAATTGGTATACTAAGTAACTGTTTACTTGCATGTTTGATTATTTGTATCTTAATAAACTCTTCATCTTATAATGTTTTTTTTTAAAGCAGAGAACTACATGATGCAGCAAACATCAGTGTACTTGAACACCTAATATTTTTACTGTTTGTGCTTATTAGCTTTACAGTTATATCTTTCATGTTTAGCTATCAAATAATTGTGACCTACCTTCTAATAACTACCGCTGTAGATAGCCTCAGTAACACCAATGGTATTTGTACCCTAGTCTCAATGGTTTTAGACTAATTGAAGCAACAAAGGCAGACATTTGTTACCAGTGTTTTAAAATCAGTCCAAATAAAAACGGAATATTACATTAAGAAAAAAAGTTTTCACCATGAAATAAAATATTGAACTGCTTGTGTTTTTGACAGTGTGTTGCTTGGTGAATATTATGTGTTGTTTGAATCCCAAACTCACAAATAATGAGACAATTCCACTAACAGGCCTTGGATGCAGTTTGTGCTGCACCCAGTTAAATTTAACAGTTTATTTAGCTTGAAAAGCTTGGAATGTCTGCTCACTGTGTTCACACAATATGAAAAGGAATAACCCTCTTGCTCAAGGTTTTTCCTAATCATTTGGTATAATATGTTGGCTCCAGACTATTTAATGACAATTTAAACAGTGCACAAATTCTGATGGTTAGTTTATTTTTTTTAATTATTATTATTTATTTATTTTGTAGGATTCTATAGGATTGTTTTAAGTATTGGGGCCGAATATACCAACAAAACTAGATTATATTTGTGACCTTAAAAACAATGGTGTCTATGATACCATCTGTGTATTTATTGTCTGTATATGTAAAGTATCTTTCTTTATATACAGATTATTGGTGTCTATCATACCATCTCTCTTACGTTATTATTTAATTTGCCTTAGTGTGTTCCTCAAAAGCTTTAGAATCCCTTTTATCTTTCTTTTCTTTGTCCGTTGGAGACAATATTAAAATGCTCACTTAGTCATGACACAGTGATAGTTCTCAAACTGGCACTGAACTGATTCAATGAGTGTGTGTATCATGCAAGAGATGGGAAAGATTTCACATGGTTTTGAATTTGGGGAAAAAAACATGCAGGACAGAGGGATAAAACGTCAGAACAGGACAGCGGAAGAGTTTTTTGTGTATGCGTATGTGTTTTTGGCAGTAAATCAGTATGCTAATGAGGCATGGTCTGTAATCCTCTTACAGCTAATCTCACTCAATCCCTCCAGTCCAGGCCTGGGCACTCCTCTCTGTTCACACACACACACACACACACACACACACACACACACACACACACACACACACATACACACACAGACAAGCATGCCTCAGTGAACACAACACACACATACGCAGCACTTTTCCAAAAGTACTAAATCTTTTGCACTTATATATACTGTGTATATATACACAGTGATTTTGGTGGAGGACTTAAAAAAAATATTTAATAGAATCTATGTCTTGGCCTTCACAGCAGCTTTAGTGAGACTGGCACCGTTATCTTCTGCACTTATATTCACCCTGTTTTCTGTTATGTGTTTTGAGGTCCAAGGTGAACTTTTCTATTCACAGGCAGAGGATGCCGGACTGCAGCACGAATACTGATTATCTGACCGTGCCAAAGCCAGTTGTGTATGAATTTTTGGATGCAAATCCTATGCAAATGCTTCATTTTTTTGCAGACAGGCGTCTGTTTTTCTTAGTTTTATCATTGTGATTCAGGTCATTCTCCCAAGACTTTGTGCATGTTCCACTGCGCAAACCATAGTAAAGTACTTTACATTTGGTAGCACACACTAAGTGAATGTTTATGCTTGGTTTTTCACCTCAATCAGAGTGGACAGCACTGTGTGCAAGTGTATGGGTGTGATCACACAGAGATATGTGTCTTCTAATACATCTACAAGTAACATCCCATTGGAATTTCCTACACAGCCTCTGGTGGTGTGTGGGCATGCATTTCACTATTGACTTATACCTCACCATCAAAATCAATATATCACAGGAGCATAAAGGTTTCAGTAAAGCAATGCAGACTGAATTACACACTTTAGAGTTACACCTACAGTATAAGAGACTACTCTCCAAACAGTAGCTGGCTGACAAAGTATTCTTTTGCTGCGTGGTGATTTCTGTTGCCGCAATCCTACCTCTCAATATGCATAGCACACCACCCTCCCAATCCCTCACTCTGTCCACTTTTTTCCTCTGTTTGTTACATTTTCCTTTTATTGTGTTTCTATATTACAAATAGCCCTATAATGTTATTTATACACACTACACTTGTAGTAAAGAACTACGTGGGTATTTGACATTTATATTTTAAAATGTTATATTCAAAACAAATACATAACCATTTATTTCTACAAGAACATACTGTGGTTGTATTTTGCACCCTTTAAATAAATATTAATTTTACTTAAGACAGATGATTCTACTTTTTTGTGAATTTCACTCATAAAAACTATATTAGAGATAAAATGGCTTGTTCTTAGAAAAATGTGAATGTTCAAAAATTGATCTTTTTAACAGCTCTTTAAAGTGAAAATAATCCTAAAGATTAGGTTCCCTTTAAAGAGCCATAAGTTCCATCACTAGTTGACAGTCAATGCTGGGGGCTGGGGTTATTGCAAAGTAATGTGAATGAACAGCTTTTGTTAACATCCCCAGGTAGCTGATCAGGTTTGGGGACAGTTCTTTTGAGAGCTGTTTTCTTAGAATTTTGGAATCCAGAGGGCCAACAGTCAAATGGCCATATCTTTATTTTTTTTTTTTTTACGTCCGTGTGTTTGACATCATTGGAAAGCTTAGAATCCAGACTTTCAGAATCTATAAATAACTCAAAATGCCCTCGATGAGACTTGTTCCTACATTTGCCATTGCCAGTCACATTTCTTTGTCCATCTGGTAACCTATGCCACAAGAGCAGTGTTACTCTGACTCTCACTACTATATTGACTTGGCCCATTAAGATCTATTATGTTGAAATGCCAATTTTCCATTTAGTTTGTTTACTTTATTAACGATACATTGGTCCATAGCAAAAAATGGATAAGGAAAATTTTTTTCAAGACATTTTACCGATGCATCTTTCACACTCCTCATTCTCATTTGATCGCTGTCTCCTCCTCTTCTCCAGGTATGAAAGAGCTTTCCCCTCCTCCTCTGAATTTGCGACGTCTTTACACTGAGACAATGGAGTGGGAGCCGGTGTTAATCATCATCTCTCCAGGGGCAGACCCCTCCCAGGAGCTTGCAGAACTAGCAGCAGAAACTGTTGGCAGGGACAATTACCATGAGGTAGGGAACAGCAGAATGCAAATATAGAACACACACACGAGATTAACAGGGGCAAGAGGGTTTTTGACAGAATAGCACAATCACAGACTAGAGTGTACCACAGCTTGTTGAATGTTTTTGTGTAACACATTTTTAACATAAATCCAATGTTACTGTTCCACCACCACGGTCTTCTAATACATAGACCTAGGAAAAGCGGTGTTTAAAGATTTTTTAATATACCTTAAGTTACTCAGCATTGAATTAAGACAAGAAAGTCAAGTTTTAAATGGGGGTGGAGGGTATTATGTAATAATGTGCCTGGAAAATACATAATACTCCCCCTTTAAAACTTGAAAACGTGTTTGTCAACTGCTCCCTCTGGTAGTCTAGTGGAGCTGTGTGTGGGAGGGGTGCTTTGTGGGGCAGGAGCTCGGCTGGGGACTGAAGATCCAAGGAGGAGCATTGGATAAATAGACTGCACATTGTATAAGCAGACA
Organism: Anableps anableps; assembly: GCA_014839685.1. Classification (NCBI taxonomy): domain Eukaryota; kingdom Metazoa; phylum Chordata; class Actinopteri; order Cyprinodontiformes; family Anablepidae; genus Anableps; species Anableps anableps. The sequence goes on along the minus strand of CM026068.1, from coordinate 19,582,299 downwards.
TTTAGGTACCCTCTAATGGCTGCCACTGGAGATTCAAGGATTTTTCAAACATGCACGAAAGAATCAGAGCAACACTCTGGGTATGTTTTCATAAAAGTTCATAAAAGTTGATTTTGCATAATACCCACCCTGTAACAAGTAAAAACTAACCAACAAGACATTTATATCACTTCAAATCATCACCTATGGGCTCTTAATACAACACATAGCTTCAGTTATTTTAAGAAGAACAATTTTTGCCTAAAATTTCAAGTTTTTGCGGATTCTCTGGTTAAAATCATACATGTTCAAATATCTTGGGGAAAAAAAATTATTTCACAATTTTTCAAGCATGGAAAAATGAACTTGAAAAAATTTTGACTTTCAAGACTTGAGTCCAATTTTTTTTATTATTTGAAATACAAAAACAAATTTCCAACAAATACATAAAATAAAGTTCTGACCTTCCTTCGTTTATTTACCTCTTTGAAACTTGAGTTTTTGCCCAACTTATTGATGATTCTGCTTTTTGAGTTGCTAATAGAAGAATACACACTCATTCAAAAAAGGCAATTTCACTGCTTTTTTGGCCTTGAAATCGTTTTACCTCTGGGTCCTAATTCCAAAGTTCTTTAACTGGGTTTGATTTAAATGCCAAGCAAAGCATCTCTATTGCATTTTCATTTTTTAATCTGTCATATAAAGCTATTACTGATTACAAACTGTAATTTAAAGACTGTATTTAAGTACGGTCCAGATTTTCTAAGTGTTATGGATTTGAACAGATTAAAGTTTGTCAAAATGCCATAAAGAGTGAAATAGCCCCTATACAACATCCTAGAATTGGAAATCAGTCTGGAAAAAGCCAGACTGTCTCAAAGGATCGAGCTCATCTGAAACTGGAGTACAGTGCAGTAATGCTGTGCTGCAAATACATTTTACCATAGACTGAAAGGGTGCTTACCACAAAAGAAGACTCTGCTCTAAAATTAACAACTTCAACTTTGACTGTTATCTGCAGATGCCCAAGGAGTTCCAACAGGAAAAATAATTATATTAAATGTACATCAAGATTGGTTTTAGGATAGATAATGCTCTGAATCTTAAAGTTCACCTTAAAATCCTGGACTTCCGAAAGCCCTCAACCCCTTTGAAACTTTGCAGACTATGCCTAACAGTGTAGTGTGTGCCAGAAACCCAATCAGTTAAAATGCGTTTGAGGTGCAAGTCGCTCAGGGATATTTAACCAAATATTACAGAGGAGTGCATGTTTATTTAAGCCTGTATGTATGGTTTTGATTTGGCCAATTCAGTCTTGTCCATCTAGTTCTTGACTATTAAAGGGTTTTTATCATTCTGTCCTGGAAAAAATACTTCAAATTCGTAATTCAATGCCTAAAGAAATGTGTATCATATTCATGCCCCGTGACTGTAAGTAATCAAATAAGTAATGTTTTCTTTGTGTCACTGACTTTAACTGGTGTTATCTAAATGTGACTAATGGATTACTACAGGTGTACTACATTGCAGTTATGTTTAGATATACTATATTTCAGTTACATATCAATATATCATGCATCTCATGAGTTAAATTAAACTTGCTTCTCTTTAAAGGCCCCATTGAGAAAACGTTGACTGAAGACAGAGGCAAATTAAATTATCAAGCAAAAGTTTAGCTCTCTAATTTTGTGAACCAGCATTGCACTGAAAGACAGAATCAAATTTTCTCTCCCACTGATTCCATTTGTCACCCCCTCCCACCTACCTCCTGTCTCTACCTGTCTAGATCTCCATGGGTCAGGGACAGGCTGATGTGGCCCTGGCCACACTTAGAGAATGTTCTCGAAATGGAGACTGGCTTTGCTTGAAAAATCTTCACCTTGTCACAGCTTGGCTACCTCTCCTGGAAAAGGTAGGTACTCTCTGTGTTTGTGCTGTTTTTGTGAGTTATGGCTTTAAGCACTGTGGTTTATATCTATTTGTTGGATATTGTTTTCTCTGTTTATTCCATGTTTCATGTTTTTTGGTTGATGGCAATGAAAATGATTCCTTCAGGAAGATTATTTTTATGCATAACAGATTCAGACTATCCATACTCAGTAGAGATGTAGCAATCAGAGTTTTTTGGCCTATCCAGTTTTTGTAAAGCTTTGACTTGTAGATACCAGTTTTAACCAATTCCAATTTCTTCAGAAAAACTAATACATTAAAAAAAATATAGGAGCACCACTTAAAATATGTTTTTCTTTGCTTCTTGATGTGAATGGAAATTGGTTTTTCTTTCAGTAGTGTTTGTGAAAGCAGTCTGTTGCTGTTATCCTCAAGCAAAGACAATGGTGTTTTCACAGACTTAACATTGTTAACATTTGTTTGGCATCTTATATTGGTGGGGTTCTCTCATGCAATGTAATACAAATTTTGTGCAGTCATATTAGGTGAATTGGAATATTATTTAAAAGTTCATTGGTTTTAGTAACTCAGTTCACTAAGTGAAACACTATATAGATTAATTACACACAGACTGATCTTTTAGCTTTCATTTCTGTTAATTATGAAGATATTCCACTTATAGCGTATGACAAGCATTTAAGATTAGAATATTACATCAGACTAATTGAAAAAAACTTTCTTTTGCAGAAAGGTGGGCTTTATGAAAGTATTGTTAATACGTGCTTAAAGGTTATTTTCAAAGGGTACTTTTAATCTGACAAATGAGCCCCCACCGAAACACTTAAATTGAATTTTTATGTGACCAAAAGTCAAGCTGGTGACAGTCATTGCAAACTAATTTAGGCTGTTTTTATATAAATAAACTGATAAATTAAATGATTATGGGTCAAGTCAAGTTTATTTGTATAGCACATTTAAGCAGCAAGGCAGTTCAAAGTGCTTTACATCATAAAAACACCATGCAGTTAACCAGCAAGTATCCAGCAAAATCATCAAGCAAATATACATCAAAATCATCAGAATCATCGAGCAAATATCAATGCATCAAAACCATAAAGATCATCAAGCAGATATAATTCGAAAATTTTGATCAGTGTTCCACTTACCACTAAGGCAGCTTTAAACAGGTGGGTTTTTAGCTTTGATTAAAGGAGCTCAGTGTCTCGGCTGTTTTGCAGTTTTCTGGAAGTTTGTTCCAGATTAGTGGAACATAAAAACTAAAGGCTGCTTCTCCATGTTTGGCTCTGGTTCTAGAGATGCAGAGCAAGATAGAACCAGAAGACCTGAGTGGTCTGGAAGGTTGATACAATGACAACAGGTCTTTAATGTATTTTGGTGCTAAGCCGTTCAGTGATTTATAAACTAACAGAAGTATTTTATAGTCTACCCTCTAACCCCCTAAGCTACATAGAGCCAGTGTAAGGACTTTAGAACTCGGGTGATGTGCTCTATCTTCCTGGTCTTAGTGAGAACACGGGCAGCAGCGTTCTGGATCCGCTGCAGTGTCTGATTCACTTTTTAGGCAGACCTAGGGGTTAGTTCAGCTAACCCCTATATTCCTAGAGCAGTGATTCCCCAACATGGGGGTTGGGGGGAGGCTCTGAAAAGCTTTGGGGGATGGGTTTTAATGCAAAGAAGATTGTCAAAAGGTTTTGCACTTATTAAAATAATAAAACATTAGGGCTGGGCGATATGGCTAAAAAACATATCACGATATAAGCATTTCATATCAGTCGATATCGATAATTATTGATTAGTTTTTTTTATATCCAAAATACTGCCAATCTGGTGACATGACCTTTCCTCTTTTGTGCATAATGTCTTCTTGAGGTGTTGCACTTGTTTTCTCCTTTTCCTCCACCCTATTCTTTTTTATTTTTAACCAGTTATGGATCATGGTGGCAAACATGAAACTACTCCCACATACTCAGGTATATTGTGTCAGAGGTTGCGCTACACTTTCTTGATTTCTGTCATTTTGACTGACGGCGTCTCAAAAAATCCTATAATAATTAATTTTTTCCATCAGATTGTAAATAATAATCATGACAAATTCAATTGTATTTAAATTTAATTTAGTTTAATTAATATTCAACAAACTGAATGGAAAATCCACATCATGCCATTACATCAAGTAGAAAAATACATGTAACTTTTTCTCCACAGTGACAAAACCCACTGACTGTGGAACCAGTAACTACATATAAACAATGGAATGAAACTATCACACTTATTTATGAACATTGACATGAACTGTGCACTGGATTGTGCGTAATCAAATGTCTTACAGTTTTGATGTTGATCTGCAGGCTGAATACGAGCTCTGCTCCCACACTATAAACTAGAATTACAAGCACCACTTCAGCCAAAGTTTCAAAATCAGGGAATCGTTTCTCCATTTGAAGCAATCAGAAGTCGACATAGCTCTCTAAACGTGGGGCAGCAGGAAGAAATCTCCCAGAATGTGCTCCTGCACCAGACGCGCCCCAAAGTCTCCTGTCCATAACTCCTCAATGCAATGTCAGCTCCCAGATTGCGAGATTCAAGAATTTTTATTGTCATACCAGCTCACATTTGCATGTTTATGGTATGAAATTTGGACTCAGTTCCCAGTTGAAGAAGCCTAATAAATTAATTAATATGTAAATACATAAAGTTTAAAAAGTGAGATGCTATGTTTAGTGCATTAAGTGCAGGAGATTCATTTAGTTCAATGTCCAGGTCAGAGACAATAATCGGATGGGATTTCTCCTTTTATTATTGTTTGATTTAGTCACCTCTGTGATGTTTTCTGTACATAAAGTTGTGTCTACACCAAATGGTCCTGTGTGAATTGTAATCCGTCACGGATGGCATTCAGATTTTTTTTGTCACAGTTTAAAAAACGGTCAAAGACGGAAAAATTCTGATAACGTGAACCCGACTCCGTGAACCCGATTGAGATTTCATACTCAAGCGTTGGGATTGCCTACATTTCTTGTGATAAATTCCTTAATTTCCCACAAACTGAATGGATACCAGCGAGTTTTATGAGCTAGCTGGGTGCCTAGCCCCATTTCTTCTCCACCAGAGCAGCCATCACACACCTGTCAGTGCAGCACAGAGAGCGGCAGCCACGCTGCATGTCCTTTTTGTGACAGGTTGCACTGACTCAACAATATCTCGGTGACAAAACAGTCCGACGCATCATAAAAATTTATCTTTGTACAGACATGTCCAGTGGACATCTACTTTGACTCCGCATTGTTCTGCCTCAAGTATGTGCGGACCTCCGAGTGAAGTAGGTCGTAGTACTTTGGGGGCAACACGAAACTGCTGTTGCGCATGTTACACAACACCTTGTTAGGTAACCATAGAGTGAGTTAGTTGATGCCACCAACCTTTCTTAGCTGGGCCTTGAGAGGTTGAGCGAATAAAGCCTTTCCTCTACCTATATTCCCCAGAATGCTATGCAGCTCTGGATCGGCGTTCAGTGAAATTATTGAACATTCTATTGGACGTATTTTCTATTGATATTGATCATTTGTCTATTGCAATTGATATCATTAGCATTTTATCGCCCAGCCCTATAAAACATGAAGTTAATAAGTCAAAGTAACAACTGGCAACGCTCAAATTTTAATTTCACAATTGCTGCTGTTACACATATCTGTCTATAACTAGAGCTTTTATGGAATTAAAATAGAAACAGTAAGTTATACAAATATATATACAATTAAAGTAGAAACAGTATAACAGTATAAATGCATTTTGTTAACTGGATTGTCCAAATTTATGTTGTTATTAATACATACATATTTATTTATTTATGTTTTACTATTCTCAATGAGATCAGTGTAGCATTCTGAATAAAGCATTGTGAACAAACTGGAGCAAAGCTTAGAAAAATAATGTCACATGTGCCTCTTTTAGCACAGGTTTGCAACATGAATTGGGAGAAAATTCAGTCACAATTTGTTGAGTTTACACAAAGCCTGGCTCTCAAAGGAAGTGTAGAACTGAAGACATAAAAACCATCTGCTGTCATGATCTTATGTGGTTAATTCAAAGAGAGAAATTAATTTCTTGAAGACTATTGATTAATAAAAGGCACATCGGACAATTCAGCTCATTGTAAGTCTGCTCAGTCCTGAATCTGTTCCCTGCACAGAAGCATGACGGAACAAAGGGGCTGTTAGATTTTGTAGAAAAGTCTTATATTACCAATAAAAGTTATTTATTATGCCAGAGCAGCAAAAGCGCTGCGAAGGCCGATTGTAATCGCAGGATTTCTTCTTATTATTTTTCTGCCAATTTAGGTGCCTCTTTGGAGGCCATAACATATTCAAAAACTCACCAAACTTTACCGAAAATTCTCCCCTGTGTGAAATTTTCAGATTTCAATGGAATCAAAAGTGGGCATGGCCAAACTGCTCTATTGCGCCCCCTAAAGTGAGATTAACCGAACCGTTCATTGTAGAGATCTGAAACTTGGTACGTAGGTAGAGCCCCTCCTAATCAAGAAAAAAGTCTCTTGAAGGTATGTCCTCTAATATACAGGGAGGCAGCCATTTTGGGTCAAAGGACAAATTTTGGCCATTTTTCAGTTTTACACACCTTGAACTTTAACAAACTCCTAGGGATTTTGAGCTATCGGCTTCATCTTCTGTCAGTATGCAGTTAAGGGATGGGGGATTAAAAGTTATCAAAATATTGAGTTTTTGAGCATGTTAGGGAGTGTAGCCAAGCGGCACACTTGGCTAATAAACAGCAGTCACATTCACATGGCCAATTGGTGACACCACCTAAGCCCCATGCCCTTTGAACAGGAAGTCACCTGTTTTGCTACTGGTTGTCTTCCTTTTTCTCTTTGACTCAGAGATTTAAAACTATGTTTCAACACTGGCTGGTGGCATATAGGCTTGGCAGAATGGTGAATTCCAATCTCTCGCCGTTTGCATACGGTTGGCTTCAAATCACACATGCATTATCCGATTTGTACCAAACTGGATATGAATGACCTTTGTTAACCTCTAAAGAGGTCAATAGAATTATGTTGGAATTTGACTCCAGTGCACCTCCTAGATTATACCAACAACTATGTTTCCCTGATACATCATCCAATCTGCACCTGATTTTTTGTGTCATCAAGTAGCATTTTTACACTCACTGGTTACACTGATTAGTTTGATGACATCACTTAAGCCCCGCCCACTTACAGAACAAACTGAGGATTATTGGGTGACACCTCCAGATTCTCCCGGAGTATGATATAACATTAAAACTGTATCCACTAACCCTTTAAAACCACACATGGCGTGTTCCAAAGCCCACTTGAAGTCTTCGCCAGTCCTTCACAATGAAACAGGAAGTGACAGCAATTCCTGTCTGACAGGTTGGATTTAAGCCAAACTTTGATAACATTCTTGATTTGTACTGATGTGGACTGAAGGTGATTAGGGAGATTCGCAAATGCACTGCGTTATGGGTGGGTGCAGGAATGGCGTGAGAGTGTTGACAAGGGCAGACGGGTGGCAGTGCTGGAGCTCCCGCAGTCACCATGAGGCTGGAGTGGTGCTGAGCTGCGAGGGCCACCCAGTCTTGCTTGCACCTTTAATTTGCAATGCTTTCTGTTTGGTATTAATTTGCATATTTACGTATGAATGCGCACAACAATATATTTATGCATGTTTCAGCTTGTGAGTGTGTGCACGCAAGTGTCACAGCAGTGGGGGGCACAAAATTATTATTGGTGCAAGAATGGACGTTCTTAGTAAATAAGCTAGGGAACCACTATCTTAGAGAATGTAGATCTGTACCTTAACTCTGATATTTGCGAAAGTCTTCCAACATTACCAAATTTAGGCTGTTGCATGACAAACAGTTTGAAAGCTTGAAAGGATTAAACAGTGACTTTGCTGTACTTTCTTTAGCCTTTCTGTTTTCTGCTGAAAGTGCAGTGCTCTCTCACATCCTAAACAAACAAGCTATGTCTCAACATGTCATGATAACTTCTTATATCACTGAGCTTAAAGAACTCGACACTGAAAATAGCTAACTTTAAGTCCTCTTCACTCTATATGAGCACCCACATCAAAGAGTGTTGCTCGTCTTCCAGAGATATGGCTGCCCCATCATCAAAGTTTCCTGTTGTGGTTGGGGTTAGGGTTAAAGGTCAGTGGAAAGTGCAGCCTGGAGGATGTTGTGTCCTAATGCTGCGTATCTATTCTTTGCTTTATCCCAGCTAATTAGTGTTTATCTGTAATATTACACTGCCACACACACACCACTAACATGCAGTCTTACATGCACATTTTGCTGCCTGGCCAAATTACCATATCTAAAATTACATTCTGTCCTTTGCCTTTTTATACACATTTTGCATTCTACCTGTCAGGGCATATTAGAGTTGATAGTGTGTGTGTTTATTGCCTCCGAAGGCATGTGTGTGTGTGTGTGTGTGTGTGTGTGTGTGTGTGTGTGTGTGTGTGTGTGTGTGTGTGTGTGTTTTGATCAAGTGTATGACATTGGTTGGAATCTACTTTTTTGTGAGTATTGACTCCTTGGTGGATTTATCTTCTCCCTGCAATTTCTTAGATTTTGTTTGTGCTCCCTGCATTTCCTGGGGCTCTGTTTTAGTGTTGTATCAAAGTAGTAGGTCATTTCTCACTGGGAGGCACAACTGTTGGTCATAATTGGTCTGTGTGTGTGTCTGTATGATTGCATATATGTGTGCTTTCAGCTATGTGAGCGTGTGGGACAGAGATCCCATTCTGTTCAGGCTGCTCTCATGTGGTGGCTTAAAATATGGCTTATTCATTCACCCATCTTACCATTCTCAACACTCGTTCTCCTTGTGTCCTCTGTATCCAGTTCCTTCTACTTCTACATGTGTTGTTGCTCTCCAACTTTTATTGACAATTGTATTTCTTTCCCTAATATTGCATGACATAAACTACTCATCTGTCTGCATGTCACTTTTACTCTTTCTTCATTTGACTTTTTTGCACATCCACCTTTAAGACTGAGGTCTCTGCTTGAAATTAAAAAGCAGCACAGCCCAAGGAACGATGGAAGCAATAGGTGCAGTAAAGAAAGAACAAAGATATGAGGATATGAGAGGAAGGAATAGTGAGCTGTAATGCATAGGAGGAAATCTGCAAGGGTAAGATTGTGTTTGAGCATCTTGTATCTCAGTATTTATGTCCGTCTGGTCAGTCCTACTGTATGTCTGAGTTGAGCGTCTTCTTGATTCTTCATCTTTTCACCATCTGTCTTTGTTGAGCTCACCTCCTTCTCTCTAGCAGTTGGCCAGTTAAATATAACAAGAAGAGACAAGATGGTACATGTTCATAATATAAGTTGACAGTACAGATGTCATTTCATTTCCTTTTGCTCGTGATCACTCTGTTTTTCTTTTTTTTTTACATCCCTATTCTCCCTATTACAGTAGTCTGTACACCACAAACAGAGTCACTTTATTACTGATTTTAGGAACTAAATGCTATAAAGTAGGGTTGCATGATATAAGTACTTTGGGGTGAGATATTATTATTTCCAACTCTCTTTGTGACCTTTAGCGTCTTGGGAACCATCTTCTGTGACAGGTGTGTGCATCTGCTGTGATGAGACTCCATCCAACAAGCTATCTTTTTGGCATCCAAAGTTTATTAGTGACAACTAAAAATAACCAACAAATATTAAATTCTAAGCAGTTAAACAGGCAGTGCATTGTATGAGCAGGTGTTAAGGCACCCCCGAATGGTTGCCAGTGGAGATTCAAGGATTCCTCAAACATGCATGACTGAGTCAAAGCCCACTCTGGGTATGTTTTTGATGAGGGAATGACATTATAACATGATATAAAGCTCAAAAAAGTTAATTTTGCTTAATAGCCTCCCTTTAAAATCTGAGTCATGTTAAGTCTACATTTTGAATAAGTTTTATTCAATTTAACGCTTATAGACATTTCTTAGCATATCTTGCAAGTAGAATAAACTCATCACAGCAGCATTAGAATGTTAACTATCCAAACAGAAAACTACAGTATTAGCTTTCAAAATAAAAGCTAATTAAAAAACAATATTTACATACTAAGATTTTATGACAGAATTATGTTTTTGTTTGATATCAGAGAATATTAGTGGAGGTTCTGTCTTGATTTTAGTCATTCATTTGATCTTTTCACCATTTACATCTCAAAATTTTTATTTTTTATTTTAAATTCTAAGGTTTGAGAACTATGCCATAAAACTATGATGATAGTTTCCCAAGGGAACTCAAAATTCTGACATGTATAAATCATCATTTCTTGTTGGTGTTATTGTTTCTGTGGATTATTTTTTGTCCTGTATGTTTCATAGTTGCCCCTTGATAGACTGGTGACTTGCACAGTCTATCCCACCCTCTGCCCACTGATTACTAAAGAAAGGCACCATCCATGACAACTCTGCAAGAGTAAGGCAAGGATAAAAAAATGGATGAATTTTAAACAGATCATCTGTATATTTAAAATCATTTTAACCCAAATATTACTTAAGTTATCAAATTTAAAAATTTAAGGTTTATTCTTTATGCAGCCCACTTTGGTAGGCTTATTGTTAGAATGTGGTCACTTTAAACATGTTTTGGGTTGAAATCTGACCCACTGTGCCAGGTCAAACCCATAACCGGACTCTGTCTTTTACCCTGTGTTTAATCAATCCATTGCTGGTTGCTGGATTGGTCCACATTTGACCCTGGACTAGATTACCAAAATAACCTAAGCTGGGTTGTTTGTAACCCAGTTGGTTTTAGAATGTGCTGATCTTTCCATCAGTCTTTTTGTGAATGTTTGTGTATTATGAATTACAGTGAAGTTTTGGCAGATTTTTGTTTGTTTCGGTAACAATCTCTCTTTAATATGTTGTGATTTATTTCTTATCACTGTTCAAAATAGGGTGTCAGGATAATATCAGGACTTTCTACATGTAATAATTCTTATCAGTAGTGTGCAGTTGCAAAGCCTGTTGGCTTGGAGTATCTCCTTATCTGTTTTTGGCTAAGTGGTGTGGCTTTCACTCTCTGAAATGCATGAATAAATTCTAGCAATGACAAGTTTTCATGTTCAGATACTAGAAGAGATTAGCTTTCTCCTCCATCTCTATTTACCCTTCATATATCTTCTTTTTCTTTGTCATCTTGTATTTTCTGCTACAATCATTGTTTATTTAAGTGGAATTCTGATTAAAAACAAATCACAAACAAACATACATTCAAGTACAAAAAGAGTATGAAGAGTTTTCTTTGAGGGCTGTCACTTCTCGTGTTCTTTGATTATCTGTGATCATGTGTGCTTCCACAAGAATGAATTAGGCGGCAAATGATGCAGAAACACATTGATTACAGTTCATTGTGTGTGCCCTTGTGTTCGAGTACCCAATCTGATGACACAAGACCCGGAGCTGCCAGGAGGCTATTTTTAACCACCTTTGAGTAACACAAAGGGAGGTGGGGGGTGTGGAGGGGTGGCTGAAAGTGAAGTTAGAGGATAAAAATGCAGGAAACTCAAGGACAACAATGAAGACTGAAAACAAGAGAAAAGTGAGGAAAGTATGACAGAAATTAAGTTTAAAAGTAGGTGAATCTTTTGTAATTGTGGATAATTCATCACAGTTCAAGGCTTTTAGGGGATAAGAATCAGTGGAAAAAAGATGAACGGAAGAAACAAAGAATATCATTAAAACGTATTAGCTTCTACTTTGCTGTGCACCCATGAAAAAAAGTTATTGTTCTTTTACTCATTATATACAATTATACAGTAAAATATGGTTGTCATATTTATTTATTTATTTGTTTGCTTGTCTTTAGTTGCAATCAGATTTTATGCAAAGCAACTAAATATGTGTCTTTGTAGCAATTACTTTAAGCAAAGACAGAATTACAATGTAAAATCAGCTGTGTTCTGTAATCCATCCATCCATCCATCTATCCATCCATACTTTGCTCCTGCTTTTCTTAAACTGGTCGGTGAGGTAGTGGGTCCAGACATCATTATCCCCAGTGACATTCTAGCTCATTCTGGTGGATCCCAAAGCCTTCCATACCACCTGGCTGGTTTCACCCTTAGAAAGCTTATTCTAACTATCTGGATTTGCTCTTTCATTCATGATCCATATGACCATGGGTGGGGGTCAGAACATGGATGAGGAAGTAAAGTTCTTTCCATCTATCAATCTTCAAACGTCTAGAGCAAGCAGAAGTTGATGGCCTGAAAATGCCAACACAACCACATCATCTGCAGAGAGTAAAGATGAGCCCCTGAGGTTCCCAAACAAGACTCCCCTGTCTTCATATCTACTCTATTAAATCCTGTCCTTGAACAGCACAAACAGAATCATGGACAAGGAACATTCCTGAAACAGTCCAGCCCAGACTGAAAACAAGTTTTACTTTGTGTTGAGAATGAAGGCACATGTCTTGTTTTGGTTATACCATTACTGAATAGCTCAGGGCTCTACAACCTGTAGCTCCAGAACCAAATGTGTTTCCTTAGGACCTCCATTCCTAATAACTTTCACACAAAATAATATCAAAAAGAGCATCTTTTTGTTTCACTCCTTTGATGTCATTAGGCTGCAAATGATTAGGTGTATTTTCTATTATTTTCCTTGTTTTTCCCATATATATGAGTATGTATAAAACTGAGTCAGTCTCATGCTACTTATAAAATATACATGGTTTTTTTCTTTGTTTTAAAAGCTAAAAAAGAAGAAAATTTTCTTTAATTTCACCATAGAACTATCTGATTGTTTTTAATTTACTGGTTATTAATAAAACTTGTGAAGTCGTACTTTACTTCCAAGAATCAGTTCTTGGAAGTTTATTTAGTAGGAATGTCCCTAAAACTCCGTACTCCTGCAACATCCCCAACAATATGTCTCAGGGGACACAGGTGTAAGCCTTTTCTAGACGCGCAAAACACATGTGGACTAGACACCAATATCCTCTCTGCAGTTTCATGAGGGTAAAGTCCAGTCTTCCAGAGTAAGGATGTAAATCCACACTGAGCATTCATAGTCTAGTAATAGTCTAGTTCTGCTTTGAGTTTTTGGTGTTCTTAATGTATCTAATTTCTGTACTTATTTTCCTTCACAGGAACTAAATGTGCTGCATCCTAAAGCAAACTTCCGTCTTTGGCTGACAGCAGAAGTCCACCCAAGATTTCCCCCAATTTTACTGCAGTCCAGCCTTAAGATCACTTATGAGGTTGGTACCATGTAGACTATAATATTGTAAGGCTAAATGTTATGCAATACACACAGAATCATGTATCCATACAATTTTCTGTCAATTTCAATGTATCTTTGCTATTATGCCTCCACTCATCCTGTATGTGAACAGCATTCACATGTCTCTCCTCTACTGTTTATACTGTGTAGGGATATTCAGAATTGCACAGCTTGTATGTGATGCATGCTTTAGTGCTCAGTATGTTGTTGATGGGAACATGCTCATGGGGTTAGCTGCTTCAGCAGCCAAGCATGCTGCAACAATAGCCTCTGTCTGTCTGCCTGCGTCCTCTTTGTCTGTAAGTCAGACCACCTTTCTTTTTCCCCAGGCAAGCTCATAGTATTTCATGACCAAGGTTAGAGACATTGTACATATTTGCACAGATTCTGAGTTTATTCTTTTCTATTGAGTTCTGTTGAGTTTAATCTGAGTTTATATTCTTTGTGTGAGTCTGTTTTCTGTTATTGCCCGTCACTGTCATTTTGCTGTTGTTGCACAGAAATTTCCCCATCGTGGGACAATAAAGGATATTTCTATTCTATTCTATCTCATTGCCAACGAACTTACTAGACACATTAGTTTTTGGCTGCAGCTGTCAGGATTAGTATTTAAAACTTAAAATCAATATTGTAACTCTGCTAATTGATATAGTTTGGTGGTATTAGGTTGCTTTGCAAGATTGGAAGTTGACCCGATGAGGTACACTTAACCTACTGAGTAAACAACTTATGCAGCAAATCCTAGCAAATTTAGTAGATGCCTTAGTGTTTGTGTGTATTATCAAAGCCTCCAGATGGGGGTACCAAATGTTCAACAAGGCTGATAATACATGAACAAATGTCATTGTATGCTCCTTATTTTTGTTATAAATTAAACATACTGTTGGCAGAGAACTCAAATATTTAGACAAGAGCCCAGTTATATGGCCAATTACTGTAAGAATTGCATTATAACAAAATCTCTTAGTCTTAATTGACACTAAAATGATTCTGCATTCCAGGCTTCCCTGTGGTAAATACTATGAGGCATCCAACAGTGACAACCTTGCATGTTTATTGGTTTATTTGTTGTCTGTATTATTTTCTCATCTCAGTAACATTGATTGTTGTTGACAAGTTATGACAGGAGAGTATCTGCTGATAGTATAAAAAGGTTTAAGCCCTTTTGATATCTTATTTAGTGACCTTGTTCAGAGGATGTGTATTCCTCTGTGTTGCTCTTTTGCCTTTTTGTTACATTTACCAAATTAGAAAATATTTTTAATTATTTTATTTTTTATCATATCCTAACCCCAATATATGATTTGTATAGAAAATTTGAATTTAATTTAATATGAGGTAAAGAAAAATCTCCTTTCCCTCTGTAACTCCGTTGTTTACTTGCTTTTTTGCCATCTGCAGGCCCCCCCAGGGTTGAAAAAGAATCTGCTGAGAACATATGAGTCCTGGACTCCAGAGCAGATCAGTAAAGGTTGTCTTCCATCCTTCTTTCTCTTTCTTTCACTTGTCACATTTTACAAACCTGTAAAGTTTCAGAGCACAGACCAAATAGTATTCCAACTAGTCAATACTATTCTGTTTCCCTTCTAATTTTTTTACTGTTATGTAACTGCAGAAAAATACCTGCCCTTTTGTTGTACAGTACTCAGTACAATAATATAACAACATGACTGTTGAAAGTAGGGTACATATAACTGGACATTGTATTTGTTTTGGCTGTGAGGTGTTGATGATTGTTTATGTGTAGGAGGCAATCTGGCCAGAGCCCAATCTCTTTTCTGTCTGGCTTGGTTCCATGCTGTCTGTCAAGAGAGACGGAACTACATCCCCCAGGTAAAACACACAAACCCAGCAGTATAGACTGGATAGAAAAGATCTTTACTCTTTTGTTAAAATGGCAGGTATTTCTGACACAACAAATTGAGGCTGTGATAAATCATTTAAAATGTTTTTCTAGTTTCATTGTGGCATATATCATGTGCAGTTCAACTGAAAAACAAATCAAAGGGGGGAATAAAAAATAAAAATGAAAAACAATTAGCAACCTGGTTGCATAAGTGTGCACACCATTTACAAATAATTTGCTAAATCACACTTAGATTTAATTTCAGCATTCAGTCTTAGTTGGTTGATTAGCAATGTTCGCCCTCTCTGCCTTGATCAAGTTTGCTAATTTTTTTTAATTTGTGTAAAAATAATTTGTTTATAGCCCTCTTCAGGTAAAAACTGTTATTTTCTTTCAATAAAGTCATTTCTTTCATTGATTTTGGTATAAACGTAGACTCTCAGTGATGCTGAAAAACAATGTCCCTCTTCATTTTCGGCTTCCTAGTGGACAGCTGAAGGTTTTGGGTCAAAACTGATGTTATTTACGTGTAGAACTGTTTAAGATTCTATCCACACTGACAAAAAGTTTAATTCAAGCTCAAGACAAGTAACTCCAGATCGCAATGCTGCCACCACCTTTTATCACTGTATTGTAGAGCTCTTCTGTAGATATCTGTTTTGTGTGTGTGTGTGTGTGTGTGTGTGTGTGTGTGTGTGTGTGTGTGTGTGTGTGTGTGTGTGTGTGTGTCAAACATACTGTTTAAAATAGTTTAGTTTGGTTTCATAAAACCACAACATAATGTTCTACAGGGGAGATTTTAGGAAACACTAGATGTTTTCTTTGGAAGAAGAGGGTTCTGACTTTCAACTCATTGCATCCTCCCTGCCCGGTTTCTTCATATATATATATATATATATATATATATATATATATATATATATATATATATATATATATATATATATATATATATAACTAGTTAGTCTCAGGTTATGGGGAATGTTTCTCTATGTGTGGCCTTGTGAATGAATGTATATGCTTTTAAAGAGAGCTTGTCTGCTGGCCAGACTGCATACAACACAATTTAAAACAGCACCCACTTTAAGAATTTAGAGCAGCCTGTTGACCTGATACTTCTCATTCATGCTGCTAGTACACTAATGGATTTACCATGTTCAATACAACTGAATTAATCCTTTTACTCACTGAGTCGTCAAGCCATGGAAATGTTAATGGTCCAACTTCCGTGATGTCAGACACTGTCAGGGGATCTTCAGAAGGAACATGTTTTTACAATACATTCAGTGACTGATGGCATCTGATGATGGTTGTGCAAGAATCAGCAGCACTGGCATTTTATGACAAAAAATGGAAAGTACCAGGCTATAGTCATTTAAGTACCGCCTAGCCTAGAACCCCTATTGCCATCTTGACCCAGGGTTTTGGTATGGGAAAAAATTTTATTTTTTATTTTGTCCTTTATTTTTGCCACTGTTTTCCTTAGCTGTTATAGAAATATAATACATCAAAACTACAAATATCGCATTGTATTTTTGCACTTAGATCTAAACGTTTCACACTCAATAAAGTGTTATACTAATGCCCAAATTACATCCCGAATTTCAGTGAAGAAAAAAAAATTATGTATGTTTGCTCCAGATATGGTGTCATGAAGTAGCAGGATTGAAAGTAATTGCAATATTTCCTGAACCTTCCAAGTTTGATTAATGTGAGAATCACCAGAGTGTGTGTGAACATGCTTAGGACCAATCAAAGCGCCTTACTGGCTTGTTTGATCAGGTTTTAGGTTTAATGTCAACAGCAATAGCTTTAGAGGGTATCTGTTTCTATAACTTCAGTTATATCAGAATTGGAAAGCATGTTTTCTTGTTATCTTTGTGTTAGCTTCAACAATAATTTGATATTGAATGTGCTTGTTCTAATAATAAATCCCTCCAGTCACCTGACAAATGTTTTTTTTTTTTCTAAAAATGACAAAAAGTATTTGTAAATAGCTGTCTTTCACCTGAGTCTTTAGGTGCCTTCAAAAACCAGTTGCATTTGATTTATAATTGATTACAAGTTAAGGACATTACTTAAACCTGAAGCTTCAGGCATCTCTTTAAGTTTTGTGATGTTGAGTGAACTTCTTTTCACATAGATGTTATACTGTTTTTATGCTGTGTAAGCCAGTAATGCTCTAACTTTATACATGAGAAAAATCAAATGAAAAATTTACTTCTGCTTGTTTATATTGAAGTAAATAAGTTAGCAGGTTAATTACATTTCTGGCATTTTTGTTCATACAACAGTGAGTGTACTTTTGAAACTAAATCTAATGAGTGCACCACATTTCCAACATTTATTCTTGTATATTTCTGTCTCAAGTGATAACAGTGTGTTCTGCAATTTGCATATAGCCTTCATCATTACCCACATTTGATCTTGTTATGATCTTTTTCACTTTACTAAACTTATATTGTTTCATGTTCTTGTTACATTTACCAGTAATGTCTCTCAGTGCCTATGATTCTAATCCAGATTGACTTTCTAATTACTCAAGATCACTTACTCCTTTTTTACTTAAATTCCTGTCTGCTTTGCATCTATTATTTTCATAATGTTTCTTCTCTTAACACAGTTGTGTAGAAGACACTTTAAATAAAAAAAGATACACAGACACAAAAAAGTTAGAGGATAAAGATGAAAATAAAGAGAGAAGGACGTTTCTTGATGCAATATACATACTTTTGTAGAAGAAAATTTTGTAATTTTTATTTTACTTATCTATTTATGTGCATTTTAGCAGATCAAAGACCAGCAAGTGGAATGCTCATCATTTATGTTGCAACCTGCACCAACTCCAGTGCTTTTCCATCCTGTTTTAAATGAATGAATAACTACACATTAAAATGTAATAGGATCATCCCTTTGGCATGTTTCACCTTTCTACTGAGTTTCAGAAAAGTCAGACTGGTTGTTTTTGTATTTTTTTATTGACATTAACAAGCATACTTCTGCTACTCAAAAAAATAAGCAGCCAGTGATATATAAATACAGCTAATGCAAACCTGTAACTGTGACCACATTTATCAAACGTGATACAGAGCAGCCCCAAGACCATGAATGAATGCAAACTCAAGCACAGGATTACTGTAAAAACAGTGTACACTTCATCATTCAGAGTTATTAAACATTCCCTCACAGTTTTCCTCCAGTGCCTTTTCCAACTACAGCATCAGTAAACAGATTACAACTGCTGATTGAATAGCAGTGAAGTGCATAAAACACATAAATGCAACCTGAGACAACCCTCACACTCCATTACATTTTAACATCTCTGTTGTTTTTCTGAAATGGTCAGCCCTGATATATTGCATGTTTGTCTAAGCGTGTTCTTATGCTTGTTAATCTAAGTTGCCTGATCTCAGTCATCTTTGATTGTTCAACCCTAAAACACACCTTTACCTCTCTAGGCTTCAGATCAAAATGTGGCATGTTTCTGTACTTACATTAACTGGAATTTGTGAAAAAAAAAAAAAAAATAGACCCATTCCAATAACAAAACCTACTGACTATGCTTGAATCACTGCATTGACTCAAAACTAGGGAAACTAGGAGTGAAACAGTTCACAAAATTGATTTGTTTTGTGGTTAGGGTTTGTGGTTTGTAATAATTTGCAATGTTCCATCTACTAGTAGGTGCCAAACCAACAAGAAAATTATTATTTTTGAAATTCATGTGGACTTAGGTGTGAACAGAGTATGAGTCTTTAGTGTTTCATCCTGGTAGTGTTAATTTCTGTCAGTTCATTCTTTTTCTATACAGACAAGTCAATCATTAATACCTACTGGAAATGCCGAAACTGTATCAGTGCTTTAAATTATTATATAGGGCATCTAAGTTTAGGGTTTTTCACAAATTTAAGTTATATTTTTTTTGTTTTGTTGTCTTACCAAATGCGTTTGACAGAATAATCAAATTACTACAATGGCAAACTGTTTTATATTCTTAAAGGGATCCACAACTAGTTGAAGTTGTTGGCCTAAATATGTTGTAATTTTCCAGTTAACCTAAACATTGTTGTTTGTGATACGTAAAAACTCAAAATTACTTCAAAATTTGTACATTTTTATTATATTTTTCACCTATGGAGGTCGCCATTTTTTTACCTACGCAATGCATGCCAGGCCAATGATGCAGTTAAGGAGTGGAGTCAAGTCCATAAACAACACACAAGAAGTAGAGGTGGTAGAGGCTGACTAGGGCAGCCCACAAAATTTCTGGATGGAGGCAAACTGCCTCAAGGTTTTCATTTACCGTTATACACGAGATACCTGTTGATACTAACAGGTGTAATCAACTTGTAATCTGCTGTTCACTAAATTAGCTAGTGCTAATACCATTAGCTAGAACTAACACTATTAGCTGGAGCTAATGGGAAATCAAAACAAATTTGAAGATAATGAATGGATGCTTAAAGTGACAATGAAGCATCTTCAAGTCTTTGTAACACAACATTCTAGTATATTTGAGAAAATGTTTTGAGCCCGATGCTTACCATAAACAGCTTGAGTTAGAAAGTGGAGATCTTTGCAGCATGCTGTCAGATTGCCATTTATAAAGCAGCACCAGAACAAACACCTGTTTTTTTTTGTTTTTTTTTTTAGCTAAATCTCTCCTCTTCCTCCATTTGGTCCTCCTCATCTTCATTTCCCCTCGTCATTTCTGCATTCTCTTCTATTTCAACGAGCTCCGGTTTAAATTTAAACGACTGAATGTTACTTATTGCACAATAATTACTGTTCCAGCTAGGTCGTGGCATACATCATGTACCCAGAATGCACTGCAGCGTAAGCAACATGGCGACGTCTGTGTAACAATGTTTTATTTAATTTTATAAAAACTAAACAGCCAACAGTTGTTACTGTATTGTTTTTACATCTGAAACAAATGTTTCTCAAATAAAGTTTATTATTACAACTAATCATGGATCCCTTTAAGTAAATCTTTGACAGATTTAATTTTTGAACTATGGGCGAGTAACAAAGTTGCACCAAATGTTGTTTAGTAATAATATCTCTGTCTTTGTCGTGGTTTTCTGTTCTTAGATGTAGCACAGTATATTGGTCTTTTCTTGTTTTATGGTGAGAGGCTGTTTTTCTAATGGTTTTGCTTCAGAATAGTTTGTAGATTATATCTGACTGCAAAGATTAACGTGTAGGT
Organism: Anableps anableps; assembly: GCA_014839685.1. Taxonomy (NCBI): domain Eukaryota; kingdom Metazoa; phylum Chordata; class Actinopteri; order Cyprinodontiformes; family Anablepidae; genus Anableps; species Anableps anableps. The sequence continues at coordinate 19,562,066 of CM026068.1, read as the reverse complement.
TTTGTTCTATGAACTGCTAGACTGGATTTAATTGTAATCTACATAAATGACAGGCAGTCAGTCAAAACATGAAAACTTCAGAAGAATTGGACTTTGGTTTATTAAAACACTCACCTGTATTTTTATAAATTTGCTTTTACGTTCTGGAAAAAAACATTAACCACACAAATTGTTGAGGCATAATTTGCAACCTGCTTGCAGCCAAGGTTTCTGCAACTATGGTCAATCTCAAGGAACTATGCACACAATATCCAAAATATGTATGTATGCACTCTGATCACTTTTAAGTTCATAAACTTTAAGACCTCAGTCAAATTTGTATCCATATAAACCACATATCACGCTTTCTGCCTCTTCTCTTAACGTTCCTCCTCTTCCCGCTTTCTGGCGAAGAGGGAAGAGTTTTATGTCTTTCTCCCCAGGTTAGAGAATGTCCTAACCAATTTTTTCCCAGACATGTAAATATGATTTTGCATTCTGTAACTTGTTGTATGTTCATTCAAATTTAAATGTTTAAACTACTAAAGTAAGATGTGCATGTGGCCTATAAGCTTACATGAGAGCAGAAGGTGTTCTTTTCTACCCGACTCGCTCTTCTTTTTCTTGTAACTAGATAAACAAGATGCGTTTCAGGGGTGAATCATAAATTATGTCATAGACATGAGAAACCATGATGTTCCACAAACTCGCCTAATTGATGTTTGCATCCATGTAAAAAGTGTTTTTAAGTACTTTTTATATTTAACAATTATTTAACCTCAGCTGCTTTTTGCAACTTTGGTTTTCAATATAATGATTTGGGATGGTAAGTTTGTCAGGTCACTCTGAAGTAAATCTTGCAACATTTATAATGACCATCTCAAAAATTGAAGGCAGTAAAACATAGAACTATACTGATGAGCATCCAGTTGTAAATTAATAAAACATAATCTCAGCTTTAAGTTCTTGTAATTTAAAAGGTGATTTATTTTCAGGGTTGGACAAAGTTTTATGAGTTTTCCCTATCTGACCTTCGTGCCGGCTTTGAGATCATCGACAGACTCTTTGAAGGTAGGAGGGCTTGAAACTGCTTACCAGCACACTGCTGTAGGTAATTTTCTGCATCTGCAGAAAATTAGTAATAATAATTGGTTGATGTGAACAGTCATTCTGTCACTCAGAGTGCTTTTATACTAAAGCCACATTTACAGACTTGTACTCACAACGGATTCATACACTGATGCACAGTGCATCAACTTGCCAGTAAGCCCATTGAGCCACAGCTGCCCCAGATATAGAATTGTTGTGGAAAGCAATATCTTTAGTAGTTTTGGTAAGTAGGATTATCTTCTCCAGATTCTTCCAGATGCTTAACCAGAACTGTTTCTTGGTTATCCTACCTATTGAAGTTAAACAGTCTAACATAATGTATTAGACTCAAATTGGAAAATCCCAAAGCCTAGTTTTACAAAATTTATTTATTGTGGAAAATAATACCACTTTAGTTGAATAATTTTGTTTTTAAAACAAGATCATCAGTGCCACACTTATTAGCGTATTTTAAGAATTTACATTAAAATGCAAAAAGTATTTTTATGTCATATTTGCTTAAATTCAGAGTGCCAAGGAAACTTTTTAGGTCAACCAAGACTTGCTGGTTCTCTTTGCCATAAATGTTTAGTGACACAGAGGTGAATTTCCTCTAGTCACTCTTCAAAATCAGAAAACATGTCAACATGCAAATCAAGTAAGGCAGATGAGTGGTGATCTTCATAAATCAGAAAATGTCTCCAAGAAATTAGCTACAAGGTTGAAGATAATTGTTTATATATCTTGTTTAGCCATGTTTATCTTCATTGAATGTGACTTCACAGGCAGAAATATGATCATATCTATGCACTTGGTATTAAAATGCAGGGTTCAAATACATCATGCTTTCATCTTCTTCTTTATTTAGTAATATGCCTAGTCTTCTTTATGGGTGGTAGGCTTGAACTTCATCTTTTTAACAGGTGCTTGATCTAAAACTGTGAACTGAATAATCCTCTTTACCATGGAATGTGTCATCAATGAGTTAAAACAGATATCTTGCAGTTTCTTGCAGGTCATTGGGCTTTTTTCTGAAACACAGATTTAATAGATTTCTGTTTTGAAGTTGGAGCTCATCTGACTTTTAAGGCCTTTTTAATATGAGCTACAATGAAGCATTAATCTTGCCCTTTCTTAGTGTGATTTTAGCCATTTGAATGTCTTTCTAAATCTTAAAGCCCTCATTCACTGTGTAATACAATCAATGACCAAATCACAGTGTGCGCCGTTCCAACAAATGAAGTGGCTCTGTTCACTTTATTCCCACAAAGTGGTCTTTTGAAAAAATTGTTCAGGAACAATGCAACCTAGACTGAGTTCTTTTCCATTTGAGTGAACTCACTGCACATTTTATAGCTTTCATTTTTTCTGTTTATATTCTTTATGTCAAAGGTGATAAAATTTTTCAATGGGAGTTTGTCCATGGCCTGTTGGAGAGCGCCATCTATGGTGGACGAATAGACAACCCCTCTGACCTCCGCATCTTGCGCTCTTACCTCGAGCAGTTCTTCTCTGCAAGACTCCTTTCATCCTCCCACTCTGGAGGACGAAGGAGGAGTAAAGGTGGGGGACGCATTTTTCCATCTCAGATCAGCCTCCCAAACTCCTGCTCCATCATGGTAAGTTGCTAAGATGACACAAGGAAACTTAACACTGCAGCCATAGATAGTTTAGTGCTTGTAGTGTGTGACTGAAGACATTAATTCATGCTGTCTGGTATGGTTTCTGTGCCACTAAAGTGCAATATAAAGCTGTGCTTCCCAAGTGAGCAATAAAAAAACCCAAACAAATCTAAACTATATAATTGTTCTGAGTTAATATTGGAAATGTTTGGCAGTTATTTGATATTGCTATCTTGTGTAAGATAAATTTTAGGTTAAAGATACTATCTAGCAAAGCATTTCCTTTCACCAACAACTGTACAACAATACTAAAAACACAGCTGAGTAATGAAGCATTAATTCCCACTTCAAAAAATTACAAAGTTTTTTTTATAAAACTTTCTTTAAAAAGTCTAGTTCCCAAATCCTAACTCCACTTTGTGTGTTTGGGTTAATTACATCATGCAAGGCACCAAAACCTGACAGTAGTCACCGAGGTGCAAAGTGATCAGACGGCTCTTGTAGATATTGTGATGGACTTGCACCATTTGACATGTTCCAAAATAGACTCTTAAGCATTTTAAACTAATCTGCTGAACTTTTCCCTTGATAAATACAACTTGGGTTTATAATAATACCACATATAAATATGAAAGGATTGTTGCAACTCTGAATCTATTGAAATCTGGCTTTTCCTTTCTGTCCTTCTCTTCATTCCTGAAGAGGACTTCCACGTTTTAGTATTTCTAAATTTTTGCAGAAATCCATGCACACGACTCATGTTTCTCTGCAGCCATGCAAAATTTGTTGTTAATGCCCTTGAAAGAAAATTTGATTAAAAACCTGTGAAAAAGAGGAAAAACACAGAGAAAACTACTAACGAAGACAGCCATAGGAAATCTGATCAGTCAATCTCTTCCTTATGTGACATCAGCGAAGGATGGTCTTTAGTAGTTGTAATACATAAATTTCTTTACCTACCCCCTAGTATGCACAATTTTTAGTTATTTATATTTAAATAATTATTGACAGTGTTTATGGGCTGTTTGTTAAGTGTTGTGAAAATGTAATAGATAATGCCAGGATCTTTTCTAAACCAAATCAAAAAGTATTAACTAACTGTACTTGTTAAATTTATTACTAATAATGCAGTTGTTATGCTTAATTATGAAATAGCAAAAACAAACTGACAAGCAGTCTAAAATATTTACCTTAATTTAACCTCGGAGTTACAGAAGTGACTTATGACAGTAGTAACTCAGCAGATTGTTCCATTCTCTTTTGACACTATGATTATGTCTGTGACCTGTATGTGTCTGTGTGTCCTCTCAGGACTACCGTAGTGTGGTGGAGAATCTCCCAGAGGATGACAGGCCTGCGTTCTTCGGTCTACCTGCCAACATAGAGAGATCCTCACAGAGAATCATCAGTTCCCAGGTTCACTCAGACATCACCACACAGCTCCCTTGTTCTTTATACACTCACACATCCCAACAGCTCCACATTTTTCCTGAATACAGACATAATGGTCCAGATCTTTATAGTTTTGAGTAAAAATAAAACAGAGGAATGTTTACACATTGGGATCCAAAATTTAACCAAGTTAAGAATCTTTAAATTATTAATTTTGTAAAATCTGATTTCCCATTACAGCATTATTTGACTGTTCCAATGAGCTTCTTTTGATGTCAGAAGTGCTTGGCTTTCTTGCTTTTAAGGTTTCCTCATAAAAGTTCAGTAGGGCTGAGGTCTGATGACCAAGAAGGGAAGTATATAAAAGTCAACTTTTCGTGGTCAACTTTGATCTTTGAGTTGTTTTTGCATACCTTTGAGGTGTCCTCTGGGCAAATATATTCTGTTGCATCATGAACTTTTCTCCATAAAAATGGAACCCGGAAGGTGTAGCTAGCCTCTGATGAACTGAGTGGTATTTCTCCTTGATCAGGGTAAACTTACTGTCATTCATAAGTCTAACCCTGAAAAATACAAGCAGAGTAGACTGATATAATATTACACCTACCATTTCTGCTGTGATGTAAGCAGGGGTGTCCAAATTAGAATTTTTTTGTTACTGATCCAAGTTTTTAAAACTAGGCCTTCTCCTAAGTTCCAATCCATTAGATCATTAAAGTTAATCAAATCAATGTCAAAAAATGTACATGCTTGAAATGTTGCTGGCTTCAAAGTGCAGTAAATTAACACTACATTTCATCAGTGTTACACTGACTCACTCACCACAGTCTCTCTCGTCCAATTTTTTTTTTTTCATTAGCAGATATTTTGTCCCATCAGTATTTCTCCAGTTAATCCTCAAAATACTGTTTAAGACTGGTTAACTCTAAGAAAGGTACTACAACCCAAAAACTGGCATTGCTTTATTTTGTTTCTTAAAATAAACCTGATTGACAGATACAATTGCATTGCTGAAAACAATGTATGTGTTGCTCAAGCTGACAATGTTTTCATTCATACAGATTTCTGAAGTGCTAGGCTAGCATTAGCATGTTTCATTTCTGTTTTGGATTGATTTGTTAAAAATCTGGATCATAGCATTTTTCAGAACTGTTCCAGTTAATATTTTTGCGGACAATATTCTGATGAAGAGTTATCTTGCTTCATAAATTAAGTAATTTGCTTTGAACATCAGAAAATGTATTAATGACAGTCATGTTCAATAAATTAGAATATTATTGAAACATTTGCTTATTTCAATAACTTAATTAACTAAGAGAAACACATTATACAGATTCATTACACAGACTGATGATTTCAAGCCTTTATTTCTGTTAATGATGATTCACCTATTACAGCTAAGAATAACATTTAAGATTAGAATATTACATCAGACCAATAAAAAACATTTTTAATCGAGAAATGTGGTTAATTATTTTCAAAAAATACTTTAAAAGCTGACAAATGAGCCTCATCAGAATACATATTCTTATTGCTACATCAAGAGCTGTCTGTCAGTATTTTAGCCCTACACAAAGACATGGTCACATGACATAGACAGGCTAGGAGCCACAGCATTAAATACTGTCTCTCTTTCACCATGAAACTAAGGCCCTGTTTATACAGTAATGATCCACTGAATACGCATTTTTTTCCCATATCTGTTAACACGTTTACATACCAACATTTTAATTACAATCTCTGTTTACACGGCAACAGTAGAGACGTGAAAATGGTATAATTCTCTCACCAAGCCCCAAGCTATTGCTATGTTCTTTGAAAACTCTCTGCCTAAAAGCCAGCACAACTAATAAACGTTCAAGATGGCAGAGAACAAAGTGTTTCTATGGACAGATGATGAGGTTCAGCTGTTGCTTAAGATGACTTTGAATTATAAAACCACCAAATTTCAACCCATTTGCCATTATTGATAATTTCTTCTTCTGTGGTTTTTAAAATTGTAGGCAGCCATTTTGTTGTGTTGGTGTGCATCTTCTGATATTTGTCATACTGTGGATGAGCCAGGGATTCCCTGTTTGAAAAAAATCTAGTTTTTCTGTCTACATGACAATGGAGACCGAGACGTTTTCAAACCATTGCACTCTGAAACCTGTTCTCAAATTATGCCGTTGTCAAAGAAAACAGTCCCCATTTCATGTAAACAAAACTTTTCCATTGTCACCAGAAAACGTCATGTAAACAGATCCTAATTGTGAGTTCTGAAAAATGCTTTGATTGTCAATGGAAGCCTGAGATATATTAGATCTACAAAATATTGTGAACAGCCTAAAATACAGTTTTCCAAGCTGTGTCCATAAAAATAGGCTGTGATTGTCAAGAACTGCCAGCACAAAGCACAGCTGCACAGCTCACTGCAGGTGCTCCTTATGCAATCACAGACAGTCAACCGTTAGCAGGTATCAGGTATCAGGAGATAAATTTCTTCAATGACCCCTATACAGTCATTCTAAAAATGTCTTGATCTGGAAAACAATCCAATCTTTGTGATTAGGGATGCACCAATATAAAAATGTGAGCCGATATTGGTCTCTGATACTATTATTTTTATTATGGCCAATATAGTATATCCTAAATATATTAACCGACCCTTTACAAAGACTGGCAAGACAGAAAAATAGAATAATTAGGTGCTTGTGTGTCCTTAGTTATTTGTAATTATCTCCAGCAAGCATAGTTAAATCCTGTAGCGCCACTACAGCTTGCCTGCACAGCCCCCATGCCGGTCTTCCTACAATGAAATTCATTCATACTGTCAGTTTAGTCTGGTGATCACTGAAGCCACCAACCTAGTTTAATTCATGTAGCATTTACGAGGTTGTTACATGGATGTGCTTGTGTGTATGTGTGTCTATGTGTGTGTGTTATTGAATTTCTTTCTTCACCTGTCCTCCACATATGCTACTGTCTCCCCTCCTGCTGTCATCTGTCACCAACACTTTCATGCTCTCTCTTTTTAATTCTCTCTTTTCCTTTAATATACTCTATTTCCCAAAGGACCAATGTCACTGTCTGTGGGCTATATTTATATATATATACTTCATACACTCACACACACGCACATTCGGCAATTTTAGAGTATGCTATTAAAAATTAAAGTCAAATTCTTATGGGACTGACCCAGTAAAGGTCATAGTGGCTGTAAATGAAAAGTGAGTTTTTCCTTTAGTTTACTGTGACTGATTAATAATTATTCTCAGGATATTAGCTAGCAGGTAAGTTAATGTTAGTTTACAGCAACTTGCTTGCCAGACAATGGCATATACTTTCTGTTTAAAAAAACTACACAACTAAGGAGCTATCCTGGTGCACTTTAGTTTAGTTGGAACAAAAACATTTTTCCTAGTCCTGCAAAATGTTGAGATGCTACATGAGATACAAATAAAACTAAACAAAAACAGAAATCACTTTATTTTCACCACTTTGTTTCTTTAAAAATAATGTGTGGACAATGAATAAGCATGGCATGCATCTCTTATGACTTTGCTGAAAATACCATCTTTTGGAAAATGGTGGTAGCCCCATAGCAAAAATGGTGGTACCACTGTTTCTTTCTTTTCTTCCTTTTTTCCTATCTGCAATATGTTTGGAAGCACAGTCATCAAGAGCTGTACAGTACCTTCGAAAAGTATTCACATCGCTCTGGACAAAGCTGCTTCTTCCACGTTTCGTGTGTTGGTTCTACGTAGCTTGAGGCTAACTGCAGTTTGATCTTCTTATTGTTTACTTTCAATAATGACTTTTTTGTCCAAGAGTTCCATGAAAGCCAGACTTCTATCTGAATTTTGCCTTGTCAGCAGACTCCAATTTAGTAATTAGGTAACTTTTGATTTCATTGTGTTGTACTTTGTTTTATTTAGGGGTTTCAGAGTACAAGGGATCTACAAATACAAATACATGGTATATCTTTTTCAGATTCTTATTTGTAAAACATTTCAAAAACTGTAATTGATTTTCTTCCACTTCTCAGGTATGCACTATTTTCCGTTGGTCTATTACATGAAAATCCCCCAAAATCCTTTAAGGTTTGTGGTTGTAATGAGACCACATGTGAAAAAGTTGTGTGAATACTTTTGCAAGGTACTGTAATTTTGCCTGTCAACTGATGCCTTGTTATTAGGGTGATTGTTTGTTTAGCTGTTACTTCTTGGTTAATGATTTTACCTTCTGAGCAGTACAAGCTTCAGATACTATGCTTAAATTACTGAACAGTTTGGCCTTGCTGTCTTTGACACAGCACCGATACCCATATTTACTTCTCAAGGTTTCAGTCTTTCTTAAATGTTCTTCTTGTTCAGGACATGGTATGTTTTCTGTTTGAAAATTAATCAACAGATGATATCCTTTATTTTTTTTCTCCTGTCCTTCCTGTTTCTGTTTATCTTTCTTCTATATACTCACAAACTCACATACCGGTAATGCCACATATAAACTTATTTACTTTTTAGAGCCTTGTGATAAAGCACAATTGTCTTGAGCCAAGTTAAAACAGTTTATTTCATATTTTGCCTTCCTCATCACAGAGAAACATGCATAAATCTTCACATGTGCTCTAAGCCTGAAACTAATGGCTTGATGAAGTGTGTAAACTACGACTAGGATGCCCCTTTCACTTTAATATTTCAGGACCCAAAATAGATCTTGCAGTCTCTGTAGTGATTTTTTTTTTTTTTGTGAATTGTGATCTTTTGAGAGTGACATTGTGTATTTATATTCTTCTATGCATTTTTATCATATTACAAGGAAGATTATTTAATTTCCCTTTAGGATAAATAAAGTATTTTTGGATTTGAATTTGAATTTTAGAAAACATTTACATTTATTATCCACAATTATCACACAAATGAAATTTTATGTGAAGGCTATTTCAATAACAAAAGGGCTTTTAGATTTGGACTTCCTTTAACAATTTTAGATGCAACATACTAATTAGAAATACATGAATGAAAATATTTTATAAAATAAAATTGTTTTGTTTGACTTTTATATTTTTCCTAGGTAATTTCACAATTGCGTGTGCTCAGCCGCTCAGTGGCAGCGGGCTCCAAATTTGACCGGGAGCTGTGGTCAAATGGACTTTCACCCGTTCTCAACTTATGGAAGAAACTTAACCAGGTCAGTTTATCCTTTTAATTTCCTTCTGCTTCTCCTAAATTTAATATTGTTTTTATCTTGGTCTTCTCATTGAAGCAAATAGCAGGAATGATGTAATTCAGCGGAGGCATTTTAAATCAGCATCTGAGTGCGGCATGCAATAATTGAACATGTATGAATTCCCCAGCATTTTTACAGTGCTGATATTGAAGCGAGTAGCCAAGAGAAAATTGTAAATTAGTCGTCAGTGACAATCGTAGTATAATTGCTCCTGGGTTCCCCAGTCAGCCAGCACTCCTGTGTGTGGTTGCTTGGAGACAGGCACCTTTTTCTTTTTTTTCTTTTCTTTTTTTTTTTTTTTTTCTTTTTTTTTTTTTTAAGTCAAACGGACATGTACCTTCATATTAAATAATTTAGCTACCATTTTCCCCTCCTCTTGCTCTGCTTCTTTTATTCACTCCAATGCTATAAAGCACATATTCTGGCTCTCTCATTGCACCTTTGCTTTGGTCTGACTCTCAACCTCTCATTGCTCTCTCAGTTCATTTTAACCAGAGTTGTACTTACAGAATGACTGAGTTCTTCATTACAGCTGTGTCACTTAGTTTTGGATCTACTGCTGTATGTTTTCAGTTAACTTCTTATCAGTCATCTGTTGGTCTGCGGTGTTTGACCATCAGTGCATATGTGCCTCAGAGTGTGTAACTTACTTTGTTCCGTTGTTTACTCATCACATATCTGCTTGATTCGGTGCATTAGATTTGTTATTTTAAATCTTTACATCTGGTGTTTAATCACTAATGTACGTAGATTCACATACTCTTAGTTTATTTACACTGCAGAAGAACATTCTGTTTTTGATGTATCCCATGCAGTTCTAAAAACTGTTTGTGCCTTGGTCTGTTTTCTATCAGGGTTCAACGCTGATCCATCAGAAGGTCGAGCCACCTACAGAAGGTCAGAAGTCACCAATCCTATCGTTCATTGCTCTGGAGCAGTTTAATGCCATTCGCCTGGTCCAGGTGTGTGTGTCAGGGACAAAACAATTTTCTCATTCTCTTTAGATGGTGTTTGTTGATTTTTGTGTGTCGTGTATGTTTCCTCAAAGGGATTTAATTAAAAAGCACAGGTATTCAACATAAATGTCATTGACACAATAACATTTTAAATCACTTATTGATTCGACAACCTTTACCTCACATACAGTGCCTTGCAAAAGCATTCGTAATTCTTGAACTTTTCTACATTTTTTTTCCACGTTACAACCACACATACACAATTCATATACATGGTTTTCAATTATTTTTTTAGAAATGAAAATGTGACCAGTGTGACTTGCATTTGTATTCATTCCACTTTACTTTGATATCTCCAAAAAAATACACTGAAGACAATAGTCATCAGAAGTCACCTGTTCGGTTATTCGACTTTGTGTAACTGAATATCAGTGTAATTACAGCTGTTCTTTTAAGGCCTCAGAGGTTTGTTGGAAAACATTAGTGAACAGAAAGCATCATGGACACTAAGAAGCAAAGCAGACAGGTCAGGGATGAAGTTGCTGAGAAGCTTAAGCAGGGTTAGGTTATAGAAACAAAATCCAAACCTTAAACATCTCACAGAGTTCTGATGAAGACATCATCTAGAAATTGGCACAACTGAAAACCTAACATGATGTGGCTGTTATTCTAAACATGCTGGAAAAAGTAACTATAAATTATAGAAACAGACAGAAGCTGCATGTTCACTCTGGAGAAGCTGCAGAGACCCACAGCTCAGGTGGGAGAATCTGTCGATAGCCATTAGTTGTACCCTCTACAGATTTGGTCTCTAGTAGAGACTGGCAAGAATAAAGACGTTTAAGCTGTTGAAAGAAAGTCATAAGAAACCCCCTAAAAAATTTGTCATCGGCCTTGTAGGGGAGACTTCATTTGTATAAATGAAAATACCTTGTATGGCAGGAAAACTAACACTGTAGACTACCCTGAACACACCATCCCTGCCATGACACATGGTTGTGGCAGCATCATTCTGTGGGAGCGCTTTTCCTCAGCAGGGACAGAGAAGCTGGTCAGAGAGGACAGAAAACCTGTGTGTGTGAAAAATCTAAATGAATAAGTGTGTAGGTAGAAGGAAGCCACACATGACAATAAAGAATGAATCACACATCCAATACAATGCAGTTATTTTATCTCTAAAGGCACCTTCTGTGTCTTTAAAAAAAATTATTCAGTGGGTTTTTTTTTTTTCATGTGAGACATTTTTCAAAATGAAGTTTAAAAAAAAAAAAAAAAATCTAGGTCAATGTAAATGAAAAAAAAGAGGTCTCCTATACTGTGGAAATGTAGTCATTATGGACAAGATAACTACAGTAAAATGTTAAGTGACTGTGCAGCGACTCAGTCTGCGTTTTAAACAGGATATCCTGTATTTAAAATGTACTTCTTTGTTACAGAGTATTCACCAGTCTCTCGCTGCACTGAGCAAAGTCATCAGGGGGACCCAGCTGTTAACCCCCGAGGTCCAGAAACTGGCCACTGCCCTGCTAAATCAAGAGGTAAGAAAAAGATAACCAGAAGGGGATAAACTGAAATACATAGAAATGGGATTAATAAGTAAGACCACCAAGTGTAAAACTAGTTTACTCTTGCTGAGAGATTGTCTTTTCAGTTACATAATTTTGCATCTTGGTGAATTATAAAGTGGTAAACAGTAAGATTCTACTTTGCATTTTCCCTAAAGGCATTCTCTTTTACTTGCAGAAAAATAAACTACTTGAATCACTGAGATTCAACATGTTTTCCACAGATAGATTTATACATTGCTTTTAAATATTTATATTTTTCCACAGCAATACCTTTTCTCCCCCCCCCCGTAGTATAATGTAATGCCTTCTTTTCCCTCAATTATTTTAGAGTTATTGCAAAAATTTTGTGGGGAAGACATGGCCAGGATAACATACAGTACACAGTATACAGAGCTGACATGTAGGTATCTAACAAACACAATCTGTATCTGTGTATATCTTCAGGCTGTATTAAGCACAAAAGGGATAAGATGACATAGAGGGGAACAGACACCCAGTTCCTTCTCATTGCTTTTGTGTTTATAATCCCCTAAGAGAAGCCTTGGGCCAAAATCCTTTTTCACTGCATTCCTCCTCTCTCTTTTTATAATGATCAGCAGGTATTAAGTTTCCCCCCAAATCACTTCTTCTTCATCATTCTCCAGTTTAAAGCTGCTGGATTTTGCTTTACTTCTACTTTATTTTGATCTATACCCTTCTACTTCTTTTTCCATCCTAAATTAGGCAACCTTTTTTGAATTAGAGCAAAATTCTACTGCCAATAAATTAGTCCACATATATTTTGTTGATCCAGTGTATCTTTTCCATCACCATGGCTTTAGTTGATTTAAAAACTGTACAGGTCTGTACTTTTACGGTGGGGTAGAAGATACACTCTAGTTGTTTGTTTAATGTACTAATCAATGCAAGACAAATGGGAGCATGTTTTTATTTTTAAAATTGTTTTATAAGTCTACCAAAAGTAAACAAAAGGGACATGCAATTAAAATTTTTGCCTCAAAATAAAGAAGGAGCTTTATAATTTGGAAGTAGAGGAAAAGAACCTGAAAACAGCAGTGAAATAATATAGCTTAATCATGTTTTTTACCTCTTTCGAAAGTATACACAGAACATGGCAGCAGTTTAGGAATTTGTTATTACTGGAATAGTTAGACAATTGTGTTCACAGTTTTCTCATCTGTACCCCATCTTTTCTAAACAGAGTTAAGGTCTGAAATCAGTAGTGGCTACTCCATGTCTCATACTCCATTAACCATTGGTTTAACAGTTTAGACACAGTAAATGCTAGTAATATTTTGTTTAATGTCTGTGGTTTCACTGAATTTTATTGATAGAAACACATAGTTGTTATGAATACTTAAGTTGACCTTGGAACATAACACTCCCCCCACAGGCTTTTACCATTTCCATCTAAAACACATTTCTATCTCAAAGAATTTAAATCTGAACTCATCTGTCAACATGATTGTTTTTATACTTCAAAGTCTAGACCTTGTTTTCCTTCAAAAGGCATTTATAAATACTAACGTAACATAAAATAAGTTCTCAAGTGGATTTTGTTCCACTTCAGCATTTTATTAAGATTTATTAAACCTTTATTAAACCTTTATCACAATCAAATTTTTAAAGCTCCCTAGATTAGGATTTTAGAATCCAAGTCTCGGACAATTGTTGAACTTTTTCATGTACTTTTCACATACACACATGTATTGTGTATGTATGTGCATGCATGTGTACATGCATGCATGTATGCATGTATTTTTCATGTAATTTTAGTAATCACATGGGCCCATTACCAGTATCAAGGTTTTAAATAGTTATAATATTGCAAAATTTTTGTTTGGACTATTCCTAATGTTTAAAATTCTTTTACTAAGATGCCACAGTAAGTGTCAGAGTAAGTAGAGTTTTCTCTGGCATATAGAGCATAGATCAATGTATGACATCTCATCATCATCAAATTACTAAGGAAATGCAAAGGATAACTTTATTGTGAGAATAACGTCAATATGTATACTTCTCTTTGCCACTGTAAGAATAATTGTGTAGGAATGAAAAGCTATTCAGTGGATCTGTAACATCCCTGCCACACTATTGTGTATCTGCCTTTCATTTCAAGACACAACAAGACACAATGCCATAGGAAAATAACACTCTGGCATTGCTGTACTACACATTTTACACTAGACTCTTCTCCTTGATTTCTCCAATGTGTGTTTAATGGAAAGAAATTATGCGTCAAATATCCACCACACACAGCTGCTATCTGTGTTTTTGCCTTAAATCCCAACCCAGCTGACCACACAGAGTCTCTGTAAACACAATGTCACCCCATGGAGCTGCAACGGCAAGCTACCCTTTTACAAGTCAGCTGGTATACAGCTGTGACTTTTTCGGTAGGTAAGTCAGGGGTGTGAAATAGTGGTAGGTGCTTTTTTTGAAAGGGGCCTATTGTAGCATACAGTTTGACCGGACTGACCAGATTTGACCAGCCCCAGACTTTTTGGACTTGTCAAAAATTACAGCTGCATGAGGACCACAGCTTTCACAAGCCACTGCTACGGAATTGACTCAACGGCGACTTAAATATCGCAGCAGTGACAAAATAATAGCATTACTCACTCACCACTTAATGTAGACACCTAACGTGGCATGCTGGATAAAGGAAGACATTGCTTGGTGTTCTACAAAATATCTATCCATTTTCTCTTGTTCAAACCTGCATTACACCCGTTTTTCAATATGTAAGCATGCATGGCAAGACAAGAACCAGTTTAACAGCAGCTTATGGGTTAAAACATTTCCAAAGGAAAGTTATTCACTTCTTTAGTGAATCAAATAGTAGAAATATTTTTGGCAGAGCAGATTGTACTGGTTTAGGAAGTGTTTAATATCAGGTTTCTCTCAGACAGTAAGTTTGTATTGCTAAACCACACATTTATGAGTACTGACGGTTAAAGTATCACTACCCACCTTGTTACTATGCAATGTTTTGCTGGCAAAACCTGTTTTTTGGCATATATGTCGGTTACAGTTTGACACATTTTGACAATACCCACCCATAAAGTTTTTGAGAAAAAAAAATAAACCAGTGGTCTTAAACTCCACTCTTCAAGGGACATTGTCCTCAACTTATTACTTATTACTACTGCAACTCCCTCTACACTGGGCTTGATCAGCCTCTTCTTTGCCATCTTCAGCTAATTCAAAACTCTTCTGCTCGTCTGTTAACGGGGACAAGACGGAATGTCCCTGTTTTATATCCCCTCCACTGGCTGCCTGTTTCATTTAGAATTGATTTTAAGGTCTAGCATTTAGTTTTTAAATGTCTCAATGATCTGTCACCTCTTTATCTTTCCGAGCTTTTACATCTCCACATCACTGGTAGAAGTCTTAGATCTCAAGCACCGAACCTCTTAGCTGTTCCCAGAACCAATCTTGTTATCAGGAGAGACAGAGCCTTTTCAGCTGCAGGTCCCAGGCTCTGGAACAGTCACCCTGTTACAAAGACTCATCTTTTTAACTTGGCTTTTAATTCCAGAGAGCATTAGGCCAGTCCTTGTTTCTTTTGTATTCTTTATTGGTGATTTTGTTTATTTGTCAACTTTGTATGTTTTGATTGCCCTGTACAGCATTTTGGTTGCCTTTGGTTTTTAAAGAGCTTTATAAATATGTAAATGAATTAATGAAAGAACTTTTAGATTTGTCTCTGCTTCAGCAGACCTGATTCAGATTTTTAGCTCATCAGCAGGACTCTGTAGAGATTTGCTGCATGCTTTGGAGGTAATTTGATTCAAGTGTGTAGGACTAAGGATACATCTAAAAGTTGAAGGACTGTTCCTCGAGGACTGGAGTTCAAGACCCTTGTGTTAATCAGCCCACATGTCAGGAATACTCCCCACCAAGAATGTTTCTTTGTCCTACAGCAAAGCGGCAGACTTTCAAAAAAGTACCTATAAATGACTCCAAGAGCACAACAAATAGTCACCAGACTCAATATTCCAATTTGATTAATTTTTAGAAATTGTGTAGGAAGCAAACATTATCTAAACTTAATAAACAACCCACAAAAGCCAAAAGATGTACTGCGAATGTTCTGAATACAAGCTACCATAGAGTAATCTTAAGTGTTTTGTTTTTTAATCATAAGGGATATGCATTCTATACATGGTAATCAATCATAGTTTCATGGCTGATTTGTGTACATGTCAGTGTATCAAACAGATAGTGAGAAGAGTAAAAAAAAAAAAAAAGGTTAATAAAGCTTCAGAGAAACAGCAGTGACTTTGATCTTTGATCATGCTTTTCTGAATTGCCAGGCCAGAGCATTTTAGATGAACACCACATTTACTTGCTGCCAAATTTTTATCAAACATCTGATGACTTTTGTAGCTACATTTGGCAATGCTTTAGACATCACTGTTGTAAGCCAGTGTTCCTCCAGCAGTACAAAGAGGACACACAGTGACAAAGTGAAATGAATTTACCCAATGCAAATTATTTTTTTATAGTTATGCTGACTTTGGTGCATCTGCAGGGCTTGTTTTTTGTCAGAACATTTTAAGTTAAGGTTACTAATAAAACCAAAGAAAATCAAAGCTCTGTGACTTTCTGAGCTAAGAGACATGAAGCAGCTTACTTTCTCAACTAGTACTTCAAAAAGACCTAATTACATCTAATATTTATCCAGTTAACAGATGGTGGTTGCCACTGCATCAGAAGCCTGCTCATAAATGAACTGTGGAGGCTTTTCAGAAAACATTATGATGCATAACTGTCAGATCACAGGCTTCAACCAGCCATTACTGACTGGGCCATTTTCAACCAGGGGAAGAGGAACAGACTGAGCTGGAGAGGTGATTTATCTATTTGGAAAATGGACCGTTTGGGGTTGTGATAATATAAAAGTATGGTATGCATAGCTGTGAGAGATCAGCTCCACTGCCCCTCTGCTCAGCTGTGCAGTAAAACATAATTAGTTGCTTGGAAAGTGGCCAAGATACCCATCAGAGGAGAGTGGTAAGCAGTGCTCCAAAACAAAAAGAAATATCTACATTGCCTTTAGTCAGGGTGAAGCTAATTAATATGAAGATGTGATGGTGTTAAGACATTTTTTATTTGAAGTTAAACAGTCTTTGGCATCCTTGAGTTTTTCAGTACTGGCTGTAATTAGAAGAATGCCAATATTTTCAGGGACAACTTGGGTTCTTGAATAAATAGCAAAATCTTATTGAAAGCATTTGAATTACTGAAGAATGTAGTTCGTGTGCCACCCTGTGATGTTGATCCTTGGATTATTTCAAATTCACAATCTGTAGTCTCATACATTACACATTTTTGTATATGTGTAAAACAAGTTTTTGTTGTTGTTGAAGAGTTCAGAATAAGTACTGCAGAATGCTTTAACTGTTAGAGACATAACTGTTGTCTCCCATTTGGTGCAGACATAGTAACTGTATACCAAGTCACAAACTGTGTTTTAATGAAACTGTGAACATTTTAGAACATTCTTGTCCATTGATTGTTGTTTTAAATCCTGTCTAATTTAATTGCATTTCTCATTCCCTCAAAAGATCTGAAAATGCTTTTTTTCCTTTTTTTTAGAACTAGAATAAAGGTATCATTTATCTCAAACTGTGTTTTTAAAAAAATCAGTGTTCATTAAAGAACAATTTAGTTTGGTATTTTAACTTTTAAACAAGACTTAATCAAATACAGTCCAGACTCATTAAAAAGACCCATTAATGCTGTTTGGAAGATACAAATGAGATGCCAACTTTAGTACTGTTAGCAGCTAACGGTTAGGTAATTGTGGTACTCTCACAGTGCTTCCCAACCGTTCATATTTTGTCTGACACTTTGTCACTGTTTCCTTTTTCTAATGAGTACCGAAAATGCTGCTACACTAATTATTTAAAAGTAGCTGTGGCTTCCTCGGTGTTTTTGGAAATGAGTGGTGTCAACCAGCCTAATGAGAACTAGTCAGCTCCGTCAACATAACAGGGTAACTCGAAGACTAGTTTCTTTTTTACTTCAAGAAAAGAATTTCACCCGTTATCACCCAACATAAAAAACAGTCACATTTGTGGGTGCCTTTAAAATGCTTTTCAGTCACACATTAAAAGGAAGTTATTGAGTTAGCCTCTAAAAGTCACGTTATTAACATAATGCTGATATAACACTATCAGCAGTATTTTCCACTCTCTGCTGGAGCATTATGGTTTAAATTCTGTTATATAACGATACAGCGTGATGTGACTTGTGTTGCTGTTTATTTGAGGTTGTATTTACTTACTTATATGATATGACGTGTATCAGAGGAGGTTGTACAATTACCTGATACATAAAAACCTCAGAAATGAAAAAGGAAAAAGGTTAAATCTACTTTTGAGAAGCAAGTATTAGGAGCAGTTAAAGAGCAGCTAAACAGAGTCCAAAGCTTCTCAGTTATCTGGCTATGGCAGCAATTGATTATGTTAGTGGGAGAATAGAAAATGATGAGGAGAGCTTTATTTTATGATGTTTTTCATAATGTTTTTAACATCAAATAAATAAATGTTGTAATAACTTTAATTCAAGAGTATATAAACAAATCTAGGGAAGGTTAAGACAACGTTCACTTACCAAATGAGCAATCCTTTACATTAGCTGTGACCAAGAGGAGGACTCAATCAGCTTGTTTAAAATATAAAGCTTACCAGCAGCTAAAGGCTTAATCTGGCCACACTAGTGTTAGGTGTGGTGTTTTTTTTCCATTATATTGTCTAAAGAGCTTCTTTTCTCTGCCTCTTTCTGTGTTCACCAATGCGTCAGTGTCCTATAACATGGCAGAATAAATGGGAAGGACCAGAGGAGCCAATGCAGTACCTCAGAGCGGTTGTAACAAGGGCTCTAGCCATACAGGTAATGCAACACTGCATACATGGAATGCACGCTCTAGTCTCATTTTAGGTTCAAACTTGCTTTTTCTTCCATGTAAACACAAAATTCTCTTAAGGAATAAAAACAAATACCTTAATTGCAATAACCATTTTTATCTGTAACAGTTTTAAATTAAATTCTAATTTTGGAGAATTTTGGAGGACAATATTTTCAAACATTTTCTCTCTACAGAGTAAGCATTTCCATGTTTTTATAAACATGTCTGGCAAACAAAAGATGAATATTTTTCAGTCAAAACTAATTTGTTGAAAATATTCTTGTCATTGCAAAAAGATCCAGACATTTAAAATGGTAGTACAGGGTTTTCTAAAGCAGCATGTGTCAAAATGTGAACAACTTTGTACTGTAAAATGCTTTCCCACATGGAAACACCAAGATACTAGATAACTTGAGCCTTGACTACTTTGACCAATAAAACAAATAATAACCATAACATCCTCGACTTGAGGTTGTGAGGTTTTTTTCTCACTTGTGAAGCTCTAGCTGTTTGACTTCTCAATTATTGGAAGAATCTTAAAAGCCCTGTAAGAAACCTTTAGAAGATTACAATTAATTTTCTTCTTTAAAGTGGAATAGAAAAACTTAAGGAGTTACTTGGGATTTTTGTGCAGTACTGGATGTGAATAAACATTTTAGATTTTTTACATTATGTGCATTTTTTTTGTTTTTCCGTGTTTCCCAAGATGACAAGAATTCTGTGGATGCAGGACTTGAAAGTTTGATTTATGATCTTCAGAGTTATTAGGAATGTGTTTATTAATAAACACACCAGAGAAATTCTCTCATGGTTTTCTGCATTATTTGAAAGCAGAATGTTGTAGGAAGTTTCACTCTTAGGTCAGTGACAGAAAATAAGGGTTCTCCTCAGCTGTGTCTGACTACACACCTGCCTCAATATGCTCCAACAGCCTATTACACACACCCGACTCTCAGACATCTAGAAATAATTCATTTATGTGTGGATGCATTTCATTATTCGAGTGAAGCACAAAGCATTGAGCCTTTTTTCTGTTTGCAGGACTGCCTGTCTTTCTCTGTGCATACATCTTCCTGACACTTCTCTTTTTTTCCTTTATTTTCACCTCACTGTCTACCTGAACTCTATCTGTCTTCATGTATGTCTGTCTGGAGGCTGCAGTGTCCTTCACTGTCTCTTTCAGCTCATCAGTGCTGAGTGATAACTGTGTTAGCAGCTTTTCTGTATTCTCTCAGCTAATCAAGGCAGAGCCATCCAGAGCTGCTAAAGAACCAAGAGCCAGCAGCAGTGTCCCCAGACACATGAATCAACCTTGGCAATAAGCAAACTCAGATGTTTTAGCTGTACCCAAATAACCTGTGTAGAATTAGCAAACACTGTCAAGCTTTATTAAAGTTAAAATTAGAAATGCACAAATAAGAGATTTTGTGACTGATTTCTAAATATTGTTTTTATAAAGCTCTACCAATGTTGAATTTAGACAAATCAGATTTTTCCTTAAGAACGATAACATTGTCTTTCTTGCACACGCTCTTTCGCTCTCCTTATTTAAACATACGTATGGATAAATACAAAATGTAATTGTCTTCACAAAATGTTTTATTGCAAACTAAAGAAAATATTTATTTCACAAACAGAACCAGGTTGCAGAGCTTTTTTTCTCTGCATTACTAGAAATCTACTAATACAGAAAACCCTCCAAATTATTCAAATGTTGTATCTACATGAATGTATACATTTCTTTTTTGAACAAGTAGACCCTTACCTTACACTGTCAATATTTTTTAATCCCGTATGTTTCATGACATTCTGCTGTTGAAAACTAGAAAGTTAAAACAGAGAAACTTTGCTGTAATACATTCAGCCTTCCTGTGATCTTCTTCTGCGATTAACTTCTTACTTTCATTTACATAGAAAATAATCCTACATCAGTTCATCTGTTTGTCTTGTGCATTCTGCTCTGTCTTCTCAAACCGCCAGTCGGTCGTGGCAGATGGCCGCTTGTACAGAGCCAGGTTCTGCTGGAGGTTTCTTCCTGTTAAAGGGGAGTTTTTCCTCTTCACTGTCACTACATGTATGCTCAGTATGAGGGATTGCTGTAAAGTCAATGACACGATGCCATGCGGTCGCTACATGCTTGTCCAGGAGGAGTGATTGCTGCAAGTCAATGGCTGGATTTAATCTGCTGGGTTTCCATGGAAACTTTTTGAACTACTTTGAATAATTAATTGAGTTTACTGTACTGTTTGATTACTAGGATCAACTGGAATGTATATATGATCGAATTGATTTTTTTTTCTCTCTTGTAAAGTGCTTCAAGTTGACATTTGTTGTGAATTGGCACTATATAAATAAGATGAATTGAATTGAATTGTAGCAATACATCTCCAGAAATTATAGGTCTATAAATGTCTAACAATTTTTTTGCTTCGTCTAACATATTCACTATTACTTAAAATTGCTAACTTATATTTGCTGGTGCTAAGTATGGGAAAACCTGAGTTTGTGCATCCTTCTTCTAATTCTGTGAGTAGAAGCTGAGGGAGATCTGCTCCTAAAATATCTTTAACAAGATAGTAGTGTCTGTGCTAAAACAGTTAGCACATATGTAATTGAGGTATTATGCATTCATTTAGGGGAAAGCCTGCACATATTTATTTATATTTATGTAAATTAGAGCCATAACAATTTCCTTGGTATTCTAGAATGCATGAGTTGTGTGTATTACACACATTTACAGAAAAAACACAGTCTACTAAAAGTGTCTGTTAATTATAGTTCAGGAGAAGGAAACAAAGTTTTAGGGAGACGTGTTTCTTGTATTTCTTTTGTATTCTCATGCCATTACAAGTTATTACACTATATTTGTATTTGACAACATATGATTATTTGTTAATCTGATACATTTTAGTTTCCAAATGTTGTGTTTATAGCTACTAAGAGGATAACTGGGACCTGGTGAGAAATAGCTGCTAATTGCAAATTGTGATATTTATTTTGTGAGCCCAGTACACAAATAAAACAAGTAATGGGTTCAAAACAGTTGCAGTAAATGGAAAAGATTGCCTTGCTTTGTGCATTCCCCCTTAAATCTTTTTTTCTACAGTAACAACTTTTACAAAAGTGTGTCATGTCAGTGTGGCTGGCAGCACATAGGTATGGTGTCTGAGCTGAATTTCAAAAAAAGATAATATTTTTCTTGTTTCTCACCAGGTGACTGCTAGTCAGAGCTAGTTGACCATAAAATTCTCAAAACCAGCCAAAGCCCAATTTCTAACAGACTGATGCCATCCTAAAAAGCACCAATTTCTAACAAAAATTAGAATTAGTTTACTTTGCCTCTGATTATCACAATGTTCCTTCACCAGTCCTGTTAATGAAGTCAATAGAGCTGCTTATAGCTGTTTTTAAAAATGGAGAGTAACAATCTACATGGAGAGTAGACTGAGACCTTAATCGTACATTGACTCTAATGGCCTTAAATATTTGTGGTTTTATTGTCAATGCATAAATAAAAATATGCTTTTCTGTAAAAAAGAAAAAAAAATCTGTTTAAATGACTTCATTTCTGGAGTTCTGTAGCATTTTTCCAAAAACATATATAGAATTTTAAAAATGCAAAGAAGCAGGACTGTGTTGTTATATCTACGCGACAAGCTGTCCTGGGGACAAAACTAAATGGTTTTTGGAGTGACAGAGAAGGAAGTTGCTTATCTAATCAAAGCAGATGTCTGATCTGATGGCCTAGATCAACATAATGGATAAGGGTCATAGGACTCTTATCTCCTGCTATGCAAATGCACACAACATATTTGTTATTTATGTTTTTCTTTGATCCTTTTCTTTCCATTCATGTATTTTTGTGTACAGACAGTCATGACTCTGAATGTTTATAGTTCTATGTTCTGTGCTTATTATGTATTATGTTCTCATTAGCAAATAATTGGATTTGTGGTATTTTCAGCTTGTTAAGGTGGTGATAAAAATGCAATGAAAAACGGAATAGCTCATTACGCACACATTTCTGTCAAATATTCTTTCTATTTTATTCGTTTATATTTCTAATGCACCATCTAACTAAGACATGGACTTTCAGGTTGCAGATAGGCTCATTTTGAACAGTTACATGGTCACATAATACCAATAAACTTGTTCAGTGGGAAATCATTTTTTTTTTAATCCAAGCAATTTCACTGATATAAGTATTTAGATCAAGTATTACATTGTGAGTATTCTCATTATCTTGAAATCATTCTGTAAATGTTTTCTTTCTGACTTGAAGAAAATTGATGTCATGCTTGATTTATATATCATCAGAGCCTGTTTATTTAGAAGATTGCTTTATAAATCTTTGTGTTTCTGTGTGTGCCTCTTGGTATGTCTGTGTATACAGAGTTGGGTTGAACGAGTGAGCAGACAGGCTCTGCTCTCTGACATTCTTGATTTATCAGAGCTCTTCCACCCTGATACCTTCCTGAATGCTCTCAGACAAGAAACTGCCAGGTAAGAATGAAAGCTTGTGAGTTTATGTGAGCCAATCGCAGCTTGAATTATTACCGTTTTTTTTTTTTTTTTTTTTTGCTGTTGTTGTTTTTTTCAGATCCATAGGCTGTTCTATGGATAGTTTGGTGTTCGTCTCATCCTGGAGGAGTCCAATTGCTCAGGCCAAGCTACAAGTCAAGGTAAAGTTACATATGAAGCAACTGTCAGTCAGTTTAAATGACTTAATAAAATAGCACTCCGTTGCTCTCACATATCATGTAAATGGCACATGAGTATCAATGCCAGAGAATCAATGCAACTGTGACTCAAATATCACAGCATGACCAAAAATAATATTACATAATCTCCTCCTATGCTGTGCAGATTGTTCACTAGCCTCTAGAGGCTGAATCCTTCAAACTGCCAACAAAACTTAAAAGCATCTCTCATAGTCTGATTTAATCAGCTAATATTTATCTGACCACTTGGGGGCATTGATAAAGTATTAAAATACCATTCGAAGTTGGTTGATTTTTTAATATTAAAAAAAAAATCAATAAAACGAGACAGTGATGTTAAGGAAAAGTAACATACCTGGTCATAACACAACTGGACGCTGAATTTTCTCCCTACTAAATAGTTCAAAGACATCACAGGATTTGACATGCTACAAAATCTTCTACCTTACAGTTTTTATGATGTTAACACTAATTTTAAAGAAAAGTTTCAGGGATAGAATGGGAGAAGTTTGCCTACCGCCCCAGAAACTTCACGTACAAACCGTAGTACCAATTGCTCACGGCTGTTTCTCCACATATGGTTCCTCCTTAACCGGCTCTGTGGCTTAGAGACACATCGAGGTCGCAAAAGAACCCTTCTTGAGTCGGCCCACCGAGGTTACTTTCGGACAGGCCAGTGATGGTGGTCTTTTTGCTCTGAGTTTGGATGTGTGGAGGTTCTTTGCTTTGGATTTGGAACTAGGTTATTAATGGAAATAGGAGACCATCAGAGAGGTTCTCGGACTGCCCTAGAGCAGCTGTGGCTACTACCCAGTAGCTTGCCACCATCAGCGTGTGAATGGCTGAGTGACTGAATGCAGTGTGAAGCGCTTTGGAGTCCTCTGGACATGATAAAGTGCTATACAAGTACAGACGATTTGCCATTTACCATTGTTAATCTTGTGTGGAAAAAAATTAACCAACAAAGCTTTTGTCCTGCTTCGGTTTTACTTTTCATTTCATAGTTATTAATAAATATGGTAATGGTGTGGTGCAGTCAGGTTTCTCTCAGACGGCTGTAGGTGTAAGGGAGAGTTGAATATTGATGTTTGGAGATTTGTCATTTTAAATGCACAACTTCCTAAATCCTTTGATATTCCATGTTTATTTTGTCATATTCTGCAATTCAGCCCTCATTTTACACACCATGGCATGGGTTCGGATTGACATGCCATTAGGTTAAAATCTGGAGCAGAGTCCAAACTTTGATTGCGGCTGGTCTAGACTAAGGGTGGAATTTGTCAAAGTGAAGAGCAAACGTGTCCACAGAAGAGCAGAGTCTTTGGAAAAGAAAAGGTCAAAGTCCAGGTGTTTTTATACACCGCGCATATGTTATTATTACACAGTAAATCATGAATGCCAGCAGTGGATCCTACCATTGAGCTACAGAAGATTGTACTCATAAACAAAACAGTGTGCGGTTGAGTGATAGATAATTGGAGAATAATTGAGTAAAAGACAACAAGCAGGGATTTCTTATGTAAATATGAAGATTGAAGCAGAAACTGAAAAGAAAACAGAATAAGACAGAAAGCAAACGGTTTCCTGCATATTAATTCGAGACAGACATGTCTGGTGTCTTTGAAAGCTGTCTTGAGTGATTAAGAAATTTGACAGACAGGAATGTTTAAGATTAAAAAAAGGCTGTAAATCATCCTAACAGCACAGTTCCACCATCATTTCTGCCTGTCACGCTGTGATCGAGGTTGATATAATTGCATTGTCTTCATACTTTAAAGCCAAAGTTTTATTTCTAGTTATGCCACTTGGCATGACTTAGATGTACTTAGTTAAACTGTACGAAGAAAGAAAGGAAGGGTGGAGTCTACAGCTGCAGGGAGGGAAAGGAAACACTCCGACATCACACAGAAAGAGGGAAAGAAAAGATAATTGTTGAGCCTTCTTAGACCCAGACAAATGCATGCACACAATGATGCCAAATCTAGATTTGTCTCATACTTACTCTCTTGTTTTTTTTCTTCCTCCAATTATAGTGATTTAGCGCTGTAGTCATCTGTGTGTGTGTCAGATTTGGTGCCAAGGTTTCCTTTGTCTGGCCTTCTGTGGAAAATCCCTGAGTCACTCAAGCTGTGTCTCTCATGTATTCTGTTTATAACCTCTTAATCAAGTGACCTCAGTGTTCATCACCCATTCATACTTCATATTTGCTACATTAGACCCGCGTTTTAATGCATGAGGTCTGCTGCTGTCATTACTCTCCTCTTTGACATTGTTTCTTCTTTTCATCATTACAGTCAGTTATATTTTTTTCCATTCTTTCATGTTGGATTTGTAGGTTGGTGGCCTCCAGATAGAGGGGTGTCGTTTTGACGGGGTCCATTTGAGTGAGAACCAACACGATTCTCCCAGCGTCTCAGCTGTCCCAGCATGCTATATGGCCTGGGCTCCACAGGTAGCTCACTATCACTGTGTTTTAAACTTTCTCACATTAAAAAGCTGGTAAGGCTTTCTGTGACTTGTCTGGCCTTTTAATCGGTAGACTGTTTGATTTCCAGTGTACTTCATCTTTGTTTGATCTTCAAATCTTTTAGAAAACTGCTCACACTGACTAAATTTCAGAGGCTAATTATTTTGTTATCTAAATGGAATACTCGAACCGAGTTGTTTAAAAAAGACTAAAGGTGCATTTCATTTTAACATTATAGCTGAGGTACACCCTTTATTTGAACAGTCTTCTCTGTCCACAATCCTGTCAGCAGTTTTATAGGTCAAGCAAAAGCCTCGTTAATTCTCTGCCTTCACCTGTGTAAATCGGCTGGACTTTGTGTTCACCTCATTTTCATTAGAATCAGTGTGGAAACAGGAGAGGAAGGCAGTTACAGTGTATTTTTAGTCTGTGATGTTTGAATGTCACTACATCTATTGAATACTAGCTACAAAGGTAAAACATGCCTTTACTGAGATACTGTTGCTGAAAGGCAACACAGTATATTCCCTAGTGAATTTAAGAGCAGCTTATAGGGCTGCCACTGCCTACATTTTTAACACATTAAGTCTACCGTATGTGAAGTACATGTGGGAAATGGGAACCACATGTGAAATTCATGGGACCTTTCTGTAATGGTGTGCATGGGCTGCACAGTGGTGCAGGTGTTGGCACTGTTGCCAATAAAGGCTAGATTTATGGCGTGCATAGCTAATACGTAGGTGTCTTAACAGCAACTTCACCCAACTTGTGTTGGATCTCGGCTGCTCTTTTCTCCATGGGCCTCTTGACTTCTCTGAATATTGCGATGTTTGCAGTTGATCTATGCTCTTATCATTTTTGGATGAATGAATAAACAGAACTCTGTGAGATGTTCAAAGTTATTCGATATTATTTTATAAACGTGTTGTTTCGTCTTTTAAACTTCTTCACACATTTATCTCTGCTCCATGCCACTGTTTTCTGATTTTTATTTGTTGAAAACCATGTATCATTTTCCTTCCACTTCACAATTACAATAAGTGCTGCTTTGTGTTGGTTCATATATATGATATAACTCACAGATAAATACATTGAAATTTGCGGCTGTAATGTCATACAATTTATAGAACGTTTAAGCTCCATAAATACTTTAACATTTTATTCCAGAGCTCTGCAGCTGACTCCACTGATTCAGAAGAGAGCATCTGGCTGCCGCTGTACACCAGC
Organism: Anableps anableps; assembly: GCA_014839685.1. Classification (NCBI taxonomy): domain Eukaryota; kingdom Metazoa; phylum Chordata; class Actinopteri; order Cyprinodontiformes; family Anablepidae; genus Anableps; species Anableps anableps. The sequence goes on along the minus strand of CM026068.1, from coordinate 19,534,915 downwards.
TCAGAGAGAGTGAAGGTGGTCACTCACATCTCCCTGCCCTGCGGAGGAAATCCCAACCAGTGGATACAGACCGGAGCTGCTCTTTTTTTAAAACAACAGTGAAAGGGTGTCCTCATCATGATGAGGCCAAGCACACAAAGACAGAGCAGGACCTGACGTGAGGACAAGCATTAGTTAAAAAAGACTTTAAATGGGCATCAAATATACATTTAGAGAAATTTGTCTTCAGTCTCCAGTTTCTCATCCTGATGTCATTGCTATTGTTTAGGAAAATAAGTAGCCTAACTTAGAGAAGAAAAACTTTGTTGTACATTGGATATTAATTACTGTATTTAATACACTGAGGACTTTCTTCCAGTTGATGCAGCATACAGATGGTTTTAACAGCCATAACATCTTAATACAATAGAAGCATAATATTGTTCAGTTTCGATGTTGCAGCTGTATTTATGTATTAGCTTAACTTCTGTTAGTTTAATACCATTAGGTTCTAGACATTCTACACAATTCATAAAAATGATTCTTATTTATTCACCAGAAAAACATCCTTTAAAATATTTTGTTATCCAATTTATATTTATAGATGCTATTTATCTCAAATAAACAAATAAAGTATGATTTCTGTATTTTGAAACTGCTCTAAATTAATTTAGACAAGGTTTATGTTCTGCAAACTGAGAATTGGCACATTTGTCAGTCCTAGGATAAATCTGTTTGTATTTCAGAGAGCAGTTGCTTCTCCGTTCCTCAGTGTCAGTGGGCAGAATTTTTCCACAGTAAACAATAAAGATCACCATGAAAAGCCAGTAGATTGTGATCCTCTTTCAAATACCCACACACACATACAAGTTAGTCCCTAACCTTTGTGTGATTGGTTGTGAGTCGAGGTTGAATGGAGTCAGTGAAGCTGTGATGGATGTCCACAGAGCAACACGGGAGGGTGTGAGGTGGATGTGTGTGTTTCTGTGTGTATAAATCCAACCAAGAGCTCTAAATTTGATTGATTGATGGATTAATTAAGTCGTCTTCTTTCTATACTGGCCAGTGTTTCGATCATGTTAATGCAGTTGTACAAATGTTTAATGTGTCAGCCCATATGTTTGTGTTTAACTGGGAGCATGTGTGTTTTTGTGGAGACAGAGAAAAGAGCTGAAATGAGGGAGAAGCAGGGTTTTGTGTGCGCACTGCAGTGTGACAAAATGGGAGCGGAATGGAACAGCGGGTTTAAAAAAGTGAGAGGATTGGATTTCTGTGAAACGAGGCCCTCTGGGTCAGATGGGGAAAGAGACATGGGGAAGGAGGCAGAGAGAGAAAAATAGATCATGTAGGCAACAGGAAAAGGTAATAAAAGACCATAAAACCAGAGTGAAACAGGAAGGTAAGGGTGGCACAGCTGACATAATTTAGGAGGAAAAGAGAGGTTAAAGGGAAAGATAGGTAGGACAAGTGGTGAGTGATTTGTATTAAAATTAGGGAAGGGCGTATCAAAGACAAAAAGTAAAACTGTCGCTTGTTCATATGTCAGGAAGTTCGATTTTTGGAGCTTTTTGGAACTTAAAAGTATTCGTGAGTTTGCCTGTTGTGTTGTGCACCAGATGATAACAGCATAATTCGGTCATGCGCTAACATTTGGTCTCAAAATTATTGAAGAAGCTTCCATCACTTTAAATCTTGTGACAGCATTTTGGGTTCACATTAGAACAAATAAACTTTGACAAGATGGAAATGATTTGTAAACATTGAGAATACTGCAAATAACTGTTAGTGGCTAATTTTTCTATAGTTAACAGCTGCATCACTGCCTCTTATCATTGCTAAAGGGCGATATCGTCTTGTGAGATGAATATAATGTCACACCCCAGATGGATGAACAGACAGATGGATTGTAATAATTTCAAGAAAACAAAGAATCTTTTTTTTTTGTTTGTTTGTTTGTTTTCACAAATACAGTTAAACATCTAAAGGATCTATCATTATTGTAGAATAATTTAGTCCAGAATATTTTTTCTTAGGACTACTCATACCATCCTTGGTCCTAGCACAATGATGCCCTGGTAGTAAGCAACTTACAGCATGAAGTCTCCAGACTGTAGACATGCAAGTTAACAGTGTGTTTGGATTTTGGAAAGATTTATCTGGAAGTAAGTTGAAGAGAATCTACTGTCTGTTATTACCACAATAACCTGTTCAAATTGGATGATGATGTCTGAAACATAATCCAAAATGACATGTAAATAAGAGCACATACTGTTGATACTAAAGCGAGATCTGACTAATAATAGTTCAAATTACTTCTAAATGCTCAATATTTTACCTGAATTATTTATCTCTCCTAAAAGCGTTTCAGAAATGAAGAAACTGTACTCAAAACAGCAGCTGTTGTTTTACAGTTGTTCCTTATGCTTTGAGGACTAATCCTGCAAGCAGAGATGGAAAATTGACATTATGCACTGCAGCAAACAGAAAATAATTTACCGGGGGCTTGTTTCCAAGGTGATGTGTTCAGAGGGCTTGTCTTTAAAACAAATGAGAGCCACATATTAAAAGAAAAAAAAAAAAAAAAGAACTATTGTTTTTTTTTTTCCGGAGATGGTATTCAGCAGCTGCTTTAGTGAGTCAGTTTGATTTTGTTTGTGAACCACAGAAGTGCCTGAGCAGTAATTCAAATGCAGCACACACCAGCTGACAAAATTGTAATTTACATTTTTAAATTGTTAAAATTGGTATCAAATCAGTCTTACATAAACAACACACATACCCATTACAATAGCTGCTCACTAAAAACAAAAAACATCTTTTGGCTCCCCCTTTTCGATTTTTAATGGTCTCTTTGACACTTCCTCTAGTCTTTTTGAACTTCCCCTGTCCTTTCTGCTCTGATGTCCACCATTCATTGTGTTTAGGAGTTCAAGCACCAAGACAATACACTGCTTATGTTTGCAATCAATAAACTTTTTTTTTCATTTTACTATCTCATATACACATCTTTCATACAATATAAGTGATTAAAATGGAGAAATATAAACAGAAAAGAACAAGAACTTTCCATTTGTTTGCCTTCAGTGCAGTGATTTAATCAATCCTGCTGTAACTGGAGTCAGATTAATTCACTGGACCACATGTTTTCATTCCTCGATAAAATATCCAGACCTTCCTATTTAAGACTTTGGCAGACAGCACTTTTAATGGACCTGTGTCTGTCAGGATTTATAAAACTATAGTGGTATGATTTTTTTGTTTGTTTTTTTTATTTTTGAACATAAAAAGACAATTGTAATCCCAGATGAGTTGCCGTCAACAGCTCTAAGATACAGAATTCATTCACAGGGCAGCCAAAGAGTAAAGATTTTTTTTTTTTTTTTTTTTTTTTTTTCCATTTTACGTCATCTGTGTTGTTAAAATCCAGCACTGGAAAGTGGTCTCTGGGCTTTCTGGTGATGACACCTCTGGTCTGTCCCACTGCTTTCATCACCTTCATCAGGAAAATATGCAATCCAAACATTTCACTTAGCTGCTTTCCCTCTAAAAACAAATGCTGGTTAAGAGGAGAAGCCACAGTATGTCCCACATCAATAGATGTGTTTGATGTAGCCAACAATGCTAATGCAGATTACAGATTTCACAACAAGAGGGTTGACAGGTGAAAATGATAGAAAGAAAGCGGCAACCCCCCCCCAAAAAAAAAAAAAAAAGAAAAACGGTTTCAGTTTATATGAACACTAAATTTAGAAAATAAATGTTTAAAACACCAAGAGAAAAATGTATTCTATTTCAAACACTGAAAGGACCTTATTTATAGATGTATATTTATAGAATGTTTTCCCCACCAGGTAAATTTTATGCGGGTTGTTACCTTTTTTTCTATTTACCCATTAGTTATACTTTGACCTATTTTTTCTGTATATGTATATGTGATAGGGCAAATGCAGTAAAATTGTAAAGCCCAAAACCATAAAAATCTTAGACATAGGAACTCCAAATAGGCAGAATTCAATTTTTATGTTTTTACCACCCTTTCACTCTTGTCTGATACACACACACACACACACACACACACACACACACACACACACACACACACACACACACACACATATAATTTGGAGCAATGGCTCTTTAAAATATAGTGCATTACCAAATATGGAGGATGATGAAGTGTTTGTCTTATCAACAGAATGTGGGATTTCTTGGAAAGGAAAAAAATGTAATGTTTTTTTTTTTTTTTTTTTTTTTTTTTAAACTGATGTGTTTTGGTTTATTGGCAACAAAGAAAAATAAAGGAGGGAGCACTCTTACAGTGCATCCAGAAAGTATTCACAGTACTTCACTTTTTCCCCACATTTTATGTTACAACCTTTGAACTTGTGCTAAATTAATCTCTTTCCTTAAAATTCACTCTGCCTTGGCCACTCCAGGACATTCACAGAGTGGTTCTGAAGCCACTCCTTTGAGATCCTGGCCGTGTGCTTTGGGTTGTTGTCCTGCTGAAAAAGAAACCTTCGCCCCAGTCTGAGGTCAAGAGCACTCTGGAGCAAGTTTTCATCCAGTATGTCTCTGTACATTGCTGCATTCATCTTTTCCTCTCATCTTCCGACTAGTCTGCCAGTTCCTGCTGCTGCAAAACATCCCCACAGCATTATGCTGCCACCACCATGCTTCACTTTAGGCATGGTGTTGGCCTAGTGATGAGCTTTGCCTGTTTCTTCCAAACATGATACCTGGCATTCACACCAGAGAATTCAATCTTTGTGTCATTAGACCAGAGAATTTTGTTTCTCGTGGTCTGAGAGTCCTTCAGGTGCCTTTTGGTGTTTGTTCTTTAGTTTTTCATTTTTAATAAATTTGCAAAACACTCACAAAAAATTCCACATTGTCATATTGGGGTATTTGTATGTAGAATTTTGAGAAAAAAGATTAATTAATACAATTTGGAATAAGGCTGTGATTTAACAAAATGGAAAAACTGAAGCGCTGTGAGTACTTTCTGGATTTACTATACTTTCCCCAAAGATCCTCTTCACAAAAAAAGTTGAACCCCACAAAAGCAGTCTCTGTTCTGAAACAATTTTTTTCAAAGAATTACAAAACAACTTTAAATCTTGCCTTGAAAGCAAAGAATGACTCAAGGATGAAGGATGGGGAAACAGCACAGTTAATACAACAGCAGTTACAGATACCTCTATGAGTCAGCAGCTAGACCACCGAATTAACCATGAGTGTGGTTCCTGAGGGTAGTGTTTCCCAGCTAAGAAAAGATTTTGGTTTACAGTGTGTTTTACTTTGTGTGTCCTCTGTCAGTGCAAAACATCTGATCACATTATTCATTAGATCAGTAATCAGTCTTTCTAGACATTCTCTCTGCATATTTACCAATAAAATTAGCTGCAGCATGAACTTCTTTTTTAGTGTCTGAGCTAAATAAATGAGAGATTGTTTATTAGTATTTTGGTTTCTCTTTCAACCATTTTTTCAGAGCCAAATGTCTGAAAACCAACTTATCACCTGTCTGTCACAGGGTTTGACAGACTGTGTGCTTATATTTGACAGCTGCCTTGCTCTAGTGCTGGTAAACCCTCACAAGTATACAACACATGGATGTATAGATTGACAGACAGTCAGTCGGTCACTACAAACCTAAACACAGTTGGAAAAAATGTTAATATCCTGGAATACTCCTGTTAAATGTATGATATTTGTTCCAGACTTTCCTGGCAGGATGCTCATCATTCTGTCTCACAGGGCACATGCAGTGGCATCCTTACTGGGAAGATAATAAACTGGCATGGGATGTGTGTGCAGTCAAAGATAGAAGACCAGTCTCAGTGTTGGTGACCTGAGGTGTCTGCACAGAGGCCACAGGATACTAAAAGGCAAACCTGCCACAGCCTGCTCACCCTGCTGCCCTCCAGCAAGCCATACATAAGTATCTGCTGCTGTACTGGCAGGCTTAAAGCAGTCTCTTCCCTCAGGCTGTGAGGCTACAGAGTTCATTTCTGTACTAAACCACAATAATAGTTTTATTTTGTCTGACTTCATAACTCATTCATTGATACATACAAAACCCATCATGGTAAATTTCAGCATTTAATATGTGGTTGAATAACTATAATAAAACTGAATCTTGAATCATGAATTTTTAACCATTACTTACTGACATTATGCCATTACTCTAATGCCTTTTTCCATTTTGCAGAAGAAAGCACAGATTATATTTAAAACCCCAAAAGCCCTACTCTGAAATTGTTGCTCCTTAACAGGTAGCTATATATACAGTGCATCCAGAAAGTATTCATAACGCTTTAGTTTTTCCACATATTGTTACTTTACAGCTTTATTCCAAATTGTATTAACTTGTTTTATCTTTCCTCAAAATTCTACACACAAATACCACTTTATGACAGTGTGGAATTTTTTTCGAGTGTTTTGCAAATTTGTTTAAAAACAATCACATTTACGTAAGTATTCACAGTGTTTGCTTAATACTTAAGCTTACTTATTTACTTACTTATTAGCTGTACTTATACTAATTTTCTTAATGCCTAAGCTCATAACTGAGCTGTTTTCACTAATCGTCCTTGAGATGTTTCTGTAACTTAAATGGAGCCCACCTGAATACTTCTGTAAATCTGATTTCTTGGTTTTCTATTTTTAATAAATTTGCAAAACACTCAAAAATGTTTTCATGTTGTCATAATGGGCTATTTGTGTGTAAACTTTTGAGGAAATATATTAATTTAAGAAAATTTGGAATAAGGAATAATAACATAACAAAATATGATAAAAGTGTAGCGCTGTGAATACTTTCCGGTTGCACTGTCTGAAATGTTGGAGAATTCTGAGATTTTTTTTTTTCATACATTTCATACTTTTTTTTAGCAAAACATGTGGCAAACAAAAACTTCTAACCTTTGTCTTTCTGAAAATATTGAGCAGCAGTATTAGTTAGCTCAACATGCAGCATTTAATTTAGAGAACACACAGAGAACTTATTTCCAATAAACATTTTTACGATACAGTTCTAAATATTAAAAATGAAAATTGCTCATGTTGGGAAGTAATTAGGGGTCTAGGGAGAAAAGTAGCTGCTGACTTTTGACTTTTTTGCCTTTTCCTCCTTCCAGCATCAGGTGCAACATCCAGGGATCAGGTGGAAGGTAGGAAACCTTGCTTTGGGCACTTTTTGCTGTAAATAGGAACAGTGTTAGTCAGTGAGTGTTTTTTTTAATAAGGTTTGAAACATAAATCCAGTTCAGTCAGATCAATAGCTTGTTATTTTGTTAACAAGCAAAACCATACACTATAAATACAAGGCTGTTTTTCCTTACTTCTTGATATTAAATCAGGCTGTTTCCTTTTTTTTTTTGTTCAGCTCGCTTTACTAAAATGACTTATCTTTTCTGAATTCCAGAAAAAATGTGAGATTTTTCTAGATCTTATTGTCTAAATTTCTATAAAGTCAGACATTTACATACTTTTCAATTTCAGTTCAATTAATTTTATTTATATAGTGCCAATTCACAACAAACGTTGTCCAGAGGCACTTTACAAAAGAAAAAAAAAAGGTTATTATATCATTAAACAGTTTAGAAAGGCTTAAATGATGTCATTGCTATGTAAGCATCTAACTGGTTTATTCACAACATTTGATTTAATATGGGGAAACACCTCAAATATTCATCTTACTTGTTTACAGTTTTTCTCAGTCACTTTGGTGCATTTCTCACATTACTATTAAAACACAACAGCTAGTGGATTTCTCTAAACAGTTTAACTCAAACTGTCAAACCTTGTTGATAATAACCTTTTATGCAAGTGTGTCACTTGCATAAAATGGATAGTTCATTCCTCAAAAGCAAGTTTTCATCTCATTGAAAGTGTTTTTCAAAGCAAAAAAAAGTCATATCTCGGTAACGCTACCTGAAAATACACTATTTCCACAGCCATGTGAAATCTACAGTTACACAATATTGTATTTAGGGATTTAAATGAGTACCAGACACTAAATACATGTTCTTCACTTTTTGCTGCTTACACTCTTTGCTGTTCTATGTTGTTTACTACATCATGTAAAAGCAAAGAACAAAGTTATTTACAGCTAACATTTGAAACTCCCTTTGAGTAAAGCTGTGCACAACTGTAGACAATATCATCAGTGAAACTTGAGGTTCACTTGAACGAAAATGTTCAGTTTGGGGGACATTTTCAGGGAAGAAAGATTAAGAAATGCATAAAATTGACAGATTTTGTCAACTAGTTCAACATTTTTGTATGTAATGACTTAATGAAATGAGAACGATTAGTTTAACAGGGAATGAATGACTATTCAGCATCCATGAGTATAATTCATTGTGACTGTCATGACATAAGCAAATGATAATGTTATAAAACAGCATAGATTTGTATGGAAACAACTGAAGCGTAAAGGATTTGCAATTTGTTTGAGGAAATGAAAAACTGCTACTATGATGCACAAATGACTGAATGTTGTGGAGGTTAAACTGACAGTTATGAGAATTTTCAGTCTGTTCAGAGAACTGCACCAAAGCAATTGAAAAAAAAACTGTAACATCATGGGAAAAATCTAAACAAATCAGCCAAAATATCAGAAAGAGTTCTGTGTACTTCCACAATTCTGGTCTATCTTTGGGTACATTTTCAGATGCTTGATGATGCCATGTTCATCTGGTCAAACAATAATATTTAAGTATAACAACCATGGTAATGTCCAACCAACTTACTGTTCAGGTTGTGTGTGTTGTGTGTTCCAGAGATTCTTTTGTGCTAAATGTGCAAATAAACCTCAGACTAAAAGCAAAAGAAGATGCTGGTTAAAGCTAATAAGAGAGTGTCATTATCCACAATTAAACGAGTCCTGTACTGACATAGACTGAAAGGCCACTCAGAGAGGAAGAAGCCAATAAACCAAAAGCAACACTGAAATACCATGCAGTTTGGAAAGTGAGTCAGGGATTAACTTTTGGAGACATTTCCTATGGTGAAACTTAAAAATTAAAAAAAAAAAAAAATTAAAAAAAATGTTTTTAGTTGGTTACAATAACTTTTGTTAAATTTGGAAGAAATTGGATTCTTTCAAGCCTGAGAATGCCATCACAACTCTGAAATACAGTGGTGGAACCACCATGTTTTGGGAATGGTTTGATGCGTGAGGAAAGAACATGATGTGGAAACACTGATGCAACATCTGATATTAGCAAGGAAATGTAAAGCTTGAGTACAAATAGGTGTTACAGATGGACAGTGGCTCAAGCATGGCTTGATGCTTTGAAGTGGAATCACAAAGCCCTGATCTTAGTCCCACAGAAAATTTCTGGGCAGAGCTAAAAAAGTGTCTGAGCAAGTTGGGCTACAAACATGACTCATTTACATCAGTTCTGTCAGGAGGATTGAAACAATAAATTTCCAGAAACTTTCATGTGAAGCTTGTGGAGGGATGCCTAAACAGTTTGAACCAAGTCAGACATTTTAAAGGCAATACTACCAAATAGTAGGGAAATGTATTTAGACCTCTGACTTGGAAAAACATAATAAAACATTCTTTTTTAAAAATCTCTGATTATTCTGCTTATGTCAGATAGCATGAATTAGAAAACAAAGTTTGTGTCTTTTTAGACAATCTATACAAACATCTGGTTTACGTTGTATATAAAGGATTGGATCAGAAGTTCTAACACACCTGCCTTGGACCTAAATGTCATGTCAATTTCGGGCTTAATGATTTGTTTGACAGTTTTTGTAGTGCTACAACAAATAACTTCTATTATTTTAACAAAACTAGGAACACACATAGTTATCAGCAACCTCATAACATAATTCTGTCTGGATATTTGACAATATTCAAAAAAATGTTTTATAGTTACAAATTAACTGCTGTTCACTATGGCAAGTGTAAGTCAACTGGTCATTGGAACTGTACATCCAAATATTTTAGTCAGTTTGAGTTATACAGAGTCAAATGTATTCAATCCATCTGCAGTATTATTAATCGCCCTGGTTGTTCCACTCTCCTATTAGTTTGTTCATACTGGACCTCTGATAAAATACAACAGAACACAATCTTTGAAAGAGGACCCCTGGTGTTTTCAATTAAACATAAAAACATTTCAGGTAACACAATTACTTTTATCTTTATCTCTTTCCACACAAATGAAAAAATAAAATAAATGTAACAAGAGTATCTGCAAATACATGTTTTAATTTTCAGGCAGTGGAATTGGTGGGAAACATGTTACTCTGTTTAGACTTTTGATTACAAAGCCACCCTACGTAAATCAAAAAGGTCATAATATAGCTACATGAAACTGAGAACTTGGCACTAAAGCACGTTTTTGTTTCAGTTCACTGAAGAACAAAAATATGCCTTATAACATTTGGCTTTATTAATATTTCCTCTGTATTAACTGACAAACATTAACTTGCCTGCAACCTCTGTCTAATTAAGAAAAAACTCAGTCAATGCTTTTAAAAATATACAAAACCATTTGTTCTTATGACAGAGTTCAGATTTGTTTGTGTTTGATTTCTAAATTTACATAGTTCTGTATGCAGCATCTTTTAATAGGGAAAAATACTCCTGGGTATTTCAAGAAAACACACAGTATCCATCAGAATTACATGTGACTTATATTCCGCAGAATTTTCTCCTAAAAGTTAAAAGTTTTTGTTTTTTGGGTTTTTTTTTTTTGGGTTTTTTTTTGTTTTGTTTTTTTGTCATTACTATCATTTAAAGTTCAACATCCCATTCAATAGCCCAGAGCAGTCAGTAAGTTGTTTTCCTTGGGTTTGCCAAGTCCCCAGAAGCCAAGTCCTTCTTGCCACGACTCAGTTTATTTTTCTGGTTGGCTTGCTAAAACTTATTCAGGTCAAAAGATACTTTTGGGTCCAATCTGTGCAGTTTGCTTGATCTTGTTGCTTGTGGAATTTGTTTTTTTCTCACAATTTCTAACTGACAGATGGCATTGCAATCCTAGTGAAGGCCATGAGATGTGGTTATAAATGCTGCTATCTATCCAGCCTGAACTGTGTCCTTCTGCTCAGTTTTTAATTTAGAACATCTAGATCAAAACATGTTCACATTTTCTTCTGATGTGTCATCCATGAGATACTGTGCATATGTGAAAGTAGCTGACAAGTTCCATAAAGTTCAAAGGATGTCATCGAGTTAAACCCTATATGTTGTAATTCAGGAATGTCTTGACACAGAGAGGTAGTCGTTTGTATGTGAAATTTTGCATGGTGCAGGAAGTTACCTCATGCCTTAGCTATATCTGTATGTGTGGAGGTGTGAATGAGAATGTGTGAAGAACACATATGTTCTCTTCAGAGTGCTGTACAATGGTTTTGGTGCTCAAATGTGTGTATTAGGGTGTATTTTTTTTTCTTTTCCCTTTGAGAGATATTCGGCCTCCAGCCGAGTCAGAGAGGCTGACAGATGACTACAAGGTCACTTGCTCTCAAATCTGCGATCCTCTCTGGAGACGCAGACGCACTTCAGGGGAATGTCTGACTTATTTTTTTTTTCACTGCACTGACTCATCTCTATTCTCTCCATCTCTACATGCTGTTTTTCTACCCTTTCCTCCAAAAGTATTTTTCTACTTGGTTCATATCTTGTTTTCTCTCTATCTGTTAAAAAAACAAAAAAAAAACTTGCCTTATAAGGTAATAAGACCCTTTGCTGCTGTCATTCTGTTTTTTACTTGAACCCTATATGCTGAGTCGATTATTGTATTATTACTGGTGTAAACATTAAACAATATCATTCTAGGAGCATATAAAAGCAGCTATCTTCTGCATCGTTTTGGCAGTGCTAATATAGATGCTAACAAATAAAGAGTAAAAACTTTCATTTACCTTTGCAAATTAGCTTTACGTTGTTTCCACCTATTATACATCATAAATGAGATCAAAATGTATTGAAAATGCTGCAATCTCTATAATGGGAGTGAGCTACAGCTGTAGCAGCCCAGTGATACTTAAATTGTGAAGCCCTGAAAAACTCAGGGGAGGCCCAAGCGCTTTAATGCCAAGTAGACTGTTTACATGTTTGGCACATATTAAAAATAATAACCCACAAACATGAACAAAAGGAAAAGCTGGACTTTAATTGCATCATATTCTGCTTTCACATATAAATCTGCCTATAATAATTGTCTTGACTGAATAAAAATCAAATAAGAACATATAAGAAGATGGCATAATTTCTATTAAAACAGCCTATTACATATAATTATTTTGAACCTTAACATTTACTCATTACATTAACATCAAATGCTTAAAGCCATTCTTTGATCCACATTATGGTTCTGACAACATCCGAGTGATGTTTTGGGGTGACCACAGACTAGAAATTTGCAGTGGAATGAACTGGCCTTCCAGACATCATTGCAATGTATTTCTTTAGATGGTGTTCTTGGAAGGGAAAATGGGGGACAAAGCAGCTGAAGTAAAGAAAAACTTTGCAAGGTCCCTACTTTAAAAGATTGCAAAAAAGTCTTATTCCTTTGAAGAAGAGAAAAAGTAATTTGGTGCTCATCTGTTCTAAAAGAATAAATTTTTATTGTGTTCATAAATGATGACAAAAACGTTTCAGAGCCCCTTAATGAGATGAGCTGGATATAATCCCTCCAACCTGATTCAATGAAAGCAGCTCAGTTCAGCTGTTACTGCAGCAGCAAGAGAGTGGATAGTGTCAGGTTTGTAGAAGAGGACGCTAACTGTATGAAACATTGAAGAAAGGCATATTAATTACTTTGTAACATACATATGAGGAATCCTAATTGCATTTTAGAGGTTCAGTGCAGTTTTTTCTGATAGATATGTGTTTTAGATGTCTTCCTTCATGAGATTCGGGGCTACCCAAAAAGCACCTGGGGCTTCAGCCCCAAATGCAGAGGTCTAGTGACACTTACAGATACAGCAGCCCCAGCACTCACAAAGGTGTATGGCAAAACAAAAACAGTTAGGAAAACTGTTTGAAGGTTAAAAATGCATTAATACAGCATTCACACCAATCTGAAATCTTTGAATTATCTGGCTATAATGAGCTCTATGACAGACTATTACAGGGCTCTTCAGTTTCAGTGCTCAAGGGTTGGTGTCCTGCAACCTTTAGATGTGTCCCTGGTCCAACACACCTGAATCAAATGGCTAAATTACCTGCTCAGTATGCAGTCAATTTCTCCACAGTCCTTCTAATGACCTGATTATTTGTATTGAAGCAGAGACACATCTAAAAGTTGCAGGACACCAGCCCTCGACACCTGGAGTTGCAGACCCCTGGTCTAGCTGTTAGCTTTTCTCCTCAATGATATTTTCTCTCTTTCTCCAAACTCAGATTAATACAAGTTTTACATACAAGAGGTGATTTATTGACTACTAAACAGGAATTTACAGAAACCAGCTTTCCATTTAAGAGTCAAAATCTTTGTGAAATTGGAAAAAATGAAAAGTATTTTCTTATAAATTGCACTGATCTGTGTTTCCTGCTTTATTTCAGCCTCCTTTCAAAGTTGTTCCTCAAACAGTCTTCAGAAAGTAAGTTCAGTCGTGATATGTGTGGAAATGAGACCGTGGCTTTATTGATGCTTTGCACAGCAGCTTGAAAATGTTGGGTTAGAGGTTTTTTTTTTTAGCTTTTCCCAGCATGTTTTTAGAGGGAGTTGTTTTGAGTTTTTTTGCCAGACCTTTAATCACTCCAGAACTATTTCCATTCAGTGCAGATGCTCAACAGATGGCTTGAGCCCCTAAGATCAATCTACATTTGTAAAGTTACTGTTTGGCAAAAACCTGTTTCTAAAAAATCAATGCTGAACAAATCTTGCACCATAAAGATATTCATTTTCTCTGTGCAACGAAAGGTTAAAAAGAGCTTTAAAACAACTTTCAAACAGTGTTTATTTTCCTTTTAGATCGTCCTCTACAATGTTTTTCATAATAATAAAGAGTACTATAAATCAGATATTTAAGCTTTTTGTAAATGTACCTTTTAAATAAATCCCTAAAAACAAATGTGTGTAAAACACTTAAACACTCTACAGAGAAATGGTTACAAAATATTTAACAAGTTAAATTAGGAGGCAAGACAAAGAAATGTTGCAGTCCAGTTTGGCCCCGGTGATCGTCTGGCCTCCATCTAATATTGAAGAATGTTCCAGATTAGAAAGCTGACAGCAGCTAACTGTCCAGCTGCAGTAAGCCCTCCCCTCAGCCGTCACAGCCAATGGACCGGTGTAGATTAATCACCCCTCAGGACCTCGGCCAATTACAAAAGTCACCACTTATCTCCAGCCAGGGATGCCCTTGAGAAAACACACACACACACACACACACACGCATTCAAGCTGGGGACGCACAAAAATTTACACTCTCACCACTTAATTCAGTCTTCTGAGGGCAGCAGACCCGCTCAGTGCTGATGTTTATGGTTTCTATGAAGCTGTAAATCACCGTGGTAACAGCCAGGCAGATTTATGGCCGCAGATTGGCCACCAGCCTTTAGACAAACTGTGGCTCACTTGCTCACACGACTGTGCACCCGAGAGTGAAGATGATACAGCATTAAAGCTTCTTGTGGTAGCTTTTGACTTCCCATAACTTATAAAGTGTGAGTGGTGGATCATTTTAGCATCCCACTGTAGGGTTTAAAGTGTCTTTGTTTATTTGTTTAAAATATACAAAGACAGAGCACATTAATTAACATTTCTGTAAATATGCGACTTTAGCCAGATAGGCACATTTTCAGCTGTAGTCTCTGAAGCAGGTAACATGAGCAGTACAATCATTAAAATACAGTAGTTACAATACATTGAAATACAATGAACATGTAATAAAAAAAAGTACAATTTCAAAGCAAATGATCACACACTTCAGAATCCCTCAACCATAATTTTAAATTTCTTTTAAAAGGAAGGTAAGTGTTCTGCTCGCTGAACTCTACTGGAAGAATATTCCAGGTGGGAGTAGCTCTCAACAAAAGGGCTGCCTGCCAAGAAGGAGTCCTTTTGTTTGGAAGTATACAGTCCCTTCTACTGAGCCAAGACATGCAGGATCTTATAAGACAAGCATCTTTGAAGTTAACAAAATTATCCCAGCTCAATAGATTTTGATTTGGAATGCTATAACAGTGACAATGAGCATTCGTCTTTCTGTCTAGTACTTTCACAGCCTGATGGGAAACTTTGTGTACCGATTTTAATCTTGTACAGGAAGCTTGTGCCCAACTAGTCAGCCACTAAGACAGATGTGACGTGATAATGGCATTAAAATACAATGTTGCTTCTTTTGTTGACAATGAGTTTCTGATGCAATGGAAATTTGATAAGTCAAATTTTTCTGTGTTCATTACTGATTTAATTTGTTTTTTAAATGTAAAATTTTAATTAATCTTTAATTCAAAATAGTCGTATTCAGACACAACTGTCAACTTTTCTCTGGTAACATAGACATCAGGTTTTGCAGTATCCACTGACCTCTTTGTAAAAATCATACATAGTGTTTTCTTAGTATTTAAATGCAGACAAGAGTTATTCAACCATTCAATAACCAGGGTCACTTCTGCTGTTAGCCTATCTGCAGCTTAGTTGCTGCATGAACATAAATGACTGTCATTTGCATACATTTGGATGCCAGACTCATTGCATACAAGTGGAAGATCATTTATGTAAAGATTATACAGCAGTGGTTCTAGGATAGGTCCTTGGTGGACACCAAAACTATAACTACTGGCAGATGATACATCACTGTTTGCCCTTACTCTCTGAGTTTTACCTTCAAGATAAGACTTTATGTATTTGATGGTATTAGGGGAGAAGTTATACTGAGAAAGCTTGGTGAGAAGGACACCATGATCCACAGTAAGGCTTTTTTTTTTTAGATCTGCTGCAACAACTCCACCCTTATCAAGCTTAAATCTAATATTCTCCAAGAGAAAGTATATTGCAGTGTCTGCTGAACTGTTCGATCAAAACCAAACTACATGGAATGCAATCCAAAGGATTTATCAGTTTTTTTTCTGCTATATGTTTCTCTGCTATTTTAGACAAAACATGTGATATGCTAATTGGCCTGTAGTTTGCTACTTCCAAGAATTTATCTGCTTTGTATATTGAGATTATTATAGCTTCTTTTCATGTTCCAGGAAATATGTTTTCACTATAGGATCTGTAAATAATTGTCAAATTTGTTCAGACAAGCATTCATTGAATGTTTTCAAAAACATTATGTCTAGACCCTACACATCCTTGGCTTTGAAGTTCATCAAGGAATTTATAATTGTTGTTACTTCTGTTACAATAATTTCCCATAATTCAAAAACAGCTCGATTGTGATCCACTGGAAACATCCTCAAATCAGTAGGGAAGCTCTGTTGCAGAGTTTGCACTGACTCCACAAAGTAAGAATTAAAACTTTCTGCCATTTGAGCTCTGTCTTGTGTAATATTACCTTTCACAAAAAAATTGTAGGAACCTTTTTCCTACCTTATGTTTCTCAGTCAGTTTATTCATATTCTCCCAAATCAGTTTGGAATTACAATTTGCATGGTCAATAATATTAACAAAAAAAGCTAGCCTTTGCATTCCGTATTTCTCTTGTAACCTTGTTTCACAGCCCCATAACATTTAATTTATCAGTGGTCAGCTCTGATTTTATAGCTGCCTTCAGTGTCGCATCACGATCCCTCATCAGTAATTCACCTCCTATCCCTAGAAAGGTGTGTTTTGTCTATGGCTGGGTTTTATTTTCCTCAAAAAAGTATTCATTACATGTTTACACAGTACAAGTTGAACTCCACAGCAACAGTTAGTAAGTCAGTTCTCTGTCTCTCACAGAAACAAACTCTGGATTTATTTAGGAAAGACACAATTAAATTAAAGTAATCTTTAGGTATCCATGAAGCATTTGTTGTAACTAGAGTCTTTAATGCACATAACAGAAATGTCAAGGTGAGGGTTCAAGTTTAGTTTTGTGAAAAACATGCCCTGGTGTCATACACGTATTGAACCTGAAGGAGATCTATTTGTGACAATGACTGGGACTAAGTGGGCGTTCTTGCAACAAAAACAGCATTTTTATTAGTTTTGTTTTGTCTTACCTGTATCCATTTTGTTTTTGATGCATCATTATGACCTTGGCTGTGGTTATGTAAGCAGGGAGCCACTGTCAGGAACTGTCCACAAACAATAAAGCTGTGAAGGCCTGCCGATTCAGACCATATGTCTGCTGACGCTGGCAATTTGACATTTTTAAATGGTAAAAAAAGTAAACTGTTATTCCAGCCAGCAAAATAGGGGTATGTGTTTTTGTAATTGACCAGTGGTCAGCATAATAGAATTTTTTACACTCCCTCCCCTCCTCTGTCCTGTCTAATGTTGGCTTCCACTATCTGACGCATTTTCGTTAAAGAAACTTTCTAAACACAACAGCATAAAATGTCTTGTCTTCTTGACAATGTTTGCTGAATTTTTCCAAGGTAACTCCCCTCATATGCAATGATCCTCCACCTCCCAAGGTACTGTTGTCTTGGTTTCCTTTTAGGTAAAAGATAATTAATCCTTCACTTTTCTGTCTCAGCAGGAGAAGATTATCTTTAGAGATAAGGAAACTTCCCCAAAGAGAAGCTAAATAAACTAACAATAATTAAAGAGCTCACAAGGGAATTTTTTAGACCATAAAGTAGGGGTCCATATGGAAATGTAATCCAGGGCCAGCCACATTTATCAGCACACTGGTAAGGATGTGGCTAAAGCCCTGAAATACATGAATGTTTTAATGCACCATAATAAACTATTTTATTTTTTTAAATCCAACCTTTGAGTTTTAAGTACATTTATTCAGTGGTGTGGGGGATGAGAGCAAATTCCCATTTCAAGAAATAATTAGTCCCAGGTGTCACAAATATTGTTACTCATATCAATTTCTATGACTACATCTACATAGGTAAAGCATTTTCTTCTTTCTGTTTTACTTTTTGTTAAGTTAATCAAAGTTTCTAAGGACTTGTACTTAGTGTTCCATGACTTTTTTTTGTTTCTCTGGTGTATAAATGTTATGTAACACTGAAGCCCCTTTAATTTTATCCACTGGTAACTAATCTGAGTGAAGACCCAAATTTATCTTTCCACCACTGACATTTAGAATGATCCTCCAAAAGAAAACTCTGAGATTATTGTTAAAGAATTAAAGCAAAAAGCTGACATCATGGGTATCAGAAAGTCTCCATAACGATATTATATTTTATTGTTTTGGAGACAAACCAGTAAAAAGCTTTTTCTGTCCTACCATCACAAATGCATATATTAAGTATGAACATGTTGAGTTTATTAAATTCACAAAGAATAATTGTGGACCTCAACAACTCTGTTTTTATTCCTGGGAGACAAGTATAAACCAGATGGGAATGCCCATGAATAAAATGGTTCAGGAAGGAAGGGTTCTGTGTCCCAGAGATAAACCTATTTTGTTCAGAACAAAACCAAAAGACTTTATGAAGATGTTAGTCTCAAGACAACATTTATTGGGGCCTGCCATAGCAATGCATGGGAGGCACCTATTACTCTCCACCTCGAAACTGCTTTCTCCGTTAATGCGGCCCGAACCATAGCGTGCACCCCCACAATATATATATCAAAAATTCCGGCTCGTTCTCGAGATGTGTGATATTACTCAACTTTTCGTTTCGAGTTACCATGGCGACGTAATTAGCAAAAAACTACCCCATACAAAGTCAATGAGGCGAGGTCCTGAAGACATCCTTAAAAAAACACTATTTTGGAGAATTTACTGTGTCATCATGGTTTCGCCTACAAACTCCATTCAACACTCAGTTTGTAGATACGTCCGTACTGTGTTCAGAAGTGAAGATGGTATGTTGATACCTCTGACGGTTTTTCCACAACACGCCTCACACTTTGGCAGGCCCCTTTTTAAATTTCTTCAGAAATTTTCTTGTTGTGAATTAGTGCTTTATAGGAATAAAAGGAGTAAGCCAAAACTGTAAAAGAGTGTTATTACTTTACAGTGCCTCAATTCCTGAACTAAATTGATCTAAAATGGACAAGGAGTGTTACTATTGGAAACATGTCTAAATATAAACATCCAGTCTTTGGCTTTAATGGCCATTGTTAAGGATGTAGGAGAAGGCTTTCATGTAATCCTGACTCAGTCCTGTGTAGAAGAATGAAAAGATTTTTGTAAACTATGTTGAGAAGCTTGCAGAAGAAACCTAAAACATTTGATCAAAGACATAAAGTTTAAGGACAGTTCTACCAAATACTAATGAATTGAAAGCACAGTCTAAATTTTTAGAAAGTTTAAAACTATCTCTAAAGAATTATCTTTGAAAAATATCCAACATCCAACAAATCCAAATTATTTTAGTAATCCTAATGGACGAAAACAACACAATCTGGTATGATTCTAATGTCAGACAATTTGAAAAAAGATTAGTCTTTTTATACAATGTGTGTAAATATCTGGTTTTAGCTGTATAGTTCTGTTTACAAAAAATATGCAGATTTATGTATGTGGAATAGAATATTCACATATATATTATGAAATATTTACCTTAGTACTTGTGTGACATTTGCCATGCACATATTCATGCATGCATAATATACAGACTATTTGAAAGAGCCCATATAGTTTATGTACATCATAGTCATATTCACATTCAGTATTTTAGAATATTATTGAAAACTCCATTATTTCAGTAACTCAGTTTAATAAGTGAAACACAATATATAGTTTATTACACACTGACAGATGTTTTCAAGCCCTTTTTGCTGCTGATTGTGATAATGGATTATGTTTAATAATAGCTGCTTAAAGGCTGTTATTTTCAAAAGGTACTTTTAATCTTTAAAATGAGCCCCATTGAAGTGCATATTCTAACTTATTAAATATGACCAATAGTTGTGCTATATATGCTTTTTCTGTATTAATATTTATAACAAAACATTTTTTCATATTCATTGCATTTGCAATGCCTGAAGAAAAAATTTTTCCAACCAAAACTAAAGAATGAAATCTAATCAGAACATTTTATGCATCAATAAAATCTAATATAATTGTCTTATCTAATATAATTAGATAAACCTGGACTGCCATGGGAGAATATGTAGGATTTGTCAGAGAGCAAATAATAAAATGGAAGGGTAAATCACTGTAAATTGCTGTTTTTGAATGTCTTAAGATCAGTAAATAAAAGAAGTAAACAAATGTTCATAACTGTCTGAGATCATGTCAAGATACTGGACAGCCACAAATGCTGCAAAAAAGAAACCAAGACATTTAAGGAGATGCCTCAAACAAAGAAAAACCCATAAAACATATAACACTTTGACCATTTACTGAACTTACTGAATTATTATAAGGTGTGTTCAAACATTTGTCTAAATAATAAACAGATGTATGTTTTGTGTAGCTTAATAAGTAACCCTTTATTTCTGTGTGTGTGTGTGTGTGTGTGTGTGTGTGTGTGTGTGTGTGTTTGCATCAAGGAGCAGAGTTTTCTTTCTTCCTTATCATCATCCTTGCATCAGCAGAGTGTTACTGAAACCTGTCCCACAGTAGTTCTTCTCAGCTCTCTTCTGCCTTAGGAATCAAATGTAGCTGCTGTATCCACAACATGCATTGAAATTCTTTTGGTTTTTGTTTCAAAAAAGTGTCCTTAAAATACACTTAGTCTATTAAGTCTTTGTTAGAAAAAGCCAAATAATTTTTTTTTTGCCTGACAAACAAATCCGACTTTCCCCAAGACTTTCTCCACTTTCAGAGCAGCAGCTCCAATACAACAGAGCTCTTCTTGCCTTATGTTTTTACATCAGTCACTTGGTCTGTGTTTGTTTGTGTGATTGTATGGGGAGCTGCAGCCAGGGACTGAATGAATGAAGCTCGGCGTCTCTGCCACTAACATGCTTCATTAGTGGAGATAAATGCAGCCAAGCCAGCAGACGGATGCAGTCTGACCAAACAGATGGACCAATGGAGACCATTCAGGAAGACGTGAGTAGAGACAGTTGGTAAAAAGAGGGGTGGGTCAAGGTCATGGGATCTTTAGCACCTATATCTAATTTTATTTCCAAAACAAGATACAGATACATCAAATAGTGAAAACCCAGGCATGGTTACACAAGGTGAAACATGAAAATAAATGTATATGTTGATATGATATAGTCACTGAAAAAAATTAGGACACCCCTTTCAATTCTTTTGACAAAAAAACAAACAAAAAAAACCCAATCACAAAACAATATAAAATCTGTTTTAAAGGAGTGGTGACATCACTGTATAACCTATTGCATGTAGTTGATATTGCTGCATCTCCTAAGAATTTCATTTTAAAAAATAACATCACCTTTTTGTAGATTGTTGTTTTGGCAGGTCAGATTTCCCTCCTCGGTAAAAGGTTGGGTACAGTAATGATATGTGGCTCTACCTCGTTGACTTCACTCTGATTGGCTACAACCATATTTGGGAAACTCTTCAGTAAAATGTGCTGAACATCGTCTCAAACTGAGGTTATAATTGTGTGCTACTTCCCCCATAAATTAACTTCAGCCACTCGTCTTTGATTCTCTGATCCTTCAGGAGTAGGTGGAAGCTTCCATCCGTTTTGGAGCTTCCTCAGACATAACAGCTCTGCTTTTTAGTAGTCATCCTCTTCTCAGGTGGAGTAGCCAGACATACTAGCGCGATTTAGCCCTTAAATTAGCCGGTGTATCAGCTTGGGGGGACCCCGGCGGGTAGGGGCGTGAAGTATACTGAAGCAGGAGGGGTGTCCCCCAGGTGGTCTGCACCATTGTATGAAAGGTGTGTGAGATGGAGTGAATATCCTTGGAAGGCAACACCTGAGCATGTTGCAAGTTGCTTAGCATGTCCCCCACTTGTAAATTGTTTTCCATGCAGTGGAGTCGCTGATCTTAAGTTACTTTGAGTTCTTTGAGAGATAAGCTGCTACAATCTTTCTGAAGGCTTTAGACTGTTTTTTGGATCTTCCCATGGTGTTCACTCTCTCTTCAACAGCGAGAAACACATCAAACTAAACATCTGAGGTTTAAACAGGGCAAACCTGAGTAATGATCTCCTAATCATGTGCTCCAGATGTGATACAAATGTAGTTTTAGCCATTTTATCAGTCAGTAAATGAGATGTACCAATTTACTCAGAAATGGCATTTTTATTACAATTAACAGAAATCCTCCTTATTTTCAATGTGTAGTTTTAATATTTGAATTTCCATTGTTATAACTGATATTTAATATCCATATGTCCAAATATGTAAAAAACAAAACAAAATTTAAAAAAAAACAAAAAACAAAAAAAAAACACACACCCCCACCCTGAGAGTGGCTGTCGTAGGGAGTTCAGATTTTTATGCTTGTCCACCTTAGAGTGACAGAATGAGAGGGAAACAGAGGGATCCACTGAGGGAAATGACAACTTCTTTAAAGGAGGAGTGTTGCTTTGACTCATCCTCATCCAACATGATTTCACACTTTCTTGTTAAGGCGTACACGCACATCAAGGAGAGAGGCACAGTGTCAGAGCACATTGCTTTTAAAAGGCTGCGGAGGGTGGAGAAAATGGTGTTAATGGGTCCAAAATGCTTTTAACACTCCTACCTACACAAGCCAGACTTCTTCTTTCTCTATCTTACTTTCAGTGCCACAATTATGAATCTCCCGTTTGAAATTTAGGATGACGCAAAACCACTTGCCTCAGAGGCATTTCCAGAAGCTTTGGTGGTAATGCACCATGTTGATTGCGAAACATCATCATTATGAAAAAATAAAAGTTGTTCTGGACTGTTTAAGTGAATTCATCAACCACTTGAGTGCATCCAGTTTGTAATGCATTGGCATTTCAACCTGTTTGTGATAGACATGTTTTCCACCATCAAATTAACAGCTGGAGAAAAATCCATAAAATCTGAGAAGTAGGCAAAACCTCAAAGCTGATAGAACTTCAATGTCTAAAGAAAGCTCTGTTGATAAGGAGTTAAAGATGGTGCTGCCACTTTGAATTCCCTGAGCCCTTATGTTCATCTATGCCTATTGTGTCACAACCTTTTTAAACAATCGATTTCCTGGTTAGAAGCCTTCAAAGAGAAAAGATCAGGAACCAGACACTTGCCTGTAGAAGTCACCTAATAGAGGACATACAATATTTATGTATATCAATTGTAGCTTTCTTATTTATTTCACAAAACTGCTTTGTCATGTTCAGAGTTGTTGTGGGGGTTAGTTTTATTCCAGTTGTGAATGGGCTACAGATGAGGTTCACAATAGATGGGTCACCACTGCACCAACAAGCAGAAACAGAACCTATAAGTAGCCTCAGAGTTGTGTCAGTTGATTGAGCACCTGACACAAACACAAACTTGGACTAGAACTTCATTCAGATTTCATACTGAAACTCCTACTGGCAGTCAAGCTAAAGATTTTCTTGATAACGCATTAATAGTTTTCCACAGACCAGAGGATGTCGTAATATGGGCATTGTACCTCGCCCTTTGTTGGGTGAGTGGATCTCCAGTTGATGTGTCATTTATACATGTGTGTGGAATTTGTGTTGACCTCTTTTAATCCCCAAAATGGGAGCATTTTCATTGGTTACTATTAAATAAGTTGTGCTTCAGCATTTGTAATTTCTTGTTGGCTGTTTGAAATATAACCTCTATAAACAACAGCCATTGCATTCACTGACTGTCTGCTGGCATAGAGAGCTGTTTCATCCCTCAGCACCAGGCTTCTGTTTGATATATTCTTTGAAAAGGTAAATGTATTGTATGCAAAAGCTTTATCTAAGAGCTAAGATGGTTTTCCAATAAGAAAAACTTGAAGTACAAACCACAGAATAGTTTTCTACATTATAAAAGAAGCAGCTAAGTGTGTCATGTATTTTTGTCTTCATCCTATCTGATCAAGTGTCTAAAGGGCCTTCTGAGAATTAATAGATGAGTGTGTTTGCTAGTCTTGATGACTCCAAGCCCTGTTGAATAACTCTGTTATTATCTTAGAAAAACATCAGGTAGATCAAAGGCAGCAAAAAGAGAGCTAAGAGGCAAAACAATTTCTTTCCTTTGAAAACCGAATAGCAGAAGCAATATCTCTCTGACTCAGGATATGAAAACTGATCCAGGAGTTTCCACCAACATCATCAAAAACAGGTCAGACACTCATTGTAAATTATTTAGCTGATCATCATAGTGGGAATGCAGTCTGAACTTAATGCAGTGATTTTGTGTGAGTCTTTGAGACATAATTGTACACCTAGGCCAGGTGGATTCATAATTCTTCTCTCAGCAGCAGGAGTTTGTTTTTGTGCGTTCTGTGGTTGCTGAAAGCTTTGAGTTATGGCAGTCCAAACGAGGTGTCAGAGAGCAGACTTCCTATCGCAGAGCCGATAACCTGCCTGCCGCGGTGACCGTGGTGATACACACACACACACACCCACACCCACACCATACACACACATCTTTGTACTTCTATCCAGACTGTGGACTTTGTATTGACTTCCATTCATTTTAGTAACTGCATGCCTAACCCAAACATTTTCCCGAACCCTAAACTTAACCAAAACTTAATTCACACCATGGTTGATCATCATGTTCACACAAACACACACATTCACTTTTTTTTTTTTTTCCTTTCAAGGACGGGAACAGTTTTCATGATTTTGTTTCCTGTGTTATGTTTATCTTCTCTGATATTTTTCTTTCGAAATCAGAAAAAATGTGTGGCTTTTTGTTTGAATCCACCTTGGTCCATGTCTGTGCTTCAGACTGATGTTCATCTCACTAACTAACAGTGTGTAATTTGTCTTTTTCTTAACATGAAACAGGGCCGTTTCTAGCTTTGTTGGGGCCCATGGCAAGATGTTGTTTGGCCCCTGGTTCTCCCTCCATTTTTGCTAAACTGCAATGGAAAGATTCCTATTTCATTGGATGATTAATGAACATGTCACTATTATATTCATGAGATAAACAGGCTGCAGCTATTATAGCCCCTAATTAAAACTGAATGTCTAAAGGCAAGCAAGATAAATTAAAAATCATACAAATAAAACAAAATCTCCCATATGTCAAATAATGAAATGGATATTAATTGTTTTTATGTACATTTTTATTATGAATGAAATACACGCAGAACAAAAGTGTAAGAATATTACTAATTTTGGGATGAGTAAGGAACTTTACTACAGGAGAACTTTGGATTTGTTAAAATTTGGCCATTGCACATTGTGAACATGATTTTTTGTCAGGAATAAATATATTTTATCATGCCACAAAAGTACCAGCCATAGTTTATCATTGTGGCTTATTTTATTACTGCATACTATATTTATGTGTAAACAAATAAGGAATGCATTTTATTTAGTTAATTTAGATTTTCCTTAAATCAGGCTCAACATTCAGCTCTAAGCCCCCTATCGGCTTGTTAGGCATTTGCATTTGCTTAGTCTATGAACAGCAAGAGACAGCTCTCACATAAAACCAGTGAACTGACATGACGCCACCTTTTAATCAGTCCAGTAGGTTTGTCAACGACCAATCAGTGGTCACAATTTGTCCCAAAGTGAAACCCCCCTTACCTGGTGGAGTACCCTTCACAGTGATTAGATCTTAAACAAATGGAGCGGCTCTAGGATGTGGTAGAATGGTAGATTTGCATCATGGATGTGCAGCCAAAAAATCTCCAGGAGCTGTGTGGTGTGATCATGTCAATGTGAACCAAAATCTTGCAGAAATATTTCTGACACCTTCTTCCATCCATGCCAAGAAGAAACATAAGCAGTTCTGAATGCAATAGGATGTCAAACCCTGTACTGGAGAAGATTTGGCTAGTGAGTGTAAACATTTACTCCTTACAGAGGATGCAGTCTGCACTTGAATTGTACTGAATGTTCTTTAATATGCAATAGGATAATTTTGTTGTGCTTGAAAGTTTTTACAAATTTACAATTCCACAAAATCCTCACTATAAAACTGGTATCCTAGTTAATTAAGTGAGACTCAGTGTTACTGGTATTTTGTTGAATAAAATGATCTAATACATTTTTTATTTAAAAATTTAATTTCTTGTATTTGGCTGAAAGGGTGGTAGCTAACTGAGAAACATTTAAGTTTACTGGCCTGCAGCAGTTTAATTAAGATTATTTTATTATTGTGATTTTTAGAAGATTTTTTTGTGATCAAACAAGACAGAAGTGCATTGTAGCAAAGATGGACCTTGGTATGTTTTAAGAAAGCTCAAAAATCAGTTGATAAGTTTATTGTCACAGCAAAACACAGTGATGGTAGTAATATGGTTTGGATCTGGCTATTTCTGGTTATCATAACCTACCTATCATTCCATGTTACTTTGTTCTTAGGTTATGTTTTTCCATCAATAGTTCCTCTTTACACATAAACTGAACTTAAAGTGCTGGGTTTACTGTACAGAACAATACTACAACCATATAGCATAAGGTAACATGCCAGTTTTGAATTGCCTGTGTAGTTTTTCTCAGGGCCAGTGCTTGACATCCAGTACAGAGAGCTGATAACAGTTTGTCTGCTCAGATACAAGGTGATGAGTGTCGCACTCAAGGTTTTTCCTGCAGACTGATCCATTGCTTGAGACAGGCGTCTTGACTCACCTGCAGTTGTACAATGAGCACAGGATGACTGGCAGCATTCCTTCCTACTTCTGGTGCCAGCCTTATAGGCTGTAGAGTCTTATAGGCTGTTGCCTGGAAGTTTAGCTCATTTTTCTCACAGCAAGAAAGATGTAAATCCCTTTGGAGGCTTAGGTATTTATGTTGTGTAATAAGGTTTAGACTAAGTGTCAAAACCTTTTTTAGGTGTAGTTGAAATCGGATTATAAGACGAACCTGTATAAAAACAACTTTTTTCTCTCATTGTCTGACATTAACTTAGACTAAATGTTCTACATTCTACTTTGGTTAGAATTACCAAACACATTTGTATTTGCTATACATTAGAATGAGAGAGAACTTCTTTGAGCATATTTTCATTACGCTCATCAGATTCAGAGGTTTACATTCACCAAAACTAATGTGCCTTTAAAGCCCCAATGATCTTGGCTCTGTAAGTCTCTGATGGGTTAATTCACAGCATTTAAGTTAGGTTGAGGCACATCTTAAACATTCTGCTTTCTTGTGTGACATCATGAAAAAAATCCAAGGAAATAGCCTATGATATCAAGACGAGAATAGTGGACCTCCATAAATCTGGTGCATCCTTAAGAAAACATTTCGAGAGAGTTGAAGGTGCCATGGTCATCTGTTCAAATAATTATACACAAGTATAAACACCATGGAAATGTCCACCAACCATACTGTTCAGGAAGGAGACAGTTTCTGTGTACCAGAGATAAATGAGTTTTAGTGCAAAATGTGTGCATCATTCTCAGGACAAAAGCAAAAGACTTAGTGAAGATGGTGGCTAAAGCTGAAAAGGGAGTGACGCTTCCCACAGTGAAACAAGTGTGTTGCCAACATGGACTAAACGGCCACTCAGAAAGGAAGAAGCCATCACTGTAAAAGAAAAATAAAGAAGCCTTAATGAGCTTCACTGCATTTTAAGGGAGAAAAGGGTACACTTATGAGTCTAGGGACACAATGAAAAATGAGGGTGGCGGTGTTATATTGTGTGGGTGTTTTGTTGCAAGAAAGACTGGTGCTCCTCACAAAAGAGATGGCCTCATAATGAAATAATGTTATGTAGAGCAACATCTTAAGTTGCTAAGTTAAAGCTTGGGCCCAAATGGGACTTCTAAATGGACAATGGCCCTAAGCATATCAAATAAGTTATGAAGCAGTTTAAGGTCAACAAAGTAAATGTTTTTGAGCAGTCTTTACAAAACTCTGAACTCAATGCCATAAAAAAAAAATTTAAGCACAACAATTCTCAAAGGAGAAATGGGCCAAAATTTCAGTAAACTACTGTGAGAAGCTTGTGTAAAGATACACAAAACAAATATTTGACTCAACTTATACATTACTTTGTAAAAAATAAAAAATGTATTAGTTAATGGTTTCATTTAAAAAAAATGCTATAAGAAGAGTTAGTATCTGGCCATAAAGATTACTATTTGTTTCCTGCTACTGACATTGTGCACAGTATCCTCACATCTTACCTTGCTACCTGTGCATTTTGTGTCCACTTGTCCACTCTAACCTTTGTATTTTCCAGGTCAAAACAAAGGTCAAAGTTTAACAGTACCAATAAAAACAAGAATAGATGGATTCTGGATTTTTATATATATTTAATTTGACAAGATGGAAGGTCTGGTTATGCAGCTGTAAGCAGCACCATTTTTTTTTTTTTTTTTTAATAACTTCTTAATCCTTGAAGTGTCATTGGGGGCTGCTGCCTAGCTACACTGACAACAGGCAGCTGGTCCATCACAGTGCAACACAGAGACACACAGGGCAGACAGCCATGCCCACAGACACTAAACCCTAAGGGCAACTTAAAGTGTCAAGTTAACTTAACGTGTATTTTTTTTTTTTTTTTTTTTTTTTTTTTTTTGGACAGTGAGAGAAAGTCAGAGAGAACCCATCCATGTACAGGAGAACAGGCAAATTCCACACAAAAAATGGACTCAGCAGAGATTTAAACCCAATAAACTCTTGTTTCAAGGCAATAGTACAAGCAAATGCACTACTGAGCAATTCTCAGGAGTTCCAGTGCAGAGTATAGTTTGCAGAGCAAATACAGAGTCATGCAGGAAATCCAATTAATCAAATCTTAAAGGAAAAGCACATTTCAGGTTACTCAGCCATTAATTCTTTGTCATCTCTGAACAATGTATGGTTTCGTCTGTGTATAATCTCTGCCGCAGACAAAATACCTTTTCAGCTCAGTTCTTACTATGGATTTCTACAACATGTAATTGTTCCAAAGCTCCTACTTTTTAAAACAATTCAGTCTTATTCCTAATTGTGCAGGAATAAGACTTTCTGTGTGAGGAGTGTGCATGGTCTCTCCACATTCTGACTTGTGCCAGCAGTTTAAAACAATGCATGTTAGGTTAAATGGTGTGATCTACCAACAGTGTATGCTGTGTATCTCTATGCACGTTAGTCTGTAATTTTTTTATAACTTTTTTCTGGCGAGATAAATTTGTTTGACTGTAAAAATCACTGGAATTAAGACAAGACTTAATGAATGTAGATGGAAAAGGTCTTTTAGCTTATGCACCATATGATTCAGGTTATTAAGTAGTCTTTAAGAATAAAGAGTTCCACGAGGTTACGGACAAAATGAACTCCTTTTATCACACTTTGACACGCATGCGCACACACACATACACACACATAGTATGTATTTCAATCTTCACAAGGAGTATGCATTGACTTCAATTTTTCATTCATTTCCATAGCCTAACCCTGACCCTTACCCTAAACCTAACTATTGCCAGTACATGCCTAACCCTAAACCTAACCTAAAACCTAAACTCAGTTCATTGTCAGTCCTGAACCTAACACCTAACCCTAAAACAGCACTTCTTCTTATGGGGCCTGGGCTTTGGACCCCATAAGGAACAGTCAGTCCCCACCACATAGTATTTGTTAGAAAAATGGTCCTTATAAGGTATCAAATACAAGGACACACACACACCCACACACACTTACACCCACAAAGAGAGCAAGCTGAACCACTTTCATCAAATTAAAGTAAATCTGGCGCCTTGAGGCTTTTGTTGTTTGTTTCTTCCTGGATTCCTCCTTATTGTCTTTCAGAGGTCTCCTTGCCCTGTTCAGTTGCCAATATGATGGTGCTATAAATTTTGTTTCTAACACCCAGCACTTTTAAGAAATAAATTGTTGCTTGTCTCCATCCCGGGTATAATTCATCAGTGAATGCATCCCAAAGCCATGGAGTGTGAAATATCCCAAACAAGAGAACAGCTGTAACATATTATCACTCTGAGTACACATCAACCTGCTTCCATAGACTACCAGTCTGAAAAAGAAATCATGAAGAAGTCCTACAGCTTTACTCTCGTTGATGCAAAATAGCTCAGAGACAGACAGATATCTCACCTCTTTACTTACACTTTATATTAATCATTTATTTAATGGAACAGTTTGGATCTGAGAATGTCATTTTTATTGGACTATTTTGAACGTGCGGTTGAAGACCGACAAGTATGGAGCTCCCTTTTCTCACTATGTCTGCATATTCCTCACATACTGTCATTTTCTATAATTCAAAGGAATATCTAATATTCATACCTAAATGAAAGCTGTTCTATAATGTAGGGTGAAAGAAGGGTAGGATGGGAGCGAGGGACAGGGATGAAGGAGCTGAGGTTTGTGGTGAACACAAGAATGATGGTGAGGGTGTTGTAGATGGGTGACTGCTTATATCTATGTGTGGTTGAATGACTTTAAAATATAGTGCTTTGCAAAAATGTTTGGTTTCCTTGAACTTCTCCATATTTTGCCACATTGGAACCGCAGACTTTAGTGGGTTTAACTGTGATTTTATGTGATAGACTGACACAAAGTAGTGCTTAACTGTGAAGAAGAAAGAAAATGTTACATGGTTTTAAAATTTTTCACAAAACAGAAGAAAATAGTGATGTCCATTGGTATTCAGAGCATACAAAGGCCATGATGGCAGCATTATGGTGTGTGCATGCATCACGCTGAACACCAATGCACACCGCACTATTTTAATTTTTTATTTAGAAAACACTCATGAAAACCATGCATCATTTTCCTTTTACCTCCCAAATGTGCACTACATTTTATTGACCTATATACAAAATATGAACAAGTTCAAATGATTGCTGGTTGAAATGTTTGAAATATTCAGTCATAGGAAGGAGTTGTGACAGAAGTGAGGTCAACGTAATCTAAGTGAAATCTCCATTGCTTCGTATCCATAGAAGCATCCCACTAAAGGGCAAAAAGAAATTTTGCTGCCATTACTGTTTGTTTGGTGGAAATTGGTGCAACATTAAACTGTCATAGAGAGAAATGCTATCTCTCATGATGGAAATCAGCCTCTGATGGAAAAAAACGCCATGCCAGATTGACAGTAACCCTCCTGTGTTGGTGATGTAGGCCATTGCTGTCTTGCTACATCGTGTCTCAGTTGAGGGTCATATTCTCACCACTCTTTTCTACACGCCTCAGTGACTTCATCGGCTCTCCTCCACCTCCTCATCATCTGTCCATGTGTCGCTTTTTCTCTCTGTGTATGTGATTTTTTTTTTTCATCTCTGAGCCTTTTCTCTGTCTGTTTAAGCCTTCTCTTTCCAAAAACTTCCTTCACTCCTTTCTTCAACTCCTTTAGTTAAACACTGTCTGTCAGGAATAACTCCCTACTCATTGGATCCATCATTGGATTTTTTTTTTTCTTCTCATCTCAAGTGCTGTCCATGCTAATTAAACAAAAAAAAAAAACAAAAAACCTCCACCCTATATTAGCTCATGCCTTTGGCATAAATTTTCCTCCCACCCATTTTTCACTACAAATATAACTCATTTCTAACTGACAACAAGCTGAGCAGTTTATATGAACTCTACTCAATTTTGATAAATTATAACAATTTATATGTGTTGTTGAGGCTGTGCAAAAATAAAAGGCTATTTGTCCTAAGGGACTTTTTTTCAATTGCACCTAATTGAAATATTTGTGAGGTATTATTTGGCTAAAAGCATTTTTGACAGTACTAATGTGTTAGTCAAAAATGCGATTCTTCATGTCTTATAAGTGATTTGTACCTGCACAGATCATCTCAATATGTAATATGCAGTGACATTCCATTAGGTAAAGCAGATCATAATAAATGCATTGTCTAAAAGTAGAGAATATCAGCTTGTCTTGAAGTTCAGAAAGACGTTTGTTGAACAACCTTTGTCTATAATTTCATGGACCTGTCCAAGAAAGAGGGTGACTGAAGCCCATCCTCTGCTGCCATCCCATCCCTCTTGCTAGCTGATGTTTGTTCCCACAGTTTTTTTTTGTATGTTTTTCAAATAAAATTGCTAGACTAGTTAACAGGAGACCACATTAGAGTTAGAAAATGGTGGAGAGTGACCCAAAATGTAGGCATAATAAATTTAAATAGAGGATAATGATTAGTAGCCGTAGATAACTGGAACTGAACAAAACATCTGCAAGCGCATAAAAAAAATAAAATAAATAAAATTAAAAAAAAAAAATAAAAATAGAAAAACATCCATACTTAGACAGCTGGAGAAGAAGAAAGCAAGTGTGAATATGAACATGTCAAGCCCTCTATATAAGTGATTAAGACCACACTAGGATAATAAAAAGTCAGATTGAATGAGACTTTCAGTAGGTGACACCCATAGCATAGGGTTGCCAACTCTCTAGTGGAGCTTGGAATGAGATTTGTCTGGAGTAAGATGTGGTTTACTGCAGCTGAATTTGTATCAGATTAAAAACAGGCTTCTTTAATAAATGTTTTAGTAACTCGTGGTGAGAATCTTTAGGCACTTCATGATTTTATTTAAATTGATTACGGTTCAAAATGCTACGTAGGGCAGGGCTGGACTGGGATCAAAAAATGGTAATGGCATTTTTGGCCATGGCAGCCCACCAAGATTATGTGAAGGCATATGACCTACTAGAGGATATAGGTGCATGTTATGTTGTTTCAAAAGTTAAAATAAAGCACAGCACCCCACAATGCAGAGAGAAACCATGTTAAAAGAAAATTGGTATGCTTTTTCATTACTCTTTCACTAGAGATTTTTATCCTGGGAGAGATGACAGAGTCACAATTCCCATCTTGAAGTGAAAGTAGATGTCAAAGGAACTCTTCTAGAGATGTCTTTTCAGTATTTTATGAAATATGCTGTTCATGCAGAATGCATAACTATGCCCATAGTGAGACCATATATCTGTATGAAATAAAGAGCTCCTCATTAAAATTGCCCTTTAAAGTATGACAAACAAAGAGAATTTCACTCCTGTTATTTCTCTGGTTACCTTTCAATAATAAATCATCCATTTTGGCAAAGCGATGCTTCACTAATACTATATGATAATAACTATAAGCTGTAACACCTGCAAACTGTGACTTTATGGCAAGCTAAGATAACACTAAGTTGGACATCAAGTCTACTCATGGAATTATTTGAAACAGAGGGTGGAAAGGCAATTCTAACTCACACACAGTTTGTAAACTAAACTGTAGTTTTGAATACAAATCACACATAACTCCATAACATAATTCTCAACTCTGGTCCTCAGGGACCACTGCCCTGCATGTTTTGGGTGTTTCCCTTCTGCCACACACCTGACTTGAATAAATGGGTGATTAACAGGGTTCTGCAGCACTTGATAGTATGCAGAGGAGGTCATACAATAAGTTCAGTCAGATGTTCTGGAACAAAGACACATCTAAAATATGCTGGGCAGTAGTCCCAGAGGGCCAGAATGAGAAACACTGCTCTATAGGCTGATATTGTTATGCATCTTTTAAGTCTGACTGAACAAAACAGGTCTTGCAATAATTTCCCACATTAAGCATTTTGGCTACAATTTTGCTAGATACTATTTCAAGTAGATGTTTCTCTAATCATTTTTAAACTGTATTAATTCTGTTTTCCAACTTCTCTAACTTTTTTCTTTTTCCACATTTTTAGTTTGAATTCACTGTTATTATTAATATTTTTACGCCCAAAACATTTTTTGTTAATTCGACAGGCCATCAGGGTTTCTGTGTTATTCTAGTGTCTTTCAGGCTGCATGCTGGGTTATATGTACTTCCTCAGTCTGTCCCTGGGAAAAGTCTCTCTTTTCATCCTCCTCCTGACCCAACATTTGTCCCTGAACAGCTAATTCTTCATCTTCAAAGGCCCTGCAGTTGAATATGTGGTGGCAAAAATACCAATAAGTTTGGCACATTTTGCTGCACCCACTTGAAGGCTTTTTAGTCACATACAATTCTTTGGCACTGGCTGTCCACGCATCACATGTTAGAGCTATCTTGCCTGCTTGTGATGCCATGACTTTGTTTTGGTATAATTTCAGAGTCTTGGAAAATACCATCTGTGAAATATCTTTGAAGTGGAATTTCATATCCAAAGAATGCTACATAACTTGAAAGCCTTTCTCTTTAATGACTGTCAACGGTAGTAAATCCTTCATAATTAAAGCTGCAATGAACTTTGCAATTAGCCTAATCTTTTCCAAGTTTGTTACCATTTGAACCAATGTACAGGAACAGAATTACAAATGCAAGAGTGTAAGTAGAAGCAAGATTATTTCACCAACATTTTTTTTTTTTTTTTTTTTTTTTACAATCACTGACATAAATAACAGCATTCCATTTTTTTTTAACAAAAGCAAAACAACAAAAGAGGCAGAGGAAAAATACTAAAGATAAAGAAAGCATCATCATCAGAAATGTAGAACTAAATACATATTAGACAGATCTTGTCTCACAGACAATGATGATGATGATCAAACCTTTAGTTCAATTTGAAGGTTTCTCAGTAAATCTCTTAAAAACAACAAAACCCAACATGACTAAAGGACTTAAGACAGCCCCCCCCAATTTAATAAAGAACATTTAAAATGATAGATGCTGGTTGAGGTAGACAAACTCTCACTCTTTCAATGTGTTCAATTCTTTGTTGCCCAGGTAACCTTAGGTTACTGATTTGCACTGATTAGAAAAGCTAGCAGTATCTTGAAAAGACAGCATGAGAGGGAAAGAAACTTCAAGAAGTCATTTTGAAGTGAGTTTTGAATGGAAATGACAGTGGGACACTGAAGTGCAAGAAAGACTGAGTGCATGGTTGAGCTTCAGATTATTCAGGCCAACACGCAGAAGGCCTCGGTGACTACATAGAACAATGGCTGTTTAAATGTGTGCATGTTTAAGAGGAATGACAGCTCAACCTGAGGGCAGTCTACTTTGTAGAAGAAAGTGAGTGATATTTAACTTGTATTTGCTCACCTTCAAGGAAAAGATGAGAAACCGCCATCAGACATATAAACAGGCCCGTCTGAATGATGAGTTCAAATAAACAACATACCCCATCTCTTTCTGACCTTTTTTTCTGATTGGTCTCCCTTTCCCTACTGTCCTGTCCTTTGTTTGCTCCACTTTTTAACCTCAGTCTTCATGCTGGTCACTCCTGTTTGTCTCCATGTGTGTTTTATATTCAGTCTTGCTCTTCTCCCTCTAGACTAAAGAGTCTACTTCGCTTTGTTGAGTTTCTGTTCTGTGAAAAACACAACTCTGTGATGGGTGTCAGATGGACAAATGTCTAGCTTGTTGGTAGACTGTGGGATGTGGCTGTCTGGCTGTATGTGGGAGACTGCTGCGTCATGATAACAGCACAGGAAGGGTTGCCACAGCAACAAAGGAGACAGGAAACAGCCTTGAAAGATGCAGAAAAAGACATGGGTAAAATGCTAAGGCTTGCAGTGTTGGCATTTTAAAAAGAGAGAGCTGCTTTGAATGTACCCCCTATATTCTTTTCAAATCCAGGTTCATTCTTTTTTTTATCCACTGTCCATCTGCTTCAGATACAGCAAAGGCCAAAACTATTAATACCCCTGGCAGATTTAGGTTTCAATAATAACAATAATTCAGACAATATTGGTTCATACATCAATCTTCAAGCAGAAGAAGATATACAGATACTTGTTCCAAAGTACTCTATTTTAAGATTTTATGAAATGGTGGAATTTATTAACAGTAATCAGATAGAAAGTTATAGAGTGAAGGGGGGGAGACATGCAGCAAATGTCCCAAGTCAGGAACTGAACCCGAGTTGACATCAAGGAGTAGCCTCTGTTCTGGTGTTCCCTGATCTTCTGCCACACCACCTGCTGCTCCTTTAAAGTAATATTTTAATGTAACCAAAAAGTTTCTTCTGACTAGAAGTAATATTAATGTTTTTGAGTGACCCAGCCAGAGTCCTGACTTGAATTTGATAGAGAATCTGTGGAGGGAGTTAAAGATAAGGGATTAACTGTAGTTACTTTGGAAGAACACTTGTCCACTTTTTCTTATTTCTCATTTAGCATATGTTATCTTGCACTTTATGCTGTCAACACCAAAGTAAAAGTACTGTGGTCAAAGTCTTTGAGAGACCTTTAGAACCCCAGAAAAAAATAATGATCATGGCTTCTTTAAACGTTTGCAAGAAACTCTCTCTTTGGAAGTAAAGGATAAGGAAATTAGGGATGGTTTTGTTTATTTTGCTATGCAGTACTCTTTTATTTTTTGATCCTCCTCTGTTTTCAAGTATGACCTCATAATCTACCATCTATCTTTGTTTCTTTGTTTAGTAGAGGCCTTCCTACCCAAAGCATTACAAATGTAATTCTGAATTAATGTCACAGCTGCTCTCTCAAGGTACACTTTTATAATGGTTTATTGTTTTTATCAGTTGCTTGCAGGTATTTTTCTAAGACTCTCAACAGGCTTCAGTTCAGTGTGCTATTTCAAATTAGTCACCAGTGAGGCAGACGTTC
The DNA here is from genome assembly GCA_014839685.1 of Anableps anableps. Lineage (NCBI taxonomy): Eukaryota > Metazoa > Chordata > Actinopteri > Cyprinodontiformes > Anablepidae > Anableps > Anableps anableps. Next base: position 19,498,410 of record CM026068.1, on the reverse strand, counting down.
TAACCCAGTGAACACAGTTTGCATAAATTCAGGCAAATATCCGCATTGACTGATTCCAAAAATTGCACAAAGATGGGGGATCAACTTTATGAGTTTAACGATTTACTCACTTTTACAACAGCACACATTTCTTATCACATATCCTTCAGTTGGACACATTCTTATTAGATTAGCTGTTGACTAAAAACAAAACACTCCCTTCAGAAACCACTGGTGCTATCTATTAAAGGAGTCTGGATAGATGTTCACAATGAAAAACAATTTTCATGTGCAAGAATGGCAACAAATTGGTGAAAATAATTTATTCTTAAAAAATGGCATAATTCCTAATTTGAGACTGCAGATGTTTTTGGTTGATGCTTCAGTGTTTAGATGGCGCAACATCCACACACCTCAAGACAGTGAAATTTCCTTTAATCTGGTGACATAGAACAACTTTTAAAAATTAATCTTTAAGTCAAAAATTTAGAGTGAAATCTTGATTTCTGAAACATTTTGCAAGCTCTTTGTGCTTGATTTCAAAATCTGATTCAAAAATGCACATGACACTAAAAACTATAATGATGCAAACGCAGCCAACAAATCCAGCAGATGCAAGGAATTTGTGTCAGTTTGTAAGCTGATTAAATGTTGTCCACACAAAAGTAAAGTACTGTCGGAATAAAAAAAAGACAACTATGCATTCTTGACCATAGAACATAGAACATAGCTGTTTTTTTCACTTCATATATGAAAAAGGGACTATCTGGGGTTCCTGACTGTGCACTCGCTAACTTCCTCTCTTTACCTCCCGTGCCAGCACCCCCGGATTTTCCCTTGCCCTCAGTGCAAAACGGGCAGGACATTGACTCCCCAGTCTGCCTCACCCATGTAACATAATGTGGATGTCTTCTTTCCAGAGTTAATTTATTAACCTCAAAACCTCCACATTTAATGCAAAATCTTTTTGAATGTTTCACATTCATAATGTTTGTACTCTCACTTTTCTAAAATAATAATCAATCAGATGTTAATTTCATGGGAAATATAATTTGCTAATGTATTAATCATCTTTCACTGAAAGAGAGGATTCATTCTACCTTCTGTGAAATCTCTGCTCTGGTAATTAATAATTAATAACCAATAACACTGCTCTGAAACATCAAAATGCTACAGATGAATCAGGCTAAATAAAAATATAACATCTTTACAGTCTTGTTATCTGAACCCTGATCTACAGTATGTGGCTAGGCTGGTTGCAGCTCACAGGATCCAATCAGTCACAGCTCTTGTATTAAACTCCCTCTCTCAGATTATATAAAGTAAAACCTCTTCATTATCCCACCTCTCCTGAACCTGATGCCGGTAGATGACACATAAAAGCACATTTTTAGATAACCATGGTGATTTTTGTGCTCTGTCTGCTGTGTGAGAGAAGGTCTTTAACACCTAAGGAGCACAACAGTCTCAGTGTCATTGTGCCACACCTGTTGCACTATATTTTTCTTTCTTTTTACTTTCTCCCTGTGCTCATGTCTAGACTTTCCTCTACAAAAACATTTTTTTTGATAAAACAACAAAAAACTGGAGAAAGTGATGTCTCAAATATTTTATTTGTCAAAACTAACCAGCTGACATTTTAACAAAACAATATAGAGAGAAACAATAAATTATTTAGGCGAAGCATAGAGTTTCGTCATTAATATTTTTTTTCACAATGCAGCAAAGCAAGTTGACTGTTTTGTTTTTTGTTTTTTTTTTTTGGGAGGGGGCGGGGGGGTTTGCCAATCTGACATGAGTAACTTTGAGTTGACAACAGTACAGCCATCTGAATTCACAGAAGTAAAATAAGAAACATTGGAATTCATTTGTTTAAAAAGTAAAACTGTGGTTTTGATTCCTTACTTGTCATAAGTGAACCACATTATTGTGTGATGCTTTTTGTAAGGAGCTGTGTGAGAAAACAAAACCTCTATGTGTTAAAACAAAAGTGTCACTTTGGAGCTAACAATGGAATGTGCTGTTAACACAAACAAAGTGACAGACACAGGATGCACACACACATATCCACTCATGTTTTTACAATGCATACATTTGCAGTTGATTGCATTAATTTACCCTTTAGGCTGTGTAAAATTATTTTTTAAATGTCATCAATAAAATTCTTAGGTACCAATTATATTTCAGCACTAATTAACCCCAGTCAGTGCCTTTTTTTCTTTTAGAGTTAAAAGCAAGACTTGCGTAAATGATTTGATACAGACACATTTCAGTCTTGTAAAGATTAAGATTATTCTAACAACATATTCTTAAATTGAAAAATGTAAAGTAACACAAGTTTAAATCTGAATACAAAAAAAAATCCAATGTTAAGAAATAATTCTTGCACAAATATTATTCCCCTTAAATTTCCTTTAAAATAAATATAGTAGTTAAATTTTTTGTATTTAAAATTTTTGATAAGAGTTCCTCACTTCCCGTTTTCCTCAAGTAAAAATGTGAGGTGACATATAGGCCAGTTTCTTTTAGCCTCTTGGCATTAAGCTGGGCCAGGAAGCATATTTATCTTGTCACTACACACATTGAGCAAGGTGGTAAGGGAGGTCCAAATCTTCAAAGCCTCCTGTTAGAGAAATGGAGCAAAGGGTGTCATCTTGGGGTCACGAAGTCTCCATAGCAGCCATTAGATGAAATCTAATGAGAAACATACCAGGATAACCCTCATCCACCCTACCTTCCCAAAGTCAAACTGTAGTGGGGCTGTGACCTGGACTGTGTGCTTTGGTCAGATGAGATAAAATTTTTTTTTTTTTTTTTTTAGCTTTTCAGCAAAAAAAAAAAAAAAAAAAAAAAAAAAAAAAAAAAAAAAAAAAAAAAAAAAAAAAATTACATATACATACATACACACACACACACACACACACACACACACAAACATAAAAAGGCTTTGCACACATCTCTATAAGGGGAGCCAACAAATTAATCCACATGTGTATACCAGTGTGTATAAATGACGTAAAATATGACTACTGACCAACTTGGAGTATTAAATATCCATGAACTTAATCGTGACTTGAAGCACACATGCATGTGAAACGACTGCATTGATTGGGTTACAGTGTGGGTGAAGAATCATCTCGATGTCTAGCTATTTTGATTTTTGTTCAGCCTTCAGAGGTAAAGTAGCATGTTAAATCTAATTTTCTCTGCTGAATCCAACTTTTAAGTGAGCCTGTGTGTTTGGAAGGTGGGATGGGAGAGGTTAGAAGACAAGTGACAGATTAACACTTTCCCACATTTATGAAGACATCTGAATTGCTGCCCTCTTGTTTTCCTGCTATTGACTGGTTTGATATCTGCCTACATGCACAGACCTTGCACATGCTGACCATTTGCATGCCAATAACTGCTGCCAATTTTCAAAGACTGTTTGTAACCCTCCACCTTTTAAAACAAAAGGATCTCTTCCTGAGCTATTAGAGAGAGACTGAAACACACCCACACACACACATTTAAGTATGTATTTTCACCAGGAGGGTTGCTCTTATTCATGCAGAAAGTATCTCATCCTGAAATACTGCTAATCTACAAATAGACGTCCTGACTTTTCAGACACCTCTCCAAAAAAAAAAAAAAAAAAAAAAAAAACGTTCTCTTTGTCAGTCTTCCTGAGTTTCCAGCTCCCTGTCCTCTGTAATGTGTTTGGGGTCCGAGGTTCACTGTTTTATCCACCACAGCAGAATTCCGCTTAGCAGCAGGAATGCCAGGAATGCTCAGGAAAGAAAATAGGCACGGCACCGCAGCACAATCTGATACTTTCTTTGATGTCTTATAAGGTGAGTGATGAAGGCAATGTGGGTCTTGAAGTGTATGAACTGACAGACACGCAAAGTGAATATTTGGATTGAATTTGAACAAAATAAAGCCACATTTTGCACATATGTTTTTGTTTTTGACCCAAAGATTGTCTGAAGTGAATGTTTTTGTATTAATGTTTGTGTGACATTTGCAAAATTCAGTCCTGAAGGATTCTAGTTAGCCTAATTTCACAACTAGGAATGTGTTATTTTGGTGTAAACTTTCTGCAACATTTCTCCCTCTCTCCTTCTGCCTCTGTTCACTCATCTCAGCCTCCTGGCAGAGGATTTTCCTGAGCTCTCTAGAAATGGTCAATAAATAAAAAAAACTGCAAATACATGAATATGAATGCACATGAAGTGTGAGTAAAACCAAGAAAGTTAAAATAGCGGCTTGGTGAAGTTGACTTAAGTCAGACTGGCATCTAGTAAAACCCTCTGAAACCTAGAGTAACTTTCAACACAATTTGTTTTATTTCTTTCAAATATGGTCTTTGCTGTTTCATTTTAAAGAAAAAAAATGATTCAATTTTTTTTATTCACACTCCTTGATCTTTTACACATTGTGTCGTGTTACAACCATAAATTTCAAGGTATTTTGATGGGATATTATACAATTATACAAAATACACCAACACAAAGTACTGCATAATTTGGAAGAGTAAGAAAAATGAAAGAAAAGGAAGGAGATAAAATCTGTGGTATAGATAATTTAATCCCTTTTTAATTTTTACCCCTAAATAAAATCCACTGCATCTAATTGCCATCAGAAGTCACCAAATTAGCAAACACAGTTCACTTGTGAATAATTTAATCTCAGTATGAATCCAGATCCTGTTGATTTGTTAGAGAATATTAGTGAACAAATATCATCATGAAGTCCTGGGAACACAGAAACAGCTTACGTTATTAAACAAAATTTCAAGCAACATCTAATGAGCACTCTTTAACTCATCATTTTAAAATGATATTAGACATCCACAAATCTACCAAGACATGACTGCCAATCAAATTTGACAGGCTGGGCATGGAGAGAAATAACCAGAAAAGCCAAGAGGCCCTAGGTAAGTCTGGAGCAGCTGCAGGGGTCAACAGTTCTGGTAGGATAATCTGTCAACAGGACAATGAGTTAAACAGTCATAAATCTAGTCCTTATGGGAAAATGGCAAGAAGGAAGCCATTGTTGAAAATAAAGTCATAAGATGCCGTGTTTGCAGTTAGTCCAATCTACGTAGTGGACACATTTGGAAGAAGGTATTTTGGTCATGACAAAAAAGTAACAGTCACATCACCCTAAATACCCATGGGGACACATGGTGTTGGCAACATCATACTGTGGGGATGCTGGTCAGACTTTGTCAGAGTTGAAATCCATGTGTCCGTTTCCTTTCACTTCACAATTATATGGAGTTTTATCTTGATTTATCACATAAAATCTTCTAAAGTTTATTGAAATTCATGGTTCTAACATGACAAAATGTCACAAAGGTTGAAAGGTGTTAATACTCCTGTAAGACACAGTATATTGATTTAAAATGTGGTATGAGATCAGTGAAAGTTTAAACAAACATGAGAAACATTTTTGATTGGAAACTTTTGTCAATTTCTACAGAAAAAAGCAATCTATGCTCAGAAAAAGTGATTTACTTTCTGAAGCAAATGTCGTTTTGTACAATGAAAGCTGTAGAGAATCAGTCAACTCATTGCCCTCTTCTCTGCTGCATGTTTGGTATATAGAGTCCGTTGCTAAACAGGGGGAAAAATTATTCCAGAAGATCTAGACGCACAAGCCAGAATCTGTCTCAGCGAGGGGAATGCTGGGGACATGCACATTCACACGTTTCATGATGCAAGAGGAAAATTTCCTCAATAACCCAGCGCACCTGTATCCTTTGCTGGTACTTGTACGTAGTGGCCCCTGGGGAAAACTTCAGCACCTACAGGAAACAAAGGAAGAAGTAAAGATAGATGAAAACTCAACAACTAAGCCAATTAGAAAGCACTATGATGTGAAATAAAATTTATTAACTTATACGTTTAATCAAAAACACTCCTTGTATTTTTTGCAGCAAAAGACCCAAAGAAAGGAGCAAGATGCTTAAAAGTATGATTTTGAGGCACCGTGTAGGAGAAAGGATTTTTGTTCTATATTTCACATAATGTCAAGTTAGTAGGCTCATCTGTGTCAGACAGACATAAATGAAGTGACTGGCTGGCTGCATTCACTAGAGTCCTTACAGTCCTTATGCTGGGTGCAGCTGTCTATCATTGCTGTGGTTGGAGGGCCTGAGTGGTTGAACCCTCTCTCAGAGAGACAGCTACCCAGGGTGGACACCATGGTTTTCACACTAACGTGTTCGTTGTGCTCTGGGACACCACTTTTAACTGCAGAGTGGGCAAGGATCCATCAAACACCACTGATCAAGCAGTGTTGGAGAGGAAATAACCTCACTCCTGTGGATGGAAGCAATGCTGACAACCTTTGTAAATGATAAAACATTTCTTATTAGCTGGTTATTTACTCAGAAGACTATATTGGTATGCATTGCATTACTAATAATCTTACATGTTAAACAATTTTTGGGTTCTGAACAAATCATGTTAACATTAAGTTTCTAAAACACTAGTAATGCAGCACAAAAAGCCCAACGTTCTACAATGGTTTGAGCTAAATCCATTTAATTGATTTATTTTATTCTGTCTTACTTTTCCTTCTGGTAGCAACTCTGGGTAAATATGCTTAATATTTCTACATGCATTTCATTTTGTCTCCTTGTTCACTATACAATAGGAATGTCCTAGTGTGTCAAAATGATCAGTATTGGAGTCCAAGAATAAACTTCACTCCTGATCCCTATTGCGTGTGAAATGTCTGTGATTTTATCACCCATATACCCCTTAAAAGCCATTACACAGCCAATTTTTTGTTTACTATCAGTACCTATGTTTGTGTGTTTGGCTTACAGAACTATATTTTAGACTGTGCTGATCAGGTTGCAGATCTAAGAAACCTTAGGTTTCCCTGGCAGTCTAAGCATTTTACAATTTTCAGTTATTTTTAATGATGTTCACAGTGAACAAGCTAAATTAACAAGTTACAGAAAAAAAGAGGCTAATCATGCTTGCTGTAGCACAGCATTTAGCAAACTGCTAAGTAATACAATTCTAAGAAGTAAGTTTACTGAAACACTGTGATTTATATATCATTAGAAATTAGAAAGCTATACACATCTTCGGTGGTGTGTCAAAGCATTACAGCAACTTAAACTGTGTTGTGGTAACATATAATGTCTGACATCCAGAAACTCCATCTGGGACAAAATACCAGACCCTGTCAAAAAAAAAAAAAAAAAAAAAAAGAAAAGAAACCCAGAAAGGAGAGACTGCAGCTTCCAGAAAATATATCAGTGAAATTGAGTATAATACTGATGAAATGTAGTTTATTATTTTGTTTTTATTATTATTATTATTATTTTTTAAAGTATTGTCAGACCAGGATTCTGCGTCCTCAAAGGTACATTCTTAAATAATCTGAATCAGATCTGGCTGCAAAAAAATCCTGATCAGTGCATCCCTACTAAATGTATATTTTTCTTTTACTCTGAATCAGAAGAGTTGTGAAATTATTTGGAAAATTACTAATCTACCATTTAAAAATTATGTTGTCAGGTCCAAAGAGTAAATATATTTAAAAGTTACATAATAAACAACAAAATGACATGCATGTATACAGAAAGGGAATGAATACAACAGGGTATTTAAACCATTGCAATGGAGTTGATTCAAGATGGCAAAAAGCCACTTTGTATCTAACCTGGCTCTTACTATCCATCAACTCCAGTCTTGAGATAAAGCTATTTTCTATCCATTCCAACTGGTCATCCAGAACTGACTATTTCAGATAATAATTATGTATAACTACTCCACAGAACCCCAACTGAAAAAAATAACCTCAACAACTTCAGTGATTATAGATGACTTAATCATGTATCTGGTGATATGTTCAATAACTGTGTATTACAGTAAATACTGCAGCTATTCTACTTTTAAAACAGTTAAAAGGAAATGGATGGACGAAAGTGAGGTAAAACAACCACTCCGACGGATGGAAATAACTAATTATGCTGGAAATCCTGTAGTATTTTATCACTCTTTCATTTCTTCTTATTTTCAGGTTCTGTCTTTGTTACTGTTTTTTGTAGAAAAACAGGAGATGGTCCCAAGGGATCCCAATACAGGTTCAGTGAAAAAGACAGAATATTTCCAACAAACACATGGCACAGAAATGAAACTCATGGGCTACACAGAAAAATAAGACTGCTTAGAGATTAATTTGCAAAACAAAAACTGACGGCCGACAGACCACCATGCATGTGCTCACTTTAAGGCAATTTAGAATGAGAGGTTTTTGAAAATGAAGGAAGAAGCTGGAATACCCAGAAAAAAAACCCATGTATGTGAAGGGAGAACATACAAATTCCACAAAGAAAAGGCCCGTCCAGAGGTTTGGATCCAGTACTGTTTGACTCCAAAGCAACAGCAGCAACAACTCCCAACAATGTTAAGGTGAAGCACAAATTCCTCCATAAGTGATGCAGTGAATTTGTTTACCACAGCTGGATGAAGGAAATACGGTGTGTGATTAATGTTAGGACTTCCTAGCATGGAAGCTGCAGTGTCAGTAATATTTGTGCTTTTTTATGAGTTTAGTCTCTGAAGGAAGCAGTTACAGATCCATGATGTCATCGAGGAATCCAGAGGAAGCTGCCAGTCTCCCACAAACAAATTCACACCAGACAAATACTCATAAGGATATGAAATCTGACTGTTCATGCAGACAAATGCTCTTATTTCATACTTGCACATTTTGACTGTAGTCCACACATGCTAACACACTCACAGACGGAACAATTACAATCCAAATCCCACTTTTGTCTAAATTCCTATTGTGTGATTTTTAACTCTGAGAAGAGCCTGAGGCAGAAAAGGAGCCCTGTGGACCACGTTTCAATAATGAATCTATAGGAGAACAAAGGCACAAAGAGATGGAGGGAAGTGAGAGAAAAGAAATGAATGACAGGCTTAAAGAGCTAGAATGGTGCATCGCAAAGGGAAAAATTGAAAATGGGAATTGGGAAGAATGAAAGGAGAGGGAAAAGGGAATGGGAGATAGAATGCTTGAAAGATGGAGGGACTGGAAGGAAATGAGATGCAGAGAGAAAGTGCCAGACTGGTGCGCTGTTGCTGTTGATGCAGCGCTGGCCTCTACACGCTCAGCTTCTTCGTCCTTTTCCTCCCACATTCAGCATCTCAATCTAGTTCTTTTACACACTCTCTTACTCTCTTGCCATCTTTTTAAGATGCTCTGAGAAATTCATTCAAGTGTACATGAAAGTTAAATATATGTCTTATGTTTGAAAATCCTGATGAATGTTGTTACAAACTGGTAAAGCACCAGCAGAAAAAAAAAAATCAGTCTCTTCATATCTTGTACTCATATTGCCATATTTTACATGTCTTCAATCTTATGTCCTTACATTTCATACAAGATCCAACATTTAACTGGAATTACACACAGCACAGCACAGTTGTGTCTAAGAATTAAATGATCACATTAAATAAGCAAGCCAGTAAAATAGTTTTAAATACATTTTTGATGAGTTAATATTAATATTTTAATGAACTGATATTAAGGGCATGTTCTGTACATTTTACTTTGTCAGGGCTCCGTTTGCATGAAATAGTGCATGGAGGTTATCATTCTGTGGCTACACTAGGGTGGCCAGGAAGCCCAGGTTGCATTTATAATGGCATGAAGCTCATCTTCACTGTTGGGCCTGGTGTCTCTGAACTTGCTCCTGACAGTACTCTACAGATTCTCTATGGGGGTTTAGGTCAGACCAGATTGCTGACCAATTACGCACAGTGATCTCATGGTACTTTTGACAAAATTAAAGCAACATCTCTATAAAGGTTATCAGCAGAGGGAAGCATGAAATGCTCTAAAATTTCCAGGTAGACAGCTGTGCTGACCTTAAACTTAACAAAACTCAGTGGACCAACACTATCAGATGACATGGCTCTCCAAATCATTACTGACTGTAGAAACATCCCACTGAACCTTAAACAACTTGGATTTTGTACCTCTCCACTCTTTGCTCAGACTTTGGGATCTTGATTTCTAAATGAAATGCTACATTTAGTTTAATCTAAAAAGAGACTTTGGACCACTGAGAACCAGTCCAGTCATATTGTTTTAGCCAAGATAAGATAATCCTGGTGTCTCTGGTTCAGGAGTGGTTTTATACAATGAATGTGACCGTTGTAGTCCATCTCCTGGATGCATCTTTGTGTGATAGCTTTTGAACAACTGTCTCCAGCCACAGCTGAGGCCTTGTGAAACTCATCCAAAACTCTTAAATGATATTTGCTTTACAATCCTCTCAATTTGCTATTGCATCTTTTTCTACCAAACTTGTCTTTCCACTAAGATTCCCTTTAATGTGCTTGGATACAGCACTCTGTAAACAGCCAGCTTCTTTAACAATTATCCTTTGTGGCTTCAAACCAAAATAGGATGATTTAACAGAATAAATGTTCAAAATATATCACTTTGTGTCCTGAATATTTAAAATATGTGTGTGTTTTGAACCAAAGTACTGAAATAAATTAACTTTTCAATAATCATCTAATATAAGGAGATATGCTTGTAGAGCAGTGATGTTTTGAAAGTTAAAACAAGAGACCACTATATGTTATTATACTTAAATCATTTTAGGGACATAAAAAGTAGATAACTAGATGTAGTTTTAAAATAGGCAAATTTTCCATTCTTCTTGGTATTTAGCTTACCAGGATGGCAGAACCCCATCTTCACTGTATTATAGGAAATTTGTACAAATTATAATTTGGTAGTCTTATAAATCAGCAGGGTCTTATCTGAAACAGGAACCATGTTGATTGCAATATATGTTGCTGGAAGACTCGTTCATTTATTGTTAATGGAGATGTCAAAGTTGGCAAAGCCACATGGACTGTTACAACCTCATATATATCACAACAGATGTTCACTTCTAACTGTGCTGTGATAACAGGCCTGTTAGTCCCTGTGCTCATTAGCAAACATGATGCCTTCTCGATTTCAAAAAGAATTTTAAATTTTCACTGACGACCTGTCCAATGTGCATGCCTGTGACAGCTGGGATGTGCTCCATATGAACTGTGCTCGCTAACAATAATTTTCAGAGGCATTCCTGGGCCCCAGCGGCCATTTCCACTACAGAGCCATGTTTGTTTTTAATGCAGTACTGGGTGAAGGCCTATAGAGCATTTCTATTCAGCAGTGGTTTTCAGTCATGTTCCATGAATTAAGGAAATTATCTGGCTTGCCGGACTCTTCTAATAATATATTGTACAGATCATTAACTTCTTAAATTCTGCCATCTTTTATCTGAAAATAAAAAGTTTCAGCTGGTTAAAATGGATTCAGTGAGTCTTTGATGGAGCAGTGAATCCTTTACCTCTGAACAGATCATCCTCTATGGGATTCTCTTTGACCTTGTCCCAGCTTTTTCAGACACACTGCTGGCATCAAGTTCAAAATACATTTATTCTGCACTCTTTTTGTTGAGCAAGATAAAACCATCAGCCATTACTTAATTCGTTTCAATTCATTTCCATTACAGTTAGGGTTTGGTATGTCTGCGGGATATGAAGTTAATATGAAGTTATATGAAGTTCATATATAAACTATATGAAGTTAATAGTTTATATGGAAGTTTATATGCACTGATTGCATAAATGTCATCCTGATTTTTTGTAATAATTTATTTGAGCCATTCTTTTTCCATGGTGGAATCAATACAAAAAAAGTAAATTTAAAAACAAGACCTTGATGCACAGTTGAGGATTTATTGGGGGTTTCTCTAATCTATGCACTTCGATTTTGCATACAGGCTCAAATATATACATACACACCCACTAAACTTTGGTTAAAAATATTCCCTAGAAAGTTCCACCTCAACCACAAACTATCAGTAGCCATCAACAAGTTTCTGGTAGAAATAATTCATTTAAACTGGTTGGAGTCCGAGCACAAAACTAGCATTTAAACAATAATTTCACTGTGGTTGAGGTTGGGGCTATTCAAAAAAACTTAATGTCATCTGTCTTACCCATCCCAAATCCAGTTTTGATGTGTATTGTAGATCACTATCCCGCTGCGATTCCCAATTATGTTATTGTTTCGACAATCAGTTGATTTGGGGGTAAAGGTAAAGAATTTGGAGGCAATTGTTATTCCTTATTATTCCACAAATGGAATGAAATGTACCAGTACCAATGGCAGGAAAGCCAACCCTCAGTGTGAGGCTACAACCACCATACTTGACAGCTGGTATAGTGTTCTTATGTTTTAAAGTCTCACCCTGACTTTGCCAAACATACTCATTGTCACTGAAGCAAAATAGGTCAGTACTTGTTTATTCTAACCAGAGAACTTCTTTTCAGAAGGCATTTGCTTTATCTATGTAAGAAGCTAGTCCCAGAAAATCATCAGAATATATTTAGGAGTTGATACAGCAGGCTTGCACTAAGTTTCTCAATTAGCCTTCCCAAAGTTCCAACCTGAACCATGTTGAACATTTGTGGACTATACTTAAAAGCTGGATCTGTCCCAGAAAACCAACCAACTTAACCAAATTCTACCATTTCTGATACAAAGTGCGGTAAATTATTCAACAAGAATTATGGAAGAAGCTTGTTGGTGATTATAAAAAGCATCTGGTCAAGGTGGAACCTGCTAAGGGACATTTGACCATATATTAGTGGGTGTGTATGTACTGTATATACTGCATTTGAACCTGTATATAGAATGTTGACTGCTGATAAGGGATAATGCCATATATTATTGAGCTTGTGCATCAATTTCTTGTTGTAAAATCAGTTGCAGTTGTTTGCTATATAATCATCCCACCCAAATTTATTTAACATTTATGTCCTTTACAAGCAAATATTAACTTCTGATTGAAACTTTATGTATGAAAAAAGGAATTTAGAACACTATCATCTCAATCTTTTCAATCTTTTTGCAATTACATTGGGATTTAGCTGTGAGTTTAAACTGTGTATCAGAGGACATCTTCATGTTACAAAAAACCTGCCTCTTGTAGTTTTGTTGTGGTTTTCGAGGGCTGACAGGTACAGCCGGTGTTCCAGTTCTCGGTTCCACAGCCACAGTTGCCTCCGCAGCGTTTCACCAGCAGACATTGAGGGAAGAAGATAGCTTTCGTGATCTTCAGCTCCTCTCGAAGGTTCACAGAGTAGTTGCGAGGTGTGCAGCTATATTGCTTGACATCCTCATAGAGACGATTCATTTCAGCTGGACATTTAAAAGAGAAAATGGAAAAAAATAGTTTCTATTTATTTGTTGCAAATCAACTTTTGACCCTCATCTATTCTAAGCATTAGGACAAATACATTTTGTAAGGGAACTACAACCATGTTCTACTATCACTAGGTGACTTATATAATTCTGCAAATGGTAAATACAAGCAAAACAGACACACACACACACACACACATACACACACACACACACACACACACACACACACACAAATCACAAACATAGTCAACGTTAATTTATTTTGGTTATAATTTTACTACCAGCCTCAACCCACAAACCTCGTGCAGTCCAAGAAAGATTCAGAAAGAAAGATCTCTCTTTCTCTTTTCCCTGTGAAATCCAGAAAATAATTTAAACCACATCTTCTAAATACTGTGCAATCCTCTCAGTGATTGTCATGTCCTAAATAGTGTCACAGTGCCATGTTATTCACTTTTCTTCCAGTGCAGACTTACTTAGGTTTTGTTTTATAGTACTTTTTGAGCGGCAGATCCTTTTGCTATCATGTTTCTCTTTAATTTATCCATGTCCTCATGGAGTCTGACTCTGTCAGTTCTTCTTGTCTCAAGAGAGTTTCATTCCTTCCCACTGTTACTAAGTTCTTGCTCAAAAAGAATTTTGTTTAGTTTGTTTCTTCTACTAGGTCAGAGAGAGATTGATATTAATTATAATGTGATGGCAAATAAATAAAATATATTCAGTGTGTAAAGAGAAGAAACAACATTTATCCACACTATTTGTGCATTTCCCAATCCCCTTATCCTTTTTTCACTTTCAAAATTTTAATTCCATCTGACATAAATACACATGATCACAAAAAACAATCAACAGCGGTTTCTTATATATTGTACATAATACAACAACTGCAAGCAAACGCTTGCTCTTGCAACATTGTGAAGGCATACTGTATGCTCAGGAATCAATGAGATGAAATGGCTGGGATGTGTAAAGTCCTTCTTTTTGTTATGAGGACAACTACCATACCTACTGATGGCAGGAACTGTTATACGAGTAGATGAAAGACAAGACAGACAGGACAGAAAATGAAGCGAAGCAGAGAGGCCCTAAATCATCAAAGATCAATCTAATGATTCTGGTCTTTCTTCTTGTCATCAGTCTGCAGCAAAATTGCCTCATTTGTCTACATAAGACCCTCCGCCATGCCTTATGACTCATTTCAGGGAGGTGAAAGGGATCAGACACAATGATGGAAATTATATGTTATAAGAATTTGTACAGATAGGATAAAAAAAGAAGAACCCCAAAGAATCACATTAGATAAAACATATCTCTCTCACTGCATTACTACAGTTAACATTTGTAAACTGACTAAAGTGCATCAGTTTGTTTTGTTTTCCTTAACAAACTACATATTATCTGTAAAATAGAATGTGAGCAATTTAAAATACTCTGAAGATAAGCTAGTGTAACTAGAAGTTTGAAGGACGGACGGGGCAAAAAAAAACAAAAAACAAGAAACCTGAGAACAATCAGCACAGAGCTCAGTGGTCTGTGATTGTAGTGAGCAGGGTAATAATCAACACACTTCATAGCAAAGGCAGCAATTATATCACAAGTCACTCATCACCCTGATAAAGGCAGTTTTGTCAAAATAAAGTTCAGTATAAAGACTAAGCTTGTTAACCACTCAAATGTCAGGATTTGTGCTTGATATGTACAATGTAACAATTTAGTAGCCAGCACATATCCCAGTTTGATATTAAAGCTGCAGTGCATCAAACACACTAAAGATCTCTGGGGTTTTGTTGAGGTATTTCAGATCAATTCAGTTTACTTATATAATGCTAGTTACAAATAAAATAAATCACCTTAAAGCTACAGTATGTAACTTTTATAAAAAATATGTTTTTTACATATTTGTTAAAACTGTCCCAATGACAGCTAAACAGTTTTCATGTAACAGTAAGTTGTTTCTCCACCATTAGCACATTGAGCAGCACGCACATGAGGGTGATTGACAGAACTGATACCTTCTTCCTGGCTCTGATTGGTTGTTTCTGACCAGAAGCAGTGCATTTCTGCAGATGGCATTAGCAGCACTGGGAGGAGGTGGAGGAATTTTATATTGTCACAGATTATCTGTCTCATGACATAGTAACAATTTTAAAAAATATGTAAAAAACATATTTTTGTATAAAAGTTACATACTGCACCTTTAAAGGATATCTGCAAGACAAATAGATCCAAATCATTATTAATTATGAAGAATGTAGTTTGGTCCAAATTAGACTCAAACCAGTGCAGTGCATTCCAATACAGTACCAATCATATAGTCAAATTCAGAAGTCCAGTTCAATTCTAATTACAGTACAGCAGGTAACAAACCTAAAGAACCAATACTGGCAGTCTGCCACATCCTCTAATTAGAAAAAGTTTAATACAGATAAAATTTTAGTAATAAATTACTAGCAGCTAAATGCTAAAGGATGCATATGAAAAACACTATTATTTTCAAAGAAACAGCCCACACCAGGCAATATACCACACCATGTTTGTTTATAGAGCCCTTTTGAAAAACAACACAAGGTTGACCAAAGTGCTGCACAACAAGTAAAAAACAAGGCAAATATAAAAAAATTAAAAACAGAATCCTAAATCCTAAAGACACAAGCACAGGACAAAATTCAGACTAAGTGGAACAGACAATGTCAAACTCAAACCATGTTAAAAGCCAAGTAATAAGCGTGTTTTCAAATGAGCTTTAAAGGCATCAACTGTAGGAGCTTGTCTTATGTGCAGAACAAGCCAATTCCGTAGCTTTGGGGCCACAACAGCACACTCCCTATCCCCTCTCCATTTCCTCTGTTATTTTGGGACCACCAACAGCATCTAACCTGAGGGAACGTGATGAGGTATATGGGTTGAGTAGGCTGTGTAAATGAGATGGCTTAAAGTCATTAAGAGGCTTAAAAACAAATAAAAGGACTTTAAATTGATCCTAAAAGAGACAGGTAGCCAATGCAAAGAGCCTAACATCATGGTGATGTGCCCTTATTTATTTATACCTGTTAAAAATCATGCTGCGGTATCTTGAACAAGTCAAAGGTATGACAAAGTGACCTGGATAATTCCTGTTAAAAGAGAGTTACAATAATCCAACTGAGAGGTTATAAAAGCATGAATTACTGCTTCTAAGTCACACCTAGAAAAGAGAGATTTAATCTTAGAGAGATGTCTAAGATTTGAAAAATTAGATAGATCTTACCACATTAGTTAGTGAAGAGAAGGAACAACTGGTCGAACAATTGAGACTGAATAAAATCACTTCAGTTTTGCATTCGTTTAAATTAAAAAAATATTTGGGCCATCCATAATTTAATGTCCCTAAGACAGTCAAGAAGAGTCTACATTGAAGGAGCATCTGGCTGCTGAAGGGGGAAATAGATTTCCCACTCATCAGCATATAAATAGAATGGAATTGCATATTTCCTTAAAATAGTTCCCAGTTGCAAAATGAACAAAGAAAAAAAGTGGCCCAAGAATACAGCTTGTGGAGCACCCCATGGCAGGTCTGCACAGGTTGAGATAGTCTCCTATCTTCACACAGAAGCAACTATCCAAATGGAGAGCTGACCCTCTGATTCCCAAGATATCATGGTCTACAGTGTCAAAGGCAGCAGTTAGATCCAGGAATACCAGAAGTACTGGTTACCAGAATCAGTTGCTTGAAAAATATTTAAAACCCTTAGAGTAGTTTCTGTGCAGTAAATGCTTTAAAACCAGATTGAAATGCTTCCATAATGTTATTTACCTTCAGAAAGTCTTCCAGTTGGTAGGAAACTATCTTTTCCAGTATTTTGCTTAAAAATGGCAGCTTGCAGACAGGTCTAAAATTGGCAGAGTCTATCCCGGGTTTCTTTGGCAGAGGCTGAACTGCCGCATGATTAAAATTCTTTGGAACTTGGCCAGATTCTAGACTGCTATTAATTATGTTAACAATAGAAGGTCCCAGAGTGGGAAAGACCTTTTCAACAATTGAGGAGGTCCATTGTCACACGGACAAAGCCACATGGTTTGGAATGGTGCTTTGAGTGGAAAAAAATAAGTGCCGGTACTCACCTTAATGTCATAAACATATGGGACAGAAACATGCGTAATATCATTATATAGATCTATTTATCAATCTATATATCAGTAGTTTTAATGCACAAAAATGACAAAGAACAAAGCCAGTTCTAAATCAAATTCGAAGTGTCTTGGAACTGATTGTTAATAATTACTTTTACTCAGTTACATTTACTTGAGTAACTTTTTGGAAAACATGTACTTTTAGGAGTAGGTTTACCATATAATACTTTTTTACTTTTACTTGAGTAATATTACTATGAAGTGCCACTGCCCTTAGAAGAACAAGCATGTTTTAAGCAAAACTGCACAAGATACAGACACACACCTACAGTTTATGTAAAGTGAGACTTTACATAAACTGACTCTGTTGATCTGATGTTAGATTCCATCTGCTGAGACAATTGAATGTCCAAAAGATACAGTAAAAATAAATTGTTATTTGGCAAATAACAATAACCTCGTTCTAACCTACTATATATATATATATATATATATATATATATATATATATATATATATATATATATATATATATATATATAACCTTACCTTCTGTATTGGTTTAATATGTTTTATATAGATAAAAGATGGAAAACTGTTTTTTCATTGTCTTTAAAATTCCAAATTTGCACATAACTTTATACTTTTTGCATGTCTGATGACATCATCTTTAAATATTAAATCAGATCTTCTGGTCAGTTACCCAGTAGTTAAGTAGACTTTTTACCAAATACTTTTAACTCTTAACTTGAGTGATGTCTTGGATGGATGCTTTTTACTTTCACTTTCAGTGGATTTAATATGCAAAAAAATATTTTCATGAAATAAATCTCTGCATATCAAACTAGGTAATAGTATTAAATTACCTCTAAACCATTTTTTTAAAGCTTTAATGTATTTGTTTCATTAAACAGAATGTTGATCTGTCACTGTGATAAGCAGAGATGGTTGAAATCCATTTCAAGAGCACATTTCTAAACAAAAAGACAGGAATAATAATGAAAAGTAGAAAAAATATTGGCAATGATTGCACTACTATTGCACTTACAAACAGATAACCATAAGAAACAGCAACGAGGTATGGCAACGTTTGGATCTTTGTGCTTTTCCAGTTATTGCTGTCTGCAGCTGCTTTGTCAGGAAAAATCTTTGTTTTTAAGGAGGAGCATTATATTTTTTTAGTTTAAATTTTGGTTCTAACCGAAACCCTTAGTGAAAGAGCAGAAGCAAGACTTATGTAAGAATGCATACACAGTCATCATTTTCCCTTATTTGTGTGTGTTATAGAGAAAATTCTCAATACTTATCTAAAGAAAGACTGAAGCTGAAGAAAGTATGTGAAATCTCAACTACAAAGAATGCACACTCCTGCTTCACAAGGGTTTCCTTCTATGTGGAAAAAGTGCTGAGAGATGATTACTCCTGGTATGATCTATCAAAATTTATTGTGTTATCTTTGATCACCAATGGAGGCACCAACTGAGAGGTAACATTATGAGCTTGCAGGTAACAGGATGACAGAAAAGCCTAATAGGAAAAGTGAAAAGAAGAAAGAAGAAACTGTTAATGCATTTACCTCTGTGGTAGAATACAACTGTTTAGAATTCAGCAGAAAGAATGAGACGCGACAGTAAAAGTCAAAGGTCTAAACTCATCAACAGTCATCAATGGTGGCTCACGTACTCACACCCTACATCTCGCCATTTAGACAATAATAATTTACCAAGCCTTTTCAAATGGAACCTTCTGCACCACAGGGAGAAACAATCGAGACTCTAAAGCCATTCAGGGATCAAACCATGAGTGGCTCTCCGAATACAGGCATAAGCTCCCTGCACCATTCTCAAATTGATTTTGTGAGTATCATGGCTTTGTTCTTCATTCTGTACCCTCTATAGTGACAATCAAACTCCCCATTGACCCACCTAGAGTCCATTACACTAGCTGACTGAAAGGAAGTCGAAGGCGAGTTTGTATATGTTGGCCTTGTTTGCAGTCTGTGTGAGGTGAAGTAAGAATATTCCTTGTTCCTCTTAAAGAGCTCGCATACTGAGACACCACATGTATTTACAAAAGAGGAATAGTCCAGCATTTTAAATGTCATTTTTCTTGGAGATTATAAACATTTTGGGGTTCTTTATACAATAATTTTCTCTAGCCTATTAGAAGACAATCACACTTTTCAAAATAATTTTTTCCCAGACACTTTAGCATGCACTCTATTCAACTGTCCATAGATTTTTCTGGTGTTACCAAGCTAGGTCAGTCATGCAGTAGAAACTGCCTTTAATCAGCATTACTATAAATCTGAATAACAATGACAAATGGTCCTGACCTCTTGATTTTCTGAGAAAATGAAAAAAATAAATCTGGAAACAATGAGTGAACAAAACCTAATGCTTGTGAAACTGGTGTTGCGCCATTCCTTATCTTGCTATGTGTTTATATACAAATATATTCTGCATGGGTCTAAATGAGGTGAAAGAAAGCCCACTTTTTAAAACATCAAGTCCTGTCACAAATATGAAGTGAATATGTTGCTTGTGATGCGCTCCATTATATATAATGCACGAGTATTGAGAAAAAGGGTGTAAACTATAAATTGTTACTGCGTCAGGTTAGTGTAAGTTACCTTTTGTTTTCTGCTATGTTTCCATACAGTATATTATTATTGCATGGTCAACTGTCTAGGGATAATAATTTAATTCTGTATTCATGATCTACAAGTGCCCCAAAATGAATAAACAATGTTTATCTAAATTATACAGAAAAGGTGTGGGGTTGCCCTCCTATTGGAGCCACTCCAAACATTTTGCAGCCTAAGGAGAGTGGATCTTCATGAGTGCAGACAGAGCATCCACATACCGTAGAATGAAATTAATTATCATTATAATTGGGTCAATGCTGAGACATTCGGATTGCATTTACATGGATTCAGTAGCATGTATCATCTGTATCTGCCGCAAAATGGTTAAGTCTGCCACTGTCGGTGTCAGGATTTAACATGGGCATCCAGTAACTGTATCTTCCACACATTTGTTGTAAGAGAGGTTATTTGAGCAAATGTGGCCTTTCAGTCCTCTTTAACAAGACGTCTGTTATCCTTTGACCTCTGACACCAACAACACATTTTCATTCAGCTAACCTCCACTCACTGGATATTTTCTATTTTTCAGTCCATTTTCTGTAAACCCAAGATAAGAGCATAGATATCCCAGCAGATCAGCAGCTTCTGAAATAAAGCATGAGTCAACCATCAAATTTCCATCCCCTTCTTTTATCCCCATTCAGATGCTTGGTTTGAACAACAGCAAGTTGTCTTCTGTCTAGATGCAAAAATCTATTGAGTTGCTGCCATGTGATTGGCTCATTCACCATTTGTGTTAACAACTGAATGAACAAGAGAACCTAATAAAGTGGTTGGTACGTGGAGTTGAAAAATTAGTACATTAGCATGTATGGTATGCTGTCATCTAGAAGACATAATTGTCAGGTATCACCTTGAGTTTTTCAGCATTATAATTAGATTGAGTGAGTTAAGTGCTTTAATGAATAGCCTACAATTCAGAATTGTCTTACCTGGAAAATGTTTTACATCATCAAACAATATATACCACAAAGAAATACTGGAAAGGTTAAACTATTGAACCCAGACCCTATATCATCCAAGACCAGATAACCAATTTTTTCAAGCTACTGCAGTCCTTGTATAGCATCCAAACACTTTGTGTGAATTGGTAAAAGATGACTTGATGGATCACAATGCTAAACATTTGATTGTTCTGGCTTTGAATATATTTCTAAATATAAATGCACAATATATCAATTCACAGTCCTCATCAAAACTTTAATGAGTGCAATATCACTTTCACTAGGAGACCTGCTTGGATACATTAATTAGTTGGATGTTATATTTCAAGACCCATGCATTCACACTCTGCATGCCAACAACATATTTGGCCAATTGAAAAATGTTTTATTGCACTTGATGCCAAAACCTGATGTATAATTTAGTGGCTGAAATGCTAAAGTTTAGAGAGAGTGGTGGGAACTGTGTGGTGGAAAACAAAGAGAAGAGAAAGGAAAATGCAAGTTTTTTGTTATCAATATCATCATCCCAAATTTCAATAAAATCACAATTGCATGTTTCACTGATATACTGAAGCCCTTTTCTATTACAGCATAAAAATAAATCTATTTTTCTAGTTTTAATACAACATGGGATCCTAATATTTTTTTCCACATAAAATTGTATATTTTCAAACTGTATTAACATTCTTAGATGGTGATCATCCCATAGATGACAGAATGCAAATAACTGTAAAACAGATCTCTAATATTTTGATGTTGGGTTAGACTCCTCCAAATGACACTATGCCAGGTGGAAAATAGGTGTTTGTTACTCTTAAACTCTTTTAGTTTTATGCCAGAATTTATGTTTAGAATAATATTTTAAGGAGTGATAGAGACAGCATGAGTTGGACATGGGTGTCTATGCAAGTGTTTCCTGGGTGTGTATGCTTCCTAGCTTGTGGAGCTAAAGCTGTGCCTGTTTAAAGTAGTGTAATCTCAGAAGAGCAGTGGTGTGGAACCCCGTCAAAGTGTGTAGGAGGAAAAAGAACTAAAAAAATAAAAAGAGAAAAGTCGCTAGAAAGACTGTCACTCATAAAGGCAGCAACATGAAGAAAGAGCTGTACCCCTACATCAGTGTGTAGGAACTAGTAGCTTTTTTGTGCCGCAACGAGCAAATCAAGTACACAAAGTATTGTGTACTTGTATATGTATTGCTTAGGTTTGATTTGAATTTATTCACGTATGCAGGTAATGGTGTGTCCTGAATGGATACCAGTTAATATTATCTTCATGCAAGTTTCTCTGTGAAAACAAAGATGGGGTCTGCATTTATGTGTACCTTAATAAAAGCAAAGTTAAGCTGCTGAGTGTGGCAGATTGTGTGCTGCTGCATATGTTGAACTTCCAATTAGAGAGCACAACATTGGTGTATTAAGGACCCATAGTGCCAACTCAACTTAAAGCATCACAGTAAAATGCACTAACTCCTCGCAAAGAAACCCTTCTCATGCCAGCAGAGCACACACATCCACTATTAAATAGAAATAGATTTGCTGTCAGGTGCAAATATTTACAAAAGAACAGAGCATCACTCAGTTAGACGTACAGAAATTGAAATAAAATTCCCTTCTCACCCTCCATGGGTGGTCTTTCTCAACCTCTGAGCTCGGGTCCTCTACCAGAGGCCTGGGAGCTTGAGGGTTCTGCGTAGTATCTTGGCTGTGCCGAGAACTGAGCATTTCTGGACTGAGATATCTGACGTTGTTCCTGGGATCTGTTTTAGCCACTGCTCCAGTTTGGGGGTGACTGCCCCGAGGGCCCCGATGACCACAGGCACCACTGTGGTCTTCACCTTCCAGGCCTTCTCCAGTTCCTCTCTGAGGCCCTGGTATTTCTCCAGTTTCTCGTGTTCCTTTTTCCTGATGTTGCAATCGCTTGGTATTGCTACATCCACCACAACGGCTTTCCTCTGTTGTTTATCCACCACCACGATGTCCGGTTGGTTCGCCATTACCATTTTGTCTGTCTGGATCTGGAAGTCCCACAGGATCTTAGCTCGGTCATTCTCCACCACCTTTGGGGGTGTGCCCCACTTTGATCTCGGGGCTTCCAGACAATATCCTGCACAGATGTTTCTGTACACTATGCCCGCCACTTGGTTATGACGTTCCATGTACGCTTTCCCTGCCAGCATCTTGCACCCTGCTGTTATGTGTTGGACTGTCTCAGGGGCCTCCTTGCACAATCTACACCTTGGATCTTGTCTGGTGTGGTAGATCTGAGCCTCTATTGCTCTGGTGTTTAGGGCCTGTTCTTGTGCAGCCAGGATGAGTGCCTCTGTGCTGTCCTTGAGTCCAGCTTTTTCCAGCCATTGGTAGGATTTCCTGATATCAGCCACTTCAGTTATTTGTCGGTGGTACATCCCATGTAGGGGCTTATCCTCCCATGATGGTTCCTCCAGCACCTCATCCTCTGGTCCCCATTGTTTGAGACATTCGCTGAGCACATCGTCGGTTGAGGCTTTGACCTTGATGTATTTATGGATCTTGGATGTTTCATCCTGGACAGTGGCTCTCACACTCGCTAGTCCTCTGCCTCCGTCCTTACGGCTCGCGTATAGTCTCAGGATGCTGGATTTAGGGTGGAACCCTCCATGCATGGTTAGTAGTTTCCGAGTTTTAACATCCATGGTCTTTATCTCTTCCTTTGGCCAGCTTATTATTCCTGCAGGGTATCTGATTACTGGCAAGGCATAGCTGTTTATCGCATGGATCTTGTTCTTGCCATTGAGCTGGCTTCTCAGGACTTGCCTTACTCGTTGGAGGTATTTGGCTGTGGCTCCTTTCCTTGTGACCTCATTGAGGCTGCCATTTGCTTGTGGTATTCCCAGGTACTTGTAACTGTCCTCAATGTCTGCTATTGTTCCCTCTGGGAGTGAGACCCCTTCTGTGTGGATGACCTTCCCTCTCTGTGTAACCATCCGACCACACTTCTCTAGTCCGAATGACATCCCAATGTCAGTGCTGTAGATCCTGGTGGTG
This sequence comes from Anableps anableps, assembly GCA_014839685.1. Classification (NCBI taxonomy): domain Eukaryota; kingdom Metazoa; phylum Chordata; class Actinopteri; order Cyprinodontiformes; family Anablepidae; genus Anableps; species Anableps anableps. The sequence continues at coordinate 19,474,465 of CM026068.1, read as the reverse complement.
TGGATCAGTGAGTCGATGTCTCGTTTGCTCTTAGCGTACAGCTTGATGTCATCCATGTAGAGGAGGTGACTGAAGGTGGCTCCGTTCTTGAGTCGGTATCCGTAGCCAGTCTTGTTGATGACTTGGCTGAGGGGGTTCAGACCTATGCAGAACAGCAGTGGGGACAGAGCATCTCTTTGGTATATGCCACATTTGATGGACACTTGTGCAATTGGCTTGCAGTTGGCTTCAAGGGTGGTTTTCCACATCCCCATCGAGGCTGCAATGAAGGCCCTTAGAGTCCTGTTGATGTTGTACATCTCTAAGCATTCAATGATCCAAGTGTGTGGCATTGAGTCATAGGCTTTCTTGTAATCAATCCAAGCCGTGCACAGGTTGGTGTGTCGGGTTTTGCAGTCTCGGGCGACTGTTTGGTCTACCAGGAGTTGGTGTTTGGCTCCTCTGGTATTTATGCCGATGCCCTTCTGTGCTGTACTCATGTATTTATCCATGTGCCCACCTATCTTAGCTGCTATGATGCCTGACATGAGCTTCCATGTTGTAGAGAGACAGGTTATTGGCCGATAGTTGGATGGGACCGAACCCTTTGAGGGATCCTTCTGGATCAGGATTGTGCGCCCTTCAGTTAACCATTCAGGGTGAGTCCCACTTTGTAGCAGCTGGTTCATTTGAGCCGCCAGTCGCTCATGGAGGGCAGTGAGTTTCTTTAGCCAGTAGGCATGGATCATGTCAGGACCTGGTGCTGTCCAGTTTTTCATACCTGAGACTCTTTCTTGGACATCTGCCACTGTGATAGTTACTGGGGCTTGCTCAGGGAGGTTCCTGTGGTCATCTCGTAGAGAGATTAGCCACTGTGCATTGCTGTTGTGGGTCGCCTCCCTTTCCCATATGCCTTTCCAGTACTGTTGGGTCTCCAGCCTTGGTGGGTCTGCTCTGTTGTTATTACCCTGCCATTGAGAGTACACTTTAGCTGGTTGGGTGGAGAAGAGCCGGTTAATCCTCCTGGCTTCATTTTCTCTCGTGTACCTCTTTAGGCGACTGGCCTAAAGAGGTACACGATATATATATATATATATATATATATATATATATATATATATATATATATATATATATATATATATATATATATATATATATATATATATTTATTTATAAATCCACAGCCAGAGGAGATGGAGTCTAAAGCACTAAGGTTATATGCTGATATTTTCAAATAAACACTTTGCTGCAAATATGTGCACTAATTATCATATTAACTTTTACACAAGCTCAAAGCAGAGACAGTGGCACACAACTAACTTGGACTTGATTTAAAGACTCAAGACCCAAGTCAGTCTCGAGGTCTAGGACTTGAATCTTTATCTCATGTAATCAGGGTAAACGTGGGTTGGTAAGTGTAGATCATTTGAGCAATCTAAACTTGTCAGCTTTAAGTTAAAAATGTCTGTTTGCCATGGTTACATTATACACAGAACTTCTGGCTTCTTACCAATCTTTCTCTACAGTACATACTAGTAAAATTAGTTAATGGCAGCTTCCAAGTTCATCTGGTTTTATTTAATGTTCTCATTAAGCAAGGCTTTACAGTAAGTAAAATACAGACTTGCACCTCTCAAAGAGATGTGCACATTCGGTTATAGGTTTGATTGACTGGGAACTATTAATGGCTCATAACAGCCTATTCAAGTTAGCTGTAGGGTAATAATAACCACAAACATATCTCATAAAATGAACTAAATAATATTAGAAATATTAAATTATTACAACAGCACTTCGGTTTTTAAAATAAAAGCATAAACATTAACTAAACCAGCATAAATATTGCATCTCCGAATTGCCACATATATCACAGACATATACTAGTGCTACAGAATCAATACAAGTGTTACTAAACTGAAACAGCAATGGTCCACCAATAACATTACCTAATCTCATACTATGTTTTTCAGGTGCTCTGTCTGCACTGATGATGATTTACTCACCATGGGACACAGAATGCTTGGAGTGTCTACAACTGACTGACTCCTACTTACTATCTGATTATTTCGTCTAATAATTATTTGACCACTTTGGCACACCCCTAGATTGTATGCAGAACAGTAGACTTTAATCTCCAGGTTAATAAGAATGACAAAAATAACTAAATGTAACAGCAACATCAGGGAAAAAGTAATTTACTCCGGCCAGGCACTGCAAAAAACAGATTTTTAAAGCATTCATCCTAATGCACAGACATTTTACAAAAGAGGGGTGCATCAAAAGTGACATATACTTCATAGACATGACATGATGTTTCCCAAAATCTACTTAATTATTTTATGTCCCTCCCTTCCCAAATTAACAGCAACCCAAAGTTGGCAACAACAAAATTCACTGAGACAATACAAGCAACATACTGCAAAAACAGTTCTGAAACAGCAGAAAGATCTTAAGTAGCTGATTCAACCCCATTAACTATGTAACAAAGCAAATTTCATTCTTGGAGGAGCAAGCACAGATCTCATGTCTATGCTTTTTAGCTGTCTTGGTTGGTTTTGGCATATTCCACAAAAGGGACACGCACAACATCAGGATGATGTGTTTGATGTTGCGGCTGTTGTGGTCGACATGTGTCTACATTGCATACAAATAAATACTTTTTTTGTCTCACTCTCTTTTTTGTTGTTGTTTTGCAATATGATTCTTTCAGATTAGTAAAATACAAAAAAGAAAAAGCAACACAAGCACATGCAAGCACATGCACAAGCACCTTAGAAATTATTGTTATCTCTCTCTCTCTCTCTCTTTCTCTCCATTTTTTTATGTGTCCTTGTACAGCACTTTGGTGCAGTTCCAACCTATTTTTAAAAGTGCTATATAAATAAACATGACATTGACATTTTATATGATGTACTTATTTATCCCTCTGTATACTACACATTCCTGAATTTCTTCTTCTTAAAGGTTAACATTCCAAATATTATGGAGAACACAGAGTTGTTCCTCTTACCTCTAATCTCTCTGTCTGCCAGATGATATGACTTGGATCTATAATATATGTGTGTTGGAGCGTAGATACTGTCCAGGTCTTGTCTCCAAGTATTTGGGCTCATAAATTTAAGAAGTTGCTCTACAGTGTCAAAGGCACCTATGGTTCTATCCAAGTCCTCCAGTGTCTGAGGAGCCTCTGTAGCTGGCATCTTGTTTACATCCATGTCCTGCAATAAATAAAGGAGGAAAGGTAAAGTTATTCACGCTAAATCAGTTTTCCTTTCTCTATATTTTGGTACAAAAAGTGCATTTTGTGGAAAAATAATCAGTTTAAATTAAGTTTTACTGTATGTTGACTGTTGTTTCAATAGGTCACTGAGACAGTTACTATTGTTACTACTGCTGCTTTGACAGTACTGTGAAGCTGAATGAAAAAAGTTATGCATTTGTTTCAAATTTATACAACATGGATGCCTGATTTGCATACTGTAGACATTCTAATATTAGCGATGTTATAATAAAACCAAGCATACTGTAATATAAAGACTGTAGAGTAAACAAAAATAATGAGCTGACCTTTCAATGACATGGACCTTCATTCATTTAAAACATACTTCAGATAAATACTTGACGTGAACAACATTTCTTGCATAACAACTATCTATAATGCACCATAATCTTTGGTTTGTTTTTATGAACAGTAGCCAGACTTTGTAACTTTATTCGAATTCAGAAATTTATATACATTTGATCAGTATCAGGGATAATTGTCTTTCAAACTGTATGATTAGGGTCAAACATTTGGGTTTCCTTCCACAAACCTCTGATAGGTTAACTGACACATCTGAGTTAACTGGAGGCACACCTGTGGATGTATTTTAAGGTCATACACACTGCTTTCTTGTTTGACATGATGGGAAAGTCAACAGAAATCAAGCAAGATATCAGGAAGATAATTGTGGAGCTGCACACGTCTGGTTCATCCTTGGGAACAATTTCCAGATGTTTGAAGGTGCTGGATTCATCTGTTCAAACAATTTCATGCAAGTATAAACACAATGGGAATGTCCAACCATCATACTGCTCAGGAAGGAGACGGCTCAGGCACAGATCGGTCTTCCAAATGGACAATGTCCCCAAGCATACAGCCAAAGTGCTTATAAAGTGGCTTCAGGTCAACAAAGTCAATGTTTTGGCGTGGCCATCAGAAACCCTTGATCTCAGTACTATAGAGAAGTTGTGGGGAGATCTGAAAAGGGGTATGTGAGTGAGGCGACCTGCAAACCTGACTAAGTTCCACTAAGTATTAGTGGAACTACTAAGTACTTAGTACTGACTAAGTTCTGTCAGGAGGAATGGGCCAGAACTCCAGCAAATTATTGTGAGAAGCTTGTGGAAAGAAACCCAAAAGGTTTAACCCCAGTCATACAGTTTGAAAGACAATTATTCCTGATACTGACCAAATGTATATAAATTTCTGAATTTGAAGACAGTTACAAAAAAACAAAAAAAAAAAAAAAAAAAAAAAAAAAAAAAAAAAAAAAAAAAAAAAAAAAAAAAAAAAAACAATCTCTACAAAAATGCTCTCACTGAGTTCTCTGACATTGAGCAAACAGAAATAATTTTGGTAATTCTAACTGACCTAAAAAAAGAGAATATTTACATACACCGAATAAAAAGACACATACACATTTTTTTCTTACCATCTGTGTATGTGTCTTTTTATTCGGTGTATGTAAATATATGGTTTCAACTGTATTTTCCACTTATTGTGTACTATAAAGAAATGTGGTTATGTGACGCTAAGAATGATGCTTTGATCAGGCATCATAATCTTTCATGTTTCATAAGAGTCAGGTTGCAAATAGGGACCAGAACCAAAATAGATATAGGGAGAAGACAACGCTTCAGATAATAACATAGTAATTAAATAAATTGCATGTGAAATTTAAACATTTCTATGACCATTTATTTTTCTAATTGATGTAAAAAAACATGGCCTTGAAGTAGTTTTTTTAACAGAAAAACAAAAACAGAATGGACGTAAGAATGGTTAAAATGGCAAGGTGTAGGTACAAAATAGGCATAAAATTGGTCAAGGTGTGAATTGACTTACATCCAGGTTTTCTTTGGTTTCCTCTGCACCCATTTAAGAAATGAGCACTCTATCCTAATAAAAAAGATTAACTAAGCTTTACATTATTATATAATCATTTTTGATTGAATTGGATTTAACTGTATCATTCCACTACACTGGAATAAATTGATCTGATTTGAATTAAAGTTTAAATGAACTGGATTTGTATAATTGCCTATGAACTGGACCTTTTTGTCTTATAAAGTCTTTTGAGAAGATATTTATTGTAAAGTATCACCTATAAAAATAAACTTAATGGAATTAAACTTCACAGATTCAGTAAGATAAGGTCTGGTAAATTTGAAGAAATTTCTTATTTTTGTAACAATTTATTGAAAGAAACACTGCAGAGTAATGCCTCCTTTTACATGTTAAAAATAGTTGGGAGGTATAATAAAAAACTAAAATATCTAAGCTGTTTTTCAGTAAAAGGTTTTTCTTTTGACAAAGTATTAGCAAAGAACTACCTACAGAAGGCAGTAAAACTCTCATGGTATGTGGGACTATTTAATCTGAGACATTAGCAGTCATGTTTCAAAGGACCAAGGTAAGTAACAAGATGATTTATAAAGGTTATGAGGGAGAGTTGGCCTGATTAAAGATAACAATAAAACAGAAGTACTCCACTGGGATTTAAGATTTGTTAATATTTGCTGTAAGAGCTTAAATTAGGTGGCCTTGTGGGCATAAATCAATCAATCATACTACCTAATGCCTCCCTCCATTTTTCTAAAAAATGTGAAATAGATTAGCCCAAGTCAATATAATACTATAAAGGGAATTTCAAAAGCCACGATGTCAAGATATATTACTGTATGGATAGGAGGCTAACACCTGAGAAATGTCCGCCTTTGCATAATCAGTTAAAAATGACAAATAACTATAATGGATAGATCACATTTTATATCTGCTCAGTAGTTGGCAGCAGCTACACACATGAATTTAATAGGAGCTATACAGTAGCTGTGTTAATTTTCCAGGTTTTATGGATTGGGGGATAGTAAAAAAAACTAATTATTTGACCCTCACTGAGTGTTGATACCATGTCCTTATTTATCTAATAAAATTCATGCCTGAATACTTTAGTCAATGCTTAACTGAAAGCAGCAGCTAGTTGTTGCCAATCCAATATATCTGATTTACTGAATATCAAGAAATGTTACCACCTCTATAAAAAAAATATATATATATATATATATATATATATATATATATATATATATATATATATATATATATATATATATATATATATATATAATTTCTAACTTTAAATTTAGAAATAATATATATAATTTCTAATTTTAACTTTAAAATTTCTTTAAAAAATACAAACACAAAAAGAATGCATTTAGTCCTTTCAGAAATTACCATGACAAAACAAACCTTTTCTGTTTAGCTGTGGGACCGTCTATCTGTTAGTTTAACAACTCACCGACATGAGTCCAGTGACAGCATCCCAGTTAGTGTCACCCTAGAAAAATATAAACAGATGGAGATATTGTAAATGCATTGTCACTAAAAAGGAATGAGGATTATTTGCAAAGGACTGATGTTTAGTGTATTTAATATTTTGGTGTTTTCAGGCTTTAGTACAACATAATTCTCGAACAGTGGAATAAGCAAGACTGGTGATACTTGGGCTGCCTTTAGTGGTATCCAAATAAATTTGATGTTAACCATTTGCAAATTAAATACAAAGAAAAATCACTGTTCTAACAGAGTCAGAAAAGATAAATCATTGAGACAACTCATCTCTTTAATCAAAAACTACTGTGAGGTGAACAATATTTTGAGAAACTCCAGAAGAAAATGAAGGCCTGAGAACTAGGAACAAAAGCCAGTAGCAGCTTCATTTACCTCAGAGATCAAAACATATATCCAGGAATGACATGACACCCAACTTAGCAGTTTCCCACTTGGAAGCTGGAAAAACAGTGGGATTTGCTCGATGAGCAAGCTAATTACAATTAAAAATACTGTCCTTTCCACTAAATTTTGTACTTTTGATACAGAGTAGCAGCATATTTAGTATGAGTCAAAGCATTGATAAGTGACTGAATTGAAAAGAAACAAATCAACAGAAGTGTAAACAGACAGTTCAACACCACAGCTGCATTAAAGATGTGTCTGTCAAACTGGATTTAGAGGACAGTGTTGGTGAGAAACCTCTTGAAATTCAGAGAAGCACAATTAAACCACATCCTTCAACACAAACAAGCATAACCAATAAATGTTTCTTTTCTTTACTTATTTCTTCAAACATTTACAACAAAACACCCCATCACCATAATGACTTTGGTGCAAAGATGTGAGGTCAGAGGGGGCAAGTAAGACAGTGTCTCTTCTATGAAATATAAAAACTATCAGTAATTGTTTCATGTTTATTTCTTGTTCTGAATATAATTTCTGACTAAACCTTTTCATTGTTATAATTAAATACACTAATATTACAGATTTGATTAATCCAATGACAAAAATTCAAAATGAGGCAGAGAAGAAGTGCTTTAAATACCATTCCATCTATTTTATTTAATTTAGGTTAGTGCTTCACTACAACTAAACCTCCCCACACATCATTTCTGAGGTGGTACTTGTTATATAAAGTTAAAGAACCACTATATTAAAGTAATAAAGAATGTAAGGTGGGATAAAAGCAACAAAATATTGCAGACTTGAAATATTCACATCTCAAATTAATAAATGGTTTGTGTGGGTCTAAAGCAGCATATCCCATGTGTGAATGTGTACTTTACTTGAAAAGTCTACAGACAAAACAACATATCTGTTTAATTTGGAAAATTTGAGCTTTGTTTCTGTATGTGTTGAAAATAAATTGTCTTTAGATTGTCTAACTGACTTACAACAGGAAAAAGTTTACCCTTAATTGATTGCCATAAAGTCAGAAAAAGTATTTATTTTTAAAAAATGTGTGAATAAATATCTGGATTCAACTATATATCCTTCTGCAACTTTTTGTTGTCAAAACAGGCTAATGAGAATCTAGAAAACGTTCCTAAATATCTTAAGTTTAAAGGTCACTGCTTAAATTTCCCATTAAATCAACAGGTCTTAACTATTCAGTTTTCACATATAAGTTGGAGTGGAGTAACTGTAAATCATGTTTAAATATCTAAAACAAAAGGTCAGGCAAAGGTCTTTAACATCACATAGGAAGAAAAGTCAGCTTGTTTAAGAAATTACCTCCCACCTAACAGTTCAGTGTTCAGTGTTCCTCTGTTTTTTCCTTATACTTGACCTTAAGAACTAGCAATAAACTGGGTGGAGCATTCACATGTTTTCCAGGAAAACCAGGTGTCTGTCTGAAAGGCTGCCAACAAAAGATTTCCAAAGAAACTAGTCATAGCACATCTATGCAGATATGCATGTGTGCTTGTTGGAGAAACAAATCAGACTCCAGTCAAAGTGTGTTGTTAATGACCAACTTTTTTGCATATTCCCAATCACATACTTGCATCTACACACATCTTGTAAGGGATTGCAAAACACACCAAGTCTCACTGGCTATTGGATTTGTTTCTTGAAGAGTCCTTAATACCCTTACTGATCCGTGTGGAACAGTAAATCTGTCTCCACGCACTTGAGTGAACACAGTGCCCTCACTTTGTTCTGGTGCGTGTGTTTGTGTGTGTCTGTAAATGTAATAGGGTTGAGATCAAAGATGGTTAGTGTGCAGAGGTTGTTTTAAAAGATTCTTGCATATGACCTGAAATGTACTCAAACATACAAAGTACTGTGACTGGGGTCAGAGTGTTTCCTGCAAAATTGTGAGCACTACTGTTACTTACTCTGCAGGTGTCTTGGAGCTCTAAATTTATGACATAAATCTTCTTAAAAGTTACGATAAAAGAGAACTAAAGTTAGCATGAGAGTTGGGCAACTAGAAGGTATTGTTTGGGTGAGTCTAAAGGAAATGGATGTGAGTCAATGAAAGAACCACTAATTCGGGAAACCTGACTATCTCAATAAAAGAATGTTTATATCCTTCTTGTCTAATTTTCTTCAAAGAACAAATGCTGAGTGTGAACTAAATTCAGGATTACTTTTCTGGTTCAAACAATCAGACTGTTACAAAGTCTGATTCTTTATGCAGTACAGGAGCTCGCATGCTTGTAAGTTCAGCTGGATTTAAACAGGTTGATCAAAAGCAAAACAAAAAACCCCATCTCTGTAAATATTTGAATTGCAGTTGTCAACAATCAATTATAACCAAACCAACATACATTAACAGGCAAACGCCGTGCAGAGGTTGTTTGCTACAGGTAACATCTAAGCCATATGCGGTCAATTGCTCTGATGGCTGGACTACATCTCCAAGCACGCCGCATTCTGTGCCTCCTTACTTGGTCAGCTTGTTCAGTTTGGCCACCTCCACAGTGGCTGGCCATACAAATCCGCCTACATAACAACAGAAGTATTATCTTCCATATGTCACTGAAACCTGTCCTTATCTTCATCAAAAAACAAAAATATACTTTCAGTTGTAGCAGATCATGCCAAAAAGTCTAACATTAATACTAAATTATATTACTTTCTTTTTTTTGTTATAAAGTTGACCAATGTTGCATTTTTTCCAATTAGGCAGGGGTATCTTTTCTATGCAGACAAAACTGCAGATACACCATTGCCCAAACAGTCACAAGTAGACTCTGTTCTGAGCTGCAATAGCTATAAAACAAACCAAAATTAAGATGTAGTTCTGTTTAACTCTAAATGTAGACAGAATCAGAATTTATCATGATCATATGTCAACAAATTTACTAATTTCAAGTGGAACTGTCTGAGCATCATGTTATTCCTTGACAGAGCTGACCTAAAGTCTGTGGGTTTTTTAACAAGCTTTTGTTTTATATGACTTATTAGTTTGGCTGGGAGTTACAGACAGCACTGCTTTCAGTTTTGCTTTCAGTACTTTGGTTCACTGAAAGAAAAATGTAATATTTCAGGCAACCTTGGCATATTCACTGGTGGAGAGGGAATGGATTCTTATTTACAGTAGCAGCCTAGTGGAAAGGACATCAGGGAGCTGCCCCTTTCAACTCCATTTTGTACAACCGGACAGTCAAACAGCAGAGAATCAAGCGTGTGGTAGACAGTGAGGAAAGCGAATGTGTTTCCCCATCAGCTTTTACAACGCATGAGCAGCTAGAAGGACATTCAAGTTAGAGGATAAATTACACTGGCCACATTTCTGCTGTTTCATCTATGCCTGAGCTGAAGCTTATTCTTAGGCTAAAACCTAAAGAATATTCTCATGGCGCAATAAATCTTTCCTTTAGATTTAGTATTATACTTCTTAACTTCTATACTTCTACTTAACAGTTTTGATATATGCCCTAAGAGATATAGCTAAAGAAATGCTATGCATGTGTTGTAGTGATACAACAATAAAGGCTTGTGTGGTGAACTACGATATCAAATGGAACAGATTGCATGTTAACAGAGCAGTTTCCCATAAATATTCCCATAAATATTGCAAAATTATTAGGAAAAAAAAGAAAACTGGTCCAAGCAATGCAGCATTTCGTGGTTTTGTGAAATTGTATGGTTCATTATTTGTTTTTGCTTGCAGCAAGGTCAAAGTTAACCTATGAATATCTGACAGACATGGTTTTCCCTGTGGCTGACAATATTTTTAAAGTCATCTGAATCTTAAGGTGCTCATCTCAGTAGAAGAATTTCAATTAATTTGAACTATTCCACAAATGCGAACATCTGGCTGCCAGCTGTTGTGACTGATTAGTGGTGTTTGTGAGGACAACTCTGTGATGGGTTGAGGCTGTTTAAAATGAAAGGTTTACAAAAGGTATCAGATATCAAATTACTCTAATATTCTAGGAAATATAGGACAGATTAGTCAGTTACCAAAATATTTAATAGCTATAGCTCTATGACCTGTGTCGTAGACCTGTGAACGTATTGATTCACAAGAATCAACATGTTGCATTATGTAATAACGCAGCAATATTTAATAATATAATAAAATCTGGCTTCAAAATGTAATATAACCGCATTAAAGCTCCATTATGTAATAATTGATGCAAAAATGTAATAAAATCCTTGAACACATTTTGTTATAGTTTTCCGCATTATGTAATAAGATTACATTTTGCACTGATTATTACAAAATGTGGAGTCTACATTTGGTTGTTTGACCAGACATGGTGCTTATAGCTTGTCAAACTCTAATTTTAAAACAGTGCTCCCTTAATACGAGTGATGGGTTGTACACCTTTAGTTTCCAAATCACAGCTGCCCCTGTTTGTAGTGACAAGAAACACTTCTAAAGAGCCAAATTTGTATTTTTTATAAGGGAGAGAAGAGTGTTAAAACCATCTTTCAGCCAGCTGATGGTCAGTGATGATCTCTAAATCCAAAGAGAAAAGTCAGGGGACAATCTGAGATTTTCTCTGGCATTTTATTCAAAAGATGTTAAACTGTAAACACAGTATGACAGCATAATTTTGAAGATTTGAAAGTGGATGTTTTTAAAACCGTGGTAAATATTAATACTGGTAACTGACCACTCCCTAAGGACAAGTAACTATTCAAAAAAGCCTAATTTTTAGATGACATATAGAGTCAAAGAATCAAAAGACAGAGAAGATGTGTACATGAGGCAGAAATTGGAGGAAAATTTTCACAGCTGTAATGGCAGGAGTTTATTAGTAGGACTGATCTTAATTTTTGTGGTTCTCCATTTCTGCCTCCATTCTGACAATCCTCTCTCCTATACTGTCTTTGTTTTAGTTTCCTATATGGCTTTTTATTTTATCAGGTCCACTCTGATTTACTCCACATAGCCCAATACTTCACGACTGACTTTCTCTCCAGTTTTCTCTTTGTCTCTCGCAGTTTGGCTTGTTTTAGCCATTAGCTGACATCCTGATAGCATCTCAGACACCTGTTCTCCCCTCCCAGTGCTGCTTTTCCTCATTCTCTCCCTCTAACTCTTCCTCCTTCACACTTTTTTTTGCCTCCTCTCCTTCTCCTTATCTGTTCGACAGGTCTGGAGAGAACAAATTAGACCTACTAAATTAAGCCACACGCAGAGCTTTGGTCTAGCTTGAGGGGAAGTATGTGTGTGAGTGTGTGCATGTCTGTTAAAGATGGAAAGATACAGCACTCACACTCAAATACAGGGGCTCTTTGAAAATTGGGTAAAACTGATCTAATGAGAAGGGCCTTAAGAATTGGATTCTGTTCGTAATGCAATGGGTTGTGATTATTTGACCAGAGGAGAGATTACAAAAATTGAGGAGGTAAGGTAAAAAAAAGCTGTAAGACTCTGAGAGGAACAGATAAGAAAGTTATTTGTGGTTTAAACAGTGGCAGAGTAAGTAAGTAGGTATATTTAGGTCAGAACTTCATAATGGGGGGCTTTTACATTTTCCTGTCATCATTACAGACTGAAAGGTAGCACTCAGTGCAAGATGGTTGTGGGTATACCCAGCTGGTAGGCTTGAGCCTATTTTAGAGTCTGCATTTCTCCAGGTGGTCTTCACCAGGTGGTCCTTCCCACAGTCCAGATTTATGAGTGATGTTGTTAATTGGTGACTGCAAATTAGAAAGTGAGCCCGAGTAGTTGTCTGTCTTTCAGCATTAGTCCTACGATTCACAAGCTAGTTTTCTGCATGTAATCTGCTTCCCACCAACTGCCAGCTGGGACAGGCCTGGGACATGACTGCACCAAGGTGCATCCATCTCAGCATCCAGAAAGTTAAAAATTATGGTTATTCAACAAATATAAAACAATTTCTATGTACTCATTCACAAGCTAACAAAACAGAGCCAGTAGAGATGTCACTGAAGATGAGAAAAATGGTGACTGGTTTAAAGTTAGCAAATGCCTTCAGAGTCAAACAGTAACCACTTAAAACTGTCTTTTTGTTACTATAAAGATTTAGCTACACTATAACAGCTAGACAGATCAGATCATTCCAAATAGCCACATGGGAAAAAACACTATTTCATGTAGATCTATTCTTGGTGAGCACCACCACAATGCAAGTGCACAAGTATGGTAAATCCACAAACTGCAGTTGTTCTGATCTTCTTCAGGGTAAAATGAGAGTAGCTGGAAAGCGGTGGAAAATAACTAACAAAATTTAAATTTCAGTGAATTTCTTTATTTAGGTAGACAATTTGCATTAATCAACACATCTGCAGTAAGCCTCAATGGAAATATGTTGAAAATGACACAAAAGCTAAATTTTATCAGTAGTCCTAAATTATGACACTAAAGACATCTTAGTACTTAAAATTATTCTGGAAAAGAAAGAGTAATAAAAGTCTTTTATGACATGTTTTACATCTATTCTAAAATTTCATGTTGATCAAATATTTTGTTCATAATTTTAATCTAAAAGTCATGTTTTACAGTTTGAGACTGTGCTGAGCTGCATTGAAGCATGATCATGAATATGAAGCACAGTGAAATCGGCTGGTGACCAGACTCAGATGATTTTCAGTTTGACTGGGCCTGACTGGTGACAGACTGGTTGGAAACTAAAATTCTGACATTCTTCCAATGAGAGAGAGCACAACATATAAGTACTAACAGGCTGCTCTGACAACAACACTCCTCAGTATCAAAGCTACTGTTGAGGAAAGAAGACTCAAAGTATTGGGATCAAAGAGGTGTTAAAAAATGAAGCCAGAGGAAACAGAGAAGATAGAAGGAGCTTTTTAAAATGAAACAAGATGCATGTCAGCTATTCACTCAGGTTGAAATAACAGTCGGATAGACTTCAGAGCCTGCTTGGCAATTTCTAACTTTTACTGTTTTGACATTTTTTTGGTACAAAAAACAGCCATGTACTACAAGAAGTCAATTCTTGAGCTTTTGTTGTTATGGATGAAGGGGCAAATCTTTGTCAGCATTGGCAAAACTTTTCAAAAGTTGAATATCTGATATGTAACATAAAGAATTGATAAAACATTGTCATTCATTATCACATAAAGTTGCTGACATTTTAAATAACCTCTGGTTCAGATTTACATTTAAAATTATTTTTACTCAAGTAAGATAGGAAATGAGACAGGCATCTCCCAAAGTAATATGACTATGTAAAACGAGTAAAATCTATCTAACTATCTAACTGTAACCTGGAGAAGTTCAAATATTTTTAGCTTCATTAGGTTTAAGATATCCTAAAAGCATCCCAGATCTGCAGGGAAAAAGAGGCAGCTTTTATTTTTGATGTTTTTGAGGAGAAATCCCATTTATACACTATCAGAGATTCATTTAGTGTATGTTCTTTATAAATTTTATATACATATGTTTTACTTTTAATTAAGAATTGGGTAAAGTGGTTTTAGTTCAGGCATAGTAGATGTGGATGCATGTAGCTTAAATATTTATTTTATATCGGTTTCAATAAATTGTTTGGACAAATTGTTACCAGAGCAACAGTAAATATTTTTTATTTTATATTCATTCAGTAAAGTACAAAAATGACACCATAAAGGAAGGCTCATAAATAAATACAGATACTGTCTCTTTCTTTTTGGTTTGCCTTGACTTTTATTCCACTTCATGACTGTTTCTTCTCAGATAATAGGATGTGCCAGGAGCTCTTCATCTCTTTTTCTTTTTAGCCTTACTGGGAACCTTTTTTTAATTCCTTTTTGACTTTCTGCTCCTTGCTCTTCCCCTTTAGCCCGTCTATTATACAGCAGAGTAACATCTTAAATTCAGAATCTCTCTCTTTGTTCTTTCAGCTTCCTGACAAAATGACAAAGCAAATCTCCTTATCCATTCATTTGACAGCCTCTAAGAGAACAGCTTTGCATCCTCCCAACATCTTGTACTATATCTCTCAATTTCTCCTTTTCTGTCAAATGGATGGATAAGAAAGGCTTGGCTAGGTGTTACAGGTTGGCATTTTACCAAAAGCTTTGCTATGACCACTGCTGCACCATTTTTTAATGTACCTCATTTGATCTTTTTGTTTATTGCCAAATCCAGTCACTCAGGCAGAAACAAACATGTTAAATTAAAAACCTATTTGTGCTGTCTCTCTTATAACTGCAGCTGCAACATGTGAGGCTTCCTTACCAGCTGTGAGTAGTAGATTTTGAATCCTGGCTTTGCGACAAAGTAATCATCCGACTTGAAGTTGATTCTGAGTGCGTTGGATTTAGAAGTCAGACTAGGGGGTGCCTTCTGCCCACACCAACGACCCCTCTTTATAGTGCTGGTCTGTGATTTTTCCTCCACCTCAACAAAGTCATAACTGAAATGACAGAGAAGGACAAATATGTAGAAATATGGCAGCAGACACAAAAAAGTTATGGTATAGACACCAAAAAGACCAATAGCTGTGTTTATGCACTGAATTCAATTTATCACATTAATGTCGATATTAAATATAACTTTATAAAGTTTGACTAACAGCATGGAGTAAGATGAGATCATTAATCTAAAAGCGATGAATCTATAAATATATGATGACCTGTCTGGCATAACATTACAAAACTGAAAGGTACATTCTACAACACTAATGAGCTCTTTATCATGACCTGTTAGTGGGTGAATGTTTTAGGTTACAAGTTAACAGTTTGTCCTTGACATTGATGTGTTTGAATGGGAAGGCATGAGGATTTGAGCAAGTTTGACCAGAACAAAATTTTGATGCCTAGATGACTGACTACAGCATCTCCAAAACTCCAGCTCTTGCAGGGTGGGCTCAAATTTCTAAAACACTAAGATGGTTCTGTTAGAAAAGTCTCATAATACACAGTACATCACAGTCTGCATGCATGCGCAGCACAACTGGAGCCTGAAGCAATGGAAGAATGTGGCCTGGTATGATGAATCACTTTCTTTTACATCACGCGGATGACCGGAGGGTTGTGCATTGCCGACCTGGAGAACAAATGGCACCAAGATTTACTTGGGAAGAAAGCATGAGGCAGTGTTATGCTTTGGGCAATGTTCTGCCAGGAAACTTTGTCATCCAATTCATGTGGACATTACCTTGACATGTACCACCTACCTAAGCACTGTAGCAGACTATGTACACCTTTTCATAGAAATTGAATTCCTTGATAACTGTGGCCTCTTCCAGTAAGTTTTATGTGCCACGCCACAAAGCCAAAATGGTTCAAAAATGGTTTGAGGAGCACAACAAATTTCAGGTGTTAAGTTGGCCTCAAAATTTGCTAAATCTCAATCCAATCAAGGTCTGATCCACGGAGGCCACAACACACAACATCCGGGACTTGAAGAATCTGATGCTGATATCCAGATACCACAGCAAACATTCAAGGCTCAGGTGGTCATAATGTTATGCCTGACGTATAATAGAAACAAAGTATTCTTACCATTGCGTTACATCTATCATTCAGCCTAGTTCACATTCATTTCTGATGAGGAAAGATCTATTTTGTCAGCAATGTCTTACTGTACTTTGTAAACTAAAGAAATTGTAATTTAATTTCATTTGACTTCACCAGATGAATAGCATTAAATAACCAACAAATTTGGCTTATTAAAACCTGCTGATTACCGGTTTCAGCCTTTTGTTCTGAAGTATCTCGAAAAACAGCACTGACGGTTGGACTGTAATTGCACATTTGCCCAAAACAACAATCTAACTCCCTTTGCCTATTGTCAAGAGCAAGTTTATCCCTTGTCAAAGATCTTGCTGACAGGAATACATTTTTTAAGTCCTAACCAGGTCATAACAGGAGATAAACAAAGTCTCAGATAAACAATAAATTATCTTTCATTCGCATCACGAGCACATGCCTTTAAAATCGCACAAAGTTAATTTTTAACTTACGTCTTCTGTACACAAAAATCCTGGTGCTGCAAATTAAATTGATTCATCAGTAAGTGCAACCTCCTTTACAGTATAAAGTATATATTTTAGCAGTGTACTTATTTGGAGCGTTCAGTTGTATGGTAATAAAATGGAAATTTGGAGAAACAATTGTTGATTTTGGGGCAGAAATATTTCTGCTCTTCATGTGCTTTTTAATTTTGAGTAAAACATATAACATTGTTCTTTCTTTTTTTGTATGAGGGAATTCCGTTGCAGGTGTGCTGAAAGGTTAAAATGTGTAATATACTACAACAAGCACCCAAAAAGTTGACTCTCAACAAGATGCTTACATAGACAGCTGAGCTGCATTTTAGGATTAAACAATATTTTTTCTTTGTTCAACCCTCAAAGACAAATTTCTTAAGGTTTTGCTAAGAAAGAAAACTTTCCCCCTCAACATTTGTCATCCTATTAGTACAATCGTTTTCTGGGGTGGTATTTTATATACACTGGGAAATAATTCTAACATATGAAAAAGTTTTAATTTTTAGACTGTCATTTTATACAGAGTAGATTTTACTTGTCCTTGATGTCTTACTTTAAGCCATTCTCTTCATTACTTAGTCTCAAACTTTTTAATCACGTTTGTCTTTCAGCCAACTTTTCTCCATTATATATGCCCGTGATGCATCAGTGCTCCCTCCTGTTTGTCCTCAGTATCTCAATCTTCTTTTGTCTTCCTCTCCTTTTGTCTCTCCAAGGGTACTTTATGTCTTACTCTTTGTCTTCCCATGTTATCTGCCGTAATCATATAATCTGAATTCCATCCCCACCATCTCCATCTGTTCTCTCTATCTTCTTTAATCTTGTGTTTTACCTGCACTTTCCATTCACAGGCTCCTCCAGGTTGAACTGTTCATCAAACTCAAGGTGGATGAGGCTCCCAGGTGGTGACAGCAGTTTCCATGACAGGAACAGGTTGCGAGGATAAGCTTTAGGGTAGTTTGGGCTGAAGATAACGCCGCCCGCTGGAGTCACCGTGATGTTTTCATCCTTGCGGTACAAGTCTGTGGTGGAGTGATTGCTGTCTATTAGTGGTTACAACTAATGAGTAAGTTCATAGACTTCACAGACATATTCACATTCAATGCAAATAATCACACAAACAGAAACAAAAAATTGGATGTTGGCAAACATAAGAAGAGAAAACTGAAACCTGCAAAAACATAATGTGACTTTAGGAATAGAAGATACATGAACACAGTGACTGTCAGAGCTTTTCAGTGATTTCAGAATCAAAAACATTTGCATTTCTTCTCTGTATACAAATATTCTATAGAACCAAAAGACAGAAAATAATAGATATTAAAAATACTGCAGTATTTAACCTTGAACAGTGTATGTTGTAAAAAACACTTCAAGAAGTCATGTCATGTATCTTCTGAAAACTACATACACAAAGCCTTCATTCTTACAATTCAGAAATCAACTGACCACAAAACAGTGTTGTTGACTTTCTTATAATTACTCAAAATCTCTTACACGCACCCACACAAACACACCCATACACACACACACACACACACACACACACACACACACACACACACACACCATCAGAAGGTCAGGATTTGTGCTGAACTGGGCTGACAGGGCAATATTTTCTGAGTGCTATGTGAGTTTTTTTTCTGCAAGAGAGCTGAATCCATAATCAAGGTGCCGCAGCATGCACCCCTGAGAGATGATGATGGAGCTTCAGTCTTCTCATTTACTTCTTTGCTGCAAACTTTGCCTAATTTTTACTCCTGTTCCATTGCTCCATTTCCTCCCTAACTGTATTTCTCTTCTCATCATAGCAATTCTGGTTATCTTCAGATTCTCTGGTATGTTCATCCAAAACATAACCACCTGAAGTTGCAGTTGACACAACAAACAGCATGCCATACTTTAGTTTAGATAGTTTGTGCTTTGGTGAATGTGTCAGTGTATGTGGGCATGCGTGATGAAGATGAATTTGTTTGTAAAGGAATTTTTCCACTCTGTTGATTAGACGCTTCACTGTGAGGCTCCACTCAGTCATGAAAGTGCTTATGTTTCAGAGAATTTCACACACTAATGTCTGAAGGGAACTCAGCATTGCTTAAGAAAGTCATTTTGGTTAACACATATGTTGCTGTTGAAAGCAGAAAGCTTATTTTATGCTTGTGACAATCACAATGTCTGTGTGTTCGTTGTGGCTCTACCCATCACTGGTATGAGTTTTTCTCAGTTGCTTTGGTGCATTTTTTGAATCATCCTCGACTTCTGCAAAACAGTAAGTGCAATTTTCAAAACAATTCGTACAGACAGCCAAACACCACGGATTACCTGCAAAACCCAGTCTCTTTCTCAAAAGTAAATATCTGTGTAATTAAACGTCAGTGCCATCATCAGAAAGGCAAATCCTTGTTTCAGTGTTTATAGATGTTCTGTTGTAAACTATGGCTAAAGTTTTCATGACAAGTATTGTAAATTGTAATTGTGGGAGATCAAGGGCAAGAGACTGGACAAGATTCTCATTTACGCTTTTACTGTAATTTTCTGACAGACCATGTCATTGTGATACAA
Organism: Anableps anableps; assembly: GCA_014839685.1. Classification (NCBI taxonomy): domain Eukaryota; kingdom Metazoa; phylum Chordata; class Actinopteri; order Cyprinodontiformes; family Anablepidae; genus Anableps; species Anableps anableps. The sequence continues at coordinate 19,454,956 of CM026068.1, read as the reverse complement.
AAAGGAAAAGACAGCACTGCAGAACTCAAGGGAAAATAAACAAAAGTAGAAATAGGAACATAAGATAATCATCTTAAAGGGGTGGTGACATCACTGTATAAAGTATTTCATGCAGCTGATATTGGTGAATATGTCAATTCTCCAAAGAATTTTATTTTAAAAAAATGTCACCTTTTTGTAAAGGGTTATTTTGGCAGGCCAGATTTCCCTCCTCCGTAAAAGGGTTGGGTACGGTAATGATATGTGGCTCTACCCAGTTGACTTCACTCTGATTGGCTACAACCATATTTGGGAAACTCTTCAGTAAAATGTACTGAACATCATCTCAAATTGAGGATATAAATGCATATTACTTCCCCATAAATGAACTTCAGCCACTCTTCTCTGATTATCTCATCCTTTGAAAATAAGTGGAAACATGCATCCATTTTTTGAGCACCCTCGGACACGACAGGTCCTCTTTATGGCTTTTAGTAGCCATAAAGAGGATGAGGAAGAGGATGGCTACTAAAAGCCATGTCTGACTACTTCTCAAGTGGAGTAGTCAGACATGCTGAGTGACTTAGCCCTTAAATTAGCTGGTGTATCAGCTGGGGAGAGGAAGGAAGGGGAGGGGTTGTTTGCTTGATGGTGTACTCTAATTGGAGAATATGAATTATGTAGAAAGATAAACTGTTCTTTACTTTGTTTTTTGAGCAAAGAAACAAAGCTGACCGCCTATGAGCAGAGCTTTTGATACCAACTCTTGACATTCACACGACCTCATCAATGCACAGCAGATCATATTATACCCCCAAAACCACATTATATATACTTAATACATATATACTTGCCAGTTGATGGTTCGTGAGATGCACCTTTGAGGTATTTCTGAAAACTGGTTGATCATTGGTTGCTCTAATGCTTCACACATTTACCTACATTGGAGAAACTCAGGATTTACCTGGGAGCAACTGACCAAATCAGGACAGATTCAGAAAAAAAGTCTCATGGAAATGTATAAAAATATGCTTGCCATATTATGACAACTTGTTCAAGCATTTTGCATGTTAAGATATATACAACAAACTTACTCATTTTGATCAACATGACATTCAGGTTTTGCAACTGAAAATGTAGGAAAAAGCAGAGAATTGCATATAATCGCTTATATGGATGTACAAAAGCATTTGTAACTTGTTCACAGAAATGAGAAACTGCTTTTCTGATGTGTACAAGTAACAAAATGATTTGAAGTTTGAACAAGTAGTTTTGTGAATTTCAAATGTGATCTGAGAAATGCACCAAAGCAACTGAGAAAAAATGTAAAAAGGAAAACAAACACTACACTTTGGAAACTGTGCACAAATGGCCAACCAGCACCTATTGGATGCTGTTCCAGTCATATTGTTGACCTTAATATAAATCATGCAGTGATGTCAGCAACACTTTTTAAAATTCATGCAAATGACATAATGTTTAGAAAATACATTCCTGCTCATTAATGCAAAGAAATGAAAGTGGTTTGTAATAGGAAGTTAGATTTTATTATATTGGGTATAGGTTTCATAGGGATTTTCATTGTTTTTATTCTTCAGCACTGCAAAACATTTCAAACTCAAATTAATAAGTTATATTAGCAAGTTTTTTTTAGCATTAATGCTGCTTAAGATGGTTGCCAATGTTACGAAAAATAGTGCAGGATGTATTATCTCTTATATTTCCAAATTTGGTTTGCAGCCTGCCTTTGTTTTATTGGAAAAGAGTTTATTAAAACTAATTAACTGGCCTGCAGTTCAGAGTATAGCCACACAACTATGTGTGATTTTATTTAATATTGTTTCAATGTGATAATTTGGTTTTCTTTATGATGACAAAGCAGTTGGATCCATAAAGGTGAAGTACAAAACCTAGTCAGAAAGTAGCAGAAGACATGAATGCATTACTGTCAAACTAAGAGGGTACTTCTTACTTGGCTAATGTTACAAAGAAATACATACACTGTGTTTTGGAACTTTTAATAGATCATGTGTGAATTTTTTTATCAAATTTATTTTATAAATGACAGAGAAGAAGCAGGGTGATGAATTTGTATAAGCAGTTGGCTTTGGTATCTATCAAAATAAAGAGCATGAGACCTTTAAATGATAAACTGGTCTGATTAAAATAAATGAAAGATCCTTTCAGTTTTGTTTTAAGAAGCTTTGTTAAAGTACTTTAATTAGTTTTGAAAAACCATCAGAAAAACTTAAGTGAAATCCAATAAAAAAAAAAAAAAAACCTAATGGAGTTCCGGAAGGAGTAACAGAGCTGTGTGCTCTCAGTTACTAAATGCGTTCGTGATAAGAGCTATGTGCTCTCTCGATTAATATTGCAATTGCTTAATACCGTCCTCAGGGTTTTTGGCAGGAATGTGACACCATATTTTTTCCTTGCAGACAAACTGAAGCTCAGTCACATTAGATAAAAATATTTGAGGATGAATTTTCAACTCTTTTCACAGATTCTCAAACGGATTTGGGTCTGGACTTTGACACGGTCATTTTAACATAATAATATGCTTTGATTTAAACCATTTCTTTCTAGCTCTGGCTGTATGTTTCACATTGTTTTCCTATTACCTATTACAGGTTTCCTTTCACAGTTGCCCTCTATTTAACTCAATCCATCTGCTGATGAGCTCTGATCAACCTTCTTCTCTTCGTGCTGAAGAAAAGCATTATGCTGCCACCACCATGTTTCACTGTGAGGATGTGTGTTCAGTGATATATAGTGCTAGTTTAAATTCAACACCATGGATCATCTTCCTTCCACTTTACATTTAAGTTAGTGTACTTAGGGTTATCAGAGTACCATTAAATAAACTACAGCATAAAGAAATACAGATCATGATTTGTGTTCGCAAAAATGGAAAACTTTAATAACATATTTTAATTATCTCCCACTCCACAATTCTGCATTACTTTATGTTTTTCTATCACATACAATCTCAAAAAAAGTGCAGTTTGTGTTTGTAGCATGACAGAATGTGAGAAAGTGTAAAAGGGGGATCTAAGATTTTGCAAAGCAACTAAACTTGAAAATCAGTTTCATTAAAACATACCTGACCAGACCATAGTTCTTCAACTGAATAAAGTCAATATCTTCAAAACTTACCTAAAGGTTAATTTGTTAGCAGAAAATCTGATGATGTTCTTTTTATATTGCTAAGAGTCTGACTCACACCTTAGATAAATATAGACACACTAACTCTTGTAATTCTTTCACATGCACCAACATATTATCTGACTTCAGCAATCAGACTTTAAGACTTCTGATCTGAAACTTAAGTAACTGTGACAATGATGCTACGTGACTGTGTGATAAATCTGTATGTGTGGTGGGCAGATGGAAGAGTGGATGTGCCAGGTTTCAGGAGAAAAGTTCATGATACTTTGTGCAGATTTGCATTTAGGCTTGTCAGGTTGGTTTTATGTGGGTATATTCTCACTAATTAAACTTGGCTCTCCCACCTCCAGTGCCAGGGTGTGATGTTCTTCGTGGCTTCGAGATCTATTTCTGATCCAAGTGCCAATCACACTCTAATCACCCAGCAACATGGTGCATCAGAGGCTGAAAAATAGCTCTCGTGCTGGAGTACAGCAAGTCACACTGAAGGACTTTATAACAAAGGATATTAATCTCTCAAGTTTCTGATTGAGTCGATTTGAGAGTTGAACTTGCTAAAGTCACAGCCGTTCAAAAAGCTACCTAATATTAAATATCAGCCATTTTTAATAAAAGTGTGTGTCTTGTGCAAACCAAACACATTTTTATTTCTTGACTGACAGTTGATACATTTCCACTCAGGAACAAACTCCCACAGGATAATACCTAAAACAAGGCAACCCAATTTCTTCTGTCTGCCATCTTCTAACATATCCAGTCTGTCTTTCATCTTCATAAATAGGACTCCTCTGAACCAAAGAAAGGCCAACAGTACACATAAAATCCCCTCTTTCAGTTGTAAAAAAACTCCATAGGGAAATGGGATCTTGATGCTTGCATTCTTTGTGGCATTCCTGTTTTAAAGTGGAGTGCAGCTCTTCTTAAATGTGAATGAGATTTCATTGCTGTTGATCAGACAGACAGACAGACATACATCAGGCCTCATCAGTGGACAACAGATCATATTATACCCTCACAACCACAGAAAAATGAAATTTGTTGTCATGACCCCTTTAAAAGACACAAACACTGGACACATTAATATATTATTAGGCATTTTAATATTATTAGACCATGAATGCAAGCATATTGTCTCACAGAGGGAATTTTGAAACAATGAGAGCCAATAGAATCCGTGGGATTTACAAAAGTCACATAGCCAACTTGGATGATGCAGGGACAACAGATTAAAGGAGCAAAATGAAAATATTTTCTCTAACATGGATTATGACCATAAAACATCGAAGGTAAGACTGGATTTATGTTTTTGGCTTATGCAGCCTTATTCTCCTCATTGGCAAAATACCCTTAAGTGTGTTTTGCACGTAGAGCAGTGATGCAGGTTTAGCGTCTATTTATGTTTTTATTATTATTATTATTTAGCTGCTTAGAGCTGAAACTGGGTTTTGTGCATATTTTTCGCATTACTACTTACTCTTCCTTGTGTCTGCAGTAGATGTCTAGTAAAACTAGATGTTGTCCCATTCACTTCACATATCGTTAATCCTGGCGGTGGACAAAACTTAGGTGGCCCGGTGTTTTTGCTTTCACCTTAACTTTCCTGTTTTAAAATTCTTCATATTCTAAAAAGCAAATTTAAGAATTTTCTGTGGTCACATGCAGGTGTTTGTTCAGCAAAAGCAGCACCCCACCGCATGTAAAGACACAAATGCACTCTTTCAAATCAAAGAACCAAATGCCGTCTAGTTTTGTAAACAATCACAAGCAACACAACTGCACGATCATTAAATCAACAAAGATAACAGTTTCTTTTTCCCAAGTGCGGAAAATTGGCCAGTGGATTTTTCTAGTATGTTTATAATCATTAAATTCTTAACATAGATTTCCTTACTATTTGGGAGAATTACTTTTTAAGCTGTATGACTTGTGTCAAATGGTAAATGGGCTGTACTTTATCAAGTCCAGTGGACTCCAAAGCGCTTTATACTACATTCAGTCATTCACCCATTCACATGCTGATGGTGGCAAGCTACTGGATTGTAGCCACACACACAAATCTTTTTAGCTCTGCCCACAAATTTTCTCTGAACTTCATAAAATCACTTTAAAAATGTTCTTTGACTTGATTGCTCTTGTATTTGTTTTTTCCTTCAGGGCTATGATTGGAGCTGCATAATATATCAAATCATAATCTTCATTGCAATACCAGTATTTATAATATTGCAATTGCAAAGGACTGCTTAGATACAGTATTTGGTTTAATAATATATGCCATGCATTATATTTCTGCATGCCTGTGATATTTCTCACTTGTTAGATAAACTTTTACTGCCCTTGATAAGCATATTAGAGACGATAAAGGTCATAAAACATAGTACAGACATTGCCATGAAGAATAAGAAAGAAGTCGCAATATTTAACAACAGTATTGCACTAGAATTGCTATTACATGTTGAATGAATTATTTTATTTTATTTTTTTGCAAATTTGCCCTCCCCTAGAATATGGATGTAAAATGTACAGTTTGCAACTGCATTAGTATGGAATAGGTTACTTTTCTATACCATTGCTCCCAAGTGGTCACAATTATTAGTCAAACTATTCTGAAAATAGGTCCCACTCCTCTCCAGGATTTAGTATATTGCTGTCAGCATGCCATTCAGTGTTTTTCATACAAAATTGGATAATTTTTATCAACTTCATTTATCATTTGAAACAACTCCTAGGAGTTTGCTAAACATGACCACAACCACAGCGTAGACTCTCCTTGGCAAATTACAGTATGCCGTTTTCTGCATTTTAACACAGACTAAGACATTCCCTATTAGTACTGAGACATAAATTCAAAATGGTGTACCTGTGTGTATCTATGTGTATTTATAATGCACGCAGCAAGTTTGCATATTGGCATCTGTTCAGAACTATATATGCTCTGTGTTGTAAATGTGCATTGACTGTGGATATGAGAGGCTTTACTTTCCCCCTCAGAGTATTTCCACCCATGAGAAATAACCAAAGCCCTTTCCTTCTGGCTAAATGTTAGCTCAGTGCATGTGTGAGTGTATCTCAAGCATGTCTGCCTGTATGCATCACTGTGGTGCTTATCAGAGCTGATGCTGGCTCCACTGTTTTGCCACTCTCATGACAAATCAGCTTTAAATTTTCCTGCATGTTTTTCAGTCATGCTCACACAAGCATAGACGCCTGTAAAAAGGAAACAAAAAAAGACACACAGACGTGCACACAGCTCAGGAGTGTGCGCTACGTACCGAAGGGTGTCAGCTTTGGTCAGGATTGGCTATCGCCACACATGTACTAACTACTACTTTTCCTTTAGTTCTTCAGGTTTCTCCATCCCGCACCATCTTCCCAACTTTTTTCCCTGTGGTTTATTTCAGAGGACTCTAGCATTTCACTTTCAAATAACTATAATTATCACACTAAAAAGCATGCCATACATTGTTCAACTATTATTTTTTTCTTTCAGATTATTAGCCTAGTGAAGTCCTGTCTTTAAAGCTACACCTAATTAACTTTGTATATCATTCTTAATACCAAGATGCTAAATATTTCTGTAGTAAATGTATAGTACAAGTGTTGGACTATGTTAAAAGTGTTGGGTTTGTGATAAGGAGTCTTAAATATTAGCAAAACAGAGTATATTAAAGAAAAAGAGAAACTGTACATGTAAATATGTGTCAAAGAAAAAGTGTATGCTGTGCATGAGAAATCATGTGATATGCCAGGCTGCTGGGGTGCACATGTTTATGAATTATAGAAAGCGAAAGGTCTGCAAAAAAGAACACCCTACTTGTTTTATGCTTTTCTTTTTAGCACAGCACATTTACAAAGGTAAATCATGTTTGGACATTAGGTACCTTGAATATGGAAATAGAAAAGATAAGTGCCTTTCAGTCCTTTGAACTTAATCATATTGAAAGCCCTGAGATATACTTTTAACAGCTACATTGAAATTGCATCACAGAATTTGGTAGTAATTTAAACAGTGCTGGCCCACACAACCAAAGCCAGCAGCCATCCCCAAATGTCTTCTTACTGAGCCATAGATGCACTGATTGAACCTCAAGGGACAGAAACCTTAACTTGTAATTCATGACAAAAGCTGGGTCAAGAAAAGGAGAGAACGCCTAAGGATATCTAGGGCTATGTCAAGAGTGTTTTGACAAAGTGTATTAACATTATTCTTCAGCTGTCAGGTGCCTACTCCCAGAGGAAACAAGAATCTTTGACACAGGTCAGTTAATTTGCCAGAGGTGGTTGTAAGTAGGGATTTACCAATATCAAAATTTGAACCTATATAAATATCAAAATAATATTCAAAATACCACATGACCGAACCCCTCTCTCTACTAAAACACATAAACAAATGGCAACAAAATTGATAAAAACATTGGTTATTAATATTGGCCTGGTTTTACTTATCTGACCAATACCCATATCTTAAAAATTTACTAACATCTGCAAATGCCACTGTTAATGCAATACATTCCTAATTGTAATATAAGTGCAATTGTTACACAGTCATCAGACTTCTTGTATCTGAACATAGCACATGTGGCATATAATAATGCAACTACTTCTAGTACTCACTGAGCTAAGTTTTCAATGGTTCTTAACCAGCCATTCAAAAATGCGACGGACACATGCACCTGTATCGGGATGTTTCCCAATAATCTGCGAATTCTGTGTATATAAATCTGTGAATTTCCATTTAAATATGGGAGGTTTCTGCACATCCTTGATATGAGTCCAGTGCAGCTAGTCTTGCTTTAAATTCTCTTATGGCCAGTTCTCCAGGCTCCCCAAGGCAGCACTCTAAACGTAAATATGCTGCCAACGCCATAATTGGAGATGATCTTAATAGCTTTTACCGAAGGTGTGAAAAACAACCATTCACACTTCCTACGAAATCGTCCACATCTCACTCTGATCCAAAAGCTCCCCATGCACCAACTACCCTCCTCATCTCAGACCCCCTGCCTAGACTTAAGATTTCCAAGACCTAACAATGTCATGAAATCCTTTAAGCAACTGGTGTTGAAGAATCTGAAGGACATCACAGGCCCCGTGCTGAACCCCCTGCAGTTTCTTTACTGGGCAAACAGCTTGTCAGATAATGCCAGTTTTGGACTACACTTCATCTTGTACCACCTTGAGCACCCAGGGACCTAAGCCAGGATCCTGTTTAAGGACTTCAACTCGGCCTTCAACACTATCAACTTAGACATCACCAGCTTCCTGACTGACCAGCAGTAACAGATGAGACTGGGGAGCATCTTCTCCCGCACAGGAACCATCAGCATCAGCACCCCACAAGGGTATATTCTCTCCCCACACCTCTTTTTTCTGTACACAAATGATTACACTTCAGCAGACCCTTCTGAGAAACGGCTAAAGTTTGTGATTGTTACTGAGCCAGTACAATGACAAGTCTGCATATAGACAGGAGGTGGATCAGTGGGTCCAATTTCAGAACCGTGGAGGTTAACCTGCTAATCACAGTGGAAATGATGGTGGACCTCTACACTCAACACACTGTCTCCCCTCACTATCCTCAACACTGTCTACTGTGGATCACTTCCGGCTCCAAGGAACCACCCTTTCTTGTAACCTGTGATGGCCCTGACACACAAACACTGTTCAGAAGAAGGCCCAGCAAGAGACTGTACTTTTTTTTTTTTTTTTTTTACCTCCAGTAACTCAAAAAGTACAACCTTTCACAGGAGCTGCTGGTCATCTTCTACACTGCCATTATTCAGTTTGTCCTGTGTTCATCCATCACTGTGTGGTTTGGCTCATCCACAAAACAGGACAGGTCCAGACTACAATGAACAATCAGGTCTGCAGAGAGGATTATCAGGGCTGACCTTCCCCTCCATCCAGGACTTGTACATATCTAGACTCCACACATTCTGGACACTTTCAGGTTGCAAAAAATGAGCCACCACAGTTTCTTCCTCCAGACTGTATCTCTGATGAATACTTAACAGGCAGAGTGCCCAGATTGATACAGCACATATTTACACTAATTCAACTTTGTGTTCTTCTTTTGTAAAAACACTGTATATATACACATTTACAAAAATAAACTTTATTTTTGTTTCAGTTTTAACATATTTATATTTCAAATTTCTTCACTGGGAGCAAAGTAGAACCGAAGTCCTTGTTTGTGTGCACAAACTTAACGAATAAAGCTGATTCTGATATGGCTTTCAAATGTAATTCTCGAGCTATCTCACATAAAAACATTAACTTCTTATGATTATTACATAAAGGTAACAGTTTAGCTCATTTAAAGTACAACAAAAAAAAAAAGTACAACAGTGCACTCTGATAAACCTTCAGACTGTTATGGGAATTTTTCCCAGGATGAATAAACTTTGCATTATATTGTACATCAGCCAGACTCTATTATTGCTATTTTCTTTTTCTTAATTTAGCTGTCTTTTCTTAGTCTTTGCTAAATAAAAAAGTCATAACCGAGCAGTTGTCCTTAGAGTCCCCCTGCCTGAGGACAAATTTGGTTCAGTATGAAACACTGTGGGGTGTTTGTCTCTACAGTCTCTGCTCATAAAGGGGGTAACACCCTCTGTGTGCATCTGTGTGGGTGGATGTTTTCAGTGTGACAGCATCAGCATGCGATAGGGTTTTGCTGTGACCAAATACTTCTATGCAAAGCTTTAAAAGATTTTTGTCTAAGAGCAGCTGCCTGTGTGAATTTGTGTGAGAAAGTGTGAATATTCCTTTGAAGCCGAAACGAAGGCATGCCCTATGACACCGACAGGCAAGGTTAGACAAACAAACATGGACATGACCAGAGCCATGTTTACTCAGCATAAGGATTACATATGACAGAGCGGACATCCTCACAGGACGGAAACATTGGCCTAAACAAAGTTAGAATTACAAAAAAGGTAGAGCGGGCATGGTCAACAAGACCAAGACAGAGATGAAGGGCAGTCACCTACTGGAGAAAAAAAAAAAGTCTGGATGATGATTGAATGAGATAGAGAAGGACAAAGATGAATGAAAAAAATTAAAATGCATGTAGCATGGAGAAATGAAAGGAGTAGAGGCAAGAGAAAGAACAAGGCAAGCCCCAAGGGGCCACAACGCTTCAAATCCTGTGAAGGCTACACCAAAGAGCATGTCTAAAGTTGACTCATAAAGATGCTATGGCATTAACTGTTTTATGTCTATCCTAGAAATATCTATATTTGACTAGATGTCTCTCCTGCTTTGTTACCCTGTGTGCAAATTCACCTCTTTTTTTATCTTTGTCAAATGATGTAGAACACCACAAGATATCAACAACTCACATTTATGCATTTAAAATTTTCTCCACTGCTGCATCTTTTTGCTGGTTCTTACATATTTGCCAGCAGGTTTCAATTGTCCTTTTGAGCCGTTGATTAGCATTAGCATCCACTTAACTTCCACAAGGGCCTCTTAGACATCTGTGACTCAACACCTTCTGAGGGGACAAATTAGCCTAATGGGCAGAAAAGAGAGGGATGGTCTGCTCTCTGCTACAAAGGGTGGTTATAAAGATCAAAAAAGGTATATTTTTAGATAATTTCTTATAGCCTCTAAGCACATCATTTTAATTAGGAAATGTGTCCATAAACAAAGCCAGCCTTTGTAAAACAAAACAAAACCCTCTCAGTTGTTCTGAATAGGCTGTGGTGGAAACATCTCTCCATTAACTGGACTAGCTTATTCCTGTTCAGGTTTGACAAGAGCCTACTAATGAATGACTGACCTGTGTTCATTTTGCTCAAACTGTTACAGAACCCTTTTGTACAAGTAGGTCACCATTTTTTCCTTCCCTTGATTAGGATAGAACCCAAGACTAAGGACGGATTGGGAGACACAATGTTCTTCAGAATATAGCAGTGGTTTAAGGCTGCTGTTGTCATTTTTTTACCTTTATTGGGGTGTTAATGTTTTTAGGATAGTCTAAAAAGTCACTACATTCAGTGACAAAAGTGTTTGGACTATGAACGATCATTAATTAGTAATTACCAAACCATGTATGTACATGACAGATTTGAAGAACTCACACAAAACATTTAAATAAAACAGAATTTGTCTGTGTTAGTCAAATGAGGTAATGAATATGTGGTGAACACTGTTTAACACCTTTCATTAGAAATAAGCACAGTTAGCATCACCACCTGTAACAGCAGTCTCTTGTAATTGGATTTTTCTTGTTTCTAAGTCTTCCAATAGGCTGACAACATTTCCAAATCCTCGATGTTCCTTGTCGCATAGAGGTTAAAAGTGAAAATAAAATAAGTCCATTTTCTCTTCTGCTTCCAACTAGCTTCTCTGTTGTCTGCTGATGCTACTTGTTGCTTCTGTGGAGGTTTCTCTTTTGTTTTTATTGCTGTAACAATTTGAAATAACTTCCACCACTGCAAATGTCTTTCTTTTAATTTCTTGTTTTCAAAACTAAAATATCTCAAAAGGACATAGCGGAAGACTGTCCTGACAGCAGGGTTCCATAATATGCTCTGTCGGTAGGGTTAACCTTTAGGTAAATTGCCAAACATAGAAATAAATATCTATTGATTTAACTAACATTTTATTTATATAAAGTTTTAGAAATAACTATCTACATTTCTTTTAAGAGCGCAACATTTTGTGGGGGGACACCTTAAATAATCAAAGTATCACCAACAGAAACACAAGACCAGGATGTCCTCAACATAATATCCAAACTAAGCATAATGTCCATATTGGTCCAAAACCAATTATGGATCAAAGATCCACTTACATAAAAAAGGTTTGGAAAAAAACACTGAGTTGTTTCAGCAAATTCATGATCCTATTCAAACTGTCTCCGAAGTGATTCCAGGGTTAGACCTATGACTTCTACCCATGTAGCACTGTCCACATGGGTGAGACTGCAAAAAATACCTTCAGTGAGATATATTTTTAGAAAACTGTACATCTCAAATCTCTCTTTTCAAACTTCAAAGCAACAAGCAGAATTAGAAATAATAACTTCTTAAAAGAAAAGAATTTAATCACATGAAACTGCTTGTGCATTTGATTTTATGGAGTAAAAATTAAGTATTTTTATCGAACTGTTCTGTTGTACTGCTCTAAAACCCTTTTGGTCCTTAATTATACTGTGGATCTACAAGACTGGAAAAACGCATGAAAAATAGTACAAAAAAGACTAACGGTATTCATTTGTACCTTAGGGGTTAAACTACAAGAGGCTAATTTTTTTTAATAGCCCAATGGATACCTTGTCATACCTTGTTAGATCTTTTATGTTTTGTACTCATTAAAAATAATTATGATTTCCTATGCATTTTAACATTTCTAAAACAAAACTGAAATGTAATTCAGCTGTAAATGTCCACCTTTACCTAATATTTGCAGTGCACAAAACTAACATGTCTCTATCCTCCTTGTCTTCTGGCAGTACACTTAGCAAGCACCCATCCTCTGCTCTGATGCGCTCCTGTTTAACACCTTGGCTGAGCTTGCTGAATAATGCAGGAAGGAGCAGCACTGGCTGAGTCAGCACTGAGGACAGGTCAGTGGAGACACTGTGTTTGAACGACTCTGGCAGCCTTGACACATGAATGCAGAAGTGGCACACAAACACATGCACACACAAAGGCATGCATGGGTGCATGATGTTTCCTATAAACACATTAGCGGAATGCATGTCTGTGCAAACCAGCAAGACTGTGTTGGAACGCATAATCAATATGGATTAAAGCTTGTTTCAGGGTCAACACACTTCCCTGTACTGGAATACATTATAACTGAGCAGTTAGCTACAGCTGCACATTATGGCAGTAACTTCAAACCTCATTTACAAAGTTTCAACAGCAAATCTACATACAATGCAAATAACTATTTTTATCAAGAAAATGCCTCCAAAATTTAGAAAAAACATTTGTACAGAACATTAGAAACATTAGACCCCCAATTTACACTGCTAATATCTTCACTCCGCTCCGTTCTGCCACAGAATGGACTCCGCAGTAAATACGCACCCATTATAGTCAATGAAAGTGTTTACACTGCTTCCATATGCAGCCATATTCTCCCTATTTTAGGAGTATGGGTTAGGGCTGAAATACAGAATCATGCTCTTCCACAGAAACCAAGCCAGAGTTCAGAACTAAATTCAACTGACAGTCTTTGGGGCTCACGGTGAGCTGCAAAGAAATGGGGTGTGGTCAAGAGATGCCCTCATAATCTGATAGATTTTGATAATATACATGCATTTATGCAGCTGTGTTATTGAATCTTTCTATTTTTTTCTCTCCAGCACATTTCTTACAGTCAAACTATAAACAATAAAAGCCAGACAGCATGTAGAAAAGGTTTTACAAGGATTTATCATGATCTTTTGTTTAACAAAAACTTTACATTATGCTAAGGGTGTGAAGACTTTGATATACACTGTGCATGTTGTAACATGAGCAAGAAGAAAAGCATTACCATGAAAGAGGAAAAGAAATGGGAAGATAGATAGAGAAATAAAGGGAAGAGGACATGCAGAAAATAGGAGAAAGAGAGAAAAAAGGAAGCACAGAATGATGGATAAGGCAGAAATCCATCACTGGAGCAAAGGAAGAGGAAGAAGTCTGTGGGTGTAGGAAGACAGCTGAGCTTGAAGGAAGGGCTACAGAGAAAGAAGGAAAGAATGAGGGATGAGAGTATCTCCTTTCTTTGTAACTTCCAACACTGTGATGTAGTGCCTTTCCTGAGACCTCATCAACAATATCCTCCCTGTGTGAACAAATATGTCTTTGCAGTGAAGCTTGATGAAGACTGTTGCCTTTACATATCTGTAGTATAACAGTGTAACTTGTTTCTGCAAAAGAAGCCCACTGTGATTTTTTTATTTTGTATAATTTAGGCCTAATGTTGGGCTGTGGTACATACACACATCAAGCAAGGCAGGAGGATTCTCCTCAGAAATTTCCAACATCTGTCATTCAAACCGGAAAATGTCATGGAAACCACTGGGGACAAGATTACGCCACCTGCATTTTGCCAACCTCTAGAGCATCGTGTACATGTGAATATGTGCCTCTATGAAGGTTTGTGGCTCAATTCGACTGAGTCCATGCCCACAGTAGGAGTTAACATAATAATGTGTCAACTTGTGAGATTGTGAAGGTGTGTATGTTTATGCAGCTTGTTAGAGAAGCACTTAGTCCCTGCTGACAGGTACTGCAGTCTGAACAGCGGGGCTGATGAGGACAATCAATTAGCCCTGATTTGCACTCAAGAAGACACACAGATGTTGCCTTTACAAAATAAAGTTGTTTCTAAAAAATTGTGAACCCTTTTGATTACCTATTTCAGTTCAAAGAATAAAATATCAAATTTTTACCCCACCAAATGTAATGGAAAAACAAATGTTTCCTTTGTTTACTCACAGAACTGATGCTACACCGGCCATGACTGGTCATTGACTGAGAGATGAAACCAGAGTTAGGTCTTTTTGGCTAATGAGGTGACAATCAGGTTAGGGGGTTTATTGACCTTAAATCAATGTTATCTTATACTGAAAATAAACAGAGCCCATTATCTCAACACGAGCGTTTACATTCTCTCCTGCTGTCTTTGTGACTTTATTGTAAATTATAGTTATTTGTGGTAAGCTGTGTGTATGTGAATCCTAATGCAGGCTAACCAAGAAGAAACTGGCAGATAAGAGACTAAGCTAACCTTTAAAACAAAACTACAATTTGAACCAGATATTGACATACGCCATCTTTTCTTCACTGTCTGACATTAAATCAGAGAGAATTTTTCTTATTTTATGTCAGATAGAATTACCTTTTTCTATTTGCTAAATGGCAAAATAATCAGTGATAATCCTAAATAAGTAATGAACTGTTTTTATATAGTTTGGAAATAGGCTTCAACTATAAATTAAAAAAGCAAGATTATGGAACTAAACAGATTCTTGCAAAAGTATTCATACACCGTCAAAGTTTTACTTTTTATCACATTGCAATTCCAAACTTCAATACATTTCATTTGATTTTTATCTGATACATCAAAATAAAGAAGCAGATTACTGTGAAGTGAAAGGCAAAGGATGTATAGTTTTGAAAATAATTTCAAATAAGTATTAGGTGCATTGGTATTCAACCCCTTTTGCACTAAAATGCCTAAATAAAACCCTGTGCAACAAATTGCCTTCAGAAGCCTCCTAATTAGGAAATAGAGTCTAACTGTGTGTAAATTAAGCTCAGTAAAAATCCAGCTGTTCAGTGAAGGCCTCAGAAGACTGTTAAAGAAAATTAGTGTACAGAAAGCATCATGAAGACCAAGGAACACAGCAGAGAGGTCAGGTTAGCTCAGTAAAGTTGCTGAAAAGTTTCTTGATTTAAAAGGGTTTTGTTCTTATCTTCATTCAGAACTTCATCACTCAGAGTCTGACAATGTTTCATTAGATGTCTTAATTTTTGCCACATCTGATCTTTACCTTATTAAACTATTAATCCATGATGATTTTGAATAAAGCAATCTGTTTTATTTATAAATCTGTGTCTGTGTTTGTGCGGTTCCTCTGTCACTAACCATACAGCTCTCCCAAGCTCTGTGAGCAAACCACAGAACCTGCTGACTAACAGCGTCTCCCCACTGTGGTCAGATTACTGACTTTCTGGATTTTTTAAGGATTAAGTGACAAATCTGGCCCCAAGGACAAAGTACTGCTCTCCAAAAAGAAAAACAATGTCTCTATAGCTTGCTGAAGAGAAATAAAGGACACTAATTCATCTATTTTTTAGGATAATTGAGATAGGATCGAATGTTTAAAAACGGAATCAATATTGTAAATCTATTATAGTAAAAAAAAAAAAAAAAATCTTGACAAACTTGGTAATGGTAGCTTTTTGCTCGAGTCTGTGGCAAGTATATTATAGTCCAAGTATAGCTTTTGTGAAATTTCAAAGGCAAGGGGGACAAACAATGAATTTTAGTGGGTTGTTATGTGATCAAGATAATATAGACCATAACTATGTAATAAAAATGAAGATAATTTGTGTTTCAAAAGTTTTGACAGATAAAAATCTGTAGTGTCGTGTATTTGTATTCATATTTATTCTTATTCCCCTAAATAAAATCCAGTGCAATCAAATTTCTTTAGAAGTTGTCTTATCAGTACATAGAGTGTACCTGTATAAATCCAGCTGTTCTCTTAAGGCCTCAGAGAACATGAGTGAACAAACAGCATATTGAAGAAAAACTGATGCTGCATATCAGTCATCAATACACCATCTCCACACTAGCTGTGTTTCCATTACAAACGTGCACAAATCTCCTTTGATTTTCTGCTAATGTCAAAAAAACACAATTTCCCAATTATGGTGTTTCCATTAAATAAGAAATTAAATTAAAAACACACGTGAATAAGTTTGGTCTCACGATAAGTCATTAAAAACAAGCTGCACCATGATCCTCCAACTACTTCCTGTTGTAATCTTCTTCGTGGTTTGCACCAGTGGCAACATCTGGTTGTTGATCATGTGACTCATGTGATGCGAAAAAAATGTTTCCATTGCAGTTTTGCGAAATAAACCTATTTTGATAAGGGCAAAAAACCACCTCATACTAGCACCAAAACTTTTTCTCAAAAAAGGAGAACTTTTTTGAAAATGGCATATTTCCATTTAGCAAATTTATTTTCGTTATTTCAAATCACGCAGTTTCAAGGTTAATGGAAACACAGCTAGTGATACATGGTGGTGGCAGCAACCTGCTGTCAGGATCATTTTTTTCTAGCTGGTCAGAGTTGATGGAGCTAAATATATTTAAATCTAAGAGAAAAAACTCTTATAGGCTCCAACATACTTGAGACTGAGACAGAGGTTCAACTTCCAACAGGACAAGGAGCCTAAACATACAGTCAGGGGTACAATGAAATGGTTTAGATCAAAACATCCATGTGACAGATTGAGCCAGTTGACATATAAACCTAAATCCAATTGAGAAATTTAAGCAAGACCTTAAAGTGGATGTTCACTGATGCTCTCCATCCAATCTGACTGACTTTGAGTTGTTTTACAAAGAAAAATTGACAGAAATCTCAGTCTCTAAATGTTCAAAACAGCTGTAAATACAGTAAAAGTGTTGGTTGATGTACACATGGGCTAAATACACATTCACACCACAATTTTAAGATTTTTATTTCAAAAACAATCTGAAAACCATGTATCTTTCTCTTTTCACTTCACAAACAAGCCATCCCTTGTGATGCTCTATCACATAAACTCCCCATAAAACACACTGAAGTCTGTGGTAGGAATTTAACAAAATGTGAAGAAGATAACGTGGTTGAAATACTTCTGCAAGGCACAATAAAATAATAAAATAAAAGGCTGCCAAAAACCACTTCCATTTATATTTATATTTTTTCATTTAAAAATAACAAAAACTATTACATTTGAAATAGAAAAAAAATGGTATGAAGTGTTTAGAGCTGTGTGCACCTTGTGTTTGTAAAATGTGTATGTGTGTCTTTGTGTGTGTTTGCTAGGCCCCAGCTGGGTTTGCACAAGTTTATCAAAAATCAGAGTTGATCCCTCTAAGGGCTGCTTGGGTACTGTTTGCTGAATGTATGCTTGTGTGTGTTTGCTTGGAGCGTTGTATGTGATGCTGAGCAGATGCTGTTGTTTTGACAGCCATCCTGCTCCCAGTCCATCTGCCTTGCATCAGCTGGATGTGTCCGTGAGTGTGCATTTGTATACGTTTGTGTCAGGGAGCATGTGCCCAAGCACAGTATTGCCTGTATGTGTGTATGTGTGTAGTTATGATGCAGGGTTAAGCAGCGATCTGCCAGTCAAATGTGCGTCTGACCTTCTATCTACCACAGGGAGCACTTATCCTGCTGTAGGCGCTGCAGTAGCACATAACTTCATCCTCCTGTCGTTTTTCTTCCTCTCTTTAACCTTTTTTCTCTTTTAGCTTCAACTTTTTTCTTTTTGCCAGTGTCCCATTTCTGTGTTCTGATAGCTCTCTAACAATGCCTTTTCTCATGTCTGTGTCCTCTATCCCCAACCTACCTTCTCCACTCTGTATATTCTCTGTTTTTCTCTCCACATTTGCATCCACCTCTTCCTTACTCTGTGCTTCCAAGATTCCGAAAAAACTCAGAGTTGACGATGAAATGAAACCAGAACAGAAACCTAATGAAGACAAGTCGGGGAGTTGGAGGTTGGGGGGGCAGCAGAAGAAATGCTGAGATGTACAAATGAAGAATCAGAGAGGAGGGGGGAGAAACGCTGACAGTTGGAGAAGGAAAGATAAAAGTGTTTGACAGAAGAGGGAGAAAAAAAAGAGTCTTTTTCAAATGTGTCAGGACACCATTGTCAGGGTAACAAAGACATAGCTCTCGCAGTGCACTAGAGGATGTCTCAAACAGTTTTTCTTCAACGCACGCACACACGCAGTATAAAACATACAGTGTTTATCTCTTTCCTTCAGCTGGGATGTCTCTCCTGGGGGTGAAACAGCTCCTGCTCTCATCGTTCTGTAGTGTCACTTTTGACACTTGTCATGTTCTTACTCTTATATAGTCCTGCAACCAGAATTTTGCTTATTTCAAGGCTCTTTTGGTGGGGAGGGATATGTGTCTCTAGTGTTTCAGGAGGAAATGAAAACATTTAAAACGGTAGACTCTTCTAATTTTTTCTTGATAAAACACTCAAACCTCTAGCATCACTGGATTTGAGTCTTCACTGTCAAATGGGAGCTAAGATAGTGTAACACACTCAATGAAACCTTTGTTACACAAAAATCTGCTCATCTTCATCTCTCCATTTTGTTTACCCTATTAATCTCTGTTGTGTTGTGAGGTACACCTGAAACCTGAAACCTGAAATGGTTGTCATTCCATCACAGGGCAACACAGTGAGACACAAAGCAAATAGCCATGCACACACAATCACACTAAAAAGCATCTGTTAAACGTACCAATTAACCTAACATGCATGCTTTTGAACTGTCAGAGGATACCAGAGTAACCGGAAAGAACCCACAGAGAGAAAATGCAAAACTCCAGAGAAAGCCAGAAAAACATAAAGGTAAACAGAAAATAAGTTTTCAAAGGATGATTTCTTTATCAAGGCAAAACTTTTAGAACCATACTCCTTGTTTGGATAAAAACTTTCTTTTAGTTAGGCCTTCAGTTTAGAGCAGGAGTCACCAACACCAAGGTGCCCTCAAAGACCATACGAGTTGCCCACAGAGCAGTGGCAGCAGGTCCATAGGGGGCACTGCCCTCCCTGATGTGGAAGGGGGAAAGAATCTAAAAATGTATATAAATAAAATCTATAAATTTGATTAAAAAATCCTAATAGTCTGTTTTCCTTAATACTGCGTGCCTAAATGTAATCTGAATTATTTCTACAAAATTTCCATCAACTAACTCTCATTCAACAGTGAATTTCCCCCGACAGATTCCTGTCATTTCTCTTCTGGGGCACTGCTGACGAGTGCCTCAGAAGTGGAGCTAAATAGCCAATCATATGTGGTTGCTAGAGGAAAATAATAAACATCTATCTAATCAGCATTGCTGAATTTAATGTCTTTGGAGGCGCTCAGAATCTCGCCTCTACCATAGATGATGCCGTAACGTTTTGCGTCACTATGGTGACAAAGTTGATAATGGCAACTACGGCAGTCGAGGGAAGCTTAGACCAAATTCTCCACCTTGTATGACAATGCAGAGGATTTTACAGATCGCCAGTAAGCTACAGCTGCTGTTCCTCACTGTGTTTTATTAGATTTAGCTGCCATAATTCTGTGCTCTTTTTCGTTGTTTACTTTTTTTCTGTTCATCAGCTGTTATCATTTGTTCTTTGCCGATAATCAGTTGTTAATGTTGCTGTGTTTTTTTAATGCTTATGTTACTCTGGTTTGTATGATGCTAATGCTGCTCTGGTTAAATGTTCCAGCAGAATCTGGTTAAGTCTTTTGGATTCCTGGGTTAATTTTTAGTAATCCAATACCAATGCGTTTTAATTCTTTTAGGTAGGAAGGCCTCTGCTGCTTGGTGTCATTAGTTGATTCTCTTCAGTTTTAATAGAATTTAACCTGTTGTTTGTTCAGAGTTAACTTCTAGGTAATCATACATTAGTTTGGTGCTTTTCATAGTTTTGAGTCTGATTCATAGTTATCTGTTTACACTGATTTAATAATT
This sequence comes from Anableps anableps, assembly GCA_014839685.1. Classification (NCBI taxonomy): domain Eukaryota; kingdom Metazoa; phylum Chordata; class Actinopteri; order Cyprinodontiformes; family Anablepidae; genus Anableps; species Anableps anableps. Next base: position 19,434,591 of record CM026068.1, on the reverse strand, counting down.
AAATTCTTTATATTTTGCAAGTTAATGAATAGACCTTTTACTTTTAGCTAATTTAACCTTCTAATGTTATTTTGCTGTATGAAGAATGTTATATTATTTTGGAACTGTAATCATTTTTCTACCATTCATTTGAATCCTTATAGTGGCCTAGGAAGGGACATCTATTGGCACATCAGCCCCACCAAGAATTTCTTTCATCACTGCTTTTCCAAAATTAAATAAATCATTAATTATTAAGTGATATAATTAAACTGTGTGTATCAATTTGGTAGCCTTTCATATCAATTAGTGCTCAAGAAGTAGCTTTAAGCTGCAAAAAGGTTGGTGACTCCTGGTTTAGAGTCACACACTGTTATTATGTATCATATAGTTGCTACATTATCATCTTGACAAAATCTGTCAAAAGAAAGACATACGCATAAGCCACCTCTGTGGTAGTTGCTGCCTCATTATGTGTCTCTATGAAGACTATTTGCGATAACAACCTCACAGTGAAAACATCTGCCTTACTCTTGAGGCTGATAATCCTTTCCTAACTGCACATTTACTATATGATGCAAACAGAGCCAATATTCAGTGTTTTTTATAACTTACTTTGTCTGTGGATGTGAACAATTTTTAAGCAGCAGCTCCAGTAATCATAGAGGGAGCTCAAGCGCGATGCATAAACACACTGCAATGGGGAGATAAACATAAAAGACTGAAGCCTAAGAGGACAAACCTGCAGGTCAAACCAACCATCTGTGCTGCTGAAGCATAACACAAGTTAAGTTTCTAAGGATTCTTGTAGACACCAGCAGCTTCACTGGCCAGGTTATCTTGTAATTTTATATATATATATATATATATATATATATATATATATAGAGAGAGAGAGAGAGAGAGAGAGAGAGAGAGTGTACAGTGTAAAAACAATAATTAAAAGAATGGATAATTAAAATATCATTAAATCCACTAAAATACACACAACATAAAAGACTTCATAAAATAATTTAAAAGGGTTTAAGAATAGCATTTATACTCTTTAGTTAAACAGTTTTTAAGAAGAGTTTTAAATTTTAAATTTGTTCATGGGAATAAGTTGTTGGAGTTTTAATGACTTTTCCAAATTATTCAAGCACCAAGGTGCAGCATTAGAGAAAGCTTTTTTACCAACTTTTGACCAGATTTTGGGCACGTTGAAGAGAAGCTGATGTTATTAGCGCGTATTGTGTACCTCCTGACTGGAGACGTGAGACGAAGCAAATATGGGGATTGCTTGCCCAAGACAACCTGATAAATGAACACAAGCCAGTGTTGTTGCCTCCTTTGTTTTAGTGAAAGCCACAAAAGCAAGGCATAAAATTCACAGTGGTGAGTCCAAAAGGAAGCGTTTGTGATGAAATGCAAAGCACTGTGAAATATTATATCCAAACAACAGAGAGCTGTTGAGGCTGCATTCATGTAGATAATATCACCATAGTCAAATACATTCAGCAAAGTTGTTTATACAAGCCTTTTCCTTACATTTGCCTTTAGATAGGATTGGTGTCGATATAAGAAGCCAAGGACAGCTTTTAACTTTTTTAGCAGATGTTCTACATGAGGTGAAAAAGACTGTCATCAATCCATATGTCCAAATGTTTGTAAGATGACACTTTCTCTATTTTTTCCCCTTCTAAAGTCCAAATGCTTTTATCCTCTAAATTTAGGGAACGAGCTTTTGAGATAATCATAAAACTGGTCTTTTTTGGATTTAGGAGCAACTTTATATGATGTAGGGAAATCTGATGCTGATGGAAAGTAGTCTGAAGATCAACAACAGCCTGGTTAATAGAGGCTTCAACAGCATAAATTATGGTATCATCAGCATACAGATAAAAATTAACATTTTGCAAATGTTTCCCCAAGTCATTTATAAAAATGGTAAACAGAACTGGAGCTAAAATGTAACCTTTAGGGACACCTTTAACAATATTCACAAATTCTGAGATCTGTTTGAAAGATAATTCCTAAACCATCTGACAGCCGAATCACTCATACCAATACTCCTAGACTGTCTAAAAGTAATTGATGGTCAACTGAGTCAAATGCCTTGGAGCGATCTTCAAATAGACTAGCATTGTGTTGTTTTCCATCCTAGGTAGTGCTGATATTGTTGATTTCAGATACAGCAGCTGTTACTGTACTGTGACCCGCTCTGATTATCCATTATCCATCACACTTATCCTTGCAGGGTCGCGAGAGGGGCTGGTGCCTATCTCCAGCGGTCACTGGGCGAGAGGTAGGGTACACCCTGGACAGGTTGCCAGTCCATCACAGCCTAACTGACTTTAGCCCTAGATATTATTGCCAGTAAGGAATTGCTCAAGTTGAGAATTGAACTGTGCTTCAAAAATTTTGTGCTTCAAAAAGTCTTGAGTGTTTGGATATTGGTATATAGTGGTTTAAATCGGCTGGCTCTCCACCTTTCATTAGAAGCAGCACATAAGTGGCTTTCCATATTTTAGGAATTATGTTAGTTTGAATATTAAGGTTAAAAATACGAGCAATTGGCTCAACGATGAAATCAGCAGTTAGGCTTAGAAGATAGGGGTCAAGGTTATCAAGTCCAGGTGGGGGTTTTTTTAGGATTAATGTCCTTCAAAGCTTTCCTGATGTCAGGAGTAGAGACAGGTTTAAGGACAAATTCAGGCTGAGGTGTTACAGAACAAGGGGAATGCATTGTATCCTTTGAGTTATTAGCAACAGACACAGCAGGAAGTTGGTCACATAGAATCTGCTTAGAAAATAATGTTTATTAAAATAACTATCTAGCCTTTATCCCGGATTGTGTCTGAATTAACTTTATTATTTTCAGGGAGGTTTGACTTTGCATTTGAACCAGATAATGATTTGAGCTGTTTCCAAAAATCTGGTGCATTATTGAAAGCCTCTGAAATTAATTTTAAGTAATATTCTGATTTAGTTTTTCTTATCAGGAGAATCTATTTATTTTTTTAATGCTAAGAATTTGACCTAGCCTGATACAAAATTAGTTGCTCTTGCTTTGGCCCAACCAATATCTCAATATTCATGTTTAATAGGCATTCAGAGACCAAAGGGTTACCTCTTCCTGAAATTATATACTTCTTGAAAAAGGCATGCTGGTTAGAGATAGATAAAAAGAAGTGGGTGTGGAACATTGCCACATGTACTCTACATCATGGATTAGACAGACTTGGCTAATATCACTGCAGTATAAGTCATATAAAGAAGCCTGTATTTAAAAACACAGCATGATTTAGGTTTAGAAAGTTCCACATCCCTTACAATAGCTATAGCATAGTGATCACTAACCTAAATGAGTTATAATGCTTTCTTAGACCGAATTGGCTTTACTCAAAGAATTTAGTCCTACCCACTCTTGTTGTCATACTTTAGACCTTTTTAGACCTTGTGCTGACATATGGCATTGAGTGTGAAGAAATAACAGTACTTCCCATAACCCTGTGCTGTCTGACCCTTTTTAATAACCTTTGAGTTTATTTTACTGGGTATTCCAAACCTGAGAGAAAATTTCATCATGGATCTTTATCAGACAATATTGTAAAAACATTCAAAGAATCTGTTTCATGTTTAATTTCCTCAGAATCTCAGAGAAACACAGCAAAAGGCACCAATTTAATCTCCAGCCCTTTTCAAATTGATGTTCTTGTTCATAGAGTTACTTATTCATTGCGTGTAGCATTAGACAATGTAACCCCCTTAAAAAAGAAGGTAATAATCCATAGGAGGTTGGCTTGGTTTAATTCAGAGTTTCATACTTTGAAGCAAAACAACAGGAAGTTTGACAGAAAATGGCACTCTTCATATCTAGAGGAGTAATACTAAACTTGGAAAAATAGTCTGCTGCTATACAAAAAGACCTATCGCCAAGCTAGAACATTCTATTTTTCATCATTAATAGAGGAGAATAAGAATAATCCTAGGTTTCTTTTTAGTACAGTTGCCAAACTTAAACAGTCATTACTCTGTTGAGCCATCAATTCCCCCAGCTTCCTTCCCCCTGCTAGCGGGGTGGTGCAGGGGTGAAGCATGCAATCCATATAGTGGCTGTCACAGGTTCAACTCCCAGCCTGATCACCTTTGCTGAATGTCTTCCCCCTATCTCATAACCCACTTTCTTGTCACTCTGCTATCAAATAAAGGCCACTAGAGCCATAAAAATCCTTAAAAAAACCCACCCAAAACAATCCTTCTACCAAGCAGTGTTGGCTCATGGAGTACGTTGACTTGGGATGATGGCTACCTGGCTTTCTGAAACCAAAAACCCAGGAAATGTACATACTTACTCAGGATTTTTACTTATACTGCTTTCTGAAACAGGCCCCTGGAGGAGTGACTGCTGCAAGTCAATGACTCGATGCAATCTGCTGGGTTTCCTTAAGTACAAACTTTTTAAACTACTTTGAATAATTAACTGAGCTTACTGTACTGTTTAATAACTGGGATCAATTGGAATGCATGTATGACTGAAGTAAAATTCCTTTTTTTGTAAAGTGCCTCAAGGTGACATTTGTGGTGAATTGGCTCTATATAAATAAAACCAAATTGAATTGAACCTCATTGCAGAAAACTACAGGAGAAGTATACTTATGGGATTTACTGGTTAATATTAGATCCAGTAATGTAGATTTATTTAGGTTTTTTTGGATTTAACCTGGGAGGGGCATCCATAATTTAGGAGAGATTTATTTATGAGTCACATAATTCCTTAATGCTATCAGATGAAGCAGAAAGACAGTTCCAATTTAAATCATCCATGAGTACAAGTTCAGTGGCACAGTTTTTGTAAGACATCTGAGAGTGATGAGAGTGCTTCAGTTTTAGAAGACAGTGGTGCAACAGCCTACTAAGGTAAAATGAAGAGCTTTAGTAAGATTCACTTTATGAGCAATGTAACCCAAAATTGTTTAGATCCGGAAACTGATAGCAACACAGAGCTTTGAAATTTAGATTTAATATAAAAGGCTACTCCACCACCTTTACAAACTCTCAGCTCTACAAATATTGTACCCTTCAAGCTCAATTTCATTATTAGTTTCAAATTTCTTCAACCATGTTACTGATAATATGAAATCATCTGGATCAGTTGAAAGAACTCATAATTTTATCAAATCCTATTTAGGCAATGGGCTTCTCACATTAAAAATGAATTAAACCAAGGTCTGACATGCATTTGAAAATTTCAGGTGTAAAGTTTTGCAAGGGGCCTGGGATGGGTTGAACTTTCCCACACCACAGAAGGAGCAACAGAATAACAATTTATTTATTTTTATTTTGTCATATTAGTTTTGGACTTCAATGATCATTTTTCTTTCTGCAGCGCAGTATGAAAAGAAAGAACTTCATTAAATTTTCGAAACAAAAAGCTTGAACTTATTTCTCAAATTTGCACATGGTCAACATTATGCATATAGACTCAAATGCATGTATACACCCACAATCTTACTTGGATAAATGTCCATTTGGAAATCTATCGAAAAACCACATGCTTTTTATAGTCATTTGTTGACTTCTGGTATAATTCTGCCAGGATACCTGAATCAGTCAGAAATGTTAGAGCTCTTTTGACATGGTTGGTTACCTACAAAATACCGACCTTTTAAGAGTAGTCCATATAACTGATCAGTCTTTGTCTTTTCTCTCCAGAAAACATTTCTCAAGGTAGCTGGTTTGTTCATGTGAGTAGCTGTAATTTTCAGTAATGCTGGAAGAGAATATATTCTTGAGGTGACAATTTGGATCAGATGAGTGAAACCCTGACACAACTGGGTGTTCCAAAATGGACACTGATCCCAACTACACATCAAAACTGGTTTTAGAAAGGAGAGAGAACTCTAATATTAATAGACAGACTAGGATTATAATCTGAATCTTTACCAGGAAACTAATTAGTTTACATAAACTCTATCAGTTCTGATAACAAGACACATCAAATATCTAGCTAGAACTATGAAAGAAACTTTTGTGTGTGTGTGTGTGTGTGTGTGTGTGTGTGTGTGTGTGTGACAGCCCCTCTACTTTAAATGGAGGGCTCCAACAATTTTGTTAACAGTTTGTTTTTCTATTCTCTGAGGTGCACCTGAAGTGCAGCATCCAGGATCTGCAAGGGCCCAGGCTCTCCTGGGTATAAAAGCAGCTGTGCTTCTGTGTGCGAGGCCCAGCTCTTGTCCTGCTCTTGCCTGGCCCACCCCAGCTTTTCTTTGGAGTAGGCCCGACTTATTCCACCTGCTTTCGGGTGCAGCTATGCCAGCTGCCATGGGGCAGTCCACTACTTCTTTTGTTTGTTTTCATTTTTTTCATTTTGCTCAATAAAGAGCTTAATTATTTTCTAAGTTCGTGTCTCTCTGTCTTTTGTTAAGGCTCATTGAGCCAGGTCGTAACAATGGCTACAAGAAGTTGGCAGTTTCTCTGCAACTTGCTAAGGGACGTTCCACTAAATATTAATGAGAGTGTATGCATACAGATCCATTCAATAAATTACAGTATTATTGAAAAGTCTATTTATTTTATTTCAGGAACTTTATCACTTAGTGAAGCACATTATAAAGGTTAATTACACAAAGAGGGATATTTGAAAGCCTTGCACTTACAACTAATGAAAAGGTGACATTTAAAATTTACAATATTGGATCAGCCAAAACAAAAACTATTTTTAAAAACAGAAATTTGGGCTTAATGTAAAGTATATTTAATACCTCCTTAAAGGTTGTTATTTTCAGAAGGTACTTTTAATCTGACAAATGAGACTCATTGGGATGTATATTCTAATTTATTGTATATGACCATATATTTAAGGCTCCATGTTTGCTTCTGCACATAATTCTTGTTTTTTTACTCATTGTAGTTTTCGATTATATAATCTCTTCACTCCAAAAAAAGAACTCTTAAAATGTGTCATTAAAACACTCAAATTACTTCAACATTTAAGCTGATGACGAGTGAATTTAAACTTCTGGTCAGCACTGTATAAGACTGAGTGGCAGATACATTATGAGTCATGTTTCAGCTGCAACAGTCTATAGTTTGGGTGAAAATGTCAACCAAAATCCATTCTCTCTGAAAAGGCAACCTTCCCCTGATCTTTGAATCTTTAACACACTCCCACCAGCACATCAGCAGGTTTTTCATCTCTTTGCTGTTTACTCACATAAGCTTTGTTTGTCAAGGACTGGGACAAAGCCAACACTGAGAGAAGATCACTATGCACTTAATCTACATCCTTTCCTTTCAAAGCACAAGCTCCCTTCTGCATGCTGTTTTACTCCCATGTATTATACTTCATTTCTTATTCATCAGTGTTTTATTTAAGTTTTGGGGAGCCGCTGAATCCCTCCTCAAACTGGCTCTCCCTCTGTGCTTGTCTTATCCCACAATCTGGTTAATTTTTTGCTTTCTCTGCTTGTTCAGCACAACCCTGGTTCTCATGTTTCTCTTTTGTGATGCCATGCACTCTCTCCCACATCACTGCTTTTTTCACACCTCTACCGTGTCTCTTTTCATATCCATCATGCTCTATTTCTGTTGTCTCATTTCATCCCTCTCTTGTTTCCATCTTTCATCAGCTCTTTTGTTCATGTGCTTGTCAGATGTTTTCTGTGCAACTCACATACAGGCAGACTGCAGAATCTCCCCTTCATTTCCTTTGGTTTTTCTTCTTTGCTGCACGCTGCTTATCCTAATCTTCCACTCAGAACTTTGTCCTTGTTTAGACTTCCCATTCTTTTAATTCTCCGTTTGCTGACCCATTTCTACTTTCTAACAATGGTTTTGATTTCACTGCGTCCTTCTCTTGACAATCCTAGTTTTAAATATTAATTGCTTTGTCATGTTTTCCTATTTTTAATAACATTCACTATAACTGTAACTCAGATGATCTAGCTGCCAAGACTTATTGTGCCTCACAGAAACTAAACATCTGTCTTTCTAACACCCTCTAGCCTGCTTTCTAATTCTCCTCCACTATGCCCCCAGCTCAGCTCATTTTCAGAAGTGCTTTATTGGATGGTAAATTGAGTTATTATTGCCAAAGGAAGACAATATGCATTAGAAGAGATAAATGAATCTGCACAATTCACAACTTTATAAACAAACTGTTTGCTTTGGAAATTATGATTTTTGTGCCTCCAGGCTAAAAAAAAGAGAAACTGCCATCTGACTTTTTATCAGCATTGGTGATGCTACAGGATTGCATAAGTGCAGATAACATAGATTACATGGAATGGAAACACTAAAGCTATTTATAGGCAAAAATATATGGAGATGTCTTGGAGCAACATTTTATGCCACCCAAATCATGTCTTTTTTTTCAGGAAATAATTTTCTATTTCTGGAAGATATTGGAAAACACTCTTGAAAAGACAACTGTTCTTTCAGTCATTCTCTCATGCCCATTAAATGTATTATTTTCTTTTGGCAATATGGTTTACATTCTTAATGACGCACAGAAGAAGTTAATGGTCACAGTTTTAACCCTCATCTTGCTCTCTTCTGGTAATTTATTACAGTGGATAAGTCAGTAGGAACACTAATATGAAAAACAAAAAGAAAGCAGCTCAAAAGGACAAGTTGGCATTTTTCCCGACATGGCTATAATTTAATCCTTTTTCCAGTGCCGGCTGGTGAAAAAAAAATTCTTGGTGGGGCTGATGTGCCAATAGATTTCCCTTCCAAGTTCAGTATAAGGATTCAAATGAATAACAAGAAAATGACTACAGTTCCACAATAATAGAACATTCTTGATACAACAAAATAACATTAAAAGGTTAAATTAGCTAAAAGTAAAAGGTCTGTTCAGTAACTTGCAAAACATAAAGAATTTAATTATTAGATTCGTGTCAACAGTTAACTATGAATCAGACTCAAAACTGTGAAAAACACCAAACTAATGTATGATTACCTAGAAGTTTAACTCTGAACAAACTACATGCTAAATTCTATTGAAACTGAAGAGAATCAACTAACGAAACGAAGCAGCAGAGGCCTTCCTACCTAAAAGAAATAAAACACACAGGTACAGGATGAAATAATCATAAAAATTAACTCAGAAATCCAAAAGACTTAATCAGGTTCTGCTGGAACCACAACACCAAGCAATCTCCAGGATTTATCTAACAATCAGGAGCTCAGTAAAACCTTACAAATATAAATGTTCATAGATCTGGGTCAGCAGAAAAACAGGCTAATACAATTTTTTAATCATGTTTATAGATCATTTTTAGATTTTTTTTTTTTTCACCTTTCCACATTAGGGAGGGCAGCGCCCCAGTGCCCCCTATGGACCAGCCACAACTGCCTTTTTCTGTGTTGGTGCTGGTTTGTATGGACTGAGCTATTTTGTTTGAGATGATCTCTAGTGTTGTCCCAATTGAAGGTCAATTGTTCAGATGGAAAGAAATACATTTCATTAAAAATGCTGACTTCCTTAGTTTAAAGATATACCCTAACAGTAATAAACTTCCATATAACTTTAGAGGCTGGATTTCTGTAAAAAAAAACAAAAAAACAAACAAAAAAAACACATTGCCTTCCTGTGAAATTCTGCTCAATTCGAATCCATACGAAGCAAGGCACAGAACAAGAGGCTGGTTTTTGTCAGGCTAAGTTGCATAGTTTAGACAATACATAAGTTAAAAATCTGTAGAATATGTAAATCTAGTTTGTCTTTATACATATAATCTTTGGTATACATCTGGTCAAAGATAAGGAATTACTTATTTTTTTAAGAATCATACCGTGGATATGAGATTAAGAAGCTAAATTACATTTTGACTTCCCAGAGAACACAGAATGAGTAAAGAAAGTCATGATTCTGTATTTTTGTCCCGCTTGGCTTCAATCCTGATCAGATGTTGAGATCAGATAATCCGCTTACTTTTGATACTATACTTGGCTCTGCTCTCCCTTTCCAGAAATGTCTTATCTCTCCTCTCCATTCCTCAATCATTTCTGCTTTCATCCATCTCCTCTTTCATACTCTATCCATTTGGCTTGCCGTTGGTCCTCTCTATCTCTTTGGAAGCTGACGAAGCAGAAAAGTAGGGGGACCAGTCTTTGAAATAGGCATATCTTTCTCCAAACACCTTTTCCCTCCTCCTATCCTGTGCCCTTCAGCTCCTTCCTACATTTGTTCGTCATCTGCCCACACTCCATATGAAAATCTGAGCATCACCTTATGCATGAGCGTATGCCTAACTTTGCAAGACATTATTTCTACTCATTATTCTGTTTTTGTTACAGAAATAAAGAAATTAAAACTCCTACCTCTCCCCTCATCACCATATCTAACTGGTGAACACCCTTATATTTGTGAGCAGGAGATGACAATTGTTTCTGCCAAGCATTTCGAGGTGTGGTGACTTTGGCTCAGGCAGTCTGTGGATGTGTATATCTACATGATGACAGCTATTTATTGGGGGATTCCCTCGAAAGGGAGGTCCTGCAATTGTGTCTGGATGTGAGCGAGCTGAGGTGGGTGAGCAGTTTAGCATACTGGGATGGGACTGAATGTGACTCATGAATTCCAAATAACCTCAGTGACTCTGCTTCCCCCTTTAAATCGTGCTGTTTAATATGACCAGATTGGGTAAACAAGCTCACTAACATCATTGCGCAAAAAGAGAAGTCTGGGGTTTCCTGTTTCATGCCAAATAAATTCACAGTTTTTTTTATGATTTAGAGGATCTTACATTAAATATGATTTAATCTAGGAGTCCAAAACAGTTAATGAAAAAGGAACACAGTCTTTTGATCTAAAAAAATTCTCATGGAACTGGAGATAAAAATCAAGAAAACACCACTTTTGAAGCAAAGCAAGTAGCAAGAATGCACTTAACTGTTCTGTGTTATACAACACTGTGCAAAAGTCTTGAGTCTGCTCAATTTATTTTTACGTTTCAGATTCAAAGGGCCAGACTTTCGAGTAATCATATTAAGCAGTCTTTAGCAATGTTTCTTCAAGCTTCATCTAAGTCTTTTAAAGTTTTTATTTGAATTTTTGCTCCTCCTTTTACTGACTTTCTTCCCAGTACATCATCTCTTTTAGAGTTGGTTTGGTAAGTAATTTAAATTTAACCAACTCAAATGTGTTTTGACTGTTAAAGCAATTTCAAGTAGCCATGATGGTTTGCCAGAGTCACTATTTATCCCTTTTACCATGATGAAAATATTTTACCAAGGAATACATTTTCCCCAGAAAAAGGCCCTTATGAGGACTACTACTTCCTTTTTCCATTTATTACAAACTTGAGTTTGTGGAGATTTCTGGTAGTTTTTTCCAGTATAATAATTAAGTTATTTCATCTTAAACTTCTCTATATCTTGTAATTTCTTTTAACTTTAACAGAGATAGGTTTTAAATCATTGATGTCAATGGATAAGGAAGTAGTAACCCCTCAAGATTTTAAAGTAAGACACAAAACACAGTGTTACATGTATGTCAGGTTCTTGTTTCCAGGATGCACATCTCTCTACCTTTAATTACTAAAATCTGTAAATGTCACAGCCTTTCTCTGACTTTGATGTTACTTCAGTAATGTTTCAGAGTTAACAATCGCTTCTAATCCTGACTGGACCTCTATTTTTTTCTCATCTTTCAAGGTGACAAAACAGGAATATTTCTTGCAGTTACATCTTTCTGTTGAGTTTGTAGTGACTCTATACAAGTTAATAAGTGTAATTGCTTCTGCAGTAGGAGAATGACCTGCTCAGTGGCATTATATGTAATTTATATGAATAACACTGTTTTGGAGCCTGCAGTGGAAACACACACAACAAATGGCCATGATAAAATAGGAGGTTCTGGGAAATCACATTTCAGAAGAAAAACATCTAACAGTCAATACAGTCACCTTTAGACATAAAAGCTTGTAATATGCAGGAAATAAATCAGTGAAAGAAACACTTTGTGATTATTGGCTGTCTTATTTGGTAGTGAAAGAAAATGTCTGTTGTGAGCTTGATTTGGTGGTCATTGGACGTTCGATATGGCAGGTGCACCAACTCCCAATGCAGCTTTCTCCCTGACCAGAAATTACTTACAACAAATATCAAGCAGCATCACATGTTTTCAGGGAAAATCTTGCAGTATCACTCCTGCTGCAACCGATGTCTGATTCTTGTACTCCTTTGTCCAGACATAAATGCTTCTACTGCTGCCTCCTTTCTCTTTTCTTCCCTTCCCTCTTATCAGCATCGGATTCCGATCATCAGTGCAATAATCTAAATTACTAAATAATGACACTGCTGACCATTCATAGTTGGACTAACAAGTAAAAAGTCGCGCCTTTCGGCATCTTCCACTGTGCAGTGTGACAGGAGACACTGTCATGTTATCATGTCCTGTTCAAGTCCTGCACACCTTTTAAAACCGCACAGTGTTTGCTGGGCTTCAGACACTTTTTTACAGACTACTAATACCCCATCAATTGGACACTAGGCTTGGGTATCCCTGCTTTGGGGCTGCTAAGATACCAACATTGACACACTGCCAACAACAAATAAATGATAAATGTGCTGCAAACATCAGTTTATTATGTTACAAGCCACTCTCTCAGTTGCTCAACAGTGAGGAGCAGAATGTATTATTTATATTAAGAATAATATATAAATACTTTGCTTTGTCAAAGTGTGTGTAATCTATTTTATTAGTCACAAACAGTTTTTGATTTCCAATAAATACTTCCTACCACATGGGCTAAAGGGGAGTTTATCTTCAGGTGGTTTATTTTCAGATAAAATACAGAATTTAGTTTAATAAATAAAAGTCTCCTTTATGAGAGCATTAGACGTACTGTTCTGACTGTATGCAAATGGATTTAAAAAGACTAAAGCTGTATGTTCATTGATATAATACATACATCCTGAATTTTCCAATTGAGGAACCATAAAGGATATTTTTATTCATTTCTACATTTGGAATAAAATGCATTCAGTTTTACACGCCTGTGCTTCAATATTATTTAAACCCTCATGTAAAGTCTGAGCAAAAATGATGCCAGCTTATGTTCACCTGAAGTAATGACACTGCATCAATTAACCATGTTTTTTTTTATTCATCTTAAGTTATATTTACCTTTTTTTAAGAATAAAAAAAACAGGTGGTGCAGTAAATACAACAAACTCTCACTGTTAGAAACAGTTATGACAACCAACTCAGTTGTGTTTAAAGTTAAAAACTGGAAGTCCAAAACCAATGACAAAAACATATTGCAACAAAATAAAAATCTGCACATAAAATTACATAACGGTCAGTGATTTAGGAAGCCCTGTTTTTAGCGCATTAACCCTCATTAATGATTCTTAGATGAAAATTGGTTGATCCACTTAAGCAGGAGGATTTTTCTATTTCCTGAAGAGAAAAGTTTCAAATATTTCTCATCCTATGTTGAGTTTGTAAGACTTCTTTTGTCCTTCACTTGCTGACTCTTATTATTTAGGCACACTGCATAATGAGCTGTCATGTGCTCCGAGCAGGCAGCAGCAACTCTCTGCGCCACACTGACTGGTCTGCAATGGTTGCCTGGTGGCAAAGAAATGACGCTAGGTGTTCAACTAGCTCATTAAACATGCGACTATCCTGCACACTTCTTCGTCCCACTATCAGAAAGTGTGGGAAATATAGGAAGCAGTATGCTCAACTATGAAATCTCAAACATTCTGGACAGTGTGCTCTCTTCTCCAAAGTGTTGCCAACTATGAAGCAAACCCACTGACCAGGGGATCTAATCGATTCACATGGTTTCCCAAATCAATATTGAATTGGAAAAAAAAAATTAATTGCAAAGCATTGATGAATCGATATTTTTACACACCCCTTGTAAAATTTTGATTTTCCACTCATGAACTTATTGTGGTCATTGTTTACATCTTTGGCCCTCTCTCTTATTTGTAATGTTTAGTGTCTTTCCAGGAATGCAAATATACCTAAATGATTGCTTACAGTGTATTTAGACTGACATTAGAAACATTTTGGGTCCACAGCTGCTTATACTTTACATTACCTTATGATTTGTAAGTTACTTCTCAATATGAATCATTATGAATGAAGCATTATAGCAGATATGCAGTTATTGATCTTTCAATCCCATTCAAGAGCAATGTTCTGTGTAGATGTATAAAGGTTTACAAACTGCATTTGACTTTACTGCGTTAACCTTGCTTATGTAATCATTTTGTTTGATGCCAGTGTGCATATGGGGAATGCTGTTTTGTTACATTTGCTCACAGAGCTGCAGCTTTTCATTAAAAATAGCTGAAACAGAAGGCAAAAAAGATGAGAAGATAAAGTCAGAAATAAGACAGGGAGAGATTAAAAGAGAAGGAACTGGAGAGATCGAGTGATATGTAGAGAGGCACAGAGTGATAAGATGGGCCTGAGAGAGGAAGGCAAAAGATAAGAGGGACGTTATTAGAAGAGGATTCAGACTGCTATACCAGTGTTCTTAACAAAACATGTTGCAGTTCTGTCCTGACCAAAAACAGAGGTTATTTTCTCTGTTAAGCTCAACTGCTCTTCAACTAAATAATATGGAGAGTACAGAGTGGCCCATTACAATAAATAAATGAGTGATGAAATAATTATTAAAATGTTTGATTAATCTATTAAAACTGGAAATAAATTCAGAAATAATTTTCTTAAATACAGAATTAATTATATGTGTTTCAATTAAATGCATTGATTTCATTAAAAAAAAAACTAGATATTTCTAACTTGTGATTTAAATAAATTTCATGTTCCTTTGCTGACGCACATCATAAATTAATTCAAACTGTCAACTTCACCCTATTCTGTCTCAGTGGGCGGGATTAGGGCAGCTTCTATACAGACCCTGTCGTCTGATTGGCTGCTTCAAACTGCAAGTCAAGACTACCTCTGCCAAGTTTGCTATGGCACTGGGTCAATATTTTTCACACTGGAAGTGTGAAAATAACATCAATAAATTCTTGTAATTTATTTACTACAAACTCTTGGTGAGGAACTCCAGCCTCTATATCTCAGTTTTGGTCTGAAATATCTCCAATAAGTTCGCAAGAGAGCTCAATGTGGTGCTGTGTGAAGGAAGCTGCCATAGACCTCTGACTGGATCAACATTAGCCTCACTCACTGACTAACTCCGGCTAATGCTCTCTTGTTTGGATGCGTAGTCAGAGCCAGGAGTGGTGGGATTGTGATGTGCTTCACTTCTTTCATAATTTCATAATCATAATTTTCAGCCATTGTTTACATCCAGGTTTACTGCTGCGTCTGACCGTTCAGACTGCAGTGAAAAAGTTGGATATAGGTCGCATATGGGCAAAAAAAAAAAAAAACAAAACAAAAAAAAAAACAAAAAAAAAAAAAAAAACAAAACCGAATTTACAATTTCCCTGCTGTGTGAACTATGTTAATTTTTTGTGTGAACCTATGTTAATTTTTCTGCCTCTTTGTTCTTTTTACAATTACACAGAAAAACTAAAATATTTAATACTGACAAAAATTCAAACAATCATAAAATGATATTAAAAATCAGCCTTATATCTGGACTGGAGGCTTGACGGTTGGCAACAGTGAGTATCCTACCTTAGCTTGCATGTAAGTTACAGATATATGCTCCCATGTTCCCTCTTAACTTGTCCCCTCTTGCTCTCCTAAATGAAATTAACACAATGCAACTACAAAGCATTTTTAGAGTAGTCCACATTGCTTAACATATATTTTGTGGATTGCCTGACTGTTGCTTATGGGGAGAGAGCTTTCAGTAAGGTAAAACTGATAAAAAGAAGAAAAAAAAGAAAAAAGCTATTTGAGGTTCAACATGTCTCAAGACAGGCTTGGCAGTCTTGCTCTGTTGTCCACTGAAAGTCAGTTGGCTAAAAAGCTAGATTTCGAGGATTTGATCAAGGGCTTGGTGCTGGGCTCTTAGTGAGTCAGGCTGTACAAGGACCAGATAGCTGTCTAATGGCATATTTGAAGGAATTATTTGGGTTTCCAGATGTTATTTGTTCTTATATTGTTCAGAAATCTGCGTTTTTCAGAACTTTGAGATGATGCTGTTCAAATGTTTTAATTTAATTGTGAAGTTGTACATGTTAGAAGTTATAATTTTATGTTACATAGTCATCAAAGTGACTTTGCTTTTTTATATTTCAAGAATGTTAAGAGAATTTTTCGTTTCGAATTGTCTGCATTAAAAAATAATGACTAAGCTTTAGGCTTTAGCACATTTTTAAAGTCTGCTTTTAATCTTGCTTCAAACAATGAATTGCATACCGCACGTCTCAAACTCAAGGCCCGGGGGCCAAATCCAGCCCATCATAGCTTTTTATGTGGCCGTCTAGACTTCGGACCCCAAATTACATCAATCAGTCCCTCTGGCTTTTTGCGGAAATTCATGCAAAATCAACAGAGTCCCCCCCCCCCTTTTTTTTTTGCACTAATGTAAAGTTGTGACTTTGTTGCAAATTTTCTGCAAAAATGGTCAAAAACGTTGGGTTTAAGAGATGCTAACTCCCACCTGCAGGTGGCAATGTTTCTTACTTCTATTCCACTGCTGCTTCAGCCTTACTTGTTGTCATTGTCCGTGATTGATGTGGCAAGTAACAAAAAGTCACATTCACCATCATACATGGGCACAAATACTGAAAAGTTTGTTTGCAAATATTTCTAAATTAGCTCCACAAAATCTTTGATTTTTGTTGCAAAAAACAATCGTGAAATCCTGCAGAAACTGATCGATGTGAAAAGACATACATTCAGTATTATTTTATTTCAAGAAGTATTCATGGACTGAAGAGACAGCTATTTATTAATATTTTAACAGTTTGTTCTTGGGTTTTATCAATACATTCTGGCACAACCAGCCCTTTGAGAACATTCATGATCATGATATGGCCCAAAGTGAAAATGAGTTTGACACCCCTGGCATACTGTATGACAGTTTAAATTAATTCATCACATGCTTCAGCACAGGAAAATGAAAAATTTATTAAATCATGTAATAATTACATAATAATACTTCCTAATAATAAACTATTTTTATTAAATTACTCCTGTATTTATTTCCAGTTTTAATTAATGAATGACACATTTAAATAATTATTTCATAAGTTATTTATTTATTGTAATTTGGCTCTCTTCAGTCTCCACAAAACAACGGTTTCTTGACATGAAATTAAACCAGTATGTCAAACCTGTTTCTGTATGGGAGGTTAACTGTGGCACTGGTTGTAAGCATGACTGCTTTTCCATGTAACAGTTCAACTGCTCCTTTGTTTGGAGCATGTTTATTTACTTATCTGCTATGTAGTAATGTGGTAGAAAAAAAATGTTCTTAAGTCCTTAGAGTACTTCATTCATCCCCCTTTTTAGTATGCTTTAGTTGCACGTCTGCCTCAAAACCTCATTATGAGAAACTCAGCTGTACAAAAAACATTACCAATTAAAAGGGGCAGAGCTTTTTATGCTGTTTTTCATAGCTTAAAAGTGAATATGTGAGCTTTTCACATTATGTTGGTGCCAAAACTCGTTTGAAATCTAAAAAAAAACCACTATAGTTTGTAAATCAAAGAATCCTGCTTGGCACTATGAGGGTGTTTAACTAATAAAGCAGTAAATAAAAGGTAAACCATTGTGTGCTATACAACATTAAAGTCAATCACAAAAATCTTGTGAGATTTTTTCAAGTTCATGGTTTTTATTTCTTCCCCTTTCTTAGGAATAGATATCAATGATTAAAAAAAATAAAATAAAATAAAAAAATCAGTGCCTTGAACTTTTTACATTTTGTCACATTATAACCACCCACAGTGTCTCAGTTGCACTCTAACTTCAGCTCTAAAAAAGAAATATGTAATTATTGCTCATAGAAGCCTTATCAAAACTTTGCCCTCTGCATAAAACTTTTTTGAATGATCCTAAAAAGGTACATTAGGATTTTCACTGCATAAAGAACCCATAATACTTTTTATACATACTTTTTATGCTTTTTTATATGAACTAAATGATCTCAGAAATGGGTCCAAAGCAACAACAGTGGAATAATATATTATTTAGTGTATTTCTTCTCTGTTTCAGTTAACTACTTCCTATCTTACCTTTAATATATCTGAAGATAGGTTCGCACAAGCACTGACTGCCAGTTTAACAGACGATCTACAATAACCTACAACACAAAGCAGCATCAGAAATGTTCTTTTTCTTATTTATTGCTGACTGATATCCATCTGTGCAGTCCTTTGACCTAGACAGTGCTTTGCAAAAGTATTAATTCCTTTGGAATGTTCCACAGTTTGTCATATTACAATCCAAATCCTCAAAAAGGTGCATATTTGTGAAGTGGAAACAAAATGATACATGGCTTTCAATTTTGAGGGGAAATACAAATCTGAACAGTCTTGTGCTGATTTGTATTTAGTCCTCTTTACTCTGTAAAAGTCACATAATTAGTAAATGAGCCCATCAGTGTGTAATTGAGCAGTCCTGTTCTCCACAACTCTGGCCTTAATTGGAAGAGTGGCAGGAACAGAGTATTTGTTAAAAGAAAGCCATGAAAACCTCTCAATAAAATTAAGCCACAAGCCATGTAGGAGATGTAGCAAAACTGTGGAAGATGGTGGTCTGTCAGATAAGACCAAAATTGGATGTTTTAGCTTACAGGCACAGCAGACAAAGTTTGCTAACCCCACTGTAAAACAAGGTGGTGGCACCATCATGATGTGAAGATTCCTTCCTTTAGCACGGACAGTGATGGTGTTTGACCACCATCACTCATGTAAAGATGGATGGAGCTAAACATAGGATAATCCTGGAAGAAATCTTGCCAGAAGCAGTAAAAGTCTTTGGACTGGGCCAGAGGGACCATTTCCAGCAGGCATCCAACCCTAAACATAGAGCCAGAGCTAGAATGGGATGGTTTAGTTTAGCATACATCAGTTAAAATGGCCCAGTCAAAGTCCAGACCCAAATCTAACCTGCGAATCCGTGGCAAACTGATGTTCACAGATCCTTATCTAATCTGACTGAGGTTGAGCTGGTTTGCAAGGAAAATTGGTTAAAGCTACAGTATGTAACTTTTATGAAAAAATTATGTTTTTTATATATTTGTTAAAAATCTCACCATTTCGTGACAGGATGGAATAAGACAGATAATCTGGAAAAACAAACAAACAAACAAAAAAAAAAAAAACACCTCCTCCCTGAGCTACTAATGCCGTCTAAAGAAATGCACCTCCCCCAACCTAAAACAACCAATTAGAGCCACGAGGAAGGTCTTAGTGCTGTCAATCATCCTTGTGTACATGCTGGTAAATGTGCTAATGGTGAGGAAACAACTTACCGTTCCAGGAAAACTGTTTATCCGCTGTCATCGGTGGCCATGTTAACTAGCCTTAGCATTCACAACAGTCTCTGCTAGCTGCAGCATAGCAGAGCGAAAGGGACGAGAGAAAGGGGGGGTTGAGAAGCAGCAGACAGATGTGATTGACAGTGCTAAGACCCGCCTCCTGGCTCTGATTGGTTGTTTCTAGATAGCACGGGGAGAAGGCAGAGGAGCTTGATTTTTTTTTTCAGATTATCTGGCTCATACCATACTGTCATGACATGGTGACAGTTTCAAATATATATATATATATATATATATATATATATATATATATATATATATATATATATATATATATATATATATATATATATATATTTTATTTATTTATTTTTATAAAAGTTACATACTGCAGCTTTAAGAGTTCCAGGCTAGATTTGCAAAGTTGGTAGGGTAATAAAAGACTCGCAGCTAATGATGATGCTACACCAAATTGAGTCAGGGGCACTCAATTTTTATTGGTAAAAATTTTTTTCCTTCTACTTTCTGGTACTTTCTGTTGGTCCGTCATACATACATTTACAAGACAAATACAAGGCTTCCAGTCATAATGTCACTGAATGTGAAAAGGCTTAAGCAAACATGTACTGCATAATCGATCCTCATCCTTTCTTAACAGCTGGTCAAATATATTTTTCATGTTGACTGGGGATAC
The DNA here is from genome assembly GCA_014839685.1 of Anableps anableps. Classification (NCBI taxonomy): domain Eukaryota; kingdom Metazoa; phylum Chordata; class Actinopteri; order Cyprinodontiformes; family Anablepidae; genus Anableps; species Anableps anableps. The sequence continues at coordinate 19,414,554 of CM026068.1, read as the reverse complement.
ACTCATTGCTTGGCTAGTGAATATAATCAGAAAACTGTCCATTAGACAAGCTATGTGTGGTGACCATAAGATCAGGATTAAAAAAAAATTAAAGCAAACAAGTCCCAAACAAAGTGACAAAGGCAACCACAAGCATTTACGAATGTCTTTGGTGTGGAAACTTTCACCCATGAATCTGGAAACCCATGATGCAACAACCATAATAACCACTGGGAAAATAAATTTAATATGATACTTGGAAACAACAACTCTCCTTTCTGAATATGTCGGTGAATAAATTAGGAAATGTGAAGAAGAAAAAAGGGAAAGAGGCCAGGAGTACCTAACCATGCACACAGCCAGTGGGTCCGTATCTGTTTTCACTTATCACCTATCGCCATCAACACAAAAGTAAAAATGTAAAAAAAAAATATAACACATTTTATAGGTGTAGAATGCTGAATATATTTATCATTAATGTTAATCACAGCAACCAATAACAAACTGACACAAAACGATATTTGTAAAATCTATGATAAATTTTCATAATAACCTTGGCAAGAAAAAAAAAGGGAATGTTATTTAAAATTCATTAAACAATGGCATTTTGAAGATTATTTGTACCTTTCTAAATAATCAGTGCAAGAACCTTTATTGGTCTTACATCAATCAGATCGTTTTATAATGTCTGATCAGCTCTTTTCATGTTTCCACTGATTTTCTGATGATTTATCTTTTATGATGGCCTCCTTCCTATCACCCTAATCTACACCTCCCTCCACAAATTCTCTTTTTGATTCAAGTTGGGACTCTTGCTGGGCCACTCCAAAGTGTTAATATCCCTTCCAGTTTTTATAATGGGAAAATGTGAAAGTATGAATAATTTGGGGCTCAACTGTAGATTGTGTTAATGTACTAAAGTAGATGCAATGTCTGAGTACAAGTGTCTATATCTGCTTGCATTATAGTTTTGGCTGTGTTCATTGAGTTCATTCAAGGGTTATCTTAGGAAGTGGGTGAAGTTAAAGAGGGGCAAAGATTGGGGAATTGATCAAAATCTCAACCAAACTTTGTTAATATACAAACAGACATATTACAAAAGGCAAAAAAAAATGAGCCAAGTACCAAAAATGCTTCAGAGAATAAAATAGGAACCGAGTGAGAGGGTGTTCCTTGAACTGGGCTACAACTTTCTGTCAACATCTATAAACTAGCACTCCCCTGTAAATACGCTCTGGGACACACACAGGCACGTTCACAGTAGTCAGCAGACAAGTGAATGTCAAGAAGTCCCTATCAGCATGAGGTTATGCACATGGAAGCAACTCTAATCAAGACCAGTCAATCAAATGACTGAACTAAGCTCTAGAATTCCACCCATCAAATGAGGAAAACAAACACACACACTAATAAATATAGGTTGGTTATGAGAACTTCTAGGGAGTGAATTATTGCAAGACTGCAGTGTATTAAAGAGCTTTTAAATCAAACAGTCTATTTTAATAGCAGGGATGAAATTGTCTCAATTCTGCAGTGCTCAGGCATTGGAAAAACATTGATCATGTCAGTCTAATTTCATATTATCTGTTCCTACTAATTATTTGACACCTGTGCCAGGATTTTCACTAAACAGCTCTTTACTTCTCACAAAGTGACATCTTAAAATATAGTTAGGATCCCATCTACAAGACACTGTCAGAGCAATTTAGAACTGAGTTGCTTTATTAAACTACCAGTGGTATTTTGACAAATTACACTCTTTGGCATTACATTATTAGATAATTGTGTTGATTTTTAAAAATTTAAGATAATTTGCATAGTTGTCTTGATTCTTTACTCACTTGTAGCAAAGCGGTTCAGCTGAGTAAAATAACATTTTCTACCATGTTTTCTACACACACCATTAAGCTACTCAGAAACATGGACTCATATTCGAAAAAATCTGCCTTAAAGGACATGTAACCATGTGAAAACTGTCAGAAGAATACTTTGCTGTACTTTTGATTTTTCCTTTGCTAAATTCATTAGGTATTAAAAATCTCAAATTTAACTTTCTACAAGCATCTTATTAGACCTGAGTGAAATTAGAATTTTAACATTTTAAAAGACATAACAGCACAAACAACATTTCGTTGCACAGACCAGCACTAATGTGGCCCAGTCATTTGGCATCATTTTTGTTAGATTTGAATAAAGCGATGGGGACCAGCTTCACTCAGGTCTCCATTTGTGTATGTAAAGTCATAGTCAATTTTAATATATCCGACTTCTTAATCCTTAAAATACTGTCACATTTTTAAAATCTACTAACCTTCTGAAGACTGATAGGCCTTGTGGGAACCAAAGTCTGGTCCTAATATGGTGGAAACCCTTGTTTAGAGTCAGGGGCTAGGTTCAGAAGGAGGGTGTGAATTAGGTTTTGGTTATGGTAAGGTAAGGGCTAGGAATATACTAGTAATGGTTACGGAAAAACGCCTGGGTTAGGCATAAATGTAGTTACTAAAATGAATGGAAGTCAACACAAAGTCCTAATGTGGGTAGAAATACAAACTTGTGTGTGTGCTGGATTGAAGAGAATAAAATGTTCAATATTATTCCCCATCAGGACAGGATATGTTACTTTTGCTCTGATATCACATTTTCGTTTAATTTTGTTCTATATTTAATAAATGAATAGCAATATTTACACAGTCTATAAGTGTCCCCAAGTGGTCAGATAATTATTAGTTAAATTATTCAGAAAATTGGTCACACCACCCTGCTATCAGCGCCTATCCAAACAGTTGCCATGTCTAGGTGAGTGAATCTTTACCTGTGCAGACAGAGTGACTGCATATCTTAGAATGAGATTAATTGTTAATAATAATCATAATAATAACAATAATAATAATAATAATAATAATAATAATAATAATAATAATAATAATAATAATAATAATAATAATAATAGGTAAATGCTGCAACATTTCAGTAGCAATTATGCAAATTCTGTTGCAGTGGCACATTTCTATTGAGAGTATCACAGCTGAGTATTTTAGCATGTCAAGAAAGCTTAGTAGCACATTAAGCTGTGTATTCTGTAGTATCAGATGCTTGAGGCTTATTTATCAAAGGCAGCATATCTTCTGACACCACTGAAATGCAACAGAGATATGCAATAGTGTGATGGGAGTAATAATAATAATACATACACAAGGTTACAAAACTCTAGAATTCAAATGAAGCTTATTGCATTATTAAATCACTTTCAGCTGTGGTATAGACAGACAATAGCTCATATTATGGCTTACATCTTTGTCAGTGTCGATGTCAAATTTATTTATATAGCACGTTTAAAAACATCTGTTGACCAAAGTGCTTCACAGTTACATCCACAATCATAAAAAAGTAAATAAAACAGTTAAGACTATTAAGCACCAACTATTAAGCATCTCATACATAGTTAGTCATAGGCCAGAGAAAAAAGATTTGTTTTTTGCTGAGATTTAAATGATTGTAGAGCCTGAGCAGTATGAACAGGTAGAAGTAAGCTATTCCAGTCTTGGGGCAGCCATGGCGAATGCCCAAAGAGATGATAATAAATTAAGAGTTGTTTGGGAGCCAAAAGAGCCGGTTCATCTTTGGAAGTCATGCCTAAACAGCTGTCTCTCTGCGTTTCTGAGCGATTCTGTGTGTGTGTGAAGGAAAAACTGTTTTTGTTCCTGGGAACATGCCAGACTGGACTGAAAGACCAGGACCTCAGTGTGCTATTCCAGACCGCACTTTAGGTTATATTCACTATGTTTTCTTCATTTTCCGAACTAAATTATGTGACACTAAAAAGAAGCTTTTCTTTGCATTTAAATTCATTGAGGAGTCATCCTATTGGACTCTAATCCAAACGCTCAGAATATACATGAACTATTGTATAATAAGCTACAAGTGCAGCCTTGAGGGGAAAAAAAAAAAACAAAACAAAACACAGCACCGTTTATGAACTTATATTTCAGCAACGTAACAGTTTATAATATCAAAGTTTCACCTTTTAATGGAAGAGAAATGCATCTCAAATTATTTCCAGATCCAAATTTCTGATAAGAGCCAGCTCTATGAAAAGAGCCGAAATTCCCATGACAAGTCGACAATAACACCCAGATTCCTTACTGCATTGTGACTGTAAGTAGTTAAAGAACCGAGAACATCAGCTGCACAAGGGGAGGGACACGATTTACCAAACCAGATGGCCTCAGTCTTCTTTTCATTCAAAGTTATAACATTTAACCTCATCCAGATTTTAATGTCAGCCAGACAGTTTAATAGGGGTGTCAGCGCATTATTGCTGCTTAAGTTAGGGGGCATATATGGCTGCATGTCACGAAATGATACATTATGCTTCCTAAAAAGAGATTCTAGCAGTAGCATGTACAGAATAGCAATGGTCCCAATATTGATCCCTGTGGAACACCAAAATGTAGAGGGGTTGCTGAAGAGGAACAAGTCTCGAAATTGACAGAAAAGCTCTTTGTCTTGAGCCGTAGTACCTCTAAGTTAAAGAATGCACACAAAGGTTCTTACAATACTAGCTATCTTGACAACCAAAATAGGAATGTTACTGAGATGTATCCGAAAGAGTGAAGCCTATTGCCAGTTGTGACTTTAACTTTTGCCACCTCCTACTCTAACAAACACCTCAAAGGAAACAAAACAAAACATATTTGAAGGCATAGCTGGCATTGCAGCAAAGCTTCCTCAAACACATAAGGATCTACACAGGAGATCTTACTATGAGAGTAACACCAAGCAAGCAGGGACTTTGTGCCTTTAATCAACCCATTCGTTTTAAAAATATGAAAATACATCAGCGTCTAAAGTATAATAACTAGCTGTCAGATGCCTGTAAGGAACTACTCTAGGTATTTACAAGATATAAGTTAAGGGATTCTTAAACACTGCCTTTAGGAGTTGAATGTTTTCAAATAACTTTTAAAGTCTGAATTTTCTTATATTGAAAACAATCTTTACAACATTTGTATCATGTTAAATGTGTTTGTCCTTTTGGAGAATATGTTTTGTTCTTCAGTTGTTATCAGTGTTGGACAAACACAATTGTAACAAACTAAAACCATCCTCCAGTATATTACTGTAACAGCAAATCAGGGTGTTTATAATGTATCCTTCTGATCTCCAAGCTTACATTTTCTTTCTCCAGTTGGAAACTTGAGTCAACATAGGCTGGCTCAGCTGCTATCGTCTGAAAACCTTAACTTTTACTTGTTTGCATCCAGACATTTCTTCGTCAGCCTTTCCCCTTTGTTTGTATCTTGTCTGTTGGCTTTTTCTCATAGTGCCACTGTAGTACAGCTGTCACTGTTTGTGCAGATCATTTACAGTTTACACACAATCATTTGACAAGCAGAAAGTGTACATTTGACACAGTGCACTTGCCATCACTCAAACAAGCATTTTGTTGATACTGCAACAAGTAGCATGTATTAAGTGTTTATATGTCTAACAGACAGATGCAGAATTAAAAATGAACTCAAGTTAGCCTATAGTAGTTTGATGTAGTTTATCGCAAAAATATTGATGCTGCTTAAAACTTTTCTAGTTTTATCAAATTTCTCACATTGAAATTACAAACTTTAATGTATTTTATATATTAGATAAATAATAGTTATAGACCACATAACTGAGAAGTGGAAAGCAAATGATCCAAAGGTCTCCAAATAATATATAAATAAAAATCTGAAAAGTGTGGTGGGCATTTATATTAACCGACACCATCTTTGTTGAGTCATCTTTATGGGTTTGCAACTGTTTCATACTCTTTTCATTTCCACTGCTATGTGCTATATATTTAAGTGTTTTTCTTTTATGATTTTGTTAGATATACTTAACTATTGTGTTTGTAACTTTGCCTGATTCCTGTAAAATGTCTGAGTTTTTAGAGAAGCGCTATTCAAATAACATGTATTATTATTCATTTCCTGCTGATGGGTTGAGCAGAGCTAACGGAGATATTCAAGATCCAAATATTGGTTCATTAATGATCTCAAACAAAACTTTGAGGCATTTACAAAACAGCTGTGTTTACTGTCTGTTGCGAAGTGGACTCTGCTTAGTAATTATCTGATACAAAAATGCATTTGGTCGTGCTGCATTTTATTTGGGGCAACAACATAAAAAGAGCTAAATACATATGAACATCACACTTTTAGATTTTTATTCAAGAAACATTTTTAGAACCTTTTAAGATTTTACTTAAATGTCACAGTGATGCTTTGAGCTGGTTTATCACATAACATCCCACCTAAAACACACTGAATCTTATGGTTGTAACATGACTAAATGTTTAAAAGTTCAACCAGGATCAATGCTTTTGCAAGACACTGTACTTTGGTTCATGCAACAGAGGTCATCTGAGGAATCCACATTTAAAGTTTAAGTCCCTTCCATGTTTTCTTTTTGTTTTTTTAAATGTGTTTATGTATCATCCTTTACTCTCATCAACACAGACACCCAGCGCTTTTGGTTAATTCAGCCCTGAGTGAGCAGCTTTCCAGGGCAGAGTCTAATGCACCCATGTATTTTCATGTTTCCCAGCCAAAAGCAATGCTGCAGCTGAGTGAAGGTGTACAATCACAGGCACTGCAGCATGACTTAAGCCTCAGGGGCAAGTAAAAAGTAAGTGCGGCACACTTCCAGAAAGTTGTATATGCAACTGCACTAGGGAAGCTGTAGACCCAATGACAGGATCTAAGTACCCAGATGACTGCCTGCCACAAAATACAGCCTTTTTTCCCCCTTTTCTTTCTCCACAGCTTGATGCTAGTTTGGGTAGTTAAACATTTATTTGGTTATTTCTGTTGCTCATTTCTCATCTCTTCATTGAACATTGACAAGCCTTTTCATTTATTTGTTACACAAAACACTCCAAATTCTTATATTTCTCCCTTTGTTGTCTCAAATTACTAACTACATCTTATTCCCTTTCACAAAAAAAAAAAAAAAAAAAAGAAAAAGAAAAACTGGGACGTTTAGAAACAAGAAGGCTGCAATTTTGCAAACTTAAATAGTGGAGGAAAAAGATGACATCTCACCGTCTCTCCTGCTGTTGCCCCTCAACACTTTGGCATTGGCGACCTGAGCCTTCCCGACTCTGCTTAAAGTGGCCAACAATAAAACTATCCACATCTGGAGAACCACCGCTCCTTTCATGGTGCTGTTAAACTTTTGCCCTCTTTCACTACCTGTCGTCTTCACTTTTCAAATAAACGACTAACTTGTAGTTTTCAGCGAACAAGAAGCTTTGATCGCTTTCCTTTCAACTGCTCTTGTATCTGCCAATATCTTTCCTCTTTAGGTGAAGGAAATAAACGTGTTGGCTCTCAGTAGTTGTTGAAGTACGGACACAATGTCCCGGCTTGTGCCAAAATACCAAAGTGTGGAAGAAGTTGCCTTGCTGTGAAAGTTAGGCTGCAGAAACCGAGGGCAAACTCCGAAACAGTGAAGAGCAGGTGGAGGATTATATAGCTCCGCTCACGGTCAGACATGAGATCATAGGCGCCGGACGTCTTATCACCGTGAAAGTAAAAAAAAAAAAAAAAAAAAAAAAAATCAAGTCAGTCGCTGATAAATGGTTTCTAACGCATCTGCACTGTGAAAGTCAGAGCGCGTCAACTTTTGCCAAGTGAGCGGCGCGCGCTCTCCATGCACGAGCGCGCACGTGTGTATTTGTGGGTGTGTTACAAGAGATGTTGGCACAGGAGGTCAGGAGTTGTTTTTTTTTTAAAATCAAACATTTGAAATAAAATAGGAACTCTATCTATCTATCTATCTATCTATCTATCTATCTATCTATCTATCTATCTATCTATCTATCTATCTATCTTTTTTTTAAAAATAATAATCTCCAAAGTGTGGTGTGCATACACTTAAGACAAAAAAATATTCACACGCCTGTCAGATTTCAAATATAAAATAATCTTTTAATTTTACCAACATGTTTCTTGACTTGAATAATTTAAGTCTGAAGATAGAGCCAACAGGGGCTAGTGCCCCTGTAGAACTGGTCCTGGCTCCTGGTATGGCCCTTGTACTGAAGATATAATACTAAATTATTGTTTTATGGTGATATGTGCTTGCTGTAACCAATAGGTCCCTTGGACCAATCTCATTTTTTTTAACCTGTTTTTATGTTAAAAATTAACTAAAAAATTAAGGTGATGCACTTTTAGCTTCAGCCTTATTGATATAGGATCACAGTTTTCATCTGCTACTTCAGGGGTCTGCAACCTGCAGCTCTGGAGCCAGAAGTGGCTCACTTAATATATTAAAGGAAATATTGCTGTGTTTTTTTGTTTAATTTATTTGTTCTGCGCCCCTGTGAAAAAACACTGGCCCGACCATGTCCCCCTGGTAAATTTGTTCTAGATTATTATTATTAACATTTTGGAGCAGTCAAGCCATAATCTGTGGCAGGATATAAAATTGATTGATTGATTGATTGATTGATTGATTGATTGATTGATTGATGGCAAGGAGGCCTTTGAGCCCAAAGAGCTCATCACCAAACATAAGTAGTCAAAAAACAGTGGAAAGCTGCAAAACGTTGGTCAGCAATTATTAAGAAGGGTTTGACTGCGGTCAAAACTTTTAAAATGATTGTTGAGGAGGAAACAATTTTCAGCCTGCAATTTTTAATAAAATTTAATATAAAAAACAGATAAAATATTTATTTTTTGGTGATGCTCTTTTTACATTGTTTTATTATCTTTCGAGAGATGACTGAGTTGTTTCCAATCAGAAACAAGCAACATGTTTAATAAAAATAATTCAGAGATAAAATTGTTGTGAACATATGGATAACTGTTTCAGCCCGACATCAGAAAATGGAAACAGTATGGTTCAACCTTGGTGCAAACCTTCCAAAACATTGCAACAAGAGTTGCAAGAAGAAAACTATTTTTGAAAGAAGACCATAAGAAGTCCTGCCTGCAGTTTGCCATAGGCCATAATCCTTCCTTGTGCTTTTGCAATTTTCTCATGTGGGGGAAGTGCATGGTTTTTTATTTTTATTATTATTTATTTTTCCTTTTCATATATACATTCCGAGACCAATATAGGATATCTTTCTATACAATAATTTGAATATTTGGTTATATTTATACTGGTTAAGTTGCATTAAAAACAATTTTGACTAGTTTGAAAGCAACTGGGAATTTCACTGATTTTAGTTGTGTTTTATAATACTTTACTTTTGAGCAAGACTTGGAGCAGCCAGTCCATAACTAAGGTAATGGATGTAAAAATACATAAAATTCATGTCATTAACGTTTACTGTAAATGTGCACCCTTTTGTGTTACCTTCACATTGGAGAGGGCTTGGATCTAGCAGCCCATAATGTTGTAGTTTGTCTTCTTTAGAGAATAAACAGATGGTGCCTGTCCAAAAGACAACACAATTTCAGTTTCTAAATGTGCAAAGCTGGTGGCCAAAAAAAAATTTAGGGCATGCCACACTTTTCAGATTTTAATTTGCAAAAAAATTTTTTAAAATTCACAATTCTGTCTTGTGTTGTTCTATTGTCTAACCCCTCAATAAAATAGATTTAAATTTGAAGCATGACAAAAACTACCAAAAAAATGTCAAAGGGTTTGAATACTTTGTCAAAGCACTATACATTGAAATAAAAAAGTTACTTGGGTTAGATTCTATGTGAACAAATTGCATTAATTCTATATCATAATGAAATAACTGTAAATTGATTATTATTATTAACCGTGTAAGAGCAGAAAAGGAAATCTCAGGAAATCACTAAATAATTTACTTAAAATCTGAAAAAATATGTAAAAAATATGTTCCCAGAATCAGGTCCAGATATTGCTCTCAGTTCTTTCACATATACACTAAACAACAAAATTCAGTCTGTGTAAAACATGTACTGATCAGTTGAAATGCTCCAGAGTGACACCTTGGTAAAGCACTCTAAAGGCTGAACATGATGCTACAGGTAGACTGTGGAATTCATGATTTTTTTTTTTTTTTACCTTAAGTGAATAAAGGCTTGCAAACCAGGCTTATGTGATTTTTTTTTAAATCAGCTTTTGATTTTGTCACCCTGCCATTCAGTCAGTGGATGGAGGCTTCAAATCTGTGACTCTTCCTTACTTTTTTTTTTTTTTTACTTACAGTCACATTTAATTTCAAGAGTTATTTCTTCTTTATGGGATGAACTTGCCAGCTTGCGGTTTTCAGCTTATCCAGCACAAACACCTCCCCTTAGCCTGCAATTGGCTAATGACTGATGTAGCACCTAAAAGTCGGAATCACTTAGGGAATTATATAGATTATTAATAGAGAGAAGAAATTAATTAAAATTAAAGGCTATTAAACCACTGCTAAGCTTCAAAAGCATGTGCATACGGGGAGGGAACTGCACATGCACATAAGGATCGATGGAGGGCACAAAAAAAAAAAAGTATCACACCTCATGTGTACACACTGATACAGATAACTTGGAGCAAACTTTTACCTCACTAAAAACATGACTGTGTAAGTGAATTTAAGGGAAATATTAATATCAAAAATAGCATAATCATGTTAATGCAGATCAGCTATTGTTACTATGATTTTACAATATCATCTTTCTTTAATAAAGAGGCTTAGAGTATTTATTAGTGGATTACAGTGCAGTGCCAGTAGCAGACATGCACATAATCTATTTTACCGTATTTTCTACTCCCTTTCTGCTTGCCGTTAGTGTGTATGTGTCCACAGCATGTGTCTGCTTGAATGATCTGGCATTTGTCTCCTCTTCCCTGAAGCGAACACAGAGCGTGCATACATCCTGCTAAGCTCATGTCTAATGCGTGTTTGTTTGCATGCATGCAGATAGGCTTCCCTCTCACTATGTGTTTGTTCAGTCCACCTCGCCAACCGAAACGGTGGAATTAATGAAGTGCCCTTGAGCAAAGCAATATGATTCAAGTTTAAGCTTTGAACATTTCAAGCACTATTTCAAATCAAGTGATTAACATAGCCTTGGAAGTACAAGTTTTTATGAAAGCCATTTCAGTCAGAGAAAAAGAGAAGATTGATTAATCGGATACATTTCAGTGGTCTAAGGAATGGGACAATTTCACTCTTGGTTTACCAGGAAGTCCACAGTAGCCACAGCTCAATCAATACACTTAACACAATCTGATGGTTGTAAACCTTCTGTAACAGAGCAGGGATTTGATTCTCCTGCATCCCATGTCAATATTTTTTATGCCCGTGTTCTCTGTCACAGGTATCTTTATATATATATATATATATATCTTTTTCTGAACTAAAAATGAATGTTTGTTTTACAAAGAAAGAAGCTGCAAGATATACTCATTTGCTAATTTGTTAGTTACACCTTTCTAGTATTGGGCTCTGAAATTTTGGTCCATATTGACATAAAAGCATCATTCAGTTGCTGTAGAATTTTGCAGCTGCACATCCATGATGCAACTCTCCAGTTTCACCAAACCCAGATGTTGCTCTGTTGGATTAGGTTTGTGGAGTATACTGGAATACAGAGAACCTATTGTTTTGAGATGGTTTGTTATGATCCTGCAGGAAGTAGATAAGTAGATAAGAACACTGTGGTCATAAAGGGATGAACATGGTCAGCAGCAATAGTCAGGTAGGCTGTGGCAATGTTTAGTTGGTACTTAAGGGCCTGAATTGTGCCAACGAAATATACCCCCACACCATTACTCCATCAAGATTACAAGGCTGAACCTATACAAGACAGGGTGGATCCACATCTTAATGGGAATTTCTGAACCTACCATCTGACTCCTTATACATGTTATCATCCAATTTTGGTGAGCCTTTCCCAATTCTAGTCTTTGTTTCGTGTTTGTAGACAACAGGAGTAGACTCCAGTGTACTTTTCTGCTCCTGTAGCACTCTTACTTTAAGATGTGACGTGTTGTGCATTCACAGATGATATTTTATATATCTTTGGTTGTAATAAGTGATTGTTGCTGGTCTATCTCCTCAAATCAGTCTGCTAACTCTCCTCTGAACTCTGAAATCAACAAGGCATTTTTGTTCCCACAGCTGTTGCTCACTGGATATTTTCTCTTTTTTGGACCATTCTCTGCAAACCTTTGACATGTTTGTGCATGAAAGTCGCAGTAGATCAGCAGTTTCATAAATACTAAGAACAAATTCTGTAAATTTTGTGTGGGCATTATCTTTGTGTCCGATTTTGCAATATAAAATTACAGAAGTTGTTTCTGGATTTATGTGCACAAGGTCTTAGAGAGCTGACATATAAAAGCACATTTTTTGGCCAAACGGTTATTTTCAATGTCAGTTCAATTTCTTACTGAAAAAACAAACTTTTGGGGGTAATAAAATATATTAAATTATTTTTTGTAAAAATATTAAAATCACTGGACCACTAGAATTTACTAAATAAATAATTCACATTATATTCAAGTAGTAAAAGTACTGTGTAAAGAAAGTAAATGTTAAGTATTAATGGTAAGTTTATATTAAGTGTTTTTTCTTGAAAGCACATAAACATGAAAATATTAGGTAACTTCTCCTTGAGACCTGTAACGTTGAACGGGCTGATGCGCACACAAAGGCTGAGGCTCTCCAACTGTTGCTAATTGTCCTCCCTCACTTTTCAAGGAGATGACGAGAAAAATGCACCATGGTCGAAAAGTAACGCAAGTTGTCATTTTTCTTTTCCTGTGCTATAATTGGATGTTGGTGACATTTAGTTGTGTGAATGACAAAACTACAAGAGGAAAAAAACTTCAACTGGTGAGGGTCAACCATGTTATAGCTACTTCAAGAGACTTTTAACTGGTCCCACTGTCCTTGCTCAACGCATGGGAAGAGCAAAGCAGATTTTACGGTCAGACAACGGAGAAGCAATGGGGCTGTTCTGTCAGTTCCCAAAAGCACAAAAAAAAAAACAAAAAAAACAAAAAAAACCCTCTTGGGATGGTTTAAGCTGGGTCTGTCAGACTCCTCCGTGACAGCGGGAGAGTTACGGGAGTTATCAGTTGATCAGTATAACTTTCAAATTAAATTTTAAAATAAAAAAATACATTTTTTAGGATTTATAAATATGAAAACATAACAAGTGGCATAGTGGCTTTACCTCTTATTAGTATGTCAACAATTATGTATTTACAAGCCCAGTTTTCAATATCATAATTTTGTCATATTTGTGCTTCACATAATTTACTAGATACAGATGAGTAAGGTATACTTGAATTCATAGTATTTAAATTTACTTAAAAAATGCTAGTGCAAATTGTTATAAGGGTTTTTTAAGTAAATCTTACTTGTTAGTTTTTTCAGTGTAGTATAATTTTTTTATTAGACTGTTTTCAGAAAGTATTTCTTAATTATACACTCTTAATTCAGTAGAGAAGTTTTAGGAGTTGGTTTGAACATCTCATTAAATACATGCCATGAAAATTTAAGGCAGCTCTGTTGACAAAATGGTTTCCTTCAAGACACTTCTAATGTGTACCTAATAAAATGGTTGGTGAGTGTACCAGATATATATATATATATGTTGAACTTATCGTTAAAAGTTTCTACTTGCAAGAACTAGTGTTTACCAAAACCAATGGGTGGCACGTTACTGCAATTAGCACCTTCAGGCACTCTGAAAAAATGTACTTAATTACACTAGTTTATCTTCCATCTCATTTAAAGAATATCACTTTTACTCTTACATTCAGGGCCTCAGGGAAAATCTTTTGACAACTGTTTTTGGTTTGGACAGGATCAGTGTTAAAAAAGGAAGTATAATACATAGAAATGAAGTCCAAAGAGAAAGCATCAGTTGTACATCAGTATCCTGCTGATTCAGCTGTATAAATTAAACTTTCACCCACCCATTCACTTTTTATTACTCTTTATTTCAACTATTCCTTAATCTCTGCCCTGTTATTTTTTAACATTTTACTCCACAGTTCAGCAGATCTCAATGATCTCAAGAAACAATTATTTTCTTCCAGCAACATTTCATTTTCTGATGGTATGTTTTATGAAAAGTAAGCGCAATAGTCTATCAGTCTCTTTGTTGTATTCTTGAGAGAAATTAGTTTTTAATGAAATATCTTAAGTTCCATTTCAAGTGTTGTAAAGTTTGCTTTTGATATTTGGCCTAGTCTTGAGTCTTAAATAATTCCTTTGATTTTGTCATCCCCTTTAAGCTCCAGCCACACTGTTTCTTATCTTGCCACTCATGTTGGTATTTCTAAAAAGTAGTTTTACATGGGTATAAACATGATTAAATCAATGCATCATTTTAAACGTGTTGTCTTTTTTGTTTTATGTGCATCCATTGGCAAGAAGGACATAATTTGCACAGTGTACTACTGGATCAGAACTAAATAAGTTGCTCTGGTTGTAATGTTACAATCTTATTTTTGTTTTTTTTAAGTGATCTTCTGACCATCTGGAGACGAAAGTTCAATGCTCTATGTGATATTTTAAAAAAATTACAAAACAGCTGGTCACTGACCAGATTACCAATCCTTAATCGGCTGCCTGAGTTAACCTGTACTGTACAGTCCTGGACTGTGTATGTTCAGTCCAAGACAGTATCCCCACAGAGGAAAAAAAACAGACACCAGTGTATGCAAAACAGAGCATTTTTCTCAGTTATTAAAAGCAGAAACTGAGTATATATATCAAAACATGGTCACACAATACCCCTCACTGACATAGTGGCAATCCCAAAGATCAGTTAAAGCTCCAGTATTTAACTTTTACAAAAAAATGTTTTTACATATTTGTTAAAACTGTCACCATGCCGTGACAGTATGGTGTGAGACAAATAATCTGTGAAAAGATCAAGTTCCTCCACCTCCTCCCTGAGGTACTATTGATGTCTAAAGAAATGCACCGCTCCTGACCTAAAACAACCAATCAGAATCAGGAGGAAGGTCAAGCACCATGTACCCTCGTGTACATGGTGCTAAATGTGCTAATGGTGAAGAAATAACTTACAGTTCCAGGAAACCTGTTTATCCACCTTCATTGGTGGCCATGCTAACTAGCCTTAGTATCCATGGCAGGCTATGTTGTGGTGAACCAGTCATAGCTTAGCAGAGAGCAAGGAGGAGTGTGTCGGTGGCAGTGGATGAGGGTGATTGACAGCGCTAAAACCCTCCTCCTGGCTCTGTTTGGTTGTTTCTGACTGAGAGGTGTATTTCTGCAGTTAGTAAAGGGAACACAGAGAAGGCAGAGGAGCTTGATTTTTTTCACAGATTATCTGTCACAGCATGTTGATTATTTTAACAAATATTTAATAAACATATTTTTCATAAAAGTTACATACTGCAGCTTTAACACCCTGTCTCAAAGCAAAAACATATCTGTCCAAGAATAGAGTTAAGGATTGTGTGTTGCAAATTCAATTGTGTAAATATCAATGTTGGGTCACTGGAGAATGTGAGGTGGTTGGAGTGTGTCAATTAAACAGATCTGTTATTCTGTGGCAAGAACAGTTGAGTGACAAACAAACTTGTGAAAACATTATGATATATGGAGAACATCTCCATTCCTATCTTTCTTTCCTCTTTGTTCTGCATATTTTACAAGAATAAATGAGAAAACAATAGGAATAAAATAAAACTTTTTCCAATATTCCATTCTATACTGAGTCTATTAATTTCTGAATTAATCAGAAAATAGTTTGGACTGCCCTGCTTTTACAACATCTTCAACCATTTGGCATGTCGAGGTGAGTGAATCTTCATCCTTGTATAGGAGCATTAGAGCATCTCCACAGGGTAGAGTGAAAAAAAGTAATGTCAATAATGGGTCATTGCTGCAACATTTTGTGTAAAGTGTTAATTTGAGACTAGGTGATTGACTGGGTTATTCAAGCAGCTTCATTTTCTTTCATTTACACTAATCAAGAGTTTCTTTGGCTGTGTGTTTAGATTATCATTATCAAGAATTCCTCATCGAAGTTCACAGTTTTCCTTTAGGTTTGAACTCTTTTGAGGTCTGTTTGCAGAGGGACAGAGTGGTTGAGTGCATTACTTATTGTCTTTGAAACAAATGTACCTGCTAAATACAATCCTTTTTCAAGTGCTCTGCAATTGATCCTTGACTCTTGGACATACTGAGCAGTCACAGAATAATCAGGTGAGGAGCACCTGGTCATAACCCATTTACATTGAAATTATATTTCTATTTCACATAACTTAATCTATTGATTTTTAAGATTATATTAGTGTTTATTACAAGAGCTATCACCAGTTTGTGTTGTGAATTTCATGCCAATTTTTCTAATAAATATCCATATATTTATATACATGGAAAAACATCAACACACAGGATACCTTTTTACCCTGCTGTATGGCGTCTCTATCAAATTTCTTTGATGTTTTTAAAAGATCTGTTGCAGTCTGGACTAGGTAGTTTTTAAATCATGTATGTCACAGCATCAAGTACGGAAAAGCAATGCTGGAGTATTATCGATATAAAAGCAACATATTCCAGAAGTCATTAAAATTGAAGGTTGATACTTTATGTATTAGTGAGATGGGGCTGTTACTTTCATCTTGTCACCTCGATGTTTGCTGAAAGGGTTTGTTAGCAATATGGCAGTTTTGCCATTTTTTCTAAGCAGTAAGCAAAAACTGGCTCACTTTAGCTGGAATATACTACTGCATAAGCAAGTAGAGCTACAGACATGACTGAAAACTAATGTGGAGTAAATACTAGAGCCTAGTCATGATTTGTCTTGATGTAGCTTTTTTTTTGGTGGTCCCTACATGTACTTACCCCCCAGTTACTGTTTCTATCCTTCTCTTTTCTTGTCCTTTATTTTGTCTCTTTATGCCTCCTCTGATTTGTTCCTGCTGTGGCTCTCACCATCTCTCTACTTCTGAACATTCCATACCGCCTTCTCCCGCCTCTATCCTGCAACACCCCATTCTCTGCGTCTTTCATCCTTTCCTCTTCATCGCTTTGTGCCACCTCTCGTCTTTCTTCTGTCCCCTAATCGTCTCTCATTTTTTAAATTTCCCTGGCAGACAGCTCCAGTGCTGGTCCTTTTAGTCAGGCTTTTAATTAGGAGAAAGCAGATTAGGAAGGACACTCTCTACCCAGCTAATGGTGGACACACATGCAACACCCACTCACATGCAGCTCTATATATACATGCACAAGCACACACAGCTAAAAACAAAACACCTCGTTCACTAGTTTATTTTTAAAACCTGAAAGTGCACAGTATTTTTGTTCTGTAAGCGTTGACTGTGGACAAGAAGTTTGTAAAGTATGTGCATTTTTTAAAGAGTTTTGCATTTCATCTGCACCATCATGTTGTTTCTGTATTAGCTGTTTCATAATCAGCTCTGAAAGATAGTAGAGAGAGTAACATATTTGAAAGTTAGGTCCACTGACCTCTAAAAGAGACTTGATGTAAGTCTTCATTAGACTTTTTTAGAATATCTAATTTTGTTTATTTTATTATTGTTTAAAATTTAAAGTTAGTTATTCTCTTATCACTGTTTAGTTTTGGATGACCGCCTTAGTTATCAGAGAGAAGATATTAATCTCTTCTAGATTGCCCAAGACTGGAGATATGCAGCTCCTTTTTGTAAATAAAAGGTTTAGAAATGATCACTTTAAATGCATAACTTTTTGACCTTATGTTTAACCTTTACAAGGCTATGCATCACTTGGAGTCAGAAATGGATGTTAGTGTTTTTATGCCTAATAATTTTAAGCCAACTCTCTAAGACAGCTGAATTCCTTAAAGGGAATTTTTTTGACAACAAATTTCATTTTTCTGTGGTTTTGGGGACTATAATATGAGCTGTTGTGCACTGATGAGGCCTTGTGAATGTCAAAAGTTAGTATCAAAAGCCCTGCTCATAGGTGGGCAACTTTGTTTCTCTGCTCAAGAATGGATAAATCAGAGAACAGTTCATCATTCTACGTAATTCATATTCTCCAATTAGAGCACACAATCAAGCAAACAACCCGCCCCTTGGGCTTATACATAGGCTAATTTAAGGGCTGAGTCGCGCTAGCATGTCTGACTACCCCACTTGAGAAGAAGATGGCAACTGAAAAGGGGAGCTGTTATGTCCAAGGGAGCTCAAAAACAGATGGAAGTTTCCATTTATTCCCGAAGGATCAGAGAATCAAAGATGAGTGGCTGAAGTTCATTTATGGGGAAGTACCACACAATTATAATCTCAGTTTGAAACTATGTTCAGCACATTTTACTGAAGAGTTTCCCAAATATGGTTGTAGCCAAATCAGAGTGAAGTCAACTAGGTAGAGCCACATATCATTACCGTACCCAACCTTTAACCGAGGAAGGAAATCTGGCCTGCCAAAATAACCCTTGACAAAAAGGTGACATCTGTTTTAATGAAATTCTTTAAAGAATTGATATATGCAGCAATATCAACTACATGAAATAGTTTATGCGGTGAGGTCACCACCCCTTTAAGGCAGTAGTATACACCTCACTTTCTTAGAGCCTAGTTTTGAGATGCATCCCTGCTGCGGCACGTCAAATTCCAATGATTACCTCCTTTACATGTCCTCAAGTTCTTCAGAAGCCTGTTAATGACCCAGTCATTTAAATCCAGCAACAGATCAGATTTTAAACATTGAGGGTAGACTGCAATAAAGACAAGGGTTGGAGACCACTGGCTTAAGTTACACCAACAATATTGTGTAATATTGTGATCATGACAGCAATATTATAAAAAATAAATAAATAAATAAAAATACAAGGCCTTTCAAAAGTATTATTGTTTTTCACATTTTACTATGTTACATCTATAAACTTGAATGTATTTTGGGGGGATTTTATATGCTAGACCAACACATCACTCATTTGTGAAGTAGAATAAAAGGAAAAGAAAAATCTGAAAAGTATGGCATTCATATGCATTTTATTTTGAATTGTTAAACCCCTAAATAAAATCCAGTGCAACCAGCTGTCATCAGAAGTCAACTAATTATTAATATAATATAAATCCTGCTATTCTATGAAGGCCTCAGAGGTTTGTTAGAGTTCATTAGTCAACTAATAGCATCATGAAGACCAAGGAACACACTAAATAGGCCATGGTTAAAGTTGTGGAGAAATTTAAAGCAAGATTAAGTTATAAAACAATATGCCAAGCTGTCAGAACCTCATGGAGTAAACCATCGTCCAAAAATTAGGGGAGTATGGCACAGCTGCAAACTAGTCAAGAGGCCCATTGTAACTAAATTTTGTTGACAGGATAAACAGAGTGGTCTGAGAAAATGTCTCAACAAGAGCTATTTGCTACAAGCAATGCAGGGGACACAGCAAACCTGTGAAAGACAATGCTCTGGTCAGATGAAAACAAATTTGAAGTTTCTGGCCTACATAAAAAGTGCTATTAGTGTCAGAAAGCTAAATGAACACTGAACAGCTCATCCTTATGGTGAAACATGGTGAAAACAACATGATACTGATCATAATCATATAGCCAAAGTTACTATGGAATTGTTCATATCATAGCATCTTCATGTGTTAGAGTGGCCTACTCAAAAATCAAGATCTAAATCTAATTGAGGATCTGTGTGCCATGGTTTGAAATTGAATGTTTACAGATACTCAATCTTTAGATGTGCAAAGCTGGTAAAGACATTCCCCAAAAGAACTGTAGCTGACAAGCTGTAGCTGTAGTGGTTCTACAACTTTTCAGGATACAACGTTCCAAGCTTTTATTTGAAAAAGATTTTGAAAACCACTTATTTCCCTTTCACTCCAAACCCATTTACTACTTCGTGTTGGTCTGCCATATGAATTCCTGAGGAAATACATATAAATTTGTGGTTGCAGCATGGGAAAATTGAGAAAACTTGAAGAATACTGTTACAAGTCACTGTAAATCAAGTGAACAGCCTAACCCCACCTGCAGATGTCAACTTTAAAACAGAATGCACAAATATAGCAGTCCTTATACTATAAATACACAACTTGTAATATGTAGCAATGATTTCAGCAGTTTAAAAATTGGATACCTTCTGTTAGACCATACAAGTGCAATCAAGTCAAAACCAACACAGACATGAAAAGTATTCATGTATATCTGATGTAATAGCAGATTTGGTTGGTTAAAACCATATTCCCACTGTGCTGTTACTAAAACTCTGATGACTAATCCAACTTGAATCAAAGGGATTATCATATCTGACAAGACAGTTCTCTCTCTATCCAATCAAATGTTCCCTTTCTTCTACAGCAACTGCAGATTCATGATAAAACCCTCTCAGGAGTAGATGAAAGGCATGTTGCTTACTCCCAGCACCTGACAGGATATAAACACAGCTTTCCAAATGGGAGGCATTTGAGTATGACTGTAGATGTGTTTATGATTGAGCCTTTTAACATCTTGACTTGCCAGTTTCACTCTTGTATGCTTCTCCAAACATCCAAATTAGCTTATCTTAATCACAGTGATTGCTTTTTGTTTGCATACAGATTGTGTGTGTTTTTTTTTTTTTTTTTTTTTTTTTTTTTTTTTTTTTTTTTTTTTTTTTTTTTAACTTTTGATCATAAGTTAACCTGTGCACATTATAGCACAATCCCTCCTGAATGTGGTATGAAGAAATGTAAATTTGTTAACCATGTACTGAGGAACTTATCTTTGTGTCATAGAGAAGAATAAATCATGCCATGATGTAAACTACATACAGTTTATTTCAATAAAATTATGTCCTGAGATTTTAAATTGCTGACTGCAAACAGGTACTGGTTTTGTGCAAACCTAAAAACTTAAAAACTGTAACCTGCCAATAGAAATGACCAATGCCCCAAATTTGACTACCCCTTCTTTAAGTTTCTTTAACTTCATTAATAAATTCAGTAAGTTTTGCCCCTAGAAAACACCAACATAGACCTACAAAAGTCAAAACCAAGGCCATTTTTTCCTTTAAAAGGGTTCATTTTTACTGTGGGTTACCAAATAATGACATAGTAATGCCAGTGCTACTACACACTTTATAATATAGAATTTGTTAAACATAAATCCCTTCTCTTCTTATGTATTTTAATAGAATCTAAACTATGTTTAACTGTTTCACAAAAAGTGTAACTTTGAGATCTTATTTGTCATTTTATTTTTTATGAGAATTGCCTAACATTTAATCTGTTTTCCCCTGCTTTGACCCAGCACAAAGTCACCTTTACATCCGTTATCTTTCCCTCTCTCCTTCCTTGATCAGTGGGTTATTCATTATGCATTACTTTAGGTTAGAGGTATACTGTACATTCAGTGAATAATTGCGTTGTTCCTCAAAAATTGAGAGTTGTCAACGTGAACTGTATCCGCAGAGAAATGGACCTAATTGAAGCATTTGAGCTTTCCTTGACCAAACCACTGATGGCTTTTTATATAAGCTGCTTTACCCAAATGCTGTGGAGGACGACCCAAACACCCACAAGACACAGTCAAGAACATGTTAAAGTGGATATCAAATGACATAAAACTGAACTTAAACTGAAAAATGAGGAAAAAACTGAGACATGTGATGCACAACAAGAGGATTTGACCTTGGACTGAGGGAATCTTGGGAGGGTATAATGAAGAGGTCTTCATTACTGGAACCATTTTTACTTAAGTAACTTGTATAGCACTTTAAGAGCACCTTATTAAAAGTACTTTACCTAGCACTTTTTTAGCACAATACTTTAAGCATAGATTTGCACATCAATAGCCATTTGCACACAAGATGTTTTAACTATTTATTGAATATTTTAGTATTTTAATAATTAGCATCTAACCTTTTGTTCCAGGCCCTGTATAGCTGCTCCTCATTAAGAAGTCTGGTGGTTACCTTTGAGGAGAAAATAATTGTTACTCAGAGCACATAAAGTCTACTGTTTAGTGAAACTTAAGCAAATGATTTTGTAGAGTCTATTGGTAAAAGTGTGAGTGAAAAGAAACGACTTGAAGGTGCTAAAATGCAAGCACTCACCTGTCTTTTCTGTATCCTCTCCAGGGTGTTTGGACAAATGCTTCCCCAGGGGGTCCAGACGCCATTTATAGGTTCCGTGAAAGGCCATGGCATAAGGACATGGAGAGTGGAAGAGTGTGGGGAATTTTTGTACATTGGTTTTTATTGGTGTTTTCATGATGGTGCTTAGCTGTAAAGCTAACATATAAAATATTTATAAAAGGTCAATGGAAAATTTGTCTATATTTGTATTTATTAATATGTATTTTGTGATGCACAGTGGCACAGTTGGTAAGAAGAAGAGGTCCAGCCTGAGATCTTTCTACAAGAAGTTTGCATGTTCTTTCTCCCTGCGCATATGTGGGTTCTCTCCGGGTACTCTGGCTTCCTCCCACAGTCCAAAAACAGGACTGTCAGTACCTTTTTTTTCTCCATAACCTCTATAATCTGAACCTCAGAAAGAGTAAGGTGCATTTAAAAAATATCTTTGGTTTAGACTACAACATCTCTCTTTGGTTCTGGTGCAGCCATAGAATTTATTGAGTGTACAACAGGTAAAATGGACTTCATTGTGGAATAGATGCAAAGGTTTGTGGGAGTGTAAACAGATCCTTCCGATCACATTTTAATGAGGAAATTAATCCACAGCAATAGTTGTTTGTTCACCACAGTGATGCCAATAACTGTCTTTTAGGTGACATTGTTTACATGATGCAAGCCAAGTGGCAACTAGCACACTGTGACCATATAAGCCAGTGCTTGATGCAAAAACATACAAAGAGCATCAAATGAAACATTCTACAGCACCTTGCAAAAGTAGTCATACAGCTTGAGTTCTTTTTCTCACCTCACAACTACAAACTTGAATGTAATTCACTGCAGTTTTATGTGGCTGATCATCACAAAGAAGCAGATAAATGTGAAGTAAAATAAAAGGGTTCATGGTTTAGACATTTTCTATAAATAAAAATGGCATGCTGTTGTATTCAGCCCTCTTAACTCTCATACCCCTGAATAAAACCAGTTGCCTTAAGAAGTAATCTACTTAGTAAACACCTTAATTCACCTTAATCACAGTATAAATAAAACTGTTCTGTAAAGGCCTTACAGGTTTATTTGGGGGGGGGATTGAAGGCACAGGCACAGTGATTGACAGCGCTAAGACCCGCCTCCTGGCCCTGATTGGTTGTTTCTTGATCACATTGGGAGAAGGCAGAGGAGCTCAATTTTTTCACAGGTTATCTCTCATACCATACTGTTACAACATAGTGACAGTTTCAACAAATATGTAGAAAAATATGTTTTTAATAAAAGTTACATACTGCAGCTTTAACACATTTTAAATAGTGGGATGTCAATGTTTTTTTTTCCAGTTTTTTTTTGTTTTTTTTGTTTTTTTGTTTTTTTGTTTTTTTTACATCTGTAATATAATCATACAGGTTTGTTTCTAGTTTAGGGAAATGAAACTAAGTGCCTTTATGTGAACTGCAAAATTGTAAAAGTACTGCTTACAACTAGGTCCATGAAGGTTATATCCCAAAAATGTAATGGAAGTGCCAAGGTTGTCATCTGAATAAAGTAAGTTCAAGAGAAATATGTGTCCACTAGATTATGAAAATACTCAATAAAGTCCAGTTACCTGAATTTGTAGCTCTGAGATGAAGCCTGAAAGTTATTAGTTTTATTCTGCTATTTTTTTCTTCCAACTTCGTTTCCCAGGATTTATCATACATCTCCTATAAATGGATTATTTGAAAAAAAAAAAATAAATAAATAAATAAATAAATAAATAAATAAATAAATTAAAAAAAAAAACCAAACAAAAAAAACGACTTCAGGTGGAGCTGGACATGTCTACATTATTAGCACTTTGAGATTTTTTCTTTTCTATTTTTTTTTTTTTTTTTTTTTTTTTTTTTTTTTTTTTTTGAGCAACCAGCCACTACTGGTACCAGCACATAAATTTCTTTCTGTTTGCATTCCAGCATTACGTAATGGAGTATTTAAAAGGCTGTTACTATTTTACGTATTTCTGTGAGATCATGGTGCCCTTCACATGCCAGAACATGCATTCCAGTTATTAAAAATAGTAATCCAAAGATAGAGAAAGAGAGATAAAAGACGCTAAATGACAACCTTGAACGCATCATCAGGGGTAAATAAAAGTATCTGCTGAAGTCTGTGCACCGGGGAAGAATTTAATCACTATGCAGAGTTACTAAAAAATGTTGAATAAAAAAGGCTTTTTAGGGTTGTAAGGGTACACATATAAAATTGGCATGGTACAGACATCAGAACATGCAATCAGACAAAGAATAAATGTCTCAATTATCACTACTCTCATCCAGAGGGGAAAGTGCAAATCAATCATCTAAAGCACTCCTCTCCATAGTAATCCTCCCAAGTATTGGTGACAAGCAGGGGCTTAAAAACTGTAAAACTGTAATTTTAATGGAAGTGAGAAGGGGATATATAGTATAAACAGCCAAAATATTCTCAGTCTTCAGCTTTGCAATGACTGATAACTGTGCTTAAATATGCCAACGGGCATTTAAAATGCACCATGAGAACCTAAACAATCACTTTAAAGCACTTGGCAAGTGTCACCAGGTGTTCAGCCAATATTGTCATGGTAATTAATTTTAGTAATTTCATGTCAGAGGAAGTAACTGATTTTTGAGTTGTTGTTGTTTTTTTTTTTTTTTTTTTTTTTTTTTTTTTTTTTTTTATTTCACAGGATTAATTCTAAATTAGTTGAAACACTTTCATATTTGAAATGTTTAACTTTGTAAAATTGTTGTAACAAGACAGACACATTCCAGCTTCAGACTTAGTCAAAGTTTTGGTTTCAAACATGGCCTGAACTGCACTATTTAATTCAAATCATTCAAAAGTTTTCAAATGTTTTCCCACAGTTTCTTCAATTCAATTCAAATTCAAAAATACTTTATTTATCCCAAAGGGAAATTAAATGTTGATGTAACTCATTTAGTCAAGCAGTTGTTATAAATGGTGATGGCTGTGGACAGGAAAGATCTTCTGTAGCGGTCCATTTTACAACCAATCTGAAAAAAGCCCTTGACTGAAGAGACTCTGTTTTCCAATGTTCAGGGTTGTCCATAATTTTCTTGATTTTATGCAAAATCCTTCTTTGCATCAACTCCACCTCCCTTCCTTTTCCTGCTATTCTTGGTAGCAAAGGAGCATTTGTCGTGTCTTTGCTTTTGTTGTTCCATTCCATACTATGATCAGAATGTTTTGTTTTGATTTGATTTTTTTTGTTTGTTTGTTTTTTTACCGACGATAATCTTTTCATTCACTTCTAAGTGCCTGGATGTGTGGTCATGAACAGTTCACTTAATCCAGCAGATATAGCTTTACATGGTACAAGATTTACCACTCTCATCCAGCCACTATCCACAACTGGATTTGTGGTCCACATTTCCTTTATGAAGATGAGTCTGAGTGACCCACAAGACCCAACATACCAAGCATCATGGATGAGGACAGTGAGATCAGAAAGACAGCGCTGAACATGATTAAAGTTACACCCTTGAGAAAACTGGAGGAAGACTACTTTGACTGGCACAGCCTGAAAAAAAACAAACATGGATGATGCATATGAAAGCTCTGTTCCACTACCTTGTTGAGAGGAGAAAGGAATATGAAATGGTTGTTGCACTGACAGAAGCAGAACCATGAAACCGGAACCTGAAAGTACACAAAGAAATGATGAGGCTGAGAAAGTCAGTGAAAGGGAAGCCTTTATCTGTGCAAGACTTGGAAGCTGCATTAGTTGTGCTAATATGTCACAGTCAAAGATAAATGCATCAAGACCAGTTGGCTTCATTCCAAGGTAAAGATTTCCAAGTAAAGAGGCCAAATCAGATTTGCAGATTAGATCCTTTTCTGCAAGATGGCATCAACAAGGTTGACGGTTGACTGAACAAATCAACCATGCCAGAGGAAACCAGGTGCATGGCTGTGCTGCACAAAGAGTATCACATTGTTAGGCTGATTCTCCTACAGGTTCATCATGAGAACAGTCACTGTGAAAGAAACCAGTTGATTGCAAAAGTCAGGCAATGATACTGCATACATAGCCTGGTAAAAACCAGCCCCTTGTTCTACGCATTGCTTCGTACAGAGGGTCTGACCTAAGCTATTCAGAACTGATTGCTTGCTGGAGCCATGGACTCTGTTGAAGTTTTAAATTTTACCCAATCGCTAATGTTTGGCTATGACGAATGTATTGCGCCAGTTTGACACCATGAAACTTACTGGAAATTGCCTGTGGTGTAAGCAACATCCCCCACTCCGAAGAGAGAAGAGCCAAACAAAATGAGATGGCTGTTAATATTAATTCAATATTTGGAAGCGTGGCCAACACAGACTGAATGTCTTCATTCATTTCCTGTGGTGTCATTTATTCTTTCTGGCGCTATGCAAGCAGGCAACCGCTGCATCAGCTCCAACTTGATTAAGAGTGTATTCCTTTAAAATCTTATTTAGATATATATTTTTTTGTTGCAACTCTTTTTTTCATATTGCTGGTTCACACAATGGAACTGACTGTTTTATAGACATCTTTGTTTTTATTTTCCTTTTTTAAGTCTTTTGTGTTCAGAGATGGCGTGAGCAGCCATGAGCTCATTGTTTACACCAGCGATCAGCTGCTAGCTCTCGGTAGCTTTAATGGACTGCCTCGCTCCGAGCAACCCGATATTCCCCACAAGCTGAGAAGGAAAAGACATGGGATGCGTGAGGGCATCGGGCATCGCAACCGAGGAAGAAGGTACAGACCCATCATCCTGTGCATCATCGTGGGAAATATAAGATCTCTTCCCAGCAAAATGGACGAGCTGGTGGCTCTAACATGCCATTAAAGGAGCTACTGGCAGGCCAGTCTCATCTGCCTAACTGAGATGTGGCTAACCACGCTAACTCTGGACTCTCATACAAACATGAATGGCTTTCATTTACTTTGTGCCGACAGAATGAGGGAGAGTGGTAGGAAGAAAGGAGGGGGTCTGGCTGTGTTTGTGAACGATAGATGGTGTAACTCTGGACATTTAACCATCAAAGAGACGCTCTGCAGTAAGGACATTGAACTGCTCGCTGTTAGCTCACTTCTTTGGGAGATGACAAAATCCTGGATCTACTTTATGCCAACACCAAGGAGACATACAGTTCATTACCTCTCCCTCCCCTGGGGGACTCAGATCACAACCTGCTTCAACTCCAGCCTGTGTATAAACCTCTGGTACATAGAGAACCAGCTGTGACACGCACAGAGAAGAGATGGTCTGGAGAGACTAAAGAAGCTCTGAGGCAGTGTTTCAGCTCCACTGTCTGGGAAGAGCTCTGTGCTCCTCATGGGGAGGACATCAAAAGCATCACAGACTGCATCATGAACTATATCAACTTCTGTGTTGACAACACTGTGCCCATCATGACGGTACGGTGTTTCTCCAAGAACAAGCCCTGGATCAACCCTGAAATAAAGGCTCTTCTGAAGGAGAAGAAGAGAGCCTTTATATCAGAAAACAAGGAGGAGCTGAGAGCTATGCAGAAAGAGCTGAGAAGGAAAATTCAGGATGGAAAAAACATTTACAGGATGAAGATGGATGATCAGTTTCAGCAGAGTGATGTCAGTGGGATTTGGAGACATTTGAAGTCCATTTCAGGCCACAATTCAAACCTTCAGGTTGTAGGAGACTTAGGGTGGGTGAACTACTTGAACCAGTTCTTTAACAGGTTTAACCAGTCACCCACCCCTCCCACAGCCCAGTCCTCCCTTCTCTTACCTCCCTCATCTGTAACAATTGAAAGCTTTTCTTCTCAGGACTTCACACCTCTCAGCCATCATCCACCACCTTCACTTCAGAGGACTCCATCCTACAGCCCACCTCCATCTTGTCCCTTTCATCACTTCAGGTGAGGAACAAGCTGCAAAAAATCAAGGTATGAAAGGCTGCAGGTCCAGATGGCATCAGCTCAAGGCTCCTGAGATGCTGCGTAAATCAACTGTGTGGCATCATGGGATGCATGTTCAACCTGAGCATGAAGCTGGGGAAAGTACCACAACTGTGGAAGACCACCTGTGTGGTACCAGTATCCAAGGCCAAACATCCAAAAAACCTCACCAGCTACAGGCCGGTTGCCCTGACGTCACATCTGATGAAGACCCTCGGTCCTCAAACATCTACGCTTCCTGGTGATGTCTTCATTGGATATGCTGCAGTTTGCCTACCAGCCTGGCATTGGAGTGGATGTCACCATCATTTACCTCCTGCACCAAGCTCTAACCCAACAGAAAAAACCTGGAAACACTGAAGATCTTGTTCTTTGATTTTTCCAGTACTTTTAACACCATCCAGCCAGGACTTCTGAGGGACCAGCTGGAGCTGTCAGGAGTGGACCACCACATGTCCTAGTGGATACTGGACTAGCTCACTGACCACACACAGTATGTTAGGACACAAGACTGTGTCTCCAATAAGCTGGTCTGCAGTACGGGGGTTGCTCAGGGAACCATGCTGGCACCGTTCCTCTTCACCCTCCTCTACACTGCAGACTTCTCCATCAACTCCCCACACTGCCATCAGCAAAAGTTCTCTGATGACTCTGCCATAGCTGGCCCCATCACAGATGAGGACGACTCAGAGTACAGACAGTGGACTCAGGACTTTGTGGACTAGTGCCAGCAGAACCATCTCCTGATCAATGCTGCTACACTGCACTGCTGAGCAAAATTGGGACTGATAAAATTCTGCTCGGAACCAGGCAATAAAGGCACATGCAAGGAAGAGTTCATGAACCAAGTTAACAGATGCTTTAAGGAGGAGTCTGAGTAATTTTTTTTTTTTTTATCTGAAGAGAATCATCTGTCAGTACCAACCTCATTTATTATGGACTCTGCCTTTTGGGTGAAAGGGACAGAGAGCAATGAAAAAAACCAGACTAGCCACAGTAGACAACATCCGCCTATCATTCTGTGTTGCCTTTCCTTTCAGGACAGCCTGATGTGTCCAATCTGCACAGACCATGTGCCCCTTTTGGAGGGATGGGGTACTGCTGACTGGATTAGGAGGTGGGGTTCTTGAAATGAGAGGAGCAGGGTTTTTGTGGTAAACAGAGGAAAGGTGTTGCCTACTTCCTTCTCTTAATCGGTTATCAATAGATAGGTCGATGAGCTCCTCCAGGGTGTGAGGTTCGTCTCTGCATGCTAAATGATCTATTAGGTTCCTTGCTTAATGCATTGAGGAACTCTGCTGTCAGAGCCTGATTATTCCAGTCTGATTCTGATGCTATGGTACGGAAATCAATTACAAAATTAGTAACAGGTCTGTTACCTTTTTGCAGGGCCTATTGCTTCTTAGAACACTCCTCGCTGCCAATTTTAGGAGAAATGTTGTTTAAACAGTTCCAAAAATTCATCATAGGTGTAAAGGTGAATCGTATTTACATTGATGAGTGCTTCTGCGCACTTTCGTGCTTTGTCCTGCAGCAATCCTACAATATATGCAATCTTGCTGGAGTCATCTGGGAAGGAGAGTGGTGCTCTCTGAAAAACCATAGTACACTGGAGAAGAAACAACCAGCTTTTTTCAATGTCCCCAGAAAAGTGTTCAGACATGGGTGGAATGACCTCCTGAGATGGCGTTTATACTGGGAGCTGTGTGAGGAGAAGGATGATTATTAGTGGGTTGGTTATTACTTTGAGAGGCCATGTGTTGCACCTGGAGGGAGAGGTCATGTACAATCCAACTCGTAGAGGGCTGGTGCTCTAATAGGGACTGCAGCATGGGGTGATGATGACTGAGAAGATTTGCCTGTTCAGAAATGGTGGAGCATAACTGTGCCGCAGAGTGACTGTCCAGATTGTTCTGTCATAATGCCAAAATAAGACTCAAATGTGGGCAGTCATGACACTAAGAGAGGGAGAAAGTTTGGAATATTTATTTAAACAAAGAACTGGAAATGAAGTTTGATCGGTGTGACATCCCCTCCCCTTTAAATGGAGGGATTCATCCATTAGGTTAATAATTCTTCTTTTCTGAGGCACACCAGAAGTAGCAACACCCAGGAGCTACTAGGGCCCATCATTTCCCTGGATATAAAAGCAGCTGTGTTCCAGTGTGTCAAGAGCGGACTTGTCAGCTCTGCTCCTGGTTAGCTCTTTCCCAGCTCAGCTTGCCGACTCTTGCCTGACCCACCCGGTCTTCTTTTGGAGAAGCAGACCCTGCTTGATCCACCTGCTTTTGGCTGCAGATTTGTCAGCTGCCATGGGGCTGTTTGTTTTGTTGCTTTATTTTTACTCAATATAGAGCTTAACTATTTTGCATGTCCGTGTCTCCCTGTCTTTGGTTACAGCTCATTGAGTTGGGTTGTATCAATTGTATCCTGGGCAGTATTTCAGCCATCCAATACGAGGAGAGGTAAATACTAGTTCTGGGATAAACAAAACAGGTGCATGTAGGCAAACTTCACTGAAGAGTGGGAGCTTATGGTTAAGAGGACGAGGTGAGATCCAGGAGGATGTAAGAACACTGCAGTTCTTAACTTGACAGGTGTTGGGTTTCCTTTCTTTCAGGTGGAGTCCATGGAGTTGTGGAGCGAGAAGGTAGGTGGGCAGGTGAGCGGAGCCGAAACAGGGCAAGGTGCCAGGAAGAGCGAGCATGGAGCAGAGCGATGAGCAGTCTTAGGTAGGTTATAGACATACAGATGCTGGTGATGCAGCTCAAGCACAACAGCAGTTCAAGTGACAGAAGACAGGAATCTACAAAGGACACAAGGAGGTAAGGATCTCAGACTGAGATAGACACAGGTTAATCCAGCGAAGTGGGAGCCTGATTACCACTCTAGTGAGTTATTGATCTGTTATCTGTCCTTTCCTCCAGCTTCCTCCTTAAAGATCCCCTAATGAGCCTAGATGAGCAACACCAGCCGGTCGCACATTGAAAGAGAAGAGAAGGAAAACAGAACACCAACAACCTGTGCACAGAACTGCAGATATGACATTACTAACTTAATTATATGAGACTAAAGTATTTCAAAAACTCAAAGTGAAGCTGTTCTCTAAAGTTAACTACAGTCTAAAAATGTAGTAGCCCATGCTAAGGAAGTTTGACATATTTTAGGCAAAGAAAATGGTGGAAAGCAAAGTTGATCAAAGAAGATCATTAGACTACAACTCATGAAGACAATTACTCATACTATCTCTTTGTCTTTACCTCTCATGTTGCTTTTACATTTTTTTATGACCCACTAACACTTAGTTCAGTTGTCTCTTTCCTCTGCCAACCTTTAGTTGCAAGCATTCAAATTAAATTATTTCAGTAGCCAAATTCCCATACATAATGCATGAGAAACAACATGTAAGGGTGAAAACAATGCTCAATATTTGACAGAAAATGTCATTAAGTGAAAATTTAGAATATGTGGTCCAAATCAGTCTTAATAAAAGTACAAAGTGATGAATGTCTTAAACGAAATAAAGGTTAATTAAACAAACTTCATCCACCCATCAGGGAACTTTTAAGTTTATAGACTTAGAGCACATTCATGTCTTCTCATGCCTCTGGATTATACTTGAGTAAATGGTTATACATGTACTCTAAACACGGCATGTTGGTGCGGGCCAGTTACCATTCCTAACACACTATTACGTCATCAATATACTGAGTCTGTATACACTAAATTGATACACTGTATTGCTAAAAGTATTCACTCACCCATCCAAATCATTGAATCCAAGTGTTTCAATCATGTCCGTGGCTACAGGTGCAGAAAGCAAGCACCTAAGCATTCAGACATTTGTGAAAGAATGAATCACCCTCAAAAGCTCAGTAAATTCCAGTGTGGTACTGTAATAACAGAACTCCTGTGCAATTACTCCAGTTATTCAATTTTTATTGCTATTAAATATTCCACAGTCAATTGCAAATCGTATAATAAAAAAGTGGGATTGAAATTCAACAAATAAGTGGGAGGCCATGTAAAAACACAGAACAGGTTCAACCAATGCTGAGGCACATATAGCGCAGAGGTTGCTAACATTCACCACTCAATAGCTAGATACATTTAAAATTTGGCTTTCAGATTAGCTCAAGAATATTACATCGAGAGCTTTATGGAACCACTGGACTGTAAAACAGTGAAGATATTTTCTCTGGAGTAGCACACTTCTCTGTATGGCAATGTGATAGATGAGCCTGGGTTTGCCAGTTGCATGCGAAAAGTTTGGTTCAGAGGTTATGGTGCGGGAAGTTTTTCAAGAGTTGGATTTAGCCTCTTAACATTCACTTCCTTAACATGTTGTACAATTTCAGGCTCCTAACTTTGTGGCAGCAGTTTGGTGATGGCCCCTGCAGTTTCCACATGAATGCACACTAGTGCATAAAACAAGATCCATAAAGACATAGACAAGCAAGTTTGATGTGGAAGAACTTGACTACCCTGTGCAGAGTCCTGAGCTCAAACTGATAGAACACTCATGGGATGTATTAGAGATGTCCAAGAAGTCCTGGCTGTGAGCCAGGACTTCTTGTCCTACATCAGTGAATGAAAAAAAAAATGGAAGAATGGTCCAAAATTCCCATAAATACACTATTAAAACTCTTGTGAAAAGCCATGCCAAAGAATTGAAACTGTTATAACTGCAAAGGTTGGGCTAACATTATGTTAAACCCTTTGGAGAAAGATGTAACTAAAGTTTATTATGTGTGAAGGCAGAAAAATGAATACTCTTGGCATTATATGTACAGTTGAAACTATATACACCGAACATTTTTTTTTCTCACTGTCTGAAGTTAAATCAGACGAAACTTCTCATTTTAGGTCAGTTAGAATTACCAAAATTATTTCTATTTGCTAAATGCCAGAAAACTTAACGAGAACAGTTTTTACAGATTTTTTTGTAACTTTCTTCTAATTGAAAAGTCAGTATCAGGGATAATTGTCTTTTAAACTGTATGACTTGGGTCAAACCCTTTGGGTTCGCAACAAACATTACAATTAAACCTCACAGATTACTTCATTTTCAACTGATTTATGTATGTAACTTTTATAAAAATATGTTTTTTGCATATTTGTTAAAACTTTCACCATGTTGTGACAGTACGGTATGAGACAGACAATCTGTGAAAAGATAGAGCTCCTCCACCTCCTCTCTGAGCTACTATTGATGTCTAAAGAAATGCACCGCTCCTGACCTAAAACAACCAATTAGAGCTAGGAGGAAGGTCTTAGTGCTGTCAATCATCCTTGTGTACACACTGCTAGATGTGCTAATTGTGAAGAAACAATTTACCATTCCAGGAAAACTGTTAATCCACCGTCATCAGTGGCCATGCTATCTAGCCTTATCATTAGTGTCAGGCTATGTTGTTGTGAACCAGCTGTAGCTTAGCAGAGAGCAAGGGGGAGTGTGTGAGCAGCGGGTACACAAGGGTGATTGATAGCGGTATGACCCTCCTCCTGGATCTGATTGGTGGTTTCTGACTGAGTGGTGTATTTCTGCAGTTAGTACTGGGAGCACTGGGAGAAGGCAGAGGAGCTTGATTTTTTCACAGATTATCTGTCTTATATTATACTTTCACAACATATTGACAATTTTAACAAATATCTAAAAAACATATTTTTCATAAAAGTTAAATACTGCAGCTTTAAGGTATAAGGTGCTATCTGTCTCAAACGGCCATCAGAGATTAGACAATCTCAACCTCTAATTAACATACATAGCTGAAAAATGATTTATCACATTTTGCTTAAATTATTAAGCATCTCCTTAAGAGTTAACCACAAATACTGCATAATCCACTTGTGACTGATATGTTATGCAGCTGCAGTGTCACCCAAAATACCACTTTTGCCTATTTATGTGTTAGTGAATGGCATAATTAATAAACAGTCCAGGTACATGTGCTGGCCATTAGACAGTTACTGCAGTCCTCTTATCCAAAACATTCACACGCATATACACAGTCATAATCAGTAAATTACAATACGTGTTCCAATGAGGCTTGTTTGTCAGATTAAAAGCACCTTTTAAAAATAACATCTAATCAGAAATTAAATATAGTTTTCATTAACCCCACATTTCTGTATTAAAAATGTTTTTGTTGGTCTGATGTAATGCACTATTCTTAAATGCTGTGTTGTCATTAGCTTTAAGCAAAAAAAAAAAAAAATCGTCATAACTGACAGAAATAACAGCTTAAAAACATAAATTTGTGTGAAATCAATATATAATGTGTTTCACTTAGTGAAAAGAGTTACTGAAACAAATTGATTTTTCAGTAATATTCAAATTTCTACTCTGTATATGAATGTATCTAGGTGTTTTTCCAAAATGTTTGCAAACTATAAATAACTGTGTGTGCATACTGCAGAATAGTACCAATCTATATTCCACACATCTACCCAGAATGACAGATGAATATGTGTCTGTACACATGCATGTATATATCACCCATTGGGATCATCCTACTCTTCAGATGTTTGTGTGCCAGTGAATGCACTCGGGCCTCAGAGGTTCCCCTTGTCATGGATTTTGAATTTTGCCCTGTGGCTTATCTACTGAACAGCTGCTCTCTCCTTGAAGGCTTTTTTTTTCGTCTTCTGCTCTCATTCCTCTGAAGACATTGTTTCTGTCTGCTTCACTTTCCTCTTTTCATACAGCTAATTTCATCTTGTCTGTCGGTTCTCGCTGACATGCTTGCAACTGTTCCATAAACAATTCTATGGAAAGCTGCACCTCTCAGGCTATATCAAACTAGTAAAACCTTACACTGTTTGCTGAGTTGCACTGTCCTTCAAATAATCCAGAAATATTCCTATATACTTAAATGTTGCAATAATTTATTTGGTTTATTATATCTATTTTCTCGTTTGTTCTCATAGAGAAATCAAGACTACTTGAACAGTCATGCAAGATACAATCAATGACAAAACACACAGAGAGAAATAAACCTTTGTAAACTATCAATATTGATATAAACAATGGTTAAAGCTGCAGCATGTAACTTTTATAAACAATGTTTTTTTTTTTAACATATTTGTTAAAACGGTCACTATGCTGTGACAGTATAACAGGAGACAGATAATCTGTGAAAAAAAAAAAACAAAAAAAACAAGCTCCTCTGCCTCCAACTATCTGCAGAAATACATCTCTCAGTCATAAACAACCAGTCAGAGCCAGGAAGAGGGTATAGGTACTGTCTATCCCCCTCATGTACGCACTGCTCACACACTCCCCCTTGCTCTCTGCTACACTGCAGGTAGTTCCTCACCAGACCCTACCATGAATGTGCAGGCTAGTAAGCATAGCCACCGATGATGACGAATAAACAGTTTTCTTGTAATGGTACATTGTTTCTCTGTCATTAGCACATGTGTACACACTGTGTACACAAGTGTGACTGACAGTGCTAAGCCCTTCTTCCCGGCTCTGATGCGATGCATTTCTGCAGATGACAGTAGGACCGCAGGGAGGAAGCAGAGGAGCTAGATTTTTTTCACTGATGATCTGTTTCATGTTAAACTATCAGGGCATGGTGACAGTTTTAACAAATATGCAAACATACATATTATTTATAAAATGACTTCAGACTTAAATGTCACTTTTCAGAACCCTCAAAGATGCTTTACAATGAAATTAGTCATTCCCATTCACACGCTATTCACACGATATGTTTTTGAGTACAAAATTAAATGAGGTATAGTGAACCCCCCGCCTATTCATGGCTCAGTATTTGGTGATTCATCTATTCGCTGATTTTTTTCTGTGGAACGTAACTATTGGCAGTTTTTCATAGAGCATATCTAAAATATTCAAAAGAAAACGCAGCTTAGGTAGCTGAAATACCAAGGGACCACTGTAGATAGATTCAAATTCCATTATATACATTCTAATTTGAACCTAGCAAAGACCAGTTCTGTACTGTAAAATGTGGAAATACATAGAGGACAGCCTCCAACACCTAGCAGTACCAGCGGTCTCTCTACAATAGAAGAAGAATAGAATAAAAATATCCTTTATTGTCCCACGATGGGGAAATTTCTGTGCAACAGCTGCAAAGTGGCAGTGACAGGCAATAACAGAAAACAGATTCACACAAAGAATATAAAATATATATAAAATCAGAATAAAGAATTAAAAAAAAATTCTGTACAGTAAGACAAAATTTAAACATAAATACGGTATAGTTGTAAAAAAAATACTCTAGTCCAGAGGAATGTGCAAATGATTTGGTTAATTAAAAATGTGCAAGATCTGTAGGTCTCTGACCATTAAAATACAAACTATTTACAGTTAGTGACAATAGAGAAATGGTAAAGTTGTATGGATACTAGCATGACTTTAAAGACTTAGAGTTTGTTGGGAGCAATGATGGTTATAGAGTCTAACAGCTGCCGGGAGGAAGGGTCTCCTTTAACGCTCCTTAGTCTGTTACTGAATGACCTCTCAAGCTCAGCAACAACTTCATGCATGGGGTGGGAGACATTGTCCATCAGTGATGTTATTTTAACAAGAGTCCTTCTATCTCCCACCACCTGCACTGGGTTGTGGGGGCATCCCAGCACAGAGTTGGCCTTCCTGATGAGCTTATCTAAATGCTTCCTCTCAGCTGTAGATAAGCTGTTGCTCCAACATACAGTCCCATAGAAGATTGCTGATGCTACTACAAAGTCAAAGTACGTCTTCTGGGGCACCCCCTGCACTCCAAAAGACCTCAGCCACCTCAGCGGGTAGAGTCTGCTCTGACCCTTCCTGTAAAGTGCATCAATGTTATGAGTCCAGTCCAGTTTATTGTTCATGTGACTACCCAGGTACTTATAAGGGTCCACAATCTCAATGTCCACTCCCTGGATGTTCACTGGTGTCAGTGAGGTGGGTCTGCACCTGTGGATATCCACCATCAGCTCCTTGGTTGTAGCAGTATTGATCGGGAGGTGGTTCTGCTGGCACTAGTCCACAAAGTCCTGAGTCCAGTTTTGTACTCTGAGTCATCCTCACCTGTGATAAGGCCAATTATGGCAGCGTCAGACTGACTGGTCAAACCTGTTAAAGAACTGGTTCAAGTTGTTCACCCACCCTAAGGCTCCTAGAACCTGAGGGTTTGGTTTGTGGCTTGAAATGGACTTCAAACTTCTCCAAACCCCACTGATGTTGCTCTGCTGCAGCTGATTCTCCATCTTCTTCCTGTAGATGTTTTTTTCCATCCCGAATTTTCCTTCTTAGCTCTTTCTGCATAGCTTTCCTTGTTTCCTGATTTAAAGGCTCTTGTTCTCTTTCAGGAGAGCCTTTATTTCAGGGTTGATCCAAAACTTGTTATTGGAGAAGCACCGTATCGTCATGATGGGCACAGTGTTGTCAACGCAGAAGTTGATATAGTCCATGATGCAGTCTGTGATGCTTTTGATGTCCTCCTAATGAGGAGCACAGAGCTCTTCCCAGACAGTGGAGCTGAAACACTGTCTCAGAGCTTCTTTAGTCTCCCCAGACCATCTCTTCTCTGTGCGTGTTGCAGCTGGTTCTCTATGTACCAGAGGTTTATACACAGGCTGGAGTTGAAGCAGGTTGTGATCTATTGTTCACAAACACAGCCAGATCCCTTTGTTTCTTCCTCCCACTCTCCCTCATTCTGTCAGCATAGAGTAAATGAAAGCCGTTTATGTTTACATGAGAGTCCGGAGTTAGCGCGGTTAGCTACGTCTCAGTAAGGCAGACTGAATCACCAGTAATACCATTTAAGGACAATGACACCAACAATTAAACATTTAACAACAAATCTGCAAACAGTTGCTCCAGTAGTCCACCCATGTCAGCAGAATAAACATTGACTGACTGCGGTATCTCCTTTTGCGATGCTACTCACCAGCTTACTGGAGAGTCCAACAAGATGCAGCAAACAAGACATGGGCCAAGTAAATTGTAGAAGGCTTGAAGTTTCCATGTCTTAAGTTATTTCAAGCAAAGGCTGTCACAATGGACTGTAAAGTACAGAAAAACATCATGGAGACCATCCAACATCCTAAAAGGCACTCACAACATTGTGTAGGTTGCCAGGATGACCTCCTTATCCAGTTATCAGTTAAGGTCCAAAGAGTAAGGACTAAAGTAGAATAATTTATAATTTTTGGTCCAGTGCGCTCTGCTTGCTCTGGGTGCTGTTATATATGTTTTTTTCTCATTCAGCATTGTGTTGCTGTGGTATTTTTTTTTAAAAATACATCACACACATTTCATCAGGATATTTTGTTTAGCTGGTCTCATCTACAGCTGCTACACCGATGAATTCTCCAACCCACAGAACCAAATATTTTGTCACATTTACACTAATTATTCACCTCTGAGTTCACTTGTCTTTGCACCAACAAAAAAATTGCAGCTATAGTTAAACATTCATATTTAAAACCAATTGTAAAACTACTGGCTTGAGATGGAAAAGGCCAACAATCTTCCATAATGTTCTGTGAGCTTCCATTTGATTTATTAACCTAAGCTGTTTGCTTTGCAAACTTAAAACTGTGTTATGTCAGTTTCTCATTTGTTTCTGTAACATTTTTCTTCAGTGTTAATTGATTGAAGTTTGTCATGTAAGAATTAATCCTTTGATCTGATATTTCATAAGTTCTCTGTCTTTCCTTTGCTTCTCAAACATAACCTCTCACTCATGCGCTTCAGCTTTTAATTAGAGACAAAATGGAAGTTAAACACAATGGGGCATTTATCTATTCCTGTTGTCTGAAAAGGTATAGACTATTGAATTCTAGGTGAGACTGTGCAGAGAAGAGAAAAAGCTGATGCCTGGTGTGAGATGAAGGCAGGTTGCACCCCCTGGCATTGTAGCACAAAGCAGAATGCACTATAGCGCTTCCTCTGCGATTCGGTTTTTCATTCCATATAACACACATTTCTACCTCTCCTCATTCTTGCTTCCTCCTAAATATCTTTTCTGTCCATCTTTCCCTTCTGTCTCATTCCCCAGTGCACACCATCACACCCCTTCTGCCCCACTGCAATGTTTAGATTTTTAATGAGCCTACATTTAGCCTTGCTGGATGAGAGCAATGTTTTTCTGAAGCATTTTATCTTGGACAGCATTTTTTGCCGTCACCTTGGAATTTTTGTTCCATCTGTCTCGTGCATTTTATTCTTAGACACCAAATCCCTTTACCATGTCTTGCTCTCTAGATCCACCCTTCTTCCAAGAAATTCATTATGACATATTAGATGCATTAGTAAGAGGAATGAAATCCAAATGCACTTGTATTCAAAACAGCAACATGATTTGTCCATTAGTAATCTTTCTTCCTGTTTGAATACTTAACTGCATAAACCTTTCTGTTTTCAGCATTCAGTGCCTGCAATACCTAATAGAAAAAGATGAAAAAGATAAAATACACCACTAAAGGTTTTTTTTATTGTTAAGAATCCTTACCTGACTGGAAATATGCAATAACAAAAGTCCTATTTTTTGACATCTTAAAAAGTACTATTGCTTTCCTTCATAGGTTTCTAAAATGCAGAAATTTAAGGGTACTGTTTTATAAGGAATTGGTTAAGTACTGCAGACCTTAACCTAGATCAGAAGTCTGCAACTAGCAGCTCTGGAGCTTTATAAGGCTCTGTAGGCCCACCACAGTAGCGGCTCATAAATTTGGTCTGTAATGTTATCGAACCGAAAATGTTGGCGCTACATAAAAGGAATAAGAAGTGTCTTTATGTAACATTCATCCATTGTCCATACCTACTTGTCTTTGCTGGGTCACAGGGGGCTGGTGCCTATCTCCAGCAGTCATTAGGTGAGAGGCAGGGTACACTCTGGTCAGAACATCAGTCCATCACAGGGCAACACAGAGACAAACAACCGCATATGCATAAACTCATACCTTAATCTTTTAGACCAGTTAACCTAACAGTCATGTTTTTGGACTCTGGGAGGAAGCCAGAGTACCTGGAGAAAACCCGCACATGCACGGAGAGAACATGCAGAAAGGACCTTAGACCGGGATTTGAACCCAGGACCTTCTTTCTGGAAGAAAGCAGTGCAATCAACTGTTCCACCATGCAGCCCTGTAATGTAATATCTGCAAAGATTTTCAACAAGAGAATTACAATACTGGCACAGGGAATATTTTTGTTTCTGATTTTGTATGTCATTAGGAACATTTTTAAGAATATGTGGTTATTCCCTCATTACTAAAGGGGCAGTATTATGTATTTTCAGGGCACATAGAATCATTTTTTAGCACTATCAAATAACTATGTTACCTTCAGTTGTTACAAAAATGATGTATATATCAAATATGACCTAAAAGAAATCTGACCTCATAATTTAACTTCTTGAAATTGGGCCTCTGTTTCTAAGGAAGTCCTTCTCTTTCTGAGACTCCATCTCCAGGAAGTCACCACAACAGCTAACCCTTTCACGTTTTTACCAGTGTTTCACTGAGAAGTAGCTCATATAATGAGCTCAATAGATGTGCAGGTCCACCAGGTCTTTGCTAATTGCCGCTGGGTAGTCTGAAAGGGAAGTCGCAGGGAGATGTGCTCTGTGAGGCGGAAGCTCTGAAGCTTGGAAACTGTAACTCTGAGGAGGAACTGAGTCTTGAAGGTGGAGCTCGGTCCATCCAGGCGTTTTGCACAGCTGAACGGCTGCCGCAGGAGATTAACAGATTTCTCAAACATGCATGAAAGAATCAAGGCAACACTCTAGGTATGTTTTTGATGAGGGAATAACATTATGTAAAGGTCAAAAAAGTTGATTTTACATAGCACTGCCCCTTTAAGATTTATTGAAGATTTGTTTATTGCTGGATTTAAAAACTTAAGCAAAAAAAAAAAAATTGAAGTATTTAAATTTTTTAAAATTTGATATGCTTTTGTTTTTTAAAGGGTTTACATGATCAGTTTACAGTCAGTAAGTGATGTCATACCAAAGGAATGTCCAAATGAGTAGCATCATTTAAAAAATGTACAAAATCTGCATATATGTTTTAATCCATGTATCTACATATTTTTAAACTGAAACAACCATAATGCTGCTTTGGGTAGGGGTATAAAACAATAAGATGTACATATATAATTAAACCTTGAATTTATGACAAGAAGCCATGACCCCATCATGAAAACATTTGGCACTTAGGCTGGTTTCCCTGGCATAGACTCATACTAAAACATAACTGCTATCTGGATAACAATCTGAAACACAAAAGCAGGAAACTCTTAGATCCACTTGTGCAAGCTAACTATGGCTCTGGACACACACACAAAGTTTGGGCTTAGCTACAGAAAGTGGTGTTTTGTATTATTGGGGTACCGGTGTTTTCTCCTGAACTTCTTTAACTTTATGGAAAGCCTGCCATCAAATGGTGGTTTTTCCTTTTTGTTTTAGACATTAAACACCAGCTTCATATCTTAGTACTTCACTTGCTCTTGTACCAATAGTTTATTTATATATATATATATATATATATATATATATATATATATATATATATATATATATATATATATATATATATATATATATATATATATATATAAAATCAAAATCTCAACATCCTGAGATTTCCACTAAAAGGCTTTTCTAAATTTGTTTTCTGACATTCAGTGTTTCTTTTTAGTTATCTTTTTTATTAACATGTATCCTTTTATCTTTAACCATCACATACAGTTAAGCTCAAAATTATTCATACCTCTAGCAGATTTCTACATTTTTATTTAACCAAGAAGTTTGTTTCTGAAAGGAATTTATACAGACATCTTTCAAAAGATTGGAAAACAATGTAAAAACAGTATTGATTTTGAAAATAAGTCTGTTTTATGTACTTAAAAAAAAAAAAAAAAAAACAGCTAACATGTCAAAAATTATTTAGACCATT
The DNA here is from genome assembly GCA_014839685.1 of Anableps anableps. Classification (NCBI taxonomy): domain Eukaryota; kingdom Metazoa; phylum Chordata; class Actinopteri; order Cyprinodontiformes; family Anablepidae; genus Anableps; species Anableps anableps. The sequence goes on along the minus strand of CM026068.1, from coordinate 19,372,712 downwards.
TTCAATTATTAGGGGGAATCCTTTACTGGCATCACAGCTATCAAATCCTTCTTAGAGGTTTTTGCAAATTTTCCCTGGTACTTTGATGATTTATCATTTGTAAGGAGCTCAAAGTGTATCAATACATCAATACCAGCGAAAATTTGCAAAAACCTAGAGGAAGGATTTGATAGCTGTAATGCCTCCACAGTTGTACATTTAAGTTGGGACTCTGAGTGGGTCATTTTAAACTGTTAATATCATTTCTAGTCAGAAAAAAAAACAAAACAAAAAAAAAAAAAACAAAACATAAAATATTGTTTGAGGCTACACTCCAGGGGTATGAAAAATGTTGGGCTTAGTTGTACCTGTGCAGACTGTTCTGTAAGTTTGAATATGTTTCATGGTTGCTTGTTCTTCTATTTTATTTTGGTCCGTTTTCTGCTATACTTCAACGATATGAGTGACTGAAAGCGATAAGGAATATTGAACAGGAGTTCTTCCATCCATTTTCTACACCCACTTAATCCACCATGGCTGCTTATCTCAAACTGTGAGACAGTTCACACCTTGAACAAGTTGCCAATCTGTCACAGGGTGAGTAAAAGATACACAGCACAGACAACCTATGAGTCTCTCACACCAGCGTGTTTTAAAACCAGGTCTTAGAGAGGAACTTTTCTGTAACACCCCCCACCCCCCATGGAGGTGTAAACTACTCCACAGGTGTGAAAGCACATATGCACAGAACGAACATCTGCAGGATTTATTCTATGCATGCATGAGCAGATAAGAAAAACAATGGCGGATAACGTGCTGTGTTGTCCTACTTAATTTGTTTAGTTTAACACAATTTCTGATAAGGAATATATGTGTTACATTAGCACTTTTTTCATGGGAGACTGAGACGGGTTAGTGTTTACTATTTGAGATGAGAGCTAGGGGTCAAAGGCACAAGCGTGTTCGACAACATGCTAAAAATCACAGTGCCATATAGTGGCCTGGCATGACAACTACAGCTGACTCAAGGTGTCTCAGTTGTGCCATCTAAACATGGAACTTTTCCCCAATCAACATCTAAAAATATCGGCAGTTTCCAGGCAACGGTCTCGTATAAGTATAGCCTAAGTATAACAGCTGTTACAATTTTTTTTTTGTTTGTTTTTCAGAGACTATTTACGTGAGAACGGGATTGTAAAACAGATCAGTATTGATTGTGTGTTATGAATGTGAATACCTCCTTCGTTCCATTTTCAGACACTGTAAATTTACTTTTTTTAAGAGGTCGATGAAAGTTGGCCAGATGTCATCAACAAAAGAGGGTCATGACCTCACTTGTGCATGTTATCAAGCACAACCCCGAATCAGGAAAGGGATGGATTTCTTATTCAGCAGGTCACCAAGCTACTTACAAAAATATTTGTGTGTGTCTCTGTGTACATGTTTCTTCATACAGCTTCATAACACATTGTGTAGTAGTCCTGAATCTTTTTTTATTTCCATATGTGTGAAAGGGTGTGATAGGAGATGATAAAAGGTGATCAGGAAACAGAGAGTTCCTGAAAATTCCTCAAAGCAAGGGATACAGGAGCTGCTGGAATGTGCACATTAAACAAAGGTATCTAGAAGTCTCTACTATCTGCTAGGTTAGGGTGATTAAAGATAGGGATGAAAATGTACTGACAGTGCCAAGTGTGTGATGGCAAGATGGAAAAAGTACTTTGATTAGCTGCTGAATGAGGAAAATGAGGAAGAACATAAAGGAGAAGAGGTGACTGTTGTGCATCAGGAAGTAGCTAAGATTAGTAAGGATGATGTGAGGAAAGCTTTGAAGAGAATGAAGTGGGAAAAGGCTGTTGGTCCTGATGACATACCCATGGAGGTGTCTAGGAGAGGTGGCAGTACAGTTTTTGACTAGGTCATTTAACAAGATCTTGAAGAGTGAGAAAGTACCTGAGAAAGGGAGGAAAAAATGTTCTGGTGCCAAATTTTAAGAACAAAGGAGATGTACAGAACTGTGGGAACTACAGAGGAATTAAGCTAATGAGTCATACAACAAAGCTGTGGGAAAGAGTGGTGAAAGCCAGGCTTAGGTCAGAAGTAAGCTTTTGTAAGCAGCAGTACAGTTTCATGCCAAGAAAGAATACTACAGATGCAATTTTTGCTTTAAGGATGCTAATGGAGAAGTATAGAGAAGGCCAGAGGGAGCTGCATTGCGTCTTTGTAGATTTAGAGAAAATGCCATAATTTGAACCCAGGATCTTCTTACTGCAAGGCAAACAGAGCCAACAGCCACTCCATCATTCAGCACCACTTGGATAGTGCAGCAGAGCAAGGATCTGAAGTACACTAGAAAGTCTACCTCTGCCAGCACATTTGGTAAAATAAGAAACATTGTTACAGAAGCTTTAAGAATAAGAACCTTGTGTATAAAACTCGTTTGTTTGTTTTTCAGAGTCCAGAGTGTTTAACAATTTTAGTTATAGATTCCTACAGAGAAGAAAAGTAAACAAAAAAGTTAGCCCCTGTAAATATCTATTGGATATAACAGTTAGAATAAATGCATTAATGAATTCCTAACTGGCTACAGAGCAGGTACAAATTGACCTAAATCAATATGCTGAGTATATAGTTATTCTGAATCGTGTGTGATAAAATGTGCTTTGAGGAAGATCATCTGCTATCTGTAACTGAAATGTTTCAAAATCCACCTATCTGAGCTGGAACTCATAACTGCTTCTTTTCTTGGGGGCTGCGTTGGTCCATGAGCTGCTTGTGGTTTAACACAAACAGCAATCAACACCAGCTGAGTCTTCAGCTCATTTTGCATCTAAAAATCATCTTACTTGTTATCTCTGCAAAAGAGAATATGGGCAGAAAATAAGTCACATTCAAGGCACAGTGTAGCTTAAAGTTGAAAAGACTCTTTGAAACAGCATTGAATTCTAATTCAAACACTTTATTTTTAGTTTCTTTTTCAAAGTGTTGCTCCCCATTATGTCTCTGAAACCAAGCAAAGTAGCATGGTTAAAAACAAAGTAAATTTTGCTCCCTGTCTTTCCAGCCATAAAAACTTAAAAAAATAAATAAATAATACAGTTCGAGTGAGAATATTTCCCACCACTGAGGTATGCCTTCACTTGAAAGATGAAAATGACACTTTTTTTCCTCTATTTTGTAATCAACTAAAAGCATTTTTAAGACAATGATCTGACTTATGAGAATCTTTCTCAAATTTTAGCACCACATCCAATTATAAGTCAAGAAACCAAAACCCACACACCAACACACACAGATGTCTTTATGTCTTCACAAGGACTTTGAATTGACTTCCATTCATTTTTCATTCATTTCCCTAAGCTTGACCCTCACCCTAACCATTACCAGTACATGGTTAACCCTAAACCTAACCTAAACTCAAGTCACACCTTAGTCCTAAACCTAACCCTAAACCAGCACTTCTTAAGGGGCCCAAGCTTTGGGCCCCATAAGAAGTGAGCAGTAGGTCCTCACAATGTAAGTATTTGTTGGAAAAATGGGCCTTACAAAGTGAGAAATGCTAAAACAAACACACACACACACACACACACACACACACACACACACACACACACACACACACCAACAAAAGCATTGCTTTAAAATGTGCACTTGTATCTTAATAAATTAGAATTAAAATAAAGCTTACATGTAAAGAAAACCTGAAGTTCAGTTTCTCAGAAAATTAGAGAATTACACAAGACCAACAAAAATTGCTATAAACACAGAAATGTAATATTATCACCATGTCATTGCTTACAAAATCATGGGGAAGATGGCTGACCTGACAGATGTCTAGCAGGCAGTCATTGACACCCTCCACAAGGAGGGTCAGCTACAGGAGGTCATTGTTAAAGAAGCTGATGGTTCAAAGAGTGCTCTGTTAATGGAAAGTTCAGTGGAAGGAAAAACTGCAGTAGAAATATACAGTGGCTTGCAAAAGTATTCATACCCCTTGGACTTTTCTATTTTTTGTCACAATACAACCACTAAAATATATTTCATTGGGATTTTATGTGAAAAACCAATAAAGTGGTATACAATTGTGAAGTAGAAAGAAAATTTATACATGTCTCAAAACATTTTTTACAAATAAAAAACTGAAAAGTGTGATGTGCAAAAGTATTTAGCCCCCTTTTCTCTGAGTGCAACCAATTGCCTTCAAAAGTTGCCTGATGATTGGTAACGACTAAATAGAGGTCACCTGTGTGTAATCTAATCTCAGTACAAATACAGCTGCTCTGTGAGGGACTCAGAGGTTGGTTAAGAGAATATTGGGGAGTAAACAGCATCATGAAGTCCAAGGAATACACCAGACAGGTAGGGATAAAGTTGTGGAGAAGTTTAAAGCAGGCTGAAGCTATAAAATGATTTCCCAAGTTTTGAACATCTTACAGAGGAGCACTGTTCAATCCATCATCTGACAATGGAAAGAGTATGGCACAACTGTAAAACAGGGTAATCTTGGAAGAAAACCTGTTGGAGTCTGCAAAAGATTTGAGACTGGGGCAGAGGTTCACCGTCCAGCAGGACAACCACCCTAAACTTAAAGCCAGGGCTACAATGGAATGGTTTAAAACAAAACATATTTATGTGTTAGAATGGCCCAGTCAAAGTCCAGACCTAAACCCAATCAAGAATCTGTGGCAAGATCTGAAAACTGCTGTTCACAAATGCTCTCCATCTGACTGAGCTTGATCTGTTTTGCAAAGAATGAGCAAAAATTTCAGTGATTAGATATGCAAAGCTGGTGGAGACATACCCTAAAAGACTTGCAGCTATAATTACAGCAAAAGGTGGCTCCACAAAGTATTGACTCACTGAACACTTTTTCATACTGCATTTTTCAGTTTATTTGCATAACATGTTTTGAATCATGTTTATTTTCTTTGTACTTCACAATTGTAGACCACTTTGTGTTGGGCTTTCACATAAAACTCCATTGAAATATATTTGTTTGTGGTTGTAATGTGGCAAAATATGTAAAAGTTCAAGCGGTATGAATACTTCTGCAAGCCACTGTATTAAGACCCTAGAAGAAGCAACAAGACACCCTTGTACTAAAAGGAGCACGGTTTAAATGATTGTGTGCCAGTACTGCAACAGAGTGACCAAATACTTAATAACAAGCATATTGCGACGAAAAAGAATATTCTCTGTCACATAAACATATCCTCTCATTCAAAATGCATTTAGATGGTTGTCTCTAACATACAAACTTTTAGTAGAAAATGTTCTGTGAGTTATTTTAAAATCATATATACCAAAATTTCCTTTAGATAAAAAGCACATGGTTAATGGATTAATGGGAATGTGTGTAGAACACATGGCGATGTCTATGTTTAGAAGTACAGAGATGTTTTTCTTACAGGCTATATGCATTTTTGGTGCCACAGGACACCTGGCTTTTATACAGTTGAAAACAGAAATCCGTGTACACTGAATAAAAAGACAGACACCTTTTTCCCAACATTGTCTGAAGTGAAATCAGATCACACTGCTCTTGTTTTAGGTCAGTTAGAAATAGCAAAACTATTTCAATTTGCTAAGTGCCACAATAATGAGAGAATGTCAGAGATGTATTAATGTCTTCAAAATCAGAAGGATACAAAATGATTAGTTTTTCTTGAAATAATGAGTGAAAGCCCAGATGTCATGGCTTTGTAAATTTCTGATAGGTTAACTGAAACACTTAAATTAATTGGAGGTACACCTGTGGAGGTATTTTAAGGCCAAACCTCAAACATGCTGCTTTGTTGATTGACACGATGGGAAAGTCAAAAAGAAATCAGCCAAGATATCAAGAGGAGCACTGTGAAGCTGCACCAGTCTGGTTTATCCTTGGAACAATTTCCAGATGATTTAAGGTGTGGTGTTCATCTGTTCAAACAATTATATGCAAGTATAGACATAACGGGAATGTCCGGCTTTCATAACGCTCAGGGAGAAGACGGGTTCTATGTCCCAGAGATGAGCGTGTTTTGGTTCGAACTGTGCAAATCAACACCAGAACAAAAGCTAAAGAGCTTGTGAAGATGCTGGCTGAAGCTGGTAAGACAATGTCATTATCCACAGTGAAACTTGTCCTGTACAGACAAGGAGGAAGCCATTACTCCAAAATAAATACAAAAGCCAAACTGCAGTTTGCAAATGCACACAGGGACAAAGACCTTCATTTTTGGAGACATGTCCTGTGGTCTGATGAAGTTAAAGTGGAACTGTATGGCCATAATGACAATCATATTTGTAGAAAGATTAAGTGGTTTTTCAGCAATAGAGATTAGTTCATTTCACAAAACTGCAATGGAAACACTTCTTTTGCATCACAAGATCAATAACTGGATATTGCCACTGGAAGAAGATGACAAGAGGAAGCAGTTGGAGGATCGTGGCAAAGCAAGTTTCAATGACTTATCACGTAAACAAGCTCATTCACATGTGATTTTAATTTAATGGAAACACCGCAATTGCAAAATTGTGCTTTTTCAACATGAGCAGGGGAAAAAAAAAAAAAAAAAAAAAAAAAAAAAAAAAAAAAAAAAAAAAAAAAAAAAAAAAAAAAACACAACCCCACACCCCTGACAGATTTACGCACCTTTGTAATAGAAACGCAGCTAATGTTTTGGTGTGGCCATCACAAAGCCCTGATCTCAATCCTACACAAAATTTGTGGGCAAATCTAAAAAGAGGTATAAGCGAGATGGCCTACAAACCTGACTGAGTTATGCCGGTTCTATCAGGAGGAATGGGCCAGAACTCCAAACAATTGTGAGAAGCTTGTGGAAGGAAACCCAAAAGGTTTGACCCAAGTCATACAGTTTAAAAAGGCAATGCTATCAAATACTGAGGAAATGTATGTCAACTTATGATATTGAAGATATAAATCTTACATATTTTCTGTTATGGCATTTAGCAAATATAAATTTTGGTAATTCTAACTGACCTAAAACATGAGAAGATTGGTCTGATTTAATTTCAGACTAAACAAGATGCATGTGTCTTTATCTGGGTATACAGTCTTCAGGATTCAACTGTTACCTTTTGTCGCCACGGTATACTATGACAGTAAAGAAACTTCAGTCTACTTTTAAAGGATAATTGCAAAAGGGTGTTGGGGGGGAAAAAAAAAAAAAAAAAAAAAAAAATGACAAGTAAAAAGGGAGACCAGCTGAGAAAATAAATGCTAATGAAAGCCATGTTTAGGTGAGAAGTGCAGAGATAAGTGAGCATCCTAACAAAAATACTGAAAGAGATCATTGGGTTAATTTTAACTTTTTTTTGAAGTTGAGATCAGTGCAACCTTTCAGAGAGAGTTCTGTTGGAGATAAATGGATTACATAAAAAGGATGATAAAAGCCAAGTGAAAAGAATGGAAGAAATAAAAATGGATGTCTAAGTAAGAGGCCAGTTTTACGCCATCTGAAATGTAGAAAATCGTTGATCTGTCACAAATAGGCACGGACTGGTATGAAGTTATAACAACTTTTGGTTTTTAAAAAGAAGAAAAAAAAAAAGAAGAAAAAAAAAAATTGCGATAGAGTATTATTACAGCTGCCACAATCTGTTATTACAACAAGGGGAGCTTTCCAAGCAGAGCCTGAGCAGGGAAATATGTTCAATGTGTGGTCAGAGAATCCAAATAAATGTTGGGGAGCAAGGTTCTCCCCCCCCTCTTTCTTCTCTTCGTAAGACACTTACCTGCTTTCCTGTGATCACAAATTCCACAAGTTCTTTGTTCTCAACTGGTGAATCGTGCGTTAGAAGCAGATGTGTTCAGCCTGGTGAGAGAAGTTCAACCTAATGTGGCCAGAAGGGATGGGGAGGTGAGTTTAAAAGCTTTGTGTAACACGCAACGCCAGTTGGGGGATATTAACCAACAAATTATACTGCAGGTTCACAAATGCACATGGACCACAGACTGAGTTTTACAAATTTTATTAAATTTATTTAAAAACATAGATTTCTATTTAAAAAGCCACAAGCGGCAGCATACTACTTGATCCCTGAGGAAAAAGGGAGGTGTGAGGTAAAGGCAAATGTTTCAGTTATTCCACAAAACATGCAATACTACAATCAGATTAATGAGCAAATCAGAAAAACGAAACATTAGTAATCTAAATGGATACACATCAAATGCAAAAACTCAGAAAAAGCAAACACTATGAACTGTTGAATAAACTGTAATGCCCAATACTGCCCCTATTACAGTAGGGTCAGAGGAGACATGCACTGTCCAGTCAACTGGCTGCCAAACAGCAGCAACAGGAGAAGCAGCCCAAACTCTAAAATTTGTTACAAACCAAGACAGCAGAGCATCCCGATGCACTGGAGTGTTAAACACAGCAATATTTTAAAAAGACTCACTAGTACTTTGGTGAGGTGTAGTGTTGTAACAGAAAAGAACTTGTGGAAGGCAAGAAGCCCAATCCTGTTTCCCAGACATCTGGAAGGTGCGCTAAAGGTTATGAAAAGTTCTATTGAACCAGTCACACTGCCCATTTTCTACTGGATGTAAGGGGTGGTACGCGACTTTTTCACTCCGTACAAGTCACAGACTTGTTCAATTAACATGTGACCCTGATCCGAAGGGTTGCAGTTCAGAACTCCAAACCTGACGAACCACTCAGTCAGCAGACAGTAGCTGCTTTCTGACCCCAAGTTGGGACAGCAACAGTGCATTTACCAAATACGTTATTGTAATTACAATAACATTTTCCAGACCATTCCATGAAGCGCTAACATAGTAAAATTCCATGGCAACAATCTTGTTTGGCTGTGAGGCTAACAGATTACTCATAAAAGTGCCAGAGCCTGAGGTCACATTTTTTTTTAGCAACCTGGCACCACTGACACTCTTGTACCCACCGTTTGATGTCAGTGGACGTCCCTGGCCAATAACAGCACTGCCGCACCAACTCTGGTTTGCTCCACACCCTGGTGTCCATGGTCCTGATGCAACTGTGTCAGCTCATCCTGCTTGAGAACTGATGGCAAAACAAGCTGTAGGATCTCCTACTCACTATCTGAACGATGGACTTGACAATACACCACACCATCTTTCTCCACTTTTTTAAAAGAACCAAAAAAAACAGTTTACTTGCTACATTCCTTCATGTTGGACTTTTTGACTCCACATCATGTTTTGGTTTTAAAGGAAAAGCTAAGTGCAGAAAATTTACTGAGCAGAATACATCTAATAGAAAATAAAGAAACTTACAATATGGAATGCAGACGACCACATAGGTAACACAGGGCGATAAACAAAGTGCATCAGAAGGAGACAGTGGAGAACCATGAAAGCAAAACGCTGTATATATACTGAGGAAGGTGCGGGAAATGACTGGGGAACCAGAAGAGCTAATCAGAAGAGAATGGGGGACAGCTGAGGGAGAAAGCAGGTGGAGGGAAAGTAGGAGATGGAAAACAGCTGGGTAGGAAAGCAGGCTGACAGGCTGAGGAAGGAGAAAGAAACAAACCTGAGACACGAGAAAACCATAGATGAAAGGATTAACCTGAAACTAGCATAAACAATAAACACAAAGAAACACTAATCTAAAGAAAACAAGTTTAAACCACAAATGGTGAGAATAAATGAGCTAACACAAGGAAACAACTAAAATGGCAAGATCTAAGCAAATAAACAATAAAGAAATTATCAAAACAGAAACATAGATGAAACCTAAAGTTCAAACACCTAGGATCATAACACTGCACTAATAAGCTTCTGCTTTCTTTATCTAAAGCTTGTTGTACACTAGCTGCATTTCCATTACAAAGGTGCACAAATCTTTGTTAATTTTATGCTGTTGAAAAAACACAATTTCGCAATTGCAGTGTATGAAATAAAATTAAAATCACATGTGAATAAGCTTGTTCATGCAATAAGTCATTAAAAACATGCTGCGCTACGATCCTCCAACTACTTCCTGTTGTCATCTTCTTTGTGGTTTGCGCCAGTGGCAACATCTGGTTGTTGATCATGTGACTCGTGATGCGAAAAAAATATTTCCACTGCAGTTCCAATTTTGAGACGGCCAAAAAAAAAAAAAAAATCACCTCTTCCTAGCGGCAAAACCTTTTCTTGAAAAAGGAGATTTTTTTCTAAAATAACGTGTTTCCATTGAGCGAAATTATTTGCGTTATTTTAATTTGTGCAATTTTAAGGTTAATGGAAACACAGCTACTGTTGACATAAGGACAGCTCTATCAACATGACTGTGGTTGCTCCTAAAACTTGTTTATATTTCTGGTGTGTTTGCTTTAAAAGGTTTACTTGGGATGTGTTTTTACTTTAACGCTGTACTTCATCTGAGTTTTTTTCAGAGGTAGGCTACTTAGTTATTGATTGGTTCTTATCCATCAACTCAGAGAATCAGTATTACTCTGAAAAGTTTGATTTAAGACATGTTCATTTTAATGAGTTTGAATTTTTATGTCATGACTGTATCTCTAAGGAAAAGGTCTCTAATTTAATATAAATATGTAACATTTATATTATTTGTATTATTGTATTGTATTTGTAATTATTTCATAAAGCCTTCCAGTCTTGTACTTCCTTTAATTCTGTCCAGGTAAATTTTCATTGTTCTCTTCATATGTTAAATAAGAATATTCTTTATGCTATATACTATGTACAGCCATTCCTGCATGTATTTTATCTATACGGTAGGGAGGGTTGCGCATGTATTATGCCCCCCCCAGCTCATGCAGATATAACGGCTAATTAAAATGTTGGAAAACCTTTGCATCTCTGATGGTGTTTTTCACTGCTCTCCTTGAATTCTATTGAATCTTCATCTCAAAGCACAGAGGGAGGGAGAGAGGGAGAAAAAGAACTGTTGGCAAGGAAGTGTGAGGGAAACAGGAAGTAGAAAAGGTAGAAGGAGCAGAACTGCAATGCAGGGGAAAGGGGAAAAGAGAGATTAATGAGATGGAGAGCAGAACAGAAGAAATGTGACAAAGGCAGAAGAAAAAATACATGAGCTGTGTTGTTCATGTATTGTCAAGAAACACAAAAAGTGTAAAGTAGTCTAAGCAATACATTTTAATGCTACTGTTTTTGTTTTAACATCAAATGAAACATAGCTAAGGAAATAAACAAAGGACAAGACATTAATTTGCTGTGTATTGGCTGGAATGCACACTCCCAGTATTGCCAAGAAATGAAGTTTATCTTCCAGAAATGCATTCTGGAAATGTGTATCAAAAGCCCTGCTACCAGTTCAACTTGTTGAGATGATTATTGTAAAGATGGTAATGTGCATAAAAGAAGTGGAATTAGTAATATGGCTTCAGCCAGGGTTTCAAACAGACTGCAGAACCACTTGGTGAGTAAAAACCAAGTGGTACAGCATCAAAAGAGACAATGTTTGTGCCTGGGCTTTTTTCATTGTTGTATATTTTTTTATTTCCTTTTTTTTTAATTGTCTCCTTTTGTTTGGTGTTAAAATACAGAAGTGTGCAAAGACAATGCCTTTATTTTTTATGTATCTTTATTAATACTCCCACCTATGATTGTGTGGAAGTGTTTGCAACTAGAGACCATCTCCTGGCTTTTGCAATTGTTAGCATTAAAATCATCAAGCTTTAAAGACCACTTACTGCTCAAAGCATTCCTGACTCCATATTTGAATCCCACACAATCTAAGCAATTATGCAAAATCATAACGTTACATATTTACTTCTATGCCTCAATAGTACCTTTACCAGTGTTACAAAAATGCTTGATTTTGTTCATCAAAAGAACCTGGATTATATTTTCATCTTTAAGACAGAGAACCCAACATTTACTTTGTTTCGAGCTAACATTTTACAAGAAAACATGTCCAAAATTTTTTGCATCATAGATGAGCAATCTGTAGTGAAATAAAAAGTGTTCATGCACAGATTTCAGTAACAGCTTTGTTTTTATGTTATATAACTTTAAATTTCTGGATAGACAATTACAATGAGTTGAGCAAAAAGGGTTTTCAAAGTTACTTCCACACATACATGGCCCAAATTTATTCACACCTCTGGCAAATATAATAAATGGTAAATGGTAAATGGCCTGTACTTATATAGCGCTTTATCAAGTTCAGAGGACCCCAAGTGCTTTACACTACATTCAGTCATTCACCCATTCACACACACACTCACACGCTGATGGTGGCAAGCTACTGGAGTGTAGCCACAGCTGCTCTGGGGCAGTCTGACAGAGGCGAGGCTGCCATACACCAGCGCCACTAGGCCCTCTGACCACCCCCAGCAGGCAAGGTGGGAGAAGTGTCTTGCCCAAGGACACAACAATGGAGACGGACGGAGCGGAGCTTGAACCAGCAACTCACTGATTACTTTGCCACCATATGGAATATATATTAAATATTTTTAAAATATCTTCATTCAAATAAACAAGTTTATTTCTGATTGGAAATCAGAAATAGGTATTACTCAAAAAATAATAAAACAATGTAAAAGCAATAATTTAGCAGTAATTTTATCTTTTTTTTCTACCTGTTATTAAAATTGCCATGTCGAAAATTATTTATAACCTTCTCAATAGTTAGTGGAAACTTTTTGTCCATTAAAACTTTTTATCCAGTAAAATTAAAAGATTACTTTAAACCTAAATATGTCAAGGGTACAAATAACTTTGGGCTTAACTGTGGATTATTTACAACATTGCGCTCAGAAATTTTCTAGCTGATAAGTCTGTTCTTACATCTTAACACAAAGTGATGAGTTATAGCTGAGTATGGTTTATAAAAACTGTATGACTGATGCTCCTTTCAATTCCAAAATTAAGAAGGTCTTATGAATATAATCTAACTGGGTAGTGTTAGTTGTACATGTCAAAGTGTTTAATGAGCACTGAGTTGTCTGCAGAGTCCACTTCGGTCAGGATCCAGAAAACTGCTTGACAGTTTTGTCAGGGAGTAACAAAACATCCAGCTCCTGAGATGAGACAAAGTTTGTTTGGTTTGTAATTTCAGGGTTGGGTTTGGGGTAAAAACCCACCAGAGCATTTCCATTTTTGTTTTTATAAATGGGTTAAAGTTTTCAGTCATTTTAAACTGTTATAAAACAGTAACTGTGGAATAAATTGGTCCAGGTTTGACCAGCTTTGGTTTGGCCCGAATGCGAAAGAGGTTTCGCATTAAAGTCATTGATATTGCTCTTTTGTCTTTTCAGAAACACAATAAAGGTTTAATGAATCTTAAACAGTATTTTGAAAAATATGTCTTTGTGTAAAGTAATCCACCTCAGGTATGATTACTCTAAGTATTTTAGACTGTGAGTTTGAGATATGGAGATGCAAACTGAATTTCTTAAAAAAACAGAAAAAAACCCACTGTAGCTTAGTAGCTCCAACTGGAAGCTATGAATCAGATTGTATGTTCATTGTCATCATCTCCTTTTAAAATATCTCTCAGGTCCTAGGTTGTTTTGGTTTTTTTCTGGATTTGTAGTTTTTATTATTTGTTGTTCTGTGTTCCTTAGTCTCTTATTCTTTGATTAGATCAGCATTGTTTCTGTTTTACTTTGGTTCAGTTCATTCTTATTCTAGTTTATGTTTATTCATCCCTTGTGTCTAGTTATTCTTTGTAACAGATTCATTTTCCTATTCTTTACTCGCCCTATGGTGCCAATCTCTCTCTCTCTCTCTCTCTCCTCAGTCTGCGTTCTGCTCTCTGTCATCACACCTGCAGCATGTTAGCCGATCAGGTCTATTTTTCCAGCACTCACTCTCCCTGTATTTAAACTCTCCTTCTCAGCTTACACCTTGCTGTTTCCTCCTGTTATACCCTGTTATTCTTTGCTTATTTTTATGTACTTGGTCCCCATTTGTTCCTACTTTTCCATGTTCTCCATTGTTCATTGTAAGTTTTGTTTATCAGTTTTTTCAATGAATTTTTCACTTTGCTTCCCAGTTATGCCTGGTCTCCGACTTCACACACCCATAATAACAATAACAGCTTTTTGTGAAGTAAAAAATGAGACCTTGATTAATCATTTCAAAATTCTTCCATGTTAATGTGACATTTAAATTTTTTTAAATTCAACTAAATTAAAAGCAAACATGTTAAGTGAAAAAAAGGTAGAAACAAAGAGGTGCAATAACCTGGTTTCCTAAGTTTGGACACTCTTAAACAAATGCTTTGTTGAAGCGCATCTTTGTTCAAATTCAGCATCAGTGTACTTTGGCTAAGAGTATATGAGCATACAAAATCTTTGGCAATATTTACCGACAGTAAACTTGTAAGATACTGTTTGCATGCAGGCCTCTGGCATTTGAGTGGTGGTTAGTACAGCTGTTGGCTCTGTCCAGGTTGAGTCTGGCTTCAGTGTAGGGAGCTGTGACAATCAGCTCAAGAACATGTAAACCTCTGTTGACAAGTAAAAGAGCTGAAGCACTTATTGTTGAAGTCTGTTCTCCTGAATGGGCCATCAACAGGGGTGAATTTGGCAGGGTGATTTCCAGCTCTGAGTGGACACACTCAGAGCTTGGTGAAGCACAGTTTGTTTTTGCTAGCTCTAGAATTGACCTTGGCTATAGCTGTGACAAGGACCTTTGGTGGTGGTGTGGTGAAATCTAGGGCATTGACTAGCACTGTAGTCAAATGCCTGAGGTGCAGCAAGTGTGGTGAAGTGGAATACATCTGAAAAGTATAGGAGATAGCTGCAGTGAAAGTGAAACACTTTGTTGAAAATAACAGTCACAGTAGCAGTGAATTTTCACCTCAACCTCTGCCAAGACCTCTGATACACCAGGCAGTGGATGATGCCAAGGTTTAACACAGATTGTACTTTCACACTAAGCAACACTGGAGGACCCAAACACAGGCTCCTAGCTGGAGGATAAGAGAGTAAACTACTATCAAATCTTTAAGAAATAAAATTACTATTTTTTCAGGATGTCCAAAAACACTATCATCAAGGCAAAGGGTTAAGATAAGACAACAGTATAAACAACTGTGAAACAATGAGGCAATCAAAATCTAGATTTGATAGAAGTAATTGCTTCAAACTACTGTAAAAAAAAAAAATATGCAGATCGCAATGATATAAACACATCTCTTATGGACCACAGTAATTTTCAGAAAGTGACTTTTCTCTAGTCTGAAAAAGGACTTTGTTATAATGTTGACAAGGTTTTTTAAAATGTGTACATTTTTTTGTTCAAACCAGACAATTCTCCACTACTCAACAGTTGAGTGCATACAGACAGATCACATTTATCATTGTGACAGTTTCTCAGAGTAAAGTTTTTCTCAACAAACAAAAGAAGACATTTCGTTGAGAAGTGATCACAGATTGATGAATGGCAATTTTTTCTTTGAAGTCGGAAATGTGATCTGTGTGCACAAAACTTTTAGTGTGACAAACAAGAGCAGGACCATGACTTTAAGGACAAGTGTGCCACTGCCAGTGCTGCATTTTAATGTTAAAGTCCTTTAGTGTAATATAAATTTTATTAGAAAATTGTTTCTACACACAGTATGTGCATCTTGTGTGTTATATCCTACAAGTTTTTTTAAAAAATTACACAAAGTTTGGAACATTTGTTTCAATTTACCTCACATTTGGAATATCCTACAACAAACTGACATCATGTGTCTTAGTTCATAGTAACTGATCCTTAACTGTTGTTTTTTTATTATTATTTTTGTGCCATGTTTTATGCGTTGTATTTTATTGTAATAGCTGCACCTCAACATCATGAGGGGTTCATTCAAAGGGGTTCGTAATGTTTCAATAATTATTAATTCATCAACCAAACTTTATTTATAGAGCACTTTTCATACAGTCAAATTGAACACAAAGTGGTTTCCAAAGGTTTAAAATAGTAGGACAGACATGAAACCAATATGGGCTCACAAAATAACGATCTAATTTAGCAAGTAAACAGATCAAACAAATAATTATGCTGATGATAAAACAATGAAGAATAAAAAGTGAAAGAAATAAAATAATTATAGAGAATGAGGAACTATAGAAATGCAATTATGTAGGTAAGTGAGAAAACAATGGAGATTTAATTAGATTTTTATCAGAACAAAAGTTAAATGAAATAGACAAAATGTGTAATAGAACAAAAGTAAAAGTGACCTAAACAATAGTAAACATACAAAAACATAAATAGCAAACAATAAAATCTATGTAGATTAGTATGTAATAATATTATAATAATATGATTACACTTTGCATGATTATTACTAACTTTAACAGTATTAAAACAATGAAATATAGTTAATATAAAAGTTCCTAAAATGTTTAATAACAGGGATTTAAATAAAAATAATACATTAAACATAATTGATTATAAATTTTAAAAGCCAAATTGAGTAGATGTGTCTCAAGTTTGCTTTTAAAAGCAAACACTCAGCTGCCCTCAGGTTTTCAGGAGGGGTGTTCCAAAGTTTAGCTCCATTACATCCTCACCGTGTGTCTTAGTTCTCACTCTAGCCCCTTTCCAGAAGACCTGAGGGGCTTGGAGGAGGTGAACGATGGAACCAAGCATGATAAATAGAGTGGGCTAAGACCATTAAGAGGTTTAAATACCAGTAAATTATAATAAAATTGGTTTTAAAATGGACAGGTAGCCAAAGAAGACACTTTAAAATCGGTGTTATCTGAACTTTTTTTCTGGTTTTTGTCATAATTTTTGCAGCTGGATTCTAAAGTAGCTATGGAGGAGCTATAGTTCTACTGGGAAAAAAATAAAGCAGATCTTTACTGGAATCTATTTTTGCTGTGATTGGAAGGGTTTATTGCCAGTGTTTGAAGTTTAGCTGTGAGTCTCTGTGTGGATGTCTGTGCCAATGCCTAAAACATCAGCTTTGTCCTGGTTGAGCTGAAGGAAATCATTTGTGATCTATAAATTCATATCTATATACAGTTAAAAATGCATCAATGGATCTGGGCATCTTCAGGAGATATGGCAATATTGAGCTGGCTGTCTTTGGTGTAACCATTAAAATCAATGCTATGTTTCCTGATGACACCACCCAACATCAGTACATAATAAAGATTAAAAAGAAATGAACCTAAAACTGACCCTTGTGGAACATCGTAGTTTAGATCTTAGCATTCTGATAAACTGTGTCTAATATTTAAAAGAATTTTTAATTGCTGAGATCAGTTAAACAACATCAGAACAATTCCATATTTTCCAGTCTATCTGAGCCTGTCTAGTCAGATGCTATTGTCAACAATATGAAAACAGTACTACCTTCTTAATGGCCTGAGTCATTATTACAGGAAGTGATTTTTTTGTTGCCTAAATCATCTTTTGACAATAAAGAGTTGGTTATTTGTTTTGCAAAAATCACTTTTGGTACAAATTTCTTTGTCAAGCTTTAGATAAATTAAATCTTATATTTCATTTGTACCTCCAAAGTGGGCTGCAAATTCTTCTCAATTTAGGATTTAACAAATACTAGTGAAGAATGTGGGAGCTGGTTTAGTTAAGCCCCTTCTCCACGGGCGTTGCTTTAACCGGTTCTTCCACAGTCAGCCCTGGCCAGATTCATCTCCGATTGCAGATGCTGCCCGGTTCCTCCCTGTTTTTCGCAACCACCTCAGGGGTGGTACAAGCTGGGCCAAGTTGTGTACTGCACACAAGAAATTTGATTGACATCAGGCTGCATTCATTGACTTGTCCTTGATCTACATCACTACATGAGTGAATGCCAGACCTTACAATCTCCTCAAACAACAAGATCTCAATCACCACAGTGGATCGGCAGACATGACTTCTGCAATCACCAAGCTGCTCAGTGTGGAGGAGCGTAATCATGAGCAGCACCAGGAGCACATGTGTCAACTTTTGAAATGGAATGACTGTGACTTTGGTGCCCTGCAAGCAGCTCCTCTCTTGGAAGAACATCCACACAATAAAGAAGTTGGTGTGAAACACCGGAACCAAGTAACATTAGCTTGGCGTGATGTGCATATTATTCTTTGTTTGGGTTTTTCTTTTCATTAATGCTCGTGTGAATATTGGTGTACATCTTTTGACTGAATTCCATAAAACCAAAAGGCTGCCCATGATTAAACAATAAATAAATAAGGTACCATAATACAGATTGATTTGTTTGTATAGTTAACTAATCAGCTAATCTGAATTGTTTTCATTATGTTTGGGCCAGAAAGGAATTGTTATAAGACAAAAAGAAATATCTGGGTTTATTTAAGTCAGCTGTGATAACACCCAGATGGAGGATGAGAAGTAGCATCATTTTAGGCTTTAATCATTTTAGGCTTTAATCTTGACTACTTGACACTTTTGGCTGTTTGTCTTTAAGACAAAATGAAATATCTGGATTTATTTGAATCCCTCAAAACCACAACCTCGAGGTTCTCAGCTGCTGAAAGTTGCAACAAATGATGTCAATGAAGACATTATCTTCCACAGCTCCTGCGCACTCACGTCCTGCCCACATTCCTGCTCATTGCTCATATATATATATATATATATATATATATATATATATATATATATATATATATATATATATATATATATATATATATATATATATATATATATATATGCCAACTATAGTGAGGAACACACGGTCAGTGGAGAGACACACCCAACTTGACTAGAATCGAACCACATATTAACGATAGTAAGAGTGAGACTAGAGTGAGACTTGACAATGGAGAAGGGGCTTTAGTCTATCAAAAACTGAGAACAAGGTTCTTGTATTGTTTTTACTATCCAATAACAATTTTTAAAAACACAAATGCCTCGCTTACTTGACTGCTTGATTGTAAGCATCATATTATTACGGAATTGTTAGTAATTTTTGGATATTAGATTTTTTTTTCTCCATTTTCTTTCTGATTTTCAGCTCTTATTTAAATAATTGGGTTTTTTTTTTTCATTTTCCCAGAAAGGTTTAGAATTTTTCTTTATTGTTTTCAGTTTTTTAGTGTTTTTTGGAGTCACACAGTCAATGGCAGACTTTAGTTTAATGTTAAATTTGTTTACAATAGATTTACATGAGTGGGTAAAATGCCTACAGGAATGGTGTTTAGAACAATAACATTTTCATACACTTCAAAGTTGAGATTGTGTTTCTAAGCTGTTATTTTAGGGATTTCCTGAACTTTAAAATCCTCAGCTGTAAAACAGACAGAGTAATAATCTGAGAGTCCAACATCTGAGATGAAAGAAATGTTAAACCAATAAGCTGTGGGTAATAACTAGAACTAAGATGTGGCCTCTTTTGTGAGTAGGTAGATGAAAATTTTGATTAAAAATCCTGACATTTAACAGGTTAAGGCATTCAGATGATACGTGATCTGGTTGTTTCTCATCTGATGTATTAATTAAAATCATCAGAGATAATGATTATGCAATACTGTACACAGTAGAGAGAATATCAGAAGTGAGAAGTGAAAGGGCCATAGTATTTGGATGTTCAGCTACAGCTAAATGCAAAATTATGATATTCAAGGAGTAACTGTCAACAAAAAAAAAATGTCCTTTACACCAAGTTTAATGGAGAGAATTGTTGCTGATTCTCCTCCTTTTCTTCCTTGTCTGATTGAAAATGAAAATTGAGGTTTGGAGTTAAGGCTTCAGTAACAAGAGCAGATCCACTCCATTTATAACAAGCCAGATCTGTTGAAACCTGCAATCAATATTTTTCATCTGAAATTAGGCCATGATTTAAAAAAAAAAAAAAAAAAAAAGTTTTTAGGATTCTGATATTCAACAGTTTAGCCATTCTCAGAAGTACCACTGAATATGTTTGACAGTGTGTATTTTAAGATATAGATTTTCACAACATAATCTTGCTTGATCTGGCATGGAGGTTACAAAACCAGAAACTGAATAACTGGCATAAGATGAGGGTCCAAGTCCAGTGAAGTATGTACAGTTTAAGGAGAAACTGTGGTGATAGTGACTGAGAGCGGATAGACATCAGTGTTGGTTGGTCCAGTGGTGGTGGATGGTTGCCTCTGTTTGCAGTAGCTTTGGAATGCAGTGATCATTATAAAGTGCTGGAAGACAAAAGATTGAAGTTGCAGAGCTGAAGACCCTGGATGGTTTGAAAAAAGCTAAGGAATTCCCACTTCAGTACCTCTGGCTGCTGTTTTCTGGTAACATCGGTACGAACATGGATAACTGGCCTCTGAGCAGATGGATGAGCTTTTATGATGACTGGGATTCTGTTTGTTATATCCGTAACAGTGGCCCAGGGAACATTAATGTGAGGGCTCCCTTCATGGGCAGACTTCTCTCATTGGAGTGTTGATGGAGGAGGCGGAGTCTGACTGTATGCTTCGCTCAGATGTGGGCCACTGGACAGGTGACAGATTGTCTCTTGTGGGAACCACTGAATTTGGAGGATGGCTGTGACAAAAAATATCTGTGTAGGTTTGTGATGTCAAGGTACAAAATCCACGAATCCTTGGCACAGACAGCTCAGATTTTGGAAAATGAATGCCTCTTGTATTTAACGTGGATGGAGGGCTTGAGACAGGTCTTGGTCTCGAGACCGGTCTCAACTTGTGTTTTTTCCCGGTCTTTGGCTCAGTCTCAGTCTTGGATTGTTATGCCTCGGTCTTGGTCTTGGTCATTCACATGCAACACGAAATCGTGTTGCATGTGAATGTTTACAACACTTAGACGGTATTGGTCTTTTGACTTAAAAGAGTGCATCTGTGTTCACATGTGGTGCAGTCTAGCTTTTGATGACCAATCACCTAAAATCTGACTGCAGAAAATTATTACATTTGCTTTCATAAACCATGAAGAATTTGAAGAAAGGAAAGGAGAGGTGAAAGAAAAAAATTCCTAGCAATTTACAAATTTTGTCCATCGCCAGAATTTATGATATGCGAAGTGAGTGGGATGACGTTTAGTTTTACTAGACATCTTCAGCGATACAAAGAAAAGTAAGTAAAAATGCCTAATTTACTAATGAACAACCTATGGGAAAAAGTGACAATGTACTGTAAAAACACAGCAACGCTAGTGCAACTCTGTCTTAGCCACTTAAGCAACCTTTTAAATTAAGACACAAACTCCCTTTCCAACAGTATCAGTATCACCGCTCTACATGCAAAACTCCTGTAACCGGCAACCAATGAAGAGGAAAAATAAGGCTCATCAAGCCAAAAACATAAATAGTCTTACTTTTGATGTTTTATGGTCATAATCTGCTTGTTAGCTTGTTGAAAATATTTCAACTAGGTCCCTGTAATTTGTTGTCCCAGCATCATCCCTGTTGGCTGCGTGATTTCTGTAAACCCGAGGGATTCTATTGGCTCTCATGGTTTTGAAAATTCCCCGTGAGGCAATTATCATGCCTGTATGGACTAATAATAATACTAAAATGTAGAATAATTCATTGATATGTCCAGGATATATGTTTTTAGGAACAGTAAGCTTTTCAGCTAGATGAATTGTTCTTATTCAGTTGCATATTACACACACACACACACACACACACACACACACACACACACACACACACACATATATATATATATATATATATATATATATATATATATATATATATATATATATATATATATATATATATATATATATATATATATATATATTTTTTTTTTTTTTTTTTTTTTTTTTTTTTTTTTAATCATATATATTTTGTGATGATAATACCTGAGAATATCACCTTTAAAAGACTGTTGGAGATAGTTCTATTCCGTAATCCCATGTAGTTCTATTATTTATTTTTCTCTGTATGCTTTCATTAATCTCACACTTTTTAAAGATGGTAATATTCTAAGACCTCGTATCAGTTTCCTCTCCAAACACCCTCAACTTTACAACTGTCTGTTAATCTCCTTCCCATATTCCACGGCTTATTTTCATCTATCTGTAGGCTCTCCATTACATTTTTCACACCTCCCACTAGTTTGCAATGCTCCCTTTGATCTAGCCTGTGTCATTTTTTTCTCTTTTTGCCCCAACAGCACGTCTTCTGTTAATCGTTTCTTCTTATCTGTAGCTTTGTGATCTTCAGGATAGTCACTTGGTGTCACTGCTTCCTGCTGCAGCTGGCAATCACATCATGCCTTGCAAACACAGAATATGATGAATCCAATATATCTGTCGATCAAATTACCATACAGCTTAAGCAACAATTATATTTTAAAAATTACATATTTTAGTTTTTAGTCTTATAAACTTAGTTTTTAGAAGTTGAAGCCCTGTTTAACATATTTTTTGACATTAAAGGCAATAAGCATGTGATTTGTTAGTTTATTTTATGAAACATTAATACAATTATAATAATGAGTAACAGTCACATGTTGGTTTGAAAGTGAACAAATCAACTGTTAGGGATTTAAAGTCAGAGGTTCCTACTTCATAAAAAGGAGTAATATGCTGTCAAATCGTGTTTCTTAGTTGTAGCGTTTTAAAGCCAAGGAGTTTTAGATGTACTAAAATTCCTTTTATGAGGATTATTCAAACCATGTTAAGTAACTCAAGTAACCAACTTGTGCCTTTGGCCAGTGTAAACAAAGCTAAACTTTGAAGAATGTGTTTATTTCAACCATTGTCCCCTCTCCTGCTGTTACTCTCCCACATCTGTCCATCCTATTTGCATAATAAAGCAGCTGGCAGTGAGTTGTTCGGCATTGATAACGCCAAACAAGTTGCTGTAGTATGTTTAAAGTCGTACAAAGAGGCTGTGGTTATAGATCGTTATATCTGTAGTTGTAAAAAGATCAATTTTACCAATATACTAAAATTTCATTGGGGGCTCTTTTTAAAATGTTTGTATTGAGTGCCAACAAGATTGTGTATTTAAATTCATTTTGTTTGAAAGAATGGTAAATAGTAAATAAAATTTTTGAAAGAAAGGAGATGCATTTTTTATTGATTCCTCTGCAGTTTTGAGACCTTTAATCTAAACAAACCATGTTGTTTACATGAACTATTGTGAGTCTTTTATACTGATGTATTTCTTCCAGCTAAAACTACCCATTTAAAACCAAGCAAACTGAGGTAAAACTACCAAATTTAGAAAGGAAACTTTTCAAACTGGGAAAACAGAGAAAACTGACCAAATATGAAAGATCATGCAGCAGAACTCAATTCTACACTTTCTTAGGGGTGGCTCTAGATATTTGATTTTCCACATTCACACAGGACAGGCACATATAGGAAGAGAGGTGGCAGATGTTAAATATTAGTACATCTTAAAAATTTCAAATATTGCATAAAAGTACAATATTTCTTGCCAGTCATCTCAGAAAGTCAAATAATCATTTTATATAGATTCATTACACACAACAAAATATTTCAGGCTTTTATTTTTTGAAATTTTAATGATTATGGCTTACAAGTAAAGAAAACCCAAAATTCAGTGTTTCAGAAAAATCACAGACCAATCAAAGACAAGTGTTTTAAAGCAAAAAAAGTCAGGCTTCTGACATTTCTATCCACTCAATACGTGGTTGGGCCTCCTCTTGCATGAACTACTGCATTAATGCACCGTGGCAGAGAGGCAGTCAGCCTGTGGCACTGTGGAGGTGTAATGGAAGTCCAGATTGCTTTGATAGCTGCCTTCAGGTCATCTGCCTTGTTGGGTCTGGTGTTTCATCTTCCTCTTGACAGCAGCCCACAGATTTTCTATGGGGTTCAGGTCAGGCTAGTTTGCTGGCCAATCAAGAACAGGAACACCTTGGTCATTGAACCAGCTTTCCTACCACACTTCTTTCTTCCTCTCAATTTTCTGTTAATATGCTTGAATACAGAACTCTTTGAACAGCCAGCTTCTTCAGCAATTACCTTTTGTGGCTTACCCTCCTTGTGACAGGTGTCAGTGACTATCCTTTGGAGATCTGTCAAGTCAGCTGTCAAGTCAGCAGTCTTCCCCATGATTATGTAGCCTAATGACTCTGAGTGAGAGGCCGTTTAAAGGCTCACGAAACCTTTGCAGGTGTTTTGAGTTAATTAGCCGACTAGGGTGTGACACCATGAGTTTCCATTAAAGACCGGGGGCAAAGGAGGAAAGGAGAGAGAGAGAGAGAGAGAGAGAGAGAGAGAGAGAGAGAGAGCGAGAGAGAGAGAGAGAGAGAGAGAGAGAGAGAGAGAAGAGAGAGAGAGAGAGAGAGAGAGAGAGAGAGAGAGAGACAGAGAGAGAGAGGAAAAAGGAAGAGGGGAAAGAGAGAGAGGAGAGAGAGAGAGAGAGAGAGAGAGAGAGAGAGAGAGAGAGAGAGATAGAGAGAGAGAGAGAGATAGAGAGATAGAGAGAGAGAGAGACAGATAGAGAAATAGCATATTTTTAAAATAGATATATATATTATATATATATATATATATATATATATATATATATATATATATATATATATATATATATATATATATATATATATATATATATAGATATATATATCTATATATATATATATAGATATATATAGATATATATAAAGTATATGCCTGTTGTTCACATTGTGGCAGCCACAAAGAAGCTCTGGTTTGTCTATTATTATTTTCATTTTTTTTCTGTTCCTTTATTTTAACTTCAAAAGCACCAAAACTACACAGATGAATTACTTGTACTAGTGCCTCTAGTTTGACAGCTTGCGTTTGCTCTTTATTTCTTTTTTGTAATTCAGGTTGAATCACTCTAGATATATCCCATTGTGATTTTATAAGTAAATACAATTATTGTCAATATTATAATTTTGGCTTGCTTATCACTAATCCATATCCATAAAAGATGTACCTTTGTCACACAGCTTTGTTGTTTCACTTTAATCGCTCTATCATTGCATAGACTGCAGAGAAATTGAAGATTTTAGCTATGTTGTTCTTCTTTGCCTTGGTTTTCTCTCATTTATCTTCCCTTTTACTATTCCCTCCATTCATGTAAGAGGAACCACAATGCTTGTCATTAACTTTCTCATACCATTAATCTCCTTTTCAGCACCCCCATTACCTCCCCCCTGTTCACTGTCATCTTCTCCATGTGTTTTCCCTCCTTACTTGTCTTCTCACTCTACTACAGTTTCATCTGTGTTCTTTCTCTTTTGCAGGTGGGGCCATAGTTCAGCACCCCCAACCCACCATCTTACTTTGCTGCACCTCATGATTGTGGGTGCAGAACTGTTCTTGTATTGCCGGCTAGTGGGGTCGTTTGATAATCATGAGATCAGAGCACTTGCCAAAAGCACTTGACCACTGAATTAAAAAAGGTTCTGACACAGCAAATTAAGATTTTTGAATGGCACACAGGTGTAGTTGAACTTAAAGAAATGCTGGTAAATCAGGTTCATATATACTTTTATGATATATTTAAAGTGTTTCATTTCTGTTCACCTTAATGATTATAGCTTAAAATTCCTAAAATTCAGTTTCTTAGGAATTTAGAATAGCAATTTCATTGATATAAAATTACCTAAGAAAAAAAATTTAATACAAAAATGTCATACTATTTGCTGACAAATCAAGCACGTGATCATTAAAACAGATCTTGGCACCTTTGGCAGTATAAGGAGGAGCCATGTCCATCTAGAAAATGAAACCAGCATCTCAATAAAGCTTGTTAGTAGAGAGAAGGATGAAGTCTTCTAGGATTTCCTGGACGACAGCTGACTTTAGACCTAAAAAAAACACAGTGGATCAACACCAGCAGATGTTGATCCACGGTGAATTTAACACTACCACTCAAGGAACCTCAATTACGTGCTTTTCCACTCTTGCAGACTTTATGATCTTGATTTTCAAATGAAATGCAAAAGAGATTTTAATCTAAAAAGAGGACTTTGGGCAATTGAGCAACAGTCAAATCCTTTTTCTCCATAGCCTTAGTTAGGTGACAGTGTCACCGGTTCAGTAGTGGCTTACCACAAGGATTGTGACAGTTTTACCCTATGCTCCTGACACCTTTATATGTCATGGCTCTTCAAGCACTAACTTGAGCTGCACTCCACACCTTGTGGAAATCCCTAAAACTTTTGAATGGGCTTTGCTTTACAATCCTCTCAACCCAGCACTTGTCCTTGTTGTTTGTCCACCTACAGTGGCTTGCAAAAGTATTCATACCCCTTGAACAACCATAAACATAAATCTATTTCATTGGAATTTTATGTGAAAGACCAACACAAAGTTGTATACAATTATGAAGCAGACAGAAAATTATACATTATTATTATAAACATTTTTTTTTTACAAATTTTTTTATTTTTACAAATAAAAAACTGAAATGTGCAGTGTGCAAAAGTAGTCAGTATTCAGTGAGTCAATACTTTGTGGAACCACCTTTTGCTGCAATCACAGTTGCAAGTCTTTTAGAGTATGCCTCTACCAGCTTTGCACATCTGGTCATTGAAACTTTTGCCCATTCTTCTTTGCAAAACAGCTGAAGCTGAGTCAGATTAGAGGTGAGCAGCAATTTACAGATCTGGCCACAGATTCTCGTTTGGGTATAGGTCTGGACTTTGACTGGGCCATACTAACACATGAATATGTTTTGTTTTAAACCATTCCATTGTAGCCCTGGCTTTATATTTATATTTTAGGGTCATTGTCCTGCTGGAAGGTGTACCTCTGCCCCAGTCTCAAGTCTTTTGCAGACTCCAACTGATTTTCTTCCAAGATTTCCCTGTATTTGGCTCCATCCGTCTTCCCATTAATTCTGACCATATTTCCTGTCCGTGCTGCAGAGAAGCACCCACATAGCATGATGCTCCCTCCACCATATTTGACAGTGGGAATGATGTGTTCAGAGTGATGTGCAGTGTTAGTTCTCTGCCACACGTAGCGTTCTGCTTGGCAAAAAGTCCAATTTTGGTCTCATCTAAACAAAGCACCTTCTTCCACATGTTTGCTGTGTCCCCAACATGGATTCTGGCAAACTGCAAATGGGATTTCTTATGGCTTTCTTTTTGCCACTCTTCCATAAAGACCACATTTGTGCAGTGCACAGCTATTAGTTGTCTTGTGGACAGATTCTCCCACCTGAGCTGTGTATTTCTGCATTTAGTACAGAATCACCATGGGTCTCTTGGCTGCATCTCTGATCAGTGCTCTCCTTGTTCGCCCTTCAAGTTTAGGTGAACAGTCTTGTTTTGGTAGGTTTACAGTTGTCCCATTCTCTTTCCATTTCCGGATGATGGATTGAACAGTGCTCTGTGAGATGTTCAAAGCGTTGGAAATCATTTTATAGCCTAAGCCTGCTTTAAACTTCTCCACAACTTTATCCCTGACCTGTCTGGTGTGTTCCTTGTACTTCATGATGCGGTTTGCTCTCCAATATTCCCTTAACCAACCTCTGAGTCCCTTACAAAGTAGCTGTATCTGTACTGAAATTAGATTATACACAGGTGGACTCTATTTAGTCATTAGCAATCATGTGGCAACTTCTGAAGGCAACTGGTTCCACTCAGAGAAAAGGGGGCTGAATACTTTTGCACATCACGAATAAAAAACTTTTCAGTTTTTTATTTGTAAAAATTGTTTGGAGCCATGTAAAATTTTCTTTCTACTTCACAATTGTATACCACTTTGTGTTGGTCTTTCACATAAAATTCCAATTCCAATGACATATTTGTTAGTGACTGTAATGTGACAAAAATAGAAAAGTTCAACAGGTATGACTACTTTTGCAAGCCACTGTATATTATCAAGAGGCAGTATGTACTGTGTGTACATTGTTTACTTTAAGTGTGACACTGGAATAGACATTACTTGTGATAGTGGAGGTGAAGGAGTCTCTCAAGCAAAAGGAGTCCTATATAAGTATATTTCATCTAAAGACAAAATTAAGGATATGGGAAAATCACGTGGACCCTAGTTTGGGAAGCTGAAGAAGCAAATCTTGAAGGTTTAGTTAAACTGTGTCCCAGAATTTCCTTTTAATTTAAATGTGACAAATTATCAGTCAAATGGTCAGGTACCTCCAGGAAAAATGTAGTTTACTTATCGTCTTAGCAGTTAGGATAGAATGCTATTAACCACAATGTGGTAGATATGATTACCACAACCATGCAGTGTTAGTATTGTTTATTTTCTTATCATTAGTTATAAATGATACCACACAAGTTAAGTTTAAGTCATTTTATTTTGACATATGCTTTCTAATGGTTGCACACTTTAGTTAATATTTGTCTTAATGATAGAGAAATGCATGGTATACTGAACAGTATATTCACACCTTTTGGGGTTTTTTGAGGCTCTGCAGACAAGAGACTGGTTGGATAGGTTGGAAGCCATTTTAAAACTTAGAACCTACAACTTCAACAAAGAACGGGCAGGGGGTGGACTTTACTTGTTTAAGCTGACTTTAGATATTCGATTTGTTATAAGTCAACTTTAATATTCACTTATTTTGTGCTAAGTTAAAGTTATTTTAGCTTTATTTGTTTTGTTATTTTTGCTAAGTTTTGTATTTTTTGTTTCTTTGTTATGTCAGAAATTTACTTAATGTCTTCAAAGTCAGAAGTTTACATACAGAATGATTACTGTGTCTTTAAGCAATGAAAGAAAACTCAGATGATGATGTCATGGCTTTGGAAACTTCTGATATGTTAACTGACACATCTGAGTTAATTTGAGGCACACCTGTGGATGTTTTTTAAGGTCACAACTCAAACATGCTGCATTCTTGTTTGATATGATGGGAAAGTCAAAAGAAATCAGCCAAGATATCAGGAAGAGAATTGTAGAGCTGCACAAGTCTGATGCGTCCTTGGGAACAATTTCCAGACGCTTGAAGGTGCTGCGTTCATATGTTCAAACAATTATATGCAACTATAGACATGATGGGCCTGTCCAGATATACTGCTCAGAAGGGAGATGGGTTCTATGTCCCAGAGATGAATATGTTTTGGTTTGAACTGTGCAAATTGACCACAGAACAAAAGCCAAAGAGTTTCTGAAGATGCTGGCTGAAGCTGGTAAAACAGTTTCATTATCTTCAGTGAAATATGTCCTGTACCAGCATGTGTTTTTGAGGTATACTTGACTGATGTTTTTATGATGTAAAGCACTTTGAACTGCCTTGCTGCTGAAATGTGCTATACAAATAAACTTGACTTGACTTAACTTGACTTGGGCAGAAATGGGTCTTCCAAATGGTCAATGATCCTAAGCATACAGCCAAAGTGGTTACAAAGTGGCTTAAGGACAGTGAAGACAATGTTTTTGATGTGGCCATAATCTCAATCCTATAGACAATTTGTGGGCAGATCTGAAAAGATATGTGCAAGCAAGGCGGCCTACAAGGCGGCCTACAAACCTGACTCGGTTTCATCAGTTCCATCAGGAGGAATGGGCCAGAACTCCAGCAAACTATTGTTAGAAGCATGTTGAGGGAAACCTAAAAGGTTTGATTCAAGTCATACAGTTCAAAAGCAAAGCTACCAAATACTGAGGAAATGTATATAAACTTCTGATTTTGAAAACATTGATAAACAAACCTCTGATTTGATTGATAAACAAACCTCTTTCTCTCATTATTATGGCATTTATCAAATAGATATAATTTTGATCATTCTAACTGACAAGAGAGGTTTGGCCTGATTTAACTTCAGATAGCAAGAAAAAAAAGGTACATGTGTGTTTTTATTTGGTGATTATAAACTTCAGGTTTCAGCTGTATATCTCATGTAACAGCTTGTATGTGCAGTCTTTAAAAAAAAAAAAAAAAAAAAGAATTTATTAAAAGAGTGAAATTGAGCTCAAATGTTTCAAAGTGCATCATATTTTAGTGCCAAAAAAACCTGAAAACCTGAAAATATTAACAAATCCCATTTGGGCTGTCCATTGTTTTTAATGCAGTTAGGATACCATCTAGGGTTGTCCTTTTTGTAAAGCAGACCTAACCTTGCAGATTGTATAGAAGTTAAACCCTCACACATGCCAGAAATACTGCATGCTCATGCTTACATTGGCAATCGAGTATCTTATAAGTCGAATGGTGGATAATAAACATCCATGTTTATTAGGTTTAGCTTAACTGATTTTAATCACTGTTCTAACTTTAATCAATGTAAAGATCAGCTCAATGAGCTATGATACCAGCTCATTGAAAATCCTGAATTCAAACCTTATTCAGTGTTTCAGACAGATCTCATATCTGTACAAATTGATACATGGAGGCCAACAGACATTAGAGACAGATATCATAAGATTTGAACATATATTTTAGTATCTAATAAGTCTTTAGACGCTTGTTGCTATTTGCAAATAGCTACACTAGCTCATATTGTTAGAAATAGAGCAATAGACATGTATGTACAGAATAATTACTTAACACATCTTGAGGCATTATTTGAAGTTTGATTCAGTACTCTGCACCATGAGACTGTGCAGATACAGTGTGAGATATCAAACAATATAATTAACCATCTGACAGCTGTTTAAAGTCTCTGGCTTCACCTGCAAACAGCAGATGAAATTCACCCCCTTTATAATAAATGTCAATTTACTATGGGTAAATGCCAGTTCTGACATTGGTGAAATGTCAGAACTGACTGATGGTGTCAATAAATAAAAAAATAAAAGCTCTGCCCAAACAATTCACCTGCATGGTCTTTAATAAAACACAGCAGCACCTAAGCTAAATATATAAAAGACATTTGCTGAAATGCTTTCAAGCTGCAGCAACAGCTTCTGCTCTGTCTGTTTAAATATCAAACTATAAAACCCTTAGCTTTAAATTCTCCTTTTCACTGGTGTTTGGCCATGTGCATGCTTAGAGGATTTTTGTCGGGTATAGCAAGTTGTTCAGAAAAAAAACTTTGCAGAAGCCTTTAAGGAGCTTTTGATCACACATACAGATTTAACTGTGAAGTCAGTGCTATTAAATAAAGGGATTCTTTTCCCTGAAGTGAATAAAAGTCATGTTTGATTTTATTATAAATAAACCGAGATGTGCATTTAAATTCAGAAATAATTCATGTTTTTTTTTAAAAATGTGATTCCAGCACCATTGGTTATGATGTGGATATCCTGGCACACTTGGTGTGCTAGGAGGAGTGGTTCTGCCATCATGGCATTTATGTAGACAAAAAATCTGTCTGAGATCTTTGATGTTGAACCTCACTTTTTCAAAAATTGTGGGCAACTACAAGTACATCAAGATGAAAGACTGAAAATGCTGACAGTAATTTCTTAATAAAGTTACAGCTCTTTTAGATTTCTTTAGCAGTTGGTGTTTCAAAACTCATGTCTGAAACAAGTAAAACTATTTATTTACATGGCATCATCTAACACAGTGGATTTTCAATCTTAAGTCTCTTGTCACCTACTTGTCACTGTTGATGGATGTGTCAGGTCCCTGATGCCAAAACAGTATTTGTTGCTCTGGGGCAAAATGAGATGAAGTTACTGTCCATAAAGTAACTTGCCAGAGATGCTCTGTCTTCGCAAAGTCGGTCATGGCAGATGGCCGTTTGTACTGAGCCAGGTTCTGCTGGAGGTTTCTTCCTGTTAAAGGGGAGTTTTTCCTCTCCACTGTCACTACATGCATGCTCAGTATGAGGGATTGCTGTAAAGTCAATGACACAATGCCATGTGGTTGCTACATGCTCGTCCAGGAGGAGTGAATGCTGCAAGTCAATGACTTGATGCAATCTGCTGGGCTTCCTTAAAAAACTTTTTGAACTACTTTGAATAATTAATTGATCTTAGTGTACTGTTTGATAACTAGGATCAATTGGAATGTATGTATGATTGAATTTTTTTTTTTTTTTTTTTTTTTTTTTTTTGTAAAGTGCCTTGGGACGACATTTGTTGTGAATTGGTGCTGAAACTGAATTGAACTGAATTGATGCATATCCTCTGAATAACACCAATACTATTATTATAACAAGTACAAAGCATGGATGATGCCATCATCTGCCTGCTTCACAGAACTTATACCCACCTGGACAAGCCACACAGCACAGTGAGGATCATGTTTTTTGACTTCTCCAGTGTTTTTGACACTATCCACCCACTTCAGCTGTCTGAAGTGTGTGATGCAGGTAGACCAGGACCTGGTGACCTAGATCACTAATTATCTCACTAACAGGCCAGTCTGGCTGCATAACTGTCTGATTTTGTAGCGAGCAACACAGGCACACCCCAGGGAACTGTATTGTCACTGTTTTTTGGGGGTTTTTTTACACTACACATCTGACTTTCGCTTCAACTGTGGAACAAGCCACTTCCAGAAGTTCTCAGATGACTCCTCTATTGTTGGCTATATTACAGACGACAGGGAGGAGGAATACAGATACTTGATTGAGAGCTTCATTGGATGGTGTGAGAGTAATCACCTCCAGCTTAATACAGGGAAAACCAAAGAGCTGGTGGTGTACTTCAGATGCAGCAAGAGATCCCACACCCTTGTTGTACCTTGAGGTGCAACTTAATAAGTTGGATTGGACCGACAATACTTAGGCCCTCTACAGGAAAGGACAGAGTAGGCTGTTCTTCCTGAAGAGGCTTGGGTCTTTTAATGTGTGCATAAGGCTGCTAGGAATATTCTAACAATCTGTAGTGGCCAGTATCATTTTTTTTTTTTTTTTTTTTTTTTGCTATTGTGTGCTGGAGAAGTGTCATCAGGTTGTATGGCATCAACAAACCTAATAAACTGGTAAGAAAGACCAGTTCAGTTGTGGGAATGGAACTGGGCTGGGTGGAGGGAGTGACTAAGAAAAGGATGAGAGGGAAGCTAAAGGTCATTATGGACAATCCCTCACATCCTCTCTATGCTGAGCTGAGGCAGTAAACTGTAAAAAAAACTGTAAAGGAAATGAATAATGAGGGTTGACAGTTAGAAGCATGTTTTAATATAATCAACTTGCTTTAGTAAACCCTATGATTGAAAAGCAAATTTTGACAGATTTATATGTAGAACCTGACGTGTTTAAAAACACATTTGTACTATTTTCTCTATGGAACACAATTAAAATGAAAAAAAAAAGTACCAAAAAAATGTTCAGAAAAAGCAAGAGTTACAATTGGTTCAACCTTATTAGGGTCAGCTTGTGTTGTATTCCACTGAGAAAGATGTTCCTCAATAACGAATACTTTATTAACAAAACCAGCTATTTACAAGAAAGGTTCAAATGACAAGTGCTGGGACTGAACGAACTCCCAGAGTTCCACCTGTCTGTCTTATATACTGCTCAGACTGTTTACTTGGAATATTGTAGAATATTTTAGAACTTTGTGGAAAATTCTAGCAATAGACACTTCTAGAAAAGCATAGGACTAAGTGGAACATTCAAGCACATGTAACAAAGTTCTAGAAGGTTATAGAATGTTCTAGAATAATCAAAAATAAACATGTTTTAGTTTGTCTGTAAACAGATGAATCATTCTAGGCTGTCCCACAACAGATTGCGACTCCCAAGGCTAGTGTTCTTGACATAGGCCCCATAAGTCCTATTTGCATGGGATAAGCATAATCTGGGGATGAATAACTACTAATAATTACTCCCCAATTCTGCTTTTTATGTGGTGCATTCGTATGGGATAACCAAAGGCTGAGATTTTGCCAAAATTTACGGAGATCTCCCTGATATGATGTTAAAATCCTGGTTGGTTACATACTTTATCAACTGACTTGAGGAATGACGTGAGTTGACGTTAAAACTACTTTGCAGGCTATAGCCACAGCTCAGTGCTGTGTTACTGCCAGTGCTAGCCAGCTGTAGAACAGAAGGCTACAAACAAAAGAAAATGATTCTTACCAAACAGTGCAGTGCATGATGTGAGACACCATTTGCATCTGATTTTGCTTCTTTTCTTCAGCCTTTTCTTTTTGACGCCGTACATTACGGGTCAGTAGGGTTTTGCTGACCTAGGACTCAAAGGGTTTTCGCAGTAGCGGTTTCTGATATGGGCGACATGGGCAGCTGCCCAAGGCGGTTTCTTGTCTAGGGTCATGGTGTGGGGCTGTTTTAGGAGGCACTTGTACACTTCATAAAATAGATGGCATCATGAGGAAAAACATGGAAATACTGAAGCAACATCAATCAGGTAGTTAAAGCTCAGGTACAAATGGGTCTTCCAAATACAGCATATAACCAGAATGATTACAAAGTGGCTTAAGGACAACAAAGTAAATGTTTGGCATGGCCATCACAATGCCCTGATCTCAATCCTACACAGAATTTGTGGGCAGATCTGAAAAGGCCAATTACACCAGTTCTGTCAGGAGGAATGAGTCAGAACTCCACGAAACTATTTTCAGAAGTATGTGGAAGGAAACTCAAAAAGTTTGACCCAAGTCATACTGTTCAAAGGCAATGCTACCAAATACTGATGAAATGTATGTAAACTTCTGTTTCTGAAGACATTGATAATGACATAATGACATAATGACATGTTCTTTCTCTCATTATTGTGGCATTTAGCAAATAGAAATAATTTTGATAATTCTAACTGACTTAAAATAAGAGAAGTTTGGTCAGATTTAACTTCAGACATTGAGGGGAAAAGGAGTGTGTGTGTTTTTATTTTGTGTATGTAAAATTCTGGTTTCAACTGTATTTAAGTTTTATGAAATAACACTGTTTGAAGGTTAATCGTGTT
This sequence comes from Anableps anableps, assembly GCA_014839685.1. Classification (NCBI taxonomy): domain Eukaryota; kingdom Metazoa; phylum Chordata; class Actinopteri; order Cyprinodontiformes; family Anablepidae; genus Anableps; species Anableps anableps. Next base: position 19,338,175 of record CM026068.1, on the reverse strand, counting down.
AACAATACTGGTTGATAAAATCTTTCTTTCTATATTATTGATGTTTTGAAAACTAGGCCGTGTAAGATTGTATTTCATATTAACTGAAAACGTCCTTTTCAGCAAGCGTGAAAGACCTTCCAAAAGGAAAGGGCCATGACATTATTTAAGTTTAAAAAATGATACTTAGAGATATTTTCAAATCTCTTAATTTGAAGCCAACACTTCAACTTTCTTTGTCTCTTTGGAGAGCTTTTTCAAAAGAAAAAAAATTCTATGTCTAGTCATTACAATCAACATTTATACTGGAAAAATGGGCAAAACTAACTGACTATCACTTTAATACTATGAAGGGGAAATAAAAATTTAAGACAATTAATTTTTGTGATAAGGGTTTACTTTTAAAAGGTGAGGATATTTTAAAGCGTAATCACATTTTTTTTTTTGCTTCAATTAGTTATGTTACTGTAAAATCAATGCATTATACATGACTTAGAGAAGTCAGTTTCCACAAACCCAGCTAAACCAAGAAAAGAGCTAATCCTTAATGAGAAAAAAACGTGTTACATTAAACTGATCAAATAATTACAGGTGCAATTAGTCTCTTATAATAAATCCCTTTGTTTTGCAGAAAAAAGAATTAAATAAAGTGAATGGTTCATTTTGGAGGTGATGAATTTCTGTCTTTTTCAAAAAAGTGGAATCTCTGTGCAGAAACATCATAGCCTTTCTGTGTAGCAAATAGATTCATAGTTTTGAATCTATTTGCTGCTGAATTGTTATTGACTTCTTTTGTTACCTGTGAAACTCAGTTTAATATAGTGACAAGTTATATTTCAAGAAAGACAGGGAAGCACAGTTTCCCAGAATGGCACAGCTGCATCAAAACAGCTCTGTAGAAACTGCTGATCAGCTTATATTGAGCGATGCCGCATCATAATACACAGGGTGTCTATTGATCTTGACAATCAGTCAGCACAACTGTTGACATATTGATGTCAGGGTTATGTAGTTTGTTTACGTGTGTGTGTGTGTGTGTGTGTGTGTGTGTGTGTGTGTGTGTGTGTGTGTGTGTGTGTGTGTGTGAGGAGTTTATATATGAAGAACTGGAAGCTCCACAATGTAAAACTGTAATAATTTTAGAAAAATTACATGCATGAAACACATCTGGCAAAGCGAATGTACAAGGTGCATAGGTACACAAATGACTTTGGACATGAATAAAATACAGAAAAACAGATATGAAAGCTGAGAAGAAAGTCTCCAAAAAATAGCACATTTACAAGATATGCTTGACTATGCATATGACAAGATTAAAGAATATTTGGTTCATCAACGAGTAAACTAAACCACAGCAGAAAATTGTAGGTTTATTTGGTTATAGATATTTATATGGGATATGGGCATTTTATTTGGTTATAGATATTTAGATTTCAAATGTACCATGATAAATCTCGCATATAGACACCAAACCTACTAGATATAGATGACGATAAACTTAATTAAAGCTACAAGCAGTGTCAGGCAGGCCTTGCAGCGACCGCAGGAGCTCTGGCCCTGCCACATTGTTGCAGTCATCAACACTCTCACACTGTTCCCGCACCTGTCCACTAGGCGGTGCATTTGGCAAATATTCCAAATTGACTTCAGACCAGTTCAGGACAAGTCCAAAAACAAGTCTTAAAAGTTTTGCTGAAATCCAACCTTCCAGACAGGAGTTGTTGTCATTTCCTATTTTGTGGTGAAGGATTAGCGAAGATTTCCTGTAGTCTTTTGAACACGTCATACGTGGTTATCAAGAGTGAATGGATATGGTTTCAATCATATCATACACAGGGAGAAGCAGGAGGAGTCACCCATTAGGAGGAGTCACCCATTAACTTTCAGTGTCTTTGAGTGGGCAGGGCTTTAGAGATGTCATTAATATACCATACCAATGTCTCTAGCAGTGCTCCCTGATGATGCACAAAAAAATCTGGTGCAAATAATATGATGTACCAGGTAGATATAACAGAATAAACTAGGGGGCACACTGGAGTCAAATTCAAATATAATCCAATTGGCCTCTTTTGAGGTTAACAAAGGTCATTCAGATCCAGTTTGGTGCAAATCGAATGATGCATCTGTGATTTAGAGCCAATGGTATGCAAACGGCAAGGTATTGAAATTTGCCATTCTCCCACACCCACATGCTCCAGCTACTAGCCAGTGCTGAAAGAAGGATTCAGTACCCTGTTGTTCTGTCATCAGACACAGGTTTAAGTCTATATGAATGAAAGAGAAAAGAAAGATATCCAGAAGCAAAATAGGTTACTTCCTGTTGGAAGGGGGTGGGGCTAATGTGATGTCACACATAGACCATGTGAATGTGAGGAGTGCTGGTCCGTTATGACACACAGAAAGTGTCATAGAGCTGTGACCTTGTATGTGGAAGTTATTCCACCTTTATGTTTTATGGCAAATGGTCAGACTTTGAAGCTTGGCCAGACATGCATGCTGTGATGCAAAAAAAAAAGCTTTGGATAACTTTTGATCTTCAATGCCTCAAGACTGTTCTGAATGATTCTGATGTCTGTGTGTGAAAAGCAGCAGGAGTTCACTCAGATACGTGTGTAAAAAAAAGACAAAATGGTGGCTTTGATCCAAAATCCCTGACTTCCTGTTGAGTTTGGGCCATGGCTCCAAGACTTTTTTGTAGGTCCTAACAAGTTACATATGTGTACCGAATTACATAATTCAAAGTATGGCTCGGGGCTGATTATTTTTAAAGATTTGTAGAGGGTGCTGTAGAGGAATTAGGCCACGCCCACCATATACTGGGGTACATTCCTTTACAGGAGTAGCTAAGGATTGATCATAGTGAGTTTGGTGCAGTTTGATTCGAATCTGTGGAATTTAGAGTCAAACACTTTGCAATGGCGCGACATCTGACTTTGCCTCGCTGCCATGGCCCCACCACATTGGCCCCACCGCTTTGGCCACACTACCATGGCCACACCCTCGATCAAAACTATCTGTGCTGAAGGTCAAGTTACACCAGCAAGGCTTCTGTCACTGGACTCACTGTCATGTTGATTAGGTTACAAGAGTCAGATAGGAACCTTTCAAAGTGAAACATTATACTTCCTGTTGTCAGGGGGCGTGGCTTAAGTGAGGAGATGATTTGACTATTGTAGTGAATATTGTAGTGGGCCAGAGGTGGATGAAACCCAGAAGATTTGATGTGTCAGTGAGTTTTCATGTAGGAGATATAAGATTTTTGTGTTTCATTGTGAGATGTCAAACTTTGGGGTCTGGCCACACTGGCCCTTCAGCATGCTCGGAAGCTCACCGTTTTGATAACTTTTAATCCCACATCCCTTGTGAGCAAACTGACCAAGTTAGAAACTGGTCAAAATCTCTAGGAGGAGTTTGATCAAATGCAGAGCTTGTAATCGGCCAAAATGGGGTAAAAATTGGAATTTCAATCCAAGATGGCTGACTTGTAGAGCATGGGTGCAAGAGAGTTTCTGTGGTTCTTGGCAAGTTGTAGAAGTTCCAATTTTCATGCTTCTATGATAAAGTAAGGTCAATGCGGAGGGTATTTTTGTTAGTTAAAGGGGATGCTGTTGAGCTGTTTCTGTTGAGATTTTGATGAGTTTTCATATATGTTTAGGCCTCCAAAATGCCAATTCATCTGACAGAAGAAAATAATAAGAAACACTATAATTACAACAGGCCTTTTAGGTGCTTTCGCTGCTCGGGCCTAAATATAAAAAGAAGAAAAGGGTTGCATGCTTTGAGGGGAGACTGTGCAAAGACCTAAGTAGTTATCAACATGTCAAAGAATGATGAGAACCTGTTTTCTTCTGTTTGAATAGATAGACGTACCTGTGTGGGTTTCTGAATATACACATTTGTGAATTTTAAAAACAGGCAAAGATAACCAGAGTAAATACAAAATGCAATTTTCAAACAATGATTCTATTTATTAAGGGGAAAAAAGCCATCCAGATCAACCTGGTCCTGTGTAATAAAGCAATTATCCCTTGTTAAATAATAATTTACCTCATGTTTTTGAAACCTGAGTTCAATTTCTTAAAAGTGATTTGCTTTGGTGCTGCCTTTACAAAAAATAGGTCATAAATGTTAAAAAAAAAAAAAAAAAAAAAAAAAAAAAAAAAAAAAAAAAAAGCAGAATTTCACTCTTTTCCAGTTAAATCTGTCTGATATTTTTCAAATAACTTTATGAATCAAATAAAATATTCAAATTCTGTTTAAATTCCTGTTATCAGATGCAGAATACAAACTTTTTAACTGAGGAACATTCCAACATGTACATTATACGGAGAAGTTATTAAACTCTGTAAAAAAAAATGAATTAGCTTTGTAAAAAAAAAAAGATGTTTTAGTTGACTGAGGCACACAGAAATCTCTATGCCACTTGGTGGGGACAAGGGAGTTGAAGGCCTGTGGTCTGATGCATATGGTAGGAGTAGTTTGTGAGCATTTTGGATGGGGGGGGGGCTCCGAAGAAGGTCTTTTTTGTTTTGTTGTTTTTTTTTTTTTTGTTTGTTTTACTCTGATATATTTAGAAGTTAGAGAACATTTGTAAAGTATATTTCTAATCAGTAAACAGCAGCATGTTTACATCACATAAAGTACCTACTCAGCTCTGACCGACCCTACTCTGCAGCAGGGACCAAAAATGCAGGTACCGGGCTGGAAAAAAACAGTAGTGGAAACATTCACAAAGCAGGATGGGTAAAGCAGAGCCAGGTCTAGTAGAGTCAGTGGAAAAGGGGCATATATGTACCATATTCACAGAGTTTGTTAAGCCATTTTTATGTTTAAGTTTTGTGTGCATACAAAAGCAATTACACATGAAATATAGGACAGAGGAGGATGATGGGAGGTAGGGATGATGGTTGAGGAGATGTTGTTTCAATCTACAGTGTCAGCTTTTCAGCAGAGTGTGCTGCTACATGCTGTGAGAAAATAGTTTATTCATAGTAAGAAAAGAGACAATCAGACAGCATGTGGTCGAAATATATAATTCAGGTATACAGCAGCATTGATCTATTTATCAAAAGGTTTATTTTACTTTTTTAACACCTTCTAATATTAATCAAGAAGTTCCCTATCAAAGGTTTGCCCTTTTGTGTCCCAGTCTAGGAGAGCTTGATCAAAGAATATTTAAACATTTCTCTGTTAAATGACTTTTACTTCAATAATCCTATCAGTTGAGAACTTCTCCATTCATGCACAAATACAGATAAAGGTTAGCACAAGAAACTGAAAGATCTATGTCAAAACTTGTGTGCAGAAGCTAAACTACACAAGTTTACATTGATATTTATCATTTTAAGATAACACTGGATATATTTGCTAACAGAATTTACAAAAGTGAATTTAACCTTTACTCCCTTTTAACAGCAAAATCTATTCTGTTTCATTGGCTGCAACACATGATTTAACAAATCTTGTGATGATCACACTGCTTACTGTTGAGTATCGAAGCCCATTTCCACCACTCTGATGGAAAAAACAAACAAACTTATATCTCATCATAATGAGATACTGTCTCATTATGTTCCCCGCCTCTTGCTTGATGACAGCTGGAGACAGGCACTGGCCCTCCTCATGACCCTGCAAGGTAAGCGTGACGGATAATGGATGGATAGATGGATGGAAATAATGAGATAATGTAATGGTGCAGTGCAAGGTTGGAGAGAGAGTTAGCAACAGGTGGTTTGCCTCTTTGACTCGTAGTAGTCTGTCTTATGAATCAGCAGAACGCGCCGATGAGAGATTCCACACTATCACTATATTTTGCATACTCACTCGACCATACATAGCTAGGTCTCCCCATACATAGCTAGGTCTCCATGCTTCTGAACTTCTACTGTCCTTTCACGCATTAAAAGTAACATAAATTGTATATATTGGCACAGCAGCATCATGTATCTCCGCTGAAGCAACATGGCATGAGTTCACTCACTCAAATCGGAAAGGCGCCCCCTTGTGGTGATAGCTAATCATTTCTAAGAACCAAGCAGTTGACTTGATAGTTGATGACTTGATAGATCTTATTTTTCACTGCCAAAGCTGGTTCTTTTGCAGTCTTTTTGACATTATGGAATTCTTCCAAAACTCAGAAGATTACAAGAAGTGTAAAACCTGTTCTGAAATGCTGCTCAATAATGTTAGGAACATCCATTTCTTTCTCTCAAGTTAAACTTTTCATTCATCTCCTTTAGAACACCAGGAAACCAATTCAAGTTATCTCATTATTATGAGATGGCCAAGTCATAATTTTGAGATGCTATCTCATTTTTAAGAAATATTATCTCATTATAATGAGATAGCTAAGTCATAATTATGAGATACTATCTCATTTTTATGAAATACTATCTCATTGAGATAGTATCACTTACAGACTTGAAAATGGATTCATACCCCTTGAACTTTTTCATATTTGACACATTACAACCACAAACAAATATATTTCATTGGAATTTTCTGTGAAAGACCAACACAAAATAGTATGCACTTGTGACGTAAAAGCATCCCCAAAGCATGATTGTGCCACCACCATATTTGACAGTGGGGATGGTGTGTTCAGAGTGATGTGCAGTGTTAGTTCTCTGCCACACATAGCATTTTGCATTTTGGACAAAAAGATCAATTTTGGTCTCGTCTGAACAAAGCACCTTCTTCCACATGTTTGCTGTGGCCCCAACATGGCTTCTGGCGAAGTGCAAAAAGGAGTACTTATGGTTTTCTTTTAACAATGGCTTTCTTCTTGCCACTCTTCGATTAAGACCACATTTGTACAATGCACAACTAATAGTTGTCCTGTGAACAGATTCCCCCACCTGAGCTGTGGATCTCTGCATTTTGTCCAGAGTCACCATGGGCCTCTTGGCTGCATTTCTGATCTGTGCTCTCTTTGTTCGGCCTGTAAATTTAGGTGGACAGCCTTGTCTTGGTAGGTTTATAGTTGTGCCATACTCTTTCCATTTCCGGATTATGGATTGAACAGTACTCCGTGAGATGTTCAAAGCATTGGAAATCTTTTTATAGCCTGCTTTAAACTTCTCCACAACTTTACCCTTGACCTGTCTGGTGTGTTCCTTGTACTTCATGATGCTGTTTGCTCCCCAATATTCTCTTAACCAACTTCTCAGTCCCTCACAGAGCAGTTGTATTTGTACTGAGATTAAATTACACACAGGTGGACTCTATTTAGTCATTAGCAGTCATCAGGCAACTTCTGAAGGTAATTGATTGCACTCAGAGAAAACTGGGCTAAATACTTTTGCATACTGTGCTTTTCAGTTTTTTATTTGTAAAAAATATTTTGAGTCATGTAAAATTTTCTTTCTACTTCACAATTGTATAGCACTTTGTGTTTGTCTTCCTCATAAAATTCCAATGAAATATATTTGTTTGTGGTTGTAATGTGACAAAATATAGAAAGGTTCAAGGGGTATGAATACTTTTGCGAGCTACTATATCTTTTTTGCCATTGTCCTAATAATAAGATTTGGAAGTTATACATCTCTTGATACCTTTTAATCAAAGCAGCGCAGAAGAAGAGGAACTATGGAAGCCAGAATGTGGTGGCGTTTGCTTTCATGTTCTATATCAGGGGTCGGCAACATTTACAGTCCAAAGATCCATTTTTCCCCTCAGTCCAGCTAAATAAAACTTGTTTAGAGTAATTAATATTACATATTACAAGTATCTGGGGCGATAAGGGTATGGAGTGGAAGGAGAAATGGAAAGCTATACGAACAGGAAAAACATGATTTGAGCAGACCAGAAACACAAATCATGACAGGGCCTTATAGATTTCTCAAATTACTCATATCACTGGAAGGGACAGGAATTTCTGATTATGGACACCCCCTAGTTTTTAATTTGAAGTTACATTTTCTGATTCATAAATCTTGGCTTGCTTTACATTTCCTGCTTCCTTGAAGCTCCCACATTTGCAAATGTAGTTTGGTTTCTCTTTATCTGTGAGGGTTTCTATTTTGAAATTCCAAAAGGAAACCTAGGAATTGTAAAATACTGCCCCCACACTGTACACTGGTAGCTCTGCAGAAACATATTTTCAACTGGGCCAAATTCACAAAAATAAATAGCTGGAGATAACAAATCCCATTTGTCAAGGAAATTATTTATTTCTTCTTGTTGATGGTAAATTGGTTGGTTATATTTTTGCCACTTGTTTACCTTTTCACACATTGTCTCACACTGACGTTAGCTTAGTTGCTATGCGGGGCACCTGCTGCCTCCCATTTTCCAGCAACTTTATTTTTAGTCTTGCTCAATGTCTCTTGAAAGTGTGAACGTAAGGTTACTGCTCGACTAACTGAACTGAGCTGTAGTTAATCTAAAGTGACTTCAAAGGCCCATTGCAGAATGGGGCCGGGGGAGGGGGAACAACAAAATAAATCCGAGAAAATGCTTGAAAAAGAAATTTCACTTCACAATGGATTAATATTTCATAAAACTAGACTGTCTATTTCATGGAAGTGTGTGGCCATTATTTGTACTGTATAAGAAGAAAACAGAGATGAGTAATCCTAGTTCTTTTTACAAGGAAAAAACTGGTAAGACTGGTACTATGAAATACTTAAGAAACGTAAGTTTTTACTGGTAATCAGTGCTGCTTAGTGTAAAAAATTATGCCTATATAAAGGTGACCTAAAGGAGATCAAACTGAAAATAGAATAATAAATGTAAAGTGTCATCCAATTTACTTTCAGGATCATGTTAATATTAACCATTAAAAAAACACTTTTTTATGTTTAAAATACTCTCCCACTCCCCATTATTGATTATACTTCAAATGGAGGTAGAAGAAAAGTTGAATGGAATTTTTCTATTTAAAATTGCCCAATAGTCACATAGACTTCAAAGCTACCACACCAATGTGCTGAGCAATACTCCCTGATGATGCACACAAAATCTTGTGCTGATTGGATAATGTATTAGGGAGTTTTAGTTGTGAAAATAGTCCAGGGGTGCAGTGGTGTCAAATTCAAATATAATCCAATTGGCCTCTTTAGAGGTTAAAAAAGGTCATTCATATCTAGTTTGGTGCAAATTAGATCATGTATGTGTGATTTAGAGCCAACCGTGTGCAAACGGCAAGGGATCAGAATTCGTCACTATGCTATGCCTACATTATAGGGCCAATAGTCAGTGTTGAGAGAGGGATGTAGCATGTTCTTTGTCACCAGACACAGGTTGAAATCTGTATGAGTCAGAGAGTAAAAGCAAGACATTCAGCAGCAAAATAATTGTCTTCCTGTTGTAAGGGAGCGTGGCTAAGGTGATGTCACCAATTGACCATTTGAATATGATTAGTGATAGTCTGTTATGACACACAGAAATTGTCATACAGTAGTGACCTTGTATGTGAATGTTATTCCACCTTGATGATTTATGGCAAATGATCAGATTTTGAGGCTTGGCCATGCCCAAATGCTTTGATGCAGCAAAAAGCTTTTGATAACTTTTGATCTCCAGTACCTTAAGATTGTGTTGAGTGATTATGACGTCTACATGTCAAAAGCTGCAGGACTTTGCTAAGATGCAATGAGTGTAAAAAAGATAAAATAGCAGTTTATCCAAAATGACAGACTTCCTGTGGGGTTTGGACCTTGGCTCCAAGAGACTTTTTTGTAGGTCCTGATATGTTACACATGTGTACTGAATTTTATGATTCTCAGTCAAAGCATGCCTTGTGGCTGATTTTTTAAATTATTCTAGGGGAATTAGGCCATGCCCACCAAATATTTGACTGCATTCCTGTTGGGGGGTGGATTAGGATGGATTATATCGCATTTGGTGCAGATCATCTGAAATATGTGGAAATTGGAACCAAATGTATGGCAATGGCAAAATGTATAGTGTCAGGACTGAAGGCCAAGTTACACCAACATGTCTTCATGTTGATTATGTCACAGGGGTCAGATGTGGACCTTTCAAAGTAAAACACTACACTAGTCAGGGGTTGTGGCTTAAGTGATGTCATTATTTGACCATTGAGTATTGTAGGGGACCAGATGTGGAGTACTGTTGAGCAGTTCATGGTGTGACTTTTGCAAAACCCTTAAAACATGTCAATTTCACGCAGGACTGATGCATGTGCAAAGTTTGGTGAGTTTTTCCAATACCTTTAGGCCTCCAAAAAGCCATATCATTTGACAGTACAGATACAATAGGCCTTTTGCAGCGCTTTCAGGGCTTGGGCCTAAAACTGAGCTTTTTCGACCAGCTGCTAGTCCTGGCTGTTCTGCACCTCTCACTTCATAACCACTGGAGATAGGTATCAGCCCCCATTGCAATGCTTTATGTTTTTAGATAAGTTGCCTCACCAATTAATGTCTACATTGTGTGTGTGTGTGTGTGTGTGTGTGTGTGTGTGTGTGTGTGTGTGTGTGTGTGTATGTGTATCAGTATCAAAGGTCTCACTCAGAGACAAACTGCCGTATGTTCAAAACCTCATGACCTTCCCTTCTCACACTCACTCCTTATAACACAGCATATAGATTAAATACACACTGATGTTTTCAAGTCTTTATTTCAGTTATTCATAATGATTTTCTGCTTACAGCTAAAGAAAGCACAACATTCATGATTGGAATACTACATCAGACCAATAAAATAAACATTTTTAAAAGAGCAATTTAAGCTTAATGAGAATTGTGTTTAAATCTGCTGTTGGACCACCATTTTCCCTTAAACGAACTGAATAGACCACATCTTCCCAGCATTCATTCATTGAGATGCCATCTTTGCTGAAGTCACATAAGTTAGATAAGACCTAGCTCTGCAAGAAGCCCTGCTTTTACCCTTGGGACATAGACCCAAACAGGGGTACAGACTCACATATGGACCTCTTTTTTCTAATAAGCTAGACAGGAAAGATGGCTTTTTAAAACCTTCAAAGTGTAACCTGGAGAACTTTTAAAGAGTATCAGTAAGTGCAACTGGCACTCCTTGTTCTCATATGGCCAAAACTGAGACGTGCAAAATCCTTTGTTGTCCAACTTTCTAGAAGTCTGCTGAAGCTACTTCTGCAAAGCCGTTTTCTCCTTTGGTTTTTTTAACCCAACGGTGCCGCCAGCTCTACTAAAGCCCATCAGCTGTGCTGCCAGCTTGCCTGCTGGACCAGAACAAGTATTTTCTAATTCATCGTTTTTTTTCCATGGACATTGCTTTGACCTGACTGAGAGTGATCAACCCATAGCAGGAGATCATTTTCTGTGTGTCTGGGTTGAGATAAGGTAGTTAAATAACATCATTTAGATGTCTGTCTTTTATATGTTGAGAAACAATACAGATTAAAGTGTCTGTCTTTAAGGCGACTGAAAATCCCTTATGACAGAAACCCATCATCACCTCAAAAATATCACTCCAACTGTGAAGCAAGAGGATGGCAGTATCCCACTATTGGAATATTTTTTTTATTGGTATATACTGGGAAATTTTCCCAAATTGAAAGAATATTTGATTGTGCAATACACAAAAATCACTTCAGCCCTAAATAGAGATTTATATTTTAGTAGGACAACAACCTAAAGTCCATCACTATGGTAAAAAATTAACCATTGTGTTGTCTACCTCACTTCTTATTCTGGCAGCTTTTAGTCTTTTTCCTTCTGTTTGACCTCATGTTACACTTTTTCTGCTCATTCTTCTATTAATTTCCTACCTTTATCCTTTCCCAAATCTTTGCCCTATTATGTTTCTCCCTGCTTCTACTTCATACGTTTTTCTCTTCTTCCTGCCAACATCTTGACCTTTTTACCTAAAATAACCTCTCCCCTGATGACTCCCTTCCACTGAGCTCCTGTCACTCTAAACACTCATCCTTTCAATCATTTCTATATCTGCTTACATTTTTGTTGTGACCATTTATTTATACTGCTTCAATTCTAAACAGTATTTTGTGAGATGGCAAGAGCAACTACTGTTTCTGAAAATTTTAGGTTATTTATTCAAATATTTTAAGAAAAAGATGACTATAGAGGTTACTTTTTAAATTTCTACTTTTTCTTTTTTGTTGTTTTTTTGTTTTTATTTTTTATGCCTTGAGCTAACTTTGGATTTCTGTTTGTAAAAACAATTGAGTCTGTTTTCTAGTTTTTCAATTTGTTCCTTACTTCAGTTTCCTCAAATAATTTTCTACAGACTCTGAGAAGGAAACATGCATCTGGTTGTCTCACTTTTAAGAGAGAACTACGAAAATGTAGTCCCTAAGTATTTATTCCTGTATATGACTTAAACCTGTAGTCACTATGTCTCAAAGGCTACTTTGAGGCTACCCCTTTTATACGGGCTCTACTTTGCCCAGCTCTACACGGCCCACTTTGTGATCATTTCCACTATTGTTTTGTCCAGCCCGGTACCTGTTCTTAAAGTGTAACTAACCCCCAAATTAACTTTTTCTGCCAATAAACTGTCTAAATAGGTTACTCAGGGTTCTATCTTTATATTTCTGTGCAAATTTTGAAATGTTTGTGTAAATTTGTTTAGCTCTGCATTGTTTTAGCTCAAATCCTCAGTTGGATTCTCCTATTTGGTTAAAACGGTACAGCTTTACGTCACATGGCACAGCTTTTCGTCACTCAGTACCGCGTTTGGGTATAAAGCCATCTCGCTCAGACACACAGCCCTGCCTGGTGTCAATTCAGGAGTTGGAATAGTGAGCTTGGCCACAGCAAGCATTGATCATAGTGTTACTCAGCTTTACAAATGTGTGATTTATTTGTAATGTGGACACAGAGTGGAATGGACCTCCTCTGCTCTGACTGTTGGCAACAGTATGCTGCAGGATGGATGACTGTGTCAGACTGCCTGAAGGGAGCACTTGCTCCCATGAGCACTTGCTCCCATGAGTACAGAGCAAAGCTGCAGAGCATTCTCGCCATGAAACTCACCAACAACGCAGAAAAAAAGTCACTAGATTTGTCACTAGTTGTTTTTTTGATTAAAAAGTCACTAGAGGGTGTCTGGAAAGTCAATAAATATAGTAACAAAGTTTTTAAGTAAGCAACGGTGCTTCTCTCGTCCAGATCACAGCCCTGTGTGGGTATATCTGTCTTGTTTGTACTATATTTTACATACATACAGTCATGGAAAACATGGAGTCTGTTGTTTTTTAATGCTCAAATATGCATGCACTTTTTGTACATTTTTAAATTATCCTTCTCAGTTGCACATTTCTTAGGATCCGATTACACTATTTATAATTACTCCACAGTATTTTTATGTTATAACTTTGTCTTTATCATGCAGTATGTTATTCTTAATAGGGTTTTTTTATATATATTTTATATTTGCGTGAATCTACATGCTTCGATTGCCTGTCACTTTGCTGCTGTTGCGCTGTAATTTTACCTCTGTAGGACAATAAAACATATATCTATTATATTATATTCTTCTAAAATGGCCTGATATCAGCTCTTTAGTTAAATTGTTATGAGCTATTTTTTTAAATCATTGTATTAGTTGTACCCAACATTATAATGAACAAGAAACTTGAAGAAAACTAGGGTGGTACAATTTTTTCTATAAATGCATGTCTGTGTTTGTCTAAAACTTACAAGTCAAGTTACTATTTACGTTTTTGTCTTTAATTTACACATAAGTATTCCAATTATTTATAAGTGTGTATGTCTGTCAATGATAAAAAATGTGTTTGTGTGCATATAGAAGTAATATGTATGTTATTTTAAATAATTCTTTGTATGTGTATAACTTTTTTTTAACGTGTCCTGTCCGGCATTGAAAAATGTGAGGAATTTCAGACAGAGTGAAAATAACACAAAGAAATGCAAACTCTTACAAGCTGTCTTAAAGTATTCACATAACCAAAGTTGTAGTTTTTTATTAGGCTTTCTCTATATTGTAAAGGACACTAAAACTTAATGGTTTAAAGTATTTTGGCATTTTTCCATTGTGGATTTCCAATGAAGGCATCCAAAAGTGAACAGATGCTGTTTGAAACCCAAACAGTTTGAAATAACTGTTAGGTTTGCTATTTACAAGGACCCAAAATACAAGTAATGTTTGTTCATTTCTACTTTGTGCGACATAATTCTATCCAGTCACTGTTTAGCTGTCTTCTTGGAGAATTTTCAAAGTAAGAAAGCCAAAAAATGGGAAAGTGTCCAAAACTTTCAACCATTACTGGGTTCTGTTTTGTTATCCTTGTTTTATAAAGATTATGAGTTTAAGCTGTGTTAAGCCCCCATTCATTTCTTAGTGACTCTTGAGATATGTGAAAACATGGAAGATTTGATCAAAACTAGGACTACACATTTTAGAAGGACCACAGCTTTATTTAACATTAGTAAAACCTGAACATTAGATGAATCATAATCAAACATGTTTAGTAATTTCAAAGAAGTAACATGCAGATTAATAACAATCCCCACTCTGATGGTTCAAGAACATCAGCCACATTTGTTTTAAATTTAAAAATGTGCCATCAGTGCATTCTGTACATCTGTTCCCTGCTCCAGAAAGGTGAAGATCTCTCTGGACATCCTGAAGGGAGGCACTCACTGGGAGTCCGTGAAGGTGGACACTGCGACATCCCACCACTCGGGAGGCTTGCAGGAATGCCCACACTGATGGTAAGCGGTGACAGATTACAAACATCTGAAAAGACACAACAGAAATATAAATTTATATATGTGTGGCACAAACATGCAACAAGTCCAACAAGTTATTCACAACACCCTGGCTAAAATTGGCGCCTATTTGGCACTGTATTACAAGTTTCATAGTAGTTGGAATACTAACATAAGTGTTAGCTTACCCTGCAACATCTGGGCCACCTCCTTTCCTCCTGCTGCAAGGCAAGGAATCTCCTGCAGATATCTGCTGTTCTTCTTCTCACCACATTTGCTGCATCCACAACATTCCTCCCACTTCGCTTCTCATCTTGGAATTTTAGAAGAATCCCAATCAGGATAAAAAACAGCAACAGCCCAGCTATCTCTTCTTCTGTTGTTTTGGATAAATGACTCGCATTTCGGCCACACAATTATGAAGCACGACACATGGCGCAGGATGTAAGGAGGTGTCCCCCCGGCTACAGGCCTTACAGGGTCCGTGGAAACACAATCACTTCGGAGTAGAGCGGAGCAAGGTGGTGTAATTTGTAATTTAATGCCTTGAAACTGGAGTTCTGTCTCTTTAAGAAGTCCTTCTCTTTCTAACACTCCTTCAGGAAGTCATCACAGCAGCGTTCCTCTATTAACCCTTTAACAACATTTCACAAGTTGAAGTCACAGGGGAGGGGTGTTCTATGAGGCAGATGCTCGGAAGCTTGGAAACCGCAGTTGGGTGTATCCACCGAGGTGTTTTGCACAGCTGAATGGCTGCCACAGAATATTAAAGGATTTTTCAGACATACATGAAAGAATCAAGGCAACACTTCAGGTATGTTTTTGATGAGGGAATAACATAACATGATGTAAAGTTCAAAAATGTTGACTTTATATAACCCTGCCCCCTTTAAAATAAATACTTTTACCCTTGGCCTAACATTTTAGGATTTAACTTTAAAACAAGATATCGATTAAGGTCCAAAGGCAGTCACTGCTGTTGACATCAGCACCAGGCTAAATGCAGAAAGTCACTTTTGGACCCTATTAGGTGTTTTGGGTTATAAGAAGTGCTATTCCCCACTGCCTCTCCTTCAGTTCCCAGTGTGATGGATTGCTCACAAGAGCTGTAACACTCTCCTTGACCTGCGTGAGAAAAAGTTATGGAAAATAAATTAGTCGGTTAAGAGCAAGAAACAACTATGGAGAAAACCTATTGGAAGATCAGAACTTGTTTACATTGTTGCGGCAAACAAGTAAAGATTTTTTGATTGAGTGAGCATGCAGTTGTGCTTAAAACAAACTTTCAGGGAATTGTACAAATGTGAGCCCACATAAAACTGCAAAAAATTGGCTTCTTTTGACCTCACACACGAATGCACCACCTGCAGGGAACATCTCTATTTATACCCAACACTGCTTTTGCATATGTCGGGCCTTTTGTTCGTGATGTCTCATGGTATTGTCTTTAAAGGGGGAGTATTATGTAAAATTGACTTTTTTGAGCTTCACATCATGTTATAATGTTATTCCCTCATCAAAAACATACCTGGAGTGTTGCCTTGATTCTTTCATGCAAGTTTGAGAAATCCTTTAATCTCCTGTGGCAACCATTCAGCTGTGCAAAACGTCTGGATTGACCTAGCTTCACCTTCAAGTCCCAGCTCCCCCTCAGAGCTACATTTTCTAAGTTTCCAAGATTCTGCCTCACAGCGCAACCTACCCCCAGCGACTTCCCCACTCAGCTCCATCAGACTATCCAGTAGCAACTAGCAAACACCTGGTGGAACTGTGCATCTGCCGAGTTCATTTTACAAGCTACTTCTCAGTGCAATGCTGGTAAAACATTGTTAAAAGGTTAATAGAGGAGTGCTGTTGTGATGACTTCCTGAAGGTGGAGTTTCAGAAAGAGCAGGACTTTTTTAAAAAGACAGACTTTCTAGGAGAAGCACTTGAAGATGGAGTGAACTCAGAATAAGTTTCTCAAAAAAATCTTCACAGTGATCTGAACAGAGGAAACACAGGTAAAAACTAAAAACATGAAACTCAAGTGAATTTACTTAAAGAGTTTTTCATGCAAAAAAACAGAAGCCAAAGTTAGAAGCCAAGTTAGGTCAGTTGACTGGCACTGAATGCTGGTCTAAGCCTGACTTAAACAGCTTGCAGGTAATCAAGGGAGAATCAGCTGCAACTGTGCAGCTGAGTAGGAAGATGCACCAATGGGCGTCGGCAAAGCAGACCAGAAGCCTCATGCATAAAAGAGTGTACAGCTATAATACAACAAGTTTGATCTCTGAACATATGATCCTTCCCAATCCTTCCATTGGCGATGTCTCCCAGCAGTACCAAAGCAGATGCTGTTCCACAATTACGCACACCTTTGCGCAGCTATTTATGTGCGTGTGATTGTTTATACCTTGTCCACTTTAAGAATCATCAAACCTGACCTGTTTGTACTTAATCTGTTGATTTGACCTCGTTTTATTTTTCAGTGAGAATGAAAGTGCCCCTTAGATAATTTACATACCGATGTGCATTTACATCTGCATGTAACAAAAACTGAGAAAATTTGCTATTTACATCTGATTGAGGTATTCCTATCATTTTTTGATGTACGTTACGTTGACTGAAAAAGTTTGTGTTGCTGCTGCACATTTTCACGAAAGGTCAAAAGTCTGAATGTATTACTTTCACACAATGTTCATTTTTGTACATGCCAAGGTGTCAGTAAAATATTGCGCCACAGCTTTTATTTGTGTGTATGCATCGTTGATAGATAAGGCCCCTAGGCTGGATCTCACCAAGCTTGGCAATTGCCTTTCTACGCAGTTCCACTTAATTCTCATCTCCCTTCAGTAGTCCGTCAGAGCTTTCTCCCATTGAGCTGGATTTCACTAGTAGAATTTCATCCGTGCTAATCAGAGAACAGAAGGAGAAGTTGTGAATGATGACATCAATTTCTGCACTATTCTAGAATTGTAGTCTCCCTGTAGTTTTGCACTGACAGTGGAGGAAGTGAACTAAGCAATTTGGTTCATGTTGGCCACTCTTCCAAATATTAAATTAACATTAACAGCCATCTCGTTCAGCTTGGCATTTCTCTCTTTGCAGTGAGGGATGGTTCTTTACAGTGCAGGCAATTTCTGGTAAGCTTTATAGCGTTGAATTGGTGCATTACATACGTCACGGCCAAACATTAGTGACTGAGTAAAATTTAAAACTTCAACAGAGTCCACATCTCCAACAAGCAATGGTTTCTCAATAGCCAAGGGTTCAAACCCTCTGCATTTAGTAAAACGTAAAAAAGGGGCTGGTTTTTACCAGGCTAGATCTCACCTGCTGGGAGGATAAAATGAACAGAGAGGAAAAACAAGCATGGAGGGGGAAAATGTGGAGATAAGGAAGAAAAGAGAAAAAGTCCCCACAGAACCCAGACCCCATGGTGTAAAAAGTGGGTATGCACTATATGCAACACATAAGGGCACTGCAGGGGCACCAAAAAAATGGCAGATAAATTATTTCTAGTTGGAATTTTCTGTATTTAAGTCCAGTCAAGTCAAGTTTATTTGTATAACACATTTCAGCAGCAAGGTACTTCAAAGTGCTTCACATCATAAAAACATCAATCAAGTATACAGCAAAATAATCAAAAACATCAAAATCATTGAGCAAAATCATCAAAATTACCTAGCAAATACACATGAAAATCATCAAAATCATCAGGAAAATATCAATGTATAAAAATCATAGGGATCATCAAGCAAATATAGTTCAAAAACATTGATCAATGATTCACTTACTTTATTTAACTGATTTACACTTAAACTTCCATCCTTTGGAAAACCAAGCTTATCTTACCCAGATTTGTTTGCAGGTTTATGGTCCAGACTACTAATCAAAGGCAACTCTAAACAGGTGGGTTTTCAGCCTTGATTTAAAGGAATTTAGTGTTTCGGCTGTTTTGCAGTTTTCTGGGAGTTTGATCCAGATTAGCTGTGCATAAAAACTGAAGGCTGCTTCTTCATGGTAACAGCTCCATTTAACAGCTGTTTGTGCATAAATGATATGATCAATAACAGGCACGGGGCTGATTAGGCACCCCTCTGTTACTTTAACCTCATCTCCTCCTCTCACTCACCCAGACCCTCCTCCCCCCACCATACACACACACACACACAGTCTGTTCCATTTGATGCCATTTTGAACAAATATACGAGTGCAAAGGCATGCCATGTATGTAGTGTTAACATTCTTCCATAGAAGCACTAGGTGCTGCTGTTACATTTTATTATATTATTACACACATTTTTTGTTTGTTTGTTTTTGATTGAGCTGATCAGCTACTGTAATACATAGCATAAAATAAAAGTAAGTCTGTAATAAAGGTCTTATATTTTATAAATCCATAACTATGTCATATTTATATACCTGCACATTGAAAACTCCTGACATGGTAGGGGTGGGAATTAATAAACAATTCTAAGCAAATGATCTCTCTCATTATTCTAGCATTTAGAAAAACAAATAATTCTGATAATGCTCACTGACTTAAAACACAAAGTATGTAATGTCAGACAGTGAGAAAAAAAACGATTACGCAATTTTTTATGGTATATGTTAATATCAGGTTTTAACTGCATATAATAAATTTTCATTTTGGTCGATTTAGTGACATGTACTTAAATAAAATAAAGAGTGTAAAAAACAGCTATTTATACACTGATCAGTGAAATGAGTTATACTGACTCAGGGCACCCTTCAGTGGGTGTAAATATGTTAGAAATCAGATGAACATTGTGTCCTCAAAGTTGCTGTGTTCGCAACAGGAAAAACATACAAAACAGTCAAAAGGATTTAACTGAGTTTTACAACTCAGGGCCCAGTTGTACAAGCTAGACAAGTAGGTCAGAGCATCTCCAAAACTCTTGTAGTCTCTTGTAGGGTGTTCCCAGTCTGCAGTAGTTGATATAAAATAAAAAAGGTACAAGAAGAAACAGTAGTGAACCAGCATTATTACTGATGCATGTCAATAATGGAAGCTGGCCTGTGTGGTAAGAAAATAATATGGAAAATAAGGAAATAAGATGGCTTGGGGTGATAAAAGAGCTGAGAGTAAGGATAAGACCAAAAGGAGCATGGAAAGAAACAAAAAAAACAAGAGGAAAAGGATAAAAACAGGAAGATGAAGGCCAAGGAGAGAGGAAGGAGATCAGAAAGATTAACAAGTCCAAAGGAAATCAGTGCAAAGAAGTAGCTTGGAAAATGTAATGAAAGTTAACAATACTGTAGCTTGGATGAGTACCTAACTGGAGTTCCTATAAAACAGAAAAGAAAAGAAGTCAAGACAAATATAGTAGGAAAACTAAAGCTTTATTGTCCAAACTGAGAGGAAATGGGAAAACGTTAAGAAATACTGAAGGAAATTAAAGATGGAGAAGATGGTCGAGAAAGTAGAAGGAGAAAAAAGCCAGAGGAAAAGTGTGATCCAGAAAGCACTGGGAGGTGGGGGGGCACAGCAGGCTGCGATACGCACAGAAAGGGGGCTCCTCTTCCGCTCAGCTGTGTGTCTTGGCCGGCTGTGAAAGGCCGCTCTCTTCCTGTCAGCACAGGAAACCCACAGGGCACCATTGTGCCACAGTCAGAGAGAGGTGGGGACAGAGACAGCACCAGAGGTTTGAATAATTCACTTGAGTTATGGATCGATTTAAGCTTTTTGAGGCTAATATTTAGCTTCCACTGCACTGGTACACTTATTTTCTTTTCTTTGTTTGCTTATATTGTCACTAATAAGAAAAGCAAAGTAAGAGTAATCCCAGACCGGTACACATTTACTGGACTGTTTCAGAGGCCAAATTACCACTAAACTGCCTTCAAATATGACACTTGGCATCATTCAAGCTGAAGTTCTAAACCCACAACCCCCGTTCATCCTCAGTTTAGACATTGTTGACTGATAAATTCAATTAAAAGCAAATTCTACCCCAAGTCTCTTTTTCACAGACAGTCTGTTGTGCTCTTCAGCCACATTGGCCCTAATGTTGGTCAGTAAATAGTTGCCAAGAGTCTGCGGGGGTGATTGGTTTGCCTCTAGGGAAATGGCTCTTGCAGGCTCTTTCAGTGAAATGAGAGAATCTTTCATTTCGGTTCACTTGTTTTTGTAAGTAATTGAGCAAGTTTTTTTCTCAGATCAAGTAGCTCAGAGCACAGTGTACAGCTGTGTGTTCACTGGCCGAAAAAATCTACATCATCTCTTCTGAGTCATTGAAATATACTGCATGAATTTACATCCCAGTACAAGACACCAAATCCTTTACATTGGCTCTTCAATTTATTGAGATGTTTAGTTTCCAACCAGAGCCAGATGAGATGATGGTTTACAATTAATTCATCAGGATTCATTTAGTATTGACTGAAATTCTATCACTCAAGCTAGCTTTAAAACAAACTTTACATATTCAAAGATTTCTCACAATTTCTCTCCTTTAGGACATTTCCTGTGTTTAGCGTACCCTTCCTACACTTTGCCTTCTAAAGCAAGGTGGTGTCATGCATCAAATTTCAGGGTTGGACATCAGTGAAAGAATGTTAAAAGCAGGAGATAAAAGCAGGAGAAAAATTAATATTTTTGTGCTATATTTTTACAAAGTTGTCATCTAAATTCATGGTATTCTGTGTCTTTCTTCTAATATCAGGGTTTTTGATGCATGACTTTCCAGTGACATGATTCCAGAAATCAAAGTACTATGAAGAAATGTATGAGGTTAGAGAGGCTTAAAAAGCTAATGAGATTTGATTTTTTTAAAAAGCAGTCCAACACGTAACTGCAATAACAATTCAGTCAAGAATTGAAATGGGATGCAATGAGCAAAACCCTTGAGTATTCTGTCACTGATGGCCTTCTTATGCTCACTGACTTTGTCCTGCTGGCAAAAAATGGAATTCAAATTCTTAGGTTTTTAATATATTTTCAATGTGTCTGCATGCTTTTTAAAACAGAATGTGTTACTGATAGTTTTTCTCCATTGTTAATGCTCCTCTGGTTGTCTTTTCCGTTTTACCATTGAAGGTGCAAGCTTCAGGAGTTCTGTGGGTGTGTGTGAGTGTGTGAGTAATACCACTCCTGCAAAGCTCAATAACAATCTGGAGAATGGACTGAATGGGTGGTTGAACTTTGCTAGAGCAACTGACTGCATACACGTTAAGGGACCCTCTCCATCTCCAAATTTCAAGCACAAAAAAATAAACAAATTCAAAGCACAACTCATTTTCAAGAACACAGAGTGCTGTAGTGTCAACAGGAGGGTTACATGATGCGGCTGCAGCACAGTAGGGAGAGTTGTCTGACAATCAAGAGTTTGTGTGTTTGAGTCAAGCTTCCCCTTAGCTACACATATAAGCATCTCTACCCATGACAATAAATCTCAACCTGCCAACCAATATGATGTATGGTAGAGTGACCAAATGTCCTTTTTTGCCCGGACATGTCCACTTTTCACATTTTGTCTGGGGCATCCGGGAGACTTTCATAGGCATACTTAAATTGATTGTTGCGATCTATGGAATACGACAGCCTTTCTTTGATGTGACGTCCTCAATGAGCTGCTGTCTAGTGGGTGGTTCTTATCTGGTCATAGATGGAACAGGCAGCGGGCTGCAATGCAGCACTGCTGCTTATGATTACAAGATGTTAGAGCGCAAGTGTAACTTTATGGACAATTCACAAAATAAATTTTCTTCATATGGTCCTGGGTGCAACAAATGGGTGGTGGAGTGCACTGTGCACATAGCTGGCACATGCGTTTCTGTTTATGACAAAGGTGCCAAAGATCCCTTAGGTCAAATGACAAAAACTATAAAAAGCCAGTGCAAACTATTAAATTCACTGAGGAGGATGAAGATGAAAACTGGAGTATACACTTTTTTTAAGTATCATTGTGAGACTGCTGCTTTTTGTATTAGTATTACATTGAAAAGAAAACAATATGTGTTTTCTAAGCATATAATTTCAGATTTTGTGCCATCTTTGTTCAGTATGACTCAAAAAATGAGCTATTATTGTTACAGGTTAATTTTCTAATACAGAAGAGTAATTATTTTTATTATTTATTTCCAGAGATTTTAAAGTCCTTTTTCTGTTTGTTTACTTGTAAAAGCCTGTCTGAAGTTTGTAATTTAGCTATACTTTCCAACCACATAGAGAAGGCACACTTTAAATATGTTGAAATCAAAAGTCTTCTTTAAGTAAGTACGACTGAAGTGTTTCTAAGTGTGCTCTTTTTTGGACATCAAAATATGGTCACCCAAGGGTGAGTGTGGAAATGTTTAAATGTGACTTGCAGTGTAAAAATGTTTTGAGTGCAGTTTGTTTACCTTGGAAGGATAAACATAAAACACACAGGATGACAAGATCTGGAAAGAATTGGAGATCAAGGGTTGCATGAAAATAAAAGATGAGCCAAAGGCAAAACAGCTAAATAACAAACAACAGGGAATATAGACTAATTTACACGGAAGCACCTATACTTAATAAAGGAGGGAATTCATGTAAAATATAATTATTTTGACATGAATAATTCAATGTAGAGGTTCTAATAATCGTTAAAATTAAAAAAAAAAAAAAAAAAAAAAAAAAAAAAAAAAAAAACTAAAGAAAAAGGGATATCAAAAAAGAAAAAAAATTCTTGTTAATCATTATCACAATTTTTTTTCAAAAAATAACTTTTTCCAAAATGTGACCACTGCTGATTCTTTTTGTTCTTATTTTCTACTTTTTTGTTTTTCTTTAAATTCATCTATTATCTTTTATTTTCCCTGCTCTTCTCTTCATCCTAATGTTTTTTTTTTGTTTTGTTTTTTTTTTTTCAAACTTTCTTGTCTTCTTTTGAACATATTATCCCTAATCTCCCTTTAACCTTGCTTTGGTCTGTCCTCTTCTCTGAGTTTTTCACTTGTACTCTTACTCTCCTTTCGTCTTATCATAGCCCTTTTTTTCCTCACATTGTCTGACCCATCTCTCCATCTATTCCCACATCTTTTAATTTCTGACACTATCTCTTTCCATTCTGTCCTGTGGTCTTTTATTTGTCACATGAGCCATTATCACCATTACTCCACCCTCTACAAACCTAACTATTGATCAGTTATTAGGTTGCCACACTCTTCCCATTAAGCCCAGTTTGTTTCTGCTACAGTAATTTTAAACTTTATCAACCACAAATGTGGTTGTTTTACACGAGTGCTAATGCTCAAGCACAGCACCTCAGGCAAACTTCTTAACATCCTCAAACACTAATTCTAACACCCTGTCATGTATTAAAATATGGCTCTGTGACAGCAACAGTATTGTTTTTATAGCTGTTGTCTTTGAGCACCTGATGTTTTCATCTACAGTCATTGTCTGTTGTTCAGTTTTAATCTCACTCAAGCAGTTTCTACCATGAAATAGGGTTGACATAACTGACTCAAACTAATATTGATGTGCAAATCTCAGACAAACAGAACAAAATATTTCTTTGTGCTGAAGCCGCAATGCTTTTTGGGTTTTATCAAATATGTGCTCCTTGATGTTCACACACCTTTTTCTTTGGCTTCATAATATGTTTAATTCAATACCCTTTCAAACAACCAAAACAGCAACAAGGATTTCTAAAAAAGATGTTTGTCTTATGTGACAAACATTTTATTTCAATATTGTTGACATTTTTTAAAGTATTTTAATATTGTATGTAGCTAACGTGCCATACTTTATATTGCAACACCATGTATTGCTTTCTGGAAGACATGAACTTTTAGAAGGCTTTTTTATTAAATTGACAAAGTCCGGGCTCCTGCATGGGATATATATCAGGGGATATATAGAGGGCTTATAACATCATCTAGCAGGGATGGAGGGCTTGAGACCGGTCTTTGGCTCAAGACCAATTTTGACCAGTTTTTTTTCCTGATCTTGGTCTTGATCTTGGATTGTTATGCCTCCGTCTTGGGCTTGTTTTGTAGGGCCCTGACAAACTGGGTCAAGGCCGATTCGAGACTTTTTATCAAAATTATGAAAACTTACCTACTTTTTATTTTCACCCATAGACATACAACAAACTGAATGTGAATTAAAAGCAACATAATTGATCAGAGCGAAGTTGCATCCCACCATCTAAAAATAAAAAAAAAAAAAGCGTTATTACTGCTAATGACTGCAAATTCTTGTTGCATGTGAATGTTTACAACACCGGATGGCATTTGGTCCTTTTGATTTAAAAGAGTACGTCTGTGTGTTCACATGCAGTCTAACTTTTGCTGAGCAAACACTTGCAATCTGACCGCAGAAAATTATTAAATTTGATTTTCAAAAACATGAAGAATTTGAAGAAAGGAAAGAAAAGGGAAAAGAAAAAACACCAAGCAACTTGTAAATTTTGTCCACCAGCAAAATTATCCATATGTGAAGTGAGCAGAACAACATCTAGTATTAGGGGAGAATGGGGTTGGTTGTCAAACTTTTTACTGTCATCTAAATTCCAAAAAAAACCACAATGCTTAGTCAATCCCATTTCAGTGTGTTATGGAGCCCCAAAGTGTCTTGTTGGAACAGAGTAACCTTATCCTTCTCAAGAGGATTTTTTTCCTAAGATACAGACCACCAAATATGGCTTGTTCATACTATGCGGTTAGTTGTGCCAATGATATTTCAGTGAGAAATAATTTAGAAAAGAGGCTTATCAAAGCAAATACTTTTAATAAAATTTTTCAAATCACAATGTTTAATTTAATAGCTTAGTTGAAAAAAAACATCTTACAGAGGGAACAACATCTCATATGTCATGAACTGACAGAATATATAGGCTATCCAACTTTAAAAACTTTAAAAATTAGTAGACTATAGAAAACAGAATAAAGGTGTCAACAACAGAACAGGATATGATCTACCCAAATCTACATTGTTTTATTTACTCACTTTCCACGTCACAGTTTTGACAGATACACAGAGGTTGTCCTGTTATACAGTCATGTAGTTCCCAATTTTTGCACTGTATGCACTGGACCTATATCTTGTTGGGGTTATTGTTTCAAATGGGCTCAACACACACCAAACATAGACATTATCTTTATGGAAAGATGACTCTGTCACTTGTCTCTTCTTTCTCTTGATGCTTTCTCTTGATGATTCTCTTTTGATGCTGTTGATTTGTTCTTTTCAACTAAAGAGAATAAATACATTGTTTTTAATTAAAGGCTCAGTAGTTACCATTTGTTTTTCAATTGTCATGTGATGTCAAATGTTTTGCCAGCGGTTTTGCTAGCAAGCACATGCTATAGTCTATCAGAGAAAAAAGCTATTCTAACTATAGCTTGCCTTTGTGTTTTGAAAGAGAAAATTTGCATTGATAGGTTTAATCCTAATAGTGGCTTTGATAGATATACAATCTTCATGTAATCAGTGTTCTAAAACTGTTATAACATTGTTAACAATCAGCAATACATATGCATGGGGACTCCATATAACACCAGTTTGTGTCACCCCCATTAGCATCATGATCATTTATTAATCGTTGCTTCCGCCTGAACAAGCGAGATTTAGAGCGTTGCTGCTCAGGAGAAGAAGGGATTGTGTTCTTAATTAAACGAGACAAAAAATAGCAAAGGAATGTGATGCCACAGGCTGGACTCCTTTGAAGAATAAAAAAACATTTATCTCTTTCACAACATTCTGCATGATTCCCCTGCCCCTCTCTTGGAGTGGGCTTAGTTACACTGTGACAGGGAACAATACAGAGAAACTCTTATTTTCACAAATTATTGGTTACCAGGTCACACTAACCCAGGTATGACTGTATGTTAAAATGTCCTTTTGGCCAGTATTCTTTAGCACAAAAGCTGCACATAGGAGGCATGCAGAAACTATTTACTGGAGTTCAGGAAAAATGCATCACATTTATTTAAGTCATCAAAGTAAGGTGATGTATTTTGTCTCTCAACTTGGTGTGAATTGAAAAGGAAAAGACAGAATCCTGAACTGCCATGAACCTAAAAGAACACCTAGCATCTTCAGACACAAAAGTTTAAGTGAGGTGAGGACCCAGAGGCTGTACTGTGGTTTGAACAGGCATCCAATGGGAGAAAATTACGCAAGTTCTTTTCTTTCTTTCTTTTTTTTAAAAGTTTATTTGTAAAGAACATTTCAGCAGCAAGGCAATTCAAAGTGCTTCACATCATAAAAACATTAATCAAGCATACAGCAAAATCATCAAAACCATCAAAAACATTAAAATCATTGAGCAAAATCATCAAAATTATCTAGCAAATACACATGAAAATCATCAAAATTATCGGGAAAATATCGATGCATCAAAATCATGAGGATTATCAAGCAGATACCATCAAGCAAATATAGTTAAAAAATATTGATCAATGATCCAGTTACTTTATTTAACTGATTTACATTCAAAATACCACCCTTTGGAGAACCAAGCTTATCTTACCCTGATTTGTTTGCAGATTTATGGTCCAGACTACTAATCAAAGGCAACTCTAAACAGGCGGGTTTTCAGCCTTGATTTAAAGGAATTTAGTGTTTTGGCTGTTTTGCAGTTTTCTGGGAGTTTGATCCAGATTAGCAGCGCATAAAAACTGAAGGTTGCTTCTCCATGTTTGGTTCTGGTTCTGGGGATGCAGAGTAGACCAAAACCAGAAGACCTGAGTGGTCTGGAAGGTTGATACAAAGACAACAGGTCTTTAATCTATTTCGCTGCTAAGCCGTTCAGTGATTTATAAACTAACAAAAGTATTTTAAAGTCTATTTTCTGAGCTACAGGGAGCCAGTGTAAGGACTTTAGAACTGGGGTGATGTGCTCTATTTTCTTGGTCTTAGTGAGAACACGAGCAGCAGTATTTTGGATCATCTGCAGCTGTCTGATTGACTTTTTTAGATACTAAAAAGACACTATTGCAATGATCAATGCGGCTAAAGATAAGCGCATGGATGAGTTTCTCTAGTTTCTCTTGTCGAGACATTAGTCCTTTCATTCTTCAGGTGATAGAGGCCAACTTTGTAACTGTTTTTATGTGTCTCTGAAGGTTCAGGTGAGAGTCCAAAACTGCACCCAGATTTCGGGCTTGATCACTAGTTTCTAGCTGGAATACCTGAAGCTGCGCACTGGACTCTAGATCATTCCTCTTTAGGGCCAAAGATAATGATTTCAGTTTTGTTTTTGTTCAGCTGGAGAAAGTTTTGGCACATATATGCACCGATTGTTCTAAGTATCTGTTCAGTGCTCGGATGGGTTCGGAGTCACCTGGTGACATCATAATATAGAGCTGTGTATCACCTGCCTGTAAAGTTGCCTGTCATGTATTTTGAAGTGGCACAGAGCATGGGATTTACCTAAAGCATGTAAAGGTAGGTGCTTTAAACATGCCCCTGTTGTAATAAACATTTTGTGAAAACACTGGTATAGATTCCTGTGTAAAGGAAGATCATGTTAGCAGTTCAGGAACATTTTTTTCGACAATCATTTCTGATCACAAGGAGTGTGGAAATAATTAAAGCTGTTTGGCACAAAATCAAATACAGTCAATAGTTTTATGTCCAGAGTGAGTCGGTGTTTCAGTGAAGCATGTTTCATGCACTCCAGTACCCAAGGATGACCATAAAATTCACTCAACATGCATTTAGCCTTTTTATAACATCCATTGGGTATTTGAATAAACTTGATTTTCTTAAACATGACTTCTGTAAGCCCTGAGCTCCTTAAGATCTTCCCACTGTGGGGATTTGAACTCACTCAGTGTCCCCTGGCTCACTCTCTGCAACAACCAGGTTAAGATACATTGATGGCATAAAGCCTTTTTGCCATACCCTATAAAAGAGATGATATTTTTAGGCTGGAATATTAAAAAAGTGACAGAAAAAGCTATTTCCATATTGCCCATTTTTATTGTTTTTATTTCAGTTGGCAGATGGAAAGAGGATATATATATATATATATATATATATATATATATATATATATATATATATATATATATATATATATATATATATATACACATAGTTACACTGATAATGTGACCAATGTAATTTTTCATGATGTCCAAAATAGCAACCTTTAAGCAGTTCTTAATTTTTTTTTTTTTTAAATTGGTTGGATATACTATTCCAACCTTAAATATCATGTTTTCATTGCAGTAAGCAGAAAATCATCACATTACCAGAAAAAAAGACTTGAAAACATCAGTCTGAGTGTAATTAATCTATGTAATGTATTTCACTTAGTGAATCAAGTTTTTCTTCTCTTCAATATAATGTTTTTTTCTTTTCAACAATATTTTAGTTCATTGAATTTGACTATTTGACCTATTGAGTAAACATTATTGTTGTTCTAACTGTAGTGCTTTACCTTTGTTCTTGTAAATGCTCTTCAGGCAGCTCTTCTCTTTTCCTCATATCAAAATCTAAGCTTTGGTCCCTTTGGCTTTCTGTTGGCTCAACTGGGTCATCCTCAGCCAGAGTCTATGCAAGAAATTAGTGTTGTTAATATGTAAAGGGCTATGTAAAAAACATGCCATATCAACAAATATATTTTCAGTTGTTTAATGTTTCTTATAGTGACAGTGATTGACAGGTAATGGTATGCAGAGGAATGAGATGACAAACTAGAGCCACTGCACTGCGCATCTTTCTGCTGGATGCCAGAGACAAACGGATATTTAATTTATGTGGCACTAATAGTGACAAGGCATTTCTTATTTTCTGAATGTTTAATTTTTAATAAGCGCCACTGTTTGTTTTAGTAGCCTGAGCTTATTGGGATGAGTTTTTCTGATCTCCGCTCTTCATTGTCAGCTTAGCTGGCCAGCCCTGCCGCGCTTGTTCATGTGTTACATGAACAAGCGTGTTACATCAGCTCTGTGGCTGCACGCGGCAGAGCTGATCTGCCTGACTGGAGCAGAGGAGAGGTAGAGAAGCCATTTGATATGGCATAGTTTGGGGCAAAATGGCCCAGCAAAGCATCAGCGCCCCAGAACCTGTCACCTCTTGAGTGCTTGCTGTCCCTGCGTGGGCCACTGGTTCAGATCATGAACCACCTGCCCACTAGGCCAGCAGCCCACCAGGGATTTCCCTGGTAACCCCATATGCCAGTCCGCCCCTGCCTCAGGGTCTTGTTCACAAATGATGTGGGCACTGTACTGGTCTGTCGTGGTGAAGAGAGACCTGAGTCAAAAAGCGAAGCTCTCAATTTACCTTGTTGGAATCCATATTTTTATTCACGAACTGATCAGATCACATACCTAAGCATCACATTCTTTGTGCTGGAGACCTCACTGCCAAAACTACCCCCTGCAATAAAACTGACCTGATCAGATAAGAACTGGCCACAAAACAAATTCCTGACTCTAAAACCCTTGTCTTTTGGAGTCAGCCTCTGATGGAGACACAACATCTCTGCACATATTTCCTTCTAACCTGCTGGCCAGGAAAATGAATTTTAAAACCTTCAAAGTGTTAACTGGAGAACTTTAAAGAAGCTGTCCATGTATCCAGCTTTTAAATTCTTTAGATGTACAAAATCTTTTGTTGTCTATTTTCAGAGCCTCGGCATCCATCAATGAAGCGGTATCTTTTTGGTTTTTCAACAAACAGTACCACTGGTTCTGCCAAAAACCCTCAGCTGGGACGTCAGTTCTTTCATTCACCTGCCTGAGGACAAGTTTTTGGTTTTTCATAATTTTTCTTTGGACCTCTGGATATTTTGCCTTGACCGTGTGACTAACTGACTCAAGTGAGACCATTCTCTTATCTGGGCTGAATTAGGTGTTTAAAATAAGGCTATTTGTAATTGCCTTTCTATTGCATGCTTGCTAATGCTTTGCTGATTGTATGCTGTGATATTTTTATGACATTGTGTTGCTGTGTTGATCTAAGATTATCACATGTTAAATTTTGCTGATCCAGAATAATTGGATTCACTGCTGTTGACATTCATTTTGCTCTCTTCCTCTCGCTTCTTATTTTCTCCCTTCTCTTCTTTTCTTGATCTCCCCATACATACCTCATCTACTTTGTGGTCGTACAGGGCCCAAAGCACACAATCAAGTTTTATAGCTCTATGTTACAAAGCTGAGGGTGGGTCTGAATCTGGAAAGTGACATGATCTCCTTCTCTTTTGCTTCCTTCACCCCATCACTCTCGGATGGGGGTCTACTCTTTTCTGTATAATGACACTCTCATATATGGTTCTGCAGATCTGATTTTTCCTGTGTTTTCTTGTATTTTTAGTTAATCAGTTTGAAGTCAATTTTTCAGTGTTCCATTTCATTTTGTCATAGTTTGTTCATTAATCTGATTTGATTCCTATTTTTATTATTCAACATATATTCCTTTTTGTGTTTCATCAGTCATTAGATTGGATGCCAGAAGTTAAAGAAAGAGATTTTTTGCAGAGTAATTCATCTGTAAGGTTTGGCTATTTTGTCAATAAATTCTCAGACTTGATTAGAAATTGGTGTCAGTGATCATTGCTCATTGTGTGAATAGTTTCTCCTGCCAGTGGTTCTGAATTCATTCCTTCACAAGAGACTGATTAAGGTTTGACTTATGATTCCAGAGATTCTGGTGGTGCCCCGATTAAACTAAGAACTTTAAGGTTATTAATAATTTAATTAATAATAAATTATTAATTATAATTATTAAAGATTATATAAGTCAAACACCAATGTGAATTCTGATTCCCAACATATTTGGTGCCATTGTGTGAGTTTGGTACAACACCCGTCAATCTATGTTCCTACCCTCATCTATGGTCATAAGCTTTGGGTCGTGACCAAAAGAATGAGATCACGGACACAAGCGGCCAAAATAAGTTTCCTCCACAGGGTGTCTGGACTCTCCCTTAGAGATAGGAGACAGGGTGAGTAGCTGGGTCATCCGGGAGGGACTCAGACTAAAGCGGCCGCTTCTCAATGAAATCCAGGGAAATTTTATTGATTGATGAAAATGTCTGGGTTTTTCAGCGGACAAACAGACATTCTTATATTGACCAATTGTCTTCAGAAGTTGTCTTATGATTGCTAATGACTAAATAGAGTCCACTTGTGTGTAATCTAATCTCAGTACAAATACAGCCGCTCTGTGATGGCCTCAGAGGTTGGTTAAGAGAATACTGGGGAGCAAACAGCATCATAAAGGCCAAGGAACACACCAGACAGGTCAGGGATAAAGCTGTGGATAAGTTTAAAGCAGTCTTAGACTATAAAAAGATTTCCCAAGCTTTGAACATCTCACAGAGCACTGCTCAATCCATCATCTCGAAATGGAAAACATAAGGCACAACTGTAAACCTACCAAGACAAGGCCATCCACCTAAACTTACTGGCCGAACAAGGAGAGCACTGATCAGAGATGCAGCCAAGAAGCTTATAATGACTCTGGACGAAACGCAGAGATCCACAGCTCAGGTGGGGGAATCTGTCCACAAGACAGCTATTAGTCATGCACTGCACAAATGTGGTCTTTATGGAAGAGTGGCAAGAAGAAAGCCATTGTTAAAAGAAAACCATAAGAAGTCCTGTTTGCCAGAAGCCATGTTGGGGACAAAGGAAACATGTGGAAGAAGGTGCTTTGGTCAGATGAGACCAAAATTGAACTTTTTGTCCAAAATGCAAAATGCTATGTGTGTCAGAGAACTAACACTGCACATCACTCTGATTACACCAGCCCCACTGTCAAATATGGCGGTGGCATGCTCTGGGTGTGCTTCTCTTCAGCAGGGACATGGAAGATGGTCAGAGTTGAAGGGAAGATGTTTGGAGCCAAATACAGGGTAATCTTGGAAGAAAACCTGTTGGAGTCTGCAAAAGACTTGAGACTGGGGCAGAGGTTCACCTTCCAGCAGGACAATGACCCTAAATATAAAGCCAGGGCTACAATGGAATGGTATCTTCTGGGAAAGAAAACAACTCTTCAAGGCCAATGGACGTTATCTTCATAAAACTGGACTACAACTGCTGGCTTCTAACATATGTGGCAGGCCACGACAAAACCAGGCACAAGTCTTCCCAGGGGCATTTTAAGTTATTCACAGATTCTGAAAGTGTGGATTCTGAGCTTTCCAGTGATGTCAAACACATGAAAATAAAATATGAAGATATGGTAATTTAAATGTTGGCACTCTGCAAGCAAGATTAGTGAGAAAACAGGCCTCAAAGTTTCCCTGCACCTGATGAGCCACCAGGGTGGCATTAACAAAGGCTGTTCATTTACACTACTTGGCATAAACACCATCCCCAGCACTGACTGTCAACAGGAATGCCTGGGAACATGTGCAGACAAAAGTTTTCAAGACAAAAGTAAGTTATAATAACATAAATAATAAAAGTCCTGAAATTCATCCCATAAGAAACTGAAAAGTATTGTTCCAGACATAAAAGCCTTAGATTATATCAGTAGTCCTGGTGTGTTTTCTTTTCACTGTTATCTTTGTGATGGATGTTGTCATCTCCAAAGTAAGGACTGTATGCATGTTAGCTTCAAGATGTCCAATTATTCTCATGTCCTGCCACTCTCTTTCTGCTGCTAAAGAATCCAGCCGCACATTGTACATGAACTCTTGAGAATGTTTGCAGCTGCACAATATCGTCCTAACTGAAAATTTTTTTTTTTTTCTCCTGTAACATTTATAGTCAAAGTTGCAGATCTTCTCCATTTTGCTGTCTGTCTTCTTCAAATGTTCTGGTGGCAGTAGTTTCTGATATGCTGCGTTCCAGCTCTTCCACCGTAAGTTCAAAGCATTCTTCATCTTCCTCAATTTCATCTACCTTCAACTGAAATCTCGGAATGTAAGTAAAGCATAGCAACACGCTATATCAGCCGGAGTTCAGTTCTTGAGGAATGCGTTCAGCTTGGTCCATCTTCTTTCAGTGACAGAAACCCAACTAGGTGTGCTCTTTAAATAGCATGAAGTAGCTGGTTAAGTAGCCATGTGTTTGTTTCAAATGTGCTGCTTATTTGCGGCAACCAATAGCAACAGCATGTGAATAGCCAAACAAAGCTGGTATGTTATTCAGCTTTGGTTTCCACCCAGAAACTCAACTGCCTGCTGGCTCTGATTTACTCTGTAAACAAGCTGAATTCAAACACAAGGTTTACCATTTTAAAACCTCCAAAACTGCTGTTTAAAGCATGGTGTGGAGTCTACATGACTT
Organism: Anableps anableps; assembly: GCA_014839685.1. Taxonomy (NCBI): domain Eukaryota; kingdom Metazoa; phylum Chordata; class Actinopteri; order Cyprinodontiformes; family Anablepidae; genus Anableps; species Anableps anableps. The sequence continues at coordinate 19,304,381 of CM026068.1, read as the reverse complement.
CAACTTCAACTAGTATATTTAGCAACAACAAAAAACAAAAAGCACTTTTTTTCAGAAATTTATGGTGCTTTATTTATTTTCTCTGTCCTCTGGCGACTTGTTTCTAGTTTTACCATGGTGCGTCATATATTCTGCTCTGTAAATCAGTAGCAGGAAGCCTCTGCCAAACTCAGGAGACAAGATATCTCACCCCAGCAAAAAGCAAGGAGCTCTGACCCTGAAGTACAGCTTGCGGAGATAAGGAGAGAACATGATATACACTTGACTGAGGCAATACCTACAAGACAAGTGCCCTCTGCTCCATTCTGCATCTCTCTGCCATACCCCACCCCACAACCTCAGAGGATACCATCAAGTCAACAGGCCCTAAATATCTTACCAATCTCCCTTACCTCCCAACTCACCCTTTCAAAATTTCACTGACAATATGAATGTACGAGTAAAGATGGGAACACAACTCAGCATAATTAGACCACACACTTCATCATCAAGCCCCTGGGACCGAAACAATAAATTCCACTAAAACCCACCGGACATCCTCACCACCTCCTATCTGGATATCCGTGATCTCTGATGTGGAAAAGGAGCAGATATTTGTTCAACTCCCTACTTCTCCAAGAATGGGTCTGGCCCCCCTTTGGTAAAATACAGTATGATTCCTGTGCTAATAAGTAAGAGAAACACCATAACCAATACAATTAAATGCAGCTGTCTAAATTCAAATCCTAGATTCATCCTGTCTCAAGCAACATCGAAAGGATAAATTATCTACCACTAAGTCAATTGTCTTTATTAAACATTAGATCAATGTCGGGAAAGTCGGGTTTTTTTTACATTATTTATATTGAAACTTTTAAGTATAACAGTCATGTTTGTACAATTATTAAAAAGACACAGATCCATTACAGTAACACACAAACACCAGATAACATATAGCATCACTCATGAGCTCTTATGCACTGTCATTCTACAGATAATTTAGATTTTATCTGCATTCGTTTGAGCACCATGCCAAACTTTGTTTTGAACAGATGATATTGTCCATTGACACAGAACTCAGCTTTTCCAAAGTGATTGTATCTGAGATTATATTTTTCCACAATGAAAGTGATGGGGGCTCATCACCCACCCACTTCATCATCGCTGCTTTCCTGGCCAGCATGAAGAGAAAGTTCATTGTGTCCTTTTACCTTTTTTATGAATCACATGTATTATTGTATCCCAGCAGACACAATAATGCATCAAGCTTTAGCTGGTGTCCAGTCACACTGCTGACCTCTGTGCACACAGTCTGCCAAAACTGTTGAATCTTGTGAAAGTCGTTTTTAATTAATGACTTCATCACAGAGCATAATCTCAATGTTATGCTTTTAACAGAAACATGGTTGAATGAAAATAGTGAGACACCTATACCAATCAAGTCAGCCCCTCCTAATAACAATTCTCTAAGCAAGAGCAGAAAACATAATAGGGGAGGGGGTGAGGAATTGGTAGATAAATTAATGATTTACTAAACTTTAAAAAGGTATTCCTGGGTAAATTGGACTCATTTGAGTATTCAGCTCTACAGGTAAAATACCCTACTCGAATCATTCTAACCTTATATAAGCCACCTAAACTTAGAGCTAAATTCTTCAATGATTTTAGTGACCTTCTGTCTGTGATATGTGTTGATTCTGACTGGTTTATTGTTGTGGGAGATTTGAACATCCAAGCTGACAACTACCAAGACAAAGGGACAAAAAAAAAACTATGTGATACACTTAAAAACTTTGGTTTGACTCCACATGTCAAACAGCCAACCCACAATCGAGGACACACTCTGGACTTGATTATCTGAAAGGGTTTAACTAATTATTTCCAAGGTCTCCATAATTAATGTTGGCTTATCGGACCATTTCATTTCTCTGTTATCTTTTGAAAGCATAATTTCTCTTGACTCACTTAGCCAAAGCGGTTTTATAAAAAGGCATCTTCTCAGGGGCAGCTCAGCCAAAACCTTTTATCCTTATATCAAGTTTACTCTTCCATCTCCCCTTCATCCTCCAACTCAGTAGATGAGCTGGAAGATAACTTTCATGTTAAAATTTCAGACATCACTGACATTATTATTCCCCTTAAAGTGAAGGTTGTCTCTGGTAGGAAGAAGTCTCCTTGAAGAAACAATCCACTGGTAAGAAGTGAAAAAAAGAGTGTTGAAAATCTGAAAGAAAATGGCAGAAAACTCGACTTCAGGTTTACTGCAAAATCTACAAAGAGAGACTGAACAGATATCACTTAACGCTAAAGCTTGCAGGAAAAAAATCTTTGTTGAAATTATTAACAAAAACAGAAACAATGCTTGCGCCTTGTTTGTTGCAGTGGAGAGACAAACAAGCCCTCCTGTGATTGTAGCATCCGAACTCCACACCACCAGGGCCTGCAATAAAATTGCTAACTTTTTTAAAGAGAAAATTCTGAAAATTAGAGGGTTAATCTGTACATCAGTATCAAGCCCATTACCAATGTTATACACAGCCAAAACCAATCTGGAGAAATTACACAATTCAACAAACTCAACCAAAGAAAACTTAGAAAAAAATATACATTAACTAAGCTCCTCCTCCTGCTGTCTTGAAATCTTACCCACAGCTTTTATTCAGAAAGTTTTACCTGTCATTGCGTCTCTTTGTGTGTTTCCCCCTAGGCTTTCAAAATAGCAGTTATCAAACTGCTGCTGAAAAAGAACAGTCTGGACAAGTTACTATGGCAAAATTACAGGCCAATCTCCAACCTTCCAGTCATCACCAAAGTGATTGAAAAAGCTGTTTCAGCAATTAAATAGGTTCATAATAATGACCAACTGCTTTGATTTCTTTCACTCTACTCTTCACGGTACTGAGATTGCCCTTATGAAAGTGTTCAATGACATCCAAATAAATGCAGACTGTGGGAGAACCAAAGTGCTAATATTGTTTGACCTCAGTGCAGCATTCGACACTGTTGACCATGATATATCATTGAAATGAAAGGAGAGCTGGGTTCAGATTTGTGGTACAGTACTTGAGTGGTTCAAGCCTTACCTAAAGAACAGCGACTTCTTTATGTCCGTAGGTGACTTTTCATCAGAGCAGACAGAAGTCACATGTGGGGTCCCCAACGTTCCATCCTGGGGCTCCTCTTATTTAATATCTATATGCTCCCGCCAGCTCAGATTATAACTAATAATATGATTAATTACCAACTATGCAGATGATACATAGCTCTACATTACAATGTCACCAGTAACCAGTGCTGAAACTCTGCGTTCCTTTAAATCAAGGCTAAAACCCCATTTGTTTAGGGTTGCCTTTGATTAATAATTGGAACATCATAAGGTGTAGTCTTGTTTTTCAACCTGTAATATTTTTTCCTTACATTTTTTGCTTCTTTTATTTTTCTTCTAATCATGTAAAGTACTCTGAATTGCCTTGTTGCTGAAAATGTGCTACAAAAATAAAACTGCCTTGCCTTACCTGGGTTCCATGTTACCTATCACAAATCATTCACATTTAAACTGATTGGTTTCTTTATCTCAAAGCTGGTTTCTTCTGTTGGACTCTCCCCGGTTCCTTGTTGTGTTCTCATTCCTTCACTGTAAATCTTGTTTTATTATCATTAAACTCTGCTCATCACGACCACAGTCATATCTGTATTTAGGTCCTGCAACAAACCACACATCATGACAAATTTGAATTTATGCCTGGACTTTGACTGAGCCATTTAATCAAATGAACACATATTGATTTAAACCATTCTATTGTAGCTTTGGCTTTAAGTTCAGGGTCGTCCTGTTGGAAGATGACCCTCCACCACGGTCTCAAATCTTTTGCAGCCTCTAACAGGTTCTGTCCAGGATTGTCCTGTATTTAACTCCATATACCATCTCCTCATTAATAGGTTTTTTAAAAAAAAAATTATTTTTGATCTGAGACTAAAATTGAAAACATGAAAAACAAGACCTTTTTAGTTTTTTTGTTTCTGATTTAACAAATATTAAAAAAACATTTTTTTCATTTCTTGATTGTCATTTAAAAATGGAATGAACGAATGATACACAGATTAATCACTGCAGTGATGGATTTTTATTTACTTTGGGCCACCAGAATGGCTGCTTAAAAATGGATGTACACTCACAAGATAGCAGCTAAAAACAGAAATAAAGAAGCTAGCGTTTTGGCACTATTTGAGCAATCACCGTTAGTCTTACATGTACTTTTCAGCACCATTAGTAACTATTTTAATTATGAGTGCTAGTGGTTTGCTACCGTTGACCATGACATGAACAAAGAAAGCCACTTTGGTGAACAGCAAAATCAATAACAGCAACCATAGTTTAGCATTAGCTGCTAAGATAATGGATACAAGTTAGCATATTTTTAAGAAATAATTTTACAGGTTAGTGAGAAAAGAACAAATGAAAAACACAAATACAGCGGAACAAGCTCACATTACCAGACTATCAGTGCTCAAACCACTTACTAGAATAAAGTTTGAATAGTTTGAATCACTTACAGCTTCAGCTCCAGCTTTCCCTCTGCCTGGAACAGTTTTAAGCACCAACAATGCAAAAACACAATGAAATACGCAATGAAGAACAATATTTAAATTATTTTATCCTTAACTAATTTATCTCTGCCCAGACACAAAGCCTTAATTTAGTCATTCTTGAGAACAAAAGAAGCTTCATTGAACAACTGTGGTTGGAGAACTGGAGGTAGTGCCGGTTCATCAGCGGGATCAGAGACAGCAGCTATTTGGGGAATGTATAATTATTTGATTGCTTCTGCAGAATTTCAAATAAGCCAGGGTCAAATCTTATTCTGCAGCCAAAATACAGTCACTGTTCACTCAGATGGTAGCCTGAATATTAACTTTGTATCCAAGGTTAATTCAAAGATGCAGTACCTCATTTCTCTGCCAGAAGAAGGGGGTTCCAGGTAGGGCCAATCCAATGCAACCTGTGAGATCTACAAACCAAGAGGGTGAAACTTGGAAATCAGTTCAAGTTTTGTTAACTATGTCAAGGGATCATGCTCTGACAGCCCGTTTTTCCTAGAGCTGAAAATGGGTTAATGCAGTGCATTCTGGGAAAAATAGTTTCCATACTAGTCTCTTTATGTAGTTCACTCCTTTATGACTGGGTCCCAAAAGCAGGAACATGTTTTATAGGTGATATTCTTGGCATTTGTATATCCTAAATTTCAAAACCCCTTCAACTCATAAAGGGTAGGCACAGTTCAAGTTGTTGTAGGTCACCATAGATGTGGATTTTGTGCATGACTCTTTTATCAAGTCTTTACAGTTTATCTGTGTTTTTTAGTTCTGTCTTTATTCTGTTTTTTATATATATTTTATATTCATTGTGTGAGTCTGTTTTTCTGTTCCTGCTTGTCACTGCCACTTTGCTGCTGTTGCACAGAAATTTCCCCATTGTGGGACAATAAAGGATATTTCTATTCTATTCTATTTTAGGAGCAGAGTTACTGCTGCAAGGAAAATTTTGGGTGAAATTTTGTGGCTTTTGTTTTACATGTCTGTGTTTCAGTTTTGAACTTACAAATGACTGTGCAATGATCAGGATTAGATATTGCAGCTGAGAGCTATAGTAAAACCATCCTTTGTAGTTTTTCTTCATTTGCAGATATGCCTAATTGAGATTTAAAAATATAAAGATTATTTGTCTTTTAGATTAATAAGTAAGGTTATTCAACACAAAAAATATCTTCCTAGAGAGAGAATGCTGATTGCACTGCAGATAAAGGTCATAAAAGGTTAGTGTATTCTCCCACTGCTAACAGCAAGTGTTTAGTTCACAGATAGAACAAGGGCATGGGGGGGGTAAGTGGTAGAAGAGATAAGGGGAAGCACAGACAAAATATAAAAATACAAGAACGAAAGCTTGGTAATCAAAGAGCTTAGGAGTGTGAGGATAGTATTGGTATTATGTTTAGAGATGGCAAAGAGTAAGTCTCACACTGTAGGCCACTGACGGATGGTTGGCATTTAGCTCCCCACTACTAACGGAAATACCTCATTAAGCATGGCCTGATGTGAGAGTGCGTGTGTCTGTGTGGGCAGATGTGCTTCTGCTTGAGGACATCCGGGAAGCGTGAAGGGAGAATAAATGATTTTATCTGATGTGTGAAGACATCACATTTACAAGTAATACGCCACACTTTTTTTGGCTGGCTTCAACTCTGCACTTCACCCAATTTCTAGTCTTGTATACCTGTATATTTCCACTTAAAAGGAATGAGATTTAATGCTATCCAATTCTATTAAAATATTTTTTGCTTCAAAATTTATACATTTCCTGTATTGAAGGAGATTGGTGTGAGATTCTTGCAAAACTCTAGTCATACTTGAGATAATGTCTGCAATTTTAAATGTATTAAAACAATTAAGCAGTTGTACAAAAATATGAGGAGATGTCATTAAATAACTGTCACTCAACCAGTTATTTATAGCACTGTTCCTATGGAACAATGAAAAATGTCTTGATTCTAGGTATAAAATTTTATTTTAAAATAGACTTTAATTTTGCATCATGCCAGTAAAGTAAACTAAAGAGAAATCAACCTTTTATCTTTTTTCTCAAACCTGAGTACCACATTGGACAAAAAGGTATTGAATCTGTTTCATGAAAACTCACTGTTCAGTTATCCAGTTGAAATTTGTGAACTCAATAATTTATTATTATGGAGTTTCTGAGCCCTTTTAGTCTTTAATAAGTATGAAGTATAATGACCCACTGAGAGGACCCAGGAATTCAGCCACAACACAGGAGCGTAAGATCACAATAAAACATCTGATTGAAGAAGAGATGAAACAGGGGATCAGGTTCTGGTATGCCAAATGTGCAGCACTGCAGGGAACAAACAGAGTTTGGTGACTTGAATTTCCCAGAAACTTGAGTTTGTGCAGGTAGATCTCACTAATCTGGCCCGCAGTGCAGCTGGCAAGGGAGCATTGGCTGTGATGACATCAGTGGGGAAGTGAAGGAATATGACATGGAGACAGCCTTGCCTCTTGACACATGGAACATGGGGTGGACTCAGAGTTCTGGGAAGGCAGAGCCAGACAGCCACAGGGTTGATGATCTTGGAGATGGGAAATGGTCCAGTGAAGCGGAGAGCCAACTTGCAGTTCTTGCAGTAGATTTGCATGGTAGCCAGGTGCAGAGGTTCTTCATTTGCTGGCTGATCTGGAATATACAACAGATGCCATGAGAAGTGCACTGCAGGCCTGTTTCCATACCTTTTGGCATTTACAAGCTGCAGTGCAGGCTGAGGGTACCATGGCTGTTCATTCCTGGAGGGCAAACAATGGAGGCTGGAATCCATAAACTGTATAGAGAGACATGAGACAGACAGTCATGTGGCACTGGAAGAGAGAGAATTAAGGGTGTGTTCGACCCATGGCAACTTCTGCGACCACTTGGATGGATCCTGCTTGCAGAACATCCAAAGTTTGGTTTCCACTTCCTGATTGATGTGCTCTGTCTGACCAAAACTAGATGAGAGGCTCACCTGGATGCCAAGCTGCTAACAGAATTGCTTGCAAAACTGAGTCAATAATTAATAATTAATATTATTAATAATAATCACCTTTTAATACAATTACAGCTACAAGTCTTTTAGGGTATGTCTCTACCAACTTTGCACATCCAGTGACTGGAATTTTTGCCCATTCTTCTTTGCAAAACAAATCAAGCTCAGTCAGATTAAATGGGGAGCATTTGTGAACAGCAATTTTCAGATCTTGCCACAGATTCTCGATTGGGTTTAGATCTGGACTTTGACATGCCCATTCTAACATATGAATATGTTTTGTTTTAAACCATTCCATTGTGTTTAGGGTTGTTGTCCTGCTGGAAGGTGAACCTCTGCCCAGTCTCAAATCTTTTGCAAACTCCAACAAGTTTTCTTCCAAGATTGCCCTGTATTTGGCTCCAACTATCTTCCCTTCAACTCTGACCATCTTCCCTGCCCTTGCTGAAGAGAAGCACACCCAGAGCATGCCACCGCCATATTTGACAGTGGGGCTGGTGTGATCAGAGTGATGTGCAGTGTTAGTTCTCTGACACACATAGCATTTTGCATTTTGGACAAAAAGTTCAATTTTGGTCTCATCTGACCAAAGCACCTTCTTCCACATGTTTCCTTTGTCCCCAACATGGCTTCTGGCAAACAGGACTTCTTATGGTTTTCTTTTAACAATGGCTTTCTTCTTGCCGCTCTTCCATAAAGACCACATTTGTGCAGTGCACAACTAATAGCTGTCCTGTGGACAGATTGCCCCATCTGAGCTGTGGATCTCTGAATTTGGTCCAGAGTCACCACGGGCCTCTTAGCTGCATCTCTGATCAGTGCTCTCCTTGTTCGACCAGTAAATTTAGGTGGATGGCCTTGTCTTGGTAGGTTTACAGTTGTGCCATACTCTTTCCATTTCCACATGAAAACTAAGCCTGCTTTGAACTTCACAGGAGTGTCAGGAGCATAGTAAAACCAACGTGGCTTTGGTTGGATTGGTAATATAAAAACTGAATATGCAGGATTGCATGAAATAGATTTCTGTCCAACAATATCTAACTTAGACATTCCACCTTTGGTCTCTGTTAGCCCATCTGCAGATTTATCATTTGTGTAACCTAATCAAAAATACAAAAAAGCATGGTCCAGAGTGGTTTTGCACAAACATATTTTTGTGAACAAAATGTTATTTACCGATTACTTAAAAAACACAAAATCAGGTCATACTGGAGTAATATTATGGACAATAAAGAAAGAAAGTACAAATAATTTATTAGTATCTTCAGTAGAACTAGTTGCATTACTCTTGAGTCTTGGATGGAAGACTCAAGAGTTATATTGGATTGACGAACAATATATTTGAAAGTATGTGATACCTTCTGATAGATTAAGATCTTATTTTTATTTAATTTTTCATTTTTAACTTTTACAAAGCAATAAATCAAATAACAAGGAAAGACATCACTAATCAGATTTATTGTATTCTGAACAAACTACAAAAGAGACACCTCAAATGAGAACTTAGTGATTAAATATTATGTACCCAATTGAGAAGTGTTTTTGTAATTAATATGATTAAAAGATTAAGTCGTCATTTAAAAAAAAACAAAACAAAACAAAAAAAAACCTCATAGAATCTGTTTTTTCTGTTAATTTCCTGTTATTTCCTGTCCAGTTGGTGGCGGTAATGTGGGTAATGTATGTAATATAGTTGGTCTGCCAACCTTCATTAAACAGTAGAAGAAGAATTAGCACACAAGTTGAATCCAAGGAAGACAACATTGAAATAACAAACAAAAATATGTTTTGTGTGTCTTTTGGGTTGATACCCTATCGATATTAAAGCGCTATCTCGGCAGAAATTCACAAAAGACACCGCAGCACATACACAATACCAAACTTTCGGCAAGAACGCTGTTATGTGGCACACATAATGACGAACATGTAGAAAATATCACTGTTTGCGTCCCCAAACCATCTAGGAAGCGTCCGTCATTCTCACAACTCTGAAACGAAGGGTAAGGGTACGATTTTTAAATCACATATAATGTTGTGAACTCTTAAAAATACTAACATTTTTTTTATGCTTTACAAATTGAGCACCTGGCTGTCTCTTTATAGAATTCAGCCAGGAGTAGACAAAAAAAAAAACGTAAAAGAAGAAAAGACCTTGGAACAATCTTAGAACTGCCGTAAGACTTGGTCATTTCGAAACTGAAAACACAAGAGTTACTGTATAACTTTAAGTAACAAAATTACCCGCTGTGACCCTGGGGCAAGGGTAAAAATCATAAACAAAGCATGCTATCTACTGTGAGAGCAAATAATTTTAAGTTTATTTTTTAATCACATGGTTGCTTTTTACAGACGTGGGGATCACATCTATGTTTGTTGGAACTCCGCAGGCAAATCTGGATTTACATGGTGTGGCCAACGATGCCATAGTGTGTAAGTATCTATTACTGTGGTGTGTGTGTGTGTGTGTGTGTGTGTTATTTTTAGTTTGAATAGAGATGTTTATGTATATTACACAACTTATTTATAACACACCAAAAAAATTTTCCAGCTGCATGCAGCCCTACTCTGAGACAGTGCAGTAGTGATAAGAAGTTCAGTTCTTTTCAGAGAGCTGGCTCTTATGCCATGGCTCCCAAAGAAGAGTCTGCTCTTTTGGCTCCCAGATGGCTCCTAATTTATTATCATCTCTAGCCTCGTATTTTAGCTTAACTGTTAATAAATCCTTTTGCATTCAGTGTTTTTATGAGAAGCCTTATACTTGCCTAATTTTATGCATTTGTTCAGTTACATTGTGCTGTTGTGCTCGCTAGCACTAAAATTTTGGGTATTGCGTCACTTGTATAGTTTTCAAAAATGTCCACATTTTTTCCACATAGTTTTAGGTATTCAGTTCATAGATATGCACTTAGGTTCATGTTTATCCAGCTTACAATATGGGAGGAGTAATCAAAACTAAGTTTTATCTTTGTCGCATTATAGCAAAAAATCTAGCAAGGTGGAAGTGGGCGTGACCAATGTAAAAGTGATGGAGAATCATCCAAAGATCAAGATCTCATAAAGTTTTTGAGTGTGAGATTAATGGTTTAGGAGTTATTAGCCAAAACACATTGTTCTTTGCAACAATAGAGCCCTCTAGATATTGAGGGGTATGAATTTTTTTGTCTGAGTAGTAGTAGTGTTTTTCTACCATAATAACTTATCAGATTTTCTTCCAGCATATTCTGGTTCTTCCCCCCAATATATTTTAGTGGCACAGAATAATAAAAAGATGGAATAACAAATAATTAAAAATCTGCACAATCACGGTAGGGTTCCCTGGTCCACTAGGAGCAGGGGAACGGTCGTGCCTTGCATTGGCTGTCCGCTCTCTTCCACATGCTATAAAATAGAATTCTCAGTCTCTTACTACAGGCTTTCCCTTTAGTCTTTTATTTCAGGCTTATCCATCAGTCGTTTACTTCATAACTTTTGAGTATATCTATTTGAGATCAACTTGACAATGTCATGTCTTAGCTTTGCATTTTTAAAAACAGCTGGCTTGCATCTGCAGTTTGCAACAACCCTGGTCTCAGTTGGCAGGTTGCTATGTGCAGAAGTATTCATTAAAGGGTGGTATGCGGAGATGTCGTGTTGCTGTGTTTTATGACATACTGGACCTTGCAGGAATAGCTAAATACCTATGCTCTGTTCTATGTAATTGTCTGCTGCAGCTGGGACAGGATCTTTGTGCAGAGTTTCTGGAGGGGAGATAGCCAAGGCAGAACGTGGCCCCCAGGAATCAAAAGTGCAGCAAGCTCAAAAAAGGAGGCAGTGCCAGGTGCTGAGACACTTTACTAAAATTAAAACCTCTGAAATCTGCATCAGATGCTGCAAAGCTGTGTGCGGGAGTTGCGCCAGGTGAAGAGAGCTGATCTATGCTCCTACACAGTAGGAGTTGACTCCTACTGTATGTGTTCTGTTACTTTATTTAATACTTGTTGATTGCCATTTACTACATATATTTTGGTTACATTACAATTGATGTTTATAAGTTTGTTTCTGTGATAAAGTAAGCTAAGATTGTTGTTGATTTATAGTAATTTAGTTTTGTGATATTCCTTGGATGAATTGAATTGCTCTTGTATAGTATAGTTTGATGTTCGACACAGGTAAAAGCTTAATCCATATTTAAACTTAGTCTATTAAATTAAAAATAGAGTATTTTGGTGTTATTTTGGTTTTAAAAACATTATTTAGCTAATTAAGTATTACCCAAGTATTACCTTTGTTGCAAACTTGCAAGAATTAAATGAGGTGGCGTTCAAAATGACTGCTTGTGGCTATTCTAATACCAGTTTTCCCTCAGCTTCATGTTGTTATAAAATTAAGGTAGAAAAGTAAATTGTGTATTTTCAGCATCACAGGTGTGTGAACAGTGACGAGGAGAGAGAGACAGATAAAAGAAAAGGTATTTATTTCACTAATAACAGACTTTACCACTGATAAATACAGAAAAATACCATCTATTCTTCTCTGTGGAAAAAGAGCACCACAGAATCCAGTGCTACTGATTTCATTACAATAGACTGGTCAATATAGATTACCTCCACACAAATCAACTATTGTATACAGTGAACTCTTTACTTTTAAAGTATGTTGCACAACTCTGACTGGAAAAACTAATATAATGTAATGTCTAATGGAATTAATGATAAATATTAATCCTTATACAGAGTTTCATGAAATCTTAAAACACCAAGAATAAAACAGCAAGTTAGTGTTGGTCGATATAAAATTTAAATATAAAGGCTTTGCCTTTATATTTAAATTTGGTCGCACACAGATTGAAGCCAAGATTTAGCACTAATAGAGCCCGCTCAGAGGGCTATCATTGTTACCTTGTTTTTAGGATATTTGAACACAACTGGTAATCCATAGATAAACATCAGTTTTTATCTTTTGTTCTAATTAGGCTATTTACAGAGAAATCTAAAATTATTTTTTATGAGCTTAGACAGATTTGATAAAGCAGGTTTATAACTCATCATAAGTAGCATTGTAAACATAATAGGTATGATGTTGTAGAGAGCACTTTCAGTGCTTAGAGGAGGCAGTGTTAGAGGGACAGGGTGGAAATAAGAGGCTCAGGAAAGAGGGAGAGATATCAGGACAATTGACATTAATGGTTAGATGAAAAGGAGCAGACAGAAAGAAAGGTTTTTTACCAAATGTTAAAGTGACAATGTGCTCCAGAGAAAGAGGGGAAAAATAGTGTAACACAGCTGAAAAGACAGGTACATGTCCTTTACCAAACCCCACCCAAAGAGACAAAGTGCTCTTCAAGTACTTTGAGCTGCTGTCTCAGACAGGTGCAAACACACACACACACCTACACACTCACACGAAAAAATTTCAACACAAACAAGCTCTGAATGTGAAGTTGTAGAAAAATAAATTACAAATGACGTTTGTGTTAACAACTACAGTCCCACTACAACTACAGGTCAGTGAACACAACTTCTCGAATCTGTTGCTATGCATACTCAACTCTCGTCTTGCAAGTGCACAACTCTCGCCTTGCACATGTAACTTTTGAAACATTTCTTGCAGTTGTATCAAAACTCACTTGTATCTGTAGCAGAGCAGGGGAGGGAAGGGGAGTGGGGCAGAGGGAATGGGGTTGTCAGGGCAACGGAGTCAACCAATCACAATAAGAGCATGGTTCTCTGCTCCGCCATTGTTTCTGCACAGTTCTTGGTGGGACAACATGCCCCGGTAAGTTTGTTGTTCTCCTGTAGCCAGTTTATATTCACACCAGAAGCAAACCACACTAGAGCTCTTTTGGAAGTGGGCCGAGACCACCTCAAAAAATGGGTCTCTGTCCAGTTGTTTGGTTCGCACCAGGGTTCACTTCAGTGTATTTACACCTGCACAAAAGGTCCGAACCAATGGGGGAAATTAACTCTGGTTCATTTAAAGAGGATCAAATGTGTCAGGTGTGAATATACCCTTAAACTGCATTCACAGTCAAACACAAAGTGGGATTAGACACATGTTCATACCTTCAGCAAATAAATTGATAGATGTAATTTGAATCCCAACACACATGCAAACACAACCCTAGTGAACTTTTTTTTTTCCAGGGTACAAATATAAAAATAGAAGTTACTTTTGGTTGATACTTGCTTTGCGCCATCATGATACCAGTCTCCCTACTCAGCAAATCTAGAAAAGCAGGCAGCACTGGCTTGTGTCTATGGCCCTGCCCGTGTCGATTTTTCATGTTGGAGATAAACATGATGGCCTAACAAATTATATCCTCCCATCTGTAAATCACGCACAGTTGAAACTTAGCAAGATTTAGTTTCTTGTTTTTTTTTTTTCTTCATTTGTTTTGTTAGCCTTCATCTCTCTCTATCATGAACTGTTAATACTTTGGTGGTGGAGCAGTATGTACTGGAATTTAATAATTTTATTAGCAGTTGGGACAATTAGAATGGCTTGGGGTGTCACATGGACCCACACAGATACCAACATACAAAGATGTAAAGAAAACATGGTGTTAATTTGTGTCTTTTAAAGCTGCAGTATGTAACTTTTATACAAAAAAATATTGTTCTACATATTTGTTGAAACTGTCACTATGTTGTGACAGAATGTTATGAGACAGATAATCTGAAAAAAAAAAAAATCGAGCTCTTCTGCCTTCTCCCAGTGCTATCGAGAAACAATTAATCAGACCAAGGAGATGTCAGTCACATCTGTATGGCACTGCTTATCCCCCCCAGCTCGCAGAGACTGAATTCTCAGGCTAGCTAGCATGACCACCAATGACTGTGGATAAACAGGTTTCCTGTAACGGTAAATTGTTTCTCCACCATTATCACATTTAGCAGCAAGTAAATGAAGTTGATTGATAGTGCTAAGACACTCCTCCCCTCCTGGCTCTGATTGGTTGGTTTTAGTCAGAACGTTTTGGGAGCGGTGCATTTCTTCAGATTGGAGGTGTGCGATTTTGGTATCGAGCAGATACCAAGTAAATACAAGGCCAGTATTGCGGATATTGATACTGATACCAATACTTTTTATTATTTAAGTTTAATATATCAAACTTCTGACATTAAGGTGTTTTTTGCGTTTTTTCCTTTGAATCATATTGTTAAAACCTTAGAATTTGAACACAGTTTCTAGGTGTCTGCAAAATACTTTAATAACATCTTAACAAGATAAACAGAAACAATGGAACTACAAAACTAATTTGTGTGTTTTTTCCTAAATAAACAAAGTGCAAAAAAAATATCATTTGACAGAAAATCAAAATAAAATCTTTTTTGAGATAGAGTTGAGAAACTGCAACACAAAAATAAAATAAAATTTCATAAGAGAATCTGAAACAAAAGTAACGATCTTACCTTGTTAGTATCGATCCAATACTGATACCGACTTGGTATCGATATTTTGGATTGATCCGCCCACCTCTACTTCAGATGGTAGTAGTAGCTCAGGGAGGAGGAGATTGCTCTTTTCATAGATTATCTGTCTCATAACATACTGTCACGACATGGTGACATTTTTAGCAAATATGTAAAAAACATATTTTTTATAAAAGTTACATCCTGCAGCCTTAATGACTGTGGTCAATTTAACTTCTTAAATGCTTTTTTTTTTTTTTTTGGAAAGGAGACTGCATAATAAGTCAGGTCTGCTTTCTTCTCTCATCTGCTTGTTTATGTTGTCTATGTAATTGACCAAACATTCCCATAGCTAAAAAGAAAACTGAAATGTTTATCTGTTCATTCTATATCCAATTAAACCAAACAAAAACAGTATCAAGTACTGCCCAGCTAGGTCAAAGCCCTTCGGTGAAGACTGGAACTTTACTGCTTGTCAGAGGCAGGACATAAGCACATGGGCTCATCTTTGTACTTCATTGCAGTAGACCTTACCTGTTCCAGAAGGCAAAAACCTTATCAATAATAAAATAATAAAGGTTAGGAGGTTTGTGATATCTTTAGATAGTGACAACTCTACCAGAGTAATCCAAAAGACTGGCATCGGTAATTATTAAGGCAATATTTTCCACACTTATTTAATTTTGAGCACCATTACTAAAGTATTTTACAATATTTATACCTTAAGTTGCATGGTGCCAGATATTGTAGGCTTTGAGAACTGTACAAATATAGTGCACACAAAAGAAACTCCATTGTGAGAAACGTTACTTAAAAAGTTTGTTGATGTGAAAAGTGAAGTACAGAAATAAATTTCACAATTCTTCTATCACCATGGAAATGATTTCTTCAGAGCCATTTAACCATCCAGCCATGTTGGCTGATACTAGTTAGAATGACACATAAACGGAATCTGTCTGATTCCAAGCTGTGGAAAAATAACGTTTTGTTTCAATGAATGCGGTATCGCTGGCACAAAGAAAACCCTTCCCTGCATCGTTGCAGTGGCTGTAAGCAGTTCTAGCTAAACCGTGTTTTCCGTGGTGAAGCCAGCCTTGCATAAAAATGAAATGCCAGAAGAGAGGAGGATTTTCCTTTTATTTTTAACTGTGGCTTGAACAGCTAAGACACCAAGACAATGAAACAGACCCACAGTTACAGTCAGCAGCATACATGGTAATATAATATAATGGTAATATAATGATTACAGGTGCAACCCACTTGCAGACATACACGGGGATGAGTACTGGTTGAGTTAAATAGCAGAAATCTGGATCCCCTTCCCTTCTTTTAAATATTCATCAGCACCTGCTTCACACTTCCAACACATTATTACAGGCATCTATCCCACTCCACTGACTGAACCTATGTTCATATGTCTTCCAAAAGTCAGCATGTTTATATAGTGTTATTTCCAGAAACATTATGATTGTGAAATAATCTAATGAAATCTTGACTAAGCCCATCTATTATCCCAGACATTTACTGTGACTCCAAATGATTTTTAAAAAAGCTATTTTGCGATGACTGATTTTGCTGTGAGCTTACACACATATTTTTCCATCAGGCCCTTAGTCATGTTTAAAGATTGTAAATGTGTTGAAGTCGAAGTTATAAACACTTTCCAAATGTGGTTTATCTGTGTGCAGCAAAACTGGAGAGACACTGTTGCATAAGAATGGTGAGGCAAAGGAGGTGGGGGTGTGTCAATTGCTTTTCCTTATTACAACAATCAGAACTATAACATTTCTCATCTTTAAAGCTGAGGGTCATTCCAAGGACAAGTTAGTAGACATTTAAAATGATTGGTAATAATGCGAAAATATTTATGAACTGAATTATAACTCCTGTAGTTGCTTGGTGGGAAAATATTGTGAAACATTGCCTATCCCTATGAGTGTGGAGATTATGACTTAAAGGGGCAGTATTTTGTAAAATTGACTGTTTTGAGCTTTACATCCTGTCATAATATTATTCCCTCATCAAGAACATTTCTGGAGTGTTGCTTTGATTTTTTTTTTTTTTTTTTTTTTTTTTTTTCATGCATTTTTGAGAGATCTTTTAATCTCCTGTGGCAGCCATTCAAGCTGTGTAAAATGTCTGGGTTGAGCCAGCTCCACTTGCGAAGTGCATCTCCTCCTCAGAGCTGCAGTTTCTAACCTTCCGAGTTTCTGCCCCACAGAACACCCCCCATCCCCCCAACTTCCCCACATAGCTCCTTCAGACTAGCCAGCAGCAATTAGCAAACACCTGGAACGACGCATCTTCTGAGCTCATTAAATTAACTACTTCTCAGTGCAACGCTGGTAAAAATGTTGTTAAAGGGTCAATAGAGGAGCGATGTTGCGGTGACTTTCTGAAGGCAGAGTGTTGGAAAGAGCAGGACTTTCTTAAAGAGACAGAGGCCCAATTTCAAGACATTAAATTACGAAATTCCCTCATCAAAAACATTTCTGGAGTGTTGCTTTTATTTTTTTCATGCATGTTTGAGAGATCCTTTAATCTCTTATGGCAGCCATTCAGCTGTGTAAAACACTTGGTGGGACCAAGCTCAGCCTTTGAGACCCAGTTCCTCCTCGGAGCTGCAGTTTCTCGGCTTCTGAGCTTCTGCCTCACAGCACACCCCTCCCCTGCAACTTTCCTACTCAGCTCCTTTAGACTAGCCAGCAGCAATTAGCAAACACCTAGTGGAACTGTACATCATTATGAGCTACTTCTCACTGCAACGCTGGTAAAAACATTTTTAAAGGGTTAATAGAGGAGCAATGTTGCAGTGACTTTCTGAAGGCAGAGTGTTGGAAAGAGCAGGACTTTCTTAAAGAGACAGAGGCCCAATTTCAAGACGTTAAATTATGAAGTCAAATTTCTTTTAAGTCATATTTGATATATGCAGCATTTTTATAACAACTGAAGGTAGCATACTTACTTGATCGTGCTATAAAATGATTCTATGTGGCTGGAAAACATAATACTTCCCCTTTAAGCTTTATTTGGCATTTTAACATTTTTTGGAAGAAACAAATACATGTACTGGCATTAGTGTTAATAATGTAGTAATGTGCTCACAGATGATTCACCAAGAACCAAAACAGAAGAAGACTGTATGAACCATAAATATGTTCAAGTTAGGGCTGTAACAATTAATCAAATCGTTTTTCTGTGTATGGCAAAGGTGCCAAAGATCTGTTACTCACATGAACACAAGAGCTACAAATGGCTGTGCAAAGTGAACGTTCTTCTAATAAATTTGTTTTTATTATTAAATCAAATATCATTTCAGATTTTTGTGTAATTTATGTCCAGGTTCACTTAAATGAGCTATTATTGTTACAGGTTAATTTTCCGAGCTACAGAAAAGTAATTGTTAGGGATAAACAGATATGAAAATTTGGGCTGATATTGGTATCCAATACTGCTGTTATGGCAGAATTTGCCAATATTTTATTTTATCAAATTTTTTATTAAATTACTTTGGGATTAATTAAGATTACTTTGTTTCAAAAATACTCTATTACTAAAATAATCGTTTACAACAGCCCTAGTTCAAATGCATTGTTTGTATATGATTGTTGATGTTCTGCAAAAAAAAAAAAAAAAAAAGACAACGTAAAGCAGTTAAAATTGTGACTGAGAAGGGCATAGCCAAGAGCTCTGTCCTTCAAGTGCCAAGGGGATGAATGGGGATGCATAAATAAAAAAAGCAAGATTATTTGTTTTGGTGTGTCACATTGATTGAAAAATAGCACCAACATTATGGAAGCAACATTAATCAGAAACAGAACCATTTTTTCATGTAAAACACTGAAATTGTCAAGCAAAATACACTTGAATCTTTTTAACCAAAATTTGAATTCACCTAAAATTATTTTTTTCCTCAAAATTTTGGATTTGCTAGATGTTCATCATTTCAATGGGTTAAAAAAAGTACATATATATATATATATATATATATATATATATATATATATATATATATATATATATATATATATATATATATATATATATATATATTTATATCATTAATAGTGACTTTTACGGCAAAAAGTCACTATTAATTTGTGTTTTGGCAAATTACATTTAACGAGGCTGTAGTTTTATCCAAAAATCATAATTGTGTTTAAATTCTATATTTTTCTAGCATTTATTTAATATTTGTCTTAAATACAGATTTTTAGTGGTAACATTTATTGTTTCATCACGTTTACATGGACATAAGTAATCAGAATAAACAGCCGATCAGAATAAAAATGCATCATGTCATCGGATTTACCTTGATCAGAATGACATTGTAATACAAATGAGAGGGATGGTTTTGCCGATAGATAATCCAAATGGTGAGCATGTAACCACCTGTTCTGATCATCATTCTGATTGTGTCAAACTGACCTGACTGTACATATGTGCCGTATGTCAACGTGACACTTTTACACCTTCAGTAGTTAGATGCTATGTCAGGGAAGCAAAGCTGGTCTATGATGGTCAAAACTTTGAAGAATGTTTATTTTCTCGCGCAGTGGTGGTTCTAGACCAGACTTACCAGGGAGGCCAGGTGGGGCCAGTGTTTTTACATGGGGGCACAGAACAAAACAATATACTGATGCCTTGAAGCAAGAAGGTCCTGGGTTTGAATCCTGCCTGGGGTCTTTCTGCAAGGAGTTTGCGTGTTCTCTCTGTACATGTGTGGGTTCACTCCAAGTACTCTGGCTTCCTCCCATAGTCCAAAAACATGACTGTTAGGTTAACTGGTCTTTCTAAATTCCCCTGAGGTGTGACTATGTGCATGCATGGCTGTGTTTGTCCTGTCTGTCTCTGTGTTGCCCTGCGATGGACTGGCAACCTGTCCAGGGTGTACCCCGTCTCTCGCCCGATGACCGCTGGAGATAGGCACCAGCCCCCTTGCGACCCTGCAAGTATAAGCATGATGGATAATGGATGGATGGTTTTCTGTTTTTGATAAATTATTAATATGCTCAAAACATTTTTTCCACATTGTCCTCATGTGGTATTTGTGTATACAATTTTGAGGAAAGAGATTAATTTAATACAACTTGGAATAAGGCTCTTAACATAAAAGGTGGAGAAAGTGAAGTGCTGTGAATCCTTTCCGGATGCACTGTAAGTACAGTACTCTAGTAAATTTACTTCGTGACTGCCCACCTCTGGTCAGGGGCATAACCATCATCAGAGAAGTGAGGGCGACAAATGTTTTCAGAGATCTATTGAGTAATTTATCATCCTCTTGCATTCAGTTACACCTCTCCTTAGTGGTTAAAAACTCATAATCAGTAACAATCACAGTATAGCACCAGGGGACCAACTTTAGTTCTTTCAACTGTATACTTACAAAATATAAAGTTTTAGCTGCCAAACTCTGGGCGAGTGGACACAATCACCCTCGAACATCTACAGGGTAAGTAGCCAGATCATTAAGAAGCTGCAGTATGTAACTTTAATGAAAAATGTTTTTTTACATATTTGTTGAAAATGTCATTATGTCATGACAGTATAATATCAGACAGGTAATCTATGAAAAAAAAATCAAGCTCCTCTGCCTTCTCCTAGTGTTCCCAGTAATGACTGCAGAAATACACCACTCAGTTAGAAACAACCAGTCAGAGCCAGGAGAGGAGGGTGTTAGTGCTGTCAATCACCATCATGTACATGCCCTTCACACACTCCCCGTTCCTCTCTGCTACGCTATCACAACATAGCCTGCCACTAAGGGTAAGGTTAGCTAGCACAGTCACCGATGATGGCTGATAAATGTTTTTCCTGGAACAGTATTTTTTTTTTTTTTTTCCCCACATTTAGCTGCCGAACATAAGGGTGATTGACAGCTCTAAGACATGGCTCTGATTGGTTGTTTTAGGTCGGAAGCGGTACAAAGTTATATACTGCAGCTTTAAGCAAATTATTACTTAGCATAAAAAATGGAAGTGACAAAGTAACAGGGTGATAAGCCATGTAATTTCATTTAATGAACATGGTAAGAGAAATAATTAAACAAAAATGTTTGAATAAAAAAATATACTGGAATATACTAAATCTTTAGCTGATAAACACTTTTGTCAGTTATATCTCCACATTGAGTGAAAAAAAATCACAGTCTTCTGGAAAAAAGTCTAATAAAGCTGGGCACAACAGATGAGCAGGTAGGGAGATGGAAGCAGAGGTTTGTGACCGCTACATTAGCCTCTATGCTTGTCTCCCTCCAGCACCATTAGCATATCATTAGAAAACATCTGAACTCACAGATGTTGGTCTCTTAGCCTGGCAGGCTTGTCGAGAAGCCAACACACACTGAGACACACGGGCACAGGCTCACTGCAGATCAGAGTGAACTGCACACAGTATGAACTCCCAGATGTTTTATGTTGGCCCATGGCAGGATTAGAGAGGAGTAGAAAAGGGTTGGCACAGATTTGAAAAAGAGAACTAACTGTAAAATACAGTGAGGGATTTTGTCTGCAACCATTTAATAAAAACTGTTAGGAAAGATTTATGTATAGCCTCAACAATACATGCCAAAATCTATTCATTATTATTTCATTTCTTCATTCTGCATGTTCCAATTCATATCAGTATGCCCAGATCTGCATTTGCGTGTACAACCAATAACACCACTTATTCATGTGCTAGTGTAGATTTGTGGATTGAGCTACCTGCCAGCCCTTGGGATGCTGCTGTCTATGGTCTGTCAAACAGTTAGCTTTTATCCTACCTTGCCAGAACTCAGGCAGAGTGTTTAGGCAAGGTCCAGGACCATCACACAAGAGTGTAATCATTATCTGACAGGCACTCAGGGATGGCGTTTAATGGTGTTGGCAACTGGCCCAACTAAGTCATTTGCCTCACCGGCTCCCCTCTGACTTAAATAGGATTCTCCAAAATGAGGTGATGAGGGCAACTTAGCAAGCATGCAGACTCAAGAGTGGCAAATGCAGATATTCCCAGAAGTACCATGGTGGTATTTGTTAAACTAAATAACTTTCAAACTTCAAATGCTGAGACAACACAGTATCTTGAAGACAAAATCTAATTCATATCACAACTTCTGTTTAAATCCAGTATATTGAATAGTAAACCAAACTTAAACAAAATAGAAAAAAATCTGAAGTAAATCACCAGGTTTGTTCTGTCAGCTGTCACTTAATGTGGTAAGCTGTGTAGAAAATGGACTGTGAAAGGATCACTTTTGTAAAACAAAATTCATTACATTTAGAACAGTAATCTCAACACCTGTTGGCACCCCTGGTAAATATATAAATAAAAAAGCCTTTTAAAAAGTATGATGTTATTCCAGAAACTTAATTTCACACAAATATTTTTAGGAAAATCTAAGGTTTGATTTGCATATGTATCATCACACATAAAGAATTACCTTTTTTAACAAACTTACCTGTGCCACATTTATTGGTGCCTCTAATATTTCCCTTAAAATAAATGTGACTGAAGCATTTTTAGGTGTACTTTTTTAATTGATCAGAGGGTCAATAAACTTTTAATTTAGAAAACTAAACTTCCTGTTATACTGACCTATAAATGAAATATGTTGTGAAGACACCCTTCAAAATAGCAAAGATGAGATATCCTGTCTTTCAAGTAAGATAGATGTGTGTTGATATTTAAAGATCAAGAAAATGGTTGCTTCCATTCCAAACAATAAAATTGGTGCATTACCGCTTCAGATTGGTATGGAGTGTGGACCAAAATATCACTCAAGGATTAAATTCTGTTTCATAACTGTGTTAATTTAAGATTAAAAAAAAAAAAAAATCTGATAAATTTTACTTTAGTTCTATTTAAATTTTGACTGAACTGTTTCCTGTCTTCCTCAAAATTTTAACAATATAACATTACATGTTCTGTTGTCTGATAAACTCCACAGTATTCACACTTACCACTGCAGTTTTTCCCTAAAATAAAGAGTGCTGTTTAGCGCAAATCTGAGACGAGAAATCATAGTCTCTTCTCTCCTCATCCTCCCCGTAGTTCTCATTTCTCCATTTTTTTTTTTTTTTTATTATTATTTTATTACTGTAGAAACGATTATGGGTCTTACTTCCGCTATTCACTGGAAGCTGCAGTAAGGCATTGGCTAATTCGTGGTTTACTGGCTAATCTACTGATTTACGTTCGTTATAGAAGTTACACTTCTCTTTTCTGATCAATATTTTATAGTTCTTTCAACAAAAATAGTGTTAACTAAAATGTCCTTGAGCTCCAGAACGTGTTGTGCTGTTCGTGGCTGTACTAACAATCGGACCAAGCTGAATTTATGGCTGCAACAAGAGCATGTTGAACAATCTCCCGAAACGAACAGTGTTCCTGTGATAAGTGGTTGTTTTCATGGGCAGATAAGGAACCTCAAAACGCTGTATGTAAGCTTCGGAGGACTCCGGGAGCTTCAATTGGAAGCCAACTTCAGCGGCCAATTCCTCTCATGTTATGAATAAACCAGACGGTCAGCTTCTGTGTCCATGACAGCCGCTCACTGAAACACACGTTCTGTCAGAGCGTCTACATGAAAAATCATAAAATCAGGAGTTAAAATGTTTGTTTTTTTGTTTTTTTTTTCCAAATAAAGTTGCTAAATTTCAGCTCACTGTTTAACTGGTCATAGGTCGCCATCTTTGTTGTGACCGGTAGCAAGGAGAATTGAGGTATTCAGTGGAATTCTAACCAATCAATAGGCAGAAGTTGGAACCTTAAGAAACCAGCCTTCCTCATTTGCAATTAGCAATTAGCAAGACAACCCCTATAAAAGAGTGATTCTACAGGTGGTGACCACAGATCATTTCTCTGTTTTCTCGTCCTTTCTGGTTGAACTTTTAGTCACTTTTTCATTTTGTCAGTGCTGTCACACATAGAGACATCATGAGGCGTTTTTTACAGCCCACTGAAGTTGCTCAAGTAGTGCAGCTAATCCAAGACAGAACATCAATGTGAGCGGTGGCAAGAAGATTTGCTGTGTCTCTCAGCACAGTGTCCAAACCATGGGATAGGTACCAGGAGATAGGCCAGTACACCAGGAGACATGGAGGAGGCCGTAGGAGGGCTACAACCCAGCAGCAGGACCGCAACCTCATCCTTTGTGCAAGGAGGAACAGGAGGTCCACTGCCAGGGCCCTACAAAAGGACCTCCAGCAGGCCACTAATGTGCATGTTTCTTCTCAAACTGTCAGAAACTGACTCCATGAGGAGGGTGGTATGAGGGCCCAATGTCCACATATAGGGTCTGTGCTTACAGCCCAACACCATGCAGGACGATTGGCATTTGCTAGGGAACACCAAAACTGGCAGATTCACTATTGGCACCCTGTGCTCTTCACGGATGAAGCAGGTTCACAGTGAGCACATATGACAGACGTAACAGAGTCTGGAGACACCGTGGAGAATGTTATGCTGCCTGCAGCATCCTCCAGCATGAGAGGTTTGGTGGTGGGTCAGTCATGGTGTGGGGAGGCATTTCTTTGGATGGCCGCACAGCCATCCATGTGCTAGCCAGAGGTGCCCTGACTGCCATAAGGTACCGGGTTGAGATCCTCAGACCCACTGAGATGATATGCTGGTGCAGTGGGCCCTGGGTTCTTTCTTATGCATGATAATGCTAGGCCTCATGTGGCTGAAGTGTGTCAGCAGTTTCTGCATGATGAAGGCATTGTTGTTATGGACTGGCCTGCCTGTTCCCCAGACCTGAATCCAATTGAGCACATCTGGGACATCATGTTTTGGTCAATCCACCAACGCCACGTCGCACCACAGACTGTTCAGGAGCTAACTGATGCTCTAATCCAGAGATCCCTCAGGAGAACATCCACCGTCTCATCAGGAGCATGACCAGGCATTGTTGGGAGGTTATACAGGCATGTGGAGGCCACACGCACTACTGAGCCTCATTCAGACTTGTCTTGAGGAATATTCGGTGACGTTGAATCAGCCTGTCATGTTATTTTCCACTTTAATATTGAGTATGAATCCAAATCCAGATCTCCATGGCGTAATAATTTTGATTTTCTGTTATTTTCTTCTCAATCAATTCCATTGTGTTAATAATAAAGTTTTTCAATGAGAATATTTCATGAATTGAGATCTAGGATATGTTATTTTAGTGTTCCCTTTAATTTTGTGAGCTGTGTGTGTGTGTGTGTGTGTGTGTGTGTGTGTGTGTGTGTGTGTGTGTGTGTGTGTGTGTGTGTATATATATATATATATATATATATATATATATATATATATATATATATATATATATATATGTGTGTGTGTGTGTGTGTGTGTGTGTGTGTGTGTGTGTGTGTGTGTATGTAGAGAGAGAAAAATATGCATCTATAAATCTATAAGGAAAAGGAAAAACAAAGAAATATATATTTCTGCTTTTATTTTTAATTATGTCAGTTTTGGTCCTTCATACCAGTCACTTCCAGTTATACACCTCATGATATTTAGCACCTTCTTGCAGTTGTCTAGAACTTTCTGAATGTGTATGGTCCATGTAATCATCTCATTAAACCAAACCCCAAGAAATGTAAATTGCTTCACTTTTTCTATTTCTTGGTTATATAATTTTAGTTTAATATCATCACCATTTTTTTTCCTTGTAAAGAACATTGTCTTAGTCTTATCTAAGGAAAATTTAAATCCACACTTGTATGACCATTTTTCAACTTTAAAAATGGCATCTTGCATTTTTCTAGTAATAAACTCTAAATTTCTTCCCCTTTTCCATATTGCTCCATCATCAGCAAAAAGAGAAAAACCCACCACAGAAAATATCTGCTAATTTGGCTCATTTGGCTTTATCTTGTGTTACATTTTTGCTTTTTTTCTCCCTATGTTTTTCAGCTACACCTATCTCTTTCTCCTTTCTTTTTTGCATGTTGGCTAATTTAATCCACTCCTCGTTATTTTGTTGTTGTTGTTTTTTTTGTTTTTTTTTTTTTTTTTCAAATTGGGAGGGGCCGCTCGGATCCCCCATTAGTATGCAAAATATCAGACTGACCCAGTCTGATGTTCCACTGCCTATGAAGCTGGAAAGCGGCCACAAGCGCGGAAGCACTGATGTGCTTTATTTATATGGTAAAAGAAAACAAGGAAAAAACCCAGCCAGTTCACCCTGGACCAGACCGGTCATTTGGGAAACCTCCCGAATCTACCGCTAGCCAACCTATCTCTGATGACAACACTTACTGTAGTTCCAAGTCACTGTATACTGGAACAGATAAACCAAAGTCTTAGAGAGACTCAGTACACTCTGTAACCAGAATGATCTTGCTGCTTCAATCAGTCTTCACTGTTCTGCAAAGACCTTCAAAGCCCCTCGAAGATCTGTGAAATGTTGTGTGGGATTTTGATTCAGACATGGACCACAGCTGAATGGAGCAATGATTGTATTTTTAGGTTTCAGACAAAAAAGTAAAAGCTTTCTGGAGTCCACTTTATTTATGTTTACATGAATAATGTTCTATTTTACAATAGTTGCATATTACCATTGTGTTTATGTCTTTAACAAGAGCTGAAGTGCATGTGTATTAAAGAGCAAGCCAACACCTCCTGTCCTTGTTCATACTAGACTTCCATGCTTTCAATGTGGTAAATTGTCTGAAATCAGAGGGGCTTGAAAATAAGTGTTGTGTGTTATAAATTCACTGTTCACCAAATGCAATGAGTTCTAAGCTGGACTCTGTGTAGGAAAACATCAGTTGTCAGTTTTTAATAGGCTACAAGAGGGTTGTTGGGAGGGGCAAGATATGTCAAAAATAGATTTATTTATTTATTTATTTTTTTAGCAAAACAAGCAAAAAATGAGATGACCTGACTTGGTGCATTAGGTCACATTAGAGGGAAAGAGACTCGGGGGCACAAAGAATATTAAAAGATGTGCAAGAGTTCAGCAAGACTACAGAGAGAGCTGTTAGGTTCTGATAAAACCCCAATGACTGGCTGCAATAAAATGTGATAGGGTCTAAGGAAGGAGGAAAAGTTGAAGGAATACAGCTAAGAGGATGATTCATAGGCCACACTGTGAATGTGGAGGATAAGAAGGAAGGGCAGAGAGAAAAAAGTTAGAGAGGGGTGAGGAAAGAAAAGGTAATGAGACAGGACTTGGATATTGATGAGTCGACATATGTACAGTATGGAGACAAAATATAATTAGTCAGATGGATAAAAACATGCAGGAGCAAAAGTAAGAGAGATGGATGGATGGACAGAGGTTAGTCCATCTTTTGTCACAGTACAGCAAACCAGTTTATTTTATTAGGATTTTATGTGCTAGACTAATGGGAGGGAAAACATAACTGTAAAACGCAGGAAAACTGATAAATGGCTTGCAAATCTGAAAAGTGTGGTGTGCATATGTATTTAGTCCCCTAAATAATACCTTGGGCAACCGGTTGTTTTCAGAAGTCACCGAGTAAGGTAATGAGCTCAAACTGTGCATGGTTTAATCTTTGTGTAAATATGGCTGTTTTATGGCTTCATTGCTGATTAAATGGTAAATGGCCTGTACTTATACTATGCTTTATCTACTCCAGACTCAAAATGCTTTACACTACATTCAGCCATTCACCCAGATATTCACATGCTGATGGTGGTAAGCTACTACATTGTAGTCACAGCATCCCTGGGGCAGTCTGACAGAAGTGAGACTCCCATGTAACGGCACCAACAGGCCCTCTGACCATCACTACCAGGCAAAGCAGGTGAAACGTCTTACCCAAAGACACAGCAACTGAGACAGAGCAGGGGTTTGAACCGGCAACCCACCAGTTACAGGACGAACTCCTACTATGTGCCCATGTTAAAGAATATTAGTGAACAAATACCATTATGAAGAACAAGAAACATACCAGACAGGTCAGGGATGAATATATGAATAAATTTAAAGCACAACTAGGTTATAAAACAATATTTCAAGCTTAAAAAAAATTATATAAAGCACTATTGAGTCTGTCTGTCAAACCTATTAAGATATGGCTGCTCACCTAAATTGACATGCTGGGCAAGGAAAGCATTGATAAGAGAAGTGGCCAAGAAGCTGATAGTGACTCTGGAGGAACTCAAGATATTAACTGCTCAGGTATAAGATTATGTAATGGGCACAGCAAGAAGTGAAAGAAGTTGTTCTTGTCAGATACTCAAAATTTTACTTTTTGGGCTAAAAACAAAATGCCACTGAACATCTTTCTGAAAACCTATATGCTTTTCTTTTGGAAACTGGGACAGAGTTTATGGCACAGGGATGGAGCATATAATAATCCTTTGAAATATGTTAATGGTTGTAAAAACTTGAGACTGGGACAGAGATTCACCTTCCGGGGAGGATAAACTTACAGCCAGAGCTGTAATGGAACTATTTGCATCAAAGTATATTCACTTTTTAGAATTCAAACCATTTTTCCTTTTAACTTTACAGTTATACACTTGATAAAAAAGGGGGAAAAACTAGATAAAACACTAAATAAAAAGTGACTGTGTTGTTGTTACATTAATAATTTTCTCTAATTTGAATTTCCCTTGTTCATCACATGCCAGTGGGGCCTACTCTTGATAGTTCTTTGTTACAAAGATGGTGTATTGACTGTTAACTAAGTAACTGCATCAACTTACCAGATAAAAGAGAATGTCCTAAGGGCAGTAGATTTCAATATTGACATCAATATCTAGATTAGTCATGTTGCTATTTTTGTTTTGTCAACCTTACAATATGCAGCAAGAGAGCTTTTTTTCTGTCACATCAAGTGAGTTAAGTTTTGAGTTTTCTTTGTTATAATTGATGCACTTTGACGTAAGTTTTAAGACAATATTCTGAACAATAGCTTGTGCCATTGCAATACTGTGTTTTAGTGTAGGGTTATATTTAAAAACTATTAGAAAGCATAATGAAATATCATCAGTACGATTGGTCTTTTGCAGCATGCAAACTGATTTTCTCCTTGAATCATTGGAATGTTTTATTTGTCTTATAGATTAGCTAACGCTTTCAGATTCTCTTTGTTTATAAATAAAAGAATGGATGAGGTGTCACAAACTCGTAATCTGATCCATCACTTCATTTACAGAGTGGAAAAATGGTTGAGGTACCGAATAGGCAATAATAGAGAAGCAAATTTCAGATGGAGGTAAAGAAAATACAATCACTTTATTCTGAGTGCATCAACTCTGACTCATGCTGTCGGATTTTTAAACAATGACTGTTTGATTTGTGCTTGTCTGACTGATTACTTGAATTTTGTTTATTTTTATCCAGTACCATTTTATTTACAAGAAATAAAAACTCTTCAAGGTTAAGCAGATTTACAGACACATAGTTCTTCACTTTTGCAAATAGGCTTCCAATAAGCATCTTTAGATTGCTGCCTTTCCATATTATTTATAATATCAATTTAAGCAATTATGCATAATTAATAAAGTTGATTCTGATAAAATATAAAACTTCAACCGTGACTTACAGTCAATGCTAATTCCTACAGATATATAGTCTTCAGCCCTGCAGCATTGTGATGTCTGGTAACCATCAACTGTATCTTAACAAATGTGAAGTACATTCATGGTAAATGGCCTGTACTTATATAGTGCTTTTTCAAGTCCAGAGAACCTCAAAGCACTTTACACTACATTCAGTCATTCACACACGCTAATGGTGGGTGGCAAGCTACTGGATTGTAACCACAGTCTGACAGAAGTGAGGCTGACATGCACTGGCGCCTTCAGGCCACTACCAGCAGGCAAGGTGGGTGAAGTATCTTGCCCAAGAGACACAATGACGGAGATGGGCAGAGCAGGGGCTCAAACCAGTAACCCACTGATTACGGGACAAACTTTTACCACTGTCGCCCATTGTTCATAATCTGTTCTTATGTGTCAGTTCTGAGCTTAAGCATCTATTTCAGATGTCTAGGGTATGAGTATTTCTTTTTTTGTGAAATAGTTGTGGCTTTTGGCCCTTCAAGTGTATTGAGATAAACAGTCTCTGCAAAAAGAAACCCTCAATGATGGTCAAAACAGTAATGAAAACTAGGTACACCTTTGCTGCTTCCATGAGGTTTAGGAGAAAAACAGTAGCTGCCAGGTGCTGCTTATCTAATGTATTTGAATAATTGGCATGTGGTAGTGCAATATCAAGAAAGAAAGACATAAGCATCAATCTCACAAAGGCAATTGTTCCAGCCTGTCCATCTAAGAGGGGTTTATAGATAACTTCCAAAACTTCCAAAAGCAACATAAAAAACAAACAAAAATGAAGTGAAAAACATTTAAGAGAGTTCTTCCTTCCAAAAAGAAAGTAGCAGCATGACTTTTGCAAAGTTGCATTTGAATGAACCCCTAAGTGAATCTTTTTTGAAAACATGACAACAAAGTAGACATGTTTGGCCATAATGCTGTTAAGGAGTTTAGATCCTCTGAACCTAGGCACCTTAAATTCATTAAACTGACCATTAACTCTTACGTATACCAAAGTATTCTAGAGTAAAATCAGATGCCATATGTCTGACAGCCAAAGTTTTGTCCAGATGTTATCACCAACTACCATCTACAAATAAGAACTCCAAATGTTTGCTGTTGAAGATGGTTCTACAAGCTGCTGAATAGCAGAATGGACTTATTTGTTCCTATGACTACACTGACAATCACTGAAATTTTATTTTTCCCATGACTGTAATTACCATTGTATCATCTGGTTTTTTATTTTTTGTTTTGTTTTTACTGATTTGACATTATGGGAGTTCTTTTTTGTGTTAAATCTGTTATATAGTCCAGTCCTAGTCTCTTAGTCTTTCACAGTCTGTTGCATTATAATCTACGATTAACTCTTGAATGTTCGCTTGCTTTGGGTTGCTATTCTTGAAATAAATAAATATCTTTTCTAAAGGATTATGGCTATAGAGGACTCAAGTGGGCTTAATTATTGTAGTTAATATGTTGACTGGTTTAAGAGTTTCTGGAAGATTGGTGGCACATTCTCCAAAGCCGTCTTTACACTCCCTATAAGTCTGCCAACAGTAACAGGAATGTATCTCTAAGGGGACTATTGGCACTTGGGGAGGCTTAAGTGTCTGACTGTGTGTGTGAGACTATATGTGTCAATCCCATTATGCAAACATACCCATAAGTAAAGATGTACTTATGCAGCTGGTCATATTCATTACCCTCATTTAATCTACTAGGATAATGAACTGACAGTATAACTGTGTCACAACTCTGTTATGATTGTGATGGCAAGTAGATTTTGTAATTTTAATGACCAAATTGAAGAAACAAAACTTACAAAAACCACAGGGAATGTGGAGAGCCAGAACTGAAGAAAAACACAGAAATTCAGGTGCAAGGACAGTGGGGTTAAACAGGGAAGTAATGGGAGGAACCAGCAAGGAGTGAGAGCAAGAAAGGAGTTTAAATACTGTGAGAGTGAATGCCAGAACTATAGACCGGGGCTGATTGACTAACAGGTTTCAGGTGTGAAGGAAGAGAGCAGAAGGCAGGCTGAGGAGTAAGAGAGAGAATGGCAGAAGGGGGTGAGGGAGAGTAAACAGGGGAATTAGGAAAATGAACCAAAACAAAATTAGAGTTCATAATAAGTTCTTAAAGGCCACAGGAACATGGCCGGCAACGAAGGAGACAAGAGTCTGGTAGCCAGTGACAGAGGAGGAAGAACATTGGAAAGCACCGGTCACGAAGGAGCAGGAATCTTGGAAAGCGCCGGGGACAAAGAAGCAGGAACCTTGGAGGGCGCTGGAGGACCCTGAAGTCTGGAGGGTGGGTGGTGGAACCCACGAAGAGGATATGGAGGTCGGCTGTCCGGTGACGGTGGAGCTTGAAGTCCGCAGGACTGCAGCGATTGTGAAGCTTGAAGACTGCAGGTCTGTGGGAACAATGGAGCTTGGAGACCACAGGACTGTCTCTGGAGGCTGGTACCTGAGGGTCCATACTAATGACCAGACAGGAGGCCCTAAAGTCACCATTAAGAGCCCTGGAGACCACAGCTAAGGAGCTGGGAAAGATGACCCACGACAAGGCTTGGGAGCTGGGCAAGACGACCCATGATGAGTCTCAGGAACTGGGGAAGATGACCCAGGATGAGGCTCAGGAGCTGGGGAAGACAACCCACAATGAGGCTCTGATGGCCCATGAAAGAGTTCTGTTTGCAGGGAAAATGAGCCATGAAGGAGCTCAGAAGAATGTTGAGACCCCTGATGGTACTCAGGAGGCTGGAGACCACATGAAAATACAGAATAAATCACGTCCTCCACTGCGTTGATAACTTCTCTTCATCTTTCCTGGGTCTCCTCCGTCCTCCTTCACGTTCAAGCAGCACACTACATTTCCGGAATATTTTATGTGAGGAGATGGAATAGTCCATTTTAGTTTGTGGAAATGGGAGGGCAGTAGAAGTCGATTGTGCATTTAGAAGTCGATTGTGCATTGTGTTGCAATTTTGTTTATTGTTTTCATTGTAAAATATAGCAGTTTTATTTCAAAACATATATTAGAGCTGCAGTATGTAACTTTTACAAAATATGTTTTTTGTTTATTTGTTAAAACTGTCACCATTTTGTGACAATATGGTATGAGATAGATAATCTGTAAAAAGATCAAGCTCCTCCCTGAGCTACTATTGCCATCTAAAGTAATGCACTGAGGAAGGTCTTAGTGCTGTCAGTCACCTTTGTGTATGCACTGCTAAATGTGCTAATGGTGAAGAAACAACTTACCTTTCCAGGAAAACTGTTTATCCACTGTCATCGGTGGCCATGCTAATTAGCCTTAGCATTCGTGGCAGGCTATGTTGTTATGATACAGCTCTAGCATAGAGAGCAAGGGGGAGTGAGTGAGCGGTGTGTACATGAGGATGATTGACAGCGCTAAGACCCCCTTCCTGGCTCTGATTGGTTGTTTCTGACTGAGTGGTATATTTCTGCAATTAGTACTGGGAGCACTGGGAGAAGGCAGAGGAGCTTGATTTTTTTCCACAGAATACCTGTCTTATACTGTCACAACATAATGATAATTTTAACAAATATGTAAAAAACATATTTTTCATACAAGTTACAAACTGCAGCTTTAATAATGCAGGGCCAATGTTAATGGCCCCCAACCAGTGGATTACCTTACTGGTTGGGGGCCTCAGGCAGTTGCCCACTTTGCCTATATGGTAACCCTTAGCAAAAAGTAACATACATGAAGTTCATTTTAATAAGTATACTTGAATATAAGTATATCAAGTATACTATGGACCATATACTTGTAGTCTACTAGAAAGTATACCAATTTAATAATTATTCTGATTCACCTTTCGGTTACAAGCGACCAAATGGAGCTGGAAGATGTTAAACAAAAGCTAAAAACAGGAGAACTGATTTGCTTAAAAACCTCAAATGGTGGTCTAAAAATGAAAGCAGTAAAAGCTTAATTAAAATAATGTCTGTTTACTTCGGGTTCTAATTTGAGTTAATTAGTCGGGCTGGATTGGGCTCTGACACAATGTACATGGGCTCGGCTGGGTCTGGTTGGATTTTTTAGGCCCAATCTGAACTCTATGAGCAGAGAGTTCTAGGTGACAAAACACTCCCACAGCTCCCCATCCTCAAAAATTGATCTGGTGCCGCTGCCCATCATTATCACAAAGTCATAATCTAAGGAAAACAAACATCTGTGGAGTGACAGGGGAGAAAAATGAAAGAGAGACCCACATGAGAAGTAACAGAATCATTTAATGAAAACCAGAAATAATGAGATGTTCTGAACAGCTGGAAGTAAGGCAATAAAAGAACCTAGCCAGGAGTACACTGTTACAGCACATTATGTTACAGCCCTGTTCCGTTCAGGGTCGTTTTAATCTAGTCTGTTGGTAACAGGTCGGTAAAGCTGACAGACGGCCTGAGATCGAGTAGTTACACGGTGGAGAGCACAGTTTCA
This sequence comes from Anableps anableps, assembly GCA_014839685.1. NCBI lineage: Eukaryota > Metazoa > Chordata > Actinopteri > Cyprinodontiformes > Anablepidae > Anableps > Anableps anableps. The sequence continues at coordinate 19,270,459 of CM026068.1, read as the reverse complement.
TTCTTCCAGATGGCAAGACGAAAGGGATGCTTCACGGATTGTCCCAATGAAAGATGCAGTCTGTGCTTCTCTGAAGGGTTTCCCCAGCCGGCGGCAGAGCAGATGAGTATATCAACAAAGCTCCAAAAAATGCCAATTTAACATTTTACCACACTATTCTTAGAATCCTGGCTTATTGAAAAGATGCATCTTTTCAAATCATTCTTAGCTGTAAAAAAGTATCTGCTAAAAAGTGGCGTCTTGAAGCTACATAGGGTGTCATGTGCGACACAAAACCTGGCATGAATTATACTATAAATGCATGTTTTAAATTTGCATATATTTGAAATGTGCTGAGTGAACAACATCCAGTTCCCCAATCAGCAATGACAGACTGTCCATGGTGCTGAAGTCAGCCTGCAGACTCAAAGATTGAACATGGCTTTGCATGTAATGGTAAAATAAGTTTTACTTTTTTTTTTTTTTTTTTTTTTTTTTTTTTTTTTTTTTTTTTTAATTAAACTAGAATAATGTTTGGATGGTATTCTAATTTAAGATTCATCTGTACATAAAAGCATTTTCATACAGGAATTAAAGAGGGAAGACAAGGTTGGAGGAGTTGCAACTTTAATTATTTGTTTATTGACTGATTAATTTTTTTATATTAATTTTAATACACTTTCTTTTCTTTTTGTCAATCAGTACATCCGAGGAATCCAACAAAAATAAATTGCTATAAATCAATTTTAGCTTACTTTTAAAGAAACTAAATTAGTAACATCAATTCCAATGTCACCAAAATATATGTAATAAACACCAGTCTTCAGTACCTTTTGTATACCTCTGTTAAAACATCCAGTGCTGTTTTCTCCTCAGACATGCTACAGTATACTGCATGCCGATATTGCAGCATTCAGTTGTAGCTCACTTTTTTTCCCATCTTATTTTCTTATTTATTGAGTGAAAATATCGCATTGCATTTTTTTTTCAATATAACATTGCCAAACTTATTGAACAAGAAAAATGTTTATAGGATTAATCTCTGGGATTTACATTTAGCTTTTTTAACGGTCTAGTATCCTGAAATTACCAAAGATTCTTTCTGAGGAAAGACTATTTGAGAAAAAAAGTATATAGAAATGTATTTGCAGTTCAAGGCAACATTAAATGAAACAGTATGAAATAAAGTAACAGAACACACAAACTAGGAGTCAACTGGCAGCCAGCGCATATCAAATTTCTTTGCAACTCCCGCACACAACTTTGCAGCATCTGATGCAGATTTCAGAGGTTTTATTTTTAGTGCAGTGTCTCCGCTCCTTGCACTCCCTCCTTTTTTTGAGCGTGCTGCACTTTTGATTCCTGATAGCTTAGATTACCACCTTGTTCCACCTGCATTGATAGCCGTCTCCCCTCCATAAACTTCACACGAAGCTCCTCTCCCAGCTGCTCCAGACACTTGCATGGATCAGAATGTGGCATCTAGCTATTCCTATGAGGTCCAATATGTCATAAAACACAGCAACGGGCCATCTTGGCATACCACCCTTTACTGAGTATTTCCTTGCTATCTGATCCAGAATGTCCACACTGTATTTCATTTCAATACTGCACAGACTCTGGCTTTGCATCCAACCCATCAATGATGCCCACCCCCTGTGTACACCGGGCTAAGAATACAGACATTTTTGTGGGGCTTTCCCTAATAAATAGACACCGTTACATCTCTGCATTTCAGCACCTTAAGAACTGTAATTACCACTGTGTTAGAAAGAAAAGAAAAAAAAGTAGAAGTCCTCCATTCATTGAAAAAACGGTTTCGTGCATCCTGAATATCTGGAGAGATTGTGTGATGGCCATTTCTGAGTAACATTAAGTCAAGTCAAGTTTATTTGTATAGCACATTGTAGCAACAAGGCAGTTCAAAGTGCTTTACATCATGAAAACATAAAAACATCATGAACACATCAGTCACCGGTTGTGAAACCAAAAACAAACATTACATTTTATCAAGTGCCATCATTAAAAACATCAATACACATCAAAGATGTTGGTCAATTATTATGGGTCAAAGGCAATTCTAAACAGGTGGGTTTTTAGCCTTGATTTAAAGGAATTCAGTGTTTCAGTTGTTATGCAGTTTTCTGGAAGTTTGTTCCAGATTTGTGGAGCATAGAATCTGATTGCTGCTTCTCCATGTTTAGTTCTGGCTCTGGGGATGCATAGCAGACCAGAACGAGAAGACCTCAGTGTCCTGGAAGGTTGATACAACAACAGGTCTTTAATGTAATTTGGTGATTTATAAACTAACAGAAGTATTTTAAAGTCTATTCTCTGAGCTACAGGGAGCCAGTGTAAGGATTTTAGAACTGTGGTGATGTGCTCTGTCTTCCTGGTTTTAGTGAGGACGCGAGCATTCTGGATCAGCTGCAGCTGTCTGATTGATTTTTTTAGGCAGACCTGTTAAGACACTGTTGCAGTAATCGATGTGCCTAACGATAAACACATGAATTTCTCTAGCTTTTGTTGAGACATTAGCCCTTTAATCCTGGAAATGTTCTTCAGATGATAGAAGGCTGACTTTGTTACTGTCTTTATGTGTCTCTGAAGGTTCAGGTCCGAGTCCATCACTACACCCAGATTTCAGGCCTGATCACTAGTTTGTAGTTGTAATAACTAAAGCTTATTACAACTTATTACATTCAGAAAATGAACCAATGACTATTACAGGCTTCCAAAGCTCCTAATTCATTTTTCTTCTGTTATTTCAAAGATGATCACACAAAGTAGGTAATTTCTCTTCTTCTCCTCTTCTGCCTGCATCTTTTCCACATAGTGACCTGCCATCTGAGCACAGTGCTGTTGCAAACTGCAGCTGCCTTTGGGTCATGCAAAATAAAGATAAACAATCGTTGGAATTACTTGTCTGTATGTCAAAGGTTTTGTTTGTGCTTCTGTCTATTTCCAGATAGAGAGAAGGCAAGAGAAAGGAAAGAGGGAGAAATAGAGAGTCACGGTCGGGTGCAGCCTGTGCCCGGACAAGGCTGTAAAGTGTGGAGTCCAATGGCCCCTGGCCCCCCCTATTCCAGCGCCATTGCTAATGGAAAGTGAACTCTGGTGTGTTTTGCTGCTGCTGCTCCCTGAGACTTCTTGCCATTCAAAGATTAATATTGTTCGCTCTATGATTGAACAGCTGTCATGTAGATTTACAGAGTTTTTGTTAAGCTTTTGCTACTCTGGACTGTTTTGTTCATTGTTTTAATTCCATCATCTGCCTTACTTCAGTATACCTTTATCAAGCTTCTCCAACTTCATATCCACCCATCTGATCCACCGCTGATACGCCATCTTTACCCAAACCTTGTTCGTCCCCTTCATCGCAAATATGTCCATCTTTGATCCCCCGAAGCTTTAATAGCAATGACTCCACTGCCATAAACTGGTCCAACTGCCCATGTGATCTCCAGAACACCATCCACCAGTCACATTTCACCTGTACTTCAACAGCTCCACTGGCTCCCAATCAGATACTGCCTGGAATTCAAAGTCCTTCTTTATAGATTTAAAGCCATGTATCTTCTTGCTCCTTCATATTTGTCCGACTTCCACATTAACACTCCCTCTTGATCTCCTAGGTCAGCCTCCTCCATCAGCCTCATTATGCCTCCTGCTTGTCTGACTATTACAGTATTCAGCCAATCTCACCCTCGCCTCTGGAACACCCTCCCTCCTGACATCAGAAACACTGACACCCTGTCTCTTTTTAAATCTCAGCTGAAAACTCATCTGTTCAAAGAAGCATTTTCACTCTGATTGATCAACATGTCCCTCCATTTTTCTGTCTGTTTTCAATTTTGTTACCTATGTTAAAGTTTGTACTGCTTTTATTTTTGTAAGGTGAACTTCTTCCCTGAAAGACGCCTTTAAATAAAAAAATGTATTATGATGATCTGAGTATGTTACCGATCCACAATCGACATTCCACAGCAATGACTGCATGAGGCTTCCCTCAGTCACCTGAGCAGATTGAGGCTGTTGAACACTTTTGGCAAAGGTGCTGGAATGATTCCAGAAAGTTTTTGTAAAGGGTTGCTGCATGGAGGCCACTAGAAATCTTGGGTTGGTAGCATACCAAAACCAAAAAGCCATAACAGGATTTCAGGAGAGTATTTTTCAAGTATGGTGTTATGGCAAAAGCTGAAACTTATGTTTTAAACCATCTTAATCCTTGTTAATATTTGTTTAACCTGCTAAGACCCGGACTCTTATATGATATGCATTATTAGCCCAAAATGTGATGTCCACATATGTGGATGTCAGGTCCTATGAGGTTAAGTAACATTATAGTCTGTAAGTTTAAGTTTTCAAGTACCTTTATAGCACAAGTCTGCTGATTGGGTATGTCAGAAAATGGTTTATAACCCCTTGCAAAATTTAGCATCTATGATTTTAAAACACCTTAACTCAACCAGATTTATTCATTTTTGTAACAAAATCTTTGATCCTAGGATCGATGATTTGAGGGCAGAATGGATGGACGTTAAAAATGGGCACAATGATGAAAAGAAAGTGTAATAAAATTAACATAAATTAATCAGTCACTAAACAAACAGATAAATCAAGTTGCAACTCCTCCAACCTTGTCCTTCCCTCTCTTAAATTCATGGATGAAAATATTTTTATATACAGATGAATCCTAAAAAATGAGAATACCATCCAAGTGGAATGAAGAGAAACTTATATTAACATTACATGCAGACTGATATATTTCAATCAATTATTTCTGTTAAATTTTGATGATTATGGCTTATGGAAATCAGTTCTGAGGCACATGAATTCAGATTTTTGGAAGAAAAGTCTGCATTGCTCTAAAATGTCCTGTTAGACAGCTGTGCTGACTTTGGACTTTACAAAATAGTGGACCAATACTAGCAAATGACATGGTTCCCCAGTTGTCACTTACTTGCTAATCATTCTTCGTGGACCTCAAGCAACATGGATTCTGTGCCTCCCTGCTCCTTCCACCAGCCCTTAAACCTTGATTTCCAAATAAAATGCTAAATTTCCATTCATCTGACAGAAGAACTTTAGTCTCTCCTCTCCCTTTTCTCCTTAGACCAGGTAAGATGCTTCTGATGTTGTCTTAAGGCTCTGTGAAACTCTCAAACTCTTGAATGGGCTTTGGTTCACAGGTTTGAGTTATTCCTGTTGCTTGTACATCCTTTTCTGTCACAGTTTTTCCTTTCAGACAAGTATCAATATGCGTGGATACAGCACTTGGTGAGAAGCCAGCTTCTTTAGCAATGGCCAGTCAGTGGTATACACTTTTGAGGATGGTGTGAGTGAACGTCTGCTGGACAACTGTGACGACAACAGCCTCCCCAATGATCGTGCAAGCCATAACATGCTTGATCGTTGTTACGGGTTATTTGTTGTTATTCCAATTTCCAAGGAAACTGAACTCGGGGATTTCCCCATAATCATTGAATTAAGAGAAGCAAATACATATTGACCCTTAAAATTAAGTTGCACCTGTATTAGAAAATAGTTGGACATTAGAAATAAGTGCTGTGTTCTAGGTTAAATGGTCAAGCGTTTGTGGAAAGGATATGCAACTTAAAAGAGGCGTATAAACATTTATAGCGATTTTTTTTTTTTCTTTATTTCCCGAAACAATGATTAAGAGTGGGTAAACCGGAAGACGATGCAGAAGAGTAGAAGGACTGAGGGAGAAACAAATCATTTCACTGAGAGATACAGAAAGAGGGAGAAGGAGAAGGGGAGGGCGTGTGGGTGAGAAAGAGGCGGCGGGGCGCGCATGTCCAGTTCTTCAATGCAGCCTGTTCTCCCAGCTCGCCAATCATTCCAGCGAGTTTCCCCACTCTTTCTCTCCCCCCGCGTCTTTACATGTGCGCTGGACTCACAGCTCTATCCTGAGCGGACACTGCAGGGGAAGAAAAGGGACGAATTCAACATGGAATATGAATACTAACTGGGGGAAATAAAATAAAGCGAGGATTAAATAATCTTTCTTATCCTCTGACGCGTTTTTATCTCTTGTGCATCTTTCCCTCTTTCTAAATGTCTCTCAACAGTTTCTGAAGGTATTCGAGGAAAGGAACCAAAAATGAGGATTATTCTTTTTTCTTGGCAATTTCTTGGGGTGCTTTCCGCCCTTTATTTGGGGCTGGCGACAGGGGCATTCCCCAGCTCAGTGCAGATAGGTGAGTTGGAGGTTTACTGATTTTTACGCACGGCACAGGCACTACAGTCTTGACACAGTACGCCGAATATTAATGGTTGTTTAGCGGCCAGGAGTCATCATGCATGACAAGATGACTGCGCTAACCCCCCCCCCCCCCGTGCTGTAAAACACAATAAATTACTCAAAAAAGATGGATTGAAAGAACGCAAAACTATAGAAATCTTTTCCTCATCCCATTCCTCAAATATATCACAATTTGTATTCCCTGTTGTGACTCAAGCGGTTTATAAATGAACACAAACTCTTTCACTATATTTTAAAAGCTGTTCTTGCCTCATGAATGTTTCAAGGAGCTTTGTTCCTTTTCTACTCGTGTTCACTGTTTAGATACTGCAGCATTCCTCCTCTCTGTCGCTTTCTCCTTCTCTCCCCTCTTGTTAGGACGGGATAAGCCTCCATAACAAATCAGAAGTAAAGTTAACTGTGGCTGGAGCATCAGTTTTGTTCAGTAACTGGGGACCGCACATGTATGGAATCTGATTTTTCTGTGCCTCTGCTACACTCCCTGCATTGTGTGAGGGGTTGGTGGGGTGGAGGGGGTAAGCTGGGAGGTCCTATAATGAGATTCAGCTCCTTGACTCTGGCTCCTTGCAGCTGCCAATAAACTTAATGCGCTAAATATTCACTGGTTGCTCTGCCCTCAAACCTGCACATGGGTGCAGTGATGTTCAAGGATGTGCACCCCTACTTATTCTACAAATTCTCATGTAAAGATGCAAAATTTGTGAAGTGATCTATTTTTCCCTGCATTTCAAACCATACACAAAAAATCTTGCATGACAGAAAGTAAAATGCCAACAGGCATTCTGCAGAGCAACACACATAGGGTATGATCTTCTTTTTCCTCCCCTTTAACATACAGTTGTCTGTAAATGCACAAATTACCTGTAGATACAGGATGTTCCACTGGTGCTTTGGTCCTCTTGAGGAGTACAATGCATGTTCCCTGTAAACTACAATATCATTTAAAAGAGGCAAAGTTTATTATTTTTATTTGTGGGTGTCTTTATTAGTGTGAAGGCAATACCTGCAAAAATAGAACAGGTGCATATTGTTTTCTTTTTTCTTTTGCTTTAGAATAAAAAAAACCAAGCAAACTTAAACCTAATATAAATAAAATGCACACAAATATGAACCAATATTCCAAAGTATGATCATATGTACTTGTGCAGAACTGCCACGGCTTCAGCTTTAGTTTCATTTTTGTTGCTTCTACAAATCATTTATTTTGGGGTTTGTATGTTACCTAACCCAGACACAGCGAAGAGGTCTGGCTCTGGATATTACATGTCTGTCTGTCTGCTGTTGAAAATATTAACAACTTTTAATGTAACAGAAGTGTCAATAAGAGATTATAATCCTTAGAGAGAAAAGAGCTTTAGTTAACACATCTTCATAGTCTTCTTCTGTCACTACCGATTTCCTCCCACCCTCCACATTTCTTTTAATACATAAAGAAGTAATGGATAAACTACTAGGAAGATAATTCAAAGATTGTGATCACGAAGCAGGGCTAGAAGTGGCGCAGTGCTTTGGTGCACTGTTGCTTTGCACCAAGAAGGTCCAGGGGTCCCCTCATACATGCGTGGGTTTTCTTTGCCTACTCTGCCTTCCTTCTTCAGTCTGATGCATGTTAAGTTAACTGGCCATTACAAATTCCTCCTAAGTGTGACTGTGCACCTCCATGGTTGTCTGTCCTGTGTCTATGTGTTGCACTGTGATGGACTGATGACCTGTTCAGAGTGTACCCCCAACATCCCACACTGCTGCGCCCCTGGAAGGATTAAGATGGATAGCCCAGAACAAAAATAGGAGGGCTTAGTTATTTAATCCCCCCCAAAATATTAGAATTTTTGAAATTAGAATACCCCCATGAAAGATTTCAAGTTTCCGTTAAAATAATTAATGTTGGACAGTGGATCTTCATTGTGCAAATTAAGGCTACTACATGTACTTTTACACAGAAAGTTTTTAAATGTAACTACCTCTCTGCAGAACTTCCAGTTCAGAAAGATAAATGAAAGGTTCATTTGCTAAAACATAAATCAAACTGGAAAGCCAGAAGAGCTGGAATGTGATTTACTCATGTGAAAATTGAAAACTAAAAACTGTTAAAGAAAAATCTTAAACTTGACTGAGAAATTGCACATTCTGAAATAAAAAAAATATCAGACAGAAAATATTATTTGACTCATATAGTCTTTGTGTGTTAAATCATGTCTTGAAAGAGCTTTTCCCCTGAATCTATTTCACTTTATGGTATGCTGTGTTTATCATGAATATGCAAAAACACTCATCCCCCGAAATTGTTGTCATAGGCTCTGCTTATGCACCTACTTTGCTTTTTTTTCCAGTTCACCTTATTTTCCTTCCTAATGTCACTAATGGAATACTAAGCATACTTGTACATACCTAAAGTATGTAACTGATTGTAGCTGTTGGCTGTGTCAGATTACTGTTATTAATATCTTATCAGGCTGAGGTAATAGAAGCTGGACCTCTCTGGTCAGAACATGTTATTTGAGAGTGCCCTGAAAGGATTACATGACCCCTTTTTTCTACCAGAGGTGATCTCCACCACACTATAATGTTCTTCTTTTCTTGTTTGTTTTTTTTTTTTTTATCAACTAATAGTGTCTTTTTATAGTGTTTTCTCATCCTTCTTGTTAAAATGTTAACTAGAAAGATACTGTTATAATGCCCAAGACGCTTCTTCTTTTAACTAATACCCTGTGATCTGGTTATCCTCTCTGACTCATTAGACTTCCCTCTCGGCTTTTTTAAAATCTCTTTTCTTCCTCTATTCCTTTCTGTGTCTCTTTCCACCAGACTTCATCAATGAAATAAGCAGTTTGAGCATCCGCAAGCGCGTTTGTATTCATGCCTGTGTGTTAAGACAGAGCTTGAGAATGTGCGGAAAGACAAATTACCTTTTATAACAAAGCTAATGAAGATATTGGCTTTCTTGTCTCTTCCCCCTCCTCTGTTTTTCTCTGCCTTTCCCATCCATCTTTACTCTCCCCCTTTCTTCCCCTCACATCTCCCTGTCTCACCGTGCTCCCACCTGACCCTTCTCTGCCCCACAATAACTCACCTCCTCTCCGCCCCCTCTTGTCCATCCTCTTCCCTGGTCTCGCTCTTCCTTAATCTCTCTAGGTGGACTGTTCATTAGGAATACTGATCAGGAGTACACAGCATTCCGACTAGCTATCTTCCTTCACAACACCAGTCCTAACGCTACGGAAGCTCCCTTTAACCTGGTCCCACACGTTGACAATATAGAGACCGCCAACAGCTTTGCAGTGACCAATGCATGTAAGTATGTAAATACTTTATAGGTGCAGTACTTTGCAAAATATTTAGAAAAATGGACAAAAAAGTTAGTCTCTACATATGTAAACCTGATAGAGACATACCCCAAAAGACTTGCAGTGAGAATTTCAACAAATGATGGTACTACAAAGTGTTGACTCAGCCAGTCTGAGTACAAGTTAATACCACACTTCTCAGATTTCAATGAAAGCGTGCATCATTTTCCTGCCACTATACAATTATATACTACTGTTCTTTGATCTATCTCATAAAATCCCTACAAAAAAGATTGAAGATTGTGGTTATAATTTGATAAAATGTGAAAAGATTCAAGGAGCTTTCATACTTTTGCAAGGTACTGCAAATGAGTGGCTCAAGCAAATGTTTCAGTTTCTCTTATCTAGTCTTCATGCTACATGGGCTCAAGCTTATTTTCTTTTGGTGGGTTTAATCAGGAGGTCACCTTAATTAAGGTTTCAATCAGCAATTTTATTATTCTAAAAAGCAACACTGAAACATTTTAGTGGACTTTGTTTAAAATTGGCTTTTGGGCAACATCTGCTGTTCTTTAGAAATGCTGATTTTAGACTTCACTGAGAGCAATTTGAAAATCAGTGCAATGCTCAGTGTTTCATTTTTCAGTTGTTTACGTCTATTCAGATTCCCCCCTCCCTTCACAAAATGACTGCCGTGTTCTTTCACAACCAATCCAAGTTACTTCAGCCATAACTAGTCTGAAATGAAATGGAAAAAAAAAAAAAAAAAAAAAAAAAATTACTGTGTTCGGAATACCTCCTTTGTTTTCATAACAAAGAGAATCATTTGGCAGTCGTGTCTTCTCTGATCTGTTGAAGGATGACAGCTAATCTTTCACCATCCCCGTCTGTACTCTGGCTGTTAAGATCTAATTCTTTACGCTTCACCTCAACCTGCAAGGTTTCAAGAGATATTCTGTGATGCTTGTGCTGACAAGGAAGCTTTAACAATGGCATATAGGCAGCCTGTTGCTGACAGTTCAGAGGTGCTCACAAAGTTAAAAGTATCTGTCTATTTTGAATTTTAAAAATGTAATCATGAAGACAATCAAAATATGAATAGTTTCATGGTGTTTGTCAGGGGCTTGCTTGGGTCTGCTTTGTTTGGATATGTGTACAGCATAATTAACATGTGAAATTAGTCTCTTCTTTTTGCTTTTTTTGCTCTGTTTTGTTGGTTGTTTGATCATGGTCAGGCACCTACTTGCAAACTGATGGCAAAACATGCAAGCTGACCAAATTCTGACCAAATTCTCAGCTTCTTTTCCATAGAATTGTTTGAATATATTATATCATACAATTATCAAACTGGGTATCAAAATTACATGTTTGTAGCAGTGGTTAAAAGCAAAGAATGAAAAAGCAGGGATTATGCTTAAGCCTTTGTTTTACATTTCCAGGTCAGTCAGTTGAACTGAGCACACAGATGTCTGTTTTACTTCAGAAGACTGCTTTCACTAAAAACACTGAGTGTACTAAGGATGCTATAATTAACATTTACTTAGAAACCTGTTGAAATTAATCATTTTTAACGATACCTAGAAAAGACTCTATCAACTTTTAGCCGCAATATAGTACACATGTTGCTAAAATAACATACAGAGTAAATTAAAATGAAAAATAGAACCACAAAATCATTTTTTTTAAAAAACCCAATATAATGGATTACAAGTAACTAAATTGCAAACTTTGTAGCAAATAATTGACCTGAGTGAGAGCCCAGCTCACAAGTCAAGTTTACTAATGAATGAACCTGGTGGCTTGTCTTTTCAAGTGTCTGGTTACTAAAGCTTATCTCACACTGCATGCGTAAGTATGTGCTTTTTTTGGGTGAAGAATATGAAATGTGCAGTGTGCTACTGTCTAAGAACAGAATAAGTCATTTTGTTATTCTATCATACTTTATGGTTACCTGACCATCTCAGCCTGAAAGATCAGTGTTCTGTACACAGTGTATTGGTGCCACCAAGAGGTCAAATTGTCATCAGATGAAAGCATATGCCTATGTGAGTAAATCTTCACCAGTGCAGACATGGAGATTTAGAGTGTCTGTATTGTGTGATATGAGATTAAGTACCATCATTTTTGGGTCATTGCTGCAGTGTTTGATTGACATTTACATAAATTCTGTAGTCGTCCTGTTGAGTCTCTTTATTGCAACGGTTATGCTAAGGGTTTTTTATGAGTGGAAAAAAAAAAAAAAAAAAAAAAAGTGACAGACTCGCTTTGCTGCTGATCACATTACAGTCTTCGATATGTAGGAACAGATGCCAGAGCATTATTCACCTAAAGTAGCGGATTTTCATTAGCCATTGAAAGGCAGACTGACCATAGGGTGACATATGTATCTTTTTAAAGATTTGCATGATTGTCTATTTATCACCAATTCACTACTCTTTGAGGCCTTGTATTTTATTAATTGCTGAAACTGCTGTTAAAAAAATAAATTAAAACCTACTGAGTTTACAACTGAGAAGACATTTAAGTTCCATTCACTTTATAATTTGTTGTTGTTGTTTTTAAATAAAGAGTTCAAATTGTTAAAGTATATTTTTTTTTTGTTCAAAAAAGTTAAAAAAAAAATGTCAAAAAAAATCTGGTAAACCATGTTTGTATGCATGAGTAAAATGTAAAATCAAACTAGTTCATAATTTCAGTTACACTGCAACTGCCAATGAGGGTTGGATAGAAAGTGGATAGAAGGCACATCTTATGGCAAGAGATTTGGGATTCAAATATGCATTTATGGCTTTTTATGTTTAAGATTTGGCCAGAATCTCATTTAAAATTACATTGGGAATTTTGAGACATGTCTTCATACCTTATTCAAACAGATTTACAAAAAGGAAAATATATTCTTATGATTAGTTGACAATAATTCTGCTGTTTATGCCTAAGAGTCATCATAGTTAAGGCAGAGACAGCCATGAATGCTCACGCTAGTTAGCATGGCCACTGGTGATGACGAATAAACTGCCTTCCTGTAATGGTAAGTTGTTTCTCCGTCATTAACAAATTGACCAGTGGGTACACGAGCATGATTGACAGCGCTAAGACCTTCCTCCTGGCTCTGATTGGCTGTTTCTGATGGGGAGCGGTGCATTTCTTCAGATGGCAATAGGAGCGCTGGGAAGAGGTGGAGGAGCTTGGGTTTTTTTCACAGATTCTGCCAGATACTATACTGTCATGACAGTGACAGTTTTAACAAATTCAGTGGTATGAAAAAGTGTTTGCCTCCTTCCTGATTTCATTTTTTTGCATGTTTTTCACACTTATGTGTTTCAGAACATCAAACCAATTTAAATATTAGACAAAGACATCACAAGTTAACACAAAATGCCTGTGTTGTCTTTGAATGAAGATATTTATCATTATGGGACAAAAAAAAAAAAAAAAAAATCCAAACCTAAATGGCCCTGTGTAAATGTCCCCCCCTGCCCCTGCACCCCCATTAAAATCCACCATAACTGTGGTTTATCACACCACACCTGTTCACAATCAATACGTAACTTACCAACAGTAAAATATGGTGGTGGTAGTGTGATGTTGGGTTGTTTTGCTGTTTCAGAACCTGGAAGACTTGCTGTGATAAATGGAAACATGAATTCTGCTGAGGGACAATGTCTGGTCATCTGTCTGTGACCTCGAGCTAAAACAAACTTGGGTTCTGCAGCAAGACAATGATCCAAAACAGCAGCAATTCTACCTCTGAATGGCTAAAAAAAAAAAAAAAAAAAAAAAAAAAAAAAGACTTTGCGGTGGCCTAGTCAAATCCTGACCTGAATCCTATTGAGATGCTGTGGCATGACCTTAAAAAGCTGTTTATGCTCGAAAACCCTCCAATATGGCGGAATTAGAACAGTTGTACAAGGTGAGTGGGTGAAAATTCCTCCATAGCGCTGTGAAAGACTTAGTTCAAGTTATCGCAATTGCTTGATTGCAGTTGTTGATGCTAAGGGTGGCTCAACCAGTTATTAGGTTTATGGGGCAATCATTTTTTCACACATGACTATGAAGGTTTCGATTTTTGTCACAACTTGCTCGAGGGGGAGCCAAAAGATGACATTTTGGAGAATGTTTGTAGATCTTCTGAGACTGTGATGCCCTGGGTGGTAAACCAAATTGCCTATATATCACAAACAGTCTGTTTTTTAATTTAGGCTCATTGCTCAGTTATTAATTTCTTTGTGTTGATAAATCAGCAAACTAACAATGGTTTACTCCTCTTTACTGTAAAAGGCTGAAGTGTTATTAGTAATGTGTCTGTATGTGGTTGCATGTTTTAGTTGGTATAGAGGTTAATAAGTGCTGATAAGTGTCCCCAGTTCATCTATCAAGTAGCACATTTAAAGTGATAGGACAGCAGTTCAGTCTGGTGCCTAAATAAGCTTGTTTGATGTATTTGCACTTTGATAAAACACCTAATTAAATCTTTCAAGTATCAGACAGAGTCTGGTTTAAATAATTTAGAAGGAAAGCAAATTGAAAGTGAGTCTAAAATGTAATAGAGTTTCTGTTTACTTTTTATGATTAAAAATCCAACTTTCTGTCACATAGGTGTGATTTCACATGCCTTTCATTAATACTATCCAGTGGTTAATTCATCTTATTTTAGATTGTTTTGTAATATCTGCTCTCCTTATCTTATTAAAGTTCATCAAATAAACCAATGAGGTAGTTACTCAGGGAGTGCAAATATAATCAATACAGTTTTTGCTTATACATGTTTCTCTTTATAATATATATATATATATATATATATATATATATATATATATATATATATATATATATATATATATATATTTAAAATAAAAATTCCCTTCTCACCCTCCACGGGTGGTCTTTCTCAACCTCTGAGCTCGGGTCCTCTACCAGAGGCCTGGGAGCTTGAGGGTTCTGCGTAGTATCTTGGCTGTGCCGAGAACTGCGCATTTCTGGACTGAGATGTCTGATGTTGTTCCTGGGATCTGTTTTAGCCACTGCTCCAGTTTGGGGGTGACTGCCCCAAGGGCCCCGATGACCACAGGCACCACTGTGGTCTTCACCTTCCAGGCCTTCTCCAGTTCCTCTCTGAGGCCCTGGTATTTCTCCAGTTTCTCGTGTTCCTTTTTCCTGATGTTGCAATCGCTTGGTATTGCTACATCCACCACAACGGCTTTCCTCTGTTGTTTATTCACTACCACGATGTCCGGTTGGTTCGCCATTACCATTTTGTCTGTCTGGATCTGGAAGTCCCACAGGATCTTAGCTCGGTCATTCTCCACCACCTTTGGGGGTGTGCCCCACTTTGATCTCGGGGCTTCCAGTCCATATCCTGCACAGATGTTTCTGTACACTATGCCCGCCACTTGGTTATGACGTTCCATGTACGCTTTCCCTGCCAGCATCTTGCACCCTGCTGTTATGTGTTGGACTGTCTCAGGGGCCTCCTTGCACAATCTACACCTTGGATCTTGTCTGGTGTGGTAGATCTGAGCCTCTATTGCTCTGGTGTTTAGGGCCTGTTCCTGTGCAGCCAGGATGAGTGCCTCTGTGCTGTCCTTGAGTCCAGCTTTTTCCAGCCATTGGTAGGATTTCCTGATATCAGCCACTTCAGTTATTTGTCGGTGGTACATCCCATGTAGGGGCTTATCCTCCCATGATGGTTCCTCCAGCACCTCATCCTCTGGTCCCCATTGTTTGAGACATTCGCTGAGCACATCGTCGGTTGAGGCTTTGACCTTGATGTATTTATGGATCTTGGATGTTTCATCCTGGACAGTGGCTCTCACACTCGCTAGTCCTCTGCCTCCGTCCTTACGGCTCGCGTATAGTCTCAGGATGCTGGATTTAGGGTGGAACCCTCCATGCATGGTTAGTAGTTTCCGAGTTTTAACATCCACGGTCTTTATCTCTTCCTTTGGCCAGCTTATTATTCCTGCAGGGTATCTGATTACTGGCAAGGCATAGCTGTTTATCGCACGGATCTTGTTCTTGCCATTGAGCTGGCTTCTCAGGACTTGCCTTACTCGTTGGAGGTATTTGGCTGTGGCTCCTTTCCTTGTGACCTCATCGAGGCTGCCATTTGCTTGTGGTATTCCCAGGTACTTGTAACTGTCCTCAATGTCTGCTATTGTTCCCTCTGGGAGTGAGACCCCTTCTGTGTGGATGACCTTCCCTCTCTGTGTAACCATCCGACCACACTTCTCTAGTCCGAATGACATCCCAATGTCAGTGCTGTAGATCCTGGTGGTGTGGATCAGTGAGTCGATGTCTCGTTTGCTCTTAGCGTACAGCTTGATGTCATCCATGTAGAGGAGGTGACTGATGGTGGCTCCGTTCTTGAGTCGGTATCCGTAGCCAGTCTTGTTGATGACTTGGCTGAGGGGGTTCAGACCTATGCAGAACAGCAGTGGGGACAGAGCGTCTCCTTGGTATATGCCACATTTGATGGACACTTGTGCAATTGGCTTGCAGTTGGCTTCAAGGGTGGTTTTCCACATCCCCATCGAGGCTGCAATGAAGGCTCTTAGAGTCCTGTTGATGTTGTACATCTCTAAGCATTCAATGATCCAAGTGTGTGGCATTGAGTCATAGGCTTTCTTGTAATCAATCCAAGCCGTGCACAGGTTGGTGTGTCGGGTTTTGCAGTCTTGGGCGACTGTTTGGTCTACCAGGAGTTGGTGTTTGGCTATTTATGCCGATGCCCTTCTGTGCTATACTCATGTATTTATCCATGTGCCCACTTATCTTAGCTGCTATGATGCCTGACATGAGCTTCCATGTTGTAGAGACAAGTTATTGGCCGATAGTTAGATGGGACCGAACCCTTTGAGGGATCCTTCTGGATCAGGATTGTGCGCCCTTCAGTTAACCATTCAGGGTGAGTCCCACTTTGTAGCATGGATCATGTCAGGACCTGGTGCTGTCCAGTTTTTCATACCTGAGACTCTTTCTTGGACATCTGCCACTGTGATAGTTACTGGGGCTTGCTCAGGGAGGTTGCTGTGGTCATCTCGTAGAGAGATTAGTGCATTGCTGTTGTGGGTCGCCTCCCTTTCCCAAATGCCTTTCCAGTACTGTTGGGTCTCCAGACTTGGTGGGTCTGCTCTGTTGTTATTACCCTGCCATTGAGAGTACACTTTAGCTGGTTGGGTGGAGAAGAGCCGGTTAATCCTCCTGGCTTCATTTTCTCTCGTGTACCTCTTTAGGCAACTGGCCAAGGCTTGGAGCCTTTGTTTGGCAGTTTCGAGCACTTCAGGTATGGGCATCTGGCTGTACCGCTTGGGTACCGGTCTTTTGATTGCACCTCTTTGGAGCTCTGACAATTGGCTCACTTCCCTCCTTGTTACCTTGATTTTAGCCTCTAACCATCTTTTCCATGGTGGGTATTGAATCTCATGGTTGCTCCTATAGCCGAGCATCTCAAGGATCACCGATGCTGAGTTGTACACCAGCTCATTGGTTTCCGTTATGGTGTTGGTAGGGATCGTTCTCAATGCTGCATTCACATCTTCAATGAGACTTTCTGATGGTACTTCACTCAGCCATTGTAATTGGCATCAGGATTGCCTGGTGTTCATTCGGGCCACGATCCTACCTCTCAGGTCAGTTGCTGCCTCGTTCAGCTGTGATGGTTCATTCATTATTGGGGCTGCATACCCAATCTGCGGGTGGGGAGTTGAAGCTAACTCCCCTCTGACCTGGCGTCCTGGCTCCCCCTTGCCGTAGCATTTGTGTTGTACCTCGTCTATCTCAAGTTGTGACAGCATTTGCCGTTTGCGGATGTTGAAACACTGAGCTACTAGTTGTTTGGAAGTTAGTTTTGAATGGGGATGTCAACGTAACCATTCCTCCCGCATTCTTTGCATGTAACCCCTCTGACTAGGGTTACTTGAGTAGCATTCCAACAGATCCAAGTTTTCACCTCTCGCCCAATTCCGTCTTGTTCCAGTAACCCATTTTTCATGAAGGTGCCCTGGTTCCCCAGCACCTGACGCAGACCTTTTTTGGCCGGGCGACGTCTGAGCCGGCATGGCGTGTATTCCTTTGTCACTCATCATGAGGTAGGCAGTAGCACGAAGGATCTTGCCTAAGGACCCACACTGGATATCTGAACAAAGCGACCCGGCCTGGATTCGAACCCCGGTCTCCCGGGTGAAGGTCAGGTGACTTACCCATTGAGCTACCCAGCCGCTCATATATATATATATATATATATATATATATATATATATATATATATATATATATATATATATATATATATATATATATATATATATATATATATGCCTTCAGTGTCTAAAAGCTTTAAAGCATCATCTAAAATACATTGAGACATTTATTACTCCTAGAGAGAAGATTGTTCTCCAGTCATATGCAAGTCACATACACAATCATGAATCAGGATGGTGTAATTCAATTTCCAACTTTGTTTGTCTTGTACCGCCTACACCATAGACTTAGATGAATGAATAGATTACTTAAAACATCCTACACTGATTAAAAAATTAATAGCCATCTAACACCTTTCACCCACAAACATAATTATATTCTGCATCTGTGTACATAAGCTAGATGATTGGGAAGGAACTGGATGAATAAACATCAGGTGGGTTTCTCATAATGCACTAGGAAGTGTATAAATTTATTAGTAATGAATTAAGCGGTGCGCTCATGGGAAGGGCGCACTCACTTCTGAGTGCATAAAACAATCCAGCATGAGTTTTACGGTCTGTGTGCATGCACTGAAGCCTGACTGACTGAGATGTGTTACAGTGGGCACCAGAGACCCTCTTCTCTGTCTTTGTAGCCTAACTCCTGTTTCCTCTACTTCCAGTTTAATCCCAATGACCTACTTGTAGTTCTGTTAAAACTGAACAGAACTAGTTTCACACAAGGAAATGCAATATTTATTAAAAGTATGCATATTATTTTTTAGAATGGATTCATTTGACATAATACCAGAGACATAAAAAAGATTTTACTTTAAACTTTAGAGTTTGAGTGATCAGTTGACAAATACAGCACTCACTTTAAATATTTTCATTTTGTGTGGAATAAAATGTTCTAAATATGGATAGTTGAGAATAAAATTATACAACCATTTCAATGATTAACTTATACTAATAAGTGGGAATGACCAGATCAGGATTTTCTGTCTCAGATACCTATCTGAGACATTTAAAATTAGGCATTTGTCTGATGCTAAGTCCAAGTCCTAAACCACTTTAACATAAATAATGCTATTTATAGCCCTGAATACACAGTAGATTTAAAGTTCTGCAAAGCACTAATGCATCTGGAAAGTATTCAGTGCGTCACCTTTTCCACATTTTGTAACGTTACTTTTTCCTCAAAATTCTACACAGAAATACCCAATAATGACAATGTGGAAATATTTTTTGAGTGTTTTGAAAATGTATTAAAAAAAATTAAATTTACACAAGTAATCACAGCCTTTGCTTAATTGTTGATGAAGTTCAAAATGGAGCTGTTTCCACCGATCATCCTTGAGATGTTTCTATAACTTAAATAAATCCATCTGTGGTAAATTCAGCTTATTGGACTTGATTTGCAAAGGCACACACTTGTCTATATAAGGTCCCACAGTTGACACTACAGTTCAGAGTGCAAACACCAAGCATGAAATCAAAGGAATTGTCTGTAAACCTCAGAGACAGGATTGTCTTGAGGCACAAATCTGGGGAAGGAAACAGAACAATTTCTGCTGTTTTGAAGGTCCCAATGAGCTCAGTGGCCTCCATCATTGGTAAATGGAAGGTGTTTGGGACCACCAGGACTCTTCCTAGACCTGGTCAGCCATCTAAACTGAGCGATCTGAGGAGAAAGGCCTAAGTCAAGGAGGTGACCAAGAACCCGACAGTCCCTCTGTCAGAGCTCCAGTGTTCCTCTGTGGAGAGAGGAGAACCTTCCAGAAGGACAACTATCTCTTTAGCAATTCACCAATCACGTCTGTTTGGTAGCATGGCCATTCGAAATCCACTCCTTAACAAAAGGAACATGGCAGTCCATCTGGAGTTTACCAAAAGGCACCTGAAGGACTCTCAGATCATGAGAAACAAAATTCTCTGGTCTAATGAGACAAAGATTGAACTATTTGGTGTGAATGCCAGATATCATGTTTGGAGGAAACGCCACCATCCCTACAGGGAAGCATGGTGGTGGCAGCATAATGCTATGGGGATGTTTTGCAGCAGCAGGAACTGGCAGACTAGTCGGAATAGAGGGAAAGATGAAAACAGCAATATACAGAGACATACTGGAAGAAAACTGCTCCAGAGTGCTCTTGACCTCAGACTGGGGTGACGGTTCATTTTTCAGCAGGACAACAACCCAAAGCACACGGCCAGGATCTCAAAGGAGTGGCTTCAGAACCTTCAGGATCAATAAAGTATTAAGCAAAGGCTGTGAATACTGATGTGATGTGATTTCTTCATTTTCTATTTTTAATAAATTTGAAAAACACTCAAAAACTTTTTTCAGCATTGTCATAACGGGGTATTTGTGTGTGGAATTTTCAGGAAAAAGATTAATACAATTCGGAATAAAGGCTCCCACATACTTTATCCAAAGCTGAACAGTCAACGTGGTTGTGGATCATTTGTATTCGCATACACCTTTCATACAATGGTGCAGACCACCTGGGGAACACCCCTCCTGCTTCAGTATACGTCACGCCCCTACCCGCTGGGGTTTCCCCTTCCTCCCTGCATGCTCTGTTTTGCCTATATGAAACAGAGAGAGAGTGCCACACCTTTCTGCAGACAGCCTCCTCCGTGGACAACAATGTTGCATTTTCCATCCAGGAGTTTTTAGCCATTTCACAGTCTTAATATTATAGTAGTTATTTAGTGAAGAACCATACAAATGTACATAATCCCTCATTGCATCACAAAAACAGTGACAGATTGTGTAAGTGGACTAGTTGAAGAGAAATATCAACACTGCTGTCTGAGCACATTTCTGCATAAAACAAGGCAACAAATTTATGATCAATCAGACAACATTTCGCACAGAGCTCTGTTGAAATAGTTTGACCTGGGCCTGGTGTCGAGTTCGGCAGGCGGATAGCTCTCTGTGAACAAAATGATGCAATTTTCATCGCACGTCTTTGTTGATGAGACCCGCACTTTGGATGAAGTATGTGGAAGCCTTAAGGCTGAAACAGAACAAAATGTGGAAAAAGTGAAGCACTGTGAATACTTTCCAGATGCACTGTATATATCTAATCATAAAATTATGGTCGAAATTAATATTGTGACTGTGAACCACTTAAATAACTCTTTCATTACACTCTGAACCTGGCAGTCTTTCCAATCTGTTTTTCTTGACAGTGACAGATACTGTGTTTTGTCCCAACCAGAGTTTCTGCAGGAGATGGCATATAAGATGCTCTTACATGAGTAAACGAGGTTAAGAAAGCTACTGAGGTCTTGAAAACTTAAAATGTGCATTACTCTTTGTTTTAGGCATAAACACTCCTGATGAAAATATTAATAGCAGGGGAAAAACCACAAGTGTTCATATGCACTTAACTTAAACAGATTCTTCGTAGCTTTAAAAAGTCAAAATCTATGCAAGAATCTGGCTTTCATGTTACTTGCAGGAATTCACATTGTCATGAACCCCTGTTGGCAAAAGCAAAAAGGCTTTCTGTCTTTGAGTGTGACAAAACTGTTGAGCTGCACAAGCAAGGCTTTTTGCAATGATCTTTCACTGAACACAGTAGGGTAGTTATTTTAAATTTCTTAAAATGTTACAGATAAAAAGGTCAAGGGATAGGCACAAAAATATTTTACCTGCACCGATACAGATGATCTCTTCAGGCCAGTAACTATTAGACAGCCTCTGCAAGAGTACAATTTAAAGAACCAAAAACACTTTCAAAGGCCACATTTCTTCACACACCACAAACCTTCCTGTTTGTACTTTAGAAGAAAGCATCAAACACTGGACAATCAAAGATGGAAAAAAAGTATCCTTGGGTCAGAAAAAATAATCTGGATAATCCTGTTGGCCAACATTACAAGGAGATCCCTCTGAAGATGCTTTCTTCATAACACAGTGAAGGAGGTCTTATCATGATATGGTTAGCTTTTCCTTAAAAGAAACAGTGGAGATTTTGGTTGTGCTACTGTATGAAACACATCTGGCTATGTGGAGATGTTGCAGTGCACATTCCTCCTGTTTGAGGGTCTATGTCCTGTGATGACAGGGTCTTCATACTGAACAACTCTGCAGTTTACAATGCCTGTCTCACAAAGAACTACTTCCAGGAGAACAACACCATTGTTTTGTATCATCCCGCATTTTTCCCTGATCTAAATCCCATTGAAAACGTCTAGGGATGGATAGGAAGGGAGGTTTACGAAAATGGATGCCAGTTCCAGACCCTAGATGCCCTTTGTGAAAATCCACCTTTACCAAATAGAGCAACGTCCTGGAAACACTCACATCAAGAATTTCTGAACAGAGTTTTTCAAATGGTCAATGGGCCAATCATTAATGAGTCCTTTGCTGGTTATTTTTATTGGTATTGGAAGTTGGGTTTAGTCAGAGACTCTGTGATACTAATCAGGACAAGGATGTCTTGTTTAGGACCTAGAGAAATCACCTTGGACTGGATTGGGACATCCCTACTATTGACAGGTAGAATTCGTTAAGATGGCCTGAAATAGTACAACAAATCCTGAAAACAATGTGACTCTCAGTATCAAGTGAACTTTTTGTAACACACTGTACTGCTACTGAAGAGATTTTTCAAATAAAATTTTAAAAAGTCTTTTTTCCTAGAAGTATTCATCACGGAAGGTGATTTGATTCATTGTCAGCATACATTTGATATAAATGGCCTAGAATTCATACAGAACCTAACAGTCTAGTTGCCAGTGTATAAAGCTTATGCAGTTAATGGATATGTATCATCTAATCATATTTGTCCCTCTAAGATACAAATATGGTGCTGTGATACTAGGCAAAATAAATAAACATATACAGGGGGTAGATGCTCTGGTACTATGCAGGAAGATGTGCTTTATCAATAAATTAAAAAGTGGGCAGAAAATGTCCTCAGCACATTATCCAGACCAATGTGTTGGTGCAGCTATACAAATACACACACTATTAAAGTAGCAATGCAAATACACACACTATTAATGTATTTGGTGGTGGATTGTTTGGAGAATTAAGCTCTTTTGTGGGAATCACCATCCCTGTCTGTTTGCAGGCCATACATAACAAGCGGAAGCACTTCTCTCCTCACCGTCCATATGGCTCGCATAATCCTTCCCTCCTTGTTCCATCTCTCCCTCTTTCTTGTTTTCTGTTGCACTATTTGCTTCATCATGTTTTGTCATCCCCCCCCCAAACACACACACACACACACACACACACACACACACACACACACACACACACACACACACACACACACACACACACACACACACACCCCTCTGCTCTGGCATGATGAATGGTTCTCTAAATTAATCCTTCACTTATGCTCTGGGTGCTGAGAAATGCTTCAAAAAAGCATTTGGAATGTTGCCTCTGACCTTGGCTTCTTCTTTTCCATTCTAGTATTCATAAAGCGTGAATGGATCATAAAATTCCCAGTCTCAATCATTGTTCTATTCCCACACAGGGATACAATTCATTTTCTTGTTCCAGGGTCACATGTCCATGTATCTGCTGCTGTTGTCAATCCTTCCTTGCTGTTTCTTCACATCTGTCTTGTTTAATACATGGACACATATATCACTGTGAGTTTTCGTATGGAGCATCTAATGCAGCTCTGAATCTATGCTTCTGAGTTCCTTCAGTCAAACAAGCATAGTATCCTATGGGGCGGAGTGCTGCACATTCTTTGACTGTCTTTCAGACATTAACAATGGAAACTGTTTATCAGGTTGGAAACAACATTCTGCATCAAAATAAAATGTAGATTTACAGCCTTGCACAATCTTAGAGGTGCATTATTGCAGTGATGCATTAGCTCATCTGTCATTTAAAGTCAATATATGTTATCCCTTTGCTGAATTCCACCTGAATCAATACAGTTTATGTATTGACTGTCACAGATTGCATTTACATGCAAAGTGAACCAGATTATCTTTGCAGCATGACTGAGTGAAGCTGTCAGAGTCTGAACCATTAATGTGATAGTGATTAACTTAGAATGAATTAAGGGTTGATTGAACTATAGTAAATATTTTATTTAAGTCTGTACTTATGTGCATTTGAAATCAGACATTTATATATAGTTGAAAGCAGAAGTCTACATACATCGAATAAAAAGAAATGTACACCTTTTTTTCACTGTCTGAAGTTAAATCAGACCAAACTTCTCTTGTTTTAGGTCAATTATAATTGCAAAAATTGTTTCTATTTACTAAATGCCACAACAGTGACAGAAAGAATATGTCAGAGTATGTCTGGTGTTTGCTTAAGGTCGTTGTCCATTTTTAAGACCTATTTGTGTCCAAGCTTTAACTTCCTGGCTGATGTCTTTAGATGTTGCTTCAATTTCCACACAGTGATCTTACCTCATGATGCCATCTATTTTGTGAAGTCCACCAGTTCCCTCTGCAACAAAATGCTGCAACCCCAATACTTCACAGTTTGGATGGTGTTCCCAGGCTTACAAGCATCCTCCTTTTTTCTCCAGATGTAACGATGACCAAACATTTTCACTTTAGTTTCATCAGACCACAGAATATGTCTCCAAAAATGATGGTCTTTATCTTTGGCAGTGTGTTCAAGGTGTAGTCTTAATATACACCCATACCTCCAATTAACTTAAATGTGTCAGTTAACCTATCAGAAGTTTCCAAACCCATGACATCATCATCTCAGCTTTCCCTCATGGATTCAAGAGATAGTAATCATTATCTATCTTCTGATTTTAAACACATTAATAAATAAATCTCTGACATATTCTCTCATTTTTGTGGCATTTAGCAAATATAAATAATTTTGATGATTCTAACTGACCTAAAACAAGAGAAGCTTGGTCTTTAACTTCAGACAGTGAGAAAAAAGGTGTATATGTCTTTTTTGGTGTCCGTAAACTTCTGGTTTCAACTGTACATTGTGCAAAAAATATAAATTAACTTTTTTTTTCTCACTGATTGACATTAAATCGGATTAAACCTTTCAGTCCTATTTCAGCTTGAAGTACCAAAATTATTTGTATTTGTCAAACTGCAGAATAATGAAAGAGGAAAAAAACAGAAACTTTAAACTTAGTTGCCTTTTAAAGTGTTACTTGGGTCATATGCCTATTCTTTTCATACATGTTCTATCTTGACATTTCAGGCGTGCTAAATGAAGAAGCTGGTTGACTGCATCTGGCAGGACACCTTTACTCTACAACATAGATAGCTGTAAATGATGTCCTAATTGTGTTATTGACTTTATTAAAACAGGGATACATCTGGCATCAAAGCAGACAGGTCAAATTCATTATTTAATTACTTAATAGAGATAAACCTGTGTTTGTATTACCCTCTAGACAAGGCCCAAACAAATTACCCACCCTCTGGTCTGACCCTAAGGCAGGACTGACACAAAACCAGGCCCATTCCAACCCATACATGCCCCCACACCACCAAATGATAAATGGTAAATGGCCTATGCTTGTATAGCACTTCATCTTATCCAGAGAACCCCAAAGCGCTTCACATAACATTCAGTCATTCACACGCTGATGGTGGTAAGCTACTGGATTGTAGCCACAGCTGCCCTGAGCCAGTCTGACAGAAGCGAGGCTGCCATGTACCAGTGCCACCGAGCCCTCTGACTTCTACCAGCAGGCAAGGGGGTGAAGTGTCTTGCCCAAGGACACAACAACTGAGACACACAGAACTCTGATCTCTGTTTTTCTTTCAGTTACTTACCCGCAGGATGGTTGGAGAAAGGAATTCAAAGCTGCAGCTTCTCTGTGCTTCTTTGCTCCATCTTCCATCCACAAACAAAAACAAATAAAATCCGCTACAAAAAAATCCCTGTGTATAACCTGTAGGGTTGCTAACTGTCCCACATTACCCAGGATGTCCCACATTTTTAGCCAATTGGAAGTGTCCTGTATGGAACACTTTCTCCTGTATATCGACTTCAGCCTGCAGTTTGTGTTTACAAGCACTACATGACACTCCTCTCTTGGAGACTTTTTTGCACTTGTACTCTGACCCTGGTTGTGTTTGCATTAAGCAGAGTGCCTCCTCTAAAGTGGGCGGGGACCGTCATATCAAGCAGATTTCTCCGGAAGCTGCCGAGGCCATCTGCTCAGAAACCACAGAACACTTTTTTGTTCCTCGTTGTCTCGTCCAGCTCCTTCTGTACGCGCTAGTCATAAAGGAAGCTGGGGAAAAGAATTACCTCAGCTTTACCCTTTAACTAAATCATTTTAAAAAAATCTCATCTGAGTATTATCTCTGACCTGGACTCGCATTTGGTGCAGTTGAACCATTGCAGCAACTTGTGTGAATTCTCCCCCTTGAGCGAACTGAGATACGGGAATCCTCTCATTTGGAGTCTTGTCGACTTCTGATCACTTTGATTGGATGAGTATATCATATTTTAAGTGTAATCATTTATTTTATCGTTTATATGTAGTTACTTTTCACTGCGGAGAAAAAGTTACCTGCATTTGCTTGTGTAAAAGGTGCTCGAGATCTAGATAAGTCAGTCATTGTCATGTTGAATTAGAAATCACAGTGTTTGTCTTCAAAGGATTTTTCCAGTCAGACGTCACAGCTAACTTCTGTGAACTGTGAACAGTCTTGTAGGAAATTCTTCCAGGTTGTGCAAAAAGACAAAAAGATGCTTGAATCAGCAAAGAGTACTAAGAAATATCAGTGGAAAGTGGAAAGTTTAGATTTTTCATGTCTCTCCTATGAAAGGGATAATTGATCTTAGTGGGACCTAGCTGTTTAAATACAGTTTAATGATAAATAAGTAAAATACTTTTGAATAAAAATGCAGGGTGGCATTAGATAAGTTTTTATTCCATTCACAGAGTGATGTGTGCTTGAGGTTTCAATCTTGCTTTAAAAACATCCTTCTGTTTACTGAGGCCATCACCAGCTGAAAAGTTGTAACAAATATCAAAATCAAAAACATTGTATTGATTAAATCCATTTTAATCCATCATGTCACATGGAAATAGTAGAAACAAGATTAAATCTTGTTTAGGTGGATGTAACTCAAATGTTGGGGAAATAAGAAATATTGTGTGGTGACATAATAGTAAGCCACACCCCCTGGCAGATCTGTCCCGTATTTTGGAGGTGCTGAGTTGGCAAGCCTAGTGAACTGATAGTTTTAAAAGTTGGAGCTTGAGTCTTCAGTTAATATCCTTACATATGAAGCAAAGTTGAAGGTGGCAAAGTTGAGTTTAAACCACTATGCATTAAACACTCAGCAGGGCCTGAGAGCACACCTTTTGGGGAAAGGTTGTCCTTCTTTCTCTGTTAAATATCCAAGGTTTGCCCCAAAAAATGCTTTGAAAATCTTTTATTCACCCGAGTTGGTTTATATGATATCCAAATTACTTAAGTTCTCTCAACGTTCCTCCCTTAAAAAATAGGTTTGCTCCGTTCAAAGTTCTCAGAAAAGTAAGCTCCACTCATGAACATGTTCATTTGAACTCGTTCATGCTCAACACTGCTATAGATCTTTGTAGAACAGGGCAGCTTTCTACCCTAAATTCTGACCTTTTCTTTTAGCTTGAAATTATCTAATTTTGCTGCTATAGAGAAAGACTAGCGGTTATCGGGCTTCTTCCCTCCCAGGCGGCGAACACAAAGTAAGGGGATATCACTCAGGAGTTTCAGCTGGCACTGGATAAAAGCTCACATCGTGGCCTCAACATCTTCTTCTGAGCACTAGGTGATGCCATAGAAGACATTTTGGGTATCCTTCCTTAAGCTTCTCACAATAGATTGCTGGAATTTTGACCCACACCTACTGATTGAATTGGTATAGACGAGTCAGGTCTTTTGTTTGCCTTGCTTGTACAGACCTTTTTGGCTCTGATCACAATTTCTATGTGGGACTGCAGTGATTAGGGTCATTTTCTGTTTGGAAGATCCATTGTACTCAGGTTTTGATTTCTTAGTTTGTCTTGAGATGTTGCTTCAGTGTTTCTAGATGCTTTTTATTCATAATACAAACTATTTTTCAGTTTGCTATTCTGCTTATTAAATATCGCCTTCTTCCTCTCTAAGAGGCCTTTTAGCCCATGTCGGAATAGGATCAGTTTCACTGTAGATGATAACACTTGCTCATCAACTTCAGCCAATATTTTAACATCCTTTGCTTTGTCCAGGGGTTGAAGTGGACATATAGCACCTACACATGTTCATCACTGGAACACAGAACTCATCTCCTACTTTAAAAATAAAATGACTGATGTTTATACTTCTGTATGATTGTTTGAATGAACCACACTGGTGAAGGTCCTCAGTTGTCTTCTTGATATCTTTGTTGATTTTTTTTTGTTTGTTTTTTTTCTACAGAGTCACACAAGCAAGCAGTGTTTGAAGTGTTTTTTAAAATGCCTCGGCAGGTGGGTCCCATTTATCTCAAAAGTTGTGAATGAACTTATCAGAAACTTGACAAGCCATGGAGTCATCATCTGGGCTTTCCCAGATTGCTTGAAGGTATAATAATGTCACTGTATGTAAACTTTGGAATTTGAACGAAGTATTAAAATAAACACTAAGCAAAATCCCTCAGTAATCTATTCTTTAGCAAACATAAATAGTTCTGCTAATCCTAACTAACCAAAAACAGGAAATGTTTAGTTTTTTTGGTATCAGAGAGTGAGAAAACAGGTTATGTCTTTTTAAATAGTACATAGTTCCCTATATTCTGTATTTCAATCAATCAATATAAACATAAAAGGATATTAAATTATTTTTGTGTGTTGCATCAAAGTTGGAATGGATTGATGGCTTGTCACAAAACAAACAAACAAAAAAAACCCTATGACAATGTGGAAGTCAAAGGCTGGTCCACTGCTATGTTTCTGCTTACTGTGTTGTATATGAGATGATTGTTTCCAGTATGTCTTATATGCAGAACACAAACAAGCCTCAATTTCCATGTTGACAAGTACATTGCTGGGTCTGTGCTCAATTGGACATGAATTGAAAGCGTTTTTATGCATTGGTGATCACAAACATAAGCACACATGAAGTTGGCACTGACACATATGTAGATGCACAATTCCCAAGAGTGCATTAGTGTCTCCTACTTCCTCTACTTACCCTACCCTAGCCTAGAGCTTTAATTAAATAGATTCCTTGTGCAGCTGGCATCTCATCCGCATGTACCAACACCCACATACACACACAAACACATCCTTAAATATGTTTTTACATAATCACTCTCTCCCACTGTCCGTCTATATATCTTTCTGACAGGTATAAACATTGATTTGCCAACTTGTCTACATATATCTAATGTCTTCTCAGACATAGCGTTGCGCCTTTGCTTTGCTTGCTTCTTTTATTAAAGGCCTCAGTCCTCTTGTAGATGTGCAGCACTTAATATTAGTACATTGCAATCATCCCTCTTCAGTGATTTTCTAGATACCATATGTGTTTTTAATGACACCACAGGGGAAAACAGAGTAAAACGAGGGGCTCTTTGAAACTCTGGCAAGTTGATTGCTGGATCAGTGTGACATTTTTGAAGCTCCTCTTGGCTTAAAGCCTGTTATTATTGGTGATCCTATAACACTGAGTTATTTTACATATTAGGTGGCTTATTCCAGATATAATTTTGTAAGTCTGCAGATATTTATTCATCACATTGTTTACATGTTTTGTACTTATTTTTCTGAATTAAAGTCTGTTGCTATTATTGTTCAATAGTGATGAGATAGAAAAACTAAAGCACAAATGACTAAAAAAAGAATATTGTTGGTGACTAATAGATTTATTACAGTCACAGATGGATTTTTTAATAAGTAAAATAAATTATGACAATGCACTTTGAATGTACACTCACTGACTACTTGATTAGGGACTCCATGCTAGTATTAGGTTGGACTTTCCTTCTAAACTGCCGTAATTATTTGTGTCATAGATTCAAGAAGGTTTTGGAGGCATTCATCTGAGATTTTAGTTCATTTTGACACAATAGCGTCACATAGCTGCTGCAGATTGGCTGCATATCAGTAACATGAATCTTCTGTTCTAACATAACCTAAATGTGCTCTATTGAATTGAGATCTGGTGACTGTGGAGGCCAGTAAAACATTTAATGTTCACAAAACCAGTTTAAAATGGTTTGTGATATGATGCAATATTTTGCTGGAAGTAGCCATAAGAAGATGGGTACAGTGACTATGGTCATAAAGGCATGGACATGGTCATCAACATTACACAGGTAGCCTATTGTGTTTAAACAACGCTCAGTTGGAACTCAGGAAAAGAGAGAAAAATGTGTATTGTATTATATATATATATATATATATATATATATATATATATATATATATATATATATATATATATATATATATATATATATATATATATATATATATATATAAGCTCATTAGGCAATCACCCAACAAGTAAATATCTGTGTGGAGCACTAC
Source organism: Anableps anableps (assembly GCA_014839685.1). Classification (NCBI taxonomy): domain Eukaryota; kingdom Metazoa; phylum Chordata; class Actinopteri; order Cyprinodontiformes; family Anablepidae; genus Anableps; species Anableps anableps. The sequence continues at coordinate 19,240,248 of CM026068.1, read as the reverse complement.
TAGTCAAAATCAAATCAACATAAAACAAGTGTATGTGCTGCTCACCATGAGGTTTGTAGCAAAAACTTATCAAAGACGTGCTATTAGCTACAAAATGTAACAGATAGCTGTTCGTCTTTAAGAATTTAACTCTTTGCAGCAAAAGTCAAGGTAATAGAAAGGATAATGGATCAGTATTTAGTGAGTCACACTAAAACTCATATTAATGAAATTATTTCTTGTGGGTGTGCAGTTTCTCGAGGCAAGATGAAACAGAGTGAGACATTTCTTTTTGCAGATTTTACAACCCGAGCCTGAGGCTGAGTTTTATCCTCCCACAACATACTGCGATGCACAGCCAAATGATAAAAACGTAACAATGAGAAAAACCTTTTAACATATTAGCTGTGTTCAGACAGACAACATCAATCACCTGCAGGTCATCACCATATTCTCTTGTATTTTTTGTTCCAGCTCCCACAGTAATGAAGAATGAATAATATTATTAGGCTATGCAGTGTTTCTCAGTGAATAGCAGCGCTCCCTTCAGGTAATCAGACTTTGCTAGCTTAAAAAAAACAAATACATCTTTTTAACAGACAAACTCTGACCTGCCCTGTCCTGCAAACTCATATGCACTCACACAGTATGAGCTTCAACTGCCTTTGTCTGTCTAATGTGCTTCATTAAGAGCTCTTTTATTTCCTCCAGTTGGCATGATCGCTGTTCAGTAAACGGAAAAAAAAAACCCTCTTTCCACTGTGTTTGTTTTTTTGCTTTCTGGCATTTGGAAGATGAAAATATGAAAAGAGATGACAGTGGATTTTAAATGTTATGTGTCGCCTTAGCAAAACACAGGAATGTTTACAGTGCAGAGCCATGTTTGCTTTAATAGTCTGTGACATCTTTTTTGTTGTTTGCCGTCAGGCCTGAGCTTCAGTTGTTTTCATGTTCTGATCAAAGAATTTCCACTTACAAACTGTCCTCTCTTTCTCTTTCGCTCAACTCATGCATGCTTTTCTTGGATTCACAAGCACTTTCATACAATTGCACATAATAACCAACTCATGCACCTTCCTGTTTCTCAGTTTCTTATGCCAAGTTTTATTTACTCGTATTTACCATTTTTAAAATAATTTGTTTTCAATTTACATTAGTTGATTCCCCTTTCTTACTCTGTAAAAGTTTTTGTTTTGTTCTTTCATCTGTTTGAAATAACTCTTTCATATTTGTTTTCAGGTAAAGGCCAAATACAGTGTATTACTAAATTATTTATCCCCCTTTGAACTTTTCACATTTTTTCATTTTTCAACTCCAAACTTCTATGTAAATAACAAACTTCTTTGTTATTTATTAGGGTTAGGGTTTTATTTTTTTGTGATAAATTAATACCATGCAGTTCATATTAGTGAAATATCTTTCAAAGGTTTTTACAAATAAAATATGAAATGTGTGTCTGTTTGTATTCAGGCCCATTTACAGTGATACCCCTAATTAACTCTATTGAAACTACCTGCCTTCAGAAGTCACCTAATACCTAAATAATCCTAATAATAATATAATCCTCCTGTGTGCAATTTCATCTCAGTATAAGAGTGTCACTCTGAAGGCCTTAGAGATTTCTTAGACATTGGTGTAAAAACAGCATAAGAAACCAAGCAAATTGCATCAAGTCATTGCATAATTCACTCCTCCTGAATGAGCACGTAGCAACAGTGGACAGTCACTTGTATTGTGTCATTGACTCTGCAGCAATCCTATATATTGAGCATCCATGTAGTGACAGCAGACAGGAAAACTTCCCTTTAACAGGAAAAAACCTCCAACAGAACCTGGCTCAGTGTGAACAGCCATCTACCATGACTGACTGGGGGTTTGAGAAGACAGAACATGCACACAAAACACCCCAAAAACAAACAAACACAGAAGCACTGAGCCAGGACCATTTTCTATGTTAAAGGAGCGATATTATGCAAAATCAACTCTTTTCTTTTTGCTTTCTATCATATTATCATGTCATTCCCTCATCACACACACACACAACCCAGAGTGTTGCTTTCACTCATTCATGCATGTTTGAGAAATCCTTGAATTTCCATTGGCAGCCATTCAGGGATTCCTTAAGGCCTGCTCATACAAAGCACTGCCTATTTACCCAAAGCTCTGCCTTGGAGCTTCAGCACCCAGCCAAGCTCCCACCCCACAGAGCACCCTTCCCTTGCACCTCCCCCACACAGCTCCACCAGACTAGGGGCAGCAGCAATTATCAAACACCTGGTGGAACTGTGCGTTTGCTGAGCTTATCATATGAACTACTTCTCAGTCCAACGCTCCTTAGAATGGTGGTAAATGGTATAATAAAGGAACAGTGTTGTGATGACATGCTGGAGGTGGAGTATCAGAAATAGTAGGAACTTCTTAAAGCTGCAGTATGTAACTTTTATAAAAAATATTTTTCTACATAATCGTTGAAATTGTCACTATGTCATGACAGAATGGTATGAGACAGATATTCTGTGAAAAAATCGAGCTCCTCTGCCTTCTCCCAGCGCTTTCTAGAAACAATTCATCAGAGCTAGGAGGCAGGTCTTAGAGCTGCCAATCACTGTCTAAGTGGTGCTGCTCATCCACCCCCCCTCTCCCGCCCCCTTGCTCTCTTCTACTCAGCTCGCAAAGACTGCTGTGAATACTCAGGCTAGCTAGCATGACCACTGATGACGATGGATAAATGGTTTTCCTGTAACAGCAAGTTGTTTCTCCACCATTAGCACATTTAACAGCGAGTAAATGAAGTTGACTGACAGCGCTAAGACACTCCTCCTGGCTCTGATTGGTTGGTTTTTTTTTTTGGGAGGACATAGGAGCAGTGCATTTCTTCAGATGGCAGTAGTTTCTCAGGGAGGAGATGAAGGAGATCGATCTTTTCACAGATTATCTGTCTCATAACATCCTGTCAAGACATGGTGACAGTTTTAACAAATATGTAAAAAACAGATTTTTTTTTTTTTTTTTTAATATAAAAGTTACATACTGCAGCTTTAAAAACAGAGGCCAATTTCCAGGGATCAAATTCCAAAGTCAAATTTCTTTAAAGTTATGTTTGATATATACTGCATTTTAATAACAACTGAAGTTAAAATCGTTGTTTGATTGCGCTATAAAATGGCACAATATGCCTGGAAAACACATAATATCCCCCTTTAAATATTGATGTTCGAAGATGTTCTCCATCCAATAGCTTGAGCTATTCTGCAAAGAATAGTCATAAATCTTAGTCTCCTGACTGCAAAGTTGTTAAAAATACCCATGGATAGACTAGCCATCTGACAGTGGGCCGACACATATTTATGGGCCAGCCCAAGGCTGTCATAATTCAGTCAAAAAAGAATATTGTAAATAATTTTTATCAACCATTGGTTGATTTTCTTCAAGGACATTGGGTGAATCCAATGAAATCTCTCAGACCTCCTCAGCCCGCCCCTCTCCTCCAACTGAGGTTATAAATTTTGCCACTTGAGCTAACCAGAGTTGGAGATAAATGAGTGGATGGGTGGGTTGAGGTATGCGAAAAAAAAAAAAAAAAAAAAGCTAATAAGCATCTAAGTCAACAAAGAAAAGTATGCCAGACTTACTGATATGTTTGCCACACAAACTTCAACTCCTGGCGGTTCAGGGCCTAAGAAGGAGGAAGAATTACCGATTCAGGCGGATTTGTCAGCAGAGGAGGATGTCGAGAGACGTGACCCAGGGACAGACAAAGGAAGAGGTCAGATTAGCTCCTTTTAGCCCAGTAAGAAGTAGCTGAAATGTTCATTGAGAGGGATGTTTCTTGTAGGGAGGAGGGCTGGTGTGTGTGTGTGTGTGTGTGTGTGTGTGTGTGTGTGTGTGTGTGAGAGAGAGAGAGAGAGAGAAAGAGAGAGAGAAAATTGTCTTTATAGCCTTTGTTTTCAAATACTAAACTAAATAAATATACTACTTGGTGTCCAACTTAGTGTTATTTTAACTTGCCATAAAATTACAGTTTGCAGCAGGTTTTACAGTTTACAGTTATTAATATCATGTAATATTAGACAAATATTGCTTTGGCAAAATGGATAATCTATCAGTGAAAACTAGAGAAATAAAACTAGTTAAATTATCTCTGTTTTTCATACTTTAAGCAGCAACTTTGATGAGGAACTCTTTATTTTACATGGCTATATGTTCTCATGGGCATAGTTGCTTATTTGTATAAACAGTATACTTCATAAAAAAAACTTAAAAAAAAACATCTCTAGTAGTGTTTCTTTGACATCCACTTTTACTTAAAGATGGGAATTGTGAAATGAAAATCTGAGTAGTGAGAGAAGGTACCAATTGCTTAATAATAGTTATTCTCTTCCCTGTAGGCTGCTGCACTTTATTTTAGTTTTTTAAACAACACAGTATGCTCTGGTATTTCATGTACCTTCGCATTCCGTAAAAATAATCATGGGGGTCCGCCATGGCCAAAAATGCCACGGCCATGTTTTGGTTCCAGTCCAGCCCTGCTAGACGTACCCCACAAGACTTGCTGTTGTATTTTCAGGAAAAGATAGCACTACAAAATATCAACTCAAGTGGGCTGAATATATACTGTTTGCACGCCACACGATTCTAAAAAAAAAAAAAAAAAAAAAATCGAAGACAATACAAAAATTTTTCTTCTACATTATAAGTGTGCACTGTGTTAGTCCAGCATGTAAAATCTCAAAATACATGTTTGTGGTTGTAACATTACAAAATGTGGAACAATTCAAAGGGTATGAATACATATAAAGTATGAAGACATAGGTAAATACTGTGTTTATGTGTTTGTGTTTTAATGGTCTAGTTTTGTCAAAGTAAAACTTATTTGGTCATTTTGTTTTAATCACAAGGCTTGCCGTGTAATTTGAGCATGCTTCACACACACTTCCACATCATATAGTCCCTGAATCCCTAAATGATGTGAGTGTGTGTGTGTTTGTTTCCATGGATTTATGATGTAGATGAAAGGAAGGGCATTAGTTAATATTGATGAGAGCTGCCACTCAACCCTTCTCACTGGGGTTCACTTAGAGATGAGAGAAATGACCTTTATACTCACACACCCAAACACTGGCAGACAAAAAGCTCACACAAACCCTCACATTGGTTATACTTTCATTAAGGGTAAACTATTTCTACCTGCCTTTTTTTTTTTTTTTTTTTTACAAGAAATCAAGTGTGTGTGCATATGTTTACGGATATGTAAAAACAGTCATCTGTTAATTTGTATAGGTTAAAATTGTCTTTGTTAATCTACCAGATAGAGATAGAGATTCTGTCAAACTATCTTCTAAGGCTGGCATCTGATTTGAACCAATTCATCCTTAATTTCCCATTGGTATGCAGGACAAGTTATAGATTCCTAGGTAACCAGTCGGTAATTCATCGCACTTGCAAATAAGAAGAGACAGGAAAGGGGGCTAAAAAGCTATTAGAGCGATCAGAGTGGGAACAGGGCTCATATGAGAGGGAAAAAGGCTCTTGTGGAAATGGAGGAAAATAATTAATTATACACTCTTTGGTGATTATCAAGGAGGTAGATACACATAAAGATGCAGGGAGAGTAGGCATTCATCAACACTAGCATTTGGACAGACAGACAGTCTCACACACACACACACACACACACACACACACACACACACACACACACACACACACACACACACACACAGCATTGCAATCAAGTCATCCAGGCTTTGTGAGAAGTAATGAGACGGCTGTGTGGGGTGTTTAGATGCTTTCTGATTTGTTTGTCTTAATAGCCTAAGAGGTCAGTTTTTCCTGAGAACTCTGGTGCTTATTTGAGCTCAATGGCTCACATCCACTGGTGTACTTGTGTGAGAAAGAAGAATATGTGTGTATGTTTTAAACTTGTCCCATCACAGTTTGCCCACTCACATTCTGGTTCTTCTTTCAGAGGCAGTTAACTGGATCCAAAAACATGCATGCACTCACTTTCAATCGATCTAGCCCTTCTGACAGTCGCAGTGATAGATGGATGTTTGGTTGCTTCTATTTTTATCCCCCTAAGCCACCATACATCTGCCTTTTTTAAACAAGTGTAGAAATGTAAAATGGGTCTCTGTGTCATAATTAGACAAGTCTTTATGTCTCGACAGAAAGGATGAGTGGGACTGCACGCATCCTGGTGGAAGCTGGCATAATTTTAGCTCAGGTCTTTGACTCAGACTCAACACCAAATCACAGACCTTGTCACAGGAAGTGTTTTTTTCTCATAAAAAATATTTGAAATGGGAAACACAAACTCCAATGGTAATTTGATGTGTGAGCTTGATGGCCTTGTATACATCTCATTCACTTCCACACTCTGACAAAAGAAAAGTTAATAAGTAAAGATTTATTACCATGAAAACTGTGAGAAAGTTAAGGTAACGTCCACAGATTTGTGAAAAAATAAACAGGAAACTTAACATGCTAATAACTTATCTGAGGAAATAAAAGGAAGTTATTTACAGGATTATTCTATATCATGACCCATATCACACTACTATATCACTCATATAGCCCCATATCACTTAGTATATGTGTCTCTCAGCACAGCGTCCAGAGCATGGAATAGGTACCAGGAGATAGGTCAGTACACCAGGAGATATGGAGGAGGCCGTAGAAGGGTTACAACCCAGCAGCAGGACCCTACCTCATCCTTTGTGCAAGGAGGAATAGGAGGTCCACTGCCAGGGCCTTATAAAATGACCTCCAGCAGGCCACTAATGTGCATGTTTCTACTCAAACTGTCAGAAACAGATTCCATAAGGAGGGTGGCATGAGGGCCCAACGTCCACATACAGGGCCTGTGCTTACAGCCCAACACCATGCAGGATGATTGGCATTTGCTAAGGAACACCAAAACTGGCAGATTCGCCATTGGCACCCTGTGCTCTTCACGGATGAAAGCAGGTTCACACTGAGCACATGTGACAGACGTGACAGAGTCTGGAAACACTGTGGAGAACATTATGCTGCTTGTAACATCCTCCAGCATGACCAGTTTGGTGGTGGGTCAGTCATGGTGTGGGGAGGCCACACAGTCCTCCATGTCCTCAGTGCCCTCATCATTCCTGCATGATTCCTGCATGATGAGGGCATTGATGTTATGGACTGGCCTGCCTGTTCCCCAGACTTGAATCCAATTGAGCACATCTGGGACATCATGTTTTGGTCAATCCACCAATGCCACATCACACCACAGACTGTGCAGGAGCTAACTGATGCTCTAATCCAGGTCGGGGAAGAGATCCCTCAGGAGAACATCCGGCACCTCTTCAGGAACATGCCCAGGCATTGTAGGGAGGTTATACAGGCATGTGGAGACCACACGCACTACTGAGCCTCATTTAGACTTGTCTTGAGGAATATTCACTGATGTTGAATCAGCCTGTCATGTTATTTTTCACTTTCATATTGAGATCTAGGATTTGTTATTTTAGTGTTCCCTTTTATTTTGTGAGCAGTGTAGTATATAGGAATTCGTCTCACCTCATCCTGTAATTGCTGGGTGGAGGTTTGCTTGCTTTGTCTGTTTTAATCATGTCCTTAGGCACTTCACCCACCTTGCCTGGTGGTGATGTCTTTCAGTCCAGTTTCCGTGCTCACCACAGCATTGAGACTGCCCTAATCAAAGTGTTCAATGACAAACAGGAAGTCCGCACCGAAAACCAACCTGGAAGCAATGCCCCCCAAACAATTTTAGGAGAGCCCTAAATACAGGCAGATATGCCAAAATACAAACAGAATATTATTCATTCATTTTAAAAATAAGAAATGAATCAATTGTATCAGAAAAATATTTCAAAATTACAAAACAAGCAAAATAATGTGGTGACATTTTTAGGTGCACCACACTAGCAGTGTGTGAATATGTGCGTGAATCAGTGAATGACTGAATGTAGTGTAAAGTGCTTTGGGGTCCTCTGGACTTGATCAAACGCTATACAAATACAGGCCATTTACCAAAAGTAAGAGCTCCAGCCTCAGCTTAGACCTGTGGCGACTTGACTTTGTGGTCTGTGACTCAAATCTTATTAATAACCTTCAGCTTATGTTATCAACAGTACGCAAGGAACTAAGCTACAAACCACAGGTATGACAGGTGAAGTGCTGATGCTCATATTTTATTAGGAAATGATGTGCTTGATTACTAGCCAGTGGGATTCATGGAAAACAAAGTCATAACAATCTGTTCATTTAAGCTGTAGCTTCACAATTATGACCACACAGCTGTCTCCAACTGAACGCTATATTGACTTTGGGTTCTTTCAGAACAACATAAACGGAATTTGCATAGGCAAGTCTCTTGCTGTTAAGCTACTGTGTCATTGCAATGATAATTTCAGCTGAAAATATCCTGCTAACAAGCAGCACCAAAATCACCAAAAACACCTGAAAAAGCATATCCAAATTTAATCAACTGGTGTTATTGAACCCTTTGGAGTATATGCAAAAGCTTGTTTTTGTGAAGATATTGATCTAAATTTTTCATTCTTGTAGTCAAAAAGCCTCGTCTGGATTTTCTCAAGCACGGAAACAGGGTGTTAAGCTTAAAGACGTACCTTTACATAATTTTGAATGGTTTCATTATCACTTTATCATTTAATTTCAGTGGACCAAGTCACATACAAATAATAGTTGTGTGATACTTCATGAGATAGACTTGCCTTTGCTGAGAAATATGATTGCTTTTTTAATATTGCAAGATTTTGTACCATATTACCCCTCTGCGTTCTCGTCAGTGAGTGAACATTTTCAAATACAGGATAGGTTTTAGTTTATATAATAAGTACTCTTATAGCCTAATGTATTTATTTTACCCAGATTATGTGCATATACTAATAGGGTTTTATTTGCTTTTTTTTTTTTTTAGATCATTGTAGTTTCCTTGTTTATCCAAACCAGCCTTTATTTCACTATGTGTGTGTTTATTCTCTTGTTGTTATGGTTGTCTTGCTGTAGTGTCCTTTGTTTTACCCCATGTTAACAAGAGATTCCTTGGTCCACACTCATTGCCTGTCTCTAAGTCAAACATTTGGGTTTTTCACCTCAAATCCATTAGCTGTTGTGAATACGAGTTTAGCAACATGTTAGCCTGCTGTGGTTTGTAGTGACACCATATAATTCTAGTTATTTGAACAAAACAAACCAAAACAAAGCTCTGCACCAATGTCTGTGTTTGCCATTACTACAGGGGAGTTCTGTGCTGTTTACAGACCAGAGTACATGCCTTTCTTTGCCAGCCTCTTTGTAACTCCCTGTAACTGCGGAAGAAAATTGTTAGGAATTCATGAATGAAAACCTACCACAACAGAACTTGTTAAAAATGTCTAGAAATGTATAGCTTCAATGCTGACCAATTCAGAGCTCTTAATATACCATCTTGCCATTGAGTTCAGAGAATTTGGCTCACTCTAAATCATATAAACATTTTTTTTTAAATATGTCTTAGGATTAATAATGTAGTGGCATTAGTGGCTAAGTAACACGATACTAACAATCCTGAGTTTGTTTATAGAGCATCAATTCACAATAAATGTTGCCTCAAGGCACTTAACAAGAGAAACAAATCCAATTTGTATACAGAAATTTATAGTCAGTTCAATCATGTAGACAGATTCGAAGTCAGTTGCATACATTTCAATTTGATCGTAGATATAAGGCAATGTTGTCAAATTAAGTTTGTTATGCCAATTGGTTAGAAGTTTTACTCTAGGCACCACCAGTCATGTTGACAGTTTCAAGTTTCCCGGTATAATGTGTTTGGCCTTGCTGCTGCTGGCTGTCTCACTGCTGCAGGCTGCTGTTGTTTTTAAGCATTTTTTATCTGTTTTCTCGTGCTTTGATTTTGTATTGGGGATTTTCTACCTATGCTGGTCTATGGTCGGCAAACTCTGCTGGCGATTCGAGCATCCATGCAAGGAAGTTACGCCGCACCATCAGGTGCCAGCTTATTCTTACCAGCGAGCGGCTTCCCTTCTGGCAGTTTTTGCGATGCTCTGCTTTGCACAGATCCCAGAGGAGGAGGAGAGGTAAGATAACCGGTGTCCAGGTGAAGCTCAGGATTTACTGGAAGCGTGGGGTCATTAGCAAACGACTCCATAGAACTCTTTCCACCTGTTGCCTTGGCTTTCGGGCCAATGGGGATTTTATATTAACGTCCCAACATCCCAACCTGGATATGGTCTACTTGGACCGCTGCGTTACTGCTACCTCCGGTCTGTTTATCCAGACTCTTCGGACTCATCGCCATTTCTTCCTTCCATTGATGGACTACGTGATGTTCATGGATCTCACCCTCAGTTGTTGTTTGAAATGGGCTGCTGTTGTGAGTACCCCATCCTCTGCCCCGCTGTGTATGGCATTGTTTCATGTTCGTTCAATTATTAATAAATTGTTCTTGTTCAATGACCTCATAAAATCCCGAAGTCTGGATTTTTTTGGTTTCCAACTGAGACCTGGCAGTGAGAATCAGACTATGTTTCTTTTGTTGAACTGTGTCCTAGTGGCTATTCTTTTATCAGCCAGCCCCGACTGTCAGGCTGTGAAGGCGGCCTTGCAGCCGTGTTTAGGTGTGGGTTCTCCTGCCGTACATCTAACATTGGACATTTTGCATCGTTCAGGTTGCAGCTGATTAAAATTTGGGTTAAGGATCCCTTCTACTGTGCAGTGGTTTACCATCCACCAGGTCCAAATGGTACTTTCTTAAAGGATTTTAATTACTTTTTGTCAGCTACCCCAAAGCTGTCAGGCTGGTCATTGTTGCGGATTTTAATATCCATATTGATGATGACACTGACCTCTTTGCTAAGAACTTCATCAGTATCATGAACTCATTTAATTTTATTCAGCATGTGTCAGGATCTACTCACTTGAAAGGACATACATTGGATCTTGTTTTTACTTTAGGTTTGAACATTAACTGTTTGTCCTCTGAGGACATTTTTATTTCAGACCACCATTGTATTCTTTTTATTTTATCTCAAACAGTTGTACAGCTTTCAGCTCGCAATAAAGTCTACTCAGTTTTTAAATTCCTCAACGGCAGATCTTTTATCTCCCAATTTTAATACATTTTTATTTCCCCTTACTGATGTAGATTCTCTAACTGATCATTTTAATGAACATTGTCACTCTATTTTAGACAATATCTGCCCTGTTAAAAAGAGGTCATTGCCTGTGTCAAATCCTACGCCATGGGTTAATGACAGTATCTGCTGCTTAAAGCGTTTTTGCCAAAAAATTGAATGTTTGTGGAAAAAAACTAATTTACAGGTGCATCTTCTGTTCTTAACAGATCTTCTAGCCTCTTTTAATAATGCTGTTAAAGAAACAAGGGTAACATATTTTTCTAATTTGATTACTAGGAGCAAAGGTAACTCTAAATGTTTTTTTAATACTATCAGGGTTACTACTACCTCAGTATTACCTTCTGTTCCTATTTATTTGAATGAGGATTGTAAACTTTTTCTTTCTTATTTTATAGACAAAATCAGTAAGGTGAGAAATAATATTTCTCCACCTGCATCTGGGTTGACTGTTCTCTCCCTAGCTCAGCCTGTTATTTTAGATTGCTTCCTGCCAGTGTCTCTTCTTAAGCTTGTTAGTTCTATGAAGGCACCCTCCTGCTCTCTGGACATTTTACCAGCAGGCTTGTTTAAGAGTGTTTTTCAGTGCATTGGTCCTTGTGTACTGAACATAGTAAATGCTTCTTTAGCTGCTAGTTAGGTACCTGTTTGTCTAAAGAGTCTGTCATTCACCCACACTTAAAAAAGGTTAATTTGGATTCTTCTTTGTGTAGCATTTACAGACCCATCTCTAAACTTCTATTTTCGGCCAAGATTCTTGAGAAGGTTGTGGTCAAGCAGTGATCTGCAGCTCTTGATCACCACAGTAATCTGGACCACTGTCAGTCAGGGTTTCGTAAATCTCTCTCAACTGAAATAGCTCTTCTTTGAGCTGTTTAAGTTGAGAGAGATGTCATTTGAGTCTCAAATGACATTTTGATGCTGCGTGATGCATGTAAATGTTATTTGCCACTTATGTTGGACCAGACGTCAGCTTTTGACATTGTTGACCATCCGACCCAGCTAGATAAGCTGAGAAGTTGGGCTGGTATTTAAAGTTCTGCTTTAAAATGGTTGTCCTCTTGTCTGATCAACCTTTTTGGCTTCATCTACATACAGATCCCATTCTTGTCCTGTTCATTTTGCCATTCCACAGGGCTCTGTTTTTGGGCCATTGGTGTCTGCTCTATCTCTTCCCTCTTGGTCCGATACTGTTTATCTTTTAAAGATATTTCCTATAATTTTTAGGCTGATGATATCCAGTTATATATTTCTTTTCGTCCTAATGAAGTGTCGAAACTGCACATTTAACTGTCTGGTTTCAATTAAAAGCTGGATGACTGAAAGTTTTCTCCAGCTGAATGAAGAGAAAACTATAGTAATTATCTGTGCACCAGAAAAAATACTGTAAAGATTAAACAGATCCTTGGGCCTCTTATCTGGCTAAATCCTTGGTTAGAAACCTTAGGATAACCTTCAACTCATGTTTTACTGTGGAAAATCATGTTAAGTCTCTGGTTCGTTCCTGTTTCTACCATCTACATAATATTGCAAAACCTAGCCCTATTGTCTCGTTCAGAAATTGAAATCTTAATTCATGCTTTTGTTTTGTCTCATCTAGATTATTGCAATGCACTTTACACATGTTTAACCAAAAGCTCTCTAGACTGGTTGCAGTCTGTGCGGAATGCTGCTGCTAGACTCATGACTGGATCTTTAAAAGTTTGTCATGTAACTCCACTTCTACTGCAACTTCATTGGCTCCGCTCCCATTCATTATCGAATGGATTTCAGGAATATTGGTTTTGACTTGGTGAGCTCTGCATGGACAGACACCAATTTACATCTCGGAATTTTTACATCTCTGTACCCCCCATCAGGGCCTTGAGGTCCTGTGATCAAGACCTGCTGATTACTCCCTATACAAAAATAAAGGAGTCAGAGCCTTTTCCACTGTGGCTCCAAGACTCTGGAATGCCCTTCCTCTGACTCTCAGATCAGCATCTCGGTGGTTTCTTTCTTTTAAATGCCAGCTAAAACCTTATCTTTTTAAATCTATGTTTGCTTAAATTGTTTTGTATATTTGTGATTTTTTTTTTGTTGAAGCACTTTGTGATTTTTATCTTGAAAGGTGCTATATAAATACAGTTTTACTTACTTACAGTGAAACCTGCTATCTGAAAGCATGTGATGGAGCTTGGTTATGATGATGATGATATACGTAACATGTTTTGTCTCTCACTGTATAGCCAATTATACCATACAATAGACAATGATTAGATTATACAGGCTGCAGGACAATTAATTTTGTCAGAATCATCCCAATAATAAAAGCATGGTTATCTTTTTTGGCATATTGACAGTAATAAATTCACAGTTCTGTTTGGTGATTTATCGAGTTTTGAAGTGTAAACTTGCCAAGCTTCACACATTACCTCTTAGCAGTCCCAAAAGAGTTCAAAATAAGGTCAGAGCCCTCCCATCTGGGGTCCTTTTAGTTGGAGGAGTCACCAGAGGCTGCTTTCTAAATGGGATCACAAACTCTGCTCTCTGGAACTCACTGCTGCTGTCCTCATGCTATGATTTTCTTTTTCCCTTTTTGAGACAGGTCAGGCTTTTTGCTGTGTTAAAGTTTAAAGAGTATTAATAAGTAGATATGTTGTTATACCTTCAAAAGTTTCTCTTTCACTCCAAAACCTACCGGTATCCTTCCTTGCATCTGCCTGTAGCAAGGTATTTTAATTAAAGTGTCTACATACCATTCATCTCTGACCATTATTGACTGTCGACAGAGCAGCTGGAAGGAAACAGTCTGAGGCCTTTGACTGCAGTACTTGTCAGAGAACAGTTAGTAATTACATCTATAGATTTCCCTTAGGTAGATGTAAAACTTTGTATGAGCCCAATTCAATTTGTGTTCACTGGACTGTCTTCCTTTCTTCTTTCATTCTTCTGTTCATTCCTTCCTTCGTTTCTTTATTCTTTCATTTCCTTTCTTTTGTTCCTCCATTTCTAATTTCCTTCCTCCTTGCTTTTCCTCTGTTATTTACTTTCTTCCCTCTTCATGTTTCCCTCTTTATTTCTGTCATTCTTTGCCTTCTTTTGCCTGTATTAATTCAATGTGCTTTTCCTTAGATCCTTTATTTCTTCCTTTCTCCCTTCCCTTCTTTCTTCCTGACTAAAATGAATCAGGTAAATGTTGGAAGAAAATGTTTCAGGAATGCTTTTGGAGTTTCCTTGAGAAGACAGGGTGATGGGTAATGTGAGTCAGTTGAGAAAACCTTGGTTGATAGCTTCCAGTCATCTTATTGTTGGAAAACATATTTTTTTTGTCCATAGGGAATCCCTGACCGAAACAATAAAAACTGTGGATGAGAGGACAGTTGATGCAAAAGTGCTTGGACAGACAAAATGCTACTCCTGTGACAATCAGTGTAATATGGATTGTGATTCATTGGCACCGATGCAGATTCACTTCGACTCACCCTCAGTCTCAGTCATTCACGCAACTATAGACTTGCACACACACCCACACTCCTACTCTCTTCTCACATTTTCCCACAGGCTCCCGTCCTCACACATAAAAGCACACGCAGTCACATACTCCAGGGAATGATGGGATGATAGTACAGATGGCATACTAGAGTGTATTTCTCTGTATGGGAAGGTAATACCGTCAGAACTGTCTTGTGGAGTGAGAGAAGAGTAAAGATTAGATCTACAGTGTGAGAAAGAAGCCATCCCTCCAAGAGGAACAACTGGACTCAACTATGTCAGCAATATTTTCTAGCACTTGTCACTTGGACTAACTTAAAATGTTCAGTGATCTACACTATTATTTTTAGGTATTTTGTGTAGTATGGGACATTGTGAAAGGATTCCATCATCATTTTTCTTGTGACTGATATGAGATTTTATACAATCAACGTGGTAGCCAGTGTTTATGACAACTTATATAGAAACAAATAATTTTGTTGACTACCAGGGTCAAAAAATAGCCTTCAGATTTTTCCATTACCATTTTAAAAAACTGGTCAAAGACAAAAAACATATTTGGTCAACGCAAACCTGCTTAGAATAAATGGTTATCATTTCTCAAATCATCTGGGTGGACTAATTATATATTTCTGCCATGATCACCGTCTTCAAAAACATTTTCAGCATCTTTCAAGAACATCTCAAATCTGACCTTTAACACACATATATACAATAGTGTCAGTGTTATTTTGACCATGTTATGATTAAAAGAAGTTATCTAAATCAAAATCAAGCCTGATAGACTTGCAATATGTTGTCTGTGATTTTTTTTTTTCTGTGTACACATTTGGGTTATTTTCTTTCATCTAGCTTCAGTGTACAGTTTGTGCAAATTTTTATATTTTCACCTTCATACCATAGGCAAGATCAGCATGCAGTCCCTTTCGTAAGAGTGTTCTTTTTTTCATCCAATTTCCACTAAAACATACAACAAACTGGACCAGATAAGTTAGCTGCTCCCTCTCTGCCACAGGACATTGTTCAGGCCAGTTCAAACAGATGTTGTGCTGAGATTCCTGTGTCAGCTGAGTTGAGAAATGGAATGTGAGAACTCCAGGTCAAGAGACCCCATCTGGTTCATTTAGACAGTACACAAGATTCTGACCTGAAGGTAAAGCATTTTGCTTTTTCTGTTGAGGCAGTTCCAAGCAGAAAAACTGATGTGTCCAGGATTTCGAGGACACTTTGAATCCCTTAATGATTTTTCTGAACCCAAACTTTTTTTGATATTATTAGTCAAACTTAGTCCATTTTTTTAACTCTCAAGAGCGACCAGCAAAATGTTTGTTCCACTAAATATTATTTTGGACATTTCTGTTGTAAAAATTCTTTCCTCTTTTGGTTTTGGTTCTTTAGTTTTACTTTAATAAATTATTAGGGGAAAATTCTATAAATAATAAATATGATGCTTGATTGTGTGTGTAATTAATTTGATTAATAAAAATAAATCAAATTTTTTGAATAAAAATCTAGTGTTCTGACTTGTATCCTGGGATAGGCAAATGGTTCATCCGTTAAAACAGTTCTTTGATAAATGATGACAGATTTAGAAACAGAGTAAGAAGAATTCTATATATGTAAATAAAATAGTTAAAGAGTTACCATCAAATTTGCTACACAATATAGTTTTCAAGATTCTTAACATGGAAGCAACACAAAAGTGAACGAAGGGTTATAGTTTATACATTTTTTTTTAACAAATCTATATTTGATGAGCAGACTGTGTTTAGAGCTCTCAGGACTTTTCAGTGGTTTGCCTACAACATGCACAACTAGGTACCAATTCAGCTTTAGAAATACAGATCATTATCACTTATTACAATAACAGATACTTTTCATTTGGGTACATTGCAGTAAGTGCATTATAGTGTTTAACGATGCCATGTGTATTTCTACGTTTGTTTTGGCCTCACTATCTATTTGAGTAGTTGTTTGCATCATTTTGTTGGACATAATGATCTCTTTGTTTGTCATTATGTGCGTGCCAGCAGCTTACCCCCAAGACAAAGAAACTGAGTCAGACAGTTGTCAAACACAGCTCCCACAAACCTTCTTGTGGAGAAAAAGGCTGTGAGTGTGTATCTGAATGTTTGATGAAGCATGTGTGGCTTACTGTAAAAGCCCTGTAGTGTTTTTAACTAGCTCTGTTTCTGTTACAGGACAGTGCAGTGTCTGACCCAACTAAAGTCATGAATATACAAACCATTAAATGGAGATATTTTCATGTTATAGAGAGAAGCTAGTCATAAATACCCCAAATTAAGTGGTTGTTAAAGTGTACATTGAATTTGAATGGTATTTAGGCTTTGCTTTTATTCTTCCTGTATTCCTTTATTTCTCCATTTCATTGATATGGTACAGATTTATGTCATAGGGTCATTTTTATCATTTATGTGCAAATGTTCACAACCTCTGAAATAGGTTTTAGGTATTTACCTGCTCCAACATGTGACCTTCTCAGCATGTCACCAAGTTCCACAGAGGCGTTGCAATGAATCCTGCATTTAAATTTGGTGTGTGAATCATTCTTAGACAACATGAAGATGAAAAATCATATTAAAGTTCCTCAACATAGGAGGAAATTTATCAATGTAACACTGGTAACATTTTTTTGTTGGGGTGTCCCGGTACCAGTTTTTTCAAGACCGAGTACCAGTAGACTTAAGTTTAGGTATTGGCTGATACCTAGTACCGATACCAAGTAGTTAACAAATCCTACTTATACTTCATGCAATAACTTCTGAAAACAAAATTATTTTATTTAGATCTTCAGGGTCCTCTTTTTAAAGCCTACAGTCCCTTTAGTCTTCAAATGCTTTATCAAATTACTCGTTAAAAGACGCATTTTTCACTGGAGTTTAGATCCATAGTCCGAGCCAAAATTCAGGTCGGGTCAAAATTATTTGCTTGATGGTCGGGTCGGGCTGCGGGTTCTGTGGCACATTTAATAAGCAATACATAAACAGAGAAAGTCAAAAGAGAATGCGCGATAAAGTTGTGTTAATCTACTTATAGTCTATATAGATACATTAATTTTTTGTATTAAAAAGGATGCCAAATAATTGAGGACAACAGTCTTTAAAAGCTGAGATTTTGTCTTTTTCTACCTACTTTAAGATAATTTCAACTCAGTTTGTTTTTAGACAAATACAAAAGAGGACCCCTTATACTAAATAAAGTGATGGTGACCACAGCGTGGAAGAAGTAAGACACAGTATATCTTGTGGTCTTGGCTGCACAACAAGAAAAGAAAGAAGTTATTTATGCATAACAGGTTACCATAGAAACAGATACAGTATGGTTATAAAATGTATCAGACTGAAGTAATCTCAGCAGGTTGATCTGTTACATTAAGATAAAAAAAAAAAAAAAAAAGATCCCCATGAAAAAGGATGATTGATTAGGATGAAATATAATCGTAACGGCTTGGTTCGGACACCCATCAGCTCATATTACTTATCGTGTTCTTACTGAACTTTATGAACTTTGATCATTTTGATAAATTAAATTGACTTTTACATGCTTACGTTATCAGGTTCAGTGACCTTATGGTTAGTTTCTAATTCAGTAACTGAACTAGAAACTAACCATAAGGATGTCTACGGTATCATGTTGGCTGATTTTAAGGTCATACCCAAATGCAGTCAGTGAGGTAGGAGGTAGGTGGTGAAAGGTTTATTAATAATGATGACAAAGAAAACTTGCGTAGAATGATGAACCAGGCCAGGAAAACAAGAAGCACCTGGGGAAGACTCAGAGCATGATAAATAAAATGGAATGCAATGGAAGGAGCCAGTGGAGAACAATGAAAACCAGAGAGCATAAATATACAGAGGGAGGAGAGAGAATGGCAAGGAACCAGAGGGACTAATCAGAGGTAAATGAAAGGATTTAGGGAAGGGAGCAGGCAGAAGCTAATAGGGAAAGAAAAACAGCTGGAAAAGAGAGCAGAATGGCTGGCTGCGGGTAAGGCGATGAATAAGCAGAGCCAAGAGAATGAAAAAGAGGGGGGGCTAAACCTAATTTAAACAGTCAACAGAAAGAAACACATTTAAAGCACAAACAGTGACAGCAAATGAACTAACACCAGGGATAAACTAAAATGGAAGGATATAAGAAAAACAATGAGGACATGATCAAAACAGAAACATAAATAAAACTAAAAGTCCAAAAACCTATGGATCACAACATAGAGTGCCTTTACTTAAAACTGCTCTGAGAAAAACAAACTTCTCTGAACCTGTGGAATTCCATCCCTGCTTATTAGAACTGAACTCTGGTATCATTTTACAATAAAATCTTTTTTGGGAAGATTAAATAAAGAGCAACCTGTGATGAATTACCACAATGTGTGTTAGCTTATTTTTATTTTAATTTTATTGTGTTTATAACTAACCATGCTGTTTTGTATTGTCAGGTTGTGACAAGTCTTGTGTTTTTACTCTGTGTCAGTAGTTTCCAATTTGGCTGTTAACCTGACATTTTGGGATCCTTTTGATCGCTCTATCATTTTTAAGACAAAAAAACCAACTTTGGATTCCCAGTCTCCTGTCTTTTCTCTGCATATTCTTCATTTTTTGTAATATATAAGGGTTTCTTAACAAGACTGTTAGAATTTTGATATATTATCCATACAAGTCCAGTGTTTAAGCAAAACTAATACAACAGCTTGAAAATCACTCATGATCACAAATCATTTTTGGAAGTTGTTCAGAAAGACTGCAATGAAGATTTCTAAAAACAGTGAAAGGATAATCTTTTATAGCTAGGTCAGTATGGATTATATAGTTTACAACTGGTACTTAAATACATCGTCACAACACAACCATTTTTATAGATGACAAAATCTCTACAGATGTGCAAAAATGAATTTAACATGAGAAGCACTGATGGCTTCACCATATTCATCCACATAAACTTAAAAGCAAAACATTTATTTCCAAAGCAAACATCCTGATATGCCAAGAAAACAAATTTTACGATCTTGTGAAAATGAGAATTCTATCCTTGTGATAGACGCATTTTTCTTGTTATCGCAAGATAATCACATGAAAAATATTAATAACAGCCATTCTTTGGTATTTGTATTTTGTCTCCTTGTTTTGGAAAAGTTATCTACTTCATATTTGGTCTAATTTGTCTCCTGTCAGAAAGGCACACTTAGCTGAACTAACTGTCCTTCGGAGAGTTTGCCAGCTGTTTGCATGTATTTACTTTTCCCCATTTCTTTGCATTTCTTGACAAATTGAAATGTATTAAATATCGTTCTTAGTCCATCCTCTTTGTTCTGAATTAAAAGCTGAGCCATTAGTGAGTAACACAACCTCCACAGAGAACTGTGGGGACTGAAATTATGAAGACTCACTGCATCCATTTCCTGGGAACCCCTGAGGTAGAAAACACTGAAGTGCACTATATTTTTATTCTGAGTATTACATATTTACATATTTATCTTTTTGTATCTTAATTGTGAATAAAAAAAATATGTGGCTTTAGAGAGCATAATCATTATTCAGAGATAATGAAACATAGATTTACTATTTAAATTGCTTTTGCATTGTTAATTTCTTACAGTTAGACCTGGCTGCTACATACAGAACTGTTTCATTATGTCTGAACATCTCTACTAATAATAATTCACCTGAACAACAAAAAATTAATATTATGTCAACTTAGATTTTAATAGGTGAACTGTCTAAAGGGAAGAGAGAAATTTGTGTGTACACCGTGATAAAGAATAAGACAGGAATGTGTGCATGTTTTGTTTTTTTGTTTTTTTTTTTCATTGGAAGAAGTTGACTTTTTACTTGGGGAAGAGGACCATTCACTGAGCTGTTACCCTGCAGCCTGTCTCTATGTTTTCACACTACCAGGGGGACCAAAACTCTTGCCAGAACAATGGACACTCACAGACCAAGGACAGGAAAACATTTATTTCCCTGATGCAAACATTCAGTCCTTCATTCCTTCTTTCACATTTAACTTATTTCATTCTAAAGTCTACTTTTACACTTGCATTTTGCTTCTTTTTTTTACAGTATGAACAAAACTGACTAGTCTGCAGAGGTTAGAAAATTGCTCATTTGTTTATCCAAAGCACAGTTTTAACTACAACACAATCATTCACTAGTATTTGCTTTTTTTTCGGGGAAAATTTTTTATGGACAGTAAAAGGGGATAAACCAATTAGAATAAATATTATTGCCAAGTGTGCTTATTTTTTTTTTAGATATACATAAAAGTACGGCAAAAGCAGATTAGACTAAAAGGTATATTTTGGACATTTCTGACACAAATACAGCATATTCCTCAGGGTTTAATATTTGGAACTAAACAGCAAGTAATAACAAATCTATTATTTATTTATTTATTTATTTATTTATTTATTTATTTTCATATAAATAACGTCTCCCACTTCCAACTGTGATTTTTGGAATTAAACTAAGATACTATTAATGTATGAATAAATTTATTTCTTTACATTGGATTTTCAGTGTCAATTCAAATCAATCTATAATAGCACCAATTCACATCAAATTTCATCCAAAGGCCATTTATTCATCAAGGAGATCCCATTCATATCCAGAAATACATATAAATAATCAGATTAAACCAATATAATCCAGTCATATGGACAGATTTATATTCAATGTTATACATTGCAGTTTGTTTCTATTTATGATGCAATATAGCCAAATTCAGTTAAAATGCCAGCTGGGAGCAATGGAATGGAAACAGCCTTTATTGTCCCACAGAGGGGAAATTCAGGTGTAACAATAACAACAGACATAAAACTTCATACAAAAAGTTCTTATAGTGTAAAAAACAATTTTTAAAAAACAACATTAACAATAACAATAATAATATACTGTACAAGACTCTAGCAGAAACTACTGTGCAGTTATTAAAAATAGGCATATCAGACTTATGATCCTAGGGCTGTGCAACTCAGTTGGATCACTTCTTCCAAGAATGTACATAATGTGCATGTGTATTGAACATTAAAAAAGATATGCTGTATTGTAAATAGTCTATCAATGCAGAAAAACAAATGTGCAGATGTGTATTATATAATAATAACAGCAGAAATGTTATTCAAAAATGAGTAAGAACAGAGTGTATGATTGTTCAAATGCCAGCAGGGATGTAAACATTTATTGATTCTGTTGGGAGCAGCGATGGATATGAAGTCTAACACCTGCTGGGAGGAAGGATCTATGATAACGCTCCTTTGAGGATTTAGGATGTAGCAGTCTGTCACTGAAGGAGCTCTCCAGTTCAGCAACAGCTCCGTGGATGGGGTGGGAGACATTGTCCACCAGTGATGTTAATTCAGCAAGAGTCCTTCTGTCTCCCACCACCTGCACTGAGTCGAGGGGACATCCTGGCAAAGAGCTGGCCTTCTTAATGAGCTTATCGAACTGCTTCCTCTCTGTAGATAAGCTGCTGCTCCAACAGACAGCACCATGGAAGATGGCTGATGCTAGAGTCAAAAAATGTTTTAGGAGCTCCCCTTACACTCCAAAAGACCTCAGCGGAGCGCACAAAGCTGAGCGCACAGAGTTAATAGTGGAGGTTTCTCCGTTAGTGGCTTTGTCTCAAAGAAAAACACAGCTAAACTGAGGAGGGCTCAGCCAGAAGAATTATCTATTGGATAAAAAATGAGAGTGCACCTAATTATCTATGTCCAAATTAAACTTGAATTGTTTAAAAGGAAACCTTGAGACGTATCTAGTGAAGACTTGCACTTCTGTACTCATGAAAATAACTTTACTCTGACTTCACTCTGATATACTTTGCATTTCTTCTTCAAATGGATTTTTAAAAGTATCATTTTGTTATTTAAGAAAAAGAACCAAAAAACTAAAAGAAAAAACCATACAATTCAGCAACTAATAATCTTATCTTTCAAAGCAATGAACATACTTAAAACCAATTCACCTAAATTATTCCCAAGTGTTTGTGGATCAAATTAGTCTGCGACAGCTACATTAGCACTCTAAGATTTATGTCATTTGTAGACAAGTTTGTTAACAAGTTTTCTTTAATGATTAATACAGCAATTTTGAATTCCCAAACCCCCCACTTTTCACATGCTGGGAGACACAAAATCTGGCTTCCAGTTTCTGGTTCCAGTTTTCAACATTCAAAATGCTCTGACATTCTTCTTAAAAGAATTTTACCAAATTGCTAACGTTTGTCCGTGACATATGTAATATGCCAGTTCAACGCTATAAAGTTTACCGGAAATTGACTGTTCTGTAAACAACCATCCTCCACTGTGAAGAGAGAAGTGCCAAGCTGAACAAGATGGCTGCTGATGTTAATTCAATATTTGGAAGCGTGGCCAACATGGACTGAATAGCTTTGTTCACTTCCTCCACTCCCATTGCTAAAACTACAGGCTGACTACAATTCTAAAAAGGCGCAGAAAATTGACGTCATCGTTCACATCTTCTTCTGTTCACTGATTGGCCCGGTTGAAATTCTACCGGAGAAATCCAAGTCAATGGGAGAAAGCCCAGACTAAGCTGTAAGCAAAATTTGAATCGAGGGGAATAGTACAGGAAGGCAATGGGAAGGCTGGAGATATTTGTGTGCTGACAGTATCCTTTTATGTTTTGCATCTTGCTCCACATGTGAGCTTTACCCTGATGTATTTCTTAGCTCTCAGCTTCTGACACACAAATATCTCCATCCAACTGTTTTGCTTTTTGAATTAAAAAAATACCAAAAAGCTAATTAAATTGAGCATACACTAACCCCCAAGCCATTATAGTAAAACTTACTAATAATGACCCCTGTTGTTATTTCTTCTTTGATTTGTGACAAATATATTCAATGAGGAATTATCTATTTTGAAACTCTAGACTAGAGATTCTCAACCTGTATGTTCATAGTTTCAAATCCAATGTCTATGTATCTTTTGAGGTCCAGAACAGGTAGTGATCAACATATTTCTTTCATTAAATTTTACAGCTCACAGGCAAAGAAAATGGCATTTAAGGCCATAGTTGTTTGTAACACTAGTCATCTGTAATCTTTAACAATAAATCCAATGACCACTCTAATTTTATGAGAAATTTTTACATTTGATCAATTATTTAATTTTTAAAGGCCTCAAAAATGCCTTTCTTTAACCCCAAGAATAAACAACAGCAACAAAAAAGACTTTAATATCAAAACAATGTCTGATACAGTTACAATACATAGATAGACTGAAAATAACATAGTCTTATTTGAGCTTTCTAGGCCAAGGGCTTTTTAAAATTAATTTTAAAAAATCTTCTAATTTCAAACAAAGTTTTTGCCAGATTTTTCCTTTCCTTTTTTAATTTCAGAAGTTTATCTTTTACAAGTGAAACACATTCTTCAATCTAAAATGCATCCAGTCATAAGGGTAATGGGTATACCTTTAATAGTTCAATAATAATAATAAAAAAAAAAAGTTATTGAAATTATAGTGAAATTACTGAAAAAAATCCTTTATGTTAAATAAATACTTATACTGTACATTGCATTACATGGTCTGCTGTAGGATTGTGATTGTGTTATACCTATATTGCACATGCTAATAATCATGTTCAGGATGCTTTTTTTTTTCTTTTGCCTTCATTATAGTGGCCTAAAATTGGCCAACACAGAATTTTTAGATAGTCCATCACAGGGTTACCTGGCTTTATAAAGTTTTTATAATATTCTATCCACATTTCACCTGTGTAGCTTTATCATTTACAGAACATTTTCAGTTAATGGACACCTCGCTCTGATAAGGATCTCTACACAGGGAGATGTTTGCTGAATTGCTATGTTAACATAAGCTCACTTTCTCTCTGTTTCAATATGACTCATTGATGATTCACCTAATAAAATGCTTTCATTGTGGTTCTAATTAATCATGTGTGGACAAAATTTGCAGAAAGAGTTGTTCTCTTTCCTCATTAACCAAGGTTTTTGCTTTGAATGTTGTTATTCAGATTGACTAGAGCTTTATGCTGCATTCAGTTTGCATATACACCTGTCAGTTGATCATCTGTTAAGCAAGCCCTAAAAATAGGGTTATGAAAGGGGTCTGGATTGACTTACTGTCTGGTGTGGATCCAGATTGAGTCCATACTTTGAGAATCACCTGATTCTCATCAATCCAGATTGTCAGTTTGGTTTCTGATGACCCACAGAGGGGTTCTGACCTCCACTCTATTAACTACTTCTGAACAAAACTGCACCTCTAACAACAGAAACAAAACTCTGCTTTTCTTCTTATACAATAAAGCAACAACTACACAAAAGGCCATAATGTCCTCCTATATCAGACCTTTCAGGCAGCATCAAAGGTAGTCACAGAGCCTGACAGGCTTGGATGTCTTATTTAAAGATGAGTGCATGGGGTACCCTCCACTTGCCTAGCTGTTGTGATGCTGACATTTGACAGATTTGATGAATTCATGCCACCTATGGGAGAACACATTAAAAAGGTGATGAGACACTTTTTTGGTGTGTAACTTACCAAAGAGAAGCGCTACTACCTATTGATGAGGGTTTAGATTCTGATTAGATACATATAGTGTGTAATCCTACTGGGACCAAGTATATGTATACATTCCTTGTTTTATAATTCTAAACCTCTATGTAAACAATTAAAATGATTTTTCTCAGTTATTGGTTTGTGCAGCTCTTTTGTGCAGTGAGACTTCAATTGACTGAAACATTTTGCTGGTAATTTAACCATATTTATAAAACTGTGCTTTCTTATTTCATGAATGTCAATGAAAATCACCTGGATGTAATAAATATTGCATGAATTATAGTAGTAAAAGGCTTTACCTGGCAGCATGTTAAAGACTGCAAAGTCATCTCCAAGAACTGAGTGGCGATCTCAGTGCATTTGCAGGTAAAATCATAGAATTTGGATGAATATAAATAAATGTGGTCTGGTGCTCCTAATTAAATGGTTGTCTTTGCAAATTCTAAGGCACACCTACTTTGAACTTTTCTCAACAAAGCAACTCCTTTTTAGCTAGCAGCAGCACTTAGAAGATGCTTGGGCTAGGTGCTGGCCATAATTCCCACAGTTGCTATGAGATATTATGAGACTAAGTATTAAGCTTTTTGGGTAAAATTGTTTTAAACTTTATCAATCTGGCACAGTGAGTACAAATAAGCCCAGCTCCTAGCACTTTAAGAAGAAAGCTTTCATCACGCAAACAAAGATGTCGAGAAGCTGGTGAAGAAACCCTCAGTATACAACTTGAGTACAGTGGGTGTGTACAGCTAAACATCAGAGCAAAGTCTGAGCATCACATACTCCCTCACAAAAACTTTATTCAATTTTTATCTTGTTTTATCTTGTGGACATGACTGTTGGTTATAATACTCATGGATTGCCTAGTTTTCCTGTAAGTAAACAGAAAAATAAAACCAGTTGTGTTTCTGTTGACTGTATGTGTAGCATATAGTCCTGAAACTGTATTTGAGCCCTAGATAAGCTGAAGAGTAGGGACTTGAGTATTAGTTAATTGTACTGATTCATTGTATGTAGGAAACATGTACAAAGGAAAAACAGCTGAGTTTTTTGTATTGAATCCAAAGATATCACCTTTGAAAAATTGAAATTTTTGTCTGTGAACACACTCCTATAACTCCTCTTCTATTGCTACTCCTGTGGTGGGAGTTTTGATTTTTGTTTCTGCTTTTTTTTTAAGCAGGGTTTAGAACTTCTTCAGACTATTGCAGTTGTCTTTTCTCTGATCATCTGGCTCAACAATGAAGTAACAGATTTTTGTATGGCATGTGGGTGGAATACAGAGTTTGGGTGGCATATGTGACATGCCATGAGAAAAGTAGGAACAAGCTGCTAGAGCAGAAACAGAGAACAAAAGTTAAAAATCACCAGTTTCTGAGAAAGCAGTTATTTGTTTTTTGTTGGTTTTTTTGCAAAATATACTATTTGAAGTTATGAAGAAACCACCCCATGATTTAAATATCAGTTTCGGGGGTTTGAAAAAGGTAAACTTTGTGTTTGAAATCAGCTTGTTTAAAGAGTAAATCTGAGCTGTTTTGGGGTGTGGGGGAAACTCACAGCTGATTAACATACCGGCTTTATTGGCTATTCACATGCTTTTGTGATTGGTTTCGGACAATAAGTTGGAAGTTTAAAGTTAACACATGGCTCATTTACATTGGCAACACATCACTTTTTTGTTGAATCTCTTTGTCTATACATCCTTATCCATGTAGGGTCGGAAGGGTGGGAGTGAGGTAAAGGAGACCTGACTGCAATACTGCAGCCACAAAACTCAGAACTATATAAAACATATAAATAATACACAATAAAAAAATCCAAAATGACACTGCAATTCAAACAGTGACTTCTTATGAAAAAGAATAAAATTCTTCCTTTATTACATTTTTTAATGATATTCTTAAAATTATTAATGGATGTGAGTGTTTTGAGTCAATAGAGCAGTTTTGGTGAAGTAAGAGTACAATTTCAACAAAACAAATGTGACAGGACTTTGTAAACTTTACTTAAAAGTTAATTTGGTTGGCACGTTGGATTTTTAGCTTTAAGCTTTTGTTTATGTGTAAACCCCTGTTGTTCAGAGTGAAATTAGTTAAATTTGGTATCACTTCAAGTTGAGCTAGATGGTAACACAGAGCTGTATACTGTGCTAAATCTTGAGAATCTGATTGTCACACCCTAAACTGTGAAAAACACAGAAAAGTTAAACAGATGTAAAGGAGAAGGAGATGGAAGAGCTGAGGTAAGATTGAGGAATGGAGACATGAGCAGTGAAGCGCCAGTGGTGGGATGTCATTTCCTCTGCTACATTACTACTCAGTTTATCTCATGGGCACACTCTGTCAACATGGACCTTCCAAGATGGAAGGCCATACATCTTTAAAGTGTCTGTGTGTATTCACCTGTATGTGCCAGATAAAAATTGTAAAAATACCAGGGACTATTTTCATTACTTTTTGGAATGCTCCATCAATGATAATTTCTCCAATCCTTATGGTCATTTAAAGGGTCATCATAAAACATGGGCAGGTGAACAGAAAACGTGTATTTTGCATTTGTGTTTATTTTGTATCCCAGGTCCACTGTTTATTTGGAAACCCATCTCTTTGTTTATTTATTTTTCCTTTTTTTTAATGTGTCCTCTCCGGCTGTGTAGCACTCAGAGTTGTCGTCTGAATGTCAAGTTAAAGCCCAACAGATTTGCTTTCACAAGCAGAGCATTACAGCTTTTGCCATGATGTTCCCCTTGGTATATGTATGAAACTTTATTAGAAATTGCTTTGGGTTTATTTCAAATGTAATGGACACAAAGACGAGAAAAAGAAAAAAAGGGGAAGAGAGAAAGATGGAGGAAAGGTTTAAAGAGAAAAAAGGACATAGAAGTAGAGGATAGAAAAAAAAGCATAGAGATAAAACAAGTCAACATCCTTGAAGTCTGCCTCGAGACCTGCGGAAAGAGAAAACAAAACAAAACAGAGAATCCACAACAACAAACAGCATATGCATATATAATAACAGTTATAACTTCAATGGAAAATACACACTACAAGGTAATACAAGAGGGTATTTAGTGGCAACTGCAGCCCAACTGAGAGTGTATCTAACAAACACCTGAATCTAGGCACCTGTATGTGTGTGTGAGTGTGTGCTTGTGTCTATAAAGTTTCTCCCTAAGAATATTTGATAGTAAGTGTGGGGGCCCACAGATCCACCCCCCCAGGACATGCGGATGGCATGAGGAAGATCGGAGCCACAGACACCCAGCGGCCCCCCAAGCACGGAGCCTCCCGCAGGGACAACCGGACCCCCCCCCCCCCCCCCCAAAGAGAGCAACAGAAAGCCCCGGGTGACTCCTGGGAGCCATGATGCAGAAGCCCCAGGGGGCCACAGTGATGAGCCCACAGGCCCCGCCAGCAACCCGAGCCCCAAGGGCACACCACCGCTAGCAGAGGCCCAACTGAGCCAGGGAACCCAGGTCCCAGCAAGCAGCCACCAGGGTGAGCTGGCACATACCCCGGCACCCAGCCCCAGACACCAAGAGCCACCCACGGACCGGCGGGCAGAGGCACCCGCCACCAGAGGGGAGTGTGGTGATAATGGGGGGCCCAAGATGATCCAGAAGAGGGGGCAGCCCAGAACCCAACCTGACAGATAAACTGCTGCTGCTGCACATAAACACAATCACACATTCCCATCCACATGCTCACATACAGATATTCACATCCACTTGCCCAACATAAAAAAAAAAAAAAAAAAAAAAAAAAAAAATGAGACATCATACACCCACTTTCTCTCCCCATACACACTCTATACTCCCCGGTCCAGGTGACGTCCCCTAAAGGGGCAACCTGTCCCCGGACCCAGGAGATGGTCCCCTTCTCTCTGGGGTGGAGAAGAGCATACAGCCCAGCCCTCTGCAGCAGTAGTAGAGTAGCACATTGGCCAGGATGAGGACAATTTATTATCAATTATTATTATTTATTATCAATTTATTATTAAAGAAGAGGAAAAATGGTCAGTAACTAAAATTTATAGAGATACAGAAACAGTGGGTGAAAGGTGTTTAGCTATCAGAAACAGTTATCACGGACAATTTCTCGATCTGCCACACTGTTTGCCTCTTTATAAAACCGTTGGTCATCAGTACCTTCACCTTGCACCCAGTCAAAACCTTGAAATGAATTAAGAAACATTTTCTGCTCTTACAATTTCCAAAGTTACAATTGCATAGAAAGCTTTTGTGTTCATTTCTAATTTAAATCTTCATGTTAAAGAGTCTAAAACTAAGGCACTGTTTTATTTGGAAGGCTCTGCAGATGCAGAGATGCAAACCTTAAAAATTGACTACAACCATGAAGATTAACCCAACCAAATCAACCTAGCACAGATTGTTTCCCTAACCCACATATGAGGTTATACAAGGCTAGAAAAGATCAGAAAATATAATCAATAACAGAAGACTTGTGTTAATATCCTTTATGAAAGTTGGTACCTTGAATTCAGTTGACTTAGTAAGAGAAGAACAGGCTTCTTATCGTTGTAAGTGGTGAAATATGCAAATATGTTCAACAGCAGAAAGCATTTTGGTTCTTTTTAATTTTAGTAAACTGGAGTCAGCAGTGTAGATTGTCAGAGGTTCTTACTAGTTTTTGGTTGACTTTTGTCAGCTTTAGTCTTGTTCTTTAACATAAAACACAAAACTGTTTTAAGAAACAAAATTCTTAGGTTCTTAAATTAACACCCTTTGTTGATGCTGAAATGTGCTTTATTTAATTTTACTACTTTTATTGTTACTCATATCTGCTAAGGATTCTACTACTGAACACAGGAGTAATTGGGAGGATTAAGTAAGTAAAACATTGTTTATATAGCACCTTCCAAATATAAAATCACGAAGTACTTTACAACAGCCAACAATGCATAAAAACAAGAAAAATGAATAAAATTACATTTAAAAAATGTTTCTAAACTGGCTATTGAAGGATACCACAGCGTCCACAAATCTCAAGTCCAAAGGAAGAGAGTTTGAGAGTCTGAGGGCAACTCAACAGAAGGCTCTGTATGCTTTTGTCTTCAATTCAGTATGAGGAACCATCATCAGGCTGTGATCACAGGACCCTTAGGGACCTGCCAAGGATATATGAGTACCCGTGATATGACCCCCTTCACCAGTTTGTATCTTTGTACTTTTGGTTGTTTTGTATTTACTAAAATCACTCATTATCACTCATACTGAACATGCATTTAGCCACAGCAGAAAAGAAAACTCCCCTTTAACAGCAAGAAACCTCCAGCAGAACCTGACTCAGTCTGAGGAGCCATCTACCTTGACCAACTGGGGGTGTGAGAAGACAGAGCATACACAGCAAAAAAAATTAGCACATCCAGTTAGTGGCACCAGAAGCTCAGCCAACAGTTTTGTCTAGGGGAGAGAGAGATGGTTAAACAATAAAAGATACAACTAAGTGTACCATGAATAAAAGGTTATTGTTTCAAAATATGGGATTAAACAGCCGTGTTCATTTTCCAAAACACATTATGAATAGCTGTAGAGAACTACCTATGCAATTTGATTTGATATTTACACTTTTATACTCATAAGCACTGGGCTAGATGCATACCCCAATGAAGCTGTTTCTTTGACCTAGATAGCTCTCTGTGTATTTGCTAAGCAGAAAACTTATCATGTTCTGGCAGGTACTCTTAAGGAGTGATCACACTGAGGCATTTTGACAACAGAACTACCCACTTTAAAACCACCTATAGGTGAACCATGTCCTGCGAAATAGCTTTTTACACCTGGGGTTGTTGTACCAGAGTGTAAAATTAAGAAGGTGGGAATATTTGAGGGGTTTAGTACAACCACAACACTACAAGGCAAATAAAAACAGGACATTACAACAAAATGCATGAAGAGCAGCTCTGCGCAAGCTCCTCCTCCTCCTCTTTTTCTTCTTGTGTGCTTCTTAGTCTGACCGCTGTGATGAATGGTTTTGATATCATGTGTGTATTTGTGTGTGTGTGCATGTGATGAATGACTATGTTCATACTGGACAGGCCCAGAGGGTTTTAGCTGCTGTTAGTAGTGCTTAAAGACGACTGGAGTAAAAAGGCTGGCTGTCACATCTCTGTCCCACACACTCACTCTCTCTCTCTCTTGCTCTTTCTAAAGCTCTCTGTCTCTCCCTCTCTGATTCACTCACACACAGTCATTCACGCACACATATTATCCCTGTTTAAAAGGTTGTGTCCTAGGGGTACCCAGCAAAGCACTGTGACAGGTGACATGCACTTTCCTTCTTTCGTTCTCTCTTATCTTTTCTTCTTTCTTTCTCATTCCCCCTCTATCTTTTATATCTGCTATTCCAGACCTTGTTGGTGGGGGGAAAGATACTGCAGCACATTGTCAGTATTATGCAGTGCACTATGTGGTTGTGGGTGTGTAAATCTACGTGTGCATGCATGTCAGATTGGTAGATCATGCTGTGAGCAGATATGTTCTGGACCACAATTTTGCCCAGAGCGTTTATGCCAAGTTTAATATTACAAGCTTAATAACATGCCTCAGTGACTACAGTGACTACAGGTCCTAGAGACATTTTTTAGATACTGTACAGCATCAAGAAAAATGTCTCAAGGACCATGTTGCATTAAAAACAAGCCTTGGTTCAATCCTTAAAGGTCAAGAGATTTAGAAACTTAAGGTTTTTTGTTAATCACTGACTTAATGTTTAACAGAAATGCAATCTGACAAAAAGATGTATATTTTAATTATTAAAGAACTACATGTTAGAGGCTCATTTAAATCTATTTGACACTTTTTTATAACAATCACTGCACTTCTGTACACTGTGAGCACTTGAAACTGAAGTCAGATTCCTTGTTTGTGCACACAATATTGGCCAATAAAGGTGATTCTGATAAAGTAGTCCAGCTGCAATACTTTAGACATCCCTGCAGAGAACAGTGAAAGTGTAATTAGAGTTTGGGCATTTCTTCTTGATACGGTTCCACACAGCTCAGATTCATAGTGTTTGACTAATAGCTATCCTCTTATCCATCCATCCATCCATTATCTTTATCTAAACTTGCTTATCCCTTCAGGATAGCGGGTGGGGTCATTGGGCGAGAGGTGGGGTATACCCTGGACAGATCACCAGTTCACAACCAACCATGCATGTACACACTCACACCTAAGGACAATTTAGAAAGACCAATTAACCTAACAGTCATGTTTTCGGACTGTGGGAGGAAGCCGGAGTACCTGGAGAGAACCCACGCATTCACAGGGAGAACAGGATTCTCACATTTGAGTTGTGAATCTCTGCGGCTCCTCCAGAGGTACTGTGGGCCTCTTGACTGCTTCTCTGATTAAGGTTCTCCTTTCCCACGTTTTTAGCGTCATGTTTTTATAGGTTTACAGAGAGGTGCCATGTTCTTTTTGGGTGTATAAATACCTTTACAGAATAGCTGTTTTATGTCAGGAAAAAGTTAAACATAGCTAGATGACATTTCCTAATAAAGTAACCTCTGAAGACACTGGATTTCTTGGGGGTATCAGGGTAAAGGGGGCAGAATACAAATGCACCCTTTTGGCTTTTTCCAAGTAAAAACAAACAACCAAGCATCACAATCATGCAAACAAACAAATATCGCAATCATGCACTACTTTGTAATGATCTATTAATGGTCTATTACAGTTTTGTTTCACATTTTGTGTAACTAAAATGTGAAAAGGTTGAAGGGGTGTGAATTATTTTGCAAGGCACTGTTTAGATGCAACAGCCTGATTCTGTGGTGTTAGCACAGAAGACAACTACATGTGATCAATAAGGGGGGAAATTAATTATGATATTTATTTACTTATTTATGTTATGTTTATGAACAATAGCTGTTCACATTTAAATAGACTGTTCTTTCTTGTTGGTTGAGTGAGCTGTGCTCAGTTTTTGCTTCTCACTTAACCTTCTCTAAACACCTTTGATACGTTCAAACCTCACAGAAATTGGCAATAACACTCATGAATGTGCTCATTTAAACGGGCACATCAGTGTACTATGTAGAGATGTAGTTGAGTTCTTTGTTCTACAAGACTCCAGTTCTAATAAATGTGGGGGGAGATTGAGTCAGCAGTTTTGTTTGTGATACTTCCTTGACTTTGTGATGGGGGAGAACCGACAGTTCTACCAGATGGGCCTGATACTTCAAGCAATTTGCTGACCCTAAAGAAATGAACATAAGATATTAATGAGATGTTACCAGATTTTGTTTATTTGCTCATAACCTAACATAAAAAGGGGAAGAAGTGCTGATTGATCAGATTCCATGGCTCATTTGGCAGAGATAGAACAAGCTACAACCCATATACCAATTGTTAGTCCCATTGGCATGTAATTTCCTTGCTTCCCATTTTCTCCTGAATCCCTGTGCACATGCAATTTTGAATAGGTTATACATTGCCAAAGCCTTAAGTTGAAGAATTAGGTTTTAAAGTTTAGATAGATAGATAGATAGATAGATAGATAGATAGATAGATAGATAGATAGATAGATAGATAGATAGATAGATAGATAGATAGATAGATAGATAGATAGATAGATAGATAGATAGATAGATAGATAGATAGATAGATATTTTTTTAAGTTGTCTGTTGTTTCACAAAGATTTTGCATGTTTTCAAAACTGGCTACCTTTTTCATAAAGAACTTTCAAACCTGTGTTTTACAAGTACAATTTAGTTCTTAGATTCATACCAAAATCTTTTGACAACTCACCTTAGTCTGATCACCCATGAGGTTTTGCATAATTTACTTAAAAATAAGCAGTCTCTTGCTGAGCAAATATGAATTTCATTTGAGGGAATATCAACTTTTATGCTTTCTTTTATGCTTTAAATGGGATTATATGATTATTGCTACATCTAAATTTTTCAAAGACCAAAAGGATGACCAAAAAATTTACTCTGATTACTTTTACTTGCATATTTAACTGCATCATCTATTTCATTGCTATAGACAAAGAACAGAGAAAAAATATATTTTAATTAGGAATTGATCTGTTTTTGCTATGTATTTAAATCACTGATAGCTCATTAATTATGTATTTGACCTTTCTTAAACTGCATTTTTTTACTAAAAGATAAGATTGAGAACATTGTCAGGGATGGAAAGACTGGAAACTCTTGCTCTTTGGAGGATCATGTCTGCAGGTGTGTGATTATGATAATCAAACTGTTAACTTGTGGATTAAAAAAGCCTCACAAAACAAACTGCTTTGCAGTCTTACCAGAAGTTGTAGATAGTCCTTCTGAAACACGGTCAAGAATGACGTGGATGACTTGCAATGACAAATTTAGTTGTTTACAGTACAAAATAAAAATTGATGTGGGCAGGGTTGAAGGTTGGAGTACAGTTAAAAAGAAAAGTGCGTCTCATCAGCGATTGAAATTTGAGACCGAAACTAATTTAGTGGAACATTTTTATTTATTTTTACCAGGTCTCAGAGATACAACCAGGTTTAAGGATGCAATGTTGTTGGCTTGGCTTCCTTAGCCATCTTTTTAAATAAAAACTGGCATATGATGAATCAGATCTGACTGTACAAAAAAATATTTTTAGACGAAACTGAATGTATGTCATTGGATCTGAATCTGACTATGTTGCTGGGCTGTAATTAAGGGTGTTTTCACA
Organism: Anableps anableps; assembly: GCA_014839685.1. Lineage (NCBI taxonomy): Eukaryota > Metazoa > Chordata > Actinopteri > Cyprinodontiformes > Anablepidae > Anableps > Anableps anableps. The sequence goes on along the minus strand of CM026068.1, from coordinate 19,205,395 downwards.
CCTGATAGTCTGGTAGACTTGGTTTGATTGGGGACCAAAATTGCAACATTTGGTACTTTTTCAGCTGGTTTGGTTCACTTTCACACTGCACTGTGTCATCGAACTAAACCCTTTGAGCAACCTGTTTACCCCCTTGCCTATGGTGGCGCTGCACCAAGAACCAATTAAGGAAACGACACGAAAACCTGAAATAGAAGCAAAAATGGAGTGGCACCAGATTTTAGCTGTTGTAGGATTTCTCATTTGTCTTTGGATAAATGTACCAAACAAACACTCTTTAGCCTAGTTGTTTTTATCAGTGGTTATAAGTAACTGCAGTAAATGTTTTTGTCTGACCATATTTATGAGCGCCTTTACCTTCTCTTCACTCTACGTCTGACCACGAGCCATTTCTCCTCTTAGTGCTAGACACGCACATTTGTTTTGGTTGTATTTATCCAGAATGCCTTGCGCTGTAGTCCACTTACTACTTTTGGAGCAGTCTCTGGTCTGTTTGGCATTCACATATGCACACAACCACACAAGACTTCAGTTCAACACAGGTTTGTAGACGGACCAGAATTTGCTTTTTTGGTCTGCATCAGAATTCAATTGCGCATTCTCACCTCCCCAAATGAACCAGACTTTCTAGGCAACCGAACTAGAGTTCAATTAAAGCGGACTAAACAGGGCTGGTGTGAATGCACCCTAAAAAGAACTTATTTGAACTCTATTTGGACCAGACTGGATTCTGTATAATTGGGTTTAAAATGAATGTCTTTCCCTGTTAAATTATACTGTATAAATGAACCAAACTGAATAGATTTATTTTACTTTGCATGAATTGGACTGAATATGTCTTTAATACTATGATGGACTGGCGACCTGTCCAGGGTCTACCTGCCTCTCGCCCAATGACTGCTAGAGATAGGCAGCCCCCCCTCCAAGACCCTGCCAGGACAAATGGGTATAGAAAAATGATGTCTCTAATACTTCATTGTTTTTAAAGATAAAGGTGTTTGATGTGTTAGCCCAATGGTGTTCTTGAAAGTCTCCCAAACGTAAATATATTAAAGGCATAGGGTTTTTCTTTTCATGATGATTTTGCTCAATGATTTTGATGTTTCTGCTGTATACGTGATTGATTTTTTTATGATGTAAAGCACTTTGAACTGCCTTGCTGCTGAAATGTGCTATACAAATAAACTTGACTTGACTTTCAAAATTTCCTATCAACAGTTTATTATCAATAACTGTAGAAAACCAGCAGTCAATCAATAATCAGAGAAATGTATTTAAGAAATCAATATTAATAAAAATAAAAAAAAAAACATTTTTGGGAAAGTGGGGTGAGGATGTAAGTGGTGAATATTTCATTTGTATCCCTAACTGTTTAATCGTGAAGACTAGATTGTAAAGACTACTATCCCCAGGCATTCTTATTTACCCCACTTTTTGATTGTTGCACTAAAGACCTCCTCACATCTAATCAAAGCCAAATGTTAATACTTTAAAATGATCCTCAAATGAGAACTTAATAGCTTTGCTAATTGTCAATAATCTCTTTTGCTTGTTATATGGAGGAAAAAGGAAGTCAGATACATGTCTGCCAGTATTACTATACCCACCAACCGTGATAACTGGAAAAGCTTTATAGGCCTCTCCAAGGGACCTATGTTTATTTTACCCAAATCAGTATTCTTTAACACTTAAATGCTCAAATAGTAGTTCTAAACAAGAGCAAAGGTCTAAATATGGGGGACAAACATTGAATTGCAGCAGAAATATTTTTCCTATTCCTTCTGACCTGTTATTGAACTCTGTACTGAAACACGGGAGCTAAAAAAACAAAAAACAAAACCATATTTGGACATATTCAGATTATCCCTGGAGGAATTTCTGTGCAGGTTTTAGCTGAAGCTGATGATCCCGAATGTGTATATGTGCAATCATTTCAACTTAAGTCCAAACACATGTAAAAGAGCTTTGAGCACATTTAAAAACTTGTTTCCAGTTGGCCACGCTAGCCAGAGGGACAGTGGCCCCACATTCTGTTTTTTTTTTTTTTTTTTTTTTTTTTTTTGTATATATTACCTTTTTCTTCTTTCGCCAAACCCTGCAAGTGAAAGTCTGCTTGGCAGACTCTTGACGCTCTCAGATTCCCTTGTGGGTTTTGGAACAGCTCTCTTCCTTTCTCCTCAACATTTTCTTTCTTTTCTTCTTGAGAAGAAGCAATGCCTCCATTCCATCTCTGCTTGGGGCTGTTTGGTGAAAGAGGGAGGAAAAAGAGAAATCAGACAATGATGGACACAGGAAGGAAGCAGAGAGAAGGATGAATGGTCTCACTCAGAAGCACAGTGAACCACAAACACAGCGCATGTGGTGCTCTATCATTCCTAAATAACTGCTCTGTTTATGAACCATTTGTGGCTCTGTTATCTTGTAAACTATGTTCTAGAAGAGAGGACCTGATATGAAATCCATACGGTAGCCAAACACTGCTACCACACCATTGATTGTCAAACTTTATCTTTTATCTTGTCTTTGTAAAGCTGCTGATGACAACACTTGAGGCTTGGTGTCTGTTATAAATCCTCAGCAACTGACCATTGACACATTTCACACAAAAGAAAGCCAATCCAAACATTTTCATATTTAAAAAATGGAAGTCTTTTTGTATGTTTTTAAAGACTCTTACTACCTTAACCTTCTGTGATTTCAGGACACTTTGAAACTAATTCAAATTACATCTTGGTGACAGTCTTCCTAAATGTACGCCTTCATCTCTGCTTCTTGCAGCTGTGAAAAACTTGTGTTTGAATTGTTTTCCACTTTACCTTTTGATTTTGTTCAAGTTGTAACATTACCTCTTGAAAATGTTGATTCTCTGTCTTTTAGTCTGACATCATGAAATTGCTTTCTGGGTTGAGAAAATAAAGCATGTGATGGAGAATATGTACAAGGCTGCAAAATCGTTTGTTAATTTGCAAGCAAGTTTGAATTTAATTGTATCTTTTATTAATCATAATAAGCATCATATTTAATAAAATGTCCACTCTAACATCTAGATAGTTGCATTAGCTGCAACTCCTTTGTGTCATGTTGAACAAATATAAAATCCATATAATGGCTGTGCTCTCCGCTAGATCCTATTGATCTCCAGAAACGGTTTTTGCTTTGTGTCTTCATATTGCATCTTCTAAATGACACTACCTCTGCTAGTAGAAAAGTCCTGTGTTTTTTCACTTGCAAAATACAACTTTTATATTAGTTTGTCTTCCATCAATCAGTTTAAAATGGGCAGACTCCCCGCAAACTGTCAGGAGTGATTAAATCAGAGATAGACAACTTAAGTTTCTTTTTGGGAGATTAAACAGTATATATCATAATTTTTACTACTTTTTGTTCTTGGTTGTATTTGGAGTGGAGCTCATAATCGTTATAATTGGTTTCATGTCCAAAGTTGATAAATTCCTAAAAACAAACAAACAAACAAACAAAAGGTAAATGACAGAAAGTGTGCACAAGGTAGCCGAGATTGCAGCCAAAAGTTGCTGAAAAGTGATGAAGTTACATACAAAAAACCGAATCAGTCAAAATGTAACCTCAGTCTGTCCACAACTCAAACTCTAAAAGGCCATCCACAAAATTGCCACAAAAAAGTCAATTTAAGGTAATTCTGCATATATGGTTAAAAGTGTGCTTAAAAATTATTTGTTCTGAAAAACAGTAGAAAGGTTGATTTTCAATTGTTTATGTTTTTACTGTCAATATTTGCAGGTTTTGTACCACTTAGCTATGATATAGTACAAGCTGAATACACACACCAATGTAATTGGCTTAACTTATTATTTTCTGTTTCAAGATACCTTCAATCTCCATATGCCCTTGTGAATCAACTCAATACAATAACAAGCTTTTCATCATTTTATTTAGTCACATATTATTCTGCCAACTCTGGGTCTTTCGGCTGCTTTTATCTCAGTGCAGGGAAGGTAATGAGAGACATTCCTTACCCTGAGAGACTGCTAAAATCTCACGTTTTTAATAAACAGTTTATCAGGTTTAAGCAGACAACATTTTTGGAAGCTGACCTTCCATCCTTCATTCTGAAAGAGACATGGTCAGGGAAGCAGGAAAACCTTTCAGGAAACTACCACTGGCTAACTGGCTAGCTAGAAAGAGGATTTTTAAATGCATAACCAATAGAGGTACCCAGCACCTCCAGAGGTTCTCCAGATTCCCTCTTCTTTTTCTAATCAGTTCTTTGTAGCTAATTACAGGATGAGAAAGAGCTAAAAATGAGTGAAATAAGGAACAGCTTTTCTCTCCACCAGGACATATATCAAGGTTGATGCTAGTCTTCCTCAGCCAAATAAGTCAATAAGTCATGCAAGTCATAATAACAAAAAGTCTTCTATCCTGAATGTCTATTGGTCTTTTATAGGCAGATCTACGATGTGATGACACATCATTTCAACTCAAGTATTTTATTTTATTTTTTTTTTAGTTCAGTTCAACCATAGCAAATCTTATGAATCAGATTTGACCCTGGTTGTAGCAGTTTGTCACACTGATTAATTGACATTTGCTTGTGACAGAGTCATCAAATCATCTGTTGTTTCTTTTTTTCCTTATGTTGACCATTCTATGTTTCTAACTGATACACAAGATTATTCCAATTCACTTACTGTTGTTTCCTTGCAAAGTGAGTCTTAAATTTAGCCACCAATTACCCAGCATAGCTTATGGCTTGTAATTAGCACTGCTTGCCATGTGTTTCCTTCTAACAATTTTCACTTCACTGCACTGCAGCTGTGAATGCGTATTAAATATTACAAAATGTCCAAAAGTATAGAAACTAAAAGAATAATACAGCTACAAAGTTAAATATGCCTATTTAAATTTCTCCAGATCATTATGATCTGATATATTTGAAAAGAAGTCAGCCAGGCTGTTTTAGATTTTTGAAAACTTTTACTCTTTTAGAAATATTTATCTTCAATTTATTACAGATACCTTCTTTCACCCTACCAATAAAATAAAAACTGTCCAACATCAACTGCTTCCCCAGGCAGTTTCACAGCCTTTCACACCTAAAGTCATGTGATCAAAATATCTCAGATGTAGGTCATGTAGTGCAAGAACTCATAGGTGATAACACACAGGATGGTCAGGTGGGTCATGAAACATATGTGACCTAAACTGCTCTCAAGGTGTGAATGCTCCCTGTAACAATTTAAAGAATAAACAGTATCACCAAGATCTCAGCAAAGAAATAAAACTATCTTTTATGATTATGATTGGATTTTTTAAAAATACATGATAAAGTTTATTGCTCTTTTTAATTATATAATTGTGCTTATTGTGAAGAAGCATTTTGGATTGTTATACATATGTCACAGTATTGCATCTCTGCGTTGCATTTTTATGGTGTATGAAGTTACATGGCTTAAAGGTGCAGTATGTAACTTTTACAAAAATATGTTTTTTACATATTTGTTAAAACTGTCTCTGTGTCATGATAGTACAATATGAGACAGATAATCTGTGAAAAGTTTGAGCTCCTCCACCTCCTCCCAGTGCTCTGTTGCCATCTGCAGAAATGCACTGCTTTCAGTCAGAACAACCAATAAGAGCCAGGAGGAAGGTCTATGCACTGTCAATCGCACTCATGTACGCACTGCTAAATGTGCTAATGGTGGAGAAACAACTTACCGTTACATGAAAACTGTTTATCTGCCGTCATCGGTGGACATAATAACTAACCTAAGCATTCACAAAAGGCTCCATTGTAGAAAAAAATAGCTGTAGTGTAGCAGAGAGCAAGGGAGAGGGTGTGAGCAGCACATACATGATGGTGATTGAAAGTGCTAAGACCCTCCTCCTGGCTCTGAATGGTTATTTCTGACTGAACAGTGTATTTCTGCATATGATAGTAGGATCACAGGGACAAGACAGAGGAGCTCAGTTTTTTCACAGATTATCTGATATTATACTGTCACAACATAGTGACAGTTTCAACAAATGTGTAAAAAACATATATATATATATATATATATATATATATATATATATATATATATATATATATATATATATATATATATAGATAGATAGATAGATAGATAGATAGATAGATAGATAGATAGATAGATAGATAGATAGATATACATACATATATAGTTTTTACAAAAGTTACATACTGCACCTTTAAAGTATTTAATGCTCTAGCGTCACCTTTATACACATTTGCTACTGTTACAATGCTTGATGTGATCTTCAGCTAATCTAGGCTACCTTAAAATTTTTGGGACAGGTTACAAAATGCCAGAGTTTCATAGCTCTGACACGACATATATCTGGCACACAATCGCCACCACTATGTCAGTGCTATGCTGATGTCACAGCAATGATCCAGATGTTAATTCATCTTATCTAATTCATTTTGTCTATGCAGACACTCTGTCTGCATAGCTGAATAAGCATTCACTCACCTTGGCATGGCAAATTTTGGGGAGGATTCAACTGAAGGCAAACTGACTTGCTTTCTGATTAATTCAGCTAATAATGCTTTGAGCCCTTAGGGAGACTCGATATAGAGCAGAACTTTCAGCCTGAGAAAAAAAAAACAACAACATTATTTGGTAATACACTGTAAAGTTTGCCTCCTTCATCCCAACACACACTAAATGTCACGATTAGTTGTGGTGTTGATTAACCCAAAAGCAGAGACGGTGAGTGGATTTTGTATATTTAATAAAAATGATGAACAAAAATGTACAAAAACCACAGGGAATGCAGGGAGCCAGAGCAGAACAAAGATATAAGAATCCAGGAGTGAAGGCAGCAGGGTATGATGGGGAAAAAAATCAAGTAGGTAACGGGTAAGTAACAGGAGGAACCAGCAAAGAAAGAGAGCAGGACAGGAATTTAAATGCTGGGAGTGTAAATGCTGAAACAATAGACTGGAGCTGATTGGCTAATGGTTTGCAGGTGTGAGGGAAGAGAACAGAAGGAAGACTGAGGAGAGAGAAGAGAGAGAATGACAGCACTGGGCAAGGAAGAGTAAACAGGGAACGAGGAAAATGAATCTAACAATAAAGAATAACTAGAGGCAAGGAATAAATAAACATAATAAACTAGAATAACTAAGAAAAGACTGAACTGAATGTGGCTGAGTAAATAGCAAAACTGACAGAAGATAAAACAGATGAAGCCAAATGAAATAATAACAGAATACTCAATCTAATAAACAACTGGGCTAACAGAAGGAATAAACTAGAATGGGCAAATGAAAATAAATGCTAAATGTAAAGAACAACTGAAATAAGAAATAACTGAACTAACAGGGAATATAAGAACTCAAGGAATATAATACAAGGAAATAACAGAAGCAAAAGTCCAAAAGAACAAGGGATCATGACACTAAATTGAATATACTGTATGTGACAGGAAATGACACTTATAATGCACTTGCTTTCTTCACATTTAGACCCAGCTTAAATGTGCTTTTAGATATACCAATATAGGTAGCATGATAAGAATTAGTTGTAGTAGATATTTTTGTAACAATTACATTAATTAAATAATTACTAACTACAGTTCATAAATAACAATTAAATAATTGATAAGAATTAAAAAAATTGTATGTTAATTTTTTACATTCCATATTTACCTTATTCAATGCTTCTGGAGATAAGATAATGGATTATTATGGCTTCATTACAAAAAATATATGTTGACTGCGCCACACTTGCTTTTATGTGGAAGGATGATTACACATGTTCTTGCAGCACTGAATAAAATTTATACACAAGACCTTTCCACTGAAGAGTCTACAACTGGAAACAGACTGAATGTTGAATGTGGGAATGAGGCAGTGGGCAGTAGATTTTCATCTAATTATATTGCTCATTAAAGATTGTTAGTGCCGTTTATGGTTGCCCCACCCCCTCCAAGTGTTACTGTGCTGCACTGTAGGCCTTTCAAATCACTGTAGGGAAAAATGCACCTCATGGCTTTTAAACTGGCTTGTATCTCTCATTTACACTGATGCTTTCTTTATTTTTGTTTTTGCCCTCTGGTAGCTAGAGACCTCACAGTATTTTGCCATGTAAGCTGTCTAGATAATGTGTCCGCTACTGGGCTATTATTCAGACTAACAGGGGAAAACCAAGTGCAGCATCAGGACATAAAGTCTGGAGGTTGTTTGCATATGATGAAGAGGAGCTGATCGTGCTCATAAATGCTGTCATAGGTGACTGTGTGTTTATTTGTATGCAGAACTTTTGGTGCTGAGCTGTGTTGATATGTACTGACAGTTTAATCAGCAGCAGGTTAATCTGTGTGTGTTTTCATTCTGTCGTGTAGAAAAGAGTATTTTCCAAACACATAAGGACCAAAGTAATGACAAAAGAATGCCGGCGAGGAAGCGCATGGGAGAGAGCAAATGCATGAAACTAAAAATGCAGAATTGTAACAAAATGTATTTGTACCATTAAATATATATATTAAAATGCTGTATCAGTTCTATTGCAGCTCTAAAGGGCTGCACACAACATTTCCCCAAAAGTCTTTTGGATTAAGTTGTTTTGTTTTTTTTGGCAAATGTCAATCTGGCCTTTGTACAGAAGCGTATTACTTGTGACAGAGGAAAGTAAATTTTCAAACTCTCACGTTATAATGTGATAATTATATTGTATAAACGTGATAATATATTGTACAAACATGATACTATATTGTATAAACGTGATAATTCTATTGAACAAATATGATAATTCTATTGAACAAACGTGATAAGTATATTGTATAAACGTGATCGTTATATTGTATAAACATGATAATTATATTGTACAAATGAGATAATTATATTGTATAAATGTCATAATTTCTTCCTAATGGCAATACACTTCTGTAGTAGTGTGCTTTTAGTGCATGCATAGAATAAAGGCTAGTACAATGTCTAATGGGAGTTGATCAAGTTTTACTTCATGCTTGGGCTAAGACATGAAGAATGGAAGCATATTTTTGTCACGGAAGAAAATAAATTTTTGAACACTGTCACGTTATAATATAATAATTATATTATAAAACGTGATCATTGCATAAATGTGATATGTATATTGTACAAACGTGATAAGTATATTGTATAAACGTGATAATTATATTGTATGAACATGATCATTTCATCCAGACGGTGGCAGTAGTATTGACTGCATTGACGAGACTCAATCATCGGAAGAAGTTGACATATTAGCTTAATCTGGGAGGCACGTTATGAGAAATGAATGGCTAATAAAAATATGGATAACCCTTTGGGAGATAGGCACCAGCCCCACTCGCGACCTTGCAAGGATAAGCATGCTAGATAATGAATGGATGGATAGCCCTTTGTTGCTATTCCTACAGAAACCACTTTGTACAACATTAGGTCCAGGATTTACATAAACGGGCAGCATCAGCTGCCTCTTTTGGCTTCATTCCAATGTTTGTACAATATAATTATTACGTTTGTACAATATATTATCATGTTTGTACCATATAAGTATGACGTTTGTACAATTATCACATTATAACGTGAGAGTGTTTGAAAATTTATTTTCCTCTGTGACAGCAATACACGTCCATACCTTTGTGTTCTTTTAGGTCAGCAGAGGATTTTGCCTTGAAACTCTGCCACAGAAGACTTTTTTACTTTTTTGTTTGTTTGTTTTAAAATCATCAACACTGACCTTAACTGAGGCAGTTAAGAACTGTAGTGCTTTAGATGTTCTGTTTTTTGTGACTTTCTGGATGATTCTTCAGTGAGCAATTCTGATAGGCAGGGCTCAGCTTACCACTCACAAACCTTAGAAATGGTTTTGTAACCATTTCCAGGCTTCTAGATTTTAAATTGACTGAATTTCTGTCTGACTGCCCCAGGGCAACTGTTGCTACAATCCAGTAGCTTGCCACCATCTGCGTGTGAATGTGTGTGTGAATGGGTAAATGACTGAATGTAGTGTGAAGCACTTTGGGGTCCTCTGGACTTGATAAAGCGCTATACAATTACAGGCCATTTACCATTTTAATTTATATCAAGCCTTTCCATTCATACTGACCAAAGCGCTTTACACTACAGCCATATTCACCCATCTGCACCCACAAACTCACACACATTTATACACAGATCAGAGGCAACTTGGGGTTAAGTTCCTTACCCAGGGGTACATAGATATGTGACAGGAGGAACCTGGAATCATATCTACCACCTTTTGAATGCAAGACGATGCCACAGTGCAACAAGAGTACAGAGTGCATCAAGCAATATTGGTCATTCTGACTTTGTTGCTTCTCTGTTCTTGAGTTTCTTGAGATTATGACATGGCATACTGCTTTTTAGGATCCTTTAGTCTACTTCATTTGATCAGAGAGGTTCTACTCAGGTGATTTCTTGACTGGCCTGAAAGTAATCAGACCTTGGCTGGGCTGGTGAAGTTGCTTTTAGATTTCCAAAATGCTCTGTTTATCACAGGTAGTTCATAATTTAACAAGTGTCAATTATATTTTCAAATTGTTCAAAGTTTGTTTATATGGTATTCCACCCTTAAAAGAGAACAATAATTGAAACGTGCTTTTTGTGTTTGCTCAGGTAATCTTTGTCTGGTATTATAATAGGTCAAATGGTCTGAAACATGTAAATGTGACAGAAAAGCAAAAACAGAAGAAATCTTTAAGTGGGGAAATACTTTTTCACAGCACTGTACTTGAACAACAATACGGAATTAGTTATTGCTCTTCAACTACATGAGATTTGCTGAGACTTCAAACTAAATGAAGATCTGAGTAAAGTTCTAAACACAGGTTGATCGTGCAGCCATATAAATAATGTATATTACCTTTTCTAACTGTTTGACAGAAAGAGTGGAAAAATTAGGAATACCCCAAAAACTGATAAACGTACACACAATTCAGCAAGAAAAGCAAGTAGGAGACAACAAAAGGCAGGAGAAAGTCCCATGAGACCCATTGTGTCCAGTGCTTTTACTGTAGTGATGATGCACCATGCTGCTGGTCCCCTTCTCTCATTAAAGCTTTATGAACCAAGCTTAGTGCACGTTTTATTACAATGACGCCACTGTCTGGCACATTCCAGCCTTGCGGCAGGCTGGTGTTAGTGGAGGGGGTTGTAAAGAGACAGTCCCACAGAGACATAGATCATAAGGGGAAATGGTGGAAGTAAAAAAAGGGATGAGAATGTTTGGAATGCAAAAAAGCCACAATAAAAAACATAGGAGTTAAGAAAAGTAGAGAATAAAGAATAAAATTCAAAGACCTAAGGAAAGATTGTCTTTTGTTCTGTGGTTTGGGCTGCAGGCTCACTGGTTATGGGGGGTTTAGACTGTCAGAGATAGCTTTAATGGGGACCCAGGGGGCTGATAAAACAAACATTTTAAGACACTTCAGTTATTAAATTAAGGTCAAAGGAGTTCAGCTCAAATCTTTTTTTTTTTGTTCAGTCAGTGAAATGAAGTTCTTTTCTTTTCCGATTAATAAGAAATCCACTGTTTGCAATATTTTTCTTTTTTCAGAGAGGGGTTGGGTGGAGTGACAACATAAACCAACTGCAGGACTTTAAGAACAGAGAATGATGTAATCTTTTTCAAATAGCAATATTAACATACAGCAATATTCAAACACAAGCTGATTCACTGAAGGACTGCACAGTCTTAACACTCACAAAACATGTGCAAAAAGGAGATAACACATATGTGTAATTCACAGAGCCACACCAACTAGGACCATGATCAGCTTGGACTTTGAAAATAGGACTCTGATGGCTCCCATTGGGGTTGAGAGCGCATTTTGTATGCTTCCCTCAGTTTAGTCCAGAAATCAAGGATCTTTTTTTCAGTTGTAAAGTAGAACAACAGAGGGGAAAAATCAAGACAGAAAATATATTTCCGTTTTGTTTTTTTGTTTTTCTACTTCAACATTATATCTCAAATTATAGTGTATTCTCCTTGTTCTTTAAAATCAAAGTCAGAGTCAGAGTTCCCAGTTGTAAACACAACAAGAACGCCCTCTGATGTCAGAACTGTGACTGGGAAGGTTGGAGCTGCAATCTGGATTTTTGCATGTAACCTGGCTGCCGCAGATATAGAATACATTGAAATTTGCAGGTCTAAGCTTTTCATGAACAAGTCTGATGCTGATTCAATACACTTTATACACCAGTGGCACACACAGTGCTCTAAAATCGAACTGTGAACACGTTCCTTCTGTGTTTGAATTTAGAAAATTGAGAGAAATACCTTGCCATTGGAACATATTGCGAATACATACAAAGGTCAAGTCCCACTGTTTTTTGGCTTGTAAATAAGATGTCTCAAGTTGGATGTGACGCAGTGCATAAGCATTGTGGAGACTATATGTAATAATGGTTCAACCCTATTTCTAACTTCAGTCAGTGTTTTGTATGAATATTTTAAATTGGGGAAACGTTCCCCTCATTTTTTGCAGTCTGTCTGTACATCAATACCCGTTACATCTGGTGTTGATTTGGAAATGTCATCTCAAACTTATTTCCTTACTGATAAAGTGAGATGTTGTTCTTGCAGTTTTGAGGAGTGTCTCTGCACTGCATATATTAAGAGGAGGGAGCTTGCTGTGAGGAAACATTTTTCTTGTTCAGTCATCTTTTTACTTGATATGTTTGTTGCTAAAAGTCATTTTAAATTTTGAAGAAAGGAATTTTTAACCAGTTTGCACACAGCTAGACATGTTTGTGACATATTGCATGAATGAATATTGTGGTAAGTGAAGCTAGTAATACAAAAGCAGTCTTCCAGTTTATTCCCTATCCCCAAATCACTGACTGCAGACCTGATTCAGAAAAAAAGGAGGTCTTATCTGGACCCATATCAATTTTGATGCCATATTTTTTTTTACCACAAGTGCTTTAGTGTCTGTCTCTAAATAAAGAAGACTTGAGAGGGGCCCAGAGAAGTTTTGTATCAGACTAAATGGACCCAATGTCTTTTCCATCCAGTATCCATCACGCTTATCCATGCAGGGTCACAAGGGGTGCTGGTGCCTGTTTCCATCGGTCATCAGGCGAGAGGCGGGGTACACCCTGGACAGGTCGCCAGTCCCGATGTCTTTTCTTTCTATGGGATGTTTAAGACCTGTTGTGTGATGTTCTGAGACAGCAAAGAGCGTTAAACTTTGGAATATAAAGAGTTACTCTGAAATTAAGCACAACAACACAGTTTTGCTCTACAAAAAGGGGATTCCAGGATATTCCCCTGTTGCATAATTAACTTTATGACATGACAAAGATTGCCTCTGCCATCAAAATATGCAGGCATGGAAAACACTTATTGCTTATAAAATAATAAACAGAAACTTTTAAACACCTTAATGACACTAAAACTTCTTCTGAAAATTATTTTTCCCCTTGTTATACCTTCTACATTGAAACCTGATAACACCTATGTATGGTGTGTTTGCTGACTGGAGAAAGATTTTTGAGTTTCTGAATGCCCGGACACTGGTCGGGGTCAATCAAGCTGAAAACTGGCTAATCACCATCTCAATCCATCTCTAGGACACTCCTTGTTTTTATTTCTCTAGTTAGATCTTTGCCTCATTGTTGTCACTGTTTGTTCTTTGGTTTTTACCATGGCTTTTTTAGTCTTCCTGAGTGTTTGACTGTTTTTGTGTTTACTTGGTTCAGCCTATCAGTGCAGCTCCTGTTTTTAAATTTGTTGTCACTATAAAACTTTTTCTGACTCTTGCCTGAGATTGATAATTAAACTCTTTCATGTTCAACAAATCCATTTGAGATGATTTGAACTTTGTGACATGGTGCATTTTCCTACTGAAAGTATCCATCAGGAGATGGGTACACTGTGGTGATAAAGGAAAGGGCATGGTCAGCAACAATACTCGACGAGACAGTGACATTAAAAACTGGCTGCTCAGTTGTTACCAAGTGACACATATTAGGCAAAGAAAAATGCTCTTATAGTTTCGGTTTCTAGACTCATTGGACAAGGCAATCTTTCTTCTGTCTGTAATTTCCAGTTTTGGCGTGGCTTTGTGAACTGTAACCTTAGTTTTCACCTAGTGTTCTTCTGCCGCTGTAGCCCTTCTTTTTCAAGGTTCAGCATAGTGTATGTTCAGGATGGTATTCCAAATATGTTGGTTGCAACAAGAGGTTACTGGAGTTCTATTGCCTTTCCACTATCTCAAACCAGTCTGGCCACTTTCTTCAGAGAACTACAAGCCATTTTTATCCCCAATTGACACTCAATGAATATTTTCAGTTTTCAGACCATTCTCTGTTAACCCGAAAGATAGTCGTAGATCACCAGTTTCTGATATACCAAGACCAGCCTGTCTGGCACCAACAAATATGCTGCAGTCAATCTCACTCAAATTCCCAGGCTGGTCAGTTTGAACTGCAACAAGTCATTTTTGCCAAGTTTAGATTTTTATTTATATTAAACAAATACTTTTCAAAAGTGCCCTGGAAAACATAAACAACAGTACAAGTAACCATGATAAGTTCCAACTATCATAATACATGATCAACCTATTGACTATAATAGCATCATACAAAGCATTTACAATCAGATGTTTCCACTTCAAGTCACTGAGGAGCTCTTTGAAAATGTTTAAAGAGGCCATTGTGAAGAGTTCCTGGCATTTGGCAGATGATATTTAAATGCCTTTTTTTAAACTCTAAATGGACTTTGGGCAATGACAAAAGGAGCACATCCTGGGACCAACAACTGTAACCACCAGAATTTTCTGATGAAGATATGAAAACAAATGTTCCAAAATAGCCTTGTAGATTAACACATAATAGTGCTTTATCCTGTGAGTATACAAGTAAGGCCATCCAACAGAAGCATATAACAGACAATGGTGTGCAAGTTTTTAAAATGTGTAACATATCTCAGAGCCCTGTGGCAAACAGTATCTACAGCATGGCTCTGAGAAGTGGTGTGTATATAAATCACATCATCATAATCCAGAGCAGACAGAATAAAGCAGCAACAAGCCTCTTTTTGGAATCAAAAGACAAACAGGACTTACAACTCAAACTTTTTCACCAACATCCCAATGTGAGGTTCAAAAGAGAGGGAATCATCAAGAAAAAAAGCAAAATATTTGTACTGACAGACACAAATTAATCTGGTTCCCTGAATAGTGGTGATTGTTCAAAGGTTATGCGATTTAGATTTTGAATTTGAAAACAGCAGGAATTTTGTTGGATGCCTAAACACATTAACTTGCTGTCATGTGACTGGGTGATTGGTTATATGGGTTAACCCAATTTAACAAGTGTATCTAATAAAGTGGCTGGTGTGTATATACTGATTATCTTTTGTCTTCAGTTTTATATTGTTAACTTCTAACTGACACTGCTTTTTATCTGTTCACTGCTATCAAAGATAAGAAGGTGTAATTTTTCCCTACTTGTTCAGTGTAATTATATATCCCTGCTGGTTGTCAGCTTTAATCCTTTACACTGTCATTTTAATTTTAGATTTTTTTATAAATCAGTGTATTATAATTTAATTCCTCAGTGATTTACTTCAGAATAAGTAAGTAATTCAGTGATGACTCTTTTCTGCTTTGTGAAAAATGAACACCTTTCAGTCTCATCTGTTCACCTGTCTCTTATCCTCAGAAACATTAAAATACATGCAGAGGCTTTGTAAAAACCAAGAAGAAAGTCACTTAGGATGGTATGACTCAGCAGCAACTGAATGACGCACGCTGAGTACAGCTCATATGCAAGTTCTCTGAATTGAAGACATTTAGCTCCTGTCATAATCTAAGACTAAATCCCTGCCTTATCGCCGGCTGGGTGCAGAGGCCATGGCTTTGTTTAATTGCCACAAGCCGAACCGTCAAAGCTGCATTTCCCTCAGTGTTTACCCCCACTGAGGCTTATAGCTGATAATGGAATTACTCTCAGTCCCAGGAGGAGAAGGAGAAGAAGAAGGAGGGAGGGTAGGGGAAAAGAGATGAGAGAGAGTGGATGGTTGAAGCTGGAAGAGAGGATGAAGGGAGTCTGCCTTCTTCTTAAAAACAGAAGAAAGGATCCAGGGATATAGATGATGCAATGTAGAAAAAGATTAAAAAAGGAGATGGAGAAGAAAAAAGCTTTTGGAATCATGAGCAGTTGTTGCTAAAAGCGAAGCCTGCAGTCTTTTTGTCTTGGTGTTTACTCCTTGATGACGTATCACAGGGAAGAGGGTGAATAATAATGCAGGACAAAATCAGAATACAACAACAAAAAAAAAACCTGCTTGAAAGAATCTGCCTGAAAGGATAAATGTGGCCAAAGAGAGTAAAAGAAAGGGAGGAAAATAAGATGATAAACGATGATGGTGGTGGACGAAAACATTGTGGAAAATAAAAAGTTGATACCTTTTTAGACCTCATTCTCAGACTTGACAGTTTTAAAATAAAACTCCATGCTTTTTTTTGCCTTAACTCAAATCTTTTTAACTTTTTGCTATGCATGTGTGGTCCTGTCAAATGACTCCATCTTTAAAATGTGCAAGGGTTTTACATCTTCAGGTCTGTTTGTGTTCAAGGAAAGCTCTTAAGGACATTTAGCTCTAATCAGATGCATCTAAGTCAGTCAGTTCTAGTTGATGGGGACAACCTTTTTTATTTTAAACAAGTCTGAAATTTGCTGGCTTGTGGGCAGCACATGCACATTTCAACACATGCACGTGCAAATGTTTGCACTTGGAATTTATTTCTTTATTTATTTGTACTTGATGTTGTCATACAGATGAGATTTTCCTTCTGGTGCCATGAATCTGCTTCGTTTCTGAGATAGATTTGATTGATGCCGTTTCAATTTCTGTGGAGGTTAAAAAGGTACTTTTGAATTTCAGGCACATACACTATTTAAAATATGCAGTTTGTGGGTCTAATTAGGAAAGAGGAGGTAGTGTAGGGCAGACACAAGCTGAAGTAGTAGCTCATTAAAATGGTTGGCATATTTAAACATATTCCACAGAGCGAATTTAATTAAGACCCATGTGTTCTGAATTCTCCCTCTCTTGGTCTTTTTCTGCAGAACCCATTTGCAAAATCAAAAGAAGTTTTTAAAAGTTTTTTTTAATCTTTAATTTGTGTCACCCAGTAAACTTTAAATTTTAGTTTCTTTAATTTTCTCTTGGTCTTTTTCCAATTTCATCCAATTTTCCATCTTGATCATGTCCTTCCCTGTTTCCCCCTTTCTTCTCATCCTTCATCACATCAGTCTGTTCACAGTATTCAAGGGGGGTCTTTGCCATCTTTGGCCTTTACGACAAGCGGTCAGTGAACACGCTGACGTCATTTTGTGGAGCCCTGCACATCAGCCTGGTGACACCCAGCTTCCCCACCGAGGGCGAGGGGCAGTTCACGCTGCAACTCCGGCCGTCCATTAGAGGAGCTCTGCTGTCCCTGCTCGACCACTATGACTGGAACCGATTTGTCTTCCTATATGATACAGACAGAGGTAAATACACACAGACAAGTATATCTAATAATGTGTCAGACACAGAGATTTTTTTAACGTATTGCTCAGTGTTGTCATTACATTTAGAAATTTTTTACGGATGTAACAGAACTTAAATACTTGATATTTTGAAAGTACATTGCACATTTTGGTGTGGTAGTATTACTTACTTATATAACTTTAACTACATTTTGCAAACACAATGACTTGTCTTGAAGAGAAAAAGGAAATCATTTCCTTTGGTTCTATCTGCCAAAAAATTAATGTCAGTGCCTGCAAAATTGTTTGTACTGTTTGAAACTTTACATATTTTGTCACATTAAAACCACAAACTTCAGTGTATCTTGTTGGTATTTTATGTGGCAGACTCACATAAAGCAATGCATAATTGTGAAATGGAAGGAACATGATCCATGGCTTTAAATTTTTTTTGTTTGTTTGTTTTGGGGTGTGTTTTCCAAATGAAAATCTGAAATGTTGGGCATACATTTGTATTCAGCCTCCCTGAGCCAACCTTGTAGAACCAGGTTCTGCTGTTTTTTTCTCCAGGTCTTTTGGGGTATGCCGCTACTAAATTTGTACGTCTAGAGAGAAAAATGTTTAACCATTTACTTTGCAAAATTGCTGAATCTCAGTCAGACTGAATAAAGTGCATCTGTGAACATCAATTGTAAAGGCATAGATTCACACTAAAATGTTGGTTTGAACTTTAACTGGGCCATTCTAACACACTATTATGCTGTGATCTAAACCATTACAGTGTAGCTCTGGTTGTATGTTCAGAGCAGCATCTAACAGATTTTCTGAGCTCCATCTTCCCATCAACTTGGACCAGCTTCTCCTGTCCCTGCTGAAAAAAAGCATGCACACAGCATGATGATGCCACTACCTTGTCTCCTCCCACCAGAACCCATTTTTCCACAAGTCCATTGTGTTCTCCATGGCTTGTGGTAAACTTCAAAGGGGACTTCTAATGGCATACTTTCCACAGTGCTCTTATACATAGTTCAGGTTTATGGAGTGCACAACCTTGAAGCTTCCTGGTGCTGGTTGTTAATGAATATTCTCTTAACAAACATCTAAGGCCTTTAAAGAACAGCTGGGTTTTTTGGGAGGTTATTTTGCTCACAGTTGTACTCTATTTACAAATTAATGGACCTCTAAGAGCAAATGGTTGCACTGAAGTTTATTTAGGAGTGTCAGAGTAAAGCATACATATATATCAACACTTTTCAGATCTTAATTTGTAAAATAATTTAAAAAAAACTAAATCATATTTTGTGTTGTTTTTTACATAAAATATAAATAAAGTATATATGTAATAAGTAATAATATACAAGAAATATTCATCATAGTTTGTTGTTTTAATGTGGCAATTTAGTATAAAGTTTTACCTTTTTGTTGTACTTGAAAGAATGTTCATTATCCAAATCATAATATAATTTGATAATATATCATTTGTAGTCCTTTCATTAATAGAGATTAAAAAACCTTTAAGCATCACTTTAATTTAAAAGCCTCCAAATGATTTTAGATCTTAATTGTAAGCACTGCTGTAATTGGTATTCTGTTCTATAACTCTGCCCTTATTCAAATACTCAGCTCTGGGAGATTGAAACAGATTCCCAAATTCATTTGGTGTGACACCACAAATTGGCTATTCCTTGGATTTGAAAACTGAGAACAATTTCTGTTTCAATTGTTCCAAATGAAAGTTCCATTAAACTCTCAAGGTTAATCTGAGTGAAATTCAAATTCCATGAAAGGAGAGAGAGAGAGGTTGTGCCAATGGATCTAAATTGGCTTTTCTAAAGCTACAGAAATAAGGGTGTAATTTGTCTCATTTCAGCAAAAAGCAAGAGTTTGGCCCCAATTCCTCAAGCGTTCACCTGCCTTTAATTTAAGCATGCAATCACAAAGTATGCGTAAGTTAGCAGGAGCAGGAACAGATTAGGCCCCCAGCCGTAAGCCATTGTCATGGGTATCCTTGGGACACTTTCTCTCTTTGGTATACATGCATGCACACACAGACAAATTCCCTGCCACGAGGAGTGAAACACAGGTCAAACATGACGCAAAGTCCCCACAGACCACTGTATGGTTGTGTGTTAGGAGTATTAGAGCACTGCACAGTGTGTAAAGATGTGTGGGCTCTGTCTGTGTCTCTGCCAATTTCCATGTGGTCCAGGTTGTCTGGGTTATGACCCAGGGGAGTAGATAGAGAAAGAGGAAGGAACGAGGGAATGAATCAAGTTGGTGGGGCAGCCAAAATCATGGAAAATACATGAGTCATGGGAGGAGATACACAAGGTGATGGGGATGAGGAGAAGGCAGAGGTGGATGTGTGGCTAGAGAGGGGAGGTAGAAGAAAGATAACAGAAAGGGCAAACAAGAAGAGTAAAAGGACAGACAGGATCACAAGCCCCAGGGGATGCACTGTAGGAAGAAGGGGGGCAAGGATTCAGAAAACAGGGAAAGGAGGGAGAATCAGAGAAAAGGATAGATTGAGAGAGTTTGGACTGTACTCACCCGTGACTCGGCCAAGGCAGGACCCTTCATTATAGGCTCCCATCAGGCCCTGCTGCCGGTAATGTGCTGGAAAATGGGCAGTAACACTGTTATCTGTTTTATGTCCCCTGCTCTGCTCTGCTCTGCTCCACTGATAGCCTGCTGACACATGCATTCCCACACAAATATCCATGTTCCCACATAATTGCATGCAAAGACAAATGCAACGCTCACACATAAATGCATACATACATCAAAGTGTGCATTGACTTACTTCAAGAAAATGGATGCATGTAAACCAGTGACAGCATCTATACATACAATACATTTATAACATGCACACATAAGTCACAGAAAAATGTGGCTCTAAATTGCAGCGAAAGGGTTAATCTGCACATCCACACCAAATCCATTATCAATGCTATGCTCAAACATAGCAAATGCAGAGAAAATGACTACATTTCAACTACTCAACTATAAAAACTTAGAAGAAATTATAAATCAGTTAAGTTCCTCTTCCTGCTGTCTTGATATCCTACCTACAACCTTCCATAAGAAATTTCTGCCTTTCATTGCATCTGACCTGATTCAAATAGTAAACTCATCCCTCTCATCAGGTGTTTCCCCCCAGGCTTTAAAAGCAGCAGTTATTAGACCACTGATAAAAAAGATCAATCTGGACAAATCACATCTGCAGAATTACAGGCCATTCTCTAACCTTCCATTTACCAGCAAAATTATTGAAAAAGCTGTGTTTCAACAGTTAAATAGTTTCTTAACAATGACAAACTGCTTTGATGTTTTGACTGTGGCAGAACCACAGTGTTGGTTCTGCTGGAGCTCAGCGCAGCATTTGACACTGTTGACTATGATATATTATTGAAGCAATTGGAGAGCTGGGTCAGACTCTCTGGTACAGTACTCAATTGGTTCGAATCCTACCTAAAGAACAGGGATTTCTTTGTGTCAATAGGTAACTTCTAATCAGACAGGACAAAAGTACATGCGGGGTATCCCAAGGTTCAATCCTGGGACCCCTTCTAATATCTACATGCTCCCTCTAGCTCAGGGTATAACAAGAAATAAGATTAGCTACCATAAGTAGTCAGATGATACACAGCTACATTACGACACCAGGTAACTTCGAACCCATCCAAGCACTGAACAGATGCTTAGAACAAATCAATGTGGGATGTGCCAAAACTTTCATCTGCTGAACAGACACAAAACTGAAGTTATTATTTTTGGACCTAAAGAGAAGCAATCTAGAGTCTGCATGCAGCTTTCGTTATTACAGCTAGAAACTAGCGATCAGGCCCGAAAACTGGGTGTAGTGATGGACTCAGACCTGAACCTATAGAGACACATAAAGACAGTTACAAAGTCAGCCTTCTATCACCTGAAGAACATTTATAGGATTAAAGCACTAATGTCTCAACAAGATCTAGAGAAACTCATCCATGCACTTACCTTTAGTCACATTGATTACTGCAACAGTGTCTTCACAGGTCTGCCAAAAAAGTTAGTCAGACAGCTGCAGCTGATCCAGAACGCTGCTGCTCACGTTCTCACTAAGACCATGAAGATAGAGCACATCACCCCAGTTCTAAAGTCCTTAAACTGGCTCCCTGTAGCTCAGAGAACAGACTTTAAAAATACTTCTGTTAGTTTATAAATCACTAAACGGCTTAGCACCAAATTACATTAAAGACGTGTTGCCACTGGATCAACCTTCCAGACCACCCAGGTCTTCTGGTTATGGTCTACTCTGGATACCCA
Organism: Anableps anableps; assembly: GCA_014839685.1. Classification (NCBI taxonomy): domain Eukaryota; kingdom Metazoa; phylum Chordata; class Actinopteri; order Cyprinodontiformes; family Anablepidae; genus Anableps; species Anableps anableps. Next base: position 19,183,608 of record CM026068.1, on the reverse strand, counting down.
GAACCAGAACTAAATGTGGAGAGGCAGCACATATGCTCCACAAATCTGAAACAAACTTCCAGAAGACTGGAAAACAGCTAAAACACTGAGTTCCTTTAAATCAAGGCTAAAAAGCCAGCTGTTTAGAAGCGGCCTTTGACCCATTACAACAGAAACATTGACCAACATATATGATGTGTATTGATGTCTTTAATGATGGATAAAATGTATTGTTTGTTACTGGTCTCACAACTGGTGACTGTTTGATGTGTTTATGATGTTTTTATGCTTTCATGTTGTAAAGCACTTTGAACTGCCTTGTTGCTGAAATGTGCTATGGAAATAAATTCGACTTGACTTAAACAGACATGCATTTATTTTACTACAAGAACACCTGTTTTTTACTTCCCTATAGAGGCAATGTAGGTTAGGCGCCAGACTTAGAATTCATTTTGTGTTGTGTGTGTCCATTTATGTCAGGAGATAAAATGCCAAGGTTTTTTTAGTTTTATATGCAAGTGACTTTAAGTTAAATGTTTAGGTTTTTCTGTTCTATCTCAGTGCAAAAATATCAGGATAAAGCACCTTGCAAGAGCTTTCATAGAGCTTAAATATTTTGTCACATTACAATCACAAACTTGAGTAAAATGTATTTTATGTGACAGACCAACAAAAAGTACCTGTCTTTGTGAAGTGGAAGGAAGATAATACATGATTAAAAAAAAATATGAAGTGTGTTGTGCATTTGTATTCAGTTTTCTTTACCACTAAATAATATTTCTCGCAAAAAAATTCCCATCAGAAGTCACCTAATTCATAAATACAGTTCCCCTTTTTGTACTTTAATCTCAGTATAAATCCAAGTGTTCTGAGAAGGCCTCAGAAGTTTGTTAGAGAATATAAGTGAATGCACAGCATACTAAAAAACTCTCCATAAATCTGACCTTTCTGGAGGACTGGCAAGAAGTAAGGCCTTGTTGAATCAGACCATTAAAAGTCTTTTTTAAAAGTTGCCACAAGCCCTATCGGGGATAAAGCAAATACGTATGTGGAAGAAGATATCTGGTGTGGCAGAAAGCTAACACAGCGCATAACACGTACTAAACCACCTCCACACCAAAACATGGTAGTGGCAGCATTATGGTGTGGTAATGCTTTTCTTCACGCGGGACAAGAACCTAATTGTAGTTGATGGGAAGATGGAAATCTTGGGGGGAAAGCCTTTTACAGGCAGCAATAGACTTGAGACTGGGGTAGAGCTTCATCTTTAGTAAACGTAAACTTACAGACAGAGCTATAATTCAAACTCTTCTCCTCAAGAACTGGTGTCCTATAACTTTTAGATGTGGCTCTGCTTCAATATACCTGAATCAAATATTCAAGTCATTAGCAGGCTTTGTAGAACTTGACTGCATTCTCAAGACAGTTAAGATATTTCATTCAGGTAGAACTCTTTAGAGGTTTAGATTCTCACATTCAGAGACTAATATCATCACATTTTACTTTGTAAAATACCACAAGCTCAGCTACATTTGGATGAACATCATGGATTAATGTCAGTTTTCAGGTTTTGCAACATATTTGCCATTGGAGTTTGGTCTGGACTTTGACTTGTCCATTCTAACACATGAAATTGCTTTGATCTAAACCAGAGGTGTAAAAGACACTGGCGTTCTCAAAACCTTTAGATGTGTCTTTGGTCCAGTACACTACCAATTGCAGTATGGACTGTATACAAATACATGCCACACTTTACAGATTTTTATTCTTGAAAACCATGTATCATTCTCCTTCCACTTCACATATATGTGGTACTTTGTTCAGGTCTCAAAAAAGGAAATCTATAGCACAATGGCTTAAAGTAAAAAAAAAAAAAAAAATCAGTCTTATTCCAGACCTCAAATTGATTAAAAGCTGTTCCAGGACCTCAAGAGAGTGTTGCATTTTTAAAGTTTGCAAACCTCAACAAGCTGAAAAGTAAAACTGCACTATTTAATGATTATGTGTATTTAGTTTTATCATAGATTTTCCATTTGGATTTCATCCTTGTTTAATAAATCACATTTGGAATTTTTTTGTGTTTTGTGTTGTACTCACAGGGTTAGATTGAAAAGACTTAAGAACCTGGTAAAAATTATATGAGTTTCATTATGTCTTCATACATAAATCTGTAGAGTTTAGGTCAATCATATAAGAGAGCACTGTTTTTTCAAGGTTTCTTTAATCATTTTCAACCCCACTTTAAAATCCCCCTTTGCTTGGAGAAATGAAAAGGGTTTGCAAGTTGTTCTCCTTTGGAAAGCCTTTGTTTATTTCAGATCACAAGCAGAGATTGTTTGTAAAATACATCTACTCAGCTTCCAAGCTACCGCATCTACCATGTAGCAGCATTAATTCTCTCTTTGTCTCCTTCTGTTTCCAACTCTCTGTTGTTTAGGTTATGCAATACTGCAGGCAATTATGGAGAAAGCGGGGCAGAATGCATGGCAGGTCAGAACACACACTCACACACAAAAAGAGACATTCTTGGAAACCTGCCAGAAAGCACACTTCTTAAGCAAGATGATCTCATAGAGCATACGCACTGCACAGTCATTCACAGACATACACACATTGTAAATTTGCTCATCATTTTCTTGTTTGACCACACTCTCCTAAGATGCTGATGTTTTTATGAATATGTGAATATGTGTAAAAACAGGTGAGCGCAATCTGTGTGGAGAGTTTCAACGACGCAGCGTACCGCAGACTCCTGGAAGACCTGGACCGTCGACAGGAGAGGAAATATGTGATTGACCTGGAGCCTGAAAGACTACAGAGCATCCTAGAGCAGGTAACATCACTGGTAAAAACTAACTCTATCGACTGTCATGCGCTGCATTTGCAAACTACAGATGAGTTCATGCATGAGAGTAAGAGTACCAGAGCCAGGAAGGTTATGGGGGACTTACAAGATACAAAGATACATTTAAAAGCTTTTAATGATGCATTTGAGACATGCTTTTTTTATGGGAGTGGTATAAACATGAAACAAAACTTCAATGAAATTTAAGAACGATAATTGGGTGCACAAGACTGAATTTATGGTGGATTTTCTCTGATCCAAACAGGATTAAAAAAAAAAATACATTTACTGGCTCACATATATTTATAGATCCCCATTAATATTTGGCTAAATGTCCTATAGCAAAGTTACAGAGACACCATGTGCTTTTTGTAGAGCTCAACAAGCTGCTGGCATAATTCTGGCTGGATATTTAGCCACTCTTTTCAGAAACAGTGGAGCTCATTAAATTGAACGGTTTTCTACAACAAACTATTTTAGAATAGGATATTCAGTTTTAAAAAGAATTGAAATCCAGGCCGTTCCGACTGACTTTTTCCACTCCTAAAACAAATGTGGTGCGTACTTTTGATTTGTTCTGTTGAACACCTAGTTGTGTCCGAGATTTAACTGGTTACTTGTTGATTGAGGGACTTGGAGATAGTCCTTTTTCCACTCACTTATGCAATGCAGTACCACCGGCAACATGAAATTATCTCCACCACACATGAAACTTGGTACGGCGTCTCCAGTAATGTTGCGTTGTTCATGAACGATCCGTTCAAATTCACGAGTCATTTGTGTGAACAAACTGAAGCAAATCATTTCATTAACTGATTGGTTCATTTCTCAGATCAGATGAGGTCGGCGCCAACATGTCGGCCGGGCGGAACTTCCGCATTGTGACACATAAATTGTATGATAAAGATTCCCCGAGTGACGCAGCGTCACTCAGCAATAAATAACCTTGAGGTTGTGGTTCTGATGGACTCAAATAACCCAGATATTTCATTTTGTCTCATAAAAAAAATCATTGCTGGCTCAAACTAGATATATATATATATATATATATATATATATATATATATATATATATATATATATATATATATATATATATATATAGTTTGAGCCAGCAATGATTTATATATATATATATATATATATATATATATATATATATATATATATATATATATATATATATATATATATGTATGTATGTATTCTGGCACTTTTTGCAACCTTTTGGATCTAGGTAATGCAGTCGCGCCAAACTAATGATCTGTAGTTTCGGTGTGTCGGCACAAAACTGTAACTCCAACAGAATACTGGCCTGAGCTTAACTTTTTCCTCTCTTTATTGCTGATCATTCTTCAGACAGACCTGCTGCTTGCAGGGCAACGAGATCATTCCGTTCCAAAACTTAACGCATGTGTTCCTGGCGCTGCTCGTGATTAAACTCATAATTACGCTCCTCCAGACTGAGCAGCTCTCTGACAGCTGACGGCATCTCCGCCGGTCCACTGCTAAACTATATGAGAAAAGTTGTTTGGAGTTTGCTGGGACGTAAATCACTGGCCAATCAACGAATGCGGCCATCTGTCAATCAAATCGCTTCAGCGCCATGCACGGCTGGCGCAGCTTGTACAACCCCTGAAGTGAGAACTGAAAACGGAGAACAGCCACGCAGAGCCGCACTCGATCTGCTAATAGGGATGAATCTGGCCGGGGCGGGCTGTGGGAGAACGGTGAGAGGCGCTATATGAGAAGCGGGTTAAACCTGCAGTATGTAACTTTTATGAAAAATATGGGTTTTTTTTATTTTACATATTTGTTAAAAGTATCATTATGTCATGGCAGTATAATATATAACACAGATAATCTGTGAAAAATCAAACTTCTCTGCCTTCTCCCAGTGCTCCCAGTACTAACTGCAGAAATACACCACTCAGTCAGAAACAACCAATCAGAGCCAGGAGGAGGGTTTTAGCTCTGTCAAGCACCCTCATGTACTTGCTGCTCACACGCTCCCCCTTGCTCTCTGCTGCGTTTTTGCTGGTTCACCACAACATAGTCCGCCATTAATACTAAGGCTAGTTAGCATGGCCACAGATGACGGCAGATAAACAGGTTTCCTGGAACGGTAAGTTGTTTTTTCATCATTACCACTTTTAGCATCACGTACACGAGGTTGATTGATAGCACTAAGACCTTCCTCCTGGCTCTGATTGGTTGTTTTTGGTCAGGAGGGGTGCATTTCTTTAGATGGCAATAGTAGCTCAGTGTGGAGGTGGAGGAACTCGACCTTTCCGAAACTATCTGTCTTATGTTATACTGTCACAAAATGGTGACAGTTTTAACAAATATGGAAAAATATATTTTTTATAAAAGTTACATACTGTAGCTTTAAAGGAATTCGGCTTGTCTATTTCAGCAACAAATTCTGTATGTTGAGGCTAAATGTATTGATTATGGAGCAAATACTCCAAAATTTTTATGGATTCAAAATTTTGAATCCATATCCATGTCCCTAGATTCATAAAACAGTGTTTTACATGAGATTTTCTTTTCACCTTGTGAAATATTGACTATAGTTTGACAACAACCTTTCACACCAAACATCCTTAAAATGCAGATCAAAGTTGATTCTTTAACTTGGTACTATTCTCAAATATATATATATATATATATATATATATATATATATATATATATATATATATATATATATATATATAATTTATAAGTTAAAGAAAATTCTAAATAATCAACTTTGATCTGCATTTTAAGGATGTTTGGTGTGAAAGGTTGTTGTCAAACTATAGTCAATATTTCACAAGGTGAAAAAAAATCTCATGTAAAACACTGTTTTATGAATGTAGGGACATGGATATGGATTCAAAACTTAACAAATTCAGCAAGATTTTTTCACAGGATACAGCCTTAATAAATGCCACACAGTTTTTTTGTGGCACTGTTATTATCACTGAGCTATGGAAGCAGAGATTTCATAGCTAACCTGGTCTTTAGCAGCACTTAACTTTTAATAATGTGGTGAAACTTTCCTGCTGTTTTTGGCCTGAACCATGGAATAAAATGTGATACATAATGGAAGTCAGGTCATGTGAAAAAATCTTTGCTAAAGAAGTACTGCTAATTATTTTAATATTATATAAGAAGTATTCTTCTCACTTTACTGCTGGTGTTCTCTGAGGCATCTGTCTGCTCCAGTCAGCTAGTTTTAAAAGCACTCCAGATGCTTTCTGACATCTGGAATGGAAAAACGATTTGTGTTTTCCTTAGAGTTCATATTGTGGAATGAGAAATGTGGCTTCTGCAACAGCTACATTAGTGTGTGTTTGTAGCAATGACAATACCATCCGCTCACACTGCAGTTTAGAGCGCGCACACACACATATACGTGACATTAAGAAATGTACTCAGACACCTTATGCTTGTCTAAGTTTATTAGATTATCTGTCTTGCTTTATGGTTAAGCCTTGCGTTGACAGGTGGTGTAACTGTGTGTTTGAGAGCCCTTCACTTCAGGTTGGAGTGTGATATCCCATCGGTTCTGCCACCTGTCATCACATCTGATCCCATGTATGCACATCTGACAAACCCAGTGACACATCCAAGCAGATACCCTTCAAACGCACACATTTACATAAAAATCTAATTTTCGAAAAACCCCACTACATGTCCAAATCTGAAAAAGATGGAATGGGTTAGAAAATGCTGTGGAAAAAAACTGGTCAATCCTGTCTTTTATTTGATTGTGCACAGCATGAGGCCACATTTTTTCTCTTCAAAAAGCTTAATCTTATTTGCTAATATTCATCCCCTGTTGTACTTTAGGCTACAGCACAATCCTTCAAAAACTAAAACCAGGCAAATTTAGGCATAGTAATACAGTATGGTTTTGAATATTTAAAGAACAAACTGTTTTACCAGCATTTTAAAAAAATGGTTTATAAGATCATTAAAATTCAAAGATAGATCTAAAGGGAATTGCAGTTTTTCTTCTACAATGCGTAATGTGATTAAAGTTATCTTACACAACCAGATGTATTTGAGTAAGAGTATAGCACGAGTAGTTTTCCTTGCCTCATTGTTGATGTCATTCCATTGAATGCATTTGTTTTTTAAAATCACACTGAAATATCACACATTCTTATCCTAACCAAATGACAAGTAAGGAGGGGTTGTCATTATGGTTATTCATGGGTCAGCCAGTCACTCTCTACATATCCCAGAAAGGTATATAGAAAATTTGACTTTTATAGGACATATGTTCTCTCAAAATTCAGCATAAACTTAGACTGCTTTCAGTGGTGGTTTTTAGATGAATGCAAAACTAGGTGAGCACCTCTTTTATCCACAAACCTCCTACCCACCCACCCTCAACCAATCAAAATGAAGTAAATCATATGAATCCTGGGGTGGAATAAAATGCACTGCAGTTCTACTCAAAACATGTAAAATAGTCTTACTAACTTCAGTAGAAAGCAGGGGTATCCAATTCCCCATTGACTGCACATTAAAGCAAATGAAAACTTGTTCAACCTGCAACTGATGAATAATAAATTTTATATATATATATATATATATATATATATATATATATATATATATATATAATTATTTTATTTATTTATTTTTTTTTTTATCTACAACTTATCGGTTTTTTAAACAGGTACAAAATGTCCTCTTGACACATGGTTAATATAAAATGTTTGATGGTAGATGGCACCATTTCATACCTGAAAAAGTCATATGAAAGAATCAAAATTTCAAAAATATGACATGGCGAAGAAGCAAAACGATCAGTCCCCACTACGGATCCATGCAGGAAAGATAGATCAGGTTTGCACAATTATTTAAAAGAATATAGTAGAAAAGAAGCTCTGAAGACTGTGAGTGTAGTGTCTGTGTAGGTCATATACACAAAGTGACAGAGATAGGGAGGGAGTTGGATTTTAATGCAATTTTTAAATTTGAAAGGTTCAGTGAAAATAACTATGTGCCTGTTTTTCGTACCAAAAAATGCATTAAAAATAAGGTGTTTATATAAACATTGAATAAAAACAGCTCACCAGCACAAACCATTCATGGTCATTGCTAAAGATGTGGGCTATTCATAGAGAGCTGCACTTAAAGCATATTGATCGAAGATTAAGTGGAGGGAAAAAACGTGGTAGATAAAGGTGCATAAGCAAGAAGGATAACAGCAGCTTTGAGAGATTCAGAAGAGTGAATTGCTACTAAAGTGATTCAAGAGCCATTGGTCGAAGATGATTTCTTAAGATGTATGACACCACAAAAGAAACCATCTCCTCTCACTCAGAGTTAACTTTTCTGAATCTGGAGGTTAACCCACTATATGTTAGGAAAGTGTTTTCTATTCATGTAAATCACTGCTCTAGGCTTTACTTTCTTTGGAAGAAAGCAGCAGCAGCCTCCCCATCAGACAGACAAATAGACAGACTGTTTTTAATTGGCTTCAGTAGCGACTGAGCACAGCCACACACACACACGCACACACATACACTAACTTTAACGTGTAGTGAGACAGGGATACATGCACAAACACACACTCCCCTCACAGTCAATCCTGCGGTACCGGCATTGGCGAGCATCCCTGCTCTGAGACAGAGACTGCTCTGTTTTCCTGTTCCTGCCAGCTGCGATCTGTGCATGTGCATGTGTGCGTGTGTCAGTATGTTGCTGCTGATATGTGTGGGTGAGACTAGAGAGGAGTAAGAAATGTGAACCGTTTATTAATTAGGTTTATGCAACACATCAATAGGAATTTGCACATGTCTTCTATGTCAAAAAAACCCCAAAGTGTTTCACTTCCCTCAACCTCTCGCAAAATGCTAATGTAGTTTAATTTTTGAGTTCATTTATTGGGTACTTTAAAAGCTGATTAGCAAATAAAGTTAAGTAACTGTATTGTTTGACTGAGTTGCACCATGAACTTGTGAAGTTACATATTCCGGCTGTAGTCAGTGTTATAAAACAATCATAGCAAAACTGTTACAGAGGTAAAAGAGCCCTGAGTCGAGCAAGTAGGATTTATATCTGATTGTCCTACCCCTGAATCAAATAGCCACTGGTTTTCTATATCACATCCACAAGAGGAGATAGGGAAATAGTAATGTTCTCTTTTTCTTTTTCCAGGCTGTCAGTGTGGGGAAACATGTTAAAGGATACCATTACATCATAGCAAACCTGGTAAGTATTTTTATGTTTTTTGTTATACTGAGACAACCTTAGTCCACTACTGGTGTGTAGTTTTGATAGCCAGATGTAAGATGGATTGCTTTTTGACAAGATCAGACACCAGGGCCCAGAAGGATGACATTCAGTGTAGTTCTTTGTGCCACATTTATATACTTTGTCTTTCCTACCTCCCTTTGTAAACTTCAGTTCTCATGAAATTAAATGTATCTCCACTTTCAGCTGCAGACACATACAGTTCCAATCAGAAGTTTCTTATCATTGTTATCAGTCTGGCTTTAATTTTGAGGGTTTAATGATTTATTTCATGTATTACTTTTTGCAGGTGGAATGATTATACAATCAATAACTTCAGTATTAAAAAATGGAATTTAGTACCAAAGTTTAAATTTATGATGGATGTTCTCTAATCCACACAGTAAGTAAATAAATAAATAAATAAATAATAGGATTGACAGATCATTTGAAAATACAGAGTAAACATGATTTTTTTTTTTGCCATCAACAAGCTTTAGGCATATTTCTGGCTGGATATCTGACCACGCTTCTTCATTGAAATAAGAAAGGCCACTTAAATTGGTTTGTTTTCTGGGTTGGACTTGGCTTTTAAGCATGTTTTTAAGAAGATTTTCAACAGATTTAAGGTCGGGGACCAGTTTTCTTGTCAGAAAGAGTACAGTGCATTGAACTTGCTTGGTTTCCTTCCATTCACTTGGATTTTCAGCGTAATCCATACATTTTCATTAGAGTTGGGGTTGGGGCCATTCTAGAAGCTTATGTTAGCTTGCTTTGTCCATTTCAACTGCACTTTTAAATGTTGTTTAGGATCTTTGTCCCGTTTAAACGCCCAGTTGTGCCCAAGTTTCAACCATTTGAACCAATTTGTGAGGGCATTCAAGAATAACCCAGAAAAAATCAAGACACAGCTCTGCCATTAAGTTGAAGATCTTGAAACACCAGGGTCACTGTCAACAGTGAAGCCAATGCTAATGACTGAGAAGATTCCAACATTCCCTAAATCTGACACTTTCGAACTTAATTGAAATTCACCGCTGGTCATAAGTCAAATTCCTTCTGGAAAAAGGTTTTATAGTCAGAGGGGTTTTGAGCTATTGAGCTAGCTGGCCACAGCGACAAGAAGAATGTCGCACGTTAAGTTGAGGGTTTAAGTACTGAAAACACTGTACTGTTAACCAAGGTGGTGGTTGCATCTTGCTGTGGGCCTGTTTCTGTGCAAATGCATTGTACTAATACATTGCTCACAGTGGGTGGATGGTGAAGACTGAGGACTGAACTAACTATATTTTTTTAACTACAACTCAAATCAGCAGCTATGGTGGTTAAAACTTGGACACAGTTAGATGTTCCAACAGGAAACTGATCCCAATTTCAGATCAAAACTGCTTCTTGATTGGATTAAGCTGGCTAATATTAATGGGCTGGCCCCAACTTTATCCCTGTTGAAAATACATGTCATATGCTTAAAATCAAGATGAATACCAGGAAACCAACTGATTTTATTTAGCTCTACCATTTTCACTAAGAAAAATGGTCAAGCATGCCAGCAGAATTGTGATAGAAGAATTTATGGCAACAAAAACTGATTTCTTTCAAGTATTAGTGGAGGTGTATGTGTATATCTATTAGCCTGTCGATAACCTTGAGTTGTGTTGACCTTGTGTTGTGTTAAAAAAAAAAAATTCACCACAAATTTCATGAAATTGTGCAGTCAGTACAAGTGGAAAAGAAGGGTTTCAATTGTCTGAACCACAGTTAAAAAGGCATGACAATAAACGCAACTGCAAAGAAGAGCCAACATTTTACCCTTTGTGAAAATCAGACTTTCATCTATGAAGCTGGGAAAAGAAAGTCAGTTCATATATATTGTCTCAGAGTTTAGATCACAGAGCAAAAACTACTGAGCAGACAAAAAGTGGAATTATAAAATAATTACAGCTTGTGGAGAACACCACCGCTAAACCTCTTCCAGTTACTCTTTAATACTAACCACCCTCCTCCACTTTTTTGCTATTACTATTAGGCATGGCCTTAGCAAAATCACCCTGGGTATCAGCTATAAAAGTAAAGTACCCTGCAAGAATTTAAAAAAGAAAAATGTATGAAGACCAGAATTGCTGGAAGAGAGCAATCTGAGCTTTATCCTCCATAGATGAATGCATTGTTTGTATGATGGGTCCATTGACCTTTAATTTTTGGTTGCATTGTAAGTTTGGGACTTAAACATGACTCAAAAGAGTGAAGTCACATAAGATAACATTCAAGAAACACAGAGTAAATTTTACATATTTTATTTTCTATACTTTCATGTGAGCATTATATTGTACATTGTATATGGCTGGAGCTAAAAATCTTCAATCTAATAGTTAATATAGGAAAAGAGAAGAAGGGTACATTTGTTTCAAACTAATTTGGGCACCTTTTTTTCCAGTGTCACATTTTCATATTGTACTTAAATTGTAAAACAAGCATCGGGATTGTTTAGAACAATAGTCTGAGGTTGATGCATTCTCACTGCACATTTATTTTTCATAAAACATTTTCTGCAGGAATAGGGAGATGTGTTTTTTCTGTATTTTTTCTGTTCCTGTGTTATTTATGCATCTTGCCTCAGGTATCTGACACACAGACATTAGCAAGATGAAGCTTTGCATCTTTAAAGCTGAATTACAAGACTTGTTTATCTTGTATATGTTGCTGGAGGAAAAAAATAAAAACAGACCTTCTTAGTGGATTCAGATCAGGCAAGAGAATATATGTTTAAGGGACATTTGCTTTTTTGCCCGGAAAGCTGAGATCTTGTTAATGTCTACTGCATTCATCGAGTTGTAATCCAGATAATAAAGCAGGAGTGTTTCTTGCATGAAAAGCAGCCTAGCCAAACCTCTTTTTCTGTGCCTGATACCCTTTATTCAGTCTTTGTATCTCACTCAGGGTTGCCCAAAGTGCAGCCTATGGACCCTTTACAGGACTCTGAATGATTTTGTGCTGCCACAATTTAAAATGGTACAAATTTGATGTTGATGTAGCTGAATACTGGACAAATGAAAATATTCCTTGAAAAAATAGCATGTTAGGTGAAAATTGAAGTATCCAGCTTTTTTAACCATGTTTTTTGTTCTTTTAATTTCATAGTAAGTGTCCATCAACTTTTACTGAAAAGCATTTTCAAAGAATCCTATTCTTTTAGCTGAGAACACGCACATTTTTTTTCAAGCAAAAAAATTAGCACTGACACCTTGCAGAAAGGAGGTCCTGAATTCGAATCCTGGTCTGGGATCTTTCTGCATGGAGTTTGTATGTTCTCCCCCTGCATGTGTGGGTCCTCACCTGGTACTCTGGCTTCCTCCCACAATCCAAAAGCATGACTGTTAGGTTAGTTTTCATCACTCTAAACTGCCCATACTTTCTTTGAGTCCCTATGTTTCCCTGTGATAGACTGCTGACTTGTCCAGGGTATGAAAAAGATGATGTGATAAAATCTTGAAAACAGTAGCTTTTGATAAGTTTGTTTTTGTTTTTTCTTCACTAGCACATCTACCTTTAATTTTTGGCTAATGTGCTGGACGAGAAATCATGGCTTTATGTTAAGCTTTATTTTATTTTAAGCTGTATTTAACTATGTTACAGTTTTTTTCCATAGTTTGGTTGGTGCTTCGACTTATAGTCCAGAATGACTTATATATGTTGTTTTGTTTTTTTTTTCTCTTCATGACGCCTTTTTTGACAGATGCGTTAGATGTTAATTCATACTGACGGACATAAACCAAGGATTAAACATTACCGTTTGCAGCCCTGAGGATAGCTAAACGCAGGCTGAAAGGAAGATGGCCAGAGGTGGAGGAACGACTCTGTTCTGTGAGGCTTGTGAATGGTACAGTTACATCTCCACGTCCTGGTAGTTGCCAAGGACATGGATATGTGACTTTGCAGGCGGGCCTTCTTGGTGCAACCGCTTCAATGAATGGAACCGCCTCTTTGTCACCCTGGATTTACTGCAGGCGTCTCCGCTCCACTGCGCACTTTGCTGGCTACAGTAGGAAAAATCTGACGAGGTAGCACAGATCGTCAGAACACTGGGGGCACAGAGCCGTTCCTGACCACCCAGATTTAGAGCGCGGACATCGGTGCATCAGAAACTGGCAGCAGTCTTTCAAGCCAAAGCCAACAGTTTCCATATGTTTGTTAAAAAGCAGGCAACTGAACACAACATGTCACCTGACCCTTTCATCAACATGGACGAGATCCCCTCACGTTTGATCATTCCTAAATAAATGCTACTTATCCTCCAGAGTGACTTAGATATATATTATTTTCCTCTATGTGATACATTTTTTTGACTTATGCGACTTGTACTCCAGAACGACATATAGTCTGGGTATTTCATTTCTCACTGGTTCCACCAGACACATTGCAAACTTAATATTTTGTTATTGGAGCTTATCTCAGGATAAAGTTTGATGTTATACCTCAGTAACAAACCCAATGTGGATTTTATTGTTATTTTTGTTACCTTCTATTTGCAAATATGTAATTTTGGTTATGGTCTTTGGTCTTTTAAAAATAAGAATAAGGATATTTTACTGCTGTTTATATTCCTGGTATATTTCCATTTGTCTCTTCTTGACAAGGTCATAGCTGTCAGGAGCTATTGAAACCCCATATCGAGAAATAAAATATGACTTCAAGCCTAATCCCTGAAATCTGTTCAGTGGTATTTTTCTCTGTGACAGTGAAAAAGGGCTCTTTGAGCATATTGAAGGCTAAATAAGCTTTCACAGCTTTTAGCCATTAGCATTCATCAACCCTGGATAATGCTTACATGTCTTTACAGTCTGCCACTGTCTTTAGCTCTGTCCCAAATTGATTTACCACCTCTTCACAATTATGTCCCTCTCTGCATAAGGTCACAATTGGAGTTGTGGAACTGATTTTTTTGTTTATTAGACACAGACTAATCTTTCCCTAAAAGGACCTATAGTGTTTGTGTATACGATTAAACTCTTCATCATTTGATATGGAATATTTTATTTTTCCTTTCATTTTTTGATTCCTACCTTTTTATACTTCTTTATTTTCCTCTCAGGGATTTAAGGACATCTCCCTGGAGAGATTCATGCATGGTGGCGCCAATGTGACTGGTTTCCAGCTGGTGGACTTCAGCAAACCTATCGTCATAAAGCTTATGCAGCGGTGGAACAAACTGGACCAGCGAGAATATCCTGGCTCTGAAAGTCCACCTAAGGTACCGTAATTTCTGGACTTTAAGCTGCTACTTTTTTAACATGCTTTGAACACCACGATGCAGCTAATATACGGCTTTTTGCTAAAAGTCCAGAAAGACCAGACTGCTGTGTGATTAAAAAGGAGAGCACAAGCTCAAGAGAAAGTGGAAAGTGATACTGAGATTGACAATGAAAGAAAGAGAAAGAGACTGTGGAAGAGTGTGTGTGAAGCCAGGGATGCACAAAAACCCATCACTGCACCTGACCCACACGAACACAACCACATCCCCAACACGCATCATGCGCGTGGCGCACAAAACCAGCACAATGCACCTGACCCACATGAATACAGGCCACATGCACGCAACGCACATGGCACACAGAAACAGCAATGTGGCAACGCGTATCTGGTGCCAGTTCCTGACCCACACAAATATTCCACGCGAGCGCAATGTGCACGGTGCACAAAAACAGTGCATCTTACCCATACAAGGCCCAATGCACAGAATGCGACACAGGCACACACATACATACATGTCTATATAGCCTGTTTGCTACAAATTACACTAAATAATAAAAAAGGACAACAAAGCCTACCTATTTTAAGTGAATTCTCCTCCCGCCGGTTACCAGACTCAGGTCCTGTGTCTGTGACATTCAGAGGAGGAGTAGATGAAGTGACAATATTTGCTTCATTTCTACTCTTTTTGGCAAACGTTTTGATGTGATCTAACTGTTTAAAAATCAGTTTATTCACTTTTAGCTAATTTCACCACACGTTCACATTTACCTTATGTAAGAAGCACCAGCTGGCAAATAAACAAAAGTAAACTAACCAATAATTTTCTGTTTGGGAAGTATTTGCGCCCACCCCCACAGACACATACAGATATACGTACAGGACACAAAAGACCATTTTTATTTATTTTTTTCCACAATTTAGTTAAAAATAAAGGGGGAAAAAACATCAAAAGTTAAATAATTATAATAAAACATTTTTTAAAAACTCAAAGGAAAAACTCTACATGGACACCTACGGCTTATGACCTATATAAGTGCAGCCTATGTAATTAGTGGGTATGGCTTATATTCAGGTACACTCAATAGTCTGGAAATTAGGGTAATTAAACGTATATAAAATATAATATGGTGCTCAAATGGCCTCATGATTGTAATGTGCAGTCTAAGAAGTGTCAAGAAGAGTTAGACACATTTGGAGGGCAGACAGGCAAGCCATAGGTAGAAACAATGGTAATAAAATCTTAGTCAATATTCCCATTCATTGAGCTATCAAATAAAAATGGCTAAATTGTAAAGGTAAATTCTTTATGAAATGGTTATTTTGGTGAAGCTATAGATAAGAAAATCTTTGGAGTTTAAAAAAGTCCTCAAGTTGAAGTTGCTCTGAACATTTTCAAATGATCGGTGTTATTACAGTTTTACAGTTTTGTTTGGCTGTTTAACTGGACCTTAGCACAGCTCTCATAGAAGGCATTAAACAGCTCTGGATGTTGGAATAAGCTCCCTGTTAACAGGTAAATTGTTACTAGAAATTTTAGCTGTTTTTAGGCAGAAAAGATCTGCAAACTTTTACCCACAAAGGAAAGCTCTTAGAGACTGTTGTGTGTCAAAGTCTGAATCAGGCTGTTTTTGTGGGGACCTTTCATTGACAGTAGGTACAGTTAATCCCAATATTTTTCATATCCCTGGCAGATTGAGATTTAGAATGACTTTAATTCAGCGAAGAAGTTGGGTTTTTTTCAGTAGGAAGACAGGCATGCCTCAAAAGATAATAAAATAATGTAATAGGAGTTTTAGCTTTGAAAAATGTTAGTATCTCCTTAGCATTGCCTGCATTAAAGAACACAATGAAACCCTAAAATACTTTTTTTTTTTTTCATAGCCAACCCCAGATTGTGGAAGAAGTTAGATCCCTCACATGTTACTTTATGTCTAATTTGCAGTGGTTTCTACTTTTCCTATGATGTTCTTTCAGCATAATTATTTGTATAGCTTCACTAAGCAAGCACTTGTCTAGTTGTCTTACTGCATACCACTAATCTCTGAATCAAACTTCATGTTTCCATTTAAAATTCACATCCATTCCTCTCCCACATTAGTATTTGTATATTTAGACATCGACACTTCCCCCCTTTCTGTCCTCATCTTTGTCCCATTTCTACTCCAAAATAGACCACTGTTGATGGGTTAGTGACCGGAAGCCAAGTGGAAATGCATATATTAGCTGGGAGTATATCCACTTCCCGACAAAAATACATCATATAGCAGCTTTTACTTACCATCTGCCATCTAGCACATGAACAACCTGCAGTAACTGTAAAAAATAAAACCGTGGTCCTGCTGTTTACCATATGATTCCCCATCACGTATTTATGATTATAAATTGTTTGATGTGTTATTGTTACCTGCTAATCATCACTTTCATATTCACCAAATTAATCATTTGCCAGTGCTGACTGCTTCACATGCACTACTGAAATAAAACAATATTTTGTGCACTAAGAGGTAAACGGATTATGACTGATGGTAACAGACTAATACAGTGATCAGATTTAAATGAGCACTAAAAGAATTGCAGTTTGTCTCACTCCCAGAACTCCAGACAGCTGCATGCAGGTACATGTTTTTCAGCCGAGCCAGAAAAACAATTTATGCCATCTTTCTGCAAATACAAACAAAAGAAATTTGATTTAACATAAATAGAGAAAAACCTCTAGTGACAACAGTTGCCTTAAAATAGCCCCTGGCTTTGAAGCTGTTGCTTTACATCACAACTCAGTTTGCCTTGGGCCAAAAGCAGGAAGTTTCAGACCCAGTGAAAGTCTGGTCAGCACCTCTGTAACTTGTTTACTCTGTGGTGGAGACTAGATTTTGTTGAGCTACATAATACCATCAAAGAAACTTGCTATGTGTCTTGAAATGGGATTTGTGTGTTTGGAGATTTTGTTAAAATGTAATAATGATCTGTGACCTTGATGCAAAACACTAAAGATGTCATAAAAAATGTAGTCACAGTGCATATGAAGACATATAGCTTCTTTACAGGCCCATCTCCTTTTTGCACACCTCATTTCAGTATATAAACCTATTCATGAACAAAATGAATAGGTTTATAGCATCGAAATTTGCATATTCTCCTAATTAAGACTTTGTCCTTTCAGTATGTAATGTTTTCCAGACATCAGTTTAAAAATAGTCTTTATTTATTCATTTTTACTCCATTGCAGCATCAGAGCCTACACTCTTTTCACCTTTAACTAACTTTGCTCTGTTTGTAGATTAGTCTACCAACATCCAACATCTAGTTTTTGTAGTCCATAGCCAGTAAAGTACAAATACAAGTATGTGAGCAATATTAGCATAATGTGTCTATCTACATATCTGAATGTACACTTAAGAAGCATATTTGTTGTGGTTTTGTGGATGTTTGCTGAGTAAAACTAATTTAGCCAAATAAAATATGAGATAAGACTTATACAAAATACAAATACAGATATACAAAAAAATTTTGGTGTCACACCTACATTTTCTTTAATATACACATATTTGACTTATTGCTGATACTTTTATTTTTCTTCATCAGTCACACTAATGGAGTTTATTGTAGTTGAAAACTGGAGAACAATGATTCATTCTATTTTTTTCATTCTATTTTACCTGAAAGTTTTTAAAAAATCAAATGCAAAATCCTGAAAACTGAGTTCTTTGAAGAAATGTAGTTTTTCAACACTCCATACCTTAAAATCAAATGTGGCTGACTTGTACATAAGATGATGTTTCTCGCTGTGGGATAAGCTATTTATTTGAACTTCCAGAGATTTATATCCCACTAAATAAGCTCAGCCACATCCAACCTCTATAAGTAAAGGAATTGCTCATGGTGTTTAATAAATGTGTGAAATCAGAAGAAATTGTTATTGGCTTCTGTTACTGTTAGTAGTTAGCTGGTCTCTGAGAACAAAAATGTGCAATTCCCATTGGCTGAATTGGAGCTGAAACACACTTAAAGTAATTTGGATTTGACATCATTCACAGTTGTGATTTCTGACTCCTGGGGCAAATGGAATCAAGCACAAACTTAACTGGTTAAATGTTGATTTTTTTTTTTTTTTTATTATTATTTTTTATTTATTTGTACTGTTTTATTCATGAGTATAATATACTTTGAGTTGACTGATTTTAGATGAAAGCAGAGATCTGATGACAGGGACATATTTTAGTTGAGATTACTTTTATTTAAGAACTATTCTCCATGTCCCAAAGGTGTTTCTATCCTGCCACTGAGGAACAGTGAAGACAGTGAGCTGCTTTTCCCAGTTTAGATGTTTTCTCTCCATAGTCATAATTTATCAGTCATGCTCTTAAGGTCCTCTTCAGTTTCAAACAGAACACATGAAAATAGGGCAACATGGTTGTGCATCCCTCCAGCACACATAGTAAGGTAAAAATCAAGGGATGTCAGCTAGTGAGAGAAACTACCCACAGACACAGAGAGAATCTCAGCTGTTTTTGGTCTTTTCTCCCATTTTCATCCCTCCCTTGTTTCCACTGTGATGTGAAGGGAACCTGCTGTGTGTTTGACTGCCTCTATCTGTGTGGCACTGGAAGTCCATGTGTGTTCTGGGTGGAGGTTGTGCAGCTGAATCTTTATTACTGTTTCCAGCTGCTCTGTCGCCTTTCTGTGATGACTTTGTCGAACAATGTGTCTTAATTAGATTTCTTTCTTGTTTTTATTTTCCCAGTTAAACATAGTTATTTTAGTCTAACTATAAGTACTATTTTGGGTCTAACATAGTCAACAATTTACAAAATATCTTTTAGGAATCTAGAGAACCTATAGTAAATGAAAGGAAAATTAATATAAATGCATTTGTATTTATTTACCCTTACTCTGATACATCTAAATAAAATCCAGGGCAACCACATACCTATAGAAGTCACCTAATTAGTGGGAGGGTGGGGAGAGGGTATTATGTAAAATTGACTTTTTTGAGCTTTATATAATGTTATTCCCTCATCAAAAACATATCTGGAGTGTTGCTTTAATTCTTTCATTCATGTTTGAGAAATCCGTGAATCTCCCATGGCAGCCATTCAGGGGTGCCTAATCACTTGCTCTCACAATGCGCTACCTATTTCCACAAAGATCCTCTTGGAGCTGCAGTCTCCAGTTGAGCCTCCGCCTCACAGAGCACCCCTCCCCCGCATCTTCCCTACTCAGCTCCTCCAGACTAGCAGCAGCAGCAATTAGCAGACACCTGGTGGAACTGCATGTCTGCTGAGCTTATCATATGAACTACTTCTCAGTCCAACGCTCCTAAAAATGGTAGTAAAGGCTTTATGGAGAAACTTGTGATGATGCCCTGAAGGCAGAGTGTCAGAAAGAGCAGGAGACAAGGCAATTGCAAAGTCTAATTTTTTTTAAGTTATGTTTGATATATACCACATTTTTATAACAACTGATGGTAACATAGTTACTTGATTGTGGTATAAAATGGCACAATGTGCCTGGAAAATACATAATATCGCCCCTTTAATCTCAGTATAAATCCAGCTAGGCCTCAGACGTTTGTTAGGGAGGATTAGGTACATCATTAGGACCAAGGAACACGGCAGACAGGTGTTAAATAGTATGGCACTCCTGTCAAGCCATGGCCATCCGCCTAAATCGACTGGCTGGGCAAGTAGAGCATTAATCACCCTTGAGAGACCCACAGGTTGGAGAGTCTCAACAGGATACCTCTAAGTCTTGTACACCAGTGGTCCCCAACTGGTCCTCAGGGCCCATTGCCTTTCCTGTTTTAGATGTGTCTGTTCTCCAGCCTATCTGATTCAAATGATTGCATTACCGCCTTAGCTGCAGAAGCCTGTTAATCCCCCATTCATTTACGTCAGATGTGGGACAGCAAGGAAACTCCTAATACATGTAGACTGGTGGGTCCTGAGGATCTTGGTTGTGGACCACAGATTTACACTACAATCTGGCGATCGTGGAAAAGTGACAGCTCAACAAAAGCCTTAAGAAGTCATATTTAAAGTCCACCACAAGTCATTGAGGGGACACACCAAGCGGTGTGGAGGAAGGTGCTCTGTTCAGTGAAGATCAAAACTTAACTTATTTATCTATATGCAAAAAGCTATGTGTTGTAAAATTTGAAAATGCACCATCCCCTGAACACACCATCCCCACTGTGAACGACTGCAGCAAAATGATGAGAGAATGGTTTTCATCAGCTGAGACAGAGAAAGTTGTCAGTTGATGCCATTATTTGATTGGAAGACTGATGGAGCTCAAAAGAGGGAAGTTCAAGAAAAAAGTTAAAGGTGGCAAAACATTTAAGCAATTCAGTGAAAACCTTCATCTCTAGATGTGCAAAGCTAGTAGAGACGTATCACAAAGATTTGCAGGTGTAATCACAGCAAAAGGTGGTTATACAAAGTATTGATTGGTGGAATACATCTGTATGCCACACTTTCCAAATTTTAAACTAACACATTTTGAAAACCATGTATCAGTTTCCTTTCACTTCACTTTTATGTGCTGTTTTATGTTGGTCTGTCAACTTATTCCAATAACATACATTGAGGTTTTAGGTTGTTACATGACAAACTGTGAACAACTTCAAAGCAAATAACTTTTAACAAGTCACTGTAAGTTTACAGTGTTATTGAATTATATTTTAAAGTCTATTTACTATACTTGAAATGCATAAGCTTATTTAAAACTGCAAGATTTTGTCTTTTTCACTGTTGAGTCAAATACATGTCAAATGTCCCATGAAATCCTACACTGATGAGCATTCTGTAGACTTTTATTCATGTTGACTTGAAAATTGAGCAAATGCATACATGATACATGACTTTCTAACACTTAAATAATTGAGTTTATTGTCCAGCAAACAAAGCCAATGCAAAACACTTAAAATTACAGTATTTTTCTCCTGTTTGTGTTTCTGTACTATCCGCAGTATACCTCATCTCTAACGTATGATGGTGTTCTTGTAATGGCCGAGGCCTTCCGCACCCTCCGCCGCCAGAAAATTGACATCAGTCGCCGTGGCAATGCTGGGGACTGTCTTGCTAATCCAGCGGCTCCCTGGAACCAGGGAATAGATATGGAGCGAGCACTGAAACAGGTTGAGACAAGTTTACTTGTATTGTTTAAAAATAGGTAAAAGTCAAGAGATACATGCCATCACTCTTGACTTTTTTAATATATGGAGTCATTAATACCTTAATGGTACTTGGTCACATGCACTCTCAATGCCTTTGTGATATCCAGAAGCTACTTCAGGTCTTAACAAGTTGAAACATGCTGAAGATTTCTAGGAACACTGCATAAATGATGAAAAAAGAGAATGATGTGACACTTCATGTGATGCATTTTTTTGCTTGTTGCTCTATTTAAAAATCTGATTTGGAATGGTATCCAGCTGCTGGCTTTGAGCACAGCTGCAGCTGCTCTCCCTGGCTCTGATCCCGATGCTGGAGCTTAGTGGTTTTTGTTCGGACTTTGGATGCCAGTGTGAATCAAAGCAGTTTTTTTTTTTTTTGTTAAAAAAAAGCACAGTTTTGCTGTGTAATATGTGTTTAAAATAGTTCACAACAATTCAGGATTTTGGAAAATTTGATGAAACACTAGGAGTTAAAAATGCAGCCAATAAAATAAAAGTATACCAAAGCTGTAGGCAAATTAAAGCACAGTAATGGCTCCTGTCACCCTCACATGCAAAGGTATATTGTCATATTTTTTTATACAGCACCATTCGAACTTTTTGACACCCTTGGGAAAGAAGTGTAAAATGCCTTAAAATAATGTTTTTAATTTGTTTTTATTGCAGTTGCCTAATCTCACTTAAAAATGTAAAAGAAGTTTTAGAGGTTTTATGTTTTAGATCATTATTTTGATGAAAGACCCAATGGCCACTCTTTTTTTAGTTTTGTGGAAAAAGCCCACAATTTTTATTTAAAATTATTCCCAGAAGAGAAACAGGCACACAGCAACACAGTTCATGCACCATACTGAACAGTAGCCATGTGGTTCTTTTCACACATTCATTCTTTGTTGCTCACCAGACAGACAGAGGTTGTTTTGTAGCAAGATAAACATGTAGGTTCTTGTCCATTCTTGTTTGGCAATGTTCCAACTGTTTTGAACTTTACAATTTGTGCCCTCAGTGTATAAAAGAGCAAATTTAGTTTTAGCTATTTCATCACGAAGGAAAAAAGGGAAGAACATCAACACAAACATGCCTTTCTTGGTTAGCATGTTGTCATATCTTACACATTTTGAGATTTTTACCTATACTTGTCGTGGAATTAAATGTTGGATTTTT
The DNA here is from genome assembly GCA_014839685.1 of Anableps anableps. Taxonomy (NCBI): domain Eukaryota; kingdom Metazoa; phylum Chordata; class Actinopteri; order Cyprinodontiformes; family Anablepidae; genus Anableps; species Anableps anableps. The sequence continues at coordinate 19,160,959 of CM026068.1, read as the reverse complement.
TTCTAAATTTTTCAGTGTAAGATTATGCTACTAAATAAAAATAAAAATGTAAATCCATCTTTATCAGAGATGCCAGCAGTTGCAGTTTGTGCTGTGATTAACCTTAGGAATGGGTGTGAGCCAATAGGGCTGTTTTCACTCAGCCAGAGAAAGATCATATGTAGAAATTTTCTAAGTTATTATTTTACTGTTACCAGTACCAACCTTTATTTCTGCTTTAAATCTAGGTGCGTATACAGGGCCTTACTGGAAATATTCAGTTTGATCACTATGGTCGGAGAGTCAATTATTCTATGGACGTGTTTGAACTGAAGAGCAATGGACCACGAAAGGTAAGATCTCATTTTGTGGCCAAGATAGTAAAGTTTGAATCAGTTAAATGGATTGTTTATTCAGTGTTTGGGTACTTGCCTTGTAGACATGGATGATCATATTAATCTGTGTTAAAAATAATTGTGTAAAACAACAAAAAGGCCTTGTTAGAGCAAATGTAATAAAAATAAGTTGACTTTTTCTAATTAATGCATGTGAGCTACTAATTTCTGCAGATTTCAATGTGTTGATCTGTTCTCTTCTTGAAGCCAAATATTTTATTTTAATAGTTGTTTATGTTTAATTTTATTATCGTGATATAATATTATTCTAATCTAACTATCCATTGCAGCATGTGCTTCATGAGGATTTTGCAGCACATATTTATATCTTACAGTCAACCAAGGAAGATAAAAACTACAATTTCCAAAGTAATAAAAATTTTAACAAGATCTCTTTATCGTGGCAAAAAGTAGGAGGAAAGTCCTGAAGCTGACATTTCCTATAAATTATCATTATTAAAACAAACAAACATGTAAAAGCTAAAATAACAAAATTACATGATATTCAAGCTACTTAATTATCCCTTTGGCAGCAATGTGCAATCATTGGAAATTTTGGATTACATTCAATATCATCTATTGCTCTAATGGGAAATTTACATGAGCAAATCGAACAGCTAACTTTTTTTGCTTTCTTTTCAGTCTCTCCATCTCTATTCAGTTTCTTTTAGGTTTGTATTTGCCTTCTGTATTTATTTTTCAATTTCTGTAAGCGTTGTGCTCTCCTTTGGCTTCCTCAGATTGGTTACTGGAATGACTTGGACAGGCTTGTGTTAGAACAGGATGGAAATGGTCTTTCCAACGACAGCTCAGGGATGGAGAATCGGACGGTTGTCGTCACAACAATCATGGTAATGTACCTTGCCACTGCTTCATATTCCACCTAGACTTCTTAATATTTGATATTTTAAGGAAGGTGCCATCGTGTTCTGATAAACAGCTGCTAAAAACCCTTAACATAAGTTTGTTAGTTTGTTCCAACTCACCTCATATAAAGACTGTTAATGTTATTTCATGCAAATGGAAACTGACTTACAGACATGGTCAAATTTGTGGTACCTTTGCACAACAAGTAAAAAAAATACATTTTATATTTTAAATGACTTGGAACTGGCAAACTTTTAACTGGATCTCATACAGTTTACGCCAAGTTGAACAGCAGCATGTTTTGGCACAATCTCTGCGAACTAGTGATTTCTGTACTACACTATGAGACAATGAGACATTCACATTGAGAAAGTCAGAACTACATGTTGATGGTTTGAACCACTGTTCGTCAGCACTGGCACTGCTCAAGCTGTGTCAGGTATGAAGATACCTCCGTCATAGGCACCTGAAATGGAGGATAAAAGTGGGAAATAGGTTAACGACTCCCCCATCAATAAAAATGAAAAACAAGTTGTAAGACTCTATCTTTTCATCCTCCCTGGATGAGAAACCTTCAACACTAAACTTGTCACAGACACTGCTATTAATAAAATAATAATATTTAACAATATAACAACAGGTTTCCACCTGGCACACTGTTCCTAGATAGGTGTCTTGGAGGGATAAAAAACTGTTTTTGATGCATGAGGTCCTAAGTTCAGTCCCAAACAAAATAACTGTTTTTCCTAACTTATGCTGTCTCCGTTTTATACTTATTTAATAAGACTATTTAAAAAGTTGAGTTGCTTTAGTTAAGACCATTCTCCACTGACAAGTCTCACTGAAACCAGTTAATATCTGATTTGGGTCTACCCCAGTTTGGAGTGTCTCCATTACGGTCTGTTCCTCACTATTCATCAACCTCTATTTAACCAGGATAAAAAACTCTAAAGTATGAAAAACAGCTGGGCTCATGAAGAGTCATCTAAGAATTGTCCAATGATTCTTGATTCTTGAGTGCTGTCAGCTGTTTATGACCAGTGATCTGCAGCTGAGGCTGAGCTTTCTGACTCTGGACAGTATGTGTTGCTCCAGGGAGCCTTGAATCTATGCACAGCAAAGTTTAAAGGTCCCCCATGCCAGACGCAGCAAATCAGGCCAAAAACAAAACCAAGCAAGAGGATGCAAAATCAACTTTTTTGAGCTTTATATCATATTATAATGCTAGTCCTTCATCAAAAATATACATGGAGTGTTTGCTTTGACTCATTCTTGCATGTTTTGAAAAATCCTTAAATCTCCCATGGTAACCATTCAAATGTCCCTTTTAATGCCTGCTCATACAATGTGCCATCTATTTACCCAAAGCTCCGCCTTGCAGTTTCAGTCCCCAGCCGAGCTCCCGCCCCATAGAACACTCCTCCACTGCGCCTCCCCCACTCAGCTCCTCCAGACTCCATCAGACTAGTTGCAGCAGCAATTAACAAACAACTGGTGGAACTGTGTGTCTGGTGAGCTTATACAAACTACAATGCTCCTAAGAACGCCATCAATGGACAGCATGGAGAACCATTGTGGTGATGACATGCTGAAGGGGGAGTGTTGTAAAGGGTAGGAGGTTCTGAATGAGACAGAGGCCAATTTCGAGATATCAGATACAGCTATGATGCAAAGTCAAATTTCTTTTAAGTTGTTTTTGATATATACAGCATTTTCAGTAGCCCTGAAGTAGTCCTGTTTAAATAATATGGTGGTGGGGGGACTTTTGCGCACCTCTTAGGCTATGTTTATATGAGACCGCTGCCTGGAAACGTATTTTCAAATGTTGATTAGGCAAAAGTTCCACATTTAGGTGACACCGCTGAGACACCTTGAGTCAGCTGTAGTTGTCATGTCAGGCCACTATATGGCCCTGTGATTTTAGCATGTCGTTGAACACGCATGCGCTTTTAACCCTTAACTTCCCCCTCACTAGCTTCCACCTCATAGTAAACAGTAACCCTTCTCCATCTCCCATGAACGAAGTGCTCATGTAACACATATATACCTTATCAGAAATTGTCAAGTCAAGTTTATTTGTATAGCACATTTCAGCAACAAGGCAGTTCAAAGTGCTTTACTTCATGAAAACATAAAAACATCATAAACACATCAGTCACCGCTTGTGAAACCAGTAACAAACATTACATTTGGTCAAGTGTCATCATTAAAAACATCAATACACATCAAATATGTTGGTCAATGTTCCACTTACTACTAATCAAAGGCAGCTCTAAACAGGTGGGTTTTAGCTTTGATTTAAAGGAACTCAGTGTTTCAGCTGTTTTGCAGTTTTCTGGAAGTTTGTTCCAGATTTGTGGAGCATAGAAGCTGAAAGCTGCTTCTCCATGTTTGGTTTTGGTTCTGGGGATGCAGAATAGACCAGAACCAGAAGACCTGAGTGGTCTGGAAGGTTGATACAACAACAAAAGATCTTTAATGTAATTTGGTGCCGAGCCGTTCAGTGATTTATAAACTAATAGAAATGTTTTATAGTCTATTCTCTGAGCTACAGGGAGCCAATGTAATTGTGTTAAACTGAACAGGTTAGGTAGCACAACGCAGCATAATGCCATCCACCATTGTTTTTGTTATTTCCCCATGAGTGTGTAGAATAAACCCTGCAGCTGTTTATTCTGCGCATGTACGCTTTCACACCTGCGGAGTACTTTACACCTTTGCGGGGGGGTGTTACAGAAAAGTTTCACTTTGAGACCTGGTTTCAACAAACCCATCTCCATCTCCCATGAATGCCACTGGGCTCTCTGACCACCAGTGACCAGAGAGAGACTCTGGTCACTGGTGTCGTGTTAATGAGTGGCTGGATCGCAACAAAGTTGTTACAGTTTAACTGAAGAGTGGAGCAGCTTCCGCCTCACATTCATATGCTGTCTGGAGAAAGATAAGAGTGTTGTTGGGGTTCTTACTCTTCCAGTCTATGTTTATTTTACAGATCAGTACCCAGTTATAACAACTGTGAGTTGAAGCCTTAAGCTTCATATCAGTTCTAGGTAACTTAGTTACTGTGTTTGATGATTTATGAGACTTGTGGGGCCTGTTTTATTAAGAAATGTTAAGCCACGGTCGGTAATGGCGGTAAAGCCAACCCGCATTGCCTTGTTAGCCTCACGGTAAGTAGCACATTTCTATAGTGAATTTGCGCCTAAAATGTGTTTATAAAAACCAAAATTACCAAATTAATCAGATCATTCATATGTAAATGCCTTCCAATCAACTTTGTATGACTCTGGATATGACTTGATAAGTTTTATGAGCTTTATAAGCATAGAATGCTGCGTAGTTTCAGAATGATTAATGGTATCATGTTAAACCCAGATTGTCAGTGTTAACTTGCTGCCTTAGAGAAGTATGTTACAGGCTCAAGACTCTATAGTTCATTAAAATTCCTAAGTGCTAAGTCCAATTATAAATAAACTAGATATACTTATGTGATAGCACAGATGAGTAATAGAAGCCTATAGCACATTAAAGCTGCAGTATGTTTTGTTAACCAGTATTACAAAGAGTTAAATGGACATTAAAAAGATGTAGTTTCATATGGTTTGGAGTAATGAAAAATGAATGAAAATAGAACATCACTCTATTTTGACGTTAGCTATTTTGAACCTTTGTACTGGACATTTAAAGTACTGAAATGTGTTGTAAATGAGTTGCAAAGAAATTAACATACGCCGTCTGGAGAAAGATAAGAGTGTTGCTGTGGTTCTTACTCTTCCACTCTGTTTATTTTATACACATTGTTTTTGTTACTGGAATCCCTCTGCCAGCTGGCACCTGTAACACAAACATTCACACACTGATGGTGGTAAGCTACATTGTAGCCACAGCTGCCCTGGGGCAGACTGACAGAAACGAGGCTGCCATGCACCGGCGCCACTGGTTCTCTGACCACCAACAGTACATGGTGTTACTATTATGATTCAAAATGCAAAGGATTTTGTGATCAGAAATCATGTACCTTGAACTTGGACTTCATTCTTAATGGTTTTAGATGGTTTCCTTGGATCTAATTCTATCAGTCTGATCAACTTGGGGTATAATTTCCTACTGTGCCTACCTCTTGGGAAGTTGGCTACAGTCCTATTAACATTCTACTTTTAAAATATATTTTCAACCGTGGTCACAGAAACATGAAGCTGTTTGATAATGGTGCTTTAGTCTTTACCCTTAGCATGATCATCTGTAATCTTTGCTATGAACTCCTCACAAAGCTCTCACCTTTGTTTGCTCTGGTCCATGTTCAGTGTGGTTCATACAAAAACACCAGCTACACAGCAGGATTTTTATTCCGTATACATAAACAAAGTGGCTGATGTTAGGCTGAACAAATGGTTTGAAACATGACTTCACTGCAAGGATTAGTTGTCTCTTTTGAGGCAACAACAAAATTGTTCAGGCTTTATTGTCATGTCTTTGTAAAATAAACAACAAATCATTGTTAAAAAAATGTATTTGTTTATACTGTCACACACTAAAGGCATGAAGGTATACAGAATCATTGTTCAGGAGCAATCAAGCATTGTTTCAGTAAGCTGCAAGGGTACCAACAAACTTGTCTGTGTCTGTATAGCAGCACAACAACAATAGAAATGTGAGTCAACAATATTAGACAGGACACAAGATAAAATTTGTTCAAAAATCTCCCTAAAGTCTAGTAAACATTGTGCAATTATCAGGTCTCATTCATTTGAAAATAAAATCTTAAACTTAAGTCAGTGGCCTGTTGTCAATTACTGTGACAGATACACCAACTGCCAATTTAGCCATTTCCCAACCATGATGTAATGATATACACGTGACATACAAGTAGTGTCAGATATTTTCTGGGAAAATCATGTACTTACACTGCTGCTACAGCTAATGTGTGATTGTTGTCTCCCGCTGCCTTCTTTCTAACACCCCCACTCCCTCTTTTCAGTGTCTGACTCAGATAATAAGCACATAAACACCTGTAACTTGCTTTTCATGTATTGTTGGACTGATGTCTGTGGCCTTTGCAACATAATTCTGCCTAAGCACCAAGTTGTGCAACCGAACATCTTACATCTTGCAGTGTGAAAGGAGTTACTATCATAACGAGCTCACACAGTTTAACATGTCCAAGTCCATAAGGATTTTTTTGAAATCTCACAGTGTGTGCTATGGTAAAGACAGTGAGTCTAATAATGTCTAGGTGTGAAATGCAGGTAAAAATACATTGAACACCAAAATCAGTGAGTCAAACGGCATGCAGGAAAACCTAAAGTCAAACTAGGAATGGTAAAGATTAAAAACAGGATAAGGACTCATTGAAACTCTCAGATACAGACTGAAAACAGGGCCAGGCTTACCAATCACATTTTGTGGTGGTGGAATAATAGGGCAAATCTCAAACATTTTCTAACCACATTGATATCAAACAAAAGAAATGTTTGATAAGTTGATGAAGAAAGAAGTCATATAAAGTTAAGATCTCAGTAGTTTGAAAATTCTTTAACACTCACACTTGGAGAGTGGCTCCAGCAGATACAAGGAGATCTATTTTTACCAAAAATGTCAAATCTTTCCATCATGGGTTCTTTCCAAAAGAAAACAGTCATGGGAACAACTATTATAGTGCTGAACACTAAAGAGAACCTTACATTGAAGGGCAACGGGCCACATGAGAAAGGCAAGTGTGCCACTGTTGCACTGTAATTTGGTCAGATAAAAATTATATTGTGTCTGAGCCTTTAAACCCTTTTTATGACCAATCTAATACACATCTGTCAGTATGAAGGACACAGCTCCAGATAGAATGTAATAAAATGTCTTGCACCCAACCACAGAGATGTGCAGTAGCATAGAAAAAGCGATATGATGTCCCTTAACGAAATCAACTCTTCTAAAAAAAAAAAAACAAGGCCTTCATGGGTAACACTATCATTGCATAAATGATTCAGTGCTGTAAATTAGAGTATGCTCCACCAAGTAACAACACTAACAGAAAAAATGTATACTCATTATCAAATGTATTCAACCAATGTACATGTAGTGCTTTGTAAAAATATCCATCTTTCTTGAACTGCTTAACAGTTTCTCATGTTACAATTCCATAGTTCATGTATTTTAATGGGATCATATGTTAAACCAACACAGCTAGAGTAAAAAGGATTCATGTTTTCTAAATTAAAAATAGTCTAAAAAGTGTGACGTGCATTTGAACTCTTCACAAGTCACCTACTTAGTGAATAGAGTCCTCTTGTGAGTAATGCATCCTCAGGATAAATACAGCTGTACTTTAAAGACTTAAGGGTTTGTTAGAGAACCTTGCACAACAAAGCGCATCATTAAGACTGAGGAACACAAAGAATGCACTCTGACCAAAACCAAAACCGATCTTTTTGGCCTAGATGCAAAACATTATAGCCCCTTTCAGGTCAGCCTAATGTTCCGTGTGATCCAAGTGTTTAGCTCATTACTCCTCGTGATTGCCGCTTATCCACTTTGAGTGATAGTAATAAACCTGTAAGGGCTTAATATGGGTTTGCAGAAAATGTATGATGCAGTACAAAGCAAAGACAGCAGAACTGGAGGTTTAGTTTGCATATGTACAAAGAGCGGATACAACATACTGTTCACCAGTTTCGATTTAATTAAAGAAAAATATTGGTCAGTTGAATATGACAAAGATATTAATTGACTGAGGATGGCGGGCAGCAACTTTGCTTGTATTTATCCTTGTATCCTTTATTGCAGGATTATGATGTGAACAGGACATATGTGTGACAGAGCTTTAACACTGCAGCTCACCTTGAACACACCATCCCCACAGCAAAACATGGTGGTGGGAACATCATAATGTGGAGATGCTTTTCTTCAGTTGGGACAGGGAATTGGTTGATTGTGAAGTTGCTAGACGGAGTGTGACCTTGGAAAAAAATGGCCTTAAACCTTCAGCCAGAACTGAAATGAAACGGCTTAGATCAAACCCAGATGAATTCCAGACTTAAATCTAATTGAAAATATCTGGTAGGACTTGAATATTGATGTTCACAGATGCTTTCCATTCAATCTGACTGGGTTTTAACTATATTCAGTTCAATTCGGTTTATTTATATAGCACCAATTCACAACAAATGTCGTCTCGAGGCACTTTACACAAAATAAATAAAATTCAATCATACATACATTCCAAATGATCCTAGTTATCAAACAGTGCAGTAAGCTCAACTAATTATTCAACGTAGTTCAAAAAGTTTTTAAGGAAACCCGGCAGATTGCATCAAGTCATTGACTTGCAGCAGTCACTCCTCCTGGACGAGTATGTAGCGAGCGACCGCATGGAATTGTGTTGCTGACTTTACAGCAATCCCTCATACCAAGCATGCAGTGGAGAGGAAAACTCCCCTTTAACAGGAAGAAACCTCCAGCAGAACCTGGCTCAGTACAAGCGGCCATCTGCCATGACCGACTGAGGGTTTGAGAAGACAGAGTAGAATGCACAAGAAGAAACAGATGAACTGATGTAGGATTATTTTCAATGTTCATGAAAGTAAAAGGATAATAGCAGGAGAAGGAGAACGATTAGTTGATGGCAGCATTATCTCAGCAGAAGCCCTCCTCCAGGAAGGTATCCCAGCCGAACAGAACATCAGACCAGGTGTAGCTTCAAGGCCAAAACAGCAGATGATGGCCAGAAGCAACCTTTTTCAATAAAATCCTGTTGTTGAGCTGGAAATAATATTTTTTTTTATCCAGAAGATGCACAGAATAATCATCATTATGGGTTTCTGTTTCCCTTTAACCCTGAACAGAAAGTCATTAATTATTAATTTCTTTATTGCATAATAAATGTTTTTGCTTGCTCTGGCCTGCGCAGTTCTCATTCATCCCTACTATGTATATACTAAGCAGGTAGAGTCATAGCCCAGATGATTTCCAACTGTAATTTCAGCTAAAGGTAGTTTTGCTAAGTATTGAATCAGAGGTTCTGAATTCATATGCAAAAGCATTTTAACAAAATTGATCATTTTCCGGGATGCATAGTGGCACAATTGGTACCACTGTTGCTTTGAAGCAAGAAGGTCCTGGGTTCAGATTCCAGCCTGGGGTCTTTCTGCATGGAGTTTGCATGTTCTCCCTGTGCATGCGTTGGTTCCCTCCGGGTACTCCGGGTTCCTCCCACAATCCAAAAACATGACTGTTAGGTTAATTGGTCTCTTAAATTGTCCTTGTGTGTGTGTGTGTGTGTGTGTGTGTGTGTGTGTGTGTGTGTGTGTGTGTGTGTGTGTGTGTGTGTGTACACATGGTTGTTTGTCCTGTGTGTGTCTATGTTGTCCTGTAATGGACTGGCAATGTGTCTAGGGTGTACCCCGCCTCTTGCCAAGTGGCAGCTGGAGATAGACACAAGCCCCCCAAGTAGTTGTAACTGACAAACATAAAAAAGTTTAAAGGATGTGACAAGTTTTATAAGCCACATTGCTTTGACAGGCTTTCAAACTTATCTACAATCTGAATTTTACCCCCTTTGTGTCATGTTAGAACAGATTCAGAGCCTAAAATTCATAGGGAGAAGCACTGTGGAGAGAGCTGCATGGAGACTTGTTAACAGCAAGAAAAAAAATCAGATTGGGGATAATGGGTTATACGAGCTGGAAAGAGTTGCCAGAGCACAGCCAAGAGGGGGTGGCACTTGTTCAGTTGGAAGATTAAGCTAATGTCTCATTAGTAGGCAAATCTAAAACTGACCTCAGATCACCATTTAGAAATGACCTCCATCCAGTCTGTTCTAATGGCTTTCACATAGACACAGTTCTTCCACACAGTTTAATTATTCCCCTTTCTTCTATAAATAAAAATAAAGGACTAATTGTTGGATGTGCGCACATCCTCTGCTTACATTTGATTTCACTTGACCCATCTCCTGCCTTTTTATAGTGGCCATCTCCTTCCCGTAAATGCAGTCAGTCCCGACTCAATTAGGCATGCAAAATGATGCAAGCAAAAGCAACTCAAAAGACTAATTTTAGTGCAGAGATCAAACAATCTACAGATGCTTGAGCTGTGCTATTTTAATTTTTTTGTTTCATCTAGGATAATTACAAATGTGACCAAAATGTCTGTAGTTTCAGTTTCTGGAAATACTGATAAATGGACACCTGTAGAAAGAAAGTGAGTTGATGAATTTTCACAACCTGCTGGTCAGAAAAGGTATAAACTTCCCAAAGTTACAGAGCAGAAAACTAGCACACATTCTGTTGGGTAAAGTAAATGTAGTGGATTGCAAAAGCATTACTTTTAATTTTGTCAGATTATAACTACAAACGTGTAGTTTGTTGGGATACTATACAGCAGAATAGCATGAAGAAAAACATAATCAGCAAATATAAGGAAAATGAAAAACAGTTTCAAAAAAATTCATAATTTAATCTTCCTATTAACCATCTTCCCTGTCCCTGAAAAACATCCCCACAGCATGATGCTACCACTATCATGTTACAGGGTGGAGATAGAGTGTTTAAGGTGCTGTACAGAGTTAGTTTTTGTCAACCTGTAGTCTTTAGCATTTTATACTAAAAAGATATATTTGGTCTCATCTGAAAAGATCTTCTTATTGCACATGTTTGTTGTGTCCCCTAAATGACTTGTGGCAAACTGCAACTTCTGATGGCCTTGTTTGAACAATGGCTTTCATCTACCCCCTCTTCCATAAAGGCTAGATTTTTGTGTACCACCAATAATTATCATATCAAGTGTCTTCGTCTAGAGCTGTGGATTGCTGCAGCTCCTCCAGAGTTACCATGGGCTTCTTGGTTGCTTTTTCTGATTAATAGTCTTCTTTCCCATTCTATTAGTTTGGGTGGATGGCCCTGTACTGGAAGGTTTGCAAGTGTGCTATTGTCTTTATTCTTTATTTCAGATGGTGGAGTAAATGGTGCAAACTGCGTTAGACCTTTCTTTACCATTATCCATGTCTCTTGGTCGCCATGATGATGTTTCTTCCCTAATGTTCTCTTACGAACCTCTGAGGCCTTCGCAGAAAGGCTGGATTTTACAGTAGGATTAACACACAGGTGGATTTTATTATCTATTTAATTGACTTTTGAAGGTGACTGTTTGCTTAGGATTGTGTTTAGGGATAAAAGAGCACTCTTCAGATTTAATTTGTAAAAAAAAAAAAAAAAAAAAAAAAAAAAAAAAAAAAAAAAAAAAAAAAAAAAAAAATTCAAAGCTATATGTCGTTTCTCTTCTACTTCAGAATTGTGTGCTACTATGTGTTGGTCTGTCACATAAAATCCCAGTGAAATACACTAAAGTTTGTGGTTGTAATGTGACAAAATGTGATTAAGTTCAACAGTTAATATTTTTGCAAGACACTGTTTGCTAATAAATGAAATCAGCCAAAGTAAATATGAAAATTGTATGATTTTAAATGTGTTGGATATTTATGTGACTATTATTGTTATATCAGTGTTCCAATGGCTGTTGAGTTCTTTGGCATTTGTAGAAGAAGATGAGTGACTGTTCTGTGAGCAACATTTGTTCCCTCTGTATTGCTGTCCCACATCTGTCCTCTTCTCCCTTTTTTCTTCCATCCATGTAGTTTTCTCTTTCACTCATCTCTTCCAAATCCCAAACCCATTGTTTATCCCCCCATCATATTTCTCTGTGGATGACCTCACCAGGCCTTGACTAACAATTAGCTCAGCCACCTCCTCCTCTTTGCAGCCTCTGATGATGAGGAAGCCTCTGCTGCGACACTGATCCCGAGTCTGCAGACAAAGAACGGGAATGAAACACAGCCTCGACAAAGACCCAACAGCCAGACTGATACTGAACCTGTACAGAGACTCTTGTTTTTTTGTTGTTTTTTTTTTTCCATTGTATGTTATTTTTAATGGTTTTGTCTGGAATCACTGTTTCACTTTGAAGTGGTGTGCTCTGCGGTGACACTGCCACAGCTCATAGATGAAAAGCAGAATCAGGAGTCGCCTGGGTTGTGTTGCTTTACCTTCCTCTCACGAGAAAAGCCTCAGCTGGACTATAGCTAAGAAAAAAACCCTGTAGCTTCTGTTAAGGTTTGACATTTGGCTGCACAATGCCATCTAACTGTGGAGCAGCATTTTCATTTCAGATTCTTTGCTTGGGTTTTTAGGACAAGACATTCACCTATTACACTGTCTTTCACCACAGAGTAAAATCTAATGAATGTGTATCAAAAAGTCTTTAATTATGTGCTATATTTCAAGAGAAAGCATGCAAAGGGAGTTTACCAGTGTCCTTCCTCTGGTGTGAATCCCTCACCTTGTGATGCAACGTTCCTTCCATCTTCATTTTTCTGCTCTGTCACTCTGTAAATCTACTCAGTCATGCCTGTTCAGTCAACTTGCTTCTTCTGTTTTTGAGTTCTCCCCAGACGAGGTCTGAATAGACACACCAAAGTGAAAGTAGCAACAGGAAAACACAAAGTTTATGATAATAAAAAGGTGTTTGACTGAACAGAAAAATAAGCCATTAATTGTTCTAAAAAAGCTATTATTTCTGTCTTAACATATATCTCCTCTGATACCTTTCTGTCATTGATACATTTTTCAAATGCTGCTTTAAATCAGAAGTCATATGTTTATACATTTAAATAAATGTTTTGTTGTATTATGCTATGCAGGTATAGATTTATACCAACATATACATTTACGTATAGATCAACATTAATGAAGAAAGTGAATCAGATGGTGGAGCTTTCAAAGTGTATTGTACACCTTGTAGATGGGAAGGAAATTGTACCTTTCTAAATTTGTTTTTTTATATATAATCATGCTTTATCTAAATACATTCCAGCAAATAAAAAAAATAGGGTTTTTTTTTTTTGTTTGTTTTGTTTTTTTTTTGGGGGGGGGGGTTAAATTACAGTATAAGATACTATACATGAAAAGTATAGTAATAAAGAAGAGCATGTAGTTTGATGATTTATTGTTATACTAAAGCTTAAACTTGCTTGCTGCCCAAAGTTTTCAGGTAAAACTAATAATTTACATTTATTCAGGCTTATTTATCAAAAACTAAAGTATATCATGGCACAGTAATGATTTGTGTTGCAACGTGGTGGCTGTAAGTGATATTTACTTACATTCCTCCTCTGTTGCTGTTCTTGATTTGGTATTCTCAATGACAGAATTTACGACATGGGTGAAGGAAAGATGGCAATGTTCGTGAAAACTGCAAAACTGGCAGACGTGGGAATGTCTCATCTAAACTTTCCAGTGCAGTGTTGTGCAGAACTACATTGCCAAAACTGATGTCACAAAATTCCTCCTGCATGCAACACAGTTCCTATAGCTGATTCAAGGCAGACCCCTTTCAGCACTTAAGAGTGGGATGTGTCAGAATACGCACATCCCACAGCTACTGCTGAAATAGACCGATGTCTAGAAATATCAGTTTCTAGACAGTTACTGCAAATACATAACTTTACAAAGCCTGTCATCTTCATGTGGCCAAAATCTCAAATCTTTGAAGTTCTTCAGTGGAGAAAATCATTAATCACATCTAACCCTCAAATAATCATATCACCTGAAAATCTGTACTTGAAAATTATTTTGCACTTGTATGGACCAAAAATTCTCCAACACAGCTTGATTTTCTCTGCTGCATTGCATGACCGCACTGAAATACACTAGCAGAGATGATCTGAGAGCTGACATGAGATTTGATGATATTCTACACCTACATTCAAATTGTGAAATCCTAAAATGAGCAGGATAATGACAGCACACAAATGTTTCCACCGTACACACATTTGGACGTTTCAGAAGAGAGTTGAGTGATCAGTTGTTTTTCATTAGACATGAACTCTGTAATAAAATTGATTGAAGGTCAACAAAAAAGTTGCAAAATTTAATATAAACTGTAGTTAAACTGCAGAAATCCAAATCTGAAATCAGTTGTTAGGGCTCCAGAATACTTTTTTGTTTTGTTGTTTGTTTTTTTTTTTTGTTTGGATTTGGACTTAAAGGAAGCTTCATTTAGGCAATGCAGTTTCAAATGTCCTCAAATGCTCACATAATGCATGCCACACATTGCACGAAAAGTGGAATTTTCGTCCCTGTGAAATGCCATGAATGCTGCTAATTCATGACAGCGATCGACCGCTTACCTGGCTGCACGTTCACACTCGCCTGTGCAGAAAGCTGTACAGCATAGCAGAGATGCCTCTCAATCAGTCAACACTCCTGGCTAACTAGGTGGCAGTCCAAGCACATTTTTCTGTGTTTAAAATTTTTAATTCCTTTGTTTTAAAATCAAATTTGATTAAAGTATTTTTGGCTAAATAGCCAGCAGACAATTAGATTGTCAGAGTGGCCAAATATGGAAAGATTATATTCTATAATTAGAGTAACTGTCTTATGCAGCAGGCATATTGAGAGGTTCACTGACTGAAGCTGTAACTGACTGAATGCCTGGCATCCCTCTCTGTGCTTATTTGCATAAATGTCTTCAAGGCAAATTAAATCTGGCAAATCAGCACAGTTTAACATGACAATCTTTTTAAAATGCTGAATTGGTGGAGGGTCTGGTTGGCAGGTTGAATGAATAACTGGACAGAGGCAGTTTTGCTGTTTGGTGTTTACTGGTTGGCCAACTGGACTGGAGAACAAGTTCTAACTGTCTTTTTGGCTCCAGTTGGAGTTTGTTTCTTTGCTTATCAGCCCCAACCATGTGTTTCCACAAAGCTTGGTTCCCTTTTTAACCCTTCCATTTTCTTCCTAAGGTATGTTTTTAAGCTATCCTCTCCTTTGTTTTTTTTTTTTTCTTTCTTTCTCAAAATTATTTTATATATGTTCTTTTTCTAAGCTGCTTTAAAACACAATTTATCTTTTTGATCTCTCTTTTCTTCACTTCCTGGAGGAATCTTTGTTTGTTTGGGTTTTTTTTTTTTTTTTTTTTTTTTGATCAGCCGTTCTGCACAATTCAAGAAAATGCATTCATAAACACATTTTTCATCATCTTTCTTTTCCAGTGACCTCTTTCAACCTTTTGACACATGACCTCATTATTTCTTATCTTGTCATCTCTTTTCTCTGCTTATTTGAGGCCTCTCCCAAAATAATGATGCCACTTTAAGAATCTTCCATAGAATACATTTTCCTCTCGGAAGCATCACATACTGTAAATGCACTTATGCTAGTCACACAAAGAAAGATCCCTACATTAATGTTCTTATAAATGCTCCTGACTCCTACTTATATATGTTTTGTTTCCGCTAATCTCAGTTTTTTAAATGTTAGTATGCTTTGAATTTCAAACATTTGTCCTCAGACTAAAAAGTATCTGGCAGTTTCGTAATTCTAGTTAACAAATTGCTTTTCCATTTGTTTACATTTTTCAAGACATTGTGGTATATGATTAGTGGGTCATCTTCAACATGCTGATGTAAAGATGGTTCAGGAAGAAAGTCTCTGTAGACGAGACTTCAGTTGAACAGCAAAGTAATTTAACTCAAACTGCAGCCCATATCAGAACAAGTGAGTCATGAGGAAATCTTGGCCTAATTGTAGAAACCCCTGTCGATCTTTAGACAGCCTCTTTTATAGGGCCCTAAACAATACATAAGCGGCATTTCCATTAACCTTAAAATTGCACAAATTAAAATAACGAAAATAATTTCACTCAATGGAAACATGCCATTTTCAAAAAAATTCTCCTTTTTCAAGAAAGTTTTGGCGCTAGGATGAGGTGGTTTTTTGGCTGTATCGAAATTGGTTTATTTCGTAAAACTGCAATGGAAACACTTTTTCGCATCACATGAGTCACATGATCAACAACCAGATGTTGCCATTGACGCAAACCACGAAGAAGATAACAACAGGAAGTAGTTGGAGGATCATGGCGTGGCATGTTTTTAATTAATTATTGCGTGAACAAGCTAGTTCACATGTGATTTTAATTTAATTTCTTATTTAAAGGAAACACTGCGACTGCGAAATTGTGTTTTTTCCACATTAGCAGAAAATCGAGAAAGATTTGCGCACCTTTGTAATGGAAATGCAGCTGTTGATTACTGTATATATGTACCATATATGGTACCACACAGAGTTTTTTTCCACATGCACACTTTTCATATCTGGTGTTCTTTAGCTCATGGTTTCGACCACCTCCACATCATGCTGGGATCCATACCTTTCTTTATTTGATCAGTCCTAATATAAGACTTTTGCTTAGAGTATTTTCCAAGCACACCAAGTGGCCTCTGTGTGATCAAATGCTACAACACCTAGTTATACCTCTTTTTTTTTTTTTTTTTTTTTTTTTTTTTTTTTTTTTTATCAAAACAGATTAAAATTGTACTTTAAAATTATGCTACATTTATTTATCTATTTATTAAAATGAATTAATTGTTGGTTTAGATTGCATTTGTTTGTTTGGTTTTTTGTTGTTTAGATTTGCTGAATTAGTTGCCTATGTTTGTGTAGTAGAGCCGAGTTATTTACACTTTACCAGCCTTGGAGCTATAAAATATCAAATTATGAAAAAAATGTTTTTAGGCAATTTATACTTTTTAAAAGCAAGATTCGTAAACGTGATATTTAAACAATGAGTTGGTTAAAAATGCAACTTCTTTCCCTTCAAGATGGGATGTCTCTAATAATAGCATTTTGAGGGAAGAATGATTTTGTTTGAGTATTTTGACATTAAGGGTAATCATTTGTAATTTGATGACGATAGCAATGTTGATGTTTGGGTAATTATAGTAAGTAGTCATGGGAAAATATTTCTGAAGAATGTAATAATTGAATTTTGATTTGAATTGAAAGAAATATTTGATTTAACACATTGTGTATTTTCAAATGAGTTGGCTTTTTTTGCATTTATGGTTTTATTCAGTCGTTTACATGTACTTTAGTTTTGAGATACGTCTTAAGCTTTGAAACTTAACTAGTAAAACTCGTGATCAGTTCAATAAAGCATGGTGTCATTCATTTTACTGTACAATGTTAATATACATTGTGTGTGTGTGTGTGTGTGTGTGTGTGTGTGTGTGTATATATATATATATATATATATATATATATATATATATATATATATATATATATTCAGTGAAGTAAGTACAGGATATGACATACCCTTCTTGTACCTGCATTTAGTAGAATAAAAAGATACACAACATTAATTAAATAATACATCATCACATTTCTACACATCTGAAGCTCCAGCATACATATGTTGATCTGGAGTCAAGCCAGGCTGCTGCTGATTTTGTTGGGCAGGTTGAACAGTACCGGGGCATTAACAGTGCAAATTAAAGATGGGATATATAACTCACATAGGCACCACTTCTATGAAATTTGACCAAATGCTATTCAAATCTTGTAGCAGTGACTCAATAATACCATGACTTAATCAACTGCTATGCTGTGCAGACGTTTGGTCGGCACTGATGAAGATTCACTCATCTCTGCATGCTTAATGTTTGCAATGATTGACTTAGTTTGTCCATCCATCCAGTCCTTGCAGGGTCAGGGTGGGGGGCTGGTGCTTATTTCCCCTGGGGAAGAGGTGTGATACACCCTGGACAGGTTGTCACGCCATTACGGGGCAACACAGGACAAACAAACGACCATGCAAACATGCATACCTAACTGATCAATTAGTCTAAGAGTCATGTTTTTTTTTTACCATTGGACAAAGCTGGAGAGGACCCCTGCATGCACAAGGTTTAAACATGCAAACTCAATTTTGAAAGACCCCAAGCCAGAATTCAAACCCAGCACCTTCATGGTGTAAGCCAAAAGTGCTACCATCTATGCTACCATTCAGCCCTAATTTATTCAGTTTAATACAGAAAAATATAGTCCATTCAGTTCAGTCACTTAGACAAAAGCAAAGTAAATTATATATGTTTTCAATTCAATCTTAGCTATAAGTGCAGGCAAATTCAGTTATTATGTAAATTGTTACAAAAAATTCTGTCTAATTCAGAAAAATAATTATTTTACCACTTAGGGCATTCATAGACTGTGTATAAAGCTCTGACCATTAAGTGTGGGAAAAAAAACTATAATAATATCTTAAGTTAACAATAATACCAAGGCAAAAGTACCTTACTCTGTCCTAATGAAGTAACACAACAAAGATTTTACACCTTTTATCCCAATGCTGACTTAATATACAAAACAGGAATACATCAGTGCCATCACACATATGACAAGACTTGATATTTCACAAAATGCACTTTATTTCTTTACATTTAGACCCATGTGAAACAGGTAAGTAAAGCATACATGATAAGACAGGAAATAGTGTTACAGCAGCTTAAAGGGGTTTATACATTACTGTATAAACTATTTCATGTAGTTGATATTGCTACATATGTCAATTCTCCAAAGAATTTCATTCTAAAAAATGTCACCATTTTGTAGAGGGTTGTTTTGGCAGGTCAGATTTCCCTCCTTGGTGAAAGGTCGGGTACGGTAATGATATGTGGCTCTACCTCGTTGACTTCACGCTGATTGGCTTCAACCATATTTGGGAAACTCTTCAGTAAAATGCACTGAACATAGTCTCAAACTGAGGTTATAATTGTGTGGTTGTTGAATGGCAATACGTAGAGTCCAGCAGAGACTGCTGGGATTCCCCTTAGTTTTACAGATAATTATTTATAAACTGAAATCAGAAGAGAAACATAATTTTTTAAAATCTGGTTACATGGAGAATTACTGAACATCCAAAGATCTACTCAGTCTCATACAAGTACAATTTGAATGATTTCTATATAAGGGAGAAGGAAGATCAGTAAAAAAGGTCTTTGTTGATTTTGTTGGTGTTTCTTTTTTAAAATAATTTTAATCATTCAGTAGGCCTACCGCTAAGCTGAACTGGTTTTCAATGTAATTTAATTTTTCTGGCTTGAAGATCCTCCTGTAGATCCTGTAAAGATCTTTGTTAGAGTGATTTTACTGCTCGTTTGACCCCTTTTTAAGCATGTTAGTGGGTAATTCTTCATTGATTAAACTGCACTTGTGTGGAATGTGAAACAATTTCCTGAATGAACTTTTCAGTCCACAAAATTGTGGGACAATAAAGAATATTTCTATTCTGTTCTATTCATGTTATCTTTTTCGATGTGTTTTATTACCCTCATAAACTGTTTCATGGTTTTGGAGTGTTGGGTATTGCAAAGGCTTGTTTGTTTAATTAGATGAGATTAGTCTCCTGATTAAAATGGGCTTGATAAGATTTTAATAGGCTTGCTTTCATGTGGATTATAGTGTGAACAGCCTCAAGCCTAATACCATAACTCACTGCTTCTCAAAGATGCACTTGTCATTTACAAGACTGTCTGAGTCTTTACTCTTTATAAAACTATTACCAGCAGTGATGTTTGTCTCCGTTTCTCTTTTCCTTTAATCTTTAGCCGCATGCATAAAAAAGCCCTCCAAGCTATTACTGCACATGTGAGCAGACTTTTCTCTTTAGTTTTTCTCTTTTTTTTTTTTATTTCTGTCTTCTCAGCTTCAGAGCTGTGTTGAGTCAATTAAGGGTCTCAGTGGAATTAGGCAGAATGGCATAAAGCCAAAAAAACAATGCAATGGAAGACAAGAACTAAAGTTGTAAAGCTTCTGCCTATGTAATTTTCTTTTAAAATATAATTTCTAATTTTTATCTCAATTAAAGAATCAGTCCCTTTTAGGATGTAATAGCAGCTGCTGTTTCCAACTAAATGTTTGCAAAGTTGCACCCAGTCCCCCTTCACCTAATTTTCCCTAATTTTTTACAGTTTTAACATCTACGTCTTCACTTTCCTTATCTGTTTTTCTCATGTGCGCACTTTAAAACAATTTTCTGGTCCTTTTTTGTCTCTGCTGATGCGTTCCTCCAAACAGATGTCTTTTTCCCCTTATGCTGATCTTTTTTTAGGAGGGTCCATATGTGATGCTGAAGAAGAACTGGGAGCTTTACGAAGGCAACGACCAGTATGAAGGATACTGTGTGGACCTGGCCTCAGAGATTGCCAAACACATCGGAATCAAGTACAAGATCTCTATTGTTCCTGATGGAAAATATGGAGCCAGAGACCCAGACACTAAAATATGGAATGGCATGGTTGGAGAGCTTGTGTATGGGGTAAGGATGGAAATAGGACAGCTATACCTGGATTCATTCTTAGTGTGACTAAAATGTATCACTGTGCTGTTTGAATAAATTTCACAGTTTCACAAATTTCATAGAGGTGCATCTCAGTAAATTAGAATATCAGTAAAAATTAATTTATTACATAATTTAATTAAAAAGTGAATATATATATATATATATATATATATATATATATATATATATATATATATATATATATATATATATATATCATTATGCACAGAATTATACACTGTAAGTGTTTAAAAGTGTTTTAAAGAATATGGCTCTCATCTAATGAAGATCAGAAATTCAATTTTCATAACACCAATAAAAAGGTTTTTGAATTGACACAAAGGAGACGTTATGGCCTATACATTAATGAGGAAGACTGCTGACTTGTCAGTTGTCCAGCCACTGACACCCTCCATAAGGAGGTTAAGCCACAAAAGGTGGCTGCCCAAGAAGCTGCTAAAGAAGCTGGCTGCCCACAGAGTGCTGTATTTAAGCATATTCATGGAAAGTTTAGTGGAAGAGACAAATGTGATAGAATAAGCTACATAAGCAACAGGAATAACTAAAGTCTCAAGAGAATTGACAAGATGTCAAGGCAAGATCACTCCGCCTACATGGAAGTGTAACTCAGGTAGAGCAAACCTCCGACAAACAAACAGGGTTATAAGGTGAAGGTAGGGATGCTCACGGCTTTACCTGAGACATTTGATGAGGCACTTTTGCCTTGTCAGCCATCATTAAGGCAAAGTAGACCCAGCTTGATGCATTAATCTTTGATTTAACCATTTAGCATACAATGTAACGATGACAAAAACCTTCATACAGACAAACATGTTGTAATTATACCATCGATCACTGTAGTATTCAGCTGCTGCTCTTTCGGTCGGTCACAGGCATTTATCCATCTTTCACAGTTTTCCAAACTCCGTTGGGTTTTGGAAATGGAATAAACTCTAGTTTGCCCACTATATGCTTTGGGTAAAGTGTGTCTTAAGTGCATGTTCCCCACTGACAATGTTTAACCATTTTTTCAGATTACTTTTCAACAAATCTGTATGACCGTAGCGCATTTGTAATGATTGACTCCAACAACTTTGTTGGAGATTTTGTTCCTCCAGGTAAGGGGCTGATTGGTCAGTTGCTGACCAATCCACTGGATTGATTGACAGGCCCGTACCACCAAAACACCAATGATAGTGGGATCTCTGTGCTTAACTGGCCAGCAAAATGGCCTGACCTAAACCCCGCAGAAAATCTATGGAATATTGTCAAGAGGATGATGAGAGACACCAGAACCAACAATGCAGAAGAGCTGAAGGCCGCTATTTAAGCAACCTGGGCATCCTTAACACTTTATCAGCACCACAGACTTTGATTGCGTTCATGCAGAAGGAGCCAGTATTGAATATCCACTTTTATCAATCCTGTATAAAATTCTAATCTTCAGAGAATTAATTGAGATGTACCTCTATAATAGGTGTGCAAACCTATTATAGAGGTACATCTATAATGTTCAGAAATCGGCACTAGTCTGGGACAGGCTTGGGGACCTCTGGTCTATACTGCGGAGTTCCATCACACACCAGCAGAAAAAAAAAGAAAAATAACTCAACCCAGCACATAAACTTGTCTCAAGGCCTCCGTCTCCTTAGTAACCATGCTTGGTTCCCACAGAGATGCCGTGTCATGGAGTGGTTATTTATAAATGGGGAATTTGCCAAGCTCATTAATTACAGCTTTGATTTGACATAGCTGCCTGAATGTCAGCTTTACTAACATGCAGCAGACAATGTCAGTTATTGTTTAGAGGAGTGAAAGCACAGAAGGAGGTTCAGAACAGCAACTGAATCAATTACCCTCCAGAACTTGTAGAGGAAGGTGACTCAAAACTGTTGTAATTGATTTATCTGTTTTAAGTCACCCAAAACATTCACCGTCCTTTGAAAAGGGCTCTCAAACATACTTTGCCTAAAATATACACATATATTTTCTTATAAATGCAGGTTTCCTTGTGGACTCATGTCTTTTGACTAACTGTAATGGGATTAAACCTATCTGTTGTTTGCCCTACTTGCATTTTCAAAGTTGGGAATTCCTAAAGATGGCAATCTGCTCAATGTTTGCAGCTGTTTTCCTCGCTCTGGCTAATTTATTTCACTACCAAATTGACAAAGACATTTTGACGAAACACATGCAGATGAAAACAGTAAGTCATCAGAAATAAGCAATAACTATATACTTTTGAGTCAGGTTGCAGTTATCTTCTCTTCAACCAAAAATACAGGCAGAGCAGAAGGGATCAAAGAGGTAGAGAAAATATTTTATTGTCTTTTTTAATGTGATAGTTTTATTAGTGTAACTTCAATTCCTGACAAGATCTAACCCCTCCTCAAAACTTTAAGATCAACAATCTATAACAATTAAATCAATAAGGGGTGTGATTGTTTTTAATGTTCCACCCTAATCAGCTCCCAGTTATACTTTTCATAACAATCCAGCCTTTTTTTTTTCTTTTTCTTTTTTTTTTTTTTTTACAAAATAAGCAACACAGCAGGTTTTTCTCTTTTCCTCCGATCAGCCTTCAGAAGACTGTACTTTTTGTTTTTGGATAATCTATAAGTAATTCAAATCATACTGATTTTTGACAATACCATGCTATTTGCATTCTTAGCATTTATTTAAATAAATACATATGAAAATGGGTGAGCTTTACTTAAATGCATGCAGAATGTCACTTCAAAATGTGGGCAAACAGCTTAGAATCAGTTTTGACAATAGGGCTATTTCTAGAGTAGACATGCCTTTGTGTCTAAGTTCAGAATTAGAAAGTTGTCTAATGTCCTGTTTGCACACATTTAGAACCCACTAATAACCATGAATTCCCCTGACTTTAATTTAACAAACTCTACCTAGGACAAATATATTGAAAAACAAAACTGTACCTGATCGCTTGCAGGAGCAATTTCTTGATTTGTCCATTTACATGAGCCCTAAGTCAATTGCGAATGACAGTTTGCCAAGGCAACTTTGTGAAGAATCCAGATAAACTGAAGAGAAGAAAATCTAGCAAATTTTCAACATTTAACACAAAATTGTCTTTTGCTTCCATGGCCTTTAATCCTGTATCAAAGCACTAAGAAAATGTAGCTTTAATTATTCTTTTTTTTTATCATGTAACAGAGGATGGTGTAGAGCTTGTTTCTGCATTCACAGCTTTAGAAATAACTAAATTTGAATCATTTTCTAGAATGCCAGCATTATCAATCTATTCATTTTCTCTTGTCACTTAAGCTGGTTTAGGGTCATACAGCGGTGGAGTATGAAAATAGACCAGGGGCAGTTCAGCTGTCGAAAGGCCTAAAAGTATTATTTTAAAATTGTGTCTCTTGTGGAGAATAGTTTATCTTGTTCAGCTGTTTGTGGTTTATAATGCATATTAAACCAGCAATCTGTCAACCTGATGTGTTGAACACCATTAGATTTTTATTTTATTCAGTGAGGAAATGGCCCATGTTTTTTCAGCGAAGTATAAAATTGAATTTTAGCAATGTGTGATATTTTGCAGTTTTAAGAGCAGGATTCAGGCACAGGAAGATAGACAATATAAAGTTTGAAATCATTATTCTTCATTGTTCATTTACATTTTTTGTGTAAAAAAGAGTTTAAGAAATGGCAGAAATTCCCAACTCATTAACTGTATTCATAAAAACAACAATTTTTCTGCTCATGAAGATACAATATTCGCAGGTGTTTTATATGATCAAAGTGAATCTTCTGAATCAATTTTCATTATTTGGGCCAGGATAGCTTTTTATATCATTAATTATTATCACCTTACTCCTCTTTGACTTTAGACACTTAGAGGACCTGTGCTCTGCAAGAGCAAGCATTGCTGCATGCAGATGCCAGTTAGACCTTGCCGACTCATTTATATTCTGGATATGTCCCTTTCCGGCCAACATACTGTATAAATTACTCCTGTGTCATTCTGGTTTGCCCTCTTCTTCCTCTATTACTTTTAACCTTCTCTGTTCCCTCATATATAATACCAGTTCATGTCTGTCCTTCTTTTTCCTGTGTTCACTGCACTTTCCCTTCCACTTATCTGTATTATATGTAATCTCTGAGAAGTTAATTGTACAATAATGTGACTGATATGAACTTCTTGGCCTTTCCCTACTTCTTTGCAGAAAGCAGAAATTGCTGTGGCCCCACTGACCATAACATTGGTCCGAGAAGAAGTGATTGATTTCTCTAAACCCTTCATGTCTCTTGGAATCTCCATCATGATCAAAAAACCTCAGAAGTCTAAGCCAGGTGTCTTCTCCTTCCTGGACCCACTAGCTTATGAGATATGGATGTGCATAGTATTTGCTTATATTGGAGTCAGCGTTGTCCTGTTTTTGGTAAGTAATTCATAGAAACTGAGCTGAACTGCGGAACTGTACACATGGGTTTTAAAGGCTTTGGTTCATAGATAAAAAGTCAGTTGTACATGAAAACAATTTAAAATTCAGTTTGATTTCTACACAGAAAGAGGCTTTATTATGGTCATCTTTACTGGTTTACAGCATAGGTTAATTATTTTGCAGTTTTATGTAGGGATGTACGATAACTTCTTTATTAAACTGATACAAGTAACGGCCTCCGTTACTAAAACAGATAAACTTTTCCATGATATTGTAATTAATTAAATGGGTCTGTACATCTACGTTAGATTTATGTCCTAAATTGAAATCTAGAATCAAGGTCAGAAAACTATTATGTCTATCTCCCAATGAACAAAATGCAAGATACATAAGCGAAAATGTATAATATTAAACACACATTCCGTTCACAAATGCATGATTAGCTTAGCATATCTCTTATGTTGCCACCAGGGTATTTGCTTGTTCAAGAAAACACTTTTTTACAATTGCCAGAATTGGATTCTCTGAGGTCTTGGTTATAATGTCATTCAAAATGTTGTTCAACAGAAACTTCTCCTCTTCAGTTACACCTCAATACCAATTTGTAATTGTACCTCTTTTTTAACTGTGACTTTGTAGCATGATGGAATGAGGTAGTTTGCATAATTCAATCTGTAGACAAGTTATCCAGTTGGAGGGAAAAAGATGTGTGGACGAGAAGAATGTGAAGTATATTTATCATTCTGTTGAATCTATTGCCTTTGACTTTTTCTGCCTTCACTATCCCAGGTAAGTCGCTTCAGTCCATATGAGTGGCATGCTGAGGAACCAGAGGAGGGTACCACAGAGCAGGGCCCCACCGACCAGCCACCCAATGAGTTTGGTATCTTCAACTCTCTCTGGTTTTCTTTGGGAGCCTTCATGCAACAGGGCTGTGACATCTCACCAAGGTTGGTATGCTTGAGATAGTTAAAGCACATTTGTGTGCATATGTGCATCAGACTATGGAAACAAAAGTTAGCATTTAAGTCCTAGCACTAGATGTGTACATGAGTGTGTGCCCCTGATTTAAATGTACAGTTTATGTGACTATTGCTTCTTCCTCAGCAAAATTTTGTTGAAAAGACAGAAAAGGTGTTTTCGTCTTCTGTCTAACGTTGTGGTTGAAGTTAGTGGGGGTAAATATATGGGTTAAACAAGCCAGACTTTCAACAACAGTGTTTAGACTATTTGAACAGGATGTATGGGCTAAAAAAAGTAAAGTTTTCAATGTATTTTTTGGGGTTAAATAAAGACTGGGACTAAAAAATGGCGATTAAACAGCTTTGCATGAACATCTAGTGTCTGGATGGTACTCTATGCTGTTTTAGACTGTTCACATTGTGATTCACCTTTCTCTGCACTTTCTGAGCTTCCACAGAGCTCATCTCATACACCAACAAAATGTGTCCTACAGACACCTAAGATTTGCTAGACATAAACAAACACTCAAAAACATGCTCCCACATGCAAACAAAAAACCCTAAAAGCAAGAACACCTGCATACATTTCAGCAGCTGTGTTCGTACGGCTCCTGTGTAGATGAAGATTTCACAGAATGCGAGGTGTGTATGAATTTTTAATACGCCAAGGAGGAAACAGAGTCCAGCTGTATTTTTAGAATATTTATACGAAGATAGCATTTTATAATTGATAACCTGAGAATGCAGTTTAGTGAAATATTTATACCATGCTTCTTCAAGACCTTTAGGGAGCAGATCTAAGAAGAGAGGTAGCAGCAGGGAACACTTCACACTATAACAAAACAAAATGCATCTTCCTTCATAACCATACCTTTTCTTTATTGTCTCCTTTGATGTAAAAATAAACTACAGCAAATTAATAAAGTGCATAGCAAATTGACCACCATTTCTCAACACAAAACAATTAGCTATGCAAATATAAAAATTTATTAAAATTACTTTTTGATTAAAAAATTAATCGCCTCACCACCAGTACCAATAGCCAAGTGGAGCTTAGATTCTTGAATGTGTCCAACTGACTAAGTCATGCAATGTAGCTGGATCTTCTTATAAGTTGTAGTCTGAACCATTACTCTATTGGGGCCATTATGGGGCTGGGAAGGTCACATGGGTCGCTGTTCCTACCTTCCTTTTGGTTAATGTTTAGTTTGTTGTGACTTGATTCAAATGCGTCATCAACATTGCCAACATGTAAATTGTTTTTGTCACACGTCAAGGTATGAATAGCTGTGAAACTACTTGAAGAGACAAGTCAGGGCTGCACAGTAGGTGTTAAAAACTAAAAAACATGAGGCCACTTCCTCCATTTTATCGTTTATTCATGCTTAACATAGATGACCTCTTTCAATCCTCTCTCAAGCCAACTATCTTTCCAGTCAAAATTGAGCTCACTGTTTTCTTCAAAAGAGTGTCCCTTGTCTCTTAGATGTAGGTGAACTGCCAAGACTTGGCACAATGAGTTTGCGCTTCTGTGCTGGGTTCTCTGTTTGCTGAAACACCACTCCGCTAAATTTGCATTTGGATATTTTATCATAGAGGTGAACCACGGTTAAAAGGTGTGTTTCGATCATCAGGTGACAACTTTCTAAACACTGAACTGAGTAGAGGATAGGGCCAGTGACTTATGTTACCTTAAAGGCACCATTGTGACCTTAACAGCCCTATTAGAGTATTTGTTCTGTCTACAACTCATAAGCCTGAAACTTCCAACCCACATTTAGAACTGAAAAAGCCTTTTGGATGAAAGGTAAAAAGTCTTCAAAAAGGAGGATAAAAATTTCAGTTGCCTTCTATTTAAGAACTTAGAATTCAGGTATCAACTTCACCTCTAAATTCCTCAAACCAAAGTCTAATTAAGCATTAAGCAATTAAGCTGATATTTAAAAGCCCTATTTTACAACATCCAGAACTAATAAGATCTACCACTAACATCTTGGTTCCAGATACCACATTACATCTTAAATGGGCAGTATTATGTGTTTTCCAGCCACATAGAATCATTTTATAGCACAATCAAGTAACTATGTTACCTTCAGTTGTTATAAAAATGTTGGATATATCAAATATGACTGAAAAGAAATTTTACTTCGTAGTTTAACGCCTTGAAATTGGGCCTCTGTCTCTTTAAGAAAGTCCTGTTCTTTCAAACACTCCACCCTCAGGAAGTCATCACAACATCGCACCTCTATTAACCCTTTAACAACGTTTTTACCAGCGTTGCACTGAGAAGTAGCTTGTATAATGAGCTCAGCAGATGGTTAGTTCCACCAGGTGTTTGCTAATTGTTGCTGGCTAGTCTGAAGGAACTGAGTGGAGAAGTCGCGGGGGAGGGGTGCTCTGTGAGGCGGAAGCTCAGAAGCTTAGAAACTGCTGCTCCGATGAGCATCTTGAAGGTGGAGCTGGCTAAACCCAAGTGTTTTGCACAGCTAAATGATTTCCACGGCAGATTCAAGAATTTCTCAAATATGCATGAAAGAGTCAAAGCAACACTCCAGCTGTGTTTTTGATGAGGTAATAACATTATAACATGATGTAAAGCTAAAAAAAAAAATCAATTTTACATAATACTGCCCCTTTAAGGGGTGCATTGGAGTCCAAACCTTGATGGTTCAAAGCAGTTTATGGCAGCAAAAGGGGGACCAAGACACTATTTGGTATAATTTTATACGCGACTGGTGTATACTAATTTGGTGTTTTTAGCCCCTTGTCAAATTCTCATTTTGTTAACTCTATTACCAATCCTGTTTTTTCAGTTATTGTCTCTGTTTATGTTTTGCCTGCATTACCACAGTTTTAAACATTGTTCACTGTTCCAGTCTTAATTTATAAGTACGTTATTATTTGGTATACGAAACTCTGTTTGGATCCAATGCTGCCTGCCTACCAGCTGCCTACATTTGGGTCCTCTTACAACTACAAAGAACGATAACTCTATTTTCAGCATTTGGTGTTATGTAAAATCGACTTTTTGGAGCTTTATATCATGTTATAATGTTATTCTCTCATTAAAAAAAAGGAATATTGCTTTGATTCTTTCATGCATGTTTGAGAAATCCTTGAATCTCCTGTGGAAGTCATTCGGGGGTGCCTAAACACTTGCTCTCACCGCCGCCTAGTTCTACAAAGCTCCTCCTTGCAGCTGCAGTCTCCAGCCAAGCCTCTGCTTCACCCCCTCCCTGTGCCTTTCCCACTCTGCTCCTCCAGACTAGCGGTAGCAGTAATTAGCAGACACCTGGTGGAACTGCGCTTCTGCTGAGCTCATCATATAACTACTTCTCAGTCCAGCACTCCTCAGGACAGTTTTAAACAGCATAATGGAAAAATGTTGTTGTGATGACATGCTGAAGGTGGAGTGTCAGAAAGAGAAGAAACCTCTTAAAGAGACACAGGTCAATTTTAAAGTGTAAAATTGTGAAGCCAAATTTCTTTTAAGCTATGTTTGATATATACCGCATTTTTATAACAACTGAAGGTAACATAGTCACTTGATCGTGGTATAAAATGGCACTATGCCTGGAAAATACATAATACCCCTCTTTAACAGTTATTCATGTTTACTTTTCAGCGGTGTATCCCAGATATGGACAGACTCTTTGAAAATTTTATTAAAGATTCCTTTTTTGTTTTGAAAGCTAGATTATACCAAACATTGCTCAGTCATTCCCACTGGATCCTCATTAGCATTTCTTTATTGAGTAAAGAACAAGCATTTCCAGCAGCTGCACAAACTTTGCTTTCTTCTTCCTCCTCTTTTGGTCTCTCATCCATCTCCTTCACAGTCCTGACACCTGTCGTCTCTCTCCTCTCCCCGCTTCACTGAGACTGACAGACCAATTCTAACCTCAGCACACTAAATGGAACACACTAACATCAGCTGCAGGCACACATACTCACAAGCACACAAACATATAAGTTGCATACACAGACACATTTGACAAAACCACACACACAAGAAAACGCCCACTGCTCAGTTTCTCAAGTTTCCAACAGACACATGCGCACTTCCCTGTGACTTACAGGCCCTGTGCATAAGCTACAGCTGTCATCGCGATAATGTGATACTTAACATGAAGCCAGCGTTCGTCATATAAATCACCAAGCTCTGTCAGTTCTTGTACAGCCCAACTCTTGCATAGCCTGCGATTACTGCAGTCTTAAATGCCAGATTACATTCTAACAATGAGAAGTCTGTTACTTACATGTTTGTCCTTTGCTGGTTCCTTCCTTTTATATCTACTTGGCTTTTTAAATGAGGTAGGATGTTTCAATGGAAATGAAAGTCTAAGATGTCTCTCTTAGAGTGACAGCTCATATGATTTATCTTGTGAAGTCAGTGTGGATGTTCAATATATAACTAGATCCAAATAATCAAATAAAAAATCCTTTTATTTGCTTTTAAAGCTCTTAATGGCCTTGCCCAGCCCTACCTGTCCGAGCTGCTCCATCTCTATACACCCTCCTGTTCCCTTAGATCAGCTGACCAGTTGTTACTGAGGGTACCAAAGACGAAGCGTAAGCTCAGAGGGGACCGTGCTTTTTTTGTAGCAGCTCCCAAGCTTTGGAATGACCTTCCCTTGGGCATTTGACAGGCCTCTTCACTTTCTGATTTTACATCCCTTCTTAAGACCCATCTCTTTTCCTTAGTTTTCAACACAATCTGAGATGTTGACTTTGTCATACTGTGTTTTATTTCATTATTTTATTACTACTTTTATATACTACTTTGTTTATTGTTTTTTGATTGATCATTTGTATCTTATGATTGTGTACAGCACTTTGATCCTGTGGGTGTTTAAAGTGCTTTATAAATAAAATTGGTATGGTATGGTAAGATCCAGGAGATAAACCATACTGGTACAACTGATATCAAAGCTGCATTTAGCAACGTGGCTCTGCTCCCAGGATAGTAGAAGTGTGAACTAGTGAAAGCATGAAGCGCTTTTTTATTTGGTTTTGAAACTCTTTTCCTACAAATATATTAGAACTATTTAAATTGTTCAAATTATATTATTGGTTTATTGATTGGGAGACATATGAGTACCAAAATACTATTGTTTGGTATTGAATATAAAAAGTCTATAGAGTATTAAAGCACCATAACACACCACCGGTGGCTGCATTGACAAACTTTAATCTGTTTTATGCTACAGCTTCACTCACTTCAGAATGCAAGATGCTTGAAACAGAAAGCGTAACTGACAGCTTGCATTATTATTACCGGTGGCTGCATACTCACTCATAGCGATTGTATCCAGTGCTATGTGTAATTTATTTACAGATCCTAGCAAAAGTACTAATTTTCACATGTTTTCATGTTCCAACGACAAACTTTAATCTGTTTTATGGGGACTTGGTTTGGGCATAATTTTTCCATTTTTGGAAGATGTATTTTACTGTATAAGATGTTCAAAGCTTTAAAAATGTTTTGTAACATTTACATTTAAAACATAAAGGTTATAAAACATTTATAACGTAAGGAGACAATTTTAAACTTCAAGTTGTCTCCTTACTGCCAGTGTGAGTAAACAGCCATGTTTTGGTGTCTTTGTTGAGCTGTACTCTTCCCATTTTCCACCTTGATGGCTTGAAGCAGGTTAAAAACAAGATTTCCCCTTGCCATTGTTTATTAAAGACCATATAAAGGGCAAACTTCTAATAGTTGTATTTTTGGGAGACCCTCCTTTTGAAGATGTGGATCTCTACAACTCCTCCAGCTGTTGACTGCTTCTCTGATTATTGGTCTCTATGCCCGGCTTAGGTGTGCGGCCATCTTACAAAATTATCTGAGTCATGAGTGTGTGTATTTCAAGTCTGGTCTATCAGAGATTGGAAACAAAAAGTGCAAAAACAATACTTCTGGCATGGCTTAAAAGTTATAGTGACAAAACACTTGGTGTCCTTTGCAAGCTGCTGAAGCATTTTTGAGCAAACAGAAGTGGACTTGGCTCCTCTTTCATTGATTTGAGTGTGACACCTACTTGCTATGAGAAGCTATAGCTCTGTTTTGATTGTTTTACTAGAGCTCACAGTCACTCTCCCTCTTGTGCCTGTGATGGTCCAGCCAAACATACACAAACACATGCATAAAAACCGTGCACACAACTTCTCACTTTCCACTGATAACAGCGGTAGAAAAAGACCCCAAGGGAAAGAGATATAATCTGAGTGAAAATTGGCTGGTTTTATCCAGATGGGAAAAATTGGAGGTTTTTGATAGCTTTCTCTTTTAGTTTTGACTTTAAGTTTTTGGGTTTGAGTTACTTCTGCTTCACTAAGCCACAGAGTATGTTTATTACCCCTTTCTGAGCTGGCTAAAGCAGGTGGGGAGAAAAGAAATGTGTTTCATGGAGAAGCATATAACTGTCTGATAAAAACAGACTACACAATATGATGGTCTTTCAGCTTCGAAGGAGTGTTTGTTTTATGTGAGTGGATGACTGCTTTTGGATGGAAGGTTAGATTTTAGATTAGGGGTTTCTCTACTTCATGCTCAAAGTCTCAAATCTGATTCCCAGATAGAAACAAACCTATAGGGCAACACTGGGCAAATCCTTTTTTGTTATGTTTTACAACTTAGAAACTAAGAAAATGACAGATTATGACATGTTTCTTTATGAACATAAGCAGCTGTGGCTTTTGAAATGAACTGTAATGAACATTCCAATTTTACAAGAAGCTTTAACTTAAACTTGATTTACTTTGTATGCCTCAAGATCTCAAGATATGAAGTGCCTTTTTTTTACACCCAAGAATACACTAAATAGATCTAAAGTGCAACAATGCAGTGTAGCATCAAAATAACACAGGTAAAAGTTAGACAAAGAGAACTGTGGAATATATGTAATCCTAACCTGCATAGCATTATCAGTGTTGGCAATATTGCAATCACAAATGTCTGTATGGATGGAATATTTAGTCCTCTTTTATATTTAGAGGAACATGTATTCACTCCCTTTTCAAATAATGGCTTTTGCTGGCTGGAGTGTGGGCAATTAAAATCAAATCATTTCAGTTCAAAAATACTTTACTGATCCCAAGATGCAGACACAGCACAAACAATCTTAGTTTCTTCACAGACTCAGCAGTCTGTATCACAGCTAATCTGAAGAAGCCTCTGACTGAAAACATTTGTTAAATTACATTCTAGTGAAAAGGATGCTCAGGGGTGTCTGTTATGTTCTCAATTTTATGAAGCATCCTTCTTTGTACAAACATCAGTCGAGGCTGCAGAACAGAGCTAGTCCTCTTTATAAGCTTGTTGAGCTCTTTTTTAAACTAATCATTTTTAACAAAAATCTAATCATATGATAATGTATAAAATTTAAACAGTTTGATAGAAAAATAAACTATTATTTTTGTGATTAATTTATGCTTTTGTAAAGCTCTAAAAATTCTGCCTTTCCATTATCTCCAACTACTGTATTTTCCAGATTATGCGTCACTCTGGAGTATAAGTCACATCAGTCAAAAAATGTGTCATGAAGAGGAAAAAATCATATATAAGTCACACTGGACTTTAAGACCCATTTATTTAGAAATTATCAAACGTGAGGGGGACCTTGTCCATGTTAATGATATGCTCCAGTGATACGTGTTCAGTTGCTTTTCAATAAACTCACAGAAACTGTCAACTTTGGCTTGGAACATCTGCTGGGTGATGTCTGTGCTCTAAATTATGGTGGTCAGGAACGGCTGCACTCCACCTGAGATGTGCGCAGCAGAGGGGAGACGCATGCAGTGTAAATACAGGGTGATAGAGAGGCTGTTGTGTTGCATGAAGCAGTAACACCAAGAATTTCCTCCTGCAAAGTCATTTATATTTATCTCTTTGGCAACTACCAGGACATGGAGCTATAACTGCACCGTTCACAAGCCTCAACAGGTGTTCTAACAGTTTCGAAAGGCAGCACTGACAGATAGACATAGGTATCTAGACACACTACAGTAGGAAAATCTGATGAGATAGCACACATTTTTTTTATGTACCCAACTGTGTAGTCGTTCCTCCAGATCTGGCCCTCTAGCTTTCAGCCCATGATTAGCTTTCCTTGCAGATGGTTATGTTTTATCATTGGTACATGTCCACTAGAATGAATTAATATTTAGTGCATCAGTCAAAAATGCATCATAAAGAGTAAAAAAAAAAAAAAAAAACATATATAAGCTGCTCCTGACTTTAAGTCGCAGGACTAGCCAAGCTATGAAAAAAGTGTGACTTATAATTTGGAAAATACTGTAGTTTTTGTTATAAAAAGTAGAAAAAATTAATTTCAGGGTAAAGAAACAATTAATGTTGTAAAATGAAAACTTTTTAGTTATGAACTTAGAATTCATAATATATTCCACCGTTATTATATTGTCTGCATTAGTGTTGTGATTGTGCTCCATCTAACACAGCTACTAATAATCATGTCCAGAAGGCCTTTGTTTTGACAGTGACAGATATTTTTCCTCCCAAAGTTTCTGGCCAGTTCTCTTTACTCCAACACAGGATTAACTGAGCTTTAGAAATCTGCTATAATGCTGTAACAACTCTTCGCCTTAAAGATATGGATCTTTATTATTTATTTCTGAAGGACTATCTCACTCGATAATTAGTAGATGAATCAGGCGCTTTAATGCTGAAGGACATCAAATTTTCATTGTGCATTCTTACCATAGACTTCAGTTTCATCATCATCTGTTTCTTCATCATTGTCAATAGTGAACATAGTATGAAAACAAGTAATTATAAAGATCATGAAAGAAGTAAACAAGAACTATTTGAAATATTCTTATCACATTGCAAGTCTATTGGTCAGACCAAAGAAGGACAGAGCTCATCAAAGCGTTTACCATCTACAACTCCAGCTCTTCTTGCTAAATAAGTTAAAAGTGAACACTACAGCCTAAGAAAAGCACTGCCATGTTTAAAGGTTTGAAGAGATAACACATAAAAAATAAAAATATCCACAATAGCATAAAAACCATGTCACCTAATCAAGTTTTCACAAAAAAGTGAAATTATATCTGTGTTCTGTAGTCCTATTCTGTATCTTCTTGGGCACAAACAGTATTTAGTAAGTGCACATTGTTGCACATGTTGATGGTCTTTGCATAGGGAGAGGCCTGCTGAGGTATTAGGCAAGTGTTATCTTAATTCCTCTCTGTTTTTATAAGGTTCATTGCTTATTTGGCTCATAATATTTTGTCTTGTTACAATTACTCCTGTGTAGATCAAACCTTATGGAGTTGTTCTTTTGCTTGACAAACAAAATCTTTTCTTTGAATGTCATAATTTCTAATGATTAATGTTATAGGAATGTGCTGTACTGTGCTTGGGTCTCTGCCACACGGTTCTTGGTTCCGATTGAGGCTCAGATGACCATGTGCTAAAAATAAAGTGTGCACTGCAGATCAGATTGACTTGCTGTTTAGTTGGGCTCTGGGGACGGACTTTAAAAAATGCTCTTTTAGATGCTATACAGGTTCCACTTGATAAACGACCCAAATTTTAATCAAGAACAGAATCATACAGTTCAGATATCTTCTTCTCTGGGATTTACCTAAGTAAACATAGATGACAGAAGAATTCTTGTTTTAATTTGAACACACAATGCAAGAACAGTGAGCTTTTGAACTGATTCACACTATTTGAACAACAAAGACTGATGCTTTTATAGTGTGAATGTTTTGCTCATCTCTCTCAGACTGCACCTGTGCCTCTGAAAATACAATGGATAAATTTTTGTAGAGAACTTTCATGTATACTAAAACCCCTCTCAAACTGTTGCATATCTAACTTTTGTTTGAATGGGAATATACCGCTCCAGCATTGTCTTAATATGCATTTCACAATATAGCATGCACAATTTGATCATCAAATGAGCCAGGCTGCCATAAGTTATGTTGAACATAACTAAAAATTTCACAGCAGTGCCACAGCTTTCACACACCATATACATTGTGCATGTGAACCACTGCTACACAGTTCACACAAATGCAAGTCAAATATCTTAGCAATAGCATCAGTTAATCTTATGCTACAGCTTCACTCACTTCAGAATGCAAGATGCTTGAAACAGAAAGTGTAACTGACAGCTTGCATTATTTTTTGATTAACTGGGTAAATAATTTTCTTAAAGTAGCAAGTCTAAATGGCATGTTTTTCATTTAATTTTCATTTTAATTAAACTTTTAAGATTATACTTAAAATAAATCTACACAAAGTATTTTTTTAGTGTGCTACCAATTAAATATTTTTATTTAAGAAAATATAGAAAATCCTGCCGTTTTTGATATATTGCTGAAGAAAGGAAGTAAAACTATCAGCCATACTTAAGGCATAAATTCATTTGATGGATGAGCCTCAGAGGCACAATGCTCTTGAGATTATAGCCTTTGAAAAGGAGCCATGTCATGCATATCATAATGTCATATCATTTTTCTATCTCTGCAGTTCATTTCCTCTAATCCTCTAGTCCCTTGTTCACCTTTGCAAGCAGGTAAAATCACAATGTCAAACCTTACATACGCTTCAGTAACACAAACTTTATCACAAGTTAGATATTAGCTTCTATTTAGCTCTTGAATTTATTGCTGTTTTAAAGATCTCATATGTATACATTTGTTACATTTGCTAACGATATCTATAAAGAACAAGATGATTAAATAAAATTGTGTTTTTACTTGAATAACTTAAACACACAGGCTCTCTGTTATACTGTATAACATTCTTCAAATATAATGTTATGTAAGAGTATAGCAGGTTTCAACACAAAAATTCAATAATGAAGTTTTACCATCAACTGATCTCTTTACTATAACCCTGAATCTGTTAGGAGTTAAAGAAAATATGCTGCGGAGGCATTGTTGGAGTTGAATTGGAAGAAGTTCAAACCAATTTTTCCCTCAAGATCTCCCTGAGAGATCCCTGGCAATGAAATGAATGAGAATGGTCTGCTGACAATCACATAGGGAGTATACTGAGAATGCAGTTTAATGAGGTTCCCTATAACTTGGCTGCAGAAACCTACTGCAGGAGTCCATGCCTTTCCACCAACTGTCAAACTATTCAAGACTGCAAAGGGAAGAGCAGATGTATAGATTCCTTATCTCCCCTGAAATATATGAACTGGTGAGGGAATTTATTCCTGTTCATTATTATTATTATTATTATGAGTCGCAATATTCACAACCACTTCATTTATTCATCCACGTATTTTCCTTAATCTCACAGTTTTACTTCATAATGTACAGTACTTTGCAAAAATATTCCATAAAAAGATCCAATCAAAGCTTAGACTTTGACTGGGACATTCTAATACATGTGCTTGATCAAACCAAAGTAGGTCCATCTAATGGATGGATGGATGGACATACTTTGTTTAATTAACCATCTTAAAGCCTTTCACTCGTTCCTTCAACAATAAAGGTCTCATTTTTAATGAATTCAGAATGGATAATAATCTTGATTTCCTCTGTCTCACCAAAACCTGGCACAAACCCCTGGATTATTTCTTACTATACCACACCACACCCCCCAGCTTCACAAGCTCACCCAGAGGGCCATGGAGGTGGTGTTGCAGCTATGCATAGAAAGGACCTTAAAACAACCTCCATTTCCATTTCTGACATTCCTTCATTTGAACATATTGCTTTTAACCTGTCTGGTCCCACTCCTCTCATCATTGCAGTCATTTATCAGCCCCCTAAGACAAACTCCTTATTTATCTCCGACTTCTCTGACTTTCTGACCCAACTATTTGCCTTCTCACCTTCATTGTTCCTCTTGGGTGATTTTAATTTCCACATTGATGACACAAACTGCAAACCTGCTACTAAGTCCCTGGATCTGCTACATTGCCTCAGTTTCATACAACATGTCAACTTCCCAACTCACTCTCATGGTCACACCTTGGATCTTGTCTGCTTCTCCAGCCTCACAATACATCAGTTCTCGAGCCTCAACCTCAGCATCTCTGACCACCTGGCAGTCACTATGGACATCAACATCCCCATTCCCATCCCCAAGGACAAATGCAAAATAACTTTCAGGAACCTCAAATCCATCTCCTCCTCTGCCATCTGATAACCCCTCTGATCTTGTGACTTATTATAACCACACACTCAACTCATGTCTTGATCAGCTGGCTCCCATCAAAACTAAAACAGTCACTTTCTGGCACTCTGCTCCCTGGTACTCCACCATATGAAGTCCCATAAGTGACAGCTGGACAGACTCTGCAAGAAAAGTGGTTTAACTGTCCACCACCAAGCCCACACTGACTACCTTCTCCAGTACAAAGATGCTCTTAACTCAGCTCAGTCCACCTATTACTCAAACTTCATACACTCTGGCTTGTCTAACCCCAAGGCTCTTGTCTCTACTCCACTCACAGTAAATAAGTGCGATGCCTTTCTGTCATTTTTCAAAAACAAAATAGACACTATTTAGAGTAATCTGACCATTGTCTCAACCTCCCCATGTGATTCCCTGCTTTTGCAGCATTCAGCCGCTATCTCAGTTCTCCCCCCTGACCCCAGTTGTTATCCAAACTCATTGCAGGCATGCAAAACTCCACTTGTGCTCTAGACCCCATCCCATCCAAGCTTGTAAAGAATTGTCTCTGTCATTTTCCCACTTATCACTGACATCATCAACTCCTCTTTCAGCTCTGGTTCAGTCCCCCAAACTCTCAAACTGGCTGCTGTGACCCCATCCTCAAACAGCCTGGATTAAACCCTGATGCTATGAGCAACTTCCGACCTATTTCCAACCTCCCCTTTCACTCTAAAATTCTGGAACATGTTGCCAATCAATTCAAAACCCACCTCACTTCCAGTGACTTGTATAAACCATTTCAGTCTGGCTTCTGTTGCTGTGACGTGTCCAGCTCTACATCTCCACCAAATCCATAACGACTGCAATTCACTCCACCCTAACCAGCTGTCTCACTGAAATAAAATCATGGATGCACTCAAACTTCCTCAAACTCAACTGTGACAAATCATACATCATCATCATTGGTCCCAAATCCCTTACCAAAACCGCCAAAAACTTCAGTCTCATCATTGACACCACCACTTTGTCTCCTTCCACTCACATCTGGAACCTTGGAGTTATCGTTAACATTAACCTCTCTTTTGAAAACCACATCAACCACATCACAGGAACTGCCTTATGTCATGTAAAAAATATTGCTCTTCTCCACCCATCACTCCCCTTCTCGGCTGCCATCACCCATCACTCAGAACCAAGCATCGGACCTGGGGTTGATAGAGCCTTCTCCATAGTTGCTCCCACCTTCTAGAACTGTCTTCCCAAACACATTTGTGACTGTACAGATCTATCCACATTCAAATCACATCTCAAACTCACATTTTCAGAATAGCTTTTAATGTATGATTAATGTCCCATTTTTTTCTTATCCTGTTTTTTTTCTTTTTTCTTAAATGTTCAGTACTATCTATTTGTGTTTTCCTTTTATGATTTTATTAGATGTACCTAACTATTCTGTTTGTAATTTTGCTTGATTCCTGTAAAGTGTCTTTGATTTTTTTAGAAAAGCGCTATTTAAATAAAATGTATTATTATTATTATTATTATTATTATTATTATTATTATTATTATTATTATTATTATTATTATTAACTTTTTTTGTTTGCTTATCACAATTCTTCTTATGGACACCATTGTGTGGTCAGGCATTGTCCTCAACATCATCACTTTATTTTACATTTTCTCTGACAGTAGAGAGGCTGTTTCTTCGCTCATGTCTAACCAGTGAATGTTCAATTTGATATTTACAGAGAAATTATGTGGGAATAAAGAGAACAATGCAGGATTTTCAGAAGACCTAAAACAAATGAGCACAGAAGCTGTTTCTCTACCTTTTTGGCTTTTTAAATTTTATTTTGTGCTTTTGATCACAAATGACTGCATATTTTGTACTGTTCATGACCTTTATGAGCATAAGCTGATCAGATATTATTTAATTCTGCATCTTTCATATTAGTGTATGTGCCAGTATGCCATTGTTTGTATGTGTGTTAAGTTACTATCACAGGTCCATTGGTATTCA
Source organism: Anableps anableps (assembly GCA_014839685.1). Classification (NCBI taxonomy): domain Eukaryota; kingdom Metazoa; phylum Chordata; class Actinopteri; order Cyprinodontiformes; family Anablepidae; genus Anableps; species Anableps anableps. Next base: position 19,121,054 of record CM026068.1, on the reverse strand, counting down.
GTGTGGGTCCCTCCCTCTGTGCTGCAGTCATCTCTGCAGTCTTCAAGACAGCATAACACACACCCTCTTGCACCTCTACATTCATTTTCTTATTTTTGATCGATCCATCTTTCAGTTTTTCTGTTTGTATTTTTTTTATTCAACTCATATCTTTGCTCTTTCAAATTCAGATTTATTCACAGATTTTCCATACTTATAAACTGCAGTGACATACTTGCATGCAGAAGGGTGCAAATATTTTCTCACTTTTGCAAACACAGAAGCTTGTTTTTCCTGCACGCTTCTATTCTTGTACATCTCCATGATGTGAAGGCTATAATCAGAAATGAGCATATTCACCCACATCGACCTCGCATTGTCACAGTGACCTTGATAAGACCACCAACCTGTCATCTCTTGGCCAATATGCTTTTGAAATGATAACAGTCGGCCTGCTCAAACACAAAGGTGGCAAAATGAGAAACAACCATATGAAGAAATACTGTTCCTAAAGTTGTTTTTTATGGAATGAAGAAATTGTAGAAAGAAAGCCCACTGACTGTGAGAGACCCAGTTTAGGAGAAGTGGAAAACTGATCACGACCTAATATTCTCAAGATGGCTAGCCATGTAAATAAACATCTGAACATCTTTGTGGGCTTCTGTGTGTATTCTGGGGTGTGTCAGCTGCTTGCTTAGGGGCAGTTGTGCACTTGTGTGTTTCATGTGGGTTAGTACTTTGTAAGCATCATGTGACCGTATAGAGAAAATGTGTGTTAAATACTTAATGGGAGTAGCAACTCTTGCTAATGGCACAACTAACTAACTGGAGAATTGGCTAAATAATATATAATGGGTCTGAAGGTCACTGATTGGAATCCAGTCTTTCATATCGACTCATTTATGATTTACCTTCTGTATTAATCTCATGAGCCTTTCCTTGTGACTGATCCCTGCTGTTATTTATAATCATAAATTTGTTAATCATCTTTTTCAACTAAGTCTGTTTGCTTCCTGCTCCTCAGTCTAGCTCTATTTGTTGTAAAGTGTTTTAGACTGTTTCAATCAATTTCATCAGCTTGCCTTATTTCGCATCAGTAGTTGTGAGAAAAACTGAATATGAAAATAGTTAAGAAGAGTGAAAAAAACTTTCCTTCTCCCTTTCTATGTTATCAATCACATGTTCATTCTTCTCCAGTAACATCAAGGACAGTAGAGAAACTTTATATATATATATATATATATATATATATATATATATATATATATATATATATATATATATATATATACATGATGACTATTAGTCTCTTCAAATTATTTGTTTCTGTGTACAATCCAACTAGACTTGCTGGTCATCTAAACAAGCTCTTCAAATTTTACATAAAAAATAAACATGGCAAAATATATCTAATACTAATTCATATTACCAAAGAAAATAAGATAAAGCTAGCCTAAATAACAACAGGAGAGACTTGCAGTATTAGGTTCATGAAAACAAGCTGAGATACAAGACTTTCAATAAAGGCCACAAAAAAAAGTCATAAATCGAATGACTTTAGACATGACTTGATGATTTCATAAAGGCTTGGGACTTGACTTGGACTTCCACACCAACTTCGCTAGAATTTGAACCCTTTGACTTAAAAAGACTTGATATCTTACACCAAACAGAAAGTGTTACAAAGCAAAATCACTTGGCATGCAACTATGGAACCATGCCAGACTTGCAGCCCATTGTGCGACCCCTGCCATTTGTCAATATTCCCTCCTCTTGTTGCTACAACAAGTACACTGCATCTACCATTCTGTTTACCTTCTTGCCTCTTGAATCCTACAATGACAGCAAAGACTCAGACATTGTTAGAGAGGTTCGGTCATCGAGCAGGGAGGTCTGCACAAAGTTGGGAAAAGAAATAAGCTGCAAGCACCATCACCCAAACAACAAATAGGCTACTATGCAGCATAACTCTGCACCATAATTTTCAGATACTTTCAGTAAGATTTTAAGTTCAGGCAGAAGCAAGTGTCTCAGACTGATTCTTAATTGAAAGCGTGGAGACGGTGACATACATGATGGGAGGGTCACCAGCAGCTGTATCGACATTTTGTATGGGATGCCAGAAGTGCCATAAAAATGTGTGTGTTTTTAATAATATTTAATGTAAGAAGCTACATCAGCTTTTATTTTCAGTTTTGAAGTTTGCTTCCTCTTGCTAGTTGCTTTGGCAATCAAGAGCTCCTTTTACAATCATTTGAAAATCTCAAAAATATTATTTCTCTGAACAAGTTGCCTAAAAGGGTACTGAGCGATCCTGACTGTACTTCAAAAACACAAAGGAAAATCGATAGTGCCTCAAAGAATGCTACTGAAAAATAAACAAATGTAGCATTGTTTGCAATGTTAAAAAATATTGACAAACAAGACTTCCAAAATGGACTGTCAATATCCTGAGCTCGGCCGGGTCCATTTCTTGCCTGGATGCAAAGCTTTGTTCTTTCTTTCTCTTTCACTTTTGAGGATTTGGATTCAAACTCAGAGAAACAAACCCTGATGTGAAAACCAACCCTACTCCACCCTGAGAAACCAGCTGCTCAGGACTGGATGTTTGGGCAACCTGTAAGCTGCATCATATGATTGGCCAGTCAGAGCTCTTTCTCTGTGACAGCAGAGGATTTCACATATGTGAAAAAAGGAATATATTTAATTTTCTGAGTAAAATCACTTTCTTCTAAGACGTACTATGCACATTAAAGGTATTTTAAAAACATGTCAAAAACAGTTTCACATAGATTTTGGACATGATTAATGCTAAACACTAAGAGAATATAACCTAAAACTAAAGAATATAAAATAGTTAATCCTCCTGATTTCGTGTTTTGCTTCACTAGGTGTCTTTATATAAACAAAATGGTACAATAGTGGGTTAGATTGTGAGAAAATCCTTCTTTGTCTAAGTTTATGAGAAAGTTGTTTTTTATTGAAGAAGGGGATTTTTGAGACCAAGTAATTAAATTCAGCAGACTATTTAAAGTGACAGAAAACCAGAGGTTCTTAGGAGATGAAAAGGTCAGTTCAAAGCTTGGTTCACTCAACCTTTCTAAGATCTGGGACTAATTTCTAAAATATGTTTTGTTTTTTCCCTTAACTAAAAACAATTAAATGTGTGGTTTAAAAGCACATTTTGTTGAATCTGTCCAGAATGCCAACGATAAAGTAGCAAGTAACTCCATCTATTTGCTGATGGGTTTATTAGGCAGTGTAATGAATGAGCAAGTCTAAAAATGATTTTCAATTATTCCCCAGGAAAATAAACATGAATGAAACAATACACACGCTTCAGTCAGGTGATAAAAATCTGAATGCACAGGATAAGAATAAAAGTATCGCCTAAAGCAGAGAGTGTGAGAGACAAAGCCAGAGAAAAAAAAGTACACAGAATGCAATTAATCTTTCACACAGAGAACTGGGGAGGCAATCTGTTGGCTATCATAGATGATACATGACCTGCTATAGAATGAGTCGCCTGTTGCATACCAACTCCAAAACAACTCATGAAGGCAGCACACAGATCAGAGGCATCCCTCCCAAAAATCATCTCCATACTGGCTACACACAGTATTGAAAATAGACATCAAATATTCTCAGACTTTACCCCATGGCCACTGAGTGGATCATAACTCCCTTTTTTCTTTGCTAATATATCGTAATTAAATCATTTATAAGAGGAATCAGGAGTACCTGGAGAAAAGCCAGGAAAAATTTGACTTGTGATCTCTGCACGAGAGTGTTTATCTATAAAGCGGCAGTATTATGCAAAATTAACTTGTTTGAGCCTTATATCATGTCATGTTATTCCCTCTTCAAAAATATACCTTGGAGTGTTGCTGTGATTCTTTCATGCATGTTTGAGAATCCTTTAATCTCCCATGGCAGCCGTTCAGCTGTGCAAAACGCCTGGATGGACCGAGCGCCGCCTTTGAGACCCAGCTCCTCCTTAAAGTTGCATTTTCTTAGCTTCCGAGCTTCCGCCTCTCAGAGCAACTCTCCCTCACAACTTCCCCACTCAGCCCCTTCAGACTAGCCAGCAGCAATTAGGAAATATCTGGTGGAACTGCGTACCTATTGAGCTCATTTTCCGAGCTACTTCTCAGTGCTATATGGAGACAGAATGGAGTGGTTCTCTCTGCTCTACTGCAGGCTGCTGCATGACGAGCCTGTCAGTCAGACTGACCACCTGCAAGTGCTTCTGAGGTGGGAGGGGCTCACGGCAGCTCTAGCTGCTCGTTGTAACTGCAGTACTATCAGTGCTTTCTCATTTTGTCGCCAAAGTCTCCAACAAACCAGAGAAAAGTCACTAGATTTATTGATAGTTTCTTTTTTGAAAAAAAAAAAAAAGTCACTGGAGGGGTCTGAAAAGTCGCTAAATATAGCGACAAAGTCGCCAAGTTGGCAACAGTGAAGACTGGCAAAAACGTTGTTAAACGGTTAGCTGTTGTGATGACTTCCTGAAGTTGGAGTTTCAGAAAGAGCAGGACTTTCTTAAAGAGACAGAGGCCCAATTTCAAGGCGTTAAACTACGAAGTTTCAGTCATATTTGATATATACAGCGTTTTTGTAACAACTGAAGGTAACTTAGTTACTTGATTGTGCAATAAAATGATTCTATGTGCCTGGAAATTACATAATGCTGCCCCTTTAAATTATGGGGCAGCCCAAATAATAGGATAACTGACTGATAATCATTTAGAGAGGGTATTAGTATGTCATCAACATTCAACCAATCTGCATTCTTCTGACACACCACATTTTCAGGGCTCTGACTTAGATTACACCTGCTGCCACACTGTTTCCTATCTTGCCATGTGTAATTGCATACTGAATAAAGCATATCTTACATGCGTCTAAACATAAGGAAAGAGAGAGCATTTTATGGAACATCAAGTCGTAGCACAAGGAGGTGTGTAACTTTTGATGCACACTATTTTTGTGTTGTGCATGTGTTAGGGGTTGCAACAACTAGTAGACTTTTAGAGTAGTTGATTTTATGCTCTGAAATGACTTTTTATGAGTCATGTTTATGAATCATGACAAAACTGATTTTTTCTAAGAAGATAAAAGGTTAAGAACAAGGTGAGTTTGTCAGATTGTTTAAATTTTATAAAAATGTAAAGCATTTTACCAAAAGGGTACTGCAAATTCCGACAAAGGCTAATGTGCGGCATGTTAGATGTCGGGCTCTTTTTCATCCCTCCAACTGATCAGCATCACCCTGCATGTTGAAGCTTTTAACCTGGCCACTGCATTGCACTGTATAATGTTGGATAATAAAGGGCTGTGAGCCATCCCAGTCTCAAGATAAAATGTGGAGTAGGCACAAATCAGTGTCTTGTATTATTCTGCTGCGAATAATGCTGGGATGAGCTATAACTTTGCTTAAACTTGGTCACTTACTTCTGAAGTTCACTTACTTTAAGTTCCTGCAGAAACCACACATTTCCTGCCACAAATTTGTAACAATAGGATTTTTTTGGTTAACAGTCTGAGCAAAAAATGTACAGTTGATCTGCATATTGATGCGATTACATTGCCTCTTTTTCCACGCTTTTGTTGTCCTGTTTTTAAGCAATTGTCACATGTTTTCCCATAATAGTCAAAAACAGCATAAGTCTGTATTTCTTCTGTCTTCTTCCTCACTCTAATATCTGACAAGGTTATACATTTTATCAAATGGAAACCATAATCTGTTATTTTTGTATCAACATTAAGCCCATTAGCAACAGAAACTATGTTTTCCCATCTGCTGAGGACATCTGTGTTTTGGGAAGGTTTCTGAACTTTTCAATTAATTTCAACATCTGTAATTTTTCTTGTACCTATTGGTGCTTTAGTGACCATCTGTATCTGTCAGTCCATTCCAAAGTCTTCTGAAAGTGAAATAAAAAACAAACCCTAAAAAATATTCTCTAGGGAGCCATCACAATCTAAGACTGGTTCATTTATTCATTCAAACAGATCAATATCTCAGAGCCAAGTCCTGTCAATTCATATTTGAGTTTCTGTATGTGAGCAGGAAGTGTTAATTAGAGGCGTTCTGGCCTTTGAACAGCAGCAAAATGCAAAGTTGCTCCAAAAAAGTGACAATTTTCTGCAGACAGAGGTCAATACACCTCACAAATTCCTCTCCACTCTTTTCTCTCTTTAGCACAAATCCTCAAAACCAAATATAACTGACACATCACTGCATTCAGATCAGGTTGGGGATGTTACTAAATTATTAGCTGGCCTCCAATTTAATATTTAGTAACATGTAAGAGAATGTGACACACATAACTCTGAGGAAGGGGATTTAATCAAAGTTTTTGTTTAGCCATCATTATCTCAGAAGAGTCACTTTTTCAAGTAGAGTTTCTATCTAATAGAGCAGTGCATCTTCTTCATGCATTTAAAGCCGGTTCTCCAATGAGTAATTGTATATTAAAAGACTCCTGCATCTACCTGATGGCCATAAGAAAAAAATGCATATATCATATTAAAAGGGAGCTGTGCTCATAAGAACACCACACACAACACACCACCTATTCAACTGAGTCAAGAGATGAAGAATTACTTGCTATTACTGAAGCCCATATTAAATTTAACTCTAGCAATACTACTTTGTCCTACAGGCAGCACTTTGTGAATCCATCAAGCCCAGTAGTTACTATGAAGCTGTGTTTGAATTGAATGTGCAACTCATTTTGCAATATGTATTAGATCACACTGCACATCTCTCATCCCATTATTATCTTCACAACTGGTGGCTTTTTAAGATTTGTACACTTTCTAGTTCAGTGTGAACCTTTAATGTAAGCTTCACCCACATATATTCTCCACTTTCTCTTTGACTCTTTACTAAACAACAGGAACATTGCTTGACATAAAGCTATAGTGGGGGATGAAATCTGTACATGAATAAAGCCTGTACTAAAATGTTTACAGATTATCAAACAAATTTTAATATCAAAGATAACCTGAGTAAAGGGTTTATCAAGTATGAGCAGCATTAACCCAAGTGAACTTAAGCCTAAGGACACAAACTGATAGCGTAGACATTGTCCTCCAGGATAATCTGTTCGAGAGCAGAATTCATACGTCAACCACATCACAAGAATTGCCTTCTTCCATCTGAAACATTTAGCTATTCTCCAGACTCAATTACTGTAACAGCATTCTTTATGGTTCATTATCCAAGGTCATCAATAAACTCCAGCACATTCAAAACTGTTGCTTGCCTGCTCACCCACACCCACTCCTGTGACCACATCACCCTAGTTCTCAGGAAGCTCCATTGGCTTCCTCAATGCATTTACTTCAAACTTCTCCTTTTTACCCACAAAGCCCTCCATAACCAGGCCCCCAGATACCTCACCAACTTGCTCATACTCATTTCTACAGCCTCCGCTGCTCTGATGCCAACCTCTTGTCTCCATCACCCGAAACTGAAACCGGACCTGGGGTGACAGGGCCATAGCTGCTCTCACCCTCTGGAGCTCTTTCCCCAAATGCATCGGTGACAGTACAAACCTATCCACATTCAAAACACATCTCAAAACGTACCTATTTAGAACTGCTTTTAATTTGTGATTAATGTCCTGTCTTCTATTTATCCTGCGTTTTGTAATGCTTGGTGTTATGTGGTTAAGTGTTTTGATTTTATAATTTAGTTTGATTCCTGTAGTGTCTTTGAGTTTTTTGAAAAGTGCTATACAAATAAAAATTATTATTATTATTATTATTATTTATGGTGCCAACAATTGTAAGATGTCTAGATCCATAAGCAGCAAAGTAGCCCCAGAAAATTACACTACCACTGTTCTTCTGCTGGTATGATCTTTTTCTGAAATGCTTTGTTAGTTTTATGCCACATGTAACAGACGACATACCTTCCTAAAAGTCCCCTTCAAGGTTAATTTTTCCCAAAAGCCTTGGGGACCATTAAGATGTTTTTTTGGTCACATTTTAGACTGGCAATTGTGTTTTTAGTCAGCAGTGGATTTTATCTTTGAGCTGTCCCATTTTGACCCAGTCATTTTCTTGTTGAATCATAATCGCCCCTAGATGTCAGATAACTTTGTATTTCGTGTGTTCCCTATTTTCTTTAGATTGGGGCATGATGTGCTACTTTTGGAGATCTTTTAGCCTACTTGATGTTTTTTGTGAGCGTTATAATTGAAATAGTGATTTTGGCTACCTTATGACACCCAAGTTTGGAGATGCATATTCAACATTTCCTAAATGCTCTGAACTTCAGTGGAATTTTAATTCCTTCGTCTTTTAATAGATTTTCCTTCCAAATAGTCAGATGTTCTTGTAATCTTTTAAAGTAGATTTTTAGGTATTTTGTAGTTTAACAGTATCAACCTGTTGGTTGATTGTGAATTTTGCTGGTGCACAGAAGATGTGAAGATATTTACTGGAGAATGTGCACTGGTGAAGTGGGTTTAGCAAAGTCTTAGCTGACGAATGTCCCTGTTTTCTTTCTGTTAGAGTAACAAGGTATTTTACTGACTGCACCATTAAAAAAAAAATCTAAATTTCTCGTCTCCCATACCTCTTCCTCGTTTCCTCTAATAGTCTTGTTTGCTCTCTTCACCACTACTTTGTGAAAACGAGTTCATGCAACAGAAAGAAAACTAAATGAATTGCCACTTACTTTAGCTTACAATTGGTCGGTGAAGAGACTAAACACGGAGAAAAGAGACTGAGAGAATGAGGCGCCGAGTGAGACGAAGCAGCTCCCAGATTGCAATCTGTTTTGTCAAGCCTGTTATTGTTACTGCTGAAATGCTTTTTAGGCCTGAAAGACAATTACTTTGGCAGCTCCAGCAGGTTTACAGTCATGCATACTTTAGCTTTAAAAATGCTCATGTGAAACCGCATTTTGCATTGCACATCCCTGAGAGAAGAACTAACTGCAATGTTTTTTCCCATTCTGTCTCTAATCTTGTGTTTAATCTTTTTTATCACTCCAAATCATCTTTTACCTTCACCATCTCCGTCACCTTCATCTATTTTCTCCTCTATTCTATCAAATCTTCTCTTTTATCTACCTAATCTCTTTACTTTCTTTCTCTGAAAATGCCTTCCCTCTTCTTCTGTTTTCTCTCTCACACTCATCACTGCCATCCCCTCACCACTCTTTGTAGGTCGCTGTCTGGACGGATTGTCGGAGGTGTATGGTGGTTCTTCACTCTGATCATCATCTCCTCTTACACAGCCAACCTGGCTGCTTTCCTCACTGTGGAACGGATGGTCTCACCTATAGAAAGTGCAGAAGACTTGGCTAAACAGACAGAGATAGCCTACGGGACACTGGACTCAGGCTCCACAAAGGAGTTCTTCAGGGTATGTATTCACTCTGCTGATTTACTTTGTCTAGAGAGTTTGTTCAATAATAAAAAAACATTTCCAAACCAATTTAAAAATCAGTCAAAGAAACCAGAGTAAAGACAAAACGCAGTTCATTAACCTTTTTAAGCAAAACATGGATCAAAGGTGATCTGACTGACTTTATATTCTATATCTTTGCTCTTTTTTCAGTCAGTATTCCAGGTATTCTTTAATTACCTTGTTTCTGATCAGAAAACTGATGATGAGTTGACCAGGACTTCTGGGAAGATTCGCCACTGTTCCATGTTTTTCTCCATTTGTGAATAATAGCCATCACTCTGGTTGGCTGGAGTTCTAAAGCATTAGAAATGTGACTGTATCCCATCTGTTTTTGAATCTCTTTAGATCAGTGTGTGGTGTGTTGCTTTTAGCCCGATAAACTGGGGCTTCTCAGAGTTGATTCAAAATTTAACAAGGGTAGGACTAATTTTCCCATTGGGTCCACTGGCCTTGACAGATTTTTTCGCTTTATAAATGAAATCATCATTTCAATAAGTGTTTTTTGTATTTACTAAGATCTCTGTCCAATGTAAACATTTGCTCAGTTGTTTTAAACATTAAAAGGGAAAAACATCAAAAAAAGTTAGACATTTTAGTATATTTCCATGCCTATGCTGTTTGCAATTATAATGCAAAGACAAGGATATTAGCCAAAATATTTCAAGAACTTAAAACACAAGAGTTTTCAAAAGGATTGTTACTTCTAAGAGGTATAAGTTGTACTGTTGTTTCTTAAATGAGTAAGGAGAACATATGGTAAATTGATCTGAAGTTTTTATTCTAACTCTTTGGGTTGAACATTGGAAGGATTATGTGATATAATTCAGTTTTTGACGCTTTAGCGGTGAAGTGCCACTTATATGCTTTTTTGTTCACTTGTTGGTTTCAAGAATCAATTTTCATATTGAAAGTTTACAGACAGTTTTTGGAGGATTCTTGAAGAATTCTCTAAATTATAAGACACAGCTGAGCAATGTTTACAATAGTCCTTTCATTTAATCCCTCTCCCACCAAGTCAGACAGTTATTAACTTGCTAATTATCAGTAGAGTAAATTATACAGGAAATTAAACTATGTAGACAAAGAAAAGAGAAACATCCATCCATTATCCATCACGTTTATCCTTGCAGGGTTGAGAGGGGGGCTGGTGCCTATCTCCAGCGGTTATTGGACGAGAGGCGGGGTACACCCTGGACAGGTCGCCAGTCCAGAAAAGAGAAACATATCGAGCTAAATGTTTTTCAGGGAGCTTTTTACAGTACATTAGCAAGCAGGAAACAAAATCAGATGGAAAGTGAAATATTCCAGAGGACAATCACAGTGATTTTAGTCCCATGATGTTTTAACAAAGTTTTTGTAGATTGCTGTCCCACCAACATTTTTACTAATACCATGTAAATGAACACAATTATGAGGGGGGGTTTTTTCTGCTGAAAAGGCTAAAACTTCATTGCATTTTACCCTTTGGTCCCATTATGCTCCATCACTTGTCTGTATGCTGTTGTGTTTATATGTTGCTCTGCTTCAGAAGGCTATGTGCACTGGTATCGGTGTTTTGGAGACATGGGGGGGGGTCAAGGAGCTAGTGGCAGACAGTTTGTACTTCTCTGAGAGGCTCTCGCATCATCAACATAACGAGCATGCTGAAATCTGTGGAGGGTGAAAAAGCAATTTAATCTCCCACAGCTGAAGGGGATTCGCCACCACCATTAATTATCTTTGAGTGTGTGTGGTTGTGTGTGCACTTGTGTACTATGGAAGTGCAAACATGCATGTATGCACATTTAGCTAAATTGTATGAGTACAGTTGACATGTGCATGGATATTTGAGTGGCATGTAAAATTCATCTGTTCCTGTGTGTATTTAGAAAATGTGTGTATGGGAGGCCTGAAGGTGACTTGCAGCATCCATTTCCTCCTTCACAGTCACACTCATTGTTAAAGAATTTAGAAAAGCCACAGTATTTTGTCACACATCTATCCCTCCGGGGCTAGACAGTGTTTTGTACGTGCACAGAAGCTTCAACGTTACTGTCTACTCCGTGTCCCGGACATTGCACAGACAGATGAATGAAGGGGCTGCAGAGGATGACGAGAATTTATGATAGCTTTCCGTGGTCAGGGTGAAAAATAAAGGCAAAGGTTGGAGAGAAAGACAGGATGTAAGAGAGAGAGGAGGGGAATATTGGTCCTCTTGAATGTGAATGGCATTATTATAGGATAGGTGTTCGTCACACACCATCAGCACCCTGACACACACACACCATTCCCTGGTGCTGGTTTCACTTCCTCAGGCCCTGACTTGTTTCTTGCAAAACAACAAGAGAGTAACATTTAAATACCAGGAGAAAAAGAGAGGAAGAAGAAATCGAATGCTTGTGGAAGATGCTTGTTATTTTCACTCATGAGTACACACAATTCACACACTTGCACAGAAGCAAATAAGTTCTCAAACACATATAGACTGGTGAAGCAACTGCCTTATATGTGGACTGATACAATGGGTTTTATCGTTTCAGACAGATGCCCACTAAAAGACTCATCAGAATTTGTAACTCCATGATTAGTATGCAACTGTCATTTGAAGTGAGACTGATGCTTGACTTTTCGAGCGAGATATAGTGTTACATTCTAAATGAGCTTATAAAAGTCAATATATGCCAGAGCATCAAAATGGTAGAAAGATAAGACAGCCTTCAATCAGCAGTATAATTCTATTCAAAATTAAAATTGTTTTCCAATCAGCTCTAACAGTTTGGCTCTACAGCATATAAAACTGTAGCAATAAATCGCAAGCATTAAAAACATATTTATTTCATAATCAGCACTACAGTATTTTTACACAAATCATATCTCAGTGCTGTTATATTTTCTCATGTAATTGCATCAATTTATTGAAAAGCATCTATAAAATTCAACAGCAGCTTTCTTTTTGTAAAATTTCCTTTGTGTTTCAGATCCAGCAATTACATTTTAATGATTAAATCCATAATTTGATAGCTGCAAAGGCTTGAAGGATTGGATGGACATCCAGAAATGGACCCAAATTCTGTGGAAATAAGCAATATTCTAACATAACTGTCTAAATAAATTCAAAAGCTAAATATTATACTAAATAGTTTATTTATGTTACAGTATAACTGATTTTCACATGGGATAAGGAGAAATATTTGGTTTATATTTTATTGTTAAATGTACAGTCAGATGTGAATGGATCATTAAAGTGAGAGCAATGCAACATGAAGGTATTACCTATCTTAGAACCATGTTGGTTGTGGTCAAATGACCCTTTTAGACCTAAAATGGCATGCGCTCGGTTTCACGTGGGATACAACATTGTACAGTAGAGTCTTGTGCTGTACAGTAGGCAAAGTTTTCAAAAGACAAGTAAATATATTTTACAAGTAAAAGATTCCTATTTGTGTGCAGTGCTGTTAGCTACAGTGCTGATTCTGTATTGTGTTAAAACTAACACTGTCTTCACTCTTCTGGTGAAAATGAAAAAACAAAAAAACAAAACAAAAAAAAAAAACAAAGTGACAGTTGGTGACTTGCTGTGATGCAGAGAGCAATGTGAAGCTGGAAACTGAATTATAACTTTATACTTTCAGCTCAGTTGGGATCAGTTTAGTAGCACAAGTCAAGCTTAGCAAGCTGAGCACAGAGCCATACTGATGTTTTGGTGCACTTGCAAATTTAATCAATGAGTGACACCATTTCTGTCTATGGTCTGAAAACCTCATTGCTATTCAGATCAGTCTTGTTTTCGAATCGAGTTTTTTACCCTTGATTGAACATTTTTCTGAATTATATCAGTGAAGGGCTTCTGTTTGTTACGGTGCATTAAAAAAGGCATTACCATACATGTCAGTGTTTTTATTGTGATTTTATGTAAGTGTTATGAAGTTGAATTAAGCTGATCAATTGTTCCTCCACTCCTTATACATCTACGCTAAATTTTTATGCTATATCTTTGTAAAATGACTTCTGTGAACATTAGTTTTAAATCTTGTTACATATTCCCATATATTCTAACATATAAACATGCTTTGATCTGAACCATACTGTTAGAGTTCTGGCTGTCTATTTAGGGTCATTGTCTATGCTGCAATGTCAAGTCTTTTGCAGGCTGTAACAGGTTTTAATCCAGAATTGCCCTGTTTTTGGCTTTATTCCTCTTCCCATTAACTCTGACCAAATTCTCTGTCCCTATTGAACAAAGGTATCCCTACAGCATGATATCACCACCACCATGTTTCACTATGGGTTATATGCAGTGTTAGTTTTCCTCCACAAACCATTTTGCATGTAGCTCAACAATTCAGCATTGGTCTCATCTGATCAAAGTACCTGCTTCTAACATGTTTGCTGTTGCCCCTACATGGCTTGTGCAAACTTTAAACAGGGCTGTAACTGTGGCTCCTCCAGAGTCACCATGGGCCTCTTGGCTGCTACAGGGCTTTACTGCTGGATTTGTACTAAGATTCAGTTATACACGGGTGGTCTCCATTTAATGATTAGGTGACTTCTGACAGCAATTGGTTGCACAGGATTTTTTAAAACAGTACTGTAAAGATATTGAATGCCACACTTTTCAGATTTTTATTTGTAAAGAACTTTGAACCATTTACCATTTTTTCTTTAAATTCACTATTAAGCAGTACTTTATGTTGGTGTATCAAATAAAATCTAAATATAATCCATTATAGCTGTAACAGGAGATAGTATGAAAAGTTTTAAGGGGGATATATTAATGGTGTAATGTGATTTTAAAAAAAATCTAATTAATTTGAAGCTTTCAAATCAATTAGTTGTGATTAATTGCATTTTTATCAAATGACCAATATTTGATACAGGAAGTAAAGTTACTTTTACAATAAATTTGTCATAATGTCATAACATTTGGATTATAATGATGTATCGGTATCCCAATTTAAATGGTAAATGGATTTAATTTATTATTAGTGTATGAGTAGTACATTTCCAGGCAGGAATAATATTTTAGTTTTATATGAATAAATGTTTTTTTTTCTTCTTTATTTTCATAGCAAGGGTTTAAAAATCACCTAATATGACATTTTTTAAACTTTTTTCCTGTTGCATTTTTGGTAACCACAAAACCAGAATCTATGTCAAATTCTGTGTCTATACCCAAGTAAAACGATGCTTTCTAATGTGTAAATAACCCTTGCTTTCTCCTCTCACCCCACTCCACCCCAGAGGTCCAAGATAGCCGTTTACGAAAAGATGTGGTCTTACATGAAGTCCGCTGAGCCGTCTGTCTTCACCAAAACCACGGCGGAGGGTGTGGCAAGAGTGCGCAAGTCCAAGGGGAAGTACGCTTTCCTCTTGGAGTCCACCATGAACGAATACACGGAGCAGCGAAAGCCTTGTGACACTATGAAAGTGGGAGGAAATCTGGACTCCAAAGGATACGGCATTGCCACACCGAAAAGCTCACAGTTAAGGTGGGTGGAAAAGTGTAACAATAGGAAACAGTAGCAACGCTGATACTGTACTATTGCTGCAAAATTCCACCTACCCTGCTGTGCCTTTTATCCCACACATAGATTTGACTGTCACTGCTGTCACGTGGCAGTCTTTAAACATAGAAATCTAAAGAACTGGATGATCAATCAGTATTTCTTAATAGAAATTAAACTACAAAGATTATAAATGAACTCTAACTTTATGCATCAATTTTCACTTGGCAGCAGTGACAAATAAATGTTTCAAATGTTAAAATTATTTATGTCATCATGCTTTCTCATTTGCTTTCATTTCTCTCTCTTTCTTGTGTTCCTTTTTTGTATCGTGTGTAATTGTTTCTGTCACTGTTTTTGCTGTACTCGTCCTTTTCTACCTCCTCTCTTTTGATTTAGGGCATGTCATCTTCATTTCTTTGTCCAGTGTCACTGTCATTCATACATCTCATTTGTGGTTCTTACCACTATTGCACTGTCAACCAATCTTCCTTTTTTTCCATAGGGCCAACTAGCAGGTAACTTTGTCCATTTGTCTGCTGTCTTCAGTGTGTTTTTCCATGATGATCATGATAAATATGATGACAATGATGGTGATGACGATTAGATTAAATAATACATAACTGTATTCACAGTTTGCCACGAGGAGGGGTAGAATCTCAGACTCATGACACTTTCTCCAGAGCCACAAAGGGGGGAATTTATAGACAATCAGGAAACATAAAACTGAGGGGCCTGGTCAATGGGGGGACTACTGAGTAAAATTAAATTAAGGTTTCCTATATCAAATTACAAAGTCATAAATGAAAAGGAGTATGATATTGAATTTCTTGATGAGGTGTAATTGTAAATTTTTGAAGAGAGCCAAATGAACACCTCAAATAATGGAATACTTTTGTATCAATGTTTCCATAAAAGTTTGATTAAAATCAAAATATATAAACAAGATAGAGGAAATGAATGAGAAAGCAACTTGGTATAACTACAGTTGGTCATTTTGTTTTGGCTTTATACTCCTTTTAGTCCCTCACTCTTCTCCTCACTTGTTAACTTGAGTTCACAATAAGAGGAACCAAGGATTTTATTTCAGTGTGACAGCAATGAATCTAATTCACTTATCAGATGACTGTGTGAACAATGCAAACGCTTTGGGGTACATTGTGCATCAGAACAAAATTATCATCTTACTACAAATCAGAA
Source organism: Anableps anableps (assembly GCA_014839685.1). Classification (NCBI taxonomy): domain Eukaryota; kingdom Metazoa; phylum Chordata; class Actinopteri; order Cyprinodontiformes; family Anablepidae; genus Anableps; species Anableps anableps. Next base: position 19,104,960 of record CM026068.1, on the reverse strand, counting down.
ATGGGTGCTGGTCATTTTGCCTCTTCACCATTTTGTGTCTTTGCAGTTTGAGTTGTTCATATGGATCTTGTGTCAATTCATTTCAAGTTAAGTGATTTTCTCTAATCGCTCACAGTCTACTGTAAGAAAATGTAGTTCTCTATTTATTGCCATTATTCATACTTAACTACAAAAAAAGATACATATTGGTTTAGGTAGATATGAAATTGACTTTTTACAGGTCAGAAATGGAAGGAAGTTATGTAATGGAAGCACTCAAGTACAAATTGCTGAAGCGATGAATTGACTAGGAGACCTGAGAAATAGTACTTGTTTAGTTTTCTGTAGACATCACTAAAATAATGCTGCTCTTAGTAAGATTTTTTTTTTTTCATAAATGACCCAAACAGTTTGTACAATAAGAAAATGAAAAGAAATAAACACATCCAGACAAATTTTCATGAATAGCAATGTACCTCCTGCCCAAATTCTCTTCTCATCAGTGATGCTTCATACCTGTCTGTCCTCAGGGAAAAAACTCACAAATATGGTGATTAAATTGTTCATTCCTTCCCAGTTTTGCATTGCTAGCTACCATGTATATAGTCACATGGTTCTACAGAGGATTTTTATCATCCAGTACCTGGGTTGAAATGAGACTATAGTCTGTATTTTACACTTGGTAGATGTCTCAAACTTGCATTTAATTAAGGTTAGCACTTATAAAAACATTACCAATGTAGGAAACTGAGCTAACCAGCTACACAACATGCAATGCTTGTACAATAACGTAAAAAACATCTTCAAAACGTAAACTAACCAATCATACAGGAATTATCACTATATAAATGAGCATACAATTTCCAGAAGCCTTAATTGAATTCGTATCAAATCAGTTGCATTTTACAAAGACATATTGAACTGTATCATTTATGGTTCTGTTTAGAAATAGCATTGACTTGAGTCCTAGTCACTGCAGAAACAAATGAAAAGCTTTAAACAATGCTGCTCACATTACAAAATCTGACCTAAAAGACCTGATTTCTGTTATCTGCTCTACATGAAATGAAACATGAAGCTACAACTCTTAATGGACTTTCTACAATACCATCAAAGAGGCTATATGAAATCACAAAAAAGTCAGTTGAAGTATATTGTTATGTAGACATTAACAAGTTTCAATTCCACCTAGATTGCGTTTTTTGTTGTAAGATGGACAAAATTCCTGACGAGCTTAACTTTATAACCTAACAGATACCATATGGGAGAGGTAAAGGAGCATAAATGACTTAATTTCACAGAGCTCAGTGTGAGCATAAAGATACCAAAGACTTTTGTGTAAAGTTGTGTAACAAGCTAGAAAGGTAATTCTTTTTATGTGATTGAAATGGAGCAGGTTTTGATACAGTGACCTCACCCACTGGGGTCAGCTTTGAAGACAATCAAAACAAACATTACACTGCACTCCAGAGAAGACCTACCCTTACCAGGCCTGTTGCCTCATACACTGCTAAGGCAGTCCTGAAAAACAGTATTTTTTATTTAAATTTAGTCAGATTCTAACAAGGGGTCCATGTAAAATTTTAATCAAAAAATCAGCTGTATTACTTTAATAGTGTTGTTTTTAAGAGACATTCAGATGATGCATTGCTTTGCAAAATAAGTCGTACCCTTTCTACTTTTTCACACATTGCCTACAACTTTAAGCTTGAAGGATTTCGTTTAGGACTTCTTTTTTTTTTTTTTTTTTTTTTTTTTTTTTTTTTTTTTTTTTTTTTTTTTTTTTTTGTTAGACCAACACAAATTAGTGCATTGTATTGAAATAGTTTGAAAATTATACATAGTTTGCAGGATTCTCAACAAATAAAAATCAGAAAAGTATGGCTTGCATTTCTACTCAGCCCCCATGAGTCAAGGACAATCTGCTGGATTTACCGCTTTAAGTCTTTTGATATGTGTCTCTATCAGCTTTGCACATCGAGAAACAACAATTGTTGCTGCAGGTTGTAGCAGAATAGTGCATCAGTACATCAGGCCCGAATAGTTAGAATGCCACAAATTAATTTTTAATGTTCTCCCACAGTATAAGATAAATCTGACGTATTGACTGGTCATGTTAACACCGCCATCCAGGATGGCAGGCATTATTGCGCTTAGCGCTGGCTGTGATATTGCAGGCCTATGGAAAATTTTACAGAATTATGTTGTTCCTTAAAGTGGCTTCCGGAAAAAAGTTAATTAATTTTTGATTAAATCAAACACGTACCTGTCTGCTAATTCGCGCAGGTAGGAGCCCAACACTTGTAATTGGACAGGGATGGCGTGGTTCCGGTGGGTTGGTCTCTCTAATACTGGACCCAGTTCAGGACACAGATCCAAGAGCAATGCTCAAGGGAGTCTAAATCAGCTTGTAAGCCAGTCATCGTCATGAGCCAGAAGATCTTGGTGATCCCTGAAAAGGTGCTCCCACTTAATTCTCCCATTTACAGTGTCCTCCAGCAGTGCTAATGCATTCATCGTGCAACGTTACACATGGGTGTCACAACAGTACTTAGATGGTTACAGAAATCAATGTGAATCCTTCACACCATGTCATAATTTATGCTTAATCTGTGGTAAAATGTATAATAAAATAAAACTGGGGTACATCTTGCCCTGTGATCATTGGGGAGAGGATTGTGATGATGAGAAAACGTTTAAATATTGTGCAGACTTTGGTTTAGTATTGAGGCTGACTTATCGACCTTTGTTGTTTATTTGAAAGAGCCTCATGAACAGTTATGGCTCACCAGCTTAAGCCTATATCACACCGCATTTTTAAATGCTTATGACAAAGTCAATCTATGGTTAAAGTTCAATATACAATTAAAGGTCTGAGGGAATCATGATGCAGTGTGGCTTCAATTCCCCACTTCACCATCTGTGTCGCCATTTTGTCCCTGTTTCCAAAATAAGCGTATATGGTACGTTTAGGTCAGAGTTGGCATGAGGGACCATACATGTTCATGTCAAGTTTGTGTTTTATAAATCAGAACCTTTGTGGGGCAAGTTTCAGGCCCCATTTTGTGAGTACGCAAGCTTTATAAATGAAACCACCGATCACCCAGGACAGATGTTAGTGGCAGATCTCAAAGTGGCCTGTGACGTCCTGAATTCATTATTTTTCAGCAGTTATCCATTACAGCTGTTGCCTATGACTTGGTAAATGAAAACAAAATCTTGTTTCATGTTTTCACGTGGCAGTACAGTAACAAAAATGTAAATATATATTTATGAAACCAGTGCTTTAAGTATGCCGGTACACAGTGGTACACAGTACTACCACTTCGAAATTTTACCCCTCAGTGTACCAGTACTTTTTTCCAGCGTTTGGTACATACCGGGACTTTTTCCCGGTATTGTAACAGGGAAACGCAGACTGAGATAACACCTATCAATATACGGAGCAAAGAAAGTGTGAAAACACACTTGAAAATGGAGAATCTGGTGCTAAACAGTGAAAAATTAAGAACTTGAATGGCAGATCAGTTGAAACACATGAGGACGATGAGGCACAAGAAACTACTGGTGAGCATTAATACAATGAAAGCAGCAGGCAAGCTAAAAATGTGAGAGAAACTAAAGAGGACATAATAAACCAAGAGAGGCTAACACTAAGCTAAAAAAAATCCAAGTAGAAATGCACAAAGAACAAAATGCAAGAATAAACCAAGAAACTAAATACAAAGGGAAAAACTTTTATGGCAAAACATTTTGATCAATAAATAATACAGGGGACTGAGCAGAATGTGGCAAGACCATAACTGAAATAAAAACATAGTAGATCATGATAAGAAAAAATATTCAGGAAGTGGAACACAACAATAAACTATGAAAATAGACCTCAAGGGAAGAACTGCTATAGCAGAAATTACGAAGCATGAATTACCCACAAGCAGAGGTGGGTAGAGTACCTGAAAATTGTACTCAAGTAAGAGTCACACTACTTCAACATATTTTTACTCAAGTAAAAGTAAGAAGTATCCATCCAAGAAATTAAGTAAAAAAGTATTTGGTAAAAAGGCTTCTCAAGTGCTGACTAACTGACCAGAACATCTGATTTAATATGTAGCTGTGTTTCTGTATCTGGTGCATTTTTGTTTAAAATACGTTTGTTCTTTATTTAGTGAAGTTTTACTCAAGGAAGAGTAGGGATACTTCATAGTAATATTACACAAGTAAAAGGTACAATGTATTAAAACTACTCCTAAAAGTAAATTTTTTTCAAACAAGTTGCTCAAGTAAATGAAACTGAGTAAAAGTTATTAGTTACTATGCACTTCAAGTCACTAAATTTGAATCATGTGGATTTCCTTTAGAACTGGCATTATTCTTTGTCATTTTTCTGCAATAAAATTACTGATCTATCGATCGATACATGGATCCATATAAAAATATTGCGTATGTTTCTGTCCAATATTTTTATGACATCAAGGGGAGTACCGGTGCTTATTTTTTTCCACTTAAAGCCAGATTTAAACTATCATTGTCTGTTTTTTTGTAGTTCAGTTGAACAAGGTGATCATGATTTTTGACCCCTTGGTGTTCATGATATTGAATTTGTGAAAAATAATCATAAATGTTCAGATATAGTCCTTTTTAAATCCAAATCCCATTGGGTTATCATTTATAGATTGGGTTGTTTTATACATGTTTTCAGGTGTGTGTGTGTGTGTGTGTGTGTGTGTGTGTGTGTGTGTGTGTGTGTGTGTGTGTGTGTGTGTGTGTGTGTGTGTGTTAAAAATCCACTTATGAGAACGGAACTGCACCTAAATTACGATGAAAGATTGAAATTGAGTCTAATAAAATTGAAACTTTTTCAATTAAGAGACATGATTTCAGTGGTCTGAAATATACAAAGTGAACGGTTTAAACCAAAATGTAGGAGCTTTAAATCTTTATGTCAGTGATCCCACGGAGGGGAAATAACTGGAAAAGTTTGACCAACTGCTCTCTCTTCTGCTCCTCCATCTATTTGTGTCATCATTACAGATTTGCTCTGTGAAAGGCAAAACATAAACTCTACTTCAGTCTTAAGTCCTGCCCTATAACTCCCCCCCAAACTTCTATTGAGCAAAGTTTTTCAAGACCACAGCCTCCCTGCAGTTCAACTCCAATTGAAAAAATACTTTCAATTTATAAGAGGAAAGTCATTAACAGGATGTGGATATGTTACTGTTTAAGCCTCCTTAAAACTAGTCTCTGAAACTATCCATGGTTATCTCTGATTTCTGTCAGTTGGTAGGAAGCACTGTCTTCCAGTCACATGTGGTGGTGAGTGTACCTGAGTTTGAGTCTTCCTCTCATCCTGGTTTACTATTGACAGGACAAAGCTGACTTTATGAGGTTAATGATAGGCATGCCTTCTTTGATATTTAATGTCAGTAGAGACATTTTGCTTTCTTAACTATGGCTGCTGTTATAATAATAATAATGAGTACTGTAATGTTTTTTTTCTGATTTTCATATGTTTGAATTGTTTTCTTCCATACTTTCTATGTTGAGATGTCACAGCTTGTAGATAAGATCCCCCAAAGAACACTGTCTCTCTCTGAAACTCTCATGTATTTTCACTCAGAAACCTTTCATGACTACTTTTTGGGTTATTCAACAACTTCTCAGTCTCACTATAGGTCAAAATTGAACCTGACCATCAGATTCTGAGATAAGTTGTCAGGTGTGCGGTCAAATCAGCAGACTAAGAAACATATAGGCTGGCATTGTGGTAGAGATCTCAATAAATTGCTGTATTATTACAAAGTCATGGGTACCAAAGAGTGATCGGAGAGGAAAAAAGAAAGGAACATATGTTCTCGGACTACTTACAAGACCTGTGTAAATCAAGTTTTTCAGGCAGTGACTCTGAGGCTTTGAAACTCCCTTCCACTTTCACTGCGATCCGTAGTCTTAACGGACTCTTTAAAAAACTCTTAAAGACTCACCTATTTAGACAGGCTTTTAGTTAATTTGTCGTTTTAATTATTTCTTTTATTCTTGTGAAGCACTTTGTGATTTTTATCTGTGAAAGTTGCTATGTAAATAAGAAATTACTTATATTTTATGTGTAGGAATATTTTATAGGAAGAGCTTTGATAGAACAAAGGGACCAAATAATCTATTTAGTGGCTGTCAAAAGTGTGTATACCCCTATTAAAATTACAGTTTTTTTCTTATTTAAAAATCAGACCACAATAAATCATTATAAAACTTTTTCCACATATAATGTAAAACTTTTCCATACAATTCAATAGAAAACAAACAGATATATTTAAAGAAAATATGCAAAAGGTAAAACAGCTGCAATAACTCAGTTGCATGAGTGACTTAAATAAATAGTTTGTTGAAGCACATTTTTATTCAATGTAAGCATTTAATCTTCTTTGGTAGGAGTCTGGTAGCATCCCCCATCTTTAATTGCTGATATTTGCCCACTCTGTTTAACAAAAGTTCTCCAAATCTGCCAAATCTGGAAAATTTCAGGGAGGCTTGGATGTTTCCTTTGGAACAGAAGTATTTTGTCTTGCAACCCCATACATATGGAGAATACAGGAGACTGTTATCATGTTCAAAGTCGATAAGTATGTGGCAGAAATACCTGCAACTTCTTCAGTGTTACTGTTAGGTTCTTGGCAGCCTCCCTGACCAGTTTCTGTCTGGTCTTTGCGTCAGTTTTGGAGAAATGTCCAGTTTGGTAACTGCCTTCATTGTGCCTTGGCGTTATATTATCCTGCGGATCTTTTGTATCCTTCTTCAGATTGATAAATTTGTACAATGAGATCCTTTTGATCATTTGTAACCTGCGTGCACATTATTATTTTAGATAAAAGATGCAAATTATCAAATGTCAAGTAAATCCCACTTGGACATAACTAAAACAAAATGTGTCATGCATTTGTGTAAGGGTGTGCTCATTTATGCAATCAAGTAAATGCTAATAATTATTATGTAGATTTTTATGAGTATAATTTTTTTTGTTTTTCACTTGATTTGTGCAGGATTATGTTACATTACATGTGGGCAAAGTTTAGAAGTAATTTAAAAAAGTAAATTTTTCTAACAAGGGGTGTATACACTTTTGTAAGCCAGTGTAATTAGCATGCATGGAATAAATTTGCACACATCTTTACCTCTTAGAGCCTTCCTTATACAGTTCAACAGCCCGTGGAAACATACAGCTGAAACCAGAAGTTTACATACACTGAATAAAAAGACACGCTATTTTCTTAGTGCCTGAAGTTAAATCAAACCAAACTTCTCATATTTTAGGTCAGTTAGAATTACCAAAAATGTTTATATTGGATAAATGCCACAATAATTAGAGAATGATTATGTCAAAGATTTATTTATTAATGTCTTCAAAATCAGAGGTTTACATACACTTCCTCAGTATTCGGTAGCATTGCTTTTGAACTGTATGACTTCGGTCAAACCTTTTGGGTTTCCTTCTACAAGCATCTCACAGTAGTTTGCTGGAGTTCTGGCCCATTCCTCCAGACAGAAATCATGGAACTGAGTCAGGTTTGTAGGTGGCCTCGATCACACGTTTTTTTGTTTTTTTATTTTTTTTAGATCTACCCACAAATTCTCTTTTTTTTCTCTATAGGATTGAGATCAGGGCTTTCTGATGGTCACGCCAAAACATTTACTTTGTTGTCTTGAAGCCACTTTATAACCACTTTGGCTGTATGCTTATGGACATTGTCCATCTGGAAGACCGATCTGTGCCCAAGCTTTAACTGCCTGGCCAAAGTCTTTAGATGATGCTTTAACATTTCCACATAATGTTCTTTCCTCACGATGCCATCTATTTTGTGAAGTCCACCAGCTCCTCCTGCAGCAAAACAGCCCAACAACATGATGCTGCCACCCCCATGCTTCACAGTTGGACTGGTGTTCCCAGGCTTAAAAGCGTCCCCCTTTTTTCCTCCAAATGCAACAGTGGTCATTATGGCCAAACAGTTTCACTTTAGTTTCATCAGACCACAGGACATATCTCCAGATGGGAAGGTCTTTGTCCCTGTGTGCATTTGCAAATTGCAATCTGGCTTTTATGTTTCTTTTGGAGTAATGACTTCATCCTCGCTCGGTGGCCTTTCAGCCCATGTTGGTACTGGATTGGTACTGGACACGTTTTACTGTAGACAATGACAGTGTCTGACCAGCTTCAGCCAGCGTTTTCAGAAGGTCTTTGACTTTTGTCTGGGGCGAATTTGCACATTTCAAGCCAAAACACGTTTATCCCTGGGACACAGAACCCATCTTCTTCCTGAGCTGTATGATGGTAGGACATTCCCATCATGTCTATATCTGCATATAATTGTTTAAACTGATGAACGCAGCACCTTCAAGCATCTGGAAATTGTTCCTAAGGATGAACCAGACTTGTGCAGCTCTACAATTCTCTTCCTGATATCTTGGTTGATTATTTTGACTTTCCCATTGTGTCAAACAAAAAAGCAGTGAGTTTGAGATGTGGCCTTAAAATACATCCACAGGGGTGCCTCCAATTAACTCAAATGTGTCAGTTAACCTGTCGGTTTCCAAAGCCATGACATCATCTGGGTTTTCCCTCATTGCCAAAGAGATAGTAATCATTCTGTGTGTAAACTTCTGATTTTGAAAACACTAATAAATAAATCAGTGACATATTCTTTCTTTCATTATTGTGGCATTTAGTAAATAGAAATATTTTGAGCAATTCTAACTGATCTAAAACTAGAGAAGTTGGTCTGATTTAACGTCAGACAGCGAGAAAAAATGTCTATGTGTCTATTTATTTAGTGTATGTAAACTTCTGGTTTCAACTGTACATAATACATTCCACATATATAATTCTAAGTCGATTTTGTTTACATGAGACACAATTGCTTTGCATACATTCCAGGAATGTCAGATATTTAGCCTTGTCTCTGTGGATTTAGTTTGAAGGTCAGTTGGCTTGGTACTGTGTGAAGGACTGCGGCAGTTCTCATCGTTGCAGCTCAGCAGAGGAGCTGAGCAGCAACAAAGATGGACAAGAGCACCATCAGCAGGCTGCAGAAATATGATTACCTTAGTTTACTCATATGTTCTGGAACCTCTGATACAACCTCTGACAGTAACAGAAGAACCTCCAAAACTGTATAAGTTAGTAGAGCATGGGTTAAAAACTCAAAGAGTAGGAGACAGGGTTGTTTGGGGTGCATCTTCCCCCAGTAGCTCACCTTTATGCCTTCAGTCCTTCTTGATTTATCCTCCTTCCCATCCGTTCTCTCCTCCTTTTCCTTCTCCCCCCTGGCTGTGATTTCCATCTATCTTGTCTGTTTGTCCCTCCATCCTCTGCTCTGACCAAACTATGTTATCTGTCCCTCCTTTTTTACTTAAAGAAACGCGGTCAACCTGGCCGTGCTAAAACTCAACGAGCAGGGCCTGTTGGACAAATTGAAAAACAAGTGGTGGTATGACAAAGGAGAATGTGGCAGCGGGGGAGGGGATTCCAAGGTTAGCCCTCTCTGTCCGCCCCACCCGCCCCTCCCCAACTACTCAATGACAGGGGCCGCTCACAAGCTACAGGAGCTTGTGACGGCCCCCGTCCTTGGAGTGTGTGACACATGCATCTGCCCCACCAAAAGGTTTATGGACCATACAGGGAGGGAAAAAGTGAAAGCCTGAAACCTAAGATACTCAACACCTTTAAAGATATTCACCTGCAGAGATCAAAGATTTTTTTTAGATACAAAGATTAGTATGCAGTGGCAAGGAAGCCCTTGCTTCAAAGTAAGCATTTCAAAAAGCTTCTTTTGAAAGAATGAATTGGTTTAACTAAATTCCAAAAGGCAGAAATTTAACAAATCATTTGTTAAACCATCAAAAAAAAAAACACTATTCTTAGCAAAATGCATGACATATTATTAATTTTTCTATTGACTTACTAAGCATCTTCTAAAGTGAGAAGCAGAGGAAAGTAATGACAAAAAATTGGAATGATCAATGTTAGTACAAAAAGAGAGTGATTACTGTGAAGACAGGAATATTTTCCCCCTAGTGGCAGATCTGAGAATAGGAGAGAGAAAAATTAATGAATGATATGACTGCAAATTCAAAATTTGTGCATCCCTTGACTATGGAGGTATAGTACTTGCAGATTTTGTACTTGTACTTAAGGTAATTCCCTTATATCAACATTTATTCTGCATCTGAAGATGAGGGCAGCACTTTGAGTCATTTAGGTGTTTATATAAAATGCACAGTGTTTTACATGTAACAGGATAGGAATAGTAGTAAAAAAAACAAGCAGGAAATTATTTGAATTTCTTTTATCAATTTAAAACTAACTTTATAGCTATCCATTATATAATTACAGACTTCTCAGTCACATATAAAGTTGCTGAATCTATAAAGCTCATTTTAAAATTATAACAGCAATACTTGCAACTAAGATAGCTGTAGTTTTTACATTTTCAGAACTATCTAGCTAAACTAAGTGTTGGTTTTTCACACTGAGAACTCTGTTCACTATTGGTTTCTTGTTAGCAGCATATAGCAGAGAAACCAATTTATGCATTTAATGCCAGAATTTATGTAGTTGTAACATACTTGCAGTGTCACAATGATGCCATGTAAGTCAGTGGTTTTCATATGCCTTCATTTTACCCAACCTCCCCAAAATAACATCTCAGCGTGACACCAATTTAATTTAATTTTTATTTAATTGTACAATAGAGTTAGGACATCACCAATTTAACGGAAATTATGAAGTTACACCAAGGTAATTTAGATAAATCATTTTGTAAGTGGCCCCATACAAAGTTGGGTGCCAGTCTAATCATTAACAGAAGATCTTGGATTATTTTACTCTTTATGCAAAAGCTTTCTTGGCAAAGCCGGAATTAATTGGGCCACAGCAGGTTAGCTACAAACAGACACATTTTTAGAGCTAACCAGCAGCAAACTTTAGTCTGTACTGAAGTAATCGACTTTAACATTGCATTGCAGCGATAATACATGCAAAGAACTGTAGTGACTAATTGTAAAACATCATATCAAAAAAGGATTTCTGGAATTCTGAGTTTATGAAATCTTAAGGTTCATACTTTAAGTTGGAAAACTGGAGCTCTCTCTCTCACAATAGCATCATAGAGCTAACCTGAAGTTAATAGTCCTGTCTTAATAGTATCTTCCTCTGGTCATTGTGACATTAGCAGGGGCAGAATGAATGTGTTACCATGAGTGACAAAGGTGGGTCCCACTCATATGTCTGTAGCTCGACTTAGCTCCTTGTAACCCCCCCAGCCCCTCCTTAAACGAGCATACACACATGTACTCAGTGGGATCCATGCTAGGTCACTTGTATCAAAGTTTTCTATGTAACTTCAGATGTTCAATGCAAATGTGAAATACCATAATAACATAAAATAACATGACCTATGATGTTATTTATGTTATTTTTACACGCAAAGAACCCCGGTAAACCTTGCAGTTTTGAAACTGAGCGAAGCAGGAGTCTTAGACAAACTGAAAAACAAATGGTGGTATGACAAGGGAGAGTGTGGACCCAAGGACTCTGGAAGTAAGGTCAGTCTCACGCTGCTATGGCCTGCAGAACGCTAGCCTAAAACTCATCTTGAATGCGCTTCAGATTACTGCAACTACTGCCTTAGAAGTACCTTTTTCAAAACTGTCTTGATTAGCCCAAAATAAATTATAAGCATGCTTGACATATAATTTAAAGATCCATCTGGTGAATTCTTAAAGTGTTTAAGTATTTTTTTAAACTAGATCTAATTAAAGTTCTGGTCACCCCAGACCAGAATAGTAGCAAATACATGTCCAGTTTCTGTAGCAATCTGTGGCAATCCCATCTTCATTACAGTTGCAGTGGTATCAGAATTTCCTACCTCTCATAATTTTTGTTTATTCCCATTTGTTACTTTAGATTTGATGTCTTGAAACAGATCCATTCCAGGGAATAGTACTGGTGTATTATAGTCACTGTCCCTTGCTTTTATTCTTTATATTTTATCAGACTAGGGTAATTTTACATTACTTCTGATTTGTATGGTAAGGACTAACTTTACATGTTCCATTTTTATTTTTTTTTTTTTACCTTTGGTAAAATAACCTACTTAGCCATTTAAGAGAAAGAATCTGAGGCTAAGTGCTACTGTAGGCTATTACTCACAGTATTTTCCAGAAATACCCCAAAAACCTCTTAACATGTTGTCATGTTATGAACACAACTGCAGTAAATTTCATATGATTTTTTTTTTTTTTGCAATAGATCTAATAAATTTGCATATTTGTAAAGTTGAAGGAAATTGAAAATTGGTTTTCAAAATTAACTTTAGTAATAAAAATTGTGACGTGTATTTGTATTTATCCCTCTTTTGTCTGATGCTCTTGAAAAGATCCAGTGTTGTTGCGTTCAGATGTTACCTAATTAGTAAAGGGAGCTCATCTCTGAGTTTTAATCTCAGTATAAAGACCAAGGAACCCACCTAACAGATCAGGGATAAAGTTGGGGAGATGTTAGGTTAGGTTATAAAACAAGAACCAATACTTTGACATTCTCAAACAGCACGGTTTCATCTATCATGCAGAAAATGGGAAGAGTATGGCATAACTGCAAAAGTACTAAGATTCAGCTTTACCCATAAACTAAAAGAGAAAAAAGCCCTTGTTGACGAAAAGTCATAAGAAGTCATTTTTTTAAATTTGTCACAAGCCATGTAGAGGCCTCAGCAAATTAGTTAAAGGAAGTCCTCTGGTCAGATAAGAATATAGTGTTTTTGTCTACATTCAAAATGTTATGGCAGAAAACTAAAGCTGTACAACACCCTGAACACAACATCCCCACAGGGAAACATGGTGGTGGCAGCGTCATACTATGAGCATACTTTTCTTCAGCAGGGACAGGAAAGCTTTTCAAAGTTCATGGGAAGATTGATGGAGCTAAATAAAGGACAATTGTGAAAGACTACCTGTTAGAGACCACAACAGACCTAAGCTTGGGGAAGAAAATCATCTTTCCAGCAGTATCTACGACCCCTAACAAACAGGAATAGCTTAGAACAAAGGATAATGAGAACCCAGTCAAAGTCCAGACCTAAATCCAAATATCTGTGGCCACACTTAAAAAACGGAAACTCATAGATGCTCTCCATCAAATCTGACAGAGTTTGAGTTACTTTGCAAAGAAAAATAGGCAAAAAAATTCATTATTTAGACAAGCAAGTCTGGTAAAGATGTATCCCCAATGAACTTGAAGCTGTGATTTTAGCTAAAGTTGACTCTACAAAGTATTGACTGATCAGGGCTGAATGCATATGCATACTACACTTTTTAGATTGTGTTTTTCTTTTCTAAAAGAAATTTGAAAACTGTATAATTTTTCTTCCACCACACACTAATATACTATTTTGTGTTGATTTATCAGATAAAATCCTAATAAAATACATTGATGTTTGCAGTTATAACATGACAAATGTGGGGTGTTCAAAATGTATGAATATTTTTTCAATGCAGGTAAAATAACAAGTAGCTACTAATGCTGCAAGTTCGACAGATCAAATTAAATATACAGAAATCTGAAATTTGACCAAATGTGATCAGAAAAGTCAACACATAAAGAATAACATTGAAAACATCTCGATTCTAACTAAATGTAATGTGTAGAATGAGTGATTCCTAATACATTTAAAGAATACCATCTTAAGGACATACATAACATACATGCTTTTAAATTCAGTAAGAGCTAACATATTTTTCACATACTTTTTATGTAAGCATAGCTACAGAGGATTTATAATTGATTTGAATCTCCTCACATTAAAATTATATTAACATTTTGTTTACTTAAAAAGTAAGTATTAAAAAGACTTGTACAGTATGAAAGCCTTATAAGGTTCTCTAAATGTTGTTGTAGGTTGCCAGAAGCTTTCTATTTTATGAATATAAAAACAAGGTGTTTACTAATCTGCTCATAATTTGATTCTTATAAATCCCTTAGGAATCTGCAACAGTTTGTAGTTGTACAATGTCAAAAATGTGTTTTAAATGTGTTTCGTAGTGTTGTGGTGGCAGTAGTGAAATTTGTAGCTAGTGTTATGTAATAATGTGATTAGTTCTAATACTGTCCGATGTTTTTTTCAGTAACATAGAAAAGCTGTAGTCAACAGAATACTTATATTTCTTACTATCTTTTTTTTTCCCAGTGTCTAACTCACTGTTCCTTATTCTCTGTCTGTTTTTTCCCTCGTTTCACCCCTACTTTGATCACTTTGCTCACTCTTCTTCCTCATGTGCTCTTCTTCAACTTGTCTTTCCATTCTTCATCCACTCAACTTTCCATCTTCTTTCACTAATTTCTCCTCCATTCATCCATATCTTTGTTTCAAACATCCTATTTCCAACATTAAACCTTCCACAACACCATCGCTCTGACTCCTCCCTCCCTCCCTCGCTCCTCCTTCCTGTAGGACAAGTCGTCCCAGGCTTTGAGCCTGTCCAACGTGGCTGGAGTCTTCTATATCCTCGTGGGTGGCCTAGGTCTGGCTATGCTGGTGGCCCTGGTCGAGTTCTGCTACAAGTCACGGGCCGAAGCCAAGCGCATGAAGGTGGACCTTAGCCCCCCCCACTGCCCCAGCCCCTCCCCCAGCACCCAGAATCTAGCCACTTATAGGGAGGGGTACAACGTGTACGGCTCCGAGGGGGTCAAGATATAGGGGTAGGATTTAGAGGCTCCCATACATAGGTGGGGTAATGGTGGTGTTGATCATGGTGGTAGTGCTGTAGAGTTTGTTTTGTGGAGGCTGTTGCGCCACGTTCTTGATGTGATGAGGATGTGGTCAAGCATTGTGGAACCAATGTACCATTTTTGTGTTTTGGCTGTTTTTTTAATTATTTTTTTATTTGTTGTTTGTTTTTTTTTCTTTACCTCATTAGCAAAACATTTTCTTGGATTATTTATTTATTTTGGCTTTGAATTTGGTTTGTGCTTCTTTTGTGATTGAAGTTAGATATGTGTCATCAAAACTTGGTTCCATCGTCTTTGGCTGCCGATGATGAGGATGATGGTGATGATAAGGAGAATGACAGTGATGGTGAAGCTCTTGGCTAATAAACCGACAAGGCACCTGCATTGTTATTTTAGTAAATTTCTAATAATATTGGGATGAATCAGGGATGCACAACTCCAGTGATAGAGATTACCTGTATTATTTAATTTCTAATTAATTAATTATTTAATTAATCTATTTGTCATTTTCTTTAAAGATATAACTTGATGCTTTCTTATTATAAATTAGATGCATGATCTCTTAAGCAAAACAGCATTACATCAACAGAGAAGGAAAAGAGTGAAGCTGCAATTAAAGTGATCATAGATAAATTTTGTCAGTTTCAAAATTAAACATGTAAGTCTCTTAATGTTTCCATTCTAGTAACAACATTTTCTGTAATATTGGAAAAAGCAATCCATGTACCTTTCATTCAGTTGTTTTTTAAATGAGAATCAGAAATTGAAAAATTAAAAAAACAACATGATATTTCATTATTCATTTTCATATGAGATTCAAAAAAGACAATACCTCGATGTTTTCTGTATGTTTGACTTTATCCTCACTTCAAAAATCAAACATTGATAAAATGCTCGGCGACTTCACTTGATTTTGATATTTGTTATGTGACATCTTGTGCGATATTCGGGGGTAACAAAAACATACAGGGTGTGAGCGTCAGGCTGAAATATTCTGTTCTCCTTTGATGTGTCATTGTTTACATTAGAATGCCATTCACCATCATAATAAGACTGCACTCCTCTTTTCAGGAAGCCTAATTTTTCTTGTCCAGCCGAACGAGTTTCCATCATTTTATATCAGCTGCAAAACATTTATAATTGAACGAAAGCTACACGGACGAAAAGTAAATATCTATTAACAGTTGAAATTATTATTTTTTGTTCGTTGAACTGTAACAAAGTTAGAGTTTATTTTGGTATCTTACCAACCTGGGAGCATAACCTTGTTACCGAGGCTCTCCTCATTAAAATTTGTGACTGCTTCTGGCTACAATTTAATTAGCTACTGTGTGGACAGCAATTATCATGGATTTGTTTCTGACAAGACCATGTTTAGGTGACCTCATAATGTGACTGGCATCTAATGAAGAAAACTTTTATCAAGATATTTAAACCTCTGTGGGTACTGAGCTTTATAAGAAAATAACATGACCTTTAACTATTCCTTTCTGGCATTGCTGTGGAGGAAAGAAAAACACAAAACCAAAACAATTAATTTAGGACAAGACGTGTCCTCTGACAGCTTGAGAAATGCCTTTGCAGCACATGATTCTCCTGAAACAAGTTATTTAATATTTTTCCTTCCAAATTCTACTAGTTGCTGTCTTAATATTGCTAAAGGAGGAGGAATATTTGGATAGACCAGTTTAATGTACTTTGTTCTTTTGACTTTATTTAAAAAGCGATGATGCACAATTCAAACATAAATGTCAACTTATCTGCAAACCTCTGTGGACTTTAAAAGGACACATAAAAGGTAAAAACTGTGGTGATAGAAAGGATTTTCTTTGCTAATAAACTTTATGCTGACAAACTACAGCTGTGGTTGCCTCAGTGGTCTGTCAGTTGATTCTCTGCTTGAACAATATCTCCCAGCCTTTTTAGTTCAGTGGAGCTCACTGTAGTTCCCTGCATGGATGATCTTTGTAGTAAACATTCTCAGTGAATGCTTTTTGAAGTGGTCAGCATCCATTGGACATATTCCCGTTAAAAAGGTATTTTTTTAATCAAGAAAACAGTCCATCTTCTATGTACAATAGTCTATCAGACTCTGTGATTCAGATCAGACGTCATCACCTACATATGCCAGTTGCTGTACTTGTATAGATGCAAAAGTTTTTTGTTGTCAAAAAAGTGCCTTTAAAATAACTGATCTTTGAAAAGTGATAACACGGCTGATTGTGATTTATTTATTATTTGTGCTTTTAATAGTTACTGGTTTTATGACTCTAAAATATATGATATCCTTAAAAGTAAAAAAGTAAATGGGACAACTATACTATTTGCTTTTAATTTATCTATGCTTACTATTATTTGACAACCTACATATTTAGTAATTTATTTGCAGCACATTGCTTTTTTCACTTTGTTCTCATTCATCAATCTGATCAAAATAGTGGCATTTATGATTGAATGAGGTGTTCTGATCATACATTTTCCCAACAAATTTTCTTTCAGAAAGTAAGAGGCAGAGCTAGAGGTATATTGCATTTTAAATTCAATAAACCAAAGATAAATGAGAGCATAGTAAGCTTTATTAGAGCTCTGATTGCTATTAGCTGACAGTGTTTTTACTCATGCATTGCATGTTTACTGTCTCATCTATAAACTGGAGTTGTGCAGCCCTGCTGCAGATGATCCAAACAGCCCTGTTTGACTTATTCCAGTCCTGGCAACTTTAAAACAGCCCACCTACTTACTTTGTATTAATAGAGAGGGATAATTGATGAGCAAACACTTCATATAGAACAGCCACTCAGTGATGTTGCAAAACCATGACTCATGTTTACTGATGGCACCAAGCAATTACTGTGATGGTAGGTAAAAAGATATGCTGAGCCCAGTTTTATTGGCCTGCATAACAAACCATTTAGATGTAAAACAAGGTGTATTTCACCTTCAACTAAACTAACCCAGTCTGTGCCCAGGACAAAGTAACATTGATAGTTAAACAAAAGATATGAAGTACAGTATTTGATCGGCACTAGCTGCTAAATATGAAATGTTTTTATGTATAGATCTTACATGCCCTCCATTTACTAGCACATAAATAATATTTTTTAATTTTTTTTATTTTTATTTTTTTTACATAACTGTAAATAAATCAGCCAGTAAGTGGTTAAGTCTGTCAAGAATGCATATATGAGCAGAAATCTGTAAACAAAGAGTTATGGCTGTCAGGAATGTGAGGTTTTACTTTCAGACAGCAACCGCAGCAGTTACATCACTTGTTTACCTGTTTGCATGAAGTGTTAACCGCCTCTGAGCAGTATAGTCAGTCACTCCCTCTCTATACATATGAACCTATAAAAAAGAGGGAAAAAAATCACCCCTTCACATTTTCCTTCTGTCTTTCCAAGGTCCTCACCTTCCTAATTCTATCCTTTAAGATCCACACCTGAATCTCACAGACTACAGAAGCCACAACCCAGAAATGCATGTTATCACCAAATGCAGATGTCTACTTCCTGAATCTTGTCTACATTCTAGTGTTTGTTGATTGTTGCCTGCTTTGCCTTTTGTAAAATAAGATTTCATATATGATTACAGAGTATAGAGATATGAATGTGCTGTTTAGGTTGCATTCACTCCTTCTGTACGTTAGGTTATTAAAACTATATACAGTCCATGTGTGACATTCAGCCCTAGAGAAAAGTTGAATTGGTTTGCATGAAAATGCATCTTGTATCCTTTAGAATAGCTACATTGTTTTTCTATAGCTTAAAAAAAACCTGTGGGTTTCCTGTGGAGCTTTTGAGCATTAGTTGCAGTACAGATTAAAGTCTTTACAAGCACCTCCATATTGCATTTTTCCAACATTAATAAAAAAAAATTTAGCTGAACAGCAAAGTGTGCATCCTTGTTGATGCATACTTGAATAAGTGTCCTCTCCTAACATTAGAAGGAAGGATTCTCAGCCAATAAAAATAAACTTTTACTCAAAAAAGTTTACTTTTGCCCATGGAATAAGTTTTAATCAAATCCTTTTCTCAAAGCGACAACCTTGGACCTAATGACAACTGTCATTGAGAATAAATCTACTGATGATCTGCTTTAGTAATAAAAAATATTTATTAAACTGTTTCCCAGAGCCCAGGGTTGCATCCTTCTGATGCCAATTTTACAATTTGATTTATAAAACAAGCCCTAAATCAAATTCAGGCAATATCAATTAATGGAGTGCTATAACATAAAAAAACAACCAGTTATTTTTGCACAATCTTTGGCTTCAAAACTGATGCAGACAAATAATAATAATTGGGTTTTTTTGTTTTGATTTTTGTTTTTTCTTTTGTCTACTATAGTACATTCTCCTCCAGATTTACTGGCACCCCTGATAAAGATGTGTAAAAGCCCAAAAATGCATTACTCTTTTTATCAATTTTATCAATTAATTGTTGCAGCCCTACATCATATATATATATATATATATATATATATATATATATATATATATATATATATATATATATATATATATATATATATATATACGCACAGATGAAACCATGTATATTTACATACACAGAATAAAGAGACACAAACGCATTTTTTTTTCTCACTCTCTGAAGTTAAATCAGACCAAACTTTTCTTGTTTTTGGTTTTTTGTGCCCGAGCTTTAACTTCCAGGCTTTCCATAAGTGAAGGTCCTTGTATGTATTTGCAAACTGCAATGTGGCTCTTTGTTTCTTTTGAACTAAAGGCTTCTTCCTCACCGAGTGGCCTTTCAGGTCATTTCAGTATAAGACACACTTCACTGTGGATAATGACACTGTCTGACCAGTTTCAGCCAAGATCTTCACAAGGTCTTTGGCTTTTGTTCTGGGGTCAATCTGCACATTTTTGACCAAAATCCATTTATCTCTGGGACACAGAATCTGTCTCCTTCCTGAGCGGTATGATGGTTGGACATTCCTATCATGTCGATGGTTCTGTATAATTGTTTGAACATATGAATGGGGCACCTTCAAGCATCTGGAAATTGTTCCCAGAGATGAACCAGACTGGTGCAGCTCCACAGTTATCTTCCTGATATCTTGACTGATTTCTTTTGACTTTCCAATCGTGTCAAACAACAAAGCAGTGTGTTCCAGGTTGTGGCCTTAAAATACATTCACTGGTGTGCCTCCAGTTAACTCCAATATGTCAGTTAACTTGTCAGAGGTTTGTGGAAGGAAACCCAAAAGGTTTGACCCTAGTCATACAGTTTGAAAGACAATTATCCCAGATACTGACCAAATGTATGTAAATTTTTGAATTTGAACAAAGTTACAAAAAATCTCTTAGAAATGTTCTCGCTAAATTGTGTGGCATTTAGCAAAAAGAAATAATTTTGGTAATTCTAACTGACCTAAAATGAGAAAAGTTGGTAGTAAATATGGCTGGACAATGATTTATCTTTATCATGGCTTCACATAGGAGGAGGTCAAATTATGTATGTGCACTATGTTGTTTTATTATTATTATTATTATTATTATTATTATTATTATTATTATTATTATTATTTTAAGGCTTTTAACAGATTTTATCCAGACATACCAATAAATATGGAGGGTGCAGTATATGATGCGCTAGTTCTGTAATAGTGGTCAAGTGAGTGTATATTTAATATTTATATGTTGTGTGCACAGGCACATGCATGTGTAAGTGTTTTGGGCATGTTTGTGAGTAGAAATATTGATGTCTTCAGTGAATGGTTGTAATATCAGATAATTCCCATGTTTCTATGATGAGTTTTTTAAATATAATTTCTGCTGTCTCTACCTCCTTCCCGTGTCCTCTGCATCTCTTCCCATGTAGCTCTCTTTCTCTGAAGCCATGCGGAATAAGGCCCGACTGTCCATCACGGGAAGCGTGGGGGAGAACGGCCGTGTCCTGACTCCAGACTGCCCCAAAGCCGTGCATGCTGGTCACGCCTCCCTCCGACACCCCGGCCTTGCAGTGGTCTCCTCCGGACTGCCCTGAAAACCAAAAACACCTGCCGTGCCTTAATCACACACAAACATGAAGACTTTGAAATCAAAACACACACACATAAACACACAAATGCTTGCAGCATAAATCATGTACACACACAAATCATTATAGCTACAGAAAACCGAATAAAAATACTCAGTAACAGAGACATTTTTAAACACTTGAATACACAAGAACGAACTCTGCGAAATCATTTCACCTTCCTGTTGCCACTGGCTCATTTTACAAAAGACAAATGAACTTAAACTGTGAAATGAGAGGTCCAAAAAAAGAAAGATGAACAACCAAGACTTCACACTTACCTACAGCATTCAGATTTTTTTTCTTGTTGTTGTTTTTGTTTTATATTTTGGACAGGACAATATTGTGATCATTTCAAGCCAACGTGAAAGCCAGCACAGATTTTCATAATTGAAAAAAAAAAAAAAAGAGATCTGAGAAAACAACCACAAAGCTGATCAGACCGTGATGATGGTGGCGATAAAGAAGATGATTGAATCTTTTGAAGACACCCAAAAACCCATCTGTTCCTGCGCTGTCTTTGGACAATAACGGCCCATAAACCACGCCTCCTGACAAAGGCCTTAGTATTCCCTGCAAACAGTATTTTCATGGTCATCATCATGGTCATCATCTTTACTTGCCTGCAAAGACTGTGTGCCAGATATTATAACTATTAGGAGACCAGAAAACTGTAAGCTCGAGCGGTCAGACTGTGCAAACCTGCTACTTTGCCACAGACTCTTCATACTAAATGAAAAAACCCTTTTTTAACATGATTTTTTGCTCTAAATCAGCTGAGTAATCAACCATTGCAGTACTGAAATAACCTCGAAACGTGTGACTGATCTTTACTACAGAATACACAGAAGTTTGTAAAAGAAAAATATATTAATTAGTAAAGTCTTTTCATCAGCAGTAATATTATATTAATACAACAACTAGACAGCCAGATGATTATTACTTTTTGTTAAGCAGCAGTGGTAAAGTTTGAGCTTAAGAGATGAAAACAACCAACACATGGGCAGATCTCAAATAGCTCAAAATTCTTCTCAACCTAACCACTGGGATGTCAAAGAACTTTGTAAAACAAAGGATGAATGCGATGTGGAAAGTTGGTGCAAAAAAAGTACAATTTAGAACCCAGATCCTATTAAATCACTTAGCTACGGTGCCATTCAAAAAAATGAATTCCCCTTGAACTTTTCCATATTCTGCCATTGTACAACCTCAAATTTCAGTGTAAATTATAAGAACTTTATGTTACAGATAATAGACTAACACAGGTAATGTAAAATTATGAAGTGGGAGGAAAATGCAACTTTTTTTTACATCTTCTATTCTTCAAATATTAATCTGAAAAGTGTGGCATGTATTTGAACCCCCACTTATGTCTTAAGCCTTATTAATTTATCAGACTTTCTTCCAGACTTGCTCTGTATTTAACTTAATTTGTCTTCCCATTGACTTTGACTGGCTATCATTTCCTGGTGAAAAAACACCCAAACATGAAGATGCTGCCACCATCATGTTTCACAGAGGATATGGTGTATTCAGGATAGCGTGCAGGATTTATTACACTCAGTGTTCCAAATTTAGGTTAAAGAGTCTATTGTTTTGTCTTGTCTTGCCAGATCACCTTCTTCCACATGTTTGTTGTGCTCCCCAGATGGCTTGTGGGATACTTTAAATAGGACATCTTATGTCTTCTTATCTTCTTTCCTTTCAACAGTATATTTTTCTTGCCATTCTTCCACAAAGGTCAGAATTGTGGACTGTATGACTAATAGTTGTCTTGTGTGGACAGGGTCTCCCACCTGAGCTATGGACCCTACAGCTCCTCCAGAGTTAACATGGCCTTTTTGGCTGCTTCTCTGTGCTATTCTCTCCATACCTCCTAATTAAGTCACTTTTAAAGGTAATTGCTATCATTGGATTGTAATTAGGAGAAGCAGAGTGAAAGGGCTCAATACAAATGCACTCCATACTTTTCAGTGTTTTATTTGTAAAAAAAAAACAAAAAAGAAAAGAAAAAAGGAAATCAAAAATTAAAAATCTATCCATTTACTTCAGCTTCACAATTATGTGCTACTTTGTGTTGGTCTATCAGATAAAAACCCAATAAAGTGCATCAACGTTTTTGCGTTAAAAAGTGGCAAAATCTGAAAAGTTTCAAGGGGTATGATTTCTTCTTAAGGCTCTGCTTTAGACAAATTGAAATATTTATTTGTATGTCTGCCCACAATGCAGTTACCACCTATTGTTTCTGCTGGCTATAATCAAGTTGAGAACCACTGGTCTATGCTGAGTGCACTTGATTAAATTTAAAGGCTTACAGGTACATTTCACAATTTAGCTAAAGCTCTAATGGGCGGTTGGGTTGTCATACTGTACCATTTGATTTTTCAGTGGCTGGGGCAGAGATACCAGAAAGCTTGCTTTTTAAAACAGTTGTAAATAACTGCGTAGCAAATCAGAGCTCACCTGTCTTTTTTAAAGCATCTTAGATGACAACTCATTGCAATAATGAATATTAAAAAGAAAAATGCCACTACTTGTAATTAAGTAAAAACTTTTTTAATAAATCTACTTACTTATATATATGATGCATATAAATATATAAATAAATAAATATATATATCTATATGACTATAGAAAGCTATAGAAAACATTGATCACTGATTGTCAGAGGTCATGGCATAAATTTTGTTATATGGCTGTTGGGTTTTTTGTTGTTTTTTTTTTTCTTTTGGTTATTTTTTTATTTTTTTTTTTTTGAAAACTTGAGAATATTATGATGCCATAGTCCTCGTGTGTCCTGATCCACACTGAATGTCCATCTGGCACTCACATGGACACACAAAAATGTGCACATATACATTGTTGCATTCACAGGGTCAGCTTAAGGTGATCAGTCAAAAAGAAATATCATTATTGTTGTTTTTTTCTTTTAAACCCCTCACTTAGCCTTTCTGTTCATGAGCAGAAATGACCTGAGTCATGACAATTTGTGGGGGGAGTGTAACAAGTGGGTTTCCAGAGGCCATGGGGCTGGACTTTTTGGAGGACAATGCAGTGTGATGTTTTAAGAGTGTACCATTTTTTGGGCATTTCAAATCAACTTTGGTCCATTTTGTTGTGTCTCTTCTCACCAGGTGTGAGTCCGCTGCAGATCGAAATCCAATGTTATTTCAAATTAAACAGGGTTTTTTACATCAACCAGTCCCGTTTTTCTCTTTTTTTTAAATATTGCATAATGTATGGGACACTGTTTTGGCTAACATACTTTAACTGCTGGCCCAAAGCAATTGGGGACAAAAACGTTACATATTAGACTAATTAGCCTTTTGCAAACATTTAAATGTGTCCTGGAATGGATTTGCATTGCTGCTGTAATACAGCATGACCGAGATACTTTTACAGTGACTGTTCATTTTACAGTCTGATGATGTTATTTGGTGTAATTTTTCTGTCTTCTTCCATTTTTCCACTCATTCTAGTGGTTTATACGTGGTTTATTATGAGCATTAAATTCACTGCTTCATAACATGACAGAGATAACTAATAAACCAACTGAATGAGGTTTGTAGAGTTGTTTAGTCCAGTTTTCACACAAATAAAAAGGAGCAAAAATGCAATCTTCAATTTCAGTAAATTTAAGTACACATTTGGTAATTAACACCACAATTAGTGGCATGCCTAACACTTCCTCTAAAATAAAGGTATATTATAAAAAAAAGTTTATATTTGACCTTTTTAAGATGATAAAAGTGTCCATCAACTTTAATCACAAATCCATGGCTTCCTATTTTCCATGGGTTAACTTTTAAATACAGTATAAGATGGGAAACATAAGAGAGCATAACATTCGATTAAAGCATTTAATCTTCAAAAATCTTGAAATGGCAACAAGAATATAGCTACTTACCTGAACTTCAGAAGTCTGACAAACAATGTTGGATGAAGACCTATATGTATCTTAGCATAGTAGTAAAGAGGTAAAAAAAAAAAAAAAAAAAAAGCTATCCAAAGCTCACTGTTGGAGAACTGCATCAAAGAGTGACATCTTGGGGTTGCAAAGTCTCTGTAACAGCTATTTCGTTTTAAACCTTTGATACATATCTTACCAGGGCTGCCAGGGTTGGTGGATGGTGAAATACACAGTAACTATAACTCTCATATGCATTTATCAGTCAGCTCTGAAATGAATCAGCTGCTATTTTTATTTTGTTTATGACCACCCATGATGTACAGTGCACACATTGTCTATTTGGGGGGCCTGGAAGTTGCCAGGAGAGGGTGAGTTTTTGACTATGGGAATGTTAAGGTGGGTTGTGCATCACAAAGTAAAATTGATTGTAAATGGTTGCAGGTGGAAAGGATTGCAATCAGACTTTACAAACAAAACAGACTGATATTTGCATTACCTGTCGGTGTTAAGACATTATTCCTGTAATCACAATTAGATTATATGAACAAATCTGAAGCTTCAAACTATAAAATAAAACAGTTTATGCCTGAATTCAACCTATAGGATGAGCAAACTCTGCAAACTTTGTATGAAAAACGGTAAAACTCCATTTCCATGGTTTCAACATATGCCAAGGTGTCACCAGGCCAAGCAGTCATTTTTCATTATATTGTTGTGGGGGTGGCAAGTAGACAGCAATAAGGTGCACTATCAACATTCTTTTTTCCTGTTTTTCTTCATTTTATTGTAAAACATCAGTTTTGAATCTGAGGTCTTTCTGTAATTTTTGTACTCACTGATTTCACATCTTTACTTCGATTTAGTTTAACAATGTTGGTGCTGTACTAATAAACTACATAAACAATACATGGAAGATGGGAAATCTTTATAGAGCTCAAAGCAATAAAACCTGAAAAAATCTTTGCAAAGAGTTTCTAAAATTTGGATAAAGAAATAAAGAAAAGGAAATTTGGCCATCTTGAAAATTGAGAATGGTACAAATCGTAAACAGCATAAAAATGAACTTTGTTCAAACGTGCTTACTTTAAACTGCAATGTGGTAGATTTTATTCAGAATTATCTCAAAGGCTTTGTATTTCACTTGAAAGTAATACTAGTCAAAAATCGTTCATCACAGCTTCAACAGTTTTTAACTTTTACAGCTTTTTCAACTCATCAGCTTTTTCACACTGCGAAACCAACATTTCAACATGTTTACCATCAAATAGTCACTCCTTTACCTTCTTATTCCTAAATCACTAATTTTCCATCAGTCTCCTCAAGTGGAAGATCAGTAGTTTTTCAGAAAATAAAGATGGGCATTTTTTAGTTAAAATTTTGATTTAGAAAACCTGCACCATAAAAACTGAAATACCGTTCAGTAAAACTACATAACCAGTTTTGAACAGTGGTTAGAAAAGACCACCAGACAGAAAATGTACCAGCTGCCACAAAGAAAATCTTTGAAGCAAAATTTAAGAAGTAATGACAGTAAAATGCTTTTCTAAAAGCTACAGCAGATAGCGAAAACTAGTATTAAAATTCGTGTAGTCTACCTTATTAAAATGTGCAAGATATGAATTATGATCTCATTTGTTTAAGCATGAGAAGAGAATTGCATTCTCTGCAACAAATGCATTTTAAGCTTGGTTACAGCTGCAGCAGCATTTCATCAGCTCTTATACAGTAGAGCATGGAGTGGTGCTTGTAATCTTGTGAGGCTTCACCAGAGGAAACTACTATTCTTCTATGTAAGTTCAATTATAACTAAAATATTTTTACTTGTCAATTTGGGTTTATTGGCTATTACTGCAACTGCTCTGCTCTTGATCACTTCTTGACCATTACTTTACTATTCAGCAGTTTTGAAAATGTTTCTTATAGACCATCAGTGAACAAACAGCAGCATAAAGAGCAAATAACTCATCATACACATCTGGGACAATTTTGTCAAGGAGGCAGTTCCTCCAGGATGTTGTGATGTTTTTTTGTGATTGTTGCGGTCTAAAATGACTGATTTTGTAGCACCTTTTTCAAAAAGTTGCAGTCAATGATGCAATTTTTTATGCTTTATTCTTGCTATAAGGTGGTCTTACAAGAAGGTTACATTTGCTGTACTTTCTTGAAACAGCACCCTAAAAGGTAATTGTGCCATATGAATTGTATAGGCAATATAAAGAAGTTACTTTTATTTAGGAAAGGGAAAGGAGAAGGTGAGTGAGGGGTGCGGTTGAGTTGGGGGTGTTGGTGTGTGAGTGGCGGAGGGGGCACTCACAGGAAGAGCACTCATTCTGACTGACACAGTCTAAAACAAAAACTGGGCAGAAAATTTGGTGTCTAGAAGTGTTAACTTGGAAAATACAAACCTAAACCGATCTGTAAATATAACTGCAGTAAAAGGAGGTTCAACAAAGCAATGTTCCAGGGACTCTAAATACTTTTCAGATTTTTTTTTCTAAAACACCTAATTGCTTCTCTCACAGCATGATCAACTGAATAAGGAGGTCTCTTTTGGATATTTATAAATGTTTCCAAATAGGTTCACTGTAATAATTAGGTTGTAGTGATGGTGGACCCAAATGCAAATGCAGAGAGGCAGAGATGGCAAGTAAATTTTGGTAAGTTAATGGAAAATTGAATAACAAAAACTAGAGGGAGTGCAGGGAGCCAGAGCAGAACAAAATCACTGGAATCCAGGAGCTAAAGACAGCATGGTTAGATATAGAAGTAACAGGATGGTAGCGGGTAACTAACGGGAGGAACCAGCAAGGAGTGAGAGCAAGAAAGGAGTTTAAATACTGTGAGAGACAATGCTGGAACAATAGACCAGAACTGATTGGCTAACAGGTTGCCGATGTGAGAGGAGAGAGCAGAAAGGAGGCTGAGGAAAAAGGGAGAGAGAATAGCAGCAGGGGGCGAGGGAGAGCAACATGGGAACCAGGAAAATTAACCTAACAGAAACGCAGAATAACTAGTTACAAGGAATAAATAAACATTTAAACTAGAATAACTAAGAAAGGTCTGAACTAAAGTAAAACAGAAACAAGGCTGATCTAATCAAAGAATAAGAGACTAAGGCAAACAAAGAACAGTAATCAAAGGTAGAATCAAACAATTAAACCCCAAAACAACTCAGGACCTGACATTCACACAATTTAAATTATTTTAAGTAAAACTGAAAGCAGACACATAAGCTGAAACCTTTTTAAAAGAAACTCATATTCTGTTGTGATCACAGACCATTTCAGGGCAGATATTGGTTAAAAGGTTTTTCATGTTACCAAGCATATCGTGACATCAAGACATCATTACATAGCCATTTAAAGACGCTTGCAAACTGGGTATTCACTATAAAGTGTAGTTGAAGGGAAGAAATAGTACTGGAACACTAAAAATAGCAGGAAAGACATAATAAAGGAAGGTCAGGCTTTTAAATAGTGTCAACAAGGTTGCTTTAACTTTATATTTTTATGTATATATTTAATCATTTCTCCAGGAAGCATCAGCGAGGTCAGATACTGATGTTGGACAAGAAGGCTTGATTCACAGTCTTCGCTCTAAATTGTCCCAAATGTGCTCCATCAGGTTGAGGTCAGGACTCTACAAGCCAGGTAAATTTCTTCACACCAAACTTGCTCATCCATGTGCACAGGTGCTCAGTCACGTTGGAACAGGAAGTGACCAACCCCAGACTTGTCCCACAGAGTTGGGACCATTAGGTCGTCCCAAATATATTGGTATTGTGAAGCATTGGGAGGATCCAAGGCCAACTCCTGAGAAACTGCCCCACCCATAATTTAACACAATGCTATCAGGCAATTACTGTTCTCCTGACACCTGCTAAAAAGAGGCATAATTCATCACTCCAGAGAACAACCAACTTCATGAGGTCAAGTCTAACTTTTTCCACATGAGATAACTAGCAAAAGCGAAACCTTCTCTTTGGTTGCACCACTCTGAGATCTTAATCCATACTTTTGCTATGATTTGTTGGGACTATTGCAATACACTTAATGTTGGGCTCAGCAGAAGTCACTTTCACATCTTCAGCTGGTTTTGAAGGCTGCTGCTCAACTGTTAACTGTTGCTAAAAAGAGAGAGGATATTACTCCAATTTTAGCAACTCTTCACTGGCTTCCAATTTGTTTAAGGATAGATTTTTTAAATTTTTTCATACGCCTTCATGGTCTCACCTCACAGTATCTTTCTGATCTGCTGAAGCCCTATGCTCCCCCAGTCTCTCTCAGGTCAGCAGATCAGTTGTTGTTCGTTGTCCCGAAGACAAAAAGGAAGCTGTGAGGTGACGGTGCATTTTCCGTCGCCGCCCCAAAACTCTGGAATTGTTCATCCTTACATATCAGTCAGACTGAATCACTGCATGTTTTTAACTCTTCTCTCAAAGCTTATTTTTTCTTATTTGCTTTTTAGTTTAAAGCATTGATTTTTGCTGCTACTGTGACCATAATTGTATGTTGTTTCTTTGTTTTAATTGTGGTTGTCGGTGTACAACACGTTGGTTATCTGTTTTAAAGGGCACCAAAAATAAAGGTGGGATGGAATGGAATGTCCCCTCTCCTCTAGAGTACAGTGACGTCAAGCTTTACACCACTCCATCTAATGCTTTGCACTGCACTTAGTGATATAAGGTTTGTACACTGCTGCTCGACCATGTGAAACCATTCCATGAAGCTCTCTACACATTGTTCTTGAGTTAATCTACATATCACATGTAGTTTGGAGATCTATAGCAACATTTGGGCACTCTGCACCTCAGCATGCATTGATTCTTATCGGATTTTATGTGGCATACCGGATGCTTCTAGCTTGATGTAATACCACTAACGCTGACTGTGAAATATTTAGTCGTGAGAAAACGACTAAAATTATTGCATACGTGGCATCCTATCGTGGTACCACAGTGGAATTCACTGGGAGCAACCCATTCTTCTGTTTGTAGAAGTAGTTTGCATCACTAGGAGCTGGATTTTCTACACCTGTTGCCATGGAAGTGATTGGGACACGTGGATTCAATTATTTGGACGGGTGATTTAATACTTTTGGCAATGTAGTACAAGTAAACTGTCACACAGCAAATTCTCTGATGTCCCTTCTGCACTACTGAAAATTCCCTGCTGTGACTTTGTCATTTAGGCTCCTTTTTCAATCTTTGGGGACCAAACACTCCTAATGCAAAGCCATCACTGACAAACATTTCCCATCTATATTATACTAACACACACACACTCACACACACGCACACAGTCCCACACACACACCCATTACACTCCCAGTGCAAGGTTATTACTGACAAGACTTTCACATTTGCCCAAGGATGAAGGAAAATAACCATTTTGAGGACGTCCCTCCACCCTTTTAACCTTACACTTTGATGTGCAAATACACACAACACACAGTCACAAACACCTTGGATCAACATTTTTACCGCCTCTACAGAGTTAAAGCAACCTTTTACGTTTTGTTAGTCTGGTTTATCTCATCACGGTCTCATCTCTGCATTTCATTCCCTATTCTGCTAAACCCTCCTTCCTCATTTCTCCTCTGTTTTCACCCTCACTTCCTCTAATCATTCTCTTTACTCTCCCTCCTCCTGTCATATCTAATTTCTCCATTTTTGAATCCCTGTCTCTGGAGAGCAGATCTCAAACCCTGATTTCTCATCCACGGACCCACACCTGTCATAACCACCCCGCCTGCTCTTTTCTTCCCAGCCATCTCTCATGACAGAATGGAAAATTAAATTCCAACAATCTCTCCATACACACACACACACACACACACACACACACACACACACACACACATTTGCAGCTGTGCTGAATTGTTGTTGTAGGTGCATGCACCAGCATCTGCTGTGGTCTTGATATTTTGAGACCACTGAGAAGCGTGGCGCTTACATACCTATAGTCAATTAGACACGACATTAGATGACAACGGATGAACACTACAAGGTTGAATTAGCACAGTGTTGTTTTCTGACTGAGCGGAGAGTTAATCAAATAAGCAAATTGTTTTTCATTTAATTATATCCAAAAACTGTGACTAAAATGTTTGTTTGAAATCAGTGCTAATTCAAGTGTACCTAATTCGAAATTAATTATCAAAAAACACAATTGTTTCTGGATAAGTACTCCTGATTAAGTATTCTTTACATCATCACAACAATTTTTTCCCTTGACAAGTGAAAAAGTATACAATTACAAGAAACCATCAGTTCCTAGTCTTTTAGGGTATATTGGATAAAAATAAATACCAATGCAGAACACCAACACTAGTAACTAAGAGGAACTAAGGGGCTCTCTGAGGCACCAAATACTGTAAAGAGTTTGCACATTCCACTCACTGGGTGCACAGCAGGTGTGCCACAGTGTGGTAATGGTGTGCTGGATTCATTTACATTTTAGTCACGTTCAGGCAGAAATCTTGCATGATTCTCTAGCATCAGCCCATTAACCAGTTTGTAGGAGTGAAGCTAGGCACTCTTCAGAGGAGCAACCTTCTAGAGTTCATTTGTGACATCTCAAGCTGCTAAAAAACTCAGAAGCTTCAAAGCAGTTTAAGCAAATGCTATATAAAATTGAGACAATTGTTTACCCTGTCACTTGTCTCTCAGTGGAACAGCCACCATCTTGCCCTGTTTATTTGCTTTCATGGAAGCTGCTAATTGTATCCTGTCACGAATCAGTCTTGACTAACTGTTCCACTGGTTTGATCCCTTGACAAGTTTCACAGTGCTGTGTTACTCATAATAAAAACTAAACCATAATGTAGAGGCAGCGTGTGAAAACAAAACATTTCCCCCATGAGAAAAGGACTTATTGAGGCATCTTTTCTGCACCAGTAATTGAAACATGAGTTGTTTGTTTCTTTAAAGGGATAGTTTGGATTTTTTCAAGTGAGGTTGTGTGAAGTTATGATCGCTAAATAGTTCCTTTACCTACATCAGAAAGATCTCATATTACTTTTAGCTTGCTGAAAACGGAAGAAATCCTCAGAGCAATGGAAGGCGTCAAGCCGAAGCAGAGATCTGAAATTTGCTTATTAGATATCTATGACTTAAACCCAAGACTTGACTTAGACTCGAGGTTGGTGACTCAAGTCTCATAAACAAAATTTTTATCTCATGAACTGGGTGTAAGTGTAGATGATTTGAGTAAATGATTAATATTGTCCCCTCTTATTTACCCAAGTGTATGCAAATGACGTTGTCATAGTAACATTACACACAGTATATATGGCCTCTCTGTTACTGTAAGAGTAAAATCCAAGATACAAATCCATCTGTCTTGGAACAATCATTTACAGCTACAATGTCAAGCTCTGACAGCTGATGCACAATTTCTCCTGTAACAGGGTGGATTGATTCATTACTCAAGGGTGTTCATTGATTATGAACTATACCTGTTTATGTATTTCGAAGCTTCATTTTAATGACCACACAGAGAAAGGAGTAAACTTAGCTCCTCCACAAACACTCTATTCTATTCCTATTCATCAATGCATCATTTCAGACATTTCTGGTTTCTCAAAATAAACATACTTCCTGTTTTGATTCATTCACAAATGTTACATTAACTATTGGTTAACTATTTCTACAATTTTTGCATATTGTATCTGTACTTCAGTCATTTTTTAAATAATTCACATCACTTTAGAATTATTGTTGAGGGAATTACATTTTTAGCTTAACTGAATGTTTTAAAAACATTGAAATGTTCACTTAGACTTAAAAACTATTATTTGAATTCATAACATACAACAACCCACACTAATAAGACAGACACATGGCATGCATTTGACTTGGGCTTGAAAATAACTTGTAAACATCCCAGCATTTTTTTATTATAATTATTTTACAACCAGCTAAAATCCTAATTCCCTTGACTGCCTTTCATGGAGAATTTTACCTATGAGCTCAAAGGAACAAAGTAGAAAATCTATCACTCTAAAGAGAAAGAGAAATAAGTCAATGAAAGATATCTCTCTAAGTGTAAGAATTTGATATTTGAATAATTGCTTTAAAATCAGAACAAGTTTTGCATATTTACTGCATTTCTCTCCTTTTCTAATATAAAAGACAACACTGAGTGATTTAAAAAAAAAAAAAAAAATCAGTATTACATCTTCGTAAAAAGAGTCCTGATCGAGTTTTCAGCAGGCAAAATATAGTCTTATTTCAAAATCCACACATTTCGAAAATACCTCAAAAAGATTTAGGTAAGTCAATGTAGACTTTGTTGCAATAGCAATTGTGATCTGTGCAACCTTTCAGTAGTTATCAGCACCAGCAGTATATTGCAAAAGGACCTGAGGGCATCTCAATCTGTCAGGAATATTTTCAATAGCTCTCTAAGAAACTCATTTTTTTATATTATTTCTTTTTGATGGTAAAGATCTAAACTGTGACACAATGAATACTGATTTGATTTCCCTGTCTCTTCTGCACAACTGCCTAATCTGATATAATCCATAACAAAAGTTAAAGTAATAATAACCAAGAGGAAAAAAGTAGAACTGTGATGTTTTTAATAGGCGGCATGAGACAGACATACCCAGTATCAGCTACTCCACACACACAGAAACTGAACAACAGTTGGTTGAGTTGTTGCATGCCTCCATCTCTGGGACTGTTTCTGTATCAACACAGGATTTCCAGCACATTTTTAAGTCCACAAAGAGTTTTTTTTAAATGTGAAAGTTTTGTATAACACAAAAGAGAAGAACTCCTGGATCAAAAACTAAACTATTCTTTTATGATTTGATCTGACTGCCTGACTACCTGACTGTCAGACTGTCAAGGTGTGTCTCTCTCTCCTTTTTTACCTCTGATAGTCGAGGGTAAGTTGTGTTATTTTTTTCAGCAATTTATTCTCCAGTGAAATGTACATGCTGTTCACACTTTCAATTAAGACAGGGCAGGAAACAGTGTCTTTGAGTCCCCAGGAAACAGTTGTATGCCCCACTTTTAAAATGCATTGATTAAAGGCAGAGAGGAAACACATCAGAGGTAGATGACCAAAAACATTTCATAACAAGAGTGTGAGTTAAAGAATATATTCAGCTCTAATTGTTAAAAAAATGAAACTAAGAAAAAAAAAATTAATGTCTGTAAAAAAAATTAGAATACATATTTGAACTATATTAATACATATAATTACTGTTGAAACTTAATCTTTTCATACACTTAATAAAAATGTAATTTCTGCACGACATTAACTACAACCATTTATTTCCTGTTTTAGGTCAGCTAGGATTCCCAAAATTGCTTCTATTTGCTAAAGACAAGATAATTAAGAGAGTGTTTTTTGTTTGTTTGTTTGTTTGTTTGTTTTTTAATTTCTATAGATGAATAAATTTACATCCATCTTGTATTTGGTAGCATTGCCTTTTAAACTGTATGACTTGGATTAAACATTTTGGATATCCCTCCACAAGCTTCTCGCCATAGTTTCCTGCAATGTTGGCTCATTCCTCCTGAAAGAACGGCTGTCATTGAGTCAGATTTATAGGCAGCCTTGCTTAGGCACACATTTTTTCAGCTCTGTTCACAAATTGTCAATTTACCTAAAATGGCTTTGTGATGGTCACTCTAAAATACTGACTTGTTGTCCTTAAGTTCCTTTGAAACTAATTTAGCAGTATGTTTAGGGTCATTGTCCATTTGGAAGATCCATATGCATCCAAGCTTTAACTTTCTGGCTGATGTTTTTAGTTGCTGCTTCAGTGTTTCCACTTAATGAACTTTCTTTACGATGTTATTTTATGAATTATACATGTTCCTCCTGCAGAAAAACACTCCCACAAAATTATATCATTATCCCCATACTTAACAGGTGGGATACTGTTCTCAGCCTAGGAAGGTGCCCCACTTTTTCCTCTAAATGTAGAAATGATCATTAAATCCAAACACTTCAATGTTAGTTTCATCACACCATAGGCCATGTCTCCAGAAATGAAGGTCTTTGTCCCTAAGCTCATCTGAAAACTGTAGTCTTTTTTTATGTTTCTTTTAGAGTAATGATTTCTTCCTCTCAGATTGGACTTCCAGTCCATTTGGATGCAGGACTCATTTAACTCTGGAAATGAAACGCTTTTTCCAGCTTCAGCACAAGATGTTTTTAGTTGTTGTTCTGGGGTGGATAAGCACGTTTTGCACTAAAACACCTTCATATCTGCAACAGAGAGCCCGTCTCCTTTCCTGAATGATAGCTGGACATTCTTGTATTTCTTTATTCAAAACAGATGTGTGTGGCACCTTCAGGCATCTGGAATACAAGGGTGAACCACATTAGAGGAGTTCCACAATTCTAACATTTTGGTAGATTTTTTTTTTCCCATGATGGAAGCAGCATATGGGGGAACTTTTAAATTTGAAAAAAGCAAGGGAAGAAAATGTCCCTCTTTTTCTCTCAGATGTGTTTTTGCATGCAGTGCATGTAAATATCTGGTTGCCACTGCACCTAAAATATGAGGTGTAATAAATATTGTTGTGCTGGACAGCTAATTTTGGACACTTTAGTACAGTACCAGAAAACAACTGTCAGAAACATTTGTTGTAAAAAGTATTTAATTTTAGAAGTTATTTTAAATCAAGCAAGCTAAACATGCTACATTGATTCAGACATACAATTAAATATCTTTGGCGACACTTATTGATGACATTGTAAAATATAAACATCATAAAGTCAGACTATAATGAGTGTGGTGAATTCTAGTGGATAAATTCTCTTAGGGTTTCTTTAATTAATTATTAATTTAGCTCAACTGAGACTGTAGTTACGGACAAGTTAAGAATCAGTTTATGAATCTTAAGTTGAATGTTTGAGGATCGTTAAACATGCTTGATTTCATGCATGTTACAGTAAAATGTAAGCAGTTTGAAATCTTTATCAATTTTCAAGGTGCAGCAGTGGCTGTGATTTTATGCTTTGTCAACCAGTTTCTCTGAGAAAAAAAAAAAACATCTACCACTGTAACCTTTTTGTAACTTTTTTTTTGTTTATTGTTTTGAAATGACAACACAGGATTTAATATATACAATATTAGGATATTTGACCAGAGTACGAAACAGCTGCTTATAACTGAACTCTAAGAAATCTGAGTGTCTGGAGAATATGGTTCATCTGAACAAGCAACAGATTGGACTTTTGAGCTCAGCTGTCAAGCCAAATTCAAGGAATGTTGGTGTTGTTTTAGTCCAATCAGTGTCTCTTGAAGGTGATTCGAAACAGTTTCGAAACAGGAACTCTTCACTGCCTTCAGCTTGTCCAAAAGCCTCCAGCAAATCTCTTGACTGGAACAAATAGAAGAGTTCACATCTCTCTGGCACTGGTTACCTGTTCATTTTTGGTTACTACATTGTCAAGCTCCCTTCTATATTACTGAATTGTTAAAGCCATATACTCCAAGTTGAGCCCCAAGGTCCTCAAACAAAAATCTACTCTTAAAATCCAGGTATAAAATTTTCTTGCTTATAAGTGGCTCAGATTTATCAGTCCAACACTAAGCATTTTAGTCTGACAAACCAAATGTGTTGTTTGTGAGCATAAAGTTCCACATGTAAGAAAATGTGTTAATTTGCTGTAGGTGATACGGAGCGCAAGTACTGTGGTTAACAATAGCTGTTGTTCAATTGTAAAGCCTTTCACTATTCTAATTTCCCCTGTACACCAGATGTGTAGCGATAGCTTGAAGTGACTTGTCCAAGCCAAACATGTTGTGGTGAGAAAAGCTACTGATGATGGGCTTACAAAGTTTAAGTGGCAGGACAGACTATGTCCTTTGAATAATGTTTTGACAGCTACATTATTCTGGTAGTAGTTGGGATAAATGAGAATGCTGACATATGAGCACATTAGAGTAGGAATGCAGGTCAGAAAATGAGGAAAAACGTACATTTTTTACAAGGTTTTGCTTGCCCCTGTGGGAAATTACTGGTCCTTGGCTTACCACAGAGCTTTTTTAAATCTCTCCATAGGGTAACGTTTTCTTACGTTTCCAAAGTTACTGCCTCTTTGACAACATTTCTCCTGATTTCCTACTCCCCACTGGACAAATAGCCATTTCATTATTTGCCCTTTGGACTGAAATTTGAGTTGGAGACTTTGCTATTACTGTTTTCATATTAGGTAGCCTTGATGCCTAAGATCAGTGTTCTGTATGTAAGAGCAACTTTTGACTGTATCCTTGGCTGCCTTGTTCTTGCTTTCTTTATTTATGGTTTTTCACATATTTCTTGACTTCCAGCATGAAAATGAATGTAACTATCCTGAGCTTAAGACCAACTGAAAAGCAAAACTTTTAAAAAATAATAATAATAATAATAATAATAATAATAATAATAATAATAATAACATGCATTTTAAGAGTATGTGTGGGGCAAACATCTTTATTAAGAATATTATAATCCTCTCACAGTTTTCAGTCCTTCTCTTTAAGTCTTTCTAATCAAACTTTAGATGATTTATGGGTCTCCCAGAGTTTTATTCTCTGTCTCTCCACAAGCAGGCACTCCGGTTCAATCTGCAGTCTGCTCACTTCAAATTTAGAGAACTTGTCTTTTTCTCCAGCTGCAATCTCTCCCTCTCCAGATTTATCCTCCCTGTCTCCAAATTCACCACCGCTAAACAACTTTTGCCTCTTTTGCCCTCCAGACCAATAGAGGATTTAAGAACAAGTGAAAGAGGACAATGACAGATTCAAAGAGGAGTCAACCTGCTCTGTTTGGAGCATCAGCCTTTCACTTTTCACCTCCAACTGCTCCCTCTCCATGTACAGCCACTGTCTTTCCTATTTCACTTGTCATAGCTGCACCTTCTCCACCGCCAGCAGCTGTTTTTCCACAACCAGATGTTCAGTCTCCACAGCCAGATGTTGTTTCTCCATCTGTAATCGCTGTTTCTTAACAGCCAGAAGGCATTCTGCACTTGTGTTCTTATGAGGACCCCTGAGTCCATGACACTGTAAACCCATCAAGCCACTGCCTGGCAGAAGATCTGTGCTGGAAAAGAAGAATGACTCCTTAGTTGAGTTGATCATGCCAAATCAATGTGGGGATAAATGTCATCAACATACCCCTCACCATGTAACACAATATCACTGAGGAGAGAGGGAACGTCATCCTCTCTCATTTCTCCAGCAACATCACCTTCCCCTAGAGAAACAGAGGAAGATCATTTAAGGGTTAGTAAGAGCTGGAATTTGACTTTAAAAAAGTTGCACAATGCAATGACCTTTTATTTAACAGAGAAAATAAAATATCCAGACAGACAAAGCAAAAAATAAAAATGCAACCTTTTTGAAGGATTTTGATCATTCCTGATCCTGATTGTCAAGTATTCTATAGTTTCTATGCTTACAACAATCTGTATTTGGCTAATTTTAATGGTTTTTGGCTTTAATTTTTATGCAGGCACTCATTAACATAATTTTTTTTTTTTTTTTTTTTTTTTACAAAGTTTTGTGTCTCTGACATTAAAACTCAATCAAAGGGTTTCTTGTTAAAACACAGCGAGCACCCCTGATATTCTTGCTGGTTTAATGAAATACAATGCATTGGGTCCACTGTGGCTACGTGCTACTTGTGTGTGTTATGTTGAAAGTAATGTGTGACAGTAATGAATCATTAAAAACCGCAAGAAAATTGGGCATTTTTACAGTAAACTGTTGTAATATAGCTAATTGAATAAAATTTCAAATTTTAAATCTTATTGTTCATTCACTTTCCACCTTGTGAAGCGACAGTGTCCCAATTACCAGACTGGCTCAAGAGAAACT
The DNA here is from genome assembly GCA_014839685.1 of Anableps anableps. Classification (NCBI taxonomy): domain Eukaryota; kingdom Metazoa; phylum Chordata; class Actinopteri; order Cyprinodontiformes; family Anablepidae; genus Anableps; species Anableps anableps. Next base: position 19,066,424 of record CM026068.1, on the reverse strand, counting down.
TGAGCTATAAAATACATAATCATTCTGATGTTTTAAACATCTGCTCATGGGGACAATAATTCTGCTACTTATCATGAAAGTTGTTCTTGAATGTCAACACCGGCTGGAAGAATAACATGGAAAGTGGTATATGAGGTTCAAAGAGATATTGTTTAAGGGTTTTAAAATATGATGTTTTTCAAAAGTATCCTGAATCTTTTTTATTTTTCCTTCTATTAAACCATAAATTTCAATATATTTTATTGGGATTTTCTAGACTATCACAAGATAGTGCATAATAGGATGTAAAGTAGAAGAAAAAATAATAAATAAAACATGGTTTTTAGCCAGACAGAAACCATAAACATATAGACAAGGCTACAATGTAATGGTTTACATCATGTCTTAGAATGGCCCAGTCAAAGTCCATTATTAAATCCAATTCAGAATCTGTGAAAAGACCTTGAAACTTTTGGTCACAGAAGGGTTCCATCCACTCAAACTAAGCTTAAACTGTTTTGCAAAGAAAATGCACAATAGTTCGTCTCTACACGTGCAAAACTGGGACATACACCACATGTTATGAAAAGCAAATGTTTTTCCCGTCATTCTTAACAAATATGTGATACTTTGTGATTTTTTTATCTCATAAAAACCAAACTGCATTCAATAAAATTTGTTGATGTAATACAGCAAATGTGAAAAAGTTTAACAGGTATTAATACTTTGGCAAAGCACTGTAAAATACATATTAATATCAGCTAATTAACTTGCAGTTATTCTGTTGTGCATAAGCCAACATTTTGCCTGTGTTAGTTTATGTTTCCTCCATTGTATTCCATTGTATTCACAGATGTCATTCTCCATCTTTCCACCCAGATGTGCCATTGCAGACTGCGCACCGCTCAGCTCACTGAGCTCTATCAGCTCTGGCCAGTCACACTGGCCATAATTTGGGAAGCCAGAGAGGTCAGGCAGCTGTTCACATCCCAACCCAGGAGAGACAGCCTCATGCTCAGGAGAGAAATGATAGTACTCAGGCTTCATTGCCAGGGATGAGATTGGGGAGAAGAGGGGGAGCTCAGCTTTCAGCTGTATTATTTTCCATCAGCCTGTGCCAGTCCAAGTAACATCACTTCACCTGCAAAGCAGATCAGAATGGAAAAGAATTTGTCTGGAAAATAACAGAAAAGTGGATTGATTAGAAATGAAGTTTAAATATATCAAACTATGCTTTGAAGATTAAATGCACCTCTCCTGCAAACCGCATCTCCCACTCCCAGAGCACCTTTACACCTTGTCACTTCTTCCCATCTCTGCCTTGTCAGTTCATGAGCGGCAGTGTTTTGCTCAGACCCACAGAGAAGAGAACAAAAACAAGAACCAGCAATTAGACTGTTTTGGTCTAACAACACTAACATGGATTATTATCTCAGATTTAGTGTTGTGATGAAAAAGGGAGCTCTTGCTGTGCTGTAGAAGAGTAGGAGTAATTCAGGCTGCTGTCAAAGTAAATAAAATGCCTAATTTGGAAAACAATCCATGTCTGTGTAGTCCCAATCAGTGATGGATTGTTTGTCCTGTCAGGCAGCATTTACTGGCGTTAAACGCGTACACGAGCATGACTGACAGCGCTAAGACATTCCCCTGGCTCTCATTGGTTGTTTCTGACCAGGAGAAGTGTATTTCTACAGATGGCAGATGGAGCACTGGGAGGAAGCAGAGGAGCTTGATTTTTTTCACAGATTTTCTGTCTCGTATTATAATGTCATGATATAGTGACAGTTTTAACAAATATGTAAAAACATATTTTTATGAAAGTTACCTGCTGCATCTTTAATCAGCACGGATTTTCAAATGTGTTCAGGACATTATTCAAATGAACCAACGTTGTTCTTGTCTGAAACTAACAAAATTAGTGAGTAAAGCACACAAAACCCATTTAATCAATGTGATGGAATAAAAAATGTGACTTTAAAAAGAACTATCAGTTTTTCTTCCATTTCCTTTGCCTCTCTGAACTTCATCTTAAAGAATCCTTGTTTTAGTTTTATTTTAATTTTTTATTGTTATTCATAAATGTTAGCGTTGAAGTCTTTGTTCACTTTATATTTTTCAATTATGTTACGAAGAAACATCAGAGAATCAATGAACTCATCATTTTAATGGGTATTTCAGGTCAGATGAGAATTAATAAACACAGGGGAACAGTATTTTTTTAATCTACTGATTCATTTTCAAATAAACTATCCGTTTGAAAACGTTTACTGTTAAAGTTAATCAGTGTTCTTGTAAATTTAATTTTATAAAGCAGTGATTAGAACAACGCAGTTGATTTACATTTGCAAACTGTGTATAATTGTAAGTGGGGCAAAAAATTAAAAATACTCCAACGTACCTCTATGTGCTGATTTATTGAGAATGACACCGGGAAAAAGTCCTTTCTGTCATACCATCACAAATGTAACCATGTGGAGTTTTCCTAACCCTCCTGGGACTTTAACTGGAACGGTGTGTTCAAGTCAGACGAGACAAATATTGAGCTTTTTCGCAACAAGCGCTTCAGGTGGGTTTAGTGGGAAACAAAGAATGAATATGTGAAACAGCACCACATGCCCACTGTTAGGCATGATGGAGAATATGTGATGCAAGTTAAAGGATAGCTTATTCTAAATTATTCAGTGAGAAATTATTCTAATGCAATGAAATTTAACTGATTTTAAAGCTTTTTACACATTTTTATCTGGAGAACCATTACATGTGCTCAGCCCTGAACATGCTAGGTGTTCTCATTGGATAAAACTGTGTTTTATAAATAAAATATAAAATAAAACACATATAGAAGCATCTAATTTATTTTAAAGAGCGATAGTTAAATAGATAAACATTAAATTGAGCTAATATCACCTGTGCATTTTAACTGTGATGGCAGAAAAATGTATCAGAAAAAAAAGAGAGCCTTACCTTCTCTAAAATGACAGAGCATGTTAATAACTAACAGATCTATGCATGCTTTAGTCAATATCCACAGGACAGCTTGTGCTACTGCACCACACCACTGAATTCATCACTTCTGAAGAGACAAGGAAAACCCCACCTGCTGTCTGGAGAACAATACATCTCTCCTTTTGTGGATCTCAATGACGAGAGCCTCTGTTTCTCGAACGCTGAAGTTGTCTTTCTCTTCCTTTACGGGTGCTTTACCTGCAGGAAATCCAGTTTGGAGCGAGGGAGGGGGCCAAACCCCTAAAATATACAAGAAGAAACTGAGATGTGGAGAGACAATAAAGTAAAAGCATGCAAACAGAAGCAGGAACAGAGGAAGAGACCAAAAGGTAGGGAGGAAGGAAAAGAGAAATCGACAGATCACATGTGAAAGTGAGGGGGAGAATTAATCTTCAGATCTCAAGGTGCATGGATGTTTGCCATAAAGGTCAGCACGTGCTTCAGTTTCAAAAGTATTGCAGTTTCCATCAGAGAAGACTTCCTGTGTGACTCAAGCAGGCCGTGTGAAGTTTTCCACCTCCCAGGAGACGGATACCAGCTGTTCCACTTGATGCTGTCTCTGTATGAGGACGTGTGAGAATTGGAGTTAAGGAAACACCAGCTGGAAAGAAGCAAGCTGAGTGAGGACATCACAGCAGGCAGGCCAGGAAAGTGCACCATCTATAGGTATTTCTTTCTTCACGCTTCACTCAGAATGGTTCCTTCTACTGCCTTCATAAGGTTCTGATTTGATGTGGAAACAGACACGTAGGGTATATTATGGCCAGGCTGGCAGGGTGCTGCGCCTTTTATATCCTGATCTGTGCTGTTGCCAGGTGATCTGAGAAGTATCGCAGACTGACAGGATTCAGCAACCCACCTGGGAGTCAGACAGGGAGAGTAAACTCGGGTTTAATAATGTAGCATGAAAGGGTTTGGATTACTTTAAATTAAACAATATGCTGAAGGTATTTAGCTAAAAGAAATCCAGTCTGAAATGTGGAATCCAATAAAGACTGACCAGGCTGGTGGTAACAGAGTGTTGAATATGGAGAATATAGAAAATTATTTTGAGTGAAAAAAATCTCAAATGTAGAAAAACAACCTTTAGCTATATTTCTTTGAAGGAAAAGCAAGATAATAGTTTGCACAAACAATCTGTTATTTAGTTACTTGCAGATGTTTTTTTAAACTGGCACATTGCAACCACAAGAATTGATGTATTTTCTTGGGATTTAATGTCACAGACCAACATAAAGCAGAATATGATTATCAAATGGAAGAAAAGCAATGCAAGGTTGTTTGAATTTCTTTCGAAATAAAAATCTGATTTTTTTCTTTTTTTGGAGAACAAATAACATATCGAAAAGGTCAGGGAAAAGTCCTGGGATCCATCCTCTGTAAATGAAAAGAGTAAGGCACAACTGCAAACCTTTTAAGAGCTGCCTGCCTAAACTGACAAGCTATCCATAGAAAGCGTTAATTAAAAGTAACAATCAGGCAGCCCATGGTAACTGTGGAGGAGCTGTAGAGATCCGTAACTTATTTGGGAGAATCTGTTGACAAAACAATTAGTTGTGCTCTCCTCAAATCTGGCCTTTATGGAAGAGTGTTGCTACTTTAAGAAGGATAAAAGTAACTGCTTTAAGTTTCGGCACAGTCCATGTAGTGGACATATCAAAAGTGTGGAAGAAGGTGCTCTGGTCCGATGAGACCAAACTTTAACCTTTTGACCAATTTGCAACAGATTATATTTTGATGGACATTGACGACACAGAACTCTCAGATTTAAAATGTAATCTCTTTGTTAAATTGTGCTTTATTTAGTCACGCAGTGCTTTTTTTTTTTTTTTTTTTTTTTTTTTTTTTTTTTTTTTTGCATTTGTTCCATTCAAATTTAATCAGTGGAGCATACATATATATTATTCCGTATGATAGACTAAAATGTATATTCAAAAGGATATATTTATATATTCACTGAGAGTAAATTATTTTTGTTAATTTCACTCTTTGTATCACGTTTTATGAAGAAATTAAATTTACGCCTAACCATATTAGCTCTTATTTACAACATTGTTGAAAGCACGTGAAGGCAACTATACTAGCGCACTGTTTCAGATGTTCCTATTGGCTAATCCTGAACCGTAACACTTCTGACGACATTTACGTTCTTCCGGTTGAACGTAGAGGTGTCAGAACAGAACTGTAAACAGAAAGCTCGGTTTATGTTTTATTCTGCTTTAGTTAAGATCTCCAACTTTATTTCACCTGTATTCCTCCGCGACCCTAAAACCTTAAATACAACATCTTTAAATTTGGCTATATTGAGACGCCATGCTAAAGTTAGCTTCTTACAAACCTGTGCGCAGCGGGAAGTTTTGCAGGAGTTGAGATGACTCGGAGGGACAGAGGTGAGCAGGTATGGGCTCTGTCCGCTGGGCTTTTCGCTGCGGGTCGTGGACACCAAGCAGGTCCGAATGGCTGTTTGCTGCTCGGTGCGTCCAGCTGGAGGAGAAGGACAGGATCGGACAGTTTGTTTTCGCTAAGGATGCTAAGTCAGCGATGGTAAGTTTGAGCTGTAAGGCTTAGAACAACTTCTGTAGCTGTCGTTCCAGTCAGCACTTATATGAGAAGAAACGACTGACCCCAAAACATTCTGCGATACCCCGTATCAATTAATGTTACTGTCATCCAGTTAGTAAGATGCACCCAAACCCATGAAGAACTTCAAGAATCTAAGTTCAGTTGCTGTGGGAAAAACAAAACAAAAAAACTTTAAGTCATCCAAGTAAGTTCAGTGATATTTATGACCAACTTAATTTCATGAAGAACAATGCTTTTTTTTTTTTTCAGGATGACTGAAAACAATGTCATAAGGAAAAGATCAAAAATTGAAATTGTGGGTCCTTCTCCAAGAACTCACTACATCTTCATCCTATTGAGAAACGGTTGGGGGCTTGGATAACCTTTAAATCTCAGTGTGTCATAGGAAACTCTGACAAAAATAAATAAATAAATAAAAATTAACACTGAAGCATAGAATTTTGTGAAGAATAAAGTTCTGTTTGTCTCAAAACCTGCCCACAGCAGTCGTGTCAAATCATAATGTTAAACATGTGTGCCCACAGGCTGGTCGGTTGTTGCTCAGGAAGTTTGTTTGTGAGAGGATGGGAATCCCCTGGTCACAGATCAGATTGGAGCGATCCCCCCGAGGGAAACCATATCTGGCTCCCCCTAGCCAGGTAAAAACTGTTTTTCATTGAAGGTTAAGTATTTCCTTTTGATTCTTTATGTTATGGCTGTTAACTGTTAGATTATGGGTTATTTCCTCTGTATGAAAAAAAAAAAAAACAAAAAAAAAAACTCCTACATGTGTCAGTCCTTCTAAATCCTTAATAAATTGTAATTTCTTGGGGACCCTAATTAGTAGATTTGTTCTCTTATACCTTAGGCTGGTTTTGATTCTTTCTAAAGGAAACACACATTTTGGTTTCACAGGCAGATAAGGATTGCGTTAAAGCAAGCAAAAGACCATATATGGAAGTGGAAAGAAATCCTCTTGATCTTGGAGGCATATTTAAAAAAAAAATTGAACACAACTTACTGAGATATTTCACTGAATGAAAGCTAAGGATGAATTTTAAATAGTTTTTCATCATGGGTTGTCTATATGGGCTCAAAATTATGTTACAATATGTTAAGACAATTTGCAGTTACGACATTGATAATATAGAAAAACGTTTTAAAAATAAAAGAACTGGCAACAATTATAAATTTAGATTTAAAAATAAATTATAGTTAATATTATGCTTCAATAATATTAGGGTTTTGAAGTACATAATTTTCCACAGATATTTCCATTTATCTTTGATATAAATGTTATATCTGTGAGTTGTGAATTTTTACACTCGAGGTTAGATAAATATATTTAAAATCTGGTAAAGACTGGATTATTTATACATTAAAACCCACAGAAGATGTATTTTCTAAATATTTTGCCTGTTTCTGCCTAACAGAAATAAGGTAATAATTACTATCATAATTTAAAGCACAATACACTGTGTCACCTTCTAAAATTTAGCAACAAATCTAAAAACACATGTACAAAAAGAAGCAACAACACAAGTAAGTGTGAAAAGTTTTCATCATAAAGATTGGCTTTTGCACAAGTTTTTATTCTGGAGAGAAGTCCAAGATGTGTAATTTAGACTTTGTTTCCAATCGAGCCCATATTCATTCATAACATTCAGTTTTTTTTCAGCGATTTATTTTTATGGCCTGGATAGCGATTCTTCCACTACTGGCCCCTCGGGTCATATTTTACCCATCTAGGTATTCCCAGTGCTGCATGAACAAGCTACAAAATGTTCTACCTGTTTGAATGTGATTTATTTGTTTATTAAGCCCTAGTTTGCCTTTATTTTCATATGGCACTTCACCCGATTGTCAAGACACAGTAAATTAATCAGAAACCTTTTTTATACATTTGAAAATGACACAGGTCACTGCAGATTTTGATCCATCCTGGAGTTTCAACCTCTCCCACCAAGGCGACTATGCTGTGCTTGCTGCACAGCAGGGGGTGCAGGTTGGAGTAGATGTGATGAAGACCACAATGCCAGGTGAAGGCTGAGGTTTAAATATGAGTTTTATTATTAAAAGGCCTTTTCAGATACATAAAAGCAAATCTAACAATTTTCAGACATTTAACAACCTTTGATCCGTTTGTTACTAGGGTTTTTACTAAATGTTGCAACGCAACTACAACTGCAGTGTCATATTTCAGCTTTAATAGCTTCATAATGATGAATCCATCCTCCAGCTGATTGTATTCAACTTTTTTATACTGTGGCCCATAATTAGATTTGCAGTTTACAAGTTATCCACAAGGTGTCGCTCTTGTCCAACAAGAGATTTCATAGGACAAGTAATTTAAAGTTTAGGTCTAAGCCTGTGTGTTCAGTCACCACAATCAAATGTGCAGAGCTGCTGTGATAATTAAGGGTGTGACTTGCTTTTTGGATATTATTTTCCATTTTCTCACTTCTTTCTCCCCCTCATGTCTGCATCCTCATCTCTCCGTCTCCTGCAGGTAGCAATTCCATCCCAGAGTTTTTCCGCATCATGACTCGTCAGTTTACAGCGCACGAGTGGAGCACCATCCAATCAGTCGGCTCGGAGCACCAGCAGCTTGCCGCGTTCTACCGCCACTGGGTATCCATGGCAACCATACTACCCTGTCATCACACTGCATTGCTGCCCGGCTCCGCAGGCGGTGTTGTGTGTGTGTGAGAGAGAAGATATAATTTTCAGTGTGCTTTGAGACAAATTTGTAAATTTTGCACATTGATGCTTGACCTCCTTTTGATTCAAATTCCACCTCTACTTTTCTTCCTTCCTTCACTCTCTCTTTTTTAGTATGTCGGTGTGTCCTTGTCACAATTTTCATTTTTTTTCCCATGTATTCCATTTCTTTTTCAAAGACATGCACACACACACACACACACACACACACACACACACACACACACACACACAGATGGTCACTGTAAGCAAGTGCTGAGCTAAGTAAAGATACTGTGAGAATGAGAGGGCGGCACAGAGACGTCAAGCTCTGATATCACCACCACACTGTTGACTAATGGCAGAGCTCAACGGTTGCCATAGTGATTAGTCCTGTAATGGTGTTATTGTGGCTTATTGGCCACGGAGCATGGCTGGTTTTGGCTGGGTGCACACAGAGACGTAAAGCCACTCTTTAGTATGCACGCCTTTTAACATGTGTGCACATTTTCCCATCTGTTGTAATTTAATCCACAGAGACATGCTCTCTCTCCACACTCAGACTGTCTTTCTCAGCTTTTTCACACAAACAAACATTTTCTTTATCTGTGCATGTAACTAATTAAGGTTCCTCCGTTTTGCACCAAGACCCTGAAGGAGAGTTTCATCAAGGCCATCGGCACAGGTCTGGGTTTCAACCTGCAGAGGGCAGAGTTTCACCTGTCGCCAGAGCTGCTCACACAGGGCATGGTGCTGCACCAGACCAAGATGCATCTTGATGAGGAACCAGAGGAGCTGTGGGTATTTGAAGTAAGTTTGATTTAGAAAACATCTGTTGATTTCTACTTGTCTTTCCATATTGATTCCTTAATAAATTAGTTCACCAGAGACCCATTAAATGTGTTAAATTTAGTCCCAAAAGGCAATTTTTTCATATAGAATGTAAGGGTAAAGTACCTTTTATTAACATAGAAGCAAACCCCACCACTACACCACCTGTTTCTGGCCTCTGCTGATAGTTCAAGTGGTTGTCCAAGTCCACTTAATGACAGAGGAAGCTGGTCTCTTTTGTTGCAGGTGTAACTTAAACCTTGCTCAAGCTCATCTAGCTCTTTCAGATAGAATACAGGTTGGAGAGGAGGGCTGTTGGCAGCATATAAGCAAGGCATCAGTCATTGAGTCATATCTTAAGTTTACATCATCAGAGTTTGCCCCAGAAAGCATGCTAATCCCGGTAGTAGGGGAGCTAGGGCCACCATGGTTTTGTGTTAAAAATGTTAAAAGTTGACAGGAAATTAAAAATATGACTCAGTAATTATATGTCATTGGAAAACATTATTGACAGTACTTAAACACACAACTATAGAGTCTTATAGGTGACCTATTATGCTTCCTTGAACACGTAAGGAAAGTTTTTTGGTCTATACAAAACATGTTCATTACATTTTTTGCACAAAATCATTCTTAGATAATGTGATTTTCAATCTGGTCAGTTTTGCCTATTTTGAGCTCCTTTCAGAATGAGCTGTTTCAGGGCCTCTTGTCACTTTAAATCCAAATAAGTTGCTTCTGGCCATGCCCCCCCACAACCACATGAAAATGGCTGCAAACAGATCTACAATTATACAGCTGTACATCTTCGACCCTGAATCAGACCCAAAAGCAGAAGTAGAGCCTCCTGCACCACCAACAAGGATGCAGCAAGTCATTTCTGATTGGTAAGTCAGCAACAAAACACTTCCAGCAGCCATTGTACAGCTCATACTGTGGTAAAACCAGCTGACCAGTTGTGCTCTGCTTGGGTTGCTAGGTAACGGCACAGTGCCCATGGATTGTGACATAACAATCAGGAGGTTTTTGAATGGACTTGTTTTCCAGACACCAAAAAGCATAAACTTAATGTCAAAAAACGACTGGGTGGTTGAGACCCAAATGGATGTATAAAAATGTGCGAAATGTGAATTTTGCATAATAGATCAACTTTTTAAAAAAAGTTAAACACAAATATATAGTTAAAATAAATATAATTTTTTTTGCAGTTCTGTTAAATCCTAATTAAGTAATCAGCCAGTGGATCTTAAAACAAGCTATGTAATGCTGGTCACATTCAGAGCCACCCCAAGGCAAAAGTGAACTAAGCAGCTGCTTAGGGCCCCCCCAGACCTTCAGGGGCCCCCATAATACCTTAGGTTTGATCACAGACCATAGCTCTATAGTTTTAACATTTTTTTTTATTGATAATTAGAATGCTATTAAATTTGATTTAATGCTTTCAGCATAGATAACTAAAATACTTTAAATTGTTTAACAGTTAAATTTAAGATTTACAGGAGCTGGTTTACTTTGTAAAAGTGCAAAGAATAATATTCATAGTTTGATGGTTGTGTTACCATAACTACAATCTGATATAGTTTAATATTTGTCAGTTTGTTCACAAATACATCTCAGCAAATAATAACCAAATATCATTGATTGCTTTTAAGCTTAGCCAATTAAACTTGGCCCCCTCTCCCTGATTCCACCAAATCTGTAATGAAACACTGTTAGTGGTGGTGATGATGTTCTTAACTGGAAGAGGGGGCACCAAAATCATATTCTGCTTAAGGCCCCATACAACCTCAGGTCAGCCCTGGTCACATTTAAAAGTAAAATAAATTAAAAGAAATATTACCTAAAGTTGACAATGATAAGTGTTTGTATTCTTAACTAAGTATTGTTCTAAGTATTGTTAGGGTAAAAAACTCAAGTATTCCTGTCTGTGATTTACCGGTGTGGCTTATTTATATAAGCTTTGTCAAGTTGTAAGCACAGACACAGAGCCAAGCACATAGCAGAATATGTATTGAGTGGCATGTGTGAGATGTAAACACACATGCCACTCATTATTCCTTGTTCACAAAGAGATCTGTGCTCACATTAGTCTGCTGCGTGCTCAATGCAAACCTGTATTTGGGGTTAAAACGCAGCAATACCTCTGTAGTTGCGATTTTAGAGGGTCGTGTTAAGCGAGCCAAGCAAGCAGTGAGGTTTTTATTTTTGACTCCTACCTTGGTGCAGTATTTTCAGAAAAGACAGCCTTCATTGAGGGATCATATAAATGCCGGTACAGGTGAATCAATCAATGTGAATCAATGCAAGACCACCGTTAAAATATTTTTGTAACTCGGCGATCCGTGCTAAGTTACAAAAATTCAAAGAGGGAAACGACCAGGCTATGTGACAATGCACAAGCCCAACACGCAGGGGCGCCCAGTTCAATGCGTCAACTATAAATTCATCTTTGCTATCACTGTCACTGGTTTATTAAAAAAGCATTATTTAAAATAAATAAACAAACGACACTTAGCCTGGCGGGAGGGACAAGTAAAGCCTGGCGGCCCACCATGCTTATAATACACTGGGGGAAACCCTGATCCTATTCCACCTCTTCCTCTTCTTCTGTGATGTTTTGTATTTTTGTCAACACTGCAAAGTTTGTAAGAATGTTTTCCTGAACAATACCATATAATAATACCATCATCAAATTTGCTAACGGCACCACCATCATAGAAATGTTTAAAAAAGAAGAGTTAATCATCCTTAATGGTGGAAGTCCAGAACACTACCGGACTTCTGTGTTTTCCTTACGTGGTTTTATTCTCCATTTCATCTTTCCCGTCTTGGTCTTTATTCCCTCAAACCCACACTTTCTCTGTTCTTTCAATATTTTGGTTTTTATCCATTTTATTACATGTCATCTGCGATGTATCGGTCTTTCACGAGATTTTTGGTTTAAAAAGCTTGATGCCACCTTTCCTCAGCTGTCTTTTATGTCCCTCTATGTTTTGTAGGCCTGTTGCTGTTTTCAGCAGGGAGAAGCTGTGCTTTATGATGATCACCTCTTCATAACACCTGTCATGTTGTCTTTGACCCATTTCAAAATAAATTCAGAATTTTAAACAATTTTCATAGCATTGCTGTTAGTAAGTGACAGAGCTGCTCTTCATCACTTGTATCAACCCACAATCCAACTCGAGTTTATAGTACTCAATATTATACAATATTCAATGCTTTAAATCTGTATAGCTGTAAATACATATATGTATATTGCAGCTTTTGTTATTTCCAGGCACTCTTTTGCTTACACCTGAGATTTTTCTTTTGTTTGGTTCTATATTTGATCTTTTCATAGCGAATCATTGATTCAGAATCCATAGGATCAAAAACATGGTAGCATTCTCCATCAAGGCCCGTTATAAAAACCTGGCAGTTCTGTCTTGATACCTTTTTAATATGTGGAAATCTCTTTACATACTGATTTGAACTTGTTGATATGAGAAGACAATATTTAAATAGACCAAAACCAACTAAATTTGTATTAATAAATTTGAAATCTGATCAATTTTTGTGTATTCATATTTAATTTTAAATTGTATGCTCTTGTTTGTGACAGACATTTTATAATGCTACCCTTGACTCTGGAGGGATTTACTGGTTGTTTTTGACACTTTACAGACACAAGCATTCAGCCATTTCTCAGCAATTGCTGTTTATCATTAAAAAGTCATGGGGAAGAGGCAGGCTGGGTTTTTCACAGTCAATCACAGAACTAACACAGAGAGACAGATGGCTATTTTCACTTACACTTACAGGAAATTTCAAATCCTGTCATATGTGAGCATGTGCTGATGTGTCTGTCGGTGTGTTTCTGCAGGAGAGCCTGCTGGATGCTGACCATCATGTTGCAGTTGCACTCGGACCAGCAGACAGGGCTGTCTCCATGGTAAGGAAACATCATTTTAATGAATCCCCAGCTGCTCTAATTTAGAAATAATAAGAAAAGAAAACATCATTTCCAATAGAATCTAAGGCCATCTTTGTGAAATTAAAAGATAAGAAGTGTGGGTAAAAGAACCTGTCACTTAAAGACAAAGAAGCATCTGTGTTTAGACACAAAAT